>OX335668.1:0-5157500 GCA_946894065.1 Acleris literana | reverse complement strand
CATTTTTCCAAAGTAAATTTAATTAATATACGTAGGTCAGGTTTACTTTGTGCGTGTGTGCGTTTGTTTGCCACTACGTTAGGGGTGAACTCTGCCAATAGTGAACTAATTTCAAAATATCTTTATCATTTATATTATTTAACGAGTACTTACTCGGTATCGATAGGGACACAGCAACATCCCTACACGCGTCCACGAAAGCCAATCACAAAGCAGTGAGCGATATGCGCTGTCTCGCTCTAACATTTTATGACCCAGTGTGCCAGTTTGTTTTGCGGCAGGTATAGCACTGTTTTTTCTTTTTGTAATGTCGTGTGGGGGCAAAGACAAAAGTCCTTGCTTTTGCCTTGAATTACTTTAAGAAAAAGGGGCAGAGGTGAAAATCCCTTCCGGAGACCTGGGAATGGAGGGCCCAGGTACTGCCGGCCTCGCACCGGCTAAAAACACCAATGCCCCTATTACCAACTAGAATTTAGACTCCCGCGGATACTACCCCAGCCAGTGCTGAAAGGCCGGAGGAGAAAGTCCTTCCTCCGTTTACTTATCCGCGGGGTTTTTCCAAAAAGGGGGGATAGGAATGGGGGTTGGGATGGGGGGGAGAATTATAGCTATGTGAGTCGCGGAGTGGGAATCCTGACGCATGCATGCTTACAGACTACGGACTCCCTTTCTTTTGCCCGACAATGGAAGGGTTGGGTTGGAGATCTTTTTTGGACCGCTTGTGTGGTATAAGGCTGTTACATGTTCCCTTCAATCCGGCGTTTGGTTACTACCCGGGTACCGGGGTGTGTGGGGGATACCTCGCTGTCGCAGACGCGAGAAGGCTGCGGGGCCGCCATCCCCTTGGCGGTGGCGATCACTCCCAGCGCGGACTGGCTCACATCCGGGGCAAAATGCAGCCTGCAATATAAAAAAATAAAGATAAAGTATTGTTAAAAAAAAAGCTCACAAGATTCATTTGACAAAAACACGTGGTCAACGTTGACATAAATAAAAACATGTAACATATAAACAACTTATTACTACGCACATATTTCATGGAACAAAAACAATAGTAGATTGTTCAACAAGAGACTAAAACAAGTCATAATGATACGAGATGTTTTGCCAACCAAGCGGAGGGAGGGTGGCTATAGTTCGAGTGTCATTATGGTTGTTTAGTCTCGCGTTAAACACTCTACTGTTCACTTTGAATGCGAGGAGAAAAACGATGTTCTATACAAAATTACAATATTGATTATAACAAAGTTTCTTACTTTGTTCCGCGGTTTTTATTTGTAATGTGACGCTTTAAATGCTTGCAAATTTACCCAACAGATTCAAACTGAAAAACTATTTTAAAACTAATTGCACCATGCATAATAAAATAAATTCATCCTTAATATAATTAAATAGATTTATATTCGTAATCATTAATCGTGTTTCACGAAATAAAAAATAAATAAGAAACAAAATACTTTAATCCCTAGAGATTAATAAGGAGCTTTATTCACGATGTGTACTAAAGTAACATTTTAAGAAAATGAGAAGTGAAAACTACTTTTACTTCCTATACGCGAAACGGGCCATTTTAATCATTTAATGTCACTGCGCCTGCGAAATAAAAACACCTATCTATACTTTACCATACGATGGCAATAGTTCTAGCGTGATGTTAGACGATTTATAATTTATTGTTCAAAACATAATACTCAAGCTCACAACATTTATTTGACACAAGCACGTGCTCAACATTGACAAATAAATAAAAATGTGTTCGGTAAAGAAATTCATTTACCTTGCACTTTCCGAAGGTGAGCTTGCAAGTATTTGTAAACCGTAAATTTAAGTGTTTTTTTTTTAATATGTAGCAAATAAAACATATTAACACGTTCGCTACTGGTATCGGGTCGAATCGGACCGATATAAGTATGAATAACTAGAGTTAAATATTTTTTCACAACACTGCTCGGAAATATGGCCATAGATGGTCTTGTTTGGGGTCAGAAAACGTCACTTATAAGGACAGACCAAGAATGTTTTTGCTGGCGTGTTTGCTGATTGGTCGAGAACATTGTTGTCCAACTTTAAGAACCAGTGAAAATCAATCAATAAATTTTTGTGTCATAGCTCCTTAAAATGAAAAATTTAAATTGACCAACCAGAACACACCATTTTGTGTCGTAAAATATTAGGTGTATTTTTGCTAAAAGATACACAGACTAAAAACTATGTTACTGCTTTTTTTTAAATGTAATTCAAACTTGGTCCCTAATCTCGAACCACTAGAGATGAAATTACATGGGAGATATGGCGAAACAAATACAATTTTATATGGAGTTGACATCTTCATCTCGCATGTTAGTTTATAAATCTCGAGTGCCACAAGAATTGGGGTCCAGATTTAAAAAAAGTTATCTATGGTAAAATTGGCGGTGATGTCACATTAACATGAATTAAAATTTGAGTTTTAAATACGTATGTTTATTTGTTTATTTTATTTCCTCTCAGTAGTTGTGAAAAGCACTATGTCTGCCTCGGTAGCAGACATAGTGCAACACAATTTATGGACTCGTACACTAGAGGGCCTCAACTATTTCGGCCATCTATATGACTCGTCCAAAAATCGCGTACTTTCTATCCTCTGCAATATTTTACTATACCGCCGTAAAGGTGTTAAGTTTTATTTAATTAAAAAACCTTAAACACCTTTTTGTTAAAATAAATTCTGACTAGAGTTCAATGACAGCTCTTATTTACTTGACAGTAAAAAAGCAATAAGGTTTTGACAATTACAGTACAGTCAAGGACTTTAATTGTTGAGCCACTATGGAACCCTGTCACAATAACAGCCTCAAGCCACATGAAAGAAATTACGCTAAAATTAATGATTAACGTTATGCGACAGGGTTCCATAGTGGCTCAACAATTAGAGTCCTTGACTGTACCTAGATGTAATTTCAGATATATTTAAAAGAAAAAAATATGAATTCTTACCCCATGGCTGCGACTTCCCAAAGGGAGGAGTTAATGGCCCGGGAGGAGATGGCGTTGGCCTCTTCCATTACATACGGGTCCTTTGGCACTGCAAATAAAATAATAGTACTTTTCTCAAACATGCAATGGAATGTTAGCGTTATGTTAGTTATTTTAGGCCTCAAAGTATCACGTTGCGGGCGGAACACCTCGAGAGAACTGTAAAGGAATTTCATACAAAATTGAAGGCCTAGGCCGGGAAGTAGTTTTTTTTAATTTTCATGTAAACATGGCGGCTTTGTTTATAAACAGGCTAAATAGCTGTTTTTTTTAAATATACTAAGCCGTGCATCCAACCAAAGCGTTCGCAAAAAGGCACCAGGTACCAGGAGGGCAGAAGTTATTAGGGGTGCGTAGCGCAACTTAGATCGCAGGCAATGCAGCACGGGGCGGCGCGCCGCGGGGCGCACCCGGCACAGCGCGGATGACTGAGCACTGTAGGTTACTTTTAATATTTATGCACTCCTAGTACGTATTTGACGTTGTAATTTTTGTTTTAATTTTTTTAATTTATTATTTATGTTTGAGAAAAGCACTATACAAACCTCGGCGTGAAGTGGGGTTGCCAGCCTCGTAACTATCCTATATGAACTCGGCCGGCAACCCCCTACTTCCCGGTCTCTGTAGTAATGTACTATTACGTGACGGTTGCGTAATGACAGGCATTACAAAATGAGTGTGGTATATGAAACGAACCGCAAGGCGAGTTTCATAATAGTTCTCACGAGTGTTGTAATGCTAATTAAATTACGCAGAGTCTCGTACAATACTTTATCTACACACATATTATAAGCAGAGGTCGGAATTTTCACGGCAAAACATAAGACTGTCGCGATCTTGCTAGTGTTAGAAACTTTTTTTTATCGATATCGATAGTTGTGTAATAGAAGAAAAAAACGGTCCACCAAATAAAATAAAAAAATACTTGAGGTTTGTATAAAATTATGTAGAGACAGATGTAATTGCTTCTTCGAAGTCCACGTCAGTACACACAGCAGCACATGACATTTTATTTGGTTTGTCATCTTATCTTATCTTACCGTACAGATGGGCCCTTTCGGATACACTTCGACCCTTTAGGATCTTTTGTGCAATTACCCTCTTACACACTCAGCTGTTCGAATGTGCAGGTTTCCTCACGATGTTTTTCCTTCACCGTAAGAGCATCGGGTAATGCACTTAAGTTAGAAAAACTCATTGGTACATGGTGACCGCGGGGGTTCGAACTCGGTACCTTACGATCACGAGTCGACCCTCTGAGCCACTAGGCCACCGACGCTCTGGTTTGTCATAGTAATAAGAGTAGATAATCATTAATTTCTCAACATTCTCTGGGAGTAGATTGTATCGTTTATCACTATAAAGCCATACTAAACCTACTAAATACACAAATTTGAATGATATAATGAGGTGGTATAGTCACTTCATTAAAAGTTTTACCTCTTTGCTACCCGACTACGCCAAAATGAAGGGTTATTATGATAAAGTATAGGTAGGTAGTTGAGATTTAGATGTAATAACACATAACACATAAAACAATCATGTAACTTACCAGTTCTTTTGCATATTTTAAATTAACTGTCACGAATGATTTTAAAATAATGTAGGTAAATATATCGGCTCGACTTTTTTTATATAATAATACTCGATATCGATAAAAAAAGGTTCTAACACTAGCAAGATTGCGACAGTCTTATGTTTTGCCGTGAAAATTCCGACCTCTGAATTTATAAGTACTCTAAGGTGGGTTCAGAAGCCGAAAAGACAAATGACCGCATTACCTGTGGTAGTAGGAGACAGCGATGACTGCTGTAACGTAATTTCATTACGTTATCGAATATTATAAAGTAATGAGATCCAAATTTGGAACATCTTCCAAATTAACAGCTGTCATCGCTGTCACCTACTACCACAGGTAATGCTGGTCATTGCCTACGGGTTTTTAACGCATAATATGAGTGTAGATAAAATAAATAGAGAGACATTGTAAATATTTTTGACATACTCGTAAGTCAAAGGCCACGTTAGGACACGTTCGGTAAAGAAAGGGCACTTTAGATTATTTACATACAGGTCTAACACATAACCTTCCTTTTGGGCTTCGCCGGAGTCGGATAAAAAGAAACAACATAGATTACACACACTGGGTAGTAAGGCTTGTTAGTATAATAATAATGTGTATTTAATTTCTAAGTTAATTTATAAAGACGAAAAAAGTCGTTTTATGTCTAAAGCGTACTATAGGGTCGAGGAGTATCTAAGGGTGGTATTCCACTTGTCCAAGATCTGTGTTCAATGTGTATTTGCATCTCAGTTTTGCTTTAAAAAAATTGAGACGTAATGCACATTGGACAAGTTTTAAGTTAAAACGTAAATGAAACTATTTGATTGAGAAGGACAGTAGCAAAAATAATCGAGTAACATTAGAATTTAAAAAAACAGTTTTTATGTCGTAATAAAAAATAACATTTTATTATTAATCAGTCATAAACAGAGGTCGGAATAGGTAGTGCTTATTAACCTAAACTTGATGCATCTTCATTCAATAACGTATTTCCATCTCACTCACGCATGAATGAACATGAGTCAAGTTTAGGTTAATAAGCACTACCTCTTCCGACCTCTGGTCATAAATTATGAAAATTTATGGCATTGACATAAAAGAAAATTGTCTCAATTTGCCATTTTTAGTAAAGAGTAGTGAAAAAAATATGATGCCGTGATGATTGCGATTAAGCTATACAGCTTTACTTAATGATAATTTTACGGCTTCTTATTTTACTTTTTTTTAATTTGTACCTACCAGTTAATACATAAAAACACCTGCCAAATGAAAGCAGAGCACCCTGTAAGTAAAATTTCGTCATTTTGACGTCATTGGCATCAAAAGTACGACCCCTGATCATGAGACTTAAGGTGTGTACAGATTATGCGCGGCAGCCCCGCGAGCCAGTGTTCGCGTGAACATTAGCTCGCGTGACAAATATTCGATGGAATTTAGAGGTGGGTTTAGACCAAACAAACAAAGAGCTAGAGCCAGAGTAGAGCATTCATTCTTGATCTTTTAGTGTAAACAAAAGTTCGTTTTCAGCGTTTACACCACGCGAATATGAACGAGCAAGAACCGAGCACTAGACCCCATTAAAAGATCGCCCCTGGAGCGAGCCCGTTCGAACACGAAAGAACGCTCTAGGCGAGTGTTCGCACGCTCGTCCGTCGTTTACATCAAGCGAGCGAGCATTCTTAGAATCTTCGCAAATAAAGGGAGAACAACGAAAAAATGCTGTGAGTCTGTTTACACAAAAATAATTTGGTGGAGAGGGGATAGAATGAGCATTCGCTCGTTTGGTCTAAACCCACCTGTAGACCGCGGCGGCTGCGCGAGGCAAGCGATCCAGCTCGATCAGCGCGCGCCAATATTTCATTCTAAACCATGAACCGTCCAAATTGCGCGCGCGCCAGCGACTGAAGCTTCTTTGATGCGGGCTCAAAAACGGACAGCGCTTGGATCGCCGCGCGGCACGTTCGAGCGCGGCAATGTTCGAGCTGCCGCGCGCGGAACCCCCGTTTCCATTGCGGGATCCAATGTTCGAGTGATTGCCGCGCATAATCTGTACGCGCCTTTAGAATAGAGATTTAATTTAGAGAAGACGTGTGTAAAACATTGATTTTGTAACAATTTGAAGTCACCTGTATGAAAGAAATTAACAGAACTTACTGACTGGGGGGTCATCGTAACAGACCATCTTCTTGAGCCCTGGGTGGCGCACCAGGAGGATGGAGATCAGGCGGAGGATGTCGTAGGCGTCTTCGGGCAGTGCCACCATGGCCAAGCGCGAGAGGCGCTTCGCGAACGCAGCAACGGTGGCTAGGGAGATGCGGCTGGAGAAACAATGGAGAATATCGATATTGTTCAGCTGTGGGGCCCCAACCGAGATGCATTACGCTAACTAGCGTTTCGTTTTTAAACCAATCGCGTCACTGCTAGATCACGTGACTTTTCGTATCACGTCATCTACCAGTGACGCGATTGGTTAACCTCGTAAAGCCCAGTGTGCAATAGAATTTGAACTGTATTGCAATGGGAATAAAGTTTATTTTTCTTTCTTCGTAAATTGAAAATGGCATTTTCGGACAAACGTAATTGAACTTTATTACCTTGATGGTAGATTCAAAGTCCACTGACAAAAAAAATGCTATTTGTAGAACGGTGGGCCTTACGAAGTTAAAAACTGTAAAACCGGTAAAACCTTTGCTTTTACGCACGTTAAATCCAACAGTGACATTAAACGAAAAATACTATATGATTAGTGACGTTATTGCAGTTAAAAAGCCATTGAAATAAAGATCTAGTGCAAAGGAAGTAAAGTGGAATTTCTTTTGTTTTTTATGACTAATAGGCGGCTGACGGATGCAAATTACGTCAAAACAATGTCGAACGATATCCGTAATATGGATATGACTACAAATGATTTAAAAAAAAAACACTGAAAAAGAAGTTTTTTTTGTTGAAATAAATAATCATATTTTTTTCCTTATTAACGTATTTGCAGTACATTCCTTTTATTAACTACTACTTATGTGGCGTTATCTATCAAAAGGGACCTTATTGTCGATGGCGCTTCTGCCATTATTAAAGATGCTCCGATATAAATACAACGTCGCGTGACGCAGTGCGGCGTAAGCGCCATCGACAATAAGGTCCTTTTTCATAGATAACGCCACATATAGGGAAAATTACCTCTTCTCATCTACAGACGTAAGAGAGGCGTATTCGTAAAGTGATACAAGTATAAAAGTACTATATGAAAGTTTTTGTGAGATCTAATTTTCGCAAAGGTTGACACTTTTGTCGCTATCATAATATTATTGCAATATACTTCAACTGTAGGGTGGTAAGTTTTTTTTTTTGATGATTCTTATTGTAACCTCGTAAGGCCCAGTGTGGAATAGAATGTACATGATCAAGGCAATTTAATTTGAACTGTGTTACAATGGAAATAAGGTTTATTTTCCTATCTTGATAAACTGAAAATGTCATTATCGAACAAACGTAATTGAACTTTATTGCCTTGTTGGTAGATTCAAAGTCCCACTCACAAAAAACTCCCTGTTTGTAGTATGGTGGGCCTTACGAGGGTAAGTCTGATCACAAATAGTATTAAGCGTGATTTAATTATTGCCGCAGTGTTGTGATGTTGCCATAGTATTTAATAGTTCTTATATTGAAACTTTCGATTACCAAAAACACTTTCATTATATCTTCGTTACTGAATTTCACCAGCGCCTCTATTCTAGGCTGTATAAACGATATCGTAGTTTTCCTGTTATGGTATTGTTATGACGTCAGCTGCCATTACTGTCAAGAAAATAAGAGCTATCAAAACGTTGACAATACCATAACAGGCAAACTACGATATCGTTTTTAGCGCCTAAAATAGAGGCGCTGTATGTGGTATTGAACCATCCATTGTGTTGATTAATTCGTGACGTTTCGTGACGAAATATTTTTTTGACAATTTCAACACAGGACAACTTTTTGAAAAACACTCATTTCAGTACTTTCTAAATATACAAAATATGTACTGATTTATAACAAAAACTGCATAAATTTTCACACATAAATAATACTCAAAATTTAATAAAAGTCCGATCCATCTTGTGCTTTCGTCACCATATTGCATCCGTCTGCCCATTATTTATGCCTAATGATCAAATTATAAAATTGACTTTATTTCGTTCACAATAGATTCATATTCAATTGTCATATTTTCGTTATATCATCGTCATCGCATCAATGAGATACAGATCTAGTGAATAATCCTTTCACATCGTGAAAACTCGGAACTCACGTCTACTTCCGAGAGATGCCGACGTGTCTATGAATTATTGAATTATTAAGTGACATGTTTGTATTAAATAAATAGAGTACTTTAGTTAACAGTGTCAAATGTCAAACCACGAGTTTGAAGTATATCACACCGAGATGTTAAAACCACCGCGATCAAATATATAGAAATTAGGTGTAGGTAAACAAGAAGAAATATAAATAAATGTTGAAAATAATTTCACAGGCTTGTCGATCTAAACGTTTCCCAGGTCTTAATGCTTTCGGCATGACTATTAAAAAGAACTGAAAACAAACTTAATCTTAATTAACATAAAAATACTCTGGTATTAACCAATCTATATCGATTATCACTCTCGCGATGCGACGTTCCCCCACGTTGTCTTGATGGGTACTGAGTCAGACTGAAGTAGCATGACAAATACGGACATTTCCGAGAAAATACGATGTGAAAGGATATTTCACTACATCTGTACTTACGTTGAGCTCAAAAAGATTTCGGCGAGATGAATCAGGCGCTTCTTGGAGCGGGTAGCGAACATTTCAGGCTCGAACATGCCGTAGAGACGGTCGTAGATATCGGGGTACTCGATCGAATGTCGAGTGACCAGCTCCATCATGCCGCGAATCGCGAGGGAGCTAATGGCAGTTTCTGTGAACAAAATAACAACGATTTTTCTCTATTCTACAAGCTAAAACCATATTGCGTTTGACTTTACCGTATTGCCAACGTTATTAGACCCCGCTATCGGAGGTGCAAAATGGTATCTGTCAAGTTCTTAGGGATGGGTTAAAATTATAGGCTAGGGCAGCAGGGTTTCATTTGTGTACCTACTTACCCCCTTACTAATAAACGTTGAGTAACGGTGGTATAGCTATACAATGTTTTGTCCTTATCTGTCATTGTGACATTTGAATTTGACAGATAAGGACAAAACATTGTATAGCCATACCACCGTTACTCAACGTTTATTAGTAAGGGCATTATACTATAACTAAGAACATTATATAAATTCACATGATGGCAATAAATAATTAAATAAATAAAGGTGTGTTCAGTAAAAAATGAAATTCATGCATTTGAGAACCTCATAGTTGCTCAAAGACACTTGTCTAAAACTGTGTAAATTCTAAAGTCAACATGTCACATTGTAGTTAACAAACCACTATTTATCTTTTAAATGCCACAAGGAAAAACTATATTGGTATTTCTTATATTTCTTCGTTTGAAGTTTGTATACCTCTTGTCTGTCTGCTACTGTCTGCCCCACCTATACAATGGTTGTTTGCTGTCTAACTCACCTATACTCAGCCTGTCTGCCTCTCCTATACTCTGCTGTCTACCTCATCTATACTCAGCCTGTATGCTGTCTGCCTCGCCTATACTCTGCTGTCTACCTCATCTATATTCAGCCTGTATGCTGTGTGCCTCGCCTATACTCTGCTGTCTACCACACCTATGCTTAGCCTGTATGCTGTCTGCCTTGCCTATGCTCTGCTGTCTACCTCATCTATACTCAGCCTGTATACTGTCTGCCTCGTCCATACTCTGCTGTCTACCTCACTATACACATCCTGTATGCTGTCTGCCTCGCCTTTACTCTGCTGTCTACTACTACTCTCTCACCTTTGTCCATACAGTCTGCCAGCAAGTCTACCACCAGTTGCGGGCGCGACAGATGCGGCATCACGCGATCAACGAGCAGCAATAGCGCAAGCTGGAGAGTTTTACTAGAGGCCTGCAGAGGCCACTGCATAGCATAGCCCCAGCACCGGTTTATGTATCTCTTGGAGGTGTCCGTATTGAAGATGAAAGCCGTTCGTCCTAAGATACAAAAAAAAGTTATTCAACAGATAAAACCCCAATATAACCTCGCAAGGCCCACCATACTACAAACAGGCATTTTTTGTCAGTGGGACTTTGAATCTACCATCAAGGCAATAAAGTTGAATTACGTTTGTTCGATAATGCGATTTTCAGTTTATAAAGATATGAAAATAAACCTTATTTCCATTGCAACAAAGTTCAACTAAATTGCCTTGATTATGTACATCGCATTGCACACTGGGTCTCACGAGGATAATATATATCGCGCTGCTAGATCAAAACTGTAGTAACCCAAAATATGACTGTATTTAAATATCAACTTTAATACAACTTCTATGCAATTGAAACAAAACTAGCAAGGATTTTGAGTTGATACTGTTTTGAATTAGCAGTGCGATATCAGGGGGGGACAAATCTCACACAAATGGACCTAGTCCCAAACTAAAGCTGTACGCTTGTACTATGAGTACTAGACAACGATAACTTACTTATGTAGAGAAAGACATACTTATATACATAGAAAATATCCAAGACTCAGGAATAAATACTTGCGCTCATCAAACAAAATATCGGCCCTTACCGGGATTTGGTCACTACCAACTCTACTATTAATGACTCATTTATTGACACTGGATCTACAGGGTATTTCTTTTACCTATGTTGTATCACCAATAGTATATAGCTGTTGTATAAGCCATTTTTATCATAATGTCATGACAAGGAAGGTTAAATTGTCATTTGTGTGGGTATATACAATGGACACTAGGTTACGGTTTCTATACTCGAAAATCTAATTTAAGACCAAAATCCTAACCCCAACCAGCGCACATTCGCTGTGATTACTGCATTTTGGTTTAAGTGTAGGTATTTTATCAATAAAACTTACCCTAATAGTACAGGTTACACGAGTTCTCATTCATATTTTTATGAAATAATGTTCAAATAACGAAATAATCAAGATGGGAACTGTCAAATTTTGGTCTTTAATTAGATTTTCGAGTATAGACCTGCAATTGGTTGACTTTTGGTGAAATCAAACTGTAGTAACTATCACTCGTTACGTTACCCACACGACAGGTTAGGAACCGGATATTTTGTATAAACTTTGTGCACTGATAAGAAAAACCATCCTGTATATCTTCGGTACGTTTCTTGAGCGAGAAAATAGTCGATAGCAAATCGTTTCCTCGACGTGAGCGGGACACGTGCCTTATCGTCGGTGATACTGCAAAACCACGTAACTTACCAATTAAATAAGATGCAAAATACACCTTAGCAAGCAAGCCAGTAGGTACATTTTGCAACTTATTGACTTTGTTAGTTATGTGCCCCTGGACTCTTCACTAATAAAGATCGCTCACCATCCCGGCTGCAGAGATATTGATCATCGGGGTGCCGTTGAAATTTGACACGGTCCGTGGAAGGCAAGCCGCTCGTCATCAGGACGTAGAACAGCTCCAAATAGTTGTGGATGAAGGTCTCGCTCGGGACCCTGGGGATACCAAAAAAAAGAAAGAATAAGTTTATGTCATGGGACTACCTTTTGTTGCCGAGTATACTTTTTCCGCTCAGTCATCATCTGCTTACCAAGACGAAACTAACGAGCCCCAACTCGGCGCGTTCTTATTAAGTACAGCAAATACCACGTCGCCTTCCGCCTCCATCATCAGATCAGCTCGATGGTGCCATAATATTGCATTGTCATCGGGTTTACACATGTATTCCAAATTTCAGCCCATTCCATTGACGGGAACTGGTTCAAAAATGACTTTCAAGAGCAAGTTAAATGACTTTCAGCATTGTACACATACATACATTAAAACACCCCTGTTTCCCAGAGGAGTAGGCAGAGACCACTTCTTTCCACCTGCTACGATCCTGACAAATCTCTTTCGCTTCTTCCACATTCATACATCGAGTCATGCACGCACGTCGGTTTCGGGAACTTAAGATCCGGCCCTTTTCCAGTATTTTTCCGATTTGATTCGAAAAAGTACGCCTAAGGCGGCCCCTTCCGACCCTCGCACTCACTGTCGCTCTGTATATCTCTTTCGTCAATCTTCTTTCATCCATCCTTTCCAAATGACCGAACCATCGAAGCATGCCCTTTTCAATCTTAGTAACTACATCTTGTTTTAGTACACATTTCTCTCTGATTTTTCATTCCTTACTCTATCAATCAGTTTCAACATTGTGACTAAGAATAATTATAATGACAAAAGTACTGTAAAAAACTGAACTTTAATTTGACGTCTTTTGTACAGTCGAGTTCATAAATATGTGTACTCTTTAGTACCTTGTCTATTTAATGTCCTGTTTAGACTGCCATACATGAATTGTCACAGCGTTTAAAGTGACAAGGTACTAAAGTGTACACATATTTATTAGAGATGGGCCGACTAGTCGACGATTAGTCGGGAAAGCCGACTATTCGGCATCATTTCTAATCGGTGATTACTCGGCGACTAGTCGGCAAAAAATGCCGAATATTCGGCACTTTATTGCCTATAGGAAATATCGTCAAAAATGACCGCACACGCGATTTTCTTTTCGACATAGTTATAAACAGCACTAGGTAGTTCGTTTTAATACCATAATTAGGGTTCTAATTGTTTTTTTTGTCGTGCAGAAAAAACGTAAACCAAACTAGTCAAAGGTAGGTAACAAAGCGCGACGGACGAAGCGAAACGAACGTTTCCGAGTTCACCCGAACTTAGCAAAATCCTACGAGCGGCATTGCCGATTAGTCGGCCGACTGGCCAGTCGGCTGTATTTGACAAGGCGTTGGGAAGTGAAAGCGTCTTGTACTCACTGGTTCGGTTCGTGCTGGTCGCAGTTCTCGAAGTGACGTTGGAGTTCCGCTTCCGTCAGATCCTCGGGGATCTCGCAGGTGGTGGAGCTGTGAGGAACGTCGCCAACGTCAACAAATATACACTAATAAACAGGGGTTCGTCGTTTTCATAACACGGTAAGACTAAAGAAAGATTTAGAAGCGACAAGGATATCAAAACTCCATACTTATACTCAATCATTTATACAAAAAACTTATTTGTTCTAGTTTTAATAGTAATTATTTACTTTATTACCTTGTAATGTAACTTACTTTTAAGTATTATTGTATTTCATGATTGCAAAAATGACTGAATCTATAGATACGGACGCGGAGCACTGACTCCAATGGGCATACATTTTCTTGATCACGCCAACGTCACTTCCTCGATAGAAGAAGTTCAAGGTCGAGGTACAGTGTAAGATGATAAGCGATTTTCTGGCCCAAGAAACGAACAAAAGATAATCGCTCCCGTGTAAATAAAAGAGAGAGGTTTAAGTTTATAGTTCATCGCTGGCTCTCACGCTCAGCGATGAACTATAAATTTATACCTCTCTCTTTTATTTACACGGATAAGGTACTTACTGCGAGACAGCTAGCAGAGAAATGATCTTCAGTCCATATTGTTGTATATCCCTGAACTCAGCAAGTGAACGGAACCGTACGATCAGGTGATTCATATTCTGATTGCTGTCGAGCATCGCCATCAGGATGTTCTGTTGACAAGGTGACATTTAATGCGAATCTGTGGGAGCGAAGTTCCAAGCACTTTAACGGTAAGTAGAAGACAAACTGGCCCACAGACCAGGCATTATCCAGTTCATCGATGTGGGCTCCTATGGGGAAACTCCACGGATGCCAATAGGGTGCTGCTTATGCAGAAGCGTGCCTTACGCACGTTAGCTGGGATGAAACCTAGGCGCTCTCACAGGGGCCTTTTCGTAACGCACCGCATATTGACGCACTACTCAGTTTACATTTTCCAAATATTCATGTTCGTAAGAAATAATATTTCCTCGTTCGCACGCGTCAATATTCCTGGCAAGGAGCTCCGCCACGCCGGGCGTTTGAGAACAGTTCCCCGCCGCATGGCACTTGCGGGTAAGAACCCGCGTGTCATCGGTCCCACGTACTATGAGCGTCTACCCGCCAAACTTAAACATGTACATTCCGACGAAGCATTTAAACATCAGCTTAGAAAGCTTTTATTGGATAATCCATTATACTCTGTGGATGAATATGGAGCTAAAATTGTAAATTTATTTATTATTGTGTTGACAGTTAATCCTTGTATATTGACATCGGACGAGTGACCATTTGTTTGATGTTTAATTGTTGTTGTTTCAATTAATTATCTTTGTATTCTTTGATTATTAGTATTTATGTGTTGACGATCTCAATGTAATTTCGTATTTTTTGACATGCAATGCCACTTATATTGTAATATTACATTGATTAATAAATAAACTAAACTAAACTAAAACATATGTCACTTTCTTACCAATCGGTACGTTTGAAAGTGACGGATGCTTTATCCACTGCGGTAAAGGCGACCATATTACGGGGGCTGTTGGTATAATACGAAGATCCATTTGCATTCTCAAGACCGCAAATGCGTTGCCAACCCTGAGGGCTTAGTATGGTTACGTTTATCGCGTGACAAAGTGTGGATAAGGCATCCGTCACCTTCTGACACGACAACTACGAGAGTGACGAAGTAAATACCCAGCTACACCGCTTGCGTGACGTGCACGTGCGCGTTCGCCTTCCACTGCGTTATATAGTATGAATTCTCATTACGACATGTCACTACACAACGCAGTCCCCGCCTTTTCTATGAAAAAAGAGCAACTTACCACTGAGTTACCAAGATTTTTCAACGATAATTGAGTAATTTAAGGGTGTTTTTTTTGCAAACCGTTAAACTTAAACATTCTAAGTTCATGATATTTATTTATACGCAGATTCATTATTTGGTATACTTTTTATCGGACGATAACAAAAATGTACACTGAAAAGTAGAATGGCTCTTTTTGTTGTCATTTCCACATTAAAATACATTGGTTATTCATCAAATCTACATCCTTAATGATTCTACAAAAAATATTATTGAATACCGGATCTAACACAATAGGGAAGATGAAAATACAGTAAAAGATATCACCAAAAGTGAAATTAAAATTAAAATCGGTCAAGTAATACGGATGATACAAGCATTTTAAAATGCTAATTAGACAGAGAGATCCAAGTGCAGTTTGACGTCATTGTAACAGGTCAGCCATATAAACTCCACGTAAAATGCTGTTTTGCTAGAAAAAGATAGAAACAATGTTGGCTTATAGGTATCTTGGTTATTTTATAGCTATTCAATAAATGTTTTTTGTCACCTGTTTGAACCTGTGAAAAAATACATGGATATTCACTATTGAAGATAAATATTTTAAAATCATTTTCAGATCAAAGGCAATTGTAATGCAACATATAAGAAAATATATTGATTGACATAGTCTATAAAACTACATAGTAATCTCAATGATCAATAGATTAATTTCTAGCACACGATAAATTAAAAGATCTATTTCAATGGTTAGTAGTTCATCTCACACTAGCGATCCGCCCCGCTTCGCTTAGGTTTATGTGAGTTTACAAGAACGACCGGATATAAAACAGAATTTATGATTCATAAAACCTCTTGAATCACTCTATCTGATGAAAAGTTAACTATCGGCTGAGTTGTATTTCATTACCCGACTGCGGCAGAGGCCAAAAGGAGGGTTACATACATGCAGAGATGGGCAAAATTTATTCGAATGACGAATAACGAAAAAGAATAACCAAATTATTCGCGAATAACGAATAAAATTCTCGAATGGTTATTCTTATTCGAATAAATTATTCGTCGAATAATTTATTCGCTGAATGAATTGCCACGAATAATTATTATGTACTACTTATTATACCTGCTCCATTTTTCTCTAATAACTTAATAAATTATTCGTTATTCGAAAAGTAGTCGAATGATTCATTCGTGGATAAACTATTCGCGAATAGATCATTCGCAAATAAATTATACGAAGAATAAATTATTCGCGAATAAAAATATTACGAATTATTTTTTATTGGAATGATTATTCGAATAAATAATTATTCGAATAATGCCCATCTCTGCATACACTGATGTGCCAAAGGCAACTTTCCAAAATCGCGGAACATTTCATGTAGGAAAATTTCGGAAACTTCTTACAATTTTGTATGGGGATTGAAGTTGATTACGAACCCACAAAAATCGCTCTCACAATAAAACCGGCCAAGTGCGAGTCGGACTCGCGCACGAAGGGTTCCGTACCATTATCTATACAACTTAAATATCTATTTTATTCTGTTTTTAGTATTAGTTATAGCGGCAACCGAAATACATCATCTGTGAAAATTTCAACCGTCTAGCTATCACGGTTCGTGAGATACAGCCTGGTGACAGACAGACGGACAGCGGAGTCTTAGTAACATGGTCCCGTTTTTACCCTTTGGGTACGGAACCCTATAAAATAATAGCTATAGATTATTTATAAATAATATTGAATTAGTTTCGATTGCAGGATGCGCCAGGCGGAAGCGGCATCACCTTTTGCTGTTAAAATACCATTCGTTAGAACAAAGCATTTTGCTTCACCTTTTATTTAATAATGAGAACTGCTCAATAGTGGAATTCGCTTTGTTCATGAGTAGAGGTATTTCTAAAGTCTGTTCCTATTCGTTCCGTCACTCTTATAAACAAATCAATTTACCATTATAACTCCATATTCGCGTAGGGGGGAATGGGTAACAGTGGATCACGGGGTAAAGTGGATTATTTGCTATAACTTAGCATGTGTTGCGCTTTACGCACACAAACAAACGCGTTGTTACTGCGCGTTCGTACGCCTCTCCTCCGCGCTACTCGCCGCCGCTGTATCAAAGCGGGTTGACGAGCTATCATACTCCGGTCACTTGGTAAGTACGAAAGTATATTTTTACGTGATTTAAAAATTTGTATTATTTAAGTGAATAAGAAATGTAAATACTAGGTTTTTGTTTTATCCTTGTTATTTCTTAAATCTTTTGTAAACTATGTTGATTTATCTTTGGGATACGTAGTTTACTTTTATTTTTATTTTTTGTTTCATAACGGTCTATGGGTCACAGTGAATAATTTCGTTTTGGGTCACAGTGGACTGATGATCCAGTGTGATCCGTGAAGCTAAAATTCATTCTTACTTTTTGCAGCTAAAAATGCCTCGCAATCGACTTAAGAAAACCAACATTGGACTTCACACTGGAGAATTGTTTGTTTTTTTTTCAAGTTTTTTTTTTAATTTGCGTTAACAGTGATATTTGGTAAATATTGATGATACTGTTTCAATTATATAATAAAAGACTGTCTAATAGTACAAATAAATAAGTAATACTATGAAAATTGTGGTCTTTTACTGTATTTTTTCTATAGATTCAGTGTGCCCCAGTCTTGGGTCATAGTGGATAATCTCCCTTTTCATTTTAAAGTGGCTATAACTTGAAAGTTTATGTAACTTTCGCCAATAAATGCATTTTTCTTTGAAGATTAGATACCCATATTGTAATTGAATTTCAATGAATAATCATTTAGCCATAAATGTTGGAATTGCAGGACTTAGAAAAGTGATCCACTGTAACCCACTCTCCCCTACTTTTGAAAGTTGAGCCTAGTCATATTATTTATTTATACACTTTATCATTGTCTTCATGTCCATTTTAAGGTAGTAATCTCTATTTAATATCGTATTTTTTGATGAAAAGCACATTCGCTGAAAACACCATTACACTGACAGAGTCTTGTCATAAAGATATTTTTTTTCGAACTATTTCTGACATTGAAAATGTAGTGAGGTTTGATAGATTTGATTGATAAGTGAGGTTGTCGTCTCTGTCGCACCCAGCATAATAACACGATGATGATGATGAATATAGTTATATTCAACCTTTTTAATAAACTAATTAGAGGTAACATTATTCTCATTACTATTTCATCCTTGTATACTTGTTATTGTCATTGGCGTGTCTGAATAGGAACAGACTTTAGAGAGATATGTTAGTCTTCAAAACATTATTAATGCAGGTACTGAGCCAGCGAACTCCCCCATAAACTTCGTCGTCGCCACAGTTGGGCGTTTTCCACAAAAACTGCTATGACTTAACTTCATAGTCATAGTATTTTTGTAGAACGACTATGTCACCTGGGACCTGTTTTATAAAGCTACAAATTACAATTTACATGTTACAAGTTTCCATTTGACACAACCTCGACCAAAGACGACCAGCCATTTGAACATTTCCTTGAGATTTAACCATTAGTTACGGTTTTTAACGATTCATTCGTTTATCTACTGTTCAAACAACGCGCACTTTTTGAAAAACCTGTTACCACCAAGTTAGATAGTCGTCGACCGCTAGCACAGGATATATGGAAGCGTTTAGGTAATTCTAAGGTGATGGAACCAGTAATGGACAAGGCATCAATAATGGACACTTGATCCTTAATTTACAGAAGATAAGGGTTATTCATTTGTTTTGCAACAATCAATTTAGGACCGTATGAAATTTGAATTAAGAGTGAAGTGTCCATTACTGGTGCCTGTCAGCTAAAAGTGTCCATCATTGGTACCGTCACCCTATTCAGTGTTTCGCTTTCTATCGCATAATATATATTCTTAATATCTATTCGCACACAGAATTTACACCAGATGCTTGCAGAACTTGTAGCTGCGGTGAAAAAGTGGGAAGTGCGGAGTATAGATCCCGTCACATAGAAATCTCATCTGACCTTGGCTGTAGTTGCTTCGTAACTCAATTAGAATAGAGTCTACAATTGAGTGAACGCATCCAAGATCAGAGGTCTTACGTATACGCCGGGCGGTCGTATAAAAATAAATCTTAATGTACTTACTTTTAGAGCGATGTTCGGCAAGCACACAACGCCCTTGCTGGAGTCCAAGGGGTTCAAGCCTTCTTCCCGGAGGAGACTGCTGGCGGTGACAAGAGCTTGCTCGCGTGACTGCGGCACGCCGCGTTTGAAGCAGGATATAATGCATTCCTTAGCTTTTTCGTATGCCTCACGGAGCCAGCGGCATTGAACAGCCGCGGGGGATTGGTCTGGAACAAGTAATTCAGAACCTTCTGACCCCATCGGCCATCAGTCCTGCGAGCAATGTGCCCCGCCCACTGCCACTTAAGTTTGGCTATTCTTCGGGCTATGTCGGTAACCTTAGTTCTACTGCGGATATCATCATTTCTGATTCTATCACGCAGAGAAACCCCGAGCATAGCCCATAGCATAGCATAGCATAGGTTCTTGAGTGGCGTCCGCGGACCGGGAGACGAGCTGTAGGTAGGCCTCCAACAAGATGGAGTGACGACCTTGTAAAGATCGCGGGAACGCGGTGGATGCGAAAAGCACAAGATCGGTCTGAGTGGAGAGCCTTGGGGGAGGCCTATGTCCAGCAGTGGACGTCTTTCGCCTGACATGATGATGATGATGATGAAGTAATTCAGTGTTATTCTCTTGACCAGCGGGCCTATACATACATTAAATCACGCCTGTTTCCCAGAGGGGTAGGCAGAGACCACTCTTCCAACTGCTACGATCCTGACGAATCTCTTTCGCTTCTTCCTCATTCATACATCGAGTCATGCATGCGCGTCGGTTTCGGGTACTTAAGATCCGGCCCTTATGCAGGCCTATTATGATCAGAGCTCGGAATAGGTAGTGCCTATTTACCTAAACTTCGCGGTAGGACGTAACTAAGAGTGCTTCCAACCACCAAAAATATTTATTCCTTATTATTGAATGCGGGATTTCCCGGGATTGTCTGTATTACTCTAAAGGCTTAATACATTTAACTTTACTTATAAATCTTGCTATATTGCATATTATTTATTTATTTATCTTGAAATAACAATCAGTCATAAAACAATATAATATAGATCAAATTGAATGAAAGGGTGCCGGAAATTTGATTTTTTTTAGTTGATTTGAATAGAATTATAATATCGTAAAGAATGTATTCAACAAAAAAACACTTTAGCCGTGTACTTACTACCTACAGTTTACAACCCTGATTTATAAGTAAAGTTAAATGTATTAAGCCTTTAGAGTAATCCCATATTCAATAATAAGAAATAATTATTTTTAGTGGTTGTAACCACTCTTAGTTACGTCCTCCCGCGAAGTTTAGGTAAATAGGCACTATCTATTCCGAGCTCTGATTATGATGGATAAAACATTTGTCACTTTCTGAGCCGTTTGTAGATATTAAAATATTAAACTGCAATTTTATGTTAGTCCCTATAATTTCGAACATGATTTATAGAAAAAACTTACTTTATATTATTATTAAGCAAAAATGCCACTAACACGCACCTTCAGAACAATAGTGACCTAATTGAGAAATTTTAAATTTCGAGTTAGGTCTGTATGATAATAAATTTATGACTCAAAGTTTGAAAGCACAAATTTTGAATTAGGTCACTATTGTTCTAAAGGTGCGATTTGCCCGCCGTATCGTCGGTAGAATTATGCTGTACTCATTGTTATGTTAACACCAACTGTAATGACCATATTCTTGCAAATAAATGATTATTATTACTATGTAAGTGCGAGTGTGACGGATGCTTTATTCACCGCGATAAAGGGGACCAAAATATGGCGATTCGTAGAGTGATGGATGAGTGTAGACACGTGGACACCGCTAAAAGAAAATTTTGACAAGATGCATTTCGCTTTTCTATTCGATTCGCTTTTAAACCAATCGCGTCACTGGTAGACCACGTGAGTTTTCGTATCACGTCATCTCCCAGTGACGCGATTGGTTTAAAAACGAATCGAATAGAAACGCTAGTATCTTGGCAGGGCCATCTGGTACATGTATGGAGTGCCCCCCTAGATATATTTATTTCTAACTTTAGTAGCGCTTTATACAAGACACTTATACTCTTAATTTCATTAATATTCTCGATACCATCTTGTGTGAGTAAAATGTCGGTAATATACGGACGGACATGACGAAACTATTACGGTTCCGTTTTTTGCCAGTTTAGCTACGGAATCCTACAACACTAACATAATGAAATCGTAACAAATAAAAGGTTTTCTGTCTGAATGCTCAGCTCTGGACAGGTCTGGTGCGTTATCGACAGGTTCGTTAATATTTTTTAATTAAAAACTAGGAGCACAACACGACGAGGTTTCTAAGTTACTAGCAATAGCTAGAATAATCAATTGAATAATCATTCCGACTGAAGGCGGTTGGATGAAGTATAATAAGTCTTGCAACAAGAAAGTGGTCTTCCAGTTTTGACAAAAGTTTCTGTGAGATCTAATTATCGCTAAGGTTGACACTTGTCACTGTCATAATATTGCAAGGGAAAATCGACCTTGTTGTATCATGACGTGCGAATGAACTTCAACCGTAGAGTGGTAGACCACATTTTTGCCCACTGTACAGTACGTTACGTGTTGTTGTTTATGATGTTAGTAATTTAACCCTGAGAGGTTATTAGTAACCCTGTAAGGGTAGCACAAGCTGTATTTTCTCGCATGTCGCTCAGTTCGTCTCTATCGTTCTGTCTGTCTGTCCGTCTGTCCGTCTGTCTTTCTGTCCGTCTGTCCGTCCGTCCGTCCGTCCGTCTGTCTGTCTGTGTGTCTGTCTGTCTGTATGTTACAGCAGGTTTTCTCAGCAACTACGAATGCTATCAACTTGCAATTTTGCATAGTTGTTTTTAGTAAAAAAAATATATAATTAATTTTATAAATAATTAAGAAGGGGTCTAACCTGGGGGTTGCAAAATGAAAGTGGTTTGATTAGCAAATGGGGTGCCAAAAGGCTTAATCTGCACATTTCAAAACTTTTTTTTAAATTTTGTGATGTACTTTTTGATTTATAGCCAAAAATGTTCAAAAGACCGTTCGTCCCCCTTATCTCCGAATTTAATAGACCAAAAAATCTGGAATCCTGATTTAAAGATAATTACTTATATTTTACGGGAAAAATAAAATGAAGTTGTTAAACTTTACAGTTTTGGAAAAAATATCAAAGAACTTTTAAAATCTGTTTTAAAATGTAGGCTAGTCAAAATGGACCTTATTGCATAGAAAATAAAGTTCATAACAAAATGAGTATTTTCTTTTGCATTTTCCAACCATATAATCTTAAATAATACGGAACCCTCGGTGCGAGAGTCCGACTCGCATTTGACCGGTTTTTTTTTTATAGAAATCTAATTAATCTAGAGTGTTCATTAGCTAATGGGCTTCTGGAGCACAGGGGGGGGGGAGTTTAAACTGCCCTATTACGGGCGGTTATTGTACATAAACATCCCGTTCCCCTTCAACAGAAGTTTTGCCACGTGTACTCAAAGTGCAAACTGTTTTAGTAAGGGCAGCCGCCCATGTCATCATTTCTGCCGACCAAACTGAAAAAAATAATTTATCTCTTCTAACAAGATTGTGATTGTTGTGCATAAGCGTCTTGGTCCCATACAAGCCTAACAAGACGATAGATACACCAACTAAGACGTTAGGTTAGATACATCGACTAAGATGTTAGACGAATAGACGAAGCGTTGGTTGATATAATTAATTTATTTATTTATTTATTTATTTACCAATAGGTACAAAAACATGTTGAGTAACAAAAAACATTAAGTAATTAAGAACTCAAATCTAGATCATTTAAGACTTAACAACACAATTATATTCGTACACGACGTTGTTATAGGTATACATATTTTATTTCCGAACATAATTATTATTATTTAATAAAAAACTTCGTGCTTAGGTATTTCTTAATTAAACTATTTTTAAAAGCGACAGAACTGAGTTGAAATATGTCCAGGTCATAATTTAAGAAGTCATGCAATTGACAAATTCGGTGTAGAGGCGAGATTATTTTATTTATGGATAACGGCACAGCAAACAACTTCCTCGATGTGGTCATCTTTCCAGTTGCTCTGAGGTTAATACTGCAGATAAGGTCGCAGTCGAGATCGCCGCTCAGTATCTTGTGCTAAGTGACCAAGTCAACCACATGACGCCTATTTTCCAGGCTGAGAAGGTTAAAGTGAGACAGCCTTGAGTCGTATTCAGGGATAGAGCGCCGAACCCCGGCAAGTTTGCAAATGTGAAGTTTGTAATACCTTAACTATTGTATTCATTTTTTGTCAACTAAGTGAAAATCTCTCTTTGTTGGCTCTCATTTTTTTGAGTGCATTTTTAGGGTTCCGTACCCAAAGGGTAAAAACGGGACCCTATTACTAAGACTTCACTGTCTGTCACCAGGCTGTATCTCGTGAACCGTGATAGCTAGACGGTTGAAATTTTTACAGATGATGTATTTCTGTTGCCGCTATAACAACAAATACTAAAAACAGAATAAAATAAATATTCAAGGGGGGCTGCCATACAAGAAACGTTTTTTTTGCCATTTTTTGCTCGATAATAATAACGCTTCAAATATTCACAGAATATTTTTAGTTATATTCGCTTTAAAAATAAATAATTAAATTAAAATAAAATAAATATTTAAGAGGCTCCCATACAACAATCGTGTTTTTTTTGCCGTTTTTTGCTAATTGTTTATAGATAATGGTACGATACCGTTCGTGCGCGAATACTGATGTGCCAAAGGAAACTTTCCAAAATTGCGGAACATTTCATGTAGGAAAATTTCGGAAACTTCTCACAATTTTATATGGGGATTGAAACTTTCCGTTTCTTAAATTTAAATTTCCTATATTTCTATTGAAAGTTTCTTAGAACTTTTCCAACTTTTTGGAAACTTTCCGGAACTTGCACATCAGTATGCGCGAGTCCGACTCGCACTTGGCCGGTTTTTATTACACTACTTGAGAATTAAAAAAAAGGTACACTGGTAAAAAATCGCTTCAAACAAGATTTTGATTGTTGAGCATAGCGTCGGTGATACTGCAATACCGCATAACTAACAAATTAAACAAGGTGCAAAATACACCTTAGCAAATAAGTCAGTAAGGTACATTTTGCAACTTATTACATTTGTTAGTTACGCGGTATTGGAGTATCACCGACGATAGGCGGCTAACAAGACGTTAGACGCAACTAAGATGTTAGTTGAATCGCTAAAGAACTTGCTGTTTTTACTATCAGTTTTGTTTCATATACTGGCTGGTATAGTTTTTTGTAAGTGGGACGTTGAATCTACCATCGAGGCAATAAAGTTCAATTACGTTTGTTCCATAATGCCATTTTCAGTTTATGAAGATAGGAAAAAAACCTTATTCCCATTGTAACACTGTCCAAATTAAATTGCTTTGATTATATACATTCTGCACATTAGGCCTCGAGTTTAATTTTTTTTAAAAGGTTCGGCGAGAGTGCGTTACGGGCGTAGCAATCTCGTAGCACTGCTACGAGTTCCGTAGAAGGCCTATAGCCGAGGGTTAGGTAAAAACCGGCCAGTAAAAATTATGACCAGGGGCCTTGGGGATGACATTTTATTATGGCTGCGTTTATCGCGTGACAAAGTGTGGATAAGGCATCCGTCACCTTCTGACACGTAAATAAGTACGAGAGTGACGGATGCTTTATCCACATTTGACAAGCAATATAGACGCATCCATACTAGGCCCGCAGGGTATCATCTACTAAGTCTCGGTCAAAAAACGAACAAAAGATATAGATCCCATGTCAACAAAAGAGACACATATATTAATAGTTGATCGCTGGCCGTACTAGCTTCCCGCTCATCGTCGGTGGTGAGACCAGTGCCATAGTTCTCAACTAACCTCACGTACAGCAATTAAACTCAAGATAAAACCGCATAAAGTACGGCCAATGAGACGAGATAAAGAATGTAAACAAACTGACCGTTACTGAGTTATATTGCGATGGCGAGAGATTATTATGTCTGTCCTTATTTATCGTACGCAATAATATCTAAATTTGGTCGATGAAGGCAGTCATTGCGTGATTCGTGGTACAGGAAAGCTGCCAGTACAGAAGTTGTCAACATTAGCGCTGCCATTTTGTGAAGTTCATTCCTGTTTGGATTGAAGGGACACGATTACAAATAAAAATGTTTTGAACTCCTGAAACCTTGTTTACATTATTTATCTCGTCTTGTTGGCCTTACTTTAGCTTCGGAAAATTGCACATTCAAAATCGGAAATTGTGGTCGTCCCGGGATCAAATAGTGGAACGGAATCATGTTAACCACAAGGGTTTAATATAAAAGTTGTCAAAGGGTTGCCGGACGGACGATGCACGCGGACTGGGGGCGATGCAGCGGGGCCTGCGGGGCCGTTCATTTGAAGTTGAAAACAAACGCATCGACATAGATAAAGTACTATAGTATCATGAAACTACTTGTCCTGAAACTGATTAGACAGCGCCTCTATTCTAGGCGGTAAAAACGATATCGTAGTTTCCCTGTTATGGTATTGTTATGACGTCAGCCGCCATTACTGTCAAGACAATAAGAGCTATCAAAACGTTGACAATTCGATAACAGATCAAATACGATATTGTTTTTACCGTGTTGAATAGAGGCGCTGGGTTTCGCCTGAATGTCATAAACAGACATCGGGCAAATGGACGTCATTACTCGCAATAATGTGGAAATGACTCCGAAGATTAAATTAAACAAATTAAATTACATTAATTAATTTCTTACCTGAACTTTAATCTTGATCCTTTGCAGGGCAGTAATAAATAAATAATACAAAGACGTGAGTTAAGTTTTCTCCATTAACATCCGTGGATTGCGAAAGGAGCTTTTCACCTCATAAGCAGTGATCGGAATAGGCAGAGTATATTTACCTAAAGTTTGCAAAAGGACATAATACAGAGTGGTTCTACGAAGTTTAGGTAAATATACTCCACCTCTTATTTAGATATTTAAAAGAAATGAGTTACAGGCCCCGTTTATCACTAACTAACATAAAATATCCCATACCGTAAGTAAATATTACGTACCTAAAATAAGCATTAAAAATACCGGAAATCTGGAAATTAATAAAAATAAATTAATATTTCACCCGGTTGTAACCAGTCTATATTATGTCCTTTTGCGAACTTTAGGTAAATATACTCTACCTATTCCGATCACTGATCATAAGTTTATTTAAGCCGTGATATAATCACGGAAAAACTATAAAAAATACTGTTTATTTCTATTTGCTTTAATAAATGTACACAATAACAAGTCTTTGTATTATTTATTTATTACTACCTTGCAAAGGATCAACATTATTTTTGGGGGAAGTAATCAATTAATGTAATTTCATTTGTTTAAATAAAATCTTTAGAGCCATGTCCATATTATTGCGAGTAATGACGCCCATTTGTCTGATGTCCGAGGGCCCTGCCAAGATACATTGCGCTAACTAACGTTTCTATTCGATTTGTTTTTAAACCAATCGCGTCACTGGTAGATGACGTGATACGAAAAGTCACGTGATCTAGCAGTGACGCGATTGGTTTAAAAACAAAACGAATAGAAACGCTAGTTGGCGCAATGCATCTTGGCAGGGCCCTCTGGTCATAAAACGAATACGGTCGATGAGTCAAATATAAAGGATACACCTTTGACATTTTAAATTTTAACCAGATCCTGAAAAAACACGGCCGCGTAAAAAAAAAGTATAACTTATGCACATATTGAATTTTGATTACTGTCATAATGTTTAGTGACACTCACAAGATTAAGGCAAATCGATTGACATAACCATCATCAAAATCGGTCCACGCGTTAATTTTCTTATTTTTATTAAAATTAGTGTGAAAGGGCATTGGGTAAGTTTGTATGAACATTATTGTCATTTTATTTTTCAGCGGCCACGGATGATTTTCTTATAATGTTTTAGAGGACCTCTACATACACATAAATGTATAAAAGGACAATGGGCAAAAATGTATGGAACGTGGTACCCGCGCCAATGGACATAATGTATATATAATTGGAAAGGTATTTTTATATTGGGCAAAGATAACCATATCGCTTATCTCTATTTCCTGTCGGAACTGAGTTATCTTATTTTGAATATCGATACCTTAGTGCACAATCGTACTAAATGATTTTTATTTGCCAGTAAAGTTACGAACTTATTATTTGTGTACAAACATACTAATTACAATAACTTTTCAAATGTAATTAGTACAATTGTGAACTAAGGTATCGATATACTTTGTTATCAATCAATTTCCTTTAGGGATACCTACCGTTATGAAAGAAAAGAAAACATGTACTACATAACGAGAAATATATATTAGGTACCTACATTACTAGTCAAGGGTACACTTCAGTGTTTCCGCTTCATAAATAAAATGGATTTTTTTCTCATTAGAAAAGTGACAACACAGGTGATTTTTGTTACATTAGTTTTTTTACAAATACCTAACTGTCCATGAGGCTGAAGATGGAGCTCTCTGGTGCAGTGGCAGCCTATTCACTTTTGCTTAAGTTGTATTTTTTAACCGACTTCAAAAAAGGAGGAGGTTATACGTTCCACTGTATGTTTTTTTTTTTTTTTATGTATGTTCACCGATTACTCCGTCAATTGTCGACCGATTTCAAATTTTTTTTTTTGGTTTGATAGAGTATACTTCTGAGGTAGTCCCACTGTCACCAAACCTGTATCTGATGAGGGGATCAGTGAGGAATTGAGGGAACTCCTCAAATATTGTAGGCAAACATATAGCGATTTTAGTATTATTAGTAACAAGTCCAGCATTTGCATTCAGAAAGTATCATTTGGTGTAGTGGAACTGATGATGAAGACCACAGATGGCCACCAGAACTCCTCAATGGTACCGATTTCAAGGGTGGCGATAAGATATCTCGATTAAGATAGTTCAGCGACTACCTACAACGAATAATATTTACTTGTTAAAATATGACTATGACTTTCCCGCGGCGTTGCTTGCGGCGCGCTTGATATAAGTTAAAGTTTCATTTCAACTAAGAAGTGGGACTACGTAACAGCGTATTATGATCACTAAAAAGTATAAAATAAAATAAATGTTTTAAAAAACAAAAAACCGCCTTCAAAAACGCAAAAAATAACTTCTTTAAAATTGTAGGCACCTAATAGGTTAGTCCAACTGAAGTCGGCGACCACAACATTTTCAACAAAAAGCCGACATCAGTTGGACTAACCTATTAGGTGCCTACAATTTTAAAGAAGTTATTTTTTGCGTTTTTGAAGGCGGTTTTTTGTTTTTTAAAACATTTTTAAGGAAATAAACATGCCGGGAGCAGATTTTATTTCGCATAAGGTGTCATGTTCGTATATGAATATCTCCGAATGGACAGGGATTTGAGACACACAACCATAGTAAACGTTGTTCCTGTTGGTATGACCTATTCAATGACACTACCATTATTATTATTATTGGAGCGGGTACCAAAATGCCCATTGTCCTTTAATTCGTTAAATAATATCGGAGCGGAGATATTAAAGATTTAAGTATTCAGTTTTTGGTACTAAAAGTACGCCCAGGTATGAATATGTAAATATTTCGGCTCCGAAGCACTTCATAGTAAAAATTCTATCATAATTTACCACTTTTACGAATGGCCGCTCACCTTGAAAAAGTATGACTTTTACAAATGACAACACTTTTACCCAAACCCCTTTGTTAATTGTAAATAATTAATGTTATTGCAAAACCAGTGACTCTTTATTTTGTGAAAAAAAAGACCACAGGGACCAAGTACAGTCACCAGCAATAATATCCTACATAGGGCGCAAAAATATCCTACAAGTCTTTATTACTAGTGGTATAAGAGCGTGTCAGATATTTTTGCGCCAAATGTAGGATAAGTAACAATTACCGTACTCGCAAGCGAGTCGAATACTCTGTCCCTCACTGTAGAATACTGCGAGGTCCGCGAGGGACAGAGCATTCGACTCGCTAGCGAGTACGATAATTGGAACTCATGGTAAGGGTAGATTTGAACGCGTGTATCTGAGAGGCACGTGTATATTTTTTATAGCGAGCTATTTTCCGCAACTCGACGGGGCACGGAGTTAATTATCTGTTACGTTATACTGTCCCTTTAAATGCCTGCAACTACGCTGGTTATGACCAAACACGCACCGATTGGCGGGGGAAAAATTGTACGTGTGCTAGTGATTAATTAAGTGTCGACTAAGTTTTATCGACATCGTTAAAAAGCAATTTTCAATCTTTTAATAATTTGTAAACCTCTTTTATTTATACAGCCTTGGCCAAAAGTATTGAGCACCCCGCTTTTTCCCTTGTCACTTATAAATAAAGCATTATTTTCTACACATACATACATAAACTCACGCCTTTATTCCCAGTTTGGGGTAGGCAGAGCTACAGAATTGCCAACAACTCTAAAAGCTTGTTGTTAATTCTGTAACCAGATTTTGCATAATCAGGCTAAGATCTTTACCAGCGTATTAGTGACAGGTTGCAAGCGCAAGCCCATCGCCTAACAGTACTACAAGCCTTTATTCCCTTAGTCGACTCTTACGACATCCACGGGAAGGCATGGAGTGGTACTATTCTAAGCCGGCAACCACAAAGCTAATTTGAAAAATTCACAAAGCTGTAAAATATAAAATGTGTTTGTACTTGTGCAAATTATTAGTAGATTATCATTTTGAAGTAACTATTTTCGTGTGAAATCTGAAGCTCGAAAAAATCGGGTTTTACAACAAAATGAATAATTGTGTTATTTTCCACGGAATTACGGTTAACGTCAATAAATATGACTATTTTTCCGATAGATATACAACTTTCTATAATATAAGATATAATCTATTCCGTATAGTCCTTCATAGTGTCCCATCTGCTATTGTTAAAATAAACGATCAGAATTTGTCCAAATTTCTCCAGTCTCCGTCTTAGCTGATAAATTGGCTCAGGGCGACTTTGTCCACAGTCCTATTTCGTCACCTTCCTAACTCGTCCACTTTCTGAAATCGTCAATACCCCATTTTGTCTACATTCCTAGTTTGACCACAGTGTCAACTCGTCCACTTTCTTTTATCGACCTAAGTACTCCTAAGTCAGCAGTGCCAATTCGTCCGCATTCCTGTATTGACCTCAGTGTCAGCTCGTCTGCATATTTGTACTCGAGTCTGGGTGTTCAATATTTTTACTGTATAGTTGACGAGTTGGCACTGTGGTCTAAATAAGAATGTTGACGAGTTGACATTGTACTTAGACTAATTAGGGATGTTGACGAATTGGCACTGTAGTCTAATTACGAATGTAAACGAGTTGGTACAGTGGCCCACGTAAGAAAGCGGACGAAATAGGGAAGTGACGATATAGGAATGCTGGCGAATCGAAACAGGAGACCATATGCGAACGAGAACGACTTAAGAAGGTGACGAAATGGAACTATGGCCGAAGTCATCCTGAGCCGATAAATTCATGTGGCTAAATGACTTTTCAATTTCAGTGAAAGTAATATTGGCATAACATTTTTTTTTAATATGCTGTGTGAATTTCGTTCACGTCTTCAGAACAATACCTACGAAAAAATACATACAATGCTGAGGGCGATCACTAGTACAGTCCAGGACTTTAATTGTTATGCCACTATGGAACCCTGTCATAATGACAGCGTCAAACCACATGACATAAATTACGCTTAAATTAATGATTAACGTTATGCGACAGGGTTCCATACTGGCACAACAATTAAAGTCCTTGACTGTATATGGAAAAAGCATCGATAATGGAGTTTATCGATATAGGAACTCTCGACTGTAATAAAATGTTGCCCCCTGGATTCCTGTCTGGTTATGACACTTAACAATGCAGCCTTAGTAATACTTAAATTGTTTTACAATACAACAGGACAAAGCTGCCGCACCAAAGGCGGCTAACTTCAATGTTATAGTCAAAGCATTCTACACCCTATTGGGAACCACATTCGATTTGATTTAGATTCACTGCGCGATCCTCTCGTAGCTTTCTATCTTTGTACTATTCAAACATTTTGAACTACCATTCGCAAATATAATTACCATGGTGAATTCCATCTATATTAATTAAATAATCGATTGCCTCGTGTGGTTGCCGAGTTAGAATAGTGCCACTCCATGTCTTCCCGTGGATGTCGTAAGAGACGACTAAGGGAATAAAGGCTTGTAGTACTGTTAGGCGATGGGCTTGCAACCTGTCACTAATACGCTGGTAAACATCTTAGCCTAATTGTGCAAACTGAGGTTATAGAATTATCAACAAGTTTTTAGAGATGTTTGTAATTCTGTAGCTCTGCCTACCCCACTCTGGGAACGAAGGCGTGAGATTATGTATGTATGTAATCGATAAAGTGTAAATATATATTAATTTTTACCGACGAAATCTTTTTGTTGAGAACTAAATCATCAATCAAATCAATTTAATAGTACTTTATTACTAATTGTCGTCGCATCATCGATAACAATTCCTGTCGAGAAATAGAGCAGAGGGCTCAGACAAGATGCACTACGCTAACTAACGTTTCTATTCGATTCGTTTTTAAACCAATCGCGTCACTGGAAGATGACGTGATACGAAAAGTCACGTGGTCTACCAGTGACGCGATTGGTTTATCTTATCTTATCTTATCTTACAGATGGGCCCTTTCGGATACACTTCGACCCTTTAGGATCTTTTGTGCAATTACCCTCTTACACACTCAGCTGTTCGAATGCGCAGGTTTCCTCACGATGTTTTTCCTTCACCGTAAGAGCATCGGGTAATGCACTTAAGTTAGAAAAACTCATTGGTACATGGTGACCGCGGGGGTTCGAACTCGGTACCTTACGATCACGAGTCGACCCTCTAAGCCACCGACGCTCTCGACGCGATTGGTTTAAAAACGAATCGAATAGAAACGTTAGTTATCGTAGTGCATCTTGTCTGAGCCCTCAGGGCTGACAGACTTAAAATCGCAACACTTAGTTTTGCTTAGCCGTAGTTGGGTTATAACCAATCATTTACAATCATCATCATCAGCCGCTAGACGTCCTCTGCTGGACAAAGGCCTTCCCCGAGGTTTTCCACAACAATCGGTCCTCTGCTGTCGTGCATCTGTTTCCCGCGACCTTTATCAGATCGTCGGTCCACCTTGTGGAAGGCCTGCCGACACTTCGGCTCCCGGTTCGCGGTTGCCAGCACCTCATATTTACAATTATAAGTCGACGGTATAACAAGAACGCTTGTGTTAAAAATTAACCAAGAGTTCTCTGAACTTTATCGTGAAAGGCGATCTCGATCGTTACAACTTTCCATGTTTTATATGGATTCCAGACGCAACAACGTTCCCCAACAATCCCTACATAAAGGTTGTTTGTTATAAGTTCCTGAAACAGAAGCCTCATGAATATCGGTCTGGAAATTAGTGGTGGTAGGACCTTGTGCAGGGTCCGTCCGGATAGCTACCACCATCTTATCCATTAACTCACCGCCAAGCAGTAGTGTTCGCATTGCTGTGTTCCGGTGTGGGGATGAGACAACCGGTGAAATTACTAGCATAGAGGCATTCCATCTTGGTCCTCAGGGTCGGCAACGCATTTGAAGTGTTAGGATTGCAGTTTTGAGATTGTAGTCTTGAGATTTCAAATGTCTATGGGTTTCAGATCCCACTTACCATCAGGTGGCCTGAGTGCTCGAGTACCTTCTACTTGCCATGAAAAAAACGAGCCTTTCTGAACACCAGGGGCCCATTTCTCAAAGCGTATTAATCTATTAATATTAGTGTTTTTTCTCGTAAATAAAACAACAAAATGAGACAAAACACTAATATTATTAGACTAATACTTTTAGCCTCGCCCCTATCCCTAGCCCCAGGCCTGCCCCTCTAAATAAAAACGACGCATGCGCAATTTGATAGTCAAAGCAAATTTAAGCCCATGTCTTAAGAAATAAGGCACTTATTCAATCGCGGTTCTATGAGACTTGAGCCCTTTTTTCTAAGGACGGCAGAGCATAGTTACTAGAAAGATCTTCAACGTTAGCTAATGTTGTTGTTGAACGTTTGGGCAATAAAGGAAGGTATAGGTTTCTTTTTAAAGGGTCTATTAGGAGGGTTCCGAGCCGCCGCACAGTAGGTATTAATATTCCGATTGGATAGTCAGTTGTACAGTAGTAGTCAGGGTTCCCCTATGGAATCCCTAATCGTCATTTGTGCTAATGCATCGTTTGTCCGAATTTTCGTTTATCCTAAAGCCATTTCCGCTTAAATTTTAAAACTTTTCAGTGTTGTTATAATACAACCCTAACCTAACCAAACCGAAGATATAATTGGAAAACTTAAAAAGTTGCCTGACTCAGCTGAAAACTAGTTTCGGGCAAATGAAAATTCGGACAAACAATGTGTTAGGGATTCTGAGGGACATCCGTAGTCAGACGTAGGTATGTGGTCGCACTTGACCTTTTTTTTTTAATTTTCACGTTTCACAAATCATTAAGAAGAACAATTCTCTTCTACAGGTAATTGAGTTTTTTTTTTAACGTCAACATTATTAAAGAAAACTCGTGCGAATTTGACCGTTAATATTCGAATGCTGATATAAACGAAGTGCTTGAGAATATTCACTTGCAACAATCGATAAGGAACGGTCAAAGCCAGCAGACGTTAGTGGCGTTGACAGGTACACGTGAAACTATAACTTTAGCTACTTACTCTTTGGAGAGAGTAAGGTCTACTTTTTTATTTTATCTTAAAGACGGTACTTATTAAAACATGCTACCCTTTTCTTTCTACAGTATTTTAGGTTGAAGACCTATGCTTCCCTGGTGCGCAAGGTGCGCGCCAACTCCAACACGTAGGCAGGATCACTACCACCGAATAGAAAAAACAGTGGAAGTGGCATGAGCTTCGCTTAGTATCAGACCTGTTGTCGCCGATACTCACACTATCATAAAAACAACACGCCACGCCGGAAAATGTTTTTGGTACGGCTATCGCTTTACATTCCAACATAGCACAATAAGGCATGCTGCTGGATTTGATTCCTATTTTAGAAATATTTATTCACATAAATCTCATGCACAAGCGATCGCGGCAAACTATGGAAGGTTGCGCTGAACTCCGCTTAGCCATGCCACACGTGACACGCCCATATCACACTTCTAATGTTTTCTCTGTTCTGTGTAGGGCATCCTCCCGGGAAATCCCTGTTCTGTAATTCCCGGGAAATCCCGGGAATTTCACAGATCCTAAAGAACCGGTACTGAAGATTACGTCCCGGTTCTCCCGGTTCTTTCCATAAATACCAAACAAATATCGTGGCGCGTATCACATATATCCAATTCACACCTCACGACGCCGGCACAAGCGGCAACATCGCATCAACATCCATCATATTTTGCGGCATATTTGCAATAATTGATCTCTAGACAAATAACTTTCTAGTAAGTATTTTACTTAATCAAGATATGTCTTTGTGTCTTCCTAATGTTTTTCAATCGTTTTATATCTCAAATGTCCATGATTGCGGTGATTTGAGGTAAAAAATAAAGAACCGGGAGAACCGGGAATCCCGGTACCGTCCCTGCTTAGAACCGGGAAATGGAAGTCTCAGAACCGGGCCCGGTACTGCATGCCCTAGTTCTGTGGTCACTAAATACCAACCAGGCCAACGCGTTGTCAAAAAAAAACTCCTCTTGAATCACTGTATTTATTAATAAAAACCGCGTTAAAATCAATTGCGAAGTTTGAAAGACCTATACATACATACAAACGATGGGAAGCGACTTTGTTTTATACTATGTAAATATGTGAAAGTAACCTTGACTGTCTGTCTATCTGTCTGAAACAATTGCACGGATTTTGAATAATGGGGCCCGTTCCAGAAAGGCCACTCAGCAACTCTGCACTCTGCACTTTGCAAATCCACGATAATGCAAAGTGCAGAGTAAACGTGGTCCAGAAAACACTGCGTAATTCGCAAACTCTGCAAAGATTCTGTTCCTAAAAGATACTTTGCAAATCCACAAATCCACACTTTGTATTTAACTCTGCCTCTTCAACATTGCAATTGTCTTGTGGGACAGAAATACTTTGCAAATCCACAAATCCACACTTTGTATTTAACTCTGCCTCTTCAACATTGCAAATGTCTTGTGGGACAGAAATACTTTGCAAATCCACAAATCCACACTTTGTATTTAACTCTGCCTCTTCAACATTGCAATTGTCTTGTGGGCCAGAAATACTTTGCAAATCCACAAATCCACACTCTGCATTTGATTCTGCCTCTTCAACTCTGCAATAGCTTTGTGGAACAGAAATACGTTGGAAGAGTGGGATTTGTGGAGTGCAGAGTTGCAGAGTGGCTTTCTCGAACGGGCCCCTGGTCTTTTAGATAAGACTAAGAATTGGATCTAATTCATTGAAAATTAACGTGTCAAAACGAAAATGAAACACGCTAGATATATTTTTAGAATAACGTAATGATGTAAGTTGGACTTTGTTGCAGGCTAGTAACATTGTATGGTTTTACGGTAGTCATAAAACATCACTTATTGATTCCTTTTACTCATTTTGTTGTGCCCAGAAATGTACTATAATCCTAAAGTAAGAGTTGTTCAAACATTATTGAACCGGGAGATATTGTGGCGATGCAATCACGAAAAGCATATCCATCAATTAAACTGAAGCTTAAGGAGTGTCATAGGACTTATACCAAAGAAGGCGGCAAATGTCAATGTATAGTCTGTCTCAATCGAAATTGGCAAATATGTAAACACCAAACGAACCAATTTACCATTATCACTCGATAATCACGTGCTTTTATATCAAGTGAGGTCTTAGCAATGATTTATGCACTTAAACTTTAATTTCAAATTAAGTTCAAAATTAAAAAGCTCTTAATTAATATTTGAGGTTATGTGTCAAACAGTACTAATTTGTTTACATCTTTGGCAATTTCAATTGACACAGGCTATAGTAGTCAAAGGTTACCACATTCAATTTAAAATGCTTGTACCATTACTATGCAGTTAAGCCTTCTTTAGTCGGACGGTAGAACGCTACATCGCAGTTACCAACTGAAAAAACAAATCAATAGCAAGCAATACCGCAGAAGAAATGCAATAATATAAATTGTTTCCCCCACGCCATTCTCGGAATGTTCACTATACTGTTGCAAAAATAGCGCGGGAAGTCCTTCCAGGTCAGAGCTATTTTAGAAAGCAAGATAGTATTTTCCAGGTTCTCGAACGCCCACTCCCCGATATATAAGCCTTTGCAAGACTCATCTCTTAAGAATAAGCAATGAAGAATGTCAGTAGGTACGCCAAATCGCTTGAAACTTTGTAGCAGTAAAGTTTATAAATAAACAAACATACTACTTTTTATTTTATTCAAAAAGACTCAGTTTTGATTCTATGAACGTTTAAAATTTGGGTCAATAATATTAAAGCGCGCGGGGGCCATCTTTCTGGGGTGACGTCATCGCTTAACAGCGGTACGCGCCCTTATATGAAAAAGTAAGTTTACAGGGCTATAACTTTTTAACCGTTATAAGTAGCCAGTTGAATTTTTCACAGAATACGTGTTATTATAAAATCTATCGTTTTAAATTATACAATGAACAATTAATCAAATCCCAAGAGGGGTCTCCATACAAGAAACATGAAAATAAATCAATGTTTTTAGCATTTTTATACGGGTTGTATTTTTATAATGGCTTCTTATTTTGATGCTATTTTGAGCTTAAATTGTAGTCTAATTTTTGTAGTTTACGACTAAATACAATGTCAAGTAAAACTGCAACAAATATGTGACAAAACTGATTTTATCAACACGATATTTTAAGCGGTCACCCATCCTGTTTTAGACTACGCGTGTAGTTGCTTAACTTTGGAAGGCGAAGTACGGGTTGTATTTGTATAATAGCTTTTTATTTCGGTGTCTCATTAAGTGTAGATAAAAATCAAAACTCCATACAATCATATATAGCCATTATAAAAATACAACCCGTATAAAAATGATTAATTTTCATGTTTCTTGTATGGGGACCCTCTTGGGATTTGATTTATTGTTCATTGTACAATTTTAAACGATAGATTTTATAATAACACGTATTCTGTGAAAAATTTACCTGGATACTTATAACGGTTAAAAAGTTATAGCCCTGTAAACTTACTTTTTCATATAAGGGCGCGTACCGCTGCTACTCGTAAGCGATGACGTCATCATCCGTGAGCGCTAGCCGCCGGGTTTCGAGCGCCGCATACGAAGTTTAAAATTTAATATCTCGAAAACTATTTGACGTATCGAAATTATTTTTTTACAGCTATTTTTAGTTTTTAATGAATAATACGGTAAGCTAAAAATCTAAACTGGCTGACATTCTCTATTTAAAGAATAATCTCTTGGAAGAAATAATACTAGGTACGGTCACGGAAGTTAATTTGCTACCCATTTCAAAGAAAATCTGCTTGAAGATGTCATTGTCATTAGAGATGCCAAGTCATTTGTAATTGATAGGAAACTCAACCTTATTGCTGTGGAATGTCAGATTGACTTTGGACCTAAGGTGGGTCACAAATTAAATTCCTTGACTGTACTAAGTTATTTTTCAAGCTAAACATGCACATAAAGGAAACCTGTACAGCTAAATGACTGATCATCAGGAATACATTGATATCCCTCTTTTCACCCGACTGCCGAAGGAGGAGGGTAATATGTTTCGCAACCTGTATATGTATGTTTGTTCCTTTGTGTCACTATAAAAACTAAACCCATCGTCCGATTTTGATGATTCTTATGTCAATCGATTTGTCTCAATCTAGTGAGTGTCACTGAAGATATGACAGTAATCAAAATTAAAAGCGCAAATTAAAAAAAAAAGTCGACCAAGTATGACAAGTGAGGTATCATTGAATAGGGATTTAAAAATCATCTTTAGGTTTCTTTCATCATTTTTAATTTTGAATGATCATTTAGGATTTATAACGAATTAAAGTTGGTTAGCAACAGTCGGGTTTTGAAAGCTTGCTTTTTGTTAAAGTTATCAGTATTACATAACCAAATATAAGGGTAAGTAGCCCTTTATGAATAAGGGCCATCCTTTAAACATAATCACGATGTCGTGTACATAAGTGGAAAGGAAAAACAGAGATGGGACGGTGCAGAAAAGAAGCCCTCGGTTACGTAAGTGTTACTTTAGTTTCTGAGATTATGTTTTAGTATTGTCAACGTTTTGATAGGTCAACATTTTTTTTCGATACCTTCCCACCGATATTTTTGCTTGGCTATTTTTTTGGGGCTTACATATTAATTAATCTCGCGTCAGAAAAAAAGCCAATACAGCTGAGCCCACATGAAAATTATTATTATTTTGGTACTTTTAATTAACGCTGGCAACCCCTCCCCACCACCCGATCGAATTTTTTTTGGGTGTACAGGGAGTACAGAGCAACAGTTTGAAAAAAAAAATAAAGTCGCTGAGGCACATTTTTTTCTGTTTTTTCCCCACCCCACTACACCCGCACCCACCGCCCGCGGCCTGCCAGCACGAAGATTATCGGAAAAGGTTGTTCAGGGAAGTAGCTAACGGAGTTTTGATACAGCAATAAATTTAAGTCTCACATCAAGCGCTGCATGTTGGGTAGGGCATAATATACTATAAATGACTTCATTGGTGACTAAGATGTATTTAAGTAGTGTCTAGGCTATTACTTATTTAAGGTAATTTCTTAAGTCTAGGTTATTTTTGATATTTCTATCTTGATAAAGATGCCTTTAAGCAAACTGTGTATTCAAACACGAAATTGTATGTTTACTTTTGTACTTTATCTTTATTAGTTCTTGTGTGTACAAGACGCTTTTAAATGAGAGCACACTGTGATGTTTCTCGCCGGAAAGCTATATCACACAATATTACTTTTATGTTGTCCGGCAGCATGAGCACGTCATGCTCGCTCAAAAGTCTTTGCTTACGGCGGCGTCGTTGATCGGGTCACCACCTTTTGAACACATGGTTAAGGGAGGCGATGGCTGAGATATGCGTCATACTCGTGAAAGGGTGCTGTCTGTGGGGTCCGGTCTGTTCACGTCTGCAAGGACTTGTTGCTCAGTTAATTATTCCAGTTATGGCTTTTGACGTAGAGACCTCGTCGTGTTGTTCTCCTAGTCATTATTTTTAGTTTCATGTATTTGACAGTAATCTTTTGAATTTTTACATTTATTTGTAATGTTTTTAATTTTGAATTTGTATTTTTTTTTATATGTTATAGTTCTAATAATTTATATTTGTTGCTTTATTACCTTGTAATGTAACTTACTTTTAAGTATTATTGTATTTTATGTTTGAAAAAATGACCTTCTGCGGGAGTTTCTTGCGCAATTTCTCCGCAATGATGGTCTTGTCCGAAGCGCTAGTAGATTCACTGTATATTACTGACGTGTAAAAGAGCCCGTATGTGGCCAATTTACTGAATAAATATTTTGATTTTGATTTTGCTGAAGCCACATGACCGATTTGGTCGCTAGCTCTTAGACTATTATAGTTGTAGCGTGATGTTAGATGATTTGTGATACCTTATTTTATAGTTAACGAAACAAATTTATAACCGAATTCTGAATCGATTACATTTTTATAATCCGATGTATGTGATTTTCACTAGCCACATCAAAAAAAGGGATCCCTTTGAAACGCATAAACTTTTTACGCATAATGTATCTTTTCGCATAAAATCTTTTCGCATATCCATACGTCTATTGTGTAGATTAGGTTAGGTTAGGGTAGGTTAGTTGTTTATAATAATAATAAATAAAACCATTTCTATTGTAAAATTTAGGTCAAACGATTTTAAGCGTAAAGATACGTTATGCGTAAAAAAATTATGCGATCCAATAGGGAATCGTAAAAAAAAGCTACTTACTTATTGGTAACAGCAGGTAATGTGATATATGTATATTCATAATTAGAACGTGTATAATTTTAGCAGCGTACGCGCAGTATCAACTTGAACTTACAGTCAGTACATAATTTACTTTCTTTAATTTCGAGTTACGGCTGTGGCATAGGTGCTTCCCGTAGCGCGAGACGTGATTGACTGCGAAGAAAAGTGAAAATTCCCGTAGTGGTATGACGTACGGCGCGTAATTGTTTGTCCAAAGTGGATGCGCTAAGACGAAGTAGAGCTCCCGATACACGTATTCAACGGTCCTAACACGGGTCCGTGTAATACCCTTGATTAAGTGGCCATATTTGATAAAGACAGTAGTGTTTGGGGATCTGGATCTCACACTTAATAGATTTTCCTTGAAACTGTTAAACGTGAACAATTAGAAACAAAAGCCTCGTTAGTTTTATTTTTCAAACACCTTTCTCGCATGTTTTTGCTTGACTCCTCGAAACTCTATGATATTTAACGATGATTTTTGGTCTAATAATAGGGAATATGCATGGATTAAATAGCATTTCTCAACAAAATATGAAAATACCGTAAACGAGATCACCAAAAGTGAAATTAAAATTAAAATTGGTCAAGAAATACGGATGATACAAGCATTTTAAAATGCTAATTAGACGGAGAGATGCGAAGTGCACCGGTGACGTCATCGTGCAGTACGGCCATATAAACTCCACGTAAAATTCTGTTACTAGAAAGAGATAGGAACAAATCTGTGTTCGCTTATATCTTGGTTATTTTTATAGCTATTCAAAAAATGTTTTTTCTCACCTATTTGTTACATGAATCAGCTTTTATTGAAGCTGTAAAAAAATGCATATTCCCTCTGGTAAACCGATTTTTTAATAAAGGTTGTAGTTTTATAGTTAACAGAAATTTTATGAATTCGACGCTGCAATCAAGGTGCGCGAAAATTATCTCCATCTCACGTCCTTCGCGCGAACCATGCATTTTTATTCTTGTATGGGCATGGCGGTATCATGGTGGCCTCTTCAGCTTTCGAACTACACGAATCCGTGTAATACCCGCGTATAAATACGTTTTTAAGGTCGTACACGGATATCCGTGTGGACGATCCTTACTCATAGGTACTCGTACTATCCGTGCCGGTTTGAGGCAGAGAGTTTCGTTAAGTAAACAATACAAATAGCGAACTTGGCATGCCATTCCAAATGCAATGGCATTCTCTACCAGTCGGCTAAATAATCAATAGGAAAAAATATTTTTTGAAATGTGTACGACTCAATTTATCTTGGCTATAATCATCATCCCTGATGTGCCTGGGGATGTAAGGAGGGCAAGTCTGCTTTCCTAAAAAGGTCTTCCTTCAGACGCTTTCATCCAATTTCTGGGGTCAGTCAATTTGACGACCCGTATAGTCTATTTGGTAGTGACTACTGATGTGCAAGTTGCGGAAAGTTTCCAAAAAGTTGGTAATGTTCTAAGAAATTTCCGGAAACTTTCGCTAGAGATATAGGAAATTTAAATTAACTAAACCAAAAGTTTCAATCCCCATAAAAAAATTGTGAAAATTTTCCGAAATTTCCCTACATTAAATGTTCCGCAATTTTGGAAAGTTTCCTTTGGCACATCAGTAGTAGTGACCGTAACTTCAAAACTACCGCCCCGAGATTTTTGGTAAAGAGAAATAAAGTATTTGTGTGACGAGCGCAAGTATTTGTTTCCGAGTCTTTGGTATTTAAGTTTTTTTCGTGTGACTCTGCGCATGTATGTATCTATGTGTATCTGTCTGTGGTATCTTAGCTCCCAAACGACTGGATCGAAACGGACGCGGTTTTTTTTTAAACGGAAGCTATTACTCTGGACCTCTGTTCAAGATGGTGAAGCATAATTGCTTTTGACATATCGTATCGTCAACGTTTTGATAGCTCTTATTTACTTGACAGTAAGGGCGGCCGAGTTGAAAACAACACAATAACACGTCAAAGGCAATAAGAATGGCTGCGTCTATATCGCGTCAAATGTGGATAAAGCATCCGTCACACTCATACTTATTTACGTGTCAGAAGGTGACGGATGCCTTATCCACACTTTTTCGCGCGATAAACGCAGCTATATTCTGCCCTACTAAACTAATAACCAGTATCCCAAATTTATTAATCAAAGCAGTTTAAATTCTCTGCTGTTAGTAATAAGGTTGATATTGCTATAGGAGTTTTATCTGACTTACTGCGTATTGGATTAGCAGGGCAGTATTAGGCCCCATGGATGGTTTTTAGCTGGGTTTCATAAAAATCGAGTGTTCTATAAGTTCTCAGAGTACCTATCGTTACGTTGACAATACGATAACATGTCAAAATCAATAACATTTTACCGTGTATAATAGAGCAATTGCATTTGGCATGTTATAACATTGTCAACGTTACAGCTCTATTCTTGACAGTAATGGCAGCCGAGTTACAAACAATACTATAACGTGTCAATATCAATAACATTTTACCGTGTATAATAGAGCAATTGCATTTGGCATGTTACGAGTATAACATTGTCAACGTTACATCTCTATTCTTGACAGTAATGGCAGCCAAGTTAAAAACAACATGATAACATGTCAATATTAATAAGATTGTTACCGTGTATAATAGAGCAATTGCATTTGGCATGTTATAACATTGTCAACGTTACTGTAGCTGTATACTTGGCAGTAATGGCAGCCGAGTTAAAAACAACACGATAACATGTCAATATTAATAAGATTGTTACCGTGTATAATAGAGCAATTGCATTTGGCATGTTATAACATTGTCAACGTTACTATAGCTGTATACTTGGCAGTAATGGTAGCCGAGTTACAAACAATACTATAACATGTCAATATCAATAAGATTGTTACCATGTATAATAGAGCAATTGCATTTGGCATGTTATAACATTGTCAACGTTACAGCTCTATTCTTGACAGTAATGGCAGCCAAGTTAAAAACAACATGATTACATGTCAATATTAATAAGATTGTTACCGTGTATAATAGAGCAATTGCATTTGGCATGTTATAACATTGTCAACGTTACTATAGCTGTATACTTGGCAGTAATGGCAGCCGAGTTAAAAACAACACGATAACATGTCAATATTAATAAGATTGTTACCGTGTATAATAGAGCAATTGCATTTGGCATGTTATAACATTGTCAACGTTACTATAGCTGTATACTTGGCAGTAATGGTAGCCGAGTTACAAACAATACTATAACATGTCAATATCAATAAGATTGTTACCATGTAGAATAGAGCAATTGCATTTGGCATGTTATAATATTGTCAACGTTACCATAGCTCTATACATGACAGTAATTTCAGCGGAGTTAAAAACAATACGATAAAATGTCAATATCAATAACATTTTACCGTGTAGAATAGACCAATTGCATTTGGCATGTTATAACATTGTCAACGTTACTATGAAACCGCCTTCAATAGAACTTGCAAAAGATGTAAACAAAACCTAACGACCCAATTCTGCCCTGCTAAGTCAAATAGCAGTATCTCAAATAAACCCCTGTAGCAATCACAACCTCATTACTAAGAGGACAAGATTGAATCTACTCTGGCAATTGAATCTGACATACTGTTTATTTGCTTAGGAGGGCAGAATTCACCATGATTACTCGATAAAACGTACTTTTAAAGATCAAGTGAGGTCTTTAAAATGATTTATACACTAGCTCATAATTTTCATATTAAGTTTAAGATGAAATAACTATTCATTATACGTTATTTTGAGCAAAAACACGGTGAATACTTGAGGTTATGTGCAGAGATCGGAATAGGTAGAGCTAATTTGCCTAAACTTGACGCATATTCATTCATGCGTGAGAGAGATGGGAATACATTATTGAATGAACATGCATCAAGTTTAGGCAAATTAGCTCTACCTATTCCGATCTCTGGTTATGTGTCAAACAGTACTAAATTGTTTACATCGTTCACAAGTTCTATTGACGGCGACTTTAGCTCTATACTAGAGATGGGCCGACTAGTCGACCATTAGTCAGGAAAGCCGACTATTCGGCATCATTTCTAGTAGGTCATTAGTCGGCGACTAGTCGGCAAAAAATGCCGAATTTTGTCCACACATGCGATTTTCTTTTCGACATAGTTATAAAAAGCACTAGGTAGTTTTAATACTATAATTAGAGTTCTAATTGTTTTTTTGTCGTGCAGAAAAAACGTAAACCAAACTGGTCAAAGGTAGGTAACAAAGCTCGACGGACGAAGCGAAACGAACGTTTCCGAGTTCACCCGAACTTAGCAAAATCCTACGATCGGCATTGCCGATTAGTCGGCCGACTGGCCAGTCCGCTAAATCCATAGTCGGCCCATTTCTACTCTATCCTTGACAGTAATGGCAGCAGAGGTAAAAACAATACTATAACATGTCAAATGCAATATGGTTTGACCTAGTAGAATAGACGCCCCGTACCTGCATTCGGCTGGCTATTGTTACTGCAATTGCACTTGCACCTGACAATATCACCCGTGTTAAAAAAAACGGTAGTTCTGTACTAACCTTAAGTTCAAGGTCAGTGTACAGGACGTTCATTGTAAACTGTTTGCCTAGAAGAGTTGGATGACGTGATTGCTCCCATCCTTTTCAAATACATCAGCCAGAGCAGGTCCGGTGCAATACGCATTTAAAGCTACAATTACATCGGGCGCATGGGCTGGGATGACTACGGATTGTGTGATAGGAAGGGATACCTAGATCTTCTAATAGTAGGGGATCCGAATAGGAAACGACCTTCACCTAGCCGTTTATTCGATAAAAAATATTTTATATCTATAATGCTAATTAATATATTTATAATAGGTTGACTGGAAAATTTCAGACCAGTCGTTATATGACTTAAAAAAAATGAAAATGAACTTTTTTTTTTAAAATGCTATTGCTTGTTAAATAGACCAATTAGATACTAATCGAAAGCATGAAGCATATAGAATATGCAAACGTTAGGTTGACTATTTTTTCCCGTCATAACCATTGGTAGGTAAGTCGGTTCTAATAATTTGCACTAAACCTAGCGTTTGCATATTCTATAGGCTTCATGCTTTCGATTAGTATGTAATTGTTCGATTTAACAAGCAATAGCAATTTTTTTTTAAAGTTAATTTTCAGTCTTTTTTTAATCATATAAGAACTGGACTAAAATTTTCCAGTCAACCTATTATAAATATATTACTTAGCATATTAAATTTGATATAAAATACTTTTTATCGAATAAACAGCTAGGTGAAGGTCGTCTCCTATTCGGATCTTAAACCATAATAGCGCTATTAAATAAAAAACTAATAAATGCGTAGTAACAGACGTTTCTGTTAAATTAAAAATCTTTAGAATGAAGTGGCCCATTGTACCCATGCTAATTTCAATGTAACTTGAAACATGAGTGTCTTTTGTTAATAAACAACGATAGATGGCGTCAGCATACCCTCCGAGTATGAAAAAGCAAGCGATCACTAGTGTCGTGGATCTTAAGTGCCTGGTGCCTTCCCCATGCCATAAAAAAAAGTTGTAATGCGCCTGCATCGGCCCGGAGAGCCAGGAGATGTATGGTCCATTCCTATACACTTTTCTAATTTAGTAAACACTTTTATAACCTTAAAGTGCTCCCTTTTCGCCTAAATTACACTTTTAAAAAAATGTGTAAAACGTGGCTTCTGTCACAACAAAAGGAAGCATGTCTCTGGTCACCGGTAAAGGTACCTATTATTAGAAAGTAAATAACTGTTATTGTTACTGCATATTTTGTATTAAAGCCCAATTTGTTTATTGAAAATATAATTAAGTTTATTTTAGGACCGTATATGCAGACCTGTAAACGTCTAAACAGTGCTTTGTTTTTTTTTGCTTATCGTCTTGGCAGCGAACTTGCTCAGTCATTTAGTTCATAATTAGTTTTAAGCTATGGTTGGAGACTGAAAACCAGCGATCTCGCTGAGTCTCAATTCCATTTTACTGCATAAACCATGCCTGTTTTTTTTTTTATAATGTCATATTTTTTCTTGTTTATGTTGGTAAATAAATTTCCTTTATTATTATTATTGTTATTAATATATCAATTTTGCCGTAAAAAAAACTATCCATGATGTAAAACCAGGAAAATGGTGTGCAAAATGTGGTCTCTAGTTGCTTTATTCAGCCGAAAACGGGCATTTTAGCCAAAAATTATGCATTTTGAGGTTAAAAAAGTGTTTACTAAATAAGGCAAGACTATTGGAATGGACCATAGGTTCGAATCCTACCTAAGACCGAAGAAATGTTTTCGCTTTAATATAGTTTAGAATGACTCTAATAATGTAAGATACCACTGAAAAAGTTATGAAATAAAACATGAAATTAATGATTTTTCGTGACGTGGACATAAGGGAAAATTACAAAAATTCAGACTAAAATGATCAATATCTCCGAAACTACTAAAAATCGCTGAACATACATCGATAGCTTTTTAGCTGCTCTATCAGCTGAGTTTTGGGACACTCTGTATAAGAAACTCTACGTAAATAATACGTAATCACAGACAGGGCTTACTACCCTTTTAAATAAAAAGGATGCATGTGCCATTTGATAGTCACACCAAATTTAGCCCCCTATCTTGAGAAATAAGATTAATTATACAAACACGGTGCGATGAGACAAGCGCCCTTTCTCCTTAGGAGGCAGTATAGCTAAGAGTGGGTGCAGTGGATCCTCGCCCACAACCTCGCACTTAAATTGCCCTCGTTAGAGACTCGAGAAAAAACGCCTTGACCTCTAAGCAAGCTTTAAAAACTCGACTGTTGCTAACCAACTTTAAATCGTAATAAATCCTAACCCCTTACTAATAAACGTTGAGTAACGGAGGTATAGCTATACAATGTTTTGTCCTTGTCTTTCAAATTCAAATGTCACAATGACAGATAAGGACAAAACATTGTATAGCTATACAACCGTTACTCAACGTTTATTAGTACAAGAAACATAAAGATGATTTTTAAATACCCCACGTGTTATATATAGTTCGTAGTTTTTTTTTCTATTTTGCAATATGGCGTATGGTTGCCGGAATATTGAATTATGATTACTCTCATATCTTTATGACACTCACAAATAAAGACAAATTGATTGACATAAGAATCGAAAATCGGCCCACGCGTTTAGTTTCTAGAGCGCCACAAAGGAACAACATACATATAATTATAGGCTGATAAACACATTACCCTCCTCCTTCGGCAGTCAGGTAAATAATAAGATCTGGGGGGTTATTATGAGATAGCTATTCAGTTCAATTAACGGTGAGAGAAAAGGAGAGCTATATAAGTGCTATAGCTCTGTCCCTTACCCTCACCGTAAAATGAACTACATAGCTTTGTCATAACCCCCAGGACCCTAAAAGACCCTAATACAGAAAGGGAGTTGCTGATGGGATTTCCACGTCCTAGACTAGAACAGTACAATTCGTTTCGTGATACATTGTACCGCTGCGATAGGTCTCGGCTCATGTTAAAACAACCCGTCAATGGATTGCTGGATGGGCCGATGTAACTGAGCCTTAACGCACTGATCACGCATTGCAACACGTAGTACCGTAAAACGGGGTGAGTAGGGACACAACCTAAAATAAGTCATAACTTGTTACAAATAAGAACAATTATTACATGGACAATAACGTTACGTCTATTGGAAATAATTTCAGTCTTAGGGATGCAGACGGACTGCATTTGAACTGCAACCCAGATACAAAATGGCAATGCGAGGGCAGTTCTGATGCAGTTCAGGTTAAAATGTCACGTTACTGCATTAAAACGCCAACTGCAAGCAGACTGCGCAGTTGGTTTTCAGTTTTAATGCAGTTATTTTCTATTTAATTAATTTTTCTTTCATTATTTAAGTAACAAAAATTGGTTGTGTATTGTGGTATTTGTAATATTTAACCAGTTATTAGTGTAATTTTAAAACAAAAAAAAAACTTCCAGACATTACTGCAGGTCAGCTGTAAGAAATCTCTTTACGGGATAAGGGCTCCTACTCGACCAAAAACGATTTTATTAAATCGCCTATCAATGTTAAGTTTTTTATTGTGCTCATGCTAGGAAAAAGTCTAGCCAAAAACTCGCAACTGGTAGTTTGTAACCTAAAAGAGGTTAGGTGCGAAGTAGCTGGAACTCGGAAAGTAAACAAATACTAAGTACCGGAAAACGTCTTAATCATTACTGCGGCCTCAAATAGGTATCATCTTGCACGGTGGATAAAAATGTGCGCACGATTAATACAACAAACACTAGGAATATAGTTCCGAAATTATTCAACGAAAACTTACCTGATGCTTTCAAGGCAGTTATTACTTCTACCATATCCTTGCGGCGCAGAAGTTCGACGAATAACATCTCCACCGCCAAAAGCAGAGGCGAGAAGTTAGTACATTGTTTATTCTGAAATCAAAATAAAAACTAAGTAACCTAAAAACATTGTGATATCAAAATATAAAGACGGAAACTTACATCAAACAACGCCAAAATCTCCAAAAGTATATCATTTTTCTTTGTTTTCAGGAACATTTTAGCTTTTTTAAGTAGCTCTGAGGTAGACATTTCTGTAACTTTTTTGTTCGACGCAAAACGAAATTCCCTCTCGCTCGGAAACATGTCTACGCCTTAGCGAGAGAACTTGTAGTGTAGATAGAATGATTGATATGATAAGGTATTGGTTTGGCTTTTTATGTCAATGTCAGTTTCCCGCACGTTGCATTGCATGCCACAGATAAGGTTATACTGACTGCCTACCACAGATTATAAGGGTATGTCTAATGGCGATGACAGACTTACGAGCCAAGACGGGCTACGAGCTAAATTCAAACACGTTGCATCGCCCGAACTTACTCGGCGGTTTTTAACACAAACATTATAATATAATTGTGGTTACGCAGTATTATATAGATAGTCGCTGTTCAATCTCACATTCCTCCTCGCTTCGCTTGTTGTCAAATCTAACTCCTCCTCCTTCTCTTGCTTACTCCTTCTTTTCAATTTGCTTTTTGATTCACATAACTTTATGACAAAACATATTACGATAAAGGATAAACGGAAATCTTAATAATAAAACAAGGGCATTTAACTATTTGTGACATTCGTGTTATAACTTGTTTTATAAAGGTAAACATGTTTAAGAATTGTTATTCTATGTTAGTGTTTTGGGCTAATGCCTAGATTCAAGTCAAGCGTACCACCTTTTTTTTTGTGTACAACACAGCTAGAAGCCGTTGAAGCCAGATGCTCATTGGTCAATGTCTGACATGTGAACCCTACTAAATTAAAGACGAATAGATAGAATAAGCGGCTAGTCGGATAGGTAAAGAATTAAGAAAAAGTGTCACTTAATTTAGTCGGATTACTATTGTTGTTCGCGATCTGTTCGCCCTTTGCCCGGAATTTTAAAATAATAGTCAGGAAATACGCAACTTCAACTTGTTAACAGTTTAATATTCCTACCTATATGAGCTAATGAAATTAGGACAAACGACATTATGACAATGTAAGAAACACCTAAAAGAGGCGCTTGTGCAATATGGGCATAGTTAAATAAACGTGAAATGGTTACAAGCAATACAAGCGACCTTTTTACGCAAAGTACGTCTTATAGTCCGGTTTCTATGCTATATGTTTTTATTCTATGATTGAAACTAAGCGCCGCTGCTAGATTTTTTTCAAGTTTATTTATTGAACATAAAAGTTGTAGTAAAAGTAAAATTAAGAAATCACACGCAGCGAGCGAAAACCATTCTGCACCTGTTGTCACTCGTTTTAATTAATTAATAATCTATTGTAAATAAGTATCTATTTTCTATGAAATTGGTTTCATAACTGAAAAATATTTTTAATTTTCATAAATGTTTTTATCGCAAACGCCATCACTAACATCAGGGAAACAAAACGCACACATTTTGAGGTTATGTTCTAAAAACTGAAGTCGCTAAGTATAGCGGCTTTTGTTTTGATTGCACACATCTTTGTTTTATACAATTTTACGACATATAATTTGTAAATTACGTATAATAACTGCGTTAATACTATAATTCCAATATGGATGGTGATTTGTACGATGAGTTTGGAAATTATATCGGGCCGGATTTGGACTCTGATTCCGATGATGAACGTAGCGTCTACGATCATCGTGATAGAGATGACGACGCGATGGATGATGATGATGACCCGGATATGGAGCGCGAGGCGGCGCCCATGTCCGTCGTACTGCATGAGGACAAACGGTAAGATAAAATTCGTTTATAACCTTTTTACCGCTACAGGACTGAAATGAGAAACATCCCTTCCTCACACATAATTTCTTCGAAATTTCTTATACAAGTGGGTTGCGAATATTACCATAAGACGTTTTTGTATAACTTAAATTACTTGAACAAGTTATTTGAAAGATGGTGCCTATCCTGTACTTTTACAGCAATTTGACCAGCCAATTCAAACTAAGTGATTTCGCTTTTGAACTGAACTCCCTTATAACTAGTATAATTATCCAGTTTATTTAAGAAATTTAGATGGTATAATGTATTTTTACATAACACAATAACACATAACAAAACTTATTATTATAACCTCTAAAAACTGTTTCCTATTGACCATTCTGTTTATGCAATGCAATATGATCAAAATATTGTTGTAATGTATATAAATAAAAACCAAGTGCTGCATGTATGAAAGATCATTACTTGAGCATACAGTAGCCTGGGGTTTGTCTTTTTACTGTTGTGTCCCGCCAAATATATACAAGATTTTTGGTCAACCCTGTCCTGTGAAAAGATTGCGAATGAAAGCAGGTAAGCGACTCACTTGGACATGCATGACTAGCGATTTCGCAAGAGCCGCAGACACTGTGGAATGGACCCAATGCCTCTCATAATAACATTACATATTATTATGTTAAATGATGATTTTTGATTCAATAGTTTAGTATTCTTAGTTGTAGTGAACATTTTTTTTTATATTTTTTGTGATCGTATAGTAAACAGCAATCATTTAAATTTGACTCTGCAATCATGGCGCGCGCAAGCTATCTCCATCTCACGTTCTTAACGCGGAAGCATTGCTTTACCGTCACTTTTTATTCTTGTGTGGGTGTAGCAGGATATGGCCTCATAAAAATTAAAATAGAATTAAATGACTATTGTAATTAAATTATGTCCTTTACGTTTGCTCTTGCACATGTATAGTAGAGTTCATAAATATGTGTACACTTTAGTACCTTGTCTTTTTATTGTCATGTTTAACAGCCTTATATGATTTGTCACAGTGATCAAAGTGGCAAAGTACTAAAGTGTACACATATTTATGAACCCGACTGTATTTTGCTCTTGCGAATACGGAAATAAACGTTTTAACTCTAAGCTCTTAAGCAAAAGCAAGCGATGCGTGCACAATACAGATAGGAACCATGATCTTTGAGCTTGAGCATTGCGGTATCTATTCATACTATTCTGATGAAAATCTGCATTTGAAAAGAAGCCTTGAATATGTTGTTGATATGATACATGCGAATTTGCTGCTTTGAAATATGATAGCTATCTTATCCTTATGCGTGTAATAGAATAATAACAATCAATAAATAGAAACACAAAAGGTATGTAGAAATGCGAAATTATCTCTGCCATACACTTTCAAAGTCAAAGTCAAAGTCAAATTCTTTATTGCATGACTATAGGTACAAAGATAAGATGTTAAGTAATAATGACAAATTCCTAAATCTATAGCCTACCATTATCAATGGTGTACAATATTTTAAAGTCTTAACCTAAATCACTATCAAAAAATTTAAACATAACAATTTAATATTTATATTTTATGTGTCCTGACACAATACAAGATATGAACTTTGTATCATATTAGCAACATCTATTTTCTAGGTTTGCAACAACATTATTATATAATGATGATTTTTATGATGTAGCAATGCGTTGGTGTTGGTTTTTAGGGTTCCGTACCCAAAGGATAAAAACGAGACCCTATTACTAGGACTTCACCATCTGTCCGTCTGTCTGTCTGTCACCAGGCTGTAACTCATGAACCGTGATATCTAGACAGTTGAAATTTTCATAGATGAAGTATTGCTGTTGCTGCTATAACAACAAATACTAAAAACAGAATAAAATAAATATTTAAGTGGGGCTCCGAAACAACAAACGTGTTTTTTTTTAAATGACAAGTTGAAGGCGAATGAGCACACCCACCTGATGTCAAGTAGAATCTGAGTCCCATAAACATTCTGTTCTCAATCTTAGGACTTCACTTACGTGCGTGACCGATGCTGAGGACTAAGGTGGAATGCTTCTATGCCAGTATAAAAAAAACTGGAACACTATTTGGTGGTAGATTAAAGGGAAAATCGTCCCTTTACTTTCTCAACCTCATATCTGATTGAACAGTTAGATAGGAAAGTAATCTTTATTCTCTAGAAAAGATGAGTGCTTTTCCTATCTAACTATTAGATGAGATACGGGGTCGAGAAAGTAAAGGGACAAAATGAAGGTAGCAATCCGGCTGGACCTTTCAACCCGTCCGACCTAAGCTAAAATTTTACAGACTCCTGAGCCCGCGGAAACCAAGGTGGTTATGTGGTCCTTGTTAGACGAGAGCGTCTGCAATGCTTGTTAAAAACCCAGCCCTGAACCGTGGGTACACTTTTATTGTATGTTTGTTTTTAGAGTTCTGTACATATAGGGAAAATCGGGACGTCTGGCAACCCCTCTGTCGACTAGGATCCTTTGATAGGATCCATGAAAGGGGTCAAGTGGACTTTTTGTTCATTCAAATCCATTAATGGAGTAGTGGGCTTTATTGTAAACTTAAATCCATTTGGATTCGTTTACACTTTTTAAAACTCTGGAATTCATCAGTAGATTCTGTTGCACTCTTAATTACACTTCGATCCATTGATGGATTTTATTAAACTTTTAATACACTTGATTCCATCAATTGATGGATACTCGTGGACATGTAGTATCCATAAAAAGTTCAATAGAATCCATTGGTGGGACTTTGTATACTTCATAGTATATTCAAATCCACTGATGGATCCCAGTATATTAAAAAGTGTTAATCACTCAAAACGGATTTAAGTGTACATTAAAGCGCACTCTACTCCATTAATGGATTTGGATGTACAAAAAGTCCACTTGACTCCTTTAATGGTTCCTATCGTTGGATCCTAGTGAACGGAGGCCTGGCAACAATAGGTCAATAGGCAAACACACAGCAGTAAATGAACCAAACGCGTCAACATCATATAACTTACTTCCTTAGCTACTACCCTCATGCAGTTGAAGTATACGGTCCTGATGTGGAAACTGTAGTCCAAGAGGAAGACACCCAAGCCCTGGACAAGCCACTGGTGGAGCCAGTGAGGAACAAGAAGTTCCAGCTGCAGGAGCAGGAGCTCCTGGAGACCACATACGACATGGAGTACTTGGCTGACATGCTGGACAACACCAATCTGATGAGGAATGTGACGCTGATGGGGCATCTGCATAATGGTAAGTACTACTACGTGATATATGATAGGTATGTGTAGGTACTTTTGCATTTCTTTGTCTACTGTGCTGTACGACTGCGGCCAGCACCAGCTGAGTTTGCTCCTTTTGCTGCAGACAAATTTTCTGTATGTTACGAGTATAAAAGCTGTAATAATTGTCCTGCAAAAATGAATATTTTTGGATTGAAAAAATACTAGCGACCCGCCCTCGCTTGGCTTCGGTTTATGTGAGTTTTCCGTAACACCCGTATATAATCCAGAACTTATTATACATAAAAACGTTCCTCTTGAATCACTCTATCTATTGACACAAACCGCATTAATATCTGTTGCGTAGTTCAAAAGATCGAAGCGGACAGACAGCGGGAGCGATTTTTATACTATGTAAAGAAAAGATATTTGGAAGGATTGAGAAACGACACTTAAAATCGCGTAGCTGTCAATTTTTTCCCATACAAAGTACGATGGGCAAAAATGTCCCCATACCTACAGAAATGAAACATGCCCTGTGTGCTCCTGACAGTTTTTTTCCCGTCGATTTTGCAACTAAAATAGGTATTTTGTCTTTTTTTGGGTCCTAATGAACATAGTTACTGCATCCCGTGCCTGTTGGAGGATCCATCCAAAATATCTCATCACCCTCTAGCTCCCGGCGATAACGTTTCTCACCCCCTAAATCGAGTCTGATTTCCACAATTTTTGAATATGTTGTATCTAGTGATTGTTAAAAACTATGTTACAAACATCCAGTTCCAGTTTTTTTATTACAATCAAACCCTAAAACCACAACGTGGTGGCAAAATAATCGCTAATCAAAACGTTCACAAGAGATTACCAAGACTTTATTACATGCAGCAATTTTTATTCCAATTTTCATTCAGCACCTAAGCCAACTAATTTCCATATAAAATAGACTCCTCTTCGATACTTCTTATATTTCTTGGCACCAAACGCTTCAAGCCACTGGACCACCTTGTGAACAGCCTTGCGACCACCCATTGAACTTATCAACTATCAGTCACTATATTTGACAAACTTATTTCTGCTACTCGAGTTAGACCTCGTGTGGTTGCCGAGTTAGACCTCGTGTGGTTGCCGAGTTAGAATAGTGCCACTCCATGTCTTCCCGTGGATGTCGTAAGAGACGACTAAGGGAATAAAGGCTTGTAGTACTGTTAGGCGATGGGCTTGCAACCTGTCACTAATACGCTGGTAAACATCTTAGCCTAATTGTGCAAATTGTGGTTATAGAATTATCAACAAGTTTTTAGAGATGTTTGTAATTCTGTAGCTCTACCTACCCCACTCTGGGAACGAAGGCGTGAGATTACGTATTTCTGCAACTCCAATATTTAAAATTATACCTTAAACTGTATGATATAAGGGCTTTGACGATTGTAGTAAACATCCTAGCACAATGCCTTCTGTAATGTTGCCCAATGTAAACTTCCAGGAAAAACCTCATTCGTGGACTGCCTCATCCGTCAGACGCACCCAAGCACAATCAACCACGAAACCACCATACCGATGCGGTACACAGACACGCTGTTCGTGGAGCAGGAACGCGGGGTGTCCATCAAGGCGATGCCGGTGACGCTCATGCTGAAGAACATTAAGGGGAAATCTCACCTTCTGAATATCATGGACACACCGGGACATGTGAACTTTAGCGATGAAGTCACATCGGCTTTGAGGATTTCTGATGGTAAGTAAAAAGGGTCCCTCATCGGGAGCAATTCAAAATTCAAAGTATTCGTTTGGTAAATTGGACACATGAGGGCTCTTTTACACGTTGTTAATATGGGATGAATCTACTAGCGCTTTGGACAAGACCATCTTTGTAGAGAAGAAGCACCGCTAGAAACTCCAAGAAAAAACTTAAATAAATTAATAAATATCAGGAGACAATGTCACACCAATTGACCTAGTCCCAAACTAAGCTCTAGGCTTGTACTATGGGTACTAGACAACGATATAAATACTTATATAGAGAAATATATACGTAAATACCAGTGGCGTGCCTAGGGTTTCAGGATAGGGCAAGCCGAGATATATGATTTTGTAGTTTTTAAAGTTATTGTGGATAAATGTCTCAATTCGCTTTTTACCAAAATTACTAAAATCGTTCGTGTCTTTTTGGAAATAAAATTCATATGTCTTTTAATCGTGCCAGCTAAGTTATTTGATTTTTCATAATCAGATAGGTACCTATATTCCAAACTTTGTGTCGTTCGATAATAATATACCTACAACAGCAGCAATAAGTATTGTGTTTTTTACACTGATCTAGGTATTAAACATTAAACCGTCTTTTACTTATGCGAGAAATGAGAAATAGGTACTGAAAATCGGATATTTTATCAGCAAAGTTTAAAGAGTTTACCTTTTACTCGCCAAGCAAAATTTGTGCACACTTTAAATAATCACAATCACAAGATTCACAAGGGAATACTTCCTCCATTGCCAATCCAATTGAACAACACAACAAACAAAATACTTAGTGACCGCAGTTGACTCAAACAAAACAATTCACAACAAACAAAACAAGTAAAATTACTGAAGTAAGCAAGCAAATAAATAGAAGTGAAGTCGGCCGTCAACGCGGCTCAACACGCGCATGCGCGAATTTCGCATTTTACTCGACTCGCGTACAACTTCAGACGCATGCAGGGCTTAAAATCTCGTACTATTTGCTATATGAACCTATAAATAGTTATATCTCATTATAAGGCAGTTCTAATGCGTAAGAAAGAGATATACCGGTTAAGATAGAAGCCCGCCTGCAAGCCACCGCGTGCGAGCGGGATGACTAGCCGTGACTCAAGCGAGTTCGGGTCGTCGAAGCGCGCAGCAGTGCTGCCCGCCGTGCGGCGGCGGAGCGCGATCAAATTCGGTACTACACTGCTGTTGCATTATTTGAAAAATTTAATGAGAGCGCGAATTGAAATAGTTCGTGATCGTGACCTTTGATTTTTGATCGTTGTTATATTTGTAAGGCAAGCCCGGCTTTTGGGCTTGTATGGCAGTACCGCCACTGGTAAATACATAGAAAACATCCATGACTCAGAAACAAATATTCGCGCTCATCACACAAATATCCGCCCTTACCGGGATTTGAACCCAGGAGCGCTAGCTTCGTGGGCAGGGTCACTATCAACTAGGCCAGTGCTTATCATATTCGAGCATTACATCAGTGAGTGAGGAGAACCTAGCATTACACGCATTAGAGTATGCGAGGCAGTGTTGTAACTTAATGTACAAAATTGAATGTTGAATGTTACATTATAGGCAAATGCTTCTGGTAAAGACCACCTAAAAGGAATACTACCGTAATACAAAATCGATTCAGTCCGGTTTAGTTTAGCTACGATGCTACAAACACACAGATATAGCGAAAACAAACTGCCGTCCTACCAAACAAGGCGGCTAATTGCATAGCAGTTATAATCGTTTTAAATGTAATGTGTTTACTAATAGAGTACAGAATGGTTTGACTACTACATTGCAGTTGCCGCCTTCTTTGGTAGGACGGCAGAATGTATTAAGACTACTCAGCCACTTAATCTGGCATTTGGCACACTTGTTATGCCTTAGAAGTCTGAAAGCTATGGAAAGCAGTAAAGCTATGGAATGTATCCAATTTTGAACCCTATTACAATGCAATAACTACTATTAATACTGTACACACGTTAAACTTATAATGGCCTTTGTGCGTCGATAATTAAAAACTGCCGCCTTGGCTCGGCGCAGTCATAATATAATTATAATTTATAACCTCATTATCATAAATCTCCAGGCGCAGTACTCTTCGTCGACGCAGCGGAAGGCATCATGCTGAACACGGAACGTCTGCTCCGACACGCGGTCCAAGAGCAGGTCCCCCTGACGGTGTGCATCAACAAGATCGACCGGCTGATGCTGGAGCTCAAGCTGCCGCCCGCGGACGCGTTCTACAAGCTGCGGCACGTCGTCGACGAGCTCAACGCGCTGCTGGAGACGCATCAGCCGCAGGACGCGCCGGGCGAGCCGGCCTTGGTGCTGTCGCCGCTGCTTGGTGAGTGATACACCACTGCTAGATACTCTTCGTCTACGCAGCGGAAGGCATCATGCTGAACACGGAACGTCTGCTCCGACACGCGGTCCAAGAGCAGGTCCCCCTGACGGTGTGCATCAACAAGATCGACCGGCTGATGCTGGAGCTCAAGCTGCCGCCCGCGGACGCGTTCTACAAGCTGCGGCACGTCGTCGACGAGCTCAACGCGCTGCTGGAGACGCATCAGCCGCAGGACGCGCCGGGCGAGCCGGCCTTGGTGCTGTCGCCGCTGCTTGGTGAGTGATACACCACTGCTAGATACTCTTCGTCTACGCAGCGGAAGGCATCATACTGGACATGGAACGTCTGCTCCGGCACGCTTTCCAAGAGCAGGGGACATGCATGATAGTGTACATCAACAAGATCGACTGATGTTGCATCAGCCGCAGGACGCGCCGGGCGAGCCGGCCTTGGTGCTGTCACCGCTGCTTGGTAAAGCACAATTCACACAGCGGGCGGGAGCGGGTCGTGCGCCGGGCGGGTCGGGAGTTCGGCGGGTGTTATAACATTGAGTTATATGGAAGCATTCACACACGCCGCGGGACGGGTCGGACGCGGGTCGAGACCGCCGCACCCGCGACGGGTCCGTCGCTGGCGTCCTTGGTCGTAATAACATGCATTGTCCGATAGGCATTCTCACAGAGCGCGTTGTAAATTCTACTCTATATACTCGTCATTAACATCCGATCCCGAATGCCCGCCTGCGATCATCCGCGCGGGACCCGCCGCACCCGCGTTGGTAGTGGCGGGGGGCGGGCGGGTCCCGCGATGAAAATAAACATGCTCGGCGCCCTACCCGCTCCCGCCCGCTGTGTGAATTGCGCTTAAGTCATAGACCCCTGATAGATCTACTCTATAACGATAGAGACGCACTGAGCGACAAGCGAGAAAATATAACTTGCGCTAGCCATACAGAGAAGACAAACGAGCACAGGATAAGAAAAGGTCATCTCAAGATTACAATCGCGTTGCCAATTAAGGTCGTATAAATACTCTGATATTGATTAATATGTCCGTCTCAAGGCGCTATAAAAATGACAGTTTAATTATGGCTCGTCGTTACCCTTTACAAGCCATTTAAAACTTAATTTCTACACTACTTGGTTTTCTCTATATCTCTCTTCAACCTGTCGCCAGCCAATGCTGCGTGTAGGTGTAGGTCTCTTCTAAAGCACGTCATTTCTAACTTAATAGTTATAAATATTATTAAATTATACTTAATAGTTTATTCCCACTACAACTTATAGTTAAAATGTCAATCTCAAGATGCGTTAGAAATTACAGTTCTTTATTACCCTTTACCTGCCATTCTTATTTCTACACTATTAGATTTTCCAAGTAGCGCTCAATTGTAAGTGCCTAATAAATTAACAATAGAAAGTGCAGAGGTTGGTTGCTGTCTGACTTTAACTTCAATTCTAGAGCAAGAAGCACAATTTTGCTGTCTTTTTTTAACTTGAAAGTTAGAGTAAGACAGCAGTAAACTTCTGAAATTTTTATTGCTTAACCTCGCTTTAGCAAATTATACTTGCTGGTTTGTCCTCACTACAACTTATTGTTAATACCCCCTCCAATATATCGTCATTGCTGTGAAAAAACCTCGTATCTCGCACTTTGTGACGTACGATTTTAAACTTAAACGTGAAGAGAATTCAGTTCAAACTCATACATCTCGAAATATCAGATACGAGTTTTTTTCTAAAGTAGTAACGATTTCTCAGTAGCACATACCTCTCTTTCCAGGCAACGTATGCTTCGCCTCGTCACTATACGACGTCTGCTTCTCCCTCGATTCGTTCGCCGCCATGTACGAAGCGGCCCACCCCAACGCCGGCCTGAAAGCCGCCGATATGGCCGCGTGGCTCTGGGGCGACGTGTATTTCAACGCGAAGACCCGAAGGTTCACCAAGAAACAGCCACATTCGTCAGCCCAGAGAAGCTTCGTGGAGTTTGTGTTGGAACCGCTGTATAAGATATTTGCGCAGGTTCGTTGTTTTACTATTTGACGTTTCACAAGAAAAAGACGTTTATTCTGTTAGCTAACAAGTTAGAAATGCATCACCTCAGCACTTTAAAAAGGCAGCAGGTTTTGCTTTTTAAAGTTACTTTTTATTTAAAAAAATATGCCGTGAACAGTGCTCGGTAAATATTCATGGGTGGGTGTGGCTGGATGGATAAATATGTCACCAACTCTTATGAGTTGGAATGATTCACTGTACATCACCGCAGGTTGTGGAAGACGTGGACGACAGTCTGCCATTTATAATATTAGTAGGGTGATTCACTGTACACCACCGCAGGTTGTGGAAGACGTGGACGACAGTCTGCCCATTTATAATATTAGTAGGGTGATTCACTGTACACCACCGCAGGTTGAGGGAGACATGAACGACAGTCTGCCATTTATAATGTTAGTGGTATGATTCACTGTACACCACCGCATGTTGTGGGAGACGGACGACAGTCTGCCCATTTATAATATTAGTAGGATGATTCACTGTACACCACCGCAGGTTGTTGGAGACGTAGATGACAGTCTGCCCGGCGTGTTGGCCGAGCTGGACATCAAGCTGAGCAAACAGGAGTCCAAGCTTAACGTGAGGCCCCTGCTCCGGCTCGTGTGTAGCAGACTTTTTGGGGATTTCCGGTAAGCTACCTCTCAAGTAACAGAGTCTATTTAGTGGGATATCATTCAACACGTATTTAAAAATCATCTTTAGATTACTTTCATCATTTTTCATTTTGAATGATCATTTAGGATTTACAACGATTTAAAGTTGATTTGCAACAGTTTGTTTTTTTACCCGACTGCCGACACGGAGGAGGGTAATGTGTTTATCAGCCTATACCACGTGTCCCAAAACTCAACGATAAGCCGGCACCAGAGGATGGAGTTGCTTATGATTAGTCGAGAAAAAATAAGGAAAAAAATATATCTTTTCCTTATTGGTATTGGTATTGGTAGTATCTTGACGTGTAAAAGTGCCCGAGCGGCCTACTTACTAAATAAATTTATTTTATCTTTTTTATCTTTTTTATTTTTTCTCGACTAATCATAAGCAGCTCCATCCTCTGGTGCCGGCTTATCGTTGAGTTTTGGGACACGTTGTATATGTATGTTTGTTCCTTTTGTGGCGCGCTAGAAACGAAACGCGTGGACCGATTTTAATGATTCTTATGTCAATCGATTTGTCTTAATCTTGTGAGTGTCACTAAAGATATGACAGTAAAAAAAAAACAATATGGCGGCAACCAGACGCCATGTTGTAAAAAACAAAAAAATAAGATCGACGAAATATGACGAGTGGGGTGTCGTTGAATAGGTATTTAAAAATCATCTTTAGGTTTCTTTCATCATTTTTCATTTTGAATGATCATTTAGGATTTATAACGATTTAAAGTTGGTTAGCAACAGTCGGGTTTTAAAGCTTGCTTTTTGTTAGATTTATTTATTTATTAATTTATTAACTATATTCCAGTGGCTTTGTGGAGATGGTGGTCCGCCACGTCCCCTCCCCCCTGGACGCTGCGCCCCGCAAGGTGGCCCACACATACCGCGGTACCTCCGGGGCCCTCCACGAGGACATGTCCGCGTGCGACCAGTCTGGCAGGCTGGTGGCGCACACCACCAAGATGTATCCCACCGACGATTGCAGCTTCTTCCTGGTGAGTTGTGGTAAACAAGTCCAGTACAGATGTAGTGAAACATCCTTTCACATCGTATTTTCTCGGAAATGTTCGTTTTTGTCATGCTACTTCAGTCTGACTCAGTACCCATCAAGACAACGTGGGGGAACGTCGCATCGCGAGAGTGATAATCGATATAGAGTCGTTAATACCAGAGTATGTTTTTGTTAATTAAGATTAAGTTTGTTTTCAGTTCTTTTTAATAGTCATGCCGAAAGCATTAAGACCTGGGAAACGTTAAGATCGACAAGCCTGTGAAATTATTTTCAACATTTATTTATTTTTCTTGTTTACCTACACCTAGTTTCTATATATTTGGTCGTGGTGGTTTTAACATCTCGGTGTGATATACTTCAAACGCGTGGTTTGACATTTAACTCGCTCCGTAGCCAGTTTACACTCGCTACATACTTAATTAACACGGAACAGAATTTTGGACACAAATGAATGATTTATCACGAATTGGTCACAATCATAGACATTAATAAACTAGCGTAATAGACACAGTGACTGTGCAAGCGAGAGCGCAATCGCTTACGGCACGAATAAGAATGCGAAAGTGTATTTTGAGAGCTCGTAGAGTCGCATAGCGTCACACTGGCGGTAGCGTAATTCAGTGTTTATGTCATTGCTCGAAGAATCATTTTAAATTGAATAAAATGACAGACATTACGACGATAATGACATAAAGACATGCCTGTTTTGGTGACCCGGGAAAGAGTCTGTTCGTCTATTACTCTAGTATAATAATTTCTATGGTCACAACTCAGCGTGATGCTGACAGAACCAGCGCTGGTATTCCGTTGTGACCCTTTGGTGAAGACACGGCGCCATGACGCCACCATCGCACACGCATCAATCGAAAGCAAAATTTACAAAATACTAATAAAAATTAAAAACAATAGCAAAAGTGAGTTAATAAATACACTGTTTCAGGTGCTAGCGCGCATCATGTCGGGCACCCTGTACGCAGGGCAGACCGTCAGGGTGCTCGGGGAGAACTACAGCTCGCAGGACGAGGAGGACTCCAGGGTCATGAATGTGGGCCGGCTCTGGATCTTCGAGGCGCGGTACAAGGTAACCGTGGTCAAACAGTTTTAGGGTCTACTCAAACCGAGACTCTTATCTCTTTATCTACACTCATATCATAAGTCCTCTATTATGCGTTCAGAACCCGTAGGCAATGACCAGCATTACCTGTGGTAGTAGCTGACAGCGATGACAGCTGTTAATTTTGGAACATGTTCCAAATTTGGATCTCATTACCTTACAATATTCGGTAACGTAATTTCAAAATTACGTTACAGCTGTCATCGCTGTCAGCTACTACCACAGGCAAGGTAATGCTGGTCATTTGCCTTTCGGCTTCTGAACCCATCTTAGAGTACTTATAATATGTGTGTAGATAAAGTATTGTACGCGACCCTGCGTAATTAGCATTACGCAACCGTCACGTAAACTACTATTATTTACTACACGAAAAGTACACATTTCATTGTGAGAATTCAGAATACGTTGCACCACGCAGTAGTAAATCGTCGCTGTACTTTCTCAACCTCGTATCTGATCGAATAGTTAGATAGGAAAGTAGTCTTTATCCTTCCGGGAACAAGCGTGCTTTTCCTATCTAACTACTTGATCAGATACGAGGTTGAGAAAGTACAGCGACGAAATAAAGTATATTTTGAGTCGCATGTGCGCGCAGCGTCGCGTCGCGTCGCGTCTCGGGTGAATTGAACCATAGGGTCGGTTACACTAACATTTAATTTATACTCGAGCAGATATAACAGTATAACTTTGCTCTAACGATCTACATGATGATTAACTTTAATAGGGAATATCCATGACTTTTTTCACAGCTTCATTAAAAGCTGATTCATGTAACAAACAGTTGAGAAAAATCATTTTTTAAATAGCTATAATAATGACCAAGATATAAGCCAACAAAGATTTGTTCCTATCTCTTTCTAGCAAAACAAATATGGCCGACCTGCGTCGCTATTGCCTAAAGCACTCGCAATCGCTATCGTCTTCAAAATGAAAACGATTGCGATTGCAAGTGCGTTACGCAATACTGCCCTCCTAAGCAAAAATGCAATAACTAAATACAATAGCCAAAGCAGATTCAACTCTCTTCTGTTTGTAACTAGGTTTCAATTTCTACAGATGTTTTGTCTGAGATATCGCCATTATGCTTAGTAGGGCAGAATAAGCCCTCTGGTTACATGACTTCTCAGTGCATATCGGATATCTATGTCTAATTAGTAGTTTAAATTTCATTTGTATCATTCGTGTTTCTTGGCCGCTTTTAATTTTAATTTATCTTTTGGTGATCTTTTGTACGGTATTTTCATATTTTGTTGAGAAATGTGATTTAAGTGCACTGCATACATAACGTGATCAGGACGTGGACGGGACGGGGACGGGACGTGGTTGCATACATTTTTGGTTTTCCCGTCCCGCACGTGCTATCGTTACGTATGCACATTCCGATACATTTTCTATGAAACGATATTGTCGTCTCGTCCCGTCCCCGTCCCGTCCGTGTAAAATCACGTTACGTATGCAGCGACCTTAAAATCCATGAATATTCTCTGTTTCCTTTCACTAAGCTAGTCTATGGATATCTTACTCTCGTATAGCCTCGTAAGGCCCACGTCAAATTTCGTTAGTTCGAAAAAGAATCTTATGTCAGTCAACTAAAGCCAAAAGTCACTTTGACAGATGTTCTAAATTTAGGACATCGGGCCTTATGAGGATATTACAGTCACGAACTTTAATTTGGGACCCACCTTAAGTCCAAAGTCATACTGACATTCCACAACAATAAGGTTGAGTCTCCTCTAAATTACAAAGGATTTGACATCTCTAATGACATTGACGACTTCAAGCCTATTTTTCTTGAAATGGGTCACAAATTAACGATTGCGATAGAACATGTAACGTTGAACGAATGAATGGAATCGAACAAGGTCAATTCACAAGAGTCGGCTCGACTGGATTGAATGAGTGAACGGAAGTATACAAGTGTGTAAAATAAGAACAGGTTTTCGGTTTGAAATTCGAACATCGGTTCAAAGGACGGTTCACACAGTGATAGGTGACATTATTTTTGTTCATTCCGTTCGTGCCAGCTTTAGTGAATCTATCTGTAAGATAGGAAGTTTCGATTCATATTCCACTGTCTGGTAGGTATTAGGAGGTACAGCAACAAAAACTTAAAAAACTAATATATTTCCAGGTGGAATTGAACCGTGTCCCGGCCGGTTGCTGGGCCCTGGTCGAGGGCATTGACCAGCCCATAGTGAAGACTTGCACCATGGTGTCGGCCGAGGAGACGGAGGAGCTGTACACGTTCAAGCCGCTCCGGTTCAACACGCAGGCGGTCGTCAAGATCGCCGTGGAGCCGGTCAACCCGAGCGAGTTGCCTAAGATGCTGGACGGGCTTAGGAAGGTTAGTGTTGTTTGACAGTTGGCTTAGTTGTAGTTGTTAGTTTTATTTAACTGGCAGCTTGTTTTAATAGAATAGAATAGAATAACTTTATTTTAGACTACAAGGCCCATATTTACAAATACCTTACAGACTAGCATATATATCAATACGTAACATAAAATGAACACGACTATTAATAAATTTTCGCGGTGTCTGTTAGACGGCGACCATTAAATCGCCGAAATATGACTTCCCTCGGTCAGAATTCCTGCTTTAAAAAGGTCGACAGATTTATGGTCGGTATTCTCATCACAGATGACTTAAAATTAATTTTGTGGCGAGGTTCTAACTACTCGACTCTAAGAGTAAAGTTTGGTGTTGGATTCGTTTTATAGTCGCTTGTTATGTGTATCTATTGAATTACTTATTTGGTAAATAATTACGGTCGTGAATATTTAAGTTGTTTACAAATTATTTGTGTTGAAATATAGAATTTTGGAATTGCATTATATTGTTTTGTTTAATATAGAGATGCCATTGAATTTTGGAATTTGTTGAAAATAAAAAAGAACGAATTATTATTTTATTTATATGAATGTTTTTAATTTTAGTGAGGGTTTCAGAGAAATTAAATGCGTCATATTTACTTAAAAAAATATATATTTTTAATAACAATACTAACGTTGTTTTACGACTGAATGTGTGCAGAGATTCGCGAGATCAGGTGGTCCATTTCGTTTTAATGTTTCTAAGATTTTGTTACAGACAAAATGATAAGCTAAATATATAATATTCATAAAATATTTAGTTTGTTCTTTGATTAAATTATTTTACGTGAATGTGTGAAGCACTATTAAAATAAATGCGGTATTATTATTTTACAGAATGACATTTGGTTTTGTCATTTTATTGTAGTGAATTAAAAGTTTACTTGATCCGTACACATGGCATAAAACTAGGGTCACTGACGTAGTTCAGAAGTGTAGCAGACTGAGGACAGAAGAAGCGTAGCGTAGGACGCCCTCTAGCCAGATGGACCGACGACCTGAAAAAAGTGGCTGGTGGTGACTTGATGGCGAAAACGGGAGATCGGGCCTTGTGGCGAACCCTGGGGAGGCTTACGTTCAGCAGTGGACTGCAATAGGCTGAAATGATGATGATGATGATGATGATGTACACATGACGGTTTGCAACTGGGGTTGGAATAGTACCGGGAGAGGGAGAGATTCGCCCGGTAGGTGGCGCACGGCGCGCGCGGTCCGGGCGGCGCGGGCGCGCAGCTCGGAGTGTCCCCTAGGGTTGTGTAGTACATGTACTAAGAGCCAAAAAGAATTAATTCCCGTCACTGTACTAGAACGAACTATTCCGTGAAGTTTCTGCTCTTAGTTCATTTAGTACACGCGGAGCAAGAACCAAACAGAGCAGTGAGTGACACTGACAGCAAAGCCGACCATTCATTCGGTCAAGGGACCATGAACAGACCACTTTCTTTCAGTGTACTAGTGTACTAAAAGAACTAAAAGACCGAATTAGTACATTGGCGCGATTGTACTAGTTTGGAGCGATCCGCTCAATGAACGAGCGCGCACAACCCTAGTGTCCCCTTGCTGCGCTGCAGCCGCTGCCGTCGGAGTTCGCGGCGGCCCCGCGCCCGGCGCTGCCCGGACGGCCGGGCGGGGCGCGCGGGGCGCGGGAAGCGGGGCCGGAGAGGGCGCGGGGGGCGCGGGGCGGGCGCGGCGCGGCGCCGGTGCCGGGGACGGCGAGGCCGGCAGGCTCTGCCTCCGGCTGCGCCAGGGAGAGCCGCCGTAGCCATCGCAAGATTTACCTACCAGCGAGTCTAGTTTGTCCATGTTGGTATTACAGTCGCCATCAGATATATTGTAGCGGGCGAGGTACTCAAATATTTCGGAGCAGCATTACTTTTCAATAAATTCGTTACACTAGTTATGGTCAATAACACCAGAACATGCAATTTATCATAAATATAAGAGCAGCGACTTCTCAATAAATTCGAAACATATAACGAGGTAAAAATATCAGAAAGCACAGAACGTCAAAGGTATCTATGCAGTCAGGGTGATCATAAAGATCGGAATATTTATGGAAAATATACCTTAAGTCTGTATCACACAGTTTAAATTCGTTACTATAATTATTATGCATGTCGAATCTACTCGTGACGTGTACACAGATTCAAATTCCAAACAAAACATAAATACGTCATGCCAAAGATCGACATGCATAATAATTATAGTAACGAATTTAAACTGTGTGATACAGACTTAAAATATATTTTCCATAAATGTTCCGATCTTTATGATCACCCTGACTGCGTAGATACCTTTGACGTTCTGTGCTTTCTGATATTTTTACCTCGTTATATGTTCCGAATTTATTGAAAAGTCGCTGCTCTTATATTTATGACAAATTGCATGTTCTGGTGTTATTGACCATAACTAGTGTAACGAATTTATTGAAAAGTAATGCTGCTCCGAAATATTTGAGTACCTCGCCCGCTACAACATATCTGATGGCGACTGTACCTAAATCGACAATGTTATTCATGAAGCCTATGTACTCCTCCATTTATTTGCAAGACAATGTATCAATCAATCAATCAATCAATCATTTATTTCAGCAGTTTACATGAGTAGCCTAGTGTACATTACTGTAGTATCACTTAGATGTAGGTATAGACAGAATAGTAGGTACATAAGTAAGTAATACATTTTTGTAGTATAATTTTCTAGTACTAGACAAAAATTGTATACTTGTTAGTTACATCTTGCAGAGCGAATTCCAATACCTTTAGTTGTTTAGCGTTGGCATCAAATCCATGCATAACACGCTCTAATTCGTGTTGACAATTTAATAGGTCATTATGTAAGGCTACATTGCTATATCTAATAGGTGCTAACTTCATAAAGCTTTTATTACATCGTAGTAAAACTTTTGACTTTTTTATAAATCTACTTAACCTTAAATACTTTTTTCTCAAAAATGTCCGGAAATGTTGACATTCCTATCTACATATTGAGACGCGAAGTACATAGTTTACTGACAGTTCTCAAATTAAAAAAAAAAAACATTGCGTGCTCGCTACACAAGCCCGCAATGTTGCATACAAATTCCATTACCATCTAGCTTGTAACTTTTTAAAAAGTGAAATGGGCCATAATAAAATGAGGGCACAAGTCTTGTACATCCAAATTTTACTCGAAACATAACTTTTTTATTTGTGCCTAGAATAGCTTATGTTTTTTTTAAAACAAGAATTGCGTTTCTCCTTGTCATAAACAAAAAAGCGGTAAGGAGTGATGGTTTTTTCACATGAAGTTTCTGTTTGTATGCAATTCAAAAAATGAGTTCAAGCGATGAAGATTTGACTCCAACACAAATTTTTTCTTGCGATTTTTGAGAAAAGCACTATATTTGCCTCGGCAGGAACAGCAATTGCGGGCTTCGTATTTTTAAACGGACTCGCAAGCTCGTCCGTTTAATCCAATACTCAGCCCGCAATTGCCTACTTCCATGCCTAAGCAATAATGTACTATTAATTTTGTTCGATCCCCTCACAGTAATGTTAGAAGGTTTGGGATAAATAAGATCTAAAGAGTTAGTAAGGTCTACCATTTCTAAGTGTTTGTTAACTTCACAGCCAAAAGTATTGAGCTCCGCAAACAAGCTTACATTGTAAGCCGACTCCTCCGCAACACATCTGGCACAAGTAGTGTCTTGTTTAACTGGTCGCTCCTCCAGTAGCTGTTCCAGGTCCCGAATCCGCCATAGCGCCTCCTCATGCGTCTCCCGGCACTGCTGGAGCTGGTCCACGTTGGCCTGAAGGCGATCCCGCTGTTCCCGCATATAATCAAAATCCAAGTCCAGCTTGGCGAGAGAACTTTTGAGGGTTTGGTTATGGTTTAACACACGCAGAACCTCCTCTTCACTCTCGTCACGCTCCTGTAGCAGCCGTGCATTGAGCTCTTTGACCGTCTTCAGCTCTAACTGTGTGTTTCGAAGTTTGTCAACAAGGACGTCCCGACGGGTAGTAGGCTTGTTGGTAGCTGAAAACATGATGAAAAAGAACAGTACCAGGACACAAAATAGATACACCTAACAGCCTAATTATAATTTAAGATTAATTTAAATCTAAAAATCTCACTGTTTCAATATCACACAATAACCTCTTAAAGATATTTATAATGATTTAATAATTATTACAATAATTTTACTATTGTAATACTAATGTCACTATTATATAGGTAATCTATAATTAATGCTTAAATAAGCCACAATTCCTACTACTAAAATATGACTCGACTAATTTCCTTTCTCACTGTCAGTGTCACTTAATTTTATTCATTTACTTAGCTTTATGGACAGTATTTTCGTTACAATTTAACACAGAAGCAAGTAATAACAAGATTATGGAATATCAATACTCCCCTGGGTTCGGTGACGGTGTACCTTTTTTAAAACATTTTTCAAACCACGAAGTCGTTAACCCAGTTACTTGTCAAATTTTGCACTCGTGATAATACTTTCTTCACAGCTAAACATTTACGTGTTTATCTTCGAGTTTAGTCCCAAATATTAACAATTTAATCATTAAAACTACTTAAAATACATTTAACTAAACCGGTGGCCGATTTGACGTCTAGACCGGCCGGTGTTGCCAATCAAAATCCAACTAACCCGGGACCGCCGGCCCCACAGGCAGGGTCACTACCAACTAGGCCAGCGTGTCATCAATATATACACACACACACAATACAACTTAAACACACTAAATACACTTTACATTAAATTTAAGTAAAGGATCTCTTTAAGGAGCTCAAACTGCAATTAAATATATCGACACCCGTTAACTTTTTATCAATTTAATAATGATTTCAATATTACAGGTGAACAAATCCTACCCCCTGCTGTCGACCAGAGTGGAGGAGAGCGGGGAACACGTGGTACTAGGCACAGGCGAGCTGTATCTAGACTGCGTGATGCACGACCTTCGGGATATGTACTCGGAAATCGACATCAAAGGTAAATAGTGCTTAAGAAATTATAGGAATCACTATCTAATAATATAATTAGTATTTTGTCCATTGATTTAAACGACTAGATAAATCGTGCAAACAAAATTTCAAATAAGGTTTGGCCAAGCACAAAAGCGATATCTAACAGATTTCTTACAATCCAAGTCGCACTGAGGACTAATTAATAAACTGATCTCGACTATAAATGCTCGTCTCGAGATCTGTTCTGTTCTTTTCTGGTGACACCTCCAGCCAGCAGTTCTGCTGCAAGGACCCACTGTCTGCGACGTAGGGGAGATGTTAGATTCGGCTAGCGGGGAAAAGCACGCCCGTCCCGCCTGGTCCGGTAATAGTAGCGGATAGCCGGCAGAGCAACTTAACCCGCACCAGCCACTAATACTAAACCGATCAGGGCACGCGAGCCTCGTCGCCTTTGCTGCACCAACCATCTCCGCCCGCCGCAGGCAGCAGCGCACCTGCCCGAGACACCGGAGAGTCATCAGAATGCTCGTTTCGAGATGCGTCAAAAATGACATTAACTTGGATGAAAGATGTGCATAGTTGGAATACACGTAGCCAAGTAGACAATAAGGTCCTTATTCCGTATCATACAGTCGCCATCAGATATATTGTAGCGGGCGAGGTACTCAAATATTTCGGAGCAGCATTACTTTTCAATATATTCGTTACACTAGTTATGGTCAATAACACCAGAACATGCAATTTGTCATAAATATAAGAGCAGCGACTTTTCAATAAATTCGGAACATATAACGAGGTAAAAATAACAGAAAGCACAGAACGTCAAAGGTATCTACGCACTCAGGGTGATCATAAAGATCGGAACATTTATGGAAAATATACCTTAAGTCTGCATCACACAGTTTAAATTCGTTACTATAATTATATTTACCATAACTAGTGTAACGAATTTATTGAAAAGTAGTGCTGCTCCGAAATATTTGATTACCTCGCCCGCTACAATATATCTGATGGCGACTGTACAACAGTTGGTTTTAGAGGTAGTTTCAAATTTTCGGCATCAAAAATTTGGAATGATCTCCCGCCTCCTTTACGAAAAAAAATGTCCCAGTCAACTTTTAAATGCAAATTGCGGTTTTTACTGTTAAGCAAGCAGACAAACTTAGAAGCTACATGAAAAAAACTCGTTTCAGTGGTATTTTTTATCAAAAAGTTTACTGCTGTTCCTACATGTTTTTTTTTAAATAACTTCGCTTTTCTTTTTTAATTTTTGTAATTCTTTTTTGTTTATCTAGACTGTATAAATAAATTGCATAAGTATTATCTGATCTACCTGCTAAATTGTGTTAAACTAGACTGAGTGCGGAAAGGGGCAGATTGAAAACCAGCGCTGCGAAGACTCGAGCACTCGCTCGCGCTCGCAGCACATGCTGAGTCGGTGCCTTTTGTCACACCTTTTTTTTTATAAAATTTTGTTTGTATTTTTACTGGTTTTGGGTAACAATAAATACTTCTTATTTCTTATTTATTTCTTAACTGTGAGACCTCCCAACGTTATCCGCGCAAAATTCCCAAAGATTTCTTGCTTAGTTTTTACGTGGACAACGTAAATATTAGGTAAGCAGGGGGTCCACCCAAAACCGAGAAAATTGCCAAGTGGTGGTCTACGACTAAAAAAGTTTGGGGACTTGACGGTCCATGCAAGTACAGGTAGATTCACTAAAGCTGGCACGAACGGAATGAACAAAAGTAATGTCACCTATCACTGTGTGAGCCGTCCTTTGAACCGATGTTCGAATTTCAAACCTAAAATCTGTTATTATTTTACACACTTGTATATTTTCGTTCACTCATTAAATCCATTCGTGCCAACTCTCGTGAATCGACCTGTATATCAAGTGTATGATATTGTTCCACAGTCGCAGACCCAGTGGTATCATTCTGCGAGACGGTAGTGGAGACGTCGTCGCTCAAATGTTTTGCCGAAACGCCGAACAAACGGAACAAGCTCACGATGATCGCCGAGCCGCTGGAGCGAGGGCTGGCCGAGGACATCGAGAACGGCGCCGTCTGCGTCACCTGGGACAGGCGCAAGCTCGGCGAGTTCTTCCAGAACAAGTTAGTTAAAGTTAACTGGGGGCTTAGCCTGATCAGGAGTGATCGGAATAATAGAGTATATTTACCTAAAGTTTGCAAAAGGACATAATATAGAGTGGTTACAACCAGGTGAAATATTAATTTATTTTTATTGAATTCCGGATTTCTGGTATTTTTCTGGTATAGTCAGGGAATTTAATTTGTGACCCACCTTAGGTCCAAAGTCAATCTGACATTCTACAGCAATAAGGTTGAGTTTCCTATCAATTACAAATGACTTGGCATCTCTATTGACAATGACATCTTCGAGCAGGTTTTTTTTGAAATGGGTATCAAATTAACTTCCGTGACCGTACTAGTAAATGTAGTCGCAAGGAAGTCTCCAGTTTATGACTATTCTACGAAGTTTAGGTAAATATACTCTACCAATACATAATTAGATATAAGGAATGAGTTACAGGCCGCTTTTATCACAAACTAACATAAAACATCCCATACCGTGACTAAATATTACGTATATTTAGCATTAAAAATACCGGAAATCCGGAATTCAATAAAAATAAATTAATATTTCACCCGGTTGTAACCACTCTATATTATGTCCTTTTGCGTACTTTAGGTAAATATACTCTACCTATTCAGATCACTGCTGATCAGTCGCCTGTTTCACGAAGCTACAAGCTACAAATTACAAGCGGAACTCTCTATCTATCAAAAGGAATTAGAAAGAGACTTCCGCTTGTAATTTGTAACTTGTAGCTTCGTGAAACGGGCCTCAGGAGGGTTCTTATAACATAGCTTATGCAGATCAGTTTACGCTGAGAGAAAAGGACAGAGCTATACAATTGCTATAGCTCTGTCCTTTACGCTCACCGTAAAATGGACTGTATAGCAATGTCATAATAGCCCCCCCGGGGGCCTAATATGGCTGCGTTTATCGCATGACAAAATGTCTAAAGTCTGTTCGTATTCAGACTGCCAATGACAAAAACATGTATCATCATCATCATCATGTCAGCCGAAAGACGTCCACTGCTGGACATAGGCCTCCCCCAAGGCTCTCCACTCAGACCGGTCTTGTGCTTTTCGCATCCACCGCGTTCCCGCGATCCTTACAAGGTCGTCACTCCATCTTGTTGGAGGCCTACCTACAGCTCGTCTCCCGGTCCGCGGACGCCACTCAAGAACCTTCTGGCCCCATCGGCCATCAGTCCTGCGAGCAATGTGCCCCGCCCACTGCCACTTAAGTTTGGCTATTCTTCGGGCTATGTCGGTAACCTTAGTTCTAATAACACAACAACACAACAACATACTACTAACATAACAAGTATACTTGACTGTAATTGTCTTTAGATAGAGGATGAAATAGTAATGAGAATAATGTTACCTCTTATTAGTTTAATAAAAAGGTTGAATATATATTCATCATCATCATCGTGTTATTATGCTGGGTGCGACAGAGACGACAACCTCACTTATCAATCAAACTATCAAACCTCACTACATTTTCAATGTCAGAAATAGTTCAAAAAAAATATCTTTATGACAAGACTCTGTCAGTGTAATGGTGTTCTCAGCGAATGTGTTTTTCATCAAAAAATACGATATTAAATAGAGATTACTACCTTAAATGGACATGAAGACAATGATAAAGTGTATAAATAAATAATATGACTAGGCTCAACCTTCAAAAGTACGCGAATATGGAGTTATAATGGTAAATTGATTTGTTTATAAGTAGACCCCGGTATCAGAGGTGCAAAATGGTAGCTGTCAATTTCGAGCCATTACTAGGGAAGGGTAAACATTGTTTTGAAATATTAACTTCATGTCGATAAACATAGTTATATGTCGATATTTTATTATATCATAATGATAGCGTTTATTCTATAAAGTAGGACTATATAATTACAAAACCAACATGTATTGAACATTTTTATTATTTACAAAAAAAAATCTTTCATCATTAAGAAGTTTTAGTTATCTTCTTAGCATAAAGCATTCATAAATAAATTTAAAACAAAATATAAACTCTTTTATATTCACCAAAGGTCATACCATGTTCTTGATGAATTGTTGTAAAGTGACAATGATTATCTATTGACGTAAATAATTTATTATCAGTATAAGTGGCCAGTATTAATCTCTATTGAAAAGGTTTATCACAAGAGTGTTTATGCACTGCTCTGCAACTCGAAACATAAGAAAAGTAATAGCAACCATAGATATATATTTTGTTGTACAGTCGAGTTCATAAATATGTGTACACTTTATATTTTTACGATCAATGATTATCATAGATCAAAAAAAAATAACTGTGTACAACCTAATGTATAGAAAAATCGTGTATCGATATCAACATCAAAAATATGATTACCCATCCCTAAGAACTTGACAGCTACCATTTTGCACCTCCGATACCGGGGTCTATTTATAAGAGTGACGGAACGAATAGCAACAGACTTTATAGCCTTACCGATTCCGTATTTTCTTCATGCATACCGACAAGTAAGGAAGCCGCCTAATAGTTATGACTTCCAGGTACGATTGGGATTTGCTGGCGGCTCGTTCCATCTGGGCGTTCGGTCCCAGCCCCACCGGCCCCAACATCCTGGTGGACGACACGCTGCCCTCGGAAGTGGACAAGCACCTGCTCGCGTCGGTGAAAGAGAGCATCGTCCAAGGTACAAACGACAACTTAAAATTACACAGGCAATATGTTCGGTGGAGTAATTTTTATTATATGGATCCGGAATTCAGGAAATTTACAAATAACATGAGGTAAGGGCGAGATATACTCGAAAATGTAATTGAGACCAACGTGGGATCCAATAAAAAAAAAATTGCTTTAGTATATTTCCACTTTTTAAAAGACCGCACTAAGAATCTTTATTTGTAGGTAGTTTTAAACCTTTGATTTAAATAAACAAGTTAATTCAAGTTACTTACACAAATACAAGATGGCCTATTAAATATTTAACCATAGAAGATTTTTGGCAGCAAAACTGTTATTGCACTTGTAATACTTCAGGTATTAATAACATTTGGTACGATAAATAAACAATAGTTGTAAACAACGTTAGATGCAATTTAAATATTACATACGTTTACCTATTCGACAAAATAACAGGATAAAAGTGTGTAGCTCACTTTATAATGACATGCCACCATGGGGTCCATGGGTAACTATCAAGTTTAAATCAAGCACAAGTGTAAGGCATCCGAATTTAGCTTGTCATTTTGTTTTAGTTGATAAAAAAATCGCCATTGAACACACACACACACCCGCAATTTAATGACTGAACGCACTATGTGAAAAAATATTTGTTTTCGGATAGGTATTTTAATGTTTTGAATATCGGGTAGAAAAAACATTGAATGCATATTCCCTATTGTTAAATATAACTTTTGATATTGAAAATGTTAGAATTATCTACAAATATTTACAACAATTTGATTATCAATGCAAAAAGGTTGGCTAACTCTGAAATGTTCGATTGACACTGACATAAGTGACTTTGACACTTATGACAGTGACGTATCTGTCGTAGTTTTTTTGGTCTTAAATTAGATTTTCGAGTATAGACATAAATAAGCCATAAAACGTTTGACGGACAAATGCAGTTATATTAGATGAGTGGGAAAGAGTTCATAAAAACAGGGAGGAAATATATCACAGAATACATCACTAAAACACATCACTAGAATACAGAATTGCACTCATTTTTACACAAAGACGAATTTTAAATTGCAATATTCTAAAATACAGATTGTTCGTTTTGCGGCCACTTTGTGTTTATGTCTATTAAGTAATAAACACATTCTAAGATAGCGTCAGCGAGTTTCATAATAGGATCACAAGAGTGCTTTAAGGCCTAATTATGTACAGTTGCATACACTACTTTATCTACCCACATATCATAAGCCTCCATGATGCATTCAGGAGCCGCATATTTAATTTTAACCGGTAATGGCGGTAATGAAAAGATTGAATAGTTTTCTGGCAGCTGTCATAGTTTTTTTCAAACTAGAGTCGGCTCCAACTATCATATCGTTCGATATCTTACTTACGTGCGACATTTGTCAAATTTGTATGCAAATTGAGAATTCATTTTGAACTAAACGTCATCTCGACTGATATTAGAATAGAGGTCAAATCAAACTTCTTTGTTTTTCAGAGATGTTCGAAATTTGAATGTCATAAGAACATCGAAATTGATGTTCTTATGAATCCATAAGATTACTGCCGCAGATAAAAAAATTGCTCCAACAACAGAGTTGATTATTATGCTGGTCATAATTTGCGGTTACTGAACGCATCATAGAGGGTTTATGATATGAGTGTGGATAAAGACGTTTTTCTGCTAGCGTTTGTGTCTATATAGTAACTTTGACATTATACAATCCAGACGTTTGAATGATATTGTCATTTGGCTACGTACCTATTCTGATATTCACCCACGTAAAAGAAGGTGCAAAAAGTAAACATATCTTCTGTCTACTGTAAACTTAATTTTCACTTGTCACCTTTGTAAAATTGAAACCAGATTGACATGTGTGTTGTCCAGGTTTCCAGTGGGGCACCAGAGAAGGCCCCCTATGCGAGGAACCGATACGCAACGTGAAGTTCAAGATTTTGGACGCCGTGGTAGCACAGGAGCCCTTGCATCGCGGCGGCGGGCAGATCATTCCCACGGCGAGAAGAGTGAGTCTATCTATACAGACCACTGATGTGCAAGCTGCGGAAAGTTTCCAAAAAGTTGGAAAAGTTCTATGAAACTTCCGGAAACTTTCACTAGAAATATAGGAAAATTAAATTTAAGAAACGGAAAGTTTCAGTCCCCATACAAAATTGTGAGAAGTTTCCGAAATTTTCCTACATGAAATGTTCCGCAATTTTGGAAAGTTTTCTTTGGCACATCATTAATAAAGACACTGCTTGAATCAAAATATTTACTAACCATTTCGAATACACTGAGCACATACGGTCACGGAAGTTAATTTGCTACCCATTTCAAAGAAAATCTGCTTGAAGATGTCATTGTCAATAGAGATGCCAAGTCATTTGTAATTGATAGGAAACTCAACCTTATTGCTGCAGAATGTCAGATTGACTTTGGACCTAAGGTGGGTCACAAATTAAATTCCTTGACTGTACATAAACTCACGCCTTCATTCCCAGTGGGGTAGGCAAAGCTACAGACTTACCAACAACTCCAAAAAACTTGTTGATAATTCTGTAACCACATTTTGCACAATCGGGCTATGATGTTCACCGTTGTATTAGTGACAGGTTGCAAGCCCACCGCCTACGACACGTCTCTTACGACATCCACGGGAAGACATGGAGTAGCACGCAACAAATAAGCATTAGCAATGTTTTACTAAGGTCTGTCCATTCTTACTTGTCTTATATAGTAAACAACTTTTTAACCTCAAAATCAGGGACAATTACACACCAATTGACCTAGTCCCAAACTAAGCTCTAGGCTTGTACTGTGGGTACTAGACAACGATATAAATACTTATATAGAGAAATATATACTTAAATACATAGAAAACACCCATGACTCAGAAACAAATATTCGCGCTCATCACACAAATATCTGCCCTTACCGGGATTTGAACCCAGGACCGCTAGCTTCGTAGGCAGGGTCACTACCAACCCCTCCTTCCCCACGGCACTACTAAGCCGCACTACTGACCAATGATTTCTACCTCTAATTAAAATTTGACGGAGTCGACGGAGCTCCGCTATCGCGGAGCTCCTTTTTCTGGGTGGTTTGGCCCTTCGGGCCTGCTGAACAACTAACATAACCTAAACCTACCTCATATTTATGATACTAGTTTTGGTCAGTAGTGCGGTTTAGTAGTGCCGTGGGGCAGTCCCCCTACCAACTAGGCCACCGCGGCGTTGACCCTTTTCTGGCTAAAACAGCAATTTTAAACAAAATAAAGCAATCACAGACAATACATTTTCCAAGTGATGTCCAAAATGTTTACTCAGTTTACTTTATTTACGATAAAGAGCTGTTTTAGCCAAAAAAAGGTTCATTTTGTGGTTACAAAGTTGTTTACTATATAAGACGAGTAGAATGAACAGACTTTATATGCAATATTCAGAATTTTTATGGTTGTGTCAGGTGTCAGGCTTCTGGTACATACTAAATTATTAGGACCACAGATTTTACACCTGTGACTTGAAACATCTTCCTGTTTCACTAAATAATAGTTTTGGTATTTTATCTCCAGGTGGCATACTCCGCATTCCTCATGGCGACTCCTCGGCTCATGGAGCCCTATTTGTTCGTCGAGGTGCAAGCCCCGGCTGACTGCGTCTCTGCTGTATACACCGTCCTCGCTAAGAGGAGAGGTGAGTCTTACATTATACACGTCATCATTGCGGCCCTCATCCACACACAGCAGGCTTCATTTTCGGGTTCCCTCTATGTGGCATATAATTTAAACTGTTTTAGCATAACAGACTTGGCATAATCGGTTTTCGCCGAATGGTGATGTGGCAGAAACCTTATTTAGCATAATTTGTAACATCCCGAAAATGAGTTAGTCCGAAATTAAACCCCCGAAATTAAGTCCCCAGATTAAACGGACAATATTTTTTTAAATGTTTTGTGTAATCCTGGTAGAATAGAGTAGGTTAGGTTAGGTTTATTTTATAACTTTTCAAAAAAGTCAAAGGTATCAGAATAACAATTATGCGAAATTAGTATTCTGCGAAATCATGGACTAACGAAATTCTGCGTAATCAAACTATGCGAATGTAGATTCTGCGACACCAGATTATGCGTAAAGCCTAATATGGCTATATAGATTATGCCACAAAGAATTATTACTTACAAAATTATGCCACAACAGGCAGAACCTTCATTTTCACGCCACTTTGCCCGTCGTCCTAACGCTATCCATCTTTTTCCGTCTGCCAAATGTCATCAGACCAATGAGCTGGGGCCGATTGCATAATAAAGTACAAGCTTTTTACTAATAGTATGGGTAGGTACAGTCAGCAGCAGAAGTAGCTACGCAACCGAAGGTCGAAATGATCTGCACTCGACTCTATTGTCAAGAGAATACGTCGTGTCTAGATCATTCTGAGCATGTTACTCTGCTTAGCTACTTTTGATGCTGACTGTACTCGTACTTTATTATGCAATAGGCCCTGGATGGTCACCGCTGTATCACCGCTGGCATAATTATGCTTAACTAGTTACTTGCCCTCGCTTTGCTCCGGTATTATGACGTGTACATACGGAACATGTCCAGTCAAGTTACTTTTTGAGTTACGAGACTTGAAAGTTAGGAATCATTTCGGACGCGGCTCTCTCTCTCTCTCTCTCTCTCTCTCTCTCGCAATTTATTTCGCTCTTGAGCTTTCGTCATCCAGTCCTTCCCCCCTATCTTAACGAGATCGTCAGTCCATCTCATTGGTTGCCTCCCAACGTTTCTTCGATGGTTTGAGGTCTCCACGCAAGCACTCCTGTACCCCACCTGTCATCCGTAGCACGACTTATGTGGCCCGCCTCCACTTCCTCTGAGCTACGACCAAGGCAATGTCTAGCAGTTTCGCTTATCTTACATACTTACATACGAACAATGCAAGGTAATTTTATTTTTTTAAATAATCCTTTTATTTCAGGTCATGTAACCCAAGATGCGCCCGTGCCCGGCTCCCCCCTATACACCATCAAGGCGTTCGTGCCGGCCATCGACTCGTTTGGGTTCGAGACCGATCTCCGGACGCACACCCAGGGGCAGGCGTTCTGCCTCCAGGTCTTCCACCACTGGCAGATCGTGCCGGGTGACCCGTTGGACAAGAGCATACTCATCAGGTAAGGTCATGGACCGCTTACAACACAACACGTGGCCATAAAAAAAGTCGCAGGAATAAAAAAAAAATATCATAAATAAATACTATAAATAATATAAATACTCATCAGGTGAGGTTATACACCGCTTTCAATACAACACGTGGTCATAACATAAGGAAAATACTTCCATAAATAAATACTATAAATACTATGAATACTCATCAGGTGAGGTCATAGACCGCTTACAACACAACACGTGGTCATAAAAAGTCGCAGGAATAAAAAAATACTATCGTACATAAATACTATAAATACTATAATTACTCATCAGGTGAGGTCATAGACCGCTTACAACACAACACGGGGTCATAAAAAAAGGTCACAGGATTTAAAAAAATACTATCATAAATAAATACAATAAATACTATAAATACTCATCAGGTGAGGTCATAGACCGCTTACAACACAACACGTGGTCATAAAAAAGGTCACAGGAATAAAAAAATATGCGAGGTGACATCGATAGCGTGAAATGTAGACATTAGTTGGAGCTAAGACATCGGTATGCCGAGCACACTTTGTACCAAAACTGTGAGAATCATTGAGAATCAATGTTAATATGAGTTTTCTGTTTCCAGGCCTTTGGAGCCCCAGCCAGCGACCCACCTCGCGCGCGAATTCATGGTGAAGACTCGCAGACGCAAGGGGCTCAGCGAGGACGTCTCCATCAACAAGTTCTTCGACGACCCCATGTTGTTGGAGCTGGCGCGGCAAGACGTCCAGTTCAACTGAGGGGCCAACGTTCACTGGACGACGACGAGGCATTTACCGCAGTACTCAGGAGAGACATACAACCAATAATATTTTATATTAAGATACGTTATGCTCATACTAAACGCATTCAAAACCCGTGACAGAGACAAAGACGGCAATCCATAGCGAACGCTATTGTTAGAAAGAGATAAATAGATAAAAAGTAAGGCAAATTGCCTTCCTTTTTGAGGAACGTTTTTGCGGGCAGATGACGTATCTTTATATAAAATATCATTGCATACAACTAGTTCATTTTTCAAACTTGCGTGTTAAAAATGGTCACTAACTACCGCACTCAGAGACGAATTTAATGGTTGATTAAAGTTGCTTCTGTCTCTTTCTTTGCTATAGCAATAGAATAAGACAACACGTCACTAAATAAGCATTAAGGTTAATTGACGTCTCTGAGTGCGGCAATACATGACTTAATCGTCATTAGGGGATAGCCCGTTAGATAAGATGCATAAAGGGCGAAATAGACTAAAAATGACGTTGATTGCTGTCCTACTTTAACTTTGGTTCTAGAGCAAGAGGCACAATTTTGCTGTCTTTTTCTAACTTTAAAGTTAGAGTAAGATAACAGACAATTTCTGCATTTTTCAAGTGGCATATAAGAAGGAAATCGTCATTGCTTTGAAAAAACATATCTCATATTTCGTGACGCACGATTTTAAACTTAAACGTGAAGAGAATTAAGTTCAAACTCGTACATCTCGAAATATCAGATACGAGTTTTTTCCAAAGTAGTATCGAAATGCTAAAAACTGTTTTACTTGTGTATGTTTCGAGTCTAGAACAGTAATTAAGTTATTTTAAGTTTTTAAAATAAAGACAAATTCGAACGAAAAAATTTAAACCGTTTAATTTATTTCTTTCCCATAGAACTCGTTTAGTAACTTTCTTTATCTTCACACATATCATAAGTCCTCTATTACGCGTTCAAAACCCGTAGGCAATGACCAGCATTACCTGTGGTAGTAGCTGACAGCGATGACAGCTGCTAATTTTGGAAGGTGTTCCAAATTTGGATCTCATTACCTTACAATAGTCGATAACGTAATTTCAAAATTACGTTACAGCTGTCATCGCTGTCACCTACTACCACAGGTTATGCTGGTCATTTGCCTTTCGGTTTCTGAACCCATCTCAGAGTACTTATAATATGTGTGTAGATAAAGTATTGTACGCGACTCTACGTAATTGGCATTACGCAACCGTCACGTAAAGTACTATTCTGTAATTAAACTCGTGCAACTATGTTCCTGCAATAATTAAAGTTTCTTCCGCTCATTAAAAATACAAGAACGAACACCAGATTCTCAATACATTGTAATCTCAAACTTAACATTATGTTGTTTATTATGTTACCTAATATTTTCAACTAAAGGACGCCCGCGACTTTGTACGCGTAGAATTAGTTTCCCGCTACTCCCCCTATTTCTTCCCGATGGGGGTTGAATTTTTAAAAATCCTTTCTTAGTGCTCACTTACATCATGAAAGGAGCCCCTGTACCAAATTTCAAGTTTCTAGGTACAGTAGTTTCGGCTGTGCGTTGATATCTAAGTCAGTCAGCCAGGTTTGCCTATTATATATATATATCACCAGAGCCATCGCGCTACTTAATGAGTTCCTTGCGCGGATGCGGGAGGCCGACGTGTTTGCGGACAAGTGGCCTGTCCTTATAGTGGCCTTAAGTCGCTTCTTAATTCTTAATAAACTCTAGGGTTATGTCGAGCTTTAATTTTCCTCATGGTTTTGTTATGTTATGTAGAGTTCTTGTGTTAAATTTGTACCTAGCTTTTAAGTTTCTATCTTGTTGGGCGCTTTGGCTGACGCTGTAAGTCCTCAAGACATTGTTTATATAAATAAATAAATAAATGATATATTATATATATAGAAGATAGAAATTATGGTGTTTTGCGAGGGTCTCTATTGACTGCCATAAAGTTTTCGTGTTTCGATTATTGTTGTCCAATACGTTTTGCATTATACTTAGGTACGTTCAATTAAATCTTACGGCGCTCCACTACTTCTGGAACACCCGATAGTTGTAACACGAAATGCATAACATCTGGATAGGTACAGTCAAGGACTATAATTGTTATGCCACTATGGAACCCTGTCGCATAACGTTAATCATTCATTTAAGCGTAATGTCAGTCATGTGGTTTGACGCTGTCATTATGACAGGGTTCCATAGTGGCATAACAATTAACCCTTTGCATGGTGATGGAAATTTCCATCATAACAATGCCAACGTTTTGTATTTTTTTTGTATCCTTTTTTTTTATGCTAATTCAAAATCAAATACGGTTTGAATTCACGACTTTTTTCATTTTTATGTTATTAAGTGTTAAAGTCCTTGACCGTACCACAAACCTATTTAACCAATATTTCTATACTCTAAGGCCGGGTACAGACGGACTGCATTTAAACTGCAACCCAGCTGCAAAATGGCAGTTCGAGGGCAGTTCTGATGCAGTTGATATAACTGCATTAAAACTGCAAACCAACTGCGCAGTCCGCTTAGGTTGACTGCCATTTTGCAGCTGGGTTGCAGTTCAAATGCAGTCCGTCTGTACCGGCCCTAATATAGGTACAGTCACCAGCAATAATATAGCATCCAACATTGGGCTCAAAAATATCTGACACGTCTTTATTGCTGAGGTATACGTAAGATCGTGTCAGATATTCTCAAGTTCAATGTTGGATAATATAATTATTGCTGGTGACTGTACACCTACTCATAATAAATATGTGACAGCTTTTTGTTGTTGCTATGTGAAGAATTAGAAAAAAATATTGTAGTACCTATATTATATTAAGAGGCTTCTAAACGGGCCATATTTTCACTGCAATATGTGGCCGGCAACTATTGGTGTCCCTCTCTTACTTGTATGTTAGAGAAAGACACCAATAGTTGCCGGCCACATATTGCAGTGAAAATATGGCCCGTTTAGAAGACCTTTAAACTAATACTTGTGTCACCACTCGCTGGTCAGACTAACCAAAATATGGATGTCAAATTGTCCGAAATAAAAGATTTATTTTATATAATATATTTTTATGTATCAGTTACCTTTACTACAGTAACATTGATAATTAGTAATCATCGAATTTAAATACATAATAGTTTATAAATAGTAACTTATGGCCAAACGATCGTCTCAATCGGGAACATAATGCTCCACTCGTGATGAATCGAAGCTTGGGCTTGCTGCTGATGGTCAGAGGGTCCCAGGAGTTAGGCTGCAAAACACAAAATTATAACTATTAAAGAGATATACTATAAACTAGAAATGAAATGGAAGGCTGTTTAGATATCGAATATCGGGCCGAACGTTGCCGATTTTCACATTACCGTATAACGTAAAGTAAGTTCGCGGTGGCGGAGCGAATGATCGGCATTAAATAAAAAACAAAGTAATTATCTTAACGCTTTAAAAAAAATCTATTACGTTATGTTTCTAATGGTGTAGTCTCGTATGTTTCCTTTGTTACTACACGACCGTCACCATGAGTTACAATAAATTACTGTACTCGTTACACCACCATGAGTTAACTACAATAGGAAATATGCATGTTTTTTTTTACAGCTTCAATAAAAGCTGATTCATGTAACAAATAGGTGGGAAAAAACATTTTTTGAATAGCTATAAAAATAGCCAAGATAATTATAAGCCAACAAAGATTTGCTCCTATCTATTTCGGGTTCGGTCCCGTTGGCCTTACTTGCATTTAGCCTCGGCGAGCAGAGCACCTTAGTTGTATTTTGTCCGGGTAGCAAAATGCGTTGGTCTGTAAAACGCCCTCATTGCTATAAGGCATAGTATAGACGGAATGACTTGGCTGTAAAACGACTTAATGTCATAATGTTCTAATAGGTAAATGGTCTGGATAATCTTCACTTATCAAGACCTTACACAATTGAGTCATTCTGCCTACTTGTGCATTTCACGACCTAGACGTTTTGCTAACTAAGTCTTAATGAAACTAAGACAACTTTGTAACCATGGCATTAGATAAACAAGTCATTTTGCATACTTGGTCATTGTACTACTGAGACGTTTTGCTCGCCAAGGCTAAATGCAAGTAAGGCCAACGGGACCGAACCCTCTATTTCTAGCAAAACAGAATTTTACGTGGAGTTTATATGGCCGTACTGCACGATGACGTCACCGGTGCACCTCGGATCTCTCCGTCTAATTAGCATTTTAAAATGCTTGTATCATCCGTATTACTTGACTTTTTAAATTTTAATTTCACTTTTGGTGATCTCGTTTACGGTATTTCCATATTTTGTTGAGAACTGCTATTTAAAAAATCCATGCTCATTCGTTTCGACTCGCTAGCGACTACATTAACTCATGGTACAAGGGTAATGAGGGTTCTGTATATGTGTCAAGTGACGGATGATTTATCCACATTTTGTCAACGATAAACGCAGCTATATTAAGCCCGCTAGTGTGTCATACCTGCCGTGGCTGGCGCCGGCGATGGGTGGGCCACGCAGCCCTCCTGCTCCAATCGCCTGTGGGTACAAGTGGAAAATGTAATAATTTAAACTCCGCGTCAATTGACAACATGTATTTTATTTAAAGGTGCTCCGAAAAAAACATGCTTATCAGAGGTTTGTCACAAAAGGATACTATATTTTTAGGGTTCCGTACAAAAAATGAAAAAACTGAATTTTATAGGACTCTCGTGCGTCTGTCTGTCCGTCCGTCTGTCTCAGCCAATTTGCTCCGAAACTACTGGACTGATTGAGTTGAAATTTGGTACACATATGTAAATTGATGACCCAAATACAGATGTGCAAAGTTTTTTTTTTTAATATTGGTCGTTTTCGGGGGAGAAATTAGGAAATTAAAAAAAGATGTTTTGCAAACCTTACTGTGTCATATAATAAGTAGTTGTGTACATACAAAACTAACATGAAATTTACGTCAATTTTCAAATATAGAATGTCGAACGGTCTATACAGTGAGGCTAGACAACTGACAAGTGTCTTAACGCTAACGTAAACGATTATCGAAAACTGACAAAACGTATGGAATTGACGTAGGCGCTCGACGCGACCGTCCGACAGGTCACGACAATCCTATACATTTTGGATAACGATAACGAATACCGAATGCTTCTATAGGGCCTTAGTACCCTTACCATGGGTTACATTACCGTACACTCGCTAGCGATTCGAATGCTCTATCCCTCGCAGACCTCGCAGTATTCTTATAGAGTGCGAGGGACAGATCATTCGACTCGCTAGCGAGCACGGTAATTGTAACTCATGGTAAGGGTGCTGATTGCGTTGTGCCCGCTCGGTCTTTAAAGGGAGCGCTCCGATCTCGGTCAATCGGCTAAAGGAACTAGTTAGGTCTTTTAGTTCCTTTAGGTCCTTTAGCTCCGGAGCAAATTTTTAGATCTTAGCGACACGCTTTGAAATAGGTAGGGTGATGGAACCAGTAATGGACAAGGCACCAATAATGAACACTTGATTCTTATTTTACAGAAGATAAGAGTTATTAATTTGTTTTTCAACAAATGAATAACAATCAATTTTGGTCCGCATACAATTTGAATTAAGAGTGAAGTGTCCATTACTGGTACCTGTCAGCTAAAAGTGTCCATCATTGGTGCCATCACCCTACTATTGGTATCGTTCACATCGTGTACCGTGCGCTCTTTAATCGTTCGCTCTGTTTCGCTCATACGTACAACAATTGCTACTGACCTAAAGGACCGAAGACTAGGGATGTGTAGTACATGTACTAAGAGCCAAAAATAATTAATTCCCGTCACTGTACTAGAACGAACTATTCCGTGAAGTTTCTGCTCTTAGTTCATTTAGTACACGCGGAGCAAGAACCGAACAGAGCAGGCAGAGCAGTGAGTGACACTGACAGCAAAGCCGGCCATTCATTCGGTCAAACGAGCATGAACAGACCAGGTTTCTTTCAGGGTACTTGTGTACTAAAAGAACTAAAAGACCGAATTAGTACATTAGAGCGATTGTACTAGTTTGCAGCTGTCCCCTCAGTGAACGAGAGCGCACAAACCTACCGAAGACCGATTTAGATAGTTCACGAAGAACTAGTTCCTTTCAGTCCGTGACGGGAATTCATTCCTTTTAGTTCTTAGTTCCTGACCGACACCCTAGCCTCAGATGTGTTATAACTACACGCAAGAGGACCTTTATTTAAGTTTTTGCCTAGTACAACGTGTCTCATACGCCAGTCTGTAGCGTATGAAGTTTGACGGCAATTGCCGACGTTTAGTCTCCCCGCACACTGGAGACTAAATCATCGGCCGATTGTGTTTTGTCTCCGCAAACTTACAATGGATAACGACAACAGCACGATCGGCCGATAAAAAGTCTGTAGTGTGCGGGGAGACTTACACACGTATTCACAAACAATACTTAAGGGATCCTTCACTGAGTAAACGCACTGCGTTCAATACAGCTTTGTGATTGGTCCTTTTTGACCGACCTTTTGTTTATGAGACGATTTGAACCACTCTGTGCGTTCGTGAGCGCTGTGAGACCTCATAGCGACGTTTGTGAATACGGGTGTTAGGCTCAGTGCCACTTAGAGCAGAGTTCATTAACGGACAATTAGCGGTTTAACGGGTGTCAAATGTATTGATTAACAGCTGATTAAGACTTAACCGTCCGTTTAATTGCTGCTTACTGCGTCAGTTGCGCCTGACCGGATCGAGTGGCCATACATGATCAGTTTTTCTAACGGCCAATCGTTCAAGCGGACGGATGCGGTTTGCCTTCAGGCCAAATTACACATACACGATGCTATTTTGCATCCGGTCAGTTAGACCTGAAGGCAAAACGGATCATGTATGGAGGCCTTTAGACACTCAAAAGGTCAAATTAAGGATTGTTTCACACGTACCACAACCACACCACATCGCAGCGACAAAAAATATATATGGTCACTCACAGCAAAATGTGGTCCGTGTGAATAGAATTAGGTATTTATTTTCATAGAAATTACCGTCCGACCACATCGCTTGTGGCTGCGATGTGGTGTGGTTGTGGCACGGTCACGGACTTTAATTGATGAGCCACTATAGAACCTTGTCGCATAAAACCAACGATTAATTCCTATGTTTTTTTTTATACCACGACGGTGGCAAACAAGCTTACGGCCCGCCTGATGACGATGATGATGCAACACCAGAAGTATCACATGCGCGTTGCCGACCCTTTAAAAACCTATTTACTCCTCTCTTGAAGAACTCCATACTATAGTTCCCAGAGAAAACCTCAGCAGGGAGCTCATTCCACAATCGGAGCGTTCGCGGGAGGAAGTTTTTTTGAAATCGCACAGTGCGCGACCATTTGGGTTCCAACATATGAGGATGAACTCCCCGCCGATGGCGAGCGGTGCGATGGTAAAAGGTGGCCGTTGGCATCATGAACAATTCCTCGGAACACAACCCATTATACAACACACACACATATGTCATTTCTATCTAGACACTTGACGCTGTCATTATGACTAGGTTCTATGGTGGATCCACATTTAAAGCCCTTGAACGTGTGAATAGACTGTTGTTTTGTTTCCTAGTATTTCTTGTTTACTTTTGCGCCAAACGGGCCCGTTCAGCCCTCGCCTGCGCTCGTACTTCCCTCTGCACCTCTGCCTGGCTCGCCGGCTTCAGCGTGTCCCCGCGCAGGATATAGAACTGCCCACGCTTCCGGTAGCCAGCCACGCGGCCCGTGCGCATGTCCACTTCGCAGTATCGCCCGCCCGAGAACACGAAGTACTTCGACATCACACGGTGATTATTGCGGAGCCTGTGAAAGACAAACATACAGAGTGTCCCAAAGCTCAAAGTTAACCCGCCTAGGGCCGATAGAGCAGCTAAAAAGCTATCGATTTAACCCCTATGTATGTTCAGCGATTTTTAGGAATTTTTGTAATGTTCCCTTATGCCCATGTCACAAAAAATCCTTCATTTCATGTTTTATTTAATGGTTTTCAGTGGTATTTTACATAATCAGAATCATTACGAATCAGCGAAGTTTTTAAATCTAATTGCTAGAGATGGGCCGACTACGGATCTTGCCGACTGGCCAGTCGGCCGACTAATCGGTTTCAATTTGCCGATTAATCGGCCGACTAGTCGACAATGCCGATCGTAGGATTTTGCTAAGTTCGGGTGAACTCGGAAACGTTCGTTTCGCTTCGTCCGTCGCGCTTTGTTACCTATCTTTGACCAGTTTTGTTTACGTTTATTCTGCACGACAAAAAAAACAATTAGAACCCTATGTATTAAAGTATTAAAACGAACTACGTAGTGCTTTTTATAACTATGTCGAAAAGAAAATCGCGTGTGTGGTCATTTTTTGACGATATTTCCTATAGGCAATAAATTGCCGAATATCCTTCATTTTTTGCCGACTAGTCGCCGACTAATCACCGACTAGAAATGATGCCAAATAGTCGGCTTTCCCGACTAATCGTCGACTAGTCGGCCCATCTCTACTATTTGCCCGTTTTTTTTATCAACTGTCTTAGTAATCGCATAAAGTTGTTTTTTGTCGCATGAAGTGATTCGAAACTGATGATGAAGACCACAAATGGCTACCGGAACTCCTCAACAGTGCCTATTTCATGGGCGGCGATAAGATATCTCGATTAAGATAGTTGAGCGACTATAACGAAGAACATTGAGGCCGCATTTCACCAAACTGGAATAAGACTTACTCCGAGATTATTCTACACAAATTGGGCGTATAATCTAAGTTGGCGTCGGGCTACTAATAGCCTCTCGTTAGCAATCCCTTTCATACCGCCCTTGATGCACAATGTACTATTTTGTATGTTTAAAAATATTTTAAAAGTAAATTGGTCAACGAACGCTGTGCAGTGTCCGTGTATTCAAACCGCGGATAAATAAGGCTTACTTCGGGTTAAAATTTGATATTTAATGTACAAAATGTGTCAAATATTAATCTGAAGTAAACTTTATCTATCCGTGGTTGGAATATACACAGAAGAAAGACTAAAGGCATAGAAACCGTACTAAATAAGCAGAAAATACATTATGGTTCACTTCTTTTTCTTATGGTTTTCATAGTGAGTTGGAAAGAGATGAATCTATAGCTGTTCTTTCGTTATTTGGTAGATCGTCACAAGTAAGGCGTGATTTGGACCTATAAGCACCTATAGTATTTGGACCTATAGACAAGGAAAGACAAATCATTCCTATAGGAAGGACAAAGAAGTCCCTGTGTAAAACCTTGTGACAATGACAGTTAAAGAAGAAAAAACAGCCTACTTTGTGTTTCATCTTTTCTCATGTATTATGTAATCTAAAAAGTAGAGAAAGATAGCTGACGCAAAGTACATCTTATAGTCCGGTTTCTATGCTATATGTTCTTATTCTGTGGGAATATAGGAACCGTACAATAGTCAATAAATTCGCGGCTGCGCAGATAGGTACCTCGCCAGCGGCCTTTTTACTACTATAATGTCTGTAAGTCGGAGGTTTAGGAGGTAGGTATATGGGCCATAATTGGCGCAAGCTCAAAGCGCATATTACACCTTCCTAAATTAGTGACTAACAAGAGGGACGCAACAATACGTTGGAACGAGATGGAGATATCTCCATACGTATCTAACGTATTGCGGCATCCCTCTTGTTTGTGTTAATTTAGGAAGGTGTAATAAGCCCATAATATACATACATAGTGTACAATAATAATTAATAACGATACCAAATACCGATGACAACACACAGGAACACAACAAAACTTTCGAGACACTGAATAACACAAAAAATCGCTAGTCAAACTTCGCATACATACTACCACCGCCAAAAATCCCACAGATACGGGTATGTCTGTCTACAATGACCACAGTAGAGATGTGTCAACTCGATTTACCAAACCGGTTCAAACCGAGTTGAGCATAACTCGGTTTGAATCGGTTTACATCAATTTTCGACTCGGGTGACTCGGTTTCGAATATTTACGGTTTGGCCCATCTCTAGACCACAGATTGTAAGGGTAACTTATTGAAGGGGGGGTTTGTTGATACCCCGCCTCCGCCCCACCCTCCCCGCCTGCCCCGCTTGAATGGGCCGGTCGCGCCATCTGCCCTGGTCTTGTTTAAAACTTAATGTTGCTGACGGAGTAAAAAAATCGCACCATGGCACAATTATGAAGTTTCTGACAACAGTAAAACAATAGAACGAGCTAATTCTTTTCCTCGTGTTTTTGGGTCAGTGGATGATCACTTACCATTTTTGTTGCTGACTGTACTTCTCTAAATACTTGACTCGCTATAAAGAGACAAGTTAAAGGAATCCAAACTCGGTAAGTACTTAACTATTCGTAGGTACCATTTGCCATTGAGGAGTTCAATTCAAATTGAGGTTAAAATCGACTCCATAGAATTGATTTTACATTTTTAATTAGCTGGTACTTGGTAAGTTAATTAAAAGTGTTAAAAAATTAATAATTATCAATTTTTGTACACGAAAGCAAAATATCAAAAAATTGTCTGGAAAGCAAAAAGCCAACGGCACGAAGTGTTCCCAGGCGGTCACCCATCCAAGTACTGACTTCGCCCGACGTTGCTTAACTTCGGTGATCGGACGAGAACCGGTGTATTCAACGTGGTATGGCCGTTGGCAACAGCCAAGGCAAATAAAACGATCTTATCAATATTTAATTGTGACGTAATTTACATGAAAGTTATACTACACTACACGTGTTTATACATTGATACCTAACCCCCGACGCAAAAAGAGAGGTAATCGTCAAAATCGTAGATCCTAAAAGGATGGACCGATTATTTTTTTTTAAAACCGGACATGAGCGTGTTGGACCATGCTCAGTGTAGGGTTCCGAAGCAAACAAATTTGGACCTCGCGACAAACTTAACTTTGCCGTTGGAAAACTGTTATCCCGGTACATCGACATAGGTCGCGGTCAGTTTACCAACACCGCAAGTAAGTTTTCGGTAGGTATAAACATTTAAACCGATTGTAACTCAATAACCAATGAAGTCTTCTTAGTCGTGATAGTTTTCCTGTGAAATTAATTATATTCGCTTTCATTTGAGATATTTTTCAGATTTTTCGTATTTATAGTTTTCTCTGTACGGAGGGGGGGTCGGGGGGACACTTGACTCTAACAAAAATTAGCGCTTTAAAGCTTAATATTTCATAAACGGATCCTATCCAACAACACCCCACACTATAGGGTAGACGACAAAAAATACACATCCCCACGTTACGTACTCGTACCTATAGGGGAGGTACACTAAAAAAATATCTTTCTCATGATTTTATTTTACCACTTTGTTGGCGTGACAAATATGTATATTCATGCCAATACAGCTTTCTAGTACTAAGAGTCTCTGAGTTAGGCTGCGGACGGACGGACGGACGGACATGGCAAAACTATAAGGGTTCCTAGTTTGACTACGGAACCTTAAAAATGTGACTTGATCGAAATTGATCGAAAGTTCTGATCCCGATTTCGTTGGGAGTTTTATATACTTAAGTAATACTTACATATATGTATTTGTATGAACATTGTGGTGGGTCCATGGTGGGTCCTGATCCCGATTTCGTCGGGAGTTTTGTGTAAGTAATACTTACTTATACGAGGGGCGGCTGATAAGTAATCTCCTTGGTCAGAAATATATACAAAAATAATGCTGGCTGGTATGGATTTATATTCGTTTGTTATTCTATTTTCAAAATGTATTACATTCATTTGTTTATTGCATCACGTTTATTTGTCTCCTACAATTGTTTCAAACATGTCGGTAGAAAAAGTGAAAATGGATAAAATCGAGCAGCGTGCGGTGATTAAGTTTTTGACTAAAGAAGGGAATACGCCTTCGGAGATCAGACAGCGTATGTTACGTGTGTTTGGCAGTTTGTGTTCTTCCGAATTTGTTATAAAGTTTTGGTCAAAGCAGTTTAAGTTAGGTCGTGAGTCTGGAAGATGATCCTCGTAGCGGAAGACCAGTTTCGGCCGTCACCGATGAAAATGTAGCCAGGGTGAAAAAAATTATATTAGAGGACCGACGAGTGAAGCAGTGGGAGATAGCTAGAGATGTGGGCGTCAGTAAAGAGCGAGTCAATGAAATAATTCATGAGCATTTGAACATGTCCAAGGTTAGTGCACGTTGGGTCCCCAGAATGTTGACTGCATTTGACATGGAGAGGCGTGTCAAATGTTGCGAAGAGTTTTTGGAGATGAGTCGAGGGAAAGAGGAAGAAATAATTTCTAGAATTGTAACATGTGATGAGACTTGGATTCGACAATGGGACCCGGAAAGTAAGCAAGAGTCGTTACAGTGGAAATTTAAGGATGAGAAGCCGCCTCGGAAATTCAAGGTCTGTCCATCGGCAGGTAAACTTATGGCTACAATCTTTTGGGACACAGAAGGGATTTTGCTCATAGATTATTTACCGAAGAAAACTACAATGAATGCTGATTATTACTCAAACTTACTATACCAACTAAGAGAGACAATAAAAGAAAAACGGCGAGGTAAACTAAACAAAGGTATTCTGATTTTGCACGATAACGCACCAGTGCATACCGCCCGCACAACGAAGCTAGCAATTAAAGACAATGGCTTCGAAACCATTGACCACCCCCCTTATAGTCCAGATTTAGCCCCCTGTGACTATTTTCTGTTTAGACTTCTCAAGAAAGACCTCAGGGGACGAAGGTTTATGACCGATGACGAAATGAAGGCTGCGGTTACTGACTTTTTTGACGACAAACCGAAAGATTTTTTTTTTAATGGTTTAAATTCAATATTTGAAAAATTTAATAAGTGCATTTTACTAGCAGGGGACTATATAGAAAAATAAAAAAAAATTAGCCACGACAGTCTTTTGTTTCATTGTTAGGTAGATTACTTTTCAGCCGCCCCTCGTATGTATTTGTATCAACATGTGGTGGGTCCTGAATTGACTTTTATCATGTTAGTGAATGAACTTACAAGCTTGTAAGTTTACTTGCTTGCTCCTTTTGGTCGAGGGTAAAATATTTTCTCTTGTGTGAGTAGGTACATAAGTAAGGATTATTTCTTACAAATTTACAGATCTCAAAAATTACTATTGATGTTAGTGTTACAATCTTTAATTGAATAAAATGTGGTCTACAATTTTAAATTTCATTTATATTAACTAATATTATTAGGTATAAACTTTTAATGTATAGTGAACAGACTTTTAGCACACTGTATAAGATCCCACACACCTGTTGAAATCCCAGTGAATCCATACATATATACATAGATTAGTAAAATATACTACATTGTTTTTTTCATATTATATTTTTCAATGAAGCGTGTCATATACTATCGATCGAACTTCACCTCAACTTTTCATAATTTGTTATAATAATAATAATGGATTCTTTACTAAAAAAACAATATCTTTATCTATTTAAATTATTTACTCATGGGTAGGTACAGTCGAGTTCATAAATATGTGTACTAAAATACCTTATCTATTTAATGTCGTGTTTAAACTGCCATAAGTATATGAATTGTCACAGCGATTAGTGACAAGGTACAAAAGTGTACACATATATATGAACTCGACTGTACCTAAACATATACAATAATACCCATCTTTACCTGTATCAAAAACCACACACAGGTTTATATTTAAGCTCGTAAAAACGCTCCATTAAACGTCAAAATGAAGTGACGTTTCGTCAAATGTCTTACTGTCAAATCAAAGCTGACGTCGCATCGCGTCGCATCACCGTATTTTGTGGCACGATTATTTACTATTTGAAAGTAAAAAACGTTTAAAATAGCACTTAACGAAATAAAGTGCGTCCTAGTTAGTTTTATAATTAATATCTCATAGTTAAACTTCCGCAATGGCGCGTGGGAAAGACAAGAAAAAGTAAGCGACGCACGTGTTTTTGTTTACGTTGTTAAGTGGCGAGAAATTAACTTTTTGTTGTTTTAGGCGTAAGTTAGAGAAAAAGCAAGAAGGAGATGATGTGCCGAAGCAGGTTCCTCACACCCTGGAGTCCTTGCGCGAGAAAGATGAGACGATGCCCGCGAATGCTGACGCTGAGGAACAAGAGGAGGTTAGGACATCATGGTTATATTTATACAGTCCAATTGGTAGACGTTGGGGAGGGCAAGGCGACTGCTAGTACGATGTTGACCTTGATTGGTTGGTTGCCATCATTGTTTATATAAAGACTGTACACGATAAAATCCCGGCATGCATGCTCTGCTGTATCTTTACAATGAATGCATAATTTCAAGTAGTTTTTTTTTATTAACTTATATAATTATAATACTATATAATAAAATAAAATCGTATCATAATGTATGGGTATGTGTGAGTTTTCGCCGAATATATTCTATCATACCTTTCATCTCCTGTCCAGCGTTATTTGACAATCTTCACTCGCTTCCTGCTTCAATGTCACAACTGTATTTATATTTTTACAAGCTGTTTTATGCACATTAGAATGTCGTCTTACCAAAAAAATGCTTTTTGAAACTCATTTCTATTTGTAGTAGTCAGGAAGACTTTTTACTCCAAGCACTGAAAGTTATTTTTGTATGGGAGGCATTTATTTGTCAAAAAGTCAAATTCACCAAAGTTAAAAAACCTCAGAACTATCTCAATCTTAATACAATTAGAAAAGTTTTAACTATTGTGAAAAGATAATGTAATAAGGTATAATTTGGCTTGTATAATTAAAAATAATAAAATGTTTATAACAGGAGAATTTGGTAAAGACTGTCAGTAGACCGTGTACAAAAAAATATTGGTACTGTGGATTATATAACGGTCTAAGTCACAAACGCCCTAACATTTTATTATGATTGTATTTTTAATATGAAGTTTCATAACCACTGACTATTACAAAAAAGGGCTGCTTGAAAATTAGCATTCATTAAAAAAATACACCAGAGCATGCATGGCCGGATTTTATCGAGTACAATCTTTAAAGCCATGCGCATCATGGGTTATGCAAGAAACCTGTTGCTTCATAAATGGGACGTTTTCAAAAAAATTGCCCATAGTTAAGGGCTTTAACACTTTCATTGCCGCCTACCCGCTAGGCGGGTTCATTTTGTATGAAAATCTAATAAATATTAATTAAAACAAAACTTAATTGATTTCTTTGTGTAACGAAAGTTACCCATATTGTTTGTATGACTAACTTTCGTTACACAAAGGATGCGATCATGATTTTGTTTTCAATAAGCCTTTAATTATGTTCAATATTTTCAAAAATGACCCAAATACTCATTAACTATGCTAAATGTCACTTAAAATTGTTTAAATTCTTCCTTTTTTTTCAATGAAACTTCTGGCTTCAACTTTTATATTACACTGCCAGATCAGAGGTTGTTAAAAAGGACAAGTTAAGTTCCTTTTCCAAAGCACATCTTGAGGTTTCTACAGCTCAATGAATAATCAATTAACATCACTTCAAAGTTAACCGTAAGTTGAGCCTACTTTTTGGACTTGTGCTATTGGTACTAGACAACAATGTATAGCTCCTGGAATAGATGAAAAATTACAAGACTCAGGAGCAAATATTATTGTGAATTATTGTACATGTTATGATTTGTCTCTCTTATAATTATAGTACACCCAATTTTTTTGTAATGCTTTGTCATTTATTATTACAAAACAATAATACTTGTATGTTTCACTTACTCTTTGATTTTTTCAAATGCTTCATCCTCACTTATTTCTTATTTCGTGCAAATATTAGCAATTAATTCAACATACTCCTCCTCTCCATGTTATGTTGAATTTCTAATGTTTTCTCATTTCTCTTTGTTTGTCAGGTGCCAAACCTGGGCTAGGCTTGGTACCTGTATGTACAGTGTAGCAGCATACAAGTATTAACAACAGTTCTCTTACATTTTACAAGCTTAAATATTTAACTTTCAATGTAGGTACGTATGGGTCAAATCATGCAAGTTATAATGATGGGCAAATTGGCCCATATAACCAATACAAATCTCATGTTTACCACGTGAAAGCTAGTTACATAAGCTTCATTTTCTAATACGGGGACAAACTACAAAAACCCCGGAGAAGAGTTGTGTTGCGCATGCGTTGCAATGCTATTTCCCGTATATCCGACTCACGCTTGACCGATTTTTTAGACTAAACTATTCCTCATGAAACTGGCTATCATGTACAAAAAGATTTATTCCAATCCGACGGGTAGTTCCAGAGATTACCCCGTTTAAACACACACACACACACTCACACACACACACACACACACTTACACGTCAAACTTATAACACCCCTCTTTTTTGCGTCGCGGGTTAAAAAATATCTCGATTCTCTCAGCCTTCACAGTCTAGTCGTCATAATAACAACTACAGCAAATAGTGGGATCAATAAGCCTACATACGTTATAGTTCTATTGGTGATTGGGCTGGGTTCCATAGATTTTTGCCCATCATTCTTTGATCCACATCCCACGTCGGGTGGCTATAGGAATAAACCGTGATTAACTTTTATATTATAAAAAAAAAAAATGAAAAATATAAATCCTGCAGTTATGGATTTTAAAAATTCGTCTCCCCGAACCGAGAAATGAACTGGTTGAATATGATAAAACAATAAAGTCATGTTCTTTTTACGGTCTTCATTGTATATGTGTAATAGATATATCACTATCAATTACTCTTTGGATCTGTATCATAAAACACGACTATTGTTTTGTCATATTCGAGCGCAGTTCGATTACCGGTTAAGGCAGAAAAAAAAACAAACATCCATAAAGGCAGGATTTATTGTTTTCACAAAGTAATGCTCCTTTGCATATAACTATTTTCAATAAAAGGTAGTTGCCGTCCATGTGGCGTTCGTTTTATCGACCTTATATACGGCTACCTTGTTTGCCTTCTTCAGCACATAAGAAATATCTAATATTTCAGGCCCAAAAAGACATGGATCTGGATGAGCTGTCAGCATACTACCAGAACTCATACGAGCCACGGGTGCTGATAACGTACTCGGACAACCCGCACAACAAGACGAGGATATTCGGCCGGGAGCTGATGAGGATCATACCCAACTCGGTCTCCCGTTACAGACAAAGGTAAATAATGATATGGTATGGTTCCTTGTCAAAGACCAAAGGCTGGTTCAGACGGACAGCATTTGAACTGCAAAAATGGCAGTTTGAGGGCAGTTCTGATGCAATTGATGAAGCTTTTGTATGTAGACAAGCGAATGAGCAAGTTAAATAAAGGCCTTAAATTATGCAATCTGTCTGTATTTTCAAGATAAAGATCTTGGCACTAGAAATGAGGATCTGCTGAGTCCTGGCGAAATTTAGGGGTCCTACCCCCTTCCTTCTTCTTTTAAGTGTTAAGTGAAGTGTCATTTTCCGTGTATTTTTTGCGCTCAATCGTATTCGTCGATTTTGTCCGCAGTAGACCGAAACCATTATCAGTCAAAGACACTTACAGTCATTGTATTTGATGGGTATGAGGAATGAGGACAATGACAGCATCAAACGTAGTGAACAACTTCGCCGGTACTGATATCTTGCACCTCAATTCAAAATTAATATATCCGCTCCAGTTCTTGGAAACCAAGAACGATTCCCCCCTGCCTATAACCCCACCCGATGGGGGTAGGACACCTAAATTCTGGTAGGACTCGGCAGATATTTATTTATAGTGCCAAGATAAAGTTATAAACAAAGTTTCATTGTATCATAATTTGCCACCAAACTCTCATATTTAGTGTTACATTACCTGTATTAGTTGTTCTTTCTTTCAAACAATTCTAACATTTTTAACTTCAGATCTTCTGTAAAACGGATCGTCCAATCAGCTATCCGAGAGGAAGTGACCGATGTGATCATTGTCAATGAGAACCAGAAGCAGCCAAACGGGTTCCTGTTGATCCACCTGCCTGATGGGCCCACGGCTCACTTCAGACTGTCCAGCTGTAAGATCACACCGGAGCTAAAGAAGGATTATAAAGAGATCACCAATCATAGGCCAGAGGTGAGACCCTTGACAATGTACGGTATATGAGATGAATAGTATTCATATCAAGCGCCCGCTACTACAATTTTATTTCTTTATGTTTGGGGTAGGTTTTCGTAAAATCGTATCTTGTAGCATACGTACTTTAGAAAATAGCGTTTGATGAAATGAAACTCTTATGATAACGCAAATGCATCTACATCGCGTGTCCGAATCCGGACTTAAGGCTCGACCCCCGTTCCCCGCGCCTGTAGCTGCAGCCTGCAGCGTGATAATAAACTGCAATAGCCCAAAAAAGCGACGACTTTGAATCGATTTTGCGCGGAAAACGGAAAATTCTCTTTTGGTTTGTCCCAGTTGATACCAAAAAGTGACACCGTTGGTTTTCAAACACATTGACGTGTTTACGTTATCTATATGTATTTATATCTGTGATTACCATGGTTTGACTTTTCCATTAAATGTAGAAGGTGTAACATATCTGTTAACGTTGTGAGTTCGGCGTACTGATGTGCAAGTTGCGGAAAGTTACCAAAAAGTTGGAAAAGTTCTAAGAAATTTCCGGAAACATTCACTAGAAATATAGGAAATTTAAATTTACGAAACGGAAAGTTTCAGTCCCCATACAAAATTGTGAGAAGTTTCCGAAATTTTCCTACATGAAATTTTCCGCAATTTTGGAAAGTTTCCTTCGGCACATCAGTAGTTCGGCGGCGTCGTTGAACTAATGGTTGCGGGAGGCGATGGCTGAGATACGCGTCATACTTGTGAACGGGTGCTGTCTGTGGGCTCCGTTCACGCTTGCAAGGCCCTGTTTTTCAGTTAGTTATTCTAATTATCGTTCGTGACGTATAGACCTCGTCATGTTGTTCTCCTAGTCATTATTTTTAATTTAATGTTATTTACCTTTCATTTTTCTGTGTCAGTTCTTATTTTAAGTATTATTGTAATTATGATTGAAAAAATAACTTTCTGCTGGAGTTTCTTACGGTGCTTCTCCTCAATGATGGTCTTGTCCGAAGCGCTAGTAGAGCGCTAGTAGCTATGTGGCATCTGGCCAATTTACTGAATAAATATTTTGTTTTTTTCCTGACAGGTGATCCTTAACAACTTCAGCACCCGTCTCGGGCTGACCGTGGGCCGAATGCTCGGAGCCCTGTTCCACTACGAACCTCAGTTCCGCGGCCGGCGGGCGGTCACCTTTCATAACCAGCGGGACTACATATTCTTCAGGCACCACCGGTGAGGCATAAATGGCCGCCTGTTCTCGATGTTGTTTATCGTTGTTCTTTCTGGAATGTCCAAATTTTCAAAATAGAAAGTGCACCAGTGATTTAAAAGGGTGAAAGAGATAGATGAAAGAAGATTGACGAAAGAGATATACAGAGCGAAGGTGAGTGGGAGGGTCGGAAGGGGCCGCCCTAGGCGTACTTTTTCGAATCAAATCGGAGAAATTCTGGAAAAGGGCCGAATCCTAAGTACCCGAAACCGACGTGCATGCATGACTCGATGTATGAATGAGGAAGAAGCGAAAGAGATTTGTCAGGATCGTAGCAGGTGGAAAGAAGTGGTCTCTGCCTACCCCTCTGGGAAACAGGCGTGATTTAATGTATGTATGTAAAAGTGCACCAAATGTATACATAGACCTCATTGTTAGTATTAGTAGTCATTGTAAGATACCTAAACTGTTAAAATTAAAATAACAACACAAAATGACAAATTATTAACATAGGTATATCGACGACAATAAAAAACACTTTTTGGGCAGTCGTGTAAAAATTCAGCCGGGTTTTTAAAGCTTTCTTTTCATTTAGTAATTAAAATATACATTCTTAATTTCAGATACGAATTCACTAAAGACGGCAAGCGGGCGCGCCTTTGCGAGCTGGGTCCAAGGTTTACCCTCAAGTTGATCTCCCTTCAGCACGGCACCTTCGCCTCGAAGACCGCCGACTTCGAGTGGATCATCGCCGGCCGAAGGCACCAGATGGAAACCTCCAGGAGAAGGTTCTTCTTGTAAATCGGTCATCACCAGGGTTCAGTTTCATAGCAGAAAGACGAGAGCGAGCTATGGAGTCGACATTAACATTAACATACAACTTCGAATCGTCCGTTTAATTAATTCCAAATTTTTATTACGTCATACTAGTATTGTAGCGAAAGTGTGTTTGTTAGTTCTTCACGCTAAAACGGCTGATTTGAAATGGAGTTTGCTTATACACTTGACTAGCATATAGGTAACATGTAGGCTACCTTTTATCTCGCAAAAAACACTGTTCATAGTTTATATGAGTTTGTACCTTATAGGTATATTTTTCGTTATATTTATAATTTTAATCTTTCATTACTAAGGAGTTTTTTAACCATTATGAATAAAAAGAACCATTTTGGAATTAAATAAATGAATGATTGAATATCGACTCCATAGCTCGCTTTCGTCTTATAGGTGAAAAACTTAAGTAAATGACCTCTTGCATGTAATTGTGTACAAAACATATATGGAATGTACGTCTAATTTCAAATATAGAATGTCGAACGGTCTATACAGATGTGTTACAACTACATGCAAGAGGTCATTTACTTAAGTTTTTCACCTATACCGTGCTATGAAACTCCGATCCCTTGTCATTAGATATACGCTACTCTGGATTGTAGCATTTACCGCCCGCTGCAGAAAATCCTACTTGGCCAGGTCATCAATTGTTATGCGGTAATAAAGAAAGCCTTTTTCTTCTTAATGAATGGCTTTTACTTCAAACACCATGGACTTATTAGAGAAATAAGTCCATGGCTATCACACACACGAGGACAAATTCTTCGGTAAAGGATATTTTCTCTTGTGGACTCTAATTTCTCTTGATAGGAGCACGTAGAGTTAGTTCATGCTTCCGCCAAGTGAATGTAAATCTAAGATATAATGGGAACGCGGCCTTAGATGGCATTATCGCACTCGCCTTCGGCTCGGTAGTCCCTGAATACTTGCAATCCGAGGCATTCTTTGTTTTACCGCTCTAGGTATGTAATGTACTATTGTTTAAGGTGGTAAACGTGGTCGCATAAAGTCGGTAAAGATCATCGCACATTGTAACGCCTCATAATTTGAGCTTTGATTTGTGGTACGGTACAATTTTCAGTGGACGACGCGAGGCTGTTGTTTACACTTTTTTTTATGTATCGTTCTGACACAAATCAAAGTACACTTTTCAATTTTTCACTTTGAACTGAAACGGAGCTGTGCCTCTATTCAACACGGTAAAAATATCGTTTTTGAGCTGTTCTCGCATTGTCAACGTTTTGATAGCTCTTATTTACATGACAGTGAACTTCTAAATGTGTTAATTTCTAATTTATTCTGATGCCTAAATATCAAAAAGAAGACGTCGTCCTCACCAGAACTTTGGGCCTTGTTGATATTACATTGTAGAGAGGTACAATATAGCTAATGTATTGTTTTGGATAGCTCTTAAGACCATTAAATAAATTTAATATTAAAAGTTTGTTTTTTTATGCCACCTGATGGTGAGTGGTATAGTCGACTACAAACCTATGTATACACTTTCACATCATTTCATTGTAACAAGGTTCAAATGTGGATGCATCTCATTGTAGTCGACTGTACCACTTAGTAAGCGTGAGAGAAAAATATTCACGACCGGTACAGTTAGCATCAAAAGTAGCTAAGCGGAATAACATGCTCAAAATGATCTAGACACGATAATAGAGTCGAGAGCAGATAATTTTGCATACGGGGCACCAAATTCGTGTTTTTCGACAATCTTTTCCTAAGTGGGTAATTTAGTATAGTTAAGGAAATATGATTTGTCCGTCTGTTGTCTTGGTAAGGAGGTGAAATTAAGTTCGTAAAAGAGTTCGGTCATTTTTAAAATGAGAATCGCGAACAACTATTTTCACGATTACATTGCAAGTAAGCCGCCTTTAGTATTATAGTCCATTCGCTTAGATAGTGTCGCTACACTCACACGTACTTGTGGTTATTGCAATACAATACGAATATAATTCGATGTAAACTGCCAAATTCACTTGCGGGTGTTACGCCTCAAGTGAATTTCGCAGTTTACTTCGAATTATATTCGTATTATATTACAATAACCACAAGTACGTGCGAGTGTAGCGACACTATCTAAGCGAATGGACTACAGCAGTAGTCTATGTGAGCACCAGGTGCTTTGGGTTTGTACTTTTCTCTCACTCGCCCTTAATAAGAGCTCATAAGAGCGAGTGAGACAAGTACAAAGCCGAAGAACTTTCTAAGAACTACGCACGGTTATCGATGGCAATAAAAACGCTGTATTCTGCTATACCTTTATTAATCTATTATTACTAGGGCAATGAATCATTTATACAACCTGCCGTTAACATACATCTCTCTGTACAACGCTACGCTAAACATACACGTGTTATAATAAATTAAAACGTAATGTCAGTAAGTATAGCTGGTATTGCACCGATATCGAAAAAACAACCCGAACGAAATTTATCTAATAATACTAAGCTAACAATGAAATTATTACATAATCTTTTTATAAATAAAAATACACCAATTTTAACGCGCCGAGTTGGAATTATCGAATTGTTACAATGTCTGAATGTTAAAAACTCTTTGTACAATTTCATCGCCTTGAAGGATTCATCCGCATCGGTTCAACGGGAATCACGGATAAATCCGTCATTTTTGACAGTTCTAAACTGATCTGGGTGACGTGCGTTTTTAGGTTTTCTTTATATAAATATTAACATGGGATATCTGTATCTGTAAATCTGTAATTTAATGGTATGATGCATAAAATAAATAAAATAAAAATAAATAAATAAATAAATACCAAGGGACGATTTCACACAAATTGACCTAGTCCCAAACTTAAAACCAAACAGGCTTGTACTGTGGGTACTAGACAACGATATAAATACTTATATAGAGAGATATATACATAAATACATAGAAAACATCCACGACTCGGGAACAAATACTCGTGCTCATCACACAAATACCTGCCCTTACCGGGATTTGAACCCAGAACCGCTAGCTTCTAGCTAACTTAATAAAGTATTATTATTAACAATAGAAAAAGGATTTAGAGTTGATTTAAGAGTCGTGACACAAAACTACCAATTTTCAGTTGTTACCTTGGATTAAATGAAGAAAACGACATCTTTAAAACTAAACTTGCGAGCATTAGATTACGTAACGTTACACTATTCTTGTTGGACAAGAATCTAGTTTAAACTTACTAAAGATAACTATTTGACATATCAACATTTTCCGAATTTCTTTATAAAGAGCAGAGCATTTTGACACTTAAAAATTGTAACAATTGTATAATTTAGAACCTTATTCTGGTTTTACCAGAGGTCGTAATACCTTACTAGAGACCCCAACGTTTAAAAATAATCAAATACCAACTTAACAGCTACAGTTCCAAGCTAACGTGTATCAAACAAGGCTGAGTATAAATATAATTTTACAAAGTTGCATATTATTATGATAATTATACAAAATAAATGAATATAATTTCGAACCCGTCCTCTCCCAATAACTCAACATGGGTCACTCTTTTCTTCCCTCATTTTCTAAATAAGACTAGGGATATTGTAAATCAAACTTAAAAAAAAAACCCGTTAGTAAAACAATTTTAGAACTCCTGGGAGAGGACTGGTTTTTATACCGAGTCAATATTTTTTTATATACTTACATCATTGATGAGACGCTGATTAGTCTAAACATAATAAAAGTGCCGAGATTGATCATTTTTATTCATTAAAATTACATTAACATCACATTTACTGATGTGCAAGTTGCGGAAAGTTTCCAAAAAGTTGGAAAAGTTCTAAGAAATTTCCGGAAACTTTCACTATTAGGATAGGAAATTTAAATTTAAGAAACGGAAAGTTTCAATCCCCATAAAAAATTGTGAGAAGTTTCCGAAATTTTCCTACATGAGATGTTCCGCGATTTAGGAAAGTTTCATTTGGCACATCAGTAATCACATTACTACGGTTTTCAACTTTTAACCTGTTAACCTCTAATGTATTACAACCCCAAACACGTGTCTAGCTTATTTCGCTGAAGTCTTTTAAAAAGAATGCTGTTATTTGCAAGATATTCTATCGTTTTACTGTACATGTGATTACGTGTAGATTATTATTTATTTACTTTTTTTTTTGAGGTTAAAAGGTTAATTTGACATATTTTAGTGTTGTCTCTTTATAACTGACTTTTTTGTTCATTCCATAGGTTAACATTTATTAACAGATTGTTAAACAATACGTTTTACAAAACATTTATTTCAAGTTGATTGATAAGAAATTGATAGCTTATTTTGCCATAAGTAAATAAATAAAAAAACTCATTTAATGTCTAAATGGTCATTCGATCATTCGATCTAACTCTTCATTCTGTTATTGACAAGCTTTTATAAAATCCATTGTTTGTGTAATGCTCATGCCACTGACTTTCTTTGCGCTAGCCAAAATCAAAATATGTCTGTCAAAGATTTTGCTCTAAAAAGCATAATAGCAATTTTCTTTTTAGTCTATAACGTCCCATTGTCGTTATAAAATCCCATGAATGCCGGGCCTAAAGCATTGACACTTAAATTTTACATCGAAAAAGTCAGTCCGGTCACAATAATTTAAAAGTGCATCATATTATTCTTAATAATTATCGCACATTTAAAATTAAAAAGAAATCCAAGCGGCTGAATCTAAAAACGTGTCAATTGAGCACAAAACTAACTTAACTTATGCAACAAGACATAAAGAAAAAAATATAAAAAATTTGCCCCAATCCGTCCTTAGGCAATCAAACGGTTAATCACCTGATTTCTTTTTATTTCTAAACGTGTGCAAACATTATTCAACTTCTCGGCAACCTCGTAGTTCGACTCTTAACTTAATACTATTTAAATTTGAATTAGTAGACAATTAGCTATTCGTCGGTGAAACTGCAAAACCGCGTAAGTAACATTTTTAATAAGGAGCAAAATGCACCTTTTTTCTAAGATATTAAGGTTTATTTTGCTCTATAATAAATTTGTTGATTACGAGCTTTTTCAGTATCACCGACGTATTGTTACTACTTTAGAAAATCTCGTATCTGATATTTCGAGATGTATGAGTTTGAACTTAATTCTCTCCACGTTCGAGTTAAAATTGTACGTCACGAAATATGAGGTACGAGGTTTTTTCAGAGTAATGACGATATTTAAACTATGGAACCAGATTATGATATCAAAACATAACTACGATAGATTAATAATGTGTATTGTCTTTTTATACATATACCTTAACAACGAACTGTTAAAACCTGCGAGGTTCCATTCAACGAGAGAGACAGAACTATACGAGTCATAACTATCCCTTTCGTTGCCTGGCTGTTGATAATAATAGGACAGGTGCTGATTTGTCGACTGTGCAAAATGATAAATTGTCACGCTGTCGAGTTTACCGTTGTCAGTTTTTGACAATTCATAATAAGGTCTCAGTTCTGAAGTCACAACAACATATTGGCGAGATATGATAGATTTTTAACAAGTAATAATGAAATAACATTTTAATAATAAGGTTAAATAGTTTATACGATACGGTTACAAATGTATACTGATCTCTCCAGCGATGCGGTTCTGTGTATATAAGCGTACAGTTAAAAAACCTCACTATCTATCGCCATCACTCTCTTTGACATAAGAAATAAGATGCCATAGAGTGTGACAGCTATAGACACTACGAGTACAGTCAGCATCTAAAGTAGCTAAGCAGAATAACATGCTCAAAATGATCTAGACACGACTTATTCTCTTGACAGTAGAGTCGAGTGCAGATCATTGTGACCTATTCGTTTGCGTAGCTCCTTCTGCTGCTGACTGTACTATAACTACCAGGATTTTACTCTACGAGTGTATAGTATGGCTTGGCTCTTTATGAATGTGCAAGACATAAGCTCAAGAGCGTTTTTTTCTTTGTTCTTGGCCACGGATGCTAGTTCTTTAGCCATATAATAGGCACTGCTGTTGATTTGTGTTGACAGTTGAAGAGATAAATAAAAATAAGGATAATAAAAATCGGACCGATTATGAGTTAACCTCGTAAGGCCCACCATACTACAAACAGGGAGTTTTTTGTAAGTGGGACTTTGAATCTACCGTCAAGGCAATAAAGTTCAATTACGTTTGTTCGATAATGCCATTTTCAGTTTATGAACATAGGAAAATAAAACTTATTCTTATTGCAACACAGTTCAAATTAAATTGCCCTGATTATGTACATCCTATTGTACACTGGGCCTTACGAGGTTAAGTGCGGACGACGGATGCAATACGGTGACGAAAGCAGAAGATGGATAAGACTTTTAAATTTCGAGTAATATTTATGTGTGACAATTACTGATGTGCAAGCTGCGAAAAGTTTCAAAAAATTTGGAAAAGTTCTAAGAAATTTCCGGAAACATTCACTAGAAATATAGGAAATTTAAATTTAAGAAACAGAAAGTTTCAATCCCCATACAAAATTGAGAGAAGTTTCCGAAATTTTCCTACATGAAATGTTCCGCAATTTTGGAAAGTCTCCTTTGGCACATCAGTAGTGACAATTTATGCAGTTTTTGTTTTAAACCAGTACATATTTTTTTATATTCAGATCACTTTACTAATACGCCCCTCTTACGTCTGTAGATGTGGAGAGGTCATTTCCCCTATATAAGTAGATAGTGAACTATATAAAGAATCTACTGAAAATACCAAATAAATAAATAAATATGATTAGTTACTTTCAACAATAAAATTCTAACTTTTTTGCAGTGATGTTATCTTTATTAAATCATTTGTAGTCATATCCATATTAAATCCGTCGAGAGCCCATAATTATCAGCCCTGGGTCACCATTAAATTAAAAGTTTTATCTATTTAATTGAATTTAATTCTCCCACTCATCGCAGCTCCTGTGAAATGAAATAACCTACACGAAAAAAAAACCTAGACTGACAACTGAAAGAGGTTCTATGTATTACTTTGAAGATGAATACTTCGGTGGCTTTTTTCTAGAAAGAGAAAAGCGGAAAATATGTAAATGTCAACCACGTCCATACAAACCTTTGGCCTTACGTATCTCTGACCTACACACATTCTTAAACCTACAATCGCGAAAGTGGAATTTCTCAATCGGGGATTGCAAACCCGAAAAATAAAGGTACCGTTTTAAAACTGTATGACGTCATACCGTTTCGTTTCGGTTGGTTTCTATAGCGCAAAATATTTTACCGGTACCGGAATATAACGGTACCGTTTTTTTTTTCGATAGCTGAACCGTTTTCATAAAGGTATCGTTTGGGCTTTATGAGGGTGCCGCCAACAGCGCCAACCAATCAGCGCTAGTTATTGTGTGTATGCCTTAAACCTACCTATTATTGTTAGATTTCGTTCGGCGGATTGGTTATTAAATATTGATACCGAAATAATACCAGTTGACTACCGTTTTAATAAAGGTATAAGTACACCTATAATTTTTCATACCGTTATTTTATACCGGTAGCGTACCTTTATATTTCAACCGGTATAGTTCTACCTTTATAACGACGCGGTATCGATATCCAATACCGATACCATACCGTAACGAAAACGGTCTGGTCTCAATGCTAGTAAATTCACTCAATGAATGCGGAGCACACATTTTCGGGCTGAGCGTGCGCTGTTTGGAATTATCACCACTACACAAAGAACCGCAACGCTTAAGTGATTCCATTATAAGAAGAAACGGGAAGAAACCTATTAAAGTCCATCCCCTTTAATTAAAAATAGAAAATTCATTTACAACGGATAAGTATAGTAATAGATTTGGTTCCGTTTCCAGTACATTAAAAATTTCACTAACAAGAGTACATTTATTATGTAATTGGCGTGTCTAGGATACATTTTTTATTTAACTTTAATGCTTAACTATTATCAAAAAGATAACAATTATAATAGTGTAAATAATGTTACGGTCATATTGTCTAAAAAGTACAGTAAACATGAAAGGGACCAAGGGATCACAGCGCGAAGTTTAAAAAGCGCTTCGGCTTCGGGTGTTGTTGGGAAAAAACCCGAACGGTTTTCAGAGCTGTCACTGTCACGTGTGAACCGCCATATTGAAAAATAGCTGATACCGGAATCTACCTATGACGTTGGAAATAAATCGGATAGTTATAATAATACCAAGTGATTGTGGCTTCAGAACACAGATATCGGTTATTTGCGTCCAAATGGTTGATACGATTAAGTCGATAGTGTAAGTAGCAGAAACGATAGTTGCGCGCGCGTCAAATTCCGCTGTTGTACATTGAGTCGTCGGCCTGCGTTGGATCGTACTGAAAAACAAAGATTTTTCATAATAAGTATACATACATACAGATTCCTCGTGTGGTTGCCGAGTTAGAATAGTGCCACTCCATGTCTTCCCGTGGATGTCGTAAGAGACGACTAAGGGAATAAAGGCTTGTAGTACTGTTAGGCGATGGGCTTGCAACCTGTCACTAATACGCTGGTAAACATCTTAGCCTAATTTGTGCAAATTGTGGTTATAGAATTATCAACAAGTTTTTAGAGATGTTTGTCATTCTGTAGCTCTGCCTACCCCACTCTGGGAACGAAGGCGTGAGATTATGTATGTATGTACATAAAGATCTAGTGAATAATCCTTTCACATCGTGAAAACTCGGAACTCACCACTTTCGAATGATGCCGACGTGTCTATGAATTATTGAATTATTAAGTGACATGTTTGAATTAAATAAATAAAGTACTTTAGTTATCAGTGTCAAATGTCAAACCACCACGATCAAATATACAGAAATTAGGTGTAGGTTAAACGAAAAGAAATATAAATAAATGTTGAAAATAATTTCACAGGCTTGTCGATCTTAACGTTTCCCATGTATTAATGCTTTCGGCATGACTGTTAAAAAGAACTGAAAACAAATTTAATCTTAATTAACAAAAAAATCTCTGGTATTAACCACTCTATATCGATTATCACTCTCGAGATGCGACGTTCCCCCACGTTGTCTTGATGGATACTGAGTCAGACTGAAGTAGCATGACAAATACGAACATTTCCGAGAAAATACGATGTGAAAGGATATTTCACTACATCTGTACAAGCATATCGTCATTACTTTGAAAAACCTCGTATCTCATATTTTGTGACGTACGAATTTAAACTTAAACGTGAATAGAATTAAGTTCAAACTCATACACCTCGAAATATCAGATACGATTTTTTTTCTAAAGTAGTAACGATATACTGGCGTCCCAAAAACCAACGCCAAAACTGCGAGGACTGATAGAGCGGCTAAAAAGCTATCGATTTAACCACTATGTATGTTCAGCGATTTTTACTAGTTTCGAAGATATTGATCATTTTAATCTGAATATTTGTAATTTTTCCTTATGGACATGTCACGTAAAATCATTAATTTCATGTTTTATTTCATAAGTTTTTCAGTGGTATCTTACATTATCCTCGTAAGGCCCACCATACTACAAACAGGGAGTTTTTTGTGAGTGGGACTTTGAATCTACCATCAAGGCAATAAAGTTCAATTACGTTTGTTCGATAATACCATTTTCTGTTTACCAAGATAGGAAAATACACCTTATTACCATTGTAACACAGTTCAATTTAAATTGCCTTGATTATGTATGTATTCTATTGCACACTGGGCCTTACGAGGTTATTATAATCATTACGAATCAGCGTAGTTTTTGAATCCATTTACTCGTTTTCAACTTCCAACTCATTATCAGAGGTCGGAATAGGTAGTGCTTATTAACCTAAACTTGACGCATGTTCATTCATGCGTGAGTGAGGTGGGAATACATTACTGAATGAAGATGCATCAAGTTTAGGTTAATAAGCACTACCTATTCCGACCTCTGCTCATTATACATCAACTTTTTAAGTAATGATTTAAAGTTTGTTTCTCTACTTATATTACGTATCCCAGTGTTTGTTTTTCACGATCTACAGAAAAAAAATATATGCAATTACTAAGACAGTTGATTAAAAACAAAACTTCGCTGATTCGTAATGTTTCTAATTATGTACGATACCACTGAAAAACTTTGACATAAAACATGAAATGATGGATTTTTCGTACACATGGGTTTTGGGTACAACTTGTGAAGAGCCGCACCCAAAAATCCGGGCTCTGTTACATAACCATTAACTCGGCAAAAATAAAAAAAGTCGGGGATTCAAACCCCTTTTGATTTTGAATCATCAAAAAAATAAAAACAAAATCCAAACGAAAAAAGTGAACATTATGGTATGTATAGTATTCTGGACCGTGCCAAATTAAGGATTAATAGTACATTATTGCCTAGGCATGGAAGTAGGCAATTGCGGGCCGAGTAAACGGACGAGCTTGCGAGTCCGTTTAAAAATACGAAGCCCGCAATTGCTGTTCCTGCCGAGGCAAATATAGTGCTTTTCTCAAAAATCGCAAGTTTTTTTTTGTGTTGGAGTAAAATCTTCATCGCTTGAACTTATTTTTCTAATTGCATACAAACAAACTTCATGTGAAAAAACTATGACTCTTTACCGCCTTTTTGTTTATGACAAGGAGAACCGCAAGCATTGTTTTTTAAAAAAACATAAGCTATTCCAGACACATAAAAAAGTTATGTTTCGAATAAAATTTGGATGTATAAGACTTGTGCCCTCATTTTATTATGGGCTTTTTCACTTTTTAAAAAGTTACAAGCTAGATAGTAATGGGATTTGTATGCAACATTGCGGGCTTGTTTAGCGAGCACGCAATGTGTTTTTTTATTTGAGATCTGTCTGTAAACTATGTCCTTCGCGTCTCAATATGTAGATAGTAATGTCAACATTTCCAGACATTTTTGAGAAAACTGTGTTATAGCCTACCTGTGGCATCAGGAAGCCCGCAGGCGCCTGGTTCGTGGGCGCCGGCCCTAACACCTCGGCCGCCGGCGGCAGAGGCCGCGTCGGGGCGCCGCTCGGGTTAAACACGTCCACATACGACTTCTTTATGTCTGCGGTGAAAGCAAAAACTCACATGTGTATTTATATCTGTTGAAATTATACCTGAGTGGATGCCGGGTTAGAATAGTGACACCATGTCTTCCCGTGTATGTCGTAAGAGGCGACTATAGGTACGTTTCTGTATTCAAAACAGTGGATAGAGTTGTGACGTCTCGTTGAACTTTGTATGTATGTATGTACATACTTTATTGTACAAACGGGAAAATAACAAACAACAAAATAGACAGAAACACAAAAGGTATGCACAAAGGCGAACTTATCCCTTTAAGGGATATCTTCTAGTTAACCTTTGAGCGATTGGGAAATGCTTGAAATAATAAATAGCCGAACGTACAACATTGAAGGGACTAGATGTTTCATAATTACGTTAATATTAAATAACCAATTTACATTGACATTTGCTACGTACAAAATGTATCAAAATTTAACGAGAAGTCACAACTCTATCCATTGTTTTTGAATATAGGAACGCACCATAACGGACTAAAGGCTTGTAGTACTTTTTGGCGATGGGCTTGCAACCTGTCACTAATACTCTTACGCTGGCAAACCTCTTAGCCGATTGTGCAAAATGTGGTTGCGGAATTGTCAACAAGATATACTTACGTCTGCCTTTTTGCATTTTGAATATGTTCGAGACGGGCGCAGAGGGTGGTAGGCCGGGTGTCGGGGGGTTGAGAGGTGACGTCGCGCTTCTAGAATAATAAGGACATTTCTTACATTTCAACACTTGGGCAAAGGCAAGAAAAAAATATGAAGACGTCACATACAGGGTGACATTGAAGACGTGATCAGAAACCAGTATTTCAGACTCGGTAATTGATGGCCATTTACCCCTCCGTCCACTAGGATCCATCGATAGGATCTATAGCTATATTAAGCTTTTCAACGCCACAGTCGGCTCTGGCCGTCGACTAAAAGTCGTGCTTCAGACGCCACGTCGGCTACAGCCGACAAGAGTTCAAGATTAAAAGAGACTTTGTTTGGTAGCAATAAGGTGTAATTTGCATAGCATAGCAAACATGTTTGGCGTGTGGGTGGCACATTTTGTATTCGACGTGTGGCGTTCAAAAGTTTAAAGGGGTCAAGTGGACTTTTTGTACATTCAAATCCAAAATCAATTGATGGAATCAAGTGTATTACCTTTGACCTACTAGTGAGTCAGCCATTCTAATTAAGATTTTGAATTTAATTTTTATTGACAAAATATTAGGGAATGCAAATTAACCGGTTATTTACCGTTTTTGTATGAAAGTAACCGGTTAAGATCGGTTAAAACCGGTTATTTGCATCCCCTACAAAAGATTAATAATTCGAACTTTAATGTTGCAAGTAAAATCTGTCTGACAAACGACAGGTTAAAAGTATAATAAAATCCATTGATGGATGGAAGGGTAATTAAGAGTGCAACAGAATCCATTGATGGATCGAAGTGTAATTAAGAGTGCAACAGAATCCATTGATGGATCGAAGTGTAATTAAGAGTGCAACAGAATCCATTGATGGATCGAAGTGTAATTAAGAGTGCAACAGAATCCATTGATGGATCGAAGTGTAATTAAGAGTGCAACAGAATCCATTGATGGATCGAAGTGTAATTAAGAGTGCAACAGAATCCATTGATGGATCGAAGTGTAATTAAGAGTGCAACAGAATCCATTGATGGATCGAAGTGTAATTAAGAGTGCAACAGAATCCATTGATGGATCGAAGTGTAATTAAGAGTGCAACAGAATCCATTGATGGATCGAAGTGTAATTAAGAGTGCAACAGAATCCATTGATGGATCGAAGTGTAATTAAGAGTGCAACAGAATCCATTGATGGATCGAAGTGTAATTAAGAGTGCAACAGAATCCATTGATGGATCGAAGTGTAATTAAGAGTGCAACAGAATCCATTGATGGATTCCAGCGTATTAAAAAGTGTAAACGAATCCAAATGGATTTAAGTATAAAATAAAGCCCACTCTACTCCACTAATTGATTTTAATGTACAATTAGTCCACTTGATCCCTTTAATGGATCCTATCGATGGATCCTAGTGGACGGAGGGCCATTTCCAAGCAATATTAGTTACAAGAAACCAAAGCTATTTCAATTTGTTAATGTTCCCCTTAATTATCACCGATTAAGTAAATCATGGTTACCCTATTTTTAGAATCATACCCTCTATAGATCCTATTCAGACTATTTTATTTTAATGACACTTCAGTTACATGTCATTGTAATTTCCACGAAACAGAACAAATAAATAATTGACGATGACTGACTTGAATTGTCATATTTAAGTCAGTCATTAGCGGCCTTTACACGGTAAAGTTTGGACCGCGGGAAACGCCACGCGCCATTCCACGCGCCAGTCCGAACCGTAGGTGTTTTACTAGTTTACTATTACAGTTGCATTTACACGTACGGTTCGGCGCGAAGATTGGAATGGCGCGTGGCGTTTCCCGCGGTCCGAACTCTACGTGTGCAGGCCGCTATAGTCAATTATTTTGTTTTGTTTCGTGGAAATTAGAAAATCTCTTTCTGTCAATTAGGGTGACCACACTGTTTACAATAAATCATTTAATTTCGATCATTGCGTGATTAAGTCTGAATACTACATCTAAACACCTACATACCTATATTATTAGGATCCCACTTTAATGCTTAATCAAGTCATATCAATTTTGATCACGTTTTCAATTTCACCCTGTATAGTAAATTTTTTATGCCATATAGGTGGCAAACTAGCATACACGCCACCTGGGGCCTGTTTTATAAAGCTACAAATTACAATTTACAGGTTACAAGTTTCCATTTGACACGACCTCCACCAAGGACGACCAGCCATTTGAGCAGTGTTGCCAGTTTAGACCTGTAAAATTGTAACTTGTAGCTTTATAAAACGTGCCCCTGATGGTAAGGATCTGAGACGGATAGCCGTTCGCTTCTCAAAAATCATCAAAAGTGACATTAGAACTAAAATCGGTTAAGAAATACGGATGATACAAGCATTTAAAACTGCTAATTAGACAGCGAATAGACAGAGAGATCCGATATGCACTGTGACGTCATGCAACAGGTCGGCCATATAAACTCCGTTAAATTCGCTTTTGCTAGAAAGACTTAGGAACAAATATTTGTTGGCCTATATCTTGGTTATTTTTATAGATATTCCAAACATGAATTTTCTCAACTGTTTGTTACATAAATCAGCTTTTATTGAAGATGTAAAAAAAATCATGAACATAGCTCGCTTAGGGCATCGCAGAACAATCGCAACACGGTAATAGAACAAGATTAATAGAGTCGTGTTATGTACAGTTTTTTTTTTTTCGCATTTTGGTTTTTATTAAGATCTATAAATGAACATATTGTTTACATAATTCAACATCAAAACAATTAAAAATTAGAACTAAACGTATTTAAATTAAAATAAACTAAGCTACTCAAATATGAGAGATATAAATAATAATAACCACTATAAAAAGAACACCCCCTCTAGCAGGTCCGCTCGCGGCATGGTCCCCATGACACTGGCTGCATTACCTCTCTGGATAGCTAGCCCAATCCTTTGGGAGAGGTAAGCACCAGCTCTAGGATCTCCGGAGGAGTCTATGAGCCGGGATAACAGGGACTTAATAAAGCTTATTATTAATTGTTATTTAATTACATTTAAAATGTGAAGGTATTTCGTATAACTTTTTTTTTAATGCTGATGGTTGTATTGAACATATGCAACCATCAACTACTGCTTTTTCTGGAACAAACCAATGATTTTATATTGAAAATGTTAAATTACGATAATATCCGCTATTACGATATTTACGATTCTATTGAATCTTGATCTATTTCCATATCTGTTTTTGCGATGACCTGTCCGAGCTATGCTCATGATCAGGAAGCGAAACTTTACGTCATTATGACGCAAATTCACATATAGGATATACTTTTATATGAACAATATTGCGACACCCCACTGATTCTTAATAATGCTATAATGATAGTGTAAATATTAAAATAATGGCTTAGACGATATGAATAAAATATTTTGTTGCGTCATGTAATTCTAACGAAAAATATTCTTTCCACAAGTAAATGAAAAACATTACTTATATGAAATTTCGTTGGATTTCAAAGTATGCAGACCGCTTAAAATTCAAACATAACATCCCATGTGCTTGGTTGTTTTCAAATGTTTTTCTAAATTCCTTAGTTTTGCTGTTAAAACATTAACAAAAAATTAAATATAAATTTGTTACTGTCTCCAACAATTTTCTTTTTAATATGACAATGACAGCCTTATTTGCCGTCTCAACTCAAGTGTCAACATCGGTAAACTAAAGAGGCCAATAAATTGTTATTAGGGGTGATGTAAAATCTAGATAAAACACTCTGTATGTAACTTGACGTCATACGCCTGTCATCGGCATCAAAGTTTCTCTCCCTGGTGATGAATAGGGATATTGAAGTATGTAATTCTTACATCATGGCTGGTATGTCCTGAGTTTTGGGCGGCGGCGGTGGCGGACGTGACGTATCCTCTTCGTCAGCATCCAGATTCTGCCAGCGCTTCTTTACATTGTCCCAAACGATCTGAATAAAATTAAAAATAGGATAACTAGGGTTGGTATAAGTTTAAAATATGTATGACACACAAACAGCACACACGCATCACATATATGGAAGTAATCATATTGATACTTGCTCGGTTCGTAATAAGGCTGTTTTTCATTGATTCGACGAGTTCCTTTGTTAAGATTTGAATATTGCGTTTTTGCAGTTACCACCTGTCGCACGAATGCTGGTAAACGGTCACCACTTTATCGACTTGTAGACACATACAATAAATACTTTATGCCAGTTGATATAATGTCTACACGCAAAGGAAAATTTAAAAAAGAAGTTATGAAAATACTGAAGCAATGTCACATCTAGTTTTAAGTCTATTTTGGGAACTCATCGGGTGATGTATGTAAGGTCGAAGTCATAAATATCTACGCATCTTTATGCCGCTTATAATAAGGTCCGTGAATACATATATTTGACGCGATGGATGTATGGATGTTGGTGCCTTTGACTGTACTAGTTTTAGTTTAAATTTAAGAAATTACGATATCCCACCATATCATAATTAGAAGTACGACTTCTAATAACTTTTGTTTTCTTTAGTAATCTGTGGTGTTGGTGGCACAATAACATAACTTGTTTGCACTGTATACGACTTAATCATAAGCCTAAATTGTGTTACTGTTTGTTAACCTAAATAAATAAATAAAAAATAAATAAATATAATTCTTGTAATGAATTAACACTTTGTTACATTTTTCGCTTTGAGTGACAGTGATTTTTTTCAAGCGTTATTAATCGGTCTTTTATTTGGATTGTCTATTTGTAACATTTGTTCTTTTAAGCTAAACAATAGATTTTTATGCGGTGTTTATTTAAAAAAAAAGCAATGCAATCCACAGGCCGGATAAATAATCACGTTAAAACGTATTATTCAATAAAAATACTATATCCAGTGTAATATGCATGAAAGATTATTGTAATTAATGGGGTTGGGACTTTTAGAGGCCAACCGTGGTTCTAGAATCCATGGAGACGCTATTTCCTAATTATTATAATACACCTTCATTTTGACATTCAGTATTGTCAAATTTCAAAATTCATTCATACAATAAATCGCTATACCAGTTTAAATGAATTTTGCTAAGAGTGAAAGTGTAACAAACAAACACCAGTCGCGAGGCGTTCATACAAGCCGATTATTTACGGCTTTACCAAAAATTCCTATGCATAGAGTAGGTATACATACAAACAAAACGTAAAACCGAAAATAACCCGGTATACTATAGCTTTACCTTGCCTTCATAATACGATGCATAACCAAAACGCAATTTATTTACTACTAAGCCGAAATCTATCGCAGTACTCGCTCGCACGTATTCACTTACCTACAAGAAAGAAGCAATAACAATATATATATTCGTACACACGCGCAGTTACATTTCACTGCGCGCGAACTTATTACAATCACAAAATAATTCAGGTCCTGCGGTCGCTTTTCGCCGGACTCGAACTTAACACATTGAAACATTTTGCTAGCGCTTCGAACCCACACACAGACACGGCGGCCCGTATAACGTATTAAAAATCAGAGCGAGATGGTGCATTAGTCCGCGCTCACCGAGCGGCTTATTTCATCCAATTTTAAACTTTAAGTGTATAGCACGCGTTCACTTTCTTTTCCCGAGGACGCCGCCACCGCCACCTACGACCTTCAAACTTTAATCATAAATTTTGTATCCTTTTTTCATTACGCAATTACGCAATACGCGACGCCATTACTTTCTTTAGTTAGCGTCTTGTCGCGCAAAGACACACAGTGAAATTCTTGTGATAGTTTTTTTGAATTACCTATTTATTTAGTGTTTTATGATTCAAATAACTAGTAAAATTTAGCTCGCTAAGTGTTCGGTTCGTTCGGTGTTCATGTGCTGTGATGATTTGTTTGTAGTTACCTACTGTTTGGATTATTTGTTATTGTTCACGACGACGGAGGTTGGTGTTTCTATTCTATTTTACGTACGTTAGGTACCTATAGGTTTTACCCAAATCTTATTTAGGTTATATTCGTGGTTTTTAAATATTTTTGTCTGTAGGTACTCAAAGAATGCGTGTATGCGTGTCATGGTTTTCTTAACAGGTACAGAAGGCGGGTACGGACGGCGCATGCCGCGGGCTGTGGGTTTTCTTTATTCGGTTGATTTTGTTGCACGAATTTGTAAATAATTTGTAATTAATTGGTTTCTGTGTGCAGACCTGCAGTGCATGTACTTAATTTGGTTTATTTTTGTGTCAAACACATATTAGTAGGCATGGATAAACCGAACTAAAAATGTATGTACTTTATTTCGAAATATGACAATACTGAAGGCTAAAATCAAAGTGGTATGTGTTATAATCAGTGATCGGAATAGGTAGAGTATATTTACCTAAAGTTCGCAAAAGGACATAATATAGTGGTTACAATCGGGTGAAATATTAATTTATTTTTATTGAATTCCGGATTTCCGGTATTTTTAATGCTAAATATACGTAATATTTACTCACGGTATGGGATATTTTATGTTAGTTTGTGGTAAAAGGGGCCTGCAACTCATTTCTTATATCGAATTATGTAATAGGTGGAGTATATTTACCTAAACTTCGTAGAACAGAGTGATAAACTGGAGACTTCCTTGTGACTACATTTACTAGTACAGTCAAGGACTTTAATTGTTATGACACGATGGATCTGTTCATTTAAACGTACTTTCTGTCATGTGGTTTGACGCTGTCATTATGACAGGGTTCCATAGTGGTATAACAATTAAAGTCCTTGACTGTACCAGAAAAATACCAGAAGTCCGAAATTCAATAAAAATAAATTAATATTTCACCCGGTTGTAACCACTCTATATTATCTCCTTTTGCGAACTTTAGGTAAATATACTCTACCCATTCCGATCACTGGTTATAATAATTAAGAAATAGCGACTCCATGGATTCTAGAACCACGGTATGCCACCAAAATCCTAACAGTAGGTTTTATTATAGAGTAAAGAATAAACTATAAGGTCAGGTAGGTCATAAGAAGTACGAGATCCGAAAATTGCGAACAAAAATGAGACTATAACCAAACGAATTTAAAATATCCCTTCAAGCGGTAAAAAAACTATAGTTACTTTAAATTTGAATTTTGAGTTATGTCATAAAGTATTAATTGTTTTTTGACAGCAGCCGTTATACGGCTGCTTGCCACTCGAAGGCATATATTGAATAAGTGAAGGCAGGTAAAAATCGAAATAGTAAAAAATATAAGTATACACGTTAGATAAGAGTACAGTAAACAAAATATGGCCCGTACTTTCATTCCCTTTATCTAAATGACTGAGTTATATTCACTGAGTGGTGTGTAATCTAGAAAGAATTAATTCGTTAGAACAAAAACTGACTTTCTAAATAAGGAAAGTGTACAGGACAGCAGTAAAAAGCAAAGGAAAAATAATATATTTATTGTAAACTAATATAATTATTACATTGATCAGAATAGAATACATATATACATAATAAAATAAGTAAACAAGAGTAGGCCTATTGTCCACGTAAACAGCACGTCATGCGCACGCTTTCGTCAATTGACGATTGCAAGACGAACGCTTGCATCTTGCGTAGAAACCTTCAAAACTGTGTCCACGGAGCGGCAACATGACATGACGAACGCATGACGAGCGTTCGTCTTGCAATCGTCAATTGACGAAAGCGTGCGCATGACGTGCGGTTTACGTGGAAAATCGGCCTAAATAACAAAAAAATAACAATGTGAGGGATACACATAATACCCTAGATCTAGCCATTCGAACTAGCTAAGTAACTAAACTGTTTATATGGGTTTTAAGCCAAAATGGTATATAACTTAGTCAATTAAAAAAAGGGGTTGAATTTGGCCGAGGATTTTTGCCAAGAATTGTATTCAATAAACTTTCAAGAAGCTATTTTTACCCCAACTGCCGACCATATACATATGTGTATTAACCTCGTACCGTACTTTATTGCCTAGTAGATGGTAGATTCAAAGTCCCACTTACAAAAAAAACTCTCTGTTTATATTGGTGGGCCTTACTTAATTTTAGAATTAATTAATTTAATATTGTTCGTAAACAATAGTAAAAAATTATATTCTTTAGTAAACGGAGAGGGATACAAACGCAAAAGTATTTAAAAAAATAAAACAAAATAAATTACAAACTGATAACCTGTCCTGCGCCGCCATTTTCAATCCTTCTTTTTAATTGATCGAGTTGTACTAGATTTTGGAACAGAATTAAAGAAGAAAAAAAATCCTTAAAAGTGACAAGCAAAGTCAAGGCCTCTTTTAAAAACACGGAATCCTAACAAAACATTGAAAAACTAACAAGAGTAACTTTACAGATTCACCCCGAACACCTAAAGACAAACCAAGTTTAATTGCGACCGCTAGTACAGATTGGCAGAAGAAAGATCCATATGGCGCATACTGCCTTTACGCTTTGATCGGCTGTCTATATTACAGTGTTTGAAATAAAGGGGTGCCCTCAACTTATTTGACGGATCTAGATGCTTTGTCCACGTAACTATGTTACCCCGTGGAACGGTCGAGTTTGACTATAGTGGCCGTGGTGTAGGCGGGGAACGTGTTAACACAACATTTTGTTTCTAGCATCGTCTATTTAATCACACAACAATAATATCTTGAGGCGGATGTAGACTAAACTCTAAAAAAGACTTTGCATAATAGCTTACTTCCGCTACTTTTGTGCCAGTACCTGACATTTTAAAGGTCAGTTACTGGGTCATACACAAATTTAGATTACCGTCTTTCCTGTGGACATACCCGAAGTTAACGTTTTTAAGGCCTAATTTTCTGGCGGAACCCACATCCGCATAAACGGCGCCTGCTCTACTCTAATTCTATCAAATAAAAACATAACTTATGTGCACAGAAGCCTTTAACTATTGACCACAGGAGAGATAACTTTTGTTTTTTCGGGTGTGTATGACCCTACTATACTCCGTTTGTTTAGGTAGTTAAAAGTGTAAACAATACAAACCACGTGGCGGCGTGCCATTTGGCCGAAATATGTTTGCCACATGTATCTTGTAACTTTTCATTTGCCAACCCATTTTTTTCCTGTAACTGTAAATATTTCAGGATTTATTCCAGTACCACCGTGTAGAACCCTATAGGTTAGGTTAGGTTAGGTTAGTATTAGAGATGGGCCAACTACGGATTTTGCCGACTGGCAATGCCGATCGTAGGATTTTGCTAAGTTCGGGTGAACTCGGAAACGTTCGTTTCGCTTCGTCCGTCGCGCTATATTGTAATATAAACATAAACCAATTTTCTAGTTCTAACTACCTACGGCGGTATGTGGATGTAACTGATTTTTGATTTGAGTCCCATGAGTTTGATGTGTTAATTGTTTCATATGAATATTAAATTTCATAGATTAAAATATGGTTTAATTTATATTTCCTATAGGCAATAAAGTGCCGAATATTCGGCATTTTTTGCCGAGTAGTCGCCGACTAATCACCGACTAGAAATGATGCCGAATAGTCGGCTTACCTGACTAATCGTCGACTAATAGGCCCATCTCTAGTTAGTATTAATAAAATTCTGAAATATTTACGGTTACCAAAACAAAGCGGGTTGGAAAATGAGACGGTTGGGAAACAATACATTTGGAAATCATTTCGCCGAAACAAAGGTAACCCCGTGGCATTGTTAAATAGCCAATCAAAACTGTTTTATCGCACTTTGACGTATCAGTGTTTTGCTTCTATTGGCTAACGAACTATATCACGTGGTTGATTTGTTTACATTTTTTCAAGTACCTAAACCAACGGAGTATAGGTGTTCTGCCCCCACCACCATATTTTAAAGCAGCGTGGGCATCTCGCGCCTCCTCGCCTTGACCGTAACCCGTTCGTTCCTACTCACAGAGGGGTTCTTGTCATCCGGCAGTATCATCTGGTTGGGCTGCCGCAAGGACAGCTTGGTGAATATCCCGCCGAGCCACCCGCTTTTCTTCTGTTGCCCGTTATCTTGTTTCGGCTTGGAGTCTTTTTTGGCGGTCTTCGCGTCGTCTTGGTCGCGGTCCGTCTGTTTAAAAAAAATCCCTGTATATTAAGCTATAGTATTTTTATTTAGGCGTGCTGGTTTGACAGTTACTGTTAGATATGTAAGTTTGATAGTGATCAAGAAATGTCTGTTTTAGTATTGAGTTAATCTACATGCCCTGTTAATTCTTAGTTATAATATCTAATAATATGCAATGGGAAATGTTATATTATATGAACTTATGAGAGATATTGAATGATTTAATTATGTATTTTAGTAACAGGTAAATATTAGCATTAAACACTATTAATTTTGTACGGGCTTGCAATCTGTCACTAATACACTGGTAAACATCTTAGCCTAATTGTGCAAATTGTGGTTATAGAATTATCAACAAGTTTTTAGAGATGTTTGTAATTCTGTAGCTCTGCCTACCCCACTCTGGGAACGAAGGCGTGAGATTATGTAATTTTGTACGTATTGGCCATGGTTAAAGAAAATGTATGATGAAAAAAATACAGGTCCCCTGCCTGTGCTAAACTCAGGAGTTTCTAACTTTTGAAGTCTTAAAATACTGTTTATTTGTAAAAAAAGCGGGCGAAGTAAACAACACTTAAAGTCTATAATATTTTAAATCATTATTAAAATCGCTAAAAGCACTTTAGCGTAAGTAAAGATGTTATTAATAATCATATACTTAAGTGGAAGGAGCCAATTTAATTGAGCCGGCGAGTCATTATCTCTCATTTTAATCAAAGATTAGCTGCGGCCCGGCAGGCGCCATAGTTCCATCAATAGCCCAGTTGACTAATCTAAAGTCTGTTCCTATTCAGACTGCCAATGACAATAACAAGTATCCCTGATTGTAATTGTCTTTAGATAGAGGATGAAATAGTAATGAGAATAATGTTACCTCTAATTAGTTTATTAAAAAGTTTGAATATATATTCATCATCGTCATCGTGTTATGCTGGGTGCGACAGAGACGACAACCTCACTTATCAATCAAATCTATCAAACTTCACTACATTTTCAATGTCAGAAATAGTTCGAAAAAAATACCTTTATTACGAGACTCTGTCAGTGTAATGGTGTTCTGAGCGAATGTGCTTTTTATTAAAAAATACTATATTAAATAGAGATTACTACCTTAAAATGGACATGAAGACAATGATAAAGTGTATAAATAAATAATATGACTAGGCTCAACCTTCAAATGTACGCGAATATGGAGTTATAATGGTAAATTGATTTGTTTATAAGAGGGACGGAACGAATAGCAACAGAGTTTATATCATTTCATCCTTATAGCCTATTGATGGATCCATCCTTATAAAATTAATAGTCCTACACCAACCGGTGGTTATCTGTGGAAACATACTTCTCTAGTGTGAACCCAGGGACACTCCCCGGTTGGTGTCCAACTACTTTACTAAAAAAAAGCCCAAAGAACCTCTGCCGTGTTGTCTTCGGCTCCATGTACGCATTCCAAAGCTCAGGGACTCCCATAGTCCCGTAATTGATTAAAAACTTAAAACGTATACTATGCTATAATACACACTCACGTCAACACTCGGCGGTCTGTCATCCTCGTAATCAGCGTACAAAGCGGGTCGACTCGCTACCGCCCCCGGCATGGTGATCATCGGCCGCGGCTCATCAGGCTCGTCCGCCCCCGCTCCCGCCGCCTCTTCCGCTCCCGCTTCCGCCTGCGCCTGCGCCACACACACGCGAATACGCAACGCTACACGCTGGCCGTTCGACAGAGTACGGTGTTGTGTCGTGTACAGTGCGAGGTGATATTGTTCAATCCTTCCCAGAGTATAGTGTTATTTAAAACGTATTAAGTAAATGGAATAACTCCTGTAGTTACAGTTTTTTTGGCTTTTGCGTTAATATATTTTTAAACTATTCTCTGGCAAAAATCGAACGGGAATATGATTCGATGCGCAACGGTTTTTAGGGTTCGCATGCTACACAGCTTAGGGGATGACTTATTAATATTATTAACCAAAAAATGAAGGAATCAAAATGTTCTCTAAAATAACAGCGTTAAGTTGGAAATTGAAAACACCAAGCTATGTTGACCCTTGTAAAGACAAATTTTGAGGGGGCATAGTGGTAAGATTTAGTACAACGATAAAATAAAATAAAAAAAGTACACAGGATTTACTAGGTATTATTGTTTATGTTCCTGCGCTTATGATGAATCAGGTCAATCAGGATTTTTAGCAATTTTTATTTATTTCCAGATTTATGTTATTTTATCTCAGTCCTCTCAGTACTATAGGTACTCAAACATAAACCAATTTACCACTTTGTCTCCATTTTTCTCAATAAAAGATATCTGATTTCCGAGCACCGCATAAAAAAGTAATTTTACAGGAACTTAAATGATTTTAAATGATTGCTTTATTTTGTTATTGTGAAATGATGTCAAGGCGTATGATGTCTGTCTTCGAACAGCCACTACAAATCCAATGGGCCCAATATCTAGTTTGTTAGTTAAATTTTACTAATAAAATGCCGTTTTAGGAAATAAACATCCCGTGGATATTTTGTAAGATTTCAGACGTTACATCCCTACTAATAATCTAGTGAAATTGAGTTTGTCTGTCTGTTTGTGACGATTTCATTGTTTAACCGCTAAAGCGATATGGGAGCCAATTAGAATGGCAGTTAGAGACCTGCGGCAGAGAATAGAATACTTTTCATCAGAAAAAAGATTAAGTGTCAGTTTTTTTAAAGACAACCTTATTCAATGAAATTTATATAAGGTTTCCTTTTGAATCATAATCATTATTGAAGACTGTATTTTAATTAGCGTAGTGGTTCAAATTTATGTAGGATTCAATTTAAAATATAATTAACACCCCGTATTCATTAAGATTTGTTATTTGGTTAATGAAATGATAATGACGTCACGTTATTCCGTACTCTATCGAACGAGATACTGGCAAGAAAATATCAAAGGCATAACATAAATGAATAAATAAAACAACGGTAAATGTTACTTTTTAAAAGCGTATAACACTTGAATTTTTAGATTTAATTTAATGTAAGATTGAAAAAGTAACAGCTACGTTATTTTACAGGACGTCTACGGAACCGTTAAATTTTAGGCCCCGCCTTAAGATAATATATAATAAAAACAGCTGTTACGTTAGAAGATACCTTTGTGCCATAGCTTGCAAAAAAATACCGTACACTTTAAATAGAATCATTAGCTTAAGGAGAGGCGATGAGCTAATAATCATTATGTGTTAGTTCATTAAATCACAGTTAGTACCATGTTTTTTTTTAACAGTAGCGGTATGATAACTCGTACATTTTCTCGGATAGTCATTTGAATGAGAATGACCGTTTTCTTGTAAAAAGCACACGGTACTACTGTTTCTTGTTGCCCATTCAGTGCGAAACTTTTTTTTTAAAGGCATACGAGCATAAAGGCCGTCTCATCTCATTGCAAATGCTGGAACAACAGAATAAAAATTTTCACACTGAACGTGCTAAAGAGGCAATTGTTTTTGAAACATCAAGACAGTCAACGTTAGGTGTGAGTTGAAAGTTCACTACCGAATATCATTCAGGCATAGTACCTAAGTACATTGTCAAATTGTTATCGGTAACTAGGAAAATCTACAAGTTTTTTTTGGAAATTTAAAAAAAATTAGTGATACAAGTGGTTACAAGATGAACTTCGACAACATGCATCTATTAAAGGTCCACGGCAACTAAATACCGAAAGTGTGATTTGTCGCAAGCATACCGACTAGAGAAATGTTAACCCAAGTCGGTAGACAAAAAGTAGGGTGACTAAGAACCATCGATCATACATTTTAAATACCTGATACCATCAAATTGAATAGTGAAAATTGCATTAGTACACTAATAGCCGATTTTTTCAATCCAGGTAAAAGTATCTGACAGTTAAAGTTATCACATTCCTTTTCTTTGCGATAGAGAGGACAGAACTAAATTTTATCTGTTGAATACTGATATCTGGATATTGAAAAATCAACCCTATGTTATTAACAAAACAAGTGCACATTAACGAATCATGCACTAGAGCCAAGTGCGTTGCTGAATGTACCCTACAGAAAATATCGGTATTCAATACTTCTAACAACAAATTTGTTTCCTCATGGTATCGAAATATTATTTTCTAGCCAGTGAAACACCAAACTGCAAACACAGAAGTGAACAGATTTAATAGACAATTACAAGTATCATGCGTACGTACAAGCACTTTGGACACACAGAATGCGCTTTTGAAATTGAAAAAAGAATAAGTTTTTCTTTAGACATTGTTCGCGGAGGTGAATTACCACACTGTTATATTCACGTTCAGTATTTAGAGAAACATAGTAGGGAAAACTTCCCTTATTGTCGACACGCTACCGAGTCAATATGAACTTTATTTCAAGGTAATAGCTTTCAAAAAACGGTGCACGCTTAAAGTGTACAGTGTAAAATTAAGAATCAGTAACTTTACCAGTATCTCACGTAAATTAACTATACTGCTTTAAGACAAATGGTGGTATCTCAAACGAAACTCCTGTAGCAAGTGCGACCATATTACCAACGCGTGAGGGTTGAATACGCTTCGTTTATTGAATTTGAGATACCACCGCCGATTGGCGTATAAGAGCAGTATACTGACAAATTTCCGTGACGCAATGTTCAAGTCACCGTTTCTTAATTTTATTCCTTAACTAAGTACACCTTTTTTAATACCGCCAACAACAAAATGGTACTTTAAATGCCAAAAATTGGGTGGTATAACGTTGTTTCATTTAAACAAAAGAGGCAAGAACACATTAACAAGTAAAACATGCTAGTAGTCTATATTTTTTTGATTAGCCGCTACCATATTTTATCGTTAGCTATAACGCTTGTAAAAATCTACATAAACCAGTTGTTCAAACTACAAAAACCCGCTACGCTTTCTGTGTGGCCAGGCAAGCTTTACAAATCTACAAACTACAACACAAACACAAAGCGGGGATTAAAGCTCGAGGATGATGTGTGCATGTGTGTGTGTCTGTGTGATGCCCATTGACCGCTATATTAATCGCAAACGCCTTAAACGTTAGACCCTCCGTCTCCCAGGTGACGCAAACAAAACCACGTATTAATAGTGAACATTTATTACATCAAATACTATACATCGATTAAAATTATCGGCAGCAACATATAGCTGAATCAGGGTTATTGCCTAACGCACTCGCAATCGTTTACATTTCGAAAATCTGCATACAAAAAGAAAAAAATTGTATCGCTTTGAAGTCGATTGCGAGTGCGTTAGGCCAGCAGCAGGATAAGAAAAACTTTGCTTATGCACCATTACGCACTGTATCCGTTGATACTATATAAACTGTCACAACTAAAAATTACGTTGAATGAAATTGTTGACGTTCTCTGACAGAGTTGTATAGTTGGTAAACGAATAAAGTTTACACGATGTAAGTGTTGCAGAGGTTTAAACAATACAAAAGGTTGTCGATGACTTAGGTACACTCGTCTAGTTGAGTCGCTTAACTTCAAAGTCGGATATGTCCTTGAAATTTGTTATCCGAATTTAGAACTTAATTTGTTAGATAAAAGACGCAAATTCCGATGTCGTTTTGCATGGACTTATCCGAGTTTGAAGTTAAGCGACTCAATTAACATTGACCCTAGCTGCCAGTGGTGGCTCATGGAAATAATTGGGGCATTTCCTTTAACGTTTTGAACGCCTTACGTCGAATACAAAATGTGTCATTCACACGCCAAGCATGTTTCCTATGCTATGCAAATTACAACTTAATTTATACGAAACAAAGTCTCTTTTATCGTGGCACGACTTTCAGTTGACGGCCAAAGCCAAAAGCAAAATGCGTATCGCGTTCAGGTTAACCTCGTAAGCCCCAGTATGCAATAGGATGTACTCAAGGCAATTTAATTTGAACTGTGTTACAATAAAAATAAGGTTTATTTTCCTATGTAAATTAACTGAAAATGTCATTATCGAACAAACGTAATTGAACTTTATTGCATTGATGGTAGATTCAAAGTCCCACTCACAAAAAAATCCCTGTTTTTAGTATGGTGAGCCTTACGAGGTTAGCTAATATGCCTACACCACCAACCTACCTTAACTGGAGTCCTATTGAAAAAGGGTATAAGTCGTCTGAAGATCAAGTGAAAAAGGGTTTAAGTCTAGTATACTCCGTTCATGCACAGATGTAGTGAAATATCCTTTCACATCGTATTTTCTCGGAAATGTTCGTATTTGTGATCCTACTTCAGTCTGACTCAGTACCCATGAAGACAACGTGGGGGAACGTCGCATCGCGAGAGTGATAATCGATATAGAGTGGTAAATACCAGAGTATTTTTTTGTTAATTAAGATTGTTTGTTTTCAGTTCTTTTTTAGTCATGCATTAAGACCTGGGAAACGTTAAGATCGAAAAGCCTGTACCCTTTACCTACACCTAATTTCTATATATTTGATACTCATAACTTAAGTACTCTATTTATTTAATTCAAACATGTCGCTTAATAATTCAATAATTCATAGACACGTTGGCATCATTCGGAAGTAGACGCGAGTTCCGAGTTTTCACGATGTGAAATGATTATTCACTAGATCTGTATATACCCTTTTTTATTACGAGTTAAGCCGACTTGTACCCTTTTTAACTAAGACCCCATTTTAGGTCTTAACAAATCTTAGTTTCCGTACCGCCACTGTTAACTTCACCATAAACTTTTTTTTCTTATCACGACTATATCTTAAACGTAATCAGTACCAGGATACATCATGTCCATATAATATGGACTCAGGAAAGCACAAAGTGTTATTTTAGGGTCGGTATACATGAAGCTCTTACCGATTTGGGGCCCGTTTCTAAACTCACTAGACTAATAATATGTGGCGTTATTTACGAAAAGAGATCTTATCATCGATGGCGCTTACGCCGCACTGCGTCACGCGACGTTGTATTTATATCGGAGCATCTTTAATAATGGCGGAAGCGCCATGGACAATAAGGTGCCTTTTTATAGATAACGCCGCATATTAGTCTATGCGGTACATATCACTAGAAGACTTGATGAATTGAGTATCGAGTGAACTAATAGGGAATATTCATCACCTTTTAACTAGGGAATGCAAATAACCGGTTTTTACCGATTTTAACCGGTTATTTTCATACAAAAATTTTCATTCCCTACTTTTAACAGCTTCAATAAAAGCCGATTCATGTAACAAAAAGTTGAGAAAAACATTTTTTGAATAGCTATAAAAAATAACCAAGATATAGGCCAACAAAGATTTGTTCCTATCTCTTTCTAACAAAACAGAATTAAACACGGAGTTTATATCGCCGACGTGCTTCATGACGTCACACGGCGTATCGTCTAATCGCTGTCTATACACCAGTTTAAAATTTTAGATAGATTTTAATTTTCATTTCACTTTTGGTGATCTCTTTTACGATATTTTCATATTTTGTTCTCGTCAACGATTTAAAAAATCCATGCATATTCCCTATTAGTTAAATAAGTGTAGTAAGTTCCGAGACACGGGCAACCTAAAATGAAGCATATGTTACTAATTATAAGGCTGAAATTATTTTCAATAGACGTAATGTTATTTTTCATTGAATACTTGATCTTATTTGTAACAAGTTATGACCTATTTTAGGTTGTGTCCCTACTCACCCCTTAATCCTTACTCATCCCATTTTACGGTATTCTGCTGTATTTCTACCGACTGGTGAGATAGTTTAACCTCGTAAACCCCACGTCAAATTGTATATGTTTATGTGGTTTCTTTTCGTTAGCACGAGTTAGAAAGAGCACAAAATAGACGTGAAGCATTACGAGATTAAATAAAGCGATATCCAAACGCTTTATTTAATCTCGTAATGCTTCAGAAGGGGAACGAGTTTAAGACCTTCTAACAAAAATGCTTACGGTAAAACGGGGTGAGTAGGGACACAACCTAAAATGAAGCATATGTTAATAATTATAAGACTGAAATTATTTCCAATAGACGCAACGTTATCGTCCATTTAATACTTGTTCTTATTTGTAACAAGTTATGACTTATTTTAGGTCGTGTCCCTACTCACCCCTTAATCCCTACTCACCCCGTTTTACGGTACATTGTAACACTGGCTTAAATTGGTTTCGTATAAACTTAGTAGCGTACAGACATCCAATATGTGCAAATGAGTAAATTATATGGCAGTGTCACACGTAGGAAAGAGAAAGCGAACTTAAACAATAGGTAGGCACAAGTGATCACGTGGCATGGTAGTATTTAGTGCTATTTAAAAACAAAAATCGTTGCTGCAGAACTTTTATTTAAGCGAACCAGTTTGACTAGTCACAAATGCATAAATCGCATCTGAAGAATTATAGTGACCTAACTCAAAAATGTTGGATTTCGAGTTAGGTCTCTATAGTAATAAATATATGTCTCGAAATCGACAGCTGAAATGTTGATTTAGGACACTATAATTCTAAAGGCCACGTGCAGTAGTAGTGCTGTTCGGATCGGTATTTAAAAAAGTGCACTTCTTGAGTTACCATTTGGTATATTATCCTGTTCGATACTGTAATTTATAATTCAATTATTTCAACTTTATTATCACTTTATATGCCAAAGCCAAAAGTATTAGACAGTTTAATATAGAATTGACCAACCACGTAGGTCGAGTCGATACTGAACTATTTATTTTCATATCTGGCAACACTTATCTGTCCAAACCATTCGCTTAAATAATAATTGTTCATCTACACGCTAGTGTACAAATGCTAAGTATATGAGTCTTCTCATTCCCCATGTCTAAGTAAAGGCAAGGATAACATTTTATATTAACATTTATAAACGTATAAAAATTGGGCAGTACAGACGACGAAAGTCATAGCCAGAGATCGGACAAGTCCATATATGACTACAAAGATTTTAATTAAACAAATTATATTACATTAATTGATTTCTTACCTGAACTTTAATTTTGATCCTTTGCAGGACAGTAAAAAATAAATAATACAAAGACGTGAGGAGTGGCTATTAATATTAATCTACTTAAGTTTGCTCCATTAAGTCCCAGCCACACCGCTTGAACGTGCTCGTCCCTTTCCACTGCGTTGTAAAGTATGAATTCTCATTACGACATGTCACTATACAACGCAGTGGAAAGCGAACGCGCACGTGCACGTGCACGTCACGCAAGCGGTGTGGCTGGGCCTTTAATGCGATGGATTGCGAAAGGAGCTTTTCATTTCATACGTTTATTTTAGCCGTGAAAAGGAATGAACTAACCACGGAAAAATTATAAAAAATACCGCTTATTTTCTTTAATAAATCTACACAACGACAAGTCTTTGTATTGTTTATTCATTACCGTCTTGCAAAGGATCAAACATATCTTTAGGGTAATATCAATTAATTATTAATTTGTTTAATTAAAATCTTTGGAGTCATGTCCACATTATTGCGAGTGGACGCCGACTTGTCCGATCTCTGGTCATAGCATAAGCTAGCTAATTAATATATGTAGTAAAGTTAATATCATCATCATTCGATTCTGCAGAATAACCGCACTCTTTAATATTAGAACCATTCTGCTCTTCGACGTCTAAAATAGATACCGTAAAACGGGGTGAGTAGGGATTAAGGGGTGAGTAGGGACACAACCTAAAATGAAGCATATGTTACTTATTATAAGACTGAAATTATTTCCAATAGACGTAACGTTATTGTCCATTTAATCATTGTTCTTATTTGTAACAAGTTATGACTTATTTTAGGTTGTGTCCCTACTCACCCCGTAATCCCTACTCACCCCATTTTACGGTATGGAAATCTTGAGTTATGTTTCAGTGACTTTATTTTATACCCGAGTTTTGACTATAAATAATTCTGATGAACCATGTCTCCTACAGCTACTAAAAACACAACACTACAGTCTATTAAAAACATACCTAAATCACTTCTCATCTGTTATACAGGGTGGAAAGTTGAAAAAAAGTTTTCTTTATTTTGTGGGTGTTCTAGTACTCTAACTTTAGTTGGTCTCAAAGAGTATTTTAATGCTTGATAGAAATGGGACCGATTGGCATTAAAAAAAAACTCAAATCTGTCGATTTTCTGGCTGACTGTTTTATCAAAAATCTGTGAATGTCGATTGTCATCACTTAAAAGTTAGTGAAGGTCCCTTAAGAGCATTTTCGCGTAGCAGCAAGGAATCTAGATGCTGCCCTTACTGCCCCATCTCAACTTTCCACCCTGTATAGTATTCACTACCTTTTGTATAGATGTGTGTAATAACATAACGTCAACTCTCGTTCCGATACCTATATATGCGTGCGATATCGAGGTAAAGTCATGTCAGGGGTGGCACTATTATACAAAATGTATGCATATGTATGTAATGTGTGTATGGGTACATAAATAGAAAAGTAATTTTAAACTTAATAATGTTGTTTTACGATTTTAAAGATAATTAATGCTTGTGACTCTATTGCAGGTAAAACAATTTTTTTCAAGCCCATTCTTGTTTTGTAATAATAAAAATTATAATTTAAGATTTAAAATAATTGTCTTTAATAAAGCTATAATCGTCTCAATTTCTGTGTGGGGTCTAGTTATTCATTATACAAGAGGTGAGACGTACTAGGCAAATCGCGTACCGACTCTCTCAAGTACGCGTCCAAAATACTAGTTCCAGGAGTATTTAGAACTACGCGATATTGAGTCAAATTTTCGATTCAGAGTATTTTAGAGTTGAAAGTCTTAAAGAATTAGAGTTGAAAGTCTTAAATAATCAGTGCTTCCTTTTCTATTGTATAATTCGTATTCATTAGCATTCCATCTCATACAGCTCCTTAGACATCCAAGCTGATATACTTGTAGCGTCACTCCTAAGTTCCTTGTCTAAGTACTCGAAGAGTAGAGTGGCATTTTTTCATTTGTGCGTCAGTTGCATACAAAGTGGAAAAAGTTGCATACAAAGTCGCTTTAACTCTATGGCAGCGTTTAATACAATTCCTACTATACAATATAAAATATACACTCAAGAGCAATGAAATTGAATCGCATCAAAAGTTACACGAAAAATGATCACTTTTCATTGCTCTACACTGTAGTAGGAGTAACTTGCTGCGGTCGGAGCGTCTATTTAGGCAAAGCTTAAACGTCATTATTTTTACACTCAGTGAATGTATGTATTAATTAAAAGACACGGGCGTTGCCGGTGCGCGGCGTCACCGCTGCCTTGTTCTTCGTATAAATTAGAACGGCATGCCACACGATGCGTTCAAATACGTGCGTATCTCTGTTAAAATCACAGTTTGCGACGACGCAACGCACTGGGAACGCTCGTGTGGCATAAATGTAAGAGTCATAGGCTTTATAAAATTATAAGGATGCGTCGTCAGTCATAGTCAGGTTAAGTTAAACGATGAATTATAACAACAATAGTCCTAACCTATTTCGGTTATCATGAGTGTTATCATCACCATAAACACCAGCAACTCAGGAGGTCTCGGTCCGTTGCCATTAATTAAATTACTTAATCATAAAACCACAAAATATAACACATAAAGATTTCGTAAAAATACTGAAGATAACTTTAATTTTGACAGTAAAATAATTTAAAAGTAAAAAATTAGAGCGACCGGTGTTTTTTTTTTAAGGACAATTTTCTATGCAACGTTACAGATTCACGCTGGCGTTGGTTGGTGGGCCCCAGTGGAGGGGGCACACCTACCCACAAATTATTGTGCTGCGCTTGGGGCCGCAGCGAAGGCGCGGCAGGTTTTTTTTAGTACGACATAGCCTTATAAAGCTTAGGGACCAGCTCAACATCGCACCTTCAGAACAATAGTGACCTAATTGAGAAATTTTAAATTTCGAGTTAGGTCTCTATGATAATAAATTTATGACTCGAAGTTTGAAAGCACAAATTTTGAATTAGGTCATTATTGTTCTAAAGGTGCGATGTGTTAGATAGCCATCTTTTTTTTTTAAATTATAAAGCCTATGATATTTACATGTAATTTGACTGTAAGAGCAATTGTATTATATTTGCGTATCCGACTACAGCAATATTTACATTTAATACCACTATAATTATTATTATTATCATCATATTTAGAATTTTTATGCTTAAAACTACCACGACACCATCAATGTAAATCTATCAAAACTCAGTAAACGGCCATCGGCTCCATCCTCAATCGAAAATAATTAAAAAACTTTTAAATTCAAAGGGTCATTTGTTTCTAAAAATTTACCTATTTGAAATACTCGTATAAGCTCGGAATGTAATTTACAAACCCCTTAAATTAGAACCCCAGATCACGAATCTTCGGTCCATAAGCAATTTAATAGACAAAAGTGTGCTGCAATCACAAAAAAAAAACTAAGTTATGGTTATGGTGATGGATGTCGGACTCGCACACGATCGGTGCCGTATCATTGTTGCATGCATCCATTAATTATTAATGAAATTTATTTTTTATTCATTTTTGTCATAGCGGCAATAGTACCAGACATAGGAATCCAGGGGGCAACATTTTATGACAGGTAGTGAGTTCAGTTATCGATAAAGTCAATTATCGGTGCTTTTTCCATATCGTCGTTCGGCGTTCAGTACCGCGAATGTTAAATTGCGACCCAATTTGACATTCGCGGTACTGAACGCCGAACGTCGATATACTAGTGATCGCCCCCAGCATTGTATGTACCTGTAAGTTTTGTTCTGAAGGCGAGTATGAAGTTCACACAGCATTTATTAAAAAAAAACCCCTATTACCTCTACAGAAATTGAAAAGCTATTTAGCCACCTGAAATGGATTTATCAGCCAAGACGGAGACGTTTAACGCCCGAAATTTGGAACAAATTCTGATCGTTTATTCTAACAATAGTAGATCTAGATGGGACATTAACGTTGAAGAAAAAAATCAACAAAATAATGTTATTATTTTGTTGAATTTTTACACTTTTAATGAAAAATATTTTCACAAACAAAACTTGGAGTGGCCACTAGTATATAGAACAAGCATCGATAATTCAGTTTATCGATATAGGAACTCCCTACCTGTCATAAAAATTTGCCCCCTAAATTCCTATGTCTTTACTCACTTTTTAAAAGTTTCATGCTATTATCTAGTACTGTTCAAGAGGTACGGCGATTGTTGCGGCCAAGCAAAAAATGCCAAAGATATTATGTTTCTTGTATGAGAGTCCCTTTAATTGAATTATTAGTCGTTGTAATATCGGCAACAGAAAAACACAATAAAATTACGGTAGGAAACGCTAAATATCAATTGCAACATGGGTATAGACCGATTTGGATTTGACTTTTTTTTATATTCGTAGTGTCAGTACATGGATTGTATCACAATAGAATCACCCGAGTAAACCGCTAATTAAATATAATTAACAAGACCAAAATAACACAAAAAAGTCATCTTGAGTAAATTTCATAATTCAAAAATAAATAGACCTTCACTAATATATCACTTAATATTACATAATTAAATATTTTATTGCAAATCCATAATTATTATGATAATGACTTTACTTTGTATTAAAATTAAGCACTGACCTTAACCTTGTAATATAAAACAGTGATGACCTTGACCTTGACCTTGAATCAGAATAAGTAATTCGATTACTACTAAAACACATTTTCTACAAATGATATCACATTCTGTATAATTCAATTAAACAAGTTAATATCCCGTTTCACGGTACCTACATAATAATAGATATGCTAAGTACACAATAAAAATATTACAAATTAATTAAATACTAATATACGTAACTTGACAAATAAAGCTATCTTAAAAATGCCATCTTTTAAAAAAAGGTGCCATCAAAGATATTACTTAACTAATAAACAGCCAATAATAATAAAATTACTGGACGTAACGAATTATAATGCACTTTAAAACTCTATTTTACTAAAAAATAAAACGCAGTCTAATTGACAATAATCAAACTTAAAAAAAGAAACACAAAATTGTGCTATTTTTTACTTATAAAAACTATACAAATTCAACGGGCTCGTCTATATTGAACGTCTTCGGTCCCGACATGTAATATCTAGCATCGTTGTCTTGCATCACGTCTCCCGTCTGGTTCAGGTCCACCGGCTCGTCTATATCAAACGTGTTGACTACCCTCTTGGCAAACACTTGGCGTTTGCTTGCGGGGTCTCTCTTCGCTAAAATAGCTTCAAATCTATCAAGGCTTCGCTCTATTGTCTTCTTTAGTTCACGCCTATGAGCTGCATCATCTATGGTAGTTTTAGTTTCAAACACTGGCATTTTCTCTTCGGTTGGCATACAATTTTCGCTCGGCGTAATTTCGATGATAGGCGCCAGTATTCCCGGCACTTTTTCTTCAGGCGGCGACGTTGGCACTTCTATGGGGTACGTTCCGCCGAAAATCAGAGGTTTGTACGTGCCATCCCTGACGTGGACAGTCTGCCTAGCCCATGTGTCAACGGTATTACTTATAACTTTCCCGTAGCGTGCCCGCCGATTCGCTTCAAACATTTGCGACTTAGTCGGTTCGTTAGCCGACAACCCAAACTTAGGGCTATGAGCTATCTGTATATCCAAATCCGACAACTTTTTTTTCGGAGATGGTACCTTCTCCTCGGTGCACGGTATCGTCCGCATCCTACCTGGTTGGTAGGTCGGTTGTTGGGTGAAGCCTACATTGACGGTTTTGTTCTTAGGATGTACGCGTTTTCGCAAGCCGGGGGAGCGGTGGTCGATGTGTGGTAGCGTTTCGTCGAGGGCGGGTAGGGGGGCGAGCGTGCGGGGCGGGACTCGGGCGGTGGGGGCGCGGCGGGTACTTACGGGCTGCGGCTGCGCAGAGCGTCGCGATTCACATACAAACAACGTTATAGTTATGTTGTATTATGTTAATTATGTTGTATTTAATTTAACAGACGTAGTGAATGAGCATCGGGCTTCCTCGGATATGTTCGTTATTACGGCGAGCCACAATGTTTAATGAAGCCTTCACCTTTTAAAAAAGCGATCAGACAACGACAATTTTTTCAAGTTTTTCTTATTATTGATATGAAATTGTGTGAAATTCTCAACTTTGATTCAATCAACTCAGAGCATCTGGTGTACTTAAATCTATATTGAATATTTGGTCATGATGTAGTTTGTACACATTTAAATGCATTAGTTACATAGGTTGAATAGATTAACATTTGAGAATTTTACTAAATTCCACATCAATAATAAAGGGAAACTAAAACATGCGACGTTGCCGCTACATCTCTTCTAAGACAGCTCTGAGTGTGTCAAATGACACTCAAATACCACCTTAGTTCGAGAACTCAGTCCCTGCAGGATATTAAATATTGTAACCAGCAGTAACTTATTAAAGTTGGATAATTCCCAACCATAACCTCCGAAAACCAAACACGATCTTATCCGACAAAATACGATGTTCAATATTTATTCACTACATCTATGCTTGAAAGTTTAACGGCAATTGATGTACATACAATAATACCGATCGTTCCACGAACTGACGAATGAAACTATAGTAAAGGAAGATAATCCTGACACCAATCTATACTATAGGTTATAAACAGAGTTCGGACAAATGGGCGTTATTACTCGCAATAATGTGGACATGACTCCAAAGATTTTAATTAAACAAATTATATTACATTAATTGATTTCTTACCTGAACTTTAATCCTGATCCTTTGCAAGGCAGTAATAAATAAATAATACAAAGACGTGAGGAGTGGCCGTTAATATTAATCTACTTAAGTTTGCTCCATTAACATCCGTGGATTGCGACAGGAGCTTTCACCTCATAAGTTTATTTTACCCGTGAAAAGGAATAAATAAACCACGGAGAAATTATAAAAAATACTTGCAAAGGATCAAAATTATTTTTAGGGTAAGTAATCAATGTTTAATTAAAATCTTTGAGGTCATATCCACATTATTGCGACTAATGACGCCCATTTGCCTGATCTCTGGTTATAAATAAGGTCCTATAGATAGTTTGAGATTATAATTTTTACTGAAAAGACATGTGTCAGGTTTTTTGTTATCGTTTTTTTTAATAACATTACGCAGTAGCGACTAAAAGTGTATAATATACGGCCGTATCAAAAAGACAAAGTAAATGTCAGGTCATAGAAATTGTAATTTCCGTGGCCCTATGCAAGATGGTTAACGCGAAACGATTTTCGAAGTTTAAAAACGTTTGGAATTGACGTAAGCGCTCGACCCGACCGTCCGGCAGCTTACGTAAATCGTATACATTTTCGATAACTACCAAATGCAGCTTTTCAAGGGCGATCTTGAGACCGGCCGCGGTGTCTCGCTCAAGATCAATATGTTAATAAGACCCTTAGAGACTTAAAAAAAATGGTATTTGATGGAACAATAGAGAATGCATGGATTTTTTAAATCGCATTTCTCAACAAAGTATGAAAATACCGTAACGATCACCAAAGGTGAAATTAAAAATAAAATCGGCAGGGTTGTATCTGCTTCGGGTATTAAGTTTGGGGTATCGCCTTTTGGCTTTTGGCTTATGAGGACAGAATAGTTGCAACACATTGTCGTGAAAAGTTGATCGGTTACTAGCCAAGTTGTTTTAATTCGTCGGATTAAAATTGATTGAAATGTAGGTTTGTTTGTTATTACCAGACATCGGACAAATGGGCGTCATTACTCGCAATAATGTGGACATGACTCCAAAGATTTTAATTAAACAAATTAAATTACATTAATTGATTGCTTACCCTAAAAATAATTTTGATCTGCAAGGCAGTAAATAAATAATACAAAGACTTGTTATTGTGTAGATTTATTAAAGAAAAAAAACAGTAATTTTTATAATTTTCCCGTGGTTAGTTTATTCTTTCGCGGCTAAAATAAACTTATGACGTGAAAAGCTCCTTTCGCAATCCTCGGATGTTAATCGAGCAAACTTAAGTAGATTAATGTTAATGGTCACTCCTCACGTCTTTGTATTATTTATTTATTACTGTCCTGCAAAGGATCAAAATTAAAGTTCAGGTAAGCAATCAATTAATGTGATTTAATTTGTTTAATTAAAATCTTAGTCATGTCCACATTATTGCGAGTGATGACGCCCAATTTGTCCGATCTCTGCTTATTACAAAATGGTTGAACTAACACCACGGTTATCTATAGCTTTCACACTCTATCTGGCATATGACAGCGATATGCAGTTGAGTACTATTAATACCGTAAAACGGGGTGAGTAAGGATTAAGGGGTGAGTAGGTAGGAGTACACAACCTAAAATGAAGCATATGTTACTAATTATAAGACTCAATTTATTTCCAATAGACGTAACGTTATTGTCCATTTAATAATTGTTCTTATTTGAAACAAGTTATGACTTATTTTAGGACGTGTCCCTACTCACCCCTTAATCCCTACTCACCCCGTTTTACGGTACTTTGTTTTTACTGTACACTAATTCCATTCATTCCAGAGGTTCCATTCCACTCGACAAAACTATATTTATTTTGAAATGTTATCGTAGTTTAACCTCGTAAGGCTCACGTCAAATTTCGTAAGTTCGAAAAAGAACCTTATGTCGGTTAACTAAAGTCAAAAGTCACTTTGACAAATGTCCCTAATTTAGGTCGGTGAATAATAGCTTGACAATACGATAACACGTCAAACGCAATATCGTCCTATTACTTTCTCAACCTCGTATGTTATCGAATAGTAAGATAGGAAAAGCACTCATGTTATCTAAAGAACAAAGACTACTTTCCTATCTAACTATTCGATCAGATACTAGGTTGAGAAAGTAAACGGACGATATGGATTTACCGAATAGAAGAGAGGCACTGTTCTTGTGAAACGATCATACCGACGAGTTCATGAATATGTGTACACGTTAGTACCTTGTCTATTTAATGTCATGTTTAAACTGCCTTATATGAATTGTCACAGCGATTAAAGTGACAAGGTACTAAAGTGCACGCTTATTTATGATCTTGACTGAACTATGTACCAATTGCATCAAACCTTCGCGACACAAAAACGAATTTTAGTAAGTACATTTTATTCACGCTTAATAAATATTATGTATTCGAGTGTATTTGTATGAGGTAGTTTAAATCTGTATGTTGTAGTTAGAATCTTTATGTGGGACCTGACTATTGTGACCAAAGTTACCGTCTTCTGATTAAACTCATATTTTCAGTTCAGGCGAAGGAAAATTAAAAAGCTATTCTACGAGTACACTAACTTTATGCATTTTTGTAATAGGCTCTAATATTACGTTTTTTTTAAAATTTGATTATATCAAAAATCAATTTTAGAAAAGTTCAAGTTGAGACATGAATACGAGAAAAAGGCATTAATTTTCCGAAAAAAGTACCACTGCGAATGAGACAAAATCGGCACAAAGTTAACTTGTAAATTCGTTTTCCTACTGCCCACCCCTTCCCCCTAAAACGTTTTTGCTTTATCTTACACAGTCAATTGACATTAGTAAGATAAAGACAACATTCACTTATGGCTACAAAGGTAAGATGACCAGAGCCCGGAATTTTCGTAGCACTTTTGAGCTGTCATAGGGACTTCTCGTGTATCGACTTCCGATATACATATTTTATCAATACATTTTAGAATACAATATATTAAAGAAGTTTAAAAGTAGAGGTAAACAACGGGCAGTCTAATCGCGAATGAGCGATCTCTTCGAGATAACCTTTAAATGCCAAATTTCGGAAATTATAAATAGGTATTCAAATAATATTTTATTGTTTTAAATAAAATAAAAAATGGATTTCCTATGCCTCTTAAACATTTTTCGATAGAAATAGAAACAAGAATTGCTATCGATAAGTTTTCATTGCAAATCTCTATTTCATATTTTCAAGTACTCAAAAGTTATCTGAAAGACATCGCTCTTTAGCGATAAGACCGCCCGTTGTTTACCTCTACTTTTAAACTTCTTTAATATATTGTATTCTATAATGTATCGATAAAATATGTATATCGTAAGTCGATAGAGAAGTCCCTATGACAGGTCAAAAATGCTACGAAAATTCCGGGCTCTGAAGATGACATACATGGAATTCTAGAACGCGGTAAATTATATTTCTACTGTTTTCCCGTGATTAAAGGCTGTGTCACACTAGAGATTTGCGAGCGATTTTTCTGCGAGGCGATCGGTCAACCAGCGCGTAAGCTTTTGCTTCGTGCTGCTGCGTGCATGCGAAAGTTGGTAATATTTAGCGATCTGGATCTCAATATCAATAGTGACTACGTGTTTGTTCTTGCACAATGAGTAACTTAATAGGTGAATATTAATTTAAATTACTGGACGTCGTAGAAATGTTTTTGTAAACGTAGTATTGATAAAAGGTCAAACACACTCGTGTAATATATGTTTATATTAGCTGGGACAGGAACTGTCAACAGTATTAACACGCCATTCATTCAAATTTATTTGTAAAGTTTGTAACGAGGTTGTTACAACCTCTTTAGACTACGATGCTGGCCACTCTTTCATTTTTCGTTGATGTAAATTCTTTTCCAAATTCAAAACTATTTCGATCCATTCCAATGTCGATCGATATTGGGGATTCTCATAGCAACCTACAGATAAAAAACATGGATTGGCGTTCTCGATCTGCATCCTAGCTGCATACTTTTTTTTTTAAATATATATATATTAATTCATGTGCTAAAGCTTCTGTTTCAACCTACTGACTATTAACCCTTTTCCAGGCAAGTAAGGATACAGGCAAGAAATGGAATAGAGCGACGAATTCGTAACTTCTCGAAGAATACTGATCCATGAAGTCGTATTTCAGGAAAGTTCAATTAAATTTGTGTCATAAAATGTAGGTAGTTAAGTTCAATTTTGAGCGACATGAATGTGGTCGATGAAATGTACTATGCCTGGAAAAGGGTTCAAAGCTGTATATCACATGCGTAATTAATAAAACTCTAGTCCAATTGAACAAGCGATTTTATGTACAACTTCTGCATCAACCCATTTCCAACATAACCGTGGGTCTCCCTGTACCGTCAGAAGTTGTAAAGAAAAACGTTATGAGTGTTCGTTTAAAACCCAGTTGGTTAATGTAATACTTGTGACATTCGACGGTTGGTTTTATTATTATAATTAGTACGAAAAAGGCCGCATTTCATACTCGTATAGACTGTAAAGAACGTCGTCCTAAACGCAATATCGCCTCCGCGTCGCGTAGTTACCGCCTCCGGATCGTCTAAACCCCTCCTTCCCCACGGCACTACTAAGCCGCACTACTGACCAATGATTTCTATTTCTAATTAAAATTTGACGGAGTCGACGGAGCTCCGCTATCGCGGAGCTCCTTTTTCTGGGTGGTTTGGCCCTTCGGGCTTGCTGAACAACTAACATAACCTAAACCTACCTCATATTTATGATACTAGTTTTGCTCAGTAGTGCGGTTTAGTAGTGCCGTGGGGCAGTCCCCGTCTAGACATACGCAAGCATATCGCATAGTGTGACATCGCCCTAAATTTTAGATATTTCCGCAACACGATGTGCAACAACGAATCTAATATGTATTTTAATACTTTCAAGACATTTTCAAATCCCATAGATTGTCATACCTGGACACTAATAGGAAAGGCAGCTGTCAGCTGAACTGTGTCATTTATTTCTGATGTTATTTTATGTACTTTATTAACGATCAATAGTCTGGTTTAACGGGCAAAATGGCGTCTTGCTCTATCACACGAAGTAAGAGTAACAGCAAAACTTCCTTGCTAAGACAAATTGACGGTATCTCGGTCAAAACTCCCGTAGCAAGTGCAAGCTTATTACTAACGGGAGAGGGTTGTATATGCTTTGGCTATTGACTTTGAGATATAGCCTTTTGGCTCATGATCGCTTGCTAGCCAAGTTGTTATAATTCGTCGGATTATAATAGACTGATTGAAATGTAGGTTTGTTTGTTATAATAAAAATGGTTGAACTAACACCTGTGTTGAACTCGACTTAGCTGTGCTTTTTATACTGGAGTCTGATTTGGTTGCTTAATATCACATAATAGTAATAAAAAAGAGACGTTAACGACTTTCTATTTGTCATTGGCGGTACATCTCGTTAAGTACAAAACAAATTCGATTGATACTGTTTAGTTAGACACTGTGTAATGTGTTTGGACTGTTTCAAATGATAATCTACGTGTCTTATTTACAATAAAACAAACGTCACACACACAAATATGCAATGGGTTATACCTTGTCATCCTGGCGGCAAAAATGGAAATGTTTAATGAGATAACATACAGCTTCTGTCAAATTACTATCGCGAACTTTAACTTGTGACCCATTTCAAGAAAAATAGGCTTGAAGTCGTCAATGTCATTAGAGATGCCAAATCATTTGTAACTTATAGCATACTCAACCTTATTGTTGTAGAATGTCAGAATGACTTTGGATTTAAAGTGGGTCCCAACTTTAAGTTCGTGACTGTACAATACTACCAGTTTCTTAATAGCAACAGTCGTTTTTCTAAGAAACCCCGAGTTTAAAAAAATCTAACCTCGCACGGCCCAACGTCCTAAGGACAATAATTTGTCAAAGTAACTTATGACTTTAGTTGACCGACACAAGATTCTTTTTCGAACTAACGAAATTTGACATGGGCCTAACGAGGCTAAATTGAAAATATTTATTTCGTAAATTGGCCACGTGAGGGCTCTTTTACACGGCGGTAATATGGAGCGAATCTACTAGCGCTTCGGACAAGACTACCATTGCGGAGAAGCAACGCAAGAAAATGTAGCAGAAGGTCATTTTTTCGAACATAAAATACAATAGTGACAATTATACCGTCAGTTGCGAGTGCAAGGGAGATAGCGATAGCCAACCGACCGCTATTAAAAAGCTGGGAGTACTGTCCGTAGAACCTTTGCATCACGCCGCGCAATCCGTGACTTGACGTACTCATTCATCAAGCCATTGGACTGACTTCGAAGCGGGCATATCGCACTACTAGATCAAAAGAGTGTCAACTCAAAATACAACTGTATTTTAAACTCAACTTTAATGCCACTTCTGTGAAGTTCGAAACAATCTAGCAAGTCTTCGTCAGTTGATACTGTTTTGACCTAGCAACGCGATATCTTTAGGGTGACGGCAACAATGATGGACACTTTTAGCTGACAGGCGCCAGTAATGGACACTTGACTCTTAATTCAAATTTCATACGGTCCTAAATTGATTGATGCAAAACAAATGAATAACCCTTATCTTCTGTGCAATAAGAATCAGGTGTCCATTATTGGTGCCTTGTCCATTACGAGTTCCATCACCCTAGTCTAACTTAATAAGTCAGAACTTTTTATGGATATTTCAAACGTTGCCTCCTTGACAGAATCATACAAAACCAATTCTAAAAACACATAGAAGTACCTTTAACCCACTGAGGCTCCTAAAAATAGTACATAATAAGGCCATTGAAACAAAGAAATTGATGCCAAGGTAGTAAAGTGGAATTTCTTTTGTTTTTACGACTCATTATCACACACCGGATTTACGGGGGCAAAAATGTACCAGTGCTAGTGATTCATTAAATGTCGACTAAGTTTATCGACAACGATAAAAAGCAATAATTTATCATCATTATCATAAGTAATGGCCAAGTTTGAATACCTTTTAATAATGTGCAAACCTCTTTTATTTATACTTATCGCAACTATAAACAACCGGTATCTTTCATTGACTCTGGACTCGAGTCACTTTTGACAACCATTGAAATTACATTGAATAACAAATTCATTCAGTACAACAATATTCTTTAGCATTCCGACGAATTGAGAACCTTTTTGTTTTTTAAGTCGGTTAAAAATGCGTCGAAAGAAAAGATCGTCTAACTTCCTGGAAAGCTGATCATTCAGATATAGAAGTTAAAGGTACGACTTACTTTTGCAAGAAATGTAAGATGTCACGAAAAAAGTTGTCGATGAACTTAGTCGATATTTAATGAATCATTAGCACTGGTACATTTTTGGCCCCGTCAATCCGGTGTATGCTCATTATCACTTTATCCTCGTAAGGCCCATTGTGCAATCGGATGTACATAATCAAGGCAATTTAATTTGAACTGTGTTACAATTAGAATAAGGTTTATTTTCTTGTATTCATAAACTGAAAATGGCTTTATAGAACAAGCGAAATTGAACTTTATTGCGGTGCTGCTTGATTCAAAGTCGTACTGACAAAAAACTCCCTGTTTGCAGTATGGTGGGCCTTACGAGGTTATTCCATTTACAGTAGATTCATATTCCATTGACAAATTTCTTCGTACGTTGGGGCTAAGGAGGATAAGCTCATGTTATATTTTGGTACTTACCTCGTATTGATAGGAGTCTTGGGGCCAGTACTGTTCAGTGTAATCCTCCTTTCGCCATTCAGGCTCGTAGGTCGCCTGTGGGGGGTAATAGGGCTCCTCCGGTTGGTATTGCTCCTGGTATGCCGCTTGTACGGGTTGCTGTAATATTCGAACATTTTATGATATAGCTTGAAGAGGAATCTTTAGATTCATTAAGGAGGTATTTTTTTTTAGACAGTAATAGTTTACGTGACGGTTGCGTAATCTACACACATATTATAAGTACTATAAGATGGGTTCAGAAGCCGAAAGGCAAATGACCAGCATTACCCTACATGTGGTAGTAGGTGACAGCGATGATAGCTGTAACGTAATTTTGAAATTACGTTATCGAATATTGTAAGGTAATGAGATCCAAATTTGGAACATCTTCCAAAATTAACAGCTGTCATCGCTGTCACCTACTACCACAGGTAATGCTGGTCATTGCCTACGGGTTTTGAACGCATAATAGAGGAATTATGATGTGAGTGAAGATAAAAATTTAATTTGGCATCGTTAATATCACACCGACATTGCTCTTAAATAAAATGTTTAAAAAGAATAAACCGACTCCAAATAAAAAATCGTTTATATAAATTGTACAGCATTACATTGCACTTTGAGAAAATAAAAGAGACGTTATCTATAAAAAGGGACCTGATTGTCGATGGCGCTTCCGCCATTATTAACGATGCTCCGATATAAATACAACGTCGCGTGACGCAGTGCGGCGTAAGCGCCATCGAAAATAACGTCCCTTTTCATAGATAAGGCCACAAATAAATATTTGGTACACCAACTTACGGTGGGTTAAGACCAAACGAGCGAATGCTCTAAAACATGTTTTGTCTTTATTTTTACAAAGAAAACGTAAGAGATAATCAAGGATCGGGAAAACGACCGTCATTTTGAAAACATTACCCTGTTCCGTATAGCAGAGACTTCCTTGATATTAATTAAAAATATTATTAGGTATTTTATAGATTTATTATACAATAATTTATATGTACTTAGCGACAATTTTATTATTGAATGACACCGAAATGTTAATTAGAAAACACAAACACACATACAAACAGTAAACCAATGTCAACGATTGCCCCAATGTCATCCGTAAATTGTGAAAAAACTTTTTCGACTCATAAATAGGGCTTAAATTCACGTCGTTATGGAATAACAGGCGAAAATTAAAAAAAAGACATTCTTTTTGATTGGCGAAAGTGTTTTTTTCCCATAACCATTATGGTTTTATTCATTAATAATATTGTTGCTGAATACATATAAATAATGGTATAATAAAAGTAAAATACCTAATAATATTTTTAATTAACATCAGAAGGAAGTCTCTCCTGTACGGAACAAGGTTATGTTTTCAAAATGACGGGCGTTTTTCCGATCCTTGGAGATAATACTATAGAATTCTTGTTCGTTCGCTTGGTCTAATCCCACCGTTAAAGGTACACACATATAGTTCGTCTTATAGAGATAACAAACGATGTGCCTATAACATTTGGAGAGTTCCCTCGATTTCTTCAGGACCCCATCATCATCACGTTGACTTGATGAAGATGGGACCACCTCAAACCCCTCAAAACAGACAAAAAATAGTCTTCGAGTAATCGGGAAACACATAAAAAAAACCTACGAAAAGACCGCATTCTTTTTTCGAAGTCAACCCTTAACCAGGCTGACAGATCGCTTCATCTTTAGCCTTAACTTATTTGTGGGTGCTGTTGAGAACATTTAGTACCAATCTCACCCTACGATGTTAACAACATAACAGACGATTAAGAGTGTTAGCAGCTGTCAAAATGTATGAACTAACAGTAAGTTAACATTGATTAATAAAGTACCAATTTCACCAAACGATGTTAAATTTAATCAATGTTAATCGACTGTTAAGTTCATATATTTTGACAGCTGTTAACGCTTTAATCGTCTGTTAAGTGGTTAACATCGTATGTTGAAATTGGTACTTAACATCGTTTGGTGAGATTGGCACTTAGTACCAATTTCACAATACGATGTTAAGCACTTAACAGACGATTTGTGCGTTAACAGCTGTCAACAAATATGAAATAACAGTCGATTAATATTGATTGAAATTAACATCGTTTGGTGAAATTGGCACTTAATGTAGGAAACATGAATCACGTCGCCTGATTAAGGGTTAAAACCACGGATATAAATACACATAGATAACGTTAACACCTCAATCTGTATGAAAACCAACCGTGTCACTTTTTTCTACCAACTTTTCCGCGCAAAATTGATTGAATGTCGTTGCTTTTTTGGGCTATTGCAGTTTATTATCACGCAACGAGGCATTTTCTTAATTTTCACGGCCGACCGGCTGCAACAACAGGAGCGCGGAACGTCAGTAGCGACGGCCAACCCCGACGCTTGGTCGCGATTTTGGTCGCAATTCGGACACGCGGAGTAGATGCATTTGCGTTATCTGTGTGTATTTATATCTGTGGTTAAAACTTGTTACAAAAAATTTAACCCTAAAAGCGGTCCGAATAGCGCTACACTCACCATTTTTTGCGGTTTCATTCATGATGTTCTGTTGGGATAAGTTAGTTTTCGTCTTGCTTTTTCAATGAGCTTATTGATGGGTACTAAAGCTAACTGAGAAAGCAAGATAAATAAAAACTGTCCAACCTAAGATGATCTTGCGCTGCTCAGTTTTTTCTTCGGCGGAGAGTTGAGCGTTTATTAGATCAAACGCAGGCCCGCGCTATCTGGTACTCCATATTCATATATAGGTTCGCTGACGGATGCAAAGTACGTCAAAATAATGTCGGAAGACATCCGTAATATGGATATGACTACGATTGTATTTTCATTTTTTATAATTATTTAAAATTAATTTAAATATTCAAGGAAATACACATACAGTCACGATTGAAAGACGTAATAGTTATAAACAATTTAGTCTCAAAAGGTGGCAATTTACAAGTGACCAGTACTTTCTTATTATACAAAATATGTGCTGGTTTCTAATTAAAACTGTTTATATTTTTATATTTCGTACTGGAAATTTAATAGAAGTCTTATCCATATTATGCTTTCGTCACCACATTGCACCCGTCAACCGTCCTTTAATATTCACAAATATATGTACAGTCAACACATGAATACAGAGTAAATGTGACCATAGTACAGCTGTATAAACACTTACCGCGTTATAGTGTTCGACGGGAGGCGCCGGCTGTTCGTTCCACCCGTATTGCTGCGGCGCATAAAACTCAACAGGGGCTGGTTGGTGCACCGGGGTCGACTGTTTCGAGGCTTCCGCCTCCGCCTGGAGACAACCATTCATTCCAATTAACATCTGTTTGACCAGCCAGCCAGTTTGGTGATCCATTTGCGAGCAAAATCGCCGGTACGCCAACGAACTCGCGAGCCAAAGGTCTAAGCCGCCAATGGAGCACTAAAAGTCTGCGGACTTAAACACCGTCGGATTTGCTCGCTGGCTCTTTGTGCATGCTTGAAATTCTAAGTCCGCGGTCGAGAGTCGACAGTTTTGCTCGCCAATGGATCACTACGAGAGTCGGCGAGCCAACGAGCCAACGGTTTAGACTGTTTTGACTGAATGGGATGTTTTCTATGTATTTAAGTATATATTTCTCTATATAGGTATTTATATTGTTACCAATCGCTTAGCTACCAGCGATTTTCTCGCCCAAGAAACGAACAAAAGATAAAGATGCCCTGTCAGTAAAAGAGACACGTATATTAATAGTTGATCGCTGGCTGTTCACACTGCCGGCGAGAACTGTTTCCACTAGTTTGTCGAAACAAAAAATATAGATCCCGTGTCAAGAAAAGAGACAAAAATATTAATAGTTGATCGCTGGCCGTACTCGCTTCCCGCTCATCGTCGGCAGTGGGACCAGTGCCTTAGTTTGGGACTAGGTCAATTGGTGTGAAATTGTCCCATGTATTTTTTTTGACAGTTAAACTCACAGCTAGGACTTGAGCGACGTTGGCGACGTCCCCCAGCCACTGCTGGTGCCTCGGGGAGGGCTCGCCGCTGTCGTTGCCATCGTCGACGATCGGCGGGTCTTCGTGCAACGCCGGGTCGTGGTACTTGAGTCTGCAATGTACCAGATTACTGTACTACCAAGTTGGTTATAGTCTGATTATTCTAAGATGATGCCTAATTAGTATTTGTAAAAGCTTTATTGTACAAAAGATAAAGGAAACTATGCAATAAAACAAACGGCACGCTTAACTTTACGTTTTAGTAAGAAAAAAATTCTAGCAAATAAAAGTGCGTTTGCGCGGGTAAAATCTTCGACGGCTATTGGTCAGTGGCAGCCAACGCGGCGACGCCATCAACCGCCATTTTATGTAGCGGCACGTCGGTTGTCATTGAAAGTTCTACCTTACGCGTAACACAACAAGGTCTATATTGAATTGAAGTTTACGTTCGTTTATCTTCGGCATTAGTCAGCAACTATCTGAGTGGACGAAGATTGCCGACGTAACTTATGTCCTTGAAATTTGTTCCTTATCCGAGTTTAAAGTTAAGCGACTCATTTGTGGGTTTACTGTACCTGTCGCCGTGACACCTACCTGTCAGCGAGCATCGCCAGCTGATTGACCAGCTGCGGCGGGTAGTCGCGCGGCGCCCGCGTGACGGCCCGGGCGAGCACCTCGGTATACGCGAGCGCGCGTTCGTACTCGCCTACGTCGATCAGGCGGCACGCGAGCAGGAATTTGTAGGCCTGTTGGATAATAGGTTAATAGTCGCGCATGCTTGCAATAACAGATTTTTGAATATAAAAACAACCGAAAATAACAGTTTTATGTAACATTGTACAACAGACAGTGTTAATGGGTGGATCAACTTTTTGTTGCTGTTATTCTGTCCCCTAAGCCAGGGGAAAACAGTGACAGTTTCATAGTTTTTTTTAAATCATATATTACTTCTAACACACTCAGGAGAAAACTCATAAAATAATGGGTGTGTAATTGCCAAAAAAACTGATTTTTAGTGGACTAATATCCTTCGAAATCATAGTTTTAAGAAGTGACCCAAGAGACGTCACCATGGCAACGAGGTGCAACGAAAAGTTGATTGACCCTAATATACAATTAGCTCTTTAGATGCGAGACGCGAAGTAAAAATACGAGGCGTAGTAAAGCGTTCGATAATAACAGAAGTCTCATTATTATTGTATTACCGTAAACTCGGGTTACTTTAGCCCTAGGGGGAAACAATGCCCACCCCAGAAACCATCTTTAAAATTAAATAATTCCATTAAATGTTATATCAGGACCAAGCTACTTATAGAGTTCTAAAATTATTTTCACAATTTAAGATGATAACCACTAAAAAAGATATAGTTTAAAGGGTGGGCAATGTTACCCCCTAGGGCTAAAGTAACCCGAGTTTACGGTATCCTAATAGTTATTTCGTAAAATATAACAAAGGTACATTTTCTTTTGGAATTTATGTTCATAACTAGACAACTATTTTTTTCCGTGTAACCTTACCAATTTTTCTTCCTAAAAGCCTCACTCGGATTTTAACGAAAATTTAAAAGAGTGAATAGGCTTATTTCTGGGTAAGTGAGACTCGCAATCGCTATCGACTTCAAAGTGGAAGAATTGTTTTCATTTTGAATGCACACTCGCCTTCGGACTGTCAAACTGAAAACGATTGCGAGTGCGTAAGGGTGGGTTTAAACCAAGCGATCGAACAAGAATTCTGTGGCATTATCTCCTACGTTTACTTTGTAAAAATAAAGACAAAACATGCTCTAGAGCATTCGCGTTTGGTCTAAACTCACCCTTAGGCAATAGAGACGCAGGTGAGACTGAGGTCAGACGCAAAGCCATTTTGGATAGAAAAAAAGACAAGGCTGAATCCGCCCAACTGTTCTCAAGCGATACAGTTTATTTCCGTACACAGGTAAAATCAAACGAGAATACAATTAAATTCCTTTATTAATAGCTGTTCGCTTGCCCACTCCGTTGGGCAATAAACATTATTATTTGGGTAATATACAGTGTTTTTTTTTAATTTGGTTTAATGTTAAGGATGCATTCCTAAGATCAAATAAAGTTAATTCCTCCAAGAAACTAGTGTATTAACTCGTACCGTTTAGAAGATAATCAATTATTAAATTTAATCACTAATTACCGTTAAACCAATGTAAAAGGTTCATAATCCATAATGTGTCATCGTAAAGCCAAGGATACACTAGGGGACAAATGTCGCGCGACACGTGTCGCCAGCGACGTCGGGTGAAATGGCGCGAGGTTGCCGGACTTCGCTCGACATGTTTGGCAACATCGCACGACACGAGTAGCCAAGTGGACATAAGTCGCGCGATGTCGCCAGATATGTCAGGCGAAATTTCGCGAAGTCGCACGACTTCGCCTGACATCGCTACGGACATAAGTCGCGCGATGTCGCCAGATATGTCAGGCGAAATCGGCCGGCTTGTCTTGACATGTCGTGGGACATTTGTCCCCTAGTGTATCCGTGGCTTAAAGTTTTAACACTGACATTAAATGACAACAAGTTGACACTAACTTTTGCCTAACTCAAAAGGACCTTTTACAATATCCATCAATGAATTATTTAATTATTTTGTATGAGACACAGTTTCTTGTTTTTTTTTTGGATTATCGTAAAATGGTTTAAGGGATAAGTTTACATTAATGTTCCGAGCACAAGCACGAAGTTAAAGCAAATGGACACAAATACCCTGTATAGCCTATTCCAGGGATCGTACAATGCGAGCAAAATTCATTGAAGTGCTAGGGCTGTCACTTATAATATAATCGAAAAAATTAAATATGTATAGAGAAATGTGTTTACACTTATAAAAGCACTAGTTATCATTATGGTAATAAATTGCCCCTATTAGTGTTCATGGTTTATCTATAATGTTACACTAAAAATTTTAGAGTTGATAAGTATATTGTCTATAGATTTACGACTATTATCTTGTCATGATTGACAATCTGATTGTATTATTTGCATTATCTCGCCATCGTACTTTTGCGAAAATTATAACTTACTATCCCAAGTGTAAAATTGGGAATTATTTGATTTGAAATTGTAAATATAATAAAATAGTAAACTAACCAGTAACTGAGTTTCGGATTGTGTTCGATTTCATCAGTAAAAAATATATTTATTTGTATTATTTGAGTACGTAATATTTTAGTTGATAAACTTAGAACGATCGCCAACCCTAACTGGTTGTCATACGTCATTTCAATGGATTTTGCTCGCACTTTACGATCCCTGCCTATTACACTCACACATAACGTGGCTTTCTATTATTAAAAGAATTTCCAAAATCGGTTCAGCAGATCCAGAGATTACCCCCTACAACGTCACAAACTTTACCTCTTTGTAATATTGGTATAGATTAAGGCCTATACAACACGGGCGGTTCTCCCGCCGCGGGAATCCGCTTCTGTGGGCCCTGCAAAGATGCACTACGCTACCTAACGTTTCTATTCGATTCGTTTTTAACCAATCGCGTCACCGGTAGACCACGTGACTTTTCGTATCACGTCATCTCCCAGTGACGCGATTGGTTTAAAAACGAATCGAATAGAAACGTTAGTTAGCGTAGTGCATCTTTGCAGGGCCCTCTGAACCGCTCTAGACACAATTAAATATGGATAAAGATAAAAAACAAAGATATTTATTCAGTAAGTAGGCCGCACGGACACGTTTACACGTCAAGAATCTACCAGCGCTTCCCAAGAGGAGACGACTGCTGAGAAGAAACGTTTGTTAGTCCTTTACCTCAAAAGCATAAATTCCTTGTAGCGATTCACCGAATCGCATTTCACCTCGAACGTATATTTAATTATCGCGTTGTGTCTCGATCGTTTACTTTTGTAGTCGCTATAAGTTTTAGTCGCATTTCACCTCGATCGTGCATTTAACTATCGCGTTGTGTCTCAATCGTCATTTTTTTTTAGTCGATATTAGTTTTTGTCGCATTTCACCTCGATCGTGCGATAAATTTTCGCTTTTTATCCTAATCGTCTAATTCAGTATTAGACAATATCCTTAGTCGCGATGTACCTTTTTCGTTTTTTTTGTCTTTTTTAGCCAGGTTCAAGCTCAAAAATATTCTCACAAATATTGCAATATATAATTATCGTATCTGAAATCAATGTCACTGGACTTCAATGTCGCAATGACAGAGTATTATCTATTATTTATTAGTCACAAAGATAATATTTCAATGAGTTTGACAGCACTTAAGACATGAAACTACAGGTACAAAACACGTTTCAAAAACATTTTTAAAGAATTTTAGTGCGAACATCGATTAACGCGTCACATTAAATAGCGTCCCAAACAAACATCGATCGCGACGAAATGCGTCTAGGGTAAAATACTACACCAAAAATGAAATGCTACAAATTAATTATACTAATGTAAAAAACCACGCGAAAAATTGCTTCAAGTAAAAGATTCTATTGAAATTTTGTTCATTCGAGGTGAAATGCGATACGGTGAATCGCTTCAAGGAATTTATGCTTTTGAGGTAAAGGACTAACAAACGAGAAGAAACGCCGCAAGAAACTCAGCAGTCAGTCATTTTTCAAACATATTACAATGGTTACTACTTAGTCTAGCATTATATAAATTAAATATCGTCGCTTTACTTTCTCAACCTCGTATCTGATCGAATAGTTAGATAGGAAAGTAGTCTATATTCTTAAGGGAACATGAGTGCTTATCCAATCTAACCATTCGAGCAGATACGAGGTTGAGAAAGTAAAGCGACGATATTATACTTATAAAAGTTGTATATGGAAGTTGTATGCTACATACTAAACTGCGCGGTCGTCGCTTTGCTTGCGGGTGAACCGCCCGTGTAGTGTGGCCCTAATTATCTTACCTGGAGCTCTCCCACACAGTACTCCTGACTCAAGCTCAGGGCATATTCGTAAATCTCGGTAGCGAATATAGCTTCGTTGGTGGCCAGCTCTTGGAGGGAGTCAGCTCTTGAGTCCGCCAACAGCAGGGTCAGGCGGGGAGGGGGGGTCATGGAGGTAGGGGGAGGGGCGAAAGGCGCCAGCGGGTGGCGGGAGAAGGGGACGCGGGCGGAGATGTAGCAGAACTGAGCCGAGTAGAGAAGGCCACGGGAGGAGAGAGAGTCGCCTGTAAGAAGAGGACGTGATATTGAACTTGAGTGAGATGTATCAAGACAAAAGGAGAGGTTCCTATGACTAGACGTTTTTTTTAATACCATTTAATTACACAGCTTAAATAATTATACAGGATTAAATTAAGAGAAATAACTCTTGCAACATCATCAACTTGATTATACGATATTTTTACAATGTATGATAACAATATTAAAGTGAAATCACTAATTTCGTGGATCCTAAGTAGGATCTTGGTGGTATAAGCGGTAATGCGGCTGCATCGGCCCGGAGAGCCAGAGGAGTTGTAGGTTCGAATCCTGCCTAAGACCGACGAATGTTTTTCACCTTAATATACAGTGTTACCGGCATGCGGGCATTTATTAAAACTGCCGATAATATGTTGCTTTAGCAATTGTTTGCAAGTATTATCAATTAAAAAAATAATTATAATAACTTCACAATTAATTTTCTTAGATACTGTCCATTTTTAATGTACTGCATGTGCTGCGTGTTCGTCGTTATCAGTACCGCTGTTGCTTAGTACAAGGCATGTCGTGGTACGGGGGCAAATCATAATAATCAAAGTATCCGTCGACTGTCATTTACACTTGACAAATTGCTGTGCTTTACATTGCTGGCAATTAAAATTTCGTTAGAAAGTTAAGAAAGCCTGAAAATTTGTTTATTATACGTTATTTTAACCTCCTTTAAGAAAAGCTAAGGTGCTGGGCACCCACTGTATATAGTTTTGAATTTCGTAATAAAAGAAGAAGAAAAACAATTTATTCAAAGAAAACGCACACAGAGCGAAAGTAACAATGTTTTACAGCACAATTACTTATATAAAAAACGATTTTGTGGCATAAAAACTAGGCAGTTATACAAAGCAGAGCACACACTTGTGTGCACCGGAGCCCAGCGATGTGTACGGACGAATAGGTTCTGGCTCAGCATGTGTTGTGACGCGTGATCACTGTTATTCTGCCAGCACCTCAAGGGGAGGGGGAGTGCGAAACATACACAATAAAAAACGAGGTATCAGGGGAAAATAAATAAATAAAGGAGCATTACTCTTAATTACAGATATAACAATATAATAACATGTACTAATAAAAAGTAAAGTAGCCAACGAGGCACTCACCAAGTTGAGTGAGGGTTCTGGTCTCGCTCTCCGGCTTCGCTGAAGTGTTTGAGAGAATGATGGCAGCGTGCGCTCGCCAGTCACCCCACCGCTCATCCACTACGCACTAAGAATAAAAAGAAAAATGTATACCGCTGAAAAAGGCCAAGTTACCAAAGGAATAAAAAGATAAAAAGATAAAAGAAATTTATTCATTAAGTAGGCCGCACGGGCACTTTTAAACGTCAAGAATCTACCAGCGCTTCCCAAGAGAAGACCACTGCTGAGAAGAAACGCCGCAAGAAACTCAGCAGTCAGTCATTTTTTAAACATATTTCTTATTACAATGGTACTACTTAGTCTAGCATTATATAAAGCTATAAATATTAAATTAAATATAGTATCAAATAACATGCGTAGTTCAGCAGGAAAACATGCCAATTAAGAATCTTACGGGAGAGATAGAGAAAAAAAAACACATACTTATGTGTATATAAGATGGTGCGAGACGACCACATAAAAGTTTCGATATGTTTTCCTACATCAACGGTGTCCCCTAGACAAGATAAAGATAAAGTAAATATTCATGAGTATACCTAGAAATTTTACTAGCATGAACGTCGTGTTGTTAGTGCTTGACATAATAAAAACATCGACAATCCTGTTATCGATAAGTACCACTTCAACCACAACCACAGAAATATATTGTTAGATGCCGCAAACACCCACTTCGCGTGCCACCGATTCGTCTGTTAGTCCTTTACCTCAAAAGCATAAATTCCTTGTAGCGATTCACCGAATCGCATTTCACCTCGAACGTATAGTTAATTATCGCGTTGTGTCTCGAACTTTTTTAGTCGCTATAAGTTTTAGTCGCATTTCACCTCGATCGTGCATTTAACTATCGCGTTGTGTCTCAATCGTCATTTTTTTTAGTCGATATTAGTTTTTGTCGCATTTCACCTCGATCGTGCGATAAATTTTCGCTTTGTATCCTAATCGTCTAATTCAGTATTAGACAATATCCTTAGTCGCGATGTACCTTTTTCGTTTTTTTTTTCTTTTTTATAGCCAGGTTCAAGCTCCATATTTTCTCACAAATATTGCAATATATAATTATTGTATCTGAAATCAATGTCACTGTACTTCAATGTCGCAATGACAGAGTATTATCTATTATTTATTAGTCACAAAGATAATATTTCAATGAGTTTGACAGCACTTAAGACATGAAACTACAGGTACAAAACACGTTTCAAAAAAAATGTTACAGAATTTTAGTGCGAACATCGATTAACGCGTCACATTAAATAGCGTCCCAAACAAACATCGATCGCGACGAAATGCGTCTAGGGTAAAATACTACACCAAAAATGAAATGCTACAAATTAATTATACTAATGTAAAAAACCACGCGGAAAATTGCTTCAAGTAAAAGATTCTATTGAAATTTTGTTCATTCGAGGTGAAATGCGATTCGGTTAATCGCTACAAGGAATTTACGCTTTTGAGGTAAAGGACTAACAAACGCACCGATTATGTAGAAATGGACATAATCCGTACATTTTTGGTAATCTCCAATTTTTATTTTATAACACACCGCATTGTTTTATGAACCATATGACATATGATTGTAATTTTTTCCTTGATGGAAGGATTTCGCCGTTTTCTTATTAGGTACTTCAATGAGTTCCAGAGGGCCCCGCCAAGATGCATTGCGCTAACTAGAGTTTCTATTCGATTCGTTTTTAAACGAATCGCGTCACTGATAGATGACGTGATACGAAAAGTCACGTGATCTACCAGTGACGCGATTTGTTTATAAACGAAACGAATAGAAACGCTAGTTAGCGCAATGCATCTTGGCAGGACCCTCAGGACATTGTTAATATTTTCTTAATAACTATGTAATGACGTACCAGTATTTTCTCTATGACGTTGAAGTATTATCGATAACAGGTTTGTCGATATTTTAATTATGTCAAGCACTAACCACATGTTGTTCCTGCTAGAGAAATATCTAGGTATATTCATGACTTTTCTCACAGCTTCATTAAAAGCTGATTCATGTAACAAAATTCGAATGCAAAGAGTTAACGTCTCAATAACTAACCGTAGCCACGGGCGGCTGCCGTCCCGCTAACGCATGGTACAGCGTATGCAGCGGGTCCGCGCGCGGCACACCGGCGAGGAAACGCGCCGCAACCGCTGCGCGCACGCGGCGGTCGCCATGCGCGGACAGCTGGAACGCATGGCCCCATAGGTTGTGGGACATCGCCCACTCTGGAAATAATAAATTGTGTTGTACCAAAATCTATATAAAAAACCGGCCAAGTGCGACTCGGACTCGCGCACGAAGGGTTTCGTGCCATTAAGAGTTCTTAAATATTTATTTTATTGTTTTTAGTATTTGTTGTTATAGCGGCAACAGAAATACATCATCTGTGAAATTTTCAACTTTCTAGCTATCACGGTTCATGAGATACGGCCTGGTGACAGGCAGACGGACAGACGGACAGTGGAGTCTGAGTAAAAGGGTCCTGTTTTCATCGACAAATAAGTGTTTATTTGTGTCGACATATTTTATCGATTGACTTGCAAAATCTCAAACCTGACGTTCGTGAATCGCACGAAAGTTACCAATTTTTGTTTATTCACCCACTGCATTGTACAGATGTAGTGAAATAGGTATCCGTTGACATCGTATTTTCTCGGAAATGTTCGTTGTTGTCATGCTACTTCAGTCTGACTCAGTACCCAACAAGACAACGTGGGGGAACGTAGCATCGCGAGAGTGATAATCGATATAGAGTGGTTAATACCAGAGTATTTTTTGTTAATTAAGATTAAGTTTGTTTTCAGTTCTTTTTAATAGTCATGCCGAAAGCATTAATACATGGGAAACGTTTAGATCGACAAGCCTGTGAAATTATTTTCAACATTTATTTATATTTCTTCTTGTTTACCTACACCTAATTTCTGTATATTTGATCGTGGTGGTTTTAACATCTCGGTGTGGTTTCAACTCGTAGCTTTGACATTTGACACTGATAACTAAAGTACTCTATTTATTTAATACAAACATGTCAATTAATAATTCAATAATTCATAGACACGTCGGCATCATTCGGAAGTAGACGCGAGTTCCGAGTTTTCACGATGTGAAAGGATTATTCACTAGATCTGTACAAGCCTCTTCGCCACTGTATTATTCCTATCGTTATAAATGTTATCGTTATAATATTGACGACGCGCTGGCCTAGTTGGTAGTGACCCTGCCTACGAAGCTAGGGGTCCTGGGTTCAAATCCCGGTAAGGGCATATATTAGTGTGATGAGCGCGAATATTTGTTCCCGAGTCATGGATGTTTCCTATGTATTTAAGTATATACATACATACATACATAATCTCACGCCTTCGTTCCCAGAGTGGGGTAGGCAGAGCTACAGAATTACAAACATCTCTAAAAACTTGTTGATAATTCTATAACCACAATTTGCACAATTAGGCTAAGATGTTTACCAGCGTATTAGTGACAGATTGCAAGCCCATCGCCTAACAGTACTACAAGCCTTTATTCCCTTAGTCGTCTCTTACGACATCCACGGGAAGACATGGAGTGGCACTATTCTAACTCGGCAACTACACGAGGATATTTAAGTATATATTTCTCTATATAAGTATTTATACCGTTGTCTAGTACCCATCGTACAAACCTAGAGCTTAGTTTGGGACTAGGTCAATTGGTGTGACATTGTCCCCTGATATTATAACATTGTAACTAAATAATGTGTGCTTATTGAATAACGTTCAGCGTAGCCCAATCGATTGTCCCCGTACCGCGATGCATTGATAGCAAATCGATATTTACAATACGAATAGGCGACCGTAATAAGAATATCTAGTCTTGGTACGTAGGCGAAAATAACGATGACACGTTTTCTTTAAGGTTAGGGACGTTAATTTGTTCGATTTTAATTTTTTCACTTCTCATGCTCCAAAAGTCTGTCTTTACGTCGTGCGTAGGCGACATAAAGTCACTTTTTATGCTCTAGTGCATAAAGTAAAATCTTCGTCGAAGGCCAAGGCAATCGGTCCAACAGCCACACCAACAACTTTAAATTCATAGAATAACCTCTTTATTTTATTTCATTTCGTTAGTATTCTAAGACCAAGGCAAGGATACCAACAACCAAAGTACACAATAAAACTTCATGAAATAAACTTATAATTTTTATTTTGTCGCATTTATTATCATTATTATTATTATATTTGAGTTCATCAATATATTTAAAGCATGACAATAAGTTATCATAGATATAAAAAACAAAATGTTTTTATAACTGAGCGGTATGTATCGACCTAAGTCAGATGTCACGTACCTAACGAAAAAAAAGAAAAAAAAGTTAATCGGCGGGAACCATACTTATTTTGTCAGTGTCAATGTTTGTGTTATAATAATTTACATGTTGCTGTTTCATTTCCTCGCAATCGAAGTGAAAATTAGAGTGTACAACTCGTCCATAAAACCCATTTAACACTCGACTTTATATCCATCCTCGCTCGCAAGCTCGCTTGGATGGATAAACGTCTTGCGTAAAATAGTGCGTTTTATGCACTTGTTGTACAATCTACTATTTATTACGTCTATGGCACGTCATGATTATAGTCCATTTGCTTAGATAGTGTCACTACACTCACACGTACTTGTGGTTATTGTAATAAAATACGAATATAATTCGATGTAAACAGCCAAATTCACTTGCGGTTGTTACGCCGTAAGTGAAAATGGCAGTTTCTAAGTGAATGGACTATGCAGCTCAGTGGATCCAGGGGGTAAGGGGATCACGACCCATGCAAGTAAAAAATGGGAATTGACTGGTCAAGATTATGATGGGAGTGTCAAAGATAGAAAGTTTAATGGCTCCCATTTTGTGTGATTTATAACCGCCGACAAAAAAATAGGGGGTTATTATAATGTTTAAGTACCTGGAAGACCGAGCGTCGCTCGGGTTGAAAACGAAATTTCCGAAGATGATAACTTGACAGATCGATTTTTCGCCCCCGTAAACCCCTATATTTCAAACATCGAAATCGTTGGAGCCGTTTCCGTGATTCAGATTTTATATATATATATACAAGAATTGCTCGTTTAAAGGTATTAGATGTGTGTGTTGGTCTGTGTTTCTGTGTATCTATGTGTCTCTTTGTGGCACCGCAGCTAAACGAAAGGATTAGGACGCGTTTTTCTTTAAATAAGTTAGTTCCGGTATGGGTCTTAGCTAAGGTGGCTTAGGTTTCATGGAAACCGGTTGGGCCACGCAGCGCACCGGCAACGACCGCTGCCGTCGCACCAAAGAAGGCGGCTAACTCCATAGTAGGGTGACGGCACCAATTATGGACACTTTTAGCTAACAGGTACCAGTAATGGACAGTTCACTCTTAGTTAAAATTTCATACGGTCCTAAATTGATTGTCGCAAAACAAATGAATAACCCTTATCTTCTGTAAAATAAGAGTCAAGTGTCCATTATCGGTGCCTTGTCCATTACTGGTTTTACCACCCTAACAGTTTAAGCAATTTAAATTTTATGCGTTTACCAATAGAGTATAGAATGGGTCGACTAGTACATTGCGGTTAGCCGCCTTTTTTTAGTAGGAGATCCGAATAGGAGACGATTTGCACCGGGCTGCTTATTCGATAACAAGTATTTTATATCAAATTTAATATGCTAAGTAATATATGGCGAATAGGTAGGCTGAATAATTTCAGTCCAGTACATAATTAATAAAAAAAATTAAAAAAAACTTTTTTTTAAAAGTGCAGTAGCTTGTTTAATAGACAAATTACATACCTATCGAAAGTATGAAGCCTATAGGATATGCAAACGTTAGGTTGACTATTTTTTTCCCGTCAAACTATTGGGTAGGCAGGTATAAACAGGTAAGTCGGTACTAATAATTTGCACCAAACCTAACGTTTGCATATTCTATAGACTTCATACTTTCGATTAGTATGTAATCTGTCTATGAAACAAGCATTTGCAATTGTAAAAAAAAGTTCTTTATTTTTAATGATATAAGTACCGGACTGAAATTTTTCAGCCTACCTATTCGCCACATATTATTTAGCGTATTAAATTTGATATAAAATACTTTTCATCGAATAAACAGCCCGGTGAAAATCGTCTCCTATTCGGATCTTATACCATTTGGTAGGACGGCAGCCCTTGTGGCACCTCTCTTAAAGGATAAGATAGTTGGCTGCGGGGATGTGTGGTAGGAAGGGGATTTTGGGTAGGGGGGAGTGGGAGGCGTCAATACGGGTGATACGAACTGAGCAGCGTCTTCAAGGTTTCGTCAGGATGTCGACGTCGTCGCCGTGTTGAGGTCGCGTGGGTACGCCTTGCCGTCGGGGGGTCGCGAGTAGAGAGGGGCCTGCAATATATTTGTCATCAACTTACCTATGGCATCCTGTCGATTTCCATACGTCAGGTATTCTCTTAGCTGGTCGAGGGCAGTTTTCTCGTCAATGCCGGACTGCCGAGAGAAAGCGGCCTCGTCTTGCGCTGTAATAGAAAGGATCGCCATTTAGTTATAGCAATAATAACATGGATACTTCACTTGTATGTAGAAAATACAGTATGTCTATATTATTATCAGTAGCGGTAGGATTTTTGGTGGCATATCGTGGTTCTAGAATCCATGGAGTCGTTATTTCCTTATTATTATAATCAGAGGTCGGAATTTTCACGGCAAAACATAAGACTCGCAATCTTGCTAGTGTTAGAACCTTTTTTTTATCGATATCAAGTATTATTATATAAAAAAAGTCGAGCCGATATATTTACCTACATTATTTTATAATCATTCGTGCCAGCTTTAGTGAAGCTAACTGCACTTTACATAATAATAACATTATTAACTAGGGATCGGAAATTCGGATGCTTTTATTGTTTTGTTTTTGTTGTTGTATTGATGTTAAGTAGTATGGAGGTGGACTCAATTTAATTTTGCTAATAAATTTCACGGGATTTCCCGGAATACCGGAAATTAGGATGCATATACACATACGTATTTAAAGTACTTATTTAAATAACATATTTCAGTTGTTTCTTTTTACAAAATATGTGGTTTGTTTAACTAACAGTACTGTACAACAGTATTCTTTAACATCAAACTAAATTAAATTTGTTAAGTTACATATTATTCTTATGAAAACTAATGGTACTATAATTAAAACAAATTTACATAGTCTTACAAAATGGAACTGTTTACCATCGTGTTAACAAAATTGCTGAAAATAGTCATAACCTAAATATTTTGACAGTTAGGTATCACTATTTCCTGATGTTTTATACAATCCCGGAATCCCGGAACTTAAATAATTAAAATAATATTTTTAAGAAGCCGACTCCATACTTGCTGAGCTTTTTCCGGAAATTTGCTAATAGTAGGTATAAAAGCATCCGAATTTCCGATCCCTATTAATAACAGATAAATACCTATATTTACGTAGTATACTCCTTATTTGTATTTAACAACGAACTTTTTTTCTAGTGTTATATTATAATAGCAAATGTTGATTTGCGTAGTGTATATGCGACTGTTTTTGTATTTTTCTAGTTTTCATTTTATTCACTAAATCCATAATGCTTCAAACATTTTTTTTCTAAAAAAAAACCTGTTTAGTTTTCAATGTAACTCACAAATTGATCAAATAATTATAATAAAATAAATTCAACGACATCATAATGGATGTTAAACTACCTATTCCTACCATTACAGAAGACCTTGAACGATTCCAATACGATCTTGCAATACAACTTGAAAGCAACCAAAAGCACTGTGATGAGAATCACTTTCTTTATCCTCATGGTGTTAAATTAGGCGTTTAGTTGGTGAATTCTATAACGACTATAAATTTAATCTTCCAAAAATACACACAGCAAATGGGTTCTCTATCGGCCGTATAGCAGAACACCCACCAATATTTACGTCCGTATGAAAAATAATACACAATTTGTACGCGTCTCAATAAAAAATCCACACACTATTAGCCGTTATTTAAAAACGTGTCCAGAATTTTGATTATCCAGTGTTAGCAGCCAGTATTTTTCGGAAATTAATAAGTGTCCAGTTAATTTTCCAAACACAAATACAATTCTTCTATGTTTAAAAACAGAACGTAGATCCAGAGAGATATCTCGATGGACACCAGAGTTGTAACAAAAAAGCACCAAAATGACATTTTAGTAACCAATTATCACGTGTTTACAAGGCAGCGGAGTTGCAACGAATGGCGCTTGCACTAAGGGCGCACTAAATCTGGTAGGCGCTATTACACAAAGGAATATCACATTGAAGTCTAAGGCTGCGTTTCCACTAGTAAGATGTAAAAACACACCAAAATGATTACAGATGTAGTGAATAATCCTTTCCTATCGTTTTGTGGGGGATGTCCAGTAAGATCACCTCATACTCATACTTTGGCATAATCATCTTTTGGCATAATCATCTTTTAGCATAGAGTATTTTTTTCTGAAACCGTATATTTTTCGGGATTATTTAAAATATCACTGCATAGAAACCATTACGTTAGGTTAGTTTTATTTTATAACAATCCTGAAAAGTATACGGTTTCAGAAAAAAGACTATACCTATGCTAAAAGATGATTATGCCAAATGATGATTATGCCAAATGATGATTATGCCAAAAAAAGCTATGCCACATGAATGTAAACCAAAATTAATAGGTAGGGGATCCTACCAGGTGATCTTACTGGACATCGCAGTTTTTTGTCGGATAAGTTCGTATTTATCTTGCTTTCTCAATTCGCTTCAGTACCCATCAATAAACCAACTGAGAAAGCAAGATAAATAAGAGCATATCCGACAAAAAACGATGGGAAAGTATTATTCACTACATCTGGTATTGGCAGACATAGGAATCCAGGGGGCAACATTTTATGACAGGTATGGAGTTCCTATATCGATAAACTCAATTATCGATGCTTTTACATATACTAGTTATCTCCCCCGGCATTGTATGTATTTTTTTGTAAGTATTGTTCTGAAGATGAGTATGAAGTTCACACAGCATATTAAAAATAATGATGTACCTCCACAGAAATTCAAAAGTCATTTAGCCATCTGAAATAGATTTATCAGCCAAGACGGCGACGTGTAACGCCCGAAAATTTGGAACAAATTCGGATCATTTATTTTGACAATAGTAGTGCCCTCCTAAGCAAAAATGCAATAACTAAATACAACAGCCAAAGCAGATTCAACTCTCTTCTGTTTGTAACTAGGTTGCAATTTCTATAGATGTTTTGTCTGAGATATCGCCATTATGCTTAGTAGGGCAGAGTAGAAGGGCCAGAAATGAAAAAAAAATGATGAGTCAAAAATCGTTTAGAGAAATGAAGAAGAGAATTACGTTATTATTTTGTTTAATATTTACAGTTTTAATAAATAAAAAGGTTTTTACAAGGAAAACTTGCATCGATAATTGAGTTTATTGATATAGGAACTCCCTACCCGTCATGAAATAATGGCCCCTGGATTCCTATGTCTGGTAATACAATAAAATATTTAACTCTATCACTAAACCAAGCATTCAAAAATACACGAAAAAAACTAAGTTTTCGTTTATTTTTGCAATTTAGTCTATTTTTAATTAATAAAAAACTAAAAAAAGGAAGCTGTTTGATCACTAAAAATAGTGACGTCACAAGTCTGTTGTTCATATAAACTTCATACTAGCAATCGTTTTTGACGTTTCAATAAAAGTTGCTGATTTGATACAGAGTCAAATACCGTATTGGTTTTCAACAGACACAATGTGTTGTCATAATTTGAATGTGTGTATCCGTGTGTTTGTCTGTCGCATTGCTCATAAATAGGTAAACCGATTCGGGCGCGGTTATTTTAACAGAAAGCTAGTTTAATCGCCGCGGTTCTTAGCTAGGTTTGCTTGGTTATAGGTTAAGTACCAATTTCACCATACGATGTTAACCACTTAACAGACGATTAGAGCGTTAACAGCTGTCAAAATATATGAAATAGTAGTTTGATTAACATTGATTAAATTTAACATCGTTTGGTGAAATTGGTACTAAAGATGGTGGTAGCGATCCGGACGGACAATGCACAAACAAACTTTTTTTATTTCTCACAGCTTTAGTGGAAACGCGCCCTAAAGAAAGGGGAACCCCAAGGTATAATTATGGTAGTATTTCAAAGTCAGCGACGAGAAAATAGTGACAGGTGCATCGGTAATGTGCGGGAAAAAGTCTGCTCAATGTAATAGCTGCGCTTGTCACTTACACTTTTCAGATATGTGTAATGCTTAATACTAAGCACTTATACAACATGTTTACACACATGTGACAAGTGTAAGTGACAAGTACTAAGCATTAGCTACTAAGCCCCGTGTAAACGTAGCATTAAGGGTTCGCAAAGGAGTCAATTTCGCCACGATCGAGTTTTGTCTTTTTTTTAATACACGGTGCAGTGTTTGATCGAATGCAAAAAAATGCTCTGCTGTTTATAATGTTAATTGATCAAGGATGCATTTAAAATGCACGTGTAGAACACCCAGGCGTCTATTTCAAATAGTTTTAATTTAAAATATAAACTTTACGTGACTTTGTCATGAAATTTTTGTAAAGAAAACGTAACTATCCAAGATATTTATTTTAAATCAATAAATGGACATAATATTTCTTTCGACCTGTATCATATTGGACAATTTTACCATGGGCATACAACAGCATAAAATTAAAGAGAGAAAGTGAAACGAGAGCTTTCCTATATGATCTTATGACCCTCAACATTGTAGGGATTGAAACCTCCACGGACCTAATAAGCAAGGATCGGAAAAACGCCCGTCATTTTGAAAACATAACCCTGTTCCGTACAGGAGAGACTTCCTTCTGATGTTAATTAAAAATATTATTAGGTATTTTACATTTATTATACCATTATGTATATGTATTCAGCAACAATATTACTAATGAATAAAACCATAATGGTTATGGGAAAAAAACACTTTCACCAATCAAAAAGAATGTCTTTTTTTTGACCTATTTATGAGTCGAAAAAGTTTGTTCACAGTTTACGGAGGACATTGGGGCAATCATTGACATTGGTTTACTGTTTGTATGTGTGTTTGTGTTTTCTAATTAATATTTCGGTTTCATTCATTAATAAAATTGTCGCTAAGTACATATAAATTATTGTATAATAAATCTATAAAACACCTAATAATATTTTTAATTAATATCAAGGAAGTCTCTGCTATACGGAACAGGGTTATGTTTTCAAAATGACGGTCGTTTTTCCGATCCTTGCTAGTAAGGTAAGTGGGGGTGAAGTAGGCCTCGCCTCGATATACTGAGTTATTATTATATATTCCAGAGCTTTGCAAAGTCCAGCAGGGGGCCTAATATGGCTGCGTTCATCGGGTGATAAAATGTGGGTAAAACATCCGTAACTTTCTGACACGTATACAGGGTGCCTCTGACCTTGGGGCTTTAAATGCAACCATCGATTCTACTCTCTAAACTGAACTACTTTTGTTCTGCAACATTAAAAAATAACTTAAATTTAGATTACTAATTGATGTTAAAGTCTAGTTGTAAAATCAGTGTATTACATCATGGCCATAAAATCACGATTTCGTGGTACGGGGCGACATTTCCTTGGTACGAGGGCTAAAGGAGAATTAGATCGCGTACATTGAAAATTATATTTAACTTGTATGAAAACAATAAAATTTTAGTTGGATATATTTTTAACAACTTACAGAACAAAAGCAGCTCAGTTTCAGGAGTAGAGACGATACATGCATTTAAAGCCCCAAGGTCAGAGGGACCCTGTATAAGTACGAGAGTGACGGACGCTTTATCCACATTTTGTCACGCGCGATAAACGCAACCATACTAGGCCCGCAGAATAGAATATGTTTATCTTGTACATCAGGTATTGCTAACCTTTTTTTGCGTCGAGCCTCCTATAATATTTTCATGCCTTCCCTTTCCTTTTTTTCGTGACAAAAAACGTACGTACATTAATTACAGCGATGACAGCTGTTAATTTTGGAAGATGTTCCAATTTGGATCTCATTACCTTACAATATTCGATAACGTAATTTCAAAATTACGTTACAGCTTTCATCGCTGTCACCTACTAACACAGGTAAGGTAATGCTGGTCATTTGCCTTTCGGCTTCTGAACCCATCTTAGAGTACTTATAATATGTGTGTAGATAAAGTATTGTACGCGACTCTGCGTAATTAGCATTACGCACCGTCACGTAAACTACTATTGGCAACATCGAATGATGAAGTTACGTTGTGAGACAGAGATCGAATGCATTACAATTGCTGAATTGCTATTGTATTTTTTATGTTATATTTACACATTAAACTGAAGGTTTTTTCGTAAATTTTAAGCATTCCGCGCTCTCCTTGGCACTTTCTAAGGCTTTGCTTCAAAAGGAAGTGGTTGTATGTTGTTTATTTTGTAAATATTGTATTTTGAGTATGCGTTTTGTACAATAATGTGGTTACATACCGCACCTTCAGAACAATAGTGACCTAATTCAAAATTTCAGCTTTCAAACTTCAGGTCATAAATTTCTTATTATAGAGACCTAACTCGAAATTTAAAATTTCTGACTTAGGTCACTATTGTTCTGAAGGTGCGAACGTACAGTCGGCCAAAAATGTTGTCTACCACCCTACGGTTGAAGTTCATTCGCACGTCATGATACAACAAGTTCGATTTTCCCTCGCAATAATATTATGACAGTGACAAGTGTCAACCTTAGCTATAATTAGATCTCACAGAAACTTTTGTCAAAACTGGTAGACCACTTCCTTGGCCGACCGTACACACATAAGGGCGTTTTAACTTAGAATATAACATATTAAAAACATTTATTCGACGAGCTCAAGTAATAAAACAGAACAAACATCAACATCACAAAAAAAATGGCAGCACAGACATCGAAATTAATCAATAACGGAAAGGAATAAAAAAAATACCACTGTAGCATAATATTGCCATGGATCGGAAGACGAAATGAACGCTACTCCTCTCTCACTCGTTCTCTACCGGACTTGACCCAACCCGTATTCACAAACAATACTTAAGGGATCCTTCGCTGAGTAAACGCGCTGCGTTCAATACAGCTTTGTGATTGGTCCTTTTTGACCGACCTTTTGTTTATGAGACGATTTGAACCAACCAGTGCGTTCGTGAGCGCTGTGAGACCTCATAGTGACGTTTGTGAATGCGGGTGTGAGTATTTTAAAAACATCTCGTAACTAAATCGCATGGCGAAGCAGAAACTGAATTATCTAAACCTTATGTAGTACAAGATTACCATCGCATCATCAGTTTCGCATTGCAAATCATTTATCACATACTAGCGACCCGCCCTCGCTTCGCTTCGGTTTATGTGAGTTTTCTGTAACACCCATAAATAATCCAACTTAATATACATATAAACCTTCCTCTTGAATCACTATCGATTGCTGAAAACTGTATTAAAATCAGTTGAGTAGTTTAAAAGATCTAAGCGAACAGACAGCGGAAGCGACTTCATTTTATACTATGTAAAGATTATATTATACTTGGTTTTTTGCGCGACTTCGTCCGCGTAGATTTAGTTTATCGTTATTCCTGGAATAAGGTTAATCCAGGGTATAACCTATCTCCATTTCAAATTTCATCCAAATCCGTCCAGCCGTTACAGTGTGATTAACATACGAACACACAAACTTTCGCATTTGTAATAGTAGCTTTTGCGCGCAACTCCGTTCCCGTAGAAGTCGTTTATCGCTATTCCCTCGGGAACTGTCTAATTTCCCAGGGTAAAACGTAGGCTAGGTGCTATTCCAGACTATAATCAATCTCTGTGCCAAATTCCATCCAGATGCATTCAGCCGTTTGACGTAATTGAGTAACAAGTATCTAAACTTTCGCATTTATAATATAAATATACAGTCTGTTCCAATTGACATTGGCAAAAATGTAAACACAACCAAACGAATCAATTTACTATTGCTTGATAATCACGTGCTTTTAAAGATCAAGTGAGCTCTTAGAAATGATTTATACACTTGCCCCCTTACTAATAAACGTTGAGTAACGGTGGTATAGCTATAGTGTTTTGTCCTTATCTGTCAAATTCAAATGTCACAATGACAGATAAGGACAAAACATTGTATAGCCATAACACCGTTACTCAACGTTTATTAGTAAGGGGGTAAACCTTTACTTTCATATTAATTTTAAGATTAAATAACTATTAATTCTCGTGTGGTTGCCGGGTTAGAATAGTGCCACTCCATGTCTTCCCGTGGATGTCGTAAAAGACGACTAAGGGAATAAAGGCTTGTAGTACTGTTAGGCGATGGGCTTGCAACCTGTCACTATATACTGGTAAACATCTTAGCCTAATTGTGCAAATTGTGGTTATAGAATTATCAACAAGTTTTTAGAGATGTTTGTAATTCTGTAGCTCTGCCTACCCCACTCTGGGAACGAAGGCGTGATATTATATATGTATGTATGTAATTATACGTTATTTCAATAAAAACACGCTTGATGAATATTTGAGGTTATGTGTCAAACAGTACAAATTTGTTTACATCTTTGGCAATTTCAATTGATACAGACTATAAGTAAGATAATAATAAAATGAATGCCATGCCATTGCTGTGATTTTTATAAAGACAGCAGCCAAGAAAGCCTTCCTGCTACAAAAACAAATGAAGGGTACACGGTAACAACTACTGACATACCAAAAAAAAAATTGCAACGTAGTATTCGAAGCATTCTAAACTCTATCCTCGTAAGGCCCACCATACTACAAACAGGGAGTTTTTTGTGAGTGGGACTTTGAATCTACCGTCAAGGCAATAAAGTTCAATTACGTTTGTTCGATAATGACATTTTCAGTTTATCAAGATAGGAAAATAAACCTTATTACCATTGTAACACAGTTCAAATTGAATTGCCTTGATCATGTTCATTCTATTGCACACTGGGCCTTACGAAGCTATTGGTAACCAAATTAAATTTCAAATGCTTATACGCTTGCTGTGCAGTTAAGCTCCTTCATTAGTATCAAGGCATGGAACATTTCTAGTCACCCTAGTACAGTAAAGGACTTTAATTGTTATGCCACTATAGAATCCTGTCATAATGACAGCGTCAAACCACATGACAGAAATTACGCATAAATGAATGATTAACGTTATGCGACAGGGTTCCATAGTGGCATAACAATTAAAGTCCTTGACTGTACAGTGCGATAGCTCTTAGAAGGTGCTTCGGGTTGTACTTATCTCTCACTCGCTCGCATACGCCCTTATTAAGAGAAGCACCAACCCGAATTGAATGTTTCACTTCATATTAGCGACGTGTAAAAGAGCCCTCATCATAAGAATAAATAATAGCTACACGTAGAAGCGAATCTCCTTTGACCAGGCCCCATATGCCGCGCTTTAAATACCTACTTCCCCCTTCTCCCCGCTACGCCCCTCTGTCTTCCGCGCCCAAAGTTAGGGCTGTCAATTGCGAAATATTTTAATCGGTTTATGGATGTGGTATACAAGTTTAATCACGAATTATTATTAATGTTTTACTTCAACGTGGAGATATTGTTGCATAATGAGTTTTTACGTTTACTACTTTTTGATGATATTAAGGTTATCTCACAAAACTCCTTTATTCAATCAATTATTTCTAATTAATTTGCCTTAAATAGTCATTCACTTTTTAAAACACTATCTTAGTTCAACCATAAATACTAAAACCAACACAAATACGAAAACCAATTCAAGACACAATATCAATATCAATATATATTCCGTGTGTGGCGCCCCTGACTGACTAGACACCTCAGGTGTCGCCAGGCGGTAGGTATCTAACGCGCCGAGCGCGCGTCGGGAGCCGGGAGTTTCGCTTCTACGTGTAGTTATTATTTATTCTTATGCCCTCATGTAGGCATTTTACTGAATATATACAGGGTGGAAAGTTGAGACGGGGCAGTAAGGGCAGCTACTAAATCCCTTGATGCTACGCGAAAAAGCTTTTAGGAGACCTTCACTAAGTTTTTAAGTGATGACAATCGATATTCACAGATTTTTGATAAAATGTACAGTCAGCGAGAAAATCGACTTTTTTTATGCCAATCTGTCCAATTTCTATCAAGAAGTAAAATACGGGTTGGTCTCATGTCGTCTAAAAAGCAACTGGTCTATGTAGTAACTCGTCTAATAAGCATTTCGTCTATATATGTAATTCTCATGTCGTCTAAATTGCAAATCGTTTTATGTAGCACGAGGTCTAAAACGCAGCTGGTCTAAGTAGCAAGTGGTCTAACTAAACCACACTACTGACCAAAACTAGTATCATAAATATGAGGTAGGTTTAGGTTATGTTAGTTTTGCAGCAGGCCCGGAGGGCCCACCACCCAGAAATAGAAGCTCCGCACGAGCGGAGCTCCATCGACAGTCTTACTTCTGATCAATTAGACAGTGTCGACGGAGCTCTCGACGGACTACTTGCTATTTAGACTAGCTGCTTTTTAGACGAAACGAGACTAACCCTTATAAACCACTCGATTTTCGACGCCGAAAATTAATTCATTAGGGTGCGTAACGGTCGGTATAACAACTTTTAATATATTTTCAATAGTTATAAGTAGGGTTAGTACTTTTGGTGGCAAATCGTGGTTCTAGAATCCATGGAGTCGCTATTTCGTATTTATTATAATACATACCACTTTGATCTTGACCTTCAGTATTTTAATATTTCAAAATTCATTTATTAATTAAACCGCTAAACCAATTTAAATTAATTTTGGTATGGAGATATCTCTTCTGTGAAAGCGTTAGAAACGAGCAAATATTAGTAGGTATGAAATAAAAAAAAATGAACTATGACTATACTATACTGAAGGTCAAAATCAAATCAAAATGTCGTTTATTATAATAATGAAATAGCGACTACATGGATTCTAGAACCACGTTTTGCCACCAAAATCCTAACCCTAGTTATAAGGATTAAGGGATATAATGTCCTTTTGGTATAACAATATTTGGCATATTCTGATATGATCTAACTATCACTAGATATAATTAGCTTTTAATATTACAACTATTAATCTAACAATAATGTGGTATAACGTTTATGTGATATAACTGTGTTTGATATAACGATCAGTGGGTATAATGCAATACTGGTACAATCTACCCATTCCGCGTCAAGGCATATCTCCGTTAGGAGCGACGACGAGCGAAGCGAGAAGGAGTGTTAGGAAGAACTGCGACCCTACAGCACATTTAGAAGCCTTTACGGCCATTTGCAGCATTTTTTGGCGTACCGCTAGGACTAATAGTAATATTGCATACAGTGCAACCATTTTTTTAATAGCGATCGGCTATCATCGTTTTTCTATGACACACGAGTGACAAATATACTGTCAGTTGCGAGTGCAAGCGTGATAGCGATAGCCTGCCCAAAGCTATTAAGAAGCTGGGAATACTGTACTTATATAAAATTAGAGCACAATTTAACGGAAAAGGGGTTTGGGTAAAAGTGTTGTCATTTGTAAAATTCATACATTTTCAAGGACAGCGGCCATTCGTAAAAGTGGTAAATTATGATAGAATTATTAAAAATAAACATATTTTGTTATGTAATTTAATACTCTAAAGTGCATCGGAGCCGAGATATTTAAATATTCATACTTGGGCGTACTTTTGTACTAAAAATTGAATACTTAAATCTTTAAAATCTCCGCTCCGATATTATTTACCGCCCTAAATTATATATATCTATGTGTATTTAGAGGTCCTCTAAATAACTACGTAAAAATCATCCGTGGCCGCTGAAAAAAAATATGACAATATTCTTCAAACAAATTTACCCAATGCCCTTTGTCAATTAATTTGTAAAATTTGATCATCTCTACAGATATTGGGGAAGGTATAACCTAATTAAGGCTTAAAATTACATGTTATAATTCAAATCAAAATATATTAACAAAATCGCGTGGCAGCATAAAAAATATAGCAAAGCGTATATAAAACAAATATTACATTTGCTAATGGTACGGAACGCTTCGTGCGCAAGTCCGTTTCGCACTTGGCCGGTTTTTTATCTAGTACCTATAATAATGGTATAGGAACCAATTTCACTATACCATGTTAACATCTTAACAGACGATTAGAGCGTTAACAGCTGTCAAAATGTATGAACTAACAGTCGATTAATGATTAACATTTAACATCGTAGGGTGAAATTTGTACAGTCAAGGACTTTAATTGTTATGTCACTATCGAACCCTGTGGCATAACGTTAATCATTCATTTAAGCGTAATTCCTGTCATGTGGTTTGACGCTGTCATTATGACAGGGTTCCATAGTGGCATAACAATTAAAGTCCTTGACTGTACTATGTGTTGAGCTTAGTTTGGGACTAGGTCAATTTATGCGAAATTATCCCCTGATATTTAATTAATAATTAATACTAGAGGGCGCCCGCGACTTCGTATGTGTTGAATTAGTTTCCCATTACTCCCCCTATTTCTGCCCGTTGGGGGTGGATTTTCGGAAAATCCTTTCTTATTGCACTCCTAGACCTTACGTGCCAAATTTGGAATCTCTAGAGCCAGCGGTTTGGGCTGTGCGTTTATATGTCAGTCACTCGGTTTCTTCTCTTATATATTTTATTATATATATTATAATTAGTTAGGTATACATTTATACCGGTATACTTTGACTTTACAGTTTAAACTGCATGAGTATGAGCTAACCGGCCAAAAATACATGACACGACGATCATTAAAATGGCGATGGATTGAACACGTGTTGCGCAGAATAGATGGTATATTTCTGCTGTTTTTATTTCCGTCGTCGCACCGAACATACCTTTGTTAAGTTAGTTTAAGTTTTAGATGTGATTCCTGCTTGGAGACTGAAAACCCGCAGTGTTGCTGCAACCGCAATTGAAAAGGGCATGCTTCGATGGTTCGGTCATTTGGAAAGGATGGATGAAAGAAGATTGACTCAAGAGATATACAGAGCGTCAGTGAGTGGGAGGGTCGGAAGGGGCCGCCCTAGGCGTACTTTTTCGAATCAAATCGGAGAAATACTGGAAAAGGACCGAGTCTTAAGTACCCGAAACCGACGCGCATTCACGACTCGATATATGAAGTGGAAGAAGCGAAAGAGATTTCGTGCCTTTACTTTCTAAAAATCGTATCTGATCGAATAGTTAGATAGGAAAAGCACTCATGTGCCCTAAATAATAAGGACTTCTTTCCTATCTAACTATTCGATCAGATACGAGGTTTAGGAAGTAAAGGGGCGATTTGTCAGGATCGTAGCAGGTGGAAAGAAGTGGTCTCTACCTAGCTCTCTGGAAAACGAGCGTTATTTAATGTATGTATGTATGTATGTATGTATGTATGTATGTATGTAAGTACTATGTACAGTCGAAGGCACTAATATACAGGGTGTTAGGTAATGAGTGGATAATCCTTGAACTATGGATAGAGGGCACTTAGGACGTTATAAAAAAGCTAAAATAGGTTCGGTAAAAGTCGCACGCTTTTCGAGATATTAGGACTTTTAGGTTTTTTTCGAAAATGAACACCCTTGTTCAATGTTTTGATCATAGCACCATTCTAAGCTAATTTTTTCCAAATTTTATTTTTTCTCAATATTCTTGAATACTTATGTTATCAAATAAGCATCACCATTAATGAGAGACTACAATGGATTTTGAAGAAAAAAATCGCAAACTTAATTAGTGCGTTTTCAATAGTACATTGATCGAACTTTCAGCACCCATGGTGAAAAAAAAATACACTACCGTCTAGTTGCCCATAAGCTTAAAAACATGCCAATTTATTGACAATTTAAAAATAGTAATTACCTTTTGAATTTAAAATCAAAATGCAAAAATAATGATTAAAAATACACGCCCACCCACACTTTTCCTGATTTACTCTTTGTATCCCGGCCGTAGAATTCAAAACTTTTTGTTGCAAGAATGACATTACTGGCCACTAATTTAAATGCCATTTATTCCGAAATTAAAAAATATGCCTTCTGCTTTTTGTTTTTTTTTTAGAATTCGATTTTGAAATTCGCTATTATTGCGTAGTTAATGGTGAATTGTGTGTTTAGATTGCTGTGTTGTTTTTTTTTTTGTTTAATAATTATTCGAACACAATACACACCGATAGAATATGCTCAAATGCATTACATTTATGGTGAGTGCCAAGGCAACGCTAGTGCTGCTGCAATTTTGTACGCTGAACGCTACCCAAACAGACGCCATCCCGATTACCGGATTTTTCCTCGGATCCATAACGCCTTCATGAAGGCAGTTTTTGGCCAGGGTGTAGGAGGAAATAGCGAGGGCAGACAGAGGGAGCGAGATGATGAAAATGTTCTGGATTTAATAGCGGCAAAACTTCTTTGTCCGTACGGGAATAGCAAATAGCTTCGGACTGACAACGTGGAAAGTGCATGAAACTGTAAAAATACACGGATTGCACCCTTTTCATTTCCAACGTGTGAAGGTCCTATTGCCTCGAACTCTCTCTTCACTGTACGCGTTATGGATTCGAGGAAAAATCCGGTAATCGGGATGGCGTCTGTTTGGGTAGCGTTCAGCGTACAAAATTGCAGCAGCACTAGCGTTGCCTTGGCACTCACCATAAATGTAATGCATTTGAGCATATTCTATCGGTGTGTATTGTGTTCGAATAATTATTAAACAAAAAAAAATCAACACGACAATCTAAACACACAATTCACCATTAATTACGCAATAATAGCGAAATTCAAAATCGAATTCGAAAAAAAAACAAAAAGCAGTCGGCATATTTTTTAAATTTGGAGTAAATGGCATTTAAATTAGTGGCCAGTAATGTAATTTTTGCATCAAAACGTTTTGAATTCTACGGCCGGGATACAAAGAGTAAATCAGGAAAAGTGTGGGTGGGCGTGTATTTTTAATCATTATTTTTGCATTTTGATTTTAAATTCATAAGATAATTACTATTTTTAAATTGTCAATAAATTGGCGTGTTTTTAAGCTTATGGGCAACTAGACGGTAGTGTATTTATTTTTCACCATGGGTGCTGAAAGTTCGATCAATGTACGATTGAAAACGCAAAATATAGTTTGTGATTTTTTTCTTAAAAATCTATTGTAGTCTCACATTAATGGTGATGCATAGCTGATAACATAAGTATTCAAGAATATTGAGAAAAAATAAAATTTGGAAAAAATTGCCTTAGAATGGCGCTATGATCAAAACATTGAACAAGGGTGTTCATTTTCGAAAAAACCTAAAAGTCCAAATATCTCGAAAACCGTGCGACTTTTACCGAACCTATTTTAGCTTTATAATGACGTCCTAAGTGCCCTCTATCCATAGTTCAAGGATTATGCACTCATTACCTAACACCCTGTATAATTCATTCACCCATAGCGTCAAATATATGTATACAGACTCTAATTTCAGTAAATATTTTTGACGTCTTGGGAACGTATTATATATTTATAACTATGACTGTATCTATTTTTATAAATAGCTTTTTTTATCTCGCGTAACCTAATGTACTGTTTTGTGTTGGTAAATATAATTTTAATGTATAATTATTATTCGATATTTATTTTAATTCTGTAGGTTATTTTTTTAACAATAAATATCTTTATATAGTATAAAACAAAGGCGGTTCCCGCCGTCTGTCCGTCTGTATGTTCGCTTCGATCTTTCAAACTACGCAACCGATTTTGATGCGGTTTCCATCCATAGATAGAGTGATTCAAGAGGAAGGTTTTATGTATAAAATTAAGTATAAGTTCTGGATTATATACGGGTTACAGATAACTCACATAAACCAAAGCGAAGCGAAGGCTGGTCGCTAGTAAAGTTATAAAATTAAAAGAACAATACTCATACAAAAAAAAAACATAAAAACCCCCACGGGTGCTACCGGCAGGGCGGTGGGGCTATTTTTACCCGACTGCCGTAGGAGGAGGGTAATGTGTTTCACAGACTATATATGTATGTTTGTTCTTTTGTGTCACTATAAAAACTAAACCCGTTGTTGATGATTCTTATGTCAATCGATTTGTCTTAATCTGGTGAGTGTCACTGAAGATATGTCAGTAATCAAAATTCAATATGGCGACAACCAGACGCCATATCTTGCAAATAAAAAATAAAAACTCGACCAAGTATGACAAGTGGGGTATCATTGAATAGGGATTTAAAAATCATCTTTAGGTTTCTTTCATCATTTTTAATTTTGAATGATCATTTAGGATTTATAACAGCGTTAGCAACAGTCGGGTTTTGAAAGCTTGCTTTTTGTTATTATTATTAACAGACAATGTCTCCATCATCATCATCATCATCATCATGTCAGCCGAAAGACGTCCACTGCTGGACATAGGCCTCCCCCAAGGCTCTCCACTCAGACCGATCTCCAAGTAACTCCAAGTAACTTATTAATGTCTTCAGTGGCAAATCCACGGAAAGAGAAGACTTTGCCGCATTCGTACCACCTATCGCGATTAATCGAAAGAAGTTGCATCAACTGAGCCCGGCTGGAAAGATCTTGTTGCTGCTCAAGATCGTAATCATTAAAAACCCTTCCACGAGTCCTATGTCCCTTATGAGGGATAGCGGAAAGACTGGAAGAACAGGTAATGATGAAAGAGTATTAGAAAAAATAAAGAAAGAACAAAAAAGTTTATTCACATTAAAAAAAATCACAGAAGAGAAAATTAACAAACAAAACACCAGTGCCAAATGATGCCAAATAGTCCCAACTCAGCATGCTACTGGTTTTAAGGCTAGAGCTGATCAAACGCTAGGACCATTCACTCAAGCAAAAAAAAAATGAAGTTAAGAAAAAATAAAGTTTAAAAAAACAAAAACCCGCCTTCTAAAAGCAAAAAATAACTTCTTTAAAATGGTAGGTAAATAGGTCAGTCCAACTGAAGTCTGCTTTTGGTTAAAATATTGTTGGACGCCGACTTCAGTTGGACTGACCTATTTACCTACCATTTTAAAGAAGTTATTTTTTGCTTTTTGAAGGCGGGTTTTTGTTTTTTTAAACTTTATTTTTATTTTATACTTTTTAGTGATCATAATTATGCTGCTATTCTCCCATTTCTCAAGAAACAAAAGAACATTTCAATCTCGCCGCAAGCAACGCCGTGGGAAAGTCATAGTCATATATTTAAACCTAAATATGCTTCGTCATAGTCGCTCAACTATCTTAATCGAAATATCTTGTCGCCACCCTCGAAATATATACCGTTTAGGAGTTCCGGTGGCCATCTGTGGTCTTCATCATCAGTTCCACTTCACCAAATAGTGGTTTCCAAGACCAAATACACGAGTTACAATGAAAAATACCAAAATCGCTATAGGTGTGCCTATAAATTTTGAAGAGTTCCGTCGATTCCTCATGGATTCCACCATCAGATCTTCATTTTGAAAAAAATGGGACCAATCTGGAAGCACCAGCTTTCAAATAAAAAAAGAATCTTCAAAATCGGTTCACCCAGTCGAAAGTTCTGAGGTAACAAACATTAAAAATAATAATAATAAAAAAAAAATACAGACGAATTGAGAACCTCCTCCTTTTTTTGAAGTCGGTTAAAAATAAAAACAAAAATGGAACGTTAAATTACAAATTATAACACCCTGCTAATAACACCGCGGCGCCCGTGACTGTTACATTCTTAATGTCACCCTTGCCGTTGCAAACAAAGACATTCGATTTGTCGTTAACATCTATATTCAAAATAATCAATAGAACGTAAGGCGTGACCTATTGATTTTTATGAAATGGACACACATAATGTTTTGTAAAATAACAATGATTATTTAGATAGAGATAGATAGATAGATAGATAGATAGATAGATAGATATATAGATAAAAACTTTATTCAACATAAACACAAACGCAGGCTCTTAAATTAAACATAAAACATTAAAAATATAGACAACAAACACGAGACTTAAAATATACATTGACTTATATACGGTGAGAGAGCCATGTGTTGTGCTGTGAATTGGCGCTGACTCAGCATAATGCTGCAGAAACTGCAGCGCTGGTATTCTGCCAGAACCATTGGAATCAGGTCTGTGGCGCCCGAAAGAAGCCGAAAGATGTGCCAAACGACCATGATAATATGAATATTAACATTAAGTTATCTACTCTGTATCAGTTTTTTGCTGTATTTATCCAATGATGTGTTGTTTCATTAGGGACAAGATATTTACGAAAGCGGCAGCCATGTTTGATAGTTTTTCTTTTTGGTGAATCGGCATTTATCAAGATGAGCCAATACAGTTTAACAGCGAGTTGAAATAGTTTCGTTTTCCTACATAGCTTTTTATATTTATAGTTTTAAATTATCCTCTATTTAGATATAACCATAGGTCGTTATCGCGGGAGCAAAAACAAATCGATTAAAGAACATATAACAGAATGTCTGTTTAGTATAAACGGAATATTCTGCCTATACATTCTAAGCCTCTAAGAAGTTCGTCATATCTAGCACGAAGTTTTCGCTGGAAACGGTCAATCAAACTTGTCTTATACTGAGATTAACATTTTGTTTAACGAAAAAAAAAACAACCCTGAATTTTCGATGCTGGCTATGTCATCCAGAACTGCAACATCGGGGAGAAGAGTTTATAACATAATTTTGAAATGCATACTCTACCTAATCGGTTACTAAGTTCTGTTACTGAGATTTATTACAATTTAAAAAATATTTTAAAGGAGATTGGCATAAACGTGTATATTAATCAAAACTTTGATTTATATAGAATATGAATTAAAATAATGTATTCTAAACTATTGCAATTATTTGATGTATGAGCTTGAAGTATTCCCATTTCGGACGAGAAAATCATATTTCAAATCACGCACGACGATGATACTGATAACGGTCACAACTTTTGTAAGAGTTCTTGTAGAGAGTTCTAATTTGCATGAAATATTGAACAGACTTGTAGCTTTGAATTCTGATACAAATATATTCCAAGCAACTAAAGATCCGCTTGTACACCGGTCAATCTTGATGTCTCATTAAAACGACTTTACGATTTCACGTGATTTTGCAGAAATACGAAAACACACCAAATCTCTTGCTTCATAAGTTGGAATTAATTCATGTTGAGAAAAATAATTTTGGTCTCAAACATATACAGAGATAGGTTGTTTTATAATATTATACAAAAAAAGTTCTTTGGGAAACAAAGACTAACTTTTAAACGTTTTCAAAAAGTGAAATTTACTGAAAAGTCTTGCGTATTTTCATCGATGCAGGCTGTGAATGTTAAAAGATCGTGTCGGAAATTGCGGCAACTAACAAGAATAATTATTTGTTCTTTAAAATGTACATTAATTAAGCTTTTAATTTTTTTTTAAATTGAAATTAAAAAATAAACATAAGTTAGTTTTTTTTGCGTCAACCTTAGTAACAGAACTTAGTAACCGACTAGATAGGTGGAAGGACTGTAATGGTCATCGCAAGTCACAACGCCACGGCACCGCCTCTGCTCAAATTGAAACATTAAAAAGTGAGCTTTGACTGGTGTTAGTAAGATACATTTTTGTTAAATTAAAAACAATTGCCAGGCGCGGGCCTCACGACGTCCATTGAAAAATGTATTGTAACACAAATCAAAGGTCACTTTGCAATGTATCACTTAGAGCTGAGGCGGTGCTGATCTGGTGCCGGGGCGCTGTAGTGTGCGATGACGATAAGCGTGCATAGTAAAGTCAATACGAATGTCACCTGTAACTTTGCGAGGGCCGTTCTTTAGGGTGCGGCTCCACTGAGGCGGAGGCGAGCGGAGCGGAGCGGAGCTGTGCCAATATTAACCAATAGAAGTCGCATGCCGTCACGTCGAGCGCGCCTTGCGCACGTTAGTTTAGATTCTATTGGTTAATATTGGCACAGCACCGCCCCGCTCCGCTCGTCTCCGCCTCAGTGGAGCCGCAGCCTTAACGACCGAATTTAACTCAAAATCTTTATTTATTTGAATCATATTAAAACTGTCAGTCACCCATTCTAACGTTTGGGATATGATTAAACCTGTAATTAAATCTATTTGTATAAACATCACCACATTCCATGCTTTATACATATATAGTTAAAAGGCCGTACCCAAGATGCAATCGGCGAGAGTTTATCGTTATCGAAAATGTACGCCGTATGTTTTGGCAGTTTTCGCAAATCGTTTACGTTAGCGATAAGCATCTTGTCTCAAGCCACAGTAACGAGGCAGTTTAAATAGGTTTGATATAAATTAGTATAACTTACGGTTCAAGTCTTGTGAAGCGGTCACTTCTTCCTCCCCGCTCGAACCTATCAAAAGCAATAGAACACGTAACATAAAAGTACAAAACAAACTAATAAGCCCACTACAAGGTCAAGGTCACTTTTAAACGTCAAGGTCACTTGTAAAGGTCAAGGTCATTGGTGGTCTATTATTACAGGGTCACCAACGAGAAGGTCACGGATCTCAATAACCTGAGATTAAGGTCAATAATTATGAAAGGATTTTAAGGACAGTTTTGTCTTAAAATTGTAACTGTTACATTTTTAATGAAATAGGATACTTGTGGTGGGCTTGAAATCTACGTTTACAGAACATTTCACATTACAAAAACAAGAAGACCATGCAACAGACTTCGTCACTTTTTATATGTGGCAAATCTCAAATTAAAGTTATTAGTATAACGAAAGAGACACAAAGAATGACAAGCGAACATTTAGCTAGTAGTACTGTCACAGTATAAACTGTAGTTCATCTTTAAACAAAGCGTCGGTGAAACTGCAAAACCGCGTAAGTAACATTTTTAATGAGGGGGATAATGCACTTTTTTTCTATGATGTTAAGGTTTATTTTGCTCTATAATAAATTTGTTGGTAACGCGGTTTTGCAGTATCACCGACGAAAGGTATATCGCGAGCCTTGCATGTGTGCGTGCTTCGACCGTACGCGCCGCGAGCCACCACGAGCAAACTGAACAGTACGGACCGAGCCGGTTTAGTCGTCGCCGTATTTGATATTGTGCGTGTTAAGTATCGAGCGACGCGTATCGACGCAACTCTAGCGCCCGAGCGGGAATAGGTATCAGAAACTCCTAAAGGGCCAAAGACAACTACTCTGCCCTTGTAAATAAAAAGGACGCATGTGCAAAATGATAGTCAAAGCAAATAGAACCCAATGTCTTAAGAAATAAGGTCACTAATACATTCGTGATTATATGAATCATACGCCCTTTTTTCTAATGAGGGCAGTACTTTTCTATTTATACTATGGTACTGTTAAGAAAAGTAAGAGTGAATCGACTATGCATAAAAGAAAAAAAAATATAGCCTAGGCCAGTTATATACGGATCCTAGGAAAGTAGAAAGTTTGGCGGACTCAAATTAATATTTAATCACGAATCACGCAGCCTTTTTGTACTTTTGTTTATTATTTTGACACACGATGGCTTTTGACGTATTTGTTTTAGTGTAAACGTTGATGCATTTAATACCAGTAAAACGGGAGCCTTTTGTTTCCCACAATTTTATTGGTCTTAATGACATTGTTGACATAATTATTGACAGTCATAATTTTTTATATTGCTGAAACTGTAAGCTTTTCAGAAGTTCTGAAATGTCTAACGTGTATACAAGGCTAGGTTAGGTTAGGTTTGATTTATAAAAATCCTGAATAAGTAAGTTTCTTTAAAAAATACGTTATGACTTGCGATGATTATGACCTAAAGCACATTATGACAAAAAATAATTATTGCAGATAATATAGACCCCAGTAAAACTCCTTGACCTTTTAAACGCCTTACATCAAACACAAAATGTGTCACTCACACGCCAACTTTGCTTTTGCTTTGCTTTGCTATGCACATTACATCTTAATTACGAAACAAATTCTCTTTTAATCTTCAACTTGTCGTCGCAATAAGAAAACTGGAGATTTAAAAAGGATGCCTCTGGCTATTACCTAAATAAAAATTTAACCAGCGTCTAAAAGAGTCTATTAGTTCTGATTCGACAGTATGGTGTCGAAAGTCATTTTTGTAGGCAATGAAATTCGCAGGTTAAAAAAAAAGAGTCCCTAAATACTTATGAGCGGTAGTGTATATATATATATGGACCACCTTTTGTCAACTTCGACAGGTTACATTTCAAATATCCATGAATGCAATATTTATTATTTGCAAAAAAATAACATCTTTGAGTAAAATAATATCATCATCATTCTCCTGCCCCTATCCCAACTTATTTGGGGTCGGCGCAAAATGGGTTAGGCTCGTAAAACACAGTTTCCCGAAATGTGTACTTTCTGCAAAGGTGCACTTTCCGCAAAATGTACACTCCCAAAATGTACACTTTCCCAATTTGGAAACTTTACCGAAATGTGCACTTTTTCAAACAGGGCACTTTTCCAAAACGCACGCTTTCCCGAAATGTGCAGTTTTTCAAACAGTTATTTTTAGTAAGAAATGATTTTGTGTTACAACGTAATAAATAACTGTACAATCTCAAAAATGTTAAGTAAGTAATAAACGTATTTGTAAAAAAAAAGATTTTTTTTTAAGGTCCCGTATAGTCAAAATTGCAAAAACGGTACCCTTATAGTTTCGGTCTTTCTGTCCGTCCGTCCGTCTGTCTGTCCGTATGTTTGCATTTGCACTATTTCATAGAAACCCTTATTAGGTAGTATAAACAGGGACACCCCTACCCCTAAATTGTACTTTCCGGGAAAATATACGTTCTGCGAAAATGCACATTATGGGCAAGTGCACCTATTGACAAAGTATACATATCAGGAAGTGCAGTTTTAGAGACAGTGTACCTTCCGAGAAAATGACCCTTCTAAAGAAGTGCACCTTTAGAGAAAGTGCACATTTCGGGAAACTGTGTTTTACGAGCCTAACCCCACAAAATGTATTCTTCTTCCATACTTCTCTATCAGTCGTCATCTCGGTAGTCACTCCATTTCTAGCCATATCATCTTTCACACTCATCCATCGTTTCTTTGGTCCCCTACTCTTATAGCCATCCACATTCATACTCAAAACTTTCCTGACGATATTCTCCTCATTCCTCCGTATCATATGTCCATACCATGACAACCGATTTCCATACAACTTTTCAGTCACCGGTGTCACTTTCAGACTTCCTCTTATATACTCATTTCTTGTTCTATCCATTCGCGTAACACCACACATCCCTCTTAGCATTCTCTTTTCAGCTGCATGCAACTGCCTTTCATTCATCCCTTTCGTGGCCCAAAATTCTGATCCATACAAGACAGCAGATCTAACCATTGTCTTATAATTCTTCCCCTTAAGTTTAAGGGGAATGCGGGGGTCGCAGATTGTTCCTGTGACCTGCCACTATTTCATCCCTCCAAAAAAAAAGCAATATGAGATATTTTAAATACTAAAGATATAAAAACCTTCACTGCGGAGCAAAGCGGACTGTGAAGGTCATGCCGATAGCCCTTAGTCGCCAGATAGGCATAGCAAGTCCATTATTGTCTTATTTAGCACTTTTATAACCTCAAAACGCATTTTTTAGCAAAAACTGCCGTTTTCACGTGAATAAAGCAACTACAGGCGCGTCGTACAAGTAAGACTGATCCTGACAGCTGCGAACATTGTACAAAATGTGTTTGAGGTTATATTTTGTACTGCGTTGACATCTGTCACATCATTCCTCTTAAGGACTATAGGGACCACTTTTGCGCGCAAGTGGAGACGCTGCTTCAACCAGAGGCACGCCGCGACACGAGGCAAATTCGTCGCCACGAGCCGAGCCGTATTTTGACGGTTTTTTTGCCGTGCTCAGAGGAGCCTCAGTCCGAGCCGTGCATTAGATGGAGACAAGCGTGTAAACTGCGCATATTGCGGATCAAGCTGAGGCGACTCGCTTCGAGCTGATCTGCAACGTGCCTCGAGCCTTTGCCTCAGAGCGAGCAGCCTCCAACTAAGGCTGTTTACCTCAAGTCGAGGCTGCTTGGCCTGAGTCTGCTCTGCTCGGGTGGCTAAACATATCGTGTCACATTATTTCATTATTTTTTAAATATGTATAATGTACTAACCATTTCGCTGAGGCTTGGAAGCGGTGGGGTTGTATTCAAAGTCCCTCTTGTTTTTCATTAGAAGTTCTGCAATGTCGGTCCCAACTACCACCTGCGAAATAAGTAAGTTTAGAGCTGCCTTTATAGTTACAAAACTACTATTCGGAAATCAAATTCCATTAAAACAACAAGTGTAACATACAAACTTATAAAACAAATGCATTATCATATCATATCAGTATCACTAACATATTATATTGCAAATATTTGTGATTACAGCTAATATTTTTTCCTGAGTCTCGAGTGTTTTATGTACAGTCTGTAAGCACTTAGAAGGTGCTTCAGGTTTTTACTTCTCTCTCACTCGCCCTTAATAAGAGATGCGAGTGAGAGACTAGTACAGACCCGAAAGACCTTCTAACTTTATCTTTATCTTTAAGGGATAATCTGATACCAATTGACCTAGCTCTAAGCTTTAATTTGGGTACTAGACAACGATTAACTTACTTATATAGAGAAATACATCTAAAACCATATCGGGAATCGAACCCAGGGCCTCTAGCTTCGTAGGCGTATATATGTATATTTATTAACAAGTGACTCACCCCGTTCTGCCTTAGCAACAAAGCGAGTAGCTCCCATACAAGGACGTAGCCAATCACATCGTTCCGCCCGTTCGCGGTGCGTATGCGGCTAGCGCAGTACTCTATGACGCTCTTCTTGTGTGTCACACCTGAGAGAAAATATTAATGTGAATAACGACATAATTTTAATGCAGGCATGGAATAAAATAGGTACGGTCGGCCAAGAAAGTGGTCTACCAGTTTTGACAAAAGTTTCTGTGAGATCTAATTATCGCTTAGGTTCACACTTGTCACTGTCATAATATAATTGCAAGGGAAAACTTGTTGTATCATGAAGTGCAAATGAACTTCAACCGTATGGTTCACAACACTGGATTGTTGATCCACTACCTTATCTTCTTAACTTGGTTTTGTTAAGGAGCTTCCTCACTGAGAGCATTCGCGTGAATATTCGAGTGGTGTGGACGTTGAGCCGAGCGTTACAAAGCTTACACACCACTCGATGCTCATTACACGCGAATGGTCTCAGTCGGGACGCACCTTTACACGAATGCCGCCGTTTTTCGTTATTGTAATGTCACCATAGCAACCCTTTTGTAACGACCAAAAAAGATTGAGTTCAGTTTTAACAAATAGTGGCTGTTGTTGAAACGTGACCATAGTAACCATCAACAAACATAACGTTAAAACAATGACTGTAGACTCAAACAGCGTTCGGATAAAAGCGTGGGCTCCGAGATCTTCCAGTGTCGAAATGACCAATCATCATAATTTATCCGTTCGCTTACGCTAACGTTGCTATAACCGCTACGCTAAAACAATTGTCGCTAGGTTACGGCTGCTAGACCTGCAATCGGTAGACTTTGGTTGTCAGCTTTGGTTGTGACTCGGCTGTCAGTTTAGTAGTTCTGGCTCTCAAATATGACACTTCACGCCAGAACGATGACAAAGATAGAAATATAATTTTCTTCTATTATATGAAGTGTGACTTTCCTTGTCTGGATATACGAGTACAGATGTAGTTTCACATCGTATTTTCTCGGAAATGTTCGTATTTGTCATTCGTATTTTTATATTTTTATATGTATTATTTTGTTAATTAAGATTAAGTTTGTTTTCAGTTCTTTTTAATAGTCATGCCGAAAGCATTAAGACCTGGGCAACGTTTAGATCGACAAGCCTGTGAAATTATTTTCAACATTTATTTACCTATATTTCTTCTTGTTTACCTACACCTAATTTCTATATATTTGATCTTGGTGGTTTTAACATCTCGGTGTGATATACTTCAAACTCGTGGTTTGACATTTGACACTGATAACTAAAGTACTCTTTTTATTTAATACAAACATGTCATTTAATAATTCAATAATTCATAGACACGTCGGCACCATTCGGAAGTAGACGCGAGTTCCGAGTTTTCACGATGTGAAAGGATTATTCACTAGATCTGTACAACCGACTAAACCCGATTTGCATTTCTCGGCCAAAATACGTAGTGGCAAGTAGCTCACCAATCCCGTGCTATGACTGTATGATATTGGTGATGAAACTGAACACTAACCTTTAACAAGGGGTCCGGGGAACATCGCTAACTCTTGCACGGCCGGATCGCCGGCCAGGCAGGCGGACAGCGAGAGGATCTGCACGGTGGCCGGCAAACCGTCGACCGGATACGACGGCCGTACCACGACCACGTGACGGGACGATATGTTACCCTGCATAATACGATAGTGTAGAGAGAACGAAATTAGTCAAAATGTAAAGGTGGTGAAAAATAGTTACAACCAAAATTTTCGTTGTAATTTAATTAAGTCCGAATGAAATTTTGTCCACTATAAATTATGAGCAAAATTTAATACGCACAAAGTGAATGTAGCCTAACATGAATGTGCGTTTTCCAAAAAAAGTGTGCATATACTTTTTTTTGTTTTTCTTACTCAGAATCGTTGATACTATCGATCCACATACAAGAAAAAAAGTGTCCCAAATATCCCATTCCAGATCGTCACATTTTTGAACGCAGTCTTTTTTTATTTATATGGTCGTGACGCACTGGAAGAAAAACTTACATAGTAAAATCTGGGACACTTTTTTTCTTGTATAAGGATCGATAGTATCAACGATTCTGAGTAATAAAAACGAAAAAAAAAACGTATTCTGGAAAAAAAAGTGCATGTACACTTTTTTGGAAAACGCCCGAATGTACATATTTCAGGTAGGACGTATTTGCAATTGGTCATACGTTGGTTCCAGTCATTATTTTGATATCATTAAGCAGATGACTGCCTAAAAAACTACAGTCGGCCAAAAAAGATTGCGTTAAAAAGGGAAATATTTGACAGAAACTTATAAGTTGTCATACCGTCAAGTTCTGGATTTTAACAAAGTAACAAATCTTAAAACGCGTGTCACACGCATACTCATATTCAATGATGTATTGCCTTCTATAATTAAATTATTAACGTTAATAAAATAGTTGTGTGTGGTTGCCGAGTTAGAATAGTGCCACTCCATGTCTTCCCGTGGATGTCGTAAGAGACGACTAAGGGAATAAAGGCTTGTAGTACTGTTAGGCGATGGGCTTGCAACCTGTCACTAATACGCTGGTAAACATCTTAGCCTAATTGTGCAAATTGTGGTTATAGAATTATCAACAAGTTTTTAGAGATGTTTGTCATTCTGTAGCTCTGCCTACCCCACTCTGGGAACGAAGGCGTGAGATTATGTATGTAATAAAATAGTTTAGTGTTTTTTTTTATTACATAATTAGCACAACATTTGAATGTTTTTTTTTTTAAATAAAAGTATTACGACCCTAACCATTTGTAGGTAGGTATATTAATAAACATAAAGCATATAGCTATAGTAATCATTCCGTTCATTAAATCATTTTAAATAAATACATAGAGCATACCAAGCAATTTTTTTTTTTAATTTTTTTTTTTTTTTTTCCGAGTCTTGGATGTTTTCTATGTATTTAAGTATATATTTCTCTATATATGTATTTATATCGTTGTCTAGTACCCATAGTACAAGCCTAGAGCTTAGTTTGGGACTAGGTCAATTGGTGTGATATTATTATCCTCTGATATTATTATTATTATTATTATATACATAGTAAGAATTGTTACTTTCATTATAATGATTATGATTGAGTATGCATATGAGTATGGGACCAATTTTAATATTAATGTCGACTCCATATCTCTCTTTAGTCGTACTGTTCCATGAAAACTCCGAACTAATGTTGAACAGACAGATGAAGTTAATAATAAACATACCCTAATATGAGCTGTGGAGAATTTAAACGGTGTCATTCGTTCAGAACGCACAGTGGAATCCTCCAGATGTAGATTCAATGATGCATCGGTGTTCAGGTCCCTGGGAGAAACGTGGTTAGGTTAATTCAATGTGTTAGCATAAGAATAAATAATAACTACACGTAGAAGCGAAACTCCCGGCTCCCGACGCGCGCTCGGCGCGTTAGATACCTACCGCCTGGCGACACCTGAGGTGTGTAGTCAGTCAGGGGCGTCACACACGGAATATATATTAACCAAGATATTGATATTGTGTCTTGAATTGGTTTTCGTATTTGTGATGGTTTTAGTATTTATGGTTGAACTAAGATAGTGTTTTAAAAAGTGAACGACTATTTACGGCAAACTAATTAGAAATAATTGATTGAATGAAGGAGTTTTATGAGATAATCTTAATATCATTAAAAAGTATTATTACCTAATTTAACGTAAATAATGTAAAAAACTCATTTTGCAACAATGTTTCCACGTTAAAGTAAAACATTAATAACATTTCGTGACTAAACTTGTATACCACATCCATAAACCGATTAAAATATTTCGCAATTGACAGCCCTAACTTTGGGCGCGGAAGACAGGGGCGTAGCGGGGCGAAGGGGGAAGTAGGTATTTAAAGCGCGGCATTTGGGGCCTGGTCAAAGGAGATTCGCTTCTACGTGTAGTTATTATTTATTCTTATGGTGTTAGGTTAAAACGTTGGCCAGATATAGGATACACTTCAAAAACCATTTTAAAAATACAAAATAAGATGAAGGATTTATTTATCACGACTATGGCTAGGACTTTTGGTAGCACACCGTAGTTCTGAAATCCATGGAGTCGCTAAATATTTCCTAATTCTTACAAACATACCACCTTGATTTTGTTCTTCAGTGTTGACATATTTTAATATGAACTAACGAGTTTTAGTTTAGTTTATCCATATCATTGCGTTAACCTCGTAAGGCCCACCATACTACAAACAGGCAGTTTTTTGTGAATGAGACTTTGAATCTACCATCAACGCAATAAAGTTCAATTACGTTTGTTCGATAATGACATTTTCAGTTTATGAACATAGGAAAATAAAACTTATTCACATTGCAACACAGTTCAAATTATATTGCCTTGATTATGTACATTCTATTGCACACTGGGCCTTACGAGGATAATAATTTGGAAATAGCGACTCCATGGATTGTAGAACCCGATGTGCTACCAAAATTACGACCGTAATTACGACCCATCCTTGCTTTGCTTTGGTTCTCTGTAAAGACGTACATAGTCCAGATTGAATTATACATTATTTATAACATTCTGGAAGAAATTATCTAAATGATAGGGAAAACCACATCAAAATCCGTTGCATATCGTCGGTGATAGTGCAATACCGCGTAACTAACAAATACAATAAGTTCCAAAATACACGTTAGCCAGTAAGTCAGTAAGATGCATTTTGCTACTTATCGAATTTTTTACTTACGCAGTATTGCACTATACCCGACGATATTTAGATTAGGAGAACCAGCCAAACAGGCAGACGCGGATAGCGAGAATAGACATCTTACTATAGTTAATTCTTTTTTTTTTAATACCTTGTCATTCATATTATGTCTGCGATTCTCCAAGCATAAAATTTCTGATGCGTTTTTAAATTTTATCGTTTAAAAAAAAGGTCCAATAAATAACAAACGAAAACATAAATTATTCATCGAAAAAAAAAACAAGTTTTTCTTAAAATGGTTTTTTATATTACCATACTTCGTAAAGGTATGAAGTATCCCAATTGATAAAAATTTAAATAGATTACACAGAGTGTCCTAAAGGTAACTTTTATGCTACAGGGTAAAAAGGGGAAAATGTGGGCACCACGGGTAATTACAAGATATACCCTGGTATTCACCAAAAGTGGGGATTTACCGGATATTTACACAATATACCTGGTGCAAGATATACCCAGGTAATCACTAAAAGTCGGTATTTACCTCGGGTAATTACCGGATATTTACGCAATATACCTGGTGCAAGATATACCTAGGTATTTACCTAAAGTCGGTATTTACCTCGGGTAATTGCCGGGGAAATACACTTGACGCTACTTAAGTAAATAGCCCAATATTGTGTATTTACCCAAATATATACTCAGTGGGTATATTGTGTATTAAACCGACGCAGTAAGACTCAAAAGTTTATAGCAATTATATGTTACGACCAACCAATTAAATTCTACGATAGATGGCATTTAATGTAGTACAGTAAAGTTAATAAAATTAAATTACTGTATGTAATTTTTCCTTTTTTCAAGTGTCAAAGTAGAACTACTTAGGACTTCTCCCAACACCCTCTAGAGTAAAAGTCACCTTAGAAGCACTCTGTATTAACATATATTTTTTTAATAAAAAAAACAACTTTCTATAATATTTACTTAAAATAATTTTATAACACCATGCTTGACCAAAACATAAATGATAGCAAACCATCGAGTGACACAAGCCGACAAGCAGTGTAGTGAATGATGCCCTTTACATAGCTTAATAGTACACGACCAAATGAAAAACACATTTTAGCGGCGCTACTGTCTTCGTAAAAGTGTCACAGTTGTATAGAAAATTAGTTCTATTTTAAACCACCGCATGTATTTTATTCGCTCGCGTATTTTACCTAATTTTACTGTATAAATCCGGCAATTGTACTTACTTTTTGTACTGTGCAATAAAGTATAAATTAATAATACTGAACGATGATTGGTTATGGTCTAAATATAAAAACATTACGCTATTATGACGCTGTTAGGCTGATAGTGATTGGTTACTAAGCTAGTGCTCCCAGGTTCGATCCCAAGGGCCCAATATTCATTTAATTAATTTACAGTTGATAGAGGCATTCCATCTTAGTCCATAGAGTTGGCAAAGCATTTGCAATCTTTGGATTTCAGTTCTAAAAATGCAATCTAAAAAAATAACAGGTGGCTTGTGTGCTCGTTAGCTTTCTCTGTGGTATTTTTGTTAAATGAATTTTCAACAACCAATCGTCACTCAGTACTATCCAGCTACAAAATAGATTCGAACTATAAAGTCCTATGCAACAATTTCAGCGTAACCAAAAAGTAACCTTTGTATTGAGAAAAGTTTATTTTTTGCGTACACCTAGTTGAACATAGTAGTTTTTCGTGTCTTGTACCTGTCAGAGAGATCGGTCCGGAGTGAAGTGGCGTCCCGTAGAGACGCGTCGTGTCGATACCCGTAGTACCTAAAGAAATTACCGTCGTGAACTCTATACGGCTGTGATAGAGTTCACATTTGAACGGCACGTCGTGAGTGTGAGAGTCTATGTGTGTTGTCTAAAAGAGTTTTTCTTCAAGTTGTATAAGTGTGTAATCATTATAAAATTAAATGTGTATTTGTTTGTTTAATTAATTGTTTTAAGTAGAATAAAGTGTTCAAATAAATACTTCGTACAGATTGTTTTTTTTTTACAGTATTTTTGTTAATTGGAAATGTTAGTGTTTTTGGATAATAAAAGAAGAATCAACATATTGTTTCTCCTTGTTTTACGTCACAGCGATCATAAAATCACCCTGACTACACACAATTTTATAGTGGGATAATGATAATGCATGGCAAAAAATATGATAGCAAAAAAACAAAAGAAAAACGTTATAAAATATATTTTTTCAATAACGAACACCCCTTGTCCAATGTAAGTGTTGGTATGAAAGTGCAAGCGATAATGACCTGAATCGTGCATAAAATGGTACAGCGAAAGATGTCATTATCGCCTTAGCGCGTGCTGTGAACGTGACGGCCCAAATGATTTAATTAAAAACACACGTGAATATTAAACCTTAAAAGGTCCCATTTGTTTAGTTCAATAAAATAGGAACTTTTGAGGTCAAAAATATACATGCCTAACGTACCCAAAGATTTTGATAAAATGCGTATTCAGAAAGTAAATAGCAAACTTAGGTAAAGTTCATAAGTAAATACTTGCCCACAATCAGTAAAATACTAGGTAAATACTCATTCATAATGTTAACTTTTTTCGTGTTCTACCCAGCAAGTTATTATCTTAGAAACATCGTGTAAAAAATACCGGTAGAAACATCTGTATCAAATATCATTTACGTTCTTGATCAAAATCTTCAGGACACACTGGCACGTAATAAAAACAACCAAAATGCATGTTATGTGCAAATGCAGTTCTTGCTTCCGCTTATTTAGAAAATACCAAAATTTTAACATACCACACTACCCTCTTTACCAGACTCCTATGTAAAGTCCCGTGATTGCAGTAAATATATTGATATTCTGATATTTTAATATTCTGGTATTTCGGCAGTGAGCGCTTGCATGAGATGAGTTTATGAAATCATACAAAAATCACTAGTTATATAATTAAAGCTTGTGTTAAGCTATAAACCATGGTATGTGTCCATTTTACCCTCCATAAAATACGAAAAGGGCGCGTGCCATTAAAACCCTTATCATAATCGTTTAACGTTCAATCTCCTGAAGAATTTAACGTGTATATACGGCTTTTTAATTAAGAAGGCCAATGGTCACTGTTATACTTGTGGTCAAATTTCATGCGATTTTTTTTACATAGTATTGTATTTTTTAAAGCAATAATTTTACATTTATTTAAAAAAAACCTTTAAGCATTATTGTAAAAAAAATGCAATTGTATTTTATTCGGGATAGTTTACTTTGGGAACAAGTCTATTTGGATTGTTCCCTGATATTTATTTAAATTATATAAATATTTATGAGTAACGCATTATTGTTAGAATTAATCCAAATATTTAGAATATTCTATCATATTGACATACTAGTATTAGTGATCATATGGATAATCTATCCTGAATGAATAAGCGAGCACTTCTGTATCTTGTCGCTTTAATTTAGCTGAGTATAACCATACAAAATTGCCAAACGAAATTCAGCCTTAAGGTAATACAGTTATTATTATTATAATGTTATAACGATGACTGTTTCTTAGAATAGTAAATGTTCAAATGTTTTGTCCTCTTTAGAAAAAAGGCAAAGCTGTAATTAAATTCCTATGTTTTTTGTATTTATTTTTCTATATTAAATAGTATATTAATCGGTGTCTAGTACCCAGCTTCCAGTTTGGGACTACTGCCGTAATTTGAGTAAGATTGACAGATATTTTATTGTTCGATATTTACTATTTATATCTTAATTTCAATATAGAAAAGGTTGAATTTGCTTTGGTAGTTATTAATGCACAACGCCCTAAACTATGGAGGTTAGGTTGCCTGGCACCTTAGGGCCAAAGTCAATCTGACATTCTACAATAATAAGGTTGAGTTTCCTAAAAGTTACAAATGACTTTACATCTCTAATGACATAGACGACTTCAAGCATATTTTTCTTGAAATGGGTCCCAAATAAACGCTCGTGACCGTACCTAAAGCAAATCATTTTTATAAACAGTATTACGATTTCCTCAATAGCTGTCCGTAGATACATTTGGTGCCGCTGACGTAAAAGTGACGTAATTTCACATACAGGAAATGATTTTATAACACTACTAGTAATTTAAGTTAACAAAACATTGAATTTCCTGAAACCTATGAAATTTTTTACACGTAAATACAAATTTATTTATTTATATTACTGAATATGCTGTGTGGGTAAATGACAATCAGTGAAAGTTAATCAAAGACGTTTTGAGTCTTATTTTCGATTAAATGTCGAACACGGTTAACTTAAGGGAGGTAGCACACGGCGACTTATTGTAGCGATGCAGTCGCACGTTTCATATCGCTGACACTTTCACACATTAGAGAATAAAAGTGACCCTAAGAGTTAATATGTATGTAATAATTGATTACGAAAAAACTAATTTGAATCAGCCTATATGCACCGTGACGTCGATTTTGTGTCAACGGCACCAAATGTACAGATCTAGTGAATAATCCTGTCACATCGTGAAAACTCGGAACTCACGTCTACTTCCGAATGATGCCGACGTGTCTATGAATTATTGAATTATTAAGTGACATGTTTGTATTAAATAAATAAAGTACTTTAGTTATCAGTTTCAAATGTCAAACCACGAGTTTGAAGTATATCACACCGAGATGTTAAAACCACCACGATCAAATATATAGAAGTTAAGTTGTCGATCTAAACGTTTCCAAGGTCTTAATGCTTTCGGCATGACTATTAAAAAGAACTGAGAACAAACTTAATCTTAATTAACAAAAAAATACTCTGGTATTAACCTCTCTATATCGATTATCACTCTCGCGATGCGAAGTTCGCCCACGTTGTCTTGATGGGCACTGAGTCAGACTGAAGTAGCATGACAAATACGAACATTTCCGAGAAAATACGATGTTAAAGGATATTTCACTACATCTGTACAGGGTCTGCTAATGGCTATCAAGAAAATAGTAGTTTAAAAGTAAACCACTTGAATAACGCGGTGTTCATGTATAGTGGTAAACTTAATACAACGATGACTTAAAACAAAATTAAGACACACGTTGCAGTGTGTGCGCGATCGGATATCGGTGACTTGCTATGATAAAACTATATGAATATAGGAAGATTTGCAATTCAAGTTCCATATTAAACGCGAATTAAAGGAACAATAATCCTACGAATATTATAAATGTGAAAGTTTGTGTTAGTTTGTTACTCTTTCACGCTGCAACAACTGGACGGATTTGGATGAAATTTGAAATGGACAAGCTTACACATAGGCTACATTTCATAACGCTAATCGAAAACGTGGATTATATCTTTGATAGCCTTATTTCGTTACTTTAAACACTAACTATACTCGCAAGCGAGTGATATAACAAGAGGTTTTAAATAATTTAAATTACTTAACGTCGTCGTAGTACCAATATAGTATTTGTGAAAAGTCAAATTAATTGACCTAAGTATAGAAAAATAGAGCTAAATTAAGGCGTCTCGCACAAGAGCAAGCTAGCAATATACCTTTGCAATATTTACTGCTAGTGTAATTCACGCTTTACAGAAGTACTACCAAAACTTGTACAAGTCAATTTTGTTTTAAATAACTGTTGTTATACAGTAAAACACTAAAACATGCATGTTCAAGTTGGTTTACCCACATATCGCGCCTTTACTTTCTCAACCTCGTATCTGATCGAATAGTTGGATAGAAAACTAGTCTTTATTATTTAGGGAACACGAGTGATTTTCCTATCTAACTATTCGATCAGATAGGTTGAGAAAGTAAAGGGACGATATGTGATACAAACTCAAATCAATGAAGGCAAAAAGATAAATGAAGTGATCTTATAAATTAAATATGGTCTGTAAGCAGTAGGTAAATACTTCTTTACCCAATGTGTATTTACCGGGTATTAAGTAAATTATGAATACATTATCATCATTTACCCACCCGATAAATATCCGTATTTACCCAAGAGTATTTACCTAATAGCAGAAGCAACGGCAAAGCATTATGCGCTCTATTCTAATAACTTACGTGTCAGTTCCTTTCATTCCGTTGGCGCTGGATCGGCCAGAATGTACACTGCCGCGTTCTTCGGTTCTACCGTCGTAGCCGTGAGAACCGTATCCTAAGGGAAGAGGTTTATTTAATACTTTTACTTGTGAATTTGGCATCGTTATTTGTATGCGATGAGCGCGAATATTTGTTCCTGAGTCATTGATTTTTTATAAGTATTTAAGTATATATTTCTCTAAATAAGTATTTATATCGTTGGTTAGTACCCATAGTACAAGCCTAGAGCTTAGTTTGGGACTGGGTCAAATTGGTGTGACATTGTCCCCTGATATTGATATTATAGAGACTCAGTTTTCTATAGAGACTAGAGTCTTCTATAACGACTAGAGTGTTTTGTTTACGCTTAAGGCTTTTGTTACGTAGTTATTATTAGAGCTCAACTACACTGCATCCATTTCTTGCCTGGTCCGATCTTGCTTAATCCAGTAAGAAAAATCAATCTTTCACTAAACTTTAATTTCACTGAAATTGACAAACGTTACCAGGTCAATGTGTGTTGCCCCTGGTATTTATTTTATTATTATTTGCAATACATTGCACCTACCGTCAAGCGTGGATAAGTTGGGCCTGAAGTCGGCCGGCGGCGGCGGCGGCGCCTGTCCCGCCATTATCTGCTTGTATATCTGCATGTAGCGAGCCGGATCCGTGAGACGGAGGTGCTCGTAGTATTGGTATTGCTGCCGTTGGAGCGCGTACGGGTCCGCGTATACGCTGCCGTACCCTGAAATAGAGGATTCTTTAAATTAAATACGTGTTAGACGGCAGGATATTGAAGTGCGAACAGTGACCTAAGCCAAGACACACAAGATACACTAGTAAATATTCTGGATCCTATTCTCTATTGTGAAAAGTCACTGTTTTAGGGTCGTAAACAAGCAAAATGGCCACACATTTTTTTTATCTTCCTAAACGTTATACCTAGGGAGCCTCTAGCTGCGCCATTACTCATATAAGTAGCAGGTACAGATATGCTATGATTTTCAGTCTTAATTTGCAAACCTATACCAGGCACCTATACTCATGCAATAAGGCCTGCTTCTCACCGAAGCAAAATGGCAGCAAAACGGTTAGTTCCCGATTCGCCGGATTCTTATTGTTTCGTCGGATTCTTGTTTCGCCGGATTCTTGTTAAAGATGAAGAGTTCTGACTGTCACATTTATAAGTAATTCCGGCGAAACCGGGAACCAGTCGCCGCCACTAACAAAATGTATAAAGCTCTATGGAGGGTATATCACTTGGTGTCCGCTTGGTTGCGCGTTGCGTCGTAGAGTTTGTTGGGGGCGGCGACTGGTTACGCCGCCATGTTGTCTCGGAGAGAGGCGGACCTATAGGCAAATGCATTAACCGTGTAATATAAATTCACCTTCGTAATACGCGTCGGGTCGCTGGTGGCGGCGCCGGTGGCGCTCCCTATCGGACCGCCGCCGCGAGTCTATGGACGCGAGCGTGCCGTTGAGCTCGTCGTCCGTCGGGCCCGCATCGCGGGATTCCGTCCTCGACGGGGAATACGGGTCGCCTATGATAAAAAATCAACATTAAACTACCATGGGTTGGTTGCTTAACCTCGTAAGGCGCAGTGTGCATTAGGACGTACATAATCAAGGCAATTTAATTTGAACTGTGTTGATATGGGACTAAGGTTTATTTTCCTTTCTTCATAAAATGAAAATGTCATTATCGAACGAACATAATTGAACTGATTGCATTGATGGTAGGTTCAACTCCCACTCACAAAAAACTCGCTGCTTATAGTATGGTGGGCCTTAAGAGGTAAAAATGATCAAGGTTTATGGTTTCATGAGAGCTGGCACGTATGGAATGAATGAAACTATGTTAACCCCTAATGCAAAAAGAGGGGTGTTATAAGGTTAGGGTATGTATCTGTGTAGCATCATAGCTCCTAAACGGATGGACCTATTCGGACGCGGGTTTTTTAAAGAGAGCTATCGTCAAATCTTTAGGTAAGTTTTATAAAAATTGGTTAATAGGCTGCTTAATAGATTTCAGGTCAGAAAATAGGGGTCACCATCATATCGGAGTATGTATCTATTTAACTATGATAATATTTCAAATTCATGAACTTTATTTTAAACCTTTTAACAACTTAAAAATATCATCAGTTTCTATTCTTCGTAGATTGAAAACATGCTTAATATTTTAAGTTTTTCTTTTATATTGCAACACACCAACCAATAATCGTTCACTCATGCGGTTCATTCGAACCAGCTCAAGTGAACCGAGCTTTAGAAATACAATAAATACTTAGACAGTATTTAGATAAGCGCTAGGTAAATAGATTACAGAATTACCCACGGAGTATTTACCTAAGTATAAATTACTTTTCAACAGGCTTCAAAAAAAGATGAGGCTCTAAATTCGTCTAATTTTTTTTCGTGTAAGATACTTATTTCTCCTAATTGTCGATCGATTCTAATTATTATTTTCTACTCAGTAGGGTATATCTCAGGGGTTAAATTTTTCATCAAGATCCGGTGATATAATTCATGAAAGTCAACGGAACTACTCATAATTTGAAATCGGGTCATTATTTATAATATAAAACATTTAATTTAAAGTGAACAAAACTGCGTAGAACAGAAGCACGTAACATAAATCAACAAAGATAACTAGCATAAAAAAAATGGCACGAAAATAAAACGTAGAAAAAAACAATGTATTAAGGAATTTAAAAAGTAAATCAGGAATTTATAGCATCCCAAGAATTACTTAATCATTTTTTTAATTTACATATTATTATCGAAATCGATAATTTATATACATCGATTATACCGAACATTGCATCTGTCAGATATCACAACATCTAATAACATCGCACAATAGATTTTAATCCAAATATGTACACTCAGAAGCAAAAATAACGGGTCAGAGTGCGTTTTTCATACAAACGAGGCTATTTCGAAGCCTTGGTTCCTTACCAGGGGTTGTTTCGAGTGAGGTTTAATGGTGGATACTCAAAGGTACAACAGAGGAGGTCAAAAGTTCTTAAGATATCTAAATGATCGCACAATCAGTTAGCACCACAGCGAGAGAGTTTGGGTCAGCATTTGGATTTCCTTACATTTTATTGCCATTTTAGATGTTTTTCTGAACATTCACAATTCCGGCGTTAGCCGCAGATTCAATCAGTTGGGTATCCTAGGCACTCCGGAAGTCCTGTATCGATGCTCTAGGTATCCATCATCAGATGTCACTAAAAGCTTCCCCTGGCCAGGATAAAGGCTTCGAAATAGCCTCGTTTGTATGAAAAACGCACTCTGACCTGTTATTTTTGGCCCTGAGTGTATTATTACCGAAATCGATAATTTATATACATCGATTATACCGAACATTGCATCGCGCAGACACAACACCTAATAACATCGCACAATACTGTATAAATCCAAATATGTATATGAAGAAGTAAATGAATGTTAACTAGTACATACGATATGTTTTTGTTAAATATATAAATATGAATTCAAATATGTAGACATGAATAACTATTGTTTTTTTTATTTAAGACCATGCCGAGCGTCCATTGGCGCTTTCATTAGGCTGCGGCTCCACTGAGGCGGAGGCGAGCGGAGCGGTGCGGAGCTGTGCCAATATTAACCAATAGAAGGCGCATGCGGTCACGTGGAGCTCGCCTTGCGCACGTTAGTTTAGATTCTATCGGTTAATATTGGCACAGCTCCGCTCAGTGGAGCCGCAGCCTTACTATTATTGTGTTTTTAAATGAACTAAAATGAGCTTCCTTATTATGCCCGTTGTGAGAGACCACGTCTCAGAACCATAGATTATATCATCACTGAACTATTAAACAAATTAACATACACCAGGTGCTAAAAGTTAATAGATTAAATTTGAGTATATCAGTAATCAAAAAGTCGGTCATGTGCGATACGGACTCGCGCACTATACTCAATCACACAAAATTTGACGCATGTGAAATTGGACAAAATCAAAAATAAGTCTTAGATTTTTTTTTAAGTTAGTCCGCCGTTGTAACAGAAAATCAACCGTCTACCTATTCCAGCTCAAAAGATATAGCGATACGAAGGCTATGCAATAGGGTCCCGTTTCGCACTCAGTCGGAAGCCAACCCTAAAAACACCAAAACATGCGTCGTCGCCGGCACAGCTTTAAAAAGAAGATTCCTAACCTCAACCCCACAGTACAACAGTTAATATATAAGGTATAATTTAATGGCCACATACAAAACTTTAAGCATGTGTTAAATGTATGTACACGCATCCATGCATGTGTGCATACCACCCAAGTACCTTTAACGGGTCCTTCCAGATCTCGAGAAAAAGTGACCACTGGAAACACAAATCGGTTTTAGGTCTTCATGTTGTCTCAAGTTTGATACTGCACTTGAGCAGTGTGGGGAATTGACGTGTGTGGTGTGGGTATTTTTAATAAGACGAATTAACTTGATATTGGCACGCCTATTAGTACAATAATAAATGCCATTTTCAATGTTATGGTAAAGTAAGATAGTATAGCATGGTATAGCATAGTTCACTCAAGCAGCATATAATAAGTTTGTCATAATGTATATTTTGCAGCCAGGGGCCTGTTTTATAAAGCTACAAATTACAATTTACAGGTTACAAGTTTCCATTTGACACAACCTCGACCAATTGCGACCAGCCATTTGAGCAGTGTTGCCAGTTTAGACCTGTAAAATTGTAACTTGTAGCTTTATAAAACGTGCCCCAGCTGTACATTTGCACAGGTACCAATTTGTATCGAGACCATACTGATGAGTCCTAACCTAAATATGGCTGCGTTTATTACGTGACAAAATGTGGATAAAACAGCCGTCACTTTCTGACACGTACATATATAAGTACGAGAGTAACGGATGCTTTATCCACATTTTGTCACGCTGTCCATTTGAACTGCAAAATGAAAGTTCGAGGGCAGTTCTGTTGCAACCGTCCAGTCCGCTTGCAGTTGGTGTGCAGTCCTGTCAACTCCATACAGACTGCAAGCTAGCTGCACTGTCGGTTTGCAGTTTTGATGCAGTTATATAAACTGCATCAGAACTACAATACAGTTCTATTGCTATCGTATTGCAGTTGCTCCAACTGCATTGCAACCGTGCAGCTAGCTTGCATTCAGGGTGCGATCGTAAGGACTGCAAGCCAACTGCAAGAGGACTGCAAGGTTGTAATGCAGTTTTGATGCCGTTACGTCAACTGCATCAGAACTGCCCTCGGACTGCCATTTTGCAGCTAGGTTACAGGTCAAATGCTGTCCATCAGAACCGACCCTAATAATGATTGGAGATTGACCCGCAGCGGAAAACGAATTCTAAGTGTACAAAGTCGCGGGACAACCTCTAGTTACTTATAAAACAGAAGCTAAACAAATACTTGTGTTATTTATTACTACCTATTCATACAACCTCGTAAGGTCCAGTGTACAATAGTAGGACGTACATAATCAAAGCAATTCAATTTGAACTGTATCGCTTTGGAATAAAGTTGATTTTCCTATCTTCATGAACTGAAAATGGCATTATAGAACAAACGTAATTGAACTTTATTGCCTTGCTGGTAGATTCAAAGTCCCACTCACAAAAAACTTCCTGTTTGTAGTATGGTGGGCCTTATGGGGTTATCTATGAAAAGGGACCTTATTGTCGATGGCGCTCCCGCCATTATTAAAGATGCTCCGATATAAATACAACGTCGCGTGACGCAGTGCGGCGTAAGTGCCATCGACAATAAGGTTTTCATAGATAACGCCACAATTATCATTACATAGTATAAAACAAAGTCGCTTCCCGCCGTCTGTCCTTCTGTATGTACGCTTAGATCTTTCAAACTAACGCTGCGGCTCCACTGAGGCGGAAACGAGCGGAGCTGTGCCAATATTAACGCTGCGGCTCCACTGAGGCGGCGACGAGCGGAACTGTGCCAATATTAAGGCTGCGGCTCCACTGAGGTGGAGATGAGCGGAGTGGAGCGGAGCTGTGCCAATATTAACCAATAGAATCTAAACTAACGTACGCAAGGCGCGCTCGACGTGACCGCATGCGCCTTCTATTGGTTAATATTGGCACAGCTCACCGCTCCGCTCCGCGTCAATGGTGCCGCAGCCTAACCAATAGAAGGAGCATGCGGTCACGCACCTTGCGCACGTTAGTTTAGATTCTATTGGTTAACCTTTTGAACGCCATACGTCGAATACAAAATGTGCCACCCACACGCCAAACACGTTTGCTATGCTATGCAAATTACACCTTATTGCTACCAAACAAGTTCTCTTTTAATCTTGAACTCTTGTCGGCTGTAGCCGACGTGGCGTCAGTGGCACGACTTTTAGTTGACGGCCAGAGCCGACTATGGCGTTGAAAAGGTTAATATTGGCACAGCTCCGCTCCACTCCGCGCATCTCCGCCTCAGTCGCCGCAGCCTAAGCAGCGGATTTTAATGCGGTTTTCAACAACAGATAGAGTGATTCAAGAGGAAGGTTTTTATAAAAAAAAACTGGATGTATTGGTGTTACAGGTGTTTAAAAACAATAGTGTAAAAATAAGCAGAAGCAGAATACAGAAATACATCCGATACATACACTGTATACAACATTATTAAAGCGGCATTAATTAGTATAAATACGATATTATACCCTATTAAAACCTGCCAAGTTCCAGTCAATGAAAGAGCTAGAGCTATATCCAAAAAAAAAAAACAGTAAATGGCCACATGAGGGCTCTTTTATGCGGCGGTAATATGGAGTGAATCTTCTTTTCGGACAAGACCATCATTGCGGAGAAGAAGCGCCGCAAGAAACTGCAGCAGAAGGTCATTTTTAGGGTTCCGTACCAAAATGGTAAAAAAGTTATCCTTATGGTGAGACTGTCAGTCTGTCTGTATGTCACAGCAGTTTTTCTCTGAAACTATGAAAGGTATCAACTTGAAATTTGGCATTGTATATGGTGGCCAGCACGCATCTGAAGCCACAACTCGAAATTTGGCATTGTATATGGTGGCCAGCACGCATCTGAAGCCACAACTCGAAATTTGGCATTGTATATGGTGGCCAGCACGCATCTGAAGCCACAACTCGAAATTTGGCATTGTATATGGTGGCCAGCACGCATCTGAAGCCACAACTCGAAATTTGGCATTGTATATGGTGGCCAGCACGCATCTGAAGCCACAACTCGAAATTTGGCATTGTATATGGTGGCCAGCACGCATCTGAAGCCACAACTCGAAATTTGGCATTGTATATGGTGGCCAGCACGCATCTGAAGCCACAACTCGAAATTTGGCATTGTATATGGTGGCCAGCACGCATCTGAAGCCACAACTCGAAATTTGGCATTGTATATGGTGGCCAGCACGCATCTGAAGCCACAACTCGAAATTTGGCATTGTATATGGTGGCCAGCACGCATCTGAAGCCACAACTCGAAATTTGGCATTGTATATGGTGGCCAGCACGCATCTGAAGCCACAACTCGAAATTTGGCATTGTATATGGTGGCCAGCACGCATCTGAAGCCACAACTCGAAATTTGGCATTGTATATGGTGGCCAGCACGCATCTGAAGCCACAACTCGAAATTTGGCATTGTATATGGTGGCCAGCACGCATCTGAAGCCACAACTCGAAATTTGGCATTGTATATGGTGGCCAGCACGCATCTGAAGCCACAACTCGAAATTTGGCATTGTATAACTTGCTTGCCCGCATCTGTTTTTAATAAACACAATATTAAATATTTTTTCTAAATATTTGAAAGGGAAAGGATGGGTGGTTGAAAAATTAAAGTGATTTGCAGGGAGCGAAACTTTGGTGCCCGTGACAGGCGTATGGCGTCAAGCTACATACATAGTGTTTTTATCTAGATTTTACTTCATCACTAATAACAACTTATTGGCCTCTTTAGTATACCGATGTCGACTCTTGAGCTGAGACGGCCAGTACTTATAAAAAAGATAATTGATTGTCATTGTCATATCAAAAAGAAGATTGTTGGAGACAATCTTATATTTAATTATTTTTATATTTGTAAATTGTAAATATAACCGAAACATTATTGTTTCGCTTGAGCAAAGTCGCAGAAGATTCCTTTTCTGATTGTAAATAATCAAAAAATGTTTAACATCAAAGGTTAGCAATTTAGAAAAACATTTTAAAACCACAAAGGACATTGGATGTTATGTTTGAATTTTAAGCGTTCTGCATACTTCGAAATTTCATTTAAGTAATGTTTTTAATTTACTTGTGGAAAGAATATTTTTCGTTAGAATTAGATGACTCAATAAAATATTTTATTCATATCGTCTTTGTCATTATTTGAAAATTTACATTATCATTATAACATTATTCAGAATCAGTGGGGTGTCGCAATATTGTTTATATAAAAGCATCCTATATGTGAATTTGCATCATAATGACGTCATCGGCACCAAAGTTTCGCTCCCTGGTGATTTGTCATAATAAAACGGGGTGTCATATGAAAGGACTCAATGTGCAAATTTTAAAACAATTTTTTATTATTTTCCGTGACGTAGGGTGACGGCACCAATGTTAGACACTTAGCGGGTGGCACCAATAATGGACACTTAACTCTTAATTCAAAGATCATAAGGTTATAAATTGATTGTCTCAAAATAAATTAATAACCCTTATCTTCTGTAGGTACCATAAGAACTAAGTGTCCTTGTTCATTACTGGTTCCATCACGCTACGTAGATTTTACCACGCGCCTACCCCCAAGATAGACTTGACAGACTATCCGCGTAAGGCCCACGTCAAATTTCGTTAGTTCACAAAAGAATCTTAAGTCAGTCAACTAAAGTCAAAAATCACTTTGACAAATGTCCTAAAGGGGTTTGGGTAAAAGTGTTGTCATTTGTAAAATTCATATAATTATTTTCAAGGTGAGCGGCCATTCATAAAAGTGGTAAATTATGATAGAATTATTAAAAAGAAACATATTTTGTTATGTAATGTAATACTCTAAAGTGCATCGGAGACGAGATATTTAAATATTCATACTTGGGCGTACTTTTGTACTAAAAACTGAATACTTAAATCTTTAAAATCTCCGCTCCGATATTATTTACCGCCATAAATTATATATATCTATGTGTATTTAGAGGTCCTCTAAATAACTATGTAAAAATCATCCGTGGCCGCTGAAAAAAAAATGACAATATTCTTCAAACAAATTTACCCAATGCCCTTTAGGGCGTTGTGCCTTACGAGGCTATAGTACCCGGCCGATAAGAAGTTAATCCTGACACATTGCACAACTATGAAGTTTCTGAATATTGATAATATTGACAGGAGAAAAACAATGCAAAACTTATTTGTAGCAGTTTAGTAGCCAGATGCCTACTATCGCACTTAGTTGCCTTTTTTACATTTTCATACAACAGGTTGCGTAACGCCAACTTTATAAAACCTCCAAACACGTAATTGCGCTATGACTATTTTCTTGCTAGCAGTGACTTCCCCACGGCACAACATAAATATGAGGTAGGTTCAGGTTATGTTAGTTCTTCAGCAGGCCCGAAGGGCCAAAATGCTCAGAAATAGGAGCTCCGCGTAAGCGGAGTTTTGTCGACTCTGTTAGATTTGATTGATTTGAAATAGAAATCATTGGGCAGTTACCTATTGTACTATGGAAATGTAAAAAAGGCAACTAAGTGCGATAGTAGGCATTTCGCTACTAAAACTTTGTAGCGTGTGATGGAACAGTAATAACCAGGGCCCGTACCACAAATATAAATACACATAGATAACGCAAATGCATCTACTTCGCGTGTCCGAATCCGGGCTTAAACCCCGAATCCCGACTTAAACCCCGTCGGGGTTGGCCGCAGCTACTGACGTTCCGCGCGCCTTTTGTTGGAGCCGGTCGGCCGTGAAAATTAAGAAAATGCCTCGTTGCGTGATAATAAACTGCAATAGCCCAAAAAAGCGACGAATTTGAATCGATTTTGTGCGGATAACGGAAAATTCTCTTCTCTTGGTGTGTCCCAGTTGATAGCAAAAAGTGACACGGTTGGTTTTCATACAGATTGAGGTGTTTACGTTATCTATTATGTGTATTATTTATTTCTGTGGCGCGTACTTTTCATGCCGTTGACACAGAAATGATGTCATGGTACATAGAGTATGATTCCAAATGGTTTTATTGTAATTATTAACCATTAGTCGTCAGTCATTTAATCATGTAAAAATGAGCTAAGTAATCTATTGACGCCTAGAAAAATAAAAACCTACTTCATACCTAAAACGTAAATTAAACTATTTGATTGAGAAGGACAGTGGCAAAAATTATCGAGTAACATGTTTTTATGTTGTAATAAAAATTAATATGATTAAATAGTCATAAATACAATTAATTATGGCATTGAAATTCATAAAAGAAAATCGTCTTAATTTGCCATTTTATGGTTGCCGAGTTAGAATAGTGCCACTCCATGTCTTCCCGTGGATGTCGTAAGAGACGACTAAGGGAATAAAGGCTTGTAGTACTGTTAGGCGATGGGCTTGCAACCTGTCACTAATACGCTGGTAAACATCTTAGCCTAATTGTGCAAATTGTGGTTATAGAATTATCAACAAGTTTTTAGAGATGTTGTAATTCTGTAGCTCTGCCTACCCCACTCTGGGAACGAAGGCGTGAGATTATGTATATGTATGTAGTAACGAGTGGAGAAAAATAAAATGATGCTGCCGTGATCCGTATTTTGATTGCGATTAAGCTGTATTTAACTATAATCGTTATAACGCTTTTTTTTTATTTGTAGTGTGATTCCACAGGCGTTTCAACCGCCGTCAGTCCGCTGTCGTAAGTATTTAAGAAATAGGCGATAATATACTTAAAATTCGATCAATTGTGGCAAGAAGTACGATAACAGTATAGGTCTGTGTGAATGCTAGCTGCTTGGTGTAGCTCATTCTTTCAATATTTATTACAGCGGACTGACGGCGGTTGAAACGCCCGTGGAATCACCCTGTACCAGTTAACATATACCTAAACACCTGCCAAATGAGAGCAGAGCACTCTGTGTGTAAAAATTCGTCATTTTGATGTCATCGGCATCAAGAGTACGGGCCCTCATAATAACAGCATTGTTTTACTGTTGTAAACATAAACATGCGTTAACATGTGTTAATAAATAAACATCATCAATATCTAAAAACTTTGTTGTTGTGCAATGTGTCAAGATTGACTCATTATCACCACTACTATTACTTCAAATCTGCCCATTAGGCAGTATTTCAGATAAAACTCCTGTACCAATATCAACCTTATGACTAATGTACGAGGGTTAAAACTGCTTTGATTCTTGAATTTGGGATACTGCTTAATGGCTTAAGACGGGAGAAATAACGACTTAATTCAAAAATAATAACCGTTCCACAATAAAAAAAATATTGGCGAAGGCTCATTGGCATTTCGACCCTTCCGTGTGTTATAAAAAAGCTAGGGAGAATGCATTGGATTTGTATTCGATAAAAAAAAAGTAAGATGTTGAGCAAACGTTCTAACATGATTTCTCGAAAGGTAATGTTATTTCTCATTTGATAAATAACAATTTTCATAACACCGAATGTGCAGGATAAACGCCTCGTAAGCCTACGTCAAATTTCGTTAGTTCAAAAAAGAATCTTATGTCAGTCAACTAAAGTCAAAAGTCACTTTGACACATGTCCTAAATTTAGGACATTGGGCTTTACGAGGTGGTAAGTTTACACGATGAGAATTTTGCGACGGCAAAATCTCGTCGCCAAAAAATTGGCGGGGACACTGTTGTAATTGCCATCGTGTAAACTTGGCATTAGCATTAGTACATTCCATTTATAAATATGGCGTTACACAATGGCTGGCAACAATGTACATAATAATTGAACAATAGGTTGTGTGTATAATATAATATAAACCAAAATACGCTACACACGTAAGCCACGACGTCATAATGTGTGTGTGCCGGTGTAGGAGTATCTAAATACATTTATATTGTTTAATCCTTACTATATTAGGATTAAATAGGAGCAATGTTAATGATATACGCAGACGTAGAAATTTATGACAGGTAGGGAGTTCCTATATCGATAAACTGAATTATCGATGCTTATTCTATATACTAGTGGTCACTCCAAGTTTTGTTTGTAAATATATTACCAAGGATCGGAAAAACGACCATCATTTTGAAAACATTACCCTGTTCCGTATAGCAGAGACTTCCTTGATATTAATTAAAAATATTATTAGGTATTTTATAGATTTATTATACAATAATTTATATGTACTTAGCGACAATTTTATTAATGAATGACAACGAAATGTTATTTAGAAAATACAAACACACATACAAACAGTAAACCAATGTCAACGATTGCCCCAATGTCCTCCGTAAACTGTGAACAAACTTTTTCGACTCATAAATGGGTCCTAAATTCACGTCGTTGTGGAATACAGACAGAAAGACATTCTTTTTGATTGGCGAAAGTGTTTTTTTCCCATAACGATTATGGTTTTATTCATTAATAATATTGTTGCTGAATACATATAAATAATGGTATAATAAATGTAAAATACCTAATAATATTTTTAATTAACATCAGAAGGAAGTCTCTCCTGTACGGAACAGGGTTATGTTTTCAAAATGACGGGCGTTTTTCCGATCCTTGTATATTACTTATTAAAAGTGTAAAAATTCAACAAAATAATAACATAATTCTCTTCTTCTTTTTTTCAAAAAGATTTTTGTAATTTACTCATTTTTTTTTCTTTATCACTGTCTCATCTAGATCTACTATTGTTAGAATAAACGATCAGAATTTGTTCCATATTTCGGGCTTTAAACGTCTCCGTCTTGGCTGATAAATCCATTTCAGGTGGCTAAATAGCTTTTCAATTTCTGTAGAGGTAATAGGAGCATTTTTTTTTAAGTCTTCAGAACAAGACTTACAAAATAAGTAGGTACATACAATGCTGGAGGCGATCACTAGTATATGGAAAAAGCACCGATAATTGAGTTTATCGATATAGGAACTCCCTACCTGTCATACAATTTTGCCCCCTGGATTCCCATGTCTGGATATAATGCAAATCCTCGTGAGACCTGGGGTGCTATAGGAGGAACAAAATCAAGGCAAATTAATTTAAACCATATTAAAATGAAATAAAGTTCATTTTCCTTTGTTTCAAAATTCAGAATAGTATTTTAGATTAAAAGGTAATTGAACTTTGTTTCCTTGCTGGTAGACTCAAATTCCCATTCACAAGAATCACACTGTTTGTAGTATGGCGGGCCTCAGGAGGATATAAGAGGTCTTGATTAACATTTTCCGGACACCACATAGAATAAGTTTTCCACTGTTAGCTTAGTATCAAATGTATCCGGAATAAAGCGTAGTCTATAGCAATATACAACTACTTAACTCTGTACAGTCACCAACAATAATATAATTATTCAACACCGCGCTTAAAGATATCTGACACGCTCTTATACGTCTAGCAACAAAGACAGGATTCGAAATTATCAAGATAATTATGCTTCGTGATAATTATCGGAATTTATCGGATAATTATCAGATAATTATCGGATAATTATCACGTGTAAGAAATTCATTTGTTATATTGTTTCATAACAAATTCTAAAAAAGTATAAATAAAAAGAAATGAATTTTATATTTTGATATTACTCCAACACAAATCAACATTAATTAAAGTTAGATTGAGTAAAAATCAGAGCAACTGCGGAAATACACGTTCGAATACTTCGAATACAGTTCTCTATTACAAGCGCAATTTTTTAAAATTATCAATTGATAATTATCCATCTGTTATTATCACGATAATTATCATGATAATTAACACGATAATTATCATTGATAATTATCCTTTCAAACCCTGAACAAAGATGTGTCCGATATTTTTGAGACCAATGTTGGATAATATATTGGTGAATGTACACAACGCGCCATTCTAGCTACATACACTTTCGCATTTAGATAAATAAACGGGGGCGGCAGCACTTTCGAGAAAACATGGGTGGTCAGATGATTAGAAACACTTGCGTTTTTTCCATAAACTTTTCCAACATATTTGACCACCAATCAAAAAGTACTTGATCTATTCTGCCCTCCTAAGCAAAAATGCAATAACTAAATTCCATAGCCAAAGCAGATTCAACTTTCTTCTGTTTGTAACTAGGTTGCAATTTCTACAGATGTTTTGTCTGAGATATCGCCATTATGCTTAGTAGGGCAGTATTTTATTGCTAGTTTCAATTTACATTAGATCATTCACTTGTTTTTTTTATGTACGATGAACTTGTGTTAAGTAGGACCTTATATTTTTAACCTCGAAAGACCCCGCGTGAAAAAAATATTACATAATACGGCCATTGCAATAAAGATCTATTGCAAAGGAGATAAAGTAGAATTTCGCTTGTTTTTATGACTGACAATTGAAATAGAAAAAATGACTTTATTGCAATTGCAATAGGTTAATTTTCCTTTGGCAAATTTCGTTGTATGATGGGTCTTAGGAGGGTTATCTCAAATCTAACTCCTAACGCGTCCATACATTAATTGTACAGCTTTTTAAGAACACCAATATTTTTTTTCAAATCCTTATCAAATGAAAGCTTTGTTTAAACTTAGATACAATGTACAGTCACGAACTTTAATTTGGGACCCACCTTAGGTCCAAAGTCATTTTGACATTCTACAACCATAAGGTTGCGTCTCCTATAAGTTACAAATGATTTGGCATCTCTAATGACAATGACGACTTCAAGCCTATTTTTCTTGAAATGGGTCACAAATGATCGCGATAGTACGTTATTTAAAACCTTAGTTTATTTAACGATAAGTGTAACTGGCAATAAAATCGGTAAAGAACTTTTTGATTAGTTGTCAAAATTGAAAAGGTCATAATTTGTAGGCAATTATGAGAGAACCTATGTATTTTTCAATCTTGTACCTATCCTATTTGCTCATCCAACACTGGCGAATAATTCTTCGGCGTTTTAACCGCCGTCATTGTCGTCTTTGCATATTATTCCAGATAAAATTAACAGGTTTTTTTTAATGTAATATAAACCATCCCCAGTTCTTCTGCTATACAAAAGTTGCTGGCAGTCAAATCATATTTATTTTAATCAATTTATATTGATTGAAAACAACAATGCCCGCGGTTATAACGCGTGAGTATTCGCCCTCGAATTGATATTTTTTCTATAATAATATGACTTTGACTAGATATGTTATCTGTTAATAATTAACCAATTTTAATTAAGATTCAGAAACTCGCTTCGTCGCTTTGCTCAAATTTAGGCAATTCGTCTAGCAGCAGATAATCACGTCAATTTAATGTTAAATTATATTTAGAACAACATATCGTCCCTTTACTTTTTCAACCTCGTATCTGATCGAATAGTTAGATAGAAAAGTAGCATTTAGTCTTTAGGAAACATGAGTGCTTTTCTTATCTAACTATTCGATCAGATTCGAGGTTGAGAAAGTAAAGGGACGACATGGCAATTTGCTATTGTTGCTTATACATTGGCAGAAAAGAGTTCTAGGATGTTGGCTGCATAAACATGTTTGCCAGAGTATATTGCAGTATCGCCAATCACGATTTCTTAACTCTTTCTTGCCAAGATACATCATACTATCAATAGATTACAAAGGTGAATTACTAAAATATTGTACCTATACTATGTTTGCTCAGGTACTTTTACTAAAATGTAAACAAAATTCCAACAGAATAGTTCTGATTGACTTTGAAAACAGTCACGTGGTTTGTTTAAGTAAATTAAATTACCTAAACAGATGAAGTATAGTCAAATTCTTAATTTAAAAAGTTAACAGTTTTCACTGTGTAATGAAAATTAAGTATATCAATTGAATGGCTAAGTTTTATTATATCGTAAGCAATCAATCTAGATGCCAATGTCCGTTATTCATGCAAGTTTTTGCACAAGGCTCCTATGAGGATATGCCAATGGATTCAAAAGTTATACCATACCTCTTCGGTCTTCCTCCCTCCTCAGATTCCCGTATTTTCTCGTGGGATCAATGTCCCTGTAGCGACCGTATCGTCGTCGTTCGTCGTCGTCGTAACGCCGCTCGCGGTCGGTCGTGTTGTAGCGACGACGATCCTCTTGACGACGGTAGTCGTCCGGCCGAGGGGGTTTGGAATAGGACCCTTCTCTGAAACGTCTGGAGGTTTTTTGGGAATTAGAAACCGTGTCACAACGTAAATAATATGTTAAGTTATCTAAGATTCTGCGTACTTTAAGAAATTTATAATGTAGATCAGGGGTCGGCAACACGTGGTTATTGTTAATCACAAAGTTTAACAATAACCACTCAGGTACCCGATATTTTGTATTTACCGGGTAACCTATTTACCTATTTGTACCCTCCTATCAGTAAAGAGCCAGATCTATTTTACCCATTATATTAAGTATGTAAACGGTGGGTATGATTTAGTATCTACGGGCTAGAGCTGTCCCTGTTACTGCCTGGAACTTCAATGGAAAAAGCTTCTCACCTGCGGTCCCGATCCCGATCGCTATAGTAATCCGTGTCTTCGGTCTCATACCGGTGACTCCTCGTGCTACGCTTCATCTTCCGCCCCTCCGGAGTCTCCTCCCTTTCCCTCCTGCGCTCCTTATCGTCCCTCTCTCTCCTTCCTGACCGACGCTCAGGCTCCCTCTCATACTTCCCTCTAGAATCCCTAGAATACCTCCCATCGCGGTCTCTTTCCCTATCCTTATCTCTGGAAGACTTATGTTTGTCTCTGTCTCTCCTTGGAGAAGACTTGTATCTATCCCTCTCTGAGTCATCTCCAGAGGTTCCTCGGTTGACGGATTGTCGTCTCGAACTAGTCACAGGATGGTCAGTTTCTGATAGATCGGTCTTCCGATCGGTTCCTGCATCAGCCGTGTTTGTATCAGCTCCATCCAGCGCTTGTTCTCTTGTATAAGTCATATCAGGAGGAGCGATGGCGCTTAGATCCTGTAGGTTTTCACCTTCCATCATGACTTCACGCTGTTGCTCTTCAGGCGGGCCATTGAAGTCATCCGACACATCGTTAGAGCTGCCACGGACGTTTCCAAAGGGATTCCTTGGAGTATTTTCTGTATAGTCCGATCCGTCTACGTTTTGCTCTCTAATGTCAGTAGGGCCAGCGTTGCCTGGATAATCATGGTCCAATCCTGTCACCACTCTTTGCTCATTGGCGTTGTATTCAGGTTGGTACTGAGAATACTCATCATTACCAGGTACCATCCTGTCTGATCCGACGGGCCGTCTTTCTGAGCTTCTGTTCGCTGGTGGCTGCGTATAATCAGTTTGACCGTCAGCTTGCCTGTATGGACGGGGGTTATCGTCTGTCGGTTGTCCGTCTATGTGTCTATCCATGTAGTTGTCCCCTGGTTGGCTGTAAGTGTTGTCGGCTTCGGTCTGTTGACCTGGAACCATTCTTGCAAGCCCCGGTGGCGGCTCGTCTACGCCAGTCGGTCCGTACTCTGACTCTTGCTGCCCTACCACCATGCGACATAATCCAGGTGGTGGTGGCATATTCCTACTAAAGTCAGTATTCTCATAATCTCCAGTAGACAGGTGAGCCGTCTGCAAGTACTCGTTTCTATCATTCTGTGGAGCTACTTCAAGATTATCCGGAACTGCTTGGGTCACCGGAATGGGTCTAAACGGTGCTTGGGGCTGATCAGGCCTTTCAGAATTATCGGGAGCTGTCTCTAAATTAGCCCCGAATCCTACAGGAGGCCTATGCTGTATTTTATTAACCGCGGTTGGGGAGGTTAGGGAAGACAAGCCAGGAAACGGTTGAATAGGGGTGCTAGGTTTACTAGGAGTACTTTTATGAGAGAGGGAACCTTGTTTCTTAAACGGATTTTGGGAAGACGTGGGTAAATTCGTTGGCGGTGGAGGGAGTGTGGAAGTAGAAACGGAAGAAGTGGTTATAGCCGCTGGAGGACCGGCGAGCAGAGACGGTTCCTCCGAAGTGCTAGAGTCTTTATCCTGTAAAGACGCTGGCTCTTCGCTCGCGATGCTCATTTCTTGTAGGGAAGAAGTCAGATTCTCGTGGCTCTTGCGATTCCTTTCCTCGATTTGCTTCAATTCTTCTGGCGTTGTAATAGGCCAGTCGATAGGAGCCAAATCATCTGTACCCCCAGGGAAATTGAAGCTGAACTCCGCATGAGCCCCAGGACTGCTTTTAGTCGAGTTCCTCGAAGGGTTTTCACTTCGGTTAGTGCTTTCAGATTGTGTATGCGGGCCTTCACTAGACTCCTGAGACATTTGCGACTCAATAGACCACTGCGGCGTCAAGTTCTCGTTAAAACGCTTCCCTAAAGCCAGGTTTGGGATGCGCTCTTTCACAGTATCTTTATCGCTTAGCTTCACCTCAACAGGCGATGGTAGTTTCGCGACGGTCTCTCTATTTTCTTTAGGTGCTATTACATGCTTCTCTTCTTTCTTATCCTCCATGGACCAGTTCCACTTATCAGTAGAAGCGAAGCTTTCTTCTATGACGTTCGCGTTGTTGAACGCTGGTGGTTGTGCAGCAGATTGAACAGCATTTTGAGCCGCGTTTTGCGCCGCAAGCTGAGCCTGCTTGGCGGATTCATCCCAACCCCAATCCCAGTTATCTTCCCAGCTGTCTGTCTTCTGGCCTGGATTGGGTTGGGGCATTTGGGGGTTGGGATAGTATTGTGGTTGTGGGTAGCTGGGTTGGGCGTACCCCTGGGTGTAGTTCTGGTTGTACTGTTGCTGGTAAAGCTGGTTGGCGTTAGGGTATTCTGGCTGGTAGGGGGGATATTGGGGTTTGAATTGTTGTTGTGGTTGCTGTTGTTGTTGCTGCTGCGGCCACATCTGCGGTGGAGCGGCCGCGTAGTTCGGATACATGTTCTGCGGGTTGTTAAATTGCTGTAAAGAGATAAAGTACAAGTTAAAATAGTATATAGGTACATTAAGTTACACGTAAGGTATACACATTGGAAGTAATGTTATCTTCATCCTTTTCTCACGATTTAGCCTCGAATTGCGACTGATAAGGATGGAGGCAACTTCATTTCAAATTTAGTACTTCATAGCGACTATTAAGAGCCAGCTATCAGCGGCTGTTATCTATTTAGTGTCAAATGTACACACATACGCAAATGCTAGGCTGTAGCGAGTTAGCGGTAATATTTTTAAGTTATCTTGGTATTCTGATGGAACATAATAATTAAGGTAGTAAGTGGATCGCATTTGCTAATAAAATTACATATCAAAAGATATAATTGCTAATTTTACCGAGCGGTTGTTTGTGTGTATAATGTTTGGGTTTATTGTACAAAAATCATCAATATTTACATAATAGGGATGAACAAAGGCGAACTTATCCCTTTAAGGGATCTCTTCCAGCTAACTTTAGGGTGATTGAGAAAAAATGAAGCATCAGTTAAAAATGGAAGCCACATAAACAAAATTAAACTATACTTGTCATTATTAACTTAAACAGTTTTTAATACAATGGAAATACACAATATTCTAGAATCATCCATACAATAGTATTAAACCAAGTTGCTATCCGCATCTGTCTGTCTGTTTGTTTGATTCCTTCTTCTAAACTACGCAACGGATTTTTAATGCAGTTTTCTTTATAATTGAGAGAATTACTTCTAGAGGGTAGCAAAGTACATCACTCCCTGTTTTGTGTACTTGTGTTAAAGAAAAACATATAAACAGAAGCGAAGCAAGGGCAGGTTGCTAGTTACAAATAAAAGCTAAAGAAAAACAACAGAAAATTCGCATAGGTATTATACTCCGTTTGTTTAGGTACTTAAAAAAATGTAAACAAAACAACCACGTGATTCGTCAGCCAATAGAAGCAGAACACTGATACGTCAGTTTTGATTGGCTGTTTAACAATGCCACGTGGTTTGGATTGTTTACACTTTTTTAAGTACCTAAACAAACGGAGTATAGGACATACTAATAATAGAAACACAAACAAATGAAGTGAAATTATTCATTCAATAAAATTAGCCAGGTACCTGTTTTAAGAAAGAATGTAACTTGTATTACAAGCAAGAATCTCAACAAGACGCATTAAAGTGAGACTTCCACCTTGTAGTACAAGTTCCAAGCTTTCTTAAAATGGGTCCCTGGACTCTTTTACACATCTATAATACGGAGTAAATCTACCAAAGCTTCAGACAAGACAAGACCAACACTGTACAGAAGAAGCACCGTAAATAACTTTTCTCAAAAATTTCCGGAAATGTTGACATTCCATTATCTACATATTGAAACGCGAAGTACATAGTTTACTGACAATTCTCAAATTAAAAAAAAAACATTGCGTGCTCGCTACACAAGCCCGCAATGTTGCATACAAATTCCATTACTATCTAGCTTGTAACTTTTTAAAAAGTGAAAAGGGCCGTAATAAAATGAGGGCACAAGTCTTATACATCCAAATTTTATTCGAAACATAACTTTTTTATTTGTGCCTGGAATTATGTTTTTTTTAAACAAAAATTGCGTTTCTCCTTGTCATAAACAAAAAGGCGGTAAGGAGTGATAGTTTTTTCACATGAAGTTTCTGTATGTATGTACAATACAAAAAATGAGTTCAAGCGATGAAGATTTGACTCCAACACAAATTTTTTCTTGCGATTTTTGAGAAAAGCACTATATTTGCCTCGGCAGGAACAGCAATTGCGGGCTTCGTATTTTTAAACGGACTCGCAAGCTCGTCCGTTTAATCCAATACTCGGCCCGCAATTGCCTACTTCCATGCCTAGGCAATAATGTACTATTAAATATCATATCAATTACAAGGTCATACAGTATTAAATTAAAAAAAATATATTTTTGTTTGGATTTCAAAACAAATGAATATAAAGAACAATAAAATAAGAAATAACAAACAATACAAAAAGTGTAAATTTTACTTGATGTGGACATAGCATTTACTAATTGCAACTTGGCAATTTAAAGCTGCTCCTTATTTTAAAATACTGTTACAGAATCGTCATAAATATTTACTTCAAATAGAAAAGGGCCAGAGCAATTATTAATTCAATAGAAAATATTCTTTTTTTAAACCCCAATGCAAAAAGAGGTGTGTTATAAGTAGAGTTAGGACTTTTGGTGGCAAATCGTGGTTCTAGAATCCATGGAGTCACTATTTTCTATTTATTATAATAAATGTACCACTTTGATTATGACCTTCAGTATTTTAATATTTCAAAGATAAACCAACTTTTTTTTTTGTATCTGCAATCAGCTATTCAGCTTTAATCAGATGTCCTGTAGGTATTCAACGTTGAGGTTGTACATCCATCGATGCAGCAACCTTTACTTCCCTTGGCTGTTTACAGTGATGCCAGTTTTGCCCTCATGAGACGATATACACAATCAATGGTGTCAATGAGTTTTGCTGCTAGCTTGTTTATGTGGTGTTCAATTCTAGACAGTTAGTAGTTCTTGTTGAAGTGTTTAATTTCTTCTTTAATTGTTGGTATTTCTGTGTAATTGTGTACGTCACCAACGTCACGTTAAACCAACTTAAATGAATTTTGGTACGGAGGATATCTCTGCTGTGAAAGCGTTACAAACAAGCAAATATTAGTAGGTATGGAATAACCGAACTAAAAATGTATTTAGTTCATTTTAAAATATGACCATTCTGGTCAAAATCAAAGTGTCATGTCACCCAATAAAAATGTTGAGCATACTTAGAACCTTGTCATTGTGAATGTCATTGTCATTGTCATGTGTGTCATTTGATGTTCTGTTTGAAGTTTACTATGACAACGCACTAAAGTGCTTAACATTTTCGTACCTATTATAATAATAAGGAAATAGCGTCTCCATGGATTCTAGAATCACAATATGCCACCAAAATCCTAACGCTTATAAGTTTGACCGCTATGTGTGTACAACAAAAATTTACCCTTTATTAATTCACTTATTTTTTGTTAGTAAATCCGCCGTAATAACAAATATTCTGAGGAAAAAAATCAACCTGGTATCGTTTACGGTTCAAAAGATACAGGTCTTTAAAGTTACGGACGGACGGATGAGTTTCAGCATATTAATAGGGTTAGCTGGAAGAGATCCCTTGAAGGGATAAGTTCGCCTTTGTACATTTTTTTTTTTTGCTTCATTGTATTGTTTTTGTTTTTGTTTTGTACAATAAAGTGTTTACATACATACATAATAGGGTTCCGTTCATCATGGCTATAACAGCGATCGAGCAAAGGAAGGTAAAAGATCTCCCTATCCGAATACTCTCCGACAGCCGATCAGTTCTCCAAGCCCTACAATGCTACACAGCAACATCAGGGCTAATATACGAATGTCACAACGCCCTTTCTAAGGTATGTAACATCAACCCCATCACCCTACAGTGGATTAAGGGACACAGTAACTCTCGAGGTAATGACGCGGCGGACGTACTCGCGAGAAGGGGCTCAGAAAGGGAACTGATAGGTCCTGAACCATTTCTGCCCCTGCCGACCAGCTGGCTGCGGAACAAGCTGCGCCAAGTCACTAAGGAAAAGCACCAACACTACTGGAGCAACCTAAACACCTGCAGGCAAAGTAAGGAAGCCCTTCCGATAATCAATCCCGGATTATCGCGTAAGCTACGACTTCTCAAAAGGGCCCAACTCCGATTACTAACTGGAGCCATAACTGGCCATGCCTTGTTTAACAAACACTTGTTCACATTAGGTGTTACAGACAGCCCCCTGTGCAGAGCCTGTATGACGGCGGAGGAAACCGCGGCCCACGTCATCATGGAATGCCCTGAGGTGGCAACATACCGGGCACGTCACCTCGGAACACCGAGGTCGCTACCGGAAGCCGTCGGCAACATCAAGGGTTTGCTAGGCTTCCTGGTAGAACTGGGTTGGCAAGAGTAGTGCCAAAACCCAGCACGCAAAAAAGGCGCATACATTAAGTCGTCGAGTTGCGGAAACCAGCCCGCTCTAACCTATTTAACCTATAGGGTTCCGTTGGGCTCCCTTCGGGTACGATGATTACATGGTAAGGAGATAACAATGCTGATGTTATCATAAAATACTCAGAGATAAAAATATTCTATGACAATTCCAGGGCCTAACCCTCTATATCAATTTTCATTTGAAAAAACAGTTGCGCTACCAGCATGATCATCCACAGCAGACCACCTAACTTTTACATCCGTGATATTGAGATAAAGCAATCATTGAGAAAATATTTATTGCGTGATCTAAGATTATGGAGATCTCGTACTCATATCATTATATCATTTACTAAGATATAGATAAAATTTATAGTTTATCTAAACAATCAGTTGCTGTTGTGAAACTTGCTACGTATCGCAAATGAAACTAAAATAAGTCACACACACAGTTTCACCATATATGGGTAAAAACCAAAATAAATGTACATAAAGACGCTATTTAAATGTCTCTTAAATGATGTCTAACTTACAATTTTGTTACAAAAATGTATGTGTTTGACGTTAATTGACAGTTTCGTGACGGTGACAAACTCTTCTTTAACTGGACATTTATTTTGTTTTTTACCCATATCCTGACAATAATGTCTTTTGAACCATAACAAATGCACCTTTATTAACCAAAACAAACGAAATCCATGTGTATTAGGAAGTTACCACAACAAGCATGAAGTCCTACAAAGGAATGGACAGACACTGCAATGAACTATCCAAGACTTGTTAAAGGATCAAGACAGGACCCCAATCCGCACACACAGGACTTACGATCTACAATGCCCTATAAGCTCACAGAAAACATTTGCTTATAGTCAATAATAATAGATTATTGATTACTACAGTAGTGTAAAATAATATAGGTATTATTGTATAGATTATTGACAAAATGATGTATGTAATAACTGCAATATGGCCTGCGCAAACCAGTGGACGGGACGGTGGAGGATATTAAATTTGTCAATGTATATTTAATGCTATTTCAATTGAATTAAGGTATAAATTTCAATGCTTTGGAACCGACCTCGGAGCATCGCAGTGGATTGCGGCGGAGGAAATTTATAGGGAAATATGCCCTGCCGTCTGCCGGTTTGTGCTGGCCCATACAGTTGTGGATTAAAATTAGCTCAGAAATTTTCTACATAACTGCAGTTTTATTGTGTTTTTCAGGTGCCAATACATTTGAGCCATGCAACCATTTAATAAATCGCTAACTGACTTTGGTTAAACTTGGCACAATAACACCATTTTGATTTAATACTTTTTTTTTTTAAACAGAAATCAACATAAAAAGTAGGTTTAGAAAAATTACAGGTTAGGGTCTTTTACATTTGAGAAATCAATATCATCATTATAAATAATGCTTGAATAAAAAAACTAGTTTTCTAACATTTTCAATTCCCAATCAGTTTCTTAATTGACTACGAACTATTCTAAAGGTGCAAAACACTCAATACTCAATCATTTATTGCCTTCCACAGTCAGGTTAACTAAAGTTTTAGTTTCTATATAATAAAACTTAATTGTGGACCCTGTTGGGCACCGCAAAATTGGTGAAGAGAGACTCTTTACACAGCAGCTAAACAAGCCCCAAATAATTGCTTAACCATTGGAAAAATCTTTGACTGCTCCTCTGCACTTAATAATATTGTGCAAAAATGATAAAAACAAAAATATTGTAATTAGATAGTGGTGCTTTGATCAGCTTTAAAAAAAAACATGTTTTAATCCAATCCTGGTTAGGTCAATATTGGATTATTTAGCTAAAGGTTGAAGACATTAAGGTAATGAACTAGACATAGCCCACTGAGATGGTAAAGAAGGAATTATCAAAGACAAACTGGGATTGCAGACCAAGGGAGGCCTATATCAACCGGTATGCTAGTTTTTGACAAGCATTGGAGCATCCATCCTTTTCTAACTAGCCCTACGAAAAAGAGACAGACACCCCACAAATCGATGCCAGACACTGCCTAAGCATACAGATATATTCAAGCGAATCAAAACGCGCCTCTAAAGACAAAAGCATCTTTAATCCTGCCTATCAATAGCCATAACAGATTTGTTTTCAATATAGTGACACCACTAAGTACACGTCAGTGGTTTGAGGCTACGTATGTGGTTACCTGAGGGGCGAAGCCCGGTTGCTCCGGCGGTGGCCCTCCCGGCTTCTTCGCCCAAGACATGATGCTCTAATTACGTAACATTCGAGGGAAAACCGCACGCATATGCTGCTTCAAACAGCCAAGTCACTGCACCATACACTTCACTTTCACTATCTTCTAACCTTTCACTTGCTATTTTGAAATGTGATTTTGAAACAAATATACAATATTTATTACGTTGTGAGGCGGTAATTAGGCTCGTTTGTTGGATTATTTCATAAATATTTTAGAAAGTAAGTACATTGTTGACAGTGTTCTATCGATCGAAGCGAAGGTGCCCTGTTGGCAGTGTAGCCATGCTAGTACGACTTACGACGATATGACATACATGTTGCCAAACTACTGGGAAACGTGGAAGGACTTATAATGTATAAATTAAATTTTATGCCAGACATATATATCAGACTTCTGTTGTTATTAATTATCACGTAAATATGAAAAATTAAATTAAATGAATATGAGTATGGAAGTGAACTTCCGAAAAATTTGATAATAAATGTAATTTTAGACATAAATAGCGCTCTACTCGAACTGGGTTGGTCTACTTGAATATTTGCATGTAAAGTTTGCTATTGAATGATAAAATCTCCGTCTACGGATAAAATAATAACAAACTGTGGAAAAGTCACGTGGTAACATTCTTAATAATATTATAAACGCTAAAGTTTGTATGTATGGATGTATGGATGTTTGTTATATAGGCTAATTGCGTACTAAGTCTTCCGAGTACGCGTCTACAAAAAGACTAGATCCAAAGACTAGTGCCACGAGTATTTAGATTTTCGAAGTACGTGGCTTGCTGAGTATTTCCGAAATGTGACCTGTGAGTCTCAAAGATTGAAGAGATTTGGCTCGGTACTCGGCCCGGCCCGGGATTTTGCGTTTGCCCGGGTTTGTATATGTATAATACTGCCCTCCTAAGGAAAAAAGGCACATCTATACTATATGAATTGTAGGGTTATTCCCACCTGTTACCACCAATTTGTTACCACTGGTAACAGCTGGGATTTTTTTTCCCACCTGTTACCACTAAAGTACTCGGTGGTTGGGAATATTTTTCCCATTTGTTACCACTAAAATATTTGGTGATAACTACCACCAATTAATTTAGTGGTAACAGCTGGGAATTTTTATTCCCTGTAGTTACCAGTGGTAACAGGCGGGAAAAAAAATCCCAGCTGTTACCAGTGGTAACAAATTGGTGGTAACAGGTGGGAATAACCTGAATTGTATTGCACTTTCAACCTTATTATAAAAAACCTTTGAGAGTTTAATATGCTTCTATGAAATAATTGCACTTGTGCCTTTTCTCTGTAGTAGGGCAGAATAGGTGTGTACGTATATAAATAATTATTGTATTGTGCAGACGCAGACATTATCCGAGTTATTATACATAATTATGATACCTATTAATTTATAAACCCTGTTCAGACTTACTTGTCTTATAGGGTAAACAACTTTACAACCTCAAAATGAAACTTTTTTGGCTAAAACAGCTCTTTTATCGTAGATAAATTATACTGAGAAAACATTTTGGACATCACTTGGCCAATGTATTGTTCGTGATTGCTTTATTTATTTAAAATAGCTGTTACATACAAAAAAAGTTGGATTTTGAGGTTGGAAAGTTGTTTACTACTTAAGAGAAGTAAGTCTGAACAGCGTTTACACCTTTTGATTTTGTAATTCTGTATACGCCGCGATCTTTCCACTACCCGATTCGCCTAAGTACTTGATACGCGTTGGCGCAAAATAAACGAATCGCGTATTTGGACGTCCAAGTGAAAACCTATTCCAAAAACCTATTCCAGTAAATACGTAAATACGTCTCACCTCTACTCACGTCATATTTTCTTCTTGTGTTGTCTCAAGCAAGTGTCAATGTCAGTTGTACCTAGTGTATAATCATCGTAGGTATAAAGATTAAGATCTATCGTCAGTGCAGTTTACTTACAAAAATAATTATAAGTAGTACATTTACCTTGTACCGTCCTTTCTAGTTTTCTAGAAGTTTCCGTTTATTTAATTTTTATTCATTGTAAAAAATCAGAATGAGCGATTTGTTCGTAAGCCGCGAACATGTATTACAAGGGGGTTATTTCCACTCAACATTGCGTAAACTTCAAGAACCGGACACCAGTATACAACCGCATAATATTATGTACCCGGTTTTCTTACTGTAAGTGCTCATGTTTCATTAATGTTATGTGTAATTAGTTACTGAATAATGGCCTAATTAAAAGCAACCGAAACCGACGTACGCGCATGGTTGTACGCAGGTTGATGAATGTATGTAGAGATAGAGAAAGTTGTATGTTTGTGCACCTGGTGTTCCATAGTCTCTGCCTACCTCATTGGGAGCCCGGCGTAAAGGTATGTACAGTCTGTGAGCACTTAGAAGATTCTTCAGTTTTGTACTACTCTCTCACTTGCTCTTAATAAGATCGTATGAGAGCGAATGAGAGACAAGTATACAAACCCGAAGCACCTTCTGAGAGCTAACACTCTGTATGTAGGTATAATTATTGGGTGATTCCACAGGCGTTTCAACCGCCATCAGTCCGCTGTCGTAAGTATTTAAGAAATAGGCGATAATATACTTAAAATTCGATCAATTGTGGCAAGAAGTACGATAACGGTATAGCTCTGTGTGAATGTTAGCTGCTTGGTGTAGCTCATTCTTTCAATATTTATGACAGCGGACTGACGGCAGTTGAAACGCCTGTGGAATCACCCTATTATTAATTGCTTTAAATCGAATTTTCGTATTTCTTCAAAGTCGTCACTTACTTCTTGGTACCTATAATTAAAAAAATAATCTTAATCCACATAATTTGAGTGTATATGGAGGAAAACTCACTTATTACATATAATTAACTTACAAATAACTTACTTTTTCCTCTTTATAGACGGTATAAGGACAAGCAACTAGGTTAATAGAAGAAGATGGTACCTACAACATAGTAATAGTATAAGCATTTTAAATTTAATGTGGTTACCAATAGAGTACAGAATGCTTCGACTACTACATTACTAGCATAGCAGAAGCATTCCACCTTAGTCCTCAGAGTTGGCAACGCATTCCATCCCTTAACTTTCTCAACATCATATCTGATCGAATAGTTAGATAGGAAAGTAGTCTTTATTCTTTAGAGAACATGAGTACTTTTCCTATTCAATCAGATACGAGGTTGAAAAAGTAAAAGGACGAGTCGCAGTCTTGAGATTGTAGTCCTGAGAATGTAAATGGCCAGAGGTCTCTGATTCCAATCACCATCAGGTGGCCTGAGTGCTCAATTCTGCCCTGTTCAAACAAAATGCAACCTTATTACGAATGGAGGATGATCGAATGTGCTTGGGTACTGAATTTGGGATACTGCTCATTCGCTTATGAGGGTAGAATTGCCGTCATGCCATAAAAAAAACATGCATTATAATAATAATAATAATAATAATTTAACCCCCGATGCAAAATGAGGGGTGGTATAATTTTGACTGCTATTTATGGCACCATATCTCTTAAGTGGGTGAACCGATTTGGATGCGTTTTTCTTTATTTGAAAGCAGGTTTTCTAGCAGTGGTTCTTAGCTAAGTTTCATGAAAATCAGTTGGGTCGTTTTTGATATATCAGCTCTGAAACTGGTCACCATTATATCCGGGGTTTTAGTTATAGTCAAGAACAATGAAAACTGGTTACTTTGTATAGAATTACCATTGAAAGTGACCCGTTTTCATTGCTCTTGAGTGTATCTCATAGTTACATACATAAGGTCTGTTCATTCTTACTTGTCTTATATAGTAAACAACTTTCTAACCTCAAAATGAACCTTTTTTGGCTAAAACAGCTATTTTAAACAAAATAAAGCAATTACAGACAATACATTTTCCACGTGATGTCCAAAATGTTTATTCAGTTTACTTTATTAACGATAAAAGAGCTGTTTTAGCCAAAAAAGGTTCATTTTGAGGTTAGAAAGTTTTTACTATATAAGACAAGTAAGAATGAACAGACCTTAAATACATACATTAAATCACGCCTGTTCCCCAGAGGGGTAGGCAGAGACCACTTCTTCCCACCTGCCACGATCATGACAAATCTCTTTCGTTTCTTCCACATTCATACACCGAGTCATGCATGCACGTCGGTTTTGGGTATTTAAGACCCGGCCCTTTTCCAGTATTTCTCGGATTTGATTCGAAAAAGTACGCCTAGGGCGGCGCCTTCCGACCCTAATATACTAATAATGTCACAATATTTACAGTGAAAACGAAGATGCCATCCAGCCCGTGGCGAGTATGCCGAACGTGAACCGCTATGGCATCAACCACCTGGTACCTGTACTCACCGACCTGGTGGACAAGGGTCTCCAGTCCATACTGATCTTTGGGATCATAGAGACCCTGCCTAAGGTATGAAGCATCCCAATTTTTGAACGCCTTAACCTATTCATTGCGGCACCCAGTTTCGAAAACTTCTTGCTGTGGCGGTGAACAATTTGTCAAATCAAATCGAATGAAGATGGTGAACGACACGCCTCGTGTATGTTCTGCCCTCCTAAGCAAAAATGCAATAACTAAATTCAATAGCCAAAGCAGATTCAACTCACTTCTGTTTGTAACTAGGTTGCAATTTCTACAGATGTTTTGTCTGAGATATCGCTATTATGCTTAGTAGGGCAGTGTTAACCTCGTAAGGCCCAGTGTGCAATAGGATGTATATAAGCAAGGCAATTTAATTTGAACTGTGTTGCTATAAGAATAAGGTTAATTTTCCTACGTTCATAAACTGAAAATGGCATTATCGGTCAATCGTAATTGAACTTTATTGTCTTGATGTTAGGTTCAAAGTCCCACTGACAAAATACTCCCTGTTTGCAGTATGGTGGGCCTTACAAGGTTATGGGTATGTTATAAAAATAATGCAACTTGAAAAGGTTGCTTTAAAATTAACCCAATATCTAGAAACGAAGACTACAAGCTTGTTCTACGTGAAAAACAATGATAGTTTTGTTTGGGTAAACACTTCTGGAACTTAATTTGAAGGAGTTTTAATCAATTTAAAACTGGCACAGGTCTCGTGTCATACACCACATGTTAAAAAAAAAATGACACGCCTGTCATGCCATCCGCAACGAATAGGTTAAGCCTGATCTACATTAGTCAAGGACAGTGGACAGTGGACATTACCGTAGTGTAAACCAATCGAACAGTGGCAAGTCAAGTTGCCTTGCCACTGGATCCAAATAGAATCGCTTTCTATTTTTTCACTTCACTATCCTTGGCACTGTACTTGCCACTGTCTTTGACGTTAGACAAACAAAAACTGCATATATTTTCATACATAAATAGTACTCGAAATTTCATAAAAGTCTTATCCATCTCATGCTTTCTTCACCGTATTGCATCCGTCAGCCGCCTTTTACTCTTAAGCCAATAGCCGGTATCTCAAATTCAACCTTCTCCTGTTAGTAATTAGGTTACTTTTGCTACAAGACTTTTTTCTGTTTATCGCCTTTTGTCTTAGCAGTGTAGGTAACTTTGTGAAAGATCCTTCAATATCTACAGTTCGTTCGTTCAAATAGTGAATAAAAATAAGAATAAGAATAATCTTTATTGCTACAACCTTAAAATTAGCAAATATAAAAATATCAATAACTATATGAAAAGCAAGCTTTAAAAACCCGACTGCATTTTTTATACTGTCGTCGATATACCTACATATTATGTTAATAATTGTCATTTTGCCGTTGCTGTTATTTCAATTTTAACAGTTTAGGTATCCTATCTCACCCGGGATGACGTAAGGATTCTAACGATACCTCACACATCTAAATCGGTCAAGGGATTTAGAAGTTATAGTGGAATAAAGAAACTCACATACATACATACATACATACAAACATGAACCCTGAAAACATTACACTCCTTTTTTGGGGCAGTCGTGTAAAAATAAAAAATAAAAAGTAATAACATAGTTAGTACATGAGAAAAAAAAACACTTATAGTAACGAAGCTAGGTCGAGCAAAGGGCCCAATCTCAGCATGTGTTAGGCAGAATATTCCCACACGCTACCACGAACGTTCCCACAGTCAAACTGTTACTCCAGTTTTGTGGGGCAATGTTTAATTTGTAATTCTTTAATAATGTTGTACTTCTTAAATAAATAAAATAATTAAAAAAAAATGCCTGGCGCCAATGATGTTTTATATTTAGATACGTTATGCTCATACTAAACGCATTCGGAAACCGTCGCCAATTACTGACAGTTGCTACGGTGCCATATTTCTACAGACAAAAACGGCAATTCGTAGCGAACGCTATTGTTAGAAAGAGATAAATAGTTGTTTCAAATTGCGTACCCGAATGACGCGGCGTGCCCGCTCATGGCTGCCATATAGCTACCCGTCTTTATCGCACTCATGCGATATCTAATTGTGTATCTCATGTTTCCCAGGTGACAGTGACGCCACCGGTGCAAATTAAACAAAGTATGGCGATGTAAAACAAAATGTAAAAAATATTTACGGTACTTACGAATGACTGAGACATCCTTTCTTCCTTTTATAGTTACAGTATAATTTCGGCAGCCTCGAAAAACATAAGACGGCATTTTTTATGGCTTATATTTGTTGCATTTCGGTAAAAAAACTTTACTGTTTTTGACGCGTGCGTGTCAGCGACCACGGCGCGACTGAACGATAGTAAGGCAATTACCTTCCTTTTCGAGGAACGCTTTTGCGCGCAGATGACATATCTTAATATAAAATATCATTGCCTGGCGCTAGTTTTCAGACTGGTCCTTAGAGACGGGACGGTCGCAAACTGACACAAAATGTTTGATACAGTAAAGAAGGTAAATAAAAATAATTTAATATAAAAGTACAATAAAAAGTTCATGCTTCAAAAAGGTAGGTGAAAAAGGAATAAATTAAAAAACAACAAATTAAAAAAACAACAATTTAAAAAGTCATGCGATGTGTAGTTTATGAATGTTTGTTCATGCATGTACGCATGTGTGAGTGTGTATGCATGTGGGTGATTCCGCGGGCGTTTCAACCGCCGTCAGTCCGCTGTCCTAAATATTTAAGAAATGGGCGATAATATACTTAAGATTCGATCAATTGTGGCAAGAAGTACGATAACAGTATAGCTCTGTGTGAATGCTAGCTGCTTGGTGTAGCTCATTCTTTCAATATTTATGACAAGGGACTGACGGCGGTTGAAACGCCTTTGGTATCACCCATGTGTGAGTGTGTGACTGTGCGGGCGCGTTGTGCCATACGTGTGTAGTGCGCAGTACAAAACCCTTTGAAGTCCCTGATACCGCTTTGTGGGCGCTGCGGCGGTTTCTTTGTAGCAATTGTAGCGGCACATCAAAGCATGCAAACTATTTGAAGCGAACGAAATATACTGTATTGTATTCCAGGACGCCACCGGTTCAAACGCGGACTCCCCGTCCAACCCCGTCATCAAAGCCCTCCCGAAGCTGCGAGCCGCGTTCCCCTCTCTCCTGCTGGCTGCGGATGTGTGCCTCTGTCCGTATACATCGCACGGACACTGCGGCGTGCTCACCAACGCTGGAGCGATCGACCACGCTGCTAGTGTGGTCAGGATAGCTGAGGTCGCTAGTGCTTATGCTAGAGCGGGTAAGATATACAGCTTAATAAGAGTATAGAGCAGGCTTAATACTTCTGCGTCAATGTATCAGAGGGAAGATGTCGACTTCTTACAGTCTGTGATCGAATTCGAGATCAAAAATGTAAACAAACGGATTGCCATCATTAAAAAAACATATCCAAGTGATGGTTATTTTAAAATCACTGAAATAAAAATAAAAATAATAATAATCAGAGTTACATAATATGGCGTGAAGAGTTAAAAATATTACACTTAGGTAAACAGTAAATATACTTTTTTTATTCCTTATTTATGTTGTTTGCATAAAATATATGGAGTTTTAATTTATTGTGCTGGCAATGGTGGTTCGTAATTATAATAATCGTAATGTTATTGTCTAATATTCAGAGTAATTGGTAGTTTTTTTTTATATTTCAAAGGTGCAATACGGACAACCGGCATTCGTTTTCTGACATCTGTCGAATGAATGTGCTTTTTTTCGATTTTTCCTTGGGTATCGTTGCTTTCTGTTGTTAAGCTTTGTTTCTTATTGTTACAGATAGATTTATTATTAATGTTACAAATTACGATTTTGACACTACAACAGCGTCGACAACTAAAAGTGAATAAATTGAAAAAGAATATTTAAATATTTAATTTCCTCCCTTCCTGTCATAATGATTACATATGAATAGACTAACTTTAGGTGTCCAAAACTCTTCTAGCCAATATCTTACTGAAAAGCATATAGGTATCGGTATTTAAATTTGCTGATTAAAATTCATACATTTAAAAATTACATTTTATAAACAAGATTGTATAGCCCTGGAATGTCACTTTGACATTGACAATTGTATGTTTACATTTTTGATGTCGAATTCGATCACGGACTTTAGGGTCCATCTAGATTGCTCCACCATTTTGTCGTTCCTATGTGATGGGGTCTCGAGTTCTCGAGTGGCGCCCACGCCACATAGCGGAAGATGTAGCGTGGGTAGGCCTCCAAAGTAGACCGAGGACGTGGCGAAGGTTGCAGGAAACCGATGGATGCAGGACAGGAACGGCGCAACCCTGTCGTTGTTCTAGATTCTCGGGCTGAATTTATGATGATCAGGGATCGAACTTTTGGTGCCGGTGGCGTGAAAATGACAAAAATTAAACCTTACATTACTAGTCTATCCATTTGGCCTATTCCCAGATGTCCACACCCCCTTTGTCCACACTGTGGACAACTGGGAAAAAAATTCCCAGTTGTCCACAGTGTGGATAAATTAAAATCTGGTTTATATTACAAAAAAATGTTCTACAAATATGAAAATAATCACGAATACATGTATTTTTGCTAATATTATCTTTAAAACTAGACGAGATATATAAACCATATTTTCAGTAAACGTTTGTTAGGTACTCTTAAATGACTCTTTGTATTTTCCTGACCCTGGGTATAATATATAAATACGAATATATCTACTTAAGTACATTAATAAAAACTAACACAGTTGAGTCAACTTAAAGAGTGTGGACAACTGGGAATAAAAATTCCCAGTTGTCCACACCTATTTTCGAGGGTGTGGACATCTGGGATTCTTTTTCCCAGTTGTCCACAGTGTTGACAAAGGGGGCGTGGACAACTGGGAATAGGCCATCCATTTTAACCTTCCGACTGTCCAGTGGCGCCATTACTATTATTGTGTTTTCTTATAAAGTAAAGTACAAAAAAATAAACAATTTATTGCATATATGACGTGACATAATAACTGACCTTATAAAAGTAGCTACCTTTTTCCATTAAGTTGACTAAATGAAGGTTAACCCGTAGAACGTCATGTCATACACATGTGTATTACAACATCAATCTTAGTTCGAACCACACTGAGTTCCAAATTCAAATATGGTTATGGACCACCGTCGGTCCACAGGACGCGCCAAGGGTTAAAGGTTATCAAACTATGTCATATACCTATGCTATATATTGTGTATTCATTTGTACAACAACAAAACCACTTTTTGATATAAAGACAACACTTAAGTTTAAAAAACACGATAATAGTAATGAGAGCGCTAGAGTACATCTGTCGTATGCTGTGCGCAGTCTTATCTGAATAACTCTATTTCCAGGTGCTCATATAGTTGCTCCTTCTGACATGATCGACAACAGAATAAAGGCGATCAAAGACTCGCTCATCTCGTTAAAGCTGCAAAACCAGGTAAGCTCTAATAGTTGTTTACGTGACGGTTGCGTAATGCCAATTACGCAGAGTCGCGTACAATACTTTATCTACACACATATTATAAGTACTCTAAGATGGGTTCAGAAGCCGAAAGGCAAATGACCAGCATTACCTTACCTGTGTTAGTAGGTGACAGCGATGACAGCTGTTACGTAATTTCATCACGTTATCGAATATTGTAAGGTAATGAGATCCAAATTTGAAATATCTTCCAAAATTAACAGCTGTCATCGCTGTCACCTACTACCACAGGTAATGCTGGTCATTGCCTACGGGTTTTGAACGCGTAATAGAGGACTTATGATATGTGTGTAGATAAATAATATTTCGGTGGCTCTAGTGAAAATTTTGCTCTTAATAAGAAAGGGTCTAAGGGTCTTCACCTAATCCTCGGGAGACTTGTTTCCTTTTTCACTAGAGCCAAATATTTATCGATGTCACACTATAAACAGTAGTTCGTCTTCAAACAAATGTATATCGCGCGGATTACATGTGCATCAAAAGCAGCTAAGCAGAGTAACATGCTCAAAATGATCTAAAGTCGAGTCCAGAATTAGGCGAACTAACTTGACAGCTCATTGTACACTAATGTTGCCACAGTTTGGCTAGTGCTGTTAATGTAATATCGATATTTAAAAAGTCTAGTTAATCATTATCATTGTGTTTGGAATCAAAATAATAATTTTACTAAGGGTGGGTTTAGACCAAACGAACGAACAAGAATTCTATGGCATTATCTCTTACGTTTTCTTTGTAAAAATAAAGACAGAACATGTTCTAGAGCATTCATTCGTTTGGTCTAAACCCACCCTAAGCAAAATAATAAAAATAAAAATTGGTTGGAATTAAAACTACATCGAACATCGTTTTGGACATCGTTAAGGACGCTGTCCGCCATTTTGTTTTGTGGACAGTTCGGATCATTAGCCAAACAAAGCAAGCCATTCGGCTTTCTGTCATCGGTCTGCTCGAAGCTATAACAGTGATTGCGAATACACGAAATCACGTCCACTGCTGGACATAGGCCTCCCCCAAAATATTATTTCTATAATATAAGATGATAATACATTATGTGTTCGATTTTTTCAGTCAAATTGTAACCTAGCAACAATACTTATTAGGGTATTAAATTAATTAAAATCGATACATAACGGATTTGGAATTATCATCGACGATATATAGCGTTTGTCTCTATCGCATTTTCATATTTGCCAGAAAGAAAGGGATGAATGCTATATGTATGGTACATGAAATGTACCATAAGGATCACAATGGCCTGTTGTAATAACAGCGTTATTTTTGTATTTTATTCCTAATTTGAGGAGTAAACATCCGCTTTAAACCGTACATCCTTCAGATCATATCATATCATAAAAATTGCTGTAGTTCGTCCCTATTTGGCAAGTATCTATGAGTGTGAAAGTTTGGACGACAATTACTTGATAAAATATAAATAGAATCAGATTTATAGAAGGCACAGGGTTATATCGACATATTTGTGTCGACATAAACCTATCACTATTTATTTTGTCCTATGTCTGGCAACATTTTCGGCTGTCAAGTTAGTTCGCCTAATTCTGGACTCGACTTTAGACACGACGTATTCTCTTGACAATAGAGTCGAGTGCAGATAATTTTGACCTCTTCGGTTGCGTAGCTACTTCTGCTGCTGACTGTACCTACCCATAGTCATAGACTAGCTCAATCTATATGAGATTGTTCATTTTTTTAGGTTTCAGTGTTGTCCTACTCTTGCAAGTTCGCCTCCACAATGTACGGTCCGTTCCGAGACACGATGAAAAGCAGCCCTATGGAGGGAGACCGCAAGTGCTACCAGCTGCCGCCGGGCGCGACAGGGCTCGCTGCTCGCGCTGCGGTCAGTACACGGTCAATCAATCAATCATTCCGTCAATCAGGTCATTTACAAACGTCGTTAACGCTGGATTAAATACGATTTGACAGTACTGAAAGATTATGACAAATAGGCAATAACAGAAGTGACACTCGCCTCGAGAAACTTTTATACCTACATACATTAAATCACGAATGTTTCCCAGAGGGGTAGGCAGAGACCACTTCTTTCCACCTGCTACGATCCTGACAAATCTCTTTCGCTTTTTCCACATTCATACATCGAGTCATGCATGCACGTCGGTTTCGGGTACTTAAGATTCGTTTACGTTTATACCTATGAGTTCTAATTGTATCAACTTTCTTTCTAAAATCTTACCTCAGTACTTGACTTGATTAGTAGTACATATTTAAAAACATTAGCTACGCAATCCTAACGTCAACCCCTTCAGTCACTTTTCCTTCTACTTTAGACATTTGTCATTCTTGATTGATTTGATATGTGCAAAAAACATTGGACATAGAAAAAACATTGGAGAAAAATACTGGTTTTGATATAATAAAAAAAATGTTCAAGTTGACACGTTGACTTGTAAGGTAAGCGTTTACTTAGTGTAAGACTAGTTAGATTAACCTTTTCCAGCGAAAACTTCGTGCTAGATATGAAGAACTTCTTAGAGGCTTAGCATGTATAGGCAGAATATTCCGTTTATATCAAACAGACATTCTTTAAATATGTGTTCTTTAACATTTCATGGCCGCCGATCCACTAGACGGGTCCATTTTGTATGAAAATCAGAGACCTTGGCAATGAAAGTGTTAATAGATTTGTTTTTGCTCCCGCGATAACGACGTTTGGACTCATTTATGCTGATTAGTGATTGTTGAAGTCAAAACGTGGATAGAATTAAATTGTTAGTCTGTATCTATTGAATTTGGCTCAGATTTAAGCTAAACCAAACGATCCTTTGCCTAATGTTAAACCAGTAGAATCTATTATATTTCTCAAGGTTCCACTTGTTTACGCAATGTATGATTTCGCATAATTGTTATTCTACGGATAACTTAGATTTTTTTTTATGTTATAAAATAAACCTAATCCAACCTACCATATTCTACTAGAATTACACAAAACTTTAAAAAATCTCACTGAATTTAATTAGTTATAATAAATTATTATGTTATTGAGGATTAATTTATTTAAAAAGAATGACCTTTCTACATCAGCAGAAGTGAGAGGTGCGTAGCTGTAATCCGATATTTCATCGTTTAAGACATAAAAACCTCAATAATAAAACTACATACATTTTTAATATGTAAATTGTGCACGAAATTTAAATAGAATCGTATCCATGTTATACTTCGTCGAAAAATTGCTACACATCAGAAGCAACATTGTTTAACCTCGTAAGGCCCAGTGTGCAATAGGATTTACATAATGAAGGCAATTTAATTTGAACTGTGTTGCAATAAGAATAAGGTTTATTTCCCTATGTTCATAAACTGAAAATGGGTATTATCGAACAAACGTAATTGAACTTTATTGCCTTGACGGTAGATTCAAAGTCCCACTTACAAAAAACTCCCTGTTTGCAGTAAGGTGGGCCTTACGAGGTTAATGTCAAGTTCCAGGCAACAGTGAATGATCAATTTTTATTCGCAGGCCCGCGACGTGGCCGAAGGCGCTGATTTCCTGATGGTGAAACCTGGTCTTCCGTACCTGGACATCGTCCGACAAACTAAGGATATGTTCCCTCATCATCCGCTGTTCATTTATCAGGTTTGTTACGAGTACAAATGTTCAGTGGACAGTGGTAGGACCTTGGCTACCACCATCCTACCCTTTAAGAAGCAGTGCCCCTTACCGTACAAACAGCATCACTGTTAGCTGACCGCTAGTGAGCCTTATTGCAAGGTGACAAGATTCACAATTAGTCAGTCAAACTGTGTTGCTAACAGCACCAGCCCTTCAAGAGGCCCACCATTCTGAAAACAAGGAGATTATTGTGTGTGGGAATTTTAATCTACGTGTAAGGAAATAAAGTTCATTTACCTTTGCACTGAAATGACATTTTCAAATTTGAAACAAAGATAAATGAACTTTACCTTCTTTACAATATAGTTTAAATTAAATGGCACTGATTATGTACTTCCTATGGCACACTGGGCTTTACGAGGCTATCCTTAGCCTACGTCAATTCGTATAAGATTACCTCCTTATATTTGATATTAATTTTGTTTGCTCATTGGTTGCCGGGTTAGAATAGTCCACTCCATGTCTTCCCGTGGATGTCGTAAGAGGCGACTAAGGGAATAAAGGCTTGTAGTACTGTTAGGCGATGGGCTTGCAACCTGTCACTATACACTGGTAAACATCTTAGCCTGTTTATGCAAAATGTGGTTAATGAATTATCTACCAGTTTTTAGAGTTGTTGGTAATTCTGTAGCTCTGCCTACCCCACTCTGGGAACGAGGGCGTGAGTTGTATGTATGTAATTCTGTTTCAGGTATCTGGGGAGTACGCCATGATAGCTAGAAGTGGAGACAGCAGTGAAGTACAATCAACGCTCTTGGAGACTCTGACGTGCATGAGACGCGCTGGTCAGTAACACCCCCCATTACACATTTAGAGGAATATTTTAACTGTTAAGAAGATTGTGGAGCTAAAAATTTCCATACAAAATGCGAAAACGTTTCTCTCCCCTTAAACCTAGTCCGATTTTTACGATTTTTGAATATGTTGTAGATATCACAAAAATATATGTCTGTATTTTTTCCTTTACATGAAAATATTTCTTAGAATTAAACAAATTTATAAAACAAAGAACAGAAATGTACAGACCTAGTTCTTTATAATAACTACAACATATTCAAAAATCGTGCAAATCGGACTTGATTTAGGGGGTGAGAAACGTTTTCGCCCGGAGCTAAATTTGTATGGATTTTTTTTACAGCTTCGCGATTTTAGCGGCCCTTCACAATCCTCTTAATTTGATATTTTAAAATGTATGGCAAAGCAATACATATCAAAATAACTTTAACAAAAAGCAAGCTTTCAAAACCCGACTGTTGCTAACCAACTTTAAATCGTTATAAATCCCAAATGATCATTCAAAATGAAAAATGATGAAAGAAACCTAAAGATGATTTTTAATTACCTATTCAAAGATACCCCATTATTACTGTCATATCTTTACTGACAGCGGTGACACGATTTTTACTCTGCATTAGTGGTCTAGTGAAGTCTTTGGTGTACGGTTATCGCTCATCGCATACTACAACGCCCCGACACCAGATTAGCACCGCTTCAGCTCAAAGTGAAACATTGCAAATTCGTCTTTGAGCTTTGTTAATACGATACATTTTTCAGTGGACGACCGCGAGGCCCGCGCAATTGTTTTTACTTTAACTTGAAAAATGTGCCGTACTAACACGAGTCAAAGCTCACTTTTCAACGTTTCACTTTATGTTGAGGCGGTGCTGATATGATGATTGTTCGCTGATATTTATATACCTATCATTTTGTTGACAGGTGCTGACTGCATCATAACGTATTTCGCTCCGTTAATTTTAAGCTTAATCGCAAATAAGAAGTGAATTGTAAGTAAAACCCGCAAATTTATATAGAAGTCGAGCTAAAACTAGCTCTCTATTACAGAGAATACGGTATACATTGCAATGTCGACGAGTTCCTAGATGACCTTATTATGACTGCGCCTGCGCCGAGCAACGTCGAGCGTCCAGTGGCGCCCTCATTACTACTACCGGCAAAAATAACCGCCCACCCGTCTTTTATTCATGTTTACAAATATAACTTTTTAAACCAGAGAGTAACTTCAAAACTACTCAACCAATTTTGATGTAAATTGTAGTATTTGTTGTTAATTAACTTAGGTCCGAAATGGCTACCAAATATTATTTTTTATAGGTCGTTACTTTTTCCAAAAGAAACCCAAAAGATCCATTAATTACCTGTTCAAAGTAAATTATTGTTTTGTACAGTCACGAGATTTAATTTGGTACCCACCTTAGGTCCAAAGTCTATCTGACATTCTACAACAATAAGGTTGAGTCTCCTATAAGTTACAAATGACTTGACATCTCTAATGACATTGACGACTTCAAGCATATTTTTCTTGAAATGGGTCCCAATTTAACGCTCGTGACCCTACGACTTTAAAATTGATGGATGTTTTGAGTTTCATTGGAAAGAGACACGACTGTTAAAAAATATATTTGTTGGCCAATGTTAAACCTAGGTTAGTTAGCAACAAAACACTACAAGCTACATCGAAATTCGTTCAGTATTTTTGAAGGTACTCTCTGATTTAAGAAGTTATACTTGTTAATATTTTTATGAACTAAAGTCAGGTGGGCGGGTATTTTTGCCGTAAGTATATTATTGTGTTTTCTAACTAACTGGGGTTAGCTCCTCGCGCTTCTGTTAAGACCTCACTGGGTTTTATCTAAACTACGCAATGTACATCTGGTTTTAGCTGGACTTCCAAAACTTAAGCCATGAAGAAAATTAAACAGAGCCATAAGACCAACAGTCGGACTGACAGGCCGTGAGGGACTATCTGTTAGAATGAAGACTTGTATAACTTTCACATTGTAACAAAACATAATAACTATATGAACGCAAGCTTTAAAAACCCGACTGCATTTTTTATACTGTCGTCGATATACCTACATATTATGTTAATAATTGTCATTTTTCCATTGTTGTTATTTCAATTTTAACAGTTTAGGTATCCTATGTAACCCGGGATGACGTAAGGATTCTAACGATACCTCAAAAACCTAAATCGGTCAAGGGATTTAGAAGTTATAGTGGAATAAAGAAACTCACATACCTATATACAAACATGAACCCTGAAAACATTACACTCCTTTTTCGAGGCAGTCGTGTAAAAACTTCTTAAAACAGAGAGTGACTTTAAAAATAATTAACCAATTTTGTTGTAAATTGTAGTGTTTTGTCGCTAATTAACTTAGATTCAAAATCGCCACCATATCCTTTTTAAAAGGTCGTGGCTCTTTCACAGCTATTTTAAACAAAATAAAGCAATCGCAGACAATACATTAGCCAAGTGATGTCCAAAATGTTTACTCAGTTTACTTTATTTACGATAAAAGAGCTGTTTTAGCGAAAAAAGGTTCATTTTGAGGTTAGAAAGTTGTTTACTATATAAGACAAGTAAGGATGAACAGACCTTAGGTTAAATAGCAACAAAATACGCTGCATTGAAATTCGTTCAGTATTTTGAAGTTACTCTCTGATATAAGAAGTTTTACTTATTAACAAATTGTACGAAGAAAAGACGGGTGGGCAAGTCTTTAAGCCAGTGAGTGTAACTACGTCGCTCTTGGTCTGTCAGTCTGACTGTAGTCTTGTGTAGATTGGTCTGTGGGGCCCTTAAGTGAAAACTACTGCAAAGATTTATATGTTCTTTTTATGTGCGAAATTTTCATATTTCGTCAATTCATTAATTTGATGAATGGTCTAAAGGTTCTCACAGACCTACACCCAGACTGTCAGGCAGAGCGGAACGCAGAAATCTGTTAGAATGAGACGTACCGATACCGCTATTAATTAAAATTTAAATATCTTCATTATTTTGCAACATTTCCTTGATATTTTCGATTGTAATTTAGGTAATAGAGTCCGACCAGGGGCACGTTTTATAAAACTACAAGTTACAATTTACCAGGTCTAAAGTGGCAACAGTGCTCAAATGGCTGAGGCACGTTTTATAAAGCTACAAGTTACAATTTTACATGTCTAAACTGGCAACACTGCTCAAATAGCTGGGGCCTGTTTTATAAAGGTACAAATTACAATTTACAAGTTTCCATTTGACACAACCTCGACCAATGACGACCAGCCATTTGAGCAGTGTTGCCAGTTTAGACCTGTAAAATTGTAACTTGTAGAGGTAGCTTTATAAAACGTGCCCCTGGTCTTTATTGGTTGACGTTGTGTCAAATGGGAACTTGTAACCTGTAAATTGTAATTTGTAGCTTAATAATCAGGCCCCAGCGAGTGGTGACACGAGCATTTTTCTCAAATTCGTCATATTAGTCATATGGCAACAATTTTAGCTATATATATGAAACAAGCTGTCACATTATGAGTACCTATCGTCTCTTTACTTTCTCAACCTCGTATCTGATCGAATAGTTAGATAGGAAAGTAGTCTTTATTATTTAGGGAACAAGAGTGCTTATCCTATCTAACCATTCGAGCAGATACGAGGTTGAGAAAGTAAAGCGACGAGGTTGAGAAACTAAAGTAAGGCCAACAAGACGAGGTAAATAATGGAAACAAGCATTCAAAAATCGTGTCACTTCGAACGCAATCCAAACAGTGACAACTTCTGCAATGACAGCTGTCCTCTACCACGAATCACGCAACGACAGCCGTCATCGACCAGCTGATGACATTATTGCGTACGAGAAATAAGTACAGATAATGACGCTCGCTGTCGCAATATAACTCAGTAGCGGTCGGTTTGTTTACATTCTTTATCTCGTCTCATTGGCCGTACTTTAGTGATATTTTGAATTTGCCGCCTTTTTTTGCGTCGCCATTCGCTGGTCGAGGATGGTATCAATTTAACGAATGGCCGTGTCCCGCGTACCTCTCGGACTGTCCGACTGTGTAGTCTGCAAATTTAAAGGATGTCTATCGCTCGGACTTCACTTTCAAAAGACCTCGGGATATGCGGGGCAAAATTAAGTGACAGCTAGAGATCACCTATATCGATAAACTCATCTATCGATACTTTTCACATATACTAGTGATCGCTCCAAGTTTTGTTTGTAAAATGAAATTTTATTGAAAGTCTGCAAATGAATCAAAACAGCAACATAATTTTGGTTATTCTTTATTTTACATTTAGGATTTTTGAACCTTCGATCATCATCATCATATTTTATTTAAAAAATAAATAAAATAAATATCAGGGGACAATGTCACACCAATTGAGCTAGTCCCAAACTAAGCTCTAGGCTTGTACTGTGGGTACTAGACAACGATATAAATACTTATATAGATAAATATATACTTAAATACATAGAAAACATCCATGACTCGGGAACAAATATTCACGCTCACCACACAAATATCTGCCCTTACCGGGATTTGAACCCAGGACCTCTAGCTTCATAGGCAGGGTCACTACCAACTAGGCCAGCGCGTCGTCAAAATTTCTTCATTGTGTATTTCAGAACTACTGTCCCGTTTACTATTGTTAAAATAAACAATCAGAATTTGTTAAATATCTCCGTCTCGACTGATGAATACAATTCAGGTGGCTAAAAGACTTTTCTATTTCTGTGGAAGTAATAGGGACAAAATAATAAAAATAAAAATACACACGTACAATATTCTCAGCTGTTTAATAGCTTTCGGCTGGCTATCGCTATCACGCTGGCACTCGCACCTGACAGTATATTTGTCACTCGTGTGTTATTGAAAAACGATTATTGCCGATCGCTATTAAGAAAATGGTTGCACTGTACATACAATTCTGGGGGCGATCACTAGTATATGGGAAAAGCATCGATAATTGAGTTTATCGATATAGGCGATCCCTAGTAGTCATTTAATTTTGCCCCCTATATTCCGAGTTCTGAATATAACTATTCTATCTTGCTAGGACAAATGGTAGTATTTCAAACAAAACTCCTATAGCAAATCTGACCTGCTAATCCAATACATGTCAGATAAAACTCCTGTAGCAATATCAACCTTATTAAAACTGCTTTGGTTTATGAATTTGGGATATTGCTTACTAGTTTGGGAGAATTGGGAGAGAATTTAATCTGCTTTGACTATTCGGTTTGTGAGGGAGGTAGGTAGATAAGATTAAAACTTATTTTGATAATTAATTATTAAGTGAAACTGTTAAATAACTAGGTGCTTGGTTAATGTATAAGATTAGTTATATGGTTTTCGGTCTGGCTGTTAAAATCGATAATACTATCACAAGCTGATAACTATTGAGGATAATGATTTGAAGGGTACACGGAAAGCTTTGAGTTATCGCGATATCTAATACCTTTAAACGAGCAATTCTTGTATATACAGGGTGGAATCTAAGTCGTGATCACAATGATCACCTCTGTGGTCTACCCACGAATATGAACAACTTTCACTATGGGACCAACTCTGAAATCCCGAAAAAATAATCAGCTGTTTCATAGAAAAGTTCAATACTTACTCGACCAAAATGTATGAAGTAGCTGTTTTTTTTTCTTGATTTCAGAGTTGGTCCCATAGTGAAAGTTGTTCATATTCGTGGGTAGACCACAGAGGTGATCATTGTGATCACGACTTAGATTCCACCCTGTATACATATACTATATAAGATCTGAATCTCGGACAATGGGGATTTAAGGGGGCGAAAAAGCGATCGACGTTTGGTCTTCCAGGTACTAAGAGTTAAGAACTATGTAATTTTGTACGTTATTTTTTAAATGAAAAAAGTTATAGGGCCTGTTTCACAATCGACGAGTAATTTTTTCTGCCATTTAAAGTCTGCTCTCTCCTTGTCTAATTTCAAGTGTAAGAAAGAGAAAGGGCTGAATTTATCTGTCAAATATGCTTAACTTGTCGGTTTGGAAACAGGCGGTTACATTAGTATCTGTGGTAAGTAATAGCTCATTGCGAAGTCCCTACATTTCGAGTGACTCTTTCCAAAAAATGTGATTACACGTGTTCTTTGCGTGTACCCTTCACTGTTTCCACCAAACGGCCCGCAACGGCCGCAACGGACCGGAACGGAAAAAAATTTAGCCACTTGACCGCGGGCGTCTTCCGCGACACGCGATCGTAGTCGAGAGTATGCTGCGACGCGCGATCGGTGCCGTCATAAATAGACAATAATAATTTTAAAGGGCCCCATACACGGAACGATCCGTCGTTACGATCCGTCGCTTCAGACCGATCGAAACGAGGAATCGATAGTGTATGTCAAGATCGTTGACGATTTACTTCATCGTAGACGATATCGGATATCGCAACAAAAATCCATGCAATCATGAAAATCGTAACGATGAATCGACAGTGTATGGCTCTTTACGATAAACGATTCGATTGTGTCTTACTCTAACACGAACATTTGAACACGTCTTTATCCTTCGTTTCAAACAAGTAAATGATCGATCGTTACGACCGATCGTTTCGTGACGATCGTCACGATTTTCATCAGATCGATCGTACAGACGAATTGTACCGTATATGGGGCCCTTAATAGACGCGATCGGCTGTCGCCGCATCCGTACGTATCCTTTCCGATCCGATGCGATGCGAGCCGTTTGGTGGATTTCATCCTTAATTCTACATTAAATATTTCAAATAATGTTTTGTTGTATGTGATAAGTACAGTCACTGTTGTTTTTATTCAAAGTTTATTATTAAATATAATGCTTTACTAATGGAATGACTTTGTTTTTTCCCTAATAAAATTATCTTATATCCCTTCGTGTGGCGGCCGCCATTAGCACATTTCTGCTCATGTGGCAAATTCCCGCTGCTGCCAGCAAAAAAAAACACCGCATCAGCGCCTCTATTCTAGGCGGTAAAAACGATATCGTAGTTTGCCTGTTATGGTATTGTTATGACGTCAGCCGCCATTACTGTCAAGACAATAAGAGCTATCAAAACGTTGACAATTCGATAACAGATCAAATGCGATATTGTTTTTACCGTCTTGAATAGAGGCACTGGCAGTGTCCCGCTGCGGGACAATGCTTAGAGTGCTCTGTTTCAACGTGAATTTGAGTGCCTAAAACTGGTTCTGCACTGCTCTAACATATAACTATGCGAGATCATAGAACGTAGAACGTCCCACCAAGGGCGAGGAAGCGATTAGCTATCGGCGATTTTCTCGCCCAAGAAACGAACAAAAGATATAGATTCCCTGCCAGTAAGAGAGACACGTATATTAATAGTTGATCGTTGGCTGTTCACACTGCCGGCGAGAACTCTTTCCACTAGTTTGTCGAAACAAAAAATATAGATCCCGTGTCAAGAAAAGAGACAGAAATATTAATAGTTGATCGCTGGCGGTACTCGCTTCCCGCTCATCGTCGGCGGTGGGACGTGCCAAAGACAGGCTACCGTTGGTCAGTATCGTCAAAACGTTTTATTTCCATAGAAACTAACTGCATTCTTCCGTGTTCACTTGCGCGGTGGTGTTTACTTGCGCAAAAAGACTGTGTTTTTTATTAGTTTTCTATGTTAAATGGTATTTTACAGTCGAAATGGTTAAATATTTACTTAATTCAAGTTGTAAATTGATTCAAATATCACAATAATTGACGAATAATTGAAATAAATCACACGCGACACTACGCTGTCCGGAGCGGGAGCGGGGCCACACGTTACACCCTTAACATAATATCTGTCTAGAATCTGATAGTATATTTTGCCGTGATCCAAAAAATATACCATATGTGCATAGGTTTCATACAAAAAAGCAGTTTTTCTAAATGAGCAGAGCATGTGAACGAAGTGCCCGCCGAACCCCTGCCAGATGTGCCAAAATGTGTAAAATGGAGGCCGCCAGAAGTGGTAATTTTTTCGTTGTCCCGCTGCGGGAATTTGCCACGTGAAGGGATATAAACACTATAAAAACAAAGCACGGAGTAAGTATAATTTGATATACCTTCATCCTATCTTACAGTGCCTTAGACCTACCCGCTTCGGACAATTTTGTCTAAGTATCTCACATTTAGCCAAGTCTTGCTACACTTTTCACACAACTTAACCATAAAATACTATTTTCACTTCTCATGCTCCAAAAGTCTGTCTTTATGTCGTGCGTAGGCGACATAAAGTCGCTTTTTATGCTCTAGTGCATAAAGTAAAATCTTCGTCGAAGGCCAAGGTAATCGGTCCAGCAGCCACACCAACAACTTTAAATTCATAGAATAACCTCTTTATTTTATTTCATTTCGTTAGTATTCTAAGACCAAGGCAAGGATACCAACAACCAAAGTACACAATAAAACTTCATGAAATAAACTTATAATTTTTATTTTGTCGCATTTATTATCATTATTATTATTATATTTGAGTAAATCAATATATTTAAAGCATGACAATAAGTTATCATAGATATAAAAAACAAAATGTTTTTATAACTGAGCGGTATGTATCGACCTAAGTCAGATGTCACGTACCTAATGAAAAAAATGAAAAAAAAAGTTAATTGGCGGGAACCATACTTATTTTGTCATTGTCAATATTTGTGTTACAATAATTTACATGTTGCTGTTTCATTTCTTCGCAATCGAAGTGAAAATTAGAGTGTACAACTCGTCCATAAAACCCATTTAACACTCGACTTTATATCCATCCTCGCTCGCAAGCTCGCTTGGATGGATAAAAGTCTTGCGTAAAATGGTGCGTTTTATGCACTTGTTGTACAATCTACTATTTTGACACTTTATTCGCAAAGTAAATAGCTGCATATTGGTCGTGCTATGCTAACAGGCGGCCGCGTACTTAAAAACTGTTTGGGGGCGTGGCAACCGGTTAGTGCTCTGTGAGATTAAGCTTGGCTTACGGGGTCTAGTCTCCTAAGACCCACCATACAACGAAATTTGCCAAAAGAAAATTAACCTATTATGATTGCAATAAAGTCAATTTTCTATTTTAATTGTCAGTCATAAAACCAAGGGAAATTCTACTTTATCTCCTTTGCAATAGATCTTTATTGGAATGGCCGTATTATGTACATTTTTTTGTACGCGGGGCCTTACGAGGCTGGAGGGTAAGTGGTCTGTGTACAGTGCGATAGCTTTAACCGATTCGTTGCGTCTTCCATTTTCTAAAACTTTTGGCTGTGGCGGCGAACAATTATTTCACACGCCAGGCGTGCCATACGCCATAGGCATCGTCCTAATAGAACGCGATTGCGCGATCATCGCAAGTTCGCGCGACCGTTTGTATGTAATAGTCCACCAAACGAAGGAAACTCAGTGGAAAAAACTCGTGTATAAGCGAATTTTGGCATAGTGGTAGGGAATGGTGTTTTAAACGACATACTAAAAGTACTGATGGGTGGGGGTGGAGCTAACGGGTGGAGGGGGGTGTAAAGGTTCCTTTTTTTAGTTTTTCGTAAATAACTCGTAAACGGTGGCCCCTAGCAAAAAATGTTCCGTCACATAATTAATCTACATAAAATTCTCTACAAAAAAGATTCAATACACTTTTTTGCTGGGATCAATATTTAATGAGATGTGGAGGGAATAATAATTCCCGAAAGGCCATAGTCGGGTTTGCATAGCAAGTCGGCCCTTACATCAAATGGACTCGGGTTTTTTTTGTGAGTACCTCTTATTGTGAAGAATATTTATGCTGAGTATCAATATCTTAATTGTGACAGTTCTCGACTTACGATTACTTAATGATTTGTTTTTCATGTACTGTTTTTCAGGATGTATTCAAGCGATTTGCTTTAAATTTTGAAATAATGTTCTTTTCATAGATTTGCATCGCCTCCCAAAAAACAAATACTAGTTATCATATAAAAAAAAGAAAATAAAGACCAATTAAAAAATATACACTATTTTTTATATGGTTGTGACACCTCTAGATATTTTTTTTCAGAATAGTCCTTAAAATGGCCTACTACTTGCCAAAATATCAAAATTGTCCAGGCGGTACTTCCTACCATAAATCAGCAATATGTGTATTCAGTTCTGTATTCAATCGGTTCTGTTTTCTTTTTTTATATGATAACTAGTATTTGTTTTTTGGGAGGCGATGCAAATCTATGAAAAGAACATTATTTATAAATTTGAAGAAAATCGCTCGAATACATCCCGAGAAACAGTACATCAAAAAAAAAACATGAAGTAATCATAAGTCGAGAACTGTCACAATTAAGATGTTGATACTCAGCATAAATATTCTTCACTATAAGAGGTACTCACAAAAAAAACCCGAGTCCATTTGATGTAAGGGCCGACTTGCTATGCAAACCCGACTATGGCCTTTCGGGAATTATTATTCCCTCCACATCTCATTAAATATTGAACCCAGCAAAAAAGTGTATTTAATCTTTTTTGTAGATAATTTTATGTAGATTAATTATGTGATGGAACATTTTTTGCTAGGGGCCACCGTTTACGAGTTATTTACGAAAAACTAAAAAAAGGAACCTTTACACCCCCTCCACCCGTTAGCTCCACCCCCACCCATCAGTACTTTTAGTATGTCGTTTAAAACACCATTCCCTACCACTATGCCAAAATTCGCTTATACACGAGTTTTTTCCCCCGAGAGGCAAATTTTGGTTTTCGTTCGGTGGGCTATAAACTGTCATATAAACAGTCGCGCGAACTTACGATGATCGCGCGTTCTATTAGGACGATGCCATAGAATGTGAGGTTTGAAATTTCGATGGGTTTGAATGACATTTGAAGACACGCCTGGCGTGTCATCCGCACTGAATCGGTTAAGGCGCCTTACGCACTAGCGGTTAACCGCGCATGCGGTTGCGGCTAACCGCTAGTGCGTATAGCGCCGCGGTAACGGTTTTAGGGTTCAGTAGTCAAACAAGGAACCCTTATAGTTTCGCCATGTCCGTCCGTCCGTCCGTCCGCAGCCTAGCTCAGATAATCTTAGTACTAGAAAGCTGTAATTTGGCATGAATATACATATTAATCACGCCAACAAAGTGGTAAAATAAAATAATTTAAAAAAAATAAGGGTTCCGTAGTTTTCTAACGGCAAAGTTAACTTTGTCGCGAGGTCTAACTTTTTTGTAGTAACGCCTTCGGAAACCTACACTGAGCATGGTCCGACATGCTCTTGCCCGGTTTTCATATATTTTGATCGGCCGCGCGGCTAGCCGCCTCCGCGGTTAACCCCTAGTGCGTAAGGGACCTTAGAAGGTGCTTCGGGTTTGTACAGTCAACAGCATAAATAAGTGATCATTTATGTACCTTGTCGCTTTCAATCGTTTCACAATTTTGTATGACATTTCAATCACGACGTTAAAGTGACAAGGTACATAAATGATCACTTATTTATGCTGTTGACTGTACAAACCCGAATCACCTTCTAAGGTCCCTTACTATATATATATATATCTCTCACTTGCTCTCATAAGCTCGTATTAAGAGCGCCTGCCACCAAGCAGTAGTGTTCGCATTGTTGTAATACGGCGCGGAATTGTGTGCTAGTTTGCCTTATGCGTGCCATATTTTTTTTTTATTATAAACTATTCAATTATTAGAGAATATCAACTTGTTTGTTAATGAGATTAATGTTTACATATAACAAAGTCGCTTCCCGCCGTCTGTCCCTCTGTATGTACAGTCACGAACTTAAAGGGGATTGGGTAAAAGTGTTGTCATTTGTAATGTTCATACATTTTCAAGGTGAGCGGCCATTCGTAAAAGTGGTATATTATGATAGAATTATTAAAAATAAACATATTTTGTTATGTAATGTAATACTCTTAAGTGCATCGGAGCCGAGATATTTAAATATTCATACTTGGGCGTACTTTTGTACTAAAAACTGAATACTTAAATCTTTAAAATCTTCGCTCCGATATTATTTAACACCATAAATTATATATATCTATGTGTATTTAGAGGTCCTCTAAATAACTATGTAAAAATCATCCGTGGCCGCTGAAAAAAATAATGACAATATTCTTCAAACAAATTTACCCAATGCCCTTTGGGACCCACTTTAGGTCCAAAGTCATTCTGACATTCTACATCAATAAGGTTGAGTCTCCTATAAGTTACAAATGATTTGGCATCTCTAATGACATTGACGACTTCAAGCCAGAGATGGGCAATATTTATTCGAATGACGAATAACGAATAAGAATAACCAAATTATTCGCGAATATCGAATGAAATTCTCGAATGATTATTCTTATTCGAATAATTCATTTGCGAATAATTTATTCGCGGATAATCTATTCGTTGAATGAATTGCCACGAATAATTATTATGTACTAATTTTGTACCTGTTCCATTGTTCTCTAATAAATGAATAAATTATTCGTTATTCGAAAAGTAGTCGAATTCATTCGTTGATAAATTATTCGCGAATAAATCATTCGCAAATAAATTATTCGACAAATAAATTATTCGCGAATGAAAATATTACGAATTATTTTTTATTCGAGCCTATTTTTCTTGAAATAGGTCACAAATTAACGATCGCGATAGTACGCTTAGATCTTTCAAACTACTCAACCGATTTTGAAGCGGTTTTCATCAGTACACAGTGATTTAAGAGGAAGGAATTGTATAATTCTGGATTATGTACCTACACTCTCTTCTGGGTTTTACATAGAACTCATATAAACCGAAGTGAAGCGAGGGCGGGTCGCAAGTTATTGATAATTTGACTTTTATATTTTTTTATCTACAATTCTACACTCATATCATAAGTCCACTATTATGCGTTCAAAACCCGTTGGCAAAGACCAGCATTACCTGTGGTGGCTGTGGTAGTAGGTGACAGCGATGACAGCTGTTAATTTTGGAAGATGTTCCAAAGGGGTTTGGGTAAAAGGGTTGTCATTTGTAAAATTCATACATTTTCAAGGTGAGCGGCCATTCGTAAAAGTGGTAAATTATGATAGAATTATTAAAAATAAACATATTTTGCTATGTTATGTAATACTCTTAAGTGCATCGGAGCCAAGATATTTAAATATTCATACTTGGGCGTACTTTTGTACTAAAAACTGAATACTGAAATCTTTAAAATATCCGCTCCGATATTATTTAACGCTATAAATTATATATATATGTGTATTTTGAGGTCCTCTAAATAACTATGTAAAAATCAACCGTGGCCGCTGAGAAAAAAAATGACAATATTTTTCAAACAAATTTACCCAATGCCCTTTGGATCTCATTACCTTACAATATTCGATAACGTAATTTCAAAATTACGTTACAGCTGTCATCGCTGTCACCTACTACCTTAGGTAAGGTAATGCTGGTCATTTGCCTTTCGGCTTCTGAACCCATCTCATCAGAGTAGGTACTTATAATATGTGTGTAGATAAAGTATTGTACGAGACTCTGCGTAATTTGCATTACGCAACCGTCACGTAAACTACTATTATTAATATTTTATGCTAGAGGTGGCAAACGAGCGAGCGAGTCACCAGAGACCTTTTTCACGAAGCAACAAGTTTCGGAACTCTTTTTCTAGTAAAAGGAGTTAGAAAGAGACTTCCGCTTGTAATTTGTAACTTGTTGCTTCGTGAAACGGGCCTCAGGGCTCTATTGCACTGGGTAAAAACAATATTGTTCTTGAGATGTTGTCGTATTCTCAACGTGTTTAAATGATCTTACTTGCTAGTAATTTGCACATAATTACATTGATTGCATCTTCGTAACCATCCATATTGTATTTCATAATTTCAATTTCATCCATCCTTGCTGGTATTCACAAGGACGGGACCAAAAACAATGAGTGCCGCGTAAGTTTCTCGTACTCTTACTCGAAATTCACTAGGTAGGTATGCATAATGTATAAACTAGGTCAGCCAAACGATTGCGCGATTTAAAGTACACACAGAGCCATCTATTGGCGTAACAGGAAGAAGTATACCAATTTTATATCTTTGGACTATCGTAATATCTAGTGAGCTAACAAATAATAGAAAAAGCCCCGATATAACAGTTTATATTCCTCAGCTGATAAGTCTTTAACGATAGAAATGATTTTCATGAAACATAGCTAGAACCCGCCCTGATTAAAATAGCTTTCTATAAAAAAAACCGCGTCCGGATTAGATCGTCCGTTTGGGAGCAGCGACCTCACAAACAGATACACACAATAAGATTATAACCACCCCTTTGTTCTCATTGGGGGTTAAAAAGTCATTTCTTTTTAGTTTTATAGCGACATCTTGTGGATAGCATGGTAAAAGGAGCGCCATCTGTTGTCGAGTAGCGATAACACAAATAGGTATTAAAGTTACGAACTCAGCTAGGTTTTTTAAGCCGATTAAAAAGTAACGGTACATTTTTAGGGTTCCGTAATCAAACTAGGAACCCTTATAGTTTCGCCATGTCCGTCCGTCCGTCCGAAACTTAGCTCAGAGACTCTTAGTACTAGAAAGCTGTTATTTATTAGGCATGAATACCTATAAATATTAGACACGCCGACAAACCGGTAAAATATTTATTTTAGGGTACCTTCCCTACGCGAAAAGTGATTATGTTATTTTTTCTCGTCTATGCCATTGTGTGGGGTGTCATTGGATAGGTCTTTCAGCAATATTGGAAGTTTGTGAAAACAAATCGATTTTTTATGCGATCCGTTTGAAAAATAATAAGGTATAAAATGCTCATTTTTGTTAAAGTCAAGTGTTGTGGTAACGGCTTCAGACCCTGCGCGGGCAGACCGCCAATGACCGGTCTTTTATTTTCCAATTACACCATTTCGAGATCAATGCATAAAAAAACATTTTCACCACAGCAGCTCAAACAAGCAGGTTTTGCTGCTTAAAAACAGTGAGCAAAATTCGATTTTGCTGCGAGCGCTAGACAAAGTAACTTATATTTTGTTTTTTTAATGCCGAGTTCAGTGCTGGGGCTACTCACAACATTCGAAAGAATTGAACTTCACTTTGTTCTGTCACTTCGATACGAAAAAAGCGAGAGATAGAAACAAGTCGATTTAAAGTTTGATTTTAAAATTTCATTACTCCATACCCAGTAGGCCCAAAAAGAAACAAACAATAAAACGTTCGGATACACGTATAACCGTAAAATTGCAAATTATCTGTTAAAAGTTTTAAATGTGATTATTATATTTTTATTAAATATAATCGAATTATATTTTTTTATAATGAAATAAAGAGAATATTTATAAAAAAAATACGAAGTTTATCATGTATCTACATCGTTTTAACAATCTTTAATTTTGTGACATAAACCGCGGGTGCAGTATCAGAACGCATCTTTAAAAAATAGCGGGATTATTTTTTACTTATTGTTTTTGTTTAATGTTCTGTTACGCTATCTACTTTCGATACACTTTGGATATTTATAATAAATAAATATGAGGGATTCCAATGACGAAGTCTGCTATTTAACACCGGAAGCATTGAAGCAGCGTGTAAAAAATGCAGAATTAAGTTTCCTGCCTGAAAAGGCTCGCGAAATAGTACATTGTTGCAGAGGATAGAAAGTACGCGATTTTTGGACGAGTCATATAGAGGGCCGAAACGTAGTTGAGGCCCTCTAGTGTACGAGTCCATAAATTGCACTTTCTACCGAGGCAGACATAGTGCTTTTCACAACTACTGAGAGGAAATAATTTAAAAATTCATATTCAAAACTCAAATTTTAATTCACGTTAATGTGACATCACCGCCAATTTTACCATAGATAACTTTTTTTTAATCTGGACCCCTATTTTCGTGGCACTGGAGATCAATAAACTAACATGCGAGATGAAGATGTCAACTCCATATAAAATTGTCTTTGTTTCGCCATATCTCCCATGTAATTTCATCTCTAGTGGTTCGAGATTAGGGGCCAAGTTTGAATTACATTTAAAAAAAAAGCAGTGACATAGTTTTTAGTCTGTGTATCTTTTAGCAAAAATACACCTAATATTTTACGACACAAAATGGTGTGTGTTCTGATTGGTCGATTTCAATTTTTCATTTTAAGGAGCTATGACACAAAAATTGATCGATTGATTTTCAGTGGTTCTTAAAGTTGGACAACTATGTTCTCGACCAATCAGCAAACACGCCGACAAAAACATTCTTGGTCTGTCCTTATAAGTGACGTTTTGTGACCCCAAACAAGACCATCTATGGCCATATTTCCGAGCAGTATTGTGAAAAATATCTACTTAAAAGCTTATGATAGTTTTAAGCAATGGAGACTCGCAAAGGGTGCAAACACTTTTCGGAGACTGTACTGTTAGCGTAGTACTTCAAAGAATTATCACGAAGCAACCATCTATAATGTGGAGTATTTACTTAATGTTGAAAACCACAATAAAGACAAAAGATGACGTGCACATTGAAACCTATCCCAAATTTATTGCATTTTTGAAGAGAATGTCAGTAGGGGCACAAATCCAAAAAGTCCAAAAATCTTTACGTTAAAAAGTAGGTATATTTATTAGGCTCTGGACTGCAATTTTCTCGCTGCAAAACACAAATAACTATTGTAATGTTACTGTATACATTTGTAAGAGAAAGAAAATTGCCTCTCTATTGCGTTGGAAACCAGGCATGATGGATTATGTACCTACGTCTGAAGACACAAAATTACAAGAGGGAGAAAATTATATACTTACTAATCAAACCAAAATAGGGGCCATGCTATCTTCTGCATACAAAAGAACTGTTTTCGGAGAAGGATTATTATAACAAATCTTAACCTATAATTTTCGAATTTAGTACCATTCGAAAGCTGCAATGTTCAACTTAAAAGCTGTGTTTTTTTTTTGTTGTCAATTGTTTTGTTTTTACCCTGCGTGTGGTTTTTAAAACCATTTTCAAATTTCATACAAAGTGAGCAAACAAATGCAATTTTATTAGAAAACCACATGATGATTAATTGATTTGACTTAATTAAGGTAGTCTACTAATAGCGTATGCCGGATCGCTACCCTATCTCACCCTTTAACCTACCGCCAAGCAGCAGTGTTCGCATTGTTGTGTTCCGGCGCGTGGCTGTGTGCTATTTTGCCTTATGCGTGCCATAGAAAAAAGTCTGGTATAAACCCATCAATTATTAGAGAATATCAACTTGTTTGTTAATGAGACTAATGTTCACATAGTATAACGGAGTCGCTTCCCGCCGTCTGTCCCTCTGTATGTTCGCTTAGATCTTCTAAACTACGCGACCGATTGTGATGCGGTTTTCATCATACACAGTGATTTAAGAGGAAGGTTTTGTATAATAAATTCTGGATTATGTATGGGTGTTACAGAGAACTCACATAAACCGAAGTGAAGCGAGGGCGGGTCGCAAGTTATTGATAAATAGTAGGTAAATAGGTAGTCCACTTTTATCCTGATGCCGGCTAAAGTTTTATTACAACGTTTATAATTTCAACACAGGAAGAATTCTTTATTATATTTTTTTTGCTATAGGTGGCAAACGAGCGAGCGAGTCACCAAGGCTCTATTCCACTGGGTAAAAACCATATTGTTCTTGACATGTTATCGTATTGTCAACGATTTTAAAAGAGCTTACTTGCCAGTAATAGCGGCCGAGATAAAAACGATACCATAACACGTCAAACGCAATACGGTTTTAGCGTATTCAATCGAGGCCCTGTTGAGGAGATTGAGGAGTGGTCTGATCACCGCCGATTTATTCGCATTTTATGCACTTTCGCAGAAAGTCGACGGTGCTCTGCTACCGCAGAGCTCCTATTTCTGGGTGGTTTGGCCCCCCGGGCCAGCTGAAGAACTAACATTACCTAAACCTACCTCATATTTATGGCACTAAGGGGTGCCTTGAGTCAGGAATTGAAACTTTTCATTAGTGTATAAAATGCGAAAGTGTATAAAATGCGAATAAACCTCACCGCCGCGTCCGTCGTCATCGACTCCTGCAACAGCTTGTGATGTAATATAAGTAATGTAATGCACATAATACTGAGGCCCTACTTTGAAAGTCGAAGTTCGAAGTTACGTTAGCTCCATCCCTGTCACTCGTCATTCGAGACTAAATCGAGAGAAAGGGATGAAGCTATCGTAACTTCGAACTTCGAATTTCAAAGTAGGGCCTCTGATTGCATTGCATCTTCGATCGAAACCTTAGTGTATTTCATATTTTCATCCATCCTTGCTGGTATTCACAAGGACGGGACCAAAAACAATAAGCAATTAAGTTACGCGAAAGCATTACCTCGAAATTCACTAGGTAGGTATGCATAATGTATAAACTAGGTCAGCCAAACGATTGCGCGATTTAAAGTACACACAGAGCCATCTATTGGCGTAATAGGAAGAAATATACCAAGTTTATATCTTTGGACTATCGTAATATCTAGTAAGCTAACTAATAATAGAAAAAGACCCGATATAACGTTTTATAATTCACAGCTGATAAGTCTTTAACGATAGAAATGATTTTCATGATACATAGCTAGAACCCGCCCTGATTAAAATAGATTTGTATAAAAAAAAACACGTCCGGATTAGATCATCCGTTTGGGAGCAGCGACCTCACAAACACATACACACAATAAGATTATATAACCCCTTTATTCTCATTGGGGATTAAAAAAGTAATTTCTTTTCGGTTTTATAGCGACATCTTGTGGATAGCTTGGTAAAAGGAGCGCCATCTGTTGTCGAGTAGCGATAACACAAATAGGTATTAAAGTTACGAACTCAGCTAGGTAATTAACATTTCAAAAATAAAAGCATTTTTGTTTTTTCGCGTCTATAATAGCTGGTTAAAAATTAGGCGGTTTAACTTAAATTCGTCGTTAATAATTTATTAAAGAAATAGTCACTAAAAAGACCGTATATACAAAGTTAGGAATACTGATGTCGTGATCTTAACATGACATAAAATAAAAAAAGTTACTTTTTACAGAAACAGAACTGACTGTCGTGTCATGTCATTTTCCCGCATGAAATGTAACAACATAAATTCGTCGACTTTGGGCAGATTGCGGCTTTTATAAATCCGTTAGTCACTTTCATTTTAAATAGCGTATATCAAAACAATAGTATTACGAGAATCGAAAGCGTGTTGTTAGAATCAAGTAATCCGTCAGAAAGATAAACAATGACAGACAGTTGTATATTTTTTCAGACAGACAGTTGTAATAAATGGACTAAGGGCACTATAAGTGTATTCCTAACATTCACAATCCAACTTTTCTTACTGCTTTTCCGAATTATAAAAAAAATACTGCATAAAAAAATACAAAAATATTTTTACTGTAATCAGCAGTGTAAAATCTACAAACGGTATTTTATTTTACTACCTTAGCACATATGAATTGTTGTCAAACATCTTATGCGTTTTTAAGCCGATTAAAAAGTAACGGTACATTTTTAGGGTTCTGTAATCAAGCTAGGAACCCTTATAGTTTCGCCCTGTCCGTCCGTCAGTCCGTCCGAAGCTTAGCTCAGAGACTCTTAGTTCCAGAAAGCTGTTATTTATTAGATAGGCAAGCATGAACCTATAAATATTGTGATCCTTTCGTCCTCTCCGGGTTGTGAGAAGCGTTTAGTAGATTTTTGTTGACTATTTGCTCGAAATCGCCCATCTGCTGACCGCTTCCGGTGTGACGTCACTTCCCTGTAACATAAATGTCAAAGCGCGGGAGAACTCTGTTTCCTGTCTCACCATTCTACAGGGTTCTAGAGTAATTTCTTGACATTGCGTTTTGGATTTTTGTTGAGTACAGTTCTAAAGTGAATTATTCAGTTAACATGCCTAATTCATTCGCGTCAAGAAAAGAGAATAAACGACGTCGGGATTCGTCAACGTCGTCGGTGGCGGAGGCGGAGGCCGCCCCGCTACCGAAGAAACCGCGCGGTAAAAAAAATAACTTCTTTAAAATTATAGGCACCTAATAGGTTAGTCCAACTGATGTCGGCTTTTTGTTGAAAATGTTGTGGTCGCCGACTTCAGTTGGACTAACCTATTAGGTGCCTATAATTTTAAAGAAGTTATTTTTTGCGTTTTTGAAGGCGGTTTTTTGTTTTATAAAACATTTATTTTATTTTATACTTTTTAGTGATCATAATACGCTGTTACGTAGTCCCACTTCTTAGTTGAAATGAAACTTTAACTTATATCAAGCGCGCCGCAAGCAACGCCGCGGGAAAGTCATAGTCATATTTCAACAAGTAAATATTATTCGTTGTAGGTAGTCGCTCAACTATCTTAATCAAGATATCTTATCGCCACCCTTGAAATCGGTACCATTGAGGAGTTCCGGTGGCCATCTGTGGTCTTCATCATCAGTTCCACTACACCAAATGATACTTTCTGAATGCAAATGCTAGACTTGTTACTAAAAATACTAAAATCGCTATATGTTTGCCTACAATATTTGAGGAGTTCCCTCAATTCCTCACTGATCCCCTCATCAGATATAGATTTGGTGACAATGGGACCACCTCGGAAGTATACGCTATCAAACCAAAAAAAAATTTTTGAAATCGGTCGACAATTGACGGAGTAATCGGTGAACATACATAAAAAAAAAAAACATACAGTGGAACGTATAACCTCCTACTTTTTTGAAGTCGGTTAAAAATGAACGACCATCGAGCTCCCGTCGCCGGCGCTTGCCAAAGCGGAGCTTGCATAAAAATCGGAGGCGCTCAAGGTCATCTAGCTCCAGCAACGAGCGGAGCGACTACAGTGGCAACGTGGATAAGGACTTTAAAACGAGGTTTGATCAACTCTCGTACCACGTCGGTGCAATTACTGATTACCTTCAGCGTTCTATGCAAAATACGGCTAGCGTAGCTCAAAATCCCTCTGAACGCTCTTCAAGCGACGAGGAAGCCGCTTTAGAAAATGTGGTGTTTAAGGACTTTAATACTACTTTAAAGGATAAGGGTTAAGGTAAAACTGATGAAGCAAAGTTTGAGTTAATTAAAAATATCCAACGTCTTGATTCACCGGAATGGTCAGATATTTCATTCTTTGACATTCAGAAGAGTTATTTAGCGATACCCGGCTTTAACGAATTAGACACTAATGACGAATTGCGTCATTACGATAAATCAAAACATTTAGCTTCGTTTGAAAAGACGTTGGCTTCATTAACTCATGCTTTTCTATTACATCGTGACCATACACAAAATTGTTTACAAAATATTTTAAAACGGGCCTCACAGTGTAAGGATATTTCCGCTACCGCCCTAAAAGATAAAATTACAGATTTATTTGTTGAGGATGAAAAGTACATCAAGAGTACATACTAATGATATTTTGCAAATTCTGTGCGGCAAAATTGCCGATGTTATTTTGAATCGTAGAAACGAAATTTTAAAGAGTGTCACTGACCCAGTGACGGCGGCTGGATTTCGAAAGATACCCCCATCTCACGAGAATATTTTTAATGCCGAAAACTTTAAAAGAATTTCTTAAAAACGAAGGTGGTTTAACTAAAGTTTTTAGGGAATCAAAGGTTCCCTAAATTTAATCAGACGAACAGGGGTCATTTTCAACCGTCGGTACCACCTTTTAGATTCAATTTTCAAAAACCGCGACCTACTTTTCCCACGTACGATTTCAACCAGCCCAGTACATCCAGGGGCGATAGGAATGGGTCAAAGCGTAGGCAACCTAGACGACCTGGCTTCAACGACAGAAATAGGCAATCACGACAATTCTGACTCGGAGGGATTCCGAGCTGGGGGTCTGGCGATTTATCGCCACCGATGGGAGGCAATCGGTGCGAATCAAACAATACTAAAAATAATTACCGGGGTACGTCTCCCATTTTAACAAAAACCACCTCTGATTTGGCCCAGTTTAAGTGCACTAAAATCATTCGAAATCCAACCGTCGTTACAAATGAAAATGGAGATGATGAAAATGTTGACGGACGGAGTCATAGAACCCGTGCTACCTTCGCCAAGTTTTCTGTCAAAAATATTTTTAGTCAAAAAGGGGGGTGGGGGCAATCGTCCGGTTTTCAATCTCAGAAGTCTAAACGAATATTTAAAAGTAGGCCGGTTCAGGTTAATATCTCACTTCCATATCCGAAATTTTCTTCAGCCAGGATAGAGATAGATTTAAGTCAGGCTTACTTTCATGTAAATATTTTAAATTCTCATCGTCGTTTTCTACGGTTGGTATTTCAAGGACAAATTTATCAAATGACATGTTTACCTTTCGGAGTTGCCTGCGCCCCCAAGCTTTTTGCCACTTTAACCAACTTCATTGCAGAAAAGCTACGGAAAAGGGGGATTCGGTTAATAGTTTACTTAGACGATTTTCTCCTTGCCAGTCAAAGTCAAGCTCTTTTACAGTCCCAGGTAACATATGTTATCAATTTCCTGAGATACCTAGGTTGGACGTTAAATGTCGAAAAGTCAATACTTATACCTTGCAAAGAACTCGAATTTCTAGGTGTTTGTTGGAATACGACACAAAATATGAAATTTCTACCGGTCCAAAAGGTTACGACAATATTACACGAAGTTCAGAGACTGCTTCGTCAGGGCGTGCGATCTCTCAGGTGGGTGAAGTCCCTCCTAGGGAGATTGAATTTGGCGAGCTTTGTAGTACCACTCGGTCGGCTCCACTGCCGCAGACTTCAGATATTGAGTCGCGAGCTTCAGTGGTCAAGTCCCTGTCGCCTCCGACAATTACCGGGTCCCATAGTTCGAGATCTAAAGTGGTGGCTAAGGAATGTCAAAAAACAGTCGGAAATTCATCAGCCTCTAATAACGAACTTCCTTACGACGGACGCTGCCAAATTTGGCTGGGGAGCGCAATTAAACGATGTTGTTCTAGCGGGGATATGGAACTTGGAGCAAACCTTCTGGCACTCCAACCAGAAAGAGCTGCATGCAATTTTCGAAGCACTTCAAGCGAGCAGGTACGTCATTCAAAATTCCACATTGCTAATTCAGTCGGACAATCGTACAGCTTTGGCGTACCTGAAGAACGAGGGTGGGACAAGATCGGTGGAGTTGCTAGAAGAGGCGCGCAAAATTTTACTGTTCACAAACGGCATTCGATTGCGACTTGTAACCCAACACTTACCAGGAATGTTAAATACAGTTGCAGACCGATTATCCCGAGGCAGGCTTCTTCCGGAGTGGCACCTGTCACGTCATGCGTGCCAGAGAATCTTTCAGGTATTCGGGACCCCTCAGATCGATTTATTTGCGTCCCGTCATGCTCATGTAGTTCCGAAATACGTGTCTCGGGATCCTTTAGACCATCGAGCTATATATTGCAATGCGTTCAGCCGTCGATGGAATTATCACCTAGCCTGGGTATTCCCGCCACCATCGTTAATTGCTCGGGTGCTAACACACCTGAACATCGCGCAAGGGACGTTCATTATAATAGCTCCCAGGTGGGAACGAACGTACTGGAGAAGCGACTTGCGCACACGAGCCCTTTGTTATCCGGTGAAAGTTCTAGACCTCCATCACCATCTCATCGACACGACCACAGGACACTCGCCTCCGAGCCTGGCGGAGTTGGAGCTGGAGGCATGGCTAGTTGGGGGTGGGAGTCCCTTCTAACAGCCTGGACTGATGAGGAACGGTCCTTACTAAGATCGAGCTGGCGCAAGTCCACTTTATCGTCTTATCGAGCAGCGTGGAATAGGTGGTTAAAATGGTGCACCAATTACAAAATACCCCAAAAGCAGTAGATGTAGCTAGGTTTTTGACAAATCAGAGTGTAGGAGAAGGTTTAGCTTACAGTACCATTGCGTTACATAAGTCCGTTGTGTCTATATTTTGTAAACCTTTCCTACATGCGAAACTTAGTGACAATATAGTAGTTAAACACGTAATGAAGGCGGTATCTCTTCGTAGGCCCCGTGAACCAAAAGCTCCAATTTGGAACCCCTCCCAAGTAGTAAATTGGCTAAAACAGAACTATTCAGAAAATAATAGTTTATATGAGGTTTCGTGTAGATCTTTTGCTCTTTTGACTCTTTTGCTATTGTCGTCTGGTCGTAGGGTTCACGACCTTACATTGTTAGATATTTCTTCTGGGAATATGATAAATTCCGATTCTAACATCATATTTTATCCAATATTTGGATCAAAAACGGATTCAGCAACCTATCGTCAGTCGGGTTGGAAGCTTTTAGATCATCCAGACCACAGAATTAGCCCTGTGTTTTGGATTCGTCAGCTACTTACGCTGTCCTTAGAAAGACGAGGATCAATAACTTCATTATTTGTAACTTGTCGGGGTGAAGCTAAGGCCGCTACGCGTACCATTATTGGTACTTGGGTTAAATCAATTCTCAATAAATCAGGTATCAATAACTCAGCAGGGAGTACTAGATCGGCAGTGTCTTCTTTGAATTGGATAAATAATTTCCCTATTGATGAAATTTTAAGTAGGGGAAACTGGCGAAGTGAAAATACTTTTCACAATTTCTATAGGAGACAGGTGATTGATAGGAATAATCAGTTGATAAACAAAGATTTGTCTGTAACCAATCTTTTTGAACCAATAACATAGAGATTTTGACTTTATGTTGATAAATTAAGTGATTCATTAAATATTAGAATATATAATTGAAATATCTAAATATATAAACCTTGATTGTTTCTTGTTTGTTTATTGTTTATTTCCTATAATGTTTATGAACATACATTGCGTCGGCCTAAATTGCAAACCTGCTAAATCCATTTTTAGTATTTAGCAGTTTACCATTCTAAATAGATGAAATAACGTGCAAAGCTGCTAAATCCTAAAAATGGATTTAGCAGGTTTGCAATTTAGGCCGACGTTTACTAAACCATTCACCAGGTGATAACAGACACGTCTCACAACCCGGAGAGGACGAAAGGATCACAATAGAAAGGTTTTACCTACCAATAAAATCCATATTGTGATCCAGAAGTCCTCTCCGGGCCTATTAAGGCCTACCTGGTGAGACGCAATGACAAGAAATTACTCTAGAACCCTGTAGAATGGTGAGACAGGAAACAGAGTTCTCCCGCGCTTTGACATTTATGTTACAGGGAAGTGACGTCACACCGGAAGCGGTCAGCAGATGGGCGATTTCGAGCAAATAGTCAACAAAAATCTACTAAACGCTTCTCACAACCCGGAGAGGACGAAAGGATCACAATATGGATTTTATTGGTAGGTAAAACCTTTCTATTAGTCACGCCGACAACCGACAAACCAGTAAAATATTTTCATCACACTTGCTCGAAAAGGGTGTTATAACACGCAGGCGTATACGCCTTATAGCCGATTTACCTCCCTAGGGAGTTATGAGTATAGTTTTAAAATATAGAATCCACTCGTAAATCATTTCAGACTAAGATGGTGTAAAATCAGCCAAGGTTTCCTATATTCAAAACTTGGCTACAAACCAATTTTACTGTATAATTAAGCTTATGTGGTACATTTATCTGCATTATATTTATATTTTACAATTATTTCAGAGACATTTACAATTATTTTATTAAATTTCATTTTGAAAATCGGTAGAATCTGGCAGTATGGCCTGTCAAGTTTAAAAACTAAAGCAGTTCTAAGCATTATCTGTGGAAGATTATATTGAAAATAGTTGACAAATTATTTTACCGAGTCGAGTTCATTTGTTTGATTGTTGTTTCCGAAGCGTATTTTGCATATATTTTTTCTCTATTTTTTTTATTTCCTCGCAAATGTGATGAAAAACATTGTGTGTATCACGGGCATTAAGGGGATTACAAACTCGAGTCTAAAAGTCTTCTAAGTCTCTCGTTAGCAATGCCCTTCATACCGCCCTTGATGCACAATGTACGATTATGTTAACCTTCCCTACGCGAAAAGTGATTATGTTTTTCTTCTCGTCTACCCCATTGTGTGGGGTGTCATTGGATAGGTCTTTCAGCAATATTGGAAGTTTGTGAAAACAAATCGATTTTTTATGCGATCCGTTTGAAAAATAATAAGGTTTAAAATGCTCATTTTTGTTAAAGTCAAGTGTTGTGGTAACGGCTTCAGACCCTGCGCAGAGCGCGGGCAGACCGCCAATGACCGGTCTTTTATTTTCCAATTACACCATTTCGAGATCAATGCATAAAAAAACATTTTTTAATGTTACTCGATACATTTGTAAGAGAAAGAAAATCGCTCCTCTATTGCGTTGGAAACCAGGCATGATGGATTATGTAGCTACGTCTTAAGATACAAAGTTACAAGAGGGAGAAAATTATACTTACTAATCAAACCAAAGTAGGGGCCATGCTATGTTCTGCATACAAAAGAACTGTTTTCGGAGAAGGATTATTGTAACAAAATCTTAACCTGTAATTTTCGAATTTAGTACCATTCGAAACCTGCAATGTTCAACTTACAAGCTGTTTTTTATTTGTTGTCAATTGTATTGTTTTTACCGTGCGTGTGGTTTTTTAAAATAATTTTCAAATTTCATACAAAATGAGCAAAAAAATGCATTTTTTTTCAAAAACCAAGGTTTTTTTCAAATATAGTCTACTAGGTTTTCAATAGTGCTTAAACAACACTCCTGTGTAACACACAATCCAGTGCTTGCAAAGCGTCGAACTGGCAGAGTTTGCAGTGCTGTTAAATTAGAACACGCTTTTGCTAACAAATACTTTGTTTTTCTTGGCCCCTACTTATACAATTAAATAAATAAAACATTATAGTACATTACTGCACAGGCCGGGACAAAAGGGGTTGCCGGCCGAAGACATATAGACATAAATATTAAAAGTAACCCACAGTGCTCAGTCATCCGCGCTGTGTCGTGTGCGCCCGCCCGCCCGCCGGTGCCCCGCAGCGCACCGCCCGCCTGCGATCTAAGTTGCGCTACGCACCCCTAATTACCTTTGTTCTCCTAGTACTTTAGATAAACATGCAAACGCTTTGGTTGGATGCACGCCTTAGTATATTAAAAAAAAACAGCTATCTAGCCTGTTCATAAACACAGCCGCCATGTTTACACTAAAAAAAAATCGTTTATTGTTTTTTTTAATACGCATATTGGCAGAATGTCATGATGCCTGTGCCACAAATTTATGTGGAATTGAAATAAAAAGAGGACTTTGCCGGCCTAGGCCTGCACGATTTGTATGAAATTCCATTAACGACCTCTTGTCCTAGCCGCACCTGAAACGCCATGCTTCGCAGCCTATTATAAAGAACATAACATCAATATTTCATGGCATGTTTGAGAAAAATATATATCCACTAACAGGGATTTTTTTTAAACATAAAGCTTACATTACAATGTGGAATTACAACCTGATACTACAGGCATCACCGGATTCACCAGGTCAAACTGGCCGGTTACAAATTTGTCAACTTGATATTTCTCGTTGATGTTTCTCGTCATACTATTCGAACCTATGGGAATATCATATTCCGCTCTCGCTCGGTATCATTACTCTCATGACACGCCAATGATTTTCAAACTGTCGCGGTAAAAGTTGTCGATGACATTTTTTTGTTAAATGTAAAATGGTTACATGCTCTATTAAAAGCCGTAAGAGCAAAAAGGGTAGCGCACAGTCGGTTTCTATACTTTTCCACCAAAAGGATCGCTTGCCGAGAAGTGGTTACGATATTGCGAGCCTAAACCACGGTTTAATATTACGGTGAGTAGTATTTTATGTCCTGTTGAACCTAAATGAGAGAAAGCGCCTAATAAAAAAGTGCTTATCAATATTCAAGTTCTCATAATCGATAGCTCTAATATTTAGAACTTATTTTTTATTTTGTTATGAGTATAGTATTATATTTTCCATTACACTTTCAACATTTAAGTGCCGGTGGTCACAGCACATTGCTCGTGGAACTTATATCCGTACCTACGTCAAAATGCAGCAACACGTCTATTTTTTTTATACAGTAAATGGTCAAAACGTAAAACCTATATACAATGATAGTCTTAAATTAATATATACTAGCAACTATTTTAAAATTACCCCGATATTAAAGTTTGGAAATCTTCGGTTGACGGATATGATGTAGTACGTGTCCACTCACGTGACCACCGCTTCTCGAAAGAGAATACCAGGCGAAGTATATTTATTGTACCATGTATGGCCTTAAGCAGTGTCAGTTTGTTAGGGAGGAGCGCTGCTGTCTGAGATACAGAGGGCCCTGCCAAGATGCACTCGCACTCACGCACAGAATAAGAACATATAGCATAGAAACCGGACTAAAAGAAATACTTTGCGTCAGCTATCTTTCTCTACGTTTTAGATGAAGTATTACATGAGAAAAAATGAAACAAAAAGTAGGCAGTTTTTTCTTCTTTAACTGTCATTGTCACAAGTTTTTACACAGGGACTTCTTTGTCCTTCCTATAGGAAGGATTTGTCTTTCCTTGTCTATAGGTCCAAATACTATAGGTGCTTATAGGTCCAAATCACGCCTTACTTGTGACGATATGTACCAAATAACGAAAGAACAGCAATAGATTCATCTCTTTCCAACTCACTATGAAAACCATAAGTAAAAAGAAGTGAACCATAATGTATTTTCTGCTTATTTAGTACGGTTTCTATGTCTTTAGTCTTTATTCTGTGCATTCGCGTCACTGGTAGATCACGTGACTTTTCGTATCACGTCATCTCCCAGTGACGCGATTGGTTTAAAAACGAATCGAATAGAAACGTTAGTTAGCGTAGTAATAAAGTGCATCTTGGCAGGGCCCTCTGGTCGTGTAGTTCAGACGCAGACGGACTTCTATTATGATATTATATTGATGTGATCCTAGCGGTATTTTTTAACAAGTGTAACTTCAAAAATATTTATTGGAGCATTGCTTTTATACTGTTGGCGAATTCTTGGCAAAAGAATAGTTCTTAGATTTAAGTAGTATTTATGTAATTATTTAAATTATAGTTGAATATGTAATGCGATAATATATTAATGTAGGGAAATTAAATATTATGAACAATTCAATTGCTATTGTATTAAGTTGAATTATTACTTTTCAATATACCTTGTATTTTTGAGAATAGAATTCAGTAGGTATATATTGCACTAGGTATATATACATATATTGCAATTTATATTTATATTTACATTTATACGTTGCATATGCGACAGAACATGAGAGCCCTGTTTTGTTTTTAAGACAATATATTTACTGTACCATGTTCTTTGTATATAAATAAATACTTACTTACTTACTTACTTACCTTGCCTACGCTTTCGTCGCTTTGGTGATGTTTTTTTTCTCGTCGTTTCCAAAAATATTGCAAGGGTGTGAAAAAAACAATCGATGAAGCGATCCGTTTCGCCAAACATAACGTTTATTGGCGAGTAATGCACTCACTTACATATTGTATGTGTACATACTTGAATTTACCCGTTTTCCATAGATAGACATGCCATCATCGCATCACAGTCATATCCATTCATAGAAAACACATAAATTAAACAAAAAACCTTTTCACTATATCAAATTTATTAATTTAGCACTTACTTTAAACAATATTCAAGCATTGTGACCCTTGCTGATCTAATTATCCCACTACAACTATGATGATTTTAATGCCGGCACCGCACTTCGCTATTCGCTATTCGTTATGCGGCTTATGCGCCTACATTCGACGAAGTGTGGAGGGTTTATTCGTCTATGTCTTCTTCATTCGCACGCATAACGCATAAGCGCGATGGCAAATATTGTAACAAATACGGCGCAGCCGCATAACGAATAGCGAATAGCGAAGTGTGGTGCCGGCATTAGGAATCTAAAAGCAACCTTGTTAATCTGGCTTTAAAACTGTTTTTTCTACTACATTCATCTTCTGAAAAAAAAACTCTGTGTTATGTATTCTTTTGCCGTAATAGTTGTGGCTGCCTGCGGGCTCCAGGTACTTACCTCCAGTGCGCGGCATACCCGCGTTCTGGGGGTTTTAATTTGTTTTTTTTTGAACTGCTCTGTAGCTTCGGTAATGCACGGTGATTCCGCTCCCATACAAAGGCGGTCATAAATACCTCAACTCCGAAATAAGTTATTTCTTTGATTTTAAAGTATTAATTACTGTTCTAGGAATATTAAATTTACAATAAATTATACTTGTATATATGTATAACACAAATACATAAATATTTATGGTAATAAAAATGTCTCGCATTAATGTTGTTTTGGAAAAATTCATACTTACTGCGGTTTTAATAGAAAAAAATAAGTAGGTACGAGTAAATAAATGAAAATACCATCCACTATCCTCAATGGTAAGTATTTAATAAATAAAATGGGAACAAAATATTTAATTTCATTATCAATTTACATTCAAGCTTAGCTATTAATTACAATTTTTACAACTGGGTACTATTATTTAACACATAACAAATCAAGCACAGACTTAGACAATGCAGTTTTCTTTTTAACTGGTAATCTTCTTAAACCTGATATAAGAGGATCTGAGTGAAGAAGAAGCCGGTTGATTAAATCTGTATTGGTCAAAACGCGATTCATTTTTCGTGTATTATTTTGTCTAAACGATTTGATAAATTTGTTGGTGGCTTCAGCTGCTTCTTCAGACAACTCCCCTATTGACAACAAGCCATAATCAATCACATTAGCACCATGAATTAAAATTTTGTGGACGGAAGCAGGCATATTATACCACGGATACTCGGCAACTAATTGCCGAGCCGCTTCTATCGCGAAATCTCTAAATCTGGTCTTGTCGATATTATATCCCGAATTTAAGCACTGAAGTATAGTCCAACAACGATCTAGGAGATCTTTCTTAATACCTGTAATATCAGCTGAAATTTCGGAGTTTGAGAAAAACCTCCTAGCAGTATTAACATCATTTGATGATCCGCTTCCGCCACTTTTAGGTTTATCAACAATAAGACCTAACCTTTCCCTAAATTGCGTTTGAATATGTTGTTTTTTTTCAGCTACAAGCTTTTTATCGCTATTGGATCTAGCTTGCCACTTCTTAACCTCTAACTTGTAAGCGACATGAATAAAATATTCAAAGAAACGAATGTATGCGTGAAGCGGAGACAACCCGTATTCATATTTGCTTTCATCAATTGCTTTACATAAACTAAGGTCAATTTTATTCATCTCACTTGGCAAAGCATTGCATATATAACACTTGGTAGCAGAAACATTACTGAGAGCGTTACAACTTTACCATCCACCATAGTTAGTTGCAAGTTATGTGTAATAGTATATTCGCGATCATTTGTCTTGAAGATAGTAGGCTGCAAGTTACTTATTTTCTGCTTAAAATAAGTCTCTTCCTCAACTGATACAGCACTCGATTCTTTCAAGAATCGAAAGCGAATAGGCCTGCAGTATCGGGTCGAAGAAGGGCGAGGATTTTTCCATGAAACTGTTGGGTCTTCCTCATTGTCTGGTGTCAAAATAAGTTGAAGCGGAACATATGAAGTCACAAACAAACTACTATCTTGACCAGAGGAATTTGGAAAACGTTGCTTATATTCACTATGTCCAGTACTGCCATCAAAACCCCACTTTCCTAACAAAGATATCTTATTTAGAGACTGGGTAGGTACTCTATCTAAAATATCCTTTTGGGACTCGAGTATCCGAGTAGCAGTATGATCAAGTAAACTTTGAAGTTCGACTTCGGCGGACGATTCAGTAACGGCGATAGCTAGCGGATAACACTGTTCTTTAGCTTTTATAATACTTTGGTACGATGGTAAAATGATTTTGGATATCTTGTCTATTAAATTCTTAACTAACAAATATTGGTGCCGAGTTAACTTAGCTTCTGCAATGAGCGACAAAATATCATTTACGTCGATTGTTGAAGAAGTTAAGCTGGTATCAGCGGAAGCATTGAGCAACGTATTTACAGTAGAGCTATCTACATTAGTTAGCTCGGCCAATCTCCTCCTTTTTGTACGTTTACTAGATTCATTAAAGTCTTTCCTTGGACGGCCTTGGCTACGCGAAGTAGAAGGAGAGGGATCGACAACTTCGTCAATCTGCTGTTGAGAAATACACTGCTCTATACTTCGCTTTACGTCAATATGTTCTATTACACCTAACCAATCTGAATATTTTTCTAATAATTTAGCCTTGGTACGATGTACTTTTGCCCAGTAAGATGAAATTCGTTTACATAAATTCCTTATTCTAACACTTAATGTCTCTAATTTAATATTTTCGATGTTATCCGAAAGTTGTGCAGTTTCAATCAAAGTATCAAGAACTTGATGAAATTTTTCAGTTTCATTTCCCTCTTTAGAATTCCAAATATCGAAAATAATACGTCTCGAAAAGGAAAACTTGAAAAAATTATCTAAAACAAAGAAATAAAAATGTTACAAAAATTCCTATTTTTTGGCTATATGGACATGAATACTTTGGCATCTCCATAACCTAAAAAGATGCAACACGAGGCAGATAAAAGTCACAGAACTAGTTTTATATATCCCCCTCTTTATAATGATATATGTCTCAGGGTCGGCATAGGTCGGCGAAAAGTTATAGCTCTATGTGAATCCATACTTCAGGAAAAATCAACAATAGACCTCTAGTAAAAAAATCATATAACATACAAACAAAAATATTGTTACGTGAATATTATTAATAACTAAAGTACATACCTTGAACTTGCACTTCCATATTATTACCACGTGGAAAGACGCGATTAATAATAATAACACACAATAACAAAGTGATTAAGTTGGGGCGACACAAACGTATTGCTAATTAGTGTGGAGATGCGGTCACTTTCAATTCACAAAAGTGAATGATAATTACATTTAATGACTTTGCTATTTATAGTATTTAGTAGGTTGGGTATTAGTGACTCATTTTAGTAAACAATCAGACCGGGATACGCTCATGACTTTTTTGGATTTATGGCCTACGGGGGAATCACCGTGTAATGGCGAATCATTGTTAAATTCTTGAAAAACCATTGAATAGTTCTTTTGTTTTCAGTTTCTGCCAATTTTTACCACCTAGAACCTACGTGACGGCAAAAATCACTATACAGGGGCACAGCTATCAACGACCCTTTCGATCTGTATCATAAAATACGACATTGTTGTTTCTTCATAATGACCAGTTCGATTCCCGGTTAAGGTAGATTTTTTTTTTCAAAAATCGAATAAGTTTTTTGTTTTCAAAAATAAACCTTTGCGTAGGAATTGCTATTTCCAATATTTTTAAGGTACCTAGTTGCCGTCCATGTGGCGTTTGTTTTTTCCACTTGTATCTACACTTATTAGAAGACTACATTTCCAAAAAAAGAAAACAAGATGGTTACGATAAACCAAATAATTGCTAATAGTAGGAGACGATTTGCACCGGGCTGTTTATTCGATAAAAAGTATTTTATAAAAAATTACATAATTATATTATGGCGAATAGGTAGGCTGAAAAAATGTTGTCCAGTAGGTATATAATTAAATAAAAATGTAAAAAATAACTTTGTTTTAAAAAATTGCTATAGCTTGTTTAATAGACAAATTACATACTAATCGAAAGTATGAAGCCTATAGAATATGCAAACGTTAGGTTGACTATTTTTTTCCCGTCAAACTATTGGGTAGGCAGGTATGAACAGGTAAGTCGGTAGGTACTTATAATTTGAACCAAACCTAACGTTTGCATATTCTATATACTTCATACTTTCGATTAGTATGTAATTTGTCTATTAAACAAATATTTGCAATTTAAAAAAAACATTTTAAATATTTTTTTTAATGATTTAAGTACCGGACTGAACGTTTTCAGCCTACCTATTCGCCACATATTATTTAGCGTATTAAATATATCTATTTATATAAAAGGCAAACCTGACTGACTGACTTAGATATCAACGCACAGCCGAAACTACTGTACCTAGAAACTTGAAATTTGGTACAGGGGTTCCTTTCATCATGTAAGTGAGCACTAAGAAGGGATTTTCCGAAAATCGACCCCCAACGGGAAGAAATAGGTGGAGTAGCGGGAAACTAATTCTGCGCGTACGAAGTCACGGGCGTACTCTAGTTTGGTATAAAATACTTTTCATCGAAGAAACAGCCCGGTGCAAATCGTCTGCTATTCGGATCTTAGACCATAAGATAAGTACCTACAGCTGTTCAAAGACTTAAAAAGATCCAAAATAATAGAATTTTAGAGGTTTTGTAAGTTTTTACGGCATACTTATATACGTACGTTATTAAAGTACACAAAAAATCTACAAAAGGAAACCAATTTCGTCTAATAAGACTTGATAGTTTCTTAGATATCTACAGCTGTTCAAAGTTGCTGAGGTGAGTAAACTAAATATTAGACGGGTTTATAAAATAGCTCTTAAAAGGTCCTTCGGCTTTTTACTTCTCTCTCTATCGCACTCATGCGCTCTTACACTATATTTTATTATGTATAATACATTAACCTCGTAAGGCCCAGGGTGCAATACGATGTACATAATCAAGACAATTTAATTTGAACTGTGTTCCAATGGGAATAGGTTTATTTTCCTATATTCATATACTGAAAATGGCATTATCGAACAAACGTAATTGAACTTTATTGCCTTGACGGTAGATTCAAAGTCCCACTCACAAAAAACTACCTGTTTTTAGTATGGTGGGCCTTACGAGGTTAATTCATTTAATAAGATGACTAATGCCGTTAACTAACAAGGATATACGTTTATTTGTACATAATAAGTATCTATTATATAAAATGCTAAGCTGATTGTTGATATATCAACGCACAGCCCAGACCGCTGGACCTAGAGACTTGAAATTTTGCACATAGATACCTTAAATAGTGTAGAGATCCACTAAGAAAGGATTTTTGGAAATTCCACCCCTAAGGGGGTAAAATAGGGGAAAAACATTTGTATGAAAGTCCGTCAGTTTTGAAGTTAGACGCTTAAAATTTTGCGTTTAGGTTGGCGATTGAATTTTAACTTATACGTGTCTCAGCGTTTATGATAATTTCAACCCCGAAGGGATGAAAAGGGGTAAAACGGATTGTTGATATATCAACGCACAGCCCAAACCTTAGGAACTAGAGACTTGACATTTTGCACATAGATACCTTATATAGTGTAAAGATCCACTAAGGAAGGATTTTTGGAAATTCCACCCCTAAGGGGATGAAAATTTGTATGAAAGTCCGTCAGTATTAGTTTAAGTTAGACCATTCAAATTTTGTGTTTAGGTTGAAAATTGAAAATTAATTTATACGTGTTTCAGCGTTTTTGATAATTTCATCCCAAGGGATGGAAAGGTGTAAAACTGACTGACTGATCGATCAACGCACAGCCTAAACCGCTGGACCTAGGGACTTGAAATTTGAAGGGAATATTCCTTGGGTACCCTAAGGGTACACTAAGAAAGGAAATTCATCCCCAAAAGGGTTAAAATAGGGGGTAGAATTTGTATAGGAGATTAGTTATTTTTAAAATAAGCAATTTGGAAATTGGTATTTAGGCTACTGTTTATAAATAAAAAATACTTCTTTCAGCGATTTAGAAAAAACTACCTCTAAGGGGGTAAAAGGGGGTTTTAGTTAGTTACTCCTTAACGCTGCAATAGCTAGATGGATTAGGATGAAATTTAGAATGGAGATAGCTTATACCCTGGCTTAACACATAGAAAAATCGCATCCCGGAAAATTTTAAAGTTCCCGAGGGAATAACGACAATGTTTGGTGTTTTTTGAAAAAGTCATCATGGGTGTCATTTTCTTAGATTTTGAGGACGCAGATTTCGAAAATTATGTGAAAGTATAGGTAGAAATTTAAAATGGCAATTCAATTATGTCTGTCGTCTGTCTGTTTGTTACGCTTTCAAGGATTAACCGCGGAACCGAATTAAATTAATGGGCATTGGGTAAATTTGTTTGAAGAATATTGTCTTTTTTTCACGGATGATGTTTGGGAGTTCCGCCATTTATAATGATAGATACCTACATTATAATTAGTATTAAGACTCATAATATAATATATGTAATATTGAACTATGATGGATATTTTAAGAGCAACCAAACAATCATGGGAGGGATGGTGCTTTGAGACGGCGAATTTAGACAGATTCTCATCTACCGGTGATAACTAGGGGCACACCAGCGGATAAAATAAATGCATTTCGGCATCTACGATATGGGTATATATGTATATAAAAAATATACCTTACTACAAATATGTCAGGAACTACGAGTACACCATGATACACAGTCGGGGCAATATATGCGGCAGCTCTACTAAAAATTGGCGAAGATCGTATGGCGAGAGATAGTAACGATTTGAATACATTAAACCGCGAATTCTGTAATATTGTACAAAACACAGATGATCTAAGAAATAATGTGTACCCCGATCTAAAAAACAATATAAAGAATAGAGAATGTTTGTGCGAGAGGGCGATATTAGCACCGACAAACGAAATTGTCGGGCGGATAAATATACAAATATGTCTCATGTAGAAGGCGATGTTGTGGAGTATCTCTTGGTAGACAATGTCATAGACACAGAGTAAGTCACGTCCTACCCTTAGAGTTCCTGAACTCTTTCGAGGTGTCGGGAGTGCCCTCCCGTAAGAGTTAATGGTTAAAGTTGGTGTCCCGGTAAATTTCGAGCTCAATATTACATGTGTTTGAAAGATCATTCTTGCCAGGGAGGACGTCAAACTATAGAATTACTTAAAACTATTAATTTACTTAACTGCGATAAACGAGTTCTACGCGGACGAAGTCGCGGGCAAAAGCTAGTGTAGGTATAACAGTGTAAACAGTTAGGTAATTGTACAACTACATTCACAAAATAATTAGGTAACATTGCTCCACGAAAAGATAAACTGGGTTGAGACAATCTTAACTTTGCTGTTGGAAAACTGGCGTCTCCATATATCGACATAGGTCGCAGTCAGTTTACCAACACTTCGAATAAGTTTGTAATCGCAAAATAGGTATTCGGACTTTTTCATTTATTTGTGCTATATATAAGACATTGCCACAGATTATATACAAGTTACTACGACATTGCTTCGTGCCAAATTTCATGGTTCTAGGTCAATGAGAAGTAGGTAGCCTACTTAATACTTACAGGTTTTGATTCCCGTGTGTTTTTTATTATTTATGAAATAAGTGTGCAGCATAAACGGCCGTATCTTTTGATTGCGTTCTCTTACTTCTCTTACCCGTTATTTATAACCTTGGATTATCCAAAACATGTTTTGTCCTTATCTGTCAAATTCAAATGTCACAGTTGTCACTGTGATAAGGACAAAAACAGGAAAAATAAAATATATTATATGTATTTATCAATTATTATTTTTTAATTCTTACAAAAATATTAGATAAGATTTAGTCAAGTCAAATGGATGGAAATTCTATAAAAACTTTCAGCAATTCTCGATCCAGATTTTAGTAATCTAAAAAATAGTAGCTAATGTCTGAGCGTGAATCCAATTCGCACCACCTAATTTTTCTACTAGCAAAAATATTTTACACCCCTAACTTTCGTGTCAAGTGATAATTTTAACATGCACCTACACCTAATGTAAAATGATCATCAGTAATAATAGACTTATAGCCATAAGTCCTATTTGAGAGTACACGTCCTGAGGGCTCAGACAAGATGCACTACGCTAACTAACGTTTCTATTCGATTCGTTTTTAATTCAATCGCGTCACTGGAAGATGACGTGATACGAAAAGTCACGTGGTCTACCAGTGACGCGATTGGTTTAAATACGAATCGAATAGAAACGTAGTGCATCGAGTCTGAGCCCTCTGGTTTTGTTAATAAACAACGATAGATGGCGTCAGCATACCCTACGAGTATGAAAAAAAGCAAGCGATCGCTAATTCCGTGGATGTTAAGTAGGGTCTTGTTGGCATAAGTGGTAATGCGCCTGCATCGGCCCGGAACGCCAGAGGAGATGTAGGTTCGGAACCTACCTAAGACCAATGATATTTTAGTATTTCATCCATCCTTGCTGGTATTCACAAGGACGGGACCTAAAAATACAATGCGAAGCAGATAGCACATTACTCCAACTGAAACGATGTATAATGTATAATCTAAGTCAACCAAACGATTGCGCGATTTAAAGTACACGCAGAGCCATCTATTGGCGTAAAAGTCTAACGGTATAGGATAGTATCGCTGCGACTACACGGAGAAGTTGAATTGAAGTTGTAAATAAATTAATCACTTTTTATAAATTATGTCTTTAATACTTTTTCACAACACTGCTTGGAAATATGGCCATAGATGGTCTTGTTTGGGGTCACAAAACGTCACTTATAAGGACAGGCCAAGAATGTTTTTGTCGGCGTGTTTGCTGATTGGTCGAGAACATTGTTGTCCAACTTTAAGAACCAATGAAAATCAATCAATCAATTCAGAACACACCATTTTGTATCATAAAATATTAGGTGTATTTTTCTTAATGTAATTCAAACTTGGCCCCTAGTCTCGAACCACTAGAGATTAAATTACATGGGAGATATGGCGAAACAAATAGGTACCATTGTATATGGAGTTGACATCTTCATGTTGCATGTTAGTTTATTAATCTCGAGTGCCACGAGAATAGGGGTCCAGATTAAAAAAAGTTATCTATGGTAAAATTGGCGGTGATGTCACATTAACATGAATTAAAATTTGAGTTTTGAATATGAATTTTTATTTTATTTCCTCTCAATAGTTGTGAAAAGCACTATGTCTGCCTCGGTAGAAAGTGCAATTTATGGACTCGTGCACTAGAGGGCCTCAACTACGTTTCGGCCCTCTATATGACTCGTCCAAAAATCGCTTACTTTCTATCCTCTGCAACAATGTACTATTTCTAATAATAAAATTACAGGAAGATAAGTAAACAAAAATAAAATAATTAATTTTAAAGAAGCACCAAGACACGAGATCCCGTGTCTGGTTCTATTGAAATTTTCTAGAGAATGAGCTTATGGATCGATCTCCGAATAGATCATAAACAATTTTGAATTTGGAAAGATTTAGATCGAAATGTACAGGGCTTGAAATACCGGTATTTTTGAGAACCGGTACTGTGAACTTGATGGGAAACCTGTACTAGTCTAGGTAACGGTACCGTGGGTACCGGTACCACGCTAGGTACCAGTACTCGTTGTACCGATATTTTGTAAGAAATACAGGTATTTTACCGGTACCATACCGGTACCAATAAGGCTCGAATACCGGTAAAAATACCGGTATTCAGTAATAGTGGGTATAAGTGCGAGGAAGGGATAAAAAAGACAGAGAATAGTATAGGCATTGGTACTTATGTTTCAAGCGGCAAATGGCCTGATGGTCGGTCAGTTAGATTCAGGTTACTTGTCGATAGTCGACGGCTTGACGCACGCTAACATAATATTATTTCGATTAAAATTTTGACATTTGGATTTGTGTTTTAGATTATAAATAAGTAGGTATTGCAGGGTTTTTCAATGGACGGTGACGGTAAGTGTAATTACACATTTTAGTTTACTACCTATGCCTACTCATTATCATAATTTGTTAAGTAGGTTATGGAGCGTAACCACTCAAAAAAGACTGATATGTAAGATGATGTTAGTTGATGATGATGATGATGGTGATGATGATGATGGTGATGAATATGGTGCTAATGGTGGTGATGATGATGGTAATGATGAAGGAGGTGATCATCATCATCATTACCGCCGGTATCATCATCATTATCATAACCATCTCCACCATCACCATCATCATCATCACCACCATCCTCACCACCCTCACTATCATCACCCTCACCATCATCGTCACCATCATCACCCTCACCATCATCATCACCATCATCACCATCATCACCATCATCATCATCACCACCATCCTCACCACCCTCACTATCATCACGCTCACCATCACCATCACCATCACCATCACCATCACCATCACCATCATCACCATCATCACCATCATCACCATCATCACCATCATCACCATCATCATCATCATCATCATCATCATCATCATCATCATCATCATCATCATCATCATCACCATCATCATCATCATCATCATCATCATCATCATCATCATCATCATCTGCAGGAGACTTCAATTTTTTTGCACTTAAAAGGTCAGTCTTTTTTAGTGCTTTGGTACACCCGGACCTTCGGATTTAGGTTTATTTTGACGCGGCGCTGCGCTGCCAAGGTCGTAGGACTAATGACACGATTGAAAATTTGAAATTGTTCAAAAGCTGCAAGCCAAAGGCGCCGCCCGGCAACAACGCCGCGTTCGATGTAGGTACATGGTGACAAGTCGACAACCAAAGCAGCGGCGCGAGCCGCCGACGAGACTTGACCTTGTTGCGCAAAACGGCAACGTCGCTGGAACCTTTATTAGGGACCGGTATTTTAAGGTACAAATACCAGTATTCGTATTTACCTGTTCTTTGGATTACCGGTATTTATATTTACCGGTTCTCTCGAACCTAAATGAAAAACACCTTTAAATATGGCCTGTATTTTTATTAATTTAGTGTTACTGTTAACTTGTTTGTAGTACCAAAGCCTAAAAAAAAATTAAAAAAACAAATAATAAAAAACAAACTTTATTTATAATGTACAGATGTGGCTTGCATTTTCAAGTTAGGGGTACAGTATTACCGATACTTTAATGTAAACATTACGATGCACTATACTTTAAACATTAAGATGCAACCACAGATAACTACAGGTTTCTTAATATAGGCGATTTGCTTATCGCTTCTGAATATATTGTAGGGAAGTTATGATATGGATGTAGATAAATACATTCATCTCAACTAGCACACTAGCTACCCCGCGCCGGAACACAACAATGCGAACACTGCGGCTTGGCGGAAGGTTACAGGGTACGATGGTGGTAGCGATCCAGACCTAGTGTACATTAGACGAGCCTCCCGCCGCTAAAAGGGGGGTATTACGATCCTAACGTGTGTGTCTGTGTGTCTGTTTGTCATCAATCATTCGGACGCGTGGTTTTTAATAGTAATCTACTTCAATTAACGACGACGCGCTGGCCTAGTTGGTAGTGACCCTGCCTACGAAGCTATTTGTGTGATGAGCGGGAATATTTGTTCCTAAGTCATGTATGTTTTCTATGTATTCAAGTATATATTTCACTATATAAGTATTTATATCGTTGCCTAGTACCCATAGTACAAGCCTAGAGCTTAGTTTGGGACTAGGTCAATTGGTGTGACATTGTCCCCTGATATTTATTTATTTTATTAAGGTGATGGGGTCGGAGGTGGCGACGGGATCTCCGCTGTACTTCACGTACTTCGACACTCGAGACTTCGCGGTCTTATGAGCAGATAATAATTTTGCAATAAAAATCACTGTCGGCAACAAAACCTTGCCCAATTTTTTGAACAGAAACTTATGTATGTTCATCCGTTCCCTCGTAGCTCTTATTCTATCCATCTCGTTTTGACAATGAGGTGTCGTCGGCTCGGTTAGTCTGTTACCTGTCATGGGCTGTGTGACGTCACATTAAATCCATCATGGCTGGTACCCCATGCAATAGAAGAGGAGCGATTTTCTTTCTCTTACCAATGTTTCGAGTAATATTACTAATTATTTTTATATTCATTGATCTCAAAATGGTGTGTGTTGAAAAAATAAACCGGTCAAGGACTGTCGCCTATGCTCAGTATAGGGTCCTGAAGCCCCTTCGGCCGTTAAGGAAACCGGAGTTTGGAAACCAGTTTCCTAAAAGGCTTTTTTTATACTTCTACGTAACTGGTTTCCTAGAAGTCCTTTAGAAAAACTAGACGCTCTTATTTCAAATCAATCAGACAGTGTCGACGGAGCTCCGCTGACGCGGAGCTCCTATTTCTGGGTGGTTTGGCCCTCCGGGCCTGCTGCAAAACTAACATAACCTAAACCTACCTCATTTTATAGGATTTCAAACCTCCGACCTCAAATTTCCGATTTACGGCGTAGAAACTACTTACTTATTTTCAGACCCCTAGCCAATAGCAATGCCTGTGTTAAAAAAATACAAAAACTTTTAGGAAACCAGTTCCGAAGAAGTATAAAAAAGGACTTCTAGGAAACCAGTTACGTAGAAGTATAAAAAAAGCCTTTTAGGAAACTGGTTTCCAAACTCCGGTTTCCTTAACGGCCGAAAGGCCTGAAGCCGTTACTACACAACACTTTAAATCTTAATATTTCTCAAACGAATCGCTTAATCGCTTTGTTTTCTCAAACTTGAAATATTTTTGAAAGACCTATCCGATGACACCCCACGCCATGGGCTAGACGAGAAAAAAAATCCTCATGTTTCGCGTAGGGTAGGGTCCGTGCCGACGGACAGACGGAATGACATACTGAAACTATAAGGGTTCCTAGTTTCACTACGGAATCCTAAAAATGTACCGTTACTTTGTAATCGGTACAAAAACGCAGAAGAGGCGTGTTAACAATTACCTAGCTGACTTCGTAACTTTATTACTTTATCTCGTTATCGCTACTCGACAACAGATGGCGCATGGCGCTTCCTTTTACCATGCTATCCACAAGATGTCGCTATATATCCAAAAAGTAAAAAGAAATGACTTTTTACCCCCGATGAGAACAAAGGGGTGATTATAATCTTATTGTGTGTATCTGTTTGTGAGGTCGCTGCTCCCAAAGATGATCTAATCCAGCCGCGGTTTTTATAATAGAAAGCTAGTTTAATCAGGGCGGGATCAAGCTATGTTTCATGAAAATCATTTATATCGTTAAAGACTTATCAGGGGACCGATTTTTGACTTTCGAGCGTCAAAAATCGGCCCCCAGCTGTGGAATATAAACCTTTATACCGGGGCTTTTTCTATTATAAGATAGCTTACTAGATATTACGATAGTCCAAAGATATAACTTGGTATATTTCTTCCTTTTACGCCAATAGAGGGCTCTGTGTGTACTTTAAATCGCGCAATCGTTTGGCTGACCTAGTTTATACATAACACATAGTAGGTTAAATCAAGCCCGAAAATAACACTAACATGTTCGGCTGACACTCATAATTTTGGTCCCGTCCTTGTGAATACCAGCAAAGATGGATGAAATACTTTCTTATAAACTGCTACCGTGTCGAATGTCGATGGCGCCGAACGCGGCGGTGATCACTTCTCAATGTTTTGATCTCGACCGCTATTACAGCAAGTAAGATCTTTTAAAAACGTTGACAATACGATAACATGTCAAAAACAATATGGTTTTTACCCAGTGGAATAGACTCCTGGTGACCCGCTCGCTCGTTTGCCGCCTCTACACTCTAGTAAAACATGGAACCCTTATAGTTTCGCCATGTCCGTCCGTCCGCAGCCTAGCTCAGAAATGTAATTTGGCATGAATATACATATTAGTCACGCCAACAAAGTGGTAAAATAAAATCTTGAAAAAAGTTTGCATGGTCAGACATGCTCTTCCCCGGTTTCTACTTTACATAAAAAATACACTGGTACACACCTAATTATGCCGTTCAGGAACTTAAATAATTAATCGCCTACCTAAGCGATTGAAATTACGAAATACGGGCTCAGGACGACTTTGTCCACAGTCCTATTTCGTCAACTTCTTAACTCGTCCACAATGCCATGTCGTCAGCATGTAATTCCTAAATCGACACCTTCCTAACTCGTCCACTTTCTTATATCGTCAATACCCCATTTTGTCTACATTCCTATTTTGACCACAGTGCCAACTCGTCCACTTTCTTTTATCGACCTCAGTACTCCTTGGTCAGCTGTGCCAACTCGTCCGCATTCCTGTATCGACCTCAGTGTCGTGTTGGCACTGTGGTCTAATTAAGAATGTTGACGAGTTGACATTGTACTTAGACTAATTAGGGATGTTGACGAATTGGCACTGTAGTCTAATTACGAATGTAAACGAGTTGGTACAGTGGCCCACGTAAGAAAGCGGACGAGATAGGGAAGTGACGATATAGGAATGCTGGCGAATCGAAACAGGAGACCTTATGCGAATGAGAACGACTTACTCGTAAGAAGGTGACGAAATGGAACTATGGCCGAAGTCATCCTGAGCCGAAATACGGCTGTCTCAAATCTTAGGTAAAAAAGAGTGAAGCTAAAATAAATAATAAAGAAATATAATTTGAATTTTCGAATGTAATCATAATCAACCCAACTCACTCTTGGCCATTTTTAGTAGGTTTTTCTTCAGGACGAAATTGGCCGCTTGTACTTGTGTTATGTGGCAGAACTATAATTGTTTTAAATTACTAATTATTAATATAATATTATAAAGCTGAAGAGTTTGTTTGATTGAACGCGCTAATCTCAGAAACTACTGGTCGGATTTGAAGAATTCTTTCAGTGTTAGATAGCCCGCTTATCGAGGAAGTCTACAGGCTATATATCATCACGCTAAGACCAATAGGAGCGGAGCACCAATGAAGAATGTTTCAACCTTCTACGTAAACAAAGTCGCGGGTTAAAGTTAGCGTTAGCCCTAAGTAACTATTCCACGGGGACGAAGTCGCGGGCAGAAGCTAGTACTAAAATATTTGAGGTTGTGCGTGAGTGCGAGTTAGTGTGTGTGTGTTAGAGTCGGTGTGTGTGTGTGTGTTTGTTAGTAATTCAGCCGTAATAACACATACTTGGAAAAGACAACCCGCTATCTTTGGCGGGTCAACAATTATTATTAGCTTTATTTTATCCCTTTGTATTTTGTATTGTGTACTTAGATATTTATTTGTTAGTAATGTTAGTGTTTTACTTAAGTATCAGATTAAATAGTATTGTTAGATGTAAGGGCCGCCGTTTGCGGTAAAAGCCTCCTCCAAACCGTGCCAGGTAGCTCTATCCCTTGCTTGTCTGGTCCATAGGTTTCCGGCTATTTGTACGATGTCGTCACTCCATCTTTTAAATGGTCTACCTTTCCTTCGTTTTTTATCTATTGGATACCAATTTGTGATTATTTGTGACCATCTTTCATCCATATCTCTGAATATGTCCTGACCATTTCCAGGGTCAGGACCTGTTTGACCGCATCTCTCGCCTTTGTTCTTTTCCTCATAAGTGAACATTTGACTCTATCTTTCAATTTGATGTTCATGTAGCTCCGTTCTATGCCTCTTTGTCAGCTTCTTATTTTATTTAAGAGTGATTTTTTAGTGACCAAGTCTGGCCTAATAGGTAAGAACCGGAGTTAGGCAGATGTTCATGGCTTTCGTTTTCAGTCTTGAGGGTATGGGACCTTTGAAAATTTCCTCCATAGCCCAGTATTTGTTCCACGTATTCTTCACTCTGCGATCGATTTCTTTTTCTGTACAGGATTTTGTTGAAATAAGATGGCCAAGGTAAATGTAGTCTGCAACATATTCTATAGGTTTAAACTGTATGCGTATAGGTATTTCTTCACGATTAGTCATAATTTTCGTTTTATCCCTGTAGATTTGTAGTCCAACGGTCTCGCTGTGATGATTTAAGGACTCTTTCATGTGGTTCTGTTTGTGTGGGTCATCCGACAGCAGTACTATGTCATCCGCGAATCGGAGGTGCGATGGTACTTGCCATTGATTTTTAACCCCATATCGCTCCAATCGAGGTTTCGGAATATGGATTCTAAAACTGCGATGAAAGGCTTTGGGGAAAGCGGATCTCCTTGCTTTACTCTCAAATTGACCTCATAAGTGAAAGTGGTTTGATTACTTATAGCAAACGGGGTGTCATATGAAAGGGCTCAATCTGCACTAGCGTAGCTTCAGCCCGCGACTTCGTCCGCGTAGTTTTCAATTATCCTTATTCCCTCGGGAACTTTTTAATGTGTTCTCTCATGCTCATTAAAATTCGTCGGAAATACTGCAAAACCGCGTAACCAACCAATTTATTATAGAGCAAAATAAACCTTAATGGCTTAGAAAAAAGGTGCATTTTGCTCTGCATTAAAAATGTTACTTACGCTTTACGTTAGCAGTTTCAATGACGAAATTTAATAACCATAGCATAGCGTAGGACTCGCGCACCGAGGGTTCCGTATTTAAGATGACACAATTAACTCATATCACAATTTGGACCGCCGTTCTTTGCATAAAGACCGTTTTTTTGTGATTTAATTAAAAATGTATAGTTTTTCGTTTTTTTCCTATACTTGTAGTATACTACAAGTATAGGACGGTATTTCTTGCCAAATTTCATAGTTCTAGGTCAACGGAAAATACTCTTTAAATTTTGATTCCCTTGAGAGGGTCAAAATATAAGTTTTTTGCGGCATAAACGCCGTATTTTTTTTACGTTGACTTAGAAGTTTGATTTTTTCACAGCTTCAAAGGACTGTAAACTTGAGTAACTATATGTGGCTTTATCTATGTGAAGGGACCTTATTGTCGATGGCGCTTACGCCGCACTGCGTCACGCGACGTTGTATTTATATCGGAGCATCTCTAATAATGGCGAAGCGCCATCGACAATAAGGTCCCTTTTCATAGATCCCACTATGGTTTTAATTTCAACTCGATACCTCGCGTTCCCGAGATAAAGGGTCTTGACAGACGGACAAACAAGGGTTCCGATTTTTTCCTTTTGAGGTACGGGACCCTAAAAATGACCAACAAGTAAGCTGACCAAAACAGCTTAGCTACGTGACCAGCCAGCGATCAACTATAAAACATATCTTTATTTATTTAGCAGACATTTTATGGACAAATCGTGGTTGTACATTATCATTTAATTGTTGTAATGTATTAGAAAACGCCAACACAAATTTAAAATGTCTGCTAAATAAATAAAGATATTAAGACACAACTATTGGGTCAAATACAAAATTAATGAAATTGGTCTCGTATGTTAAAACGGTGAGATATTTTTTTTGGTCACATCACGCCTTCTGCTCTTTTAATCAGCCTAATTTTTAAAAGCTGTACAATAGTGAACAACATTTGCACCTTTTTGGAAAGCTTATGAATTAAGGAAGTTATTTAGTTATTAATACGCCAAGTGTCATAAATTTTTTTAGAATAATACTCTTCGACAGAAACGAAATTGTTCAAAAAAATTACTGATTTGTGACTGAAGAACCTTTTATTTCTGATGTAGTTAGAATTTTCGCGAAGTGTTTTTTATTTAAGCATTTGCTTATTCGTCAGCTTTAAGAAAAACGCACTTATAGTTCCCAGAGTGAAGTATTTTTTTCACAATCGACAGTTTTAGATCAAAAGACAGAAACATTTAGAAACATCTAAAAAGTGAAATAACTCGGAACTGGGAAACCAGCGACATTAGACCCCCACTTAATTAGCTCTAGTATAACCCCTTTCAAGGACTAGGTCGAGTTACCGTTCACCCTGTATATGTGTCTCTTTTATAACCGACTTCAAAAAAAGGAGGAGGTTCTCAATTCGTCTGTATTTTTATTTTTTTAATGTTTGTTACCTCAGAACTTTCGACTGGGTGAACCGATTTTGATGATTCTTTTTTTATTTGAAAGCTGGTGCTTCCCGATTGGTCCCATTTTTATCAAAATGAAGATCTGATGGTGGAATCCATGAGGAATGGACGGAACTATTCAAAATTTATAGGCACACTATAGCGATTTTGGTATTTTTCATTGTAACTCGTGTATTTGGTCTTGGAAAGCACTATTTGGTGAAGTGGAACTGATGATGAAGACCACAGATGGCCACCGGAACTCCTTAACGGTATATATTTCGAGGGTGGCGACAATATATTTCGATTAAGATAGTTGAGCGACTATGACGAAGCATATTTAGGTTTAAATATATGACTATGACTTTCCTCGGCGTTGCTTGCGGCGAGATTGAAATGTTCTATTGTTTCTTATTAATTGAGAAGTGGGAGAATAACAGCATAATTATGATCACTAAAAAGTATAAAATAAAATAAAAGTTAAAAAAAAAAAACCCGCCTTCAAAAAGCAAAAAATAACTTCTTTAAAATGGTAGGTAAATAGGTCAGTCCAACTGAAGTCTGCTTTTGGTTAAAATATTGTTGGACGCCGACTTCAGTTGGACTGACCTATTTACCTACCATTTTAAAGAAGTTATTTTTTGCTTTTTGAAGGCGGGTTTTTGTTTTTATAAACTTTTTTTTTATTGTCACGGGATCTAGGTATCTTTTGTTCGTTTCTTGAGCGAGAAAATAGTGCCTATAATACCTATACTCGATAAATTAATCGGTGTCCCTTCGCGCTTGGGTCTTGTTGGAAAGTTATGTCGAATCGAAAGTGGCGGAGGCGCCGGAGCCCTATAGGTGGATTAGTAGGAGTAGGGTTGCCAACCGTACTATAATATATAATACTAGAGGACGCCCGCGACTTCGTACGCGTAGAATTAGTTTCCCGCTACTCCCCCCATTTCTTCCCGTTGGGGGTCGATTTTCGGAAAATCCTTTCTTAGTGCTCACTTACATCATGAAAGTAACCCCTGTACCAAATTTCAAGTTTCTAGGTACCAGCAATAGTTTCGGCTGTGCGTTGATATCTAAGTCAGTCAGTCAGTTTTGCCTTTTATATATATAGATTGTACTATATTTTGACTCTGTGTACTATAAACTGTTGAAGAAATATATAGTAAGCAAAAATACTATATTTCGGTCAGTCCTTATACCTACATATGCGGTTTGGATTTTTGGATTGGCCATTTCAACCTGATTTTAAGCACCTATGTACTTGGAGTGGAGAAATAGGCTTTTTTCAGCTCAGATAGTTGCCCCAATAGCAGGCAGAATGTTAGAAGTAGTAAGTATTGTGCATTAATAAATGCACACTTTTTAAAAAGATTTTCTTCATAGTAGGGTCAAGGAGGGAACAGTGGCTAGGATTTTTTCAACAGGCTGTTGCATGAAAAATATAAATCCATGAAATAGTTATTGCAAGCACAAAGCACATTGCAATATTGAAGTTTCATATGTAGCAAATAGATTTGCTATTACTATTACCAAAAAAAGAAATCCAGTCTTTAAAAAAAAATGGGAATTGAACCACTGTGTACTACCCCCTGTACACAGTCACTAGTACCCCCAAGTACACAGTGGTTCTAACAGTGCACAGTGGCTCGAACCTTTGTGTACACTCCCTAGTACACAGTTTTTCTTACAGTACACAGTGGCTACGTTTTGATAATCAATGACCAAATAAGCTCTGACATCTAAAGAAAATTTAAAAATTGATAAGGATTGGTATTTTTTTATTAAAGTTATAATGCTGCTTAGAAATAATTGTCACAAATATTAAATCACATTTTAGCACATCTACATCCATCCCTCTAAAGGCAAAAATAAAAAGAAAATCAATATTCTTGTGAATTAAATAAACTCAGTAATAAATAATAAATACATAATAATAAATAACTTAATACATCATCAGTATCATCATCAGTACATATCATAAAACAAAGTCGCTTGCCGCTGTCTGTCTGTACTTGTGTATGCTTAGATCTTCAAAAGTACGCAACGGATTTTGATGCGGGGTTTTTTAATAGAGAGATTATTCAAGGGGAAGGTTTATATGTATAATACATGCATAGTATAGTAGAGAAACATTGATAATTTTAGAGGTTTCTAAAGTGATGTCGTAAATAAACACATTTTTTTGCGCTTACATTGCAAACGCTGGCTAAACCTTAAGAGATATATCAAAATAATGTACTGAAGAATTGTAGTTCTTCCAAAAACCTAAAGAAAAGTCCGCGATGGCATATGTCTATCTCCTAAGGTTGACTCACAGTAACCATTTTTATCTTTAAAATTTTATTAAAAAGTATTAGGTTATTTGCGAAGCTATTTTCTCAAATTCAGTATATATTCTTATCCATATAAATACGTTAGTTACCTTGGGCATGTAATGTAGATTAAAATTGTCCGTTGCACTATATTATTTATATAAATACTTTAGAAGATATGGCAGATTTAAAATTACGCGCAACCCCAACCGGTATTATCGAAACGCTTGGCCAAGCAGCCGCGTTTCGCCCTTTAGTAGGTAGGTACGTGCATGGACACCTTAACGTCTATAATGCTGTGAACACGTGAGCCCGCTTTCGTAAGAAACAAACTAGATGGCGTTGTTAACTGAGGCAGTTCGATTATTGTTTGCTACAACTATTTGACGTTTTAGTATTAGAATCGATAATTTCGCCCGTTAATCCTGAAGGGCCGCTGGCGTAGTTAGTTGATATCCTGCCTTAATCACAGGGTCAGGCCGTGGGTCGGGAGGTCGATTCTGTCTATTATATTTTTTTAATTTATGAATGTATTCTTTTTTTAATCATTATCGTTTTCAAAAAATGATACTTTTGTTATTCAAAATAAAAAATCTTTATTTCTTATAAGGCTAATATTTAATTCTTAAAAACTTTACTTACTTATATAAGCTTTTCAAATTATTAAATTAGGGAAATGGGTAGGTAGTAAGATTGAGTTTAGGTTTTGATTCAAAGTTAGTTTTATGTTGTTTTTCATATTTTTGAATACAAAGTATATTATCTACATCTACATCTTCACTAATATTATAAAGAGGAAAGATTTGATTTTTTGTTTGTTTGTTTGAATTGAATAGGCTCCGAAACTACTGGACCGATTTGGAAAATTCTTTCACCATTAGAATCCTACATTATCCCTGATGAACATAGGCTATAGAATATTTTCAAAAAAGTTAGGGATCCGTATGAAAACTTCGATAATGTGACCAAAGGTGTGAAAAAAAATACCATAAAACGCGTACGCTGCGGAAAGTGACAATAGAGCAAAGTGATGTACTACAGTTTTATAGAAGACATCAATGTCCGCGCTACCATATGTCTAACTATTAAAGTAATGTCACGATAACTACTTTTTAATGTTAAAATATGCAATAGTAACGCCGGTACTAACTACTTAGGCCCCATTATTCGTACCTTGGTATTCATCCTTATCCAAATAAATCACTGCGTTTTCTAGGCTACGTAAGTAAGTACCTGTAAATTACTTTTTGAATTATTCAAATCGGACATCCCATTCAAAAGTTATCATGAGTGTAAGTAATAATTATCAAAATTTAAATTAAAAAACAGCCCTCTAAGTTACTTAATTGGTTTTATTTACAACAGAGAATAGATAGACACGTAAAATTTGGCTAATGGTTCCTGTATATTTTGTAAATGAGTGTAACATGAAGCCTATAGCCCTCAGCAGAGCATCAAACATACATACATAGGTACCTACATTAAATCACGCCTGTTTCACAGATGGGTAGGCACTTTTGAACGTACTTTTGAAGATCTAAGCATACATAAGTACAGACAGACAGCGGCAAGCGACTTTGTTTTATAATATGTACTGATGATGTATTAAGTTATGTATTATTATGTATTTATTATTTATTACTGAGTTTATTTAATTCACAAGATTATTGATTTTGTTTTTATTTTTGCCTTTAGAGGGATGGTTGTAGATGTGCTAAAATGTGATTTAATATTTGTGACAATTATTTCTAAGTAGCATTATAACTTTAATAAAAAAATACCAATCCTTATCAATTTTTAAATTTTCTTTAGATGTCAGAGCTTATTTGGTCATTGATTTTTAAAGACTGGATTTCTTTTTTTGGTAATAGTAATAGCAAATCTATTTGCTACATATGAAACTTCAATATTGCAATGTGCTTTGTGCTTGCAATAACTATTTCATGGATTTATATTTTTCATGCAACAGCCTGTTGAAAAAATCCTAGCCACTGTTCCCTCCTTGACCCTACTATGAAGAAAATCTTTTTAAAAAGTGTGCATTTATTAATGCACAATACTTACTACTTCTAACATTCTGCCTGCTATTGGGGCAACTATCTGAGCTGAAAAAAGCCTATTTCTCCACTCCAAGTACATAGGTGCTTAAAATCAGGTTGAAATGGCCAATCCAAAAATCCAAACCGCATATGTAGGTATAAGGACTGACCGAAATATAGTATTTTTGCTTACTATATATTTCTTCAACAGTTTCTATAGTACACAGAGTCAAAATATAGTACAATCTATATATATAAAAGGCAAAACTGACTGACTGACTTAGATATCAACGCACAGCCGAAACTATTGCTGGTACCTAGAAACTTGAAATTTGGTACAGGGGTTACTTTCATGATGTACGGTCAGCGTCATTAATATATATACGTTAACAAGGTTTCAGAAATAAATATACACCCTTATTCCCTCGCAGTAGAGTCGTGTTTACATATTATTGAAAGTTTTACTGTGTCTGTATATTTGATGCTGACTGTACCTAAGTGAGCACTAAGAAAGGATTTTCCGAAAATCGACCCCCAACGGGAAGAAATGGGGGGAGTAGCGGGAAACTAATTCTACGCGTACGAAGTCGCGGGCGTCCTCTAGTATTATATATTATAGTACGGTTGGCAACCCTACTCCTACTAATCCACCTATAGGGCTCCGGCGCCTCCGCCACTTTCGATTCGACATAACTTTCCAACAAGACCCAAGCGCGAAGGGACACCGATTAATTTATCGAGTATAGGTATTATAGGCACGTCCCACTAGCTATCGACTATTTTCTCGCTCAAGAAACGAACAAAAGATACATCCCGTGACAATAAAATTGATTTCAAGTTGATAGCTTCTATAATAGTTTCAGAAAAAAACTGCTGTGACATACAGACAGGCAGACACCGAAGTCTCACCATAAATGCCGAGGCACACCGGGTGCGTGACGTGCACGTGCACGTGCGCGTTCGCTTTCTACTGCGTTGTATAGTGACATGTCGTAATGAGAATTCATACGATACAACGCAGTGGAAAGCGAACGCGCACGTGCACGTCACGCAAGCGGTGTGGCTGGGCTGGGTTCCTTTTTTAACATTTCGGTCATCATCATCATCATGTCAGCCGAAAGACGTCCACTGCTGGACATAGGCCTCCCCCAAGGCTCTCCACTCAGACCGATCTTGTGCTTTCGCATCCACCGCTTTCCCGCGATCTTTACAGGTCGTCACTCCATCTTGTTGGAGGCCTAACTACAGCTCGTCTCCCGGTCCGCGGACGCCACTCAAGAACCTACTGACCCCATCGGCCATCAGTCCTGCGAGCAATGTGCCCCGCCCACTGCCACTTAAGTTTGGCTATTCTTCGGTACAACATTTCGGTACGGAGCCCTAATAAAAGGCGCTACTAGCTCAATGGAACCCTGGCCCACCATAGAACGGTGTCACACTACATTATAAAACATTGTTTGACACTTCTTACTATTTGAATCATAACGTCACTGTGATACAGTTCTATGCCATTGGGCTCATAGTATCAACGACTTTAATTGTTATGCCACTATGGAACCCTATCATAACGACAGCGTCAAACCGCATGAAAGAAATTACGCCAAAATGAATGATTAACGTTATGCGACAGGGTTCCATAGTGGCATAACAATTAAAGTCCTTGATTGTACCTAAGAGCTATCATAATCGTTGATAATACACATACACGCCCTCACGCCCACATTCCCAGAGCGGGGTAAGGTAATGGCACCAGTTTTCGACAGTTTAAGCTGACATGCCCCAATAATCGACACTTAACTCTTAATTCAAAGATCATATGGTCATAAATTGAGTGTTACAAAGCAAATGAATAACCCTTATCTTCTGTAAATTAACAATCAAGTGTCGATCGTGGGTCTTTGTCGATTACTGGTTCCATTACGTTAGGCAGAGCTACAGAATTACCAACAACTCTAAAAACTCGATGCCAACATTCTGCAACCACATTTTGCACAAACAGGCTAAGATGTTACCAGTGTACCTATATGGTGACAGGCAATTCGCACCTTTAGAACAATAATGACCTAATTCAAAATTTGTGCTTTCAAACTTCGAGTCATAAATTTATTATCATAGAGACCTAACTCGAAATTTAAAATTTCTCAATTAGGTCACTATTGTTCTGAAGGTGCGAATTATAATATAGTAAAAAGAGGTAGATAATATCTACTAAGCTAATAAGCAAAACAGTATCTCAAATTTAATAACCAAAGCAGTTTTAATTCTCTGCTGTTAGCAATAAGGTTGATATTGCTGCAGGAGTTTTATCTGTGATACTGTTTATTGGATTAGCAGGTCAGATATGTTATACACACTTCGATAGTGGCACCCTAAAACCAAGCCAATTGGTACACCTTTACTTAGTCTTGCGCCGTCAACGGAACCGTGAACTAGTCTGCAGAGCAACTTACACTCGTTTTGTTTCGCTCCCGGAAATTAGCATACCATCCTGCTTTCACTTGTCATTTATGAATTATTGTGTAATTGCAATATTTACTGATCATGTGTGCGTAAGCCGGGCCATTTTTACACGCGGAATACCGTATAGGTAACATATCTACCTCTTTTTATATTATATTATATCATTGGTGACAGGTTACAAGCGCATCGCCTAACAATACCACAAGCTACAAGCCATTATAGCCACCTCTTACGACTTCCGCGGGAAGACATGGAGTGGGACGATTCTAAGCCGGCAACAATTTTTTTAGTATTTGTTGTTTTTCTTCGGGTTTTCTAAATTATACCAATTTTGCCTCGTGTGGTTGCCGAGTTAGAATAGTGCCACTCCATGTCTTCCCGTGGATGTCGTAAGAGACGACTAAGGGAATAAAGGCTTGTAGTACTGTTAGGCGATGGGCTTGCAACCTGTCACTAATACGCTGGTAAACATCTTGGCCTAATTGTGCAAATTGTGGTTATAGAATTGTCAACAAGTTTTTGGAGATGTTTGTAATTCTGTAGCTCTGCCTGCCCCACTCTGGGAACGAGGGCGTGAGATTATGTATGTATGACCCTTGTGTGTTTATCGTTTTTACGATACAATAAAAATAAAAACACGTTCCTTGTATGGGGATTGGGGACGTTGGAGGACTCCCTTTATTAGGAAATCCGCCGTAATAAACAACACATACATACAAATACACATACCTACTCGTATTCTGAAAAAAATGTTAACCCAGTATCTATTACGTTTCAAAAGATACAAGTTTAAAAGTTAGGGCGGACGGTAGGAAGGACGGACAGTGTAGGCATATTTACTTATAGGGTCCGTTCGGGACGGAACCCTAAAAGAAATGGTTTTTAAAAACCTAAGTATCTATACAACTAAAGTCATGCGCAAGGAATATTATAATTTATGAAGCAACCCTGTCACAGTGACATCTGACGTAACATGAATTCATAATTAAAAAAAAAGTGCATCAATAGATGTACGCATGGACTCGACAGAAGCTCGTGGAGCTAACCCCATGTGCTTCTGTTTAGTCCACCAGAGTAAATCTCTTTAACCGAACAATTGTCCTCGCGTGTGATATCCATGGACTTGTTTCTCTAATAAGTCCATGGTGATTGTCTAAAACTCGATACTGGCGAAATACACCTTATTAAACACAAGGAGTGAAAGCCATTATGTAAGAAAAAAAAAAGATGTACGCATCAATGACCGCTCCGTAATCGTTACCGACTCTGACTCGTTACTGAGAATAATGTGGACTCGAAGAAACTTCGAAATCGGAGTTCAAAACATGGAGTGTTTATTGTCTATAGGTACCAATTGTATCATTGGTCTATACGGTTAGGCTATACTGAAATGATACTAGACGCCCTTAATGCCGTCTTTACCATAAGGGTACACGGGGCCCGTGCCCCGGGCCCCCATCTACAGGGGGCCCCGAAGGACCGACAATTTATTACTCATAATAAATAGAAGATCATAGTAGAAAAATGTTAGTAATAATTCGCTTTCTTTGCTTTCCAAAAGGGGCCCCAAAATCTTGTGTGCCATAGGGCCCCATAGGTTAAGACGGCCCTGAACGCCCAACATTTTTACACAGTCACATACTTGTTTATTTCAATCTATTGCCAGTGCCACCTTTTTACAGCTATTAGTAGCGGCATCAAGTAAACTGTAAAACGTTTGGAAGATGTTAATTATAAAGTGGCTTAGAAGCGCAAAGCTTAGTAAAAATGTCATAGACACAAATCAAAACCAAACAGTCACATCTAAAATACTAAGAAATCTAACTTTCAACGCTTTTAACTATCTGACTATTGTTTATCTCAGTAAACATTGGGAAACCTTCGATGAGCAACAAATTTAAAAAATTACGCCAAAGAAAGTGTAACTTTTCTTTGCCAGTTATAAACGTGGGCCAATCGCATTGCGCCAAATAAGTACACTTGGGCCAGTTACGCGCGAGCATTGTGTACGTCATCATTCGGTGGACCAATCGCATAAGCCCACGATCAACGCCAGCGCTAAATAATACCAGCGGCGGCGTGTGAAACTTCAGTTCTCTCTGGAAAATCGAACGTAAAAGATCGCAGTATATCGTTTTCACAGAAGCGAAGTCCCATTCCAGTGCTGTCGTGGCTGTGAATTACATTATAATTGAATAATAACTTTATTCTTAAGCGTCTATTTAAATTGGTAAGTACATTTTACATTCCTCCCAACAGCATTATAGCTTTAATTGTCAAAATTCCTGTGTCTTAAATTATAACCTGTCTTTGTGGCAATTTTGCTGGTTTCGATTGATCCAAATTACTTTTTGTTTGCGCTTAAAGCGCTAACTTTTTATTAGATTGGTAACTAAATGTTATTGGATTTTCTGTAGTATTAAGTGTATTTTAAGTTAAGCATACGTGAGTCAATTTCTCGATGCGCGGGTTGCTCACTCAACCCGGCGCAGTGTCCTACATAACCGGAGGCGTATCTACGTGTACCGTTACTAAAATTTGTCCCGTTAGCGGTGTTACATAGTACCAATTTCTCTTTCTAAGTGCCAGACCTCGCGAAATCATATCACATTTAGCAATGACGTGTCGCCCACGTACTCGTTGAATTCGAAGTTGATCTCGCCTTCGAAGCTTCTAGAGCTTGAGAAGGTAGTTAAATACTTTATTTTGTATTGTTTCAGTGTTAAATATAGGTGTAACAATGCGGTGGAGTCTGTTAGCGCTCGTGTGCGTCGTGGCAGCGGTGTATGCCGACGACAAAAAAGAAAAAGACAAGGACATCGGCACCGTGATCGGTATCGATTTGGGAACCACGTATTCTTGGTAAGTTTCAGAACTTTAAGATAGATTTCGAATTTTAAATTTCGAAAATTAGGGTAGCTTATACTGTTTCCATTTATTATGAGACAACTCACACATGTTGATGCAGAATATCTGATAGGATCTTAGCATTCATGAAATGGCATGTATTTGAGTTGAAATTTATGTAGTTTCCACTGTTAGCCCTTGTTTTATTCATATCTCTCGTTTTTGCAGTGGTTTTCAGTCATGTTTCTAGTTGATAACCTATAGGGGATTAGGTATTAAATTAAGTATAAAGTATGATTAGGCATCCAGTAGTTTATAATCAGTAAGTAGGCAAAGGATAGGAAATTAAGCTGTTATTACATAAATATTACTAGTGATCTTGCCACATCAGCATCTTTGTACTGATCGTAACATTAGTATTTAGCAACCTTAATGTGTTTTTTTTTTGCTACTGTGCACTGTTCTTAACAAAAAAGGTTTGCTCTGTTAAAGTTCCATCCCTCAGATGATTATGATTTGTGATTTGTTTTTTTGCATTAAATCATAATCTAATGATAATATTATAATGATTTATTTGCTGATTTAGGCAACAAAAAAAAAACAGTAATTTATTGCTTCCAGGAACAATTATAGGAAGAGCTATATGCTACTGATAGTATTGTTCCGAGAGAAACTTTGTATTTACTGAAAAAAAAACGAATCTATGCTTCACCACTTGTAATATTCTTTACTTTTATATTTTATAACCCTAGGTTTTTAGTAATATGTATCCTTCACAATGTTGACCATGTGACGGGCTACTACTAACTGCGCTAAACGCTTGAAACAAGCAATAATAGCTGTCTCTTGCTTCAATTTGTCTCTTTAGCAGGATCCGTAGTTTTAACCTTTTCACCGCCATTGACTTGATACAAAAATCGTTCACACACGCCAATGATAGCTGAAAACCACAGCTAATTTCAACCTTATGTCACAAATACTCAGGTCTATTTTGCACTGCAATCCTCGACTTGATATGAAGTCATGGCATGCGGGGCACTAAATGACCGACTTTATATCGAGTCAATGGCGGCGAAAAGGTTAATACAAAATAGATGTTTGCAGTAGAATAAAATTATTTTACTGTTGACTCAATATGTAACACAAATGCTCCTGTACAGCCGGACAGGCTCTTGCTCTCACTTTATAAACTAGAGCAAGATGTTCTTAGAGCTATACATTTTATCTTGGAAAATTGGACAGTTCCCAAAAGATTAGCGATAAATTACTTAGACAAAGTCGCTGGCAAGAGCTAGTTAACATATTTATGAAACCCCGAAATGGCAATCACAATGAAAAGTTTTTAAATATGCTTAGAAGTTTATTGGGGATTCCTGTAACCTTCCGGAAGGGAAGGTGTCTGATTGATAATTGTTCAGTATTTGATTTATTTTCTCTATTTATAATACTCTTCCTTACTTGACATTGGTAAAATTACTGCAGAACCGCTGTATACCACCATAATAAAAAAGAACATTTGTGACGTTCTCTATGAAAAGGGACCTTATTGTCGATGGCGCTTCCACCATTATTAAAGATGTTCCGATAAAAATACAACGTCGCCTGACGCAGTGCGGCGTAAGCGCCATCGACAATAAGGTCCCTTTACATAGACAATGCCACATATTATTGGATCACTGAATCAATTAGTATGGTATTTGCTCAAACATATTGTAAGTAAGTAAGTAAACTCTTTATGGCACAAAAAGAAATGGTGTTACAAAAAAAACACTTAAGTATATGAATATAAATTAAGTGCAAAGGCGAACTTATCCTTTTAAGGGATCTCTTCCAGCTAACCTTGTAATGACTGGGTGAGGACAACGTACGAGGATGGCAAAAAACAAGTTAAAAGCTGTAAAATAGTTTTATATTTTTATTGTAATACTGAAGAGTGGCCTTCATATCAATTAAATATGTACACATGTGTTTACTCTGTACATAGTTACACATATAATGAATAATCCAACGTCATATTTGGTTAGGTACGAAAATTTAATTTTGCTTCCTTTGTTAGCTAACTCTGCAAGTACCTAACTAAAAAAACATATATAATTAAAATTAAAATTTAGACAGACATTATTATTAAATAGCTAGCTGAAAAAAAAAGCATTCAAATGTAGCTTCGGGCGATAACGATTTTCACCCCCTACATCATGTCCGATTCCCACGATTTTTGAATATCTAGTTATTATAAAAAACTAGGTCTGTATGTTTGTTTTTTATTTTTTAAATTTGTTTCATTTTAAGAAATATTTTCTTGAAAAGGAAACGTACAGACATAGTTTTTCATAATATGTACGACATATTCAAAAATCATATTCACAATCCTCTAATGGCTTTCATTAAACCTAGTTAAGAACCGCCCCAATTATTTTAGCTTTCTGTAAATTTGGTTTTGAATCGGTTCATCCGTTTTTATGCTACAATGCCACAGACGCCTGTCTGTGGCATACAAAACACAGTAAAATAGAAAAAAAACAGTCATGTTCCAAGGTTTATAAAGACTATTTTCCTATCAAAATATTCGATCAGATAAGACGTTGAAAAAGAAGAGGAACTATATACACTCACCGGCAAAAATACCCGCCCCGACTTTTGGTCATACAATTGCTAACAAGCCTAACTTCTTAAATCAGAGAGTAACTTCAAAAATACTGAACGAATTTCGATGTACCTTTTAGTGTTTTGTTGTTAATTAACCTAAGTCCCAAATGGCCAACAAATATATTTTTTAATTTGTCATGGTTCTTTCCTAACAAACCCAAAAGATCCATGAAATTAAAAATCGTACAAAACACAATAATTAACTACGAACGGATAATTCATGGATCTTTTGGGTTCCTTTGGAAAGAATATATTTGTTGTCCAAACTTTACGTGTGCAGGCCGCTATTATAATCTTGTATGGATCATTATGAGCTCTTGGGCTGTCCACCCACTCTACCTATTGTGATTTTTAATATAATATTACAAACTTGTTCAACATTAGAGATAATTACTTTTCTGGATTATACGTGGGATTTATCAATTGGTATTATGAAAGATAAGCTGAAAAAATCACTCTTGATAACCCTCAAAACAGTATATTGATAAAACGGACTATATTCACAGTAATGTTACAACCAAAATGTACAATCTCTATTTATCTAATTTGCAAATTTAGTATTCCATATTATCAGCTAGCGACCCTATTTTTACATCCAGAAGGAATTCATAAAATAATGGATAGAACATCCGCATCAATATAAATTAGAGTGCCCCGATCTTTAAACTATCACGTACAGTGTTTTTGTCTTTTGCATTATCAACCAAATCCGCATTTTAAAATGGAAGAATAACAAATTTACTGTCCAACTCCAGTTCGTTTTAAATAAAAGCTCGCTCGGAGATAATTATTTGTACTTGATTGTAAACACGATTGCAAATAGGTATAGTCAAAATCAATTCCAAAAATTATGTTTATCACTAGCTACCTACCCCTCTCTTCGCTCCGGTTTAACAGAGTCTATGTAGCTTCCTGTTTCAAATTCAGTGGGTCAAGAGATAACCCCTAACATACAAAAAAAATGTAAAGTAACCTCTTTATAATATTTATTTATACTATGTCAGAACTAGACAAAACATTTAATTTTGTTACATTACTTAGGTAGCTATTTTGTCTTATAATTGTCGATACAAAGTTCAAAAGTTCATTAGACAACCTCAAACAAAAAGTTACTAAAACTAAAAGTTAGTGTAAAACTAGAGATACAATGCCCTCCTTTCTTTGTCCACAGCGTTGGTGTATACAAAAATGGCCGCGTGGAGATCATTGCCAACGACCAGGGTAACCGTATCACGCCCTCATACGTCGCCTTCACCCAGGACGGGGAGCGTCTGATCGGAGACGCCGCCAAGAACCAGCTTACCACTAACCCTGAAAACACCGTGTTTGATGCCAAGCGTCTCATCGGTAGGGAATGGACCGACACCACCGTCCAACACGATGTCAAGTTCTTCCCATTCAAGGTCGTTGAGAAGAACAGCAAGCCCCACGTGTCTGTCATGACCTCGCAAGGAGACAAGATCTTCGCCCCTGAGGAAATCTCCGCTATGGTCTTGACCAAGATGAAGGAAACTGCTGAGGCTTACTTGGGGAAGAAGGTCACTCACGCTGTCGTCACTGTCCCTGCTTATTTCAACGACGCTCAACGTCAAGCTACCAAGGACGCTGGTGTGATCGCCGGTTTGAACGTCATGAGGATCATCAACGAGCCTACTGCTGCTGCTATCGCTTACGGTCTTGACAAGAAGGACGGAGAAAAGAATGTCCTTGTATTCGATTTGGGCGGCGGTACTTTCGACGTTTCCCTCCTGACCATCGATAACGGAGTGTTCGAAGTAGTCGCGACCAATGGTGACACTCATCTCGGAGGTGAGGACTTCGATCAGCGCGTCATGGAGCACTTCATCAAGCTGTACAAGAAGAAGAAGGGCAAGGACATCAGGAAAGACAACAGGGCCGTGCAGAAACTCCGTCGTGAAGTCGAGAAGGCGAAGCGTGCTCTGTCTTCCAGCCACCAGGTCAAGATCGAAATCGAATCGTTCTACGAGGGTGAAGACTTCGCCGAAACCCTCACCAGGGCCAAGTTTGAGGAGCTGAACATGGATCTCTTCAGATCTACCCTGAAACCCGTACAGAAGGTGCTTGAAGATGCTGATATGAACAAGAAGGATGTTGACGAGATTGTCCTGGTTGGTGGTTCAACTCGTATCCCCAAAGTACAGCAGTTGGTCAAGGAATTCTTCAACGGAAAGGAGCCTTCCCGAGGCATCAACCCCGATGAGGCTGTGGCTTACGGAGCGGCCGTGCAGGCTGGCGTACTCAGCGGAGAACAAGACACTGATGCTATTGTCCTTCTTGACGTCAACCCTCTTACCATGGGTATCGAAACTGTCGGAGGTGTCATGACCAAGCTGATTCCCCGCAACACCGTCATCCCTACCAAGAAATCCCAGATCTTCTCCACCGCCAGCGATAACCAGCACACAGTCACCATCCAAGTGTACGAAGGTGAGCGCCCTATGACCAAAGACAACCATCTACTCGGAAAGTTCGATCTTACTGGCATCCCCCCTGCCCCAAGAGGCATTCCTCAAATCGAGGTCACCTTCGAAATTGACGCCAATGGTATCCTCCAAGTGTCTGCCGAGGACAAGGGTACTGGTAACAGGGAGAAGATCGTGATCACCAATGACCAGAACAGGCTAACTCCAGAGGATATTGAGAGGATGATCAAGGACGCCGAGAAGTTTGCTGATGATGACAAGAAGCTGAAGGAGCGTGTCGAAGCCAGGAATGAGCTGGAGAGCTACGCTTACTCCATCAAGAACCAACTGCAGGACAAGGAGAAGCTTGGTGCTAAGGTATGTATTTTATTTTTGTACATTTTGGGTAATTTTTACCAATATTTAACTTTAAATTTTGATTTTGAGGGTAGATTTCTTAGTTATTTTAGTTTGATACTGGTTAGGCACTTGATTTTTAAACTGTCTATCTTTTTCATAAGCTCACTATGATGCAGAAAAAAAAACACACCCTTAACATTATCACAGTTAAATAACTCTACTAACTCCTACTCTAATTGCTTACAGGTAAGCGAGGAGGAAAAGACCAAAATGGATGAAGCTATTGATGCTGCCATCAAGTGGTTGGAAGACAACCAAGACACAGATGCCGAGGAGTACAAGAAGCAGAAGAAGGCTCTAGAAGATGTAGTCCAACCCATTGTAGCCAAGTTATACCAGGGTACCGGTGGAGTACCCCCAACAGGAGCTGGAGACGATGAAGACTTCAAGGATGAGTTGTAACAAGACCCTGCACAGACAGTGAGACAAACCCGAACCGATGATCTTAATGTAGAAGCCCATATAGCTCAAAATTGACTCGTTGACTCAATAGACTTTACTATTGGGTCAAAGGGTAAGAAACCCGCTAGATAATTTTGTATGTTGCAAATATTTGAAATGAATGTTTGTGCTGTTGTATATTATCTCTTGGGTGGATATTTGTGTCCAACTTATTTTTAATTATCTCAGATTGGGAATGTCAAAAAGGCCGTATATAATTAAAATTATAGGTCCCGTAGCGGCTTTTAGATTCGGAACAATCTAACGATCTCCTGCCTCCACAGATTATAAACCATTACACTGTCGATAATCTGTATCCAGCGTGTAGAGATAATTTATTGTGTGAATGTAATCTAATGAATACGCGCGTGTTTAAGATACGTTAACGTTACACGAAAATTTATGACGTTATTTTAACGCGCGCGCAGAGTGGTTGGTAACCTAATAATGGTATATTGTTGGGGCGTTTTTCTGTACTCTAGCGATCAAGTTGCGGCGGGCCCCGTTTATTGCATTTGTATTTATAGATATAAAATAGCTTTCTGTCGTTCGTGGTGTGGTTGGACATTGAGCGGGCTACTTAAGGACTGCAGATGGGCCGTGACTGGACTGTTTAAACGCTGTGCGTGGTTCTTGAAGTAGTCTCAACAGCTGTCACTTAGGTTTCAATTTCTCATATAATCTGATACATTGTCTGACCCACGGGCAACAGAAAACGCCGGTTAGTCTCATTAGTAAGGTCTCATTATGCCTGGTTATGTAGTTTTATATGTGTATAAACTGGCATAGTGCGGTCCCTGAGGCCACTCAGTGTTCGTTTGTATGTATGTATAATTCGTGAGACTGCATCCTTGTTAGATATAATTAGCTATTATGTAGTAGTTAATTTCAATTTGAAGGAAGGAGTTACATAATAAAAAGATTTTTTATGTAGTTCATTTTTTATTTTATGAATCCTATTTTGATACAAAACTTGAAATTTTATACAGCAAAAGCTAAGAATTAAGTGAGCAAACCCTTTCTAGAAAGCCACTCTGCTCTCCACAAATCCCACTCTTCAAACAAATTTCTTTCCACAAAGCTATTGCAGAGTTGAAGAGGCAGAGTCAAATGCAGAGTGTGGAGTTTTGGATTTGCAAAGTATCTTTTAGGAACAGAATCTTTGCAAAGTTTGCAAATTACGCAGAGTGTTTTCTGGAACACGTTTACTCTGCACTTTGCATTATCGTGGATTTGCAATTCGCAGAGTGCAGAGTTGCAGAGTGGCTTTCTGGAATTCTGGAATTTTCTGGTGGCCCCAGATGTATAACTTGAGAAACGAGTAAGGGTGCTGTTCAGCGTTAAATTCGCCCAACATCCCAACTGATCATCCAACCATTTATAAATGTGAAAGGCTGAGGCTCCACTGAGGCGGCGACGAGCGGAGCTGAGTGGAGCAGAGCTGTGAAAAGAATTGAGTGATTCCACTGAGGCGGAGAGGAGCGGAGCTGTGCCAATATTAACCAATAGAAGGTGCATGCGGTCACGTCGAGCGCGCCTTGCGCACATTAGTTCAGATTTTCTTGGTTAATATTGGCACAGCTCCGCCTCAGTGGAGCCGCAGTTTTAAACAGCATACAGGGCCGCTTGACTGTTTCCACTAAAGCGGAGCGGAGACTAGATGTGGATTTAATCTAATATGATTTTTCGATTCCTGCGCCTCCTCTCCGCTCCGCTTGTCTCCGCCTCAGTGGAGCCGCAGCCTGGGTGGTTCGGACGCATTGGCTTGAGTTGTACTTGACCTGTTGCTATAGATAGCTAAAGATTTCCATGGTTTGGCCGCAAGTTCGGGTCTTGGACGAATAATGCCAGCGTTCCCTGTAAACAGCAGTCTAATGGCGGTTGCCATTTTATATTATCGTTCCACTCCTAACCAAGCTATACATTTTATCAAAAGTACACAGTTCACAATCATACATGTTAGAGCGGTTCCGCACTACGTGAAATCGGATGACGGAAGCCATCCGTCATCCATTTTCTCTATAGATCCGTATTTTCACGGGTTCGGATCGGATTCGGATCGGACGTAGTGCGGAACCGCTCTCAGAGCTATGCTCATATCGGTAAAATAGGTACATAGGTACCTACCTACTTTACATTCTACCCCATTCCGAGCCTTATAACACTTAATTTTTTTGGTTAAAATGTTGCGTAGTACGGACGCAATTTTTTCTGTACTAACAGACGAATATTACGGAGCTTATTTACAAAGTACGCGTAGAGTGAAGGCGGCTTGATAAAATAAATTGTTTTACCTGTAATGCCGGCACCGCACTTCGCTATTCGCTATTCGTTATTCGGCTTATGCGCCTACATTCGACGAAGTGTGGAGGGTTTATTCGTCTATGTTTTCTTTATTCGCACGCATAACGGATAAGCGCGATAGCAAATATTAACAAATACGGCGCAGCCGCATAACGAATAGCGATTAGCGAAGCGTGGTGCCGGCATTATAAGTTTGAATTTATTTAAAACAATAAAGTGAAACTGGCATAATCCTAACCATGATGTTATAGATAAAGGTGGAGGCATAAGAATAAACAATAACTACACGTAGAAGCGAAACTTCCGGCTCCCGACGCGCGCTCGGCGCGTTAAATACCTACCGCCTGGCGACACCTGAGGTGTCTAGTCAGTCAGGGGCGTCACACACGAAATATATATTAACCAAGATATTGTTAATGTGTCTTGAATTGGTTTTCATATTTGTGTTAATTTCAGTGTTGGTTGAACTAAGATAGTGTTTTAAAAAGTGAACGACTATTTACGGCAAAATAATTAGAAATAATTGATTGAATAAAGGAGTTTCATGAGATAATCTTAATATCATCAAAAAATATTATTACCTAATTTGACGTAAATGTAAAAAACTCATTTTGCAACAATGTTTCCATGTTGAAGTCAAACATTAATAATAATTCGTGACTGAACTTGTATACCACATCCGTAAACCGATTAAAATATTTCGCAAGTGACAGCCATAACTTCGGGCGCGGAAGACAGAGGGGCGTAGCGGGGCGAAGGGGGAAGTAGGTATTTAAAGCGCGGCATTTGGGGCCTGGTCAAAGGAGATTCGCTTCTACGTGTAGCTATTATTTATTCTTATGCCTCCACCTTTATCTATAACTTCATGATTTTACCCCATTCCGAGCGTTATAAATAATACTTTTTGAAGTGATAACTTCTTTACGGAGGGTAAACCATTTCGTTACGTAACGCGCGTTACTAGACAGCCTGTCTGGCTTCCCTTTCTCTCACGCATACGACAGAGCAAGAAAGTGGCCGCCATTTTGAACTTTTTTGTTACTGCTTCGATTGTCTTGAAAATTGATATCTGAGGATCCGTCGGGACAACAAATGCGAACCCGTAATCAGATTTTTAAAAAAGTGGCCGCCATTTTGAACTTTTTTGTTACTGGTTCGATTGAGTTGAAAATCGATGTCTGAGGATCCGTGGGAACTACAAATGCGAACCCGTAATCAGATTTTAAAAAAGTGGCCGCCATTTTGAACTTTTTTGATACTACTTCGATTGTCTTGAAAATCGATATCTGAGGATCCGTCGGGACAACAAATGCAAACCCGTAATCAATTTTAAAAAAAGTGGCCGCCATTTAGAACTTTTTTGTTACTGGTTCGATTGTCTTGAAAATCGATATCTGAGGGCCCGTTGGGACTACAAATGCGAACCCGTAATCAGATTTAAAAAAGTGGCCGCTATTTTGAACTTTTTGAAGTAATAACTTCTTATTATTATCGGGGGGCAAACCGCTACATTACGTAACGCGTTACGGCGCCAGTCTGTCTGGCTTCCCTTTCTCTCACGCATACGGCAGCGGCAGGCAGGCTCCTCCTCTCTCACTCTAACCCAGAGATTTAGATTAGTTATCACTTCTGTCGGACGTCCCGAGACGCACACGGTTTTTTTTTGGTAATGTTGCGTAGTACGGACACAATTTATAAGTAGATTTCTGTTTTAAACCCTGAAATTTTTCTTGGCCTATTCGAGATAACTCTTAAAGACAGAGATAAAAATATACGACTAAAATACAGACATTTATGACTATACATTTCAATTTTTCACAGACAGAGAAATGAATTTAATTTAAAAGACATGAAGGTAATACAGACACTTGGGGGGGTTACCCTTAGCGTATCATCATAAAGCCAGGGTCAGTAGAAATGGCTAAAGATGTAAACAAATCAGAGGGCTCAGACAAGATGCACTACGCTAACTAACGTTTCTATTCGATTCGTTTTTAAACCAATCGCGTCACTGGAAGATGACGTGATACGAAAAGTCACGTGGTCTACCAGTGACGCGATTGGTTTAAAAACGAATCGAATAGAAACGTTAGTTAGCGTAGTGCATCTTGTCTGAGCCCTCTGTACTGTTTGACACATAACATAACCTCAATACTTCTGCAAACGTGTTTTTATTTAAAAAGCCTATAAATGGTTATTTTATTTCAATCAGAATGTGAATAAACAACGATAAATAGCGTGATAAAAGTACCTCTCGCGATGTCCAAAAGTGAAAATGATTATAGAGTTTTTAATTTTAAATTGGTCCGTTTGCTTTTGTGTTACGTATTTTGCCTTATACAGGGTGGTACTCGATAAACTGGACATATTGAAAGGGATGAAATGTTAGGTTAATTTATCTGTAAAACAAATTTAAAAAAAAATGCCACTGGTTTTTACAGATCGTCAAACTTTTTAATAAAGTTTGGGTAGTAGGTACACTTACTTGTGACGGTGAAACTTTTGATCTAATAGCCCAAAAAAGATAAAACAAAATGCATAGTATTGACATTAGTTAGGTTTATAATAATTGATAACGATATTAGACCTATTAAAAAAAAACTGAGTAACTGCTTTTTTTGTGGAAAATTACCTACTGCAAAAATATCATTTTGTTTTCATAAAAACACAATTTTCTTTAAATTTTGCAGATATTTTACATTTTTGTTTTAAAGTTTTTAGATCTAAAATTAAACGAGGAATGATAATAAGCAAAAAAAATCGTGTTTTTATGAAAACAAAATGACATTTTTGCTGTAATTTAAAATTTAAAATCAATAAAAAAAATGTGTTTTTTTTTTTAATTGTTTTACCTATACAGTGGTGGCCACATAATTAGGGACACTTGTTTTTTTCCCATACAATTGCCTACAAATATGACTTTTCAATTTTGACCACTAATCAAAAAGTTCTCGACCAATTTTATTGCTAAATACATTTTACTTTACATAATTAACTAAGGTTTAAACTGATGTACGGGGAACTAATATTAAAAACGGACCTTATTATTTTACAAGGATTTAAAAACTAAGTGCTGACGCGTCCATACAAAATTCTACAACTTTGTATGAGCGTCGAATATTTATTTGTTCAAATCCTTATAAAATGAAAGATCCGATCTCAACAGAGATAAATTGTACATACATTTAAACTTTACTTTATTAGTTAACGATAAGTGTTACTAAAAATATAATTGGTTAAGAACTTTTTGAATGGTTGTCAAAATTGAAAAGCCATATTTGTAGGCAATTGTATGGGAAAAAAACAAGTGTCCCTAATTACGTGACCCCCACTGTATATTAACCTAAAATTTCATCCCTTTCAATATGTACAGTTTATCGAGTACCAGCCTGTGTATTGACTCCGACTGTAGGTAGATAACGTGACGTGTATCGTGATTATCGTTATTGCTTCCCCAGTGTCCGTATTTGGTACAAAAATGTATGGCAAGGTGACATTAACAATATACAATAACAATATAGTGTTTCAATTACAGAATAAAGAGTAAAGGCATAGAAACAGTACTAAATATGCAGAAAATACATTATGGTTCACTTCTTTTTACTTATGGTTTTCATAGTGAGTTGGAAAGAGATGAATCTATAGCTGTTCTTTCGTTATTTGGTACATCGTCACAAGTAAGGCGTGATTTGGACCTATAAGCACCTATAGTATTTGGACCTATAGACAAGGAAAGACAAATTCTTCCTATAGGAAGGACAAAGAAGTTCCTGTATAAAACCTTGTGACAATGACAGTTAAAGAAGAAAAAAAAGCCTACTTTATGTTTCATTTTTTCTCATGTAATACGTAATCTAAAAAGTAGAGAAAGATAGCTGACGCAAAGTACGCCTTATAGTCCGATTTCTATGCTATATGTTCTTATTCTGTGGTTTCAATCGATCGGGTTCTTCTCATTCCTTGCTTAGTCGCCACATACGTTCTTCAGCAGAGAGCAACACTCGATATCGAACGCAGGCGCCGATATAACCGCTGCCTGGATCTTCGTTTGCACGAAATCTATAACAAAAAGTTTGCTTATCAATAGTCCGGTAGGTCTTCTTTTGCGACGCTGTTCTCTCTACCAAAAAAAAACCGGTCAAGTGCGAGTCGGACTCACGCACCGAGGGTTCCGTATTTAAGATAATATGCTTACCGCAAAACAAATACCTACTCATTTTGTTATGAAGTTTATTCTCAACGAAATAAGGTCCAGTTTGACTAGCCTAAATTCGAATAAAGATTTCCAAAGTTTTTTTTGTTATTTCTCAAAAACTGTAAATAATGAACACTTCATTTTATTTTTCCCATAAAATATAAGTAATTATCTATACGTCAGAGGGTTTTTCAGATTTTTTGATTAATAAACTTCGGAGATAAGGGGGGAGGGAACGGTATTTTTTTTACATTTCTGGCTATAAACCAAAAAGCTCATCACAAAAAAAATAAAGAAAAAAAGTTTTGAAATTTGCAGATTGAGCCCTTTCATATGACACCCCATTTGCTATAATCAAACCACTTTCATTTTTCAACCCCCCATTCTAGACCCCTTTTCAATTATTTATAAAATTAATTTCATATTTTTCTTTACTAAAAACAGACGCGGGCAAGCAAGTTGTACAACTAGGCAAAATTTCAAGTTGATAGTATTTGTAGTTGCGTAGAAAACCTGCGTCACGTTATATAAAGCTACAAGTTACAATTTTACAGGTCTAAACTGGCAACACTGCTCAAATACCCGGTCGTCATTGGTCGAGGTTGTGTCAAATGGAAACTTGTATCCTGTAAATTGTAATTTGTAGCTTTATAAAACAGGCCCCTGCTGTGACATACAGAAAGACAGACAGACAGACAATGAAGTATCACCATCATCATCATCATCATCAGCCCGTTACCACAAAACAGATAGGTACAGAAATCAATCTACATACAAAGTGCGCTCGAGCAACGCACACATAGACACTGCTCACGGACACGATATCTCGGACCGGCTGAGACCAGTGCGAGCGCGAGTGCCATCCGCTTGAGACACGCGTCTGTGAACTTTTTTGTGCAATAATGGAGCAACAAAAAAAAGTTGTTATAATTGTTCAGTCGACGGTTGTTTAAATTCAACATTAAACGGTGAAATGTCGTTTTTTAAGCTACCAGTGGGTTTAGAGAGATAAGTAGGTATCTGCTTGTATTTCAATGGTTCGTTTTAACGTTACACAGAACAATTAGGTAGGTGGGTAAGCGCCCGCCCCGGCCCCCGAAGAATATAATTCTAAGATCGATTTATATAATAGTTCCCTATTTTGAATCAGTATACTTAAACGAAGTAACAAAATTTTTGTAAGTTAAATTCACGCCACGTTACGTAAGTTGAAAACATGTTTTTTGTTTGTGTAGATATTGTTTTTAGTTCCATTCTCAACAATAAATCAAACAACTAGATACGATTGCCGCTGCCACGATAGTTTTTAATGCATAAGCTATAGTTGACAACCCTAGAGCGACCGCCAAGCGTGGGTATGATAAAAAAAAAAACAAAAAACCGCCTTCAAAAACGCAAAAAAATAACTTCTTTAAAATTGTAGGCACCTAATACTTTAGTCCAACTGATGTCGGCTTTTTGTTGAAAATATTGTGGTCGCCGACTTCTGACTTCAGTTAGACTAACCTGTGAGGTGCCTACAATTTTAAAGAAGTTATTTTTTGCGTTTTTGAAGGCGGTTTTTTGTTTTTTAAAACATTTATTTTATTTTATACTTTTTATTTAGTGATCATAATACGCTGTTACGTAGTCCCACTTCTTAGTTGATATGAAACTTTAAGTTATTTCAAGCGCGCCGCAAGCAACGCCGCGGGAAAGTCATAGTCATATTTCAACAAGTAAATATTCTTCGTTGTAGTCGCTCAACTATCTTAATCGAGATATCTTATCGCAACCCTTGAAATCGGTACCGTTGAGGAGTTCCGGTGGCCATCTGTGGTCTTCATCATCAGTTCCACTTCACCAAATAGTGCTTTCCAAGACCAAATACACGAGTAACAATGAAAAATGCCAAAATCGCTATAGGTTTGCCTATAAATTTTGAAGAGTTCCGTCGATTCCTCATGGATTCCACCATCAGATCTTCATTTTGATAGGAATAGGACCAATCGGGAAGCACCAGTTTTCAAATAAAAAAAAGAATCATCAAAATCGGTTCACCCAGTCGAAAGATCTGAGGTAATAAACATTAAAAAAAAATACAGATGAATTGAGAACCTCCTCCTTTTTTTGAAGTCGGTTAAAAAATAGTCCGATAGGGCTTCTTTTGCGACGCTGTTTTCTCTACCAAAAAAAGAATCGAAATCCTCGTTTGGAGTACAAAAGTCATGAAGTCGGTTAAAAATAGCTTGAGCAGACTGACAGACGGACAATAAACACATCTTGTATTCATTTTAAACTACTTATTATACAGAGAGATTCTTTACACCACGACATGTGACGTCATGTAACACGTCGGCAATATAAACTCCGTGATAAATTATGTTTTGCTAGAAAGAGATAGAAACAAATCTTTGTTGGCTTAGACTCCGACCAGCGAGTGGTGACACAAAATAAAAATAAAGTTTAAAAAAACCAAAACCCGCCTTCAAAAAGCAAAAAATAACTTCTTTAAAATGGTAGGTAAATAGGTCAGTCCAATAGGTCGGTTCACCCAGTCGAAAGTTCTGAGGTACAAACATTTTAAAAAAAAGTGACGAATTGAGAACCTCCTCCTTTTTTTTAAGTCGGTTAAAAAGTAGTGAAATTCAAAATATCACTAGCTGGTAACACGAAATGCATAGGTACTCATATGCAACAGCTTGTCCCATGCAGAGCGTTCGCGTGTAATGAATGATCATTCGGCGCGAACATCGAGCGGTTTGTAAGCTTTGAAAGGCCGGAGCCTCACTGCTGCGCACGGTCAAGCTACACACGTGGGTACAAAAACACTTTGTATGAAAATGTAGGTAGATACTTCCACAGTATTGCTTGAGCACGCTGCGCACGAAATGACGTCACTGATACACGCGTGGTCTGTTCCGAAGTGCCTGCCACGCATACGCTAGCACGCGTGGCAGGCAAAGCCCCACCGCGACCCACGCTGCCCGTGAGTTGCAGTGGAAAGGTGGCTTCAAGGGCGTCGCACCCCCGCGCGCCGTGCATGTGCGTGGCCCGCAGTGGGGAATTTAGACACACGCAGCTGACCAACGTAGCCACGTGGCCCACACGTTTTACGTGTGCGTGCATTGGTTGCTGTAAAAATACTGACATACGTATCCAGACCAATGGACCCACGTGGACGACGTGTTTAGCGTGTCCGTGCGTAGCGTGCGCAGCAGTGGGGCTCCGGCTTAACGCTCGGCTCAACGTCCACACCACTCGAATATTCACGCGAATGCAAGTGGGGAAGCTCCTTATGAAGTATTTGAGCAAAATTCTGGTGTCACCACTCGCTTGTCGGACTCTACCTTGGTAATTTTCATAGCTATTCATTTTTCTCAACTGTTTGTTACATGAATCCGCTTTTATTGGAGCTGTGAAGAAAAGTCATGATCGTGAATATTCCCTATTACTATTTACCGATATTATCATTGGCGTCGATCTCCCAGGCCGTGATGCCGGCGGCCGCACGCATTTCAGCCAAACCCTCCGAGAAATAATTGTCCAACTGTACACAAGACAAATAAGATATTATGAGGGAACGCGGTCGGAAATAGATATTTCAATAATCCATTACTGTCGCTCTGAGAGTGTTTAACGGCTGTAGGTATAGAGCACCAAAGAAACAACTGCAGGATACATTCACGAGCTTCACCAAGCTGAACTGGGGTCCTAGTGAAAAAGGGTATGTCTTCCGAAGATCAAGTGAAAAAGGGTTTAAGTCTAGTATACTCCAAAATTCAAAATTCAAAATATTTATTCAGTAAATTGGTCACATGAGGGCTCTTTTACACGTCGGTAACATGGAGTGAATCTACTAGCGCTTCGGACAAGACCATCATTGCGGAGAAGAAGTGCCGCAAGAAACTCCAGCAGAAGGTCATTTTTTCCAATCATAAAATACAACAATACTTAAAAGTAGCATTACAAGGTAATAAATAATTATTTTAAAACTTACACAAATAAAATCATTACAAATGTAAGCTAAATTACTTAAATTAAAAATTGTGACTAGGAGAACAACATGACGAGGTCTCTACGTCAGGAACGATAATTAAAATAACTAACTGGAAAACAGGTCCTTGCAAGCGTGAACAGACCGGACCCCACAGACAGCACCCGTTCACGAGTATGACGCGTATCTCAGCCATCGCCTCCCTCAACCATGTGTTCGGGAAGGTGGCGACCCGATCAACGACGCCTCCGTAAGCAAAGACCTTAAAGTGAGCATGACATGCTCATGCTGCCGGACAAAATATATCAATAAAAATGTAGTATTCCGGCGAGAAACATCACAATGTGTTCTCACTTCTAAAGTGACTTGTGCAAAAGAACCAATACAAGAACTCCGTTCATGTATACACCCTTTTTTATTACGAGTTAAGTCGACTTGTACCCTATTTCACTAGGACCCCGTTAGCAGCGCCGCGCCAAAAACGACCCGTGAATGTCAAAACTGTAGCGTTCCAAATTACTTGGCGCGGTCCGTTGGATTTCAAAATGAACGGAAAGCCAGCGCGACGCGCCAACGCGCCATCCAAATGGAACTATCGTGAATGTCGAAATTCAACGTTTGAACACGCTACGCCACCGCGCGAAGCCAAATGGCATCGTCGTGAATGTGCTCTCTGGCTGATCTCTGATTTTTTAATCAGTCTGGCGCCCGTGAATTGGGTCAAAATATGACTCCCATCCAGTTGTATGCACTCGAAATATTTACAGTTTCGGAAAAAATAGCGGTTTGACAAATGATATGTTTGTGAAATGAATCATTTGGTGAAACGATTTTTGGTCAAACGACAGGACCCCCAAAAAATGTCATGAAAAAATAATCGCACGCAACTTTTTAGGGTACTGGGTACTGGGTACTCGCCTCCTGGTTGTGTATATCCTCCTGGTCCTTTGAGTGCGCGCCAGGGTGTTTCAAGGTTAATGGACAATATTTAAAGGTTGCACAAGTTGACCACTTAGGAGGAGCATAATTTTAAATGTTTATTATTTTTCCAAAAACATCAAACAATAACTAACTTTCCTGTCATCTTATGTCAAACACTAATGATATTGACCATCATCATCATTTTTTCCGGCTGTTGCGGCTTTGAAGATTTACGAATAATCATGAAAATTGATTCAAAAAGTTGTCAAAGTGTGCCACCTCTAAATATCAAATAATCGTGTTATACTGTTATAATTTTGAATACTGGTCTTTTAGATAAGTAGGACTAAGAAACGGTCAAATTCATTAAAAATTGCCATGTGTCAAAAATGAAACTCCCTAGTGCGCGCGGACACGCAGGCCGAAGCCCGGCGGTGCGGCGGCCCTATTGCACAAGTCGATCGCGCGCGGGTAACGGATGGGTACTGGATACTCGCCTCCTGGTTGAGCATATCCTCCTGGACCTTAGGGTGCGCGCGCAGACGCGGGCCGGAGCCCGTCGATGCGGCGGCCCCATTGCACCAGTCGATCGCACGCGGATAATTGATGGGTACTGAGTACTGGGTACTCGCCTCCTGGTTGAGCATATCCTCCTGGTCCTTAGGGTGAGAGCGCACACGCGGGCCGGAGCCCGTCGACGCGGCGGCCCCGTTGCACCAGTCGATCGCACGCGGATAATTGATGGGTACTGAGTACTGGGTACTCGCCTCCTGGTTGAGCATATCCTCCTGGTCCTTAGGGTGAGAGCGCACACGCGGGCCGGAGCGCGGCGGCGCGGCGGCCCCATTGCACCAGTCGATCGCGCGCGGATAATGGATGGGTACTGGGTACTCGCCTCCTTGTTGATCAAATCCTCATTGTCATTAGGATGCGAGCGCACACGCGGGCCGGATCCCGGCAGCGCGGCGGCCCCATTGCACCAGTCGATTGCGCGCGCCATTATGCGACGCTTACACGCGTCGATTTCGGCGTCCAGAAACAATATCCTACAACAAGGCGTAGGTGGCTTAAAAAAAATATAAAAAATGTTTATGCAGTAAGTAGGCCGCAAGGCAACTTTCGCTCGTCATAAATGTACCAGGGGCCTGTTTTATAAAGCTACAAATTACAATTTAAAAGTTTGCTTTGACACAACCTCGACCAATGACGACCAGCCATTTGAGCAGTGTTGCCAGTTTAGACCTGTAAAATTGTAACTTGTAGTTTTATAAAACGTGCCCCAGGGGCCTCTTATATAAAGCTACAAAGTACAATTTACAGGTTACAAGTTTCCATTAGACACAACCTCGACCAATGACGACCAGGGGCCTGTTTTATAAAGCTACAAATTACAATTTACAGGTTACAAGTTTGCATTTGACACAACCTCGACCAATGACGACCAGCCATTTGAGCAGTGTTGCCAGTTTAGACCTGTAAAATTGTAACTTGTAGTTTTATAAAACGTGCCCCAGCCATTTGAGCAGTGTTGCCAGTTTAGCCCTGTAAAATTGTAACTTGTAGCTTTATAAAACAGGCCCCAGAGGGTAGCAAGAGACCACTGCTATGAGAAGAAACACCGCAAGAAACTAAACAGTCAGACGTTTTTTAAATATTGCTTATGATATTATACAATTATAATACTTAACCTAGCATTATATATAACAAGGAATTTAACATTTAAAAAAAAACATGCCTATGTATGGTTCTTTTGTTATATTAAACTTTACCATGTTTTTTTGGAACTTTTGAAAGTGAAAACACGATTACAGAAAAATACTCAACAATTTTATTTTTCAAACATTTTGGTTAAATCTTCGAAACCCTACGATCTTAAACATTTTTTTTAAATTCAATATTTATGTAGTAATACCTAACTTCTTAATACAGGAAGTCCATTTTTTCAATAAACGACGTGGTTTTAAAGTAAACAGCAATTATTTGAATTTGACCCTGCCATCAAGGTGAGCAAACTATCTCCGTCTCGCATTCTTTGCGACATAAAGTCACCCCCTTTGATTCTTGTGAAAAAATTACGATACTCGTACCTCCCGTACATGTAAAGCGAGATAAAGATAAAGTTGCAGGTAATAGTAGTTTACGTGACGGTTACGAAATGACCGGCATTACAACATGAGTGTGGTTTATGAAACGAGCCGGAAGGCGAGTTTCATAATAGATCTCACGAGTGTTGTAATGCTAATTACGCAGAGTCGCGTACAATACTTTATCTACACACATATTATAAGCACTCTAAGATGCGTTCAGAAGCCGAAAGGCAAATGACCAGCATTACCTTACCTGTGGTAGTAGGTGACAGCGATGACAGCTGTAACGTAATTTTGAAATTACGTTATCGAATATTGTAAGGTAATGAGATCCAAATTTGGAACATCTTCCAAAATTAACAGCTGTCATCGCTGTCACCTACTACCACAGGTAATGCTGGTCATTGCCTACCTACGGGTTTTGAACGCATAATTGAAGACTTATGATATGAGTGTAGATAAAGGAATTTACTAAACTGAACTTTAACATGTTAAGAATCTGCGTTAGATTTGCTTTTGCCAATCATATTTTAATATTAAGGGGCAACCATGCCCATAACAGGCGTTTTTGATGAACTTTAAGTTCCTATAACTCAGTCAAAACAGAATGTAAATTTATGAAAAAATATATTAAAATTATCTATATATTCATCTTTGATTTTGTTGAACAGAATTCCAAAATAACCCATGGTATTTTTTTTTATACATTTTTAAAAACATGTCTATAAAAACACAAAATTGGATATAATTTTTTCATCTTGACGTCAATTGATATGGAAACTACATCTAAATATTCTTCATTAATAAATCTAATAAATCGTCGAAGGTTTTTTTTCTAAAGTGAAAAATATGGAAATAAAGGCCAAAAAACTACTTTTTTGTATTAAAAATGTCAAACTTTGATAGCATAAATCTCGATATCAGTGACTTGTAAAAGAAAAATTGAGATGGCAACTAGTTTAGAACAGCAGTGTTAATGCAAATAGGTTTTAACAACAACTGAAAGTTTAGAGCTTCAGATCGAAGGTCATTTGCCCATGGTAGCCCCTTAACTTTAATAATAGATTTACCAACAAAGCTCTCACCTGTTTGGCGGTGTTTCCATGTTGTCTAACATCTCAAACTCGGCTCCTGTCTGCGGAAACCCAGTCAAAACCCAGCCGTGGTCGATACAGTCCTGAGGAAATTAAGGATATCTTGAACGCATCTTATGAAATCCTGGTACGGTCACGGACGTTAATTTATGACCCATTTCAAGAAAAATATGCTTGAAGTTATCAATGTCATTAGAGATGCCAAGTCATTTGTAACTTTTAGGAAACACAACCTTATTGTTGTAGAATGTGTAATATTGTACCTGCGTTCCTGGGTTTCTTGTCCCGTTCCTCTTGACTATCTCGCGGGCGCGGTTCACATGTCGGTTGGACCGAATAACTTTAGAGACGTATAATTCTTGATTTTTTGAAGCTGTATGGTGTATTGGTTTTCCACGGCTCTTGCGTACCTTTTTCCTTTGAATAATTGCTATTCTTTTTAACGATATTACTTTTGTAGCCGAAAATATTCACTTTTTGTTTATATTTTTCCATCTGACAGCGTTTGTTATCTTTGTTGTCTAGACAACGGGCAGAGACGATATCTTAGGTTTATACTAAACCATGGAGTTAATAGGGGTAGACCTACCACGAAAGAAAAAGAATTTGACCATATGGCTTTTTTTCAGAGTTGGTCGACCGCTCTAGAAGTTGAAGCTATATACATAGAAATAAGCACATGAAGGAGAAAAAAGATATGATGAGTGTCATACGAAGAGAGAAAGTTATTCTAAGAAAAATATTTACTAATAGATGGTAATAAAACTTTTCCATTACGAAAGGCTTAATTTTTTTTTTTTTTCAAGTAATTAGATTTTCAGATGGGGTTTCCAGGCGGATACGTTCTACAGGTTCAGGTTTATTAAGAAAGTTATCTAGTAGGGCGAGACATACTGTGTGAAGAATAAGTAATGTCAAAGTAACAAGGGCCGAAATATAGAATCAAAGACAAAAGACTTTATACACAAGTGAGAGTGTTGTTTTAGAATTTAGAAAAAGATTAAAGTGCTAAATAATTCGATTTTGTTGGGCGCCAAAACTGTCGTGTTACGTGGTCTTCCGATAATTCGGAAGACCAGGTACCAGACGTTAATGAAAGATCAGAGAAAAAGAGAGGTAGATTAGAGAGAAAAGGACAGCAATAGTAAGTCAGGGTCTGGGTATTTATTTAACACTTAGGCTTTCTTCACACAGATAAAATAATTATGACACATAAATTAAAAAAAATAAATAAAATTAGTCCCTAATATCACCAGGGTAAAGTTAGAGATTTAGTGGTGAAGGTGAAGGTAGTTCCTCCGGGACTTCCTTTAGTACGCGTCCCGGAGTCGTCGGACCAGGAACACCGCTGGCGCTGTAATGAGGGGCGCTAGAGGCAGCGGCCCTGGTGGTACACGAAGGTAGGTGGGCCCGAGGTGGGACCCGTCAGAGTGAGTAGCGGTTCCCGAGGAAAGCAGGAACTTCGTAGATGAAGGACTCTTGAAGCGTAGGGCCCGACTTGGCCACACACAAAGTCGACTTTTGGTATGAGGGAGATAGAGGCTTCTAGGGGTCCGACTTGACCCTATCTTCAGAGTTCTTAGTCACCACTTAAGAGGCTGAGGGAGAACTGATCGCTCTAGTCCGAGCCGCCGTTTATATACCCTGGTGATCTAGCTTTTTAATTTACAAATTCTAAATTCATAAAATTTCAAAGTTATACATGCCAGATATTAATTCCATGGTTAACCATCGTTTTTAACTCCATGGTTTAGTATAAACCTAAGATATCGTCTCTGCCCGTTGTCTAGACAACAAAGATAACAAACGCTGTCAGATGGAAAAATATAAACAAAAAGTGAATATTTTCGGCTACAAAAGTAATATCGTTAAAAAGAATAGCAATTATTCAAAGGAAAAAGGTACGCAAGAGCCGTGGAAAACCAATACACCATACAGCTTCAAAAAATCAAGAATTATACGTCTCTAAAGTTATTCGGTCCAACCGACATGTGAACCGCGCCCGCGAGATAGTCAAGAGGAACGGGACAAGAAACCCAGGAACGCAGATACAATATTACAAATGTCAGATTGACTTTGGACCTAAGGTGGGTCACAAATTAATTTCCTTGACTGTACCAACAGCTTTGCAAAGAATTTGAGAAAAATACTCGAATAGGCCATTTGACATCATTTAAAATATACTACAAATTGTGGTCATCCTATCATATAATAGCGTAAAACAACATATTTTACTTTACTTTATTTTAAACTAAATTATGCATATTTTTTGAAACTTTATCTGTGGCAGAAACGCTATGTGATTGGTTTGCAGCTTTGGTTAATTGCTGGTGACGTCACACGCAAGTAACTACAGATCATAAGGCATATATCACTTCAAATGATTGTTTATTGTTTACTTGCGTGTGACGTCACACTCGTCATATGGCCAGCGCCATGACAGAAACAGCGTTTTTAGCGCGGTTTTAAAAATTTAAACTTTTACATAGATTTTTTGTGAGAATACAGTAGAATCTCAAGGAAATATCAATGTAGTGTGCTTGTTATTTGATAAAGGTACCTGGAAGACTGAGCGTCGCTCGGGTTGAAAACGAAATTTCCCGAACATGACAACTTGACGGATCGATTTTTTCGCCACCGTAAACCCCTATATTTCAAATTTCATCGAAATCGTTGGAGCCGCTTCAGAGACTATATATATATATATATTTTAAATGATCTATCTATCTAAACTTAAGGCCGAACCACACCGGTTGCGTGACGTGCACGTGCACGTGCGCGTTCTTTTTCCACTGCGTTGTATAGTATGAATTCTCATTACAACATGTGACTATACAACGCAGTGGAAAGCGAACGCGCACGCGCACGTGCACGTCCACGTCACGTAACCGGTGTGGTTCGGCCTTAAGTTTAGATAGATAGATCATTTAAAAAGGTTTTCTAAAACTAGTCAATGGAGATGGATGGACTAGATGGGAGGTGAGATAAACTAACACAAAGTTCTCAAAAAAGGGGGTTCCTCACTTCCTTCTTTTAGTAAGGGGGACTCTCCTTCCCTTCTTTCATCATTTACTACCACCCCCAACTCCTCCCTTCTTGTCCATTCGGATAGTAGCAATTTTCACAATAGAAGCCCCTTGGAGATCCAAATTTACACGCACGAAGTGTTAATTAGAGGGTGCCCATTAATTACGTGAGGTGTTTATGGGGATTTCCGGACCAACCCCAACCCTCTGGTGAGATGGCATGAGATTTAGCACAAACCCTTCCCCCATCCCCGATTCACACGTGAGATTTTTCAAAACTTGAGTTTCCAAGGTCTGTTCATTCTTACTTGTCTTATATGTTAAACAACTTTCTAACCTCAAATTGAACCTTTTTTTGGCTAAAACAGCTCTTTTAATCAAAATAATGCAATCACAGACAATACATTGGCCGAGTGATGTCCAAAATATTTTACTCAGTTTACTTTATTTACGATAAAAGAGCTGTTTTAGCCAAAAATAGGTTCATTTTGAGGTTAGAAAGTTGTTGACTATATAAAACAAGTAAGGATGAACCGACCTTAAGGTAAATACTTTGGATTTATTGGAAAAAAAACGTGCTGCTGTGCAACTTCGGCATTCGCAGATGTGTTTGTAGAAGTGACATAGATGTTATTGTGTAAGATTTGGGCATATTTAACCCATTTTCGCAATTTTACTGTTTTTTTGCGAAAAAAAATTACGTGATATTCGCCGAGACCATATCCCCAAAGTAAGATTAGATGAGATTCGGCTAGACCCCCTCCCCCTCTGAACGCCTCACGTAATTAATGGAATTGGCGCCCCCTTATTAACTAATTCCTTATGAGACTAAAGGTGGATCCACGATGATGAATCCACCTTCAGTCTGTAATGCATACTGATGAACAGAACCTTTTTAAGCAGCCTGCGACGCACTATCTCAGCTTTCATCTCGACGGAGGTCCCACACTTAAGGATCCGCTTCGCGAGGTCGTCTTGCAACTGAAGCGCCTCGGCGTACATATTTTCGAAGTCGACTAGAAAAAAAATGAGACATCAATAGGGAATATTATGCATCGCAAGAAAATATGAATATACAGTAAAAAAGTTCATCAAATGTGAAATGAAAATTAAAACCGGCCAACAAATCGGTATGATACACAAGTATTTAAACTGCTAATTATTAAGGCCTCCATACATGATCCGTTTTGCCTTCAGGTCTAACTGACCGGATGCAAAATAGCATCGTGTATGTGTAATTTGGCCTGAAGGCAAATCGCATCCGGCCGCCTGAACGGTTTTCCTGATCGGACAGAACTCCATGACGGGATGCAAAAAAGCATTGTGTATGTGTAATTTGGCCTGAAGGCGAATCGCATCCGTCCGCCTGAATGATTTGCCTGACCGGACAGAACTCCATGCATGATCAGTTTTATCTTCCGGTCTAACTGACCGGATGCAAAATAGCATCGTGTATGTGTAATTTGGCCTGAAGGCAAATTGGCCGTTGGAAAAACTGCTCATTAATGGCCACTCGATCCGGTCAGGCGGAACTGACGCGATCGGCCTGTACATGTATGGGGGGCTTTAGACAGCGATTAGACAGAGAGATCTGTAATGCACTGTGTCGTTATGTAACAGGTCGGCCATATAAACTTCTGTTAAATTCTATTTTGCTAGAAGATAGGAACAAATCTTTGTTGGCTTATATCTTGGTTGTTATATATATTTTTATATAGCTATTCAAAACAATGTTCCCTTTTTGTAGCATGAATCAGCTTATTGAAGTTGCAATGAATATCCCTAGATGATGAAGCATGCTTACCCGCAAGCATGTGTGTATGTTTTTGTGTTGTGTGTGTGTGTGCGCTCGCGTCACTCACGGTACACCAAATTGAAGTGCTTGGCCAGCATGCCAGCCTGCGTGCGCCTGCCGGAGCCCCGTGGCCCCACAAGCAGCACCCGGTACACTCCGGGCGCGGTGCCAGCGTGGTGTCCCTGCCCCGCACCCTGCGCGCCCGCAGTGCTCGCCCGCACCGCGTTGAAACACTTCTTCGATATCATGTCTAAGGTGTCGTCTGGGTTAATATGAACCTCCTGTAACAAGGAAGCTCTTACTGATGAAACGTTGTGATGGTTTTTTTCTCGTCTACCCCATGGTAATTTTAAAGAAAACCTATCATGACTAAAGAGGCAAAGGATGTAAACGTTTTGGCGAGAGGGCTCTAAACATTTTAAATGTTAACTACTTAATAGAAACTGCTATTCCAAGAAACGTATAAGTATTCTATTAAGAATGCGTCGCGACTCGCGTATAATGAATTGAGCCGAAAAAGGCCATTGAATTTCGCCACGTATCTTTTGTCTCTTTTCATGAACATCTTGCGTCTCTTTCCTTCCTAATTTAATAGACCTAAAAACATACGTGACCTTGGTAGTTCAATGTTATATTTTCTAACTTCAATCCTAAGTTTGCTCTGAAATTGCCATAATACATAGAGTCCGAACAGCGAGTGGAGATAGAAAAAAAGGCGCTAAATTCAAAATATCACTAGCTGGTAACACGAAATGCATAGCGACTGGATTGTACTCATAATGAGACATCTTGTTTCATAGGTAAAATTGTAGCCAAATGAAGAATTTAAAGAAAATGTTATTGTCACCACTCGCTGGTCGGAGTCTAGAAGTTTCTTGAAATACCTTTAGGGTGGCTTTGTATGCAAACTTCAGCCCTTCGTAGTCTTGGTCAAAGAAACCCCTCTCACGTGTGAGATGGTTGTGCGCAGGGGGGGCGACGGGAGGGGTTGGCATCAGCGCCAACGTGACAGTTGGGAGGACGCCTTCTTGCTGTAGGCAGCGGGCCTCGCGGAGGGTGCATGGGTGATCTAAGGGCGGATATAGCAAGGCAAATAAGTTTAGCAAAAATAGGTTTTTTTTCATGGCATAGGGCATAGAAAAAGCACACAGGGCACATGGTGGTAAGTGGGATCTGATACCTATAAACATTTGAGACGTTATGAAAAGGGACCTTATTGTCGATGGCGCTTCCGCCATTATTAACGATGCTCCGATATAAATACAACGTCGCGTAACGGAGTGCGGCGTAAGCGCCATGGACAATAAGGTCCCTTTTCATAGATAATGCTACAATTCTCAAGACTACAATCACAAGACTAAGATGGAATGCCGCTATGCCAGTAACTTCACCGGTTGTCTTATCCCCACACCAGAACACAGTTAAAGGATAAAATGGTGGTAGCGATCCGGCCGGACCCTACACAAGGCTCTACCACCACTAAGCTAGAAGTAGAGTAGTAATTTTATCTACACTCATATCATAAGTCCTCTATTATGCATTCAAAACCCGTAAGCAATGACCAGCATTACCTGTGGTAGTAGGTGACAGCGATGACAGCTGTTAATTTTGGAAGATGTTCCAAATTTGTATCTCACCTTACAATATTCGATAACGTAATTTCAAAATTACGTTACAGCTGTCATCGCTGTCACCTACTACCACAGGTAAGGTAATGCTGGTCATTTGCCTTTCGGCTTGGCTTGTGAACCCATGTAGATAAAGTATTGTACGTGACGGTTGCGTAATGATGAGCATTACGCAACCGTCACGTAAACTATTATTACCGGTTGTCTCACAACCTCACCGGATAACATTCACAGCAACTGCAGCTTGAAGCTAAATTCAAAATAAGAATTGCACACAATAAAAAAACTACTTACTCGTACATTTGCGACTGTACCCGTGTCAACCAATCAGAAGCGATGCGATATTTCTCGCGATTTATAGTAGCGAATCGCACGCAAATGTCCATTGTGGATCTTCCTTAAGGGTGTGGTACACGATCAACTTTTTACGGCAATGTGTGGCTGGCAACTATTGCTGTCTTACTCTTATTTCGTATGTTAGAACAAGATGCATATAGTTGCCGGCCACAAATTGCTCTGAAAATGTTGTTCGTCTAACCGGCCCTTTAACGGCGAAGTAGTGTTACCGATCCGAACGGATCCTGAGGCCTTACTTTGAAAATCGAAGTTCGAAGTAGCGGTAGCTCCATCCCTTTCTCTCGATTTAGTTGCGAATGCCGAGTGACAGCACAAGCACCAATAAAGCTGCGACCACACCGCTGCTTAAAATACGGTGACGGTACGGAATCGCAGTGACGCGTCGTATCAGTACCGTTTTTGACGCATGCTCCACACACCGCTGCTTAAAATACGGCGACGGTACGGAAACGCAGTGACGCGTCGTATCCGTACCGTTTTTGACGCACGCTCCCCACACCGCTGCTTAACGGTGCGTATATTACGGTGCGTCAAAAACGGCGCCATGTTGTTACAATGACCCCGTCTTTTGTTTACGCAACGACACCGTATTTTAAGCAGCGGTGTGGAGGGCATGCGGTAAAAACGGTACGGATACGATGCGTCACTGCGATTCCGTACCGTCACCGTTTTTTAAGCATTGGTTTGGGCGTAACTTAAATATTGAAAGACGCATACCGAACATTAGCCACCCATCGTGGATTATAGGCTTCCGATTCACCATATTCTTCGCGACCTCCGCGAGTGTTACAGGTGATGCGCATGTGGGGTCGTAGTCATCATGCTGAAACATTTAGATGAGCCATTATTGGTAGATTAAAGCAACTCCTAACCTAATTTACCTTTCTAGGATTCCATACCCAACGCATCCACTGTCCGTCCGTCTGTCTGTATGTCAGCGTAGACGGTTGATTATTTTTACAGTGTGTGTATTTTTATTCCTGCTATGACAAAAAATATGGGTACCATTCATCTGGCATAACTTTTTTGGCATAATTATCATTTGGCATAATCATCATTTGGCATAATCATCTTTTAGCATTATTATTAGCATTATTGGAAGTCTCTTTCTAACTCCTTTTGCTAGAAAGAGACTTCCGCTTGTAATTTGTAACTTGTAGCTTAACGGGCCAGAATGTCAATACAATATTGAATGGACCGCCTAAAATAAGAAGCGTCAGATTCAAATTAGCGCTGTCATTTGATTATGACAGCTGCTCGTAGAATAGCAAAGTGTTTTAGCGACACCTAAATAAAATTAGGAAGTTTAGAGGCCACTGAAGAATCGGGTCCATTAAATAGACAAGGTACTAAAGTGTACACATATTTATGAACTCGACTGTACTAAAGACACATAATCTCCCATTTTCGGGTTGGCCCCGTTCCACCCAATGTAATAACCTCCTTAATATTTCAATTAAAATGGGAAGGAACGTTTTTTAAAAGTTATTCTGAAAAATAAACATGCTTAGAGACATAGAGGTGTCTCAAAAACATACTAGGCATTTTTTTTTAAAAACATTTGTTCATTAACAAACTGAGAGAATGAATAAACAAATATAGATCTGCTAATGGCTAAAGAGCTTAAAAAAACGCCAAATTGGGCCCGTTTTATAAAGCTACAAATTGCAATTTACAGGTTACAAGTTTCCATTTGACACAACCTCGACCGATGACGACCAGAGGCCCGTTTCAAGAAGCTGAAGCTAAAAAAAAATTACAAGCGGAAGTCTCTTTCTAACATCTTTTTCTAGAAAGAGAGTTCCGCTTGTAATTTGTAACTTGCAGCTTCGTGAAACGGGCCACAGGGGCCTGTTTTATAAAGCTACAAATTACAATTTAGAGGTTACAAGTTTGCATTTGACACAACCTCGACCAATAACGACCACCCATTAGAGCAGTGTTGCCAGTTTAGACCTGTAAAATTGTAACTTGTAGCTTTATAAAACGTGCCCCAGGGTCCTGTTTTATAAAGCTACAAATTACAATTTACAGGTTACAAGTTTCCATTTGACACAACCTCGACCAATGACGATTAGCCATTTGAGCAATATTGCCAGTTTAGACCTGTAAAATTGTTACTTGTAGTTTTATAAAACGTGCCCCAGGGGCCTGTTTTATAAAACTACAAATTACAATTTACAGGTTACAAGTTTCCATTTGACACAACCTTGACTAATGACCACCAACCATTTGAGCAGTGTTGCCACTTTAGACCTGTAAAATTGTAACTTGTAGCTTTATAGAACGTGCCCCAGCCATTTGAGCAGTGTTGCCGGTTTACACGTATACACGTCTTGTCAATAGTAAAAAACATACGCCTTTTAAATTACCTTTTCGTAAAGATCCAAAATGCAGCGGCGGGTGATCACAAACAAGCCGAGATCTCGAAGCAACTCTTTGATGAGGGGTATAGTATCTGAAGGTAAATTAAGCTTCTTTGAATGGGTGACAGACACACGGACCATACAATCATGATTAGGGTGGACCTGTGGTGGCATATCGTGGCTCTAAAATCCATGGAGTCGCTGTTTCCTAATTATTATAAACACACCACCTTGATCTTGACCTTCAGTATGGTCATAATAATATTTAAAAAAGCATTAACTCGTTAAATCGCTATACCAGTTTAAATAAATTTTGTTAAAGATGATATTTCCGCTGTGAAAGCGTTACAAACAAACAAATATTAGTAGGTATGAATATACCAAACTAAAAATGTATTAAGTTTATTTAGAAATGTAACAAAATCAAGGTGGTATGTTTATAATAATTAGGAAATAGCGACTCCATGGAGTCTAGAACCTCGATATGCCACCAAAAGTCCCAACACTAATCATGACTAAAGTTCGCAAACTTACTCGGCTCGGCGTCGGCGACACATTAAATAACAAAAACCAAAACAAAATGGAGAGAACGTATCACCCATTTGACAAAAAAAAATTACTGATGGGAACAAGGGCTATGATAACTGCAAAAAACAATCATGTTTAGGGTTCCGAAGCCAAAAGACCAAAACCATTCATAGGTACAGCAAGCGTTCATCTGTATCAACTGACAATTTGTGCGTCTGTGCCGTCTATCCCTTGCACCTCTCTCACAAAATAGATAAGTACAAAACAGATAGGTACAGAAGTAAATCACATGTATGTACTTCACTTTTCATACCTACGCTCGGCGGTCGCTCTAGGGTTGTCAACTATGGCTTATGCACAAAACACTATCGTGGTAGTGGCACTAGTATATTTTTGTAAGAAAACAATAAACATACAAAATTTTACGTTTGTCAATTTTCACTATCGAAAATCCCTAATAACTTCTAAAAGATTACCCTAGTTACACAATTTCCATTGCCCTATCCATTTTAGACCTAAACCTATCGAATGACACTAAAAACAACACAATATCTAAACAAACAAAAAAACATGTTTTCAACTTACGTAAGGTGGCGTGAATTTACCTTACAATAATTTAGATAAGTACTTCGTTTATACTGATTCAAAATAGGAAACTATTATGTAAATCGATCTTAGATTTATATTCTTTGGGGGCGGGGGCGGGGAGCTTACCTACTTACCTACCTACTTAACTGTTCTGTGTAACGTTAAAACGAACCACCGAACTCTCTGAAACGAATGGTAGCTTAAAAAAACAATGTTGAATTTAAATAACCATCCACTGAACAGTTAGGTATAATAACTCTTTTTTTTACTCCATAATTGCACAAAACAGTTCACAGACGCGTGTCTCAAGCGGATGGCAATCGCGCTCGCACTGGTCCCAGAGGGTCCGAGATATCGTGTCCGTGAGCAGTGTCTATGTGTGCGTTGCTTGAGCGCACTTTGTATGTAGATTGACTTATGTCCCAAGCATGGTTGCGTTTATCGCGTGATAAAATGTGGATAAAGCATCCGTCGCTCTCGTACTTAGGTATATACGTGTCAAAAAGTGACGGATATTTTATCCACATTTTGTCACACGATAAACCCAGCCATATTAGGCCCCCAGTAGTCGCGTTTGTGTGATCAGTATTGTGGTGTAAGATGAATAATAATTATATTTTCTTTTGCTAAGGTCATTCTTTCGACCCAAATGTTCGTAAATTGCATTTTTTGTCATATGCGCAGATGAACGGACGGTATAACCTCGTAAGGCCCACCATACTACAAACAGAGTTTTTTGTGAGTGGGACTTTGAATCTACCATCAAGGCAATAAAGTTCAATTACGTTTGTTCGATAATGACATTTTCAGTTTATCAAGATAGGAAAATAAACCTTATTACCATTGTAACACAGTTCAAATTAAATTGCCTTGATCATGTACATTCTATTGCACACTGGGCCTTACGAGGTTAACCCCCTTACTAATAAACGTTGAGTAACGGTGGTATAGCTATACAATGTTTTGTCTTTATCTGTCATTGTAACATTTGAATTTGACAGATAAGGACAAAACATTGTATAGCTATACCACCGTTACTCAACGTTTATTAGTAAGGGGGTAAAAATATTGGCCGCGATTCTACGTGCACATCGCTTAAATAGTCTAAAACTAAATTGTCTAATTTTTATACTTAGTTTAGACGGCAGATTTAACAAGTGCTATTCGAGTCTGTCAATATAATATTGAATGGACCGCCTAAAATAAGACGCGTCAGATTCAAATTAGCGCTGTCATTTGGTTATGACAGCTGCTCATAGAATAGCAAAGTGTTTTAGCGAAACGAAGTTTAGAGGCCACTGTAGAATCGGGTCCATTGTCAAACTAACTTACGATAGCAAGATAATTTTGAAATTTTCGAAAATGTTTAAATATATCCATTGTGCGTTTCTGATTCTCCATAAGGCATACTCTCAAACTGAGGGTCTTGATTTATGTGAAGTGGTGTGAATGTGTGCTTATTCATTGAATATTTATATTGCTTTGTCTATCAGGTAAGTATGTAAAAAGTAACACCACCAATAAATTAAATTATGTTAGTACCTATTTTGTTAGTTACTTTAAATAATAGATTTTTTAAATGGGTAATAAAATAAAATAAAATAAAAATTATTTATTTCGTGTAACCCACAATGACACATTATTTTGTTATTAAGAATACTTAATCTAAGGTGTTAATAATACTTATTAAACTAAACAGCACTAAAACAATATAACACTAGTAGGGCAATGCAGTCCCCCGCAGTGAGACATATATGGACAGTCTACTCTGCCCGCTATCATGCGCAGGATGGTGTTGGGGCTGTCGCGCACCCGGCGCACCAGGGACGCGCCGCGCTTGCGCATGGCCGTATAAAAACAGTCCACGCGCGCCTCCGCGAACATCCCTGATGCGCTACAGAAGCGAGGCAGCCCCATCAGCATCCGGAACGCATTATTATACTGGACCCGGAGGGCCCCATAGGCCCGTTTCGTGTACCGCTCCCACAGGCTAATAGCATAAAGCAATATCTCCCACGTAATGTATATTTAAATAAATTTAATCCCACACTGCAATTATCTGCAGTGTGTCCCTGGATATAGTGCACAAATTAATAGGGTGAAACTAGGTGCAATTTCACCGAATAAAAAATAATATAAAAAACAAATTGATGTCACTATTTTATTTTTTAAGATAAGAAAACTTATTGATTGTTTTGAACCCAAAGACATTAAATACATCATCATCATCATGTCAGCCGAAAGACGTCCACTGCTGGACATAGGCCTCCACCAAGGCTCTCCACTCAGACCGATCTTGTCATTTTCGCATCCACCGCGTTCCCGCGATCTTTACTAGGTCGTCACTCCATCTTATTGGAGGCCTACCTATAGCTCGTCTCCCGGTCCCCGGACGCCACTCAAGAACCTTCTGACCCCATCGCCCATCAGTCCTGCGAGCAATGTGCCCCGCCCACTGCCACTTAAGTTTGGCTATTCTTCGGGCTATGTCGGTAACCTTAGTTCTACTGCGGATATCATCATTTCTGATTCTATCACGCAGAGAAACCCCGAGCATAGCCCTCTCCATAGCCCTCTGAGTGACTTTGAGCTTCCTTATAAGGCCCATTGTTAGCGCCCACGTCTCAGATCCGTAAGTCATCACTGGCAACACACACTGGTCAAAGACTTTTGACATTAAATACACTTATCTATAATATTTAATCTCTATGTTTGAACCTTATCGGAACAAAGTGAAATATCTCGCTAAATAGTGAAATATTGAGATGAAATAAACGGTTTTATGGTCCCAGAGCATTTCCTGTGTCATAGAAATAAAATAAAAATCGAAAAAATGCGCCAAGCACAAAAAACAGGTCTTTCTTAAAAATTATGTGTTTATTTTTTGTAAATTCCTGATAATTCCTCAAATTATTTAAAAATATGCCCATATTACCCTACTTTAATATTAGCTATAATTATTTGTGAACTCATTGTCTTTAATTAAAAAAAGAATTACGTGTCTAATGCAAACCCATTTTTGATGAGCGGTCAAACATAGTGTCGTTTAGTATGTGTTGCTATTAAAACCTGTTTTTTCTTGTTTGGCGTATTTTTTCGATGTGTTTTATTCGTTGTCGACAGGAAATGCTCTGGGATTAAAAAAACGTTTATTTCATTTAAATAGACCTCATAATAATGAGGCGAGATATTTCACTTTGTTCCGATAGGATTCTCACAGAGCAATCAACGGTTTTCTATAAATCTTGAAAAAAAGACACCATTTTTTTTTCTCTTTATGTGAATTGAATCTAGTTTCATCCTTATTCGTTTGTGCACTTTATCCAGGGACACACTGTATAATAATTTTAACTGATATACATGTAGGTAATTATTAGAGGTAGGTATTATCTTTTTAACTGGTTAGGCCTTTACTGCAATATCAAATAGTTTATTACCTAATAATATATATTTATTTATTTTTATTCTTAGGTACTGCAATTTAATTTGTTAAATTTCACAAATTATATTTATTGTAAGGCTGTTCAGTTTATGTTTGACAATCAATGATATTTTATATTTAGATACGTTATGCTCATACTAAACGCACATAAAATCCGTCACCAATTACTGACAGTGGCTACGTTGCCAGATTTCTACAGACAAAGACGGCAATCCGTAGCGAACGCTATTGTTAGAAAGAGATAAATAGTTGTTTCAAATTGCGTACCCGAATGACGTGGCGTGCCCGCTCATGGCCGCGTGATGGCTACCACAAAATATGGCGATGTAAATAAAAAATGTAAAAAATATTTACGGTAATTATGAAATGTGACATCCTTCCTTCCTTTTATAGTTACAGTATAATTTCGGCAGCCTCTAAAAACACAAGACGGCATTTTTTATAACTTATATTTGTTGCATTTCAGTAGTAAAACTTTACTGTTTTTGACGCATGCGTGTCAGCGGCCACGGCGCGACTGAACGATAGTAAGGCAATTACCTTCCTTTTCGAGAAACGCTTTTGCGCGCAGATGACGTATCTTAATATAAAATATTATTATCATTGTTGACAATACAATGTCTAATACATTAAAGATTATGATTATGATAATGTGGCACGGGACCCTAAATAAATTCGCGCCCGAAACGCACTTGGCCGGTTTTTAAAAAAATAAATAAGCACTGTCGTGACATCTGGCACCGCAGACTGCCAAAACAAAATGGTAGCTCGCTCGCGGCGATGATAACAAACGAACGAGCCGGGCCGGGCGGACGTCAGAGGCCCTACTTTGAAAATCGAAGTTCGAAGTTACGTTAGCTCCATCCCTGTCACTCGTCATTCGAGACTAAATCGAGAGAAAGGGATGAAGCTAACGTAACTTCGAACTTCGAATTTCAAAGTAGGGCCTCAGGATACGTAGTCTCTTATTAGTCTGTGGGCGTCAGGCATTGATTTATACATGATGTTATAGATAAAGGTGGAGGCAACACTCTCTGAAACCGAATGAAGCGTCCTTGAAGTTATTCTATCTCAAACACTTAGGACCCCTCCTCTCTTTCTAACTACCCTAGTTAGAAAGAGAGGAGGGGGAACTAAGTGTTTGAGATAGAATGACGTCAAAGTACATTCAAGACTTTTTTTGGTGAAAATCGAAGTTCAAGGTGACATTAGCTTCATCCCTTTCTCTCGATTCAGCCTCAAATAACGAGTGACAGGGATGGAGATAACGTAACTTCCAACATCGATTTTAAAAGTAGGGCCTTCAGTTTGGTCATTCTAAGAGGGCCGATTTGACAGCTGTCAACTCAGTACATATGTGTTTGAGGTTATATTTTATATTGCGTTGACAGCTGTCAAATCGGCCCTCTTAGAACGACCAAACTGTAAGGAGCTCTTGCAGGTTCCTCACCAATCTGAAGTTCAGGGGAAATAAGAACGATGATCCGATCGTGGTCTTTGGAACCGTGTAATCGCGTGCTGAGGAATATCTTCATATGGTTCAAATTATCCTTTGGCAGATTGATCACAAGATCTGTTGTCATGTCCTGAAAATATTTGTGGCATTATCTATGTAAAGGGACCTTATTGTCGATGGCGCTGACGCCGTACTGCGTCACGCGACGCTGTATTTATATCGGAGCATCGTTAATAATGGCGGAAGCGCCATTGACAATAAGGTCCCTTTCCATAGATAACGTCACATTTACATACAACTAGACATTGCAGTTTGCATCCAACCCAGCAAATGACTAAGGCGACGGTTTTATAAAGCTACAAATTACAATTTACAGGTTATAAGTTTCCATTTGACACAACCTCGACCAATGACGACCAGCTATTTGAGAAGTGTTGCCAGTTTAGACCTGTAAAATTGTAACTTGTAGCTTTATAAAACGTGCCCCTGAAGCTCGTTTCAAGAAGCTACAAGTTACAAATTACAAGCGGGTCTCTTTCTGACTTCTTTTGCTAGAAAGAGAGTTCCGCTTGTAATTTGTAACTTGTAGCTTCGTGAAACGGGCCATAGCCGAAGAAGGCACGTTGCCGCATCGTGCAGATACTCCCGTGCCCGTGCCGTTTAACAACTGCTTGAAGCTATTATAATCTCTACGCGCAGGACTTTCGACTTAATATTGCAATTTGTAATGAAACACGGCACCGTGTACTTGCACGACGCGATAAAATGTGACGCCATCTATGTAAAGGGACCTTATGGCGGATGATGGCGCTCCCTCCATTATTAAAGATGCTCCGATATAAATACAACGTCGCGTGACGCAGTGCGGCGTAAGCGCCATCCGCCATAAGGTCCCTTTACATAGATAACGTCACAAATTACCCATAAAGTCATGCTACGATTTGCATTGTTAATGGACCCGATTCTACGTGCACATCGCTTAAATAAGCTAAAACTAAATTGTCTAATTTTTAGACATAGTTTAAACGGCAGATTTATCAAGTGCTATTCCAGTGGCCCGTTTCACTAACCTACAAGTAACAAATTACAAGTGGAATTCCTTTCTAGCAAAAGGAGTTAAAAAGAGACTTCCGCTTGTAATTTGTAACTTGTAGCTTCGTGAAACGGGCCTCTGAATGTCAATACAATATTGAATGGACCGCCTAAAATAAGAAGCGTCAGATTCAAATTAGCGCTTGTCATTTGATTATGACAGCTGTGGCCCGTTTCACTAAGCTACAAGTTACAAATTACAAGCGGAACTCTCTTTCTAGCAAAAGTAGTTAGAAAGAGACTTCCGCTTGTAATTGTAAGCTACAAGTTACAATTTTACAGATTTAAACCGGCAACACTGCTCAAATGGCTGGTCGTCATTGGTCAAGGTTGTGTCAAATGGAAACTTGTAACTTGTAAATTGTAATTTGTAGCTTTATAAAAATTATAAAACAGGCCCGGCTCGTACAATAGCAAAGTGTTTTAGCGACACCTAAATAAAATTAGGAAGTTTAGAGGCCACTGTAGAATCGGGTCGAATGGACTCTTTACAAGGGACCATTTAACCCCTTTTCTGCTTTACGGCTATTTTTGTAACACTCTGTATATTATAAATCCGTTTGTGACGTGACGGGCTTTAGTGAAGGCAAAAACTGACATCCTGACCAAGCCATTGATGAAATATAGTATTATGACCTTCTGGAAACAAAACTAGGTACATTTATTTTTAATAGTAACACTGCCTTTTCCGTACTTAAGAGTCGGTATTTGAACATCATCACATAGACATTGGCACCCTTTGTGGCGCCTAAAACTAAACCACTATAACTTTGCATAGATATTTGCACGTTATCACAGAAATATATCGTTTATTACCTACCACATAAGAAACCCACCGCTGTCACTTCAATGCAGAGTTAATGTGGTTTGACTCTATTCCTTTGTACTCTTTTTTCGCTAAGCGAGCTAAATTTAAAAACAAAATTTCTCGCGATAAAATAGATAGCTACTCCATATAATTGGCGTTCATAAGAGAAGTACGTCGCGTTTGTTAGTGAATTTATCTTTACTGTGAGAGAAGGAGGAAGGGGGAGCTGTTTCGTTACTTACCTTAAACAATTTAAAGATCCTATATTTTTCTAAATACGGAAGAAACTTCACAGGCATTTCCAGTGGTCTAACTGTAGCGTCCGTTTCGGTCATTGCGGATACTTATTTATATTATTTTTGCAAATGTCGCAGGGGCTATATCACGGCTATATAGTTCACTTAACTTGTCAATCAATAGGTACATTGACAATGTCAGCAAAGTCAAATTATATCGATAAACAATCAACAAGGTAATATTTTTTGGAACACTCTGGGGTTACACGAATTATTCAAACTTTTCAAACTTTTCAATCTTTAAAAAATTAACGTATTTTTCCATTATTAATCCAAAAAGCTTGCTCAAGGCGGTTTCCATGGTCCAACACAGACTAACAGCAAAAAAAAAAAAACAGCTGACTGAATGTCTGAATGTCATTCACATGATAGGCGGCAATTTGAGGTTATGTTTTGAAATCGTGATCTTTATTGTCTAGAATTCCACCGGAATTATTCGGTTTCGAGTAAAGTTATGACGATAGGCGTGGGGTCAGATGTCGTTACGTCCAATCGATAAGGCTGGGAGCTCAGAAACCGGTCGCGAACCATGCAATTTGGGGTACAGAACGTCATATCAACATTGATTGGTGAATCGTGATTTACCACCAGTTAATTTACGAATTAACTGGTGTGTGGTGTTTTCTAATAGTTATAACCTTGAAATACGTATGCGAGCTCATGAATTGGTTATCTGCGTGTATTGTTGCGAATCGTGTGACAGCAAGGATGTCGTCGTCTAAATACTCTTACGAGGTACGTAATAAATAGTAAAATAAGGATTTCTAAAACTTTGACGTGTACCGTTTGCGCGAAAATGTTATTGTTTTGTTTTTCCAATGTTATTGTGTATTTATAGTATTATGTTTTGAGATTAACCCAGTTTCTGGTCTTGTTTTAAGTTGCTATTTAAACTAGGAAAGTTAATCTAAATACTTTTTGCGTTGCAGAAGGACTAAGACCTTTTAAAGTGTTTTTTTTTAAGTAATAGCAGTAATGGCCAAATGGAATCCATTTTTTAAGGTCTAATGTTAGTTTTAAGTTATTAGTCTCTACAGAAAATTGTTTTTTATTCAGAACAGACTATAATTATGCAACACAGAACAATTTTATTCTTTTATTCAATGGAAATCATTCTCTATAATATTATGTCAATCATTAACTAGCTACTTTTAAAAACTTTTATAGTTTGAAAATAACAAAATATTGGTAAATTCGTATCTCACAGCATTTAGGTGGCCATTGACAATAACAAATTAGTGACGTGATGAGACTAGTTTTCAAAGTGTCTCGCCAGATGACATGTACTAAATTTATAATTACCTATATGGGCATACTTAACGTAAGACAAGGTTGGTTAACTAATTTATTAACACCCATGCCAATATTATGACATTGTTACAGGACTCATGCATAACATACAAAAAATTGAACATAAATAACAGAGATCATTATAAACCATTCGGAACTGAAAAAGCACAACCGAGAACCGACCTGGAAGATCGACTAATGCAGTGGTTCTTAACATAGTGGTCCTTAGAAGCATCTCTAGTGGTCCGCGAGCTATGCCAATGAATTAGTGACAAGAGTCTAAAAGAACCCTTTATTTACTTACATTTATTTACTGAATATTATTATTTTATTTATTTTAAACCTTTTATTTCCATGACATATTATAGAAAAAACAGAATATTTTTAGTGTACAATTTTTAAGTCATGGCCCCACTATAGGTATAGGTCTCCTCCAACCTTCTCCATTCCTTTCTATCTCTTGCTGTTTTCATCCAGTTTTTGCCAGCAATTTTCAGGATTTCATCGACCCATCGGTCTTTAGGTCTGCCTCTTGTCATAAGAATAAACAATAACTACACGTAGAAGCGAATCTCCTTTATCCAGGCCCCAAATGCCGCGCTTTTAATACCTACTTCCCCCTTCACCCCGCTATGCCCCTCTGTCTTCCGCGCCCAAAGTCAGGGCTGTCACTTGTGAAATATTTTAATCGGTTTATGGACGTTTTATACAAGTTTAGTCACGAAGTGTTATTTATGTTTTCCTTCAACGTAGTTGCAACGTTGTTGCAAAATGAATTTTTTATATTTATGTTAAATGAAGTAAAATTATTTTCGATGATATTAAGAATATCTCCAGAAAATTTAATGGCTTATGTGGCTATTAATCATCTATAAAACACAGAAACGAGTCTATAAATAAACAAACTTTTAAGCTCAATAAGTTTAAAGTACAGTCTGGGATCCGGAGTTACTTTGTACGTACCTTTCCGGACCATTCATTTCATTTTTATTAAGTCGCGTCTGGAGCCGGGAGTTTCGCTTCTACGTGTAGTTATTGTTTATTCTTATGCTCTTGTCCTTTTTCCGCTTGGGCCTGTCCACTCGGTTACATGCCTTGACCATCTCCCATCTGAAGTGCGTGCAATGTGTCCTGCCAATTTCCATTTCTGGCGCTGTGCATGTTGTTCTGCATCTATTATTTTAGTTTTTTTCTGATGTTTGTGCTCTTCTGTTTGTCTAGAAGTTTTATGCCTAAAATGCTTCGTTCCATTGCGCGCTGGCAAGATCTTATTTTCTTTCTTGTGTGGCTGTTAAAAATCCAAGTTTGTGCACCGTAGGACAAGCAAGGTAGCAGGCATGAATCCATCACCTTTTTCTTCAGCTTTATTGGGAGCTTCGATTTTAGTATTTCTTTGAAACTCCAGTACTTCTTCCAAGTCATGTTTATTCGTCTTTCCAGTTCATCTTCATGTCTTGTGTTCTTAAATGAAATTTGTTTACCCAAGTAGATATAGGCATCTACGTACTCGATGAGTGTTTTATTTACTTTTATAGGAAGTTGAATACTGTTTGAGGCAACTTTCGTTTTTGAGGTGTTTAGTTGCAAACCAATTTTTTTGCTGACAGTATTTAGTTCTATCAACATTGCTTCCAGCTGTTACGATGAGTTGGAAAATAGCACAATATCGTCGGCGAATCTAAGGTTGCTCAAGTTCTTTCCACCTATTTGTATACCTTTCCCATTCCAGTTCAAATTTAATCAAATGTAATAATTATAGAAAATATCCTGGACTTGGGACCATATAACCACGCTCATAAAACAATTATCTACACTTACTGGGATTTGATAAAATGAAAATACTGCGAAATTATAATGTTCGTTGGGGCCAACCCCCATTCCTATCCCCCCTTTTTGGAAAAACCCTGCGGATAAGTAAACGGAGGAAGAACTTTCTCCTCCAGCCTTTCAGCACTGGCTGGAGTAGTATCCGCAGGATTCTAAATTCTAGTTGGTAATAGGGGCATTGGTGTTTTTAGCCGGTGCGAGCCCGGCAGTACCTGGGCCCTCCATTCCCAGGTCCCCGGAAGGGATTTTCACCTCTGCCCATTTTTCTTAAAGTAATTCAATTAAAAAGCAAACAAAAGCAAGGACTTTTTTCTTTCGCCACTCAGGCGATTACCAAAAAAAACAAATTCGTTGAAAGGTGTTTAGATAAAATATCATTTTACAAAATGTGTCTAAAACACCACAAGAACGATGATTATTAATGATGCAATCTCCCTAATGCGGCATGACATGTCTATAGATAGATACGTCAAGTAAGTTCCTTGAATTCATGAATCATTCATTATCTAAAGGTCATTAAGTCAAGTTATGGTTAATAGATATGTGGTTTCAAATTATTAGAACACTAGTATTGAACTATTGTGTTTATAAAAAAACCGGCCAAGTGCGAGTCGGACTCGCGCACGAAGGGTTCCGTACCATTATCTATACAACATTAGCAAAAAAAGGCAAAAAATCACGTTTATTTTACGACAGCCCCCCTTAAATATTCATTTTATTCAGTTTTTAGTATTTGTTGTTATAGCGGCAACAGAAATGCATCATGTGTGAGAATTTCAACGGTCTAGCGATCATGGTTCATGAGATACAGCCTGGTGACAGACAGACGGACAGACAGACGGAAAAATAACTTCTTTTAAAATGGAAGATAAAGGAATAAAGGTCCAACCAAGGTCTAACCAAAGTCGGCTTTTGGTAAAAATATTGTGGGACGCCGACTTCAGTTTGACGACATATTTACCTACGCCTATAATATTTCAATAGTATCCTCGATTTTTGTAAGATCTCATCATCAGATCCTGACGTGTTGACAATACGGCCAACTAGAAAGTATAGACTTTCAGACAAAAAAAAACCTATAATCATCATAATAAATATCCGATAATTATTATGATAAATTTCCTATAATTATCATGATAAATATCCGATAATGATCATGATAAATTTTCGATCAAGAAGTGAAATTATATTGTTAATTTCTAACTAATTGGGGATTTTGTTACAGGAAGCGGTGCGTAAACTTAATTCGCTTCAGTCAAACAAGTCAACCTTGGAGCAGATACGGAGAAACATTAAAGCTGGAAAGGTAAACAAATATACTATTGTTAACGTACTATACTGCTACTAAATATACTGTTGTTCGAGGAAATGTTACAAGGCTACCTTTCATGTTACTTACACAATGTTAATGTTGAGAACAGAAAGGGCATTGGGTAAATTTGTTTGAAGAATATTGTCATTTTTTTTTCCAGCGGCCACGGATTTTTTTTACCAAGTTATTAAGAGGACCTCTAAATACACATAGAAATATATAATTTATGGCGTTAAATAATATCGGAGCGGAGATTTTAAAGATTTAAGTATTCAGTTTTTAGTTCAAAAGTACGCCCAAGTATGAATATTTAAATATCTCGGCTCCGATGCACTTAAGAGTAATACATTACATAACAAAATATGTTTATTTTTAATTATTCTATCATAATTTACCACTTTTACGAATGGCCGCTCACCTTGAAAATGTATGAATTTTACAAATGACAACACTTTTACCCAAACCGCTTTTAATAATCGGCTGAGCTGAGCGCGAATCGGGGTCACACAGGAAGGGTTCCGAACCACGACGAAAAAACACGTTTCATATTTACTTTTTTTTAATTATTATTTTTATATTTTTTTTTATTATTATTTAATTATTATTATTTTTTGGAAAGGATGGATGAAAGAAGATTGACGAAAGAGATATACAGAGCAAAAGTGAGTGGGAGGGTCGGAAGGGGCCGCGCTAGGCGTACTTTTTCGAATCAAATCGGAGAAATACTGGAAAAGGGCCGGATCTTAAGTACCCGAAACCGACGTGCATGCATGCATGACTCGATGTATGAATGTGGAAGAAGCGAAAGAGATTTGTCAGGATCGTAGCAGGTGGAAAGAAGTGATCTCTGCCTACCCCTCTGGGAAACAGGCGTGATTTAATGTATGTATGTATGTAAATTATTTGTTATAATCGTGATATTTCCGCTTTCTGCCATAGTAGAAATAACTAAAGAGATTCTTTGTGCATATTTTTTATCAATATATTATTGGTGTCACAGTATTTAGTATTCTTCAGTATTTAGATTAGAAATGTTTTTTAACTTTTTAGTATTTCATGTTGTTTTTTTTTAATTAATCTGTGAAAAGTTGTGGATTTTGAATATTTCATAGCATGTTTTATTGTTAACATAAATGATTCAATTTCAAACATATTCTATGGACAGTTTAAAAAATATATTTCGTTTAAAACAGGCCACTTTTTTCCACCATACATTTTTCTATAGAACCAACATCCACATCCACATAATTATTCACTTTTTTTTCCCAAAAATATAGTCATACGATTGTCTCAGGATGACTTCGGCCATAGTTCATCTCGTCACCTTCTAAAGTCGTTCTCATTCGCATATGGTCTCCTGTTTCGATTCGCCAGCATTCCTATATCGTCACTTCCCTATCTCGTCCGCTTTCTTACGTGGGCCACTGTACCAACTCGTTTACATTCGTAATTAGACTACAGTGCCAATTCGTCAACATCCCTAATTAGTCTACAATGTCAACTCGTCAACATTCTTATTTAGACCACAGAGCCAACTCGTCAACTATACAGTAAAAATATTGAACACCCAGACTCGAGTACAAATATGTGGACGAGTTGACACTGAGGTCGATACAGGAATGCGGACGAGTTGGCACTGCTGACCAAGGAGTACTGAGGTCGATAAAAGAAAGTGGACGAGTTGGCACTGTGGTCAAAATAGGAATGTAGACAAAATGGGGTATTGACGATATCAGAAAGTGGACGAGTTAGGAAGGTGACGATTTAGGAATTACATGCTGACGACGTGGCATTGTGGACGAGTTAAGAAGGTGACGAAATAGGACTGTGGACAAAGTCGTCCTGAGCCATACGATTTAATTGCCCAAGTATTTTTATGTATTGACGAAGACACGTAACATATATTTTTTTATCAAAATTCATCGTAGTTTTTCTTTCCATACTTTCCGTGCGGTGTCCTTTGCTCCTCTTTACTCACATAATAACAATATTTGTTTGATTTATTTCAGAAATGCGAGAATTTAGAGGAGATGGAGAAATACCTGCTGCGGACTGGGGTGACACTTGACAGGCTGGATCAGCTGTCTGTCATCCACGTCGCTGGCACAAAGGGGAAGGTGAGGTCGTAGGTACCTACCGCCCCACAAAGCCTACGAGCGCGCGGGTCTAATAATTTTTATTGGGGGATTTGAGCAACGAATGAGCGATTGGAGCATAGGTTTCCAAACTTTTTAGGCTGACCGCCCACGTAGCAGGACAAAAAAAAATCACCGCTAATCGACAGAAAAAAAACAATCAGAAACAAATTCAAATTCAAATTCAAAATATTTATTCAGCAAATAGGTCACATGAGGGCTCTTTTATACGTCGGTAATATATAGTGAATCTACCAGCGCTTCGGACAAGACCATCATTGCGGAGAAGAAGCGCCGCAAGAAACTCCAGCAGAAGGTCATTTTTTCAATCATAAAACATACAACAACAATACTTAAAAGTAAATTACATTAAGTAATAATAAGGTAATAAAGTAATAACCAATATAAATGTACTTTTACCTACTTTTTTAGATGATTTTATTTAGATTTAGATTAGATGATTATGAAAAGCTAGGTCTGTACGTTTCCCCTTTTACGGAAAGAAAAAAAAAACGGAGATGAACAAACCTAGTTTTTCATAACAACTACAACATATTCAAAAATCGTATTACACTTGAAGGGGGGGGGGGGGAATTAGGGGATGAGAAACGTTATGGTCTCGAGCTAAATTTTTATGGAAGAATTTTGATAGGTTCGCGATTTACATATAAGTGTCGGTACACAATCCTCTTAAGAACCTAGCGAACAAAAGAGAGGAATGGTGGCACTCCCCCGACGAGAGCTTCTTAGTTATGATCATAGCTCGGACAGGTCATCGCAAATTGGTCAACTACTTCTTGATTGGTTGTCATATTTGTAGGTAATCGTCGCTAATCGTATGGGATATAAGTACAAAGGTGATAATCGCACTGCTAGATCAAAACAGAATCAACTCAAATTCCTTGCTATTTTTGTTTCGACTTCATAGAAGTTGTATTAAAGTTGATTTTAAAATACAGTTGTATTTTGAGTTACTTCTGTTTTGATCTAGCAGTGCGTATATTGGTGGCACGAACTGTAGCGATAGCTTGTATACCGTCGAGCCTACAAAAAAAATATTTAGCCATTTCTTTTTAGAATTTAATAAGGAACATTTTTGTCGTTGATATTCTTTTCATATCTATTATAGTTGTCCCAAGGTAGTTAAAAAACTGTTCACCGTGTCCCCGACACATTTCACGGTGGGGTGGCGAGAGGGGGGGGGGGGGGGGTGAAACGTCAGTGGGAGAGGTAGTGAACTTTAAACACCACACCCAAATGTGTCATGACTAACAAGGTTTAAATAGTAGATTGTTCAACAAGGGACTAAAACAAGCTATAATGACAAGAGATATTTAGCCACGCGAGCGAGCGAGCGAGCGAGAGTGGCTATAGTTCGAGTGTCATTATGGTTGTCTAGTCTCGCGTTAAACACTCTACTTTTCACTTTGAATGCGAGGAAAAAAAACTACGTTCAGTGCCGGATTAGCCACGTAGCAAGAGTAGCAAATGCTACGGGCCCCGCGCACCCACATCTAACCTCTAATTAAAAAAACAAAAAACCGCCTTCAAAAAGCAAAAAATAACTTCTTTAAAATGGTAGGTAAATAGGTCAGTCGAACTGAAGTCGGCGTCCAACAATATTTTAACCAAAAGCAGACTTCAGTTCGACTGACCTATTTACCTACCATTTTAAAGAAGTTATTTTTTTAAACATGGCGGTTTTTTGTTTTTTTAAACATTTATTTTATTTTATACTTTTTAGTGATCCTATTTATGCTGTTACGTAGCTCCACTTCTAAATATTAATAAGAAACTATAGAACATTTCAAGCTCGCCGCAGACAACGCCGCGGGAATGTCATAGTCATATTTAAACCTAAATGTGCTTCGTCATAGTCGCTCAACTTCCTTTATCGAAATATCTTATCGCCACCCTTGAAATAGGTACCGTTAAGGAGTTCCGGTGGCCATCTGTGGTCTTCATCATCAGTTCCACTTCACCATATAGTACTTTTCAAAAGCAAATGCATGAGTTACAGTGAAAAATACCAAAATCGCTATAGGTGTGGCTATAATATTTGAGGAGTTCTCTTGATTTCTCCATGATCCCATCATCAGATCCTGACGTGGTGACAATGGGACCATCTAGAAAGTATACCCATTCGAACAACGAAAAAAATTTTCAAATCGGTCCAGTGGTCTTCGAGTAATCTGGGAACATACATTAAAAAAAAAAACCGACGAATTGAGAACCTCCTCCTTTTTTTGAAGTCGGTTAAAAAAGCGGCCTGTACACGTAGAGTTCGGACCGCGGGAAACGCCACGCGCCATTCCAATCTTCTTGCCGAACCGTACGTGTAAATGCAACTGTAATAGAAAATAGTAAAAATGTACGGTTCGGAGCGAAGATTGGAATGGCGCGTTGCGTTTCCCGCAATCCGATCTTTACGTGTAAAGGCCGCTATTCTCCTGTTTTAGTACTTACATCAGCATGCGTGTTCTCATATCCATCAGGGTTGACGATAGGATGAATAATCCAGTCGATATTCTCCAACAGAATAACCTAAAACAAACCCCCACACAAAATAGGCGCATATCTAAGTCGCCCAGTTGCAGAAAAGAGCCCGCCACAACCTGTAACCTAAAGCGAACCGGGGTCTCTTTATAGAATTTGCTACGGACCCCGTGCTTGCTCAATCCGGCACTGACGACGTTCTATACAAAACTACAATATTGATTATAAGAAAGTTTCTTACTAATTCGTTCCGCGGTTTTTTCTTTTCTTTTATAATTTTTTTGTACAGTGCCGCTTTAAATGCTTGCATATTTAGCCAACAGGTTCAAACTTGAAACCTATGTTAATACTAATTGCACCATGCATAATAAAATGAATTCATCCTTAATATAATTAAATAGATTCATATTCGTAATTATTATTCGTGATTCACGAAATTAAATCGTTTTTTAAATATTTTTGCACAGTTGTCATTTTGAGGTTATTTCTATAGGCTAAAAATGGTCCATACACAATCACTGAAAATGGCAATAAAGGCAATAATCCTCCATTCACAAACACTGTGATTGGCTGTTTAGGGGTTTCCAAAGTACATTAAAACAAAATTACTTTAAGCCCTAGAGATTAATAAGGAGCTTTAGTCCCGATGTGCAGAGACTAAAGTAATATTTTAAGAGCATGAGAAGTGAAAACTTTATTAATTTGTCTGATTTTCCCATACATTGAATTACTGAGCTAGTATGGACAAATATTTGTGTGATGAGCGCGAGCATTTGTTTCTGAGTCTTGGATGTCTTCTATGTATTTAAGTATATATATTTCTTTATATACAGTGGTGGTCACATAATTAGGGACACTTGTTTTTTTTCCATACGATTGCCTACAAATATGACTTTTAAATTTTGACCACCATTCAAAAAGTTCTTGACCAATTTTATTGCTAAATACAATTTACTTTAGATCATTAACTAAGGTTTCAATTTATGTACAATGAACTACTGTTAAAAACGAACCTTATATTTTATAAGGATTTAAAAACTTAGGGCTGACCCGTCCATACAAAATTTTACAACTTTGTATGAACGCGAGGTAATTATTTTTTCAAATCATTATAAAATGAAAGATCCGTTTTCAACAGAGATGAATTGTACATACATTTAAACCTTAGTTCATTAATGAACGATGAGTGTAATCAAATATTAAATTAGTTTAGAAGTTTTTGAATTGTGGTCAAAATTGAAAAGTCATATTTGTAGGCAATTGTATGGGAAAAAAACAAGTGTCCCCAATTATGTGACCACCACTGTAAGTATTTATATCGTTGCCTAGTACCCATAGTACAAGCCTAGAGCTTAGTTTGGGACTAGGTCAATTTGTGTAAAATCGTCCCTGATATTTATATTTTTATTCATAACTTTTGAATTATGTATTTTAGGGTTCAACAAGCGCGATGTGCGAGTCCATCCTCCGCCACCACGGGTTCCGTACCGGGTTTTTCTCGTCGCCACACCTGGTCGAGGTGCGGGAGCGCGTGCGACTCGGCGGACGCGTGCTGCCGCGTGCGCAGTTCGCGAAGCACTGCCACCGAGCCTACGATTTACTGGATGGATCTCAGGTGTGTATATCCGTCCTAAGTCCTAAAAGATACTGAAAAAGGGCCGCATCTTAAGTACCCGACACCGACGTGCATGCATGACTCGATGTATGAATGTGGAAGAAGCGAAAGAGATTTGTCAGGATCGTAGCAGGTGGAAAGAAGTGGTCTCTGCCTACCCCTCTGGGAAACAGGGGTGTTTTAATGTATGTATGTATGCAGAGATGGGCATTATTCGAATAATTATTCGAATAAAAAATAATTCGCAGTATTTTTATTCGCGAATAATTTATTTGCAAATGATTTATTCGCGAATAAATTATCCACGAATGAATCATTCGAATACTTTTCGAATAACAAATAATTTATTAATTTATTAGAGAAAAATGGAGGAGGTATTCCAGTAAGTACATAATAAGTATTCGTGGCAATTCATTCAACGAATAAATTATTCACGAATAAATTATTCGCAAATAAAGTATTCCTGAGCGAATCTAATAGTTTACATTTGCCAGTTATTATTTAGTTGCAGTGCATCACACTTGTCAATACTTTTATCTAAACCGCATAAACTTTTTCATTTAACGTAAAATATTTGTAGACCAAACAAATAATAGAAGAATGTCTTATGTAAGGCGAAAATTAACTTAGTCCGTTCCGTTACTGTGTACAAACAACTTCTTTCAGTTATGTTTAGTTATTAATTTTCTAGAAAAATGGAGCAGGTATTCCAGTACATAATAATTATTCGTGGCAATTCATTCAACGAATAAATTATTCGCGAATAAATTATTCGCAAATAAGAATAATCATTCGAGAATTTCATTCGTTATTCGCGAATAATTTGGTTATTCTTATTCGTTATTCGTCATTCGAATAAATTTTGGACATCTCTGTATGTATGTAAGTCCTGAGCTAATAGGCAGTAATTAACATAGAACGGTATCCAACTGTCCGGGTTCACTCTCGTCACGCTCCTGTAGCAGCCGTGCATTGAGCTCTTTGACCGTCTTCAGCTCTAACTGTGTGTTCCGGAGTTTGTCAACAAGGACATCCCGACGGGTAGTAGGCTTGTTGGTAGCTGAAAACATGATGAAAAAGAACAGTACCAGGGCACAAAATAGATACACCTAACAGCCTAATTATAATTTAAGATTAATTTAAGTCTAAAAATCTCACTGTGTCAATATCACACAGTAATCTCTTGAAGATATTTATAATGATTTAATAATTATTACAATAATTGTACTATTGTAATACTAATGTTACTATTATATACGTAATCTATAATGAATGCTTAAATAAGCCACAATTCCTACTACTAAAATATGACTCGACTAATTTCCTTTCTCACTGTCAGTGTCACTTAATTTTATTCATTTTCTTAGCTTTAAGGACAGTATTTTCGTTACAATTTAACACAGAAGTAAGTAATAATAACAAGATTATGGAATATCAATACTCCCCTGGGTTCGTTGATGATCGTCAGCACAGCAAACGGTGTACCTTTTTAAAACATTTTTCAAACAACGAAGTCGTTGACCCAGTTACTTGTCAAATTTTGCACTTTCCTCACAGCAGTCTTGATAACATTTATATTAAACATTTACGTGTTTATCTTCGAGTTTAGTCCCAAACATTAACAATTTAATCATTAAAACTACTTAAAATACATTTAACAAAACCGGTGGCCGATTTGACGTCTGGACCCGCCGGTGTTGCCAGCCAATCATCATAGTGCAAAATAAACCTTAATGGCTTAGAAAAAATGTGCATTTTGCTCCTCATCAAATATGTTACTTACGTGGTTTTGCAGTTTCACCGACGATATGAACAGAATGTAGTCTAAAAAATACAGACACGTATTTTTTAGCTGTTCAATCTCAACCTGTTAGGAGAAATTGTCCTCCGAATTACTGAAAAGTGTCTAAACTACTCTAAACCCTCTAACTTCTATAGAGAATTAAAAAAAAAAATGCTAGTTACCTACCTACTTGGTTTGATTATATGTTTACACACACATACACATACTCTCACGCCTTTGTTCCCAGAGTTTGGTAGGCAGAGCTACAGAATTACAAACATCTCTAAAAACTTGTTGATAATTCTATAACCACAATTTGCACAATTAGGCTAAGATGTTTACCAGCGTATTAGTGACAGGTTGCAAGCCCATCGCCTAACAGTACTACAAGCCTTTTTTCCCTTAGTCGTCTCTTACGACATCCACGGGAAGACATGGAGTGGCACTATTCTAACTCGGCAACCATACGAGGCTATATGTTTAAGAACATGAAAATAATAATGACCACGCGTTTTCATATTTAAAAAAATACCCTTCTATGATATATACTTCTCATGGAAAATACACTTTATTTGGTATATTAGATTCTAATAGTTATAATTTGTTTACAGGCTTACGAAGGAGATATGCCAAAATACTTCGCTTTTCTCACTGTGATGGCTTTTAACATTTTCCTTGAAGAAGAAGTCGACGTCGCTATAATAGAAGTTGGGATTGGAGGGATCGTGGATTACACTAATGTTCTCAGGTTGGTATATCCGTCACATATATCCTCGACAGGCATATCCGCCACGGATATATCCTTCTTCAATATATCCGTCGCGCGTAACCGCGGACAATAAACCTCATGTGTTAGAAGACTTTAAGGCAGCAGTTTAACAGTTTATCTTATATTCTGTTTGTGGGGTCCGGTCTGTTCACGTTTGCAAGGACTTGTTGTTCAATTAATTATTCTAGTTATAGCTTTTGACGAAGAGACCTCGTCGTGTTGTTCTCATATCCATTATTTTTAGTATAGGTTTATTGACCTTCAATTTGTAATGAGTTTATTTTTGTAGTTTTAAGAATTTATTATTTATTACTTTATTACCTTATTATTACTTAATGTAATTTACTTTTAAGTATTGTTGTTGTATGTTACTATGATTGAAAAAATGACCTTCTGCTGGAGTTTCTTGCGGCGCTTCTTCTCCGCAATGATGGTCTTGTCCGAAGCGCTGGTAGATTCACTGTATATTACCGACGTGTAAAAGAGCCCTCATGTGGCCAATTTACTGAATAAATATTTTGAATTTTGAATTTTTGAATTTGAATTGAGTACGCGTATGATGAGTATGGGGTGAGTTTTAATTTGAATGTCGACTCTAAGAAATCGATCCCGAAAGATATTACGGCTACGATCATCCGTTTACGTCTCGGTCATATATGTACTCCGGTGTTCTTGGCTAAAATTCGTGTTCGAGACTCTTTGTGTGAGTGTGGTCTAGCAGGGGGTACCCTCGAGCACATGTTTTTCAACTGCAACCGTATTGTCACCCCGCTTTACGATATCCTCCCCTCCAATATCCCCCGTCCTGTTAACATCCAGTACCTTCTGACATTAGTCTACTCCCCTTTTGTGTTTATTCTAAGTAAATTTATTAAAATTAACAATCTGTTATTGTAGTAGTTAGGCTATCATTAAATGTTTGTTTTGTCTTTTGTCGTAGATTCTCTTTTGAATCTCGCGCCTTTCTTAACTTTGACGTTGGCGGAATCATCGACAGTCTCGATGGAAGCCATACACTATGAATATCTCTACAGTCTTAGCGTGCTATGAAAACTCCGAACACTGGTCATAAAATATTTTTCTTAAAATGTCCGGAAATGTTGACATTCCTATCTACATATTGAGACGCGAAGTACATAGTTTACTGAGAGTTCCCAAATTAAAAAAAAAACATTGCGGGCTCGCTACACAAGCCCGCAATGTTGCATACAAATTCCATTACTATCTAGCTTGTAACTTTTTAAAAAGTGAAAAGGGCCATAATAAAATTAGGGCACAAGTCTTATTCATCAAAATTTTACTCGAAACATAACTTTTTTATTTGTGCCTGGAATAGCTTATGTTTGTTTTTAAAACAAGAATTGCGTTTCTCCTTGTCATAAACAAAAAGGCGGTAAGGAGTGATGGTTTTTTCACATGAAGTTTCTGTTTGTATGCAATTCAAAAAATTAGTTCAAGCTATGAAGATTTGACTCCAACACAATTTTTTTCTTGCGATTTTTGAGAAAAGCACTTTATTTGCCTCGGCAGGAACAGCGATTGCGTGCTTCGTATTTTTAAACAATCCAATACTCGGCCGCAATTGCCTACTTCCATGCCTAGGCAATAATGTACTATTTAAGAGGTATCCAACAACTCGCACGATGTTGTAGGTGGAAACCGGTCGCACACCGAGGGTTCCTTACCTCCACAGGGTATTATTATGTATGTAAATGTATGTATGTAAACTCTTTATTGCACAAGAAATGTAATGCTTAAAGTAAATAAATAAATAATAAATAAATAATATGATTAGCGGAAGCGGATATTATCTTAATTTAAAATATCCAATACTCGGCCCGCAGTTGCCTACTTCCATGCCTAGGCAATAATGTACTATTTTTCCTCAGAAAAGTCCCCATAGTGGGCATAACAGCTCTTGGTCTCGATCATACAGCTATCCTGGGCAATACCTTGCCAGAGATTGCCCGGGCCAAGGCCGGTATCATGAAGCCAGGATGCGAGGCTTTTACGGTGGAACAGCCTAGAGAGGCGATGGACGTGCTGAGGAGTGTGGCTGATGATGTTCAGGTAAAGGAGAAATGTTTGTCTTACAGTACCATTTGACATCGTTCAATCAATACTGTGTTCATTCTTACTTGTCTAATATAGTAAACAACTTTCTAACCTCAAAATTACCCTGTTTTTGGATAAAACAGCTATTTTATAGTAAGGTCTGTTCATCCTTACTTGTCTTATATAGTAAACAACTTTCTAACCTCAAAATGAACCTTTTTGGCTAAAACAGCTATTTTAAACAAAATAAAGCAATCACAGACAATACATTGGCCAAGTGATGTCCAAAATGTTAACTCGGTTTACTTTATTTACGATAAAAGAGCTGTTTTAGCCAGAAAAGGTTCATTTTGAGGTTAGAAAGTTGTTTACTATATAAGACAAGTAAGGATGAACAGACCTTACATTACTACAGAGGCCGGGACAAAAGGGGTTGCCGGCAAAAAATTAAAGTTTTTATTTAATACGCATTGTGGCAGAATGTCATGATGCCTGTGCTACAAATTTATGTGGAATGGAAGTTAAAAAAGAGGACTTTTCATACTTCGCAGCCTAATATAAGGAACATAACTCAATATTTAATTGCATTATTGAGAAAAATATAATAATTATTATTATTATTTTATAAGGATGTATGTAATTTAACAGTTTCATGATTAAAAGTGTTGTTGTTCGCCTGCTAACTAGGAAAAAAATACGGAGCTATTTGGAAACGTTTTATTCTTAACTGTGATCTGATTTCAAAGTCATAAATTAGACCCCGTTAGCTTGTCGCAGTGACATCGCTATTTTGTAGGGATTGAATGTTTTTTTTATCGACCGTCTCTGTATCGATGTTTGTAGTTTATATTATTCAACCAAGCGATTAATTTTTGCCTTTTAAATCTCTTCTCAATTTCAATATTGCGTAGGTATTAAAACTTATTGATTAAAAATAAGTAGATATCCTCATTAGTATCGTATCTCGTAGATGCAATAACCTTATGTAATGATTGTGGAAAAACCAAGATAAGCAGTTTTAACTAACGAACACACGCGACTTTTATTCCCATTACTTTTTATCACAACTTTAGTAGTTATTGTCTTTGACTCATTGTCAGTGACATGACATAACTCTAAGCACAATACCATCGACATTTAGATAGTCGATAAAATAAACATTCAATCCCTACAAAAAAACGACGTCAGTGCGACAAGAGAACGGGGTCTAGTCATCGGGGTCAATCATAATAGACGAATGTCATTCAAAAATAATGGCAATACAGTATATTATATTTATTCATGAAAATAATTTACGCATTCGACCATTATTACGTAGACTTCAATTAATAATTCATGACCCTTATTTAACCTCGTAAGGCCCAGGGTGCGATAAATGTACATAATCAAGGCAACATAATTTGAACTGTGTTGCAATGTGAATAAGGTTTATTTTCCCTATGTTCATAAACTGAAAATGTCATTATCGAACAAACGTTATTGAACTTTATTGCGTTGATGGTAGATTCAAAGTCCCACTCACAAAAAAACTACCTGTTTTTAGTAAGGTGGGGTAGTATGCAGTAGGTATCATCGTCAGTTTGTAATTCAATAGCCTATATAACGTATATTTCTTTCAGTGCTCGTTGACAGTCGTCCCACCATACGCATCATACAACCTCCCAAGAGAATCGATACTCCAAGTCGATTTGCCTGCGTACCAAACGAACGCATCCTTAGCCATCCAACTGTCCCATTCCTGGCTAGCGCGCGCGAAACGGAACGCGGTAAAAAAAGTTGATTTAAAAAAAGAAAAAGTTGGCGGGAAACTTTCGAGGTTACCCGAAATTGACGCTGTCATCACAGAAATTGACAAGGTTGGGTTTGAGACGGATTTTCCTGTTGAAACTGTGTTGGGTTTGAAAGAGTGTAGATGGCCTGGGCGTTATCAGAAGATAGATGCGGCGTATGCTACTTTTTATTTGGATGGAGCGCACACAGCCGAATCTACTGTTATATGTGCGAAGTGGTTCGAAGATAATGCAAGGTAGAGTATTGTTTAAATAAGTTTTTATATAATAGTAGATTGTTCAACAAGGGACTAAAACAAGCCATAATGACACGATATGTTTAGCCACGCGAGCGAGCGAGGGTGGCTATAGTTCGAGTGTCATTATGGTTGTTTAGTCTCGCGTTAATCACTCTACTTTTCACTTTGAATGCGAGTAAAAAAAACGACGTTCTATACAAAATCACAATATTTATTATGACATAGTTTCTTACAAAGGACACCGCACGGTAAGTATGGAAAAAATCTTTGGTGAATAACTGTCCATAGAATATGTTTGAATTTGAATCATTTATGTTAACAATAAAATAAGTTATGAAATATTTAAAATCCACAACTTGAAACCAATTAATTAAAAAAAAACAACTCATAAACTAGTCATAGGATTTTATTTCCCACCAAGTATTTTTACATATTGACCAAGACACGTAAAATATATATTTTTTATCAAAATTCATCGAAGTTTTTTTTTCCATGCTTCCCGTGCGGTGTCCTTTGTTCCACGGTTGTACAGTGACCCTAAATGCTTGCATATTTAGCCAACAGATTCAAACTCGGAAACTATTTTAAAACTAATTGCACCATGCATAATAAAATGAATGCATTCTTAATATAATTAAATAGATTCATATTCGTAATCATTATTCGTGTTTCACGAAATTAAATCTTTTATTTTTATTTTTGCACAGTTGTCATTTTACAGTTACTTCCACTCCCTAAAAAATGTCTACACACAATCACTGAAAATAGCGATAATCCTCCATTCACAACACCGTGATTGGTTGTTTAGGGGTTTCCAAAGTAAATAAAAAATATTACTTAATACCTAGAGATTAATAAGGAGCTTTAGTCCCGATGTGCAGAGACTAAAGTAACATTTCGGGTTAAAGAATTTTATTATCTCAAAAGAAAATTACATTTCACTTTATGAGACTTAATAATAACATGCATTAATTTATTACACCAGTGAGCGTTAATGTAATAACGATTACTTACATCTAAATACCTTAGAAATATAAACAGTTAAGTTCTCCTTACAACATATTACATAGGTACACTTGAAGTGCATAGCTAATGGAATTTAACAAAAAGCAATAGTAGGTAATAATTAAAAAACGCAAAAGTGGGTATGCACAAAACTGATAAGGCCGATAGCATACAAAGCAACGGCAAAGCCAGGGCCGGACTCGGTTTATTAGGTTGGCGCAGTGTTATTTAAAATATGAGTTTTTAATTTGTTTTTAAATACGTTGAAAGATTTGATACTCTTTATATCGTTAGGTAAACTGTTGTACATTCGTGCTCCTTCACACCGAATGCTCTTGTTGCCAAATTTTTTTGTTCGAATACGAGGTATGTATAAATTGTCGGCACTGCGAAGATTCCGAAAGCCCTTCTCCCTATTAGTGCTAAAGGATAATTGGCAGTTTATCGTTTTATTTAAGATCTTTTTTATTAGTAAACACGTATTATAGTGATAAAGTTGCTTAAGGCTCATGAGTTTAGTTTCAGAGTATACTTTGTTGGTTGGAGTAAGGAAGTCGTAGTGAAAAAGTACCTTTATTATTTTATTTTGTATTATCTGAAGATCTTTCAGAGTCGTTTTGCAGGCATTGCCCCATACTTCTATGAGATAATCCAAATGAGATTTGACTAGTGCATAATAAATATTATAACGTACAGGACGCGGGAGGCATCTAACAATACCACGCAGGCAGCCGATAAGAGAGGATAGTTTTGATCGAGTTTTGTTTATATGTGCTTTCCACGTCAGACCGCTATCTAGTGTTAAACCTAAATATTTTTCTTGTGTTGATTGTTTTAGCTGAACATTGTTGATTAATAATGGAGGATGATTACTAATTTTCTTATTTTTTGCTTTAAAGATGACATACGAAGTTTTAGTAATGTTAATAGTGAGTAAATTAAACTGGAACCATTGGTGAAGGCTATCTAGATCATTTTGAGCTAATTGGAATATATTGCTTATTGAGTTTCCGAAGTAAAAGATACACGTATCATCAGCATATAATGACACTTCACCATGCAATGTTAAATCACTGATTCCGTTGATATAGATGATGAACAGCAGCGGTCCAAGAATTGATCCTTGGGGAACTCCAAATGTGATAGGCAGAGGTGGACTTTGATATTTATCTATTTTGACTAATTGGGTGCGACTTACAAGGTATGATTCAATAATTTTATACGCCAAACCAGATATTCCAATGCTATTGAGCTTTTGTAGTAGGATCGAATGGCTAACTGTATCAAATGCCTTCTTAAGATCAATAAATATACCCAGACATATATTTTTTGCATCGATATTTGTTTTAATATTTGTAACTAAATCTATGGTTGCTGAAAGAGTACTCGATTGTTTGCGAAAGCCGTATTGACGTTTGAAAAGAAAATCGATTTGGGTCAGATACTGGTCAAGTCGGCTATATATGACCTTTTCGAAAATCTTGGACATCACTGGTAGCACTGAGATAGGCCGATAGTTCCCAGGATCCATTTTAGTACCAGCTTTATAGATAGGACTAACTTTTGCGTTCTTCAACTCGTCTGGGAATGTCCCCCTTTCCAAGTGGTTATTAATGCATCGTGTGACATCTTTAAGGATATGATTTTTAATACATTTAATAGCTTTTGTACTTATACCGTCAATACCAATACTAGAGTTCGAGTCTAGATCATCAATTATTTTCGAAATCTCATCTTCAGTACATTGAGTTAGTTCAGATAGTTTGTTAGAGGTTTGACTAGAATCGGGTATAGTGTATTTAGAACTGTTATGAAATTTAGTTGGTACTTCGTTAGCCAATTGGGATCCTATAGTTGCAAAGAATGAATTAAATATCTCGCATACTTTGTTGCCGTCAGTGACGATACCAGAAGTTGTCATAAGTTGTGGAGGAACTTGATTTAATTTAATTTTATTTCGAGATAGATGGTTAATTAAAGTCCACATTTTTTTGGGGTCATTTTTACACTTGGAGAAAGTTTCATAGTAATAATTGTCTTTGGTCTTACTTATGAGTTGAGTCACTTGATTTCTTGTTTTCTTGAAAGTTGCTTGTAATTTTGTGTTGCTAGGATTTCTCTTCAGTTGTTGCCATATATCATTTCTTTTGTTAATACTATTTATGATATCTTTACAGATCCAATCATTACGTGGAGTGTTCATGATTTTAGTTTTCATAACTGTATTACTATGTATGTTATGTTCTATTGCCTTCTTTAGTATAGAGTAGTCGGGATTTTCTGAAGCGAAGTTGTATCTTGCAGCGTATTCGTAGAGATCTTCATAGATGAGGGCTTCATATTGAACTCGTTCAGGTGCTCTAGGTTTACACTTCTTCATTTCTAAAAACATCTGTGCGTGGTCCGATAGCGACGAGTCTAGGAGACCCAGGCTGAGCTTAACGTCTTTTAAATTTGTGTGGATGTGATCAAGAATGCTTTTCTTCGTAGGTGTAGTACGGGTTGAGTATTTTTCATGGATTTTGTTAAGGGTCTTATATCCGGATTCTTGCAAAATACCCTCGTACTTTTCTGTATTTCTATCCACAGTTAATAGGTTCAGGTTGAAATCACCGAATATAATCGCTCTCGGCCTATTTTGTAGCTGGTGTTCAAAGTCCACCGTAAACACACAGTAAATTATTCCTACATCCATTGCAAGTTTATTCATATGAATCCAGAGATAGTTGTTACCATTAGAATACTGTCCTTCTATGTAATTGTGTTTCAGGTCATTATGTATAAATATTGACACGCCGCCTCCTCTTGCATCAGTGCGGTAGTTGAAGTAGTGAGTGTAGTTAGGAATTTGTAAGTTCATAGCCTCCTGCTCTGTTTTTATCCACGTTTCGGTAATCAATATCAGATGTAGTTTATTTTTGGTAGAGTTAATGATACATTTGATTTCATCGAGTTTACCGGGCTTAACAATGCTTCGTATATTTGTATAGAAAAAATTAAGTGAGTTTTGATTAAGTTTAAGATCCTCATATGAAACCAGTAATCTATGCTCCGTATCGCTGCTATCAGTACGTTGGAAATGTACTACTATTGGCTGTCGTTTTTGGTGGTGTGATCTTTGATACTATTTTGGGAATGCCTTTGATATATCTAATTGTCAAGTCATTTTCTCCGCTTTCCTGTCGATTTTGCAGTTGTTGTCGCAGGTCTCTGAGATACGTTTGCTGGGCAGGAGTTTGATCAGCATATATTTTAATAGTCTGGTTATTTATTTTATTCTTGTTTTGCAGAATTCGTTTGGGAAACTGTGGTGAGTTGAAGCATATTTTGATAGGCCTCGCTCTTTGTTCGTTTAATTTACCAAGTCGAAAAATGGAGACTGGATCGGGGAGGTTTTCTGCTGTGAGTCGGATTACTGTAAGTACCTCGTTTCTATCGTGTGCTAGTCTCTCTTCTTTGTTCTCAGTTGATGCTTCATATATACCGTGAATTATTATGTTGTTTTCTCGGGACATGCGCTCTCGTATCTCGCGCATTACATGTTCATCGTCCCGAGAAGTTATTGCTACGGCCGATGATGTTTCGCGTTTAAGCATATTAAGATCGTATTCTACGTCTTTTAATTTAATATCCATCACAGCGCTGTGTTGCTTAAGTTGGGATATATCCAAGCTTATCTTTTGGTTTTCTAGAGCAAGAGTTTCAGTCGCTGTTTGTATGCTACTCACTTGATCCTTAACCTGTGCCATGTCATCCCGCAGCGAGGTCATAAGCTCTTTTTGATTGACAGTAAAGTCTCTCAGGATCGCAGTAATTTCTTCACGAAATAGTGCCAATTCATTCCTGCAGTTGCAGTCCGGCCCTGGTGGTTGTTTGCGTTTTCTGAGAGTGACTTGCATGTCTGTTGCGTCCGCGTCGCTAAACCTCGAGAGGTCTGGCTGTGATCCACTGCTGTGTAATTTATTTGGTGATCTACTCACAATCATTTTTGCGCAAAAATGATTTAAGATCGGTTGTTTTTAAGCGATCAGTGCTGCTTTCGCGGGTATTTGTAATTAACGGTAGGCGAGTAAATGAGATGAAAAATCTCACCTGTGCTCTTTACTCGAGGTGATTAGCGATGCGAGACTGCGTATTTGAACACTTTCACCAGCCAAAAGGACGCAAGAAGGCGGAGACCTGCTTATACAAAAGAGATCCTCACACTATGCACGTAAGGGTCACTTTAGGTCGAGGAGTATTTAATAAATTTAAATATTTTTATCGACACGTCTGCTCTTAACGCTCACCAGCAGTATTATTACATTTTAAGAGCATGAGAAGTGAAAATTCTTTTATAGCACGTTTCATAGTAACTTACTATTAAAAAACTAGGCTGAAAAATAACCGGCCAGGAGCGAGTCGAACTTGCACGCAAAGGGTTCCGTACCGGTTCAAAGTATTCGTAGTTTATCTTTGATCATAGTGTTTTTATTTTGTTTACGGGAAACTAAGTCTAATTTTTTTTTTATCAAGAAAAACAACAAAAATCGATTATTGCACATTTTTATTTTATTATTTTGTCTTTTAAAAATAAAATAAATATCAGGGGACAATTACACACCAATTGACCTAGTCCCAAACTAAGCTCTAGGCTTGTACTATGGGTACTAGACAACGATATAAATACTTATATAGAGAAATAAATACTTAAATACATAGAAAACATCCATGACTCGGAAACAAATATTCGTGCTCATCATACAAATATCTGCCCTTACCGGGATTTGAACCCAGGACCGCTAGCTTCGTAGGCAGGGTCACTACCAACTAGGCCAGCGCGTCGTCAAAGTCAAGTTTAGTTTCTATAAAAACTCGTGTTGAACTTATAAGTAATAAAAAAACGATACTTTTAAGCATTTATTGTTATTAAGTTTAACAATTGTTGTAGTTAAAATTACACAATAAATGAAATGTTTTCTACAAAATATCAACGTCTCACGTCTATATTTATATACATATTTAAAAAAGGAATCCAGAAGCAATGTTGTTGCACGTTCTTGTTGACAGATGGTGTTATTGCCCCACTACAGTTGCTAATGCCCCTACAGGTCGATTCACAAGAGTTGGCACGAATGGATTGAATGAGTGAACGAAAACTGTGTAAAATAATAACAGGTTTTCGGTTTGAAATTCGAACATCGGTTCAAAGGACGGCACTCACACATCACACAGAGATAGGTGACATTACTTTTGTTCATTCAATTCATCCCAGCTTTAGTGAATCTACCTGTACATAGCAAGTTTCTGTGCCTGGCACATGAAAAGCTGTTGACAGGCGTTCTTGCCTATATGATATTTGGGTTAAAAATACTGAAACAGCATTTAAAATTCATATATTTCTAGAACCTATCTGCATAATATACATATTACGAGTTACTTATGTCCTCAAAAGAAGCAAGTGTATATTATTGTTAAAACCTAGTTCTATTAGATACTCTTATCGGTATTGGAACGATGTACACTTCAATCAACCGAATCATCGTAAGAGTTTGTGCCCAACAATCTGTCGATATCGGACAGCCAGTATATCAATCTATCAATATATCCTCCATCTAAATTATAACTTAAAAGGAGTAAGTTCATGTTCTGAGATGCTCGTGGTTCCTCCAGTTTATATTGCAATTGCTGATCCCGAAGAGCTAATAATTTCAATAAAAGAATTGATATCAGCGTCCATTGTATAGGCTTAAACATAATGTTATGAGCGCTTAATTTAAAAGTTTTAACGATAAGCCTTGCTTCTGTATTCAAGGTAAACCCGAGCATACCTAGGGATCTAAGCAGGTCTGGTAGGACCTTGTTCAAATGCTGATACACAATCCGCCTCCGCAGAGCGTTCTGTGAGGTGTTGTCTAGTAAAGGCAGCTGTGTCAAACCTTTATCTTCATTGCTTGTGTTCGGTTCTGGTAAAGGCTCAGGTACCTCTGTTTTTCCATCAAGATATGCTACAACTTTTAACTGCATCCTCTTACTTTCCTCCTGTATCATTGTGTAATCTGGCAATGGTTTTGTCCCTCTACGTATTGCTTTGGAATCAAGCTTTCTGTCTTCTAGCTCTAACATGTTTAATTTACGGCACAATGTTAGATATGTGTCGTAATTGTTTGATTTATAGAACCTGCTCTTTGAGTAGTTGTACATGTATTCTTTGAAGAATTCTCTCTTGTCTGTAGCCATTTCTCTCATTTTCTCCTCCCCAAATAAGAATATCATTGTGTCTATTGTGAACCACTCAGCAAGGCTTTCTTCCACTTCTATATTTAAAGAGCTTAGCGTTGGTGGCCCTTTCTGTTGTCTTTTAGGTGAATTTGTTTTCACAATAGGATCCTTAGTATAAAATGGATCATGTTCATAAACTGGCCATTCAACTACCTCCCCCATAATGCCTGGTTTTAGTTTTGATCCTTGAATTTTTAGGACTGGATAATTGTACCGTTGCATATCAAGTCTTTTTTTCTCTTCTGCTGAAATTTCTTTATTTCCATTGTTATTCTGTTGTGGAGACTTAGAATGTCCATCTTTTATTTTTTTGACCGTTTCATGCAAACTAGCCTGAGTGACGTCATTCTCTTGTGGAGACTTAGAATGTTCATCATTTGTCTCTTTGTCCATTTCATGCAAACTAGCCTGAGTGACGTCATTCTCTTGTGGAGACTTCGAATGTTCATCTTTTGTTTTTTTGTCCGTTTCATGCAAACTAGCCTGAGTGACGTCATTATCTTTTGGAGACTTAGAATGTTCATCATTTGTTTCTTGGTCCATTTCATGCAAACTAGCCTGAGTGACATCATTCTCTTGTGGAGACTTCGAATGTTCATCTTTTGTTTTTTTGTCCGTTTCATGCAAACTAGCCTGAGTGACGTCATTATCTTTTGGAGACTTAGAATGTTCATCATTTGTTTCTTTGTCCATTTCATGCAAACTAGCCTGAGTGACATCATTCTCTTGTGGAGACTTAGAATGTTCATCATTTGTCTCTTTGTCCATTTCATGCAAACTAGCCTGAGTGACGTCATTCACTTGTGGAGACTTCGAATGTTCATCATTTGTTTCTTTGTCCATTTCATGCAAACTTTCTTGAGTGACGTCATTATCTTGTGGAGACTTAGAATGTTCATCATTTGTTTCTTCTTTACGTACCATTTCATGCAGGCTAGCCCGGGCGAAGTCGTTAATAGATGTAAATGATGGTGGCTCAGGTACATCAACTTTCTCGATAATGGAAACATCTATCTCTTGTCCTATACAAGATGACACATTAGGATCAGTGTCTGAAGACATCAAATGGAAAGTAGGAATATCCTCATACTCTCTGTACCATAATGGAGTTTCAAACATTTGATTTTTTACATACATAGCAGAGTGGTAGCAAATGTTGCTGCAAAAATTCTTCCTCCAAGTTATATCATACACTTTGTTGTGCCTTACTGATATTTTATATTTTTGCTTTGGAATATCCTTCTGGGATATCGATTTGTCACAAAGAGGATAGCCACAAATGTGCGTAATAGATCTCTCTTCTATAATGTCCTCAAAGTGGCTCTTGTTAATATCGTATAGAGATTCTAAAAAGTAGGATTCGGAAATGTTCTTTTCCAGTAAATTTTCGACGATAACTTGAGCTTTCGCGTTACTTTTTCGTTTGTTCTCTAGTGCTCGCGTTATTTGCTCCCTGGTCATTTCCGATACTTTAGGTTTCTTTTTCGGTTTATTCTTAGGCGCCTCCATTTTGGTGATGACTAGGGTAACGTTGAATTGATTTTGATGAGTAAACTGTGTTTTTCCTACAAAATACTGCTATGTGTAATAGCGATTTGCGATTCTAAATTCGCATCGTCAAGAAAACCACATTATTGTATTGATCGATAAAAAGAGTTTGACAGATAATGTCAGTTTAGAAATGAACTCGATTTTATTCCGTGCTCCGTTTCACGACGCTACAAGTTACAAATTACAATCGAAAGTCTCTTTCTAACTCCTATTGCTAGAAAGAGAGTTCCGCTTGTAACTTGTAGCTTCGTGAAACGGCCACTGATATTTTATTTTTCCCTGTAATTAAATGGTTTTAAGTGTTTTAAATTATAAGTATGGTTTCAATCCTCCACTTTATAAATATTTATTTTTGAGTTTAGACACTTCTGAACGTTTTAAGACGTTTACGAAGACTACTAGTATTGAAAGTTGTGAACTGAATAACGATTACTTTTTCTTTATTTACAGAAGTCAAGATAAAGTCCTCATATTTAGTGCGACTGGGGATCGAGACGCGGAAGTCCTTTTAAAGCCTTTGACAAACTTTGATTTTAAAACTATATATTTTGTCATACCTACGGCTTACAAAGATCTAAGCAAGAAAAACGATAACTACTCCAAAATAGAGCAAAAGGAGTTGATTGGTAGATGTAACAGTAATTCTCAGATTTGGAAAGCGAATAATAAAAATAGCAGCGAAATATATGTTATGGAAAGCGTTTCAGAAGCATTAATTAGTATTAAGCGTTCTTATAATTCTGTTGACAAAAGTTCTGTACTTATAACTGGTTCTTTACACCTAGTGGGTGCTGCTTTGTCTATTATAGACCCTAATTTGAGCAGAGATTAATAGAAATTAAATACTTCCAATTTCACAAAATATTTATTAGCACCGTTTTAAAATCAAATATGTATTAAAAAGTGGATTTTACAAGGTCTATTATATTTATATGTTATTTTTAATTGTAGGTACTGTTTCTTTGTAATGTGTTTGTTTAGTGTACAATAAAGTGTATTGTATTGTATACTAGGAAATAAAGTGCTTGTTTTCATTTGTTTTATTTAATTACATACAAAAATAATTTGGGACGAAACACGTTTATGGCCCTGTGTTGTTTGATAAGTAGTTAAACTAACTCATTGATAAAACTCGAAAAAGGAATGGATTTTTTTTTATACTTTTCCTTGAGATTTTAACCATTAGTAAAGTTTTTTGACCGTTAGTTAGTTTATCTACCGATCAAACAACAGGCCATTAATTATGTCACGAGGCATATGCGTTTTTCTGATTTTACAGTAAACTAGTAGATGAGTAATAGGCCCCAAATGAAGACGTCACAGTCCCCCATCCTAATTTAGTAATACCCTGACCGAATCTGCTCGTATGTATAACTTTGTAATATCATATTTACCTATATTCCTTTGCTTGCTACTATTCTATATAATTTTATAAAGATCGGATAACGAGACCGCGTTACCACTTGACCCACCACTCGTAGAGGCAGATAGTCGTGGAGTTTAAAGTTTCGTTGTCGTTGACGAACGTGTGATATGTTATGTGTGTGTGTGTGTGTGTGTGTGTGTGCGCGTGTGCCTGCGCACGCACGCACGAGAATAGGAACAGGCTAAGAATGACAGTCGTTCAACGGTAAAATACGACAATGGAAACGCGGCCTTACTTATTGCCGAATATACATATACGAATGCCCACTGAGTTGACTCTAAAGGTGCAGTACACATGCAGTAACGATAGTGATACGAGAAAATCACGTTATTCGTCTCAACCAACTACTAGACATAGCGATTCGACTGGACTAATTGATACTCGCTTTTATTAAAAGTAGATTCACATTGTATAAGATTTGACGGTATGACTTTCGTTCCGTTGAAAGTGGGGAGGATGCTTGTGTGGGACGCTACCTGCGTCGATATTCCGTCTCCGTCCACGTTCAGCTTCCTCTTCAAAACCGGGACCAGCGGCTGCATCGGCCGAACAACTAAAACGGCGCAATATGCTGCCTTCGATGAGGGTAACATGTCTACCCGAAATATTAAAGTTTAATTAAGTTTATTTGCATTAGTCCAAGTGGAAATAAGACAAGCAAATCTTGAATCTGAATCGTAGCATCGATGTTCGTTGCCATTATTCGAATACTCGCTTAACACTGACTTAGCTCGCTTCGTAAACGCAGTCCGTAACGTCAAACCGTCGCCAGACTGACTTTTGGCAGATTTCAAATTATTTCTTTCTTCGTACTACTCGACCTTCCTTTCTCCATATAAAATTTAGTTGAAAAACTACGCTTTCACCTCACAGCGGCTACTAATTTAATATTACGCGGTTTCTCGCGTTGTTACGTTTTCTACAAGTATATTTTGTAGTGGCACTCTGACAACCATCAAGTATATTATTATCCTGTGATTACTCTATTTATTTTTCTAATTGACTACGGGTTGATAAGAATGTAGAACGGTGCTATCAAACCAGTGATAAACAGAAAGGATCAGTATTTGAAGATATTACGGAAAGGTAGGCGTTTTATTATTATTTCTAGAATGTATTTAAACTAATAGAGTCAATAACATCGGTTTTTTAAAGTAATAGTTGAACTACTAATTTCTAATTGATTCAAGATTATTATTCAGTATTCGTTGTTTGTAATGAAGTACTTCCCATTGCAGATAATGTACAGTTCTTTTGTACATGAATAGTTGTTGACTATGTTTTTAATCATAACTTTTACAAGATGTTGTTGTTTAGATAGATTTAAAAACAAAATAAACTATTGACAAAGTTTAACCACTAGGTAGGAAGTAGGTACTGAATAAATGTAATCTGTTAATTTAACCCCTTTGTATTAAGAATAGAAAATAAAAACTGAGTTCTGTTTAGTTGAATATTGATTCTATTTACATCTATGAAAAAGATTTAAAAAAAAAAATGGTGCTCTATTTTATTTTTTTGATTCATTTTTGACAAATGGGCATCATTACTCGCAATAATGTGGACATGACTCCAAATATTTTAACTAAACAAATTAAATTAAATTAATTGATTTCTTACCTGAACTTTAATCCTGATCCTTTGCAAGGCAGTAATATATAAATAATACAAAGACGTGAGGAGAGGCTATTATTATTAATCTACGTAAGTTTGCTCCATTAACATCCGTGGATTGGGAAAGGAGCTTCTCACCTCAAAGTTTATTTTACCCTTTGAAAAGGAATAAACTAACCACAGAAATTTTTTAAAAATTACTGTTTATTTGCTTTAATAAATCTACACAATAACAAGTCTTTGTATTATTTATTTATTACCGTCTTGCAAAGGATCAAAATTATTTTTAGGTGAAGTAATCAATAATGTAATTTAATTTGTACCCTTAAATTGGCAGTGTATCTAATAATGCCCATACTATAATGTTCACTTTTTATATTTTTTTAATGCTAATTTCAAATCGAATACGCTTTGAATTCACAACTTTTTTATTTTTCCAATTTAAGGGTTAAAATCTTTGGAGTCATGTCCTCCAATCTCTGTTTAAATAATACTAAAGCAGACGGCAAAATGCATAGCAATAGTACAAGCATTTTAAATGTAATTTGGTTACCAATACAGTATAGAATGCTTCGACTATTACATTCCACTTAGCAGCCTTCTTCGGTGTTACGGCACTATACGGGTTATAGGTTATACGAGGGGCGGCTGATAAGTAATCTCCTTGGTCAGAAATATATACAAAAATAATGCTGGCTGGTATGGATTTATATTCGTTTGTTATTCTATTTTCAAAATGTATTACATTCATTTGTTTATTGCATCACGTTTATTTGTCTCCTACAATTGTTTCAAACATGTCGGTAGAAAAAGTGAAAATGGATAAAATCGAGCAGCGTGCGGTGATTAAGTTTTTGACTAAAGAAGGGAATACGCCTTCGGAGATCAGACAGCGTATGTTACGTGTGTTTGGCAGTTTGTGTTCTTCCGAATTTGTTATAAAGTTTTGGTCAAAGCAGTTTAAGTTAGGTCGTGAGAGTCTGGAAGATGATCCTCGTAGCGGAAGACCAGTTTCGGCCGTCACCGATGAAAATGTAGCCAGGGTGAAAAAAATTATATTAGAGGACCGACGAGTGAAGCAGTGGGAGATAGCTAGAGATGTGGGCGTCAGTAAAGAGCGAGTCAATGAAATAATTCATGAGCATTTGAACATGTCCAAGGTTAGTGCACGTTGGGTCCCCAGAATGTTGACTGCATTTGACATGGAGAGGCGTGTCAAATGTTGCGAAGAGTTTTTGGAGATGAGTCGAGGGAAAGAGGAAGAAATAATTTCTAGAATTGTAACATGTGATGAGACTTGGATTCGACAATGGGACCCGGAAAGTAAGCAAGAGTCGTTACAGTGGAAATTTAAGGATGAGAAGCCGCCTCGGAAATTCAAGGTCTGTCCATCGGCAGGTAAACTTATGGCTACAATCTTTTGGGACACAGAAGGGATTTTGCTCATAGATTATTTACCGAAGAAAACTACAATGAATGCTGATTATTACTCAAACTTACTATACCAACTAAGAGAGACAATAAAAGAAAAACGGCGAGGTAAACTAAACAAAGGTATTCTGATTTTGCACGATAACGCACCAGTGCATACCGCCCGCACAACGAAGCTAGCAATTAAAGACAATGGCTTCGAAACCATTGACCACCCCCCTTATAGTCCAGATTTAGCCCCCTGTGACTATTTTCTGTTTAGACTTCTCAAGAAAGACCTCAGGGGACGAAGGTTTATGACCGATGACGAAATGAAGGCTGCGGTTACTGACTTTTTTGACGACAAACCGAAAGATTTTTTTTTTAATGGTTTAAATTCAATATTTGAAAAATTTAATAAGTGCATTTTACTAGCAGGGGACTATATAGAAAAATAAAAAAAATTTAGCCACGACAGTCTTTTGTTTCATTGTTAGGTAGATTACTTTTCAGCCGCCCCTCGTATGTTAGAGCGTGCTGGTTTCCGCAACTCGACGACTTAATGTATGCGCCCTTTTTGCGTGCGGGTTTTGGCACTACTCTTGCCAACCCAATTCTACCAGGAAGCCTAGCAAACCCTTGATGTTGCCGACGGCTTCCGGTAGCGACCTCGGTGTTCCGAGGTGACGTGCCTACTATAGGGGTTGTTAGATAATTATATAGAGCGGCATTCTGGTCAAAATAACTGGTAGGAACTGGATCAAGGCGGCTAACTGCATAGTAATAGTATAAGCATTTTAAATTGTACAGTCGACATCAAAGATATGTTTACACTTTAGTACCTTGTCACTTTATCCGCTATGACAATTTCATATGGCAGTTAAAACATGACGTTAAATAGACAAGGTAATAAAGTGTAAACATATTTATGACGTCGACTAGTAGTAGTAGTTTTGAATGTGGTTACTGATAGATACCTTCTTTGGTAATACGGCAATATTGTCATTCTTGTTGCTGTCCTACGACACTGTTGGTAAAAGGGGTCTCCACTAAATAATGCATAATCTTTTTGACCGCACCTAGCTTCATGAAAATGCACATTATAGAGACTAGTATATAGTATCCACTTTAACTGCCAACAACACGCTAGGCGAGTCCATTTTGTATGAAAATCAGAGCTCTTGGCAATGAAAGTGTTCATAAACTCTTACCGAAAGAGTTAAATAACCTATAATCATATATGCATTTTTGTTTATTTTTGTCTATAAGGTTCAAATTAAATAATAAAAAACTCACAAGCCTATTAGGTCGGATGTAAAGGGTTCAGTCACGTCACTGAGAAAAAGCTCCACGCAATATCACTAAAAACTACATCATTCACTTCAGCTTGGTTTGGCTACGTTTAAGAAAATTTTAAAGCATCCAAATTTTATCCAATCATGAAGTACCTATGACCATTGGATAACTTAAAAAAATCATTATGTATAATAAATAATAATATGTTTTTTTGGCAAGGTGAAACTTTAAGGGTTTCTTGTTTTCAAGAATTATCATAAATATTATTTTCTGTTATTGAAATAAATAAAATATGAAATCAAACTCTCATTACCCATCTTAATTTTTGTCCTTAATGTAATGTAGTCAGCTTTTTGTTTGCAAGTTTTTTTTAATGTACTTTTTCTTTATCAATATAATTAAATAAGATTTTTTTTTCATTAGAATCACATTTCTTTATGATATTACAGAGGACATAAAAAAAATCAACCGTGCTTTCAATGTTATTCTATTCTATTCTATTTTTTTGTTTTTGGCAACCGGTCGCTTTTAGATTAGCTTTCAATGTTATCTAGCTTTACCAATCAATTTTTTGCAAATAATTCGTGGGCAGCCGCTAACAAATGACAAACTATAAGCGAAGTGCCTACTTTAACTTATGATCAATCAACTCTAAACGAGTGTACAGGCAGCAGTGTTCGCATTGTTGTGTTCAGGTCATGGTGGTGCGGGGAAAAGACAACCGGTGAAATTACTAACATGGAGGCATTCCATCTTAGTCCTCAGGGTTGGCAACGCATTTGCAGTCTTTTGATTGTAACTTTGAGACTACAATTGTCTATAAGTCACAGATCCCACTTACCATCAGGTGGCCTGTGTGCTCGTTCGCTTCTCCATGACTTAAAAAAGCAAACTTTAAAAACTCGAATGTTGCTAACCAACTTTAAATCGTTATAAATCCTAAATGATAATTAAAAATGAAAAATGATGAAAAAAACCTAAAAATGATTTTAAAATACCTATTCAATGATACCCCACTTGTCATAGTTCGTCGATTTATTTTTCTCTTTTACAATATGGCGTCTGGTTGTCGCCATATTCTAGTCTAAGTGACAATCACAAGATTAAGACAAATCTATTGACATCAGATTCATCAAAATCGGTCCACGCGTTTAGTTTCTAGAGCGCCACAAAGGAACAAACATATATAGGCTGATAAACACATTACACTCCTTCGGCAGTCGGATAAAAAGGCGGTATTTCAAATTCAATAGTCATACCAGATACGTACTAGTAATGAGGTTCTGTCAGTGGCAGATTTTTGTCTGACCGCCATTTTGTCTTAGCAGGCTAGACATACATTGTATACAATATACCTACGATAAAGCGAAGTCCAATTGTCTATCTGATTACGAATACGGTTCAATTGATAGTCAATCGGCAAAACAAATAAATGCTGATAGTTGAGTCGTCAATCTATTATAAGGGCATTTCTTTAAAAGTTTGTACCTAGTTAAGGACAAAAATTAAGAAACGTTAACTTTTCCGCTGAGTTACGAAAATTAGTCGTACATTTATATACCTCTCAGCGCCAATTAGCAGTATCTCTAATTCAATCAATGAAGTAGATTCAATCCTCACCCGTTAGTAATATGCTGGCACTTGCTGCAGGAGTTTTGTCTGAGATACCACCATTTATCTTATAACAAGTATAACTAATTTTCGTAACTAAGCGGAAAAGTTAACGTTTATTAATTTTAGCCTTTAACTAGGTACAAACTTTTAAAGAAACGCCCATAAATTGATTTGTCTAATCTATTTTTTTTAACAGTGTCTTAGGTGTTCTGTATGTATTTCTCTGTATAAGTGTGTTTATCTTTGTCTATAGTCCACATTCCAATAAACTTGTCTTACTTAGTAAACACTTTTATAACCTCAAAATGCATCATTTTTGGATATGGAGTCTGCTTTTGGTTAAAATATTGTTGGACGCCGACTTCAGTTGGACCGACCTATTTACCTACCATTTTAAAGAAGTTATTTTTTTGCTTTTTAAGGCGGGTTTTTGTTTTTTAAAACTTTTTTTATTTTATAATTTTTAGTGATCATAATTATGCTGTTATTCTCCCACTTCTAAATTAATAAGAAACAATAGAACATTTCAATCTCGCCGCAAGCAACGCCGTGGGAAAGTCATGGTCATATATTTAAACCTAAATATGCTTCGTCATAGTCGCTCAACTTAATCGAAATATCTTGTCGACACCCTCGAAATATATACCGTTTAGGAGTTCCAGTGGCCATCTGTGGTCTTCATCATCAGTTTCACTTCACCAAATAGTGGTTTCCAAGACTAAATACACGAGTTACAATGAAAAATACCAAAATCGCTATAGGTGTGCCTATAAATTTTGAAGAGTTCCGTCGATTCCTCATGGATTCCACCATCAGATCTTCATTTTAAGAATGGGACCAAACAGGAAGCACCAGCTTTCAAATAAAAAAAGAATCATCAAAATCGGTTCACCCAGTCGAAAGTTCTGAGGTAACAAACATTAAAAAAAAACAGACGAATTGAGAACCTCCTCCTTTTTTTGAAGTCGGTTAAAAATGCCCGTTTTCAGCTGAATAAAGCAATTAGAGACCACATTTTGCACACTATTTTCCTAGTTATACATCATAGATAGTTTTTTTTACGACAATATTGATATTTTACGCGAAAAGGGAGCACTTCGAGGTTATAAAAGTGTTTACTAAATAAGGTAAGTCTATTGGAATAGACCATAGTATACCCATAGTACAAGCCTAGAGCTTAGTTTGGGACTAGGTCAATTGGTGAGAGATTGTCGCCTGATATTTATTTATTTACTGTCTTCTGCCCTCGACTTCGTCCGCGTAGATTTCGGTTATTCCCTCGGGAACTTTTCCCCTTTAAACTTTAAGTCCGTCCGGTCCAGCGGTTTCGGCAGTGCGGTGATGGATCAGTCAGTTTCTTCTTTTATATTACCATGTTTTCATTACTGCAATCAGATTAACGTCATGATTTGTTAACCTCTGTGGGCCTAGTTGGTAGAGACCCTGCCTACGAAGCTAGCGGTCCTGGGTTCAAACCCCGGTAAGGGCAGATATTTGTGTGATGAGCCCGAATGTTTGCTCCTGAGTCATGGATGTTTTCTATGTATTTAAGTATATATGTGACGTTATCAGTCTATGTAAAGGGACCTTATGGCGGATGGCGCTTACGCCGCACTGCGTCACGCGACGTTGTATTTATATCGGAGCGTCTTTAATAATGGCGGAAGCGCCATCCGCCATAAGATCCCTTTACACAGGTAATGCTACATATCTCTCTGTAAGTATTTATATCGTTGTCTAGTACCCATAGAACAAGCCTAGAGCTTAGTTTCGGACTAAGTCAATTGGGGTGACAATGTCCACTGATATTTATCGAAAAAGTCCTTAATACTTACTGTAAAAGCATCTTTCTACCAACCAAGTAAACAGTTTGTTTTTAAATTTATCGAGAGGTATTTGCTTAAGTTGCTTTGGCGGTTATATATTTTAATATTTCCTTCTAATATGGTGTGTCTTCTAGTATGGGTTACATCGGATCGGGTCAAGACCGGATAATTCAACTTACTACTAAACTAACAAAGGTTTACGATCCCTGGCGCTGCAGGCTGCGGAGCGCAACAAGATAACGTAGGCAGGTGTGTTGCCAGGAATCGAAAACCTTTGTTAGTTTAGTAGTAATCTGAATTATCCGGTCTTAACCCGATCCGATCTTACTCCAACATTCCTAGTTCCTTTCCAAGAAAATATTACTTGCAAAAAAATAAGCACCGTACAAACCTGGGTTTTCATAATATGGTGAGAAACGTTACCGGCCGGAGCTAAATTTGTATGTACCGTTTTGACAGCTACGCAATTCAAGCGGCGCTTCATTATCCTCTTAATACAGTGAGCTTTTTAGCACGGTAGACATCATATCGTCATTGCTTTGAAAAAACCTCGTATCTCATATTTCGTAACGAAAGATTTTAAACTCAAACGTGTAGAGAATTAAGTTCAGACCCATACATCTCGAAATACCAGATACGAGTATTTAGGGTTCCGTAGTCAAACTCGGAACCCTTATAGTTTCGCTATGTCCGTCCGTCCGTCGGTCCACAGCTTAGCTCAGAGACTCTTCGTACTATAAAGCTGTAATTTGGCATGAATGTACATATTAGTCACGCCAAAAAAGTAAGTAGTAAAATAAAATATCGATTTTTTTATTTATTTCGTGTACCTCCCCTACATGTAACGTGACGAGGTATTTTTTTCTCTTCTACCCCATAGTGTGGGGTGTCGTTGGATAGGTCTTTCAAAAATATTGCAGGTTTGTTGAAATAATTTTTCGATTAAGGGATCCGTTTATGAAATATTAAGCTTTAAAGCGCTAATTCTTCAACAACTACAAATACTAAAAATCTGAAAAATATCTTAAATGAAAGCACATATAATGAATTTAATAGGAAAACTATCACGACTAAGTAGACTTCATTGGTTCTTGAGTTATAAACGGTTTAAATGTTTATACCTACCTATCGAAAACTCATTGCGGTGTTGGTAAACTGACCGCGACCTATGTCGATATATGGGGAGAACAGTTTTCCAATGGCAAAATTAAGTTTGTCGCGAGGTCTAATTTGTTTGTAGTAACGGCTTCGGAACCTGTAATTTGTTACGATGGTATAATCCTATGACCCAAACACAGATGTCCAAAGTAAATTTTTCTTTTTAATTAAGGGATTTTCGGGGGACAATATAGGAAATTTAAAAAAGAAAGTTTTGCATACCTTACTGTGTCATATTCTCGTATCAAATGAAAGGGCTCGTTATGAGGCTCTCAAATATATTTTTGTTATTATTGTAAAATAAATAGTTTTGATTTTATTCATGATAGAAAACGAAAATTGGCCATTCCCCCTGGTGTGTTATTCTCTCAAAAAACGGCGGCCGGTCGGACGGACGAGCGAATAAAAACGGTGAGTTAAGGTAGTCCCGTCCGACCGAACAAAACTCATTTTAGCGCGTGCATTGTCAATTAGGGAGCCTTATACGTTCGAGAAGTCATGCTGCCAAATTGAATACACGCGCTAAAATGTGTTTTGTTCGCTCTGTCGGGACTACTTAAACTCGCCGCTTGGACCTTCACTCGAGCGAACGATCACCTTTGCTTTTTGAGAGAATCACAACCCTGATCTCCAAAATGACAGAGCCTAAAATTTTGAAAAAAATATACATACATACATAATCACACGCCTTCGTTCCCAGAGTGGGGTAGGCAGAGCTACAGAATTACAAACATCTCTAAAAACTTGTTGATAATTCTATAACCGCAATTTGCACAATTAGGCTAAGATGTTCACCAGCGTATTAGTGACAGGTTGCAAGCCCATCGCCTAACAGTACTACAAGCCTTTATTCCCTTAGTCGTCTCTTACGACATCCACGGGAAGACATGGAGTGGTACTATTCTAACTCGGCAACCACACGAGGCAAAAATATAAAATATAGTTAATTGCTTGTAGATTACAGGAAAACCTATAAGAATTCTATCAAAAAAAAAACGTAACCCTCTTCACGCGTGTTCAACTCGCATGCGGCCGGTTTTTTGTATTATTATTTCATGTCCCGTCTAGGTCGTCTACGGTCGCCGACATCTCGGTCAGTTTAGTAAACTGATAATCTGAAACATGAAACCGTGTTTCCGTAAAGGAGCGTCCTCACTGAGAGCATTCGCGTGTAATGAGCATTCGGCGCGAACATCGAGTGGTGTGTAAGCATTGAAACGCTCGGCTCAACGTCCACACCACTGGAATATTCACGCGAATGCTCTTGTCGCTACATCATAGAAAATCCTAAATAAACCTATTGACATTATGGTTTTAAGGCCCATTTACATTATACAACTTTCTTGCACATTTAATACAATAAAATTGAGGAAATAAAAAATTGCTCAGCCTAAACCTTACGTTTGGTACAATTCTTAAACACTATTATTGCAAAAAAATAATTACATACAATTATTGCCGATTCTTGTACAAGAAACTTGCATAATCTAAATGGGCCTTAAGATCCGAATAGGAGAAGATTTGGACCAGGCTGTTTATTCGATGAAAAGTATTTTTTATCAAATTTAATACGCTAAATAATATGTGGCGAATAGGTAGGCTGAAAAATTTCAGTCCAGTAGTTATATCATTAAAAAAATAATTAAAAAAGAACTTTAAAAAAAAAAAAATTAAAGGTTTGGTGCAAATTATTAGTACCGACTTACCTGTTTATACCTGCCTACCCAATAGTTTGACGGGAAAAAAATAGTCAACCTAACGTTTGCATATTCTATAGGCTTCATACTTTCGATAGGTATGTAATTTGTCCATTAAACAAGCTATTGCAATTTTATAAAATAAAGTTAGTTTTTAAATTTTTAATCAATTATAAACTGGACTGAAAAAATTCAGCCTTCCTAGTCGCTATATATTACTCAGCATATTAAATTTGGTATAAAATACTTTTTATCGAATAAACAGCCCGGTGCAAATCGTCTCCTATTCGGATCTCCTACTAATATCATTTAGTAACAATAAAGAAATTTCTAAATGCCTGAGTATGTAACGACAAGATATTCAGGGCTTGCAAATATTCGATAAATTCAGATATTCGAATATTCGACTTTAAATTTACAGGTATTCGAATAATTCGAATAATATTCGAATAGTCTTAAAAATTTAATAATAAACGGTATACACCATACTGATATAATTTGCAGTGACTGAGTATACTATTTCTTCAATTACTATTTCTTTGATAGTATGGTATGACCCAAGGAAGCGATAGAATCATCTTTTAATTCATACAACAATTCTTATCTGCTAAAGTAGTAAAATAAAATACCTTTTGTAGATTTTACACTGCTGATTACAGTAAAAATATTTTCGGATTTTTTTATGCAGTAGTTTTTTTATATTTAGGAAAAACAGTAAAAAAAGTTCGATTGTGAATGTTAGGAATACACTTATAGTGCCCTTAGTCCATTTATTACCATAGGAATTGAAAAAAATATACAACTGTCATGTCCATTTTTCATCTGTCTGACGGATTTCTTGATTCTAACGACACGCTTTCGATTCTCGTAATACTATTGTTTTGATATACGCTATTTAAAATGAAAGTGACTAACGGATTTGTAAAAACGGATAGCCGCAATCTGCCCAAAGTCGACGATTTCATGTTGTTACAGTTGTTATGGTTGACAAGTGACATGACATGACAGTCAGTTCTGTTTCTCTGTTGAAAGTTACTTTTTTATTATATATCATGCTAAGATCACGACATCAGTATTCCTAACTTTGTATATACGGTCTTTTTAATGACTATTTCTTTAATAAATTATTAACGACGAATTTAAGTTAAATAAAGAAAAACCGAGAAACACGGGTAGTCTAATTTTTAACCAGCTATTATAAACGCGAAAAAACAAAAGTGCTTTTTTTTTTGAAATGTTGTCAGTTATATAGGGCACCAGTATTCACGTAACAAAAAAGTTTAATTCTAATTCAGTCTTTACTCAGTTCTCGATAATTTCGGTGGTATTTTTATCGTTTTGAAAGAAATAAAAATAAAATAATTTTGATTGTCATTCAATTCCGGAAGAGTAATAAAATTGTAATACTTATCAGAAAAATAGGTCCGAAAATACCGGGATTTCGGTATGCACGCGCCCTAGTAACTACGTAGGTGACTACGGGAGTTAAAGGAAGTATCATCACATCATCCTTTTCCTCGTAGTCGGTATTTGAAGATTACCATCAAAATATATTATGTTAATATCGCTACTATTCGCACGACATGGTCATGGTGGGTGGGGGGATAGTGGGAATGAGACAGACAGTCCCAGATAGTTTCCGAGTAGTACCTAGATGACGTTACATCAATAAATTTGAAGTAATTAAAAATATTCGAATATTCCAATTTCACTCACCGCATTATTCGAATATCTGAATGTACCGAATATTCGAATTATTCGAATATTCGAATTGCAAGCCCTAATTCTATAAGTAAGATTCTGGATAATCCTAATGAGTTATATAGAGCAATACAGTCGTAAACATTTTCTAATTCTGGCGGGGATTCTTTTCCCCTAACAAGCCTCCTTTTACCACCCCTTACAGCTTGCCCATACCACCAAACTCGTCTCTAAAGCACCCTCGACCCATTCATTGGATTGATCGACGGCCCATTCTAGTCTTAAGCCCCCCATACATGTAGAGGCCGATCGGTTCAGGCCGAACTGCGTCAGTTCCGCCTGACCAGATCGAGTGGCCATACATGTTCAGTTTTTCCAAAGGCCAATCGTTCAGGCGGACGGATGGGATTTGCATCAGGCCAAATTACACATACACGATGCTATTTTGCATCCGGTCAGTTAGACCTGAAGGTAAAACGGATCATGTATGGAGTTCTGTCCGGTCAGGCAAATCGTTCAGGCGGACGGATGCGATTTGCCTTTAGGCCGAATTACACATACACGATGCTTTTTTGCATTCGATCATGGAGTTCTGCCCGATCAGGAAAACCGTTCAGGCGGATGGATGCGATTTGCCTTCAGGCCAAATTACACATACACGATACTATTTTGCATCCGGTCAGTTAGACCTGAAGGCAGAACGGATCATGTATGGAGGCCTTTACACGAGTTTCAGTTCTCGGACTACCCCATTGGGATATCCAAGGCTTCTTACAAGTTCTTTTCTAACAACATTACTCCCTCTCGCTCTCCTAAACAATCTTCTTAGTAATTTGGGATGGTCTCACTTGGTTATGCCACTATGGAACCCTGTCGCATAACGTTAATCATTCATTTAAGCCACAGAAGAAAGACTAAAGGCATAGAAACCGTACTAAATAAGCAGAAAATACATTATGGTTCACTTCTTTTTACTTATGGTTTTCATAGTGAGTTGGAAAGAGCTGTTCTTTCGTTATTTGGTACATCGTCACAAGTAAGGCGTGATTTGGACCTATAAGCCTATCTTGAGCGAGTTGCCTACAAAGCAAGATGCCTAACAAAGCCAGATGCCTAAGTATTATGCCTACAAAGCGAGTTGCCTAAAAAGCAAGATAACTAACTAGCATGATGCCTAAGAAGTATAATGACTACCAAGCGAGTTGCCTGAAAAGTATAATGATTTGTTAGATCAATTTTCTAAAATCGTTATTTTTTTATTACAAGAATTTCGACGGAGCTCCGCTATCGCGGAGCTCCTATTTCTGGGTTCTTTGGCCCTCCGGGCCTGCTGCAAAACTAACATAACCTAAACCTACCTACCTTTTTTGACCTAGTTATAATTTGCTTGTTAGGCATCCTGCTTGCTAGGCATCTTGCTTTTTAGACGTCCTGCTCGATAGGCATCTTGCTTCTTAGACGTCCTGCTCGATAGGCATCTTGCTTTTTAGACGTCCTGCTCGATAGGCATCTTGCATTTTAGACATCCTATTCGATAGGCATCTTGATTTTTAAGCATCCCGCTCATAACCCTGTAAAACCTTGTGACAATGACAGTTAAAGAAGAAAAAACAGCCTACTTTTTGTTAAATTTTTTCTCAGGTAATAAATACGTAATCTAAAAAGTAGAGTAAGATAGCTGACGCAAAGTACGTCTAAGGGTGCGGCTCCATTGAGGCGGAGACGAGAGGAGCGGAGCGGAGCTGTGCCAATATTAACCAATGGAAGGCGCATGCGGTCACGTCGAGCGCGCCTTGCGCACGTTAGTTTATATTCTATTGGTTAATATTGGCACAGCTCCGCCCCGCTCCGCTCGTCTCCGCCTCAGTGGAGCCGCACCCTTATAGTCCGGTTTCTATGCTATATGTTCTTATTCTATGATTTAAGCGTAATTTCTGTCATGTGGTTTGACTACGTGACGTCGTTCTTCGCGACTACTGATGTGCAAGTTGCGGAAAGTTTCCAAAAAGTTGGAAAAGTTCTAAGAAATTTCCGGAAACATTCACTAGAAATATAGGAAATTAAATTTAAGAAACGGAATGTTTCAATCCCCAAACAAAATTGTGAGAAATTTTCCTGCATGAATTGTTCCGCAATTTTGGAAAGTTTCCTTTGGCACATCAGTATTCGCGACAGCTATCAGTGAAGACGCTCCTTAAGACAAATGAAATTATAATCAAATCTCAAAACATTGCGAAGGCAATCGTTTGTTTTTGATCTTATTGGGCATTTCTTTAAAAGTTTGTACCTAGTTAAGGACAATAATTAAGAAACGTTAACTTTTCCGCTGAGTTACGAAAATTAGTCGTACATTTATATACCTCTCAGCGCCAATTAGCAGTATCTCTAATTCAATCAATGAGGTAGATTCAATCCTCTCCCGTTAGTAATATGCTTGCACTTGCTGCAGGAGTTTTGTCTGAGATACCACCATTTATCTTATCACAAGTATAACTAATTTTCGTAACTCAGCGGAAAAGTTAACGTTTCTTAATTTTAGCCTTTAACTAGGTACAAACTTTTAAAGAAACGCCCTATTACGCCTTAATTTTGATAGTAAATGCTTATTTACAGACATTTATATCCAGGGGGCAAAATTTTATGACAGGTAGGGAGTTCCTATATCGATAAACTGAATTATCTGTTTAATATACTAGTGATCACTCCGAGTTTTGCCTGTAAAAACATTTTTTTATTAAAAGTGTAAACATTAAACAAAATAACAACGTAATTCTCTTCTTAATTTTTCAAAAAGATTTTTGAGACTTTACTAATCTTTCTTTTTTCTTCATAACAGTCCCATTTGCTATTGTTAAAACAAACGATCAGAATTTGGAACAAATTTTCGAGCATTAAACTTCTCCGTCTTGGCTGACAAAAGTGATAAATCTATTTCAGGTGGCTAAATGACTTCAATTTCTGTGGAGGTAATAGGGGCATAGAACATTTAAAAAATATATGCTTTGTGAGCTTCATACTTACTCAGAACAATACTTACAAAAAATACTTACAATATTAAGTAAGTTAAAGTATAGTTTAAGTATGTATATAGATGAATAAATATAGTATATTTCTATATCTATTTATGTAGATATTTGAATGTATTTATTTTTTATAGTTAGGTTTTATTGGTTTGTTTAATTTTTATGCTCTTTTCCTAAATTAAGTTGTACACTTGCCTACTTGATGCACAACCTTCACTTCTGTCAATCTCTCAAGGGTTAGCTGGAAGAGATCCCTTAAAGGGATAAGTTCGTCTTTGTACATATTTTATTTTAATTTTATCTTCATTGTATTGTTTTTGTTTTGTACAATAAAGTGTTTACATACATACATACATACAATGCTGGGAGCGATCACTAGTACATGGAAAAAGCATCGATAATTGAGTTTATCGATATAGGAACTCCCTACCTGTCATAAAATTTTGCCCCCTGGATATAAATCGTCCCTTTACTTTCTCAACCTCGTATCTGATCGAATAGTTAGATAGGAAAAGCAGTCATGTCCAACTAAAGTATAAATACTACTTTCCTATCTAACTATTCGATCAGATATGAGGTTGAGAAAGTAAAGGGACGAAATGTCTGCTTATTTATATTAATCACTACTTTCGAATAGATTCCGTGGTTTTGAAGATTACGTGGGTCACGTTTTATAAAGCTACAAGTTACAATTTTACAGGTCTAGACTGGCAACACTGCTCAAATGGCTGGTCGTCATTGGTCGAGGTTCTGTCAAATGGAAACTTGTTACCTGTAAATTGTAATTTGTAGCTTTATAAAACAGGTCCCTGATGGATCTATACAGACCAATGATATAATATAGTAAAAAGAGGTAGATATGTTATACGCACTTCGATAGTGGCACCCTAAAACCAAGCCAATTGGTACACCTTTACTTAGTCTTGCGCCGTCAACGGAACCTTGAACTAGTCTGCAGAGCAACATACACTCGTTTTGTTTCGCTCCCGGAAATTAGCATACCATCCTGCTTTCACTTGTCACTTATGAATTATTGTGTAATTGCAATATTTACTGATTATGTGTGCGTAAGCCGGGCCATTTTTACACGCGGAATACTGCATAGGTAACATATCTACCTCTTTTCATATTATATCATTGATACAAACTCACAAAATACGCGTAGTAGACTAGATTCTGCCTGCGATTTCGTCCGAGTAGATCATGAGAGAGAGAGATGAAAAGTAGTCTATGTGTTAATCCAGGGCATAAGCTATCTCCATTCCAAATTTCATCCAAATCTGTCCAGCCGTTGCAGTGTGAAGGAGTAACAAACTAACACACAAACACACACTTAGCCCTTCGGCCGCGTACGAAACCGTAAGTTCGTAACCAGTTACGATAGAAGAATTTTTATTCGTTGTACGAAACTAGTTACGATCGAAGAATTAATCTTCCTTGTTGGAAACCTGTTACGATCGCAAAACTCTAGGTAGTATTAGTGGGATATTCACGTGGTTGTTTATTTACATGTTTATCTTAAAAAAAGGAACATAAACACGTAAAAGATTAACATGTATAATTTCCATGTTTATCTGGTTCGTTATAAGTATTTTCTGATATTTTTACACGACTGCCCCAAAAAAGGAGTGTAATGTTTTCAGGGTTCATGTTTGTATGTATGTATGTATGTGAGTTTCTTTATTCCACTATAACTTCTAAATCCCTTGACCGATTTAGATGTGAGAGGTATCGTTAGAATCCTTACGTCATCCCGGGTGACATAGGATACCTAAACTGTTAAAATTGAAATAACAACAACGGCAAAATGACAATTATTAATATATGTAGGTATATCGACGGCAGTATAAAAAATGCAGTTGGGTTTTTAAAGCTTGCTTTTCATATAGTTATTATTTTCTTGTTTAAAAATTTCCGAACGCCCTTTTTTCCCTAAAGACGTATTTACTGTTATGTTTATTTTCTTGTATAAAAAATTCCGAAGCTTTCTTTTCGTATGGACATATTTACTGTTATATATTTGTCTTGGTAGATCATTTTCACAGAAGACATTTTTGTCATAGTACCGATTTTTTCCCAATAGTATTAACATCGTAATACGTTACCTACCTTGCATACCTAGTCGGGTCATAAGTTCTGTTACTGTGATTTATTTCAATTTAAAAAATAAATTAAAGGAGTTTTTTATAAATCTTTATATTAATCAAAACATTGATTTATGTAGAATAAAAATAAAAATAGTGTATTCTAAACTATTGCAATTATTTGATGTACGAGCTTGAAGTATTCCCATTTCGGACTAGAAAATCATAGTTCAATTTACGCACGACCACAACTGATAACGGCCACAATTTTTGTAAGAGTTCTTGTAGAGAGTTCAAATTTGCGTAAAATATTGATCAGACTTTTAGTTTAAAATTCTGATACAAATGTATTTCAAACAACTTTTAAGAACCTCTTGTACTCCGGTCAATCTTGATGTATCATTAAATCGACTTTACGATTTCACATGAATTCGCAGCAATACGAAAACACACCAAATCTCTTGCTTCATAAGTTGGAATTGAATCTTGTTGAGAAATATAATTTTGGTCTCTAAACATACACAAAGATAGGAAGTTTTATAATATTAAACAAAAAAGTTCTTTGGTAAACAAAAATTTACTTTTAAGCGTTTTCAAAAAGTGAAATTTACTGAAAAGTCATGCGTAATTTCATCGTTGCCGGCTGTGAATGTTAAAAAATCGTCTCGGAAATTGCGGCGACTATTTAAAATGATTATTTGTTCTTCAAAATGTACATAAACTGAGCTTTTAATTTTTATATGTATTGAAATGAAAAAAATTACATTAGTTAGTTTTATTTGACTCAACCTTAGTAACAGAACTTATGGCCGGACTAAGTATTATATAGGCTCCATGCTTTCGATTAGTATGTAATTGGTCTATTTAACAAGAAATAACAATTTAAAAAAAAAAACATTTTCAGTTTTTTTTTAATCATATAAGGACTGGACCTATTTTTTTCAGGCAACCTTTTCGCCATATACTTAGCATATTAAATTTGATATAAAATACTTTTTATCGAATAAACAGCCCGGTGAAGGTCGTCTCCTATTCAGATCTTAGACCATAAAGTTAACTCAATAAGATGAACGACATTTAATGTTCTTTACATTATTCTCTATTTTATTTACAGACTGTTTATTTAACTATACACAATGGCCGTCGAAAACATGGATATTCAAACTATTGTCTGTGTTATTATAAAAATCGTCCATGTTTTGTTGGTAGCCATTGTTCCTATTTTGTTTATTATAAATGTTTAATAACACTATTGAAGCAGTAGAACATCTGAGCGTACTTGCGAAGTATAAGCCACACATACATAGTAAAACATACATCTATACACGGGGTGAGCAATTCAAATGGGTCAGAATAGGTAATCCTCCTAATATTATAAATGCCACAGTTTGTGTGTGTGTGTGTGTTTGTGTGTATGTTAGTTTGTTACTCCATACTGCAACGGCCTGAAGAATTTGGATGAAATTTGGAATGGAGATAGCTAATACATTACCCCATTAGCTATACAATGTTTTGTCCTTATCTGTCATTGTGACATTTGAATTTGACAGATAAGGACAAAACATTGTATAGCTATACCATACCACCGTTACTCAACGTTTATTAGTAAGGGGGTACGAGTATTACGAATCAGCGAAGTTTTTAAACCTATTCGCCCGTATTTTTTTAAATATTTTTTTTAAGTAGGTAATCACATAAAGTTGTTTTTTACAAAGTGATAAGCAAACACTGGGACACCTAGTATGGAGCAACAATCTTAATGTGGTTACTTAAAAAAAAGGGCAAATGGGTTTAAAAACTTCGCTGATTCGTAATGATTCTAATTAAGTAAGATACCACTGAAAAACTTATGAAATAAAACATGAAATTATGGATTTTTCGTGACATGGACATAAGGGAAAATTACAAAAAATCAGATTAAAATGATCAATATCTCCGAAGGTAGTCAAAATCGATGAACATACATAGGGGTTAAATCGATAGCTTTTTAGCTGATCTATCAGCCCTAGGCGGGTTGACGTCGGTTTATGGGACACCCTGTATACGTACATATATATACATATAAAACAGTAGAATTATCAGAGTTGCATACAGCTTTGCAATCACAGTAGCACCTTATTTACTTATAATAAAGGCGAGTATTGTTAAAAATAATACTAACAGAATATTATTTAATCGTACAAATGGTTATTACAACATAAAGAACAATTTTATTTAATGACAAGCTTTTGCCCGCGACTCCGTCCGCGCACAAAAATAAAACATAGCCTATGTTACTCAGGAATAATGTAGCATTCTAATGGTTAAAGAATTTTTGAAATCGGTCCAGTAAATCGTTATAAACATACAAAATTACATATCTTTCCTCTTTATAATATTATTCTGCCCTCCTAAGCAAAAATTCACTAACTAAATTCAATAGCCAAAGCAGATTCAACTCTCTTCTGTTTGTAACTAGGTTGCAATTTCTACAGATGGTTTGTCTGAGACATCGCCATTATGCTTAGTAAGGCAGAATTGTAGATAATGTTACTCGATGATTTTTATTACTGTCCATCTAAATGTCATGGATACACTCAGAAAGTTTAATAAGGGTTTATGTAGAACCAGTTAGCGAAACCCGGACCAAATATCACCCTTTCATTACTAGTTTTTAAGGTTCCGTACAAAAAATGAAAAAACGGAACCCTTACAGGATCAGTCGTGCGCCTGTCTGTCACAGCCAATTTGCTCCGAAACTAATGGACCGATTGAGTTGAAATTTGGTACACACATGTAAATTGATGACCCAAACACAGATGTACAAAGTAAATACATGTTTTTTTTATAATAATGGTCATTTTCGGGAGATAAATTAAGAAATTAAACTGTGTCCTAATATCAAATGAAAGGGTTCATTATGAGGATCTCAAATACATACATACATAATCTCACGCCTTCGTTCCCAGAGTGGGGTAGGCAGAGCTACAGAATTACAACCATCTCTAAAAACTTGATGATAATTCTATAACCACAATTTGCACAATTAGGCTAAGATGTTCACCAGCGTATTAGTGACAGGTTGCAAGCCCATCGCCTAACAGTACTACAAGCCTTTATTCCCTTAGTTGTCTCTTACGACATCCACGGGAAGACATGGAGTGCCACTATTCTAACTCGGCAACCACACGAGGCTCTCAAATATATTTTCGTTATTATTGTAAAATAAATAGTTTTGATTTTATTCATGAGAGAAGACGAAAATTGACCATTGCCCCTGATTTCCGAAAATACTGAGCCTAAAATTTAAAAAAAAAAAAAAAACGTATGTACGGAACGCTCTCCACGCGAATTCTACTCGCACTTGGCCGGTTTTTTTAGTCAACTATTTTTGACGACGTGCTAGGCTAGTTGGTACTGACCCTGCCTACGAAGCTAGCGATCCTGGGTTCAAATCCCGTTAAGGATAGATATTTGTTTGATGAGCGCGAATATTTGTTCCTGAGTCATGGATGTTTTCCATGTATTTAAGTATATATTTCTCTATAGTTGTCTAGTACCCATAGTACAAGCCTAGAGCTTAGTTTGGGACTAGGTCAGTTTGTGTGACATTGTCCCCTGATATTTATTTATTTATTTATATGCAAAAGTGAGTGGGAGGGTCGGAAGGGGCCGCCCTAGGGGTACTTTTTCGAATCAAATCGGAGAAATACTGGAAAAGGGTCGGATCTTAAGTACCCGAAACCGACGTGCATGCATGACTCGATGTATGAATGTGGAAGAAGCGAAAGGGATTTGTCAGGATCGTAGCAGGTGGGAAGAAGTGGTCTTTGCCTACCCCTCTGGGAAACAGGCGTGATTTAATGTATTTATTTATATGCAGTTTGACGCACCAAAATTTCGACCTGCTACTTATATAGTACATTATTGCCTAGGCATGGAAGTAGGCAATTGCGGGCCGAGTATTGGTTTATTGGGTGTTATTAAAATACGAAGCCCGCAATTGCTGTTCCTGCCGAGGCAAATATAGGGCTTTTCTCAAAAATATCAAGTTTTTTTTTGTGTTGGAGTAAAATCTTCATCGCTTGAACTCATTTTTTGAACAAACTTCATGTGAAAAAACTATCACTCTTAACATAAGCTATTCCAGACACAGATAAAAAAGTTATATTTCGAATAAAATTTGGATGTATAAGACTTGTGCCCTGATTTTATTATGGCCTTTTTCGCGTTTTAAAAAGTTACAAGCTAGATAGTAATGGAATTTGTATGCAACATTGCGGGCTTGTGTATCGAGCACGCATTTTTTTTTTTAATTTGAGAACTGTTAGTAAACTATGTACTTCGCGTCTCAATATGTAGATAGGAATGTGAACATTTCCGGACATTTTAAGAAAAATATTTTATGACCAGCGTTCGGAGTTTTCATAGCACGCTAAGACTGTAGAGATATTCAATTCAATTAATAATTGTCAACATTTCCGGACATTTTTGAGAAAATTAAGTTTTTGACCGTTTTTTTTCCAGTCACGATCAGTCAACATGCATATGTGGATGTGGTTCGGTTACGACCTTGGCGACTTTCTCTTCGCGGGACTACAGATTAGCACCCGGTGGGCGTTCGCTCTCACCTGGATAGCGCTGTTCTTCGTCGCTCTTCTGTTCGAAGCTTCTAAAGTAAGTGAAAGGAAGGAAGATTAGACAGCCTCGTAGGAAAACATATCGAAACTTTTATGTGGTCGTCTCGCACCATCTTATATACACATAAGTATGTGTTTTTTTTTCTCTCTATCTCTCCCGTAAGATTCTTAATTGGCATGTTTTCCTGCTGAACTACGCATGTTATTTGATACTATATTTAATTTAATATTTATAGCTTTATATAATGCTAGACTAAGTAGTACCATTGTAATAAGAAATATGTTTAAAAAATGACTGAATGCTGAGTTTCTTGCGGCGTTTCTTCTCAGCAGTGGTCTCCTCTTGGGAAGCGCTGGTAGATTCTTGACGTGTAAAAGTGCCCGTGCGGCTTACTTACTGAATAAATTTCTTTTATCTTTTTTATCTATCACGATCGTTAATTTGTGACCCATATCAAGAAAAATAGGCTTGTCTCTCTCAAAATCTAATAAACAGACCTCGGAAAGGGTGAACTATTCTTATGTCATGTAGATATTAATATGGATACACCCTGAAAATAAATACTAAATCTAATCAAACCAATTCCTTATTATTAAACTAATTTGAATGCACCAATTTTTTTAGTTATGTTGTTTCTGTAAACATCCCTTCAATTGAGAATGTATAAGATACTTGATTGACCCTGACTTTGAAGTATATATCAAAGATAAAAAACTTCAAAGTCACGTCCACGTGGATATATTATCTAAAAGGATTTCGATTTGCCTCGTGTGGTTGCCGAGTTAGAATAGTGCCACTCCATGTCTTCCCGTGGATGTCGTAAGAGACGACTAAGGGAATAAAGGCTTGTAGTACTGTTAGGCGATGGGCTTGCAACCTGTCTCTAATACGCTGGTAAACATCTTAGCCTAATTGTGCAAATTGTGGTTATAGAATTATCAACAAGTTTTTAGAGATGTTTGTAATTCTGTAGCTCTGCCTACCCCACTCTGGGAACGAAGGCGTGAGATTATGCATGTATGTAGGATTTGTAGTCTTTGCACTGGAGCGGACTGGAACGGAGCTGTGCAAAATCGACCAATCATATTCCGTAGATTCTAATTCACTTGTTCGTTTTAACGGCGACGTAAAGCTCGTAGCAGAAAGGCAGCCTAAATAAAATCATTTCATTTATTATTAAATCACACATGGGACTACTAACATTAAATGACAGGTTATGTCCATGTTATCCAAACTCTCAAAACAGCTCGCCCTTTCCGAGCTCTGCTAATGTTCTAGGATAATTTATTTTTCTGATTGTTTTGCAAAAATTAAAGAGTATTATTTATATAAATCAACTAGATCAATAAACTATCTATTAAAACCGCGTCAGGCGGTCCATTAATCGGTCTAGGTAGCTAGATCTAAATTATTTAAAATTTATAATAATTATAATAACTAAACAATACTAGTATTATATGAATTTAGTTGGTGGGTGTTATTGTAATTCACACTTAATGAATATACATTTAATAACAATATAGATAGACTGGTATAGGTCATGAATTCACGGTTTATTTAATTTTATTACTAACTTTAAAGTCGTCGTGTAATATCCGTAGGATCCGAAATATCCGGATGCAAAGGTTCGTCGGATTCGGATGTAATTTATGTAATTTATCCGGATATTCCGGATATCTAGTCGGGGGTTAAAAACAAATGAATAACGAAGAAAGAATTTAAAAAATAAAGTACGCATAATGCAAGAATTGTAGTTGGTATTGGAAGTGTCTACGAAGCTAGGAGTCCTGGGTTCGGTCCCCGTCAATGGCAGATACTTGTGTGACGAGCGCGATTATTTGTATCTTGGTCGTTTCAACGTTACAAGCTTTTATTTAACTTGCAATGTATGTATGTATGTATGTATGTACGGGGCAAATCTTGTAAGTTAAATTTGACCCACTTCCTGGTTTCCGATGAAGCTGAAAATTTGCATGCATGTGTAAATTGGATGACAATGCAATACTATGATGACATGGAGCTGATCTGATGATGGAGTCAGGAGGTGGCGACAGAATCTCCGCTATACTTAACGTGGACCCACCGTGTTGGGACACATTTGTATGGCCTTGATAAGCAGATAATGACTGCAAAGTAACTTTAACAAAAAGCAAGCTTTCAAAACCCGACTGTTGCTAACCAACTTTAAATCGTTATAAATCCTAAATGATAATTCAAAATGAAAAATGATGAAAGAAACCTAAAGATGATTTTTAAATCCCTATTCAATGATACCCCACTTGTCATACTTGGTCGAGTTTTTTTTTGCACAATATGGCGTCTGGTTGCCGCCATATTGAATTTTGATTACTGTCATATCTTCAGTGACACTCACCAGATTAAGACAAATCGATGGACATTTGAATCATCAAAATCGGTCAACGGGTTTAGTTTTTATAGTGCCACAAAAAAACAAACATACATATATAGGCCGTGTAACACATTACCCTCCTCTTTCGGCAGTCGGGTAAAAAGTACAGTCGGCAACGAAAGTTTGTCTCAAAAATGAAATTTAATATTTATTTCTTCATTAAAAGTATGTGAAATGAGAGATTGGATCTTTATTCCAATAGGCCATGTTTTTGTACAGTAAAGGACTTTAATTGTTATGCCACTGGAAACCTGTCATAATGACAGCGTCAAATCACATGACAGAAATTACGCTTAAATGAATGATTAACGTTATGCGACAGGGTTCCATAGAGGCATAACAATTAAGGCCTTATGAGCAGTGATCGGATCTAGGATGCAATTAAAGTCCGTTATTTTAACATGGATATGAATATGACTTACAATCCCGTGAATCTTTTTGTTACCTACCTTTATAAAAAGGTAAATAACTCGTAATTTTAAGTAGTTTACACTATAACATTAACAAAATATGTAATAACTAAAAAAAAATACAGTACTGCATAGAAGAACTGAACGTAACTTGCACGTCTTGTCTTTTAAGGTACTTTTATTATTTTTATTTGTTTATTAGGTTAACCCTCGACAAAAGTTATTAATTATTAACAATAACCCATTTCCCAAAATCCCGGGAAATCTCGAGTCACATCCATGTTAAGCATAACGTTTGAGGTCGCTCACCCCAAATTGCATCCTAGATCCGATCACTGCTTATGAGGTTAAAGTTTGTATAATAAATAATATAATTTGTTACAGGTTTATTTAGCTAAAGTACAACGGTCCGCTCAGAAGAAACTCTTTCCTTACCGATCTGATGAACGAAGGAATTTGCTATGCCAGTAAGTACCATCGGCAAATCAATTTGTGCATCTTGTCACCTTACAATTAGGTTCACTATTCTGCCCTCCTAAGCAAAAATGCAATAACTAAATTCAATAGCCAAAGCAGATTCAACTCTCTTCTGTTTGTAAGTAGGTTGCAATTTCTACAGATGTTTTGTCTAAGATATCGCCATAATGCTTAGTAGGGCAGTATTGGTCACCAATAGGGAATGCAATTTAGCCGGTTATTAGCTTTATTTGCATTGCCTAGTCACCAATAAGACTTACTAAAGTGCCCGGCCGATAAGAAGTCAATCCTGACAGATTGCACCACCATGACGTTTCTGTCTATTGGCATTGTTGACAGCTGTCAAACAATGCTGTTATTACTATTCTGTTCACGCGCATAAAATAAGTTTAGCATTGTTTTCCTGCTATCAACAATGCCAATAGTCAGCATGTCATGCGTTTGCGAATGTCTGTGTATGAGTGCGGGTTCACTAATGGTCTAAGATCCGAATAGGTGAAGATTTGGACCGGGCTGTTTATTCGATGAAAAGTATTTTATATCAAATTGAATACGCTAAATAATATGTGGCGCATAGGTAGGCTGATTTTTTTTTGTCCAGTACTTATATCATTAAAAAAATAATTAAAAAATGAACGTTTTTTTTCAATTGCAAATGTTTGTTTAATAGACAAATTACATACTAATCGAAAGTATGAAGTCTATAGAATATGCAAACGTTAGGTTTGGTGCAAATTATTAGTACCGACTTACCTGTTTATACCTGCCTACCCAATAGTTGGACGGGAAAAAAATAGTCAAACTAACGTTTGCATATTCTATAAGCTTCATACTTTCGATTGGTATGTAATTTGTCCATTAAACAAGCTATTGTATTTTTTTAAAACAAAGTTAATTTTTCAGCCTACCTATCCGCCACATATTATTTAGCGTATTAATTTTGATATAAAATACTTTTCATCGAATAAACAGCCCGGTCCAAATCTTCTCCTATTCGGATCTCCTACTATAATGTTTGACCAAAAAACGATTCACCAAATGATTCATTTCATAAACATATAATTTGACAAACCGCTTTTTTCTCCGAAGCTGTAAATATTTCAGGATTTTTAAAAACTAACCTAACCTAACCTATAGGGTTCTACACGATGGTCCTGAAATAAATCCTGAAATATTTACAGTTTCGGAAAAAAATGCGGTTTGTCAAATGATATGTTTGTGAAATGAATCATTTGGTGAAACGTTTTTTGGTCATACGACAGGACCCCATGAGTGCGTGCGTGCGTGTGTGTATGTGGGAGTGTGAGTGTGTGCGTGTGTGTGTGTGTGTATGGGTGCGAACTTCTTATCTGCCTAGTATTTTAGTGCGGTTTGTACTGTATTATGTTATACCCACTAATATTATAAATGCGGAAGTTTGTGTGTTTGTTGGTTACTCCTTCACGCTGCAACGGCTTGAAGGATTTGGATAAAATTTGAAATGGAGATAGCTTAACACATAGGCTTTTCATCTCGGAAATTGTAAAAGTTTCCAAGGGAAAAACGATAATTGAAATATACGCAGATGAAGTCGCGGGCAGAAGCTTATACTGTAATATGTGGCATTATGTATGTAAAGGGACCTTATTGTCAATGGCGCTTACGCCGCACTGCGTCACGCGACGTTGTATTTATATCGGAGCGTCGTTAATAATGGCGAGAGCGCCGTCGACAATACACATATAATCTTTACTATTGTTATAATCATAGCTCGGTTAGGGCATCGCAAAACAATCGCAACACGGTAATAGAACAAGATTAATAGAGTCGTGTTATGTACAGTATTATTTAATTATATTTTTCAATTACATTATGTTTGTGAAGGTATTTCCATTAACATTTTTAGGGTTCCTTACCTCAAAAGGAAAAAACAGAACCCTTATAGGATCAATTTGTTGTCCGTCTGTCTGTCCGTCTGTCTGTCTGTCTGTCTGTCATGACCCTTTATCTCGGGAACGCGTGGAGGTATCGAGTTGAAATTAAAAGCATAAATTAAAGTCTACACTGCCCTACTAAGCATAATGGCGATATCTCAGACAAAACATCTGTCGAAATTGCAACCTAGTTTCAAACATAAGAGAGTTGAATCTGCTTTGGCTATTTTATTTAGTTATTGCATTTTTGCTTAGGAGGGCAGTACAGTGCCTTGAAGCTGTGAAAAAATCAAACTTCTAAGTTAACGTCAAAAAATGATACGGCCGTTTATGCCGCAAAAAACGTATATCTCGACACTCTCAAGGGAATCAAAATTTATAGGGTATTTTCCGTTCACCTAGAACTATGAAATTTGGCAAGTACTACCGCCTTATACTACAAGTATAGGAAAAAATCTGAAATCCTAACATTTTTTATTAAATCAAGAAATGGCGGCGGAGTAAATTTTGAATTGAGTTAACCGTGTCATGTGCGGAACCCTCGGTGGGCGAGTCCGACTCGCACTTGTCCGGTTTTTTTAATGCTGATGGTTGTAATGAACGTACCTATGCAAACATCAACTACTGCATATTATGGAACAAACCAATGTTTTTATTTAATTATTATTTTTTTTTTTTTTTAGAAAATTAGAAAGACTTTATTTACATCCAACTAAGTATAGAATTCAACATTAATACAATTAAAAATTAAAACTACACGTATTTAAATTAAAATTGAACTAAGCTACTCAAATATTAAAGATATAAATAATAATCACCACTATAAAAAGAACACCCCCTCTAGCAGGTCCGCTCGCGGCATGGTTAATTAAATTGAATATTTTAAATTAAGATAATATCCGCTTCAGCTAATCATATTATTTATTTATTATTTATTTATTATTTATTTATTTACTTTAAGCATTACATTTCTGTTTGTGCAATAAAGAGTTTACATACATACATTTACATACATAATAATACCCTGTGGAGGTAGGGAACCCTCGGTGTGCGACCGGTTTCCACCTACAACATCGTGCGAGTTGTTGGGTATCCAACAATACTTAAAAAAATATTATGTGTTTGTACTTATCAATTTTTAGATTTGGGAGGCTGTTTAGTAAACATTAGACACGGTGTTGATGTTTTGCGAATGGCGAAGATGTTACAAAGAGTATCCATGAAAAGGGACCTTATTGTCGATGGCGCTTCCGCCATTAATAAAGATGCTCCGATATAAATACAACGTCGCGTGACGCAGTGCGGCGTAAGCGCCATCGACAATAAGGTCCCTTTACATAGATAATCTTAATCTATTATATAAAATGCTAAGCTGATTGTTGATATATCAACGCACAGCCCAGACCGCTGGACCTAGAGACTTGAAATTTTGCACATAGATACCTTATATAGTGTAGAGATCCACTAAGAAAGGATTTTTGGAACTTCCACCCCTAAGGGGGTAAAATAGGGGAAAAACGTTTGTATGAAAGTCCGTCAGTTTTGAAGTTAGACGCTTCAAATTTTGCGTTTAGGTTGGCGATTGAATTTCAACTTATACGTGTCTCAGCGTTTATGATAATTTTAACCCCGAAGGGATGAAAAGGGGTAAAACGGATTGTTAATATATCAACGCACAGCCCAAACCTTAGGACCTAGAGACTTGACATTTTGCACATAGATACCTTATATAGTGTAAAGATCCACTAAGGAAGGATTTTTGGAAATTCCACCCCTAAGGGGATGAAAATTTGTATGAAAGTCCGTCAGTTTTAGTTTAAGTTAGACTATTTAAATTTTGTGTTTAGGTTGAAAATTGAAAATAAATTTATACGTGTTTCAGCGTTTATGATAATTTCATCCCCGAAGGGATGGAAAGGGGTAAAACTGACTGACTGATCGATCAACGCACAGCCTAAACCGCTGGACCTAGGGACTTGAAATTTGAAGGGAATATTCCTTGGGTACCCTAAGGGTACACTAAGAAAGGATTTTTGGAAATTCATCCCCTAAAGGGTTCAAATAGGGGGTAGAAATTTGTATAGGAGACAAGTTATTTTTAAAATAAGCAATTTGGAAATTGGTATTTAAGCTACTGATAATAAATAAAAAATACTTCTTTCAGCGATTTAGAAAAAACTACCCCTAAGGGGGGTAAAAGGGAGTTTTAGTTTGTTCCTCCTTCACGCTGCAATGGCGCTGGATGGATTTGGATGAAATTTAGAATGGAGATAGCTTATACCCTGGATTAACACATAGGAAAATCCTATTCTAGAAAATTTAAAGTTTGCCAAGGGAATAACGACAATATCTTTGTGTTTTTTGAAAAAGTCATCATGGGTGTCGTTTTCTTAGGTTGCGTTGACGCAGATTTCGAAAATGATATCAAATTTGGGATTCAAAATGGCCGCCATGATGTTTATTGAAAAATTCGTCATTGGTATCATTTTCTTACATTTTGGGGACGCAGATTATGAAAATGATGTCCAATTTAGAATTCAAGCTGGCGGCAATGATTTTTTTTTTTAAAGTTGTCACGGGTAACATTTTCTTAGTTTTTGGGGACGCAAATAATTATTAACATAGAATAAGATTAGTAATTATTTGACAAAATTGCGCAACTGAATAATTTATTTCTCCTATGGCTTTTGCCATCCAGTGTGACAACATGAGACAGGCTTTGTACCTTGTCAGATTGTAGTTGTCAGCGTTGACATATCCAGATTTTAACATTTTTTTCCGCTATTTTCAATACTATTCACGGCGTATTAATTCTACGGCTGTTATTTAATATTAGGGCGGTTATTATGATCACTTGAAAATAATTACTGACAGGCATTTAATTTTTCGGCGAATTGGTCGGTTATTTAATTCTAAAATGTAATTTCAAACAATACTCAAGGGGTAAAAAAACTATACATCGATAGGTATACATAATATTGCTGTAAAAAGAAAATCCATACTAACATTATAAACGTGAAAGTAATTATGTCTGTCGTCTCACTGTTTGTTATGCATTCAAGGTTAAACCGCGGAACTGAATTAGATTAAATTTGTATCTCAAAAATCACCCCTAAGGGGGTGAGATTTGGGATGGTAGTTTGTATGACAATTTGGTCATTTATGTTAATTTTTTTAGTTGGAAACGTGGTAATTCGCGTTTAAGCTACTGTTTAATACTGTTTAACATAAAAAAAACTTTCATTGATTTCCGTAAAACTCCCCCTCAGGCGATAAATGGAGAGTAGAAATTTGTATGGGAGATATCGAAATGGCTACATTAGGAAATTGATATTTAGGCTACTGTTTATAAATAAAATATACTGCTTTCAGCGATTTAGAAAAAACTACCCCTAAGGGGTAAAAGGGGGATTTAGTTAGTTACTCCTTAACGCTGCAACGGTTAGATGGATTAGGATGAAATTTAAAATGGAGGTAGCACCCATGGATTAACACATAGAAAAGTCCCATCCCGGAAAATTTAAAAGTTCCCGAGGGAATAACGACAATGTTTGGTGTTTTTTGAAAAAGTCATCATGGGTGTCATTTTCTTAGGTTGCGTTGACGCAGATTTCGAAAATGATATCAAATTTGGAATTCAAAATGGCCGTCATGATGTTTATTGAAAAAGTCGTTCGCCACTGATGATGTTTGGGAGTTCCGCCATTTATAATGATAGATAATTAGTATTAAGACTCATAATATAATATATGTAATATTGAACTATGATGGATATTTGAAGAGCAACCAAACTATCATGGGAGGGATGGTGCTTTGAGACGGCGAATTTAGACAGATTCTCATCTACCGGTGATAACTAGGGGCACACCAGCGGATAAAATAAATGCATTTTGGCATCTACGATATGAGTATATATATAAAAAATTAACCTCACTACAAATATGCCAGGAACTACGAGTACACCATGATACACAGTCGGGGCAATATATCCGGCAGCTCTACTAAAAATTGTCGAAGATCGTATGGCGAGAGATAGTAACGATTTGAATACATTAAACCGCGAATTCTGTAATATTGTACAAAACACAGATGATCTAAAAAATAACGTGTACCCCGATCTAAAAAACAATATAAAGAATAGATAATGTTTGTGCGAGAGGGCGATATTAGCACCGACAAACGAAATTGTCGGGCGGATAAATATAAAAATATGTCTCATGTAGAAGGCGATGTTGTGGAGTATCTCTTGGTAGACAATGTCATAGACAAGTCACGTCCTACCCTTAGAGTTCCTGAACTCTTTCGAGGTATCGGGAGTGCCCTCCCGTAAGAGTTAATGGTTAAAGTTGGTGTCCCGGTAAATTTCGAGCTCAATATTACATGTGTTTGAAAGATCATTCTTGCCAGGGAGGACGTCAAACTATAGAATTACTTATAACTATTAATTTATTTAACTGCGATAAACGAGTTCTACGCGGACGAAGTCGCGGGCAAAAGCTAGTCTATATATATAAAAGGCAGACCTGACTGACTGACTTAGATATCAAAACACATCCGAAACTACTGTACCTAGAAACTTGAAATTTGGTACAGGGGTTCCTTTCACGATGTAAGTGAGATTTTACGAAAATCGACCCCCAACGGGAAGAAATAGGGGGAGTAGCGGGGAACTAATTCTACGCGTACGAAGTTGCGGGCGTTCTCTAGTGCCACATATACGCCCTAATCATTTGTTACACGGGACTTGCTACAGCACTCTAATTAAAATGTTTTAAATTACAAATTACTCAATTTAAATTCACCACGACCCATTAGTTCAAGCAAGCATTCGATATACGCGTAACACAACTTTTCTTTATAATTGCACTGAACGGATGAATGAAAAATCGATCGTGTGACTTGAGATTTAGAGTTTAAATTTGTGTTAACGGTGTTTCTACATACGTTTTTAACCGTTTGGATTTGTCAGTTTTATTGACCGAGAAATTGCGACCATAAAGATTAAAACCTGTACTGTACATAACAAACCAGTTTTTTCAAGGTATACTTTGTTACTTCGTGCAAATTCGTTTTGGTTTGTTGCTCTTGGCGACGTTTATTGAAATTTCGCAGTTTTCATACAAATTTATATATCTTTATTGTACAAACCACAGAAATTGAAATACAATATTGACAGAATAGAAATGTACAAAGGCGAACTTATTATTTTAAGGCATCTCTTCCATCTAACCTTTTGGTGATTGAGGAAAATAAGAAAAGTAGAATATGGCAACGATTAGACGTAAGTACAAAAAACCGGGCAAGAGCATGTCGGACCATGCCCAGTGAAGACGCCGTTACTACAAACACAAATACATATAATATATATATATATATATCTATATCTATATCTATATATCTATATAATAAATATATATTTTGAAAAACCACAAATATAAACGAATTTTCGATTTTAAGTTATTGGGTGCTTAAGATGGTTTTTAGGGATTGGGCTTGTAAAGCTTACTTTCCCGAAATGTACACTTTCTCTAAACGTGCACTTCTTCAGAAGGATCTCTTTCTAGGATGGTACGCTGTCTCTAAAAGTTCACTTCCCAATGGGTACACTTTCTCAAAAAGTGCATTTTCTCAGTTAGAACACATTCTCAGAAGATACATTTTCTCATAAGGTGCACTTTCTTTATCTGTACTATAATAAATTTCTAATTTAAAAAATAATCAGCCAGTATCATACCAAGTTAAGTCCTCAGCCACTATTAATAAAAAAATCATCTTTCGAGAAAGTGCACTTTTTGATTTAGTGCACCTTTTAAGAGAGTGCTTCAGTTGGGCAAGTGTGCACTTTTTTAGAAAGTGCACATTTCGGGAACGTAAGCTTTACAAGCTTATTAAAAAGGTTGTATAATTCATCATCATCATCGTGTTATTATGCTGGGTGCGACAGAGACGAAAACCTCACTTATCAATCAAATCTATCAAACCTCACTACATTTTCAATGTCAAAAATAGTTCGAAAAAATATATCTTTATGACAGTGTAACGGTGTTTTCAGCGAATGTGCTTTTCATCAAAAAATACAATATTAAATAGAGATTACTACCTTAAAATGGACATGAAGACGATGATAAAGTGTATAAATAAATAATATGACTAGGTTCAAAAGTACGCGAATATGGAGTTATTATTATTTATTTATTTTAATGGCGTCTACAAGTTATGTAATTTTGCCAATGTCAAGTATATATAAGCAATTGTACGGTGAATCGTCGCTGTCGTCGGCGTCTTCCAGTCCCAGTCGGCACACCATTGAAGATGGCGGGCACCCACTTCAATGGCTTGATTGGCTTAGAGCAACGGTCAGCAACAGGCGGACCGCGGTCCGTTTGCGGACCGCGAAAGGTCGGACCTTGGACCGCCAAATATTGTAATGTATTGCATACCAAGTATAAATTAATACATAGATAAGGTACCTTTATTAATTGAAATAATATTTTTAAGCCACATAGAATCTAACTTAATACTTTCGTTTTAATCTGGCCCTCGTTGAAATTTTCCCACAGTATCCGGACCCCACCTAAAACTACTTGCCGACCCCTGGCTTAGAGTGTTCTTGACCGCTTGCTCATTCAGAATCAGCTTTTCACTATTATTATATTTGATGCATATTCTTCGTCAGGGTTGGAGGTTACTTCACAAAGTTGCCCTGGATTTGCGAACCAAAATCAACGATAAAGTAATTTACAAAAAATGAAATAAAAAGACAGATGTTTTCAAAATGACAGCTAGACAAGAACCCGAATATGGAGTTATAATGGTAAATTGATTTGTTTATAAGAGTGACGGAACGAATAGCAACAGACTTTAGAGAAATTGGATGACGGAAGCCATCCGTCCTCGGATCCATCGGACTCGGATCGGACGTAGTGCGTTCTTAGTATTCTTAAATAATAATGAAGCAGTCATTGAACATGACGTCAGGTCAGTTATTTCGAGGGTGTTGTATGTAACAAGGAGACGATTGACAGAAGTGAGTTTTCTGTTAGGGTTTGTGCGCGCTCGTTCACTGAGCGGGATCGCTCCAAACTATTACAATCGCTCAAATGTACTAATTCGGTCTTTTAGTTCTTTTGGTACACTAGTACACAGAAAGATACTGGTCTGTTCATGCTCCTTTGACCGAATGAATGGCCGGCTTTGCTGTCAGTGTCACTCACTGCTCTGCCTGCTCTGTTCGGTTCTTGCTCCGCGTGTACTAAATGAACTAAGAGCAGAAACTTCACGGAATAGTTCGTTCTAGTACAGTGACGGGAATCAATTCTTTTTGGCTCTTAGTACATGTACTACACAACCCTAAACCTACCCCCTTACTTATAAACGTGGAATAACCGTGGGGTAGCTAAACCATGCTTTGTTCCTATCTGTCAAATTCAAATGTCACAATGACAGATAAGGACAAGTTTTAGCTACTCCACGGTTACTCCACTTTTATACGTAAGGGCAATAATGTTTTTGGATTCGCGTAGTCGGTTACAAAACCGATGACTTTAACCTTGATCTAAATATCTACACGTGTTACTTTATTGAGTGCCATTGACTCCACCCTTATGTGCAGATTGCTTACAATAGCCCAGTTATTGGCAATGAACTGTCAAAACACCTTTCACCGCTTTATGTAGGCAATGTGAAGCTTAAAGCCTTAGCTTAAGTACGATTTTGCTTTAGCCTCGTGATTAGTTTATATGTTTTAGAACTAGGGATTGGATGACGATATAAACTTATCGATAACTTGATTAATTAACAATACGTTGGTATAGTTGGTAGTGACCCTGCCTACGAATTAGTGGTGGATTCGATTTTCGGTTAGCGCAAACATTTGTGTGCTCATCACACAAATGTTTGCGCTTGAGTTTTAGATGTTTTCTATGTATTTAAGTATGTATTTCTCTATATAAGTATGTTCATCGTTGTCTAGTATCTATAGCACGGTCGGCCTTGTACGTAGCTACACTCTACTGCTTTTTCACTTTAACGTCATGTTTGAACTGCTTTATTAATGTGTCAAATGCGTTAAAGCGACAAAGTACAAACGTGTTCACCTACTTTTAAGGTCGGACAAGTCAAGCGTTTAAATTGAAGACTAGGTTAATCTGTATAAGATAACGCTCAGCCCTCATAATTCCTATGAGATCTGATAATCTCAACGATCAATAGAAATCGATACCCCAATTTATCGATATCGATAAATTAATATCGGCCAGAAATCCCTAGTCCTTGTTACTAAAACTCCAATAATATCTGATTATTAATTATGACCGATTGTGCTACGGTTGAATGGACAAAAGGAACTCGTATGTCCGGTTGTCAAGGACTTCCGCTTTCTATGTCTATTGATAGAATGATCGGTCATTATACACGTCTATATATTTGGCAATGTAACATTACTTAGCTAAAATGTATCTCATATTTATTTGTATTTATTTAATTTTAGTACTTTAAATTGGTTATATAATATTAACGTAATTATGAAACATCTAGTACCTTTTACTATTGTACGTTTGGCTATTTGTAACTTCAAACATTTCCCAATCGCTCAAAGATTAACTGGAAGAGATCTGTTAAAGCGATAAGTTCGCCTTTGTACACAGCTTAAGTGTTTGTGTCTATTTTGTTCTTTGTCACTTTCCCGTTTGTACATTAAAGTATTTGTATACCTACGTACATACATACATACATACATACATAAATACATACATACATACTTATAAGGACACGGGCACCACACCCGGTGTAGTACAGTCGATCTCATCCTCGGAGTCTTCCATCTAAGGGTGCGGCTCCACTGAGGCGGAGACGAGAGGAGCGGAGTGGAGCTGTGCCAATATTAACCAATAGAAGGCGCATGCGGTCACGTCGAGCGCGCCTTGCGCACGTTAGTTTATATTCTATTGGTTAATATTGGCACAGCTCCGTTCCGCTCGTCTCCGCCTCAGTGGAGCCGCACCTTTAAGGGCGCTGCATAAGTAACGTGATTTTACTCGGACGGGACGGGACGGGGATTTTTTTCAAATATTGTTTCATGGAAAATGTATCTGAACGTACATACGCAACGATTACACGGATGGGACGGGAAATCCAAAAATGTATGCAACCACGTCCCGTCCCCGTCCCGTCCACGTCCTGATCACGTTACGTACTTATGCAGCGTCCTTTATGATGATAATTATTATGGCATGGGCATTGGGCGGGGTAATCGGGCAAGGAGTTAAAAATTCACAGAATATGAGAATCACAATTGAATACCACTAGATTACGAAATACAATTGTCACTACGTTCAGTTATCAGTTCAAAACGAGAATTTCAAGTGTCTACTCGTAGCTATGATGGTTGATGAGAACAGCCCGCTGACAGACCGACAGAATATAGAAAGACGGACAGCGGAGGCTACGGAACGCTAAAAAACACCAAAAAAATCCGCTAGACCGCTAGCTTTGTAGGCAGGAAATATCATTGCTACTCGTAATGCTCTAGCGCTTAACTGATTTGGTTCCTGCGGTAATGATGTACGGGAGGGGATACATGTGATGTAACAGAACTATCTCGCTATATTCATGAAGTATTCTTCATGTATATAACGAAATATCTCTTACGATATCTTCATCATGTCAGCCGAAAGACGTCCACTGCTCGACATAGGCCTCCCCCAAGGCTCTCCACTCAGACCGGTCTTGTGCTTTTCGTATCCACCGCGTTCCCGCGATCTTTACAAGGTCGTCACTCCATCTGGTCGGAGGCCTACCTACAGCTCGTCTCCCGGTCCGCGGACGCCACTCAAGAACCTTCTGACCCCATCGGCCATCAGTCCTGCGAGCAATGTGCCCAGCCCACTGCCACTTAAGTTTGGCTATTTATTACGATATCTTACTCCGTCGTCATTCTTTATACGAACTCTACTCCTTTGTATAATAGCTGCCATTTGTCCAGCAAAAGCATGCCAGTAGAAGTACGGTCACGGAAGTGAATTTGCTACCCTTTTCAAAGAAAATCTACTTGAAGATGTCATTGTCAATAGAGATGTCAAGTCATTTGTAATTGACAGGAAACTCAACCTTATTGCTGTAGAATGTCAGACTGACTTTGGACCTAAGGTGGGTCACAAATTAAATTCCTTGACTGTACATTGATGAGTTGGGGTTTTCCCTTCACGTTTGGGGCGAGAGCTATTTGTAGCGACGCAATGTACTAGCTTGCTTTTATTGGATCAATGTAAATCAGAAATTACAGAAACTAGCCAGGTTGTAACAGAACATCGTCATCATCATCTTGCTCTTATCCCAATAATTCGTCGTCGGCGCTTCTCGTTTTTTCTTCCAAACATCCATATCGGCCGTCATTCTTCTTTTTTACTTCACGCCGGAACAATTGCTCCACTATCAAGCACAAGTTCGCTCGTGTATGGATTACTGCTGCCACCTATGTGATGGCTCTGCCAAATATCAGCTGGACTCACTGAACTCGGTGGACGGACGAGCTAGGAGACTCATTGGTGACGACTCACTCTCCAATACCAAGCTTGAGAGTTTGCAACATCGGCGTAAAGTCGCTTGTCTCTCGGTATTTTACAAGGTGTATTATGGAGAGTGTGCCCAAGAACTACATGATCTCATCCCACCCCTTTCTCGCATCCGTCTTCTAGACGCCGGGAAGGCTTCCACATGTTTTCTTATTCGCACTGCCAAGGAGTGGAACGCTCTCACTGCGTCTGTATTCCCGGAATCATATAACCATGGTGTTTTCAAGGCAAGAGTGAATAGGTATTTTCTGGGTAAGCGTGTACCACCTTCGACCTCGTCGTCACTTAACATCAGGTGAGACTGAGGTAACGTAAACCCATTATTGATAAAAAAGGTCTTCCATAATAGCACCCCACATTCATATTTAAAACTCTTCGTGCCTAATAACTTTTATTCCTCCTGATATCCGTAGCTTCGAGTTTTTCTCTCAGTGATTGTTGTAATGCTGGCCATTGCCAACGGGTTCTGAACGCTATATAAAGGACATACGTGTGTAGATAAAATATATTCATATTCATTTTCATTCATCCATCTCAGATTAACAAATTGTAATGTTGTTTCCTCTCTTCCAGTGACCAGGGTACCATAGAGCCAGGGACTAGTCGGAATGCCAGTACGGGCCAAGTGACCCGGGGCTCGGTCAAAACCAGGCAAGTCCTTACCCTTTATATTCCCCTGGTACTTTCAAATATTACCGAAGTGTAAAATAAGCCTAATATGGCCAATACACTGAAATAAATTATTTAATTTCATAGTTCGGTTAATGTAGGATGATCCATGTGACAGTCGTATTTCGTAATTTCACTGAGGGTGGAGGCGACGCGGTGCGGCGCGTTCCGATACTATAATACTTTTCATATCTTATTGTGCTTGTGACAGACGTCATTTGGCAAATTTAGTGATGATGCTAATGAAAAACGCATTAATTTTTTTCGATTATCGATAAGGTTTATAAGGGAAATGTATTTGTATTCTGTTATATTTTTGTTAACTGAATGTAATTTATATACCTACTATCCTAAATCTTCTATCACGCTAGAACTATATTGAGAATTCATACTATATGTAAGGTCTGTTCATCCTTACTTGTCTTATATAGTAAACAACTTTCTAACCTCAAAATGAACCTTTTTGGCTAAAACAGCTCTTTTATCGTAAATAAAGTAAACCGAGTTAATATTTTGGACATCACTTATCCAATGGATTGTCTGTGATTGCTTTATTTTGTTTAAAATAGCTGTTTTAGCCAAAAAAATAATAATTTTGATGTTAGAAAGTTGTTTACTATATAAGACAAGTAAGGATGAACAGACCTTAGAGAATTCGTGCCTGGGTCTTTAATGATTAAAATCGTTTTACTTAGTGAATCGATTTGGTCGAAGAACGAGGTTATTGTCAAACGATATTAACCGCTCGTTTCGCATATAGGAAGTAAAAGTAGTTTAATTATTTTATTTTTAGTTTCATGAAATATGTCCATAGCTGTTCATACTTAAAAAAAAAATGTGTACCTAAACCAATAATTACTGTATTTTGTAATGTATTTTATCGCACCGCGCCCCTTCCGCTCTTAATGTATTTGCGGCTTTTTTACACGACTGCCCCAAAAAAGGAGTGTAATGTTTTCAGGGTTCATGTTTGTATGTATGTATGTGAGTTTCTTTATTCCACTATAACTTCGAAATCCCTTGACCGATTTAGATGTGTGAGGTATCGTTAGAATCTAGATATATAATCTAGAGGCTATGTGACGTTAAAATAAAAACAAAATGGCGAACTATAAAAGATAAAAGATAAAAGAAATTTATTCAGTAAGTAGGCCGCACGGGCACATTTACACGTCAAGAATCTACCAGCGCTTCCCAAGTGAAGACCACTGCCGAGAAGAAACGCCGCAAGAAACTCAGCAGTCAGTCATTTTTTAAACATATTTCTTATTACAATGGTACTACTTAGTCTAGCATTATATAAAGCTATAAATATTAAATTAAATATAGTATCAAATAACATGCGTAGTTCAGCAGGAAAACATGCCAATTAAGAATCTTACGGGAGAGATAGAGAGAAAAAAACACATACTTATGTGTATATAAGATGGTGCGAGACGACCACATAAAAGTTTCGATATGTTTTCCTATATCAACGGTGTCCCCTAGACAAGATAAAGATTTTGCATTTGAATAAATTATTATTGACTAAGTTTCGGATTTAGGCCATGCATTTTTGTCTGTTAGATAGTCCTCGATTCTATAATACGCTTTAGACATTAACGACCTTTTCAAGTATTTTTTAATATACTTCATATTGTGGGGCCGAAAGAAAAAAAAATTATAACCTATCAAGTGGGGTATCAAAATAAAGGGTTTTAAAAGACGATTACAAAAATATATACAACTTATGTGTTTAAAGCTTATTTTAGTAAATTAAAACGCACATAAAAAAAATGGCGTCCGTACCTATTGAGTGTGGTATCAAAAAAAGCACTTTGAAAGGCAATCATAGAAATATATGATACTCATGTGTTTAATTGTACCTTTTGCGAGGAAACACGAAATGTTCTACATCGCGCTATTGAAGTTTTTCCTGGCAGCTATATAAGACGTGACTACGCACGCGGCGCTTACGATATTTTTCAACTGAAAAGTGTAGATAATATTATAACAAGTATATGACTCAAATGACATCTCGCTATGTTAATGCTTAAGTTCGTATTGTCTGTCACTAAAAGGTATAAAATTAAAAATAATAATTATAAAATTAAAAAACACGAGTGCTGTTTAAAAACAAATTGAAAAAAGATTTTTTTTTTTGATATGGTAGTTAATTTAATCAATGTAGTTAATTTAATCGAAGCGAAAGGTCCCCCGAATGCAATCGAAATAAATATATATGTATATGTGGACTTTTTCGCCTTATGTCATTGAAATATAGAGAAAATGTGTAAACATGTTTATGACTGTGACTGTACACTTATATTCTAGGTTACCTGTATTCAATTAACTACCATACCTAAAATTTATTTCTAACTTTTTTCAGTTTGTTTTTAAACAGCAGTCGTATTTTTTAATTTTAAAATTATTATTTTTATTCTCTTTTCATAAGCAGACCTCGGAATAAACGGGGCAAAATGACAGCTAGGGATCGCCTATATCGATAAAATCAATTATCGATGCTTTTTTATATGGGAAAAGCAGTGAGTTTTGTTTGTAAAAATATATTTTATTGAAAGTATGCAAATGAAACAAAATAGCAACATAATTTTGGTTTTTCTTTATTTTAAAAGGATTTTTGAACCTTCACTCATCATTATCATCAAGGATCGGAAAAACGACCGTCATTTTAAAAACATAACCCTGTTCCGTATAGCAGAGACTTCCTTGATATTAATTAAAAATATTATTAGGTATTTTATAGATTTATTATACAATAATTTATATGTACTTAGCGACAATTTTATTAATGAATGACACCGAAATGTTAATTAGAAAACACAAACACACATACAAACAGTAAACCAATGTCAACGATTGCCCCAATGTCCTCCGTAAACTGTGAACAAACTTTTTTGACTCATAAATAGGTCCTAAATTCACGTCGTTATGGAATAACAAGAAAATTTAATTTAATTAAAATTTAAAAAGACAGTCTTTTTGATTGGCGAAAGTGTTTTTTCCCGTAACCATTATGGTTTTATTCATTAGTAATATTGTTGCTGAATACATATAAATAATGGTATAATAAATGTAAAATACCTAATAATATTTTTAATTAACATCAGAAGGAAGTCTCTCCTGTACGGAACCGTACGGTTTTTCCGATCCTTGATTATCATACAAGTACTCGACGACATTGATACTAGTAAGTACTGTTTCTTAATAAGTGTCTAAGTAGTAGCTGTTTCTCTTTTATTATCTAAAGAGGTTTGATAAAGAGATAACGATAACTACTTATTTCATAGTGCAATGGTACAGTCGACGTCAAAAATATGTTTACACTTTTGTACAATACAATACAAAACACTTTATTGTACACCAAATAAAATAACAAAACAGAGAAACAGCGCATTTAAAAAATAATACAGGTAAACAACAGGCGGACTTATCGCTAATTAGCGATCTCTTCCAGACAACCTTAGTAGGGACATGGTGTCAAATTAAAATATTTTACATAGTAGGTGGTGCAGACTTCACGCGAGCAATAACAAGAAACTCTTTTAGCAATTAAACACGAATACAAAAATCTAAGAAAAAAGTAATAAATAAACGCTTACCAAAAAACAAATAAATAATTAAGCAAAATTACACAAATACAAATAAATACAAGATACATATGACTTACATAAATAAACAAATAATTATACATAAACACAAAAATAAATATATAAATATCAAAATATATATATAATAAAACTTACCTTAGTACCTTGTCTATTTAACGTCAACTTCCATATGGAATTGTCATAGCAGATAAAGTGACAAGGTACTAAAGTGTAAACATATCTTTGACGTCGACTGTACTCATAACCTAGGGATCATTTAAAATAAGCTCCGTGTGAACTTTATAATTGTCCCCAAAATAGTACATAAAAAAAACACACTTACAAATAATGCTGGGGCGATTGTGATCTATGGGAAAAGCATCGATACTTGAGTTTATCGATATAGGCGATCCCTAGCTGTCATTTAATTTTGCCCCGTATATTCCGAGGTCTGCTCATAAGCCAAAAGGCGGTATCTCAAGTTCAATAGCCAAAGCAGATTCAATCCTTTTCCGTTGGTAATAAGTTTCTATTTCCTACAGGAATTTTCTCGACTTACTGCCATTTTTCATAGTATTATACCCAAGCCAGGCATATAATGAATGATCGTTGTTGAGAGGTTTAAATAAATGTAGCATTTGTTTGATAAAGAGTCAAAGAAATAAGTGTAATACGGGTTTATATCAGTCGCTTAACATCCAACTCGGATATGTCCTTGAAATTTGGTATACCAATTTAAAACTTAATTTGTTTGTAAAAAGACGCAAATTCCGTTGTCCTTTTGCATGGACTTACCCGAGTTTTGAACTTAAGCGACTCATATGAGCTGTCACAGCATCATCGTATATCCTTTTGGACCGTTTATAGCGAATTTCGGAATAAAAGTGTACGACCTTCAGTGTCTTAAGTAAACCCCGTTATTTTGTCGCACTGACGTCGCTTTTTTGTAGGGATTGAATGTTTATTTTATTGACTGTCTCTATATCGATGTAGTTTATATTATGCAACAAAGCGATTGATTCTCTGCTCAATATAGCGTCATTAATCTTTCGAGATGCGATAACCTTATCAGAGACGGGCAATATTTATTCGAATAACGAATAACGAATAAGAATAATAAAATTATTCGCGAATAACGAATGAAAATCTCGAATGATTATTCTTATTCGAATAAATTATTCGTCGAAAAATTCATTTATTCGCGGATAATTTATTCGTTGAATGAATTGCCGCGAATAATTATTATTGACTACTTTTATACCTGCTCCATTGTTCTCTAATAAATTAATAAATTATTCGTTATTCGAAAAGTGGTCGAATGATGCATTCGTGGATAAATTATTAGCGAATAAAAATATTACGAATAATTTTTTATTCGAATGATTATTCGAACAAATAATTAATCGAATAATGCCCATCTCTGAACCTTATATAAGTAATTTACCTGTTTGCAATTGCTTGTGTTTGTTTGGGTTTGTTTAATATTGGAGACGTCAATTTACAAAAAAAATAATTAATTCTTCTTTCGCATATCCATACAATTTCTACCAAAGATGCGCTAAGAGAGAATTGAAATTTTGCCGTACCAATTTCAATTATTGTCCCGCATAGCATAGTCTTGCCTCGTTGGTGGAAAAGCACCCTAATACATCAAAAGAACAGACTTATACGTTATGGTTATTAAGATCCAGATCGCGGAACACTACCAACTTTAATATATGTGGAGTTGGGTTGTAAAGGGACCTTATTGTCGATGGCGCTTACGCCGGACTGCGTCACGCGACGTTGTATTTATATCAGAGCATCTTTAATAATGGCGGAAGCGCCGTCGACATGAAGGTCCCTTTTCAAAGATAACGTCACCTTTGTTAAGCAAAAAGGTAATGTATACACTGTGTTTAAATGTTGAGTTTCCCTAACTAACCCGCTTCTTTTTTCCGTTTCAGGATGTTGATAAACTTCCACCAGTCGCTGGTGTTTGTGCTCCACAACACGGTGGGGTACCTCCTCATGCTGGCCGTGATGGTGTACAACGTTCATCTGTTGCTAGCCGTCGTGTTTGGCATGATGCTTGGTGAGTTATGTACTTCTTTTTAGGGTGCCATACCCGTTTCCGCCCGTTCGTCCGTCCGTCCGTCCGTTTCAACCGTAGATAGCGAGTTCTTTATTCGGAATATCAGTATGTGTTATTGCAGCAGATGTACTAACTTTTTTTAAGGTGTATACATGTTTTTTTTCAACGTATTTTAATAAGGAAGTATTTGTTGTATCGTAAAAACGGTAAAACATACAAGCGTCAAATTTGGTATAATTATAGTACAAACCCTGAGAAAAACAACAAATAATAAAAAATGGTCAAGTGCGGGTTGGGCTCGCGATGATTCGATTAGACGATTGATTTCTTAATTTTACTAGACGCGTAGGTAGATTTAGGTTATGTTAGTTTTGCATCAGGCCCGAAGGGCCAAAGTACTCTAAAATAGGAGCTCCGCATGCCCCTCTGAAAAAACCACAATGTAATAAATGCGTTTAGTTAAATTATTAATGCGGATAAATGGGAATAGGAAAAAATAAACTATTGGGAAATAAAGAAAAAGGGGAAAACGCGAACGGAAAAAAAAGTTTGGGTAGTTTTATCTACAGGGTGGAAAAAACCGAAAGCCGGCAACTACCTTAAATATTGGAAATAAAAAATTCTACGCAAAGGAGACGCACTTTTAGTTTTGAAAAAATAAATACTGCGTTTTTGTATTTTTGAAAATTCGTCTACCTTAACCGGGAATCGATCTGGTTGAATATGATAAAACAATAAAGTCATTCTTTTTACGGTCTGTATTCAGTTTGAAGGTGTATATCTATAGATATAAGTGATCAATATCAATGACCCTTCCGGTTTGTATGATAAAACATGACTCTATTGTTTTGTCATATTCGAGCGCAGTTCGATTCCCGGTTAAGGTAGAAAAAAAATAAAACTTCCCTAAATGCGTGATTTATGTTTTTCAAAAATAAAAGTAAGTCTCCTTTGCGTAGACTTTGCTTTTTCCAATATTGAAGGTAGTTGCCGTCCATGTGGCGTTCGTTTTTTCCACCCTGTATATAGGTAAAAAACTTAAGTAAATGACCTCTTGCATGTAGTTCTGTACATAATTTATATGGAATTTACGTCAAATTTCAAATACCACGTGTCCCAAAACTCAACGATAAGCCGGCACCAGAGGATGGAGCTGCTTATGATTAGTCGAGAAAAAATAAGGAAAAAAATATATCTTTTCCTTATTGGTATTGGTATTGGTAGTATCTTGACGTGTAAAAGTGCCCGAGCGGCCTACTTACTAAATAAATTTCTTTTATCTTTTTTATCTTTTTTATTTTTTCTCGACTAATCATAAGCAGCTCCATCCTCTGGTGCCGGCTTATCGTTGAGTTTTGGGACACGTTGTATAGAATGTCGAACGGTCTATACAGATGTGTTACAACTACATGCAAGAGGAGCTTTACTTAAGATTTTTACATATACAGTACGTTCCGATAGCAATAGGATCGATTCGCTTGACATATAATAATACTATTTTTGACGAGTGGTCACAGCGACTGTTTATTTGCAACTAACTAACATTAAAACACTACTGTGCTTATGCTAATAAATTCATGTGTGCGTGAGCCGTACGATCTATGACCTACAAAAAAAAAACCAGGCACTCCACGGACGGAGCTACAGCGTTCACACATGAACAGACATAGAAGTTGTTGTGGCAAAAACGTCAATTAGCTAGGGACTCCCTTCCGATATTAAATTCATCGATAACTGTATCAAATAGATAGATAGATAGATAGATAAAAACCTTTATTCACATATTACGCCATGACAAATAGAAACACGTTTACATAATTAAGATAAAGTACATACATACATACATAATTTCACGCCTTCGTTCCCAGAGTGGGGTAGGCAGAGCTACAGAATTACAAACATCTCTAAAAACTTGTTGATAATTCTATAACCACAATTTGCACAATTAGGCTAAGATGTTTACCAGCGTATTAGTGACAGGTTGCAAGCTCATCGCCTAACAATACTACAAGCCTTTATTCCCTTAGTCGTCTCTTACGACATCCACGGGAAGACATGGAGTGGCACTATTCTAACACGGCAACCACACGAGGCCTTTTTACTTTAAGATAAAGTAAAAAGAAAAAAAAAAAAAAAAACATTAAAAGCTTAAACTATAACTAGAACTACAACTAAAATTAAGATGCGTGATTCAGATGTCACAGCATAGTAATGAAAGGGCGCCGACTCAGCATGTGCTGCGCGCATTGCTGCGGCAGCGCTGATATTCTGCCGGGACCCGGCGAAGTGAGCCGCACTCAGTCACTAACTAGCCAACTCCGTTCATCTCTAGCCGTGTTTAACAATCACTTTCTATGTGTCAAAATTTAACAAACCAATTCACTTAAGCCTATTTTACACATTTAAATTAACCTAGGTAAGTAGAAGCTTTGTTAGGCATTGACCTGAAGTTTCTGGAACGATAGTAAGTGCGCTTTATATTTCCGTTTAAATGTACTCTTTGAACGAGCGTCTCTAATCGCTCTAATTAAATACTTATTTTAAAGTGACATCTCATTGTAAATAGATATTAAGTTCACGGGAAGAAATAGAAATTAACTAAAATACTGATCACTTCACTACCCATCGATGTTACAGTGGTGGTCACATAATTAGGGACACTTGTTTTTTTCCCATACAATTGCCTACAAATATGACTTTTCAATTTTGACCACCATTCAAAAAGTTCTAAACTAATTTAATATTTGGTTACACTCATCGTTCATTAATGAACTAAGGTTTAAATGTATGTACAATTCATCTCTGTTGAAAACGGATCTTTCATTTTATAAGGATTTGAAAAAATTAATACCTCGCGTTCATACGAAGTTGTAAAACTTTGTATGGACGGGTCAGGCCTAAGTTTTTAAATCCCTATAAAATATAAGGTTCGTTTTTAACAGTAGTTCATTGTACATACATTTAAACCTTAGTTAATGATCTAAAGTAAATTGTATTAAGCAATATAAGGTCAGGAACTTTTTGAATGGTGGTCAAAATTTAAAAGTCATTTTTGTAAGCAATCGTATGGGAAAAAAACAAGTGTCCCTAATTATGTGACCACCACTGTATATAATGTTAACGAATGATAGGGTAATAAGTATTTAATTTAAGTAATTCATAGGCATAGGCTTTTAAAAATTAAAATTAAAATCAATTTTAATAAATAATATTTTATTATTAACATGTTTCGTACACAAAAACTTATTTTAATGCTGTTCAATCGATTTCCATGCAAAGTACACTGAAACCAAGATTGCCTTGCAACAAAGGCCAATTTAGGTAAATTGTATGACATTGTGTAGTATAAGTCGGCTAAAGTGTCAGACCTCGTAAGTCTCGTAACTCCATCAGACCAAATTTTACAGGAGACACAAAAAACTTCACCACCAAAAATTTTGTATGAAGGTTTGTTTTGGTTTTATATATTAATACTTATTAAAATTATTAGAGCTAATATTCCGATAAAAAAAATGTAGAAAGTCGTGGCAATTGTATAAAAATGGAGTTACGAGATTTTCTTTAAAAAATAATCACGTGATTGGGGAGATAGGAGTTTTGATACAAAAAATACTCGATTATTAGAAAAAAATATTTTTACTTAAAAACAAAATTTGTTTAATGTTTAATGAAAATCGACCTCTTCTGGTCTCAAAAAAGTAAATAATTAAAAATCGCCTATTAGAGGCTAACAATCAAGACACTTTATCCTTAATTTTAGAATCTGGTGCGACCAGACAAAACCTAAAAAATCTTTATAAAAATCTTTAAATCTTTAAATACTTCTAAGGACAATAATTCAACTTCTAAGGATAATAATTTTAAATATATTTATCACAATAAGATTTATTGTAACTTATAACCACGGTTGATTAGTCTCGCAATTTGTTCTACTTATTCTGACTCAAAGTCAAGAAAAAATAGAATACTAAACTTAGTGACTTTTAAAGGTGATGAAATTATTAAGATACCATCGGCTTCAAAACAGACTAGAATGCTAGTGTAATAAGAATTAAGTACTTACATGTTAGCGAACACCTTTTTTTGCACATAATGAGACGCAAAATTGACGTGCGGTCACTACGCCATATCGTGCTAGGGGCAGATTTTTGACTTTCGGGCGCTCGAAAGTTTCCCTCGGAAGTGGTGTGGACCACTCGTATTTAAATTTCCTATCGCTCTTAATTTCAAAAATACGGTTTCATATATTTTGCTCACTTCCCAGTGAAACTTTCGAGCGCTCGAAAGTCAAAAATCGGCCCCCAGTACTGAGCGGGAGGAAATACGTGGTTTGCCTTCAACAAAATGGCAGCCCGGATTTACGTGGATTTCTGTTTCGCATTTTAAACTGAAACGGCTTTTTTAAAGGATTTAGGAGATTTGCCATTGGATGCGTTCAGAAATTAATAATAAAATGGTATCCAAATGTCATTTTGAAAAAAAAATGGAGTTACGAGGTCTGACACTTTAGCCGACGTAAATAGTATACTCTAATATAACACCTACTACCTACCACTTTATACTGTATAATAGAGTAATCCAAGTTGCATGTTCATATTATACGTTATCTCATAGTTATAACACTCGTAACTGTCATAAGAAAGTACAATTTATCGATAAATTAATATCGTTCGGAAGTCCCTAGGATAATTTTATTCGTGCTACAAAAACTTCTATGTCTGCACATGAATGGGTTGAAAGAAATGTATAACTATTATTCTAAACACAGTCTTTAAACCATTTATTTGAGACTCGACGTGACGCAACAAACTCGTTGTTTGTAGGTTATTTCCTGTTCGGTGCCAAGCTGACTCGGTTGCAAATGCAGTGCTTCCGATCCAAACGTGTGGTGATATGTACTCCCGAATGCGATGACACTGGTATGTATAATTTTTTCCCGACTCAAGAAGACCCTAGGCTTACTTACTTTAGCCAAATAAGACAGAAGCCGAATGTTCCGTATCTGTACTTACGTCTTTTACGGTGCGTTGGCCTAGTTGGTAGTCATTTACATTATCAAAAAATATTGAACACGTATTTTTCTTTTGTCAAATTAAACAAAAAATTAAGAAAACAAAGTGCGTTGAAGTTTCGCGTGATGTCACGCCGTGGCACACTATATACCACGTTGTGTCACGAGCATCCACTCCCGAACTTTGATGTGCGTTATTGTCAATTTTGATTGATTTGATAAAGCAAAATACGTGTTCAATATTTTTTGATAATCTTACTGACGGACTAATTAGTTTTTTTTTAACCCATGGCACACCCCTATAGTAGAGGATTTTCAATGAGCAACATGTATAAATAAAAATCGATATCTCATTTATCGATATCAAATCCCTAGAACGTGCCCTGAGTTAGCACACATCCGTTTGTTTGTTTGTGTTTATTTATGAATTTTATTCAATTTCTCACCAATAATTAAGAGGATTGTGAAGCTAATAGTTACATATAAAATGCGATAACGTTTTTCTTCCCTTAAACCTATGTAGTTTATTTTTTCGATTTTTGAACACGTTGTACATATTATGAAAAACTAGGTCTGTACGTTTTCATTTTCTAGAAAATATTTCTTAAATCTGAAAAGTACAAACCTAGATTTTCGTAACAACTATAATGGTCTAAGATCCGAATAGGAGACGATTTACACCGGGCTGTTTATTCGTTGAAAAGTATTTTATATCAAATTTAATACGCTTGTAATATGTGGCGAATAGGTAGGCTGACAAATTTCAGTCCAGTAGTTTTTTTTTGGAATAAAAACGAACTTTTTTTAAAAATTGCAAATGCTTGTTTAATATACAAATTACATACTAATCGAAAGTATGAAGTCTATAGAATATGCAAATGTTAGGTTTGGTGCAAATTATTAGTACCGACTTACCTGTTTATACCTTATCTGCCTACCCAATAGTTTGACGGGAAAAAAATAGTCAACCTAACGTTTGCATATTCTATAAGCTTCATACTTTCGATTGGTATGTAATTTGTCTATTAAACAAGCTATAAAAAAAAAAGTTAATGAATATATATATATAGTATATAAATTTTTCAGCCTACCTATTCGCCATATATTACTTAGCATAATAAATTTGGTATAAAATACTTTTTATCGAATAAACAGCCCGGTGCAAATCGTCTCCTATTCGGATCTCCTACTATAACATATTCATAAATCTTCAAAATCGGACTTGATGTAGGGGGTGAATAACGTTTTCGCCCGGAGCTAAATTTGTATGGATTTTTTTGACAGCTACGCGATATTAAGCGGCGCTTCACAACCCTCTTAAGAATGCTACGTTGTCATCATAGTTTAATTTGATTACACTTTCTCCTTAGTTTAACTAATTCCCTATCCCTCACTGACTTTTCCCTTCCCAAAGACCGTTGCAACACTGAGAAATGCAGTTGGGAACAATGCGATGGCATTCTCTGCAAGAAAATGGACGCGATGGAAATGAAGGAAACGTCACATTTCTACAAGTTAGATGGAGCCTCCTTTATTATTATAGTTATTCCATTGCCTAAAAATATCTGGCTGTAGAAGATATCATCACTGGTTTGACGCTGTAATTATGACAGGGTTCCATAGTGGCTTAACAATTAAAGTCCTTTACAGTACGTTGGTTTCGGGTGCGTTAAATCTACCCCAGAATAAACGCACCCGAAACCAACGTACATCCTTCGTACGTCCTTCCGACATCTCCGCTCACTCTCTCTCGTCATACATCTTCTATCATCCATCCTTTCTAAATAACCAAACCATTTTATCATACTCTTTTCGATATTTGTTATTATATCTTTCTATCCACATCGTTCTCAGATCATACCATCTCACTCTTTCATCCTCACTCCACGTACACTTCTTTCAGCTCTCCATTCAACGGCATTAATCAGAATTTTCATGGCACTAAGGCTAGTGAATTCTTATTTATCGACTTCCGATATACATATATCGATAAAATACGTTACACAAAATTCAAAAAAAGAAGTAGAGTTAAACAACATGTGGTCTTATCGTTAAAGAGCGATCGACCTTTTAGCAGCTGAAAATTTGGAATCGACATATGCATTAATTAAATATAAATGTGACCCTTCCCGTCAGGTGAGCTGTCTGCCTGTTTGCCCGTCGATGGCAATAAAAATAATAATTAAACCCCGTTATCTTGTCGCAGTGACATCGCTATTTTGTAGGGATTGAATGTTTTTTTTTATCGACCATCTCTATATCGATGTTTGTAGTTTATATTATTCAACAAAGCGATTTATTTTTTGCCTTTTAAATCTCTGCTCAATTTCAATATTGCGTAGGTATTAACTTCTTGATTAAAAATAAGTAGATATCCTCATTAGTATCGTATCTCGTAGATGCAATAACCTTATGAAATGATTGTGGAAAAACTAAGATAAACAGTTTTAACTAACGAACACACGCGACTTTTATTCCCATTATTTTTTATCACATTTTTAGTAGTTATTGCCTTTGACTTGGTCATTGACATGACATAACTTTAAGCACAATACCATCGACATTTAGATAGTCGATAAAATAAACATTCAATCCCTACCAAAAAACGACGTCATTGCGACAAGATAACGGGGTCTAATAATCTAATATATAAAATTCTCGTGTCACAGTTTTCGTTGCCATACTCCTCCGAAACGGCTTGACCGATTTTGATGAAATTTTTTGTGCTTATCCGGTATCTATGAGAATCGGCCAACATCTATTTTTCATCCCCCTAAATGTTAGGGGTAGTCCACCCCTAAATTATTTATATGGCAAAACAACGTTTGCCGGGTCAGCTAGTAATATATAAAAGTTAATTGGACAACAATATATCTTATATTAACTCAGTTCCCAAATACAGTAAACAATCTAACATTACATTTCCATTGCTGCCTTTACAATTTCATCTTCAAAATACTTGCTAGTGATAGATAACAAGAGTTTCTTTAGTGTCTTCATAATTAAAAAGATTGTCCTATTTCTTCTCCATATTATCACGTTACCGACACATGACACGATTAGAGCATCTAATATCGGAGCTCTTTTGCAATACCGGTATTTTTTCGATATTGAAATTTTATATACCGGTTTTCCGGCATTTCGATACTTTTTCGATATTCGTACAAAAAAACAAAAAATGTTAAAAATCTAATGATTTTTGAACTGACCTAGATTGCCATTTTAGGTGGGTGAAGTATGAGGCCTTAAAAATAATAAATCAGCTCATGCGTAGCAAATATATGTATATTTATTTGTTATAATTCAAAATATCTTGAATTTAAACTTCTAATGGTTTTTGCTCATGCGAGTATCTTAATTTAATAATCAAAAGTATCAAAATAATCTTCTTAAAAACACCCAAAACAGAAGAAGAGAAATTAAAATATAAAAAAAACCTTGCTTTCAGGTATCACAGCTATGATTTTAACTGTAAAGTCTAAATCAAGTTTTTTTTTGTAGATAATCATAATCTGTTATAAGAAATACTACTTAGTGATGAGTACAACCAACAAGTACAACGTTTCAACGCCGATATTTAGAATCTCCTCTATGTTATGAGAAATATGTAGTGCATTCTTAAATTACTAGATACTATTATTATAAGTTTAATTTTATGCAACAAATGGTCGGAAACTCGGGAATAATGCATTTATTGGAAATTAATAATTATATTAAATTAATGTAATATCGAAAAATATCGAAATACCGGTATTTTGCGAGCTCGAACATCGGTTTTGTAATATCGGAATTTTAGTCCGGTATTCCGGTTTTTCGATAGTATCGAATACCGGTATTCATGCTCTAGACACGATGATAACAATCTACTTAGTAGTTCAGTATATCGATATGTACATTGAAATTCGATAAATGAGAAGTCACTGCGACACCCCACAAGTGCCACGAAAATTCTGCCCTCCTAAGCAAAAATGCAATAACTAAATTCAATAGCCAAAGCAGATTCAACTCTCTTCTGTTTGTAACTAAGTTGCAATTTCTACAGATGTTTTGTCTGAGATATCGCCATTATGCTTAGTAGGGCAGAATTCCGGTATCTGTTCATTTAGCATGTTCTTAATATAAAATTTGAATTTCATTAATTCCAGCTGAAAACACTACGCCGCCCCTCTTAGACGCGTCACTCTCTTCCGAATCAGACTTCTTCATCTGTCAAACGCGGACCTGCATTCAACCGTCGCATTACTTCCGCGCAAGCACTTCCCAAGATGGCGGCCCGGAGCCCACCTGTCATTATGGCGCCAAAAGCTGCCCGTCCAAAGTTGCCAGGGCGAAAAAACTGCAGAAATGTCACCATGAAGAGCCAAGCATCGAAGCGCAGTTGTTAGGTGAGCAGTGTTGTAAAAAGGATGAATTAAAAGTAGAAACTAGTGTTGTTATACATGAAAAATGTTGTAGCGATGAGGGTAGTTCTAATTCGCAGGATTTAAGGGAAGATAGTCCGCAGATAACGTGTTGCCATAGCTCTAAGACGACGTCTACTGAAAGTCAGGAGCAGATAATTTGATAGTATTTTTATTCTGCCCAAGGTTGATGATTTTGATCGATCCTCTGTTCTACTTGCTTCTATTTCGCAACGATGTTGACGCTATGGTAGCTTTCTTTTGACAATAAGAATTACTATAATGTGAACAATATAGAAGCAAGGCTAAAACAAAGTACTTTAGTAGTTCCTGTATGTATGGTTCATTGACATTCATTGTTTTCTTGTAAAGTGAACGGAGGTTTTCAACGGATAGTTTTTATTTTCTAACACGTTTTGCGTCTCATTCGCTCTAAAGTAAGGAAAGGGACGAACAGATCAAATAGGGTTCGCTCGTTCAAATAGTTTGCATGCTTTGATGTGCTGCTACAATTGCTACAAAGAAGCCGCCGCGGCGCGCACAAAGCGGTGTCGGCGACTTCAAAGGGTTGTACTGCACACTATTTGAACCAACGGACTGTAACAGTTCAATAAATGCAGACAAATAATTTGAGTTTACTCACTGTTCACTGTTTACTGTGGTTATATCCGTGACTGTTACTGACGACATACTCGTAGGTTCACCGTTACACAGAGTGTCCCAGAAACCGACGTCAACCCGCTTACGGCTGATACAGCAGCTATAAAGCTATCGATTTAACCCCTATGTATGTTCAGCGATTTTTACTAGTTTCCATACAAAGTGAAAAGCAAACACTGGGACACCTAGTATAGAGAAAAAAACTTTATGCGATTACTTAAAAAAATACTGTAAAACAAACGGGCAAATAGGTTTAAAAACTTCGCTGATTCGTAATGATTTTAATTATGTAAGATACCACTGAAAAACGTATGAAATAAAACATGAAATAATGGAAAATTACAAAAATTCAGATTAAAATGATCAATATCTCCGAAACTAGTAAAAATCGCTGAACATACATTGTTAAATCGATAGCTTTTTAGCTGCTCTATCAGCCCTAGGCGGGTTGACGTCGGTTTCCGGGACACCCTGTATAGCGACAGATTTTCGTTACTTTCCAGCTGTTTGAGAGTTTTTATCTATGCTATCCAAAATCTAAAGTTTACTTTTGACGTTATAAACGAAGCATCGTTAGTGCCTTACATGTTTTTGTTAGAAAATTGAACATAACGTAAACGCATTTGCTGTCACCTCTTTTTTTCCTGTTATGGTATTGTTTTTTTTTTTTATTTATTTATTCCAAAAACAGGTTTGTACAGGTCTTTACCATTTGCCGCGTCTTTTGTTTTCAACGAAGCTCGCATACTGTAATAACGCACATACGCGCTTATGGCACGTTGTGAATGGCAGGAAAACGCTTATATGCGTTGCGGGCAATAAATTCGTTTATTGTTATTTAATTGTTATTAATTGACATATCGATATGTTTTTTACAAAGATGAGGCTTTAGAGAATTAAATGTTAAGTATTTACAATTTTAGAATGGCAACATTAACAAAAAATATTAAAACCAAAGAGAGAAAACAGTGTATTTAAAAAATAAATTTGTCTATACATTGTTATTGGTTAATTAAGTTACATAAAAAGCTGACTTTTATTTTGCCAAACTGTCAGATATATGTTGCCAATCTAAAATTTATTTTTATACAATATTGTACCGGAACGAAGTGATAAGGGACGTGTTTAGACTAGTTTAATATTAAATATGTAAATATTCAATATATATATATATATATATATGAGTTGGAATCAAATTTGCTATAAAAGGGTATAAATTATTATAACATTATGGTGCCGATTACGTTACAGAATTTATAAAGAACAAGAAATAATATTTTTAAGTTACAAAAAACGTGTTGTCGCTTCGGCTGTTTTTGATGTAATTGAATTATTTTTGTATAACTAGGTGCTATTGTCAAATTATTTTTTGTATAGTAGACAAGCCGAAATAAAACCAGATGGCATAAAACTAACGGCCTTACTAATAAACGTTGAGTAACGGTGGTATAGCTATACAATGTTTTGTCCTTATCTGTCATTGTGACATTTGAATTTGACAGATAAGGACAAAACATTGTATAGATATACCACCGTTACTCAAAGTTTATTAGTAAAGGGGTACATCTACACAGAGCCGCTATTTATCCATGATATTCATGACCGGATATCGCTAGACGATGCGTTTGGTTAAATCTCGGCTTAATTATATTATTAAACTAGATTATATCTTTGTTATAATGAAGTGACTTCCTATTGTAAAAATATTACTTGTTAATAAAAATATTTCAGGAGACGGAAGAGACACAGTAGCTAACATAAATTCTTAAGATTTAAATTCACGATGTTTTTTAGATGGTCTTCGCTTATTTTCCCTTAACTTTCTCAACCTCGTATCTGATCGAATAGTTAGATAGGAAAGTAGTCCTTATTCTTTAGGGTACATGAGTGCTTTTCCCATCTAACTATTCGATCAGATACGATGTTGAGAAAGTAAAGGGACGTTATGTGACGATTTTGGTATTATAACAGAGATTTCGTAACTAAAGGTCTTCGCACACTATATCAACTCCACGCAACGAGTGGACAACGCAAATGGTGGCCCGTCACGCGTCAGTCGCAAGCGCATAGTCGCCGCGGGGACGACGTGTGGTCAACGCGTGACACACGTGTCGGAGTTGACCTTAGTGTACGACGCGTAGCACACGTCGTACACTACTATAATATCATTTTTTGAAATTAAACCTAGAAAATATGACATAGGGCTTAAATTTCAATATTTGGCATAGAATCGGGTCGCCGATGAGTTGTTATAAAGTGCGAAGACCTTAAAACGTATATACGAAGCGTATACGGAAAGAGCATATCTAGTCAACTTCGTAAATTTTTGAGTCATTGTGATTTAAAAGTTCAAGTTGCTCATGTTTTTGAAATAACTGTCGAAATGTGACACACGTTGAAGTTAGCTAAGAATATTAATTTTCATCTTCTGTTTCATATAGACCCTACTTTTGTCGCAATGACATCACAATAGGGTAGTCTGGGGAGTGAATGGAACGGTGTTAATTAATATTAAAAAACTAACGGTTTTTGAAGTCAAAAGTCTTTGACCAGTGTGTGTTGCCAGTGATGACTTACGGATCTGAGACGTGGGCGCTAACAGTGGGCCTTATAAGGAAGCTCAAGGTCACTCAGAGGGCTATGGAGAGGGCTATGCTCGGGGTTTCTCTGCGTGATAGAATCAGAAATGATGATATCCGCAGTAGAACTAAGGTTACCGACATAGCCCGAAGAATAGCCAAACTTAAGTGGCAGTGGGCGGGGCACATTGCTCGCAGGACTGATGGCCGATGGGGTCAGAAGGTTCTTGAGTGGCGTCCGCGGACCGGGAGACGAGCTGTAGGTAGGCCTCCAACAAGATGGAGTGACGACCTTGTAAGGATCGCGGGAACGCGGTGGATGCGAAAAGCACAAGACCGGTCTGAGTGGAGAGCCTTGGGGGAGGCCTATGTCCAGCAGTGGACGTCTTTCGGCTGACATGATGATGATGATGAACGGTTTTTAACCGAATAAATTCTAATAAAGGGTTTTATAAGAATTTATTCGGTTATTCGGTAGGCATCACGGTAAAAGTTACCTAGTTAATTGATCAGCATTATCTTTCGTTATATTACTGCAAACCATACATATGTATCGCACCTTCAGAACAATAGTGACCTAATTCAGAAATTTTAACTTTCGAGTTAGGTCTCTTTAGTAATAAATTTATGACTTGAAGTTTGAACGCTGACATTTTGAGTTAGGTCACTATTGTTCTGAAGGTGCGGTATGTTCATTAAACTGGCTTTGGTTTTCTGCTCACATGTTTTTCGTTAAAAGCCAGTTTAAATGTATGGTTTGAAGTAATATGTATTCTTAAAGGAATACACACACCTATACTCTAAATTTCATCAATATACATCTTGGTAGTTTTTTGTAAAATGCCGGCGACATACGGACGGACAGACGGACTAAAAGGGTCCCATTTTGGCTACGGATACCTAAAGAAACGTGGCTAGACATGTTCCTTTCGTGTACTCTTCAATTAAATTGACGTTAGCGACGTGGGGTTGTTTTCGTACACAAACTTAAATATGTTTTAATCTCAATTATTTTTGTATTAAAGTAAACAATTTGTTAAAGAATACATAACAACACAGTTTTAAAAACAAAGCACAGATTTGACACAACTTTCTTAGAAAAGATTATAACAATAGACGCGATCCCACCGCTGCTTAAAATACGGAGACGGTACGGAATGGCAGTGACGTATCTTATCCGTACCGTTTTTATCGCATGCCCACCCATGCTCAAAATACGCTAACGGCACGTCACTGCGATTCAGTATTTTGAGCAGCGGTGTAGAGGGCATGCGATAAAAATGGTACGGATACGATGCGTCACTGCGATTCCGTACCGTCACCGTATTTGAGCGGCGGTGTGGAGGGCATGCGATAAAAACGGTACGGATACGTTGCGTCACTGCGATTCCGTACCGTCACCGTATTTGTGCAGCGGCGTGGAGGGCATGCGATAAAAACGGTACGGATACCATGCGTCACTTCGATTCCGAACCGTCACCGTATTTGAGCAGCGGTGTGGAGGGCATGCGATAAAAACGGTACGGATACGATGCGTCACTGCGATTCCGTACCGTCACCGTATTTGAGCAGCGGTGTGGAGGGCATGCCATAAAAACGGAACGGATACGATGCGTCACTGCGATTCCGTACCGTCACCGTATTTGAGCAGCGGTGTGGAGGGCATGCCATAAAAACGGAACGGATACGATGCGTCACTGCGATTCCGTACCGACACCGTATTTGAGCAGCTGTGTGGAGGGCATGCGATAAAAACGGTACGGATACGATGCGTCACTGCGATTCCGTACCGTCACCGTATTTTGAGTAGCGGCGGGGTCGCTCCTAGCCGATCAACTCGGCACCGGTACTGCCTCAGCCCAAAGTGAAACATTGAAAATTTCATAGGTACCTTGGTTAACAATCTCCTTTTTTACAAAACGTGACTAAGAAATCTTACGACAAAATGTACCTACGAGTCGAAATGACCCCATGTTTGTTGTTCGTTTTGTAACCACTACGCGAAATCTCTGAGTATGACCAGAATTTATTATGAACATAATTGTGGCATTATTTATTTAAAGGGACCTTATTGTCGATGGCGCTTACGCCGCACTGCGTCACGCGACGTTGTATTTATATCGGAGCATCTTTAATAATGGCGGAAGCGCCATCGACAATAAGGTCCCTTTTTAACCGACTTCAAAAAAAGTAGGAGGTTCTCAATTCGTCGGGATATTTTCATAGATAACGTCAAAATGTATTTAGTTTATTCTATAGCGTCATAGACGTAGGAAGTTGAAATTTAGATTATTATTAAGTTTGTGCGCGACCAGAGACCTAAATTAGGGGATTATAATGCCTTAAACAAAATGTCACTTTATACTTGTTAGTAAAGGGCATTGGGTAAAGGGGTTTGGGTAAAAGTGTAGTCATTTGTAAAATTCATACATTTTCAGGGTGAGCGGCCATTCGTAAAAGTGGCAAATTATGATAGAATTATTAAAAATAAACATATTTTATTATGTAATGTAATACTCTTAAGTGCATCGGAGCTGAGATATTTAAATATTCATGCTTGGGCGTACTTTTGTACTAAAAACTGAACACTTAAATCTTTAAAATCTCCGCTCCGATATTATTTAACGCCATAAATTATATATATCTATGTGTATTTAGAGGTCCTCTAAATAACTATGTAAGAATCATCCGTGGCCGCTGAAAAAAAAAATAACAATATTCTTCAAACAAATTTACCCAAAGCCATATATGTTTATTTTTAATAATTCTATCATAATTTACCACTTTTACGAATGGCCGCTCACCTTGAAAATGTATGACTTTTACATATGACAACACTTTTACCCAAACCGCTTTGGAGTCTTCACTAATTATTAGTGAACGCTAAAAATAGTTTATGTATATTTAATTGACGTTTTCATGTAATAATTATAATGTTTAGTTGTTTTTTTTTATAGACGGTGTTTCCGAACAACGAATCCAAAAGACAATAAAATTGTGAATTTTGTCTTAAGTATAAATTTGATGATATTTTTTGTGCGTGTCGTAAAAATTCTAAATTCTAGAGTTTACTATTGTTACCATTGACTATTTTTTGACGTAAATAAAATTTGCTCATGTTATATTTTTGTAAACCAATTTTTTTTAGAGATATTATTTTTGTAATTTAATTGGCTTTAGCATGTTTAATTTTGTACAGTGAAGGAAATCGAAAGATGAACCTTTTTAGATCTTGTCACAATGTGAATAAGGGGAGCCCTTTGTTTCCCATAATTTTATTGGTCATAATGTAATTGTTGACATAATTTTTGATAGTCATAATTTTTTATATCGCTGAAACTGTAAACTTTTCAGAAGTTCTGAAATATCTAACGTATAGACAAGGCTAGGTTAGGTTAGGTTTGATTTATAAAAATTCTGAAAAGGTAACAGTTTCTTTATAAAACCACGTCATGACTTGCGATGATTATGACCTAAAGCACCTTATGACTAAAAATAATTATGTCAGTCAATATAGACCCGTGAATAAGACATGAAAAGGTACTTTCAGTTTCCCCTACTGTACCCATAGCTTTATAAACACGTGTGGTTTTTAAAATTAGGTTATTCGTGTTGGAGAAAAATGTCACAACTTTTAATGTTATAATTTCACAGTATGTAAATCAATATAGTCAGAGAAAATCCCACCTGTGGCCCGTTTCACGAAGCTACAAGTTACAAATTACAAGCAGAACTCTCTTTCTAGCAAAAGGAGTTGGAAAGAGACTTCCGCTTGGAATTCGTAACTTGTAGCTTCGTGAAACGGGCCCCTGAAGTTGCCCAAAAACAAATGGCAGCATCTCAGATAAAACAACCGTAGCAATCGCAACCTCATTACTACCAGAATAGGATTGAATCTGCTTTGCCTACTGAATTTTATATTCCGCTTATTGGCTAATGAGTATACATCGTTATCGCGGGGGCAAAAACGATTTGACAGTAGTGAAAGATTATGACAAATAGGCAATAACAGAAGTGACACGCGTATCGAGAAACGTTTATACCTACGAGTTCAAAATGTATAATTTTCTTTCAAATATCTTACCTCCGTACTTAACTTGGTTAGTGGTACATATTTAAAAACATTAGCTACGCAATCCTTACGTCAACCTCCTCAGTCACTTTTCCTGCTACTTTAGACATTTGTCATTCTTGATTGATTTGATATGTACAAAAACATACAAAAAAGGCATTGGGTAAATTTGTTTGAAGAATATTGTCATATTTTTTTTCAGCGGCCACGGATGATTTTTACATAGTTATTTAGAGGACCTCTAAATACATATAGATATATATAATTTATGGCGTTAAATAATATCGGAGCGGAAATTTTAAAGATTTAAGTGTTCAGTTTTTTGTACAAAAGTACGCCCAAGCATGAATATTTAAATATCTCAGCTCCGATGCACTTAAGAGTATTACATTACATAATAAAATATGTTTATTTTTAATAATTCTATCATAATTTGCCACTTTTACGAATGGCCGCTCACCTTGAAAATGTATGAATTTTACAAATGACAACACTTTTACCCAAACCCCTTTGAGTGCAAATGGAAAACAAATATTTAAAAAGTTAAAACTAGTTATTAAAGTCGACCCGTTGACTTATAAAAGCGTTTACTCAGTATAAGACAAGTTTGATAGACCGTTTCCAGCGAAAACTTCGTGCTAGGTATGAAGAACTTCTTAGAGGCTTAGCATGTATAGGCAGAATATTGCGTTTATACTAAACAGACATTCTGTTATATGTGTTCTTTAATCGATTTGTTTTTGCTCCCGCGATAACGACGTATAATGAGGGCCTAACTCGTTGTATTTTTTAATGGTTTTGTTCGCTCATTCCCGAAATACCAGTATTTTAAAATACCTGATTCTCAATATATCGAAATCCCAAAACTAAACATACAAATTAGGGTATTGTTTATTATCTTCACCCAATATTTCGAATCTGGTTTTTAGCAAACCTGGTAAAAAGAGTAGATTGGTATTTTGAAATACTGGTATTTCGGGAATGAGCGGTTTTGTTGACTAACTTTGCAACGAAGTCGAATATATCTGTGACACGTATTCTCCGTCAACTACGGATATATACTAACGGTTCTCCATCAATGACGGATATCTCAACGGATATATCGCACTACAACTTTACTCCTAAATATGCATATGGATGAATCATCTATTAAGGTACTCCGTATTTTTCTACATGTTTTACAAATTAATTATTTTTTAAGTTAAATTAAACTTAAAGGAGATTGACAAGGTTTGGACCAAACGCTGCCGCTGTGAAAATACCTCTAACGAGTTTCTTACGTTACTATTATAAAAAACACATATTTTAAAAATTGGTTCGAGAGAAAAATAATAAGGTTTTGTATTGCCGTGTTCGTTTTGTTGATGACTATAGATTTTATCGTTGATGCAGTCATCAACATAAAGCAATCTTCATGCTAGGTTCAACTGGCTGATGAGTGCATATTATGTGCCTAGTTTGGTTTTTAGGGTGGGCTAGGTACCAACTCATTGTTAGACGCCCTGCTCCACTCTTCGATAGAATTATTATCAACGAAGATGACGACCATTAGTAAGTAATGTATATTGATGATTGATGATTTACTTCTCTACAAAAAGTCTTTTTTTTCGTGACTCCTGGGGTAGATCTTGAAGCGATTTAGTGTACCGTCTCGTGATAGCGTAAGGAACATAATGCACTATGTGTTCATTCTGGGCAGCACTTGGTCCAACTCCCATACAAATATGGTCAATCTCCTTTGATCATTTGGCTAACATCTATACTATATAATATTATAAAGCTGAAGAGTTTGTTTGCTTGAACTACTGGTCCGATTTGAAAAATTATTTTAGTGTTAGATAGCCCGTTTATCGAGGAAGGCTATAGACTACATATCATCACGCTAAGACCAATAGGAGCGGAGCGCCAATGAAGAATGTTTCAACTTTCTACGTAAACAAAGTCGCGGGTTAAAGTTAGCATTAGCCCAAAGTAACTATTCCACGGGTACGAAGTCGCGGGCAGAAGCTAGTTTTTCATAATTATCCAATTTTTAAGAGGAGCTTCGCGTAGCTGTAATTTTTTTTCCGGACCGTTTAGTTCTCAACCCCTTAATCAAATCAGATTTCCATGATTTTTGGATATGTTGTAGTTATTATGTAAAACTAGGTTTATAATTTTGCGTTTGTTTACTATTCGCCTAACAATACTACAAGCTTTTATTCCCTTAGTCACCTCTTACGACATCCACGGGAAGACATGGAGTGGCACTATTCTAACACAACCTTTATAGGTTAATATTAATAAATTACTAACCATAGCTCACTAAGTTTTAACATCACGAAAGAAATGAAGTTACCTTTGACTCATCCATATGCCATATGTTCCAATTTGCGAAACAAAACGATAATATAACATTCATACTTCAATACCGTTTTTAGTCAATATTGATCCCTGTGATGTTTAAGACACTTTTTTTTATTTACAACGTGCCAAATAGTTTTTTTTATACTTAGTTTTAGCACCCTGTATCCTTTAGCTACATGATAAGTAGCAGACGAAGCAATAAAAAGTATTCTTATGATTGTGTTTTAATTCATTGTATGTACCATGCCAGAGTTCTGAAAATTATTTTTCACTTCTCATGCTCTTAAAATGATAATTTAGCCTGTGCACATCGGGACTAAAGCTCCTTATTAATCTCTAGGGATTAAAGTTTTTTTTTAAATTTTCTTTGGATTCCCCTAAACAACGGTGTTGTGAATGGAGGATTATCGCCATTTTCAGTGATTGTGTATGGACCAGTTTTAGGCCGTGGAAATAACCTCAAACTGACAACTGTGCAAAAATATAAAAAAACGATTTAATTTCATGAAACACGATTAATGATTACGAATATGAATCTATTTAAATATATTAAGGATAATTTTATTTTATTAGGCATGGTCTAAATTAGTTTTCAAGTTTGTATCTATCGGCTAAATATGCAAGCATTTAAAGTGTCACTTTACAAAAAACTAACAACCGCGAACCAAAATTGTCAGAAACTTTGTTACATATTTGTTAAATATTGTAATTTTGTACAGAACGTCGTTTTTTTTCCTCGCATTCAAAGTGAAAAGTAGTGTTTAACGCGAGACTAAACAACCATAATGACACTCGGAACCATAGCTAAACCCGAAAGCTGTTTTATCGGGACTTAGGAGGATTGTGAAACGACGACAACATCGCGTAGCTGAAAAAAAATCCATAAAGAAATCTGATTCAATCACGCAGTTAAATTTCGAGCATAGCCCACTCCACGCTAGTAGGGGAAGATGGGGTGGCTTCGTACACTTTTAACTCTAAGCGTTGTGAAAAAAAAACTAACCGCTATTTTTAAATGAGATGAATGTTACTTCATCTTCCACTTATTTGGCTATAGTAATTGTGTATTTCAGTTTGGATACAAAGCAACTGAGCCAAAATATAATGGTTTTCCCAAAAAGTGGGAAACGTACGAATGCACCCCATACGTGGGGTGGCTTCGTACACTATTCGTTTTTTCCCAGGATTCATTGGATTTTCAGCTATTTCACCTGTTTCAGTCCCCTTTTAGGCATATCGTGCTGACCTGGTTTTGTGATTATAATTATTCTCGATATACATTTTTTTAACTTTCATGGGGCGCATTCGTACAGTATAAAACTACATACATTTTGACTGTACGAAGGTACCCCAAACAAAACGATCCGAATAAAAAAAATAAAAAATAACTTTTAAAGTAATCCCAAAACCATTGTTTACATATTAATCTCAAGCATCTAATTACAAAGTACATAAAACTATTTTTTCTAATTCGTGTAAAACTTATTACAGACGCATTCAAAGAGAACCAAAAATTACTTTCGGGTCGCGAAAACACATATTAATTATTTCTGGCGAAATCTGCTGCCGCACTGCCATCGCTTATTAACCGACTTCAAAAAAAAGGAGGAGGTTCTCAATTCGTCGGGTTTTTTTTTTATGTATGTTCCCCGATTACTCGAAGACCACTGGACCGATTTGAAAAATTTTTTCGGTGTTCGAATGGTTATACTTTCTAGTTGGTCCCATTGTCACCACGTCAGGATCTGATGATGGGATCTTGGAGAAATCAAGAGAACTCCTCAAATATTATAGGCACACCTATAGCGATTTTGGTATTTTTCACTGTAACTCATGCATTTGCTTTTGAAAAGTACTATATGGTGAAGTGGAACTGATGATGAAGACCACAGATGGCCACCGGAACTCCTTAACGGTACCTATTTCAAGGGTGGCGATAAGATATTTCGATAAAGGTAGTTGAGCGACTATGACGAAGCACATTTAGGTTTAAATATGACTATGACATTCCCGCGGCGTTGTCTGCGGCGAGCTTGAAATGTTCTATAGTTTCTCATTAATATTTAGAAGTGGAGCTACGTAACAGCATAAATAGGATCACTAAAAAGTATAAAACAAAATAAATGTATAAAAAAACAAAAACCCGCCTTCAAAAAGCAAAAAATAACTTCTTTAAAATGGTAGGTAAATAGGTCAGTCCAACTGAAGTCGGCGTCCAACAATATTTTAACCAAAAGCAGACTTCAGTTGGACTGACCTATTTACCTACAATTTTAAAGAAGTTATTTTTTGCTTTTTGAAGGCGGCTTTTTGTTTTTTTTTGAGGGTACCTAGTCTATGCATATGAGCGGCAGTCACGCATAGAAATATGAACGCTTCAGCATGTTGGATAGTCGAGACGAGATATGACCACTGTACGAATGCACCCTTTGTACGAAGCCACCCCATCTTCCCTTATTCCATGTTATATTTCCCCATTGTTTAGTGTGAACGCTGCCTAGTATTCCGCTACGCATCCTGAACAAACACCTTGTTACTGTTAGATTACATTATGTCGGGACTCATCACGCCTCCCAAGGGATCCGAAGTACGCTCCCAGGACAATCAATCAATATGATAGACTGTCACACCTAATATATGAAAGTTTGTGATTCAATCTGTTAAGGTGCTTATCCATTGGCGTAACGATAGGTTTGAATTTGAGGCCGGAATTCCACTGTTAAGTCTATTCCGACGAGTTCCATTATTAGTTGGACTTTTTTAGGGTTCCGTAGTCAAACTAGGAACCCTTATAGTTTCGCCATGTCCGTCCGTCCGCAGCCTAGCTCAGAGACTTAGTCCTAGAAAGCTGTAATTTGGCATGAATATCCTCGTAAGGCCCACGTCAAATTTCGTTAGTTCGAAAAAGAATCTTATGTACGTTAATAATCATAAATCTGTATGATAATCTTATGTTATGTATGTTTATAGTCAACTAAAGTCAAAAGTCACTTTGACAGATGTCCTAAATTTAGGACATCGGGCCTTACGAGGTTAAACATATTAGTCACGCCAACAAAGTGGTAACATAAAAACTTGAAAAAACATTTTTGTAGTGCATCTCCCCTACACTTAACGTGGGGATGTATGTATTTATTTTTCTCGTCTACCCCATAGTGTGGGGTGTCGTTGGATAGGTCTTTCAAAAATATTGCGTTGTGAAAACAATTTTTCGATTACGATTGGTTGCGTCTTCCATTTTCGAAAACTTTTGGCTGTGGCGGCGAACAATTATTTGATGACACGCCAGGTGTGCCATACGCCATAGGCATCGTCCTAATAGATTGCGATTGCGCGATCATCGCAAGTTCACGCGACTGTTTGTATGTAAAACTGACTAACTGTTTGTATAAACAGTCGAGCGAACTTGCGATGATCGCGCAATCGCGTTCTATTAGGGCGATGCCATAGAATATGATGACACGACTAGCGTGTCATCCGCCACACGTTAAAAACATTTGATGACACGTCTGGCGTGTCATCCGCACTGAATCGGTTAATGGAACTACCTGGACATTTTTTTCTAAGTAGTTACATTAATAATGCAGGGTTTTATTTAATGCAGCTAAATGGACGTACCTACCATGTCTTTAATCAGCAAACCTGCCTTTGAGGTGCTGAGGTGAAAATGTATCATACTATTTTTATAAATGCTAAATTTTATGTGTGTCTTAGTGTCTTACTTCTTCAAGCTTCAACGGCTCGACGGATTTGGATGAAATTGAATATGGTGATAGCTCATACCCTGGATTAACACATAGGCTAATTCATCCCGGAAAATATAGAAGTTTCCAAGGGAATAACGATAGTATAAACCTACGCGGACCAGTTTTCTATATGGCACGCGCTTTTTTGGTAGAAATGAGCTATCGATATTTTTAATTCTCGTCCCAACTCGCATCGCCAGTGTAAAAGCACCTTAATGGCGACGGTGACGCGACAATATTTGCCAAGTCTATACGGGTAGCACAAGTTGTATTTTCTCGCTTGTCGCTCAGTAGTCCCTGCTAAGATGCATTGCGCTAAAGTTTTTATTCGTTTCGTTTTTAAACCAATGGCGTCACTGGTAGATCACGTGACTTTTCGTTTGGTTTAAAAACGAATCGAATAGAAACGCTAGTTAGCGTCACAGAATAAAGACTAAAGGCATAGAAACCGTACTAAATAAGCAGAAAATACATTATGGTTCACTTCTTTTTACTTATGGTTTTCATAGTGAGTTGGAAAGAGATGAATCTATAGCTGTTCTTTCGTTATTTGGTACATCGTCACAAGTAAGGCGTGATTTGGACCTATAAGCACCTATAGTATTTGGACCTATAGACAAGGAAAGACAAATCCTTCCTATAGGAAGGACAAAGAAATCCCTGTTTAAATAAAACCTTGTGACAATGACAGTTAAAGAAGAAAAAACAGCCTACTTTTTGATTCATTTTTTCTCATGTAATACGTAATCTAAAAAGTAGAGAAAGATAGCTGACGTAAAGTACGTCTTATAGTCCGGTTTCTATGATATATGTTCTTATTCTGTGGCCTTACGAGGTAATTTATCATTTGTATCAAGCCATTGAAGTGGATGTCCACCATCTTCAATGGTGTGCCGACTGGGACTGGAAGACGCCGACGACAACGACGATTCACCGTACAATTGCTTATATATACTTGACATTGGCAAAATTACATAACTTGTAGACGCCATTAAAACAAATAAATAATAATAAATAATGGGCAAATGTCAAATTTAAACCCGAAGTAGGCCTTCGCCTCTATTCTAGGCGGTAAAAACGATATCGTAGTTTGCCTGTTATGGTATTGTTATGACGTCAACCGCCATTACTGTCAAGAAAATAAGAGCTATCAAAACGTTGACAATACGATAACAGATCTAATGCGATATTGTGTTTACCGTGTTGAATAGAGGCGCTTATCTGTCCGCGGGTTGAATAAGGGTAAACAAACCGCTTCCAAATCAATGATATTAAGATACGTCATCTGCGCGCAAAAGCGTTCCTCGAATTGCCTTACTATCGTTCAGTCGCACCGTGGCCAATGACACGCACGCGTCAAAAACAGTAAAGTTTTATTACCGAAATGCAACAAATATAAGTCATAAAAAATGCCGTCTTATGATTTTCGAGGCTGCCGAAATTATACTGTAACTAAAAAAGGAAGAAAGGATGTCTCATTTCATTTGTAAGTACCGTAAATTTACATTTTGTTTTACATCGCCATACTTTGTTTAATTTGCACCGGTGGCGTCACTGTCACCTGTGAAACATGAGATACACAATTAGATGTCGCATGAGTGCGATAAAGACCGGTAGCTATATGGCAGCCATGAGCGGGCACGCCGGGTCATCCGGGGACGCAATTTGAAACAACTATTTATCTCTTTCTAACAATAGCGTTCGCTACCAATTGCCGTCTTTTTCTGTAGAAATATGGCAACTTAGCAACTGTCAGTAATTGGCGACGGTTTTCGAATGCGTTTAGTATGAGCATAACGTATCTAAATATAAAATATTATTGTTCCAAATAGGTCATTCCGTTTAGGAGCTATGATGCTACAGGCACAACATATCAAAATCAGTATGGTTTTATGGTTTTAAGGCAAAACCATATTGTTTCAACTCGGCCGCCGTTAAGATAAGGTAAATAAGAGCTATAATAACGTTGGCAATACGATAACCTCTCAGAAGCAATGTTGCTTTACGGAGGAGGATAGAGCCCTTGTTCGTTTTGGTGAACGATGCCGCAGCTTAATATTTTCTAAGAGCGTTCGCTTGACAGCTTTCACGCTGCGCAAACGGCGCAAATTGGCGCGCCGTGTCTGTGACACCTCTACGCGTACTCGTGTGGCCACAGCACAGAGCAGCGTCGCTACGCCACAAAGGCCCAAGCCAAGATGCATTACGCTAACTATACTCGAAAATCTAATTAAAGACCAAAATCCTAACCTCAACGGACGCACATTCGCTGTGATTACTGCATTTTGGTTTAAGTGTAGCTATCTTTATCAATAAAACTTAGGTAGGTACCCTAATATTACTAGTTACAAGAGTTCTCATATTTTTTTGAAATAATGTTAAAATAACTATAATAGTTAGTCCCATCTTGATTAAATAATTTAATCAAGATGGGAACTGTAAAATTTTGTTCTTTAATTAGATTTTCGAGTATAGTTTCTATTCGTTTCGATTTTCAACCATTTTCGTCACTGGTAGATGACGTGATACGAAGAGTCACGTGATCTACCAGTGATGCTGACGACGCGCTGGCCTAGTTGGTAGTAACCAATGCCTACGAAGCTAACGGTCCTGGGTTCAAATCCCGGTAAGGGCAGATATTTGTGTGATTAGCGCGAATATTTGTTCCTGAGTCATGGATGTTTTCTATGTATTTAAGTTTATATTTCTCTATGTAAGTGTTTATATCGTTGTCTAGTACCCAATAGTACAAGCCTAGAGCTTAGTTTGGGACTAGGTCAATTAGTGTGACATTGTCCCCTGATATTTATTTATTTACTAGAGAACGCCCGCGACTTCGTACGCGTAGAATTAGTTGCCCGCTACTCCCCCTATTTTGATCCCCTTAGGGGATGAATTTTCAAAAATCCTTTCTTAGTGCTCACTTTCATCATAAAAGGAACCCCTGTACCAAATTTCAAGCTCTAGGTACAGTAGTTTCGGCTGTGTGTTGATTTCTAAGTCAGACAGTCAGGTTTGCCTTTTATATATATAGATAACTATATGTAGCCTTAAGCAATACAATATAATTGTATGTGTCTGCGCTGTTACCAGCTGTGCGTCTGCGACTGTCAATCAAGGGTGGAGGACAAATTGTCCGGCGATCCTGTTGTAACACCAAAGAAGGCGGTAACTGCCGAGTAATAGTATAAGCATTTTAAATTTAATGTCGTTACCAATAAGGTATAGAATTGTTCGACTACATTGCAGTTGGTATTACAACGGCCTAGGGACGCTTATGATTTACGGTAGAGGGAGCTGTGATTAAATAAATTAAATATCACGTGACAATCTCATATAAATTAGCCTAGTCCAAACTTTACTTTAGGCTTGTCCAGTCAACACAAAAGAAACTGATGAAATAGAGTCTCAAAATATAATAATAATAATAATAAACTTTATTTAGCAAAAACAGTACAGTATAGCTATTTATAAATTTAATTACAATGATAGTAGTTAGGCACAGAGGGCTGAGACAAGATGCACTACTCTAACTAACGTTTCTATTCGATTCGTTTTTAAACCAATCGCGTAACTGGAAGATGACGTGATACGAAAAGTCACGTGGTCTACCAGTGACGCGATTGGTTTAAAAACGAATCGAATAGAAACGTTTGTTAGCGTAGTGCATCTTGTCTGAGCCCTCAGGTCCCACCGCCGGCGAGTAAGCGATGAACTATCGGCGATTTTCTTGCCCAAGAAACGAACAAAAGATAATCGCTCCCGTGTAAATAAAAGAGAGAGGTTTAAGTTGGCTGGCTCACTCGCTCAGCGATGAACTATAAATTTATATCTCTCTCGTTTATTTACACGGGAGCGATTACCTTTTGTTCGGTTCTTTGGCAAGAAACTCGCCAATAGTTCATCGCTTACTCGCCAAAAGTCGGACCAGTGCCTTATGGTGCTCATTTATAGCCATTTAGTTAATGATTGGTGTATATCAAAGCAATAAATAATAATGAGTAAGTTTCCTCTGTCCCCCGTACTAGTAAACTGTATCACGGTGGGACAGGATTCACCATCCTCTAAATTATTATGTTATACAGTTCAAGTAAGTAGCATGAACTACTAATTGAGACAACGTGCGGGTATGCCAATATTCAATATCGGTTGCTAAGATGTAAACAAGTAGTATATGCAAACACACTACATCAAACTTAACTGATTAGGAACTACATAATATAAACTAAGTATAAATTTAACAAAGGGATAAAGTATGAGACTGCGTATGTACGTATGTGTGTGTGTGTGTGTGTTTGTGTTATTAGTTGCTCTGTATTTTCATAGTTAAGCGTCTTAAGATATTTTTCTAATGTTTTTTTACACAAATATGGTGAAAGTGACCTTAGATTTAGGTTTTACTTATTTTATTTTACAAGATGGGTCCACGGACCCTTAAGAATTTACTTGTAAACTTACTTTTGTGGTGTCGTGTTATGTACACGATGTCGGTTCTTCTACGTGATGTATGGTAATCAGGAGGGTTTTTATGTTGCTCCAATAACAGTTGTTTAATAAATAACTGCCTCACTGTGAGAACAGACGTGTCATTGTATAAGCTAATAGGACGCCGGAATAGGCTAGTGTCCTAAAAAAATCTTATTAGTCCGTGTTTTACATTATCAAAAAATATTGAACACGTATTTTTTCTTTTGTCAATAAAACAAAAAATTACGAAGATAAAGTGCGTTGAAGTTTCGCGTGACGTCACGCCGTGGCACACTTTATACCACGTTGTGGCGTCACGAGCCCCCACTCCCGAACTTTGATGCGCGTTATAATTGTCAAATTTGATTGAATTAAATACGTGTTCAATATTTTTTGATAATCTTACTGACGGACTAATTAGAATTATTACTTTTTTACCCAGGACACACCCCTATTGCTTAAAAGTCATAACTTTGAGAACCGCCCTCTGTGTTCTCTCAAGTTTAAGCATTCCTATCTTTACATAGTGTAAAACAGAGTCACTTCCGCTGTCTGTGCGCATAGATCTTTTAAACTAAGCGATTTTAATGCTTTTAAGTTTAACCCATGATTCATAATCTGTTACAGTAGTACCACAAATATAAGTTACAACGATGTACCTGCGCAGTAAGCATTTTTTTAGAAGGCGCGAAAACTTTTAAACCAATTAGAAGGCAGTACGTTTGCGCGGGTAAAATCTGCGACGGCTATTGGTCAAATGTTTGGCAGCCATTACGGTGACGCCTTCAACCGCCATTTTATTTAGCGGCACGTCAGTTGTCATTCGAGTTTAGACGTCATTGCATATTCTACCTTACGCGTAACACAACAAGGTCAGTATTGAATTGATGTTTGTGTTCGTTTATCTTCGGCATTAGTCGTACTTGTCTGCGTGAACGAAGAATGCCGACGTAACTTATATTTGTGGTATTACTGTACGTCTGGGACGTCATGCTTGAACATGTTTTGAAATTTTGATTTTGACCTACTTTTGACGTTGACTGTACTATGGGGACCAGACAATAAAGTGTATCAACTGTTACATTTTCTGAAATAAAGTAATATTCTGTACAATGCTTTTAGAATTGTGAAACTGGTATTTCGAACAATAGATTCCAATAAAGTTATAGCAGATAGTTTGACGCTCAGAGTTCACAAGTTAAAGTTCTATTAAGTAAAGTCTGTTCCTATTCAGACTGCCAATGACAATAACAAGTATACCTGACTGTAATTGTCTTTAGATAGAGGATGAAATAGTAATGAGATTAATGTTACCTCTAATTAGTTTATTAAAAAGGTTGAAAATATCTTCATCATCATTATCGTTTTATCATGCTGGGTGCGACAGAGACATAAACCTCACTTATCAATCAAATCTATCAAACCTCAATACATTTTCAATGTCAGAAATAGTTCAAGACTGTCAGTGTAATGGTGTTTTCAGCGAATGTGCTTTTCATTAAAAAATACAATATTAAAAAGAGATTACTACCTTAAAATGGACATGAAGACAATGATAAAGTGAATAAATAAATAATATGACTAGGCTCAACCTTCAAAAGTACGCGAATATGGAGCTATAATGGTAAATTGATTTGTTTATAAGAGTGACGGAACGAATAGGAACAGACTTAACGCTTAACTTTATAAAATGTCAAACGAGTTGTTCAATGAAGTTAGAACTTTTAACGAGAAAAGTCGGATGGAAACTATGATCCAACAGATAATTAAGATTCACCACTTGATGCAAACTAAGTGGCCCTGATTAGGCCAAGTTCGCAAGGCGTAGGTACTTTTTCTCGTATACCGTACACGAGATTCAATCGAATGTCGTAAGTGACAACAAAATTTGTAAGGCAACTTTGAAAATCGTTCGAATGTGGGAAAATCTCGTGTTCTTGACATATTTTTATCTACACCTACACACATATCATAAGTCCTCTATTATGCGTTCAAAACCCGTAGGCAATGACCAGCATTACCTGTGGTAGGAGGTGACAGCGATGACAGCTGTTAATTTTGGAAGATGTTCCAAATTTGGATCTCATTACCTTACAATAACGTAATGAAATTACGTTACAGCTGTCATCGTTGTCACCTACTACCACAGGTAAGGTAATGCTTATCATTTGCCTTTCGGCTTCTGAACCCATTTTAGAGTACTTATAATATGTGTGTAGATAAAGTATTGTACGCGACTCTGCATAATTAGCATTACGCAACCGTCACGTAATAGTAGTTTACGTCTAGACTAGGCCTTCAATTTTGTATGAAATTCCTTTACAGTTCTCTCGAGGTGTTCCGCCCGCAACGTGATACTTTGAGGCCTAAAATAACGAACATAACGCCAACATTCCATTGCATGTTTGAGAAAAAAACGTCAACATGGATTTACCCTATAGAATAAAGGCGAGAGTGTTCTATGTAGAAAAAGGATGTATTTCCTTCTAATCCCTTTGAATAATCGACCCAAGTATTTAATCATCTCATTGGCCGAGGGAAGCCTTTCGCTTGTAATTAATTTAAATTTCGTCTCCAACGAAGCCAACACGGGTTCCGAAGGTTTTTTTTAATTAAACACATTCAAGTGTCGACCATAAGAAGTTCTATCATCATCATCATCATGTCAGCCGAAAGACGTCCACTGCTGGACATAGGCCTCCCCCAAGGCTCTCCACTCAGAAGTTCTATACGAAAAAATAATTACTCTGACTGCCCATGGGCCGCGTTGATTCGCCGTAGCCAAGATGCAAACCGCGTAACTAACAAATTAAATAAGGTGCAAAATAAACCTTAGCAAGTAAATCAGTAAGGTACATTTTGCAACTTATAGTAGGAGATCCGAATAGGAGACGATTTGCACCGGGCTGTGTATTCGATAAAAAGTATTTTATACCAAATTTAATATGCTAAGTAACATATGGCGAATAGGTAGGCTGAAAAATTTCATTCCACAGTATAATTAATTAAAATATGTAAAAATTGACTTTGTTTTAAAAAAATGCAATATCTTGTTTAATAGACATATTACATACCAATCGAAAGTATGAAGCCTATAGAATATGCAAACGTTAGGTTGACTATTTTTTTCCCGTCAAACTATTGGGTAGGCAGGTATAACCAGGTAAATCGGTACTAATAATTTGCACCAAACCTAACGTTTGCATATTCTATAGACTACATACTTTCGGTTAGTATGTAATTTGTATATTAAAAAAAGATTTGCAATTTTAAAATAAAGGTAATTTTTAATAAAAAAAATAATGATATACCTACCAAGTACTGGACTGAATTTTTTCAGCCTACCTATTCGCCACATAATTATTATTCAGCGTATTATATTTGATATAAAATGCTTTTCATCGAATAAACAGCCCGGTGCAAACCGTCTCCTATTCGGATCTCAGACCATTATTGAGTTTGTTAGTTACGCGGTATTGCAGTTAGGGAATGTAAATTAACAGGTTATTAACCGTTTTTGTATGAAAATAACCGGTTAAAACCGGTTATTTGCATTCCTTAATTGCAGTGTCATCGACGAAACACTACTAACGTTTTTCTTTTCTATCACTCAAAATGTATGGAATGACAGTTGATCACGTGGTTTATCGCTACGCAATAGAATGACATCCTAAAGAGAAATAACAAATAAAAAAAAACCGACCACGTGCGAGTCGGATTCGCGCACGAAGGGTTCCGTACCATTATTTATAAAAAAATACGTTTGTTGTATGGGAGCCCCCTAATTATTATTTTTATTTTTATTTAATTATTTATTTTTAAAGTGTACATCTAAATATTCTGTGAATATTTCAAGCGTCTACCTGTTGCCCTTATTAATATGTAGCAAAAAACGGCAAAAAAAATACGTTTGTTGTATGGGAATTAAATATTTATTTTATTCTGTTTTTAGTATTTGTTGTTATAGCGGCAACAGAAATACATCATCTGTGAAAATTTCAACTGTCTAGCTATCACGCTTCATGAGATACAGCCTGGTGACAGACAGACGGACAGTGGAGTCTTAGTAATAGGGTCCCGTTTTTACCCGTTGGGTACGGAACTCTAAAATGGTTAAGCGTGAGTTGGGTTTTATTATATTCCGATTTGAAATGAAATTCAAATCGGAATATTAAAAAACCGTTTTTTTTAAATCTTTTGTACAACAAACAGAAACAAACAGTGGATAAGTTAACACTCAAACAGCAAGACAACACTCTCTCACAAATAAAAACAGTTTTCTTTGAAGTTTTCCTGTTATAGTAGGAGAGCTGTTGAGCATTTTTAAGTAGTGTTTATAGGCACCGTGGAAATTTGTACAGTACTTCGTTAATGGTATAAAAAACTAGTCTTAAAGGGTATTGGGGCAACACCGAGTTATGATTTTTTAAATTAGTGTTTTTTTTCGAGCAGAGCAATGTTGTTAATCTTTATAGTATAAACTGAGGGCCCTGCCAAGATGCATTGCGCTAACTATTCTATTCGTTTCGTTTTTAAACCAATCGCGTCACTGGTAGAGCACGTGACTTTTCGTATCACGTCATCCACCAGCGACGCGATTGGTTTAAAAACGAATCGAATAGAAACGCTATTTAGCGTAATGCATCTTGGCAGGGCCCTCTGAAGTCGCTTCCGCGGTTCGTTCGCTTGGATATTTTAAACTACTCAACGGATTCTGATGCAGTTTTTAGGTATACAGTGATTCAAGAGGAATAATAAGTTTTAGATTACGTACGGGTGTTACAGAAAACTAACATAAACCGAAGCGAAGCGAAGGCGGGTCGGTAGATAAAAATAAAAATTGTTCTGTTAAAATTTCAACGTGCCTCAACTACAATTTTTAAGATTTTTTTAATAATAGGTACGTTTAAAATCACCTGCCTCAATTTTAGGACTAACTAAATGACATGGGTTTTTGATTTTTTAACTTCTTTTTTTTGTGGTAATCGCCTGCAGGGCCAAAGACAAAAGACCTTGCTTATGTTTGCTTTTTGCTTTAATTACTTTAAGAAAAAAGGGCAGAGGTGAAAATCCCTTCCGGAGACCTGGGAATGGAGGGCCCAGGCTCGCACCGGCTAAAAACACCAATGCCCCTATTACCAACAAGAATTTAGACTCCCGCGGATACTACCCCAGCCAGTGCTAAAAGGCCGGAGGAGAAAGTCCTTCCTCCGTTTACATATCCGCGGGACTTATAGCTATGTGAGTCGCGGAGTGGGAATCCTGACGCGTGCATGCTTACAGACTACGGGCTTCCTTTCTTTTGCCCGACAATGGAAGGGTTGGGTCGGAGATCTCTTTTTGGACCACTTGTGTGGCTGTGGATACCATCTTTATGCGTGGAGCTACCCATTTTGAGGCTTTCTCTTTTGCCTGGAGATACTATTTTTTGCGCGTGTCTCCTAGCGCTGCCCTCTTTTGTGACCTCTTCCATTGGAACTTAGCCTATACATCTGCTATAATTTAATGGGGGGGCAGATGTCTATTTGACGAGGGACCAATGAATCGCGCGCGGAGCCTTACCCTAGCCTGTGCTGAAGGGCCGGGAGAGAAAATGATTCCCCCGTTTAGGAGGCCGCAGGATTCTCCATCCCCCGTCCTTCCGACACCCGTTAGGTAGTCGGGAGGTGCGTGCGTCAGGAGGTTGCTTATAATATAGCTAACTCTAACCTTAAGTGTATGTTAAACACTGAGGATTAAAGCTAGCTCTGGGTTTAACATAAATATAGAGGTCATTAGAACAAAGAAAGAGATTATTTTTTTCAACAGAGGTTATTAGAGATGGGGTTAAGTGGGTTGGAAGATTTTATACTGTTTATTGCATCATCCTACGAGATTATGCGTGCGTTGGGGCGGTTTGTATGGGGGAGAACAATGTTTGGGTTGTTGAAACTGGGTAATGCGAGGGGGAGGGGGTGTTTGAAGGGGAGGTACAAGTACGAAGGTTTAGGGGGAAGGTTGGGGGATGTGTGGGGGTTGTTTCGGCGTGGGATCCTGCCCGGGTCCTGTGGCCGAAGGGTTTGTGTGGTGTCAGATTTCAGCGTAGCGTTTTCCAAATTAGTCCGGGTACCGAACTATTTGTTCCTTAAACACGCTACGCGTACCACTTTTTCTATAAAACCCTTCGTGGTTTCGCGATTGGCTTCTGTTCCCAGCAGGGCTTTCCAGCTTGACCTATCCGGAGAAACGTTGACTCCGGTCTTTTGCTCAAGGTCGAGCCTTTCCATGCCGCAACGCGGGCACTCGGAGACAATGTGCCAGATGTCCTCATCAAGGGTCGGGTCGCAGACTTTCGGCGTTGTTGGAGTGTCCGAAGAAGCACTCTCTAAAAGGGGAGGAGGTTTTAGTCGGTAGCTCACTGGGCACCATTCCCAGTGGAGTCGGGCATGCAGTCAGATCTGGCCTGCCTGTATACACGACGTATATTCTAGCCGAGTGTGTAATGTACTCGTCACTGAGACATCGCACATTCGGGGAGGACGCACTATCAGCAGAGACACTTAAAAGCATTACCCTTCAGGACGCACTATTGTTCTGTAGGAAAACAAGAAGATGGGATCAGTGCTGGATGGGAGCGCCGCAGAGCCAGTAACCTGAGACTGGATCAAGGGGAACAGGGCGGAATGAATGGAGAGCCACTCGACCGCCCGCCTGCCTCGGCAGCATCCCCACTCATCATCATCATCACCATACACGACGTATTTAATCCTCCCCGCAAAAAAACCTACTCAAAACTGCTTCAAGCTCTCGGACTATTAGTTCCACCGCGTCGGCGCATTGCACGGCTCAACTCCGAAGTTTCATTAAACACATTCTTCGTTAAATCTGTTCCAGTTCAAAAGTAATTGGCTGGCTGATTCTTGAACGGCAACGTGTGACGTAAGGTACAGTCGCGATCGAATACTCGGGTTGCTGAGTCGCTAGCTCTGGCTTATTTATTTTTAAAAAGATAAGATAAAGATAAAGATAAAATTTATTCAGTAAGTAGGCCGCACGGGCACTTTAACACGTCAAGAATCTACCAGCGCTTCCCAAGAGAAGACCACTGCTGAGAAGAAACGCCGCAAGAAACTCAGCAGTCAGTCATTTTTTAAACATATTTCTTATTACTATGGTACTACTTAGTCTAGCATTATATAAAGCTATAAATATTAAATTAAATATAGTATCAAATAACATGCGTAGTTCAGCAGGAAAACATGCCAATTAAGAATCTTACGGGAGAGATAGAGAAAAAAAACACATACTTATGTGTATATGATGGTGCGAGACGACCACATAAAAGTTTCGATATGTTTTCCTACATCAACGGTGTCCCCTAGACAAGATAAAGATTTTGCATTTGAATAAATTATTATTGACTAAGTTTCGGGTTTAGGCCATGCATTTTTGTCTGTTAGATAGTCCTCGATCCTATAATACGCTTTAGACATTAACAACCTTTTCAAGTAATTTTTAAGTGCTGGAAAGGGTAACTTTAAAACTTCGTCAGTTAATTTATTATAGATTTATGTTATGTAAGCGTGAGCGAGCAGACTGGCCACCTGATGGTAAAGTGGGATCTGTGACAAACATACAATCCTAAGACCGCTAAATAGTTGCCAACCCTGAGGACTAAGATATATAGGGTGGTACAGTCAACAGCATAAATAAGTGATCATTTATGTACCTTCTCGCTTTCAATCGTTTCACAATTTTGTATGACATTTCAATCACGACGTTAAAGTGACAAGGTACATGAATGATCCCTTATTTACGCTGTTGACCCGTACCCACTTTTTTTCCTTAATTTTTTTAATAAATTACTGCAAATATGTCATTTTGTTTTCATAATAACACGATTTTCTCAAAATTTATTAGATATTTCACTATTTTTTTTGCTTATTATTATTCCTCGTTTAATTTTAGATCTAAAAACGTTAAAAAAATTGTAAAATATCTGCAAATTTTTGAGAAAATCGTGTTTTTATGAAATCAAAATGATATTTTTGCTGTAATTTTCCACAAAAAAAGCAGTTACTCAGTTTTTTTTAATTGGTCTAATATTGTTATCAATTATTATAAACCTAACTAAAGTCAATACTATGCATTTTGTTTTATCTTTTTTGGGCTATTAGATCAAAAGTTACACCGTCACAAGTAAGTGTACTACCCAAACATTATTAAAAAGTTTGACAATCTTTAAAAAAAAACCAGTGTCCAAAAAATTAAAAATAATAATTGTATTACCTATAAATTAACCTGAAATTTCATCCTTTTCAATATGTACTGTTTATCGAGTACCACCCACCGATTGTCTTACCCCACACAATGCGAAGACGGTCTTCTAACCTACCGTTGTATTCTACTGGGATAAGACAACCAGTGAACCCACCACCAGGTACCATCTGCCTAATTGAGAATGCACGCCTAAGGCTGCGGCTCCACTGAGGCGGAGACGAGCGGAGCAGAGCGGAGCTGTGCCAATATTAACCAATAGAAGGCGCATGCGGTCACGTCGAGCGCGCCTTGCGCACGTTAGTTTAGATTCTATTGGTTAATATTGGCACAGCTCCGCTCTGCTCCGCTCGTCTCCGCCTCAGTGGAGCCGCAGCCTTAAACGTACTGTAATCTCGCCGGTGTATAATGAACTGTGTTGAGTTGACAATAGCGGCCTGCACACGTAGTTTGGACCGCGGGATACGCCACGCGACATTCCAGTCTTCGCGCCGAACCGTACGTGTAAATTCAACTGTAATAGTAAAATAGTAAAACCTACGGTTCGAACTGGCGCGCGGACGTCATATCCGTCAACCGAAGAATTCCAAACTTTAAAATCGGGGTAATTTTAAAATAGATGCTAGTATATATTAATTTAAGACTATCATTGTATATAGGTTTTAAGTTTTGACCATTTACTGTTCTCTATAAAAAAAAAATGACGTGTTGCTGCATTTTGACGTAGGTACGGATATAAGTTCTACGAGCAATGTGCTGTGACCACCAGCACTTAAATGTTGAACGTTTAATGGAAAATATACAACTCTACTCATAACAAAATAAAAAATAAGTTCTAAATATTAGAGCTATGGATTATGAGAACTTGTATATTGATAAGCGCTTTTTTATTAGGCGCTTTCTCTCATTTAGGTTCAACAGGACATAAAATACTACTCACCATAATATTAAACCGTGGTTTAGGCTCGCAATATCGTAACCACTTCTCGGCAAGCGATCCTTTTGGTGGAAAAGTATAGCAACCGACTGTGCGCTACCCTTTTTGCTCTTACAGCTTTTAATACAGCATGTAACCATTTTACATTTCACATAAAAATGACATCGACAACTTTTACCGCGACAGTTTGAAAATCATTGGCGTGTCATGAGAGTAATGATACCGAGCGAGAGCGGAATATGATATTCCCATAGGTTCGAATAGTATGACGAGAAACATCAACGAGAAACATCAAGTTGACAAATTTGTAACCGGCCAGTTTGACCTGGTGAATCCGGTGATGCCTGTAGTATCAGGTTGTAATTCCACATTGTAATGTAAGCTTTATGTTTAAAAAAATCATATAAATATGTAAAGGGGTTTCGGTAAAAGTGTTGTCATTTGTAAAATTCATACATTTTCAAGATGAACGGCCATTCGTAAAAGTGGTAAATTATGATAGAATTATTAAAAATAAACATCTTTTGTCATGTAATGTAATACTCTTAAGTGCATCGGAGCCGAGATATTTAAATATTTATACTTGGGCGTCCTTTTGTACTAAAAACTGAATACTTAAATCTTTAAAATCTCCGCTCCGAGTTTATTAAAAGCCATAAATTATATATGTCTATGTGTATTTAGAGGCCCTCTAAATAACTACGTAAAAATCATCCGAGGCCGCTGAAAAAAAATATGACAATATTCTTCGAACAAATTTACCCAATGCCCTTTCAGTAAATTGCTATTATCTCGAAAACCATAAGACTTTACATGTATGAATCAAATTGTTTGTCTGTACAATACTCAAGTTTTGTGATTTTGATGGTCAAAGAAAAAGTGACTGTAATATACAAACAGACAGACAGACGTTGTTTATTTAAGTTATCCTAGATCGACTACGGAATCGGGATTCAGAAACCGTCCGGAAGGGAAGATGTCCTATCGAAAAATGTCCGGCTTTTATTTTGATTTATATTATTTACTGATTATACTCTCATTCACTTGATATGCCATAAATAGAAAAGAAGAAGACTACGAAATTAAAAAACTATGATTATAATTTGTCGCAGTTATTAGAAGAGTAAGTTTCAGAGACTGATACCGATAGGCAGGTTAATACACAATTAGCTAAGTTTCCGTTTGAATCAAGTTTCTTACATAAATTTCCCCGTTAACCCGTTAGATTACACGTCCCGAACCTCAACAGGTGTACAGTTCAATTTGTTGTTGTGTCAAATTATCCCGAAAATGTCTTGGGACACGCTCGACTTTAATAGGATAAAACGAAACACGGATTGAACATCATCTCCCTTACTCCTGCTTCGAGGTAAAATAAGTATGAAAGAGAAACTGAACGGATTTGAATTTTGCGCTTCAGCGCCTTTGTACCGATGCGTCGTTAACAGGTTTGGGAGCAGTGTTTCCTCAAACCGATACAAAAAGGCGATACGATACGAGGTGTGCAAGCAATTTGCAGATTCTCCGACTATCTATTTGATAACAAAAAGCAAGCGTTCTAAACCCGACTGTAGCTAACCAACTTTAAATTGTTATAAATCCTAAATGATCATTCAAAATGAAAAATGATGAAAGAAACTTTTATTAATTTTTAAATCCCTATTCAATGATACCTCACTTGACATACTTGGTCGACGTTTTTTTTTTTTTGCACAATATGGCGTCTGGTTGCCGCCCTATTGAATTTTGATTACTGTCATATCTTCAGTGACACTCACTAGATTAAGACAAATCGATTGACATAAGAATCGTCAAAATCGGACAACAGGTTTAGTTTTTATAGTGCCACAAAGGAACAAACATACATATATAGGCTGTGAACACATTACCCTCCTCCTTCGGCAGTCGGGTAAAAAACAGCTCCTGACTCCTGGCTGGCTGAGCTCCTGTGTTTTTTTTAAGTATTGATAGCTCATTCATAAAAAAACCTACTAAACGTAAAATTAAAATTAAATTCTGTTTTTGGGAATGCTCTGTCTGATTAATTTGAAAAACATATTTTTCTATTATGTAGTTGTGTTAGTATTCGGTTATGCTAAATAAGTTTTTGTTCCTAAATAAGTTTTAACTACCCCGTTTTGTTCTTAAAAGTCGCCGGCTTAATATGGGTCCCATAGTAAGTCCTTGTTCTGTATTAAGTTTTTGTTTTATTTTTTAGTACGTCGTGATGTATGCAGTGTGCCCTTAAGGTTTACTCACATTGAGAGACAGGTACAGGCTGAAAAACAACGCTGTGCAGACCCGTCTCACAGCATATGCTGAGTTCTGAACCTTTTGCCATAACTTGGGTAGACATTGTTAAGACTTGTTGATTTTGTAGTTTTTAGGGTTATAGTTTCGCCATGTCCGTCCGTCCGTCCGCAGCCTAGCTCAGAGACTCTTAGTAGTAGAAAGCTGAAATTTGGCATGAATATACATATTACTCACGCCAACAAAGAGGTAAAAAAAAATTTGAAAAAAAAATTTTTTTAGGGTACATCCCCTACACGTAACTTGGGGATGTATTTTTTTTCTCGTTTACCCCATAGTGCGGGGTGTCGTTGGATAGGTCTTTCAAAAAATTGCGGGGTTGGGAAAACAATTTTTCGATTAAGTATCCGTTTATGAAATATTAAGCTTTAAAGCGCAAATTTTTGTTAGAGTCAAGTGTCCCCCCCCCACACAGCCAAAACTACAAATACTAAAAATCTGAAAAATATCTTAAATGAAAGCACATATAATGAATTTAATAGGAAAACTATCACGACTAAGTAGACTTCATTGGTTCTTGAGTTACAAACGGTTTAAATGTTTATACCTACCGAAAACTTATTTGCGGTGTTGGTAAACTGACCGCGACCTATGTCGATATATGGGGATAACAGTTTTCCAATGGCAAAGTTAAGTTTGTCGCGAGGTCTATTTTGTTTGTAGTAACGGCTTCGGAACCCTACACTGAGCATGGTCCGACATGCTCTCGCCCGGTTTTTGTATCTATCTTAAGGAATAATATTATGTAAAACTACTGTGCTGGAGGGCAATAAATCTTTTTCTATTTCTAATTGGCAGTGTCCTGTTTGCCAAACTGCGCCTGTGTTCGATCCTCGGTTAAGGCAAATGTTGGTGTGATGAGAAAGATTATTTCAGTAGTTTGTTACATAACGAAACAAATTAATAGATTTATATAGTAACTAGCGACCCGCGCGCACTTATGTGAGTTGTAGGAGTGTAGTAACACCCGTATGTAAACCACAATTTTATTAGGTATACATATAAATCTTCCTCTTGAATCACTATCGATTGCTGAAATCTGCATTAAAATCCGTTGAGTAGTTTAAAAGATTTAAGCAAACAGACAGCGGAAGCGACTTCATTTTATACTATGTAAATATCCAATCATAAAATGAGTTAAATCTTTAAGTTACGGAGTAAGAATCAAGAAAAGCGAACGAAGTTGTGAAATATCGAAACTTCAATTAAAATTTATCTTGAAAAATTTTAAGACTGACTGTAGCCAGAAGATTTTGGTAGAGCAAACGCTCGTCTAAGGTCTGTTCATTCTTACTCGTCTTATATAGTAAACAACTTTCTAACCTCAAAATGAACATTTTTTGGCTAAAAAAGCTCTTTTGTCATAAATACAGTACACTGAATTTAAACATTTTGGACATCATTTGGCCAAAAAGGTTCATTTCGAGGTTAGAAAGTTGTTTACTATATAAGACAAGTAAGGATGAACAGACCTTATGTACTGTTAGGTTACCTCTAAATACAAGGCACCGTTCATAAGTAATTTACAAGTTATAACTCCGTGTTAAATTCTGCTTTCCTAGAAAGAGATGACAACAAATCTTTGTTGGAGCCGTTGGAGGTTAATAAAATATCAACACTGTATCCCGGCCTTGATTCAAAGCTTCTGGCATTATTTTTTTTAGGTTTATGAGGCAAACGAGCAGGTGGATCGCCTGATGCTAAGCGATTAACGTCACCCATAGACACCTGACCTGCAGCACCAGAGGAGTAGCAGGTGCGTTGCCGGCCTTGCCGGCCTATTCAAGTTAGAAACGTATAACCGCCTCTGATACAAACTCTTTGAATTCTACAATCGATAACGTTCGCGAATTGACAACATTTCAACAAAAAAAAGCATTTTTGTTTTTTCGCGTTTATAATAGCTGGTTAAAAATTACACTACCCGTTTTTCTCGGTTTTTCTCTATTTAACTTAAATTCGTCGTTAATAATTTATTAAAGAAATAGTCATTAAAAAGACCGTATATACAAAGTTAAGAATACTGATGTCGTGATCTTAGCATGATATAAAATAAAAAAAAGTAACTTTAAATAGAAACAGAACTGACTGTCATGTCATGTCACTTGTCAACCATAACAACTGTAAAAACAACAAAAAAATTCGTCAACTTTGGGCAGATTGCCGCTATCCGCTTTTACAAATCCGTTAGTCACTTTCATTTTAAATAGCGTATATCCAAACAATAGTATTACGAGAATCGAAAGCGTGTCGTTAGAATCAAGAAATCCGTCAGACAGATGAAAAATATAAATGACAGTTGTATATTTTTTCAATTCCTGTGGTAATAAAAGGACTAAGGGCACTATAAGCGTATTCCTAACATTCACAATCCAACATTTTTTACTGTTTTTCCTAAATATAAAAAATACTACTGCATAAAAAAAACAAAATTATTTTTACTGTAATCAGCAGTGTAAAATCTACAAACGGTATTTTATTTTACTACCACATATGAATTGTTGTCAATTCCCTTGCTAACCCTTGATCGACTCTCAAACGCAAAATAAATCTAAAGGTGATGCCTTTACCTCGTTTTGAAAGAAAATGATTAGATTCGAATAGGTACTGTTACACATGCTCTATAATAGCAAGCTAAAAAGCGTGCTATAACTATGCTTAATATTAGCAAGCTTATGAAATGTTTACGTTTGCTAGCAATAAGTACGCTAGTTTTAAGTATTCTCCTAAAAAAGCATGCTTAAAGCAAACCCTCCAATACACATGCTATTTTTACCCGACTGCCGAAGGAAGAGGGTAATGTGTTTCACAGCCTATATATGTATGTTTGTTCCTTTGTGTCACTATAAAAACTAAAGCCGTTGTCCGTTTTTGATGATTCTTATGTCAAACGATTTGTTTTAATCTAGTGAGCGTCACTGAAGATATGACAGAAATCAAAATTCAATATGCCTGCAACCAGACGCCCTATAGTGCAAATAAATAAAAAAAAATCGACCTAGTATGGCAAATGGGGTATCATTGAATAGGGATTTAAAAACCATCTTTAGGTTTCATTCATCATTTTTCATTTTGAATGATCATTTAGGATCTATAACGATTTAAAGTTGGTTAGCAACAGTCGGGTTTTGAAAGCTTGCTTTTTTATATAGCGTGCTCTCTGCCAGCTCAAACAAAACCATGGAAAATCAAACAGCCGTCCACATCGCGCTGAATAAAATTATCCTTTTGCTGGCTATGAAATGCATCCAAAAACTTCTTTCAGCTAGAAAGAGAAAAAAAGGAATAGGAAGTCAAACACGCGCTCGCACCTTGCAAACAAGATCGACACTACTAGCATGCTCATTAAGAGGCCACCTATGGTGCCACACCCCCACAAGAATAAAAAGGGATGGCTTTAAGTGCTTCCGCGTGAAGCATGTGAGATGGAGATAGAACGCGCGCGCCTTGACGGCAGCGTCAAATTAAATTAATTGCTGTTTACATTAAAACCACAACATTTATTGAAAAAATGGTTTACCAGGATTAAGAAATTACATATCCTCAACTATTGAATCGAAAATCATCGTTAAAGATTATAGGGTTTCGAAGATTCAACCAAAAACATGCAAAAAAGGTGACATGTTTGAAAAATAAAAGTATCGAGGATTATATGTCTAATCGTATTTTCACGTTTGCCAGTCTCAAGCAAATATGGTCAAGTTTAATATATCCAAAAAACAGTTACAACGGCGTTATGGTTATTGAGATCCAGATCTCGGAACACACCAGACTTTAGCATAGGTGGCCTCTTAAGCAATAGCAATTCTAAAAACAAGTTCATATTCAGGTATTTTTTTAAATCATATAAGGACTGGACTGGACTTTTTAGTCAACCTATTCGCCATATATTACTTAGCATATTAAATTTGATATAAAAACTTTTTATCGAATAAACAGGCCGGTGAAGGTCGTCTCCTATTCGGATCTTAGACCATTTAGCGTAAGGCACCAATGATGGACGCTTTTAGCTGACAGGCAAAAGTAATAGACACTTCACACCAGGATTGTGAAGCGCCGCTAAAATCGCGTAGCTGTCAAAAAAAATCCATACAAAACTAGCTCCGGGCGAAAACGTTTCTCACCCCCTAAATCAAGTCCGATTTCCACGATTTTTGAATATGTTGTAGTTATTATAAAGACCTAGGTCTGTACGTTTCTGCGTTTTATTTTTTCAATTTGTTTCATTCTAAGAAATATTTTCGTGTAAAGGAAAACGTACAGACATAGTTTTCCATGATATCTACAACATATGCAAAAATCGAAAAAAATCGGACGAGGTTTAAGGGGAGAGAAACGTTTTCGCATTTTGCATGGAAATTTTTAGCTTCACAATCCTCTTGCAAAACAAATGAATAACCCTTATCTTCTGTGCAATAAGAATCAAGTGTCCATTATTGGTGCCTTGTCCATTACTGGTTCCATCACCCTAGTAAAGCTAAATAAGACCGTGTACTAAATTCTTCCCTATAATATTCCTCCTATTTCTAGGAAGATAAATGTATCCCCCCTATTTATATTACCGGACCGCGTGGAATTTCAAATAAGCCAAGAGGCCAACACGAAGGTGACACTTAATGATTGTTTATCCCTTGGGATACGTAATTTGTCATTCGTGAAAGTATCGTCGTTTTCACAGGCAGGTATTCCCAGAGATGTAATCCTCGTATCAACTCAGTTTGTAATACGTCGAGAGATTATAAACTGGCGGAAATGTTTTTGTCAAAGCATTGTTATTATTATTTATTTATTTTAATGACGTTTACAAGCTATGTAATTTTGCTAATGTCAAGTATATATAAGCAATATACTGTTAGCAAAAAACAATGAACCTCCTTCGCCACTGGCAGTTTGGCAGTGTAGCCATAGATTTTAAAAAAAAAAGTGACAGGAGGAAAAAGGCGGCCATTCGAAGAGACTGTCAAGTAAAGAGAGGATATCACAGATTATAAGATATGTCTAAAGAGGATATAAGCGGATGGTGAACAAATTGTAAACATCGTATATATATTACCAAGCAACCTGAAGAGTAAAACCGTATTAAAATTTGGTATTCGGAGTTTAATTTAACAATACGGTGAATCGTCGTTGTCGTCGCGTCTTCCAGTCCCAGTCGGCACACCATTGAAGATGGCGGGCATCCACTTCAATGGCTTGGAGTGTTCTTGACCGCTTGCTCATTCAGAATCAACTTTTCACTGATATTTTATTTGATGCATAGGTATTCTTAACATTTTAATTAGTAATTGTCAAGTTCTAGATTTGCCCGTGAAGTCGTTTATGGGTACACTACATTATTCCGAATTAATCAAAATTCCGAATTGTCATAATTCCGAATGAAATGTTTTATGTTTCGATATCGCTTAAAAATCAAACCTAACCTATTCTATAGAAAAAAACCCGACTAATTGAGAACCTCAACCTTTTTTTTAAGTCGTTTAAAAATAGCTCAAGCACAGCATAGCTTTGCATTGAGAAAAAATTAAAGCTGAATTTTAAGGTATTCCCGTCTTTTATCGCTATTCCCTTGGGAACTACACAGTTTTCCAGGATAAAAAGAACTCTATTGACAGTACTCAGAGTCAGTTTTTGACGATTTTTCATGTATACACGAGTTTGAATAACTTTAATTAACAAAAAGCAAGCTTTCGAACCCCGACTGTTGCTAACCAAATTTAAATCGTTATAAATCCTAAATGACAGTCAAAATGAAAAGTGATGAAAGAAACCTAAAGATGATTTTTAAATCCCTATTCAATGATACCTACCCCACTTGTCATACTTGGCCGACATTTTTTTTTATTTGCACAGTATGGCGTCTGATTGCCGCCATATTGAATTTTGATTACTGTCATATCTTCAGTGACACTCACCAGATTAAGACAAATCGATTGACATAAGAATCATCAAAATCGGACAACGGGTTTAGTTTTTATAGTGACACAAAGGAACAAACATACATATATAGGCTGTGAAACACATTACCCTCCTCCTTCGGCAGTCGGGTAAAAAGGAACGAGTGGTCATCAACTCATCAGTCATCACACACCACAACGCCGCGGCACCAGATCAGCGCCGCCTCGGCTCAAATTGGAACATTCAAAAGTGAGCTTTGACTCGTGTTAGTACGATGCATTTTTCAAGTTAAGAAACACACAAGAAAGAAGTACACGAAATTTAACCGGTTTTGCTTATTTTTGTGATTTTACAGTTAAAATACTGCTTTTCTATAAGTTTTAATGCTCAACATTAAATGTCATTTTAATTATGATCGAATAAATGAGCCACTTTTTTATTTTTGTCGAGTATTATAATGCGAGATTTAGGTTGCTTTAAAACATTATTTATTGCCAATTGTTTTGAACATTTTGGATATTTTTTTTTAGGTAATGGATTGATTTTGAACTAAAGTTTATTTCTGTTGTTTTAATTTTATGAATGAGAGTTCTGAGTAGCCGATATCAAAAATATTTTTTGCCCGTTTTCTATAAAAATTTACCAAGTTTATTATTTGTTTTTACTCGAAAAATTTATATAAAAGTGGTAAAAAGTAATTGATACATTTTTTAGACGACTTTCACAGCAATACATTGTAAATTTTTCATACCGTTAAGACGTCAAAACGATTCATGAATATGTGACATTCTAAACCTCTTCCAGCAAAATTCACATAACAGTCGCCGGTGTCAGGTCGATTAATCATAATAAAATAATAAAAACAAAAAAGGAGCTCATACATTCGTTAAAATTAGAAATTATTTGTAGAAATACAGTGTTTCAACTGTAAAATCACGTAAATCAGCGAAATCGGAAAAATTTCGTATACGGCCTCTTAAAGTAAAAACAATTGCCGGGCGCGGGCCTAGCGAGACGTCCACTGAAAAATGTATCGTGTTAACACAATTCAAAGGTCACTTTTCAATGTAGCACTTGGAGTTAAGGCGGTGCTAGTCTGGTGACGGGGCGGTGTAGTGTACCATAAAATCTTTGAGTACGGTGGTGTATAAACTGTCTCTTAACGAAATCTTGATTGGATTTAGGCGTAGGAAGATAAAAACAAATAAATAAACACGTAATAGTAGTTCACGTGACGGTTGCGTAATGCTAATTACGCAGAGTCTCGTACAATACTTTATCTACACACATATTATAAGTACTCTAAGATGGGTTCAGAAGCCGAAAGGCAAATGACCAGCATTACCTTACCTGTGTGGTAGTAGGTGACCGCGATGACAGCTGTAACGTAATTTTGAAATTATCGAATATTGTAAGGTAATGAGATCCAAATTTGGAACATCTTCCCAAATTAACAGCTGTTATCGCTGTCACCTACTACCACAGGTAATGCTGGTCATTGCCTACGGGTTTTGAACGCGTAATAGAGGACTTATGATATGAGTCACAGATTACTAATATATGAGTGTAGATAAACATTTTTACAATTTTAAAATACTTATTAGTAAGCGCAAGGAAATAGGGATAAGGAGTCCTGTTAAATAATGTAAGTTTCCGTCAAACAAATCATTTATGGGACAAGCTTTTGTTGTTGACTGTACTTTTTACCCGACTGCCGATGGAGAAGGGTAATGCTAATGTGAATGAGTTGTGAGTGAAATATGTCAATCGATTTGTCTTTTGTCTAAATCAGACGTCCCCAAAACGTTTTTGGCTCGTAGACCACTTGGCATTTTTTTCGGTTTAGGGTGGACCCCCTGCTTACCTAATATTTACGTTGTCACGTAAAAACAAAGCAAGAAATCTTCGGGATTTTGCACGGATAACGTTGGAGATCTAGTCGGCAAAAAATTGACAAACGCTACAAATAAAATGTAGCGCGGTTTTTTTTTTTTATAAAAATTTGCACCCAGAGAAAATTAAACATAATTTATATAGAAAAATAATATGAATAAATAAATAAATAATAATATTTGTGTCGCTTGCAGTGGAAACCATGGGGCCTTGGTCAGCTGATATGAAAACCTCTCCCAAAGGATTGGGCTAGCTATCCAGAGAGGTAATGCAGCCAGTGTCATGGGGACCATGCCGCGAGCGGACCTGCTAGAGGGGGTGTTATTTTTTAGTGGTGATTATTATTTATATCTTTAGTATTTAGCTTAGTTTAATTTTAATTTTAATACGTTTAGTTTTAATTTTTAATTGTATTAATGTTGAATAATTCTGTACTTAGTTGGATGTAAATAAAGTTTTATTATAGAAAAATATGTGTATATATATGTATAAGAAAGTATTACGTAAGTAAGTACCTAGGTGCCTACTATCTGTGTATGAATATGGATTATTCCATTAAAGGAAAGCCAAAATTAAAGTCACGCCCTATTTAAATGGGATCCACTATCGTGGACCCCATTTTCCTCTCATGGACCCCCATTAATTTTCTCTGCTCACATGGACACTGCTTGCGGGTCATCGTCGACCCCTGGGGGTCAATATAGACCACTTTGGGGATCACTGGTCTAAATCTTGTGAGTGTCACTACAGATGTGACAGTAATTAAAATTCAATATGGTGGCAACCAGACGCCATATAGTAAAAAAGAAAAAAAAAAGTCTACGAACTATGCCAAATGGGGTATCATTGAATAGGTATTTAAAAATCATGTTTGGTTTCTTTCATCATTTTTCATTTTGAATGATTATTTAGGATTTATAACAATTTAAAGTTGGTTAGCAACAGTCGGGTTTTTTAAAGCTAGCTTTTGTGACTATTTACTTCATTTTTTTTAACGGCTGTCGTGTTTTTTTTTTGTGAAGTTATTAATTATCTGCTTATCAAGATCTAACTAATGAATCTAACGTCCGGGAGATACGATGGAACAAACAGACACATACACAGGATATACTTAACGTATCACTTGTAACACCCCGTTTTTTGAGCTGGGTGTTAAAAAATACTTATTTTCCCAACGGCTGACATTCGACCTTTGAAATAACTCCGTTGAAGGAATAAGGCGTCAGATTTCAAACGTTATTGGTTCTTAAAGTAGATTTTTAGAGTACCGTACGGGGGTTAAAAACGGGACCCTATTACTAAGACTCCACTTTCTGTCTGTCTGTCTGTCACCAGGCTGTATCTCATGAACCGTGATAGCTAGACAGTTGAAATTTTCACAGACGATGTATTTCTGTTGCCGCTATAACAACAAATATTAAAAAAGCAAGCTTTAAAAACCCGACGGCATTTTGTATACTGTTCTCGATATACCTACATATGTTAATAATTGTCATTTGGCCATTGTTGTTATTTCAATTTTAACAGTTTAGGTATCCTATGACACTCTCGCTGCGAAGACGAATCCAATGATACCTCATTTGTCAAAATCGTCCAAGCCGTTTTTGCTGTAGCGGGGAACATAGAACTGGACATACATACATACATGACGATGAAAAACATAACCCTCCTTTTGGGCTCCGCCGCAGTCGGGTAAAAACAGAATAAAATAAATATTTAAGTGGGACCCCCATACAACAAAACGTGATTTTATTAACGTTTTTTGCTTGTTAATAACGGCAACTGGTATAGTGTCTAATGTTGTATAGATAATTGGTATGATAATGGTATGGAACTACTGATGTGCCAAAGGAAACTTTCCAAAATTGCGGAAAGTTTCATGTAGGAAAATTTCGGAAACTTCTCACAATTTTGTACGGGGATTGAAACTTTCCGTTTCTTAAATTTAAATTTCCTATATTTCTAGTGAAAGTTTCCGGAAATTCTTAGAACATTTCCAACTTTATGGAAACTTTCCGCAACTTGTACATCAGTATATGGAACCCTTCGCGCACGAGTCCGACTCGCACTCGGCCGTTTTTTTTAATCAACCGACTAGTTTCACAGATAAAGTATGGCCAGATATCAATGAAGAAATAAATGGAAAGTAGATATCAGCAAAAAGATAAGGCATTAATGGCATCTTCTCCAATTCGAACAGTTCTTGAAAACTATTGTAGATGGAACTGGGGGAGTTTTAGCAGGGTTTTAAAGGTTATCATTCTAATGAACAGCAAAAAGAGGTCTGCAAATATAGAAGCTACAATAAGGAATATGTATGGATTTTTTTAAATCGCATTTCTCAACAAAATATGAGAATACCGTAAAAGAGATCACCAAAAGTGAAATTAAAATTAAAATCGGTCAAGAAATACGGAAGATACAAGCATTTTAAACTGCTAATTAGTGCACTTGTGACGTCATCGTGCAGTTCGGCCATATAAACTCCACGTAAAATTCTGTTTTGCTAGAAAGAGATAGGAACAAATCTTTATTCGCTTATATCTTGGTTATTTTTATAGCTATTTAAAAAATGTTTTTTCTCACCTGTTTGTTACATAAATCAGCTTTTATTGAAGCTGTAAAAATCATGCGAATTCCCTATTGGTATGATTAATAGTACAGTCAGCAGCAATAATATATTCAACATTGGGCTCAAAAATATCTGACACGGTCTTATGGCCCTAGTAATAGAGACGTGTCAGATATTTTTGAGCCCAATGTTGGATATTATATTATATATTATTGCTGGTAACTCCTGAAGAAAAACAACATACACTTAAAAAATTGTCAAGTGTCATTCGATATCGAATTCTAATCGGAATATTATAATACTTACTGTGCGAAGGTACGGAATCCTCGGTGCGCGAATCCGACTCGCACGTGACCGATTTTTCAAACTTGTTTCTGAAATATCGTCACTTACTGCCGCACTCAGAGAAGTCAATTAAAGGACAATGGGCAAAAATGTATGGAACGTGGTACCCGCGCCAATAGACATAATGTATATATCATTAGAAAGGTATTTTTATATTGGGCAAAGATAACCATATCGCTTATCTCTATTTGCTGTCGGAACTGAGTTATTTTATTTTGTATATACGTTGTTATCAATCAATTTCCTTTAGGGATACCGTTATGAAAGAAAAGAAAACATGTACTACATAACGAGAAATATCTAACTTCTTATCGGCCGGGCACTATATTTATACTAACTATTAGGTACCTAGATTACTAGTCAAGGGTACACTTCAGTGTTTCCGCTTCATAAATAAAATGGTTTTTTTTCTCATTAGAAAAGTGACAACATGAGGTGATTTTTGTTACATTCGTTTTTTTTACAAATACCTAACTGTCCATGAGGCTGAAGATGGAGCTCGCTGGTGCAGTAGCAGCCTATTCACTTTTGCTTAAGTTGTATTTTTAAGGAAATAAAGATGCCGGGAGCAGATTTTATTTCGCTTAAGGTGTCATGTTCTTATATGAATATCTCCGAATGGACAGGGATTTGAGACAAACCACCGTAGTAAACGTTGTTCCTATTGGTATGACCTATTCAATGACAGTACCATTATTGCTATTGGAGCGGGTACCAAAATGCCCATTGTCCTTTAATGGTTGATTAAAGTTGCTCCTGTCACTTTCTTTGCTATATCAATAGAATAACACAACACGTGACTAAACGAACATTAAATTGACGTCTCTGAGTGCCGTAAGGAAAGACTTAGTACCAATTTCACCAAACGATGTTAACCACTTAACAGACGATTACAGCGTTGACAGCTGTCAAAATGTATGAACTAACAGTCGATTAACATTGATTAAATTTAACATCGTTTGGTGAAATCGGTACTTAGCTGTCAAAGGCTGAAATCGAAAAATAAGCTTGTAAGGTATTGAAAATCATTTTTTATGAACATAAAGGCCAGCTCATAGTGGTAAAGGATTTTCCACGTAGCTGGCCAGACCTCTAATAACCGTTATTTTCGGGTAACGTTATCTTTCATAACGTTATATTGAACGAATACCGTTATACTATAACGTTATTTAACGCCTTACCTGTAGCGGTATCCATTTTAACGTTATCAAACAAAACACTATACGTGTAATGATACTTCGATAAGCGCTATAATAACGTTAATAACCGTTATTTTCATGTAAAGTAATTTTTAAATCTGCGTTTGTTATTTGCATTTTAAAATGCATTTTTTGTGATAAAGCAAAGTATTTTATTTGGCTATTTGAAAAGGGACGGAACACGGACGGAATATATAAACGGACATCGAAAGGACGTTGGTTGCCATGTCTAAACGGACAAAAATCGTCCCTTCTGGGACGCAACGCCACGCAAAATGCCTACCTAAGGAGCGGCAACAGCGCGTAGTTCATAAGTTTCATAACGTTATTATAACGTTATTTAGGTGTACCTAACGTTATTACGAGTTCGTTACGGTTTAACGTAACGTTATGAAAAAATATCGATATACTAAAGCGACATTTTGAGCTCTAACGAAATATAACGTTATAATAACGATATTATTCATAACGTTATAAAGGTCTGGCTGTCATTAACTGATTGAGTGCGGCCGTTAGCTATACAAGTAGCCATTGCCAGAATATAGGTCATTATTCATGATTAGATAACTCTCGTACTCTTGGCTGACCCGAATAGCTCTAAGATGACCCTACCACACTATTAGGGCGTTATGTAGACGCTCGGGTTAATATACAATTCGGAGTCCACTCGGGCTAAGTCACTAAAGTGCACATAGCGGTTTAGACCCGGCTTTGAAGTCCGGCTGTCACACAAATGAAAATAAAAATAAATCTCTAATCGCCGAATTTCACCAACAATTAGACGATTAGACTGTTTACAGCTGTCTATGTATGATCTAACAGTCGATTAAAATTGATTAAATTCAGTACTAATTTCAGCAAACGATGTTAACCACTTAACAGACGCTTAGGGTGTTACCAGCTGTCAAAATGTATGAACTAACAGTCGATTAACATTGATTAAATTTAACATCGTTTATGAAATTGGTACTTAACATCGTATGGTGAAGTTGGTACTTAGCCTTTCTATCTTTTACAGCCGTGTATCCTCTCTTCACCCGTGGAACAAAAATGGATGAATCGTTTTTTTTAAAAGAGAGCTTTTTTAATCGGGATGGAGCATAAAAATCGGTTGAATCGATTAAGAGCTATTGTTAACGAATGCACTTTTTTTACAAATTCATCATCTGTTGGTTGTAACCAAACTAAAGTCAATGGGACTAGGTTAGTATTGGTCCTCTTGCCAATTTCCGATTCCATCATGAGATCAGCTCTTCACCATATAATATACTGTTCGTGTGTCAGTATGTTTTGTTTTCAAATCTTGCAAATTAACTTTGAACCAGTCCCTGTATTTATTTTGTATCAATATATAACATTGATGTAAGGGACAGGGCGTCACATGGATACCTCAAGTCTGTTTTATATAGTAAATAATTTTCTCAAAATGAACCTTTTTTGGCTAAACCAGCTCTTTATCGTAAATAAAGTAAACTGAGTAAACATTTTGGACATCACTTGGCCAATGTATTGTCTGTGATTGCTTTATTTTGTTTAAAATAGCTGTTTTAGCCAAAAAAGGTTCATTTTGAGGTTAGAAAGTTGTTTACTATATAACACAAGTAAGAATGAACAGACCTTATTTTTGTTTTCCGCCTTATACAGGGTGTTATGCAGAAAGTTGGACAAACTTCAGGGACTAACTCTGTAGGTCAAAAAAAAACAGCTGTTCCATACATTTCGGCTGTTTAGCCCTCAAAGTTTGTATCGAACAGCTGTTTTTTTTTCGCGATTTGGATGTTGGTCCCATAATAAAAGTTGATGAGTATTACCTGCAGAAGTCCCTGAAGTTTTTCCAACCTTCTGCATAACACCCTGTATGTGTGATGTGACACGCGATAAAGCATTTTGAATTGGAATTTGAATATGAATATGATGATGTCAAAAACCTGATCTGATGATGAAGCCGAAAGGTGATGGGATATTCCCTTAATTTTGGACTTGACTTAATTTTGAATTTGGACGCGTTTTGATCTCCATATAAACAGTTGACTGTACAAAAAAAGGACTGACAGTAAAGTAAATAGTCTCAATTTATTGACGGAAACTGACGTCAATTTTTGACGACGCATTTAGCCTAGTTGGTTGTGAGCCTACGAAGCTAGCTCCTGGGTTCAATTCCCGTTATGGACAAATACGAGTATTTGTGTGAAAAGCGCGAGTAATTGTTCCTGAGTCTTGGCCGTTTTGTGTGTTTAACACGTTCATGGACAGTACGTCGAGAGACGTAAACTGAGACCCTCGTGATATTGCACTACGGCTGTGGCCGGTATTTTTAAACCACACTCATCTTGTAAAGCAGCCGTCACGTAAACTACTATTATTTGTTTTGTGCCAAAAATATTACTAATTCAAAGCGTATGGCTGCCGGGATCCGCAATTTCTATTAAGCGAGAAGCGTGCAGCCCTCATTTCAAATCGCCCTTTCTAATTTAAATTCTTTCCTCAACTTAAAAAGGTTATTCTCACGAAATGTTAACTTAAACGGGTCACCACTGTAAAGTGAGACGCGTTGAGCACTGATGCGGATTTAATGAAGGCTCCTTCTTTAAACGAGGTTTTGGTTAACTTGCTTATTTGTTATGTGGTCGTGGTACGGTGCATACCTGTCACTTTAAACGCTGTGACAAAATTCATGTATGGTACTTTAAACATGAGTACATGATATTAAATAGTACTGTACATTTTTAAAAGTTTGAAATAGTAGTTTACGTGGCGGTTGCGTAGTGCTAATTGACAACAATTCATATGTGCTAAGGTAGTAAAATAAAATACCGTTTGTAGATTTTACACTGCTGATTACAGTAAAAATATTTTTGGATTTTTTTATGCAGTAGTTTTTTTATATTTACGAAAAACAGCAAAATACGTTGGATTGTGAATGATAGGAATACACCTGGGTAATTATTTGGCGTTTTAACCGCCGTAATTATTGTCTTTGCATGTTAATCAAGATAAACTTTATAAATTTCTTGTTCTTATAAATGGAATGGATACTACCCCCGGGTCCGTTCATTTTGACATCAAAAGTTGCTGGTAGTTATCATTATTTTCGTCAATATATTGAAGACAACAATGACGGCGCCGGCGGTTGAAACGCCCGAATATTCACCCACTTATAGTGCCCTTAGTCCATTTATTACCGTAGGAATTGAAAAAAATAAACTGTCAATGATATAATATAGTAAAAAGAGGTAGATATGTTATACGCACTTCGATAGTGGCACCCTAAAACCAAGCCAATTGGTACACCTTTACTTAGTCTTGCGCCGTCAACGGAACCGTGAACTAGTCTGCAGAGCAACATACACTCGTTTTGTTTCGCTCCCGGAAATTAGCATACCATCCTGCTTTCACTTGTCATTTATGAATTAGTGTGTAATTGCAATATTTACTGATTATGTATGCGTAAGCCGGGCCATTTTTACAAGCGGAATACCGTAAAGGTAACATATCTACCTCTTTTTATATTATATCATTGACAACTGTCATGTCTATTTTTCATCGATCTGACGGATTACTTGATTCTAACGACACGCTTTCGATTCTCGTAATACTATTGTTTTGATATACCTACGCTATTTAAAATGAAAGGGACTAGCCGATTTGTAAAAGCGGATAGCCGCAATCTGCCCAAAGTCGACGAAATTATCTGGTTACAGTTGTTATGGTTGACAAGTGACATGACATGACCGTCAAGTTTAAGTTCAATTCTTTCATATATGGCTCCTGTCCAGTGGGACAATTCTGCCAGTTTCAAGGTTGGAAGTTACACGTGATCGGTGTAAATGATATCAAAAAAAATCTTAAGTCGACGTTGTACGGTGATCCTCTAGCCTCCGTGAAGCGATGTAACTTTACGAAGACCAGATGGGATTTTCTTGGAGCAATCCTTCCAAAGGCGAAACGTGTGTCAAACTTGAATTCTTCATTATACTGCACATTTGAATGTTAATTTACTGCATATTAATACATCATTACTATCCATTAAACAACAAAATATGCAAAAAAAAAATACAACTAAGAAAGCGACGCCATCTTGTCGAAAACCCAAAGAGAATCCCCGACATGACAGTCAGTTCTGTTTCTGTTTAAAGTTACTTTATTTTATTTTATATCATGCTAAGATCACGACATCAGTATTCCTAACTTTGTATATACGGTCTTTTTAATGACTATTTCTTTAATAAATTATTAACGAAGAATTGAAGTTAAACAAAAAAAAACCGAGAAACACGGGAAACACGGGTAGTCCAATTTTTAACCAGCTATTATAAAAGCGAAAAAACAAAAATGCTTTTTTTTTTAATGTTGTCAAATAGGTACGCAGTGTCTTGTACAATACTTTAACTACACACATATTATAAGTACTCTAAGATGGATTCAGAAGCCGAAAGGCAAATGACCAGCATTACCTTATCTGTGGTAGTAGGTGACAGCGATGACAGCTGTAAAGTAATTTTTAAATTACGTTATAACAGTTTGCTTGTTAACGCTGTCTCCGGAAATTGCTAGGAAAATATTGAGTTGGGAACGGAGGTCTTTGCATTTGCATCATTGGGAAAATACCGGCATTAGCCTATAGTAGTATTATATTATAGGCTAATGCCGGAATTACCAAAACCTTAATGCTAACTTCGCCTTTGGTACCTCTACACCAGAGGCTCCCAAACTTTTTTTGTCTCGTAGACGATTTTGCAATTTTTTCGGTTTTGGGTAGACCTTACTTAATATAAAAAAGTCTTCGGTATTTTTTGAACAGATAAAGTTGGAAGTCTAGCCGGCTAAAAATTGACACAGGCTACCATTAAAACTTTGCGCAGAAAAACACAATTTACAAATAAAAACTTACACGCACAGAGAATAAAAATGTAATTTATAAAGATAGCTAATATATGTTTATTTATATAAGTAGATACCTACTACTTGTGTATGAATTTATGGATTATTCTATTAATGTTAGACGAAAATGCTTAAATGGGATCCACTATCGCGGACCCCCGTTTTCATCTCATGGACCCCCAGTATTTTTTTCCGCTCACATGGACCCCTTGCAGGTCGTTGTCGACCTCTGGGGGCCGATATAGACCACTTTGGGGATCACTGCTCTAAACGAAATATTGTAATAAGAGAAATATAAAAAGATGTATAAAAATTAGGCACTGGGCTGACATCTCAACTGTTTTAGCACAAAAATAAATCGTTCCACACAAAAACACTTTTAATGTAAAGTAAGATTAAATATGGCAGTTTGGCAGCAAACTATGAAGATCAATGAAACTTTGTTATAAATAACTTGACACTAGAAATGAGGATCTGCCGAGTCCCACCAAAATTTAGCGGTTTTACCCCCATATGGTATGGGGAGGGGGGATATTTTAACTAGACAAGTGAAGTGTAATTTTCAATGTACAGTCACCATCAGATATATTGTAGCGGGCGAGGTACTCAAATATTTCGGAGCAGCATTACTTTTCAATAAATTCGTTACACTAGTTATGGTCAATAACACCAGAACATGCAATTTGTCATAAATATAAGAGCAGGGACCTTTCAATAAATTCGGAACATATAACGAGGTAAAAATATCAGAAAGCACAGAACGTCAAAGGTATCTACGCACTCAGGGTGATCATAAAGATCGGAACATTTATGGAAAATATACCTTAAGTCTGTATCACACAGTTTAAATTCGTTACTATAATTATTATGCATGTCGATCTTTGGCATGACGTATTTATGTTTTGTTTGGAATTCGAATCTACTCGTGATGTGTACACGTCACGAGTAGATTCGACATGCATAATAATTATAGTAACGAATTTAAACTGTGTGATACAGACTTAAGGTATATTTTCCATAAATGTTCCGATCTTTATGATCACCCTGAGTGCGTAGATACCTTTGACGTTCTGTGCTTTCTGATATTTTTACCTCGTTATATGTTCCGAATTTATTGAAAGGTCGCTGCTCTTATATTTATGACAAACTGCATGTTCTGGTGTTATTGACCATAACTAGTGTAACGAATTTATTGAAAAGTAATACTGCTCCGAAATATTTGAGTACCTCGCCCGCTACAATATATCTGATGGCGACTGTACACTGGCCCGCAAAACTATGTATCCCACTTTAAATACTACGTAGTATAAAAGTCTCATACTTAGTTTTGCGGGCCAGTGTATTTCTTTGCGCTGAATCGAATGAGACCATACCCATACATACGTAAAAATATTGATCCAATAAGATCAATGTATTTGCGAAATATGAAGGGTTTATGATGGAAAAAAAGAAAAAAAAAATCTAATCAAAAGTTGTATTACGATATACCTTTTTCATTTGTTTGATTCCATTTTATAAAAACCAACATTTTACAAGAATTTGTAAGATAACGTTAAAACTATTCTTATACCTTCTTACAAGGAGCAGAAGTTTTTTCATTTCAACAATTCTACATTCTGCGATCAACATGTCCTAAGCTACAATGACGAGTCACAGCGTTCTTTACCTTATTCCTCTAAGTTTAAGCTCATTTTTATTTGTCTTGTTAAAAAAATTATGTCCTTAAACATAACTAAACGCTGGGCCAGTAATATTTTACTCAGGGTACATCCATACTTGTTCAGAAGTACATTTTAAACTTTTATTGTTCACTAAGTAAATTACATTTTTCTATAACTCTCTATTTTTAACTTGTATTGCATTTGTAGAAATAGTTTTTAAAGAAGCGTCTTTATTAAATACTTTTTCACAACACTGCTCGGAAATATGGCCATAGATGGTCTTGTTTGGGGTCACAAAACGTCACTTATAAGGACAGACCAAGAATGTTTTTGTCTTCGTGTTCGCTGATTGGTCGAGAACATTGCTGTCCAACTTTAAGAACCAATGAAAATCAATCAATCAATTTTTGCGTCATAGCTCCTTAAAATGAAAAATTGAAATCGACCAATCAGAACACACCCGTGTATTTTTGCTAAAAGATACACAGACTAAAAACTATGTCACTGCTTTTTTTAAATGTAATTCAAACTTGGCCCTTAATCTCGAACCACTAGAGATTACTTTACTTTACTTTACTTTATTTAGGCATCAAACAGTCACAATGTATTAGTTGTTTACAATATTAATTAATGATAAGACCTGGAGTGCCATAACTTAAAAGACGAAATTACATGGGAGATATGGCGAAACAAATACAATTTTATATGGAGTTGACATCTTCATCTCGCATGTTAGTTTATTAATCTCGAGTGCCACGAGAATAGGGGCCCAGATTTAAAAAAAGTTATCTATGGTAAAATTGGAGGTGATGTCACATTAACATGAATTAAAATTGGAGATTTGGATATGAATTTTAATTTTATTTCCTCTCAGTAGTTGTGAAAAGCACTATGTCTGCCTCGGTAGAAAGTGCAATTTATGGACTCGCACACTAGAGGGCCTCAACTACGTTTCTGCCCTCTATATCTTTCTATCCTCTGCAACAATGTACTATACCCGCTTTGGTTGATTTATGTGAGTTTTCTGTAAGACCCGTACATAACGAGAATTTTATATATACAGTTTGTAATCGTTAAGTGTTATTATTTATTTATTTTAATGGCGTCAACAAGTTATGTAATTTTGCCAATGCTAAGTACTTATATGCAGGGTGTATTGCAAGTCGTGTGCCTAATGAATAGGGTGGGTAGCTAGGGTCACTTGCAACATGTTTTGGGCCAATTAACACTCATATCCTACCCACGCAGTTTTTAAATATTTTTTTTGAAAATTTCGGTTTCTTCCGAAAGTTAACCATTTTGTTTACCTATCTTTTTTTTAAAATGTTATATCAATCATAAAGAGATGTGGTGTGTGAATGTGAAGATACCGAGATTTTTTTCATTTTTTTTTATTAAAAAACTGCGTGGGTAGGTGTTAATTGGCCCAAAACGTGTTGCAAGTGACCCTAGCTACCCACTCTATTCATTTGGCACACGACTTGCAATACACCCTGTATAAGCAATTGTACTGTGAATCGTCGTTATCGTCGGCGTCTTCCAGTCCCAGTCGGCACACCATTGAAGATGGCGGGCATCCACTTCAATGGCGTGGAGTGTTCTTGACCGCTTGCTCATTCAGAATCAGCTTTTCACTGTTATTATATTTGATGCATATTCTTCGTCAGTGTTGGAGGTTAGTTCACAAAGTTGCCCTGGATTTGCGAACCAAAATCAACGATAAAGTAATTTACAAAAAATTAAATAAATAGACAGATGTTTTCAAAATGACAGCTAGACTAACCTCCAATCGTTAAGTGGGTCCATGTCCAGGCCATTCCGTAAATATGACAGATATCAAAAAACTTTCAACTGATATCAAACGTAAGTACGTTACCCGATGAGTAAAATCACATTAAAAACTTTTTTTAAATAAAATAACTAACATTAAAAATATTAAGATTAAACGCTCCCATACTCATACAGTGCGACGTTCCTTGAGGCTGTAATTTCCCTACCGTGACAGATAAAACTGTTTAAGATTCATAATTTACACGAATAAACTGTGATATATTTAAAAAAAACATGAATCATATGATATGGTGAAAAAACAAGGCCTTTTAAACTAAAGTCTCTCAAGTCTATTTGACAGAAATATTTGACATATTTCTGGTATTATTTAAAAAAAATAGTGTTGTGATTTTACTCATTGGGTAACGTACTTTCGATATCAGATAAAAGTTTTCTGATATCTGTTATAGTTACGGAATAACCGCCTGGGGCCTGTTTTATGCTACAAATTACAATTTACAGGTTACAAGTTTCCATTTGACACAACCTCGACCAATGACGACCAGCCATTTGAGCAGTGTTGCCAGTTTAGACCCGTAAAATTGTAACTTGTAGCTTTATAAAACGTGCCCCTGGACACACTTAACGATAACACCCGTATATGACGGCGCTTAAGGTTTTAGTGTGATTTTGAGAAGGATTGTGGCTAGACATACTGTATAGTTATGGTCTTGCTTGCTCTGACGTAACTCGGGCACTGGGCTACCCACGGTATGATTGGCGAGTGAAAGGAACGGAGTATCCATTAGCACTACTGTGGTGTTTGGGAGTAAGATCCCGGACGTGCGTCGCCATTTTTGACACTCTCATTATAGACTTCGGTGGAAAGACTGGGTCGTGAAGCATGGTACCAGTGTTGCCAGACGTCCCAATTTGGGCGGGAGGTCCCGATTTTTACATCAAAATTAAATGTCCCGCGCGGGACAGGCTCACAACCGCTTTTCGGCGATAACTCGACCGTGCGTGCGATTTTTTTAATTCAGAATTCAGAAGGCTATTTTTGCTAACTATTGTCACGTAAACGTAATTGAAAACTCAAATAAAAAGATAAATATTTAAAAACTTCTTGTTATAGGTACCTATATTTTTTTTACTATTTCGTCTATGTCCCGTTTTCGACTAAAGAATCCCGCTATTTAACTCAAAATCCCGACTTGGCAATAAAATTATCTGGCAACGCTGGGTACGCCGTGAGCGTAATAGTTCTGCATCTGGCCTTATCAAGTGCCTGTATTTTCATAATTAAACGAGAATTTATGAAACATATAGAAAAGGCTTTTGGTTCTCCTTGCCCGACTATCCTCGCCAACACCCAAGTTCGGCCATCATGTTGCTCCCATTACCCAAATATGGGAAAATTAACTAACTGATAATGAAAACCACATCAAGAACCGTAGCGCGGTTTAGGAGTTAGCGGATATAAACAGACACACGTGAAAAGGGACTTAGTTTTATACGGTCATTCTCCAGAATTGTGTTCTCAGTCTAATTAACACCGCCCTTTTTTTCCACTTGGTTTTTGATAAAATTTATGCAAAATGTAGTAACATATCGACCATTCAAACTTAAATATTTATTGGGCACTTAATTATTATTAGCGGTTAATTAACTAGAAGGGTTTTAATATTTGCGTGACGCGCGAATTAGAAAAGCGATGCGTTAATTAGGTTTACTTGCTTGCGAATTAAAAAAACTACGCGTTTATTAGATAAATGTTCATGCCCAATATACATTTTTTAGGAAATAAGACAAAAACTGTCAGACTGTCTATTAATTTTATCATATTTATTATATTGCAACGTCGAAACTATTAGGAACATAAAATATGCATCACGATATACGTACATAATAAGCTAACTAATATTTCACTGAAATAATCGTTCTATAATCAACAATGAAAACGATAAAAAAAATCAGAATTAATAACTTTATATTATACCTTAGGTATTATGAACAAACGATAACAAATAAATTGCCGTATCTGCTAAAGAAAAAATAATACTTCTTCCTCCTACTTTTTACATTCCTTATCTATCTTTAAAATAAGTAATTTAAAATTTAAAAAACCCGATGAACTAAAAGGATATAAATAAACTAGTTAATTTTATTGAATCTAAGGACACCTCATAATTCATAATGCTAAAATCCGTCGAGCCGTTTAAGCTTTACATACATAAGTTATGTAACATAACATACAGACATTCAACTTTAAGTATGTAGTTTAATTATTGCGGGTGGTTTTAATACATAATTTATACAAATATGAAGAATGATGCCGGGTCCCTAGGATTGCCTTACATGATTAGAATTACAGTTGTCACTTATTGTCAAAATGCAACTTTTTAATGCGGTCAGCAAAATTTTCATGTTTTCCAAGAGAAATATGCTAGGAAAAATAAAATAACCTCTAAAAAACATATTGTCCAAACACTTAAGCACACAGATACCATCATAAGGATGATTTTAAGGTTAGGGCCCCTCTAATAACACCAATTTGACATAATATATGTCATTCTAATCATGCCATCATTCTTCCGGGAATTACATTTTTGTAAAAAGATTATTCCTGTAAATTAATTTAAACTGGTTTAGCTTAAGCGAGCAATTAGAAATAAAATACTTTTATGTACCAAAAACCTTTTTTACTACTCTTAAACTAATTAACGCGTTCATTTTTGGCCCGTGAATTAGACGTGTGTATTAGGGATTCTTGATAAAAAAAATATAACTTCTTTTAGGTACATGTGATAAACTACATAATCCAGTACCTGTTAAATACTGAGGTTCTTAATGTATACAATAATTTACAGAGCTATAGAGTTATTGGCTGATTTTAAAAACGTGAACGTGTTAATTAGAATTTACGAGAACCAAAACATGCGAATTAGATACTTACATTTGTAGTGTGCGATCCACACAACATTAACACGTCTTTCTCTCAAGAGGGTCTTGACATGAGTGTCTGCTCACGCAAAATGCATTACAGACATCTGTCTCTTTCTTCAATGGCCTTGCACGGACAAGAATGAAAGCGGCGCGTGAATTAGTACACGTATCGGGACAAAGTTTCTTTATTTTATATCTCAGTGCTATATTACTAAATAAATTTGGTATTTTTTTTGTAATTTGGATATCTTATCTTTCATTAAATAAAAATACTTTCATTCATCTTTCCTCTTGTATATGATCGGGGAAAATAGTTATATTAGTGATTTCGGAAGTGGGACGCGCGGTGTTAATTAGGAGAATGGGGTATTGATTTTTTTTTTCTCCTAGAAAGGTATTGAATATTTACTTGAAAATTCATGTACACCTCAATACGAGTACCTTCTAGGAACAAAAAATATAAATTATACCAAATTCAATAGTTTTATATTTTTTAAGCCCGAGGACATACAGAAATGGCTGTCTGGAGAATGACCGTATACTATTTAATGATGTTAATAAAATAATAAAGATGGTAGTGCCATCCGTTATCATATTTTTACATTTCCAACAAAAAAATATCTAACTATGGTGAAAACCGCATGAAAACCTGTTCCATAGTTTTTGAGAATATCGCAAACATACTCGTACAAAGAGGGAGATGCAGCGGGGAACTTTATTCATAAGTTCGTAAGCCCAACGAGACGAGATAAATAATGTAAACAAGCTTTCAAAAATCGTGTTACTTCGCACGCAATCCAAACAGGAATGAACTTCACAAAATGGCGGCCCTAATGTTGACACCTTCTGTACTGACAGCTTTCCTGTACCACGAATCACGCAACGACAGCCGTCATCGACCAACTGAAGATATTATTGTTATGAGAAATAAGGACAGATACAATCGCTCGCTATCGCAATATAACTCAGTAACGGTCAGTTTGTTTACATTATTTATCTCATTGGCCGTACTTTAATTATTAATTATTATGTTGTGATTACTGATTAAGTACGAGTATATGTTATGATATAGATCACAGAATAAGAACATATAGCATAGAAACCGGATTATAAGACGTACTTTGCGTCAGCTATCTTTCTCTACTTTTTAGATTACGTATTACATGAGAAAAAATTTAAACAAAAAGTGGGCTGTTTTTCTTCTTTAACTGTCATTGTCACAAGGTTTTACACAGGGACTTCTTTGTCCTTCCTATAGGAAGGATTTGTCTTTCCTTGTCTATAGGTCCAAATATTATAGGGGCCTATAGGTCCAAATCACGCCTTACTTTTGACGATGTACCAAATAACGAAAGAACAGCTATAGATTCATCTCTTTCCAACTCACTATAAAAACCATAAGTAAAAAGAAGTGAACCATAATGTATTTTCTGCTTATTTAGTACGGTTTCTATGCCCTTAGTCTTTCTTCTGTGATATAGATCCTTAAAGAAGTTATACAATGTCCAGTAGTAGACAATTCCAACTTTTAATTACGATTTTTTGAACGAGTGAAACATATTTATAATCTGTAAAAAAAAAACATTGCCAATTGTCATTGACATTGTCACCAAAAGTCACCTCAAAATCATGTATACATACAAAATCAATTGAAAATCTATAGTAGCATCTTCCCTGGCATACCGGCACAAGTCCAAATTCTAACGGAAGCTCTAGACATGGTCCTTGATTCGTCAACCAGATATCGGAGTTGGTGGCCATCTAGTAAATTAGACGTGATATTGATGCTTAGAAAGAGAGTAAAGACTGTCGTCTCTGCGGCTCGGAACAGGGATCAAAGTGACTGTTCGAATAGAGTTTGGGAAGATAACAGAAGACAAAGACGAGCCTACGGATGACTGAGAAAGAATACAGATACGATGACATCTTACAGGAAATTGGCATGTTTGGCCGCTATCAGGTCACGATCTATTGCTTGTTGTTACTTCCTATTCTGTTTGTCGCTATGTTTAGCGCGCAGTACGTGTTCAGCGCTGGTCCCGTGGCGTACAGGTATGTTATTGGTGAGACGCAAAGGACATTTGAAAATAAAATCAAATCCAATTCATTTATGTTCATTCTTACTTGTTAGCTAAAAAGGTTCATTTTGACGTAAGAAAGTTTAACTATTATGCTGGCACTTCACTTGGCGTTGCGTGTTCGCGTATCTGCTTTATTTGGCCAAAAACTACTATGTGTGGAGCATTCATTCGTCTATATTTGCTATGTTTGCACGAAAAAGCCAAACACGCAAACGCAAACATGCGTATCCACGGGTTTGCCGTAAGCGGGCTTGTCGGTCATCAACTCATCAAATTACGCAAATATTTGCGTTCACCGTCCACACATGGCCCGCTCAGTTCCACCCTAGCAAATTCAAATTCAATTTTGAACTGCAAACATATTCGCGTATTTGATATATTTTCTGTTGGCATCCCAAGTGTGGATGTCGTGTTTGTGATATTTGGACTTTATACGAATATTTGGACAAACACGGCGAATACGGTACGCGAACACGCAACGCCAAGTGAAGTGCCAGCAAGAAGAAAGTAAGAAAGAAGTTTCGCCTTTTTGTATTTCAGTGTAGGTATCTCCAAAATGACCGGTTAAAACCGGTTAAATGACTTAGCATAATGCCGTAATGGCAAAGAAATAGTCGAAGAATTCTATACGGGAGCCCTTTGTTTCCCATAATTTTATTGGTCATAATGTAATTGTTGACATAATATTTGATAGTCATCATTTTTTATATCGCTGAAACTGCAAACTTTTCAGAAGTTCTGAAATATCTAACGTGTAGACAAGTCTAGCTTAGGTTAGGTTTGATTTAAAAATCCTGAAAAAGTAACAGTTTCTTAAAAAAAACACGTTATGACTTGCGATGATTATGACCTAAAGCACATTATGACTAAAACGAATTATGTCAGTCAATATAGACCCTTCTATACTCTATTAGGGCTTGTTTAAGGAGACGCGGAGCGTCGGGCTTAGCGTTGGTAGGCGCGGTCTGCACTAAATTCAAACATTATGGCTTGTTCAGTCGAGTTCATAAATATGAGTACACTGTAGTACCTCGTCACTTTAATCACTCGCTATGACAATTCATATGGCAGTTTAAACATGACATTAAGGCAGCCATTACACAGTCAATCCAGATCGTGATCCGACCAAGGCCGCGGATCGCAGGAGATTTCAAAAAATCTAGATATCAATCTAACACGTTACACAGTCAATCTGGATCGAGATCACCTGATCACGATCACGGATTGCGATCTAGATTGGCTGTGTAATGGCTGCCTAAGGGTGCATTGTTTCACAATCGACGAGTAAATTTATCTGTCATTCAAAGTTGGCTCCCTCATTGTCTATTTTTAAGCGTAAGAAAGAGAAAGGGCTTAATTTATCTGTCAAATATACTTTACTTGTCGATTGTGAAACAGGCGGTAAATGGACAAGGTACTTACTAAATTGTTCACATAAGGTCTGTTCATTCTTACTTGTCTTATATAGTAAACAACTTTCTAACCTCAAAACGAACCTTTTTTGTCTAAAACAGCTCTTTTATCGTAAATAAAGTAAACTGAATAAACATTATGGACATCACTTGGCCAATGTATTGTCTGTGATTGCTTTATTATGTTTGTGGCGACCTAGCGACATCTAACGGCCACTTGTATCAACCAACTCGCTACCTTGCTAGCGCCACCAGCGTCAGACAGCGCAACTTAAGTGTTCTACAACGCGCTAACGAAGTTTCTCCAGTGAGTTGACATATATACAACTTCCAACTTCATCTCTATGGACTTCGGTCCCCAGGCATAACACCCGCCTGGAGAGAGATCTCTCTATTAACCTCTCTTACTACATTGGTGACCCCTACGTGATCGTCATCCTACATTGGTGACCCTCGACAATGGACAATTACGCAACCTGACGACCTTCAAGCACTATGACGCAGTTTCACAGCAAGCCAGACAACCCGCACTGTGCACCACTAGCATTCTGTCATATCTCTATGCCTGGTGTCTACAGTGTGCACACTACTTTCACTCAACAACGCGACTCACTGCGTCCTACTACGAGTACTTCACGAGCAGATACACGACTCACTGTGTACTCCACTCACTCCTCTTCTCCTGCTACGCTCGCCAACGCGGCTCTGAGCACTACTGGAGACATCCCTACTGGCACTTGCAAGCGGCAATTCAACGCACAGACTGCACGTCCTCACCATCAACCTCCGGTCTCAAAGGGGGGCTGGTGTGGCGACCTAGCGACATCTAACGGCAACTTGTATCAACCTACTCGCTACCTTGCTAGCGCCACCAGCGTCAGACAGCGCGACTTAAGTGTTCTACAACGCGCTAACGAAGTTTCTCCAGTGAGTTGACATATATAAACTTCCAACTTCATCTCTATGGACTTCGGTCCCCAGGCATAACACCCGCATGGAGAGAGATCTCTCTATTAACCTCTCTTACTACAAGTTTAAAATAGCTGTTTTATCCAAAAAAGGTTCATTTTGAGGTTAGAAAGTTGTTTACTATATAAGACAAGTAAGAATGAACAGACCGTGTTTATAAACTCGACTGTATATGATCCTAAATATATTTACGTTATCAAAAAATATGTGTTCCATATTTTTTGATAACGTAAATGGCAGACTAATTAGATTTTTTTAGGACACTAGCCTATTGTATATTTAATCATGAAAATCGTTATTATAACATAAAAATATTTTTTGCAAAGACAATGTTAAGGAGCGCCCTCACTGAGAGCATTCGCGTGTAAGGAGCATTCGGCGCGAACATTGAGTGGTGTGTAAGCATTGTAACACTCGGCTCAACGTTCACACCACTCGAACATTCACGCGAATGCTATCAGTGAGGACGCTCATTTACTCGATTATTTTTGCTACCTACTGTCCATCTCAATGTCAGTATCAATGAACAGACAGCTTAATAAGAATTTATGCAGAACTGGTACCGGATCAAATTTTTACCTTTTAATCAACGCGGCAAATTGACGTCATCGGCACCAAAAGTCGGATCCCTGGTCCTAACCCTAACCATTTGCATGTCCAGATGCAAAGTGCCAGAGTGCGACAAGGACCCCCCAATATGGCAACCAGGTGAATGGGGCACCTGGACACTACCAGACGAGAAGCTCAGACGTTGCGAGCGATATACGCCGCGGGTGGAGCATGGTATGGGGCAATGCGAGCGAAGCAACTTTGATAACAGCACGACGGTCGTCTGCCACGACTGGGTCTACGCCAGCAATCATACCGTTGTCTCTGAGGTGAAACATCTCCATTGCTATAATTCATACTCCTATTGCGTCATGTCATCCTGGTAAAGTCGCACTTGACAACAGAACCACGGTCGCCTGCATCGACTGGGTCTACACCAGCAATCATACCGTTGTCTCTGAGATGAAACATCTCCATTGCTATAATTCATACTCCTATTGCGTCATATCATCCTGGTAAAGTCGCCATTATTTTGACAACAGCACCACGGTCGCCTGCATCGACTGGGTCTACGCCAGCAATAATACTGTTGTCTCTGAGGTGAAACATCTCCATTGCTATAATTCATACTCTTATTGCGTCATGTCATCCTGGTAAAGTCGCCATTGACAACAGAACCACGGTCGCCTGCATCGACTGGGTCTACACCAGCAATCATACCGTTGTCTCTGAGGTGAAACATCTCCATTGCTATAATTCATACTCCTATTGCGTCATATCATCCTGGTAAAGTGGCCATTATTTTGACAACAGCACCACGGTCGCCTGCATCGACTGGGTCTACACCAGCACGGGTAGCACAAGTTGTATTTTCTTGCTTGTCGCTCAGTGCGTCTCTATCGTTACTGATTAGATAGAAAGGGAGATCCGAGTGAAAACCAAGTCGCGGGCAACTTGTGCTAGCCGAACAGCCATCATACCGTTGTCTCTGAGGTGAAACATCTCCATTGCTATAATTCATACTCCTATTGCGTCATGTCATCCTGGTAAAGTCGCCATTGACAACAGCACCACGGTCGCCTGCATCGACTGGGTCTACACCAGCAATCATACCGTTGTCTCTGAGGTGAAACATCTCCATTGCTATAATTCATACTCCTATTGCGTCATGTCATCCTGGTAAAGTCGCCATTGACAACAGCACCACGGTCGCCTGCATCGACTGGGTCTACGCCAGCAATCATACCGTTGTCTCTGAGGTGAAACATCTCCATTGCTATAATTCATACTCCTATTGCGTCATGTCATCCTGGTAAAGTGGACATTACTTTGACAACAGCACCACGGTCGCCTGCATCGACTGGGTCTACGCCAGCAATCATACTGTTGTCTCTGAGGTGAAACATCTCCATTACTATAATTCATACTCCTATTGCGTCATGTCATCCTGGTAAAGTCGCCATTACTTTGATAACAGCACCACGGTCGCCTGCATCGACTGGGTCTACGCCAGCAATCATACCGTTGTCTCTGAGGTGAAACATCTCCATTGCTAAAATTCATACTCCTATTGCGTCATGTCATCTTGGTAAAGTCGCCATTACTTTGACAACAGCACGACGGTCGTCTGCAACGACTGGGTCTATCATGGTTGGTAGTGAACCTACCTGCAAAGCTAACTGTCCCGGGTTCGATTCCAGCTAAGGCATTTTTTTTGTGGGATGGTCGATTACGGACCCTGCCGTTGCTGTTCTGCCGTTGGCAAAAATATGTTTGCCAAATGTACATTTCTCAAAATTCATGGATGTTTTCTATGTATTCAAGTATATATTTCTCTATTTATATTTATATCGTTGTTACCCATAGTAAAAGCCTAGAGCTTAGTTTGGGACTAGGTCAATTGGTGAGACATTGTCCCGTGATATTTATTTACTTAAGATGCATTTGGCGTTCGTTATCGTTATTCAAAACTATACAAGTTTGACGTAAGCTGTCAAGACGACCGCGTCGAGCGCCTACAATCAATCCAATACAATTCCATACTTTTGGTCAGTTATCGAAAGTAGTTTACGATAGCCACTTGTCTACCCTGAGAGCGGTTTCGCACTACGCCGATCCGAATCCGATCCGAACCCGTGAAAATACGGATCTAGACCGGATATATAAAGAAATCGGATGACGGAGATCGGATCTAGTGCGTAAATTACCATAGAAATTGTACAGTGACTACGGATCATATTTTCACGGGTTCGGATCGGATTCGGATCGGACGTAGTCCGGAACCGCTCTCACCGGTCAATTTATTTCAGATTGTCCACTAATATTTCGTTACTACTTTGGAAAAAACTCGTATCTGATATTTTGAGATGTATGAGTTTGAACTTAATTTTCTTCACGTTTAAGTTTAAAATCGTACGTCACGAAATAGGGTAAAGTGACCAGTGGTCAGCCAGAGACCTGTAGTCGGCCTCTGCCTATGCTTTGTATTAGTGGGAAAAGTACGAAAGATATATTTCCCACTCTTCGCACACATATAAGGTCGACTACTGATCTCTGGCGGTGACTTTACCCTATGAGATACGAGGTTTTTCAAAAGCAATGACGATTTTTTTTCTTGTTTCAGTTTCACTTAGCCTGTGCTGAGTGGAAGCGAACCCTGATCGGCACGGTCCACGGTGCTGGGGTGTTTTTTGCGTTACCGTTCGTCGGATATGTCTCTGACACGTTCGTTTTTTAAGAAAATATCTCCTCTTTTTTGTCGATGACAGATTTTTAACGTGTGTATGTTGGTGTCTGTGTATGTGTGTACTGATGGATAGATTTTCGGTATCCAATCACTAGTTAACAACATTTCACAAACTGAAACCGCAAGGGCGTGTTAAGATATCAGCTTTGAAGGAAAGAGTCGCCATAATTGCGGAGGTTTTTTAACTATTCTAAATACTTAAGACCACCTATACTCGAAAATGGAATTTAAGACCAAAAATCCTAACCTCAACCGGCGCACATTCGCTGTGATTACTGCATTTCGGTTTAAGTGTAGGTATTTTTATCAATAAAACTTACCCTAATATTACTGGTTACACGAGTTCTCGTCATATTTTTATGAAATAATGTTAAAATATTGCTATTGGAAAGCTTAATGACGATCTGTTAAGTATATCTACTTGGGCTTCAAACAATTGTCTCATACTAAACCCTTTAAAAACTAAATATTTGATTTTAGGGAGTAAACAACAGCTGGCCACACTTAGACCAACGTTAGATGTCATGCTGATGGATGAACCCATTGAACTTGTTTATGAGGCACGCAATCTTGGACTTGTAATGGATTCTGAGTTACGTTATGAGAAGCACATTTCTAACTCAGTTAGGAGTTGCTTCTATAAGCTTAAAGTTCTTTACAAGGCCCGACCATTTTTAAACGAAAATTTGCGAGTAAAGCTAACGGAGTCACTCGTCCTTTCGAAACTCAATTATATGGACGCAGTTTTTGGTCCACGTCTACTGGCGAAAACAAAAAGGCTCATACAACGTATCCAAAATGCCTGTGCTCGTTTTTGCTTCAATGTTCCTTTAAGGGCCCATGTTACCCCATTTCTTAACAATCACTCCATTCTTAAAATGCATCACCGCCGTAAACTTCATCTGGCCTGTCTTCTTTTTGAAATACTTAAACACCAGGCTCCAGCATATCTTTTTACAAAGTTGCTACATGTGTCCTGCAACAGGTCGCGTGGAACTCGGCGATGCGCTATACAACTGTTAACACCTCGTCATGCCTCAGCCGCTTTTCGAGGTAGTTTCCGCTACGCAGCTACTAAATGCTGGAACAACATTCCACCGCCAATAAGGAACCTGCAAAGTTTGCATTGTTTTAGATCAAAATTAAAGAAATATTTGTTAGGTCACCAAGCGAGTCAGGAACTATTGAGGCATGATACGAGCGGAATATGACCGATGTTATACAAACCTTAGTGATATGTCCCACGAGCTTTGCAATGTTTGTTGTTTTGCGTTCTAATTATTCGTTTGTTCTTTGCTCTTTCTTGCTGTCGACATCTGTGTTTCCATTGCCTCCTTCCACTAAAACTCACCCACGATAAAGGCTTCATGTTGTTGTTTTGTCTCTGCGTCTTATTATTAACGTATGTAATAAATATTTCTTTTGTAATGTTTTTTCTGGAAAACTTGAATGTTGTTGTGCGCTTAGGCATAGAGCCATAGATAAAAATAAAATATCTCTTCTCTTTAACTGGTATAGCCACAGATTAGTGAGTATTTTTTCATTTTATTTTTTTAAATGTTTATGGCCTGGACTCTGGTTCTTTAAGCCACATATTATGTAGTGTTTTTTATTTAAGTTGTAAATTGTTTGTGTCACCTTATTTGTAAATTGTTTGTGTCACCTTCCGTGCTGCCACCGAGCGGTCTCAACGGAAGACCAGCGCTGGCTTAACAGCTGGCACATGCTGAGTTGGGACCGTTTCACAACAACCTTTTTTTTTTTTTTTTTATATATGTATTTTCTTTTTTTCTTTGTTGTGTGTTGTTGTGAATAAATATTTTTATTATTATTATTATTATTATTAAAATAACGAAATAATCAAGATGGGAACTGTCAGATTTTGGTCTTTAATTAGATTTTCGAGTATAAGTATGCTTAAGTCTGGAGTGTTCCGAAATCTGGATCTCAATAACCATAACGCCTTTGTATCTGTTCTTTGGATATATTAAACTCGATCATATCTGCTTGAGACTGGCAAACGTGAAAACACGATTACAAATAAAATCCTCGATAGTTTTATTTTTCAAACATGATATTTTTTTGCATGTTTTTGGTTGAATCTTCGAAACCCTATCTTTAACGATGATTTTCGATTCAATAGTTGAGGATATGTAACTTCTTAATCCTGGCAAACCATTTTTTCAATAAATGTTGTGGATTTAAAGTAAACAGCAATTAATTGAACTTGACACTGCCGTCAAGGCGCGCACTATCTCCATCTCACATTCTTCGCGCGGAAGCACATACAGCCATCCCTTTTCATTCTTGTGGGGGCGTGGCACCATAGGTGGCCTCTTAATAGTTCTCCTAGCTGGGGCCCGTTCCAGAAAGCCACTCTGCAACTCTGCACTCTGCACTTTGCAAATCCACGATAATGCAAAGTGCAGAGTAAACGTGTTCCAGAAAACACTCAGCGTAATTTGCAAACTCTCTTGCAAAGATTCTGTTCATGAAAGATACTTTGCAAATCCACAAATCCACACTTTGTATTTGACTCTGCCTCTTCAATTTTGCAATTGTCTTGTGGATCAGAAATACTTTGCAAATCCACAAATCCACACTTTGTATTTGACTCAGCCTCTTCAACTTTGCAATTGTCTATGGAACAGAAATACTTTGCAAATCCACAAATTTACACTCTGCATTTGACTCTGCCTCTGTCAAATGCAAATTCAACTGTAAATTGTGCAATAGCTTTGTGGAACAGAAATACGTTTAAAGAGTGGGATTTGTGGAGTGCAGAGTTGCAGGTGGCTTTCTGGAACGGGCCCCAGGTCCTTTCTTTGTATGGGTATGGTAACACTAGCTTTACAAATATTAAATTCATATCTTCCCAACTCTGATAGATACCGAAATATATGTATTTATACCTACTCGGTTTTTTACATGTACAGTGGTGGCCACATAATTAGGGATGCTTGCGTTTTTCCAATACAATTGCCTGCAAATATGACATGTCAATTTTGACAACCAATCAAAGAGACATCAAGAATGTACATTAAAAAATCTGGCCAAGTGCTTTTTAGGTAAGTTATAGGTTTCCCTGTAATCTACAAGCAATGAACTATATTTTGTTTTTTTTTTTTAAATTTTAGGCTCAGTAGTTTTGGAGTTCGTGACGGAATGGTCAATTTTCGTCTTCTTTCATGAATAAAATCAAAACTATTTATTTTACAATAATAATAAAATAATATTTGAAATCCTCATATTGAGCCCTTTCATTTGATATATGACACGGTAAGCTTTGCAAAACTTTCTTTTTATTTCCTAATTTGTCCCACGAAAATGACAATTATTTAAAAAAAAATATACTTTGCACATCTGTGCTTGGGTCATAGGATTACACCATCGTACCGAATTTCACCTGATTTGGTCCAGTAGATTCGGAGCAAATTGGCTGTGACAGACGGACGGACAGACAGACGCACGAGTGATCCTATAAGGGTCCCGTTTTTTTCATTTTTATACGGAACCCTAAAAAAGGTTCATTATGAATGAGGGTTTTAAGATGGAGTGACGACCTTGTAAAGATCGCGGGAACGCGGTGGATGCGAAAAGCACAAGACCGGTCTGAGTGGAGAGCCTTGGGGTAGGCCTATGTCCAGCAGTGGACGTCTTTCGGCTGACATGATGATGATGATGATGATGATGATGAATGAGGGTTAGTTTTTAAGTTGATGGTACCGCTTTGTATGTCACAGGTATGGACGGCGCTCTGCGTTGGTGACCACCGCCATCTGCGGTGGGATAATGGGGCTGATACGCTCCATATCCTCAACCTACATGGCGTACCTGATCTTCGAGTTCCTCGACGCCTTCCTTGGCTCAGGGTCCTTCCAAGCCGCCTACGTACTCGGTCAGTCAGAGTTCATACTCATAGCAGTTCTGTACCGCTGCCCCAATGATATAATATAGTAAAAAGAGGGAGATATGTTATACACACTTCGATAGTGGCAACCTAAAACCAAGCCAATTGGTACACCTTTACTTAGTCTTGCGCCGTCAACGGAACCGTGAACTAGCCTGCAGAGCAACATAACTCGTCTCTGTTTCGCTCCCGGAAATTAGCATACAATCCTACTTTCACTGGTCATTTATGAATTAGTGTGTAATTGCAATAGTTATTTACTAATTATGTGTGCATAAGCCGGGGCATTTTTACACGTGGAATACTGTAATAATGGGGGTGGGGATGTAGCATTTAAACACAGGTATAGCTGTAGTATTCTTCTTTTTATTTGCTTTTCAGATATAACGAATACAGTAGTTGCGTTCTAAGCGGTATCACAGCGGCGTCGGTCTATTTTTTCCAATGAAACAAAGCACCGTTGTTCCTTCGAACCAATTTGATTTCAAATCTATAAATTTAAAACCAAATTGGACACTTCATACAAATAGTTTAATGAGATAAGGTTCGCCTTCAGTAGCAGGACCTTATATCATTACATCCCTCGTCCCTCTGGGAACAAGGAATGAAACCTACCTATTCCTAAAAACTGCCTACGCAGGAGGTTACAATAAACAGTCGTCCCCCACTAGGGGATAACCTCCTGTGCCAAGTTTTTCCTTTAAGTTAGAACGGGATAAGATTGCCCCTTATTAAATCACATAGCACAGCTGGTTCCGATTCCCATAAAACCTGCGGAAAAGTAGGCCCCGCGACTGATAAGAAAAATTAACTACCTACCTAACCCTAGCTAGCAAATTTTGACAGTCCCAACATGGAGGATGCTGGAATGCCTTAACCTTTTCGACACTAAGGACATATATCAGTACTGCAGGCTCAATGCCAATGACTGACATATCAGTCATGGTTGAATAAAAACACTCATGATGGTTATCTGTGAGGCAAAGTTGACATTAGCTCTGACGTTGAGCTGTCAGTGACGCGCGAATAACCACCCTTTTGACAAAAGCGTTGAAAAGGTTAAATAAGACCCAGTTTCGTCATTACTTATCGACTGATTAATTACTCAAAACTGTGTCTTGATGCGAACCTGTGTTCGTCTTATCTGTGAGTGTTCTGACGTTAGTCAAGTCACTCTCAGACTATTTACATCCTATTACATATTAGTGGACCTCTGTCCCCAGAATCCGGCCATGACTTGACCTTTGCCAAGTCACTTTTGGATCCAAGTTACCTAGCAATCATAACACATAATCAAAATTGTTTATTTTTCGTTAATACCTAACGTGGACAACATGAATAACAAAAAACAATATTAAATTATATTGTGCCTATGTCACACATCTCGGCCTGAGACATGAACATAGCATCTTCGCAGCATGATGATGCTCTGCATTCTCTTCCTGATGAGACATCAGGTGATTGCAGCATCAGCAAACTGCATGGCACATGCCTTAGTTTGCGCAGCTTGATTGTTGTTAAGTACATGAAAAAGAACGCGTGATTAGTACATGATAAATACAAATAAGGTAAAAGAACAGAACCTGCAAATAATAAACATGAACAAGCATCCAAGCATCACCAACTTAACATGGAATACATGACTCATCTACCATGAAGGAACCCACGTGCCATTGGATATGTGAGATGAAACCAATCAAGTTTCTTCCAACCCTATGGGCGTAAAGGAATTCTCACAACCCCAGACACACTGGACCCATACCATGGAGACACGCCCATGCATTCATGTTCCTTTCCCCTCTCTCTTTATGGTTGTTCATGCTTGTCACAACTTGCTATTCTGTGAAAATAACAACAATCATTATCACACCTTATACTCTTCATTATCATTTTAATTAGCCATCCAATATCACTAGATTCATCAGCATTACCTAGCAGGGATATTTACCTGACTATACAAAATAACAACGTCATAACTTTTCATACATTTTCTAATAGAGTTTTACGATAAAATATTTACTCTATTCACAATACCTTTAACTATATTATTCATCCATTTTTCCATTATGTCTGCTTAACCATTTTACACTCCTAAAGCCTTCTATCCTAACGACCAATGACCCTATACATATAAAATATATCCCCGAACATTTCATACAGTTATAAGTGAACAAGGCATCGAACCGTTGTTATAACCCGAGCTTACTATGAAGTCATATGGGTCCACCTAGACTATAAGAAATTACTAGTCAACCCCCGTGTAAATCATTTGCCGTAGTGAATAATGAAAGACAATGCGTCTTTCCCCTGATTTACTATGTAATCATTTAGGGTTTTTATTCAATTAGCACGCGATTTACCTAACTATAAAAAACAATTCCGGTCGAGTCATTCACACCAACATTCCATAAAACAGTACTTCGCCTACCCATAATCCTGCTAATTCACTATCCTCGACTACTTCCTGGATGAATAATACATCAAATTAGAATTAAAATTTGCATTTTATCGTTATTTATTTTAATTTTATTTATGAGCAATGATTGACATGCAAAAGTCATAAATTTTGTGACAGCTCCTAGCTAATGAAAATTAAAAAGTTAATTTGGCTACGTTCACACCCTAGACATTGCAACGCTAGATGCCGTTAAAGCCATTAAATAATCAATGTCATATTCGACGTCACGTCATAACTATGACAATTTACGAAATACGTCGTATTAATATTTAAGTAGAAAATATTTATATTCATAAATAGAAATTGCTACAAAATAAATTATGCATAGTAAAAAAAAATTACTCCCAAAGAAAAATAATCCCGGATTGTAAAATCTATCGCGCCTAACATTAACACGCCCGCCTATGCCTACGAATGAATATAAAAGAGCTGACTTTTATAATGAGAATCCTTCGTGGCGGCGTCTCCTGGTAATCATCACTCCCCTCGTGGCGTGACTACATCGTGGAATACATCTCGATCCTGGATTCTCCTTCAACGAACACTGCTGCGCTTGAAACTTCTGCCGCCTGCACAGCATCTTATTACGACGAGTAGTGGGGCTGAAACATTACTGACCCGTGCTAGGGGTCTAATTATAATAACGTGACTTTAATCTCCCCTTTTGATGGCCCCATTTCTTTTTTTCGGTGCAGTGAAGTGAATAAAATAAGCGTCGATGTTGACCATGGCGAGAATTCCAAATTCACTTCCATTTCGTCCATATCGTCGTTTATAATAAATTAGTGCTATAGGCGATGAAATATAATAAATATATAAATGATCATTATGCGTTATTAATTCTTATACGTAACTTTCGTTTCCTTGGCGGGTCTTGAAAATGATGAGGCACAACGTCAACTCATCTCCTTGTGCTCTATTCTCTCGCTTCTTTTAGGGTAGAGCATCGCTTTCTTTTTGCGCGAGAAATAGCGGCGACCCCGTTTTCTTCCACCATGTAATAATGGGGGTGGGGATGTAGCATTTAAACACAGGTATAGCTGTAGTATTCTTCTTTTTATTTGCTTTTCAGATATAACGAATACAGTAGTTGCGTTCTAAGCGGTATCACAGCGGCGTCTGTCTATTTTTTCCAATGAAACAAAGCACCGTTGTTCCTTCGAACCAATTTGATTTCAAATCTATAAATTTAAAACCAAATTGGACACTTCATACAAATAGTTTAATGAGATAAGGTTCGCCTTCAGTAGCAGGACCTTATATCATTACATCCCTCGTCCCTCTGGGAACAAGGAATGAAACCTACCTATTCCTAAAAACTGCCTATGCAGGAGGTTACAATAAACAGTCGTCCCCCACTAGGGGATAACCTCCTGTGCCAAGTTTTTCCTTTAAGTTAGAACGGGATAAGATTGCCCCTTATTAAATCACATAGCACAGCTGGTTCCGATTCCCATAAAACCTGCGGAAAAGTAGGCCCCGCGACTGATAAGAAAAATTAACTACCTACCTAACCCTAGCTAGCAAATTTTGACAGTCCCAACATGGAGGATGCTGGAATGCCTTAACCTTTTCGACACTAAGGACATATATCAGTACTGCAGGCTCAATGGCTGGGGGTTGTAGCAGTTAAACACAGGTATAGCTGTAGTATTCTTCTTTTTATTTGCTTTTCAGATATAACGAATACAGTAGTTGCGTTCTAAGCGGTATCACAGCGGCGTCTGTCTATTTTTTCCAATGAAACAAAGCACCGTTGTTCCTTCGAACCAATTTGATTTCAAATCTATAAATTTAAAACCAAATTGGACACTTCATACAAATAGTTTAATGAGATAAGGTTCGCCTTCAGTAGCAGGACCTTATATCATTACAATACCGTATAGGTAACATATTACCTCTTTTTATATTATATCATTGCGCTGCCCAGTAGGTAAAGTCGCCGTCAATAGAACTTGCAAAAGATGTAAACAAAACCAAACGAACCAATTCACCATGAACTCGATAATCACGTGCTTTTAAAGATCAAGTGAGGTCTTTACAATGATTTATACACTAGATCATTATTTTCATATTAAGTTTAAGACGAAATAACGATTCATTATACAAAATACGAGTATTTGAGGTTATGTGTCAAGCAGTACTAATTTGTTTACATTGTTCACAAGTTCTATTGACGGCGACTTTATGTATTATTATATTCCGGATTTATTCGATTTCAAATCGAATCAGAGGGAGCCCGACTCACACTTGACGGTTTTAGTATTTGTCGTTTTTCTTCACGGTTTGTGTATATTATATCATAATCATACCAAAGGACAATGCCAGATCTTAGCTTGGTAAATGAGTGCTCAAAAAGGGGGTGTGGTTGGAATGGTCGAAAGCAGAAAGTTTGACTTCGGAACTTTGTTTGGACTAGTTAGGAGATAACGATACTAAAAATCCCCATCCCCCGGAGGTGAGCCCGAGGGAGCGGGGGCACAAAGAAGGTCCCGTTTTTTTGTTTTTTGTTTACATCTTGAAAACGATGCGTCATGGGAAATGTTGTTGTATCGCATTATTAAAGCTGATAAAATTTTGTACAACTTTGACTTCGTATATTTTTCACATATTTTCAATCGTTGTCTAGATATGAGTAACTTAAACATGTATATCGTTTGTCCCACTCGCGGCAACCTATTACGTAAGAGCAATTTGTGGATAACGCTGTTGATTGTACAATTAGAAATATCATTCTTTTTAATCATAGTTAGTATAATGTATTGTGCAATTGTTTGTTATCTCTATAATAAATAAATAAATAAATAAAATAAAATGAGCTCCGAAAAACGGACCATTTTCAAAAAAGTGTTTTTAGCTAGGGTATTACTGCACGTCACCTTGCACTTGGGACTGTGGGCTCAAACTTGGCTCAAAAGCTCGCGGATACGAAGGATGTTGATTTGATTCGATGATTTGTCTATTTTGTTTGAGATTTAAATTCAGAGGGCTCAGACAAGATGCACTACGCTAACTAACGTTTCTGTTCGATTCGCTTTTAAACCAATCGCGTCACTGGAAGATGACGTGATACGAAAAGTCACGTGGCCTACCAGCATTGTTTTAAATAATTTTTCTACATCAAATAAACCCAATTATATAATTATCCGTCTCTTTTTTTTCTTAGGCCAAAGCTTCTATAGAGACTAGGGAATGCAATTTAACCGGTTATTAACCGTTTTTGTATGAAAGTAACCGGTTATAACCGGTTATTTGCATTCCTTAATGGAGACCTGAGGGCTCAGACAAGAAGCACTACGCTAACTAACGTTTCTATTCGATTGGTTTAACAACGAATCGAATAGAAACGTTAGTTAGCGTAGTGCATCTTGTCTGAGCCCTCTGGCATTGTTCTTTGACGCTTGTGTGTTTTACCGTTTTGCGCTACAACAAAAATCTAATTCAAATCGGATTATATGAATACCTATTATGTGGTAGAACGAAGTCCTGTCTCCGGCACCCTGGAGGCTTACTCGCACTTTACCGGTTTTTTTTTATTTCAGCAGTAGAAATGGTGGACCTAAATTGGCGCGTGTACTTTGGTAACATAGCAGCCAGCACGTTCGCCGTGGGCCAGGTCTTCGTATCGCTGATATCCTGGGGAATCCAGGACTGGCGGATACTCACGCGCATTATTTACGGGCCCGCAATCCTCTTCTGTTTCTACTGCTGCGTTATAGAAGAGAGCGCTCGGTGGTTACTTAGCATAGGCGAGAAGGCTGAAGCAGCTAAGATCGTTTTCAGGATCGCCAAGATGAATAAAAAGAAGCTGTCTCCACGTTTAGAGAAATACTTAAGAAATAAGAACATTTTAAAAGTGGTACACATGAGTACTAGTGAGCCACGGGAGAGGTCTTTTTGTAATCGAGTGATACGGTCCAGAGTGCTCGTGTGTCGGTTGACAATATGCTCGTTTTGGTGGATAGTTGTGACGTTAATCTACTATGGGTTATCGGTGAATTCTATCACGCTGGCTGGGAACAGCAACATCAACTTCGTCCTGACTGCATTGGTGGAAATTCCTGGGTACTTGTTAAGCGCCCTGACTCTCGACCGGTTTGGCCGCAAACGCAGTATGATGGTGGCATATTTTATTTGTGGAACAGCTCTCGTTATCATGCCTTTTGTGCCTAACTGTAAGTATTTACAAATAATGCTTAAGGCTACGGCTCTATTGAGGCGGAGACGAGCGGAGCTGTGACAATATTAACAAAAGGTACGCCCACACCAATGCTTAAAAAACGGTGACGGTACGGAATCGCAGTAACGCATCGTATGCGTACCGTTTTTAACGCACGCTCCCCACACCGCTGCTTAATGGTGCGTATATTACGGTGCGTCAAAAACGGCGCCATGTTGTTACAATGACCCCGTCTTTTGTTTACGCAACGACACCGTATTTTAAGCAGCGGTGAGGACGGCATGCGGTAAACGGTACGGATACGATGCGTCACTGCGATTCCGTACCGTCGCCGTATTTTAAGCAGCGGTGGGGTCGCACCTTAATAGAAGGCGCATACGGTCACGTCGAGCGCGCCTAGCGTACGTTAGTGTAGATTCTATTGGTTAATATTGGCACAGCTCCGCTCCACTCCGCTCCACTCCACTCATCTCCGCCTCAGTGGAGCCGCAGAACCCAATGACTGCAATATTATGGGGTCCAAGAGTTGATCTGATGATGAATATGGAAGTGGCAACAAGTGCTCTGCTGTTCTTAAGAGGCCGTATACGAAATTTTGCCGGTTAAGCTTATTTTTGTAATTTTATAGTTAAAATACTGCTTTTCTTTAAGTTTTAATGCTCAACATTAAATGTCATTTTAGTTATGATCGAATAAATGAGCCCCTTTTTTATTTTTGTAGAGTATTATAATGCGAGATTTAGGTTGTTTTAAAACATTATTTATTGCCAATTCTTTTGAACTTTTTGGATTTTTTTTGTAAGTAATGGATTGATTCTGAGCTAAAGTGTTTTAATTTTAGGAACGAGAGTTCTGAGTAGCCGAAAGCAAAAATAATGTTTGCCCGTTTTCTATAAAAATTTACCAAGTTTTTTTTTACTGGAAAAATTTATATGAAAGTGGTAAAAAGTAATTGATACATTTTTTAGACGACTTTCACAGCAATACTATTGTAAATTTTTCATACCGTTAAGACGTCAAAACGATTCATGAATATGTGACATTCTAAACCTCTTCCAGCAAAATTCACATAACAGTCGCCGGTGTCAGGTCGATTAATCAAAATAAAATAATAAAAACAAAAAAGTAGCTCATACATTCGTTAAAATTAGAAATTATCTTTCTTGTTGTGCATTAAAACTTGTAGAAATACAGTATTTCAACTGTAAAATCACGTCTGTAAAATCACGTTAATCAGCGAAATCGGCAAAATTTCGTATACTTACGGCCTGTACAAAGTCATCTCGTCAACCAATAAATAAATTAACGAATGACTCCAAACTCGGCGGGTATACGTTTATGTTCTATCGCGATCGTTAATTTGTGACCCATTTCAAGAAAAATTGGCTTGAAGTCGTCAATGTCATTAGAGATGCCAAATCATTTGTAACTTAAAGGAGATTCAACCTTATTGTTGTAGAATGTTAGAATGACTTTGGACCTAAGGTGGGTCCCAAATTTAAGTTCATGACTGTACGTACGCTTAAGCAGGTCCCACCAATCTAGGTAGTATAACTACAAATAAAATACATATTCAACTTAATTTTATAATATAAAATTATCACGTAAATTGGATCTTGTTTAATCTTTATGTCAAGTTATCGTTACTTATCGATTGTATGGAGTTGACGCAAATCTTTTGTCGATTTTTGAAAATTGCTGACTTAGCGTTAAGCATCTTAGGCCCCCAGTAAGATCCAGCAGCATCCTTCATTCTGCAAACGTATCGTTTCGCAGAATTTTCATTTCGTAGAAAGCTAATTTCTGCTGAAACCTTATTGTTTTCAGCTTATTTTTTGGTGCTCACAGGTCTAACCTAACCTAACCTACGTAACCCATGCTAAAAATAATCTGAAAACAATAAGGTTTCAGCAGAAATTAGCTTTCTACCAAATGAAAATACTGCGAATCGATACATTTACGTAATAATTGTCGGCGAATCATTAGGTCCCAATTATGATGAGTGTGTCCAGGAACTACGTGACCTCCTCACACCCTACACTTTCTCCCATTGGTCATTCAGACGCCGGGAGGGCTTCCATTCGGATGCAGCGTTTTGCTGCCTCATTTCTTATTCGCAATGCCAAGGAGTAAAACGCTCTCTCTGCGTCTGTATTCCCGGAATCGTATAACCTTGGTATTTCCAAGGCAAGAGTGAACAGTTTTTTTTTGGGTAAGCGTGCACCACCCCAGACCTCGCCTTATCATCAGGTGACAGAGGTCAAACGCAGACCTATTTTAGATTTAAAAAAAAACTTACTGTGCAGGTACCATAGTGTTGTGCCTGAATCTGTTGGGGAAGCTTTGCATCAGCATGGTGTTCGGGTCCCTGTACATCTATACTATCGAGCTATTCCCGACGGAGGGGCGCGCCTCCCTCATGGCGGTCTGCTCCACCGTTGGCCGCTTCGGGGCCATGAGTGCGCCGCAGACGCCACTGCTGGTGAGACACGCACGAACATGTCATTCATTTATACAGGGTGTCCCAGAAATTGAAGTCAACCCGTCTGTGGCTGATAGAGCAGCTAAAAAGCTATCGATTTAACTCCTTTCAGCGATTTTTGCTAGTTTCGGAGATATTGTTCATTTCAATCTGAATTTTGTAATTTTCCCTTATGTCCATGTCACGAAAAATCATTAATTTCATGTTTTATTTCATAAGTTTTTCAGTTGTACCTTACATAATTAGAATCATTACGAATCAGCGAAGTTTTTAAACTTATTTACCGGGTTTTTTTTTCAGTTTTTTTTTCAAGTAATCACATAATGTTTGTGTCTCCATATTAGGATCCCAGTGTTTGCTTTTCACATTGTATGGAAAAAACAACTTTATTACTTAAAAAAGTTACTGATAAAAAAAACGGGCAAATTGGTTTAAAAACTTCGCTGTTTCGTAATGATTCTAAATATGTAAGATACCACTGAAAAACTTATGAAAAAAACATGAAATTAATGATATTTCGTGACACGGACATAAGGGAAAATTACAAAATATCAGATTTAAATGATGCAAACCAACTGCGCAGCCCGCTTAGGTAGACTGCACGCCAACTGGAAGGGGACTGCGCAGTAGGTTTGCAGTTTGCAGTGGTGCATCAGAACTGCTCTCGAACCGCCATATTGCAGCTGGGTTGCAGTTCAAATGCAGTCCGTCTGTACCGGCCCTAACCCTGTATAACTCCAATATAACTCGTATACAGCTGGAGATAACGCCGTCTTTGCCGTACTTGTTGTTCAGCGCAATGTCGTTCTGCGCGGGCGCACTGACGATGCTCACGCCCGAGACTCTCGGCACGCGGCTCCCCGACACCATCCAGGAGGTACCCGACCATTTCGTCCCTTTCTCAACATCGTATCTGATCGAGTAGTTAGGAAAGTAGTCTTGATTCTTTATAGAACATGAGTGCTTTTCCTGTCTAACTATTCGATCAGATACGAGGTTGAGAAAGTAAAGTATCTTTTCCATTACGCAACGAAAATAAGTCAAGCATTTATACAGGGTGACATTGAAGACGTGATCAGAAACCAGTATTTCAGACTCGGTAATTGATGGCCATTTCCAAGCAATATTAGTTACAAGAAACAAAAGCTATTTCTTTTTACGCGACTGCGGCGGAGGCCAAAAGTAGGGTTATGTTTTTCACCGTCATGTATGTCCAGTTCTATGTTCCCCGCTACAGCAAAAACGGCTTGGACGATTTTGACAAATGAGGTATCATTGGATTACTTCGCAGCGAGAGTGTCATAGGATACCTAAACAAACGAAATAACAACAATGGCCAAATGACAATTATTAACATATGTAGGTATATCGACGACAGTATAAAAAATGCAGTCGGGTTTTTAAAGCTTGCTTTTCATAATTTGTCAGACTATTTTACTTTAGTGACACTTCAGTGACAATGACAATTCAACTCAGTCATTGTCAATTTTTTGTTTTGATGTTTCGTGGAAATTAGAAAGTTCTCTTTCTGTCAAGTAAGGTGACCACACTGTTTACCATAAATTATTTTACTTGTATCATTGCATCATTAAGTCTGGATACTACATCTAAGCACCTACATACCTATAATGTGATGTTATCCATGAAAAGGGACCTTATTGTCGATGGCGCTTCCGCCATTATTAAAGATGCTCCGATATAAATACAACGTCGCGTGACGCAGTGCGGCGTAAGCGCCATCGATAATAGGGTCCCTTTACTATAATGCCACATATTATTACTTAGGATCCCACATGAATGATTAATTCAGTCATATCACTTTTGATCACGTCTTAGATTTCACCCTGTAGACTGATGTGCAAGTTGCGGAAAGTTTCCAAAAAGTTGGGAAAGTTCTAAGAAATAACCGGAAACTTTCACTAGAAATATAGGAAATTTAAATTTAAGAAACGGAAAGTTTCAATCCCCATACAAAATTTTGAGAAGTTTCCGAAATTTTCCTACATGAAATGTTCCGCAATTTTGGAAAGTTTCCTTTGGCACATCAGTGCCTGTAGGTATACTGCACTCATAACCCGCATGCTCCCGTTTTTTTCCCTTCTTTTGTTATTTTACGAGATTTTTTTGGAAAGGAAAATGTAGTCTTCGTTTTTTCTAATATTTACATCACATTTAAAAAGCTTAAAAATACGACTAGTTTTAAAGGGAGAGAAACGTCATCGCAATTTTTATGGAAATTTTCACTTTCGCAATTCTTTTAAGATATTCTCGCTAGGTGGCTGGATCAAGGGCCAGATACAGTAAGCAATACTCCTCGACACGTTACGTATTGTGAGGAGGTTCCTCTCTCTGCAGCCCTAACCACCGGTAGCTTGAGCCCTGCTCCGCTGCCGGCGGCATCCGTAAAGTCTGTTCCTATTCAGACTGCCAATGACAATAACAAGTATACCTGACCGTAATTGTCTTTAGATAGAGGATGAAATAGTAATGAGAATAATGTTACCTCTAATTAGTTTATTAAAAAGGTTTAATATATATTCATCATCATCATCGTATTATTATGCTGGGTGCGACAGAGATGACAACCTCACTTATCAATCAAATCTATCAAACCTCACTACATTTTTAATGTCAGAAATAGTTCCAAAAGAAATATCTTTATGAATAGACTCGTCAGTGTAATGGTGTTTTCAGCGAATGTGCTTTTCATTAAAAAATACAATATTAAATAGAGATTACATTAAAATGGACATAAAGACAATGACAAAGTGTATAAATAAATAATATGACTAGGCTCAACCTTCAAAAGTACGCGAATATGGAGTTATAATGGTAAATTGATTTGTTTATAAGAGGGACGGAACGAATAGGAACAGAGTTTAGTTTAGGAGTCTCATTTTTTTATTTTATTTAGTATTTTTATATTAATCTGCTGTTAACAAAAGTAAAAAAAAAATGAAGAATTGTAATTGATTATGTAGTTTCAGGCAGAAGATTTAGGCGTTAACCGCGCGGCGGACAAACAAACATCCATTAGTTCATCTTGAAAAAATAACATAGTACCTCGTAAAGCTCACCATACTGCAAACAGGCAGTTTTTTGTAAATGGGAATTTTAATCTACCGTCAAGGCAATAAAGTACAAATACGTTTGTTCGATAATTCCACTTTCAGTTTATGAACATAGGAAAATAAACCTTATTATTATTGCAACAAAGTTCAAAATAAATTGCCTTGACTACGTAAAGCCTATTGCACACTGGGCCTTATTAGGTTAAATAATATTATAGCGTTATTTGCGGAACAAGATAAAGTTAAGTCTAAACTTACGGTACAAGGACCATGATGAGAACAAGTATTTTAAAAATATTTATACAGTAAATAAAAATAGTAACATGCATTAATATAAAAAAACAGGCAGTATATAATTAATTCAAAAACAATTGTAACTTTTTCAGTGAGAGCAATGTACGAGTGCTACGCTGTAGCCAGTAGCAGCACTTTTTGCTGTGTAGCAAAAATCTGCTACGAACAGTGAACCCGAGTATCGGGTCGTTTGCACTGAATAGCGACGTGCACACGTAAAGTTCGGACCGCGGGAAACGCCACGCGCCATGCCAATCTTCGTTCCGAACCGTACGTGTAAATGCAACTGTAATAGTAAAATAGTAAAAAATGTACGGTTCGGAATGAAGATGTGAATGGAGCGTGGCGTTTCCCGCGGTCCGAACTTTACGTGTAAAGGCCGCTAATGTGTTAAGCGTTTCAAGCCGATGACGGATATCCGTACTATGAAAAAAAATGGTCTATTGCACAGAATCAAACAGACTTATATTCTGTATAACACGTTAGAAACGCAGAGTTAATTCGGCTAAGGAAGGTCTAATTTGCCCTGTCAACCGTGATTGATTAGCCCGAGTTATTAGTTACCTAGCCTAATGTGGCACTGGCAATATAAAATGTCCGCGCTGTTTAAATTGGTCTATTCCACAGAATCAAATAGACGGTTCACCCTTTTGTGGCGTAATTTTGTAAGTAATAATTCTTTATGGCATAATCTCATCATCATCATCATGTCAGCCGAAAGACGTCCACTGCTGGACATAGGCCTCCCCCAAGGCTCTCCACTCAGACCGGTCTTGTGCTTTTCGCATCCACCGCGTTCCCGCGATCTTTACAAGGTCGTCACTCCATCTTGTTGGAGGCCTACCTACAGCTCGTCTCCCGGTCCGCGGACGCCACTCAAGAACCTTCTGACCCCATCGGCCATCAGTCCTGCAAGCAATGTGCCCCGCCCACTGCCACTTAAGTTTGGCTATTCTTCGGGCTATGTCGGTAACCTTAGTTCTACTGCGGATATCATCATTTCTGATTCTATCACGCAGAGAAACCCCGAGCATAGCCCTCTCCATAGCCCTCTGAGTGACTTTGAGCTTCCTTATAAGGCCCATTGTTAGCGCCCACGTCTCAGATCCGTAAGTCATCACTGGCAACACACACTGGTCAAAGACTTTTGACTTCAGACACTGCGGTAATTTGGACGAAAAGGTGCTACGAAGCTTCCCGAACGCTGCCCATCCGAGTCGGATTCGACGAGTGACCTCTTTCTCAAAGTTGGACCTACCTAACTGGACCGTTTGTCCCAGGTAAATATAGTCGTCAACAACTTTGAGCGCAGAGCCTCCGACTATCACGGGAGTTGGCGCGACATGGACGTTGGACATGACTTTCGTCTTGTCCATGATCAGAGTAATCAATGTAGCCATATTTATTAGGCTTTACGCATAAACTGGTGTCGCAGAATCTACATTCGCATAGTTTAATTATGCAGGATTTCGTTAGTTCGAATATTATTAGGTCATATTTTTCATGCTCCGAATCATGTCTACGCATAAAATTGTTTTGCCGAAAACTATATTTTGTAATACCATTATTTCACTGAATTATCGACGAACGTGAAAAAGGAACGTAGCAGTTAGTTTTTGATAAGGTCACAATTCTAACCTAACCTAACCTACTTTTCTGGTAGCAGTTCGTTTTTGTTATGGTCGCAGTTCTAACCTAACCTAATTTTCTGGTAGCAGTAAGTAGGTATGTCAAGTAAGTTTCGGTCAATCGATAAACCTATCCTACTGTTCTGGTATCAGGTCGTTTTGTTATGGTCGCAGTTCTAACCTAACCTAACCTACTTTTCTGGTAGCAGTTAAGTTTGTAGGCATGCAAAGTTACTTTCGGACAATTGATAATATGCCGAATAAAATTATGCTAAACAGAATTATGCGTCAAAATAATCGGTCATAATAATATTATGCAAACTTAATTTCGGACTAACTCATTTTCGGGATATTACAAATTATGCCAAATAAGGTTTCTGCTACATTGCCATTCGGCGAAAACCGATTATGCCAAGTCTGTTATGCTACAACAGTTTGGACAATAAATGTTGTGCCACATAGAGGGAACCTCAAACAGACTTACATTCTGTTTAAGACTTAAGAAAAGCAGAGTTTAGCTAGGGCAGCGGGCCTAGTATTGCTGCGTCTATATCGCGTGTCAAATGTGGATAAAGCATCCGTCACTCTCGTACTTATTTACGCGTCAGAAGGTGACGGATGCCTTATCCACACTTTGTCACGCGATAAACGCAGCCATATTAGGGCCCCTGGTCTATTTTGCCATTGGTAATATGAGATTCCCGCGCTTCTTAAATTAGTCTCTAAAGCTGGGTCCGGACAGAAGCCATATCGATACCTTTAGACTCAATTGGCGTAAACGCCATTTCGGCCAAAATGAGTTTTTAATGCAGTTATACTCAATTTTTCATTCTCTATCGATCTGTGTAGTTAAAGTTGAGAAATTCCCAAAAAAAAGTCGAATACGACCCAGAATATTAGGCCCAAAAAACATGATTTTTGTAATTGTTTGGGCGTATTTGCTGTATTTTTTTATTTTCTACATTTCAAGGTCGTAAATGATATTGTTTTTATAGTAAAAGGATGTATGATGATATATGTAAGTCTAACGTGGCTTATACGACCCTATTGTTTCTGCAAAAAATAATAGGTGGCTTTTACGACCCAATATAAAAGAGCCACAAATAATTAAATTGAAGGTCGTACTTTATAATAGTCGTATAAAGTGGATATATTTTTGCCTCTTATAACCTGATCAGAAATAGAAAACATTAAATCTCAATTGGCGTAAATGCCAAAACTCAACTTTTCAGGAGAGCTAACATTAAAAAAAAAGTATTATTTAAAGTAAACCCAGTATTTAAGAAAACGGAAGGCTTATACGCCGTGGAAAAATACTAAATATGTCACTTACGCCCCAAAAAAATACTGTTTCTGTGATAGGTTTGGGGTGTAAAAGCCAGGTGGACTATTTTTTAACTGTAATAGGGTGTATAAGAGAGACACTCATCTGTTACCTCTGTCGATATAAGCATAAGAATAAATAATAACTACACGTAGGTGCGAATCTCCTTGGACCAGGCCCCAAATGCCGTGCTTTAAATACCTAGTTCTCCCTTCACCCCGCTACGCCCGTCTGTCTTCCGCGCCCAAAGTTAGGGCTGTCACTTGCGAAATATTTTAATCGGTTTATGAATGTGGTATACAAGTTTAGTCACGAAATGTTATTTATGTTTTACTTCAACGTGGAAACATTGTTGCAAAATATGTTTTTTACATTTACGTTAAATTAGGTAATAATACTTTTTGATGATATTAAGATTATCTCCAGAAAATTACATGGCTTATGTGGCTATTAATCATCTCTATAACACGGAAACGAGTCTATAAACAACCTTTAAAATATTAACTAAACACCTCAGGTGCCGGCGGTAGGTATCTAATGCGCCGAGTGCGCTTCCGGAGACGCCAGGAGTTTCGCTTCTACGTCTAGGTATTATTTATTCTTATTATATAAGATTGAAGGTCCAACAACTGTTTTAGCACTATCAAACACTGGGACCCTTACCAGAGGGATTGCACTGGGCGTGTCGCGCCGCCTTAGTAACCTTCCCGCTGGTCCATTCTGAGAATGGATATCAGTCCGGGGCCGGCACCGTCCGAGCGAGCACGCGTGCGCCACGATATGCCTTCCGCCGTCTTGAACGATCGATCTCGGGGCGTGCCGTAATACGTAATGAAGTTAGTTTTGTGAATAACCTTAAACTTTTTATTATTTACTTGTTATGTGGTATTGATTGATAGTAAAACACACGATGAAATGAAACACTCCGAAAAGCTGTTACATTGTACTGTTGTGTAGGTAAGTGGTTGTTTGAATTAACAAAAGGACGTAAAATATTCTTTTTTTACGTTGACTATGAAATTACAACACCTACTTAGTATAACCACGATTTGGGCTTTTGATGTCCCGCCCGATATTTCGACGATGTTACAATCGTTTATACTATATTTATATATAGGTACTGTTATTATATTAAACACGTTGTTAACGGAACATACATATAGAAATAATCCGACGAATGCAGAACGTCCTTTATTTTGAAGTCTGTTAAAAACACGTCGATACGACCTTATAACGATCGCCACAAGCGAGCGAGCGACATCTGGTGATCTAAAACATTTTAGCCCTCATTGATGTATTCTAGGCGTGTAACAACCCTAGCAATACACGTGCCGCGTGCGAATAAATACAAGTTATACGATAGTAAGAGAGCCATACATGTGATTATAAATACAAGTGCTTAACTAATTATTAAATAAATGAAGATTAGCTGACTATAATGTCATTGGAATAAAGATTTTCGGTACCTAACTCATATTTCGTGTGTTTATTTCACCATCCTATTTATTTAAATGAATAATTATATTCCGAAAAGATTATAATATATGTATTTATAAACACTTAAGTTAAATGTAAAGTATGTGTTACTTTGTACAAAATATTAGTATTATGGCCCGCTAGAAAGAAGATGGCCACCGTAGCCTATGAAAGTTTACATCATTGAACCATCATTTCTAGGTCTCCGACCTACCAAAAACCTTTTACTAATTCCTTTTTGAAGAAACCCATATTGTAAACTCTTCGAAAATCAACCGCTGGGCGCTCAAGCCACAACCTGAGCGTTCGCGGAATTACATAAAATTTCTCTTATATACCCTATTACAGTTAAAAAATAATCCTCCTGGCTTTTACACCCTAAACCTATCACAGAAACGGTATTTTTTTGGGGCGTAAGTAACATTTTTAGTATTTTTCTAGGGCGTATAAGCCTTCCATTTTCTTAAATACTGGGTTTACTTTAAATATTACTTAATCATATTCTTTATCCTGAAACTATATTTATTATGTCCAAAACTGAGCTTTATAACTCAAAAAACAAAAATGAAATGATAAAAATAATTTAGAAAAAAAAGTTTTTTTGCTCTCCTGAAAAGTTGAGTTTTGGCGTTTACGCCAATTGAGTCTAAAGGTATCGATATATCAAAGAATTGAACTTGAAGCTGGGTCCACATTTGTATTGCCGAGCACGATCACGCGTATCGTATCGAGCTCGCGTATCCTAAGTATGGACGCTCACTTTGGACACACCGTATCACTACCATCGTGAAAAAATGCGTCCATACTAACCATGCCACTACTACCACCACTAACATAACGCCGCATCATTAAGTGTGGACGCTCACAAACTTATCAAGTGCGTTTCCGCATCCCCTTTGATGATCGGGGAAAAAACGCCTCGACGGCGATCACGGCGTATCGCGTATCAAATCATAACTTCGTATCATGATACAGTATGAAAACACGTCCATACTTACCGATATTGATACGCGTATACGATCGCGAGTGTGCGCGCTGTTTTTGCGTCCACACTAGCGATCTTGAAACGCATCGGTGCAACGCGATGGAGATACGATACGACGAAATGATACAAATATGGACCCAGCTTATGCAGAATTAAACAGACTTATAATCTGTGTAAGACAATAGAAAAGCAAATCTAATTTGGTCTGGGAAGGTCTATTTTCCGCTGTCTACTGTGTCGGATATATGTATTCGTCGTTAGCGCCGGATCGGTGTGATTCTTTCAAAAACGCGGTCGGACGAACGAACGAGTGGATGTCGCAGCGGCGAGTTTAAGTAGTACCGTCAGAGCGAACAAAACACATTTTAGCGCGTGCATTCTCAATTAGGCAGCGTTATACGTTCGATCTTACAGAAGCCATGCTGCCAAATTAAAAATGCGTGCGCTAAAATGTGTTTTGTTCGCTCTGACGGGACTATTTAAACTCGCCGCCGCGACATTCACTCGTTCGTTCGTCGGTTTTTGAGAGAGTCACTCTCCAAGTAGTGCTTAGGCTTGCGCCAGAGGGGGATGTCGAGATTATGCTTAAGAGTTAGAGCGGGTGAGCGACATTTTCGTGAAATTCCCGAAATATGTTAGGTTATTTTGAAGCAACTGCAATAAGAACATTTTGTATTATGTCGTTATTACAATCAACACGTCTTCTTTTTGTATTTTTTTATTTTGTTTTTAGATTCTGTGCTGGTCCATTTTTTTTCTTTTGAATTGTTTCTGTAAAATATTACAGGTTTAATCAAGTCGAGGGGACATAAGTTATTTAAAATGTTGTGTTAATACCCAGAGAAAGTTTGTAAAATGTATTAATAAATGTTTAAACTTAAAGGGGTTGTTTTACTTCATTATTTATTATAATTATCAACCCTCGTATGCGGCAGGTGAAAAATGGTTTTTTTTTTGTCTTTTTGGATTAGGTATACCTAAAGCTGTACCGAAAAATTAATCTAAAAAAAATACAAATAGATAATAATTTTACTACATATAGTCCCACTGGTGTTCTTAAATGTGAGTAAAAATCAATATCGAGTCAATAAAAAGTTCGCAATTAATTGAGAAAAACGGATTCAAAACCCGACTGTTGCTAACCCGTATGTAGTAACGTAAAGGCGGACGAATTAAAACCAAATCCGATAACAATATAAAGTAAAATAAGGCCCCTACAATCTGTGTGCCCAACAACCCTCCTTTCAAAAATTGTCACACGTTTCCAATGCCAGAATTATAAATCAGCACTCAATCTTGGCTTCTACAGGAGCCTTTGGCATTTCGAGCGCATTTTAAATCTTAACAAAGGATAACTCTCCTTTTGTGATTCAGATTCGGTTAAAATAAGCTGAACGTTACAAATACAATACACTTTTGAATGTGTCGCCCGAAGGCAGCCTATTGATTTGGAAAAACTCTGAATTTACTTTGTTAACATTGCGTTTTGAATGTTAAAGAGGTGCTGAATCCAAATGAAATATACAGGTGACTCCTAAGTGGTGAACAGACCTAGTTTTTTCTTATTCTGAAGCTGGCCGTTTTCCAAAAAAAGTGTACGTGAACTGTTTTTCCAGAATTTTTGAACTTTTGGTTTTTCTTACTCAGAATCGTTGATACTATCGATTCTCATACAAGAAAAAAAGTGTCCCAAATATCCCATTCCATGGTCACATTTTTGTATGCAGTCTTTTTTTAACCGACTTCAAAAAAGGAGGAGGTTATACGTTCCACTGTATGTATTTTTTTTGTATGTATTTTCACCGGTTACTCCGTCAATTGTTGACCGATTTCAAAATATTTTTTTTGGTTTGATAGAGTATACTTTCGAGGTGGTCCCATTGTCACCAAATCTGAATCTGATGAGAGGATCCGTGAGGAATTGAGGGAATTCCTCAAATATTGTAGGCAAACATATAGCGATTTTAGTATTTTTAGTAACAAGTCCAGCATTTGCATTCAGAAAGTATCATTTGGTGAAGTGGAACTGATGATGAAGACCACAGATGGCCACCGGAACTCCTTAACGGTACCGATTTCAAGGGTGGCGATAAGATATCTCGATTAAGATAGTTGAGCGACTACAACGAAGAATATTTACTTGTTAACCGACTTCAAAAAAGGAGGTTATTGAAATATGACTATGACTTTCCCGCGGCGTTGCTTGCGGCACGCTTGAAATAACTTAAAGTTTCATTTCAACTAAGAAGTGGGACTACGTAACAGCGTATTATGATCACTAAAAAGTATAAAATAAAATAAATGTTATAAAAAACAAAAAACCGCCTTCAAAAACGCAAAAAATAACTTCTTTAAAATTGTAGGCACTTAATAGGTTAGTCCAACTGATGTCGGCTTTTTGTTGAGAATATTGTAAAGAAGTTATTTTTTGCGTTTTTGAAGGCGGTTTTTTGTTTTTTAAAACATTTATTTTTTATTTATATGGTATGGTGACGCACTGGAAGAAAAACTTACATGGTAAAATCTGGGACACTGTTTTTCTTGTATAAGGATCAACGATTCTGAGTAAAAAAAAATCTGGAAACAAAAGTTCATGTACACTTTTTTAACCGGATAGTGTATTCACATGGCACACATGGGAGCCCCTTATTTTTTTTTCTTTACTTGAGATATTAATTCAAATATTTAGTGGTTTCAAAGTAGCTCATTCGTAGTTTCGTAACTTCGTAACTTCTTAACTTCGTAACTTCGGTACTTCGTATTCGTAATTTCGATCATATTATTACGCCGTTGAGATTAGTCTCATTTTCAATCGTAAATTTTGCTGCTTTAGAAGCGTTTTCAGCAGGCTGAAATATCGTTTCAATCCGTTTCAGAGGTAGCTCTATTCCCTACCAGATTATCAAAATTTCGACCAACTTGCCGTTGTTTTCAGGGCCCGTATTATGGTCGCCTTTATCGCGGTAGATAAAGCATCCGTAACTTTCGGACTCACGTACTAGTCAGAAAGTGACAGATGTTTTGTCCACGTTTATCCACATCGATAAACACGACCGTAACAGGCCCACAGGCGCCTGAAACATGTTTTCAGTCCGTTTCAGCCCACCCTTTATAAGATACCCCCCACATACGTAACAATACGTCAGTGATACTACAAAACCTCGTAACTAACAAATTAAATAAGGTGCAAAATACACCTTAGCAAGTAAGACAGTAAGGTACATTTTGCAATTTATTGAATTGGTTAGTTACGCGGTATTGAAGCATCACCGACGAAGTGTTTTTTTTTTTAACGGGAAACTAATTGTTTTAAGTTTTTCTAATTAATCAAGTCGAAAAAACAGGAAAAACTGATTATATTGCCTATTTTTAATTTATTATTTTGTCTATTAGTTGCTATAAAAACTCGTGTTAAACTTGTAATTTGATCAAAACCCCAGTTTACGGTAGTTATTAAATTAATTAACCAATTAAAGATGATTATAACTTATAACTAAAATACAGGGTAATTTTTTTATCAGTGCACAAATTTTAGGGACTAACTTTGTATGTCATACTCATCAAATTTAATTATGAGACCAACAACCAAATCGCGAAAAAAAAATCAGCTGTTCCATACAAACTTCGAGAGCTAAACAGCCGAAATGTATGGAACGGCTGTTTTTTTATTCACGATCTGGATGTTGGTCCCATAATAAAAATTGATCATTATACTACAGAATTAGTCCATAGAGTTTGTGCACTGATAAAAAAATTACCTAGTATAAGGCAATTGGAATTTTTTATACAAGAAAATAAATTTATCAGAAAATACGTCTAACAAACCGAGATAAAGAAAATCACGACGATAACTGATGACTAAGAAGAGTCATTGAATTAAACGTAACGAAATAGGCTTTTTTCTCAAGAACCACAAATCGTCGGTGATCCTCCAATACCGCGTAACTAACAAATTCAATAAGGTGTAAAATGTACCTTACTGACTTACTTGCTAAGGTGGTTTTGCACCTTATTTAATTTGTTAGATACGAGGTATTGTAGTATCACTGACGAAATGCAATCTTCTATCTATATAAATAAAAAAAATGTCCGTATGTTTGTCCTCTATGAGTTCCTATCTTATCTTACAGATGGGCCCTTTCGGATACACTTCGACCCTTTAGGATCTTTTGTGCAATTACCCTCTTACACACTCAGCTGTTCGAATGTGCAGGTTTCCTCACGATGTTTTTCCTTCACCGTAAGAGCATCGGGTAATGCACTTAAGTTAGAAAAACTCATTGGTACATGGTGACCACGGGGGTTCGAACTCGGTACCTTACGATCACGAGTCGACCCTCTAAGCCACTAGGCCACCGACGCTCTCTATGAGTTCCTAAATCATTGATCCGATTGTGATGAAAATTTGGAAGGTTCTTCTGTGTATGCCCGCGAGGGTTCCTCGACCATGAAATCTATGAAAATTTAAGGTCTGTTCATCCTTACTTGTCTTATATAGTAAACAACTTTCTAACCTCAAAATGAACCTTTTTTGGCTAAAGCAGCTATTTTAAACAAAATAAAGCAACCACAGACAATACATTAGCCAAGTGATATCCATAATATTTATTCAGTTTACTTTATTTACGATAAATGAGCTGTTTTAGCCAAAAAAAAGGTTCATTTTGAGGTTAGAAAGTTGTTTACTATACAGGGCGTCCCAAGACTATGGGACATGAAGGGAAAGTACCTTAAATATCGTAGATAGGATGTTTTCCTGAAAGAAGACTTTGTTATTTTTAAAAGTTAGTAATACTGCATTCAAAGATATTCTAAAAATTATTTGCTTCATCTGGGAATCGAACCGACTTAAATGTAAAAAAAAAACCGTATTTTTATGATTCCAATCGAAAGATAAACAAAAAATAATAATTCTTTTTAAGAAACATAGTATTTTAAAAGAAAGGAACAACGTGAAATTAATCATTTTAATTAAATTAAAAACATACATGAAACTGCCAAAGTCAGTTAAGTATTTTTTGTAAATATTTTAATTAAATGCTCAAAATTTGATCCCTCTTGTCTTATGCAAATCGCCAATTTTTTTAAATAAATCAGCTGCCTGTTGGTTGTCTTATCATTATTATTATGGTGAATCCTCGATATGATATGGCTCAATTCTGTTTGTATTTCGCCCACGTTGTCGTATTGCTTTTTGTATAGCAAATCTTTCACGTACCTATCACCAAAAGAAGTAATGTAACGGTGAAGTAATGCACGTGCACCTATAATAAGAAAAACTGTGCCAGTAAGTCGTTTATTAAGTGGGTACTTATTTGCGAATAATCAATGCTATTTATGGAATAATAATATCGCTAGTTTTCGGACGTCGTCGTCGGTCATTAATAATTTTCTTGAAATTTGAATCAAACATTTTACGGTATTCCTTTCTTTTAAGATAGTACGTTACTTAAGAAGAATTATTATTTTTTGTTCATTCTTTCGATTGGTATCATAAAAATACGGGTGATTATTTTTCACATTTAAGTCGGTTCGATTCCCAGACGAAGCAAGTAATTTTTAGAATATCTTTGAATGCAGTATTACTAACTTTTAAATATAACATAAAGTCTTCTTTCAGCAAAATATCCTATCTATGATATTTAAGGTACTTTGCCTTCATGTCCCATAGTCTTGGGAAACCCTGTATAAGAAATAGAAATAGAAATAGAAATAGAAACATTTATTCGACGATCACAAGAAAAAAAAACAAAATAAATTGAACATAAAACAAACAATGGCAACACAGAAAACAAAATTAAACAATTAAGAAAAGGAATAAAATACAATTGTAACATAATGTTGCCATGGGTGATTCTGTGACGTCGAAATTGACACCACTCAGCACTATGTCACGGCATGAACCGCGACAACAACAAACAAGACAAACAAGTAAGAATGAACAGATCTTACACTTTTTACTTTACGTGGCATTGCAACGCATGCCAAGTGCATCTAGTTATCAATGAACGAAATTCCTCAAATGTGAACGTCCATTTTTGCCGGCAAAGTCACTATGTAGCGATAAAATTGGACATCAAAGGCTCGAAAGCGTGAAAGGATCGGATGATCCGGATAGATATTCTTGTTAAGGACCTCGGCGCTGCTGCATTTCCGTATTGTGTGTGACGGTGCTTTATGATATTATAATATTCTTCATGTCTTATCACAGAATAAGAACATATAGCATAGAAACCGGACTATAAGACGTACTTTGCGTCAGCTATCTTTCTCTACTTTTTAGATTACGTATTACATGAGAAAAAATTAAACAAAAAGTAGGCTGTTTTTTCTTCTTGAACTGTCATTGTCACAAGGTTTTACACAGGGACTTCTTTGTCCTTCCTATAGGAAGGATTTGTCTTTCCTTGTCTATAGGTGCAAATACTATAGGTGCTTATAGGTCCAAATCACGCCTTACTTGTGACGATGTACCAAATAACGAAAGAACAGGTATAGATTTATCTCTTTCCAACAACAACAAAAACCATAAGTAAAAAGAAGTGAACTATAATGTATTTTCTGCTTATTTAGTACGGTTTCTATGCCTTTAGTCCTTGTTCTGTGTATCTTATTGTACCTGTGACAGATGTCATTTGGCAAATCTAGTGACGCTGCTTTTTTTTTATCGATTATCGATAAGTTTTATACAGGAAATGTAATTTTGTAATTTTGTTATACATTTGTTAACTTAATTTAATTTACCTAACTACTATAAAACAAGGAATCATAAGTTATCCAACATTACGTTAGAACTATTGCCATCGTATAGTAAGGTCTAGTTACGTGTTTTTATATTGTAAAATAAAACGCAATGATATTACATGATTAAGGATGATTTCCACCAAAATCGAAAAGGATACGTACCGATGCGGCGACAGCCGATCGCGTCCGGCAGCATGTCGACGCATACGATCGGGCGGTAACAGCCGTTTGCGGTCGACAAGATGTCGACGCACACGATCGGCACCGTACGGTTGCTTGCGAACGTATCCGCACCCAGTCAAATAATTTCGTTCCTACCACGTGTTTAAGTGCACTTTCGAGAATGAGTGGGCTCGCCCGGTCACGGCCGAATGGTTCCGATCGCACACGACCACAAGCGAACGGGGCCGATCGCGTGTGGCAGCATACTTTCGGTGACGTTCACATGTCGCGGAAGACGCCCGCGGTCAAGCTGTTGTGCGCAGCTTGGTAATGTAGACTTAAAAACAGTACATATAAGATTGAGTATTGTTTAAAGACCATACAATTCTTTCCGATCCGATCCGTTGCGGGCCGTTTCGTGGAAATAGTGCTTTAAAATCGTATTGGCGAATCGATTTGGTCAAAGAACTAAGTTATTGTCAAACACTAGTTACGGTCCGTTTCGCATATAAGAAGAAACTAGTTAAATTATTTTAGTTTTCAGTTCCATTAAATATGTGCATAGTTTTTCATTATAGTTTTTAAATGCGTTTATAGCGTTTTTAGACGAGTTTACAATAGATAAGTATTTTTTAAAGTTGGTTGACTGCTTAATTTTTTGAAACTATCTACGCGTGAAATTTAAAATTTCAGTCTGTCACAGGCCCAAGATATGAAAAATATACTGTATATTTAATTTAATGGTGGGACCCCTTGTGACAGAACCGAAACTACTTCTTCTCTTTGTACACGACTGCCCCACAAAAGGAGTGTAATGTTCTCAGGGTTCATGTTTGTATGTATGTATGTATGTGAGTTTCTTTATTCCACTATAACTTCTAAATCCCTTGACCGATTTAGATGTGTGAAGTATCGTTAGAATCCTTACATCATCCCGGGTTACATAGGATACCTAATCTGTTAAAATTGAAATAACAACAATGTCAAAATGACAATTATTAATATATGTAGGTATATCTACGACAGTATAAAAAATGCAGTCGGGTTTATAAAGCTTGCTTTTCATATAGTTATATTAATGACTGTCCACCGCCGTTTTCCGTAATGATTTCGCCAATGTCAAGTAGACGACACGCTGCCCTAGTTGGTAGTAACCTGCCTACGAAGCTAGCGGTCCTGGGTTCAAATCCGTAAGGGCAGATGTTTGTGTGATGAGCGCGAATGTTTGTTCCTGAGTCTTGGATGTTTTCTATGTATTTAAGTATATATTTCTCTATATAAGTATTTATATCGTTGTCTAGTAACTATATTACAAGCCTAGAGCTTAGATTGGGACTAGGTCAATTGGTGTGAAATTGCCTCTTGATATTTAAAACAAAAAGTGAGTCAGAGTAAATCAGTAAACAGAATAATTCAAAAGTAAAAGCCGGCCATCTTTCAATCCCTCCTGAAGGTTACCGAAGCCTTCAAATAGGCAGACAGACAGACGGACAGTGGTCTTACTAATAGGGTCCCGTTTTTACCCTTTGGGTACGGAACCCTAAAAATGTTTACAATCTTTGACGTCAGTTATACTAAAAGCAAGCTTAGGGACCTATCAGACAGAGAGCGGTCGAGCGGTCAAGCGTTCAAGCGGTCAGTTAAAATATTGTAAATATTCATAAAATATGTAATATTGTTTAACTATTTATGACCACTTGAACGCTTGACCACGTGACCGCTCTCTGTCTGATAGGTCCCTTAGTATTTTATGAATATTTACAATATTTTAACTGACCGCTTGAACGCTTGACCACGTGACCGCTCTCTGTCTGATAGGTCCCCTAGTATTTTATGAATATTTACAATATTTTAACTGACCGCTTGAACGCTTGACCACGTGACCGCTCTCTGTCTGATAGGTCCCCTAGTATTTTATGAATATTTACAATATTTTAACTGACCGCTTGAACGCTTGACCACGTGACCGCTCTCTGTCTGATAGGTCCCCTAGTATTTTATGTATATTTACAATATTTTAACTGACCGCTTGAACGCTTGACCACGTGACCGCTCTCTGTCTGATAGGTCCCCTAGTATTTTATGAATATTTACAATATTTTAACTGACCGCTTGAACCCTTGACCGCGTGACCGCTCTCTGTATGATAGGCCCCCTAGTATTTTATGAATATTTACAATATTTTAACTGACCGCTTGAACGCTTGACCGCGTGACCGCTCTCTGTCTGATAGGCCCCCTAGTATTTTATGAATATTTACAATACTTTAACTGACCGCTTGAACGCTTGACCGCGTGATCGCTCTCTGTCTGATAGGCCCCTTAGGTATCAATATTATAATATCTGGGTTCCGATGTACTTTTGACTTAATTACATTATTTATTATTTATTTATTTATTTTAATGGCGTCTACAAGTTATGTAATTTTGCCAATGTCAAGTATATAAGCAATTATACAGTGAATCGTCGTTGTCGTCGGCGCCTTCCTGTCCCAGTCGGCACACCATTGAAGATGGCGGGCATCCACTTCAATGGCTTGGAGTGTTCTTGACCGCTTGCTCATTCAGAATCAACATTTCACTGTTATTTTATTTGATGCATATTCTTCGTCAGTGTTGGAGGTTACTTCACAAAGTTGCCCTGGATTTGCGAACCAAAAGCAACGATAAAGTAATTTACAAAAAATGAAATAAATAGACAGATGTTTTCATAATGACAGCTAGACAAGAAACCCTTTATAACATTAACAATATATTTTTATATTGAATAGATCTCTCATAATCATAATATACCGCTTTTAAAAGTGACAACACTTTTACCCAAACCCTTTTCAAAATCGCTTTAACTCGTATATCGATTTCGTGACTCCTTGTGGCGTCAGAAATTTACGTAAACGAGTATCCTGGGCGCTGATCACGCTGTTCATGTTTTAAAGTACAAGTGTTCATTGAAATTTGGTCACCATTGTTACAAATTCACATACAACATGACCCGTTTGTATAGCTATTGAGTGTGGCGCCCACTGGTTCCCTCTTACCAATTTAGTAAGCAATAGAGATAAACACTCAATGATAAACAATACTTATTGAATCGTAGGTCGGTACTACAAGGTCGACTGTTGGTACAGTTGGCTGCGAAACCAAGATACTACTGGAACAAAACACCTGAGGGCTCAGACAAGATGCACTACGCTACTAACGTTTCTATTCGATTCGTTTTTAAACCAATCGCGTCACTGGTAGACCACGTAACTTTTCGTATCACGTCATCTTCCAGTGACGCGATTGGTTTAAAAACGAATCGAATAGAAACGTTAGTTAGTGTAGTGCGTCTTGTCTGAGCCCTCTGAAGAAGATTGTGAACGCTTAAATCACGTACCTAGCTGTCAAAATTTTCCAATACAAATTTAGCTCCGGGCGATAACGTTTATCACCCCCTAAATGAAGTCCGATTTTTAAGATTCTTGAATAATGTTATAGTTTTTATGAAAATCATGTGGAAATCTAGGTTTGTACGTGTCCGTTCCTTTTAATTTGTTTCTTTTCTTGGAAAGAACATACTTCTCGAAGTATTTTCTTGGAAAGGAAAACATACAGACCTAGTTTTTCATGATATCTGCAACATATTCAAAAATCGGACTAGGTTTAAGGGAAGAAAAACGTTATCGCATTTTGTATGTAGTTGTTGTAGCTTCACAATGCTTTTATGGTCTGTTCAGTCTTACTTGTCTTATATAGTAAACCACTTTCTAACCTCAAAATGAACCTTTTTTGGCTAAAACATCATGGCATTTTGGACATCATTTGGCCAATGTAATGTCTGTGATTGCTTTATTTTGTTTAAAATAGCGGTTTTAGCCTAAAAAGATTAATTTTGAGTTTAGAAAGTTGTTTACTATATAAGACAAGTAAGAATGAAAAGACCTTAACCTCGTAAGACCCAGTGTGCAATTAGATGTACAACTTTGAACTGTATTGCAATGGAAATAAAGTTTATTTTCCTTTCCTCATAAATTGAAAATCGCACAAACGTAATTGAACTTTATTGCCTTGATGGTAGATTCAAAGTCCAAGTGACAAAAAACTGGCTGTTTGTAGTACGGTGGGCCTTACGAGGTTAAGATTGCGCGGAGTATACGATGTACAGTGGCGCCCTCATTTATAAATATCACATTATTTGTAATTAATGATAATGTAATGTAATAACTAAGGTAGGTATGAAATGATGTATTGACTCTACGTTTAAGTTTATTAAATGCTGTCGACTGTACTTATTGCGTGAACCAATTCGTGTACAGTGTACTAAAATAGATAAGTGAAAAAGTACGCCGGCAGCTGACTCCTATCAAATTGTAATGGGGCCCGGCAAGAGCGAAAGGTCGATATCAAATCAGTGTTCCGTACATTTAACAAGATACGGATGTACCACTTAATGTAGACACTTTAAATTTAAGTATACCTAATGTTTTTTTTACTTTTTAATTGTATTGGTTCTTGTGCACAAGTCACTTCAGAAGTGAGAACACATTGTGATGTTTCTCGCCGGAAAACTACATTTTTATTGATATATTTTGTACGGCAGCATGAGCATGTCATGCTCACTTTAAGGTCTTTGCTTACGGCGGCGTCGTTGATCGGGTCGCCACCTTCCCGAACACATGGTTGAGGGAGTTGATGGCTGAGATACGCGTCATACTCGTGAACGGGTGCTGTCTGTGGGGTCCGGTCTGTTCACGCTTGCAAGGACCTGTTTTCCAGTTAGTTATTTTAATTATCGTTCCTGACGTAGAGACCTCGTCATGTTGTTCTCCTAGTCACTATTTTTAATTTAAGTAATTTAGCTTACATTTGTAATGATTTTATTTGTGTTAGTTTTAAAATAATTATTTATTACTGTATTACCTTGTAATGTTACTTTTAAGTATTATTGTATTTTATGATTGGAAAAAATGCTGGAGTTTCTTGCGGCGCTTCTTCTCCGCAATGATGGTCTTGTCCGAAGCGCTAGTAGATTCACTCCATGTTACCGACGTGTAAAAGAGCCCTCATGTGACCAATTTACTGAATAAATATTTTGAATTTTGATTTTGAATTTTGAATTTTGAATTTTGCAAAGAAAACGGGTGTTTTTTTTGTTACGCGGTCATCTAATCTCCTATTAGATAATAGTACATTATTGCCTAGGCATGGAAGTAGGCAATTGCGGGGCGAGTATTGGATTAAACGGACGAGCTTGCGAGTCCGTTTAAAAATACGAAGCCCGCAATTGCTGTTCCTGCCGAGGCAAATATAGTGCTTTTCTCAAAAATTGCAAGAAAAAAATTGTGTTAGAGTCAAGTCTTCATCGTTTGAACTCATTTTTTGAATTGCATACAAACAGAAACTTCATGTGAAAAAACCATCACTCCTTACCTAAGCTCCTTACCGCCTTTTTGTTTATGACAAGGAGAAACGCAATTCTTGTTTAAAAAAAAAAACATAAGCTATTCCAAGCACAAATAAAAAAGTTATGCTTCAAGTAAAATTTGGATGTATAAGACTTGTGCCCTCATTTTATTACGGCCCTTTTCACTTTTTAAAAAGTTACAAACTAGATAGTAATGGAATTTGTATGCAACATTGCGGGCTTGTGTAGCGAGCACGCAATGTTTTTTTTTTTTAATTTGAGAACTGTCAGTAAACTATGTCCTTCGCGTCTCAATATGTAGATAGGAATGTCAACATTTCCAGACATTTTTGAGAAAAAAATATTTCCTCTTGTACAGTCAAGGTCAACAATATGTATACACCACAAAGTTGCAAAAATATATACACAGACCTTATTACTATGGCAATAAGGTGTGTACATATTTTTGCAACTTTGTGCGCATATTTATTTTTAACCTTGACTGTATAACATCAAGGGAAATAATTATGTAAGTGATTTCGCAAGTAGGACGCGACGTGGTAATTAGGAGAATGGGATATTAGCTATTATAAGTCTCCCCCCCACCCCAACCCCCATTCCTATCCCCCCTTTTTGGAAAAACCCCGCGGATAAGTAAACGGAGGAAGGACTTTCTCCTCCGGCCTCTCAGCACTGGCTGGGGTAGTATCCGCGGGAGTCTAAATTCTAGTTGGTAATAGGGGCATTGGTGTTTTTAGCCGGTGCGAGCCCGGCAGTACCTGGGCCCTCCATTCCCAGGTCTCCGGAAGCGATTTTCACCTCTACCCCTTTTTTCTTAAAGTAATTCAAGTAAAAGCAAACAAAAGCAAGGACTTTTGTCTTTGGCCCCTCAGGCGATTACCAAAAAAAAAAGAATATTTTTTTCTCCCAGATGTGTATTGAATACATACATACATACATAAACTCACGCCTTTATTCCCAGTTTGGGGTAGGCAGAGCTACAGAATTGCCAACAACTCTAAAAGCTTGTTGTTAATTCTGTAACCACATTTTGCATAATCAGGCTAAGATGTTTATCAGTGTATTAGAGACAGGTTGCAAGCCCATCGCCTAACAACAAGCCTTTATTCCCTTAGTCGACTCTTACGACATCCACGGGAAGGCATGGAGTGGTACTATTCTAAGCCGGCAACCACACAGCTAAATAAAAACTATATTGAATACAAACTTGAAAATGCATGTACACCTCGATACCTTCTACCATGAAAAAATATAAGATATGCCGAATTTTGTTTTATATACGGCATACAAAATGTCTGTCTGAACAATGACCGTTGCCTGTTGAACTCTAAAATCGTTAAGTGTTCCGTCTCTTTATGAATCAGATAGAAAATATATCACGGCCGGCAGTTTCGCACCGCTATAAAAACTATTTATAATAATGCATGTTGGGATAGGAGATATTTTTGATAAACGATTACGAAAATAGGTCAATTAGGTAGGGATGATTTGTATCTAAATGCTTGGATATGTTTTCGTTGGTAGGTAATTAGCGGTATAAGTAAATGAAGAAAATAGAGTTCGACTTAGAGGATTTTTTTTAATCTGTCTAGAATATCTTGCTAGTTATTTGTTTTAATTATCTAGTAGGGGATCCGAATAGAAGACGACCTTCGCCGGGTTTATTCGATAAAAAGTATTATATATCAAAGGGGTTTGGGTAAAAGTGTTGTCATTTGTAAAATTCATACATTTTCAAGGTGAGCGGCCATTCGTAAAAGTGGTAAATTAGGATAGAATTATTAAAAATAAACATATTTTGTTATGTAATGTAATACTCTTAAGTGCATCGGAGCCGAGATATTTAAATATTCATACTTGGGCGTACTTTTGTACTAAACACTGAATACTTAAATCTTTAAAATCTTCGCTCCGATATTATTTAACGCCATAAATTATATATGTCTATGTGTATTTAGAGGTCCTCTAAATAACGATGTAAAAATCATACGTGGCCGCTGAAAAAAAAATTACAATATTCTTCAAACAAATTTACCCAATGCCCTTTAATATGCTAAGTAATTTATGGCGAATACGTTGACCGTACAATTAGAAAAAAGTTCATTTTCAGTTTTTTTTTTCATTGCTGTTGGTTGTTAAATAGACCAATTACATACTAATCGAAAGCATGAAGCCTATAGAATATACAAAAGTTAGGTTGACTATTTTTTCCCGTCATAACCATTGGTAGGTAGGTAAGTCGGTACTAATCATTTGCACTAAACCTAACGTTTGCATATTCTACAGGCTTCATGCTTTCGATTAGTATGTAATTGGTATATTTAACAAGCAACAACAATTTAAAAAATGTTCATTTTCAGTTTATTTTAATCATATAAGGACTGGACTGAAATTTTTCAGTCAACCTATTCGCCATATATTACTTAGCATATTAAATTTGATATAAAATACTTTTTATCGAATAAACAGCCCGGTGAAGGTCGACTCCTATTCGGATCTTAGACTAATACAGAAAATGCAACAAGCAAGATGAACCAGGGTTGAACCGTAGAGGTTATTTTTTATCTGTTTATATCAGAGGTCCCCAATTTTTTTTGTCTCGTGGACCACTTGGCATTTGTTTCAGTTTTGGGTGGACCCCCTTCTTACCTAATATTTACGTTATCAAGAAAAACTAAGCAAAAAATTTTAGAGATTTTTTACACGGATAATTTGGAGGTCTCGGTCTTCCAGGTACTTAATAACGTGATGCTATATGGAAATAGTTATTTCTCAAAAATGTCCGGAAATGTTGACATTCCTATCTACATATTGAGACGCGAAGTACATAGTTTACTGACAGTTCTCAAATTTAAAAAAAAAAAACATTGCGTGCTCGCTACACAAGCCCGCAATGTTGCATATAAATTCCATTACTATCTAGGTTGTAACTTTTTAAAAAGTGAAAAGGGCCATAATAAAATGAGGGCACAAGTCTTAAACATCCAAATTTTACTCGAAACATAACTTTTTTATTTGTGCCTGGAATAGCTTATGTTTTTTTTAAAACAAGAATTGCGTTTCTCCTTGTCATAAACAGAAAGGCGGTAAGGAGTGATGGTTTTTTCACATGAAGTTTCTGTTTGTATGCAATTCAAAAAATGAGTTCAATCGATGAAGATTTGACTCCAACACAAATTTTTTCTTGCGATTTTTGAGAAAAACACTATATTTGCCTTGGCAGGAACAGCAATTGCGGGCTTCGTATTTTTAAACGGACTCGCAAGCTCGTCCGTTTAATCCAATACTCAGCCCGCAATTGCCTACTTCCATGCCTAGGCAATAATGTACTATTTCGAAATTATATCTTTCGTTCATTATTTCCAGTGAACGTTATACTAAACAGGTTTATACAAAGTCAGCGTATATATTGTGACTGTTATATTATCAGTTATTATATTATGTCTCGTATTTCTTACCCGTCACATACAGACACACCGATATACTGATACACACATGCGCACGCTAAATTTAAAAACCTTTTTTATCGGGGCTTAAACCATAGGGAGGGTGAATTGACAACATTTCAAAAAAAATGCATTTTTGTTTTCTCGCGTTTATAATAGTTGGTTAAAAATTAGAGTACCCGCGTTTCTCGGTTTTTCTTTATTTAACTTAAATTCGTCGTAAAAAAATATTAAAGAAATAGTCATTAAAAAGACCGTATATACAAAGTTAGGAATACTGATGTCGTGATCTTAGCATGATATAAAATAAAAAAGTAACTTTTAACAGAAACCACACAGAAACAGAACTGACTGTCATGTCATGTCACTTGTCAACAATAACAACTGTAACAACATAAATGCGTCGAATTTGCGCAGATTGCGGCTATCCGCTTTTACAAATCCGTTAGTCACTTTCATTTTAAATAGCGTATATCAAAACACTAGTATTAGCTACGAGAATCGAAAATGTGTCGTTAGAATCAATTAATCCGTCTGACATAAAAAATTGACATGACAGTTGTATATTTTTTTAGTTGTAGTAAATATAATAACTGTTTCGGTAATATTGATATGTTTAGCCTGTCACTTCCTAAATTTAAGTCATCCCTTAGAGTATGTAAGTAGTGTTGTCTAGTTGCATGTTTGAAATATTGTTTTCTTTTGCTGTTACTCCTATGGTTGTACCTACGCTTCCTTAAATTTTAATATGTCTCTGTAACTTGTGGCAACTTTGCTGGTTTATGTTAAATTCATGTTCTTCTTTATCTTTAAGTTATATTGTACCGTTTGTGCCCAAATAAAACATTAAAACATTAAAACATTAAAACATTTTTTTCAATTCCTATGCTAATAAATGGACTAAGGGCACTATAAGTATATTCCTAACATTCACAAACCAACTTTTTTACTGTCTTTCGTAAATATAAAAAAAACTACTGCATAAAAAAACCAAAAATATTTTTACTGTAATCAGCAGTGTAAAATCTACAAACGGTATTTTAATTTACTACCTTAGCATATATGAATTGTTGTCAATTACGCCTAAAATATTGAACCCACAGTTTATACATTACTAGCGACGCACCCCGCTTCGCTTCGGTTTATGTGAGTTTTCAGCAACACCCGTATATAATCCAGAACTTATTATACATATAAACCTTCCTCTTGAATCACTATCGATTGCTGAAAACTGCATCAAAATCCGTTGAGTAGTTTAATACCTATAGTAGTTTATGTGACGGTTGCGCAATGCTAATTACGCAGAGTCGCGTACAATACTTTATCTACACACATATTATACGTACTCTAAGATGGATAAAGAAGCCGAAAGGCAAATGATCAGCATTACCTTACCTGTGGTAGTAGTTGACAGCGATGACAGCTGTAACGTAATTTTGAAATTACGTTATCGAATATTGTAAGGTAATGAGATCCAAATTTGGAAGATCTTCCAAAATAATAATGTAATGCTGGTCATTGCCTACGGGTTTTGAACGCATAATAGAGGACTTATGATATGAGTGTAGATAAAAGATCTCAGCGAACAGACAGCGGGAGCGACTTTGTTTTATACTATGTAATATTTTTATCTCAAACATGCCATGAAATATGATGTTATGTTCCTTATAATAGGCCGCAAAGTCCTCTTTTTTAATTTCCGTTCCACATACATTTGTGGCACAGGCATCATGACATTCTGCCACTATGCGTATAAAAAAAACAATAAACGATTTTATTTTATTTTAGTGTAAACATAGCGGCTGTGTTTATGAACAGGCTGGATAGCTGTTTTTTTTTAATATACTAAGCCGTGCATCCAACCAAAGCGTTCGCACGTTTATCTAAAGTACTAGGAGAACAAAGTTAATTAGGGGTGTGTAGCGCAACTTAGATCGCAGGCGGTGCGCTGCGGGGCACCGGCGGGCGAGCGGGCGCACCCGACACAGCGCGGATGACAGGCACTTACTTTTAATGTTTATGTACTCCTAGTAATTTGACTTTGTAATTTTTGTTTTAATTTTTTGAATGAATTATTATTATGTTTGAGGTTTGAGAAAAGCACTATACATACCTCAGGTTGCCCGCCTCAAACCTATCTATATCTATATGTCTTCGGCCGGCAACCCCTTTTGTCCCGACCTCTGTAGTAATGTACTAATAAATCAGAAAAAAAGTTAAAAAGGTAAACTCGGAATAATTACTATATTATGCAATGAAAGACCATTATAGGGAAGCTTTGGTTAAAATGGAAACGGAATGCTTTAGAAATGTATCAATAAAATCTTATACTCGATGGCGTAAATCTCATGAAACCCCTCTTTACGACTTCCCACGGAGCTTTAAGGGAACTGGGGGAAAGGGAAGAATTGAGTGAATTTTACCCAACTGCTGAAGTGGCGTTATAAACCCCGTTTTGATAATTATCAAGGGACGATCTCACACAAATTGACCTAGTCCCAAACTAAGCTGTATACTCGAAAATCTTATTAAAGACCAACATCTGTCAGTTCCCATCTTGATTATTTCGTTATTGTAACATTATTTCATAAAAATATGAATGAGAACTCGTGTAACCAGTAATATTAGGGTAAGTTTTATGGTATCCTGACTTTTTACCAAATCATCATTTGACAAACTATATCATTTTACAAATTTTCTTTTTACGTTAGGTTAGATTAATGACCACGAAAAAATATAAAAATAATTATGTGGCGGGGATTACGTCTTTGCGAAATGAAAGTTTTTAAAATGATATACTTTGTTTGTCAAATGATGATTTGGTAAAACATTAGTGAACCAAGTTTTATTGATTAAAAAACTACACTTTAACCAAAATGCAGTAATCACAGCGAATGTGCGCCCGTTGAGGTTAGGATTTTGATCTTAAATTAGATTTTCGAGTATAGACAACGAGGTTTCTTTCATTATTTTTCATTTTGAATGATCATTTAGGATTTATAACGATTTAAAGTTGGTTAGCAACAGCTGGATTTATTAAATTATTAATTAAGCTTGCTTTTTGTTTAATTATTTCATTGGGCGTAAGATAGATTTATATCTTTCAGTCCTCATGCCGCAGTATGTTGTAAGTGTCTGTCATTTCTGTGGCAATCTAATGAATAATTTAGTAAACTTTCAGTCGAAGGCTGGAGGCTTCTCTTGGGAGCATACTCAGTCTTGAGTTAAGACGGTAACTTGAGTACACGTTGTATTATTCAATAGCTGTAATGTTAAATGAGAATGGGAAAATTGGCCTATCGGCGGCCACTGATCAAATTAGTGTCATATGAAAGCTTAGGGAATACTTTTTGTAAATAACTTTGTTTTGTATCTCTTTTAAAATAGTAGATTGTGTCACAAGGGAGCAAAATTACATATTTACGGCGAGGGCGTACATTGAATCCTGAACGAAGCGAAGGATTTTATAATTTAATCCCTCGTAGCGAGGGATTCTAAAATAGAATCGTGAGCGTAGTGAAGGATTCAAATGTTAACGCCCAAGGTGGAAATAATTTTGCTACCGTGTGACACATACCTACTTCTTTTCACGTCACTTGTGAGGAAAACAAAGTATCTTAATGATGAAACAAATTTAATTATTTACACTCTCTAAAAGTGCTGAAATTATCAAATTTAACAAGAATTATCAAAGGGTTTGGGTAAAAGTGTTGTCATTTGCAAAATTCATACATTTTCAAGGTGAGCGGCCATTCGTAAAAGTGGTAAATTATGATAGAATTATTAAAAATAAACATATTTTGTTATGTAATGTAATACTCTTAAGTGCATCGGAGCCGAGATATTTAAATATTCATACTTGGGCGTACTTTTGTACTAAACACTGAATACTTAAATCTTTAAAATCTCCGCTCCGATATTATTTAACGCCATAAATTATATATATCTATGTGTATTTATAAGTGCTCTAAATAGCTATGTAAAAATCATCCGAGGCCGCTGAAAAAAAAGAAGACAATATTCTTCAAACAAATTTACCCAATGCCCTTTGGCAACAAAATGTCCTTGGACAGAAAAGTACTACTTTGATCCCTCCTAGCAGGGAAGATCAGTCCCCTTTCCGAATAAGTGATGTGAAAAAGGAATCTTTAAACTTAAGTGCAAAATTCGATGAAGACACGTCAGATTTAGAATTTACAATTCATACCATGAGATTGACTAACAAAGAAACGGCCGAGAGGCTGTCGCCCATTACTATCGCATGTGTGGAATACGTACCGTCGGTTACTGTGCATATTGTGCGTGGTATGGTATGTGGGCTGGGCAAGAGACCAACCAGTAGATATTTTTTTACCAGCATGATTTAAGTTTAATTATACACCGTGACTTATGATTTGCATACTTATATTTGTTGTACCTTATTCTTTGAAGTCTTTGATCTCTTTCAAGTACGACCTCAAAGAGTATCTGATTGGCCTACAATTATCCAATACATAGCAGCTACAGCGTGTCTGAATTGCACTGTCGCTTTCACATCGTTTTATTTTCTATTAAAGCACCTCTCTGTAATAATATAAACATACGTATTCACACGCGTGCACGCACTCCAAACACACACACACACACACAAACACGCACTTATTCAGAAGTCTGGAATAAACTATTGTTAATAATTTAGTGCAAGCATTACTTTTAATAAATAGTACTCAGTGAGATGGAGTGCTCTCTTCTCTCTCTTCAACCCGGCGGCCCTGAAAACCAGCGTCAAGGCTAGTAAGCCTGACACCAGGCTGAGTGGCAACCTTTTCGGTGTTAATTTTAGATTAAGTACTCTAAGTTTGTGTTACCTACTCTACTTTTTTATGTTTTGCTGTTATTTATGTACATTTTTATTTATAACACCGAATAAAGCATTTCTATTCTATTCTATTCTATTATATTGCCTAATCCATACTAATATTATAAATGTGAAAGTATGTTTGTCCGTCCTTCACGCTTCAGCCACAGAACGGATCGAGATGAAACTTGGCACGCATATTAGTTAGGTACTGGAATAGGACATAGGATAGTTTTTATCCCAGAATATTGGAAATTTCCCGAGGGGGCAGCAATAAACGACTTCTACGCGGACGGAGTCGCGTGCGAAAAGGCAAACCTGACTCACTGACTTATATATCTACGCACAGCCGAAACTACTGTACCTAGAAACTTGAAATTTGGTACAGGGGTTCCTTTCATGATGTAAGTGAGCACTAAGAAAGGATTTTTGAAAATTCATCGCCTATGAGGTTAAAATAGGGGGAGTTGCGGGAAACTAATTCTACGCGTACGAAGTCGCGGGCGCCCTCTAGTTGTAAATACAAAATATATTGATAGTTGCTAAATACATCACTTTGAGACTTTTAGATCATCAATATACAGGGCGTCCCAAGACTATGGGACATTCAGAAGGGGAAGTACCTTAAATATCGTAGATAGGATATTTTACTGAAAGAAGACTTTATGTTATTTTTAAAAGTGAGTAATACTGCATTCAAAGATATTCTAAAAATTATTTGCTTCGTCTGGGAATCGAACTGACTTAAATCTGAAAAAATCACCCATGTTTTTATGATGCCAATCGAAAGAATGAACAAAAAATAATAATTCTTCTTAAGTAACATAGTATCTTGAAAGAAAGGAATAAAGTGAAATTAATCATTTTTATCAAATTAAAAACATACACGAAACTGCCGAAGTCAGTTGAGTATTTTTTGTAATTTTTTTTTTTTTGTAAATTAATTAATTAACACGTTAAACGCCTTGCAAAAAAGCTTGATGTTCCATTCAAGCCGCTGGGGACACATGTGAGTGATCGTGTACTGTACCGTTCAGGCCACGGAGGTCACAGGTGAGCCTTCGGCCGGTTGGACTTCAAACTTTTTTTACAGGCCACACAGCACAGATACGGTGCAAAAACGATAGCGAGGTGAGCCGCGCGGCTCTGCAGAACAATTTAGTCGGCTTGGTTCTCACGTAAGGCAAAAGACTTGGATTTTTTTACGGGTTGTGCTGAAGTTGACCAAATAAAGTTAAATATTCAGATTATAATTAGACCTTATTATACTCTCGTACGAGCATTTTTTGTCTTGTTAATATATTACCTACTGGCTGGTGCTCTTGAGTTCTCGTCCGTAGTTAGTTTTGTTATTTGACGATAACTTTTGTTTCCGACATCCGAATATTATGGAGTAATGTTTATTTATTTCTCCAGGCTAATAATGTATTTTGTGAAGACAGTTTAATAGTTATTTTCACAATCGTGTTATAATAGAGGGCTTTTTAGTCGAGTACCGTGTTTAGGCCACGAAGCTTGCTGAGTGGCCTAAGTAAGGTACGAGATTAAACAAGGATACATATTATTGACACACGAAGTTTCATTTTCAAATTTTTTTCGGTTGTCTAGAGCGTATCGAAATATTTAAATGCTCAAAATGTGATCCCTCTTGTCTTATGCAAATCGCCAATCTTTTAACACCGTTAGATTTACTTCGTAAGATTTTCTATACAAAAAGCAATACGACAACGTGGGCGAATTACAAACAGAATTGAGCCATATCATATCGAGTATTCACCATAATATGATAAGAAAATCAACGGGCAGCGGACTTATTAAAAGATTGGCGATTTGCATTTTCTATACGCTTCATGCTTTCGATTAGTATAAATATAATTGGTATACCTATTTAACAAGAAATAGCAACTTACAAAAAAAAAACATTTTCATTTTTTTTTAATCATATAAGGACTGAACTGAAATTTTTCAGCCTACCTATCCACCATACATTACTTAGCATATTAAATTTGGATAAATACTTTTTATCGAATAAACAGCTCGGTGAAGGTCGTCTCCTATTCGGATCTTAGACCATAAGATCGCAATCTTGAAACGAAGTTTTGAGTTCCGGTGTGGGTGAATATTTGTGTGATGAGCAGGGTTCGTAAAATGCGAGCAAAATTCATTGAAGTGCTAGGGTTGTCACTTATAATATAATCTAATAAATTAAATATGTATGGAGGAATGACTTTATACTTATGAAAGCACTTGTTATCATTATGGTAATAAATTGCCCCTATCACTGCCGTCCAACGGCAGAACGCTGCAACTCGAGTTACAGCGTTTTGTGTTAACTTGCATCAAACGATTCCTCATGAGTGCTTCTATCATAGCCACTAAAGAACTTTTAAAATATTTTCTAGTTTAGGCGGTAGAAAACTGACAAAACGCGGTAACTCTGCATAAGACTAGCCGAAACATCAGGACTGCAATTATGATGTTTTATAGCAAAACCGTCAATGCCGTCTGATCACCACAGAACGCTGTAAGTACTACATGACTACTAACTCGGAACAAGGAACAAATCACTTGCAGCCATCTTGCAGCGTTTTGCCTACTCTGTATTATAATCAAATCAACACGCGGCAACTGAGTGCAAAGTAATAGGTGAAACTTAAAAACCTTTCAACGCGTTTTTCTCGAAACTAGGGTTTTTGACTTGCAGCGTTTTGCCGTTGGACGGCAGCTCAGTGTTCATAGTTTATTTTTAATGTTAAACTAAACCTTATTAGAATTGATAAGTACAGTATTCCCAGCTCCTTAATAGCTTTCGGCTGGCTATCGCTATCACGCTTGCACTCGCAACTGACAGTATATTTGTCACTCGTGTGTCATAGAAAAACGATGATTGCCGATCGCTATTTAGAAAATGGTTAAACTGTACATATCTATAGATTTACGAGTATTATCTTGTCATGATTGACAATCCGATTGTATTGTTTGCATTGTCTCGCCATCCTATTTGCGAAAATTATTACTTATCCCGTGTAAAATTGGGAATTATTTGGTTTGAAATTGTAAACATAATAAAAAATATACCAGCCAGTAAACTGAGTTTCGGATTGTATTCAATTTAATTAGTAAAAAAATATATTTTGTTTGTATTATTTTAGTACCTAATATTTTCATAAATTTAGAACCATCGCCAACCCTAACTGGTTGTCATACGTCATTTCAATGGATTTTGCTCGCATTTTACAATCCCTGGGATGAGCGCAAGCATTTTATTCTGCTTGGATATTTATGTATTTTTACAAGTATTGTATGTCTATCGTTGACTAGTCGTCAACATGATTATGATGCTGGACACAGGCCTCCCCCAAGGTTTGCCATAAGGTCCGGTCCTACGCAGCTTGCATCGTTTTATTGTTGTCTACTGATGAAACCGCATCAAAATCTGTTGCATAGTTTGAAAGATCTTAGCTTACATACAGAGGGACAGACGGCGGGAAGCGACTTTGTTTAATACTATATAAATACTAGTACCCATACTCGTAGGTAGTTTAGATTAACTTAGGGACTTGAATCGTTCAACTAAGTTTTCCAGTGACATATTTGTATTTATTTTTAAATTTGAAAATGTGCTCTCCTTGAGCTCTCAACCTTTCATAGAAAGTAAAGAACAATTCGGTCAATATACAGGTGTCCCTAAAACCAACGTCAAAACTGAGAGGGCTGATAGAGCAGCTAAAAAGATATCGATTAACTCATATATATGTTCAACGATTTTTACTAGTTTCGGAGATATTGATCATTTTAATCAGAATTTTTCCCTTATGTCCATGTCACGAAAAATCATTAATTTCATGTTTTATTACGAAAGTTTTTCAGTGGTATCATACGAGTACATAATTAGAATCATTACGAATCAGCGAAGTTTTTAAACCTATTTGCCCGTTTTTTTTCAGTTGTTTTTTAAGTATTCACATAAAGTTTGTTTCTCCATACTAGGTGTCCCAGTGATTGCTTTTCAAATTCTATGGAAAAAACAACTTTATGTGATCACTTAAAAAAACGAACAAATAGATTTAAAAACTTCGCTGATTCGTAATGGTTCTAATTATGTATGATATCACTGAAAAACTTATGAAATAAAAATGAAATTAATGATTTTTCGTGACATGGACATAAGGGAAAATTACAAAAATTCTGATTAAAATGATCAATAGGGTAAATCCGGGATAGATGCCACACTTTTTGAAAAGGCCTCCTTATTTCAAAACTATCAATTTCCCATGATATTCCCTTCCGATATAGCTAGTTTAGTCTTTAATCTTACATTACGGCTTGTTTTTGTTGACCTAATAATTAATGATTGTGTACAAATTGAGTTTTTACAGGACCCTTTTTTTTAGGATAGATGCCTACCTATATGGATAGATGCCCCACCATGAAAATTCTAAGGTGGATAGATGCCCTTTGGAAAAAAACAATATACGCTAAAAACATATATGCTACGATTATTTATAAAGGAGTATGGGGGGGATAGATGCGCCAAGGGCACGTTTACCCCGGCGACTATCCTTTTTGATATGGAACGGTGCCTTTTTATTTTTTATCTAAACCAAATACAAAAGAGCGATAATTGATACATAGTTGTACACTTAATGAACCAGTATATTGATATAATAAAACCAAAACAGAAGTTAATACTCATTATAAAGTTATGAAACTGCAAATACTTCCGTTTGAAAATTTGAGGCACTTTTTGCGCTCATCGCGGAGATTTTCACAAACACAAGCGAGACGCGTCTTTTCCTCGCGACGGCCTGCGGGGGCTGAGGTGTGTGGCCCTTGCGCTCCCTATTTAGACTATTATTTCTTTTCTGCGATTTTGGGAAGTAAGGTTTTTTAAAAATAGGCGCCTATCCCTTTGCGGCATCTATCCCGGATTTACCCTATCTCCGAAACTAGTAACAATCGCTGAACATACATAAATCGATAGCTTTTTAGCTGCTCTATCAGCCCTCTCAGTTTTAGCGTTGGTTTTAGGGACATCCTGTGTACACATATACCCGTGAACTCCAAGTGGCCCCTGGGGCCAAAGAAACAAATGTCAAGTTCCCAACAGCCCAAACTTCTTGAAAGTAATTATGAAGTAAGCAGCCTTCGGATATTGTCAATTATTGTTATACTTAGGTATATTGCGACGCTCGATGAATTATTATCACTTCTTATGCCCGGTTCACATTAGCATTCCAGTCCAGCGACCCAAACCAGTGCTGGAATGCTACTGGAATAATGTGAACCGGCACTGGAATGCACTGGAATGTACCCATTCCAGTGAGCAATCCAGTCCAGTGACTGGAAAGACCGTCTACTTTTTCATTCCAGCTCGCCCAATCCACCGCCACTGGAATAGTGTAGACAGCCAATTCCAGTGCTGGATTGATCGTTTAAGTTCTAGATATCATTCTCACAATAGTGTTACCACTCCAGCAACTCTTAAATGACTGGAATAATGTAAACGATATGATCCAGTCCAGCACTGGACTGGATTGGCGTGCTGGATTACTGGACTGGAATAATGTGAACCGGGCATGTCACTTAGCCAATTACGGAAAAAGTAGTAGTTTTCACAATCGTGTTATAATAGAGAGCTTTTTAGTCGAGTACCGTGTTTAGGCCACGAAGCTTGCTGAGTGGCCTAGCCTAAGTAAGGCACGAGATTAAAAAGCTTGATTATGACACTATTGTGAACAATACTTTTTGTACATTCATTAAAATTAATAATTTAAGTGGTTAGTTTTTATTTTAAGTTTTTAAGCTTAGCTTTGAAAATAAAAGTTATCACACCACCGGCGTCCGTAATGTTGCAGTACTGTGCTATCGTATTTTTTTTTTTGCCCTGGATACAGCAGCAAGTTTAAGTAGATTTTTGACAGATGACGCGACGCTGCTACGTTCCGAAACGCCATAGATTGGCAATTTTGTATCGGATCGAATCTCCTTAAACAAGGACATATTATTGAAATACGAAGTTCTATTTTCAAATTTTTTTTTCGGTTGTCTAGAGCGTATCGAAACAGTTATTTCGGTTGTTTCGGAAGTAGCATAGACTATTCAACGATGAAAAGAGTGACGTTGCACTATTCTCTATGAAATCTTAATACAGAACTAGTGAATAATCCTTTCACATCGTGAAAACTCGGAGCTCACGTCTACTTCCGAATGATGCCGACGTGTCTATGAATTACTGAATTATTAAGTGACATGTTTGTATTAAATAAATAGGGTACTTTAGTTATCAATCAGTGTCAAATGTCAAACCACCCGTTTGAAGTATATCACACCGAGATGTTAAAACCACCACGATCAAATACATAGAAATTAGGTGTAGGTAAACAAGAAGAAATATAAATAAATGTTGAAAATAATTTCACAGTCTTGTCGATCTTAACGTTTCCCATGCTTTCGGCATGACTATTAAAGAACTGAAAACAAACTTAATTAACAAAAAAAATAGGTACTCTGGTATTAACCACTCTATATCGATTATCACTCTCGCGATGCGAAGTTCCCCCACGTTGTCTTGATGGGTACTGAGTCAGACTGAAGTAGCATGACAAATACGAACATTTCCGATATTTCACTACATCTGTACACAGATTTTAATCGACGAGTACAAAAAAGTACTTAATCCTGTTTTATGAGAGCACCAGACTAATAGTCGAACTCCATCTATTCTAGGCGGTAAAAACCATATCGTTTTTGAGCTGTGATGGCATTGTTTTTAATTCAGCCGCCATTACTGTCAAGTAAAAAAGAGCTGTCAAAACGTTGTCAATACGATAACAGAGGCTCTAGCTAAGATGCAAACGCTACTAATAAGAATTTATCTTATTTGTCACTCAAAATGTATGGGATGACAATCTTATGATTGGTTATTATATTTTAGGATAAGTTATTAATATTTTTTATATCTTATTGTGCCTGTGACAAATGTCATTTGGCAAATTTAGTGATGCTGCTAGTTTTTCGATTATCGATAAGGTGAAGAAGTAAATGTTTTTAACTTAATTTAATTGACCCAGTTACTACCTATAAAATAAGGTGTCACAAATCGTCTAAAATTACAACGTTGGTTGGAACAACGTTCGCGCGAAATGTAAAATTTCAATCCGTCACCAGCACAATAAAATATGAAATAGTACATTATTGCCTAGGCATGGAAGTAGGCAATTGCGGGCCGAGTATTGGTTTAAACGGACGAGCTTGCGAGTCCGTTTAATAATACGAAGCCCGCAATTGCTGTTCCTGCCGAGGCAAATATAGTGCTTTTCTCAAAAATCGCAAGTTTTTTTTTTGTGTTGGAGTAAAATCTTCATCCCTTGAACTCATTTTTTTAATTGCATACGAACAGAAACTTCATGTGAAAAAACCACCACTTTTTACCGCCTTTTTGTTTATGACAAGGAGAATCGCAAGCTTTGTTTTTTAAATAACACAAGCTATTCGAGACACAGATAAAAAAGTTATGTTTCGAATAAAATTTGGATGTTTAAGACTTGTGCCATCATTTTATTATGGGCTTTTTCACTTTTTAAAAAGTTACAAGCTAGATAGTAATGGAATTTGTATGCAACATTGCGGGCTTGTGTAGCGAGCACGCAATGTTTTTTTTTTTTATTTGAGATCTGTCAGTAAACTATGTCCTTCGCGTCTCAATATGTAGATAGTAATGTCAACGTTTCCGGACATTTTTGAGAAAAATATTATAATTGTCTCTAAAATATATCTCATTACGTCCCTAGATGTAAAAGGTGTTACTTTAGTTTACATGAGACATTTTAGAGGTGAAAAGTAAAAATATGTCAAAATAGCTCGTATAAAATTAAGTCTACGATTAAACTCAAACACGCGTTAAAACCTTTTTACACTGAATATTATTAAAATGTGTTCTATTTCAAAATAAGTCACCGTCTACGGTCTTCTCTCGAAGTTTTCTAATTGGAAAAGTTGGGAAAACAACCTTCGCTGCCTTTTTAGCGTTTCGTAAATACGTCTGATAAATTCTCTCAAATATTACACTCCTTGTTGAAATGTTCTTGTGAAAGTGTTGCACAACAAAGAAAACATTCTCAAAGACTAAGTTAATTTGTGCGAGTCAATTTCATAATTAAAATTGTTATAAAATAATGAATTATTATTGCCTAAGCCCGGAATGTAGGGGATTGCCTGACAAGGTGATTTCCGCCGAAGCTTATAATGCTATACTCAAAGAATGCTAGGAAAGGATACAAATAGTTCTAAGTAAGTATTTGTAAAAAAACGACATATTGAGAGAGAAGCTCCATCTGAAAATATGTTTTAAAACTACGAGTATTACTGTATATAGGTGAAAAACTTAAGTAAAAGACCTCTTGCATGTAGTTGTAACACATCTGTATACACCGTTTGACATTCTATATTTGAAATATGACGTAAATTCCATAATAGATTTGTACACTACTACATGCAACACGTCATTTACTTAAGTTTTTTACCTAAGTATATAGATTCTCGCACAACGACCGCCGCCGCCCCCCGCCGCCCAACACTGCACCCACAACCAGAACATATATAAATAAAATAATTAAAGACGGGACAACCTCACGCTAATCGGCCTAGTCCCAAACTAAGCTCTAGATTTGTACTATGGGTACGAGATAACGAGATAAGTACCTACTTACATAGAGAAATATAGTACATTGTTGCCGAGGATAGAAAGTACGCGATTTTTGGACGAGTCATATAGAGGGCCTAAACATAGTTCAGGCCCTCTAGTGTACGAGTCCATAAATTGCACTTTCTACCGAGGCAGACATAGTGCTTTTCACAACTACTGAGAGGAAATAAAATAAAAATTCATATTCAAAACTCAAATTTTAATTCATGTTAATATGACATCACCTCCAATTTAAACATAGATAACTTTTTTTTAAATCGGGACCCCTATTCTCGTGGCACTCGAGATTAATAAACTAACATGCGAGATGAAGATGTCAACTCCATATAAAATTGTATTTGTTTGTTACAGTCATAGTCATAGCACTTATTGCAAACCATACTGCCCTACTAAGCATAATGGCGATATCTCAGACAAAACATCTGTAGAAATTGCAACCTAGTTACAAACAGAAGAGAGTTGAATCTGCTTTGGCTATTGAATTTAGTTATTGCATTTTTGCTTAGGAGGGCAGCATAGTTGTACAGATCTTAAAGTTAATTACAGTACATTTAGATTCATATAGGCGTAGCAATTCTTAATTCCAGTGAGCAATTACCTAAATAATTTCGTGTTAATATTTGCGATGGCTGTGTGGTTGCCGAGTTAGAATAGTGCCACTCCATGTCTTCCCGTGGATGTCGTAAGAGACGACTAAGGGAATAAAGGCTTGTAGTACTGTTAGGCGATGGGCTTGCAACCTGTCACTAATACACTGGTAAATATCTTAGCCTGATTATGCAAAATGTGGTTACAGAATTATCAACAAGCTTTTAGAGTTGTTGGCAATTCTGTAGCTCTTCCTACCCCAAACTGGGAATAAAGGCGTGAGTTTATGTATGTAATATTTGCGATGGCATTTTCATTATAATTTCACATTCTCGAATTACAGTTCTTATTCTATAAAAGGAGGATTTGCATGGAATCTTTTCAAAGTATATTAAGGATGTCATTTGATTAAAATAGGCAATTATTCGTTGGAATAGATTTAAATTAAGTTACAAGTTGTAGTGGTGGTGTTATATCTGGTTATTATAAGATCTATCAATTATTGAGAGTTTGCATTTTATAGGTCAGCATCGTCCAAGAATTCATTAATTGTGTAGTACCCTTTTTTAGTTAAGAATACTTTTAGCTTATTTTTAAACAAATGGTCTTTCTTTTCGTCTTTAATACTCGCAGGTCCTTGTTATATAGTCTCTATGAATCGCTAGGTTTGATTTTGGTAAGTTAAGTCTATTTTCGTGTCGAGTTACTATTCTGCGGTTTGGAGCATGTTTAACTTGCCGGAAAAAGTGCATGTGCTCTCTCACAAACATACATACTTGTAGTATGTAAATGGAAGGGAGGGTGAGAAATTGCTTGTCTTTAAAATGCGGCCGGCAGGTTTCTGTTCCGCGCAATTTGATGAGGATTCGCAAGCATTTCTTCTGCAGCACAAACAAGTCCTGTGCATCCGTGCTGGCACCCCACAGGATCACGCCATAGCGGAGCCAGGAATATGCGTAATATGCCGTGAGTGCCGTTTCGAAGTTGGTATTGACCTTCAACACGCTGAGTGCATATACGAATCTCGACAATTTCGATTTTGCTATGGAAATGTGCTTTTTCCAGTTTATGCTAGTGTCTATTACTGCCCTACTAAGCATAATGGCGATATCTCAGACAAAACATTTGTAGAAATTGCAACCTAGTTTCAAACAGAAGAGAGTTGAATCTGCTTTGGCTTTTGTATTTAGTTATTGCATTTTTGCTTAGGAGGGCAGTATAGTGATGCCTAATAGCGTAAAGTGGTGTACTTCTTAAATTTTCCAGTTCTTAGATATTAAACATATGTGCAGTGTTTTTTTCTGATACGGTTTAAATTGAATAATTTTTGTTTTCTTGTAGTTGATTTGTAAGTTGTGATCACATAACCAACTATCTACTTTTCCGAGTGCTGATGTGACGCGCTCGTTGCAGTCGTTGTTAGTAGTACAATGGAACATTAGGGACACGTCATCTGCAAACATTGTACATAATGTTTCAAGAAGTGTCTTCGGTAGGTCGTTTATAAAGATCAAGAAGAGAACGCATCCCAAAACGCTCCCTTGTGGTATTGAACCCTTTACATATTGCGTATCGGAATTTATATTTTGTAATTCACTACTGTTATTTATTATTGTAGTATTCAATTTGAACAAATTGTCTACGGTTTTCCAGATACGACTTGAACCAATTATACGCATTTCCACGGATTCCTGGGCCATATAGTTTGTTTAATAGAATGTCATGGCGAACTTTGTCATATGCTTTTGTCATATCTAACAATAGACCGACTGCGTACCTCTTGTTGTTTATGTGGTTTAATATTTCCTGAATGTATGTATATACTGCTAACGTTGTCGAGTGATTTTTCCTGAAGCCATATTGATTCTTATCCAATATATTTTGTTTTTCCAAAAATGAGTATAGACGGTCTGACATCGATTTCTCAAATATTTTTGAAACAGCTGGAAGAAGAGCTATCGGTCTATATATTGGTCGAGTTCGGTACTTTTCCCGTTTTTTTTAAATATTGGTTTAATTTTAGATATTTTTAATTTTTCTGGAAAGTAACCTTCATTAAATGATTGGTTTATCAATAGAGTAAGATGTGGAACCAGCTCGTCTTTACATAGTTTTATAAGTGTCGACGGTATCTCGTCCGCGCCAAAACTACATTTATTTTTTAGGCCTTGAATAATACGCGATACTTCTCGTTCTGAATCTCGTTCAAAATTAACACCAGGAAGACCCAAGAAATGAGGTGCGGGGCAACGAGCTCTTCGCCGTTGGTCATCGGCACAGAGGTAGTGGAACACGTCCACAAATTTACGTACCTCGGTAGCTGCGTGTCAGAGACTGGAGGAACTGAAGAGGACATCACTTTGCGGATCGTCAAAGCCCGAGCAACGTTTGCGCAGCTGAGACCCGTATGGCAATCACGGAAACTGACACGGAGAGTCAAGCTCAAAATATTCCGGTCCAACGTGAAAACCGTATTGCTCTACGGGTGTGAAACGTGGAAGGTCACCGAGGACATCTCGCATCAACTTCAGGTCTTCGTGAACCGATGCCTTCGCAATATACTCGGTATTTTCTGGCCCGAGAGAATATCCAACGCTCACCTGTGGGATCGCTGCGATGAAGTCCCAATCGATCAGCAGATAAAACGACGCAAATGGACCTGGATAGGCCACACCCTCCGAAGGGATCCCAACCACATCCCGAGGCAAGCCCTGGATTGGAATCCCCAAGGAAAACGCAAACGTGGTCGTCCAAAACAAACCTGGCGGCGGACTATAATTGGCGAAGCGAAGGCCATTGGCAAAACCTGGAGCGAAATCAAGCGAGACACTCAAGACAGAACGGGATGGCGATGCACTGTGGACGCCCTCTGCCCCATCTAGGGGACATAGGACCTTAAGTCACTTCTCGTTCTGTAACGGGGTTTAGGTACAACGAGTTAGTAGGGGGGAAACACTGGCGGCCGTCCGCTCGGTGGCGCGTGAGACGAGGACGGACCACCCACGGAAGCAAAGTAGTTATTAAATGAATTGGCAATCAAATCGGGCGATTCACATAAAACATTATTAACATTTAGCGTAAGATTTTTGTGTAATCCATGGTTGACTTTTGTATGTGTTGTTTCTTTAATTATGTTCCACATTGTTTTAGTTTTGTTTGCCGATTTATTCATTTGCCTTATAAAGTTGAGTTTCCTCGAATGGTGCACACATTTTTTAAGCATTTTTGCGTATGTTTTATAATGTTTATGCAGAATTTTGTTCTGCGATTGATTGACTAGGATTTTCAGCTGTCTTTTATGTTTGCATGATTGCTTTATTCCAATAGTTAGCCATGACTTTACGGTAGTATTTTTATTTTTTATGCGGCGTTTTGGAATATACTTATTGAGTATGTCATGGAGGATATTTTCAAAGTTATTATAATTGTCATTTACACTTTTCTTTGAACTAATAATAATTGACCATTTTATGCTTTTTAGCGCTTGTTTAAATAGTTGCATATTGTTTTTATTAAACAATCGCTTAGTACTTAACCAAATCCTAGTTTTACATTCTACATTTCGTACTTGGTGACTAACTATACAATATGCTTTTGTGGTCCGATAGCGTGTTCTTCGATTCTGACAATGCTATCCACTGTCCAATATGTAAAAATTAGGTCAATACATGTAGAGGTTTTGTTTGTAACTCTTGTCGGTTCCTTTGTTATTAGTGTTAAGTTGGCTGACAACATCAAGTTAATTAGACTTTGAGACATTTTTGAGTTGACTAGAGTATTTATTTATATTAAAGTCTCCTCCAATAATTATACGCTTTGTTTGGTCCTTTAAGTTTACTTTTTAGAGAATTTCACTAAGTTTGTTTCGCCATAGCTCCCATGTAATTTCATCTCTAGTGGTTCGATATTAGGGCCCAAGTTTGAATAACATTTAAAAAAAAAACAGTGATTAGGTACTTTTTAGTCTGTGTATCTTTTAGCAAAAATACACCTAATATTTTATGAAACAAAATGGTGTGTTCTGAATGGTCGATTTCAATTTTTCATTTTAAGGAGTTATGAAAATTTGATTGACCTATTTTCATTGGTTCTTAAAGTTGGACAACAATGTTCTCGACCAATCAGCAAACACGCGGACAAAAACATTCTTGGTCTGTCCTTATAAGTGACGTTTTGTGACCCCAAACAAGACCATCTATGGCCATATTTCCGAGCAGTGTTGCGAAAAATACTTAAATACATAGAAACATCCCACAAATATTTGCCCATGCCGGAAATGCATCCCGGGACCGCTAGCTTCGTAGGCAGGGTCACTACCAACAGGGCCAACGCGTCCACTACAAATGTTTTTCAAAATTTTATTCACCAAAACAGGTGTATTCCATAGCGATATCGTGACCAACCACGTGTTACCCACGTGGCCCTCGCCAAATGCGTCCACGCCACGTGGCGAGACCACGTGCCATGGACGGGTCGTGACGTAGTTCTTTGATCTCGATGTCGCAATGGACTCGCAGTCTATCCAGTGTTGGATAATAAAGGCCGTGTTAATAAACTGATCTCGACCTGGGGATCTAATAAGGCTGCGTTAATTGCGTGACAAAGTGTGGATAAGGCATCCGTCACCTTCTGACACGTAGGTATACTATAAGTACGAGAGTGACGGATGCTTTATCCACATTTGACACGCGATATAGACTCAGCCATACTAAGCTCGCTGACGTAGTTTTAAAGTTACCCTTTCCAGCACTTAAAATTACCTGAAAACGTCGTTAATGTTGAGAGCGTACAGATCTAGTGAATAATCCTTCCACATCGTGAAAACCCGGAACTCACGTCTACTTCCGAATGATGCCGACGTGTCTATGAATTATTGAATTATTAAGTGACATGTTTGTATTAAATAAATTGAGTACTTAGTTATCAGTGTCAAAATGTCAAACCACGAGTTTGAAGTATATCACACCGAGATGTTAAAACCACCACGATCAAATACAAAGAAATTAGGTGTAGGTAAACAGGAAGAAATATAAATAAATGTTGAAAATAATTTCACAGGCTTGTCAATCTAAACGTTTCCCAGGTCTTAATGGTTTCGGCATGACTATTAAAACGAACTGAAAACAAACTTAATCTTAATTAACAAAAAAATACTCTGGTATTAACCACTCTATATCGATTATCACTCTCGCGATGCGACGTTCCCCCACGTTGTCTTGATGGGTACTGAGTCAGACTGAAGTAGCATGACAAATACGAACATTTTCGAGAAAATACGATGTGAAAGGATGTTTCACAACGAGGGGTGATCCATAAGTTTTGAGAATCAGTAAGAACCATATACATAATGATATTCTTTTAATGTGGACTATACCATGGCACTAATGAAACTTAAATTAGAGAAAAAAAATGTATACATTATTCATTTGTTTTCCTGTGATAGCTAAACAAAAAACATCTGTATTAACAATTTTACAAGACGGCAAAAATAAGAGTTAGTTTTGTAATAATTTGGAGCTGTGTGGAAAAAGTTCTGGTACACTAATAAAAAATATTGTTATTGAAAATGAAACCTTGATTTATCATTATGATTTAAAGGATAAATAAGTTATCATTGCAGTGGATTTTTTTATCTCCAGCTCTGTCACCAAAATTTTGGGTGATTTTTTCGGCCTTTTCCAGGATTATTGAGGCCTACAAATAAATACTGCGACATTAGTTTTTAGCAATTGAGTTCAAATAATCTAGGAGAGTTATATAACATTATTCTATCCTAATTATGGCAAAATAATAAAAATAAGCTGAAGAAAAAAAATTACGAATTTTCGGCAGGAATTGTGCTTCAGAGCCTTCTAATTGATAAGGGTGCTGCTCGTCGACCAAAGATCAAAACTGATAACCGCTCTCCCCGTTATTTAGCCCTAACTTTCGACAACTACTTCTCATTCACTAATGTTCAAAAACAACTACATAAAAATCACGAGCTGGTGATGACATAGTGAAGGTAACAAAATTTGGCCATTTTGACCTCCAAAAGTAAAATTTTTATAGTGGTAAAATAAAACAATTGAATGACGTTAATAAGTGTTCGGAAATATAGAAACTGTGCTCATTCCAATTAATATATAAAGATTTACATATCTCCCATTTTTAATACCGATTATCAAACTTTTGGATCACCCCTCGTACATCTGTACTATCGGGTCGAGGACTATCTAACATACTTGGTTTAAACCCGAAATTTAGTTAAGGATTTGTACAAATGCAAATGCTGTATCTTGTCTAGGGGACACCGTGATGTAGGAAAACATATCGAAACTTTATGTGGTCGTCTGGCACCGTCTTATATACCCATAAGTAGGTGTATTTTTCTTGTCTCCCTTTTTTTTATTGTTTCAAAGCGTACATAACAAGTAATCTTTACAAGTTAACCCGCCAAACTGACAAGACAGTTTGTTGGCGAGATCGCGCTCACATTACATTTCTTGCTATGCATGCACCTAAATTACAAATTAATTAAGTAAATATACACGTTTACATTTTAATATAATTGAAAAGAGGAAGAAAGGATACTTTTGGAAAGTTTACCTACGGCAACCCTTCCAAAAGCATTCCTTTTAAGGTATTTTTCGCTACGTTTTTGCTACTTTTTTTGTCTGCTCTTAACCAATCACCTTCGTTATATATTTGATATTCAATTTAATATTTATAGCTTTATGTAATGCTAGACTAAGTAGTATCATTGTAATATGATATTTAAAAAAAATGACTGTCTTGCGGCGTTTCTTTTGAGTTTCTTGCGGCGTTTTTTTTATCAGAAAAGGACTTTTTTGGAGAGCGCTGGTCGATTTTTGACGTGTTAAAGTGCCCATGCGGCCTAAATACTAATTAAAAATCTTTATATTTTGTATCTTTTATCTTTTTGTAGATTCACTTGACTTCTTCCACCGGCTTAAGTTTGTGAGATCACTTTTAATTGAAAAAAAAACTTCGGCGGGCAGAGAAAAATGGCCGGTTTATATGGTCTAAGATCCGAATAGGAGAAGATTTGGACCGGGCGGTTTATTCGATGAAAAGTATTTTATATCAAATTTTATACGCTAAATATGTGGCGAATAGGTAGGCTGAAAAATTTAAGTCCAGTACTTATATCATTAAAAAAATAATAAAAATTGAACCTTTTTTTTAAATTGCAAATGTTTGTTTAATAGACAAATTACATACTAATCGAAAGTATGAAGTCTATAGAATATGCAAACGTTAGGTTTGGTGCAAATTACTAGTACCGACTTACCTGTTTATACCTGCCTACCCAATAGCTTGACGAGAAAAAAATAGTCAAACTAACGTTTGCAAATTCTATAGGCTTCACACTTTCGATTGGTATGTAATTTGTCCATTACACAAGCTAGTGTTATTTTTTAAAACGAAGTTAATTTTTATTTTTTTCTTAATTATATACTGGACTGAAATTTTTCAGCCTACCTATTCGCCATATATTACTTAGCATATTAAAGGGGTTTGGGTAAAAGTGTTGTCATTTGTAAAAATCATACATTTTCAAGGTGAGCGGCCATTCGTAAAAGCGGTAAATTATGATAGAATTATTGAAAATAAACATATTTTGTTATGTAATGTAATACTCTTAAGTGCATCGGAGCCGAGATATTTAAATATTCATACTTGAGCGTACTTTTGTACTAAAAACTGAATACTTAAATCTTTACAATCTCCGCTCCGATATTATTTAACGCCATAAATTATATATATCTACGTGTATTTAGAGGTCATCTACATAACTATGTAAAAATCACCCGAGGCCGTTGGAAAAAAAAATTACAATATTCTTCAAACAAATTTACTCAATTCCCTTTGGTATAAAATACTTTTTATCGAATAAACAGCCCGGTGCAAATCGTCTCCTATTCGGATCTCCTACTAATATACCCAAATACGACAGGGCGCACACGTGATCGAAACAAGGTCGCCCGAGAAGCGTCATAGCGACCCATCACTAATAGTAGATGATACCCCTGAGACAAACCCATACAAATACAATGTTATCTATGAAAAGGGACCTTATTGTCGATGGCGCTTCCGCCATTATTAAAGATGCTCCGATATAAATACAACGTCGCGTGACGCAGTGCGGCGTAAGCGCCATCGACAATAAAGTCACTTTACATAGATAAGGCCACATATAGCTTGCTTTAAAAAAGTTTAGTGTCCATATAGGTCCATTAGTTTCGAAACTACATGCCACAGACGTACACACACACACAGACACACAGATAGATGTATAACTAACACAACTAATCAAGTTACGAAACTCCACAACGATTGCGGTAAAAGTTAACACATAATAGTAGTTTATGCAACTGATACATAATGAGAGGCCTTAAAATACGAGTTCATAATAGGATCACACGAGTGCTTTAAGGCCTAATTATGTACAGTTACATACACTACTTTATCTACCCACATTTCATAAGCCTCCATGATGCATTCAGGAGCCGCATATTAAATTTTAACCGGTAATGGCGGTAATGAAAAGTTTGAATAGTTTTCTGGCAGCTGTCATAGTTTTTTTTTAAATTCAGAGACAAACTAGAGTCGGCTCCAACTATCATATCGTTCGATATCTTACTTACGTGCGACATTTGTCAAATTTGTATGCAAATTGACAATGCATTTCGAACTAAACGTCATCTCGACTGATATTAACTAGAATAGCGGTCAAATCAAACTTCTTTGTTTTTCAGAGATGTTCGAAATTTGAATGTCATAAGAACATCGAAATTGATGTTCTTATGAATCCATAAGATTACTGCGCAGATAAAAAAATTGCTCTAACAACAGAGTTGATTATTATGCTGGTCATAATTTGCGGTTTCTGAACGCATTATAGAGGGTTTATGATATGAGTGTAGATAAAACATTTTATCTTAAAGTCTGGTGCCGAAAGCAACTATATGGGTCATATTTGTATGAGATTTAAGCAACCAGGCATTTATTACTTTACATGCTAAAGGCTATGTAATAAATGCTCTCATTAGTCACTGTATTAATCATTTAGGTATCATTAATTCTACAGGGTGTCTCAGAATTAATGACTTTAGTGTCACGGATGTCAGGGTAGGTGAAAGGATGGGTTCTGTAGGCAACCTGGTTTGGAACCCCAAAAATTAATTACTTGTACAAGGAACATTGATTTATACCAATGGATAGGTTCGCGTAAACAAAATGTTGCAATATCTGATGTAGGTAGGTATATATCGAACCTTCAGAACAATAGTGACCTAATTGAGAAATTTTAAATTTCGAGTAGGTCTCTATGATAATAAATTTATGACTCGAAGTTTGAAAGCACAAATTTTGAATTAGGTCATTATTGTTCTAAAGGTGCATTATGTACAATGGTGGTGACATAATTGACAACAATTCATATCTGCTAAAGTAGTAAAATAAAATACCGTTTGTAGATTTTACACTGCTGATTACAGAAAAATATTTTTGGATTTTTTTATGCAGTATTTTTTTTATATTTAGGAAAAACAGTAAAAAAGTTTTATTCTGAATGTTAGAAATACACTTATAGTACCCTTAGTCCGTTTATTACCATAGGAATTGAAAAAAATATACAACTGTCATGTCCATTTTTCATCTGTCTGACGGATTACTTGATTCTAACGACACGCTTTCGATTCTCGTAATACTATTGTTTTGATATACGCTATTTAAAATGAAAGTGACTAACGGATTTGTAAAAACGGATAGCCGCAATCTGCCCAAAGTCGACGAATTCATGTTGTTACAGTTGTTATGGTTGACAAGTGACATGACATGACAGGCAGTTCTGTTTCTCTGTTGAAAGTTACTTTTTTATTTTATATCACGCTAAGATCACGACATCAGTATTCCTAACTTTGTATATACGGTCTTTTTAATGACTATTTCTTTAATAAACTATTAACGACGAATTTAAGTTAAATAAAGAAAAACCGAGAAACAGGGGTAGTCTAATTTTTAACCAGCTATTATAAACGCGAAAAAACAAAAGTGCTTTTTTTTTTGAAATGTTGTCAGTTAGGGACTGTTGGAAGGAAATGTTGTCACTTGCCCCATTCCGTTATGCTACATTTACAAGCTTGCCGAGGCTTGGCAAGCGTCTACAAGCTCCAAGCAGACCTTTCATAACCGTTATTTTCGTGTAACGTTATCTTTCATAACGTTATCTTGAACAAATAACGTTATACTATAACGTTATTTGACGCCTTACCTGTAGCGGTATCCATTATAACGTTATCAAACAAAACGTTATACGTATAACGATACTTCGGTAAGCGCTATATTATTATAGCGCTTACCGAAACGTTATTTTCTTTTAACGTATTTTTTAAAACTGCGCTTGTTTTTTGCATTTTAAAATACATTTTTTGTGATAAAGCGAAGTATTTTAGCTGGCTAAATGAAAAGGGACGGAAAAAGGACGGAATATATAAACGGACATCGAAAGGACGTTGGTTGCGATGTCTAAACGGACAACAGCGCTTAGTTCATAAGTTTCATAACGTTATTATAACGTTATTACGATTTCGTTACGGTGTAGAGTAACGTTATGAAAAAGTATCGATATATTTAACACTAACGAAATATAACGTTATGATAACGATATTATTCATTACGTTATAAAGGTCTGGCTCCAAGCCTTTACAAACGCTTGGATGCCATTTAGACGCTTGCGAATGCGTACTGTGCTCCAGAAGCTCTGGCAAAGAAGCTTCCTTTGATCTGGAGGGCGCTACCGTCGTACGAGTGTAAACAAGCTCCGTATATTAAATTGCTTTTAAATTAAGAAATCGAAGTAAAATCGTAGTGACAAGTGTTACTGTGTTCGTCTTTTAACAATTATTTAGTGTGAATGTTAGTGACCTTTAAATGAGAACATAAAAGAGAATATCACTTTAAATTTATAAACCTAAGCTAAAGGAAAATATTATAAACTACAGACATAATCATTAGTGCAAGGGTTAAACAAGGTCGAAAAAATAAATAAAAAAAACCCCAATTTAGATACTATGTGGACAATAATAAGTGTAATAAATATTTAGTGAATATTTTTGGAATACAAATACGTAGTGTTTCATTAAATCAAATGTGTGTGGGTACTTTTCGTATTAAAAAAAGTAAATTGTAACTGTGCAGAAATAACTGCAATACCTTTGCAAAATTCGGTAACACTGCAAGAGCGACGCTTGGACTAGTGGTGTGACCCGTAACGCGGCATAAGGTCATTGTGTTCCCAGTGAACCGAGTTCGAATCCGGGCCGAGGCAAACTCACTTTTTTTATTTTTTTATTTTTATTTTTATTGTCTTATTATAAGGCTGTGAATATTGATATCCACTAGTAAAGCATCTCTCAAATTTAAACTACGGCAACTTCGTTTTAATCTAAAACTATGGACCCAAAAAAAGACCTAATAGCCACTCACTTGCTCGCGGTTCGAACAAAACCTTGCCTAGATGGCTCTCGACTTTTCGACACACGACCGCGCATTGTCATGTTTCATAAAAAAAATTGTAACTTTGCTTTCACTGAAGGTTTTGCTATAAATTTTTTACACAGTAAAGCTGAAAAGTCATAAAATTTGTTACTTCTTTTATTTTACAGAGTATATACTAAAAATAATTATTAAAAAAACACAAAGTTGACACATTGTTAAAAATTGATTACATAAAGTAGAAATCAATTTTTTACTAAAAATCTAAAGCGATATCATACCCTTTTTTTTTGTTCAATTCAAAGTAGATTAAATCACCTTTATTTTGATACCAAATAACATGTATGTCTGTTTAAAATCTAGAGTAAAAAACATTTCAATTATGATTTCAAACTCGCAAAATTATGCAAGGCGCCGCGAAACAATGAGATTGTTTCATAATTTTTTTAAGGACAATAAAGATGCAAATGCACCAAAATATAGTCATAAATAGGGTAACACACTAATATTCTATAAATATAATGCATTTTTTAGTCGATTGTGTGCGTAAATCTTGCAATATAACTCAAAAAAACAAAACAGGATTTACGTACCTACAAAGTTTAGGTCTTGTCGTTCGACCGATCACCACCAACAGAAATAACTTGAAACCCCATTAACACGTTATATAAACACACCATATCATGCACTTTACAACCATATAAATATGTTAAGTAAATCAATACGATTAGCACACAAAAAACACTGTTTTCATCACAAATAAACAACCGTTACGTCACTTCGCGTCACGTGTTGTTGTCGCCGGCGCCGGCACTGAGTATAAAAACAAAGATGGCTTCCTAGATAGGTTAGAGGCACATTCCGCGCGCGGCGGTACAGGTCTACAAGTAAATGCAGCGGATTAGGAATTTATATTTTGTGTTAATGTCAATTATTTTTTTGTAAAATGGCTTCTTAGTTTTGAAAAAATTATAATTGCAGGCTAGATCATTATTTAATGCTACATATGGTAGGTATGTTTGTTGAATGATTTATGTTAGTAAATGCGAGTTTGAAAATGATTTCTTTCTTAATCAATTAGGTATCTACGATAATATTAATTATTTATGTAAAAAAAGTTCATGAAAATATTTGCTTTGCGCTACACGCGGAAGCTTATATTTAAGAGTAGGTAAGTACTTATAAATAATGGAGGTAGGTATATTTTTTGAAATTAAAATAAGTACCTACTGATCTCATTCCATTTATTTAAATCAAATATTTGTGTATTTATTGAGATTCATCATGAAGTTTTTTGTATTAATATATATTTTTTAAATAATTTCGTAGTTAATGCATAAAATACGGGTTCGGTGCACCTACCTTCGTCGAGCTAAGTACTTTAGTCAGAGCTACCTAGTAATCCTATCCACTCATGTATATAAAAATAGGCCAAATTCTCAATGAAGTGCCAACAAAAGTAGCGATCTAAAAAACGAGCCAAGCTTGACACTTGATTATTGACAATCAAACCAATGTTTTTGGAGGGATTTCAGTACTTTTTGTTAATAACCTACTGAATATATTTCCGTAAAAAAATACATTTTGATACTACCTAGATCTTACATATACTTATCTAATGTTTCATACATTAAGTATGGAGATAATAAGTTAACTATTTTCCGATTAAGAATATATATTGACATAAATAATTATAAAACCTGACTCGGTGCCAAATTTCAAGGTCATCGGAAAATACGGTACCTATAAGCTTGATGAGTAAAAAAACATTTTCCTAACTGTATTGGGGAAAAAATTATGAGGGTGGGTAATATGACACATAAAGGTATGCTATGGTATATATACGGCATGAATGGATTCGTGTAAACAAACACGGTGCCATCCCAGCAGGAAATAAACAAAACAAACGCTTTAATTGAGAACAAGTTTTATTACATAATATATACGAAAATATACAGCGAAATTAATTAAAAATAATATCTACAGCGAGCTTCTGTGTTTGACCTTGTGTTTGTATCTTAGCGATTATCTTATAAAACTACTGCAAGGCAATATAACTCTCGTGCTTATGATGGTTCTTAGATAAGTAAGACCGCTATATGTACAGAACTATACTAATGTTTAGTGTGATATTCCTCGAAACATATCTCCAAGCAAAGCGTCACGTGGCATTGCTTGCAGATATATTTCGAGCGCGACTGTAAGCACCACACACATCGTGCATTTTTTGTCACGCCTTTGCCAATGAAATGATTGCCCTGAAGTATAGGCCGGCTTTGTCCACCTGGGTACTGGATTATGGACTTTGGTTTGACCTCCAAAGTGCGCTGTACCTGAGGTGGCATATAAGCCTTAATCATTTCATCAGCCAAACGTTGCCTGAAACCACGATTTGTTGCGGTAGTATTTCGAGTTTTAAATATGACGTACGAGTTGTGTATCGTCACATTTAAAAGGCGCCGGAATACTTTCTTATACCAGGCCATGTTTCTCGACCTTTCTATTGGGTGAGCGGAAAGAAGCTGGTCTTTTTTATCAATGCCCCCCATGGCTAGATTGTAATCAAGGACAATTTTTGGCTTGTACCGGTACATTCCATATTTTTCTTTTCCCCCCACCTCACCCTGATGGTATGTAGATATCATTGATACAATATTTGTATCACGCCACATCGTAACGGCCACATCTCTACAAAAACTTTGGGCGACCTCTCCAACCCGCATTTCGCTTTTTGCTAAATTTTTTATGGCAGGTGGGACAAACTCCCTGTTTATACGCAGTGTTCCAAAACAGTCGGTTTTTTGAGATTTTAGGTATCTCGCTAATAATGGAGAATTGTAAAAGTTATCCATTATTAGCGTATAACCCTTTCCCAGTAATGGTTGAGCCAAAACTTTTACAATTTGAGCTGTGGCATTTGGTGGAGGCGGAGGCAACGAAGATGTCGTTGTTTGGTGGTTGTCATCAGTCAAGTTAATGATGTCGTCAGTGTCCGTGTCCTTGTCGACGTGGTGGTCGTCAACTGTACCGTCTATTTCGGTCTTGTCTCCTTTTCCCGTATAGACGAAAAAGCTCCATAAGTAGCCCGTTTCCGACTCGCAAAGCTCGTAGCTCTTAATGCCCGCTTTCGCGGCTTTTGAGGCAATTTTTTGCACGATCGACAGCCTTCCGTGCCACTTAAGGAGCGATTCGTCTATTGCTATATTTTGCCCCGGAAAATATAGACTGCTGAATTTTCTGTTAAGATGATCCAGTACAGGCCATATTTTTCGGAGTTTGCGCTGGGATCTTGGAAGTTCTGTCAAGTCAGTCAGATTGTCTGCAAAATGTAAAAGTCGTTTCATCAAAGAAAATCTGTTGTATGTCATTAGGTCTTTAAAATATTTTAGGGTAAGGTAGCCATTTTCCTTCCAATAATCAGTCTCTACAGTTAGCGGAGCTAAACCTTGTAGGATAAGTATTGCTAAGAAAATGACTACCTCCTCCCTGTCCGTGTTTTTCCACTTAATCATTCTAGAGTTTTCTGTCGTTATCCTGTCTATAAGTAAGTTAGAATATTTGTTCGTCTGTCTCACTATGAGGTCCAGTAAATCATCGTCAAACATTTTCCTAAAAATGTCCAGTGGAGTCGTGTCATCGTCTATGGTAAAAGTCGGTCCAGGTGAAGCAGTAAAATCTTCACGCTTTCCTGTAAATACGTCGTGGTCGCAGCTCCACTCAAACGTTAGATGGTCAATCGGTAACAAGTCTCGTAATGTCCGGTCAGCTTCTGCGTCTTGGTCTTGGAGCCATTGCTGAGCCTCTTCTCCCATATTCGATGGTAAAACCGCTTCTTCTAAGGTAGTTACGTCCACGGGAGTTGGTCTTTGGTCTTCCTCTTCATCGTCACTTTCGGCTTCTAACTGCGTGCACCAGTTCTCAAAAATGTCTTCCGCTTTCTTTGTTCCATAATCTAAAATTAAACAGCCCATTTATTTAAATACAATACATACCATACCTTCACGCCTATCTCCCAATGGGACGCCACTATGGAACGCCAGGTGCGCCGGTCTAAACATAAAACTTTCACTTCCTCTACATTCATCAACCTCTTCATGCACGTACGTTGATTTCCGATGCTTTTGGTTTGGCCTTTATTCAGAACATCGCGAATCTGATCACTGTATGTGCGTCTAGGGCGTCCCCTACCGACATCTCCACTCACTCTCGCTCGCCACTTACTTGTGCTCATACAATCGCCATTTACCTTGAGTGACAGTACTAGGTACTTAACTTATGAATTAATTTACCAACCTAATCCAGAAATAACTTGTTTTTTCCACTGAGGTTTGATCTCAGGTTTCACGTTATTGACTTCTTTTAGTATACCTGTAATAAAAAACAGGAATAAAAAACTGCAATTAAGTAAATACGTAGGTATACTTTTTATGTTCAGTACACTAACCATCACTTGACTGTTTTATTGGTGAATAAAGTAACGATGACGGCGTCGACTTTGGTGTAACCTTCAGGGTAGAGGTTGCAGGTGAAGCTGGTTGAGCTTTTTGAGTTCCTAAAAATAATGTTAATTAATACACACGTTCAAATTTACTAAAGTGCACATATGTAAATAATATAACACTTACTTAGATTACCGGTACTCCAATCTACGTGCATTGGTGAGTAACCTGGAACTTCCACAATGCTGTCCAAACTCACCGTGCTACAAAAAAGTGAAGCATGAATTAATAACCATTTTTGTTTGATATTTTATAGGTATAAGTTATATTAAATTGATAAGACATCCAAAAATAATCACCTCGTGGGAGTACCCCAATTACGCTCGGTCTCGCGAGGAGGCGTATTCTCTAAGGTCTCAGAAACTGGCTGATCATCTCTGTAGGAGAAAAAACGAGAATATAAATCTTCAATGTTCATTATAAATCCTACTTTCTACTCATACTATAAACGTGAAAGTTTTTGTGGATGATTAAATGCTTGTTAATCAAGTCTAAAATGACATTTGTATGAAATTTGAAACATATCCTGGATTGGTACATAGGATTAACGAGAAACGAGAAACGAACGTTCAACTTATCTCGGAAAAGTTGAACGTTCTCGAGGGAAAAGCGATAAAAAACTTCATCGCAGACGGAGTCGCGGACAAAAGCTAGTCAATCACTTGTGAGGATAATAAAGGGTTTCTTACGAAATCTCCCATGGCCTCAATTTCCGGGCTGGAGGCGTTGGTGGAGTACCAACCACCAACCTGCACGTCGAACGTTTCGGCGACTGTTTCCTGAAACACAATTTAATACGGTTTTAATATGGTTCTATATATGGTATTATACATATACATATATAATATATATGTAAGTATATATATATATATATATATATATATATATATATATATTTATATATATATATTTCATATAGTTATGTGTGAATTACCTGGTTTGCTTACGAGGGGGGGCATCGGGTAATAAAAATCGCTCAAGTTGCTTCTCCCGTTTTTTCCCAACGTAAACATTGCGCGTGTCCACAGGTAGGTCACGCATTCTTTTTTTTGTGTCAGCGAGAGCCTTCAACACCAGATTTTTTTCTTCTTCGTAAGTTCTATGAAAAAAAGATACAAATTATTGCCCACTTATTTTAACTTCGTCTGGGTAAATGTCATTTATCGCTATAAAACTTGCCGAGCAGTCTTATATTAGTATTATGAATGTGTGTCAAATTTCATCCAAATCCGTGTTTAAGTGTGATTAAAACACAAAAATCCATACTTATTTTATAGCAATAGGATAGGATAGGTTATCATATGGGGAGTGTAAACAAATAACTAACCTGATACTGGGTCCCGGAATTGCAAGTGGATCATTATTATCAATTGGGGGAAATAATTCTTTTGGCGCTATTTTGCCCTTTCCTCGCCCACGTCCCGAAATTCCAAGTGAAGGATTTTCAAATGGAAGTGGGGGAAATAATTCTTTTGGCACTGTTTTGCCCTTTCTTCGCCCACGACCTCGTCCGCGCCCTCTACTCTCTTCTGGACATTTTCCTTTTGCTGGTCTGTTAAAAATAATGTCAGAAACCCAAGAGTGAATAAGCGTGTTAGTTTCTCAGAAGAAATTCCATGCAATGCTTTATTTATCATCAGCCCAATCATTCCATAACAGAAAAATTAACACATTATTATAAAATAAATCACATTTAAAGTCCCAGTTCCAAACCACAGACATTGTTATAGAAAAATGCATTTTTTTATTATTTGTAAAAGGTGAACACTGAAATAAAACAGTTTATTAAAACAAAAAAACCTATTACATTTAATGCTTTAGTTCAGTCTCTCGTTTTTGCTCATTATTTCAAAATTGTATTCATAAAATAGTTATTTAGTAACCGGTACATAAAGAACCTTAAGAGCTAATTATGTACCATTGTACATAATTAGCTCTTAAGGTACTCGGGCCTGTAATTCGCGTGTGCAATGGCATACATAACTTTTTCTAGAAGCTTAAAATGATAATGACAAAAATAAACAATCGCTAACTTTTCTTGTATACTTTCCTCGATTTTTCTGCTAACAAGTTACTTGTCAGCAAAGTCATTTCCATTATTACGATTGGCGTTAATAGTTTGTGAATTTTATTGCTAAATATTTACAAATTTCATGCAAATTTTAATAGTCACTAAACAGTTCTGACAATTTATCAGACATGTTGGAATATCAAACGAAACGCCATTTTGTTGAAATCCATAATTATTGAACGTAACCTTGGTAACCAAATAACAAATCGATGTATATTAATCATCTATTTTTAGTAACTTAATAAAAATGTAATTTTAAACACATTTAGTCTCAATTTTTTTAATATACGTTATTTTAATTGGTAGGTGTTAAAATATTTTGAACGGTTTACTATACAAATTAGGATGTCAAGTATTCACTAAGCGCCAAGAATGATATCCGGAATGACCGTAACCATCATGGCAATAACAACCTTATAATAAATATTATAGAACTGTTATTACCATCGCAACGCTCATTATTATAGAATTGTTTTCACGCTTCGGTTACGCTATAGGTGGTATTCTGATACCATTAACGATATCAATATTAGCGATTTATAGTACGCGAGTAGAAAAAGTAAATTAATAATGCATGTCTTCACAGAAAATAATAATTTTAGCGAAATACCAAACCAATAAATGCCATCACCATAACACAGTACCTAGGTAATAATTAGTAGGTTAGGTAGGTACGCAAAGAAAACGTCCCAAATCAAACGCCTTCATGCCCTGTGTACCCCGTGCCTTATGTACTATACCTAAGCGAAGACCGAAATGGCTCTTGGTAGCCGCAGTCACACATTTGTACTTACAATTGTCATCACTTGTTCGGTAGCTAATCCTGTGTATTATACAGTATATTTTAAACATTGTATTGTTTATATATGAAGCTAAATACTTAATCCATTTTATTACTATAAGTTATCCAGTAAATATTTAATAATCTTAGAAATATAGGCCGTTAAATCTCCAACCACGTCAAATAATTACCGTCAAACTATTTTAAAGTGAGATTTACTGTTTATCAATGTGAAATAGGATTGAAATATAGTTTTAATCTAATAATCCAATAAATACTGAATAGTTTGATATATAATACTAATAGAAATATATTAAATTGAGTACTTACGGCATTATTGAAACACTGAACTTTTTCGGCAACTCACGATCACAGCTCACGATTCGTACACCTTGCGAAGTAACGTAGATAAAAAATATTTAAGTGCAAGTCAGTTGGCTGTGTATTTTTTTAAGTATTGCCATCTTAATTGTCTATGGTTTGAACACAATTTAGGCCACATCCGACGGGCGCTTTACAGATTAAAAAATATCAATCGCAGAAACGTCGCTTGGTTGCTCCAGCTACCCAAAGCCATTTAGAGACGTGCGAAGTTGGTAGCTCTGGCTACCAGAAGCAAGTGAGTGGCTAAGAAAAACTCTTTTGAGACCAAGGAAGAAAGTTTTAGATAATAATCAGACTGCCCAAAGCGACGAAGAAGGATTACATGATCACCTAAAATGTTTGAAAAAAATCTCAGAAAATGATAAAACTATACACAAATTAAAAAATGACATATTGTCCTTAAAAGAGAAAATTAAAAACCTAATTCAAAATAATCAGGAAATTATAAACATGGAGGAAATAATGAATGAAAATAAACTGCTTAAGCAACTTCTACAAGAAAAAGAGGAGGAATGTCTGAACCTAAAGAAAATCCCTACAGAGAATGATGACACCAATGTCAAAGTAAAAGAAATTAATGAAATGCACTATAATAGTCGTACTTTTTTATAGATAAGTCTTTTAGGAAAGAAGCGGCAATTAATTCTGATACTTTAATTTTGATGCATCTTAATATCAATAGACTCAGGAACAAACTGTTAAGCCTAGAAGCTTTTATAGAGCTGGAACTTCAAAACAAGCCTAATGTTATAATGATTAGTGAAACTTGGTTAGAACCTAAACAATCCGACGCTATAAATCTGCCTGGTTACATGTTGGCAACACAGTCAGCCCGGATAATCACTAGAGGTGGTGGTACTGCCATTTTTGTGACTAATGATATAGCAGATAACTTTAATATAGTAAATGTTTCACCATATTACTATGAGAAAATATTTGAAATAAGTGCCTTGAACTTGAAACTGGAAAACTCCCTAAATATACATATTTTAGTACTATATAGATGTCCTAGCTCTAACTTTACTAAGTTTTTGAAGCAATTAGACTTATACTTGCGCGACTTAAAAACCAAAAATATCATAATAGCGGGTGATTTTAATGTAAATATAGTGGATTTTAATGATTACAGGACTAAAACTTTTCTGCAACTACTACTAGAGCACAATATTAAACCCACAATATTTCAATCTACGCGTACTACTGACTCCTCCTCTGCCACTTTGGATAATATTTTAACGAATATGGAAGAGATTACCAAAGCTTTTGTTTTTCCTTGTAGTTTTTCTGACCATGACGCCCAAATTATTATACTACCAATTTCACATATTCAAAAGAAAGAGAAGGTTAAATTTATATGTAAAAGAATCTTTGGCAAAAAGGCTACCGACAATTTTCGCAGTGATATATTAAAGGTAAATTGGGACATCGAGTTCCTAAATAGTGATTGTAATAGTAAGCTAACAACATTTTATGACATTCTAAATAACTTAATATCTAAGTATTTTCCATTAAAAAAGGTGTCTTTGAAAGCGAATACCAAGTGTTGGCTGACTAAAGGAATTAAACGATCTAGTTTTATTAAAAGAAAACTACACCTTAGATATAGGGAAACCAATGATGAAGAATTAAAGTCTTATTTTAGACGATATAAAAATACATTTAAAACCACTCTCGTAGTCGCCAAAAACATTCACATCCGTAAGGTGATTTCAAAAGCAAAAAACAAATCACGAGCAATTTGGGATATAATTAACGTCAACTCCGGTAAAGGTGGTAAAGCAAATAAAATGAATAAGATCAAAAGTCTCAAAATTGGTGATATGTTGGTTCAGGATGTAAAAACGATATCTAATACTTTCAATAATTTCTTTGTCAGCGTAGGTAAACCTGATGCTAGCGTATGTCACGATCGTTTCCAAAAAATACTTACAGGCATCAGTATGAATTCCTCATCAATATTTCTTACTCCAATTATTGAACCGGAAATTATTAAAACACCAAAAAATCTTAAAAATAGTAAATCGCGAGGACCCGATGACATAAGCACAGATTTTTTAAAGCAAAATATTGATCTTCTATGTGTTCCTCTATGTACTATATTTAATGATAGTCTACTAGAGGGAACATTTCCAAATTTACTTAAAAGGGCTAAGGTAGTTGCTATACACAAGAAAGGCTGCAAAAGTGAAATAAATAATTATCGTCCTATATCATTAATCTCGATCTTATCGAAAATTTTTGAAAAGTGCTTATACACTAGACTTGAATCCCATTTTGATAACAATTGTATATTATCTACGCACCAACATGGTTTTAGGAGCAATAAAAACACCACTTCTGCCGTGATACGCTTGGTAACGGAAGTCATGCAAACCCTTAACGATAGTTATCTGTGCGGAGGATTATTTTGCGACTTAACTAAGGCATTTGACTGTGTTGATCACGGAATGCTCCTCGCCAAATTGGAACGTTATGGAGTTCGTGGCACGGTCTTGAGTCTACTAAGGTCATATCTAAGTGAGCGCACTCAGTACGTAGAAGTGAGAGACCCGGATAGTGGTGACCTGGTCCAGTCAAGCGAGGAGGTTGTAAGGTACGGGGTGCCACAGGGATCCGTGCTGGGGCCCTTATTATTTATAATTTTTATTAACGACCTGCCACACTATCTTAAATGTGGAACTCCATACCTTTATGCTGACGATACGAGTGTTATCATAAGTGGCACAACCTCAGAGGAACTTGATATTAAGATGCAACAATGTTGGACGGAATTATCTGAGTGGTTTATATCAAATGGACTACGGGTCAATTGCACCAAAAGTTTTTATATGGTATTCCGCCGTGGTCCTAACAGTGCTGACCCTGTTTGCAATATACCCATAACTAAAGCTGATAATGTGCGTTTTCTAGGTGTTGAGCTGGATCCGTACCTAAGATGGCATAATCACATCGACTCTGTTAATAAAAAGCTGGCTAGTGCATGCTATGCTTTAAAGAATCTTGCTGGTACTGTTAATAAAACTATTTTAAAATCAGTTTATTTTGCCTACTTCGAAAGTATAATCAGATACTGTATTGAAGTGTGGGGTAATGGCACTACAATAGACTCAGTGCTAATAAAACAAAAAAAGGCTTTACGTATTTTAGCAGGATACTCTTATGTACCTGATACACATAGAAATATGTTTAGAGAGCACAACATTCTAACAGTTGTGTCACTATATCTTTATAGTATATGCTTATATGTATTTAAAGGTAAAAATACTATAAATATCAGACGTAACGAACAGAAGAACCTTAGGAACATCAATGAATTTATACTTAATAGAGCTCACTTCAAACATTACGACAAAAGCCTGCACAACACGGCACTGAGGGTGTACAATAAACTCGACTCTAAGATAAAAGAATGCAGGGACCTTAGAACCTTTGAACGTAGACTGAAGTCGTTCTTCATTGATAGACCATACTATTCTATTAGGGAGTTTTATGCTAATGCCTTGGATTGACTGTTTTATCTGTATACTTATACTTATATTTATTATTTAGCTTTACTTAATTTATGAACAATTACTTAAATATGTAATTTGGATTTTGGATTATTTCAATGAATTGTGCAAATTTAAATGTTTTTCTTATTAAATGAACTGAATTATTTATTTCTTATTAGATTATTACCACACTATGTATATTTTAATTGATATTACGTAAACTGTATTCTGCGCATTTTTAAATGTACCTATTCTAAGCATAATTTTACTCCTAAAACTGTATTTGCATGCATTTTATGTTTTACGCAAATAAATGACTTGATTGATTGATTGATTGTCTTCAAAAACCGACACTAACCTGGATCGCGACAAGCTCTTGCAAGCTCACGCAAGCCAAGCCAAACAACCCGTTCACACGCTTGTGTTCGTGGAAGCTTGTCGAGACTTGCCAAGCGTGTAAACGTACCATTAAAGGGATCTTTCCATACTGATTTTAAAGTACCGCGTTTATCTTATCAAAATGTAATTTCACTGAATAAACGACTATTATTTTCTATCCCCGTGTTCAAATCACGTGTTCACCATTTATCTGGATATATTCGTAGAGTGCTGAAACGATTCTACTAAATTATTACTATAATATTACCAGACCTAGGAATATACGGGGCAAAATTAAATGACAGCTAGGGATTGCCTGTATCGATAAAGTCAATTATCGATGCTTTTCCCATATACTAGTGATCGCTCCAATTTTTGTTTGTCATTTTTTTTTTGCGTTGGTTACTTTATAATTATATATTTTTAATCCTTGACGCAATCAGGGGCTGATGAGCTTAACGTTATAACGAGGTTGTTAGGCTCTTTTTTGATATCGTTCCTGGCCACTCTTACGTTTCTTTTATTGATCTAAATCCTTCAAAACTCAAAATTATTATGATCAATTCAGATAATATTGAAGTTTAAAAAAAAAACGTAACAAAATAAGTATTTTTTTTGCGTTTTCCAACCATATTATTATATTAATTACCCCTCGGTGCGTATTCCGATTCGCGCTTGGCTTGTTTTTTTAGTGTTGTCACCAGTGGTTTCCTATTACGAAGTGCTACATTTTTGACGTGTAAAGGTGCCCATGCACTTGAATTTACGTACGTACGTTTACGACGTTATCTATGAAAAGGGACCTTATTGTCGATGGCGCTTCCGCCATTATTAAAGATGCTCCGATATAAATACAAACGTCGCGTGACGCAGTGCGGCGTAAGCGCCATCGACGATAAGGTCCCTTCACATAGTAGGCCACATATCGTTTGATATCCGGTCCACTGTTCGTAGCAGATTTTAGGTACCTACGTAGCAGAAAAATGCTGCTACAAGCTACAGCGTAGCACTCGTAGCTTTGGCTGGCGGTGAAAGTGTTAAAAAAGTATCGGTATTGTATATTGATATTGACAATCCACAAAAAGAATGTCAAAATAACGCGACACTCGATCTTCACACTAACGCGGCAAATAGCGACAATCGATTACCCGAATCACTTAATGGTAACTTTATCCTATGGGCATACATACAGGGCATACATACAGTCGTCGTGTTTAAAATGTCATACAAAATTGTGAAACGATTGAAAGCGACAAGGTACATAAATTATCACTTATTTATGCTGTTGACTGTACTCGATAAACTGTACATATTGAAAGGGATGAAATTTTAGGTTTATCGGCAAAACAATTTTTTTAAATTTTTTCGACACTATATTTTTTTTTACAGATTGTCAAACTTTTTAATAAAGTTTGGGTAGTACACTTACTTGTGACGGTGTAACTTTTGATCTAATAGCCCAAAAAAGATAAAACAAAATGCATAGTATTGACATTAGTTAGGTTTATAATAATTGATAACAATATTGGACCAATTAAATAATGTTTTTTTTACTTTTTAATCGTATTGGTTCTTGTGCACAAGTCACTTTAGAAGTGAGAACACATTGTGATGTTTCTCGCCGGACAACTACATTTTATTGATATATTTTGTCCGGCAGCATGAGCATGTCATGCTCACTTAAAGGTCTTTGCTTACGGCGGCGTCGTTGATCGGGTCGCCACCTTCCCGAACAGATGGTTGAGGGAGGCGATGGCTGAGATACGCGTCATACTCGTGAACGGGTGCTGTCTGTGGGGTCCGGTCTGTTCACGCTTGCAAGGACGTGTTTTCCAGTTAGTTATTTTAATTATCGTTCCTGACGTAGAGACCTCGTCATGTTGTTCTCCTAGTCACTATTTTTAATTTAAGTAATTTAGCTTACATTTGTAATGATTTTATTTGTGTTAGTTTTGAAATAATTATTTATTACTGTATTACCTTGTAATGTTACTTTTAAGTATTATTGTATTTTATGATTGGAAAAAATGACCTTCTGCTGGAGTTTCTTGCGGCGCTTCTTCTCCGCAATGATGGTCTTGTCCGAAGCGCTAGTAGATTCACTCCATGTTACCGACGTGTAAAAGAGCCCTCATGTGGCCAATTTACTGAATAAATATTTTGAATTTTGAATTTTGAATAAAAAAATAACTGAGTAACTGCTTTTTTTGTGGAAAATTACTGCAAAAATATTATTTTGTTTTCATAAAAACACGATTTTCTCAAAATTTTGCACATGTTTTACAATTTTTTTTAAGTTTTTTATATCTAAAATTAAACGAGAAATAAAAAGCAAAAAAAAATAGTGAAATATCTACAAAATTTTGAGAAAATCGTGTTTTTATGAAATCAAAATGTCATTTTTGCTGTAATTAAAAATATAAAATCTGTAAAAAAAATGTGGTTCATTTTTATTTTTAAAAATTGTTTTCCCGATAAATTTACCTAAAATTTCATCCCTTTCAATATGTACAGTCACCAGCAATAATATATTATCCAACATTGGGCGCAAAATTATCTGACTTGTCTTTATTACTAGAGTTATAAGAGCGAGTCGAATATTTTTGCGCCCAATGTTGGATACTATATTATTGCTGGTGACTGTACATTTTATCGAGTACCACCCTGTATAGTTAAGGTAAGAAAAGGTACGTCACTTTTCGACTCTATTTCAACGCTATTAAGGTCCAAAATTGACGAACCTTTTCTTACCGTGACCATACATGCAGCCTTGGCCAAAGGTGTTGAGTACCCCACGTTTTCCTTTGTAACTTATAAATTATCTAATCTAGTCTAATGAAAAAACCATCCATGATGTAAAATCAGGAAAATAGTGTGCAAAATGTGGTCTTCTATAGTTGCTTTATAAATAAATAAATAAATAAATAAATATCAAGGGACGATCTCACACAAATTGACCTAGTCCCAAACTAAGCTCTAGGCTTGTACTATGGGTACTAGACAACGATATAAATACTTATATAGAGAAATATATACTTAAATACATAGAAAACATCCACGACTCGGGAACAAATACTCGTGCTCATCACACAATCTGCCCTTACCGGGATTTGAACCCAGGACCGCTAGCTTCGTAGGCAGGGTCACTACCAACTAGGCTAGCACGCAGTCAAGCAGAAAACGGCTGTTTTAGTCAAAAACTATGCATTTTGAGGTTATAAAAGTGTTTACTAATAACAAAAAGCAAGTTTTCAGAACCCGACTGTTGCTAACCAACTTTAAATCGTTATAAATCCTAAATGATCATTCAAAATGAAAAATGATGAATGAAACCTAAAGATCATTTTTAAATCTGTATTCAATGATACCCCACTTGTCATACTTGCTCGACTTTTTTTTTTATTTGCACAATATGGCGTCTGGTTGCCGCCATATTGAATTTTGATTACTGTCATATCTTCAGTGATACTCACCAGATTAAGACAAATCGATTGACATAAGAATCATCAAAATCAGGCAACGGGTTTAGTTTTTATAGTGCCACAAAGGAACAAACATACGTATATAGGCTGTGAAACACATTACCCTCCTCCTTCGGCAATCGGGTAAAAAAGACAAGTCAGTTGGTATAATGACTAAGGTAGATATCTTTTCTAAGTAGCTATTTGAGTGTGAAATCTGAAGCTAGAAAAAGTCGGCTTTTCAATAAAATTATTAATTGTAATTTTTTAGCCTCGTGTGGTTGCCGAGTTAGAATGGTGCCACTCCATGTCTTCCCATGGATGTCGTAAGAGACGACTAAGGGAATAAAGGCTTGTAGTACTGTTAGGCGATGGGCTTGCAACCTGTCACTAATACGCTGGTAAACATCTTAGCCTAATTGTGCAAATTGTGGTTATAGAATTATCAACAAGTTTTTAGAGATGTTTGTAATTCTTTAGCTCTGCCTACCCCACTCTGGGAACGAAGGCGTGAGATTATGTATGTAATTTTTTACGGATTTTCTCTTAACGTCAATAAATATGACGAATTTTTCCGATAGATATACAACTTTCTACAATAAAAGATATAAGATCACTTTTTAAAGTTCAACTTTTATATGAAAAAAGCATGGGTGCTCATCACCTTTGGCCAAGGCTGTAGGTACATTTACTCGTACAGGGACTCTATTCAAGACGGTAAAAACAATATCGTATTTGATCTGTTATCGTATTGTCCACGTTTTGATAGCTCTTATTTTCTTGACAGTAATGGCAGCTGTCGTCATAACAATACCATAACAGGCAAACTACGATATTGTTTTTACCGTCTTGAATAGAGCCGCAGATCTAGTGAATAATCCTTTCACATCTTGAAAACTCTTAACTCACGCCTACTTCCGAATGATGCCGACGTGTCTATGAATTATTGAATTATTAAGTGACATGTTTGAATTAAATAAATAGAGTACCTACTTTAGTTATCAGTGTCAAATGTCAAACCACGAGTTTGAAGTATATCACACCGATAGATATTAAAACCACCACGATCAAATTAGGTATAGGTAAACATGAAGAAATATAAATAAATGTTGAAAATAATTTCACAGTCTTGTCGATCTTAACGTTTCCCAGGTCTTAATGGTTTCGGCATGACTATTAAAAAGAACTGAAAACAAACTTAATCTTAATTAACAAAAAAATACTCTGGTATTAACCACTCTATATCGATTATCACTCTCGCGATGCGACGTTCCCCCACGTTGTCTTGATGGGTACTGAGTCAGACTGCAGTAGCATGACAAATACGAACATTTCCGAGAAAATACGATGTGAAAGAATATTTCACTACATCTGTACATACATGTACGATATAACTTATCGTCCCCTTACTTTCTCAACCTCGTATCTAATCGAATAGTTAGATAGGAAAAGCACTCTTATTTCGTAAAGAATAAAGACTACTTTCCTATCTAACTACTCGATCAGATAAGAGGTTGAGAAAGTACAGGGACGTTATGTCATGACAATTATCGCTTTATAAAATTTGAACCGTAATGACACTGTTTTATGCTTTTGTTTTTATTATCAAAGTTGACGCATAACTTTATAGTTATTATATCGTTTTAAAAAGTATCGTTATTGTAAAGTTGTTATAATTATCACTATCTTCTCGTATCCGGATTATATAACGTTATCGCAAAAATAACGATATTAAAGATAACGTTATGGTAATAATCGATATCTAAAGTATAATTGCGGCATGGAGCAACTCCCGCGCCGCTCCCGCACCGCTGCCGCATCGCTACCGCTTAATGTGTAAGCACTCCTTGGTCAGAGCAAAATTAATTCAGCACGATCAATCTCCTGAAACACAATATAGTAACATTATCCCATGGTCGGCATACATGATGTAAATGGGATATGATCGCTTAATTAGATTTGAACCTTATTAACCGTGATTTATGGTTCTGTTTTTATTATTAACGTAAGTGTTTTTTTAAGTTCAGTTCTGAATTCATAAGTTTTTGTATATTTTTGAGCCGTGATCCAAATGTGTCAAATGTCAATTTTGTATTTATAAGAGTTCAATTTTTAACCTTCCGACTAGCGTTGAAAAAGTCCGGAAAGAACTGGTTTTTTTCAAACAACTCGTTTTTTTTGGGATTTTTATAGAAAAAATGAAATTTTCTGCTCTTATTTTAATCTATATTCGGTCTTATTTGCACCTACAAAAGGGCGACATCGACGACATGGAGGCAGAAGCAATTGAAATAGGTGGCGAGAGTGTCAGTGATTGACAATTAATAAATTGTCATTATTCATTCGTTACTTTGCCTAAAAAACCCGAAAAAGATTTTGTTTTCCAAAAAGTCAAGGAGAATAACATTCGTTTTTTTCCGGAATTTTCAACACTACCCCCGACGAAAGAGGGTGTATTAAGTTAAACGTGATAATTTATGTCTGCGTATCTGTCTTTGACATTGTAGCTGCCAAATAGATAAACCGATTTAAACACAGTTTTTTTTAAAGGAAAGCTAGTTTAATCAGGATAGTTCGTAGCTAGATTTCATGAAAATTGGTTGGGCCGTTACAGAGATATTAGCTCTGAATGAAGGGTTCGCCTTTATATCGGGGGTCTTCATCTGATGAACAGTTACCGAATGACGCAGTTGACATCGCTGCTGCAATGTTGTTGAGCTTAGATTTTCGGAACTAAAAGTTGACGTGTTATAAAATACCCAAGAGCCCAACCGCAACTACGCATTAATAATCGTAAGATTATATTTGCTACATCAACACAAAAGTACGTGTGGTACGCCAGGATGGCCGTGCTAAAAATGGGTAGGTAAGTACTCAAAGGATCTATTCGGGCGTTTTCCAAAAAAAGTGTACATGAACTTTTTGTTTCCAGAATTAGTTTTTTTCTGGTTTTTCTTACTCAGAATCGTTGATACCATCGATCCTCATACAAGAAAAAAAGTGACCCAAATATTCCATTCCAGATCGTCACATTTTAGTATGCAGTCTTTTTTATTTATATGGTCGTGACGCACTGGAAGAAAAAACTTACATAGTAAAATCTGGGACACTTTTTTTCTTGTATGAGGATAGTAAGTATCAACGATTCTGAGTAAGAAAAACAAAAAAAAACAAATTCTGGAAACAAAAAGTTCATGTACACTTTTTTTGGAAAACGCCCTTCTTAAAACACAAACGATTGTAAAATAAAAATAAAATGTTTTTTTAAAACGCTCTTTGTAAGTCGTCGTAGGGAACCCAGCAAAGAAAAGTGGTCCGGCGCGTTCGTAGTACGTAAGGCGTCAATGAGAGGCGCCACACGGGCGTCGCCATCGCCGGTGCAGCGTGTCGTCACTGTTGTGTCAAATCAAATCAAAATATTTATTCAGTAAATTGGCCACATACAGGCTCTTTTACACGTCGGTAATATACAGTGAATCTACTAGCGCTTCGGACAAGACCATCATTGCGGAGAAGAAGCGCCGCAAGAAACTCCAGCAGAAGGTCATTTTTTCAAACATAAAATACAATAATACTTAAAAGTAAGTTACATTACAAGGTAATAAAGCAACAAATATAAATTATTAGAACTATCACATATAAAAAAAATACAAATTCAAAATTAAAAACATTACAAATAAATGTAAAAATTAACAAGATTACGTGTCAAATACATGAAACTAAAAATAATGACTAGGAGAACAACACGACGAGGTCTCTACGTCAAAAGCCGAGTGTTGTTCTACATATAAATTAGAACGACATGCCGCACATGAACTTCATTGGTTCTTTGACAAAGTAAACTTGATTGCTTCTTGAGAAACCTTAGAACTAGGTAGACATATCTCTTACATTTTTAAATTAAAAAGTTAAGTAGAAAAAATATAGTAGTTTATGCAACAGTTGTATAAGAGAGGTCAAAACAGACGAGTGGTGTGGTTACGGTTTACGTAAAGCAAGACGCCACGAGTATTTTTTGACTTAGTTATACACCGTTGCATACAATACTTTTTCTACGACTAGGTTTCAAATAAAATACAAAATTAAATTAACAAAATTTTATTAATATACCTAGGTTAGAATACGAACGAACGAAGCACAGAACAACAAACGAGCGAGAAACATTCGAAAACAATAAAATATGTGTCTATGGTTAACTTTGTTTTTAAATTGATGTGCACTTGCCAGGTTTCATATTTTTAAAAAAAGTTGCACAATCGATTTAACTTGTGAAATAGGGACTAAAAAACACCTAATTATTTGAGAAATGAATTCTTTTACCTTATTGGTCGATTTTAATATAGCTGCGTTCTGGTTGGTTGATACCAAATAAAATGTTTTTTTTAAAGAGTTAAATTAGTAAAAGAGTTTACATACCAAAAAGAACCTAACGTTCCGATTGACAGTCAATGTGTATTGTGATTGGTGGTTTAATTTGGTGAAGTATTTTGATTGGTCAAATTAACCTAGGTGTAAGCTTTGGCAGCTAGGCATATCGTTTTGGCTCAAAAAAGCACAAGTGCTGTTATGGGGAATAGACTAGATAGACTTTTCTAGGGAATGTTCTGCGGACATATTATCTATATTCTTATATTAGTGTTCGTGACTATATAAATGACAGATAAAAGTACAGGAGTAGGAAAAATTCAGAATCAAATACATTTCTAACATAAGCTAGTTACAATAAAAAATCCTTCTCTATCCTATTTATCCAAATGGGTTTTGAATTTCAGTAATTATGTCGAAGTGCGAGTCGGATTCACACACGATTATTCAATGGGGACCTCCGTTTTAACCGACTTCAAAAAAAGGAGGAGGTTCTCAATTCGTCGGTTTTTTTTAAAATATATGTTCCCCCATTACGCGGAGACCACGCACTGGACCGATTACAAAAATTTTTTCGTTGTTCGAATGGGTATACTGTTTTGTTGGTCCTATTGTCAACACGTCAGGATCTGATGATGGGATCTTGGAGAAATCAAAGGAACTCCTCAAATATTATAGGCACCTATAGCGATTTCGGTATTTTTCACTGTAACTCGTGCATTTGCTTTTGAAAAGTACTGTTTGGTGAAGTGGAACTGATGATAAAGACCACAGATGGCCACCGGAACTCCTTAACGGTACCTATTTGAAGGGTGGCGATAAGATATCTCGATTAAGATATTTGAGCGACTATGAGGGAGCACATTTAGGTTTAAATATAACTATGAAATTCCCGCAGCGTTGTCTGCGGCGACCTTGACATGTTCTATAGTTTCTCATTAATTGAGAAGTGGGACTACATAACAGCATAAATAGGATCACTAAAAAGTATAAAATAAAATAAATGTTTAAGAGAAAGAAATGGGCCGACCATTTCTAATTTATTTATTTTACTTAATTTATATTAAGTTTTTGTTGTTATAGTGGGAATAAACATACATAACTACTCTGTAAAAAGTCCAACTCTCTATCTATAATGGTTTATGAGATATAGCCCGCTGACAGACAGACATACGCACAGTGGATTGGTTACAGGCTCTTGTTGGTATCGTTTGGTTACGCAACTCTACGAAATCCGGTTTCTCAAATGATAACCCTTTTCGCGTCTTATCAGATTTTAATTTAAAAATTAGCTTAGGTTTCATGTTAAACTTTGGGCTGTAATATAAATTTCGAAGCTATGCATACTGATGAGAAGGAATTGTTTTGTTTACGCCGACTGTACCTATTTTAAACTTAGTGTTAGCCTTAGGGATACATTTTACATTCCAGGAGTTTACAGTTTGAATCCAAAATAAATTGGGCATTTTAAGGGTTCCGTAGCCAAACTAGGAACCCTTATAGTTTCGCCATGTTCGACGGTCCTTCCGTTCGTCCACAGCCTAGCTCAGAGACTCTTAGTACTAGACAGCTGTAATTTGGCATGAATATACATATTCGTTACGCCAACAAAGTGCTAAAATAAAGTCTAGAAATAGTACATTACTACAGAGGCCAGGACAAAAGGGGTTGCCGGCTGAAGACATATAGACGGCCGAGCAAAGCGAGGCCGGATAGGTCTGAGGCGGGCAACCTATATTTCCCGCCAAGGTATGTATAGTGCTTTTCTCAAACATCAAACATATTAATAATTCATTAAAAAAAAAAAAACATAAATTAGAAAGTCAAATTACTAGGAGTGCATAAACATTTAAAGTAACCTACAGTGCTCAGTCATCCGCGCTGTGTCGTGTGCGCCCGCCCGCCCGCCGGTGCCCCGCAGCGCACCTCCTGCGATCTAAGTGGCGGTACGCACCCCTAATTAACTTTGTTCTCCTAGTACTTTAGATAAACATGCAAACGCTTTGGTTGGATGCACGGTTTAGTATATTAAAAAAAAACAGCTATCTAGCCGCCATGTTTACACTAAAAAAAAAAAAAAACATTTATTGATTTTTTTAATACGCATAGTGGCAGAATGTCATGATGCCTGTGCCACAAATTTATGTGGAACGGAAATTAAAAAAGAGGACTTTGCAGGCCTAGGCCTGCACGATTTGTATGAAATTCCATAAACGACCTCTTGTCCTAGCCGCACCTGAAACGTCATACTTGGCGGCCTATTATAAGGAACATAACATCAATATTTCATGGCATGTTTGAGAAAAAATTTTTTCGTACATGTCCTTTTTGACCTGTTATCGTATTGTTAACGTTTTGATAGCTCTTATTTACTTGACAGTAATGCCGGTTAAAAACACCATAACAGATCGAATACGATTTGGATTTTAACGCCTTGATTAGAGGCACAGATACTGTAATTTTTGACACGGTGTAATATAATGCAATATATACGTAAATGAATAAACAAGCTTTTAAAGCCCGACTGCATTTTTCATATAGTCATCGATACGTCACAGACGGCCAATTCATATTTCCTGATCTATATTACACTACCTACTAACAATTCTTGGACCATCCAAGCGAGATCAACCAAGAGAGATTTTCTCTTAGTTAACATAAAATCCATAAAATGAATACAATAGTTATGATATTTATTAGTTATATCAACCAAAGCTGATAGTAACAACATCAAGTTCTTTAGTGATTCAACTAACGTCTTAGTTGATGTATCTATCGTCTTGTCAGGCTCGTGTGGAATCAAGACGCTTTCGCACAACAATCACAATCTTGTTAGAAGCGACCATCTTTTTTCGTGTTTCTATAATTTTACGTGCATTTGGAAACATAAATTATTTTATCTACATCCATATCATAACTTCCCTACAATATGTTCAGAAGCGATAAGCAAATCGCCTATATTAAGAAACCTGTATCTGTGGTTGCATCTTAATGTTTACATTAAAGTACCTATAGTGCATCGTAATGTTTACATTAAAGTGTCGGTACCTAAACATTAAAGTATCGGTAATACTGTGCCACTAACTTGAAAATGCAAGCCATATCTGTACATTATAAATAAAGTTTGTTTTTTATAATTTGTTTGTTTGTTTTAAGCTTTGTTACTACAAACAAGTTAAGTTAACAGTAACAATAACTTAATAAAAATACAGGCCATATCTGAACATATTATAGAAAACTTATGATACGCATGTAGATAAAGTTATGTATGCGGCTATACATAATTAGGCATTAAAACACTCGTGTGATCTTATTATGCACCAGCCACATAAACTACTATTTTGTTTCAAGTCAAATTACTTTTGCATGCCGATACGACTGGCTAATTGACAAGAGTCTGAATAATTAAAAAAGTTGTATGCCAAGTGAGTTTCCGGGGTCACGCGCGGGCCGTATCAGCTGAAATTTATGATATCCGGTTATACACGCGTCCCTCGGCAGTGATCACTTGTTTACTAAGTCTCTGGTCACCGATGTACCCCACAAATGTGTTACAAATAAATGAATAAAAAAAACAACTGAAAAGCGAAAAATAAGCTATATAATCTATAGAAAATTATAAGAGAATGTACTTATTGATATCTGGGCGTTTCTTTAAAAGTTTGTACCTAGTTAAAGGCTAAAATTAATAAACGTTAACTTTTCCGCTGAGTTACGAAAATTAGTTATACTTGTGATAAGATAAATGGTGGTATCTCAGACAAAACTCCTGCAGCAAGTGCAAGCATATTACTAACGGGTGAGGATTGAATCTACCTCATTGATTGAATGAGAGATACTGCTAATTGGCGCTGAGAGGTATATAAATGTACGACAAATTTTCGTAACTCAGCGGAAAAGTTAACGTTTCTTAATTTTTGTCCTTAATTAGGTACAAACTTTTAAAGAAATGCCCATTTATAACAATTTAAATTTAACTTAAATATTGGGAAAGGTGTTCCAGGGGACAAGCTAGTCCAAATGTTATTTTTTTTCAACAAATAGGTTTTGAAATTCATTGCTTGTCCCCGCCTGCAACACCTTTACCAATATTCAAATTAAATTTAAATTGTTATAAATATCAATAAGTACATGCTCTTACAATTTTCTATAGATTATATAGCTTGTTTTTCGCTTTTCAGTTGTTTTTTTATTGCGGTCAGGTTATTTGTTTATTTTTAATAATTTAATTTATTTAACTCTTTTTAGTTTTTATTAATAAAATAGTAGTTTGATTAATTATTACTAAGTAAGCAATATAATGAGCTCTGGAGCTTAAATTTTTAATTTCGCGAAGCTACAAGTGATTTCGCTTGTTATTTGAAGCGAAACTCTCTTTCTAGCGAAAGGAGTTTATTACTTAACATATACGTATTTTTTGACTTTCCTGTCAAAATAGTAGCATAAAAGTTTTATAATGTATATATATTTGGAATGGGCTATTTAATAGCTTTCATTTGATACCCATATTGTTATAATAATAATAATAATAAAAAATCCCCTCCATTTTTTTTTTCGAGGACGCCATATTGAAATATTATAATTATACCCTATGTCACTTCGGCAATTAAGACGAATCGAATGACACCTCGTATCTTAAAATCCGTCAAGCCGTTTAGGCTGCAGAGCGTGCCCAGAAATAGACATACATACATACATACATACATACGCTCGAAACATAACCCTCCTTCTGACGCAGTCGGGTAAAAAGATACACGCTTTAAAAACCTATCAGTTTTAACCCCCCGACAAATAAGGGGGGGTGTTATTAGTTTAACGCGTGTGTATGTGTATCTTTGTACGATACTTGTAACTTGTAACGATATTTCGGTAAGCGCTATAATAACGTTAATAACCGTTATTTTCGTATAACGTAATTTTTAAATCTGCGTTTGTTATTTGCATTTTAAAATGCATTTTTTGTGATAAAGCTAAGTATTTTAGCTGGCTATTTGAAAAGGGGCGGAAAACGGACGGAATATATGAACGGACATCGAAAGGACGTTGGTTGCGATGTCTAAACGGACAAAAATCGTCCCTTCTGGGACGTCCGCCAGTCACGCAAAGTGCCTAGGTACTCGTACCTAAGGAGCGGCAACAGCTCGTAGTTTATAAGTTTCATAACGTTATTATAACGTTATTTAAGTGTAACGTTATTACGATTTTGTTACTATGTAGCGTAACGTTATTAAAAAATACCGTTATATTTAAACGAAATTTTGAGCACTAACAAAAATATAACGTTATAATAGCGATATTATTCATAACGTTATAAAGGTCTGGCTCCGATCGCGCGATCCAAGGAGCGCGATCCAAAGACGTTGTTGGTGTGGACGTGTCGCGTGCGATCCAAGCGTACGATTGAGCGCGCGCTGCTTGCCGCGGGTCGATCCGTTTTTCGCCGACCCAAGCCGATCCAATTTTGGATCGTCTAGTGTGGACCCGGCTTGAAATTTCTTGTATGGCAACACCTCTTTGTATTTCCCTTATTAGGGTTCCGTAGTCAAACTAGGAACCCTTGTAGTTTCGCCATGTCCGTCCGTCCGTCCGTCCGTCTGTCCGTCCGCAGCCTAGCTCAGAGACTCTTAGTGCTAGAAAGCTGTAATTTAGCTTGAATATACATATTACTCACGCCAACAAAGTGGTAAAATAAAGTCTTGAAAAAAACTCTTTTTTTAGTGTACCTCCCCTACATACGCACCTTCAAAACAATAGTGAAGTAAATTAGAAATTTTAAATTTCGATTTAGGTCTCTATAATAATAAATTTATGACTTGAAGTTTGAAAGCACAAATTTTGAATTAGGTCACTATTGTTCTGAAGGTGCGATTATATAACGTGGGGATGTTTTTTTTTTCTCGTCTACCCCATAGTGTGGGGTGTCGTTGGATAGGTCTTTCAAAAATATTGCGGGTTTGTTGAAATAATTTTTCGATTAAGGGATCCGTTTATGAAATATTTAGCATAAATCGCTAATTTTTGTTAGAGTCAAGTGTCCCCCCCTACAGCCAAAACTACAAATACTAAAAATCTGAAAAATATCTTAAATGAAAGCGCATATAACGAATATTAAAGGAAAACTATGACGACTCAGTAGACTTGATTGGTTCCTGAGATACAGGCGACTAAAGTGTTTATACCTACTAAAATGACCTAAGACAGCACCAAATAACTTTAAATAGAGAATTACTTCATACTTTTGGTTTTTTCGTCAGACATGCTCTTACCCGTTTTTTTTATTTGTTTGTAAGTCCGTTGTAATAACACTACTGACTACTACCCGCTATTTATAAATCTTCAAAATATACAACTCTTTTAAGTTAGGATGGACGGAGCGGAGGCTTATCAATTGGGTTCCGTTGGGATCCCCTTTGGGTACGGAACCCTAAAAAACAAATGCTAAATCAAATCGCAGGCATGTACAGTCGAGTTCATAAATATATTTATCTACATCCATATCATAACTTCCCTAAAATATGTTCAGAAGCAATAAGCAAATCACCTATAGGTATTAAGAAACCTGTATCTGTGGTTGCATCTTAATGTTTACATTAAAGTATAGTAAAGTGTCGATACCTAAACATTAAAGTATCGGTAATACTGTACCACTAACTTGAAAATGCAAGCCATATCTGCCTGCAAGCCATAAATGCCTCTTATTATGGACCAGCTACATAAACTACTATTACAGGTCGACACACGTAAAAAGAGCTCCGAGCGGCTAGTAGAGGGGATATGTTTGCGCATGTTGTCTACTAACAAACAAATCATAGATAAGAGTGTATTACTGGTAACCAATAGCGTGGCAGCAAAGCGAAGCGGTTTACGCTCCCCCCGCCGCGCCCACCAATTTGGTCCGTAATTTGCTCACTGCGCAGGTAGGTCGCTCAGGGCTTTTTACGTGTGTCGACTTGTACATTTTAGTACCTTGTCACTTTAGCCGCAGTGAAAATTCATATATGGCAGTTTAAATATGACATTAAATAGACAAGGTACTAAAGTGTACACATCGCACGGTGAGAACGAAAGTGACCTAATACGAAAATCAAACTTTTTGGGAAATCAACAAAATGGGTTTACGTTTTAGGAAGTTTCTCCTTAATTATATCATAACATCCTGAAATAAAGAGCGTAAGTAAAAAAAAAACTTCTTTGTGTTCCTTATGTATTCCTTAACCAATTCCATTTATTTTTAATGTTTTAAATATTAAATGTACTAAAGTTAATATCTTCCCAAGAAAACCTTCCAAATATAAGTCACTTTAGCATTAGAACTGACATAGATTACCAATGACCTATTTTGAATTAGGTCACTTTAGGACTAAAGAGTCATTGGTTTAGGCACAGCTTAAAGTGTAAAAATGACTCAACTAGTTTTAAGTCAGACCGAACAGCATACATTTAAATGATAGAATGACTCAAAAAGGACATCGGTCACTTTAAGACATAAATCCATTCATAGAGCTTACCTTATTACTCGTATGTAACGACGCACTAAGTATTAGGTCCCTGCTTTTTTAAATTATCTTCACGCAACTTCTGACGCAATACTAAATTCGTCATTATTGCAATGGTGAGAGGGGCGCGGAAATGAAAGAGACCCAAAGTCTCAGTTTCTCCCTTTCTAGCCCAATTTCGTCAGTGTTTGATTGAATAAGCAAAAGAACATCCTTTTTAAGTCATTTTACATATTTAACTCAATTTACCAAAATTTTGAATTAGGTCGCTTTTGTTCTCACCGTGCGACATATTTATGAGCTCGACTGTAATTAAAATAGGCTATTTGACTAATTTTAGAAACCCTTTTTAAATGATTATTTATGACATATCAAGCACACTACATCGATATTTCCTTGAGATTCTACTGTATTATCAATAAAAATCTATGTTAAAGTTAAAAATTTTAAAACCGCGCTAAAAACGCTGTTTCTGTCATGGCGCTGGCCATATGACAAGTGTGACGTCACACGCAAGTAAACAATAATCAATCATTTGAAGAGATATGCCCTTATGATCTGTAGTTACTTGCATGTGACGTCAACAGCAAGTAACCACAGCTGCAAACCAATTCATAGCGTTTCTGCCACAGATAAGGTTTCAAAAAATATTACAAATTCTTTCGTGTAATTTCCAAAAAATATATACATAATTTAGTTTAAAATAAAGTGAAATATATTGTTTCACGCTATTATCTGATAGGATGACCATAATTTTTAGTATATTTTCAATGCTGTCAAATAGCCTATTCTATGGAGGCCGATTCCGTAAGCATCATTATTGAATAGATCCTCTCCTTAATATGGGGCAGTAAAACTAAATTTGTGGGGATTCTGGGCTCTGAGAGGGCAGATGAAGTTATTGATACAGTTATATGTAGGGAAATGGTGGAGATTACATCTTTCCTTACCCTAAAAGCGCCCCGCCCTCGCTTCGCTTCGGTTTATGTGATATTTCTGAAACACTCGAACATAAATATAAAAAGAAACCGGTCAAGTGTGAGTTATTTCGCAGAATTTTCATTTCCTCGAAAGGCATTTCTCACCGCATGCGTTTTTTATTTTTATTTTGTTAATTCTAACCAAACCTAACCTACTTAATTCATGTTTAAGATACACTGAAAAAAATAATTGGTCGCTTCTAAAAAGATTGTGATTGTTGTGCATAAGCGTCTTGATCCCATACGAGCCTAACAAGACGATAGATACACCAACTAAGACGTTAGATACATCAACTATGATGTTAGTTGAATCACTAAAGAAATTGCTGTCGTTAACTATCAGCTTTGTTTGATATAACTAATATCTTAACTATTGTATTCATTTTTGTCAACTAAGCGAAAATCTCTCTTTGTTGGCTCCCATTTTTTAGAGTGTATCCTGAAAACATCTTGGTTTCAGCAGAAACTACCGTTGGACAAAATGAAATTCGATGAAATGATGTGTTATCGTGATTCGGACAATAAATCAAAAAGCACGTCAAGGAAAATTATAACTAAATAGCTTTGAAATGTACAAAATGAGCATCTTCGTGACACCCCGTTTGCTATTGCTACGTTCTTGAGTGGCGTCCGCGGACCGGGAGACGAGCTGTAGGCCTCCAACAAGATGGAGTGACGACTTTGTAAAGATCGCGGGAACGCGGTGGATGCGAAAAGCACAAGACCGGTCTGAGTGGAGAGCCTTGGGGGAGGCCTATGTCCAGCAGTGGACGTCTTTCGGCTGACATCATGATGATGGTACAGAATGAGCATCTTCGTGACACCCCGTTTGCTATGATCAAATCACTTTCATGTTTCAACCACCCAAACCCCTTTTCAAATATTCATAATTATGTACTCGTACAGTCGCCATCAAATATAGTGTAGCGGGCGAGGTACTCAAATATTTCGGAGCAGCATTACTTTTCAATAAATTCGTTACACTAGTTATGGTCAATAACACCAGAACATGCAATTTGTCATCAAGGAAGAGCAGCGACTTTTCAATAAATTCGGAACATATAACGAGGTAAAAATATCAGAAAGCACAGAACGTCAAAGGTATCTACGCACTCAGGGTGATCATAAAGATCGGAACATTTATGCATGTCGATCTTTGGCATGACGTATTTATGTTTTGTTTGGAATGCATAATAATTATAGTAACGAATTTAAACTGTGTGATACAGACTTAAGGTATATTTTCCATAAATGTTCCGATCTTTATGATCACCCTGAGAGCGTTCTGTGCTTTCTGATATTTTTACCTCGTTATATGTTCCGAATTTATTGAAAAGTCGCTGCTCTTATATTTATGACAAACTGCATGTTCTGGTGTTATTGACCATAACTAGTGTAACGAATTTATTGAAAAGTAATGCTGCTCCGAAATATATGAGTACCTCGCCCGCTACAATATATCTGATGGCGACTGTACAAGGTGAAATTTTAATGACCGGCCAAATTTTAAGGACTAACTGTGGTCATACTGGTCAACTTTTATTACGGGACCAACATAGGAATCACGAAAAAAAAATCAGCTGTTCCATACATTTCGGCTGTTTAGCTCTCAAAGTTTGTATGGAACAGTTGATATTTTTTCGCAATTTGGATGTTGGTCCCGTAATAAAAGTTGACCAGTATGACCACAGTTAGTCCTTAAAATTTGGCCGGTCATTCAAATTTCACCCTGTGTATAAAATATAGTTAGCTACACCATTTATAAGTCAAGAACTGAACCGATTTTGATCTTTGATTTGTTGAATTTGTTGTTTAAAAATCCCTAATGCGGGATGAACTAAAATTTTAACTTCAAAAAACTCGGTTATCCATCAGTGCGGCGCCCGGCACAACGTGTCCGTGATCAGTTGCGAACGCGTTACTAACCGGTTGCTGACTAGTCGCGTCGTGTGCGAACGTCAATGAAAATGTATAGCGGTGACGCTCAAGCAACTCTTTAGTAATTTGAGTTTGTAACTAGTTATTTGTGAGTAGCTCCGTGTGCGGAGGGCCTTAGATGGCCTTAGGGTATAATGGGTTACGACCGTTTTGACCCGACTGCCGAAGGAGGAGCGTAATAAATATGTCTCACAGCCTATATATGTATGTTTGTTCCTTTGTGTCACTATAAAAACGAAACCCGTTGTCCGATTTTGATGATTCTTATGTCAATCGATTGTCTTAATCTGGTGAGTGTCACTAATCAAAATTAGAAGAAGATATGACAGTAATCAAAATTCAATATGGCGGCAACCGGACGCCATATTGTACAAATAAAAAAAAAAGTCGACCAAGTATGACAAGTGGGGTATCATTAAATAGGAATTTTAAAATCATCTTTAGGTTTCTTTCATCATTTTTCATTTTGAACGATCATTTAGGATTTATAACGATTTAAAGTTGGTTAGCAACAGTCGGGTTTTAAAGCTTGCTTTTGTTAATTATTATATCGTTCTTTTTTTTAACCCTCGACAAATAAAAGTGTTATAAGTTATAAGTTTAACGTATGTATATGTGTATATGTGTGTCTGTTTGTGGCGCCTTAGCTCCCAAACGGACAGACCGATGTGATAAGGGGCCAATTAAATAGATATATCGCACCTTCAGAACAATAGTGACCTAATTCAAAATTTCAGCTTTCAAACTTCAAGTCATAACTTTATTATTATAGAGACCTAACTCGAAATTTAAAATTTCTCAATTAGGTCACTATTGTTCTGAAGGTGCGATATATCATTCTTAAAGGATACTGAAATAAACAAATCTCATGCAGAATTGCGAAAAGCAAGTTTATTTAAATTAGCACACCGTAAAAGAAAGTACGTATGTATTAAAAATGCAATGCAATCAGAACTTTAACTTACATAGTATAAGGTTAAATGTTCTAGAGCTACGAAATGTACATACGTCCTTTTAACGCAAGTTTATTATGATACGAGGATGCACTCGTATAAACGTCGTTAAGGCAATTATATTTGCGTCTCTTTCCGCTAGGGTTGTCAACGGGATGGGTCTATATTGGAATCCATAGTATCGTTTGTCCTATGCGTAATTTGTCCTAATTCATCGTTTGTCCTAAAGCCATTTCCGCCTGATGTTTAAACTTTTTAGTGTTGTTATAACACAACTCTAACCTAACCTAACCGCAGGTATTTTTGGAAAGCTTAAAAAGTGATCTGTCTCAGGCGAAAACCAGTTTAGGACAAACGATGTATTAGGACAAATGACGATTAGGACAAACGATATTATGGATCGCGAATGACACCCCAACGGGATTTCAGCAGGATTTGAACTGACCCTCGCAGTTAGTTCATGTACAGTCAACAGTATAAATAAGTGATCATTTATGTACCTTGTCGCTTTCAATCGTTTCACAATTTTGTATGACATTTCAAACACGACGTTAAAGTGACAAGGTACATAAATGATCACTTATTTATGCTGTTGGGTGTATTGTCATTCTTTCACCCTGACGTTGGGTGGTGTGCCCCAATAACCCCCGACTCCAAAAGAAATGTATGTGTATCTTATGTCATCTTGAATTTTTAAAAAATTCAACTATTAAAACTTCTACAATTTGAATTGTATGTTCTGACCACTCTTAAAAGTATTAATTTTATAATTAGTATTCAAGCATTGGTAAAGAAAATACATAAAATTATATATATGTGATGTATATGTGTGTGTGTGTATATGGTCGTGTATGTTTGCATGCATGTATGTGCATATGTATACTCATATTTACATTTACATTGCTAATCTACCTCGGTCTCCCAAGATACACGCTTCGCCTAGTTTGGGGGCCTCTGTTTGTTTCTTCACAAGTCAAACTGCGTGTGTACCTCTAATTTAGTGTACTAATTTAATGTGTACCTCTAATTTAGTGTAGTATTTGTACACATTCAAATAAACGTTTTTTTTTTTTTTTTAATCTGTCTATCTGTCTGTAGCATCGTAGCTCCCAAATGAAAAATCGCTAGCCTGGTTGGTAATGATCATTCATTAGTCATTACAAGAGGGGAGAGGTAATTTGTTTCACAGTTTTGAATCTAAATAAAAATCCAGCCCGCTCCACAGCTGATTTAATCTTTATATTTTGAATTTTATTAGATAAGTACATATTTAATTTCCGTAGTTTAAGATTGTTCGGCGTAGTGACAGCCCTATACGACCCAGCTTTTACTGAACAAACACCATCTTCCTCCTATTCTCTATGAGTATTATTATAATAGACAAACAGCGAAGTTTTCTGTCTGTTATTCTTGAGTAAATCCACGGATTGTACAAAATGGGAAAGTGAGTTGCCAAGTTGCCAATGATCCGACAACGATGTGGATTGAAAGATGATGTATACTCCATACCATTTAACTTGTCTTATTTAGTAAAAACTATTATAACCTCAAAATACTGCCTTTTCGCCTAAAATTACAATTTTGTCATAAACAAACCATCCATGATGTAAAATCAGGAAAAAAGTGTGCAAAATGTGGTGTCTAGTTGCTTTATTCTCCAGAAAACGGCCGTTTTAGCCGAAAATGATGCATTTTGAGGTTATAAAAGTGTTTACCTACACACATATCATAAACCCTCTATGATGCGTTCAGAAACCGCAAATTATGACCAGCATAATAATCAACTCTGTTAGAGCAAATTTTTTATCTGCGGAAGTAAGCTTATGGATTCATAAGAACATCAATTTCGATGTTCTAATGACATTCAAATTTCGAACATCTCTGAAAAACAAAGAAATTTGATTTGACCTCTATTCTAATATCAGTCAAGATGACGTTTAGTTCGAAATGAATCGTCAATTTGTATACAAATTTGACAAATGTCGCACGTAAGTAAGATATCGAACGATATCAAAGTTGGAGCCGACTCTAGTTTGTCTCTGAATTAAAAAAAAACTATGAGAGCTGCCAGAAAACTTTTCAATCTTTTCATTACCGCCATTACCGGTTAAAATTAAATATGCTTCTCCTGAATGCATCATGGAGGCTTACGATATGTGGGTAGATAATGTAGTGTATATAACTGTACATAATTAGGCAAATAAGCTTGTTTAAAGCCTATTGCCAGTGTTTTTATACATGCCAACTGTGGACCAAATACACCAAACGTTCGTTCAACACGCTAAGAGTACAGTACAACAATGCTTTTCGTATTTTGCTGAAACTACCGCGTTTCTGCAGTGCGAAGGGCATGTTCGCTGGTGCGGGAGTGCCAGGTTTCTTTGCCGTGCTTCGAGCGCGCTCTGCGGCCTTTTGGGAAAGGTTACGAGCCTCAGATAATGAAATATTGTCGATGATATCTGATGATTTCAGCGATGTATTTAAAATACATTGGGTCTACTTGCACCGGTCAGCCAACGGGCAGTTGTGACCTTATGTAAATTTTATTGTTTATGTCCTGTTTTATTTTTACAACATTAATTCTAAATTTATATTTGTATCTTATTTTATTTTATTTTATTTAAGTTTAAAGTGTAGTCATCTTTCACGCTCTGTCTCTTGTATAAATGGGTTATGTAATTGCCTGAAAATAAATGATTATTATATTATTATATTTTCCTACTCCTGTACTTTTATCTGTCATTTATATAGTCACGAACACTAATATAAGAATATAGATAATATGTCCGCAGAACATTCCGTAGAAAAGTCTATCTAGTCTATTCCCCTTAACAGCACTTGTGCTTTTTAGAGCCAAAACGATATGCCTAGCTGCCAAAGCTTACACCTAGGTTAATTTGACCAATCAAAATACTTCACCAAATTAAACCACCAATCACAATACACATTGACTGTCAATCGGAACGTTAGGTTCTTTTTGGTATGTAAACTCTTTTACTAATTTAACTCTTTAAAAAAAACGTTTTATTTGGTATTAACCAACCAGAACGCAGCTATATTAAAATCGACCAATAAGGTAAAAGAATTCATTTCTCAAATAATTAGGTGTTTTTTAGTCCCTATTTCACAAGTTAAATCGATTGTGCAACTGTTTTTAAAAATATGAAACCTGGCAAGTGCACATCAATTTGAAAACAAAGTTAACCATAGACACATATTTTATTGTTTTCGAATGTTTCTCGCTCGTTTGTTGTTCTGTGCTTCGTTCGTTCGTATTCTAACCTAGGTATATTAATAAAATTTTGTTAATTTAATTTTGCATTTTATTTGAAACCTAGTCGTAGAAAAAGTATTGTATGCAACGGTGTATAACTAAGTCAAAAAATACTCGTGGCGTCTTGCTTTACGATGTTCGCCTGCGGCTCACATCGTAACCACACCACTCGTCTTTTTTGACCTCTCTTATACAACTGTTGCATAAACTACTATATTAAAACACTTGTGTGATGTTATTATGAAACTCGCCTTCGGCTCGTTTCATAAACCCACGCTCGTGTTTAATACCCTTCATTATGTACAGTCACATAAACTACTATTACTAAATGAGACAAGTCAGTTGGTATGGACTTTAGTGACAGGGTAGTGTTTTTATGTTCTATTCTTTTACTTTTCAGTTTTTTCGATTTAAATTAGGGCGTTTCTTTAAAAGTTTGTACCTAGTTAAAGGCTAAAATTAATAAACGTTAACTTTTCCGCTGAGTTACGAAAATTAGTTATACTTGTGATAAGATAAATGGTGGTATCTCAGACAAAACTCCTGCAGCAAGTGCCAGCACATTACTAACGGGTGAGGATTGAATCTACTTCATTGATTGAATTAGAGATACTGCTAATTGGCGCTGAGAGGTATATAAATGTACGACTAATTTTCGTAACTCAGCGGAAAAGTTAACGTTTCTTAATTTTTGTCCTTACCTAGGTACAAACTTTTAAAGAAATGCCCATTAATGATTTGTCAAAAGTAATGTTGTCAGTTTGACAAAGATTGAAAACGGAATGCTAATGGTTTGGTCATTTAGAAATGGTGGATGAAAGAAGAGTACCGACAGAGGTATGGCGAGCGAGAAAGAGTGGAAATATCGGCAGGGTGGTGCGCTCCATACCCACTAAATATAGAATAAGGTCAGCCCTATTCACTCCTAAATATAAGGATATAATTTCGAAGTGTCTAATTTCATAATTGTGGCGTTATTTATGAAAAGGGACCTTATTGTCGATCGCTTCCGCCATTATTAAAGATGCTCCGATATAAATACAACGTCGCGTGACGCAGTGCGGCGTAGGCGCCATCGACAATAAGGTTCATTTTCATAGATATATAATTACCAGGGATCGTAAAATGCGAGCAAAATCCATTGAAATGACGTATGACAACCAGTTAGGGTTGGCGATGGTTCTAAATTTATCAACTAAAATATTAGGTACTCAAATAATACAAATAAATATATTTTTTACTGATGAAATCGAACACAATCCGAAACTCAGTTTACTGGTTAGTTTACTATTTTATTATATTTACAATTTCAAATCAAATAATTCCCAATTTTACACTTGGGATAGTAAGTTATAATTTTCGCAAAAGTACGATGGCGAGATAATGCAAATAATACAATCAGATTGTCAATCATGACAAGATAATAGTCGTAAATCTATAGACAATGAACTTATCAACTCTAAAATTTTTAGTGTAACATTATAGATAAACCATGAACACTAATAGGGGCAATTTATCACCATAATGATAACTAGTGCTTTTATAAGTATAAACACATTTCTCCATACATATTTAATTTTTTCGATTATATTATAAGTGACAGCCCTAGCACTTCAATGAATTTTGCTCGCATTTTACGATCCCTGATAATTACATAGTATAAAACAAAGTCTCTTCCGCTGTCTGATCCCTTATATCTTTTAAATTACTCAACGGATTTTAATGCAGTTTTCAGCAGTGATTCAAGAGGAAGATTTATAGAGTCTGTCTAATGAAAGCTGAACCTGGGAAAAAGCGGCAAATTCAAAAAATCTTGATATGGTATTACCGATCAATGAAGGAATAAACGATATTGATACTTTTATTATTTTATTTATTTTGGTGGGCACAAAGGAAGAGGAAACGCGTACTATATTTTCATATATATTATTACGAGCGCTATATTTTGATGAAAAGCACTTTAGGTAAAATACGATGACAGTGACTGGAGCACATTTGGTTTTTCGAAATATATTTGACATGAAAATATACTGATCTGCACGTGTAGCACAAGTTGTATTTTCTCGCTTGTCGCTCTGTGCGTCTCTATCGTAACAGACTAGATAGTAAGGGAGATCCGAGCGACAAACAAGTCACGAGCAACTTGTGCTAGTCGTGCTGTTGATAGATTTCATTGATACGAGAGGTTTTCGTCTGTGTCGCACACAGCATAATAAAACAATGATGATGAGGAATATTATATTCAACCTTTTTAATAAAGTAATTAGAGGTAACATTATTCTCATCACCCTTACACCTCTATCTAACGACAATTATATCTTGGAGAAGAAGCGCCGCAAGAAACTCCAGCAGATCATTTTTTCCAATCATAAAATACAATTATTCTTAAAAGTAACATTACAAGGTAGTAAAGTAATTAATAATTATTTCTAACAACACAAACTTAGTCGTTACAAATGTACGCTCAATAACATTGAGTAAATTAAAAATAGTGACTAGGAGAACAACATGACGAGGTCTCTACGTCAGGAACGATAACTAAAATAACTAACTGGAAAACAGGTTCTTGCAAGCGTGAACAGACAGGACCCCACTGACAACACCCGTTCACGAGTATGACGCTGATCTCAGCCATCGCCTCCTCAACCATGTGTTCTCTGCCAATAAGCATCTGAGTGTAGGCACTTGTTTTTTTACAATATAAAATTCATTTATTTTATTTCGGATAGCTTGGATGTCAAAGCTATCCAAATTAGACACCGTGGCCTTGTGAGGTCGCTTTTTTCCGGGAGTACTAAAGACACCGTTGTTTAATTTTCCCTCATTACTTATTCTTTTTAAAGATGAAACACTGATATCTGTAAGAAGAAAGAAAGTGTTAAATAAACAGAACACCATTTAGAAATACATTGTGTGGTTGCGCAGTACAGCCCCATTGTACAGTCCGACAGCCCTAAAAACATTTGGGTTTAGGTGAAATGAAATTGCATCGGTGAGGTTCTAATCGCAACGGTTTAAGAACAAGGAAGACTCATATAACCCGAACATCTTTTATATCTGGCCGATCAAAAATGACATTAAATAAATAGATAAGGTACTAAAGTGTACACATATTTATGAAATCGACTGTACAGTGTACATTTGGTTCATAAACAACAAAATGCTGTTTGCTCCGCACACAGAAAATACATATCAAATAATATGTTTATGATATCTTTTAACTAAACACCTCCTTATTGTTTTATTGAAACTATGAGTGTCAGTTACATTAATCATCTGTCTATTAAATTAATTTAATAAAATTGTGAATGCTAAGAGATTCAACATGATATAGGGACAGACAATAGGTACCTACACCTATTATATAGGGAAAGACAATGATAATTTTAGTAATTACCGGTCATTGAAGATACTTCTTCCAAATATTTCGTCTGAGTCTGGCAGGCTAACTCAGTTTCCTCAACCTCTTTCAGCTGCTTTACGTTTTCCAGCACACTTTTGTCAACGTGCACGTCCAGGTTTTCTGAAACGAATTTAATTTCGTTTAATTTCTTAATCTCATCGTATAATAGACAGAAAAAGGTAAATTAAACTTAGGATTGCACATAGAGAAATAAGAAGTATCAAAATGAACATGCCGTACTAAAGCCGTACTAACCTATAAATTTGGTCACCGTAACTAAACAATTAATTTTTTGCATCAATAATGCTTTTCTTTCTTCTTGTTTTTCTTTGTACTTCTGTATAATAGTATACAGAATCTCCCGGACACCGCCTCTTATCGTCGACGGCATGATTACTCCGTATTTTTATCAATTTAGATCTCGAATTGACAAGTTTCTAACAACAACAAAGTCCAAACGACATATTAAATAGTGTTGCCAGACTCGTCAGCCAAGAAAAATCCAGGTTCAGCTTTCATTAGACAGACTCTATTTAAGAACTAGAGGACGCCCGCGACTTCGTACGCGTAGAATTAGTTTCCCGCTACTCCCCCTATTTCTTCCCGTTGGGGGTCGATATTCGAAAAATTCTTTCTTAGTGCTCACTTACATCATGAAAGGAACCCCTGTACCAAATTTCAAGTTTCTAGGTACAGTAGTTTCGGCTGGGCGTTGATATATCGCACCTTCAGAACAATAGTGACCTAATTCAGAAATTTTAAATTTCGAGTTAGGTCGCTATGATAATACATTTATGACTTGAAGTTTGAAAGCTGAAATTTTGAATTAGGTCACTATTGTTCTGAAGGTGCGAATAAGTCAGTCAGTCAGGTTTGCTTTTTATATAATTATGTAGATAAATTCTAGATTATGTACTGGTGTCATAGAAAACATAAACCCAAGCGAAGTATTAACCTCGTAAGGCCCACCATACTACAAACAGGGAGTTTTTTGTGAATGGGACTTTGAATCTACCATCAACGCAATAAAGTTCAATTACGTTTGTTCGATAATGACATTTTCAGTTTATGAACATAGGAAAATAAACCTTATTCACATTGCAACACAGTTCAAATTATATTGCCTTAATTATGTACATTCTAATGCACACGAGGATAAAATCTTCAGTTTAAGAAACTTATATACCTATATTAAATATTAGGTTTAATAACTATTATGAGTATTATGACTACTGAGTGTTCTTCCAAAAATTACTTACCGCCCTAGGGATGGAACTTGCCAGTTTTAGCCTGTTAATGAGCTATGGAAATTCTTACTTTCAGAACAGGAGATGAAAAACCTATTTTCACAACACTGCTCGGAAATATGGCCATAGATGGTCTTGTTTGGGGTCACAAAACGTCACTTATAAGGACAGACCAAGAATGTTTTTGTCGGCGTGTTTGCTGATTGGTCGAGAACATTGTTGTTCAATTTTAAGAACCAATGAAAATCAATCAATCAATTTTTGTGTCATAGCTCCTTAAAATGAAAAATTGAAATCGACCAATCAGAACACACCATTTCGTGTCGTAAAATATTAGGTGTATTTTTGCTAAAATATACACAGACTAAATACTATGTCATTACTTTTTTTTAAATGTAATTGAAACTTGGCCTCTAATCTCGAACCACTAGAAATGAAATTACATGGGAGATATGGCGAAACAAATACAATTTTATATGGAGTTGACATCTTCATCTCGCATGTTAGTTAATTAATCTCGATTGCCACGAGAATAGCGGTCCAGATTAAAAAAAGTTATCTATGGTAAAATTGGCGGTGATGTCACATTAACATGCATTAAAATTTGAGTTTTGAATATGAATTTTTATTTTATTTCCTCCCAGTAGTTGTGAAAAGCACTATGTCTGCCTCGGTAGAAAGTGCAATTTATGGACTCGTACACTAGAGGGCCTCAACTATGGTTCGGCCCTCTATATGACTCGTCAAAAAATCGCGTATTTTCTATCCTCTGCAACAATGTACTATTGTTTATAACATCTTGTGCAGCCACTCAATGTCTCTAGTTAATTATCAGGCGCATCTTTTATACAAAAGCCACTCCGCATCCTGTTATGGGCGATGAAAGCTTTACCTGAAGGTAACATTAATAAGAACAGTTAATTAACGTCCCTGAGGATCTCTGAAGTGGCGAGGTGCACGGCAGTGCGACTGCCAAGTTCGAAAAAAAACCGATAATTTTTAGGGTAAACGGGACCCTATTATTAAGACTCTGCTATCCTTCCGTCTGTCCGTATGTCTGTCACCAGGCTGTACCTCATGAACAGTGATCGGATCTAGGATGCAATTTAAGTCCGTTATTTTAACATGGATATGAATATGACTTACAATCCCGTGAATCTTTTTGTTACCTACCTTTATAAAAAGGTAAATAACTCGTAATTTTAAGTAGTTTACACTATAACATTAACAAAATATGTAATAACTAAAAAAAAATACAGTACTGCATAGAAGAACTGAACGTAACTTGCACGTCTTGTCTTTTAAGGTACTTTTATTATTTTTATTTGTTTATTAGGTTAACCCTCGACAAAAGTTATTAATTATTAACAATAACCCATTTCCCAAAATCCCGGGAAATCTCGAGTCACATCCATGTTAAGCATAACGTTTGAGGTCGTTCACCCCAAATTGCATCCTAGATCCGATCACTGCTCATGAACCGTGATAGCTAGACAGTTGAAGTTTTCACAGATGATCTACCTATTTCTGCTGCCGCTATAACAACAAATACTAAAAATAGAATAAAATAAATATTTAAGAGCATTGTGAAGCTAAAAATCTCCATACAAAATGCGAAAACGTTTCTCTCCCCTTAAACCTCGTCCGATTTTTACGATTTTTGAATATGTTGTAGATATCATGAAAAACTAGGTCTGTACGTTTTCCTTTTCAAGAAAATATTTCTTAGAACGAAACAAATTAAAAAAAAAACAGAAACGTACAGACCTAGGTCTTTATAATAACTACAACATATTCAAAAATCGTGAAAATCGGACTTGATTTAGGGGGTGAGAAACGTTTTCGCCCGGAGCTAGTTTTGTATGGATTTTTTTTGACAGCTACACGATTTTAACGGCGCTTCACAATCCTCTTAAGGGGGCTCCCATAAAACAAACGTGATTTTTTTGCCGTTTTATGCTCGCTAAGCAATGTCATCTTAATGTTTCAAAAATATATTCCATAAAAAGTACCCCAAGTAAGTAGGCATGAGGTTAACTTTAAGGGCCGAGTTCACTAACCAATTGAACAGACCGTCAAGTCTTAATCAGCTGTTAAATCAATACATTTGACAACCGTTAAACCGCTAACCGTCCGTTTAATTGTTGGTGAACTCGGCCCTAACGGGGCCTAATATAGCTGCGTTTATCTAGTGACAAAATTTAGATAAAACATCTGTCACTTTCTGACACGTATACAAGGACGAGAGTGACGGATGCTTTATCTACATTTTTAACCGACTTCAAAAAAGGAGGAGGTTATACCACAAAACAGATAGGTACAAAGTCAATCACATGTATATACTTAACTTTTCATACCTACGCTCAGCGGTCGCTCTAGGGTTGTCAACTATAGCTTATGCATTAAAAACTATCGTGGCAGTGGCACTCGTATCTAGTTGTTTGATTTATTGTTGAGAATGGAACTAAAAACAACACAATATCTACACAAACAAAAAAACATGTTTTCAACTTACGTAACGTGGCGTAAATTTACCTTACAAAAATTTAGTTGCTTCGTTTATACTGATTCAAAATAGGAAACTAATATATAAATTGATCTTAGATATATTCTTCGGGGGCCGGGGCGGGGCGCTTACCCACCTACCTAATTGTTCTGTGTAACGTTAAAACGAACCATTGAAATACGAGCAGATACCTAATTATCTCTCTAAAACCACTGGTAGCTTAAAAAACGACAATTCACCGTTTAATGTTGAATTTAAACAACCTTCGACTGAACAATTATAATAACTTTTTTTTTGTTGCTTCATTATTGCACAAAAAAGTTCACAGACGCGTGTCTCAAGCGGATGGCACTCGCGCTCGCACTGGTCCCAGCCGGTCCGAGATATCGTGTCCGTGAGCAGTGTCTATGTGTGCGTTGCTCGAGCGCACTTTGTATGTAGATTGATTTCTGTACCTATCTTTTTTGTGGTTATACGTTCCACTGTATGTTTTTTTTTATGTATGTTCACCGATTACTCCGTCAATTGGGGACCGATTTAAAAATTCTTTTTTAGTTTGATAGAGTATACTTTAGAGGTGGTCCCATTGTCACCAAATCTGAATCTGATGAGGAGATCAGTGAGGAATTGAGGGAACTCCTCAAATATTGTAGGCAAACATATAGCGATTTTAGTAGTTTTAGTAACAAGCCCAGCATTTGCATTCAGAAAGTGTCATTTGGTGAAGTGGAACTGATGATAAAGACCACGGATGGCCACCGGAACTCCTCAACGGTACTGATTTCAAGGGTGGCGATAAGATATCTCGATTAAGATAGTTGAGCGACTACAACGAAGAATATTTACTTGTTGAAATATGAGTATGACTTTCCCGCGGAGCTGCTTGCGGCGCGCTTGAAATAACTTAAAGTTTCATATCAACCAAGAAGTGGGACTACGTAACAGCATATTATGATCACTAAAATGTATAAAAGAAAATAAATGTTTTAAAAAACAAAAAACCGCCTTTAAAAACGCAAAAAATAACTTCTTTTAAAATTGTAGGTACCTAATAGGTTAGTCCGAGTCCGTTAGTTGGACTAACCTATTAGGTATCTACAATTTTAAAAGAAGTTATTTTTTGCGTGTTTGAAGGAGGTTTTTTGTTTTTTAAAACATTTGTTTTCTTTTATACTTTTGTCACACGATAAACGCAACCTATACTAGGCTCTCAGGTTTCCGTACCTAAAGGGTGTCTATAGGACCGTATTGCTAAGCCTCTGCAGTCTGTCCGTCCGTCTGTCTATCATCGGGCTGTATCTCATGAAAGTTAGATAATAGGTGGACAGTTGGAATTTTAACATTGTGTGTATATTCCTGCTATAACACAGTAAAAAATAGTTTAAGAATGGTACGGAACCCTTTATGTGCAAGTACGACTCGCTCTTGGCCGCGTTTTTTATGTTAGGGTCAATGCACACCGAGATGCGTCGCTGCGCGCACATACGATTCAAAATATACTTTATTTATTACACGAAAAGGTACACATTTCATTGTGAGAATTCAGAATACGTTTCACCACGCAGCATGAATTCTCACAATGAAAAGTGTACCTTTTCGTGTAGTAAATAAAGTATATTTTGAGTCGTATGTGCACGCAGCGTCGCGTCGCGTCGCGTCTCGATGTGAATTAAGGCAGATTCTTATTCTTTTATCGGCGAAATCACAGATTTTCGCGTTGAACTTGGCCCTTTTTTCATATTTATACAGTGATATAACATTTGCTTCGTCTCTTGTTGGTTTTGCGGTAGCACTCGTTTCACCTGTGACAATAATTATTTGTTTAATTGTGACAATTCTTTACTTTCCTGAACATAAAATACAATGAAACTGAAAACGTATATCATTGTATTGGCACATTTAAACTTCGCGTTAAGAAATTCTTGATTGACAAGCTGTCTTAATAGGCAGTCATGCAAACATATTTACACACACACAGAAACACACACGCACCCACACAAACATACACGCACCCACACACACTAAAGTAAAGACACGCACACGCACACACATACACTCGCTATAACAGAGTATAATTTATGAAATTTTATTTTAGCCTCGTGTGGTTGCCGAGTTAGAATAGTGCCACTCCATGTCTTCCCGTGGATGTCGTAAGAGACGACTAAGGGAATAAAGGCTTGTAGTACTGTTAGGCGATGGGCTTGCAACCTGTCACTAATACGCTGGTAAACATCTTAGCCTAATTGTGCAAATTGTGGTTATAGAATTATCAACAAGTTTTTAGAGATGTTTGTAATTCTGTAGCTCTGCCTACCCCACTCTGGGAACGAAGGCGTGAGATTATGTATGTATGTATGTATGTATGTTTATTTTAGTAGAGTAGGTAGGATTAGGTATTAGGTACATTTGAACCATGTTGTTTTAACTTTAGGTTTTTGTTAATAGATGTAGGTTCTGTAAAAATATTATGTATTTATAAGTTACCACCACCTCGGTAGCCAGGCGTCACTGAAAATCAGCGTCATGGAATATCCATTGGCATATTTCGTGGCACTACGCTGAGTGGCGACCTTTTTACCCGACTGCGGCGGAGCCCAAAAGGAGGGTTATGTTTTTCACCGTCATGTATGCATGTATGTCCAGTTCTATGTTCCCCGCTACAGCAAAAACGGCTTGGACGATTTTGACAAATGAGGTATCATTGGATTCGTCTTCGCAGCGAGAGTGTCATAGGATACCTAAACTGTTAAAATTGAAATAACAACAACGGCCAAATGACAATTATTAACATATGTAGGTATATTGACGACAGTATAAAAAATGCAGTCGGGTTTTTAAAGCTTGCTTTTCATAGAGTTATTTAGCAAATTGTTAGTTGTGGTATTCTTAAGATTTTATGTTCTTTTTTTATATGCTATTTAAACTTATTTCATTCATTCATTCATTTCAAAAATATATCAGGGAACAACCCCACAGGAATTTTCCTAGTCCCAAAATAAGCTTGTACTATGGGTAAGACAACGATAAGACATACTTATATAGAGAAATAAATACTTAAATACATAGAAAACATCCAAGATTTAGAAACAAATACTCGCGCTCGTCACACAAATATTTGCCCTTACCGGGATTTGAACCCAGCACCGCTAGCTTCGTAGGCAGGGTCACTAGCGCCGTCAGTTTAATTGTATCTTGAAAGTTAAGTCAAATAACATTAATGTACTAACTTTATCTACACTCATATCATACGTCCTCTATTATGCTTTCAAAACCCGTAGGCAAAGACCAGCATTACCTGTGGTAGTAGGTGACAGCGATGTCAGCTGTTCATTTTGGAAGATGTTCCAAATTTGGATCTCATTCATTACCTTATAGTATTGGATATTAAAATTTCATTCATTACCTTATAAATTTTAAAATTACGTTACAGCTGTCATCGCTGTCACCTACTACCACAGGTAAGGTAAAGCTGGTCATTTGCCTTTCGGCTTCTGAACCCATCTTAGAGTACTTATAAAATGTGTGTAGATAAAGTATTGTACGCGACTTCGCGTAATTAGCATTACGCAACCGTCACGTAAACAACTATTTCAATGTTAGCTTCGGTCGGTTTAGACAAAGGCGTACGGAAAAGAAACACAATACGCCTTTCCACATTATTTTTAACGAAACACCCTTGCTATTTTTTTTTTCTGCGGAAGCACGCTACATTACTCAGTTTCCCTTATGATTTAATACGCGATGGGTGGATGGTGGATGGGTTTTACGATATTTAAAAAATATGACTATGACTTTCCTGCGGTGTTGCTTGCGGCGCTTGAAATAACTTAAAGTTTCATATCAACTAAGAAGTGGGACTACGTAACAGCGTATTATGATCACTAAAATGTTTTAAATAAAATAAAGTTTTAAAAAACAAAAAACCGCCGGTTTTAAGGTTAGTCCGACTGATTTTTTGTTTTCGATGTCTATTATTTTTCCAAGAACAACAAACAGTAACTAACTTTCCTGTCAACTTTTGTCATACACTAATGATATCGACCATCATCACATTTAGGGTTTCGTAGTCAAACTCGGATGTCCGTCCGCAGCCTAGCTCAGAGACTCTTAGTACCAGAAAGCAACCTCAACTACTACTGTACTGTATGTACCTACTAGAAAGCAACAAGTAACCACGTAACGTGGGGATGTATTTTTTTTTCTCGTCTACCCTAGTGCGAGGTGTCGTTGGATAGGTCTTGCAAAAATACTGCGGGTTTTTGACAACAATTTTTCGACTAAGGGATCCGTTTATGAAATATTAAGCTTTAAAGCGCTAATGTTTTTTAGAGTCAAGTGTAGTACTAAAAATTTGAAAAATATCTTAAATGAAAGCACATATAACGAATTTTAAAGGAAAACTATGACGACTCAGTAGACTTGATTGGTTCGAGATACAGGTGACTAAAGTGTTTATACCTACTGAAATGACCTAAGACAGCACCAAATAACTTTAAATAGAGAATTACAGCTACAGACTGGGCAAGAGCCTTTCGTCTCCAAAAACGTGCGATACGTGCTATAGCACGTGTGCCGCAAACTGAATCTGCCAAACCACACTTTCAGTCACTCGGTATTTGACGCTGCCTTCACTTTTAATTTTGCACGTGGCAGTGCAAACTCGTGAAAACCTGGACACAACTCCCAGGATCGATGCCCCGCGCAGGCACATGACCCGCAGCGTGCGCGGCGGAAAGCTGCCGCTCGTTCCACACAAACTAGCTAAATCCCAGAAGCTTATCCACGTCATGGGTCCTAAGGTGTACAATCACCTCCCGGATGACTTTACCACTACGCAAAGCGCACCACTATTTAAACGTAGGCTTAAAAAATGGCTTGTCGAGCAGGCGTTCTATGACCATAATGAAATATTTAAGAAAGCAATTTAATGTATTTTATCAGCAATTAATATAACTGTATAGGTACTGTTATAACTTTATACTGACATGTAATGTATATATTACCAATAAATAATTTGAATTTGAATTTGAATTACTTCATACTTGTGGTTTTTGAGATAGTTTTTGTGTAACGGCTTCGGAACCCTACACTGAGCATGGTCGGACATGCTCTTGCCCGGTTTTTGTGTTTTTAGTGACAGCTTCGGAACCCTATACTGAGCATGGTCGGACATGCTCTTGCCCGGTTTTTGTGTTTTTAGTGACAGCTTCGGAACCCTATACTGAGCATGGTCGGACATGCTCTTGCCCGGTTTTTGTGTTTTTAGTGACAGCTTCGGAACCCTATACTGAGCATGGTCGGACATGCTCTTGCCCGGTTTTTGTGTTTTTAGTGACAGCTTCGGAACCCTATACTGAGCATGGTCGGACATGCTCTTGCCCGGTTTTTGTGTTTTTAGTGACAGCTTCGGAACCCTATACTGAGCATGGTCCGACATGCTCTTGCCCGGTTTTTGTGTTTTTAGTGACAGCTTCGGAACCCTATACTGAGCATGGTCCGACATGCTCTTGCCCAGTCAGTTTTTCTGCCTGCTACAGCTTCGGTGAGTTGCATAATCGTGATTGATTCAAGAAGTTGTCGTTGCCACTGAATACTGACTAATTTTATTAAAATTTTGTCTGCTCTTTTAAATAAGGAAGACCAAGATTTCGAGCAAATAAATAAAAAAATGGTATCTGTGAAAAATAAAACACCATAACGGACATATTACCCTCGAAAGGCCCAGTGTGCAGTGTGCAAAATAATGTACATAATCAAGGCAATTTAATTTGAACTGTGTTACAATAGGAATAAGGTTTATTTTCCTATCTTCATAAACTGAAAATGGCATTATCGAACAAACGTATTTGAACTTTATTTCCTTGATGGCAGATTCAAAGTCCCACTCACAAAAATCTCCCTGTTTGTAGTATGGTACGAGGAATGGTACTTTTTATCCCGGAAATTTTGACAGTTGTCAAGTCATTATATGATCCTAAATCTTAGATGTTTACTATGTATTTAAGTATATTTTTCTTTATTTTAGTATGTTTATCGTTCTCTAGTACCCATAGTAAATACCTAAAAGGGCTAGGCGTCTAGATTAATTTTCGTGATATTGTCCTGTTCTTCATTGTCATATTAGAAAACGCAATAATGAATATTCAAATAAAAAATATTCAAACGTTCATTCTAAAAGCTTATGTTACTCCCATTTGATTGAAATGGAGCTTTTTAAAAAGCCTCATTACCCTCCGGCGAAGTGCGTGGCGAGAGCTTTCAAGGGATTAAGTCTATGAGCTTTTTTATTTAAGCTAGTAATGAATTATGTGTTTTTCCTGCTCGGTAAGCTTTCAGGGCTTCTTACAAAAGGTTCAAAACTTTTTCAACGTCTCTTCCTAATGCTAAAAACCCTTATAGTTTCACCATGTCCCGTACTTTGAACACAAGCTTTTCAAATCAAATCAAATCAAAATCATTTTTTTTATTTGGTGAATACAGTATGTTAAGTGGTAGTAATAGTACATTACTTAACAAGGGCTGTAAAAGAAAGAAAGCCCGAAATCGCAGGTATTTGAGACCCGAGCCGTAGGCGAGGGTTGTAAATATGCGATACAGGGCTTTCTTTTTTACTGCCCGTGATGAGTACACAATTTTACGTCTTCACCTGGCCACAATGCGAGTTTTACCGTGCGCGCAGCGTGCGATAAAACTCACATTATGGCCAGGTGTTACGTAAACATTATTATAAACGTGTAGTGTATTCAGCCTGCATGCAGGCGTGCAAATATTAATAAAATGTCAAGTTAAGTAAAAAATAAAAATAAAATAAAATAATAATTGAATGTCATCAAAAATTAAAAGAAAATTACAAAGAAAATTACAAATTAACATTAATATTAAATATTACGCTCGAGAAAATCCTTAACACTGTAGTAGCACTTATCAAAAAGCCAGTTTGTCAACTAATTTCTAAACATATTTCCCTGGAGCAACCGTATGTCCTCAGGGTTGTACCTGATGTATTGAATAAAGCGCTTGGTGGTTCGAGGGAACAAAATGATAACAAGGCGTAGCAGTTCTACATCACTCGTAGAACATATAATTATGAATAGAAAAGAAAAGAAATCATTTATTCAACGCACACAGAAGAAAAACAATAGAAAAGGGAGACATTACATTGAACAGGACCCCTCTCAGCATGAAAAAATAAAAAAGAATATTAATTCAAAAACGTTAGCAAGGACTAATAGACTATTTTATGTGGCAACACCAGAGGGCTCAGACAAGATGCACTACGCTACTAACGTTTCTATTCGATTCGTTTTTAAGCCAATCGCGTCACTGGTAGACCACGTCACTTTTCGTATCACGTCATCTTCCAGTGACGCGATTGGTCAACCGTTTTCTGTTGGATCGTTGCAAGTGAGGGCTTGTTTAATTTCAAAGGTATGGATTACGCATATTACGAGTTTCATATATTCCAAAAAAATGATATAGCAATATTCCCAGACTTAACAGTAAAAAAAGTAAATTATTTTACAAAAGAAAATTGGAATAACTTTAACAAAAAGCAAGCTTTCAAAACCCGACTGTTGCTAACCAACTTTAAATCGCAATAAATCCTAAATGATCAATAAAAAAATGAAAAAAGATGAAAGAAACCTAAAGATGATTTTTAAATCCCTATTCAATGATACCCCACTTGTCATACTCGTTTGTTAGTCCTTTACCTCAAAAGCATAAATACCTTGTAGCGATTCACCGAATCGCATTTCACCTCGAATGAACAAAATTTCAATAGAATCTTTTACTTGAAGCAATTTTTCGTGTGGTATTTTACATTAGTATAATTAATTTGTAGCATTTCATTTTTGGTGTAGTATTTTACCCTAGACGCATTTCGTCGCGATCGATGTTTGTTTGGGACTCTATTTAATGTGACACGTTAATTGATGCTCGCACTAAAATTCTGTAAAAAAAAAATTTAAACGTGTTTTGTATCTGTTGTTTCATGTCTTAAGTGCTATCAAACTCATTGAAATATTTTCTTTATGACTAATAAATAATAGATAATACCTCTGTCATTGCAACGTTGAAGTACAGTGACATTGATTTCAGATACAATAATTATATATTGCAATATTTGTGAGAAAATATGGAGCTTGAACCTGGCTATAAAAAAGAAAAAAAAAACGAAAAAGATACATCGCGACTAAAGATATTGTCTAATACTGAATTAGACGATTAGGATACAAAGCGACAAAAACTAATATCGACTAAAAAAAATGACGATTGAGACACAACGCGATATTTAAATGCACGATCGAGGTGAAATGCGATTCGGTGAATCGCTACAAGGAATTTATGCTTTTGAGGTAAAGGACTAACAAACGGTCATACTTGGTCGACTTTTTTTTATTTTGCGCTATATGGCGTCTGGTTGCCGCCATATTGAATTTTGATTACTGTCATATCTTCAGTGACACTCACCAGATTCAGACAAATCGATTGACATCAGAGAATCATCAAAATAAGACAACGGGTTTAGTTTTTATAGTGACACAAAGGAACAAACATTCATATATAGGCTGTGAAACACATTACCCTCCTCCTTCGGCAGTCGGGTAAAAAGTAATATGCTTGACCAAAAAGTGGGGCACGCTAACTCACTTAATTAAATTTTCTATGAAACTTTTCCGTTGTGACACAAAAATTAGCAATACAATAGAGATACTTTTCGTCGCACAACGGAACTTCGTTGTTTGAATGGTTAACTGCGCTTAACTGTGATCCAACTTTTTGGTCATCACCCATATAGCAGCAGCCACCCAACGAGCAACATAAAGAAAGTACCGCCATGTCTTGCTAAGAAAAACGTATAGTTAGTTTTTAATGATATCTACAACATATTCAGAAATCGTAAAAATCGGACCAGGTTTAAGGGGAGAGAATAGTTATTTGTTATACAAGGGGGGAAAGTTGTATTTTACCTGCGAGTGTTTCGACACACGAGACGTAAAATAACTTTTCTCAAAAATGTCCGGAAATGTTGACATTCCTATCTACACATTGAGACGCGAAGTACATAGTTTACTGACAGTTATCAAATAAAAAAAAAAAAACATTGCGTGCTCGATACACAAGCCCGCAATGTTGCATACAAATTCAATTACTATCTACCTTGTAACTTTTTAAAAAGTGAAAAGTGCCATTATAAAATGAGGGCACAAGTCTTATACATCCAAATTTTACTCGAAATATAACTTTTTTATTTATGCCTGGAATAGCTTATGTTTTTTTAAACAAGAATTGCGTTTCTCCTTGTCATAAACAAAAAGGCGGTAAGGAGTGATGGTTTTTTCACATGAAGTTGCTGTTTGTATGCAATTCAAAAAATTCGTTCAAGCGATGAAGATTTGACTCCAACACAAATGTTTTCTTGCGATTTTTGAGAAAAGCACTATATTTGCCTCGGCAGGAACAGCAATTGCGGGCTTCGTATTTTTAAACGGACTCGCAAGCTCGTCCGTTTAAACCAATACTCGGCCCGCAATTGCCTACTTCCATGCCTAGGCAATATTTCCTAGGTACTATTTCACCCGTGTATAACACAAAACGTTTCACCTCGCTACAGCGAGGAAAATAAGAAAAAGCGTTTGTACTATCAATTATTACTCATTTACCTCTTTGTCAATACAATAATTTTGATGTATAGAAGTATTAGTAAAATCAAAAATAATGCAAAATAGCCTAAGCATATCCAGTATTTATGGAACTGCTCCAATAATTTGAATTTTGAATTTGAATTTTATAATTCCAGCCTCAGTAAGGTTTATCAAATGTAATTTATTACTCATTTTTAATAACAAAACAAACAAGAAAAACATGCGAATATTTAACGTGGACGGCTTAATTGAAAAGTTTTGACTTAAGTTTTTTTTTATTAGTTCGGATGCGTTTTGTTCGCACATCGACTTACTTGGACTGTCAGAACATTTTACCCGTTTTTACAACAAGAGTGAAGGCTAATGTTGAATGCTGATATTTATGAATTAAATTAAAGTTGTAAGACTGTATTTAGTGTTTTTTACTCGATGCAATTCATTAATTGCGATGTTAAAAATTCAGCACTTTTAACGTTTTACGTTTTGTTAGCTGTCAAATATAACTTCAAATGTCAAAACTCTTTCTTCATATGTGGATTAAAAGCGATTTTCTCAATAGATATCAAACAAACAAAAAGGGCTTTCCGAGCTAGTGAGATGAAAATTTTATTGCATTCTGTATGGAAATTTTTAGCTTAACAACCCTCTTGAGGATCACCTTTAAACCATTTTGACATACATACATACATAATCTCACGCCTTCGTTCCCAGAGTGGGGTAGGCAGAGCTACAGAATTACAAACATCTCTAAAAACTTGTTGATAATTCTATAACCACGATTTGCACAATTAGGCTAAGATGTTTACCAGCGTATTAGTGACAGGTTGCAAGCCCATCGCCTAACAGTACTACAAGCCTTTATTCCCTTAGTCGTCTCTTACGACATCCACGGGAAGACATGGAGTGGCACTATTCTAACTCGGCAACCACACGACCACCACCACCACTTTGAATTATTGAAATAACATAAAAAATACTATTGTACATGCTTTCTGAATGTTTAATATAAACAATCGCAAATGGAAATCTAAAGCACTCAATAGATTTGTTTGAGAGCACAAATTGTATTTGAATTAACGAAATATTACAGTCTGATTCTGATAGATTACTAACAAAGTTGTATGGTTAGTGGTCACTGCGGCGTCGGTTATCGGATTGTCACTTTCCCGAACACATGGTTGAGGGATGCGATGGCTGATATAGGGTCATGTGTGGCATTTTCAAACTAGTATCAAAATGAAACGATAAGCATGAAAGGAAAATGAAAATATGTATCTGGCGAAGCATTTATTACGGTAATAATTAAATCAAGAAATTATCAATAAAACCTTGACACCTCGAAGAACAATCGCCTTAATTCAACCAGCTCAAAATGCGCACACTTACCCATACTGCGGGTAAGTGTGCGCAGCTAAGCGAAGTTTGTGGATTTTTTATTATACTAAGCAGACTGATTTTGATCAAACTTACCTCACTTTATTGAGACATAACATAGCTTCAAATGTTATTCAAAATTGAAGGCTTAAATACATTACTAACAGAAATAAAAATCATTTACTCGTGTCGATAATCGCCATGACAGCAAATTTTACCTTCACGACACCGGATTCTGAATATTTTCTTTTTAAAGTAAATGAATGATACCATCTGGATTTTTCTTGCATAAACTAATTCTAAACCAACATATCTTTAATTTGCTTACACATATCACAAACTTCTCCATCCCCATTCCTACATAAAGGGGTTGCGCACACTTACCCGCTGCGCACAGTTACCCCACATGACTACGCGTCATACTCGTGAACGGGTGCTACTTATCTGTGGGGTCCGGTCTGTTGCAAGGACCTGTTTCTTCCACGATGTCCAGTAAGATGACCTGGGAAGATCCCCCTACTCGTCCCTAATAATTTCGTACGTCGGGGATCCTACTAGGTGATCTTAGTGGACATCCCCGTTTCTTCAGTCAATTATTATTATAGTTCTTTTGCCGTTAGAGACCTCGGCCTCTATTCCAGGCTGTAAAAACCGTATCGTCTTTGATCTGTTATCGTATTGTCAACGTTTTGATAGCTCTTATTTTCTTGACAGTAATGGCGGCTGATTTCATAACAATACCATGCCATAGAAGTACAGTCTTCAACAAAAGCTTGTCACAAAAATGAACAGAAACTTATTTCAACTTTAAACCAGTCGTTTGTAACGTTATGTTCCGAATACCGCAGTATCCCAAAGCGATCGCTGTTTCGTAAAAGCGTCGGTTAAAAGCTTTGAATTTATTTGCGAGAGAAAGGGGCGCTGATGTCCAAAATTTGCCTAATTGCTGGGGTAGTTGCTGGATAACGGTTTTTATGTAGTCTTTGTTGTCGATTTACTTCAAAAGATTGTATTTGGACCGTATCTATGTATGGAAACTCTGTATTTATAAGATAGGTAAAAACCGACGCGCATCGGTATGTATGAATGTGGAAGAAGCGAAAGAGATTTGTCAGGATCGTAGCAGGTGGGAAGAAGTGGGCTCTGCCAACCTCTGGGAAACAGGCGTGATTTAATGTACCTATGTACAGTCAACAGCATAAATAAGTGATCATTTATGTACCTTGTCGCTTTCAATCGTTTCACATTTTTGTATGACATTTCAAACACGACGTTAAAGTGACAAGGTACGTAAATGATCACTTATTTATGCTGTTGACTGTACAAACAGTGCACCCATTTTTTTACAGGGTGGCCCAAAATTACATTGGCAAAGATTTGTAAGAAAATGTTTTTATTACTTACAAGACCTTTACAATTAAAACTTAAAAACTACAATCTTTTTAAATAAATAAAGAATTCTCAAACATGCCATGAAATATCGATGTTATGTTCCTTGTAATAGGCCGCCAAGTATGACGTTTCAGGTGCGGCTAGGACAAGAGGTCGTTAATGGAATTTCATACAAGTCGCGCAGGCCTAGGCCGGCAAAGTCCTCTTTTTTAATTTCCATTCCACATAATTTGTGGCACAGGCATCATGACATTCTGCCACTATGCATATAAAAAAAAATATGTAATTTTTGTTTGAATTTTTTTAATGAATTATTATTTTGTTTGATGTTTGAGAAACGCACTATACATACCTCGTCGGGAAATATGGGTTGCCCGCCTCAGACCTATCCGCCTCAGGTCTATATGTATTCGGCCGGCAACCCCTTTTGTCCCGGCCTCTGTAGTAATGTAGTATAATTGTCTACAAAATATCCACCTTTGGCTTTGATACACAGATGCAAACGTTTGTTAAGATTATCAACGATATGCCGCAGCTCCTCTAAGGTTATTTTTGCCCACTCTTTGGTAGGTGTTGCTTTCAGAGCGTCTACACTTTTCTGTTTAGTGGCACAGGCCCTTGTCTAAGATTGACTACAAACTATAATCCATTGGATTAAGGTCAGGCGAGTAGGGTGGCCATTCTTTTGAGCTAATGAATCCGGGAAAATGGTCTTTACACTACTGCTACACACTACGAGCCCTGTGAGATGGAGCAGAGTCCTGCTGGAATATCCACGGTTGGGTCTAGTGTCTGCCAAAATATTGGTCCCGCGAATCCCGCGGATCCCGCGCTCGTAATCCCGCAACAAGCGGGACTTGAAAATAGCGCGAGATCTCGGAATACCGGGATTGGAAGCCCTAGTTTATCTATCTAATAGTACGTACGGAAACACACTCAGGAATGTCTTAACCGCGTAAGGACCACCATACTACAAACAGGGAGTTTTTTGTAAGTGGGACTTTGAATCTACCATCAAGGCAATAAAGTTCAATTACGTTTGTTCGAAAATTCCATTTTCAATTTATGAAGAAAGGAATATGAACTTTATTGTTATTGTAATATAGTTTAAATTAAATTGCCTTGCACACTGTGCCTTAGGTAAATCGTTATTAACGGACTGAGTGCAACCGATAGAGTACTTATACTGAAGTTCTAACTTCATTATAGTGCCCTGTTAAGCCAATAAGCAATATCTTAAGTTCAATCACCAAAGCAGATTCAATTCTATTACGTTAGTAATAAGGTTGGTATTACTACAGGCGGTTTATCTTAGTTGATGCACTATTCACGCACGAAATTGGAGATTGAATTTGCGAGAGCACAGGCTAACGTTACTATTTTCCATCGACTCCAAACGTATTTAGTTGACACAAACGATCGACGCGATACATTGTATCGATTTTTGATAAGAGCTAACTTAGCGGTATTCACCTAGACCAGAGGGCTCAGACAAGATGCACTACGCTAACTAACGTTTCTATTCGATTCGTTTTTAAACCAATCGCGTCACTGGAAGATGACGTTATACGAAAAGTCACGTGGTCTACCAGTGACGCGATTGGTTTAAAAACGAATCGAATAGAAACGTTAGTTAGCGTAGTGCATCTTGTCTGAGCCCTCAGGGCTCGGCAACCTTTTCAGTCGGAATTGTCAAAAATTACAATTTACAAAATTTCAAAGTTTTAAAAAAATAGCCACAAACGTGGTACAAAATGGTCTTAAACAACAAGCACTTGCATAAATAAAGTATCGAACTAAAGAGCCGCAGCTTCACATCCAAAGAGCCGCAGGTTGGCGACCCCTGACCTAGACTAGGCCCCCAGTTCGCAAAGTCACTAGGTCACCGCCGCTCACGCTAGCCTACTAGTTAAAAAAAATGATTTAAATATTTTAAAAACAACCGTCTTTAAAAACGCAAAAATAACATCTTTTAAAATGGTAGGTAATAGGCAGTGATCGGAATAGGTAGAGTATATTTACTTAAAGTTCGCAAAAGGACATAATATAGAGTGGTTACAACCGGGTGAAATATTAATTTATTTTTATTGAATTCTGGATTTCCGGTATTTTTAATGCTAAATATACGTAATATTTACTCACGGTATGGGATATTTTGTGTTAGTTTGTGATAAAAGGGGCCTGTAACTCATTCCTTATATCTAATTATGTAAAGGTGGAGTATATTTACCTTAACTTCGTAGAAAAGAGTCATAAACTGGAGACTTCATTGCGACTACATTTACTAGTACCATAAAAGTACCGGAAATCTGGAATTCAATAAAAATAAATTAATATTTCACCCGGTTGTAACCACTCTATATAATGTCCTTTTGCGAACTTTAGGTAAATATACTCTACCTATTCCGATCACTGCTAATAGGTCAGTCCAACTGAAGTCGACTTTTGGGTAAAATATTGTGAGTCGCCGACTTCAATTAGATTGACTATACCTACCATTTTAAAAGAAGTTATTTGTTGTTTTTGAAGACGGTTTTTTGTTTTTTAAAACATTTATTTTATTTCATACTTTTTAGTGATCGTAATAAGCTGCTATGTAGTTCCACTTATATATGAAACTTCAAGACATTTTAAGCTCGCCGCAAGCAACGCCGCGGGAAAGCCATAGTCATCTTTGATGAATTAAATGTTCTTCGTTATAGTCGCTCAAGTATCTTAATCGGTATATCTTATCGCCACCCTTGAAATCAGTAACGTTGAGGAGTTCCGGTAGCCATTTGTGGTCTTCATCATCAGTTCCACTTCACCAAATGATACTTTCTGAATGCAAATGCTGGAATTTTTACTAAAAATACTAAAATCTCTGTATGTATGCCCGTAATATTTGAGGAGTTCCCTCAATTCCTCAAGGATCACCTCATCAGATTCAGATTTGGTGACAATGGAACCACCTCGGAAGTATTTTCTATCAAACCATTTTTTTTTTATAAAATCCGACAACTCTTTAAAAAGTTCAAACAGAGAACCTCCTTTTTTTATGTCGGTTAAAATACCAAAACCTTCTCCTAAGTATAATAAATACTTTTCTGAAAACCGCATCTAAATCGTTTCAGCCAAACGCGAGATAATCGCGGACAAACATACATACATACATACGGGTCAAACTGAGAACCTCCTTTTTTTTGAAGTCCTCCTTTTTATATGAGGGTAATGATTGTAACGGTAATTTTTAGGTACTGAGGTGCCAAGATATATATAAATCGCGTCACTGGTAGATGACGTAACGTGATACGAAAAGTCACGTCTTCTACCAGTGACGCGATTGGTTTAAAAACGAATCGAATACTAGTAGAAACGCTAGTTAGAGCAATGCAACTTGGCAGGGCCCTCTGGTCCAAAAACAGTTATAACCTGCGACTAAATTGTTGACAGTAAATTGAAATCTGAATAGCTGAGGGCCTTCCCTAATCTATATAGTTAACGCTCTCCCGACAAACATTAAAAGCGCAACCAGTGACGCAATACTTAAAAATAAATTGAAAACCATCTCGCTGGAGATTTTCAATAACGTCAAATCGTTGACCCAAATATAGACGAAAATCTACTATTACAAATTATGTACACTTCTATGTGTGTGTTGCCAGTGATGAGTTATGGTGCTGAGACGTGGTCGTTTACAATGGGCCTCATAAGAAAGCTCAAGGTCACTCAAAGGGCGATGGAGAGGGCTTTGCTCGGAGTATCTCTGCGTGATATCATCAGGAATGAGGTAATCCGCAGGAGAACTGGGGTCACCGACATGGCCCGAAGAATTGCCAAGCTGAAGTGGCAGTGGGCGGGGCACATTGTTCGTAGAACTGGGGCCACAAGCTTCTAGAATGGCGACCACGTGTCGGAAGACGCAGCGTGGGTAGACCTCCCACTAGATGGTCCGACGACCTCGTGAAGGTTGCGGGAACCCGGTGGATGCAGGTAGCACGTGACCGGTCGTTGTGGCGATCCTTGGGGGGGGGGCTATGTCCTGCAGTGGATGTCATTTTTTTTTTGTGGTAATCGCCTGATTGGCCAAAGATAAAAGTCCTTGCTTTTGTTTGCTTTTCGCTTTAAATACTTTAAGAAAAAAGGGCAGAGGTGAAAATCCTTTCTGGAGACCAGGGCCCAGGTACTGCCGGGCTCGCACCGGCTAAAAACACCAATGCCCCTATTGCCAACTAGAATTTAGACTTCCGCGGATACTACCCCAGCCAGTGCTGAAAGGCCGGAGGAGAAAGTCCTTCCTCCGTTTACATATCCGCGGGGTTTTTCCAAAAAGGGGGGATAGGAAAGGGGGTTGGGATGGGGGGGAGACTTATAGCTATGTGAGTCGCGGAGTGGATGTCGTTTAGCTGAAATGATGATGATGACACTACTTAATTATTATAAAAATTAATACTCAGTGGCGGATTAACACATTCGCCAGTAGGCTATTCAAATTTTGCCGCCCCTTCTGGCCTCTGCATTTCGATAACCATTGATATTTCATATTTCATTTTTATTTATATTAATATTTCGATATCAACACATGCTTTTATCTTGAATCTTGAATTGTAAATATTGTTAATTAATTCAATAGTAATGTTCAATCAGTTAGGTAACGTGAATGTTTTGTCTTTAACTGTTTTTCAAGTACTTGATACTGTTCATGATCAGTTACTCTAATGGCCTGTTGTTTGATCGGTAGTTAAACTAACTAATGGTCAAAAAACGTTACTATGGGCTTGTTTATGGAGACGCGGAGCGTCGCGCGTGGCGTGCGGCTTGGCGTTGCGCGGCGCGTCGGACGTTTTTTCCGTTTACAGAGAGGCGCGTGCAGCGAACCGCGTCATCACACGCGCAAACACAAACATATGGCAATGTACGGTGTTGTTTATAAAGATGCGGGGCGTGACGCGGCGTGTGGTGCGGGGCGTAGAGAGTAGCGGTGTCCGCTACATCCGCGGCGGACTCCCGAGCGTGTAGCGGAGCGCGCGGCGGAGCACAACACTGTCAGAAGGTTTCGCCGCGGGCCCCTCTGCGGGCGCTGTAGCGGGAACCGCCGTTATTGACGCGTGCGACGCTGCGAGCAGCGCGGCGATGCCATCCGCGGGCTCCGCCGCAAGTAACGCTGTATTTGAAGCAAACGCGCGTAAAACCGCTTCTCCGTAAACGCTTTTATACAACGCCATATGTTTGAATTTAGTGCAGACTGCGCCGCCCAACGCTACGCGCGACGCCCCGCGTCTCCGTAAACAAGCACTTATGGTTTAAATCTCAACGAAATGTGTCAAATTTTCCATTCCTTTTTCGAATTTTCAAACAAACAATAGTGCCTAAATGGTTTTTGCTCTACTGTGTGTAGTAGGAATAGTACATTACTGCACAGACCGGGAAATAGGCCGTTGCGGGACGAGTAGAGTTAGCGTGGCCGAGACGCAGTCGAGGCCGCGTTGTATACGAGTCCAGCAACTGCCCTTCCCGGTCGAGGCTTGTATAGTGCTTTTCTCCAAGATGTAAGGAAATATAACACAATTGTTAATAATATTAAACACAGACCTAACATTTCCTTGAAAAAAAGAACAGAAACGTACGATTTAGTATGACACTGAAATAAATCATTAAATAAAATAACAAATTATGTAAACGTAATAATTTCAATTTGAATAAAATATAGTTTAAACTATAACATTTATTACGCGTTTTTGTTATTTCCGCAATTTATTTTGTTTATGAACGCAATTTCTATTTAAAAAATGTCAAACTATTTGACACACTTTTAAATACGTTGTAAATGCTGTTTGAAAAGGCTTAACTTTTTAAACTATGACATTTAAAAAGTAAAATATACAAGGAAGAATTTTGATTGCACGAGTGTTTGGCTGTTTGGAAATAGTTATCCTAGTCCAAACATGGTTTTAAAAAGTAAAGCACCAGGTACATAATGAAATTTCATACATTTTTCGCGGCCGCTGCCGTTGGTAAATAATAACTTTGTTTTTTTTAATTTTGCCTGGGCCTGGAACTTAGAACTTCGCGGGCTGATTTGACAACAGTAAGGTTAACATTTCCGAGCATGTGGGAGAAAATACATTTTTTCAGAGAAACTTTTTACTCGACGAAATCAAATAAGGGTTGTAGAGGATCTTATAGCAGGCCGTTAGGGATGAAATAATTACTTAGTTAGGGTCGCGAATGACGCACTTCCATTGATTATTGGAAAAGTTTGGGAGCTTAATACGATATGTCTACGATTAAGCAATATAGGCAAGGGTTGCTTACACCTTTTTAAACAATAAAAGGGTTTTTAAGTAACTTTTAATAAAAAATCGTCCCTGCTAACGGTCTAAAATGTTTAAAACTGTTTATTAAGTTTGTGATGAGTTTGAGTGCGTGACGTATTGTTTTTTTTTTTATAAGTAAAGAGGTCTGTTATAAGTTTTTTCTCAAACATGCAATGCAATGTTGGCGTTATGTTAGTTATCTTAGGCTTCAAAGTATCACGTTGCGGGCGAAACAACTCGAGAGAACTGTAAAAGAATTTCATACAAAATTGAAGGCCTGGGCCGGGAAGTATGTTTTTTAAATCTTAATGTAAACATGGCGGCTGTGTTTATGAATAGGCTAAATAGCTGTTTTTTTTAATATACTAAGTCGTGCATCCAACCAAAGCGTTTGCATGTTTAAATAAAGTACCAGCAGATCAGAGGTAATTAGGGGTGCGTAGCGCAACTTAGATCGCAGGCAATAGTACGGCGCGTCCGGCGCAGCGGCGCGGCGGCGCACCCTAAGCAGCGCGGATGACTGAGCACTGTAGGTTACTTTTAATGTTTATGCACTCCTAGTTTTTGACGTTGTAATTTTTGTTTTAATTTTTTAATGAATTGTATATTTAAGAAAAGCACTGTATATAGCTCGCCGTGAAAAGGGGTTGCCAGCCTCGTAACTATATGGACGCGGCCGGCAACCCCCTACTTCCCAGCCTGTGTAGTAATGCACTATTTTTTCAAAAATGGTCAACTGAAGGAGCCAGTATGTCGAAGTTCCTGGACATAACTACGAAAGTGTCCAGTAAAGTTGAGTGATTTTGAATTTGGAATCCAAAAGTGTCCAGTAAGTATTGAAATTCCAATACATCGTAGCCTACCAAAGGGAAAGACCGGTTTAAACCAGTTTTAAGTAGGATGGTTCATAGCTCAGTTTTATTAAATTACATCGCGGTTTTTAGCGAGTATACTATACAGGGTGGAAATTAAATAAAAACCGTGAATATTAGTATTTCCGCTTAGGTTGACTGCACGCCAACTGCAAGTGGACTGCGCAGTTGGTTTGCAGTTTTAATGCAGTTATATCAACTGCATCAGAACTGCCCTCGAACTGCCATTTTGCAACTGGGTTGCAGTTCAAATGCAGTCCGTCTGTACCGGCCCTTAAACATCTTTACTTGCCTTGCATGCCAGAGATTAGAGTATCTTGTTTTTTCAGTATTCGTTAAATGTTTAGGCAATGACAATTATTATTCACAATATAAGTAATTCGGTCTTTATTTAATTCATGGTATGTGTTGTAAACGATCAATATCAAAGCCCCTTTTGATTTTCATCTTAAAATATATCTTATATTTAATCATCTTAATAAATAATGTTATTTCTGTCATATTTGACCTGTTCGATTACCGGTTAAGACAGACGATTTTTCAAAAATCCGTTAATGCATTATTTATTATTATCTAAAATAAACGTAAGTCTCCATTGCGTAAAATTTGCTATTTCCAATATTTATGGTAGATGCGGTACATTTCCCGTGACGGGTGGAAACAAAGTTAAATGGTAATTGCTGGTATTCATGGCTTTCCGTTATTTTGATTGTGTTTGTTATCTAGAGATAAATGAACCATATCGGTAACCCTTTCGATCTGCATCATAAAATACGGCATGGTTATTTTTCCGCATTTGACCGGTTCGAGTCCCGGTTGAGACAGACGATTTTTCAAACATCCATAAATGCAGAGTTTATAGTTTTTTAAAATAAAGGAAAGTTTCCTTTACGCAGAATGTGCTATTTCCAATATTTAAGGTACTTGCCTTCCATGTGGCATTCGAACTTTCCACCCTGTATAAGAGTTTTGAGTATGAATGTGGAGGGTTATAAACAGGACTCGCACTTTTGCTGCCAATGGCAAAATTTTACACACAGGGTGCTCTGCTTTCGAATAAATTCTGAATAAATAAATAATGTCAAATAAAAAGCGGTAAAATTACTAGAGTTAAATACAGCTTAGTCGCAATCAAAATACGGATCACGGCAGCAACATTATTTTTTTACTATTTATTACTGAAAAGGCCAAATTCAGTTAATTTTCTTTTAGGAATGTCAATACCAGAATAGTATTTACTATTAAATAATACTATTTTATATCACAACATAGAAACAGTTTTTGAATGATAATGTTACGCGATGATCAGAGATAGTAATCCAGGGGGCAAAATTTAATGACAGGTAGGGAGTCCCTATATCGATAAACTCAATTATCGGTGCTTTTTCCATGTACTAGTGATCGCCCCCAGCATTGTATGTACCTGTAAGTTTTGTTTTGAAGACGAGTATGAAATACACACAGCATATTTTATAAAAACATCCCCTATTACCTCTACAGAAATTGAAAAGCTATTTAGCCACCTGAAATGGATTTATCAGCCAAGACGGAGACGTTTAACGCCCGAAATTTGGAACAATTTCTGATCGTTTATACTAACAATAGTAGATCTAGATGGGACACTAATAAAGAAAAAATTATGATGAGTAAATTTCAAAAAACTTTTTGAAAAAAAGAAGAAGAGAGTTATGTTATTATTTTGTTGAATTTTTACACTTTTAATAAAAAATGTTTTTAAACAATACTTGGAGTGACCACTAGTTATAGAACAATCATCTATAATTCAGTTTAAGATAAAATAAAAGATAAAAGATGTTTATTCAGTAAGTAGGCCGCACGGGCACTTTTACACGTCAAAAATCTACCAGCGCTTCGCAAGAGACCACTGCTGAGAAGAAACGCCGCAAGAAACTCAACAGTCAGTCTTTTTTTTTTAATTACTTATACAATTATAGAACTTACGAGTAACCTAGCATTATATAAAACAATGAATTTAACATTAAAATATATATATATATATCATGCGTAGTTGAGCAGGAAAATGTGTCAAAACTCAGTATTTTCAGATGAACTCATAAATAGTAATAATAATAATTATATATATATATATATATATATATATATATATATATACATATACTTAACCATGACGGTGCAAAACAACCACATAGTTTTGATACATTCTCCTACAGAAACCGTGTCCCCTAGACAATAATTATACCTACAATGTTTACATATTTTCCTGACTAAGCTATTACTAAGTTATTTAGGTGTTTAATTTAGGCCAAGCATTTTTATCTGTTAGATAGTCCTCGACCCTATAATAAGCTTTCGACATCAACGACTTTTTCAAGTAATTTTTAAGTGCTGGAAATGATAACTTTAAAACTTCGTCATCGTTTATCATTCATTCGTTTATCATTCGTTTATCGATATAGGAACTCCCTACCTGTCATAACATCGCCACATCGCACCATCTTATATACACATAAGTAGTTATGTGTTTTTTTTTCTCTCTATCTCTCCCGTAAGATTCTTAATTGGCATGTTTTCCTGCTGAACTACGCATGTTATTTGATACTATATTTAATTTAATATTTATAGCTTTATATAATGCTAGACTAAGTAGTACCATTGTAATAAGAAATATGTTTAAAAAATGACTGACTGCTGAGTTTCTTGCGGCGTTTCTTCTCAGCAGTGGTCTTCTCTTGGGAAGCGCTGGTAGATTCTTGACGTGTAAAGGTGCCCGTGCGGCCTACTTACTGAATAAAATTTCTTTTATCTTTTTTATCTTTTTTTGCCTCCTAAATTCCTATGTCCGGCGATGATTTTTGCTACTATCCATCTCGATGTCAGTATCGATGCACTCAGAAAGTTTAATAAGGGTTTATGAGGGACTTGTTCGGCGACACTCAAACCACATTTCCACCTTTTAATACTAGTTTTTCATTTTGTAATCATTCTGTATGCAAATTGACGTCATCGGCACCAAAGATGCGAGCTCTGGATATAAAGCAAGAGGAAGACCTAAAAAGAGATGGATGGGTGTGAAGAGTGATATAAGAAAGGGAGTGAGGTATGGAAGGAAAAATCATGCTGCGCCCACGGACCTAAAAAAAATACGGGCGTAACCTAGTCTAATCATGAGTTAAGCAGACAAAATGGCCGTCCGTTTACGAGTGAGCGTGCTTTGAGGGTTGCCATATAAATCGTCAATTTGCCCATTTTAAGGCCTTTTACCCACTGTAAAGCCCCATTTACACTGAAAAAAATAATTAGTCGCTTCTAACATGATTGTGATTGTTGTGCATAAGCGTCTTGATCGAGCCTGACAAGACGATAGATACACCAACTAAGACGTTAGATACATCGACTATGATCGAGATTGCTGTAGTTAACTATCAGTTTTCGTTGATATAACTAATATCTTAACTATTGTATTCATTTTTTGTCAACTAAGTGAAAATCTCTCTTTGTTGGCTCTAATTTTTTTGAGTGTAGATTATGCAAGTTTCTTGTACAAGAATCGGCAATAATTGTATGCAATTGTTTTGTGGCAATAATAGCGTTTAAGAATTGTACCAAACGTAAGGTTTAGACTGAGCAATTTTTTATTTCCTCAATTTGATTGTATGGAATGTGCAAGAAAGTTTCAATATCATTGCTTGATAATACCATATAATTATATTGTCATCGCAATTAGGTACATAAAAGTATGCATATTTTCAAGAGAATCTGACAAATTAGAAGTAACTAAGTTAAAACAGAGATCCAAGACTTAATTACATTCTAAGTTTCTTAGATTGTTTGTGACTTAGTTAAAAAACCGATCAAAATCAAGTCTGACTCGCATAAGCACGGTTCCGTACCATTACTAACGGCGTTAAAGATTCCACACTTTTAGGCAGAAAAATCCGTGAAAAAACTGGCAACACTGATTGTCATTTTTGTTTGTAATTTGCGTCAAAGTAAATAAACACATATTTATGAAAAATAACACGAATAAACATAACTTACAGGTGATAAGTGATTCCGTGTGGCTTTTTATATTTACTAATGTAGTTTTTACACGTTTTTACTACACAATGCGGCATTTTCTTCGGTGTAAAGTGATATGTCACTCGGGCTGTGGCTGGACGCGTAATGGCGGCGGGTTAACAGACCTAGTGCATTTGTGAGACGGTAGTTCGTGTATGACGGAACGAAATAACAGGCCTTGCTTGCTTCGCACCTTTTGAGTGTAACGTTACGTCCGTATTTTTTTTAGGTCCGTGGCTGCGCCGATCCCAGATGATTGAAATACGGGCAAGGAGATGATGATGATAATGATCAATTTTTTGTTTCGAATATTTTTTTAACTCTCCACTGATTTATGAACTTGAAAGGGGTTTGGGTAAAAGTGTTGTTATTTGTAAAATTCATATATTTTCAAGGTGAGCGGCCAGTCGTAAAAGTGGCAAATTATGATAGAATTATTAAAAATAAACATATTTTGTTATGTAATGTAAACTTGGTTTATGCTACCAGAATTGAAAAGGCTTAAAAATGCTTCTTCTATAATCTGACTTTTGCTCAAAATAAGTGTGATCGATTACCCTCTTATGAGTCTAGGCTAGAACACTTTAAGACGGAATCACTCCTATGTAGACGCAGGACTAACGATGTCACGTTTTTATATAAAATCATTCACGGCCTCATCGATAGTGCAGAGCTTTTGGAAATGATAGGTATTGCGGTCCCTCGAATAGGCAGTCGTCTACATAACAGAAAGCCGTTCTATCTTGAGCGAGTTGCCTACAAAGCAAGATGCCTAACAAAGCCAGATGCCTAAGTATTATGCCTACAAAGCGAGTTGCCTAAAAAGCAAGATAACTAACTAGCATGATGCCTAAGAAGTATAATGACTACCAAGCGAGTTGCCTGAAAATAAAGATGCCTGAAAAGTATAATGATTTGATAGATCAATTTTCTAAAATCGTTATTTTTTTATTACAAGAATTTCGACGGAGCTCCGCTATCGCGGAGCTCCTATTTCTGGGTTCTTTGGCCCTCCGGGCCTGCTGCAAAACTAACATAACCTAAACCTAGCTACCTTTTTTGACCTAGTTATAATTTGCTTGTTAGGCATCCTGCTTGCTAGGCATCTTGCTTTTTAGACGTCCTGCTCGATGGGCATCTTGCTTCTTAGACGTCCTGCTCGATAGGCATCTTGCTTTTTAGACGTCCTGCTCGATAGGCATCTTGCATTTTAGACACCCTATTCGATAGGCATCTTGATTTTTAAGCATCCCGCTCATAACCCAAGCCGTTCTCTTTTCCTTTGTGTCGCACAAATATAGGTAGACATGCACCTATGTTCAGGATGCTTGCCACATATACTAGCTTAAAGTCCATGTTTGACCTTTATAGCAGTTCTTTAGCCTCAGCCAAATTTAAATTAACACAAGTGAAGCAGTAGCTAATCTTGATTTTAATTTTAGTTGTAATTTTTGTTTACTTTTTTTTTTTTTTTTTAGACAAATGTACTAGTTCCTATTGTTCCTACTAGGTACTGTTGAAATTCATATTTAATGCATGCTGTGTCTACTGTTTTAGGATGTACAGATATGTAGCGTAGTTTTAAGCTTTGAATTGTAAAATTTTAATGTTGTATCATCCAGTTTGTAGACCAATTAAAAAAAACCTCTTAAGTGCATCGGAGCCGAGATATTTTAATATTCATACTTGGGCGTACTTTTGTACTAAAAACTGAATACTTAAATCTTTAAAATCTCCGCTATTATTTAACGCCATAAATTATATATATCTATGTGTATTTAGAGGTCCTCTAAATAACTATGTAAAAATCATCCGGGGCCGCTGAAAATAAAAATGACAATATACTTCAAACAAATTTACCCAATGCCCTTTGGTGATAATGTATTCTATAACGTACATTTTACTAACAAATACCAATAATTCATACAGTCGATTTTATCTTTAAAATTCACTCATGCGTATATATAGAAGGGATGGGGCGGGGTATATTTAGTACGGAAACCTAAGTACCGATTTCACCAAACGATGTTAACATCTTAACAGGCGATTAAAGCGTTAACACCTGTCAAAATGTATGAGCTAACAGTCGATTAACATTGATTAAATTATACTACCAATTTCACCAAAGTATGTTAAATTTAATAACAGCTGTTAATGCTCTAATCGTCTGTTAAGTGGTTAACATCGTTTGGTGAAATTAGCACTAAATGTGCGAAAACTAAACGAAGACTAAAACATTCAATCAACGCATCGAAGTTCGTAAAATTATTTTCATTCTGAACGCTAAGTGTTCTAAAACGTATTCAACAATTTGAGTCCCTTAATACTCTGCAAACCATTTATTTTCTTCATTTTATAAACTTCTAAAAAGTAAAATAAACTTTGAAGAACATTGAAGAAGTTTGACTGTTCGGAACTTCGGAGTACCTTTTCCTAGTCCACACATAGTTTAAAAAAGTTAAAAAGCTATAAAGTACTTAATGAAATTGAGTAAATAACATCTTGTTTTTTTTTATATTAGCAACAGTAAGATGGAATTTTTCGGGCATATAAAAAAAAAAATGTGTGTTTTAATGGCCATTATTATGAAACGATTAGCTCTTGTGGAGACAAACGTTTAGTTGTGACGTCACCAGCTTACCGGGGCGAGGCATTGTAATGAAATTATATGCCACTTTTGCCCACTGTTAATCCTGTAACACTCACAGAGCCCACGGCTCCTTATCGAGCCAGAATTCAATGAAAATTTGTCTTATCGGCGCTGAACTATATTTTAAGCCCTTTTTTGCATTAGGGTACTCCTTAGGTAGGGAAGGTTAAAATATATTTTTGTTGCCTATTGGCGTTCGCCAGGACTGATAATTGTCTGTTTTTGGTTCGATTACCAATAAGTACATTACATAATAGTAGTTTATGTGACTGTTACATAATAATAGGCATTAAAATACGAGTGTGGGTTTATGAAACGAGCCGGTAGGCGAGTTACATAACAACATCACACGAGTGTTTTAATGCCTAATTATGTACGGTTATATACACTGCTTTATCTACACACATACATAACTTCCTTTTCGTACTGCTAGAGCTTCCTTGACTTTGCTCGTAACAAGTCATTTATAACGGGAGCCCTTTGTTTCCCATAATTTTATTGGTCATAATGTAATTGTTGACATAATTTTTGATAGTCATAATGTTTTATATTGCTGAAACTGTAAACTTTTCAAAAGTTCTGAAATATCTAACGTGTAGACAAAGCTAGATTAGGTTAGGTTTGATTTATAAAAATCCTGAAAAGTAACAGTTTCTTTAAAAAAACACGTTATGACTTGCGATGATTATGACCTAAAGCATATTATGACTAAAAATAATTATGTCAGTCAATATAGACCCCATTTATAACTTATAACATATTCGTTGCTCTGTCACGAATATCAGGTAGCGTGTCCGAAATATCTCGAACACTATCTTGATAGCTAATTTTTCACGAAAGTGATTCAATATTTAATTTATAAACAACAAAACAAACTAATTTTTGCGACAAGACAAACAGAACCTCAAAAATGGCGGTAAATGAAAACTTTTTTCTCATGCATGTCATAATGGCACGCACCGCAGTTTTTTTAAAATTTAGTATCGTTCGATATCATGTAACATGCGAGATTTGTCAAAATTGCATGCAATTGACATTTCATTTCGAATAAAATGTCATCTCGAATGATATTAGAATAGAGGTCAAATAAAATTTCTTTGTTTTTCAGAGATGTTCGAAATTTGAATGTCATAAGAACATCGAAATTGATGTTCTTATGAATCCATAAGATTACTACCGCAGATAAAAAAATTGCTCTAACAACAGACTTGATTATTATGCTGGTCATAATTTGCGGTTTCTGAACGAATCATAGAGGGTTTATGATATGAGTGTAGATAAACATTTTTAAGACTTTATACGTTTTTAATTTTGTTATTATTCAGGCCTTAAGTCCTAAAAAATACCGGCCAAGTGCGAGTCGGATTCGCGCACGAAGGGTTCCGTACCATTATCTATACAACATTAGCAAAACACGGCAAAAAAATCAGGTTTCTTGTATGGGAGCCCCTTAAATTTTTTTTTAAGTTAATATACAACGAAATATTCTGCGAATATTTCAAGCGTCTACCTGTTGACGTTATTAATATCGAGCAAAACACGGAAAAAAAATATACGTTTATTGTATGGGAGCCCCCCTTAAATATTAATTTTATTCGGTTTTTTGTATTTGTTGTTACAGCCGCAACAGAAATATACATCTTCTGTGAAATTTTCAACTGTCTTACTATTACGGTTCATGAGATCCAGCCTGATGACAGACAGACGGACAGACGGGCAGACAGACGGACAGCGGAGTCTTAGTAATAGGGTCCCGTTTTACCCTTTGGGTACGGAAGCCTAAAAAGATTAATTACTTCAACGCCCAACATTTCTTAATTCGCCATACTGACCCAATCGCACCCTATATAGTATATAATTAATTAAAAAAAAACACATTAAAAGTAGGTAACCTACAGTGTTCATCCGCAGTGTGTCGTGTGCGCCCGCCCGCCCGCCGGTGCCCCGCAGCGCACCGCCTGCGATCTAAGTTGCGCTACGCACCCCTAATTACCTTTGTTCTCCTGGTACTTTAAATAAACATGCAAACGCTTTGGTTGGATGCACGGCTTAGTATATTTCAAAAAAACAGCTATTTAGCCTGTTCATAAACACAGCCGCCATGTTAACACTAAAATAAAATAAAAAATACTTCCCGGCCTAGGCCTTCAATTTTGTATGAAATTCTTTTACGGTTCTCTCGAGTTAATCCGCCTGAAGCGTGATACTTTGAAGGCTAAAATAACTAACATAACGTCAACATTCCATTGCACGTTTGATAAAAAAGACTTCCCCTAAGATTTGCCGCCCATGACCGGTCCTGCGCCACTTCCATACATCAGTTACTTGCAACTTTAGCCACATTGTCAGTTCATCTTGTTGGACTACCCTTCTTATAGGTGGACGCCACCCAAGAACTTTTCGACCTCATTCGCCATCTGTTCAACAAGCGATCAAAATCAAAATCAAAATCAAAATATTGATTCAGTAAATTGGCCACATACGGGCTCTTTTACACGTCGGTAATATACAGTGAATCTACTAGCGCTTCGGACAAGACCATCATTGCGGAGAAGAAGCGCCGCAAGAAACTCCAGCAGAAGGTCATTTTTTTAAGCAACAAATATAAATTATTAGAACTATCACAAATAAAAACATTACAAATTCAAAAATTAAAAACATTACATGTCAAATACATTAAACTAAAAATAATGACTAGGAGAACAACACGACAAGCTCTCTACGTCAAAATCCACAACTGGAATAATTAACTGAGCAACAAGTCCTTGCAGACGTGAACAGACCGGACCCCACAAACAGCACCCGTTCACGAGTATGACGCGTATCTCAGCCATCGCCTCCCTCAACCATGTGTTCGGGAAGGTGGCGACCCGATCGATGTGCCCACTGCCACAACTCTAGCAATTCTTAGGGCTATATGAATGTCTACAAGATGTAGTGAAATATCCTTTCACATCGTAATTTCTCGAAAATTTTCGTATTTGTCATACTACTTCAGTCTGACTCAGTACAGTCAACAGCATAAATAAGTGATAATTTATGTACCTTGTCGCTTTTAATCGTTTCACAATTTTGTATGACATTTCAAACACGACGTTAAAGTGACAAGGTACATAAATGATCACTTATTTATGCTGTTGACTGTACCCATCAAGACGTCGTCGCAGGAACGTCGCATCGCGAGAGTGATAATCGATATACAGGGTGGAATCTAAGTCGTGATCACAATGATCACCTCTGTGGTCTACCCACGAATATGAACAAGTTTCACTATGGGACCAACTCTGAAATCAAGAAAAAAAAAACAGCTGCTTCATACATTTTGGTCGAGTAAGTATTGAACTTTTCTATGAAACAGCTGATTATTTTTTCGGGATTTCAGAGTTGGTCCCATAGTGAAAGTTGTTCATATTCGTGGGTCTGTGGTCTACCCACTCATCATTGTGATCACGACTTAGATTCCACCCTGTAGAGTGGTTACTACTTGGGAATGCAAATAACCGGTTATAACCGGTTTTAACCGGTTATTTTCATACAAAAACGGTTAATAACCGGTTAAATTGCATTCCCTCTTACTACCAGAGTATTTTTTTGTTAATTAAGATTAAGTTTGTTTTCAGTTCTTTTCAATAGTCATGCCGAAAGCATTAAAACCTGAGAAAAGTTTAGATCGACAAGCCTGTGAAATTATTTTCAACATTTATTTATATTTCTTCTTGTTTACCTACACCTAATTTGTATATATTTGATCGAGGTGGTTTTAATATCTCGCTGTGATACACATCAAACTCGTGGTTGGATATTTGACACTGATAACTAAAGTACTCTATTTATTTAATACAAACATGTCACTTAATACTTAATTCAATGATTCATAGTCGTCAACATTCGGAAGTAGACGTGAGTTCCGAGTTTTCACGATGTATAAGGATTATTCACTAGATCTGTACCTACTGCCTACGTCGATTCCATATACTTTGTCAGTTTTCGAAAATCGTTTACGATAGCGTTAAACCATATTCTAATCTCGATCGAGATTTCATTTCTGGTATGATCACGCAGAAAACTCCCGATCTCTCCATTTCCATTTAAGTAACTTTGAGCCTTCTTATGAAGGCATTAAAGTTCACGTTTCAGTTGCATAAGTCGTCGAATACTTTCGACTATAGATCCTCATTCCAAACATGACCTGAAAAGGGACCTTATTGTCCATAGCACTTCCGCCATTATTAAAGATGCTCCGATATAAATACAACGTCGCGTGACGCAGTGCGGCGTAAGCGCCATCGATAATAAGGTCCCTTTTCATAGATAACGCCACATATGGAGTCTAGTTGTCTTGACTATTACGATAGGTACGGGCACTGAATATGTGATATGTTCAGAGCCAAACGTTCCTTATCGAGCCAAATTTATATGGAATTTTGTGAGCTCGGCAATAAATGCGTAAATATGTGTAATTGGACACAATTGGCGTTATTAAAACGCTATTAAATGAGGTATTTTTTTAACTAACCGTGGAAAAATATTAACTGATCATTTTGTTTGAAGGTGCCGATGTGCTAAATGGGTTATTTACACTGATCTAAGAAACGACCTATCTATTACAATCAGAAAAACGTTCATTTTATCAGCAAACCGGCTGTGCAGCTCACTTGCAGTCAGTATGCAGTTATGCAGAACTGCATACTGCCCTAAGACTACGACTGTGGCGTCTTCATTGCTTTTATTGTTTTTTCTAATATACTAAAGTATTGTCTTGAAAGATTCACTATATTATTACTATACTATTTATGAGTTCATCTGAACATACTGAGTTTTGACACATTTTCCTGCTCAACTACGCATGATATATATATTTTAATGTTAAATTCGTTGTTTTATATAATGCTAGGTTAAGTTTTATAATTGTATAAGTAATATTTAAAAAACGACTGACTGCTGAGTTTCTTGCGGCGTTTCTTCTCAGCAGTGGTCTCTTGCGAAGCGCTGGTAGATTCTTGACGTGTAAAAGTGCCCGTGCGGCCTACTTACTGAATAAACATCTTTTATCTTTTTATCTTTTATGAAATCGAACGATGGTTTTTAGGGTTCCGTCCTTATGGAGAGACTTCGATGTCTGTCTGTCTGTCTGTATGTCACAGCAGGTTTTCTCAGCAACTAAAAATGCTATCAACTTGAAATTTGGCATAGCTGTACAACTTGCTTGCCCGCATCTGTTTTTAGTAAAAAAATATGCAATTTATTTTATAAATATTTGAAAAGGGGTCTAGAATGGAGGGTTGAAAAATGAAAGTGCTTTGATTATAGCAAATGGGGTGCCATATGAAAGGGCTCAATCTGCACATTTCAAAACTATTTTTAATAAATTTTTTGTTATGTACTTTTTGTTTTATAGCCAAAAATGTACAAAAAATTACCTTTCCCTCCTTACCTATCTCCGAAGTTTATTGATCAAAAAATATGAAAAAAATCCTGACGTACAGATAATTACTTATATTTAAAGGGAAAAATAAAATGATGTGTTCAATATTTACAGTTTTTGAAGATAACAAAAAAACTTAGAAAATCTGTAGTAAACTTTAGCCTAGTAAAAATGGACCTTATTGCATTGAAAATAAAGTTCATAACAAAATGAGTATTTTCTTTTGCTGTTACCAAGCATATTATCTTAAATACGGAACCCTCGGTGTGCGAGTCCGACTCGCACTTGACCGGTTTTTTTGTTATATAATTGAATACACAATGTACAGGGTTGGGCAGATTAAGTGTCCTAGTTTTGTATCGGCATTTTACTTCAATATAACGGAACTTTTTTTTACATTATAATGTTATTTTTAATTGAGAGTTTATTCGTATTTATGATTTCTAGACATCAGCTTGAAATCTTTTGTTTTTATATTGTTTTAAACTATGGACGCGCAACGCCAGCTCGTTGTTAATTTATACAAGCAAAAATTCCGACCGTGCGAGATATTTAAGAAGGTAAAACATTTAGATATCATTGTAAGGTTCATATCGCGGACCATTAAGCGATCCAAAGAAACGGGGCCTTCACGAATCAGGCTTAAACCTGGTCAAAAACCGTCTGTTCCCGTCAAAAATATAATTAAAAATGTTCGTGAGCGTATTAGGCGAAATCCAGCCCAAAGTGCAAGTAAACTCGCTAAAGATTTGAAAATATCCCGACGATCAATGAGTCGTATATTAAGATAAGATCGTGGATTGAAGGCCTACAGAAAACAAAAAAAAACACGGTTTAACAGATGCCCAGAAAAAAACTAGAGTAAAAAAATGTAGGGACTTGCTAGCTTGGCATGAGAGCGATGAAATTATTTTTTCCTATGAAAAGATTTTCCAATTGCAAGACAGTCACAATCAACGAAACGATCGTATTTATGGTACTTCATTGAGGGATATTCTAGTGGTCAAATTAGCCATACAACGGTTTCAAAGTGCCTCAGCTGTCATGGTATGGGGTTCGATCTGCCATCTCACAAGGCTAAACGTACTCCAGACTGGTGTCGAAGAAATTTGACGGATTTTATACCTGCAAGATTGGCCAGCATCTTCACTAGACTTGAATGCATTGGACTTTTCGATATGGGGATATATGCTTACCAAGATTGGAAGCACTGGGTATGAATTTAAATTCATTCAAGGATCGTTTGGTCAAGATATGGGATAACATACCCGATAAGGTAGTGCGTGCCGTGTGCAATTCAATTTATAGTAGAATGCGTAAAGTTAAACTAGCTAAAGGAGAGCGATTTGAGCTAATGAATTAATTTTGTAAATAATAGAGCATGCTTTAAATAAAAACACGTTCAGTATTGAAATTTGAAGTTTTCTTTTAATTTTATGGCTATTTTAAACTAGGACACTTAATCTGCCCAACCCTGTATTATTAACGTAATGTGTAACGTACGTGATGAATTATTTACTACTACCGCAAAGGTTTACATGTATCCAAAAACAAAGTTTTAGTTGGTTGAGCGGGATCTGAAACAAAAATTACCACTTTAAAACTGAATAATTTTTCAATGGAATTCTTCATCCTCCCTATTTTAAAAAACTTTACAATGACATCCTACACAAAAAAAAAATCCGTATTACGTGTATGTATGTACGAAGGGACCTGATAAAATAATGTTTAAACATATTGTTCGGTCCTGTTGGCCTTACTTGCATTTAGCCTTGGCGAGCAAAACGTCTCAGTAGTACACTGACCAAGTATGCAATAGTACATTATTGCCTAGGCATGGAAGTAGGCAATTGCGGGCCGAGTATTGGTTTAAATCGCCACAAAAAATTTGAGTTGGAGTGAAATCTTCATCGCTTGAACTCATTTTTTATATTGCATACAAACAGAAACTTCATGTGAAAAAACCATCACTCTTTACCGCCTTTTTGTTTATGAAAAGGAGAAACGCAAGCTTTGTTTTTAAAAAAAACATAAGCTATTCCAGACATAGATAAAAAAGTTATGTTTCGAATAAAATTTGGATGTATAAGACTTGTGCCATCATTTTATTATGGGCTTTTTCACTTTTTAAAAAGTTACAACCTAGATAGTAATGGAATTTGTATGCAACATTGCGGGCTTGTGTAGCGAGCACGCAATGTTTTTTTTTTTAATTTGGGAACTGTCAGTAAACTACGTACGCGTGTCGCGTCTCATTATGTAGATAGTAATGTCAACATTTCCGAACATTTTTGAGAAAAATGACTTGTTTATCTAATGCCATGGTTACAAAATTGTCTTAGTTTCAGTAAGACTTAGTTAGCAAAACGTCTAGGTCGTGAAATTTAACAACTTTGTTGGCATAAATTAATATGTATAAGTATAACCATGCTAAATTACAGCGTTAGCGGCCTTTACACGGCACACTTTGGACCGCGGGAAACGCCACGCGCCATTCCAAGCGCCAGTCCGAACCGTAGGTTTTTTACTATTTTACTATTACAGTTGCATTTACACGTACGGTTCGGCGCGAAGATTGGAATGGCGCGTGGCGTTTCCCGCGGTCCGAACTCTACGTGCGCAGGCCGCTATTAGGTACCATGAGTATCTGAGATTAAACGCAGACGGACGAACAGAGACGGTGAATCTATAAGGGTTCCTTGTTGACTATGGAACCCGAAAAATGAGAAGAAATTAAACTTGACAGTAGCGTCAAAAATGGCGACCTCAATCTGTCTTGATATTACGCAACAGCTTTTCGTCCTACTCTTATAAACGTTGACCTTACAACAGGTGAGAGATACAATCAACAGCTGGCTCACGTCCAAAAACCGAAAACGATAGTTCCCTTTATGACTGGAGCCATGTTTCACGTTATACTTTTACGTTCAACCACAACGGAGTTTATAGTCGTTTACGTGACGGTTACGTAATGCCAATTCCACAGAGTCGCGTACAATACTTTATCTACACACATATTATAAGTACGCTAAGATGGGTTCAGAAGCCGAAAGGCAAATGACCAGCATTACCTGTGGTAGTAGGTGACAACGATGACAGCTGTAACGTAATTTCATTACGTTATCGAATATTGTAAGGTAATGAGATCAAAATTTGGAACACCTTCCAAAATTAACAGCTGTCATCGCTGTCATCTACTACCACAGGTAATGCTGGTCATTGCCTACGGGTTTTGAACGCATAATAGAGGACTTATGATATGTGTGTAGATAAAATAAATATAGATTCAATAAACCCGACTTTGTAAAAAAAACTGTGTGACTTTATGTACTTACAGTAAGAATATCAAGACCTTTAAATCGTTATTTATCCTAAATGATCATTCAAAATAAAAATGATGAGAGAAACCTAAAGATGATTTTTAAATACCTATTCAATGTTTTATGTAAGATTATTCTCCGATATCACAGATATAAATACACATAGATAACGCAAATGCATCTACTTCGCGTAACCGAATCCGGACTTAACACCCGACCAAGCGTCTGGGTTGGCTTTAGCTACTGACGTTCCGCGCGCCTGTTGTTGCAGCCGGTCAGATGAAAATTCGGCGTTTTAACCGCCGTCATTATTGTCTTCGCATATTATTCCAGATAAATTTTATAAATTTCTTGTTCTTATAAATGGAATGGATACTTCCCCCGGGTCCGTTGATTTTGACATCAAAAGTTGCTGGTAGTTATCATTATTTTCGTCGATATTTTGAAGACAACAATGACGGCGCCGGCGGTTGAAACGCCCGAACATTCACCCGGTCGGCCATGAAAATTAGTAAAATGCCTCGTTGCGTGATAATAAACTGCAATAGCCCAAAAAAGCGACGACTTTGAATCGATTCTGCGAGGAAAACAGAAAATTCTCTTCTCTTGGTGTGTCCCAGTTGATAGCAAAAAGTGACACGGTTGGTTTTCATACACATTGAGGTGTTTACGTTATCTATGTGTATTTATATCTGTGTCCGATATTTATTTAGGTATTTTATTTATAGTCGGTCATGTTGCCAGAACTAAAGACGATAGATGGAGCGAAAATATCCTGCATTGGTACCCAAGAGACGCCACGCGACCTAGAGGTCGGCCGCCCCGCCGGTGGTGCGACGACATCGGCGCGGTCGCAGGTAACTAACTCTTGGACTAGAATTGCACAGGACCGGGATCGCTGGAAGATGTTGGAGGAGGCCTTCACCCGGAAGTGGGTGACCCATTAAAATATAAGTTAAATAATAATTTGAATTATTTGCCTCGTGTGGTTGCCGAGTTAGAATAGTGCCACTCCATGTCTTCCCGTGGATGTCGTAAGAGACTAAGAGAATAAAGGCTTGTAGTACTGTTAGGCGATGGGCTTGCAACCTGTCACTAATACGCTGGTAAACATCTTAGCCTAATTTGTGCAAATTGTGGTTATAGAATTATCAACAAGTTTTTAGAGATGTTTGTAATTCTGTAGCTCTGCCTACCCCACTCCTCACCTACCCCACACCTACATGATAAAAATAATCATATTTTTGAATAAGTAGGTATATCTTTAATTTAATTTGTTTTAATTATCGCATGTTAATATAAATAGGTAAGCAAACTGTAGACATTTTTATTTAAATGGGAAATAAATGGCTGATTATTATTATTATTATATTTAACTATAGTGATTATCGCTGGCACGTGGCATGCTTAATAGTTCATTATGCACTTCTTTCTTGACACCGACCGCTTGCTGCCTCGCTGCCGTCGCTAATTGTGCCGTCAACTGCGAACAATTGTCAGAAGAAATAAATAACAAAAAGCAAGCTTTAAAAACCCGACTGTTGCTAACCCACTTTAAACCGCTATAAATCCTAAAGGTGACGTTATCTATGAAACGACCTTATTGTCGATGGCGCTTCCGCCATTATTAAAGATGCTCCGATATAAATACAACGTCGCGTGACGCAGTGCGGCGTAAGCGCCATCGACAATAAGGTCCCTTTACATAGATAATGCCACAATGATCATCAAAATGAAAAATTATGTAAGAAACATGAAGATGTTTTTTTAATACCTAGTCAATGATATAATCTGGCGTCCGGTTGCCGCCATATTGAATTGTCATACTCATATCTTTTTGATACTCCATACTCAGAAGATTAAGACAAATCGATCGGCCCACGCGTTTAGTTTCGAGAGCGCCACAAAGGAACAATTATACATACATAATAAACGCGTTACTCTCCTTTGCATCGCGTAGTCGGGTAAATACGCTGACGCAACGTTTACGTTCGATACGTCTACTACGTCACGTCATTGTACGCAGACCTATAGTCCAAAACTCCTGAGGTCCCTTGTACTAAATAACTTTAACAAAAAGCAAGCTTTCAAAACCCGACTGTCGCTAACCAACTTTAAATCGTTATAAATCCTAAATGATCATTCAAAATGCAAAATGATGAAACAAACCAAAATATATTTTTTAAATCCCTATTCAATGATACCCCACGTGTCACACATGGCCGACTTTTTTTTTTAAATTTGCACAATATGGTGTCTGGTTGCCGCCATATTGAACTTTGATGACTGTCATATCTTCAGTGACATTCACCAGATTAAGACAAATCGATTGAAATAAGAATCATCAAAATCGGACAACGGGTTTAGTTTTTATAGTGCCACAAAGGAACAAACATACATATATATATATATAGGCTGTGAAACACATTACCCTCCGGCAGTCGGGTAAAAAAGAACAGAATACAGCCATAGAAATAAAGATCTAGTGCCAAAGAAGTAAAGTGGAATTTCTTTTGTTTTTTTGGATCGATAGAAATGTATGCAAATAGGCCGAGAGAAAAGTCTAAGGTGGCCGATCATGCCAGCGTAGACAGCGGAGTTGCCAGACGTAAGGGAAGATACTTATCAAATCCATGAAAGGATATCAGCGTCCGACATATAAGTATGAGGGCGTTTTCACTAAAAAATGTACCCAATTAAGGACAAAAACTAAGGAACTTTAACTTTGTCAGTTTTGTGACGAAAATTAGCCATACATTGATGGCCGCACGGCGGACGGTTAATTTTCGTCACAAAACTGACAAAGTTAAGGTTCCTTAATTTCAGTCCTTAATTGGGTACAGTTTTTAGTGAAAACGCCCATGAATAGGCTAGTGTTCTAAAAAAATCCAATTAGTCCGTCTTTTACATTATCAAAAAATATTGAACACGTATTTTTTCTTTTGTCAATTAAACAAAAAATGACGAAGATAAAGTGCGTTGAAGTTTCGCGTGACGTCACGCCGCGGCACACTTACCACGTTGTGGCGTCACGAGCCCCCACTCCCGAACTTTGATGCGCGTTATAATTGTCAATTTTGTTTGATTTGAAAAAGAAAAAAATACGTGTTCAATCTTTTTTGATAATCTTACTGACGAACTAATTAGAATTATTCATTTTTTACCCAGGACACACCCCTATTTTGCAAATCAAGTACTTACCAGTTTTAGAAGTATAACAGAAGTACATGTTGAACTTTAAAAGCAGTCCTCACTGAAAAATAAAGTAATATGTCCTAGGCAATTATGACGCCTAGCAACACTGAGCGAAATTACCTTTTAAATTATGTCAAGGCGAAATGGCAATGGAATATGTAACATTCAGCCATCAAAATCGTTAATCGATACAATACCGATTTAAATATAAAAAGGATTTAACAGTGAGGGGGATAGAAATTAATACGTAACAGTCCTATGATCAAATTTAAAAATTAACGTTATTTCATTCACATTAGATTCATATTCCATTGACAAATTTCGTTGTATGGTGAGCCTTAAGAGAAAAATTGTACCGCAAAGACATGCGCCAGAATTCCCCTAACAGAAATAACCCTATTTTTAACTCAGTCGCTATTGATTGTTAGGGGATCCGAATAGGAGACGACCTTCACCTAGCTGTTTATTCGATAAAAAATATTTTATATCAATATTCTAATTAATATATTTATAATAGGATGACTGGAAAAATTCAGTCCAGTCCTTATATGATTAAAAAAAAGAACTGAAAATAAACTTTTTTTAAATTGCTATTGCTTGCTTAATAGACCAATTTAAATTACATACTAATCGAAAGTATGAAGCCTATAGAATATGCAAACGTTAGGTTAACTATTTTTTCCGTCATAACTATTGGGTAGGTAGGTAAGTCGGTACTACTAATTTGCACTAAACCTAACGTTTGCATATTCTATAGGCTTCATACTTTCGATAAGTATGGAATTGGCCTATTAAACAAGCAATAGCAATTTAAAAAAAGTTCATTTTCTAATTTTTTTCACGATTTTAGGACTGGACTGAAATTTTCCAGTCAACCTATAATAAATATATTACTTAGCATTTAAAGGGGTTTGGGTAAAAGTGTTGTCATTTGTAAAATTTATACATTTTCAAGGTCAGCGGCCATTCTTAAAAGTGGTAAATTATGATAAAATTATTAAAAATAAACATATTTTGTTATGTAATGTAATACTATTAAGTGCATCGGAGCGGAGATATTTAAATATTCATACTTGGGCGTACTTTTGTACTAAAAACTGAATACTTAAATCTTTAAAATCTCCGCTCCGATATTATTTAACGCCATAAATTATATATATCTATGTGTATTTAGAGGTCCTCTAAATAACTATGTAAAAGTCATCCGTGGCCGCTGAAAAAAAAAGTGACAATATTCTTGAAACAAATTTACCCAATGCCCTTTGATATAATAGTACATTATTGCCTAGGCATGGAAGTAGGCAATTGCGGGCTGAGTATTGGATTCGCAAGCTCGTCCGTTTAAAAATACGAAGCCCGCAATTGCTGTTCCTGCCGAGGCAAATATAGTGCTTTTCTCAAAAATCGCAATAAAAAATTGTATTGGAGTCAAATCTTCATCGCTTGAACTCATTTTTTGAATTGCATACAAAAAGAAACTTCATGTAAAAAATCCATCACTCCTTACCGCTTTTTTGTTTATGACAAGGAGAAACGCAATTCTTGTTTTAAAAAAAACATAAGCTATTCCAGGCACAAATAAAAAAGTTATGTTTCGAGTAAAATTTTGATGTATAACACTTGTGCCCTCATTTTATTATGGCCCTTTTCACTTTTTAAAAAGTTACAAAGTAGATAGTAATGGAATTTGTATGCAACATTGCGGGCTTGTGTAGCGAGCACGCAATGTGTTTTTTTAAATTTGAGAATTGTCAGTAAACTATCTACTTCGCATCTCAATATGTAGATAGGAATGTCAACATTTCCGGACATTTTTGAGAAAAATACTTTTTATCGAATAAACAGCTAGGTGAAGGTCGTCTCCTATTCGGATCTTAGACCATATTAGGTACAGTCAAGTAACAATCATCATCTCACCCCAAACGCATATACCGTCTACATATGAGTAAAAACAGCGATCGTTTCGTTGACAATACGGAAACAATGCCAAAGCAATAACTATTTACCGAGTAGAATAGAGGGGGGTTAGCCTCAGTCGATTAATATGGTGACATTGTGCAAGTGACATTCGACCCTTGCCAATTGTGGTCGAGTGACAAAAACGGTCCAATAACAATGCCTCCTCAATGTACAAAGGGCCCTGCCAAGATTAGGGAATGCAAATAACCGATTTTAACCGGTTTTTTTTTGTACAAAAACGGTTATTAACCGGTTAATTTGCATTCCCTAATCAAGATGCATTGCGGTAACTAGCGTTTCTATTCGTTTTGTTTTTAAATCAATCGCGTCACTGGTAGATCACGTGACTTTTCGTATCACGTCATCTACCAGTGACGCGATTGGTTTAAAAAGGAATCGAATAGAAACGCTAGTTACCGCAATGCATCTTGGCAGGGCCCTCAGTCATCCATCAGCAATGATTATATTATTCAACATTGCGCTCAAAAATATCTGGCTCGCTCTTATGCCTCTAGTAATAGAGACGTGTCAGATATTTTTGAGCCCAATGTTGGATAATATATTATTGATACGGTGAGAGTACCTACCAAAGATCTGTCGACCTTTTTAAAGAAGGAATTCTGGCCGAGGGGTGTTATATTTCGATGATTCCGTGGCCGCCGGGTAGCGGATACCGCGAAAGTGTATATATAAGTAGTCGTGTTAATTTTATTATTGTTATATATGTTAGTCTGTAAGGTAAATAAGGTGGAAGCACTAGTACTCGTCGCTGTACTAGTACTCGTCCCCATACTTTGACTTGCGATAACTAAAATAAGGTTAACATCAGTTTTGTCACCCCTCATTTAAGCGATGATAGAGGTTTGTGGCTTTCATATTTCACACATCAATTTTTAAACAAAGAAAAGGACTGCCATCAAAAGCACCAGACATTTACTCGTACAATCCGATTGACTAATTATTTTTATCATTTTGAGTACCTAATTTCTATGTGGTCACCATATAAATCAATTTCCAACTAACAAAAGTAAAGGTCACGTCTCCCAAATCACATGAAAATGTTTTGTGTAGATGTATAATTACGAGCACTCGTTCGTAGGGCTTGTAGCTTGAAATAAAGTTTATTCTATTCTATTCTATTGCTGGTGACTGTGCAATAAATAACTAACATAGTTCAATCCAGGACGAACCCTGTTACAGACGTATTTCGTTATTTTAAACACTATAAGGGCCGGTTCAGACGGACAACATTCGAACTGCAACCTAGCCGCAAAATGTCAGTTCAAGGGCAGTTCTGATACATGCGACGTAAGTGCATCATAACTGCAACACAACCGCGCAATCCGCTTGCAGTAGGCGTACAGTCCTGTCGATGGCGCAACGTCTGCAAGCCAATGATATTTTATATTAAGATACGTTATGCTCATACTAAACGCATTCAAAACCCGTGACCAGGGCTCGGAAACCTGGTTAATTTTATTAACCAGCTCGTCAGAAACGCCATATATTTCAAAGTTAATCCCAGCGACCATAACGCTCGCGAATCGATTCCGCTCCCAGCGAGCGTTTACGAAAAACCTGGTTAAGAACCATATTAACCGGTATTTTTCGAACCGTTCCCAAGCCCTGCCCGTGACCAATTACCGACAGAGACAAACACGGTAATCCATAGCGAACGCTATTGTTAGAAAAAGATAAAAAGATAAAAAGTAAGGCAATTTGCCTTATTTTTGCGGAACGTTTTTGTGCGCAGATGACGTATCTTTATATAAAATATCATTGTTGCAAGCTAGCTGCACAGTTGTAATGCAGTCCTGTTGCATTTTGTGCAACTGCAATACGACGACAATAGGACTGTATGTATTGCAGTAATGATGCAGTTGACGTAACTGCATCATAACTGCCCTCGAACTGCCATTTTGTAGTTCAAGTCCCGTGTGGTTATAATAGTGCCACTCCATGTCTTCCCGTGGTCACAAAACAGATAAGTATAGAAGTCAATCTATATACAAAGTGCGCTCGAGCAACGCACACATAGACACTGCTCACGGACACGATATCTCGGACCGGCTGGGACCAGTGCGAGCGCGAGTGCCATCCGCTTGAGACACGCGTCTGTGAACTTTTTTGTGCATGGAGCAAAATAGAAGAGTTATTATAACTGCTTCCTATTTTGAATCAGTATAAACGAAGTACTTAACTAAATTATTGTAATTTAAATTCACGCCACCTTACGTAAGTTGAAAACATGTATTTTTGTCTGTGTAAATATTGTGTTGTTTTTAGTGTCATTTGATAGGTTTTAGGTCTAAAACGGATAGGGCAATTCAAATTGTGTAACTAGGGTAATCCGTTAAGAAGTTAGTAGGGATTTTAGATAGTAAAAATTGACAAAAGTAAAATTTTGTATGTTTCTGCTCTGTAAACTTTTTGTATTGTAATATTAGGTAGGTTTATTGTTTTGTCACAACTAGATACGAGTGCCACTACCACGATAGTGTTTTGTGCATAAGCCATAGTTGACAACCCTAGAGCGACCGCCGAGCGTAGGTATGAAAAGTGAAGTACATACATGTGATTGACTTCTGTACCTATCTGTTTTGTGCCGTGGTCGTCGTTAGACTGGAGACTGGAGACTGGAGACTGGAGAGGACTGAAGATGGGAATAAAGGCTTGTAGTACTGTTAGGCGATGTGTTTGCAACTTGTTACTAATACACTGGTAAACATCTTAGCCTGATTGTGCAAAATGTGGTTATAGAATTATCAACAAGTTTTTAGAGATGTTGGTAATTCTGTAGTTCTGCGTTCACTCTGAGAATGAAGACGTGAGTGTATGTATGTATGTATGTAAATGCTGTCCGTCTGAACCGGCCCTTAGTGGCAGTAGGACCTTATGCAGGGTCCGTCTGGATCGCTACCACCATTACTAATACCATTACCCACCGTCAAGCCGCAGTTCGCATAATTGTTGTGTTCCGGTGTGGGGATAAGACAATCGGTGAAATTACTAGCATAGAGGCATTCCATCTTAGTCCTCAGGGTTGGTAACGGATTTGGCGTCTTAGGATTACAGTTTTGAGATTATAATCTTAAGAATTAAAATGTCTTTAAACCGGAGCGAAGCGAGGGCGGGTTGCTACTGTATTTATAATTTGGTAACAAGTTTTCTCGAATAAGTAGGGGAGAATGGGTAACAGTGGATCACGGGGTACAGTGGATTATTTGCTATAACTTAGCATGTGTTGCGCTTTACGCACACAAACAAACGCGTTGTTACTGCGCGTCCGTACGCCTCTCCTCCGCACTACTCGCCGCTGCTGTCTCAAAGCGGTTTGACGAGCTGTCATACTCCGGTCACTTGGTAAGTACGAAAGTATATTTTTACGTGATTTAAAAATTTGTTTTATTTCTAAGTGAATAAGAAATGTAAATACTAGGTTTTTGTTTTATCCTTGTTATTTCTTAAATCTTTTGTAAACTATCTTGATTTATCTTTGGGATACGTAGTTTATTTTTAGTTATATTTTTTGTTTCATAACGGTCTATGGGTCACAGTGAATAATTTCGTTTTGGGTCACAGTGGACTGATGATCCAGTGTGATCCGTGAAGCTAAAACCATTCTTACTTTTTGCAGCTAAAAATGCCTCGCAATCGAGTTAGGAAAACTAACATTAGACTTCACACTGGAGAATTGTTTGTTTCTTTTCAAGTTTTTTTTTACTTGCGTTAACAGTGATATTTGGTAAATATTGATGATACTGTTTCGATTATATAATAAAAGACTGTCTAATAGTATAAATAAATAAGTAATACTATGAAAATTGTGGTCTTTTACTGTATTTTTTCTATAGATTCAGTGTGCCCCAGTCTTGGGTCACAGTGGATAATCTCCCTTTTCATTTTAAAGTGGCTATAACTTGAAAGTTTATGTAACACTCGCCAATAAATGCATTTTTCTTTGAAGATTAGATACCCATATTATAATTGAATTTCAATGAATAATCATTCAGCCATAAATTTTGGAATTGCAGGACTTAGAAAAAAAAGTGATCCACTGTAACCCACTCTCCCCTACCTCGTAGAGGTGAGACGTACTAGGCAAATAGCGTCCTTTGCTTTCCAGTACGCGTCCACAAATAGACTAGGTCCACAAGTATTTAGAAGTATTTCTTAGAGTCTGACCAGTGTATACAGTGAATACAGTTACAGCCAGGTATACTTGTTATTGTCATTGGCAGTCTGAATATTTAGGAACTGACTTTACTTGTTTATTTTCAAGTATTGTGTCCCTAGGAATTATATGCTCTTATTAATAAACGTGGGGTATCCTTGATATAGCTAAGCCAGGCTTTGTCCTTATCTGTCATTGTGACATTTGCATTCGACAAAGCATGGCTTAGCTACTCCGCCGCCGTTGACGTCCGGAGCGGATTGCTGCGAGTGTTGAGTTTAAGATTAATTAGGCAATACGTAAGGTCTGTTCATCCTTACTTGTCTTATATAGTAAACAACTTTCTAACCTCAAAATGAACCTTTTTTGGATAAAACCGCTATTTTAAACAAAATAAAGCAATCACAGACAATACATTGGCCAAATGATGTCCAAAATGTTTATTCAGTTTACTTTATTTACGACAAAAGGGCTGTTTTAGCAAAGGTTCATTTTGAGGTTAGAAAGTTGTTTACTATATAAGACAACTATATCTATTTATGTAGATATTTGAATGTATTTATTTTTTATAGTTAGTTAGGTTTTATTGGTCAGTTTAATTTTTATGCTCTTTTCCTAAATTAAGTTGTACACTTGCCTACTTGATGCACAACCTTCACTTCTCTCAATTTCTCAAGGGTTAGCTGGAAGAGATCCCTTAAAGGGATAAGTTCGCCCTTGTACATTTTTATTTTTTTATTTTATCTTCATTGTATTGTTTTTGTTTTGTACAATAAAGAGTTTACATACATACATACATACATACATACAACTAAGAATGAACAGAACTTACCTATAATGTATAATATACAGGGTGTAACATTTTAGCCATAGAAGATCTGTTTTTAGGAACCATGTCATCGATTTTTGTAAGCATTCATACATTTAAAAAAAACTAGTACTCAGCTCGGTAATCGAACCCGAATAGTGAGTCAAATGGGGATCTTATCGCTTAATAATATATTCTAGACAAAAGACCATTACACATTTAAAGACAAAGAAAACTTTACAAACATTTAACCATGCCGGGAACCAAATCCGAGACCGAGCTTCGAGTTTAAATCAACGTAACTAATAAATAGATAAAAACCTCTCGCTCTCTCTCTCTCTCCACCTCTCTCTCCCTCTCTCTCTCTCTTTCTCTCTCTCGTCCTAGCTATTATTAATCCCACATGGTGGTGAGGTCAGCTTTCCCTATCTTTATTCTCCACTTCGCTCTGTCCTCGACATCGTCCTCAGATGCCTGACACTCCTGCTGTCCTTCAGCACTTCATCTTTCCACCTTGTTTTGGGTCTACCGCTGGATCTACGACCAGAGATGGAAAAATGTAATGCCAAGTTCCCAACGTAGTCAGGCGGTCTCTCTTCTCTCTCTCTCTTTACGTGGCCTAATAGATAAAACCTGAAACATTGATATAACATTGACGAATTATTTAAAAGCGGAAGTTCTTAAACTTTCAGGGGTTAAAACAACCCTCAGTAATTAGTACCTAATTAGTAATCAGTAATTAATTGCAACACCCCGTGTGGTTGCCGGGTTAGAATAGTGCCACTCCATGTCTTCCCGTGGATGTCGTAAGAGACGATTAAGGGAATAAAGGCTTGTCGTACTGTTAGGCGATGGGCTTGCACCCTGTCACTATACACTTGTAAACATCGGCCTGACAAAATGTGGTTACAGAATTATCAACAAGCTTTTAGAGTTGTTGGTAATTTTGTAGCTCTGCCTACCCCACTCTGGGATCGAAGGCGTGAGTTTATGTATGTATGTAATTAATTGCAATAGCATGAGGTCTTGGTGAATTAATAGCTATACTACTTCAGTTAATTATGACTACGGCGATACGTTTCCCAAAAAAAAACGTCTTTTTTGAATTAAGAATGGGGAAAAATGCGAGTGGATAAAATCACAAACGGGAAAAATCGCCACTGGATAAATTGATGCGCGGAATAATCGAGTTTGGGAAGCAGATTGATGCACCCTTAATTATAAACCCTGATGGGCACTGCAGTATTTGAGATGTGTAATTAAGGTGTTCATTGAGTGTGTAATAAGTTTTATTAATCCGTAGTTGTTGTTTATTTACGAATGTAATTGGATGTCACGGTGCAACACAGCGGAATATCAAGAAGAAATCAATATATGGATATGATCATTACTAAAATCCCGGGATCTGATTCGAAAAGAAAATGATATTGAGAGTATGATGTTTATAAATATAAAGGACAAGCCGGGTCTCCATAGAAGATTTCTGCCCTACTAAGCATAATGGCGATATCTCAGAAAAAACATCTGTAGAAATTGCAACCTAGTTACAAACAGAAGAGAGTTGAATCTGCTTTGGCTCTTGAATTTAGTTATTGCATTTTTGCTTAGGAGGGCAGATTTGGCCAAAGAAAAAATTGTGACGGATAATTATAGAATTGGGTTTATTTGAAGAAGAAAAATATTTAAAACAATGCTGTGGTGTTCGTTTTTCTGAAGAAGTTGTCAAAAAATATATTTTGAAATAATCGTAAAAACACGTTATTCGCAAGATGTGTTATTTATTTATTTATTAAAGACACGCCAACAGCATACATATCCATCATTAATATTATAAAATAACCTGACAACATTCATTATATGTATGCCTGTAACAGGCATGTACAGCATTCACATTTAAAGTGCGCGGTTCACATAGTTAGGTACAATTACAGCTATTAAAAACGGGAAATTATATCATGTTACTAAAAGCTAATTTTTATGTTAAGAATAAATTAATTTCTAATTGACTTCAGCAATTTATGTTCGAATGTTTTTAAGTTATCATTAATTAGTAGGAGATCCGAATAGGAGACGATTAGCACCGGGCTGTTTATTCGATAAAAAGTATTTTATACCAAATTTAATATGCTAAGTAACATATGGCGAATAGGTAGGCTGAAAATTTTCAGTCTAGTATATAACTAATTAAAAATTTAAAAATTAACTTACAATAGCTTGTTTAATGGACAAATTACATACCAATCGAAATTATAGAATATGCAAACGTTAGTTTGACTATTTTTTTCCCATCAAACTATTGGGTAGGCAGGTATAAACAGGTAAATCGGTTCTAATAATTTGCACCAAACCTAACGTTTGCATATTCTATAGACTTCATACTTTCAATTAGTAGGTATGTAATTTGTCTATTAAACAAACATTTGCAATTTAAAAAAAAAAGTTAATTTTTAATTTTTTTTTTAATGATATAAGTACTGGACTGATAATTTTCAGCCTACCTATTCGCCACATATTATTTAGCGTATTAAATTTGATATATACTTTTCATCGAATAAACAGCCCGGACCAAATCTTTTCCTATTCGGATTTTAGACCATAAAGATATCTATATTAGGCATTTTTGAATTTAAATCGTTGTATGTAGAGACAAATCGCGACAAAGGTGAATTGCGGCCTGAATTGGTTCTACATACAAATGGGGGTATGAAATATTTTACTTACAGGTTTTCTAGGCAAATGGTACCGTACTGAAATAAACAATTTTTCTAGAAGGGCATTTACATTTACAAAGTATCTTAATAGATGGCTCTGTTTTTCGTATAAGTTCCCTAAATTTGTAAGTAATAAAATACTGATTTTTAATCTCATAAAAAACGGGTCATATGTCATCCTTAGTATACGTGGGTTTTTTCTACATACATACATACATAATCTCACGCCTTCCTTCCCAGAGTGGGGTAGGCAGAGCTACAGAATTACAAACATCTCTAAAAACTTGTTGTGGGTTTTTTCTAAAGTGGTTTAAGCCAGGATCTGCCCAAGTCCTTTGTCATTTGAAAATAGACAAAGTTGTGTAAATAATTTGATGCTATTTCAATGTCATACAAACTAATCAAACATACTAATTAATTTTGTGTAGTGTTGTAATTTGATTCTGCCGTAATGAAAAACTTAAATTACATAATAAAAACCGTAGTACATCTTTCATTTATATTCATACCCAGAGGCTATTTGGCAGAATATTTTTAAATAGAGTAATTAAAACAAAGTGAAATTATTTATTACCTTATAATGCTATTGAATTTTATTTCATTTGATAAAATGAGAAATATCATTCTCCTTCAACAACATAAGTCCCGGAATCCCGGGCCGTATCCATATTAGCATAGCGGGGTCATTCACCCCGTGTTGCACGAAATCCGATCACTGGTTTCTTTTTTCGTTTCTTTTTTATTGGGTCGGGTTGTTTATCCTCGTAAGACCCAGTGTGCCATAAGATGTACATAATCAAGGCAATTTAATTTGAACTGTGTTGCAATGGGAATAAGGTTTATTTTCCTATGTTCATAAACTAAAAATGGCATTATCTAACTAACGTAACTGAACTTTATTGCCATGACGGTAGATTCAAAGTCCCACTCACAAGAAAATCCCTGTTCTTAGTATGGTGGGCCTTACGAGGATATTATAAATTCGAATGGAAATTAAGAACAGGCCGGAAGATAAAATGAAGGTTTTGCAATAAGTTTGTTTTGTGACGGATCGACCGAGACGAGGGATAGTCTTCTCGTTTTTAGGGTTCCGTGCCCGAGTGGAGACAAACGGGTCCCTATTAATATATATACATAATTATTAGAGAGCGGATTTGAAGTAGCGATTACAAGTTTAATATGGATATGACTAGTTGGTTAGGTAGATAGATAGATTTATTTATTAGATATCATGTTGTTTATTGGTCTTACAGTTAGCTTATTACAATTCAATAAATGTTATTCTTGCAACTATGTGTAAAGAAAAATATTTTATTCTAATTAAAGGAGTTATATACAGCTCAAACATAATAGATCATATTTTTTACGCACCTTTTTGATAGTTCCTGTCAACAATGTCACTGTAATAAATACTTACTTGTACTGGCCTATATATTATACCTGCGTTGTCCGTCCGTCCGTCTGTCTTAACTTTAAACAGCTGTATATATAATAGATATTAAGGTTCAAGAGATACATCTGTTTAAAGTTAATTCCAATTCGAATCGCAATATAATCATATCTACTGTGCGGTGTTACGGAATCCTCGGTGCGCGAGTCCGACTCGCTCTTGACCGGTTTTATTTTTATTTTCGTAGTCCCACATATATTATCATTAAAGAAAAAACATTTTGATGCTAAAATAGTTCTGAATTAATATTTTGAATTGTATTGCTTTATAAATTACACAACACGCAATATTAACAAATACCGTAAAACCTCTAATTTTTAAAAAATAGCTTAAAATGCACGTTACCTACCCACACCGCAAAATTGAAAACTTTTAGTGTTCTCATAAGTATTTTTTCTCTGGCTACGCGACTATAAAGAATAAGTGCTTGTTTACGGAGACGCGGGGCGTCGCGCGTAGCGTTGGGCGGCGGCGCACTAAATTCAAGCATATGGCGTTGTATAAAAGCGTTTACGGAGAAGCGGTTTTACGCGCGTTTGCTTCAAATACAGCGTTACTTGCGGCGGAGCCCGCGGATGGCATCGCCGCGTTGCACGCAGCGTCGCACGCGTCAATAACGGCGGTTCCCGCCACTGCGCCCGCAGCGCGGCCCGCGGCGGAACCTTCTGACAGTGTTGTGCTCCGCCGCGCGCTCCGCTACACGCTCGAGAGTCCGCCGCGGATGTAGCGGACACCGCTACACTCTACGCCCCGCATCACGCGCCGCATCACGCCCCGCATCTTTATAAACAACACCGTACATTGCCATATATTTGTGTTTGCAAGTGTGATGACGCGGTCCGCTGCACGCGCCGCCTCTCTGTAAACGGAAGAAAAGCCCGACTCGCCGCGCAACGCCACGCGCGTTGCTCCGCGTCTCCGTAAACAACCCCTTAGCAATGAGCCCGTGGCGACTCGATGACAAACGTTACCCTACAGAGTAAATTTATAGTGTAAAAGGTAAGAGTTGGTCAATTATTTAATAGTAATATCAGGGGACGATGTCACACCAATTGACCTAGTCCCAATCTAAGCTCTAGGCTATGGGTACTAGACAACGATATAAATACTTATATAGAGAAATATATACTTAAATACATAGAAAACATCAAAGACAAATATCTGCCCTTATCGGGATTTCAACCCAGAACCGCTAGCTTTGTAGGCAGGGTCACTACCAACTAGGCCAGCGCGTCATCGTATAAACTCGTAAGGCCCAGTGTGCAATAGGATTTACATAATGAAGGCAATTTAATTTGAACTGTGTTGCAGTAAGAATAAGGTTTATTTTCCTATGTTCATAAACTGAAAATGGGTATTATCGAACAAACGTAATTGAACTTTATTGCCTTGACGGTAGATTCAAAGTCCCACTTACAGAAAACTCCCTGTTTGCAGTATGATGGGCCTTACGAAGATAATTGAAAGGAGTACAAAACTTCAGCAATGTGCCTTTGATAGTTTCCAATAGGTGTGTTTGACATACAGACAGACAGAAAAAACATGGAAAGTATAATTTTACTTGAACTGGACTGGAACCCATACACCATAAGAATAAAAAATAACTACATATAGAAGCGAATCTCCTTTGACCAGGCCCCAAACGCCGCGCTTTAAATACCTACTTCCCCCTTCGCCCCGCTACGCCCCTCTGTCTTCCGCGCCCAAAGTTAGGTCTGTCACGTGCGAAATATTTTAATCGGTTTATGGATGTGGTATAGAAGTTAAGTCACGATTTATTATTAATGTTTTACTTCAACGTGGAAACATTGTTGCAAAATGAGTTTTTTTACATTTACGTTAAAATAGGTAATAATACTTTTAGATGATACTAAGATTATCTCATAAAACTCCTTCATTCAATAAATTATTTCTAATTATTTTACCGTAAATAGTCGTTCACTTTTTAAAACACTATCTTAGTTGAACCATTAACACTGAAATTAACACAAATATGAAAACCAATTCAAGACACAATAACAATATCTTGGTTAATAAATATTTCGTGTGTGACGCCCCTGACTGACTAGACACCTCAGGTGTCGCCAGGCGGTAGGTATTTAACGCGCCGAGCGCACGTCGGGAGCCGGGAGTTTCGCTTCTACGTGTAGTTATTGTTTATTCTTATGCCCTATACTTAAAGCTCAAAAGATACACTTCTTCAAACTTAAGACAGACGGCCAATTAAAACTCAGCCTTTTGGCAACATATTGGTAAGGAACCCTCAAAACTTAAAATAGTGCGATCCTTTTTCCAAACAATCGATATTTACATTTATCTGTAACCATTTAAGATGTATTGCTTACCTCAGGGAATCGTTTTAGGCCCATAACATCTTTACCTTCGTGAGAAAACCACATTATATTTGTCAAGCGCTTTGTTAATCTGGACTTTATAGCTAAGTGTATAAGGGTGGTGGTTGCTGCATAGAATTTGCCTTGTCAGCGCGAGACCCATGACTCAGGGATATTGTATCATTATTTTTGCCTGGAGCAGGATCACCTGTGCAGGGTCTACATTATTGAAGACTTCATCCGCAGTGATGCCCTTGGGTTTATTTTTGTAAAGTTATTAACCCTTATGGAATAAGAGGTGGGGGGGTTATAAATGAAATGTTTATCCCGTTTTTCTAGCTTCAATTAATTCGTTTTCCATAGTTATCTAAACCTTACTAGACTTTCTTCATGCAAATGCATGTTCATTGTTACCGAAGAGGCCTGAAACGTAGTTGAGGCCTTATTGTATGGGTTGAGTTCTTTTCTCAACTACTGCGAGGGAATCAACCATTATTTTTAAATAATTATTGATATAGATATATTACCTGTCATATAAGTGAGGGTTTCTTTCCCTAAACTAGGCAAAAATGTTGATATTTTTGAGATTAAAACATGTTTTATTTGATTCCTCAATATAAACCCCAGTAAGCTTTTTATGACTTATTAACTTATCAGAATTAAGATCTCGCTAAAATTAAGAATTATTACACCTTAAGCTGATTGAATTAAAGCATTATCGTTTAAGGGTCTCTTTAATAGCAGCTTATAAATCGCAAAGGAAATATTAGGTACACTCGAAAATTACCAAGATTAAACACACGCAATAACACGTAATGTTGACGCTCTAACTAAAGGGTCAATTACTGGCCTTAATTGACTTTTGACAAAGCTGTGATTGCACGGACCAGCCAAGATGCTATCCGGTTTCTATGCTATAATATGTTCGTATTCTGTGGTTTTATTGAGTGGCATAGAGTGAATATTTCCTAAGGTCACATTTAGTAAATAAAACACACAAAATTTTGCCCCATTATAATCTACACTAATATTACAAACAGGAAAGATTTGATTGTTTGTTTGTTTGCATTGAATAGGCTCCAAAACTACAGGAACGATTTGAAAAATTCTTTCACCTTTAGAATGGTACATTATCCCTGAGTAACATAGGCTATGTTTTATTTTTCTGCGCGGACGGAGTCACGGGCAACAGCTAGTCTTAATATAATAGCCTTGTACTTGTATTTAAGTACCTTTTCGCAATCACGTATTAAAGTTATATTGGTTTGAATTTAGCATATCAATAACTGCGATATGGTACTAAAAGGAACGGCTACTTCTAAGGTCTGTTCATCCTTACTTGTCTTATATAGTAAACAACTTTCTAACCTCAAAATGAACCTTTTTAGGCTAAAACCGCTATTTTAAATAAAATACAGCAATCTCAGACAATACATTGGCCAAATTATGTCCAAAATGTTTATTCAGTTTACTTTATTTACGACAAAAGAGCTGTTTTTGCCAAAAAATATGCATTTTGAGGTTAGAAAGTTGTTTACTATATAAGACAAGTAAGAATTAACAGACCTTAAGTTCTACCACACATTATTATAAAAATACCAGCGTACAGCAAGACACAATTAATATGGCGTGCGGTTTAAGCAATAATAGACTCTTGGTCAACGGCGTAAGAGCTTTGACGCACGCCATATTAATTATGTCCTGCTATATATTCGCTTTTTTAATGTCTGACCGTTTTCGTGATAGATTTGTAAAAACAAACAAAACGTTGTGGTTGATTGGCGTGTTTGTATTGTGTATTCAAAAAGTTGAAAACTATATTCAGTGCACACGTGATCAGAAAACGGATGAAGGGATTAATTTGCAGCTAAAAAACTCTTCTCGAATACGAAACAAACAAAAAAAATTATTTAATAACATAGCTGCGTTTATTAAGTGACAAAATTGGGATAAAACATCCGTCACTTTCTGACACGTATATTAGTACGAGAGTGACGGATGCTTATCTACATTTTGTCACGTAATAAACGCAACCATACTACGCCCGCAGGGCGTGTATCATGGTCACTTTTATCACGGTGGATAAAGCATGTCACCGTCGCACTTATATTCTGGCCAGAAAGTGACATATGTTTTATCCGCGTCTATCCACATCGATTGAAACACCATAATAGAAGTTAAGAAAAAGGACAACGTATTTTACCAGGGCCTTTAGGTGTTAACTTTGGGTGTACACTATAAATAAATAAATATCAGGGGACAAGCTCACACAGATTAATCTAATCCCAATAAGTTTTTTTTGTTTGAGAACTGTTCCTCGTCGCATGGCACTTGCAGGTAAGGACGCGTGTCATGGGTCCCACCTACTACGAGCGTCTACTTAAATTGAAAATTCTTTTACTAATAGAAAGCCACGTTATTGTGAGTGTCATAGGCTATATATTAATCCAAAAAAATATGTTTATTGACCAACGAAGTGGGCATGGGAACAGCTAGTTATATATATATCTCTCTCTTAATTTAAGAGCTTCGCTCTTGTCGGTGGAGTAATTTCCAATCTTCTCTCCTCTCTGCTAGCTCCTTGACCTCCTTATACGACACGACCTGCACCTACTCTTTGATTTGGTCCATGTAGCTTCTTCTTGGTCTTCCTCTGCCTCTCCTTCGTTCAATCTTCCCCTCTATAATGTATATATATCCAATATATCATCGTAGCCTTATAGAACTAGGATAAGTGTCATGGGCTAGTACAAGTAAATAACAGGTTAAAATTATCATCATCATCATCATGTCAGCCGAAAGACGTCCACTGCTGGACATAGGCCTCCCCCAAGGCTCTCCACTCAGACCGGTCTTGTGCTTTTCGCATCCACCGCGTTCCCGCGATCTTTACAAGGTCGTCACTCCATCTTGTTGGAGGCCTACCTACAGCTCGTCTCCCGGTCCGCGGACGCCACTCAAGCACCTTCTGACCCCATCGGCCATCAGTCCTGCGAGCAATGTGCCCCGCCCACTGCCACTTAAGTTTGGCTATTCTTCGGGCTATGTCGGTAACCTTAGTTCTACTGCGGATATCATCATTTCTGATTCTATCACGCAGAGAAACCCCGAGCATAGCCCTCTCCATAGCCCTCTGAGTGACTTTAAGCTTCCTTATAAGGCCCATTGTTAGCGCCCACGTCTCAGATCCGTAAGTCATCCCTGGCAACACACACTGGTCAAAGACTGGTTAAAATTATGTGTAATTATAATACGACCGTGACTGAGTTTTATCGAATAGGATCATGCTGCAGTAGATTACTTATTAGTTAGCACTTTTGTAATAAAATATTTATCAGCCCGTTAAGTACATAGTAACTTTATATGTGGTACGGAACACTAAATTAATGTGTGCTCGGCACGCACTTCTTCGGTATTTATTACTCTTACAAGGAAAAATAAATAGTGGCCAAGTTCACGTATCGAGGGCACCACTGATGAATGAATTTAGGCTTCCGTAGTACAAATGAGTCAGCCGCTAGTTTGTCGGGTAAAACCATTGTTTATTGATTTTTATCTACATCCATATTGCTCCTTCACCCTCCTGTTTATTCGGTAAAAAGCAATGATATTTTATATTTAGATACGTTATGCTCATACTAAACGCATTTGAAAATCGTCGCCAATTACTGACAGTTGCTACGTTGCCATATTTCTACAGACAAAGACGGCAACTCGTAGCGAACGCTATTGTTAGAAAGAGACAAATAGTTGTTTCAAATTGGGTACCCGAATGACGCGGCGTGCCCGCTCATGGCTGCCATATAGCTATCCGTCTTTATCGCACTCATGCGATATCTAATTATCTCATGTTTCACAGGTGACAGTGACGCCGCCGGTGCAAATTAAACAAAGTATGGCGATGTAAAACAAAATGTAATAAATATTTACGGTACTTACGAATGAAATGAGACATCTTTTGTTCCTTTTATAGTTACAGTATAATTTCGGCATCCTCGAAAAACACGAGACGGCATTTTTTATGAAATAAACTTATTTGTTACTTTTCGGTAGTGAAACTTTATTGTCTTCGAAGCGTGCTTGTCAGCGGCCGCGGCGCGACTGAACGGTAGTAAGGCAATTTGCCTTACTTTTTGAGGAACGCTTTTACGCGCCAATGACGTATCTTAATATAAAATATCATTGGTAAAAAGTATTTTATATCAAAAAAGAACGGGCAAAAATGTATGAACGCTGGCCTAGAAACCAATAACAATAAGCACTATATCATCGGATATCCTTTTTAATTCTACAACGATTTTGTGTAGCGGGAAACCGCCAATAACTGTGTTTTTTTTCAATCTGGAACATCGGGACGCCTACATAGACGACTTTAGCATAATTACTATGAAATACTGCCGTCTTTGCGTGGCGATAACTTATTTCACACGAAGATTTCGAACTACCTGCCATAGTAATAGTTTTCCAACTTAGAATTACCTATCCGGTGACATACCGCTTGTCCTTATTGGTCATGTAGGCTAAATTGCCCACCCTCTTTAGTATGCTGCCCTCCTAAGCAAAAATGCAATAACTAAATTCAATAGCCAAAGCAGATTCAACTCTCTTCTGTTTGTAACTAGGTTGCAATTTCTACAGATGTTTTGTCTGAGATATCGCCATTATGCTTAGTAGGGCAGTATGGTAAGTAATATTATGGCGATTAGGTAGGCTGAAAAATTTCAGTCCAGTACTTATTAATAATAATATTGCAATAGTACATTATTGCCTAGGCATGGAAGTAGGCAATTGCGGGCCGAGTATTGGATTAAACGGACGAGCTTGCGAGTCCGTTTAAAAATACGAAGCCCGCAATTGCTGTTCCTGCCGAGGCAAATATAGTGCTTTTCTCAAAAATCGCATGAAAAAATTTGTGTTGGAGTCAAATCTTCATCGCTTGAACTCATTTTTTGAATTGCATATAAACAGAAACTTCATGTGAAAAAACCATCACTCCTTACCGCCTTTTTGTTTATGACAAGGAGAAACGCAATTGTTGTTTTAAAAAAAAGCATAAGCTATTCCAGGCACAAATAAAAAAGTTATGTTTCGAGTAAAATTTGGATGTATAAGACTTGTGCCCTCATTTTATTATGGCCCTTTTCACTTTTTAAAAAGTTACAAGCTAGATAGTAATGGAATTTGTATGCAACATTGCGGGCTTGTGTAGCGAGCACGCAATGTTTTTTTTTTTTAAATTTGAGAACTGTCAGTAAACTATGTACTTCGCGTCTCAATATGTAGATAGGAATGTCAACATTTCCGGACATTTTTGAGAAAATGATCTTTTTTTTAAATTGAAATAGCTTGTTTAATAGACAAATTACATACTAATCGAAAGTATGATACCTATAGAATATGCAAACGTTAGGTTTAGTGCAAATTGATAGTACCGACATACCTGTTTATACCTACCTACCCAATAGTTATGATCGGGAAAAATTAGAAAGCTGTAATTTGGCATAAATATTGGCACATATTAGTCACGCCACAAAGTGGTAAAATAAAATCTTGAAAAAATACCTGCCCTACACGTAACGTGGGAATGATTTTTTTTCTTGTGTACCCCATAAGTAGTGTGGGCTGTCATTGGATAGGTCTTTTAAAAATATTGCGGTTTGTAAACACAATTTTTCAAAGTGATCCGTTTATGAAATATTTAACTTTAAAGCGCTAATTTTTGTTAAAGTCAAATGTTTCCCCCCATACAGCCAAAACCACAAATACTAAACATCTGAAAAATATCTTAGATGAAAGCACATATAACGAATTTTAAAGAAAAACTGTCACGACTAACTAGACTTGATTGGATCCTGAGATACGCGACTAAATTGTTTATACCTACTAAAATCTTCTAAGATAAAGATAAAGATAAAGATAAAGATAAAGATAATTTTATTTGTTAAACATGAGTTGAGTAATTTTATACAGGTGTTCTACATATTCAATGTTCTTCATGTTTTGCCTTTCGGCGTACAAATTATTCAGATTATTATATTGTATGGCTCTTATATTAATATATTATTTACAATGCTATGTCATTTAAAAATTCGCTAATACTACATTTTTCTATTAATAATTTGACTAAATTTTTTTTAAACTTATCAATTCTGGTGTCCCTTATCTGTCTTGGTATTTTATTGTAAATGCGAGGTGCCATAACAAAAATGCTTTTCCCAAGAAGTGCAAGTGCAGTTTTTGCAAGTGGAACGCTTGCTTTACCATCATCACGTGGTCTAAGAATTTTATTAGAGTGTTTATTTCTCTTAAATATATTAGGGTTACATTTAACTAATAATGCTATTTCATAAATATATATCGAAGGAAAGGTTAATAATTTATACTTAACGAAATATGGCTTAACACTATCTGTTGGTTTTAAGCCGATCATTGCCCTAATGCACCTCTTTTGGCTTCTTAATATTTTTTCGCGGTCTGTGCAATTTTCCCAAATGACCACACCATACCTAAGGATCGACGCTACTAAAGCATGGTATGCTGTCAATACGGTTTCAATGTTGACTATTTGTTGCAACTTATAAAGTGCGTAGGACGCCTTAGCTAATTTTGAACATACTAATTCTATTTGTTTTTTCCAATTAAGTGATTGATCTATTTGAACTCCTAAGAAACGTATAGATTCCACTTCATCTAATTTGCAACCTTGATAAGTAATACTAGTTTGTGGTATAGTAGATTTGCGTTGACTAAAATGCATTAAATTAGTTTTGGTTAAATTTACCTGTAGGTTGTTATATTTAAGCCAAGAAATAATATTTTTTAACGTATTATTTATATCATTCTCGTATGTGTTTTTATCGTTGCAATCTACTATTACTGTGCAGTCATCGGCAAATAAAGTCATCGGGTTGTCTACTATTCTAGGTAAATCGTTAATATAAATAATAAATAACAGTGGACCCAGAACGGAACCCTGTGGAACTCCATACTTGAATTTGCGACTCTCCGATCGAAAAGAAACTTCTTTTTTTGACCTTGAATCAATTCTAGATATCTCTACATATTGTTCTCGATCTCTCAAATATGATTCTAATAATTGATGAATGTTGCCTCTTATTCCGTAAGCATGTAGTTTTTTTAAAAGAATTTGATGATCTACAAAATCAAAGGCTTGAGTCATGTCCATGAATATAGCGCAAGTTGGTTTTCGAATATCCATATTTTTTATTACAATTTCCATTAAATTTAATATTGCCATAACTGTAGACTTATTTTTTCGAAAACCTTGTTGCTCATTCGTTAAAATACATTTATTTTCGAAGTACGAGTACAATTGTCCATGTATAAATTTTTCAATTTTTTTTGCGAATATTGATAAGAGAGCTATTGGTCTGTAAGAATTCATATCTTCCTTGTCGTTTTTTTTATAAAGTGGTTTTATGATACCTATCAACAAGACAGCACCAAATAACTGGAAATAGTGAATTAGTTCATACTTGTTGTTTTTTGAGATGGTATTTGTGTTACTTCGGCTTCGGCTTCGGAACTCTACACTGAGCATGGTCAGACATGCCCGGTTTTTTTGTTATTTATTTCTAATGACAATTTAATGTTCACAGTTGACGGCACAAAGAGTGACGGCAGCGTGGCGGCGAGCGGTCAGCTTCAAGAAACAAATGAACTAATGAACTATTTAGCATGCCACATGCCGACGATAAGGCGATCACTATAATAAAATACAGTCAAGGAATTTAATTTGTGACCCACCTTAGGTCCAAAGTCAATCTGACATTCTACAGCAATAAGGTTTAGTTTCGTATCAATTACAAATGACTTGGCATCTCTATTGACAATGACAACTTCAAGCAGATTTTCTTTGATAGCAAATTAACTTCCGTGACCGTACCTAAATAAATATCGGATAATCTTACATAAATTCAGGGGACAAATTTCACAGTAATTGACCTAAAACTAAACTCTAGGCTTGTACTTTGAGTACTTTCTTCAGTGCAAGTTGCGGAAAGTTTCCAAAAGGTTGGAAAAGTTCTAAGAAATTTCTTGAAACCTTCACTAGAAATATAGGAAATTGAAATTTAAGGAACGGTAAGTTTCAATCCCTATACAAAATTGTGAGAAGTTTCCGAAATTTTCCTGCATGAAATGTTCCGCAGTTTTTGAAAGTTTCCTTTGCACATTTATTAGTATTTCTCTACATACTTAAGTAAGGTTATCGTTTTCCAGTACCAGTACAAGTACTGGTACTGGTACTAGAAAACGATAACCTTACTTAAGTATGTAGAGAAAAACATACTTACACCCGTATTTATAGACAAGAAAAGTAATTACTTGAGTAAAAGTAATGACTAAAGTAACGATTTTTATATGACTTTATATAAAAAATGATAAAAGATAAAAGATATTTATTCAGTAAGTAGGCCGCACGGGCACTTTTACATGTCAAGAATCTACCAGCGCTTCCCAAGAGGAGACCACAGCTGAGAAGAAACGCCGCAAGAAACTCAGCGGTCAGTCATTTTTTAAACATATTACAATGGTTACTACTTAGTCTAGCATTATATACAGCAATAAATATTAAATTTAATATTATACTTATAAAAATAACATGCGTAGTTCAGCAGGAAAACATGCCAAAAATCTTACGAGAGAGACAGACGGAGAAAAGGAAAAACAAACACCTATTTTTTGTATATATAAGACGGTGCAAGACGATCACATAAAAGTTTCGATATGTTTTCCAACATCAACGGTGTCCCCTAGACAAGATAAAGCTTTTGCATTTGAATAAATGATTATTGACAAAGTGTCGGGTTTAGGCCATGCATTTTTGTCTGTTAGATAATCCTCGACCCTATAATACGCTTTAGACATTACTAGTACTCAAGTAGTTAATTACTTTTTTTGACTATAAATACGGGTGTTAAATTGGTATTTCTCAGAGCGTTTGAAATGCTGACAACCGTGGTCGCATTATTGACGGTTTCCCTGTAGACTTGAATGCTATTTGCGGCTATTCTCTAGAACTCAACCTCTGCTTACAATTCTTATCAAATTTGTTTAGCTTTTCCTCAGAAAATCGTCAAAATTGTAGCCAAAGTTGTGACAGCGTTTCAAGCGCTCTGAAAAATACCCAAATACATAGAAAAACTCCAAGACATACTTAAAGCTACACCGTTGTTTTATAAACATCACTAAAACTGTATAACAGACCAAATATAAGAATAATATTTCTTAGCGCTAACTAGGTTATCAAACCATTGACCTTCCATAGGCGAGACAATCAAAACTAAGAATATTGTACACACACCGTTTATATTTAGACGTGACGTATTTAAATAGTCAGCGACAGACGTACGCCGTGATTCCAACTCTAAATAAACAACGGGCCTAGTATCGCTGCGTCTATATCGCGTGTCAAATGTGGATATAGCATCCGTCACTTTCGTACTTATTTACGTGTCAGAACAATGATATTTTATATTTAGATACGTTATATGCTCATACTAAACGCGTTAAAAACCCGTCGCCAATTACTGACAGTTGCTACGTTGCTATATTTCTACAGACATGGACGGCAATCCGCAGCGAACGCTATAGTTAGAAAGAGATAAATAGTTGTTTCAAATTGCGTACCCGAATGACGCAGCGTGCCTAGATACCGGTGCCGGCCGCCATACCCATCTATATCGCACTCATGCGATATCTGATTGTGTATCTCATGTTTCACAGGTGACAGTGACGTCGCTAGTGCAAATTAAATAAGGTATGGCGATGTAAACTAAAAATGTAAAAAATATTTACGTTACTTACAAATTAAATGAGACATCCTTTCATTCTTTTATACTTAGTTACACTATAATTTCGGCAGCCTCGAAAAACACAAAACGGCGTTTTTTATGATATATATCTGTTACTTTTCGGTAATAAAACTTCATTGTCTTCGACGCGTGCGTGTCAGCGGCCGCGGCGCGACTGGACGATAGTAAGGCAATTTGCCTTCCTTTTTGAGGAACGCTTTTGCACGCAGATGACGTATCTTAATATAAAATATCATTGTGTCAGAAGGAGACGGATGCCATAGGCTGCGGCTCCACTGAGGCGTAGATGAGCGGAGTGGAGCGGAGCTGTGCCAATATTAACCAATAGAATCTAAACTAAGGTAAGCTAGGCGCGCTCGACGTGACCGCATGCGCCTTCTATTGGTTAATATTGGCACTGCTCCGCTCCGCTCCGCTCCGCTCGCCTCCGCCTCAGTAGAGCCGCAGCCTTATCCACACTTTGTCACGCGATGAAAGCTGCCATATTGCCCCCTGCAATATATAAAGTAAACTTGCTGTAACTCGCGTCTTCGTTCGGTTTATTAACTTTTTTTTAACTATACACTGGGCTCGGTACTGTCCTGAAAAACCTTAAAAAAATGTCGATTTTTGCTTGACATAAATATTGATACAGTGGTACCAACTCGCACTCGGCCAGTTTTTCCATTTTCATACAGAACCCTAAACAATAATTCTGGCTCTAAAGGTACCTTAAAAGGTAACGTAAAATGGGGTAAATAGGAATCAGGGGGTGAGTAGGGACACAACCTAAAATGAAGCATATGTTACTTATAATAAGACTGAAATTATTTCCAATAGACGTAACGTTATTGTCTATTTAAAATTTGTTCTTATTTGTAACATGTTATGACTTATTTTAGGTTGTGTCCCTGTTTACTCCTTGATTCATATTTACCCCGTTTTACGGTATATTGAGCAGTATTTTCCCGTCAACAGTACGAACGTCTAATTCTATTACATACAATTAGAGAAAGACAGCTATTGTTGCCGGTTCTAAATTGCCGTTAAAGTTGCCCGTGTTAAATTGATGCACACACGACAAGCTTGCGTAATTCCGTGTGCAGAAGAGCGAATTTAGCACGCAGGGCACAAAGCTCGGTGTGCAAACCAACGAGTGACCACACAAATAATAATTGTGTCCGTTGCACCGATTTAAACACAATCATCGTATAAATAGAACAGTAGGTAATCTCCGACCCTTTTGGAGTTTTTGTTAGAGATGTAGTGAATAATCCTTTCCCATCGTTTTTTGTCGAATAAGTTCGTATTTATATTGTTTTCTCAGTTGGCTTATTGATGGGTACTGAAGCTAATTGAGAAAGAAAGATAAATACGAACTTATTCGACAAAAAACGATACGACAGGATTATTTACTACTTCTGGACCCACAGAAGAAAGAATAAAGGCATAGAAACCGTACTAAATAAGCAGAAAATACATTATGGTTCACTTCTTTTTACTTATGGTTTTCATAGTGAGTTGGAAAGAGATGAATCTATAGCTGTTCTTTCATTATTTAATACATCGTCACAAGTAAGGCGTGATTTGGACCTATAGACAAGGAAAGACAGATCCTTCCTATAGGAAGGACAAAGAAGTCCCTGTGTACAACCTTGTGACAACGACAGTTAAAGAAGAAAAAACAGCCTACTTTTTGTTTCATTTTTTCTCATGTAATACGTAATCTAAAAAGTGGAGAAAGATAGTTGAAGCAAAGTACGTCTTATAGTCCGGTTTCCATGCTATATGTTCTTATTCTGTGTCTGGACCTATAACCGCTCGGGCGCAAGGGTTTCCCATATGTGACATTCACGTGACGACATTGTTGTCATGCGTCAATCGATATGCATGAAACCAAAAGCGGTGACAGGTGAGACTTATAAGTCAAGGTCGATGTCAAAGGGGTTTGGGTAAAAGTGTCGTCATTTGTAAATTTCATACATTTTCAAGGAGAGCGGCCATTCGTAAAAGTGGTATACATATTACGATAGAATAATTAAAAATAAACATATTTTGTTATGTAATGTAATACTCTTAAGTGCTTCGGAGCCGAGATATTTAAATATCACACGTGGGCGTACTTTTGTACTAAAAACTGAATACTTAAATCTTTAAAATCTCCGCTCCGATATTATTTAACGCCATAAATTATATATATCTATGTGTATTTAGAGGTCCGCTAAATAATTCTGTAAAAATCATCAGAGGCCGCTGAAAAAAAAAGACAATATTCTTCAAACAAATTTACCCAATGCCCTTTGCTGAATCGATTTATTCAGCGTATACATAGTATGATATACAATACAGGTTACCCCAATATAACCACGGAGCATAATTACCCTTGGGGAGCAAAGTAGGAACATTTTACGGTACTGTTCTATTTATGCTGTAACAAACGCATCCCCGAGAACCGACCGCATCAAATTCATGGTACCGTCAAGGACTTTAATTGTTATACCACCATGGAACCCTGTCATAATGACAGCGTCAAACCACATGACAGAAATTACGCTTAAATAAATAATTAACGTTATGCGACAGGGTTCCATAGTGGTACCTACACTCAAAAAAATTAGAGCCAACAAAGAGAGATTTTCACTTAGTTGACATAAAATGAATACAATAGTTAAGATATTAGTTATATCAACCAAAACTGATAGTAACAAACAGCAATTTCTTTAGTGATTCAACTAACATCTTAGCTGATGTGTCTAACGTCTTAGTTGGTGTATCTATCGTCTTGTCAGGCTCGTATGGGATCAAGACGCTAATGCACAACAATCACAATCTTGTTACAAGCGACCAATTATTTTTTTCAGTGTACCTACTTTAGATTATAGTTAGTATAGTATTAGTTTTATTAAAAAGGTAAATAAACATACATTAAATCACGCCTGTTTCCCAGAGAGGTAGGCAGAGACCACTTCTTTCCACCTGCTAAGATCCCGACAAATCTCTTTCGCTTCTTCCACATTCATGCATCGAGTCATTCCGTTTCGGGTACTTGAAGGTAAATAAATCAATCGAAGCCTGCCGTTTGGCAAAATTATGTTTACCAAATGTATCGTTTCCCAACTTTTTCATTTGCCAACCCAATATTATATAAATATGTATAGTATCTTATAGGTTAGGTTAGGTTAGTTTTTCTAAAATCCTGAAATATTTACGGTTACAGAAAACAAAGCGGGTTGGCAAATGAAACCGTTGGGAAACGATACGTGGCAACCATATTTCGCCGAAACAAAGTTAACCCTAATGGTCTAAGATCCGAATAGGAGACGACCTTCACCGGGCTGTTTATTCGATAAAAAGTATTTTATATCAAATTTAATATGCTAAGTAATATATGGCGAATAGGTTGACTGAATTTCACTCCAGTCCTTATTATGATTAAAAAAACTGTAAATTAACTTTTTTTTAAATTGCTATTGCTTGTTAAATAGACCAATTACATACTACTCGAAAGCATGAAGCCTATAGAATATGCAAACGTTAGGTTTAGTGCAAATTATTAGTACCGACTTACCTACCTACCCAATAGTTAGGACGGGAATAAATAGTCAACCTAACGCGTTTTTTTTCCGTCATAACTAACGTTTGCATATTCTATAGGCTTCATGCTTTCGATTAGTATGTAATTGGTCTATTTAACAAGCTATAGCAATTTAAAAAAAGTTCATTTTCAGTTTTTTTTTAATCATGCAAGGACTGGACTGAAAATTTTCAGTCAACCTATTCGCCATACATTACTTAGCATATTAAATTTGATATATAATACTTTTTATCAAATAAACAGCCCGGTGAAGGTCGTCTCGTATTCGGATCCCCTACTATAAATAAATAAATAAATATCAGGGAACAATTTCACACAAATTGGTTTAGCCCCAAACTAAGGCTTGTACTATGGGTACTAAACAACGATAAACATACCTATAGAGGTACTTATATAGAGAAATCAACAGGTACTTAAAGTAGCGGCAACGAGTGATGGCACTTTTGAAGTTTGCTCGCTCATGAAGTATCCCTTAATATTGACAGCAAGTATAAAGGAACAGATGTCAAACTTCATTGTTGCAGATACCGGAATAGTGATGTACTGCTGGCGCAATAATTTACCGAAACGCATTTCGTACCTAGCTTCATCTTGAGGTTGTTTTTATTTGCTCGCACTCTAGTATTCATCGTTTTAATCATAACTCACAAAAAACATCTCAAAAAAACACTTCGCGTGATGATAACAAAGGACCGCTGAGTGGTACAACAACGTATGACAATGACGTCACTGCACTTTCACGTCACCGCCGCTGAAAAACTCGCGTCCTAGCTCTGAGTTAACGTGGTTTAATGATTATTTATTCACTCATTTATCAATAATTACAAATTTTGTATATTTTGACACAATATTAAAAAAATTGACAATGTCGTCTTCTTCTAGCCACACAGTTTATTTCGAGAGTTTGATCTACAATTTATGGCTTTTATTTTTATGCGTTATTTCTTTAATAAACATTTTAATAATATACTTCTCGCACTTGACTGATTTTTTTACGATGATAAAATGGAGTGTTTCTAACATTATTTGTCAGCTATCAAAAGTGCAATCACTCGTTGCCGCTACTGTAAATACATAGAAAACATCCAAGACTCAGGAACAAATTAGCGCTCATCGCATAAATATCTTCCCTTACCTGGATTTGAACCCATGACCGCTATCTTCGTAGGCAGGGTCACTACCAACTAGGCCAGCGCGTTGTTAATATGAACATGCGTAATGTGAGTTCTTATAGTGTAAACGGAAAGGTGTACTGTTATCAAGGTACTGGAACGTATTTACATTAGGGCGCGATGAGTAACACATTTGTTTACGTATCGGGTATTTATGGTATCGTTATTTTAGAAAACAGTTATCTGAAACGTTACAATATTTCGCATATTGAATGCGTGGTTTTATACAAGACTAGAGGACGCCCGCGACTTCGTACGCGTAGAATTAGTTTCCCGCTACTCCCCCTATTTCTTCCCGTTGGGGGTCGATTTTCGGAAAATCCTTTCTTAGAGCTCACTTACATCATGAAAGGAACCCCTGTACCAAATTTCAAGTTTCTAGGTAGAGTAGTTTCGGCTGTGCGTTGATATCTAAGTCAGTCAGTCAGGTTTGCCTTTTATATTATATAGATTGTGTTCTGTACTTTTTTGAGTCAAATCGGAGAAATACTGGAAAAGGGCCAAATCTCAAGTACCCGAAACCGACGTGCATGACTCGATGAATGAATGTGGAAGAAGCGAAAGAGATTTGTCAGGATCGTAGCAGGTGGAAAGAAGTGGTCTCTGCCTACCCCTCTGGGAAACAGGCGTGATTTAATGTATGTATGTTGTGTTTTGTATGGGTGCTGGGCTCGTGCTGATTGGATTTAAAATTGAATTCAAATCGAAATAATAATATGATATTACATAACACTTAACAGACAATTAGAGCGTTAACAACTGTCAAAATGTATACAGGGCGTCCCACGGCTATGCCACATGGAAGGAACCTACCTTAAATACTATAATATTTAAGGTCCTTTCCTAAGGGACATTTTACTGAAAGAGGAAATTATTTGAATTAAAAAAACCATTTAAACTGCATTCAAAGATATTTAAATAATTACATGGTTGAACCGGGAATCGAACCCGTTACACGATAAAAATAATTACCCTGTAGCTTTATCATACCGATCGAAAGGCTTCATCATAAGGATATTTTTTTGCTAAATAACATAGTGTCAGAAATAAAAGGAAGACCATGAATTTTAACCATGTGGCATAGCCGTGGGACGCCCTGTAGACTAACAGTCGATTAACATTGATTAAAGGGCATTGGGTAAAGTTTGAAGAATATTGTCAGTTTTTTTTCAGCGGCCACGGATGATTTTTACACATATTTAAATACACATATATATAATTTATGGCGTTAAATAATATCGGAGCGGAGATTTTAAAGTTTTAAGTATACAGTTTTTAGTACAAAAGTACGCCCAAGTATGAATATATAAATATCTCGGCTCCGATGCATTTAAGAGTATTACATGACATAACAAAATATGTTTATTTTTAATAATTCTATCATAATTTACCACTTTTACGAATGGCCGCTCACCTTGAAAATGTATGACTTTTACAAATGACAACACTTTTACCCAAACCCCTTTAACATCGTATGGTGAAATTGGTACATAGTTGCAGATTAAACTTTTAATACTGAAGATCTACTCGTTTATGGAAGTCGAGTCTAACGACTTCAAACTTAACGTGTCTATTATTCGCTTTTGAAGAGTTCTTCATCTCATACTCATACTCATACTCATTTATTTATAATATTATAAAATATTACATGTCAAAATAATTACAAAACTTTGGTTATGTTATAGTTAGTTGCATTATAGTAGGTACTTTAGATAATATTGAAAATAAGTTATATATTACACAATTTGAAATTAAAATGTCATTTTATAATTCGTTAGTCTAAGATGAATTCATTAAAATCGTAGAAAGAATTGTCAATAAGCCATTTCCTTAATTTATTACAGAATCCTGCATTGCCTTCTAAGTTTTTAATGTGTGAAGGTAGCCTGTTTTAGACCTTCGGTCCCAAAATGTGCATAGTTTTGGTTGACTTGGTCAGTCTGGAGCTTGCGATTAGTAAGCGATTTGTGGATCCTAGTCGCGTGCGGGTTAGTGTTCTAGTGAGAAAACTATCTATGTTGTACCTAACGAATTTAGCTACATCGTACACGTACTGAGAGGGTAATGTTAGGATGCTTTGAGTCCTAAAGAGTTCTCGTGCAGGAGTACCAGGTGAGGCGAAAGAGATGATGCGAACGGCGCGCTTTTGTAGGACAAAAACACGTCGCCACTCCGCTGCAGTGGCCCACAACTCGAGTCCGTAGCTCATCACGGAGTGGAACAACGAGAAGTAGCTTGATCTTAGTTGTTGTTGTGGTATAACCTTTGCAAGCCTACTCAGAGCAAAGCAAGCACCGGAGAGTTTGTTACACAGAGTGCCAATGTGTGCGTCCCACTTTAGAGCAGAGTCGAGAGTGACCCCCAGAAATTTCGTGTCGTGTACTTGTGGGAGTGAGACTCCATCTATACTAACACAGAGAGGTCTACGAGTACGAGTAGGAGGTCGACCGCCCAGATTGATGTGTATTACTTGTGTCTTGGACAGATTTAGAAGTAAGCCATTAGTTGTAAACCATTTTTGTAGTTTAAGAATGTCAGTTGTTATGCATTTCTCCAGATCACAAATATTTTTAGCCGTCCTTCCATCGTCCTTCCAGCTCAATGGTACCAATATGGTTCGTGTGGTTGTCAGTCAATATCATCGAATTTCACCCGGTTATATGTAAATTTATTTATTTATTTATTTATGTAAATGTAATTGTACCGACCGTTTGACATTCTTTATTTGAAATTTGACATGAATTCTATGTTAGTATTATACACAACTCAATGCAAAAGGACCTTTATCTACACTCATATCGTAAGTCTTCTATTATGCGTTCAAAACCCGTAGCCAATGACCAGCATTACCTGTGGTAGTAGGTGACAGCTATGACAGCTGTTAATTTTGGAAAATGTTCCAAATTTGGATCTCATTACCTTATAATATTCGATAACGTAATTTCAAAATTACGTTACAGCTGTCATCGCTGTCACTTACTACCACAGGTAAGGTAATGCTGGTCATTTGCCTTTCGGCTTCTGAACAACCCTTAGAGTACTTATAATAATTATGTGTGTAGATAAAGTTTTGTACGAGACTCTGCGTAATTAGCATTACAAGACTCGTGTGATCTATTATGAAACTCGCCTCGCCGCTCGTTTCATAAACCACACTCATGTTGTAATGCCTGTCATTACGCAACCGTCACGTAAACGACTATTAAGTACCTACTTAAGTTTTTTACCTATACGTACGATTGTATGTTTTTATCTGTTACGAAGTATTAATCAAGATATGTGCATGCCTTTTGAGTAAAGGTTTAAAATCAAATCAAGTTCAGATATTTCATTACATTTAGACAATGCTATAATATATTTCATTACTTTTATCGAATACTAGATTATGCCCGCGATTCCGATCGCGTAGAATTCATTTATCGCTGCTCCTTTGGAAACTGTCCAATTTACAAGCATAAAAACTATCCTATGCCCTATTCCAGAACCGAATCTATATGTGTGCCAAATTTCACCCTGATCGGTTCAGTGGTTGAAGCGGGAATCAGTGACAAACATTCTAACATCCAAAGTTTCTCATTCACAATATTAACCTTTTGAACGCCATACGTCGAATACAAAATGTGCCACCCACACGCCAAACATGTTTGCTATGCTATGCAAATTACACCTTATTGCTACCAAACAAAGTCTCTTTTAATCTTGAACTCTTGTCGGCTGTAGCCGACGTGGCGTCAGTGGCACGACTTTTAGTTGTCGGCCAGAGCTGACTGTGGCGTTGAAAAGGTTAAAGTAAGATTAACAGCATTTTCTACAAATTAACTACTAACTGCCGTAAAGTCGCCGTCAATAGAACTTGCAAAAGATGTAAACAAAACCAAACGAACTAATTCACCATGAACTCGATAATCACGTACTTTTAAAGATCAAGTGAGGTCTTTGCAATGATTTATGCACTAGATCATTATTTTCATATTAAGTTTAAGATGAAATAACTATTCGTTATACGTTATTTTTACAAAAACACGCTTGGTGAATATTTGAGGTTATGTGTCAAACAGTACTACAGATCTAGTGAAATCCTTTCACATCGTGAAAACTCGGAACTCACGTCTACTTCGGAATGTTGCCGACGTGTCTATGAATTATTGAATTATTAAGTGACATATTTGTATTAAATAAATTGAGTACTTTAATTATCAGTGTCAAATGTCAAACCACGAGTTTGAAGTATATCACACCGAGATGTAAAAACCACCACTATCAAATCTAAAATAATTTCACAGGCTTATCGATCTAAACGTTTCCCAGGTCTTAATGCTTTCGGTCATGCCGAAAGCATTAAGACATATTGAAAAGAAATGAAAACAAACTTAATCTTAATTAACAAAAAAATACTCTAGTATTACCCACTCTATATCGATTATCACTCTCGCGATGCGACGTTCCCCCACGTTGTCTTGATGGGTACTGAGTCAGACTGAAGTAGCATGACAAATACGAACATTTCCGAGAAAATACGATGTGAAAGGATATTTCACTACATCTGTAATTTGTTTATATCGTTCACAAGTTCTATTGATGGCGACTCTCGCTTACTCGTTCCTATTTCAAACTTGTATTTGAAATCGTTCTAAATTGACTCTAAATGCGGCCATTTGTGAAATTAGAGGATACATCTCAATTCACTGACAATAATTGTGACCCCGTGATGCCAAATTGCAAGTCAATCCAATGAAGTTGTAATCGATTACACATAGTTAATTGCTTGTGAACCTAATTTACCAGGTGGCTTCAATTTGGTAATACAAAATCAATGTTTTACACGCATTTTCATTACATAGGGTCATGTGGGGTAACTGTGCGCAGCGGGTAAGTGTGCGCAACCCCTTTATTTAGGAATGGGGATGGAGAAGTTTGTGATATGTGTAAGCAAATTAAAGATATGTTAGTGGAGAATTAGTTTATGCAAGAAAAACCCAGATGGTATCATTCATTTACTTGAAACAGAAAATATTCAGAATCCGGTGCCGTAAAGGTAAAATTTGGTGTCGTGGCGAAAATCGACACGAGTAAATGAATTTTATTTCTGTTTGTAATGTACTTAAGCCTTTAATTTTTCATAAAATTTGAAGCTATGTTATGTCTCAATAAAGTGAGGTAAGTTTGATCAAAATCAGTCTGCTTAGTATAATAAAAAATCCACAAACATCGCTTAGCTGCGCACACTTACCCGCAGTATAGGTAAGTGTGCGCACTTTGAGCTGGTTGAATTAAGGTGATTGTTCTTCGAGGTGGCGAGGTTTTATTGATAATTTCTTGATTTAATTATTACCTAAATAAATGCTTCGCCAGATACATATTTTCATTTTCCTTTCATGCTTATCGTTTAATTTTTATACTAGTTTGAAAATAAAGTGCGCACAGTTGCCACACATGACTCTACATACATAGCTTCACGGCTGTAATGGGGTAGGCAGGGTTACGGAATTACCAACAACTCTAAAAACTTGTTGATAATTCTGTAACCACATTTTGCACAATTAGGCTAAGATGTTCACCAGTGTATTAGAGACAGGTTGCAAGCCCATCGCCTAACAGTACTAGACAGCCTTTATTCCCTTAGTCGCCTCTTATGCTGAAAGACATAGAGTGGCACTATTCTAACCTTTAATTATATGTTTTAATTTATCCCATTTTATAACCTAATGCGGTTTCCTTAACACTATGTGAATTAGATTAATAACATCGAGTGACAGGTCCGACGCTAATGAGAGTGTTAGAGGTTTGACGTGTGTCTCTGTATGTGGCACCGTGGCTCTTAATAGTAGTTTATGTGACTGTACATAATGAAGGGCATTAAACACGAGTGTGGGTTTATGAAACGTTTCATAATAACATCACACGAGTGTTTTAAGGCCTAATTATGTACAGTTACATACACTACTTTATCTACCCACATATCATAAGCCTCCATGATACACTCAGAAGCCCCATATTAAAATTTAACCGGTAATGGCGGTAATGAAAAGATATAAAAGGTTTCTGGCAGCTGTCTTTTTTTTTATTCAGAGACAAACTAGAGTTGGCTCCAACTTTCATAGCGTTCAAAATCTTACTTACGTGCGACATTTGTCAAATTTGTATGCAAATTGACAATTACATACATACACACACATACACAAACTCACGCCTTCGTTCCCAGAGTGGGGTAGGCAGAGCTACAGAATTACCAACAGCTCTAAAAACTTATTGATAATTCTGTAACCACATTTTGCACAATTAGGCTAAGATGTTTACCAGCGTATTAGTGACAGGTTGCAAGCCCATCGCCTAACAGTACTACAAGCCTTTATTCCCTTAGTCGTCTCTTACGACATCCACGGGAAGACATGGAGTGGCACTATTCTAATCCGGAAACCACACGGGCACAAATTGACAATTAATTTCGAACTAAACGTCATCTCGAGTGATATTAGAATAGAGTCAAATCAAATTTCTTTGTTTTTCAGAGATGTTCGAAATTTGAATGTCATTAGAACATCGAAATTGATGTTCTTATGAATCCATAAGATTACTGCCGCAGATGAAAAAATTGCTACAACCACAGAGTTGATTATAATGCTGGTTTCTAAACGCATCATAGAGGGTTTATGATATGAGTGTAGATAAACATAATAAAGGAGAAAAAATAAAGAAGGCTATTCTATATTAAAGCGAAAAAAACAAATCGTCGGTCTTAGGTAGGTTTCGAACCTACGTCTCCTCTGGCGTTCCGGGTGGATGCAGGCGCATTACTACTTATGCCACCGAGACCCTAATTGAAATCCACGAAAATAGTGATCGCTTGCTTTTTCATACTCGGAGGGTATGCTGACGCCATATATCTAAAATAAAAATAAGAAATCTTAAGAAGTCTAATTTAAACAACTGAGTGAATGTAATACACTATTAGTCATTACCTGTGTCACAATCAAGTGTTTTGTATTACACTATAGATTCATTAATTAGCCGTGTCGGATTACTCACTAATTCTAGATCATTTACGCTGCATTAGCTTACCTAGGTGTGTGTTGCCAGTGATGACTTACGGATCTGAGACGTGGGCGGTAACAATGGGCCTTATAAGGAAGCTCAAAGTCACTCAGAGGGCTATGGAGAGGGCTATGCTCGGGGTTTCTCTGCGTGATAGAATCAGAAATGATGATATCCGCAGTAGAACTAAGGTTACCGACATAGCCCGAAGAATAGCCGAACTTAAGTGGCAGTGGGCGGGGCACATTGCTCGCAGGACTGATGGCCGATGGGGTCAGAAGGTTCTTGAGTGGCGTCCGCGGACCGGGAGACGAGCTGTAGGTAGGCCTCCAACAAGATGGAGTGACGACCTTGTAAAGATCGCGGGAAAGCGGTGGATGCGAAAAGCACAAGATCGGTCTGAGTGGAGAGCCTTGGGGGAGGCCTATGTCCAGCAGTGGACGTCTTTCGGCTGACATGATGATGATGAGCTTACCTAGGAGTAAAAGCTTAATTAGTTAACTATCAGAGAAGCAGATAGAAATAAAAGCTTCTCGCTTCGCTGCTGTGTAAACAAATAAATAATATTCTATGACCAACTATAAATATAACTTGCTAGACAAAATGAAATTGGAAAGTTAGATATGAATTACAATAAAGTTGACTAAATGGCACAATAGTTGATCGCGTGAATAGTCGACTCTAGTGAAAAAGTTGACTTTTGTGAAAATTCGATTCTAGTTAAAAAGTTGACTCCTATGAAAAAGTGAAAAAGTCGGATGGTGAAAAAGTCGGTTAGTGAAAAAGTCGGTTAGTGAAAAAGTCGGTTAGTGAAAAAGTCGGTTAGTGAAAAAGTTGACTAGTGAAAAAGTCGGTTAGTGAAAAAGTCGACTAGTGAAAAAGTCGGTTAGTGAAAAAGTCGACTAGTGAAAAAGTCGGTTAGTGAAAAAGTCAAGCAGTGAAAAAGTCGACTAGTGAAAAGTCGGCTAGTGAAAAAGTCAAAAGTGAAAAAGTCAAAAGTGAAAAAGTCGAGGGTCTAGGGAATAAGACTAGTATACTCTGTACATAATTTAGTATACCCCCTAAAAAAAGGGTTTAATACGTTTACCGCGTCTATGTGTATGTCTATAGCATCGTAGCTCTCAAACGGATGAACCGATTTGAACGCGGTTTTTTATAAGGAAAGCTAGTAAAAAAAGGTTTTTAGATATGTTTCATGAATATCAATACTGACGTTAGGGAAATATTATCAGCTCTCAAAGAAGAGACTGCCATTATATCACGGGGTTTTATCTATCGAATAGAATAGTATTATTCGCGTTCACAAGGCCACAGAAATATAACTTTCAAGTAGACTCGCCTTGGTAATTGCTTGCCAGCAATTTATACGTCTGAGATCCGGGCAGATTCCATTAGATAACCTCGTTGCTTTAATGAGAGTCGCGATATCACTTAACTGTGATGGGGGGGGGGGGGGTTAATGGCAATAAGGTCAAGTGGAAAACATGCCACCTGATGATAATTGTGATCTGGGACCCAATTGAAATCAGAGAGCTTCATCTCTGTCACTCGTCATTCAAGACTAAATCAAGAGAAAGGGATGGAGCTATCGTAACTTCGAACTTTGATTTTCAAAGTAGGGCCTCTGAAGTGTATGGTCGAAGACGACGAACGACGAACAGTCCGAAGTCGATTTGCAATGCGTGTAGGTTCCTCGGCTTCACACTTGACTAATCTTAACTGGAAGTGCCATGTCGCCAAACTGTGTAACAGACTGAGTGGTGCAGTCTTTGCGTTGCGTAAACTGAAGAGGCTTATTGCAAATGATGCATTAAAACAGGTGCACGTTGCCCATTTTCACTCTCCGATCCATTAGATAACTTCGTTGCTTTAATGAGTCGCGAAATCCTACATCAAGAAAAAAATATGGTATATTTATTCAGTAAGTAGGCCGCTCGGGCAATTTTACACGTCAAAAATTTACCAGCGCTGCCCAAGAGACCACTGCTGAGAAGAAACGCCATAAGAAACTCAGCAGTCACTCATAATTACCTAAACATATTTCATATTAAGAGGATTGTGAAGCTAAAAATCTCCATACATAAAATAAATGTTTAAAAAAACAAAAACCCGCCTTCAAAAATGCAAGAAATAATTTCTTTTAAAATGGTAGGTCAGTCCAACTGCATTCGGCTTTTTGTTTAAAATATTGTGGGACGCCGACTTCAGTTGGACTGACTTACCATTTTAAAAGAAATTATTTCTTGCATTTTTGAAGGCGGGTTTTTGTTTTTTTAAACATTTATTTTATTTTATACTTTTTAGTGGTCCTATTTATGCTGTTACGTAGCTCCACTTCTAAATATTAATTAGAAACTATAGAACATTTCAAGCTCGCCGCAGACAACGCCGCGGGAATGTCATTGTCATATTTAAACCTAAATGTGCTTCGTCATAGACGCTCAACTACCTTTATCGAAATATCTTATCGCCACCCTTGAAATAGGTACCGTTAAGAAGTTCCGGTGGCCATCTATGGTCTTCATCATCAGTTCCACTTTACCATATAGTACTTTCCAAAAGCAAATGCACGAGTTACAGTGAAAAATACCAAAATCGCTATAGGTGTCCCTATAATATTTGTAATATTTGAGGAGTTCTCTTGATTTCTCCAAGATCCCATCATCAGATCCTGACGTGTTGACAATGGGACCAACTAGAAAGTATACCCATTCAAAAAAACGAATTTTTTTTTCAAATCGGTCCAGTGGTCTTCGAGTAATCGGGGAACATACATAAAAAAAAAACCCGACGAGTTAAGAACCTCCTCCTTTTTTTGAAGTCGGTTAAAAATGCGAAAACGTTTCTCTCCCCTTAAACCTCGTCCGATTTTTACGATTTTTTAATATGTTGTACATATCATGAAAAATATGTTGACGTAACATCTCAATTACAAACAATCCATTTCCGTGAACAAAGTCCGTCGATTTATGGATTATGGATTGTCTAAATATTAAAATAAATATCAGGGAACAATCACACACTAATTAAGCCAGTCCCAAGCTCAGGTCTACATATAGGCTTGTACTATGGGCCCACGTGGGTCCATTGGTCTGAATACGTGTGTCAACATTTTCACAGCAACCAATGCACGCACACGTATTACGTGTGGGCCACGTGGCTACGTTGGTCAGCTGCGTGTGTCTACATTCACCACTGCGGGCCACGCACATGCACGCGCGCGCGGGGGCTACGACGCCCTTGAAGCCACCTTTCCACTGCACCTCACGAGCAGCGTGGGTCGCGGTGGGCACTTCGGAACAGACCACGCGTGTATCAGTGACGTGATTTCGTGCGCAGCGTGCTCGTGCACTAGTGTAGAAGTATCTACCTACATTTTCATACAAAGCGTTTTTGTACCCACGTGTCTAGCTTGACCGTGCGCAGCAGTGGGGCTCCGGCTTTAACATACTTAACATAACATACTTAAATAAATAAATACTTAAATACCTAGAAACCATCCAAGAGTCAGAAACAGCTTATTACAAAAAAAAACTGCCCTTACTGGGATTCGAATTTGGAACCACTAGCTTCGTAGGCAGGGTCATTACCAAATAGGGTAACGTTGTCATCAGTACTCATTGAAATCAATACCATGCGTCAGTCAGTTAATCTTCAGTTAGGACGAAATGACTGGAAGACAGATCGACTGAGTCGAGCGTCCCTACACATCATCATACGTCAGTACTGTCCGAAACGTGTTGGTAGTAGTACATTACTACAGAGGCCGTGAAGTAGGGGTTTGCCGGCCCAGTTCATATAGACGATAGTTACGAGGATAGTTACGAGGCTGGCAACCCCACTTCACGCCGAGGTTTGTATAGTGCTTTTCTCAAACATATAAATAATTCATTAAGAAAAATTAAAACACAAATTACAACGTCAAATACGCACTAGGAGTGCATAAACATTAAAAGTAACATACAGTGCTCAGTCATCCGCGCTGTGTCGTGAGCCCGCCCGCCCGCCGGTGCCCCGCAGCGCACCGCCTCCGGTCTAAGTTGCGGTACGCACCCCTAATTACATTTGTTCTCCTAGTACTTTAGATAAACATGCAAACGCTTCAGTTGGATGCACGGCTTAGTATATTGAAAAAAAAAACAGCAATCTAGCCTGTTCATAAACACAGCCGCCATGTTTACACTAAAATAAAAATAAAATCGGTTATTGTTTTTTCTAATACGCATAGTGGCAGAATGTCATGATGCCTGTGCCACAAATTTATGTGCAATGGAAATTAAAAAAGAGGACTCTGCCGGCCTAGGCCTGCACGTATTGTATGAAATTAGTCCCCCTAGTCAAATAGGAAATTCGATTAGGGAACGTGACGTGTGATAAAATGTTTATGGTCGAGCTACGGGGCTGATTCTGACAGACGTCACTTCATAAACAATCAATCAATAGTAACGACTCATACACTGGGTTTATTCGGTTACTGAGCCCTCTATTCTAGGTGTTTTTTTAATTCGGCCGCCATTACTGTCAAGAAAATAAGACCTATCAAAACGTTGACGACACGATAACACCTCAAAGACTAAAAAGTTTTGACCAGCTAGAATCTCGGCCCAGGGGCTAAGGCTGCGGCGGAGACGAGCGGAGCGGCGCGGAGCTGTGCCAATATTAACCAATAGAATCTAAACCAACGTGCGCAAGACGCGCTCCACGTGACCGCATGTGGCTTCTATTGGTTAATATTGGCACAAAATCCTGCATGGGCTAAATCTTATGGTTTTTGACCTGTTATCGTATTGTATTTAATTTGCTATTGAAACTAGAGATGAAACGGATATACGGTAAATATCCGGTATCCGGCCTATCCGGCCAAACTACTAAGCGAGTATACTTACCGGATACTAAGCAAGGATACGGCCGGATACCACATTAGTATTAGGGGCAAATCGTGGTGAATAAATACCGATTTCTCCAATGATATTTTATATAAAGATGCGTCATCTGCGCGCAAAAACGTTCCTCAAAAAGAAACGCAAATGGCCTTACTTTTTATTCGTTTTTATCTATTTATCCCTTTCTAACAATAGCGTACGCTAGAGATTGCCGTCTTTGTCTCTGTCAGTAGTTGGTCACGGGTTTTGAATGCGTTTAGTATGAGCATAACGTATCTTGATATAAAATATCATTGGATTTCTCCGCATTAGGAGGTATTATGTACAGTCACAACACGTGAATGTTAAGCCACTTGCTACTCGTCGTAATTTAGCCGAGTAATATATACTAGATACACGAGTATAACAGACTAAACTAGGTTTGCATTACACTGCCAAAATACGAACTGTTGCAAGTGGCTCAACAATGCCGTGGGGTGACTGTACTTCACAAAGTGTTTGAAAACAATTCAACAAGTCAATAACTATTGCGACTCCATCGTTCAGAGCCGATATCTCTTAAACGGCTCAACCGATTTTGATCAAACCTAGCTAGGAACTATCCAGATTAAACGAGCTTTCTTTAAAATAATTCCTGCGTTCCAATTAGATCATTCATTTAGGAGTTACGATGCCACAAACACACACAAATACAAACGTTATGGACCCTCTCCACTATCGGCGATGATCACACGATGATTTCTATCCGTGACGTTCACAAGTTCAGCACGCGAAATAAAGATAAACTCGTAGTCCCAGGTCACCGTCTTCGTAAAGTAAGCACATCGTTCCTGGGGAACTGTATACGCTTCTACAATAGGATACCTACTGATATTGTCAATATGCCGTCCAATAAATTTAAGTCACGCATTAATTGCTGCTTGCTGGGTAAGGCATATTATACTCTAAATGACTTTCTAGATGACAAAGACGTTTTTAAGTAGTGTGAGATATTACTGAAATTATGATTCCGTTAAAAAAAAAAGAATAGTAATAATAGCTGAGCATTTAAGCCAATAATGTAAACATTTTAAATTTAAGTACCTATATACCTACCTAATGTTTTAATTTTTGTAATTGTATCGGTTCTTGTGCATAAGACACTTTAGGAGTGAGAACACATTGTGATGTTTCTCGCCGGACAACTACATTTTTATTGATATATTTTGTCAGGCAGCATGAGCATGTCATGCTCACTTAAAGGTCTTTGCTTACGGCGGCGTCGTTGATCGGGTCGCCACCTTCCCGAACACATGGTTGAGGGAGGCGATGGCTGAGATACGCGTCATACTCGTGAACGGGTGCTGTCTGTGGGGTCCGGTCTGTTCACACTTGCAAGGACCTGTTTTCCAGTTAGTTATTTTAATTATCGTTCCTGACGTAGAGATCTCGTCATGTTGTTCTCCTAGTCACTATTTTTAATTTAAGTAATTTAGCTTACATTTGAATTGATTTTATTTGTGTTAGTTTTAAAATAATTATTTATTACTGTATTACCTTGTAATGTTACTTTTAAGAATTATTGTATTTTATGATTGGAAAAAATTACCTTCTGCTGGAGTTTCTTGCGGCGCTTCTTCTCCCCAATGATGGTCTTGTCCGAAGCGCTAGTAGATTCACTCCATGTTACCGACGTGTAAAAGAGCCCTCATGTGGCCAATTTACTGAATCAATTTTATGAATTTTGAATTTTGAATTTTGAATTTTTGAACTATCGTCCGTAGAAGTTTTCGAACGGCAAGCGTACAAGATGGACGTGGATTTTGTATAAATGGAGGAAAAAAAGATGGTGGTGCTTTAATTATAATAAAACGAAGTATGTAGATACAATAACTATATAATACTATTTAATTTTTAATTAATTGTCCACCGGGGAATCAATGATCGGCGATAGTGTGGCAGCTCAACGCACAACGTGGCGATTCCCTTTGATACGTGCCCGAAAAACCGACAAATCACGGGTCGCAGGCGATCATCCCGGAACCAATTTCCGTCGAGGGCACTACGCTCGAAGTTGTCAAAGAGTACGTCTACCTTGGGCAAGTACTAGAGCTCGGTAGAGACAACTTCGAGCGGGAAATCGCCAGAAGAGTGCAGCTTGGCTGGGCATCATTTGGGAAATTGCGTCATATCTTCGCGTCGACACTGCCACAGTGCCTGAAAAGCCGGGTGTTTAACCAATGCGTCCTACCAGTTTTAACCTACGGAGCCGAAATGTGGAACATGACAGTCAAGTTGGCCCACCGACTGCGCGTCACTCAGCGTGCTATGGAAAGGTCTATGTTGGGGATCTCATTAAGGGATAATATCCAGAACGAGGTCATACGACCGATATTGTCCAAAAATGTAGCAAGCTGAAGTGGCAGTGGGCTGGACATGTCTGTCGCAGAACCGACGAGAGGTGGAGCAGGAAGGTTCTCGAATGAGACCACGCTTAGGCAAACGTAGTGTAGGACGCCCCCCGGCTAGATGGACCGATGACCTGAAGAAGGCAGCTGGCAGTGACTGGATGCAAAGGGTGGGAGATCGCGCGCTGTGGCGCTCCTTGGGGGAGGCCTACGTCCAGCAGTGGACTGCAACAGGCTGATATGATGATGAGGCGATCATCGGCGATCACAGACGATGATCGGCGAATATAGCCGAGTATGCCTCCTACACTATCGTGCTCGCCTGTAATCGTCTGTATTCGCCGATAGTGTAAAGGGCCCATTAAACTTCCACCGCTCGTTTATGTCGGAGGTTAAAAGACTCTTGCTAACTTCGCTATGAGATAAACGAAAACACTAAATCAACCGCCGATCGTTCGTGTATCTCTTACGCGTACTTGTTTTACGATACGATTCGCAAATTGGCATGTTCGGCCAGATAACCGGCGGCCGGAAAACCAGCTATCTGGCTTCAAGGTTGGCCGGATATTCGCTATCCAGTATCCGGCTAAACTATCCGTTTCATCTCTAATTCAAACGCTCCTACGGCATCTTGTTTTTGTATCGTATATCGTTTGTAAAATTCTTTTTAGTGTCAAAATGACATGTTGTTCATTGTGTTTGAGAGTGACCGGTCTATACGATTATTATTATTGGTTTGTATAAGGTTTCTAACTGCCAAACCCTATATTCAAACCGCGGACAGAAATGTGTCAAAGGACAATGCCAAAAAAAACCCACCGTCGATTAAAATCAATCATATATAGTTAGGTAGAGCATATCCAATAGGTCACAAATGTGTTATTGGTTTTCGAGAAAACAATCCCACAGTATTAAAAATAACTAGGTATATGAAAAGCAAGCTTTAAAAACCCGACTGCATTTTGTATGCTGTTCTCGATATACCTACATATGTTAATAATTGTTATTTTGCCATTGTTGTTACTTCAATTTTAACAGTTTAGGTATCCTATGTCACCCGGGATGACGTAAGTATTCTAACGATACCTCACACATCTAAATCGGTCAAAGGATTTAGAAGTTATAGTAGAATAAAGAAACTTACATACATACATACAAACATGAACCCTGAAAACATTACACTCCTTTTTTGGGGCAGTCGTGTCAATTAACCTTTTAATAAGCAACTTAACGGAAAAAAGTGAACCCCTTTTCTGATAAGTTTATTACACGAAGGTGAAATGTTATAATATAAAGTTATCTAATGTATAATCTCATTAATTGAGTATTCATTTGAACCTCAAATCAACTTTGATTTCAAGAAAATACTTTAGATATTACGAAACACGATAATAGTTCCTACCGAGGACGACGCGTGGCCCTAGTTGGTAGTGACCCTGCCTACGGAGCTAGTGGTCCCGGGTTCGATTCCCGGTAGTGGCAAATATTTCTGGGTCTTGGATTGTTTCTATGTATTTAAGTATATATTTCTCTAAGTATATCAGTATTTTTATCATAGCCTAGTACCCACAGTACAAGCCTTGAGGTTAGTTTGGGACTAGGTCAATTGGTGTGACATTTTCCCCTGATATTTATTTATTTATTAAATGAGAGCGGCCCTGGATAGTCGATGGTGTTTGCTCGTTGTAGTCCCGAACGTATAAGCTAAGCTAGTCAGCTAAAGTAAACAATAATTTTAATGAACCTACGGCATTAATGATTTACGGAAGAGTAGTCTAACAAACGTTGATTATATATTTTAGTACTTAAATGGAAAAACGCTTAAAACGTTGGAAATTCGCGTTCGGATACAAAAAAAAAATGGTTTATTTTATATCCCGCTATGATAATTATAATCTCTTATCGACTATCGTAAAGCATTCTGTTAGAGCCATCTATTGAGTTACTTTGTAAATAAAACATCTTGCGAATAACGTGTTGTTACGATTATTTCTAAATAACTTTTTTAGAGAAGTACTTCAGAAGAACGAACACCACAGCATTGTCTAAAATATTCTACTACATCAAATAAACCTAATTATATATGTAAGCTCCTCCTCATCTTTAGGTAAAGGGAGCGTCACGATGGTCCAACTTAGGTGTAGGCGAGGATAGTCGGGCAAGGAGAACCAAAAGCCTTTTCTAGATGTTTTACATATTTCTTGTTTAATTATCAAAATACAGTCATTTAATAAGAAATCCGCCTGACGAAGTTCCAGGGGCACGGGGTGCCAAGGCCAAATGCAAAACTATTACGCTCGCGGCGTACCATGTTTCACGACCCAGTTTTACCAGGGAAGTCTAGAACAAGAGTGTCAAACCTGGCGACGCACGTCCGGGATCCTACTCCCAACACCACATCAGTGCTAATGAATACTCCGTTCCTATCACTCGCCCATCGTACTGAAGTCGAGGGAAAGTGACGGAGCAAGCGTAGCGTTCGAACTATGAAAGTAGAGGCCCAGTGCCCGAGTTACGTCAGAGTGAGCAGGACCATAACATAACTAAACAGTATGTCTACTCGCTCTCAAACCACACGCGCCGTCATATAATTATCCGCCACAAAACAAGCACATCATCTACATAGCTATTATTTTCTGACTACGCAAAGTTTTCACTTTTTTTAATACTTGGGGATTGTTTCCTCGAAAACAAATTATACATTTCTGACCTATTTAATATGCTCTACCTAACCCTATATGATTGATTTTAATCGACGCTGGGTTTTTGGTCCATATATTTTTTGGCATTGTCCTTTTAATCCAAAGTAAGCCTATCTATCCGCGGTTTGAATCACAGAAGAAAGAATAAAGGCATAGAAACCGTACTAAATTTGCAGAATTTCTGTGTTTTCCGCTAACGCTATAAAATTGTAAAATGACAAACATTATGTATACATATATTATATTATTAATATAATGAACTTCAAGCCTTATTGTAAATTATAAATTGTAGTACAACCTCATTTGTACACTTATTGTTATTTTTCTCTGACATGAAACGAGTGTTATCAATTAACTATTTCATTTCATTTAATTTCATTTGCATTTTATCGCCTTAGTTTAGTATTAAACTGGCATACCTACATTTCCCCGTCCAGAGATTTCTAGAAAATTCTAAAGACTTCATACAAAAGACGCTTCGCTCGCTGCCGAGAAATTTCCGGGTCGGTTAGCAATACTTCGGTCGAAACGCACGTGTCTTCAATTGTTTAAAAAATTCTATAAAATTTTGAAACACTGAAATGACTTTTAAACTTCTATTGTATTTTGTTTGTATGGTTTCCTTCGGTTAAATAGGCGTGACTTTTACCCGTTATATTTCGTAATTTTAGAGTTCCGTACCCAAAAAGTCCCTCGGGGACGTGTTTATTTATAACAAAAAAAATAATTAAAAAGATAAAGAGTTTGTACTCACATGAGGGCTCTTTTACACGTCGGTAATATCGAATGAATCTAGGTACTAGGGCTTCGGACATGACCGTCATTGCGGAGAAGAAGCGCCGCAAGATTCAGAACAAAGTAATTTTTCAATCATAAAACACAATTACATTTAAACGTAAGTTACATTACAAGGTAATAAAGTACTTATTAAAACTATCAAACACAAAATCAATAGTAACGTAAAGTTAATAAACATTCAACTAAAAATAATAACTAGGAGAACAGCCCAACGAGGAGGTCTCTACGTCAAACGCCATGACTAGAATAATTACTGAACAACAAGTCCTTGCTAACGTGTATGACGACGATGACTCCCTCGACCATGCTCTCGGTAAGGTGGCGACCATCAACGACGTCACCGTAAACACCTTTGAGCGAGCATGACATGCTCATGCTGCCGGACAACATAGAAGTTAATACTTAAAGGCATTTCATAAAGATGCAAAAATTTAAAATATCCTAGACTTGAAAATTTACCTTACTTTTAATAATTCCCTAAACATATCTTAGTCACCGATGAAGTCATTGCAGTATAATAATGCCCTACCTAATGAACGGCATATTGACGATGCCAGATGGGACGAGTATCTTGTTGTAAGAACGTATGTATACAGTTCCCCACTACGAAGTGCTTACCTTACGGAGACGGTGACCTGGAAGAGCGGGTTTATTCCTATTTCTAGTATTTAATTTATTAACAGCGGCTGTGCCTAAACTCATGGTACAAGTATGTGATTGCGTACATGGTATTCTCAAAAATATAATAAACGCGTCTGTAAGAATATTGATATCTTTAAATTTTGATTTAATAGTTCAAGATGCCAACAACTGGGTTTTAGATTCTACATTTGAGAACCGTAAACCGTCTGCTCAAAATATTTTTGTACTTAGCACTTCTCTTCATAGTAAATAACATTTATCTACACTCATATCTTAAGTCCTCTATTATGCGTTCAAAACCTGTAGGCAATGACCAGCATTACCTGTAGGTGACAGCGATGACAGCTGTTAATTTTGGAAGATGTTCCAAATTTGGATCTCATTACCTTACAATATTCGGTAACGTTATTTCAAAATTACGTTACAGCTGTCATCGCTATCACCTACATCACAGGTAAGGTAATGCTGCCTTTCGGCTTCTGAACCCATCTTAGAGTACTTATAATATGTGTGTAGATAAAGTATTGTACGAGACTGCGTAATTAGCATTACAAGACTCGTGTGATCTATTATGAAACTCGCCTTGCCGCTCGTTTCATAAACCACACTCATGTTGTAATGCCTGTCATTAATCATTATGCACCCGTCTCGTAAACTACTATTTTACACTGAATAAAACAAAGTCGATTACCGCCTGTGTCTGTATTTCCGATAACTCTTTACACCATCAATTAGGTTTTTTTTCGTGGAAGATTTTCATACTTACCTATGTAACACTACAATCGGGGCAAGAAGAGAGCAACGCAAGGAGACACGCACAAAAAGACATCTCCAGGCAAGAAACAGCCTCAAAAAGGGAAGACCTACCCAAAAGATGGCACCTACAGAGCTACATGGCTGAAAAAAGATCTCTGACCCAACTCTTCCATTGCCGGGCAAAAGAAAGGAAGCCCGTATTCTATAAGCAAGCTTGCATCAGGTCACCCACTCCGCGACTCACCTAGATTAAGCCACCCCTTCCCCTCCCGATCCAACTCCCTCTTTTCTAACCCCGGTGGATGCATAAACGGGGGAATGAACTTCTTCCCCGGCCTTTCAGCACTGGCTGCGGTAGTATCCGAATGAGTTTTAACTTCCTTGAGCCCGGCAGTGCCTGGGTTCTTGATAACACGGGGCATTGGTGTTTTTAGTCGGTGCGAGCTTGGCAGAGCCAGCCCTCCATTCCCAGGTATCCGGAAGGGATTTTCATCGCTGCTCCTTCCTAGTGTAATTTTAAATATCATGCTAACAAAAGACTAGAGTTTTTTAATTAATGAAAATACACCTCAGAATCAAATTAAATTTCTGTACACATCCTTCGTCAAAATTATTTATTAATGTCTAATCGTTTAAACCTTTAACGATAATCAACAATGATTTCCGAACGCAAAACTATCCTCACATATTTATTATTTCCTATATTGAATATATTCGTCTAATTCAGTTCTATTTTCTAAAGAAAAGAAAACGGAGCGCCTTTTTTCAGCTCTGAAGGACCAAATAAAACGAACTAAGTATCTAATACATTATGTTGATTTGGTCCTACCCCCGCTCCCCCCCTGTTTGACCCCTATACCATCCGCGCTCGTATTATAAATAGATGAAACATTAAAAAAATTGATATGAATCAATATGCACAGTCAAAGTCATGAATATATATACGTTCCCAATGATTCAAAAATATCTACACAACCCTATGTCACTAATAATAAGGTCTATGTATACATATTTGGCGCAATGGCCGTATAGATGTTAGTGTTTCTGACTGTACATTTAAAGGCCCAACCTCAAAGGCACCCTGTAGGTACGTTAGGGTGTTTCACATTTGTATTGAAAAAAAGAAATGTCATATTTCTCGCAGACTTCAAGTGAAGTCTTCAAAAAATATGACACAATATGACGGGCTAACCCTTTAAAGTGTAAAAAAATGCATAAAAACATGACTTATATGCACACAACAAGCCTTTAAGTATTGACCACAGGAAAGACAACTTATTTTCGAGTGTTTGACCCATACATACCTCCCAACATGTGTGGTGCCATCTAGTACTAACGAGTATGGCAGGGGAGTATGGACGCGAGCCCTACCTCGTATTTTGGACAGACTTCCATATGACTCCATAATAAAAAAACTTACAAGCAGGTTACTAGTAGTGATGGGCAGCTTGTAAGTTACAAAAGTGAAACTTTCATTTCATGTGAGTTACTGGAAGTTTCAAATGGAAAATTTCTGTTAGGTTTCTGTAGTTTTCAGGTGTAAATTATCTGTTTGTGAGTAATTTTATACTCCCCGATAAACAACAACATTCTTATTAATTATCACAGCCACCACTTTAACATAATTCCTTTAATTACTCTGTTTATGGTGTTTTCTATTAAGACAAAGATAACACAACATACCTACTTTTAACATATACAAAACATTTTAAACAATACCTTTAGGCATTAAGTCCGCCATTTGTACTTTTTTTGGTGCAATAAAAGGTTAAATAAATAAATACAAAAAAAAAACAAGGCACTTCTTCACTTGGTCTTGAACTTCTGTCCTTCGTACATCAACTGGGAAGTTGGGAACAGACACCCCTAGGCCAAGCGGCCACTGACATATAGTCTCGAATTTTATAATCATAACCCGTTCTACTAACGTCAGAAGTAGCGGACACGTGACATGAAATTTAAGTGTAGTTTATTCCGTAACATTACTGCCAGAAACGTTTCTTGTCAATTTTGTAATTTTCAAAAGTTGTAATATGTCACAGTTAAGGTAATATGTGAAATGTTTCAGAAATTGCCCATCGCTAGTTACTAGCTCATATAAGCGAATGTTAATTAACGCATTCACTGCCACCGACGCATATATGCGTTCACTGTCATACAAGTTTGTTCCTAAGTCACGTCCCCTGGCAGTGAATGCCTTAATGGCCTCCCCAATCAATTACCTCAATTAATAAGTGGAATTTATAAGGACCTAAGTAAGTTTATATACGCATGAATTAGAGAATAATAAAACAATGTACCTAACAATTAAATAATTAATTATGACTTGACTCGCCTAAAAATCTTCCTAATTAAGATTTAGAGTATAAGTAAGAATGTAACAATCGCACATTATTGAAATAATAGTTTAAATTCTTATTCTAATTTCTTCTTCCCTAATTCCTTACCCCCTTACTTATAAACGTGGAATAACCTTGGATTAGCGAAACCATGTTTTGTTCTTATCTGTCAAATTCAAATGTCACAATGACAGACAAGGACAAAACATGGTTTAGCTACTCCATGGTTATTTCACGTTTATAAGTAAGGGGGTTACTCTTTAGTTTTTGCTCATTCCTCGTAAGGCCCACCATACTACAAACAGGGAGTTTTTTGTGAATGGGACTTTGAATCTACCATCAACGCAATAAAGTTCAATTACGTTTGTTCGATAATGACATTTTCAGTTTATGAACATAGGAAAATAAACCTTATTCACATTGCAACACAGTTCAAATTATATTGCCTTGATTATTTACATTCTATTGCACACTGGGCCTGACGAGGTCAAAATCATAATCATCGGTGTTTCTAAACGGGTCCATTTCCACAAAAACAATATTTTTTTTACATGCAAGAAACGTGATGTTTTGGCGTTCTTTGTTCGACCTTCATAATCGCTGCGTCTCTTGAACCGTAAAGAAATCTGGCAATAATAGGGTATTTGCCTGATATTAAAGTTCATATATTAATTTGTATAATATATAAATATACATAGTATGATAAAATAAATCAAAATCAAATTTGAAATTGGTAATAAAAAAAAAAAGTTATAGCCTTTTAAAATTTTTTGTCTATCTCTTTCTCACGAAACGATGTTTTGCGTGTAATTCATATGGCGGTTGAGTAATATGACGTCATATTCCTGTATTTTCCTCTCTGTCTAAAAGCTAGTTTTAAACATTTATATCTTTGTTATTTTTAAAGATATTAAAAAACTACTAATACTAGGCTATTCGAAAGGTAAAAAAGCTTAAATTTAAATAATAATAAAAAATTAGGCAAATACCCTATTGCCGCTATAACAACAAATAAAAAAATATAATTAAAGAGGGCGGAGAATAACGGTACGGAACCCTTGGTGTGCGAGCCGACTCGCACTTGTCCGGTTTTTTTTTCTGATTTCACAACATCACGAGGAAATTTTGTCCAAGATTTAATATCTGGATATTTTTTTTGCGAGCATTGTTTTGTTTTAAAACTTGAAGGGTTTCTAAAATTTCTCGAGTTGCGAAACTTGCGTATGAGGAATTCGATTGAGAAAATGATTTATTTATTCGCATAGAAACGGAACATTTTCAATGCTGTCGAGAATGATTTTTATTTTATATCATACCACATGCATGGTAATTCCTAGTTTGTGATTAACCCTTAACTACCTACCTACTATTTTTATCACACGAGCACCTGCCTCCCGTCCTGAGGACGGCTACATAATATCGCCCTTATATATTAAATGTTGTGGATTGTATAGGTAATTTGAAATAGAAACAACAGTATACACAAATTAAATTATTTATTAATCTAATAATAACATCAAAAACATGAACATAAATTTTTTTTTTATTAAAACATATGGCACCGGTCCTTAATTTTACTCTAGGAACTATATCCTTTGGAAGGTGAGATCAACTAAAATCATAACTTTCTATAAAGATCCAAGTAATAATTTCTTATTATTCAATAATCAACAAAGCTAATTAACAATATAGCAATATGAAAAAGGCAGTATTTTGATAAAATTGCAGACCACCTAGTTACTGCTTTTCATAGTTTGCTGCAGTGAATGCACAACTTATTCGAACATTCTAGGCCAATTGTTTTTTTGCATTTGAAACACATGCACTGGGTTCTGCGTTTTTTCTTCGGGTCACAAGAGCAGGTTTTCCGTACTTCCATTTGATGGTAGAACATGATTCACAACTTTCCTCTAATACATTCCTACTAATTCACTAATTCATATGTTTATCTACATCCATTACATAACTTCCCTACAATATGTTCAGAAGCGATAAGCAAATCGCCTATATTAAGAAACCTGTATCTGTGGTTGCATCTTAATGTTTACTTTAAAGTATAGTGCATCGTAATGTTTACATTAAAGTGTCGGCACCTAAACATTAAAGTATTGGTAATACTGTATCACTAACTTGAAAATGCAAGCCATATCTGTACATTGTAAATAAAGTTTTTTTATTTTTTATTTTATTTAAGCTTTGGACAAACAAGTTAACAGTAACACTAACTTAATAAAAATACAGGCCATATCTGAACAAATTATAGAAAACTTATGATATGCATGTAGATAAAGTTATGTATGCGGCTATACATAATTAGTTATTAAAACACCAGCCACATAAACTACTATTAAGGTGCTAGACGTATATTACACATTATTATTGAAATTGATATATAGGTACTTAAATGTGAGAAAAACATTCAAAACTTCTATAGTACCTAATATTTATCGCTCTTAAAACAATAAGTACATTTACGTACGTAAATAGGCAAGGTAGGTTGACTCTGTAAAGAAAATAAGAATGCATAATTACTTAACCACCTACAACCCGTCTCCGAGACCCCTAAGAAAATAATACGTATGCACCTACCACCCGTCTGAGAGAGGCAGAAATATACTCACCATAAAATAAATGTTTTAAAAAACAAAAAACCGCCTTCAAAAACGCACAAAATAACTTCTTTAAAACTGTAGGCACCTATAGGTTAGTCCAACTGAAGTCGGCGACCACAACATTTCAACAAAAAGCCGACATCAGTTGGACTAACCTATTAGGTAAAACCAAGCCAATTGGTACACCTTTACTTAGTCTTGCACCGTCAACGGAACCGTGAACTAGTCTGCAGAGCAACATATACTCGTTTCTGTTTCGCTCCCGGAAATTAGCATACCATCCTGCTTTCACTAGTCATTTATGAATTATTGTGTATATAATTGCAATATTTACTGATTATGTGTGCGTAAGCCGGGCCATTTTTACACGCGGAATACCGTATAGGTAACATATCTACCTTATTTTATATTATATGATTGCTACAAACACAAAAAGTATCTTAAGATTAGCGTTGAAAATTTCGGAAATAAACAAATGTTTTTTCCTTGAGTTTTTGAAATTGTCGTTTTTTTTCCGTTTTTTTCGGGAAAGATAAGAAATGAATAATGACAATTTATTCATAGTCAATCACTGTAAGTCTCGCTACCGATTTCAATTGCTTCTGCTTATGTCGTCGATGTCGCCCTTTTGTAGGTGCAAATAAGATCGAATATTGATTAAAATAAGAGCGGATGTCATTGTTATTTTCTATAAATATCCGAAAAAAACGAGTTGTTTTTCAACACTACTCAAGATATGTATGAACGAATTTTCTATCGAAAGTTTAGCGAAATTCACACTTTTCGAGTTTAATATTTGCTAAACGGCGCCCTCAATTTAAAATTGATCTTAAATAAAAACATGTACGTATTTTTTTTTAAGATTATTCCTATAATACCACACTTCATATCTGAATGTAAAAAACAATTTCACATTTGCTTGTATAGCGCAAACAAAAATTTTTTCTCGACATTCTATTCTAGAAACTTTGTTGGCGTTATTTAATTGTATAGATAACTATGCTTACTTAAAGATTTGTACCAATAGTCTCCGATTAAAGCTGCGGACAGAGGGACACGGCGAAACTAAGGGTTCCTTGATGACTTCAGAACTAAAAAAAATTATAAAAATTGTCCACCAGAAAATGTTACAAAAGACAATGCCAGATCTTGTCTTAAAACACTTTTGAAAAAAGCCCGCTGATATGAAGTTTGTTGATATGACCTGTTTTGTATGAGATTTAAATCCAGTATTTTATTAGTTAAACATTCAGGGAACTTATACGAAAAATAGAGCTATCTATTAAGATACTTTATAAATAAGACATCATGCGAGTAACGTCTTGTTACGATTATTACAAATTTTTTTTTTAGACCACTTCTTCAAAACTAACACCACAGCATTGTTTTAAATATTTTTCTACATTAAACAAAACCAATTCCATAATTCCTCAATTCCATATGTCCTCGTGTGGTTGCCGAGTTAGAATAGTGCCACTCCATGTCTTCCCGTGGATGTCGTAAGAGACGACTAAGGGAATAAAGGCTTGTAGTACTGTTAGGCGATGGGCTTGCAACCTGTCACTAATACGCTGGTAAACATCTTAGCCTAATTGTGCAAATTGTGGTTATAGAATTATCAACAAGTTTTTAGAGATGTTTGTAATTCTGTAGCTCTGCCTACCCCACTCTGGGAACGAAGGCGTGAGATTATGTATGTGTATGTATGCAATTCCATAATTATCCGTCACAATTTTTTCTTAGGCAAAAGCTTCTATGGAGCTGGCATTGTCTTTTCGGTAACAAAACGAATGTCCATATCGTTATTTATACTCAAGTATTAAATATTAAGTTATATAATACTAGTTAATTAAAGTATTTTTTTCTAAAATCTTCCCGCAAATGGAGACGGGAAAAACGTTACAGAATAGCCGCATCAGTTTTAGTTTAGACGGAGTCCCCTCCCGCATTCCCGATCAGGAATAACCCCCCAATGCTGGCGTCACTTCAGATCTCCTCTGGCCGCTGTAGCGAGCTGACATGCTGGTGTGTAGTGTAGTGTCTCGCAATTTTGTTCGTTACGGATTGTTTCGGAGTGAAAAAACTGTGAGTGTGCTCCGGCTGAATTAAAGGTAAGTTAATTAAAGCCAAGCGATATCGCATTGTATTGCATTGCGATTGCTGACGGCTGCTGCATATTAATTAAAGTGTTTAGTTTTATTAGCTACGCGATGTTGCAAAAAGTTCAAATAATTAATTAAAATTAATTAATTAGTTGAAAAACTTTTGCGAATTAAAAAAACGTCAGTATAAAACTTTTTTCAACATACCTATTGAATTGCTGAAATTTTTCACTGTTTTTTTGTTTAGTTGGCGTAAAATCCTTTTGTGATGGAAAAATAGGGAGTGCGGAGATAGAGAGTGTTTTCTTTTATTACTTGATTGCCCGCCGGATATCGTTTCATCTACGTGACCAATTATCCTTAATGATAACCATAATTATCTAAATAGTTTTTATAAGCGTTGTATTATGTTTTTATAAGGGTTCTATTTTATATTCTGTGTATTACATTTGTCAATAGGATGGCACTAAAAGGGTTTAATTTATTCATTCAGACTTGTTTTTAAATAATGCTTTGCGTTTTCATTTCTTTGGTATATTTCATCATTTTTTTAATTTTTTTATTTATGCGTTTTTATTAAAAAATACAGGTGCCAACATGATTTCCTATTTTCTGTTTCCGCGTAAATAAAGATTATATACGTAAGTTTCTGGGGAACGAAATAACTGTCTTTGACGTTTTCAGTTTACACAGAAAATTTATTTATTTTTGTTCTTATTATCTAAAAAAATAAGCCTGAATAAAATAAAAGGTATTTTATTACATATTAATTCTCTAGAAGCTCTCATATTTTTATGCTTGGAAATGTTATTATTAATTTAATAAAAAAACACCTGGTATTTAATCTAAGACTGAATTATTACAATAGTCTCCCAATAAAATATTGATTTTTTTGGTTCTACTTAAAAAACCCATAAAGATAATCTTAACACGTCTGTGGTTATCGGAAAACGTTACTAACCCTTAAACTGACTTTAGATTTAATTGACACTGTAACACTTTACATATTTACTTGTATTTTTTCATTTCTTTGCGTATAAAAAACTGTTCTTTTATTTAGATAATTTTAATTTCCGTGAAAATGTAACCACGAAAACAAAAATTATAAAAGAAAGTGTTAATAAAAAAAATGGGAGCCCTTTGTTTCCCATAATTTTATTGGTCATAATGTAATTGTTGACATAATTTTTTATAACGCTGAAAATATAAAATTTTCAGAAGTTCTGAAGTATCTAACGTGTAGATAAGGCTAAGTTAGGTTAGGTTAGGTTAGGTTAGGTATTAAAAATAATTATGTCAGTCAATATAGACCCAAAAAAATATGGGAAAATATTATTTTTGATGTTTTATTACATTAGTTGAGCACGGAAGGCTCTCCTATACAGGAAAAAATAATTAACTGTGCTAACGGCACCAGCTTCACCTAACTCGATTAGTTGCAACCACCAAATGGGAAAGTTTCGCGTCCGGTGCCACTTAATCGGGAAGCTTCACGTCCGGTTAAAGGCTATGTAAAAGTAAAAAATCAGGGCTTTATTTACAAAAACAATATTGAAAATAGGTGTGTTCAAATTTATAATTAAAATTGCCATTGTTGTTATTTCAATTTTAACAGTTTACGAATCCTATGTCACCTCGGATTGTGAAAGGATTCTAACGATACCATCATATCATGGTGGAATAAAAAATCGTACATACATACACGAACCCTGAAAACATTACACTACTTTTTTTGGGCAGTCGTGTAATTAAACTTGAAAACATTACACTACTTTTTTTGGGCAGTTGTGTAATTAACCTTGAAAACATTACACTACTTTTTTTGGGCAGTCGTGTAATTAAACTTGAAAACATTACACTACTTTTTTTGGGCAGTCGTGTAATTAACCTTGAAAACATTACACTACTTTTTTTGGGCAGTCGTGTAAGTAACCTTGAAAACATTACACTCCTTTTGAGGGCAGTCTTGTAAAAACTATGTGTTCGATTTATAAAAAGCTGCATCCATCGCATCCATTCCTGTCCTGCAGATAATGTTTTTTTTAAATGTAGTTTACCAGAAACGCTGTGACACAGTGGCCGTTTCCAGCCAAAGTTTAGATGAACGACCAATTTTTAGATGAAAAAATATATGAGATAGAGCACGATTATTATGTACTAGTAAATAAAAATATAGACGTATATCAAACACGAAAAACTTAACTATCAATATTCTAATAAGACGCAATAAGATGAGGCTATTGTTGCAAAAAAAAAGACCCAACTTTTATTAATTTCAATATTTATATAGTAAACAGCAATGGCGACGGCTTAATTAATTACTTCTTCCTTTTTCTTGTTACGTGGGATGCACTGAAAAATAATAATTCATTTCCGTAATGGCAATTTAAACAATTTCCTAGTACTTTGAGACCGTTTATAATGCGTGCTTTTTCTTCAAGAGGGATTTAATATTAAAATGAAGTATTACGAGTACCTACTTAAAACTAGCCTTCGTTACACGTTGGCGTTTGTAAATTGCAATTGGAGGAATTATGATGTCAGGTTATTTCGTCGTATTAAATTTGCAATATTACTTCGCTTTTGCCGGCAAAAGTAAATATATCGCTATTTTTACGGAAAAAAGTAACACATTTCGGTCTTTGGGTTTTTCACTATACTATGTAACATTTACATCGGTCAGTATGGGAACTGAAAACTGCATTCATACATTTAAAAAAAAACTCGTATTCAGCTCGGGAATCGAACCTGGACCTTTTGAAACACAGAATACACCGAAAGAAAAGAAATTCTCCTTTAAATATGTATAGGTATGAAGGCGTTTTAGCATCTGCTGCTGCAAGTCTGTTCCTATTCAGACTGCCAATGACAATAACAAGTATACCTGACTGTAATTGTCTTTAGATAGCGGATGAAATAGTAATGAGAATAATGTTACCGCTAATTAGTTTATTAAAAAGGTTGAATATTCATCAAAATCATCGTATTATTACGCTGGGTGCGACAGAGACGAAAACCTCACTTATCAATCAAATCTATCAAACCTCACTACATTTTCAATGTCAGAAATAGTTCGAAAAAATATATCTTTATGAATAGACTCGTCAGTGTAATGGTGTTTTCAGCGAATGTGCTTTACATCAAAATATACAATATTAAATAGAGATTGCTACTAAATGGACATGAAGACAATGATAAAGTGTATAAATAAATAATATGACTAGGCTCAACCTTCAAAAGTACGCGAATATGGAGTTATAATGGTAAATTGATTTGTTTATAAGAGTGACGGAACGAATAGGCACAGACTTTACATTGCATGTTGTCAACTTTACCGTAGCTTTTACTTATTTAACAGTAAAAGTCGGCCGATTTAAAAACATATGTTCAAATTTAACTTCAGCCGTATTGCTTTGACGTGTACGGTTTTACAATAGCTCCTAATTACTTGAAAGTAATTAGGAGCTATTGTAACGTTGAAAATACGATAATACGTCGAACGCAATGTAGTTTTCACCCAGTAGTTTAGTAGCCCTGGTGGTGTTATTTAGATACAATTTTATTATGGCTAAAAACCTCACCCCCTTGAAAAAAACCGGCACTTGCGTTTTTCCCCAAACAATTGCCTACTAATATGACTTTTAAATTTTGACCATCAATCAAAATTTTCATTGCCAATTGAGCTGATAAATATCAAACTCCAATATGTCCTTGAAATTTGGTATACGAATTTAAAACTTAATTTGTTCGAATTACCAAATTTCAAGGACATATTGGAGTTTGATATTTATCAACTCAATTTTATTACTAATTACAATTTACTTTAGATCATTAAGTAACGTTTAACCACGTAACACATTGCAATAAAGATCTATTGCAAAGGAGATAAAGTAGATAATAATTAGTAATTTCCCTTGTTTTTATGACTGGCAATTAAAACAGAAAATTTACTTTATTGCAATCATAATACGTTCATTTTCCTTTTGCAAATTTCGTTGTATGGTGGGTCTTAGGAGGGCTGATGTAAAATGAACTTCTGTTCAGCACGGACCTTATATTTTATAGCGATTTAAAAACCAAGTGCTGACGCGTCCATACAAGGTTTTACAATTTTGTATGAACGCCAATATTTTTTTTCGTATGTTTATACAATTAAAGATTCTATTTAAACAGAGATGCATTGTACATAATTTTAAACAAAATTGGTTAAGAACTTTTTGATTGGTTGTCAAAATTGAAAAGTCATATTTGTAGGCAATTGTGTGTGGAAAAACAGAAGTGCCTTTTTTTGCAAGGGGGTGTAATTTGTATGAGTCCAACGGGCTTAATCCCCATATAAAAAAAAAAATGCCGTGACATGTCTATTTTCAATTTAAAAAAAATGCGTCTCGGGACTCCCGACAGAAGTGATAACTTAAACTAATCTAAGCTGAACTATAACGCCCCGCCCCACCCCGCTGCCGTATGTGTGAGAGACAGGGAAGCCAGACAGACTGGCGCCGTAACGCGTTACGTAACGAAGCGGTTTACCCGCCCATAAGAAGTTATCACTTCAAAAACCTAATCAAGGTCTGGCAATACACAATGTTAAGCCTATTATCTCCTTCTATTTTCGCCGGAGGTTAAAAAGCGTGAAGTAAGCTCCCGTAATCCCCCTAAAGGAATAAAGTTTCATTTTAATTCTTAAATGACGTCCGGTTTTAATGAAATAATGCTTGTTACTCAATTAACAATTGGACTGACAATTAAATTCTACGTCGGAAAGAATCTTACTTTCTTACTTATATTATATTCATGAGCAAGAGCAATTGTTTTTTTTTTTTATCACCATTGCTTGGAAAAGGTTTTATAACACGCAGGCGTATAGGGCAGTTATAGCCGATTTACCTCCCTAGGGAGTTATGAGTTTAGTTTTAAAATATAGAATCCACTCGTACATCATTTCAGACTAAGGAGGTGTAAAATCAGCCAAGGTTTATTTCCTATACCTATTCAAAACTTGGCTACAATCCAATTTTACTGTATAATTAAAATTATACGATACATTTATCTGCATTATAATTATATTTTACCATTATTTCAGAGACATTTGGAATTATTTTATTGAATTTCATTTTGAAAATCAAAAGTCAAGTTTAAAAACAAAAGCAGGTCTAAGTATTATCTGTGGAAGACTATATTGAAAAAAGTTCACTAACTCTTTTAGCGAGTCGAGTTCATTTGTTTGATTGTTGCTTTTTTTCTCTAATTTTCTTTTTATTTCCTCGCAAATGTGATGAAAAACATTGTGTGTATCACGGTCAGTAAGGGGATTACAAACTAGAGTCATTCAAAGTCTCTCGTTAGCAATCCCCTTCTTACCGCCCTTGATGCACAATGTTACTTTATTAGTTACCTTACATGATTTAACGCCAGATTTATCGGATATCACGTCTTGGTAAATGTAGCGGGTCGCTCGGAACCCTCAGTGCGCGAATCCGACTCGCACTTGACCGGTTTTTATTCATTCGGGGATAAGAAGTTGGGAGCTTTCGTAGAATCCAAAGACATCTTATATAAGCTTGAAGGATCTTGTAGCAGATTATGTATGAGATATCGGATAAGTCACTCTTTTTTTTGGGAAATCCCTTGGGTTACTAAGCATTCTCGAAAACAAAGAGAAATAAAATTTATCGGGGCTATAAATTTGTGTTTAGAATAAAAAAAAACGCGCACCGAGGGTTCAGTTCGAACAATTACTATTTACAGCCTGTAATTTTTTTAATTTTCGATGTCTCTTGTGTTGAGACTAGTAATTTGCAGAATTTAAGAAATCTTTCCGAGAACTTACTGAGAAATTTTAAAGGAAAGATTTGAGAATATTCTCTTACTGACAAATAAAACATGAAAAGTTACCGAGTAATTCTTAAAATAGACTTTAACGAATGCTACTTAATAAGCATAATTAAAAATGGCTTTTCTCATATTTGTTAAGGATAAAAAATTAAATATAGAATGAGGAAGGAAGAATGAAATGGAATTTCTGGACAGGTACCTATTTATACAAAACAATATTAAAGATTTTCCATACAGTTTGCACATCATAATAACATTTTTGTACCTACTTATTAAAAAAACATTTATCCGCTTTTTAGTGACTGAGCACGGTTAGGGATATTCGTATTTTTTTAATACTTAGGTATATAATTTTTATGTAGGAAAATTAAATTTATATAGGTAGTTTTATTGGGTCTATATTGACTGACATAATTATTTTCAGTCATAATGTGCTTTAGGTCATAATCATCGCAATTCATAACGTGTTTTTTAAAGAAACTGTTACTATTTCAGGATTTTTATAAATCAAACCTAACCTAACCTAGCCTTGTCTACACGTTAGGTATTTCAGAACTTCTGAAAAGTTTACAGTTTCAGCGATATAAAAAATTATGACTATCAAAAATTATGTCAACATTACATTATGACCAATAAAATTATGGGAAACAAAGGGCTCCCAGTTTTATTAGGTACGATCGGAGGCCTTATAAATAAGTAGCTGTACTTTTTAGAACTTTGTAAAATTTGAACTGCTGCAATAATCAGACAAAGGCGTTAAAAAGACAAGGTATTAACGTGCACCTACTTATATATGTAACACTAAAATCATGCAGTTAAAACGATTGATTTAATAAATGATCACTCTACATACAAATTTACTTAAGCGGTAACCAGTTTTTATTGCCATTAAGTATATAAGATTTAAACCTATGTTAAAAATAACTCTAACTGCATGAAAATAAAGCAAGCAAATAATTAAAAACAAAAATAGAAGATTGAACACAGAATAAGAACATATAAGTATAGCATAGAAACCGGACTATAAGACGTACTTTGCGTCATCTATCGTTGTCTACTTTTTAGATTAGGTACGTATTACATGAGAAAAAAAGAAACAAAAAGTAGGCTGTTTTTTCTGGTTTGACTGTCATTGTCACAAGGTTTTACACAGGGACTTCTTGGTCCTTCCTACAGGAAGGATTTGTCTTTCCTTGTCTATAGGTCCAAATACTATAGGTGCTAATGGTCCAAATCACGCCTTACTTGTGACGATGTACCAAATAACGAAAGAACAGCTATAGATTCATCTCTTTCCAACTCACTATGAGAACCATAAGTAAAAAGAAGTGAACCATAATGTTTATTCTGTGGGATTGAAGTTTGCGTAATGACCAAAAAGTTGGGCACGCTAACTCACTCAATTAAATTCTCTATGAAAGTTTTCCGTTGTGACACGAAAATTAGTCATACAATAGGCTAGTATCCTAAAAAAATCTACTTAGTCCGTAATTTACATTATCAAAAAATATTGAACACACATTTTTTCTTTTGTCAATTAAACAAAAAATGACGAAGATACAGTGCGTTGAAGTTTCGCGTGACGTCACGCCGCGGCGCACTTTATACCACGTTGTGACGTCACGAGCCCCCACTCCCGAACTTTGATGCGCGTTATATTTGTCAATTTTGATCGATTTGAAAAGGCAAAAAATACGTGTTCAATATTTTTTGATAATGTCACTGACGGACTAATTAGAATTATTTTTTTTTTACCCAGGACACACCCCTATTGTAGGAATACTTTTCGTCACACAACGGAACTTTTTCAACTTCGTTGTTTGTATGGTTAGCTGCTCTTAACTGTGGTCTAACTGGTTTCCGCGAGTGATATCAAAATAAATCCCAGAACTTTATAAAAACCGTTATTTATACAATGCATAATCATAAAAGACAGGGTTTTTTAAAACTTTTGTCTCAATGTCTCAAATGGGTTTGAAAACGGCTTAATGGATTTCAATGCAAATTTTACCGGAAAAAAGCTGACTTGAACTTTCATGTATAAATTCTCCTGGCAGATTTTAGTCTGGAAGCCAATTGTAAATTTTGGTAACGCAGCGGACATTTTTGTGACCATATTTGAAAAACGTATTTTCTACTGCGTTACCAAGATTTTTAGAAAATGAATAAATATTCGAGTTGTTTAATGCGAAATTTAATTTGACGGTGTTGTTAATGAATAAATATAAAAATGAATAATTTGACAATTACGAACACAACATTTTTTTTTATACAAATAGGTAGAAAAAAGAAATACACGTACATGAATCATTTTCAGATTCTTTCATTTATTGAAGCTCTATTCTACTTGGTCAAACCTAATTGCGTTTGATATATTATGGTGTTGTTTTTACCTCGTCTGCCATTTCCGTCAAATATTTACTAAAAATTCCTAAAAATATTTCTGAAGGAATAGCAATAAACAACTTAAAAGATAGTAATTACCTACTTAAGTTTAATAATAAAACTTTCTAACTTTGGACATGTTTTTTCCATTTTCCTTTTAGTGGAAGAAAGTAGAAAGCAGTGTTAGAAAAGTTATTTTCGTCATGATTCTATTACATGTTGGAGTACCGACTTTTTATTCAATATAGCGTCGCTGTAAATAAGCCATTTTGCTCTTGAGACATAATGATACATTTATACTCATATTTATAGTCGACTTACAATTGTAATAAACTTTATTTCTCAGAAAGTAATTTCACTTACTGAAATCGGAACTATAATAAATTAATATTAGTGGCGTTTATAGAATAAAAATATTTATTGGGAACTTCGAATGTTTAATAAGATATTTCTCGTTTTTTTTTTACTATTACACTATTATTGCCTGTGCTTCTAACATTTATAATAATCTCAAGATTAGACTAGTCAACTGAGTACAAGTTATGAGCTAGTAAGGAGTTGCTATGGGCAGTCTCCATCATCATATCAGCTCGGTAGCACCATAATGTATTATGGTTAAAGAAACTTTATTCTCATTCGAATTAAAATTCACTTAAATGAAAACATTTAAAAACCAAGTTAATATTTTAAGGTTAAACGCAAAAAAATATTTTAAAATAATAGTAAATGTAAGGTCTGTTCATTCTTACTTGTCTTATATAGTAAACAACTTTGTAACCTCAAAATGAACCTTTTTTGGCTAAAACATCTATTTTTAACCGACTTCAAAAAAAGGAGGAGGTTCTCAATTCATCGGGATTTTTTTAATTTATTTTTTATTTTTATGTATGTTCCCCGATTACTCGAAGACCACTAGACCGATTTGAAAAATTTTTTCGTTGTTCGAATGGGTATACTTTCTAGTTGGTCCCATTGTCACCACGTCAGGATCTGATGATGGGATCATGGAGAAATCAAGAGAACTCCTCAAATATTATAGGCACACCTATAGCGATTTTGGTATTTTTCACTTTAACTCATGCATTTGCTTTTGAAAAGTACTATATGGTGAAGTGAAACTGATGATGAAGACCACAGAATCTGTGGAACTCCTTAACGGTATCTATTTCAAGGGTGGCGAAAAGATATTTCGATAAAGGTAGTTGAGCGACTATGACGAAGCACATTTAGGTTTAAATATGACTATGACATTCCCGCGGCGTTGTCTGCGGCGAGCTTGAAATGTTCTATAGTTTCTCATTAATATTTAGAAGTGGAGCTACGTAACAGCATAAATAGGATCACTAAAAAGTATAAAATAAAATAAATGTTTAAAACATTTATTTTATTTTATACTTTTTAGTGATCATAATACGCTGTTACGTAGTCCCACTTTTTAGTTAAAATGAAACTTTAACTTATATCAAGCGCGCCGCAAGCAACGCCGCGGGAAAGTCATAGTCATATTTCAACAAGTAAATTATTATTCGTTGTAGGTAGTCGCTCAACTATCTTAATCGAGATATCTTATCGCCACCCTTGAAATCGGTACCATTGAGGAGTTCCGGTGGCCATCTGTGGTCTTCATCATCAGTTCCACCACACCAAATGATACTTTCTGAATGCAAATGCTGGACTTGTTACTAAAAATACTAAAATCGCTATATTTTTGCCTACAATATTTGAGGAGTTCCCTCAATTCCTCACTGATCCCCTCATTAGATACAGATTTGGTGACAATGGAACCACCTCGGAAGTATACTCTATCAAACCAAAAGAAATAATTTAAAATCGGTCGACAATTGACGGAGTAATCGGTGAACATACATAAAAAAAAAAACAGTGGAACGTATAACCTCCTCCTTTTTTGAAGTCGGTTAAAAAGACCTGTTTTAGCCAAAAAAGGTTCATTTTGAGGTTAGAAAGTTGTTTACTATATAAGACAAGTAAGAATTAACAGACCTTAGGTAAGCAGACAATCGTCATGCAACGTAGATCATTAGCGTACAAAGATAAGAAGCTATATTTATATACAAATAAGATTTCGTTGGATGCGGCTTTAACGTAACATTAATATAGATTATAACTAAGTAAGTAATTTTATTACATGTATTTATTTTGTGTATTGTGTAGGTATATTATGTATAATATAGTTTTTATTTTATCACTTGTATAACACCGGAACACAACAATACGAACACTGCTGCTTTGCGGTAGGTTAAACGATAAGTGGCCTTAGAAAAATGTGTGGCGACGTCGTTATCGATATCGTAAATGTATAGGAGTTAGTTTTGAAAATCGTTTTCATTCGTTTTAAGTTAATCTTCTAGGGCCTCTGATGGTGATACTCGTTTTGTAGAGGTAGAGCCCAGCCGTTATACCCAAGAAGATCATATTCGCAAAATATCATACTAGCAAAACATAATATACGCATAGCATCACATTCGCAAAACATCATATACGCATAACATCATACTAGCAAAACACGATATTCGCAAAACATGATATTTACAAATAGTCCGGTTTTGTTATAAAATCGTAGGTAGGTTTAGGTTATGTTAGATGTACAGCAGGCCCGGAGGGCCAAACCACCCAGAAATAGGAGCTCCGCGGTAGCGGAGCTCCGTCGACAATGTCTAATTCATGTCTTAATAATAGTTATTTTTTGCTAATGTGATGTTTTGCTATTATGATGTTTTGCGAATATCATGTTTTGCGAATATGATGTTTTGCTTTTATGATATTTTTCAGAATATCATGTTTTGCGAATATGATATCCAACGACTGAGGGGAGCCCAGGGATGCTGCGTATATACGCATCCGCATCCGCATCCACAATAATCAATGCGGATATTCATGCGGATGCGGGTGTAATATAAGTTGTGACAAGAGAGAAATTGGGCGAATGGCGCGTGCCGTTCGCACGTGACAATGACCAATGGGAGCGAAAAAATTGGTGACATGATCCGACGCGTTTGTTGTGGTCTTATTAATAATATGAAAATTAGTAAGTGAAGTTAAAAAAAAATAGGAACATTATACTTTATACTAATTTTCATTAGCAAAAATTTTAAAAATTACTTTATGATTGTTTTAATTCTTCATTTATATACTATATTTATATAAGATCTTAAATAACCGCATCCGCAGATGCGAGTCTTAAAAAATCCGCATCCGCATTCACATCCGCGGATGTGATAAAATCGGCATCCGCAACATCCCTGGTAGAGACTTATTTGAGTGTTTTTAATGTACAGTCGAGTTCGTAAATATGTGTACACATTAGTTCCTTGTCTATTTAATTTAATGTCATGTTTAAACTGCCATATAGGAATTGTCACAGCAATTAAAGTGACAAGAGGTACTAAAATGACATATTTTATGAACTCGACTGTAATAAACATCTACCACAGAGTCCCGTCAATGACAGATGTCACTTAAATTTGGGCGCTGACCACGCGCTGACTTATATGAGGCATGTATACACCACGGAATAGAAAAAACAGTGGAAGTGGCCTGAGCTTCGCTTAGTATCAGACCTGTTGTCGCCAATACTCACACTATATTAAAAAAAACCGGTCAAGTGCGAGTCGGACTCGCGCACCGAGGGTTCCGTATTTAAAATAATATGCTTAGCACCCGCAAAAGAAAATACTCATTTTGTTATGAACTTTATTATTCTACGCAATAATTTTGACTAACCTAAATTTTAATACAGATTTTCAAAGATTTTTTGTTATTTCTCAAAAACTGTAAATAACGAACACTTCATTTTATTTTTCCCATAAAATATAAGTAATTATCTACGTCAGGATTTTTTCAGATTTTTTGATCAAGAAAATTCGGAGATAAGCGGGGGAACGGTAATTTTTTGTATATTTTCGGCTATAAAACAAAAAGTATACACAGAAAATTTAAAAAAAATAGTTTTGAAATGTGCAGATTAAGCCCTTTCATGTGACACCCCATTTGCTATAATCGAACCACTTTCATTTTTCAACCCCCCATTCTAGATCCCTTTTTAATTATTTTTAAGATTAATTTCATATTATTTTAACTAAAAACAGTTGCGGGCAAGCAAGGTACAACTATGCCAAATTTCACGTTGATAGCATTTGTAGTTGCGGAGAAAACCTGATGTGACATACAGACAGACAGACAGACAACGAAGTCTCACCATAAGGGTTCCTTTTTTACCAATTTGGTGTCGCTATCGTTTTTACATTCCAAAATAGCACAATAAGGCGTGCTTCTGGATTTATTTCCTTTTTTTAGAAATATCGAAATAAGCGATCGCGGCAAAATTATGGTAGGTTGCGCGGAACTCCGCATAACCATGCCACACGTTACACGCCCACTTGACACTTCTACTGATTTTTCTGTTCTGTGATGTATACAATCAGCTGAAATGACCGTTTCGAGTCAAGTAACCATTAACTGTCATTATTGACGTATCTTGAAATGGGTTCTTATTAAACGGTTAACGGAAACCCTAACATAATGGAAACCGTTTCCATTATTCTAACTAGCGATAGATAGTTCAAATTAAAATTTGTCACATTTCGGAAAATGGCAAATTATAATTAAATTGAAAACCGCGTCGACGGGTTGAAAACCAATTTTACCGAAGGTGACAAACTGACAGGGGTTCCAATCGACACAGTAAAACAATTACGCTCTTGACGTGTTATCCACAGCAATATTGTTTTAACGTGTTAACTTGTTAAGCCTCTCGTGAGGCCCAATACCTATTTTGGTAACATTGTAAATGCAGCCTTGTCGAATTAATTATAGAGTGCTTTTTATGTTTGGTGTTATGTCCTCAAGGAAGATCCTAGGGACTCAGGAGGATAGAGGCTAGACCAGTCACTTAACGCTAACGTAAACTATATTCGAAAACGGACAAAATGTATGTTTTTTTTTTTTTAATTAATGGCTTTCACTCCTTGTGTTTAACAAGGTGTATTTCGCCAGTAGCGAGTTTTAGACAATCGGCATGGACTTATTAGGCCCCTTACACACTGCGATTTTTAGTAGCGATGCACACATTAGAGAGCAAAAGTGACAGCAATACGAAACGCGCGACTGCATCGCTACTAAAACTCGCTGTGTGTAAGGAGCCCTAGAGAAACAAGTCCATGGATATCACACGCGAGGACAATTGTTCGGTTAAAGAGATTTACTCTGGTGGACTAAACAGAAGCACGTGGGGTTAGCTCCACGCGCTTCTGTCAAGTCAATGTATGGAATTGATGTAGGCGCTCGACGCGATCGTTTGACAGCTTACGTCAATCATATATATTTGATGTTATCTTTGAAAAGGGACCTTATTGTCGATGGCGCTTCCGCTATTATTAACGATGCTCCGATATAAATACAACGTCGCGTGACGCAGTGCGGCGTAAGCGCCACATATTTGGATAACGATATCGAACGCCGAATGCGATCAAAGGCCCTAGACAAGAGATATGTCGCAAGTTTTCGAGATCATGATTACTGATTACAAATATTCAGGGTGGTACTCGATAAACTGTACATATTGAAAGGGATGAAATTTTAGGTTAATTTATCGGTAAAACCATTTAAAAAAAAAAATTAAGCCACTTTTTTTTTCTTAATTTTTTTAATAAATTACAGCAAAATTGTCATTTAGTTTTCATAAAAACACGATTTTCTCAAAATTTTGTAGATATTTCAGTATTTTTTTTTGCTTATTATTATTACTCGTTTAATTTTAGATCTAAAAACGTTAAAAAAATTGTAAAACATCTGCAAAATTTTGAGAAAATCGTGTTTTTATGAAAACAAAATGATATTTTTGCAGTAATTTTCCACAAAAAAAAGCGGTTACTCAGTTATTTTTTTTAATTGGTCTATAGTTGTTATCACTTATTATAAACCTAACTAATTTCAATACTATGCATTTTGTTTTATCATTTTTGGGCTATTAGATCAAAAGTTACACCGTCACAAGTAAGTGTACTACCCAAACTTTATTAAAAAGTTAGACAATCTGTAAAAAAAACCGTGGCTAAAAAATTAAAAAAAAAAATTGTTTTGGCTATAAATTAACCTAAAATTTCATCCCTTTCAATATGTACAGTTTATCGAGTACCACCCTGTATACACCTACTACCTACTTATGATGTACATTGTACACTCGTAAGTTTACATTTTGATCGTTCAGGAGTATAGAATGTGAGAATACCATCTTATATACATAAATATCAGGGGACAATGTCACACAAATTGACCTAGTCCCGAAATATAATACTTAAATACATAGAAAACATCCTTTGACTCGGGGACAAATATTCGCGCTCATCATATGTCTTTACCGGGATTCGAAGCCAGAGGGCCCTGCCAAGATGCACTACGCTAACTAACGTTTCTATTCGTTCTTAAACCAATCGCGTGACTGGGAGATGACGTGATAGGAAAAGTCACGTGGTCTACCAGTGACGCGATTGGTTTAAAAACGAATCGAATAGAAACGCTAGTTAGCGTAGTGCATCTTGGCAGGGCCCTCAGGACCGCTAGCTTCGTAGGCAGGGTCATTACCAACTAGGCTATATTAAAACTCTTACCACCTTACTAATAAACGTTGAGTAACGGTGGTATAGCTATACAGATCTAGTGAATAATCCTTTCACATCGTGAAAACTCGGAACTCACGTCTAATTCCGAATGATGCCGACGTGTCCATGAATTATTGAATTATTAAGTGACATGTTTGTATTAAATAAATTTTAGCTGAGAGGTGTTTTGACTGAGTGCGCCTTAAGCGAATTAACTCTCGGTGTAGGTAGGTTAGCGTTGTTTTTGCTTTAGGTATATGTAAGTATCTTCTTTTCACTTGTATTCTGTCAATTCGCAACTAAAATATTAATTTATAAATTATTAATTTGTAAGTACTTTAACTGTAACTACTTTATCAATTTAACTCAATCTCTTGCATGAGTCGTGGTGTCTGTGTGGCACCTTGTTTGGTGGTTAATTTTGTTTCCATAAGCGAGATCCTGTTACTGGCTTAGTTGATGCTATCTTATGTTTTTATATTGTTTTGTAAAGCTGTTGGTTCTCCTCGAATAAATAAATAAATAAATAAATAAATAAATAAATAGAGTACTTTAGTTATCAGTGTCAAATGTCAAACCACGAGTTTGAAGTATATCACACCGAGATGTTAAAACCACCACGATCAAATATATAGAAATTAGGTGTAGGTAAACAAGAAGAAATAAATAAATGTTGAAAATAATTTCACAGGCTTGTCAATATAAACGTTTCCCAGGTCTTAATGCTTTCGGCATGACTATTAAAAAGAACTGAAAACAAACTTAATCTTAATTAACAAAGAAAAACTCTGGTATTAACCACTCTATATCGATTATCACTCTCGCGATGCGACGTTCCCCCACGTTGTCTTGATGGGTACTGAGTCAGACTGAAGTAGCATGACAAATAGGAACATTTCCGAGAAAATACGATGTGAAAGGATATTTCACTACATCTGTACAATGTTTTGTCCTTATCTGTCATTGTGACATTTGAATTTGACAGATAAGGACAAATCATTGTATAGCTATACCACCGTTACTCAACGTGTATTAGTAAGGGGGTTAGATTGTACAGTCGTGTTGCTGTAATGGTTAAATCTCAAAGAAATGTACCAAATTTTCTATTCCTTTTTCGAATTTTAAGAATTAGTTGTGTTAAGCTGCGACCACACCGCTGCTTAAAATACGGTGACGTTACGGAATCGCAGTGACGCGTCGTATCAGTACCGTTTTTGACGCATGCTCCACACACCGCTGCTTAAAATACGGCGACGGTACGGAAACGCAGTGACGCGTCGTATCCGCACCGTTTTTGACGTACGCTCCCCACACCGCTGCTTAACGGTGCGTATATTACGGTGCGTCAAAAATGGCGCCATGTTGATACAATGACCCCGTCTTTTGTTTACGCAACGACACCGTATTTTAAGCAGCGGTGTGGAGGGCATGCGTCAAAAACGTTACGGATACGATGCGTCACTGTGATTCCGTACCGTCACCGTTTTTTAAGCAGCGGTGTGGAGGGCATGCGATAAAAACGGTACCGATACGATGCGTCACTGCGATTCCGTACCGTCACACAGTGTTGCCGCTCTATAGTAGGTAGCGGACTAAATTATTTCTAATGTTTTTTTATTGACCGATTATTTTTATATGGTACAGAACGAAGTATTATAGATAAATAAACTAAATTAATATATATTAGGCACTATATTTTGGGAAATTTAAGAAAATATAATAAACAACAATTAATAAATAAATAAATAAAAAATAATTTAAAAATTTGTATATTTTCTGTCCAAACTTTTCGATGGGTCTCGAAATATAACCGCTACAAACTTATCACGGCTTAATTCCACAATGTGCCGTGCAGTAAAAAATTATTATTACAATTAAAGTTAGCAAAAAGTAGCAACTTTGGGTTTTATTCCAGTAATAGAAGGTCCATACTTCACTGTCACTAACATTTTATCGCGGCACGAAATGGAATATTATACTTAAAAGTCAATAAAATAAAACTTTCCACCTGCATTTAAGCTGTGCATTTAAATATTCATTATTATATAAAATTATAGTGATATTTTAATTAGATAATACATTTTTACAAGACAATACCTTGGTCTACAGAATCCATATTGCAAATTTCGTAACAAGTATAGTTTGTATCACAAAATCGTAACGTGAAACACTCAACTCGAAATCACTTAAACGTCTTGTAAATAAACTGTACAACTTTGACAAGTGGCTTGATAATGTTTCTGTGAGAAAGTACCCTCGTTTTGGCATTATGTGATACATTATTAAAGCAAGTTCAATAAATAATGTTTTTATTTGATCTACCTACAATTTCTTTTTTTCGTTTTTTTCCTACCGCGGCAACACTGTGCGTCACCGTTTTTTAAGCATTGGTGTGGGCGTAACTTTAACGACTGATGAAGCAACAGGCCCTGACAAAAGCAATCCGACGGACAGCACGACATAATTAATATAGCGTGCGTCAAAGCTCTTACGCCGTTGACCAAGAGTCTATTATTGCTCAATCCGCCCGCCATATTCATTGTGTATTGCTGTACAGCCCAAGTTACTGAACAAAGGTTTTCGTATCTTATAACGATCTTGAGATTATACTCAAGTTGCAAGTTTCAATGAAACTTTTAGAACTTGCAAGCTTAGTTTCCACGCTGAAGTTGATTTGCAGAATAGACGTACTGTACAGTCACGAACTTTAATTTGGGACCCACCTTAGGTCCAAAGTCATTCTGACATTCCATAACACTAAGGTTGAGTCTCCTATAAGTTACAATGATTTGGCATCTCTAATGACATTGACGACTTCAAGCCAATTTTTCTTGAAATGGGTCACAAATTAACGATCGCGATAGTACTGCCCTTAAGACAAAAGGCATTCATCATCATCATCATTTCAGCCATAGGTCATCCACTGCTGAACATAGGCCTCTCCCAAAGATTTCCACCTCACCCGGTTGGAAGCGGCCTGCATCCATAGGCATTATCTCAGATAAAATGACTGTAGCAATATCAACCTTATTACTAATATAATAGAACATAGAATTCAAACTGGTTCGGTAATTGAATTTGGGACACTGCTTAATAGCTAAGGAGGGCAGTGTACGCGTAGTCAAGAGGCAAAAGTTGCTACGAGTAACTTTCTGTTTTCTACGCTTACGTCAATTCTATAGATTTTGCCGATTTTCAAAAATCGCTTTATGTATATTTCATCACACTTGCTCGTAAATAGTGTCCTAATATGCTAAAAAAATCGACCGTAAATCCAAAATAGTACCCGCGGTCCTTTTTTTACCATTACGCCCTATCGTGAGTAATAGCTTTCTTTTTCAAATACAATACTTGGCCTCAAACTATCATAATACGTCATGACTCCAATTCTTGTGCCATTCGATAAGAAGTTTCATTCGAGATGAAATGTCAGATGAATACAATTTTCTAAAAATCTCGCATATAAACTATTGATCTCGACTGTCACTAGAATTGGACTCCAGAATGATGTAGTCTGCCGCTAATTTATAAATACTGAAATATTATAAACTGTGTGATTCCAAAATAATAATTAAAAGGGTGTCTTTGTGCACATATTAAAATTTATATATCAATAAAAAACCATGTCGTCATCAGAAGAAATGGATAATGCGACTCCGCCGGACATCGCCAACGCGGCTAAAATTATTAGTGAGAATCGTAAGTTAAGAATATGATCTTTTGTCTGATTTTATTTCATTTCCTCGCAATTGTGATGAAAAACATTGTATGTTACACGGGTGGTAAAGGAAATACAAAGCTCGAGTCATTATAGCCCTCAGCCTTCGGCTTCGGGCTTCTAACAGACTCTCGTTTGTAATTCTGTCTTTACCACCCTTAATACACAATGTACTATAGAGTTTTAAAAAGTACGATTATGGTGTTGTGTATAGTCTGTGCCAATTGAAATTGGCAAAGATGTAAACACCAAACGAACCAATTTACCATTATTATTCGATAATCACGTGCTTTTAAAGATCAAGTGAGGTCTTAGCAATGACTTATACACTTGATATTTACTTTCACATTAAGTTTAAGATTAAATAAATATTAATTAACGTTATTTTAAATAAAAACACGCTCGATGAATATTTGAGGTTATGTGTCAAACAGTACTAATTTGTTTACATCTTTGGCGATTTCAATTGACACAGACTATAATCGTACTTGCATCTCAACCAAGTCCATAGGCACCTAACGCCCCATAACACCTACGAGCGCACGGTTCAAGTAATAATTGCCTGGCGATTATCACCCAAGTGGACGACGAGATTCCTGAAAGAATAACTAGTTCTTTTTTTTTTGGATTTGAGCCAAAAAAGTTATTTTTCGGCTTGTTTGTTACAAGTACTTGCTGTAATAGGTTTCGATACCTAAAATAAAGTAAATACTGTATTGTACATGTTTCGACATTTTTCTGGCTCCCTAGCTGGTTGGCTACGGAATTCGCCTTTATTGAATGGGATAAAATGGGCACAGTTTTTGTGTTAAACAAAAACAGTTTATAAACAGTAACCAACCAAACGAAATTTATAAAAGTAAAGCTGGGTTGCAGTTTTTAGTTTTTCTTTATTACTGACGTGATGTGAGAAAATAATTAGTTTCAGTTTAAATGTATTTTTATTCATAACCATTCTTAGTACGAAAGTATTGATTAGGAGAGCATTTCTCAAAAAAATTGCCACTGTGAGTGAAATCTCCAATTAAAAAAAAAAGTAAGGTAGGCAGAGAACTTTTTATGGATAGTTCCTTTTGTGTTAACGATATTCATAGGTTTTTGGTAACACAAAAGGAACTTTCCATACAAATATTTTGAGACACATTAGAATATTATTTAATTATTGCATATTTTGATGTTCGCTACCTACCTCACATGTTTTATTTAAATTTTGAGATGTCACTCAACGTGGCAATATTTTTGAGAAATGCTGGGACTAAACTTTTTTTACTTATTGTTATATAAAAATATAATTATGCAATAAAAACACATCGATCCGTTGCTCCATTGCTATGTAAACACAAACCAAGAAACATTAATAAAGACTGAAAAATGACAACGTTCAATGTGTTTATATCTTATGCATAATTTACGTATTAAATTATTTCAATAAAAAAATAATTGAATGACTATTGAAAAAACTGGTAACCCAACCACGAACGTATTATTACGTAAAATTTTCATTTCATGAAAGGCTTTTCTCGCCGCATGAGTAAAATTTTTTGGCAGTCGTAATTCTTACCTAACCTAACTTTCTTAATCAATGTTTAAGATATAATCTATATAATATAAAAGGCAAAACTGACTGACTGACTTAGATATCAGCGCACAGCCGAAACTACTATACCTAGAAACTTGAAATTTGGTACAGGGGTTCCATTCATGATGTAAGTGAGCACTAAGAAAGGATTTTAAGAAATTCAACCCCTAAGGGGATGAAATAGGGGGAGTGGCGGGAAATTAATTCTACGCGTACGAAGTCGCGGGCGTCTATAATTATAAAGAATAAATGATGGGTTACCGTAACAACTATATTGCCGGTAAATAATAAAACCCCTTTTATCAATTAGCGGTTAGTAGGTTAGTAGTTAGATTTTGATGAACCCTGCTGTTGGCTGTATGGCTGCGTCTATATCGCGTGTCAACATTCTGGGGCCCTGTTGAAAAAGGGTACAAGTCTTCGGAAGATCAAGTGAAAAAGGGTTTAAGTCTAGTATACTCCGTGCATGTATATACCCTTTTTTATTACGAGTTAAGTCGAGTTGTACCCTTTTTCACTAGGACCCCAGTGTGGATAAAGCATCATCCGTCACTCTGGTACTTATTTACGTATCAGAAGGAGACGGATGCCTTATCCACACTTTGTCACGGGATAAACGCAGCCATATTAGATTAGAAAGTATTTATCAGGTCAAATAAAATTGGCAGTCCCTAATTCTGCCCTCATTACAAAAAGGGGGTATGTCTCATATAATCGCGAATGTATTAGTGACGTTAGCCTCGTGTGGTTGCCGAGTTAGAATAGTGCCACTCCATGTCTTCCCGTGGATGTCGTAAGAGACGACTAAGGGTATAAAGGCTTGTAGTACTGTTAGGCGATGGGCTTGCAACCTGTCACTAATACGCTGGTAAACATCTTAGCCTAATTGTGCAAAATGTGGTTATAGAATTATCAACAAGTTTTTAGAGATGTTTGTAATTCTGTAGCTCTGCCTACCCCGCTCTGGGAACGAAGGCGTGAGATTATGTATGTATGTATGTATTAGTGACATTATATCTTAAGGCAAGGGATTCAATTTGCATTGACTATGAAATAGCGCATGCGTCCTTTTTATTTAGAAAGGCAGAATTGTAATGGGTAAAAAGCACGTTAGTATCTTGTAAATCAAATTATGTAAACAGTTATTTAAGACTTAAGCGCAACTATTGAGATTATTGTACGTATGTATGAACTGTGTAAACTCTTTTTTGTACAAAACACAGAAATTCAAATACAATATTGACAGAAAATGAATGTACAAAGGCGAACTTATCCCTTTAAGGGATCTCTTCCAGCTAACCTTTGGGTGATTGAGGAAAATAAGAAAAGTAGAATGTGGCAACGAGTAGACACAAGTACAAAAACAAAGTTTACAGAAACTGTGTGAACTAAATTTACGTTTTTTTAATTTGTTCACTAATTATGAAATCAAAATAACGCTGAGTTAGAATACAATTTCAAAGTCACCATTAAACTTATAATTGTTTCTTAGTAGGAGTAAAATATTAATTTACGTGACGGTTACGTAATGCTAATTACGCAGAGTCTCGAACAATATTTTATCTACACACATATTATAAGTACTCTAAGATGGGTTCAGAAGCCGAAAGGCAAATGGCCAGCATTACCTTGCCTGTGGTAGTAGGTGACAGCGATGACAGCTGTAACGTAATTTACAAAATTACGTTATCGAATATTGTAACGTACCTAATGAGATCCGAATTTGGAACATCTTCCAAAATTAACAGCTGTCATCGCTGTCACCTACTACCACAGGTAATGCTGGTCATTGCCTACGGGTTTTGGACGCATAATAGAGGACGTATGATATGAGTGTAGATAAAAAAATAAATGTTTAAAAAAACAAAAAACCGCCTAAATATTGTTGGACGCCGACTTCAGTTGGACTGATCTATTTACCTATCATTTTAAAGAAGTTATTTTTTGCTTTTTGAAGGCGGTTTTTTATTTTTTTAAACATTTATTTTATTTTATACTTTTTAGTGATCCTATTTATGCTGTTACGTAGCTCCACTTCTAAATATTAATAAGAAACTATAGAACATTTCAAGCTCGCCGCAGACAACGCCGCGGGAATATCATAGTCATATTTAAACCTAAATGTGCTTCGTCATAGTCGCTCAACTTCCTTTATCGAAATATCTTATCGCCACCCTTGAAATAGGTACCGTTAAGGAGTTCCGGTGGCCATCTGTGGTCTTCATCATCAGTTCCACTTCACCATATAGTACTTTTCAAAAGCAAATGCATGAGTTACAGTGAAAAATACCAAAATCGCTATAGGTGTGCCTATAATATTTGAGGAGTTCTCTTGATTGCTCCATGATCCCATCATCAGATCCTGACGTGGTGACAATGGGACTAACTAGAAAGTATACCCATTCGAACAACGAAAAAATTTTTCAAATCGGTCCAGTGGTCTTCGAGTAATCGGGGAACATAAATAAAAAAAAAAAAAAAAACCCGACGAATTGAGAACCTCGTCTTTGTTTTGAAGTCGGTTAATAAAATTACATGTTCGTCCATCGAAATTATCACGAAAGAATCCCACATTGTGAAGTCAACTGCTCGTTTTTTAACACAGCGTGTGCCTTTTTTAACTTTCTTTTTAAAAATTATACAGGGTGCCTCTGATTTCGGGGCTTCAAATGCATGGATCGTTTCTACTCCTGAAACTGAACTTCTTTTTTGTAAGTTTTTAAAAATATGTCCAAATTAAATTTTAATCATTTAATACAAGTTAAATGTAATTTTCAATGTGTTCGATCCAATTCTCCGATAATTGTGCGAGATTGTGATTATATGGCCATAGTTTAATACACTGATTTTACAATTACCCCCTTACTAATAAATGTTGAGTAACGGTGGTATAGCTATACAATGTTTTGTCCTTATCTGTCATTGTAACATTTGAATTTGACAGATAAGGACAAAACATTGTATAGTTGAGTAACGGTGGTGGTGTTTTGTCCTAATCTGTCAAATTCAAATGTCACAATGACAGATAAGGACAAAACATTGTATAGCTATACTACCGTTACTCAACGTATATTCATAACAATTTAGTATAAAAATAAAATATTTATGACATTTTGATACAGATAAATACAAGTTTTTTCAAGAAAATGGTTCTAAGTTACATTGAAATCGAAACATTTATTGCGATGGTTTTACTAACTATGATAGTAACAAAAAGTTGTTATGAATATACCGTTTTTTCAATGAAAATAAAAAAATACATAACTTAGAAAAATGTTGTATTTACTGACTTTTGATTGGACTATAAAAAAAACGGGCTCCTACTGAGATAAGGTTTTAACTATTTTCTACTGTTCTAAAGTAGGACAATGATATTCTAAAGGTTTGAAAGCGGGATCGGTTACGGTTTTCTTACAATAAGATACCTATTTTTTAGTTTCATACAAAAAAAACACATTTTATTTTTTTCTGCTTAAAATAAGCCTCATTTTGAAAAAAATTATATAATTTTTTTTATTTCTCACATAATTTCCAACCGAAAAGCATTTTTTTAAATAGGATTTTTAGAAAAAAATGCGAATGTCCATTTTTTATTCATTTCGATCCACTGTGCGTTACCTTAATTGCTTTCTAACCGACCGGTTCTCAATTAATCAAATCAAGGTGTATTTCTTCTTAATAATATTGTTAAAAACCTTATATTTATTACGCCTTTCTCCAATTTCCCAGGCCTCGACAATAATGCATTATTTACGCTTGTTATTTTGCTATTTATTGCAGACAGTTCATGATTTGTTAGGTTTATAACATCTAATCACCTTTGGCCCCTAGGGCGTAAAACTCGACTTCACCCTCCCTACGTCGCACGTAAAAGTTGAACTTTACAAGCATGGGGAGTATAAAAACTTTTTCTTCCTCAAACGTTCGGTTAACAGAAACTTTCGTTGGTAACTTTTGAAAAACTTAGAGATTCGATGTGCACTAAGTATTACTACCTATAAATGTATTTTACTCTTTTATATAAGATGTTTTCAAAGATTCATCCACGACTACGTTGATAAAGTCGGCTGGAACTGATAAATATGTTAAAATAAATACTTAATAGTACATTACTACAGAGGCCGGGACAAAAGGGGTTGCCGGCCGAAGACATATAGACGGCAGATAGGTCTGAGGCGGGCAACCCCATATTTCCCGCCGAGGTATGTATAGTGCTTTTTTCAAACATGCAATGAAATAAACAAAAAAAACATCAAAGTTTAATTTTTTTAATACGCATAGTGGCAGAATGTCATGATGCCTGTGCCACAAATTTATGTGGAATGGAAATTAAAAAAGAGGACTTCGCCGGCCTAGGCCTGCACGATTTGTATGAAATTCCATTAACGACCTCTTGTCTTAGCTGCACCTGAAACATCATACTTCGCAGCCTAATTACAGGTACGAGTACCTTAAGAGCTAATTATGTACCGTTGCATACATATCTTTTTAAAATGATAATGACAAAAATAAACAATCGCTAACTTTTCTTGTATATTTTCTTCGATTTGGGTTCATTTACATTTTAATTTACGGTTTTTCATTGACTTGATAAGGCTTGTTCACCAGTAAACCGAATATACGTTCCGAATGCGGTGCGTAAAATCTTACATTATTGGCTTACGCTTTCAGTCATATACATTAAAATTAATGTAAAATATATTTTTTCCCACAATATCAGCGGAAGCTTTAACCAATTTATGTATGCGTTTGGTAAAACGCAAGCTAAGATGTAGGTCATTTAAATTAAGGTAGATTTTGGCGTGGATGTAAAATAATTTTAAATTTGTATATATAATGTATGGAATGATAAGGATAATCATTTTATAGTTGTGAGTCAGATTTACAAGGACTTATGTTTTAGGTGTTGATAAAAAAACTATATTGCAAACGGTATTTTAAGTTAATACGAAAGTACTTACTGAGCAAGTTTAACAAAAAAGCAAGCTTTAAAATACCTGACTGTTACTAACCAAATTTAAATCGTTATAATTTTAAATGATCACTTGAAATGAAAAATGATGGATGATAGAAACGTAAATTAAAGGTTTTTTAAATACCTATTCAATGATACCCCACTTGTCAGAGTTCGTCGTTTTTTTTTATAATATCGCGACTTGTTGCCGCCATATTGAATTTTGATTGCTGTTATATCTTTAATGGCAGTTCATAAGATTAAGACAACTCCATTGACATAAGAATCATCAAAATCGGTCCTCGCGTTTAGTTTCGAGAGCGCCACAAAGGAACAAACATACATATATAGGCTGATAAACACATAACCCTTCGGCAGTCGGGTAAAAATAACCACAGTCTCTAGTTTGACGACCCAGTAAGTCTAGTGGGTAGTGACCCTGCCTACGAAGCTAGCGGTCCCGAGTTCAATTCCCGGTAAAGGTTATTTGTGTGACAAGCACATCGATGGAAAGGTAAACTAAAACAAAAACGACAATCAAATCCGCTCCAAAACAACCACTTTTTGAAATTTAATGATCTTAGTATCGAGTGGTTTCAATAATCAACTAATTATTGATTGAGTTAAGCTTTGAAGTCATTTATGTCAGATATTGATATAACGTTTGAGTAGACCGTAATTTCAGTAAGATTTTATACCGTTTGAAAGAAACAATACTTTTATTTGACAATATTTTCATAAGGTTTATTGAACGCGGCCAAGTACAACACTTGACGTGGATAGTTTAATACAAAAATAGCACACAGAATAATGAAGTTTTTTTTATTTTTATAGAAGTGTTTTGACAAACTTCTTGATTATTCCCCTTGAATAATTTAACATTGCAATGTTACACTATTGTAAAAGAGTCCTTAGCATCAAAAGTACCAATTATATCGCAACACATCTTTATTCTTATATTAATGAAAATAAATATCGCTTTTTTTTGCATCTGTGTGGGTCCTGCACCAATTCACAATGCAACATTTTTGCAGCATTATTTAAATCCGATAATGAGCAAAATCGATTTATTATTGTTGTAATTATAAACAAGTGATTGATATGTGTGTTGCCAGTGATGACTTACGGATCTGAGACGTGGGCGCTAACAATGGGCCTTATAAGGAACCTCAAAGTCACTCAGAGGGCTATGGAGAGGGCTATGCTCGAGGTTTCTCTGCGTGATAGAATCAGAAATGATGATATCCGCAGTAGAACTAAGCTTACCGACATAGCCCGAAGAATAGCCAAACTTAAGTGGCAGTGGGCGGGGCACATTGCTCGCAGGACTGATGGCCGATGGGGTCAGAAGGTTCTTGAGTGGCGTCCGCGGACCGGGAGACGAGCTGTACGTACGCCTCCAACAAGATGGAGTGACGACCTTGTAGAGATCGCGGGAACGCGGTGTATGCGAAAAGCACAAGACCGGTCTGAGTGGAGAGCCTTGGGGGAGGCATATGTCCAGCAGTGGACGTCTTTCGGCTGACATGATGATGATGATGATGATCCTGATGATTGACACTAGGTACGTCAGAAAGTCGACTGATAGACCATATACATAAATACATATAAAACATCAAGGCTCAAGAGCAAATAATCGCGCCCCTCACACAAATATTTTCCCTTACCTTACGAGTACCTACCTTACTATTCTACTTGCTAAAATGATATTGCTTTTTATATTATACAGGGTCGAAAAAACTAACGCCACATGGACGGCAACCTAAAATACTGGAAATAGCAAATTCAACTTTTTTTCATAAATAAAATAAAATGATCTTAGCGTTTCCACCCTGTATATCTATTTAAAAGCGGTATGGTAAAGCCGAATAAAATACAGCCCCTGCACTACGGTGAGTAATTATCCATTTTTAACGAAATCTCGTTAAAAGTTTTCAAACAGGATAAAATATTTACACTTCCCGTTTGTAAGGGCACCGCCATTATTAAAAATGCTCCGATATAAATACAACGTCGCGTGACGCAGTGCGGAGTAAGCGCCATCGACAAAAAGGTACCTTTTCATACATAATGCCACTATAATAATAATGTTCATAGAAAGATAGAAGTTGGTTAGAAGCTGTTAAAAAGTCACGAACATTCCCTATTGATCACTTTCCCATCACTTGGTTAGCAATCTCCTATTGTGTGAAATAGGTTAAAGAAGATTGACCATATTTGTATGGGAGTTGGACCAAGTGCTGCCCAGAATGATCACATAGTGCATTATGTTCCTTACGCTAACACGAGACGGTACACTATTAAAGATCTACCCCAGGAGTCATGAAAAAAATGACTAATTATATCTAAGAATGGAGCAGGGCCGGTATTCTGGGCGGTAAAAACGATATCTCCTTGACTATAAATACGGGTGTTAGTGTACTTATAATATCGCACCTTTAGAACAATAGTGACCTAATTCAAAATTTGTGCTTTCAAACTTCGAGTCATAAATTTATTATCATAGAGACCTAACTCGAAATTTAAATTTTCTCAATTAGGTCACTATTGTTCTGAAGGTGCGAATATGTGTGTAGATAAAGTATTGTACGAGACTCTGCGTAATTAGCACTACGCAACCGTCACGTGAACTACTATTTTGTTTATTGATTTGGAACACAAACAGTCATTTATAGACCTTATTAGATTACAAGGAAAATAGTTCATTAACAAACAGTATTCACAGATGGAATAAAAAAATAAAATAATCAGTCCTCTTAACTAATCAAGTATCAGGAGGACAGGGGCCCAAATATGGCTGAGTTTATCGCGTGACAAAGTTTCGATAAGTCATCCGTCACCTTCTGACACGTAAAGAAGTACGAGAGTGACGGATGCTTTATCCACATTTGACACGCGATATAGACGCAGCTGTACTAGGCCCGTTGGAAGAGAGATAGATAGCGCACAAATGCAAAATACGCCATCTTGACTGAGAAATTGTCACTGAAACGATGCACCTAATAATCACTAGGTAACTGAATCGGAGTGCAGCCGTGTGTTTTACTATCAGAAATAGCACTGTATATAGAGTAAAGGTGCGACCCCACCGCTGCTTAAAATACGGCGACGGTACGGAATCGCAGTGACGCATCGTATGCGTACCGTTTATACCGCATGCCCTCCACACCGCTGCTTAAAATATGGTGTCGTCACGTAAACAAAAGACGGGGTCATTGTAACAACATGGGGCCGTTTTTGACGCACCGTAATATACGCACCGTTAAGCAGCGGTGTGGGGAGCGTGCGTCAAAAATGGTACGCATACGATGCGTCACTGCGATTCCGTACCGCCACCGTTTTTTAAGCATTGGTGTGGGCGTACCTTTATGAATTACAAACTTAATATACAGTGTGTAAATGGATCCCGATTAACATAAAAACATGTGTATCGTTAACACAAGTTGTATTTCTTTTTTTCATACAAATTTATTCGCCACGCAATGTATCAGAAATACCCCAATTGAACTGCAATTAAGTGAGACTTAAATCTTCGTTTACATTATACATTGCTGCTCGATGGGACCTTTAAAAATAAAATGGCGCTCTATGTATTAGAGTTATTAACGAAATTCCACATTTACATGACTTGAAGAGCCATAACCTATAGTAGGAGATCCGAATAGGAGACGATTTGCACCGGGCTGTTTATTGGATAAAAAGTATTTTATTCCAAATATGCTAAGTAATATTTATGGCGGATAGGTAGGCTGAAAAATTTCAGTCCAGTACATAATTAATAAATAATAAAAAAATAACTTTGTTTTAAAAAAAATGCAATAGCTTGTTTAATAGACAAATTACATACCAATCGAAAGTATGAAGCCTATAGAATATGCAAACGTTAGGTTGACTATTTTTCCCGTCAAACTATTGGTTAGGCAGGTATAAACAGATAAGTCGGTACTAATAATTTGCACCAAACCTAACGTTTGCATATTCTATAGAATTCATTTTCGATTAGTATGTAATTTGTCTATTAAACAAACATTTGCAATTTAAAAAAAAGTTCACTTGCATATTTTTTTTAATGATATAATTTCTGGACTGAAAATTCTCAGCCTACCTATTCGCTAAATATTATTTAGCGTATTAAATTTGATATAAAATACCTTTCATCGAATAAAAAGCCCGATGCAAATCGTCTCCTATTCGGATCTTAGACCAATACGTCTAGTTTAAATGTTTGCTCGTATTCCATTTACACACTGTATAAATAATAGTTATGAACAGTTAATTTATTGGTACTCGAATTCAAACTCAAAAAGAAAATCGATACGATCATCACCGATATCGTGGCGACGACGTTACATAAACAGCATACGTGTTAAACTTTATCTTTAACTAGATGTGGTTATATGGTACGTATAACGACTAAAATAGTATCTCAAACGATGCCAAGTTTAGGCCAAGACCGTTTTAGCTAAACTATATTTAACTACAATAGAATCGGAATTGCTTGGGTAAAGAGGAAAACAAATATGTACCGTAAAACGGGGTGAGTAGGGACACAACGTAAAATGAAGCGTATGTTACTAATTATAAGACTGAAATTATTTCCAATAGACTTAACGTTATTGTCCATTTAATCATTGTTCTTATTCGTAACAAGTTATGACTTATTTTAGGTTGTGTCCCTACTCACCCCGTTTTACGGTAGCTCTAATGCGATACCATTTATGTAACTATTCATAGGAGCCCATGTTATCATATTGTCAACGTTTTGATAGCTTTTATTTACTTGACATAGTAGAGGATCCGAATAGGAGACGACCTTCACCGGGCTGTTTATTCAATAAAAAATTAAGGGCCTTATTAATTTCAAATTAAGGGCCTTATTAATAAACTAATCTCAACTGTAATGCTCGTCTCGAGATGCGTCAAAAATGTCAGTGTTCTATGGGTTGACGTTTACTATGACGTATCTTGTGACGGGCATCTCGGCCAAGATGAGTTTATTAATACGGCCCTTAATATGCTAAGTGCCCGTCTGGTTGCCGGCTTAGAATAGTGCCACTCCATGTCTTCCCGTGGATGTCGTAAGAGACGACTAAGGGAATAAAGGATTGTAGTACTGTCAGGCGATGGGCTTGCAACCTGTCACTAATACGCTGGTAAACATCTTAGCCTGATTGTGCAAAATGTGGTTACAGAATTATCAACAAGTTTTTAGAGTTGTTGGTAATTCTGTAGCTCTGCCTACCCCACTCTGGGAACGAAGGCGTGAGTTTATGTATGTATGTATATGCTAAGTAATGTATGGCGAATAGGTTGACTGAAAGATTTCAGTCCAGTCCTTATTATAATTACAAAAAAAAATTAAACAGAACTTTTTTTTAAATTGCGATTGCTTGTGAAATGCCAATTACATACTAATCGAAAGCATGAAGCCTATAGAATATGCAAACGTTAGGTTGACTATTTTTTCCCGTCATAACTATTGGGTAGGTCGGTACTAATCGTATGCACTGAACCTAAAGTTTGCATATTCTATATGCTTCATGCTTTCTATTAGAATGTAATTGGTCTATTTAACAAGCAAAAGAGATTTAAAAATGCTATCGCCCCGGGTTGTAACTGGAGTAGATTGCTTAATTTAACAAGACGCTATTTCTAAAGAAAACACGAACGTTATATGGTTAAATATATATTGCTATACTCAGAGACTTTAAAAAAAATATCTTTAGTGACGAAAAGCAAGCTAAAGACCCGACTGCTAACTTTAAATCGATATAAATTCTAAATGATGATTCAAAATGAAAAACGATGAAAGAAACCGAATGATGATTTTTAAATGCCTATTCAATGATACCCCACTTGTCATCGTTCTACTTTTTTTTTCTTAGTCACAATATGGTGTCTGGTTGTCGCCATATTTAATTTAAATTACTGTCATATCTTTAGTGACACTCACAAAGACAAATCGATTGCATTCATAGCTCGGACAGGTCATAGCAAAAACAGATCTGGAAATAGAACGAGATTCAATAGAGTCGTAATACCTAAGGTCTGTTCATTCTTACTTGTCTTATATAGTAAACAACTTTCTAACCTCAAAATGAATCGTTTTTGGCTAAAACAGCTATTTTAAACAAAATAAAGCAATCACAGACAATACATTAGCAAAGTCATGTCCATAATGTTTGTTCAGTTTACGATAAAAGAGCTGTTTTAGCCAAAAAAAGGTTCATTTTGAGGTTAGAAAGTTGTTTACTATATAAGACAAGTAAGGATGAACAGACCTTAATAATTAATTTAACATTTTCAATGTACTTAATAATGATATGAAATGAAAATAGTGTATAATGATTTACACAAATAATTAAATTAAATCATTAGTTTTTTCCAGAAAATGCAGTAGTTAATGGTTGCATATGTTCAATACAACCATCAGCTTTAAAAAAAATGTTAATGGAAATACCTTCACAAACACATGGTCAATTTTGGGTTATCGTTATAAATGTAATTGAAAAATATAATTAAATAATACTGTACATAATACGACTCTATTAATCTTTTAATCTATTGCTGTGTTGCGCGCTAACAATGGGCCTTATAAGGAAGCTCAAAGTCACTCAGAGGGCTATGGAGAGGGCTATGCTCGGGATTTCTCTGCGTGATAGAATCAGAAATGACGATATCGGCAGTAGAACTAAGGTTACCGACATAGCCCGAAGAATAGCCAAACTTAAGTGGCAGTGGGCGGGGCACATTGCTCGCAGGACTGATGGTCGATGGGGTCAGAAGGTTCTTGAGTGGAGTCCGCGGACCCGGAGACGAGCTGTAGCTAGGCCTCCAACAAGATGGAGTGACGACCTTGTAAAGATCGCGGGAACGCGGTGGATGCGAAAAGCGCAAGACCGGTCTGAGTGGAGAGCCTTGGGGGAGGCCTATGTCCAGCAGTGGACGTCTTTCGATGATGATGATGATGATTGTTTTGCTATGACCTATCCGAGCTATGGACATAAGAATCATCAAAATCGTCCCACGCGTTTAGTTTCTAAAGCGCCACAAAGGAACAAACATACATACATGTACATACAAATATAGGCTGATACTAAAAACATTACCCGACTGCTTATCACTAAGGAACGAGTTACTAAATGTAATTCATTCACTCATAATCAGTTTGCTACTCAATTTAATAAATGACAAATAAGGGTAGGTACCCTTCATCTGGCCTAACTTTTTTTTGGCATAATCATCATTTGGCATAATCATCTTTAAGCATAGTCTTTTTTTCTGAAACTATACTTTTGAGGATTATATAAAATATCATTGCATAGAACCCATTAGGTTAGGTTAGGTTTATTTTATAACAATCCTGAAAAGTATACGGTTTCAGAAAAAGAGACTGTATGCTAAAAGATGATTATGCCAAATGATGGTTATGCCAAATGATGAGTATGCCAAATGATGTGTATGCCAAATGATGATTATGCCAAATGATGATTATGCCAATGATGAGTATGCCAAATGATGATTATGACAAATGGTGATTATGCCAAATGATGTTTATGACAAATGATGATTATGCCAAATGATGATTATGCCAAATGATGAGTATGCCAAATGATGAGTATGCCAAATGATGATTATGCCAAATGATGACTATGCCAAAAAAATGTTATGCCAGATGAATGTAAAAAAGCTATAAGGCTTCGTATCCTATTTTTAGTCCTAGTAGACTAAATAGTACACGAAGCACCATCTTACCTTGTAACCTGCCTTGGCGGCAGCAGCGTTCGTATTATTGTGTTCCGGCGCGGGTGTAAGACAACCTGTGAAATAACTAGCATGTAGGCATTCCATACCATACAACGAAATTTGTCAATGGAATTATGACTCTATTGTGAATGAAATAAAGTCTATCATCTATACTCCGTTTGTTTAGGTACTTATAAAATGTAAACAAACCAAAGCACGTGGCATTGTTAAATAGCCAATCAAAACTGTTTTATCGCACTTTGACGTATCAGTGTTCTGCTTTTATTGGCCGACGAACCATATCACGTGGTAGTTTTGTTTTTTTATTTATTATTTTAAGTACCTAAACAAACGGAGTATAATTTGATCATAGTCATTAAAACAAAGGAAATTCTACTTTACTTCCTTTGCTCTAGATCTTTATTTCAATGGCCGTATTATGTACTATTTTTAGTACAAGGGCCTTCGTAAATTTACAAATCGTCATTGCTTTGAAAAAACCTCGTATCTCTTATGTCGTGACGTACGATTTTAAACATAAACGTGAAGAGGATTAAGTTCAAACTAATACTGATCGAAATATCAGATAGGAGTTTTTTCTAAAGTAGTAACGGGTTTCCTTACCATAAAAAAACCGGACAAGTGCGAGTCGGACTCGCCAACCAGGGATTCCGTACAAATTTCGAGCGCCGTTAAAGACGCATAAACACGCTGTTATTTTTTGATTTATCTAAAAATTTATAGTTTTCGGATTATGACCTATACTTGTAGTATAATACGGTATTACTTGCCAAATTTCATAGTTCTGCCGTGTTATGACAAAATGATGTAACTATAGATACATGAGTTAGTGGTAACAGGTCTCCATCGTATTTATTTGGTCATACGATGCTCCCCTTACAAATATTTAGGCTTTAATAACTTCTTATTAGAAAAAAAATTACATTACCAACACATGTAACTTGAAATTTCCCAGGTGTTGTCATGACTACTTATCGTATTATAAATTACCCGAGGTAGGCGTGTCAAAATGCTCACCAAATAATAGTCGCGTCAATTTGCTGTATCTCGCAGTTACATGACTTGTCAATACTTGCACGCTCCCACCTAGGCGGCGCGCGGCGACCGTACATCGAGTGGTTATCTGCACCCTCCCCCGCGGGGGCCTGTTATTTGACTTACCGCGGGGGCGGCCAAGGATCTTGTTATTTTGGATAGATGCTACTTTGCTTTGTTGTTTAGATTTGACAAATCACTTCCGTGTTTACTTTTGTTGAGAAGAAAAGTGATTTTGTTTTTGGTTATTGATTGCCACTACAATAAAAAGACGTGATTTTACTTTAAAACATTCGGAACGAAAGAAAGTGCATGAAACACGAGTATCCACCATGATCACAATCATTGAAAGTTCACAAAAATTACGTTTTATTTGCTTAATAAATCTTAAAAAATAATTTGTGTCATTATAATTGAGGTATTTACAATATTGAGGTTGATTCACCCAATTGTTATTTGTTGTAATATCAAGTACCTACCATTCTGCAAAAAGTTATAAAAGTAATGCCAAGTTACAAGGCAATTCTTTAGAAATATTTCCAAAATATCGACAAGATGAATTAACTATAGTTACAATATTCTGTCATGACAAACTGCTTTAACGAAAATAACTCAAATAATACTATAAAATATCTATAGAAAAATATGCGGGCATGTACAACGAACTATTATTACAATAATCTAGAATAAAACTTAATTTGCCGGACTAACGGGTCTCAAAATAATTTAACAAGAACCATTCATACTTTAATCTTAATTTAGAGTTCTAGCTCAACGAAAAATACTCTATAAATTTTGAATCCCTTGAGAGTGTCGAAATATACGTTTCTTGCGGCATAAACGACCGTATCTTTTTTTAAGTTAACTTAGAAGTTTCTTTTTTTCACAGCTTCAAGAGACTGTATAGGTAGACTTGAGTATACGGTTTTAATTTCAACTCAATACCTTCACGCATTCCCGAGATAAAGAGTTTTGACAGAAAAACGGACGGACGGACAACAAACTGATCCTATAAGGGTTCCGTGGGTTCCGTTTTTCCTTTTGAGGTACGGAACCCTAAAAGCGTCATAATCTTTCTCTTTGTCGACGACGCGGCTAGACTATTTATTAACGACATCTGTTTCGTACTGTAAATATACTCAAGAGCAATGAAAACAGGTCACTTTGTATTGCATTACCATAGAAAGTGACCCGTTTTCATTGCTTCTGAGTGTATCCAACAGCTTAGTTCGAGACTAGGTCAATTTGTGTAAGAATGTCTCTTGGATATTTTTTGTCTAGACACGGCAGTGTTGAAGCCAAGTTAGTTAAACGAAAAGGGTGACGGCCCGCCTATATACAGGGTGGAAAGTTGAGATGGGGCATTAAGGGCAGCTACCAGATCCCTCGCTGCCACGCGAAAATGATCTTAGGAGACCTTTCCCAACTTTTTGCTGCTGACAATCGACATTAACCGATTTTTGATAAAATGTACAGTCAGCGAGAAAACCGTCAAAATTGAGTAATTTTTTTTTTAATGCCTATCGATCCCATTCCCATAAAAGATTAAAACACTCTTTGAGACCAACTGAGGTTAGAACACCCACAAATCAAAGAAAACTTTTTCCATACATTTTAGTAGGGTAAAGGCAAAGTGGAATTTTCTTAAGCTTAAAGATCATTAATTTTTATGGGGACAACTTCCATTAGGACATTAAAAATGAGAAAAATCGCTATTTTTACAAATAAAAAAAACCACTAAATACGATACAAACTTTTTGCTAAATAGATAAAGCTGGCCGTCATGGGTGAAAAAGATTAATAATTAAAAAAGAATGTACGAAGCAAATTTAAATTTTGAACATAGAACAGTGACGATATACATACCTACATACATTAAATCACGCCTGTTTCCCAGAGGGGTAGGCAGAGACAACTTCTTTCCACCTGCTACGATCCTGACACATCTCTTTCGCTTCTTCCACATTCATATCTGATGTTTTATTTCAATTTTTGTTCTTTAAGTATAAACCTAATCCTTCCTTTTCTGTTATTAGTGTTATTACACTATTAAATGTATGGAAAACGTTTTCTTTGATTTGTGGGTGTTCTAGTACTCTAACCTCAGTTGGTCTCAAAGAGTGTTTTAATCCTTTATGGGAATGGGATCGATTGGCATTAAAAATAATATTACTCAATTCTGACGATTTTCTCGCTGACTGTACATTTTATCAAAAATCTGTGAATGTCAATTGTCATCACTCAAAAAGTTGGGAAAGGTCTCCTAAGATCATTTTCGCGTGGCAGCAAGGGATCTGGTAGCTGCCCTTAATGCCCCATCTCAACTTTCCACCCTGTATATAGAAACAATTGGAGCTCATTTTGATCTCCGAAAACTCAAAACATGTTTAATTATTAAGTATTGAATGACTGTCTGAATGATTCTCACTAAATGAATTGTGAGAATTCAGAATACCGTTCACCATGCAGCATGAATTCTCACAATGAAATGTGTACCTTTTCGTGTAGTAAATGAAGTATATTTTGAGTCGTATGTGTGTGTATGTCACGGTGTGGATTGACCATTAAGTGTCCATTACTGGTGCCTTCAGCTAAAAGTGTCTTTATCTTGTCTAGGGGGCACCGTTGATGTAGGAAAACATATCGAAACTTTTATGTGGTCGTCTCGCACCATCTTATATACATAAGTATTAGGGTGTGTCATTTTTGTCAAACTGTGAAATTCGAAGAATACTACACAAAAGTTTCTTTTTTAAGTGTAATTAAGATTCGCATTTACAGATTTTATATTTAATGGTACTTTTGGCTCGCTCATTGACCTTGAAGTTGGGTAAAATTGGCAAAATACAGGGTTAGTAAAATCTGCATTTTTTATTTTAGTGTATAATTATATACATAAAGTATATTTAATGTTTGTCTTGTTTAAGAAAAATAAAAAAGCTGTCATGTTTTGACGTAATCAATCAATTCACATGTCTCCTAACGCACGCAGTTAAAACGTTTAATGATAAGAATGCTTGTTTGTTTATTTTGTGCTATTAATGTAATTTCCCATGCTAAAAACTTATTTGTTGTATAGGAACCCGATTAATTGGTGCTGTAAGAGTGTGTTATACTAGGAACTCAAATATTCATTTTGGGCTCTTAGTATGGAGATCCAAAAACTTTACCTCAATTGAGTGAGCCAAAGATGTCTAAATAAACCTCTATTTTTTACATATTTTGTTATTTTAGATCTCAATGCATCTTTTGATTACCATTAGATCAATAAAAAAACAAAGTTTTTATTTCCTATACTAAGGTGACACACCCTAATAAGTATGTGTTATTTTTTTTCTCTATCTCTCCCGTAAGATTCTTAATTGGCATGTTTTCCTGCTGAACTACGCATGTTATTTGATACTATATTTAATTTAATATTTATAGCTTTATACAATGCTAGACTAAGTAGTACCATTGTAATAAGAAATATGTTTAAAAAATGGCTGACTGCTGAGTTTCTTGCGGCGTTCCTTCTCAGCAGTGGTCTTTTCTTGGGAAGCTTTCTTACTGAATATTTTTTTTTTTTTTTTTTTTAACTTTTTATTGTGGCCAACGTTGGTGCCGTCACCCTACTAAAAGTAAAAATAAGTTAAAACTAAACAGGTTAATTTTAAAATAGCCCTGCGGTATAACATCCCGAGGCAAGCCCTGGATTGGAATCCCCAAGGAAAACGCAAACGTGGTCGTCCAAAACAAACCTGGCGGCGGACTATAATTGGCGAAGCGAAGGCCATTGGCAAAACCTGGAGCGAAATCAAGCGAGACACTCAGGACAGAACGGGATGGCGATGCACTGTGGACGCCCTCTGCCCCATCTAGGGGACATAGGACCTTAAGTCCTGCGGTATTAAATATCCCGAAGATGCTAGCAGTATTTCCTCGCTGAATATTATAATAATAAAAGTGGAGTAAACGTGGAGTTTACCGTGGGGTAGCTAAACCATGCTTTGACCTTATCTGTCATTGTGACATTTAAATTTGACAGATAAGGAAAAAGCATGGTTTATCTACTCCACGGTTACTCCCAGACCTTTATAACGTTATGAATAATATCGTTACCATAACGTTATACTTCGTTAGTGGTCAAAGTTTCGTTTAAATATATCGATCATTTTTCATAACGTTACGCTACAACGAAACGAATTCGTAATAACGTTATGAAACTTATGAACTATGCGCTGTTGCCGCTCCTTAGGTAGGCATTTTGCGTGACTGGCCGACGACCCAGAAGGGACGATTTTTGTCCGTTTAGACATCGCAAGCCTTTCGATGTTCGTTCATATATTCCGTCTTTTTCCGTCCTTTTTCAAATAACCAGCTAAAATACTTTGCTTTATCACAAAAAATACATTTTAAAATGCAAATAACAAACGCAGATTTAAAAATAGCGTTACAGGAAAATAACGGTTATTAACGTTATTATAGCGCTTACCGAAGTATCGTTATACGCATAGCGTACTTGTTTGATTACGTTATAATGGATATCGCTACATGTAAAGCGTCAAATAACGTTATAGTATAACGTTATTTGTTCAAGATAACGTTATAATAATAACGGTTATTAAAGGTCTGGTTACTCCACGTTTATTAGTAAGGGCATAAGAATTTAAAAACACTTACTACCTGTTTTCCAGAGAATTAATTATTGTTTGATAAAATATGCATGAGCTGGAAAAGGCTTTCGCTTGAATATAAAAAATAAAAGCTAAGCGCATGCCTGCACTAAGCTTAGCCTTTGTCGCTGGAAACCAATCACAATGTTAATTTTCACATAATTATTAGTTAGTAAAGTGAGATAAAACTCAGTTCTTTAAGTAAACAAAACTAACTTAAGTTGCCTCGCTTACTTTTACGACGACGAAGTTTTAAAGTTATCATTTCCAGCACTTAAAAATTACTTGAAAAAGTCGTTGATGTCGAAAGCTTATTATAGGGTCGAGGACTATCTAACAGATAAAAATGCTTGGCCTAAATTAAACACCTAAATAACTTAGTAATAGCTTAGTCAGGAAAATATCTAAACAGGGGACACGGTTTCTGTAGGAGAATGTATCAAAACTATGTGGTTGTTTTGCACCGTCATGGGTAAGTATATGTATATATATATATATATAATTATTATTATTACTATTTAAGAGTTCATCTGAACATACTGAGTTTTGACACATTTTCCTGCTCAACTACGCATGATATATATATTTTAATGTTAAATTCATTGTTTTATATAATGCTAGGTTAAGTTCTATAATTGTATAAGTAATTTAAAAAAAAAACGACTGACTGTTGAGTTTCTTGCGGCGTTTCTTCTCAGCAGTGGTCTCTTGCGAAGCGCTGGTAGATTTTTGACGTGTAAAAGTGCCCGTGCGGCCTACTTACTGAATAAACATATTTTATCTTTTATCTTTATCTTTACTTATAGGCACTATTATTCTTAAACGTGTATGGCATAGTTTTTAATTTAATCGTATCGACGGCGATGTAGCTAAAGGGGTAGTAAGCCAAGCAGTAGTGTTCCGGTTTGGGGATAAGACAACCGGTGAAATTACTAGCATAGAGGCATTCCATCTTAGTCCTCAGGGTCGGCAACGTATTTGAAGTGTTTATTACTTCAGAGGTTCCCTGCCAAGATGCACTACGCTAACGTTTCTAATCGATTCGTTTTTAAATCGCGTCATTGGTAGATGACGTGACACGAAAAGTCACGTGGTCTACCAGTGACGCGATTGGTTTAAAAACGAATCGAATAGAAACGTTAGTTAGCGTAGTGCATCTTGGCAGGGCCCTCTGGTCATAACATAAACAATGGGTGCCTAAATACGCGCAAAAACATTTCATCAAATAAATTTGACTCTGAATTTACGTTTGCAGGCTGTCCAATTGCGAAAGCTTGGAATTTTCATTGCACACAATTTCGCTTTGCAATGTCCATAAAAAGGATAGAGAGTGGTCGGAATTAATGTAGGTATTTAATCTAAAGCTAATGAATGTAAGCTAACTTTGATGGTATGACACTACGCTAGCATTGCAACTTCTCAAATTGTGAAAGTTTCTTAAAATAAATTCTCGGAAATTTCTAAGAATATTCCTAAATTTGGGTGCGTTTCAATCAGTATACAAATTTTATCCATAATTTCATTTAACTAACCACAAAAAATAACGTTTAGCATAAAAACCATTTGTATAATTTTATCTGGTATTCGATCAAATAACATAACACTCATTTAGCATAACTATCATTTTCTAGTTATTATGCATTTTAAGTCAATTTATTCTAACTAGGTTAAGTTAGGTTAGAACTGTGACCAATTTAATAGTAATGGAAGCAATAAGAAATATTTACTTTTCAAATTAATAAACATTATAGTTTTTGAAATTATGCATTTCGTTTTATGCATCATGACTATTATATCATTATGTGTAACATGATCATTATACCATATGTTTTTATGCTAAACATTACACACCCCCTAAATTTTGTATAGTATTCTCAATGCTCTCCAATGTTTCCGATAATATTCTCAGTAATTTCTTGAGAAGATTTCTTAACTTCTGAGAATGTTCTGCAACTTGTACATTGCTACACTATGCCATTACTTCATTTACCTTTCAGGAAATATCATTCTTCTTCAACAACCCGAGCGCTATTCAGAGTAGATTTCAAATCCGAATAATTAGCTTTAGCAACGAGCTTAGAGTTTTTCGCTTTTTTCGCTCTTACGGTAGTTTAAATGACTTAAAAAAGGCTTTTAAAGTTTAGCGAAACTATAAATATAAAAGTAGTTCGTCTTTAGGAGTTTCTGTTAGCTATTGCCGCTCGGCTTAATTCGCACGCAACCGAACGCGGCAACAGCGCGGCCCCGAGCAATGCCATCTACGCATTATCCTTCCGTGCCCGGAGGCACGATGCACGACGGAAAACGATATTGCGTAGGCTTGCTGGACCTCAATCATTATTATTTTTAGCGTGAAGGACTTGCACGACCGAATTTGTATCCAACCAGCCCCCCACTACTTATCGCACGACGTGCGGCTGGATGGTGCGTAGCCCTGACGTACGTCAGTTCAATCGTGCATCGTGCTTGCATGGTAATGCGTAGACTTGACGTCCGTCATTTTGTTTTTTTAAATAATTTGACCGTGGATGCTAGGTCCTTCAGTCGACATCCGTTAAATCTTGGCAGTGTTGCCTGATCTCCTGTTTTTACAGGGGAGCTACTTGTTTTGGGGTGTATCTTCTGCTCTACTGTTTTTCCCAATAAAATCTACTGGATTTTAGAATTTCGCTTATGTAATAAAAAAAACATATTACACACATAAGGTCCTTGAAGCGAGTGTAGCAGCCACAATTTCTGAATGAAACGGAATGAGCGAAGTAAGAATTTGTGGTCTGTGACTGCATGATGGATACTTTGCACGATAGTGCGTACAGCACCATCGTGCCTGACGGTGCCTACGGATAATACGTAGAGGCGTTAACCCGACTTGGTCCGTCCTCTTGATTTCGCTGGTGGTGGCTCGCGACGCGTACGGTGGAGGCACGCACACATACAAACCGCGCGATATGCTTTTGTTTGAAGACGAATTACTGTTTATTCTGTGTTATAGGTGAAAAACTTAAGTAAATGACCTCTTGCATGTAGTAGTAACTCGTCTGTATAGACCGTTCGACATTCTTTATTTGAAATTTGACGTAAATTCTATATTAGTTTTGTACACAACTACATGCAAGAGATCATTTACTTAAGTTTTTCACCTTTACACTAAACGTTGTTTGGTTTTGGTAGAGCGTAAACTTCAAATGTATGAAAAAATAATGTTTTCGTATGTTAGGTAGGTATATAGGTATAATCATTTATTTGTTAAGAAAGGATAAAAGTTGTATGCGTCCCAATCTCAATGCATTAAATACGTTTTAAAAATGCGTTAATGTTTTTATTCTTCCTTTTTATTAATTCCATTTGTCATCAGCTGGGTTCCACGTTGTAGAACAAACCTCTTTGTCTCGTTAAAGGGATCATCCTCTCGACACAGGTACGAAACTGGACCAAAGTTCTCAAGACAAGGTATCCTTTGGAGGCATTATACCGCTATTAACTGCTTTTTGTTGATAAACTGGCAAAGTTAGGCACTAGAAGTAATCTACGGAGCCACTGGAGCGTTTTAATAATTCTTTTACGCCTAATATAACCATTCATAGGGTGTTAAAAGTAGTAAAATAGCTGGGCTGATTCATGGACTGATGGTTCCGTATCATTACAATATTAACGTTATTTAAATGGTAAAGAAAACTGTATCAATCACGTGACTTAGTGGCCTGCTGTGCCAAAGGAAACTTTCCAAAATTGCGGAACATTTCATGTAGCAAAATTTCGGTAACTTTTCTATATTTTGTATGGGAATTGAAACTTCCCGTTTCCTAAATTTGAATTTCCTATATTTGTAGTCTGAACCTGAAAGTTTCCGGAAATTTCTTAGAACTTTTCCAACTTTTTGGAAATTCCGCAACTTGCACACCAGTAGTCGCGTCACGTCAATCGAGTGTCATTTAATTTACTGTAGCATTTGAAGTGGTGTCTAATTGTTTCACCGACACCCATTTCATAGAACGTATCACTTCGCAGAATTTTCGTTTCGTAGAAAGCTATTCTCTGCTGAACCCGTGTTGATTTCAGGTGATCCTAAATATGATTCACGTAGGTTAGGTTAGGTTAGACGTAACCATCACAAGATAACCTGAAATCAACACGGGTTCATCCGAAAATAGCTTTCTATGTTTCTATGAAACGAAAATTCTGCGAAGTGAATACGGTCTATGAATTGAGGGTTGGCGAAACAAGGGTATATTTGAAGTATTTATCTGGTTCCACACTGGGCAGCTCGAATATTGCCGCGCTCGAAAGTGCCGTGGGGTTATGCGATCCGTTTTCGTTTCAGTCGCTTGTTTGCCGGCGGGCTGGATCGCTTGCCGCGCGCGACAGCCTCTAATTAATTTATTGGTTCGCGCGGCAAACGGACATCGTGTCACTGTTCGCCGTGCGTAATTTATACACACCTTAATACAACATTTAATCATGATGTGGCATATTATTACTAGGGCTAATACTTCATAAAAGTGCCACTTAGCAGGAGTGGCATGGTTTTGTTCCGTTACGCACATTAGGCTCCATTCTTTTACAGAAATTTAAAAACTTACAAATTAAAATTAAAAATCAAAGTATAACTAATGGCATTGTCCCGAAGATGCTGGCAGCATGTCCTCGCCAAATAGTTTATTATAATTAGGGTTCCGTAGCCAAATGGCCAAAAACGGAACCCTTATGGATTTGTCATGTCTGTCTGTCCGTCCGTATGTCACAGCCACTTTTCTCCGAAATTATAAGAACTATACTGTTGAAACTTGGTAAATAGATGTATTCTGTGAACCGCATTAAGATTTTCATACAAAAATAGAAAAAAATAATAAATTTTGCGGGTTCCCCATACTTAGAACTGAAACTCAAATAAAAAAATCATCAGGCCCATACGTGTGGGGTATCTATGGATAGGTCTTCAAAAATGATATTGAAGTTTCTAAAATCATTTTTTTTCTAAACTGAATAGTTTGCGCGGGACACTTCTAAAGTGGTAAAATGTGTGTCCCCCCTGTAACTTCTAAAATAGGAGAATGATAAATCTAAAAAAAATATATGATGTACATTACCATGCAAACTTCCGCCTAAAATTGGTTTGAACGAGATCTAGTTTTTTAGTTTTTTTTTAATACGTCATAAATCGTAAACCGCAATTTACCTTTCACGGAACCCTTCATGGGCTAGTCCGACTCGCACTTGGCCGCTTTTTTTATTTATTACTTATTAGCTTCGTTCCCAAGGCACCAATTGACAACAATTCATATGTGCTAAGGTAGTAAAATAAAATACCGTTTGTAGATTTCACACTGCTGATTACAGTAAAAATATTTTTGGATTTTTTTATGCAGTATTTTTTTTATATTAATGAAAAACAGTAAAAAAAGATGGATTGAGAATGTTAGGAATACACTTATAGTACCCTTAGTCCATTTATTACCATAGAATTTGAAAAAAATATACAACTGTCATGTCCATTTTTCATCTGTCTGACGGATTACTTGATTCTGACGACACGCTTTCGATTCTCGTAATACTATTGTTTTGATATACGCTATTTAAAATGAAAGTGACTAACGGATTTGTAAAAGCGGATAGCCGCAATCTGCCCAAAGTCGACGAATTCATGTTGTTACAGTTGTTATGGTTGACAAGTGACATGACATGACAGTCAGTTCTGTTTCTGTTGAAAGTTACTTTTTTTATATATCATGCTAAGATCACGACATCAGTATTCGTAATTTTGTATATACGGTCTTTTTAATGACTATATCTTTAATAAATTATTAACGACGAATTTAAGTTAAATAAAGAAAAACCGAGAAACACGGGTAGTCTAATTTTTAACGAGCTATTATAAACGCGAAAAAACAGAAATATTTTTTTTTGAAATGTTGTCAATTATTGTTTTATTAAAGATGCCTAAGCTGGAAAAGGCTTCAGTATAGATATCTTTTCTTTACATATAGTAGGTATAAAACAAAGTCTCTTCCGCTGTCTGATCCCTTATATCTTTTAAACTACTTAACGGATTTTGATGCAGTTTTCAGCAATCGATAGAGTGATTCAAGAGGAAGGTTTCTATGTAGGATAAATTGTGATTTATATACGGGTGTTGCAGAAAACTCACATAAACCGAAGCGAAGCGAGAGCGGATCGCTAGTTATCTTTACATAGTATATTAAAAAAACAAAAAACCGCCTTCAAAAAGCAAAAAATAACTTCTTTGAAATGGTAGGTAAATAGGTCAGCCGAACTGAAGTCTGCTTTTGGTTAAAATATTGTAAGACGCCGACTTCAGTTGGACTGACCTATTTACCTACCATTTCAAAGAAGTTATTTTTTGCTTTTTGAAGGCGGTTTTTTGTTTTTTTAAACATTTATTTTATTTTATACTTTTTAGTGATCCTATTTATGCTGTTACGTAGCTCCATTTCTAAATATTAATAAGAAACTATAGAACATTTCAAGCTCGCCGCAGAAAACGCCGCGGGAATGTCATATTCATATTTAAACCTAAATGTGCTTCGTCATAGTCGCTCAACTTCCTTTATCGAAATATCTTATCGCCACCCTTGAAATAGGTACCGTTAAGGAGTTCCGGTGGCCATCTGTGGTCTTCATCATCAGTTCCACTTCACCATATAGTACTTTTCAAAAGCAAATGCATGAGTTACAGTGAAAAATACCAAAATCGCTATAGGTGTGCCTATAATATTTGAGGAGTTCTCTTGATTTCTCCATGATCCCATCATCAGATCCTGACGTGGTGACAATGGGACCAACTAAAAAGTATACCCATTCGAACAACGAAAAAATTTTTCAAATCGGTCCAGTGGTCTTCGAGTAATCGGGGAACATACATAAAAAAAAAAACCCGACGAATTGAGAACCCCCTCCTTTTTTTGAAGTCGGTTAAAAAATGAAGTCGCTTCCGCTGTCTGATCTCTTATATCTTTTAAACTACTCAACGGATTTTAATGCTGTTTTCAGCTATAGATAGAGTGATTCAAGAGGAAGGTTTATATATATAATAAGTTCTGTTTTATTTACGGGTGTTACAGAAAACTCACATAAACCGAAGCGAAGCGAGGGCGAGTCGCAACTAATAAAAATCGTTAAAGCGCTTCGCAAAACTAAAAAATACATTCTGTAAAATTATAATAAAGTGTCTTTTATTGGTCCTTGTCTATTACTGGTGCCTTACCCACTGACGTGCTTTGTGTATCCACAGTTGCCAGTGATAGCCCTTATTTGCTTATAAATAAGGTCGATCATGCACAAGCAATCAAGTGGATAAACCTAGTATGGCCTAAACTGTACGTGTTATTAAATAGTGTCCTCTAAAACGGTCCTAACTACCGAACATTTACGCTAATAAAGAGCCCATTGAGTCGTTTGTGGCTCGTTCAGTTGTAGCAGCTCCACGTCGAGGGTCGATTATACACCGAGCGGCGGCTGTCTAATATTCCAAATCATCAAAACTAGAATCCCTCAACTTTATCATGAATTAACGCATTCACTGCCAGTACTGTTTTTTGAACTTTCGCCAGGTGCCATATCTTTTGTTTTATACGGAGCTTGCCAACTGTAAGAACGCACATATGCGTTGAGGGCACTGGGTGGAAGTCACGGTGACGCATATATGCGTCGGTGGCAGTGAATGCGTTAAGAAAACAATTAGTTAAATCTTCGTAAAATTTGTGTACGCCGATGTTATTTGTTAAAAAGTACATTTACATTGTGTAGCATTTTATCGTTATATGGGCCTATAATTAAATATAACTAACGCAAAATAAATATATGTTTAAATTAGAATTTATAACAAAAAAAACTCCAATCTCAAAAATTGCATTTTGTTTTTTTTCCAGAACTGGTTTTGTAAGCCTGCTGTTAAATAACTAATTCTACTTTAAAAGGGTTCTTTAAAAAAGCTCTGTTGCCTTTTGTGACTTTTGATAAAGTCATTAATAACTATTGTATGATTTTTTGTCATGTGTATCGTTGTCTATAACAATAGTCCCCTTATAATTATTTATTATTAATTATTATTTCCTCGTGTGGTTGCCGAGTTAGAATAGTACCACTCCATGTCTTCCCGTGGATGTCGTAAGAGACGACTAAGGGAATAAAGGCTTGTAGTACTGTTAGGCGATGGGCTTGCAACCTGTCACTGCAAACATCTTAGCCTAATTGTGCAAATTGTGGTTATAGAATTATCAACAAGTTTTTAGAGATGTTTGTAATTCTGTAGCTCTGCCTACCCCACTCTGGGAACGAAGGCGTGAGATTATGTATGTATGTATAATTATTTAATTACTTATTGTAATAAATTTTCAAGGCTCAGCCAGAAAGGAGTACCTGGGCCATTCTACTTTTCGTTGTACATAAGTTTTAGCCACGTACTCATTAAACTATTTTAATTAAAAAAAACGGTAAAGTGCTGCTTTTTCTAACTTGAAACTCGAAAAGGGACGTAAATAAGCTTATATTTAGACTTATTCTAATTCATAAAAAGTTATTTGTAATAACTCTAAAGTGAGTAACGCAGTGGATGTCGATGTCCCCGCCTTTTCTATTGAAAAACTGCAATTTACCACTGAGTTACCAAGATTCTTCAACGATAGTTGAGTAATTGAAGAGTGTTGTTTTGAAAACCGTTAAACTTAAACATTCTAAGTTCATGTTATTTATTTAAACGCGGATTCATAATTTGGTATAATTTTTATCGGACGATAGGAAAAATGTACCCTGAAAAGTAGACTGCCCTGCTAAGCCAAATAGCAGTATCTCAAATAAAACTCCTGTAGCAATCACAACCTCATTACTAAGAGGACAAGATTGAATCTACTCTGGCAATTGAATCTGACATACTGTTTATATGCTTATGACGGCAGTAGAATGGCCCACCAAACCCAAACTCTCCTATGCAAAAAAAAACATATTGCCCAGCAGCGATTATTAGAATTGTATATATAAAACTTCAATTCAATACACTTCGTCATTTTTCTAAACACAAGCAAGCATTTCTAATTATTTTAAAACTTACCAACTTAAGACATGAAGTGGAATCAACTTTTAATGTACTCCTTTTATTTTGCGGTATTAACCTCGTCAGGCCAAGTGTGCAATAGAAAGTAAATAATCAAGGCAATATAATTTGAACTGTGTTACAATGTGAATAAGGTTTATTTTCCTATGTTCATAAACTGAATATGTCATTATCGAACAAACGTAATTGAACTTTATTGCGTTGTCGGTAGATTCAAAGTCCCATTCACAAAAAACTCCCTGTTTGTAGTATGGTGGGCCTTACGAGGTTAAACCATTCCTGGTAATTATGGTTAATAATATTGTATGTATATTAAAACCAGACCATCAAATTTACAGACCTCACGCGTTAAACACTTCAAATATTTTTTAATCTTCTAAAAAACTTGGTAACTCGGGGGAAAATGCTCATTTTTCATACAAAACCTGGGCACAACATCGTCCCCTGCGTTACCAACTATATTATTATATTATTTTAAAACAAATAATGAGAGCTCACATTTAAAAACAAAAATATTTTATAACCGACTAGGTACGTGAATTCCAAGTAGCCGCTTAGTCTACACCGTTTAAATTATGGTTAAAGACGAAGCCATTATTTTGAATTGATTTATCGTCACCTGTGAAGTCTTGTCTGGGCCCCTTAATAGCCAGGCCCTCACTAACCACATATGTTAAAAGCTTATAGTAAAAACCCTTATAGCAGGGGTGGCCAACTTGGTTAGACCCAAGATCTACTGTTCACTGACGATACCCTGTACGGTCTACCTATTACATACTTCTTAGGTACGTTGCGCAGTCTGTTCTACATATTTATATTTTTGCCTTGCCTTTTTATTTTTGTTGCTATTTTTTAAACCAATCGCGTCACTGGTAGATGACGTGACACGAAAAGACACGTTATCTACCAGTGACGCGATTGGTTAAAAACAAAACGAATAGAAACGTTAGTTAGCGTAGTGCATCTTGGCAGGGCCCTCTGGACTAATAGTCGCGATAGACTAGTCGATCGCGATCGACCGGTTGGCCACCCCTGCCTTATACCCATTACATAAGTGATAGTGTTATGCAAAATATGATTGGGAATTAGGTTAGTGTGGACTATAGTTGGTTCACTCTTGAATGAGCCCTGTGACAGCTCATTATAATCACATGTTCCACTTGTTTCTCTGACTTTCATTTTTTTATTTTAGGCACATTACAAATCATTAGCGATACAATAACAATAGATAACTTAACACTACATTGTTGTGAGCTTGTACCATCTGTGAGCACTAAGAAGGTGCTTTGGGTTTGTACTTCTCTCACTCGGTATTAATAAGAGCGTATGAGAGCGAGTGGGATAAACGTACAAATCCGAAGCACCTAAGAGCAATCGCACTGTAACTCAATGACAACTGTGCACAGCATTCTATGGCCTGGCCACGACATTGCGCGAATTGCGGCGCGGCAAGCGATTTTCTTATACATTGCGTGTGATGCCAACTAACGTTGCGCGTCTAGACCGTGCAATGTATTAAGAAAACGCTCACCGCGCCGCAATTCGCGCAATGTCGTGGCCAGGCCGTAACGGCCTAGGGCCGTTTTAGACGGACAGCATTTGAACTGCAATCCAGCTGAAAAATGGCAGTTCGAGGGCAGTTATGATGCAGTTGTCGTAACTGCATTACAACCGTGCAGTCCGCTTGCAGTTGGCGTGCAGTCCTGTCGACCGCACACCGACTGCAAGCTAGCTGCACGGTTGTAATGCAGTCCTGTTGCATTTGGAACTGCAATACAACGGCAATAGAACTGTATAAAAATTGAAAACCAACCGTGCAGTTAGCTTGCAGTCACTATGCGGTCGACAGGACTGCACGCCAATAGTAGTTTACGTGACAGTTGTGTAATGCTAATTACGAAGAGTCTCGTACAATACTTTATCTTCACACATATTATAAGTACTCTAAGACGGGAGTCGAAGCCGAAAGGCAAATGACCAGCATTACTTTACCTGTGGTAGTAGGTGACAGCGATGACAGCTGTAACGTAATTTTGAAATTACGTTATCGAATATTGTAAGGTAATGAGATCCTAATTTGGAACATCTTCCAAAATTAACAGCTGTCATCGCTGTCATCTACTACCACAGGTAATGCAGGTCATTGCCTGCGGGTTTTGAACGCATAATAGAGGACTTATGATATGTGTGTAGATAAAATAGGTTATTTGATAAATTATCTTTATTCAGTTGCTTTCAAATAAAAAAAAATGTGCGTATATTTTGGTCTAAATTACTTACCACTTTTAAATAGTTTTTCTAATTAGCCCGTGTGTGTCTTATTTCTGTATTACCATTATACCAATGTAGTATTCAAAGCATTATGTAAGTACTCTAATAGTAAATACATTAAATTTAAAATGCTTATACTATCACTATGCAGTTAAGCCTTCTTTGGTGTCATGGCAGTTCATAAAGGCCTCCACGTTTTTTTGCAATTAGCCCCTGTTAATTGCTTGCTACGGGGAAATGAATAAGGACGCTCGTGAAAGGCTTTGGTCCGGTGGCTTTTTTTCTGTTCTAATAAAAAATTACCGAGTTAGTGACGGAGTCGATTTGATAGGAAAAATTAAAAAAACAAAAACCCGTTTTTAAAAAGCAAAAAAATAACTCCTTTAAAATGGCTCAGTCCAACTGAAGTCTGCTTTTGGTTAAAATATTGTTGGACGCCGACTTCAGTTGGACTGACCTATTACCTACCATTTTAAAGAAGTTATTTTTTGCTTTTTGAAGGCGGGTTTTTGTTTTTCTAAACTTTTTTTTTATTTTATTCTTTTTAGTGATCATAATTATGCTGTTATTCTCCCACTTCTCAATTAATAAGAAACAATAGAACATTTGAATCTCGCCGCAAGTAACGCCGTGGGAAAGTCATAGTCATATATTTAAACCTAAATATGCTTCGTCATAGTCGCTCAACTATCTTAATCGAAATATCTTGTCGCCACCCTCGGAGTCGTTTAGGAGTTCCGTTGGCCGTCTGTGGTCTTCATCATCAGTTCCACTTCACCAAATAGTGCTTTGCAAGACCAAATACATGAGTTACAATGAAAAATACCAAAATCGCTATAGATGTGCCTATAAATTTTGAAGAGTTCCGTCGATTCCTCATGGCTTCCACCATCAGATCTTCATTTTGATAAGAATGAGACCAAACGGGGAGCACCAGCTTTCAAATAAAAAAAGAATCATCAAAATCGGTTCACCCAGTCGAAAGTTCTGAGGTAACAAACATTTAAAAAGAAAAAAAAATTGAGAAAGGAATAAAATTTATCCGTAAAAAAAAAATGCTTTACTTGTCGATTGCGAAACTGATGTTAAAGGCCCACCAAAATGCTGACTATTTGATGTCTTTTGATACTTACTTAAATTTTAAACCAGAGTGGTAAGGTTAATGTCTAAACCACAGAATAAAGACTAAAGGCATAGAAACCGTACTAAATAAGCAGAAAACACATTATGGTTCACTTCTTTTTACTTATGGTTTTCATAGTGAGCTGGAAAGAGATGAATCTATAGCTGTTCTTTCGTTATTTGGTACATCGTCACAAGTAAGGCGTGATTTGGACCTATAAGCACCTATAGTATTTGGACCTATAGACAAGGAAAGACAAATCCTACCTATACGAAGGACAAAGAAGTCCCTGTGTAAAACCTTGTGACAATGACAGTTAAAGAAGAAAATACAGCCTACTTTTTGTTTAATTTTTTCTCATGTAATACGTAATCTAAAAAGTAGAGAAAGATAGCTGACGCAAAGTACGTCTTATAGTCCGGTTTCTATGCTATATGTTCTTATTCTGTGATCTCAACAGTCGTAAGAATAATTCGCAGATCATAGATTTTCTGGTGAAACTACGGACGAGTTGTTTCCTTGAATCAACGCTCAGTACCCTTACCATGAGTTGCAATTACCATAATCGCTAGTGAGACTAATGCTCTGTCTCTCACAGAAGTCACAGAATTCTTATAGAGTGCGAGGGACAGAGCATTCGACTCGCTAGCCAGTACGGTAATTGTAACTCATGGTAAGGGTACAGGATCAATCTCGCTTTGTTCTAGTAATGCATAGCTTCGTGACCTCTTTTAGCAAGGCAGAAACAGACTCATTACTTTACTATAGGTAGGGTGACGGTACCAATGATGGACACTTTTAGCTGACAGGCACCAGTAATGGAGGTGAAGAGTCCATTTTCGAATTTCATACGGTCCTAAATTGATTGTAGCAAAACAAATGAATAACGCTTATCTATACTTCTTTACTGTAGCATACTATAGGAATATTATAAAGAGGTAAAGTTTGTGACGTTGTAAGGGGTAATAATGTCTCGTGCCTTGTCCATTACTGGTTCCATCACCCTACTGGAGCTGTATTTTACTAGATGAAAAAAATATTGCTTTTTTATTGCTTTGATCGACCATCATTAAAGTGAAGTAAATAAGAGATATCCTAATATTGTTTTTCCGAGTAACCGAATGTACTTAGTGACATCACCCCTATCTGCCCGTCGGGCTAGGGAATACACACAGATATAAATACACATAGATAACGCAAATGTATCTACTTCGCGTGTCCCAATCCGGACTTAAGCTTGATTATGACGACGCGCTGGCCTATTTGGTAGTGACCCTGCCTACGAAGCTAGTGGTCCTGGGATCAAATCCCGGTAAGGGCAGATATTTGTGTGATGAGCGCGAATAATTTTGTTCCCGAGATTTAAGTATTTATTTCCCTATATAAGTATTTATGTCGTTGTCTAGTACCCATAGTACAAGCCTAGAGCTTAGTTTGGGACTAGGTCAATTAGTGTGACATGTTTCCCTGATATTTATTTATTATTATTTATTTATTTCCTCCTACGCTGATGTCGGTCGAGCGTACCGTCGGTCGCGTATCCGAAAAAAAGTTCCGCAGTGCGAAACCGATCGCTGTACGGAACAGTATATGCTCGCCTGCGCTGCGCACGTGCGTACAGCCAACCGGTCAGCGTTGCACTGAGGACGCGCATAGTGTATAGCGCGTCAGCGCACCGACGTACGCGGCGCTGACGAGCGAGACTGACGCTCGCCATCAGCGGCGCGTAGCAATAAATCTACCACGGATGTCAGCGTCGCGTCAACATGGTGTATTCGTACGCTCGACCGACGTCAGCGTAGGAGGAAATCAAGCCTTAAACCCCGACCAAGCGTCGGGGTTGGCCGTCGCTACTGACGTTCCGCGCGCCTGTTGTTGCAGCCGGTCGGCCGTGAAAACTAAGAAAATGCCTCGTTGCGTGATAATAAACTGCAATAGCCCAAAAAACCGACGACTTTGAATCAATTTTGCGCGGAAAACGGAAAATTCTCTTCTCTTGGTGTGTCACAGTTAGGGTTTCTGGTTTCTCGCCTCATTTTTCTCGAGTTTCGAGAATTCTCGACTCCAATTTCTCGAGTTGTCTCGACTCTCGAGTCTTTGGTAAGAAATTGTATATTCTTGCTGAAAATAAAATGAAAAACAAATAAAAACAAGAATTCTTTTATTGCATTTTGCACTACAAGTTAGATACAAAACAAAATTAAAACTCTTCTTCTTTTCGTAAAATATTTCCAAACTTTTGACCTCTCCATTGTACCATATTTGTAGTATTTGTGCCAGGTATGCTTAACTGAAAATTATGAATGAAAAATTAATCAGCTATTGAAACAGAGGACATTTATTACACTGTTCATAAAGTTATTGACCGATATTATTAAAATATTTATATTTTTTTTATTGTTTTTATTTTTACGTATCTTATGCTGCATCTTATACTGCATATCAGGAAAAAAAACCAAGTAAAAGGCAAGTAACCTTAACATTTTTAGGACATCTATAAATCATAAAAGAATCTTATTTATTCATAAACTAACCACAAAACATTTACACTCTAATTTTATTAAACGTATTGATTAGGTACTTACATGACAATGTGAAACAAAGTACGGAACGGAACCGACCGTCGCCGTCCGCGCCACACACAGGCACGGCACGAGTTTCACCGACCAATCTGAGCGGGAGCCTGACTAACTGTGGCCCGTTTCACGAAGCTACAAGTTACAAATTACAAGCGGAACTCTCTTTCTAGCAAAAGGAGTTAGAAAGAGACTTCGGCTTGTAATTTGTAACTTGTAGCTTCGTGAAACGGGCCTCTGGTTTGATGCGGCGGCGGCGAGTTACAAAGCGTGCGAGTGAGAAGTCCGCTGCATGTGTTTATAGTGCGCGGGCGGCGTTATCATTGTTAAAAGCGGCAAAATGCCGAGCCTGACTTTAGCCCTTATTTCGTGTTCGCCGGAACTCGAGTCTCGAGAGTCGGCTATTTGTTTCTCGTCTCGAATGGAGGCGAAACTCTCGAGTTGTCTCGAGTTCGAGAAGTCTCGAGCAGAAACCCTAGTCACAGTTGTGTAAAAAGTGACACGGTTGGGTTTCATACAGATTGAGGTGTTTACGTTATCTATGTGTATTTTATATCTGTGGGAATACATTTAGGCTGTTGAAAGCAACTGAGTTTAATTAAAAATTTGGTCAAGATTGAGTCTTTATAAGAAGATTTAAAACATGGTAACGGATTGAGAGCTCGTCATCAACTATTTTTTTCATTGAAATTAAGAATTCAGAATAAAATACATACATACATTCACGCCTTCATTCCCAGAGTGGGGTAGGCAGAGCTACAGAATTACCAACAACTCTAAAAACTTGTTGTTAATGATGTAACCACATTTTGCACAATCAGGCTATGATGTTTACCTATGTACATTAGTGACAGGTTGCAAGCCCATCGCCTAACAGTACTATAAGCCTTTATTCCCTTAGCAGCCTATTCACGACTTCCACGGGAAGACATGGAGTGGCACAATTCTAAGCCGGCAACCACACGGAATAAAATAGTCAATAACTTTAACAAAAAGCAAGCTTTCAAAACCCGACTGTTGCTAACCAACTTTAAATCGTTATAAATACTAAATGATCATTAAAAATTAAAAATGATGAAAGAAACCTAAAGGTGATTTTTAAATACCTATTCAATGATACCCCATTTGTCATACCTGGTCGACTTTTTTTTAAATATGCACAATATGGCGTCTGGTTGCCGCCCTATTGAATTTTGATTACTGTCATATCGTCAGTGACACTCACCAGATTTAGACAAATCGATTGACATAAGAATCATCAAAATCGGACAACGGGTTTAGTTTTAATAGTGCCACAAAGGAACAAACATACATATGTAGGCTGTGAAACACATTACCCTCCTCCTTCGGCAGTCGGGTAAAAAGAAATATGACCTGTACTTATTCATCACAAGTTTTGTGTTAATATGGAACTATTTAAGAAGGAAGCCCTTGCGAATCTATATTTAATGCCACGGACGACCATTTGAGTTTGCCGTGTATAGCTTGGATTACCACGGTCTCTATTCCACACGGTAAAAACTATATCGTTTTTGACCTGTTATCGTATTGTCAACGTTTTGATAGCTCTTATTTACTTGACAGTAATGCCGGCCGAGTTAGAAACAATATGATTCTCTCAAAAACGGCGGTCAGTCGGACGAACGAGCGAAATCACAGCGGCGATTTTAAGTAGTCCCGTCCGAGCGAACAAAACACATTTTAGCGCGTGCATGCAGCAATGCAGCATGGCTTATCGAACGTAGAAAGGCCGAGCCACACCGATTGCGTGACGTGCACGTGCACGTACGCGTTCGCTTTCCACTGCGTTGTTTAGTGACATGTCGTAATGAGAATTCATACTATACAACACAGTGGAAAGCGAACGCGCACGTGCACGTGCACGTTACGCAAGCGGTGTGGCTGAGCTTTAAGGCTGCCTAATTGAGATTGCACACGCTAAAATGTGCGTTTCTCATAACGTCAAATAGTATTCCTTATATTAAATATGTTTGCGTTTTTATATGAGACAGCAAAAGCACGGGGAAGCAAAATCTGACACAAGCATTTTGGACTCGTTGTAGAAGCTTTCTACTTTTAGTGAGTAAACAAGAGCCAAAAGCCATTTTCCCTTTACTTTCTCAACCTAGTATTTGATCGATTAGTTGGATAGGAAAAACACTCATGTTTCCTACGGAATAAATACTACTTTCCTTTTCTATTCGATCACATATTATACGAGGTTGAGAAAATAAAGGGACGATATTCGATTTTAGATCAACGACATTAACTAACCCAATTTCCTGGTCCATTTTCGAGCGAGATATTCGTGACATGTGGCCTGCCTGACCCGACGGACGAGGGAACGGTCAGCAGCATGCCGTCAAAAGAGCTGCATTATTAGTTTGTGATTTGTGTAAGCACATTAAAGATTATGTTGGTGGAGAATTAGTTTATGCAAGAAAAACCCAGATGGTATCATTCATTTACTTGAAAAAGAAAATATTCAGAATCCGGTGTCGTGAAGGTAAAATTTGCTGCCATGGCGAAAATCGACACGAGTAAATGAATTTTATTTCTGTTAGTAATGTATTTAAGCCTTCAATTTTGCATAACATTTGAAGCTATGTTATGTCTCAATAAAGTGAGGTAAGTTTGATCAAAATCAGTCTGCTTAGTATAATAAAAAATCTACAAAATTTCGTTTAGCTGCGCACACTTACCCGCAGTATGGGTAAGTGTGCGCATTTTGAGCTGGTTGAATTAAGGCGATTTTTCTTCGACGTGGCAAAGTTTTATTGATAATTTCTTGATTACCTTAATAAATGCTTTGCCAGATACATATTTTCATTTTCCTTTCATTCTTATCGTTTAATTTTGATTATAGTTTGAAAATAAAGTGTGCACAGTTGCCCCACATGACTCTATGTCATTTGGACCTAAAAACTCAATACACGTAACATGTATGGGGTAGTGCTTGCCAGACTGTAAGCGAGGGCCTATTTTAATCACATAGTACAGTCAGCAGCAGAAGTAGCTACGCAACCGAAGAGGTCAAAATTAGAGATGCCACGAATATTCGGCAGCTATTCGGTATTCGGCTATTCGGCCACATTTTTTCATATTCGGTATTCGGTCGAATATTGCAAACTATTCGGCCGAATACCGAATTGCATATCATGAAAAAAAAAGAACTCAAAATATTACGCACAAAAATGTTTATTAAATAAATAATTTGTAAATAACCAACAAATTAACGTATTAATTTTTAGGATCTTCCATTGGTAAGTTATGATGGATGACAACATTTTTTCAGCATTTGTCGATAGCAGACGATAGCGTTTTTCCTCAAAAATTATACCTGCCCCCGGAAACAGCCGCTCACTATTATATACTAATACCGGGAGATGATAAATAAATCTTAGCAAATTGTCAAAGATTGTTTTAAGTTCGCTGACGACCATGTAAGGGTCTGCTGTCCGATCTAGGCGAACAGATGCCATGTAAAAATGAAGTTCATTTGCAACTGAAGTTTTCTGTTCCACACCTTCATCTGAACGTACATTTTCTAAAACAAATCCGCGCTAAGTGAAGAATTGTGACTTGTCACCCGCGGAAAGTACTAACTGTTGCTGTATTCAGTATTCGGTATTCGGCCAAATAACTATTCGTGGCATCTCTAGTCAAAATGATCTGCATTCGACTCTATTGTCAAGAGAATAGAGTCTAGATCATTTTGAGCATGTTATTCTGTTAGCTACTTTTGATGCTGACTGTACGCACTGTCGCGGAATTTTAATTTTTCAGCCTACCTATTCGCCATATATTACTTAACATATTTTTGGTATAAAATACTTTTTATCAAATAAACAGCCCGGTGCAAGTCGTCTCCTATTCGGACCTCCTACTATTAAGCTGTTGTGTTTTTAAAGCACAGTTTTAAATTAATTGATTACCGTGTTCTAAATATAACTGAAAACCGAGCAAGATAGACCATGCTCAGTGTAGGGTTCCGAAGCCGTTATAACAAACACAAAAAAGTGCATCTAAGCTGATCCACAGACAGACGGAGTGACGGAAATGGCGAAACTATGCGGGCTCCACATGCTGGCTGTTTGTCACAAACACCGAATACGTGCCGAACACCGACTACAAACAGCCAACACAAACACGCATCCCCATGCTTGGCGAACGTGGTAGTACATTCCGGATTGGCAAACACGTACCTTTGATTTTTGGAAAAAACCGACACCAACGCCGATCACTGGCGAAAACAAACACGAACAGGCAAACACCCATCCACATGTTCGTGTTGGCTGTTTGGTGTTCGCACATGCTTGGCAAACAACACAAACACCAAACACATGCCGAACACCGACCTCAAACACCCAACACAAACACGCATCCCCATGCTTGGCGAACGTGCTAGTATATTCCGGATTGGCAAACTCGTTTGCCGAACATCCTTTGATTTGTGCAGAAAACCCGACACCAACACCGATCACTGGGGAACACAAACACAAACAGGCAAACACCCATCTTCATGTTCATGTTTGCTGTTTGGTGTTCGCTGTTTGCCATTGTTTGCCAAGCGTGTGGAGCGGGCATTACATATGAAATTGGCGTTTTGTTGAACTGGCCACTTTCAAAATATCTGGTGTCTGGATAAGAATTCTAAATTCTAAATTTCAAATTTTAGCTCATATATTTGTGCTTCGAATTTAGTGATTCATTTTTTATCGCGTCATCTGTTTTTTCTTTGACATCATTCTGTTCACAATACGGAGAACTTAAAATATCGCGTTATTTACGAATACGAGTTCCACCGAGGCACCAGTGCTGCAGAAACAGCTCGAAGGATTAATTACGTGTATGAGGCAGCTACTGTAAAAAAAAACACGGTACGTTTTTGGTTCCAACGTTTCCGTTCTGGAAATTTTGACCTACAAAATAAGCCCCGTGGACGGCCGGAGATCCGAGTTAATAAAGAAGCGGATCCATCGCAAACTACGTCAGAGTTAGTGGCAGGCTTCGGTGTGAGTGATAAAACGGTTTTAATTCACCTGAAACAAATTGTAAAGGTGAAATAGCTCGAAAAATGGGTATATTATAGGTATATCTTTGCCATATAAAACAAGGATATTTTATATTTAGATACGTTGTGCTCATACTAAACGCATTCGAAAACCGTCGCCAATAACTAACAGTTGCCTATTTCTACAGACAAAGATGGCAATTCGTAGCGAACGCTATTGTTAGAAAGAGATAAATAGTTGTTTCAAATTACGTACCCGAATGACGCGGCGGGCCCGCTCATGGCTGCCATATAGCTACCCGTCTTTATCGCACTCATGCGATATCTAATTGTGTAGCTCATGTTTCACAGGTGACAGTGACGCCACCGGTGCAAATTAAACAAAGTATGGCGATGTAAAACAAAATGTTAAAAATATTTACGGTACTTACGAATGAAATGAGACATCCTTTCTTCCTTTTATAGTTACAGTATAATTTCGGCAGCCTTGAAAAACATAAGACGGAATTTTTTATGACTTATATTTGTTGCATTTCGGTAATAAAACTTTACTGTTCTTGACGCGTGCGTGTCAGCGGCCACGGCGCGACTGAACGATAGTAAGGCAATTACCTTCCTTTTCGAGGAACGCTTTTGCGCGCAGATGACGTATCTTAATATAAAATATCACTGATATAAAACGCCAAATTCATATGTAACGCCTAATATAATAGTTTCTAGACGGACTGTATTTTTCTATAAAGAACCCTAAAAACCAAGCCGGTCGGATGCTCGTTGAAGTTATCCGTCGCCGTAATTACAACACACAAAAAAATAATCACCAAAAACAACATGTAGATGCCATCGCGGACCTAAAATTTTGATCCACATAGAACCTTGTCATAATGACAGCTTCAAGTGACGAGATGAAATTACGTGGGAATTAATCGTTGGTTTTATGCGACAAAGTTCTATAGTGGTTCATCGTACGGAAGATCATTTAAAAGAAGAGCTTTACGCTTACCGGTGATTTCCACTTTTCTCCAATAAAAAAAAAGATCACAAGTTAAATCGGTAAGTAGGCCACAATAGAATTTTTATACGTGAAAAATCTACCAGCTTCCCAAGAGGAGACCACTGCTGAGAAGAAACGCTGCAAGAAAGCAAATTATATCTTATGACAATGATAATAACGTAGCAATACAAGAAACTATGAATATGGATGGATATACTAAAAATATCATGCATAGTTGAGCAGGTAAACGTGTCAAAACTTAGAATAACAAAGCAAATAAATATTTAAAAAAATACTTACCTATGATGGTGCAAGACAAGCACATTATACATATTTTCTTCCAGCTTATTTACCTGAACCGACACGACATTGGTTTTCTATTTATCTAGGTATTTGGCTAAAGAAAGTAGAAAACCTACAACTTGCTCCACTTGTTTTTCGTTCAATTTTTCCCTCAAGAATCTTCAAAAAGAATGTTCAAGAAAATGACTGTGATTTACAGATAGACAGACAAAGCTAAGCTGTAAGGGTTCCTTATTCGATTACGGAACCCTTAGAAGGGGTTTTGCAGTACTGAAATCGATGCGTCACGGCTTATTCGGGGAAACTCGTTTTCGACCTGAGTGACTTTGGGTCTTTCAGGTACTTAGCTATTAAACGGAAAGGCAGTTTATTTTCACATAGGTACCTAACTATTATAGTAGGAGATTTGCACCGGGGTGTTTATTCGATAAAAACTATTTTATACCAAATTTAATATGCTAAGTAATATATGGCGAAGAGGTAGGCTGAAAAATTTCAGTCCAGTATATAATTAAATAAAATTTTAAAAATTAACTTTGTTTTAAAAAATTGCAATATCTTGTTTAATGGACAAATTACATATCAATCGAAAGTATGAAGCCTATAGAATATGCAAACGTTAGTTTGACTATTTTTTTCCCGTCAAACTATTGGGTAGGCAGGTATATAAAAAGGTAAGTCGCTAGTAATAATTTGCACTAAACCTAACGTTTGAATATTCTATAGACTTCATACTTTCGATGAGTATGTAATTTGTCTATTAAACAAACATTTGCAATTTAAAAAAAGTTCCTTTTTAATTATTTTTTTAACCATATAACTGCTGGACTGAAATTTTTCAGCCTACCTATTCGCCACATATTATTTAGCGTATTAAATTTGATATAAAATACTTTTCATCGAATAAACAGCCCGGTGCAAATAGTCTCCTATTCGGATCTTAGACCATTACAGCCTGTTTAATAAAGAATATTTGACAGATAAATGAGAAATGCGATTTATATGTATATCCATGCATATTCCCTATTGTGGCGAAGTGCTTCGCTCCGCTTTCAGTGCGTGCGCGGTCTTACTCCATGTATCAAGATCTTTATTCAAGGTAGGATCATCAAGCTAGCCTTTATTCTTTTGCCAGTAAGAGCCATCATAACGTCGACAGCGTGATTTCGATATCATTGCAAGATAGGCTAAAGTGGAGTAAAGGCAGACAAAATGCATTACCACGATTAAAGTTACGCCCACACCGCTGCTTAAAAAACGGTGACGGTACGGAATCGCAGTGACGCGTCGTATCCATACCGTTTTTGACGCAAGCCCTCCACACCGCTGCTTAAAATACGGTGTCGTTGCGTCAACAAAAGACGGGGTCATTGTAACAACAATGCGCCGTTTTTGACGCACCGTTAAGCAGCGGTGTGGGGAGCGTGCGTCAAAAACGGTACTGATAAGACGCATCACTGCGATTCCGTACCGTCACCTTATTTTAAGCTGCGGTGTGGTCGCAGCTTTAAATAGGACATTTTTGCGTTTTCTTGTTGGATATAATGTATGAACCGAGTGATGTTGATTTCTAAGGGCTTTTCATACCGCGTCGGAAACCTAACAGTGACAGGTTACGTAGCAAAATATCTAAAATATATAGGTATAAAGTTGATGCACATACGTCTAGAATGTCGAAAGACTATGTTAAAACCGGGCAAGAGCATGTCTGACCATGCTCAGTGTAGGGTTCCGAAGCCGTTATACACAAAAACTATCTCATTAAACCACAAGTATGAAGTAATTCTCTATTTAAAGTTATTTGGTGCTGTCTTAGGTCATTTTAGTAGGTATAAACACTTTAGTCATCTGTCATAGTTTTACTTAAGATATTTTTCAGATTTTTAGTATTTGTAGTTTTGGCTTTATGGCGTGGGGACACTTGACTCTAACAAAAATTAGCGCTTTAAAGCTTAATATTTCATAAACGGATCCCTTAATAGAAAAATTGTTTTAACAAACCCGCAATATTTTTGAAAGACCTATCCAACGACACCCCACACTATGGGGTAGACGAGAAAAAAAAATACATCCCCACGATACGTGTAGGGGAGGTACAAAGAAAAAAATAATTCAAGATTTTGTTTTACCACTTTGTTGGCGTAATTAATATGTATACTCATGCCAAATTACGGCTTTCTAAGACAAAGAGCTCTGAGCTAGGCTGCGGACGGACGGACGGACGGACGTTGCGAAACTATAAGGGTTCCTAGTTTGACTACGGAACCCTAAAAAGGAAATCATATAAAAGTTAATTATTTTCAAACGCAATAATAGAAGAAGAAGAAATACATTTCGCACCTTTAGAACAATAGTGACCTAATTCAAAATTTGTGCTTTCAAACTTCGAGTCATAAATTTATTATCATAGAGACCTAACTCGAAATTTAAAATTTCTCAATTAGGTCACTATTGTTCTGAAGGTGCGATTTATTGACCAAACATAAGACACACATATATAAATAACTTACACACACAAACTTTCGCGTTTATAACATTTGTAAAAGTAAATACCAAACCAAACGATGTTAATAAATGTTAATCAATGTTAATCGACTGTTAGTTTATATATTTTTAAAGATGTTAACGCTCTAATCGTCTGTTAACTGGTTAATATCGTTCGGTGAAATCGTTACTAAGCCATTCGTTAAAAACGATGGAAAGTTTGTTAGCTGTAGTCTTACGAATAATATTTCGACAGGTGGTTGGCAGTTTTTCTTCGGCGTTCAAAAGTACCCATTGTCTAACGAGACCATTATTTCGTGAACAAGCATATTTCAAGTGTCACAATATAAACCATCTGTTCATTTAAGGCAAAGTTAAAGAAGTTGTGGTTAAATGAACAAGATGAGTCGTAAGAGTTGTTCCTTTGCTCTGTTGTAGGTTTTAATTATTGTTTACATAACAATAGTGACCTAATTGAGAAATTTTAAATTTCGAGTTAGGTCTCTATGATAATAAATTTATGATTCGAAGTTTGAAAGCACAAATTTTGAATTAGGTCATTATTGTTCTAAAGGTGCGAATTATGTGGTAGTACATATTAGTATATTTTATTACCTTTATATTTATTTTATTAAAGCAGATATTATTACTTTTAATGTCTGTTTTTCAGATGTATGTACCTTTCCTTTTTTTATCTGTTATTTTGTAAATTTGCCTATCCTTGCATTATCCTGGCTTATTCTACTCCAAGGTTAACTGGAAGAGATCCCATATGGGATAAGTTCGCCTATGTACATTATCTATAGTGATGCAAAATGTTTTGTAGTTGTTTATGTGCAATAAAGAGTTTTACATACATACATAAACCATTTAGTAGATATTAAATTGTGCTGAAGTCTGTGTTACAACATATCTCGACACATACGATAATAATAAAAAACAAAAAAAAAAATTTTTACTTCTCTCTACTTATACTGTAACGGTTGTAAAACGGACGCTAGTCAATAAATATTTGCATCGTTCATTACATAGGAAATTGGGAACCTAAATGATCATTTTGCTGTAAAATTATATTAAAAGCATTGCACCTAACCACAAATACCTTGCTTATCGAGTATACTTCCGGGTTGTACCACCCCCTTAAGATTCCAAGGGGTGAAAATACTCGAGAAATACCTCCTTTGACTACGAGACTGGCTTGATCAACTTAAGAACGAAAGCGTCACACTAAAGAGGTTATGAAGTAATAAGTATTTTTACCCGACTGCCGAAGGAGGAGGGTAATGTGTTTCACAGCCTATATTATGTATGTTTGTTCCTTTGTGGCACTATAAAAACTAAACCCGCTGTCCGATTTTGATGATTCTTGTGTCAATTGATTTGTCTTAATCTGGTGAGTGTCACTAAAGATGTGACAGTAATCAAAATTCAATATGGCGGCAACCAGACGCCATATTGTGCAAATAAAAAAAAAACTCGACCAATTATGACAAGTGGGGTATCATTGAACAGGGATTATAAAATCATCTTTAGGTTTCTTTCATCATTTTTCATTTTGAATGATCATTTAGGATTTATAACGATTTAAAGTTGGTTAGCAACAGTCGGGTTTTGAAAGCTTGCTTTTTGTTAAAGTTATTATAATGTAGTATGAATTTGAATAGTATAAGTCCCAGCAAAAACTTATAATGTAATTAAAAGCATGCTTTATTATTATTTATTTATTTTAATGGCGTCTACAAGTTATGTAATTTTGCCAATGTCAAGTATATATAAGCAATTGTGCGGTGAATCGTCGTTGTCGTCGGCGTCTTCCAGTCCCAGTCGGCACACCATTGAAGATGGCGGGCATCCACTTCAATGGTTTATTGGCTTGGAGTGTTCTTGACCGCTTGCTCATTCAGAATCAACTTTTCACTGATATTTTATTTGATGCATATTCTTCGTCAGTGTTGGAGGTTACTTCGCAAAGTTGCCCTGGATTTGCGAACCAAAATCAACGATAAAGTAATTTACAAAAAATGAAATAAATAGACAGATGTTTTCAAAATGACAGCTAGACAAGAACCAAAGCATGCTTTAAAAACTTGACTTTACTTTTTGACATTGTCATTTATGTCATTCCACGCGGTAAAATCCAAATCGTATTTGACCTGCGGGCCGACCTTTATAACGTCATGAAGCAGTTATAGTGCTCAAAATTTCGTTTAAATATAGGTATCGATGTTTTTTCATAACATTACGCTACACCGTAACAAAATCGTAATAACGTTACACTAAAATAACGTTTGAATAACGTTATGAAACTTATGAACTACGCGCTGTTGCCGCTTTCCGTCCATTTTCAAATAGCCCGCTAAAAGACTTTGCTTTATCACAAAAAATGATTTTAAAATGCAAATAACAAACACAGATTAAAAAATTACGTTACATTAAAATAACGGTTATTAACTTTATTGTAGCGGTTACCGAAGTATCGTTATACGTATAGCGTTTTTTTTGACAACGTTATAATGGATACCGCTACAGGTAAGGCGTCAAATAACGTTATTGTATAACGTTATTCGTCCAATATAACGTTATGAAAGATAACGTTACACGATAATAACGGTTATTAAATGTTTGCCTGCGGACCTAGTATCGCTGCGTCCATATCGAGTGTCAAATGTTGATAAAGCATCCGTCACTCTCGTACTTATTTACGTGTCAGAAGGTGACGGATGCCTTATTCAAACTTTGTCACGCGATAAACGCAGCCATATACATAGGTAGGTAGGTAAGCGTCCAGAGGGCTCAGACAAGACGCACTACGCTAACGAACGTTTCTATTCGATTCGTTTTTAAACCAATCGCGTCACTGGAAGATGATGTCATACGAAAAGTCACGTGGTCTACCAGTGACGCGATTGGTTTAAAAACGAATCGAATAGAAACGTTAGTTAGCGTAGTGCTTCTTGTCTGAGCCCTCAGATGTTGGTATCGTACGCATCGGACGCATCGCATCGAACGGATGAGTTTTTCATAATGCGTCCACTGTATGGGCAGCGATCGGATTTGCCGATGCGTCACCAGCCATCGGATTGCCGATGCCAGTTCATTCGGATTTTCGTCGTGAGCGCACGTGCTGAGTGAGAATTGAGGAAAGCGAAGAAGTTGTAATTGGGTCATCCCAAAAAAAAATACCCCTTTTTTTTCGATAAAATAGACTAATTAAAGACACTAATTTCACGGTTTTTGCATTTAAATCAATATATTAATTTATTTTACTTTTTAAAGAAAATGGCTTTATGACGTCTCTACAAGTTGGTTTGTTTGAGACATGCTTTAAAACGATTGAATTCGTTTGAGAGTACGCGTTTCTGTCAGATCACGTAAAATGTCAATGTCAAGTCATGTTATTTCCCTCGGGCGTTTGTTGAGTTTGACAATTTCACCCACAGACTAGCCTACGGGCGGAGTTTATATACAGTTAAAAATTGTCTTAATTTTAATAAGCGTTAAAATAAAACAGAAATAAATAAGACAAAATTCGATATACATTATTTATATATTACTGCATTTCGGACTCATATCATATGCAGTACTATGGTTGATCACAGATTATAATTCTATTTAAAGAAATTAGTATTTTGACAGTAGCGTCACAATTTATTTATGAGAATATTATTTATGTCATTAAAAATCAAGACTCTTTTGTTAAGAATTGTGATATACATAATTTGAATACAAGAAATAAAAATAAAATTGCTATTAAAAAATTTCGTGTCCGTAAGGTATATAAATCATTTGTTGGTCAATGCATTCATTTCTATAATAAATTACCTGACGAAGTTTTAAAGTTATCATTTCCAGCACTTAAAAATTACTTGAAAAAGTCGTTGATGTCGAAAGCTTATTATAGGGTCGAGGACTATCTAACAGATAAAAATGCTTGGCCTAAATTAAACACCTAAATAACTTAGTAATAGCTTAGTCAGGAAAATATCTAAACATTGTAGGTATAATTATTGTCTAGGGGACACGGTTTCTGTAGGAGAATGTATCAAAACTATGTGGTTGTTTTGCACCGTCATGGGTAAGTATATGTATACTATTATTATTACAATTTAAGAGTTCATCTGAACATACTGAGTTTTGACACATTTTCCTGCTCAACTACGCATGATATATATATTTTAATGTTAAATTCATTGTTTTATATAATGCTAGGTTAAGTTCTATAATTGTATAAGTAATTTTTAAAAAAAACGACTGACTGTTGAGTTTCTTGCGGCGTTTCTTCTCAGCAGTGGTCTCTTGCGAAGCGCTGGTAGATTTTTGACGTGTAAAAGTGCCCGTGCGGCCCACTTACTGAATAAACATCTTTTATCTTTTTTTATCTTTTATCTTTATTAGACACAACTTACCAATGAAGATCGTGACGTCGTCACTACATTACAGGTCAAATAATGTCAAATGATATATTAGAAATAACTATTTAATACTAATTTTATAAAATAATCTGATAACAGGGAATGGTTCTACGACCCTTTTTCTCGAAATGGTTTTTAAATCACTATACATTACAAAATTATGGGATAACCCAATTGCTTGATTGTTGGCAGCAAACAAAAAGCTGTCCAAAGCAGCGACTGACTACTCTCTATATATTCTATGGTAGACGCGTGACAGGACGAACGCAAACGACAAATGCAAATGGCGGACGATGCAGAGCGAGCGCGCAGGGCTCGTCCTCTGATCGGCCTTCCGTATGACGTCATCGGCACGCATCGCAAAAGTTGCCTCTCGAAGCATCGGCGGCGTCGGCAGTGCCGATGAATAGATTCGTGCGATCCGTGCGGTGCGGATCGGTGGACGCACTTGTGTCACTTTCTATACAAATAATACTAGAATCCGTTTGATGCGATGCGTCCGATGCGTACGATACCGACATGTGGATGCTTACCTATATTACAGTAGCGGCAACGAGTGATGGCACTTTTGATAGCTGACAAATAGTGTTGTGAAACACTATCGTTTAAATTTCAGTCAAGTGCGAGAAGTATATTATTAAAAAGTTTATTAAAGAAATAACGCATAAACATAAAAGGCCATAAATTGTAGATCAAACTCTCGAAATAAGCTGTGTGGCTAGAAGAAGACGACATTGTCAGAAATTTGTAATATTGTGTCAAAATATACAAAATGTGTAATTGATTGTGATAAATGAGTGAATAAATAATCATAACTCAGAGCTAGGACGCGAGTTTTTCAGCGGCGGTGACGTGAAAGTGCAGTGACTTCATTGTCATACGTTGTTGTACCACTCAGCGGTCCTTTGTTATCATCACGCGAAGTGTTGTTTTGAGATGTTTTTTGTTAGTTATGATTAAAACGATGAATACTAGAGTGCGAGCAAATAAAAACCACCTCAATATGAAGCTAGTTACAAAATGCGTTTCGGTAAATTACAGCGCCAGCAGTACATCCCTATTCCGATACCTGCAACAATGAAGCTTGACATCTGTTCCTTTATACTTGCTGTCAATATTAAGGTATACTTCATGAGCGAGCAAACTTCAAAAGTGCCATCACTCGTTGCCGCTACTTGTAGGGTCACTGTTATGGCATTGTTTTTAACTCGGCTCTCAGCCGCCATTACTGTCAAGCAAATAAGGCTATCAAAACGTTAACAATACTATACCAGGGCCAAGAAAAAGCCAAACGACACTGTAGTGTAAACACAAACGAATTCAGGGCCTAAATCAACACTTTAAAAACCGTTAATTTAGTATTTAACGTGTTGAATTAAGCCCTGATTTCGCTTGTATCACTGCAGTGTCGTTTGGCTTTATCTTCGAACTTGTCCACACACTGCCTTGTGTCAAGATAGCATCTAATATTGTACCTTATACGGTCCCCCCTTAACTGCACTTAGCTATACTCGTGCATCGTGCGATGGCCTTCATTTCCCCCATCTGATATGCATCATATGAGCCACCAGCGGCACGATTCTTCGACTAAAAGCATAAAATTTTCGAGGCGGCTGATATTATTAAGTTAATTTAACATCGATATATCTAAACTTAGTGACTAAGACACATTTGTTTTTTTAAGGCAAATCGTTAGCCGGATCTTAGTCTAGATTTTTTTTTAATACTCAAGACTACAATATTAACACTGCAATCCTAAGAGTGTTATAGTAGTTTAGGTGACGGTTGCGTCAGAGCCTCGTACAATACTTTATCTACACACATATTATAAGTACTCTAAGATGGGTTCAGAAGCCGAAAGGCAAATGACCAGCATTATCTTACCCGTGGTAGTAGGTGACAGCGATGACAGCTCTAACGTAATTTTGAAATTACGTTATCGAATATTGTAAGGTAATGACACCCAAAGGGGTTTGGGTAAAAGTGTTGTCATTTGTAAAATTCATATATTTTCAAGGTGAGCGGCCATTCGTAAAAGTGGTAAATTATGATATAATTATTAAAAATAAGCATATTTTGTTATGTAATGTAGTACTCTTAAGTGCATCGGAGCCGAGATATTTAAATATTCATACTTGGGCGTACTTTTGTACTAAAAATTGAATACTTAAATCCTTAAAATATCCGCTCCGATATTATTTAACGCCATAAATTATATATATCTAAGTGTATTCAGAGGTCCTCTAAATAACTACGTAAAAATCATCCGCGGCCGCTGAAAAAAAAAAGACAATATTCTTCAAACAAATTTACCCAATGCCCTTTGGATCATCTTGCCCGAGCACGGTTCATGTTGAATATAATAATATCAACTTAAGACCTTTTGTAACATGATCGCAATAAACTTTTTGATTTAGATTTTGGTTTTTGAAATTAACAGCTGTCATCGCTGTCACCTACTACCACAGGTAATGCTGGCCATTGCCTACGGGTTTTGAACGCGTAATAGAGGACTTATGATATGAGTGTAGATAAAGTATACTCGTATGTATATAATTTCGCAAAGAGATACTCGCCGCGTTAGCTTACAATTTTATGAGGTCAAAAGGGTTTGGGTGTTGTCATTTGTAAAATTCATATATTTTCAAGGTGAGCAGCCATTCATAAAAGTGGTAAATTATGATAGAATTATTAATAAAATAAATGTTTAAAAAAAACAAAAAACCGCCTTCAAAAACGCAAAAAATAACTTCTTTTAAAATTGTAGGTACCTAATAGGTTAGTCCGACTGATGTCGGCTTTTTTGTTGAAAATATTGTGGTCGCCGACTTCAGTTGGACTAACCTATTAGGTACCTACAATTTTAAAAGAAGTTATTTTTTGCGTTTTTGAAGGCGGTTTTTTGTTTTTTTTAAACATTTATTTTATTTTATACTTTTTAGTGATTTATAATGCGTCGTTACGTAGTCCCACTTCTTAGTTGAAATGAAACTTTAACTTATATCAAGCGCGCCGCAAGCAACGCCGCGGGAAAGTCATAGTCATTTTAACAAGTAAATATACTTCGTTGTAGTCGCTCAACTATCTTAATCGAGATATCTTACCGTCACCCTTGAAATCGGTACCGTTGAGGAGTTCCGGTGGCCATCTGTGGTCTTCATCATCAGTTCCACTTCACCAAATCATACTTTCTCAACGCAAATGCTGGATTTGTTACTAAAAATACTAAAATCGCTATATGTTTGCCTACAATATTTGAGGAGTTCCCTCAATTCCTCACTGATCCCCTCATCAGATTCAGATTTGGTGACAATGGGATCACCTCGAAAGTATACTCTATCGAACCAAAAAAAAATTTTTGAAATCGGTCGGCAATTGACGGAGTAATCGGTGAACATACATAAAAAAAAAAAAAAACATACAGTGGAACGTATAACCTCCTCCTTTTTTGAAGTCGGTTAAAAATAAACATATTTTGTTATGTAATGTAATACTCTAAAGTGCATCGGAGCCGAGATATTTAAATATTCATACTTGGGCGTACTTATGTACTAAAAACTGAATACTTAAATCTTTAAAATCTCCGCTCCGATATTAGTTACCGCCATAAATTATATATATGTATGTGTATTTAGAGGTCCTCTAAATAACTATGTAAAAATCATCCGTGGCCGCTGAAAAAAAAAATGACAATATTCTTCAAACAAATTTACCCAATGCCCTTTACCTAACTATGTAATATGTAATGGTTTAAGCACAAACACGTTTTTGCGAAATGACAGTTTGTAAATGATACGTTTGTGAAACGTATAGTCAAATTAACAGACCAAAATGTACGTAACTAAAAATTAAGTCTAAAAATAAAAATAGCTTAAACTAAATAAGCTCCTGCATTGTCCCGTAGATGGCTGCATTTCTCTGTGAATAGTTAAATTAATGCATTAAACATGGAATATGCCAGCTCTCAGGTTTCCAAAATATAAACCACCCTGCAACCAAAACGGGCAGTTTAGATTTTTCCAAATATGGTCTAAGATCCGAATAGGAGAAGATTTGCACCGGGCTGTTTATTCGATGAAAAGTATTTTATATCAAATTTAATACGCTAAATAATATGTGGCGAATAGGTAGGCTGAAAAATTGCAGTCCTGTACTTATATCATTAAAAAAATAATTAAAAATGACCTTTTTTTTTAAATTGCAAATGTTTGTTTAATAGACAAATTACATACTAATCGAAAGTATGAAGTCTATAGAATATGCAAACGTTAGGTTTGGTGCAAATTACTAGTACCGACTTACCTGTTTATACCTGCCTACCCAATAGTTTGACGGGAAAAAAATAGTCAAACTAACGTTTGCATATTCTATAGGCTTCATACTTTCGATTGGTATGTAATTTGTCCATTGAACAAGTTATTGTAATTTTTTAAAACAAAGTTTATTTTTAAATTTTTAATTAATAATATACTGGACTGAAATTTTTCAGCCTATATTCGCCATATATTATTTAGCGTATTAAATTTGATATAAAATACTTTTCATCGAATAAACAGCCCGGTGCAAATCGTCTCCTATTCGGATCTCCTACTAGTAGGTTGAACATACTGTAACTAAATGAAATTTTATGCTACACCATTAAAGTAACATTATTTATATGAAATAATTTTTTTTCTTCGTAAATAATACTTTGTTTATTTTGTAGCATGAAATCTTTAGTTATAGTATATTTAAAATTACTTGAAAAAATCAAAAGTGCCCGTTTTCTTTGCAAGGTTAATTTGATATTTATTTCTCTATTTACGTTGGTTTTTCGATGTCTATTAGGTATTTATCCATGGTAAGAGCCTCCTAGATTATAGGCTCGGAAGATATATACATTTTTGTAAGATTGTCTCCTAATATTTCAATCTACAGCATGTGTTTTTTATTACACGACTGCCCCAAAAAAGGAGTGTAATGTTTTCAGGGTTCATGTTTGTATGTATGTATGTGAGTTTCTTTATTCCACTATAACTTCTAAATGCCTTGACTGATTTAGATGTGAGAGGTATCGTTAGAATCCTTACGTCATCCCGGGTGAGATAGGATACCTAAACTGTTAAAATTGAAATAACAACAATGACAAAATGACAATTATTAACATATGTAGGCATATCGACGACAGTATAAAAAATGCAGTCGGGTTTTTAAAGCTTGCTTTTCATTTTGCTTTATAATTCCTCTTTAATTTGTCATGAAATTAGTTCTTTTTCAGAAAATTTATTCCTACGGCGGATTTACTAACAAATAAAAAAAATGTGAAATGATAAAGGCGTCCCATACTATGAAACATACACGCTTAACTTTTGGTACGATTGTAGTACAAAATAAACACTGAAAAAAAAAAGTTAAAAATGCCCAAGAGCTAATTTGCAGCGTTTTTTTATGTTGCTTAATTCCTTTTTAATTTCTAATGACGCGATCTTCGAAATCGCCAAGAGCAATATTGAGGGGTTATTCCCATCTGTTACCACCACACTATTGCTGGCTTACTACAGTGGAATAAAGTTCAAAGTGGCAACAAAAAAACGTCCGGTGGTAACAAATAGGAATAACCCATATCGTCTCTTTACTTTCTCCACCTCGTATCTAATCGAATAGTTAGATAGGAAAGTTGTCTTTATTATTTATGGAACATGAGAGCTTTTCCTATCTTATTATTAAGTCAGATACGATATTGAGACGGTCGAAGTCGTTATCGCGTGTTCCGTTTTTATTACTCACATAAACATAGAAGTTTAACGCGCATATTTTGTTTGTGATGAGTGCTCCATGTTTTTATTGGAATTATAAAACTCGATCGTAACGTGTATGTTTATGTCATAATGTTAGAAGGTTAAGGGCGGTTCACCACTACTGTAGTCTGTTTAGACACTGTGGAACGTTTTTGAATTCAGAACAGACTCGGCCATATTTTTTTTACCCGACTGCCGAAATTTGTCAATGGAATATGAATCTAATGTGAATGAAATAAAGTTAATTTTTAAATTTTATCATAGCACATAAAAACAAAAGAAATTCCACTTTACTTCCATGGCACTAGATCTTTATTTAAATGCCTGTATATGTATGTTTGTTCCTTTGTGTCACTATAAAAACTAAACCCGTTGTCCGATGTTAATGACTCTTATGTCAATCGATTTCATAATCTGGTGAGTGTCACTGAGGATATAACAGTAATCAAAATTCAATATGGCGGCAACCAGACGCCATATAATGCAAATTAAAAAAAAAGTCGACCAAGTATGACAAGTGGGGTATCATTGAATAGGGATTTAAAAATCATCTTTAGGTTTCTTTCATCATTTTTAATTTTGAATGATCATTTAGGATTTATAACGATTTAAAGTTGGTTAGCAACAGTCGGGTTTTGAAAGCTTGCCTTTTGTTAAAGTTATTTTATGGCAAGGAGAAGGTACGCGAGCACTCAGGCCTCCTGATGGTAAGTGGGATCTGAGACCCATGGACATTTGAAACCTCAAGACTACAATCTCAAAACTGCAATCCAAACACTTCAAATGCGTTGCCAACCTTGAGGACTAAGATGGAATGCCTCTATGCTGTTAATTTCACCAGCTGTCTTATCTCCACACCGGAACACAGCAATGCGAACACTACTGCGTGGCGGTGGGTTAATGGATAAGATGGTGGTATCGATCCGGATGAACACTCCACAAGGTCCTACCACCACTAAAATTCTTGAAACTTTTGTATATTTTTTAATGATGTGACATATTTCGGTGAATTTAAAAATATTTTACATAGGGACTTACTTATAATTAAAACCAACGTTTACTTTCTTCCATGCTGTTACAAAAATACAACCGTATGACAAATTTAATTGAGTGTGAGAAAAATAATAACATACATAATTTCACGCCTTCGTTCCCAGAGTGGGGTAGGCAGAGCTACAGAATTACAAACATCTCTAAAAACTTGTTGATAATTCTATAACCACAATTTGCGCAATTAGGCTAAGATGTTTACCAGCGTATAAGTGACAGGTTGCAAGCCCATCGCCTAACAGTACTACAAGCCTTCATTCCCTTAGTCGTCTCTTACGACATCCGCGGGAAGACATGGAGTGGCATTATTCTAACGCGGCAACCACACGAGACAAAAAATAATAACTAAGTATTTATTACGAATTTATGGCACTTGCATTGGAGACCATGGGACCTGGGTCAGCTGATATGAAAAGCTTTATTAAGGCCCTGTCATCCCGGCTCATAGAATCCTCCGGAGATCCTTGAGCTGGTGCTTACCTCTCCCAAAGGATTGGACTAGCTATCCAGAGAGGTAATGCAGCCAGTGTCAAGGGGACCATGCCGCGAGCAGGCCTAAATTTAAATACGTTTAGTTTTAATTTTTAATTGTATTAATATTGAATTCTGTAAATAAATTGGTTAAGTACTAAGTCCTCAACGGTAACCTATCGCAACCTCGAAAAGTTTATGACCGAATTTAAATGGCCGAAAACGTTTCGTTTTTTAATGGTTCTCTGATGGCACGATTCGTAATTTGTTTATTTCTCCACTCGACATTAAGGAAACATATCTTTAGTCGGAGCAACTTTTCTCCTTGTAGTCACTTGCCCTATGTATTGTTACGTATTTTATTTCAAAGCCTATTTTTCATTACACCAGTGCTACAATTAGCCTAGGGATCGTTTCGTATTTTGTTTCTTAACCCATTTTTCACTTCATCAATATAGTTTTCGCTACGTTATGTCAAATAATCATTTCAGCCCAGAAAATCTTGCTTATAATTTGTTAATATCCACAAAATGCAACGAGTACGACGAATTAGGGACCTTTTTTAATTCTCTTTCCGCTCTTCACGTGTTTTCTTATTGCAAAATGCCTTTAAAAATTCTCTTCTGTCTTCATAACAAACGCAGTGCAGTTCTTTATTGTCAGTCACACTTGAAAATGTCTAGATGCAATAACGTTCATTCAATTTAAAGTCGCCTAGGGAAAAACGAGACAGGAAATGTCCGTAAATAGGATACCAATTGTTCTAACATTAGAACAATCATTTTAGCCACATCTATCGTTTATATGTACTTTATAGAGATGGGCCGACTACGGATTTAGCCGACTAGCCAGTCGGCTGACTAATCGGTTTTGAATTTGCCGATTAATCAGCCGACTAGTCGGCAATGCCGATCGTAGGATTTTGCTAAGTTCGAGTGAACTCGGAAACTTTCGTTTCGCTTCGTCCGTCGCGCTTTGTTACCTACCTTTGACCAGTTTGGTTTACGTTTTTTCTGCACGACAAAAAAAACAATTAGAACCCTAATTATAGTATTAAAACGAACTACCTAGTGCTTTTTATAACTATGTCGAAAAGAAAATCGCATGTGTGGACATTTTTTGTCGATATTTCCTGTAGGTAATAAAGTGCCGAATATTTGGCATTTTTTGCCGACTAGTCGCCGACTAATGACCGACTAGAAATGATGCCGAATAGTCGGCTTTCCCGACTAATCGTCGACTAGTCGGCCCATCTCTAGTACTTTATATTATAAAATTGATTTAATGTAGCATAAACGGGCGTATTCGATTCTCTTGACTTTGAAGTTTGTTTTAGTCACAGCTTCAAGTGGATTAAAAAATAAAAGGATCGCAAACGAGTATTTGACATTAATTTAATTACCTCATTTTTTTCCTGAGAATACGGGCCTTGACAGACAGACAGACGGCAACGGAATGATCCTGTAAGAGCCCCATTTTACCCGACTGCCGAAGGAGGAGGGTAATGTGTCTCACAGCCTATATATGTATGTTTGTTCCTTTGTGTCACTATAAAAACTAAACCCGTTGTCCGATGTTAATGACTCTTATGTCAATCGATTTCATAATCTGGTGAGTGTCACTGAGGATATAACAGTAATCAAAATTCAATATGGCGGCAACCAGACGCCATATAATGCAAATTAAAAAAAAATCGACCTGGTATGACAAGTGCGGTATCATTGAATAGGGATTTTACAATCATCTTTAGGTTTCTTTCATCATTTTTCATTTTTAATGATCATTTAGTATTTATAACGATTTAAAGTTGGTTAGCAACGGTCGGGTTTTGAAAGCTTGCTTTTTGTTATTCCTTTTGTGGTACTAAACCCTTGAAATGTGAAAGTAGGTCGTTATGACTGTTTCTAACGCTTTCCCGGCTACGGAAATAGTTTGTCTTGGGAAGGTCATAAAATAGGTACCTACTTGATCCCGGTTTTTTTTTAAACTAAGATTTTGTTCCTATCTCTTTCTAGCAAAACAGAATTTAACATGGAGTTTATATGGCCGATCTGTTACATGACGTCACAGTGCGTATCGGATCTCTCTGTCTAATAAGCAGTTTAAATTGCTTGTATCATCCGTATTTCTTGGCCAATTTTAATCATAATTTCACTTTTGGTGATAACTTTTACGTTTTTTTCGCGCGAATTCAAAAACTCATGCATACTTATTCCATATTTTACGCGGTCTTCTTTGTAGTACTTATTTAGTAACGTTACGAAAAAGGTAAGTTTTATGTGTAGAATTCAAGTTAAAAGTGTTGGCTCTGTAAGTGGTTCATTGTCTAAGAAATATGTCACTCCATTCCATTGTCAGGAGTTTGTGAGTAACTTTACACGCTCACGTTTTCTCATGATAACATTCTTAAGTGCTTGTTTACGAAGACGCGGGGCGTCGCGCGTAGCGTTGGGCGGCGCGGTCTGCACTAAATTCAAACATATGGCGTTGTATAAAAGCGTTTACGGAGAAGCGGTTTTACGCGCGTTTGCTTCAAATACAGCGTTACTTGCGGCGGAGCCCGCGGATAGCATCGCCGCGTTGCACGCAGCGTCGCACGCGTCAATAACGGCGGTTCCCGCCACTGCGCCCGCAGCGGGGCCCGCGGCGGAACCTTCTGACAGTCTTGTGCTCCGCCGCGCGCTCCGCTACACGCTCGAGAGTCCGCCGCGGATGTAGCGGACACCGCTACTCTCTACGCCCAGCACCACGCGCCGCATCACGCCCCGCATCTTTATAAACAACACCGTACATTGCCATATGTTTGTGTTTGCGCGTGTGATGACGCGGTCCGCCGCACGTGCCGCCTCTCTGTAAACGGAATTAAAAAAACAAAAACCGGCCTTCAAAAAGCAAAAAATAACTTCTTTAAAATGGTAGGTAAATAGGTCAGTCCAACTGAAGTCTGCTTTTGGTTAAAATATTGTTGGACGCCGACTGCGTTGCTTTTTGAAGGCGGGTTTTTGTTTTTTTAAACATTTATTTTATTTTATACTTTTTAGTGATCCTATTTATGCTGTTACGTAGCTCCACTTCTAAATATTAATGAGAAACTATAGAACATTTCAAGCTCGCCGCAGACAACGCCGCGGGAATGTCATAGTCATATTTAAACCTAAATGTGCTTCGGCATAGTCGCTCAACTACCTTAATCGAAATATCTCATCGCCACCCTTGAAATAGGTACCGTTAAGGAGTTCCGGTGGCCATCTGTGGTCTTCATCATCAGTTCCACTTCACCATATAGTACTTTTCAAAAGCAAATGCACGAGTTACAGTGAAAAATACCGAAATCGCTATAGGTGTGCCTATAATATTTGAGGAGTTCTCTTGATTTCTCCAAGATCCCATCATCAGATCCTGACGTCTTGACAATGGGACCAACAAGAAAGTATACCCATTCAAACAACGAAAAAAATTTTCAAATCGGTCCAGTGGTCTTCGAGTAATCGGGGAACATACATAAAAAAAAAAAAAAACCCGACGAATTGAGAACCTCCTCCTTTTTTTGAAGTCGGTTTAAAAACGCCCGACGCGCCGCGCAACGCCAAGCCGCACGCCACGCGCGACGCTTCGCGTCTCCGTAAACGCCCTAAGGTCTTAATTTGGGACTTTAATGGCTTTTATCTATTTTTATTAACACTGCAGGTATAGAATTGTTGAACGTATTTGATAGAAAATCGTCTGGTTTATTCATCATTTCTGTCCACATCCCTCCACCGTAGGGTAAAGGTCTCTTCATTTTCACTCCAACGAGCCCAGTCTCGTGCTAACGCCATTCATCCTTTCCCAACTGTGATGTCTGGTTTATTATTAAAGAAAGATATCAAGAAGCTAATGTATAATGCGGGCTGCACATGCTGGCTGTTTGTCACAAACACCGAACACGTGCCGAACACCGACTACAAACAGCCAACACAAACACGCATCCCCATGCTTGGCGAACGTGGTAGTACATTCCGGATTGGCAAACACGTTCCTTTGATTTGTGGAAATAACCGACACCAACGCCGATCACTGGCGAACAAAAACACAAACAGGCAAACACCCATCCACATGTTCGTGTTGGCTGTTTGGTGTTCGCTGTTTGCCATTGTTTGCCAAGCGTGTGGACGGCGCATAAAGAGGATGGCAGGCATTCAACGTGTCGCTCTTTAGTTATCGTTGTGAAGATGGTTTATTGTTTCAAAGTATTTTAGGTTACGAGTTTGTTGAGTACATAGTTTATGCAAGTTTTTGATCCCCGTTTTAGGGTGCCAGTAGGAACTCTGTTTGTTTCTCTGCCGATATCTCATGAAGAGTAATAGCTAGATTCTTTTTTTTTAAGTGTGTATTATAAAACTGCTATTACAACAAGTAATAAAAAAGGGACAATGTCACACCAATTGACCTAGTCCCAAACTAAGCTCTAGGATTGTACTATGGGTACTAGAGACCGATATAAATACTTATATAGAGAAATATATACTTAAATACATAGAAAACATCCATGACTCGGGAACAAATACTCGAGCTTATCACACACATAATTATATATACACCGCGAATCGAACTTGGGACCGCTAGCTTCGTAGGCAGGGTCACTACCAACTAGGCCAGCGCGTCGCCATACGTCGATATCCCGAATCTTCTCAATTTCGAACGTATTTATTTTTACCAGCCAGTGAAATTTTGAATATCGAATTTCGAAATGACGTTAGGTAAATAAATAGAACAGCCGAAGTTTTGTAGTAACCGTTGTGATTGAAAAGCTACATTTTCATCGCATAGCTTCAGTTGGAACACGCCCTTAGGCGTAAGTTTATCTGATATAGCCGAATTCAATTTGAAATATTAGGAGCACTTTGGTATTACATCTTTATGGCACCCTGAATATTTACTATTAAATATACGGAGTGCCTACCAATATGTGGCATAAAATATACCGACTGTTTTCACTTCAATAAATATATGTAATAATTGTATTTTTATAGTATTTATATTTTAGTGGTAGGAGTTTGTGCGAGGTTCAGCCCTAACCCTGATTATAGAACTATGTCACAGTGACGTTATGACTCAAGTTGTAAGAAGTGTTAGACAAATTATTTTATCTACACTCATATCATAAATCCTCTATTATGCGTTCAAAACCCGTAGGCAATGACCAGCATTACCTGTGGTAGTAGGTGACAGCGGTGACAGCTGTTAATTTTGGAAGATGTTCCAAATTTAATCGATAACGTAATTTCAAAATTACGTTACAGCTGTCATCGCTGTCACCTACTACCACAGGTAAGGTAATGCTGGTCATTTGCCTTTCGGCTTCTGAACCCATCTTAGAATGCTTATAATATGTGTGTAGATAAAGTATTGTACGAAACTCTGCGTAATTAGCGTTACAACACTCGTGTGATCTATTATGAAACTCGCCTTGCGGCTCGTTTCATAAACCACACTAATGTTGTAATGCCTGTCATTACGCAACCGTCACGTAAACTACTATTGTAATGTCACTGTGACAGTGTTGTATGGTGAGTTAGAGTTTCAAAGAGCTGATAGTCCGTCCGAATCGCTACCACCATCTTATACTTTAACCAATCGCCATGCAGCAGTGTTCGCGTCGTGTTCCGGTGTGGGGATAAGATTATCGGTGAAATTAAGATTACAGAGGCATTTCATCTTACTCTTAGTTGGCAACGCACTTGCGGTCTCAGTATTGCAAAATGGTCCATACACAATCCTTGAACTGATAAAAGTTAGTAAGTTTTTTTTAATAATCTTACTATAGAGAGGCTGTATAGGTTTCTGCTAGCACCCTGAGTACTGTATGAGTATGTGTATGATCATGTGTGTGTCTGTCTGTGCTACCGTAGCTCTTAAACGGATGAACCGATTTGGTTGCGGTTTTTATTAATGAAAGCAGGTTATTTTGCGGTGGTTCTTAGCTAGATTTCATGAAAATCGGTTGGGCCGTATAAGAGATATCAGCTCTGACAGAAGTCACAATGTTATTGTTAAATAATAGTAGTTTACGTGAAGGTTGCGTAATGCTAATTACGCATAGTTTCGTACAATACTTTATCTACACATATATTATAAGTACTCTAAGACGGGTTCAGAAGCCGAAAGGCAAATGACCAGCATCTGTGGTAGTAGGTGACAGCGATGACAGCAGTAACGTAATTTTAAAATTACGTTATCGGATATTGTAAGGTAATGAGATCCAATTTGGAACATCTTCCAAAATGAACAGCTGTCATCGCTGTCACCTACTACCACAGGTAATGCTGGTCATTGCCTACGGGTTTTGAACGCATAATAGAGGACTTATGATATGAGTGTAGATAAAGTTTATTCTTATTCTATTTCGTTATTAAACAACTAACCTCAACTACCGAACGACGTACGTTTAATTGGAAACAATACTCATTGTTGTTACAGTTTCAAACTAAGCGGAAATTACCGGAAATAGCGGAAACTACAACGTATTGGAATTCTCTGCCAAAGGAATTAGATACTATATCGTCCCTTTACTTTCTCATCGTATCTGATCGAATAGCTAGATAGGAAAAGCACTCATGTTCCCTAAAGAATAAAGACTAATTTCCTATCTAACTATTCGATCACATACGAGGTTGAGAAAGTAAAGGGACGATATTTTCCTGGGATCAGTTAATAGTACAGTACCCTAATGAAAATTTTAAGCACTTTTGTGCACTATCATAATAAGCTTCAAACTGAACATCAAATGAGAAGTATGACAATAACAATGGCAGTCACAATGACAAGGTTCTAAGTATGCTCAACATTTTTATAGGGTTTAAATTTTTGTAAAAATTTCATGACTATGCCATTCTCCGCAGGTGCAACAGTCGGAAAAGATAGTGATGATGGTGTATATCATTAATCATTATTTTTGACATAAGTTGATTGGAAAGAGTTATTGTTTATTGTTTTTGGAATTACAACAAAAAGCAAGCTTTCAAACCCCGACTGTTGCTAATCAACTTTAAATCGTTATAAATCCTAAATGATCATTCAAAATGAAAAACGATGAAAGAAACCTAAAGATGATTTTTAAATCCCTATTCAATGATACCCCACTTGTCATAATTTGTGGTCATTTTTTTTTTTTGCACAATATGGCGTCTGCTTGCCGCCATATCGAATTTTGATTACTGTCATATCTTCAGTGACACTCACCAGATTAAGACAAGTCGATTGACATAAGAATCATCAAAATTGGACAACGGGTTTAGTTGTTAGTGACACAAAGGAACAAACATACATATATAGGCTGTGAAACACATTACCCTCCTCCTTCGGCAGTAGGGTAAAAACACGACAGTCAGCACCTGAACTTTAAAATAAGTTCGAAGACGCTAAATATACAGCCTTGGCCAAGTATTCTGCCCTACTAAGCATAATGGCGTTATCTCAAACAAAACATCTGTAGAAATTGCAACCTAGTTACAAACAGAAGAGAGTTGAATCTGCTTTGGCTATTGAATTTAGTTATTGCATTTTTGCTTAGGAGGGCAGTATTGAGCACGGCCCACTTTTTCCTTTATTACTTATAAATAAAGTATTATTTTCTAATTTCAAAAATACACAAAGATGTAATAGTAGTTTATGCAACAGTTGTAACTATAAGAGAGGTCAAAAAAGACGAGTGGTGTGGTTACGATGTGAGCCGCAGGCGAACATCGTAAAGCAAGACGCCACGAGTATTTTTTGACTTAGTTATACACCGTTGCATACAATACTTTTTCTACGACTAGGTTTCAAATAAAATGCAAAATTAAATTAATATACCTAGGTTAGAATACGAACGAACGAAACAGAACAACAAACGAGCGAGAAACATTCGAAAACAATAAAATATGTGTCTATGGTTAACTTTGTTTTTAAATGGATGTGCACTTGCCAGGTTTCATATTTTTTTTTAAAGTTGCACAATCGATTTAACTTGTGAAATAGGGACTAAAAAACACCTAATGATTTGAGAAATGAATTATTTTACCTGATTGGTCGATTTTAATATAGCTGCGTTCTGGTTGGTTGATACCAAATAAAATGTTTTTTTTAAAGAGTTAAATTAGTAAAAGAGTTTACATACCAAAAAGAACCTAACGTTCCGATTGACAGTCAATGTGTATTGTGATTGGTGGTTTAATTTGGTGAAGTATTTTGATTGGTCAAATTAACCTAGGTGTAAGCTTTGGCAGCTAGGCATATCGTTTTGGCTCAAAAAAGCACAAGTGCTGTTAAGGGGAATAGACTAGATAGACTTTTCTACGGAATGTTCTGCGGACATATTATCTATATTCTTATATTAGTGTTCGTGACTATATAAATGACAGATAAAAGTACAGGAGTAGAAAAAATATAAAATGTGTTTGTACATGTGCAAATTATTAGTAGATTACCATTTTGAAGTAACTATTTTCGTGTGAAATCTGAAGCTAGAAAAAATCGGGTTTTACAACAAAATGATTAATTGTATTTTTTTCCACGGAATTAAGCTTAACGTCAATAAATATGACTATTTTTTCCGATAGATATGACAACTCTCTATAATATAAGACATAAATGCACCTTTTAAAGTTTGAATTTTATATGAAAAACGCATAGGTGCTAGATAAAGCAATTTAACCGGTTATTAAACGTTTTTGTATGAAAATAACCAGTTAAAACCGGTTAAAACCGGTTATAACCGGTTATTTGCATTCCCTAAATTGGGTGCTTAAGACTTCTGGCCAAGGCTGTATGTGTATGTATTGGCAACAGATTTGCAGTCTTAAGTAAGCTTGTGCTCGTTTACCATGTCATAAAAAAACCGTACCTTTTCCGTAAAAACTATATCCGACCGGCGACGTAATGTGGTTATCCATATCCTAGAAACAATGGTTCTCAAATATTTTTTTTGCTCAAAGACTATTTTGATTGTTTTGTTGATATTACCACACGATTCATTAAAGTCGTATAAACGCAGTTGAATTGTGCTCTTTGCGTAGTATGCGTGGTGTGAAACTGATTGATAGAGTAAGGAATGAAAAGGTCAGAGAGAAATGTGGACTAAAAGAAGACGTAGTGACTAAGATTGAAAAGGGCATGCTTCAATGGTTCGGTCATTTGGAAAGGATGGATGAAAGAAGATTGACGAAAGAGATATACAGAGCAAAAGTGAGTGGGAGGGTCGGAAGGGGCCGACCTAGGCGTACTTTTTCGAATCAAATCGGAAATATACTGGAAAAGGGCCGAATCTTAAGTACCCGAAACCGACGTGCGTGCATGACTCGTTGTATGAATGTGGGAGAAGCGAAAGAGATTTGTCAGGATCGTAGCAGGTGGAAAGAAGTGGTCTCTGCGTACCCCTCTGGGAAACAGGCGTGATTTAATGTATGTACCTATGTATGATTCATTAATCAAAACTTTAATTCTTACCCTTTTTGAACCTATTCGTTAAACTTGTTAGTAATCTCTTTAATAACCTCGTAAGGCCCACCGTACTACAAACACCCAGTTTATTGTCAGTGGAACTTTGAATCTACTATCAAGGCAATAAAGTTCAATTACGTTTGTCCGATAATGCCATTTTCAATTTATGAAAAAAGGAAAATAAACTTTATTCTCATTGCAATACAGTTCAAATTAAATTGCCTTGATAATTTTTTCTTAAGAATTATTAAAAATAAACATATTTTGTTATGTCATGTAATACTCTTAAGTGCATCGGAGCCGAGATATTTAAATATTCATACTTGGGCGTACTTTCGTACTAAAAACTAAATACTTAAACTTTTAAAATCTCCGCTCCGATATTATTTAACGCCATAAATTATATATATCTATGAGTATTTAGAGGTCCTCTAAATAACTGTGTAAAATCATCCGTGGTCGCTGAAAAAAAATATTACAATATTCTTCAAACAAATTTACCCAATGCCCTTTAGTGTATACTAGCTTTGTTACATGAAAATTCTAGAAACACAAACACAATCGCGACAAAAGAGCATTAAAAAGAAGTGATTTAAAAGATAAATACTTACTTTAATTCAACGACGAAAGTAATCATTGACAAATTGCTTAAAAAAATGCCATTTATTGGAACTTTTTAATAGGCTAGATGACAATCAGGTCGAATCAGTTCGTTTTTACGAAGTATCAAAAGTGTTTTTATGATTTTTTGCATGAAATACTTAACCGTGACGTCCACCACCTTGGTACAGTCGACTACAAAGACTACTACAGTGTAATAGACTTATTACAGTGTAATTTGGATATATCGTTTAACTGTAAACCATTCTTTTCATAGTTGAATTGCTATAATATGTCAGCTGGCCTATTACCTAACGCACTCGCAATAGCAATCGACTTCAACGTTGAGCAATTGTTTTCATTTTAAAAGCAGACTTTCCTTTGGACTGTCAAAATGAAAATGATTGCGATCCGGTCTTAGGTTTCCAGTCTATTTCCGAGAATCATATTTCGTTGCTTGTGCAGAATAATCTTCATTCTCGGATTCTGCTTCGTACTCCCTAGGCCCTCGCAGACCACCTGTGGTCCGTCGACCACAGTTTGAGAACCACTGTCCTAGAATGACGCAGCCTCATAAATCTTATATAACTTATGACTTGTGACACTCGCACGTTCTCCAAGAATCATATGACACCCCATTTATAAACCTCGGTCCAATAGTTTAGGGGCGAATATTTTGCTTAGAAAATAAATGTCATACCAATTCATTACATGACTTTATTGTTAGATACAGGGTGTTTTTTTTAACACAGATCACAATTCGTTATGGTCAAGGTTAGGTCAAGTGCGAGTCGGACTCTCGCACCGAGGGTTCCGTATTTAAGATATGCTTGGTAACCGCAAAAGAAAATGTTAATTTTGGTATGAACTTTATTTTCTAAGCAACAAGGTCCATTTCACTAGCGTAAATTTTAAAACAGATTTTCATTTTTTTTCTTTATTCTCAATAACCCTAAATAATTAACACTTCATTTTATTTTTCCCATAAATGATAAATAATTACCTGTACGCCAGGATTTTCTCAGATTTTTTTATTAATAAACTTAGGAGATAAGGGGGAGATAAGGGGGGGGGGCATTTTTTGTACATTTTATACCCTTTTTCACTATGAACCCAGGTTTTAGAATGACACGATTTTGGCTTCTATGGAATATTCCAATTAACTTTGATAACTTCGTTTTGCGAGTCGGTCAACTAGAAAAATGGCAGCGGGTACAGATCGCATTTCGCAACATGTTTCGAATGCACAAATTCAATGAAACAATGTGGTAAACAACGTGAAATTTGTTGCAAAGTGTTTTAGGAGGCCAAAGGAGGGGTAATGTTTTTTTTAGTGTCGCGAGTGTCACTGGAAATTGGTAAATATACGTACGGAGCCAAATGGTGGGTTTATATATATATTTTTTAATTTATTCGCAGAAATAATAATAAAATTAGAATAAACTCTTAACTTAAGACTCGCTAGTCGAAAAGTCCCCCTCGAATAGGGTATTTGCCTGATATTAAATTTCATATATTCATTTAGATAATATATCAATATACGTAGTATGATAAAATAATTGAAAAACAAATTTGAAATTTATAATAAAATAAAAAAGTTATAGCCTTTTAAAGTTTTTTGCCTATCCCTTTCTCACGAAATGATGTTTTGCGTGTAATTCATATGGCGGTTGAGTAATATGACGTCATATTCCTGTATTTGCCTCTCTGTCTAAAAGCAAGTTTTAAACATTTATATCTTTCTTATTTTTAAAGATATTAAAAAACTATTTATACTAGGCTATTAGGAAGGTAAAAAAGCTTCAATAAAAAAATTGGCAAATACCCTATTGCCCCTGGCCTTCAGGTACCCATGTTCTAAGATCCGAATAGGAGACGACCTTCACCTAGCTGTTTATTCGATAAAAAGTATTCTATATCAAATTTAATATCCTAAGTAATATATTTATAATAAGTTGACTGGAAAATTTCAGTCCAGTCCTTCTATGATAAAAAAACTGAAAATGTTTTTTTTTTTAAATGGCTATTGCTTGTTTAATAGACCAATTCCATACTAATCGAAAGTATGAAGTCTATAGAATATGCAAACGTTAGGTTTAGTGCAAATTATTAGTACCGACTTACCGACCTACCTAATAGTTAAAATCTGAAATAAATTTTGGCATAGTAAATTTAAAAAAAAAACTTAGCCAAACATCAGCGCCTCTATTCTGGGCGGTAAAAACGATATCGTAGTTTGCCTGTTATGGTATTGTTATGACGTCAGCCGCCATTACTGTCAAGACAATAAGAGCTATCAAAACGTTGACAATTCGATTACAGATCAAATACGATATTGTTTTTACCGTGTTGAATAGAGCCCCAGATATTTTAAACCAACGTAGCCAGTTCAACAAATCTCCAATTTCAGTATGGTCTAAGATCCGAATAGGAGACAATTTGCACCGGGCTGTTTATTCGATGAAAAGTATTTTATATCGAATTTGATACGCTAAATAATATGTGGCGAATAGGTAGGCTGAAAAAATTAAGTCCAGTGCTTACATCATTAAAAAAATAATTAAAAATGAACTTTTTTTAAAATTGCAAATGCTTGTTTAATAGACAAATTACATACTAATCGAAAGTATGAAGTCTATAGAATATGCAAACGTTGGGTTTGGTACAAATTATCAGTACCGACTTACCTGTTTATACCTGCCTACCCAATAGTTTGACGGGAAAAAATAGTCAACGTAACGTTTGCATATTCTATAGGCTTCATACTTTCGATTGGTCTGTAATTTGTCTATTAGACAAGCTATTGCAATTTTTTAAAACAAAGTTTTTTTTTTTTTTTTATGCCAGCTATTCGCCATATATTACTTAGCATATTAAATTTGGTAAGTATAAAATACTTTTTATCGAATAAACAGCCCGGTGCAAATCGTCTCCTATTCGGATCTCCTACTATATGTAAGGATCCAATATTTAAATATGGTATGTTAGGGTAAGATCGGATCGGATCAAGACCGGATAATTAAAATTACTACTAAACTAACAAAGGTTTTCGATTCCTGGCGCAGCAGGCTGCGGGGCGCAACAAGATAACGTAGGCAGGCGTGTTGCCAGGAATCGAAAACCTTTGTTAGTTTAGTAGTAATTTTAATTATCCGGTCTTGACCCGATCCGATCTTACCCTAACAAACCTTACCTCGATAGTTTTTCTCTAAATATGATACAGATATTTAAATACAAACAACACATTTAAATATAAACTGACTCAACCATACATAATCAGATAAAACCCTTTCTTACATGTAAATGAGAGCTCATTTCTAAACTTCACTGTTCTAACACAGCGTTTAATGACACTCCAGGTTTTAATGAATGATTTTAATGAGGCCCTCGTGAGTTCTCCTCGCTTTTCTCCAACATACTGAGTTTTTCTCAAACAATTCACTCGCGATATTGTCGACGATTTTTTATACACTAGACTAGCCTGCCTCGCTTCGCTTCGGTTTATGTGAGTTTTCTGTAGCCAGACTCTATTATACCTACATAAAAACCTTCTTGAATAGGGTTACCATTGAGGAATTTGACATTTCGATGTAAGTCCGGACTTTTTAGTCACAAAATGGAAACATTACTTAGTTACAGTGGTATGGCAGGCATGCTAGCAGACCCTCGCATTGCAAAAATCCGGACAAATTAAAGAGCCGGACAAAGTCCGGACTAGAGTCTAAAAGTCCGGACTAGAGTCTAAAAGCCCGGACTAGATTAAAAGTCCGAACTAGAGTCTAAAAGTCCGGACTAGATTAAAAGTCCGAACTAGAGTCTAAAAGTCCGGAATAGAGTCTAAAAGTCCGGACTAGATTAAAAGTCCGGACTAGATTAAAAGTCCGAACTAGAGTCTAAAAGTCCGGAATAGAGTCTAAAAGTCCGGACATGTCCGGACTAATCCGGACGGATGGTAACCTTACTCTTGAATCACTCTATCTACTTATTGTTGAAAACAGCATTAATATCCGTTGCGTACTTTGAAAGTTCTAAGCGAACATACAGAGGGACAGACGACGAATGCAAATGCTGAACGAAATGTCAGGAAGGAGGCTAACTACAATGTAGTAGTCGAACCATTATATACTCTATTGTTAACAAAATGGAAACATTACTTACTTATTATTTATTTGTTTTAACCTCGTAAGGCCCACCATACTACAAAAAGGAAGTTTTTTGTGAGTGGGACTTTGAATCTACTATCAAGGCAATAAAGTTCAATTGTGGTTGTTCGAAAATGCCATTTTTAGTTAATGAACATAGGAAAACAAACCTTATTCCCATTACAACACAGTTCAAACTAAATTGCCTTGATTATGAACATCTTATGGCACACTGGGTCTTACAAGGTTAATGGCGTCTACAAGTTATGTAATTTTGCCAATGTCAAGTCTATATAAGCAATTGTACGGTGAATCGTCGTTGTCGTCGGCGTCTTCCAGTCCCAGTCGGCACACCATTGAAGATGGTGGGCATCCACTTCAATGGCTTGATTGGCTTGGATTGTTCTTGACCGCTTGCCCAATAGTTCATAGCTGAGCGAGTGAGCCAGCGATGAACTATAAATCTACATCTCTCTCTTTTATTTACACCGGAGCGATTATCTTTCGTTCGTTTCTTGGGCAAGAAAATCGCCGATAATTCATCGCTGACTCGCCGGCGGTGGGACCAGTGCCTTATACTGTTGCTATGAAGTTAGTCGCCTTCTCTTGTAGGCGGCACACTGGAGGGTAGGGAATTTAACCAGTTAATAACCGTTTTTGTATGGAATAACCGGTTAAAACCGGTTAAAACCGGTTATAACAGGTTTAATGCATTCGCTAGTGGAAGGAAAACTCAAGACGGAAACGCGGCACCTTGGCGGCGATGGGGAAATGAGGTGGATTAAATTTTGAAGAAATGGCCAGAGATTGCTCGAATTTTATTTAAACGTTCTTGTTTTAAATAAAAAAAAAGATTATTTAAAAGTTTTAATTACATGACTTGATCTTCAAAGGCAATAATGGAAAACTGGTTCGTTTTGTTTGGTTTATGTCTTTGCCCATGTCAAATGACACAAAATGTGGCGTAATCTATGTAAACGGACCTTATTGTCGATGGCGCTTACGCCGCACTGCGTCACGAGACGTTGTATTTATATCGGAGCATCTTTAATAATGGCGGAAGCGCCATCGACAATAAGGTCCCTTTTCATAGGTAACTCCACAAATTTACTGCAAATGGTCAATATACATAGCGTAAAACGGGGTGAATAGGGATTAAGGGGTGAGTAGGGACACAATCTAAAATGAAGCGTATGTTACTTATTATAAGACTGAAATTATTTCCAATAGACGTAACGTTATTGTCCATTTAATAATTGATCTTATTTGTAACAAGTTATGACTTATTTTAGGTTGTGTCCGTACTCACCCCGTTTTACGGTATGTATGGAATTGACATAAGCATCCAAATCGACCGTCTTCTTAGACCCTATTTTGATTTTGATTTTGGTACCAGAGATGGGCATTATTAGTATTTTTATTCGCGAATGATTTATTCGTCGAATAAATTATCAACGAATGAATCATTCGACTACTTTTCAAATAACGAATAATTTATTTATTTATTAGAGAAACATGGAGCAGGTATTCCAGTAAGTACATAATAATTATTCGCGGCAATTCATTCAACAAAGAAATTATTCACGAATAATTTATTCGACAAATAATTTATTCGAAAAAGAATAATCATTCGAGATTATTCGCGAATAATTTGGTTATTCTTATTCGTTATTCGTCATTCGAATAAATTTTGCCCATTTCTGGTTGGTACTCGTTAATGAGAATAAACAATAACTACACGTAGAAGCGAAACTCCCGGCTCCGGACGCGCGCTCGGCGCGTTAAATACCTACCGCCTGGCGACACCTGAGGTGTCTAGTCAGTCAGGGGCGTCACAGACGGAATATATATTAACCAAGATATTGATATTTGTGTCTTGAAATGGTTTTCGTATTTGTGTTGATTTTAGTGTTTATGGTTGAACTAAGATAGTGCTTTATAAAGTGAACGACTATTTACGGCAAAATAATTAGAAATAATTAATTGAATAGAGCAGTTGTATGAAATAATCTTAATATCATCAAAAAGTATTATTACCTAATTTAACGTAAATGTAAAAAAACATTTTGCAACAATGTTTAAGTTGAAGTAAAACATTAATAAGTTAATAACATTTCGTGTCTAAACTTGTATACGACATCCATAACCCGATTAAAATATTTCGCAAGTGACAGCCCTAACTTGGGGCGCGGAAGACAGAGGGGCGTAGCGGGGTGAAGGGGGAAGTAGGTATTTAAAGCGCGGCATTTGGGGCCTGGTCAAAGGAGATTCGCTTCTACGTGTAGTTATTATTTATTTTTGTGTCTATAGTGCGACCACGGAACCCTACTCTGAGCATAGTTCGACATACACTTGACCGATTTTTTATAAATCTTCGTCTCGCCGCCATGTTTCACCTTGTACCGTTACTAAGCACTTGTCGTGTCAGTTTACACGGCTCGCCAAGCCACAAGTGCTTAGTGAAATTTTGGTGCGAGTTACTTGTCGCTTAGTAGATAGCACCAACATTATTTTTATCTGGCATTTTTATTAATATGAAGCACTTAATACATTATTATGTTGACACATAAGAGCGACTTTTGCGGCGCGTCTGCAGCGATCGGTCGCAATGTATTCGCTAATCATTTACATTTATAAACTTAAACTACAACTCATAAATGCACCATTAAACCAATTATAGTTAAACTGTGCTGTATCAATTTTTGACAATCTGAAATGTCACAGTGAGAGATAAGGTTTAAGTATATTCTAAGTACACTTAAGCTGTAACGACTTTATAAATAATCGCCGTACTCAGGTTAAGTCTGTTCCTATTCAGACTGCCAATAACAATAACAAGTATACCTGACTGTAATTGTCTTTAGATAGAGGATGAAATAGTAATGAGAATAATGTTACCTCTAATTATTTTATTAAAAAGGTTGAATATATATTCATCATCATCATCGTGCTATTATGCTGGGTGCGACAGAGACGACAACCTCACTTATCAATCAAATTTATCAACCCTCACTACATTTTCAATGTCAGAAATAGTTCGAAAAAAAAATCTTTATTACAAGGCTCTGTCAGTGTAATGGTGTTTTCAGCGAATGTGCTTTTCATCAAAAAATACAATATTAAATAGAGATTACTGCCTTAAAATGGACACAAAAGTACGCGAATATGGAGTTATAATGGTAAATTGATTTGTTTATAAGAGTGACGGAACGAATAGGAAAAGTATTTTAATGGCGTCTACAAGTTATGTAATTTTGCCAATGTCAAGTATATATAAGCAATTGTACGGTGAATCGTCGTTGTCGTCGGCGTCTTCCAGTGCCAGTCGGCACACCATTGAAGATGGCGGGCATCCACTTCAATGGCTTATTGGCTTGGAGTGTTCTTGGCCGCTTGCTCATTCAGAATCAACTTTTCACTGATATTTTATTTGATGCATATTCTTCGTCAGTGTTGGAGGTTACTTACTTACTTCACAAAGTTGCCCTGGATTTGCGAACCAAAATCAACGATAAAGTAATTTACAAAAAATGAAATAAATAGACAGATGTTTTCAAAATGACAGCTAAACAAGAACTCCCGGAACAGTCTTTATACATTTAAGACAAACATAATTAACTCGTTCCGTTTTCAAACTTCTGTATGAAAAAACGTCATAAACAACTCTAGGGGCCGTATGAAGACTAAAGATTAGTAACCACCAACCAAGTACTAAACATTAGTTACTAACCTCGTGTAAACCTACCATTACCGTGCCAAACAACTTACTTATCACATTGAAGTTTAAGCGGGATGAAATCGTGTTTTTTGCTCGACGTTCCAATATGTACACTTTTTGTGAGCGATCAAACGATTTCTTTGACGATTTTGGCCTGCGCCCGCGTGGAAAATTATCCTGTAAGAATTTCTATAAGTCGATTTTATTTTTAAAGTTATTTTCCTTTTCCAAATAAATCCGCAAACGCTCTGAGAGCTCCCTTACCATGAGTTACAAATGTTACAATTAGGTACCGTACTCGCTAGCGAGTCGAATGCTCTGTCCCTCGCACTCTATAAGAATACTGTGACTTCTGTGAGAGACGGCATTCGACTCGCTAGCCAGTACGGTAATTGTAACTCATGGTAAGGGTACAGAGGCTGCGCGGTGCGTTGCCTTGGAAACGGTATTTAGTATGAACGCGCCGCACTGGCCCCTTCACTCATAGTGTGTAAGCGGCTTAAGTCAGGCCAGTACAAGTAAACTGCCCTACTAAGCATAATGGCGTTATCTCAAACAAAACATCTGTAGAAATTGCAACCTAGTTACAAAGAGAAGAGAGTTGAATCTGCATTGGCTATTGAATTTAGTTATTGCATTTGCTTAGGAGGGCAGTAAAGGTATTGAAATTAAGTTACATAACATACAGGGTTTTCTAAAAATGCCGTTGAATAAACTGGTCAAGTCGGATTCGCGCATTTATGGTTGTAATAAACGCAAAAGAAAATTCTCATTCGGTTATGAACATTATTTTACTTGCAATAAGGTTAATTTTGACTAGCCTAAATGTTAATAACGATTTTCAAAGTTTTTTCGCCCAGCAAGTTGTACAACTATGCCAAATTTCTAGGCGTGACATACAAACAGACAACGACGTCTCACCATAAGGGTTCCGTTACCAGACGGTCGACCGCTTATACCATTTCCAAACATAATGACATTAATGACAGGTTTAGACAATTGTTTACTCTATCTTGTCTATGGCCAGACATCTATTACAAGATGTAAACGTCAAAAATAACTTCTTATTTACGTATACAAAATGGCCGACGGTGACTTTGAACGCCCGTATGTAGATAGAGACGACCCTATTTAGACTTAATGAGCCATTGTGTGCTTCTATTAAAACGGTAATCTATTACCCCATTCAGAACTAGAACAGCGTAACAGTATTGATATACAAAAGTTCTTGTTATCTTTTAGTGTAAGGCAGTATTTGAATAAGCCGTTGACTTTGTTTCTTATCATTATCGCTGTTATGGCGGTAGCTGTGGCAGCCCTGGGGGCCTAGTCGAAATGCTTATGCATAAGGCCTGCTTCGTGATACATTGCTTCGGAGCAATAGCTCTCGGGTCAATCATGTTTAAACAACCTGTCAATCATCATCATCATCATCATGTCAGCCGAAAGACGTCCACTGCTGGACATAGGCCTCCCCCAAGGCTCTCTACTCAGACCGGTCTTGTGCTTTTCGCATCCACCGCGTTCCCGCGATCTTTACAAGGTCGTCACTCCATCTTGTTGGAGGCCTACCTACAGCTCGTCTCCCGGTCCGCGGACGCCACTCAAGAACCTTCTGACCCCATCGGCCATCAGTCCTGCGAGCAATGTGCCCCGCCCACTGCCACTTAAATTTGGCTATTCTTCGGGCTATGTCGGTAACCTTAGTTCTACTGCGGATATCATCATTTTCATTCTATCACTCAGAGAAACCCCGAGCATAGCCCTCTCCATAGCCCTCTGAGTGACTCTGAGCTTCCTTATAAGGCCCATTTTAAGGCACCCCCTGCCCCGCCGTTACCACCGCTACCGGAGCCAGGAATAGCGGGGCCACCGGGGACTAGGGGTCTGGGCTGTTGTTTTAAATTCATACTTAATTGGCTTTTGATCAGACGTGTTGGTGCCGGTGCCGGTCGAGAATAGCACCACCCCATCTCTTCCCGTGGGTGTCGTACGAGGCCACTAAGGGATAAACCGGAGGATGGGCAGCAGCGTCTTCCGCGGACTACATGGTGTAACTGACCCGTCAATGGATCGCTACAATGCTATCGACTACCGTATGGACATTGGTCGATAACGTTGTAGCGATCCATTGACGGGTTGTATTAACATGATTGACCCGACACCTATTGCAATGACGTAATGTATCACGAGCAGCATGCGGGGATTCGCGCTATAAAACTGACCCTTAACGCTAAGTTACCGATTTTCAAAACGTGACAACATGTATACGATTGACGTAAGCGAAGTCCGTTCATATCAAGAAGCTTCTTCACTGAAAGCATTCGCGTGAATATTCGAGTGGTGTCACAGAATAAGTAATAACTAATAGTGCAAGTACTATCGCGATCGTTAATTTGTGAATTTTCAAGAAAAATAGGCTTGAAGTCGTCAATGTCATTAGAGATGCCAAATCATTTGTAACTTATAGGAGACTCAACCTTATTGTTGTAGAATGCCAGAATGACTTTGGACCTAAGGTAGGTCCCAAATTTAAGTTCGTGACTGTACAAGTATGAAGGGTGGTGGTGTGGATGGTAGCCGAGCGTTACAAAGCTTACACACCTCCGCCGAATGTTCTCAGTGAGGACGATCCTTTATAAATCTGTTAGTAAGATTCCGCGAACGCAATATTTTCGTAAAGCTTTTTATAGAGTCGCATTTTTCTGTGATCGATCAATTTCTACGTAACCTTTTTACTCGAAGTTTAATTTAATCCTATTCATATTCATCACATTCATGAATAGCTGTTTATTCGTTTTGCATTTTGTTCTATTCCAAAAATTTGACAGAGTCGTAGGTTCGTTATTATGTCAGGCCTGGAGGGCCAAAACAATCCAGAAATAGGAGTTCGAGCACGAGCTTGACTCACAAACAAATTATAAATATACAATATAAATTATAAATACATGTATACACAAATTACATACCGGACAGAAAGTAACAGATGTCATATACACGTTAATTCACATCGATAAATACGTACTACTTTATACACTTATCCTAAATAATTCTAAATAAAAAGGACAATCAAAGCAAATTAAACCCCCTATATATATAAATAAGGTCACTTATACATACCCGGTTCTATGAGACATGCGCCCTTTTTTCTAAGGAGAGAATAGGCCAGCTGTGACAGATCCCGTCGAACTTGTCAACTGCAGAAATTTTGAGTGTATAGAAAATAGAAACGTTAAAAGCATTTGCATCTTGCTGAGGCTATAGATGCATAAGGCTTACGAAAGCGATTTCCGAAACTCCATGATCACAGAATTGAGTTGCTTAACATCAAACTCGGATAAATCCATGCAAAGGGACATCGGAATTTGCGTTCTTTTTCAAACAACATAGGTTTTAAATTCGTATACCAAATTTTAAGAATATCTGAGTTTGAAGTTAAGCGACTCTATTAGAAGAGAAGAACATAGAACTTTAAAGACATTACATTTTATTCAGAACGACAAGCAATCAAAAAACACGATCAAAAACTGAAAGTAACAAGAGGAAAAATAAACAAAAGAAAAACGCTTAGCGCTAGATAGGCAATTATGTAAATTTAGTTTTACGGGACAGAACAGTGGGCAGCAATCGCTAGAAGTACAGTTTTTATAGTCTGTACATGGCCGAGCGCATCGCACAACACTTATTTCATAATCTGTCCAACCGCTCCAAGTTGACAGGAATCGAGAGTAATCTATAAGCAATGACTGCTTTAAACTCTATACATAAACTAGATTCATTTAGTCTATGGTTATTAGGACGGCGACAGACAATCACAAATTGAAATGTCGTCATTACTTTGAAAAATCCTCGTATCTCATATTTCGTGACGTACAATTTTAAACTTAAGTGTAGAGAGAATTAAGTTCAAACTTATACACCTCGAAATATCAGATACGAGCTTTTTCTTAAGTAGTAACGATATTACACAATGATATAAAATAAATAAAAACATCTTTATTTTCCGATATCACGCACCATTCAGTAAACTTGACCTGTTCGAACCTTCGTTGATTGAAAACGCCAATTGGCTACGTCGGATGCACGTAAAACCTGCAGGGCCGGTATTCTAGACGCTAAAACCATATCGTCTTTGAGCTGTTATCGTATTGTCAACGTTTTGATAGCTCTTATTTACTTGACAGTAATCGGGGCTGACACCAAAACAATACCGTAACAGGTCAATTACGGAGGTTCTTGTCTAGCTGTCATTTTGAAAACATCTGTGTATTTATTTAATTTTTTGTAAATTACTTTATCGTTGATTTTGGTTCGCAAATCTAGGGCAACTCTGTGAAGTAACCTCCAACACTGACGAAGAATATGCATCAAATAAAATAACAGTGAAAAGTTGATTCTGAATGAGCAAGCGGTCAAGAACACTCCAAGCCAATAAGCCATTGAAGTGGATGCCCGCCATCTTCAATGGTGTGCCGACTGGGACTGGAAGACGCCGACGACAACGACGATTCACCGTACAATTGCTTTTATATACTTGACATTGGCAAAAATACATAACTTGTAGACCATTAAAATAAATAAATAATAATAATAGGTCAAATACGGTATTGTTTTTACCGGCGGGAATACAGGCCCAGTTCTTGCATAACGGGCCGAAAACACGAGCACTATCGGTCAGCTAAATTTAGATGCATTTGAAATGCATGTTTGTTTTACAATTGCTATTTTGGTCTGTGTCTCTAAAGATGCACATATTCGAGAAATTTCGCGGTCATTTTTCAACTCTATTTATAACTCCGTGTATGTGTGTATATGTGTGTTTGTGGTGTTGTTGCTCTTAAACAAATGAGTAATTCAGATGCGGTTTTTTTTTAAATCATCATCGTCATCATCAGCCTATATTAGTCCACTGCTGGTCATAGGCCTCTGCCATTGCACGCCACCGAGCACGATTCGTGGGCACTCTCATCCAGCTCTTGCCAGCCACCTAGCGAAGATCGTCGCTCCACCTAGTCTGAGGGCGTCCTGCACTACGTTTGCCGATTCGCGGTCTCCACTCAAGAATACGATAACTCCAGCGATTATCGGTTCTGCGGCACAAATCACCGGCCCACTGCCACTTCAAGCTGCTAATTCGATGGGCTATAACTTTAGTTCTCTGTCGGATCACCTCATTCCGGATTCGATCCTTCAGAGAAACTCCCAACATAGCCCTCTCCATAGCTCGCTGAGCGACTTTAAATTTGTGAACCAGCCCTATCGTAAGTGTCCACGTTTTGGCTCCGTATGTCATGACAGGTAGGACGCATTGATTAAATACTTTTGTCTTCAGGCTCTGTGGAATAGTCGACGTGAAGACTCGACGCAATTTCTGAAGACTCGACGCAATTTCTTTAAATTTATATTTAAATAAATTTAGTTAAATCGGGTTTATTGTTATTTTCATTTGTTAGAAACATACAATTTTTATAAAATTTATACTTACGGGTCAAATAGTAGTTTTTTATAATTTGAATTTAAATCTATATCTACGGTTTACAAATAAAATAAATAAATAAATATCAGGGGACAATGTCACACCATTGACCTAGTCCCAAACTAAAATTAAAGAAGTGAAATTAAAATTAAATCCGGCCAAAAACAAAGAAGTCCCTGTGTAAAACCTTGTGACAATGACAGTTAAAGAAGAAAAAACCGCCAACTTTTTGTTTCATTTTTTCTCATGTGATACGTAATCTAAAAAGTAGAGCAAGATAGCTGACGCAAAGTACGTCTTATAGTCCGGTTTCTATGCTATATGTTCTTATTCTGTGTGTTATGGTATTGTTTTGACGTCAGCCGCCATTACTGTCAAGTAAATAAGAGCTATCAAAACGTTGACAATACGATAACAGATCAAATGCGATATGGTTTTAGCGCCTAGAATACCGGCGCTGCATGTTTTACGTACATCCGATAGTAACGAAGCCAATTGGCGTTTTCAATCCACGAAGGTTCGAACAGGCCAAGTTTAAGAATGGTGCGTGATATCGGAAAATTAACATTTTTTTATTTCTTTTTCACTTCTCATGCTCTTAAAATATTACTTTAGTCTCTGCACATCGGGACTAAAGCTCCTTATTCATCTCTAGGAATTAAAGTTTTTTTTTTTTTTTCTATGGAAACCCCTAAACAGCCAATCAGTGTTTGTGAATGGAGGATTATCGCCTTTATTGCCATTTTCAGTGATTGTGGATGGACCATTTTTAGGCAATGGAAATAACCTCATAATGACAACTGTGCAAAAATATTAAAAAAACGATTTAATTTCGTGAAACATGAATTAAAATTTGAGTTTTGAATATGAATTTTTATTTTATTTCCTCTCAGTAGTTGTGAAAAGCATTATGTCTGCCTCGGTAGAAAGTGCAATTTATTGACTCGTACAAAAATCGCGTACTTTCTATCCTCTGCAATAATGAACTATTTTTAGTTGAGTTCCGTAACTTAAACTACATACTTACAATATTTTTCTTACACACCTTTACAATAAACTGCAACAATCGGCGTTCCATTATGACCTTTATGTGTATTTGAAATCTGTTTATGTTGGTTGTTCTGTTTACCGCAAAGTTGTTTATCGCCTACAGTGAACTCTCTTAAGGCTACGTACTTATTAGAACTAAAGCATCTGTCACTTGTACTTATATACGTGTGAAAAAGTGACGGATGATTTATCCACATTTTGTCACGTGATAAACGCAGCCGTATTAGGCCCCCAGATTTATATGGGCTGTAGTTAAACTACGTTCTGTTTTTTTATATCTTTCTAAAGGGTTGTTATAAAATATATTGATTTTTCTTTTAAATCCATACTAATCCATGCTAATATTATAAATGTGAAAGTGTGTATGTTTGTCCGTCTTTCACGCTTCAACGACTGAACGGATCGAGATGAAACTTGGCACACATAATGGTTAGGTACTGGAATAGGACATAGGATAGTTCTTATCCCGGAAAATTGGACAGTTCTGAGGGAGCAGCGATGAACGACTTCTACAGGGTGACCCAAGACTATGGGCCATGAAGAGAAAGTACCTTAAATATCGAAAATAGGATATTTTGCTTAAGTTAGTAATACTGCATTCAAAGATATTTTAAAAATTACTTGCTTCGTTTGGGAATCGAACCGGCTTAAATGTGAAAAAAAAACACTCGTATTTTTATGATGCCAATCGAAAGAGTGAACCAAAAATAATAATTCTTCTTAAGTAACATAGTATCTTAAAAGATGCTGCACGATGACTAATTAGCAGTTTAAAATGCTTGTAGTACCGTATTTCTTGACCGATTTTAATTTTAATTTCACTTTTGGTGATCTCTTTTACGGTATTTTCATATTTTGTTGAGAGACGCGATTTAAAAAATCCATTCATATTATTAAGTAGGATGTACCATATTCCTTTTAGATTTTTAAAATGAAAAATATTAAGATATTTGAGTTGTTTCCTTTAGTTCGACAAATGGCCTTTAAATATCACATCTAAATGGCTACAATGTAAACCCGTAAAGAATAATAAATATTAACACGCTGTATAACATAACGACTCACTCTGAAATCGACGCACGTACTGCCGTGATAATAAAAGGGAGCTAACTGCATAGTAATATTAAAAGAATTTTAAATCTTATGCGGTTAGTAACAGAGTATATAATGCTACGAGTACTATGTAGCAGTTAGCTGTCTTTTTTGGTGTTACGGCGGCGTACGTAACGGAATTCAAGCGAGATTACCAAATCGCGATTGTCAAATGTTTGTAAATGTTTACACTCAATATAAAAACCCTATTATAATTTAGCTATAAACCCTAGAAAGCAAACCATACAACGGATCAATAACACTATAGAATTTAGCTATCGTTATACGGTTTCTACAAGTTTTTAATTAACTTGCAATGTACGAGTATGTAGTGGTAGGAGATCCGAATAGGAGACGATCTTCACCTAGCTGTTTATTCGATAAAAAGTATTTTATATCAAATTTAATATGCTAAGTAATATGGCGAATAGGTTGACTGAAAAAATTCTGTCCAGTACTTATATGATTTAAAAAAAAAAGTTTTTTTTTTAAATTGTTATTTCTTGTTTATTAGACCAATGAAATACTAATCGAAAGTATGAAGCCTATAGAATATGCAAACGTTAGGTTCACTATTTTTTCCCATCTTAACTATTGGGTAGGCAGGTATAAACAGGTAAGTCGGTACTAATAAATTGCACTAAACCTAACGTTTGCATATTCTATAGACTTCATACTTTCGATTCGTATGTAATTGGGCTATAAAACAAGCAAAAGCAATTTAAAAAAAAGTTCATTTTCTGTTTTTTTTATCATATAAGAACTGGACTGAAATTTTCCAGTCAACCTATTATAAATATATTACTAAGCATATTAAATTTGATATAAAATACTTTTTATCGAATAAACAGCTAGGTGAAGGTCGTCTCCTATTCGGATCTTAGACCATAGAGGTACATGTATGTAGGTTCAAGGAATTTAATTTGTGACCCATCTTAGGTCCAAAGTCAATCTGACATTCTACAGCAATAAGCTTGAGTTTCCTATCAATTACAAATGACTTGACATCTCTATTGACAATGACATCTTCAAGCAGATTTTCTTTGAAATGGGTAGCTAATTAACTTCCGTGACCGTATGTGCGGTAGGGTGTGTCATTTTTGTCAAACTGTGAAATTCGAAGAGTAACTACACAAAAGTTTCTTTTTTAAGTGTAATTAAGATTCGCATTTACAGATTTTATATTTAATGGTACTTTTGGCTCGCTCATTGACCTTGAAGTTGGGTAAAATTGGCAAAATACAGGGTTAGTAAAATCTGCATTTTTTATTTTAGTGTATAATTATATACATAAAGTATATTTAATGTTTGTCTTGTTTAAGAAAAATAAAAAAAGCTGTCATGTTTTGACGTAATCAATCAATTCACATGTCTCCTAACGCACGCAGTTAAAACGTTTAATGATAAGAATGCTTGTTTGTTTATTTTGTGCTATTAATGTAATTTCCCATGCTAAAAACTTATTTGTTGTATAGGAACCCGATTAATTGGTGCTGTAAGAGTGTGTTATACTAGGAACTCAAATATTCATTTTGGGCTCTTAGTATGGAGATCCAAAAACTTTACCTCAATTGAGTGAGCCAAAGATGTCTAAATAAACCTCTATTTTTTACATATTTTGTTATTTTAGATCTCAATGCATCTTTTGATTACCATTAGATCAACAAAAAAACAAAGTTTTTATTTCCTATACTAAGGTGACACACCCTAATGTGCGGGTCAAATCTTGTAAGTTAAATTTGACCCACTTCCCGGTTTCCGATGAAGCTGAAACTGTACATGCATGTGTAAATTGGATGACAATGCAATACTATGATGACATAGAGCTGATCTGATGATGGAGTCAGAAGGTGGCGACAGTATCTCCGCTATTCTGCCCGGCTAATCCAATACGCAGTACTCAGATAAAACTCCTGTAGCAATGTCAACCTTATTACTAACAGAAGAGAATTAAAACTACTTTGATTATTAAATTTGGAATACTGCTTAGTCAGCTTAGTAGGGCAGTATTACTTAACGTAGACCCACCGTGTTGGGACTCATTTGTTTGGTCTTGATAAGCAGATAATGACTCTGCAAAGAAGTACAGTTGACAACAAAGGCTTGTCCCAAAAATAAAATGTTTTTAATCTGCTTCCTTCTTAATTATGTTATAAGACAATCGGTACAAAGACTAGCATAGAAGCATTCCCTCTATGTCTTTAGGGTTGGCAACGTTTGCAGTATTGAGATCTGAATCGTAAGAGTGCAAACTTGAGATTGTAAATGGCTTCAGGCTTGAAAGTGTACTTACCATCAGGTAACTTCTTGCTTTGCCTTTCTCATTGACATAAAAAAAACACGTAAGGCCCACCAAACAAAGAAATATGTCAATGAAATGGGAGCCCTTTGTTTCCCATAATTTTATTGGTCACAATGTCATTGTTGACATAATTATTGATAGTCATAATTTTTTATATCGCTGAAACTGAAAACTTTTCAGAATTACTGAAATATCTAACGTGTAGACAAGGCTAGGTTAGGTCAGGTTTGATTTATAGAAATCCTGAAAAAGTAACAGTTTCTTTAAAAAACACGTTATGACTTGCGATGATTATGACCTAAAGCACATTATGACAAAAAACAATTATGGCAGACAATATAGACCCGAAATAAACACCTTTGCCTTTAAAATATCACTTACGTGTTAACTTTGGGTATGGTTCGCTATCTGCAAGGCTTTGCGAGAAGCTTAGATCAGAGGATTATAGTTAGGACAGCAGCCACTTAAGTCTGCCTTGAGGCGGTCTGAGATCGATCATTTCCGTTATGCAGAACTTTATGTTGATCTTTGTTGTGAGATGGGTCGAACTACAAATTCAGAGGTCCTAGTGAATAGGGGTATAAGCAGACCTTTATAATATCTTTATCATAACGTTATATTTCGTTAGTGCTCAAAATTTCGTTTAAATATATGGATATTTTTTCATAACTTTACGCTACACCGTAACGAAATCGTGATAACGTTACACTTAAATAACGCTATAATAACGTTAGGTATGAAACTTATGAACTACACGCTATTGCCGCTCTTTAGGTCTCCTTACGGGCATTTTGCGTGACTGGCCGACGTCCCAGAAGGGACGATTTTTGTCCGTTTAGACATCGGAACCAACGCCCTTTCGGTGTCCGTTCATATTTTGCTTTATCACAAAAAATGCATTTTAAAATGCAAATAACAAACGCAGATTTAAAAATTACGTTACACAAAAATAACGGCTATTAACGTTATTATAGCGCTTACCGAAGTATCGTTATACGTATAGCGTTTTGTTTGATAACGTTATAATGGATTCCGCTACAGGTAAGGCGTCAAATAATGTTATAGTAGGTATAACCATATTCGTTCAATCTAACGTTATGAAAGATAACGTTACGGTCTGGGTATAAGTCTACTGAAGATCAAGTGAAAAAGGGTTTAAGTCTAGTATACTCCGTTCATGTATATACCCTTTTTTATAACGAGTTAAGTCGACTTGTACCTCTTTTTCACTAGGACTCCAGAATATGCCTAATACTGACTGAGCCTGTATACTGGTTTATGGAAAGAGCTTCTTCAAATATTGGTCTTAAAACAATGAAGATTGGGTTTATAAAACAATAACGATATAAATACTTAAGTACATAGAGAAATTTATACTTAAATATATAGAAAACCTCCAAGACTCAGGAACAAATATTCGCGCTCATCACACAAATATCTGCCCTTACTGGGATTTGAACCCAGGACCGCTAGCTTCGTAGGCGTAAGGGCGCTTAAACATAGAACGTCCGTTTTAACGGATCTTTTCACCTTGTAATCTTCCTTTTTACTGGATCCAGAATACTGTTTTGGGTGTGAACTCGCTCATACATACGCCATCAAATAACGGATCGCTATGTGTACGCGCCCTAACGTGGTGTTCAAAGTGCCAGAACATTTGTTTATGGTAATTTGCCACACTATGCGTGCATAAACCGATTTAAAAAAAAGAGTATAATATAGTTTTCTCAAACATGCCATGAAATATTGATGTTATGTTCCTTATAATAGGCCGCCAAGTATGACGTTTCAGGTGCGGCTAGGACAAGAGGTCGTTTATGGAATTTCATACAAATCTTGCAGGCCTAGGCCGGCAAAGTCCTCTTTTTCAATTTCCATTCCACATAAATTTGTGGCACAGGCATCATGACATTCTGCCACTATGCGTATTAAAAAAAGCAATAAACGTTTTTATTTTTATTTTAGTGTAAACATGTCGGCTGTGTTTATGAACAGGCTAGATTGCTGTTTTTTTTAAATATACTAAGCCGTGCATCCATTCAAACCGTTTGCATGTTTATCTAAAGTACTAGGAGAACAAAGGTAATTAGGGGTGCGTACCGCAACTTAGACCGCAGGCGGGCGGGCGCACACGACACAGCGCGGATGACTGAGCACTGTAGGTTACTTTTAATATATTTTTTTTAGTTTTTTTAATGAATTATTATTATGTTTGATGTTTGAGAAAAGCACTATACATACCTCGGCGGGAAATATGGGGTTGCCCGCCTCAGACCTATCCATATGTCTTCGGCCGGCAACCCCTTTTGTCCCGGCCTCTGTAGTAATGACTATACTAAGCTGTTAAAGATTCGGCCTGATTGAAAAATAACACCTTTGTAGTAAAACGTCTTCGGTGATATCCGATACATTTGCTAACGGAATAAAATGTCTAAGTACGTAAGGTCTGTTCATCCTTACTTGTCTTATATAGTAAACAACTTTCTAACCTCAAAATGAACATATTTTGGATAAAACAGCTATTTTAAACAAAATAAAGCAATCACAGACAATACATTGGCCAAGTGATGTCCAAAATGTCAACTCGGTTTACTTCATTTACGATAAAAGCGCTGTTTTATCCAAAAAAGGTTCATTTTGAGGTTAGAAAGTTGTTTACTATATAAAACAAGTAAAGATGAACAGACCTTAAACATTTCTATATGGACGAATAACCAAGTACTTTAATGACAATTTGCCTTTGCCTAACATTTGGCTTGGGTAAAAAAATATGGAAAGCGTTTAGTTGCGATAAACTGTTTTGGCGGTGTTTTATTTTTGTTGAAAATTGGTGAAATGATATTAACCCGGTTAAAACATTAGACTATAATCCTAAGATAAATTCAATAATCTACTTAATATGAGAGGTTGATTTTCAATGTCAGAAAGATTCCATACATTTTCATTGTTAAAAAGTGTCCAATAAGTCAATGAGGACGTCACATTTCTGAATGAATCACGTGGATAACTTTTTTTATCGAGGAAGCCAAGAAAATTCTATTTCCATCTAGGAAAAATATTTTTAACGTACATGTGACAATTGAGATAAATATCTTAGCTGGGGCGATGAAAAAGAATTATTATCAAAAAGAACGGTTTTTCACCTATAATCGATTCTCCTTCCTCCGTTTTCACGGACAAATTTTATCTTTTCTCTGCTTGTATATATCCAGTGGAATTACTCGAAACAAAGTATTAAATTCTTGGCAAATCGCGTCTGCGTACTAAGTCTTGAAGGTTTTCTATGTATTTATCTATATAAGTATGATTATCGTTGTCTACTAGGTATCTATAGTTTAAGAGGATCTTAAAGCAATGCTTAAAATAACGTAGCTCTCAAAAAAATGCTTACAAATTTAGCTCCGGGCGATAATGTTTCTAGCTCTCTAAATAAAGTCCTATTTCCACATTATTTGAATATGTTGCAGTTCCGTTTTTTACTTTTTCATTTGATTCTTTCCAACATACTCGTATATTTTCCTGGAAAGGAAAACGTACAGACCTAGTTTTTCATAACCACAACATATCTAAAACCGGGCAAGAGCATGTCTGACCATGCTCAGTGTAGGGTTCCGAAGCCGAAGCCGAAGTAACTACACAAATACCATTTCAAAAAACAACCAGTATGAACTATTTCCAGTTATTTGGTGCTGTCTCAGGATCCAATCAAGTCTACTTAGTCGTCATAGTTTTTCTTTCAAATTCGTTTTAGTTTTGGCTACAGCTACAGTTTTGGCTGTAAGGGGGGGGGGGGGGGGGGGGGTACACTTGAATATACACGTAAATTCGTAAACGGATCCCTTAATAAAAAAATGTTTGCACAAACCCGCAATATTTTTTCCAATGACCCGCAATATTTTTATATCCAACGACAGCCCACACTAAGGAGTAGACAAGAAAAATAATACATACCCACGTTACGAGTAGGGGAGGTAAACTAAAAAAAAATAATTCAAGATTTTATTTTACCACTTTGTTGGCGTGACTAATATTTATATTCATGCCATATTACAGCTTTCTAGTACTAAGAGTATCTGAGCTAGGCTGCGGACGGACGGACGGACATGGCGAAACTATAAGGATTCCTAGATTCACCAGGTAAAATGGTAAAATCTGACTATTTTTAAGGGGAGAGAAACGTTAGCTAAATTGTATTAAATTTTATAGCTTTACATTCCTCTTAAACTTATGAGATTTGTTTGGGAATAGGTTAATTTATGTGAAATTGTACAGTCACGAGATTTTTGGTACCCACCTTAGGTCCAAAGTCAATCTGACATTCTACAGCAATAAGGTTCAAGTTCAAGTTCTATTCTTTCATATATCGCACCTTTAGAACAATAATGACCTAATTCAAAATTTGTGCTTTCAAACTTCGAGTCATAAAATTATTATCATAGAGACCTAACTCGAAATTTAAAATTTCTCAATTAGGTCACTATTGTTCTGAAGGTGCGAATGGCTCCTGTCCAGTGGGACAATTCTGCCAGTTTCAAGGTTGGAAGTTACACGTGATCGGTGTAAATGATATCAAAAAAAAGTCATAAGTCGACGTTGTACGGTGATCCTCTAGCCTCCGTGAAGCGATGTAACTTTACGAAGACCAGATGGGATTTTCTTGGTGCAATCCTTCCAAAGGCGAAACGTGTTCAAACTTGAATTCTTCATTATACTGCACATTTGAATGTTAATTTACTGCATATTAATACATCATTACTATCCAATAAACAACAAAATATGCAAAAAATAAATTACAACTAAGAAAGCGACGCCATCTTGTCGAAAACCCAAAGAGAATCTCAACAGTAAGGTTGAGTTTCCTAAAAGTTACAAATGACTTGACATCTCTAATGACATCGACGATTTCAAGCATATTTTTCTTGAAGTGGGTCCCAAATTAACGCTCGTGACTAGTGTTGATAATAGTACATTGTTGCCTAGGCACGGAAAGTAAGGGATTTCCTGACGAGGTGGTTAGCAGGCCGAGCAACAGCGAGGCCTGCTAAAATACGAGTCAGGAAATCCTCGTTTCCGCCGAGGTATACATAATGCTTTTCTCAAACAATGCGAGGAAATTATACAGATACATGATAATAAGTATTTCTAAAAACCTTTGACAAATTCGGAGAGAATGTTTGTTTGCGTCATACGAGTATTAGTTAAGATAGTTTCACGCACAACGCCGCCGCCGCCGCCGCTCCGCAGAGCCCCGCCGCGCCGCCGCCCCTCACTGCGCCCCCACAAGTTGGGTGTACGGGATTTTTTTCATGGTCTTTTCGATTTTATACGCAATAGAGAGCACTTATGCATGAACAATATAGACATGGACGGAAAGTGTTTTCATATGGTTTTTTTACTCCTAGAAAAGACTCAAGTCCTTGGAGTCTCCAATTCTAAGACTCGACTTAGTTTTTTAGACTCTAGTCATTGAATCGAAGCTCGAGCTCTTTTAATCTTGGGAGGGACTCGAGTCTTCTGTAGTCTTCTATAGAGACTCAGTTTTCTATAGACTAGAGTCTTCTATAAAGACTCGAGTGTTTTGTTTTAAGTTTTAGTTAGTTCCTACTTATTGTTTAAAAACATTTCATGTATTTATTATTATTTTTATTTCAAACCTTTGTGGAACATGCATGACACCGTATCAATTTCATTAGGTGTCGCATCTTTTATAGTTTTTTTTAATTTGTGCATCAGAAAAACTCGAGTCCTATAATGAAGACTTGAGTCTTTTCCAAAACTTGAGTTGTGATTTCTGGACTCGATAAGACTCGAAAAAGGACTCGACTCACGACTAAAGAGACTCGGCCTTTTAAGCTCAGAGTTCCGTAAATATGACTAGAGTTCTTGCAATGAAGACTTCAAAAACTCGAGTCGTTATCAACACTACTCGTGACCGTACCTTGATATTTTATTTAACATTAACTATTAATACAATAGCATAAAACTAATTATTAAGCTTATTATCTTAGAAAATTACAGTCGCTTACCACTTTATGCATTTGATGGATCAAAGAGATGTCATAAACACGCCGCAGCATCTTAAGGAGCAGACAGACTTGAGCATTACTAATAATTTATAATCAGACCTAGGAATCTACGGGTCAAATGGGTTTGGGTAAAAGTGTTGACATTTTGTAAAATTCATACATTTTCATGGTGAGCGGCCATTCGTAAAAGTGGTAAATTATGATAGAATTATTAAAAATAAACATATTTTGTTATATAATGTAATACTCTTAAGAGCATCGGAGCCGAGATATTTAAATATTCATACTTGGGCGTACTTTTGTACTAAAAACTGAATATTTAAATCTTTAAAATCTCCGCTCCGATGTTATTTAACGCCATAAATGATATATATGTATGTGTATTTAGAGGTCCTCTAAATAACTATGGAAAAATCATCAGTGGACGCTGAAAAAAAAATGACAACATTCATCAAACAAATTTACCCAATGCCCTTTAACGACAGCTAGGGATCGCCTATATCGATAAACTCAATTATCAATGCTTTTCCCATATCGCACCTTCAGAACAATAGTGACCTAATTCAAAATATCAGGTTTCAAACTTCAAGTCATAAATGTATTATTATAAAGACCTAACTCGAAATTTAAAATTTCTGAATTAGGTCACTATTGTTCTGAAGGTGCGAATATCGCTACAAGTTTTGTTTGTAAAAATAAAATTTTATTGTAAGTATGCAAAATGATACAAAATAGCAACATAATTCTGGTTATTCTTTATTTTAGAAGGATTCTTGAACCTTTACTCATCGTCATCATATTTTTTTCCTCATTGTGTATTTCAGAATTACTGTCTCACTTACTATTGTTAAAATGAACGATCAGAATTTGCTCAAAATTTTCGGGCGTTTAACTTCTTCGTCTCGACTGATGAATCCATTTCAGGTGCACTCAAAAAAATGAGAGCCAACTAAGAGAGATTTTCACTTAGTTGACAAAAAATTATTACAAAATTATATTAGTTATATCAACCAAAGCTGATAGTTAACGACAGCAATTTCTTTAGTGATTCAACTAAAATCTTAGTCGATGTATCTAACGTCTTAGTTGATGTATCTATCGTCTTGTCAGGCTCGTATGGGAGCAAGTCGCTTATGCACTACAATCACTATCTTGTTACAAGCGACCAATTATTTTTTTCAGTGTGGCCAAAAGATTTCAATTTCTGTGCAATTGGAATGCTGCGGGCGATCACTAGTATGCAGGAAAAGCATCAATAGTTGAGTTTATTCAAAATCAAAATCAAAATCAAAATATTTATTCAGTAAATTGGCCACATACGGGCTCTTTTACACGTCGGTAATATACAGTGAATCTACTAGCGCTTCGGACAAGACCATCATTGCGGAGAAGAAGCGCCGCAAGAAACTCCAGCAGAAGGTCATTTTTTCAAACATAAAATACAATAATACTTAAAAGTAAGTTACATATAAAAAAAAAATACAAATTCAAAATTAAAAACATTACAAATAAATGTAAAAATTAACAAGATTACATGTCAAATACATGAAACTTAAAATAATGACTAGGAGAACAACACGACGAGGTCTCTACGTCAAAAGTCATTGGTATAGGCGATCCGTAGCTGTCATTAAATTTTGCCCCGTAGATTCCTAGATCTGTTTATAATAGATTTTCCCTTTTATTCAAAAACTCACGAATGCTAGAATATGCTTCTAATCGAATCTCATTTTATTTTAAGTAATGGCTTTCATTCCTGTTAAGGTGTATTTCGCCAATGTCGAGTTATTTATAGACACCCCCGTAGATTTGTTCAGAAGAAAAATATTTTCACTTGTGTAATAAACACAGTGATATTTTATATTTAGATACGTTATGCTCATACCAAACGCACATAAAATCAGTCGCCAATTACTGACAGTGGCTACGTTACCAGATTTCTACAGACAAAGACGGCAATCCGTAGCGAACGCTATTGTTAGAAAGAGATAAATAGTTGTTTCAAATTGCGTATCCGAATGACGTGGCGTGCCCGCTCATGGCCGCGTGATGGCCGCCACAAAATATGGCGATGTAAACGAAAAATGTAAAAAATATTTACGGTAGTTAGGAATGAAATGAGACATCCTTTCTTCCATTTATAGTTACAGTATACTTTCGGCAGCCTCTAAAAACACAAAACGGCATTTTTTATGACTTATATTTGTTGCATTTCGGTAATAAAACTTTACTGTTTTTGACGCGTGCGTGTCAGCGGCCACGGCGCGACTGAACAATAGTAAGGCAATTACCTTCCTTTTCGAGGAACGCTTTTACGCACAGATGACGTATCTTAATATAAAATATCATTGAATAAACAGAATTAAACGCACTACGGCTAAAATGTGGCGTTGTATGAAAAGGGACCTTATTGTCGATGGCGCTTCCGCCATTATTAAAGATGCTCCGATGTAAATACAACGTCGCGTGACGCAGTGCGGCGTAAGCGCCATCGACAATAAGGTCCCTTTTTATAGATAACGCCACAAATATGTTTCTAATTTTATCGAATTTTTACTAACCACTTTCATTCCTATTAAGGTGTATTTCGCCAATGTCGAGTTATTTAAACACCATAGACTTGTTCGGTAAAATAGTACCTATTTTCACTTATGAACTAAACTAAACTTAAGCACATGGGGTTAGGTAGCGTGTCAAGTACTAAAATTTAATCGCTTAACTTCAAAGTCGGATGTACTTGAAATGTGGTACACGAATTTAAAACTTAATTTGTTTGAAAAAGACGCAAATTCCGTTGGCCTTTTGCATGGACTTATGCGAGTTTGAAGTTAACCGACTCAATTATGCTTATAACAGGCTTTGCCCTTATCCGTTATTTTGATATTTATATTTGACAGAAAGTGACGTACCATACTTTAACTAAAATAGGTTTATAGTGCGTTTATGTATAAGGGAGTAAATATATAAAGCTATACTCGTAACTTCGGCTACTTTTAGGTTTTTTATCTACTCTGTAATGAATTAACACGGTTTAACGATTTACGAAAAGCGAATAAAGTTGTTTTTACCCGACTGCCGAAGGAGGAGGGTAAGGTGTTTCACAGCCTATATATGTATGTTTGTTCCTTTGTGGCACTATAAAAACTAAACCCGTTGTCCGATTTTGATGATTCTTATGTCAATCGATTTGTCTTAATCCGGTGAGTGTTACTGAAGTTATGACAGTAATAAAAATTCAATATGGCGGCAACCAGACGCCATATTGCTCAAATTAAAAAAAAAGTCGACCAAGTATGACAAGTGGGGTATCATTGAATAGGGATTTTACAATCATCTTTAGGTTTCTTTCATCATTTTTCATTTTGAATGATCATTTAGGATTTATAACGATTTAAAGTTGGTTAGCAACAGTCGGGTTTTGAAAGCTTGCTTTTTGTTAAAGTTATTTCCATACAAAGTAAAAAACAAACACTGGGACACCTGGTATGGAGACAGAAACTTTATGTAACATTCTAATTATGTAAGATAACACTGAAAAACTAATGAAATAAAACATGAAAATAATGATTTTTCGTGACATGGACATAAGGGAAAATTACAAAAAAACAGATTGACTTTTGCTGCGACTGCTCTAAGTGAGTTCGCTTTTGAATGCGTCTCGGCTCTATTTATCTTTTCCACAGATATAAATACACATAGATAACGCAAATGCATCTACGTCGCGTGTCCGAATCCGGACTTAACATCCGACCAAGCGTCGGGGTTGGCCGTCGCTACTGACGTTCCGCGCTCCTGTTGTTGCAGCCAGTCGGCCGTGAACATTAAGAAAATGCCTCGTTGCGTGATAATAAACTGCAATAGCCCAAAAAAGCGACGACTTTGAATCGATTTTGCGCGGAAAACGGAAAATTCTCTTCTCTTGATGTGTCACAGTTGGTAGCAAAAAGTGACACGGTTGGTTTTCATACAGATTGAGGTGTTTACGTTATCTCTTTATCTAATACCTTTAAACGAGCAATTCTATCATCATCATGTCAGCCGAAAGACGTCCACTGCTGTACATAGGCCTCCCCCAAGGATCTCCATTCAGACCGGTCTTGTGCTTTTCGCATCAACCGCGTTCCCGCGATCTTTACAAGGTCGTCACTCCATCTTGTTGGAGGCCTACAGCTCGTCTCCCGGTACGCGGACGCCACTCAAGAGCCTTCTGACCCCATCGGCCATCAGTCCTGCGAGGAATGTGCCCCGCCCACTGCCACTTAAGTTTTGCTATTCTTCGGGCTACGTCGGTAACCTTAGTTCTAATGCGGATATCATCATTTCTGATTATATCACTCAGAGAAACCCCGAGCATAGCCCTCTCCATAGCCCTCTGAGTGACTTTGAGCTTCCTTATAAGGCCCATTGTTAGCGCCCACGTTTCAAATCATATAAATATATAAATAATATATATACATATAATCTGAATCTCGGAAACGGCTTCAACGATTTCCATGAAATTTGAAATATAGGGGTTTACGGGGGCGAAAAATCGATCTGTCAAGTTGTCATCTTCGGGAAATTTCGTTTTCAACCCTCGCGACGCTCGGTCTGCCAGGTACTGTGTATTTATATCTGCGATCGTCGCCTTAACAAAGCCCTTTGAACTTCAAGATGTTACCTGCACTTTGAAAGCGGTGCAGTCTCGGTCTTAAAGATTTTATTTGACGTCTTATTAAAATTTCCATTAACTTAGAAAACTCACTCGAGCACAAATAAATTGTTCGCGTTTCCGTTTTAGTCTGCTCGATGTTTTATTGTATCTTCAGAAAAGATGTACTTTTGATTTATTTTATTTACTGATTTATTCTACTCACTTGACACTGGCGAAATCACTACGAAATATTATTAAAAAACCCATCTTGATTATTTCGTTATTTTAACATTATTCCATAAAAATATGAATGAGAACTCGTGTAACCAGTAATATAACAATAAGTTTTATTGATAAAAATACCTACACTACAAAAATGCAGTACTTAACCACAGCGAATGTGCGTCCGTTGAGGTCAGGATTTTGGTCTTAAATTAGATTTTCAAGTATACTTATCTTAATTTCGGATACAATAGGAAAAAAGTCTAGTTGAAAAGATTTTTGAGTAAATGCCTCTGGAAGTAATAACCGCCAGCCTGACCCTGGGTTGGCTGTATCACCACTGATGATGATGATGTTCCTTAAGCTGGTTCCGGAAGTCTGGCACTTTTTTTAAATCTGAGTACGGGTTCGCGTTTGTAGTCCCGACGGATTCTCAGATATTGATTGTAAGTTCAATTCTTTCATATATGGCTTCTGTCCAGTGGGACAATTCTGCCAGTTTCAAGGTTGGAAGTTACACGTGATCGGTGTAAATCATATCAAAAAAAAACATAAGTCGACGTTGTACGGTGATCCTCTAGCCTCCGTGAAGCGATGTAACTTTACGAAGACCAGATGGGATTTTCTTGGAGCAATCCTTCCAAAGGCGAAACGTGTTCAAACTTGAATTCTTCATTATACTGCACATTTGAATGTTAATTTACTGCATATTAATACATCATTACTGTCCATTAAACAACAAAATATGCAAAAAATAAATTACAACTAAGAAAGCGACGCCATCTTGTCGAAAACCCAAAGAGAATCCAGATATCGATTTTCAAGACAATCGAAGCAGTACCAAATAACTTAAACTGATCACTTTCATAAACGGTGATAGTTTTAGGGCCAATTTCATCAATGAAAAAAAGTTTAAAAAAACAAAAACCCGCCTTCAAAAAGCAAAAAATAACTTCTTTAAAATGGTAGGTAAATAGGTCAGTCCAACAGAAGTCTGCTTTTGGTTAAAATATTGTTGGACGCCGACTTCAGTTGGACTGACCTATTTATCTACCATTTTAAAGAAGTTATTTTTTGCTTTTTGAAGGCGGGTTTTTGTTTTTTTTTAAACTTTTTTATTTTATACTTTTTAGTGATCATAATTATGCTGTTATTCTCCCATTTCTCAAGAAACAATAGAACATTTCAATCTCGCCGCAAGCAACGCCGTGGGAAAGTCATAGTCATATATTTAAACCTAAATATGCTTCGTCATAGTCGCTCAACTATCTTAATCGAAATATCTTGTCGCCACCCTCGAAATATATACCGTTTAGGAGTTCCGGTGGCCATCTGTGGTCTTCATCATCAGTTCCACTTCATCAAATAGTGCTTTACAAGACCAAATACACGAGTTACAATGAAAAATACCAAAATCGCTATAGGTGTGCCTATAAATTTTCAAGAGCTCCGCCGATTCCTTATGGATTCAACCATCACATCTTCATTTTGAAAAAAATAAGACCAATCGGGAAGCACTAGCTTTCAAATAAAAAAAGAATCATCAAAATCGGTTCACCCAGTCGAAAGTTCTGAGGTAACAAACATTAAAAAAAAAAACAGACGAATTGAGAACCTCCTCTTTTTTTTGAAGTCGGTTAATTAAACGCGATCGGCCCTTAGTAAGGTCTGTTCATTCTTACTTGTCTTATATAGTAAACAACTTTCTAATCTCAAAATGAAACTTTTTAGGCTAAAACCGCTATTTAAAACCAAATAAAGCAATCACAGACAATACATTTGCCAAATGATGACCAAAATTTTTATTCAGTTTACTTTATTGACGACAAAAGAGCTGTTTTAGCCCAAAAAAGTGTCATTTTGAGGTTAGAAAGTTGTTTACTATATAAGACAAGTAAGAATGAACAGACCTTAGGTTATATGCTCACTCTCAACAGTATTTATGCTCAGAAAGGCAATACGGGGTGACGTCCGCAGGTAAGATCAAATACCGTTTACCATTTTCGTCCATATCTGTAACTTACGATTGGCCTAGCGGCTGAGACGTAGGTCTATGACGCCATGGTGCCGCGGCTCAAATCCCATATATATATATATTTTTTTTTAATATTAGTTCTACCGCTGCCGTATGCGTGAGAGAAAGGGAAGCCAGACAGGCTGTCTAGTAACGCGCGTTACGTAACGAAATGTTTTACCCTCCGTTAAGAAGTTATCACTTCAAAAATTAGCTATGCTTTACTAAATAAACCCTTTTTATACATTTCTATTAGCAATGTACCGTTTGGTGGTAGACCAGCGCAGAACTTCGTCACAATGAGATGACGTATTAAACGCCTGAGCCCTAAGCTTTAAGTTATGTAGCTGTTATTGTGACACAGTTCTACGGTGGTCAGCGAATTTTCTGACAGCGGCACAAGTCACGAGCATTTCTCCTTTGATGTGCGCGGAATTAATCCTGCTTCATTTTCTTGTTTACTTTTTTCTAAAATTAAGGCATAAGTCGAAATAAGGGAAAACTACGCTGATTCGTAATGATTCTAATTATGTAAGATACCACAGAAAAACGTATGAAATAAAACATGAAATTAATGATTTCTCGTGGCATGGACATTAGGCAGAATTACAAAAATTCAGATTAAAATAATATCTCCGAAACTAGTAAAAATCGCTGAACATACAAAGCGGTTAACTCGATAGCTTTTTAGCTTCTCTCTCAGCCCTCTCAGTTTTGGCGTTGGTTTTGGGGACACCATGCATAAAGCTAGGCATTCACGGACGCGCCGTTTGTCTCGGCGACAGATGGAGTGTATACAACTGGATGGGCGCAATATTTTTGACCACATTCTCGGGCGCCAGACTGATTAGAAAATAGCATCCAGGGAACACATTCACGACGATGCCAAATGGCTTCGCGCGGTGGCTTAGCGTATTCAAACGTTGAATTTCGACATTCACGATAGTTCCATTCGGATGGCGCATTGGCGCGTCGCGCTGGCTTTCCGTTCATTTGGAAATCCAACGAACTGCGCCAAGTGTTTTTAAACGCTACAGTTTTGACATATACGGGTCGTTTTTCTCTCTATTCGGCTTGTTGGAGCGGTCGTGAATGCCCAGAGGGCCCTGCCAACATGCATTGCGTTAACTAGCGTTTCTATTCGATTCGTTTTCAAACCAATCGCATCACTGGTAGATGACGTGATACGAAATTTCACGTGATCTACCAGTGACGCGATTGGTTTAAAAATGAAAGGAATAGGAACGTTACTTAGCGCAATGCATCTTGGCAGAGCCCTCTGCTTAAGATAACCATTTGTGTGCGCCAAAGTTCATATAAAATTGCAGCTCCGATTATTGGAACTCCGATTTTTTTCTCATATAATTTTACATCATAAAGATCACTCTTCATACTCTTCATAATATTTTAACTCATACTCATCTGAATTTATAACGCCAATATTCATGGAACCGTACACTTTTCAGAATTTCTTAAATTACGTGTAGATAAAATTAGGTTAGGTTAGGTTAGATTTATAACAATCCTCATAAAGCAACAGTTTCTTAAAAAAAATGCATTATGAGTTGCGATAATTATGACGTAAGAATGTATGAACAAAAAAGTATGAGATTTTTTTTTCGAAGAAATGATGAGTATAGACACAAATAGTTATTTGTATAAAAAATCTAAAGACCAATTTTATATGAGCCAATTTCCAATATGGACCCTAACCATTTTGGCGCTCTAAGGCGCTCTGTGGTAGTTATATAATTTGGTGCGGGTAAGTATGGAATTTATCTCCCATTCCCTTCCTCTATTCCTCGCAATCCATACGAAGGATTTAGAATCTGCTTTGTAGCTATACGGGGCTTATAGTCTCGTAGGTCGAGTGATAGCCGTGAAATTGAGTACGTCATCGGGTCAAAATAATTTGCACAAACTCAGTATGGGAAGTTTTGGTATCGCCTTGACTTTTCACTAAGTACTGTTGAAATGATAATAAAGAAGAAAGAAAAAGAAAAGAAAGAAAAAACATTTATACGTGACAAACAGACAACAAAATACAGTGCAACCATTTTCCTAATAGCTATCGGCAATCATCGTTTTTCTATGACACACGAGTGACAGATATACTGTCAGTTGCGAGTGCAAGCGTGATAGCGATAGCCATCCGAAAGCTACTAAGAATCTGGGAATACTTTACTGACATAGACAAAATACCTGTTGTCACAAAATAGTTCCAACTCAGCGTTATGCTAGCGTTAAAGCCAGCGTTGGGCTTCCGTTGGAACCATCCAGTGAAACCACGGAAGATTACACACACATAGCACAAACACACACACTAAACTAACTAAAAATAATTAAAATTATGAAAATAGGTGGTTTAAAATGATGATTTTATCCATTTTTATGTCAGTATCCAACACAGTGCTAAAGTTCAAAGTTCATAGTACAGTCAACAGCATAAATAAGTGATCATTTATGTACCTTGTCGCTTTCAATCGTTTCACAATTTTGCATGACATTCCAAACACGACGTTAAAGTGACAAGGTATATAAATGATCACTTATTTATGATGTTGCCTGTACTATAACCCTTAAAAAGATTAATATAAACTGTAGAAATGCCATAACCATTTTGATGCTTCTATGATAAAAGTTAGCCGTATGGTGTCGGCGTTAGAATATTTATTTATTTATTGTCAAACACATGCAAGTTTACAGTTCGCAACCAAAACACTTACACATTATTAATTAGATTAGAGTTTAGAAATTAAGAGATATAGAAATGTCATTAAATAAGTAGTTAATAAAATTACACTTATCATTATAATATATAACAATATTAATTCGATTCTAAGGTCACCATTTTGTCAAACTTACATAACTATTTTATAATAGAATAGAATAGAATAGAATAGAATAACTTTATTTCAGACTACAAGGCCCATATTTACAAATACCTTACAGACTAGCATACATATCAATATATAACATAAAATGAACACAACTATTAATAAATTTTCGCGGTGTCTGCTAGACGGCGACCACGAAATCGTCGAAATAAGACTCCCCTCGGCCAGAATTCCTCCTTTAAAAAGGTCGACAGACAACACTACAATTGTCAAGACACAGCCTCTGGACACAGACTGGGGTGTCGTTAAAAGCGGCTTAAATTCAAAAGCGAGCATTTTACTTACTAAATGTTTCTCAAGAGAGGGATGGGTTTGTATAAAACCCATATAGAATTAGGAAAACTTAGAAATCAAATCCGGAACAAAGTTTCCGTGAGGCGCGAGTAGGATCCAAACCGAAATACGCGGCAACCCCTACACGTCACACGTATTGGCTTGTCATTTCCGCTGTCGAAAATAAACAGGATTGACGTAAGCTGCCGGACGGTCGCGTCACGGAAAATCTCTCGTGACAGAAAACCGTTTACGTTAGCGTGAAATTATCTTGTTTAGGGCCCCAGAGTATTTAGGACGCGTCAACAGTACTCTGTAAGGTATGAAAAACTACAGCCAGCGCTCAACCTACGCGTCTCCGCAGCTCAAGCTTTATTTACATTGCCTTAAGGATTAACTTCGTAAGTCTTATTCCATATTGTAACGCCCTGGATTTTTCTCGAAAACATCAAAGAAATACCAATACAATAAGGCTTTTGGCCGAGTTAAGTTTGCTTTCTCTGAATTCTTTGTCGGAATATAGGATCAAAGTATTCGATGGCACCCATATTTTGGTAATCTTATTGCAAACTAGCGGAAGGCTACAAATTCCGGGAATAACTTTAAGAAAAAGCAAGCTTTCAAAAGTCGACTGTTGCTAACCAACTTCAAATCGTTATAAATCCTAAATGATCATTCAAAATGAAAAATGACGAAAGAAACCTAAAAATGATTTTTAAATCCCTATTCAATGATACCCCACTTGTTATAATTGGTCGGCTTTTTTTTGCACAATATGGCGTCTGCTTGCCGCCATATTGAATTTTGATTACTGTCATATCTTCAGTGACACTCACCGGATTAAGACAAATCGATTGACATAAGAATCATCAAAATTGGACAACGGGTTTAGTTTTTATAGTGCCACAAAGGAACAAACATACATATATATGCTGTGAAACACATTACCCTCCTCCTTCGGCAGTCGGGTTAAAAGGTAGGCGTTGAAACTTTTCGGAACTATTGGGGCTTATTCATAAACTGATCTTAAGAAGCCACGTATTATTGTGCAACCATGCCCACATAATAATGAAAAGGGATGGCTTTATATACTTACACGCGAAGAACGTGAGATAGAGATATGCACGAGCCTTGATAGGAGCGTAAAATTCAAACAATTGCTGTTAACTTTAAAACCCAATGATATAATATAGTAAAATGAGGTAGATATGTTATACGCACTTCGATAGTGGCACCCTAAAACCAAGCCAATTGGTACACCTTTACTTAGTCTTGCGCCGTCAACGGAACCGTGAACTAGTCTGCAGAGCAACATAAACTCGTCTTTGTTTCGCTCCCGGAAATTAGCATAACATCCTTCTTTCACTTATCAATTATGAATTAGTGTGTAATTGCAATATTTACTGATTATGTGTGCGTAAGCCGGGCCATTTTTACACGCGGAATACCGTATACGAGTAGGTAACATATCTACCTCTTTTTGTATTATATCATTGTTAAAACCACACAATTTACTTAAAAAAAGCGGCCAAGTGCGAGTCGGACTCGCCCATGAAGGGTTCCGAGAAAGGTAAATTGCGGTTTACGTTTAAAGACGTATTAAAAAAAAACTACTTACTAGATCTCGTTCAAATTAATTTTCGGTGGAAGTTTATCATTCTCTTATTTTAGAAGTTACAAGGAGGGACAAACATTTTACCACTATGGAAATTTCTCTCGCGCAAACTATTAAGTTTAGAAAAAAAAAAAAATTGTAACCTCAATATACTCGTAATTTTTGAAAACCTATCCATAGATGGGTATGGGTTTGATGAAAAATTTTTTTTTTTTGAGTTTCAATTCTAATTATGGGGAACCCACCAAATTTATTGTTTTTGTTTTCCATTTTTGTGTGAAAATCTTAATGCGGTTCACAGAATACATCTACTTACCAAGTTTCAACATAGTTCTTATAGTTTTGGAAAAAAGTGGCTGCGACATACGGACAGACAGACAGACAGACATGACGAATCTATAAGGGTTCCGTTTTTTGCCTTTTGGCTACGGAACCCTAAAAAACTGTTTTACCAGGTTAAAAAGTTATGAATACTCACCTATTGATTCAAAAATCATCGTTAACGATCGTTAAAATTCGAAGACTTAACCAAAATCATAAGAAAAAGGTGAAGGTGTCCGTCATGTTTAAAACAACATTATCGAGGATTATGTTTCTAACCGTGTTTTCGCGTTTAACAGTCTCAAGCAAATATCATCAAGTTTAATATATGCAAAGAAAAGACACAAGCGTTATGGATATTCAGAACAATAGTGACCTAATTCAGAAATTTAAAATTTCGAATAGGGTCTCTATAATAATAAATTTATGACTTGAAGTTTGAAAGCTGAAATTTTGAATTAGGTCACCATTATTCTAAAGGTGCGATATATTAATTACTATAGCGACCTAACTCGAAATCCAACATTTGTGAATTAGGATGCGATATGTGCCCTCTTACCTGAGAATATTCACCTTAAAACCAGTCTCAGTCTACGTCAAGTCAGCAGACAGGTTAGGTAGCAGATTTGGTGGGACCTACATTTCTAGCAGAAAATTTCATTTTCTCAAACATGCCATGAAATATTGATGTTATGTTCCTTATAATAGGCCGCCAAGTATGACGTTTCTCTTTTTTAATTTCCATTGCAAATAAATTTGTGGCACAGGCATCATGTCGTTCTGCCACCATGCGTATTAAAAAAAAACAACAAACGTTTTTTTTTTATTTGAGTGTAAACATGGTGGCTGTGTATATGAGGGCGGTGCGCTGCGGGGCGACGGTGGGCGGGCGGGCGCACCCAACACAGCGCGGATGACTGAGCACTGTAGGTTACTTTTAATGTTTATGCACTCCTAGTAATTTGATTTTTGTTTAAATTTTTTTATGAATTATTATTATGTTTGATGTTTGAGAAAAGCACTATACCTACATACCTCGGCGGGAAATATGGGTTGCCCGCCTCAGACCTATCCGGCCCCGCTTTGCTCGGCCGTCTATATGTCTTCGGCCGGCAACCCCTTTTGTCCCGGCCTCTGTAGTAATGTACTATAGTTCTAAACCTTGAGAAACTATTCTGTGTTCTATTACAAAGAACTGAAAGACCAATATCACCTGGTAGACTGTTTGTCTTGTTTTTAACTTCGTTAAGCCCATCATACCACAAACGGGGAAATTTGTGAGTGGGAATTTGAATCTACCAGCGAGGAAATAAAGGTCAATTAATAACCTTTTCCCTAAAATGCTATACAATTTATACTCGTTCGAATAAAGTTTAAAATAAATTGCCTTGAATACTTCTATAGAACACAGGTTTCAAGACGTTAAGAAGAGCTGCTAACGCGCTTAATCGCATAAGTAAAAGCATACAGATATAGTGAAATATCCTTTAACATCGTATTTTCTCGGCAATGTTCGTATTTGTCATGCTACTTCAGTCTGACTCAGTACCCATCAAGACAACGTGGGGGAACGTCGCATCGCGAGAGTGATAATCGATATAGAATGGTTAATACCAGAGTATTTTTTTGTTCATTAAGATTAAATTTGTTTTCAGTTCTTTTTAATAGTCATGCCGAAAGCATTAAGACCTGGGAAACGTTTAGATCGACTAGCCTGTGAAATTATTTTTGAACTTTTATTTATGTTTCTTCTTGTTTACCTACACCTAATTTCTATATATTTGATCGTGGTGGTTTTAACATCTCGGCGTGATATACTTCAAACTCGTGGTTTGACATTTGACACTGATAACTAAAGTACTATATTTATTTAAATACAAACATGTCACTTAATGATCCAATAATTCATAGACACGTCGGCATCATTCGGAAGTTGACGTGAGTTCCGAGTTTTCACGATGTGAAAGGATTATTCACTAGATCTGTACTTAATAAACAGTTAACACAAAACAAATTAGTCATTTATTACAAGATTATGATTGTTGTGCATAAGGGACAATGCCAGATCTTGGCTTAAAACACTTAAAAAAAGCCCGCGGGTACGAAGGATGTTGATGTGACCTGCTTTGTATGAGATTTAAATTCAGTATTTTATTACTTACACATTTAGGGAACTTATACGAAAAATAAGACATCTTGCGAGTGACGTGCTGTAAATAATTTTTTTAGACAATTTCTTCAGAATAACTAACACCACATTGTTTTAAATATCTTTCTACATCAAATAAACCCAATTCTATAATTATCCGTCACAATGTTTTCTAAACAAAGCTTCTATGGAGACCTGGCATTGTTTTTTTCTTGATTCCATTTGATTCTGACAAGAGGCCACCTATGGTGCCACGCCCCCACAAGAATAAAAAGGGATGGCTTTATGTGCTCCCGCGCGAAGAATATGAGATGGAGATAGTTCACTCGCGCCTTGACGACAGCGTTAAATTCAATTAATTGCTGTTTACTTTAAATCCACAACATTTATTGAAAAAATGGTTTACCAGGATTAAGAAGTTACATATCCTCAACTATTGAATCGAAAATCATCGTTAAAGATGATAGGGTTTCGAAGATTCAACTAAAAACATGCAAAAAAGGTGTCATGTTTGAAAAATAAGTATCGAGGATTTTATTTCTAATCGTGTTTTCACGTTCGACAGTCTCAAGCAAATATGATCAAGTTTAATATATCCAAAAAACAGACACAAAGTCGTTATGGTTATTGAGATCCAGATCGCGGAACACTCCAGACTTTAGCATAGGTGGCCTCTTAAACACATCAACTAACAATTGTTGACACCACACTATCGGAGCAATAAGCACAAGCAAGACACACACATACACACACACATTCACGCACACACACTTAGATTCCAAATACCAAACTATAAATTTAAAACCTCGTGTGGTTGCCGAGTTAGAATAGTGCCACTCCATGTCTTCCCGTGGATGTCGTAAGAGACGACTAAGGGAATAAAGGCTTGTAGTACTGTTAGGCGATGGGCTTGCAACCTGTCACTAATACGCTGGTAAACATCTTAGCCTAATTGTGCAAATTGTGGTTATAGAATTATCAACAAGTTTTTAGAGATGTTTGTAATTCTGTAGCTCTGCCTACCCCACTTTGGGAACGAAGGCGTGAGATTATGTGAAATTTAAAACACCCTTAACTTAAGTTCATACTTTAGTTTCTTCAAATTCTAATTTGTCTTTGTGGAATATTTAATGTTAATATTTAAGGTTTCCCTAATACTTGGTGTAGCCTTTGTTAAAATAATGAAAATGCGTAATTAGCCCATGATTTGTCATTATGTCTGAAACAAGCCTCCATTGTTATTTAAGCCGTGGATTTATTGTTTCTGTGGATTAACTAATGTCATAACTTATTCATTTTTTGTCAACTAAGAAAAAATATCCCTTGCTTGGTTCTCATGATTCTAAGTGAACTATTGCCTAGAAATAACTTATATTACGAGTTCCATAATACAGCGGTAGGCAACGTTAACAATCTGATTAAGTGGTAATTTGTCATTAAGTGAACGCATGCGTAGAACTCATTAATTTGCGGCTCTGGCACACGTCTCGTATAAAGTTCTGTTATATTATTATCTAGGGCGACTTAGTTTACAACTAGACTATAAAAAAGACATATTATACCATTGACTTTTCGAGTTCATTTTAAAGTAAAATTGTGCCAGTAAGTATTTTACTGTATTCATACTACTTAGGTTTATTGACTTCTTCCTTCTTCTTCTTATTTAAGAGCTATGCTCTTGCCGGTGTAGCTCAAAGCAAGCTCTCCATTTTGCTTTACATTATTTTTAACCGACTTCAAAAAAGGAGGAGGTTATACGTTCCACTGTATGTTTTTTTTTTATGAATGTTCACCGATTACTCCGTCAATTGTCGACCGATTTCAAATTTTTTTTTAGTTTGATAGAGTATACTTTCGAGGTGGTCCCATTGTCACCAAATCTGTATCTGATGAGGGGATCAGTAAGGAATTGAGGGAACTCTTCAAATATTGTAGGCAAACATATAGCGATTTTAGTATTTTTAGTAACAAGTCTAGCATTTTCATTCAGAAAGTATCATTTGGTGTAGGGAACTGATGATGAAGACCACAGATGGCCACCGGAACTCCTCAATGGTACCGATTTCAAGGGTGGCGATAAAATATCTCGATTAAGATAGTTGAGCGACTACCTACAACGAATAATATTTACTTGTTGAAATATGACTATGACTTTCCCGCGGCGTTGCTTGCGGCGCGCTTGATATAAGTTAAAGTTTCATTTCAACTAAGAAGTGGGACTACGTAACAGCGTATTATGATCACTAAAAAGTATAAAATAAAATAAATGTTTTAAAAAACAAAAAACCGCCTTCAAAACCGCAAAAAATAACTTCAATTTTCAACAAAAAGCCGACATCAGTTGGACTATCCTATTAGGTGCCTACAATTTTAAAGAAGTTATTTTTTGCGTTTTTGAAGGCGGTTTTTTGTTTTTAAAACATTTATTTAATTTCTTCGATGTCATTTATTCTTGGTCTTCCTCTTCCACGCCTTCCTTCCATTTTTCCTTCAATTATATTTCTTAGAAAGCTGTCACGTCGTATGAGGTGACCTATCATTTTCCATCCTCTATTTATTCTCTATATTGTCCATCAATTATCTCTTCTCTTCCACTGTTTGCAGTTCTTTCGTGTTTGTTACTGTCTCGGTCCAACTGATCCTCTCCATCCGCCCCCAACACCACATCTCAAAGGCCTCTTACATATCTCTATCCTTTTGGGTCATAGACCATGTTTCGCAGCTGTACAGTGCTAGGGTCATGTGGGGTAACTGTGCGCAGCGGGTAAGTGTGCGCAACCCCTTTATTTAGGAATGGGGAGGGAGAAGTTTGTGATATGTGTAAGCAAATTGAAGATATGTTGGTGTAGAATTACTTTATGCAAGAAAAACCCAGATGGTATCATTCATTTACTTGAAAAAGAAAATATTCAGAATCCGGTGCCGTAAAGGTAAAATTTGCTGTCATGGCGAAAATCGACACGAGTAAATGAATTTTATTTCTGCTAGTAATGTATTTAAGCCTTCAATTTTGCATAAGATTTGAAGCCATGTTATGTCTCAATAAAGTGAGGTAAGTTTGATCAAAATCAGTCTGCTTAGTATAATAAAAAATCCACAAACTTCGCTTAGCTGCGCACACTTACCCGCAGTATGGGTAAGTGTGCGCATTTTGAGTTGGTTGAATTAAGGCGATTGTTCTTCGAGGTGGCGAGGTTTTATTGATAATTTCTTGATTTAATTATTACCTAAATAAATGCTTCGCCAGATACATATTTTCATTTTCCTTTCATGCTTATCGTTTCATTTTGATACTAGTTTGAAAATAAAGTGCGCACAGTTGCCCCACATGACTCTATTCGCACCTTTAGAACAATAGTGACCTAATTCAAAATTTGTGCTTTCAAACTTCGAGTCATAAATTTATTATCATAGAGACCTTAATCGAAATTTAAAATTTCTCAATTAGGTCACTATTGTTCTGAAGGTGCGATATATACTCCAAACAAACGTTTTTATAAATTTATTTTTGGTGGATCTGGATATCTTTGAAGTAAATAATTGTTTATTGTTATGGAATGCTTGTTTGGCCATTGCTATTCTGAATTTAATGCCAGGCGTGCACCTGGAGTCTGCTTCCTAAATATTTTATCTACACTATTATACATCCTCTTTTATGCGTTCAAAACCCGTAGGCAATGATTAGATTAGATTAGATATATTTATTTCATTTTAAAAATTTACATGTCATTTTTTAAATTAAAATACCATGAATTCACAAAAAGATCGTCAGAGTGTATAACAATAATAATAAAATAAATAATAGTCAAATCAAAATACAGTAAAAAATTAAAATAAAGAAGTAATATGAAAACAATTTAAAATAATATTAAAATGGTACAATGTCAAAGGAGTAAAGTATGTTTAAATGTCAAATAATTTATAAAAGCTAGGGCATGACCATGCAATGACCAGCATTACCTGTGGTAGTAGGTGACAGCGATGACAGCTGTTAATTTTGGAAGATGTTCCAAATTTGGATCAAATTCAAATCCATTTATTCTGTAAGTAGGCCCTGTAGGCACTTTTACATGTCTGAGTCTACCAGCGCTTCCAATTGACTCTGTTGAGAAGAAACGCCGCAAGAAACTCAACAGGAAGTCTTTTTTTTTATATGAGTAACTTATTACTATGATAAACTTAAGCTAACTAATTTAAATGTCACAGGGATGTACAGGTCCCAGGAGCAATTATGAGACTCAAAGTATATTCAATTTAAATTGGACATGTAAAGTCTCCAAATTTCAATTTAAAATTAAAAATAGACATAGGTAAGGAGATGTAGAAAGTCTCCACGGTCTCCACAAAGATCTCATTACCTTATAATATTCGATAACGTAATTTCAATATTACGTTACAGCTGTCATCGCTGTCACCTACTACCACAGGTACGGTAATGCTGATCATTTGCCTTTCGGCTTCTGAACCCATTTTAGAGTACTTATAATATGTGTGTAGATAAAGTATTGTACGAGACTCTGCGTAATTAGCATTACGCAACCGTCACGTAAACTACTATGAAAGAATTGACATTTTCTATTTTTATACCATTTAATGAGATTGGTGTGAAAAGTAGATTTGCAGTTTTAAATGTTACTAAAATTTTGGTTTTACATATTTACATTCATTTTCAGTGAATATCATTAAAAATTGTATCCATTGTGTTTAATAATATATCTAAATCCTTGTGTGAGGCTAGTCTAGGGCTTCGTACTCGATATAATGTTTTAACGCTAACCGTAAACGATTTTCGAAAACTTTCAAAATGTATGTTATTGACGTAGGCTCTCGACGCGACCGTCTGACAGTTATCGTAACACCACTAACATTAATTTGTCACAAATGCATTGTCTGTGTAAGATTTTAATCTCTCTGTGGTGATATCGAAATTAGTGTGTATGCTCCGCTCGCTTCGCTCGTCCTTATTATAAATTAAAAAGCACCTCAAAGTGTACCAGTGCATTTTAAATTAGTTTCGGGGCAGTGTTCCAGCTGCTCTGTTTAACTGATCAAAATTAGTACAGATGTAGTGAAGACTCAGTACCCATCAAGACAACGTGGGGGAACGTCGCATCGCGAGAGTGATAATCGATATAGAGATTTTTTTTTATTAATTAAGATTAAGTTTGCTTTCAGTTCTTTTTAAAAGTTAGATCGATAAGCCTATGAAATTATTTTCAACATTTACCAACCTACACCTAATTTCTATATATTTGATCGTAGTGGTTTTAACATCTCGGTGTGATATACTTCAAACTCTATTTATTTAATACAAACATGTCACTTAATAATTCAATAATTCATAGACCCGTCGGTATCATTCGGAAGTAGACGTGAATTCCGAGTTTTCACGATGTGAAAGGATTATTCACTAGATCTGTATCATAAATATTCATAAATATGAGGTAGGTTTAGGTTATATAATAGTTCTTCAGCTGGCCCGGAGGGCCAAACCACCCAGAAATAGGTAACGAGGCTTGGTGTGACATTGTCCCCTGATAAAAACAAAATAACAACCTCAACACTATGATGGAATTTGGTTTGTAGGTTTTTTGAGAGCTTTTATTTACTCGACGGTAATGGCTGCCGAGTTTAAAACAATACCATAACAGGTCAAAGACGATAATTATGGTTTTTACCGTCAAGAAGAAATAAGAATTATTTTCCGTATTTTGTTCAAAATATAGGGGCCAGCGGTTTCAGAGATAAGGGATGGTCGATTTTTGCGTATTTTCTTAAATAACTTCAAAACTGTTTAGTTACATTTTTTTTTAAATTTCCTAATTTATCCCCCAAAAGCAGCTTGTTCAAAATTCAGTTATTTACGTTACGCAGCCGTCTTTGAGTCACCGACTTACATATTTGTTGGTCAATCAACTCGATCGGTCTAGTAGTATTGGAGTAAACCTACTGTGACAGATGGAAAGATAGACAGACTAACAGACAGGCATATGGTGTGGAGATGGAACCACGCGAGTCGAACTCGCACTTGGCCGGTTTTTCTTGCCAAATTGCCTATTTTTGGACACGTTACGGAGGTTACAATAATATGCGCTATAAAAAAAGGTCTCAAATATTTAACTCGTGTATTCAAACCAACACCTTACAGCATTTTGGTTTTGAAAGGATTGTGATGATTATCATCATAAATGATAATCAACACAATTCTTTCAAAAGTAAGTACTTTTTTTAAATCAATGATGTCCTTCGCCTGCGGCGGGAAACTCATAATGTGGCCCGTGTTGCGGATATTGCTTGCAAGTTACAGGTCTTCCCATTTTAAAGTCTTCTAGGTATAAATACAGGTAAAAACAGCCGGACATCACACTAAAAAAGAATAAGGCCTGAAACCACACAGGGAAGCGAGGCTTCATGCTGATATCGTAGCGATCTTCACCAAATATCTCGGCTCTTGCATTAAGCTGGAACATAGAAAAAACAACATTTAGAAAATTAATAATAATAAATAACAAATAGTCAGGGGAGAATCTCACACAAATTGACCTATAGTCTGATCCAATTAAAATTGACAAAGATGTAAACAAATTAGTACTGTTTGACATACCTCAAATATTCATCAAGCGTGTTTTTATTTAAAATAACGTATAATTAATAGTTATTTAATGTTAAACTTAATATGAAAGTAATGATCGAGTATATAAATCAGTGATCCCCAAAGTGGTCTCTATCGACCCCCAGGGGTCGACGACGACCTGCCAGGGGTCCATGTGAGCGGAAAATATAAATGGGGAATGGGGAAAATAAAAATGAGATGAAAACGGGGGTCCACGATAGTGGTGGCAGGTGGTGACTCTAATTTTGGCTTTTCATTAATGTTATAATCCATATTCATACACAGACAGTCGATATCTACTTACTTACGTAATACTTTCTTATAAATATACGAATTTATATATAAACAAATTTCAATCATTATAAATCATGTTTAAATTTTCTCGAGAAAACTTACATTGTAAATTCGGCTAAATTTTAATTGATTTTACGTGCACATCGCTTAAATAGCCTAAAACTAAATTGCCTAATTTTTAGACAAAGTTTAGACGGCAGATTTAACAAGTGCTATTCCAGAATTGACAATGTAATATTGAATAGACTTTCTAAAATAAGAAGCGTCAGATTCAAATTAGCGCTGTCATTTGATTATGATAGCTGTTCGTAGGCAAAGTGTTTTAACGACACCTAAATAAAATTAGGAAGTTTAGCGACCGCTGTAGAATCAGTGGGCCCTGCCAAGATGCACTGCGCTAACTAACTTTTCTATTCGTTTCGTTTTTAAACCAATCGCGTCACTGGTAGATGACGTGATACGAAAAGTCACGTGATCTACCTGTGACGCGATTGGTTTAAAAACAAAACGAATAGAAACGCTACTTAGCGCAATGAATCTTGGCAGGCCCTCCTGGTCCACTGCCTGTGTCAATTTTTAGCAGGATAGACCTCTAACGTTATCCGTGCGAAAAATCCCGAAGATTTTTGCTTAGTTTTTACGTGATAACGTAAATATCAGGTAAGCCGGGGTCCACCTAAAACCGACACAAATGCCAAGTGGCCTATGAGACGAAAATGTTTGGGGACCACTGGTATAAATCATGGAAAACACCTTAATTGATGTTAAAAAGTACGTGATTATCGAGTAATAATAGTAAATTAGATCGTTTGGTTTTGTTTACATCTTTGACAACTTCAATTGACACCGACTTTAGTCCCAAGTTAGGTAACCCATCTAAATATCGAATTCCACTTAATCGAATTTCATTTTACCGTACGCAATTTTCTACTAAAACCAGCGCCTCTATTCTAGGCGGTATAAACGATATCGTAGTTTGCCTGTTATGGTATTGTTATGAAATCAGCCGCCATTACTGTCAAGAAAATAAGAGCTATCAAAACGTTGACAATACGATAACAGATCTAATGCGATATTGTTTTTACCGTGTTGAATAGAGCTGCTGGTTTGTATCAGGATACCTCGATCATTTATTACGTCGGTTTAGGTTAGCTTAGGTTAGGCTAGACTTCACTAACGAAAAAAAAAATAGCTCATGCAGCGAGAAATATTCGATGACATGAACATTCTGCGTAATATTGCGTTCGTTGAAATATGTTTCGATAAAATAATAGATACCGTAAAATGGGGTGAGTAGGGATTAAGGGGTGAGTAGGGACACAACCAAAAATAAGTCGTAACTTGCTACAAATAAAAACAAGTATTAAATGGACAATCACTTTACATCTATTGGAAATAATTTCAGTCTTATAATTAGTACCATATGCTTCATTATAGGTTGTATCCCTACTAACCCCGTTTTACGGGACTTATCAAATCTTTACCCAATCGGAAATTAGAAAACTAATATCTAAGACGTCTTGAAACCAAGCTATTACTTAACGGTTTCAGTGCGGATGACACGCCAAGCGTGTCATCAAATGTTTCTAACGTGTGGCGGATGACACGCTAGGCGTGTCATCATATACTATGGCATCGTCCTAATAGAACACGATTGCGCGTACATCGCAAGTTCACGCGACTGTTTATATGACTGTTTACATACAAACAGTCGCGCGAGCTTGCGATGATCGCGCAATCGCGTTCTATTAGGACGATGCCTATGGCGTATGGCACGCCTGGCGTGTCATGAAATAATTGTTCGCCGCCACAGCCGAAAGTTTTCGAAAATGGAAGACGCAACAAATCCGTTAAGATCGATGCAGTCGGTGTGCGGTCGACAGGACTGCACGCCAGTGCAAGTGGACTGCACGGTTGGTTTCAAGTTTTGATGTAGCTACGTCAACTGCATCAGAACCATACATCGTTATCGCGGGAGCAAAAACGAATTGACAGTAGTGAAAGTTTATGACAAATAGGCAATAACAGAAGTGACACGCGTACCTTTATACGTACGAGTTCAAAATGAATACATTTTCTTTAAAATATCTTACCTCCGTACTGACATATTTAAAAAGATTAGCTACGCAATCCTTACGTCAACCTCTTCAGTCACTTCTCCTGCTACTTTAGACATTTGTCATTCATCATTGATTTGATACGTACAAAAACACAAAATATATATCCTAATAAAATTTGAGTGCAAATGGAAAACATATATTTAAAAAGTTAAAACTAGTTTTGGAGAAAAATACTAGATTTGACATAATAAAACAAAATATTATTAAAGTTGACACGTTGACTTATAAAAGCGTTTACTCAGTGTAAGACAAGTTTGATTGACCGTTTCCAGCGAAGAACTTCTTAGAGGCTTAGAATGTATAGGCAGAATATTCCGTTTATACTAAACAGACATTCTGTTATGTGTTCTTTAATAGATTTGTTTTTGCTCCCGCGATAAAGACGTATGATCAGAACTGCCCTCGAACTGCCATTTTGAATTTCAAATGCTGTCCGTCTGAACCGGCTCTAACACTCACAGGCTCGTTAAAGTTCCTCTTCAGCTCAGGCATATCGTACGGGTAATGAGGATCCTTGGAATCTGCTCCAATTTCCGGTATTTTAGGGTAATCACCATAGCCCATTGCTTCAGGGTAGGGTTGGTACTCTTCGAAGGTTAAACCATATTTTTTGGCAGCTGCTTCGCGCTGCTCTACTGTCACTGGATAAGGACCTGGCTTGAACTGGTAATTCCAATCTAAAAAGAGATTCAACAATTATGTACAGTCGCGGATTTTAATTTTTATGCCATTGTGAAGTTATTTACATTTGCAGTATTATGGCATTCACGAGCATTTACGCGATTACACGATTAATCACGAATACCACGGGAATTTGATTCGGCATCTTAAGAAGATTGTGAAGCGCCGCTAAAATCGCGTAAAAAATGCATACAAATTTAGCTCCGGGCGTTAACGTTTCTCACCCCCTAAATCAAGTCCGATTTCCACGATTTTTGAATATGTTGTAGTTATTATAAAGAACTAGGTCTGTACGTTTCTGTTGTTTGTTTTTTCAATTTGTTTCATTCTAAGAAATATTTTCGTGTAAAGGAAAACGTACAGACATCGTTTTTTATAATATCTACAACATATTCAAAAATCGTAAAAATCGGACTCGGTTTAAGGGGAGAGAAACGTTTTCGCATTTTGTATGGAAATTTTTAGCTTCACAATCCTCTTAAGTCTAAATTGCTGATGACATTGTTGTTGTTATCTTTCTTTGCAAGGCGAACATGACGTTTGTGCCGCAGTATGACATGTTTATTTACCGAGCTTTCCCGAGCTCATGTCACAGTTTGACATACATACATACATAATCTCACGTCTTCGTTCCCATAGTGGGGTAGGCAGAGCTACAGAATTACAAACATCTCTAAAAACTTGTTGATAATTCTATAACCACAATTTGCACAATTAGGCTAAGATGTTTACCAGCGTATTAGTGACAGGTTGCAAGCCCATCGCCTAACAGTACTACAAGCCTTTATTCCCTTAGTCGTCACTTACAGTTTGACATCTTTCGAAAATTTTGCATGACATATGACAAAGACAGTAGTAGCATTTCTTTCTTACCACAATCGAATATAGCCGACTTTATCCGACAGTTGTTGATGATAGAGACGGCCATATCTTCTTAATTCAAAATTTTAAAACTGACCCACAGTAGTAGAGTTAACCGACTAAATTAAAAATTCCTAAAGTGGCATAGCAAATAAAATCCGGGACTGTACTACAAGAGATACAACTCCTTACTGCCCGAAGCATCTGCCACAAAATATCAGCAATGGTTGAAGTGGCACACAAAGCTCATCTCAACCTCCAACCCAATAATAATGTACTGATGACGTGTAACGTGATAATCATACGATGTCATATTGGTCGAAAAAATTAGTAGATTTCATTACAGCGTTAAAGCAGTTCCGCACTACGTCCGATACGATCCTAACCCGTGAAAATATGGGTCTAGAAAACTCGGACCGAATTCGGATATTGCTTACGCACTAATCCGAGCAAAATCCGTGAAAATATGGGGATAGAAAACTCAATTAGGTGTCATTTTACGCGGAGCCACAGTAGTGTTCACGTCGTTGATCATGAGTCCTTTCAATCGACGTCAACTTCTGGCAATTAAGGTAAAAACATAGGGAAACATAATGCAAATAACAACGTGCGCATGCGCTAGGTGCCACACTGAACTAATACATACACTGAATGCCTGCCGCTTCAAGTCACCCAGCCGCATACCTCGCCCGCCTCGCTGCCTCTCTCTCTGCTCGTACGCAGCTGGGCTTTAACTCGGACAGAGTGCGCGAGCGTTCATACAAATAATACTATTTCGGTCCGTCAAAAATCTTCTCCGGAATGGAGATTCTATAATGACGGAAAGAAATCGGATGACGGAGATCGGATCTAGTGCGTAAATTACCATAGAAATAGTTCTATTATTACTAGTGATCGGCGATCGGAAGAATTTTATGTCAAATTGTTGACGAAATTATTACATGGACATGACTATTTCATTTCTTGTAAAAAAAAATTACCTTACTAAAAATGTATGTTTTTTAACGAATTTGTTAGAAACTTGAGTAATAATGATAACAACGAAATATCAGTTTACGACTATGCACCTCTCACATCTGTTGATGTCGAACGGTCGTTCTCTTTATATAAATGGATCCTCAATGTTAAAAGGAATCGATTGACAATATTAAACGCAGAAAAAATAATGATTATTTACTATAACAAATTAAATTCAGTTACTTTTTAAGAAAGGTTTTATTTTGAACAACACTGACTTAGTCATATTAGTCATTACTATTCATGACGTAGGACGTCAAAGTGACATAAAATGCTTCCGATCGTCGATCACTGGTTATTACGGATAATATTTTCACGGGTTCGGATCGGATTCGGATCGGACGTAGTGCGGGACCGCTCTTATCGTTAACAAGAACCCGGCGAAACAAACAGTCCGGCGAATCGGTTACTAATAATCAATATGTGTGGAATTATTCGTGAAACTGAAACAAGTCCTTGACTTATACGGTCTTAAAAGTAGCCGCACACTCTAGAGCTATGTCACTTTATCGTCGTGTTTGAACAACTGTACTAAAGTGTCAAAAGCATTAAAGTGACAAGGTACTAAAGTTTGCGGTCACTTATATGACAAGTGAATTAGAGTATGGACACTCGACTACGACACGTACATACGATTATAGAGATTGACGAAACTACGTAAACGTATAGAAAACGTTTAAGACACGGGAGCTTCTTGCCGGGAATCGAGCCTGGGATCACTTGTTTCGTAGGCAAGGTTTGCCTCGTCGTCAAGACCTCCTCAAACCAGAAGTACCATTTTTCTTAATTTTACATTTGTACATACACACATAGTCACATCCGAAAGTGGATAGGATGGTATTAATAGTTCTTAGTTGCGCGTAGCGTTCGGCGGCGCGGTCTGCACTAAATTCAAACATATGGCGTTGTATAAAAGCGTTTACGTGGAAGCGGTTTTACGCGCGTTTGCTTCAAATACACGGTTACTTGCGGCGGAGTCCGCGGATGGCATCGCAGCGTCGCACGCGTCAATAACGGCGGTTCCCGCCGCTGCGCTCGCAGCGGGGCCCGCGGCGGCGCCCGCGGCGGCGCCCGCGGCGGAACCTTCTGAAAGTCTTGTTCGCTCCGCTACACGCTCGAGAGTCCGCCGCGGATGCAGTGGCGGGCACCGCTACTCTATACTCCCCGCACCACGCGCCGCGTCACGCCCCGCATCTTCATAAACAACACCGTTCATTGCCATATGTTTGTGTTTGCGCGTGTGATGACGCGGTCCGCTGCATGCGCCGCGTCTCCGTAAACAAGCCCTTACAGATGATTTGTTGAAACGCCCATAAAAATTTAACAGATTAACACTCTTTGTGTAAATGACTTACGGTTTCGCTTGGCAAAGGAAAAAATAGGAAAAGCCTTATGGCGTACGTAATGGTTACTAAAAACTGCTTTAAATAATAAATTTGACGTCATTTCTAATTTAAATGTCTTTAAAATGGTACAACAAATTCTTCACTCCCAGTTTCAACTTGACAATTGTCAACAGTGCTGTTTTTTTTTATTAAATGGCATCCACGTCCACGACGTTTTGGGGCAGTGTCAATTTTTGAATTGTCTAGCTTCAGTTGGATGATTTGTACATTACAAATCGTCCCTTTACTTTCTCAAGCTCGTATCTGATCGAATAGTTAGATAGGAAAGTAATTCTTATTCTTTAGAGAACATGAGTGCTTTTCCTATCCAACTATTCGATCAGATACGAGGTTGAGACAGTAAAGGGACGAAATAGCAATAGCCCGCGGCTCTGTCCGCGTAGAAGTCGTTTATTGTGTTTTTCTCGGGAAATATCCTATATCCTTCCTCGGTGTTCAACCTATCTTAACACCACATTTCATCAAAATCAGCTCAGTAGTTTGGCCGTAAAATTACCTCAAATTATTATGTTCAACTAGCGACGCGCCCTCGCTTCGTTCCGGTTTATGTAGTTTTCTGTAGCACCTGCTCATAAACCAGAAGTGAGTTACATAAAAAAAATCTCTTGAATCACGCTATCTACTGATGAGAACCGCATTAAAAACCGTTTAGCAGTTTGAAAGCCATCTGTTATTTACTACGACTAGACTTCAATTATCTTTATAACAATAGAAATAGAAATACTCTGTGAAAAATCAAATGTCTACCTACCTTCATGACGTACTGAGGGCCCTGCCAAGATGCATTGCGCTAACTAGCGTTTCTATTCGATACGGCTTTTGACGTAGAGACCTCGTCGTGTTGTTCTCCTAGTCATTATTTTTAGTTTCATGTATTTGACATGTAATCTTGTTAATTTTTACATTTATTTGTAATGTTTTTAATTTTGAATATGTATTTTTTTTAATATGTGATAGTTCTAATAATTTATATTTGTTGCTTTATTACCTTGTAATGTAACTTACTTTTAAGTATTATTGTATTTTATGTTTGAAAAAATGACCTTCTGCTGGAGTTTCTTGCGGCGCTTCTTCTCCGCAATGATGGTCTTGTCCGAAGCGCTAGTAGATTCACTGTATATTACCGACGTGTAAAAGAGCCTGTATGTGGCCAATTTACTGAATCAATATTTTGATTTGATTTTGATTTGATTCGTTTTTAAAACAACCGCGTCACTGGTAGATGACGTGATACGAAAAGCCACGTGGTCTACCAGTGACGCGATTGGTTTAAAAACGAAACGAATAGAAACGTTAGTTAGCGCAGTGCATCTTAGCAGGGTCCTCTGGTCTAAGATCCGAATAGGAGACGAACTTCACCGCGCTGTTTATTCGATAAAAAGTATTTTATATTAAATTTAATATGCTAAGTAATATATTGGTTGACTGAAAAATGTCAGTCCAGTCCATATATAATAAAAAAAAAAACTGAAAATTACCTTTTTTTTTAAAATTGCTATTGCTTGTTAAACAGACCAATTACATACTAATCGAAAGCATGAAGTCTATAGATTATGCAAACGTAAGGTTTAGTGCAAATTATTAGCACCGACTTACCTACCTACCCAATAGTTAGGCTGCACTCGCCACTCCACTGAGGCGGAGATGAGCGGAGTGGAGCGGAGCTGTGCCAATATTAACCAATATAATCTAAACTAACGGTCGCAAGGCGCACTCGACGTGACCGCATGCGCCTTCTATTGGTTAATATTGGCACAGCTCCGCCTCAATGGAGTTGCAGCCTTATGACGGGAAAAATAGTCAACCTACATACATACATAATCTCACGCCTTCGTTCCCAGAGTGGGGTAGGCAGAGCTACAGAATTACAAACATCTCTAAAAACTTGTTGATAATTCTATAACCACAATTTGCACAATTAGGCTAAGATGTTTACCAGCGTATTAGTGACAGGTTGCAAGCCCATCGCCTAACAGTACTACAAGCCTTTATTCCCTTGGTCGTCTCTTACGACATCCACGGGAAGACATGGAGTGGCACTATTCTAACTCGGCAACCACACGAGGATAGTCAACCTAACGTTTGCATATTCTATAGGCTTCATGCTTTCGATTAGTATGTAATTGGTCTATTTAACAAGCAAAAGCAATTTAAAAAAAAAGTTCATTTTCAGTTTTTTTTTAATCATATAGAGACAGGACTGAAAATTTTCAGTCAATCTGATCGCCATACATTACTTAGCATATTAAACTTTATATATAATACTTTTTATCGAATAAACAACCCGGTGAAGGTCGTCTCCTATTCGGATCCCCTACTATACAGCCTTCTAATAGACAGACAGACGGACGGACATAAGGGCTTGATCATAGGCACTCTTTGGGTATAGAACCCCAGTAGTAGTTTACGTGACGGTTGCGTAATGCTAATTACGCAGAGTCTCGTACAATACTTTATCTACACACATATTATAAGTACTCTAAGATGGGTACAGAAGCCGAAAGGCAAATGATTTACTTACCTGTGGTAGTAGGTGACAGCGATGACAGCTGTAACGTAATTTTGAAATTACGTTGTCGAATATTGTAAGGTAATGAGATCCAAATTTGGAATATCTTCTTAAATTAACAGCTGTCATCGCTGTCACCTACTACCACAGGTAATGCTGGTCATTGCCTACGGGTTTTGAACGCATAATAGAGGACTTATGACATGTGTATAGATAAAATCTATTTCACGTTGTTCGCTGAACATACAATCACACTTTACTTATGATATATTTAGGAATCGTAAAAAATATTTTTGTAACAATATATTTATCGTGTTGTTCAACCACGAAACTAGAAGGTCGCGGGTACCACATCCGAAAGAGATAAAATGCGTGTGATCGCGTCAACGTATTTATTTCGTTTTATCATTTAGACGGCGAATCACAAACCTGCCAAGTTCCATGCAGTGAAGGAGACAACAGTTGAATAGTTTTTTTTTTTTATATAGAAGGCAAATGAACCAAAACACTACAATTAGGCAGCCTTATACGTTCGACCTTATCTACAGAAGCCTAATTGAGAATGCACGCGCTAAAATGTGTTTCGTTAGCTCTGACGGGCCTACTTAAACTCACCGGTGTGGCGCGTTCACTTGTTCGACCGACCGAGCGCCGTAAGAGAAATAACACCCCTGGTGGCTTAATGTGGTCGTTTGCCATTAACTCGTACAGGGCATAATAGCTTTATAGTACATTACTACAGAGGCCGGGACAAAAGGGGTTGCCGGCCGAAGACATACATATATATATATATATATAGACAGCCGAGCAAAGCGAGGCCGAATAGGTCTGAGGCGGGCAACCCATATTTCCCGCCGAGGTATGTATAGTGCTTTTCTCAAACATCAAACATAATAATAATTCATTAAAAAAATAAAACAAAAATTACAAAGTCAAATTACTAGGAGTGCATAAACATTAAAAGTAACCTACAGTGCTCAGTCATCCGCGCTGTGTCGTGTGCGCCCGCCCGCCTCCGATCTAAGTTGCGGTACGCACCCCTAATTACATTTGTTCTCCTAGTACTTTAGATAAACATGCAAACGCTTCGGTTGGATGCACGGCTTAGTATATTGAAAAAAAAACAGCTATCTAGCCTGTTCATAAACACAGCCGCCATGTTTACACTAAAATAAAAATAAAATCGGTTATTGTTTTTTCTAATACGCATAGTGGCAGAATGTCATGATGCCTGTGCCACAAATGTATGTGCAATGGAAATTAATAAAGAGGACTTTGCCGGCCTAGGCCTGCACGATTTGTATGAAATTCCATAAACGACCTCTTGTCCTAGCCGCACCTGAAACGTCATACTTGGCGGCCTATTATAAGGAACATAACATCAATATTTCATGGCATGTTTGAGAAAAAGGTATTAACACCCGTATTTACTTTTCTTGACTACTACACTACGGGTGTTAGAAGCTGGAAATACTGTACAGTCGAGTTCATAAATATGTATACACTTTATAATTCCGACTGTATCCAGATCCACGCGCGTAGCTCGACCATGCGCCGAAGGGTTCCAACTTAAAGCTACAGGGTGTTAAAATTTCCCCGGATGGAATTAGAATCCACGTTTGTCAGAACAGTAAGCTTTACAACCACTAAACCTTCTGAGGAACGCTAATTTCAAGGGTCCTGTCAACCGGTCCCAGTGAAGTTGGGAATCAATTTTTCACTCTGACCCAAAACTTTCGGGGGGGAAGTTGGCTTTTTCAACTTTCCTTCTGCGGACACCACTTAAAGATTTAACATGTTAAAAAAGTTTGCAGTCAGTTTCGCTTTTAATTTGAGCTTTTTAATTACATTTTAAGCTTGTTTATAAGCCCAATAAAGTAAAACACTTTACCTTGCGAAGGTCGGGTATCTGGTATTTTTGGATACGTTATACAAGTAGAGATTTTAAAAGTTTTTGACCTTAAGTGCTGTCGTGTTTTCTCCTACATCCATGAAACTACAAAATACTTGATATTTCAAATTTATTAAATGAATAATTTTAGGTTATAGGTGTTTTTAGGGTTCCGTACCTCAAAAGGAAAAAACGGAACCATTATAGGATCACTTTGTTGCCCGTCTGTCTGTCTGTCAAACCCCTTTATCTCGGGAACGCGAGGAGGTATCGAGTTAAAATTAAAGCGTTAAGATTTCAAACTATGTCATTTAGGAAAAATTAAATTTCAAACAATTTGTAGTAAAACCTTGATTTAGTAGTTAGCGATAAAATTGTAAAGGCAGATTCAAAAATAAGTTTTGCATACAACATACAAACAATCACGCCTCTTTCCTGTAGGGGTAGGCAGAGAACACTTCCTTTCGCTACGATCCAGACAAACTTCCCTCGCTTCCTCCACACTTATAAGTCTCTTCATACACGTGCGTCGGTTTAGGATCTCCTGACCTGGCCCTTTCTCAATACGTCCCAGATCTGGGGGGTTATTATGACGTAACTATGCAGTTCATTTTACGCTGAGAGAAAAGGACAGAGTTATAAATAACTGCTATAGCTCAGTCCTTTACGCTCACCGTAAAATGAGCGGCATAGCCATGTCAAAACCCCCCTGATCGTGGAACGTTCGCTTTGGCCTTCTTCTCCAACTACTAATGTGCCAAAGGAAACTTTCCAAAATTGCGGAACATTTCATGTAGGAAAATTTCGGAAACTTCTCACAATTTTGTATGACGCTTGAAACTTTTCGTTTCCATCATAAATTTCTATATGTCTAGTAAAAGTTTCCGGAAATTTCTTAGAACTTTTCCAAATGTTTTGAAACTTTCCGCAACTTGCACATTAGTATCTCCAACCTTCCTATTTACTCTTGTCTTATTTCTACCCAGTTTGAAATGCCTCTTAAATTCCCTTACATCATTTCACCAAGTAACAAAATGGTTGTGAAAAGACTAAGAATAAATATCCTACTGAATAAGGATATAGGAATGGTAGGTCAACTATTCCTTTACTAAAAAAGCATTAGCTTCAGAGTCCAGTATCAAATTAATGCATCCTCAGGCATGAGCACAACTTTTCCTCGAGTTTAAGAACAAAATGCAGGTTAGTACGTCCAGCAATATGGACAAAAAATAAATTTTCTATTTTGTCCCTATAAATGATTCCTAGTCCGGTTTTTTCCCGAAAATGTCCATAATAATGATCCAGAAAGCATTTTTTTTCCCAAAACTGACTTTTATTAATTTACAACCTGTATCAACGCAACTATACAGGGTGATAAATTTAACGAAAACTCGATCATTTAGTTAAATCATAGAGTTCAAGAGCGAATGTAGAAATGATCTTTTAGCGCCAAGATACATTAAATCACTAGCCGCCCAAAATAAATCATTACGTTAACAAGACAAACATTATGCACGTGACATAAAGCCAATTTTAAATACAGACGGATATTTCCGGGCTACTGTTCACGTGCAATATGCATATGCATATTTCCGGTAGCAGTAAACAATATTCTCATCGGATAATGACAACATTGTTTTCTACTTAGTGAATTGAATTCGCATGACTGAAATTTCAGAGTGTATTGGTTCGTTATTTATTACTACTGTTTGAACTTTGTTCTACAATTAAACCTCAAGGCTTGTTAGGCTGCGGCTCCACTGAGGCGGAGACGAGCGGAGCTGAGTGGAGCCGCAGCCTGAAGCAGCATAAAGGACGTCCCAAGACTCGGCTTGACTGTGTCCAGCGGAGCGGAGACGAGATGTGGATTTCAACTAATAAGATTGGTCGATTCCTACACGTCTCCTCTCCGCTCCGCTCATCTCCGCTTGACTGTTTCCATTGAAGCGGAGTGGAGACGAGATGTGGATTTCAACTAACATGATTGGTCGATCCCTACACGTCTCCTCTCCGCTCCGCTCGTCTCCGCCTCAGTCGAGCCGCAGCCTTAGGCACGTGTGTAGGGTCTGTTTGGATCGCAAAAAATACCTTTCAACTTACCGCCGAGCAAGACGGTATTTTTTTGTACATTTTTGTCTATAAATCAAAAAATATATCAAGATATTTTTTTTTGAAATTTGCTTATTGAGCCCCTTCATATGACACCCGTTTGCTATGATCAAATTACTTCATATTGTTTTTAATACAAACGGACATCGAATTCTCACCATAAGGGTTACTTTTTTACCATTATGGTACGCAACCATAAAAAAAGACATTGTTACCCACTTTCTTGAATGCGCTTCATTCGACTGCGGTCATTTTTTTTGTAAAATCTTGACTCAAGTTCAATTTTGAAGAAGCACGGCACGAAACTCAACACTTTTTTCTTGCGACTCGTTTATTGCCGTTTCGTCAGAAACAGACTAACTCCATTTGTCTACATATTTTGTCTACAAGCTTCGTCTTCGTCTTCGTCTTTGGCGTTAATACAGTCATGAAGGTGGACCAAAGTATTAAGTATTAGCATAAGTAGGGATATATTAATAGCAAACATGTGATAACAAACACTTTAACTGTTATAATACAGTCGTAGGTATAATGCGTAATAAAAACACCGTATGGAAAATATGGCAATGGCAAACGCGATGGCTTTTTATTTTGCTAAAGCTTGATTTGTTATTCGTTAATAAATAATGCAAAATCCGTTAAAAATGTCTTAAATTAGGCTAAATAAAGCAATGAAAATGGCAAAGAAAATTTATTGTAAGGCTCTACAGCACCCCTCAAAAAGAACTTGTTAAATAAACAATCACCCTGTTAATATTTCAACGAAGAATACGTCATTTTCCAAGACCACTAACTTCTAAATACAGGTTGAATAGAAAAGTCTTTGATCGTGTGCGTGACACACAATCCATCAATGAGTAACGTAACTACACGAACAACACATAGACAACTCCATACCGGTCAAAAGCTTAAACAGATTTCACCTTTCCCCCATTAGCGATACGGTAGATAATTGAATAAGTCCTATTAACGTCTTCTTACTTATGAGAAGCCTTTCTTACCTGAGATGTAAGTTCATTGATTATCCACTAGATGGAGTTTACACCAGTGATTAACTTGCAAGCGTTGTGTCCCCCAAATTTAATGGGGTTAAATCCTACTTTCTATGAACGCTACAGCGATGTCTGGGTAAAAACTACCATATTGCATGTTTTTGGAAAGATCTGCGGTCTTAACTGACTGACAGACTTTATAATTAACATGAAAATATTTTGCAAGAATATCTGGGACTTTAAACTTGACGTTTACGGAAAAAGTAGCGTTTTCTGCTTAATTCTTTGCAACGTTTGCCTTGATTTGATGTTTTATTCATACCTCATTCGATTGCTTGTTGTCATATAATTATTTATCACCCTGTTTATAATATAACAACAAATAAACAGGCAACAGTTTAGATATTTACATAATTTCTTTGTTAATATTGGGTAGGTTGATTATTTTTTAAGTGATACCCGACATGATGCCTAGATCTCTGAATAATATTAATAGTAATTGTATTGTGTGCAAATGTAATTAAAAATAATTAAACTGAACATATTAAATAAAGTGTCTACTTTATATTAGGTATAAGTTATCAGGTATTATTTTAATATAATATTTATACTGATATATACAATTTTAGAACACCCTTTTTAATTACATACTAAAAAAAAAAAGTATAGTCGCGGTATGAAAAGTCACTTTTCGACTCTATTTCAATGCTGTTTAGGTCCAAAAGTGACGAACCTCTTCATACCGCGACTGTACAACATTTATAGTAGCTGAATAAAAACTTTTTTAAGGCATGAGGAAGGCAATCGAGCAAACAGACCACCCCCTGTGATAATTTGGATCTGAGACCCATAGACATTTACAAGCTAAGACTACAAGCTCAAGATTGCGATTCTAAGACCGCAAATGCGATGCCAAACTTGAAGACTAAGACAAAATACCTACATATTCATTTAACCAGTCTTATACTTACACCGTAAAACAAGATCCCCACCAGCTTTAAGGTTAAAAACAGAGCAAACATAAATTTTAATCAGCTCGTTTCTTAATCTGGTTCTCGTACAATTCCTACGAAGTTTTGACAATAACTTTTTAATTAAATGTTAAGCAGCACCCTGTTGTTTCACTTTCGCTGTGGTTCATGATGTGATACATCGTGTTTCATAAGTATGATTGTGGAATTGGTTCTTTAAAATTAATATAACTTTGCCACGTCTCAATGATAGGTTATTATTTATATTTTAAGCCATTTTCAAGGTTACTTATCTGAAATCCGAAAAATGTTTGACCGTATTTTGGTTCGAAAAATATTTTTCGACAATTATGGTTTGGTTATTTTTACGTTTGCCCGAAAGATCACTTCGAATATTTGCATTTAGTCATTACTTGTTGTGGTTTTTTACCGATTTGACAAATTATCTATTCCTTATTACTGGTTTCGGCGTACAAACAGTTGTCCAATGTAATGATTTGTCAATTTATCTATTTACCATTTCTGATTTTACCTTAGTATCATTTGGCCATTGTAACGGCTCGGTTTATTAATTGTTTATCTTTCTAAATCGACTTTGTTCTGTTGACAGATGAAAAACAATAACCTCGAAGGCCTAGGCGGAAGCAAAGCTCCCGCCTTGGCCTTCTAACCTAACCTATCCGAGTCGGTTCTGCCCCGATTCGTTTTGCTCGTTGCATTTTCGGAATAGTTAAAACTAATTACAAACATTTTCTGGTCTGAAATAAATATTTGACGTAACGTAGCGAAAACTATATGTAGTATTTATTGATGAAGTGAAAAATGGGTTAGGAAACAAAATACGAAACGATCACTAGGCTAGTTGTAGCTCTGGTGAAATGAAAAATAGGCTTTGAAATAAAATACGTAACAATACAATAAATAGGGCATGTGACTACAAAGAGAAAAGTTGCTCGGACTAAAGATATGTTTACTTACTGTAAAGTGGTGAAATAAAAAAAATACGAATTGTGCCATCGGAGAAACGTTAAAAAACGAAACGTTTTCGGTCAAATGAAATTCGGTCAAAAAAAATTCGAGGTTACGATAGGTTACCCATTTTCAATTAACACGTAGATGATGTTACTTACTTATACTAGTTTAAATAGAATTCATTCCAGGCCTCTATTGTAGGCGGTAAAAATCATATCGCCTTTGACCTGTTATCATATTGTCAACGTTTTCTTAGCTCTTATTTACTCGACAATAAGGGCGGCCGCGTTTAAAGCAATACGATAACAGGTCATAAACGATATGGTTTTTACCGCCCAGTTCAACTTAATCCATCATTCTCTCGCGTAAAAGTCATTAAGTCTGAAACATCCTGTATCTTAGATCTTAGATTGTAATCAGTATGTCTGTATTTGCCAGTAAAAAAAATCATACATCTTAACTATTAACCAGAGATGGGCAAAATTTATTCGAATGACGAATAACGAATAAGAATAACCGAATTATTCGCGAATAACGAATGAAATCCTCGAATGATTATTCTTATTCGAATAAATTGCCACGAATAATTATTATGTACTTATACTCCATTTTTCTCTAATAAATTAATAAATTATTCGTTATTCGAAAAGTAGTCGAATGATTCATTCGTGGAATAAATCATTCGCAAATAAATTATTCGACGAATAAATTATTCGCGAATAAAAATATTACGAATAAATTTTTAATCGAATAATGCCCATCTTAACTATTAACACATCAGAATATGCCATCTTTACCAACGAATAGGTATCCAAGGAACAATATATCAGCTTTAACCTAAATGTTTGACTTTGCGATTTGTTTGCGAGAAAGAACTTTAACCTCGTAAGGCCCACCATATTACCAACAGGTAGTTTTTTGTGAGTGGGACTTTGAATCTACCGTCAACGCAATAAAGTTCAATTACGTTTGTCCGATAATGCTATTTTCAGATTATGAAGATGGGAAAATAAACCTTATTCTTATTGCAACACAGTTCAAATTAAATTGCCTTTATTATGTATATCCTATTGCACACTGGGCCTTACGAGGTTATAATTGAATTCACTAATACTGCCCTCCTAAGCAAAAATGCAATAACTAAATTCAATAGCCAAAGCAGATTCAACTCTCTTCTGTTTGTAACTAGGTTGCAATTTCCACAGATGTTTTGTTTGAGATAACGCCATTATGCTTAGTAGGGCAGAATAGGTCAGGCACAAGTTTTCTTCAGAAGTTTCTCATCGAGGCTAACTTACGTGGGGTTAATAAATTAATAGATAAATATCACGGCAAAGAAGCGAAGCCCGAGTTTTAAACTAGTTTTATTAGTTTAGCTAGAGTCCATATTGGCTCATATAAAATTGGTCTTTAGAATTTTTATACAAATAACGATTTGTGTCTATACTCATCATTTCTCCGCAAAAATTTTGCTCATACCTTTTTGTTCATACTTTTTAAGTCATAATTATCGCAATTCACAATGCATTTTTTTTAAGAAACTGTTACTTTTTGAGGATTGTTATAAATCTAACCTAACCTAACCTAATTTTGTCTACACGTAAGATAATTATTTAAGAAATTCTGAGAAGTGTACGGTTCCATGAATATTGGCGTTATGAATTCAGTATGAGTTCCGATCATTAGTATAAAAAATATTTTGAAGAGTATGAAGACTGATCTTTATGCTGTAAAATAGTATGTGAAAATTTTTCGGTGCTCCAATAATCGGAGTTGCAATTTTATATGAACTCTGGCGCACCCGTTTAGCTACTTTGTGCTTGTTAAGTAAATAAATCAATAACAGGGAATCTCATTACAAATTTAGCTACAGTGCCAAACTAAGCTAGGCTTTGTAAGTTTGGGTACTTAAGAAAGCATCCTAGACTCAGAAATAAATACTTCGTTGCTTAAATACAAAAGCGACACAAATCAAAATGTGTTTGTGTTGCATTTAAATTCCGAATGCTATTTACTTTAAGTTTTAAATCAAAGTATAACAAATTAGCCATGTACAGAGACGGTCCATACTTCAGAGCAACAAAAGTATACAATAAGCTGCCTAAGAATTCAGTCAAAGAAGAAAATGAGAATAAATTTAAACGACTACTCAAAAATATTTTAATTGACAAATGTTACTATAGTATAGAAGATTTTTTCAATGATAATAGTTTAAATAACATATAATACTTAATAAGATTAACCATGAGTAATTATAAATATTATAGATCATAAGTAACCAAATTAACAAGGTACTAACTTAAGTATAAGAAAATATCGAAATAGAAATCTTATGGAATTAAAATTATTGACATAATACAATGTACCAACCAATCATACCTAATCATACCTAATCACTAATATTATTGTGACATTGTAATACCCTTACAGGGTGCCATGTACCTGCCTACACATTGCAACCTCAACATCTTGTAATACTGTATTGTACATGAAACAATGAATAGATAAATAAATAAATATATTTATTTTTGATTTGTGGCGCTTTTGTATTTAAGCAGCGACTTGTGCTCATCACAAACATTGTCCTTATTAGGAATAACACCCGGAGTGGCTTTGAAGGCACGGTTACTGTTAAGATTTAACAAGCTTTAAAAAACGCAACTGTTGTTGCTAAGCAACTTTAAATCTTTATAAATCCTAAATGGCCATTAAAAAAACATTATGAAAGCAACCTAATTTTTTTTAAAATACCTATTCAATGATACCCCGCTTGTCATAGTTCGTTGACTTCTTTTTTTGATGTAATATGGCGTCTAGTTGCCGCCATATTGAATTTTAATTATTATAAATATCTTTAGTGACACTCACAAGATAAAGAGCGCAGGGCATTGGCGATCAGAGCGAACATGATCGCGCGCAGGTTCAGTCGATGTACAGCACAGGTTAAAATAACCCTTTTCAGGGCGTACTGTACATCGCTGTATACCTGTAGCCTATGGTGTAGATACACGCAACGATCGCTCAGTGCCCTGCGCATCCAGTTTAATAACGCGTTTAGGATTCTGTTGCGGCTGCCGCGCCGCTGCAGCGCGTCAGGCATGTTTGCGGATGCGCATGTCGACGGCTTTCTCGCGACGCTACGCAAGCGCTCCGCGGCGGCGCTGCGGCGTCTGCGGGGCAGCTGCAACAGCCTCCTGGCCGTGGTGGCGGGCAGAATGGACAGTGGCATTCTGAGTCACTGGACCAGGCTCCACTTAAATAATGTGTACACTAACATAGTTATAGGATAACATAGTATAAGGAATTTTGTATTCTAACCCACTAACATCTATGGATCCTAGGAATCTGAAATAAACAATTTTTTTTTTTTTTTTTTTTTTAAAGACAAATCGATTGACATAAGAATCATCAAAATCGGTCCACGCGTTTAGTTTGTAGAGGACAAAGGAACAAACATACATATGTATATAGGCTGATAAACACATTACCCTCCTCCTTCGGCAGTCGGGTAAAAAATCTCATTATTAGTCGATTAAAGCCACGAATCGATTGAATGGATCAATGGAAATAGTTATACAATACACGTGTGTAAATTTAATTTAGGAATATTTTTGAAATGCGACTTTGTACTATTTTAATGGCACAATAAAAAATATTTCACTACCAATGACGTAAGATTCGTTAGTTACATTTGGCACCAGCCCTTGTGAAAACTATAGGTACATAATAATCACACAACATTCAAAAAAACTAGAGATTACCAACAATTAAACTTTGATAAAAAAAAACTGTGAAATTTCAACCACAAACTTTCTAAATATTCAAATTACATTCAATAATATCCAACAAAAGTCGATTAAAAATATTTTACGCGCACCTGTTGCCGCGTCGACAGCTGTGCACGTATTATATTTAGAAACATGCTGTATATTCATAGCCCTTAGCTGATTTATTAATAGCGTGATATATTTTTTTGCCGATTAACATATCCTCGGAAGCAATAGATTATAAACAGTTAAAAACACACTTATCATGATAGAGTCAAGGTTGAAATTAAAGTGTTTAAAGCAGATGAGATTCAGGTCAAGGTTAGATGGTCAACCGGATAACTAAATATTTCGTTAAATAAACAGGGTGTTTAATTTTTTGCTTGTCATAACGCTAAGTAAACGAAGTATATGTAGTTGGTAGTTACCTAAGGGAAATGTGTCTTGAGTTTTATATGTTACTTATACCTATTTGTATAAAAACCTTAAAGCCAATGAATTATTGTAAAGCGTGATAGTTTTACATTTAAATTCATTATACTTATACATTTTTTGTAGCTTGTATAGTGTGCCGCTGCTAAGCAAAAACCTCCGCCGATTTTCTTTCTGTCGTCGGTTTTCGTTTCTTATTTGTCCCTTAATTTGTTGCACACGATGAGGCACGAATGGAATAACATAAAAAAGTAGAATACTTTTATTCTGTAGCAAGATTTATGCCTTAACCTTTTAATCACTTTAATAAAAAAAACTATAATCTTAGTGTTTACAGTCTCAGCTTAGAGGAAAGTCAACTCTAGCAACAAGATTTTTCAAGAGCTTATTTCAAGAGCTTTACAACAAACACGGACATCCTTTAACCATCGACGTCGTCAGCAGTGCTCTCAAAAACGACTTTTTAAATCTGTCACACTCACGCCCATTACTTGAACCTAAAAAACTTTTCGCGAGCTATTGCAAGAGCTTCACGACCAAACACGGACACCCTGTAAGTGTTAACGTGGTCAGCAGTCCAGCCAAATAGGCTAAAAGCCTGTTACTCGAACAACGAAAGCCAACGTTAGAAGAGACTTTCTTAAGCTGGGCATTCACGATCGCTCCAAAAAGCCGAATAGAACAGCGCCGCGCCAAAATCGAACCGTGAATGTCAAAACTATAGTGTTTAAAAGTACTCAGCGCGGTGCGTTGGATTTAAAAATGGACGAAAAGCCAGCGCGACGCGCCAACGCGCCATCATCATCATGTCAGCCGAAAGACGTCCACTGCTGGACATAGGCCTCCCCCAAGGCTCTCCACTCAGACCGGTCTTGTGCTTTTCGCATCCACCGCGTTCCCGGGATCTTTACAAGGTCGTCACTCCATCTTGTTGGAGGCCTACCTACAGCTCGTCTCCCGGGCCGCGGACGCCACTCAAGAACCTTCTGACCCCATCGGCCATCAGTCCTGCGAGCAATGTGCCCCGCCCATTGCCACTTAAGTTTGGCTATTCTTCAACGCGCAATCCGACTAAACTATCGCGAATGTCGAAATTCAACGTTGGAACACGCCACGCCAGCCAAGCCAAATGGCGTCGTCGTGAATGCGTTCCCTGGCTGCCATTTTCTAATCAGTCTGCTGCGTGATGTCGCACCGTTGAGGCGTGGCGTGGCGCGCCCGTGAATGTGGTCAAGATGATGATGGTTGGTCCGACCGGTCTCGGTCACGGCGGCCGTTTTAAAGAAGATCCTGTTGTCGCTGGTGAGCTCGCATGTGGCTTATGTAGCCAATTTTCTTTGTGAAAGTTCTTGTGCATTGCGGGCATGTGAGCTCACCATTGACAATATTATAAGAAAATGCCGCAGGTGGACCAGTTCGTCGCGCTTAGCGTCAAGCTCAGAGCGCCGTTGATTTTCAAAATCGTGGACTTTGGTTTGCACCAGAGTCCGCCATTCGGGTCGTTTGGCAGCCTGCTTCTCCCAGCGAGACGGCTCAATGTCGCATCTTTTCATATGCCGTTTAAGCACGTCCTTGTACCTAAGGAGTTGTCCGCCATGCTTTCGCTTGCCTCCTTGAGCAGGAGCTTTGAATAGAAGATGCGCTTCGCCACTCTCTGCTCCGGCATCCTGGACACATGACCACGCCACCGAAGTTGACGCCTCATAATGTAAGCTTCAATGCCACCAACATTGGTTCTGCGCAGCACTTCAAAATATTACTCCCATCAAGTTGTATACACTCTATCTGTTGCCGAGACAAACGGCGCGTCCGTGACTGCTGGCTGGTGCTGCCAATGAAAATTTTTAGGCGGCCGTGTACATTAGGTAAAAAAGCCGTGTTTATATGGAAAAGGTCCAACGGTGGGCCGTGTCACTTGTTTTTTGCTCATAGAGCAGGAAAGAGGAACAAAGCCCATACAACCAACATACCATTAGACAACTCTACAATGTTGGCATTTGGATTCGGAATCGGATATAGTACACAGTCGAATCATACACTTATAACAGTCAAATACTCATAAAGTGATTTTAATATAAATAAATTCATTAACTACCGTAGAATTTGCGAAAAGCCGTAGAATTTACTACGGCCTCAGGGTTGCAGCCGTAGGCCGTGGATTTTATGATTTTTTGGACTGAAAGCCGTAGAACACGGTAATTGCCGTAGCATTGGCAACACTGGTCCGTGAATGCCCAGCTTTAGTGTGTCGACACGGCACTGAAATAGCTCGATGTTGTCCGTGACGGCGACAAGAGTCACAAAATGTTTACTAGCGACCTGTGCCTCTATTCTACTCGTTAAAAACATTTTGCTTCTGGCATGTTATCGTTTAACTTACGATATCTCTTTATTTGTAATGGCGGGTGATTATTCTAAGTAGAGATAGAGCCGTTTGAGAGTCAATTAAGGAACATACTTTTAAAAATACTCGGGTTTAGTCGTCGCCAACTGTTTATAATATTATGACAGTAATATATTATGTTTTTCACACCACATGCTCGAATTTGCCCAATTATATACATACATCGTTATCGCGGGGGCAAATACGATTTGACAGTAGTGGAAGATTATGACAAATATGCAATAACAGAAGTGACACGCGTATCGAGAAACGTTTATACCTACGAGTTCAAAATGCATACATTTTCTTTCAATTATCTTACCTGCGTATTTGACTTGATTAGTAGTACATATTTAAAAAGTTTAGCTACGTAATCCTTACGTCAATCTCACTTTTACTTCTACTTTAGACATTTGTCATTCTTGATTGATTTGATATGTACAAAAACATACAAAAATATATCTTAATTAGTACTCCGGTGTTCTTGGCTAAAATTCGTGTTCGAGACCACTCTTTGTGTGAGTGTGGTCTAGCAGAGGGTACCCTCGGGCACATGTTTTTCAACTGCAACCGTATTGTCACCCCGCTTTACGATATCCTGCCCTCCAATATACCCCGTCCTGTTAACATCCAGTACCTTCTGACATTAGTCTACTGCCCTTTTGCGTTTATTCTAAGTAAATTTATTAAAATTAACAATCTGTTATTGTAGTAGTTAGGCTATCATTAAATGTTTGTTTTGTCTTTTGTCGTAGATTCTCTTTTGAATCTCGCGCCTTTCTCAACATTGACGTTGGCGGAATCATCGACAGTCTCGATGGAAGCCATAACCTACAAAATTGAATTGAATTGATATCTTAATTAAATTTGAGTGCAAATGGAAGACAAATATTTAAAAAGTTAAAAATCGTTTTGGAAAAATACTCGATTTGATATAATAATTATTTTTTTCTTGAGTAAAGTTGACACGTTGACTTATAAAAGCGTTTACTCAGTGTAAGACAAGTTCGATTGACCGTTTCCAGCGAAAACTTCGTGCTAGATATATAGCATAGAAACCGGACTATAAGACGTATTTTGCGTCAGCTATCTTTGTCTACTTTTTAGATTACGTATTACATGAGGAAAAACGAAACAAAAAGTAGGCTGTTTTTCTTCTTTAAATGTCATTGTCACAAGGTTTTCACAGGGACCTCTTTGTCCTTCCTATAGGAGGTCCAAATACTATAGGTGCTTATAGTTCCAAATCACGCCTTATTTGTGACGATGTACCAAATAACGAAAGAACAGCTATAGATTCATCTCTTTCCAACTCACTATGAAAACCATAGGTAAAAAGAAGTGAACCATAATGTATTTTCCGCTTATTTAGTACGGTTTCTATGCCTTTAGTATTTATTCTGTGCTTCTTACCATCAGGTGACTTGTGTACGTGCCTTCTCCAGGTGTTAAAAAAAAGATTACAAAATGTCATATAGTTCGACTCTGATACGTCAAAACTCGACGAAAAAGTTTTAATTGACTATCTATCAGAGCCACCATCACTGATACGTAAAAACTCGACGAAAAAGTTTTGATTGGTTGTATAACAGGGCCACGTGGTAGGTATGATTTAGTTACATTTATCTGCACACATATCATAAGTGCTCTATTATTTGTTTAAAACCCGTAGGCAATGACCAGTATTACCTGTGGTAGTAGGTGGCAGTGATGACAGCTGTTAATTTTGAAAGATGTTCCAAATTTAGATCTCATTATCTTACAATATTCGATAACGTAATGAAATTACGTTACAGCTGTCATCGCTGTCACCTACTACCACAGATGCTGGTCATTTGCCTTTCGGCTTCTGAACCCATCTTAGACTACTTATAATATGTGTGTAGATAAAGTATTGTACGCGATTCTGCGTAATTGGCATTACGCAACCGTCACTTAAACTACTATTAGTTTACCCCCCTCTTTTTGTACGGGGCTTAAAACCAACATGATACACGTGAACGGGTGCTGTCTGTAGGGTCCGGCCTGTTCACGCTTGCGAGGACCTGTATTCCAGTTAGTTATTGTTCCTGACGTAGAGACCTCGTCGTGATGTTCTCCTAGTCATTATTTTTAATTTAATGTCATTGATCTTACATTTTGTAATGAGTATATTTGTGCTATACTCGAAAATCTAATTTAAGACCAAAATCCTAACCTCAACGGGCGCACATTCGCTGTGATTACTGCATTTTGGTTTAAGTGTAGGTATTTTTATCAATAAAACTTACCCTAATATTACTGGTTACACGAGTTCTCATTCATATTTTTATGAAATAATGTTAAAATTTTCGAGTATAGTTATTGTTTTTAATTTAATGTTATTAACTTATTACATTTGTAATAAGTATATTTGTGCTAGTTTTATTAATTATTATTTATTACTTTTACCTTATAATGTAACTCACTTTTAAGTATGATTGAAGAAATGACCTTCTACTGGAGTTTCTTGCACCACTTCTCCGCAATGATAGTTCTGTTTGAAGCTCAAGTACCTACATTTACCCATTTCAGACGTGTAAAAGAATCCTCATGTGGCCAATTTACTGAATATGAACTTGAAAAAGCCAGCTGTAACGAAATTGGTCTGTGTTTTTCAACTTCTCCACTACTCCGAAAACCGCATCAAGTAAACATTAATAAATGTTTAATCTTAGACCAATCTTTATATACATGAGTCCCTTTGACCCCAATATATTTTATACTGTGCCCTATTAAATTTTATGCCGCTTTTATTATACTAATAAACGATCTATAATTGTCGTCTGTCGGTCAAACAGTTTCATGAGAAAAATAAACGCAGGGGACAGAGAAGATGGCGGCGATATAAAAATACTCCATGCCACTAGAGATGGGGAAAAGCGCGGGGAAAGCGTTACGTTACAATAGCCGTGACTGTCACTGCTCCAAAAAATCACTGTGATTTTGTTACTCCTGGGGGCCGATTTTTGACTTTCGAGAGAAGTGAGCGAAATCTGTGAAACCTTATTTTTGAAATGACGAGCAATAGAAAATTTAAAGACGAGTGGTCCACACCATTCGTTTGCAATTCTACCTCTCGTATTTCAAAAAGCGGTTTCGAAGATTTTGCTCACTTCCGGGTGAAACTTTCGAGCGCTCGAAAGTCAAAAATCGGCCCCCTGTTACTTACATAGCGATCATGATTATTTGATTTTAATCGCATCTGTTTCTAACATCCCTATATAATATGGATTCCGGGTATAATATTTTGACGACGCGCTGGCCTAGTTGGTAGTGACCCTGCCTACGAAGCTAGCGGTCCTGGGTTCAAATCCCGGTAAGGGCAGATATTTGTGTGATGAGCGCGAATATTTGTTCCCGAGTCATGGATGTTTTCTATGTATTTAAGTACATATTTCTCTATTTAAGTATGTATATCGTTGTCTAGTACCCATAGTACAAGCCTAGAGCTTAGTTTGGGACTAGGTCAGTTTGTGTGACATTGTCCCCTGATATTTATTTATTTATTTATTTATTTATATTTTGTCGTCCCCAGTTTATAAAATTCAAGATCCTTACACTACCTTGTCTTTATATTCTGGAAATTGCACTGTTAGTCCGTAAACACATGAACCTATTCAAAACGAATAAAGATACATTTAATTTTAACACACGATCAAACTTTCGGCTAGCCCTGCTGCGATCCAAATTAGCCATGTACAGAGACGGTCCAAACTTTAGAGCAATAAAAGTATACAATAAGCTGCCTAAGAATTCAGTCAAAGAAGAAAATGAGAATAAATTTAAACGACTACTCAAAAATATTTTAATTGACAAATGTTACTATAGTATAGAAGATTTTTTCAATGATAATAGTTTAAATAACATAATTATAATACTTAATAAGATTGACCATGACTAATTATAAATATTATAGATCATAAGTAACCAAATTAACAAGGTACTAACTTAAGTATAAGAAAATATCGAAATAGAAATCTTATGGAATTAAAATTATTGACATAATACAATGTACCAACCAATCATACCTAATCATACCTAATCACTAATATTATTGTGACATTGTAATACCCTTACAGGGTGCCATGTACCTGCCTACACATTGCAACCTCAACATCTTGTAATACTGTATTGTACATGAAACAATGAATAGATAAATAAATAAATAAATAAATATTCTAACGTAGAAATAGACATAAGGCCGGTTTTCAAAAAAAGTGTACATACTTCAGGATTAAAATTAAGAAACTGTAATTATAGTCTCGAAAATTAATCATTCATAATACTGCCCACTTAAGAGGCCACCTATGGTGCCATGCCCTCACAAGAATAAAAAGGGATGGCTTTATGTGCTTCCGCGCGAAGCATGTGAGATGGAGATAGTTCGCGCGCGCCTTGACGGCAGCGTCAAATTCAATTAATTGCTGTTTACATTAAAACTACAACATTTATCGAAAAAATGGTTTACCAGGATTAATAAGTTACATATCCTCAACTATTGAATCGAAAATCATCGTTAAAGATGATAGGGTTTCGAAGATTCAACCAACAACATGCAAAAAAGGTGTCATGTTTGAAAAATAAAAGTATCGACGATTTTATTTCTAATCGTGTTTTCACGTTCGACAGTCTCAAGCAAATATGGTCAAGTTTAATATATCCAGAAAACAGATACAAAGGCGTTATGGTTATTGAGATCCAGATCTCGGAACACTCCAGACTTTAGCATAGGTGGCCTCTTAAGCCAATAGGAGGTATCTCAAATTCAATAAACGAAGCAGATTCAATCCTTGACCTATAATAATAATTATGTTGTAGTAATAATAATAATATGTTATGTTCGCACTTGCTAGAGGAGTTTTGTCTGAGGTACCACAATTTGTTTTATAACGGTATAAGAAGTTCGTAGCACCTTTTCGTCCAAATTACCGCAGTGTCTGAAGTCAAAAGTCTTTGACCAGTGTGTGTTGCCAGTGATGACTTACGGATCTGAGACGTGGGTGCTAACAATGGGCCTTATAAGGAAGCTCAAAGTCACTCAGAGGGCTATGCTCGGGGTTTCTCTGCGTGATAGAATCAGAAATGATGATATCCGCAGTAGAACTAAGGTTACCGACATAGCCCGAAGAATAGCCAAACTTAAGTGGCAGTGGGCGGGGCACATTGCTCGCAGGACTGATGGCCGATGGGGTCAGAAGGTTCTTAAGTGGCGTCCGTGGACCGGGAGACGAGCTGTAGGTAGGCCTCCAACAAGATGGAGTGACGACCTTGTAAAGATCGCGGGAAAGCGGTGGATGCGAAAAGCACAAGATCGGTCTGAGTGGAGAGCCTTGGGGGAGGCCTATGTCCAGCAGTGGACGTCTTTCGGCTGACATGATGATGATGATGATAAGAAGTTCATTTTCGTGACTCAACTTGTAACGAGGTTGTTACAACCTCCTTTGTTTGCGTTCCTGGCCACTCTTACATTTCGATCTAAATCTTTCCAAATTCAAAATTGTTTATGATCTATTCGGATATCGATCCATAAGCTCATTCTCTAGAAAACTTCAATAGAACCAGACACGGGATCTCGTGTCTTGGTGCTTCTTTAAAATTAATTATTTTATTTTTGTTTACTTATCTTCCTGTAATCTTATTATTAGAAAAAGTATTAAACACATAATTTATAAAAGTGATTCATTTATTTACAACTTCAATACAACTTCTCCGTGTAGTCGCAGCGATACTAACCTGTACCGTTAGAAACTAAGTTACCGTTTCTTAATTTTAGTCATTAATTATATAGGTACACGGTTGAAAATCGCCCATAACCGTTGTTGACCTGTAATAACCTAACAGATACATAAATACTGATACGGATGGGACGGGGACTAGGAGAAGGAACGACATATCGGTGATACTGCGAAACAGCGTAAATAACTAATTTATTAAGGAGAAAAATGCACCTCACTGACTAAATTAGTAAGGTGCATTTTGCTCCTTATTAAAAATGTTACTTAGGTCATTTTGAAGTTGCCACCGACGATATGTCATTTTATAACGTCGTTCACTCGTGACAAATCACAGTGATACTTAAGTAGTAATAACAGTCTGTTATCGAATTCGAGATCAAAAATGTAAACAAACGGATTGCCATCACAAAAAAACAAATCTAAATGTTGGTTAGTTTAAAATCATTGAAATAAAAACAAAAATAATAATAATCAGAGTTATATAATACAGTTTGAAGAGTTAAAAATATGACCCTTAGGTAAACGGTAAGTGCACTTTTTTTATTCCGTATTTGTGTTGTTTGAATAAAATATATGGAGTTTTAATTTATGCTACTGGCAATGGTAAGAAGTTTTAAACATTCGGTTCGGAATTATAATAATTGTTATGTTATTGTCTAATACTCAGAGTCATTGATAATTTTTTTTTATTTCTAAGACGGCATTCGTTTTCTGACATCTGTCGAATGAATGTGCTTCTTTTCGTTTATCCCTTGGAATCGTTGGTTTCTGTTGTTAAGTTTTTGTTTCTTATTGTTACAGATAGATTTATTATAAATGTTACAAGATACTACAACAGCGTCGTCAATTAACAGTGAATAAATAAAAAATAAAAAGGTTAATTTCCACCCTTCCCTGTTATAATGATTACATAGACTAAAGGTGTCCAAAAGTCATCCAGACAATATCTTACTGAGAAGCATGTAGTTATCGGTATTTATATTTGCTGATTAAAATTCATACATTTAAAAAAAGCATTTGAAAAACAAGATTGTATACCCCTGGAATGTCACTTTGACATTGACAATTGTATGTTTACATTTTTGGTCTCTAATTCGATTACCGACTTTAGACCGCTGATCACTGTGACTTTTTCACCGTGACATTATTTATCACCCATCTCTACATGCCACAGACTAAGTATTGTTTGCGTTCCAAACCGCACTCTTATATCAAATGGCACTCAATTTGGTGTTGCGTATTTCTGTGTGTATTGGCATCAGTTTGACATTTTTACGTTGGTGAAATTTGCATATAGGATGATTAAAAATGAAAGATTGTAATTTGGTCCGAGTATCTCAGAACCGGTTTTGCATGAACTTTAAACTTCATCGAAACTGACATTGGCTGAGAAACATTATCATTTAAGTAAAACTGTTTTTTAAAGGATGTCAGATCTTGGCTTAATACACTTTAAAAAAGCTCGCGGATACGTAGGATGTTGATGACCTATTTTGTACGAGATATAAATTCAGTATTTTATTACTTACACATTTAGGGAACTTATATCTTATATATATCTATTAAGATACTTCGTAAATAAGAGAACTTGTGAGTAATTTATGTAATGTAAAGTAAAATAAGACAAGTTCTTTAGAAAAACTAACACCATAGCATTGTTTTTAATAATTTTTCTACATCAAAAAAACCCAATTTTATAATTATCCGTCACAATTTTTTTTAGGCCAAACTATGGAGTCTGGCTTTGTCTTTTGTGTGATTAATTAATATTCTGTCATTATTTCATTATTATTTTGAACAATCAATTCTCGTCGTTCATATACGAAAATTGACACAGCTTGCCATTTTTACCCGACTGCCGAAGGAGGGTAATGTGTTTCACAGCCTATATATGTATGTTTGTTCCTTTGTGTCACTATAAAAACTAAACCCGTTGTCCGATTTTGATGATTCTTATGTCAATCGATTTGTCTGAATCTGATGAGTGTCACTGAAGATATGACAGTAATCAAAATTCAATATGGCGGCAACCAGACGCCAAAAAAAATAGTCGACCATGTATAACAAGTGGGGAATCATTGAATAGGTATTTAAAAATCATCTTTACGTTTCTTTCATCATTTTTAATTTTGAATGATCATTTAGGATTTATAACGATTTAAAGTTGGTTAGCAACAGTCGGGGTTCGAAAGCTTGCTTTTTGTTAGACTTCTTTACCATTTTGATGCGGAACCCTAAAAAGGACTCTATAAGGGTTCTTCACGGCAAACGCGTGTAAAGAACAGTGCAGGTTGCAAAGATGCACTAGTGGTTATTCTCTTAAAAACGGCGCTCGGTCGGTCGAACGAGGGACGAGTGAACGTCATCGTTCCACGACTTTTTTTTCCTTTCTATATTATAATACTATAGTGTAACGCTTAACTGAGTCTGTTCAGACTAATCTTTGGTAGCAAATCCCGTGTGTGTTTTACTTGAAGGGACCTGTTCAATTAACACGCATTGACGACAGAAAGGCTGACTCAAGTTCAATTCTTTGATATATGGCTTCTGTCCAGTGGGACAATTCTGCCAGTGTCAAGGTTGGAAGTTACACGTGATCGGTGTAAATGATATCAAAAAAAAATCTTAAGTCGACGTTGTACGGTGATCCTCTAGCCTCCGTGAAGCGATGTAGGTAGAACTTTACGAAGACCAGATGGGATTTTCTTGGAGCAATCCTTCCAAAGGCGAAACGTGTTCAAACTTGAATTCTTCATTATACTGCGCATTTGAATGTTAATTTACTGCATATTAATACATCATTACTATCCATTAAACAACAAAATATGCAAAAAAATAATTACAACTAAGAAAGCGACGCCATCTTGTCGAAAACCCAAAGAGAATCCTCCAAAGGCTGACTCCCAACTGAAGTTATTACGTCGTTTGACGTACCGTAAACACACACGGGATTTGCTACCAAAGATTAGTCAACAGGCTCAGTTATGCGTTAGACCTACAGCAGTTCCCGTGTCCACTTTGTAGGGAAATAAAAATTGTTTTGGGTTAATATATATCCTATGACACTCACAAATAACGTGGCTTTCTATTGGTAAAATAATTTTCAAAATCGGTTCAGTAGATCCAGAGATTACCCCCTACAACGTCACAAACTTTACCTCTTTATAATAATATTAGTATAGATGGCGTCTGGTTGCCGCCATATTGAATTTTAATTACTGTCATATCTTTAGTGACACTCAAGAGATTAAGACAAATCGATTGATATAAGAATCATCAAAATCGGCCGACGCGTTTAGTTTCTACAGTGCCACAAAGGTACAAACACATACCTATCTGTATACATACGCACTGCTAGATCAAAACAGTAGTAACTCAAAATACAACTGTTTAAAAATCAACTTTAATACAACTGCTATGAGCTTGAAACGAAACTAGCAAGGATTTTGAGTTGGTACCGTTTTGATCTACAAGTGCGATATATAGGCTGATAAACACATTACTCTCCTTTGTGTCGTGCAGTTGGGTAATAAAAGCTTGTAGGTGTATACACAATCTTTTAAAAAAGTCTAATTCCACTAAAATCTGTCATTGAAGCGAGATCAAACAAGCACGATGTTCTCTAGCCCTTTGAAAATCAACGATATCGTGGTCATAAAAACGAAACAACTTCTATTATGCAATAAATTATTTTGATGCTTATTTAAAATAAACCTATTTAAAAATTATTTTTTTGATTGCCTCAGGCCCACTTTTATTGAAGCTTTGAAAAAAACACATAAATATTCCCTTTTGTGTAACTTAAATAAAAATAATAGTACTATATCGATTAAATTAGCATTTTTTAATCGCTTCCGAATCTGTTCATCTGTTTGGGAGTTTTGATGCCACTGACAGACATTGATACACAGATACACATACAGTTTTTTTTCGTCCGGTACATACTTCTTTCTTATCCACCGAGTAATAAAAACATTACGCTTCGTAAGTAAGTATAGTACAGCCGAGTTCATAATAGTAGTTTACGTGACCGTTGCGTAATGACAGACATTACAACATGAGTGTGGTTTATGAAACGACCCGCAAGGCGAGTTTCATAATAGATCACACGAGTGTTGTAATGCTAATTACCAGTGATCGGGGAAAACGATGCAAAAGTTGCTAATTACCGTCGTCGTCACGTTACAGTCACGAAAGGTGATCGTGTCGTCTCCGTGACGGTTTATCGTGTTGCTTTTTTTTATGGCAAGAAGGCACGCGAGCACTCAGGCCACCTGATGGTAAGTGGGATCTGAGACCCATAGACATTTGAAACCTCAAGACTACAATCTCAAAACTGCAATCCTAAGACTTCAAATGCGTTGCCAACCCTGAGGACTAAGATGGAATGCCTCTATGCTAGTAATTTCACCGGCTGTCTCATCCCCACACCGGAACACAGCAATGCGAACACTACTGCTTGGCGGTGGGCTAATGGATAAGATGGTGGTAGCTATCCGGACGGACCCTTGCACAAGGTCCTACCACCACTAAAACGATCTTATTCCGATATCATTACGTACATGGTATTTTTAGCCTTGACATTAGATATATAAGAACCATAATGGTGAGACCTTCAGGTCAAAATGTATGGAATACGGAATATTCATGTATTTTTGTCACATCTTCGATAAAAGCTGATTCATGTAACAAACAGTTGATTTAAGCCAACAAAGATTTGTTCCTATCTTTTCCAGCAAAACATTTAACATGGATTTTATATGGCCGACGTGTTACATGACGTCACAAGGCCAATCGAATCTCAATGTCTAATGGCTGTCTAATTAGCAGTATAAAATGCTTGTGTCATCCGTATTTCTAGTAGGGAATGCAATTTAACCGGTTATTAACCGTTTTTGTATGAAAATAACCGGTTAAAACCGGTTATAACCGGTTATTTGCATTTCCTAATTTCTAGGCACATTTTAATTTTAATTTCACTTTTGTTGATCTCTTATAAGTTCATCATCATCATCATGTCACCGATTACTCCGACAATTGTGGAATGAAAAGTTCGATATTATAATATTATTTTTTCTACTCGCGTACTATAAACCGCTAATATTGATATCATTAATGGTATCAGAATTCCACCTATAGCGTAACCGATGCGTGAAAACAATTCTATAATAAGCGTTGCCATGGTAATAATAGTTCTATAATAATTATTATAGCATTGTTATTACCATGGTTACGGTCATTCCGGATATTTTGGCGTTTAGTGAACACTTGACATCGTAATTTGTATAATAAAGCGGTTAAAATATTTTAATGCCAACTGAAATAACGTGTTTTAAAAAAATAATTTTTGGACTAAGTATGTGTTTAAAATTACATTTTTATTAAATTATTATTAGTGGAAGAATAATAGCCTTCGATTTGTTATTTGGTTACCATGGTTACGTTCAATATGGATGTCAACAAAATGGCGTTTGGTTTTCATACAAGTTATTCCAACTTGTATGATAAATTGTCAGAACTGTTTTAGTAACTATTAAAATTTGCATAAAATTTGTAAATTATTTAACAATAACATTCACGCACTATTAACGCCAGTGGGAATAATGAAAATTACTTTGCCGAGAAGTAATAAGCGATTGTTTATTTTTTAACCGACTTCAAAAAAGGAGGAGGTTATACGTTCCACTGTATGTATTTTTTTTTTATGTATGTTCACCGATTACTCCGTCAATTGTCGACCGATTTCAAATTTTTTTTTTGGTTTGATTGAGTATACTTTCGAGGTGGTCCCATTGTCACCAAATCTGAATCTGATGAGAGGATCCGTGAGGAATTGAGGAAACTCCTCAAATATTGTAGGCAAACATATAGCAATTTTAGTATTTTTAGTAACAAGTCCAGCATTTGCATTCAGAAAGTATCATTTGGTGAAGTGGAACTGATGATGAAGACCACAGATGGCCACCGGAACTCCTTAACGGTACCGATCTCAAGGGCGGCGATAAGATATCTCGATTAAGATAGTAGAGCGACTACAACGAAGAATATTTACTTGTTAACCGACTTCAAAAAAGGAGGTTATTGAAATATGACTATGACTTTCCCGCGGCGTTGCTTGCGGCGCGCTTGAAATAACTTAAAGTTTCATTTCAACTAAGAAGTGGGACTACGTAACAGCGTATTATGATCACTAAAAAGTATAAAATAAAATAAATGTTTTAAAAAACAAAAAACCGCCTTCAAAAACACAAAATATAACTTTTTTAAATTGTAGGCCCCTAATAGGTTAGTCCAACTGAAGTCGGCGACCACAACATTTTCAACAAAAAGCCGACATCAGTTGGACTAACCTATTAGGTGCCTACAATTTTAAAGAAGTTATTTTTTGCGTTTTTGAAGGCGGTTTTTTGTTTTTAAAACATTTATTTTATTTTATGTCATTAACGTTTTAAGCTTGTAGAAAAAGTTATGTATGCAACGGTACATAATTAGCTCTTAAGGTACCAAGCTAACCTCGGCGCTCGTACCTTAAGAACCTTCATTATGTACCAGTTAAATAAATAACTATTATTTTATTATATGTTGGGCAAACAATTTGTTATCATGTAAAAATGTTACTAACAAAATATGGATCAGTTTTTCAGGTCTAAAATCAATATTTTTATGTTATTTTTTTATTTACTTAAATAATCGAATTGTATCCGCAGATAAAGATTCAGCAAAAGCAATTCATTATTATGATTGCCTACTTCCGCAAGAGTAGTTTCGTTAAATTACCGTATGTACGGATGCTGGATGGTTCTGTCAGTACAGACACTGATTTCCCTTGGGACCCAATCTGGGTCATTCCGACCCCAAACATGGGGTGTATTAAAATATATCAATCGCCAGACATCTATTGATATTTTTCCTTTTCATTGTGATCGCCTTCATAAAATGTATAGTCGCTATGCTTATTTTCTCTTTCGTAACAACAGACTACACCAATCTACCAATAAATAAAATTTAACTGTCTTAAATCGTAATTCATGCGGGGTTCTATTCAACACGTTAATAGTAGTTTACGTGACGGTTGCGAAATGACAGGCATCACAACATGAGTGTGGTTTATCAAACGAGCCGTAAGGCGAGTTTCATAATAGATCACACGAGTGTTGTAATGCTAATTACGCAGAGCCTCGTACAATACTTTATTTACACATATATTATAAGTACTCTAAGATGGGTTCAGAAGCCGAAAGGCAAATGACCAGCATTACCTTACCTGTGGTAGTAGGTGACAGCGATGACAGCTGTAACGTAATTTTGAAATTACGTTATCGAATATTATAACGGACCCTATTAAATACGTTTATCACTCGGATTTTATACCGCCTAGACTAAGGCGATATTTAAAAAAACTAGCTGTGCTTACTATATCTTCCGCGTGGCAGTCGCAGCAACATAGTATCTTAAGCTTTCCAGACTTTCTCTGAGTTCCTATCCGTGTATCATCAGAGCTTGCAATCTATTAGTTATCAACTTATCAACTATTCGTAGAAGCGTTTTACAACGACGCGTATGCGCCTAAAGACGGAGAGTTTTCGTTCATCCAGTACCGTTTTTTAGGGTTCCGTAGTCAAACTAGGAACCCTTATAGTTTTGCCATGTCCGTCCGTTCGTCCGTCCGTCCGCAGCCTAGCTCAGAGACTCTTAGCACTAGAAAGCTGTAATTTGGCATGAATATACATATTAGTCACGGCAACAAAGTGGTAAAATAAAATCCTGTTTTTTTTGTAGTGTACCTCTCCTATACGTAACGTGGGGATGTATTTTGTGTTTCTCGTCTACGCCGTAGTGTGGGGTGTCGTTGGATAGGTCTTTGAGAATTATTGCGCGTTTGCGAAAACAATTTTTCGATTAAGGTATCCGTTTATGAAATATTAAGCTTTAAACGCTAATTTTTGTTAGAGTCAAGTGTCCCCCCCTCTACAGCCAAAACTACAACTACTAAAAATCTGAAACATATCTTAAATGAAAGCACATAATAATGAATTTAATAGGAAAACTATCACGAATAAGTAGACTTCATTGGTTCTTGAGTTGCAAACGGTTTAAATGTTTATACCTATCGAAAACTTATTTGCGGTGTTGGTAAACCGACCGCGACCTATGTCGATGTATGGGGATAACAGTTTTCCAACGGCAACGTTAAGTTTGTCGCGAGGTCTAATTTTTTTGTAATAACGGCTTCGGAACTCTACACTGAGCATGGTCCGACATGCCTTGACAATGATTTCAATGAAATTAGAAACTAAGACCGCTTTTCCTACTAACATTACAAAAGCGAAAGTTTGTGTGTTAGTTCCTTACTGCTTCACGCTGCAAGAGCTAGACGGATTTCGATGAAATTTAAAATCGTCATAGCTTATATCCTGGACTAACACTGGCCACTTTTTATTTCGGAAAATTCAACAATTTCCGAGTGAATTACGGTAATCGAAATCAACGCGGACGAAGTCACAGGCAGAAGCTAATACCTATTATAATAATACTTGAATAGGTACAGTCACCCAATAAAAATAGCATACTTAGAACCTTGTCATTGTGAATGTCATTGTCATTTTCATGTGTGTCATTTGATGTTCTGTTTGAAGTTTACTATGACAACGCACTAAAGTGCTTAACATGTTCGTTGGGGTACTGTACTTCATTTATATGCAGATCATATGTCTTTGCAAAATAGTTTTCACCGATTGAATACAAACTAAATCAAACCAACAATTCAAACCGAAACATCTTAACATTGAAACACAAAATATTCAAATATAAACACAAACAACAATAACAACGTAACTCGCAAGAAAACAGCAATGCAATAAGAATTAAAAATCAACAGAGTTTGAGTTTAAAATCGCCTGTGGGCGTTTTATTTTGATGCGTTTTACCACGGAGTATTTATTCCTGTATGGGCGGTCAGCTGGGACTATTTATAAAGTGTCGACTTCTTACGACGAATATGTATGTCACTGGTTCAATGTATGACAAACACTTAAAAGGAATACTTTAAGATTAGATTTATGAATGAGATCAACAACAATTATATTAATAACTATATGAAAAGCAAGCTTTAAAAACCCGACTGCATATACCTATATATTTTAATAATCGTCTTATTTGCCATTATTGTTATTTCAATTTTAGCAGTTTAAGTATCCTATGTCACCCGGGATGACGTAAGGATTCTAACGACACCTCACACATCTAAATCGGTCAAGGGATTTAGAAGTTATAGTGGAACAAAGAAACTCACATACATACATACATACAAACATGAACCCTGAAAACATTACACTCCTTTTTTTGGGGCAGTCGTGTAAATAAGTATGTCATGTTTAGTGTTGCCATGTTATCGAAGAAAAATATCGCAAAATAATAAAAAATATGCATGGAAGTTTTAAATCGCATTTTACAACAAAATATGAAAAACCGTCAGAGATTATAGTTAGGTGATAAACTTAAATAAATGACCTCTTGCATGTAGTTGTGTACAAAATTATTATGCAATTTATGTCAAATTTCAAACGTCGAACGGTCTATACAGATGTGTTACAACTACATGCAAGAGGCATGCAAGAGGTCATGTACTTAAGATTTTCAACTATACCAAAATTGAAGTTAAAATTAAAATCTGAAAAGAAATACGGTGATACAAACTTTTTAAACTGCTAATTAAGCAGAGAAATCCGATATGCACTGTGACGTCATGTAAAAATTGCCATATAAACTCCATGTTAAATTCGGTTTCGTTAGAAATAGATAGGAACAAATCTATGTTGGTTTATATTTTGGTTGTTTTTATAGCTATTCAAAAATGTTTATCTCCACTGTTACGTCAAAAAAAATAGTTTTTATAAACCAGTATGTTTTCATTAAAGATAATCAGTATAATCACTCTATCTTACCAAGCCTTTCCAACTTTCATGAAATTTTGAAATTGGAAACATTGTGGAATGACCGTAGGTATTTAATTTTCTTTTTTTATAAATAAACATGGGAGATGGGCCAAAAATACCACCCATTGGCTTCCACGCGACGGACATCGTAGCAGAGGTAGAAGGATATGGCGAGACGACCTAGAGTCCTTTGCGAGGGATTGGCAAGAATGCGCTCTGGATAAGGCCGAGTGGCGAAAAAGAGCGGAGGCCTTTGCCCAGCAGTGGGACACAAAAACAGGCCAGGAAAAAATAAAATAAACAAGAATACAACAGTTTTCAACAAAAACAAAGTAATTAGAAGAAAAAATTACACAGTATTTTTGATTCCAAACTAGATGTCACTACCTGTCTTAAATTTCGCCATTTCAGTATCACTGTTATTAATAAATTTACTTAAATTAATCATAAAATATTACAATAAAGCTGGCTACACAAGCATTTTTTTGATTAATAGCATATTTCCAGCGTTGAAAGTGACTTTATATTACCATCTGGCGACTTGCTATCAAAACAACGTTAGCGCCATCTGTTAGATGCGGTTAGAACTACTACGCCAACTGAAAACACTTGTGGCTTGTGAGGTGGATAAATTTTTTTACTACACTAGCTCGTATAAATCGTTTTTTTATGATTACTAGGGGGGAAGCGGGGCAGTTTGATACACGGGGCACAATACACCAGCACTATTTCGTTAAAAACAAATGGTAGTAATATCGAAATATCACTAAAGGGTCATTATTCGAGCGTTTCAACCGCCTCACTTTTGTGGACATATTTTTGAAGAATTGAGCGTATATTTTAATGCCGTTTTTGGATATTTGTTAGATGTCCGGTAAACTTAGATACCTAACCAGAAACGAAATCGAAATCTGCAGCCACTTCTACAAAAATGTGACCACGAAAGTGATTCGGAACAAACGCCCAAATAATGACCCTAAAACATGAATATACATTATGCGGGCTCGACAGCTGTAAATGCATCGCTAGGTTGTTCTTTAACTTTTCACGAGTAAAAAAGTGTTTTTAGCTTACTAAAAATATTCTCCTTATGTAATAGTTAATTATGGCAGTGTTTATCTGTTTATTGGATATTTGAAATTCCCAATATTAAGTTATTTTATTTCGTTGTCAGGATCGCATGTTTAACTTAGGGGGTGACTTAATTTAGGGGGTGAGAAACTTTATAGCCCGGAGCTAAATTTGCATGGATTTTTTTTGACAGCTACGCGATTTTAGCGGCGCTTCACAATCCTGTTAACCGCCCAGCATTTAAAATCAAATCCGAGGGACACCGCTATTAAACAAAGTACCAAATCCAATTACTGCCGTGGCCAAACATATAATGAACTAATTAAGACAAACATTAAACGATCACGATATAGTGTAGCGTAATTGCTAATATTAACCCCCTGCTGTTTGCGTTCATGTCATAGACGAAATAGAGGCTGGATACTCCTTTAGAAATAGTTTTTATGAGTCCGTCCGGAAATAAGTTTCACGTTTTTGCTTTGGAAACTGATCAGGTTTTATTTGAAAATGTGCTTATTTCAAAAGTAGTTAAAAAAAATCTTTTTCATTAGTATTTACTATGTTACTGAGATAATAGTATATTTTTCAACAAGGGACTAAAGTAAGCCATTATGACACGAGGTTATGCACCTGAGCAAAGCGAGGGTGGATGAAGTTCGAGTATCATTATGCAACGAGCAAAGTGTAGATTCATGGATTTTAATAATAAAGGTCATTTTGCAGCATAAATATCAAAAATTTATGCCTCAGTTAAGTTGTATAAAAATAAATAAATATCGGTATACAATCTCACACAAACTGACCTAGCCCAAACTAAGCTCTAGGCTTACAACGATATAAATACTTATAGTATAGAGAAAAAAATACTTAAATACATAAAAAACATTTAAGACTAAAAAAAACTCGCGCTCATCATACAAACATTTGCCCATACCGGGAATCGAACCCGGGACCGCTAGCTTCGTAGGCAGGGCCACTACAAACTAGACCAAGGCGTCCTCAAACGTCTGAAATGCCATTGTTAAGTCTAGATATAAAACTAAAGTTCAATTTAACTTATCTTATTTAACTTATGCCTTATCTAATAAGTCTAATGACATGCTTTCCTGTTGACATGCTTGAGAGAAAATTCAGATTCATCTCGATTCAACAGATTGTAAAGTATTACTAGCTTCTATATAGCTTTCGGCTGGCTATCGCTATCACGCTTGCACTCTGCAACTGACAGTATAATTTTCATCAATAGTGAGTGATTTAAGAGGATTTTTTTATGAATTAATAATTCAGAATTATAAGGGTGTTACAAAAACCGAAGCGAAGCGAGGGCGGGTCTCTAGTTATATAAAAAGTTCCTCTTGAAACCTTAAACAGTGTTAATAATAAGAATTCAATATCCTAATATAATTAATGCAGTATTATTAAACGTTAACTCGATATCAACTGAAATTGAGACGTAAATTGCATGTCACTTAAGTTAATTGCGAGTATCAATTGATGCCGAGATCGAGCTCTTTCTAATCATTTCTAATCCTTTGTAGTTACTGTTTACTCTTAGGTAGAAAACCCATTAACGTAGTTGCTAAATAGTTACTCGGCCTTGGAATATCAAATATCATTCATTCGAAACTTAGTCAATTATAATTTGTTCAAATGCAATAGTAGATTATACAACGAGGGGATAAAGCACTGTTTTATGTCACGGGCGCGATATTGAATTGTGAGCAAATGAGGGACTCCAGATTTAACTCCCGAGCGTAGCGAGGGAATTAAAACGGAGTCCTGAGTACAGCGAGGGATTCAAGCTCGCCCAAGACGAAAACAGCTTAATTCCAAAGGTTCTTACTCTACTTTTCTCACCTTTTGTTTTATTTTCTTTGTTTTGCATATATAGTTCGATTTTCAAATAAGTTCTGTTTGCTGTAGGTTTCTATGGAACAATTTTTCACACGAATTCAAATCTCATTATTAACCAGCGGGTTATAATGAGATTCAGTACAATATTATAACCCGCTGGTGAGCCGATGGCTATTATCACTTACTTTAGGTGACGTTTGCATGATATATAATGGGGTAAATTCGAGCATGTGGTGTGAAAATTGTTTTATCTTGTCTAGGGGACACCGTTGATGTAAACATATCGAAACGTTTATGTGGTTGTCTTGCTCCGTCTTATATACACAATAACTAGGTGTTTTTTTTCCTTTTCTCCCCCTATCTCTCTCGTAAGATTCCTGGCATGTTTTCCTGCTGAACTACACATGTTATTTGATATTATATTTAATTGAATATTTATAGCTTTATATACTTAATGCTAGACTAAGTAGTGCCATTGTAATATGAAATATGTTTAAAAAACTTGTGCGTTTCGACACGCCTGACAGAAGTGATAACTTAAACTAATCCAAGTTGAACTATAAAGCCCCGCCCTGCCCCGTTGCCGTATGCGTGAGAGAAAGGGAAGCCAGATGGCCTGGCGCCGTAACGCGTTACGTAACGAAGCGGTTTACCCTCCGATAAGAAGTTATCACTTCAAAAATGACTGACTGCTGAGTTTCTTGCGACGTTTCTTCTCAGCAGTGGTTACAAACAAACAAATATAACCGAAATGAATATATATTAAGTTTATTTTGAAATATAACAATACCGAAGGCCAAAATCAAAGTGGTATGTTTATAATAATCAGGAAACAGCGACTCCATGGATTCTAGAAGCACGGTACGCCACCAAAAGTCCCAACCCTAGTGATAAGCACAAGTATTTGTTCCTGCGTCTTGGATGTTTTCTATGTATTTATGTATGTATTCCTCTATATAAGTATGGTTGTCATTGTCTAATATCCATAGTACAAGCTAAGAGCTTAAATTTGGATTAGGTCAATTTGTGTGACATTGTCCCATGATATTTATTTAGGTGCTGTTTGTGTATCACTGAATAAAGGATAAAGCACTGTTTTATGTCACGGGCGCGATATTGAATTCTGAGCAAATGACTCCAGATTTAACTTGGGTGTTAGGAGCTAATTCCTAAGCGAAGCGACGGAGTCCTGAGTGCAACGAGGGATTCAAGCTCGCCCAAGACGAAAACAGCTTTATCCTAAAGGAGAATACTCTACATTTCTCAACTTTTGTTTTATATTCTTTGTTTTGCGTATATGGCTTGTAGCGGCCAGTTCTATTTTCTAATAAGTTTTTTTTGCTGTATGTTTCTATGGAACAATTTCTCATTCGAATTCAAATCTCATTATTAACCAGCGGGTTATAATGAGATTGATTACAATATTATAACACGCCGCTGGGTCATAATGTGGTACTGAATCTCATGATAACCCCGTGGTTAGCCGATGGCTATAATGACTTACTTTAGGTGAGGTTTGCATGATATATAATTGGGCAATTTCGAGCATATGGTGTGAAAATGCTTTTACTTTATTTCTTTTTTGTTTCAGGTAAACCGATGCTTCTTTGAAAATAAATAGGTAAGGTAAAATGCAGCGACGGAGTAAATTATTTATTAAACATACATTTGTATGCAGCCTGATCCTTAAGTCGTTGCAAGGTGGTTGCCGGGTTAGAATAGTGCCACTCCATGCCTTCCCGTGGATGTTGTAAGAGGCGACTAAGGGAATAAAGGCTTGTAGCTCTGTTAGGTGATGTACTTGCAAACTGTCACTAATTGGGGAGACCTGTACAAAACCGTATACCGGGGTAAAACCGTATGGTGACCTTATTCTTGCCAATAATCCAAATTTGCCGCACGCAAACCGCTCATCGGCGCTCGCCAATGGGATCTACTTGTCAACAGACACTGGTCGCTGCATGCACCCGCCGCATCGAAATATTCCGTTTTATTGTTTTTCGACGGTTTTGATCTTATTTTGGCGTAAATTTACGTAGTAATCAGTGAATGAAACTTGTTACGAGGTAAGTCTGCAATTGGTTTTGTTAAAGTGTGTATATATGTTTGTTATTTACGATATTTACAACGCGCGAAACTTATATGTGATTGTACTTGTAAGTGACATTTTTATACTTGAACCCCTCGGGTCACAACCGTACGGGGTAAAATCGTATCATATACAATTTGACCGGGAAGTAATGAATACGAATATTGTTTTTTTATTGTTTTAGGCAATATTATAAATGCCACGTTAGTATAAAAATACGTCTAATAGACAAGAATGGAACTCGGATTACATGAAAAAAGCTATTAAAGCAGTATTTGATACTTGAAAGCAGCTCAAACTTATAATGTTCCAAAATCTACAAGTATCGAGTTAACAAATTAAGTCAAAACAACGATCTGTGTTCTTCAACACAAAAAGGCTTAGGAAGATTTAAACCTACGTTTTCGTAACGATGCCTATCCTTCCGGGGCAATATCGTACACAGTATACGGTTTTGTACAGGCCCCGGGGCAAAATCGGAAAGGGCAATAGTTTTGTTTTTTGCATTTAATTTAATATTCTATTACAACAATCCAAAATTTGATAATGACGTTGTTTTCCTCATTAAATTTGTTGATTATAAAGGTTTGTTTTATATATTTGTGCTTTAAAATGAATATTTTACAGCCTGAAGTCCTTAGCTATACGGCTTTATCCCGGTCTCCCTACACTGGTAAACGTCTTAGCCACATCGTGCAAAATGTGGTTACAGAATTAACAATAAATTTTAGAGTTGTTGGTAATTCTGTAGCTCTGCCTAACCCACTCTGTGAAGGCAAGAGTTTATGTATGTACTAGCTTTTCGTCCTTTTCGGGTAAGTAGACAATTAATGTAATTTAATTTGTTTGATTAAAATCTTTGGAGTCATGTCCACATTATTACGAGTAATGATCTATCCGATCTCTTATGGCGGTCATTCTCCAGAATTGTGTTCTCAGTCTAATTAACACCGCCCTTTTTTTCCACTTGGTTTTTGATAAAATTTATGCAAAATGTAGTAACATATCGACCATTCAAACTTTAATATTTATTGGGCACTTAATTATTATTAGCCGTTAATTAACTAGAAGGGTTTTAATATTTGCGTGACGCGCGAATTAGAAAAGCGATGCGTTAATTAGGTTTACTTGCTTGCGAATTAAAAAAACTACGCGTTTATTGGATAAATGTTCATGCCAAATTATATATTTTTTAGGAAATAAGACAAAAACTGTCAGACTGTCTATTAATTTTATCATATTTATTATATTGCAACGTTGAAACTATTAGGAACATAAAATATCCATCACGATATACATACATAATAAGCTAACTAATATTTCACTGAAATAATCGTTCTATAATCAACAATGAAAACGATAAAAAAAATCAGAATTCATAACTTTATATTATACCTTAGTTATTATGAACAAACAATAACAAATAAATTGCTGTATCTGCTAAAGAAAAAATAATAATTCTTCCTCCTACTTTTTACATTCCCTATCTATCTTTAAAAAAAGTAATTTAAAATTTAAAAACCCGATGAACTAAAAAGATATAAATAAACTAGTTAATTTTATTGAATCTAAGGACACCTCATAATTCATAATGCTAAAATCCGTCGAGCCGTTTAAGCTTTACATACATAAGTTATGTAACATAACATACAGACATTCAATTTTAAGTATGTAGTTTAATTATTGCGGGTGGTTTTAATACATAATTTATACAAATATGAAGAATGATAACGGGTCCCTAGGATTTTCCTTACGTGATTAGATTTACAGTTGTCAGTTATTGTCAAAATGCAACTTTTTAATGCGGTCAGCAAAATTTTCATGTTTTCCAAGAGAAATAAGCTAGGAAAAATAAAATAACCTCTAAAAAACATATTGTCCAAACACTTAAGCACACAGATACGATCATAAGGATGATTTTAAGGTAAGGGCCCCTCTAATAACACCAGTTTGACATAATATATGTCATTCTAGTCATGCCATCATTCTTCCGGGAATTACATTTTTGTAAAAAAAATATTCCTGTAAATTAATTTAAACTGGTTTAGCTTAAGCGAGCAATTAGAAATAAAATACTTTTATGTACCAAAAACCTTTTTTACTACTCTTAAACTAATTAACGCGTTCATTTTTGGCCCGTGAATTAGACGTGTGTATTAGGGATTCTTGATAAAAAAAATATAACTTCTTTTAGGTACATGTGATAAACTACATAATCCAGTAACTGTTAAATACTGAGGTTCCTAATGTATACAATAATTTACAGAGCTATAGAGTTCTTGGCTGATTTTAAAAACGTGAACGTGTTAATTAGAATTTACGAGAACCAAAACATGCGAATTAGATACTTACATTTGTAGTGTGCGATCCACACAACATTAACACGTCTTTCTCTCAAGAGGGTCTTGACATGAGTGTCTGCTCACGCAAAATGCATTACAGACGTCTGTCTATTTCTTCAATGGCCTTGCACGGACAAGAATGAAAGCGGCGCGTGAATTAGTACACGTATCGGGACAAAGTTTATTTATTTTATATCTTAGTGATATATTACTAAATAAATTTGGTATTTTTTTTGTAATTTGGATATCTTATCTTTCATTAAATAAAAATACTTTCATTCATCTTTCCTCTTGTATATGATCGGGGAAAATAGTTATATTAGTGATTTCGGAAGTGGGACGCGCGGTGTTAATTAGGAGAATGGGGTATTGATTTTTTTTTTCTCCTAGAAAGGTATTGAATATTTACTTGAAAATTCATGTACACCTCAATACGAGTACCTTCTAGGAACAAAAAATATAAATTATACCAAATTCAATAGTTTTATATTTTTTAAGCCCGAGGACATACAGAAATGGCTGTCTGGAGAATGACCGATGGGCGTTAGCCCAAAGTAACTACTTTGGGCTAACGCTAACGTGATGTTAGTTTATTAATCTCGAGTGTCACGAGAATAGGGGTCCAGATGAAAAAAAAGTTATCTATGGTAAAATTGGCGGTGATGTCACATTAACATGAATTAAAATTTGAGTTTTGAATACGAATTCTTATTTTATTTCCTCTCAGTAGTTGTGAAAAGCACTATGTCTGCCTCGGTAGAAAGTGCAATTTCTGGACTCGTACACTAGAGGGCCTCAACTACGTTTCGGCCCTCTATATGACTCGTCCAAAAATCGCGTACTTTCTATCCTCTGCAACAATGGACTATAGATTCTAGTGATAAAAATGAGTATTCTTTTGATACAAACCTCTATAAACATGATATTTATCAGAACTCCTTTTAAAAACTGTAAGGCATAATTACCTATACTCTAAAATGTAATTAAAGACCAACGTGGGTTGCCACTAAAAAAAAATATGTTTGACTTAATATATTTCCACTTTTTAAAAGACCGCACTAAGAATATTTATTTGTAGGTGGTTTTAAACCTTCCATTTAAATAAACAAGTTAATTCAAGTTACTTACACAAATACAAGATGACCTATTTTATATTTAACCATAGAAGATTTTTGGTAGCAAAACTGTTATTGCACTTGTAATACTTCAGGTATTAATAACATTTGGTACGATAAATAAACAATAGTTGTAAACAACGTTAGATGCAATTTAAATATTACATACGTTTAGCTATTCGACAAAATAACAGGCCAAAATTGTGTAGCTCACTTTATAATGACAATCATCGGGCATTTTACCAGCCATGACACCATGGAGTCCATGGGTAACTGTCAAGTTTAAATCAAGCATAAGTGTAAGGCATCCGAATTTAGCTTGTCACTTTGTTTTAGCTGATAAAAAAATCGCCATTGAACACAATACACCCGCCATTTAATGACTTAACACACTATCTGAGAAAATATTTGTTTTGGGATATTTTAATGCTTTGAATATCGGATAGAAAAAACATTGAATGCATATTCCCTATTGTTAAATATAACTTTTAATACCTATTGAAAATGTTAGAATTATCTACAAATATTTACAACAATTTGATTATCAATGCAAAAAGGTTGGCTAACTCTGAAATGTTCCATTGACACTGACATAAGTGACTTTGACACTTATGACAGTGACGTATCTGTCGTAGTTTTTTTGGTCTTAAATTAGATTAGATTACACAATTACTTATATATACTTGACATTGGCAAAATTACATAACTTGTAGACGCCATTAAAATAAATAAATAATAATAATAGATTAGATTTTCAAGTATAAAATCAAATTAATACCATTCATTTAACAAATATAAACTGCAACACATGGACCACTTCTGAAGACGAATAAAAGTATCTCCAGACTTCAAAGCCAACAGAACGGAATGCAATGTATAAATGCATCCACACGTATTGGGTTACGTAAACGTTCAATATTGCATTGTAGCTATTGAAGCTGAAACGGACGACCGGACAGACCGACCTTGACTCAATGGGTTGTGTTACGTGAAGATAGTTGAAAGCGGTCACATTGAACAGAAGAGCGGAGTATTTTGTACTTTAAGGGAATAATTCAGAAGTTAAACCTTCGCTCTTCTCGTCATCGGCAGCGTGTTCATTCCTATTTTCTTGAGTCAACGCGCTCAACTACGCGCCGGTTTTCTAGAACGTTTCTAGCGAGCACTATTGGAATTTGGAATGAGCTTCCTGCTGGGACTTTCCCAAAAGGCTTTTTAAAAAGGGTATAATACATTTTTTTCGAGACCGGCAACGCATTGGTGACGCCTCCGGCGGCGGTCACCACTTTCCATCAGGTGGGCTGTCTGTCTGTTTGCCCGTCGACGGCAATAAAAAAAACCTAAACCCTCTGGCCTGGTACAGTCAACAGCATAAATAAGTGATCATTTATGTACCTTGTCACTTTAACGTCGTGTTTGAAATGTCATACAAAATTCTGAAACGATTAAAAGCGACAAGGTACATAAATGATCACTTATTTATGCTGACTTGTTTGGCTTGACTGTACACCCCTCAGTCGTTGGATATCATATTCGCAAAACATGATATTCTGAAAAATATCATAAAAGCAAAACATCATATTCGCAAAACATGATATTCGCAAAACATCATAATAGCAAAACATCACATTAGCAAAAAATAACTATTATTAAGACATGAATTAGACATTGTCGACGGAGCTCCGCTACCGCGGAGCTCCTATTTCTGGGTGGTTTGGCCCTCCGGGCCTGCTGTACATCTAACATAACCTAAACCTACCTACGATTTTATAACAAAACCGGACTATTTGTAAATATCATGTTTTGCGAATATCGTGTTTTGCTAGTATGATGTTATGCGTATATGATGTTTTGCGAATGTGATGCTATGCGTATATTATGTTTTGCTAGTATGATATTTTGCGAATATGATCTTCTTGGGTATAACGGCTATAAACCTATATTGTAAAGATGGGCCCTTTCTGATACATTTCAACTCGTATTTCAACCGTGTGGGATTCTAGGGTTATGTTTAGCGTAATGCAAGGTTCATGCTAGGGCCTCTGTTTACAGTGCAAGTACCGTTCCCACATACTTAGCTCGAATATGTGTATATTTCCTCATGATTTCCTTTTGTAGCATCATCTAGCGTTGCCCATAATTTCCGAAAATTAAATTTTATAGGTTGCTTACTTTCTATTCATAATTTTGTCCAATCGCATATTTTCCTATTTCAATTTCTCCCAATTACATTTTTATCCACTTATAGGTAATTAATTAGGTCGAAAAAGCAAGGTGGTTTATGTTATGTTAGTTATGTAGCAGGCCGGAGGGGCCAAACCGCGCAGAAATAGGCGGAACTCCGTCGACACTATCGAATTCATTTCTGGAATGGTAAAAATGCGTAAGGGAAAAACGAGCCAGTGAAAAAACACGACTATGAAAATTAAGATCGGGAAAAATGGGAATGGAAATTCGGAAATTATGGGTCACACTCTCATCCCCTAAGGGGTTAAAATAGGGGGAGAAGCGGAAAACTAATTATACCCGTACGAAGTCACCGGCACCCGCCATCCTTTAGTAGATAATAAAATCGTCTTGTTAACTTTATAGTACTATTGGAAGCTCGTATTGACCTGACATTTAAAGCTAGATCGTAAACAATACGGTAACGATATACTTTATAACTATTAAATAGATAAAACTCGCCACTAAAATGGCGACCCCTTCTTTCAAAATACGGGGCTACTATGACATACGAAGCAGTTCAATTTAGCTTGAGAGAAAGGGACGGAGCTATATAACTGCTATAGCTCTGTGCTTTTCTCTAAACCTAACCTGACCTGCTCTGGTATAACATCGTGTCCTCCTGATATCTCTTAAAAGGCTCAACCGATTTTCATGAAACTTCGGTCAAAATAATTCCGAATTAACTAGCTTTCTTAAAAAAAAAACGCAATCAACTCGGTCCACCCGTTTGGGAGTTACAAAGTCAAATACAGACACACAGATACATTGATACACACGTGAAACTTATAACGTCCCTCTGTGTTTACCCGACTGCCGAAGGAGCAGGGTAATGTGTTTGCAGTTTGATAATAGGAAACTTGAGTTATTTTAATTATCGTTCCTGACGTAGAGACCTCGTCATGTTGTTCTCCTAGACACTATTTTTAATTAATTTAGCTTACATTTGTAATGATTTTATTTGTGTTAGTTTTAAAATAATGATTTATTACTGTATTACCTTGTAATGCTACTTTTAAGTATTATTGTATTTTATGATTGGAAAAAATGACCTTCTGCTGGAGTTTGTTGCGGCGCTTCTTCTCCGCAATGATGGTCTTGTCCGGAGCGCTAGTAGATTCACTCCATGTTACCGACGTGTAAAAGAGCCCTCATGTGACCAATTTACTGAATAAATATTTTGAAATTTGAATTCCAATTTTCGAATTTTGAGATTGTAGTCTTGCGATTGAAATTTATTTATGAGTTGCAATCTCAAATACCATAAATAGATAAAACCATGTCGCTTCTGACATGTTATCGTAATGTCGACGTTACGAGAGCTCTAAATTACTTGACAGTAATGGCGCACGAGTTAAACAATACGACATGCCAAAAGTGATAAGTATTTACTGAATGGAAGAGCTCCTGTTTCCTCTGACATCTCTTTGCCATAAATAAAGGCCATGAATTCTGCCCTTCTAAACAAAAAGGCCGTAAGCGCAATTTGATAGTCAAAGCAAATTGAACCCTCTGTGTTAAGCAATAAGGTCACGAATAAATACGCGGTTATATGAGACATACGCCCCTTTTTTCTAAAGAGGGCAGAATTGAAAAGTGACTTTTTTAAGAGAATGATACCGCTTCCTGGTGAATACTGTATTTAAAGTGCAGCGGTAAATTGGTAATACGAAATCAATGATTTACACACATCTTTGCTATTACTAAACCTTTCTCCTTAGTCTCATGGTGCTAATTTAAGAGGCCACCTATGGTGCCACGCCCCCACAAGAATAAAAAGGGATGGCTTTATGTGCTTCCGCGCGAAGAATGTGAGATGGAGATAGTTCGCTCGCGCCTTGACGGCAGCGTTAAATTCAATTAATCGCTGTTTACTTTAAAACCACAACATTTATTGAAAAAATGGTTTGCCAGGATTAAGAAGTTACATATCCTCAACGATTGAATCGAAAATCATCGTTAAAGATTATAGGGTTTCGAAGATTCAACCAAAAACATGCAAAAAAGGTGACACGTTTGAAAAATAAAAGTATCGCGGATTTTATTTGTAATCGTGTTTTCACGTTCGACAGTCTCAAGCAGATATGACCAAGTTGCGGTTATAGAATTATCAACAAGTTCTTAGAGATGTTTGTAATTCTGTAGCTCTGCCTACCACTCTGGGAACGAAGGCGTGAGATTATGTACGTATTATGTATGTATGAGATTAAATAAAATTTATTTAAGATGACAAGAACATGTTTTTTAGGATGCTTTTGCACTTATATGCATCATTAAATATGCTCTGACACACGTGACTAGGCAAATGATTAAATATATAAGGTAACATATATTCCCACATCCGTTTTTCATATGTATTGTTATAGTGAGGTAGTACATTTGAATAATCGACATGTACTCCTTAAATTTTGGGATCTAGATCTATTTCTAAGGCTCGACAGATTTGACATTTCATCGACGTATTGACGACATGCTAGCCTAGTTGGTAGTGACCCTGCCTACGAAGCTAGCGGTCCTGGGTTCAAATCCCGGTAAGGGCAGATATTTGTGTGATGAGCACGAGTATTTGTTTCTGAGTCGTGGATGTCCTCTATGTATTTAAGTATTTATTTCTCTATATGTATTTATATCGTTGTCTAGTACCCATAGTACAAGCCTAGAGCTTAGTTTGGGACTAGCTCAATTTGTGTGAGATCGTCCCGTGATATTTATTTATTTATTTATCATATACTAGTGACATTTTAAACTTATCGTACCTACACATTTATAATTTTACAGTATTTAAATAGCTTGTTACATCATTCCGGTGCTTGTTTCTTACGGTGTTAGGTACCTACAATGGATTTTATCATGCTTACTTGTATGTCATATAATATATTGTCTAGGTATGTTTACATACAAAGACACAAAGATACAAAGGTGTTGGTTATTGAGATCCAGATCGCGAAACACTCCAGACTTTAGCATAGGTGGCTTCTTAATTAAGAGTATTTGTTTCTTAGTTTTAATTTTATCCCATTTTTTTTGATAAATGCGGTCACCGTATCACTATGTTGAAAATTAGGTTGATAACGAGTGACAGGTATGACAGTTAGATTTTAAATATACGGTAACCACACTTAAGACTTTAATTATTAGTTTTATTAGAGTATCAACAAAAATGTAACAAGTCTAATTTAAACAACTGAACTAATGAAGTTAATGTAAAACTGTTTATTATTAACTGAGCCACAATCAAGCGTTTTGTACTACCAAAGTCACCCTGTATACAGCAAATAAACAAGAGACATTCTTACACATGCCATGCCATGCCAAACTAAACTCAAGTCTTGTACTAAGAGTACGGTCGATCTTATAAATCCAACTAGCAAAATTAAGTTCTATAAAAGTTCAAATGTGTCCAAAAACACCATTAAGTGTTGTTTTTGGTTAAATTTCAATGCTAGGGAGGACAAAATAAGGTCACTTGATGTGAAGGGACCTTCGCTTCCCATGGACACCTGTAATACTATGAGAAGAATTGCAGCTGCGTTGCCAGACTTTGAGAAAAGAGTATGTTCGTCTCTTCAAGATCCTATAAAATTGATGTAAACGTTTACCTAGGCAGGTTTCGGCACAATTTTATGATATAACATTATAACAGTTTCACAATGGCTCCATACATCACATTATAGTGCTATAGTTGTCCTATAACAGTGATTGTCGTGTCACTTACATTACCAAAAAATTATAAAAAAGTAATCTAGCCAAAAACACAAATGTAAAAAATGCCTAAGTTCTTTATGCCACCAAAAGTAGTAGTTTAGCAATATATTCGTTTCTTTATTTAATCAATTGCATTATTTTATTTAGAGTCGTGTCTGAAAAGGTGTCTTTTTGGGAACTGCATTGTTGACAGTCAACCCAATTAATTGAGCATTTTGAACTCTAACTTGCAAGTTTTCTTAAATACCTAACTGATCACTGGTACAAAACTGCCAACTGAAAGTGCAGGGTGATAACGAAAGCCTTAATAACGCTTTAATACGACAATTTAGTGATTAACTGCTTTCTTAATGGACTACTTTGCTGGTTGGGAAGTAGCTGCACACCTAAGCGCTTTGTCAGTTTAACGACACGTTAGAACTACTTCACTAATATGTTAAAGGCTTTATTGCGAGAAGGTACGAAAGTGTGCAACTACTTATATGGCTGACCGTGCCTACTTTTTACCCGACTGCCGAAGGAGGAGGCTAATGTATTTCACAGCCTATATACGTATGTTTGCTTCTTTGTGGCACTATAAAAACTAAACCCGTTGTCCGATTTTGATGATTCTTATGTCAATCGATTTGTCTTAATCTGGTGAGTATCACTGAAGATATGACAGTAATCAAAATTCAATATGGCGGCAACCAGACGCCATATTGTGCAAATTTAAAAAAAAGTCGACCAGGTATGACAAGTAGGTTTCTTTCTTCATTTTTCATTTTGAATGATCATTTAGGATTTATAACGATTTAAAGTTGGTTAGCAACAGTCGGGTTTTTAAAGCTTGCTTTTTGTTAAAGTTATTACAAGCTTTTATTTAACTTTCAGTGTATGTATGTATGTAAGTATGTATGTACGGGTCAAATCTTGCAAGTTAAATTTGACCCACTTCCCGGTTTCTGATGAAGCTGAAAATTTGCATGTACCTTTAGTTCTGATGACAATACAATAATATAGTACCTCGATGGTCTGATGATGGAGACTCGGGGTGGCCATAGGAACTCCTAAATTACACATGATCATACCTAGGATAACTCGGGGCAAGTTCTAGGGATTTGATATCGATGAAAAAGATGTCGATATAATTAAATTAATGCATATACGAGGTAATATGTAAACCACCATGAAAAAAGTAAACAGTCTTGTAAAAGGTGAGGAAATTTCAATAACCAATATGAATGAGAAATAAGCTTTGAGTCATTATCAGAGCTCGGAATAGGTAGTGCCTATTTACCTAAACTTTGCGGGAGGACATAACTAAGAGTGGTTAAAACCACTAAAAATAATTATTTCTTATTATTGAATGCGGGATTTCCCGGGATTGACTGTATTACTCTAAAGGCTTAATACATTTAACTTCACTTCTAAATCAGGGTCGCAAACTGCAGGTAGTAAGTACACAGCTGAAGTGTCGGCTACATCTGTTTTTGTTGAATACATTCTATATGGTATTATAATTCTATTTAAATCAACAAAATATCAAATTTAAGGCTCCCTTTGATTCAATTTGATCTATATTATATTGTTTTATGACTGATTGTTATTTCAAGATAAATAAATAAATAATATGCAATATAGCAAAATTTATAATTAAAGCTAAATGTATTAAGTCTTTAGAGTAATACAGTCAATCCCGGGAAATCCCACATTCAATAATAAGAAATAATTATTTTTGGTGGTTTTAACCGCTCTTAGTTACGTCCTCCCGCGAAGTTTAGGTAAATAGGCACTTCCTATTCCGAGCTCTGGTCAATATAAATTTTTTATTTGCCCCGTTGACCACTGTGGACGTTGAGGGAACGTTGAGAAAACGTGTAGCAGTTTAAAGTGGATATTTTCATCTAGACGGCAATCATTAATACCGACGATTGTGGTTTTAATTTGTTTATTTTTGAATTTAAAAATGAGGAGGACCTAAGTAATATTTATTTATGTCGAATAACTTTTAGATGTTGGCAGTAACATCGATATATATTTTTTGTCGATAAAATATTGTGCTACATCACTTTCGTATAAATGCCCCGAGTTATCCCAGGTATGCACATGATAAACCCGTCGTGTTATAGCTCGTTAGAATTGTCTTGACGAGTAAATCACGACTGAGAAAAAAAAGTACAGTCGGCAACGAAAGCCTGTCCCAAAAACTGTTACTTTTTAACAGAAATTATTTCAAATCTTTTATCATACTAGACTACGATAAATATACTTACATGTGGCGTTATCTATAAAAAGGGACCTTATTGTCGATGGCGCTTACGCCGCACTGTGTCACGCGAAGTTGTATTTATATCGGAGCATCTTCAATAACGGCGGAAGCGCCATTGACAATAAGGTCCCTTTTCTACGATAACGCCACATAATAATATAGAAAAATGTACAAGAGTCATCCATCACACAATACCCTTACCAGGGATCGAAGTTGTTTAGGTACCATCAAGGACTTTAAATGTCGATCCACCATAGATCCTTGTCATAAACCACTATAGAACCTTGTCGCATTAAACCAACGATTAATGCCTATGTAATTTCTACCTTGTCACTTGACGCTGTCATTATGACAAGGACTTTAAATGTTTACTCACTATAGAACCTTATCATTATGACAGCGTCAAGTGACAAGATAGGAATTACATAGGAGTTAATCGTTGGGTTAATGCGACAAGGTTCTATAGTAATTCATAAATTAAAGTCCTTGACCATCCAGAAGCAATATTCTTTGAGATAAGAGAAGCAGTATTTATCGTTTTTCTTTCCGAAATAAAACGAATTGTCGAAACGAACGATGTTTTCGTGTTGAATACAACAACAAGCTGTGTTGAGAGATAGTAGAAATAACTTATGACTGAATTTACGGCGTTTAAATAATACTTCATGAAAGATTAATTTTACTAACAGCAAAACACTAAATTAAGCATAATTATATGAAATTGAAACAATAACAAATACCACATCAGAATCCACAACAATTCATGATAATTATTTTCAATTAATGATTGATTCTTGTGGTTACAGAATTAACAAGTTTTTAGGGTTGTTGGTAATTCTGTAGCTCTGTTTACCCCACTCTGGGAATTAAAGCGTAAGGTTTGCGTGTATGTATATACAAATACCTATAATTTGACATCATCATCACAAACCCGCAATATTTTAAAAAGACCTATCCAACAACACCCCACACTATGGGATAGACGAAAATAAAAAAATACATCCCCACTTTACGTGTAGGGGAGGTACACTAATAAAAAAATTATTTTATGATTTTATTTTACCACCTTGTTGGCGTGATTTATATGTATATTCATGCCAAATTACAGCTTTTTAGTACTAAGAGTCTCTGAGCTAGGCTGCGGACGGACGGACATGGCGAAACTATAAGGGTTCCTAGTTTGACTACGGAACCCTGAAAAAGGTGACGTAAAAGCGCTTACGTCATCTCTAAGACGCTTGTCCGAAGACGGTAATGGCCGATCTAAAGATATCCTGATTTATTATTGCATTTCCGTATCCGCTGCAAGAGTTATTGAGGAAACTGAAACCCAAATAACCTTAAGAATGTTGCCACAAACGATTTAGGAAGTTTCAATTGATTCTAACTTTTATGTCAGAAGATACAAAGCTTAGTATGGAAATTTGATTTTTTATGTGAGATTTCAAGGCGTTTACTTCCTTTTGTGACTGGTAACTCGACCTATACCTTGAAAGGGGTTATACTAGAGCTAGTTTGCAATAATTTTGTCCCATTTTGAGCTCTGAGCTCTGACTATTTGGAGTGTTTGAGCCTTCAATCAACTTCAGGAGCGGCACTTGTTGTACATTAGCGTGGTCCAAAAAACAAAAGTGTGTAATATTGTTTCTCCACAAGTTTCTTTTTATTTCAAAATACACAAAAATACGCTTTACCAAGTTTTATTGCGATTGAATAAACTTTACAGGTCGCCCATAATGTTAAAATTGTTTCATATAAAAATGTATAGAGCTTCACACATCTAACAAAGATATCGAATGAGAAAGTCTTTGGACAGATCTTGACCCTGTGTTCCGAGCTGCAGCAGCAGTAAACAATATTCAACTTCTGTTTTTAGTTTTCGCTAAGTTTACTAGATGTCGTTTTGTATGAGAATGAGATCTTTTTGGCATAAACTAAACGCTTTGGGCGACCAGTAAACGATCACATAACAAGTTTAAATTTGACACATAAGTAACTAATTTATAGCAAACAAAAATAAGCCTTGTGGAGGAAGGATTTGATATACTTTTTTTTTCTTCATACTATTTTGGACCACCCTATTGTACGAGTACATTATCATTTAATCGTTGTAATTTATTAGTAAATGCCAAGCCAAATTTCGGGAGCCATTTGTTTCCCATAATTTTATTGGTTTTATGTAATTGTTGACATATTTTTTTTTATATCGCTGAAACTAGATTAAGTTGGGTTTGATTTATAAAAATCCTGAAGAAGTAACAGTTTCTTTAAACACGTTATGACTTGCGATGATTATGACTAAGAATAATTATGTCAGTCAATATAGACCCCAAATTTCAAATAATCATGTCATCCACAAAATGTCTGCTAAATAAATAAAGATATTAAAACAAAACTAATGCGTCAAATACAAAATTAATGAAATTGGTGTCTTATTACCTATTATTTCTAATTAGAATATAAAAACCGTAAGATAATTTGTTTGGTCTATCCCAATTAAATTCATTCACATCGCGCCTTCTGCTCGTTTAATCAGCCTAATTTTTAAAACCACCAATGCCTCACATTGCGACTGAATACCGTGATAAAGCTCTGGTGAACGATGGGACGGACGTATAAGGCTGCCTAATTGAGAATACACGCGCTAAAATGTGTTTTGCTCGCTCTGTCGGGACTACTTAAACTCGCCTACCTTCACTCTTGCGTTCGCTCATCTTTGCTTGTTGAGAGAATCACAACCCTGTACAAAAGTGGACAAAATTTGCACCTTTTTGGAAAGCTTATGAATTAAGGAAGTTATTTCCGTGATTTGTACGCCAAGTGTCATACATTTTTTTGGAGTGAAAAAAAAAGTGTTCAAAAAAATTACTTATTTGTGATTTAAGAACCTCTATTTCTCAGTTTTTGGAATTTTAACGAAGTGTTTTTTTGAAGCATTTGCTTATTCGTTATCTTTTAGAAAAATGCAGTTTCAGTTCGCGGAGTAACTTATTTTTTTTACAATCGAAAGTTTTAGATCAAAAGTCGGTAAAATTTAGAAATATCTAAAAATTTAAATAACTCGGAAACCAGTGACATTAGACCCCCAGTTAACTGGGGCCAAATTATTGCAAATAAGCTCTAGTATCAAGGAATAGATCGAGTTACCAGTCACCCTGTGTACAGGGTGGCTGCGGGGTCGTGATCCTAACTTAATTTGACCTAGTTCCTGGCCTAGTTGGTAGTAACCCTGCCTACAAAGCTAGCGGTCCTGGGTTCAAATCCCGGTAAGGTATGTATATATTTAAGTATTTATTTAAGTATATATTTCTCTCGTTGCTGATATGTATTTATATCGTTGTCTAGTGCACATAGTACAAGCCTAGAGCTTAGTTTGGGAGTAGGTCAATTGGTGTGACATTGTCCCCTGATATTTATTTATTTATTTATTTTATATTTATTTATTAGTATACCTAGTGGTTTTTTAAACAATTAAAGTTAAGCATTTTGTTAAAATAATATTATATTTCCCTATTTATCACTAAAATTATGGTCACCTTACGTTTTCATGTTAAAAATTTAAAACCTATTTGAAAATCGAACGATCGGACGAGTAAGAAATTGAGTATGTAGGGTGGCTATGATCGCGAATAAAATGAATTCATTCAATGTTTATTTGAATAAAAAACAAAGTAATTGTCTTAACGCTTTTAAACCTATTACGTTGTGTTCCTAATGGTGAAGTCTGCCCTGCTAATCCAAAACGCAGTATCTCAGATAAAACTCCTGTTGCAATATCAACCTTATTACTAACAGAGGAGAATTAAAACTGCTTTGGGTATTAAATTTGGGATACTACATATTACCTTAGTAGGGCAGAAGTGAGGTTAAGTTTACTTTGTTGCTACACGACCCCGCAGTCACCCTGTATATCGTCCCTTTACTCAACCTCGTATCTGATCGAATAGTTAGATAGGAAAGTAGTCTTTATCCTATAGAGAATATGAGTGCTTTTCCTGTCTAACTATTTGATCAGATACGAGGTTGAGAAAGTAAAGGTACGATATGTTTTGTGGAAGAAGGAAAACTAGCACACAAGCCAACTGGGCTGAGATTCTAGGAGATAGAAACCATATAGCTTTTAACATGTCATCGTATTTTTCTACTTTAAAATAGCTCTTATTTTCTTGACGGCGGCCAAGTTAAAAACAAATATGATTTTACCACATAACGTTGACCCCCAGGGTCACTATTGTGGGGCCATTATCAACTGAGCGTCGGGGCAATAAATAATTTTATCGGAGTTCGGACTCGCTCGCTCGCACTCGTGGGGCTTTTGGCGAGCGTAAGGGATGCACATAAGGGATACAATACTATACTCACCTGGTATTTGAGTCGTTTAACTTCGAACACGTATATCTCGTTTAAATTTGCTATACGAATTTAAAAACAAAGTCGTTTGAAAAAAGACGCAAATTCCGTTGTCCTTCTGCATGGATTTATTAGACTTTAAAGTCGACTCATTTAACTTACGCCGTTTCGTAGCCTTTACTTTGCGTAGTATCGTAGATACTACTACGCTAGTGCTACGAGGCGCGTAGCACACATGCACCATTACTTTTAAACATTGATCCACCATAGAACCTTGTCATAATGACAGCGTCAAGTGGCGTGATAGAAATTAAATAGGATTTAATCGTTGGTTTTAAGAGACAAGGTTCTATAGTGGTTCATCATTTAAAGTCCGTGACCATACATAATACATTTAGTACCTTTACCTGGGACTTTATTCGGTGAAACCATATCAGCTTTGACATGTTATAGTATTGGTGTATCAGATCCGGAGACTATGTAGGACGTACAAAATCACAAAATTCATACTAACACTTAATGAGTCACCACTTAACAAAATAATCTTCCTATATACAGCAGGTTACTAAAATTGGTTCCATGGATTTTGCTGTCAACCTTTGACGTCTGTCAACATATCCATTTTAAATAACTAAATGACCTGTCCACACTGACTTATATTTATTTAGTGTTACAATTGAATTGAGATTTGTTCCTATTTGGCTTATGTTATTTAAGGTTCTATGACATTATTTAGTATATAAAATTCTTTAAGTATAAGTACAGTATAAATATAGCAGCGTAGTTAAATTAAAAAATAACACAGAAAATAAAAGCTATTATTCATTAATATTCAAATGTAATTATTTTTTTTCTAACCCTCACCGGATGTTTACACATAATACAGTACTACCAGGGATTCCATTCGGTAAAACCATATCGTCTTGGACATGTTATCGTATTGGTGTATCAGATCCGGAGACTATGCTGCCCTCCTAAGCAAAAATGCAATAACTAAATTCAATAGCCAAAGCAGATTCAACTCTCTTCTGTTTGTAACTAGGTTGCAATTTCTACAGATGTTTTGTTTGAGATAACGCCATTATGCTTAGTAGGGCAGTATGTAGGACATACAAAATCACAAAATTCATATTATCACTTAACCTCGTAAGGCCCAGTGTGCAATAAGATGTATATAATCAAGCCAATTTAATTTGAACTGTGTCACAGTAAGATTAAGGTCTATTTTCCTATGTTCATAAACTGAAAATGGCATTATCGAACAAACATAATTGAACTTTATTTCCTTGACGGAAGATTCAAAGTCTCACTCACAAAAACTTCCCTGTTTTTAGTATGGTGGTATATACAGCAGGATGTAAAATTGTGTAATGACAGAGTTAGCTTGAATGCAGCGACTAACTACTTGGTTTCATCATAAATAAATACAATAAAGCTTCTGTAAGTAGTTTTATACACCGTCTTTTTGTTGATTTGGGTTATTTTTAAGGGAGCATTCCTTAGGTCAAATAAAATTAATTTCTCCAAGAAACTAGTGCTCTAACTCGTACCGTTTTGAAGATAATCAAATCGCATTGCTGGATCAAAACAGTATCAACTCAAAATCCTTGTTAGTTTAGTTTCAAGCTTATAGAAGTTGTATTAAAGTTCATTTTAAAATACAGTTGTATTTTGAGTTACTACTGTTTTAATCTAGCAGTGCGAAATAATAAATTTAATCTGTTAATCACGTTAAACTAGTGTAAAAGGCTCTTATGGGCGTTTCTTTAAAAGTTTGTACCTAGTTAAAGGCTAAAATTAACAAACGTTAACTTTTCCGCTTAGTTACGAAAATTAGTTATACTTGTTATAAGATAAATGGTGGTATCTCAGACAAAACTCCTGCAGCAAGTGCAAGCATATTACTAACGGGTGAGGATTGAATCTACTTCATCGATTGAATTAGAGATACTGCTAATTGGCGCTGAGAGGTATATAAATGTACGACTAATTTTCGTAACTCAGCGGAAAAGTTAACGTTTCTTAATTTTTGTCCTTAACTAGGTACAAACTTTTAAAGAAATGCCCTTATACGATATATTCCCGACGCCACACGACTAATAACGAATGCCGACATTTAAGTCAAGAAAAACCACGTCCATTCAGTAATCTTCAATCTCAATCTCTGTCTTCATTGGTCGTTACAAAAGGGTTGCTATGGTTACGTTTAAACAATGGCCACTATTGGTTCTGTTCTGTCATAATAAAGAGTTAACACTGACATTTAATGACAACAAGTTGACACTAACTTTTGCTTAACTCAAAAGGACCTTTTACAATATCCATCAATTAAACACCTGTATATACTCGTATTATACTTACAGAATTCTACATTAATGCAATTAAAAATTAAAACTATACGTATTTAAATTAAAATTAAGCTAAGCTACTCAAATATTTAAGATGTGAATAATAATCACCACTATAAAAAGAACACCCCCTCTATCAGGTCCGCTCGCGGCATGGTCCCTATGACACTGGCAATATCAATTAAATATTTAATTATTTTGTATCGGACACAGTTTTTTTTTCGAATTTTCTAAAACGGTTTAAGGGTTAAGTTTACGTTAATGTTCCAAGCTCTATGTCGAAGTTAAGGCATGGACACGAACACCCATAATGTACTATATACAGGGTGTAAAATCAGGAGTGGATCAAACCAAGCAGGTTGATAGAGAACGTCAAGGCCTATTGAATTCACCCCATGAATGTTCAGCGATTTTTACTAATTTCGGAGATATTGATCATTTTAATCAGAATTTTTATAATTTTCCCTTATGTCCATGTCTCGAAAAATCATTAATTTCAAGTTTTATTTCATAAGTTTTTCGGTTTTATCTTACATAATTAGGATCATTACAAATCAGCGAAGTTTTTAAACCTATCTGACCGTTTTTTTTTTCAAGTAGTCATCTAAAGTTGTATTTTCCATACAAAGTGAAAAGCAAACACTGGGACACCTAGTATGGAGAAACAAACTTTATGTGATTATTTAAAAAAAATACTGAAAAGCACGGGCTAATCGGTTAAAAAACTTCGCTGATTCGTAATGATTCTAATTATGTAAGATACCAGTGAAAAACTTATGAAATAAAACATGAAATCAATGATTTTTCGTGACATGGACATAAGGGAACATTTCAAAAAATCTGATTACAATGATCAATATCTCCGAAACTAGTAAAAATCGCTGAACATACATAGGGGTTAAATCGATAGGCCTAGACGTCCTCTATCGACCTGCTTCGTTTGATCCACTCCTCCTTTTACACCCTGTATAAAGTTTGCTAAAAAATGCCCTCACCAGTAATAGAACCCAGGGCTAGCTTAGTAAGCAGGGTCTATTTAAGCCAACCACGACCTTAAATTGTGATATTGCTTGGAGAATGTTAAATCTGGGTCCTTATCGTAATATTCTGTGAATTGTATAAATCAACTTGGTTTATGGTAATATAACACAGCTGTTGTTAGCAGCAATTTAATCTGAAACTAACCTTCAACAATAGACATAAGGCTTAGAATTCATTGCTTGAACGTTTACGATACGTTATGTAGATCGTAATATATTATTTTGGCTGGTTTAGTGGATGCTAGTAAAATAGATGTGTGCAAATTAATAAAAGAAAAAAAAAGTTTAAAAAACAAAAACCCGCCTTCAAAAAGCAAAAAATAACTTCTTTAAAATGGTAGGTAAATAGGTCAGTCCAACAGAAGTCTGCTTTTGGTTAAAATATTGTTGGACGCCGACTTCAGTTGGACTGACCTATTTACCGGAGTTCCGGTGCCCATCTGTGGTCTTCATCATCAGTTCCACTTCACCAAATAGTGCTTTCCAAGACCAAATACACGAGTTACAATAAAAATACCAAAATCGCTATAGGTGTGCCTATACATTTTGAAGAGTTCCGTCGATTCCTCATGGATTCCACCATCAGATCTTCATTTTGATAATGAGACCAATCGAGAAGCACCAGCTTTCAAATAAAAAAAGAATCATCAAAATCGGTTCACCCAGTCGAAAGTTCTGAGGTAACAAACATTAAAAAAAAAAACAGACAAATTGAGAACCTCCTCTTTTTTTTGAAGTCGGTTAAAAAGATAACTTCGACCACGTATGTTGATATTGTGTTAAAACATAAAAGGGCATAAAATCCGCCATCTTGTTTTTTAAGAATTTTATCTATCCAAATATCATAAACGCTCCATGATGCGGTTAAGAACCGCACATTATGACCACCGTAAAATTAAACTGTATTGTTAGAAAACAAATCTTATATGTAAAAATGTTTTCTCAAACATGCAATGGAATGTTGGCGTTATGTTAGTTATTTTTCACTTCTCATGCTCCAAAAGTCCGTCTTTATGTCGTGCGTAGGCGACATAAAGTCGCTTTTTATGCTCTAGTGCATAAAGTAAAATCTTCGTCGAAGGCCAAGGCAATCGGTCCAACAGCCACACGAACAACTTTAACTTCATTGAATAACCTCTTTATTTTATTTTCATCATCATCATCATCATGTCAGCCGAAAGACGTCCACTGCTGGACATAGGCCTCCCCCAAGGCTCTCCACTCACACCGATCTTGTGCTTTTCGCATCCACCGCGTTCCCGCGATCTTTACAAGGTCGTCACTCCATCTTGTTGGAGGCCTACCTACAGCTCGTCTCCCGGTCCGCGGACGCCACTCAAGAACCTTCTGACCCCATCGGCCATCAGTCCTGCGAGCAATGTGCCCCGCCCACTGCCACTTAAGTTTGGCTATTCTTCGGGCTATGTCGGTAACCTTAGTTCTACAGCGGATATCATCATTTCTGATTCTATCACGCAGAGAAACCCCGAGCATAGCCCTCTCCATAGCCCTCTGAGTGACTTTGAGCTTCCTTATAAGGCCCATTGTTAGCGCCCACGTCTCAGATCCGTAAGTCATCACTGGCAACACACACTGGTCAAAGACTTTTGACTTCAGACACTGCGGTAATTTGGACGAAAAGTTGCTACGAAGCTTCCCGAACGCTGCCCATCCGAGTCGGATTCGACGATTATATCATTTTGTTTCGTTAGTATTCTAAGACCAAGGCAAGGATCATCATTATCAGCCGCAAGACGTCCACTGCTGGACAAAGGCCTTCCCCAAGGTTTTCCACAACGATCGGTCCTCTGCTGCTGTCATCCAGCGGTTTCCCGCGACCTTTATCAGATCGTCAGTCCACCTTGTGGAAGGTCTGCCAACACTTCGCAAGGCAAGGATACCAACAGCCAAAGTACACAATAAAACTTCATGAAATAAACTTATAATTTTTATTTTGTCGCATTTATTATTATTACATTTGAGTAAAAAAAAAATTGTATAAGTAATAGTAGTAGGAATTATAGTAGTAATAGTATTTAAAGCATGACAATAAGTTATCATAGATATAAAAAACAAAAAACAAAATGTTTTTATAACTGAGCGGTATGTAACGACCTAAGTCAGATGTCACGTATCTAATGAAAAAAAAGAACATAAAAGTTAATTGGCGGGAACCATACTTATTTTTTTCATTGTCAATATTTGTGTTACAATAATTTACCTGTTGCTGTTTCATTTCCTCGCAATCGAAGTGAAAATTAGAGTGTACAACTCGTCCATAAAACCCATTTAACACTCGACTTTATATCCATCCACTTCTCGCGTAAAATGGTGCGTTTTATGCACTTGTTGTACAATCTACTATTAGGCCTCAAAGTATCACGTTGCGGGCGGAACACGAGAGAACTGTAAAGGAATTTCATACAAAATTGAAGGCCTAGGCCGGGAAGTAGTTTTTTTTTAATTTTCATGTAAACATGGCGGCTGTGTTTATGAACAGGGTAAATAGCTGTTTTTTTTTTAATATACTAAGCCGTACATCCACCCAAAGCGTTTGCATAAAGGCACCAGGTACCAGGAGGGCAGAAGTTATTAGGGGTGCGTACCGCAACTTAGATCGCAGGCGGTGCGCTGCGGGGCACCGGCGGGCGGGCGGGCGCACACGACACAGCGCGGATGACTGGGCACTGTAGGTTACTTTTGATGTTTATGCACTCCTAGTACGTATTTGACGTTGTAATTTTCGTTTTAATTTTTTAATGAATTATTTATATGTTTGAGAAAAGCATTATACAAACCTCGGCGTGAAGTGGTGTTGCCAGCCTCGTAACTATATGAACTCGGCCGGCAACCCCTACTTCCCGGTCTCTGTAGTAATGTACTATATTGATGCTAAATAATAACATCAATTTCGATAATATCGTCCCATTACTTTCTCAACCTCGTATCTTTGGTCTTAATTTTAAGACCAAGTTTTTTGGCACATGCTTCCGTTATGAAATTACAAGCGCTAGCACAATCAAGTAACACTCTAATAGGAACTAAATTACCATCAATGTCCCTTATGAGTACCTTGGCCGTAGAAAACAATGTAGAACCGACAACATTGTTAGCCACCATAACTATTGGCTTTGAAGTGCTTGGAGAAGGATTTAATGTTTCTACACTTTTGTCCGAAGGCACAGGTTTATTAAAATGCAGCAATGTGTTGTGAGAAAATTGACATTTTTCACACCGCTGCTTTGACTTACACAACTTCACTGAATGTGAACCCGACAAGCATAGGATGCATAATCTATTCTCCTTAACAAATTTGAAACGGTCATTCGGGTCAATTTTTAAAAACGATGGACAAGTCGATAGGTTATGTGGCTCTTTACACAAGGTACATAATGAAGATGACACAACAAGTGCAGTTTTAGCCTTAGTAACTGGTTTACTACCAGTTGGTTGAGTGTTAAATGATGGTGTATTAAAACCTGCCGCGTCTAATGCTCGGAAGCGTTTTTCAATAAACATTTGTAAACTTTTAAAATCAGGGATTTCATCTGAGTTATGTTCTAGCTCAAATTGTTCCTTAGTGATTCTATCCAATTTAGACCATAATAATTGAACCAACATAAAATTCTTATCAGGTAAATTAAAACTTTTTAAAATTGACAAATTTTCAGTGAACGCCCGGTTCACCCGCTCCAAATCACTAGCCCGAGAAGTTTTTACTGGCTCACAATTAATAAGCCGCTCATAATATGTGGAAGCTATTAACCTAGTTTTATTATAATGCCTATACAATGTGTTGTAAGCAACCATATAATTCTCGTTAGTAATGGGGTAATTCTTTACTAAATCATGTGCCTCGTTCTGCACACTCGACAGCAAGTAATGCAACTTTTCTACATCTGCTAAGTCTGTACGCTCATGAACCAATGAATTGAACAGTTGAATAAATGTTATCCAGTTATCTATCTTGCCATTGAACTGTTTTATACTAATTTTTGGCAGCTTCGGTAGATTGGAATGTGGCAACGCGGCGCCAGCGGTAGGTTTTACATTAATACGCGCCCTAACAGCCCTCATCTTGGTGTCAAATATCGCCGTGACATTAAACTCTTCCCGACGCTCGCTTCGCGGAATTGAAATCAAGATTTTCATCTGTGCCTCGTGAAAACTATCTGCTAATGACGAAAGATCTGCCTCGGTGCACAATGCCAACTCAGTTTCGTCTTGCATGGAAAGATACTCTAACCTCATCATTGCGTAGTCCCTCGCGATGAGCAAAGGATCCGCTAACTCGGCCATGCTCGTATCCTTTCCACTTGTGGTCATGGCAAACGAACACAACACAACACAACACAAACACTATCGCAAACGTTACGACAACTGCCGAGAACTTTAACTTTATTTTATAACACAAATAAATCAAACAAACAAAGAAAACTACTAACTACCTTCACTTGGCGGTAGAAGTTAACTCAAAGCAAAATAAATGATTGACACAACCGTCAGTGTTGCCAGTCTAAAATGACCGACTTAATATCGAAGAACGAATGACTTAGAATAATTCAACCTTTCCAATAACTTTTTTTACAACAATATTTCTGCTTACCCGAAAATATTAAATAAATTTAAAAAATAACGGTTAAACGAATCTTAAGAAGTGACTTTACGAAAACGACAAAACAAAGGCCACTTATCAAAATATCCGGTTCGAAGGACCAAAAATGTGCGATAAACGAAAAGAATGGACTGTATGAAAATTACGAAAGAAGGGAAAGGGGTGCGACAGAGTTACAGGGTGTAATCAGGAATATTGTGTATGTTTTATATGGTAAATAGTTAGATGCAAATTCAAGTGAATGGTGGTCTGACCTGGTGACTCCGGATCTGTTGGGTACAGAATCGTTGGCGTCCGCCGCAATGCACCGTTGGTGGTAGTCTTCAGCTTCCCTAGATCAACCGTCAACCTTACCTTCAGCACACGCACTTAGCCTCCGATTATGTCCTGGGTTCACGCCGGCAGCCTCCAAATACACTTTACTAATTAATACTAAGGAGTGTGTGAAAGTTAGTGAAAAGGTTGAAAAGGAGGTGTTCGCGCAACGAGATTCGAAAATGGAACGAACGAGTAACGGAATTTTTTGGTGGGGGTCACGAATTGTTGCCAGTCGTATGAAAGAAATAACTTTTTAATATTGCCACAGCAAATCTTAAATAACTACTAAAATTTATGACAAAAGTGAACAGATCGAATAGTTAGATAGGAAAAGCACTCATGTTCCCTAAAGAATAAAGACTAGGTACTTTCCTATCTAACTATTCGATCAGATACGAGGTTAAGAAAGTAAAGGGACGATATTATTTCATTCAAATTTCGAACATCTCTGAAATACAAACAAATTTGATTTGACCTCTATTCTAATATCAGTCGAGATGACGTTTAGTTCGAAATGAATTGTCAATTTGCATACAAATTTGACAAATGTCGCACGTAACTGTTTAACTGTTTAACTGTTTAACTGTTTAACTGTTTAACTGTTTAATTCATTTAATAAAATTCGCTAAATTACTTAATATAGACTCAATCTCTAATTTATCTGTCAATTATGTTTGTGCCGAAAGCTTAAGCAGTTGGAGAGATCAAGTGATTTACGAGAAGGATAAGAATTACAAGCGAAAAGAATTACAAGCGCGAGTGAGCGAGACGGCGGCGGGCGCGAGTGGCATGCGCTCGGCGGAGTGCGTATCCGTTGTCATTCAACAAGGTGGTAAGCAATTTCATTTAGTCTCTATGTACAGGCCACCTAGATTTAATAACCAAGATAGATTACAGGATTTCTTTACCGAATTTTCAAATTTATTAGCATCTCTACCCGAAAACTCAAAGGTTATTTTTTGCGGTGACATAAACATAAATCTAATGAATAGTAATGATATGGCTGTCGTTAAGTATGTAAATATTTTGGCTCAGTATGGTTTCACCACATGTATTCAGGATGTAACGCGAAGGGAAGTTACTATGGGAAAGATGGTGGAATCATGCCTAGACCATATATTTGTTAGAGATCCTTCTGCTTTAATAGATTCGGCAGTGATTAAGCATAAAGTATCGGACCACTACTATGTAGCGGCTTCGATACAATGGAATGACACTCCTACAAGCAGCTCCCCGTTGCGGCCGCCGCGGTCTTCGCTAGCCGCTCGCCGTGTACTTGATAACCGCTTAGTGAGAGAAAAGTTATTACAAACTAATTTTGAAGAGTTAATGAATATACAGTGTCCTATTCAATTATATAAAGATTTCGCAAATATATTCAGTAAAATTTATAGTGAATGTTATAAATTTCAAAGTGTATCTAGATTAAGCAATAGAAATAATAAGCAGTGGATAAATAATAACTTAAAAAGTATGGTCTCTAAAAAAGATAGTTTATATGTAGCATGGTGCAATGACCCTAAGAATATGTTAAAAAGGTTAGAATTTACTAGGTATAGGAATAAGTGCAATAAAGCCATTAACAAATGTAAAGACGATTATGACAAGCAATGTATATTAGATTGTAATGGAAATATTAGAAAAATCTGGGATAAAATAAATAAACTTTTAGGCAAAGAAAAGCAGTCCGTAGATAATAGCCTCCTTAATTCTATGAAGAAACTGGGTTATAATGAAAAAACGATTTGTAATGAGTTTGCAGCTACATTTACGGACGAAATTCAAAATATAAAACATTCATGTAACGATAAATGGTTGATTAGGGAGAATTATGTAAAAAAGTCTGACATGTGTATGCGATGGCAACCGGTTTCTAAAGATTATGTAAAACAAATAATAAATAATATGAACAGCAAGAAGTCTCCAGGGAGCGACCAAATACGCATGTCTGACTTAAAGATTATTGTTGATAAAATAAGCCCAGTTATAGCTAATTTAATTAACCTAACGGTATCCAATGCTAGATTCCCTAAAAAACTAAAAGAATCTGTTGTCCGTCCAATCCAGAAAAGAGGGGATCTTAAAGAGTTCTCGAATTACAGACCTATATCAATTTTGTCTAGTGTAGATAAAATTGTTGAAAAATGTATTATTGAGCAGTTAGGAAATTATCTGCAAAAGAATAACATATTAAGCCAATGTCAACATGGTTTCCAGAAAGGTAAAAGCACAAATACATTGCTGTCGGGATTTACAGACGAGATAAATAACTACTTAGCTGACAAAAAACATGTAGTCGCTATATTTTTCGATTTAAAAAAAGCATTCGATACTCTTGAGACTGAGACACTCTTAACGGCTATGAGGGAGTGCGGCGTGAGGCAACCGTTGAACGATTGGTTCCGCGACTATCTCACGGCGCGGTCTTTCCGTGTGAAAGTCGGTGAGAGTGTTAGCGACGAACGATGGGTTCCATGCGGCGTGCCCCAGGGTTCAGGATGTGGGCCGGTCTGCTACTTGATGCACGTGAACAGCCTGTGCGGCGCGCTGCGGCACTGCTCGGCGCACATGTTCGCGGACGACCTGTGCGCGCTGCGCGCCGGCACTGACCTCGCGGACACGTGCTCGCTCGTTCAGCAAGATGTGAATGCGGTTGTTAAATGGTCTCACGATAACGGAATAGTGTTAAATGCTGATAAAACTAAATTAATGATCATCCACTCACCCTATTTAATTCTCAAAGAACAACCCTTACCTATTTTTACCCATAGTTTTGCCTGTCTGCATAATAATATTGACCCGGTCACTTGTAAATGTCAACCAATAGAAAGAGTCAATAATGTCACATATATTGGCATGAAAATTGATGAAAACTTCTCCTGGTCAACGCATGTAGATTACATTTGTGATAAATTAAGAATACTGTTAGGGAAATTTTACCATTTAAGCCTTAGAGTTCCTACTAGTACCCTAAAATGTCTTTATATGTCTTTGGTAGATTCTATAATTGGTTATGCTCTTGACTGCTATGGTCTCACATTTAAAACCAACTTAGATAAGTTAGAGTCATTACAAATAAGATTCTTGAAGCTTCTTGTTACTAAAAAAAACAAAAACAGCTGTAAAAATGACCCTATAAAATTATTCAAAATTTGTAAAATCTTACCAGCAGGAACCAAACAAAAATATCTTTTAGCAGTTAATAGCCATGGCAGTCAAGAGCACACGCGTCTAGTCACTCATTGCCATAATACGAGAGCAATATCTGCTGGAAAATTTGTAGTTCCTAGAGTGTCCAATTACTACGGAGACAGGACACTTAAAAAACGTCTACCTTATCTCCTGAACAGATTACCAGCCGATATTGTTCTGGAAACCAATAAACGTAGATTTAAAGCTAGGTTATATAGGCATCTCCTGGATTCATTGTGAATACGATGCTCACCTATACTTAAAAATATCCTTATTACATACTTATATATTAGTGTACATCTAATTAAGTAACGCTTTTATGTTATGTGTAGTACTAGTGATCAACAAGCTGGACTGAAGATTCCGCAGTCAAACTGTGTAAACAGTTTTGTGGAACAATGCATAATATGTAAACTTTGTGTTTGTTGTAATAAATAAATAAATAAATAAATAAAATAAGTAAAATATCGAACGATATGATAGTTGGAGCCGCGTCTAGTATGTCTCTGAATTTAAAAAAACTATGACAGCTGCCAGAAAACTTTTCAATATTTTCATTAACGCCATTACCGGTTAATATGCGGCTCCTGAATGCATCATGGAGGCTTATGATATGTGGATAGATAAAGTAGTGTATGTAACTGTACATAATTAGCCATTAAAACACTTGTGTGATGTTATTATGAAACGAGCCGAAGGCGAGCAAACCCACACTCGTGTTTAATGCCCTTCATTATGTACAGTCACATAAACTACTATTATGTAGGTATAGGTACACCTAGCCAGGGATACACTAGGGGACAAATGTCCCACGACATGTGTCGGCGACATGTCAAGCGAAACAGGCCGATTTCGCCTGACATATCTGGCGACTTCGCGCGAAATATGTCCGTAGCGACATCAGGTGAAGTCGTGCGACTTATGACGTCGTTGGCTACACGTGTCGCGCGATGTTACCAGACATGTCGAGCGAAATCCGGCAACGACGCGCAACTTCACCCAACGTCGCTGGCGACACGTGTCGCAGGACATTTGTCCCCTAGTGTATCCCTGGCTTGGACACTCGCGCCATGACATGACATTATCAAAATCAGTTGACCCGTTGAGAAGTTACGAGGGGACATAGAAACGGACATACTGATTATACATGCAGGTTAAAAACAAAAATTTAATGTTTCACCGTAGTCGGGTAAAAACAGGCCAAGTGCAAGTCGGAGCGTATTACAACAATATCAATTTACACGGTATTTTTTTATAAAATTTATTAAACGTTTGCCTTCCGTCGAGTGTTAATTAAACCCTTTTGATATAATTTGAAACGTTTCAAGTTCACTTGAAATGTAATTATTTTCGTCTAATTTAAGCTTGTTAGGTTCTGTAGTGGCTACTTATTACGCTTAGTAAGAACTACTATTAATAAACAAATTCTAATATAATTAGAGCTCGTTCCCACTATGTCGGTCGATCCAGTGGCAGAACGTTTTATATGAAGCTATTCCCACTCGTCCGACAACGATTTTGTGTCGGATCCGACCAAAAATATCGTGTGTTTTGCCAGCCCTCTCGTCCGGATAAAAATCGTGTCGGAACTCGCTCGCTTTTGAGTAAGTATGACACTGTTCACATTGGTCGGATGTCGGGGCCGACCCCGCCCCGCCCGCACCCCTTGTTTCGCCCGCCCGTGGCTGCCATAGTGGCCGACAGCCGACTAGTGTGAACAGAGGCGCCGACACACGATTAAAATCGGAATCCGACAACAGAGGCGCCGACACCCGATTAAAATCGGAATCCGACATCGGACATAGTGTGAACAGAGGCGCCGACACCCGATTAAAATCGAAATCCGACATCGGACATAGTGGGAACAGAGGCGCCGACACCCGATTAAAATCGGAATCCGACATCGGACACAGTGGGAACAGAGGCGCCGACACCCGATTAAAATCGGAATCCGACATCGGACACAGTGGGAACAGAGGCGCCGACACCCGATTAAAATCGGAATCCGACATCGGAAATAGTGGGAACAGAGGCGCCGACACCCGATTAAAATCGGAATCCGACATCCGACATAGTGGGAACGAGCTCTTAGAGTTCGGGGTTTTTATAGCTCGGTAAGACTAAAGCGAGCTATGGAGTCGACACTCATATTAAATTAGGCCATCCTTGCATGCCAAAGATTAGAGTATCTTGCTTTTTCAGTATTCTTTAAATGTTTTTAGGTAATGACAAATCACAATACAAGTAATACTTAATTTTCACGGTCTATTTTTCAAAAATCCATAAATGCAGTATTTATTATTTTGTAAAATAAAAGTAAGTCTCTATTGCGTAAAAGGGGTTTGGGTAAAAGTGTTGTCATTTGTAAAATTCATACATTTTCAAGGTGAGCGGCCATTCGTAAAAGTGGCAAATTATGATAAAATCAGTAAAAATAAACATATTTTGTTATGTGATGTAATACTCTTAAGTGCATCGGAGCGGAGATAATTAAATATTCATACTTGGGCGTACTTTTGTACTAAAAACTGAATACTTAAATCTTTAAAATCTCCGCTCCGATATTATTTAACGCCATAAATTATATATATCTATGTGTATTTAGAGATCCTCTAAATGACTATGTAAAAATCATCCGTGGCCGCTGAAAAAAAAAGTGACAATATTCTTCAAACAAATTTACCCAATGCCCTTTGATATTTCTAATATTTAAGGTAGCTGCGGTACATTTCCAGTGACGGGTGAAACAAATAATTAATTGTAATTGCTGGTATTCATGGCCTTCCGTTATTTTGATTGTGTTTGTTATTTAGAGATAAATGAACCATATCGGTAACCCTTTCGATCCGCATCATAAAATACGGCATGTTATTTTACCGCATTTCACCGACCGGTCCGAGTCCCGGTTTAGATAGACGATTTTTCAAAAATCCATAAATGCAGATTTTATAGTTTTTAAAAATAAAGGAAAGTCTCCTTTAGGCTGCGGCTCCACTGAGGCGGAGATGAGCGGAATGAAGCGGTGCTGTGCCAATATTATACAATAGAATATAAACTAACGTGCGCAAGGCGCGCTCGACGTGACCGCATGCGCCTTCTATTGGTTAATATTGGCACAGTTCCGCTCCGCTCCGCCTCAGTGGATATTTCCAATATTTAAGCATTCGAACTTTCCACCCCGTATTATTGCTGGTGACTGTACTCAAAACATTATACAAAGTCCGTCTGGGTAAACGAGTACTACCATCTTTTCCTTTAACCAACCGACAAGCAGCAGAGTTGGCATTGTTGAGTTCCGGTGTGACAAGAAAACCATGGCTCGGAAACCTAGTTAATTTATTTACCCAGCTGGTCAGAAACGCCAAACATATAAAATAGACACCGTCAAACGACATTGCTTTATACAATGTAAAGAAGAATAAAGAACAAGCGAAATTGCCGGCTTAGCTTTTAATTTATTCGTCGACATTCAAATTAGATAACCACCATACTTCAAATTGTCACGTTGTATGGTGGTCATTTAATTTGGCGAAGTTAACTAACTTTATCTACACTCATATCATAAGTCCTCTATTATTATGCGTTCAAAACCCGTAAGCAATGACCAGCATTACCTGTGGTAGTATGTGACAGCGATGACAGCTGTTAATTTTGGAAGATGTTCCAAATTTGGATCTCATTACGTTACAATATTCGATACGTAATTTCAAAATTACGTTACAGCTGTCGTCGCTGTCACCTACTACCACAGGTAAGGTAATGCTGGTCATTTGCCTTTCGGCTTCTGAACCCATCTTAGAGTACTTATAATATGTGTGTAGATAAAGTATTGTACGAGACTCTGCGTAATTAGCATTACAACACTCGTGTGATCTATTATAAAACTCGCCTTGCGGCTCGTTTCATAAACCGCACTCATATTGTAATGCCTGTCATAACGCAACCGTCACGTAAACTACTATTGTGACAGACTGTCAGTTTCAGTCAACTTTAACTAACAGACGACCTAGTTCCGATATAGAGTTGAATTTGCATACAAATCCGCAGCATCTGACCCTTCTATCCCTTCTTAACGGACATAGTAGAACAGACTCTAATGCAATAAGAAAGAGTTCTCTTTGCATAAGCAGTCAATCTGCGCAGAGATCAAAGTATATAGCCAAGATGGCGCCGGGTAAATTAAAATTTGTATGAAGATTGAACTGCATAGTTTGTTTGTGGGATCCTCTGTCTTTCCAGTTCATTGGCTTTGATATATTAAATTTACAATTGTTAGAAAAATAAAGGCAGTCTATGTCTATCGATTTTCTTCGTCTCAGCAGTGGAATCTTGAGAAGCACTGGGGGCCGGTTTTTGACTTTCGAGCGCTCTACAGTTTCACCCGTAAGTGAATAAAATCAGTGAAACCGTTTTTTTGAAATACGAGCGGTAGAATTGAAAACGAATTGTGTGGACTTGAAAATTTTCTATCGCTCATAATTTCAAAAATACGGTTTCACCGATATTGCTCACTTTCGAACCAAAATTTCTACTTTTGACGTATTTTTACGTGCAACCATAGTTCAACCTATTTTAAAAAAAACATAATTCATACATATCAAGGGTAGGTGAAAAGAATATGCCAATCACTTTAAAAAAAGCGCTCTGTCAGCCCGGCTGCTCGGTGCGAACGGCGTGGCCGGCGAGAAACTACTCCCGTTTTCCTCATTATTGCAATTCTCAAAAGTAGGGTCGCACACAACACTAACTACGTCACCTGTTAATTAAGCGTCCACACTTGCCACCGGATCAGTACACAAAAACAACTAAGTACAGAATTCAACATTAATACAATTAAACGTATTTTAATTAAAATTAAACTAAGCTACTCAAATATTAAAGATATAAATAATAATCACCACTATAAAAAGAACACCCCCTCTAGCAGGTCCGCTCGCGGCATGGTCCCCATGACACTGGCTGCATTACCTCTCTGGATAGCTAGCCCAATCCTTTGGGAGAGGTAAGCACCAGCTCTAGGATCTCCGGAGGATTCTATGAGCCGAGAGGATAGGGCCTTAATAAAGCTTTTCATATCAGCTGACCAAGGTCCCATGGTTTAAGTAATTGTGTGCTATTTAAATTTCATACAAACCATTAAAATACAATATTTGTGTGGTGTTGTAAATTGATTAAGCGTACCGAAGTATATCTTTTGTTTATATTCTCCAAAACTTAACCTGCCAGAGGTCAGTTTTAAAGAGAGTAATTTAAAAAAAATTATACACCGTGCCCGGGACGTACCTGAATGATTTTAACCATCGATTCTAGACCCTATTTGGAGTATATAATGTGGTATAACATGTAGTCCAATATCGCATAATTTCCGAGATTTTTATTATTTAAAAAACAATTCCATACACTCAAAAAAATGGGAGCCAACAAGAGAGAGATTTTCTCTTAGTTGACAAAAAATGAATACAATAGTTAAGATATTATAGTTATATCAACCAAAGCTGATAGTGACAACAGCAATTTCTTTAGTGACTCAACTAACATCTTAGTTGATGCATCTACCGTCTTAGTTGATGTATCTATCGTCTTGTTCTGCTCGTATGGGACCAAGACGCTTATGCAAAACAATCACAATCATGTTAGAAGCGACAAATAAATTTTTTCAGTGTAATTAATTTAATTTGAACTCTGTCACCTTAACTTAAAGCATTATTTACTAAGAAATTGATTAAATTAATTTATATTGTACGTTGATGATATTGCTACTTACAACATGAACCTTCTTGATAGATAATGCTTTAGGTTAAGGTGACAGAGTTCAAATTAAATTAGCTATGGAATTGTTTTTTAAATAATAAAAATCTCAGAAATTATGCGTAACACATTATATACTTGAAATAGGGTCTAGAATCGATGGTTATATAATTCGGGTACGACCCAGCGAAAATATTAATTCCAAACCCAAACGTTAAATTGTTAAGGAAATTTATTTTATGTGATAAAATAAGAAACATCGTCCTTCAACAACATAAGTCCCGAAATCCCGGGACATATCCATATTAGCATAATGTTCGAGGTCATTCACCCTGTGTAGCACCGGGAAATCCGATCATCGCTTATAAAGCTCCAAACATGACTAGACTTGGTCAAGGACTTTAATTGTAATGCCACTATGGAGCCCTGTCATAATGACAGCGTCAAACCACATGACAGAAATTACGCTTAAATAAATGATTAACGTTATGCGACAGGGTTCCATAGTGGCACAACAATTAAAGTCCTTGACTGTACTTTTCATTTACTTAGAGAAATTCTATCTTATTCCTTAGCGTTGGCAACGCTTTTGCGGTCTTAGTGCTTGTTTACGGACACGCGGGGCGTCGCGCGTAGCGTTGGGCGGCGCGGTCTACACAAAATCCAAACATAATGGCGTTGTATAAAAGCGTTTACGGAGAAGCGGTTTTACGCGCGTTTGCTTCAAATACAGCGTTACTTGCGGTGGAGCCAGCGGATGGCATCGCCGCGTTGCACGCAGCGTCGCACGCGTCAATAACGGCGATTCCCGCCACTGCTCCCGCAGCGGGACCCGCAGCGGAACCTTCTGACAGTCTTGTGCTCCGCCGCGCGCTCCGCTACACGCTCGAGAGTCCACCGCGGATGTAGCCGACACCGCTACTCTCTACGCCCCGCATCACGCGCCGCAGCACACCTTGCATCTTTATAATCAACACCGTAAGTACATTGCCATATGTTGGTGTTTGCGCGTGTGATGACGCGGTCCGCAGCGCGCGCCGCCTCTCTGTAAACGGAAAAAACGCCCTACGCGCCGCGCAACGCGAAGCCGCACTTGCAGCGGACCGCGTAATCGCATGCGCAAACACAAATATATGGCAATGTCATTCTACGATGTTGTTTATGAAGATGCGGTTCCCGCCGCTGCATCCGCGGCAGACTCTGTGAGCGTGGGCAGACTGTCAGAAGGTTCCGCCGCGGGCCCCGCTGCGTGCGCAGTAGCGGAAACCGCCGCTATTGACGCGTGTGACGCTGCGTGTAGCACGGCGATGCCATTCGCGGGCTCCGCCGGATTGATTTGAAGCAAATGCGTGTAAAACCGCTTCTCCGTAAACGCTTTTATACAACGCCATATGTTTGAATTTAGTGCAGACCGCGCCGCCCAACGCTACGCGCGACGCCCCGCCAATAACTTTTGGTATCACGTCATCTACCAGTGGCGCGATTGGTTTAAAAACGAAACAAATAGAAACGCTAGTTAGCGTAATGCATCTTGGCACCTCTGACGTGAAAGTACAAGTCATAATTATTCCGGGAGTTTCTAACTACTGAACAAAGCTGTTGATCGTTCAGAAATTAAATGCACTTCTACGAAGCCGTCGTAGTCTTTGCCAATAAAGGCTTAAAGTTTAAAGAACTTCGACAACTCCGAGATTTCAATAATGCTGGGGCATTGTAAGTAGTTAATAAAGGGAATTGTTTGGCGAAGTCGCCATTTTTAATTAAATGAAGTCGATTGGAAGGTGTATCAATTTCCCAATTAATGTAGCCATATTGCGCCACAGTTGTTCTAATTTAAAGTCAAATAATAAAGCAGCAACGTACATTTTCGTTTTCTGTATTGTTAACGTGAACGTGATTTAATTTATGAAATGAAATTACGTTCGACATCTGGTGTAGGTATTGACGTGTGTGGTTATTCTGAGAGTTCTTTACGAATAATTTATTTTAACTAATTTTAAGTACTTATATCGTGTAAATATTCAATTACAAGCCATATCATGACCGAATGTTATATTCGACTCATTTGAATACTCGCGAGTCTCGGGACCCAAATGCTCGGTGTGTGTGGACGTGCCTCGGGGCCGTTCGGGTGCTCATGTTGCGGAATAAAATTAATTCATTTCATATCAAAAAAAACGTCCTGTATTATACGTCGAATATTATTTCTTCTAAAATAATTAAAGTTTATTTTCAACATTTACTTCATTATAACTATCAAAGACATAAACGTTTTTAATTTGATTTCAAAATTATCCTATACTATATCCTAACTAATATTTTGAAGGCAGTGTTGTAATAAGTAAGTTAGTTTTCATAAAATACATTTTCACTGGAATACAAACTGTGAAACCTTGAGCTCTAAGGAGGCAACCAAGGTTGCATTTGTCCTTATTCTCAGAGAAGAAAACTAGACCCGGAGCCAGCGTCAAAAACAATACATGATTTTGCCACGGATGTATGGGCTATGGATTTCCAAACACCGAAAATAAAATAATCCAGAATTTATACATAAAAACCGTCTCAGTCAATGTTCTATCAATGAAACATTTATTTCAGCTTCATCGGAAACCAGGAAGTGGATCAAAGAGGTTTGGGTAAAAGTGTTGTCATTTGTAAAAGTCATACATTTTCAAGGTGAGCGGCCAATCATAAAAGTGGTAAATTATGATAGAATTATTAAAAATAAACATATTTTGTTATGTAATGTAATACTCTTAAGTGCATCGGAGCCGAGATATTTAAATATTCATACTTGGGCGTACTTTTGTACTAAAAACTGAATACTTTAATCTTTAAAATCTCCGCACCGATATTATTTAACGCCATAAATTATATATATCTACTTGTATTTAGAGGTCCTCTAAATAGCTATGTAATATTAATTAGTGGCCGCTGACAAAAAAAAGACAATATTCTTCAAACAAATTTACTCAATGCCCTTTAACTTGCAAGATTTGACCAGCACATACATACATACATTCATACATACATAGCAAGTTAAATGAAAGCTTGTAATAAGTGTGAGTTAGTATGAGTAATGTGTATGACTAAATACTCAAGGTAAATTATCAATTCGGCTTAGTTCGAATAACCACTTTTCGGGTTTATATAGTGACGCATAATTATTACTATCGCTTACTTACTTATCTAAGATTTTTATAAATCAAACTTAACCTAAGCTAGCATTATCTACTCATTCGATCTTTATGAACTTCTGAATAGTTTACGGTTGTAGCGATTTAACTAAAAATGGTGACTATCAATAATTATGTATAGTCCATACCAACTGACTTATTCAGTAAAAATGCAGTTTTTGGAGTAGTTAGTAGTTTTTTTTAGAGACCACATTTCGCACAATATTTTCCTGATTTTACACCATGGATGGTTTTTTTAATGACAAAATTGTATTTTTATTCGAAAATTGGTAAAAAATAATAATTTTGAGGTTATAAAAGTGTTTACCAAAGAAGACACGAACACGGTAAGGAGTATAAACGAAGACATTATGACAAAAAAATTAAAAACGACGGCTACCCCATTTGTCATAGTATTTTTTACTATTTTAATGTATGGCAACATTATATGTTGCAAGTTTGTAAATGCTTCACCACACAAAATCAAAAAATCAAAATCAAAATATTTATTCAGTAAATTGGCCACATACGGGCTCTTTTACACGTCGGTAATATACAGTGAATCTACTAGCGCTTCGGACAAGACCATCATTGCGGAGAAGAAGCGCCGCAAGAAACTCCAGCAGAAGGTCATTTTTTCAAACATAAAATACAATAATACTTAAAAGTAAGTTACATTACAAGGTAATAAAGCAACAAATATAAATTATTAGAACTATCACATATAAAAAAAATACAAATTCAAAATTAAAAACATTACAAATAAATGTAAAAATTATCAAGATTACATGTCAAATACATGAAACTAAAAATAATGACTAGGAGAACAACACGACGAGGTCTCTACGTCAAAAGCCATAACTGGAATCATCACAAATTTTATTATGCATTCAAAGGGCAATTTGTGGCGTTACCTATGAAAAGGGACCTTATTGTCAATGGCGCTTACGCCATTATTAACGATGCTCCGATATAAATACAACGTCGCGTGACGCAGTGCGGCGTAAGCGCCATCGACAATAAGATCCCTTTTCATAGATATGCCACATTTTATATTTGCTACCCGGTCCCTTCGCAAAGGGTCCATATTGGCTCATATAAAATTGGTCTTTAGATTTTTTATACAAATAACGATTTGTGTCTATACTCATCATTTCTCCGAAAAAATTTGCTCATACCTTTTTGTTCATACTTTTTAAGTCATAATTATCGCAATTCATAATGCATTTTTTCAAGAAACTGTTACTTTTGAGGATTGTTATAAATCTAACTTAACCTTACCTAATTTTGTCTACACGTAAGATATTTAAGAAATTCTGAAAATTGTACGGTTCCATGAATATTGGCGTTATGAATTCAGATAAGTATGAGTTCCGATCATTAGTATTAAAAAATATTATGAAGAGTATGAAGAGTGATCTTTATGATGTAAAATAGTATGGGAAAAATTGTCGGTGCTCCAATAATCGGAGTTGCAATTTTATATGAACTCTGGCGCACCCCTTCGCAACACTAGTAAACCTAATATAGAACGTAGAGCACTTAGGGCATGCGGAGTGAAAATTCCAAAGCAGACTTTGTATTGAAGTAATTTTCAAGAGGACAGAACAAAATTTAACCAGGAGCATGCGATGGAAATATCAAGTGAAATCAGTATTAAAATAGAAAGTTCTACGAGTTGTGGACTGTTTCTAGACTGCAAATGTAAATCAATAATTTAATCCCCTTTTTTAATCAAGTATGCTGCGGATAACCGTGATTTTTAAAGGTTTTGATCGACAGATTCCTATAAAAAGATCTGCTGATCTTTTGCATTCCGCAAACGGAGGCTACTCAAAAAATTAAAGAATATTAAAAAATATAGGAGAAGACGCAAGATGTCAGACTTATTATTAAAAACGAGATCAGACAAGGTCACGAGCATCTAGTATTAAACTTTAAAATTAAAAAGCCATATAATTTACGTTTAAAAATACTAATTACTTTTAAAATTACAAATGTTACAATTTTAAATCTTGGTCAATTACCTTAATGCATTTCAAATGACCAATGGGAAAACATTGCGTATTTGGTATTCCATATAAAATTTTGCTGTTTCAAATAATCTTGAACATTTTGCATAGGGCTCCCGGTCTATTAGATTCTGTTTCCTGTTCCAAGGATCCCTTTGGCTTAGATATTATCCTCGTAAGGCCCACCATACTACAAACAGGGAGTTTTTTGTGAGTGGGACTTTGAATCTACCGTCAAGGCAATAAAGTTCAATTACGTTTGTTCGATAATGACATTTTCAGTTTATCAAGATAGGAAAATAAACCTTATTACCATTGTAACACAGTTCAAATTAAATTGCCTTGATCATGTACATTCTATTGCACACTGGGCCTTACGAGGTTATTGCTGGAAATGAAAAATGATAGTTATACGTATACTTTAATAGTAAGTACATTATTGCCTAGGCCCGGAAAGTAAGGGATTTCCTGACGAGGTGGTTAGCAGGCCGAGCAATAGCGAGGCCTGCTAAAAACGAGTCAGGAAATCCTCGTTTCCGCCGAGGCATACATAATGCTTTTCTCAAACAATGCGAGGAAATTATACAAATACATGATTGAAAGTATTTTTAAAACATGTGACAAATTCGGAGAGAATGTTTGTTTGCGTCATACGAGTATTACTTAGTTAAGATAGTTTCACGCACAACGAGCCGGCGCCGCGCCGCCGCTCCTCACTGCGCCCCCGCAAGTTGGGTGTACGGGTTTTTTTTCATGGTCCTTTTGATTTTATACGCAATAGAGAGCACTTTTAAAAAACAATTTGGACATGGACGGAAAGTGTTTTCAAATTATTATTTTTTACTCCTAGGAGTAAAATGAGGCATTTTCTGTCCTTGTGTTTCAATCGGAAAACCGTTTTCCGAGCATGTTTGAGAAATGACATTTTACCTTACTGCCTTCGAAGTTTTTGATATTTTTTTGAATGGCGTGGAGTGCATGGTGAACGATCACACAGGAGAAAAGGAAACAGAAGAATAAGAAATACATTTATTCACCAACCATAAGACACACATATACAAAAAAAATTAAGAAATCAGTGAAGGTATCAGAGAAGGCACGCAATGTACTATCGCGATCGTTAATTTGTGACCCATTTCAAGAAAAATAGGCTTGAAGTCGTCAATGTCATTAGAGATGCCAAATCATTTGTGACTTATAGGAGATTCAACCTTATTGTTGTAGAATGTCAGAATTACTTTGAACCTAAGGTGGGTACCAAATTTAAGTTCGTGACTGTATGTCCTCGCGGCGGTGAAATGGACACTGGCTCAGTAAAATGCCTGTGGCCCGTAGCCCGTTTCACGAAGCTACAAGTTACAAATTACAATCGGAACTTTCTTTCTAGCAAAAGGAGTTAGAAAGAGTCTTCCGCTTGTAATTTGTAACTTGTAGCTTCGTGAAACGGGCCTCTGATGCTAATCCAATACGCAGTATTTCAGATAAAACTCCTGTAGTAATATCAACCTTATTACTAACAGAAGAGAATTAAAACTGCTTTTTTATTAAATTTGCGATACTGTTTATTATCGTAGTAGGGCAGAAGTCGGATTTGTGACCCATAGACATTTGCATTCTCGAGACTACAATCTTAAGACTGTAATCCTAATACCGAAAATGCGTTGGCAACTCTGATGAAAATGTAATTTGAACTTTATTGTAATGCGTATAGGGTTTATTTTAAATGTCTATGAACTCCTAGTATTTGACGTTGTATTTTTTTTTTAAATGAATTATATGTTTGAGAAAAGCACTATACATACCTCGCCGTGAAAAGGGGTTGCCAGCCTCGTAACTATCCGAACTCGCTTCGCTCGGCCGTCTATATAAACTCCGCCGGCAACCCCCTACTTCCCGGCCTCTGTATTAATGCACTAATCTGTAATTGTGCAATTGCACGACCGTTCTTTAAATAGAATATCGCTTTAAATCTCACTTTGTACCGTTGTGATTGTTGTGAAATATAAAGTGAGCGATTTCCCAATGGGACAACATTTCTGCGACTTGCCGCTTAGTAGCGAGTAATTTTTTTCGTGAAGTGGTAAAGAATAGTATGAATAAGCCAAAGACTGTACAGTGCTGTTGAGGATCTATATTGGAATCCATAATATTGTTTGTCCTAAAAGCCAGTTCCGCCTGATGTTTAAAACTTTTAAGTCTTGTTTTAATAGCACGACCCTAACCTAACCTAACCGCATTTTTGGAAAGCTTAAAAATTTGTCTGACTCAGCTGAAAACCAGTTTAGGACAAACGATAAATTAGGACAAATGACGATTAGGTCAAACGATATTATGGATCGCGAATGACACCATGCTGTTGGAAACTGAATTGGATCATTCATTTATACCTGGAATAAATGTGATTGATGTTTTTAAGTGTGACTCTAAATTCTAGTCTGATCGGTCTGTTACTAAAAAAAAAAGCAAAGAAACATTAGGAATACACATATAAAGAACTGAATACACTATTTTAACAATATTAATCATAAGTCCGAAAAACGTTTGGCCGGTGTTTCGTTTCTCCGAATTTTCATTAGTTAGAAAATTTATTATTTTTTAAACTTTCTTGGATTGTAATAAAACAAATTTTAATCTGACCTAACCTACATGTTCTGTTGGTATATCTATTAAAACATTAAAAAAAACTGGGTTCAGATAAAATGTTTGTTCATGTTCTAACTTATGAATTTTACGGATATGTTACCGATATGCTACCAAGAGGATAGTTAATTTATATACAATATTGAGAAATAGGGTGACGACATTAATTTAAATCAAAAAACAATTTAACAAGTTCACCTTCTTATCATATTTTCGAAACAAGAGGCTTTTAAAAAGGGTCTATATCGGATGGCATACAATTATTATTCCTATCGTTGTGTCGCATAACGTCTTTTGTCCTAATAACGTATGGCATACACTTTGTTCCGCATATTTTTGATTGTCCGAAATTGTTGGTTCTATTATCGTTTGTCCTAAATATGATTTGTCCTATGGTTTGATGTGGCTAAGATTCAACTGTCGAATGATTGATGTGCATAATTGTAATATTCCTAATATTTAATATGCTAAAATTAATTAATGTGCAAAAATGTTTTATTTACAAACCTAACCTTGTCAACCTTGTTGGTTCTGGCGTTTCGCTCACTCGTTAGGGTCACAGTTCTACCTAACACTCCTCCTCGCTTCGCTCGTCGTCGTACCTAACCTAACCGAAATCTGACTTGCCTGAAGGTAGAATACGTAACGATTCTGACTTCACGCCTACCATAGTTTAGTTTAGGTGCTGTAATTGTAGCCAATTTAATAATAGGCAAAATAATTCTTAGGTCAATTCATGTTAGGAATATTATGCTTTAGGTAATTAGATCTTAGAGTTATCAATATTAGGACAAACATGGTTTAGGACTTTAAAAGAGTATGCGTAAAAATTATTAGAACAAACGAGTATTATGCCATTCATCAGTAAGCCAAACATTCTCGGCCAAACATTTTTAGGACAAAAAACGTTATGCGATACGACAGGCACCCTTTTAAAAATGCAGTGACTTTTTCAGCAATGCGGAAAACGTCACTGTAACTATTTCTAAAAGCAAAATAGACCTTGTAATGCAATGCCTGCTCAGTCCAATCACATTATCATGTAACGAGCCTTCAAAAGACATCCGCCTGTATAGTGTGTTTTTACTCGTTCACCAGTTAACTTTGTGTAATTTGTGCCAAAGGCACAAACCGAGCAATGATCACAAAGACGAAAAAGAAACTTTGTGCAATTAAGATGATTGTGAACCAACGCTTAAATCGTGTTGCTGTCAAAAATATAACATTTCTCAACCACTAAATCAAGTCCGATTTCCAAGATTTTTGTACTTTCGTACGTTTCCGTTTTTTTTACCCGACTGCGTCAGACGGAGGGTTATGTTTTTCGAGCGTATGTATGTATGTATGTATGTATGTATGTCTATTTCTGGGCACGCTCTGCAGCCTAAACGGCTTGACGGATTTTAACATACGATTCGTCTTAATTGCCGAAGTGACATAGGGTATATAATATTTCAATATGGGGTCCGCGGAAAAAAATATAGAGGGGAATAAAAAATGTATTTTTTATTATAACAAAATGGATATCAAATGAAAGCTATTAAATAGCCCATTCCAAATATATACACATTATAACACTTTGATGCTACTATTTTGCAGGAAAGTCAAAAAATACGTATATGTTAATTTCTTTTATGGTGTAAACAATATACTTACATCGTTTCTTAGGGTTCCGTACCAAAATGGTAAAAAAGGAACCCTTATGGTGAGACTTCGTTGTCTGTCTGTCTGTATGTCACAGCAGGTTTTCTCAGCAATTACGAATGCTATCAACTTGGGTATAGTTGTACAACTTGCTTGCCCGCGTCTGATTTTAGTAAAAAAAATATGTAATTAATTTTATAAATAATTGAAAAGGGGTCCAGAATGGGGGGTTGAAAAATGAAATGGTTTGATTATAGCAAAGAGCAAATAGTATGTTATGCACATTTCAAAACTATTTTTTTTATTTTTCTGTGATGTTCTTTTTGATTTATAGCCAAAAATGTACAAAAAATGACCGTTCCCCCACTTATCTCCGAAGTTTATTAATCAAAAAATCTAAAAAATCCTGACGTATAGATAATTACTTATTTTTTATGGTAAAAAATAAAATAAACTCTATTAAAATAAAAGCTAGTCAAAATGGACCTTATTGCATAGAAAATAAAGTTCATAACAATATGAGTATTTTCTTTTGCGGTTACCAAGCATATTATATTAAATACGGAACCCCCGGTGCGCGAGTTTAACTCACACTTGACCGGTTTATTTAATATCAACTTACCTATAATACCCAAAGAGAAGCGAATAAAGCATTTGATTTCACAGTTTTTATTTCATTTCACTTTATTTTTACTTTTGATCTCGATCTACCGTGAATATTTACATTCAACTTTTATTATGACTTGAATTTTATGAATATTTTTTTTAAGTTAAATGTCATACACACGACATTCAAGTAATTTTATATTAGGCCTGTACGTATAAGATCAACGCTGAAAAGAAAAATGAGTTACAGCTCCTTCCGTCCCGGGATGATTCCCCCCCCTCCCTTCATACCCGCACCCCCCTGGGTCCCGTAAAGTAAATGTAATCCTTACATTTTAACCCTAATACTTACTTTCGATAGCTCATATCTCGTTGATATTAAATGAACCTTATTTGTAAGGAGATATGGTTGATTCTGAGGCATGACTCTGATGGAAGTTAATACATTAATCGTTTGATATGAAAGGAAATTTTCATCCATTGTAGATAACAGTACAAAGGCCATGGACAAGATGCGACGACGTTATCGTTATAGTACATTACTACAGAGGCCGGGACAAAAGGGGTTGCCGGCCGAAGACATATAGACGGCCCAGCAAAGCGAGGCCGGATAGGTCTGAGGCGGGCAACCCTAATTTCCCGCCGAGGTAAGTATAGTGCTTTTCTCAAACATCAAACATAATAATAATTCATTAAAAAATTAAAACAAAGATTACAAAGTCAAATTACTAGGAGTGCATAAACATTAAAAGTAACCCACAGTGCTCAGTCATCCGCGCTGTGTCGTGTGCGCCCGCCCGCCCGCCGGTGCCCCGCAGCGCACCGCCTGCGATCTAAGTTGCGGTACGCACCCCTAATAACCTTTGTTCTCCTAGTACTTAAGATAAACATGCAAATGCTTTGGTTCGATGCACGGCTTAGTATATTAAAAAAAAACAGCTATCTAGCCTGTTCATAAACACAGCCGCCATGTTAACACAAAAAAAAAGTTTATTGTTTACACGATTCCACTATGCAGTGGCAGAATGTCATGATGCCTGTGCCACAAATTTATGTGGAATGGAAATTAAAAAAGAGGACTTTGCAGGCCTAGGCCTGCACGATTTGTATGAAATTCCATTATCGACCTCTTGTCCTAGCCGCACCTGAAACGTCATACTTCGCAGCCTATTATGAGGCACATAACGTCAACATTCCATTGCATGTTTGAGAAAAGAATATATCGTATTGGGTTGACGTAAGCTGTCGGCTGTCGGACGGTCGCGTCAAGCGCTTATAATAGGATATTTAAAAAAAAAACCGGGCAAGGGCATGTTGGACCATGCTCAGTCATGTTCCGACGCCGTTACTACAAACAAAAAACTATCTCGAAAAATACGATGTGGAAAAGTGCACCAGCAAAGGAGCGTATCGTCATAGCACTTGCGTCCTTTTGTTAGAAGCGCAGTTTTTTGGCGATAACTCAAAAACGGTATATCTGACATTTTAAAAATAATTGTCGTTGAAACTATTTATTAAGCGTGTTTTTTTTTCGTGTTTTTTGACATACAGTTTAGAAGATAAAGCACAATTTACTCGTATGCAACTTTCGAAGCGATTATTTTCGAAAATCTTTTCCAAACTTTCGGAATCCATGTTACAGGATTATAATAGTAATGTTCATGAGTCCACATCTCTATTCCATACATTTTGACAGTATTCGGGAATCATCTACATTAGCGTTTCGCATCTTATCTAGATTAGTGCTTTAGAGTGTTTGTTTAAACCTAGACCTTTAAACCTTTTTGTTAAAAAGTAAGACGGTAAAAGGGCATTTCTTTAAAAGTTTGTACCTAGTTAAGGACAAAAATTAAGAAACGTTAACTTTTCCGCTGAGTTACGAAAATTAGTCGTACATTTATATACTACCTCTCGGCGCCAATTAGCAGTATCTCTAATTCAATCAATGAGGTAGATTCAATCCTCACCCGTTAGTAATATGCTTGCACTTGCTGCAGGAGTTTTGTCTGAGATACCACCATTTATCTTATAACAAGTATAACTAATTTTCGTAACTCAGCGGAAAAGTTAACGTTTCTTAATTTTAGCCTTTAACTAGGTACAAACTTTTAAAGAAACGCCCAAAAACGTTATTAGGGTTTTGATTTTTGCCAACGAATTGTCTTTTCTTTACCTTTATTTATAAAATCTTTATATGAAAAAATTGAATAAAACTAAAATATTAAATATAAAATAAATCCATTGCAGCCACTTGCGGCAATTTGCCGAGGATATCGCAGCGTTACCCCGCTGCACTGCGATGCTCAGTCTTTGGGCAAAGAAGGAGCCTTGCCTGTGGCATAAGAATAAATAATAACTACACGTAGAAGCGAATCTCCTTTACGCAGGTCCAAAATGCCGCGCTTTAAATACCTACTTCCCCCTTCACCCCGCTACGCCCCTCTGTCTTCCGCGCCAGAAGTTAGGGCTGTCACTTGCGAAATATTTTAATCGGTTTATGGATGTGGTATACAAGTTCAGTCACGAAATGTTATTAACTTATTAATATTTTACTTCAACGTAAACATTGTTGCAAAATGATTTTTTACATTTGCGTTAAATTAGATAATAATACCTTTTGATGATAATTAAGATATATTTTCCCGTAAATAGTCGTTCACTTTTTAAAACACTGTCTTAGTTCAACCATAAACACTAAATCAACACAAGTACGAAAACCAATTCAAGACACAATAACAATATCTTGGTTAATGTATATTCCGTCGGTGACGCCCCTGACTGACTAGACACCTCAGGTGTCTCCAAGCGGTAGGTATCTAACGCGCCGAGCGCGCGTCCGGAGCCGGGAGTTTCGCTTCTACGTGTAGTTATTATTTATTCTTATGCCTGTGGTCGCCAGAGACGCCGATTAATTTATCTGACACTTCTTTGATAAATTTATTTGTGTCAGACGGCCTAAACGTTTCCTTAGCAAGTGCAGCGAATACGTAATTTGGCTTTAAAAAAGCGTATTTGCGGCACTTGGTGGTTTGAGCGTGATCTGAGGCATTATATTGTCTTTAAACTTTTTATAGGTACCTATATGAATAAATTTTGCCCACATTTCCCTCCGCGTAGAAGTCGTTTATAGTTATTCCTTCGGGACCCATCCAATATTCCGGGATAAAAAGTATTATATATCATTTCAGGATACAATTTATATTTTTGACAAATTTTGTTTAGATCCTTTAAGCCGTTTTGTCGTGTTTGTGTTATAAACAAACAAACAGAATAACTTGAGCATATAATATGAGTAATATATAAAAGGCAATGATATTTTATATTTAAATACGTTATGCTCTTACTAAACGCATTCGAAAACCGTCGCCAATTACTGACAGTTGCTACGTTGCCATATTTTTACAGACAAAGACGGCAATTCGTAGCGAACGCTATTATTAGAAAGAGATAAATAGTTGTTTCAAATTGCGTACCCGAATGACGCGGCGTGCCCGGTCATGGCTGCCATATTGCTACCCGTCTTTATCGCACTCATGCGATATCTAATTGAGTATCTCATGTTTCACAGTTGACAGTGACGCCACCGGTGCAAATTAAACGAAGTATGGCGATGTAAAACAAAATGTAAAAAATATTTACGGTACTTACGAATGAAATGAGACATCCTTTATTCCTTTTATAGTTACAGTATAATTTCGGCAGCCTCGATAAACATAAGATGGCATTTTTATGACTTATATTTGTTGCATTTCGGTAATATTACGTTACTGTTTTTGACGCGTGCGTGTCAGCGACCACGGCGCGACTGAACGATAGTAAGGCAATTACCTTCCTTTTCGAGGAACGCTTTTGCGCGCAGATGACATATCTTAATATAAAATATCATTGGTAAAAGGTCGTATTTTCATAATATAATTGTCATGTTTTTGGCCTTGTGAATCTTAACTTAATACAATTAAATAACTATGTCATTGATAGTTAATTTTGCAGTATTACTCATCTGTAATAATTATTAAAATAATTATCCCACGCGTCTGTGTTGCCACTATTTAATTACCCAGTTAGTTTTAATTAAATCAATATTTAAGTGATTCATCGCCCGGTATGGTAACACTGCGTTGTTTTGCGTTATTCTATAACCTAAAACCATATTGCTTTTAATCTGTTATGTTATTGTTTTTAACTTGATATTACTAATAACCTCGTAAGGCCCGATGTCCTAAATTTAGGACATCTGTCAAAGTGACTTTAGACTTTAGTTGACTGACATAAGATTCTTTATCTACACTCATATCATAAGTCCTCTATTATGCGTTCAAAACCAGTAGGCAATGACCAGCATTACCTGTGGTAGTAGGTGACAGCGATGACAGCTGTTAATTTTGGAAGATGTTCCAAATTTGGATCTCATTACCTTACAATATTCGATAACGTAATTTCAAAATTACGTTGCAGCTGTCATCATTGTCACCCACTACCACAGGGGTCCATATTGGCTCACCTAATTATTTTTACTCATAACGACTCATAAGTCCTAATTATCGCAACTCCTAACGTATTTATTTCAGCAACTGTTACATTTTCAGGATTTTTATAAATCAAACCTAACCTAACCTAGTCTTATCTACACATTGAATATTTCAGAACTTCTGAAAAGTTTACGGTTCCAGCGGTATAAAAAATTCATTTTCGGAGTTCCGATAATAGGAGTTGCAATTTTAGTTGAACTTTGGCGCTCCCAGATAAAGTATTGTACGCGACTCTGCGTAATTAGCATTACGCAACCATCACGTAAACTACTATTTTCGAACTAACGAAATTTGACGTGGGCCTTACACGGAGTAAATAAGAGCTAACAATACTATAAATAGTCAAAGATGATACTTGACAGTAATGGCGGCCCAGTTCATTGCCAAGTCCAAAAGAATAGGTACGCGGTGGTTCTAAAGAAAAAGTGTATAAGTCTACATAACTTGTAATAATAACGGTCGTATACGTAAACGGAATATACTAGACTTAAGCCCTTATTCACTGGATCTTCAGAAGACTTATACCATTTTTCACTTAGGCTCCAGGTCTGGAGATTATATCTGTTTAATAATAATAAATATTTGTTTGTTTTAAATAAAGATCCTTAATTAGGACCTTTTTTATCACTTAGGTAAACTGACTCTTTAACTGACGGTGACGCATATATGCGTTTTCTTGACTTTCACCAAGTACCTTTTTATGGGTAAGCGCGTTTAACATTATGCGAGCTTTGTATAAAACGAAAGACCCAAAGTCAAAGGGTAAGTAGCGAATGTGTTAAGAGGCATTTTACAAATGTTAAGCGACAAGCTCGTTCTTTAAGTAGGTTCTTTTAACTCTGTGCATCTAGTATATTTAAATCTGTACAATGCAGTTTTGTAGCTTGATGTAAACTATAGGGTTCTGTAAAACTGAGAGGGCTGATAGAGCAGCTAAAAAGCTATCGATTTAACCGGTATGTATCTTTAGCGATTGTTACTAGTTTCGGAGATATTGATCATTTTAATCAGAATTTTTGTAATTTTCCCTTATGTCCATTTCACAAAAAATCATTAATTTCATGTTTTATTTCATAAGTTTTTCAGTGGTATCATACATAGTTAGAATCATTATGAATCAGCGAAGTTTTGAAACCTATTTGCCCGTTTTTTAACCAATATTTTTTTTAAATAATCACATAAAGTGGTTTTTTCCATACAAAGTGAAAAGCAAACACTGGGATACCTAGTATGGAGAAACAAACTTTATGTGATTACTTTAAAAAAGTACATTGGTTTTAGGGACACCCAGTATTTAGGCAACGTAATAAATAAATAAAAATTAAACGTAAAATATAAATACATTTGTAAATTTTATACGCTCGTGTGAAAATTAATTTTGACACGTTTTCCTGCTCAACTACGTATGATATATTTTATTAGTAAAAATTCTTTATTCATACAAAAGACAAACAAAAAACAGAAATATAATAAAAATCCATTCCCGGTGGCAGTGGCCTAGGGCACATTTGTACAGTCATGGACTTTAATTGTTATGCCACTATGGAACCCTGTCGCATAACGTTAATCATTCATTTAAGCGTAATTTCTGTCATGTGGTTTGACGCTGCCATTATGACAGGGTTCCATACTGGCATAACAATTAAAGTCCTTGACTGTACAAATGTGCCCTAGGCCACTGCCACCGGGAAAGGATTTTTATTATTTGAGCATTTAGTTTTCGTTAAATTTTATTCAATTTAAATTCAACAATTGACAACAATTCATATGTGCTAAGGTAGTAAAATAAAATACCGTTTGTAGATTTTACACTGCCATTACAGTAAAAATATTTTTGGATTTTTTTATGCAGTAGTTTTTTATATTTATGAAAAACAGTAAAAAAAGTTAGATTGTGAATGTTAGGAATACACTTATTGTGCCCTTAGTCCATTTATTACCATAGGAATTGAAAAAAATATACAACTGTCATGTCCATTTTTTATCTAAGGACACGCTTTCGATTCTCGTAATACTATTGTTTTGATATAGGTACGCTATTTAAAATGAAAGTGACTAACGGATTTGTAAAAGCGGATAGCCGCAATCTGCCCAAAGTCGACGAATTTATTATTGTTGTTGTTGACGAGTTGTTATTGTTTACAAGTGACATGACATGACAGTCAGCTCTGTTTCTGTTTAAAGTTATTTTATTTTTATTTTATACCATGCTAAGGTCACGACATCAGTATTCCTAACTTTGTATATACGGTCTTTTTAATGAGTATTTCCTTAATAAATTATTAACGACGAATTTAAGTTAAATAAAGAAAAACCGAGAAACAGGGGTAGTCTAATTTTTAACCAGCTATTATAAACGCGAAAAAAAAAATCTTTTTTTTTTAAAATGTTGTCAATTATGGAACACCAAAACGGGCGCTAATACAACTTTTGTGAGACGGATTATTTTAATACTTATTATTATTTATTTATTTTAATGGCGTCTACAAGTTATGTAATTTTGCCAATGTCAAGTATATTAAGCAATTGTACGGTGAATCGTCGTTGTCGTCGGCGTCTTCCAGTCCCAGTCGGCACACCATTGAAGATGGCGGGCATCCGCTTCAATGGCTTGGAGTGTTCTTGACCGCTTGCTCATTCAGAATCAGCTTTTCACTGATATTTTATTTGATGCATATTCTTCGTCAGTGTTGGAGGTTATTTCACAAAGTCGCCCTGGATTTGCGAACCAAAATCAACGATAAAGTAATTTACAAAAAATGAAATAAAAAGACAGATGTTTCCAAAATGACAGCTAGACAAGAACCATTTTAATACTTCTTTGCATGTAAGTTGACTTACGCGTTGTCTTAAATAAGTCTTAAGTGCCAGAGTTCTGACGTGCAGAACAATAACTAAAGCATAAAAGGAGTCGTAAAACGAAGACTTAAAACGTATAGCTGTATTCATTTCTATGCATATTGTTGCCGAGCAATGCAAAGAGTTTTGTTCATAATTAGTTAATTATTAAAATTGGGATCGTTCTAATAATGATTAGTTCTAAGCAACCATAACCAGCGATAATTTATTTACGGAGTTAAAAAATATTTGACACGCTTTTGTCTCTTAGTCCGGGAGCCCAGTGTATGAAACCCTACCTGATAAAAAAATAGAAAATGCCTACCCTGTAGGCTTAGCTGACCTTTAGTAGCTTCTACTGTTCTTGGTCGGCCGCGGCTTAACATGGCCTCTATCCTACCATACTAGTTTCGTTCAATTTTTTGATGTCGTTCTTTTTGATGAATTTTGGCACCACTTCACTCAAAAAAATGAGACCCAACAAAGAGAGATGTTCACTTAGTTGACAAAAAATGATTACAATAGATAAGATATTAGTTATATCAACCAAAGCTGATAGTTCACGACAGCAATTTCTTTAGTGAGTTAACTAACATCATAGTCGATGTATCTACCGTCTTAGTTGGTGTATCTATCGTCTTGTCAGGCTCGTATGGGATCAAGACGCTTATGCACAACAATCACAATCTTGTTACAAGCGACCAATTATTTTTTTCAGTGTTTTTTACAATTTGCGCAAAATTTGCCAAGTTAAGCCGCAGCCGACCAAGAGTAGTAGAAGCTACTAAAGGTCAGCTACGCCTACAGGGTAGGCATTTTCTATTTTTTTATCAGGTAGGGTTTTATACACTGGGCTCCCGGACTATCTAGTAGTAGTAATATTTTAGCCAAGTACATTTTTTTTTTTAAACAAATCTTTGAAAAATACTTTTGTGGTCATGACACAAATACTTTACTTTACTGGAAATAGTAATCCCTAGATTTATAGGCTGGGTAGGCCATCCTAATGTTACATTAAAAAAAGAGAAAATTTTATTATTAAATCCCCCTGGTAGACATGAAACGTCGTTATTATCTGACGCTATGTAAATTTGATACAATTACGTGTCGGGCTACGTCACTCAAACATGAGCGGGAGATTCTAATTAAAACCAACACCTCCCCCCCTTTACCCCACAACATGCATCTACATGCAAATTGTGAAAGAGATACAGTTAGTAGTAAACTGCGTTTGGACCTAGTAATAGTACATTGTGTATTAAGGGTGGTAAAGACAGAATTACAAACGAGATTCTGTTAGAAGCCCAAAGCCGAAGACTGAAGGCTTTAATGACTCGATCTTTGTATTTCCTTTAGCACCCGTGTAACATACAATGTTTTTCATCACAATTGCGAGGAAATGAAATAAAATCAGACAAAAGTTAATTATTATTTTGGGATCACACAGTTTATAATCAGTATTTATAAATTAGCGGCAGACTACATCATTGTCTATGACTTACCACAGATAATGTCAAACTTGTTCAGGAGTCCGATTCTAGTGACAGTCGAGATCAATAGTTTATATGCGAGATTTTTAGAAAATTGTATGCAACTGACATTTCATCTCGAATGGCACAAGAATTATGATAGTTTGAGTCCACGTATTATATTTTTAAAAATGCTATTACGCACGACAGGGCGTAATAGTAAAAAAAAGCCCGCGGGTATTATTTTGGATTTACGGTCGATTTTTCTAGCATATTAGGAGACTTTTTACGAGCAAGTGTGATGAAAAATATATCATTTTTGCCTTGCATATATGACAGAAGGACAAAATGGGTCATTTGACAGATTCAATAAATTTTTGGGACTTTTTTCCGCTCGTTACACAGTCAAATACCACGATTATAATTATGTCTAAACTACATTATTTTTCATAATTTGTGAATATTATTTATTACCTACTAAACAAAACAATAAAATGATGCGATCTCACGACGCCACGAGCTCTATTGACGTACAAGTGTCAATGTAACCGATAGACCCATAGACTAAAAAGAACATCGGGTGTTGGCTCTTCCAGCCCCGGATCTAGGGGGGACCAACTGGGGTACCCTGCCCCGCAGTTTCAAAAGGGCGCCAAATGCATATGTTTAAAGAAAAAACCGGACAAGAGTATGTCGGACCATGCTCAGTGTAGGGTTCCGAAGCCGCTACTACAAACAAAATAGACCTCGCGACAAACTTACGTTTGCCGTTGGAAAACTGTTATCACAATACATCGACATAGGTTGCGGTCAGTTTACCAACACCGCAAATAAGTTTTCGGTAGGTATAAACATTTAAACCGTTTGTAACTCAAGAACCAATGAAGTCTACTTAGTCGGGATAGTTTTCCTATTAAATTCATTATATGTGCTTTCATTTAAGATATTTTTAGATTTTTAGTACTTTTAGTTTTGGCTGTAGGGGGGGGAACACTTGAGTCTAACAAAATTTGCGCTTTAAAGCTTAATATTTCATAAACGGATACGTTAATCAAAAAATTGTTTTCACACACCCGCAATATTTTCAAAAGACCTATCCAACGACACTCCGCACTATGGGGTAGACGAGAAAAAAAAAACATCTCCGCTAAAAAATTTTTTTTTCAAGATTTTATTTTACCTCTTTGTTGGCGTGACTAATATGTATATGCATGCCAAATTAGAGTTTTCTAGTAGTAAGAGTCTCTGAGCTAGGTTGCGGACGGACAGACGGACGGACGGACATAGCGAAACTATAAGGGTTCCTAGCTTGACTACGGAACCCTAAAAACTTGTTTCATAACCCTGGACCTGCTGGAAAGGGACGTCACTGTCAACTTATGACCCGGTTCGGAAAAAACGTAGATCCGGGGCTAGGCCCTTCTACGTTTAAATTGACTAAACATTGACCATTCTACTGCTTAAAAAAATCGGTTAGTTGGTAAGATATTGGTATTTTTGTTAACCTCGTAAGGCCCAAACAGGGAGTTTTTTGTGAGTGGGACTTTGAATCTACCATCAAGGCAATAAAGTTCAATTACGTTTGTTCGTTAATGACATTTTCAGTTTATCAATATAGGAAAATAAACCTTATTACCATTGTAACACGGTTCAAATTAAATTGCCTTGATCATGTACATTCTATTGCTCACTGGGCCTTACGAGGTTAAATGATGTTATAAATAATGCGCTTTTAAGTTATGGGCTTGTAATGCTTTTATTACAATAAACTCAAAATTGGAAAAATGCTTCTGTGGCCCTTAGCACTTTTTTGAGAACGAAAATTGATAAAATCTCTATCTACACTCATAATTCGCACATGACATTAAATACCGTATTAACTCAACAATAAATTGTAAAGCATAACTATTTGTACTAGTTTGAAATTAGAATAAATTTTTCAACACTGTCACATTTCGAGTTAAGACGGTATTGATTGTGACGGTTGCGTAATGCTAATTACGCAGAGTCTCGTAAAATACTTTATCTACACACATATCATAAGTCCTCTATTATGCGTTCAAAACCCGTAGGCAATGACCAGCATTACCTGTGGTAGTAGGTGACAGCGACGACAGCTGTTAATTTTGGAAGATATTCAAAATTTGAATCTCATTACCTTACAATATTCTATAACGTAATTTCAAAATTACGTTACAGCTGTCATCGCTGTCACCTACTACCACAGGTAAGGTAATGCTGGTCATTTGCCTTTCGGCTTCTGAACCCATCTTAGAGTACTTATAATATGTGTGTAGATAAAGTATTGTACGAGACTCTGCGTAATTAGCATTACGCAACCGTCACGTAAACTACTATTACATAGTATAAAACGAAGTCGTTTCCTCCGTCTGTCCCTCTGTATACGCTTAGATCTCTCAAACTAAGCAACATATTTTAATACGATTTCAGTGGATAAAGTGATCAAAGAAGAAGGTTTAATGTTTAATATTTTTGGTGTTACAGAGAACTCATATAAATCGAAACGAAGCGAGGGCAGGTCATTAGTATAATATATACATAACGAAGCAATCACTACGATAACACGGAGAGATAGTCAATGGATGGCAGAAACCAAAATAAACTATTTTCTATCTCGCAAAGGGACATTTCAGAGAGAAGTGATTAATGAATTAACGACGGCTTCGTAAGCAAAAGTGTGCCATAAAAATGACATACTTAATGTTATATCGCTGTTATCGGTTCGTCTATTCGCTTATCACCATTCCCTCAGGAATTGTACAAGTATCCGGGATTAAAATTATCCTAATAACATTCCCTGGGTCTCAACAATCAATAGTAGTTTACGTGACGGTTGCGTAATGACAGTCATTACAACATCAGTGTGGTTTATGAAACGAGCCGCAAGGCTGTGTGTCGATAAACAAAACAGTATTCCCAGCTTCTAAATAACTTTCGACTGGCTATCGCTATCACGCTTGCACTCGCAAGTCGCAACTGTTAGTATATTTGTCACTCTTGTGTCATACCAAAACGAAGATAGCCGATCGCTATTAAGAAAACGGTAGCATTGTAACGTAATGGTACCAGTTTTCGACAGTTTAAGCTGATATGCACCAATAATCGACACTTAACTCTTAATTCTAAGATCATACGGTCATAAATTGAGTGTTACAAAACAAATGAATAACCCTTATCGTCTGTAAAATAAGAATCAAGTGTCGATCATGGGTCCATGTCCATTACCGGTTCCAATATGTTACTGTTCATATAAGTTAGGGTGCGTACACATAGAACGTCCGTATCTTTTACTGGATCCAGAATACTGTTTTGGGTGTAAACTCGCTCATACAACTACATACGCTACCTATCAAATATGTGTTGGCGCCCTTAAACTGTTGCCCGCGACCCCGTCCGCGCAGAATAATAAAACATAGCCTTTGTTACTCAGGGATAGTTAATGTAGCATTCTACATACACTCTACCTTCATTCCCAGAGTGGGGTAGGCAGAGCTACGGATTACCAACAACTCTAAAAACTCTTTGTTAATGATGTAACCACATTTTGCACAAACAGTTTACCAGTGTACATTAGTGACAAGTTGCAAGCCCATCGCCTAACAATACTACAAGCCTTTATTCCCTTGGTCGCCTCTTACGACATCCATGGGAAGACATGGAGTGGCACTATTCTAACCTGGCAACCAAACGGCATAGCCTTTGTTACTTATGTAGTAGTCTAATGGGGGAAAAAGTTCTGAATTCAGTTTAGTAGTTTTTGAGTTTATTCGTTACAAACATACAAAAATACAAATCTTTATCTACACTCGTGTCATAATTCCTCTAATTATGCGCTCAAAACTCGTAGGCAATGACCCGCATTCCGTGTGGTAGTAGGTGACAGCGATGACAGCTGTTAATTTTGGAAGATGTTCCAAATTTGAATCTCATTACCTTACAATATTCGATAACATAATTTCAAAATTACGTTACAGCTGTCATCGCTGTCACCTACTACCACAGGTAAGGTAATGCTGGTTATTTGCCTTTCGGCTTCTAAACCCATCTTAGAGTACTTATAATATGTGTGTAGATAAAGTATTGTACGAGACTCTGCGCAATTAGCATTACAACACTCATGTTGTAATGCCTGTCATTACGCAACCGTCACGTAAACTACTATTCCTCCTTATAATAGTGTAGTGTACGGATATAGACAAACCCTCTTTACGTAACGCTTTAACATTAAGCACCTTTTTATCGTGTTTAACCCAAATTCTTACACAGCATTCTAAAATTATGGGCAAATATCTATTGTAGCTTAATCTGGCGCGTATAAAAAATTGCGCGGTACTTCCTACAGTCTGAGATAAAATGTCGCTTTATAATCCTAGGGCCCGCCTTCCACTGCGAGTGGAGCGGGCCCCGTAAGGAATCGCTTTGGCTTACAACGGTGACTTCAATTGTTTCCACCGCGAGCAAACCTCTTGAAGAGACACCGTTGTAAGCCAAACAGAGTCCATCGGGGCCCGCTCCACTGGCAGTGGACGGCAGGCATAATGTGGGGTAAATTTAGGGGGCGATTGTGGAGGTTCGACACGGCCGAGTTGAAGTGCGCCACGTACGTGCGTAACAAAAATAAAAGAGTGTTAGACTTATCCTTGTCCATACTATAAAAGGGAACGTGTATTATACAGAGATGGGACAAATGGGCTTCATTACTCGCAATAATGTGGACATGACTCCAAAGATTTTAATCAAACAAATTAAATTACATTAATTGATTACTTACCGTAAAAATAATTTTGATATATAATACAAAGACTTGTTATTGTGTAAATTTATTAAAGCAAATAAAAAGTAATTTTCATAATTTTTCCTTGGTTAGTTTATTCCTTTTCACGGCTAAAATAAACTGAAGAGGTGAAAAGCTCCTTTCCCAATCCACGGATGTTAACGGAGCAAACTTAAGGAGATTAATATTAATGGCCTCTCCTCACGTCTTTGTATTATTTATTTATTACTGTCCTGCAAAGGATCAAGATTAAAGTTCAGGTAAGAAATCAATTAATGTAATTTAATTTGTTTGATTAAAATCTTTGGAGTCATGTCCACATTATTGCGAGTATGACACCCAATAAAATTGACCGATCTCTGATTATAGTGCCCGGTATGGTTTATTAATTATTATTATTATAATACAAAAATAGACCAAGCACTTACCCCCTTACTAATAAATGTTGAGTAACGGTGGTATAGCTATACAATATTCTGTTCTTATCTGTCAAATTCAAATGTCACAATGACAGATAAGGACAAAACATTCTATAGCCACCGTTACTCAACGTTGTTTAGTAAGGGCATTACGGTATAACAAAGTTTTAATCCAAAGTGCAGTGCATTACTTATATTGCATTAGCTCAGCTTTAACGTAAATAATGATTTATTCTCGGCTGATGGTTTTAAACCGTTAATACGTTTATATGTAAAATTAGCACTTTCCCCATTAACCGAGTGGTTGCCTGCCTGATATATTTTATTAGTTTATTATTTCTTAATTAATGTATTTCATGCCTTTTTTTAAAAAGGTGTATTTTCAGTTTTAGATAGACATAATGGGCTTTTTAGAGAAACCAGTCCATGGATATCACACGCGAGGACAATCGTTCGGAGAGTATTTATTATTGTGGACTAAACAGAATCACAATATTTAATACACTATATTTAATTTAATACCAATTTTATATCATTTAAATGTTTTACTATACGTCACGCCCTTTAAAGAGGCCCGTTTTGACATCTATCAAAATAGTACAAAATATAAACTCAAACACACATTTTGTATTAAGTTTTGACAGCTGTCAATTTGGGCCCGTAAATGGCGTGACTATAGTTGCTTAGTTAATTAAATTAATGTTGTGTTAACTGCCGCACCCAGAGACGTCAATTAAATTTAATGCTTGTTTAGTGACGTGTTATCTTATTCTATTGCTATAGCAAAGAAAGTGACAGCAGCATCTTTAATCAAGCATTAAATTTAATTGACGTCTCTGAGTGAGGCAATAAGTCTCGTACTGTCTCTTCCTAGCTTGTCTAATCAGAAAGTGCCTTAGACAAACAAACAGGCAAACAGAAAAATTGGTGCAAATTTCATTTAAAAAAAATCTAATTTTTACTTTCATGAAAAATCTTTTAAAAATAATGTAATAAAGGGTGTTGCAGTCAAAGTCATAAATAACACTCGTCTACTTATTTTTTATTTATGACGGTTCCGAAATAATTCCTCCAATGTAAACTGGAAAATGGAGTATAACCAGATGTAAAATAAATCAAAAGTAAAAAAAACCCGCTATTTTTCAATCGGCCTACTTCCCTGATATTTTCCGAATCTCCCAACACGCCTCTATGTCACTGACAATAAGTACTATTGACACAAATACAGGGTGATATGTAATGTGAAGAATCCCCTTGAGCTCCAGAGCGTAGAGCTCATTTGTAGTATTTTAGGTTATGTAGTACCGTGGATTTGTAATAGTCTCATTTATACAGATAGATATCTAACTCCGTGGACACCATACAAATGAGCGGTTTGTTGAAATTATTATTCATAACATGAACGTTCACATAGATGGATGATGAAAAAATAAAAATGGCGACGAAACCAGTATGACTTCGGGGGTATAATCAATGTAATATATCAAAATTAAAATGTTTATGTGACTTTTTACCCGACTGCCAAGAAGGGTAATGTTTTTCGCGCGTATGTATGTATGTAATATTCTTTATTACCTCGTATCATCCAAACGGATGGACGGATTTCTAAAATTAAGGTATCGTTGGATTTGTCTCGACAACCCAAGTGTCCTATGACAAGCGACGTAAAAAAAAAATGACATGGCGGATTTTAGGTACCATAATGTAATAATAATAATCGTTTATCAAATGAATCTAATAGGGTATCAAAATGATTAAAAGGCGATTACAAAAATATACACAACTCATAATTATGCTTAAATGTAATTTGGTAAAGCAAATTACAAATCAAAATGAAATTATACTTAACCTTTAGAATGTCGAAACTCAAACTATTGGGTATATACTAAATGTTACTAATAAAACTTGAACAAAAAATACTTTAATAAAAACGAAAAAGAGTGAAATAAACTAAATTATTTTAAAAAAAACGACTACAATGAAAAAGTCAACTGAAAAGCGAAAAACAAGCTGTATAATCAGTTAATTTCATTTATTGCAGTCGGGTTTATTGCTTTTTTAAATAAATTAATTTATGACATGGGAAAAGCTAACGACCACACGGCCACGACCTGATGATGTGAGATTTGTGACCCATAGACTTGCATTCTCAGGACTACAATCTTAAGACGGCAATCCTAAGACCGCCAATACGTTGGATTGGCAACGGATTTGTTATTAGCTGCTTATCAAGACCAAAGTTTGAATTCCAACACGGTGGGCCTACGTTAAGTATAGCGAAGACCCTGTCGCCACGTTCCAACTGTATTATCAGATCAACTCTTAAGGTCGGATTAATAAACTCGTCTTGACTGAGATGCCCATCTCGAAAGACGTCAAAGTAAACGTCAACCCATAGAAAGCTGACATTTTTGACGTGTCTTGTGATTGACATCTCAACCAAGATGAGTTTATTAATAGATATCATAATATTTATGTACCCTTTCTCGAGGTTCAAGCTACCTTCCAAATTTCATCGAAATCGATTCAACGTTTGGCCGTAATAGCATAACAAACAATAGTAGTTTACGTGAGGGTGCGTAATGCCAATTACGCAGAGTCGCGTACAATACTTTATCTACACACATATTATAAGTACTCTGAGATGGGTTCAGAAGCCGAAAGGCAAATGACCAGCATCTGTGGTAGTAGGTGACAGCGATGACAGCTGTAACGTAATTTTGAAATTACGTTATCGAATATTGTAACGTAATGAGATCCAAATTTGGAACATCTTCCAAAATTGACAGCTGTCATCACTGTCACCTGCTACCACAGGTAATGCTTAAAGTTACTTTCACATTTATAATATTATTATGGTTAAGAACGGATTCTAAATGCATGTTACGTATCACAAGGGTCAAATACCGTATCGCTTAGTCTAGACAGATACGGCATGGGAATGTACATTAGTCTGCTTCATGCCATGAATATGTATTTATATACTTTTTTTATTTTGAACTGTATTACGCTGTATTAAATGAAAAAATCGACTATGTTTCATGGGCATACATACATACATTAAATCACGCCTGTTTCCCAGAGGGGTAGGCAGAGACCACTTCTTTCCACCTGCTACGATCCTAACAAATCTCTTTCGCTTCTTCCACATTCATACATCGAGTCATGCACGCACGTCGGTTTCGGGTACTTAAGATCCGGCCCTTTTCCAGTATTTCTCCGATTTGATTCGAAAAAGTACGCCTAGGGCGGCTCCTTCCGACCCTCCCACTCACTGTCGCTCTGTATATCTCTTTCGTCAATCTTCTTTCATCCTTTCCAAATGACCGAACCATCGAAGCATGCCCTTTTCAATCTTAGTCACTACATCTTTTAGTCCACATTTTTCATGGGCTATAACGAAAAAATAAACATTCCAGGTAGGATTTCGTACCACCTGCAGGCCGATAATGGTCGTGTTTATCGACGTAGATAAGCGTAAATAAAACATCTGTCACTTTCTAACCAGTATGTAAGTGCGAGAGTGACGGAAGCTTTATCCACCGCGATAAAGGCGACCATAATACGGGCCCTGAGCCACATTTATGATTCGTTGTTTTATTGAGGATTTGGTCTGTAATCACACATTTGATGCTTATAAGGTCTTTGTCCACAACTCCGTCCACGTAGAATTCGTAATTTTGCCATCCCACGGGAACAGTGATTTATTTCAGGATCAAAAATTAGCCTATGTTTTATTTCAGACTATATTTATCTCTGTATCAAGTTTCTTTCAGATCCGTTCAGCCGTTCTGGCGTAATTAAGTAACAAACATTAATCCATAAAAACTTTCGTATTTATAATAGAATGTGTGTCGTATGCCCGCGACTTCGTCCGCAAAAAATTCGATTACCGTTATCCCCTAGGTTTTTTTTTAATTTTCCGTGTTGAAAAGAAGCCTGTTTGTTAATCCAGGGTATAAGCTATCTCCATTCCAAATTTCATCCAAATCCGTCAATCCGGTGCAGCGTGAAGGAGTTACAAACAGTACATTAGGAGTAACACACACAAAGTTTCGCATTTATAATATTACTGGGGTACCCTTTTGATCATTGACTAAAACAAAAAACGTTAGAAAAAACGTTACTTTTTATGTTCCTTTTCATTATTTAATTATTCCATTAAAAAAAAAAAAAAAAAAATATCACGGGACGATCTCACACAAATTGACCCAGTCCCAAACTAAGCTCTAGGCTTGTACTATGGGTACTAGACAACGATATAAATACTTATATAGAGAAATAAATACTTAAATACATAGAAAACATCCACGACTCAGAAACAAATACTCGTGCTCATCACACAAATATTTGCCCATACCGGGAATCGAACCCGGAACCGCTAGCTTTGTAGGCAGGGTCACTAACAACTAGGCCAGCGCGTCGTCGAAAAAAAAAACGAAAAACACCGTTATGACACACATTCTATGAAATAATGAAACGGCGAGCTGTATCCTTTTAATCTATTTCGATTCAAGGGATACAGTTCTTGAAAATTAAGACTGACAGATGGACGGACGGACAATGAAGGTTTAGAATCCCGTGGGCACAATTCTCTATAAAGGCTGTAGCGAATTTTCGATGTGGTCCATGTAATTATGTGAATAAGTGGATTGGTTTCTTTAGATTGTTATTGTTACTGATCCCCCAGCATACAACGAAATTTGTCAATGGAATATGAATCTATTACGAATGACATAAAGTCAATTTTCCAATTTCATCTTATGTCATAAAAACAAAAGAAATTAAACTTTACTTTCTTTGCACTAGATCTTTATTTGAATGGCCGTATTTTGTACTAGTTTTAGTACAAGGAACCTATCTAGGTTAGAAAACTATATTTACCGCCGTACCCATTTTTACTTATTTTGTATTTTAAGGATAAAAGGGAATACCATGGATTTTTAAATCTTATTTCGAAACAAAAAATATGCAATATTTTAATAAAAGACTGACTGACCTGACTGCTGAGTTTCTTGCGGCGTTTCTTCTCAGCAGTGGTCTCCTCTTGGGAAGCTCTGGTAGATTTTTGACGTGTAAAAGTGTCCGAACTTAACTTCTTTGATCTTATTATTAACTTAATATGATGTTTAGAATCACTAAAGAACTTGATATTGTTACTATCAGCTTTGATTGATACAACTAAGACGATTTTATTCATTTTTTGTCAACTAAAAGAAAATCCCTCTCGGTTGGATTTCATTCTTTTGAGTGAAAGTGTAGGATAAGTGATCACAATGGCCTGAAACACTTTGCACTAAATGTGAAGATAGAAGCCCATCAGCTTACATCCTCGGGGCTGAAGTTTGCTTTGCGGCTTTGTTGACATCGCACGGACAATCGCAGTGACACTTTGAAAAGTGACAATTATTGCAGTTAAAAATTAAATGTGGTTTTGTTACGAAAAGTCGTATTCATATATGTCCTCGTGCTTGTCTAACCAATATAAATCGAACCCGAAATACTTGGATCTCTTCGATTTTATTTTCCATTTCACGAAAATACTCATCTGTCAATTCACTTCGTCTTACAAAATATGACATATTGATCCCGATCATTGGTCATAATGACAATCTACTAATGGCGGAAGGTTCTTGTCTAGCTGTCATTTTGAAAACATCTGTCTTTTTATTTCATTTTTTGTAAATTACTTTATCGTTGATTTTGGTTCGCAAATCCAGGGCAACTTTGTGAAGTAACCTCCAACACTGACGAAGAATATGCATCAAATATAATAACAGTGAAAAGTTGATTCTGAATGAGCAAGCGGTCAAGAACACTCCAAGCCTTTGAAGTGGATGCCCGCCATCTTCAATGGTGTGCCGACTGGGACTGGAAGACGCCGACGACAACGACACCGTACAGTTGCTTATATATACTTGACATTGGCAAAATTACATAACTTGTAGACGCCATTAAAACAAATAAATAATAATAATACTAATGGCGTATCACGTCAAAGTGACAAGGTACAAGCCTAAATAAAAAAGATTTTATTTAATGTCTTAACGCTTTTAAATCTATTACGTTATGTTCCTAAAGATGTAGTCAGTTTTAGTTTACTCTGTTCAAACACGATCCCGCTTTACTTCAATTTTATGTTCTCACTAGCTCGGAAAGCCCTTTTTGTTTGTTTGATATCTATTGAGAAAATCGCTTTTTATCCACATGTGAAGAAAGAGTTTTGACATTTGAAGGCAGCTTAAGTGATATTTGACAGCTAACAAAACGTAAAACGTTAAAAGTGCTGAATTTTTAACATCACAATTAATGAATTGCATCGAGTAAAAAACACTAAATACAGTCTTACAACTTTATTTTAATTCATAAATATCAGCATTCAACATTAACCTTTATTCTTGTTGTAAAAACGGATAAAATGTTCTGACAGTCCAAGTAAGTCAATGTGCGAACAAAACGCATCCGAACTAATAAAAAAAAACTTGTCTAAACTTTTCAATTAAGCCGTTAACGAGACTTGACAGAAGCGCGTGGAGCTAACCCCATGTGCTTCTGTTTAGTCCACCAGAGTAAATCTCTTTAACCGAACAATTGTCCTCGCGTGTGATATCCATGGACTTGTTTCTCTAATAAGTCCATGGCGATTGTCTAAAACTCGATACTGGCGAAATACACCTTGTTAAACACAAGGAGTGAAAGCCATTAATTAAGAAAACAAAAAAGCCGTTAACGTTAAATATTCGCATGTTTTTCTAGTTTGTTTTGTTATTACAAATGTGTGATTAGTGAGGAAGACGTATTAACACCTGTGGAATTACGGGAAACCGTGCAAAATGCGGAATTGAGCTTATTGCCTGAAAAATCCCGTTTATAGTACAAACCCGTTTTCTTATTTTCCTGTAAGCTGTTTCGCTGTAGTGAGGTGAAAAGTTTTGTGTTATACACGGGTGAAAAGTTATTTTACGTCTCGTGTGTTGAAACACTCGCAGGTAAAATACAACTTTCCCCCCTTGTATAACAAATAACTATTTCACTTTCACCTTGTACTCTTACTTATTCTGTGCTTTCACGAAAATACTCGTCTGTCATTTTACTTTTTCTTACAAAATATGGCTTATTGATCCCGATCATTGGTCATAATGACAATCTACTAATGGCGTATCACGTCAAAGTGACAAGGTACCTACAAGCCATCGCTTAGGGATATTGACTTCCAAATTAAGAACCAGATCGCAATCAATCACAGGCTGTCCCTCTTTTCAATAACGTTCGACAAATATTGAAGAAAATAACTCCATTTGTAGCTCGGGTCAATTCCCCAGGGATACGATTCGGGAGAGTTGTCGGTATTGTGTTCATGTCTCACTCCCACACAGTGTAAGTGAGGCAAATACTTGTTTGATCTCAGGTCTTTGGCTTCCAATGTCAATAACAAAAATAATATTTTATTTTCATTACTAAGTTTACGAAGGCTTTTATTTAATTAGGTCTGCTTTTTTATATTTTAAGTAAAAAACACACAAATCTGTGTTTCTCGCAAATTCTGTGTGCAACCATATTTTTAACCGACTTCAAAAAAGGAGGTTATACGTTCCACTGTATGCTTTTTTTTTATGTATGTTCACCGATTACTCCGTCCATTGTCGACCGATTTCAATATTTTTTTTTGGTTTGATAGAGTATACTTTCGAGGTGGTCTCATTGTCACCAAATCTGAATCTGATGAGAGGATCCGTGAGGAATTGAGGGAACTCCTCAAATATAATGTAGGCAAACATATAGCGATTTTAGTATTTTTAGTAACAAATCTAGCATTTGTATTCAGAAAGTATCATTTGGTGAAGTGGAATTGATGATGAAGACCACAGATGGCCACCGGAACTCCTCAACGGTACCGATTTCAAGGGTTGCGATAAGATATCTCGATTAAGATAGTTGAGCGACTACAACGAAGAATATTTACTTGTTGAAACATGACTATGACTTTCCCGCGGCGTTGCTTGCGGCGCGCTTGAAATAACTTAAAGTTTCATATCAACTAAGAAGTGGGACTACGTAACAGCGTATTATGATCACTAAATAAAAAGTATAAAATAAAATAAATGTTTTAAAAAACCAAAAACCGCCTTCAAAAACGCAACCGGCGACCACAATATTTTCAACAAAAAGCCGACATCAGTTGGACTAAACTATTAGGTGCCTACAATTTTAAAGAAGTTATTTTTTAGCGTTTTTGAAGGTGGTTTTTTGTTTTTTAAAACATTTATGTAGACATTGATCGAATTATAATTTATAATCACCCTGTGTTTTGTTATTCTTTTTTTATACAAAGTAACTTTGGTCCTCTCTAAAGTCGGTTCCTATTCAGACTGCCAATGACAATAACAAGTATACCTGACTGTAATTGTCTATAGATAGAGGATGAAATAGTAATGAGAATAATGTTACCTCTAATTAGTTTATTAAAAAGGTTGAATATGTATTCATCATCATCATCGTGTTATGCTGGGTGCGACAGAGACGAAAACTTCACTTCTCAATCAAATCTATAAAACCTCACTACATTTTCAATGTCAGAAATAGTTCGAAATAAATCTTTATGACAAGACTCTGTCAGTGTAATGGTGTTTTCAGCGAATGTGCTTTACATCAAAAAATACAATATTGAATAGAGATTACTGGCTTAAAATGGAAATGGAGACAATGATAAAGTGTATAAATAAATAATATGGCTAGGCTCAACCTCCAAAAGTACGCGAATATGAAGTTATAATGAAAAATTGATTTGTTTATAAGAGTGACGGAACGAATAGGAACAGACTTTAAGTTTTAAAATTTATGGAACAAATAGTAAAAAAACCATCATTAAACTTACATATAACTCAGTCAAAAAAAAAATTTGGTACATTTTGCGTACAATACCTGTAAACGTGGAAAGATGTAAGATATTTAAACACAGGGTGTGTAAATAAATCAACCGGTACCTGGGACTAAAACACCTGAGATCAAATATTCGCGACCGAGAATACTGAATTCGCAATAATAGGAATTTAAATCGGAATCGGATAATCAAATCACAATTTACCTACACCAAGGATTTTATCCGTATAACCTCGTAAGGCCCACCATACTACAGTTTTAAAAATACTCACAAACTGGACAGTTTTTTTTTAAATATCGATTAAAAGTATTGCAATTTGTGTTTTGACACAAATTCACACTTCACGTTTAAAAAAATATGTGATTACTATTAAATCTTGGCGTAAAAGATTTCTTCACCGATAAATAAATTTGGATCTAAATTGCCCTTAAAATGCTCAAAAATCTCAATTCAAAGTTCTAATCACCCTGTATAACACACCCCGTAGCTTACAAACGTTCTGACAGCATGTGGTCCCGGATTCACGCGTTACCAACAAACAAACAAAACAACAAACAGTTAGTTCTGGGTTATTGCCCAAGTTACAGTTCGACGCCTGGGCAAGAAAAAATAAGTTTTTCATGAAAGCTTTTAAGCGTTCAACCGCGAACTTTGAGCAATTTATTGTAATGAGTGAGACGAATGAAGTTGCGTAAGAGCTTTTTGGTACTTATTGTTAAAAGCTTTAAGCACATATTTATTAAATTAGTAAGGTTGAATTTATTTCAGTTTTTTATGACTCCCTTTATTTTTCTGACCACCAGACGTCAAAAAATCGTCACTTATAATTTGAATGGTGGTAGGACTTTAACATCATTTTAACCATTAACCTACCACCAAGCGGCAGTGTTTGCATTGTTGTACTCCAGTGCGAGGGTAAGATGTACATTGTAAAAATATATCTAAGCTAATTGTGTGAGATCGTCTCCTGATACTTTAATATTATAAATAAATAAGTAAAAACACAGAAAAACAAATATCAAAATTACTTATATTTATTCCAAATGGCGATTGAAGCAACCGCCATTTTAAGTTGCCTATTCTATAATGTAACAGAATCGACTATGCGAAACAACAAAAACTACCAAGTTACTCAAGATGGGGGGGGAATAAAGTGGGGGTAATAGTTTCTTACTTTAACTTGTGTTATGGTAGATAAGGGACCCTTTTTGTTCAATGAAGAGACAAGGGTCTATTGTAAAATAGAAGAAATTGTTAAGAAACTGGAATAGGTATTTGAGGTCACAAAGAACTTAATTCCGGGATTTTTGAACAGAAATATATTTTGTGAAAATCAGAACTAAGTACAATCAAGGTCTTTGATGAACCACTATAGAACGTTGTCGCATAAAACCAAGGAATTATTCCTATGTTATTTCTATCTCTTCAATTGAAGGTGTCATTATGACAAGGTTCTATGGTGGATCAACATTTAAAGTCCTTCAAGGTACTGAAATTGAAATATGACTGACTTTCCCGCGGCGTTGCTTGCGGCGCGCTTGAAATAACTTAAAGTTTCATTTCAACTAAGAAGTGGGACTACGTAACAGCGTATTATGATCACTAAAAGTATAAAATAAAATAAATGTTTTAAAAAACAAAAAACCGCCTCCAAAAACGCAAAAAATAACTTCTTTAAAATTGTAGGCATCTATTATTTATTACTATATTATTATTACTATATTATTTTTTGCGTTTTTGAAGACGGTTTTTTGTTTTTTAAAACATTTATTTTATTTACTTTTATTCAATATAATATCATGTGTATTTGATTTAGGCCTAGATTCTAGACTATAATAGTAGTTTACGTGACGGTTGCGTAATGCTAATTACGCAGAGTCGCGTACAATACTTTATCTACAGTTCTACACACAATTATAAGTACTCTAAGATGGGTTCGGAAGCCAAAAAACAAATGACCAGCATTACCTTACCTGTGGTAGTAGGTGACAGAGATGGCAGCTGTAACGTAATTTTGAAATTACGTTATCGAATATTGTAAGGTAATGAGATCCAAATTTGGAACATCTTCCAAAATTAACAGCTGTCATCGCTGTCACATACTACCACAGGTAATGCTGGTCATTGCCTACAGGTTTTGAACGCATAATAGAGGACTTATGATATGTGTGTAGATAAAATCAATACCGTCTTTGCCTATCGTATTGTCAATGTTTTGATAGCTCTTATTTACTTGACAGTAATGGCGGCCGAGTTCAAAACAATACCATTACAGGGCAAAGACGATAATAGTTTTTATCGTCTAGAATAGAGGCCCGGCATGCTTATTGACTAACTCGCTTTCTCAATCGTTTTCATTTTGACAGTCCAAAGGCGAGTCTGCATACAAAATGAAAACAATTGTTCCGCTTTGAAGTCGATTGCGATTGCGATTGCGTTAGGCAATAGGCCAGCAGGTCAAGGACCCAGGAAAGTGAAGTGTCAACACCCAGAATTAACACCAGACATAGGAATCCAGAAGGCAATATTTTATGACAGGTAGAGAGTTCCTATATCGATAAACTCAATTATCACCGATAATTGACAGATTTAAAAAAAAAATGCATTTTGGTTTTTTCGCGTTTATTATAGCTGGTTAAAAATTTGACTACCGTGTTTCTTGGTTATTCTTTATTTAACTTAAATTCGTCGTTAATAATTTATTAAAGAAATAGTCATTAAAAATACCGTATATACAAAGTTAGGAATACTGATGTCGTGATCTTAGCATGATTTAAAATTAAAAAGGTAACTTTCAACAGAAACAGAACTGACTGTCATGTCATGTCACTTGTCAACCATAACAACTGTAACAACATGAATTCGTCGACTTTGGGCAGATTGAGCCTATCCGCTTTTACAAATCCGTTAGTCACTTTCATTTTAAATAGCGTATATCAAAACAATAGTATTACGAGAATCGAAAGCGTGTCGTTAGAATCAAGTAATCCGTCATAGACAGATGAAAAATGGACATGACAGTTGTATATTTTTTTCAATTCCTATAGTAATAAATGGACTAAGGCCACTATAAGTGTATTCCTAACATTCACAATCCAACTTTTATACCGTTTTTCCCAAATATAAAAAAAACTACAGCATAAAAAGATCCAAAAATATTTTTACTGTATCAGCAGTGTAAAATCTACAAACGGTATTTTATTTTACTACTGTAGCACATATGAATTGTTGTCAATTAACACCAGACATAGGAATCCAGAAGGCAACATTTTATGACAGGTAGGGAGTTCCTATATCGATAAACTCAATCATCGATGCTTGTTTTATATACTAGTGATCACTCCAAGTTTTGCGTGTAAAAACATTTTTTTATTAAAACATTTCTTCATTTTTCAAAACGATCTTTGAAACTTTACTCATCATTATTTTTTTCTTCATTACTGTCCCATCAATAAACTATCAGAATTTGTTCTATATTTTCGGGCGTTACACGTCGCCGTCTTGGCTGATAAATCTATTCCAGAGGGCTCAGACAAGATGCACTGCGCTAACTAACGTTTCTATTCGATTCGTTTTTAAACCAATCGCGTCACTGGAAGATGATGTGATACGAAAAGTCACGTGGTCTACCAGTGACGCGATTGGTTTAAAAACGAATCGAATAGAAACGTTAGTTAGCGTAGTGCATCTTGTCTGAGCCCTCTGGTGGCTAAATGACTTTTTAATTTTTGTGGAGGTATAACATTTTTTTTTAAATATGCTGTATGACACTCGTCTTCAGAATTATACTTACAAAAAATACATACAATGCTGGAGGCGATCACTAGTATATAGAAAAAGCACCGATAATTGAGTTTATCGATATAGGAACTCCCTACTTGTCATAAAATTTTGCCCCTAAATTCCTTTGTCTGAATATCACAAAAAATTACTCGCTAACGTTTATATGAAACTAACAACACCTTGAGCAATCTTATCTATGAAAAGGGACCTTATTATCGATGGCGCTTCCGCCATTATTATCGATGCCCCGATATAAATACAGGGTGCGCTTCAATCAGTATAAAAACATTTTGTATAATTTCATTTAACTAACCACGAAAAGCATAATGAACGTTTAGCATAAAAAACAATTGTATAATTTTATGTGGCTCACGATCGAATAACTTTTTTTCTCAAACATGCTCGGAAATAACGGTTTTCCGATTGAAATACATGGACGGAAAATGCCTCTTTTTACTCCTAGGAGTAAAAAAAACATATGAAAACACTTTCCGTCCATGTCCATATTGTTTTTTCAAAAGTGTTCTCTATTGCGTATAAAATCGAAAGGACCATGAAAAAAATCGCGTACACCCAACTTGTGGGGGCGCAGTGAGGGGCGGCGGCGCGGCGGGGGGGGCTCTGCGGAGCGGCGGCGGCGGGCGGCGGCTCGTTGTGCGTGAAACTATCTTAACTAATACTCGTATCACGCAAACAAACATTCTCTCCGAAATTGTCAAAGGTTTTTAAAAATACTTATAGTCATGTATTTGTATAATTTCCTCGCATTGTTTGAGAAAAGCATTATGTATGCCTCGGCGGAAACGAGGATTTCCTGACTCGTATTTTAGCAGGCCTCGCTGTTGCTCGGCCCGCTAACCACCTCGTCAGGAAATCCCTTACTTTCCGCGCCTAGGCTACAATGTACTATTTTATCGACATTTTAGTTTTTATTTTATCGTTATTTGTATGTGTTAATTTAATTTGTATAATGTAATAATCTTTTTAATACATAGCCCATTAGTACTTAAGTAGGTATTGTTAGCATGATGACATTTTTATTATTATTTTTATTTTAATTTTAAAAATAATTGTTTACAGTTAGTTAGGTATTTTAGACTTATAAGTATATGTTGTGGTGCCCTTGCAGGGTGTCTATGTGGAGCTGACTAGTTTAAGACAACAACACCTGTCTGAAATGTGTGTACCATAATGTAACAACAATAAATAAATGAAATAAATGAAAACATAACACTACACGTACATACATAATCTCACGCCTTCATTCCCAGAGTGGGGTAGGCAGAGCTACAGAATTACAAACATCTCTTTAAACTTGTTGATAATTCTATAACCACAATTTGCACAATTAGGCTAAGATGTTTACCAGCGTATTAGTGACAGGTTGCAAGCCCATCGCCTAACAGTACTACAAGCCTTTATTCCCTTAGTCGTCTCTTACGACATCCACGGGAAGACATGGAGTGGCACTATTCTAACTCGGCAACCACACGAGGAACATAACACTTATTTAGTATAACTATCATTTTCTTGTTATTATGCATTTTAAGTCAATTTATTCTAACTAGGTTAGGTTAGGTTAGGGTAGGTTAGGTTAGAACTGTGACCATATTAATAGTAACGAAAAAGCAGATAGAAAGATTTACTTTTAACATTTCAAAAAGGCTAATAGAAACAACTGGAGACCACAGAGCTGGCAGCTTCCTCGGCCAACGCATAAGTATTGCTATACAACGAGGAAATGTTGCCAGCATCTGTGGTACTTTGCCACGGGGGCCCTTTCTTTTCTAGCTTTTATTTAGTTTTAATTTTACAGTTTTTAGCTTAGTTATATTTAGGTTTATTTTAGGTTTAATTAATTTATTTATTTATTTTTAATTTGCCATACTTTTAGTTAAATTTTTTAATTGTTACTTTAATGTCATGTTTAAACTGCCATATTAGAATTGTCACAACGATTAATTTAGATATCTAGCTGACACCTACGTTCGAAGACAGCTGTTGTCATGTCAAAATTATTTGTTTACTAATTGACTGTAATTCTTATGACGAAATTAAACTTTTTCATTAATAAACATTATAGTTATTTATTGCATAATGACTATTATATCGATGGTTTATTATACAGATTAAAATTATGCAATTCGTGTGATGTAAAATGATCATTAGACCATTTGTTTTATGCTCAACATTACACACCCATAAATACAACGTCGCGCAACGCAGTGCGGCGTAAGCGCCATCGACAATAAGGTCCATTTTCATAGATAATGCCACTATTAAATTGACCCTTTGATGATTAAACTGCATAGCATATTCTCCCCTGAATTTATAATCAAAGGGAAGCTCGCGCAACATGAAAGCTGCTCTTGGGCAGTGAAACTGTCCTACTTGATTATACGACATTATTCAAAAGATCCTCTTCAACTTACATTGTCATATAATTTGCCGTAATACCAAAATAGGCGGATAACTGCTTAGTAATAGGAAAAGCAATTTAAATTTAATGTGGTTACCGATAGAGTACATAATACTTCGACTACATTACAGTTAATGCCGTCTTTGGTTAAATGGGAGTGAAATCCCTTATAGACATATAGAACAGCATCATAATGACTTTTTCATCACACCTGCTCGTAAATAGTGGTCTAATATGCTAGAAAAATCGTCCGTAAATTCAAAATAATACCCGCGGGCCTTTTTTTACCATTACGCCCTATCGTGCAGCTTTTTTTTTAAATATAATACGTGGACTCCTATCATAATACGCCAGGACCCCAATTCTTGTGCCATTCGATATGAAGTTTCATTCGAGATTAAATGTCAGTTGCATACAATTTTCTAAAAATCTCGCATATAAACTATTGATCTCGACTGTCACTAGAATCGGACTCCTGAACACGTTTGACATTATCTGTGGTAAGTCATAGACAATGATGTAGTCTGCCGCTAATTTATAAATACTGATTATAAACTGTGTGATTACCAAATAATAATTAAAAGGGTGTCTTTGTGCACATATTAAAATTTATATATCGATAAAAAACATGTCGTCACCAGAAGAAATGGATAATGCGACTCCACCGGACATCGCCAAAGCGGCTAAAATTATTAGTGACAATTGTAAGTTAAAAATATATTCGTTTGTCTGATTTTATTTCATTTCCTCGCAATTGTGATGAAAAACATCGTATGTTACACGGATGGTAAAGGAAATACAGAGCTCGAGTCATGAAAGCCCTCAGCCTTCGCCTTCGGGCTTCTAACAGACTCTTGTTTGTAATTCTGTCTTTACCACCCTTAATACACAATGTTCTATACCATCTCATTAATTAAAAAATTTCGTGTCCGTAAGGTATATAAATCATTTGTTGGTCAATGCATTCATTTCTATAATAAATTACCTGACGAAGTTTTAAAGTTATCATTTCCAGCACTTAAAAATTACTTGAAAAAGTCGTTGATGTCGAAAGCTTATTATAGGGTCGAGGACTATCTAACAGATAAAAATGCTTGGCCTAAATTAAACACCTAAATAACTTAGTAATAGCTTAGTCAGGAAAATATCTAAACATTGTAGGTATAATTATTGTCTAGGGGACACGGTTTCTGTAGGAGAATGTATCAAAACTATGTGGTCGTTTTGCACCGTCATGGGTAAGTATATGTATACTATTATTATTACAATTTAAGAGTTCATCTGAACATACTGAGTTTTGACACATTTTCCTGCTCAACTACGCATGATATATATATTTTAATGTTAAATTCATTGTTTTATATAATGCTAGGTTAAGTTCTATAATTGTATAAGTAATTTTAAAAAAAAACGACTGACTGTTGAGTTTCTTGCGGCGTTTCTTCTCAGCAGTGGTCTCTTGCGAAGCGCTGGTAGATTTTTGACGTGTAAAAGTGCCCGTGCGGCCTACTTACTGAATAAACATCTTTTATCTTTTTTTATCTTTTTTTATCATCTCATAACACGATTTTAAAGGAAGACTAATAGATCCTCAATGCTAGGTAAGGCCAACGAGACAAGATAAAAAATCAAGACGCTTTCAAAAATCGTGTCACTTCGAACGCAATCCAAACAGGAATGAACTTCACAAAATGGCGGCGCTAATGTTGACAACTTCTGTACTGACAGCTTTCCTGTACCACGAATCACGCAACGACAGCCGTCATCGACCAACTGAAGATATTATTGCGTACGAGAAACAAGGACAGATACAATCGCTCGCTATCGCAATATAACTCAGTAACGGTCAGTTTGTTTACATACGACGCGCTGGCCTAGTTAGTAGTGACCCTGCCTACGAAGCTAGCGGTCCTGGGTCCGAATCCCGGTAAGGGCAGATGTTTGTGTGATGAGCGCGAATATTTTAGTGCTAGCGGTACGCCAAAAAATGCTGCAAATGGTGTTAAAAGCATGAAAATCGGAACGATTGATCTTCAGGCCATACGAATCAATTTGACCCATAGCACGAGAAAAAACACAAATAACTTTAACAAAAAGCAAGCTTTCAAAACCCGACTGTTGCTAACCAACTTTAAGTCGTTATAAATCCTAAATGATCATTCAAAATGAAAAATTACGAAACAAACGTAAAGATGATTTTTAAATCCCTATTCAATGATACCCCACTTGTCATACCTGGTCGACTTTTTTTTTTATTTGCACAATATGGCGTCTGGTTGTCGCCGTATTGAATTTTGATTACTGTCATATCTTCAGTGACACACCAGATTAAGACAAATCGATTGATATAAGAATCATCAAAATCGGACAACGGGTTTAGTTTTTATAGTGACACAAAGGAACAAACATACGTATATAGGCGGTGAAACACATTACCCTCCTCCTTCGGCAGTCGGGTAAAACGGAGACAAGTTATGACGACATCTTTTTTTTGTATGGGTTTTTTTATTACATACATACATACATAATCTCACGCCTTCGTTCCCAGAGTGGGGTAGGCAGAGCTACAGAATTACAAACATCTCTGAAAACTTGTTGATAATTCTATAACCACAATTTGCACAATTAGGCTAAGATGTTTACCAGCGCATTAGTGACAGGTTGCAGGCCCATCGCCTAACAGTACTACAAGCCTTTATTCCCTTAGTCGTCTCTTACGACATCCACGGGAAGACATGGAGTGGCACTATTCTAACTCGGCAACCACACGAGGAATGGGTTTTTTTATTCTTTTTCTGAAACCTATTGTGTGGTGTGTGGTATCTAATGAAAGGGCTTACTAACATAACACAAACGTAAAGGCAAAACAATTGAGATAAACGTTCCGCATGTCGCCAATTTTCTACTTTTAACATAAAAAGGGCATAACTTAACAATATACCGTACAATTCCAAACTTAACGCAAACAACGTTCTAATTTTAAATGAAACAACGCCACATGTTTCGTTGTGTCTTTTTAATATCGGTGTGTTAGGGATTCCAACCGAGATTGTATCTTTGTATTTCGACTCAAATTGGTTTGTGAGATAAAAACAAATTAACATGCACGTGATGAGATGGCAAGAAAGAGAGGACGAGTTGAGCGAATTTAATATTTGATGTGACCCTTATAGCATAGTATAACTTAAATAGTAGTTCATCCCCATCTTACCTATAGCAGAGGTGGGCAATATTTATTGGAATGACGAATAACGAATAAGAATAAACAAATTATTCGCGAATAACGAATTAAATTCTCGAATGATTATTCTTATTCGAAAAAATTATTTCATTTATTCGCGGATAATTTATTTGTTGAATGAATTGCCACGAATAATTATTATTTACTACTTATTATACCTGCTCCATTGTTCTCTAATAAATTAATAAATTATTCGTTATTTGAAAAGTAGTCGAATGATTCATTCATGGATAAATTATTCGCGAATAAATCATTCGCAAATAAATTATTCGAATAATGCCCATTTCTGACCTATGGCCACTCGTTTGCCAGGGTTCCGTCGATGCGCATCGCTCGATACTTAATGGCTCCTCTACACTATCGGCGATGATCGTTGATGGTCTGATCGTCTCTAATCGGCACGATCAACGTGCAAGCATTCACACTATCGCCCGTAGTAGTTTTCGAACGGCAAGCGTACAAGATGGACGGGGATTGTGTTGCTGCTTTATTATTTCATAGATGGAGGAAAAGATGATGGTGTCTGAGCATTAATCATAATAAAATAAAGTATATATATACAATAACTGTATATACAATTTAATGTTAATTAATTGTCCACCGGGGAATCAATGATCGGCGATAGTGTGGGCAGATCAACGCACAACGTGGCGATTAGCTTTGATGCGTGCTCGAAAAACCGACAAATCACGGGTCGCCGGCGATCATCGGTGATCATAGACGATGATCGGCGAATACAGCCGAGTATGCCCTCTTCACTATCGTGCTCGCCCGTAATCGTCTGAGTTTGCCGATAGTATAGATTGGGCCATAATATGCACGCAACTAAACGCAGATACGGAGCAGCCTTGACTAAACCGGCTTGATGCGTCCTGTTGAGTTTGCGTGTGGCGGCTCGCGGCACGCACACATGTAAGCCGCGCGATATCGTCGGTGAACCTGCAAAATAGCGCAAGTAACACTTTTAATAAGGAGCAAAATGTACCGTAAAATGTGCCTACTTTGCTCCAAAATTTGCTCCAAACTTCGAAATTATTTTATTTTTTTGAAAATCATTATACTGTGGTATGTTGATTAATGTACCTTTGTAAAGAAGAACATCCCTACTATCATGTAGTAATATTTAAATGACATATAAATATTGTTTTGATATAAATATATAAACTTGAATTTAGGAGCAATGTTACCCAGTGTTTGGAAAACTTTGCCCCTGAATTATTTTTGCTTTAAAACTTGTATTAGAAAGCGTCTGGTGCAGTTTCACACTGTCCTTAGTCAAAGTATGCTCCAGTAACAATCATGTAAGCCTAAGTTTGAGTAGGTTTGGAGCAAAGTAAGAAATGAGTTAAGCGTTAGGAACAAAAATATATTGGTTTTTACTAAAAAGTTGTTTATTTTTAATATAATCACAATATTGTTCAATCTTAGTATTGCTTCGCTTAGACAATAATCAAAAGAAAATAAAAGTCTTCTGAAAAAGGGTCCGTACCTAGGTAGGTAGGTACCTATTACCCTGTTAATCACTTTACTTAAGCAATATTCTACAAAAAATAAAAATGATCGTCTGAAAGGGTATCATGAGTATCATTACCCTGTTAATTAACATTATAGGATATAAATAATCTCATGCTGTAACGTTATCTTATCCCCTATCCCCGAATTTGGTTTAGTTCAGGAACAAATTTCACGTCGAACTTTTTTTTTTTGTTGGATTTATGGACTCTAAAATTTTATTCCAATGATAGTGGATTTCGTCTTTCGGTTTTGGCCACTTCCAACATTTTTCATGAAAGATATATAACTATGTTCCTGGATCAAAGTTACCCCAACATGTGGAGCTAAGTAGGTACGTATTTTTTATTTTAAGATTAAGCCTTGAAAAAGCTAAATTTTACTAGACCTATTATAAACATGGAATAGCTGATTATATACAGGAACACATCAAAACATACTAACCGTGGTTCGATGAACAATTGCTTAGATGGAAGTGGCTTTTTCTCATAATATTTTTTTAGTAAATTTTCTTGTTGGCACTGAGCGACGCCTGAGAGGAAACGGAAATGGCGAAGCGAACAAGTCACGTTAATTTTTGCCTCTTCATTTGCAAGTGTATCGAATGCTTTCGGCAATTTTGATGAATTGACCCAAAGACTTCGACTTGCAGGGCAATGAAACTAAATACAGAATCGGAGCAAAGTTACCCAGTAAGGAGCAAAGTAGGCACATTTTACGGTACCTTTTTTTATAACACTGTAAGGTTTATTTTGCTCTGTCATAAATTTGTTTCTTACGCGGTTTAGTAGTATCACCGACGATATACCTTTGTTTGAAGAAAAACTACTGTTTTTACTGTACGTTTAGCATATTATACGGAATAATGTTATTTCAAAGAGAGTGCCATTTAAAATCTCCCGAACGTTAAAACAGTTCACTAAAATAGCAACTAAGTTTAATACAGTACAGTTCATTTTGCCGCGTCAATTATTATTTTGTACAGTTTTTTTTTTAAACATCAAATAACATTATGAGGGTCGAAATTATTATTAGGGTACATACACACAGATTAAACGCATTACGCTCGTTTTTCGGCAGTTGGTATAATAGTATATTGTTCAACAAGAGACTAAAAAAAGCCATAACGACAAGAGATTGAGATCGAGTGTCATTATTGTTGTTTAGTATCGCGTTAAACACTGTACTTTTCACTTTGAATGCGAGGAAAAAAACTGCGTTCTATACAAAATTACAATATTTAACAAAATCTGTAACAAAGTTTCTGACAAATTTGTTTCGCGGCTGTCAGTTTTTTGTAAAGTGACACAAAAGCTTGCATATTTAGCCAACAGATACAAGCTTGAAAACTATTTGGACCATGCCTAATAAAATAAAATAATCCTTAATATATTTAAATAGATTCACATTCGCAATCATTAATCGTGTTTCATGAAATTAAATCGTTTTTTTAAATATTTTTGCAGTTGTCATTTTGAGGTTATTTCCACGGCCTAAAACTGCTCCATACACAATCACTGAAAATAGCGATAATCCTCCATTCACAAACACCGTGATTGGTTGTTTAGGGGTTTCCAAAGTAAATAAAAAAAAACTTTAATCCCTAGAGATTACAGTATCCAGTGCCAATAGATGAAAATATATTGAGGGTTAGTTATCCAAGAAAAAAGCCGGACTTATGCCCCCTAGGGGGTGGTCAGCGAGCAATGCTAACAGTAAATCTCTTAAACGATGCGGTGCTTGTCTGTAGTTGTAAAGCCAACAACAATTCTGCCCTCGTACGGACAAAACCAAGTGCAATTAATTCATAGAAGCATATTAAACTCTCAGGGGCTATAATAAGGTTGGAATTGCAATACAATTCATATAGCAGATGTGCCTTTTTTTCGTAGCAGGGTAGAATTTATTCAGCAGCTTTATTCTAAATGGTAAAACTATGTTGCCTTTGGCATGATATCGTATTGTCAACGTAACAAATGGTCTTATGTCAAAAGAAACAAAGAATTATATCTTTTTATCACAATTAATTTTCTTAGATACTGTCCATTTTTAATGTAGTGCATGTGCTGCGTGTTCATCGTTATCAGTATCGCTGTTGCTTAGTACAAGGCAAGTCGTGGTACGGGGGCCAATCATAATAATCAAAGTATCCGTCGACTGTCATTTAACACTTGTCAAATTGCTGTGCTTTACATTGCTGGCAATTAAAATTTTGTTAGATAGTTAACAAAGCCTGAAAATTTGTTTATTAATTAAATTAATGTCATGGTTACGTTCCAGTATACGTTATTTAAATGTCCTTTAAAAGCCAGGGTGCTGGTAACACACTATACTAATATACACCAGAGCCTGTATTTCAAAGTTCATGACAGTCCTCAAGAAAATTCATGAAGTTTTATTAGAGTTTTTTTATTAAATGTCTCGCAGGGACTACTCGCCAGACGCTTTAAATTAATTAAATCGTGTTACAGAGCTAAAAAAACTTTTTAATTTTGTTGTTTGATTAAAAAAGTTCGTCAATAAGTTAGCATGATAGATTGGTCGCCAATATGGAAAAATATAATATGTAAGCAATTGTATGAAAAACCGCAAGTATTTTTAACTATTTTTTTAAGGTTCCGTACAAAAAATAAACAAAACGGAACCCTTATAGGATCACTTGTGCGGTGTCTGTCTGTCCATCCGTCTGTCACAGCCAATTTGCTCCGAATCTACTGGACTAAATCAGGTTAAAGGGCATTGGGTAAATTTGTTTGAAGAATATAGTCATTTTTTTTTCAGCGACCACAGATGATTTTTACATAGTTATTTAGAGGACCTCTAAATACACATAGATATATATAATTTATGGCGGTAAATAATATCGGAGCGGAGATTTTAAAGATTTAAGTATTCAGTTTTTAGTACAAAAGTACGCCCAAGTATGAATATTTAAATATCTCGGCTCCGATGCACTTTAGAGTATTACATTACATAATAAAATATGTTTATTTTTAATAATTCTATCATAATTTACCACTTTTATGAATGGCCGCTCACCTTGAAAATATATGAATTTTACAAATGACAACACTTTTACCCAAACCCCTTTGGTAGGATGATGTAATCCGTTGACCCAAACACAGATGTGCAAAGTTTTTTTTTTAAATAATTGTCACTTTCGGTGGACAAATTAAGAAATTAAAGAAAAGTTTCGCAAACCTTACGGCCTTTTAAGTTAATAAAATGCAGAGTTTCGAGGAGTGCAAGAAGATATAATCATTGATAGCAAAAGAAAAAATCAGACAGACGTTCAGATGACAATAAGACAATTTCAAATAATAGAATATAAATTGCCAGGGTGTGCATTATTATAAAAGAAGGTTTAACACCCCCTCGTAATAAAAAACAACCTGTAAATGATCGCCTGTCCATTATGTTATTACCATGGTCAGCGTCTGCGTAACCAATGGGTTGAATTTCACTCTTGTGAAATTGAAGTTTGAGGTCCTTGGTACCTTTAATATACCGAAGGACCCTTTTTGCGGCCTTCCAGTGTATCATAGGGTGACGGAACCAGTAATGAACAAGGCACCAACAATGAACACTTGATTATTATTTTACAGAAGATAAGAGTTATTCATTTGTTTTGGAACAATCCATTTAGGACCGTATGATATTTGAATTAAGAGTGAAGTGTCCATTACTGGAGCCTGTCAGCTAAAACTATCCATCATTGGTGCCGTTACCCTATATCAAATGAAAGGGCTCGTTATAAATATCGAGGTCGATATTTTTGTTATTATTGTAAAATAAATACATACATACATAATCTCACGCCTTCGTTCCCAGAGTGGGGTAGGCACAGCTACAGAATTACAAACATCTCTAAAAACTTGTTGATAATTCTATAACCATAATTTGCACAATTAGGCTAGGATATTTACCAGCGTATTAGTGACAGGTTGCAAGCCCATCGCCTAACAGTACTACAAGCCTTTATTCCCTTAGTCGTCTCTTACGACATCCACGGGAAGACATGGAGTGGCACTATTCTAACTCGGCAACCACACGAGGCGCGATGTAAAATAATTAGATTTGAATGTATTCATGCAAGATGAAGAAAACCATTCCCCCCTGATCTCCGAAACTACTAAGCCTAGAATTAAAAAAACAATACAAAATATAGTTCATTGCTTGTAGATTACAGGAAAACCTATAAACATTCTATAAATAGTACATTGTGTATTAAGGGTGGTAAAGACAGAAATACAAACGAGAATCTGTTAGCTTTAATGACTCGAGCTTTGTATTTCCTTTACCACCCGTGTAACATACAATGTTTTTCATCACAATTGCGAGGAAATTAAATAAAACCAGACAAAAGATCATATTTTTAACTTACGATTCTCACTAATAATTTTAGCCGCGTTGGCGATGTCCATTGGAGTCGCATCATCCCTTTCTTCGGATGACGACATGTATTTTATTGATATATAAATTTTAATATGAGCACAAAAACACCCTTTTATTTATTATTTTGGAATCACACAGTTTATCATCAGTTTTTTTTATTTTTATTAATGGCTTTCACTTCTTGTGTTTAACAAGGTTTATTTCGCCAGTATCGAGTTTTAGACAATCACCATGGACTTATTAGAGAAACAAGTCCATGGATATCACACGCGAGGACAATTGTCCGGTTAAAGAGATTTACTCTGGTGGACTAAACAGAAGCACATGGGGTTAGCTCCATGCGCTTCTGTCTGTCGGAGTCGCATTATCCATTTCTTCTAATGACGACATGTTTTTTTTATATGTGCACAAAGACACCCTTTTAATTATTATTTTAGAATCACACAGTTTATAATCACTAATCAGTATTTATAAATAAGCGGCAGACTACATCATTGTCTATGACTTACCACAGAGAATGTCAAACGTGTTCAGGAGTCCGATTCTAGTGACAGTCGAGATCAATAGTTTATAATTATGCGACATTTTTAGAAAATTGTATGCAACTGACATTTCCTCTCGAAAGAAACTTCATATCGAATGGCACAAGAATTGGGGTCCTGACGTATTATGATAGTTGAGTCCAAGTATTATATTTTAAAAAAAAGCTATTACCCACGATAGGGCGTAATGGTAAAAAAAAAGCCCGCGGGTATTATTTTGGATTTACGGTCGATTTTTCTAGCATGTTAGGACACTACTTACGAGCAAGTGTGATGAAAAAAAAATTACGTAGGTATGTTTTACTGGATGCTACCTTCGCATAAAAAATATCCCGACGAATTGAGAACCTCCTCCTTTTTTTGAAGTCGGTTAAAAATATAGGAGGTTATTTCTATTTCTGTTTAGGATTCACTGCGTTCGGTGATTGGTAGATTACGTGGCTAATCGGCTGCTATTGGCTTAACGGATTACTAACGGAATGAAATTACTGGGCAATGCTGATGTGTCCACTGATATCGAGTAACAGAATACCACTTTTTTGTGGCATACTTGTACACATCAAGGGGACAACTAAATTGGAATGCGTCATTTTGAAAACTACGAGTATTAAGATAGTTTCACGCACAATGAACCGCTGCTGCCGCCGCCCATCACTGCACCCACCCTCAAGTTGGGTGTAAGGAATTTTTTTCATGATCCTTTTGATTTTAATGCAATACTTATTTTATTTAAATAAGGCTAGAGTAGGTAAATGGGAATGTTGAAAAGGGGAGGCCAAGGCGACGTTCCACGATCAGATCGGGGACGTATTAAAAAAGTGCCAGGTCAGGAGCACGCGTAGGTATCCTAACCCGACGCACGTGTATGAAGAGACATGAGTGTGGAGGAAGCGAGAAAAGTTTTTCTGAGAAGTGGAAGGAAGTGATCTCTGCTTACTTCTAAGGGAAAGAGGCGTGATTGTATGTATGTATGAGAGCTTTTTAAACTAAATATTGCAGCGGACAGGAATGGCGTTTGAAAATTAAGCTCATTTCGTCTTCGTTTTTCATTAGAAAAGCCATCCATTCCTAGCATAAGTATTTAAGAAAAACACCCCTTTTGACAGGGGTTATAAATGAAGCACTGGAACGGGACATCGCGTGAAAACACTAAAAGCACCGTGACGACGAATTCAAAATTGTTTGCTTTCAGTTCCGTAGCCGACGACGGACATTTCGCACCTTTAGAACAATAATGACCTAATTCAAAATTTGTGCTTTCAAACTTCGAGTCATAAATTTATTATCATAGAGACCTAACTCGAAATTTAAAATTTCTCAATTAAGTCACTATTGTTCTGAAGGTGCGATTTCACGGCACGCTTCCGAATCGCTTTTATTACTCCATCCTTTAAAGAGCTACGATGTTACAGAGACAAACAGACACATAGATACTCAGATATACATAAGTGTTTTAAAAAGCTAACCTTAAAAACCCGACTGTATTTTTTACAAGCTTTTATTTAACTTCTAATGTACGGGTCAAATATTCCAAGTTAAATTTGACCCACTCTGCCCTCCTAAATAAAATGGACGCATTCGTAATTTATTAGTCAAAGTAAATTAAACCTTAATTATAACGAAATAAGGTCACTAATACATGCGTGGTTCTATGAGACATACGCCCTTTTTTCTAAGGAGGGCAGCACTTCCCGTTAACGGAATGGGCTGAAATTTGGACCACGTATGTAAACCCGATGACAATGCAATATATGGTATCTAAGAAGTGATCTGATGATGGAGTCGGAAGGTGGCGACAGGATCTCCGCTATACTTAACGTGGACCCACCGTGTTAGGACTCCATAGTTTGGTCTTGATAAGCAGATAAAGATTTTGCAATAATGAAATTTTCGACAGTAACTTATTGATATTGGCATTGAAAGTTTATTATTATGTAACTGATACATAATCTAAGCTACTAAGTTAGTGGTCCCCTGTTCAAATCCCAGTAAGGGCATTTTGTATGATGAACGATATTTTGTTTAGTTCTGAGTTTTGGATGGTTTTTTGTGTTTATTTATGTATTTCTCTGTTTAAGTAAATTTATCGTTGTACAGTACCCATAGTCATAAGAATAAATAATAACTATACGTAGAAGCGGATCTCCTTTGAAATGCCGCGCTTTAAATACCTACTTCCCCCTTCACCCCGCTACGCCCCTCTGTCGTCCGCGCCCAAAGTTAGGGCTGTCACTTGCGAAATATTTTAATCGGTTTATGGATGTGGTATACAAGTTTAGTCACGAAATGCTATTAATGTTTTACTTTAACGTGGAAACATTGTTGCAAAATGAGTTTTTTACATTTACGTTAAATTAGGTAATAATACTTTTTAATCATATTAAGATTATCTCATAAAACTCGTTCATTCAATCAATTATTTCTAATTAGTTTGCCGTAAATAGTCGTTCACTTTTTAAAACACTATCTTAATTCAACCATAAACTCTAAAACCAACACAAATACGAAAACCAATTCAGTACACAATATCAATATCTTGGTTAGTATATATTCCGTCTGTGACGCACCTGACTGACTAGACACCTCAGGTTTCGCCAGGCGGTACGTATCTAACGCGCCGAGCGCGCGTCCGGAGCCGGGAGTTTCGCTTCTACGTGTAGTTATTATTTATTCTTATGCCATAGTACAAGCCTAGAGCTTAGGTACTATACTTCGTTCGCATAGGTATTTAACTAAAGGTAAACAAACCAAACCACGTGGCTCTGTTCATTATTTACGAGGTAACAAACAGCCATACATTCAAACATACACACAGATGGTAAAAAGTCCAACGAAAATCGATCTTTAAAATACCCGACTGTTGCTGACTAACTTTAAATTGTTATTATTCCTTAATGATCATTCAAAATGAAAAATGATTTGAAACATTTTCAAAGAGGTTTTTTTAAATACCTATTCAATGATACCGCACTTGTTATAGTTCGTCAACTTGTTTTTTTTTCTTTTTTTACAATATGGCGTTTCGTTGCCGCCATATTGAATTTTGATTTTTTTCATATCTTTTTCACAACACTGCTCGGAAATATGGCCATAGATGGTCTTGTTTGGGGTCACAAAACGTCACTTATAAGGACAGACCAAGAATGTTTTTGTCGGCGTGTTTGCTGAGTGGTCGAGAACATTGTTGTCCAACTTTAAGAACCAATGAGAATTAATCAATCAATTTTTGTGTCATAACTGCTTAAAATGAAAAATTGAAATCGACCAATCAGACAGAACACACCATTTTGTGTCGTAAAATATTAGGTGTATTTTTTGCTAAGATACACAGACTAAAAACCGTGTCACTGCTTTTTTTTGAATGTAATTCAAACTTGGCTGCTAATCTCGAACCACTAGAGATGAAATTACATGGCAGATATGGCGAAACAAATACAATTTTATATGGAGTTGACATCTTCATCTCGCATGTTGAGTGCCACGAGAATAGGGGTCCAGAATTCCAGATTAAAAAAGTTATCTATGGTAAAATTGGCGGTGATGTCACATTAACATGATTAAATTTGAGTTTTGAATATTAATTTTTATTTTATTTCCTCTCAGTAGTTGTGAAAAGCACTATGTCTGCCTCGGTAGAAAGTGCAATTTATGGACTCGTACACTAGAGGGCCTCAACTACGTTTCGGCCCTCTATATGACTCGTCCAAAAATCGCGTACTTTCTATCCTCTGCAACAATGTACTATAGTGACACTCGCCAGATTAAGACAAATTGATTGACATAAGAATCATTAAATTTGGCCCACGTATTTAGTTTCTAGAGAGCGCCACAAAGGAACAATCATACACACATACATATACAGTATTCCCAGCTCCTTAATAGCTTTCGGCTGGCTATCGCTATCACGCTTGCACTCGCAACTGTCAGTATATTTGTCACTCGTGAGTCATAGAAAAACGAAGATTGCCGATTGCTATTGAGAAAATGGTTGCACTGTACTTAGGCTGATAAACACATTACCTTCCTCCTTCGGGAGTAGGGTAAAAACATAACCTTATTTCTTCGGCACTTGGGTAAAAAGTGGGCCATTGTGAACCTAAGTAAACAATTATTTACCTTTGTTTCCCGCAGAGAATTGTTAAACAGAGAAATATGCGTCGTTTACGTACATTGAGCACTTTGGGCAGTAAATTTATTGTTAAATTACCGGGGTGGCAAAGGGTACTTACCCTTCGTGTTGCTTAGGAGCAGAGATGGGCATTATTCGAATAATTATTTATTCGAATAATCGAATATTCGTCGAATAATTTATTTGCGGAATGATTTATTGCGAATAATTTATCCATGAAAGAATCATTCGACTACTTTTCGAATAACGAATAATTTATTAATTTATTAGAGAACAATGGAGCAGGTAAAGTAGTAAATAATAATTATTCGTGGCAATTCATTCAACGAATAAGTTATCCGCGAATAAATTATTCGCAAATGAATTATTCGACGAATAATTTGTTCGAATAAGAATAATCATTCGAGAATTTTATTCGTTATTCGCGAATAATTTGTTTATTCTTATTCGTTATTCGTCATTCGAATAAATATTGCCCATCTCTGCTTAGGAGTTATAACGACGAACGAGGAAAATAATGTTTATTACGTTTTAATCAACCTGTATTATTCTCCTGTATTCAGGTGAAAAAATAAAACGGTCCAGAAATACATGGTTTTTCGTCGAGTGGAGTTATAGTTTAGGTATTACTAAACTTTCGCTGTTTAATCGCAATTCACACAGCGGGCGGGAGCAGGTCGGGCGCCGAGCATGTCGTTTTCATCGCGCGACCCGTGCGGGACCCGCGACGGGCCCGCCGCCAGCCACTACCAACGCGCGGGTGTGCGGGTCCGTCGCGGGTGATCGCAGGCGGGCATTCGGGATCGGATGTTAATGGCGAGTATATAGAGTAGAATTTACAACGCGCTCTGTGAGAATGCCTATCGGAGAATGCGTGTTATTACGACCAACTACGCCCGCGACGGACCCGCCGCACCCGCGCGCTGGTAGTGGCGAGTGGCGGGCGCGGCGGTCCCGACCCGCGCCGGACTCGTCCAGCCACGTGTGTGAATGCTTCCATATAACTCCATGTTAAAACACCCGCCGAACTCCCAACTCGCCCGGCGCACGACCCGCTCCCGCCCGCTGTGTGAATTGCGCTTTAGTATTAGTAAAAATTTGATAAGTATCCAAAACTGAATCTATAATGTACACTTAAAAATATATAACTATGTTGTTTTTTTAGGTATTTGACTTTGTAAGTTTTATTATACAGGGTGGAAAAAACGATCGCCACACGGACGGCAACTACCTTAAATATTAGAAATAGCAAGTTGTACGCAAACAAAACTAACTTTTATTTTTGAAAATAATTATTACTGCTTTTATGGATTTTTGAAAATTGGCCTAGATTTACGGTATTTATTTAATTTAAAGGTGTATGTGTTATAGACTTAAATGATCACTATCAATAACCATTTCGATCTGTATCATAAATCACGACTTTATTGTTTTGTCATATTCGACCAGTTTAATTCCCGGTTAAGCAGGGGTTTTTTTTTTCAAAAGCCCAATAATGTAGTATTTTTTCTTTTTAAAAATAAAAGTAATTTCCCTTGGCGTAGAACTTGCTATTTCCAATATTTAAAGTACTTGCCGTCCACGTGGCGTTCGTTTTACCCGACTGCCGAAGGACGAGTTCCTTTGTGTCACTATAAAAACTAAACCCGTTGTCCGATTTTGATGATTCTTATGTCAATCGATTTTTCTGAATCTGGTGAGTGTCACTGAAGATATGACAGTAATCAAAATTCAATATGGCGACAACCAGACGCCATATTGAGCAAATTTTAAAAAAAGAAGTCGACCGATTATGACAAACGGGGTATCATTGAATAGGGATTTAAAAATCATCTTTAGGTTTCTTTCATAATTTTTCATTTCGAATCATCATTTAGGATTTATAACGATTTAAAGTTGGTTAGCAACAGTCGGGTTTTGAAAACTTGCTTTTTTTAAAGTTTTAGAAGTAACTGTGGCGGTTTCTAACAGACAAACAGACGGATGGTCATAGCGAATAAGGGTTCTTAGATTGACTTCAGAATCCTAAAAGAAAGCCCACAGCTGGCCTCTATAATTATCATTGGGTGCGAATTTGATTGAATCCCCCCTGTATAATATTAGAATGGTATTCTATCCAAAGGTCGTATCTGACTATTCTCTGGCTGCCAAATTGAACTGAATTAATGCGAAATATCCTCGTAAGGCCCAGTGTGCAGTAGGTAGTACATAATCAAGGCAATTTAATTTGAACTGTGTTGCTATAAGAATAAGGTTTATTTTCCTATGTTCATAAACTGAAAATGGAATTATCGGTCAATCGTAATTGAACTTTATTGTCTTGATGTTAGGTTCAAAGTCCCACTGACAAAATACTCCCTGTTTGCAGTATGGTGGGCCTTACAAGGATATAGATGAATTTGTTAAAACGACCGCAGGATCTTTATTCAAATACGTACGCGATTAAATCCTGCTAACTAATCTGTTGATAGCCGTTGGATTATAATATAATAAATACTTGTGAAAAAAAGAATGGAAATTGCTAGCTATGTTAATTCGAAATCTCATAGGTTAATTCACTGTCATAAAATTATCCACATGCTCGTGAGAGTTATGAAGAGATTTTTTTTTTTTTTTAAATTGATAAAAAAAAAAAAATGAAAAAGATACTGCACGATTTTGGCCGGTAACAAAAAAACCGAAGCGTCCGGTTTTGTTACCGAGGTAATAAAATAATAAAAGACAATACAATTTATTTAACATTAGATATTTCCGGAAAGACGATCCCTATAGGTATTCGCTTATGATTTAACAACCATAAATTGGTTATTATATTAGTGTCAATTTGTCAAAAAATGCTGACAAATCATAGGTAAATTAATGTTTTTTTTTTTAAATGCTCCGGCGTGTCGTTATTCTTTCTACTACGAGCTTTTATTTATTTGGGTATTTATTGACGTCGTGTTATTAAATCAATTAGTTTATCGCCATTTTGGCGATGCTGTAGCAGCGTCTAACTAGTAGAAGTACATATTCAGAACTAAAAAAATAACATTATAAGATAAGAAAAACTATGTCTGTACGTTTTCCTTTACACGAAAATATTTCTTAGTATGAAACAAATTGAAAAAACAAAAAACAGAAACGTACAGACCTAGGTCTTTATAATAACTACAACATATTCAAAAATCGTGGAAATCGGACTTGATTTAGGGCGTGACAAACGTTTTCGCGCGGAGCTAAATTTGTACGGTTTTTTTTGACAGGTACGCGATTTTAGCGGCGCTTCAAAATCCTCTTAAAACTTGTTTAAATTCAAATCGTGTTACATAGTTTTAATTGATTTACACATTCTTCTTGAACAAGATTGTAAAAAGATTCGCGTCATTATTTCCCTCAGTACTTACATTGAGTAACAAATACCGTATTCGGTAGCAAATCGAATGCTCTGTCAAGCGCACTCTATAAGAATACTGTGAGGGACAGACATTGATTTATGTAAGGATATGCCTAAGAGAGCATTTCGTTCTATGAACGTTGGGGCTGAAATCGGTGCTGCCATCTATTGCAATTAAATAGAACTTCGTCGACCGAACACGGGCGAACAGTGTCTGTATGATATAACCTTATCGCGGCGTTCTCGTAGAAACAGCGCCGTCGCCTACCACGTAGAAGCAGTGTAAAGAAATGAAAGTCAAATAGTTTAATTGTATAATTATTAATTATTACGCTTTAAACAAAATTATTGTCCCTCAAGAAATACTACAAATTTTTGTCTTCTAGTGACTCTTTCCTATTTTCCATTTTGGACTCATTGTGTTTTTTCACGTTTATATATTTTTGTGCAATGGCTCTCATCAAATGCAATCTATGATTAAACGTAGACGGTGGATCAATGAGTGCAAGTAGGTACTTATTTTAGGGGCACAAAAAACCTACAGTCTAATTGAACGCCCTTACAAGGTTACGTCGCATCTCCCTGTGTGAGAATGTACGGCAACAACAGAAATAATTATTTTATTAAAATACCTAGTTTAACATGAAAGTAATTCCATTTACCGCTGAAATAATATCCCATATTTACCATTTGTGCACTTTTTATGATATATTTTGCAGGATTTTATTGTACAATACGTCATTTTGTCAATACAATCACAAATACAACTATCACGCGCCGTAGACCATTCGTGACTGACGTCTTGCTGGTTATAATTTGCGAATTTTATAACCAAAGATTTGGCCTCATAGCGGGCGCACTGACAGGCATGTCCTAATATATAAGTCAACGGGGACAGAGCATTCGACTCGCTAGCGAGTGCGGTAATTGTAACTCATGGCATAAGAATAAATAATAACTACACGTAGAAGCGAATCTCCTTTGACCAGGCCCCAAATGCCGCGCTTTAAATACCTACTTCCCCCTTCGCCCCGCTACGCCCCTCTGTCTTCCGCGCCCAAAGTTAGGGCTGTCACTTGCGAAATATTTTAATCGGTTTATGGATGTGGTATACAAGTTCAGTCACGAATTATTATTGATGTTTTACTTCAACGTGGAAACATTGTTGCAAAATGAGTTATTACATTTACTACTTTTTGATGATATTAAGGTTATCTCATAAAACTCCTTTATTCAATCAATTATTTCTAATTATTTTGCGTAAATAGTCGTTCACTTTTTAAAACACTATCTTAGTTCAACTATAAACACTAAAATCAACACAAATACGAAAACCAATTCAATACACAATAACAATATATTGGTCAATATGTATTCCGTGGAGTTCTTGTCTAGCTGTCATTTTGAAAACTTCTGTCTATTTATTTCATTTTTTGTAAATTACTTTATCGTTGATTTTGGTTCGCAAATACAGGGCAACTTTGTGAAGTAACCTCCAACACTGACGAATAATATGCATCAAATAAAATATCAAGGTCAAGAACACTCCAAGCCAATAAGCCATTGAAGTGGATGCCCGCCATCTTCAATGGTGTGCCGACTGGGACTGGAAGACGCCGACGACAACGACGATTCACCGTACAATTGCTTATATATACTTGACACTGGCAAAATTACATAACTTGTAGACGCCATTAAAATAAATAAATAAATAATAATGTATTCCGTGTGTGATGCCCCTGACTGACTAGACACGTCAGGTGTCGCCAGGCGGTAGGTATCTAACGCGCCGAGCGCGCGTCCGGAGCCGGGAGTTTCGCTTCTACGTGTAGTTATTATTTATTCTTATGCTCATGGTAAGGGTACTGATCATTACTACAGGTACTCGGCAGATAACGCATTCACTGCCAGTACTGTTTTTCGAACATTCGCCAGGTGCCACATCTTTTGTTTTATACAGAGCTTGCCTACAGTAAGAACGCACATACGCGTTGATGGCGCTGGGTGGAATTCACGGTGACGCATATATGCGTCGGTGGCAGTGAATGCGATAAGAAGTCACATACAGTGCAACCATTTTCTTAATAGCGATCGGCAATCTTCGTTTTTCTATGACACACGAGTGACAAATACCTACTGTACTATCGCGATCGTTAATTTGTGACCCATTTCAAGAAAAATAGGCTTGAAGTCGTCAATGACATTAGAGATGCCAAATCATTTGTAACTTATAGGAGACTCAACCTTATTGTTGTGGAATGCCAGAATGACTTTGGACCTAAGGTGGGTCCTAAATTAAAGTTCGTGACTGTACATGGCACAGTCATGAAGTTTTTGAGTATTTGTAATGTTGGCCGCAGTAAAGCAATGCTGTAATTACTGTTTCACATGAAACAATAAGTAAAGCATTGTTTTGCTTAAGCTGCTTTTTTTACCCGAATGCCGAAGGAGGAGGGTAATGTGTTTCACAGCCTATATATGTATGTTTATTCCTTTGTGTCACTATAAAAACTAAACCCGTTGTCCGATTTTGATGATTCTTATGTCAATCGATTTGTCTTAATCTGGTGAGTGTCACTGAAGATATGACAGTAATCAAAATTCAATATGGCGGCAACCAGACGCAATATTGTGCAAATAAAAAAAAAGTCAACCAAGTATGACAAGTGGGGTATCATTGAATAGGGAATGAAAAATCATCTTTAGGTTTCTTGCATCATTTTTCATTTTGAATGATCATTTAGGATTTATAACGATTTAAAGTTGGTAAGCAAAAGTCTGGATTTGAAAGCTTGCTTTTTGTTAAAGTTGCTTGCTTATTGTGTAAGTTGAGCGTAATCAAATTTAGAGATACAGAAATGTATTTAATAAATACACAATTTTCGCATTTTGACAGATAATATCGTTTTTTTTGCGTTAGTACTCGTCAATAACCTTATCCAAAAGGCAATATAAATACGAATGTAAGGTCTGTTCATCTTTACATGTCTTATATAGTAAACAACTTTCTAACCTCAAAATGAACCTTTTTTGGCTAAAACAGCTCTTTTATCGTAAATAAAGTAAACTGAATAAACATTATGGACATCACTTGGCCAATGTATTGTCTGCGATTGCTTTATTTTGTTTAAAATAGCTGTTTTAGCCGCAAAAGGTTCATTTTAAGGTTAGAAAGTTGTTTACTATATAAGAAAAGTAAGGATGAACAGACCTTATGTAACAAAAATGCGATATCGTTAGATTATTCACTACCATGAATTCATTCAACTGTATGCCCTAATATTTTTAAGTCCTTTGTGTTACCCAATATTTTTTGATTAAAGAGATCAAAGGTTACCTTTGCCTGTCAAATGACCGCGATTTGACGTAACGCACAGAGAATTGAACCTCTGGATTGGGCCATTAGTCATCCTTTATCAGATCCTAACGCCCCGGAGATTGCCAATGTGTTACCTAATGAATAGCCCCCGGGTCTCTTCGGTAAAATAAATTAAAAATCAACACGGTATATTGACAAAAAAGTCCGTGTTGATATAAATTGAACTTGAATCGTTTTCGTGTATTTTCCAATATGTTTCAAAATTCGTATGGAGAGTTCCTTTTTTGTTAACAAAGTTATTTCATTTTTAACCGACTTCAAAAAAAGGAGGAGGTTCTCAATTCGTCGCGATTTTTTTTTTTTTTTTTTTTTTTATTAATGTTCCCCGATTACTCGAAGACAACAGGACCGATTTGAAAAAAAATTGTTCCGATTCGTTGTTTGAATGGGTATACTTTCTAGTTCCCATTGTCAACACGTCAGGATCTGATGATGGGATCTTGGAGAAATCAAGAGAACTCCTCAAATATTATAGGCACACCTATAGCGATTTTGGTATTTTTCACTGTAACTCCTGCATTTGCTTTTGAAAAGTACTATATGGTGAAGTGGAACTGATGATGAAGACCACAGATGGCCACCGGAACTCCTTAACGGTACCTATTTCAAGGGTGGCGATAAGATATTTCGATTAAGGTAGTTGAGCCACTATGACGAAGCACATTTAGGTTTAAATATGACTATGACATTCCCGCGGCGTTGTCTGCGGCGAGCTTGAAATTTTCTATAGTTTCTCATTAATATTTAGAAGCGGAGCTACGTAACAGCATAAATAGGATCACTAAAAAGTATAAAATAAAATAAATGTTTAAAAAAAAACAAAAAACCGCCTTCAATAATGCAGCATTGAAGGCGGGTTTTTGTTTTTTTAAACATTGATTTTATTAGAAGTAACAAAAAAATTACTTCCTTTCAAAGTACTTTTTTGGTTAGAAAAGCTACGTACGTACTAATTGGTAACTTACACATGTTAGGAAATATTAGAATAATAAAAATGTTTATGCTATAGTCTCACGCTCCTACCATTTTACCCGACTGCGGCGGAGCCCAAAAGAAGGGTTATGTTTTTCATCGTCATGTATGTATGTCCAGTTCTATGTTCCCCGCTACAGCAAAAACGACTTGGACGATTTTGACAAATGAGGTATCATTGGATTCGTCTTCGCAGCGAGAGTGTCATAGGATACCTAAACTGTTAAAATTGAAATAACAACAATGGCCAAATGACAATTATTAACATATGCAGGTATATCGACGACAGTATAAAAAATGCAGTCGGGTTTTTAAAGCTTGCTTTTCATAGAGTTATTACCAAGGAATATTACCATGACGTCGATTGGCGTGCACCGTCCATGGCATTGGGTTAAGGTATTTTTATAATCAGAAAATCGATCTTTTTCTAAAACTGTATTCCAAAGGCAAAATTAAGATACCTAAGCTTTCAAAGTCATGCCATGTATAACTTTTGGACTAATCGTTACGATCTAGTGAAATCCTTTCACATCGTGAAAACTCGGAACTCACGTCTACTTCCGAATGATGCCGACGGGTCTATGAATTATTGAATTATTAAGTGACATGCTTGTATTAAATAAATAGAGTACTTTAGTTATCAGTGTCAAATGTCAAACCACGAGTTTGAAGTATATCACACCGAGATGTTAAAACCATTACGATCAAATATATAGAAATTAGGTGTAGGTAAACAAGAAAAAATATAAATAGAGGGGGTGTTCTTTTTATAGTGGTGATTATCATTTATATCTTTAATATTTGAGTAGCTTAGTTTAATTTTAATTTAAATACGTTTAGTTTTAATTTTTAATTGTATTAATGTTGAATTCTGTACTTAGTTGGATGTAAAATAAATGTTGAATTAAATTCACAGGCTTGTCGATCTAGACGTTTCCCAGGTCTTAATGCTTTCGGAATGACTAATAAAAAGAACTTACAATAAACTTAATATTAATTTTTTAAAAAACTCTGGTATTAACCACTCTATATAGATTATCACTCTCGCGATGCGACGTTCCCCCATGTTGTCTTGATGGGTACTGAGTCAGACTGAAGTAGCATGACAAATACGAACATTTCCGAGAAAATACGAAGTGAAAGGATATTTCACTACATCTGTACCATGAATATTATATTAAGTACTGAAAATGTTTTTTTTTCCAACTGTTGTATGTAAACTAAACATATTTAAATTCTTGCATGTAAACATATTCAATATCATATATATTCATATTCAGCGATTCATTTTAAATTTGATTTCTGTGCTCGGCTAGACTCGGCTCTATTCGGCGTTATGAACGGAACGATGTCGTTTTCGCTCTTATTGCATGGACATAAAACTTTTTGTTACCGGCTCAAGCCGATTCCGCGATAGGTCTGGGGAGACCCTTTAAAGACGTATTTATTTATATTTATCAATACATTGATAAACATCGGTATCAACGTTGAGTTTTCATGGCAGAGTACGGTTTCCAGAAAAACAAATACGAACAAATACATCTTGTATATTGAACCTTTATTTTTTATAAACAAAAAGAAAGACGCTGAAAATGTATTGAATATATGAATAAATAACTAAAATTTGATCTATGGATTTTGCTGTCAACCTTTGACATTCGTTTTTAATTATTCTATTGTATAGTGTATATTTTTGTCATTATAATATAATGTGTAACTATGAATTTCCATCTGTTGCTAATAAATACCTTTGACTTCTATTATGATATATCCATTTTAAATGACTGAATGAAATTTCCACACTTACTAATATTATTATTATTATTTATTTATTTAATGGCAACCGATCGCAATATCGAGCAATAATTTCTGCCAATGTCAAGTGTATATTTTACATTTACATATCAAAAAAAATCATAAGGCTACGTTGTACGGTGATCCTCTAGCCTCCGTGAAGCGATGTAGGTAGAACTTTACGAAGACCAGATGGGATTTTCTTGGAGCAATCCTTCCAAAGGCGATACGTGTTCAAACTTGAATTCTTCATTATACTGCACATTTGAATGTTAATTTACTGCATATTAATACATCATTACTGTCCATTAAACAACAAAATATGCAAAAAAATAAAAACAATTATGAAAGCGACACCATCTTGTCAAATACCCAAAGATAATCCCACTTACTAATATTTATTATTATTATTTATTTATTTTAATAGCGTCTACAGGTTATGTAATTTTGCCAATGTCAAGTATATAAAAGCAATTGTACGGTGAATCGTCGTTGTCGTCGGCGTCTTCCAGTCCCAGTCGGCGCACCATTGAAGATGGCGGGCATCCACTTCAATGGCTTGGAGTGTTCTTGACCGCTTGCTCATTCAGAATCAACTTTTCACTGTTATTATATTTGATGCATATTCTTCGTCAGTGTTGGAGGTTACTTCACAAAGTTGCCCTGGATTTGCGAACCAAAATCAACGATAAAGTAATTTACAAAAAAATTAATAAAAAGACAGATGTTTTCAAAATGACCGCTAGACTACCCCTACTAATATTTATTTGATGTGAAAATTAAATTGACATCTGTTACCTATTTGGCATAACTCATTTTTCGAATGCAAAATGAGTATAGAGTAAGGTTCTATGACATTATTTAGAATATAAACCTCTTTATGCATAAGTACAGTATAAATATAGGTACAGTTAACTGCAGCATAATTAAATTTAAAAATAACACAGGAAATAAACGATATTATTCATTCAATATTCAAACTCACAACATTTATTTGACAAAAACACACTGCAACACAACAAATTGAAGGGTCCACGGAAAGAACATGTCTAGTCACTTTTTTTTGAAAATGAGTTTTGAATCTCAAAAGCTAGAGGACGAAATGAACTATTACCTACCTTTCAGTTTAAGATATAAATCTTCATATTTCTTGTATTTTTTCACTCTTAAAAACCTCTACACGAAAATTACGTACAAAATATGATGGTTCCTAAATTTCAAATCGCGATATCTCAAAAAGTTACTAATGTGACTAGACATGTTCTTTCCGTGGACCCTTCAAATATAATCGAACATTTTAATCGATACAACTATAAAGTAAAAGGATAGAACATAAAAACATTTATATACTAGAAGCGAATTTAGAGACGTTGCGCTGTAGTGTGAGGTCAAATAGGACTCCGCTCAGCATGTGCTGCAGCCGGAGCCACAGCGCTGGTTTTCAGCCAAACCCTGTATTTTTGATTCCGAAATCCAAATTCGAATGTATTTCTTTTTTTGTTACCCTTAGGGCGATTGTGCACTACGAGGATTTTTACCGTCCGGCAGACCGATTTTGCACAAACTAGTCCTTATGGCTTAGTATTTATTGCGTAACCGTAAAAAATCGGACTGCCGGCCAGTATAATTCCTTGTAGTGCACAATCGCCCTTACCGGGTGCCATGAAAGTTGAACGGTGATTTATTGTACAGTCAGCATCAAATATATAGACACAGTAAAACTTTCAATAATATATAAACACGACTCTGCTGCGAGGGAATAAGGGTGTATATTTATTTCTGAAACCTTGTTAACGTATATATATTTATGACGCTGACCGTACCATGGTTGATACCAATGTTAATAATCAATCAGTCAATGGACAGCAAGCAAACCTTTATAACGTCTGTTTTCTTTTGTTTCAGACACCGTTTCACGCGTCGCCCAGGTAAACATCTACTCTAAGGGCTTGTTTACGGAGACGCGGAGCGTCGCGCGTGGCGTGCGGCTTGGCGTTGCGCGGCGCGTCGGGCGGTTTTTCCGTTTACAAAGAGGCGGCGCGTGCAGCGGACCGCGTCATCACACGCGCAAACACAAACATATGGCAATGTATACGGTATTGTTTATAAAGAAGCGGGGCGTAGAGAGTAGCGGTGTCCGCTACATCCGCGGCGGACTCGCGAGCGTGCCGCGGGCCCCGCTGCGGGCGCAGTGGCGGGAACCGCCGTTATTGACGCGTGCGACGCGGCGATGCCATCCGCTGCAAGTAACGCTGTATTTGTAGCAAACGCGCGTAAAACCGCTTCTCCGTAAGCGCTTTTATACAAAGCCATATGTTTGAATTTAGTGCAGACCGCGCCCCGCATCTCCGTAAAAAAGCACTAAACATTATGATATGAAGAGTCCATAGGCTTATTGCCTAACGCACTCGCAATCGCAATCGTTTTCATTTTGACAGGCCGAAGGCGACTGCTTATAAAATGAAAGCAATTGTTCCACTTTGAAGTCGATTATGATTGCGATTGCGAGTACGTTAGGCAATAGGCCTGCCGTAGGCCTAGGCAAGACAGAACGCTGCTGGGTCGTTATTTTTTACCTACAATAGCCTGTCTCTCAACTTTTAAGCATCTCATTAGAGTATTAACAACTATGTTTTTCGTGTTTATTATACGTCACTATTTATATTTATCTATTAGTACTAAATAATCGTGCCCTTTTTTTAACCCAGTATTTTTTATATTATTATTTTTCAAATGAAAATCTGCAGGAAACCACAGAATAAGAACATATAGCATAGAAACCGGACTATACGTACTTTGCGTCAGCTATCTTTCTCTTCTTTTTAGATTACGTATTACATGAGAAAAAATGAAACAAAAAGTAGGCTGTTTTTTCTTCTTTAACTGTCATTGTCACAAGGTTTTACACAGGGACTTCTTTGTACTTCCTATAGGAAGGATTTGTCTTTCCTTGTCTATAGCTCCAAATACTATAGGTGCTTATAGGTCCAAATCACGCCTTACTCGTGACGATGTACCAAATAACGAAAGAACAGCTATAGATTCTCTTTCCAACTCACTATGAAAACCATAAGTAAAAAGAAGTGAACCATAATGTATTTTCTGCTTATTTAGTACGGTTTCTATGCCTTTAGTCTTTCTTCTGTGACAGGAACCATTCATTTGTCTAAATAAAAAAAAGCAACTTTTTGGAAATCAAACACTGAAACCATAATAAAATTCTGGGATCCTATTCAAAAAGGTTATAAGTCACTTAAAGATAAAGTGAAAAAGGGGACAAGTCTAGTACACTCTGTTTAGTATATATCCTTTTTTATTACGAGTTAAGTGGACTTATAGCGTTTTTCACTAGGCAACCGGAATTATTGATAGTTCAAAAAATGTAAACAACAGATAATCGTCAGTTTATTGACGGTAAAAAAGAACGACCCTGCTAACGTTTCTATTTTCTATCATCTTGAAACGTATGGAGTTGGCGTAAGCAGTCGACGTGACCTGTCATCGGCTTACGGCATTACATTTTGGCGATTTTCGTAAATTGATAACTTAGCGTTTTGCATCTTGACTAGGACCAGGGGAAAACGATAGGAGTCCATTTTTTTGTCATTATTTAAAATCTAAAAGTATATTTTATTTACCTTCTATTCAGAAAATAGCCTTATGTTGTTTTTAACTTCACCCTATTTTAACCGACATCAAAAAAAGAAGATTCTCAATTCATCGGGATTTAGATGCTTTACAGGTAAATACTGATATATTACAGATTACAATACTGCCCTCCTAAATAAAAAGGACGCATGCGCAATTAGATAGTCAAAGTAAATTCAACCCTCCGCCTTAAGAAATAAGGTCACTAATACATACGTGGTTCTATGAGACATACGCCCTTTTCTTTAAGGAGGGCTGAATACTTTTTAAAAATGAAAGTCTCATTAAATGGACATCTATTTATCCTGTACGGGATGGTTAAGGATCGTATTATAAGAGTATCTTTAAAGTTATAACATTATAGCACTTATGTAGATATCCTTGATTAGAAAAGTAGTTTTTAGGGTTCCGTACCCAAATGGTAAATTAACAAAAAGCAAGCTTTCAAAACCCGACTGTTGCTAACCACCTTCAAATCGTTATAAATCCTAAATGATCATTCAAAATGAAAAATGATGGAAGAAACCTAAAGATGATTTTTAAATCCCTATTCAATGATACCCCACTTGTCATACTTGGAAAACTTTTTTTTTAATTTGCACAATATGGCGTCTGGTTGCCGACATATTGAATTTTGATTACTGTCATATCTTCAGTGACACTCAGCAGATTAAGACAAATCGATTGACATAAAAATAAAGTTTAAAAACAAAAACCCGCCTTCAAAAAGCAAAAAATAACTTCTTTAAAATGTTAGTTAAATAGGTCAGTCCAACTGAAGTCGGCGTCCAACAATTTTTTAACCAAAAGCAGACTTCAGTTGGACTGAGTTATTTTTTGCTTTTTGAAGGCGGATTTTTGTTTTTTTAAACTTTATTTTTATTTTATACTTTTTAGTGATCATAATTATGCTGTTATTCTCCCATTTCTCAAGAAACAATAGAACATTTCAATCTCGCCGCAAGCAACGCCGTGGGAAAGTCATAGTCATATATTTAAACCTAAATATGCTTCGTCATAGTCGCTCAACTATCTTAATCGAAATATCTTGTCGCCACCCTCGAAATATATACCGTTTAGGAGTTCCCGTGGCCATCTGTGGTCTTCATCATCAGTTCTACTTCACCAAATGGTGCTTTCCAAAACCAAATACACGAGTTACAATGAAAAATACCAAAATCGCTATAGGTGCGCCTATAAATTTTGAAGAGTTCCGTCGATTCCTCATGGATTCCACCATCAGATCTTCATTTTGAAAAAAATGTGACCAATCTGGAAGCACCAGCTTTCAAATAAAAAGATAATCTTTAAAATCGGTTCACCCAGTCGAAAGTTCTGAGACAACAAACATAAAAAAAAAAAGATGAATTAAGAACCTCCTCCTTTTTTTGAAGTCGGTTAATAAAAATCATCTAAATCGGACAACGGGTTTAGTTTTTATAGTGACACAAAGGAACAAACATACATATATAGGCTGTGAAACACATTACCCTCCTCCTTCGGCAGTCGGGTAAAAAGGAACCCTTATGGTGAGACTTCGTTTCTGTCTGTCTGTATGTCACAGCTGGTTTTCTAAGCAACTACAAATGCTATCAACTTGAAATTTAGCATAGTTGTATAACTTGATCGCCCGCAACTGTTTTTAGTAAAAAAATATGAAATTAATTTTATAAATAATTGAAAAGGGGGTTAAGAATGGGGGACTTAAAAATGAAAGTTGTTTGATTATAGTAAATGCGGTATTATATGAAAGGGCTCAATCTGCACGTATCAAAACTTTTTTCTTTTAATTTTCTGTTATGTACTTTTTGGTTTATAGCCAAAAATATACAAAATATGACCGTTCCCCCCCTTTATTGCCGAAGTTTATTAACCAAAAAATCTGAAAAAAATCCTAACGTATAGATAATTACTTATTTTTTATGGGAAAAATAAAATGAAGTGTTCTTTATTTACAGTTTTTGAGAAATAACATTTTTTTTTATTATGTATTAAAATTTAGGCTAGTCAAAATGGATCTTATTGCACTGAAAATAAAGTTCTTAACAAAACGAGTATTTTCTTTTGCGGTGTCAAGCATATTATCTTAAATACGGAACCCTCTGTGCGCGAGTCCGACTCGCACTTGCCCCGTTTTTTCTTTTAAGTTTTGCATTTCAGTAACAAAATTTCTAACATTGCTGATGTATACTGCCCTACTAAGCTAATAAGGAGTATCCCAAAATTTATAAGCAAAGCAGTTTTAATTCTCTTCTCTTCTGACATACTGCGTATTGGATTAGCAGGGCAGTATAGCACTCTGCTTTATTAAGCTAATAATGATCATTGAATTTTATTTTCTCCACCCAAACATCAAAACTTGAGTTACTAGAATTCAAAATTCAATTTTACTTTTGCATAACTTATAAATTTTCGAGGAAAAACAAAACGGGAGTACACAACAGTAAGTAATTATTAACGATATCGTCGGTGAAACTGCAAAACCGCGTAACCAACAAATTTACTATAGAGCAAAATAAACCTTAATATCTTAGAAAAAAGGTGCAGTTTGCTTCTCATTAAAAATGTTAATTACGCGGTTTTGCAGTTTCACCGACGATATGCTAGTTTTCCCCAGGGTGAGCACTTTTAATATAGAACAAAGTACAGCGCTAATTAGACAAATTTTGTAAAACACAAAAATTTACATGCGTACATTTTTACCTGACTGCGGCGGAGCCCAAAAGGAGGGTTATGTTTTTCACCGTCATGTATGTCCAGTTCTATGTTCCCCGCTACAGCAAAAACGGCTTGGACGATTTTGACAAATGAGGTATCATTGGATTCGTCTTCGCAGCGAGAGTGTCATAGAATACCTGAACTGTTAAAATTGAAATAACAACAACGGCCAAATGACAATTATTAACATATGTAGGTATATCGACGACAGTATAAAAAATGCAGTCGGGTTTTTAAAGCTTGCTTTTCATATAGTTATTAGATTCTACTTCGTGTTCATTCACAACTAACGTGATAAGTTTTCTCCTGTAAATAAATTCTAAACACAACATAATATGTATTTTTCCTACTCCTGTACTTTTATCTGTCATTTATATAGTCACGAACACTAATATAAGAATATAGATAATATGTCCGCAGAACATTCCGTAGAAAAGTCTATTTAGTCTATTCCCCATGTGCTTTTTTGAGCCAAAACGATATGCCTAGCTGCCAAAGCTTACACCTAGGTTAATTTGACCAATCAAAATACTTCACCAAATTAAACCACCAATCACAATACATATTGACTGTCAATCGGAACGTTAGGTTCTTTTTGGTATGTAAACTCTTTTACTAATTTAACTCTTTAAAAAAAACATTTTATTTGGTATCAACCAACCAGAACGCAGCTATATTAAAATCGACCAATCAGGTAAAAGAATTCATTTCTCAAATCATTAGGTGTTTTTTAGTCCCTATTTCACAAGTTAAATCGATCGTGCAATTTAAAAAAAAAAAAAAAACCTGGCAAGTGCACATCAATTTAAAAACAAAGTTAACCATAGACACATATTTTATTGTTTTCGAATGTTTCTCGCTCGTTTGTTGTTCTGTGCTTCGTTCGTTCGTATTCTAACCTAGGTATATTAAATTTAATTTTGCATTTTATTTGAAACCTAGTCGTAGAAAAAGTATTGTATGCAACGGTGTATAACTAAGTCAAAAAATACTCGTGGCGTCTTGCTTTACGATAACCACAACACTCGTCTTTTTTGACCTCTCTTATACAACTGTTGCATAAACTACTATTGTTATATTTAGTACGGACGGCGACGCCAATAATCACTTCAATAATATTATAAAAAAATCGAACAAACTTCCTGAAAAGTGCTTCGATTTTCTTGTAAGACGTAAAAAAGGTCACTGATTTTAACAATTATATAGGTATAGTCTATATGCCTCAAAATGGGGACTGCCCCACGGCACTACTAAACCGCACTACTGACCAAAACTAGTATCATAAATATGAGGTAGGTTTAGGTTATGTTAGTTGTTCAGCAGACCCGAAGGGCCAAACCACCCAGAAAAAGGAGCTCCGCGATAGCGGAGCTCCGTCGACTCCGTCAAATTTTAATTAGAAATAGAAATCATTGGTCAGTAGTGCGGCTTAGTAGTGCCGTGGGGAAGGAGGGCTCAAAATGTCCCATTAGTCAATTAACCTTTCCAGCGTCGATATGTGTTGGTTAAGGATGAAGTCATCATATTTTTTTTGCTTAATTTAAATGTACATTTTAATTTTCAGTAGTTTGGGGTCACTTTTTATTCAATTATAAATAATAAATGACTTACGAATCAAATTTAAACCCTTTTCCAACCAACAACATAAAACGATGGTTTAAAAAAAAAACTGTTTCATTTCAGTTGAACTTAAAAAATCAAATATTTTTGTGGTAAAATGGACTCTTATTTTTGTTCCCCTGGACTCTTCATATCCTTTTTGAAGTTAAAAGTTTACACTGATGGCCATTTATACATGATCAGAGGTCGGAATAGGTAGTGCTTATTAACCTAAACTTGACTCAGGTTCATTCATGCGTGAGTGAGATGGGAATACGTTATTGAATGAAGATGCAACAAATTTAGGTTAATAAGCACTACCTATTCCGACCTCTGTACATGATACATCGAACACTTACCAACTAAATCTCAGAGCTTACTCACAGGATTCACCGCAGCCATTTTTCACACTGCTATCATCAAAGGAAAGCGAGGCATCGTCAGGAAGCGAGACGAAGGCCATCACCCACATCAACCATTAAACGATAACAAGGACCCGTTGTTTAATCTCTAGTTAACTGACAGACGGTTAAAATTAGAAAATTGAATTGAAAATGTGATTTCACGCCTTCATTCCCAGAGTGGGGTAGGCAGAGCTACAAAATTACCAACAACTCTAAAAACTTGTTGTTAATTCCGTAACCACATTTTGCACAAACAGGCTAAGATGTTTACCAGCGTATTAGTGACAGGTTGCAAGCCCATCGCCTAACAGTACTACAAGCCTTTATTACCTTAGTCGCCTCTTACGACATCCACGGGAAGACATGGAGTGGCACTATTCTAAGCCGGCAACCACACGGATGTAAATGTGACTATTGGTTCAGATTTAACAATTGATTACGATTATAACCGTCAGTAAAATTGACTGATCAAAAAATCGGCCCTAAAGGCCCGTTGTTTGATTAGTGAAGTGAAACATACAGTCGCCATCAGATATATTGTAGCGGGCGAGGTACTCAAATATTTCGGAGCAGCATTACTTTTCAATAAATTCGTTACACTAGTTATGGTCAATAACACCAGAACATGCAATTTGTCATAAATATAAGAGCAGCGACTTTTCAATAAATTCGGAACATATAACGAGGTAAAAATATCAGAAAGCACAGAACGTCAAAGGTATCTACGCACTCAGGGTGATCATAAAGATCGGAACATTTGTGGAAAATATACCTTAAGTCTGTATCACACAGTTTAAATTCGTTACTATAATTATTATGCGAGTCGATCTTTGGCATGACGTATTTATGTTTTGTTTGGAATTCGAATCTGACGTGTATACGTCACGAGTAGATTCGACATGCATAATAATTATAGTAACGAATTTAAACTGTGTGATACAGACTTAAGGTATATTTTCCATAAATTTTCCGATCTTTATGATCACCCTGAGTACGTAGATACCTTTGACATTCTGTGCTTTCTGATATTTTTACCTCGTTATATGTTCCGAATTTATTGAAAAGTCGCTGCTCTTATATTTATGACAAATTGCATGTTCTGGTGTTATTGACCATAACTAGTGTAACGAATTTATTGAAAAGTAATGCTGCTCCGAAATATTTGAGTACCTCGCCCGCTACAATATATCTGATGGCGACTGTACATGGTTAAAATCGTAGCCAATTGATAAATTCAAACATGTGGCACTAGAGATGCTTAATGCTTAAACGATTGTGAACAACTGTCAAACTGTATGAAATTCACATAAGCGCCCGACGCGACTGACAGGCAGCTTACATCAATCCTTATACATTTTCGATAACGATTTTTTAACGTTCTCGCATTGCATCTTGTCTACTGGCCACTAATTTGTAATATTTTTGATTCGATTTTCGAATTTTAACCATTAGTTCAGTTAACTACTGATCGGACAACTCGCCCTTAGTATTTAAGATATATACAGGGTGAGCAATCCAAAAGGGCCAGTGAGGAGAAATCTGAAACTATAAAGGTACTATCGCGATCGTTAATTTGTGACACATTTCAAGAAAAATAGGCTTGAAGACGTCAATGTCATTAGAGATGCCAAATCATTTGTAACTTATAGGAGACTCAACCTTATTGTTGTAGAATGTCAGAATAACTTTGGACCTAAGGTGGGTCCCAAATTTAAGTTCGTGACTGTACAGTCAAGGACTTTAAATGTTATGCCACTATGGAACCCTGTCGCATAACGTTAATCATTTATTTAAGCATAATTTCTGTCATGTGGTTTGACGCTGTCATTATGACAAGTGGCATAACAATTAAAGTCCTTGACTGTACGCTTAGGGTGCAGCTCCACTGAGGCGGAGACGAGCGGAGCGGGGCGGAGCTGTGCCAATATTAACCAATAGAATATAAACTGACGTGCGCAAGGCGCGCTCGACGTGACCGCATGCGCCTTCTTTTGGTTAATATTGGCACAGCTCCGCTCCGCTCCTCTCGTCTCCGCCTCAGTGGAGCCGCACCCTTACACGGCCAATTTTATAAACAATAAATGTCCGCCAAAATTAGCTTTTTTACTCTATTTTGGTGTAATCAAACGAGACGTCCGTGTTGGTACTGTAATACAGACGTCTCATTCTTTTGTACCAAATTAGACTCAGACAGATATTGTTGATATTTAATTATTGAACAAAAAATTGCCATTGTAAGCGTAACTATGATTCGATTTTTATAAAATATAAAAAAGGAAATAAACATTTTAAAAAACTTATACACAACCAGGAATCGAACCCGGTCAAATGTCTGTAAGTAATGGCAATTTGTTTTATTACAGTAGTTTATACACTGCCCTCTTTAAAAAAAGGACGCATGCGCAATTTCATAGTCAAAGTAAATTTAACCCCCTATGTTAAGACATAAGGTCACTGATACATACGCGGTTCTGTGAGACTTACGCCCTTTTTTTAAGGAGGGCTGAGTATGTGTCATAAGGAACATAATACATTATGCAATGGAAGGTTCCATTGTTTAAATAATAAATAGAAATGTCTAAAGGTTATATAATTCGCATAATGAGAAAGTAATTGCTATTGCAAAGTACATTTAATGCAGGCCTTACGTCAAGGTGACAACGACACACGGCTCGAGTTTAGCAACTGGTTGCGGGTGAAAAGAAATTTCGATAAAAGAAATATTGAAATATGTACAATCGTCACAGTAAAATCACTTGCAGATCAATGACGGCTGACATCAATTACGATGGTAATGTTTACGATTTGTGACGGGCGTTTCTACCAATTTAAGTACCTACATGTCAATCTTAGAAGACGTTAAAGATAATTTATATTTTCAAGAAGATAAAGCCTCCGCACATAATAGTCAAATACTGAAAAGTTTCCTTAATTTTTTTTTTCTAGAATACTGGATTGGTACACACGTTACGGGGCCGTAACGATAGGGCTATCAAGTGGCCTGCCAGATCGCCTGATCTCACTAGCCTATATAATTTCTCATAAGGGGACGCCAAAGGTTATATTTATAAATCAATCGTATTTTAAAAGCAGTCTTAGAGGATTATAACAACACAATATAACACTACAGTACCAGTTTTCTAATAGCTATCAGCATTGCATTATCACTACTCGCTGGCTAGTCTGCCTCCTTTTTCACATTTTTTTTTACACATACATACATACATTAAATCACGCCTGTTTCCCAGAGGGGTAGGCAGAAACCACTTCTTTCCACCTGCGACGATCCTGACAAATCTGTTTCGCTTCTTCCACATTCATACATCGAGTCATGCATGCACGTCGGTTTCGGGTACTTAAGATCCGGCCCTTTTTCAGTATTTCTCCGATTTGATTCGAAAAAGTACGCCTAGGTCGGCCCCTTCCGACCCTCCCACTCACTTTTGGTCTGTATATCTCTTTCGTCAATCTTCTTACATCCATAAATTTTACACGTTTTTTTTACAAAAAGACGATTTTTTTTAACACAACGTTCCATAATAAGATATGTACCTAATAACCCACACTTTCAACCCTTACAATAAAACCCCTCCGTCCACTAGCATCCATGAAAGGAGTCAAGTGGGCTTTTTGTACAGTTGAAATTTAATTTGGGACCCGCCTTAGGTCCAAAGTCATTCTGACATTCTACATCAATAAGGTTGAGTCTCCTATAAGTTACAAATGATTTGGCATCTCTAATGACATTGACGACTTCAAGCCTATTTTTCTTGAAATGGGTCACAAATTAACGATCGCGAATTCAAATCCATTAATGGAGTAGAGTGGGCTTTATTGTATATTTAAATCCATTTGGATTCGTTTACACTTTTTAATACTCTGGAATCCATCAATGGATTCTGTTGCACTCTTAATTACACTTCCATCCATCAATGGATTCTGTTGCACTCTTAATTACACTTCCATCCATCAATGGATTCTGTTGCACTCTTAATTACACTTCCATCCATCAATGGATTCTGTTGCACTCTTAATTACACTTCCATCCATCAATGGATTCTGTTGCACTCTTAATTACACTTCCATCCATCAATGGATTCTGTTGCACTCTTAATTACACTTCCATCCATCAATGGATTCTGTTGCACTCTTAATTACACTTCCATCCATCAATGGATTCTGTTGCACTCTTAATTACACTTCCATCCATCAATGGATTATGTTGCACTCTTAATTACACTTCCATCCATCAATGGATTATGTTGCACTCTTAATTACACTTCCATCCATCAATGGATTCTGTTGCACTCTTAATTACACTTCCATCCATCAATGGATTCTGTTGCACTCTTAATTACACTTCCATCCATCAATGGATTATGTTGCACTCTTAATTACACTTCCATCCATCAATGGATTCTGTTGCACTCTTAATTACACTTCCATCCATCAATGGATTTTTAAACTTTTAATACACTTGAATCCATCAATTGATGGATACTCGTGGACATTTAGTATCCATTGATGGATCCCGGTATATAAAAAGTTCAATAGAATCCATTAATGGATCTTTGTAGACTTCATAGTATATTTAAATCCATTGATCAGCGTTTTAAAAAGTGTAAATGACTCCAAATGGATTTACTAGTAAGTGGACATTAAAGCCCACTAATGTATTTGAATGTACAACCAAATTGCATTATTAACTGTTTAATTCCTGATTTTTGGTTACAAAAAATAAAAAATATGCAGAAATTCTTAATTTAAAAATTGTTGCCTTGATCTTTTTAAGTTTCAGATTTCTCCTCTCTCACCCATTTGAATTACTCACCCTGTATATATATGTAAATTTATAATATGTATACAATTATATGCATACTTTTAATATGTATATATATAAGTACATATATACATAATAATTTATATGTATATATTATGCGACAATATAACACCAATTGAGGCTTGTACTAGATATCAGGAAACAGAATTAATACTGATACATAGAAAACCCCCAATATTCAGAATCAAATCCTTGCGCTCATCACACTAAAGGCGTGTCCGCTGCGCCAACAAACTAACAAAACATGTTATCAAAATATGTTGCAAAACATGTTTAGGTACAACTCCGCGTCCATTGCGACTTTGGAGTGAACAATGTATGTATTGTTTGTCATAACATTTCACTTTTCTTTTGACAGCTGTCATCCCAGTAGCCATTTGTCATCTTTGACGTTTGTTCACTGTCTGTTTGTAGGATTGTAGGATATTTATTTATATTCAAATTCCATTGCACATAATTATAAATTAAATAATTAATGCCCTATTTGACAATTATTCACTGAAACTCAAAACTTTCAAAAGTCAAAACATGACCCCCTCCCCCGCAGACGAACGCGGGGAATGTTTTCCATCTGTGACGGAAAACATGTTTCTGTGTTTTTAAACAAAACAACATTTTGGCCACGCCCCTTTTAAAAACATCGAAAACACGGCGCAGGGGACGCGGCTTTATATTTGCCCTAAAGCTGGGCATTCACGGACGAGCCGTTGGTCTCGGCGACGTACGCGTGCGCTTTCCACTGCGGTGTATAGTATGAATTCTCATACGACATGTCACTATACAACGCAGTGGAAAGCGAACGCGCACGTCGCCGAGACAAACGGTTCGTCCGTGAAAGCCCAGTTTAACTCGATCGCTAACTTCGTAGCCAGCATCGCGGTGAACTATAGTTGTTGCAATATAGCTTGAATCGGCTGACACATCTGACATCGGTTATTATTACGTACTAGTGACGAACGGTGCTCAATCTGGATTAAAAATATCGATTGTATCGATTTTAACGGACAAAAAATGTATTTACTTTAAAAGTCTCAACATCTTATGCGCCTGAAATAATTAAATGCATGTCGATAACGAATAAACTTAAACCTGTTATCATTATATCATTAATGTTAAGTACTGACAAGAAACAAAAATCATATATTTACAACGTTGCCTAAACTTCGTTTATATTAAATATCGACATATTATTATGTATCGTAGCACGATGGTCAATCACTAAAAGGGTCTTTGACTTAACGTGATACGCAACCTTTTTTTAAATTTGAATTTTATTTTTAAGTTTTTAATGGTTTTTATTTTTATTTATTTATTAAGAATGTAATATTATACCCCAGTGATATGTAAGGCATACCTGCGCCTCTATTCTAGGCGGTAAAAACGATATCGTAGTTTGCCTGTTATGGTATTGTTATGACGTCAGCCGCCATTACTGTCAATATAATAAGAGCTATCAAAACGTTAATACGATAACAGATCAAATACGATATTGTTTTTACCGTGTTGAATAGAGCTGAAATACTACCTTACGTTTAGGAACGGTACGCTGAATTCTCGGGTCCTAGAGAAAAAGGGTACAAGTCTTCCGAAGATCAAGTGAAAAAGGGTTTAAGTCTAGTATACTCCGTTCATGTATATACCCTTTTTTATTACGAGTTAAGTCGACTTGTACCCTTTTTCACTAGGACCCCAGTGGGAGCGCCAAAGTTCAACTAAAATTGCAACTCCTATTATCGGAACTCCGAAAATGAATTTTTTATACCGCTGGAACCGTACACTTTTCAGAAGTTCTGAAATATTTAAGGAGTAGATAAGACTAGGTTAGGTTAGGTTTGATTTATATAAATCCTGAAAAAGTAACAGTTGAAAAAAAAAACACGTTAGGAGTTGCGATGTTTAGGTCTTACAAATCGTTATGAGTAAAAATAATTAGGTGAACCAATATGGACCCGACCCCAGTTAATATACCATGCGCCAAACTAGTGCAAGTATCATATGCCTATCGCGTCGTCAATTTGCATAATAAATAAGTACTAATCACAGAATAAAGACTAAAGGCATAGAAACCGTACTAAATAAGCAGAAAATACACTATGGTTCACTTCTTTTTACTTATGGTTTTCATAGTGAGTTGGAAAGAGATAAATCTATAGCTGTTCTTTCGTTATTTGGTACATCGTCAAAAGTAAGGAGTGATTTGAACCCTATGTATAAGCACCTATAGTATTTGGACCTATAGACAAGGAAATAACTATAGGAAGGACAAAGAAGTCCCTGTGTAAAACCTTGTGACAATGACAGTTAAAGACGAAAAAACAGCCTACTTTTTGTTTAATTTTTTCTCATGTAATACGTAATCTAAAAAGTAGAGAAAGATAGCTGACGCAAAGTACGTCTTATAGTCCGGTTTCTATGCTATATGTTCTTATTCTGTGGTACTAATACCTAAGTACATTTTATTTATAAAAAGATAAAAGATAAAAGATAAAAGATGTTTATTCAGTAAGTAGGCCGCACGGGCACTTTTACACGTCAAAAATCTACCAGCGCTTCGCAAGAGACCACTGCTGAGAAGAAACGCCGCAAGAAACTCAACAGTCAGTCGTTTTTTTTAAAAATTACTTATACAATTATAGAACTTAACCTAGCATTATATAAAACAATGAATTTAACATTAAAATATATATATCATGCGTAGTTGAGCAGGAAAATGTGTCAAAACTCAGTATGTTCAGATGAACTCTTAAATTGTAATAATAATAGTATACATATACTTACCCATGACGGTGCAAAACAACCACATAGTTTTGATACATTCTCCTACAGAAACCGTGTCCCCTAGACAATAATTATACCTACAATGTTTAGATATTTTCCTGACTAAGCTATTACTAAGTTATTTAGGTGTTTAATTTAGGCCAAGCATTTTTATCTGTTAGATAGTCCTCGACCCTATAATAAGCTTTCGACATCAACGACTTTTTCAAGTAATTTTTAAGTGCTGGAAATGATAACTTTAAAACTTCGTCAGGTAATTTATTATAGAAATGAATGCATTGACCAACAAATGATTTATATACCTTACGGACACGAAATTTTTTAATAGCAATTTTATTTTTATTTCTTGTATTCAAATTATGTATATCACAATTCTTAACAAAAGAGTCTTGATTTTTAATGACATAAATAATATTCTCATAAATAAATTGTGACGCTACTGTCAAAATACTAATTTCTTTAAATAGTAATCTTAAGGAATCACGGGAGTTTAGGTTATATATGGAACGAATGGCTCTTTTTTGTAACACGAATATAGTCTGTATGTCAGCAGCTTTTCCCCAAACCAGAATAACATTTTTTTATATGTGCTAAAACCTCTTTAAAAATGTTTTGTTGGCCACAGAGGTTAAGTGTACTCGAACACTTACTTTCTTATTTCTTCTTTTTTCAAGGGAATAAAAAGGAAAGAAAAAAGTACAACATACAAAAATATTTTTGCGCCCTTTCATAGCAGTTTACGTGCCTAAATTTCTACAAAAATGAGAAAAATCAATTTTAAAACGTTTTATTGCTTTAAAATCGGAAAAAAACTAGTTAAAGTAAAAAAATATTTAATACAGAAAAATAAATAGTTTTCAAATACAACTAATAACGCTACAAAAAAAATCAACAACAATCTTTATAAAAAATACACTAGCAATGCACGAAAATGTTCAAGCAAAGTACGTCCATATTAGATACGCTATGTTATCGAGTGTTAATAGATCGGCCAAGTCAGGGTTGGACTCTAAAAATAACAAACAATGTAAGAAGAGGCAGCAATGAACAAACATGATTACATGAGAGAAATATCTAAAGTACGGCCAATGAGACGAGATAAAGAATGTAAACAAAGTGACCATTACTGAGTTACATTGCGATAGCGAGCGGTTATTATATCTGATGAGGGCCCTGCCAAGATGCACTACGCTAACTAACATTTCTATTCGATTCGTTTTTAAACCAATCGCGTCACTGGGAGATGACGTGATACGAAAAGTCACGTGGTCTAACAGTGACGCGATTGGTTTAAAAACGAAATGAATAAAAACGTTAGCACAATGCATCTTGGCAGGGCCCTCTGATCTTATTTCGCGTACGCAATAATATCTTCACTTGGTCGATGACGGCTGTTGGTCGTTGCGTGATTGGTACGGAAAAGCTTACAGAAGTTGTCAACATTAGGGCCGCCGTTTTGTGAAATTCATACCAGTTTGGATTGCGTTCGAAGTGACACGATTTCAAATAAAAATGTTTTGAACTCCTGAAAGCTTGTTTACATTCTTTATCTCGTCTCGTTGGCCTTACTTTACTTTGATTTTGTTTTCTGGACTCTTTCATTCAAAACTCTTTCGTGGTTAACTGATTGACTGACAAGCAGACAAACTAAACAGCCTAAACCGCTGGACTTAGGGATGGGAAGTAATAGAGGGAAAACTAACTCTAAGCGTACGATGTCGCGAGCATTCTCTAGTATGTCTATATACAATATAATTAATGAGAGATGATTGGCAGACCAGGGATCTGGCCTAAGAAACCTCGGACTGGTCTTAAGATAGATTTGGTTTTGCTGCCGCACAATTTGCCGTATTTCAAACGCTGCACAAATGAGCCTCATGATAAGCACAATTTAAGAATGAGGCTCTCGACGAGCACAACATAAAAATGAGGCTCTCGACGAGCACAACATAAGAAAGAAACTCTTGACGAGCACAACATAAGAATGAAGCTCTTGACGAGCACAACATAAGAATGGAGCTCTTGACGAACACAACATAAAAATAAGGCTCTCGACGAGCACAACATAAGAATAAAGCTCTTGACGAGCACAATATAAGAATGAAGCTCTTGGCGAGCACAACATAAGAATGAGGCTCTCGAGAGCACAAAATAAGAATGAGGCTCTCGACGAGCACAAAATAAGAATGAGGCTCTCGACAAGCACAACATAAGAATGAAGCTCTCGACGAGCACAACATAAGAATGAAGCTCTCGACGAGCACAACATAAGAATGAGGCTCTCGACGAGCACAACATAAGAATGAGGCTCTCGACGAGCACAACATAAGAATGAGGCTCTCGACGAGCACAACATAAGAACGAGGCTCTCGACGAGCACAACATAAGAATGAGGCTAACATAAATACAAGTCTTCACCATCTGAAGAAGTTTGCAGTCCTCATCATCAGTCACATAACATCATCACCGTCTGGCAAGAAGCCGTTTTAAATAAAATAACATCTCTGTCGTCATCGTCATCGGATTTTGCATCGGATTCCGCTTTTAAACATTATAACACGCATTGTCGTCACATTTATTTCAAATTTCAGTCCATAACAATAAAGAATACAGTTGCTGTATGTTGCAGATGGTGAAAGAGACAGCGCTATAGCAGTGATATATCTCCGTCCCGTTTACGCCTCATACGGCAATCAAAACACAATAAAAGTAGTTATTTGCAGATTTTTTTTACCACTGCCAATACGAATCGGAGCCCTAATTCCACATTGTTTAAGCTATTTTGCATCGATATAGTAATAATCTTACTAACAACTCGCCGACAGATTTTGGCCTATCAGGTCATCGTATTAGAACAAAGGCGTAAAACTTTTTTATTCCAACAGTTAACGCCATCTCATTCGGCCTGTCAGTCCAACTGTTAGTATGGGGCGCCGAGAGCTGTCATAACGTCAACAGTGTGATAAAATATCGAAGCTTGCCTAAACCAAAATGTAATAAAAGCCGTGTTCATTTTATTAGCTTAGTTCGCTCACGCGCGCGTGAACCTCAATTCAACCTAACCCAGACGTAACTCCCACATAACACCATAACAAACAACTGTGAACGCTCTGCGCTATTTTCAATCTGGTATTGACTTTTCAGTACCCTCATCTTCATAGCGTCTTCTGTTTCGAGGATAGTATCGTTTATAAGCTGGGCGTAGGGGTAGAGAGAAGTAAACACACTGGATGATTCCAGAATACTGGTGTGGCCGTCTCGCGTGAGAAGGGCAGGTGAACAAGACATCGGACCCATTGATGTGACGCCAACCTAGGAAAAATAAGTAAAAATATAAATTCAGTAGGCTGCCCTCCTTAGAAAAAAGGGCGTAAGTCTCATAGAACCGCGTATTTATTAGTGACCCTATTTCTTAACATGGAGGGTTAAATTTGCTTTAACTATCAAATTGTACATACGTCCTTTTTATTAAGAAGGGCAGTAGGTATCTTCTTCAATAAAGTTTTTGGCAGCTCTTTTTAGGAGAAGGAAAGCATATACTCGTTCCTCAAAATATAAAAGTCTACTGACGTGTCTAAAATTAGCCTACAAGCCATTTGACCGAAAAAACTTGATCGTCAACGATTTTTTCTAAAGCAGGATAAATTACATTTTACAAGATTTTATTAATTAACAAACGTTTGTTTCGGTTAAAACTTACAAGTCAATTTTGAACCAGACCCTGTTAATAGAATAAGTTAAAATAAAAAAAAAACTGTTAGGATTATACCGGATGACAGTGCGATATTATAGTAACAACTAGTATACTATAGTATAGTGGCAACTGGATCCCGCTATACTTAAGGGCTCGTCAAGAAATCATGTGATCATTTATGGGGGGGTGCGGATCAGAAAAATATCACAAATGATCACGATGGGGGAGGGGGGGTCCGAGAAGACATCACGTGTGATTTTTTTACACAGCAGGAAATTAAAGAAAAATATATTACTCAATAATGTTCATATCAAAATAATCCATTAATAATGAAACCTTGTGAAAACCCATGAACATAATATCGCACCTTTAGAACAATAATGACCTAATTCAAAATTTGTGCTTTCAATCTTCGAATCATAAATTTATTATCATAGAGACCTAACTCGAAATTTAAAATTTCTCAATTAGGTCACTATTGTTCTGAAGGTGCGATATGTGAAAACCCGTGGACCGAGGACATGATGTAGCGTGACATTGCTTAAACTAAAACCATTTTTATTTGCTGTTTTTTTAATTACTAACTTAATTCATACTTAGTCCTAAAACTACACGTGATCACCAAATATCACCAAGGGGAGGGGGGGGGGGTCAACATTTGGCCAAATATGATCACATGATTTCTGGACGAGCCCTAATGGGACCCACTGAATTGGAAGTCTTTAAAAGGGCTTGAAGCAGAAATGTTTACCGTGCAAAAACAGTACAGTTTGCAACAAAAGGGTGGATTTTTGACGGCATGGTTTTTCGTCACTTCGGTGGCAATTTTTTTTTTGTATATTTTTATTATAGTACTTATCATTTGGTAGGTTACATACTGAAATAAGAATGTTAAATATATGAGGCACCGATTTAATGACAATACTTTATTAGCAATTAAATTTTGAAAAAAATACACCACCGAAATGACGGCTGCTTAGAAAATCAATGTGAAATTAAATATTACGACATTAATATATTATTATTATTAGATATGTCTTACAAAAACCCACAAACTTTAGGTTTTATATATTATTTATTTATTTATTTATAGTTTCGTGATGATTTTCAAAACAGGGCTATTTATTTATTTATTTATTTATTTCAAAACATATTTACACAGCATTACAGTCATAAAACGAATACACTGTGAAACTGTTAATAATAATCTAAAATAAAAATAAAAGAGTACTCGACTGCCTGTCATCCATCGCCTCGCAAAACCTCAGGCACTCCGAGCACACAGCTATGTTGCATTAGACGTGTTTTGGATATCATCACCATGATATCTTTTTTTAAGAATGTTATCATTTTTAACAGTGGTTATAATGCATTTTAGTGTATTTTGTACATATTATAACATCAATCATCATTTCGGTGAACAGAAATGCCACCGAAATGATGCCACCGAGATGACGACAATTAAGTATTTTTAATATAACTACTAAACCAATTGCGCAATAAATATACGCCCGATTCGCGTAAATTATATCAACTTATCCTATTAAATATTAAAAGATGAACTGAAATAAGATATTGTACATTCTTATATAATAATACACTATTAGTTAATATTGGCACAGCTCCGCCCCGCTCCGCTCGTCTCCGCCTCAGTGGAGCCTCACCCTAAAGCTTAGCTGTAGCCAAACAACAGTGTTCGAATTGTTGAATGGAAAATGAAAAAATATCGATAAATTTAAACTAAATTTTGAGCATTAACGAAATATAACGTTATATAACGATACTATTCATAACGTTATAAAGGTCTGGTCGGTAATGCATTTGCGGTCTAAACTACAGTCTTAAATTGTTAACTTGAGAATGCAATAGCTATGGGTTACAGAACCCACTTACCATCAGTTAGAAGTGCGCTAATTAGACGTCTCTTAAAAAAATATTTGGTACTTGGTCAATAGGTGCGGGATTGTCATCCTATATTCATTTATATGTATATACTACATACATACATAATCTCACGCCTTCGTTCCCAGAGTGGGGTAGGCAGAGCTACAGAAATTACAAATATCTCTAAAAACTTGTTGATAATTCTATAACCACAATTTGCACAATTAGGCTAAGATGTTTACCAGCGTATTAGTGACAGGTTGCAAGCCCATCGCCTAACAGTACTACAAGCCTTTATTCCCTTAGTCGTCTCTTACGACATCCACGGGAAGACATGGAGTGGCACTATTCTAACTCGGCAACCACACGAGGCATGTATATACTGTTCTTAAATAATAAAAATTCAATTCAATTCTCGTCTCGCATATTCTCCCCAATCCAGAAAAAAATCTCTGGACAGCTAGAAGAGACTTGAAAAATCATCAACTTTCAATTAATCCATTTCAATTATTTTTTCGCCTTATGGGGGATGATGATTCAATTCAATGTTGAAGTTTACTATACAGGGTAGGAAAACTAACGCCACATGGACGGCAACTACATTAAAAATTTAAAATAGCCAATTCTACGCAAAGGAGACTTACTTGTATTTTTGAAAACATTTATTAGTGCATTTAAGGATTTTTTGAAAATTCGTCTGCCTTAACCGGGAATCATATTAGTCGAATATGACAAAACAATAAAATCATGTTATTATTTCGGTCTTTATTTAGTTTATATGTTGTAGATATAAATGATCACTATCAATGACCCTTTCGATCTGTATCATAAAACACGACTTTATAGTTTTGTCATATTCGACCAGGTCGATTCCCGGTTAATCAGACGAATTTTCAAAAATCCATAAATGCAGTAATCATTGTTTTCAAAAATAAAAGTAAGTCTCCTTTGTGTACAATTATTTTCAATATTTAAGATAGTTGCCGTCCATGTGGCGTTGGTTTTTTCTAACCTGTATAATTGTAATGGTATGGATTGAAAAACTTTAAATCATCATAAAATAGTTAAAAAAAAATTGTTTCATAGACCTCTAAGTTTCGAAAGTTTCGTGATTTTATTCATCCAATTTAAATGGTACATACCTCTAAATAAAAAAAAAATTGTAAGTCAACTATGAACTTAAATGTAGTCTTCACGGCCAAAAGCATAAGGCTGCGGCTCCACTGAGGCGGAGACGAGCGGAGCTGTGCCAATATTAACCAATAGAAGGCGCATGCGGTCACTTCGAGCGCGACTTGGGAACGTTAGTTTAAATTATATTGGTTAATATTCGCCCGCCTCAGTGGAGCCGCAGCCTAAGTGTCTATACAGCTATCTTGTCAAATATAAGTGTACATAGACCTTATTGTGACTGACATTGAGGCGTTTTGATATTTTTGACGATTAAGAACGTGTATATATTTATGACTTTTGTTTGACGGTTTCTACTTTGCTCGATTTTTTATTTGTCAAGGTCGATTACCAATTTGCTAAAAAGAATCCAGCCACGAAGGGAATAAAAGCAATAATAGTAGTTAACGTGACGGTTGCGTAATGCTAATTACGCAGAGTCGCGTACAATACTTTATCTACACACATATTATGAGTACTCTAAGATGGGTTCAGAAGCCGAAAGGCAAATGACCAGCATTACCTTACCTGTGATAGTAGGTGACAGCAATGACAGCTGTAACGTAATTTCATTACGTTATCAAATATTACAAGGGACATTCAAATTTGGAACATGTAATGGATGTCACAATGGACATCGCGGAGTTAACAGCTGTAATCGCGGTCACCTACTACCACAGGAGCTGGTTATGGCCTAAGTACGCATAATAGAGAACTTATGATTTGTGTGTAGATATAATGATTTACAATACTGATTACCTCAGTAAACGTGGACGAAGGTAGAAGGTGACGAAATAGGACTATGGACAAAGTCGTCCTAAACCGTGTGGGGCAATATCGCATCGAAATTTCAATCGAAATATGAATCGCCACGATATCGATTCAGATTGATCGTAACGACGGATCGTTCGGTATATGGGGCCTTTAAGGTATCTTTTTATATTTGGAATTACTAAACTCGAATAGAGTGAATGATAAAATAATGTAAGTACTACCCGGAAAAAATATATTAATGTACAACGGAGCGATGTCAAAGCTTCAGTTATGTCAACTTACTTTTATAGCGTTATGTAGGACAGGAAAATAACTGTTATTAGAAAATGTGTGTTGAGTTGATATGACAGCACTGACAGCGGAGAACAAGATGTGGACGCCATTAAATTTTTCTTGAAATAAGTTATTCCACGCGAAACGGCGGCATAGTAACTATTCCCGAATATTTAGGTTGACTTAGGGTTATTGTTGGTAAAAGGTCAAATTGACCCTCGATTAACTGGCGATTTATTCTAAGAATAAAATTTACTCTCAATTGGTCGAATCCGCCCTGAGCTAGTCCACGATTAGTCCACGTGTATTATCCTCTGATTATTCTGCCCTCCTTAGAAAAAAGGGCGTATGTCTCATAGAGCCGCGTAATGTATTAGAGACCTTATTTCTTGAGACGTAGGGTTGAATTGACCATCAAATTGCGCATGCGTCGTTTTTATTTACGAGGGCCGTATTCTAAGACGATGCCTGTGACAGCTCATAGCCATCGTCCTAATAGAACGCGAATGCGCGATCATGGTAGGTTCGCGCGAATTTTACTCGTACGAACGCGCGATCAAACGTTTGTAAATCTATTCGCGCGAACTTAGTTCGTAAGAACGCGCGATCAAACATATTGAATTCGAATAGGTGTCCTTGTTGCCGCGCCGCAATTCGCGCAATGTCGTGGCCAGGCCATTAAAGCTCGTACATAAAATTATTGCAATGAGGGCGTCCTATACTACGTTTGCCGATTCGCGGTCTCCACTCTTGCGATCTTCGCAAGGTGGCTGGCAAGAGCTGGATGAGAGTGCCCACGAATCGTGCTCGTTGGCGTGCAATGGGAGAGGCCTATGTCCAGCAGTGGACTATTAAAGCTGATGATGATGATGATGATGTAGTGACCCGCCCTCACATCGCTTCCGTTTGTGTGAGTTTTCTGTAACACGCGTACATAATTCAGAATTTATTATACATGTATATAAAAATGAATTCTTATCTCCCTTGGTCCCGCCTCACTCGAGAACGGCTCGACCTATTTGAATAATTTATTTTTTGTCGTGTTCGTAATTATCAGAACAAGGTTTGTATGAAAAAAAAACCCGGGTGGCCTCGGGCACGGATACCTACAAATATTGCTGCTTAAATACAAAAGCGCCACAAATCAAACACATACGACATATAGTCGATAAAATTAAAATTCAATCGCTACAAAAAAGCGACGTCAGTGCCCCAAGACAACGGGGTCTAACTAATCTTTACTAGGGTTAGGATTTTGGTAGCAAAACGTGATCCTAGAATCCATGGAGTCGCTTTTTCCTAATTATTATTACACGTCATTATCACTTTGATTTTGGCCTTACGTTTCTTTTATGGCAAGGAGAAGGCACGCGAGCACTCAGGCCACCTGAGGGCCCTGCCAAGATGCATTGCGCTAACTAGCGTTTCTATTCGATTCGTTTTTAAACCAATCGCGTCCACGCTACCAGTGACGCAATTGGCTTAACAACGAAACGAATAGAAACGCTAGTTAGCGCAATGCATATTGGCAGGACCCGCTGATGGTCATTGGGACCTGAGACCCATAGACATTTGAAATCACAAGGCTACAATCTCAAAACTGCAATCCTAAGACTTCAAATGCGTTGCCAACCCTAAAGACTAATAATAATTTCGTAATATTTCTAAATAAACTAAATACATGTTTGGTTCAGTATATCCATACCTACTAATATTTTTTTGTCTGTAACGCTATCACAGCGGGGATATCATCTGTATCAAAAATCATTTAAACTAGTTTAGTGATTACGGCATTTTTGGATTGGATACGGCATTTCGAAATATTATTATGACTATACTGAGGGTCAAAATCAATTTGGTATGTATTATAAATTATAATAATCAAGAAGCAGCGACTCCATAGATCCTAAAACGAAAGTCCCAATTAAAATTACCTGCTTTCCTTGATGCATAACGGGGCCGCCAGAGTCCCCTGCGCACACGCCTCTTGCGTCACCCTTTGCGCATGCGCAGTTAAGCCACGACTCCGCGCTTCGGTCACACTTTGAGACTTTCAGCTTAACCAATCGGAGCTCGGAACCTTGCGATAAGTTCTCTGTCCGGCCGTACCCTAAAATCTGAAATTCAAGATGAAGGTTCGGGTCTGAGGCGCTTGGTTCTAAAAAAGTCACCCCAGTCACCCTGTATACGGGTGATTCCACAGGCGTTTCAACCGCCGTCAGTCCGCTGTCATAAATATTGAAAGAATGAGCTACACCAAGCAGCTAACATTCACCCTGAGCTATACTGTTAACGTAATTCTTGCCACAATTGGTCAAATTTTATATATATTATCGCCTATTTCCTAAATACTTACGACAGCGGACTGTCGGCGGTTGAAACGCCCGTGGAATCACCCATACCTACTAATATTTCCTTTAACGCTATCACAGCAGAGATATCCTCCATACCAAAATTCATTTAAGTTCGTTTAGCAGTTTAATGAATAAATGAATTTTGAAATATTAAATACTGAAGGTCAAAATCAAAGTGATATGTATTATAATAAACAGTAAATAGCGACTCCATGGATTCTAGAATAACGATTTCCCACCAAAAGTCCTAACTCTACTTATTACTTTTCTTTTACACGCAACAAATAAGTTTAGCATTTTTTTACTTCACTGTTTCGTTCTGGAAGCTTCGCAGCACCTTTTCGTCCAAATTACCGCAGTGTTTGAAGTCAAAAGTCTTTGACCAGTGTGTGTTGCCAGTGATGACTTACGGATCTGAGACGTGGGCGTTAACAATGGGCCTTATAAGGAAGCTCAAAGTCACTCAGAGGGCTATGGAGAGGGCTATGCTCGGGGTTTCTCTGCGTGATAGAATCAGAAATGATGATATCCGCAGTAGAACTAAGGTTACCGACATAGCCCGAAGAATAGCCAAACTTAAGTGGCAGTGGGCGGGGCACATTGCTCGCAGGACTGATGGCCGATGGGGTCAGAAGGTTCTTGAGTGGCGTCCGCGGACCGGGAGACGAGCTGTAGGTAGGCCTCCAACAAGATGGGGTGACGACCTTGTAAGGATCGCGGGAACGCGGTGGATGCGAAAAGCACAAGACCGGTCTGAGCGGAGAGCCTCGGGCGAGGCCTATGTCCAGCAAGTGGACGTCTTTCGGCTGAAATGATGATGATGATGATTTTTTTACTGCTGTCAACAATGTCAATAGTCAGAAACTTCATGGTTTTGCGACGTGTCAGAATTGACTCTTTATCTGGCTAACTGTAGGTTACTTGATTAGGTTTGACATATAAAATCCTGAAAAAGTAACATTTTCTTAAAAAATCCTTAAAAATTGCGAAAATTATAACCAACACAAAGACTAAAAATAATTATGTCAGAAGATAATGAACCCCAAAGTGGCATGCTAGCTCAAGAGTTGTCGCATATAAACAAAAGGGCATTGGGTAAATTTGTTTGAAGAATATTGTCATATTTTTTTTCAGCGGCCACTGATGATTTTTACATAGTTATTTAGAGGACCTCTAAATACACATAGATATATATAATTTATGGCGTTAAATAATATCGGAGCGGAGATTTTAAAGATTTAAGTATTCAGTTTTTAGTACAAAAGTACGCCCAAGTATGAATATTTAAATATCTCGGCTCCGATGCACTTAAGAGTATTACATGACATAACAAAATATGTTTATTTTTAATAAATCTATCATAATTTACCACTTTTACGAATGGCCGCTCACCTTGAAAATGTATGAATTTTACAAATGACAACACTTTTACCCAAACCCCTTTGGAGATATACAACAAGCGCTTATGGGCAAAAAAGTAAGAGTTCCTCTTCCAAGTGAGTTAAACTCTGTTAAATTTCGCACGCGTACAGTCTAGGAGTTTAATTGTTATGCCACTACGGAGCCCTGTCATAATGACAGCGTCAAACCACATGACAGAAATTAAGCTTAAAAATGAATGATTAATGTTATGCGACAGGGTTCCATAGTGGCATAACAATTAAAGTCCTTGGCTGTACCAAAATGCTCAAAGATAAAACAGATGGTAATTAATGCAAATTGACTAATTCAGGCGATACGGTGCAATAAACGAGCCTAACCAAGATAACCTCAGTGCCCCGTATCTTAGATTGATATAGATTAAATTTATTTGAATAGGCAATAGGGGTGTGTCCTGGGTAAAAAAGTAATAATTCTAATTAATCCCTCAGTAAGATTATCAAAAAATATTGAACACGTATTTTTGCTTTTTTAAATCAATCAAAATTGACAAAGTGGGGGCTCGTCATTTTTTGTTTAATTTACAAAAGAAAAAATACGTGTTTAATTTTTTTTCATAATGTAAATGACGGACTAATTAGGTTTTTTAGGACACTAGCCTATTACCTACATATTGTATTTGAGCGTGAGGTCACCAAATGGTCCCTATGGCATACCAGCGTCTTTCATAGTTGATTTGTCCTTTTGTCTGTCTGTTTTTTTCTGTTCTTTCTATTTTTGTTCATCTTTAGTTTAATTTAGTTTAGTCTATTTATTCATCAATGTAATGTTACAATATAAGTTGCATTGCATGTCAAAAAATACGAAATTACATTGAGATCGTCATAAATACAAAATAATAAAAGAATAATACAAAAACAACACTCAAATAATCAAAGACAACATTAATAAACAAGTAATAAATGGTCATTGTCCGACGTCAAATATACAAAAAGTAATAAAGGTCAAATAACAATACCTAATAAATTTACAATATCCAATAATAGGTTTCTCAGCTGATGTTTAAATGCTTCGTCGGATGGTTCATTTTTAAGTTTAGCGGGTGGTGTAGGGTTTGTCTGAATCGCTACCACCATTTTACCTTTTAACCTACAGCCGTTTATACAGTTTTATACGGGTGTTTTTTTAGTGTCCCTAAAACCAACGCTAAAACTGAGAGGGCTGATAGAGCAGCTAAAAAGCTATCGATTTAACCCCTATGTATGTTCAGCGATTGTTACTAGTTTCGGAGATATTGATCATTTTAATCTGATTTTTTGTAATTTTCCCTTATGTCCGTGTCACGAAAAATCATTAAATTCATGTTTTATTTCATAAGTTTTTCAGTGATATCATACATAATTAGAATCATTACGAATCAGCGAAGTTTTTAAACCTACTTGCCCGTTATATTTCCAATTTTTTTTTTTAAGTAATCACTTATTGTTGTTTTTTCCATACTATGTGAAAAGCAAACACTGGGACACCCAGTATGGAGAAACAAACTTTATTTGATTATTTAAAAAAAAACTGAAAAAAAACGGGCAACGCGTGTCGTAATGCCAATTACGCAGAGTCGCGTACAATACTTTATCTACACACATATTATAAATACTCTAAGATGGGTTCAGAAGCCGAAAGGTAAATGACCAGCATTACCTGTGGTAGTAGGTGACAGCGATGACAGCTGTAACGTAATTTCATTACGTTATCGAGTATTGTAAGGTAATGGATCTAAATTTGGAACATCTTCCAAAATTAACAACTGTCATCGCTGTCACCTACTACCACAGGTAATGCTGGTCATTGCCTACGGGTTTTGAACGCGTAATAGAGGACTTATGATATGTGTGTAGATAAAAAAATATTCTAAACCGGTACTCGTACAGAGGCTTTATTTTGCCGTATTATGTTTTACAACTAGATTCCTTGGTATTATTTCAGTTTTAGTTACTCGTAGTGCACCTAGCATGAGTCTTGCACAGTTGTTTAAATGTTTATTTTGACTGGTATCACTGGAAACTAGCATGTCAACCATAGACCCAACCCCTTCCACTTTCGGTGACCCAAGTTTCGGTGGTGGTCCGCCTCTGTAGGAATATTTCTGCATTTCCGTGTTTAAGCCTTCGCATTTCTCCAGAGCGCAAACGAAAATGGAAAACCGAAAACGTCAAGCAAAAAAATCTAAGAAAAGAAGTGCAGAAAGGAAGAGAATGAGTAAAGCTAGAAAACGTGAGGCCGCGTCACGAGCCGAGAGCCGCCGTCGCATGACAGAGCTTATTTTCTCTCCTGACAACAGCGAAGATGCTGGTCAGCCAACCTTCAATGCCAATGAAGGCGCCATCACGGGCCCGCGATATTTTAAAGCAGTTGCGAGAAAGTCGCCAGAACCCCATCCATACTCCTTCTCAGCACCACTTCCTGGCCCGTCGGGATTACAATTTCAGCAGCCACAACGAGCCTCACCGGTCGCAGGGCCGTCATCTGCACGAGACCTTCCAATAGTTCAAGCTGATGATGAAACGAACACGGATCCAGAAATCGAGGAGATCTTGAAAGAAATAAGGGCAGCTCCGGTTTTAGGAAAAGCTATGAACAAACTAATAGCAAGCAGCATGAAAGAAATATTGGCCAATGGTTTAGATGAAGAAATCAAAAAGAAACTGATGGATGAATATCTGGTGCCTCAGAACTGTCAGCTGCTTAATGCACCAATACTCAATGCCAAAATCAAGGCAATACTAACCAAAACTGTTCGTGATGCAGATGCCTATTTTGCGCAATCGCAAATGCAAACGGCCAAGGCTGTGGCAGCGCTTGTGCAAGCCTTGCATTTTTTGGCGGAGCGAAATTTGAGCCGCCGCAAAATTTTAAAGCCTATAATTGATGCCACTCACCTTATGTGCGATAATCTCTATCGGGATACGATAAAAAGACGTAATTCTGTGGTACCATCGGCAGCCTCAGTCAGGAATGCGTTTATGGCCAGAGTACGAAACGAGTTGGTTTTCAATGAAATAGACGATGACACGTTCGAAGATGAGTCTGAGCCGGAAAATCATAGATTTATCAGGAAATATTTTGAAAAACAAGGTGGTAGTTTGCAAGAAGCAGTACGCCGCTCGTCTTCTCGCTCGCTGTCTCCATTGCCGCCTCGCCCTGCGGTACCGTGCCCATCGGAAGACGCCTCTAACCCGAGATTCGAGGTACAGTACGCTGGCCGTTTCCAACCCTCAAAGCAAAAGAACGGTGTTATAACTTTACCGTGTGAATCTATGTATCAATGTATCTGTGTCTGTCTGTGGCAGCCTCCAAACGGATAGACCGATTCGGGTGCGGTTTTTTGAAAAGAAGGCCAGTTAGGACAGCTTTCGGCTATAATTGAGTAAATTTGGTTGAGTCGGTTCAACAGATATAATATCGGGGGTTTTATCTACTTCAGTTATCTTGTCATCGGTATTACCGGTTTCTTGTCGTGGACGCGGAGATACATTCACTTTAATTTCTGTTTATACTAGAAATGACTTTCAAAGTTTGTGCCAAATCGGCTCAAAAGTCAAAAAACCTGCTGTAACACGCCGTTTTAAATTATGTGTTTTATTTGTTTGGGATATTATCAAGATTTTTGGTGTAGTATTTGTAGTTTTAGCTGTAGGAGACGTGCAACGATTCTAAATCTAAAAAACGTACGTACGTTTTCTGGTTTATCAAGAGCCATCTAACTTTAGCTTACACTGTGTTGTATGAAAAAAAAACACGCTTGCTTTACATGTGTACTATAGGTAACTAAATTTTTTCACTTTATTATTGTTAGAATTAGTGCGCGGTACAATCAGCCTCATAAGTACAGTCAATGGTAAAAATAATAACCATATATAATATTGCCATAGTACGGTCGGTGTACATATTTTCGACACTTTGTGGTGTAAATATTGGGGCCCTTGACTGTACCTGTACAATTTTGTACCTTATCACTTTAACGCCTTTGACATATTAGTCTAGCAGTAAAACATGACGTGAAAGTGACAAAGTACTAAAGAATGCAATACTTATAAGGCTGAACATATATGTATGTATATGTAAACAATAGAACAGCTGTGACTTTCCTAATTTAATGTGACATACAGACAGACATGGCTTTAAGCTAGACTAGTTAAAACTAAACCGCTTCGGAGCATAATGTACAATACGCAAAATGAATATGCAAAACGAATAAACTGAGAAAATGAACAATACGCAAAATACATAACGTATATTGCACAACATGCAAAATGTACAGAAGCAAAAAGAAGGTACATTTTGCGTGTACTTAGTCAACAATTTTGCGCTTTATAATTATATTTAGAGAATGTACTTTTTGCTTTTGGAAATTTGGCTTGTTTCGCAATATAATTTATCTACACTCATCATAAGTCCTCTATTATGCGTTCAAAACCCGTAGGCAATGACCAGCATTACCTGTGGTAGTAGGTGACAGCGATGACAGCTGTTAATTTTGGAAGATGTTCAAAATTTGGATCTCATTACAATATTCGATAACGTAATTTCAAAATTATGTTACAGCTGTCATCGCTGTCACCTACTACCACAGGTAAGGTAATGCTGGTCATTTGCCTTTCGGGTTGTAGAACCATCTTAGACTACTTATAATAGGTGTGTAGATAAAGTATTGTACGAGACTCTGCGTAATTAGCATTACGCAACCGTCACGTAAACTACTATTGTGTACATGTTGCGTATTGTTCCTTTTACCCGTTTTAACGGGGTCCATATTGGCTCATATAAAATTGGTCTTTAGATTTTTTATACAAATAACGATTTGTGTCTATACTCATCATTTCTTCGAAAATGTTTGCTTACACTTTTTTGTTCACACTTTTTTAAGTCATAATCATCGCAACTCATAATGCATTTTTTTCAAACATTGTTACTTATTTTAGATTATTATAAATCTAACCCAACCTAACCTAAATTTATCTACACGTAAGATATTTAAGAAATTCTGAAAAGTGTACGGTTCCATGAATATTGGCGCTATAAGTTCAGATGATTATAAGTTCCGATCATTAGTATTAAAAAATATTATGAAGATTATGGAGAGTGATCATTAGGTTGTCAAATTATATGAGATACATTTTCGGAGTTCCAATAATCTAATTTGCAATTTTATATGAACTTTGGCGCACCCGTTTTAACGATTTATGCGTCGTTGGACTAAAAGTAAATATGGCGATGTATAAAAATGTCTACATATAAAATAAAAATTGGTCCGAGTATTAGAAAGCCAATACTTCAAAATGTCTAAGTCTTATCAAGTCGGAATATAAAAAAAGACTACTTTCAAAGTATACAAATGTCTAAGTCTTATCTTAGTGCCGCAACATATTTATATTTGGTCTAATATACAGGTGGACATTTCTATACTTCGTCGAAATTATATACGCACGAACTTATGCAAGTAGACATTTTTATACATCGCCATATTTACTTTTAGTCCAACGACGCATAAATCGTTTTAACGTTTTGCGTGTGTATTGTACGTTATGCTCCGAAGCGAAAAACTTACTTCAATTTCTGCGCTTTGTATATCATTCGCGGAAAACATCTTCATTCCTTCCAGTATATCCATTTCTATGTCTACGCTGCGACTAGTTACGTTTGACCTCTGGAACACCTTCATCAAGATCATGTTGGTCCTGGTTCTAACCAGCCCCACGTCATGTTGAAGAATTACTACGTCCGCTCCTTGCCCTTCGTCGGAGGTGACGACGCGATAGCTAAAAAAAATATGTAATACCTAGTACGGCCGGCCTTGCAAGTCGCTGCACACTTTAGAGTCGTTTAGTCGTTTAGATAGATCCAGGGGGCAAATTTTTGTGACAGGTAGGGAGTTCCTGTAAAGATAAACTCGCTTATCGATGCTTGTTATATTGGTCTAAGATCCGAATAGGAGACGACCTTCACCCAGCTGTTTATTCGATAAAAAGTATTTTATATCTAATTTAATATGTTAAGTAATATATGGCGAATAGGTAGGCTGAAAAAATTCAGTCCAGTATTTAAAAATGCACTTTGTTTTAAATTGCAATTGCTTGTTTAATAGACAAATTACATACGAATCGAAAGAAAGAAGCCTAAGTTTGGTGCAAATTATTAGAACCGGCTTACCTGCTTTATACCTGCCTACCCAATAGTTATATGATGGGAACAAAATAGTCAACCTAACGTTTGCGTATTCTATTATAGGCTTTATTCTTTCGATTGGTATGTAATTTGCAGGGAGCGTACATTTCATGCAGGTTTCGTCATAATGACGTATTCATATACAGGTGTTTCAAAAAACGTAGTGACAGAGATAGTCTATTAACGTTTATTATAACTAACATAATAGTTTTTGAAATATAAAAAATAAGTATTTAATGGGTTGGAAACAAAATGATTTATTGTGTAATATGATATTAAGTACTATCACTCAGTTTCGTCTTCTCTGTAGTCAACAAGTTGAAAAAAAAACTTTACTTCGTTATAATGTTCTTTCACTGTCCGTGTCAAGTGTCAATATATATCTACTGAAACGGAAGAGGTTGATTAGATAACAGTGATGAATGATTAATCATATTTTGCATAATTAGGTACAGATAAATAAACGTTCGTTATTCCGTTGCTCTTTTCATACTTGTTGACTACGGAGAAGACGAAACTGAGTGATAGTACTTAATGTCATATTACACAATGAAGCATTTTGTTTCCAACCCATTAATACTTATTTTTTATATTTCAGAAACTATTACGTTAGTTATAAATTATAACTAATTAATGTATCTCTAAATAACACGCATAATTAAATGAAGAGATAGTCATGAAAACCAACAATTCGTTCGACGTCATACGCCTGTCATCGGCATGAAATGTACGCTGCCTGGTAATTATATACTGGACTGAAATTTTTCAATCTACCTTTTTGCCATATATTACCTCACATATTAAATTTGATATAAAATACTTTTCATCGAATAAACAGCCCGGTGAAGGCCGTCTCCTATTCGGATCCTGTACTATACTAGTGATCACTCCAAGATTTTTTATAGTAACGTTTTTTTTTTTCAAAACGATTTTTGAGACTTTACTCATCATATTTTTTTTCTTAATTACTGCCCCATCAAAAAAAAATCGGTTGTTAAACGTCACCGTCTTGGCTAAATAAGGTGGCTAAATGACTTTTCAATTATTGTGGAGGTAAATTAATTTAAATACTCTGTGTGAACTTCGTACTAGTCTTCAGTTACACAAAAATACATACAATACTGGGGACGATCACTGGTATATGGATAAAGCATCGATAATCGAGTTTATCGATACAGAAACTCCCTACCTGTCAAAAATCAAGTCAAGTTTGAAATGCTGTACTAATCGTCAAAGGTATTAAAGCAAAAAAAAAAAACAAAGTGGGCAGCACTTAACAAGCCGACTGTACGGTCACGGAAGTTCATTTGCTACCCATTTCAAAGAAAGTCTGCTTGAAGTTGTCATTGTCAATAGAGATGTCAATTCATTTGTAATTGGTAGGAAACTCAACCTTATTGTCGTAGAATGTCAGATTGACTTTGGACCTAAGGTGGGTCACAAATTACATTCCTTGACTGTACCTTGGAGCTCGAGCTGGGTTCACCTGTTTTTCCCAAAACGACTACTTAACTGATAGGTACCTATATATGTCTTGACCCCAAAAAAACTTCCAAAAAATGTATACATTAATAAATAAATATCAGGGGACAATGTCACACCAATTGACCTAGTCCCAAACTAAGCTCTAGGCTTGTAATATGGACTAGACAACGATATAATTCTAATATATAAAATTCTCGTGTCACAGTTGTCGTTGCCATACTCCTCCGAAACGGCTTGACCGATTTTGATGAATTTTTTTGTGCTTATCCGGTATCTATGAGAATCGGCCACCATCTATTTTTCATCCCCCTAAATGTTAGGGGTAGTCCACCCCTAAATTATTTATATGGCAAAACAACGTTTGCCGGGTCAGCTAGTATTTATATAGAGAAAAAATACTTAAATACATAGAAAACATCCATTATACAATCTGCCCTTACCGGGATCTAATCCCGGACTGAAAAGGCCAACGTGTCGTCAAATTAAAAATCGGAGTGCAAGAACATGATTATTGATTTCAAACCGATGTATAAAAAATTAAAAAATGAAGGGGTTTCTCACTAAAATGAACCTGATCCCGAGCTATGCTCTAAGCTGTACTGCAACAGCATAACCTCGTAAGGCCCAGTGTGCAATAAGATATACATAATCAAGGCAATTTAATTTGAACTGTGTTGCTATAAGAATAAGGTTAATTTTCCTATGTTCATAAACTGAAAATGGCATTATCGGTCAATCGTAATTGAACTTTATTGTCTTGATTTTAGGTTCAAAGTCCCACTGACAAAATACTCCCTGTTTGCAGTATGGTGGGCCTTACAAGGATAAATAAGTGATCATTTTTGTACCTTCTCACTTTAACGTCGTGTTTGAAATGTCATACAAAATTGTGAAACGATTGAAAGCGACAAGGTACATAAATGATCACTTATTCATGCTGTTGAGTGTACTATGGGCACTAGAAAGCGATATCCTTACTTACAGTATTCCCAGCTTCTTAATAGCTTTCGGCGGGCTATCGCTATCACGCTTGCACTCGCAACTGACAGTATATTTGTCACTCGTGTGTCATAGAAAAACGAAGATTGCCGATCGCTATTAAGAAAATGGTAGCACTGTACATACATATCGCTCGGGGTTTCTCTGCGTGATAGAATCAGAAATGATGATATCCGCAGTAGAACTAAGGTTACCGACATAGCCCGAAGAATAGCCAAACTTAAGTGGCAGTGGGCGGGGCACATTGCTCGCAGGACTGACGGCCGATGGGGCCAGAAGGTTCTTGAGTGGCGTCCGCGGACCGGGAGACGAGCTGTAGGTAGGCCTCCAACAAGATGGAGTGACGACCTTGTAAAGATCGCGGGAACGCGGTGGATGCGAAAAGCACAAGATCGGTCTGAGTGGAGAGCCTTGGGGGAGGCCTATGTCCAGCAGTGGACGTCTTTCGGCTGACATGATGATGATGATGATGATGGTACATACATATACAGGGTGTACACTGTACAATCCAAATGGGTCAGTATGGTGAAGTCGGAAACTATGAGAGATAGCGAGATCTGTTCTTAGGAACCATGACTTCGATTTTAGATTTAATAATAATTACATTCAAACTTTTTTATTAACTCTCATACATAACCGGGAATCGAACCTGGTCAAAATCAATGTGTAAGCTGCAAGTCGCAAGAAGCACAACACTAATGGAATTGGATAGGAACTGCTTGGTATGCTTCAACATAAAACTACATGCTTTACGGATATTGGCACTAAGGTACACCTACACATTGTTATGATCACATACCTTTATTAAATTAAAAATGCTTAATTAAAGGGTGCAGACTCGTGGTCACCCCAGTGCCTTTCGACGGAGCCCTGCCTATGGCAGGGCTCCTATTTCTGAGCGATTTGCCCTTCGGGCATCTTAAGATACCTAACGAACCTAACCTACCTACTTTTGCGGAATAAAAATTATTTCTGACGAATAACCGACTAAAGCGAATAGCACTGGGGTAACAAACTGGTGTGACCACGAGTCATCCGCTTAATTAAAATGTTTTGTTAATTCCTCATAACTAAGTTAAAACTCTGAAAATGATCGTATTTTTTATACTACTAATTTAACTGTATGGATGGAATGCTATTAATAATTGAGTATGAGTATGATGATAGTTTTAATGTTATGACGACTCCATACCTCGCTTTAGTCTTACCGTGCTATGAAAGTTCCGATTCCTATATTATGTTTTAAGGCTTGGGATCCGTCTGTCTTTCCGCCCGTATATGGACTGTATTTTTGAACCGTAACAACTAGACACTTAAAATTTTCTCAGAGTGTAAAAATAGTGTTAAAGAATAGTGTGTTTTTTCGTTTTTAGTTTTATCTTAATTTTATACGGTGCCCTTCGAGTTCTAGTTCATCTTGGTCGTTATTTTTAGATCATTAAAGATAATGTCATTTTGTCGTAAAGATCTCATTGTTTTTTTATTCATACTGAAATCATATTTTTTGAATTAGTTTTAGATAAAAAATCCTATGAATTCTTTGGCAGATAATTTTGTTTTTTTTTTTTGTATACAATTTTGTATTTACTTTAAAGTATGTTTTTTATTATTTGAAAACATGATGAGTGGGGACGCGGCCGAGGCAGGTGGGCGGCCGAGTGGCTCTCCATTCATTCCGCCCAGAGATTAAAAAGATATTTTAACCTTGTAAGACCCAGTGTGCCATAACATGTACATAATCAAGTCAATTTAATTTGAACTGTGTTGCAATGGGAATAAGGTTTATTTTCCTATGTTCATAAACTAAAAATGGCATTATCGAACAAACGTAATTGAACTTTATTGCCTTGACGGTAGATTCAAAGTCCCACTCACAAAAAAAACCCTGTTTGTAGTATGGTGGGCCTTACGAGGTTAAAACTGAGATATTTGAAAACATGGCCTTCTCATCAATGTTACGTTAAACTGCCCTTTAACATCTGTAGTTTAGTACAAGAGCGACTTAAAGAGAACTACAAACCACGAAGGTAGTTTTAAGAGCAAATTGCACAAGATTGTATGTCCATAATAATATGTGAGGCATAAAGGCCGAGCCACACCGGATGCGTGCGCGTAAACGTGACGTGCGCGTTCGCTTTCCACTGTGGTGTACAAAAAGATAAAAGAAATTTATTCAGTAAGTAGGCCGCACGGGCACTATTACACGTCAAGAATCTACCAGCGCTTCCCAAGAGGAGACCACTGCTGAGAAGAAACGCCGCAAGAAACTCAGCAGTCAGTCATTTTTTAAACATATTTCTTATTACAATGGTACTACTTAGTCTAGCATTATATAAAGCTATAAATATTAAATTAAATATAGTATCAAATAACATGCGTAGTTCAGCAGGAAAACATGCCAATTAAGAATCTTACGGGAGAGATAGAGAGAAAGAAAAACACATAACTTATGTGTATATAAGATGGTGCGAGGCGACCATATAAAAGTTTCGATATGTTTTCCTACATCAACGGTGTCCCCTAGACAAGACAATGATTTTGCATTTGAATAAATTATTATAGACTAAGTTTCGGATTTAGGCCATGCATTTTAGTCTGTTAGATAGTCCTCGATCCTATAATACGCTTTAGACATTAACGACCTTTTCAAGTAATTTTTAAGTGCTGGAAAGGGTAACTTTAAAACTTATAGTATGAATCCTCCTCATACATGTCACTATACAACGCAGTGGAAAGCGAACGCGCACGTCACGTCTACGCGCACGCATCCGGTGTGGCTGGGCCTTAAACATACATGATATTTAGTCGGAAAAGTCCGCATGATGGTGTCTTGCTTTCTCACTCGAATTCAGTATCCACCAATAAAAAAATGAATACGAAGATATACGACAAAGAATAATGAGCAAATTGGTCCATATAACCAATACAAATCGTCCCTTTACTTTCTCAACCTCGTATCTGATCGAATAGTTAGACAGGAAAAGCACTCATGTTTTCTATAGAATAAAGACTACTTTCCTATCAAAATATTCGATCAGATACGAGGTCGTAAGGCCCAGTGTGCAATAGGATGTACATAATCAAGGCAATTTAATTTGAACTGTGTTGCAATAAGAATAAGTTTTATTTTCCTATGTTCATAAACTGAAAATGGCATTATCGAACAAACGTAATTGAACTTTATTGCCTTGACGGTAGATTCAAAGTCCCACTCACAAAAAACTCCCTGTTTGTAGTATGGTGGGCTTTACGAGGATACCACGTGAAAGCTAGTTACATAATCTTCATTTTCTAATACGGGGACAAACTACAAAAACCCCGGAGAAGAGAGTTATCTATTAGCCTGCAAATATTCACACACACACAACGTTTATTACTACACTAGCGATGCCCCGCATGCGTTGCAATGCTATTTCCCGTAAATCCGACTCTCGCTTGACCGATTTTTTAGACTAAACTATTCCTCATAGAACTGGCTATCATGTACGAAAAGATTTATTCCAATACGACGGGTAGTTCCAGAGATTACCCTGTTTAAACAAACACACACACACACTTACACGTCAAACTTATAACACCCCTCTTTTTGGCATCGCGGGTTAAAAAAATATCTCGATTCTCCCAGCCTTCACAGTCTAGTCGTCATAATAACAATTACAGCAAATACTCGTAGTGGGATCAATAAGCATACATACGTTATAATTGACAACATTTAAAAAAAAAAGCATTTTGGATTTTTCGCGTTTATTATAGCTGGTTCAAAATTAGACTACACGTGTTTCTCGGTTTTTATTTATTTAACTTAAATTCGTCGTTAATAATTTAATAAAGAAATAATCATTAAAAAGACCGTATATACAAAGTTAGGAATACTGATGTCGTGATCTTAGCATGATATAAAATTAAAAAGGTAACTTTCAACAGAAATAGAACTGACTGTCATGTCATGTCACTTGTCAACCATAACAACTGTAACAACATGAATTCGTCGACTTTGGGCAGATTGCGGCCGCTTTTACAAATCCGTTAGTCACTTTCATTTTTAATAGCGTATATCAAAACAATAGTATTACGAGAATCGAAAGCGTGTCGTTAGAATCAAGACATCCGTCAGACAGATGAAAAATGGACATGACAGTTGCATATTTTTTTCCATTCGTATGGTAATAAATGGACTTAGGGCACTATAAGTGTATTTCTAACATTCACAATCCAACTTTTTTACTGTTTTTCACAAATTTAAAAAAAACTAATTCTTAAAAAAATACAAAAATATTTTTAATGTAATCAGCAGTATAAAATCTACAAACGGTATTTTACTTTACTACTTTAGCAGATGTGAACACTTTAACGTCTTGTTTGAAATGTCATACAAAATTGTGAAACGATTGAAAGCGACAAGGTACATAAATGATCAGTTATTTATGCTGTTGACTGTACTCTACTGTATCGTGTGTAGTGATGTGTACGATCAGTTTACCTTTCTGAAGGGGCTTGTAAACAGTTTGGTTATTCTTTTGAATATTCTAGTCAAAATGGCATCGGTACCATATTTAAAGTAATATTAAAGTTACGTCGTCAATCAAAACTCTAGAAACTTCTTATGATTTTGTTTACAATGTAATACAGTTTAGAGATGGCAAATCAAATCGGTTGACTGTAAGTATAATTAAGTTTTGATTCAATTGTATTTTACACGATTTTATTGTGTTAGTTTTAATAGTAAGTAGGAAGGTATTTAGCTTTCCATGTTTTTTTTTTTTTTTTTTAATTTTAGTTGATAATTTTTTTTTGTGTTAATTATTATTTAAATGACACATAAACCTTTTTTAATTGATTCTAGATTAAACTTGGTCCTAAATAAAAATTGACATTATTATTCCATCAATAGATACAATTAGCACATTGTCTCCAGCTAGGCTAGCACGGCAAGACGAAAGGAAGCCGTGGAGTCGACATTAACATTAAAATACAAGTCTCATTCGTTAATTGAATTGCGAATTTTAATATAAATAATGACAACAACTATCACTTTTAATTTTCATTCTATTAAGAGATAATAATAAACAATAATTATGTACATGAAAATAGTTAAGTACCTAGTTACCTAGGTTATCATAGCCATAAAACATGTAGCAGCTACAGGGAATGAGAGCTTCAAAATCTTGAAATGGCATGGCGTACATTTCATTTTGTTTATAATTGTAATCTTTCATCACTTAGCTTAACTTTACTCAGCGGCTCAGGGCGAATATAAAATCATTTTGGAATTAAATAAACAAATGAGTATGAGTTGAATTTTTTTGTTATTGACGACTCCACAGCTCTCTTTCGTCTTACCATGCTATGAGAACTCCGAACTCTGGTTATAGGTATATTTAATTGCTATACTTATTTATATTTAAGTTGAATTATTTTAGTGATGGCAGCCCCCGACGGATACCCAGGGGGGTATAGGTATAGAAACGAGAGTTGAGGTCATGCACACGTCTTCATGTCATGTATTAACAGCGGTATACCCTTGTTTGGCATTAAAACGTTTTCCAGACTTATCTTATGGGCAAACGCTTTTTCCCGAAATTGTAAATATTTCAGGATTTTTATAAAACTAACCTAACCTATGGTACTACAAGATGGTCCTCAAATAAATCCTGAAATATTTACAGTTTCGGAAAAAAAGCGTTTGCCCATTTGATATGTTTGGGAAAGGTTTTTGAGCCAAATGAAAGGGTACCATTAACAGCAGAATTTTAAATTGTTTTTTTTTGGTACCGATAGCAATATCAACATTACGGCTAGATATATCGAATAAAGAGTTTATATTATTTTGTTGAATTTTCTTTGACCATTGTTAATAGTAATTTTATATCCCAACGCGATAGTAAATACCTACTCACGCAATAAAAACGTTTCAAAATCATTTTATACGTATACTAAATACAAAAAATGAAAAATTTACTGATCTTTTGTGTGTTTTTTTTTGTACCTACAAGAAACTGTTTACATCAGTAGCTTTGTGGTAACTTTGTTTTTGGCTGCGGCTCCAATATTAACCAATAGAAGGCGCATGCGGTCACGTCGAGCGCGCCTTGCGCACACTCAAAAAAATGAGAGCCAACAAAGAGAGATTTTCACTTAGTTGACAAAAAATGATTACAATAGTTAAGATATTAGTTATATCAACCAAAGCTGATAGTTAACTACAACAATTTATTTAGTGAATCAACTAACATCTTAGTTGATGTATCTATCGTCTTGTTAGGCTCGTATGGGACCAAGACGCTTATGCACAACAATCACAATGTTGTTACAAGCGACCAATTATTTTTTTCAGTGCACGTTAGTTTAGATTCTATTGGTTAATATCCGCTCCGCTCCACTCCGCTCATCTCCGCCTCAGTGGAGCCGCAGCCTTTAAGACCGTTGAAAAATAAAGTTAACAAGAAACAAAAGATGAATTGTTCGACAACTTCAACCTTATCATACGAGTATCTATCTCGTATATCGAAATAAACCAGAGGGCTCAGACAATATTCACTACGCTACTAACGTTTCTATTTGATTTTTAAACCAATCGCGTCACTGGTAGACCACGTGACTTTTCGTATCACGTCATCTTCCAGTGACGCGATTGGTTTAAAAACGAATCGAATAGAAACGTTAGTTAGCGTAGTGCATCTTGTCTGAGCCCTCTGATCTTCAAGTGCCTAGTTTAATTACCAAGTTTTATTAAACCACTGTTTACTACTTCTCAAAAATGTCACATTCATTCATTCATTCATTCACTACATTTTTGCCACTTGTACAGTCAACAGCATAAATAAGTGATCATTTATGTACCTTGTCGCTTTCAATTTTTTCACAATTTTGTATGACATTTCAAACACGACGTTAATGTGACAAGGTACATAAATGATCAGTTATTTATGCTGTTGACTGTACCCTATGAAGCTGTTTGTGTACGAGTAATCATTCACTCTCACTCCGAGATCTATACCAACGTTATTGATATTCTTTAATTGACAATCCATCTTAATTTACATGATATGTATCTACATTCGTCGATGAAACTGCAATACCGCGTAACCAACAATTGCTAATGCCGCGTAATTGGCATGTGGCAAATTTTACAGGAGAGCATTAAAATTGAATATCTTTGTGTTTATTGAGGTTAGACTTACCCAAACGCTAAATAACTTTGTTAACCCCATGATATAGCTGTTTATTATATTAAGCATCCAAAATTACCAGTAGGTATGTATTTATATAAAGCACTTACGCGGTATTACACAATTGAATAATACGTCATCTCTATACTTGTATGCACATTCGCGGAATTGTAAAAACGACATGCTCTCTCGCGGTATCGACATGACGTGACTTTGGAGCTTTCTGATTGGTTATCGACACAGCTGTCAATGCCGTCTGGAGCCTATCACAGTGCCGCGAAAACTCAAATTTGACACATTTGTTAGTTACGCGGTATTAGCCATTGTTGGTTACGCGGTATTGCAGTTTCATCGACGTAAAACTCATTCATTCACTCTTTGTCACTTTTATCACCACACACATTGATTAAACAGCTATCATTATCATACGGTTACACTAATCACAGTAATTTCACATCACACTAATATTATAAAGGCGACAGTTTGTGTGTGTTAGTTTCTTACTCCTTCAAACTGAAATGGCTGAACGTAAACAAATTTGAAATGGAGATTTGCTCCCTAAGTTAAAACACATACAAGCTTTTTTCCCAAAACAAAAACTCCAAAGGCAACACGGGTGAAGTTGTGGGCAGAAGCTGGTACAGTCGAGTTCATGAATATGTGTACACTTTAGTACCTTGTCTATTTAATGTCATGTTTAAACTGCCATATACGAATTATCACAGCGATTAAAGTGACAAAGTATTAAAGTGTACACATATTTATGAACTCGACTGTAATATAGTAAATGCAAAAATTTGAGTGCGTGTTTGTGAGTTGGTATGTTTGTTACTTATTCCTAAAACAGCTGGATTTGAATGAAATTTGGAATGGAGCTAGTTTACATCCTGGATAACAACTTGGGCTACCTTTGATCCTGGAATAAATCACTAAAACCCCTCCGTCGTTGGATATTATGATATCCAAAACATGCAAAACATGATATTCTCAAAAATATTAGCTCCTATTTCTGGGTAGTTTCAATCTAACATAACCTAATAAACCTTCCTACGTTTCTATAACCAAACCCGACTATTTGAAAATATCATGTTTTGCGGATATCGTGTTTTGCTAGTATGATTTTATGCGTATGTGATGTTTTGGTAGTATGATGCTATGCGTACCTATATAATGTTTTGCTTGTATGATGTTTTGCGAATGTGATATTCTGTGTATTAACGGGATGAAACCTAGTATTATCTAAATATATAAAAAAAATATTGAATGAGTGACTGACTGACATATCAACGCACAGCCCAAACCACTGGGTCTAGAGATTCCAAATTTGGCCCTACGATTCCTAATGAGGTCTAGCGGTGCACAGTCGAGGAATTTAATTTGTAACCCACCTTAGGTCCAAAGTCAATCTGACATTCTACAGCAATAAGGTTGAGTTTCCTATCAATTACAAATGACTTGGCATCTCTATTGACAATGACATCTTCAAGCAGATAATCTTCGAAATGGGTAGCAAATTAACTTCCTTGACCGTACTAAGTCCACATGTCGGTATCGTACGCATCGGACGCATCGCATCAAACGGATCGTAGTATTCTTTGTATAGAAAGTGACACAAGAGCGTCAATGTTCTGCACCGCATGGATCGCACGAATCTGCTCATCGGCAATGCCGACGCCGATGTTTCGAGAGGCAACTTTTGCGATGCGTGCCGATGACGTCATACTACGAAAATCCGAATGAACTGGCATCGGCAATCCGATTGCTGGTAGTCGCATCGGCAAATCCGGTCGCTGCCGATACAGTGGACGCATGTGAAAAACTCATCCGTTCGATGCGATGCGTCCGATGCGTACGATACCGACATGTGGACCCTTACCTTTTGAAAGGGTTTTTTGAAAATACAGTCCCTAAGGGGTTTAAATAGGCGTCCTCTAGTTATAAATAAAAAGAAAAACTTACTGCGGATGCTGATAAAGAAGGTGAACTGGCGCCAAATCAGATTGATCTCCCGCTTTAAAATTGTACTTGACATATGCCATGTCAGGAGTAGCGCAATGTGCCGCCGTTACCACCCATCTTCTGGCAATGACGGATCCCGTACATTTAGGTGTCATAGAATGATCCACCAAAACCACGAGGTTAGGGTACTGTTCAGGGCTGACAGACTGCCCCCCAAATAACCGACGGGTCACTGGCAGGTCATGTTCCTTTTCACGCAGTCTTCGATAGAAAGTATACCCCCCTATCGCGGTTTCGAAGCATGCGCACAATATTAGAACGCGCCACATTTTCTGCATTTTGCTTGTGAGTTTTATAAATGACTTTTGTCTGCCCTGACAGAATAATTTACTTTTTAATTTGACTATGGCTACCATAGTGTAAAAATTGACTGTAGACTATTTATCGGATGTCCTTTTCTATTGTCATTAATTTGGTGGTAATAAAACACAATTTGGCAACGTTTTAGTTTGCAGAGGAGCACTGCGAGTAGAAACCATATAGAACAGCTGGAATTGCCTTTGAACTGTTCTGACTTATGGCAGTAAAGTCAGTAAGAAAGAGATATTATAGGCTTTAATATATGTAACTCTACCAGAATCTCATGACAAAAAGGGAAATTCAAGTATATAGCTTGCAACTCCGGGGTAATAGGATTTAAAGGTCTTGATACTTGATTTTCCACCAGTTCTCTAAAGGTAATTTTGTGGTGGACTCAGTCGAGATTTTGTTTGATTTACTTCTTCTTCGTCACAAATTTTGCAGTACACATGAATAACGATATTTTTCACTTCAGATCGCAGGGGTTTTTGGACGTTATTTTAGGAACTAACGCTATATTTGAGTGAAAATAACAAGCAATGATAAGCGGTGAAATTTGAATTGACAGGCGCAAGGCAACATCGCCATGGATATGAAAATCGATTTCTTTTAACTTTAATTTTTTTCATGAGATTCCGGTAGACTCTCAGTATAATTATTCTAGCTACCGGTTCCAAAAAACTCAAGTGTTGAGGTTGTGGTACACAAAATAATCCGGATATCTGGTTGTACACAGAGTCTTACATAAACTTCCTGTACTTTTAATGATTCATAAATTTAAATTCATTACAATGCACAAATAAGGCAAGATACGAACCCAAACTTTTGGCACGATTTCACTATCATCCCACTGGACTATCAAATCAAAATTATCGTTATCAGTTTTTTACCTAGTTTAAAAAGAAACTAAGGTACAAATTCTCATTATCACCTTCTGCAGCATTAAAATCCACATTTAGGTATTAAACATTACTAATAACTATACAAATTAAAAACAAATTGCATTTCCCGGCAGTTTTACCCAAAACTGCTGGACTTGTAAGCAAAGCCAATACCAGAAAGGTAACCACAACGTCTTGTACAATTAAAACGTGTTCTTTTTGTTCCCAGATCTGAGGGAGAACACGGGGCTACTTGGGGGGTGGGGGGTGGTTGCAGAAGCATGATTCCAACATGAATACATCTTGCGGGCAGGCAGTGCCGTTGACTACCGCTAAAGTACTGACCCAAATTGTTAACAGCACTGTGCTTGAATGCGATTCTGATGCCGTACCAGAGTCCGAGAAACTTTTCCGGTTCGTCGTCCATGGCGTGCTTCTAAACCTGGTCGGATGCGGTGGCCTGCTTGGCAACGCGCTATGTGTGGCTGTGCTGTCACGCCCTCAAATGCGCTCCTCCATCAACTGCCTCCTAGCTGGTCTTGCAGCCGCAGATGCGGTCCTTCTCTTCGCAAGCGTACTGCTATTTGGACTATCCGCCATCTACCCCTATACAGGATACCTTAGGTATTACTACTACCACATATGCCCGAACTTGGCTCCTTATGCGTACCCTATGGCCCTCGTTGCTCAAACAATGTCAGTATATTTAACCTTGGTAGTAACCGCTGAACGCTGGGTGGCCGTCTGCAAGCCGTTGCGTGCCAGGGCGTTGTGTACGCCTCGTCGCGCCCGTGCTGCCGTCTTTGCTGTCGCTATTTTCTCACTGCTATACAACGCTCCAAAATTCATGGAAGTAGATGTGGTCCGCTACACAGCCCGTGGAAAAGATCCAGATGGAGACGGCGATGCGATTTACTGCGTGGAAGCGGCGGCGTTCCGAACTGATCTGTACGTGGCGGTGTATGTTCACTGGGCTTATCTGATCGTGATGTATGCCGTTCCGTTTACGTCTTTAGCGGTTTTGAATCTGGCTATCGTGAGGCAGGTTCGGCGTGCGCAGGCTGAAAGAGCAAGGCTGTCCCGATCACAACGCCGCGAACTCTCTCTGGCGACGATGCTGTTGGTGGTGGTCCTGGTTTTCTTCCTGTGCAACCTGCTGCCGCTGGTTACCAACTCTTTTGAGGTAAGCATTGTATGAATGAATGAATGACTAAATGGTTTATTTTGCTAAACGTCATGTACAATAAGATGGATTATCAAGTATCAACAATGTTCGTACCTTAGTGGAGTATGCATGCATTGTATATAAGATGAATGATTAATGACCTGTTGTTTGATCAGTAGTTAAACTTTACTTTTGGGCAAAAACCGTAACTGATGGTTAAAATCTCAAGGAAATGTGTAATCAGGCCCTAACAGTTTGATGTAATATGTACGTAAATTAGCCGTGTTATATATTTTCCGATGAAACACGATTAATGACACGTGGAAAATGGGTATAGGTACAGTCAAGAACTTTAATTGTTAAGCCACTATGGAACCCTGTCATAATGACAGCGTCAAACCACATGAAAGAAATTACGCTAAAATTTATGATTAACGTTATGCGACAGGGTAACATAGTGGCTCAACAAATAAAGTCCTTGTCTGTACCTGTTTTTTTTACCAACACTTTCAATGAACGCATCATTAAAAAAAGTTTTCATTTCATTTAAAGGCATTACTCGCCCCATGTTTTTCTTGGCATTCCTAATTCTAACCTAACCTAACCTACGTTATTAATGTTTAACACATTCTGAACACATCATGATTTCAGCAGAAAATTTTAAGTTAAATTCTTTAAAAGGATGGGTTACCCTTAATTGATGTGAAAAAATGCATAAAATTAATCATTGACTTACCTTTAAATAAATTGGCCACATGTGATCTTTTACATGTCAGTAATATTGAGTGATCTACTAACACTCCCGACACGACCATTATTGCATAGAAAAATATGTTTTATGCCCTTTGAGTGATTACATAAATATTTTCTATTGAAATTTGCCTAGATGTATGTCGGAACTTCCCATAACTTTTGTATTTTAGGCTATAAGTCTTCTTGATTCCAAATTCCGGTGGTTCTTTCGTTTTATTACTTGTAGTCCTTACCAATCAATCAACGATCACGTCAGAACGGCTAAAAATAGTCTGGAATAGCTTATAAGTTATAGGCTACTTTTTACTCCGGAAAATTAGTAAATTTTCAGGGCAATAGCGATGTTGCGACAACTAGTTAGCCTATTCCAGAGATGGGCATTATTCGAATAAATAATTCGAAAAAATAATTCGAATAATTATTCGAATAAAAAATATTTTATTCGAATGATTATTCGAATTAATCGTAATATTTTTATTCGCGAATAATTTATTCGTCGAATAATTTATTTGCGAATGATTTATTGGCGAATAATTTATCCACGAATGAATCATTCGACTACTTTTCGAATAACGAATAATTTATTAATTTATTAGAGAACCATGGAGCAGGTATAAAAGTAGTACATATTAATTATTCGCGAATAAATTATTCGTGAATGAATTATTCGACGAATAATTTATTCGAATAAGAATAATCATTTGAGATTTTCATTAGTTATTCGTGAATAATTTGGTTATTCTTATTCGTTATTCGTCGTTCGAATAAATATTGCCCATCTCTGGCATATTCCTACACCGAATCAAGTTCTAAAAATTTCCGATGACTTTCAAAGCCACCGCTAAATTGCTATCCATTTTGTCTCCAGGTCTTCCTTGGCTCGGAGCTTGAACGTCTAGATGCCTTGGTCAAGACTTCCAACTTGCTGGTCACCATCAACTCATCGGCCAACTTCCTGATCTACGTGCTCTTCGGAGATAAATTCAAACGCGTGTTCCTTGCTACGTTCTGCCGGCCAGCTCTGGCCTGGCTGCCCTGTGTTCGTCGTCGTGCTCCGGAGTCTCCTAACCATACCGGGGATGACTCCATCGCTTCTGGACCTGACAGGATGTCCCTCCGTGTCTCGATAGCCAGGGACACCACCCTGCGCCGCTCTATGCCTATGACTGTGACCACTGGAGCGGGGACTGGCCGCCGCTCGCGCCCTCGCCACCCTGACCTTGGGCCTACCGTCTACTACCCAGCACCGACCTCAACCATGACCTCCTTCTCTCATCCCTCCACGGGCAACGGCCACGCGAGGGATCACTTCTAGTTTAGTGTTTATAGTGTGTATATCTAGTGTGTGGACTATAAGGTACCGCAACTAAAGTTGCGGATAAGATTGTACTGTGATCGCTATATAATGGTATGGTAATAAAGGATCGATCGATGTAGATTTGTATTGTATTAATATTTCTGATACTTTCTGTTTAAGGCTGCGGCTCCACTGAGGCGGAGACGACCGGAGACGAGCGGAGCTGCGCCGATATTAACCAATAGAAGGCCCATGCAGTGACGTCGAGCGCGTCTTGCGTACGTTAGTTTAGATTCTATTTGTTAATATTGGCACAGCTCCGCTCCGTCTCAGTGGAGCCGCAGCCTAATACCTAATCAGTTTTTGCGGGAATGAAAGCCTGACCTACCATAGAACCATGTCACAGTGACGTTGTAAATTATAATCAGATATCGGACAAATGGGCGTCATTACTCGCAATAATGTGGACATGACTCCGAAGATTTTAATTAAACAAATAAAATTACATTATTTGATTTCTTACCTGAACTTTATTCTTGATCCTTTGCAGAACAGAAATAAATAAATAATACAAAGACGTGAGGAGTGGCTATTAATATTAATCTCCTTAAGTTTGCTCCATTAGCATCCGTGGATTGGGAAAGGAGCTTTTCACCTCATATGTTTATTTTAGCCGTGAAAATTAATAAACTAACCACGGAAAAATAAAAATAAAATCTGTTTATTTCTTTAATAAATCTACACAATAACAACTCCTCGTATTACTTATTTATTACTGCCTTAAAAAGGGTCTACATTATTTTTAGGGTAATTAATCAATTAATGTAATTAAGATTTGTTTAATTAAGATCTTTGGAGTCATGTTCACATTATTGCGAGTAATGTCGCCCATTGGTCCGATCTCTGATTATAATATGGAAAGCATGCAAAGAGTCACAATGAAAGTCACTGTGCCACAGTTTTGTAGTGGGTCTAGATTCAATTTTGCCAGTTGGACCTTATTTAGGCAAACCGGTTTGACAGTCGCGCGTTTAACGCAATCGCAATCGCAATCGGCTTCAATCGTTCCATTTTGAAGTCAATTGCGATAGCGTGTGCGTTAGTCCCAAACTAAGCTCTAATCTTGTACTTTGGGAACTATAGACAACGATAAACATACTTGTATAAATAAATACATTCTTAAATTCAATGTTAATCCGGGTAGTGGGGCGCGCCTTCGTCGATTGATAGCGCTATCAGACCTATCGTTCTAGTACCAGGAATATAAAAAACCTGGTAAATAATTATACAGCTCTTAAACAGTATGACGAAGGTTTAAAAATACGTTTCCAATTGACACACTTTGGGTGCAAAACCCTATGACCCTGTTTGAGTTTCTTTATATTCCTGGGGGATTTTATACTACAGCAGTTTAGTTAAGGTTGAGAGAAAGAGACAGAGTATAACTGTTGTAGCTCTGTCCCTTTCTCTCAACGTACACTGAACTGCTTTGTTGTCATGGTAACCTCCCTGGTACAGTCAAGGACTTTAATTGTTATGCCACTATGGAACCCTGTCATAATGACAGCGTCAAACCACATGACAGAAATTACGCTTAAATGAATGATTAACGTTATGCGACAGGGTTCCATAGTGGCATAACAATTAAAGTCCTTGGCTGTACCTATTAAACATAGGTACAGTCTGTGAGCACTTAGCTTCGGGTTTATACTTCTCTCTTACTCGCTCTTAATAAGAGCGTATGAGAGTGAGAGAGAGATAATTACAAATCCGAAGCACCTAAGAGCTATCGCACTGTAGTAAGTAATTGGGCTCTGTTTTACTAGCTAAATCCATATAGCTTCTGACATGGAATTGTGTTAACTCGGCCGCCATTACTGTCAAGTAAAAGAAAGGTATCATAACGTTGGAGTTCTTGTCTAGCTGTCATTTTGAAAACATAGCTATTTATTTCATTTTTTGTAAATTACTTTATCGTTGATTTTGGTTCGCAAATCCAGGGCAACTTTGTGAAGTAACCTCCAACACTGACGAAGAATATGCATCTAATAAAATATCAGTGAAAAGTTGATTCTGAATGAGCAAGCGGTCAAGAACACTCCAAGCCAATAAGCCATTGAAGTGGATGCCCGCCATCTTCAATGGTGTGCCGACTGGGACTGGAAGACGCCGACGACAACGACGATTCACCGTACAATTGCTTTTATATACTTGACATTGGCAAAATTACATAACTTGTAGACGCCATTAAAATAAATAAAATAAATAATAATCATAACGTTGACAATGTAACTTGTCAAAAGTGATATGGTTTTATTAAGTAGAATGAAGCCAGTGGTCGATGATGCTGCGCTGCGACTGATAATGAGCCTTCAAGCAGAAAACTGAAGGTAAGTCTATCCCTCCGGTAAGTATCCATTCTTCCTCTGTGGCCCTAGTACCGAAAAAGGGTAAACAAGTAGAGTCACCAGCAATAATATAGTTTAGTTTATTTATTCATCAATTAATGAATAATGATGTTTATTTATTCTAAGGTTACCGACATAGCCCGAAGAATAGCCAAACTTAAGTGGCAGTGGGCGGGGCACATTGCTCGCAGGACTGATGGCCGATGGGGCCAGAAGGTTCTTGAGTGGCGTCCGCGGACCGGGAGACGAGCTGTAGGTAGGCCTCCAACAAGATGGAGTGACGACCTTGTAAAGATCGCGGGAACGCGGTGGATGCGAAAAGCACAAGACCGGTCTGACTGGAGAGCCTTGGGGGAGGCCTATGTCCAGCAGTGGACGTCTTTCGGCTGACGTGATTTGATGATGTGATTCATCAATGTAACATTATAATATAAATTGCATTGAGTGTGGCGATATTTTTCCAAGTTTTTTTTTTCTGGTAGCAATTTTTCCTGTCGCGATTTTTCCGATTCGTGATTTTACCGAATGTCTTTTTTTTCCATTCTTAATTTTTCCTGGTCTCATATTTACCATTCTGGTATTTTCCCAGTCGCAAATTTAACCATTGTAACTAGGCCGAAATAGGCAGGCAGGTTTAGGTTATGTTAGCTTTGCAGCAGGCCCGAAGGGCCAAACTACCTAAAAGTAGGAGCTCCGCGCTAGCGGAGCTCCGTCGACTCCGTGAAAATGATATGACTATTCAGATAAATACAGATTGGGAAATTATGATAATGGAATTAGGTATTTCTACTGAGAATAAATCTTTGGCACAATAATCTACTGAAAAAAATAAAGACTGGTAAATTTAGCGAATGGAAATATCGCTTGCAGTAAAATTCAATTTTCGGGAAGTCATCGCCACACTCGAAAAATAATAATTAATTAAACAAAAAGCAATTAAATATCTAATAATGGTCACTCGTCCGATGTCGATGTATATTATAACATTGGGCGCATTAATATCTGACATGCTCTTTATACCTCTAGTAATATAAAGACGTATCAGATATTTTTGCGGCCAATGTTGGCTAATAATATTATTGCTGGTGATTGTACACACCTACATGCCTAATGAGGTTTAAATGTAAAAACGGCTTTGGAACCCCACACTGACCAGGTCCGACATGCTCTTGCAGTTTTTCTTTGTATGTACACGTTGTTTTTCGAATCCTTACTTCCGTATCCGTATCTGTTCCTTACCAATAGTAAACATGCAAAAGGTGTTTGTTTGTTTTCACAGTACCAAACAATGATATTATATATTAAGATACGTCATCTTCGCGCAAAAGCGTTCCTCGAAAAGGAAGGTAATTGCCTTACTATCGTTCAGTCGCGCCGTGGCCGCTGACACGCACGCGTCAAAAACAGTAAAGTTTTATTACCGAAATGCAACAAATATAAGTCATAAGAAATGCCGTCTTATGTTTTTCAAGGCTGCCGAAATTATACTGTAACTATAAAAGGAAGAAAGGATGTCTCACTTCATTCGTAAGTAACGTAAATATTTCTGACATTTTGTTTTACATCGCCATACTTTGTTTAATTTGCACCGGTGGCATCACTGTCACCTGTGAAACATGAGATACACAATTAGATATCGCATGAGTGCGATAAAGACGGGTAGCTATATGGCAGCCATGAGCGGGCACGCCGCGTCATTCGGGTACGCAATTTGAAACAACTATTTATCTCTTTCTAACAATAGCGTTCGCTACGAATTCGCTACGAAACGTCTTTGTCTGTAGAAATATGGCAACGTAGCAACTGTCAATAATTGGCGACGGTTTTCGAATGCGTTTAGTATGAGCATTACGTATCTAAATATAAAATATCATTGGTTCCAAAATGTAGTTTACAAATAGGGAGGAAAAGAGTGGCAGTGGGCGGGGGCGGGGCACATTGCTCGCAGGACTGATGGCCGATGGGGTCAGAATGTTCTTGAGTGGCGTCCGCGGACCGGGAGACGAGCTGTAGGTAGGCCTCCAACAAGATGGAGTGACGACCTTGTAAAGATCGCGGGAACGCGGTGGATACGAAAACCACAAGACAGGTCTGAGTGGAGAGCCTTGGGGGAGGCCTATGTCCAGCAGTGGACGTCTTTCGGCTGACATGATGATGATGATGATGATGATGAGGAAAACAGTCCTTTTCGTGCCGGAAAATTGGAACCAAACAACAGTTCGCATTGTTGTCCGGTGTCGGGATAAGACAACCGGTGAAATTACTAGCATAGAGGCATTCCATCTTCGTCCTCAGGGTTGGCAACGCATTTGAGGTCTGAGGATTGTCTTAATATTGTGGCATAAGAATAAACAATAGCTACACGTAGAAGCGAATCTCCTTTGACCAGGCCCCAAAAGCCGCGTTTTAAATACCTACTTCCCCCTTCACCCCGCTACGCCCCTCTGTCTTCCGCGCCCAAAGTTAGGGCTGTCACTTGCGAAATATTTTAATCGTCATATGGACGTGTTATACAAGTTTAGTCACGAAATGTTATTTATGTTTTTCTTTAACGTGGAAACATTGTTGCAAAATGAGTTTTTTACATTAACGTTCAATTAGGTAATAATACTTTTTGATGATATTAAGATTATCTCCAGTAAAGGGGTTTGGGTAAAAGTTTTGTTATTTGTAAAATTCATACATTTTCAAGGTGAGCGGCCGTTCGTAAAAGTAGCAAATTATGGTAGAATTATTAAAAATAAACATATTTTATTATGTAATGTAATACTCTTAAGTGCATCGGAGCTGAGATATTTAAATATTCATGCTTGGGCGTACTTTTGTACTAAAAACTGAATACTTAAATCTTTAAAATCTCCGCTCCGATATTATTTCACGTCATAAATTATATATATCTATATGTATTTAGAAGTCCTCTAAATAAACTATGTAAGAATCATCCGTGGCCGCTGTAAAAAAAAATGACAATATTCTTCAAACAAATTTACCCAATGCCCTTTCAGGCCTTATGTGGCTATTAATCATCTATAAAAAAAAACGCGTCTATAAACAACCTTTAAAATAATAATTAAGCTCAATAAGTTTTATAATCTGAGATCCAGAGTTACTTTTTACGTTCCTTTCGGGTCCATTACTTTTAATTTTTATTAAGTTGAAAAAGCTTTATTGCAAAATACTATTATTATCTATTAATAAATTTTTGTCACTTTTACAGCCAAATAGACTATAAATAGATTGCATGTTTTCCCATGGCTAATTTAATATATATAATAGCTGCGTGTGTGGACTCTATCAACTAGTACGGAAAATATATCGTAAGATGTATTGCTATGATATATATTTTTGCATATTAATATATATTCCCTGAGTGACACCCCTGACTGACTAGACACCTCAGGTGTCGCCAGGCGGTAGGTATCTAACGCGCCGAGCGCGCGTCGGAAGCCGGGAGTTTCGCTTCTACGTGTAGTTATTGTTTATTCCTATGATTGTGGTAAGAGCATGTACGAGTGCAAATGTCTAATGGTCACACATCCCACTTACCATCTGTGGCCTGTTTTATAAAGCTACAAATTACAATTCACAGGTTACAATCCATTTGACACAACCTCGACCAATGACGACCAGCCATTTGAGCAGTGTTGCCAGTTTAGACCTGTAAAATTGTAACTTGTAGCTTTATAAAACGTGCCCCAGGTGCTCTGTGAGATCATAAGCCATAAAAAAAACCTGATTGAATCTGGACAACTTACGCGGACGGTGTTAAAACTAGTATTTTTAGGGTTCCGTAGCCAAAGGGTTAAAAAGGGGCCCTATTACTAAGGCTGCGACTCCACTGATGCGGATACGAGCGGAGGGGAGCGGAGCTGTGCCAATAGTAACCTATAGAAAGCGCATGCGGTCACGTCGAGCGCGCCTTGCGCACGTTAGTTTAGATTCTATTGGTTAATATTGGCACAGCTCCGCTCCTTTCCGCTTATCTCCGCCTCAGTGAAGCCGCAGCCTAAGGCCAAGTGCGAGTCTGACTCGCGCACGAAAGGTTCCGGACCATTATTTATAAAAAATCACGTTTGTTGTATGGACCCCCCTAAAACTCTTATTTTATTTAAATTTTATTATTTATTTTTAAAGTGAATTTACAACTAAATATTCTGTGAATATTTCAGCGTACCTGTTGCCGTTATTAATATCGAGCAAACAAGGGTAAAAAATCGCGTTTGTTGTATGGGAACCCCCCTTAAATATATTTTTTTCTGTTTTTAGTATTTATTGTTATAGCGGCAACAGAAATACATCATCTGTGAAATTTTCAACTGTCTAGCTGCCACGGTTCATGAGATACAGCCTGGTGACAGACAGACAGACAGTGGAGTCTTAGCCTCGTAAGATCCACCATACAACGAAATTTATCAATGGAATATGAATCTATTGCGAATGAAATTAATTCGAGTTCCTAATTTGATCATTAGTTATCAAAAGAAGAGAAATTCCACTTTACTTTCTTTGCACTTGAACTTTATTTGAATGGCCGGACGAAGGCCTTTTAAAAGGACATTGGGCCTTAGGGGGTAAGTAATAGGGTCCCCTTTTTTACCCTTTGTATACGGAACCCTAAATGATAACGAAAAATTATTTCAATATAGTAGAACCTTGAATGTTTTTGATAAAGTTAAATTGGCAATTATATTAGAATATAAGGATAAAATAGGAAATTTGAACAAGTATAAGAGATCTACCAATCTCCGAAACATGCCTAACCAGCCATTGTTTATAGTTCCAAGAAGTACCAACCAATATGGCAAACGAGTTTGGACTAACTACCTCCCTTATACTTTAAATAATCTCCCTAGAAATGTGGTTAAAAAAATTGAAATGAAACCTAAACTAATTAAAAATATAATTAAAAATACATTTATACATAATATTAAGGAATAATATTTAAAGTAAGCTGTGGTGTAGGGTAACCCCTTCTTAGTTAATATAATCTTAAAAATAGTAAAGATTGTAACAAGAAGTATTGTATAACGCTATTTAAATTTATTGAAATAAACAGTTTAAATTTTTTTTTTTTTTTAAATGCTGGGATAAGAAAAAAATCTAACTAATGAATTTTCGGCCGAATGAAATAGAAAACAAATATTTGGACTAGCGCGCTATAGGGATAGAATTTGATATAAATAACAAACATTTTTCACTTAAAATGGGGAATTTTCTTCTAAACTGGCAACATTGAAGCTCGAACAGTTCCGATCCTAAGTTCCGATCAGCGTTGCCCACAGAATAAGAACATATAGCATAGAAACCGGACTATAAGACGTACTTTGCGTCAGCTATCTTTCTCTACTTTTTAACCGACTTCAAAAATGGAGGAGGTTCTCAATTCGTCTGTAATTTTTTTTTAAATGTTTGTTACCTCAGAACTTTCGACTGGGTGAAAGCTGGTGCTTCCGGATTGGTCCCATTTTTTTCACAATGAAGATCTGATGGTGGAATCCATGAGGAATCGACGGAACTCTTCAAAATTTATAGACACACCTATAGCGATTTTGGTATTTTTCATTGTAACTCGTGTATTTGGTCTTGGAAAGCACTATTTGGTGAAGTGGAACTGATGATGAAGACCACAGAAGGCCACCGGAACTCCTAAACGGTATACATTTCGAGGGCGACAAGATATTTCGATTAAGATAGTTGAGCGACTATGACGGAGCATATTTAGGTTTAAATATATGACTATGACTTTCCCACGGCGTTGGTTGCGGCGAGATTGAAATGTTCTATTGTTTCTTGAGAAGTGGGAGAATAACAGCATAATTATGATCACTAAAAAGTACAAAATAAAAAAAAGTTTAAAAAAACAAAAACCCGCCTTCACTGACCTATTTACCTACCATTTTAAAGAAGTTATTTTTTGCTTTTTGACGGCGGGTTTTTGTTTTTTTTTTTTTTTTTAGATTACTTATTAATTTTGTTCTTCTTTAACTGTCATTGTCACAGGGTTTTACACAGGGACTTCTTTGTCCTTCCTATAGAAGGATTTGTCTTTCCTTGTCTATAGGTCCAAATACTATAGGTGCTTATAGGTCCAAATCACGCCTTACTTGTGACGATGTGCTAAATAACGAAAGAACAGCTATAGATTCATCTCTTTCCAACTCACTATGAAAACCATAAGTACAAAGAAGTGAACCATAATGTATTTTGTGCTTATTTAGTACGGTTTCTATGCCTTTAGTCTTTATTCTGTGGCGTTGCCAGACATCCCGATTTTTAAATCAAAATTAAATGTCCCGTGTCCGGCTCAGTCCCGCTTTTCGGGGAAACTCGACCGTGCGTGCAGCGCAATATCATATTTTTTTTAAATACATTTTCTATGGCTATTTTTTCTATCTATTGTCACGTAAACGTAATTTAAAACTCAAATAAAAAGATAAATATTTAAAAACTTCAGGTGTCCCGCTTTCAACGAACTCCCTTTTTTTTCACTCAAAAAGTTTCAAAATCCCGACTTAGCAAAAAAACTGGCAACGCTGTTTCCGATGTTCCAAAGAGTAAAACAGTCTGATTTGAATTAATGTCAGTTTGTAAATTGTTTGTTTCATGATGTCATCCAACAGAATAGGAACAATTGTGTCAGCAGCATTTTTAAACAACCTTGATTTATCATTATTATGTGTTATCATTTGGTATATACTGTAAATTCTAGTTTATATTAAATGGGAAATCCAAAATTTCCTTTACTGTTGATAGGGACTATTATGGCCCTTGCTGTGATTTCTTCCCTTTTAGCTTTCACATTCGTTGACAAACAAATAAAACTTTTTTTCTAAGTATCCAGCGGCAGCGTATCTAAGAGTGATCACCGAAATTATCCAAGTGTGAGTAATATAGTTATATAATATTTTTAACTACATATATGTGGCCAGATAGGTGAAATTGGTGGGTCCCTTGAAGCTGCACGAAAAGAACATGTTTGGACATGTTGGCTACTGAGAGATGTATCCATTTCTTCACCATTGTGTAGGGTGATATATAGTTCTTTGAAAAATCTAAAAAAAAATGTATTAAAGGACCTATTAGACAGAGCGGTCACGCGGTCAAGCGTTCAAGCGGTCAGCGGTAACGTAATATAACCAAAGACCGCAAAGAACGCAAAACTCATAGCTTGACCGCGTAACTGCTGTGTCTGACAGGTCCCTAAGGGATTTGTTTATAACGCCACCGCAAAGCCAAAACTAGAAATACTAAAAACCTGGAAAATATCTTAAATGAAAGCACTTATACTTAACGAACTTTAAGGGAAAACTATCACAAGTAGACTTGATTAGTTTCTGAGATACAGGCGAAATATTTTAATGTTAAATAACAAGTTCTTGTCCGAACACAATGGGACGTTCTGCTTACAGGGCGTTTTGCTTTATGGTCATTCTGATTTCATGGCGTTTCGCTTTCGGGACGTTTTGCTAAAAGGCCGACCTGATAATAGGACGATTTGCTTTTAAGTTATTTTACTAACAGGATGTTTTACTTCAGGTCATTACGCTAATATTGTCTTGTTTTTGTTTTTATTTTTGTGTTGCCATCCTTTTTTTTTTTTTAAATTATGTTTTTCTCTGTTCAGTTTTTTTTCTGTGTTCGTCGAATAAATGTTTCTATTTCTATTTCTATTTAATAGGACGATTTGCTTTTAGGCCTTCTTGATACGAAGGCTTTATTGCTATATAGACATGAACGCTAAATGTATCTTTAGCAAAACGTCTGGATCTTAGAATGTTATAATTTAAAATACACTAATAGCGAAGCGTCTTTATCTTAGAATGTCTTTATTACTTAATAGACATAAAAGCTAAATGGCCCGGTAGCGAAACGTTTGTATCTCAAAATGTCTTAATTACTAAATAGACATGAACGCCAAATGGCCGGTTAGCAAAACGTCTGGATCTTAAAATTGCGTAATAATAAGACACTTGATAATTAAAATAAATAAATTTTACTTTCGACGAATTAGGTATTGCTAATAACTCGTTCCGTGGTCATGGCAATTAACTAATTTTACTTTCGGCTAATTAACCTACTACCTATTGTAATTCTTACGGACTATTTTAATTTCCAGACGTTTTGCTACTAAGTCGTTCTGTGTTCATGTCAATTAACTAATTTTACTTTCGGCTAATTAGATATTCTAATAATACGGACTATTTATATTTCCAAACGTTCGGCTACTTGCTCATTTTAATGCTGAGCCGTCCTGCTTAATTGACACTTTGCTGACTGAGTATTCTACTTTCATGTCGTCCAGCTGAATTGACTCTGCTGACTGTGTATTTTACTTTTGTCATCTAGCTGAAATGGTCGTTTGGCGATAAAGACAATTCAATAGTAACCCCAATAAGCTATCAGGCTGTCATTTTTTTTTTTCTAGCACCAGCTATGAATGTCTTAATGGTCTGCGGGTCCATAATAATGGCACTATTTGTGATATCGACGATGACCATGGCAATCATACAGTTTCTCCAGAGTGCATCGGGGCTATCGGAAGAGGATGAAATATACGAAACAAGATGAAGATCTGGTGCAAACATCAGATCTTTTTGAGATGGAAGCTCCTAAGTGTTTTGACATTATGTGACACACCACTTCTCCAGATAAGTATAGTATTCCCAGCATCTTAATAGCTTTCGGCTGGCTATCGCTATCACGCTTGCACTCGCAACTGACAGTATATTTGTCACTCGTAATAGAAAAACGAAGATTGCCGATCGCTATTAGGAAAATGGTTGCACTGTACATACACCGGAATTGCAAACCCTTCGTATCAAAACGGCCTAAAACCAATTGTCCCATTAGCATAATGACCTGAAAGCAAATTGACACATTAGCAAAATGACCTGAAAGCAAAACATCCTGTTAGTAAAATAACCTAAAAGCAAAATCGTCCTATTATCAGGTCGCCCTTTTAGCAAAACGTCCCGAAAGCGAAACGCCACAAAATCTGAATGACCCAAATGCGAAACGCCCTATCAGCAGAACGTCCCATGGTATACAGACAAGACAAAAATTGGCCAAAGGCGAATCGAGTCGATTCAGGCAATTAGTGTTCCGTGCTATCAGATATACTATATGCAGATTAAAAAAACACTTTTTTAAACGTTAAAGCTACTTGTGTGTGTTACTTTACAATAAATTTAATAGAAGCATTAATATAAATGTAAATGTTATTTATAGTTTAATGTTAAATAATAATTTCTTGTAGACACCATGGGACGTTCTGCTAATAGGGCGTTTTGTTGTTAGGTAATTCTGTTTTCAGGGCGTTTCGCTTTCGGGACGTTTTGCTAAAAGGGCGACCTGATTAGGACGATTTGCTTTTAGGTTATTTTACTAACAGGATGTTTTGATTTCAGGTCATTGTGCTAATGGGACAATTTGGTTTCAGGCCAATATGCTAATAGGACAATTTGCTTTTAGGCCGGTTCGATACGAATGGATTGCAAAAACACTGAATTTGAAAGAACTACTGCGTGTATAAAACTGGCCCACTAGAGCAGCCAAATATCCGACCCACAAATTGTTAGATTCCATTAAAGCTAGATTTGCAATATGGCTAAATGTGAACATCTTTAAAGTGATCTTTTTTTTACTTTAGAATAAGGCGTGTTTTTCTGATCGGTAAAAAAATGTATTCTCGATTATGTCACCAACATTGTATTTATTTCCACTTTTGTTACTCAATAATACATTTCTCGGTAACATAACGAACAGTAACAAACGTTTTTTTTGGTAACGTATCAGGAATTATTTATTTTTTATTTCTTTATCAGATTAAGGGTACCGTTTTTTTAAAATGACGGTTGATGTTTTGAAACGCGTCTTTAAGCGCAATACACAAAAAACGTATTATGATCAAACAACGCGCGACTCGACCCGCGCCCGCGTTTAGTGGGTTTTGCGCTTCAGGAAGACGTACATGCTCAACAGGTGCTTCCACGAAATAAAACAGGTAACATACTAACATGATGGCTACGAACCAGCAGGAATAAAAATGAAAATTCTGGCTTGTTCATTTCCCTTTCGGCGTCGCACTGGTGACGATGTCGTTATTAGATTTGTGGTTGATGAAAGATGAATGTTCAGAGTCCTAGCTTCAAGATAAGATAAAGATAAAAGCCATTCAGTAAGTAGGCCGCACGGGCACTTTTACACGTCAAGATACCAACGCTTCCCAAGAGGAGACCACTGCTGACAAGAAACGCCGCAAGAAACTCAGCAGTCAGTCATTTTTAAAAGATATTTGTATTACAATGGTACTACTTAGTCTAGCATTATATAAAGCTATAAATATTAAATTAAATATAATATCAAATAACATGCCTAGTTTAGCAGGAAAAAATGCCAAAAATCTTACGAGAAAAGGAAAAAAAAAAACCTACATGTGTATTATAAGACGGTGCAAGAGGACTATACTCGAAAATCTATTTCAAGACCAAAATACTAACCTCAACGGGCGCACATTCGCTGTGATTACTGCATTTTGGTTTAAGTGTAGGTGTTTTTATCACTAATACTTACTGTTATATTACTGGTTACAGGAGTTTTCATGAAATAATGTAAAAATAACGAAATAATCAAGATGGGAACTGTCAGAATTTGGTCTTAAATTAGATTTTCGAGTATACATAAGTTTCGATATGTTTTCCTACATCAACGGTGTCCCCTTGAGCTTTTTCATTTGAACAAATTGTTATTGACTAAGTTTCGGGTTTAGGCTATGCATAATTTTGTCTGTTAATCCTCGATACTTTAATACGCTTTAGACATTAACGACTTTTTCAAGTAATTTTTAAGTGCTGGAAAGGGTAACTTTAAAACGAATTCAGATAATTTATTAAAGAAATTGACCAACTTTATGGAAGCGGAATTTTCGAATAGCGACTTTATTTTAATTCTAATATTTAAATTATGTATATCAGAGTTTTGTTGAAAAAATCTAAATTCTTATTAATATAAATAATATTCTCGTAAATAAATTAAGATTAATTTCTTTTAAAAGTTCTTTTATTGGGAATTTAAGTTGTTTAACGAATGGCCCTTCTTTTGTAACAGATTTTTAGGTATGAAAAATCGATGCTACAACTATGTGTACGTAGACGTGGCCAGGTAAAATGGGGTTAGGTAGCAGTAAGTTACGCCCACACCAATGCTTAAAAAACGGTGACGGTACGGAATCGCTGTGATGCATCGTATCCGTACCGTTTTTATCGCATGCCCTCCACACCGCTGCTTAAAAAACGGTGACGGTACGGAATCGCTGTGATGCATCGTATCCGTACCGTTTTTATCGCATGCCCTCCACACCGCTGCTTAAAAAACGGTGACGGTACGGAATCGCTGTGATGCATCGTATCCGTACCGTTTTTATCGCATGCCCTCCACACCGCTGCTTAAAAAACGGTGACGGTACGGAATCGCTGTGATGCATCGTATCCGTACCGTTTTTATCGCATGCCCTCCACACCGCTGCTTAAAAAACGGTGACGGTACGGAATCGCTGTGATGCATCGTATCCGTACCGTTTTTATCGCATGCCCTCCACACCGCTGCTTAAAATACGGTGTCGTTGCGTAAACAAAAGACGGGGCCATTGTAACAACATGGCGCCGTTTTTGACGCACCGTAATATACGCACCGTTAAGCAGCGGTGTGGGGAGCGTGCGTCAAAAACGGTACGGATACGACGCGTCACTGCGTTTCCGTACCGTCGCCGTATTTTAAGCAGCGGTGTGTGGAGCATGCGTCAAAAACGGTACTGATACGACGCGTCACTGCGTTTCCGTACCGTCGCCGTATTTTAAGCAGTGGTGTGTGGAGCATGCGTCAAAAACGGTACTGTTAGACGCGTCACTGCGTTTCCGTACCGTCGCCGTATTTTAAGCAGCGGTGTGTGGAGCATGCGTCAAAAACGGTACTGATACGACGCGTCACTGCGATTCCGTACCGTCACCGTATTTTAAGCAGCGGTGTGGTCGCAGCTTAACGCTGACTCCTAAGTCAGAGACGTGAATCTTTCCTGCATGGAGATTCAGAACTCGTGCCAATTTTTTGAGACCCATTGTAGCAAGAGAAGAATTCTTTGCGCGTATGTCTTTTGAATTTTGTACACGTAATAACTAAATAGTGAAACTGGCTTTGGTTAGAGACATCTGTGACAATAGCGACGCATATCGAAAACTTTTAAAATAATCTTTCGACAAGTCTGTTAGACCTTTAGAATATTTTTTTAACCTTTTTTGACGAGTTTTTGTTGAATTTGTTGGTTTCTGTTGTTTTGGCGGATTTTTTATCGCTGAATGTATTAAATAAGAGGAATGCTCAGTGTTTAAATGGAGATTTATATATAGTTGTTTTTACCAAATTGTCTTTTTTATGGCAGCATTTTTTTTTTATAAAGCTGTTTTTTGCTAACGTAAGCTGTATTTTTCCCATCCGTCCTCCTATTTTACATTTTTTTAGTACAGTCACACCAGATACTCTTAAATACACGATTATTTTTAGCCCAAAATAATTAAATACGTCATAGTGTACTGACTTACCTACATACAGTGGTGGTCACATAATTAGGGACACTTGTTTTTTTCCCATATAATTGCCTACAAATATGACTTTTCAATTTTGACCACCATTCAAAAAGTTCTAAACTAATTTAATATTTGGTTACACTCATCGATCATTAATGAACTAAGGTTTAAATGTATGTACAATTCATCTCTGTTGAAAACAGAACTTTCATTTTATAAGGATTTGACAAAATAAATACCTCGCGTTCATACAAAGTTGTAAAACTTTGTATGGACGGGTCAACACTAAGTTTTTAAATCTCTATAAAATATAAGGTTCGTTTTTAACAGTAGTTCATTGTACATAAATTTAAACCTTAGTTAATGATCTAAAGTAAATTGTATTTAGCAATAAAATTGTTCAAGAACTTTTTGAAAATGGTGGTCAATATTTTAAAGTCATATTTGTAGGCAATTGTTTGGGAAAAAAACAAGTGTCCCTAATTATGTGACCACCACTGTATATACACCGCTATTAGGGGACCGCTCGTCACGCGAAATAACTTCTATTTGATCACACCATTGAAATAAATAAAATGTTAATACATTTTGTTTCTATTCATCACGCTTATATGTAGCTAGGGTTAGGTTACGTTAGTTTTGCAGCAGGCCCGGAGGGCCATACCATCCAGAAATAGGAGCTCCGCGCGCGGAATTTTGAAATTAAACTAACACCATGTGGTCGTAACGAAATGAAACTAATTATCTCTACAAATTAAGTGTGACCAAATAGAACTTATTTCGCGTGACCAGCGGTCCCCTAATTCGTAGCTAAGTTGGTTTACTTTCCTACGAATGTTTACCTCTCTTAAGGCAGCCAGGCTGTTTCATTGCGAGATAGCCCGCTTTTCGATATACATTGCGTCGTTGCAATAGCTCTCAGCTCAAAAATGTTAAAACAACTTGTCAATGGATTGTTACCAGACTGCTGGCGATCGCCCAATGAAGCCGAGCCCTATTGATGTCAGGTATTAGGCTGCGGCTCCACTGAAGCGGAGACGAGCGGAGCGGCGCGGAGCTGTGCCAATATTAACCAATCGAATCTAAACCAACGTGCGCAAGGTGACCTCCACGTGATCGCATTCGCCTTCTATTGGTTAATATTGGCACAGCTCCGCACCGCTCCGCTCGTCACCGCTTCAGTGGAGCCGCAGCCTTAGCCCGCCCGACTCACCTCACACTGCTCTGTCACACTAGTGTTACTGTTAGGAAATAATTTTTCTAACCACCACACTGTTAGTCGAGCAGTGTGACAGACAAGAAACCTGTTTCCTCATCTTCACATTACTCAAACATCTGTAATAGAATACGAAGGTAGGTTTTGGTTATGTTAGTTTTACAGCAGGCCCGGAGGGCCGAACCACCCAGAAATAGGAGCTCCGCAAAACTAACATAAAAAAAACCTACCTACCTCTCTTTTACCATAAGGGGATTCTGATGAACTCAAATCGCTTAAATACAAACAGTGTTAAGGTGATGAAATCGCATTCTTCTCCTTCACACTAGTATGGTGGTTAGTAATTGTTTCCTAACCGAACACTAGTGTGACAGAGCAGTATGGAGGTGAGTCGGACGGGACGATTATGCAAGACACCCGTTTCTTAAAAAAAACTAAAAAAAAAAGAAAGAAAAGAAAAGAAAAAATTCAAAAGATCCATTTACCACGACATCCAAATCCTAGAAGGCCGTCCTAAGAGCTATTATGTCGATGTATGGCGATAACTAATTTTCCAACGTCAAAATTAAGTTTGTAAGCTCAGAGCTATTAGAAGTAAACTTAAAGCTACAGTCTGTGCTTGGTGCTTCGGCTTTGTACTTCTCTCTCACTCGCTCTTCATAAGAGCGTATTAGAGCAAGTTAGAGACAAGTTCAAATCCGAAGCACCTAAGAGCTACCGCACTATACACTGTATATATATATACGAGGATCTAGTGAATAATCCTTTCACATCGTGAAAACTCGGAATTCACGTCTACTTCCGAATGATGCCGACGTGTCTATGAATTATTGAATTATTAAGTGACATGTTTGTATTAAATAAATAGAGTACTTTAGTTATCAGTGTCAAATGTCAAACTACGAGTTTGAAGTATATCACACCGAGATGTTAAAACCACCACGATCAACAAATATATGTATAGAAATTAGGTGTAGGTAAACAAGAAGAAATATAAATAAATGTTGAAAATAATTTCACAGGTTTGTCGATCTAAACGATTCGCAGGTCTTAATGCTTTCGGCAGGACTATTAAAAAGAACTGGAAACAAACTATCATAATTAACAAAAAAATACTCTGGTATTAACCACTCTATATCGATTATCACTCTCGCGATGCGACGTTCCCCCACGTTGTCTTGATGGGTACTAAGTCAGACTGAAGTAGCATGACAAATACGAACATTTCCGAGAAAATACGATGTAAAAGGATGTTTCACTACATCTGTACCGGGCGATAGTTTTGCTACGAGCGCCGTAGCGCTGTCTATGGTGCTACGAATAATGCATTTCCTAGGCAAAGCTACGTCGAGTCGCTTTTTCTCCTTATTCCATTGAAATAAGGTCCATTAATTCAGTTATCCCTCGTGGGTCCATTAATGGGACAAAATAATGGGACCACGAAAAACCGGGGATTCAAATCGGTAAAACCTTATCGCATTGCTAGATCAAAACAGTAGTAAGTCAAAATACGACTGTATTTAAATATCAACTTTAATACAACTGCTATGCAATTGAAACAAAACTAGCAAGGATTTTGAGTTGATACTGTTTACATCTAGAAGTGCGATATTGTATTTCAAATGTTATACCTAGTTTTGTTTTTAACTCAGCCCCTAAGTACGATAACCTATTGAAAACAATTAGGATTTACAAAATGGAATAGTGCTTAGATGTAGGGCATAATCAAACATCGTATTTTATTGGAAAAGTTCGTATATCTAGCTTTCTCATTTAACTCACCGATAGGTAATAAAACTGACAAAGAAAGCAATATAAAACGAACTGGGCCGAGATTCTAGGCGGTAAAAGCCATATCGTTTTTGAGCTGTTATCGTATTGTCAACGTTTTGATAGCTCTTATTTACTTAACAGTAATGGCGGCTGAGTTAGAAACAATACCATAACAGACCAAATACAATTTGGATTTTGCCGCCTACAATAGAGGCGCTGCATGTTTATTTACAACGTCTATGCCCAATGTCATGCTCCTTGGACACCCCACTGTCTATTTTGTAATGTTTTAAAGCATAACCCTAATGTACACAATATGTACCGAATTTGTACATACTTAAAAAGAAATGTACCTCAATAGTACCCAAAGATTAATACAAGAATTTATTTTTTAAAGCATTACGCTGTTGTACCCAATATGTACTGAATTAGTACGCACAAATTCAATGTTTGGGGTCGCTGGGAAGATTCTCCACAGCAACCCCAAATTCAAATCATTGGTACTCTCGATAGATGGAGGAACATTAAAAAAAAAAGTGCGTACTAATTCAGTACATATTGGGTACAACAGCGTTTTGTTTTAATAAATGACAAATTCTTAAATTAATCTTAGGGGCAGCTGGGAAGATGCTCCACAGCAACCCCAAACTCGCATAATTTGTACTCTCGATCTATTGAGGTACATTTATTTTTAAGTATGTACGAATTCGGTACATATTGTGTACAGTCGCCATCAGATATATTGTAGCGGGCGAGGTACTCAAATATTTCGGAGCAGCATTACTTTTCAATAAATTCGTTACACTAGTTATGGTCAATAACACCAGAACATGCAATTTGTCATAAATATAAGAGCAGCGACTTTTCAATAAATTCGGAACATATAACGAGGTAAAAATATCAGAAAGCACAGAATGTCAAAGGTATCTACGTACTCAGGGTGATCATAAAGATCGGAAAATTTATGGAAAATATACCTTAAGTCTGTATCACACAGTTTAAATTCGTTACTATAATTATTATGCATGTCGAATCTACTCGTGACGTATACACGTCAGATTCGAATTCCAAACAAAACATAAATACGTCATGCCAAAGATCGACTCGCATAATAATTATAGTAACGAATTTAAACTGTGTGATACAGACTTAAGGTATATTTTCCACAAATGTTCCGATCTTTATGATCACCCTGAGTGCGTAGATACCTTTGACGTTCTGTGCTTTCTGATATTTTTACCTGGTTATATGTTCCGAATTTATTGAAAAGTCGCTGCTCTTATATTTATGACAAATTGCATGTTCTGGTGTTATTGACCATAACTAGTGTAACGAATTTATTGAAAAGTAATGCTGCTCCGAAATATTTGAGTACCTCGCCCGCTACAATATATCTGATGGCGACTGTACATTAGGGTTATGCTTTAAAACATTACAAAACAGACAGTGCGGTGTCCAGGGAGCATGACATTATACCCAGACCACACAATAAAGACTAAAGGCATAGAAACCGTACTAAATAAGCAGTAAATACATTATGGTTCACTTCTTTTTACTTATGGTTTTCATAGTGAGTTGGAAAGAGATGAATCTATAGCTGTTTTCGTTATTTGGTACATCGTCACAAGTATGGCGTGATTTGGACCTATAAGCACCTATAGTATTTGGACCTATAGACAAGCAAAGACAAATCCTTCCTATAGGAAACACAAAGAAGTCCCTGTGTAAAACCTTGTGACAATGATAGTTAAAGAAGAATAAATGTTTAAAAAAACAAAAATCCGCCTTCCAAAGAGCAAAAAATAACTTCTTTTGAAATGGTAGGTCAGTCCAACTGCATTCGGCTTTTGGTTTAAAATATTGTGGGACGCCGACTTCAGTTGGACTGACCTACCATTTTAAAAGAAGTTATTTTTTGCATTTTTGAAGACGGGTTTTTGTTTTTTTAAACATTTATTTTATTTTATACTTTTTACTCCTTTTTTACTTGCTCCACTTCTAAATATTAATGAGAAACTATAGACATTTCAAGCTCGCCGCAGACATCGCCGCGGGAATGTCATAGTCATATTTAAACCTAAATGTGCTTCGTCATAGTCGCTCAACTACCTTAATCGAAATATCTTATCGTCACCCTTGAAATAGGTACCGTTAAGGAGTTCCGGTGGCCATCTGTGGTCTTCATCATCAGTTCCACTTCACCATATAGTACTTTTCAAAAGCAAATGCACGAGTTACAGTGAGAAATACCAAAATCGCTATAGGTGTGCCTATAGGTATAATATTTGATGATTTCTCTTGATTTCTCCAAGATCCCATCATCAGATCCTGACGTGTTGACAATGGGACATACTAGAAAGTATACCCATTCAAACAACGAAAAAATTTTTCAAATTGGTCCAGTGGTCTTCGAGTAATCGGGGAACATACATTAAAAAAAAAACCCGACGAATTGAGAACCTCCTCCGTTTTTAGAAGTCGGTTAAAAAACAGCCTACTTTTTGTTTCATTTTTTCTCATGTAATACTTAATCTAAAAAGTAGAGAAAGATAGCTGACGCAAAGTACGTCTTATAGTCCGGTGTGTATGCTATATGTTCTTATTCTGTGACCCAGACATATATTTTACAACGTTCAAAGATGAACTAACACACAAAACGCATTTCAAAATTCAACTTAATCAGTACAAAGTCTGTTTTAAACTGTACCGCATCGTTGGTGTTGTAGACATGACAGTTCATGACGATAGCCGTTTAAAAGGTTGAAATATCATAAAATTGGTTCCATTCGCGTCCCCCTCGAAAGGCCCAGTGTGCAATAGACACAATTTAATTTGAGCTCTATTGCTATGAGAATAAAGTTAATTTTTCCATCTTTATAAACTGCAAATGGCATTATAGAACAAACGTAATTCAACTTTATTGCCTTGATGGTAGATTCAAAGTCCCACTCACAAAAACTTCCTGTTTGTAGTGTGGGCCTTAGGAGGCCACTTTTTAGGGTTCCGTGCCCAAAGAGAGCTGTCCGTCCGTCCGTCCTTACTTTAAACAGCTGTATCTTTTGGACCGTAATAGATAACGGGTATTTTTGCAGAACATGTCTTATTACTAAGGTCCGACCGAGACCTTAGAAGAGAAAGAATTTATTTTATTCTCAGGCTCGGTGTCGGCCGAGACCGAGACCGAGACTGAGAATAAAATAAATTCTCGGCCGAGACCGAGACCGAGACTGAGAATAAAATAAATTCTCGGCCGAGACCGAGACACGGAAAAATGAGTATTTTTCTATATTTGCGTTTTTTTTACAAAAAAAAACCTTGTTACTAATGAAAAAAAAGGTTTTATTATGGTTTCAACAAACTTAATACTTACTCAAAATTTGAAAGAACAATGTACGACATAAAAAGCAATTTTTCGGCATTGTACCGCCAACAAATACAAATATTACTTAGAAAAGTATACCTACGTACTTATTATTATCAAATTCGAGTTGTAGGTATAATTTAATTTACATGTAAAAATCAAATTTATTCGTACACGACACATTAATATGACATGATTGATGATAAATACCTACTAGCAAATCCTCTGTAATAAATTATAACTTAATTAAATATTCTATTAATTATTTATTATTATTCTGTAATAAATTATTACAGAGGATTTAAAAAAAAAAAAATTAAGAATGGGAAGTAATAAAGTGGCCATACAAGGTACTTTTATTTTTAACATACTTAAGTATTTTTATTTTTGTTGAATCGTAAAAACGATAAAATATACAAACGTCGGTGTGATTATAATACAAAGTCTAAAAAAACTACTTAAAATACTGAAGATTGGAACATAATACCTCAAGTGGTACGGAACCCTCGGTGCGCGACTCCAACTCGCACTTGACCGGTTTTTTGTTGATTACCCGTTGCGGCTTATTTTGGTCCTCTTTATTGATAAAAGTGCTACAAATCGCCAGATTTGTGCCAACGCCGCCTGTTTGTGACATAAGTAATGACCCTCCATTAAAAACAATGCCTCGAACGCAGTATGATTTGCGTTTATTTTTCTGGTGGTATTATTTATCTTGTTTTTATCACAATCCATACTTATTACTTAGGGTGACGGAACCAGTAATGGACAAGGCACCAATAATGGACAATGATTCTTATTTTACGGAAGATAAGGGTTTTTTTTTTTTGCAAAAATCACTTTAGGACCGTATGAAATTTTAACTAAGAGTGAAGTGTCTATTACTGGTGCCTGACAGCCAAAGAATAAAGACTAAAGACATAGAAACCGTACTAAATAAGCAGAAAATACATTATGGTTAACTTCTTTTTACTTATGGTTTTCATAGTGAGTTGGAAAGAGATGAATCTATAGCTGTTCTTTCGTTATTTGGTACATCGTCACAAGTAAGGCGTGATTTGAACCATTAGCACCTATAGTATTTGGACCTATAGACAAGGAAAAATAAATCCTTCCAAAAAAGGAAGGACAAAGAAGTCCCTGTGTAAAATCTTGTGACAATGACAGTTAAAGAAGAAAAAACAGCCTACTTTTTGTTTCATTTTTTCTCATGTAAATCATGTAATACGTAATCTAAAAAGTAGAGAAAGATAGCTGACGCAAAGTACGTCTTATAGTTCGGTTTCTATGCTATTATTATTATTTATTTATTTTAATGGCGTCTACAAGTCATGTAATTTTGCCAATGTCAAGTAATAAGCAATTGTACGGTGAATGGTATATGTTTTTATTCTGTGCTGACAGCTATAGTAGCGGCATCGAGTTATCGCACTTTTGATAGCTGACAAATAGTGTTGTGAAACACTCCATTTTACTATCGTAAAAATTTCAGTCAACTGCGAGAAGAATATTTTTAAAAAGTTTATTAAAGAAATAACGCATAAAAATAAAAGGCCATAAATTGTAGATCTCAAACATGTCATGCTCCCTGGACACCCCGCTGTCTGTTTTGTAATGTTTTAAAGCATAACCCTAATGTACATAATATGTACCAAATTTGTACATACTTAAAAAGAAATGTACCTCAATAGATCGAGAGTACAAATTATATGAGTTTGGGGTTGCTGTGGAGCTCCACAGCAACCCCAAAGATTAATTGAAGAATTTGTTATTTATTAAAACATAACATATGGGTTGGCTGGTTAACATTGTGGTTATAGAATTATCAACAAGTTTTTGGAGATGTTTGTAATTCTGTAGCTCTGCCTACCCCACTCTGGGAACTAAGGCGTGAGATTATGTATGTATGTAAAACATAACATTGCTCGTAGAACTGATGGCCGTTGGAGCGGAAAGGTTCTAGAGTGGCGACCGCGAACCGGGAGACGAAGTGTTGGCAGACCTTCCACAAGGTGGACTGACGATCTGATAAAGGTCGCGGGAAACCGCTGGATGACAGCAGCAGAGGACCGATCGTTGTGGAAAACCTTGGGGAAGGCCTTCGTCCAGCAGTGGACGTATTGCGGCTGATGATGATGGTGATGATGAAAAACATAACGCTGTTGTACCCAATATGTACTCAATTAGTACGCACTTTGTTTTAAATGTACCTCCATACGACGACGACGACGACGACGACGTGCTAGCCTAGATGGTAGTGACCCTGCCTACGAAGCCAGCGGTCCTGGGAAATCCCGGTAAGGGCAGATATTTGTGTGATGAGCACGACTATTTGTTTCCGAGTCTTGGATGTTTTCTATGTATTTAAGTATATATTTCTCTATATAAGTATTTATATCGTTGTCTAGTACCCATAGTACAAGCCTAGAGCTTAGTTTGGGACTAGGTCAATTTGTGTGAGATCGTCCCTTGATATTTATTTATTTTATTATTTATAGATCGAGAGTACTAATAATTTGCACTAAACCTAACGTTTGCATATTCTATAGGCTACATGCTTTCGATTAGTATGTAATTGGTCTATTAAACAAGCAATAGCAATTTTAAAAAAGTTCACTTTCAGTTGTTTTTTTTAATCATATAAGGACTGGACTGAAATTTTCCAGTCAACTATAAATACATTACTTAGCATATTAAATTTGATATAAAATACTTTTTATCGAATAAACAGCTAGGTGAAGGTCGTCTCCTATTCGGATCTTAGACCAATACATAATAAAATAAAATTGACGTATAGACCGATGTATGACTGATATATAAGAAATGTAATGTAGACTTGCGACAGGACTGGAACTTCGCGAAGGGTGACTACGAGCTTCTCTATAAACTTATGTCGGAAGTTAGTTGGGAGGAAGTTCTGCAGTCCGAAGACATCGACGTTGCAGTGGGTTGTTTTTATAAGACAATTGGTGATATTTTTGATGCGAGTATTCCTAAAAAGATCCGGCCGGCACGGGTTCAGAGACGCTTTCCAGTATGGTTTACTGCTGACCTCATCTCAGACATGGCTCTAAAAGCAAATTACCATCGGAAGTGGAAAGCAACGAAAGACCTTGGTATGTACACCGAATTTGCCAAACTTAGAACCGATATAAAAAGACGGCTTTCTTTGGCCTATAATAATTATATCGAGCGCATTCAAGATACACTTAAAAGTAATCCTCGCTGTTTTTGGGAACATATTAAAAGTATAAAGGTCGAAGGGCGGTTTTGTGTCTGATGTCGTGTATGAAGGTAAAAAGATGGCAGGTCCGGAGGTCGCAGATGCATTTGCTAGTTTCTTCTCTAGTGTGTTTTTGCCCAACATCCCAAGTCTTGATGTTAGCTCTCTGAACTGTAGTAGACAGAGCTGCTCTGCCCTACATGTCCATGTGGATTGCATCTCTATGCGGGAAGTTGAAGCGGGCATAAGGCGACTTAAACCTCGTAGCTCTGTTGTTCCTGACAATCTTCCCGCTTACATCGTCAGGGGGTGTATGGAGCACTTAAAAGTCCCTATACACTTCTTGTTGAACTTGGCGTTGTCATCTGGCGCATATCCCCGTCAATGGAAGCTCACGAGGGTGAGACCCATTCCAAAATCCGGTGATAGTATTAATGTTGAAAATCATAGGCCTATAGCTATTCTTTCAACATTGGCTAAGTTATTTGAGTCTGTTTTGCACCGTGAAATATCTACACAGGTGAAACCCTCGTTATGCGATGCACAGCATGGCTTCAGGGCAAATCGCTCTGTCGATACAAATCTCCTGGTCTTGGTTGACATCGTCTCCGGGTATCTTGATAGGGGTATCCAGGTTGATGTTATTTACTTTGATTTCAAGAAAGCGTTCGATCGTGTAGACAACGACATCCTGTTGGATAAGCTCAATGACGTAGGTTTCTCTCCTAGGCTTCTTAAGTTGTTTGCAAGTTATCTGCGTGATCGTCAGCAGTATGTACGGCATGGACACTTCGTTTCGAATCCATATCATACTCGGTCGGGTGTCAGCCAAGGATCCATATTGGGCCCCTTATTGTTTGGACTATTGGTTAATGACCTAGAACCAGCTGTCAACCATGCAAGGTGTCTGTTGTACGCTGACGATCTCAAGCTGGTTTATGGTGTTGAGCATCAGGCGGACTGCGACACATTGCAGGAGGATATTGATTCGGTTTTTGACTGGAGCATACAAAACAAACTATTATTTAATACAGATAAGTGCTTTGTTTGTACATTTAGTCGTGCTCTTGCGCCCATTAAGGCGCAATATTCTCTCGGTGGGAAAGTCATTAGCCGCGTTTCTTCGGTAAAGGATCTCGGAGTCGTGTTCGACACACGCCTTACCTACCATGATCACATCAGAACTCTTGTTAGCAGTTGTTTTAAACGGTTAGGATTCGTACTTCGCAATGTTAGAGACTTTTTGGAGCTATTAAAGTTTTATTTTACGCTCTTGTTCGTAGTAAACTGGAAGCGTCGTCCATCATATGGAATCCACGCGAGTCTACTTACGCCTTACTTCTCGAGAAGATACAGAAAGCCTTTCTTAGGTTTATGTATAAAAAAGCCTATGGGTATTACCCATACTTATATCCTTCGAAGTTTTTACTCGGGACTCTTGGGTTTAATTCTCTTGAGGTAAGGCGTAACAACAAGTTACTTAAAACTATTTGTGGCATTTTGCGCGGTGAGTCCGATTGTCCCGAGCTAGTGGGGCGGGTTGTGAGGCTGTACGTGCCGCAAGTTCCCACTATATGTCTTCGCCCTAAGCCGCGGCCGCTGCTGGCGGTCCCGGCGGCGCGCACCGTGGCGCGTAAGAGTGCGCCGCTACTCCGCGCGCTGACGCTCCTTAACGCGCTCCTGGCATCGGCACCCGAATGCGACTTGTTTGATTGGAGATGGAATGCTGTGTGCCTAGAAAGTTTGAGATTTTGTGAGAAGATGGATAATAGGCATTCGAGTGTACTGATCTAAGTTTATTTTTGTTTGTTATTCTGTTCTACATTTGCGACTATTATGTATAGCATCGATCTGGTTTTCTCGGCGCAATGGAATACTGTAATGCCCTGTAAAATGTATTAAAATAAATAAATAAATAAAATAAATAAATAAATAAGAATAACACCGAGCCGGTTCTTGTCTAGCTGTCATTTTGAAAACATCTGTCTTTTTATTTCATTTTTTGTAAATTACTTTATCGTTGATTTTGGTTCGCAAATCCAGGGCAACTTTGTGAAGTAACCTCCAACACTGACGAAGAATATGCATCAAATATAATAACAGTGAAAAGTTGATTCTGAATGAGCAAGCGGTCAAGAACACTCCAAGCCATTGAAGTGGATGCCCGCCATCTTCAATGGTGTGCCGACTGGGACTGGAAGACGCCGACGACAACGACACCGTACAGTTGCTTATATATACTTGACATTGGCAAAATTACATAACTTGTAGACGCCATTAAAATAAATAAATAATAATAACACCGAGCTAAGAGATTAGGCAGTTATAATACTAAATCACGTCGGTCGTTCGTTTATAACATATGAATCACATCTATTTCTGGGGATCTAGTGAAAAAGGGCGTAAGTATACTTAACTAAACCGAGTACACTATACTCGAAACTGTAATTAACGACCAAAAAAACTACGATAGATACGTCACTGTCACAAGTGTCAAAGTCGCTTATGTCAGTGTCAATGGAACATTTCAGAGTTAGCCAACCTTTTTGCATTGATAATCAAATTGTTGTAAATATTTGTAGATAATTCTAACATTTTCAATGTCAAAAGTTATATTTAACAATAGGGAATATGCATTCACTGTTTTTTCTACCCGATATTCAAAACATTAAAGTATCCCAAAACAAATATTTTCTCATATAGTGTGTTAAGTAATTAAAGTGCGGGTGTGTGTGTTCAATGGCGATTTTTTTTATCAGCTAAAACAAAATGACAAGCTAAATTCGGATGCCTTACACTTATGCTTGATTTAAACTTGACAGTTACCCATGGACCCCATGGTGTCATGGCTGGTAAAATGCCCTACGATTGTCATTATAAAGTGAGCTACACACTTTTGGCCTGTTATTTTGTCGAATAGCTAAACGTATGTAATATTTAAATTACATCTAATGTTGTTTACAACTATTGTTTATTTATCGTACCAAATGTTATTAATACCTGAAGTATTACAAGTGCAATAACAGTTTTACTACCAAAAATCTTCTATGGTTAAATATTTAATAGGCCATCTTGTATTTGTGTAAGTAACTTGAATTAACTTGTTTATTTAAATCGAAGGTTTAAAACTACCTACTCCTATTCTTAGTGCGGCCTTTTAAAAAGTGGAAATATACTAAGGCAAATATTTGTTTAATTAGTGGCAACCCACGTTGGTCTTTAATTACAGTTTCGAGTATAGACTTAAACCCTTTTTTACTCCAACCTCAGGAGACTTTTTTCACTAGGACCCCAGATTTGTGTACTTACAATCCTCAATTGTTATGAATGGGGAGTTACGCTAATTTTACCCAACTGAGTTAGAAAGAGGGTAATGTATTTACGAGGTATGTCTATTTCTTTGGTTCGCTCTGTAGCCTTAACCCCTCCGGCTGTGTACAGAAGAATCTGTTTTCGGCAGAATCTTGATTGGGCGTCGGCTTTGGACAGAATCGTTACGGCATAATTACAGTTCCACAGAATATAGAATACTGTATGACTTTAAGTAGTGTTCGCATGATTATTCACGAAAAGTTTACAAAGCTGCTTGCAGCAGGTAAGGTGTAGGCATGTGCTGCGCGCCAAACCTTTTTCATACAAAATGTAAAAAAGCGTCAAGTTGTGAAAATACACACAAAAGACGCGGCCTCCTGTAGGCGCGGAAAAGACATGCCTTCGCCCCATCTCGCTTCGTCCTCGCCGCGCCCTCACGCTTCCTCTCGCTCGCTCGCCTCTTCCGTATAATTTAGCATCGCGCCTGTGACTTTTCCACGCCTTAACGCGTCTTTGCCTGCGTCGCACCCGCGCCTCGCCTACGCCCCGACTGCGCTGCGTCTGCGCCGCGCCCCTTCTGATTATTTCACGCCTAAAGGTAGCGGTTCGCGCCGCGACAGAGACAAGCGACCGAGACACGAGACCGCGACCGGAGACCGCGACTGTCACTTGACCGTAGGCATCGTATGAGCGACAATCCGCGAACGAGACAGAGACAGGCGACGGAGACGCGAGACAGGAGACAGCAAGACGTCTCGTTCGCGAATTGTCGCTCATACGATGCCTACGGTCAAGTGACAGTCGCGGTCTCCGGTCGCGGTCTCGTGTCTCGGTCGCTTGTCTCTGTCGCGGCGCGAACCGCTACCTTTAGGCGTGAAATAATCAGAAGGGGCGCGGCGCAGACGCAGCGCAGTCGGGGCGTAGGCGAGGCGCGGGTGCGACGCAGGCAAAGACGCGTTAAGGCGTGGAAAAGTCACAGGCGCGATGCTAAATTATACGGAAGAGGCGAGCGAGCGAGAGGAAGCGTGAGGGCGCGGCGAGGACGAAGCGAGATGGGGCGAAGGCATGTCTTTTCCGCGCCTACAGGAGGCCGCGTCTTTTGTGTGTATTTTCACAACTTGACGCTTTTTTACATTTTGTATGAAAAAGGTTTGGCGCGCAGCACATGCCTACACCTTACCTGCTGCAAGCAGCTTTGTAAACTTTTCGTGAATAATCATGCGAACACTACTTAAAGTCATACAGTATTCTATATTCTGTGGAACTGTAATTATGCCGTAACGATTCTGTCCAAAGCCGACGCCCAATCAAGATTCTGCCGAAAACAGATTCTTCTGTACACAGCCGGAGGGGTTAAGGCTACAGAGCGAACCAAAGAAATAGACATACCTCGTAAATACATTACCCTCTTTCTAACTCAGTTGGGTAAAATTAGCGTAACTCCCCATTCATAACAATTGAGGATTGTAAGTACACAAATCTGGGGTCCTAGTGAAAAAAGTCTCCTGAGGTTGGAGTAAAAAAGGGTTTAAGTCTATACTCGAAACTGTAATTAAAGACCAACGTGGGTTGCCACTAATTAAACAAATATTTGCCTTAGTATATTTCCACTTTTTAAAAGGCCGCACTAAGAATAGGAGTAGGTAGTTTTAAACCTTCGATTTAAATAAACAAGTTAATTCAAGTTACTTACACAAATACAAGATGGCCTATTAAATATTTAACCATAGAAGATTTTTGGTAGTAAAACTGTTATTGCACTTGTAATACTTCAGGTATTAATAACATTTGGTACGATAAATAAACAATAGTTGTAAACAACATTAGATGTAATTTAAATATTACATACGTTTAGCTATTCGACAAAATAACAGGCCAAAAGTGTGTAGCTCACTTTATAATGACAATCGTAGGGCATTTTACCAGCCATGACACCATGGGGTCCATGGGTAACTGTCAAGTTTAAATCAAGCATAAGTGTAAGGCATCCGAATTTAGCTTGTCATTTTGTTTTAGCTGATAAAAAAAATCGCCATTGAACACACACACCCGCACTTTAATTACTTAACACACTATATGAGAAAATATTTGTTTTGGGATACTTTAATGTTTTGAATATCGGGTAGAAAAAACAGTGAATGCATATTCCCTATTGTTAAATATAACTTTTGACATTGAAAATGTTAGAATTATCTACAAATATTTACAACAATTTGATTATCAATGCAAAAAGGTTGGCTAACTCTGAAATGTTCCATTGACACTGACATAAGCGACTTTGACACTTGTGACAGTGACGTATCTATCGTAGTTTTTTTGGTCGTTAATTACAGTTTCGAGTATAGTGTACTCGGTTTAGTTAAGTATACTTACGCCCTTTTTCACTAGATCCCCAGAAATAGATGTGATTCATATGTTATAAACGAACGACCGACGTGATTTAGTATTATAACTGCCTAATCTCTTAGCTCGGTGTTATTATTATTTATTTATTTTAATGGCGTCTACAAGTTATGTAATTTTGCCAATGTCAAGTATATATAAGCAACTGTACGGTGTCGTTGTCGTCGGCGTCTTCCAGTCCCAGTCGGCACACCATTGAAGATGGCGGGCATCCACTTCAATGGCTTGGAGTGTTCTTGACCGCTTGCTCATTCAGAATCAACTTTTCACTGTTATTATATTTGATGCATATTCTTCGTCAGTGTTGGAGGTTACTTCACAAAGTTGCCCTGGATTTGCGAACCAAAATCAACGATAAAGTAATTTACAAAAAATGAAATAAAAAGACAGATGTTTTCAAAATGACAGCTAGACAAGAACCGGCTCGGTGTTATTCTTATTTATTTATTTATTTTATTTATTTATTTATTTTAATACATTTTACAGGGCATTACAGTATTCCATTGCGCCGAGAAAACCAGATCGATGCTATACATAATAGTCGCAAATGTAGAACAGAATAACAAACAAAAATAAACTTAGATCAGTACACTCGAATGCCTATTATCCATCTTCTCACAAAATCTCAAACTTTCTAGGCACACAGCATTCCATCTCCAATCAAACAAGTCGCATTCGGGTGCCGATGCCAGGAGCGCGTTAAGGAGCGTCAGCGCGCGGAGTAGCGGCGCACTCTTACGCGCCACGGTGCGCGCCGCCGGGACCGCCAGCAGCGGCCGCGGCTTAGGGCGAAGACATATAGTGGGAACTTGCGGCACGTACAGCCTCACAACCCGCCCCACTAGCTCGGGACAATCGGACTCACCGCGCAAAATGCCACAAATAGTTTTAAGTAACTTGTTGTTACGCCTTACCTCAAGAGAATTAAACCCAAGAGTCCCGAGTAAAAACTTCGAAGGATATAAGTATGGGTAATACCCATAGGCTTTTTTATACATAAACCTAAGAAAGGCTTTCTGTATCTTCTCGAGAAGTAAGGCGTAAGTAGACTCGCGTGGATTCCATATGATGGACGACGCTTCCAGTTTACTACGAACAAGAGCGTAAAATAAAACTTTAATAGCTCCAAAAAGTCTCTAACATTGCGAAGTACGAATCCTAACCGTTTAAAACAACTGCTAACAAGAGTTCTGATGTGATCATGGTAGGTAAGGCGTGTGTCGAACACGACTCCGAGATCCTTTACCGAAGAAACGCGGCTAATGACTTTCCCACCGAGAGAATATTGCGCCTTAATGGGCGCAAGAGCACGACTAAATGTACAAACAAAGCACTTATCTGTATTAAATAATAGTTTGTTTTGTATGCTCCAGTCAAAAACCGAATCAATATCCTCCTGCAATGTGTCGCAGTCCGCCTGATGCTCAACACCATAAACCAGCTTGAGATCGTCAGCGTACAACAGACACCTTGCATGGTTGACAGCTGGTTCTAGGTCATTAACCAATAGTCCAAACAATAAGGGGCCCAATATGGATCCTTGGCTGACACCCGACCGAGTATGATATGGATTCGAAACGAAGTGTCCATGCCGTACATACTGCTGACGATCACGCAGATAACTTGCAAACAACTTAAGAAGCCTAGGAGAGAAACCTACGTCATTGAGCTTATCCAACAGGATGTCGTTGTCTACACGATCGAACGCTTTCTTGAAATCAAAGTAAATAACATCAACCTGGATACCCCTATCAAGATACCCGGAGACGATGTCAACCAAGACCAGGAGATTTGTATCGACAGAGCGATTTGCCCTGAAGCCATGCTGTGCATCGCATAACGAGGGTTTCACCTGTGTAGATATTTCACGGTGCAAAACAGACTCAAATAACTTAGCCAATGTTGAAAGAATAGCTATAGGCCTATGATTTTCAACATTAATACTATCACCGGATTTTGGAATGGGTCTCACCCTCGTGAGCTTCCATTGACGGGGATATGCGCCAGATGACAACGCCAAGTTCAACAAGAAGTGTATAGGGACTTTTAAGTGCTCCATACACCCCCTGACGATGTAAGCGGGAAGATTGTCAGGAACAACAGAGCTACGAGGTTTAAGTCGCCTTATGCCCGCTTCAACTTCCCGCATAGAGATGCAATCCACATGGACATGTAGGGCAGAGCAGCTCTGTCTACTACAGTTCAGAGAGCTAACATCAAGACTTGGGATGGGACTTAAACCCTTTTTTACTCCAACCTCAGGAGACTTTTTTCACTAGGACCCCAGATTTGTGTACTTACAATCCTCAATTGTTATGAATGGGGAGTTACGCTAATTTTACCCAACTGAGTTAGAAAGAGGGTAATGTATTTACGAGGTATGTCTATTTCTTTGGTTCGCTCTGTAGCCTTAACCCCTCCGGCTGTGTACAGAAGAATCTGTTTTCGGCAGAATCTTGATTGGGCGTCGGCTTTGGACAGAATCGTTACGGCATAATTACAGTTCCACAGAATATAGAATACTGTATGACTTTAAGTAGTGTTCGCATGATTATTCACGAAAAGTTTACAAAGCTGCTTGCAGCAGGTAAGGTGTAGGCATGTGCTGCGCGCCAAACCTTTTTCATACAAAATGTAAAAAAGCGTCAAGTTGTGAAAATACACACAAAAGACGCGGCCTCCTGTAGGCGCGGAAAAGACATGCCTTCGCCCCATCTCGCTTCGTCCTCGCCGCGCCCTCACGCTTCCTCTCGCTCGCTCGCCTCTTCCGTATAATTTAGCATCGCGCCTGTGACTTTTCCACGCCTTAACGCGTCTTTGCCTGCGTCGCACCCGCGCCTCGCCTACGCCCCGACTGCGCTGCGTCTGCGCCGCGCCCCTTCTGATTATTTCACGCCTAAAGGTAGCGGTTCGCGCCGCGACAGAGACAAGCGACCGAGACACGAGACCGCGACCGGAGACCGCGACTGTCACTTGACCGTAGGCATCGTATGAGCGACAATCCGCGAACGAGACAGAGACAGGCGACGGAGACGCGAGACAGGAGACAGCAAGACGTCTCGTTCGCGAATTGTCGCTCATACGATGCCTACGGTCAAGTGACAGTCGCGGTCTCCGGTCGCGGTCTCGTGTCTCGGTCGCTTGTCTCTGTCGCGGCGCGAACGGCTACCTTTAGGTGGTAGTTCAATCAGTTGAACTAATTGGACAAAACTCGCCACAAACAACAGCCATGAAGGTTAGCAATCCTGAGAAAATACGAGAAAAATAGAAAAAATAATAGCAGGCTTATTAAATGGTGACTTTTCTATATTTCATCAACTTTTTATGACATGTAACTGGTTAGCTTTTAAAATCAAAGGATTGCTTTGAATGAAATTATCTGTTAAGTATTCATTTACTAATTTAACCTTTTCAACGCCATGGACGGATATTTCCGTCGTGGTTGCCAGCGCAAAATAGACCTGATGTCTATGAGGCAAGGTTGATATTCGCTCTGGTTTTAAGCTGTCATTGGCGTGTGAGTGACGTCTTTTGTGTTTGATATAGCGTTGAAAAGATTAATATTTGTGTTTTTATTAATGTGAGACAGACGTAGGAATTTAGGGGGCAATATTTTATGACAAGTAGGGAGTTCCTATATCGATAAACACAATTATCGATGCTTTTTCCATATACTAGTGATCGCCCCAGCATTGTATGTATTTTTTTGTAAGTATTGTTCTGAAGACGAGTGTAACACAGAATATTTAAAAAAAAATATTATGGTATTACCTCCACAGAAATTGAAAAGTCATTTAGCCACCTGAAATAGATTTACCTATCAGCCAAGACGGAGACGTGTAACGCCCGAAAATATGGAACAAAATCTGATAGTTTATTTTAACAACGGTAAGTAATGAAGAAAATAATAATTATGAGTAAAGTTTCAAAAATTGTTTTGAAAAATGAAGAATGGAATTACGATATTACTAGACCCCGTTATCCTATCGCAGTGACATCGCTATTTTGTAGGGATTGAATGTTTTTTTAATCGACCATCTCTATATCGATGTTTGTAGTTTATATTATTATAAAGCGATTTATTTTTTGCCTTTTAAATCACTGCTCAAGTTTAATATTGCGTAGTTATTAACTTCTTGATTAAAAATAAGTAGATATCCTCATTAGTATCGTATCTCGTAGATGTAATAACCTTATGTAATGATTGTGGAAAAACTAAGATAAACAGTTTTAACTAACGAACACACGCGACTTTTATTCCCATTATTTTTTATCACATTTTTAGTAGTTATTGCCTTTGACTTGGTCAGTGACATGACATAACTTTAAGCACAATACCATCGACATTTAGAGAGTCGATAAAATTAACATTCAATCCCTACAAAAAAACGACGTTATTGCGACAAGATAACGGGGTATTCGGTATTGTGTCTCAATATCGGAATTCCGATACTAGTATCGGAATTGGGGATCTATTAGAAAAACACACTTTCTATTCAATTAAACTTTCTATTCTGCCGACTTTCAATTTGGATACTAGAAATCGTCCGATACTGCATGTCCTACATGTAATGCATAGAAGGTGATGTCTTCTATGTGTAAGAATTTGAAATTATACCAGGCAACTCCACAGATAACTTCCAAATACTACATTACAATACCGGAATTAAAAGTTAATGAATATCGGATTTACGATATTGATAGGCCCAATATCGGAATTCAATTTCGATATTGAAAGTGTTCCGGTATTGCTCCGTCTAATCTCGGAATTCTAATATCTGAAAAATTGGTCCGAGAGTCCGATATTTCGGGATTCCGAGATCTCGGAATTCATGCCCTAGGTGATACTGCAAAACCGCGTAACCAACAAATTTATTATATAGCAAATGAAACCTTAACTTCTTAGAAATAAGGTGCATTTTGCTGCTCATTACAAATGTTACTTACGCGGTTTTGCAGTTTCACCGACGTTATGACGAAACCGAATTGCAATCGATTACGAATCGCTACGTCACCTATTGTCATCTTTGTGATTGGAGAACCAGATAATATTCATTTCCACTTGCATCCTGTCTGAAGATGCATTAACAAAGGATTCTCTTATGCAGCTGATGTTTATTTAATCATATGGCATAAATCACATAAAATACTAGGCATTACAATCCAGAGTCCAAAGGTCACAATCAGTTTAGAGCAGTCGCTATTATGTTTAGTTCACCTTACCTCTTTACATGTCATTACTACTTTAGAAAAAACTCGTATCTCACATTTCGGTTACGAAATTTGAGATACGAGGTTTCTTCAAAGCATTGACGATGTATAAATTATAATGTTCGCATAGATACCTAACCAACAAGAGATTTCATTTCAAAGTAAAGCTGCAAAACATTTGCAGAATACGTTTAGGTAAAATAGTAGTTTACGTGACGGTTGCGTAATGACAGGCATTACAACGTCAGTGTGGTTTATGAAACGAGCCGCAAGGCGAGTTTTATAATAGATCACACGAGTGTTGTAATGCTTATTACGCAGAGTCTCGTACAATACTTTATCTACACACATATTATAAGTACTCTAAGATGGGTTCAGAAGCCGAAAGGCAAATGACCAGCATTACCTTACCTGTGGTAGTAGGTGTCAGCGATGACAGCTGTAACGTAATATTGAAATTACGTTATTGAATATTGTATGGTAATGAGATCCAAATTTGGAACATCTTTCAAAATTAACAGCTGTCATCGCTGTCACCTACTACCACAGATAATGCTGGTCATTGCCTACGGGTTTTGAACGCATAATAGAGGACTTATGATATGAGTGTAGATACAATATTTTATTTTGTGATATTTTGCATATGGAAAGGTACTTCTTATTAGGTATCGTATAACAGGTTTTACTTAACCTTGTAAGGCCCACCATACTAAATACAGAGAGTTTTTTGTAAGTGGGACTTTGAGTCTACCATCAAGGGAATAAAGTTCAATTACGTTTGTTCGATAATGCTCTTTTTCGTTTATGAAGATAGGAAAATAAACCTTATTCCCTTTGCAAGACAGTTCAAATTAAATTGCCTTGATTATGTACATTGTATGGCACACTGGGCCTTACGAGGTTAAATCTTGGCATTTATTTTGAAATCCCGAAAACCGATAAAACAAGAATCAGACCAGCGGAAAATAATATATAATACAGACATTTAAAGAATAGGTTTGTATAAATCTATAGCTGTCGCGTTGCCGGTTTGCAACAACAAGGTCGCCTACTTTGGCCCTTAACTTTTTTCTTAATCAGCACCTGTAGGACGGTTTTTAAAATAACTCCCGTTTACAAAACACATCATATTTAGTAGTAGTACTTACCAATTTCACTATACGATGTTAAGAGGCCGTCGGTATACGAAATTTTGCCGATTTCGCTGATTTACGTGATTTTACAGACGTGATTTTATAGTTGAAATACTGTATTTCTACAAGTTTTAATGCACAACACGGAAGATAATTTCTAATTTTAACGAATGTATGAGCTACTTTTTTGTTTTTATTATTTTATTTTGATTAATCGACCTGACACCGGCGGCTGTTATGTGAATTTTGCTGGAAGAGGTTTAGAATGTCACATATTCATGAATCGTTTTGACGTCTTAACGGTATGAAAAATTTACAATGTATTGCTGTGAAAGTCGTCAAAAAAAAATAAGAATTACTTTTTACTTAAAGTCGTAAAAATAATAATAAAGTTGGTAAATTTTTATAGAAAACGGACAAAAAATATTTTTGATTTCGGCTACTCCAGAACTCTCGTTCATAAAATTAAAACAACAGAAATAAACTTTAGTTCAAAATCAATCCATTAGCTAAAAAAAATATCCAAAAAGTCCAAAAGAATTGGCAATAAATAATGTTTTAAAACAACCTAAATCTCGCATTGTAATACTCGACAAAAATAAAAAAGTGGCTCATTTATTCGATCATTTATAGAAAAGCAGTATTTTAACTGTAAAATCACAAAAATAAGCAAAACCGGCAAAATTGCGCATACGACCTCTTAACCAATTAACAGACGATTAGAGCGTTAATAGCTGTCAAAATTCATAAACTTACAGTCGTTTAATACTGATTACATTTAACATCGTATGGTAAAAATGGTACTTAAGTTGTCAATGTCTGTCGGTTTGTCTGTGTCTTATGGGCGCCCCAATCTAACAATCGGACTGACAGATGATATATTTTAAAGTTATATACTTACGTCTCTGTTCTAATAAAAACGTGGCGTTTCCCGCGGTCCAAACTGTGCCGTGTAAAGGCCGCTGTTATATCATCAACATCGGCGGATTACAGTAAGTCCTAGGTCGCCCATTTAGCAAATAAAAAAACAAAAACCCGCTTTCAAAAATGCAAAAAATAACTTCTTTTAAAATGGTAGGTCAGTCCAACTGCATTCGGCTTTTGGTTTAAAATATTGTGGGACGCCGACTTCAGTTGGACTGACCTACCATTTTAAAAGAAGTTATTTTTTGCATTTTTGAAGGCGGGTTTTTGTTTTTTTAAACATTTATTTTATTTTATACTTTTTAGTGATCCTATTTATGCTGTTACGTAGCTCCACTTCTAAATATTAATGAGAAACTATAGAACATTTCAAGCTCGCCGCAGACAACGCCGCGGGAATGTCATAGTCATATTTAAACCTAAATGTGCTTCGTCATAGTCGCTCAACTACCTTAATCGAAATATCTTATCGCCACCCTTGAAATAGGTACCGTTAAGGAGTTCCGGTGGCTATCTGTGGTCTTCATCATCAGTTCCACTTCACCATATAGTACTTTTCAAAAGCAAATGCATGAGTTACAGTGAAAAATACCAAAATCGCTATAGGTGTGCCTATAATATTTGAGGCGCTCTCTTGATTTCTCCATGATCCCATCATCAGATCCTGACGTAGTGACAATGGGACCAACTAGAAAGTATACCCATTCGAACAACGAAAAAAATTTTCAAATCGGTCCATTGGTCTTCGAGTAATCGGGGAACATACATAAAAAAAAAAACCCGACGAATTGAGAACCTCCTCCTTTTTTTTGAAGTCGGTTAAAAATGGTAGTAAAGTCGTTGTGAAATACGCACCAACTAGTAGTTGATAGATAATAGTAAGATACACCAATAAGTACTCAAAAAATACCCTGAGACGCTTTAGACACCGGATTGTTGCGATTTCCAAGCGGACGATGTCGCGGGCACAGCTAGTAGTATACAAGTTTATTGGTACTAAACAGAAATACAAATCTTTTTATGGATAAGACCTTCCCATTTCTCTTAGGGCCGTATTAATAAACTCATCTTGGCCAAGATACCCGTCACAAGATACGTCAAAGTAAACGTCAAACCATAGAACACTGTCATTTTTGACGCATCTCGAGACGAGCATTAGAGTTGAGATTCGTTTATTAATACGGCCCTTAATTATATTAGTGTAGTTTAATATGGATAAGACTTTTCCGTTAATACGTTTTTAATCGTTTGTAAGGGACAACTATAATATAAAATTGCTTGTCATCGGGATTGTATTGAGCTGGTACCATCAAGGACTTTAAATGTTGATACACCATAGAACCTTGTCATAATGGCAGCGTCAAGTTACGACATAGAAATTCCATAGGAATTACTCGTCGGTTTTATGCGGCAAGGTTCTACAGTGGTTCATCCGTCGTGACCGTACAAGTTTCCATCCTATTCGTTTGTCGTGAAGATGATTGATGTTACTTTTAACTTGGAAACGCGAAAGAATCCAGTTTTGTTGTAAAAATGTTTTGAAGTGCTTGGTAGGGTGTGTCATTTTTGTCAAACTGTGAAATTCGAAAAGTAATACCACACAAAAGTTTATTTTTTAAGAGTAATTAAGATTCGCATTTACAGATTTTATATTTAGTGGTACTTTTGGCTCGCTCATTGACCTTGAAGTTTGGTAAAATTGGCAAAATACAAGGTTAGTAAAATCTGCATTTTTTATTTTAGTATATAATCATATATACATAAACTATAATGTTTGTCTTGTTTAAGAAAAACAAAAAAGCTGTCATGTTGGGACGTAATCAATCAATTCACATGTCTCCTAACGCACGCAGTTAAAAAGTTTAATGATAAGAATGCTTGTTTGTTTATTTTGTGCTATTAATGTAATTTCCCATGCTAAAAACTTATTTGTTGTATAGGAACCCGATTAATTGGTGTTGTAAGAGTGTAATATACTAGGAATTCAAATATTCATTTTGAGCTCTTAGTATGGAGACCCAAAAACTTTACCTCAATTGAGTGAGCCAAAGATGTGTAAAAAATCCTATATTTTTTACATATTTTGTTATTTTAGATCTCAATGCATCCTTTGATTACGATTAGATCAACAAAAAAACAAAGTTTTTATTTCCTATACTAAGGTGACACACCCTAGTGCATGGTATACGTTTTATATCGTTGGAATAGGCTATTTGACTAATTTTAGAAAACCTTTTTAAATGATTCTTTATTACATATCAAGCACACTACATCGATATTTCCTTGAGATTCTACTCTATTAACAATAAAAAACTATGTTAACATTTAAATTTTCAAATCCGCGCTAAAAACGCTGTTTCTATCATGGCGCTGGCCATATGACAAGTGTGACGTCACACGCAAGTAAACAATAAACAATAATTTCAAGAGATATACCCTTATGATCTGCGGTTACTTGCATTTGACGTCACCAGTAAGTAACCACAGCTGCAAACCAACACATCGCGTTTCTGCCACAGATAAAATTTCAAAAAGTATTACATTTTTTTTCGTGTAGTTTCCAAAAAAAAAAGCATTATTTAGTTTAAAATAAAGTGAAATAATGTTGTTTTTCGCTATTATCTGATAGGTTGACCACAATTTGTAGTATATTTTCACTGTTGTCAAATAGCCTATTGTGTTGATGTTGTTTTTTTTTAAGTATTTTTCAACATAGTCTTTGACATCCTTGCAGTTAGCCTATAGTATTATTATCATTATTTATTTATTTTAATGGCGTCTACAAGTTATGTAATTTTGCCAATGTCAAGTATATATAAGCAATTGTACGGTGAATCGTCGTTCTCGTCGGCGTCTTCCAGTCGCAGTCGGCACACCATTGAAGATGGCGGGCATCCACTTCAATGGCTTATTGGCTTGGAGTGTTCTTGACCGCTTGCTCATTCAGAACCAAATTTTCACTGTTATTTTATTTGATGCATATTCGTCAGTCTTGGAGGTTACTTCACAAAGTTGCCTGGATTTGCGAACCAAAATCAACGATAAAGTAATTTACAAAAAATGAAATAAATAGACAGATGTTTTCAAAATGACAGCTAGACAAGAACCCGCCTAGGGTGATGGAACCAGTAATGGACAAGGCACAAATAATGAACACTTCATTCTTATTTTACAGAAGATAAGGGTTATTCATTTGTTTTGCAACAAATGAATAACAATCAATTTTGGCCCGTACCTATACACTTTGAATTAAGAGTGAAGTGTCCAGTACTGGTGCCTGTCAGCTAAGTGTCCATCATTGGTGCCGTCAGCCTATAGTATTTTCATTATTTTATCGTGCCTGTCACTGTTCTGAGTTTTGGGTGTATTTTAAGTATATGTTACAGTCGAATACTAAATCGGTCATAAGTAAGTGGTACATTTTACTGCAAAAAACATTCAAAAGTACTTTTCATTAAAACCTATGGTCAAAAGTACTAACCTCACCAAACCTAACCTAACACTCTTGATCAAAATCACTAAACTGATAACTCTTTTTTGTAGTCTAAAGCACTACCTACTAACTAATACTTGTCCACCAGATTTAGTTAATAGTACATTGTTGCCTAGGCGCGGAAAGTAAGGAATTTCCTGACGAGGTGGTTAGCAGGCCGAGCAATAGCGAGGCCTGCTAAAATACGAGTCAGAAAATCCTTGTTTCCGCCGAGGCATACATAATTTTTCTCAAACAATGCGAGGAAATTATACAAATACATGATTATAAGTATTTTTAAAAACCTTTGATAAATTCGGAGAGAATGTTTTTTTGCGTCATACGAGTATTAGTTTCATATGGTTTTTTTTACTCCTAGGAGTAAAAAGAGGCATTTTCCGTCCATGTGTTCCAATCGAAAAACCGTTATTTCCGAGCATGTTTGAGAAAAAGTACTTTTTCACTGTGTTTTGGCAGTAAAAAGAACTTTTTACCGATTAAGCCTTGTGACTGTAACATGTCTAAGAAATTATTTCTCTATTAAAGTAAATTTATAGTTGCCTATACTCTGTTTATTCCAAGATGATACCTGTGGCAGCTCGTATAAACACTTAGTAACTGGAAGACCGAGCGTCGCGAGGGTTGAAAACGAAATTTCCCGAAGATGACAACTTGACAGATCGATTTTTCGCCCCCGTTAACCCCTATTTTCAAATTTCATCGAAATCGTTGGAGCCGTTTCCGAGATTCAGATTATATATATACAAAAATTGCTCGTTTAAAGGTATTAATTATGGATTACACTTATTTCTTTAACTTTACATAAATACTACATCGGTACAAACTGAGCGACGACGTTCAGGAATTTAAATAAATCGCTTATTTTTAAAAACATCGCATGTGAGTATAGTACTGTGAAGGTTGAAGACCTTCACGTCACCTCTATGGCCTGATATTTTAAAATAAGAACTACGGAGAATAACATATCGTTGTCATGGTCTTGTACGTCAGAACCTCTTAAGCTTTTGATATAAAAACATTATAAATAAACAACCACTATAATATTTTAAATAAATGTATGAACGTAGATTTCAAGGTTTAATTGAATAGCACCCCACCACCCCCACAGTACCTACAGCTGTCACAGGCGTCATGTTAGAATAATCAGAGTATAGTATTCATAGTACAAGCTTAAGAATAAATAATAACTACACGTAGAAGCGAATCTCCTTTGACCAGGCCCCAAATGCCGCGCTTTAAATACCTACTTCCCCCTTCGCCCCGCTACGCCCCTCTGTCTTCCGCGCCCAAAGTTAGGGCTGTCACTTTTTTTTAATTCGGTTTATGGATGTGGTATACAAGTTCAGTCACGAAATATTATTAATGTTTTACTTCAACATGGAAACATTGTTGCAAAATGTGTTTTTTACATTTACGTTAAATTAGGTAATAATACTTTTTGATGATATTAAGATTATCTCATAAACAGTGATCGGAAATAGGTGAGCTAATTTGCCTAAACTTGATGCATGTTCATTCAATAATGTATTCCCATCTCTCTCACGCATGAATGAATATGCGTCAAGTTTAGGCAAATTAGCTCTACCTATTCCGATCACTGCTCATAAAACTCCTTTATTCAATCAATTATTTCTAATTATTTTGCCGTAAATAGTCGTTCACTTTTTAAAACACTATCTTAGTTCAAGCATAAACACTGAAATTAACTCAAATATACGAAAACCAATTCAAGACACAATATCAATATCTTGGTTAATATATATTCCGTGTGTGACGCCCCTGACTGACTAGACTCCTCAGGTGTCGCCAGGCGGTAGGTATCTAACGCGCCGAGCGCGCTTCCGGAGCCGGGAGTTTCGCTCCTACGTGTAGTTATTGTTTATTCTTATGGTACAAGCTCAGAGCTAAGTGTGGGACCAGCAGGCCTTTCGCATAACTCACTCGCAATCGCGATCGGCTTCAAAACAAAACAATTGGTTTCATTTTGTATGCAGACAAGCCTTCGATTTTCAAAAGGAAAACGATTGTGATTGCTAGTGTGTTTACGCGAAAGGCCTGCAGGTCAGGACATTGCCGCCTAGTATTTATTTCCTTACTTTACTTAAGTATTTAAATTGGGTTTTCTCAAAAATGTCCGGAAATGTTGACATTCCTATCTACATATTGAGACGCGAAGTACATAGTTTACTGACAGTTCTCAAATTTAAAAAAAAAAACATTGCGTGCTCGCTTTACAAGCCCGCAATGTTGCATACAAATTCCATTACTATCTAGCTTGTAACTTTTTAAAAAGTGAAAAGGGCCATAATAAAATGAGCGCACAAGTCTTATACATCCAAATTTTACTCGAAACATAACTTTTTTATTTGTGCCTGGAATAGCTTATGTTTTTTTTTAAAACAAAAATTGCGTTTCTCCTTGTCATAAACAAAAAGGCGGTAAGGAGTGATGGTTTTTTCACATGAAGTTTCTGTTTGTATGCAATTCAAAAAATGAGTTCAAGCGATGAAGATTTGACTCCAACACAAATTTTTTCTTGCGATTTTTGAGAAAAGCACTATATTTGCCTCGGCAGGAACTCGCAAGCTCGTCCGTTTAATCCAATACTCGGCCCGCAATTGCCTACTTCCATGCCTAGGCAATAATGTACTATTAAACCTCCGTTTATGTATATTCGCATACAATCAAATAAGAAAACAATCTTGTGTGATATGATCTGGCCTTAATGGAATTTGAACCTAGGACCGTTAGCTTCGTGGGCAGGGTTACTACCAACTCCGGTAGCGTGTCTTACTTTAACAACATTAACTTAAAACAATGAATTTAAAAAAAACTTCCTTTTTAGGGTTCCGTACCTCAAAAGGAAAAAAGGAACCCTTATAGGATCACTCGTGCCACTGTCTGTCTGTCCATCTGTCACAGCCGATTTGCTCCAAAACTACTGGACCGACCGAGTTGAAAGGGGTTTGGGTAAAAGTGTTGTCATTTGTAAAATTCATACATTTTCAAGGTGAGCGGCCATTCGTAAAAGTGGTATATTATGATAGAATTATTAAAAATAAACATATTTTGTTATGTAATGTAATACTCTAAAGTGCATCGGAGCCGAGATATTTAAATATTCATACTTGGGCGTACTTTTGTACTAAAAACTGAATACTTAAATCTTTAAAATCTCCGGTCCTATATTATTTAACGCCATAAATTATATATATCTATGTGTATGTAGAGGTCCTCTAAATGACTATGTAAAAATCATCCGAGGCCACTGAAAAAAAAAATGACAATATTCTTCAAACAAATTTACCCAATGCCCTTTGGTACACATAATGTAAGTCAGTGACCCAAAGAAAGACGCGAAACGTAAATAAATGAATTTTGGACGAGGGTGGACCCCAATTGTGTGACATGTCAAATAAAAGGGCCTATTGAAAGCATCTAAATTTTTTTTTATAACATAACATAACATAATCTCACGCCTTCGTTCCCAGAGTGGGGTAGGCAGAGCTACAGAATTACAAACATCCTTAAAAACTTGTTGATAATTCTATAACCACAATTTGCACAAATTAGGCTAAGATGTTTACCAGCGTATTAGTGACAGGTTGCAAGCCCATCGCCTAACAGTACTACAAGCCTTTATTCCCTTAGTCGTCTATTACGACATCCACGGGAAGACATGGAGTGGCACTATTCTAACTCGGCAACCACACGAGGCTATTTATTTTTTATAATTTTAATATAAGCAGCTTTTAAGTTAGTTAAGAAAATAGGCGAAACTGCTGGGTCTGACATTTTGGAAAAAATAACTTCAAAACTGTTTATGTTAAAGTTATAAAAGAATTATATTTGAGGTGCTCACAACAAGGGCTTGTTGTGAGCACCTCAAATACAATTGACTGGTCACACAACAAGGTTTTGGAAACTTTTTTTTAATTTCCTAATTTAACCCCCAAAAGTAGCCCCCTTGTTCAAAATTAATTTATTTACTCGTACGTTACGCATCGCTCTTTGAATCACCGACTTACACATTTGTACCAAATTTCAACTCGATCGGTCCAGTAGTTGTGGAGCAAATCTGCTGTGACAGATGGACAGATAGACAGACAGACTAACAGACAGGCATATGGTGTGGAGACGGAATGCTCTCCACGCGAGTCGAACTCGCACTTGGCCGGTTTTTTTGTCTAAGTTGGAGACAGTCATATAACTTGAAAGAAGCATTGAGATCGTCCTCGAGGTCCGGAAACCTAAAAAGGACGTAGCAAAAATAAAAAGTATCCCGAAAAATTTAAAACCTCCTTTTTTTTGAAGTTGGTTAATAAAATATGGCGAACTTAAGATCAAAAGCTAAAGGAGCCGCACACATCCCATGGAGGGTCGGAACGCCAAACTCAGAAAAGTTATTCAAAGAAAAAACCCGTATAGTTCTCCAAACTTTTTCCGTTTTGGGTCTCCCCAAATATACCCCGATGATTCTTGTATATTAAAGTGAATTATTAGTTATAAAAATCGATAACTCTCCGCTATTAAGTCGTAATTAAAGTTGTTGTTGTTGCAAATCGTTGTTCTAGAATCCATGGAGTCGCTATTTCCTGTTTATTATAATCAGAGATCGGACAAATGGGCGTCATGACTCGCAATAATGTGGACATAACTACAAAAATTTGAATTAAACTAATTAAATTACATTAATTGATTACTTATCCAAAAATAATTTTGATCCTTTGCAAGGCAGTAATAAACAAATAATACAAATACTTGATATTGTGTAGATTTATAAAAGCAAATAAACAATATTTTTTATAAATCTTCCGTAGTTAGTATTATTCCTATTCACGGCTAAATTATACTTATGAGCAAACACCGGATCGACGGGGGCAAAAATGTACCAGTGCTAGTGATTCATTAAATGTCGACTAAGCTTATCGACATCAATAAAAAGCAATTTTTTATCATCATTATCATAAGTAATGGCCATGTTTGAATACCTTTTAATTATGTGCAAACCTCTTTTATTTATACTTATCGCAACTATAAACAACCGGCATCTGACATTGACGCTGGACTGTCACTTTTGACAACTATAGAAATTACAATGAATAACAAATTCATTCAGTATGTACTCGAATAGGTATTCTTTAGCATTCCGACGAATTGAGAACCTTTTTGTTTTTTAAGTCTGTTAAAAATGCGTCGAAAGAAAAAAAGATCGTTTATTTTCATGGAAAGCTGACCATTCTGATATGTAAGTTAAAGGTACGACTTACTTTTGCAAGAAATGAAAGATCCATATGTCACGAAAAAAGTTGTCGATAAACTTAGTCGACATTTAATGAATCACTAGCACTGGTAAATTTTTGTCCCCGTCAATCCGGTGTATGCTTATGAGGTGAAAAGATTTTTTCGCAATCCACGGATGTTAATGGAGCAAACTTAAGGAGATTAACATTAATAGCCACTCCTCACGTCTTTGTAATAAAAATAATACAAAGACGTAAGGAGTGGCCATTAATACTACTGTCTTGCAAAGGATCAAAATTAAAGTTCAGGTAAAAAATCATTTAATTTAATTTAATTATTATAATTGACAACAATTCATATGTGCTAAGGTAGTAAAATAAAATACCGTTTGTAGATTTTACACTGCTGATTACAGTAAAAATATTTTTGGATTTTTTTATGCAGTAGTTTTTTTATATTATGGAAAAACAGTAAGAAAAGTTGGATTTTGAATGTTAGGAATACACTTATAGTGCCCTTAGTCCATCTATTACCATACGAATTGAAAAAAATATGCAACTGTCATGTCCATTTCTCATCTGTCTGACGGATTACTTGATTCTAACGACACGCTTTCGATTCTCGTAATACTATTGTTTTGATATACGCTATTAAAAATGAAAGTGACTAACGGATTTGTAAAAGCGGATAGCCGCAATCTGCCCAAAGTCGACGAATTCATGTTGTTACAGTTGTTATGGTTGACAAGTGACATGACATGACAGTCAGTTCTGTTTCTGTTGAAAGTTACTTTATTTTATTTTATATCATGCTAAGATCACGACATCAGTATTCCTAACTTTGTATATACGGTCTTTTTAATGATTATTTCGACTATAAATATAAATTATTAACGACGAATTTAATTAAATAAAGAAAAACCGAGAAACACGGGTAGCCTAATTTTTAACCAGCTATTATATACGCAAAAAAACAAAAATGCTTTTATTTTTGAAATGTTGTCAATTAAAATCTTTGGAGACATATCCACATTATTGCGCGTAATGCCGCCCATTTGTCCGATCTCTGATTATAATACATACCACTTTGATTTCTTTTATACATTAAACCGCTAAACCAATTTAAATTTATTTAGTACGGAGGATATCTCTGCTGTGAAAGCGTTACAAACTAAAAATGTATGTAGTTCATTTTGAAATATGATACTGAAGGTCAAAATCGAAGTGTCATGTGTTATAATAATTAGGGAATAGCGACTCCATGGATTCTAGAACCACGATATGCAACTAAAATCCAGACCCTAACCGTTTTCAAAAACGCGTCAACTAATAATTCAGCTCGGTTTTTTTTTCTCCTAAGAAACATTTTATCGTTTGAGCTAAGTGAAAGTAATACCCGCATTTTCTCTAAGGGATATCTTTCGTGACTTGTATAGAATTTTATGAATTTGACGCGCAGAATATTTAGTATGAGCGTAAATAAAAAAATAATGGGGCCAATTCTGATCAATTGTTCTATAAAAACGGTATATAAATATTTTCACAAAAAGGTCCGGAACTGTTGACATTCCTATCTACATATTGAGACGCGAAGTACATAGTATACTGACATTTCTCAAATTAAAAAAAAAAACATTGCGTGCTCGCTACACAAGCCCGCAATGTTGCATACAAATTCCATTACTTGCTTGTAACTTTTTAAAAAGTGAAAAAGCCCATAATATAATGATGGCACAAATCTTATACATCCAAATTTTATTCGAAACATAACTTTTTTATCTGTGTCTGGAATAGCTCATGTTTTTTTAAAAACAAAGCTTGCGTTTCTTTCACATGAAGTGTCTGTTTGTATGCAATTTAAAAAATGAGTTCAAGCTATGAAGATTTTACTCCAACACAATTTTTTTCTGGCGATTTTTGAGAAAAGCACTATATTTGCCTCGGCAGGAACAGCAATTGCGGGCTTCGTATTTTTAAACGGACTCGCAAGCTTGTCCGTTTAAACCAATACTCGGCCCGCAATTGCCTACTTCCATGCCTAGGCAATAATGTACTATTAAAATTTTGGTTAGTAAATATTTTAAATTAGAGAACACTGGGGCTCTTTTCTAATCGGTAAAAATATATTGTTTTTGACGTGTTATCGTATTGTCAACGTCGCGATAGCTCAAATTCAACTCAACGGCTGAGTTGAAAACAATACGATATCATAATATGAAACGCAAAATAAATAAATAAAAATATATCAGGAGACTATGTCGCACCAATTGTCTTAGTCGCAAACTAAGCTCTAGGCTTGTACTATGGGTACTAGACAACGATATAAAGACATATAGAGAAATATATACTTAAATTCATAGGAAACAGCCATAACTCAGGAACAAATATTCGCCCTTACCGGGATTTGAATTTGGACCGCTAGCTTCATAGGCAGCGTCACTAGGCCAACGCATATTTATAGTTCATTTCAAATACCATGGCCCGATTCCACTAGAGACTTAACAATGAGAGTCATAATGTTTAGCTATTGTTGACTAATTGCTTTACTACCTGATCACTTCAACTTCGTTCAATAATCTTTAATCCTATTGTTCACGCTTATGAATATATAATTTGCCCCCGTACCACGACATGCCACGACATGTATAATTAAAAATGGACAATATCTAATCTCGTGTGGTTGCCGAGTTAGAATAGTGCCACTCCATGTCTTCCCGTGGATGTCGTAAGAGACGACTAAGGGAATAAAGGCTTGTAGTACTGTTAGGCGATGGGCTTGCAACCTGTCACTAATACGCTGGTAAACATCTTAGCCTAATTGTGCAAATTGTGGTTATAGAATTATCAACAAGTTTTTAGAGATGTTTGTAATTCTGTAGCTCTGCCTACCCCACTCTGGGAACGAAGGCGTGAGATTATGTATGTATGTATGTATCTAAGAAAATTAATTGTGAAGTTATTTTAATTTTTTTTTAATTGCTAATACTTGCAAACAATTGCTAAAGCAACATATTATCGGCAGTTTTAATAAATGCCGGCATGCCAACACACACTGTATATGAAATGAACTTTACAACGTACTGCACGTCACATTCATAAATATGGTTTTATAGTTAAAATAACGCTGTTTAAATCGTACTCTCAGGTTACACGTGCGGTCTGTGGGTAGGATTTACGCGCGTACAATACATTGCGCGTTCAATATTACAACATCCTGAGGAGGTTATTGGGGCTGCCGATGTATTGTAGTCATTACAATGTAGTGCATCCAGCATGTTCGATGAGGCGAGAGTTAAACGGTTTCTATGCGGTACGCCGGAAGAGAATAGCGTCATTGAAGCATGTACTATCACGATCGTTAATTTGTGACCCATTTCAAGAAAAATAGGCTTGAAGTCGTCAATGTCATTGGAGATGCCAAATCATTTGTAACTTATAGGAGACTCAACCTTATTGTTGTAGAAAGTCAGAATGACTTTGGACTTAAGGTGGGTCCCAAATTTAAGTTCGTGACCGTACGTGGCAGGGAATATTTGTAGGGAAAGTTCCTTTTGATGTTACCGATATTCATAGGTTTTTGGTAACACAAAAGGGACTTTACATACAAATATTTTGGGACACATTAGAATTTTATTTAATTATTGCATAGTTTGATGGTCTCTACCTAACTACAATTTTTTTTAAAATTTGGAGATGTCACTCAAAGTGGCAAAAATTTTGAGAAATTCTCAAATAATAAATCCAGAAATCCTACTAATATTATAAACGCGAAAGTTTGTGTTGGTGTGTGCGTGCGTGCGTGCGTGCGTGTGTGTGTGTGTGTGCGTGTGTGTCTGTGTGTTAGTTTGTTACTCCTTCACGCTGTAACGGCCGAACGGATTTGGATGAATTTTGAAATGTAGAGAATTGAGATAGCTTAGCTTTGGATTAACATATAGGCTACATTTACCCCGGAAAATTTAAAAGTACTTGATTGAATAACGATACTAAAAATCTACGCAGCCGAAGTCGCGGGCAGAAGCTAGTATGAAATAGTGAAAACCTCCGATTGTTCACAATCCATCAATTTATTTGTTTATGCACTGCACTAGTGCATAAAAACATTGAAATTCAATCCTTTCACGAATCTGGTTTGGTATAACAAATTATAAACATTTGTTTTTGTTTCATTCCAACAAAATTTAACACGTTCGGAAACGGTGTTGCTTACATTTTATACATGGTGTCTCAAAACTCAAGTTAACCCGCCTAGGGCTGATAGAGCAGCTAAAAAGCTATCGATTTAACCCCTATTATGTTCAGCAGTTTTACTAGTTTCGGAGATATTAATCATTTTAATCTGAATTTTTGTAAATTATGTCACAAAAAATCCTTTATTTCATGTTTTATTTTAAAAGTTTTTCATTGGTATCTTAGTAATTTTTTTTTCGATTAACTGTCTTAGTAATTGTTTTTTTTATACGTAGGAAAAATCAAACACTGGGATACCTAGTATGGAGAAACAAACATTATGTTATTACTTAAAAAGTTGATTTAAAAAAAACGAGCAAATACGTTTAAAAACTACACTGATTCGTAATGATTATAATAATGTAAGATACCACTGAAAAACTTATGAAATAAAACATGAATTCATGATTTTTGGTCACATGGACATAAGGGAAAATAAAAAAAAAACAGACTAAAATGATCAATATCTCCGAAACTAGTACAAATCGCTGAACATACATAGGGGTTGAATCGATAGCTTTTTAGCTGCTCTATCAGCCCTAGGCGGGTTAACGTTGAGTTTTGGGACACCCTGTATAGTATCACAAATAGAGCTGTTACAAATAATTGTCCTGAAAATAACGCGCATCTTTATTTTCATTAGAATAGAATAGAATAGAAAATCATTTATTTCGCTTAAAAATTATAACATTACAGTGTGTGATAAGTATTGCTGTGAAAATGGTATCCACTCAGCTATATTCGTTGCTTAAATACAAAACTGACACAAATCAAAATGACGTGTTTGTGTTGCATTTAAATTCGTAATGCTATATACTTTAAGTGTTAAATCAAACTATATCTATTTTTGTTTTGTGGCGCTTTTGTATTTAAGCAACGAATTATGTCGTACCACCTATTGGCAGTGCGACGCTGGTTCTCTGTGGACCCACGGACTGGTTTTGCTAGACAGCATACATTGCATTCGCTTCTCCCCTCAAGTTAAATAGGAAAAAGTCACTATACATAAATCAACTCAGTACTTACACAATAAGTGCTTATGTCGAATTGACAACAATTCATTTGTGCTAAGGTAGTAAATTAAAATACCATTTGTAGATTTTACACTGCTGATTACAGTAAAAATATTTTTGTTTTTTTTATGCAGTAGTTTTTTTTTTATATTTAGGAAAAACAGTAAAAAAGTTGGATGAAGAATGTCAGTAGGTACGCCAAATCGCTTGAAACTTTGTAGCAGTAAAGTTTATAAATAAACAAACATACTACTTTTTATTTTATTTAAAAAGACTCAGTAGTTTTGATTCTATGAACGTTTAAAATTTGGGTCAATAATATTAAAGCGCGCGGGGGCCATCTTGCTGGGGTGACGTCATCGCTTAACAGCGGTACGGGCCCTTATATGAAAAAGTAAGTTTACAGGGCTATAACTTTTTAACCGTTATAAGTAGCCAGTTGAATTTTTCACAGAATACTTTTATTATAAAATCTATCGTTTTAAATTGTACAATGAACAATTAATCAAATCCAAAGAGGGGTCTCCATACAAGAAACATGAAAATAAATCAATTTTTTTTAGCATTTTTATACGGGTTGTATTTTTATAATGGCTTCTTATTTTGATGCTATTTTGAGCTTAAATTGTAGTCTAATTTTTGTAGTTTACGACTAAATACAATGTCAAGTAAAACTGCTACTAATATGTGACAAAACTGATTTTATCAACACGATATTTTAAGCGGTCACCCATCCTGTTTTAGTCTACGCGTGTAGTTGCTTAACTTTGGAAGGCGAAGTACGGGTTTTATTTGTATAATAGCTTTTTATTTCGGTGTCTCATTAAGTTTAGATAATAATCAAAAATCTATACAAACATATATAGTTTACGACCAAACAGTAAACTGTAGTAAAACTCTTACAAAGTGCCTAGTTTAAATGAACACGATCGATGTTTAGGTAAGCGGTGGTTGCTTAACTTTGGTGGTAGGCCTTTCTTTACAAATTTCGTTTTAATTTAGAATTAATATCGCTACTGTATAAAAGAGTGAACTATAAAACATGAATTTTGATTAACCTAGCAGTAGTTCTGATACTTCGTGTATTCATTTTATCGATTTCAAATTTCGCGCGCGAGCGCTACCAAGTCGATAGATAGGTACCTTTTTACTAGGTCTAGGCATTATTGCCACTATCCCAAAATTTAAAGTGCTTGATTATTATTCTAATTTTATTTAACCAACATATTCGACAAACATTACAAATAGGAAAGCCGGTCAGTGACAGACAGTTAGTTATGTAATACAAAATAATAGATAAACTTAGTTGCCATAGTAACATCAAAACGAATTCGTAAAAATATTACGACTTACAAAGTTAAGCAAGTACAAGCGTAGTCTATAACAGGATGGGTGACCGCCTAAAACATCGTGTTGATAAAATCAGTTTTGTCACATATTTGTAGCAGTTTTACTTGACATTGCTATTTAGTCGTAAACTACAAAAAATTGACTACAATTTAAGCTCAAAATAGCATCAAAATAAGAAGCCATTATAAAAATACAACCCGTATAAAAATTCTAAAAAAAATGATTAATTTTCATGTTTCTTGTATGGGGACCCCTCTTGGGATTTGATTTATTGTTAATTTTACAATTTTAAACGATAGATTTTATAATAACACGTATTCTGTAAAAAATTCGACTGGATACTTATAACGGTTAAAAAGTTATAGCCCTGTAAACTTACTTTTTCATATAAGGGCGCAGCTGCTAAGCGATGACGTCATCATCCGTGAGCGCTAGCCGCCGGGTTTCGAGCGCCGCATACGAAGTTTAAAATTTAATATCTCGAAAACTATTTGACGTATCGAAATGATTTTTTTACAGCTATTTTTAGTTTTTAATGAATAATACGGTAAGCTAAAAATCTAAACTGGCTGACATTCTCTATTGTGAATGTTAGGAATACACTTATAGTGCCCTTAGTCCGTTTATTACCAGAGCAATTGAAAAAAAAAATACAACTGTCATGTCAATTTTTATCTGTCTGACGGATTACTTGATTCTAACGACACGCTTTCGATTCTCGAAATACTATTGTTTTGATATACGCTATTTAAAATGTAAGTGACTAACGGATTTGTAAAAGCGGATAGCCGCAATCTGCCCAAAGTCGACGAATTCATGTTGTTACAGTTGTTATTGTTGATGTTGACAAGTGACATGACATGATAGTCAGTTTTGTTTCTGATTAAAGTTACTTTTTTCTATTTTATATCATGCTAAGATCACGACATCAGTATTCCTAACTTCGTATATACGATCTTTTGAATGACTATTTCTTTAATAAATTATTAACGACGAATTTAACTTAAATAAAGAAAAACCGAGAAACACGGGTAGTCTAATTTTTAACCAGCTATTATAAACGCTTTTTTTTTAAATGTTGTCAATTAATCCTGTGTTTTAGAAGTATGATACAATAATTAACTTAACCTGCCAATATTTTCATTCCTGTATTTAAATTTGTGTTTGTGCCTCAACACGAAACCGTTTGCATTAAACTTGAACAGATAGTAAATGCGCTTTTAAAGTCGCTTAAAGGAAAATAATGATTTTGAACTTTTAATAGGAGGAGGGAGATTGTTCCAGCATTTCGTGGCTATGCTGGAAGCTGCCACGAAATGCCGCGGGTCCGTGTCGAGGACATATTAGTTTGGAAGCCTGTCTCTCAGGTCTCCGCGAAAATTTCAGTCTTCGGTAGAGATACGGCGGTTTTTTACTTTTAACAATGTCAAACAGAAGCGAGGCAAAATGCACCTTTCATTGGAGTGGTGTTGATTGAAAACTCGGCTATTGTCAACCTTACGATTGCTCTTGTTCACTTGACAAATGGCGGATGAATGGAGGCCGAGTAAAGGGCGCTGCATACATAACGTGATTTTACACGGACGGGACGGGGACGGGACGGGACGGCGAAATTTTCAAATATTGTTTCATAGAAAATGTATCTGAACGTACATACGCAACGGAATCACGGACAGGACGGGAACGTGGCATCAACGTAGCGGGAAAAACATGGACGGCGACGATGTTTAGCACGAGACGCCCCGCACGTGCCCCGTCCCGTTTCTCGTCTTTGCCATGTAGGATGTACAGAAAACCTCCTTTTTCTCCTGACAGCCGTAGCTTGTTCTTCGTCGTCTATAGCAACAGCAATCAAAGCCAATTCTCCAAATGTAAAATTTATCTTGTTTACAACACTAGCACGTTAGTTGCCCGTCACTGTCACTGCGTTTGCATTAAAATTCACGTGTGACCACGTCCCGTCTCCGTCCCGTCCTCGTTCCGTCCGAGAAAAAATCACGTTACGTGTGCAGCGCCCTTAAGGCTGCGACCGGAGCTACTTATCCGCCTAGTACAGTCAGCAGCAGAAGTAGCTACGCAACCGAAGAGGTCAAAATGATCTGCACTGGACTCTATTGTCAAGAGAATAGAGTCTAGATCACTTTGAGCATGTTATTCTGCTTAGCTACTTTTAATGCTGAATACTGATACTTATAATTAAGCCTTAAAACACTCGTGTGATCTTATTATGAAACTCACCTTTTTGGCTCGTTTCATAAAACCACACTCGTGTTTTAAGGACTCTCATTATATATCAGTTACATAAACTACTATTGCTTTACAAAAGGTGAAACGTGGTTTTTTTCACGGATGCTATTAATGCGTGAGCAGCCATCATGAATTGAAGGTGTCAGAAGTTGTTCTTTTTTGAATAGTTGCCTCTATGGCAAAAGTAATAAATAAATAAATATCATGGGACTATGTCATATCAATTAACCTAGTCCCAAACTAAGCTCTAGGCTTGTACTATGGGTACTGGACAACGAGATAAATACTTATATAGAGAAATATATACTTAAATGCATTAAAAACATCCATGATCCAGAAACAAATATTCGCGCTCATCACACAAATATCTGCCCTTACCGGGATTTGAACCCAGGACCGCTAGCTTCGTAGGCAGGGTCACTACCAACAGGGCCAACGCGTCGTTAGCATTTCCAGCAAGTCGCCAGGACCCGTATGATATCGCAGAAGATAAAGCATCAGTCACTTTCGCACTTACATACTGGTCAGAATGTGACAGATGTCTTATCCACGTCTATACACATAGATAAATAATAGTAACCAAAAGCAAGGTTTAAAATACCCGACCGTTGCTACTAGGGTTGCCACCCGTACTTTATTATAAAGTATTGTACTCTATTTTAGCTTCCCGTACGTTATATTTTACGCAACACATAAAGTACGGCAAAGTACTTTATTTATGACATTCGGTTTTTAATGGTAATTTTTTCTAATAATTAATAAATTTAAACTAAATTTTACCTCAACGCAACCGTCAAAGACCCTCGACAAAAACTTTGTTTTGCCATGTTCGAAATACGCCGTTAGAATAAGCAAGGTCTGATGAGTAATAACTTGATAAGAAATATGTATTTGAAAATAATGAAAAAATACTTTTCTCAAAAATGTACGGAAATGTTGACATTCCTATCTACATAATGAAACGCGAAGTACATAGTTTACTGACAATTATCAAATTAAAAAAAAAACATTGCGTGCTCCCTACACAAGCCCGCAATGTTGCATACAAATTCCATTACTATCTAGCTTGTAACTTTTTAAAAAGTGAAAACGCCCATAATAAAATCATGGCACAAGTCTTATACATCCAAATTTTATTCGAAACATAACTTTTTTATCTGTGTCTGGAATAGCTTATGTTTTTTTAAAAACAAAGCTTACGTTTCTCCTTGTCATAAACAATAAGGCGGTAAAGAGTGAAGGTTTTTTCACATGAAGTTTCTGTTTGTATGCAATTTAAAAAATGAGTTCAAGCGATGAAGGTTTTACTTCAACACAATTTTTTTCTGGCAATTTTTGAGAAAAGCACTATATTTGCCTCGGCAGGAACAGCAATTGCGGGCTTCGTATTTTTAAACGGACTCGCAAGCTCGTCCGTTTAAACCAATACTCGGCCCGCAATTGCCTACTTCCATGCCTAGGCAATAATGTACTATTTTTTAAATTTTAGTGTAAGCATGGCGGCTGTGTTTATGAACAGGCTAAATAGCTGTTTTTTTTTAATATACTGCCATGCATCCAACCAAAGCGTTTGCATAAAGGCACCAGGTACCAGGAGGACATAGGTTATTAGGGGTGCGTAGCGCAACTTAGATCGCAGGCGATGTACGAGTAGTACGGGGCGGCGCGCCGCGGGCGCCGCGGCGTAACGGCGGCGCACCCGACACAGCGCGGATGACTGAGCACTGTAGGTTACTTTTAATGTTTATGCACTCCTACTATTCGACATTGTAAGTTTTGTTTTAATTTTTTTAATGAATTAGGTATATGTTTGAGAAAAGCGCTATACAAACTCCACCGTCTATATAAACTCGGCCGGCAACCCCCTACTTCCCGGCCTCTGTAGTAATCTACTATTATTTCTTTTTTACAATATCGCGTCTGGCTGTCGCCATATTAAATTCTGATTACTGTCATATCTTTAGTGACACTCACAAGATTAAGACAAATCGATTGACATGACCAGTGGACGGATTAAGGATTTTGACCCTCATCAAACGCGTGGACGGATTTTGACCCTCATCAAAATCCGTCCACGAGTTTCGTTTCTAGAGCGCCACAAAGGAACAAACATACATATATAGCCTGATAAACACATTACCCTCCTCCTTCGGCAGTCGGGTAACAAGACCATAATAGGCCCGCAGTTTGTAATATTTAAAATATTTCATAACTACCATCACGACTGAGTAGATATGAATAGCGTATTATCCGACAGACTGAAAGGCGTAATGTTTGTGCGTCTATGGAACCCAGTTTGACGTAAAACTCGCAAGAACGCTATCAGTTGCCGAGTCAGCGAGCAACCCATACGAAACACAATACAGCAGACTTCAATGTATAAAAAAGTTTGCCTAGAAATTCATTTTTGGGACATGCTTTTGTTGAAGGTGAACTTTTTTTGCAGAGTCATGAAATAAATAAATAATAATAATTTTAATTAGTAAAGTGAGTGATGAACGAATGTATTACCCGGCAAAAAATACTGCTGTGCAACCAAACGATGTCAAAGCTTCATGGCTTCAGTAAGGCTTGTCTTATATAGTAAACAACTTTCTAACCTCAAAATGAACCTTTTTTTGGCCTAAACAGCTCTTTTATCGTAAATAAAATAAACTGAATAAACATTATGGATATCTCTTGGCTAATGTATTGTCTGTGATTGCTTTATTTTGTTTAAAATAGCTGTTTCAGCCATAAAAGGTTCATTTTGAGGTTAGAAAGTTGTTTACTATATAAGACAAGTAAGGGTGAATAGACCTTACATACTTTAAATGTATTATATAGGGCTGGAAAATAACTGTCATTAGAAGTGTTGAGTTGTTTTGACAGCACTGACAGCACAAATCAAAATGTGGACGCCATTATATTAGTCTTGGGATAACTCTGTTATTCGACGCGTGGTGGTATAGTAACTATTCCCAAATAGGTTCACTATTCTTAGAATTATCTGTGGTAAAATGTAAAACTTTAGTCATCGTTCACACCAACGTATTATCCGCCACAGACTGTGAGCATGCTCATTGTCTGTATTGTTTGCTGTAATAGCGTATTGTGGGTTCGATGTGAACGAGAAGTTAAATATAAGTACTTATATCGAGAAGCGAAAAACTGCGTAACCCGTACTCACAGTCGGCGGCGGACAATACGTTTGGTGTGAACAATGCCTAAGACATCTATTAACTGCTGATTTATTTTAACACTGCCACATAATGATACTTTTATACAACCGACGCGTCAATTTTGAAGCCACGAATGGAAGCATGTGGGCGTAATCTTCTCGTACGTTCGCGCGAACACACCCACACAAGTACACAAATAATGTCGTACCGTAAAACGGGGTGAGTAGGGATTAAGGGGTGAGGAGGGACACAATCTCAAATAAGTCATAACTTGTTACAAATAAGAACAATTATTCAATGGATCATAACTTTACGTCTATTGGAAATAATTTCAGTCTTATAATTAGTAACGTATGCTTCATTTTAGGTTGTGTCCCTACTCACCCTCGTTTTAGGGTACTGAGTACTGAGTAGAACGAAATGGTTTGGGTACAAGCACGGGGTAAAAGGTGTTGTCATTTGTAAAAGTCATGCATTTTTAATGAGAGCGGCCATTCGTAAAAGTGATGAATTATAATAGATCTATACAAAATAAACATAATTATTTTGTTGTCATGTAATACTCCTAAGTGCATCGGAACCGAGATATGTAAATATTTATACATGGGCGTACTTTTAGTACTAAAAACGTAAGGTCTGTTCATCCTTACTTGTCTTATACAGTAAACAACTTTCTAACCTCAAAATGAACCTTTTTTTGGCTAAAACAGCTCTTTATCGTAAATAAAGTAAACCGAGTTAACATTTTGCACATCACTTGGCCAATGTATTGTCTGTGATTGCTTTATTTTGTTTAAAATAGCTGTTTTAGCCAAAAAAAGGTTCATTTTGAGGTTAGAAAGTTGTTTACTATATAAGACAAGTAAGGATGAACAGACCTTAATACCTAGATCTTTAATATATCCGCTCCGATATTATTTCATCATCGACCGCTGAAATCAGTACGTATCATTGGAAAGTTCGAGGATTTCTTAAAAACACAAATTAAAAAACCTATCGATTTCTCGATAACATCGATAAATAGTGGTGTTCTCTCCCTTCAAATTGTCAAAGGCCGCACCCAAAATTCGGTTTTCCTACTGTATTTGTGTGTCTCAATCCTTCGTTGTATTTGAGCGCTGACGCGTGTATCGGTGCACTGTTTCTAATTAGTACGCTCTGTGTCGAAAATTGGTTATAAATTAGATATTCGAAACAAAGGGGGCTCGTCCTCAGTTCTTACACGATTTAATAAAGCACGGGAGGCGGAGTTCTGCATAATAAAGACGTCCTAGTCTGGTTCTCCTAGTCATTATTTGTAATTTTATAGTACGTTACTACAGAGACCGGGACAAAAGGGGTTGCCGACCGAAGACATATAGACATAGGATAGGTCTGAGGCGGGCAACCCATATTTCCCGCCGAGGTATGTATAGTGCTTTTCTCAAACATCAAACATAATAATAATTCATTAAAAAAATTAAAACGAAAATTACAATGTCAAATTACTAGGAGTGCATAAACATTAAAAGTAACCTACAGTGCTCAGTCATCCGCGCTGTGTCGTGTGCGCCCGCCCGCCCGCCGGTGCCCCGCAGCGCACCGCCTGCGATCTAAGTTGCGGTACGCAGCCCTAATTACTTTTGTTCTCATAGTACTTTAGATAAATATGCAAACGCTTTGGTTGGATGCACGGCTTAGTATATTAAAAAAAAACAGCTATCTAGCCTGTTCATAAACACAGCCGCCATGTTTACACTAAAATAAAATAAAATAGTTTATTGTTTTTTTTAATACGCATAGTGGCAGAATGTCATGATGCCTGTGCCACAAATTTAAGTGGAATGGAAATTAAAAAAGAGGACTTTGCCGGCCTAGGCCTGCACGATTTGTATGAAATTCCATAAACGACCTCTTGTCCTAGCCGCACCTGAAACGTCATACTTGGCGGCCTATTATAAGGATCACAACATCAATATTTCATGGCATGTTTGAGAAAAGTTATTAATACACCTGAAAGTGTTTTGTTTTTAGGCTAAATGAGTGTCCCACTGCTGAGCAGCATCTCCCCTTCATCTCTATGAGTCCCTATTAGGTGCCTCTTCTGGCCAGTTGTTGAGGAATGCGTCCAAGTGGTCCCGCCATCTCCGTCTAGGCCTGCCTCGTCTACGTCGCCCATTTTGCGGCACCCACTTGTTAGTGTTAATATTTATTATTTATTACTCAAAAACCTTGTGATTTACTCGTAACAAACTTTTAAATTTAAATGTATTATGATTGAAAATGACCTTTTCATCTCACTAGCTCGGAAAGCCCTTTTTGTTTGTTTGATATCTATTGAGAAAATCGCTTTTTATCCACATGTGAAGAAAGAGTTTTGACATTTTAGGCAGCTTAAGTGATATTTGACAGCTAACAAAACGTAAAACGTTAAAAGTGCAGAATTTTTAACATCACAATTAATGAATTGCATCGAGTAAAAAACACTAAATACAGTCTTACAACTTTATTTTAATTCATAAATATCAGCATTCAACATTAGCCTTCATTCTTGTTGTAAAAACGGATAAAATGTTCTGACAGTCCAAGTAAGTCGATGTGCGAACAAAACGCAAGCGAAATAATAAAGAAAGCTTAAGTCAAAACTTTTCAATTAAGCCGTCAACGTTAAATATTCGCATGTTTTTCTAGTTTGTTTTGTTGTTAAAAATGAGTGATTCGAGTGACGAAGACGTATTAACACCTGTGGAATTACGGGAAACCGTGCAAAATGTGGAATTGATCTTTTTTCTTATATTCCTCGCTGTAGTGAGGTGAAAAGTTTTGTGTTATACAAGGGTGAAAAGTTTTTTTACGTCTCGCTCGTCGCTACGCTCAGGATTCTATTTTTGAAGCACCGCTTCGCTCGTGGTCAATCATAGAATCCTTTCGCTAGCTCGTGTTTCAAATTAACACTCGCAGGTAAAATACAACTTCCCCCCCTTGTATAACAAATAACTATTTGCAGTTTCTTGAGCCGCTTCTTCTCCACAATGATGGTCTTGTCCGAAGTGCTAGTAGATTCACTCCATATTACCTACGTTTAAGAGAGCCAACATGTGGCCAGTTTACTGAATGAATACTCGAGTTTTGAGTCGTTTTGTACGATTTCGTCTCACACGGTACTGCCAGACAATGCGTTCCATCGTAAAACTTGATGACGTGCAGTCTGTGCGTTGAATTGCCGCTTGCAAGTGCCAGGTTGTCTCCAGTAGTACTCAGAGCTGCGTTGGCGATCGTAGCAGGAGAAGAGGAGTGAGTGGAGTACACAGTGAGTCGTGTATCTGCTCGTGAAGTACACAGTGAGTCGCGTTGTTGAGTGAGAGTAGTATGCACACTATAGGTACCAGGCATGGAGATATGATAGAATGCTAGTAGTGAACAGTTCGGGTTGTCTTGCTTGCTGTGAGACTTCATCATATTTTTTAGGATGAACCAATGTAGGATGACTATCACGTCAGGATCGCCAATGTAGGAAGAGAGGTTCTCACTCCAGGCGGGTGTTGTGCATGGGGACCGAAGTCCATTAAGATGAAGTTAGAAGTTGTATATATATCAACTGACTGGGGAAATTTCGTTAGCGCAATGTTAGATTTAAGATCAGCAGTCTGACACTGGTGGCGCTGCCAAGTTGTTAGTTGAAAGTTGTTTTGTTTGCGTTCTTGCCAGAAAAACACCATTTATTTTCATTAAATATTCAATCTTTTGTAATTGGAACATCTATTTTTATTTGAAAGCTTTCTCGAGAAATTTATATAAGAACGTCTTTCAATATCTATTTATAAAACATCAAGCATCTTTAAGATTTGACTGTAATGAATATCTATGCTTATTGAGGAGTCTCAGGCAATCTTTTATCGAAACGTTACTTTGATGTTTAATATTAGAAAGGTCGCAATAATTTATTGCGACCTGTTCTGTTAGAAAAACATAATCACTTATCTCGTCCCTGACTGCGAAAGGCAATTATAACTTGAGCCCTAGGCTGGAAGACATTTTAAGCTTGTTATTTATATCCCTAAGCATTGCATGATCTCTATGTATTTGTTATCGTATGTTGTTATTATTACCAACAGCCGCAGTAAACCCGTTTGCAGGGTGCTCCCTAGGGTGGTCCAAAAAACAAAAGTGTGTAATATTGTTTCTCCACAAGTTTCTTTTTATTTCACAACACACAAAAATACGCTTATTTTATAGCAATTGAATAAAATTTACAGCTCGCCCATAATGTTAAAATTGTTTCATATAAAAATGTATAGAGCTTCACACATCTAACAAAGATATCGAATGAGAAAGTCTTTGGACAGATCTTGACCCTGTATTCCGAGCTGCAGCAGCAGTAAACAATATTCTACTTCTGTTTTTAGTTTTTGCTAAGTTTACTAGATATCTTTTTTGTATGAGAATGAGATCTTTTTGGCATAAACTAAACGCTTTGGGCGACCAGTAAACGATCACATAACAAGTTTAAATTTGACACATAAGTAACTAATTTATAGCAAACATAAATAGGCCTTGTGGAGGAAGGATTTGATATAGTTTTTTTTTCTTCATACTATTTTGGACCACCCTAGTGCTCCCCGACGTGTCCAAAGCAGGATCAAGACGGTTTTACCCGGGTTTAGAAGAAGAAGCCTGCCCCGAGGAACCTGTGCGGAACCGCACCGACCGGACCGAACCACTTGCTGTGTCCTGTTACGCCCACGACGCAGCTGTACGTGTCCTGAGGGCTCAGACAAGATGCACTACGCTAACTAACGTTTCTATTCGATTCGTTTTTAAACCAATCGCGTCACTGGAAGATGACGTGATACGAAAAGTCACGTGGTCTACCAGTGATGCGATTGGTTTAAAAACGAATCGAATAGAAACGTTAGTTAGCGTAGTGCATCTTGTCTGAGCCCTCTGATTACATTAATCTACGGAGGCGACGAAGCTCGCAGAGTATGTACAGTCAAGGAAATGTATTCGCGTACCTTTTTAGGGTTCCGTAGCCAAATGGCAAAAACGGAACCCTTATGGATTCGTCATGTCTGTCTGTCTGTCTGTCCGTCCGTATGTCACAGCCACTTTTTTCCGAAACTATAAGAACTATACTGTTGAAACTTGGTAAGTAGATGTATTCTTTGAACCGCATTAAGATTTTCACACAAAAATAACAAAAATACTTTAAATTTTGGGGGTTCCCTATACTTAGAACTGAAACTCACATATTTTTTTCATCAATCCCATATGTACGTGTTGGGTGTCTATGGATAGGTCTTCAAAAATGATCTAAACTGAATAGTTTGCGCGAGAGACACTTCCAAAGTGGTAAAATGAGTCACCGCCCTACCCCCCACCCTTACTTCTAAAATAAGAGAATGACAAAACTAAAAAAAATATATATGATGTACATTACATTGAAAATTGGTTTGAACGAGATCTAGTTAGTAGTTTTTTTTTAATACGTCATAAATCGTTAACCGCAATTTACCTTTCACGGAACCCGTCATGGGCGAGTCCGACTCGCACTTGGCCGGTTTTTGACTCTTATTGTCATTGTGACGAGAGTGAAAAAGGTACGCGAATACATTTCCCTGACCGTACGAGTTAAGACCGGAGTTACCCCATAGGGTCGCGTGGTTGTAGCTAGGGAATGCAAATAACCGGTTATAACCGGTATTAACTGGTTATTTTCATACGAAGCCCCGCCACAAGGTTAATCTCTGCTATCCCAAATCACACTTTTTTTTTGTATTTGTTATTTTTCTTTAGGGTTTGTAATATAATCAAACAATTTGACGCTAATTACGACGCAGCAGCTAGAGGCTCGAAAAAAAACAAAAGATGATAAAATAGTACATTACTACTGAGGCCGGGACAAAAGGGGTTGCCGGCCGAAGACATGTAGACGGCCGAGCAAAGCGAGACCGGATAGGTCTGAGGCGGGCAACCCCATATTTCCCGCCGAGGTAAGTATAGTGCTTTTCTCAAACATCAAACATAATAATAATTCATTAAAAAAAGTAAAACAAAAATTACAAAGTAAAATTACTAGTAGTGCATAAACATTAAAAGTAACCTACAGTCCGCAGTCATCTGCGCTGTGTCGTGTGCGCCCGCCCGCCCGCCGGTGCCCCACAACAGCGCACCGCCTGCGATCTAAGTTGCGCTACGCACTCCTAATTACCTATGTTCTCCTAGTACTTTAGATAAACATGCAAACGCTTTGGTTGGATGCACGGCTTAGCATATTAAAAAAAAACAGCTATCTAGCCTGTTCATAAACTCAGCCGCCATGTTTACACTAAAATTAAAAAAAAACGTTTATTGATTTTTTTAATACGCATAGTGGCAGAATGTCATGATGCCTGTGCCAAAAATGTATGTGGAATGGAAATTAAAAAAGAGGACTTTGCAGGCCTAGGCCTGCAAGATTTGTATGAAATTCCATTATCGACCTTTTGTCCTAGCCGCACCTGAAACGTCATACTTCGCAGCCTATTATGAGGCACATAACGTCAACATTCCATTGCATGTTTGAGAAAACTAATTTAATTCAAAATTATAATCTAAAACTGCAAGCTAACTAATCCTAAAATAGTTGACAATTGCTCGAAGTAAATCACATACAGAATAGTGGTGTTAAATTTAAGGTTGCCAATGTTGCCATCAATCTGGCGTTCGTTTTTCCACCCTGCCTACTAATAGTACATTGTTGCCTAGGCGCGGAAAGTAAGGGATTTCCTGACGAGGTGGTTAGCAGGCCGAGCAATAGCGAGGCCTGCTAAAATAGAAGTCAGGAAATCCTCGTTTCCGCCGAGGCATACATAATACTTTTCTCAAACAATGCGAGGAAATTATACAAATGCATGATTATAATTAAGTATTTTAAAAGCCTTTGACAAATTCGGAGACAATGTTTGTTTGAAAACTATGACTAGTCGAGTATTAGTTAAGATAGTTTCACGCACAACGAGCCGCCGTCCGCCGCCGCCGCTCCGCAGAGCCCCGCCGCGCCGCCGCCCCTCACTGCGCCCCCACAAGTTGGGTGTACGGGATTTTTTTCATGGTCCTTTCGATTTTATACGCAATAGAGAGGATTTTAAAAAACAATATGGACATGGGCGGAAAGTGTTTTCATATAATTTTTTTACTCCTAGGAGTAAAATGAGGCATTTTCTGTCCATGTGTTTCAATCGGAAAACCGTTCTTTCCGAGCATGTTTGAGAAAAGGTATATTGTGGTCTTACGGCCAAACCCTATATTCAAACCGCGGATAGATAAGCCTTACTACGGGTTAAAATTTGACATTTGTCCATACAAAATGTGTCAAATTTCAATCCGAAGTAAGCCTATCTATCCGCGGTTTGAATATTGGGTTCCGACATTAGACAGACTCAAAGTTAATTAAATATTAAAAAGCCTTACAAGGTTTTAAGCATTACATTTCATTTGATATTCAGAGACAAATTGAGACGATTGCAATAAATTAATTTATTTTTTAGGCTTGGAGAAGACGATTGTGAACAGAAATCGCGCGACATTTGTCCCCTAGTGTATCCGTGGCTTAAGGTCTCTCTTCTAATTGTTAAAACCTTGATTTTCTAAAGATCACTAGGATCCATTAAAGGAGTCAAGTGAACTTTTTGTACATTCAAATTCGTTAATGGCATAGAGTGGGCTTTAAAGTACACTTAAATCCATTTGGAGTCGTTTACACTTTTTAAGACGCTGGGATGCATCATTGAGTTTAAACATATTATGAAGTCTACACAGATCCATGAATGGATTCTATTAATTTTTTTATATACCGCGATCTATCATTGGATTTAAGTATACTACAATGTCCACGAGGGTTTACATTCATCTGGCATTTTTTTTTTTGGCATAATCATCATTTGGCATTCTCATCATTTGGCATAATCATCATTTGGCATAATCATCTTTTAGCATACAGTATTTTTTTCTGAAACCGTGTATACTTTTCAGGATTGTAATAAAATAAACCTAACCTAACCTAATGGGTTCTATGCAATAGTATTTTAAGTAATCCTGAAAAGTATACGGTCTCAGAAAAAAAACTGTATGCTAAAAGATGATTATGCCAAATGATGATTATGCCAAAAAAAGTTATGCCAAATGAAGGGTACCCGTCCACGAGTATCCAACAATTCATGTATCCAAGTGTATTAAAAGTATAATAAAATCCATTATTGGATAGATTATATACATAGTAGTATACCTACTAAGGTCCATAGATGGATCAAAGTGTAATTAAAAAGTGTAAACGCCTCCAAATGTATTTAACTGTACATTGAAGCCCACTCGACTCCATTAATGGATTGAAATATACAAAAAGTTCTCCTGACCCTTTTAATGGATCCTGTACGGTCAGTTGACGACACGTTGTGCTAGTTGGTAGTGACCCTGCCTACGAAGCTAGCGGTCATGGGTTCAAATCCCGGTAAGAGCAAATATTTGTGTGATGAGCACGAGTATTTGATTCTGAGTCTTTCAAGTATATATTTCTCTATATAAGTATTTATCTCGTTGTCTAGTACCCATAGTACAAGCCTAGAGCTTAGTTTGGGACTAGGTAATCGGTGTGACATTGTCCCCTGACGTTTATTTAATAATGGATACTAGTGGACGAAGCGAAAAAAACAAACGTTGTAATAAACACAAACATATTTGTACCCAGTACGGAAATAGAAACGTATCTCGGAAAATTACGGTCAGTAATAATTTTATAAACCGCTTCATCCCGGAGTTCCGTGATAGAGTAAATAGAATATAATTTAAGTTAAGCCAAGTCCAAAGGTACCTAGCCAATTTACAGCTATGGTATTAAAGTGCTTTTCCCTGTACCAATCAGGGCTTGATATGAAAGTGGTTTCCAGTGGAAAACGCGTTCAGATTCCTGTGGAAATGGTTTTACAAAGTTGTTGTTGACACGGGGTGAGTTGTGTAATTATTTGCAAGGCAATATAGGTGACATACCTAAAGTCGCCGTCAATAGAACTTGCAAAAGATGTAAACAAAACCAAACGAACCAATTCACCATGATTACTGGATAATCACGTACTTTTAAAGATCAAGTGAGGTCTTTGCAATGATTTACACTAGATCATTATTTTTATATTAAGTTTAAGATGAAATAACTATTCATTATTAGTACATTACTACAGAGGCCGGGACAAAAGGGTTCGCCGGGCGACGACATATAGACAGTCGAGCAAAGCGAGGACGGATAGGTCTGAGGCGGGCAACCCCATATTTTCCGCCGAGGTATGTATACTGCTTTTTTCAAACATGCAACGAAATAAACAACAAAAAAATCAAAGTTTTATTTTTTTAATACGCATAGTGGCAGAATGTCATGATGCCTGTGCCACAAATTTATGTGGAATGGAAATTAAAAAAGAGGACTTCGCCGGCCTAAGCCTGCACGATTTGTATGAAATTCCATGAACGACCTCTTGTCCTAGCCGCTCCTGAAACGTCATACTTCGCAGCCTAAGGAACATAGCATAAATATTTCATGTTTGAGAGTACTAATTTGTTTACATCGTTCACAAGTTCTATGGAAGCAAATATCGTTATGATATATCGATATGATGCATACCGCTATGAATCCGAGTATAATGTTATAGTCCTGGCAATGAAAAATTGTGGATGGAAAAGTTGAAAGCAGAAAGTTTGACTTCGGAACTTTGTTTGGACTAGTTAGGAGATAAACATACTAAAAGTCCCCATCCCTCGGAGGTGAGCCCTATGGGGGGGGGGCACAAAGAAGGTCCGTTTTTTTGTTTTTTGTTTACATCTTGAAAACGATGCGTGATAGGAAATGGTGTTGTATGGCATTATTAAAGCTGATAAATTGCTCTACAACTTTGAATCTATACATTTTACCTATTTTCAATTGTTGTCTAGATATGAGCTCCAAAAAGCGGGCGATTTTCAAAAATGTATTTTTGACCTCACCTATTTTTTCTTACGTTTCTCTCCAACTTGCTTATACGAGTATATCGTCTGTAGAATTCAGCCCCCTACATTGCTACATTTAAAAAAAACGGGACCTTTTTGCTCCCCCCCCCTAGGGCTCACCTCCAAGGGGTGGGGACTTTTAGTATGTTTATCTTCTAACTAGTTCAAAAAAAGTTCCGAAGTCAAAATATCTGCTTTCAACTTTTCCATCCACACCCCCCTTTCGAGCACTGGTTTACCACAGTATTATAATAATAACGTTATAGTGTGACCGCGCCAAGTACTTTTAAACGCTACATTTTTGACATTCATGGATTGATTTTGGCGTAGCGCTGCTCTATTCGGCTGGTAGGATCGGTCATGAATGCCCAGCTTTAGGCGGTGGGCTTGCAACCTGTCACTAATACGCTGGTAAACATCCAATTGTGCAAAATGTGGTGGCGGAATTTTCAACAACTTTTAAGAGTTGTAACTCGGTAAATGGACTTGACAGAAGGGCGTGGAGCTAACCCCATGTGCTTCTGTTTAGTCCACCAGAGTAATAGTACATTACTACAGAGGCCGGGAAGTAGGGGGTTGCCGGCCGAGATCATATAGACGGCCGAGCAAAGCGAGGCCGGATAGTTACGAGGCTGGCAACCCCACTTCACGCCTAGGTTTGTATAGTGCTTTTCTCAAACATATAAATAATTCATAAAAAAAATTAAAAAAAAATTACAACGTCAAATACGTACTAGGAGTGCATAAACATTAAAAGTAACCTACAGTGCTCAGTCATCCGCGCTGTGTCGGGTGCGCCCCGCGGCGCGCCGCCCCGTGCTGCATTGCCCGCGGTCTAAGTTGCGCTACGCACCCCTAATAACTTCTGCCCTCCTGGTACCTGGTGCCTCTATGCAAACGCTTTGGTTGGATGTACGGCATAGTATATTTAAAAAAAAACAGCTATTTAGCCTGTTCATAAACACAGCCGCCATGTTTACTTGAAAATTTAAAAAAACTACTTCCGGGCCTAGGCCTTCAATTTTGTATGAAATTCCTTTACAGTTCTCTCGAGGTGTTCCGCCCGCAACGTGATACTTTGAGGCCTAAAATAACTAACATAACGCCAACATTCCATTGCATGTTTGAGAAAATCTCTTAAACCGGACAATTGTCCTCGCGTGTGGTATCCATGGACTTGTTTCTCTAATAAGTCCATGGTGATTGTCTAAAACCCGATACTGGCGAAATACACCTTGTTAAACACAAGGAGTGAATGCCATTAATTAAGAAAAGAAAAAAACTAGGTAAATATTTCGTAGCACTGCCTTCCCTACTCTGGGAACGAAGTGCGTTTATGTATGTTTATGTAAAACACTAACGAAATATATTTTCTCAAACATACCATGAAATATTGATGTTATGTTCCTTATAATACGCCAAGTATGACGTTTCAGGTGCGGCTAGCACAAGAGGTCGTTTATTGAATTTCATACAAATCGTGCAGGCCTAGGCCGGCGAAGTCCTCTTTTTTAATTTCCATTCCACATAAATTTATGGCACAGGCATCATGACATTCTGCCACTATGCGTATTAAAAAAAACAATAAACGTTTATTTTTTTATTTTAGGGTAAACATGTCGGCTGTGTTTATGAGCAGACTAGATAGCTGTTTTTTTTTAAATATACTAAGCCGTGCATCCAACCAAAGCGTTTGCATGTTTATCTAAAGTACTAGGAGAACAAAGGTAATTAGGGGTGCGTAGCGCAACTTACATCGCAGGACGGCGGTGCGCTGCGGGGCACCGGCGGGCGGGCGGGCGCACCCGACACAGCGCGGATGACTGAGCACTGTAGGTTACTTTTAATGTTTATGCACTCCTAGTAATTTGACTTTGTAATTTTTGTTTTAATTTTTTTAATGAATTATTATTATGTTTGATGTTTGAGAAAAGCACTATACATACCTCGGCGGGAAATACGGGTTGCCCGCCTAAGACCTATCCGGCCTCGCTTTGCTCGGCCGTCTATATGTCTTCGGCCGGCAACCCCTTTTGTCCCGGCCTCTGTAGTAATGTACTATAGTGTTAAGCCAACGATATTATCATAGGTAACGTGATGAAGGTCGGATACAGATGCTACCTTTTTTCGATTTATGGCGTGAAAACCATCCATGTGCGCCTCAGCAAACATGCCGGACGCACTGCAGTGTAGAGGCAGCTTCAACAGCATTGACATTAGGGAACGCAAATTAACCGGTTATTAATCGTTTTTGTATGAAAATAACCGGTTAAAATCGGTTAAAACCGGTTATTTGCATTCCCTAATTGACATGTTGTTATAAAGAACACGGAGTACTTTATAAACGCGCTTCGTATGCGTTACAAATAGACGGCACGTGTAAAGTGCTACCATTTTCCTAATAGCTTCTCTCTTAAGCCCCATTTACATTGCTAAACGACACTGGCAAGTGTAGTGCCAAGGACAGTGTAGTGAAAAAATAGATAGCGCCTATTTGGAACCACTGGCAAGGCAACTTGACTCGCTATGTCTAGGAAATGCAATTATAACCGGTTATTTGCATTACCTAGCTTGGCTTTAAACTAATTTGCGTGTGAAGGAATATTAATAACAGCATTATTTTACTCCTTTTAACATTATCTAAACTCAGAAACTTCATAGTTGTGTATATTAGAGGGCCCTGCCAAGATGCATTGCGCTAACTATCGTTTCTATTCGTTTCGTTTTTAAACCAATCGCGTCACTGGTAGATCACGTGACTTTTCGTATCACGTGAACTAACAGTGACGCGATTGGTTTAAAAACGAAACGAATAGAAACGCTAGTTAGAAATGCATCTTGGCAGGGCCCTCAGGATTGACCTCTTATTGTATGTACTAGACAACGATAAGCACACTAAAATACATAAACAATATCGTAGACTCAGGAACATACTTGCACCGTCTCCCCATACTAGGTCATACAGTTTCTCCATAAATTTAATGAATATCACTTAATCCGTTTTGGGTTATTTCTTCTAATAGTTACTTTTTATCTTTGAATCTTATTTATACAGCGTGTTTTATCACAATTTCTACAACTAAGGACTAAATATACAGCGGGTTTAAATATTATCTGTAAATCCTTGATGACTAACAGAAAACATGTTTCCCAAAACTTCTCTCCAAAGGTTCTTGACTGAAATCGTAAGTTTTATCTCAAAGATAACGTCGGGGATATTCTAACTCGTACCGTACAAATATCATAAAGCGTTTCTCCATTTACGAAACGACAATGTTATACCTTATCAGTAGCAAATAAAGCACAATTTTGCTCGAGTAGTTTTGTGTATATAGGGTGTTACTTTTTTCTCTCCAGTTTATTCATCTCTTTCAAAGTTAGTTGAATTTCAACGGGCTTTTTAATAAAGTTTTTAAGGATGTTTTGTGCGTGTTACTGGATTACCTACTAAAGTTAGTTCAAAGGCTGAGTTAATATAAAATATTCATAGAATAGACCACCAAGAAGGCATACAGTAGGTAAGTTAAAAAAAAATGACCGTTGAAGTTAACTCAGCTATGTGACTTTGATAGTTTGAGAAATAGTTACTGTAACATGCAGACAGATATGACAAAACTATAAGGATTCCTAGTTTCACTACGGAACAAAAAACTAGGTGCACTTGCCGTCCCCGGGCAAGTCTAAACGGAGCGAAGCGGTTTGCTAATATAACATACTACAACAAACAACCTTACGTCAAACGTGACAGCTGTCAATCGTAAGCTCTGCTACAGATTTCTCATTATTTCTGTAACTAAAGCTAAAGATGAAGCTTCAAAAAGGTTACGAGCGAAGAGCAGTTTTGGCATTTTCCCATTTTTCCCATTGAAAGTCTATGGGAACAGATTTTCGGTGATTATTCCTCCGTGGTATGTCCGATTTTCAATTTTATTTTTTCTAACCCATCTATGGCTAGATGTCGTATTACGGGCTAAATTTGATCCTGATATCTCTAATAGTTTGGGAGGAGTATGCGGACAAACGAAAATCCGAATCGGGGAAGAATGGAACAATAAATGTCATGACCTGATTTTCACTCAGATCCCACTAATTACTTTGCATGTTCCATTGCCATGCCATAAATAATAAAATTTTAGTTTTTCTGATAATACACGCTGTATGTTATTTACAGTATATGTGGTGTGAAACTGATTGATAGAGTAAGGAATGAAAAAGTCAGAGAGAAATGTGGGCTAAAAGAAGATGTAGTGACTAAGATTGAAAAGGGCATGCTTCGATGGTTCGGTCATTTGGAAAGGATGGATGAAAGAAGATTGACGAAAGAGATATACAGAGCGACAGTGAGTGGAAGGGTCGAAAGGGGCCGCCCTAGGTGTACTTTTTCGAATGAAATCGGAGAAATATTGGAAAAGGGCCGGATCTTAAGTACCCGAAACCGACGTGCATGCATGACTCGATGTATGAATGTAGAAGAAGAGAAAGAGATTCGTCAGGATCGTAGCAGGTGGAAAGAAGTGGTCTCTGCCTACCCCTCTGGGAAACAGGCGTGATTTTATGTATGTATGTTATTTAAATTTAAAATTGAAATTAGATACCTATTAAATCGGTGAGTCACACGTATGGCAAGAAGATCGAGATGCACACACAATATTTTTAGAAATAAATTACGGAACGTATCGCTGAGGTGTGGATGTGGATTAAGCACGCAACTCTAAAGCAGAGGGTCCTAAGTTTGAACTCTGACTAACATTTTATGATAAAAGTGTACCTAAAGCCTTGTTGGTGATTCTGCCTACGAAGTTTGCGGTCCCGGATACGAATTCCGGTAAGGGCAGATATTTGTGTGATGAGAGCAATTTATTTTTACTGAGCTCTAGAAAAAAAACTTTTTTTTTTGGTAGGTATTGTGCTGTCCCCAAGGGGCAGGCCTTATAAAATATAAAAAAAAAATTAATTTATTTAATCTGTTTGGCGGACCGGTAGACAAAAGATATTTGCCAATCGAAATAGTGGTAGTTACGTTGTGTGGTTTTTTAAATGTTTTAGTAACCCATGATTCCTAGGGCGAGAATGAGGGATAACAGATTCTTCTGATTAAAGAGATATTCAAGAATAAGGGAATTCAAATAATTGCATTAGTTGAAGAAAAGAAACGACTAGGGAACTTCAGTTTATGGAAATTCGACAAGTTTTTGTGGTCTGGTAAAAGCAGAGCCCCTCCCCGCTCTTGCTCGTGTGCTCGACTCCAGGCTGGTCACACTCCGCCAGCCTGTCCCGAGCTTGTCTGGGGAGAGCTTCCATTACGTCGCCAAGTCAGTCTGAGTAAGTCCTCGTAACCAAGAGAGCAGAGGGCCCGACAAATTATAGTCACTCCAAGAGACAGGATTTAATTCTTTTCCTAATAATTTAGATGGAGAGACTATTGACCTAAACTACCCCTCTTGTGTCCTCGGATATTTAGGACGACGGAATGTGTGTGTTTTCTGCAATCCAGTGTGACAGGTATCAAGGCAAACCCAGAATGTTGGAGGTCTCCTCCCCTTCGAATCCGTCAAGGCACCCGATATCACACGCTCAGCTTTCGCTTCGCTTAGTCGAGTCCCCACGAACCGACATGAGAGCCGGGAGTAGAAAGCAGTTGCCGAGCTAAACTCGCAGGCATCCTTGCCGACATGAGATCATAAAAACCAAGCCAGCAAGTCACCTCAACTAACTAACGTCTTTCGACCAGAGGTGAGATCGACTCTTGACGCAACTCAAATCCGACCCCCGGTTCCCCAAGATAAATTTTGAAGCTATTAACCTTGAACCTTTAACACACTGAAGCAGTCTGTGCAGTCTGTATGGAAACTGAGCGTACAGTGTGAAGTGTCTCTGCTTGCTATTTTAATCCAAGATGTTTAGTGGCGGTAAGATGTCATCGACGTCTGTGACCCGCTGATAACTTTCACCAAGACACTAAACCCTCTTCGACTCGAATAGAAACATGTATAATATCCGATGCATTAAACGAGAAAGGTAAAGATAAATTGTAATTTAAATTGCCAGGACACAAGCAAAACTGTAAACCCCAATATAAGAGCCGAAAGAGAACTAAATAATCTTAGCCAAACAGCATGGGAAAATTTAGAAAAGTTCTTCCAATAAACTGAAGATTAGACATGGAGTCCTAAAAGGTACACAAGATCCAAAAGAATTAGATCAGTCTTGAATTATTAATAAACCTTTGAATTCCCTTGATTAAAAACATTTATAAAAGAATATCAAATGAACAATAAAATTATTTACCTTTAAATAATTATTAGTTTCACAATAGAATTAAAATCCCGTGAAATAATTCAAAGAAATTTATCACTAGTTTGGTTTTCCGACGACCAGCGTATATCACTTTTAAATTCAATATGATTTGCTTCTAAGAATTTATTTTTTAAAAATTGTTCTGTTTTTTAAATAAATTGTTCCTTCCAAAAAATATAAAATTTCGAAACTCAAAACATTTTGAAAATATTCGTAAATAAAAAAAAATCAAAATCAAAGAAAAATATTCAAATAAACATGTTCTAACAAGGACAGCTTTGCTACGAATGATCTAATAGCCTTGTTGTCAAAATTGCAATGACATCTTCCATAATTCAAAATATTTTGAAAATGACGACATCAAATGTCATTCGTAACCAGCTGCATTACTACCCTAAGTGCAACGATGCACCTATCGAGTAACCACTAAAAGACAACACTTAGCTTCGGGTCCCGACGAGATGTCAAGGCCGCGCAGCCGCAAACCGAACTCTCACGACAGAGACACCAAACCGCTTAGAAGCCCTCGTAGTAAGCGACGGAGCTCTCAGGATCATGCTCCCGCGTGAAATGTATTAAAATAAAAGGTTAAATATGCAACTAAGGTTTCCCTGTACTACGAAAGTTTTCCTTACTCTATTACTATACCTTGAAACACAACAAACATTCACAATAAATTAAACACCATACGGAACCCCTTCTAAACAGCGACCTTCCCCTTCCATTCGTCTTTCAGATCCTCAACTAGAACACTCATTCCCAAGCTTCCCTATTCTAAATAATAGGACATTTACGAAAGATTAAAATACCTATGAGAAATCACTAATTCGATTTTCTTGTTCTCAAACCATAACCCAAACTATTCGTGAACATGATTTCTTATAGATAAGTGTTTCCAACAACGGTAGGACTACAATATTTACCTTTTTAAGTAGACTTTGTCTACATGAACTTACGAGAACCTTCTAACGTTTCCTCGCAATAATCCTTTAGATCAGCTTTCCATAAGATTTTCCATAAAACACTCGGCACATTATTAATTTTAAAAGGGAAATTTTGTAGATACGACACTATTATTTTAAAGAAAAAGCAAATAAAAATCTTAAGAAAAACATTTTTTCAAGCCCGACGATCACTCCCGTCAACCACCAACCGTTTTCCTAGCAACCCCCCACACTCTCTCTCGCCGTTTTCTAACCAGTCAAATACCAAAGACAATTTAATTCTTGCTTGAAGGTTTGACTCGAGATGAGGTCAGTACAATCCCCCCCTAAATCTTGACGATATTCAACGGAGCCAAGATTTAACCTTCTTATTCCAACTCCTTGTCTCCAATCAATCCCAAACAAGAGTTAAATTTCATAACCAATTCACCAACTGAACCCCAAAAACTATTTAAGGAGTCCCCTAACTTATTTTATCTTTCTTCCCCCCCCCCAATCCTTTTTCCCCTATGCTACATCTTTCCCCCCCCCTCTCCTAAATTAAACCTCCATTACCAAATATGAATTCAAAACCACTAGCCAGTAAGCAAATACTTTATTAATATTTCCAAAGCCTTATAATATTGAACTAAACACCAAATACCATATAATCTAATACTCAAATATATTCCAAAGCAAAATTACTCCGAATTAATCCTACCCCACATAACACTCACTAATGCTTCTGCATGGAAATTCATAACCGACATCAACGTCCCTATAAAATTTCTAATTCCCCAACTTCTAACTTCATTTTCCTGATTAAACATAATATCGTGCTAAATGTATTGCATTGAACATCCCCTTCTCTTGCAAAGTTTCGGGGTGTACCAAAACATAAACATTATCAAACTGTCTTGCTGCTACCCTGTATGGACCTTCATAAGTTAAATCAAACTTCCGAGTAACTCCACTCATAGAGTCAGACTTATTCAATCTTCGCAACTTAACCAAATCTCCAACCTGATACTGAATTAATTTATGAGTTAAATCAAACCTAGTCTTTCTTTGTTGACTAGCCAATTGTAAATTAACCCTAGCTTGCTCCCGAATCTCTCCTATATCCCTATTACGTACAAGATAAGGCAAATGGGTATCTATTGATAAATGAGTCACACTACCAAAAAGAACTTCATTAGGTGTAAACCCCGTACTTAAATGAAATGTATTGTTATACAACTCCTCAATCTTCTCTAACCATAAACCCCAATTTCTATGCCTTTCATGACAATAAATCCTAAAGAATTTTCCCAACTCTTTATTAACACGTTCCGTCGTATTTGGCCTAGGGTTCCTAATAGTTGTATATATAGCCCTAACTCCCATATTCCGTAATCCTAATTTCCATGTATTCCCTATAAATTGTTTTCCATTATCAGTCATTACAGTTTTCGGCTTTATTGTTAATGCAAAATTTTGCATCCTAACCACAACCGCTTTCGCTGTTGCCACCCTCAACCCATATAATTTAATGTATTTAGTAAAAGAATCTTGTATTACGAATATGTATGTTATTCCCCCCCTAGACGCTGGTAAGGGTCCATAAAGGTCTGCCATAACTAAATCCCCTGGATTCTCCGTTACAATAGAATTACACGCCCCCACATACTTAACATTATCCACTTTGGATAATTGGCAAATTTGACAACACCTAACAAACTTCTCTACCATTCTCTTCATTCCAAGCCAATAAAATCTTTGTTTTAGATATTTCATCATTTTATAAATCCCCAAATGCCCTAACTCCAAATGAACTTGTCTACACACCTCAGCTTGCAAAGCTTCTGGTAAATATAAAACTTCAACATCATTGACATGTTTTCTAAAATAAAGCACACCATCGACAACTGAACAACGCATCGCTATTCTGGACAATCGACTTCCTCCTTCCACTTGCCCTAGCACGCGTTCTTTAATGCCTTTAGCTACATTATCCATATCCTGAAACTGAACCATCTGTTCTAATTTAGATTCTAATTCAGTATTATTCTGCACCCCCATATACATTATCGATGGACACCAAGTTTTCCCTTCTTGAATGTCCCCATCCCTTGGAAATCTAGACAAAACGTCCACTCCCCCATTTTCGACCCCCCTAACATGTTCTATTATGTAATTAAACTGTTCTAAATACAATATCCATCTTGTAATCCGACTGTTAAATAATTTAATGTTCTTTACAAACACTAAAGCTTTATGATCAGTCCTAATAATTAATTCCGCCCCCCTTAAATAAGTCTCAAACTTCTTAACCCCATAAATTACTGCCCAAAATTCTTGTTCTGTAACTGTCCACCTCAATTCTGATCCTCTCAACGATCTTCCACAAAAACTCAAAATCCGTTTATTACCCTCATCGTCATATTGATATAACTCTCCCGCAATTCCTACCCCTGAACTATCCGTCTGCAAATAATAAACTTTATTCACATCTGGATGTGACAACATAATAGTTGTAGAAAACTCCTGTTTCAATTTCTTAAATGCCGCATCTAACTCCTCATCCCAATACCAAACTTGTTCCTTTTTTAACAATCTTGTCAAAGGAATAATCAAAGTGCTATAATTTGGAATAAATCTCCGGTAGTAATTACATAACCCTAAAAATGCTCGCACATGCTTCACCTTTTTCAGAGTTGGAAACTCTTGAATCGACTTGACTTTATTTGGATCAGTCTGAATCCCTTCTGTAGAAACTATATGTCCTAGCATTTTCACTTCCCGACAAGCAAACTTACACTTCTCTAAATTACAAGTCAAACCCGCATTCTCTAATCGTTCTAGGACCTTGTCTAATTGCTCCAAATGTTCTTCCCAACTCCCTTTCGTTAATATTGCCAAATCATCTAAATAATTTACACAAAAACTTCTAACTCCTGGCCCCAACACTACATCCATCGCCCGACTAAAACTTCCCACAGACGTCTTCAGACCTTGTGGCAAAACATTATACATATAGGACCTCCCATTCACAGTAACCCGGTATACTGTCTACTCTCTTTTGATATAGGAATTTGAAAATACGCATTGTTTAAATCTACGATAGTTATAAATTTTACACCATGAAATGCATTTAAAACATCTATCTGCATTGGTGGGGCCTCTGACTCTGCCACCATGTACTTATTAATTTCTCTAGCATCAAGTAAAATACGAATAGACCCATCAGGTTTGCTTGTATATGTTAAAGGACTACTATAAGGAGTTGCCCCTCTAGAAATAATCCCCAACTCTACCATCTCATTTAATTTTTCATCAATCTTATTACGATAAGCATACGGAATCGGATAGGATCTATTTATTCGCGGAGTGTGTTCAGACATTTCTATATGATGAACATAACAATTTGCCCTACCAATTTGCTTCGTGAATACTATCTTATGACTCTCTAAAACTTGCTTTAAATCCATCCTCATACTATCAGTCAATTTTACTCCCACATTAAGTCTATCCAGAAAATCCTCACTCTTCACAGTGGAATCCCTTTTATCAACCTGACCGACTCGTAGAGTTCTAACATTTACACTCTCTTGACCTTCATCAATAAACGGTACACTAACTTCTTCCCCATTACCCGACAGAATTAAAGACTTAGGATCTCGCAAATTAATAACAGCATCATGGGAAAGTAACCAGTCAAAGCCTAATATCACCGGTACTGTCAATTTTGGAACTACCAATAATCCAGTATCGAAACTTATCCCCTGAATTTTTAACTCAACAGATGTTAGCTGCTGTATTTTCAAACTTTTCTGCCCTACTGCTCCTCTAATCTGTATAGGTTTCACTGGTAATGATGGAAACCTTGTATTTTTAGTAATTTGTAAAGATTCATAAAGCTCTTCTGAAATACAACTCACTTCACTCCCAGTATCTATCAACCCATTTATTGTATTCCCTAATATCTCAATAACAATCTCCGCTCTAACCTTGCGAGAACCCTCACCAAAACATACCTCTTCATCAAACAAGGATGCCGCAACAAAAGTTTGTAAAAATTCAGAAACACGTGGCCGATCTAATAAACTTGGGGAAAGATTTGGAAAAGCATCTAAATTCAACTTAACTTCCTTATTCTGAACTCTATTCTCATCCCCAAAACCACATCTACCAAAATTTGACCAAGTTTTATTAGCCGATATGGGATATAAATTTCCATGTCCGTCTTTCCCTAATCCTATTCCTGGTTTCCACCCATTTTTCAACATTATCCGCAAAGGGATGTTACAATATATGCCCTTCTTCCTGTAAGCTAATTTCGGGTCCTTAGAATCAGCTTCAACTAGTTTAAATCATTGTTATTGTCTTCAGTTCCACCAAAATCTTCTTCTTCTACCACGTCAAGCCTTGCAACAACCTTAGGTCTTTTATTTGTGAATTTCGGTTTTACCAATTCGGACGTGGCACGTTTCGTTCCAAACGACGTCTGCCCGTTACCTCGATTCTCTACGTAACGATTTTGCTTATCAACATCATCCAAATCTCTTAAAAATTCTGTTCCTTCAATAATAGTCGTTCCCTTCCTCATCCTCCAAGCATATTGGACCTCCCTTGGGAAATGATGCATTAAATCATCAACTAATTGACCTTCCAGAATAGGCGTACTTAACATTTTGGCCTGCCCTGCTAATGATATAAAATATCCCATCATGGATTTGTTCTTATCTTTTTCCCACACTCCACATACAATATTTCTTCGCAGTAAATTCTGTTCTGGCTCTCCCCAGTAAGTGTCCATAAAATCTGACTTGAAGTCCTCTTCCGTATTCCAACGTTCCCTATAAATTCTGGCCCATCTTCTAACATCCCCCTCCAAACATCCTATTATATTATCTATGACATGTTCTCTTGTGGGGATTCTTCGTAAATATGAAAATAAGTCTTCTATAAAAGAGACAGGGTGAATATCTCCCCTTCCGGGAAATTTGGGACGATCAAATCTTCCATCAATAAAAGAGCAAGTAGCAACCTGAGGCTTTTCTAAGCTAGATTCTAGACTCACCTGGCCACCTTGGACTTGGTTCTGCAATTCTGTCACTCTCAAATTCAGTCTCCCAATGGTCGACCGCAATGTTCTAATCATCAAAGACAAGGCACCTGCTTGCCCGACGACAGTCCTTTTACGGCCTTCTGATTCATGCGTAGCATTCATTTCCTCGGCCAGTGGCGATGTCTTTCGGTTAATTCGGCTCTTCTTGCTCATAATTGTAACTCTGGAATAAAGTTTGGCTATGATAAAAAAAAATCTAATTCTTAGTCTCCCAAGTGGCTATTATTTCCCTTTCAATATCTCGATATTGATTAACGATCGCTTCTGGTTCACAATTACCATCTATAATTCTGATACTCTGAAAAGAATCCTGCCATTTATCTCCCAAAAACCAATCTTCATGCTTACTATGTAACTGTGTGAGATAACCTAGTGTAATCGAACTTTCTTCCAACCTTCCTCTACTTAATGTTCGCTGAAATGAAACTTCCGGATTTGTCCGTATATAGATTCCCAAGTCGACACTCATAGACATATGGTCCTTTAGTAAACGCATCCATTCTTCATGGACTCGAACCTCTACCGGATGGATTATATCATTGTCAAGAAGTACACCCATGAAACAATACTTCGAACTGTAAACGGACCGTTCCATTATTTTGATAGGAGTATTCACCTGCGCAACATGGTGATCTATCAAAGTTCTCATGACATACGATTGGAATACACTCGCCCACCTTTTAGGCTCTCCTACCATCAATTGAAATAAATTAATCCCATCTAGGTTTTGCCACTTGTGTACTGGCTCCGGTAATACTGTTACTAATTTATTCACTTTCAATTTCTCTAATAAGGTAGACTTCCCTGATCCTATATTTCCCTCAATCGCAATAGTGAAAGCTTTATTTCCTCCTTTTAGCATAGTGAAGTGCCTCAACCTGCAAATTGCACTATTCATAAATCTCGAGAAACGAAAGTAATGCCTCTCCCTTAATTCACAATATCTCTTCCCCTCAATCTGCTTAATACCCTAGAATTCTGGTCACGCGGCACCAATTGTGCTGTCCCCAAGGGGCAGGCCTTATAAAATATAAAAAAAAAATTAATTTATTTAATCTGTTTGGCGGACCGGTAGACAAAAGATATTTGCCAATCGAAATAGTGGTAGTTACGTTGTGTGGTTTTTTAAATGTTTTAGTAACCCATGATTCCTAGGGCGAGAATGAGGGATAACAGATTCTTCTGATTAAAGAGATATTCAAGAATAAGGGAATTCAAATAATTGCATTAGTTGAAGAAAAGAAACGACTAGGGAACTTCAGTTTATGGAAATTCGACAAGTTTTTGTGGTCTGGTAAAAGCAGAGCCCCTCCCCGCTCTTGCTCGTGTGCTCGACTCCAGGCTGGTCACACTCCGCCAGCCTGTCCCGAGCTTGTCTGGGGAGAGCTTCCATTACGTCGCCAAGTCAGTCTGAGTAAGTCCTCGTAACCAAGAGAGCAGAGGGCCCGACAAATTATAGTCACTCCAAGAGACAGGATTTAATTCTTTTCCTAATAATTTAGATGGAGAGACTATTGACCTAAACTACCCCTCTTGTGTCCTCGGATATTTAGGACGACGGAATGTGTGTGTTTTCTGCAATCCAGTGTGACAGGTATCAAGGCAAACCCAGAATGTTGGAGGTCTCCTCCCCTTCGAATCCGTCAAGGCACCCGATATCACACGCTCAGCTTTCGCTTCGCTTAGTCGAGTCCCCACGAACCGACATGAGAGCCGGGAGTAGAAAGCAGTTGCCGAGCTAAACTCGCAGGCATCCTTGCCGACATGAGATCATAAAAACCAAGCCAGCAAGTCACCTCAACTAACTAACGTCTTTCGACCAGAGGTGAGATCGACTCTTGACGCAACTCAAATCCGACCCCCGGTTCCCCAAGATAAATTTTGAAGCTATTAACCTTGAACCTTTAACACACTGAAGCAGTCTGTGCAGTCTGTATGGAAACTGAGCGTACAGTGTGAAGTGTCTCTGCTTGCTATTTTAATCCAAGATGTTTACTGGCGGTAAGATGTCATCGACGTCTGTGACCCGCTGATAACTTTCACCAAGACACTAAACCCTCTTCGACTCGAATAGAAACATGTATAATATCCGATGCATTAAACGAGAAAGGTAAAGATAAATTGTAATTTAAATTGCCAGGACACAAGCAAAACTGTAAACCCCAATATAAGAGCCGAAAGAGAACTAAATAATCTTAGCCAAACAGCATGGGAAAATTTAGAAAAGTTCTTCCAATAAACTGAAGATTAGACATGGAGTCCTAAAAGGTACACAAGATCCAAAAGAATTAGATCAGTCTTGAATTATTAATAAACCTTTGAATTCCCTTGATTAAAAACATTTATAAAAGAATATCAAATGAACAATAAAATTATTTACCTTTAAATAATTATTAGTTTCACAATAGAATTAAAATCCCGTGAAATAATTCAAAGAAATTTATCACTAGTTTGGTTTTCCGACGACCAGCGTATATCACTTTTAAATTCAATATGATTTGCTTCTAAGAATTTATTTTTTAAAAATTGTTCTGTTTTTTAAATAAATTGTTCCTTCCAAAAAATATAAAATTTCGAAACTCAAAACATTTTGAAAATATTCGTAAATAAAAAAAAATCAAAATCAAAGAAAAATATTCAAATAAACATGTTCTAACAAGGACAGCTTTGCTACGAATGATCTAATAGCCTTGTTGTCAAAATTGCAATGACATCTTCCATAATTCAAAATATTTTGAAAATGACGACATCAAATGTCATTCGTAACCAGCTGCATTACTACCCTAAGTGCAACGATGCACCTATCGAGTAACCACTAAAAGACAACACTTAGCTTCGGGTCCCGACGAGATGTCAAGGCCGCGCAGCCGCAAACCGAACTCTCACGACAGAGACACCAAACCGCTTAGAAGCCCTCGTAGTAAGCGACGGAGCTCTCAGGATCATGCTCCCGCGTGAAATGTATTAAAATAAAAGGTTAAATATGCAACTAAGGTTTCCCTGTACTACGAAAGTTTTCCTTACTCTATTACTATACCTTGAAACACAACAAACATTCACAATAAATTAAACACCATACGGAACCCCTTCTAAACAGCGACCTTCCCCTTCCATTCGTCTTTCAGATCCTCAACTAGAACACTCATTCCCAAGCTTCCCTATTCTAAATAATAGGACATTTACGAAAGATTAAAATACCTATGAGAAATCACTAATTCGATTTTCTTGTTCTCAAACCATAACCCAAACTATTCGTGAACATGATTTCTTATAGATAAGTGTTTCCAACAACGGTAGGACTACAATATTTACCTTTTTAAGTAGACTTTGTCTACATGAACTTACGAGAACCTTCTAACGTTTCCTCGCAATAATCCTTTAGATCAGCTTTCCATAAGATTTTCCATAAAACACTCGGCACATTATTAATTTTAAAAGGGAAATTTTGTAGATACGACACTATTATTTTAAAGAAAAAGCAAATAAAAATCTTAAGAAAAACATTTTTTCAAGCCCGACGATCACTCCCGTCAACCACCAACCGTTTTCCTAGCAACCCCCCACACTCTCTCTCGCCGTTTTCTAACCAGTCAAATACCAAAGACAATTTAATTCTTGCTTGAAGGTTTGACTCGAGATGAGGTCAGTACAGTATGTATATCGTTACCTATAGTTCAAGCCTAGAGCTTTACTTGGGGCTAGGTAAACTTGTGTGAGACCGTCCCCTAATATTAAATAAATAAAATAAAAATAAAAAATATCAGGGGACAATGTCACACCAATTGACCTAGTCCCAAACTAAGCTCTAGGCTTGTACTCTGGGTACTAGACAACGATATAAATACTATAGAGAAATATATACTTAAATACATAGAAAACATCCATGACTCAGAAACAAATATTCGCGCTCATCGCACAAATATCTGCCCTTACCGGGATTTGAACCCAGAAACGCTAGCTTCATAGGCGGGGTCACTACCAACTAGGCCAGCGCGTGGTCAAAATTAATTTATTTCTAAATAACTCACTTTAATGCTGTCAATAACGAACATACGTGTTCTGCTACATCGTGTACACTGAATTTTAAACACGTTAAAATTTGCATAATTGGAATCCACCAGATTGAACACCCTTTATATTGAAACGTGCCATTATTATTCTCAAATCCCCCTGTATAACGGTTACCTAAAAAATCGATTGGCTATAGGCATTATCTCTTCCGGGGTGCTAAGCCATAAAATATCACTTTGGCGCCATATCCCGGTTGATCCGGAGCAAATGACCCGGATAACCGGGTATTGTCCCGTGGACTTATTCGGAAGGGCAACTGTGGTACACCGAACGAAGCACCACAAAAATAAAATAAATATACCAATAACCAAGCAATAATTAACTGTCTGTGTGTGTGTGTGTGTGTGTGTGTGTGTGTGTCTGTCTGTTTGTGTGTGATTTCAAATAGAAATGTTTTGAACTCCTGAAAGCTTTGGATCAAATAGTACATTATTGCCTAGGCATGGAAGTAGGCAATTGCGGGCCGAGTATTGGATTAAACGGACGAGCTTGCGAGTCCGTTTAAAAATACGAAGCCCGCAATTGCTGTTCCTGCCGAGGCAAATATAGTGCTTTTCTCAAAAATCGCAAGAAAAAATTTGTGTTGGAGTCAAATGTTCATCGCTTGAACTCATTTTTTGAATTGCATACAAACAGAAACCACCATCATGAAAAAACCATCACTCCTTACCGCCTTTTTGTTTATTACAAGGAGAAACGCAATTGCAGTTTTAAAAAAAAACATAAGCTATTCCAGGCACAAATAAAAAAGTTATGTTTCGAGTAAAATTTGGATGTATAAGACTTGTGCCCTCATTTTATTATGGCCCTTTTCACTTTTTAAAAAGTTACAAGCTAGATAGTAATGGAATTTGTATGCAACATTGCGGGCTTGTGTAGCGAGCACGCAATGTTTTTTTTTTTTAATTTGGGAACTGTCAGTAAACTATGTACTTCGCGTCTCAATATGTAGATAGGAATGTCAACATTTCCGGACATTTTTGAGAAAAATAACTTTTACCCTCATGTTAATAAAGTTCTTATTTATACTAGGCCGGCATTACACCTGTAAGTTATTACTGTAAGTTTTGAAACAAAGCTATATGCATGCAAGATGCAGATATATGCCACATCTTACTCATAGTTGCGTCTATTTGTTGCCCGCTACTACACCTATTTCTTCCGTTAGGGTCGACTTTCAAAAAATGTTTTCTTAGTGCACCCCTAGACCCAAGGAATACTCCCTCCAAATTTCAAGGACCTAGGTCCAGCGGTTTTGGCTGTACAGGCAAGGAAATGCATCGCATACCTTTTTGACTTTTATTGTCATTGTGACAAGAGTGAAAAAGGTACGTGAATACATTTCCCTGACCGTACGTTGATCGATCAGACAGTTTTTCCCACCGCCCCGGCGAGTAAGCGATGAACTATCGGCGATTTTCTTGCCCAAGAAACGAACAAAAGATAATCGCGCCGGTGTAAAAAGAGAGAGGTTTAAGTTTATAGTTCATCGCTGGCCTACTCGCTCAGCGATGAACTATAAATGTATATCTCTCTCTTTTATTTACACGGGAGCGATTATCTTTTGGTCGTTTCTTGGGCAAGAAAATCGCCGATAGTTCATCGCTTACTCTCCGGCGGTGGGACCAGTGCCTATATAAGATCTAAGCGGACTGAAACGGTTGTTTTATGCTCTCGTGCATAAAAGTGTTTACTTCTAAAGGTAGGACGATATTAGCCCTACAGCCAGACCCACAATAAAATAGAGCAAACTAGTTCGTTTATTTTATTACATTTGTAAAATTTTTTGCTATCTGTCTTTTGTATAAAGGAATAATTAAAAACAAGGTTAGAGTGAGAATATTTAACGGTTTTCTACCGAATCGTTACTACTTTGGAAAAAACTCGTATCTGATATTTCGAGATGTATGACTTTGAATTTAATTCTCTTCACATTTAAGTTTAAAATCGTACGTCACGAAATATGAGATACGATTTTTCAAAGCAATGACGACATGTATGATTAAAAAGGGCCTAGGCAAAACAATAATGCCTGAAACATTTTTATTACTTTTGAGTACCACAAATAAGTATATAAAGTGGCATGGCGCTCTGTTCTAATTGGCCAAACCATATTGCTTCTGATAAGTTATCTTATTGTCAGCGTTACGGTAGCTCTTAATTCTTAAGAGGATTGCTTAGCGCCGCTAAAATCTCGTAACTGTCAAAAAAAAACCATACAAATTTAGCACCGGACGAAAACGTTTCTCACCCCGCTAAATCAAGTCCGATTTCCACGATTTTTAAATACGTTATAATTATTATAAGGAACTAGGTCTGTCGTTTCTTACTCGCCACAAAAGAACATAAGGTCTGTTCATTCTTACTTGTCTTATATGGTAAACAACTTTCTAACCTCAAAATGAACCTTTTTAGGCTATAACCCCTATTTTAAATAAAATAAAGCAATCATAGACAATATATTGGCCAAATGATGTCCAAAATGTTTATTCAGTTTACTTTATTTACGACAAAAGAGCTGTTTTAGCCAATAAAGTTTCATTTTGAGGTTAGAAAGTTGTTTACTATATAAGACAAGTAAGAATGAACAGACCTTACATACATACTTTCACACTTCTCAGTCATAACAAGTATACTGACAGATGAGAGTGTGTGACAGCGATTGACAGCTGATCGAAAAACGTTTCCAATTCCGTCTATCCGTTTGAGAGCTACGAACCCACAAACAGACAGACAGTTACACTGCCGTACTAAGCATAATGGCGATATCTCAGACAAAACATCTGTAGAAATTGCAACCTAGTTACAAACATAAGAGAGTTGAATCTGCTTTGGCTATTTTATTTAGTTATTGCATTTTTGCTTAGGAGGGCAATACACAGAAACACACGTAAATTTTATTACATCTCAATTTTTTTGGGGTTTAAAAAGAACAACCACAACTAGAACAATATGCTTTAAATTTAACTATTACATTCCGCAGTGTCTCAAGACGAAAGTCTTTGATCAGTGTGTGTTGCCAGTGATGACTTATGGTGCTGAGACGTGGTCGTTTACAATGGGCCTCATAAGAAAGCTCAAGGCCACTCAAAGGGCGATGGAGAGGGCTATGCTCGGAGTATCTCTGCGTGATAGAATCAGGAATGAGGAAATCCGCAGAACTAGGGTCACCGACATAGCCCGAAGAATTGCCAAACTGAAGTGGCAGTGGGCGGGGCACATTGCTCGTAGAACTGACGGCCGATGGGGCCACAAGCTTCTCGAATGGCGACCACGTGTCGGAGGACGTAGCGTGGGTAGACCTCCCACGAGATGGTCCGACGACCTCGTGAAGGTTGCAGGAACCCGGTGGATGCAGGTAGCACGTGACCGGTCGTTATGGCGATCCTTGGGGGAGGCCTATGTCCTGCAGTGGACGTCGTTTGGCTGAAATGATGATGATGATGATAATAACTATTAGATAGTTAAATAAGTTTCTGTCAAAAAAAAAAATTGCGACAAGCTTTTGTCACTGACTGTACTTTTTTTTGCAAAATCTTTATCTGCTTATCGAGACCAAACTATTGAGTCCTCACACGGTGGGTCCACGTTAAGTCTAGCGGAGATCCACCTTCCGACTTCATCATCAGATCACCTCATAGATACCATAATATTGCATTGTCATCGGGTTTACATATGTGGTCCAAATTTCAGCCCATTCCATTAACGGGAAGTGGGTCAAATTTAAGAGGCCACCTATGCTAAGCTCTGTTGTGTTCCGCGATCTGGATCTCAATATCCATAACGCCTTTGTGTCTGTTCTTCGGATATATTAAACTTGATCATATTTGCTTGAGACTGTCGAACGTGAAAACACGATTAGAAACAAAATCCTCGATACTTTTATTTTTCAAACATGACACGTTTTTTGAATGTTTTTGGTTGAATCTTCGAAACTCTATATTTTTTAACGATGATTTTCGATTCAATAGTTGAGGATATGTAACTTCTTAATCCTGGCAAAACAATTTTTCAGTAAATGTTGTGGTTGTAAAGTAAACAGCAATTAATTGAATTTAACGCTGCCGTCAAGGCGCGAGCGAACTATCTCCATCTCACATTCTTCGCGCGAAAGCACATAAAGCCATCCTTTTTTATTCTTGTGGGGGCGTGGCACCATAGGTGGCCTCTTAACTTGCAATTTGACCCGTACATACATACATACATACATTTCAAGTTAAAAAAAAGCTAGTAAAAACCCCCGATAACATCGTGACCCCTCCTTTCTAGCGTTGAAAAAGTCCGGAAAAAATCCCGTTTTTTTCCAAACAACTCGTTTCTTTCGGATTTTAATGAAAAAATACAATGAAATTTTCTGCTGTTATTTTAATCTATATTCGATCTTATTTGCACCTAATAAAAGGCGACATCGACGACATGTAGACAGAAGCAATTGAATTAGGTGGCGACAGGCGAAAGTGACACTAGTGACAGTGATTGACTATGAATAAATTGTCATATTCATTTGCTATTTTTCCTAAAATACCCGAAAAAAAAACGAAAATTTCATAAACTTCTGAAAAAACATTTGATTTTTTCCGCAATTTTCAACGCTACTCCTTTCAGAGCTATCTCTTTAATGGCCTTACTGATTTTCATAAAACCAAGCTAAAAACCACCGCTAGAAAACCTGCTTTCAAATAAAACATCCCACACACACACACACACAAACACATAGCTGTCAAAACAAAGGAAACAACGAAATTTAGTTTTTTTCGTTATCTCTAAATCTCTGAAAATAAACATGGCGTCCGTAATTTCGCGGAGGTTCGAGTAAAAATGGCGGAACCCGACTCCAGTGACAACCAACAAATGGTCAGAGGCGCCACAGATTGTGAAAACAGCCGAGTCACTGCCACAGATCTGTTTACAAACGAGAAAGGCACGTTGCGTGAAATCGTTTGTATTATTAAAGAGTTTATATGCATACGTGGGTGTTTTTACCCGACTGCCGAAGGAGGAGGGTAATGTGTTTAATAGCCTATATGTATTTTTGTTCCTTTGTGGCGCTCTAGAAGCTAAACGCGTGGACCGATTTTGATGATTCTTATGGCAATCGATTTGTCTTAACCTCGAGAGTATCACTAAATATATGACAGTAATGAAAATTCAATACTAGACGCCATATTTTAAAAAAGAAAAATAATAAAGTCGACGGACTATGACAAATGGGGTATCATCGAATAGGTATTTAAAAATCATCTTTAAGTTTCTTTAATCATTTTTCATTTTGAACGATCATTTAGGATTTATAACGATTTAAAGTAGGTTAGCAACAACATTCGGGTTTTTTAATGCATGCTTTTTGTTGTTTTTTATTACTCATTAAAGTACCGTTAGTTTTTAATGATTATAGTCTGTCAAATTAATTAAGGCTCCTCATTATTTACCAACTAGCTGTTTCCCGCGACTCCGTACGCGCAGAAAAATAAAACATGGCCTATTCTACTCAGGGATAATCGCGCACCGAGGGTTTCACACAGTAGGTAATTATATTCCGATGTTATATATAAGCGCTGGTGGTATTTCGGTCATTTTTTTTTATTTATATCCACTAAAGTACTCTCGTTACTGCAGTTATTTTTTACTTTTAGAAAGTTACAATTTTGTGATTCACCCGTCTCCTTTCTCGCTTGAAACTAGTTGTAACTGACACCCTACACCCGTGTGGACCAGAGGGCGCGCTTTACTAATAACGGCGTATCTAAGACATTTTTAATCCGATCGAGTTCCAGTTTCCTTTATTAGATAGCTGATAAATTTTTCGTTATGTCTGCGATACATAGTTTTAGTGTAGAGTGTATACTTCCGAGACTGTAAACGAAAATAGTAAGTTTTATAGATTACATTTTTATATAATTTAAATTTCCGTAACTGTACCACTCAGCTACTGGTGTCTATAATAGCATTATAGAAAACTTTATTCCCGTTCATTTGATACCCCACACATGTATATAGGGTCCATATAATCAGAATTATCCGCAATTTTCAAAATACAGCGGCCGCCATTTTGATGACGTCATATCTTCCGAACCAGGTTCTTCACAGGTGGGGTCCCGACGGTTTTTATAATAGAATAAAAATGTTTAATAACATACTAAAATTTGGTGCTGGTATCACAAAGTGAACTATGTTACCCCTAACAGAACGCACTAATTGCAAAAAAATTCGAAGTTCGAAATATGATGAATTTTGAAAAGCTTTAACTCAAAAACTGTTGGGTCTACAGAGACAGTTTTAGTCTCATATGGTAGCAAATTTAGTTTGCTTTAAAAACGTCCTGAAAAGGTACTTTCAAAAACTAATTTTTTAGGGTTATAATCGCCAAAATCTGAAAAAAGGCCGAAATTTTCACGGTTTTTTTAATTTTGACAAACTTGCGTTCGGCGCTCGAGGTCACAAACTTAGATTCATTGGGCCAACAGCATAGACAAGTAAGCAAAAAATCAGAAGTACCGGATTTGACGCAAACACAAGTTGTCAAAAGTTACTGGAGTAAAGATGGGAGCCCTTTGTTTTCCATAATTTTATTAGTCGTAATGTCATTGTTGACATAATTATTGATAGTCATAATTTTTTATATCGCTGAAACTATAAACTTTTCAGAAGTTCTGAATTATGTAACGTGTAGACAAGGTTAGGTTAGGTTAGGTTTGATTTATAAAAATCCTGAAAAAGTAACAGTTTCTTTAAAAAAATACGTTATGACTTGCGATCATTATGGCCTAAAGCACATTATGACTAAATATAATTATGCCAGACAATATAGACCCGTAAAGATACGCACCTTTAGAACAATAGTGACCTAATTTAAAATTTGTGCTTTCAAACTTCGAGTCATAAATTTATTATCATAGAGACCTAACTCGAAATTTAAAATTTCTCAATTAGGTCACTATTGTTCTGAAGGTGCTAAGCCAAAATGGAGTTTGTATTGCTGACCTGTTATATGACGTCACAGTGCATATCGGATCTCTCTGTCTAATCGCTGTCTAATTATCAGTTTAAAACGCTTGTATCATCCGTATTTCTCGGCCGGTTTTAATTTTAATTTCACTCTTGGTAATCTCTTTTACGGTAGGTATTTTCATATTTTGTTGAGAAATGCGATTTAACCTGTAGTCTCCCACGGAGTTTTTTTTTAAATTGAAAAATTTTTTTTTTTCCGGAAATTAAGTTTCAGATAATTAATTTTAATTTAATTCTCGGGTAAGAAAAAAATCATTTGTTTCTTCAGTATTTCAAATTGAAGCAAAAAAGTGTGGTCACAAATTTGAGCCGTTGGAGACCACAAAATCCATGCATACTCCCTGTTGGTCCATCCGTTAGGATACTCTGAAACACTAATTACGAAACTTTTAAAGCTTTATCCCTTTTAATCCAGTCATGACGGGTTAGAAAGAAAGGGACACGACTAACTCACATCGAATTTCGATTTGGGGATTAACCGGCGTGATCCTCTCGTGGCTATCTTAATATGTTGGAGTTATTAAAAAAACTGGTCAAGTGCGAGTTGGTCTCGCGCACGAAGGGTTCAGTACCATTATTTATCTATATATATAAAAGGCAAAACTGACTGACTGACTTAGATATCAACGCACAGCCGAAACTACTGTACCTAGAAACTTGAAATTTGGTACAGGGGTTCCTTTCATGATGTAAGTGAGCACTAAGAAAGGATTTTTATAAATTCATCCCCTAAGGGGTTAAAATAGGGGGAGTAGCGGGAAACTAATTCTGCGCGTACGAAGTCACGGGCGTCCCCTAGTACAACATAAGACACTATTATTATAACATTTTTTGTTAGTTCTTGCCCCAATTAAATATATATTTTATTCTGTTTTTATTATCTGTTGTTATAGCGGCAACAGAAATACATCGTCTGTGTGAATTTCAACTGTGTAGCTGTCACGATATTCACGGTTCATGAGATACAACCTGGTGACAGACAGACAAACAGATGGAGTCTTAGTAATGGGGTCCCGTTTTTACCCTTTGGGTACGAAACCCTAAAAAAGCATTACGAAATATTTAAAATCTACATTGTTTTTTTTTGTTCTTTATACGTTTATGATATTAAATTCTATTTAAATCAGTAAATCGATAAACCAACATTCACATTTCAACGGCAAGAATTTTTTGATGTGAAGTCTGTGATCCGTAGACATTTGCATTCTCAAATGGCTTTGTGTGTTGGTTTGTTATTCCCTCACGCTGCAACGACTAAACGGATTGGAATGGACTTAAAATACCCTGAATTAACACATATGCTACTTTTCATCACGATTAACGGTAATCGAAATCTACGCGCTATTAAAAAAACCGGCCAAGTACGAGTTGAACTCGCGTGGAAAGGGTTCCGTACATACGTATTTTTTTTTTCTTGATGTAATTCTAATCGTTTTTCCTGTAATCTACAAGCAATTAACAAAATTTTGTATTTTTTTTTCAAAATTTTAGTCTCCATAGTTTCGGAGATTTAGGGGGGGGGGGGGGAATGGTCAGTTTTCATCTTCTTTCATGAATGAAATCGAAACTATTTATTTTACAATTATAAAAAAAAAATTGAGGTCCTCATAACGAGCCCTTTCATTTGATATATGATGACACAGTTAGGTTTTCAATACTGATTTTTTTAATTTCCTAATTTGTCCCCCAAAAATGACCCTTATTTTAAATAAATATTTATTTACATTGCACATTTATGTTTGGGTCATCAATTTACATGTGTGTACCAAATTTCAACTCAACCGGTCCAGTTGTTTCGGAGCAAATTGGCTGTGACAGACGGACAGACAGACGCACGAGTGAATAAGGGTTCCGTTTTTTCATTTTTTGTACGGAACCCTAAAAAACTAAGTTTGTGGTTGGGATAGCCCCTGACTAAAGTTCCCGGCCGATAAGAATTAAATCCTGGCACATTGCACAACCATGAAGTTTTTGAATACGGATAATGTTGACAGCTGTCAAACAATGCTGTTATTACCATACGTGTTTTCGGTGTGGGAATGATTTGAGAAAGAGTAGAGAGATAAACAGATAGGTTAGTCTGAGAAAAGATATATTATGCCTAATGAACAACTCCCTCTCTGCGAATTATATACACACTATGATACACTTTTATTATGACTCATGTAGGAGGTACTTTAGCTTTAATACAAAGCGTTAAGAGCTAATAATAAAAATAACATTAATTAATTACTTGCGGTAACAAAGTCCGGTATCTGTGAACTAATACTTATAAATCAGTAGGGACTTAAGGGGTTGATAATTAATAATCTTTTTCATTTATATAATATTAAGTATTCATGTATATTATTCAATTAATTATTCATTAGGTAGAATCCTGCTAGAGTACATTCTGCTTTTTATGTCAATGCCTACTCTTGGGCTAATTAGCCTTAATTATTATTAAAACATTAATGTCAAACATTCCCGCACCGAAAACCCCGGGATGTGGTTACTATTCCTTCACACGCAACAAACAAGTTTAGCTTTGTTTTAATGCTGTCAACAATGCCAATAGTCAAAAACTTCATGGTCGTGCAACGTGTCAGGATTGGCTTCTTATCTACATTTGCATTTCTCTTAATGCATTTCTCTAAAGATAAAAGATAAAGTAAGTTTAATTCAGTAAGTAGGCCGCACGGGCACTTTTACACGTCAAAAATCTACCAGCGCTTCGCAAGAGACCACTGCTGAGAAGAAACGCCGCAAGAAACTCAACAGTCAGTCGTTTTTAAAAAATTACTTATACAATTATAGAACTTAACCTAGCATTATATAAAACAATGAATTTAACATTAAAATATATATATCATGCGTAGTTGAGCAGGAAAATGTGTCAAAACTCAGTATGTTCAGATGAACTCATAAATAGTAATAATAATAATATATATATATACATATACTTACCCATGACGGTGCAAAACAACCACATAGTTTTGATACATTCTCCTACAGAAACCGTGTAATTATACCTTCAATGTTTAGATATTTTGCTGTCTAAGCTATTACTAAGTTATTTAGGTGTTTAATTTAGGCCAAGCATTTTTATCTGTTAGATAGTCCTCGACCCTATAATAAGCTTTCGACATCAACGACTTTTTCAAGTAATTTTTAAGTGCTGGAAATGATAACTTTAAAACTTCGTCAGGTAATTTATTATAGAAATGAATGCATTGACTAACAAATGATTTATATACCTTACGGACACGACTTTTTTTAATAGCAAAGAAAAAAAAAGTTCCAACTGCAGCATCTGCCAACGTCTGCCGCCAAGTCTGTTTGTCACGATGAATAGCGTCAACTTGTTAACAACCTGCCTGATTAATAAAAACTGGGCAACTTTTGACGTTGTTTATTTAGTAGATGTTGTTACCTCGACATGGATTACGAGTTAAAGATTTAATAGCAACGAACAAACAAATACACGGCCTGCGGCCCTTGTATTTCTGCGTCTATATCGCGTGTCAAATGATATATATATATTTTTTTTTAATCTAATTTTTTATAGAGGCTTTAGTACACATATGTGTCTATGTCAGCCTGATGAGGAGACTCTTTATAAAAATTAATTAAGGATCACTCCCTTCAGAGCGAGAATCTCTGGCAATAAAGGAGTGCTTTACAAATTTGTAAATCAAAATAGCATCTCCAGACAATGGGTGTGTCAGCACCGTGTTCACTGCACCATTATGTAAGTCAAGGTGACTCAGGTATATATCCCTGAGACTCCTATTCTGGTCACATTCCATCAAAAAATGTATTAGGTCTTCTGTAGTATTGCACCTTTCACACAATGGGGACTGAACTACTCTCATCATATATAAAAATGTGTTTAAGGGAATGTGACCAGATCTCAAACGAAACGCTATCACAAGTAAATCCCTGGGGAGGCTGGCCTGATCAAACCAGGGAACCCAAAACACTTTATTTTGAATTGTGTTGTACCAAATACCTTTTGTCACGGACACAGCATCAAATGATTTCTGCCAACTGATATAATTATTAAAATGACCTTCTGCTGGAGTTTCTTGCGGCGCTTCTTCTCCGCAATGATGGTCTTGTCCGAAGCGCTAGTAGATTCACTCCATGTTACCTACGTGTAAAAGAGCCCTTTGGCCAATTTACTGAATAAATATTTTGAATTTTGAATTATAGCATCCGTCACTCTCGAACTTATTTACGTGTCAGAAGGTGACGGATGCCTTATCCACACTTTGTCACGCGATAAACGCAGCCATGTTAGGGCCAATGGGCTGAAATTTTACATGGCAACACCTTATTGTTATGTCAAACACTAATGATATCGACCATTACCAATTCATCACCATTTTTGTGCGGCTTTGGACAATTGAATATTCATGAAAATTTATTCAAAAACTTGTCAAAGTGTGCAACGCCTAAACCAAATAATTTTATGATAATTTTGATTACTGGTCTTTTAGCCAAATAGGAGCGATAGGATTTAATAAAAATTGCAGACTTTGAAAAATAAACACTCATCTAACTGCTGAAACTGTGTAGTAATAGTACATGGAAATCGTGCCCTAATGAACGGTTCACATTATTCCAGTCCAGTAATCCAGCAGGCCAATCCAGTCCAGTGCTGGACTGGATCATATCGTTTACATTATTCCAATCATTTAAGAGTTGCTGGAGTGGTAACACTATTGTGACAATGATATCTAGAACTAAACGATCAATCCACCACTGGAATTGGCGGTCTACACTATTCCAGTGGCGCTGGATTGGGCGAGCTGGAATGAAAAAGTAGACGGTCTTTCCAGTCACTGGACTGGGTTGCTCACTGGAATGGGTACATTCCAGTGCATTCCAGTGCCGGTTCACATTATTCCAGTAGCATTCCAGCACTGGTTTGGGTCGCTGGACTGGAATGCTACTGGAATTATGTGAACCGGGCATAAAAGGGGGGTTGCCTTGCATCAAATCGGGTAGTTCTGATTTTCTTATATGTTGCCTGCAGTGAAGTGGTAATGAAGAAACCAATTTATCGACCTCGAAAACCCTCCGGATCATTGTGAAATTCTTGAAAAACCATGAAATGTTCGTTCTTTTTTTAGTGTTTGCCATTTTTTGGCACCAACGACCAACGTCACAGTAAAGTGCAATATAAACACTTTAAAGAAGACTAAATGTATTTCTTCTTTTTTGATGTGAAAATAAATCATTTTTTTATTATTGTTATAATCCCCGACGCAAAGAGAGGGGTGTACTGTACTGTATATTTAAGTTTGACCGCTATGTGTGTCTGACTATGTCTGTCTGTGGCACCGTAGCTCTTAAACGGGTGAACCGATTTGGATGCAATATTTATTTTATGAAAGCTGGTTTTTAGCGGTGGTTCTTAGCTAGGATTTATCAAAATCGGTTAGGCCGTTTAAGAGATATCAAGTTCTGAAAGAAGGTATCACCATTATACTTAATAAATAATTTGTCAACGATATGATTGTTAACGCTTTAGTACCTTGTCACTTTATCCGCTATGACAATTTCATATGGCAGTTAAAACATGACGTTAAATAGACAAGGTATTAATAGTAAACATATTTATGACGTCGACTAGACCCGTTTCCGTATTTTCAACCTTATGGCGCTCATACATGACAGTAATGGAGGCCGAGTAAGGATTGGCCACAACGATTACGGTAATAACTACTAATAAGTAAGTAGTTAAGTTTACGTGCCGGTTGCGTAATGCCAATTACGCAGAGTCTCGTACAATACTTTATCTACACACATATTATAAGTACTCTAAGATGGGTTCAGAAGCCGAAAGGCAAATGACCAGCATTACCTGTGGTATTAGGTGACAGCGATGACAGCTGTAACGTAATTTCATTACGTTATCGAATATTGTAAGGTAATGAGATCCAAATTTGAAACATCTTCCAAAATTAACAGCTGTCATCGCTGTCCCCTACTACCACAGGTAATGCTGGTCTTTGCCTACGGGTTTTGAAAGCATAATAGAGGACTTATGATATGAGTGTAGTTAAAATATGATTGTCATTTTAACTGTTACTTCGAGCAGGAACAGTTTCTTTCTCTCTTTAAAAACAATATCGATTCTATCCGACAACAATCGAAATGAAAATGCTCTATTTGTAATGTCTGGCGTTTCTGACGAGCTGGTTAAAAAAAATATCAGGTTTCCGAGCCTCTCTCGGTGACTGACATCATTTTCCGCCAACATGTCGATCAACGGCCGAAATTTCCACGCAGTCTGTTCTCACAGTTTAATCATAAAATAGATTTTAGGGAATATAGGCCGGAAATTTTAGCCTGGACGTTGCATAATTATTGTATCCAGAAGATTAAAATAACATTGTTTTTGTCGTTTAATTATAGTGCATAAAAGCATGCAAAATCTCGTAAAGATAAAGATGAAAATAAATAAAGATAAAAAAACCGGGCAAGAGCATGTCTGACCATGCTCAGTGTAAGGTTCCGAAGCCGTTAATACACAAAAACTATGTCAAAAAACCACAAATATGAAGTAAGTAATTCTCTATTTAAAGTGTTGGTGCTGTCTTAGGTCATTTTAGTAGGTATAAACACTTTCGTCGCCTGTATCTCAGGAACCAATCAAGTCTACTGAGTCGTCATAGTTTTCCTTTAAAATTCGTTATATGAGCTTTCAATTAAGATATTTTTCAGATTTTTTGTATTTGTAGTTTTGGCTGTATGTATGTGTTGGGGCGGGGACCACGGGGGGACGCTTGACTATAACAAAAATTAGCGCTTTAAAGCTTAATATTTCATAAACGGATCTCTTAATCGAAAAATTGTTTTGACAAACCCGCAATATTTTTGAAAGACCTATCCAAAGACACCACACACTTTGGGTAGACGAGAAAAAAAAACATCCCCACGATACTTCTAGGGGAGGTACACTAAAAAAAATGTTTTTTCAAGATTTTATGTTACCACTTTGTTGACGTGACTAATATGTATATTCATGCCAAATTACAGCTTTCTAGGACAAAGAGTCTCTGAGCTAGGCTGCGGACGGACGGACGGACATGGCGAAACTATAAGGGTTCCTAGTTTGACTACGGAACCCTAAAAAGTGTGTTTTTGCCGTGTAGTTGCCGGCTCAGAATAGTGCCACTCCATGTCTTCCCGTGGAAGTCCTAAGAGGCGACTAAGAGATTAAAAAAAAGTAGGTAGTATTGTTAGGCGATGGGCTTGCAACCTGTTTGTTACTAATGTCTGTTCATCCTTACTTGTCTTATATAGTAAACAACTTTCTAACCTCAAAATGAACCTTTGCTAAAACAGCTGTTTTGTCGTAAATAAAGTAAACTGAATAAACATTTTGGACATCATTTGGCCAATGTATTGTCTGTGATTGCTTTATTTTGTTTAAAAGAGCTGTTTTAGCCAAAAAAAGGTTCATTTTGAGGTTAGAAAGTTGTTTACTATATAAGACAAGTAAGAATGAACAGACCTTAATATACACATAGTAAGCACCTTAGTCTGTTTGTGAAAAAAGTTTTTAGAGTTGTCGGTAATTCTGTAGCTCTGCCTACCCTACTTTGAGATGAAGGCATGATGGTATGAATGTGTATGTACATTTATTCAGTAAGTAGGCCGCACGAACACTTTTACACGTCAAAAATCTACCAGCGCTTTCCAAGAGGAGACCACTGCTGAGAAACGCCGCAAGAAACTCACACTCAAAAAAATGAGAGCCAACAAAGAGAGATTTTCACTTAGTTGACAAAAAATGAATACAATAGTTAAGATATTAGTTATATCAACCAAAGCTGACAGTAACAACAGCAATTTCTTTAGTGATTCAACTAACATCAGTTGATGTATCTAACGTCTTAGTTGATGTATCTATCGTCTTGTCAGGCTCGTATGGGACCAAGACGCTTATGCACAACAATCACAATCTTGTTATAAGCGACCAATTATTTTTTTCAGTGCAGCAGTCAGTCATTTTTAAACATATTTCTTATTACAATGGTGTGGGAAATGATACCTTTGATCGAAACATTTCGGCCAAACGGAACGGACCCAGTTATAACATAATTATGTATAGACCGTTCGACATTCTATATTTGTACACAGCTAGAAGTAGTAGTTATTTTGTAAACAACTACAATGCAAAATAACCTTTACTTAAGTTTTTTACTGAAGTGAACGACAAAACGTCAACTGTCTTACCTAATTTTCTTACCTTCTTACCATTTCATAGACACACAGACAGACCCCTCCCCCTCTTCCTTTGTAGAGGGTTAAAAATAAGTGTCATCAGCTGAAATAAGCTAATTAAACAAAGCTAATAATGTCTCATATTATGTATGCAAACTGAATTTCGTTTGGATTTGCGTACGTAATTGCAGAATTATCTATTATGAATTTCCATTAAAGCCGTATGCCTAAATTCACTGAAATTTATGGTTGCCTAGTAATATTATTAACTGTTCCAACTGATTGTGTTAAAAAAATACCTTTTCTGAAACATGCATGCATGCATGCGATTGTAACACAAGGACAGAAAATGCCTTATTACTTCTAGGAGTAGAAAAACCATATGAAATACTTTCCGTCCATGTCCATATTACATACATACATACATAATCTCACGCCTTCGTTCCCAGAGTGGGGTAGGCAGAGCTACAGAATTACAAACATCTCTAAAAACTTGTTGATAATTCTATAACCACAATTTGCACAATTAGGCTAAGATGTTTACCAGCGTATTAGTGACAGGTTGCAAGCCCATCGCCTAACAGTACTACAAGCCTTTATTCCCTTAGTCGTCTCTTACGACATCCACGGGAAGACATGGAGTGGCACTATTCTAACTCGGCAACCACACGAGGAACACACACACATCCACACACATGTCCATATTGTTTTTGTAAAAGTGCTTTCTATTGCGTATAAAATCGAAAAAACCATGAAAAAAATCCCGTATACCCAAATTGTGGGTGGTGCAGGGTGGAACGGCGGCGGGGCTCACCGGCTCGATGTGCGTGAAACTATCTTAACTAATACTCGTATTTGGGAACCAAACATTGTCTCTGAATTTGTCAAAGGTTTAAATACTAAACTTATAATCATGTATTTATATCATTTCCTCATATTGTGTGAGAAAAGTATTATGTATGCCTCGGCGGAAACGAGGATTTCCTGACTTGTATTTCAGCAGGCCTCGCTATTGCTCGGCCTGCTAACCACCTCGTCAGGAAATCCTTTATTTTCCGCGCGTAGGCAACAATATACTATTTATTGAGACAAGCTTTTGTTGCCTATAGTTTGCCTCGGTAAATCCATATTATCTTATTGTCAACGTTACGATAGATCTTAGTTACTTGACTGTAATAGCAGCTGAGTTAAAAACCATACCATAACAGGTCAAAAATAGTACATTGTAGCCCAGGTACAGAAAGTAAGCAATAGATGGACGAGTTAGTTCGCGGGCCGAGCCGCAGGTGAGGACCGCGAAGATACGAGTCCATCTATTGCACTTTCTACCGAGGCAATACTATGTGCTTTTCACGCCTAATGTAAGGAAATAAAACAGGTTAGGACATAATACACAGTTTAATTAAAAGTAATATTGATATTAGCATTAGGACAGTTGCTGAATGACAAGGAAATGTTTTTTCCCGGAACATTTACATTAGTATTTTGTGTCATTTCGGCCGGTATCGAGTTTGATGGGATATTATCGAATGATACATGATGAGGTGAATTTGACAGAAAAGTGTCTTTAGATGTTGACGGTCCTGCTTCCGTATCTGTTGATGTAGACGGATGATGACGTAAATTTATCGCCTCATTAAGTTGGTCGTTGACTTTCACTTTGTTTTCTACGGAGTCTGCTATATATCCTTCTGCCACCTTATCTGATGCCCAACCGCCATGTCTTTTCAGTGTGGTAATATTTGCACCGGAGTCTGCTAGCAGAGTCGCCGAGGTTCTTCGGAAGCAGTGACCGGTGTAAGATTCAGCGTCCGGTAGCTTCAAATAGGTCGCAATCGTTTTTGGAATATTACTCAGTTTATGCCGGCCTATAGGCTGCTTGGTACATTTACCATTAGTATAATTTAGGAAAAATCTATTGCATGGTGCGTTTTCCGGACGGAGGTTTTGATATTTTTTGACAAGTTCCAAACTTTCATCACGAATTATAAACGAACGGTCAATTTTAGTTTTAGTGTTTGTCAGTTTAACCAAAATCATATCGTGGCGATCTTCAATGTCATCTATTTTTATATTAATTAATTCGGCTGTCCTGCATGCTCCATTCACCCCAAATATTAAAATTACCTGTAACAATGACAATAATTTGGTTGATACGATACATGATTATAACGTTTTTAAAGCAACGCAAAGAAATAAATAAGCATTGGTTACATTGTGAAATAACTTACCTTTGTCGCTAGAAACATTTCATTAGGTGCATCTCTCAAGAAAGTTTCAACATTTTCGGCTGTCAAGACTTTTGATTTTTTCGACTGAAACCCATCAGATAGCCTTTTCAATAGAATAAGTAGCTTGGTGTAGTTTTTAATGTTGATGTTGTGCTCCGTATTAAGCGTCGCCTTTAGCATAGAATAAATGCCCCATAAAGTGGAGGATTTATATTTTTTTGAAAGTTCATCAAAGTAGGTCAGCATTACGCTTTCAGAGAAAGAGTTCGTTTTTTTATTTATTTGCCATGCTTTGAAATTCTGATATTTGCGACGGGATTTTATTGGCAGTAAATTCCGAATTACCGACTTTGCCGTATCCTGAATTTCAGGCGGTGTAAGATCCATATCTGTACTTGTATCACTCATTTTTGTTGAATATCGTACAAATTTCCAATCAAAAGTTCAAAAGTTTAGCGTTTGTTTCCAATTAAAAGAACAGAAGTAATTTTCATTCCCGCCTTTTTAACTTTTTTAATTTTTACCTTATTTAAAGATGCAAAGGCGTTTTTCACGTACGCCTTAAAAACTTACATAAAAACACGTTTACAATCGCAAAAATACACTTTCACTGAGCGGATTTGACGTTTTAATTTTTTAATTAAACGTTCTAATGTCATATTTGTCAAACATTTTTTTATTTATTTCCGAACGAGTTACTAATGTCATAAATAACCGACCAATAGCAGAGTAGAAAGTAAACTGGTCTAAAAACACTCCATTTTACTTTGCAACTCAACATTGTTGGACTGTTTTTGTGTTGTACTACTAAGAGCAACTTTCTATTCTGATTTCGATCCTTCTTTGGCCATATTTCCGAGCAGTGGCGTGAAAAGGTTATTTGAAAATCGAACTAGCCACTACAAGCCATATACGCAAAACAAATGAAATAAAACAAAAGGTGAGAAAAATAAAGTATTCAGCTTTGGGATAAAGCTGTTATCGTCTTGGGCGAGCTTGAATCCCTCGCTGCAATCCGGACTCCGTTTGAATTCCCTCGCTTTACCGAGGAATTAACTCGTAACACCCTCGCTACACTTGGGAGTTAAATCTGGAGTCCCTCATTGGCTCAGAATTCAATATCGCGCCCGTGACATAAAACAGTGCTTTATCCCCTCGGTGTATAATCTACTATTATCTAAACACATATCAAAAGTCCTCTGTTATGTAACGTGCAAAACCCGTTGGCAATGATGAGTATTACCTGTGGTAGTAGGTGACAGCAATGACAGCTGTAACGTAATTTTAAAATTACCAACACAATTTAAATAGGGCCAATTCTATTAGGTATCAATTTGATTTCGAACGACGTGAGAATAGGGACGTTATTAGTTTGTACATTATTTTAAAAAAAAACATTCATAGTCGTGACACTGACACGGCACCAGTTTGTCTTTCCGTTATTGTTTTTTAAAGTCATTTCATCGGATCTGAACCCATCTTAGAATGCCTACTTATTTATTATGTGTGTAGATAAAGTAATGTATGCAACTAAACATAATTAAGCCTTAAAACTATCGTGTGATCTTATTATGAAACTCACCTTTGGCTCGTTTCATAAAACCACACTCGTGTTTTAAGGACTCTCATTATGTATCAGTTACATAAACCACTATTGCTTTACAAAAGGTGAAACATAGATATTTTTTCACGGATGCTATTAATGCGTGAGCCGCCATCATGAATTGAAGGTGTCAGAAGTTGTTCTTTTTTGAATATTTCCTCAACGGTTACCAAAAGAAATAAATAAATAAATATCAGGGAACAATGTCACACCAATTGACCTAGTCCCAAACTAAGCTCTAAGCTTGTACTATGGGTACTATACAACGATATTATAAATACGTACATGGAGAAATATACACCTAAATACATAGATAACGGATAAAATTCACGACGGTTTACATTCATCTGGCATAACTTTATTTGGCATAATCATCATTTGGCATAATCATCATTTGGCATACTCATCATTTGGCATAATCATCATTTGACATAATCATCTTTTAACATATAGTATTTTTTTTAGAAACTGTATACTTTTCAGGATTGTTATAAAATAAACCTAACCTAACATATTTGCAATGATATTTTAAATAATCAAATAAATAAATATATTTTATTTATTTGTTAGAGCCGATGGTTCACTTTCGATAAGCGAGATGTCGTAAGATTCGTGTTAGCGTGGCTGGGTTCAGAAGGGCATTGGGTAAATTTGTTTGAAGAATATTAACATATTTTTTTTCAGCGGCCACGGATGATTTTTACATAGTTCTTTAGAGGACCTCTAAATACACATAGAAATATATAATTTATGGCGTTAAATAATATCGGAGCGGAGATTTTAAAGATTTAAGTATTCAGTTTTTAGTACAAAAGTACTACGCCCAAGTATGAATATTTAAATATCTCGGCTCCGATGCACTTAAGAGTATTACATTACATTACATGTTTGTTTTTAATTATTATATCATAATTTACCACTTTTACGAATGGCCGCTCACCTTGTAAATGTATGAATTTTACAAATGACAACACTTTTACCCAAACCCCTTTGGGAAATGACAATTATACATGATAACTACATTAAATTGACGACATTATCTACACAGCAGTTGGCTTTTTAAGAGGATTATGAAGAGCCGTTAAAATCGCGTAGCTTCAAAAACAATCCATACAAATTTAGCTTCGGGCTCCGGTTGCGGACTCGGCATGCTTTTGAATGGTTGTGACACGTTTGCATGTTGAAAAAGACTGGCGGACTGAACTGATGAAATACTCAGCGTGTTACCTGGGGCCCGTTCCAGAAAGCCACTCTGCAACTCTGCACTCTGCACTTTGCAAATCGACGATAATGCAAAGTGCAGAGCAAACGTGTTCCAGAAAACACTCTGCGTAATTTGCAAACTCTGCAAAGATTATGTTCCTAAGCTACTTTGCAAATCCACAAATCCACACTTTGTAATTAACACTGCCTCTTCAACTTTGCAATCGCTTGTGGAACAGAAATACTTTGCAAATCCACACTCTGCATTTGACTCTGCCTCTTCAACTCTGCAATAGCTTTGTGAAACAGAAATACGTTTGAATAGTGGGATTTTTGGAGTGCAGATTTGCAGAGTGGCTTTCTGGAACGGGCCCCTGGCCTATTAGGAACCGAGCAATCACGACGACGACGACATGACGTGACGTCCTATAAATCGATGAACGCCGGCTGCACGCACGAAAAAGTGTCACGTTCCGCCTGAGCCGAGCGTGCAAGCGAGAGCGCGGAACAAGCGATAGAGAGGCACGATCGGCCTATGCGTTTGGCTTGTGTGTTTTCTTATGACGTTATCACGTTAAATTATCGTCCGGAAACCGACTTTACAGACGACCAATAATTTTTTTTCAAATTTTATTTCCCGCCATTTGCAGTGCGAATAAGAACACTGTGAAACGTTTCATAATGAAACGTCAGCGTTGCGATCACACAATGCACCTCATTGGATAATCGATAGCGATATCGTTAGTAGCACATACGCGAGTAGAAAAAATATCATTTTAAACGTAGAATTCCTCTCCAATAGGGAGAATTTTTTTTTTTAAATAACGGATAATCATACTTGTCCTGCGTCAGTGTCACGACTATGAATGGTTTTTTTTAAATAATGGACTAACTAATAACGTCCCTATTCTCACGTCGTTCGAAATCAAATGTCTTACGATATTGTACTGAAAAATATACCAAGTTGAAGCTTCAATTGATACTAGAATTGGGCCTATTTAAATTGTGTTGGTAATTTTAAAATTACGTTACAGCTGCCATTACCTACTACCACCGGTAATGCTCGTCTTTGCGAACGGGTTTTGAACGTTACATAACAGAGGACTTTTGATATGTGTGTAGATAATAGTAGATTATACACCGAGGGGATAAAGCACTGTTTTGTGTCACGTACCCTCCTTCATCGGCAGTCGGCTAAAAACATACAAGACTCAGGTACAGTCAAAAGCATAAATAAGTGATCATTTATGTACCTTGTCGCTTTAAATCGTTTCACAATTTTGTATGAAATTTCAAACACGGCGTTAAAGTGACAAGGTACATAAATGATCACTTATTTATGCTGTTGACTGTACAAATACTTGTGGTGCTCATCACACAAATATTTGCTCATGCCGGGAATCGAACTAGTAAGTTAAACTTTTACTTCGTTTTATTTATATATAGTTTTATTATTTATCATTATATTGATTCAAACTTTATTGCACAATACTAATAGTACATTGTGCATCAAGGGTAGTATGAAGGGAATTACTAACGAGAGTGTTAGAAGCCCGACGCCGAAGGCCGTCATCCCCTTACTGCCTGTGATACACACAATGGTTTTCATCACATTTGCGAGGGAAAAAAACAAAGAGAAAACACTTTAACTCTGCAAAATATAAAGAAATAACTTTTGACGAATGGGAACGTAAATGGAAACGATATTTTTTTTGTGACCTCTACCACAGATAATAACTGCGTTTAGTTTCGACTTGGATTCGAGCCAGATTTAGCCAATTTGATAAAAATGTATAATTACTAAAATTAATGATAAATGTTGATATAAACTTGAAATAGGTATAAAAATAATGAAGTTTAATGAAGCGTATAGGTTTTGTGTAATGTAAGTTAGTCTATAGCTAATTTTTAAAGATGAAATTAGAAACCGATTTAATTTTTGGCTGAAAATTAAACCTCCTTAGTCAGAAATGATGTACGAAAGAGTTGCAAATTTTAAAAAGAAAGCCATTACTCCCTAGGGATGACAAACTCGCCATAATTCCCGCGGGAACAATTTAGGCCATTCCTTCTGTATACATGCATGGAATAACACCATTTACGAGCAAGTGTGATGAAAAATTAAGTACAAAGGGCGGATGGGAGTTTTTAGTAGTTAAAAGGAAAAAACGGAACCCTTATAGGATCACTTTCTTGTCCGTCTGTCCGTCCGTCTGTCTGTCAGGACCCTTTATCTTGGGAACGCGTCGAGATATCGACTTGTAATTATATACCATATACTCAGGTCTACCAGCACGGGTAGCACAAGTTGTAATTTCTCGCTTGGCGTTCAGTGCGTCTCTATCGTTACAGACTAGAAAGAAAGGGAGATCCGAGCGACAACCGAGGACAACATGTGCTAGCCGTGCTGTCCCTTGAAACTGTGAAAAAGTCAAAATTCTAAATTAACAAAAAAAAATATGCGGCCATTTATGCCCCAATAATGTATATTTCGACTCTCTCAAGGGAATCAAAATTTATAGGGTATTTACCGTTGACCTAGAACAGTGAAAATTGCAAGTAATACAGTCTTACCCCCTTACTTATAAACGTGGAATAACCTTGGATTAGCTAAACCATGTTTTGTCCTTATCTGTCAAATTCAAATGTAACAATGACAGATAAGGACAAAGTATGGTTTAGCTACTCCATGGTTATTCCACATTTATAAGTAAGGGGGTTATACTACAAGTATTACCTATTATAGGTACGCTACAAGTGTTATTATTACATTATTTATTACTATTTTAAATATTTATTTAATTTTCTGTAAATTAGGTTTTTTATAACAAATATTCAAATATAAAAGTAAAATACAAAAAATTAACATTGTAAAAAACCTAACCTACGATTGCCGCCGGCAGCGGGGCAGGGCTCAAGCTACCGGTGGTTAGGACTGCCGAGAGAGTAACCTCCTTATTTATTATTATTATTATTTATTTATTATAGGGAAAAATCAGAAAACTATTCATTTTTAATTAAATCACAAAAAAACACTGTTTATGCAAGGAACGGCGGTCCGAATCGTATGAAAATCTTAAATACGGAACCCGCGATGAGCAAGTCCGACTAGCACTTGACCGTTTTTTTTTTCAAGTTACCTACTCTAAACTACGCTACGCTAAACTTTCTAAGCTGAATTCAAGTAAGTATGTCCACCAAGACCAAGTTAAGATTAAGTAAGTCGAAGCAATGTTACTTTCTTGTTTTCTGTTTGGTTTAGGTACGAATAGTAACTTGCTTTCATCGCGGTGCAAAAAAAAAAAACACTATACATTATAGATACGTGTAAATAAACTTACATTACACTATGCATTATAGATACGTGTAAATAAGATACTGTACATTTTAGATATGTGTGTATGCGTTTGTGTCTATCTGTGTCTGTCCGTCACACCGTAGCCATTATACGGGTGAAAGCAGGTTTTCAAGCGGCGGTCCTTAGCTAGATTTCATGAAAATCGATCCAGCCCTTTAAGAGATATTAGCTGTATAAGAAGAGTTCATCAAAAAAATATACATAATGTAATGTATAATAAAGTGAAATATATTGTTTTACGATAGGATGACAAATATTTGTAGTATATTTTAAATGTGATAAAATAGCCTTTTTTTTCCCTTCATCTTTACCTGCACATACTTGTAACACTGCGTTTAAAGAGCAGCGTAGGCACTAGCGTGGAAAATAGATAAAAGATAAAAGATAAAAGATGTTTATTCAGTAAGTAGGCCGCACGGGCACTTTTACACGTCAAAAATCTACCAGCGCTTCGCAAGAGACTACTGCTGAGAAGAAACGCCGCAAGAAACTCAACAGTCAGTCGTTTTTTTTTTAAATTACTTATACAATTATAGAACTTAACCTAGCATTATATAAAACAATGAATTTAACATTAAAATATATATATCATGCGTAGTTGAGCAGGAAAATGTGTTAAAACTCAGTATGTTCAGATGAACTCTTAAATTGTAATAATAATAGTATACATATACTTACCCATGACGGTGCAAAACAACCACATAGTTTTGATACATTCTCCTACAGAAACCGTGTCCCCTAGACAATAATTATACCTACAATGTTTAGATATTTTCCTGACTAAGCTATTACTAAGTTATTTAGGTGTTTAATTTAGGCCAAGCATTTTTATCTGTTAGATAGTCCTCGACCCTATAATAAGCTTTCGACATCAACGACTTTTTCAAGTAATTTTTAAGTGCTGGAAATGATAACTTTAAAACTTCGTCAGGTAATTTATTATAGAAATGAATGCATTGACCAACAAATGATTTATATACCTTACGGACACGAAATTTTTTATAGCTGTAACATGTGTGTTTACAGCGATGAAATGTGTCACTTTGCGTGCAAGCAGTTCGAATATGCATTGAATTGTAAGAGACATTTTCTCAAACATGCTCGGAAAGAACGGTTTTCCGATTGAAACACATGGACGGAAAATGCCTCTTTTTACTCCTAAGAGTAAAAAAACCATATGAAAACATATTCCGTCCATGTCCATGTTGTTTTTAAAAAGTGCTCCAAAGTGACCATGAAAAAAGTGCCGTACACCCAACTTGTGGGGGCGCAGTGAGGGGCGGCGGCGCGGCGGGGGGGGCTCTGCGGAGCGGCGGCGGCGGGCGGCGGCTCGTTGTGCGTGAAACTATCTTAACTAATACTCGTATGACGCAAACAAACATTCTCTCCGAATTCGTCGAAGGTTTTTAAAAATACTTATCATATATTTGTATAATTTCCTCGCATTGTTTAAGAAAAGCATTATGTATGCCTCGGCGGAAACGAGGATTTCCTGACTCTTATTTTAGCAGGCCTCGCTGTTGCTCGGCCTGCAAACCACCTCGTCAGGAAATCCCTTACTTTCCGCGCCTAGGCAACAATTTACTATTCTGTACATCTGTACATTCAACACTATCTAAATAAGGATTTATTATTGTTTATTAAGAGAAATAGAACCGTATCTTTGTATCGAGTAATCTGGCCATTTATTTGCGAGTTGTGCCGTCTGGCCTGTATTGGAGATTAGCACATTTGTATTAAATAAACAGCTTATTTCTAAAACAATCTAAGGCACTCAAAGTATGTACACACTTAGGTTGTTTTTGTTTCGTGTTTATCCAAGCTGTTGATACAAATAATTGTAACAACTTTCTTATAGATACCAACAAAATAATAGCGAGTTCTGTTAGAATTAATATCTCTAACACGGCACAGCCAATTTTCATAAATAAAAACCAGACAAGAGCAGGTCGGACCATGCTCAGTGTAGGGTTCCGAAGCCGTTACTACAAACAAATTAGACCTCACGACAAACTTAACTTTGCCGTTAGAAAACTGTTATCCCCATACATCGACATACATCGCGGTCAGTTTACCAACACCGCAAATAAGTTTTAGGTATGTATAAACATTTAAACCGTTTGTAACTCAAGAACCAATGAAGTCTACTTAGTCGTGATAGTTTTCCTATTAAATTCATTATATGTGCTTTCATTTAAGATATTTTTCAGATTTTTAGTATTTGTAGTTTTGGCTGTAGGGGGGGGGACACTTGACTCTAACAAAAATTAGCGCTGTAAAGCTTAATATTTTATAAACGTGTAACTTAATCGAAAAATTGTTGTCACAAACCGCAATCTTTTTGAAAGACCTATCCAACGACACCCCACACTATGGGGTAGACGAAAAAAAATAATACATCCCCACGTTACATGCAGGGGAGGTACACAAAAAAAAAACAAGATTTTATTTTACCTGTGACTAATATGTATATTCATGCCAAATTACAGCTTTCTAGTACTAAGAGTCTCTGAGCTAGGCTGTGGACGGACGGCGGACGGACGGACGGACATGGCGAAACTATAAGGGTTCCTAGTTTGACTACGGAACCCTAAAAAATCAAGGAACAATCTCCCACAAATAGAACTAATCCCAAACTAAGCTCTAGGCTTGAACTATGGGTACTAAACAACGATATAAACACGTCTATAAAGAAATACATACATCACGCCTTTATTCCCAGAGTTGGGTACATAGAGCTACAGAATTACCAACAACTCTAAAAAGTTGTTGATAATTCTGTAACCACACTGCACAATTAGGCTAAGATGTTTACCAGCGTATTAGTGACAGGTTGCAAGCCCATCGCCTAACAGTACTACAAGCCTTTATTCCCATAGTCGCCTCTTACGACATCCACGGGAAGACATGGCACTATTCTAAGCCGGCAACCACACGGAAAAAAAAACTTATACCTTAAACTTAAACTTATAAGTACATAGAAAACATCCAAGACTCAGAAACACTCGTTTTCAAATATTTGCGCATACTGGGAATCGAACACGGGACCTCTAGCTTCGTAGGTTACTACCAACAAGGCCAACGCGTCGTCAAAATTAGCTTTATATTAACAAAAACACGTCCAAATATAACTATCCGTTCGGAAGTAACCTTGCCGCAGACAGAAAGACATAAATTCACAAATCAGAAAAAAGATCAGGTTTTAAAAAAAATGATAGAGGCCTATTAGGAATTTGTAGATGTCAATGTTATGAGCCCGCTAAGGGACGCGTCCAAAAAGTTTAAAATTTAAATCTATATACATATATAAAAGGCAAACCTGACTGACTTATATATCAACGCATAGCCGAATATTATATATATTTTAATCGCGGTTTGATTATAAGTTGTCTGCCAAAATTTGCAAGTCAATTTTGACCCAGTTCCCGTTAACGGAATGGGCTGAATGGACCACATAGGTAAATAAAATAAATAATAAATAAATATCAGGGGACAATGTCACACCAATTGACCTAGTCCCAAACTAAGCTCTAGGCTTGTACTATGGGTACTAGACAACGATATAAATACTTATATAGAGAAATATATACTTGAATACATAGAAAACATCCATGACTCGGGAACAAATATTCGCTCTCATCACACATCTGCCCTTACCGGGATTTGAACCCAGGACCGCTAGCTTCGTAGGCCGGGTCACCACCAACTAGACGAGCGTGTGTTAAATGCATGACAATGCAATGAAATTATGGTAACAAACAGCTGATCTGATAATGGAGTCGAAAGTTGGCAACAGGATCTCCACTATACTTAACGTGGACCCACCACGTCGGGACCCATTACTTTAGTACGTCGATAAAGACTTCGCAAAAAAATACGGTCGGCAAAAAAATCGCGTCCCGTTTTTTTGATGAAACTTACGAGGGGTGATCCATAAGTTTTGATAACCGGTATTAAAAATGGGAGATATGTAAATCATTATATTTTAATTGGAATGAGCACACTTTCTATATTTCCGAACACTTATTAACGTCATTCAATTACCACTATAAAAATTATTTTACTTTTGGAGGACAAAATGGCCCAATTTTGTACCTTCGCTATGTCATCACCAGCTCGTGGTTTTTATGTAGTTGTTTTTGAACATTAGTGAATGAGAAATAGTAGTCGAACGTTAGGGCTAAATAACGGGGAGAGCGGTTATCAGTTCTGATCTTTGGTCGACGAGCGGCACCCTTATCAATTAGAAGGCTCTGAAGCACAATTCCTGCCGAAAATTCATAATTTTTTTTTCAGCTTATTTTTATTATTTTGCCACAATTAGGATAGAATAATGTCATATAACTCTCCTAGATTATTTGAACTCAATTGCTAAAAACTAATGTCGCAGTATTTATTTGTAGGCCAAATTTTTATTACAGAGCTGGACACAAAAAAATCCACTGCAATGATAACTTATTTATCCTTTAAATCATAATGATAAATCAAGGTTTCATTTTCAACAACAATATTTTTTATTTTTTTGTACCAGAACCTTTTCCACACAGCTCCAAATTATTACAAAACTAACTCTTATTTTTGCCGTCTTGTAAAATTGTTAATACAGATGTTTTTTATTTAGCTATCACAGGAAAACAAATGAATAATGTATACATTTTTTTTCTCTAATTTAAGTTTCATTAGTGCCATGGTATAGTCCACATTAAAAGAATATCATTATGTAATGGTTCTTACTGATTCTCAAAACTTATGGATCACCCCTCGTATACTATTATTAGTGTCCCGTTTTCCATTATTTGCCCATTTCTTCTCTCACGTAGATGTAATATCACAGGTTTATAAATTCAACTATGATATATTGCTCCACACTGAGGCAGTACGCCGCGTGGGTTTATATAATTATAACAAACTTGTTACTCAGTTTGAGAATTTTCATAGCTCAAAACAGCTAGCGCATTTATGCTTTAAGAGTTAATTTACGTGATTTTACAGTTGAAATACTGTATTTCTACAAGTTTTAATGCACAACACGAAAGAAAATTTCTAATTTTAACGAATGTATGAGCTACTTTTTTGTTTTTATTATTTTATTTTGATTAATCGACCTGACACCGGCGACTGTTATGTGAATTTTGCTGGAAGAGGTTTAGAATGTCACATATTCATGAATCGTTTTGACGTCTTAACGGTATGAAAAATTTACAATGTATTGTTGTGAAAGTCGTCTAAAAAATGCATGAATTACTTTTTACCACTTTCATATAAATTTTTCGAGTAAATAAATAATAAACTTGGTAAATTTTTATAGAAAACGGACAAAAAAAATTTTTGACTTCGGCTGCTCAGAACTCTCGTTCATAAAATTAAAACAACAGAAATAAACTTTAGTTCAAAATTAATCCATTAGCTAAAAAAAATATCCAAAAACTTCAAAAGAATTGGCAATAAATAATGTTTTAAAACAACCTAATCTCGCATTGTAATACTCGACAAAAATAAAAAAGTAGCTCATTTATTCGATCATAATTAAAATGACATTTAATGTTGAACATTAAAACTTATAGAAAATCTGTATTTTAACTGTAAGATCACAAAAATAAGCAAAACCGGCCAAATTTCGTATACGGCCTCTAAAACGTCTTATTTACTCAAGAAAATGCTAATACTCGATACATTGGCCTGGTTAGTAGTGACCCTGCCTACGAAGCTAGTGGTCCTGGGTTCAAATCCCGTTAAGAACAGAATTGGCGTGATGAGCGCTAGTATTGGTTTCCAAGACTTGGATGTTTTCTACGTATTTTTCTATATATAATGATGATCATGATGAGAGGTGACGCCCGGCCGGAGCAGGCAGGTGGTCGATCGATCTGCCGGTCATTCCGCCCTATTTTTTTTCTATACAAGGTGCCTCCGACCTTGGGGCTTTAAATGCATCGATCGATCGGTGAATCGATTTTGATGATTCTTTTTTTATTTGAAAGCTAGTGCTTCCTGATTGGTCCCATTCTTATCAAAATACACACCTATAGCGATTTTGGTATTTTTCATTGTAACTCGTGTATTTGGTCTTGGAAAGCACTATTTGGTGAAGTGGAACTGATGATGAAGACCACAGATGGCCACCGGAACTCCTAAACGGTATATATTTCGAGGGTGGCGACAAGATATTTCGATTAAGATAGTTGAGCGACTATGACGAAGCATATTTAGGTTTAAATATATGACTATGACTTTCCCACGGCGTTGCTTGCGGCGAGATTGAAATGTTCTATTGTTTCTTATTAATTGAGAAGTGGGAGAAAAACAGCTTAATTGTGATCACTAAAAAGTATAAAATAAAATAAAAGTTTAAAAAAAATAAAAACCCGCCTTCAAAAAGCAAAAAATAACTTCTTTAAAATGGTAGGTAAATAGGTCAGTCCAACTGAAGTCGGCGTCTAACGATATTTTAACCAAAAGCAGACTTCAGTTGGACTGACCTATTTACCTACCATTTTAAAGAAGTTATTTTTTGCTTTTTGAAGGCGGGTTTTTGTTTTTTTAAACTTTTATTTTATGTTCTGCTACATTTAACAATAACTTTCCTTTAGATAACTAATTTATGTTAAAGTCTCATTGTAAAATCAGTGTATTACATCCATGGCCGTATAACTATCTCATGGTACGGGGGCGGCATTTCCTTGATACGAGGGCTAAAGGAAAATGGCGAATTGGATCGCGTACATTGAAAATTACATTTAACTTGTATCAAAAAAATTAAGTTTATGTTTGACATATTTTTAACAACTTACAGAACAAAAGAATTTCAGTTTCAGGAGTAGAAACGATCCATGTAATTAAAGCCCCAAGGTCGGGGGCACCGTATATAACTAAGTTCATTGTTTTCTGGTACCTATAGTACAAGCCTAGACCATAGTTTGGGACTAGATTTTATTTATTTATCTACATATAAGTAAAAATAAATAAATATCAGACATACTCACACTTAAATACATCTAGAATCGTAGGCCAGGCTTATCTTATCTTATCTTACAGATGGGCCCTTTCGGATACACTTCGACCCTTTAGGATCTTTTGTGCAATTACCCTCTTAAACACTCAGCTGTTCGAAAGTGCAGGTTTCCTCACGATGTTTTTCCTTCACCGTAAGAGCATCGGGTAATGCACTTAAGTTAGAAAAACTCATTGGTACATGGTGACCGCGGGGGTTCGAACTCGGTACCTTACGATCACGAGTCGACCCTCTAAGCCACTAGGCCACCGACGCTCTCTAGGCCAGGCTTACCAACTAGGCTAGCGTGTCGTTATGTTTCCAGCGCCTCAAGTCGTGCGTTCCCTGTATATGCTTTCTCAAATTTCTTTATTTATTTTATCTACATCCATATCATAACTTCCCTACAATATGTTCAGAAGCGATAAGCAAATCGCCTATATTAAGAATCCTGTATCTGTGGTTGCATCTTAATGTTTACATTAAAGTATAGTGCATCGTAATGTCTACATTAAAGTGTCGGTACCTAAACATTAAAGTATCGGTAATACTGTACCACTAACTTGAAAATTCAAGCCATATCTGTACATTATAAATAAAGATTATTTTTTTTAAGCTTTGGTACTACAAACAAGTTAACAGTAACACTAACTTAATAAAAATACAGGCCATATCTGAACATATTATAGAAAACTTATGATATGCATGTAGATAAAGTTATGTATGCGGCTATACATAATTAGGCATTAAAACACTGTGCTTTAATGCCTCTTATTATATGCACCAGCCACATAAACTACTTATTTCTGCCACGTCTTGCGACGAGCATCTTATAACTACACAATATTTCTTAGATCGTCTATTGTCAGCGTTTTTCGCTACCAGTGACATTATTATCTTCGTATTCACCGCTGTGCTGGCAGCGTCATCTGCTGACGCTACATTCGCGTGCATTAACAACGTTGTTTGCTGACTCTACATCGTTTAGTTTGCAAACGTAATAAAAGATTGCTTCGCTGTTTGTTTGAGAACGTATAATGCAATTTAATTAGAGTACACTTAGCCAGTGTGTACAGTCAACAGCATAAATAAGTGATCATTTATGTACCTTGTCGCTTTCAATCATTTCACAATTTTGTATGACATTTCAAACAAGCCGTTAAAGTGACAAGGTACATAAATGATCACTTATTTATGCTGCTGACTGTACGCTGTTATTTTCTCAGAGGCTAGAGGATTATTGTAAGGTGTTTAGTATGTACAGTCGACTATATAGACATGTATATTGTTACAGTTCAGTAAGGTAAAAAGGTAGATGACATCTTTTTTTAGTCAACCGCAAAAACGTTTTTTCCTAGATACGTATGCATTAGGTACCTAGCTCACATAATAGGGAATATGGTGTATACCATAACTCAACCAAATAATTATGAAAATGCCACAAAAGAGATCACCAAAAGTGAAATTGGCCAAGAAATATGGAAGACACAAGCATTTTAGACTGCATTTCACCAAACTGGAATAAGGTGTTATACCTAGATTAAACGCCGAATTTGTATAGACTAATCTCGATGTAAGTCTTAATCCAAGTTGGATAAGACTTACATCGAGATTAGTCTGTCTAAGATCCGAATAGGAGACGATTTGGATCGGGCTGTTTATTCTATGAAAAGTATTTTACATCAAATTTAATACGCTAAATAATATGTGGCGAATAGGTAGGCTGAAAAATTTCAGTCCAGTACTTATATCGTTAAAAAAATATTTAAAATGAACTTTTTTTTTAATTGATAATGTTTGTTTAATAGACAAATTACATAATAATCGAAAGTATGAAGTCTATAGAATATGCAAACGTTAGGTTTGGTGCAAATTATTAGCACCGACTTACCTGTTTATACCTGCCTACCCAAGAGTTTGATGGGAAAAAAAATAGTTAACTTAACGTTTGCATATTCTATAGGCTTCATACTTTCGATTGGTATGTAATTTGTCTATAAAACAAGCTATTGCAATTATTTAAAACAAAGTTAATTTTAATTTTTTTAATTAATAATATACTGGACTGAATTTTTTCAGCCTACCTATTCGCCATATGTTACTTAGCATATTAAATTCGGTATAAAATACTTTTTATCGAATAAACAGCCCGGTCCAAATCGTCTCCTATTCGTATCTCCTACTAATGCAACAGGTCGGCCATTTAAACTCTACGTAAAATTCTGTTTTGCCGGAAAGAGATGGGAACAAATCTTTGTTGGTTTATTTATAGCTTGGTTATTTTTACACATAGCTGTTCAAAAAATGATTTTTCTCTACTTTTATTCAAGTTGTGAAAAACCGTCATGATTATTCCCTTTTAGAAAAGAAGAAAAGAAACGAAAATTTTCGCCATTTCCGTCCGTCTGACCGTCTGACCGTCAGTCCGCAGCCTAGCTCAGATACTCGTAGTTCTAGAAATCTGATATTTGGCATGAATATACATACGAGTATTAGTCACGCCGACAAACTGGTAAAATAAAATCTTGTTAAAAAATAATTACGGTACCTCCCCTACACGCTGCTTGGGGATGTTTTTTTTTCTCGGACACCATGTTGTGGGGTGTCGTTGGATAGGTAGAAAATATAGCGGGTTGTGAAAACAATTTTATCTACACTCATATCATAAGTCCTCTATTATGCGTTCAAAACCCGTAGGCAATGACCAGCATTACCTTTGGTAGTAGGTGACAGCGATGACAGCTGTTAATTTTGGAAGATGTTCCAACCTTGGATCTCATTACCTTACAATATTCGATAACGTAATGAAATTACGTCACAGCTGTCATCGCTGTCACCTACTACCACAGGTAAGGTAATGCTGGTCATTTGCCTTTCGGCTTCTGAAACCATCTTAGAGTAAGTAATTATAATTGTTTACTATAAACTACTATTTCGATTAAGGGATTGTGAATTTATAAGAATTTGTAAAGTTGGTCTCGTTCTGAATGGATTCGAAATCGTATTCAAATCGGAATATAATAATACCTTCTGGGTGGTGATTCTCTCAACAAGCAAAGGTGATCGTTCGCTCGAGTGAAGGTCCAAGCGGCGAGTTTAAGTAGTCGCGACAGAGCGAACAAAACACATTTTAGCGCGTGTATTCAATTTGGCAGCATGACTTCACCAACGTATAAGGCTCCCTAATTGACAATGCACGCGCTAAAATGTGTTTTGTGCGGTCGGACGGGACTACTTAAACTCGCCGCTTTTATTCGCTCGTCCGTTCGACCGGCCGCCGTTTTTTGAGAGAATAACACACCTGTACGGAACGCTCAGTGCGCGAGTCCAACTCGCACTTGACCGGTTTTTTTTCAGCCTAGTGCTGTATATGGTCCAAGATCCGAGTAGGAGACGATTTGCACCGGGCTGTTTATTCGATGAAAAGTATTTTGTAACAAAGGGCATTGGGTAAATTTGTTTGAAGAATATTGTCTTTTTTTTTTTCAGCGGCCACGGATGATTTTTACATAGTTATTTAGAGGACCTCTAAATACACAGATATATATAATTTATGGCGTTAAATAATATGGGAGCGGAGATTTTAAAGATTTAAGTATTCAGTTTTTAGTACAAAAGTACGCCCAAGTATGAATATTTAAATATCTCGGCTCCGATGCACTTTAGAGTATTACATTACATAATAAAATATGTTTATTTTTAATAATTCTATCATAATTTGCCACTTTTACGAATGGCCGCTCACCTTGAAAATATATCAATTTTACAAATGACAACACTTTTACCCAAACCCCTTTAATACGCTAAATAATATGTGGCGAATAGGTAGGCTGAAATATTTCAGTCCAGTACTGACATCATTTTTTTTTAAATGAAAAATGAACTTTTTTTAAAATTGCAAATGTTTGTTTAATAGGCAAATTACATACTAATCGAAAGTATGAAGTCTATAGAATATGCAAACGTTAGGTTTGGTGCAAATTATTAGTACCGACTTACCTGTTTATACCTGCCTACCCAATAGTTTGACGGGAAAAAAATTGTCAACATAACGTTTGTATATTCTATAGGCTTCTAATTTTGATTGGTATGTAATTTGTCTATTAAACAAGCTATTGCATTTTTTTTTAAAGAAAGTAAATTTTTAATTTTTTAATTAATTATATACTGGACTGAAAATTTTCAGCCTACGATTCGCCATATATTACTTAGCATATTAAATTTGGTATATAATACTTTTTATCAAATCCACAGCCCTGTGCAAATCGTCTCCTATTCGGATCTCCTCCTAATAATATGTTAGCACTCCTAATGATGTATACACTTATTGTCGTGAGAAATATGCAGGAAGCGGAGTCGATTTTCTAATCCAAGGAATCAATATTTGCAATAATCACAAAGTTAGATGAACAGATGTTTACAGTCTAGTGCGTACAGCATGCTTCAGTGCGTTAGTTGCACTCTTAACGCATAACACTTTCATTAACGTTGAAAACAAGCGAGAAACTTACGTGATTCTCTAAAGTTTAGAGATAAGTAAGATGGTTTAGAGCAGAGGTCTTCAAACTTTTTTGGCTTATAGAATTTGCACTTGGCAATTTTTTGATTTTGAACAATATTTTTTCATGATAAAAACTTACACGCAGAGAAAATTAAAACGTAATTTAAATAGGTAGATACTGTATTCAACATTAATACAATTAAAAATTAAAACTAAACGTATTTAAATTAAAATTAAACTAAGCTACTCAAATATTAAAGATATAAATAATAATCACCACTATAAAAAGAACACCCCCTCTAGCAAATCGCGGCATGGTCCCCATGACACTGGCTGCATTACCTCTCTGGATAGCTAGTCCAATCCTTTGGGGGAGGTGAGCACCAGCTCTAGGATCTCCGCAGGATTCTATGAGCCGAGAGGACAGGGCCTTAATAAAGCTTTTCATATCAGCTGACCAAGGTCCCATGGTTTCCACTGCAAGCGCCACAAATTCGTAATTATTTAATAATGACGAATATTTGCGGCGTTTGAGTGTTCGGGCCTGATATATTTAGAAGAAAGTATGACGTAAGTAAGCAGGTGCCTACTATCTGTGTATGAATATGGATTATTGCTTTAAAGGAAAGCAAAAATTAAAATCACTACCTGTTTAAATGGGACCCACCATCGTGGACCCCTATTTTCCTCTCATGGACCCCCATTTATTTTTTCCGCTCACATGGACCCCTTGCAGGTTCTCGTCGACCCCTGGGGGTCGATATAGCCCACTTTGGGAATCACTGGTTTAGAGTCTATCTCGACGGAGGAATTATATTAACCAGTGAATTTAAGTTGTATCCTCACAGCGTACAAGGATCACCCTAAAGCGTGCATTCTTAATTAGCTTTAAACTCGATCGAATGTCTTCGCTTTCTCGATCGGCAACTTGTCAAGAAACTTTAATAAAATAACACCTTTGACGCAGGATATGTTTTACATTGATATAATCGACTAAAGCGAGATATGGAGTCGACGATATAATAAAAATTAAACATTGTTAATAGAGATATCTCGTTTTCCGTGTTACTTTTACTAAACATGATTTAACATATTTTGGACACTCTTGAGCTGAGCTACCCAGCCCTGTAAGGTTGGCCAGTATCTCCCGGACACCCTGTATAATAATGGCTAAGTAACCAGTAACCGGACACCCTCTATAAAAAGTACCTAGTTACATTCTATAAAACATATTAAGAATTCAGTTTATAAATTCACTATAAAAATCACTACCACCATCTTATCATGTAACCTGCTGCAAAGCAGCAGTGTTCGCACTGTTGTGTTCCAGTGTGGGGATAAGACAACCGGTAAAATTACTCGCATAGAGGCATTCCATCTTAATCGCATTGCATTTGCAGTCTTAGCATGACAGTCTTGAGATTATAGTCTTGAGCGAATTTCTATGGGTCACAGATTCCACTTACCATTAGGCCTGTGTCATAGGTCGCCTTGCCCATACCATAAAAATAATGATTAAGTATGAGCATGAAAATTGGGCGAGAATAAAATAATATCAAATTCGACTCCACACCTGACTATGATCTTACCGTAATATGAAAATACTGACACGTAGTAATCAGTCGTGAGTTCTACGTCGACCCCATTACTGATCACAGATTTATACAAACGTTAACTTTCTTAATTAGAAGAAGTTAAGAAGCTTCCTTGTAAGTTCAACGCCACAATCAAACGAATGTACACACAATTACTCAGATAGTTTAAAACCTGGAGACTGTGTAGGCCAGGCAAAAATGCATTTTGTATTATCCAAACCATGCGATGCATGCGAATTTTACACCTATTGACAAATTCAGTCTCAAATTGGATTTATTGCTTATTATTTCACTTGTTAAACTACTACCTACTATAGTAAGTATAATATTATATTCTCTAATTAAACACTCATGTTGGCGCCACTGAAAACCAGCGTCGCGGTTTTTGCCGTGACATAGTGCTGAGTGGCGTCAATTTCGACGTCATAGACTTACCCATGGCAACATTACGTTAGACTTTTTTTTTCTCCTTTATTGTTTAATTTTGATTTCTGTGTTGCCATTTTATTGTGATGTTTATCTTTGTTCTGTTTTTTTCTTGTGCTCGTCGGGTAAATATTTCTATTTTTATTACAAAGGCAAACTTCATCGAATCGGAAAGCATATTAGAACTGTTGCCGCAACTGGGATAGTTTGTAGACTGGAAACGGCGTAATCTAGGCAAAAATGAACCTTGTAGACATTCAAAGGAATTCATCAGTCGGAAACCAGAGAAGCGTACGTTCTGGATTTGTTTTATTACTCTATGTTTTTCTTAAAGAGATAAATGCTTGACACTGAGGGGTGATCTTTTTAGCAGTGAACTAATTGTTAAAAATGAAATAACCAATTGTTTTTTTTTTGTATCGTATCGTTATTCACTCGGGTTTTTTTATAATTTGTCGGGATTAAAAGTAGTATTTGTGTTAATCTAGTGTAAAAACTAACTCCATTCCAAATTTCATCTTAATCCATTCAGCCATTGCAGCGTGAAGGATTATGTAACAAATTAACACAAACTTTCATATTTATAATATTAGTGGGATAGAGCAGTAGTATTTTTTTTTGTTTTTGCATATTCAATCCACACGACTGTACTGCCCTCCTTAGAAAAAAGGGCGTATGTCTCATAGAACCATGCATGTATTAGTGACCTTATTTAATTATTATTAAGGTTTAATTTACTTTGACTAACAAATTGCGCATGCGTCCTTTTTATTTAGGAGGGCAGTGTACTAGGTAAATTGGTACCTAGTACAGTCGAGTTCATAAATATGTATATACTTTAGTACCTTGTCACTTTAATCATTATGATCAAAATCAAAATCAAAATCCAAATATTTTATTGCATGTCACATTAACATATTTATAGGTGGAACGTAACAGGAGGTTTGCATGTGACGCCCTGCAAGGGCACAGCAACATCAGACAGAGAGCAGCTATACAATACAATACAATATAATATCTAGTTACTAATTATTTTCTAAAACTACTTATACTAATTGCGGTCGTGTTGGATTATAATTATGTGTATGCGACATCAAAGAATTCTTTCAAATTATAAAAGCAATTATTTATTAGAAATAGTTTTAAGGTTTTATTAAAGATCTTGGTATCTTCTATGCATTTAATATAGTTTGGTAAGTGGTTGTAAATTTTAATTAACATGTGATGGGGGCTGGATGAGACTAGTTTTAATTTGGAAAAGGGAAGTTTAAACATGACATTAAATAGACAAGGTACTAAAGTTAATTTAAATAATCGCCTTTTTTATACACAACGCTTGTGAGTATAGTAAGTGATTGAAAATACGAAATACGGCTCTCACAGGCACCATCTTAGAATAATCAGAGTATAGTTTAATTGTAACGAAACGGAGCCCTTTTTACCCGACTGCCGAAGGAGGAGGGTAATGTGTTTCACAGCCTATATATGTATGTTTGTTCCTTTGTGTCACTATAAAAACTAACTACTTGTTACTTCGATATTAAGCTAAGTGGACTGTAAAACGAACTTTCTACGATATAATAAAAATACGCAAAATCAACTATGAAATAGTACATTATTGCCTAGGCATGGAAGTAGGCAATTGCGGGCCGAGTATTGTTTTAAACGGACGAGCTTGCGAGTAAAATCTGGTGGAGTAAAATCTTCATCGCTTGAACTCATTTTTTTAATTGCATACAAACAAACTTCATGTGAAAAAACTATCACTCTTTACCGCCTTTTTGATTATGACAAGGAAAATCGCAAGCTTTGTTTTTTTTAAAACATAAGCTATTCCAGACACAGATAAAAAAGTTACGTTTCAAATAAAATTTGGATGTATAAGACTTGTGCCCTCATTTTATTATGGGCTTTTTCACTTTTTTAAAAGTTACAAGCTAGATGGTAATGGAATTTGTAAGCAACATTGCGGGCTTGTGTAGCGAGCAAGCAATGTTTTTTTTTTAATTTGAGAACTGTCATTAAACTATGTACTTCGCGTCTCAATATGTAGATAGGAATGTCAACATTTCCGGACATTTTTGAGAAATAATAATTTACTAGCGTGGAATCGCGCGGCTATGATCGGTAGTTTGAAGCACTTACCTCGAGGGTTCGCAGAAGGTGGTGCAGATCCTGCTGATTAACTGGAGCTGGCTCCCTAGACCATTGGCTCGTTAGAACTCACCTCCAATCAAGGTTACCGTTAACCAGCAACTACCAGAATACGACCTGGGCAGCACTTCCTCCAACAGATCGGCCTTCCTTCACGTTCACACGCGATTTACACGACAATACGTAAAATAAGGCATTAACGACACGACAATTTGCCCTTTTAACGATATTATTTGTACATCAACGCGCCGATAGATGAAACGACAATTTTTCTCCAAATGTGAAGTGACCTTCTTTTTAACAATAATTTTTACTTATGTTGCTAGACGAAAATATTTAAGCTACAATCCTTAACAAACCCGTTGTCCGATTTTGATGATTCTTATGTCAATCGATTTGTCTTAATCTGGTGAGTGTCTGAAAATATGACCGTAATCTAAATTCAATATGGCGGCAACCTGACGACATATAGAGCAAATTAAAAAAAAAAGTCGACGAAGTATGACAAGTGGGGTATCATTGAATAGGGATTTAAAAATCATCTTTACGTTTCCTTCATCATTTTTCATTTTGAATGATCATTTAGGATTTATAACGATTTAAAGTCGGTTAGCAACAGTCGGGTTTTGAAAGCTTGCTTTTTTTATTAACCTTTTGAACGCCATACGTCGAATACAAAATGTGCCACCCATACGCCAAACATGTTTGCCATGCTATGCAAATTACACCTTATTGCTACCAAACAAAGTGTCTTTTAATCTTGAACTCTTGTCGGCTGTAGCCGACGTGGCGTCAGTGGCACGACTTTTAGTTGACGGCCAGAGCCGACTGTGGCGTTGAAAAGGTTAAACACAACGCTTATAGTAAGTGATTGAAATTACGAAATACGGCTGTCAATGGTATCGTCTTAGAATAATCAGAGTATAGTTTCATTGTAACGAAACGGAGCCCTTTTTTATAATCGTTAAAAACGATATTGCTTTTGTTACGTAATCGTATTGTCAACGTTTTGATAGCTCTTATTTACTTGACAGTAATTTCAACCAGTTAAAAACAATACCTACGACGTGTCAAAGGCCGTATTGTTTTGCCGTAGTAGATTACAGGCCCAGACCTATTATATAAGGCCAGGGACGATGTTCGAACTTGTCTAAGAGCACCCTTATCACTTGTCATTAGAAATTCCTCGCCTTTAGTAAACTATACAGGGTGGTACTCGATAAACTGTACATATTGAAAGGGATGAAATTTTAGGTTAAGTTATAGGTAAAACAATTTTATTTTTTATTTTTTAATAAAGTTTGGGTAGTACACTTACTTGTGACGGTGTAACTTTTGAGCTTTATTAAATAAAAGTCCAGATATAATAGTGACCCCTTCTTTCAGGGCTGATATCTCTTAAACGGCTTAACCGATTTTCATGAAACTTAGCTACAAACCACCGCTAGAAAACGTGCTTTCAAATAATAATAAAAACTGCATCCAAATCGGTTCATCCGTTTAGGAGCTACGATGCCACAGACAGATACAGCTATACACAGATACATGCGTCAAGCTTATAATACCCCTCAATTTGCGGGAGGGGGGGGGGGGGGGTTCGAACGCATTTCTACATCAGCTACAAAAATAGGCTTATGTCTCATAGAGCCGCGTATGTATAAGTGACCTTATTTCTTATGCTGGTAGATTAGATTTTCTTTGTCTAGCAAATTGCACTTGTGTCCTTTTTATATAGAAGGGCAGAATTTATGTGCCGAATTGGAGTGTATGTCTGTCTCATGCTACAACTATTAAGAATCTTGCACAGCCTAGCTACAGGTGAATTTCGTCCCAGGACTGTTTGTCTTGAATGAATGAATGAATGATATTTAAAAGTACGTACTCGATAAACTGTACATATTGAAAGGGATTAAATTTTAGGTTAATTTATCGGTAAAAGAATTTAAAAAAAATGCCCCTTTTTTTTCTTAATTTTTTTAATAAATTACAGCGAAAATGTCATTTTGTTTTCATAAAACACGATTTTCTCAAAATTTTGTAGATATTTCATTATTATTTTTTTGCTTAGCCTCGTTTAATTTTGGATATAAAAACTTTAAAAAAAAATTGTAAACTATCTGTAAAATTTGGAGAAAATCATGTTTTTATGAAAACAAAATGATATTTTTGCAGTAATTTTCCACAAAAAAAAGCAGTTACTCAGTTATTTTTTTAAATTGGTCTAATATTGTTATCAATTATTATAAACCTAACTAATGTCAGTACTATGCATTTTGTTTATCTTTTTTGGGCTATTAGCTTTATTAAAAAGTTTGACAATCTGTAAAAAAAAACCAGTCGCCAAAAAATAAAAAAATAAATTGTTTTATCCACAAATTAACCTAAAATTTCATCCCCTTGTACGGTTTATCGAGTACCACCTGTTCATTGCATGATCAGTGGAGGATAGACAGGCGTAAATGGCTGTCCTTGAAAATCGAAGTCTCAAAGAGTTATAGGTCCAAAATTATACAACATCCTTCCGAGTGCTATTAGGGGTGTCCCCGGTGACAGTGTATTTTGCAAAAAACTAAAACACCTACTGACTAACATGGCGTGCTATTCGATCGAGGAATTTTTTATGAATATGTCTCACCCCGGGCTTGATTGTGAAGGGAAGGTGGGCGTTTAGTTATGTTATGTAAAAATAAATTATCTATATTTATAATATATGTAGTGTATGACTTATTTATTTATTTACAACAAAAATGTGTTCCAATTATTTTCAATACTTTAATATAACCATAGTCTGTGGCAAGCAAGGTTAAGGTTAGTTGTATTTTTTTAATAACAAATGTATAAATTCCTATTAACTACGTATGTAATTTAAAGTGACGTGTAAATTTATATTTATCAATAAAGAATCAATCAATCAATCTTGAAAATGTACGACTGTTACAAATAAAAACACTACCCAAACCCCTTCCCTAGGGGACACCGTTGATGTAGGAAAACATATCGAAACTTTTATGTGGTCGTCTCGCACCATCTTATATACACATAAGTATGTGTTATTTTTTTTCTCTCTATCTCTCCCGTAAGATTCTTAATTGGCATGTTTTCCTGCTGAACTACGCATGTTATTTGATACTATATTTAATGTAATATTTATAGCTTTATATATTGCTAGACTAAGTAGTACCATTGTAATAAGAAATATGTTTAAAAAATGACTGACTGCTGAGTTTCTTGCGGCGTTTCTTCTCAGCAGTGGTCTTCTCTTGGGAAGCGCTGGTAGATTCTTGACGTGTAAAAGTGCCCGTGCGGCCTACTTACTGAATAAATTTATTTTATCTTTTTTTATCTTTATCTTTAAAATGAACAGAAGTGGCAAATTGAATGTAAAAATATTCATCTCGACTGAACTGGCCCAATCAGATGACGAATGCAGTACCGGCGCGAACTAAAAATTGCATTTATAGCCGGATTTCCTGATTCCCTGGAAATGGAAAAATGCCGGTGATAAATCTCTCTTCTTATTTAATTTGATAAATTGCATTTTTAGGGTTCCGTAGCCAAATGGCAAAAACGGAACCCTTAATGATTCGTCATGTCTGTCTGCCTAACTGTCCGTATGTAACAGCCACTTTTTTCCGAAACTATAAGAATTCTACTGTTGAAACTTGGTAAGTAGATGTATTCTGTGAACCGCATTAAGATTTTCACACAAAAATAGAAAAAAAAAACAATAAATTTTCGGGGTTCCCCATACGTAGAACAGAAAATCATTTTTTTTTTCATCAGACCCATACGTGTGAGGTATCTATGGATAGGTCTTTAAAAATGATATTTAGGTTTATAATATAATTTTTTTCTAAACTGAATAGTTTGCGCGAGAGACACTTCCAAAGTGGTAAAATGTGTAACTTCTACAATAAGAGAATGATAAAACTAAAAAAAATATATGATGTAGGTACATTACCATGCAAACTTCCACCGAAAATTGGTTTGAACGAGAACTAGTAAGTAGTTTTTTTTAATACGTCATTAATCGTAAACCGCAATTACCCTTTCACGGAACCCTTCATGGGCAAGTCCGACTCGCACTTGGCCGCTTTTTGTCACGGTACGAGTGCTAACCAGAAACTAGGTATATAAGTAGATAAGCTGTTTCTCTTAGTGGTGATAAATCAGAATAACTGATACTAATTAATAGTGGTAGTAATAGATACAGTCAAGGACTTTAATTGTTAAGCCACTATGGAACCCTGTCATAATGACAGCGTCAAACCACAAGAAAGAAATTATTACCTACGCTAACATTCATGAATAACGTTATAAATGCGACAGGGTTCCATAGTGGCTCAACAATTAAAGTCCTCGACTGTACCTTGTGCAGGCGTGTTATTGTCTTAAAAATGGCGTTCGATCGGTCGACCGAGTGAACGAGTGAACGCGGCGTAGCTTATATAAACCGGCGAGTTTGGATAGTCCCTTCAGACCGTACAAAACACATTTTAGCGCGTGCGTTCTCAATTAGGCAGCAGAGGGCCCTGCAAAGATGCATTGCGCTAACTAACGTTTCTATTCGTTTCGTTTTTAAACCAATCGCGTCACTGGTAGATGACGTGATACGAAAAGTCACGTGATCTACCAGTGACGCGATTGGTTTAAAAACGAAACGAATAGAAACGTTAGTTAGCGTAATGCATCTTTGCAGGGCCCACAGAGCTTCTGTCGAACGATCAAACGTATAAGGCACCCTGTTGAAAAATATCGTTAATCATTTGTACTGTAAAATTTGTAAGGGAAAGATGTAAATCAATCACAATCTTTGAGTTTTGGTCGGGTTTTTAATAGACTGGTAAATGAAGCCAAATAATGTTGATACTTTAAGTTCCGTTGTACATTAGCAGGAACGTTACGTATTAGTAGTTCACGTGACGGTTGCGTAATGCCAATTACGCAGAGTCTCGTACAATACTTTATCTACACATATTATAAGTACCTAAGATGGGTTCAGAAGCCGAAAGCCAAATGACCAGCATTACCTTACCTGTGGTAGTAGGTGACAGCGATGACAGCTGTAACGTAATTTTGAAATTACGTTAATTAATATTGTAAGGTAATGAGATCCAAATTTGGAACATCTTCCAAAATTAACACCTGTCATCGCTGTCACCTACGCTTACGGGTTTTGAACGCAAAATAGAGGACTTGTGATATGAGTGTAGATAAAAGACCATTTAAAACTCTTAATTGCCACCACACGGCAATTCGTGACTGCGCGACTGTCTTTACGTATCTTGTTTTTATAAGGAATATTTAAAAAAAAACGAAGGTCACGTTAAGTCGGAATACGAAATTGATTTCAGTACCGTAAAATGGGGTGACTTTGGAAACGCGAGGCGACTTTGATAATATTTTGAATCATCGATTTTGTGCAATGTCTGAGTTATTATTAAGCTCTTTCGCGATATTACTTCCATATGTTTCATAAGCGAGCGCAAAATATTAGTAGTTAAAGTATTTTCAGACAAATTGGATTTAAAACATTCGGAACAAAAAACCACTATTTGTTGACATGCTTCAGGGGTGACTGATATTGTGATGTAAACACAGGGATAATCAAAGTAGCACCATTTTAGGAATCGAGATTTTTTCCTACTAAGCCGTCTGCCATAGTCTGCATCTAGCTCCTTTAAGTTACTCCAAACGAGTAGTCGCCAATACAATATTTTTTATAATTTCTTAAATGCGGGAGTTACAGCAGATTTATTTTTAAAATTAATCAAACTAACCCCATTTTACGGTACATTAAAGTTGGATTACATCGATATGGGAGAGAAAGGTACTTTTTTGTACATTTTCGGCTTTAAATAAAAAGTACGTCACGGAAAAATTAAATAATAGTTTTGAATTGTGCAGATTGAGCCCTTTTGCTATAATCAAATCATTTTCATTTTTCAACCCTCCTTTTAGACCCCTTTTCAAATATTTAGAAAAATAATTTCATATTTACTAAAAACAGATGCGGGCTTTCGGTCCGTGACGGGAATTCTATCCATTTAGTACACTCAAGGACTTATTGTTATGCCACTATGGAACCCTGTCGCATAACGTTAATCATTCATTTAAGCGTAAATTCTGTCATGTGGTTTGACGCTGTCATTATGACAGGGTTCCATACTGGCATAACAATTAAAGTCCTTGACTGTACTTAGTTCCTGACCGACACAAGCGTACGCTCTTGGTATATGGATATGCCATAGGTGATCTCAAATCACCTATGGCATAAAATCTCGAAATATTTTTTATGCAATTGTGTAAGTAACGTCATTATTCTGTTTGAAAGCGATAAGTTGATTTGCGCGGTTACTCTCCGATCAGACCTTTAATACCCGTTATTTTCGTGTAACGTTATCATTCATAACGTTATCTTGAACGAATAACGTTATACTATAACGTTATTTGACGCCTTACCTGTAGCGGTATCCATTATAACGTTATCAAACAAAACGCTATACGTATAACGATAATTGGGTAAGCGCTATAATAACGTTAACACCCGTTATTTTCGTTTAACGTAGTTTTTAAATCTGCGTTTGTTATTTGCATTTTAAAATGCATTTTATGTGATAAAGCAAAGTATTTTAGCGGGCTATTTGAAAAGGGACTGGAAAAGGACGGAATATATAAACGGACATCGAAAGGACGTTGGTTGCGTTGTCTAAACGGACAAAAATCGTCCCTGCTGGGTCGTCGGCCAGTCACGCAAAATGCCTGCCTAAGGAGCGGCAAGTTCATAAGTTTCATAACGTTATATAAGTTTAACGTTATTACGGTTTCGTTACGGTGTAGCGTAACGTTATTAAAAAATATCGATATATTAAAACGAAATTTTGAGCACTAACGAAATATAACGTTATGATAACGATAATATTCATAACGTTATAAAGGTCTGTCTCCGACACGTATTCTATAGGAAGATTATAATTGGGAACTGTTGGAAACCCGTTCATTTTCAATATCGGTTTAAGTTTACAATGCCATTCAGGCTCCATTATGTTTACAACAAAAGGCTACTATCTTCCTTATTCCATAGAGAAATGGTGCAATGGTGCAGAGAAATACTAACCAATGGGAAGGATTTGAGGCGAAGTTTAATGGAGGATTCCTCGTATCGAGTTCACAAGTAAACCTAGGACTCTTTTCTAGTTGGGGTAAACCTAATTGATTTACGTCATGTATTCTGCCCTACTAAGCATAATGGCGATATCTCAGACAAAACATCTGTAGGAATTGCAACCTAGTTACAAACATAAGAGAGTTGAATCTGCTTTGGCTATTTTATTTAGTTATTCCATTTTTGCTTAGGAGGGCAGTATTGTGAGCATAATATAGTTCGGACACTATAATTATGATCAAGTAACTAAAGGGGCTTGGGTAAAAGTGTTGTCATTTGTAAAATTCATACATTTTCAAGGTGGGCCATTCGTAAAAGTGGTAAATTATGATAGAATTATTAAAAATAAACATATTTTGTTATGTATTGTAATACTCTAAAGTGCATCGGAGCCGAGATATTTAAATATTCATACTTGGGCGTACTTTTGTACTAAAAACTGAATACTTAAATCTTTAAAATCTCCGCTCCGATATTATTTAACGCCATAAAATATATATATATTTATCTGTATTTAGAGGTCCTCTAAATAACTATTTAAAAATCATCCGCGGCCGCTGAAAAAAAAATGACAATATTCTTCGAACAAATTTACCCAATGCCCTTTGAATAGTGTTTGAATGCAATAGTAGTTTACGTGACGGTTGCGTAATGCTAATTACGCAGAGTTGCGTACAATACTTTATCTACACACATATTATAAGTACTCAAAGATGGGTTCAGAAGCCGAAAGGCAAATGACCAGCATTACCTTACCTGTGGTAGTAGGTGACAGCGATGACAGCTGTAACGTAATTTTGAAATTACGTTATCGAATATTGTAAGGTAATAAGATCCAAATTTGGAACATCTTCCAAAATTAACAGCTGTCATCGCTGTCACCTACTACCACAGGTAATGCTGGTCATTTAGATTTAGAACTAGCTCCGTTTAGTAGTTAATGCTGGTCATTGCCTACAGGTTTTGAACGCATAATAGAGTACTTATGATATGAGTGAAAGGTCTGTTCATCCTTACTTGTCTTATATAGTAAACAACTTTCTACCTCAGCTATAGCTCATAGCTATAAGTCTCTCCCCCCATCCCAACCCCCTTTCCTATCCCCCCTTTTTGGAAAAACCCCGCGGATATGTAAACGGAGGAAGGACTTTCTCCTCCGGCCTTTTAGCACTGGCTGGGGTAGTATCCGCGGGAGTCTAAATTCTAGTTGGTAATAGGGGCATTGGTGTTTTTAGCCGGTGCGAGCCCGGCAGTACCTGGGCCCTCCATTCCAAGGTCTCCGGAAGGGATTTTCACCTCTGCCCTTTTATCTTAAAGTATTTAAAGCGAAAAGCAAACAAAAGCAAGGAATTTTGTCTTTGGCCCTTCAGGCGATTACCACAAAAAAAACTTTCTAACCTCAAAATGAACCTTTTTTGGCTAAAACAGCTCTTTTATCGTAAATAAAGTAAAGTGAGTAAACATTTTGGACATCACGTAGCCAATGTATTGTCTGTGATTGCTTTTTTAGCCTGTCTTAGATGATTTTTAGTACGTATAAACACTTTCATCTGTATCTCAAGATCCAATCAAAAGGAGATTGACAAGGTTTGGACCAAACGCTGCCCAGACGTGAATATACCTCTAACGAGTTTCTTACGTTACTATCTATTATAAAAAACACATATTTTAAAAATTGGTTCGAGATAAAAAAAAAGGTTTTGTATTGCCGTGTTTGTTTTGTTGACGACTATAGATGTTATCGTTGATGTAGTCATCAACATAAAGCAATCTTCATGCTAGGAAAATTGGCTGATGAGTGCATATTATGTGCCTAGTTTGGTTTTTAGGGTGGGCTAGGTACCAACTCATTGTTAGACGGCCTGCTCCACTCTTCGATAGAATTATTATCAACGAAGATGACGACCATTAGTAAGTAATGTATATTGATGATTGATGATTTACTTCTCTACAAAAAGTCTTTTTTTTCTGGGGTAGATCTTGAAGCGATTTAGTGTACCGTCTCGTGATAGCGTAAGGAACATAATGCACTATGTGTTTATGGTCCAACACTTGGTCCAACTCCCATACAAAGATGGTCAATCTCCTTTAGTCGTGATAGTTTAATCTTTTAAATTAGTAATGTAGGGTGACGGAACTAGTTATGGACAAGGATGAATCAAGTTTCCAATGATGGACACTTGACTCTTATTTCACAGAAGATAAGGGTTATTCATTTGTTTTGCAACAATCAATTTAGGACCGTATGATATTTGAATTAAGAGTGAAGTGTCAATTACTGGTGCCTGTCAGCTAAAAGTGTCCATCATTGGTGCCGTCACCATTTCATTCAAGACTTTGTTCAGATTTTGGCACCTATTATGGATCGAATTTATATCGGGTGGTACCCATTTTAAATCAGCTGTTTCTGTTTACCTATATCCGAGTCCATTCTTTCTCCCTTTTAATAACGCCTTAGCGGACGGCTCCCATCCGTTTCCGGGGATGTTTTCTAAAAAGGAACAAGTAATTTGGTTGGTAGGGTCCGACCCAACGTATGATAAATAGGGCAGTGACAGTCCTTTCATGAATCAGTCGGCTAGTGAGGAGGAACTTTAGTAGATGTACAGTAGAGTTCATAAATATGTGTATACTTTGGTACCTTGTCATTGTAATCGCTGTGAAAATTCATATATGGCAGTTTAAACATGACATGCCTCTGTTGGCTAACTTAAAGGGTATCTTAAAAAATTGTGGCTAAATGAATGAATTTTATTATTCACTGTTCATACATTTTATAATACCATTTGTGTTCAGGTAAGTTTGTTAGTTGATGTAAGTATATATTGTATATATAATAATATTATTAAGTAGTGTATTTATAAATTAATTTATTTATGTAGTTAATATATTATTTAATATTATGTAATCGTGTTATATGTATAAAGTAATGTATAGCTTTAACTTGTTTATTGCCATCCTTGTGCGGTGTCCTCACCCATACATAAGTTAGCTGGAAGAGATCCCTTGAGGGGATAGGTTCGCCTTTGTACATAATTTATATTTATATAAGTGTGGTTCCGTACTTCAAAAGGAAAAAAAGGAACCCTTATAGGATCACTCGTGCGTCTGTCTGTCTGTCCATCTGTCACAGCCGATTTGCTCCAAAACTACTGGACCGATCGAGTTGAAATTTGGTACACATATGTAAGTCAGTGACCTTAAGACGGAGGCGTAACGTAAAAAAATGTATTTTGGACAAGGGGGCCACTTTTGGGGGGTAAACTAGGAAATTAAAGCAGCGCCCGAGGCGCGCAAATACATTCGCAATGTTACTTTGAACACTCAAACTTCTTATAGGTTTTCTTGTAATCTATAGGTAAAGAACTATTTTCCATATTTTTTCCGAAATTTTAGGCCCAGTAGCTTGAGAGATAAGGGAGGGGGATGGTCAACTTTTGCGTATTTTCTTAAATAACTTCAAAACTGTTTATGTTAAAATGTTTAAAAAAACAAAAAACCGCCTTCAAAATATTGTTGGACGCCGACTTCAGTTGGACTGACCTATTTACCTACCACTTTAAAGAAGTTATTTTTTGCTTTTTGAAGGCGGTTTTTTGTTTTTTTAAACATTTATTTTATTTTATACATTTTAGTGATCCTATTTATGCTGTTACGTAGCTCCACTTCTAAATACTAATAAGAAACTATAGAACATTTCAAGCTCGCCGCAGACAACGCCGCGGGAATGTCATAGTCATATTTTAACCTAAATGTGCTTCGTCATAGTCGCTCAACTTCCTTTATCGAAATATCTTATCGCCACCCTTGATATAGGTACCGTTAAGGAGTTCCGGTGGCCATCTGTGGTCTTCATCATCAGTTCCACTTCACCATATAGTACTTTTCAAAAGCAAATGCATGAGTTACAGTGAAAAATACCAAAATCGCTATAGGTGTGCCTATAATATTTGAGGAGTTCTCTTGATTTCTCCATGATCCCATCATCAGATCCTGACGTGGTGACAATGGGACCAACTAGAAAGTATACCCAGTCGAACAACGAAAATATTTTTCAAATCGGTCCAGTGGTCTTCGAGTAATCGGGGAACATACATTAAAAAAAAAAAAAAAAAAAAAAACCCGACGAATTGAGAACCTCCTCCTTTTTTTGAAGTCGGTTAAAAATTAAAAAACAAATAGCTTCTAGCCTCGAAAGCAGGGTCACTATCATCAAAAATGGATTGTCAAAGAGCAGAAAATATCCACCAACGTCTACTTCTGACTGTACTAATGAATTTTACCTCAGCACCAAGAATAAGGTAGATTTTGCTGTGTAAAGACCGTGAGCAAAATTCGATTAAGCTGCGAGCGTGAGACAAAGTAAGTTAAAGAAAAGTGGAGAACAGTGTTCGGTCAGTATATTTAGCGGGTCGGGAAAATAAACATTATGTACTCGCAGCTGAGGTGAAAAGTTGTAGGTATGTGCAACACGACATCAATAGTACATTATTGCCTAGGCATGGAAGTAGGCAATAGCGGGCCGAGTATTGGTTTAAACGGACGAGCTTGCGAGTCCGTTTAAAAATACGAAGCCCGCAATTGCTGTTCCTGCCGAGGCAAATATAGTACTTTTCTCAAAAATCGCAAGAAATAATTTGTGTGGCAGTAAAATCTTCATCGCTTGAACTCATTTTTTGAATTGCATACAAACAGAAACTTCATGTGAAAAAACCATCACTCTTTACCACCTTTTTGTTTATGACAAGGAGAAAGCAAGCTTTGTTTTTAAAAAAACATAAGCTATTCCAGACACAGATAAAAAAGTTATGTTTCGAATAAAATTTGGATGTATAAGACTTGTGCCCTCATTTTATTATGGCCTTTTTCACTTTTTAAAAAGTTACAAGCTAGATAGTAATGGAATTTGTATGCAACATTGCGGGCTTGTGTAGCGAGCACGCAATGTTTTTTTTTTTAAATTTGAGAACTGTCAGTAAACTATGTATTTCGCGTCTCAATATGTAGATAGGAATGTCCACATTTCCGGACATTTCTGAGAAAAGTTATTTGCATCTTGTGCCTTTGAATTTCAGTACCTACCCTTACCGAGTAACAATTACAGATGTAGTGAAATATCCTTTCACATCGTATTTTCTCGGAAATGTTCTTATTTGTCATGCTGCTTCAGTCTGACTCAGTACCCATCAAGACAACGTGGGGGAACGTCGCATCGCGAGAGTGATGAATGTGATAATCGATATACAGTGGTTAATACCAGAGTATTTTTTTCTTAATTAAGATTAAGTTTGTTTTCAGTTCTTTTTAATAGTCATGCCGAAAGCATTAAGACCTGGGAAACGTTTAGATCGACAAGCCTGTGAAATTATTTTCAACATTTATTTATATTTCTTCTTGTTTACCTACACCTAATTAACCGACTTCAAAAAAGGAGGAGGTTATACGTTCCACTGTATGTATTTTTTTTTTATGTATGTTCACCGATTACTCCGTCAATTGTCGACCGACTTCAATTTTTTTTTTTTGGTTTGATAGAATATACTTCCGAGGTGGTCCCATTATCACCAAATCTGTATCTGATGAGGGGATCAGTGAGGAATTGAGGGAACTCCTCAAATATTGTAGGCAAACATATAGCGATTTTAGTATTTTTAGTAACAAATCCAGCATTTGCATTCAGAAAGTATCATTTGGTGTAGTGGAACTGATGATGAAGACCACAGATGGCCACCAGAACTCCTCAATGGTACCGATTTCAAGGGTGGCGATAAGATATCTCGATTAAGATAGTTCAGCGACTACCTACAACGAATAATATTTACTTGTTGAAATATGACTATGACTTTCCCGCGGCGTTGCTTGCGGCACGCTTGATATAAGTTAAAGTTTCATTTCAACTAAGAAGTGGGACTACGTAACAGCGTATTATGATCACTAAAAAGTATAAATAAAATAAATGTTTTAAAAAACAAAAAACCGCCTTCAAAAACGCAAAAAATAACTTCTTTAAAATTGTAGGCACCTAATACGTTAGTCCAACTGATATCGGCTTTTTGTTTGTTTTGTTTTTTAAAACATTTATTTTTTTCTATATATTTAATCGTGGTGGTTTTAACATCTCGGTATGATATACTTCAAACTCGTGGTTTGACATTTGACACTGATAACTAAAGTACTCTATTTATTTAATACAAACATGTCACTTAATAATTCAATAATTCATAGACACCTCAGCAACATTCGGAAATAGACGTGAGTTCCGAGTTTTCACGATGTGAAAGGATTATTGACTAGATCTGTACCTTATGTGTACCTTACTCGCTAGCAAGTTGAATGCTCTGTCCCTTGCACTCTGCAAGAATACTGTATTCGCATTTCGCACAGAGCATTCGACTCGAGCGAGTACGGTAATTGTAACTCATGGTAAGGGTACAGTGAGGTTACCAAGACATACTAAAGCAGTTCAGTTTAGGTTGAGAGAAAGGGACAGAGCTGTATAATGCTATAGCTCTGCCCCTTTCTGTCATCCTAAACTGAATGGCTTTAGTACGTCGTGGTAAACCCCTAGGTCTAAGCTAGAATCCTATTATAAACTCCTTCCGTTACTCGGGATTCAAAATCAACACTCGCAGCAAAAACGAACTTAGCTCTCTTGATGCACAAATAAATCTTTTCTAAAGGTGGGTTCGATCAAACGAGAGTAAATATTATTCTAAGAATAAATCACCAGTTAATCGCGAGTTTTACGCTTTACCAACGATAACTCTACGAATAGAGGACCTATTCCGGAAGTTACTATACCACCGTTTCGCGTGGAATAACAGATTCAATCTAAGAATCATTTAATAGAATAGAATAGAATAGAATAGAAAAACTTTATTTCAGACTACAAGGCCCTTATTTACAAATACCTTACAGACTAGCATACATATCAATATATAACATAAAATGAACACGACTACTAATAAATTTTCGCGGTGTCTCCTAGACGGCGACCACGAAATCGCCGAAATATGACACCCCTCGGCCAGAATTCCTGCTTTAAAAAGGTCGACAGTTCTTTGGTCGGTACTCTCACCACAAATGACTTAAAATTAACCTTGTCGCGAGGTTCTAACCACTCGACCCTAGGAGTAACTCCGGTCTTAACTCGTACATACTCTACGAGATCTTTTGCCTGCGTAGAGTAATGTAATCGGGACACGTACTATCACGAACGTTAATTTGAGACCCATTTCAAGAAAAATAGGCTTGAAGGCGTCAATGTCATTAGAGAGGCCAAATCATTTGTAACTTATAGGAGACTCAACCTTATTGTTGAAGAATGTCAGAATGACTTGGGACCTAAGGTGGGTCCCAAATTTAAGTTCGTGACTGTACAACTGCGTCGTGGGCGTAGCAGGACACAGCAAGTGGTTCGGTCCACATTTGTTTTTTGCCGTCAGTGCTGTCAAATCTACTTAACACTCAGTTTCTTATGACAGTTATTTTCCAATCCTATACCATAAGAATAAACAATAACTACACGTAGAAGCGAAACTCCCGGCTCCCGACGCGCGCTCGGCGCGTTAGATACTCGTACCTACCGCCTGGCGACACCTGAGGTGTCTAGTCAGTCAGGAGCGTTACACACGGAATATATATTAACCAAGATATTGATATTGTGTCTTGAATTGGTTTTCGTATTTGTGTTGATTTTAGTGTTTATGGTTGAACTAAGATAGTGTTTAAAAAAGTGAATGACTATTGACGGCAAAAGAATTAGAAATAATTGATTGAATAACGGAGTTTTATGAGATAATCTTAATATCATCAAAAAGTATTATTACCTAATTTAACGTAAATGTAAAAAACTCATTTTGCAACAATGTTTCCATGTTGAAGTCAAACATTAATAATAATTCGTGACTGAACTTGTATACCACATTCATAAACCGATTAAAATATTTCGCAAGTGACAGCCATAACTTTGGGCGCGGAAGACAGAGGGGCATAGCGGGGCGAAGGGGGAAGTAGGTATTTAAAGCGCGGCATTTGGGGCCTGGTCAAAGGAGATTCGCTTCTACGTGTAGTTATTATTTATTCTTATGCCTATACAGTGTGTTGTCCGCGTCTTGGCAAACGTAGCGTGGGACGCCCTCTGGCCAGATGGCGGGATGACTTGCATAAGAGGGCCGGCAGTGACTGGATGCATAAAGCATTAGACCGGGATCTGTGGCGTTCCTTGGGAGAGGCCTATGTCCAGCAGTGGACTGCAACGGGCTGATGATGATGATGATGATGGTGATGACAGAGTGTTACCAGCACATTGACTTTTTTTAAAGGAGGTTAAAATAACGCATATCTGTAACGTAACCATGACATTAATTTAATTAATAAACAAATTTTCAGGCTTTCTTAACTTTCTAACAAAATTTTAATTGCCACCAATGTAAAGCACAGCAATTTGACAAGTGTAAATGACAGTGGACGGATAATTTGATTATTACGATTGGCCCCCGTACCACGACATGCCTTGTACTAAGTAACAGCGATACTGATAACGATGAACACGCAGCACATTCACTACATTAAAAATGGACAGTACTTGTCTAAGAAAATTAGTTTTGAAATTATTTTAATTATTTTTAATTGATAATACTTGCAAATAATGGCTAAAGCAACATATTATCGGCAGTTTTAATAAATGCCCGCATACCGGTAGTTAACACACTGTATAAATATAACACTATAAAAGTAAAGGTCTCTGCCTACTACACCGTACCATACCATGACTGTACTGAAGTACGGCCAATGAGCCGAGATAAAGAATGTAAACAAACTGACCGTTACTGAGTTATATTGCGATAGTGAGCGATTATATCTGTCCTTATTTCTCGTACGCAGTAATATCTTCAGTTGGTCGATGACGGCTGTCGTTGCGTGATTCGTGGTACAGGAAAGCTGTCAGTACAGAAGTTGTCAAAATTAGGGCCGCTATTTTGTGAAGTGCATTCCTGTTTGAATTGCGTTCGAAGTGACACGATTTTTGAAAGCTTGTTTACTAACTTTATCTCGTCTCGTTGCGGTTACTTTATGAACGTATCAGGGTCAGGCCCGGATGGTAATTAGTACCTATTAAAACTTTGGTCGGTGACGGAACGGTGATGGAACGGTCTAGTGGGCATAGTCTCGTATTTTTCAATACAAAGAATATTTTTTGTCTGACACGTTCCTATTACGGTCATATACGGTCATGGTATGATACGGTATTGTGGGCAGAGACCTTAAGTTGGCCTGATTGTAGCTTTCTGCCGCACTCAGAGACGTCAATTAAATTTAATGCTTATTTAGTGACGTGTGACAGCAGCAACTTTAATCAGGCATTAAATTTAATTGACGTCTCTGAGTGCGGCAGTTAGACATCGTTCCCTTGTACAGCATTTTTTTTGCTAGCTGACAGCGGCGAAGCCCAACAGGGTTATGTGTTTGATCTATGTATGTATGCTCGTCCTATATCCGCTCGTAACTACTCAACGGCTCATCCGATTTTGATAAATGATACGTCATTGTCACCGGGTAATTCTTATGCGGGCTCCGCATGCTGGCTGTTTGTCACAAACATCGAACATGTGCCGAACACCGACTACAAACAGCCAACACAAACACGCATCCCCATGCTTGGCGAACGTGGTAGTACATTCCGGATTGGCAAACACGTTCCTTTGATTTGTGGAAAAAACCGACACCAACGCCGATCACTGGCGAACACAAACACAAACAGGCAAACACCCATCCACATGTTCGTGTTGGCTGTTTGGTGTTCGCTGTTTGCCATTAATTGCCAATCCGGAATGTACTACCACGTTCGCCAAGCATGGGGATGCGTGTTTGTGTTGGCTGTTTGTAGTCGGTGTTCGGCACATGTTCGGTGTTTGTGACAAACAGCCAGCATGTGGAGCCCGCATTAAACATAACGCAAGTGTCACTAGGTAATTCTTAAAAAATCAAAATGGCGAATTGAATGCGCTTTAATGTTTTTCTTATATTGACAACAATATCAAAAAATGCTCTCGAGTTTTCAAAGCTTACTATTTATCAATAAGAAGAAGAAATACGTTTATTAAAGAAAACAGTGAAGGTAACAGGGATAGCACGCTATAGGCTATTTGACAACATTGCAAATATACTACAAATTGTGGTCATCCTATCAGGTAATAGCGTAAAACAATATATTTCACTTTATTTTAAACTAAATCATGTATACTTTTTTGGAAATTGCACGAAAGAAATCGTAATCTTTTTTGACACCTTATCTGTGGCAGAAACGCTATGAATTGGTTTGCAGCTGTGGTTACATGCTGGTGACGCCACATGTAAGGAACCACAGATCATAGGGGGTTTCTCTTCAAATGATTGTTTATTGTTTACTGACGTGTGACGTCACACTAGTCATATGGCCAGCGCCATGATAGAAACTGCGTTTTTAGCGCGGTTTTGATAATTTAAACTTTAACATAGATTTTTATTGATAATACAGTAGAATCTCAAGGAAATATCGATGTAGAGTGCTTGCTATGTCATAAAGAATCATTTAAAAAGGTTTTTTAAAATTAGTCAAATAGCCTATTGTGTCCTGACGGCGGTGAAACGGACACTGGCTCAGCAAAATACTGAGGTGTCAGACACCTACAGCGCTGATTTTCAGCCAGTACCGGCTGTGACTCACGGAACGCTGAACAAACATGCTATATTACACGTGTAAACTACTTACATAACACTAATAGCGGAAAAATAAATGGGAAAATAATAATAAAAATAACACGCATACATAAATACCGATGTTCAGCCTTGATAAAACTAAAAAATAATTAAAGGGTATATTTAAAAGCAACAGGGGCCCGTTCCAGAAAGCCACTCTGCAACTCTGCACTCCACAAATCCCACTCTTCAAACGTATTTCTGTTCCACAAAGCTATTGCAGAGTTGAAGATACAGAGTCAAATGCAGAGTGGATTTGTGGCTTTGCAAAGTATTTCTGTTCCACAAGACAATTGCAAAGTTGAAGAGGCAGAGATAAATACAAAGTGTGGATTTGTGGATTTGCAAAGTATCTTTAGGAACAGAATCTTTGCAGAGTTTGCGAATTACGCAGAGTGGTTTCTGGAACACGTTTGCACTGGATTTTGCATTATCGTGGATTTACAAAGAGTGCAGAGTTGCAGAGTGGGTTTCTGGAACGGGCCCCAGGTTGAAATTTTTATCTAATACCTTTAAACGAAGTATACTAATAATAATATCAAGTGACGATCTCACACAAATTGACCTAGTCCCAAACTAAGCTCTAGGCTTGTAGTATGGGTACTAGACAACGATATAAATACTTATATAGAGAAATATATACTGAATACATAGAAAACATCCATGACTCAGGAACAAATATTCGCGATCATCACAAAAAAAATTGCCCTTACCGGGATTTGAACCCAGGACCGCGAGCTTCGTAAACAGGGTCACTACCAACTAGGCCAGCGCGTCGTCAATATAATAATATAATAATATATAATATTATATACAGTGGTGGTCACATAATTAGGGACACTTGTTTTATATAAATATAAGGTTCGTTTTTAACAGTAGTTCATTGTACATAAATTTAAACCTTAGTTAATGATCTAAAGTAAATTGTATTTAGCAATAAAATTGGTCACGAACTTTTTGAATGGTAGTCAAAATTTAAAAGTCATATTTGTATGGGAAAAAAACAAGTGTCCCTAATTGTGTGACCAGCACTGTATATATATAATATATAATCCTGAATCTCGGAAACGGCTCCAACGATTTCTATGAAATTTGAAATATAGGGATTTACGGGGGCGAAAAATCGATCTGTCAAGTTGTCATCTTCGGGAAATTTCGTTTCCTACCCGAGCGACGCTCGGTCTTCCAAGTACTGTATTATTATAGTTATTTATTAATGTTACTCCCGCTGACTGTACAAATTGATGCTGTTTAATGCCGACAGCCGTCCCCAATATCGCATTGTTGATGGCGGGAATGTAAACAGCCGACGAATATTTTATTTCGATGGATTACAGAAATTCGTGAAGAAAAAGAAATACATTTTTTGGGAAGATTTCGGGTTCCGTATAAACGCTTTTTTTTAGTTTCCGGCTGGTATTAGCGTTCCGTACCCGAATATCATTACTAAGCACACGATTATGTGCATTATAAGAGTGCCAAAGTTCATATAAAATTGCAACTCCGATTATTGGAACTCGGAAAATGTAATTGTTATACCGCTGGAACCGTAAATTTTTCAGAAGTTCTGAAATATTCAATGTGTAGATAAGACGGTTAGGTTAGGTTTGATTTATGAAAAAACCTAAAAAACTTACAGTTGCTGAAAAAAATACGTTATGAGTTGCGATAATTATGACTTACAATACGTTATGAGTCAAAATAATTATATGAACCAATATGGACCCAATTTGAACTGTGTTGCAATAAGAATAAGGTTTATTTTCCTATGTTGATAAACGCAAATGGCATTATCGAACAAACGTAATTGAAATTTATTGCCTTGATGGTAGGTTCAAAGTCCCACGTACAAAAAACTCCCTGTTTGTAGTATGGTCGACCTTCCGGGGATAAAGTACTTTATATTCCAAGCAAAAATGCTGAGTTTCAAGCATTTTTACCCGACAGCCCGGAGGAGTTAGGTTTAGGAGCATGTGTATGTATGTATGTGTGTATGGTATGTATGTATGTGTGTATGTATATATGTATGTGTGTATGTATATATGTATGTATGTATGTATGAGTGTTTGTATGTAAGTATGTGTGTATGTATGTAAGTATGTGTGTATGTATGTATGTATGTATGTGTGTATGTATGTGTGTATGTATGTATGTATGTGTGTTTGTATGTATGTATGTCTATTTCTGGGGACGCTCTGCGGCTTTACGGATTTGAACATGTGTTGTCATTCGATTTATCTTAATTGTCGAAGTACGGTTGAAGTTCATTCGCAAGTCATGATCCAACAAGTTCGATTTTCCCTTGCAATAATATTATGACAGTGACCAGTGTCAACCTTAGCGATAATTAGATCTCACAGAAACTTTTGTCAAAACTGGTAGACCACTTTCTTGGCCGACCGTCCATAGGGTATATAAAATTTCGAAATGGCATCCGCGAAAAAACATATGGAGGGGTAGGCTCGGTCATACCCAACCAGCGCCTCTATTCTAGGCGGTATAAACGATATCGTAGTTTTCCTGTTATGGTATTGTTATGACGTCAGCCGCCATTACTGACAAGAAAATAAGAGCTATCAAAACGTTGACAATTCGATAACAGAACAAATACGATATTGTTTTTACCATGTTGAATAGAGCCGCAGGCTAACCATGTCGTCTAACATCCAAACTCAAAAAAATGAGAGCCAACAAAGAGAGATTTTCTCTTAGTTGACAAAAAAAATAATACAATAGTTAAGGTATTAGTTATATCAACCAAAGCTGATAGTAACAACAGCAATTTCTTTAGTGATTCAACTAACATCTTAGCTGATGTATCTAACGTCTTAGTTGATGTATCTATCGTCTTGTTAGGCTCGTATGGGACCAAGACGCTTATGCACAACAATCACAATCTTGTTACAAGCGATCAATTATTTTTTCATTGAGGGTTTCGCTGCAACGGACCCCTAATAACCTCCGGCTTTCCATTCGAGACTCATTGTTGACGGAGTACCGCAGCCTCTCAAAAAGATCTTCTCAAATACTCTTTGATAATAGACTCGAAACATGATTGGTTTGTCACGTTTATAAATACCTATCTATCCCCTCATTTTTAATATGATTGCGTTTATTCCGTGACAAAATGTGGATAAAACATCCGTCACTTTCTGACACTTAGGTATATAGTATCTACACAGAATAAGAACATATAGCATAGAAACCGGACTATAAGACGTACTTTGCGTCAGCTATCTTACTCTACTTTTTAGATTACGTATTACATGAGAAAAAATGAAACAAAAAGTAGGCTGTTTTTTTCTTCTTTAACTCTCATTGTCACAAGGTTTTACACGGAGACTTCTTTGTCCTTCCTATAGGATTTGTCTTTCCTTGTCTATAGGTCCAAATACTATAGGTGCTTATAGGTCCAAATCACGTCTTACTTGTGACGATGTACCAAATAACGAAAGAACAGCTATAGATTCATCTCTTTCCAACTCACTATGAAAACCATAAGTAAAAAGAAGTGAACCATAATGTATTTTCTGCTTATTTAGTACGGTTTCTATGCCTTTAGTCTTTCTTCTGTGAGTATCTAGCACGAGAGTGACGGGTGCTTTATCCATATTTTGTCACGCGATAAAAAAAAAACGGTAAATTGGCCACATGAGGGCTCTTTTACACGTCGGTAATATAGAGTGAATCTACCAGCGCTTCGGACAAGAGCATCATTGCGGAGAAGAAGCGCCGCAAGAAACTCTAGCAGAAGGTCATTGTTTCAATCATAAAAACATAATAATACTTAAAACTAATACACAACCTTACAAGACCCGCTGGTGTAATTATTCAGTGGTTTTTAACGTGGACATTAAGGGGAAATCCGAAACTATAGGAGATTACAGGTAATTTTTCTTAGCAAATATACGGTATTTTTTTGTTAAAACATTTTTGTCATAGGCATTTCTGGTCGTATCCTTAAAATAAATAAATGAGAGACAATTAAACATTGAAAATCCGTTATAGCCTGGCCAAAAAGTCGAGCCAGTGGTGACAGCTGCAACTAAAAAAATTCCATACAAAATTGTTGCCATGTTTACGCATTTTACGTCAAAAATGTGACAGTTACGTAGAAAGTGGCGCCCTCATTTAATTTCTACTCTTCTTGGTCGCACTATAACTTCATTTTAAACGGAAGCAAAAGTCGTTTTTTTAATTCGATAGTTGGATAGAATTCAGTCATTTTTGGACAAACTTAATAATAATGGCTGCTTTAATCAATAATCTCAATTGTGATATCATTTTAGAATATCCATTAAACAGGCAATTTTAATAAAAAGCAGCACTACGGGTTTTATACAAAAATTTTTACATTGTGCGATATCAAACTTGCCGGAAGAAACCCTCAGAAACTTAAACTTCATATTTGACTTGGAAAATTTAAAAAAAAGCAAACATAACAATTTAGTTATTAGGGTCTTACAATAAATTTAATCAGCTTCCTTTCACAGCAAACGAAACTAAAAAATTCTAATAACTGGTCATGCCATCGAAAATGGTAAACTCCGGATATCTCGATGTCCGTGCGACTCTTTCTTACTAAATATGATTTAGCATATTTTCAACACTCATGAGCTGAGCTATCCAGCCCTGTAAGGTAGTCCACTATAGCCCAGACACCCTGTATACTGTTGTAGGGTTAGCAAATAAACACTTTTCAATCGAATATTCTTTTTTATTTACTAGATTCAAGAATACAATAGGTGTGCCCTCAGCGCTAGCACAGCGGTGTCTGAATATTTTTCAATAAAACAAAGCACCGCTGTTCTATCAAACCAATTTTATTTTAAATTTATAAATTTAAAATCAAATTTGACACTTTGTACAAATAGTTTAATGCGATAAGGTCTACTTTCAGCAATATAACCTTATCACATTACAATACTAATCCGAAACCTGCCATGAAACGAAGCCTGAGGCTCATATAAGTACACTAATTGACAACATTTCAAAAAAAAAGCATCTTTGTTTTTTTGCGTTTGTAATAGCTGGTTAAAAATTAGACTACCTGTGTTTCTCGGTTTTTCTTTATTTAATTTAAATTCGTCATTAATAATTTATTAAAGAAATAGTCATTAAAAAGACCGTATATACAAAGTTAGGAATACTGATGTCGTGATCTTAGCATGATATAAAATAAAAAAAGTAACTTTAAACAGAAACAGAACTGACTGTCATGTCATGTCACTTGTCAAAGTTGTCAACCATAACAACTGTAACAACATAAATTCGTCGACTTTGGGCAGATTGCGGCTATCGCTTTTACAAATCCGTTAGTCACTTTCATTTTAAATAGCGTATATCAAAACAATAGTATTACGAGAATCGAAAGCGTGTCGTTAGAATCAAGTAATCCGTCAGACAGATGAAAAATGGACATGACAGTTGTATATTTTTTTCAATTCCTTATGGTAATAAATGGACCAAGGGCACTATAAGTGTATTCCTAACAGTCACAATCCAATTTTTTTTACTGTTTTTCCTAAATATAAAAAAAACTACTGCATAAAAAAATCCAGAAATATTTTTACTGTTATCAGCAGTATAAAATTTACAAACGGTATTTTATTTTCCTACCTTAGCACATATGAATTGTTGTCAATTGTGATTGAACTTCACGAACTGAGTTCGTGTTATCATAAACAAAAACGAATGCCCGCTCACCTAAAAAATCACTTTTACAAATAACAAAATTTTTACCCAAAGCCTTTTAGGTACTTTTCATCACACTTCGCATCTTTAAAACTATAGTGACCTAACTCATAAATGTTGGATTTCGAGTTAGGTCTCTATAGTAATAAATATATGTCTCGAAATCGACAGCTGAAATGTTGATTTAGGTCACTATAGTTCTAAAGGTGCGACTTGCTCGTAAATAGTGTCCTAATATGCTAGAAAAATCGACCGTAAATCCAAAATAATACCCGCGGGCTTTACCATTACGCCCTATCGTGCGGAATAGTTTTTTTTTTAAATATAATACTCAGACTCAAACTATCATAATACGTCAGGACCCCAATTCTTGTGCCATTCGATATGAAGTTTCATTCGAGATGAAATGTCAGTTGCATACAATTTTCTAAAAATCTCGCATATAAACTATTGATCTCGATTGTCACTAGAATCGGGACTCCTGCACACGTTTGACATTATCTGTGGTAAGTCATAGACAATGATGTAGTCTGCCGCTAATTTATAAATACTGAAATCTTATAAACTGTGTGATTCCAAAATAATAACTAAAAGGGTGTCTTTGTGCACATATTAAAATTTATATATCAATAAAAAACATGTCGTCACCAGAAGAAATGGATAATGCGACTCCGCCGGACATCGCCAACGCGGCTAAAATTATTATTGAAAATCGTAGGTAAGTTAAAAATATGATCGTTTGTCTGATTTTATTTCATTTCCTAGCAATTGTGATGAAAAACATTGTATGTTACACGGGTGGTAAAGGAAATACAAAGCTCGAGTCATTAAAGGCCTCACTCAGCGTTCGGCTTCGGGCTTCTAACAGACTCTCGTTTGTATTTCTGTCTTTACTACCCTTAATACACAATGTACTATTTTTAAATCCGCGTAACCGATATAGGTAATCAAAGTATTTTCATATTTCAATAAATAAATTAGTACTTGTTCTGTATCAGGAGCAAATTGAACAGAATGAATACCAATTCCTCCAATTCAATAAGGCAATCAAGAATCGATCAAGTCTAGTTAGTCGTATTCTATCACGACTAAGTAGACATGATTGGTTCTTAAAATATCAGACGCTAAACTGTTTATACGTATAGTCGGGTCCTTTTCGTTCCGTCACTCATATAAATAAATAAACTGTGGCATTATCTATGTAAATGGACCGTATTGTCGATGGCGCTTACGCCGCACTGCGTCACGCGACGTTGTATTTATATCGGAGCATCTTTAATAATGGCGGGAGCGCCATCGACAATAAGGTCCCTTTTCATAAATAACGTCACATTTACCATTGTTACTTAATAATCACGTATTTTTGGAGTTTGAGGACGGTCATATTATTTATTTGTACAATTAATCATTATTTTCATGTCCATTTTGAGGTAGTAATCTTTATTTAATATCTTATTTTTTGAGCGCCTCGTGTGGTTGCCGAGTTAGAATAGTGCCACTCCATGTCTTCCCGTGGATGTCGTAAGAGACGACTAAGGGAAAGGCTTGTAGTACTGTTAGGCGATGGGCTTGCAACCTGTCACTAATACGCTGGTAAACATCTTAGCCTAATTGTGCAAATTGTGGTTATAGAATTATCAACAAGTTTTTAGAGATGTTTGTAATTCTGTAGCTCTGCCTACCCCACTCTGGGAACGAAGGCGTGGGATTATGTATATGAGATTATGGTGAAAATAACATAAGACTGACATATTCGTGTCATAAAGATTTTATTTCGAACTGTTTTTACAATTGAAAATATAGTGATGTTTTGATAGATTTCATTGATCACCCAGCGTAACACGATGATGATGATGAATATATATTCAACCTTTTTAATAAACTAATTAGAGGTAACATTATTCTCATCACTATTTCATCCTCTATCTATAGACAATTATAGTCACGTATTGTTATTTTCATTGGCAGTCTGAATAGGAACAGACTTTACTACAAAATCATTTAAGACAGCAAGAACTACCTTAAGTTACAAAATTAGTTTACGAGTATACCTGTTGTTTTTTCTATTTTTAGTACGTAACAACTTTAGAGCTACTCGTACATTGAGCATGTTCCGACAAGCCCATGCCCGATTAAAAAAAAGTATGTCTTAGAAAATCCACCGGAATCATAATATTTATGGTGTTAAGGAGATCTGATGATGAAGTCACCAGATTTCAAAGGTAGCAAGCACCAGGATTTTTGATATAGGTACTCAACGAAGTTTGAACTCGGTTGTTTGGTCTTGAAGATAACTATGAAAAAAGCGGTCAAGTGCGAGTCGAACTCGCCCATGAAGGGTTCCGTGAAAGGTATGGCGTTTTACGATTTATACGTATTAAAAAAAATCTACTTACTAGATCTCGTTCAAACCAATTTCCGGTGGAAGTTTGCATCATACGAGGGTTGATCAATAAGTTTTTAGAATCGGTATAAAAAATGGGAGATATGTAAATCGTTATATTTTAATTGAAATATGCACACTTTCTATATTTACAAACATTTATTAACGTCATTTAAATATTTTATTTTACCCCTATAAATATATTTTTACTTTTGGAGGTAAAATTTTGTACCTTAACTGAGTCATCATCAGCTTGTGATTTTTATGTAGTTGTTTTTGAACATTGGTGAATGAGAAGTAGTAGTCAAAAGTTATGGCTAAATAACAGGGGGAGCGGTTATCACTTCTGAACTTAGGTCAGGGAGCAGCATCCTTGTGAATTAGATGGCTCTGAAGAATAATTCCTGCCGAAAATACGTAAAAAATTTTCAGCACTTTTTTTTTTCCTTAACTATACGGCAGAATAATGTCATATAACTCTCCTAGGTTATTGGATAAGTGCTAAAAGCTAATATCACAGTATTTATTTGTAGGCCTCAATAATCCCGGAAAAGGCCGACAAAGCCACCCTAAATGTTGGTGACCAAGCTGGAAATAAAAAAGTCCACTGCAAAGATAACTTGTTTATCCTTAAAATCATAATAATAACCCAAGGTTTCATATTCAATTAAAAAAAAAAATATTAGGGCATCAGGATTTTCTCCACACCGCTCCAAATAATTACAAAACTAACTCTTATTTTTGCCTTCTTGTAAAATTGTTCATACAGATGTTTTTGTTTAGCTATCACAGAAAAACAAATGAAGAATGGTAATTATTTTTTTCTCTAATTTAACGTTGATTAGTGCTATGGTATAGTCCACATTAAAATAATATCATTACGAGGATGGTTCATACCGATTCTAAAAACTAATTGATCACCCCTCGTATATTTTTTTTAGTTTTATCATTCTCTTATTTTAGAAGTTACAGGGGGGGGACACGCAAACTATTCAGTTTAGAAAAAAATGAAACCTTAATATCATTTTTGAAGACCTATCCATAGACGTAAGTAAACCCCACCCGTATGGATTTGAAGATTATTTTTTTTTGTGTTTCAATTATTCTGCCCTCCTAAATAAAAAGGACGTATACGCAATTTGATAGTCAAAGTCAATTTTACCCAAAACCTTAAGAAATAAGGTCACTAATTCATATTCTGTTCTATGAGACATACGCCCTTTTTTCCAAGGAGGGCAGTATTACCCCCAAAATTTATTGTTTTTTTTTTTCTATTTTTGTGTGAAAATCTTAATGCGCTTCACAGAATACTACTTATCAAGTTTCAACAGTATAGTTCTTATAGTTTCGGAAAAAAGTGCCTGTGACATACGGACGGACAGACAGACAGACAAACATGACAAATCCATAATGGTTCCGATTTTTGCCATTAAACTAAAAAGTATGTCTTAGAAAATCCTCCGGAATCATAATATTTATGGTGTTAAGGAGATCTGATGATGAAGTCACCAGATTTCAAAGGCAGCACCAGGATTTTTGATATAGGTACTCAATAAAGTTTGAACTCGGTTGTTTGGTCCTGATATGACTATGAAAAAAAAGGTCTACAGCAAAATCTGTCACAGAAATGTTTAAGAAGCCACATAATATGATAAAGTCTGTAGTGTTCCGCGACCTGCATCTCAATAACCATAACGCCTTTGTGTCTGTTCTTTGGATATATTAAACTTTTTTATTTTTATTTCGTTTATGAACGCAAAATGTTTAAGAAAAAGTACAACTATTTGAGACCCACATCCGTGGCGCGTAAGGATTTCGACAAGAATGAGGCTTGTGCTTACTTAACCGTGCCGTGTGGTAGCACACGCAGTCTTCAGTTTTTTCGTGCGAGAAGCTTGCCCAGGCAAAACTGTGGTGAAGCTTGCGCGTGTGGTAGCCCCATAACAATTATTTTTGATTCAATAGTTGAGTACCTACTTATAACTTCTTGATCCTGGTAAACCATTTTTTAAATATATTTTGTAGTTTTAAAGTAAACAGCAATTATTTGAATTTGACCCAGCAATCAAGGTGCGCGCAAACTAGCTCCGTCTCACGTTCTTTGCTCAGAAGCACATAAAGTCATCCCTTTTATTCTTGTGTGGGAGTGGCGCCATAATTAAGTGGCATCGTAAAACCATAAAAAAATCCTTACCTAAAATCCTCTTCAACTTCTTTAACACAAAACATACTCGCTTCGCTTGTCGTTATAAATACGTTCTAGTGCAACGAGATGCAAATAACTTAATGCAGCAGTGCTGCCGCGAAACTTTCCTTCTCACTGCTTCCAGGGAAATATTACATGCAAGAAAATTATTTCGAATCAGCACACATTTCTAATTTGAAATGAATTTACAGTCGAACAATCATAAATGTCGAAAACTACATGAAAATTCGTCATTTGAATTACATTTCTACGCTTTCGAATAAAGTGGAAATAGCACGCAGATTCTGAGCGAGACGGAAGGCTTATCTGTTGGTGAGTTAAATAGTATTACTGCAAAGACTAATTGGTGAGCCTTTTATACATGTGAGTCCAGGGGCCTGTTTTATAAAGCTACAAATTACAATTTACAGGTTACAAGTTTCCATCTGACACAATCTCGAGCAATGACGACCAGCCATTTGAGCAGTGTTGCCGGCTTAGACCTATAAAATTTTAACTTGTAGCTTTATAAAACGTGCCCCAGGATGGCTCATAATGGTCGAAGCATGTATACTCGTAGTGCTTTTCTCAAAAATAGAACAAGTAGAATCTGTTGAAAAAGTTAAATAAATTAATGTACTTTTTGAAAATTTACCTACTATTGTACTAAAAACACCAAACGATAATGTCATTTAACTCTTAGTACAATACCATCGACATTTAGATATAAGTTTCAATCCCTAAAATAAAGCGACGTCAGTGCCCCAAGATTACGGGGTCTACTTATTATATTGTTCATTGCTTTTAGGGGTCATACGCAGATTTAGGTCAGCCTCTTTCCTGTGGAAATACACGAAGTTCACGTTTTTAAGGCCTAACCCATATCCACATAAACGGAGTCAGGTCTGCTTTAGTCCTATCAGAAAAAAAAACTTATATGCACACAAGCCTTTAACCCATGAACCAGTTCCGCAGGTTAAGTTGTGTGGTACTCCGCTAAAAAGAGTGTCACAGTTTAAATATTTGGGCCACTGGGTTTCTGAGTCTTTGAATGATGACGAGGACATAGAACGGGAGCGGAGAGCGCTGGCAGTCCGATGCAACATGTTGGCCCGCAGGTTCGCAAGGTGTACAAATAACGTAAAAGTGACGCTGTTTAAAGCTTACTGTCAGTCGTTCTGCACCTGCAGCTTGTGGGTCAACTTCACGCAGAAGGCTATCAACGCCCTCAGAGTCCAGTACAATAATGGTTTCAGGATGCTGCTGGAGCTGCCTCGATTCTGCAGCGGTCGGGGATGTTTGCAGATGCTCACACGGATGGCTTTACTGCTATTCTGCGCAAGAGTTGCATCCCTGTAGCACAGATTGCGGGGCAGCCCGAACAACATGCTATGTTCCATTGCAGAGAGGTTTCATGGCTCTTTCCAGAACCATTGGAACAAACTCCACAGGCCTTCTGCCAAATAGAACTTTTTGTATTTTAATTATTATTATTATTATTATTTTGTGTCATTTATGTATATTTGTGTTTTACTGTTATGTACAATATGGAAAGAATTTCTGAAATAAATAATTTTGATTTGATTTGATTTGATTTAACTATTGAACCACAGGAAATATAACCTTTGTTTGTTCGAATGTGTACCGTGTGCGTGAATGTGACCGTTAAAAACCCGCTAATGTAACGCACATAAAGGCTGAATAAATTACTTTTCCGTAAACTTTTCATCATAATGTCAGCGAGAAACAAAGTGAGAGGCGGATAATAAATCAAAAGAATAAGAAAGGGACGTAAAAGCGCGGGAGTTGACAGGCATATATATTTATCAATAGACATAGGAATTTAGGGGGCAAATTTTTATGACAGGTAGGGAGTTCCTATATCGATAAACTGAATTATCGATGCTTGTTCTATACATATACTAGTGGTCACTCCAAGTATTGTTTGTAAAAATGTTTTTTATTAAAAGTGTAAAAATTCAACAAAATAATAACATAGGGTGACGGCGCTAATGATGGACACTTTTAGCTGACAGGCACCAGTAATGGACACTTGACTCTTAATTCAAATTGTATACGGACCAAAATTGATTGTTATTCATTTGTTGCAAAACAAATGAATAATCCTTAACTTCTGTAAAATAAGAATCAAGTGTTCATTATTGGTGCCTTGTCCATTACTGTTTCCATCACCCTAACTCTCTTAATTCGAAATTTACTATCATATTTTTTTCTTTATTAGTGTCCCATCTAGATCTACTATTGTTAGAATAAACGATCAGAATTTATTCAAAATTTCGGGCGTTAAACATCTTCGTCTTGGCTGATAAATCCTTTTCAGGTGGCTAAATAGCTTTTCAATTTCTGTCGAGGTAATAGGGGTTTTTTTAAATGCTGTGTAAACTTCATACTCGTCGTCACAACAAAACTTCCAGGTACATACAATGCTGGGGGCGATCACTAGTACATGGAAAAAGCACCGATAATTGAGTTTATCAATATAGGAACTCCCTACCTGTCATAAAATTTTGACCGCTGGATTCTTAGTTTAGTTTAGTTAGTTTAGTTTATTTATTAATCAATGTAATATTACAATATAAGTTGCATTGCATGTCAAAAAATACGAAATTACATTGAGATCGTCAAAACATAAATACTAATAATCAAAGAATACAAAAATAATTAATTAAAACAACAACAATTAAACATCAAATAAATGGTCACTCGTCCGATGTCAATATACAATGATTAATAACTGTCAACACAATAATAAATAAATTTACTATTTTAGCTCCATATATTCATCCACAGAGTATAATGGATTATCCAGTAAAAGGTCTCTTATGTCTGTTTATCAAATAAGTCTAATAAAATTAAAGCTTTGAAAACGCTACCGCGTGTTTTTAATATAGTTATTTATGGGTCTATATTGGGTGGTATAAAGTTGCTAGTCCTAATGTTTGGGCAAAAATGTATGACAAGTAGTGAGTTCTTATATCGATAAACGCAATTATCGATGATTTTTCCATATACTAGTGAACGCCCCAAACATTGTTTTTTTTGTAAGTATTGTTCTACAGGCGAGATATCATATTAAAAAAAATGTTATGGCTATTGCCTCCGCAGGAATTGAAAATTAATTTAGCCACCTGGAATGGATTTATCAGGCAAGAAGGAGACGTTTAACGTTCGAATGTTTGGAACAACTTCTGATCGTTTATTTTAACAATAGCAGATGGGAAAATAATTAAGAAAAAAAATATGATGAGTAAAGTTTCAAATACTGTTCACGTTACTTTAAAAAAAAATACACTTTTAATAAAAACAAAACTTGGAGTGATCATTAGTATATAGAACAAGCATCGATAATTGAGTTTATTTAGTTTAGTGCCTATGTATCGTAGCTTCCAAAAGGACGAACTTATTCCGACGAAGTTTAAAAAAAAGTTTGTTTAATGATCTGATCCGTCGTTAGCTTGCCACTGCCTCTGTACCAGCTGTCCTGGAACCAGCAGGATTGCATAGAGACGATGGCAAGCGACCAGACGGAGCTACATTGGTGCCGTGGAAACTAAGTAGGGCACTGGTGCGTGACGCAACATGCGTTGACACATTCGCCCTTTCCCACGTCCAGTCAACCCGTAATCGGGCCGGTGCAGCAGCTGATCAGGCCCAAACACTCAAGCGCCGCAAATATTCGTCATTATTAAATAATTACAAATTTGTGGCGCTTGCAATGGAAACCATGGGACCTTGGTCAGCTGATATGAAAAGCTTTATTAAGGCCCTGTCCTCTCGGCTCATAGAATCCTCCGGAGATCCTAGAGCTGGTGCTTACTTCTTCCAAAGGATTGGGCTAGCTATGCCGAGAGGTAATGCAGCCAGTGTCATGGGGACCATGCCGCGAGCGGACCTGCTAGAGGGGGTGTTCTTTTTATACTGGTGATTATTATTTATATCTTTAATATTTAAGTAGCTTAGTTTAATTTTAATTTAAATACGTTTAGTTTTAATTTTTAATTGTATTAATGTTGAATTCTGTGCTTAGTTGGATGTAAATAAAGTGGTTTCTTCTTCTTCTCCAAATTCCTCTCCACTACCGGAGGTTGGCAGTCAGCTCGGCATTCGACTTCCTATCTCTCGCCAAATGGAACAGCTCATCAACCGTGGCGACGCCTGCCCAGGTCTTCATGTTCCCGCCATGACATCTTGGGTCTGCCAACGCTTCTCTTCCCCTCAACCTTGCCCAAATAAATGAATCTACCTATCTATCCATAAGAATAGTTTGAATGATTTCTAGTTAAGTAAAAAGTAGGTGGGCGTTTTCACTAAAAAGTGTACCCAATTAAGGGCAAAAATTAAGGAACTTTAACTTTGTCAGTTTAGTGACCAAAATTAGCTCATTGACGGCCGCAATGTATGGCTAATTGTCGTCACAAAACTGACAAAGTTAAAGTTCCTTCATTTCAGTCCTTAATTGGGTACACTTTTTAGAGAAAATGCCCAGGTATCAGCCATTAAATCGGGGAATTTTTAACCCCCGACTTAAAAGGGGGGTTTTAGAATTTTGACGTCTATGTGTGTAGGTACGGGTACGTTGCAATGGCTAAAATTAAATGGCTTGAATCACTCTATGTATTACGGCATTAAAATCCGTTAAGTAGTTTAAAAGATCTCAGCGAACAGACAGCGGAAGCGATTTCATTTTATACTATGTAAAGATATACAAGATTTAATATATTCCCAGCTCCCGTGCACGTCTCCAGCAATGCAAATTCGGGATAGCAGGATAACGGGATAGTGCGGGCTCCTAGCGCTAATGCTAACAGAATTGTATTGTATTGTATTGTATCTCTTAAGGCTGTGCAGACTGCGTTGGTATTTAGGTTACTAAATGTTTTGAATAACGAAAATTTTGTCGAGTAATCTACTCGAGTAAATTCCTACCTTAATACTCGCTACTTGAATAAATTGCTAATGTAGTGGGTACTGTACACTGTACTGTTTGGTCTGTGTCTGTGTGTAGTGTGTGTTTGTGTGATGAGCGCGAATATTTGTTCCCGAGTCACGGATGTTCTCTATGTATTTAAGTATTATATTTCTCTATATAGGTTGACGGCAACAATGATGGACACTTATAGCTGACAGGCACCGGTAATGAACACCACTCTTAATTCAAATTTCACAAGGACCAAATGATGGACACTTAATTCTTATTTTACAGACGATAAGGGTTATTCATTTGTTTTGCAACAATCAAATTAGGACCGTATGAAATTTGAATTAAGAGTGAAGTGTCCATTACTGATGCCTGTCAGCTAAAGTGTCCATCATTGTTGCCAAATTGTATCGGGTGGTACCTATTTTAAATCAGCTGTTTCTGTTTACCTATATCCCAGTCCATTCTTTCTCCCTTTTAATAACGCCTTAGCGGACGGCTCCCATCCGTTTCCGGGGATGTTTTCTAAAAAGGAACAAGTAATTTGGTTGGTAGGGTCCGACCCAACGTATGATAAATAGGGCAGTGACAGTCCTTTCATGAATCAGTCAGATAGTGAGGAGGAACTTTAGTAGATGTACAGTAGAGTTCCTAAATATGTGTACCTTGTCACTGTAATCGCTGTGACAATTCATATAATTATGGCAGTTTAAACATGACATGTCTCTGTTGGCTAACTTAAAAGGAATCTTGGAAAATTGTGGCTAAATTAATGAATTTTATTCACTGTATATACATTTTATAATACCATTTGTTTTTACGAAAGTTTATTTGTCTTAAATTCATTGTTGGTCATTAATTACCCTTATCTTCCTGTAAAATAACACCCAAGTGTCAATCATAGGTCCTAGTCCATTACTGGTTCCGTCACCCTAAGTATTTATATCGTTCTCCAGTACCCATAGTACAAGCCTAGAGCTTAGTTTGGGACTGGGTGAATTGGTATGACATTGTCCGCTGACATTTTTATTATTTGTTAGGCGATGGGCTTGCAACCTGTCACTAATACGCTGGTAAACATCTTAGCCTAATTGTGCAAATTGTGGTTATAGAATTATCAACAAGTTTTTAGAGATGTTTTTAATTCTGTAGCTCTGCCTACCCCACTCTGGGAACGAAGGAGTGAGATTATGTATGTATGTATGTATGTATTTGCGCAGTGAGCCAAGTTGCAGGCTGAAAATCAGCGCTGCGGTTTTTATAAATCGTGGCACAGGCTGAGCCTGAGCCTCTTGCCACCTCAATGTTCTGTTTCTGTCTTGTTTTATTGTTTTGTTTTTATTTTTAACCGACTTCAAAAAAAGGAGGAGGTTCTCAATTCGTCGGGGTTTTTTTTTATGTATGTTCCCCGATTACTCGAAGACCACTGGACCGATTTGAAAAAATTTTTCGTTGTTCGAATGGGTATACTTTCTAGTTGGTCCCATTGTCACCACGTCAGGATCTGATGATGGGATCATGGAGAAATCAAGAGAACTCCTCAAATATTATAGGCACACCTATAGCGATTTTGGTATTTTTCACTGTAACTCATGCATTTGCTTTTGAAAAGTACTATATGGTGAAGTGGAACTGATGATGAAGACCACAGATGGCCACCGGAACTCCTTAACGGTACCTATTTCAAGGGTGGCGATAAGATATTTCGATTAAGGTAGTTGAGCGACTATGACGAAGCACATTTAGGTTTAAATATGACTATGACATTCCCGCGGCGTTGTCTGTGGCGAGCTTGAAATGTTCTATAGTTTCTCATTAATATTTAGAAGTGGAGCTACGTAACAGCATAAATAGGATCACTAAAAAAGTATAAAATAAAATAAATGTTTAAAAAAACAAAAACCCGCCTTCAAAAATGCAAAAAATAACTTCTTTTAAAATGGTAGGTCAGTCCAACTGAAGTCGGCGTCCCACAATATTTTAAACCAAAAGCCGAATGCAGTTGGACTGACCTACCATTTTAAAAGAAATTATTTCTTGCATTTTTGAAGGCGGGTTTTTGTTTTTTTAAACATTTATTAATGCTTGGATTGTATGATTGTGAGATGGGTGGATGTACACTCAAAAAAATGAGAGCCAACAAAGAGAGATTTTTGCTTAGTTGACAAAAAAATAATACAATAGTTAAGATATTAGTTATATCAACCAAAGCTGACAGTAACAACAGCAAGTTCTTTAGTGGTTCAACTAACATCTTAGTTGATGTGTCGAACGTCTTAGTTGGTGTACCTATCTATCGTCTTGTAAGGCTCGTATGGGACCAAGACGCTTATGCACAACAATCACAATCTTGTTACAAGCGACCAATTATTATTTTTCAGTGTAAAATGACTGTAAGGCGTAATTTAGTATATTTTTTTAGGAATTTATAAAACTGTAATGTACCTCTTTATATGGGGTCCATATTGGCTCATATAAAATTGGTCTTTAGATTTTTTATACAAATAACGATTTGTGTCTATACTCATCATTTCTTCGAAAATGTTTGCTTATACTTTTTTGTTCACACTTTTTTAAGTCATAATCGTCGCAACTCATAATGCATTTTTTTCAAAAACTGTTACTTTTTTTAGATTGTTATAATTCTAAGCTAACCTAACCTAAATTTATCTACACGTTAGATATTTAAGAAATTCTGAAAAGTTTACGGTTCCATGAATATTGGCGTTATAAGTTCAGATGATTATAAGTTTCGATCATTAGTATTATAAAATATTATGAAGATTATGGAGAGTGATCATTAGATTATAAAATTATATGAGATACATTTTCGGAGTTCCAATAATCTAATTTGCCATTTTATATGAACTTTGGCGCACCCGTTTATATGAAGGGACCACGGAAAGAACATGTCTAGTCACATTAGTAACTTTTTGAGATATCGTGATTTGAAAGTTAGGAAACATCTTATTTTGTACGTAATTTTCGTGTAGAGGTTTTTTTAGGAGTGAAAAAATACAAGACAAATGAAGATTTATATCTTAAACTGAAAGGTAGGTAATAGTTCCTTTCGTCCTCTATTTTTTGAGAAACAAAACTCATTTTTTTTTTAAAGTGACTAGACATGTTCTTTCCGTGGACCCTTCATATGTAATGTGGCAATAAATGATTTTTGATTTGATTTGATTTGATTTGATTTTTATTTTATTTTAACGTAAGCACAATACTGGCTTGGCTACTATTCAACTCAGTTATCTATGTTATCATATGGTTGATGTGTTATGACCAGTGATCGGAATATGTAGAGTATATTTGCCTAAAGTTTGCAAAAGGACATAATATAGAGTGGTTACAACCGGGTGAAATGTTATTTTATTTTTATTTAATTCCGGATTTCCGGTATTTTTCTGGTACAGTCACCATCATAAATAAGTGATCATTTATGTACCTTGTCACATTAACGATTGAAAGCGACAAGGTACAAAAATGATCACTTATTTATGCTGTTGACTGTACTTGTATGTGGTAGCAAGGAAGTCCCCAGTTTATGTACCTGTTCTACGAAGTTTAGGTAAATATACTCCATCTATTATTTAGATACTTAAAAGAAATGAGTTAAAGGCCACTTTTATCACAAACTAACATAAAATATCCCATACCGTAAGTAAATATTACGTATATTTAGCATTAAAAATACTGGAAATCCGGAATTCAATAAAGATGAATTAATGTTTCACCCGGTTGTAACCACTCTATATTATGTCCTTTTGCGAACTTTAGGTAAATATACTCTACCTATTCCGATCACTGGTTATGGTATTGTTTTGAACTTGCCACCTTACTGTAAAGTAAATAAGAGCTATCAAAACGGTTACAACACGGAAACAAGTCTTAAACAAGGTTTTATCTACACAAATATCATAAGTAATAAATAATTACAGATCTAGTGAATAATCCTTTCACATCGTGTCTATGAATTATTGAATTGTTAAGTGAAGTGTTGTTGGTGTTTGTATTAAATAAAGAGAGTACTTTAGTAATCATTGTAAAATGTCAAACCACGAGTTTGAAGTATATCACACCGAGATGTTAAAACCACCACGATCAAATATATAGAAATTAGGTGTACGAGTAGGCAAACAAGAAGAAATATAAATAAATGTTGCAAATAATTTCACAGGCTTGTCGATCTAAACGTTTTCAAGGTCATATTGCTTTCGGCATGTCTATTAAAAAGAACTGAAAACAAACTTAATCTTAATTAACAAAAAAATACCCTGGTATTAACCACTCTATATCGATCATCACTCTCGCGATGCGACGTTCCCCCAAGTTGTCTTGATGGGTACTGAGTCAGACTGAAATAGCATGACAAATACGAACATTTCCGAAAAAATACTATGTGAAAGGATATTTCACTACATCTGTACACGATAGATGTTAACTAAATTCTGTAATCTCACCCTAAAAGTATGTTAGGCGATTTTTTTTTAGAGCAATCAATAAATTTGGACAAACAATTTTATACGTTTCAATAACATTTGTCGTATTTGACCTCTAAAACCTTCAGGAAATAATGGTTTCCAATAAAACTTAAAAATTTCCGATACGCTTCCCCAAAATGTCTAATCTTATTAACTATTGAAACCCACAGAATTTACCAGCTAACCATTCAACATTGACCTCGCGAACCTTAGACGCTGTACGAGTCTAAAGGTCATCACACGAATTCGATAACGGCCATAATTTACAGGGCTCCATTTCAAAACAGTTGCTACGAATTCGCAGGTCAAAGTAAAATCGTCATTGGCTTAGTTCGATCGCACCGCAGCATTTACAGTGCCCAGAACTATTATTTTCTTATAAAATGCACTCCATATCGGGTCATTGGCATTGTTTGATCTATAGAAAAACGCGGAAGGCGTACCAGCATTACAATGAACCTAATTCACGCCAAATAACAAATGGCGTCGCTTTCCCGCCTTTTTTCCCCAAAGTGACACCGCTCCGCCATTGAAATTCAAAATGGCGTACGTCCAGTCCGTTTAGTGTCAAAAAGTATAAAACCGGCAACACATACGCCATTTTAGTAGCGTTTGGAAGCGATCTGTTTACCAAACTCAAAAGGAAGCAACTGCTACATGAAAGCTATTGAAATTGAAACTCTAGCGGTTTGTATTAAGATGAAAAATGCAATAGGGGTTATGGAGCTGATGAGTTGGTTTTCCAAAGAGGAATTGTATTACTGGAGAGCGTAATTCACTTTTAAATGACACCCCATTTCAACCAATTTGTATTTGTCGGTAGAATGAAATGTGATATTAAACGACGACTGGTAGATTATTAACTTTTGTAATTTGGTACAATGTTTTCGTGTTTTCCTTAAGAGAAATCGTTTATGTGTTTAGGGTTCCGTAGCCGAAGGGTAGCCCTATGGCACCCTATTTATAAGTCTACGCCGTCCGTCTGTCCGTCCTTTAAACAGCTGTATCTTTTACCGGTAATAAATAACGGGTTTTTTTCACAATATATGTTATTTCGCCGGATGACTAACAAATATAAAACATAAAGAAAGTTAGATAATAAAAGGGCTCTCCGTACATAATAGTAGTTTACGTGACGGTTGCGTAATGTCAGACATTACAACATGAGTGTGGTTTATGAAACGAGCCACAATGTGAGTTTCATAATAGATCACACGATTGTTGTAACACCAATTACGCAAAGTCGCGTACAATACTTTATATACACAAATATTGAAAGGCAAATGACCACACTCAAAAAAATGAAAGCCAACAAAGAGAGATTTTCACTTAGTTGACAAAAAATGAATACAATAGTTGAGATATTAGTTATATCAACCAAAGCTGATAGTAACAACAGCAAGTTCTTCAGTGATTCAACTAACATGATAGTTGATTTGTCTAACGTCTTAGTTGGTGTATCTATCGTCTTGTTAGGCTCGTATGGGACCAAGACGCTTATGCACAACAATCACAATCTTGTTACAAGCGACCAATTTTTTTTTTCAGTGCAGCATTACCTGTGGTAGTAGGTGACAGCGATGACAGCTGTAACGTAATTTCATTACGTTATCGAATATTGTAAGGTTATGAGATCCAAATTTGGAACACCTTCCAAAATTAACAGCTGTCATTACCTACCACCACAGGTAATGCTGGTCATTGCCTACGGGTAACGCATAATAGAGGACTTATGATATGTGTGTAGATAAAAGTAAGTTTATTTTCAACGTATTTTTATTTTGGTTGTATCGTAAACACGGTCAAACATAGGTAAAAGCGTCAAAATCAAACGATTATAGTACGAATCCTGGAATAAACAGAGGGCTCAGACAAGATGCACTACGCTAACTAACGTTTCTATTCGATTCGTTTTTAAACCAATCGCGTCACTGGAACATGACGTGATACGAAAAGTCACGTGGTCTACCAGTGACGCGATTGGTTTAAAAACGAATCGAATAGAAACGTTAGTTAGCGTAGTGCATCTTGTCTGAGCCCTCAGTAAATAATTACTAAAAAATGGCCGAGTGTGAGTTGGACTCGTGCTGATTCGAATCGATACCTAATTCAATTTGGAATATAATAATATTAATAATACCCAATTCGTGGCGGGACGACACCCTCGGTGCGCGAGTCCGAGCCGCACTTGACCGGTGTTTTCTGAATGGCCTGGCCATGAGCTTACAGCGTGGCGTTAAGTGATCAACCAGAATCGCAAATTAGGGGGTAAAATTTATGCTGTGAAACAAAGCGGTATTTTTTGTACAGTTCGAGTTTATACATAATTATGTGTAGATACGCTTTAGTACCTTGTCTATTTAATGTCATGTTTAAACTGCCATATAGAGTTGTCACAGTAATTAAAGCGACAAGGTACTAAAGTGTACACATATTTATCAACTCGACGTTACATTGATTCTCAAATACAATTCGTTTTACAATTGGTGGTCGAGTTATTAACCCAGTGGGAGGAAAAAGTTCGTTTTAGGCTACCGTACAATGGTAAAATGGTAAAAAGGGAACCCTTACGAGTATGGTGTTGTATGTATGTATGTCACAGCAGCTTTACTCTGTTGCACACAGAGATGTGCAAAATTTATTCGAATGACGAATAACGAATAAGAATAACCAAATTATTCGCGAATAACGAATGAAATTCTCGAATGATTGTTCTTATTCGAATAAATTATTCGTCGAATAATTTATTTGCGAATAATTTATTCGTGAATAATTTATTCGTTGAATTAATTGCTACGAATAATTATTATGTACTTACTGGAATACCTGCTCCATTTTTCTCTAATAAATTAATAAATTATTCGTTATTCGAAAAGTATTCGAATGATTCATTCGTGGATAATTTTTTCGCGAATAAATCATTCGCAAATAAATTATTCGACGAATAAATTATTCGCGAATAAAAATACTACGAATTATTTTTTATTCGAATAATGCCCATCTCTGGTTGCACAAAGCAAGTGAGCGCTAAGTAGGTATGTATTTCTATTAAAATAAAGTATATGAGTATTTTTATCGTTGGGACGATTTTGTAGAATAATGACGCAAACAAAAAAAACTTTAAATCACAGTATGTTAATATTCTTTAAAATGGTCCCCCTAGTTAGCTGACATTATGAGTTAATTATTTTATTATAACTACCGGTACTTAACAATTTTTTTTATTTATCACAATTTTAATATTTATTTATTTATTTATTTATTTCTATAGGTACAATAACATAATGTAGGCAAAAATATAGTATTACCACATTACAGTACATCTTTACATTCCTTACACTACTATAATAATTGTACACAACATTTTTAGAAGGCAAATCAAAGCTAAATTAATATATTTAATGATTAATAATTTATATACATACACATACGAAATACAATAATAAACTGGGTAAAAACATAAGAAAAAAAAACAGTTAAGAATATTTGGTTTTTAAGCAGTTTTTCAACTTAATTAATGATACATTTAATATATCTAAATCTATATCTAAATTATCATATAAACGACACATTCGAGCAACAGGTGCATTTTTGGTTACATTATTATTAGGGACCATAGGTAATAATAAATAAATAATAAATAATAAATAATCAGGGGACAATTACACACCAATTGACCTAGTCCCAAACTAAGCTCTAGGCTTGTACTATGGGTACTAGACAACGATATAAATACTTACATAGAGAAATATATACTTAAATACATAGAAAACATCCATGACTCGGAAACAAATATTCGTGCTCATCACACAAATATCTGCCCTTACCGGGATTTGAACCCAGGACCGCTAGCTTCGTAGGCAGGGTCACTACCAACTAGGCTAGCACGCCGTCGGTAAAAGAGTAAAAGGTAATAGAGGAAACAACACTTGGTGTTGTCTTTGATGATACTGCGTTTATTTTTATTCCTTGCCGGTCCTTATGGATGGAACGCAACAGAAGCACACCAATGTTTTAATTATTAAACGAGTTTTTTATGTCGATAAGTTATTCATACCTTTGTCGAGGGTTAATAAAAAGGTATATGTGTGTGTGTCTCTGTCGCATCGTAGCACCTAAATAGATGAACCTTTTTGGAAGCGGTAGCAAAGCTCGTTTAATTAAAATGATTCTAAGCTAGGTTTCATTAAAATTGGTTGAGCCGTTTAGAGATATCGACTCTCAAAGGCATCGCTAATATATCGGGGGTATTAAATGTGACGGTATCTATGAAAAGGGACCTTATTGTCGATGGCGCTTCCGCCATTATTAAAGATGCTCCGATATAAATCGACAATAAGGTCCTTTATCGTAGATAATGCCACAAAAAGTTACAGGTCTAGTGAATAATCCTTTCACATCGTGAAAACTCGGAACTCGCGTCTACTTCCGAATGATGCCGACGTGTCTATGAATTATTGAATTATTAAGTGACATGTTTGTATTCAATAAATAGAGTACTTTAGTTATCAGTGTCAAATGTCAAACCACGAGTTTGAAGTATATCACACCGATATGTTAAAACCACCACGATCAAATATATAGAAATTAGGTGTAGGTAAATAAGAAGAAATATAAATAAATGTTGAAAATAATTTCACAGCCTTCTCGATCTAAACGTTTCCCAGGTCTTAATGCTTTCTGCATGATTATTAAAAAGACCTGAAAACAAACTTAATCTTAATTAACGAAAAAATACTCTTGTATTTACCACTCTATATAGATTATCACTCTCGCGATGCGACGTTCCCCCACGTTGTCTTGATGGGTACTGAGTCAGACACGCACACACACACTGAGGGACGAGTTGCGAAAAAGAGGGCAGGCCTTTGCCCAGCAGTGGGACTAGCGTTGAAAAGAAGTTTATGAAATTTTCGTTTATTTTTCGTTTTTTACCCGATTCCCGAAGGAGGAGGGTAATGTGTTTCACAGCCTATATATGTATGTTTGTTCCTTTGTGGCACTATAAAAACTAAACCCGTTGTCCGATTTTGATAATTCTTATGTCAATCGATTTGTCTTAATCGCCATATCGTGCAAATTAAAAAAAAGTCGACCAATTATGACAAGTGGGGTATCATTGAATAGGTATTTAAAAATCATCTTTAGGTTTCCTTCATCATTTTTCATTTTGAATGATCATTTAGGATTTATAACGATTTAAAGTTGGTTAGCAACAGTCGGGTTTTGGAAGCTTGCTTTTTGTTAATTTTGTCGGGTTTTTTATGAAAGATAACAAATGAATCTGACAATTTATTAATAGTCAATCACTGACACTCTCGCCACCTATTTGAATTGCTTCTGCCTCCATGTCGTCGATGTCGCCCTTTTGTATAAGACCGAATATAGATTAAAATAGGAGCAGAAAATTTCATTGTATTTCCCATAAAAATCCGAACGAGTTGTTTGGAAAACAACGGGAATTTTTCCGGACATTTTCAACGCTAAGTGGGACACAAAAACAGGCTAGAAAAATATATCTTAAGACCGCACATGCGTTATGCACTACGGACCAAGATGGAATGAAAACGCTAGTACCGGAACACAATAATGCAAGCATTATGTTTATTTGTTACGCTTTCACGGGTAAACGGCTGATCTGATTTGAATGAAATTTAGTATTGAGATAGCCTTAATCCCGGCAAATATTAAACGAATATTTAAACGTTTCTAAGGGAATAGCGATGCAAGGGAATCACTTGGCTCTAGCAAAAGTGACCACTTAAAAAGCTAAATATTTCGCAAGCGGATCCCTAATTTTTTTACGGACCCCATTTATTTTAAAAAGCATATGCGTGCGTTTGATTTTAATAGTTATTAACTTCTATGATTATTTGACATGTTGTTAATTCAATAATATTTGATACTAGCTTCTGCCCGCGAATTCGTCCGCGTACATTCCGAATATCGTTATTCCCTCGGGAACTTTAATCCAGTGTATGAGCTACCTCCATTTCAAATTTCATCCAAATCGGTCCAGCCGTTGCAGCGTGAAACAGTAACAAAATCCATACATCCATACATACAAACTTTCGCGTTTATAATATCAGTAAGGATATAAATGCATAAAATAGCTTGTTATAAGGTAGTTGACGATATTTTCATGTCTGTAAGTAAGTCTTGTACATCTTTTCTTCGCTTTCCGCAATAAATTAATTTTTTTTGTTTGATTTTGGATTTTTACGATTTTTATACTACTAAACAATGATATACGTAGACCAGTACACAAAATCTTCCCTTCCTAACGAGCATGTGGATGAAACGCACCAGGAAATAAGTTTGTATGAAGATTTTATTTTACAACTATGCCAGGGTGATTAAAATGAACAATTTTTTTATTTATTTAAAGCGCGAATAAACGTAGGCAGGCAAAGCGAATGTATGAAGGTCCTTTGTTGTCTACGGAAACTTAAAAAAAAAGATTATTATTTTCTAAATTGCCGAATGCTTGCATTATACCGTCCGTCGTGGACTGCTCAAATTTGTCCAAGCTCTGATTTACAAGTTGACGTAATTGTGAAAAGACGGTCAAGTCCGAATTCACTTCATGTCTTCAGGGTTCCGTAAGTAATCGATTTTAACCCCCCGACCCAGAAATGGTGGTGTTATATCTTTGTAGCATTACCCTATACTCCTATATTAGCCTATACTCGTGTTTATAGATGACGATAAACGTGGATGTACCATCCGTCACTTTTCGACAAGTAAGTGCGAAAGTGACGGCAGGACTCTAGGCTAGGTAGGTACATAACGTAAAGGGTTCTAGTTATGATATAATGGTATTTTGGGACTCAGCGAAGGTGCATTTTCGGGCGTTTCACCCGCCCTCACTATCGTTCTCAAAACAATTAAGAAAACATTGGTAATAACCACTAGGGCATGAAATCTCGGAATCTCGGACCAATTTTTCAGATATTATAATTCCGAGATTAGACGGAGCAATACCGGAACACTTTCAATATCGAAATTGAATTCCGATATTGGGCCTATCAATATCGTAAATCCGATATTCATTACGTTTTAATTCCGGTATTGTAATATCGAAAAAAACGTAGTATTTCAAAGTTATCTGCGGAGTTGCCTGGCATAATTTCCAATTTTTACACATAGAAGACATCACCTTCTATGCATTACATGTAGGACATGCAGTATCGGACGATTTCTAGTATCCAAATTGAAAGTCGGTATTGAATATTGAATAGAAAGTATGTTTTTCTAATAGATCCTCAATTCCGATACTAGTATTGGAATTCCGATATTGAGACGCAATACCGAATTTCAATTCCGGTATTGGAAATAGTCGATATTGTACGCCCTGCGTAATTCCGAGATTCCGATATTGAGGTTCAATACCGATTTTCAATTCCGATACTGGAAATCGTCCGATTCTGCATGCCCTAATAACCACCAACTTCTGGAATAAATGGAAAGTATTCCGAGTTCTGCTTCGAATTACGTCAAAAGTTGGTGGTAATTATGATTGTTTTCTTCATTGTTTTGAGAGCGGTAGTGAGGGCGGTTGAAACACCCGAATATTCACCCATAGTCACAGTCATAGTATTTTTATTTGTTCAACACAGGTGGGTACATAATATATACAGGTGTTAGGGCTTGTTTACGGAGACGCGGAGCGTCGCGCGTGGCGTGCGGCTGGGCGTTCCGCGGCGCGTCGGACGTTTTTTCCGTTTACAGAGAGGCGGCGCGTGCAGCGGACCGCGTCATCACACGCGCAAACACAAACATATGGCAATGTACGGTGTTGTTTATAAAGATGCGGGGTGTGATGCAGCGCGTGTTGCGGGGCGTAGAGAGTACGAGTAGCGGTGTCCGCTACATCCGCGGCGGACTCTTGAGCGTGTAGCGGAGCGCGCGCCAGAGCACAAGACTGTCAGAGGGTTCCGCCGCGGGCTCCGCTGCGGGCGCAGTGGCGGGAACCGCCGTTATTGACGCGTGCAACGCGGCGATGCCATCCGCGGGCTCCGCCGCAAGTAACGCTGTATTTGAAGCAAACGCGCGTAAAACCGCTTCTCCGTAAACAACAACAACAACAACGCCATATGTTTGAATTTAGTGCAGACCGCGCCGCCCAACGCTACGCGCGACGCCCCGCGTCTCCGTAAACAAGCACTTATATCTACAGTTGTTTTGGCATACAAATTGTAAACAGTCAATGGCATGCTGCATGCGTTAACAGTTCACATTGTTTCAGTTAGATAAAAATTCATTTATGCTATATTAACATTTTTGTATGTACTAGAAAATTGTATAGCTGTTTTATCTGACATATTTTCTTTACGTACAATATCTGCCGGTATTTTATTATAAATTTTTGGGGCCATTCCAAGTATACTTTTTCGATAAAGGGCAGTCTTAGAAGACATCGCTCTCATTTTATTCTTGAGATGGGTACTCTTAAAATTATTAAATAAGGTCAGATTACTTTTCACAAAAATTATTACTTCGTATATACAGTGGTGGTCACGTAATTAGGGACTCTTGTTTTTTTCCCATACAATTGCCTACTAATATGACTTTTCAAGTTTGACCATCATTCAAAAAGTTCTAAACTAATTTAATATTTGGTTACACTCATCGTTCATTAATGAACTAAGGATTAAACTAAAAGTATGTACAATTCATCTCTGTTGAAACCGGATCTCTCATTTTATAAGGATTTGAAAAAATAAATACCTCGCATTCATAATAAGTTGTAAAACTTTGTATGGACAGGTCAGGCCTAAGTTTTTAACTCCCTATAAAATATATAAGGTTCGTTTTTAACAGTAGTTTATTGTACATAAATTTAAACCTTAGTTAATGATCTAAAGTAAATTGTATTTAGCAATAAAATTGGTCTAGAACTTTTTGAATGGTGGTCAAAATTTAAAAGTTATATTTGTATGGGAAAAATACAAGTGTCCCTAATTATGTGACCACCACTGTATATAAGCAAGGAAGAGTTACGAGTAGTATGCGTAAGGCTGCGGCTCCACTGAGGCGGAGACGAGCGGAGCTGTGCCAATATTAACCAATAGAATCTAAACTAACGTGCGCAAGGCGAGCTCCACGTGACCGCATTCGCCTTCTATTGGTTAATATTGGCACAGCTCCGCGCCGCTCCGCTCGTCTCCGCTTCAGTGGAGCCGCAGCCTAATTCTTGGAAATACGGTTTACAGGAATCCATGTAAAGAATGCGATACCTAACCATCGAAATAAACTAACTTTAAATTATTTTCAATAATTTGTTCAAGGAACCTTAAAAAGCGACGTCTATAGACATTAAGAACCAATATCGCCCCGTCAGGAATTAATATTGGAACCAAGATGGCGCCCGTTTGCGGAGGTCGGTAGATTATTTCAGTTCAGTGTGAAATTACATAAAATTCTTCGTTGACGACTGTTTGACAGACATCGGACAGCCTAAACTTATTAACATGAAAGGAAGGTGTCCTTGGGCGTCCTTTTTAGGGTTCCGTAACAAAATGGTAAAAAAGGAACCCGTATGGTGAGGCTTCGTTGTCTGTCTGTCTGTATGTCACAGCAGGTTTTCTCAGCAACTAAAAATGCTATCAACTTGAAATTTGGCATAGTTATACAAGGGGCAAGCACCGCAACTATTTTTAGTAAAAATATGAAATTAAAGGGCATTGGGTAAATTTGTTTGAAGAATATTTTCATTTTTTTTTCAGCAGCCACGGATGATTTTTACATAGTTATTTAAAGGACCTCGAAATACACATAGATATATATAATTTATGGCGTTAACGCATTCACAGCCACCGACGCATATGCGTCACCGTGACTTCCACCAAGTGCCATCAACGCATATGTACGTTCTTACAGTAGGAACCTCCGTATAAAACAACAGATGTGGCACCTGGCGAAAGTTCAAAAAACAGTACTGGCAGTGAATGCGTTAAAATAATATCGGAGCGGATATATTAAAGATTTAAGTACTAAGTTTGGTACTAAAACTACGCCCAAGTATGAATATTTAAATATCTCGGCTCCGATGTGCTTAAGAGCATTACATTACATAACAAAATATGTTTATTTTGAATAATTCTATCATAATTTACCACTTTTACGAATGGCCGCTCACCTTGGAAATGTATGACTTTTACAATGACAACACTTTTACCCAAACCCCTTTCATAAACTGCGCATCAAATTACCTGCGTTGGATTTACAAAATATTACTTTATAAAAATCGTCCGTGTCTCAAACTCGTATCTGATCGAATAGTTAGATAGGAAAAGCACTCATGTTCCCTAAAGAATAAATACTACTTTCCTATCAAACTATTCGATCAGATACGAGTTTGAGAAAGTATAGGGCCGAAATTCTTAAAGCCTTGTGGGCGGCACTCAAACGCTCAAAGCCGTCTTAAAAATATACCTTGAAAGAGACTAATTTCATTGACTTTGCATTTCAAGGTTTTTTTTTTCTTTACACCTACGTTTTACTAATTAGTCTATGAGCCCACGACTCTAAACCTAGTTCAATAAGACTAGGTACACACTTTTGCAAATGACACACCCAAACCCCTTTATAAATAGTTGAAACGGGGGTTCGAAAATGACAGTGGTTTGATTATAGCAAATGGGGCTTCATATGAAACGTCACGTTTCAATAATATATTTTTTTTATGAACTTCTTTTTGATTTATAGCCAAAAATGTACAAAAAATTACTGCCCCCCCCTTATCATCCTCGAGAACTGTTCTGTTTTCCAGGATAAAAACTATCCTATGTCCTATTCCAGACCCTACCCTGTATGTGTGCCAAGTTTCATCCCGATCCGGTCAGTGGTTAAGGCTCGATTGAGTAACAAACATACAAACAACGCAACATCCAAACTTTCTCATTTGTAATATCAGTAAGATATGACATAATTAATGGTCTAAGATCCGAATAGGAGACGATTTGCACCGGGCTGTTTATTCGATGAAAACTATTTTATGTCAAATTTAACACGCTAAATAATATGTGGCGAATAGGTAGGCTGAAAAATTTCAGTCCACTACTTATATTATTAAAAAATTACTGAAAATGTTTTTTTTTAAATTGGAAATGTTTGTTTCATACACAAATTACATACTAATCGAAAGAATGAAGTCTATAGAATATGCAAACGTTAGGTTTCGTGCAATTTATTAGTACCGACTTACCTGTTTATACCTGCCTACCCAATCTTTTGACCGGAAAAAAATAGTCAACCCAACGTTTGCATATTCTATGGGCTTCATACTTTCGATTGGTATGTAATTTGTCTATTAAATAAGGCATAGCACTTTTTTTTTTATAATTTTAATTTTTTTAATTAATTATATACTGGCCTGAAATTTGTCAGCCTACACTTATTCGCCATAATTATATCACTTAGCATAATAAATTCGGTATAAAATATTTTTTATCGAATAAACAGCCCGGTGCAAATCGTCTCCTATTCGGATCTCCTACTATAATAACAATAATTGAACTAACTAAGAAATTGGCCACCTTTTTCCGTTAACCTACACGAATGTTAAACAATATTATTATATTAAACTTTGTTATACCGGGTGAAATTTGAATGACCGGCCAAATTTTAGGGACTAACTCTGTTGGTCATACTGGTTAACTTTTATTATGGGAAGAACAACCAAATTGCGAAAAAAAAATCAGCTGTCAGCTGTCAGCCGAAATGTATGGAACAGCTGATTATTTTGCGCTGTTTGGATGTTGGTCCCATAGTTAATGTTGATCAGTATGACCTACAGAGTTAGTCCCTAAAATTAGGCCGGTCATTCAAATTTCACAATGTATAATATGGTATACTGTGTGTATTCATTTACACAATAAAAAACAGACTTATTTCAAAACAACCATTTAATTTATTAGAAAATACAAAAATAGAAATGAGGGCGCCACAGGACACTCGGTGCATCTTAATGGATAAATTAGCACTGAGATATATATAAGGTACTTTTAATTACAAAAAATCGAACTGTCGCCGGGGAAATACCAATAAAAGATTTTTACGCGGATAGGATCGCAAGCAGATGGGAGAAAGAAAAACGTTTATTAAGTGAATGACAAAAAAACTTATTATTAGTGAGCGGATTTGAAGTAGCGATTACAAGTTTAATATGGATATGACTTGTGCGATTGTTTAAATTGATAGATAGATTTATTTATTAGACATCATGGTGTTTATTGGTCCTACAGTTATCTTATTACTTACTTACCGCAATGCAATCTTATAGAAAATTAAATTCAATAAATGTTATTCTTGCAACAATGTGTGAAGAAAAATATTTTATTCTAATTAAAGGAGTTTTATACAGCTCGAACGTAATAGATCCTATTTATTACGCACCTTTTTGATAGTTCCCGTCAACAATGTCACTGTAATAAATACTTACTTGTACTAGCCTTATCCATATTAAACTTGTAATCGCTACTTCACATCCGTTCTCTACTTATTATAGAATACTTAAGTGTTGTATAATATAAATACCTATACCCTGCCTACGAAGCTAGTGGTTCTGGGTTCAAATCCCGGTAAGGGCAGATATTTGTGTAATGAGCGCGAATATTTGTTTCTGAGTCATGGATGTTTTCTATGTATTTAAGTATATGTTTCTCTATATAAGTATTTATATCGTTGTCTAGTACCCATAGCCTAGAGCTTAGTTTGGGACTAGGTCAATTAGTGTGAAATTGTCCCCTGATATTTATTTATTTATTTATTATTTATTATATCGTTTGGCTGTAATCTGGCCTATTTTGATATTGCTTACAAAATTGGATACAGATAGTATTATTTGGTGAAGTGGATTGAATTTTTGCACTTCACGCTTTTCCACGCAACTGTTCATCGTTATTTTCTTAGAAAACTCGCCGTTTTCCGCTTTAAAAAGTCTCCGGGTTAAACTTTTTCTATTCTAAATATCAATATTTAAGGCGTGAAACACTTCCACATTTAATTTTATAAAAGTTAGAATTGGGATGCGGATTCATCCTGTATATGCATTTGTAGGTTTAGTCTGAGTGAATTAAATTGGCAAACGGGTTAACAAAACCAAATGAACCAATTTACCATTATTAATCTGTGATAACTAACTTTTAAAAAGTGCGGTCTGAGCAAAGATTTATACTCTTGATCATTACTTTTATATTAACTTTAAGATTAAATACCCGTTAATTATAAGTTATTTTGCAAAATACGATTCACACACTTGATATTTAAGGTTAAACAAGTGTCAAACAGTTCCTAATTTGTTTACATCCTTACTAATTTGGCACAGACTATTATAAGCATTGGCACGAGAGATGACGTCACGCACATAGCGTCATATCATGTATGGCTAGACAAGTTGCCATAGAATACGAACGTTAGCGTTAGGTGATCACTTGTGATGACTCTGTTGACAGTTTCTTCGTATAGTTACCGCCCTTAGATACCGACGTTTATATTGTGATAGTGCTCGTGTTAAATTCGACCTGTCAAGATAGTATCGCGTAACGACCGTAGTTGTCAAAACTATCACTATTTGATTAGCGCGAGTGAGTGATCGGGACTTGACAGAAGCGCGTGGCGCTAACCCCATGTGCTTCTGTTTAGTCCATTAGAGAAAATACTCTTTTACGGAACAATTGTCTTCGCGAGTGATATCCGTGGACTTATTTCTTTAATAAGTCCATGGAAGTGTCTATAAATAACTTGACATTGGCGAAATACACCTTAACAGGAGTGAAAGCCATTAATTAAGATTAGAATTAGATAGTGATCACATTACAGCGTGTCGGTTGTAACGAGTGATATATCACGTGACTATCTTACCTCAATTCCATGCATTTTTCAAAGCGACAGGTGATCACCTAACGCTAACGTTTGTATTCGATGGCAACTTGTCTAGCCCCGTAGGGTTTTTAAATTAGTGTTATGTTTTCGTACCGATAGCATTAATAAAATAAAAAATATCATTGGACAATCACACACAAATTGACCTAGTCCCAAACTAAGCTGTAGTCTTGTACTATTGGTACTTGACAACGATATAAGTACATAAATAGAGCTCGATGTCGGCTAAAAAGTTTCTACTTATGTTTTTAACATTCATTCAACATAATTATTATATTAATAGAATAATGTAGGGATTCTTTTTGTTCTCAGTCGTGCAATATTGTCAGAGTGGTCGTGGCTGTGGGGATGATATACATGGCTGGTCGTGGCTTCCGGTTTGCTTATTCGAGAACACTTCCTTCCCGATTTCCCTCCGTTTCTTCCGGCTTGAAGCGTTTCGAGTGCACTCGAGCATGGATGATTTGGTAACATCTCTCAGCAGAGGGCCCTGCCAAGATGCATTACGCTAACTAGCGTTTCTATTCGATTCGTTTTTAAACCAATCGCGTCAATGGTAGATGGCGTGATACGAAAAGTCACGTGATCTACCAGTGACGCGATTGGTTTAAAAACGATACGAATAGAAACGTTAGTTAGCGCAATGCATCTTGGCAGGGCCCTCTGGTCTCTCCGCTGGCTAGGGAATCGGGGTATACTACCCTAGCTTCTGTCTGCGACTTTGTCCCCGTGGAATAGTTACTTTGGGCTAACGCTAACTTTAACCAACGACTTTGTTAACGTAGAAGGTTGAAACATTCTTCATTGGTTCTCCGCTCCTATTAGTCTTAGCGTGATGATATATAGCCTATAGCCTTCCTCGATAAATGGGCTATCTAACCTGAAATACTTTTTCAAATCGGACTAGTAGTTCCTGAGATTAAAGCGTTCAAGCAAACGAACTCTTCAGCTTTATAATATTAGTATTCAAGTCATAATTCCGAATTGATCAAAAATCTAATTTTTCATAATTTCGAATGCAATGTTTTGATAGAAGACTTTTTTTAAAATATTGCTTATAAATGAAACCTAACCTAAACTAGAGGAGACTGGGTACGGTTGTAACGGGGTACGGTTGAAACAAAGCGAATATCCGAGAAACTATCACCTTTAGGGTGAGGGTATAATGGAAGAAATGCGTGGCATGTTAGTACGAACAAGTTCCACAGTATTGCATCAACTATCGTTCGTTGTAGTTTCCTACAGGGGACCCTATTGTATTTTGGTAATCAAGTTAGTATTTTCAGTTGATATCTTTGTCGAATAACTTTTTGAATTATATCGATTGAATATTGAATATTTTTCTGGTCATTTGTCAGATGTTTATAATAAAATAACAATGATTACTTTTTGTTTTACGTTCTTAGTCTCGCCACTATGATTTTTCTTTGACGTCAGAGGATGGGTACGGTTGAAACACACGTAAGTATGAATGAGAATTGATTGATTGATTTAATTTGCACTGAGTGAATTGATCCAGGAATAAGTAACAAAACAGGACTTATAATTACTTAGGCTGTTTAGTTCCGGGTAACTTTTTTTAAGAAGAAATGCTTTGATTTCTTGTTAAATACTTTTATTTGTCTCGATGAAGTTATTTTAAGTGTTTAATACATTATAAGTGTTGATCTTATTTAATACTGAGTGTATTAATACGAGAATGAGCAATAAAGCTGATTTAAATACCCGTATTGAATATTATTTCTTTGTGTTTCAACCGCCCCTGGTATGGGGTCGGTTGTAACGGAGGATAGACTTTTTCAAAAACTGCTCCTGTGTGAAAATGAATATATCTGGGCATAAAACAATAGTACACATTTCAAGACAGATGTATGCCCTCACGTGTTTGACATTTTATTCAACCCTCAATAGCATAATGCTGATGCTATGAGCGATCAAAGCAAAATTGTTTCAACCGTACCCAGTCTACCCTACGTGAAGCAATTAAATTGTACATTTAATCTAAAATAGTTCCTGCATAACATAGCTTTCGGAAAAAGAAAAATTCGGACAAATGACTATTCGGAAAGACAAAATTCGGAATTTTAATGTGTTCCCAGGGAATTTTCCTTTCCGCCAGCCGCTGTATTGACCACTCATTCCTGGATAAATGTTCAAATATTTTAGTTATCTTGCTTTCATATTCGACGAAAGCAATTCATATCTTAAGCACTTTTATAGTAGTTTATGCAACAGTTGTATAAGAGAGGTCAAAAAAGACGAGTGGTGTGGTTACGATGTAAGCCGCAGGCGAACATCGTAAAGCAAGACGCCACGAGTATTTTTTGACTTAGTTATACACCGTTGCATACAATACTTTTTCTACGACTACGAGGGGCGGCTGATAAGTAATCTCCTTGGTCAGAAATATATACAAAAATAATGCTGGCTGGTATGGATTTATATTCGTTTGTTATTCTATTTTCAAAATGTATTACATTCATTTGTTTATTGCATCACGTTTATTTGTCTCCTACAATTGTTTCAAACATGTCGGTAGAAAAAGTGAAAATGGATAAAATCGAGCAGCGTGCGGTGATTAAGTTTTTGACTAAAGAAGGGAATACGCCTTCGGAGATCAGACAGCGTATGTTACGTGTGTTTGGCAGTTTGTGTTCTTCCGAATTTGTTATAAAGTTTTGGTCAAAGCAGTTTAAGTTAGGTCGTGAGAGTCTGGAAGATGATCCTCGTAGCGGAAGACCAGTTTCGGCCGTCACCGATGAAAATGTAGCCAGGGTGAAAAAAAATTATATTAGAGGACCGACGAGTGAAGCAGTGGGAGATAGCTAGAGATGTGGGCGTCAGTAAAGAGCGAGTCAATGAAATAATTCATGAGCATTTGAACATGTCCAAGGTTAGTGCACGTTGGGTCCCCAGAATGTTGACTGCATTTGACATGGAGAGGCGTGTCAAATGTTGCGAAGAGTTTTTGGAGATGAGTCGAGGGAAAGAGGAAGAAATAATTTCTAGAATTGTAACATGTGATGAGACTTGGATTCGACAATGGGACCCGGAAAGTAAGCAAGAGTCGTTACAGTGGAAATTTAAGGATGAGAAGCCGCCTCGGAAATTCAAGGTCTGTCCATCGGCAGGTAAACTTATGGCTACAATCTTTTGGGACACAGAAGGGATTTTGCTCATAGATTATTTACCGAAGAAAACTACAATGAATGCTGATTATTACTCAAACTTACTATACCAACTAAGAGAGACAATAAAAGAAAAACGGCGAGGTAAACTAAACAAAGGTATTCTGATTTTGCACGATAACGCACCAGTGCATACCGCCCGCACAACGAAGCTAGCAATTAAAGACAATGGCTTCGAAACCATTGACCACCCCCCTTATAGTCCAGATTTAGCCCCCTGTGACTATTTTCTGTTTAGACTTCTCAAGAAAGACCTCAGGGGACGAAGGTTTATGACCGATGACGAAATGAAGGCTGCGGTTACTGAGTTTTTTGACGACAAACCGAAAGATTTTTTTTTTAATGGTTTAAATTCAATATTTGAAAAATTTAATAAGTGCATTTTACTAGCAGGGGACTATATAGAAAAATAAAAAAAAATTAGCCACGACAGTCTTTTGTTTCATTGTTAGGTAGATTACTTTTCAGCCGCCCCTCGTAGGTTTCAAATAAAATGCAAAATTAAATTAACAAAATTTTATTAATATACCTAGGTTAGAATACGAACGAACGAAGCACAGAACAACAAACGAGCGAGAAACATTCGAAAACAATAAAATATGTGTCTATGGTTAACTTTGTTTTTTAATTGATGTGCACTTGCCAGGTTTCATTTTTTTTTTTAAAGTTGCACAATCGATTCAACTTGTGAAATAGGGACTAAAAAACACCTAATGATTTGAGAAATGAATTATTTTACCTGATTGGTCGATTTTAATATAGCTGCGTTCTGGTTGGTTGATACCAAATAAAATGTTTTTTTTAAAGAGTTAAATTAGTAAAAGAGTTTACATACCAAAAAGAACCTAACGTTCCGATCGACAGTCAATGTGTATTGTGATTGGTGGTTTAATTTGGTGAAGTATTTTGATTGGTCAAATTAACCTAGGTGTAAGCTTTGGCAGCTAGGCATATCGTTGTGGCTCAAAAAAGCACGTAAGTGCTGTTAAGGGGAATAGACTAGATAGACTTTTCTACGGAATGTTCTGCGGACATATTATCTATATTCTTATATTAGTGTTCGTGACTATATAAATGACAGATAAAAGTACAGGAGTAGGAAAAAATTGAAATGTTAGTGCGGAAAATATCCAAGGGATCTTTAACAGTTGTCTCCGGCACCACATTTCAAGGGCATCATATGCTCGGTGATTCTGCTGTCGATTTCAGTTAATTTATAGAACTAAAACGCCGTCGTTAAAACATGCGTATTAGTTTCCAAAAATATTGCATATTGGCAAAATGCAATACAAGCAATGGGAAAGTTAAAATATCCAGCAGATTAGTCGCTTTCGGGAGAAACAAACGCTTCCGCAAGTAAATGAACTCGTAGTGACATCTACCGGGAACTTGGCAACATTAAGCAACAGGTAAACGTTAGGTACTAAAAGAAAGAGAGAATCATTTGACAAATAATGTATATTATTGTGTTACGACGACCAATACCTAACAACTTTAGGTCCTATAAATTTAAATCTCATCTCCTTAAACTATATTTAAACTACGCGAAATAATCAAAAGTACCCCAAGTCATCGCAAAGGGGTTTTTGTGAGATTATCAAGTTAGATACCCCGTAAAACGTGTGTACACTTTTTAGAAGTATATTTTTTGTGAGATTTTGTCTTTTGTACAACAAAATGTTAACATGTATCAGGTATTATAAACAGGCACTTTGTTTATGGGTATTTAGATAGATTATGCAATAAAACAACTCTTTTTTCATATTAAAGTTTAATAAAGAAACTTAAACGATATTTTTTTTTAAAGGGGGCGTAGCGGGAAACTATTTCTATGCGTACGAAGTCGCGGGCGTCCTCTAGTAGACAATACATTAACTAAAGCAAAACTGGCTCATTGTGCTCGTGTCCAAGGAATTTCCCACAATAACGCCATCTGTTGGCAAATACGGACACTACAAACAAATTGAGGCTATCAGTCAGTCTACAAAGTGTTGCTCGACAATAGATGGCAGCTATGTCAACAAAGCTACTTAAATATAACTCCTCCTGGTGAATCATGTTGTCCTAGAGTCAACCCACGATAACTCTGCAATGAGGTGACAACAGATGATATATGATTTCTAATAAGTTTGATTATGGCAATACTGATTTTTAGTCACACAACACGTTTGAATAAGTATGTCATGTTTGAGTGACATGAAAGAACACAGATTATTTGTAAATTACTTTATCGTTGATTTTGGTTCGCAAATCCAGGGCAACTCTGTGAAGTAACCTCCAACACTGACGAAGAATATGCATCAAATATATTATAAAAAGTAGAGTAATACAAACTTAGAGTACTTAATCTAAAACTAACACCGAAAAGGTGGCCACTCAGCATGGTGTCAGGCTTACTAGCCTTGACGCTGGTTTTCAGGGCCACCGGGTTGAAGAGAGAGGAGAGCGCTCCCAATCCATCTCACTAAGTACTATTTATTAAAAGTAATACTTAAACTAAATTATTAACAATACTTAAACTAAATTATAAAACAAACAATGTGTGTGTGTGTGTGTGTGTGTGTGTGTGTGTGTGTGTGTGTGTGTGTGCGTGCGTGTGTTTGGTGTGCGTGCGCGCGTGTGAATGCGTATGTTTATATTTTTAATGATTATAGGATTTATGAATACAGGACGTCTGCTAAGTGTTGGCCAATTGGATATTTAGTAAATATAGTTTCATTTTATGTTTTAAGTTAGTAACGTTTTCAGAGTTTCTGATTGGCGGTGGGAGATTATTCCAACATTTCGTAGCAGCGTAGCGAAAGCTGCCACGAAAAGCATTGCCTACGGGTTAAGAACGCGTAATAGAGGACTTATGATATGAGTGTAGATAAAGTGATTTACAGTTTTAAATACACGATAAATCATCAGAATGAGAGGTACAATGCACTTAAGTTATGTATTACATTTAATCTTGATCAGAAGTAAATTGACCTAATAAAAGTTCAATAAATCTGTATGCATTAAGAGCAAGACGTCGAATAAACGCCATTTTCGGATATGTTCTACAATATACACCCGTAAAACGGGTGCCCTTCGACTCCCATAATTTTATTGTTTCGATTTTTGAAAGTCAGAAATTGGTATCCATATTATTTTTAGTCATAATAATCAATAGTCATAATTGTCGTTAGGTATAACGCGAAATAGATATAATGATTAAGTACTATAATGTTACATATCATACAAGACAAAAGTCATAAAATTGATCAGCATACTATCAAAAGGCATACCGTTTATTTATCATAAATATTGTAGGTCATATTTACATAAACAAATCACCGGCTTACAAAAAAATACCCCCAGCTGTCAGAAAAGTAGGTTAGGTTAGGTTAGAACTGTGACCCTTTACAGTGACCTTGTGACAGAAAATTTTCAATATTGTAAGCGTTATTTAAAATAATAATATTCCTTTTGAAATTCTACCATTCAATACAATCAGCACATTGAATGTTATGACCAATAACGGTATGGCATTCGATAGTTATGACTAATGAAAAGGGGGTTAAGGAAATTATGACTATTGAAATTATGACCAAAGACAAAATGACGAGCAACGATTATGAAAAACAACGGTATATGGATAAAACAAATCGAAAGATTAATGTTATGGGAGTCCATATAGACCCCCGAAAAACACTACCCATCTTTATGTTTGGTAGGGTAAAAAAAAATGAACAAAAAAACTCATTTAACCATAATTTTTATAAGGCTAAGGCCGCACAGATAGGAGGCTTGCTTAGCGCCTAGAGCCTAGCGTGAAACAAATGTACTAGAATCTTTGCAACCGGCCGCACTGCGCGCTTGGCGTCTCGCTAGGCGACTACGAACAAAAGTAACACGCTAGGCTCTAGTCGCTAAGCAAGCCTCCTATCTGTGCGGCCTTAGCCTAAAGAAGCACGCATTATTTGCGTGAAGATTAGTCTGCTGAAAATATGTATGTGATTTGCGTGAGTTGTACTGTAATGCCATCTCAAAGGGAACAGCTAGGTAATGGTACCCTGTTTTTTGGCCGAAATACGTTTCTCAAATGTTTCATTTGCCCACCCATATTGTTTTCTGTAACTGTAAATATTTCAGGATTTATTTTAGTAATATTTACGGTTACACAAAAAAAGCAAAAGAAACTTGGGAAACGATACGTTTTGCCATTCATATTTCGCCCATACAAAGGTAACCCCTAGGTCCACGGTATGTGACCTTTTTGACATAAAATAGTTGGCAACCCTAATATTTGATTCACACTCGCGGCTCGCGGCTCGTCTCGCGGCTCGACAGGCAAAGGTGATCGTTCGCTCGAGTGAAGGTCCAAGCGGCGAGTTTAAGTAGTCCCGACAGAGCGAACAAAACGCATTTAGCGCGTCTATTCAATTTGGCAGCATGACTTCTCGAACGTATAATGCTCCCTAATTGACAATGCACGCGCTAAAATGTGTTTTGTTCGGTCGGACGGGACTACTTAAACTCGCCGCTTTTATTCGCTCGTCCGTTCGACCGACCGCCGTTTTTTGAAAGAATAACACACCACAAACAACACAGAGCGAAAAAAACAGGTTCGCGCGCGAACGCGAGTGTGAACACCGCGCCCACATCCCCCGCGAGCCCCTTTGACTCGTGCCCAAAAGACCGCTCCCGACGCGAGCCGGCGAGACACGAGACGAGCCGCGAGACGAGCCACGAGTTCCCGTTTACATTCGCGTCTCGCGGCACGTCTCGCAGCTCGTCTCGTGTCTCGCGCGAGAGGGTAACTGAGCTATAACAGTGTTGCCAACCCTGGTACCTACGAAGCACAACAAATTACAATTGCACCGCAAAGCCAATATTTACGTTCGCGCGCAGTTATAAAATCTTCCTCGAAGGGAGAAGGCATTTGTTACTGTTGTTGAAATACTTATCGTTGTGAATATGAATTGTTTCCTGCTGATTTTTCTCCTGCTACTTACTGTAAATGGTGTAATGGCCAAGGTGTTCATGCCGAACTGGGAAGACCTGGATACTCGTCCGCTGCCGCGGTGGTATGACAAGGCTAAAATAGGTATTTTGTTGCATTGGGGTCTCTATTCCGTGCCCAGTTTCGGCTCTGAATGGTTTTGGCACGAATGGACCGGTAAGAAATATTTTGTTTTTTTAGACTAGGTATAAAATATTCCCCTTTAATCGCCGACACTTATTTCATAGTTTTGATTCGCCGAATTTTTATTTGATTGAAAGATTTCTGAAATCTTATTGTTTTTCGGTTATCTTAAGCATGGGTTACGTAGGTTAGGTTAGGTTAGACCAGTCTGTCGATAAAATGAAATTTCGGCGAAGTGAAACATACGATATGAGTGTCGGCGATGAAAGGGTACACCTATGAAATATAATAATCATCTCTTTTTAGAATTGAAGGCATGATAATCGTTATGTGTTAGGGAAAATCATTAAATGTATGCTTGTTTATTATTATTTGTTGCATTAGGTATGTCAACCACTCAGAGTAAACACTAAATAATAATTTCAATTTTGAAAACAAAATTCTCTCGGCCATTATTTGCCATAGTACTTGTACCTATATCTAAGTGTCATAATTAGACCCCGTTATCTTGTCGCAGTGACATCGCTATTTTGTAGGGATTGAATGTTTGTTTTATTTATCGTCTCTATATCGACGTTTGTAGTTTATATTATGCAACAAAGCGATTGATTTTTTGCCTTTTCAATCTCTGCTCAATATCAATTTTGCGTAGGTATTAAAACTTCTTGATTAAAAATAAGTAGATAACCTAATTACTGTGGAAAAACTAAGACAAACAGTTTTAATTAAAGAACACCCGCGACATTATTCCCATTCTTTTTTATTACATTTCTAGTAGTTATTGTCTTTGACTCATTCAGGGACATGACATATAACTTTAAGCACAATACCAGCACAAAAAAACGACGTCAGTGCGACAAAATAACGGGGTCTAGTCATAATTATGATACTTCTCCTATAATTTAACTGCTTTTTTGGATCCTCAGTTAAGCATAAAAAACGTACAAATATTAAGTTGTATGTTATTTCTTCTATTTATTTGAAAATGTTGGTCATCACCAAAAAAAAAACTTATTTGAAAAAAAAACTTCTACATACATACATAAACTCACACCTTCGTTCCCAGAGTGAGACAGGCAGACCTACGGAATTACCTACAACTCTAAAAACTTGTTGACAATTGGGATACACTAAAAAAAATAACTGCTTGCGTTTATATTTTAATTCGAAAGAATAGACTTTTCTAAAGATCTAATTTGAAGCATTTTATGATTAATTAAATACATACACACATACATGTACATACATACATGTACACATTAAGCCAGGACACAAGGTTAAGAAGGCACTCCATGAAACTAGTCAAGCCTCTGTGTGCTAGCAACCCTAGGAGACACTTCTTGTCGAATCGCGTGGTGAAACTGTGGAACACTTTACCAGAAACTGTTATTAGTGCACCTTCAGTGAACTCCTTTAAAAATAGACTTGATAAGTTTTTAAAAACTTTATAGACACAAGTGCAGTGATATACACGCATCAGCTCAAAGAGCTGCTAGTGTATTATAAATAATAATAATAATAACAATACAAGAAGGCTTATGATTCGGTGCCTCACTCATGGCTCGAAAGGATCTTAGAGTTGTATAAAGTTGATGCAACTTTGAGGTCCTTTTTAGGTGTGTGTATGAGGCAGTGGGTCACAGTCCTTCATCAACCAGGTGCTCGAGATGTCCCCTCTGATTCGCCTAGCTTGATAAAGATTGAAAGAGGCATCTTCCAGGGTGACAGTCTAAGTCCTTTGTGGTTTTGCCTAGCCTTGAATCCCCTCAGCTCTATGCTGACGGATTCTGGGCTTGGCTATCGACTTCGCAGAGAAGCTGAAGTCATTTCTCACTTATTGTTCATGGATGACCTCAAACTGTTTGCATCGAAGCGCCAAGATCTTATCGCATTATTGGAAATCACACAAGAGTTCAGTAATGCGATCAAGATGGAATTCGGTGTAGATAAGTGTGCGGATGGTGTGCGGTCATGCATGTTCAACGAGGGAAAGTTGTAAATTCGTCGAATTTGCAGCTTTCTGAGACGATGACTCTCAGATCTCACTCCGAAGTTGAAACCTACAAATATCTTGGTATGTCACAGTCTTTGGGTATTGTGGACGACGATGTCAAGCAGTCAGTGAAGGAGCGCTTCTTCTGCCGCTTGACAAAAAATCTTAATAGTCTTTTGTCGGGTGGCAATAAGGTGCGCGCCTTCAATGGCTGGGTGATGCCGCTGCTCACATACTCCTTTGGCATACTAAGGTGGACTCAGACTGAGCTGGACACCCTGGATAGGAGGGTCCGTCTACTGCTTAAATCACATCGCATGTTGCACCCACGCTCATCTGTTATGAGATTGTACATCCCGAGGAAATGTGGAGGACGAGGCATGTTAAATGCTAAGAATCTCCACAACCGCGAGGTGTGCAATCTCAGGGATTATTTCCTTAGCAATGAGTGTGGGATGCATCGTGATGTGGTTGCAGTAGACAAGAGCCTCACGCCTCTTTCCTTGGCAAACGAGAACTGGAGCAAACCAACGGTGTTGAGCACTGAAGACCGCAAGAACGTATGGAAGAGCAAGGAGCTACACGGACGCTTCTACCGGGCCCTAACAAGGACCGACGTAGACTTTTTAGCGTCTGTGAACTGGCTACGATTTGGTGACCTCTTTGGGGAAACCGAAGGTTTTGTCTGTGCAATTGCTGACGAGGTCATAATGACGAACAATTACCGGAAATGTATTCTGAGGGATGGCACGGTTGACATTTGTCGAGCATGCCGTTGCCCCGGCGAGTCCCTCAGACATATAATTTCCGGTTGTTCGCATTTGGCCAACGGCGAGTACTTGCACAGACATAACCTCGTAGCCAGGATCATCCATCAGCAACTTGCTCTTCAATATGGTCTTGTAGAGTCTGAAGTGCCGTACTATAAGTACGCACCGGCGCCAGTTCTCGAAAATGGTCGTGCTACGCTCTATTGGGATCGATCTGTCATCACGGACAGGACTATTGTTGCCAATAAGCCTGATATCGTGTTGACAGATCGATCTCAACGCCGGGCAGTGCTCGTCGACATCACCATCCCGCATGACGAGAACCTTGTGAAGGCCGAGAAGGACAAATTCAGCAAGTACCTTGACTTGGCTCACGAGGTGACCGCCATGTGGGATGTTGACTCAACGATCATTGTCCCGATAGTTGTTTCGGCAAACGGTCTTATAGCGAAGAGTCTCGACCAACACCTCAAGAGACTCTCGCTAGATGGCTGGATCAAGGGCCAGATACAGAAGGCAGTACTCCTCGACACGGCACGTATTGTGAGGAGGTTCCTCTCTCTGCAGCCCTAACCACCGGTAGCTTGAGCCTTGCCCCGCTGCCGGCGGCACTCGTAGGTTAGGTTTTTTATAATGTCTATTTTTTTGTATTAGTATTTTTATTTTACTTTTATATTTGAATATTTGTTATAAAAAACCTAATGTACAGAAAATTAAATAAATATCTAGAATAACAATAATAATAATACATAAACTCACGCCTTTATTCCCAGTTTGGGGTAGGCAGAGCTACAGAATTGCCAACAACTCTAAAAGCTTGTTGATAATTCTGTAACCACATTTTGCATAATCAGGCTAAGATGTTTACCAGTGTAGTAGTGACAGGTTGCAAGCCCATCGCCTAACAGTACTACAAGCCTTTATTCCCTTAGTCGACTCTTACGACATCCACGGGAAGGCATGGAGTGGCACTATTCTAAGCCGGCAACCACACAGCTACTATTTTATGATTAATTGTTATTGCTATTTAAAATAACTTCTTAAATAAAAGTAATCACGCCTATAGCCTGGCCAAAAAGTCGAGCCAGTGGTGACAGCTGCAACTAAAAAAATTCCATACAAAATTGTTGCCATGTTTACGCATTTTACGTCAAAAATGTGACATTGTGACGCCCTCATTTAATTTCTACTCTTTTTGGTCGCACTATACTTACTATGACAAAATGGCGAAGCTATTTAGAAAAATGGGTATACTTCGTCTAAGAATTAGAAAGACGATTTTTAGGGTTCCGTACCAAAATGGTAAAAAAGGAACCCTTATGGTTAGACTTCGTTGCCTGTCTGTCTGTATTTCACAGCAGGTTTTCTCAGAAACTACAAATGCTATCAACTTTAAATTCGGCATAGTTGTACAACTTGCTTGCCCGCATCAGTTTTTAGTAAAAAAAAAAGAAATTAATTTTATAAATAATTGAAAAGTGGTCTAGAATAGGGGGATGAAAAATGAAAGAGATTTGATTAAAATTTGATTATTCAAATGGGATGACATATGAAAGGACGCAATCTGCACATTTCAGAACTTTTTTTTTTAAATTATTTTATGCACTTTTTGATTTATAGCCCAAAATGTACAAAAAATTACCGTTCCCTTCTTATCTCCGAAGTTTATGGACCTAAAAATCTGAAAAAATCTTGACGTATACATAATTATTTATTATTTATGGGAAAAATAAAATGAAGTCTTCATTACTTACAGTTTTTGAGCAATAACCAAAATACTTTAAAAATCTGTATGAGTTTAGGCTACTCAAAGTGGACCTTATGGTATAGTAAATAAAGTTCATACCAAAATGAGTATTTTCTCTTGCGGTTACCAAGCATATTATCTCAAATACGGAACCCTCGGTGCGAGATTCCGACTCACACTTGACCGGTTTTTTAATTATCTGTGACCTGTTTTCGAAGTCATAATAGACTAACGTCATTCAAACGTAATGTAAAGAAACAATCGCATAAATAATAATAATAAATAATAGTTATTTATTATTTCAGAGTATTATAAGCATTCAACCATTGTTTATTACCTAGATCTCAATTAATAAAACAATTCCTATATGACCCTTGTTTCAAGACTAGATTTACTTAACATAATCACATTTTTGTTGAAAAGGCGGATTCCATACTACCAATAATGAGTTTCGACAATAAATGTTGATGCCGACATTTTGAACCTCTTGGGAAACCTCACCACAATAGTACATTGTTGCAGAGAATAGAAAGTACGCGATTTTGGACGAGTCATATAGAGTGTACGAGTCCATAAATTGCACTTTCTACCGAGGCAGACATAGTGCTTTTCACAACTACTGAGAGGAAATAAAATAAAAATTCATATTCAAAACTCAAATTTTGCATCATGATAATATGACATCACCGCCAATTTTACCATAGATAAGTTTTTTTAATCTCGTGGCACTCGAGATTAACCTTTTAAACTAACATGCGAGATGAAGATGTCAACTCCATATAAAATTGTATTTGTTTCGCCATATCTCCCATGTAATTTCATCTCTAGTGGTTCGAGATTAGGGGCCAAGTCTGAATTACATTTAAACAAAAAGCAGTGACATAGTTTTTAGTCTGTGTATCTTTTAGCAAAAATACACCTAATATTTTACGACACAAAATAGTGTGTTCTGATTGGTCGATTTAAATTTTTCATTTTAAGGAGATATCACACAAAAATTGATTGATTGATTTTCATTGGTAGTTAAAGTTGCACAACAATGTTCTCGACCAATCAGCAAACACGCCGACAAAAACATTCTTGGTCTGTCCTTATAAGTGACGTTTTGTGACCCCAAACAAGACCATCTATGGCCATATTTCCGAGCAGTGTTGTGAAAAAATTATTAACACACATCATTCATCACACATAACTCAAAAAAGAAATGGTCTCATTATATATACATAAGAATTACAGTCAATTTATAAACAAATAAATTTTACATGACAACAGCTGTCTTCAAACGTAGGTGTCAGCTAGATGTCTAAATTGTACTTTTAAAATAAAATATTTGACAGGTTTTATATGATTTATAGTAGGAGATCCGAATAGGAGACGATTTGCACCGGGCTGTTTATTCGATAAAAAGTATTTTATATCAAATTTAATATGCTAAGTAATATATGGCGAATAGGTTGACTGAAAAAATTCAGTCCAGTACATAATTAATTAAAAATTTCAAAATTAACATTGTTTTAAAAAATTGCAATAGGTTGTTTAATAGACAAATTACATACCAATCGAAAGTATGAAGCCTATAGAATATGCAAACGTTACGTTGACTATTTTTTTTACCGTCAAACTATTGGGTAGGCAGGTATAAACAGGTAAGTCGGTACTAGTAATTTGCACCAAACCTAACGTTTGCATATTCTATAGACTTCATACTTTCGGTTAGTATGTAATTTGTCTATTAAACAAGCATAAGCAATTTTAAAAAAAAAGTTCATTTTTAATATTTTTTTAATGATATAAGTACTGGGGGCTCAGACAAGATGCACTACGCTAATTAACGTTTCTATTCGATTCGTTTTTAAACCAATCGCGTCACTGTTAGACCACGTGACTTTTCGTATCACGTCATCTTCCAGTGACGCGATTGGTTTAAAAACGAATCGAATAGAAACGTTAGTTAGCGTAGTGCGTCTTGTCTGAGCCCTCTGGACTGAAATTGTTCAGCCTACCTATTCGCCACATTTTATTTAGCGTATTAAATTTGATATAAAATACTTTTCATCGAATAAACAGCCCGGTGAAGGTCGTCTCCTATTTGGATCTTAAAACCATTATGTAAACCCAAAAAAGAGGTTGATTCGAACCGCATTTAGGGGTCAAATGAAGGTAATTTTAATTGTAACTGTTGAATTGTTTTAATCTACCTACAGGAATCGATTTGAGAAGCCTATTCCTCGAAATGGTTTTTAAATTTTCATACATTTTCTAAAGTCGGTGTATCCCAATTCCGCAACCGCATTTTGCACGTACAAAAAACTTATTTTTTTGAAATATCTACTTGTTTTTGTCATTTTAACAGTTTTGAAATTGCATTGACCTTGATCTGTTGCTAGTACGAAAAAACCCACGTTATAAGAGATTCATGGCAAAGAACTATCCGGCTGGCTTTGGTTACGAAGACTTCGCTCCGATGTTCACCGCCGAGTTCTTCGAGCCTAAAGAATGGGCTTCGCTGTTTCGACAGGCTGGGGCCAAGTAAGTTTGTATTTTCTTTTTCATCACACTTGCTCGTAAATAGTGGTCTAATATGCTAGAAAAATCGACCGTAAATCCAAAATAATACCCGCGAGCCTTTTTTTTACCATTACGCCCTATCGTGCGTAATAGCTTTTTTTTTAAATATAATACGTGGACTCAAACTATCATAATACGCCAGGACCCCAATTCTTGTGCCATTCGATATGAAGTTTCATTCGAGATAAAATGTCAGTTGCATACAATAAAAAATTCTATAAATCTCGCATATAAACTATTGATCTCGACTATCACTCGAATCGGACTCCTGAACACGTTTGACATTATCTGTGGTAAGTCACAGACAATGATGTAGTCTGCCGCTAATTTATAAATACTGATTATAAATTGTGTGATTCCAAAATAATAATTAAAAGGGTGTCTTTGTGCACATATTAAAATTTATATATCAATAAAAATCATGTCGCCATATAGAAGAAATGGATAATGCGACTCCGACGGACATCGCCAACGCGGTTAAAATTATTAGTGACAATCTTAAGTTAAAAATGTGATCTTTTATCTGATTTTATTTCATTTCCTCGCAATTGTGATGAAAAACATTGTATGTTACACGGGTGCTAAAGGAAATACAAAGCTCGAGTCATTAAAGCCCTCAGCCTCAGACTCTCGTTTGTAATTCTGTCTTTACCACCCTTAATACACAATGTACTATTACTATACAGGGTGGTAAAAACGACCGTCATATGGACGGTAACTATCTTAAATATTGGCAATAGCAAATTCTACGCAAAGCAGACTTACTTTTATTATTGTAAAGAAATAATCATAATGCATTTATGGATTTATGAATTTCTTTCTGCCTTAACCGGGAATCGAACTGCAGTCGAATATGACAACACAATAGAGTCGTGTTTTATAATACAGATCGAAAAGGTCATTGATTGTTATCATTAATAACTATTACATACACATTAAGCGCAATTCACACAGCGGGCGGGAGCGGGTCGTGCGCCGGGCGGGTCGGGAGTTCGGCGGGTGTTTTAACATGGAGTTATATGGAAGCATTCACACACGCGGCGGGACGGGTCGGGCGCGGGTCGGGACCGCCGCGGGTCGGTCGCCGGCGTCCTTGGTCGTAATGAAACGCATTCTCCGATAGGCATTCTCACAGAGCGCGTTGTAAATTCTACTCTATTTACTCGCCATTAACATCCGATCCCGAATGCCCGCCTGCGATTACCCGCCGCGTTTCGGCGAACGGCCCGTCGCGGGTCCCGCGCTGGTCCCGCGATGAAAACGACATGCTCGGCGCCCGACCCGCTCCCGCCCGCTGTGTGAATTGCGCTTTAAACTAAATAAAGCCCGTAAAAAGAACACTACTTTATTGTTTTATCATATTCGACCAGTTCGATTATTGGATAAGGCAGACGAATTTTCAAATATCCATAAATGCTCTTGAACGGTTTCTTAATAGCGATCGGCAATCTTCGTTTTTCTATGACACACTAGAGACAAATATACTGTCAGTTGCGAGTGCAAGCGTGATAGCGAGAGCCAGCCGAAAGCTAAGATTAAAATCAGTTGCGTAGTTTGAAACATCTAAGCGTGCATACACAGAGCGACGCACGGCGAATACAATGTGAAGAATGGCTGCGTTTATGTCGCGTGACAAAATGTGGATAAAACATCCGTCACTTTCTGACACTTATATAAGAACGAGAGTGACGGATGGTTTATCCACATTTTGTCACTCGATAAACGCAACGATGCTAGGCTCGCAGTTCTTCTAAATATGGTATCATATCATTAAAAAACACCAACAGGTACGTTGTTCTGACAAGCAAACACCACGATGGCTTCACCCTGTTCCCGGCAAAGCAGTACAGCAATTGGAGCTCCGTAGACAATGGGCCTAAGCGAGACTTGGTCAAAGATCTATCCGCGAGCGTCCGCAAGGCGGGCCTTAAGTTCGGTGTCTACTATTCCCTCCTCGAATGGTTCAACCCCGACTTCGTTAAGGATAAGAAATCAAAATTTAAAACTAAAACATATCCTCAAGGGAGGTTATGGCCGAATATAAAACAATTGGTCAACGACTACGAGCCCTCAGTTCTGTGGGCAGATGGGGCCTGGAAGGCGACTGATCGCTACTGGAACTCGACGGGGCTGCTCGCGTGGCTGTACAACGACAGCCCTGTGAAAAATGAGATTGTAACTAATGACCGATGGGGTCATGGATGGGCTGGGAAACACGGAGATTTTTATAATTACAGAGACAGATTTAATCCAGGTAATATGCGACTAGATTCTCCGAGAAATTTTTGATAAAACGTCTAATTTTATTAAAATAAACATTTTATAATGTAGGTAAACTGTTGTCTCACAAGTGGGAGAATGCGTTTACCCTGGACTATAAATCCTGGGGGTACAGGAGGCACCTTCCGCTGAGTCATATCATGAGCTTCGACAAGTTGCTGTACGAGGTTGTGTCCACTGTCAGCTGCGGAGGTGAGCTCTTGCATTAAGAAGTCCAATATCCACAGAATGTACACCACACGTATAACCTCGTATCGTAAGGTCCAATGTGTAATAGGTTGTACATAATCAAGGCAATTTAAGTAAAACTGTATTGTAATAAGAATAAGGTTTATTTTCCTATGTTCATCAAATGAAATTGGCATTATCGAACAAACGCAATTGAACTTAATTGCCTTGATGGTAGATTCAAAGTCCCACTTACAAAACACTCCCTGTTTGCAGTATGGTGGGCCAAACTAGGTCAAACATGTACATATATAAAAGAAGAAACTGACTGAAATATCAACGCACAGTCCAAACCGCTGGGTCAAGGGATTCCACATTCGGCGCGTAGGTTCCTTATGAGGTCTAGGGGTGCACTAAGAAAGGATTTTCCGAAAATCGACCCGAACGGGAAGAAATAGACGGAGTAGCGGAAAACAAGTTCTACGCGTACAAACACCCGAGCGTTCTCTAGTAGGCACAGTCGAGTTCATAAATATGTGTACACTTTTGTACCTTGTCTGTTTAATGTAATGTTTAAACTGCCATATATGAATTGTTACAGCGATTAAAGTGACAAGGTACTGAAGTGTACACATAATATCAGGGTATCTAAGTACTAAGTAGTTATGTAGGTTTTCCCTTGTTTCACCGACACTCATTTCATAGAACGTATCTCTTCGCAGAATTTTCGTTTCATAGAAAGCTATTTTCTGCGAAACCCGTGTTGATTTCAGGTTATCTTGTGATGGTTACGCCTAACCTAACCTAACCTACATGAATCATATTTAAGATAACCTGAACTCAACTCGGGTTCAGCAGGAAATAGCTTTCTATGAAGCGAAAATTCTGCGAATTGATACGTTCTATGAAATGAGTTTCGGTGAAACACACGGGGACACCAGTTGTGTTATATTGTAAAAATGTTCCAGGGAACGCTCTTATCAATGTAGGACCGACGAAAGAAGGCACCATCTCACCGATATTCCAAGAACGGCTCTTGTCGCTGGGTAAATGGCTGAGAATTAACGGGGAGGCTATATACGAGTCCACTCCGTGGCGCTATCAAAGGGACTCTGCTAACGGCGACGTGTGGTACACTTGCACAAAAAAGTACTACGAGTTCAGTTCGTCCATCTGGAATGATTCAAAACCCGTGGAAACTGTCTATGCGACTATGCTAAAATGGCCGACGGATAATCTTTTGACACTTGCGGATGTCACGTCGCTATTAATATACAATACTTCGTCAATGAACATATATATGTTGGGTTATGACTATGATGATGGATTTCTGGAGGTAAGATTTCAGGGTTGTGATTCTCTCAAAAAGCAAAGGTGATCGTTCGCTCGAGTGAAGGTCCAAGCGGCGAGTTTAAGTAGTCCCGACAGAGCGAATAAACACATTTTAGCGCGTGTATTCAATTTGGCAGCATGACTTCACCAACGTATAAGGCTCCCTAATTGACAACGCACGCGCTAAAATGTATTTTGTTCGGTCGGACGGGACTACTTAAACTCGCCGCTTTTATTCGCTCGTCCGTCCGACCGGCCGCCGTTTTTTGAGAGAATAACACACCAGATTTAAATTAAACTGTTGTAGGATTTAGAACGTAGGAGACATAAAATACCAAAGTTGCGTCACATTCATACCCAACAAGACAGTTCAGAAAATATCCTTGATACTTTAATATATTACGTTACGTAAATTAACAGCACCAGGGGCCGCGAAGTTTTTTTTTTTTTTATTTATTTATTATAAGTATATATTTTTTACATAGTACCATACTCTAAATGTCGCCAAACTGTGTGTCAGTTTGTTGGCGACTGATGCGCTCAATAATCTAATACTACTTGGGAGGTACATAGATACTAGTGATTACTTACTTACTAACTTAATTTACGTTTACATTTGGAGTGCCAGCATGGTAAGTCATTCCGCCGCCCGTTATTTTGAAGCATTATGGCGGGTGGACGCTTTCTCTGAGAACGCATTTTTGAAATAGTTTACCCGACGCCGCCGATGGCGTTTAGAACGACCACCCGCTGTCCGCGGAGTTCAGCGTCTACCACCAGCCGACGCCCGCCGCGGGTGACGGGTCAGACCGACCAAATTATTTCAACAATATGATTGAGATAATAGATTGTTAGTAGGTATTATGAGTTCTTTTCTCAACGCATTATTTGTTTGTTCTCAGTGGAACGTATCTAAAGGGAAAACTGACATCTCTTTGCCGAACCAAGCTGCTGTAAATTCTTCAAATGCTTGGACGTTGAAGATTACTGTACTTTAAAAAGGTTAATAAGATAAGGCAATGGATATTGGGAATCAGAAAAACCATGCAATAAGAGAGCGAAAAAGACGTCTTTTCGGCTCGCCTAGCTGATTCGCGCCGAACAGAGCCGAGCAATGTCTTTATATATTTTGCGTGTCGATAGATAAAGCTGTTTCATTGGTCGATATGCCGCATGCTTGTAGTAGTAGTAGCCATCCATTGACGTGTTATTCTGGGGATTCCTTTGAAACGCATAAAATCTTTTCGCATAATGTATCTTTTCGCATAAAATCTTTTCGCATAACATCCTTTTAGGCTGAAATTGCAGAATTTAATAAACATCTATTGTGTAGATTAGGTAAGGTTAGGTTAGGTTAGTTTTTTGAGATAATTAAAATAAAACAGTTCCTATTGCAAAAACAGTTTTCGGGCAATAAAAAATGCGAAAAGATACATTATGCGTAAAAAAATATTCGATTCAACAGTGAACCGTTATTCTGTTAAAAACTTTTGCCAAAAAGCAGATTCATTTACCCATTTTTTTTAATTAAATTTTGACATGATGTTTTGTTTTTAACTATTGTGTCTTATGATTGCTTGTTCTGACTTAAGATAAATTATTCTTTGTACATTTAATGAACATACATATATTATAACACATTTATTTTTAAATATTTGTCATGAATGTATAATAATCAGAATTTCCTTTAAATAAATCTATTAATTAGTGTAAGTGTTTTATTACCGCAGGTAATTTAATAAAATAAATACTAAAATAAATACTATAATAGGGTTGTACTTGTGTATTGCAATAAATAAATTAATTAATAAATAAATAAAATAAAATGAGTTCATCAGAGCCCACCACCTGGCATCCTGCCCAAGCATTAAGTTATTAATATCCGAAATGATGGAACGTTCTGCATCTTTTTTATATCATTAAACTGTTTTTTTAATCTTGGGACTATTTATATTAACGGATATTTAAATTATAAACTATGCGATGGCCGTAAAAGTTTGAAGGAACTCGTTTTGATATTAAATTTTTCGATAACAGTTTCAAATACTTTTTTCAAAGTGACATTTACATTGTAGATAGTAGTAGATTAGTAGATATTAAGTTAATGGGATAAAGTAGAAATTAACTGAAACAAATTTTATTTCCACCAACTGTTATGTTATGTCAACGTCTTATTTATCTGTATAGGATGAAAACAGTTATCTTTGTTAATCGACCTATACGTACTTTATACTGTATGCAAGTTGCATGTTCATATTTACGCTAACTCATAGTCATATTTGTCGTAAGAAAGTACAATTTATCGATAAATTAATATCGTTCGGAAGTCCCTAGGACAATTTTATTCGTTCCACAAAACTTTGTCTGGCCATGACGTCATTGCTGGAAGAATTTTCGAAACTGGTTGGTGCGTTAAACCAACATTATATTCTAAAAGAAAACCGGTTAAGTGCAAACGGACTCGCGCACCGAGGGTTCCGTATTTAATATAATATGCGTAGTAACCGCAAAAGAATATACTCATCTTGTTATGAACTTTATTTTCTATAACTACAATAAGGTCCATTTTGAGTAGTCTAAATTTTTATACAGATTTTCAAAGATTTTTTGCTATTTCTCGTAAAAACTGTATATAATGAACACTTCATTTAATTTTCCGCGTAAAATATAAACAACTATATATACGTCAATTTTTTTTTCAGATTATTTGGTCCTTTACGGTTAATTTTTGTACATGTTTGGCTATAAATCAAAAAGTACGTACGTCTTAGAAAATTCGCGCTCGCCACACTCCTCGTATACGTTTTTTAAAGGCCAGAGGCAAGAAAATACTCATTTTGTTATGAACTTTATTTTATATACGGATTTTCAAAGATTTTTTGTTATTTCTCAAAAACTATAAACTATGAACAATTCATTTTTTTTACTATTGTTGAATTCTGTAAATACAAAATGAATCGAATTCATTATTATAAAACTCTATCCTTATTATTTGTATAGCTCACCTCAGGAATTTGACAGATTTTTTGATTAATAAACTTCGGAGATGAGGGGGGCGGGAACGGTTAGTTTTTGTACATATTTGGCTATAAATCAAAAAGTACGTCTTAGGCCAAGCGAACGAACAAGAATTCTACGCATTATCTCTTACGTTTTCTTTGTAAAAATAAAGACAAAACATGTTCTAAAGCACTCCTTCGCTGGGTCTAAACGCACCATTAGAAAATTTGCGCTCGCCACACTCCGCGTATACGTTTTTAAAGGCCTGTTTTGTTTGTCACCAAAACTAGTGCCAAACATTGGAGTGAATTGTTACTTTTGACTACTTTATAGTGTGTTTTTAGTGTTCATGCGGTCTTAATTGTTGTATTTTCGCCAGCAAAAACCACAACGCTCGCGAAAAGAAGAAAACCACCGTTAACCGGTATTAATTTCTCATTCTGAGCCGCCTTAATCAAGAAGGCACTCAATGACAGAAGATTTGTCTGCTGACAATATGTGATTTGGGTGGGTTGTACTGTATTGCCATCTCAAAGAGAACAGCTAGGTAATGGTATACTTCCTTTTGGCCGAAATATGTTTGGCAAAATGTATAGTTTCTCAACCGTTACATTTGCCAACCCATTTTTTCATCTGTAACTGTAAATATTTCGGGATTTATTTCAGTACCATCGTGTAGAACCCTATAGTGAAGTTAGGTTAGTTATTATAAAAGTCCATAAAATTTACGGTTATAGAAAAAAACCTGGTTTGGCAAAAAAAACTGTTGGGCAACGATACGTAATACTATGTCCACGGTAAGTACCTTTTTTACGTAAAATGGTTGGCAACCCTAACAATGTTGCCAACCCTGGTACCTGCGAAGCACAACAAATTGCAATTGCATCACAAAGGCAATATTTACGCTCTGCGCCACGCCGTTCGCGCGCAGTTATAAAAGCTACCGCGAAGGGAGAAGGCATTTGTTCAGTTTCGATTATTTGAATTAATATCGTTGTGAATATGAATTGTTTGCTGCTGATTTTTCTTCTGCTACTTACTGTAAATGGTGTAATGGCCAAGGTGTACAAGCCGATCTGGGAAGACCTGGATACTCGTCCGCTGCCGCGGTGGTACGACAAAGCTAAAATAGGTATTTTCTTGCATTGGGGTGTCTATTCCGTGCCCAGTTTCAGCTCTGAATGGTTTTGGTACAAATGGACCGGTAAGAAAATATTTTGTTTTTTTTTAGAAAAGATTATTGAAAGATTTCTTCTGAACACAATCTTTTTTTCGGTTATCTTAAGCATGGGTTCTGTAGGTTAGGTTAGGTTAGACCTGCCTGTCGATGAATTGAAAATTCAACGAAGTGAAACATTATACGAAATGAGTGTCGGCGATGAAAGGGTACACCTATAAAATATAATATTCATTTGTTTTTAGAATCGAAGGCATGATAATGGTTATCTGTTAGGGAATAGTACATTGTGCGTCAAGGGCGGTAAGAAGGAGATTGCTAACGAGAGACTATTAGAATGACTCGAGTTTGTAATCCCCTTACTGCCCGTGATACACACAATGTTTTTCATCACATTTCCGAGAAAATAAAAAAATAGAGAAAAAATATACAAAATACGCTTCGGAAACAACAATCAAACAAATTAACTCGACTCGCTAAAAGAGTTTGACAACTTTTTTCATCATAGTCTTCCACAGATAATGCTTAGAACTGCTTTAGTTTTTAAACTTGACAGGCCATACTGCCAGATTGTACCGATTTTCAAATTGAAATTTAATAAAATAATTGCAAATGTCTCTGAAATAATAGAAAATATAAATATAATGCAGATATGTACCGTATAAGTCTAATTATACAGTAAATTTGGTTCGTAGCCAAATTTTTAAATGGGAAATAAACCTCGGCTGATTTTACACCTCCTTAGTCTGAAAAGATTTGCGAGTGGATTCTATATTTTAGAACTAAACTCCAATAATTTTACTGCTTTTTGGATCCTCAGTTAAGCATTAAAAAAACGTACAAATATTAAGTTGTTTGTTATTTCTTCTATTCGTTTTGAAATGTTTGTCATCAACAAAAAAAAAAAAAATTGAAAAAAGTTCTTTAGTACAACAGGAAAAACTTATACATACCTACATACATAACCCACACCTTCGTTCCCAGAGTGATTAAGCGTTATTGCTATATAAATTATTTTCTTAAATAAAAGTAATCTCGCCTACTTACTATGACAAAATGGCGGAAATATTTAGAAAAATGGGTATACTTCGTTTAAGATTTAGAACGATGATTTTTTATTATCTGTGATCTGTTTCCAAAGTCACAATAGACGAACGTCATTCAAACAGTACAGAAACAATCGCAATCCGATATAGTTATGTATTATTTCAGAGTATAATAAGCATTCAACCATTGTTTATTACCGTGACCTCAATTTATAAAACACTTCCTATATGACCCTTTTTTTAAGACTAGATTTACTTAACACAATCACATTTTTGTTGATGAGGTGGATTCCATACTTCTAATCATGAGTTTCTTCAGTAAATGTTGATGCCGTCGTTTTGAACCTCTTGGAAAACCTCACCACACAAATTATTAACAATCATCACACGTAACTCAAAAGAGAAATGGTCTCATCAATATATTAATTTCAACATAAGAACTACAGTCAATTTGTAAACAAATAAATTTGACATGACAATAGCTGTCTTCAAACATAGGTGTCAGCTAGATGTCTAAATTATACTTTTAAAATAAAATATTTGACAGGTTTTATATGTTTTATGTAAACCGACAAAAGAGGTTGATTCGAACCGCATTTAGGAGTCAAATGAAGGTCATTTTATTTAAATTTTAGTATAATTAATTCATTGTAACATATTGTTTTAATCTACCTACAGGGATCGATTTGAGAAGCCTATTCCTCGAAATGGTTTTTATATTTTCATACATTGTCAAAAATCGGTGTCTCCCAATTCCGCAACCACATTTTGCACATACAAAAAACTTATACTAGTTTTTGACATTTTGACGTATTTGACAGTTTTGAAATGGCATTTACCTTGATCTGTTGCTAGTTCAAAAAATACCACGTTATAAGGAATTCATGGCAAAGAACTATCCGGCTGACTTTGGTTACGAAGACTTCGCTCCGATGTTCACCGCCGAGTTCTTCGAGCCTAAAGAATGGGCTTCGCTGTTTCGACAGGCTGGGGCTAAGTAAGATTGTATTATTTTCTGTTATTGGAAATAGTAAATTCTACGCAAAGGAGACTTACTTTTATTTTTGAAAATAAATAATTCAAAATTCAAAATATTTATTCCGCAAATAGGCCACATGAGGGCTCTTTTACACGTCGGTAATATAGAGTGAATCTACCAGCGCTTCGGACAAGACCATCATTGCGGAGAAGAAGCGCCGCAAGAAACTCCAGCAGAAGGTCATTTTTTCAATCATAAAACATACAACAACAATACTTAAAAGTAAATTACATTAAGTAATAATAAGGCAATAAAGTAATAAATAATAAATTCTTAAAACTACCAAAAATAAACTTATTACAAATTTAAGGTCAATAAACCTAAACTAAAAATGATGAATATGAGAACAACACGACGAGGTCTCTTCGTCAAAACCTATAAGTATAATAATTAATTGAACAACAAGTCCTGTCGAACTTGAACAGACCGGACCCCACAAACAGCACCCCGGTCATTCTCCAGAATTGTGTTCTCAGTCTAATTAACACCGCCCTTTTTTTCCACTTGGTTTTTGATAAAATTTATGCAAAATGTAGTAACATATCGACCATTCAAACTTTAATATTTATTGGGCACTTAATTATTATTAGCGGTTAATTAACTAGAAGGGTTTTAATATTTGCGTGACGCGCGAATTAGAAAAGCGATGCGTTAATTAGGTTTACTTGCTTGCGAATTAAAAAAACTACGCGTTTATTAGATAAATGTTCATGCCAAATATATATTTTTTAGGAAATAAGACAAAAACTGTCAGACTGTCTATTAATTTTATCATATTTATTATATTGCAACGTCGAAACTATTAGGAACATAAAATATGCATCACGATATACGTACATAATAAGCTAACTAATATTTCACTGAAATAATCGTTCTATAATCAACAATGAAAACGATAAAGAAAATCAGAATTAATAACTTTATATTATACCTTAGGTATTATGAACAAACGATAACAAATAAATTGCCGTATCTGCTAAAGAAAAAATAATACTTCTTCCTCCTACTTTTTACATTCCTTATCTATCTTTAAAAAAAGTAATTTAAAATTTAAAAACCCGATGAACTAAAAGGATATAAATAAACTAGTTAATTTTATTGAATCTAAGGACACCTCATAATTCATAATGCTAAAATCCGTCCAGCCGTTTAAGCTTTACATACATAAGTTATGTAACATAACATACAGACATTCAACTTTAAGTATGTAGTTTAATTATTGGGGGTGGTTTTAATACATAATTTATACAAATATGAAGAATGATGCCGGGTCCCTAGGATTTTCCTTACATGATTAGAATTACAGTTGTCACTTATTGTCAAAATGCAACTTTTTAATGTGGTCAGCAAAATTTTCATGTTTTCCAAGAGAAATATGCTAGGAAAAATAAAATAACCTCTAAAAACATATTGTCCAAACACTTAACACACAGATACGATCATAAGGATGATTTTAAGGTTAGGGCCCCTCTAATAACACCAGTTTGACATAATATATGTCATTCTAATCATGCCATCATTCTTCCGGGAATTACATTTTTGTAAAAAGATTATTCCTGTAAATTAATTTAAACTGGTTTAGCTTAAGCGAGCAATTAGAAATAAAATACTTTTATGTACCAAAACCCTTTTTTTCTACTCTTAAACTAATTAACGCGTTCATTTTTGGCCCGTGAATTAGACGTGTGTATTAGGGATTCTTGATAAAAAAAATATAACTTCTTTTAGGTACATGTGATAAACTATATAATCCAGTAACTGTTAAATACTGAGGTTCTTAATGTATACAATAATTTACAGAGCTATAGAGTTATTGGCTGATTTTAAAAACGTGAACGTGTTAATTAGAATTTACGAGAACCAAAACATGCGAATTAGATACTTACATTTGTAGTGTGCGATCCACACAACATTAACACGTCTTTCTCTCAAGAGGGTCTTGACATGAGTGTCTGCTCACGCAAAATGCATTACCGACATCTGTCTCTTTCTTCAATGGCCTTGCACGGACAAGAATGAAAGCGGCGCGTGAATTAGTACACGTATCGGGACAAAGTTTCTTTATTTTATATCTCAGTGCTATATTACTAAATAAAATTGGTATTTTTTTTGTAATTTGGATATCTTATCTTTCATTAAATAAAAATACTTTCATTCATCTTTCCTCTTGTATATGATCGGGGAACATAGTTATATTAGTGATTTCGGAAGTGGGACGCGCGGTGTTAATTAGGAGAATGGGGTATTGATTTTTTTTTTCTCCTTGAAAGGTATTGAATATTTACTTGAAAATTCATGTACACCTCAATACGAGTACCTTCTAGGAACAAAAAATATAAATTATACCAAATTCAATAGTTTTATATTTTTTAAGCCCGAGGACATACAGAAATGGCTGTCTGGAGAATGACCGACCCGTTCACGAGTATGACGCGTATCTCAGCCATCGCCTCTCTCAACCATTTGTTCGGGAAAGTGGCGACCCGATCAACGACGCCGCGGTAAACAAAGACCTTTGAGCGAGCATGACATGCTCATGCTGCCGGACAACATAAAATGAATATTGTATGAAACAGCTGTCCGGCGAGAAACGTCACAGTGTGTTCTCTTTTAAAAGCGTCTTGTACACACAAAAACTCTCTCTCTCTCTCTCTTCTTCAGCCTGTTGCCACCCAATGCTGAGTGTAGGCCTCTTCCATTGCACTCCATTCTCTACGGTCTTGGGTCTTCCTCATCCAGTCACACAAGAACTAGTAAAGATAAAAAATACAAATAGTAAACATAAAATTGAATGCTTAAATACACAGTTTGCTTAAAGGCTATGTTTATCAAGGTACAAATATTGTAAATATCCTAGACACTACTTAAAGACATCTTGGTCACCAATGAAGTCACTTATAGTGTAATATGCCCTACCCAACAAGCAGCGCTTGATGTGAGACTTAAATTTATTGAACGGCATATTGACGATATCAGATGGTATCTTGTTGTAAAAACGTATACAGTTCCCTGCAAACGAAGTGCTTACCTTACGGAGACGGTGGCCTGGAAGAGCGAGCTTATCCCTATTTCTAGTATTTAAATTATGAACGTCGCGGTTATGCCTAAACTCATGTATGTGTTTGCGTACATACATGATATTCTCAAAGATATATTGAGACGCGACTGTAAGAATATTGATTTCTTTAAATTTATCCCTAAGTGAAACACGAGACCCCAATTGATAAATAGCACGTACAGCCCGCTTCTGTAGTACAAAGATGATTTGGATGTCGGCCGCTCTTCCCCACAGCAAAATTCCGTAGCTCATAACACTATGGAAATAACTATAGTACACAAGTCTCGCCGTCTCGACGTCAGTAAGTTGTCAAATTCGCTTTACTGCATAAGCCGCCGTACTTAGTTTACCTGCAAGTGTGGATATATGCGCACTCCATTGCAGTTTCGAGTCGAGAGTGACACCTAAAAATACTGTTCCATCTTCGAATTCCAGTGTCTCATCCTTCAGTCTTATTTTATCCACATTCATACTTTTCACTTTGGACAGAGAAAATTCTATGCACTTAGTTTTTTTGGCATTTAAAAGTAAGTTGTTGGCTGTAAACCATTCAACAATTGTAGACAACGCAACATTGATCGTCAGCAAACAAGACTATTTCACGTTTATCGCGCACTACATACGGGAGATCGTTAATATAGATTAAAAATAAGAACGGGCCCAGAATAGAGCCTTGAGGCACTCTCATAGCAACAGTCCCAGAGGATTGTGTTCTGTTAATGTCTACCCGCTGAGTTCTGTGAGCAAGGTTCTTACCTGTAATAAGATCAAGTGCACCGTTTTTAATGCCATAGTAGCTTAACTTCCGCACTAACGTTACATGATCAACACAATCAAATGCCTTGGACAAATCACAAAATACTCCAATTACATCTAGTGATTTTTCCCAGGCATCAAAGATAATGTTTTACTAATGTAGAACCGGCATCAGTAGTTGATCGTCCCTTGGTAAATCCGAATTGACTGCTATGAAGTAGCTTATATTGATTAAAGTGTAAGGATATTTGATTAAGAATTTATTTCTCAAAAACTTTACTTAGTGTTGGTAGTATCGAGATCGGTCTAAAATTTGTGGGGTCTGATTTTGCTCCTGACTTAAACAAGGGTGATGATGATGATGAGTGGGGACGCCGCCGAGGCAGGCGGGCGGTCGAGTGGCTCTCCATTCATTCCGCCCCTTAAACAAGGGTATGATCTTACTATGTTTCATCAAATCAGGAAATACTCCAATATCGACGCATTTGTTAAACATAGTTAGCTAGGTAAGGCGCAGTTGACTCTAAAATGGAGTTAAGTACTGTAACTGAGAGGCCCCAAAGATCTTCAGTCTTTTTGATATAAAGAGACCTAAACGTTTTGATCACAACTTTAGAGGTGACATGATAAAACTTAAACGAATTCGTGCATTCCTTAACATTAGATCTTAATAATATTTCAGCCTTATCAGGAGATGATAGTAAAGATTTAGTGGTCTCCAAAAGTACATTCGTAAAAAACCGCTCGAATTCTTTTGCTACATCAAGGCATTTTAATGCATTTATGGATTCATGACTTTCTTTCAGCCTTAACCGGGAATGGAACTGCGGTCGAATATGACGACACAATAGAGTCGTGTTTTATAATACAGATCGAAAAGGTCACTGATAGTTATCAATTTTATAACTATTACATACACCTTCAAACTAAATAAAGCCTTTAAAAAGAACCCAACTTTATCGTTTTATCATATTCGACCAGTTCGATTACTGGTTAAGGCAGACGAATTTTCGAAAATCCATAAACGCAAGATTTATTTTTTTCAAAAATAAAAGTAAATCTTCTTTGCGTAGAATTTGGTATTTCCGCCGTCCACCTTGTATAATTACTTATGTGATACTTCTTTGGAGCTGTGATCGTATACTTTATCATTTTGCTTTTTGTAGTGCTCTTCGAAGGTGAAAAATGTTTCATTAATTGCGTTTATGTCGCGTGACTAAATGTGGATAAAACATCCGTCACGTTCTGACACTGATATAAGAACGAGAGTGACGGGTGTTTTATCCACATTTTGTCACTCGATAAACGCAACGATACTAGGCTCGCAGTTCTTCTAAATATCATTAAAAAACACCAACAGATACGTTGTTCTGACAAGCAAACACCATGATGGCTTCACCCTTTTCCCGGCAAAGCAGTACAGCAATTGGAGCTCCGTAGACAATGGGCCTAAACGAGACTTGGTCAAAGAACTATCCGTGAGCGTCCGCAAGGCGGGCCTTAAGTTCGGTGTCTACTATTCCCTCCTCGAATGGTTCAACCCCAACTTCGTTAAGGATAAGAAATCAAAATTTAAAACTAAATCATATCCTCAAGGGAGGTTATGGCCGAATATAAAACAATTGGTCAACGACTACGAGCCCTCAGTTCTGTGGGCAGATGGGGCCTGGGAGGCGACTGATCGCTACTGGAACTCGACGGGGCTGCTCGCGTGGCTGTACAACGACAGCCCTGTGAAAAATGAGATTGTAACTAATGACCGATGGGGTCATGGATGGGCTGGGAAACACGGAGATTTTTATAATTACAGAGACAGATTTAATCCAGGTAATATGCGACTAGATTCTCCGAGAAATTTTTGATAAAACGTCTAATTTGACTAAAGTAAACATTTTATAATGTAGGTAAACTGTTGCCTCACAAGTGGGAGAATGCGTTTACCCTGGACTATAAATCCTGGGGGTACAGGAGGCACCTTCCGCTGAGTCATATCATGAGCTTCGACAAGTTGCTGTACGAGGTTGTGTCCACTGTCAGCTGCGGAGGTGAGCTCTTGCATTAAGAAGTCCAATATCCACAGAATGTACACCACACGTATAACCTCGTATCGTAAGGTCCAATGTGTAATAGGTTGTACATAATCAAGGCAATTTAAGTAAAACTGTATTGTAATAAGAATAAGGTTTATTTTCCTATGTTCATCAAATGAAATTGGCATTATCGAACAAACGCAATTGAACTTAATTGCCTTGATGGTAGATTCAAAGTCCCACTTACAAAACACTCCCTGTTTGCAGTATGGTGGGCCAAACTAGGTCAAACATGTACATATATAAAAGAAGAAACTGACTGAAATATCAACGCACAGTCCAAACCGCTGGGTCAAGGGATTCCACATTCGGCGCGTAGGTTCCTTATGAGGTCTAGGGGTGCACTAAGAAAGGATTTTCCGAAAATCGACCCGAACGGGAAGAAATAGACGGAGTAGCGGAAAACAAGTTCTACGCGTACAAACACCCGGGCGTTCTCTAGTAGGCACAGTCGAGTTCATAAATATGTGTACACTTTTGTACCTTGTCTGTTTAATGTAATGTTTAAACTGCCATATATGAATTGTTACAGCGATTAAAGTGACAAGGTACTGAAGTGTACACATAATATCAGGGTATCTAAGTACTAAGTAGTTATGTAGGTTTTCCCTTGTTTCACCGACACTCATTTCATAGAACGTATCTCTTCGCAGAATTTTCGTTTCATAGAAAGCTATTTTCTGCGGAACCCGTGTTGATTTCAGGTTATCTTGTGATGGTTACGCCTAACCTAACCTAACATACATGAATCATATTTAAGATAACCTGAACTCAACTCGGGTTCAGCAGGAAATAACTTTCTATGAAGCGAAAATTCTGCGAATTGATACGTTCTATGAAATGAGTTTCGGTGAAACACGGGGACACCAGCTGTGTTATATTGTAAAAATGTTCCAGGGAACGCTCTTATCAATGTAGGACCGACGAAAGAAGGCACCATCTCACCGATCTTCCAAGAACGGCTCTTGTCGCTGGGTAAATGGCTGAGAATTAACGGGGAGGCTATATACGAGTCCACTCCGTGGCGCTATCAAAGGGACTCTGCTAACGGCGACGTGTGGTACACTTGCACAAAAAAGTACTACGAGTTCAGTTCGTCCATCTGGAATGATTCAAAACCCGTGGAAACTGTCTATGCGACTATGCTAAAATGGCCGACGGATAATCTTTTGACACTTGCGGATGTCACGTCGCTATTAATATACAATAGTTCGTCAATGAATATATATATGTTGGGTTATGACTATGATGATGGATTTCTGGAGGTAAGATTTCAGATTTAAATTAAACTGTTGTAGGATTTAGAACGTAGGAGACATAAAATACCAAAGTTGCGTCACATTCATACCCAACAAGACAGTTCAGAAAATATCCTTGATACTTTAATATATTACGTTACGTAAATTAACAGCACCAGGGGCCGCGACGTCATTCCGCCGCCCGTTATTTTGAAGCATTATGGCGGGTGGACGCTTTCTCTGAGAACGCATTTTTGAAATAGTTTACCCGACGCCGCCGATGGCGTTTAGAACGACCACCCGCTGTCCGCGGAGTTCAGCGTCTACCACCGGCCGACGCCCGCCGCGGGTGGCGGGTCAGAGCGACCAAATTATTTCAACAATATGATTGAGATAATAGATTGTTAGTAGGTATTATGAGTTCTTTTCTCAACGCATTATTTGTTTGTTCTCAGTGGAACGTATCTAAAGGGAAAACTGACATCTCTTTGCCGAACCAAGCTGCTGTAAATTCTTCAAATGCTTGGACGTTGAAGATTACTGTACTTTAAAAAGGTTAATACGATAAGGCAATGGATATTGGGAATCAGAAAAACCATGCAATAAGAGCGAAAAAGACGTCTTTTCGGCTCGCCTAGCTGATTCGCACCGAACAGAGCCGAGCAATGTCTTTATATATTTTGCGTGTCGATAGATAAGGCTGTTTCATTGGTCGATATGCCGAATGCTTGTAGTAGTAGTAGCCATCCATTGACGTGTTATTCTGGGGATCCCTTTGAAACGCATAAAATCTTTTCGCATAAAATCTTTTCGCATAACATCCTTTTAGGCTGAAATTGCAGAATTTAATAAACATCTATTGTGTAGATTAGGTAAGGTTAGGTTAGGTTAGTTTTTTGAGATAATTAAAATAAAACAGTTGCTATTGCAAAAACAGTTTTCGGGCAATAAAAAATGCGAAAAGATACATTATGCGTAAAAAAATATTCGATTCGAACAGTGAACCGTTATTCTGTTAAAAACTTTTGCCAAAAAGCAGATTCATTTACCCATTTTTTTTAATTAAATTTTGACATGATGTTTTGTTTTTAACTATTGTGTCTTATGATTGCTTGTTCTGACTTAAGATAAATTATTCTTTGTACATTTAATAAACATACATTTATTTTTAAATATTTGTCATGAATGTATAATAATCAGAATTTCCTTTAAATAAATTTATTAATTAGTGTAAGTGTTTTATTACCGCAGGTAATTTAATAAAATAAATACTAAAATAAATACTATAATAGGGTTGTACTTGTGTATTGCAATAAATAAATAAATGAATAAATAAAATGAGTTCATCAGAGCCCACCACCTGGCATCCTGCCCAAGCATTAAGTTCATAAATATCCCAAATGATGAAACGTTCTGCATCTTTTTTATATCATTAAACTGTTTTTTCAATCTTGGGACTATTTATATTAACGGATATTTAAATTATAAACTATGTGATGGCCGTAAAAGTTTGAAGGGACTCGTTTTGATATTAAATTTTTCGATAACAGTTTCAAATACTTTTTTCAAAGTGACATTTACATTGTAGATAGTAGTAGATTAGTAGATATTAATAATGGGATACAATAGAAATTAACTGAAACAAATTTTATTTCCACCAACTGTTATGTTATGTCAACGTCATATTTATCTGTATAGGATGGAAACAGTTGTTAATCGACCTATACGTACTTTATACTGTATGCAAGTTGCATGTTCATATTTACGCTAACTCATAGTCATATTTGTCGTAAGAAAGTACAAAAGAAAAGAAAACCGGTTAAGTGCAAACGGACTCGCGCACCGAGGGTTCCGTATTTAATATAATATGCTTAGTAACCGCAAAAGAATATACTCATCTTGTTATGAACTTTATTTTCTATAACTACAATAAGGTCCATTTTGAGTAGCCTAAATTTTAATACAGATTTTCAAAGTTTTTTTGCTATTTCTCATAAAAACTGTAAATAATGACCACTTCATTTAATTTTCCGCGTAAAATATAAACAACTATCTATACTTCAATTTTTTTTTCAGATTATTTGGTCCATAACGGTTAATTTTTGTACATGTTTGGCTATAAATCAAAAAGTACGTACGTCTTAGAAAATTCGCGCTCGCCACACTCCTCGTATACGTTTTTTAAAGGCCAGAGGCAAGAAAATACTCATTTTGTTATGAACTTTATTTTATATACGGATTTTCAAAGATTTTTTGTTATTTCTCAAAAACTATAAACTATGAACAATTCATTTTTTTTTACTATTGTTGAATTCTGTAAATACAAAATGAATCGAATTCATTATTATAAAACTCTATCCCTATTATTTTATAGCTCACCTCAGGAATTTGAAAGATTATTGATTAATAAACTTCGGAGATGAGGGGGGCGGGAACGGTTAGTTTTTGTACATATTTGGCTATAAATCAAAAAGTACGTCTTAGGCCAAGCGAACGAACAAGAATTCTACGCATTATCTCTTACGTTTTCTTTGTAAAAATAAAGACAAAACATGTTCTAAAGCACTCCTTCGCTGGGTCTAAACGCACCATTAGAAAATTTGCACTCGCCACACTCCGCGTATACGTTTTTAAAGGCCTGTTTTGTTTGTCACCAAAACTAGTGCCAAACATTGGAGTGAATTGTTACTTTTGACTACTTTATAGTGTGTTTTTAGTGTTCATGCGGTCTTAATTGTTGTATTTTCGCCAGCAAAAACCACAACGCTCGCGAAAAGAAGAAAACCACCGTTAACCGGTATTAATTTCTCATTCTGAGCCGCCTTAATAAAGAAGGCACTCAATGACAGAAGATTTGTCTGCTGACAATATGTGATTTGGGTGGGTTGTACTGTATTGCCATCTCAAAGAGAACAGCTAGGTAATGGTATACTGCCTTTTGGCCGAAATATGTTTGGCAAAATGTATAGTTTCTCAACCGTTACATTTGCCAACCCATTTTTTCATCTGTAACTGTAAATATTTCGGGATTTATTTCAGTACCATCGTGTAGAACCCTATAGTGAAGTTAGGTTAGTTATTATAAAAGTCCATAAAATTTACGGTTATAGAAAAATACCTGGTTTGGCAAAAAAAACTGTTGGGCAACGATACGTAATACTATGTCCACGGTAAGTACCTTTTTTACATAAAATGGTTGGCAACCCTAACAATGTTGCCAACCCTGGTACCTGCGAAGCAAAACAAATTGCAATTGCATCACAAAGGCAATATTTACGCTCTGCGCCACGCCATTCTCGCGCAGTTATAAAAGCTACCGCGAAGGAAGAACGCATTTGTTCAGTTTCGATTATTTGAATTAATATCGTTGTGAATATGAATTGTTTGCTGCTGATTTTTCTTCTGCTACTTACTGTAAATGGTGTAATGGCCAAGGTGTACAAGCCGATCTGGGAAGACCTGGATACTCGTCCGCTGCCGCGGTGGTACGACAAAGCTAAAATAGGTATTTTCTTGCATTGGGGTGTCTATTCCGTGCCCAGTTTCAGCTCTGAATGGTTTTGGTACAAATGGACCGGTAAGAAAATATTTTGTTTTTTTTAGAAAAGATTATTGAAAGATTTCTTCTGAACACAATCTTTTTTTCGGTTATCTTAAGCATGGGTTCTGTAGGTTAGGTTAGGTTAGACCTGCCTGTCGATGAATTGAAAATTCAACGAAGTGAAACATTATACGAAATGAGTGTCGGCGATGAAAGGGTACACCTATAAAATATAATATTCATTTGTTTTTAGAATCGAAGGCATGATAATGGTTATCTGTTAGGGAATAGTACATTGTGCGTCAAGGGCGGTAAGAAGGAGATTGCTAACGAGAGACTATTAGAATGACTCGAGTTTGTAATCCCCTTACTGCCCGTGATACACACAATGTTTTTCATCACATTTCCGAGAAAATAAAAAAAATGAGAAAAAATATACAAAATACGCTTCGGAAACAAAAATCAAACAAATTAACTCGACTCGCTAAAAGAGTTTGACAACTTTTTTCATCATAGTCTTCCACAGATAATGCTTAGGACTGCTTTAGTTTTTAAACTTGACAGGCCATACTGCCAGATTGTACCGATTTTCAAATTGAAATTTAATAAAATAATTGCAAATGTCTCTGAAATAATGGTAAAATATAAGTATAATGCAGATATGTACCGTATAAGTCTAATTATACAGTAAATTTGGTTCGTAGCCAAATTTTTAAATGGGAAATAAACCTCGGCTGATTTTACACCTCCTTAGTCTGAAAAGATTTGCGAGTGGATTCTATATTTTAGAACTAAACTCCAATAATTTTACTGCTTTTTGGATCCTCAGTTAAGCATTAAAAAAACGTACAACTATTAAGTTGTTTGTTATTTCTTCTATTCGTTTTGAAATGTTTGTCATCAACAAAAAAAAAATTATTTGAAAAAAGTTCTTTAGTACAACTGAAAAAACTTATACATACCTACATACATAAACTCACACCTTCGTTCCCAGAGTGATTAAGCGTTATTGCTATATAAATTATTTTCTTAAATAAAAGTAATCTCGCCTACTTACTATGACAAAATGGCGGAAATATTTAGAAAAATGGGTATACTTCGTTTAAGATTTAGAACGATGATTTTTTATTATCTGTGATCTGTTTCCAAAGTGACAATAGACGAACGTCATTCAAACAGTACAGAAACAATCGCAATCCGATATAGTTATGTATTATTTCAGAGTATAATAAGCATTCAACCATTGTTTATTACCATGACCTCAATTTATAAAACACTTCCTATATGACCCTTTTTTTAAGACTAGATTTACTTAACACAATCACATTTTTGTTGATGAGGTGGATTCCATACTTCCAATCATGAGTTTCTTCAGTAAATGTTGATGCCGTCGTTTTGAACCTCTTGGAAAACCTCACCACACAAATTAGTAACAATCATCACACGTAACTCAAAAGAGAAATGGTCTCATCAATATATTAATTTCAACATAAGAACTACAGTCAATTTGTAAACAAATAAATTTGACATGACAATAGCTGTCTTCAAACATAGGTGTCAGCTAGATGTCTAAATTATACTTTTAAAATAAAATATTTGACAGGTTTTATATGTTTTATGTAAACCGACAAAAGAGGTTGATTCGAACCGCATTTAGGAGTCAAATGAAGGTCATTTTATTTAAATTTTAGTATAATTAATTCATTGTAACATATTGTTTTAATCTACCTACAGGGATCGATTTGAGAAGCCTATTCATCGAAATGGTTTTTATATTTTCATACATTGTCAAAAGTCGGTGTCTCCCAATTCCGCAACCACATTTTGCACATACAAAAACTTATACATGTTTTTGACATTTTGACGTATTTGACAGTAATGAAATGGCATTGACCTTGATCTGTTGCTAGTTCAAAAAATACCACGTTATAAGGAATTCATGGCTAAGAACTATCCGGCTGACTTTGGTTACGAAGACTTCGCTCCGATGTTCACCGCCGAGTTCTTCGAGCCTAAAGAATGGGCTTCACTGTTTCGACAGGCTGGGGCCAAGTAAGATTGTATTATTTTCTGTTATTGGAAATAGTAAATTCCACGCAAAGGAGACTTACTTTTATTTTTGAAAATAAATAATTCAAAATTCAAAATATTTATTCAGCAAATAGGCCACATGAGGGCTCTTCTACACGTCGGTAATATAGAGTGAATCTACCAGCGCTTCGGACAAGACCATCATTGCGGAGAAGAAGCGCCGCAAGAAACTCCAGCAGAAGGTCATTTTTTCAATCATAAAACATACAACAACAATACTTAAAAGTAAATTACATTAAGTAATAATAAGGCAATAAAGTAATAAATAATAAATTCTTAAAACTACCAAAAATAAACTTATTACAAATTTAAGGTCAATAAACCTAAACTAAAAATGATGAATATGAGAACAACACGACGAGGTCTCTTCGTCAAAAGCTATAAGTATAATAATTAATTGAACAACAAGTCCTGTCGAACTTGAACAGACCGGACCCCACAAACAGCACCCGTTCACGAGTATGACGCGTATCTCAGCCATCGCCTCTCTCAACCATTTGTTCGGGAAAGTGGCGACCCGATCAACGACGCCGCGGTAAACAAAGACCTTTGAGCGAGCATGACATGCTCATGCTGCCGGACAACATAAAATGAATATTGTATGAAACAGCTGTCCGGCGAGAAACGTCACAGTGTGTTCTCTTTTAAAAGCGTCTTGTACACACAAAAACTCTCTCTCTCTCTCTTCTTCAGCCTGTTGCCACCCAATGCTGAGTGTAGGCCTCTTCCATTGCACTCCATTCTCTACGGTCTTGGGTCTTCCTCATCCAGTCACACAAGAACTAGTAAAGATAAAAAATACAAATAGTAAACATAAAATTGAATGCTTAAATACACAGTTTGCTTAAAGGCTATGTTTATCAAGGTACAAATATTGTAAATATCCTAGACACTACTTAAAGACATCTTGGTCACCAATGAAGTCACTTTTAGTGTAATATGCCCTACCCAACAAGCAGCGCTTGATGTGAGACTTAAATTTATTGAACGGCATATTGACGATATCAGATGGTATCTTGTTGTAAAAACGTATACAGTTCCCTGCAAACGAAGTGCTTACCTTACGGAGACGGTGGCCTGGAAGAGCGAGCTTATCCCTATTTCTAGTATTTAAATTATGAACGTCGCGGTTATGCCTAAACTCATGTATGTGTTTGCGTACATACATGATATTCTCGAAGATATATTGAGACGCGACTGTAAGAATATTGATTTCTTTAAATTTATCCCTAAGTGAAACACGAGACCCCAATTGATAAATAGCACGTACAGCCCGCTTCTGTAGTACAAAGATGATTTGGATGTCGGCCGCTCTTCCCCACAGCAAAATTCCGTAGCTCATAACACTATGGAAATAACTATAGTACACAAGTCTCGCCGTCTCGACGTCAGTAAGATGTCAAATTCGCTTTACCGCATAAGCCGCCGTACTTAGTTTACCTGCAAGTGTGGATATATGCGCACTCCATTGCAGTTTCGAGTCGAGAGTGACACCTAAAAATACTGTTCCATCTTCGAATTCCAGTGTCTCATCCTTCAGTCTTATTTTATCCACATTCATACTTTTCACTTTGGACAGAGAAAATTCTATGCACTTAGTTTTTTTGGCATTTAAAAGTAAGTTGTTGGCTGTAAACCATTCAACAATTGTAGACAACGCAACATTGATCGTCAGCAAACAAGACTATTTCACGTTTATCGCGCACTACATACGGGAGATCGTTAATATAGATTAAAAATAAGAACGGGCCCAGAATAGAGCCTTGAGGCACTCTCATAGCAACAGTCCCAGAGGATTGTGTTCTGTTAATGTCTACCCGCTGAGTTCTGTGAGCAAGGTTCTTACCTGTAATAAGATCAAGTGCACCGTTTTTAATGCCATAGTAGCTTAACTTCCGCACTAACGTTACATGATCAACACAATCAAATGCCTTGGACAAATCACAAAATACTCCAATTACATCTAGTGATTTTTCCCAGGCATCAAAGATAATGTTTTACTAATGTAGAACCGGCATCAGTAGTTGATCGTCCCTTGGTAAATCCGAATTGACTGCTATGAAGTAGCTTATATTGATTAAAGTGTAAGGATATTTGATTAAGAATTTATTTCTCAAAAACTTTACTTAGTGTTGGTAGTATCGAGATCGGTCTAAAATTTGTGGGGTCTGATTTTTCTCCTGACTTAAACAAGGGTGATGATGATGATGAGTGGGGACGCCGCCGAGGCAGGCGGGCGGTCGAGTGGCTCTCCATTCATTCCGCCCCTTAAACAAGGGTATGATCTTACTATGTTTCATCAAATCAAGAAATACTCCAATATCGACACATTTGTTAAACATAGTTAGCTAGGTAAGGCGCAGTTGACTCTAAAATGGAGTTAAGTACTGTAACTGAGAGGCCCCAAAGATCTTCAGTCTTTTTGATATAAAGAGACCTAAACGTTTTGATCACAACTTTAGAGGTGACATGATAAAACTTAAACGAATTCGTGCATTCCTTAACATTAGATCTTAATAATATTTCAGCCTTATCAGGAGAGGATAGTAAAGATTTAGTGGTCTCCAAAAGTACATTCGTAAAAAACCGCTCGAATTCTTTTGCTGCATCAAGGCATTTTAATGCATTTATGGATTCATGACTTTCTTTCAGCCTTAACCGGGAATGGAACTGCGGTCGAATATGACGACACAATAGAGTCGTGTTTTATAATTAGACCCCGGTATCGGAGGTGCAAAATGGTAGCTGTCAAGTTCTTAGGGATGGGTAATCATATTTTTGATGTTGATATCGATACACGATTTTTCTATACATTAGGTTGTACACAGTTATTTTTTTTTGATCTATGATAATCATTGATCGTAAAAATATAAAGTGTACACATATTTATGAACTCGACTGTACAACAAAATATATATCTATGGTTGCTATTACTTTTCTTATGTTTCGAGTTGCAGAGCAGTGCATAAACACTCTTGTGATAAACCTTTTCAATAGAGATTAATACTGGCCACTTATACTGATAATAAATTATTTACGTCAATAGATAATCATTGTCACTTTACAACAATTTCTTCGATTAAATAGCTGTTTACGAGTTTATTCGTCTAAAATCATTTATACCATAGAAAATGGAGTCACTTCTTGCAGAACACCCTGAACTCCAAAAAACGAATGAAAAAATTTACTGCAAAAAAAAAAAAAAAAAAAAAAAAATGTTCAATACATGTTGGTTTTGTAATTATATAGTCCTACTTTATAGAATAAACGCTATCATTATGATATAATAAAATATCGACATATAACTATGTTTATCGACATGAAGTTAATATTTCAAAACAATGTTTACCCTTCCCTAGTAATGGCTCGAAATTGACAGCTACCATTTTGCACCTCCGATACCGGGGTCTATTTATAATACAGATCGAAAAGGTCACTGATAGTTATCAATTTTATAACTATTACATACACCTTCAAACTAAATAAAGCCTTTAAAAAGAACCCAACTTTATTGTTTTATCATATTCGACCAGTTCGATTACTGGTTAAGGCAGACGAATTTTCGAAAATCCATAAACGCAAGATTTATTTTTTTCAAAAATAAAAGTAAATCTTCTTTGCGTAGAATTTGGTATTTCCGCCGTCCACCCTGTATAATTACTTATGTGATACTTCTTTGGAGCTGTGATCGTATACTTTTTGTAGTGCTCTTCGAAGGTGAAAAATGTTTCATTAATTGCGTTTAAATGTCGCGTGACGAAATGTGGATAAAACATCCATCACGTTCTGACACTCAAATAAGAACGAGAGTGACGGGTGTTTTATCCACATTTTGTCACTCGATAAACGCAACGATACTAGGCTCGCAGTTCTTCTAAATATGGTATCATATCATTAAAAAACACCAACAGGTACGTTGTTCTGACAAGCAAACACCATGATGGCTTCACCCTTTTCCCGGCAAAGCAGTACAGCAATTGGAGCTCCGTAGACAATGGGCCTAAGCGAGACTTGGTCAAAGAACTATCCGCGAGCGTCCGCAAGGCGGGCCTTAAGTTCGGTGTCTACTATTCCCTCCTCGAATGGTTCAACCCCAACTTCGTTAAGGATAAGAAATCAAAATTTAAAACTAAAACATATCCTCAAGGGAGGTTATGGCCGAATATAAAACAATTGGTCAACGACTACGAGCCCTCAGTTCTGTGGGCAGATGGGGCCTGGGAGGCGACTGATCGCTACTGGAACTCGACGGGGCTGCTCGCGTGGCTGTACAACGACAGCCCTGTGAAAAATGAGATTGTAACTAATGACCGATGGGGTAATGGATGCGATGGGAAACACGGAGATTTTTATAATTACAGAGACAGATTTAATCCAGGTAATGTGCGACAAGATTCTCCGAGCAAATTTTGATAAAATGTCTAATTTGACTAAAGTAAACATTTTATAATGTAGGTAAACTGTTGCCTCACAAGTGGGAGAATGCGTTTACCCTGGACTATAAATCCTGGGGGTACAGGAGGCACCTTCCGCTGAGTCATATCATGAGCTTCGACAAGTTGCTGTACCAAGTTGTGTCCACTGTCAGCTGCGGAGGTGAGCTCTTGCATTAAGAAGTCCAATATCCACAGAATGTACACCACACGTATAACCTCGTATCGTAAGGTCCAATGTGTAATAGGTTGTACATAATCAAGGCAATTAAAGTAAAACTGTATTGTAATAAGAATAAGGTTTATTTTCCTATGTTCATCAAATGAAATTGGCATTATCGAACAAACGCAATTGAACTTAATTGCCTTGATGGTAGATTCAAAGTCCCACTTACAAAACACTCCCTGTTTGCAGTATGGTGGGCCTTACCAGGTCAAACATGTACATATATAAAAGAAGAAACTGACTGACATATCAACGCACAGTCCAAACCGCTGGGTCAAGGGATTCCACATTCGGCGCGTAGGTTCATATGAGGTCTAGGGGTGCATTAAGAAAGGATTTTCCGAAAATCGACCCAAACGGGAAAAAATAGACGGAGTAGCGCAAAACAAGTTCTACCAGTACAAACACACGGGCGTTCTCTAGTAGGCACAGTCGAGTTCATAAATATGTGTACACTTTTGTACCTTGTCTGTTTAATGTAATGTTTAAACTGCCATATATGAATTGTCACAGCGATTAAAGTGACAAGGTACTGAAGTGTACACATAATATCAGGGTATCTAAGTACTAAGTAGCTGTGTAGGTTTACCCTTGTTTCATCGACACTCATTTCATAGAACGTATCTCGTCGCAGAATTTTCGTTTCATAGAAAGCTATTTTCTGCGGAACCCGTGTTGATTTCAGGTTATCTTGTGATGGTTACGTCTAACCTTACCTAACACACGGAAATCATATTTAAGATAACATTGCGACTGAATACCGTGATAAAGTTCGGGTGAACGATGTGTCGGACGTATAAGGCTGCCTAATTGAGAATACACGCGCTAAAACGTGTTTTGTTCGCTCTGTCGGGACTACTTAAACTCGCCGCTTGGACCTTCACTCGAGCGTTCGACCACCATAGCTTGTTGAGAGAATCACACCCCTGAACTCAACACGGGTTCAGCAGAAAATAGCTTTCTATGAAGCGAAAATTCTGCGAATTGATACGTTCTATGAAATGAGTTTCGGTGAAACACGGGGACACCAGTTGTGTTATATTGTAAAAATGTTCCAGGGAACGCTCTTATCAATGTAGGACCGACGAAAGAAGGCACCATCTCACCAATCTTCCAAGAACGGCTCTTGTCGCTGGGTAAATGGCTGAGAATTAACGGGGAGGCTATATACGAGTCCACTCCGTGGCGCTATCAAAGGGACTCTGCTAACGGCGACGTGTGGTACACTTGCACAAAAAAGTACTACGAGTTCAGTTCGTCCATCTGGAATGATTCAAAACCCGTGGAAACTGTCTATGCGACTCTGCTAAAATGGCCGACGGATAATCTTTTGACACTTGCGGATGTCACGTCGCTATTAATATACAATAATTCGTCAATGAACATATATATGTTGGGTTATGAGTATGATGATGGATTTCTGGAGGTAAGATTTCAGATTTAAATTAAACTGTTGTAGGATTTAGAACGTAGGAGACATAAAATACCAAAGTTGCGTCACATTTATACCCAACAAGACAGTTCAGAAAATATCCTTGATACTTTAATATATTACGTTACGTAAATTAACAGCACCAGGGGCCGCGACGTCATTCCGCCGTCCGTTATTTTGAAGCATTATGGCGGGTGGACGCTTTCTCTGAAAACGCATTTTTGATATAGTTTACCCGACGCCGCCGATGGCGTTTAGAACGACCACCCGCTGTCCGCGGAGTTCAGCGTCTACCACCGGCCGACGCCCGTCGCGGGTGGCGGGTCAGAGCGACCAGATTATTTCAACAATATGATTGAGATAATTTTTATTGGATTTTTAGAAGGTATTATGAGTTCTTTTCTCAACGCATTATTTGTTTGTTCTCAGTGGAACGTATCTAAAGGGAAAACTGACATCTCTTTGCCGAACCAAGCTGCTGTAAATTCTTCAAATGCTTGGACGTTGAAGATTACTGTACTTTAAAAAGGTTAATACGATAAGGCAATGGATATTGGGAATCAGAAAAACCATGCAATAAGAGCGAAAAAGACGTCTTTTCGGCTCGCCTAGCTGATTCGCACCGAACAGAGCCGAGCAATGTCTTTATATATTTTGCGTGTCGATAGATAAGGCTGTTTCATTGGTCGATATGCCGCATGCTTTTAGCCATCCATTGACGTGTTATATTGGGGATCCCTTTAAAATCTTTTCGCATAATGTATCTTTTCGGATAACATCCTTTTAGGCTGAAATTGCACAATAGATGTTTATTTAAACATCTATTGTGTGAATTAGGTTAGGTTAGTTTTTAAGTTATAATTAAAATAAAACTGTTTGTATTGTAAAAACAGTTTTCTGTCAAAAGATTTTATGCGAAAAGATACATTATGCGTAAAAAAATATACGATTCAACAGTGAACCGTTATTATGTTAAAAACGTCCACCATCCTCAGTCGCAGCGTTGGTCATCCAGAGGGTTTGCCAAAAAGCAGATTCATTAACCCTTTTTTTTTTAAATTAAATCCTGACATGATGTTGTCTGACTATTGTGTCTTATATCTTATATTGCTTGTTCTGACTTAAGATAAATTATTCTTTGTACATTTAATGAACATACATATATTTTTACACATTTATTTTTAAATATTTATCATGAATGTATAATAATCAGAATTTATTTTAAGTGCTGGAAATGATAACTTTAACACGTTGAACGCCAGGCCAAAAATGTAGTGTTTCCATTGAAGCCACAGGGGTCACCGGTGAGCCAAACCATGTTGAACCATTGGAGCCACGGGGGTCACCGGTGAGCCGCGGTGAGCCTTCATTTTAAACCTGTTTTACAGGCCACCGATCACTTATTCCATCCAAAAACGTATGAAGGGTGAGCCGCGTGGCCTCAGAGAAGATACTAGTTTCCTTGGTTCTTTTGTACTGTAAAGGACTTATGATTTTTTCACCGTTTTTTATACTTTTTTAGGGTTGTCTTACACATCATAAATAAATATATAGTTGAAAACTGACTAATAAAGCTTTTAAACATGGAGTTTGGTAAAAAATAACAGTAAATAAGTTATTCAAGTATTATTTATTTATTTAACTAATTAAAACTAATAATACAAAACTAATACAGTAACGTGGTTTGTTTACTTGCTAGGATGGCACAAAAGTTTGACTAACTTCTTGAAAGACTATCTTCTTGAGCTATATTTGTAACATATAATTTATCACAATGGAGATAATAAACTAAAAGGTATTCTCAACATACTTAATATTTAAAACATTGTATAAATCTTATCAAAAATAACAACACCCTACAAAATCAAACAGAGCATAATCATAAGAGATCAATTGTAAGAAATCAGTCGTAAGTATTTCAAATAGTTATTAAAATTAGTTTTCTTCCGGATTAGTCATAAAATATAACACATTGCTGCGTGTCTTATTTCACAGAGACCACTCAAGAGTGTACTTTGTTAAAGCAAGGCAAACACAGAAACGGTTTTTCAGGGCAGATTGAACAGTATGTGGTCACTTTAATGGTTTTAGATTTAGCCATTTTTGCACCCATAGTTTTGGCACTCTCTTTGTAACATTGCCGACAGGTACGTCTAACCTTTCTAGCTATGCCCTCCTTTTTGACTAAAAGGTGCTTCATTCGTTTGGGTCGTTGTACGGTGACAACGTCTTCATTTTTATCACACAAATCCATCAAAATTTGTTTACGGAAAGCTACAATCTGGATCATCTGCTTTTTAGTGGTTTTGAACAGTGTTAAAGCATTCACCATCGCTGTGTTGAGAAGCAAATCAATTGCCAGTTTCTTGTACCACTTTACCGATTTCCGCAAAGGGCTCGAATACGATGTCATTTGGTCAGATAAATCGACTGCACCTTTGCCCTTATTATAATCTATAATGATCTGCGGCTTAGACACTATTTTACCACGCTTTGTCACGTTATGAAAACGCACAGAGTGCTTGGTAGACAGAACGAGAACATCTCTTTTATCTTTCCACTTCATTACAGTGATGCCGTCTGAACTTTCCTTGGCAATGTATTCGCCTTTTTTCAGTTTTTTTGCAGTGACACTTTTTGGAATGTGTTTCCGATTCTTTCTTAATGTTCCAACTAAATGTGTCTCCAGATCTAATAGCTTCCTTGCAAGATCAACACTAGTGTACCAGTTATCTGTGTACAATGTGTGTCCTCTATCGAAAAGACCACTACACAAATCCATTACTACATTGGTTGGAGAACTGTTTGCAGAATCATATTTACCAGCATAAACAGTGACTTTATAAGTGTATCCAGGTAAGGTATATAGTTTGAATTCTTTGATCCCGTATTTGTGTCGTTTCTGCTTGTTGTACTGTCTGAACACTATTCTTCCTCGGAACGGGACAACACTTTCATCAATACAAAGGTCTTCAGATGGCACGTAGTATTTTTGAAAGTTTGAATTCAGCATTTCTAAAAGGTGCCGAATTCGATGCAGCCTGTCAGATTTGTGAGCCTCGTCGTCAACTGAGAAATGGAGCATTTGTAGCAGCAGCTCAAAGCGATTGCGGGACATTATGGTTCGTGGGTATGGGTGACCTATAATCTCATCCGTAGACCAATAATCGGCTATTCGCGGAAGTTTTACCACACCCATGAATAGTATAAGGCCAAAAAGCTTGTTAATTTCTACGACATTGGTAGGAACCCACCTGTTAACCCTTGCCCATTTGGAACCTTGCTCAGATACCGCAATTTTACGAATAGCAAAAAGGGTAGTGCAGTTAACAATCTCTTCAAATATTTCGTTAGGCACCATAAGTGCGAAGTAATCACATGGCAATTTGTTAATCATGCTGTTACGGTATTCAACTGGCATTCCGGAAAATTCTGTGTACGGTATAACAACTCTTGATTACCTAAGGGATCCGTCCATCGGTCCGAAGAAGGTGTATTACCTGTAAAATATAAACTGTTTATTGTTAGCTGAATTTAAATATTATAATATTAGGTAAATTAGGTAAGATATTATTTTTATTATTTATTTAACATAAACGATAACATAAAAATACATATTTAACGTAGTTTAATAATTTAACTATCAATATGGATACTAGTTAACATTAGGTACTAAAGTTGAATTTACTTACCCGAAGAATCAGGCACAACCCTATCATCAATTTGACTTTCTTCGGAGTCGGAGTGCAGAATACGTCGTTTTTTCCGATGCGACGATACTGGCGGCAACTCATCTTCAGAACTTAGTTGAAAACTGCTGTTTAAGAGGTTTATTTCTACGTTTTCAATTTCAGCTAAGTCATCTTGAGTTAAAACAAAGTCTTCAAATCCATCGTCATCCATAATACACAAACAAAGTAATAATACACTTTCTTACAAAATTAAAGACGTAAAATCGTACGTAAAAATGGTACGTGCAGTGCGTAACTGTATACTAGCGGCACTGTCAGTCGGTCGTGAGACTTGCGAACGCGCAGGCAAGTGCGAGAAGCGCGGGCGGGTGAGCCGCGGCATGACCCCCGCGGCCCCCGCGGAGGAAAGTTCGCAAATCCTTCCGATTACGCCACGCGGCTCACCGGTGAGCCTTTTAAGGAAATTCGAGTATTTTTGACGTTTAAGCTAGAATCTTTTAATCTATAGTACTAAATATAATGTTTTACATCCAAAATAATCAAAATCTTTTTTTGAAAAAATTGCGTATTATTCGTTTTTACCATGGCCCCAACGCATACATCGTGATGGCCCACCGGTGGGTGGTGTGGCGTCCAACGTGTAAAAATTACTTGAAAAAGTCGTTGATGTCGAAAGCTTATTATAGGGTCGAGGACTAACTATCTAACAGATAAAAATGCTTGGCCTAAATTAAACACCTAAATAGCTTAGTCAGGAAAATATGTAAACATTGTAGGTATAATTATTGTCTAGGGGACACGGTTTCTGTAGGAGAATGTATCAAAACTATGTGGTTGTTTTGCACCGTCATGGGTAAGTATATGTATATTATATATATTTAATTATTATTTTAGATATTTATTTAATTTTCTGTACATTAGGTTTTTTATAACAAATATTCAAATATAAAAGTAAAATAACAATACTAATACAAAAAAATAGACATTATAAAAAACCTAACCTACGAGTGCCCCCGGCAGTGGGGCAAGGCTCAAGCTACCGGTGGTTAGGGCTGCAGAGAGAGGAACCTCCTCACAATACGTGCCGTGTCGAGGAGTACTGCCTTCTGTATCTGGCCCTTGATCCAGCCATCTAGCGAGAGTCTCTTGAGGTGTTGGTCGAGACTCTTCGCTATAAGACCGTTTGCCGAAACAACTATCGGGTCAATGATCGTTGAGTCAACATCCCACATGGCGGTCACCTCGTGAGCCAAGTCAAGGTACCTGCTGAATTTGTCCTTCTCGGCCTTCACAAGGTTCTCGTCATGCGGAATGGTGATGTCGACGAGCACTGCCCGGCGTTGAGATCGATCTGTCAACACGATATCAGGCTTATTGGCAACAATAGTCCTGTCCGTGATGACAGATCGATCCCAATAGAGCGTAGCACGACCATTTTCGAGAACTGGCGCCGGTGCGTACTTACAGTACGGCACTTCAGACTCTACAAGACCATATTGAAGAGCAAGTTGCTGATGGATGATCCTGGCTACGAGGTTATGTCAAGTGCAAGTACTCGCCGTTGGCCAAATGCGAACAACCGGAAATTATATGTCTGAGGGACTCGCCGGGGCAAAGGCATGCTCGACAAATGTCAACCGTGTCATCCCTCAGAATATATTTCCGGTAATTGTTCGTCATTATGACCTCGTCAGCAATTGCACGGTCAAAACCTTCGGTTTCCCCAAAGAGGTCACCAAATCGTAGCCAGTTCACAGACGCTAAAAAGTCTACGTCGGGCCTTGTTAGGGCCCGGTAGAAGCGTCCGTGTAGCTCCTTTCTCTTCCATACGTTCTTGCGGTCTTCAGTGCTCAACACCGTTGGTTTGCGCCAGTTCTCGTTTGCCAAGGAAAGAGGCGTGAGGCTCTTGTCTACTGCAACCACATCACGATGCATCCCACACTCATTGCTAAGGAAATAATCCCTGAGATTGCACACCTCGTGGTTGTGGAGATTCTTAGCATTTAACATGCCTCGTCCTCCACATTTCCTCGGGATGTACCTATACAATCTCATAACAGATGAGCGTGGGTGCAACATGCGATGTGATTTAAGCAGTAGACGGACCCTCCTATCCAGGGTGTCCAGCTCAGTCTGAGTCCACCTTAGTATGCCAAAGGAGTATGTGAGCAGCGGCATCACCCAGCCATTGAAGGGCGCGCCTGACCTTATTGCCACCCGACAAAAGACTATTAAGAACTTTTGTCAAGCGGCAGAAGAAGCGCTCCTTCACTGACTGTTTGACATCGCCGCCGCCACAATACCCAAAGACTGTGACATACCAAGATATTTGTAGGTTTCAACTTCGGAGAGAGATCTGAGAGTCATTGTCTCAGAAAGCTGCAAATTCGACGAATTTACAACTTTCCCTCGTTGAACATGCATGACCGCACACATATCTACACCGAATTCCATCTTGATCGCATTACCTCTTGTGTGATTTTCAATAATGCGATAAGATCTTGGCGCTTCGATGCAAACAGTTTGAGGTCATCCATGAACAATAAGTGAGAAATGACTTCAGCTTCTCTACGAAGTCGATAGCCAAGCCCAGAATCCGTCAGCATAGAGCTGAGGGGATTCAAGGCTAGGCAAAACCACAAAGGACTCAGACTGTCACCCTGGAAGATGCCTCTTTCAATCTTTATCAAGCTAGGCGAATCAGAGGGGACATCTCGAGCACCTGGTTGACGAAGGACTGTGACCCACTGCCTCATACACACACCTAAAAAGGACCTCAAAGTTGCATCAACTTTATACAACTCTAAGATCCTTTCGAGCCATGAGTGAGGCACCGAGTCATAAGCCTTGTGGGAGTAAACAGATTGATTGTTTGACATCAGTTAGAAGGAAACCAGATTGATCAAGACATCGAAGCTGATTGATTAAGACGTCGAAGGTGATTGATCAAGACATCGAAGTAGCCCTGATAAGAGCAGTTTGTTTATGTTCGGAGCGGACGCGCAGCGGAGCGACATTGCTTTCACCGCGACGGCCAGGAGCAAAAGGGAACGATTTTTACCGCGCGCCTCTTTTATAGATGCGCTAAATGAGCTTCTGCGCAGGTCTCACGCGCATCACGCCATTTCAACACCTTTCGTGCCTACGCCATCGCCATCGCCACCGCCACCGCAGCAACCGTATCACCAACCTCAGCCAGCCATCGACACACAATACCTAATAAACGAAATAAGAAAACTGTCCTTGGAAGTCGCAGAATTACGAGCAAGACCGCAACAATCGCACCACAATAGTCGCCCACGCCGCAGTTTCCAACCACGATCCCGAAACGCATCACAAGGCCGCAGCCGCAAGAGTTCGCCCATGCCGTACTGTTACTACCACCACCGTTTCGGCATGGACGCGAAGAAATGCTCGCCGCCATGCAGTTTCAAGCAGATTGACTCAGCGGAAAACTAAAATTGACGTTGGCTGCGGCGGATACCAACGTTAACGTCACTTCACACCGCCTTTTTGTTACGGACAAGACAACAAAATTAACTTTCTTGGTCGACACCGGAGCTAACATTTCCGTGCTACCAAGGAAAAAAGGCTCCCGAGAACAACCGCTGCCATTCCAACTCTACGTCGCATACAACAAGTCAAACCTACTCCTACCACCGATCTAACAAGCACGAAGATAACTCGAAAAGGACGTACTATTCGCCTGCCGGTACGCTTCGCTTGAGGGGGAGCACTGTGGGAGTAAACAGATTGATTGTTTGACATCAGTTAGAAGGAAACCAGATTGATCAAGACATCGAAGCTGATTGATTAAGACGTCGAAGGTGATTGATCAAGACATCGAAGTAGCCCTGATAAGAGCAGTTTGTTTATGTTCGGAGCGGACGCGCAGCGGAGCGACATTGCTTTCACCGCGACGGCCAAGAGCAAAAGGGAACGATTTTTACCGCGCGCCTATTTTATAGATGCGCTAAATGAGCTTCTGAGCGCAGGTCTCACGCGCATCACGCCACTTTCGCCCCATCTCGCTCTAGTCCTCTCGCTCCTACTATTATTGTTTTGTCTCACCTTTTATCTCCCGCTTTCATTTGTAAATAGTTTATACCTCATTCCTCTTTATTCTGTTTGTATTATAGTGTTGGCTTTAAGTAATCGTATTTTGTAAATAAATTTGTTCATTTTCTTCTACAACTTACGAGGTGTTTTACTTATTCATCAATGACTCCAACAAGTACCTAGCACCTCTACAGCCTTCTTGTAGTTAATTATTATTATTACTATTTAAGAGTTCATCTGAACATACTGAGTTTTGACACATTTTCCTGCTCAACTACGCATGATATATTATATTTTAATGTTAAATTCATTGTTTTATATAATGCTAGGTTAAGTTCTATAATTGTATAAAGAATTTTTTAAAAACGACTACTGTTGAGTTTCTTGCGCCGTTTCTTCTCAGCAGTGGTCTCTTGCGAAGCGCTGGTAGATTTTTGACGTGTAAAAGTGCCCGTGCGGCCTACTTACTGAATAAACATCGTTTATCTTTTATCTTTTTTAATGGGCGTATTTTTTAAAGTTTGTACCTAGTTAAGGACTAAAATTAAGAAACGTTAACTTTTCCGCTGAGTTACGAAAATTGGTCGGACATTTATATACCTCTCAACGCCAATTAGCAGTATCTCAAATTCAATAAATGAAGTAGTACTACGTTTACGGTCAAATGATCTTTAACTTTATATAAACTAGATTCATATTTGTAATGACTTTCTCACCAATTGAAACACTCGCACATCACGCGATACATTTACTCACCCAATCACAGACCCTTACATACATACATCAAACGTACTCACTTCCACACTGGCCTTCCATTCGGAAAAGTTAACGTTTTTTAATTTTAGTACTTAAGTAGAAACTTTTAAAAATATGCCCCAATTCAATAAAATGGGTCTGAGGTGCACTACGCTAACTAGCGTTTCTATTCGATTCGTTTTTAAACCAATCGCGTCACTGGGAGATGACGTGATACGAAAAGTCACGTGGTCTACCAGTGACGCGATTGGTTTAAAAACGAATCGAATAGAAACGTTAGTTAGCGTAGTGTATCTTGTCTAGCCACTCTGATGACGGAGTCGTATAGTCGTATGTTAGCCATTGAAACTCCTAAATTACAAATAATAAACCGTATTGTTAGGGCTCGTTAGAATCGTCGTGACAAATAGTTGATGATTGTACAAAAAAAGCGACAAAATATTGTTCCAAAAATGATATTTTTGACGGAAACTTTGTGGTTTGCGATCTTTAGTACCAATAGGCTATTTGACTAATTTTAGAAAACCTTTTTAAATGATTATTTTATGACATAACAAGCACACTACATTGATATTTCCTTTTGATTCTACTGTATTATCAATAAAAATCTATGTTAAAGTTTACATTTTTAAAACCGCGCTATAAACTCTGTTTCTATCATGGCGCTGGCCATATGACAAGTGTGACGTCACACGTCAGTAAACAATAATCAATCATTTGAAGAGATATGCCCTTATGATCTGTGGTTACTTGCATGTGAAGTCACCAGCAAGTAACCACAGCTGCAAACCAATTCATAGCGTTTCTGCCACAGATAATGTTTAAAAAAATATTACAATTTCTTTCGTGTAATTTCCAAAAAAGTATACATAATTTAGTTTAAAATAAAGTTAAATATATTGTTTCACGCTATTATCTGATAGGATGACCATAATGTTTAGTATATTTTCAATGCTGTCAAATAGCCTATCTCACCAAACGATGTTAACCGCTTAATAGACGAGAGCGTTAACAGCTGTCAGAATGGATGAACATTGATTAAATTTAACATCGTTTTTATAAAAGGTTCTATTTTTCTAAAACGCATGGTTTTTGAGAGAATCACGAAAAACCAAAAAATGGGACCTATTGGCTTCCCCCCCGCCCAAAGCAAGTCGCCGCTGGGGACTTTTATTATATTATATTTGGGTATCATTTGAAATAATAACCCAGACTACACAATTTATTGTTTTTATTTTTCCTTCGTCGAACGAACTATTGGTGAAATTGGTACTTAAATACTGTTTTATTAAGAGGCCACCTATGGTGCCACGCCTCCACAAGAATGAAAAGGGATAGCTTTATGTGCTTCCGCGCGAAGAATGTGAGATGGAGATAGTTCGCGCGCGCCGTGATGGCAGCGTTAAATTCAATTAATCGCTGTTTACATTAAAACCACAACATTTATTGAAAAAATGCTTTGCCAGGATTAAGAAGTTACATATACTCAACTATTGAATCGAAAATCATCGTTAAAGATTATAGGGTTTCGAAGATACAACCAAAAACATGCAAAAAAGGTGCCATGTTTGAAAAATAAAACTATCGAGGATTTTATTTCTAATCGTGTTTTCAAGTTTGCCAGTCTCAAGCAAATATTATGATCAAGTTTAATATATAAAAAGAACAGATACAAAGGCGTTTATGGTTATTGAGATCCAGATCGCGGAACAATCCAGACTTTAGCATAGGTGGCCTCTTAACGCTTGTTTCTAATTAGGTTTTATTTTGCTGGACATTCTTTCCTATCTGTTTCTGTGCTTTTAATCTTTAGTGCTGTTCTGTCACAGGTCACAGCACTAATCTTTGCTATGTTTGTTAGATTTCTTTGAAAACCTCAAGTAAAGTTGTGTTCGACCACGGCAAGCCAGACAAATACTAAATAAAATAGATGGATTAATTGGTGAACAGCAGCGGGCCCAATGATATTCTATATTAATTACTGGAACTATTAAGAAGTTGACTAAGTCAGAATATGTCGTCTTCTTCTAAATTGACATCCCAAGAAAGTGACCTACCTCGCCAGAAGGGATACGTCATCTGCGCGCAAAAGCGTTCCTCGAAAAGGAAGGTAATTGCCTTACTATCGTTCAGTAACGCCGTGGCCGCTGACACGCACGCGTCAAAAAACAGTAAAGTTTTATTACCTAAATGCAACAAATATAAGCTATAAAAAATGCCGTCTTATGTTTATCGAGGCTGCCGAAATTATACTGTAAGTATAAAAGGAAGAAAAGATGTCTCATTTCATTCGTAAGTACCGTAAAAAAAAAACATTTTGTTTTACATCGAAATACTTTGTTTAATTTGCACCGGTGGCGTCACTGTCACCTGTGAAACATGAGATACACAATTAGATATCGCATGAGTGCGATAAAGACGGGTAGATATATGGCAGCCATGAGCGGGCACGCCGCGTCATTCGGGTACGCAATTTGAAACAACTATTTATCTCTTTCTAACAATACCGTTCGCTACGAATTGCCGTCTTTGTCTGTAGAAATATGGCAACGTAGCAACTGTCAATAATTGGCGACGGTTTTCGAATGCGTTTAGTATGAGCATAACGTATCTATGTAAATATAAAATATCATTGAGCGGGCCTACATTTTTTATTGCCATAGACGTGAAAGCAGGCAGACGCCCACCTGATCAGATGGGAAGTGGTCACCGCCGCCTATGGACATTTGAAACATTGTCCTAGTTTCTCTACAAATGGAAAGTTTTAAGGGAAAGCACTAACCCTGTTAGGGATATCGGCTTTTAAATATTAAGAGATGTCATTCATTAATTTTGACGACGTGCTGGCCTAGCTGGTAGTGACCCTGCCTACGAAGCTAGCGGTCCTGGGTTCAAATCCCGGTAAGAGCAGATATTTATGTGATGAGCGCGAATAGTTGTTCCTGAGTCATGGCTGGTTTCTATGTATTTAAGTACCTATAATTTGGTTTTTGAATAATACATACATACATACGATCTGATAAAGGTCGCGGGAAACCGCTGTATGACAGCAGCAGAGGACCAAATCGTTGTGGAAAACCTTGGGGAAGGCCTTCGTCCATCAAAGTGTGGCCCATAATTTCCGAACATCAAATTTTATTGGTAGCAGAATTTCCATTCCCATTTTTCCCGATCTTTATTTTTCATAGTCGTGTACCATTCCAGAAATGAATTTGATAGTGTCGACGGAACCCCGCTGTTGCGGAGCTCCTGCTTCTGCGTGGTTTAGCCCTTCGGGCCTGCTGTAAAACCTACGCTGCCAACCTTTAAAACTGAGGTGGATGTCACTATGCTACTAGCATAGTGATAGCATAATGCTAGTAATATCACCGGTTGTTTTATCCCCACACCGGAACACACCAATACGAATACTGCTGTTTGGCGGTAAGATAAAGGATAGTATGGTGGTAGCAATGATAGCGGAGCCATCATAAGTTCCTACCACCACTGTTTATTTATACAATTGTTAGCAGTTTTATCTACACTCATAACATAAGTCTTCTATTATGCGTTCAAAACCCATAGGAAATGACCAGCATTACCTGTGGTAGTAGGTGACAGCGATGACAACTGTTAATTTTGAAAGATGTTCCAAATTCGGATCTCATTACCTTACAATATTCGATAACGTAATTTCAAAATTACGTTACAGCTGTCATCGCTGTCACCTACTACCACAGGTAAGGTAATGCTGGTCATTTGCCTTTCGGCTTCTGAACCCATCTTAGAGTACTTATAATATGTGTGTAGATAAAGTATTGTACGCGACTCTGCGTAATTAGCATTACGCAGCCGTCACCTAAACTACTATTATTTTCGTTTTGGAATAGTTGTAAGAATTAGTAACAATAGATGGAATATATTTTTATATATATTATAAACGACTCGTCAACTGACATACGATTAAATAAATAAAGGGATAACCCAATAATCTCTTACAAAATGAGCACCCATTTTATTAAAATATCAGAAATTGCGATCTTTCAGGTTAATTCTTCTGGTTAAAAATTCAATTAAGTAACGTTTATTTTGATTATAACGAATCAAAACATCTCCAAGTGTAACACATAAGTGGCGACACTGGCTCTCCTTATCGTAAATTAAAAAATGGCGCCCGACGAGGGGCTTCAGGTGAATGCATTATCAACCTTAACACAACAGGCATAAAGAAAATAATACGCTAGCCATTCTGAACAGCCAGCTGTGGCCCGTTTCACGAAGCTACAAGTTACAAATTACAAGCGGAACTCTTTTTCTAGCAAATGTAGTTAGAAAGAGACATTCGCTTGTAATTTGTAACTTATAGCTTCATGAAACGGGCCTCTGGGGCCTGTTTATCAAAAGCTTGTAACTTGTAATATAAGTGGAAGTCTCTTTTTAATACATATTGTTGGAAACAGATTTCCGCTTGTAATACAAGTTACAAGCGTTTGATAAACGGGCCTCCGGTGGTTGAAACGGATGACGTAACCATCCTCTTTCTCCAGTATTAAATTATTTGAAGTGCGTATTTAGACCTAGTGACGTTGAAATAAGGTTGTATTTAAAGTGTTGCAAAATCAAATTTCTACATCGCGCTAACGAAGTTTTTTAAAAAGTTTGCATATGTACAAGTTTTCACTTCGTCCAAATGCAGAGAGGTCTCAGTTAGGCCCGGGATAGGTTGTATGCGCCACCACCAAAAGAAAAATACAATTAAAAAGCAGACCGGGGCCAGTGGTGGCATTTTTTACAAAATATGTTTCATATTTGTAGTGCGAGAATATTAGACCAACTTACTGTAATTATGTATTTAAAAACGGATTTTTTAATGAATGTGTAGGGTTTAGACGGGGAGTGCATTAAATACCTAACTACCTACCTGCGAAAAACCTCAAATTATAGTACACATACAAAAGAGTAATTTAACTACTTTTTGGATGATTTACCGGACTCGCGCATCATCGAGGTTTCGTACCACGCGACTCACACTTGGCCGGTTTTTAATAAGTCCATGTCAAAACATGTAATGTTTTTCGAAAAAGACGTTGTGGGTCCGTGTTTCATGTTTTCGGGAATGGCAATTTCGAAAATGATGTCAAATTTGGAATTCAAAATCGCGGCCATGATGGTTTTCGAAAAAGTCGTCATGGGTGTCGTGTTTCATGTTTTCGGGGATGGCAATTTCGAAAACGATGTAGGATTCGGAATCCAACAAGGCGGCCATGATGTTTTTCGAGAAAGTCGTCATGGGTATGGTGTTTCATGTTTACGAGGATGGCAATTTTAAAAATGACATTAGATTTGAAAAAGTCGTCACGGATATCGTGTTCCTTAAGTTTTCGCGGATAGCGAATTCGAAAATGATGTCATATTTAGAATTCAAGATGGTGGCCGCCCATGATTTACGAAAATTATATCAAATGTCGAATTCAAGATGGCAGCCATGCTGTTTTTCGTCAACATACTAGTATTCGACAACAATACGCATACATTAGAGAGAAAAAAATTATAAATACTTTTGTAATATCACATTTTAAAAAAAGATAGGTAAACAAAATGGTCAACTTTTAGAAGACACAGAGATTTTTTTTAAAAAATATATTAAAAAACTCCATGGGTAGGATGAGTGTTAATTGGCCCAAAACGTGTTGAAAGTGACCCTAGCTACCCACCCTATTCATTTGGCACACGACTTGAAATACACCCTGTATTCTTAAATTTCATTAAATAAAGTGAAGTCCGACCCTTCATGCGAGTATATTATGTCCTTAGGGTGACGGCACCGATGATGGACACTTTTAGCTGACAGGCACCAGTAATGGACACTTCACTCTTCATGCAAATTTCATACGGTCCTAAATTGATTGTTGCAAAACAAATGAATAACCCTTATCTTCTGTAAAATAAGAGTCGAGTGTCCATTATTGGTGCACACGACTTGCAATACACCGACGTGCCAAATGAATAGGGTGGGTAGCTAGGGTCACTTTCAACACGTTTTGGGCCAATTAACACTCATCCTACCTACGGAGTTTTTTAAATATTTTTTTTGAAAAAAATCTCTGTATCTTCCAAAAGTTGACCATTTTGTTTAGCTATCTTTTTTTTTAAATGTGATATTAAAAAAGTATTTATAATAAACTGTGAATACTTTAGGTGACAAATTGCAACAGTCTGCTAAAGTGTAATTTGCAGTATTATTTTAGGTTTCTCGGAAAAAAGAAACAGAAAATAATTCTATTGACACAAAAATGATACGGGTTACAATAAACCAAGAATTCAGGCAGAATTTTCATCTGTGCCGATGCCTCAATGGGACACACTCGGTAAATATATTTTGCAGATTCCTGATGGGTGGTGGCATGTTGTTCCAGCATTTGGTAGCCGAATACCGGAAGCTACCTCGAAAAACAGCTGACGCGTGGCGAGAAGCAAGTTAGCTGCATTGCACATTGCCGACGCAACCCGACGCTACGGAATGTCAGGTTTTTGTTCAAATAGAGTGGAGCTTGGTTTTTGATAACTCCAAAAAGCAGAGATGCGAGGTGCAATTTACGTCGGTGCTGCATTTTCAGCATAAAGCGTTTGTCAATAAATGGAGTCACGTGAGCCCTGAACGGAATGTCGAAGCAGAAACGTGTTACGTCTGTTGCTGAACCACTTGTAATAAAGTGAGAGTCCCGGGTCATACTAGTAGTTTACGTGACGGTTGCGTAATGACAGGCATTACAACATGAGTGAGTGTGGTTTATGAAACGAGCCGCAAGGCGAGTTTTATAATAGATCCCACGAGTGTTGTAATGCTAATTACGCAGAGTTTCGTACAATACTTTATCTACACACATATTATAAGTACTCTAAGACGGGTTCAGAAGCCGAATTTTGAAATTACGTTATCGAACAGTTTAAGGTAATGAGATCCAAATATGGAACATCTTCCAAAATTAACAGCTGTCATCGCTGTCACCTACTACCACAGGTAATGCTGATCATTGCCTACGGGTTTTGAACGCATAATAGAGGACTTATGATATGAGTGTAGATAAAATACTTTACACTTGCGCAGAAAAAAATAAAATCTAGCTCGCACCCCTTAACCGAAAATTAGGGTACGCTACGTACGAAGTTCAATTATTTTAAGTCTAATAATAATTATTATGGTTATCTTTGTTTCTAAACCCTTTTTATTTTGGAACATATCTCATAAGTTTTTTATACAAATCCATTGTTTAGAAAGCTGACATGTTACGAGTATCAATGTATGATCATGGAACACTCGTGCGTGCTCCAAAACTGCAGGACCGTTTGAGTGGAAATTTGGTACAAATATGTTAATTGATGACCCATAGACAGATGTGCAAAGTAAACATATTTTTTTTTAAATAGGTTTCATTTTCGGGGGACTAATCAGGAAGTAAAAAAAAAGATTTGCAAATCTTACTGTGTTATGACACATCAAATGAAAGGGCTCGTTATGAAGATCTCAATTTTTTTTTATTATTGTAACATAAATAGTTTTGATTTTATTCATGGTAGAAGACGAAAATTGACCATTCCCCACCTGATCTCCTGATAATATAGTTCATTGCTTGTAGATTACAGGAAAGCCTGTAAGAATTCTATCAAAAAAATACTTTTGTACGGGTCCTTTCGCGAGGCGAGTTCAATTCGCACTTTTTATACATTGTTATGTAGGTATGTGAGTCTGTAATATAAGAACTTGTGAAGCATGGGTCTTGTTGCCTGAAAAAAAGTTTATTCTATTCTATTATATTCTTCAAACATTAAAATATTTTTCACAACACTGCTCGGCAATATGGCCATAGATGGTCTTGTTTGGGGTCACAAAACGTCACTTATAAGGATAGACCAAGAATGTTTTTGTCGGCGTGTTTGCTGATTGGTCGAGAACATTGTTGTCCAACTTTAAGAACCGATGAAAATCAATCAATCAATTTTTGTGTCATAGCTCCTTAAAATGAAAAATTGAAATCGACCAATCAGAACGCACCATTTTGTTTCGTAAAATATTACTTACGTGTATTTTTGCTAAAAGATACACAGACTAAAAACTATGTCATGTTTTTTTTTAAATGTAATTCAAACTTGGCCCCTAATCTCGAACCACTAGAGATGAAATTACATGGGAGATATGGGGAAACAAATACAATTTCATATGGAGTTGACATCTTCATCTATTACGTTAGTTTTTTAATCTCGAGTGCCACGAGAATAGGGGTAGGAGATTCAAAAAAGTTATCTATGGTAAAATTGGCGGTGATGTCACATTACAATGAATTAAAATTTGAGTATTTTATATGAATTTTTGTTTTATTTCCTCTCAGTAGCTGTGAAAAGCACTATGTCTGCCTCAGTAGAAAGTGCAATTTATGGACTCGTACACTAGAGGGCCTCAACTACGTTTCGGCCGTCTATATGACTCGTCCAGAAATCGCGTACTTTCTATCCTCTGCAACAATGTACTATAGACTTACTATTTAAGTTCCATAACTTGTTTTCCCATGGACGAACCATAAGCAACATACGACCAAATCTCGTTGTAAACATGGTATCATTAAAGGAGCGAGGCTCCAAACACCGCATGCCTTTTAACTCGATCAAATAACGACCATCAGCCTGTTTTGGTAAATTTAAATCTTCGGCAAATCTACGACTGTATGGAAGTATAGTTTCTTTATCTCTCTCTCTCTTCTTCTTCAGCCTATAGCCACCCAATGTTGAGTGTAGGCATCCTGCATTGCTCGCCAACCATCTCGGTCCAGTGCTCTCCTCATCCAGCACCTTCCTGCCACCTTGATCAGATCGTCGGTCCACCTCATCTCCTCATCATCCTGTCTGCCAACGTTTCTTCGCCCGGTTCTGGGTCTCCACTCAACCACAGCCTTCTTCATATTCTCCATTAAATCTTGGGCTTGCAACTGGTCTATGCAACAACTCTTCTAACATTTGTTCTGGCGTTAACCACATTTCTTGTATAACGTTTTCTTCTGGCAACTTAAGTGGCAGTGGGCGGGGCACATTGCTCGCAGGACTGATGGCCGATGGGGTCAGAAGGTTCTTGAGTGGCGTCCGCAACCGGGAGAGAAGTTGTAGGTAGGCCTCCAACAAGATAGAGTGACGACCTTGTAAAGATCGCGGGAACGCGGTGGATGCGAAAAGCACAAGACCAGTCTGAGTAGAGAGCCTTGGAGGAGACCTATGTCCAGCAGTGGACGTCTTTCGGCTGACATGATGATGATGATGTTTTCTTCTGAAGCCAACATTTCTATCTCTTCTAGTGTAAGCTCTTCGTTTGTACTTTGTTTTGGTGGACCAGTATTATTAGTATTACCAGTATTTTTCCGTGCACTGTGTTCGCCGAGATTTCGCAGCAGGCTCTTCCACGGCAAAAGCAGCTTTCCGCTTAAAAGCCCTTGCACGTGCTTCTGTAGCATAGGGAAATACAAAAGTTGGTGGAAGCTTCTATCCTCCATCTCCACCTAAAACATTTATAGTATATTACTACAGAGGCCGGGACAAAAGGGTTTGCCAGCCGAAGGCACATAGACGGCCGAGCAAAGCGAGGCCGGATAGGTCTGAAGCGGGCAACCCCATATTTCCCGCCGAGGTATGTATATGTGCTTTTCTCAAACATAGTAATAATTCATTAAAAAAATTAAAACAAAAATTACAAATTACTAGGAGTGCATAAACATTAAAAGTAACCAGTACAGTGCTCAGTCATCCGCGCTGTGCCCCGCAACGCGCCGCCTGCGATCTAAGTTGCGCTACGCACCCCTAATTACCTTTGTTCTCCTGGTACTTTAAATACACATGCAAACGCCTTGGTTGGATGCACGGTTATATTTAAAAAAAAACAGCTATCTAGCCTGTTCATAAACACAGCCGCCATGTTTACACTACAATTAAAAAAAAATCGTTTATTGTTTTTTTTAATACGCATTGTGGCAGAATGTCATGATGCCTGTGCCACAAATTTATGTGAAATGGAAATTAAAAAAGAGGATTTTGCCGGCCTAGGCCTGCACGATTTGTATGAAATTCCATAAACGACCTCTTGTCCTAGCCGCACCTGAAACGTCATACTTGGCGGCCTATTATAAGGAACATAACATCAATATATCGTCGCTGAAAAGGCAAAACTACTAACATCCAAAAGGGTCATTTCGAGAAAAAGCATTTTTAATGTTTTTTTTTGTCTTTACAATGTCATAACTTTTTTTCTTTTGAATGAAAATGGAGGCTGTAAAGGGTGACATATCATGTTTTTTTTTTTATCTGCACGATTCATTTATCGTATTGTACGTGTGTTCAGTATTTACGGAGTTACGTGTCGCTTTAGCATTAATGCTCTCAATCCTAAAAAAATGCTGGTAAGATAAAATTACTAACCTCCACATTAAAGTTTTAGGTAAGGAGTCAATAAATACTAAGGACTTGTCTCCTTTTACTTACTCTCGAGAAAAAAATACTTACATGTATAAAAAATATGTTAATCATAAGCGGAAATGACTTATTGTCAAAAATACTTTGCAAAGCCATAAAGCAAATAGGAATTTAGCATTTAAGATAAGTTAAATTTCAAATGTATGTTACTTAAAGGGCAGAATGATCAATTAACCATCCTGATGATTTACCTTTTATAGGACTTTTTTCTTGTTTCAGCCTTAACAATATTACTTACGCATGAATGTCAGTTGAAATTAATAGACCAAGAAATAAATAAAACATGAATTACTTTGAAATTCCCTTGAGATAGGTTCCTTGCCACCTTTATCTATTAACAACTGGTGTCACCTTTCTGCTCCACAAGTCCCGTAGTACCGCGGATCCAAAGAACTACCTACCGACCCATTACATGCTTGCCTACCATCTACAAGCTCCTTACATCCATTTTGAGCACAAAATTAAATGTAAATTTTATTGTAAATAATGTTTTGGCCTCTGCTCAAAACGGATGTAAGGTTGGGTCCCGGGGTAGGTACTAAGGAGCTCCTCCTCATAGACATGACGATTTGTCAGCTAGTCAGGCATAGCAAGGCGGCCCTTTTGGCTGCTTGGATTGACTACAAGAAGGCTTACGACTCGGTGCCTCACTCATGGCTCGAAAGGATCTTAGAGTTGTATAAAGTTGATGCAACTTTGAGGTCCTTTTTAGGTGTGTGTATGAGGCAGTGGGTCACAGTCCTTCGTCAACCAAGTGGTCGAGAAGTCCCCTTTGATTTGCCTAAGGATTGAAAGAGGCATCTTCCAGGGTGACAGTAGTCCTTTGTGGTTTTGCCTAGCCTTGAATCCTCTCAGATCTTTCCTGACGGATTCTGGGCTTGGATTGACTTCGTAGAGAAGCTGAAGTCATTTCTCACTGTTTGCATCGAAGCGCCAAGATCTTATCGCATTATTGAAAATCACACAAGAGTTCAGTAATGCGATCAAGATCGAATTCGGTGTAGATAAGTGTGCGGTCGAATTTGCAGCTTTCTGTGACAGTAGTCCTTTGTGGTTTTGCCTAGCCTTGAATCCTCTCAGATCTTTGCTGACGGATTCTGGGCTTGGCTATTGACTTCGTAGAGAAGCTGAAGTCATTTCTCACTGTTTGTATCGAAGCGCCAAGATCTTATCGCATTATTGAAAATCACACAAGAGTTCAGTAATGCGATCAAGATGGAATTCGGTGTAGATAAGTGTGCGGTCGAATTTGCAGCTTTCTGAGACGATGACTCTCAGATCTCTCTCCGAAATTGAAACCTACAAATATCTTGGTATGTCACAGTCTTTGGGTATTGTGGACGGCAATGTCAAGCAGTCAGTGAAAGAGCGCTTCTTCTGCCGCTTGACAAAAGTTCTTAGCAGTCTTTTGTCGGGTGGCAATAAGGTGCGCGCCTTCAATGGCTGGGTGATACCGCTGCTCACATATTTCTTTGGCATACTAAGGTGGACTCAGACTGAGCTGAACGCCCTGGGTAGGAGGGTCCGTCTACTGCTTAAATCAAATCGCATGTTGCACCCACGCTCATCTGTTATGAGATTGTACATCCCGAGAAAATGTGGTGGTCGAGGCATTTTAAATGCTAAGAATCTCCACAACCGCGAGGTGTGCAATCTCAGGGATTATTTCCTTAGCAATGAGTGTGGGATGCATCGAGATGTGGTTGCATTAGACAAGAGCCTCACGCCTCTCTCCTTGGCAAACGAGAACTGGCACAGACCAACGGTGTTGAGCACTGAAGACCGCAAGAACGTGTGGAAGAGCAACGAGCTACACGGACGCTTCTACGGGGCCCTAACAAGACCCGAGGTAGACTTTTTAGCGTCCGTGAACTGGCTGCGATTTGGTGACCTCTTTGGGGAAACCGAAGGTTTTGTCTGTGCAATTGCTGGCATGGTCATAATGACGAATAATTACCGGAAATATATTCTGAGGGATGGCACGGTCGACATTTGTCGGCATGCCGTTGTCCGGCGAGTCCCTCAGTCATATAATTTCCGGTTGTTCGCATTTGGCCAACGGCGAGTACTTGCACAGATACGAGTATCACCTCGTGGCCAGGATCATCCATCAGCAACTTGCTCTTCAATATGGTCTTGTTGAGTCTGAAGTGCCGTACTATAAGTACACACCGGCGCCAGTTCTCGAAAATGGTCGTGCTACGCTCTATTGGGATCGATCTGTCATCACGGACAGGACTATTGTCGCCAATAAGCCTGATATCGTATTGACAGATCGATCTCAACGACGGGCAGTGCTCGTCGACGTCACCATCCCGCATGACGAGAACCTCGTGAAGGCCGATAAGGACAAGCAAGTACCTTGACTTGTCTCACGAGGTGACCGCCATGTGGGATATTGAGTCGATGATCATTGTCCCGATAGTTGTTTCGGCAAACGGTCATATGTGTGACGGAGTTCTGAGGTAACTAGCATAAATAATAATTATAAACTGGCGCGCATAATGTCAAAAGATATTGTTTTGACATTGCTTGCGCGTCTAATACGCTTGATGTCACCCGAAAACAATTTGAGAAATAGACTAAAGGTCGAATTTGTTACAAATTTATGAATCGCATAACGCCTTACCTATACTTTTCTAATTTATTTTATAACTTAATAATTACTAATATCTCGTAATATTCTTTAAGTATGTAGTTCAAAGTTTCTTAACAGATGTAACAGATAGAAGTCCCGCATTGAAATATACTAATATCCTTTTTACTTTGTTTATTGAGTAAGGTAAAAATACTAAAGCGCCACAATCGTCGATTCCTGCTATAAGATTATTTACTAACAAACATGACTTCACATGATTTCAAAAGAGAAAAAATACTAAATTACTACAACTGACGGTTATTGCGTAAACGTTATTGACTAAAATACATTTCATTTAGTATGTACTACAAGCGAAATTTACATAATCACCACCGAGTATCCTCAGTTATGTTATCTAAAATTACTAATAAAGCTTGAAACGGCTAGATACAGCAAGCACAATACTTAACCGCCAACTATTCAAAAATATGTCTAAATGAGTCGGATGTTAGTAAAAAATCCTAAGAAATTATTGAAATTTTGACCCAATTTTCACTACTAAAGCGCCAAAAACATGCTCCGATCGCTACGAGACCCAGACCAAACGACGCAGGAAAAAAAAAGCAGTCGTACTGTATATATAACTCATTTTGACCAAAATGGCGCTTTAGTAGTTTTGCCTTTCCAGCGACGATATGTATCTTTGCATGTTTGAGAAAATATATTAAAATATGCATTGAAACGCGATAATTTAACTCGTTCAATTACAAATAATAGTCGCCGCTTTAATCTTGACTAAAGAAGTATTCTTCCGGGTAAAGGAGCGACCACACCGGTGCTCAAAATACGGTGACGGTACGGAATCGCAGTGACGTGCCGTAAGCGTCACGATTTTATCGCATGTATTACCCTTATCGGGTCAGAATGGAAGACATGGGATTGACGATCAGCAAGCAATAATCAGTAAGAACGTTTTAAAATGACCCGCCACTCCTTTTATATTAATCTTATACAATAGCGATATGCAGAGGTCGGAATAGGTAGTGCTTATTAACCTAAACTTGTTGCATCTTCATTCAATAACGTATCCCCATCTCACTCACGCATGAATGAACATGAGTCAAGTTTAGGTTAATAAGCACTACCTATTCCGACCTCTGAATATGAGTGATGGAGTCAAACTACCATCCAATTATATTAATGCATCAAATAATCTAAGTAGTCGTTCGGTCATTTGGAAAGGATGGATGAAAGAAGATTGACGAAAGAGATATACAGAGCAAAAGTGAGTGGGAGGGTCGGAAGGGGCCGCCCTAGGCGTACTTTTTCGAATCAAATCGGAGAAATACTGGAAAAGAGCCGGATCTTAAGTACCCGAAACCGACGTGCATGCATGACTCGATGTATGAATGTGGAAGAAGCAAAGAGATTTGTCAGGATCGTAGCAGGAGGAAAGAAGTGGCCTCTGCCTACCCCTCTGGGAAACAGGCGTGATTTAATGTATGTATGTATGTAATCTAAGTAATTGGTTAACAATTATTTGTAATAAATATACATACTCGTACTAATTTAACATTAGGTTTAGTTCACAAACGAGAATATAATTAACAGTGTAAATAATGTAGGTTCGGTTATAGATCGTAAATACGTTCATATTAAATACTGTAGCATTACCGCTACAAATCGCGTTGGTTCGCGTTAATTATTGCTTATTTATTTCGCCTTTTTCGTTTCTCAGCCTTTTTGGTATTGCGGACTTGTTCATTGACCGGTTAGAGTTTGTAATTTCTACTGACAGTTTTGAATTTTGAATTCGTTTTTGTTAGATCCGTTCCTTGTTATAGGACTGTCATTCATTCTCGTACTCTTGCCTTGATACACCAGAAAAATTGGTTAGTCTCTAGTCATCCCAAGTTTCTCTTTAACTGAAGCCAGCTTCGAGTGCCGCGTCCGGTTGTAATGATACGCGAAGGCCTTATCTATTACGCCATGGTCTCAATAGTGGGCCGATCGTGTTAGTGCTGTTGTCTTCTGTGTGTCCGGATAGCGGGTGAGTTGGTTTTTGTTGCCGTCCAGCTTTCACTGCCTCCCAATCTTTAGGAAGCCTCCCTTCCGTCCTTTTCGTTCAATTTTGTGAGTAAAGGTGTCCTTTGCAGCACCTCCGCTTACCCCATATCTTCCGACACATCGCCCCGACTGAAGATTTGGACGACTGGTTCGGACATTCAGCGTGTGGTTCGCCATCGAGTTCGCTGGCAACGGGTCGTCGTGCGCGGCAGTGCCCGCAGTTTTTTTTCGCTGCGACAGTTGTGACGAACGCAGCGTTACGACTACATCTTCACACGGCGGCAAGCGACGACGGAAGTTCACAGGATAGTCACCATTTCGTTGATTTTTTATTTTTTTTAAAAATTCAAAAATAGAGTCCTCGAACTCACCCCTAACCTACCTAAGGTTATTTATTCGGAATTATTTTGGCTATAAATGTTATTAGATTTCTAGACCTTTTTTTACCGATCAACACCACAATTTGTTACCCCTGTTTCATAATACTCCGAACTCCTCAGTTTTAATCATGAAGCGCTTCTTGCATTTTAACAGATTCATGTTATTTTAGTTCGAATCAGATTTACCTATAAATTGAATACAAGTTTTGGCCTGACCGTGTTCTAAGGTGGTCTTTTACCCTTTATTAGGCAATGTGTTTTAAATTAGAAAGACTTTATTAATGTGACAATCCGCAGACCGTTTCATATCAAATTGTTTTGTTACCTAAGCTAAGTTCCGTGTCAGCCTAGTGATCTAGTTTTTATAGTTACATTGTAAGTAGTTTGTTTTAATTTAATCATTGTGTGTTCCCCTTATTATATAACCTTGTTGAATTTCGTTCGGTTTTATTTTACTTATACAGGTCCAAATTTACGTGCTGATGGTTTTATCGCAACCATCCCGTGTAGTGTTCCGTACCTTTTATTTTTATGGAGCGCTACAATACATATTAACACTAGCTACTAAGATTAAATAAATAAATATGCTTATACATATAAATATACAGGGTGGAAAAAACGAATGCCACATTTATTATTTAATCTTTATTGCACAAAAAAGTCTTCATCTACAAAAGGCGAACCTAATGCCAACATTGACGGCAACTACTTATCTTAAAAATATTGGAAATAGCAAATTCTAGGCAAAGGAGACTACTTATCTTTTAATTTTAAAAACAATAAACACTGCATCAACGGATTTTTGAAAAAAAAAACTTCAGCCTGGAAATGACCTGGTCGAATATGACAAAACAATAAAGTCGTCTCTAATTATACATATCGAAAGCGTCACTGATAGTTATCATTTATATTTACAACACATACACCCTTAAATTCAATAAAGCCCGTAAAATACTCTACTTTATTATTTTGTCATATTCGACCAGTTCGATTCCCGGTAAGGCAGACGAATTTCCAAAAATTCATAAATTCAGTACCTATATTATGTTTTGAAAAATAAAAGCAAGTTTTCTTTGCGTAGAATTTGCTATTTCCAATATTTAAGGTAACTTGCCGTCCATGTGGCGTTCGTTTTTTACACCCTGTATATTTATATACTTAGGTACCTCTTTATTTATTAATATATTCATTTATTTAATCTTAGTACCTAGTGTTATGTAAAATATGTATTTAATATGAACAAATTTACGAAAAATCTCGTCCCTTTCACTGTTGTAAGTTTGCATAAATTATGTTTTCAAATATTATTATTTCGCTGTCGCTCAAAGGATAACTGGAAGGTATCCCTTGAAGGGATAAGTTCGCCTTTGTACATACCTTTTGTATTTCTGTCTATTTTTAGGGTTTCGTACCTCAAAAGGAAAAGCGGAACCCTTATAGGATCACTTTGTTGTCCGTCTGTCCGTCCGTCTGTCTGTCTGTCAAGACCCTTTATCTCAGGAACGCGTGGAGGTAACGAGTTGAAATTAAAACCATATACTCAGGTCTATAGTCCCTTGAAGCTGTGAAAAAATCAAACTTCTAAGTCAACGTAAAAAAAACCGGCGTTCACGCCTCAAATAACGTATATTTCAATCCTCTCAAGGGAATCAAAATTTATAGGGTATTTTCCATTGACCTAGAACTATGAAATTTGGCAAGAAATACCGTCTTATACTACAAATATAGGAAAAGATCGGAAAACTATACATTTTTAATTAAATCACTAAATAAAATAAATGTTTAAAAAACAAAAACCCGCCTTCAAAAATGCAAAAAATAACTTCTTTTAAAATGGTAGGTCAGTCCAACTGCATTCGGCTTTTGGTTTAAAATATTGTGGGACGCCGACTTCAGTTGGACTGACCTACCATTGTAAAAGAAGTTATTTTTTGCATTTTTGAAGGCGGGTTTTTGTTTTTTAAACATTTATTTTATTTTATACTTTTTAGTGATCCTATTTATGCTGTTACGTAGCTCCACTTCTAAATATTCATGAGAAACTATAGAACATTTCAAGCTCGCCGCAGACAATGCCGCAGGAATGTCATAGTCATATTTAAACCTAAATGTGCTTCGTCATAGTCGCGCAACTACCTTAACGGAAATATCTTATCGCCACCCTTGAAATAGGTACCGTTAAGGAGTTCCGGTGGCCATTTGTGGTCTTAATGATCAGTTCCACTTCACCATATAGTACTTTTCAAAAGCAAATGCACGAGTTACAGTGAAAAATACCGAAATCGCTATAGGTGGCCTATAATATTTGAGGAGTTCTCTTGATTTCTCCAAGATCCCATCATCAGATCCTGATATGTTGACAATGGGACCAACTAGAAAGTATACCCATTCGAACAACTTAAAAAAAATTCAAATCGGTCCAGTGGTCTTCGAGTAATCGGGGAACATACATAAAAAAAAACCCGACGAATTGAGAACCTCCTCCTTTTTTGAAGTCGGTTAAAAACAGGGACAAACTTTATGCAAGGAACGGCGGCGGTCCAAATTTTGAATTGAGTTAACCGTGTCATCTTAAATACGGAACCCTCGGTGCGCGAGTCCCACTCGCACTTAACCGGTTTTTTTTTGTTACGTTCCTGTTTGCACAATTAAGTATTTTATATACACTCATTACATACTTACCTCTTGTTCTTCATTTTCAGGATCTTCCTTGCATTTCGCGGAAACGTATAACCACTGAACCTATCAAATTGAAATTTAGCTTGGGTGTAGACTTGCTTGCCCGTTTCTTTGTATATGTACCTATTTATAAAACACCATCTACAATACGGGGTCAGAAGGTTCTTGAGTGGCGTCCGCGGACCGGGAGACGAGCTGTAGGTAGGCCTCCAACAAGATGGAGTGACGACCTTGCAAAGATCGCGGGAACGCGGTGGATGCGAAAAGCACAAGATCGGTCTGAGTGGAGAGCCTTGGGGGAGGCCTATGTCCAGCAGTGGACGTCTTTCGGCTGACATGATGATGATGATGATGATGATGATCTACAATACGAATTAAAGTTAAATTTGATTCTGGTGTGATACACTGATAATTTTCTTTAGTAGGTCTACCAGAATCTCATGACAAATTTAAAAGTAAATGGGCGTTTTCCAAAACAAGTGTACATGAACTTTTTTTCCAGAATTCGTTTTTTTTTGTTTTTCTTACTCAGAATCGTTGATACTATCGATCCTCATACAAGAAAAAAAGTGTCCCAAATATTCCATTCCAGATCGTCACGTTTTTGTATGCAGTCTTTTTTATTTATATGTTCGTGACGCACTGGAAAATAACAATTTCATAGTAAAATCTGGGACACTTTTTTTCTTGTATAAGGATCGATAGTACCGAGTAAGAAAAACAAAAAAAAAACAAATTCTGGAAATAAAAGTTCATGTACACTTTTTTTGGAAAACGCCCAAATAGAAATCGATTTTCGTATGGCAATGTTGCCTTACGCTCAATCTTACGCTTGACAATTCAAATCACCGATTGTCAGAGTTTGTTATTTTTACACAAATATAACGTTAGTTATCAGGCAAATGTCCTAAAAGTCCTTCGATCTCAAGCGGAAAATATCGTTAATCATGTGTACCTACTGTAAAATTTATGAGGACGAAGATGTGAATCAAAAACATTTTTTGATTTAGTGTCATGTTTATAAAAGACTAGTAAATGAAGCCAAATAATATTGATACTTTATGGACCGTTGTACATTTCGCTTGCCGAATGCAATAAGTGCACAAATCAAAAAAACAACATTTGGAGAAATTGGCTGTCAAAGTTTTAATAAATGGGTGTATGTCCGCAAAAACAAATGTATTTTCTCTTAATTTGCAGTTATACATATAATATTTGGTATTATCTCTTCTGTAGGATATATTCCTTTGTATTAATTTTTTTTTTGTTTTATATGTTAAATAATTTTGATATTATATGCATTTAAATATGGGTACTTAGAGTTGAGCCCTTGTAGCACAAAGAATTTGTGCCATTTTTGTTAACTGTGAGAAAAATGTAATGACAAAACAAAAATGTTAAATTAATATCTTTACATGTTTAAGTTAATTAAGGGGTTTACATAATTAAATGAAAACCTGTAATTGTTTCATAATATATATAATCATCCATTGCACAATATATATTAACCAAACTAATATATTATGACATGTAAGTACGTATTTATTTCACTAATTTTACATAACACTTTTAATATAACGTTTATTTATAAAATACTTAACAAATAAGTCAAATATAAAAAAAAAGATCTCTCATCAAGTTATCAAAAGTTTAAGTCTCATGGTAAATCGTATTTTTTTAAGAAAAACAAAATTGCTTGTAACATCCTTATCCTTTGCGAACCTCTCGTTTACAGTTTAAAGTAAACTTTCCAAAGGGGGTCCACTGGGAGGGCAGGTTGTCAGCCATGCTAATGGGGCAAGGGCGTGTGGAACACCTGGGAAGATTCGGATCGATCTACCCAGCCACACGTCTACAGCTCCCGATGTCGCGCAATGATACCCAACCCAACATGTCTGTATCTCTCGAGTATTCCTGGTGATATTCTCAATAAGACATTCCCAAAGGTGCGGGCTCCGTGGAGGGCGGGAAACTCGAGAGATGAAGAAAAAACCAGAACAAACATGGAACATGTACTGGAACATATACGATCTGTAACGCCGAGAGTGTCGGAGGGGAAACTCGATGGTGCTGAACAAGAGATCTCCTCTGGGTGTGCCGTCCTCTTCCACACACTAGGTGCGGGTACTAGTAACGCAGGACCCCACCTCAAACAAACACCACACAAAAGTAGCGGTAGGGCGAAAGCCCAACCAGCTACCCCAACAAACCCAACACAGCAGAAGGTAAGTGGCAAGAAAGTGCCGCTACCGTTCTTTACACGTGGCTTTAAGGCAACGCCTTCGAGCTCGAAGTCTACAAACACTCACCCACACGGGGGCGGTGCTGCAGGACCCCCCACACACAAACAAAAGGTCTGCGAGGGGAGGAAGGTCTGCAGGGAAACCAGCAGGACCGGAAGCCCGAGCGTGGACCTCACACTCACACACACACAGAACAGCCGACAACAACAAACAACCTAGAGATCGTCCCGTTTTCAGAGAAATCTACAGCCACGGGGTAGACACCGGCGTTGTAGCCCACACCAACAACATCCTCCCAGCTAGACTCTAGCTAGACTCTTCCCGTGTTGACCACGTAGGGGAAAAGGGAGCAACCCGCCAAATGGAATGCGCCTGGTCCCAGCGCGATAGACCTCGGGAAGAGGAGGCATAGGAACCAAAAACAGAGATGCATGTACCGCAAAATGCTAGCGGAACAAGCTTGGGAGCCCCTGACGGATGTCATCCATCAGGGGCTCCCAATACGGTGGAGATGCAGGGATCTACCAATGGCCTTAGCCAACTGACAGCAAACCGTGTCCCACCGAAAGGGAAAGGAGCCAGCACCAATAATCCAGTGGCTCGGGCCTCTGTGAAAATGGTACGCCTTGACGAGACTCTGTCTCCGAGAGGCGAATCTAAGAAGCAGAGGATCGAGTTCACCGCTGGGACCCCGTGAGCAGCATACGCGGACGCAGAAAAAGCTGACCTGATGGTTGCGGTAACGTCTGCAAGCAAGGTTCACCCCGTCTCACAACTCGCCGAAGAGGCCTTCAACCTGATTCAGGGCTTCGTCATGGCTGTGGCGATGCAGACCCCCCAGAGTGCGGCCGGACCCCAATTTCAGGGCAAACCGCTATACGCTAACGGAATCCTGAGAATATGATGCGGAGACCAGGCAGCGGTGGCTTGGGTCAAACGGTGCATGGCCACTATCACCCTCTCATCAGGGGACAAGTTGGTGGTCAAGCGTGAAAATGAGGTGCCAAACAGAGTTCGCTGCGGTATTCTGCTCCCGGGTGTCTGGGACGATTTCGGGGAGGTAGCAAACTCCCTTCATTAGCAGAGCGCCTGGGGCCGGAATAGTCCGCATTGACCGGTGGCTGCTCATCAGCACTAACAGGCAAGGCTCAGTTAGAAACCTTCGCCATCGTCAGCATCCCGGAGACAGAGGTGCAAGCCCTTCTGGACCGGGGCCGCCGACTCACATTCTTGTGAGGGTCGGTGTACCTGAAGTTCCAATATGTGACTTTACGCCAGTTTATGACAGAAGATTCGTTAAATTCCATTAAAAAATATGCCACTGTTCAGTCGAATCGTTCAACGAATTAAGTAGACTTCAGCAGAATTATTTGCTTGTATAAGAATAATTACATCATATTATATAGGAACATACTCGTACTTTCGTTCTATAATTAACTCTAAATTTAAAATCATTTAATTTAATATATTATTATTATGTTGTATGTAATTTACAAGTGCGGTCGGACATAACGGATATAATTTACAATATATACCTATATAAAATATTAAGGCAGGTACTTACTGTTGTGGTATAATCAAATGACGTTTAGTTCTTTTATATTTTCTTCGATTTATTGTGAAAAATAGCGGGCACAACTTGAAAATGAGTTTAAAAAATTATTAAATACGGGCACAACTAAGAAATGCCTTTGTAGCACAAATTACCGCGTGTGTTTGCGTCGAGTGCAAGCGGCCGACTGGCGATGGGCCCATATAGCAGGAAAGAGATAGATCATTTCTCTTAGTGCAGTAAAGGCATAAATGCCCTCTTTGGTCTGTTACAGTATACTTTTGACTAAAGTCTTTAATGCATACGGTAAAACGAGCACTTTAGATCACGATTCCGCAATAATCTCAAATCTCGAAAATTTTGAGTTGTGCCCTTATTGCATTCGGCAAGCGATTTGCAGGAATGTTACTTATCACCTCATTTGGCTTTTATGTCTGACATGCAAAAGTCTATTTAGAACCCTTAATAATTAGGCGCCATTTAATTCCAGGATTACCCATTGCCGCCATTATGGCGAATCGTAGCTGTGCGGTGTGGCATGGTCTTCAAAATGTTTTTATGAGATATAGAAAAAAAAAGAAACATCTCGCACTTCAGAATACGACATTGATTTACGTTAAAATTGCATAATATAGTAATATTTCATATAATACAAACTTCAATTTTGACCTGTACAGTGTTCGGTATTGTTAGCTATGAGACGATACGTCATCGAATTTTTCAAGTCGTTTGGAACTAAATCCTAATAAACATAAGTAATAAACGATTGCTTCAATTTAACCTACTTACTTGTTATTTATTAGGAAATGCAAATCCAAAGTTTATTTAAAGGGTTACGTAGGTGAGCCATTCTTCTTTTTGATGCCTAAGAAAACGTCCCTTAATGTGAACTTTTGTTTAAAGTAATAATTTTCAACAAAATTAGATGACATTAAAAATTCACAAAACTTTCAGATTTTGATCTACGTACCTGAATAATGTTTTATACCAAATTGTGTGGGGTTGGGTAAAAAAAGGCTAATATAGTAACGCAGTGGTCGTTATTTGCAAGGGGACGTGGAGATTGATAACGCAGTGGTCATTTGAGCAGCAAATTCTTGTTTTATATAGAAAAAGAACAAAATTCGCGGGTAAATTTATAGTAAAAAGTGAGACCTGGTTAAGACTTCACGTGGGGCTCCTGTAAAATAATCTCAATATATCTACGAATTATTTAAATGGATCTTAAATTTTCATTTGTATTTAAGGTATCGAAAAGTGGAATGGCCCTGGTAACTGATCGTTACTAATATTATAAATCTTTGTTTGTTCCATCTTTACTGCAAACTTATATAGTTAGTTGCACAAACGTGATATTTTAATGTTATCCTAGAAAATTTTATAATTCCCAAAGAAATAAAGACTTCTACGCGGACTGAGTCCGCCACGCCATGCTTTTAATGAACGCGGAATATCACGTATCAAGACCTTTAAATCCTATTACCCCGGAGTTGCAAGCCCTAAATTTAAAATTCCCTTTTTTTCAACAGATTCTGGTAGACCTATATATTGTTTAATCTGTGTATGAATTATTATGTTTTAGTACACTACTTAAATTTAAAAAATACAGAGGCACTGCCTTCCGGCTTTCTCATGGATTTACTACGTATGTATTCGCAATTTCAATCACATGTAACCGACCAGTAAGGCCTATGGGTACCTAAGCGTCTCATTCTTTTTGTTCTTGTAAGGTAAAGTACCTAAATTAGTTACACACAACTTTAATAACAGGTCTTGGACGCATTTGGTCTGTGTTAAATTGATCAAACTGGCCTTTCTTTCAGGCCTTTTGCATTTTTAGCGAATATTTTATCCAGTCACGATGTCTCCATAGTTTTCCGAACTTACTAATAGTACCTAATAAAAGTCTTTGTCTAAAAATTAAAGTATACTTAATTAGCTATGCAATGAGATGAGAATCAGTTCAATAGTACAAGTAGAACCTTTGATGAAAGTCAAATAGCGTAATGTACTTATATGATGCAGCATCGTAGAGGGAGAATAGAATGGAGTGGGCATTGGACTAGTACCAGGTGGGAAGTCTGAGATGCGTTTATACATAATTACGTATGTATAAACGAGATGCACTTACTTTTACTGTCCCTCTCGCGCGTATACCTTTTCGACGTGTTTGCCACAATCATGACAGCTGATGCGAGTCGTATGAGTTTTTAGTGGTTTTTAGCTGTTTTCGGAGTTTTTTTGCAAAATACAAGGGTGAAGTTTACGTGTAATGTGTTAAAGAACAATTTCGTGATGGTGAATTGCAGTATTTTAGGCTATTAAAGCCGGAGTGAGCGGAAATATGAGCACATAACCTTTCAAACGTAAGTGGATACATTATACTATTATTGTGGTCTTATAAATCCTGATTGACTATGTAAACAACTAATTATTTGAAATAACGTCTCCTAGTTACATTTTAACATAAAAAAGGATCGGTTTTGTGTTCAAATAAATCGTATTTTTCTTCCGCTAACCGTCCGATTTATGTTGATAACGATAATACATAGTAATCCGTGTGATTGCTGACATTTAAATTTAGTCGTATATAACCAATTTCGTGTTGTCATCCATCTAAAATGCATTTTACCCAACAAACGGGGTAATATATAATTATGATATTATTGGGTATTTTGTTATACTAATAAAACAAGTTTTGTTGATTTGACATAGTTTTTTTAAAAAATTATCTCTTATAATCCCTGAAATTTACCTTTTTACGTTCGCAAAATTTTAGAACATTTTTTAATATTTTTCAGATACCCATCTGATACTGAAGCAAGGAAGCTTTGGATTATAGCTACATGTAGCATAAATTGGCAACCAACAAAGTTTTCTCGTATCTGCTCAGAACACTTCGAAGCACATTGTGAATATAATATATGACTGTACCTTCTGTAACAAATATTTATATAAATAAACATTTGCAAAAACATGCAAGTAGCATTTTAATCGTAGGCATTTCAGACCTAAAAACATAAAGAATTCTATAATTACTGTAGGTAGATGTTTTGACCGTTCGATATTGTAACTTTCGATATCCAAATACGTACATACATTTGGAGGTTAGGTGGTTGCGAATGTGATTTAAAACAGTAAGCAACGCCGTATGAAAATTATAGTTTATTATGTTCTAGAACCAATGTCACAAGCACGAGGATTATATTTCCGACTCTCAATTGACCGGTTGTTGTAGTCAGGTAATAAGTAGCTATTGGGGAAATTTAGCAAATTGTTGGCAACTCAGAATTGATTGCATATATACCACACTTATATGTATACATACTATCTCCATCTCAAAGGTATACGCGCGGGCCAGGTCTATTCTATACTCTGTTTACGTGCAGCATTTAATGATTTTTTATTCAATACCTCGTTAGCAAATAATACAACTTATGCTATTATATAAATATAACTTGAGTATTTAAAAAACATGTGAGTATTTCCATGGTACTCACGGATTCCATATTTTGTTCAAATATTGTGGTAAATTAGGGGGTTTATTTAGGATATATTGAACTCTAAAAGTACAATTTTTTCTAGAGCTACGTGTTCCGACCCCCTACAGCCAAAACTACAAAATTTGGTACTACTCCTATCTAAAGTTTACTATAAAAGGGGTCATAGACGGGCAAGTAAGTACGCCGTACTTGGGCTGAGTTGGGCATTTTCACGTAAAAGTATACCCAATTAAGGACTGAAATTAAGGTACTTTAACTTTGTCAGTTTTGTGACGAAAATTAGCTATACATTGACGGCCGCCAAAACTGACGAAGTTAAAGTTCCTTAATTTCAGTCCTTAATGGGGACACTTTTTCGTGAAAATGCCCAAGTACGGAGTACTTATAGCCTGGCCAAAAAGTCGAGCCAGTGGTGACAGCTGCAACTAAAAAAATTCCATACAAAATTGTTGCCATGTTTACGCATTTTACGTCAAAAATGTGACAGTTACGTAGAAAGTGGCGCCCTCATTTAATTTCTACTCTTTTTGGTCGCACTGTACTCGCACGTCTATCACACCTTAACACTAAACTTTAGAGGTTTCTCATAAGGCTTATCGCTTAAACATATTAACGGACTGAGCAATAATAAAACACGTCAGTTTTTCTACAGCACCGAGCATCGTCATCGCAAATCGTTCAATTTGTTCAATCATTCTTTACCGTATTACCTTGCCGAATCTGTGCGCCATTCGTTCCATTCACCACTCGTAACGTTCCCATTCAGTCTCCTGTCACTGTGCAAGCTGAACTGAGAACGTCTGGTTAACTTTTCGTTGGCATCCGATAATATAAAGCCAATTAGTAATAAATAACTGTTTACAGCGACTTGATAATTAATGTTAATATTTTTAGTGACTTAACATGCGATTTTGGTATTGATAAACCGCGTGCGTTCATATAGATGTAGTGAGCCAAGACGTTACAGTGAGTGTTGTGGATTAGGCTCGGTTTGGGACGCATTTTTTTGCTTTCTTGCGGTGCCAATACTTTCATTTTCGCGACTAGATGACATCAAGAAGTGCAGGCTGATTGTTTGAATAACCGATGGAAATTTAAAAGGTATTTATTTGACGTTTGTGGCGTTCTTTTTAATGTCTACCTACCGGCGGTTCCACAAGGTGGAATTCTTTGAACTGTAGTGCAGTACAGTTACAGCTTCTGTCTACGCTGGCTTTTTTAAACTTAAATGCGATAAAATGCGATGTTTAGTTAATCAGCTGTTGCTATTTTAATTTGCCATTTCGTATTACGATTGCGAGCTGTAATTTATAAAATTCCTTTATTATTTCCTTCCGCGTGCCATTGCACCCGTTTTAAAAATATTTTGACCGTCAATATCACGTTTTTAAATTCAGTATCTTTGAATATCAATGCTGATACGCTACTACGTACTTGTTAATGCGTAGGTATCGAGATATCGATTTCTTATCAGGCGAAACGTGATCGAAATCTAAATGGAATTTTGTAATAACATTTTTTCGTTTAATCCTTGTGCTTAAATTATGTATTTATTGTTAGTAGGTAGTCTTTATTTCCTTTTACCTTTCCTTATGCATTAAACTGTGCACTGTAGGTATATATTTTATATTTTATAAACAAAAAACAACCGTTCATTCCAATCGACACAACCACAACTTCACCACCGGTAGTGTCGTTTGGAATCACTATTCCGTTCTACACTATTCTAGTGATGGGGGAAATGTATAAACTTTATGAGAATTGCTCATACATATTTTTTTTTCATTCATAACCTGTAGAAGTCATGTCTTGATTGTAAAAACTGTGTTTTGTCAGTTTATTGCAATCATGAGACCCTTCTTTGCCCGTTGTACTACCAGTAGGACTATGCAGTAGGACCATAGGCAAAGAAGGTATGACACGGAATTAGTCTAGCTCCCGGCAAAATTTCACATGGACGAAGTCACAGGCAACAGCTTGTACGGGTATTGAATTATTGAATACCTACCTATATTAAGATTATAATTCGCAAATATCACTAATAGTCAGTGGTATTAAACGGAATATTTAATCCAAACGACACCACCTGTGGTGTCGTTCTGGTGGTGATGAGTGGAACGAAGAAACGCAACTAAAAAAAACACATCATTCCAACACATTCAGATCGGATATCTCTGAAACGGCTCTTCCAATTTTTATCAAACCTGGCTGAGAACCACCCCAGTTAATCTGGCTTTCTATTTTTGAAAACAATAAATCTAGTGGGGAACTATAATGCCATAGATACAAATGTTAAATTTTATTATATCACTACTGTTTTTGTTTGGGGTTTAGAAAAGGAAATAATCACACCGTTTTAAAACTATTGTGTATGTTGTCTGTTAGTGTTAGTTTTAATCTTAAATTATAGGAATAACACAAAAATCTAGTAATAATCATTAACCCCTCATATGCTTAGATATGTATGCTTAAAATTTGGATTTTAACCATGTAAGTCCTGTATTTTTACGCTACTGCCCGAAGAAGGGTTATATCAATTGTGGCAGTGCTAAATACCACATGTACTATACTGGGTGAAAAAAACGAATGCCACATGAACGGCAACTACCTTAAATATTGGAAATAGCAAATTCTAAGCAAAGGAGACTTACTTTTATTTTTGAAAAACAATTCTTACTGCATTTATGGATTTTTGAAAATTTGCCTGCCTTAACCAGGAATTGAACTGGTTGAATATGAAAAAATAATACAAAAGGGTTTTTTATATGGGCTTTATTTAATTTAAAGGTGGAACTATGTGTTGTAGACATAAATGATAACTATTAATAACTCTTTTGATCTGTATTTTAAAACATGACATTATTGTTTTATCATATTCAACCAGTTTGATTCTCGGTTAAGGAAGAGGATTTTCAAAAATCCTATACAGCCAGTTTTTTTTTTCAAAAGTAAAAGTTAGTCTCCTTTACATAGAACTTGCTATTTCCAATATTTAATGTAGTTGCCGTCCAGGTGGCGTTCGTTGTTTCCAGCCTATATATAACAACTATGCCAAATACATACTAAGAAAATGGCTTCAACCTCCGGAAAGTTTTCCATATTTTGTACAGTGCGATAGCTCTTAGAAGGTGCTTCAGGTTTACTTGTCTCTCACCATCTCTCACACACTATTAAGACCGAGTGAGAGAGAAGTACAAACCTGATGTACCTAAGTGCTCACAGATTATCTTTTGAAGGGATAAGTTATATCTTGTTAATTGTATTTTTTCTATATCATAATAATAGTTACACAAGCAACACTACAGTGAAATGTTTCACATTAATTTCTCTTACCGAACTTAAGTTTCTCAAAATCCCCTTTTCGCCAAATGACAAAGTAACTCAAACGTCTGGATTGTGTAATGTCTTTGTTACTATATAGACATGAACGCTTAATGTATCTTTAGCAAAACTTATATTTTATTTTAGAATGTCTTTATATACTTAATAGACATAAAAGCTAAATGGCCCGGTAGCGAATCGTTTGTATCTCAAAATCTATTAATTACTAAATAGACATGAACGCCAAATAACCCGTTAGCAAAACGTCTGGATCTTAAAGGGCAAGTGTTGATATGACACTCAATAATTCAAACTTCTAATTATACGGACTATTTTAATTTCCAGACGTTTTGCTAATAACTCCTTCTATGTTCATGTCAATCAACTAATTTAACTTTCGGTTAATTAGGTATTCTAATTACACGGACTATTTATATTTCCAAAGCAGGCTACTTGTTCATTTCAATTCTGTGATGTCCTGTTAAATTGACACTTTGCTGACTGAGTATTCTACTTTCATGTCATTCAGCTGAATTGACTCTTTGTTGACTGTGTATTTTACTGTTATGTCATCTAGCTGAAATGGTCCTTTGGCGAAAAGGGAATTTTGAAAGTAACCCTTTATAATAAATGTCGGATTTTTTCGAACCCTGTGAGCATGTAGTCAAATTTCCAATGGATTGGATTCGTAATTTCTAATTCGCATCGCCAAGGAGTGGAATGCCCTCACTGCGTCTGTATTCCCGGAATCTTATTGCCTTGGTGTATTCAAGGCAACAGTGAATAGGATTTTTTCTGCGTGTGCTGGTACAGTCAAGGACTTTAATTGTTGACCCACTATTGAACCCTGTCGCATAAAATTAATTTTTTTTTTCTTAATTAATGGCTTTCACTCCTTGTGTTTAACAAGGTGTATTTCGCCAGTATCGAGTTTTAGACAATCGCCATGGACTTATTAGAGAAACAAGTCCATGGATATCACACGCGAGGACAATTGTTCGGTTAAAGAGATTTATTCTGGTGGACTAAACAGAAGCACATGGGGTCAGCTCCACGCGCTTCTGTCAAGACAAATTAATCATTTATTTTGGCGTAAATTCTGTCATGTTGCTTGACGCTGTCATTATGACAGGGTTCCATAGTGGCTTAACAATTAAAGTACTTGACTGTACTACCCCCTCCCCGTCACTCAACGTCAGGTCAGACTGAGGTCAAGCGCAAACCCGTTTCCGATTTAAAAAAAACCATGAGTTAATGATCAGTGATTTTATTGATTCACGAAATCACTTGTCAGATGATTTTAACCCTAAATTTCCCGGCATGCTGTCTCACTTTTTCGGATTCCGTACTTCAAAAGGAAAAATGAAACCCTTATAGGATCACTCGTGCGTCTGTCTGTCTGTCCGTCTGTCACAGCCGATTTGCACCAAAACTACTGGACCGATCGAGTTGAAATTTGGTACACATATGTAAGTCAGTGACCCAAAGACGGACGCGTAACGTAAATAAATGAATTTTGGACAAGGGGGCCACTTTTGGGGGCTAAATTAGGAAATTAAAAAAAAGTTTCGCAAATCTTATTGTGTGACTAGTCAAATGAAAGGGCTTGTTGTGAGCATCTCAAATATATTTGTTTTAAAACTTTAACGTAAACAGTTTTTAAGTTATTTAAGAAAATTGGCTAAAATTGACCATTTCCCCCCCCCTTATCTCCGTAACTGCTGGTATATGTTATTTGTTTTAGGTTTCCTGAAGCCGGATCCTACCACAAATATTAAAAAAAATCTCCACCAAACATTTTCCACGCGTGTCTAATGTCAAGTTGTCATTGTCGAAATACATCTTACCTACAATAGATGTGAAAGCCAGATTTAAAAAAAAACTGCTGGGCCCAAAATTTTGGAAAAAATATGGAAAATATTTGGGGGTGGTTTTTGTTTTGATCTTTGTTTAATTAACTAAAAGACTATACTCTGATTATTCGAAGATGAAGCCTGTGACAGCCGTATTTCGTAATTTTAATCAATTATTATACTCACAAGCGACGATTTTAAAAATATCATTTGTTGAAATTCCTGAACGGCGTCGCAAGGTTTGTACCTATGTAGTATTTATGTATAGTTGAAGAAATAAGTATAATGAGTGTTTATATGAGCTGTCACAGACATACTATACTCACAAGCGATGATTTAAAAAATATGCGATCAATTGTTTTAATTCCTGAACGGCGTCGCTAGGTAAAGTTAAAGAGATAAGTATAATGAGCATACCTGGGATAACTCGGGGCATCTATACGAAAGTGATGTAGCAAAATATTTTATCGACAAAAAATATATCGATGTTACTGTCAACATCTAAATGTTATACGACATAAATATTACTTATTTTCTCCTCATTTTTAAATATAAAAAACGTGTATTTATATGTTTATTTTACAATAGTTTTCATAATATACAATCAATATTTTTTCCATATACGCTGGTAAACATCTTAGCCTAATTGTGCAAATTGTGGTTATAGAATTATCAACAAGTTTTTAGAGATGTTTGTAATTCTGTAGCTCTGCCTACCCCACTCTGGGAACGAAGGCGTGAGTTTATGTATGTATGTATTTTTTCCATATTCGTCGGAATTAATGAATGCCGTCTAGATGAAAATATCCACTTTAAACTGCTAAACGTTCTTTTAACGTCCATAGTGGTCAACGGGGCATTCTTAAAATATTTATAATGACTCAAAGCCTATTTCTCATTCATGTTGGTTATTGAAATTTCCTCACCTTTTATAAGACTGTTTACTTTGTTCATGGTGGTTTTCATATTATCTCGTATGTTATTCTTACTCTAAGATATGAATGGTACTGACAGTAAATTGTAATTTTGATTGAAATGACATCCGCATGCTTTTATTCTCTTAACAGGCTCGATATCAGATATGACATCGAACCTCTTTATAGTAATCAAGAATGTTCAATGAGCACATGTATTTTAATTATATCGACATATTTTTTATCGATATCAAATCCCTAGAACTTGCCCCGAGTTATCCCAGGTATGAATGAGTGTTTATATGAGCTGTCACAGGCAAAATCTTAGAATAATCGAGTATAGTTGAGGTAAAACACTGCCGTCTTTAGAAAAAAGGGCGTATGTCTCATAGAACCGCGTATGTATAAGTGACCTTATTTCTTAAGATGGAAGGTTTAATTTACTTTGACCATCAAATGGCGCATGCGTCCTTTTTATTTAGGAGGGCAGTACAGCTCTTTAAAGTAAGTACTGATGGATGGACAACAAAGGCTTGGGTAGTCGCTCAAATCATTCTAACACTCACACAATAAGGTTAGGTACGCTAGATTTTATACATTCCAATTACGTCCGCTCACATTTAAACTAGTTATCTAGATCATAATACGCCTATAGTAAACACCTTATTAAAACAGTTCACTTGTTTTGAGAAAAACCGCATCTCGGTTCTTAATAATTCAATACTATAATATTATGGAATCTAAGGTGTATAGGATTTCTTGTGATATGGCTATGGAATTATATAAATACAGTACTTCCGCTGCATTATAAGAATTCCACGAACCGCCGCCGTCTCCTCTCTACCATCGGACTTCCAGACGCAACGAAGGATAGCATCCGTACTAGGGGCCCTTTATGACCGCGATTATCGCGTGACAAAGTTTGGATAAGTCCGTCACCTTCTGACACGTATATAAGTACGAGAGTGACGGATGCTTTATCCACATTTGACACGCGATATAGACGCTGACATACAAGGCGGGCAAATTCCGCCTTTTCGAACGAAGTGCTTTGAATCCACTCATCGGGATAAAAACGAAGGGTAAATTGAAATTTGTGAAATTCTGCTGTTTCGATTCAGTCAGGCTAAATATAATTTGTGTGATGAGCATAGTATTTTTTTCTGAGTTGCGTGTTCTATGTGTATATAATAGTTATTTATGTAACTGGTACATAATGAAACTTTTTAAAGGAACTGTTATTACCATGGTAACGCTCATTATAGAGTCGTTTCGCGCTTTGGTTACGCTATAGGTGGTATTCGAATACCATTAACGATATCATATTCAGCGGTTTATAGTACGCGAGGAGAAAATAATTATTTCTCTGCAATAAATATGTTTATCTACACTCATATCATAAACCCTCTATGATGCGTTCAGAAACCGCAAATTATGACCAGCATAATAATCAACTCTATTGTTACAGCAATTTTTTTATCTGCGGCAGTTATCTTATGGATTTCTAAGAACATCAATTTCGATGTTCTTATGACATTAAAATTTCGAACGTCTCTAAAAACAAAGAAATTTGATTTGACCTCTATTCTAAAATCAGTCGAGATGGCGTTTAGTTCGTAATGAATTGTCAATTTGCATACAAATTTGACAAATGTCGCACGTAAGTAAGATATCGAACGATATGATAGTTGGAGCCGACTCTAGTTTCTCTCTGAATTAAAAAAAAAACTATGACAGCTGCCAGAAAACAATTCAAACTTTTAATTACCGCCATTTCCGGTTAAAATTTAATATGCGGCTCCTGAATGCATCATGGAGGCTTATGATATGTGGGTAGATAAAGTAGTGTATGTAACTGTATATAATTAGGCATTAAAACACTTGTCTCATGTTATTATGAAACGAGCCGAACCACACTCGTGTTTAATGCCCTTCATTATGTACAGTCACATAAACTACTATTATCGGTGTCTGACCCATAATACAAGCCTAGAGCTTAGTTTGGGACTAGGTGAATTCGTGTTATTGTGTTATTATTTTTTATTATCTAGTCAAAAGAAACGCTCTTGTTATTGTTACACGTAGTACAGTCAAGGAATTTAATTTGTGACCCACCTTAGGTCCAAAGTCAATCTGACATTCTACAGCAATAAGGTTGAGTTTGCTATCAATTACAAATGACTTGACATCTCTATTGACAATGACATCTTCAAGCAGATTTTCTTTGAAATGGGTAGCAAATTAACTTCCGTGACCGTACAGTCGCTCAAAAAAGGGACCTTAGGGTTAAGGTTCATGTCATGATACAACAAGTTCGATTTTCCCTTGCAATAATATTATGACAGTGACAAGTGTCAACCTTAGCGACAATTAAATCTCACAGAAACATTTGTAAAAACTGGTAGACCACTTTCTACGCCGACCATACTACTTAAAAACCCTTCACATGTCTAAATTTCCCTAAAATTTATTATTAGTACTTTTTATTTTTTAATAGCCTGCAATCCAATGCTTTCGGAGCATTCGCTTGAAATAAAGCTTGTTTTCATATAGGTATTAAAAATTATTGTAAGGGCCTGTTTCATAATCGATAAGTAAATTTATCTGACATTTAAAGTTAGCTCTGTGCTCGTGTAAGAAAGAGAAAGGGCTAAATTCTGGGGTGGTAGTGAAAAAAGGTATTAGTCTTCTGAAGATCAAGTGAAAAAGGGTTTAAGTCTCGTATACTCCGTTCATGTATTTACCCTTTTTTATTACGAGTTAAGTCGACTTGTACCCTTTTTCGCTAGGACCACAGAATTTATCTGTCAAATTTAATATCCTTTAATTGTCGATGGTGAAACAGGCGGTAAAAAACTTAATTGCATTTAATTTGACTAATTAGCTTCCGATATCGTTACATAAATTAAAAATGTAATGTTTTTACTCATTATCACACTGTAATTAATATAGGTAATTAATAATTGATTGCTTATAGCATCATAAAAGAATTGATGAATCCACTTTGATGTTGCATCTTGGTAAGGTTCACAACAACATTTTTGAATCATTGTTACTCCCTTTTAAACTCGTGAAACTTGGTGTGCCATACAAGGTACAAAATCAAGGCAAATAAATTTAAACTAAGGTCAGGTTGGGTAAGTGAAACACCGGGGCAAGTGCAACACTTTCGAATATCTCTTAAAATAATAGCTTTATAATAAAGCACAGACGTGTCGGTAAAGCATTTATTGTCATAATAGTTCTGGATTAAAAAAAGAGATATCGCTGCGGTTTGCGGGTAAAGTAAACAAACGGATATGTTTCACTTGCCCCAAAATAACGTTTTTATCTTTTCTATAAAATATAAAAACACCACCATTTTTAAATGTTGTACAGGTCAAAATAGCTTAATTACTTTCGTAAAAAACGTCTTTTGCATCTAAAATAAATTTTAGTGCAAGTACTGAACGACAAACACTATTGTTTCACTTGCCCCGATCGCGAGGCGCGTGAAACAGTTTTTTGTGTGCGTACAGTTTCTTTTATATGCCTGTTCTGAAGGCATCTAGAGTAATATTTAGTTAATTTTATAAATCTGCTTAATTTTGCAAAGATACACCTTATATTGCTACTGTGATAGACCTAATATTTTAGTAAATCCATTTCATTTTCTTTAGTAACAAATAAAGTACGTTTCACTTACCCAACTTGACCTCAGGCCCAGTTTCATTGATCTGCCGCAGGCTTGTAGCAATCCATTGACAGGTTGTTTAAGCATTATTGAGTCTGGAGCTTTTGCAGAGAAGCAATGTATCGCGAAAAGACTATCGCGTAATGAAAGGAGAGCTGTTATTTACTTGACAGTAACGGCGGCCGAGTTAAAAACACGAAAACGAAACAAGATACGATCTGTGATAATTGTAACACCTTTTATATACGCTTGTATTATGCAAATAAACTATTCATTCATTCATTCATTCTTTCATTCAATCATTCATTCATTCATTCATTCATTCACTCATTCATTCATTCATTCATTTATCAAGTAGAATAAGAGGGCTTGGCTTATGTTAACCTCGTGACGCCCAGTATGCAATAGGATGTACTTCAAGGCAATTTAATTTGAACTGTGTTCTTATGGACATAAGGTTTATTTTCTTATCTTCATAAACTGAAAGGGGCATTATCGAACAAACGTAATTGAACTTTATTGCCTTGATGATAGGTTCAAAGTCCAACTCACAAAAAACTCCCTGTTTGTTGTATGGTGGGCCTTACGAGGTGTTAAATGTTTTTTCACTTTTTATTTGCAATTTAAAATGCTTTTCTTTTTGCTTCTCTCGCAGTTGCTTAGCGTCGGGGCCCTTTCAAGATGATGGTGGAGACGATATTAGAGTCCTCCCAGGACTTCGGTGAGTACTGTACTCTAAATACCCCTATTATTAAACTGAAACAAAAAAGAGCGGTGTTATAATATTGAAGTGTGTATCTGTGTCTGTTTGTGACATCGTAGCTCCCAAACCAATGGACCGATCTGGACGCGGTTTATTTTTTAACAAAGCTGGTTTAATCGGGATGGTTCTTAGCTAAGTTTCATCAAAATTGGTTGGGCCGTTTAAGAGATATTGGCTCTGAAAGAAAGGATCGCTATTATATCGGGTGATTTAACTATTCAATAGTTATTCAGAGAAAGAGATGGGGAGAAACGAATTCCGGACAGAGTCGCGGCCAAAAGTTAGTCAGTAATGTTTTACACTTATTGATGTGCAAGTTGCGGAAAATTTCCAAAAAGTTGGAAAAGTTCTAAGAAATTTCCGGAAACATTCACTAGAAATATAGGAAATTTAAATTTAAGAAACAAAGTTTCAATCCCCATACGAAATTGTGAGAAGTTTCCGAAATTTTCCTACATGAAATGTTCCGCAGTTTTGGAAAGTTTCCTTTGGCACATCAGTATTTACACTCAAGCGTTAAGTTAGCAAACAAGCCTAACAAACAGCAAGCTTTATTAAATAAGTTTGGGTAAAAAAAAATTTTTTTTTGGACACGCTTTTTTTGCCGTCTGTAAAATTTTGCACGGTCGTCATCTACTCGTCGAGGCGATTCTAACGAGCCCTAACACGAAGGGTTTATCATGAGTTAACTAAGGAGTTCCCATGGCCACCCTGGGTTTTCATCATCAGAACAGCTCGATGGAACTACATTATTGCATTGTCATTAGAACTAAAGATGTACAGTCAACTAATTTGAATCCTAGGCCACTCTGGAACTATGTCATAGTGACGTGATGATTCGAATCGTTATAGACGTCTTAAGAGTTGAATTAAAACGTCACTTTGGTATAGTTCCATAGCGGCCTATGAATCGAAAACTGGGAAGTGGGTCAAAAATGTGCAAGATTTGACCCGTACATACATACATACATACTTACATACATACATACTTCCATACATACATTGCAAGTTAAATAAAAGCTTGTAAAAACCCAACTGCTGTTTGAATAATGTCGTCAATGTTATATTAGATATCAGATTTGTTCCTGATTCGTCATATTCCTAATTGGTCATATTCCTGATTCGTCATATTCCTAACTGGTCATATTCCTGATTCGTCATATTCCTAAATCGTTATTGTACCGTCAAATGAAATTGCGAACACGTGCTTACGGGATTAAATAAGTATTAGGGCATATTCTACTAAGAAGTTATACTTTGTAGAACGGTTAATTAGACAATAATTTACTTAAGGCGTAGTCCAAAAGACATGGCAAATAAAGCAAACAAACTTGTATGACTTTCCTGCAAGGCCATCTTCTCCGATTAAAATGATTTTGTATGACACAATATAAATAATTAAGTGACAATGACATTAACTTCATTATAGATAAACACTCATCTATTAATTATCTAAGGAGGTTCTTATCTTTCACCACAGAGGATTTCTATAATAAATTTGTGCAGTCAAATGTACATGGTATGACGAGTTAGGAATATGACGAATCAGGAATATGACCAGTTAGGAAATGTGACGAATCAGGAATATGACCAGTTAGATATATGATCAGTGATGAATATGACGAATCAGGATCAAATCAGATATAGATTGATATCATATAGGTATTCACTAGGGTGGTCCAAAAAACAAGTGTTTAATATTGTTTCTCCACAAGTTTCTTTTTATTTCAAAATACTCAAAAATCCGCTTTACCAAGTTTTATTGCAATTGAATAAACTTTACAGGTCGCCCATAACGTTATTTTTTTTTCATATAAAATGTATAGAGCTTCACACATCTAACAAAGATATCGAATGAGAAAGTCTTTGGACAGATCTTGACACTGTATTCCGAGCTGCAGCAGCAGTAAACAATATTCTACTTCTGTTTTTAGTATTTGCTAAGTTTACTAGATATCGTTTTGTTTGAGAATGAGATCTTTTTGGCATAAACTAAACGCTTTGGGCGACCCGTAAACGATCACATAACAAGTTTAAATTTGACACATAAGTAACTAATTTATAGCAAACAAAAATAAGCCTTGTGGAGGAAGGATTTGATATACTTTTTTTTCTTCATACTATTTTGGACCACCCTAGTATTCACTTCCACTGTTTTAAAACTTTTGTTACTTCCGCTCACGCTTGACAAGTTTTTAACTAAACTCTTTAAACGGTTTTTTTGACACTAGTCCGATGATATTATCAGGTTTCTCCAAGACCAATACACAATTATCACATATAGACTCTACACGTGTGATCACCGCCACTGACGCCCCGGCGCGTCATGGATTCATACAAATGACGACCATGGGCGCTCAATGTGTGTAACGTCAAATAGAGGATTTTTACGCGGTTAAATTAACTAATTAGGTGTATCCGTTTGGGAGCTATGATTCCATAGACAGACTGACACACAGGTACACATACATGCAGATAGTCAAGGAAATTAAAAGAAGTACCATTTTCGCTCTTGTCACAATTTGAATAAGGCATAAAAAGGTAGGTCTTTCACTTTACCTTACTGTAACATACAACCTTACTGTACCTTTGACATTTCTGGCTGTCTACTAAAAGTCGTACTACTGATGCAACGCTGCAGCCGTCACAAGTTCAACATCAAAAGAGACTTTGTTTCGTATCAATATGGTGTAATTTGCATGGCATTTCAAAAGGTTAATCTCATGCCATCCCTCTTTACGTCAGGGGTTAACAAATAGTCAATGCATTCATCTCTTCTCACGGACCCATTATTCCCCCAGCCATGTCCAACGGGGTGCTACCGCAATGGAAGCGGGAGCTTCTACAGAGGCGCGCGGCGCGCTCCCGCCCCGCGCCCCCCGCGCCGCCTCTCCCCCCGCCCGCACCCCCGCCGCTAGAAGACGAGGAGCTCCGTTACGGACCCGGCATCGTCAAAAGACTCAAATCCAGATACCTCAGCTTGGCGCTCCGAGATGCGCCCAGACGTCGACCCTCCGTGCTTCGCAGAGCGGCGTCCTTAGAACACCTGCTGGATGAGAGGCCTCCGCCGGTCCCGCGGCCGCAGCGGCAGCGTCCTGTCTCGCTCGCGCCTCCGTGCCTTTCAAGTTTGCCACCGCGTCGTGATTTTGTTAAACGCGCTCGTTCCGTCGACGCTTTGAGCAGGCTCGAGTCTCGCGAAGACCCGCCTCCGTCGCCCCCGCCGCCTCCACCGCCTCCTACCCCGCGTCCTCCTAACGTTCGAGCTGCACGTCCGCCCCGCCGCCCTGCCCCCTTGCTCCGCGAAACTGAAAGACCCCCTCCAGATGTTGTCAAATCCACCTTGCGTAAATTTGAATCGGCTCCAACACGTCGCACCGCTCCCGCTGCAAGGGTCTCAGCTGTCTTACGAGGCTTAGAATCTGGACGCAGTTCTACACCAGAACCTCGCGACCGATCACCAAGCCCACCAGCAGCTGATATCTCCGCCATTGACGAGCCAGAAGGCCCATGTTTGTCTACTGAAGCGAAAACAGTTTCAAGAGCGGCGTTGGATGGGATAGCGCTGGCTGGATCAACAGTTAGATACTCCTTTGAAGCGCCAAAGCGCGGCTCTCATTTGCCATTAGTGTCTGCATCGAATCCTGTCTTACTCGGCCGTGCGCGTCTTTCTGCGTCTCCCAGACGCGTTGGTGTGATCAGACCCATGCCAGCTCCTACGTTAGAGCGCTCCATATCCACCCCAGCGCCATTGCCAGAGGAACTCGTCGAGAAACTACCCGATGTAACGCCAAGAATCGTTACTCCTCCTCCGTCGCCTGTCACTGAGCCGGAAATTCGTGAAAAGAAGGACACGCCCTCAGCATTCGTGGAACCGATTCCGCGTTCTCCCCCCGAAGAGCCTAAGGAACGTAGCATCACTCCGCCCCGTGTGTTAACGCCAGTGCCTGAACCTAAAGTAGAAGAGAAGATTGAGTTGAACGGGCATGAGGATCGCTCGCCGGTTAAATTGAAGTCGTGGAAGGAAGAGAGGAAGGAAGTCAAAGAGAAGGAGAATGGAGAAGTCAAGTCCTGGGTTCGGGGTGGGAGTCCTGCTGCTGCGAGAAGACGTGGTCCACCGCCTTCGGGCAACTCCGTCGTGTTTAACTTCTCTTCGCGCAAGGAAGTTCCCGATTACATTGAGAACGACGGCATCATACTCCGCAACAAGAGGGACAAGATAAAGGTTAGTAATTTTCTCTTGTTAATTTCTAAATAACGCAACTGCTACAGGAGTTTTGTGATGGATACGTCACTTTGGGTGCCGTTTCATTTGCATAATAAATAATAATTGAGCGTAATTTTATTTTGCTACGTTCAGAAAGATTTTTTTTCTTATTAGGTCAGGCAGGTTATGTTAGAACTTTGAAAAGTTAGTATTAATCAAAGACGGTTTGAATTGTCTACTTATCAATTTAAAGACAATTAAATCTTTATGTTCTCTGAAATTAAGAATTTCGTGTGCTAAGCATTATAATTGTTTGATTATTTGTTTTTTTACGGAATAAGGTCGATATTTTCATTCCAAACTGTTTCATTTTTCCTAAATTCTGTAACCATTTAACTTTCCAGGATTGTTATATGACAAAGCTAACCTAACCTATAGGTTCTATAGGTTTCTTCAAACGTTTTAAAAAACTTAATGGATTCAGGAAATACTGCATTTATAACTTAATGGCTTTTGAGCGACTCCGTCCGCTTTCGAGTCGTTTATCGCGATTCCCTCAGGAACCGTCCAATTAGCCTATGTGCTATTCCACACTATAATCTATCTGTGTGCCAAATTTCATCCAAATCCGTTCAGCCGTTCTGGCGGGATTGTGTAACAAACATTCAAACTTTCGCATTTGTAATATTAGTAAGATAACTTAGTAAGATACATTTTCTGCCCTCCTATATAAAAACGACGCATGCGCAATTTGATGGTCAAAGTAAATTCAACCCTACGTCTCAATAAATAAGGTCACTAATACATACGCGGCTCTATGAGACATACGCCCTTTTTTCTAAGGAGGGCAGTTTTCGGCGTTGGCGTACAGTCACCAGCAATATTATACAACATTGGGTGCAAAAACATCTGACACGTCTTTATTACTAGAGGTATAAGAGCGTGTCAGATATTTTCCCGCCCAATGTTGGATAATATATTATTGCTGGCGACTGTAAATATTTTTATTATGTCTTTTTATTATTTCTGCATTGCGAATGACTTTTTTAAACCGTCCTGTTCATCTTGGGCAACATTAACTAAATATCTTTTTTGATTTGATTACTTCCTTTTTTACACATTTTTAAGAAACAAATGTTACATTTTTACCCTCTTTTTGCTCTAAATTTGGCTTTAAGCGCTAACATAACACATTCACTGACCATGATATGTTTATACCGCCTTGACGCACCGTGTGCGTCACGGGCGTTGAATGCTAATTAGTCTACCCAAATACATAAAAAACTCGGTCGTTTGCGCATCTTAAGGATCGCTTTATAATTGTATAACTTGTTACATAGGCACTTTATATTCCACTGTAATGCGCTGACGTTACTATTTACTAGAACGAATCGGTTGTAAACAGCACGTTTTTAAAAAAGTTACAAGCGAATTCTTGTACATATTTTGTGCCTGTAAATATTTATAATCACGGTTTTATTTACTACCGGGGTTTAAGACAAGATGCAACGCAAGCTGACGATCCGCGTCCGCGTCAATATTACAAGGGGTCCGTTAGTGAAAAAGCGTACAAGTTGACTTAATTCGTAATAAAAAAGGGTATACTTATACATGAAGTATACTAGACTTAAACCCTTTTTCACTTGATCTTCAGACGACTTATACCCTTTTTCATTACGACCCCAGCATATCGTTACTACTTAAAAAAAACTCTTATCTGATATTTCGAGATGTAGGAGTTTGAATTTAATCCTCTTCACGTTTAAGTTTAAAATCGTACGTCACGAATTATAAGATACGAGGTTTTTTCAAAGCAATGACGATATTGTGATTGTAGCCCTTTCAGACCGAACTTAGCATCAAGTCAAGAATGATATTGAATCTTATTGAATCTTACTAATTAACGGATAATAGTACTCGTATTGTTATGTTTTTAAGGTTCAAATTAATTTGTTTTTGCTCACTGGAAAAAGGTTAATTTTCGATGAAATTTAAACCGCGAGATCGTAACCTTATGTACTCTAAGGGACAAAAAATGTACGATTGATTTGTAACTTCTTGTAAATTGTCTTGCTGTCTTGGACCCCAGGCATAAGAATAAATAAGACCTACACGTAGAAGCGAAACTTCCTGCTCCGCTCTTCGCGTTAGATACCTACCGCATGGCCACACCCGAGGTGTGTAGTCAGTCAGGGGCGTCACACACGGAATATACATATATTAACCAAGATATTGATATTGTGTCTTGAAATGGTTTTCGTATTGGTGTTGATTTTAGTGTTTATAGTTAACTAAGATAGTGTTTTAAATAGTGAACGACTATTTACGGCAAAATATATCTTAATATCATCAAAAGGTATTATTATCTAATTTAACGCAAATGTAAAAAAACATTTTGCAACAATGTTTACATTAATAAGTTAATAACATTTCGTGACTGAACTTGTATACCACATCCATAAACCGATTAAAATATTTCGCAAGTGACAGCCCTAACTTTGGGCGCGGAAGACAGAGGGGCGTAGCGGGGCGAAGGGGGAAGTAGGTATTTAAAGCGCGGCATTTTGGTCCTGCGTAAAGGAGATTCGCTTCTACGTGTAGTTATTATTTATTCTTATGTTACTACTTAGAAAAAACTCTTATCTGATATTTCGAGGTGTAGGAGTTTGAATTTAATTCTCTTCACGTTTAAGTTTAAAATCGTACGTCACGAATTATAAGATACGAGGTTTTTTTAAAGCAATGACGATATTGTGATTATAGCCCTTTCGGACCGAACTTAGCATCAAGTCAAGAATAATATTGATCCTTACTAATTAACGGATAATAGGACTCGTATTGTTATGTTTTTAAGGTTCAAATTAATTTGTTTTTGCTCACTAAATTGACTTGTCTTGGGCTCTATGTGAAATAAATTGTCATATACAGTTTTTTCCTCCTCAGTGAAAACTGTTTAATAAGCCACAGTTTATTTGTAAATTGTATTTATATAAAACGGTCAAGTGCGAGTCGGAATCGCGCACCGAGGGTCCCGTACCGCCGCACAGTAGGTAGTAGTAAATCCGCCGTAAAAAAAACCCGCTATTTATTACGGTTAAAGATATAGCTTTTAAAGTTATGACTTATGACCAGTGATCGGAATAGGTAGAGTATCTTTACCTAAAGTTCGCAAAAGGACATAATATAGAGTGGTTACAACCGGATCAAATATTAATTTATTTAAAAAAATTCAGTAGTTGATGTTCGCATACGTTGAATACAACCGTCAGCATTATTTTTTTTTTAATGGAAATACCTTCATAAACGTATTCTAAAGTTTGGGTTACCGGTACGAAAAATATAATTAAATAATACTGTACATAATACGACTCTATTATAATCTTTTGTTCTATTGCCGTGTTGCGATTGTTTTGCTATGACCTGGGTTGTGATTCTCTCAACAAGCAAAGGTGATCGTTCGCTCGAGTGAAGGTCCAAGCGGCGAGTTTAAGTAGTCCCGTCCGACCGAACAAAACACATTTTAGCGCGTGTATAAAATTTGGCAGCATGACTTCTCGAACGTATAAGGCTCCCTAATTGACAATGCACGCGCTAAAATGTGTTTTGTTCGGTCGGACGGGACTACTTAAACTCGTCGCTTTTATTCGCTCGTCCGTCCGACCGGACGCCGTTTTTTGAGAGAATAACACACCTGTCCTAGCTAGTCTACTGTACTAAAAAAGAAACTCACATACATACATACAAACAAGAACCCTGAAAACATTACACTCCTTTTTTGGGGCAGTCGTGTTAAAATAACGAAGCATTGTCGCGAAGTCTCGCATAAGTTTGCCATTATGTATCGTGTGGATGTAACATACCGTTTCAGAGTGATAAGCCAACATTCTCGTGACATAACAACGGTATCAAGATAAACATCTTTCTGCTCTACGGAAGTCTTATTAAGTTCGGTCTGTTTAGCGAATGGGTAATGACGCGGTTTTAAAATGACTCAACTTGCTTGTCTATTATGACCAGACCTAGGAATATACGGGGCAAAATTAAATGACAGCTAGGGATTGCCCATATCGATAAACTCAATTATCGATGCTTTTCCCATATAGTGATCGCTCCAAGTTTTGTTTGTAAAAATATTTTTTTATTGAAAGTGTACAAATGAAACAAAATTACAACATAATTCTGGTTATTCTTTATTTTAAAGGGGTTTTTTAACCTTCACTCATCATAATTCATTTTTTTTTTTCCTTATTGTGTATTTCAGAATGACTGTCCAATTTACTATTGTTAAAATAAACGATCAGCATTTGTAAGGAGTAAAAATAAATGATAATGATGAGTGAAGGTTAAAAAATCCTTTTAAAATAAAGAATAACCAGAATTATGTTTCATTTGCATACTTTCAACAAAAAAATATTTTTAACAAACAAAACTTGGAGCGATCACTAGTATATGGGAAAAGCATCGATACTCGAGTTTATCGATAAAGGCAATCCCTAGCTGTCATTTAATTTTGCCCCGTATATTCCTTGGTCTGATTATGACGATTAGCGCTGTGGATTTAAGTTAATAAATAAATATCAGGGGACAATGTCACACCAATTGACCTATTCCCAAACTAAACTCTAGGCTTGTACAGTCAAGGAATTTAATTTGTGACCCACCTTAGGTCCAATGTCAATCTGACATTCTACAGCAATAAGGTTGAGTTTCCTGTCAATTACAAATGACTTGACATCTCTATTGACAATGACATCTTCAAGCAGATTTTCTTTGAAAAGGGTAGCAAATTAACTTCCGTGACCGTACTATACAACGATATAAATACATAGATATATACTTAAATACGTAGAAAACATACCGGCCAAAGAATACGATGTGCGTGAGCCCGGCTAGAACTTAACGCATTCACTGCCACCGACGCATATATGCGTTCACTGTCATACAAGTTTGTTCCTAGGCCACGCCCCCTGGTAGTGAATGCGTTAACCAGTTTTTTAAGCTCTATCTGCTATGAGTACTATACCGTACAAATTAAATTAATATATATAATATAATATTATAAAGCTGATGAGTTTGTTTGTTCGTTTGCTTGAACGCGCTAATCTCAGGAACTACTGGTCCGATTTGAAAAATTATTTCAGTGTTAGATAGCCCGTTTATGGAGGAAGGCTATATATCATCACGCTAAGACCAATAGGAGCGGAGCACCAAAGAAGAATGTTTCAAAATCAGGGTTTTTTTTTCCTTTTGAGAGCTTCCGCTGCGTGCGCTGGGTAAACGGTTAAAGTTTCGCAAAAATCATGTATAACAGAATTGTTCCCCTTTAAGTTTTAAAATAATGCACTATTTGCGAAGGTGTTTTTATAAACATGATATTAATTCTTATCCAAATAAATACGTTATTCATCACAAGCATTTAATTTAAAACAAAATTGCCCTTTACATCATTCGATTTCAATGAATATCTTAGGAGATATCGTAGATTTAAAATAACATCGCAGCAAAAAAATTCACCTTCTACGTAAACAAAGTCGCGGGTTAAAGTTAGCGTTACCCCAAAGTAACTACTCCACGGGGACGAAGTCGCGGGCAGAAGCTAGTACTATTATATAAACGATACGAAGTCATTTATAGCCGTCTATAAAGTCACAGTTCAAAACATTCATCTAATTATAATTACATAAAAGTTTATATAAATATTGATTTATTTAAATTTCACCGTGAAGGAAAGCTGGTATTATGCAAACTGTAGAGAATCGATTTCTTATTATACAGCAGAACTCATTATAACTCAATGGCAAGTACCTGCCTACAAGAAATCTAATTTAAAAAGATAAAGATAAAAGATAAAATAAATTTATTCAGTAAGTAGGCCAAGTTTATTAAACTTTAGTAGTGGTAGGACCTTTCGCACTCCCGGACGGGTCACCGTATTGGAACAAACTCACAAACTCACAAACTCGCAACATTTATTCGACAAAAACACACTGCAACACAAGAAATATGATCGAACATTTTGATCGATACAACTGTAAAGTAAAAGAATAGAACATAAAAACATTTACAAATTTAGAGACGTTGCGCTGTAGTGTGAGGTCACAAAGGACTCCGCTCAGCATGTGCTGCAGCCGGAGCCGCGACGAACGAGTGATTGTCCAAGCGGAGAGTTTAAGTAGTCCCGACAGAGCGAACAAAACATTTTAGCGCGTGTATTCAATTTGGCAGCATGACTTCTCGAACGTATAAGGCTGCCTAATTGAAAATGCACGCGCTAAAATGTGTTTAGTTCGCTCGGGACTACTTAAACTCGCCGCTTCGATTCGCTCGTCCGTCCGACCGACTGCCGTTTTTTGAGAGAATAACGCCCCTGGTGTTTACCTACCTAGTTCGTAGCGAACACGAGATTAAAGACAATAAAATATGCATAAATACTTATAGGTAGCGTGTGAAATTTATTAATGTAGTCAACATAAAGTTATAGAATTTAGAATTTAGAGCTCTACTTGACAAACAACTACTATCATTTTCTCTAAAAGGTTTCGCACATTTCTTCTAAGATTTTAATCTTTGCAGCTGCTTGACAATTCGACAGCTTGCCTAGTAACTTGTTAGTTTGACGGCGTGCTAGCCTAGTTGGTAGTGACCCTGCCTACGAAGCTAGCGGTCCCGGGTTCGATTCCCGGCATGGGCAAATATTTGCGTGATGAGCACGAGTATTTGTTTCTGAGTCTTGGATGTTTTCTATTAGTATTTATTTCTCTATATAAGTATTTATATCGTTGTCTAGTACCCACAGTACAAGCCTAGAGCTTAGTTTGGGACTAGGTCAATTGGTGTGAGATCGTCCGCTGGCAGCTTATAGACTGTTTTAAAGTCGGTTTTAAGAATACTACACGATTTAATAACATCAAATAAATGTTATCGAGTGCCTTTGTCCGTTCGCTCTTTGTTTTATTTCATACATTAGAAATATAAAGCATTTTTATCTGTTTACTCGTTTCCGTGCCGACCTATAAACGATATTGTTTAAATATACATGGCGACTGCGTGGAGTCGTGTAGCAACGAATTAAACTAAAACTGGCACCATTAGGATCATAACGTAATAGATTTAAAAGCGATAAGACTTTTTAATTTAAATAAACATTAAATGAAATCTTTTTATTCAGGATCATACTCAACTTCTTAATTACTTGTCAGATTGGTTGATTTTCAAAGGAAAGTTTCCAAAAAGATGGAAAAGTTCAAAGAAATTTCCGGAAACTTTCACTAGAATATACTCAACTTCTTACTTGTCACATTGGTTGATTTTCAAATAGGTTTGAACATGAAAATGTTAGGTGACCATACTTTTAGTATTAATTAGGGAAACATAATATTATTTTAGTAAAATGGTAAACTTCAATTCGTGTCTCAAACCACAAAAATAATAGAATCTCAATCATTTATGAAGTTGGGAAAGTTAGGATCACGACCCCGCAGTCATCCTGTATACTGATGTGCAAGTTGCGAAAAGTTTCCAAAAAGATGGAAAAGTTCAAAGAAATTTCCGGAAACTTTCACATGAAATATAGGAAATTTAAATTTAGGAAACGGAAAGTTTCAATACCCATACTAAATTGTGAGAAGTTTCCGAAATTTTCCTACATGAAATGTTTCGCAATTTTGGAAAGTTTCCTTTGGCACATCATTAATCCTGTCACTACATAGTATAAAGCAAAATCGCTTCCCGCTGTCTGTCTGTCCCTATGTATGCTTAGATCTTTAAAACTACGCAACGGATTTTGATGCGGTTTTTTTTAATAGATAGTGATTCAAGAGGAAGGTTTATATGTATAATAAAATCTAGATTATGTACGGGTTTTTCAGAAAACTCATATAAACCGAAGCGAAGCGAGGGCGGGACACTAGTACAGACTAAAAAACTGACAAAACATCCATAGTAAGGCTGCGGCTCCACCGAGGCGGAGACGAGCGGAGCTGTGCCAATATTAGGGTCATATACAGATTTAGGTTACCATCTTTCCTGTGGTCTTACCCTGTAGTTAACGTTTTTAAGGCCTAATTTTCTTGCTGAACCCACATCCGCATAAACGGCGTCAGGTCTACTTTAGTCCTATCAGATAAAAATATAATTTACATGCACACAAGCCTTTAACTATTGACCACAGGAAAGATGACTTTTGTTTCTTCGTGTGTGTATGACCCATTAACCAATAGAATCTAAGCGAACGTTTGCAAGGCGCGCTCGACGTGACTGCATGCGCCTTCTATTGGTTAATATTAGCGCAGCTCCGCTCCACTCCGCTCATCTCCGCCTCAGTGGAGCCGCAGCCTAAGGCCCACCATACTACAAACAGGGATAGAGTGATTCAAGAGGAATAATAAAAATCTAGATTACGGATGGGTTTTTCAGAAAACTCATATAAACCGAAGCGAAGCGAGTGAATGGGACTTTGAATCTACCATCAAGACAGTAAAGTTCAATTACGTTTGTTCCATAATGCCATTTTCAGTTTATGAAGATAGTAAAATAAACCTTATGCCCATTGCAACACAGTTCAAATTAAATTGCCTTGATTATGTACATTCTTTTGCACACTGGGCCTTACTACACACTAAACAGTCTAATTGAAACAGTGTAAATGACGAAGCGTTTAGCCGAGTTGTTAGTGACCCTGCATAGGAAGCTAGCGGTTCTGGGTTAAATTCCCGGTATGGGCAAATATTTGTGTGATGAGCGTGAATATCACTACTACACTAATACACTGATACACTACTAATACACTACTAATACTAATACACTGGTAAACATCTTAGCCTGATTATGCAAAATGTGGTTACAGAATTATCAACAAGCTTTTAGAGTTGTTGGCAATTCTGTAGCTCTGCCTACCCCAAACTGGGAATAAAGGCGTGAGTTTATGTATGTATGTATGTATGAGCGTGAATATCTGTTTCTGAGTCTTGGATGTTTTTTATGTATTTAAGTGTATATTTTTCTATTTGATGTTTATTGTAGTTTTTACTCATATAAGCCTAGAGCTTAATTTGGGACTAGGTCAACTGCTGTGAGATTGTCCCCCGATATATATATAAAAAAAACAAATTTCAAAATTCATTTATTTAACCAACAAAACTTAAAAATAAAATAATACAGTGGTGTATCAGGTTAAAGTAACAATCTAAGTACATGTAAGTATACATATATACATATTTACATATATACATAAACCCACGCTTTCATTCCCATTGTGGGGCAGGCAGAGGTAAAGAATTACCTACAACTCTAAAAACTTGTTGATAATCTGTAACCACATTTTGCACAATTGGGCTAAGATGTTTACCAGCGTATTAGTGACAGGTTGCAAGCCCATCGCCTAACAGTACTACAAGCCTGTATACCCTTGGTCGCCTCTTGCGACGTCCACGGGAAGACAAAGAGTGGCACTATTCTAACCCGGCAACCACACGGGGAATCATTATTTATTAATTAATAAATACTAGTTAAAAAACAACCTTTTAGAAGCCAGTAAAAACAACATATTTAATTCGTTAACCACACCACCCATGTGCGTCATAAACTCATACTAATAACCGTAGACAGTTAATGTGTTAACGTTAATGAATTAAACTCGCTTGAATGTTACAATCTAATTATTGTAACAAGGGTTAATAAAGAGGTCATGTCTGATCTTGTTGTAGATTAATATTGTCATCAGGATGTATTAAAGACAATGGGCCTAATAACTGACAGGTCAAATCAGTTAGTCTGTCAATTCAGTCATCTTTACATAGTGGATAACTATATGAAAGGCAAGCTTTATAAACCCGATTGGATTTTGTATACTGTCGTCGATATACCTACATATATTAATAATTGTCATTTTGCCATTGTTGTTATTTCAATTTTAACAGTTTAAGTATCCTATGTTACCCGGGATGACGTAAGGATTCTAACGATACCTCACACATCTAAATCGGTCAAGGGATTTAGAAGTTGTAGTGGAATAAAGAAACTCACTTACATACATACGAGGGGTGCCTTTTGAGTTCTGTCGTTTGAAAAAACTTAAGACAATTTAAGTGTTAAATGGTATTTATTGTTTTTCAAAGTAATCACCGTGATATGTAATACACTTTTTCATTCGATCGAACCAGTTTTCGAAACACTTATTCCATTCCGAAGTCGGGGTCTCCAAAATGGCCGTTTTATATGCCTCAACCGCTTCTTCAGGCGTCCGGTACCGTTGACCACGAAGTCGTTGCTTGATTTTTGGAAAAGTGAAGAAGTCATTAGGGCTTAAGTCTGGACTGTACGGCGGGTGATCCAAATTTTCGACGTTTTGTTCTGTTAAAAACGCAATTGTCTGCCGGGCGGTGTGCGAGCTAGCATTATCGTGGTGCAGTACTATACGTGGTGCAGTCTTGGGTAATTTTTTCAGAACTCGCCGATAACTTCTGGTAAACAAACAGTGGTATACCAGTCAGCATTAACTGTTTTACGATCTTCGAGCACGATGGTCGCAACGTGGCCACTTTTCGCTACAAACGTGGCGACCATTTTTTTCGAAGTGCTCCGTGAGCGTATTACTTTGGTCGGTTTTGGCTCATCTTGAAACACCCAAACAGTCGACTGCTGTTTAGAATCCGGATCGTAGGCATATATCCAAGATTCGTCACCACTGATAATGTCATAAACGTGTTTAGAGTCTCCTCGGTTGAATTGCCGCAGAGTTTTGCGGCACCATCTAACGCGAGTCGTTTTTTGGTCTTCACTAAGTAAATGTGGTATCCAGCGTGAGATCATTTTTTTTACACCTAAGTGATCATGCAATATATTTTGAACACTGGTCCCTGAAATGCTTTATGAAGCTTCTATCTCGCGGTATGTCGCATGGCGATCTTCGACGATCAGTTGCCGTACAGCATCAATGTTTTCCTGGGTTACAGCTGTTTTTGGTCGGCTTTCACAATGCCTATCACTAAGACTAGAGCAACCACGTTGAAGTTCCAAATACCAACGTTCCACAGTCCGGATGCATGGTGCTTCATTTTTAAAAACCGTAGTCAGCTCTTCAAAGCACTGAAGACGCGTTAAACCCCTTTTAAAGTTGTAAAATATTATCGCACGTAAATTTTCCTTCGAAATTTCCATTTTCACAACCGACTTGTCAACTTTGAACCGACGCTGTACTAAAACGAATCGGCTGATCTCGAGACATTCTTTTGTTTTTGAATTCGAAATTCAAATATTTTAAGACGATACTAGTTTTTTTTTTAATAATCACGGGAGTTTTGCAAACGACAGAACTTAAAAGGCAGCCCTCGTACAAACATGAAACGTGAAAACATTACACTCCTTTTTGGGGTAGTCGTGTGAAAACATTAAGTCGCTTGCAGCGTCTGGTTGTCTTTCTGTCTGTGTGTATCTGCACTAACTCCTCCTTTACCCGTCCTCTCTTCGCTTCTTTCTTTTTATATAAGTTTTTTGTGACACCCGTACAGTCACGAACTTTAATTTGGGACCCACCTTAGGTCCAAAGTCATTCTGACATTCTTCAACAATAAGGTTGAGTCTCCTATAAGTTCCAAATGATTTGGCATCTCTAATGACATTGACGACTTCAAGCCTATTTTTCTTGAAATGGGTCACAAATTAACGATCGCGATAGTACATAGACAAGAATTTATCGTTCAGTGAAAAAATATAAATGATGGTGAGTACAGCCATATAATCCCTTGCGTAGTTTGCAATATTTAAGCATACAGTCGAGTTCATAAATATGTGTACTCTTTAGTACCTTGTCTATTTAATGTCATGTTTAAACTGCCATATATGAATTGTCAGAACGATTAAAGTGACAAGGTATTAAAGTGTACACATATTTATGAACCCGACTACATACAGAGACTATGTAATACTTTAGTTGCCGAGATTTAAACTATGGGCAGTGTTTTGTTCTAGCCAGCCGTTAAAAACTTTAACGAGCGAGCTACGTTGCTTGCAAATTATTTGTGAAGACTATTTCTAAAAAATCAGCTTTAAATCGCGTATTGCGTTGTTATCAGGGTTCGGAGTTTTCATAGCACGGTAAGACGAAAAAGAGCTATATATTTGTTCATTTAATTGCAATATTTAATTATCACAACAAACTTTTAATATTCACAACATTATGAGATTAATATTAAATAATATGTACATGAAAATAATTTTGTTTATAATTGTAATCTTTCATTACTTAGCTTAGCAGCTTTACTCAGGGGCTCAGGGCGCATATAAAAGCATTTACTAATTAAATGACCAAAAGCCTGCCTGCCTTAAGTGGCAGTGGGCGGGGCACATTGCTCGCAGGACTGATGGCCGATGGGGTCAGAAGGTTCTTGAGTGGCATCCGCGGACCGGGAGACGAGCTGTAGGTAGGCCTCCAACAAGATGGAGTGACGACCTTGTAAAGATCGCGGGAACGCGGTGGATGCGAAAAGCACAAGACCGGTCTGAGTGGAGAGCCTTAGGGGAGGCCTATGTCCAGCAGTGGACGTCTTTCGGCTGACATGATGATGATGATGATGATGAATTAAATGACCAAATGAGTATGAGTATGAGTAAGAGTTGAATTTTAATATTAATGTCGACTCCACTGCTCTCTTTCGTCTTACCGTGCTATGAAAACTCCGAACCCAGGTTATTATCCGACTGCCGAAAGAGGAGGGTAATGTGTTTGTCAGCCTATATATCGTACCTTCGGTAAAACAAGGACACAAATGCACTTGTATCACATTGTACTTGTGCCCTTGTTCCGACGAATGAACGTGCGATATGTTTGTATGTATATTTGTTCGCTCTAGAAACTAAACACGGGCCGATTCTGATGATTCTTATGTCAATCGATTTGTCTTAATCTTGTACGAAGAAGGATGTGATAGTAGTTATAAATCAATATGGCGGAAACCAGAAGTCATTCGCACCTTCAGAACAATAGTGACCTAATTCAAAATTTCAGCTTTCAAACTTCAAGTCATAAATTTATTATCATAGAGACCTAACTCGAAATTTAAAATTTCTGAATTAGGTCACTATTGTTCTGAAGGTGCGATTATAAAAATGAAAAAAAATAGTCGATGAACTATGGCAATTTTTTCATTTTGAATTATCATTTAGATTTTATACCGATTTAAAGTTGGTTGGCAACAGTTGGGTTTTTAAAAGCTTGCTTTGTATTATCTATCTATATATATAAAAGGCAAAACTAACTGACTGGCTTAGATATCAACGCACAGCCGAAACTAGTGTACCTAGAAACTTGAAATTTGGTACAGGGGTTCCTTTCATGATGTAAGTGAGCACTAAGAAAGGATTTTTAGAAATTTTTCCCCTAAGGGGTTAAAATAGGGGGAGTAGCGGGAACCTAATTCTACGCGTACGAAGTCCCGGGCGTCCTCTAATTATCTATATATATATAAAAGGCAAACCTGACTGACTGACTTAGATATCTAGAAACTACTGTACCTAGAAACTTGAAATTTGGTACAGGAATTCCTTTCATGACGTAAGGGAGCACTAAGAAAGGATTTTTGAAAATGTATCCCCTAAGTGTTGAACGAATTATTTAAATGCAATATTGTCCCACTGGATAGTTAAGTAGCCACGTATCAAAAAATTAAACTTATGCAGTATGATGACTCTTTAAACTGTCCGTGATGTTGTGACATGCATGGTTTATGAGACTATAAGCGTATACACAGAAGAGCAATTGAGTATCCGGCTTTTGTAAAAAAAGTCAATGTTTGAAAAAAGTGTTTATTTGTTTGCTTTTTTCTGCCTTCCATGAGAAAGAGTACAAATCAAACCGATAGGGATGCGTGGATTTTTTAAATCGCATATCTCTTCAAAATATGAAAATACCGCAAAATAATTACCGAAAGTGAAATTAAAATCGGCCAAGAAATGCGGGTTATAGAAGGATTTTAAACTCCTAATTAGACAGCGTTTAGACAGAAAGATCCGATATGCACTGTGACGTCATGTAACTGGTCGGTCATATGAAATCCATGTTAATTCTGTTTTTTTAGAAAGAGGTTATATGTTTATTGGCTTTATATCTTAGTTATTTTCATAGCTATTCAAAAAATGATTCTTCTCAAGTGTTTGTTACACGAATCAAGTTTTAAAGAAGCTGTGAAAAAGTCATGAAAATCCCCTATTCTGTTGTTTCTTGCGGCGTTTCTTCTCAGCAGTGGTCTCCTCTTGGGAAGCGCTGGTAGATTTTTGACGTGCAAAAGTGCTCGTGTAGAATAAACTTTTTTTTTTCAATCTTTTTATCCTACTTTTTTGGGCGTACATTTCAATTGATCGGGTGCGGGGCTTAGCTGGAGATTTTTGATACGTGTATTTTGGAAATAAATATCAGGGGACAATCTAACATAAATTGACTTAGTCCCAAACTAAGGTATAGGCTTGAACTATGGTTCTCTGCCTTTTGGCCGAAAAACGTTTGGTCGAATGTATCGTTTCCCAACCGTTTCATTTGCCAACCCGCTTTTATTTGTGTAACTGTAAATATTTCAGGATTTTTATAAAAACTAACCTAACCTATCCTATAGGGTCTACACGAAGGTACAAAAATAAATCCTGAAATATTTACAGTTGCAGAAATAAAAGTGGGTTCGCAAATGAAACAGTTGGGAAACGATACATTCGACCAAAAGTTTTTCGGCCAAAAGGCAGGATACCTTGAACTATGGGTACTAGCCAACGATAACCATACTTATACACCGTGCCCGGGACATACCCGAAGGATTTTAACCATCGTTTCTAGACACTATTTGAAGTATATAATGTGGTATAACATGCAGTCCAAATTCGCATAATTTCCGAGATTTTTATTTTTTTAAAACAATTCCATAGTTAATTTAATTTGAACTCTGTCACCTTAACTTAAGAATTATTTAAATTAATTTATATTAATTTATGTTGTACGTTGATGATATTGCTACTTACAAAATTAATCCTTCTTAGTAAATAATGCTTTAGGTTAAGGTGACAGAGTTCAAATTAAATTAACTATGGAATTGTTTTTAAAATATTAAAAATCTGGGAAATTATGCGATATTGGACTTCATGTTATACGACATTATATAATCCAAATAGGGTCTAGAATCGGTGGTTAAAAGCCTTCGGGTACGTCCCGGGCACGGTGTATAGAAAATACTTAAGTACATACAAAACATCCAAGACTCAGAGACAAATATTGGCGCTCATCACACACATATCTGCCCTTACCCGAATTAGGACCTGGGACCGTTAGCTTCGAAGGCTGGGTCACTACCAACGCTCACATGTCGTCGCAAGTTTAGTATAAAATTGCAAGTTGTGACGTCACATAGCTGTAGGCCTGTTAACAGCTCCTGTACACATTGGGCCAATGCGTTGGGCCACGGTATTGGGCCAACGTGTGCAGGTCTACTTGGCTACGCTATTAGCTTGTTCGTAGTTGGCGACCAACGCTGGCCGTCCAACCGACTGGTGTCGGTCTTTCGTGCACACATCAAAGGATCTTTTATGAAAGTGCCTATGCAGAATGATCAATACGCCAATGTGTAAACGTGACTCCATATTTTGGTCCACTACCTTGGCCAAACGCATTTGCCCAATGAAACAGCGACCATAACGTTTCTGTTTTCTATTGATCGAAATGTATGGAGTTGATGTAAGCCTTCAACGCCATCTGTCGTCAGCTTATTTCAATCCTATATAGGTATATCGATTATAGAAAATCGCTAACTTGGCGTTACGCATCTTGACTGGGACCCCAGCGTTTGAATAGGCATTTGAGTAAATTTAGAAAACCTTTTTCAATGATTATTTATTACATAACAAGCACACTACATTGATATTTCGCGGAGATTCTACTGTATTATCAATAAAAATTCATGTTAAAGTTTAAATTGTCAAACAATGACAAGCGTGACGTCACACTCAAGTAAACAATAAACAAGTTCATTTAAAGAGTCATACCATTATAATCTGTGGTTACTTGCGTGTGACGTCCCCAGAGCTGCAAATCAATCGCATAGCGTTTCTGCCACAGATAAAATTTCAAAAAATATTACAATGCGTGTTATTTCCAAAAATATATACATATTTTAGTTTAAAGTGAAATATGTTGTTTTACGCTATTATCTGATAGGATGACCACATTTTGTAGTTCATTTTCAATATTGTCAAATAGCCTATTCCGCAGTGGATGCAGCAATGTCGCTTCGGGCCTCTTCGGGCATCATCGCCCGTCATCGGCTAATTACGATTCGGCGCGCGCAGGGCACTTTCGACCGAAATCGAGATTGCCATTTCACCGATCGATACCTAAACTTTCGCTATAGAAAACATTTAACCTTGTTTGCATATTTGCATATCATCGTTCTGCCCTTAAGCCAATGAGCAGTATCTCCAATTCAATCACCAAAGCAGATTCTATTCTATTCCGTTTGAAATAAGGTTCATATTACTACTGTACGTTTATCTTAGTTACCGCCTATTAGCTACGGCAGCGTTGCGTAACTGCCGCGGATGTAACATGTGGGTATTTTATTATGATAAAAAAATGCGTACCTATTCATAAATATCATTCCAATTTTTTTATGAGTACCTATTTGGAATGCGTTTCGTGGTTGACGTCGTAAAAAGACGTAAAAAGACGTGTAAAACGTCGTAAATCTACGAGCGCTTCCCAAGAGTAGACCAATGCTTGGAAGAAACGCCGCAAGAAACTCTTTTTTTAAAATATTGCTTATGGCAATGATCCCCCATGTTGTCGGCGTTGTACGTTTGGCTATTTGTTGCATCAAACATTTCCCAATCTCTCAAAGTTTAACTGGAAGAGCTCCCTTAAGTGATAAGTTCGACTTTTGTGTTTCTGTCTATTTTGTTGTTTATTATTTTCCCGTTCGTACAATAAAGTATTTACATACATACTGTAAGGTCTGTTCATCCTTACTTGTCTTATATAGTAAACAACTTTCTAACCTCAAAATGAACCTTTTTTGGCTAAAACAGCTCTTTTATCGTAAATAAAGTAAACCGAGTTAACATTTTGGACATCACTTGTATTGTCTGTGATTGCTTTATTTGGTTTAAAATAGCTGTTTTAGCCAAAAAAGGTTAATTTTGAGGTTAGAAACTTGTTTACTATATAAGACAAGTAAGGATGAACAGACCTTACATAATACTTAACCTCGTAAGGCCCACCATACTACAAACAGGCAGTTTTTTGTAAATGGGACTTTGAATCTACCATCAACGCAATAAAGTTCAATTACGTTTGTTCGATAATGACATTTTCAGTTTATGAACATAGGAAAATAAACCTTATTCACATTGCAACACAGTTCAAATTATATTGCCTTGATTATGTACATTATTGCACACTGGGCCTTACGAGGATAAACGAGCATTATTTAAAACAACTAGCTGTCCGCGCCTGGCGCTGCACGGGTGTATTTTTTTTTCATACAATCCTTATGAAATATACTTTGCGTCCTATTCTCAGACCTACTGAATATACACACAAAATTTCATAAGAATCGGACACGAACATTTTATATAATCAAATAACTTTAACAAAAAGCAAGCTTTCAAAAACCGACTGTTGCTTACCAACTTCAAATTGTTATAAATCCTAAATGATCATATAAAATGATGAGAGAAACCTAAAGATGATTTTTAAATCCCTATTCAATGATACGCCACTTGTCATACTTGGTTGACTTTTTTTTTTACATAATCTCACGCCTTCTTTCCCAGAGTGGGGTAGACAGAGCTACAGAATTACAAACATCTCTAAAAACTTGTTGATAATTCTATAACCACAATTTGCACAATTAGGCTAAGATGTTTACCAGCGTATTAGTGACAGGTTGCAAGCCCATCGCCTAACAGTACTACAAGCCTTTATTCCCTTAGTCGTCTCTTACGACATCCACGGGAAGACATGGAGTGGCACTATTCTAACTCGGCTTTTTTTAATTTGCACAATATGGCGTCTGGTTGCCGCCATATTGAATTTTGATTACTGTCATATCTTCAGTGACACACCAGATTAAGACAAATCGATTGACATAAGAATCATCAAAATCGGACAACGGGTTTAGTTTTTATAGTGACACAAAGGAACAAACATACATATATAGGCTGTGAAACACATTACCCTCCTCCTTCGGCAGTCGGGTAATAAAAATAGCATGCAACGACGCATGCCATTTTCATTTGTTTTAAATTTAAATTTTAGAGCAGGAAAATGTGACAAAACTCAGAATAACAAAATCAAATAATAAGAAAAATAATTAAAGGGCTTCCGGCTACCACCATCTTACCGATAATTCTGCCGCCATAGTGTTCGCATTGTTGTGTCCCGTTGTGCGTTAGACAACCGGTAAACGACTAGCGTAGCAATTCCATGCCCTCAAGGCTTTGCATTTGGAGTCTTGTTATTGTCATCATAAGATTGAAAAGGTCTATCGGCTTCCAGAGTTCCGTCATTACCCAACGACACTCCAGGGCCTGTTCTAAACGAAAACCATATGTGGCATTTTCTATGTGAAGGGACCTTATTGTCGATGGCGCTTACGCCGCACTGCGTCACGCGACGTTATATTTATATCGGAGCATCTTTAATAATGGCGGAAGCGCCATCGACAATAAGGTCCCTTTTTATAGATAACGTCACATATTGTCTTCGACTTGATAATATGGTATTTTGTACTGTTTTTAACTCGGCCGCCATTGCTCTCAAGTAAATAAAAAAAACGTTGACAATACTATAGTGTTTGTTTATAAATAAATATCTAAGGCCCTAACATGGCTGCGTTTGTCGCGTGACAAAGTTTGGATAAGGCATCCGTCACCTTCTGACACGTAAATAAGTTCGAGAGTGACGGATGCTTTATCCACATTTGACACGCGATATAGACGCAGCCTTACTGATGTGCAAGTTGCGGAAAGTTTCCAAAAATAAGGCAAAGTACTAAGGAATTTCCGGAAACTTTCACTAGAAATATAGGAAATTTAAAATTAAGAAACGGAAAGTTTCGATCCCCATACAAAATTGTCAGAAGTTGCCGAAATGTTCCTACATGAAACGTTCCGCAATTTTGGGAAGTTCAGTGCCATACTAGGCCCGCAGGGGTCAATCTCACACAAATTGACCCGCCCTTGCTTCGCTTCGGTTTATGCGAGTTTTCTGTAATATCCGTAGATAAACCATTATGTATTGTACATAAAAACCTTCCTCATGAATCTCCTCTATCTATTTATGTAAACTGCATTAAAATCCGTTGCGTAGTTTGAAAGATCTGAGCGGACATAACAGAGGGACAGACGGCGAGAAGCGACTATGTTTTAACACACACCTTTATCAATTGTCACCTATAACAACTACGGAATAACAGTATTGATTCAAAACGTCCTATAACCTAATAAACAGTCAAACCGAACTAGACCTTATCTCAGTATAGACGTGGTTGTAAACACAATGAATGTAGAAACACGTGCGATCATTTCCCCCACTATAGCGGAAGAGTTTGCGTTCTTGACCCCTATTGAGTGGCTTTCGCTTTCGTAGAATTTTATTAATCGCATGCGCCGCGGACATGTTTAGAGGGACGCGGGGAAAACGTTGACTTATTGCTGTATGTTTTTTTATGTCAAATAAATCTAAAGTTTAAATTATAGTCTCATTTTTTCTGCAAACACAGACAAAAAGTATTATTTATGGTCAATAGCGTAAATATGTTTTTTAATAGTTAAGTGCATCGAATGTTAGTAGATTTTACATCCATTTTATGTTGTTTGTTTAATATTTATTTAAAAAAATAAGCGGCGGTACCTGTAGGTTTTGTAATGTTTATATTGTGTGTTAAAATTATCTTTAGGCTAGCCACTGACAAAATATCCAAACTGAAAACCTGGATATAATTTCAAACAAAAAAAAACATTTGTTGTGCTTTTACTAATAAAGCTCTGAAATAAACGTGTAAATGTTTTTTTTCTGTTTTCCGGGATTTTTGATGAATTTGTCGACTCCTTAAAAAATGCTAAGGGTAAGCGATTATTCGGACCCGCGGTACATTAAAAAATAACATAATATGTGTAATACTCAGCAAGCTTTATAAGTACATTATGCCTAGGCCTGGAAAATAGGGGATTGCCTTGCAAGGTGGTGTGCAGGCCGAACCTTGGCGAGTCAGGCAATCCCGTTTTCGCGGAGGCATGATATAATGATTTTCTCAAACATTGTCAGGAAATTATATAAATAAATATTTATGTCTGTAACACACTGATCGCCGCCCCTAATGTTGCACCCATATTTTATTAAGTTGGCTGTATGGGATTATTTTCATGGTCTTTTCGATTTCATATGCAACAGAGAACAAAATATCGCAGCGGACGGTTTGAGTTTTGAAACGTTTACGAGTAAACTCCTAGTAAGAAAATGAAGCCGTCCGTTCCGTCTTCGTTTAAAAAAAAAGCCATCCTATTTTAATGTGTTTGTGATATAATAATGGCCCTATCAATTTTCATGAAACATATATCAATATGAAGGGGAAGATCTCACACAAATTGACCTAGTCCCAAACTAAGCTCTAGGCTTGTACTATATAAATACTTATATAGAGAAATATATACTTAAATACATAGAAAACATCCAAGACTCGGGAACAAATACCTCGTGCTCATCACACAAATATCTGCCCTTACCGGGATTTGAACCCAGGACCGCTGGCTTCGTAGGCAGGGTCACTACCAACTAAGCTAGCGCGTCGTCAAAAAAAGCCACCCGGATTAAGCTACCTTTAAAAAAAGACGTCCACATCAGTCGTCGAAATCGGACCATTCGTCCTACCTTTGTATGCATGCTTCTTTGTTCTCTCAAAGGGACCTAAACAACATACATACAGATCAAAACCATTATATATCACTCAGTCAGGGCAATATAGACTTTAATGCATCCAGCTTAAAGTTGCCAACCTTTTTATTATAATTATAGCTACAAGAGGATGCAAGACAGGTGCAAGGCAGTTGTTCGACGAGTTTTTTAAACAGCTGAGACTTCGTTTAATGTTGAATCTTCTCTACATTATAAAACAAAGTCGCTTCCCGCCGTCTGCCCCTCTATGTGTGCACTTACATCTTCCAAACTAAATATGTAACGGATTTTCATCAATGATTGATTCGGGGAAGGTTTGTACGTAAGGAGTGGTTGAGTTAAAAAAGTAGCAATATTATCTTGTTTTTTTATTTTATTTATTGCTAATTATGAAGCAGTTGTTTTTTTTAGTAATCTGCTGATGTCATACTATGAAATAAAAAAACAATCATATTGAAATGTATGAGATTCTTTAAGGTTTCTTAATATTTATTGCAGGTACTTTATAACTTTTTGAACAACACAATTTGACAATCTTCGATTGCCGTTTTCTACAATGCCACAATTGAATTTCCATTTTCACAACTTGTTCATTTTTAGGAATATCATCTTACGGATAAGTTATACCAATAAACAAGATTTTACTTTGGGTAGTAAGGAAGTCTCTCCAATCTAACCTCTGACAGAGGTTTTTCTATGGGAGACATGTTTACCCCTCAGGGAAATAGGCGTGATTTTATGTACACTCAACAATTTGATTCATAGGCCACTATGGAACTATGTCAAAGTGACGCTTTAATTCAATTCTTAAGAAGTCTATTACGATTTGAATCATTACGTCGCTATGATAGTTCCATAGTGGCCTAGGATTCAAATTAGTTGACTATACGGTCATGAACATTAATTTGTGACCCATTTCAAGAAAAATATGCTTGAATTCGTCTATATCATTAGAGATGTCAAGTCATTTGTAACTTTTAGGAAACTCAACCTTATTGTTGTAGAATGTCAGATTGACTTTGGACCTAAGGTGGGTACCGAATTAAAGTAACAATAGTTGTAAATGGAATAACATTACTTCATTTATTTGTGTGATTGTGTGAGTGTCTTTCCCTTTATATTTGAACCACCAACAAAACACCTGAATATATTTCCTATCATATTCCCAAAAACAGGGGAAAATCTCACTCAAATTGACCTAGTCGTAAACTAAGCTCTAGGCTTGTACTATGGGTCACATGGGACAACGACATTAGTAGTTTACGTGACGTTTGCGTAATGACAGGCATTACAACATGAGTGTGGTTTATGAAACGAGCCGCAACGCGAGTTTCATAACAGATCGCGCGAGTGTTTGTAATGCTAATTACGCAGAATCTCGTAAAATACTTTATCTACACACATATTATGAGTACTCTAAGATGGGTTCAGAAGCTGAAAAGCAAATGACCAACATTACCTTACCTGTGGTAGTAGGTGACAGCGATGACAGCTGTAACGTAATTTTGAAATTACGTTATCGAATATTGTAAGGTAATGAGATCCAAATTTGGAACATCTTCCAAAATTAACAGCTGTTATCGCTGTCACCTACTACCACAGGTAATGCTGGTCATTGCCTACGGGTTTTGAACGCATAACAGAGGACTTATGATATGAGTGTAGATAAAAATACTTATCCTCGTAAGGCCCACCATACTACAAACCGCCAGTTTTTTGTCAGTGGGACTTTGAATCTACCAACAAGGCAATAAAGTTCAATTACGTTTGTTCGATAATGCCATATTCGATTTATAAATAAAGAAAAATGAACTTTATTCCTATTGCAATACAGTTCAAATTAAATTGCCTTGGTAATGTACATCCTACTGCGCACTGGGCCTTACGACATCCTACTGCACACAATACTCGCGATTATCATATAAATATCTACCCTTACCTGGGTTTGATTTATTACTTGTTATATTTGAGTTGTTGTTTGGTGTTAAATAAGCTCGATAGCAAGCTAAATGTGACATTGGACTGTAATAACTCCTTTGAACTATATTCGAATGCCAAGGCTGACTTTGGACATTCTAAGTTAATAAATTTAATTATTATTGCGGCCCGTTTGAATGTCAACTCGTAAACATTGTAGTGGCTATGCAGTTTTAAAGCAACGTGTTTTTTTATACACGGTGTCCCGTAAGTAGTACGACAAATTAAAATAAATAATAGCGCATCACCATATCGTCTCTTTACTTTCTCAACCTCGTATCTGATCGAATAGTTAGATAGGGAAGTAGTCTTTATTCTTAAGGGAACATGAGTACTTATCCTATCTAACCATTCGAGCAGATACGAGGTTGAGAAAGTAAAGCGACGATATGGCTACCAAAAACACCCCCATGTATGTTCAGCAATTTTTAGTACATCCAGAGTTTTTTTTTTCATCAGGCAAAATTTTATGACAGGTAGCGAGTTCCTATATCGATAAACTCAATTATCGATGCATGTTTTATGTACTAGTGATCACTCCAAGTTTTGCCTGTAAAAACGTTTTATTAAAAGTGTAAATGTTAAACAAAATAACAACGTAATTCTCTACTTCATTTTTCAAAAAGATTTTTGAAACTACTCGTCATTATTTTTTTCTTCATTATTGTTAAAATAAACGATCAGAATTTATTCCAAATTTTCGAGCATTAAACTTCTCCGTCTTGGCTGATAAAAGTGATAAATCTATTTCAGGTGGCTAAATGACTTTTCAATTTCTGTGGAGGTAATAGAGGCAGTTTTTTTTTAAAATATGTTGTGTGAGCTTCATACTTACAATAAATACATACAATGCTGGAGGCGATCACTAGTATATGGAAACAGCATCGATAATTGAGTTTATCGATATAGGAACTCCCTACCTGTCATAAAATTTTGCCCCCTGGATTTTTATGTCTAATCATAATAATGTACGTTTTTCTCGACATTAAAAGGGAATATTCATGAAAATTTTTCACAGCTTCATTGAAAGGGAATTCGAGACAATACATTGATTTATTAGAAAATAAAATCATATTTATGAGGGCGCAATATATAAGGTCACGGAAGTTAATTTGCTACCCATTTCAAAGAAAATCTGCTTGAAGATGTCATTGTCAATAGAGATGCCAAGTCATTTGTAATTGATAGGAATCTCAACCTTATTGCTGTAGAATGTCAGATTGACTTTGGACCTAAGATGGGTCACAAATTTAATTCCTTGACTGTAATTATTTATAAAAGTTTCACATGGTTCTTGTCTAGCTGTCATTTTGAAAACATCTGTCTTTTTATTTAATTTTTTGTAAATTACTTTATCGTTGATTTTGGTTCGCAAATCCAGGGCAACTTTGTGAAGTAACCTCCAACACTGACGAAGAATATGCATCAAATATAATAACAGTGAAAAGTTGATTCTGAATGAGCAAGCGGTCAAGAACACTCCAAGCCATTGAAGTGGATGCCCGCCATCTTCAATGGTGTGCCGACTGGGACTGGAAGACGCCGACGACAACGACACCGTACAGTTGCTTATATATACTTGACATTGGCAAAATTACATAACTTCTAGACGCCATTAAAATAAATAAATAGATAAGCTTCACATGTTCTGTCCCTGATATTACGGTGAAATTCCATAGTTTTGTAGACTGTGACGGGCTCGCTGTCGCGTGCTACCCCCCCTGTCTGCGCCTATATTTAGGGGAGCAGCCGACCCCTCATCAAAAAGTCTAGAAAGCACCTCCATTGTCTGGCAATTTGAAAATGAATCAACCGAGAGCGGCGAGAAGTGAGAACAATACATAATAATAATATAGTCGGGTTCTATAGGGAGTATAATGCTTTTTAGGGTTCCGTACCAAAAAGGTAAAAAAGGAACCCTTATGGTGAGACTTCGTTGAATAAGAATAGAATAAGAATAAGAATAAATTTTGCATAACCATGTAACATCAAGGTGGATAAATTTGGTACATTATAGTTCCAATGGTGACCCATTCTGGGTGTGAAATTATTTTTCTAAGTATTTGTTAAGGGGTCTAGAATGGGGGTTGAAAAATGAAAGTTATTTGATTATAGCAAACGGGGTGTCATATGAAAGGGCTCAGTCTGCACAATCGCACCTTTAGAACAATAATGACCTAATTCAAAAGTTGTGCTTTCAAACTTCGAGTCATAAATTTATTACCATAGAGACCTAACTCGAAATTTAAAATTTCTCAATTAGGTCACTATTGTTCTGAAGGTGCGACATTTCGAAATTATTTTTTATAATTTTTCGGGATGTACTTTTTGATTTATACGCCGAAATGTACAAAAAATATTCAACATTTTTTATCATCATCATCAGTGATCGGCATAGGTAGAGTAGAGTATATTTACCTAAAGTTTGCAAAAGGACATATAGAGTGGTTAGAACCGGGTGAAATATAAATTTATTTTTTATTAAATTCCGGATTTCCGGTATTTTTCCAGTACTAGTAAATGTAGTCGCAAGGAATTCTCCAGTTTATGTCTCTGTTCTAAGAAGTTTAGGTAAATATACTCCACCTATTAGTTAGGTACTTAAAATAAAAAAGTTACAGCCCCTTTTATAACAAATTAACATGAAATATCCCGTGCCGTGAGTAAATATTACGTATATTTAGCATTTAAAATACCGGAAATCCGGAATTCAATAAATATAAATTATATTTCACCCGGTTGTAATCTCTCTATTATGTGCTTTTGCGAACTTTAGGTAAATATAATCTAGCTATTCCGATCACTGATCATGACCGCACCTTTAGAACAATAATGACCTAATTCAAAATTTGTGCTTTCAAACTTTGAGTCATAAATTTATTATCATAGAGACCTAACTCGAAATTTAAAATTTCTCAATTAGTTCACTATTGCTCTGAAGGTGCATAAGTCGGAATGGTACGCTATTTTTTAATATGTCATTGTTGAAATAAAAAAATATACATGACTAGAGGACGTCCGCGACTTCGTACGCGTAGAAATAGTTTCCCGTTACTCCCCCTATTTGAACCCCTCAGGGGATGAATTTTCGAAAATCCTTTCTTAGTGCTCACTTCATGATGTATGAAAGGAACCCCTGTACCAAATTTCAAGTTTCTAGGTACAGTAGTTTCGGCTGTGCGTTGATATCTAAGTCAGTCAGTCAGGTTTGCCTTTTATATATACATTTGCCTTTTATATATATACCTAGATGATAACTGAGGTTATATTGACGCCATTATCAAAACGGCACTTTGGTTTTTTTTAGATTATTGTTAAACTTGTTTTTTGTTTAGTGCTTACCTTTGTACCTACATTGTGTTTGCAAACTGCCCTTTTATCTATTAAATAGTAATTAACTAGTCTATGATATTTGCCATTGACTTCCGATTCCCTCGTGTAACGGCATTTACTACCACTCTATCCAAAGACAATACACCATGCTCTATGGGAGCCGTTTTTTGACCATTGTAACGTTCTTACAAGTCTATAGAAAGCTAATAACACGGCAATTATGTTTGCGCCGGCGCAGCCTTGCGATTTCTGTGCGACTTTAATCATTTTAATTTCAACGTGTTTTTTTAAATAACCATCGATTGGGAACGCCTACAAAAAATTATATTGTCAATCGGGATTAAGTAGATACTTTGTTTCCAATAAGTAGATGATGAATGCCGAAATTTTGGATCTGATTTCCATAAGTAATTTTGTTTTTTTTTTACTTTTTCATTGTTTTTACTTTGTTATGATAATCTCAATCTTTATTATGCTAATTAATTAAATAATTAATGATAATCTCAGTTTTAATCTATATTTCTAGAGTATTAAGTAAAGTTCAACATGAGTTCATCCCAATATGGAATATTAATGTTTTCACAACTTCAATAAAAGCTGATTCATGTAACAAACAGGTCAGTTTTTTTTTTTGAATAGCTATAAAAAATAACACAGATATAAGCCAACAAAGATTTATTCCCATCTCTTTCTAGCAAAACAAAATTTTACACGGTGAAATTTGAATGACCGGCCAAATTTTAGGGACTAACTTTGTTGGTCATACTGATCAACTATTATTATGGGATAAACATCCAAATCGCGAAAAAACACGGCTGTTCCATACAAACTTCGAGAGCTGAACAGCCGAAACGGTCATTCAAATTCCACAATGTATATGGGCGACGTGTTACATGACGTCACAGTGCATATCGGATCTCTCTATCTAATCGCTTACTTAGTTTAAAATGCTATCAACGCTTTTCTTTAAAACGATCATCCGTATTTCTTGGCCGATTTTAATTTTAATTTCACTTTTGCTCATCTTACGGTATTTTCATATTTGTTGATAAATAAGATTTAGAAAAAATCATGCATATTCCTTATTGTAATCGTCGAAAATCGACCGTGTGCGCACGAACTTAGCTTCCGGCGATGGAGTCGCTCACGTTATTACGTAAAGTGAGTTTTGCTGTGTTGTTTTAATTATAGTGCAGACGCTATAGGTTTCCTTGTTCCTAGATTATTAAACACATACTCGTACTATTTATGTGTGTTACCAGTGATGACTTACGGATCTGAGACGTGGGCGCTAACAATGGGCCTTATAAGGAAGCTCAAAGTCACTCAGAGGGCTATGGAGAGGGCTATGCTCTGGGTTTCTCTGCGTGATAGAATCAGAAATGATGATATCCGCAGGAGAACTAAGGTTACCGACATAGCCCGAAGAATAGCCAAACTTAAGTGGCAGTGGGCGGGGCACATTGCTCGCAGGACTGATGGCCGATGGGGTCAGAAGGTTCTTGAGTGGCGTCCGCGGACCGGGAGACGAGCTGTAGGTAGGCCTCCAACAAGATGGAGTGACGACCTTGTAAAGATCGCGGGAACGCGGTGGATGCGGAAAGCACAAGATCGGTCTGAGTGGAGAGCCTTGGGGGAGGCCTATGTCCAGCAGTGGACGTCTTTCGGCTGACATGATGATGATGATGACTATTTATCACTGCTATTAAATATGCGAAAGTCTGTAGTATGTTATGCCTTGATTTGGGTGGGAATGGAGGGTTTGTACTTCTCTCACTCGCTCTTATTACTTGCGTATGAGAGCGAGCGAGAGACTGGTACAAACCCGAAGTACCTTCTAAGAGCTATCGCCACTGTACACTCGAGTTTACAAATATGTATACTCTTTAGTACCTTGTCTATTTAATGTCATGTTTAAATTGCCAAATATGAATTGTCACAGCGATTAAAGGTACTGTACTCGTATTTATGAAATCAACTGTAGGAAAGTAGCGGTCCTGAGGGCTCAGACAAGATGCACTACGCTAACTAACGTTTCTATTCGATTCGTTTTTAAACCAATCGCGTCACTGGTAGACCACGTGACTTTTCGTATCACGTCATCTTCCAGTGACGCGATTGGTTTAAAAACGAATCGAATAGAAACGTAAGTTAGCGTAGTGCATCTTGTCTGAGCCCTCTGGGGTGTGATTCTCTCAACAACGACGGACGGACGAACGAGTGATTGTCCAAGCGGCGAGTTTAAGTAGTCCCGTCAGAGTGAACAAAACACATTTTAGAGCTTGTATTCAATTTGGCAGCATGACTTCTCGAACGTGTAAGGCTGCCTAATTGACAATGCACGCGCTAAAACGTGTTTTGTTCGCTCGCACGGGACTACTTAAACTCGCAGCTTCGATTCGCTCGTCCGTCCGACCGACCGCCGTTTTTTATTACCCGACTGCCGAAGGAGGAGGGTAATGTGTTTCACAGCCTATATATGTATGTTTGTTCCTTTGTGGCGCTCTAGAAACTAAACGCGTGGACCGATTTTGATGATTCTTATGTCAATCGATTTGTCTTAATCTCGCGAGTGTCATTAAGATATGACAGTGTTTAAAAATCAATATGGCGGCAAGTAGACGCTGTATTGTAAAAACGAAAAAAAAGTCGACGAACTATGACAAATGGGGTATCTTTGAATAGGTATTTAAAAATCATCTTTAGGTTTCTTTAATCATTTTTCATTTTGAACGATCATTTAGGATTTATAACGATTTAAAGTTGGTTAGCAACAACAGTCGGGTTTTTTAAAGCTTGCTTTTTATTGAGAGAATAACACCCCTGGGTAGGATCCCCGGTTAGGGCGAATACTTGTATGATGAGCGTGAGTATTTGTTCTTGATTCTTGATTGTTTTCTATTTATTAATGTTGCTATAAAACAGCCTATGCAACTCAGGGATAATGTAGCATTCTATGTAATAATTTCAGGATTTTTGAAATAGGTCCAGTAGTTTTTGAGTTTATTTGTTACAAACATACAAAAATACAAATCTTTCCTCCTAAAATCTGGGATCCTAGTGAAAAAGGGTATAAGTCTCCGGAAGCTGTGAAAAAGGGTTTAAGTATACTCCGTATTACTGATGTGCAAGTTGCGGAATGTTTCCAAAAAGTTGGAGGAGTTCTAAGAAATTTCCGGAAACTTTCATTTCCCATACAAAATTGAGGGAAGTTTCCGAAATTTTCCTACATAAAATTTTCCGCCCTCCGTATATTTATATACCCTTCTTTAGTACGAGTTAAGTTGACTTATAACCTTTTTCACTAGGGCTCCAGAAATATTAGTATACAAAACCCGCTATATGAGACGTTATCTATGAAAGGGACCTTATTGTCGATGGCGCTTCCGCCATTATTAACGATGCTCCGATATAAATACAACGTCGCGTGACGCAGTGCGGCGTAAGCGCCGTCGACAATAAGGTTTTTATAGATAAGGCCACATATAATGGTGACCTCTATTTTCCCAGCTGATATTTCTCAAACGGCCCAACCGATTTTGACGAAATCTAGCTTATTATCATCCCGATTAAACTAGTTTTTTTAGGGTTCCGTAGTCCTACCTAGGAACCTTTATAGTTTCGCCATGTCCGTCCGTCCGTCCGTCCGCAGCCTAGCTCGGAGACTCTTAGTACTAGAAAACTGTAATTTGGCATGACTATACATATTAGTCACGCCAACAAAGTGGTAAAATAAAATGTAGATCTATAAAAAAATTGTTTTGTCTACCCCATGGTGTGGGGTGTCGTTGGATAGGTCTTACAAAAATATTGCGGGTTTGTGAAAACAATTTTTCGATTAAGGGATCCGTTTATGAAATATTAAGCTTTAAAGCGCTAATTTTTCTTAGAGACTAGTGTCCCCCAAAACTTAGCCAAAACTACAAATACTAAAAATCTGAAAAATATCTTAAATGAAAGCACATATAACGAATTTAATAGGAAAACTATCACGACTAAGTAGACTTGATTGGTTCTTGAGTTACAAACGGTTTGAATATTTATACCTACCGACAACTTGCTCTGTTGGTAAACTGACCGCGACCTATGTCGATGTATGGGGATAACAGTTTTCCAACGGCAAAGTGAAGTTTGTCGCGGGTCTATTTTGTTTGTAGTAACTGCTTCGGAACCCTACACTGAGCATGGTCCGACATGCTCATGCCCGGTTTTTTAAATCACTGTGTGAGCTCCACAGATAGACACATATACCTTCTCAACCTCGTATCTGATCGAACAGTTAGAAAGGAAAAGCACTCAATGTTCCCTAAAGAATGAAGACTAGTTTCCTATCTAACTATTCGATCAGTTACGAGGTTGAGAAAGTAAACGGGAAACGGTTATAACAATTTTTTCCGTAGAAATAATAATAAATAATGTTTTTAAAATAAAAGCAATGTTATTATCGATACGGCACTTTATCTTTACGATGTATTTAGCAATACTTCCTAAAAATTCAACCGTATCGATAATGTGATAAAATCGTGAATCATACACGAGTGAGTCATCATCATCATCATCATGTCAGCCGAAAGACGTCCACTGCTGGACATAGGCCTCCCCCAAGGCTCTCCACTCAGACCGGTCTTGTGCTTTTCGCATCCACCGCGTTCCCGCGATCTTTACGAGGTCGTCACTCCATCTTGTTGGAGGCCTACCTACAGCTCGTCTCCCGGTCCGCGGACGCCACTCAAGAAGGTTCTTGAGTGAGTAATACTTCAATTTAAAAGTCTGCGTGCATTGTCACTAGTCTTTTTTACCCGACTGCCGAAGGAGGAGGGTAATGTGTTTCACAGCCTATATATGTATGTTTGTTCCTTTGTGGCACTATAAAAACTAAACCCGTTGTCCGATTTTGATGATTCTTATGTCAATCGATTTGTCTTAATCTGGTGAGTGTCTCTGAAGATATGACAGTAATCAAAATTCAATATGGCGGCAACCAGACGCAATATAGTGCAAATTTAAAAAAAAATTGTCGACTAGAGTGGGGTATCATGGAATAGGGATTTAAAAATCATCTTTAGGTTTCTTTCATCATTTTTCATTTTGAATGATCATTTAGGATTTATAACGATTTAAAGTTGGTTAGCAACAGTCGGGTTTTGAAAGCTTGCCTTTTTTTTAGCCGAATGCCGAAAGAGGGTAATGAATTTGAACTGTATGTATGTTTGGTTCTTTGTTCACTTGTAAAGGCTGAACGGATGGCCCGTTTCGACAAGCAAGGTGCCGTTAGATTTCTTTTAGCGTATCATAGATTTAAATTAGAGCGTATAAGAGCGAGTGTGAGAGAAGAACAAACCCGAAGCACCTAAGGCTTGATTTCCTCCTACGCTGACATCGGTCGCTGACGTCGGTCGAGCGTACGAATATACACCATGTTCTATGAGACACCGCAAAGCGACGCTGACATCCGCGGCAGATTTATTGCTACGCGCCGCTGATGGCGAGCGTCGGTCTCGCTCGTCAGCGCTGCGTACATCGGTACGCTGACGCGCTATACACCACTATGCGCGCGCTCAGTGCAAAGCTTACCGGTTGGGTGTACGCAAGTGCGCAGGGTAGTGATTGTCTCAACAAGCAAAGGTGATCGTTCGCTCGAGTGAAGGTTCAAGCGGCGAGTTTAAGTAGTCCCGACAGAGCGAACAAAACACATTTTAGCGCGTGTATTCAATTTGGCAGCATTACTTCACCAACGTATAAGGCTCCGTAATTAACAATGCACGCGCTAAAATGTGTTTTGTTGGGTCGGACGGGACTACTTAAACTCGTCGCTTTTATTCGCTCGTCTGTTCGACCGGCCGCCGTTTTTTGAGAGAATAACACACCAGCGCAGGCGAGCAGAAACTGTTCCGTACAGCGATCGGTTTCGCACTGCGGGACTTTTCTTTCGCATACGCGACCGACGGTACGCTGTACCGACGTCAGCGACCGATGTCAGCGTAGGAGAAAATCAAGCCTAAGTGCTCACAGACTGTAGATAGATGTATTCATAACTAGTCTAATCGCGTTGTCAGTTAATACCAACAACTTAAGAGACGATTAGAGTGTTGACAGCTGTCAAAATCGTTAAGTGTAGCCAGGCGATTATTCCGTAAATATAACAGATATCAGAAAATTTTAAACTGATATCGAAAGTACGTTACCCAATGAGTAAAATCACATTAATAACTTTTTTTAAATAAAAATATTTAAAAAAAAAAAGTTTAAACGCTCCCATATATTTAGTAAACGTTTCTTGAGGTTATAATTTCCCTAAGAGATAAAACTGTTTAAGATTCATAATTTACACGAATGAACTGTAATAAATAAAACAATAATCATGAATCTTAACGATTACACCCCTAGCATTTTAAATTGTATGTGGTTACAAATAGAGTATAAAATGCTACGATTACTACATTGCACTTAGTTTCTTTGGTATTGCGGCATCATACCGGCTTGCACCGTGGTTCAGCCACAACCATATCGTTACAAAATACGTGTACAGTCAACAGCATAATAATATATAATGATAATAAGTCATTTATTTCAGGAAGAACCCATATAAAATACATTAAAAATAAAATTAAAATACATTAATCACGTCACGACAATACAACTCATGTTAGGATAAACATAGAACATATCACTTTTTATTATGGTCACGGTGCACAGAAAGCCAGTGCTCGCGGATTCGACAGTCCCGGCGCGGCGTCCAGACAAGGCGCGGAGAATCCCATTGCTCGGTGAGCTGATGCGATCCCAGAAAATCGCCATACGGGACCTCATTATAGCGAAAAAGTCGGGTACCCTTGCCTCCGCGAACATGCTCCACGCGCTGCAGTAGCGCGGTAACTTCATCAGAGTACGATACATAAATAAGTGATCATTTATGTACCTTGTCACTTTAACGTCGTGTTTGAAATGTCATACAAAATTGTGAAACGATTGAAAGCGACATGGTACATAAATGATCAGTTATTTATACTGTTGACTGTACCTATTGATCTACTTACAGGCTTACGTGGGTAGCAACTGGCTAGGTACATAATAGGGCTTCCCCTGATTTCACACTCGGCCAAAACAACGAACGCTACTAATCGCCATTTTTAACACCCGACAAAAAATTGGGGTGTTGTAAGTTTAATATGTGTATCTGTGTGTCTATCATTGTAGCTTTCTAACGGATGGACCGATTTGGACGCGGTTATTTTTAAAAGAAAGCTGGTTTAATCTGGATGGTTCTTAGCTAGGTTTGATCAAAATCGGTTGGGCCGTTTAGGAGATATCGGCTCTGAAAGAAAGGATCGCCGTATCAGGGGTTTTTTTGTCTATATGAGTTGATAAATATCAAACTTCAATAATAATTAGTTACCCAAACAAGGGTAAAAATAAAAATCCGCACTAATTGCCATAGTATTAAGGTCTATATACAATATTTTTACACATATTGGTGCCCTTGACTGTACGAGCTAGCAGCCGAGGTTTGATCCCTGGTATGGGGCAAATATTTTTGTGCTGCGCTAGAATATTTGTTTGAGGTTTGAACGTTTTGTATGTAATAAAAAAAAATCTACTATTTATATCGTCAACAAAATGTACATTACAAAAGGTCTTTAAAGTCGTTTACTCCCGTAACAACGTATAAGCGCAAGTGAGTGAGAATAAGGTACTGAGGGTAACTCTCCTGGAGATCGAGTGAAAAAGGGTTTAAATTAAGGAAGGCAAATAACCGGTTATAACCGGTTTTAACCGATTAATTTCATACAAAAACGGTTAATATCCGGTTAAATTGCATTCCCTAGTTTAAATCTTGTGTGCTCAATACTGCCCTCCTTAGAAAAAAGGGCGCATGTCTCATAGAACCGCGTATGTATAAGTGACCTTATTTCTTAAGACAAAGGGTTAATTTTGCTTTGACTATCAAATTGCGCATGCGTCCTTTTTATTTAGTAGGGCAGAATAGTCGCGGTATGAAAAGTTTTGTCAGTTTTCGACTCTATTTCCACGCTGTTAAGGTCCAAAAGTGACGAACCTTTTCACACTGCTACTATACAAGCCTAATTCTCTATCATGTATGCGATATGATTCAATTTTGGCTCCGTTTTCTATATACATCTGACTACGTGGCACCGAACGTGTGATTGATAGAATGGCGATAGAAAAGTAGTTTGGTGTTCAATGTCGCCGTTATCAGCGATAGTCTTATCGTGATATTATCAATTAATGTACTCCCAGCTTGAGTAATTCGCTCAATAAAGCAAGGTCAAATGGTAATAAAATTTGATAATTTTAGCAGCTAAGTGTAGAAATGATGGAGAAAACGTTTCGAAAACGATCGACTAACATTCTATAAAACTAATCACCTCAACTTAACTAACCTTCCAAAAAAAAAAAACAAATCGTTCCATCCGTTCTGCCGTCCTGCCAAAGAAGGCGGCTAACTCCATAGTAATAGTATAAGCATTTTAAACTTAGTGTGGTTATCGATAGAGTACAGAATGCTTCGACACTTAGCCTCCGTCTTGTATTGCAATGAAAGAAGCCTCGTTATATTCTAAATTCGTTATGTCAATATGAAGAACATAATAATTGAAATTATAAAAATACAAATACCTACTCTTTATTAAACACCTAAAAGCAAAACACGGAACAGTACATTTTAAATATAGGTATATAACAGGTGGTCTCATCGCTAAATAGACATCTTCCAGAGAACCTTTGACAGAAATAGCGAAGGACACAAACGCATGGCAGGCGGCATTATATATGTGATTCGAACATTTCGAACAAAAGCCAAACTTGAAAGAAAGAAATAATTACTTGGTCTCCGATTTAGAACAAACTACAAGCGGTAATAGTTCAAGTTGAACTGAACGTTCACCAGAATAACGTAACATCAGTTTAATTAGATCTGCTTAGACACCAGTTTAAAATAAAAAATGCGTAAGTCGCTACACGATACACTTTGATTTAAAACTTTATTACGCGTGTTTAAGATTCAAATTCGAAGTTTTTTAATCCTACAAACAATACTTGCAAAATGCCTTCGAAATTCCAATGCAAGTCAAAGTTAAAGACCAAAACAAAACGCCTGTCTCGCTCGCTCGTGCGCTAGCGGTGCGCGTGCGAGTGGAATGGGGAGAACTGTCACAATCAGAGCGGAAAGAGCAACGCGCGCGCATCCGTGCCACGCCTTCTGGTGACAGGGTAGGACTACTGTTTTTTTTTATTCTACAGTGAAGGCGAACGGGTTCACAGTCCACCTTCCCATCGTAGTATAAAACGTTATAAGTGTTTATCTATAGTATTAGTTGCCGATGCGATTAAATTCTGGGGACATAGTGAAAAAGGACACAAGTCGACTTAACTCGTTATAAAAGCGGCCAAGTGCGAGTCGGACTCGCCCATGAAGAATTCCGTGAAAGGTAAATTGCGGTTTACGATTTATGACATATTACAAAAAACTACTTACTAGATCTCGTTCAAACCAATTTTCGGTGGAAGTTTGCATGGTAATGTACAGTCAACAGCATAAATAAGTGGTCATTTATCTACCTTGTCGCTTTCAATCGTTTCACATTTTGTATGACATTTCAAACACGATGTTTAAGTGACAAGGTACGTAAATGATTACTTATTTATACTGTTGACTGTACATCATATATTTTTTTAGTTTTATCATTCTCTTATTTTAGAAGTTACAGGGGGACACACACATTTTACAGCTTTGGAAGTGTCTCTCGCGGAAACTATACAGTTTAGAAAAAAATATATTAGAAACCTCAATATCATTTTTGAAGACCTACACACATTTTACCGCTTTGGAAGTGTCTCTCGCGGAAACTATACAGTTTAGATTTTTTTTTATTAGAAACCTCAATATCATTTTTGAAGACCTATCCATAGATACCACAAATGTATGGGTTCGATGAAAAAGAAAATTGAGATTAATTTCTAATATTTATTGTTTTTTTTCTATTTTTGTGTGAAAATCTTAATGCGGTTCACAGAATACATCTACTTACCAAGCTTTAACAGTATAGTTCTTATAGTTTCGGAAAAAAGTGGCTGTGACATAGGGACGGACAGACAGACATGACGAATCCATAAGGGTTCCGTTTTTTGCCATTTGGCTACGGAACCCTAAAAAGGGTATATAAATAAGGGATTATACTAGACTTAAACCCTTTTTCACTTGATCAACAGGAGACGTACATCCATCTTTACTAGGACCCCAGAATTTAGGTGGTAGTGAATGCCTACGAATACGAAGCTAGGGTCTCTGGTTCTAGTTTGAACAAATTGTGTGATTAGCGCGAGTTTTCTATTAATGCGGCTTGTTAACCTAAAATACGGTCCCATACGGCAGAAAGCATGAAACTTGGCATACATGTAGCTTTTATATATTATTAAGTGCTTTAATATTGAAGTAGGAACACGTCATAAAACTTTTTTTACCAATCCAAGCCCCGGGGTTTTCGGTGCGGGAATGTTTGACATTAGCCAAAGAGTACAGTGCGACCAAAAAGAGTAGAAATTAAATGAGGGCGCCACTTTCTACGTAACTGTCACATTTTTGACGTAAAATGCGTAAACATGGCAACAATTTTGTATGGATTTTTTTTAGTTGCAGCTGTCACCACTGGCTCGACTTTTTGGCCAGGCTATAGGTATTGTCATAAAAAACAGAATGTACACTACAATGAATATTGAATTGGATTTTTTTTTGTATAAATACATAATATTATATAAATGAAAGAGATCAGTCATTATGAATCTCGTCAGTTAAGTCCCTGCTCATTTATAAGTAAATAGTTCACAGATATCGGACGTTAATACTGCAGGTAACTAATTAATGTTATTTTTATTATTATCTCATAAGGTTTGGTAGTAAGGGTTGGTTTTGGTTGGTATTTTGCTCCGTCTGGCCATCTTCAGATGTTTTTGTTTGTTAATAAATTTTTCTGTACTTGTGTTTGATGTAAGCAAATAAACGTTTTTTCTTTCTTTATTTCTTGCTTTAAAGCTAAAGTACCTCCTACATAATCATAGTGTGTATACAATTCACAGAGAGGTAGTTATTCGTTAGGCAAAATATGATTTTTCTCAGACTTACCTATCTGTTTATCTATAGGTATTCTTTCTTAAATCATTTCCGTACCGAAACCCCTAGTAATGGTTATAACCGCCCGGTTTGGTCAGTCGCATACATTTGATAACTTTCTTTCTGTTTGACGAGTCATAGCATTTACCCACGTCACGACGCTTCGGGCGTTTAATAACCCGAATTATTAAAACCATTTCACTAGCGACAAAAAATGACCTTAATAAGGTCTCAAATTGTGTGTTACATTCACTGGTGGAGATACGTCATTATAAGGTACGTTTCCACGCCGATGATCGGAATATATGTATCGACGCACCGTGTGCGTCATGCGCTTTGAAAGTGTTAATTACAGTGAAAAGAGACTTTTTTTTTTTAATAACAACACCATAAATTGACAAGGTTTTTGACGATATGTTTATTTTAATCAATTATTTTAAGGGTTGTTTAGTGAAGATTACATCGAATAAATGACATCTTATAGTTAACTAAGGTGTCGCGGCATTCGTATGTTTGTTGTTTGTCGACGAAGCCTTGAGTATTGTTGATCTGATGTTCATGACATTTAGTATAAACATGTCTAACGAAAAAAAACCCTACCGCTGTTTGGATAATGTCGTCAAAATAATGTTACTTATTATGTATATCTTTTTTATTTCGCTAATTTCTTATTTAAATAATTTTAAGTGACTATGACACTGTGGTTAAGACGAATCGAACCACGTATAATTTATTAAAATCGTTTTCGCCGTTTAGTAGTTACAATGGGACATAGAGTCGGACATACAGTGGTGGTACATACAACTTTTTGAATGGTGGTCAAAATTTAAAAGTCATATTTGTAGGCAATTGTATGGGAAAAAAACCAGTGTCCCTAATTATGTGACCACCGCTGTATATGCAGGTCAAACATCCTCCTTTTGGGCTTTGCCGCATTCGGGTAAAAAGGTTAAGCTTTATTTAAAGTCCAAACACAGACAGGATCGGTCAAGAGGTTGAGGAGTTTCTTTACTCGGGGTGAATTATCCCTTTAAAGTAGCTATCCGTACCCACAAGGTCCTACTCGTACCCAGGGATGAAAATTGCGAAACATACATTTGGTTTTATCCGCAACTTTTGTATCTTTCCCGTAAAATACATGTGATCTTCGAAAAAAACTAATTAAAGGTTCGTCTGAAAAATACAATCATACACGTATAATACCTGTTTCTTACTGTGTATTTTTCATAATAACAATCAAAGGGAAATAATCTTGCTTATTAATATTAATTGAACAGTAATCTACTTTATGTAATCGAATCAATGTCTCGGTTGACACAAAATATTACAAATTAAATGTAAATTATTGGAAAATCAAATATTCTTTTCTTAGTAAGTACTTTAAAGGGGTTTGGGTAAAAGTGTTGTCATTTGTAAAATTCATACATTTTCAAGGTGAGCGGCCATTCATAAAAGTGGTAAATTATGATAGAATTATTAAAAATAAACATATTTTGTTATGTAATGTAATACTCTTAAGTGCATCGGAGCCGAGATATTTAAATAATCATACTTGGGCGTACTTTTGTACTAAAAACTGAATACTTAAATCTTTAAAATCTCCGCTCCGATGTTATTTAACGCCATAAATTATATATACTCGTATCTATGTGTATTTAGAGGTCCTCTAAATAACTATGTAAAAATCATCCGTGGCCGCTGAAAAAGAAAAGACAATATTCTTCAAACAAATTTACCCAATGCCCTTTATTATTTAATATTAACGTTATTATGAAACATCTAGTCCATTTCACTGTTGTACGTTTGGCTATTTGTTACTTCAAATTATAATCGCTCAAAGGTTAACTGGAAGAAATCCCTTAAATAAGTTTGCCTTTATACATATCTTTTTTTTTTTCCCGTCTATTTTGTTGTTTGTTATTTTCACGTTTGTACAATAAAGTATTTACATACATACAATACAATTTAATGTCACTATCACCATAATAATATAATAAAACGAAAAATACATCGTAAAATAAACGTAAAAAACTTAAACTTGCGAAAGATTCAACTGAAGATCCGCAACGAAAGATTCTGTATTTTATTGAAAAATACAGGGGCGTTTGAAAGATATTTGTATTTTACAAGTCATTTTCAACGCTAGTCCTGCCACTTCTCATACATTGCACAACCATAATGTTTCTGTACATTGATAATGTTGACAGCAGTAAAACAATGCCAAACTTGTTTGTTGCGTGTCAAGGAATAGTAATAACAGCATTGTTTGACGGCTGTCAACATTGTCAATATTCAGATACTTCATGATTGCGCAATGTGTCAGAATCGATCGTCTAACTAATCTATTTACATATCTAAGTCTGTCTGCCGTGTGTTTACTCGAGTTCGGCCGCTCAACCCGCGTGGTAAACGATAGGACCGTTACGATATGTCACGCACACTCGCTACAGTGTCAATTGTCACATACCCACCTCCTATATGTCACGTGTCGCCTAGATTCCTCCATCAACACTTGATCACACAATCGAGAACAGTTATACTCGTAAATTATCACTATAGTTCGGTTAACTCGCTTGCATGGAAAGTGATTGTTAGAAGTACAGACCTCCCATTTTGTTAATGGCTATATCGGCTTTCTTCGCGCTTGTATGTAACACAAGTGCTTTAGCAAAGGCCTTTCCATCCTTATAATGTTGATGATTTGAGACGCGGTTTTAGACGGTTGTGAAGCTAATTCCATACAAAATGGGATAACGTTTTTCTTCTCTTAAACCTAGTCCGAATATGTTGTAAATATAAAAAAAAGATAATATTTCTTGAAAAAAAAAACGCACTACCTACACTTACGAGCAAAACAATTGCATCACTTTGCATTTTTTGATCTCCAACGATTATCTTTGTAACCCGACTTTTCTTTCTGAAATATTTAAATGAATTCATGTTTCTTGTAATCGAAGCTTTACAAGAAGTAAATAAACATGAAATTTATCGAAACATTATTTTATTTCAATATTTCAGAAAGAAAAGCCGGTTTACAAAGATAATGGGTGGACATGAAAAAATTAAAAGTGATGCAATTGTTTTGCTCGTAAGTGTAGTTTGTCATAATAAGTACAACATATTCAAAAATCGTGGAAATCGGGACTTGCTTAGGGGGTGGGAAACTTTATCACTCGGAGCTAAATACACCGTGCCCGGGACGTACCCGAAGGATTTTAACCATCGATTCTAGACCCTATTTGGAGTATATAATGTGGTATAACATGTAGTCCAATATCGCATAATTTCCGAGATTTTTATTATTTAAAAAACAGTTCCATAGTTAATTTAATTTGAACTCTGTCACCTTAATTTAAGCATTATTTACTAAGAAATTGATTAAATTAATTTATGTTGTACGTTGATGATATTGCTACTTAGAACATATCTTTCTTATTAAAAAAAAAAAAAAACATCCCGACGAATTGAGAACCTCCTCCTTTTTTTGAAGTCGGTTAATAATGCGATTTACGCGTCGGTTCCCGTTCCATACACTCTTAATATGAGACGTTATCTATGAAAAGCGACCTTATTGTCGATGGCGCTTCCGCCAGTATTAACGATGCTCCGATATAAATACAACGTCGCGCGTGACGCAGCGCGGCGTAAGCGCCATCGACAATAAGGTCCCTTTTTAACCGACTTCAAAAAAAGGAGGAGGTTCTCAATTCGTCGGGTTTTTTTTTTTTTTATGTATGTTCCCTGATTACTCGAAGACCACTGGACCGATTTGAAAATTTTTTGTCACCACGTCAGGATCTGATGATGGGATCATGGAGAAATCAAGAGAACTCCTCAAATAGGCAAAATATAGGCACACCTATAGCGATTTTGGTATTTTTCACTGTAACTCATGCCTTTGCTTTTGAAAAGTACTATATGGTGAAGTGGAACTGATGATGAAGACCACAGATGGCCACCGGAACTCCTTAACGGTACCTATTGCAAGGGTGGCGATAAGATATTTCGATAAAGGAAGTTGAGCGAGTATGACGAAGCACATTTAGGTTTAAATATGACTGACATTCCCGCGGCGTTGTCTGCGGCGAGCTTGAAATGTTCTATAGTTTCTTATTAATATTTAGAAGTGGAGCTACGTACCAGCATAAATAGGATCACTAAAAGGTATAAAATAAAATAAATGTTTAAAAAAACAAAAACCCGCCTTCAAAAAGCCAAAAATAACTTCTTTAAAATGGTAGGTAAATAGGTCAGTCCAACTGAAGTCGGCGTCCAACAATATTTTAACCAAAAGCAGACTTCAGTTCGACTGACCTATTTACCTACCATTTTAAAGAAGTTATTTTTGGCTTTTTGAAGGCGGTTTTTTGTTTTTTTTAACATTTTCATGCCACATATTAAAACATCTTCTCTAGCTAGGGTCATTCTCGGCGAGTTCGCTCGAGCGATCTCCGCGGTTTTACGTTTTAAATGATTCTACTTTCGATTTTTAAACCTTAATAGGCAGATCGCGTGACTGCCATCTGTCGGGTCAAAGTAGCGTTTAAACGTTCAGAGCCCCGGGCTACAAATTAGGGTATAATTTATGTAGAGATAAATGTCTCTGGCACGTGATTAATATTGTTTTTTGCATGTTTTTTTTACATGTAAATGGACTGCTATTTGTGCAAGCGAGATTAAAGGGTTGAGAAGAAAACTGTTATCGTACATTTTAAAACGGCCATTGTAACGGACTTGGTCGTTCTGTGTGCAGAATTTTATTTTAATGCTTCTTTTGATGACTGAGACACATAAGCAAACCTCTATACGTCAGGAATGTTTCAACTCATGATAACAGAGATTAGATACGATCACTTATTTTGTTTTTAATCATTTTTAAACACATTTTCAGTTTATAACCTGTTCAAATCCAATGACGACCGAAGTGCTTCAAGCCAAAGTGAGGGCCGTTGGCACTTAAAGTGTTAAGGTTTATTCAAATGCTGGAGAAATTTCGAAACTAATTCCAACCTATTTATCGCCAACAAACGACCAAAACGTGTAAAGTTATATTGTTGATTAAATGAAGTAAACTGACGTTTGCGAGTCGTTCTTTTAGCAATAGTTATAAAATAATGTAAACAGATGTGGTTTTCATACAATTTAGCTAAAAATACACAGGTTAATATGTTTGTTTTTAAAAATGAAACGGCTTTTATTAAATTAAACAATACAATTAATTGTTAGTAGTAAAAAAAATACAAGACGCAAAATGATAACTTTGGTGATTTTCAAAAACGAATAAATTAATAGTCGGACCTTTTTGTTTCGTCACTCATATAATCTAATTAGTTTACTAATATTACTCTATAATCACGTACCTACTTTTGAAGTTCAAGCATGGTCATAATTTTTATTGGGAAGTAATTAAATGGTCAGCCGTTATTCAAATTGATTCGCAAAAAAAAAGAAGCAATTTACTCATTTGGGCAGCATACAAAGATTTGGCAGGCAATAAATAAAAATCGGGCTGCAACTCTTGTTCAGCAAACAATTTACAAACGGTTAACATTTTAAACAATATCAATCTGCTTCTTTGGTCATTTGTCTGCCTAATAAACAGTCGAGCTGCAAAATAATTACTTGGGCAGCAAGATTTTACAATTGGTCAGCAGAGAAAACATGTCTGTAAGCAGTTTAATTGAGAGGTGTGCATATTAAAATAATGGTTATCTATATAAATAAGTGGATTGCGTTTAGTTTGAAAAATCAGCAGTGTTCGTTATTTGCGGGCGGAGCGAACTCAGACCACGTGATGCGAGCACCCAAGCGTTGGTATTTTTGAGGCTAGTAGTAATTACAAGTTACGTTTTGTCACACAAATTTAGGAATCACAATCACACCCTAGATTAACCAAAATTTGTATCATAAATATGAGGTAGGTTAGGTTAGGTTCGTTTTTATATCAGGCCCGGAGGGCCAGAACAACCCAGAAATAGGAGCTCCGCGTTAGCGGAGCTCCGTCGACTCTGTTAAATTTGTAAATTTGATGGTGGGTTTGGCATATGTGCGTTGCCGGCACGGCAGTAAATTTGCCACCTTTTTTTTGATGGACAAAATGAAATATTTTGCTTACCTACTGATTGCTTACCAAAATTTGATTAACTGTGGATCGCTCAATGCAGCTCAAATATTTAATTTGCTGACCAAAATGATTTAGAGCAGTTCAGTATATTATTAATTGCAGACAGATTTATAAATGTTTGCTAACCATTAGTTGCTTACCAACTAGCTATTTTGGCTGACCAAATACATATTTCTGTTCACCAAAATAAGAATATTTTGCTGATCGATTAAATGATACCCATTTTTAACCGACTTCAAAAAAGGAGGAGGTTATACGTTCCACTGTATGTATTTTTTTTTTTTTTTATGTATGTTCACCGATTACTCCGTCAATTGTCGACCGATTTCAAAATTTTTTTTTTGGTTTGATAGAGTATACTTCCGAGGTGGTCCCATTGTCACCAAATCTGTATCTGATGAGGGGATCAGTGAGGAATTGGGGGAACTCCTCAAATATTGTAGGCAAACATATAGCGAATTTAGTATTTTTAGTAACAAGTCCAGCATTTGCATTCAGAAAGTATCCTTTGGTGTAGTGGAACTGATGATGAAGACCACAGATGGCCACCGGAACTCCTCAATGGTACCGATTTCAAGGGTGGCGATAAGATATCTCGATTAAGATAGTTGAGCGACTACCTACAACGAATAATATTTACTTGTTGAAATATGACTATGATTTTCCCGCGGCGTTGCTTGCGGCGCGCTTGATATAAGTTAAAGTTTCATTTCAACTAAGAAATGGGACTACGTAACAGCGTATTATGATCACTAAAAAGTATAAAATAAAATAAATGTTTTAAAAAACAAAAAACCGCCTTCAAAAACGCAAAAAATAACTTCTTTAAAATTGTAGGCACCTAATAGGTTAGTCCAACTGAAGTCGGCGACCACAACATTTTCAACAAAAATAAATGTTTTACAAAACAAAAAACCGCCTTCAAAAACGCAAAAAATAACTTCTTTAAAATTGTAGGCACCTAATAGGTTAGTCCAACTGATGTCGGCTTTTTGTTGAAAATGTTGTGGTCGCCGACTTCAGTTGGACTAACCTATTAGGTGCCTACAATTTTAAAGAAGTTATTTTTTGCGTTTTTGAAGGCGGTTTTTTGTTTTTTAAAACATTTTTATTTACACACTTCATCATTGTCATGTTTATTTTGAGGAAGTTATCTCCGTTTAATAGGTATTGTCTTTTTTTGATGAAAGTACAATGTAATACAATGAGAACTGACAGATGGTTGTCATAATATTTTACTTATCGAATTGTTCTTGTCGTTGAAAATGATGTATTGAGAGGTTTGATTAATGAATTATTTAAGATATTTTTACGCAGCTGTGCGATGGAGACGAAATAAACGATTAACAAATAATCAGTGATCGGAATAGGTAGAGTATATTTACCTAAAGTTCGCTAAAGGACATAATATAGAGTGGTTATAACCGGGTGTTTTTTTTTAAATTGAATTCCGGATTTCCGGTATTTTTCTGGTACTAGTAAATGTAGTCGCAAGGAAGTTTCCTGTTTATGACTCTGTTCTACGAAGTTTAGGTAAATATACTCCACCTATTACATAATAAGATATAAGGAATGAGTTACAGGTCTCTTTATGTCAAACTAACATAAAATATCCCATACCGTGAGTAAATATTACGTATATTTAGCGTTAAAAATACTGGTAATCCGGGATTAAATAAAAATAAATTAATATTTCACCCGGTTGTAACCACTCTTTATTATGTCCTTTTGCGAACTTTAGGTAAATATACTCTACCTATTCCGATCACTGCAAATAATCAAGGCTTTTTGTTTTAATAATAATAACAACACAATAGTACTTTACGTGACAGTTGCGTAATGCCAATTACGTAGAGTCGCGTACTATACTTTATCTACACACATATTATAAGTACTCTAAGATGGGTTCAGAAGCTGAAAGGCAAATGACCAGCATTACCATACCTGTGGTACTAGGTGACAGCGAAGACAGCTGTAACGTAATTTTGAAATTACGTTATCGAATATTGTAAGGTAATGAGATCCAAATTTGGAACATCTTAGAAAATTAACAGCTGTCATCGCTGTCACCTACTACCACAGGTAATGCTGGTCATTGCCTACGGGTTTTGAACGCATAATAGAGGACTTACGATATGTGTTTAGATAAACATATTAAGATCGCTACGAAAGGATCGCGCCGAGTGTTTAATCCCCAAATCGAATTCTATGTTACGTTAACCCTGTGCTGTCCCTTTCTTTCGATCACATCATAACTGTGGAGTAAAAGGGCTAATCTTTCAAAGTTTTTTTAATAATGTTTCGGATTAACTCACATCATGCTTGTGACGGAAGTGCGATGAATATTAGCTAGATATTGCAAATACGACGACTTGGCTATGTAGTTTACAAACTTTGTATTTTTTTATGAAAAAATAATTGACTTGAAGCCAGAAGGCTTACTAAATAAAGAATAACTGGCTTATTGGCTTTATTAGAACGAGCCGAATCGCCGCGTACGTGGCGCGTCAGGCGACTTCGCCGACGTATACGCCGAAAATTATGATGATGATGACGACGACGACGACGACGACGACGACGACGACGACGACGACGACGACGACGACGACGACGACGACGACGACGACGACGACGACGATGATGATGGATATATATATTCAATATTTTGAATTGATTATTATTATGTAGCATTATTGTCATCATAATTTCCTCTATCTAAAGACAAGTACAGTCGGTTATAGGTACTTGTTATTATCATTGCCAGTCCGAATTGGACCCGAGTGACAGTTGACCTAAAACTGACATAAGTAAGCGACTGACGCGCACGAGACGATCTAGCGCGCTTACGCCTGTTTTCGAAAATCGACAACGTTATATACATGTTGTTCGAGCGCCCAGTTCTAGCCAATTTAACTGCGCATGACGCACATGCTGCGTCAATCCATATAAGCGGTAATAAATGGACGCTGCGCCTGTTAAAGCTTATTCACACGCAGAAGAAAGTAATTCTCGTAACCGGTTCTGGCCGGTCGCGGGTAGTAAACGCATTGTTTACACATTTCGTAGACCGGTTCCATTGCAAGTAGAGATGTGCAAAATTCATTCGTACTACGAATATTTACAAATAACTCCTAATCTTGTGACGAATTATTTTTCGCTCTATTAAAAATTATTTCAAAATTTTATATGATTATACGAGCAATATTTTACGTACTTGTTTATGTAGTTGTATTCTCGTAAACGGTTCTACATACATACATTCCTACATACATACATACAGTCACGAGATTAAATTTGGTACCCACCTTAGGTCCAAAGTCAATCTGACATTCTACAACAATAAGGTTGAGTTTCCTAAAAGTCAAAAATGACTTGACAATTGACATCTCTGACATTGACGACTTCAAGCGTATTTTTCTTGAAATGGGTCACAAATTAAAGCTCGTGATCGTACATACATACATACATACATACATACATACATACATGTCGAAAACTACCCTCTTTCGGCAGTCGGGTAAAAATAAGGAATAGTCCCCATCTCTTCTCACAACAATGACCCAACTGAAGGTCGCCCTTCACCTCGTTATAGCTCGATAACTAGTACGCATGCGTGTACACAAACGCGAGTAGTTTAACGTGTATAGTCGCCCATATATGTTGCCTGCTTTAGTGGTGGCACTCTGCTTGGCGTTGCATATTTGCTTATTGGGAATATTTCACTGAAATTGAGTAGGGGTGTGATTCTCTCAACAACGACGAGCGGACGGACGAACGAGTAAAGAGGCGAGTTAAAAGGCCGAGCCACACCGGTTGCGTTACGTGCACGTGCACGTGCACGTGCGCGTTCGCTTTCCACTGCGTTGTATAGTGACATGTCGTAATGAGAATTCATACTATACAACGCAGCGGAAAGCGAACGCCCACGTGCACGTCACGCAACCGGTGTGGCTGGGCCTTAAGTAGCGTCCGAGCGAACAAAACACATTTTAAATAGCGCGTGCGTTTTCAATTTGGCAGCAAGACTTCTCGAACGTATAAGGCTGCCTAATTGACAATGCACGCGCTAAAATGTGTTTTGTTCGCTCGGACGGGACTACTTAAACTCGCCGCTTCGATTCGCTCGTCCGTCCGACCGACCGCCGTTTTTAAGAGAATAACCCCCAGGGCGCCTAACAATGTCTTGTTGCCTAGCCCACCCAAAAACCAAACTAGGCACGTAACGCGGAACAACAACCAATTGTTCCTAGCCAGATTGCTTTATGTTGATGAATGCATCAACAATAATAAACAATTAAACAACTATAGTCGTTATGAAAACTTGTGACCGCATCAGGCGTCGTAGGCGCTCATAGGGTTCATTTGATAATAACTCACAGAAAAACCTAAGAAAACTAAAAGTGCTAACAAGGAAAGGTACCCAAGTGTCCGGCTCCGATCCGCTATTATTTGATACTAGTGACCCGCCCTCGCTTCGCTTTGGTTTATGCCAGTTTTCTGTAATACCCGTACATAATCCAGAACTTATTATAATAATAATAATTAAAATATGCTTGAAGTCGTCATTGTCATTAGAGATGTCAAGTCATTTGTAACTTATAGGAGACTCAACCTTATTGTTGTAGAATGCCAGAATGACTTTAGACCTAAGGTGGGTCTCAAATTTAAGTTCGTGGCTATACTATGGGTATGAGACAACGATAAACTTATTTATATAGAGTTATACATACCTAAATACATAGAAAACATCCGGGTTGAGGACCAAAAATTTGAACCATACTCAACCATTAACAATACAAACAACGAAGGCGAAAATAGTTCCGTTGTGCGACGAAAAGTGTCGTTACAATTGTATGGCAAATTTTCGTGTCTCAACGGAAAAGTTTCATAGAAAATGTTATTGCGTGAGTTAGCATTACCTTTTAGGACCTTTCACATCCAAGACTCAAGTACAAATATTCAATTCACACAAATGTACAGATCTAGCGAATAACCCTTTCACATCGTGAAAACACGGAACTCACGTCTACTTCCGAGTGATGCCGACGTGTCTATGAATTATTGAATTATTAAGTGACATGTTTATATGAAATAAATAGAGTACTTTAGTTATCAGTGTCAAATGTCAAACCACGAGTTTGAAGTATATCACACCGAGATGTTAAAACCACCATGATGAAATATATATAAATTAGTTGTAGGTAAACAAGAAGAAATGTTAATAAATGTTGTAAATAATTTCACAGGCTTGTCGATCTAAACGTTTCGCAGGTCTTAATGCTTTCGGCATGACTATTAAAAAGAACTGAAAACAAACTTAATCTTAATTAACAAAAAAATACTCTGGTATTAACGACTCTATATCGATTATCACTCTCGCGATGCGACGTTCCCCCACGTTGTCATAATCGGTACTGAGTCAGACTGAAGTAGCATGACAAATACGAACATTTCCGAGAAAATACGATGTGAAAGGATATTTCACTGCATCTGTACGCCTTGGTTTTCGAACCCGCAACCGCTAACTTCGAAGTTTAGTACAATATACTTTCCTATTCCAATGACGATTTATAGACAATGTATCATTAAGGTATATTTATACAGTAAAACAGTTATTCTGAGAATGGGAGCGCCAACCAATTAGAGTTCTTTCAAATTTGTCATACACACAAACACACAATACAGAAGCTTAGAAATGTGTAAACACTGCAGTCGCCGTCATCAAAGGCGGCTATTTGTACTATAACAGTTGAAGCATTCTCAACGCTATACGATTGTACATAAGGTTTCATATCGGATACTATTCATATGACAGATAGCTACTTTATGCCCTATAAAGACAAATAAACCTATCCTAGGTGTCGCACATTTTCTTATTTTTATATTAATAGAAAGAAAAGAAAGAAAGAAAAAACATTTTTTAACCGACTTCAAAAAAAGGAGGTTCTCAATTCGTCTGTCTTTTTTTTTTTTTAATGTTTGTTACCTCAGAACTTTTGACTGGGTGAACCGATTTTGAAGATTCTTTTTTTATTTGAAAGCTGGTGCTTCCAGATTGGTCCCATTTTTTTCAAAACGAAGATCTGATGGTGGAATCCATGAGGAATCGACGGAACTCTTCAAAATTTATAGGCACACCTATAGCGATTTTGGTATTTTTCATTGTAACTCGTGTATTTGGTCTTGGAAAGCACTATTTGGTGAAGTGGAACTGATGATGATGACCACAGAAGGCCACCGGAACTCCTAAACGGTATACATTTCGAGGGTGGCGACAAGATATTTCGATTAAGATAGTTGAGCGACAATGACGAAGCATATTTAGGTTTAAATATATGACTATGACTTTCCCACGGCGTTGCTTGCGGCGAGATTGAAATGTTTTATTGTTTCTTGAGAAGTGGGAGAATAACAGCATAAGTATGATCACTAAAAAGTATAAAATAAAAAAAAAGTTTAAAAAAACAAAAGCCCGCCTTCAAAAAGCAAAAAATAACTTCTTTAAAATGGTAGGTAAATAGGTCAGTCCAACTGAAGTCGGCGTCCAACAATATTTGAACCAAAAGCAGACTTCAGTTGGACTGACCTATTTACCTACCATTTTAAAGAAGTTATTTTTTGCTTTTTGAAGGCGGGTTCTTGTTTTTTTATAGCGCGTGTATTCTCAATTAGGCAGCCTTATACGTCCGACCCATCGTTCACTAGACGTTTATCACGGTATTCAGTCGCCAGAACTCATTGATTATATTGATTATAAACCCTTGAAATCATTGAGAGTACTTCTAGAGTTGATAACTCTTGAGGGGTTTGTGAAACTGACAATTTCCATACAAAATGCGATATTTCTCTCCCCTTGTATCTAGTCAGATTATTACGATTTTTGTTTAGTTGTAAATATTATGAGGAACTAGGTATGTAGGCACATTTCCTTTCCAATAAAATATTTCTTGGAAAAAAACAACTTGGAAATCGGTCCTTCCGTTTTGAAGCCACCATGCCACAGACAAGCACATAGATACCCGATACACGCGTTAAACGAATAGAAGTACCGGTTGTGACCACTGTACCCTTTTTGGCCACTTAAGGTCGAAATGAGTATCAAAAATACCAAAATATATATACAGTGGTGGTCACATAATTAGGGACACTTGTTTTTTTCCCATACCCTGAATGGTGGACAAAATTTAAAAGTCATATTTGTGGGCAATTGTACGGGAAAAAACTAGTGTCCCTAATTATGTGACCACCACGTATATATATATTATATATATATATATACGTATCAAAATATTTAATAATAATAATAAATAAATATCAGGGGACGATGTCACACCAAATAGAGCTAGTCCCAAACTAAGCTCTAGGCTTGTACTATGGGTACTAGACAACGATATAAATACTTATATAGAGAAATATATACTTAAATACATTGAAAACATCCATGACTCAGGAACAAATATTCACGCTCACCACACAAATATCTGCCCTTACCGGGATTTGAACCCAGGACCTCTAGCTTCGTAGGCAGGGTCACTACCAACTAGGCCAGCGCGTCGTCTTATTTGTGTAATTTCATAATTGTTTAGAGATTAGTAAAATTTAGAGTGGCCAAAAACGGTGTAAAAATGGCCAAAACCGGTACCTACCTACTTCTACCCTAATACAGTAGTTATTCAGTACCTACTTCTATTCTTTGTAGGTCAGGGATTAAAATTACTTGCTATGGCTATAGTTCTTAGTTATAATGGCTGGTTAAGAAAAACACGTGCGTAGGTCACGTGTTATTCTGATCACGTTTGATTATACGTAGCCAGTGTAATGGAATTTGTACGAAAGATAATCTAAGTTTGTAATAGAAATAAAAAAATGCTTTCTTATCATTTTTATGAAACGTTTTACGGCCGACTGTTCTTGTGTCACTTGGGATTAAATTGTTAAGAGTTTGCCAAGAGAGATTTTTTCTCTGACGAAAAATTTGTATTATAATTTCGACCAGCTCTCGCTTCGCTTAGGATTATGTGAGTTTTCTGTAACATCCTTACATAAAAACCTTCCTCTCGAATCACTCTATCTATCAATGAAAACGGCATTGAAATCGGTTGCTTAGTTTCTTACAAGGAAAGGTACTAGGGAATGCAAATAACCGGTTTTAACCGGTTATTTTCATACAAAAGCGGTTAATAACCGGTTAATTTGCATTCCCTAAAAGGTACCCAACTGTCCGGCTCCGATTTGGTTTATTTTGATATATGTTAGAGAGTAGTCTAAAATAACAGACACGTATTTTTTTTTGCGGCCCAAACTCAACCGGTTCGTAGAAATTGACCTCCAAGTACTGAAAAGTGATTAAACCCTCTAACTTCTAAAGAGAATTAACCCTTAAATGCACGATTTAATTTTTTTAGTTGCTTAAAGTTTCTATTACACGTGGTAGTGTGCTGATTATAGGTAAACATTTTCGAGTTTTTGTTATGTAGGATGCATCCTACGTCATGCATTTAAGGGTTAAAAAAAACAACGTTATGTGTATATGTTTAAGAACATGAAAAAATAATGAACACGTGTTGTGTTATATCGGCTAAAACTCATATTTAAAAAAAATACCAAAGAAAGTGCACCTATCTTCAATGAAAAGTATGTAACTTTGAAGGGTTTCTTTTTTTTAAATATGTTTTAGCCGATACAGGGTAAGATTTCAATAAAAAAAATCAGTAAAATTTCATCCCTTTCAATATGTACAGTTTATCGAGTACCACCCTGTATAACAAAACACATGTTCATTTTTTTCTCATGTTCTTAAACATATAATCAAAAAAGTAGGAAAATAGCATGTTATTTTTTTTATTTCATATAGTGTTTGAGGGTTTAGACACTTTTCATTACCTTGGAGGTCAATTTTGAGGATGGGCAACTAAAAAAAAAACTCCACTATTTATGAAGTCAACTGTACATACTTACATACCTTCACGCCTTTCTCCGAATGGGGTAGGCAAAGACTAACGCCGCCAGGTGCACCGGTCCAAACCAGGGGTGGAATACCGGTATTGTTTTCATACAAAAATACCGGTACTCAATACCGGTACCGGTATTCAATTTTGGTATCTCGCTTTTTATTGAATGTTTTTGTACTTCAAGAAGATTGTGAAGCGGCCTTGAAGCAACCCTTAAATCGCGTAGCTCTCTGTCAAAGATTTTCCATACAATTTTTTTACTAAATTTTCGTTATACTTGTCTTTAACTAATTTAAATGTGTGTACACTTTATCTCCGTTGGAAAGGAATGTTTCTTTTCTTTTCTTTCGGCATAAGGATTTGAAAAAATAAATGTTTTGCGTTCATACAAAGTAGTAAAATTTTGTATGGATGCGTCAGCACTAAGTTGCTAAATCCCTGTAAAATGTAAGGTACATTTTTAACAGTAGTTCACTGTACAGTCAAGGACTTTAATTGTTATGCCACTATGTAACCCTGTCATAATGACAGCGTCAAACCACATGACATAAAATACGCTTAAATGAATGATTAACGTTATGCGACAGGGTTCCATAGTGGTATAACAATTAAAGTCCTTGACTGTACACCACCTTAAACCTTAGTTGACGAAAGTTGAAATTAAGTCTAGGCAAATTGGATGAGAAAAACACAAGCGTCCCTAATTGACAACATTTCAAAAAAAAAACATTTTTATTTTTTTGCTTTTATAATAGCTGGTGAAAAATTAGGCCACCCGTGTGTCTCGGTTTTTCATTATTTAACTTAAATTCGTCGTTAATAATTTATTAAAGAAATAGTCATTAAAAAGACTGAATATACTAAGTTAGGAATACTGATGTCGTGATCTTAGCATGATATAAAATAAAAAAAGTAACCTTACACAAATCACTTGTCAATAATAACAAATGTAACAACATAAATTCGTCGACTTTGGGCAGATTGCGGCTATCCGCTTTTACAATCCGTTGTCACTTTAATTTTAAATAGCGTATATCAAAACAATAGTATTACGAGAATCGCAAGCGTGTTGTTAGAATCAAGTAATCCGTCAGCCAGATAAAAAATTGACATGACATTTGTATATTTTTTTCAATTCCTTTTTTTACTGTTCTTCCTTAATATAAAAAAACTACTGCATAAAAAAAAACAAAAATGTTTTTACTGTAATCAGCACTGTAAAATCTACAAACGGTATTTTAATTTACTACCTCAGCACATATGAATTGTTGTCAATTGTGTGACCAGCACTGTATGTATGTTCTATATTTAATTATAAGATAAAAACGCAGCAAAACAGTAGTTGCCAAATTAGGTGTGGAAGAGATAAACACAAGAATCATGATTCAAGCGTCTATTAACTAGGGTTGCCAACTATTTCTTGGGCAAATATCATATTTTCCTTCCCAAGGTATAAAAATTATACTACACAGAAAGAAAATATAGTAACTACTTTGAAGAAAAACTTTTTTAAATGTGTGCAAATTCATGCATTAAATATAATGCGCAATATTTACTGTACTTATTAACATTCTGCCTGCTATTGGGGCAAACTATCTGAGGTGAAAAAAGCCAATTTTTCCACTTCAACTACATTTTTGCTTAAATTCTGGTTGAAACGGCCAACCCAAACCGCATATGTACCTTCTCGTATAAGGACTCACCGAAATATAGTATTTTTGCGTAGTTACTATATATTTCTCCGACAGTATATAGTACAAGAGTCAAAATATAGTACAATACTATATATTATAGTACGGTTGGCAACCCTAGTAGTAACTCAAGTAAGTGAACGTGACCTTACACATATTAACTGAATATATTCAATAACAGATGCAAGCTTCAAACCCGAATGCATTATGACATTGTCGTCGGTTTAAGTCACTTCCCCTTTGTCCCTTGATATTATTTATTTGGGATCTCTTTGACTCCCTTTTATTGTTTCGATTTTGGAAAGTCAGAAATTGGTATCCATATTATTTTTAGTCATAATAATCAATAGTCATAATAGTTAAGTACAATAATGTTACATATCATACAAGACCAAAGTCATAAAACTGATCAGCATAATATCAAAAGGCATACCGTAATTTTTCATAAATATTTTTATATTTACTATTATTTTTATTCAAATAATTTTATTCTCTAATGTTTTAAAGGGCTAATTTTAAAATTCAGAAATATTACACGTTATACATAAAAAAAAACACCGGCTTACAAAAAAGTGGTTAGGTTAGAACTGCGACTACTTTCAAAAAGGACCAGCTGACAAAAAAGTAGGTTAGGTTAGGTTAGAACTGCGGCCACTTGCAAAAACGACCGGCTGTCAGAAGAGTAGGTTAGGTTACGTAATAACTGCGACCCTTTACAAAAAGTACCAGCTGACAAAATGGAGGTTAGGTTAGGTTACAACTGCGACATCTTACAAAATATCATTTATTCCTAATCTATACCAATATTATAAAGAGGTAAAGTTTGTGTCGTTGTAGGGGGTAATCTCTGGATCTTCTGAACCGATTTTGAAAATTCTTCTACCAACAGAAAGCCACGTTATTTTTGAGTGTCATAGGCTAAATATTAACACTAAAATAAAAATGCCCAACGAAGTGGGCACGGGGACAGCTAACACTATTATTATCATAATAATATATTCCTTATGAAATTACTATAGGTATTTAATGTTATGACCAATCACGATAGGATAGGCAAAATGTTGATGTACTAAGATTTTCTGATTAATAATTTTCATTCTTGTAAGCGTTATTTAAAATAATAATATTCCTTTTGAATTTCCACCATTTAATACAATCACCACATTGAATGTTATGACCAATAACGGTATGAAATTCAATAGTTATGACCAGAGGTCGGAATAGGTAGTGCTTATTAACCTAAACTTGACTCATGTTCATTCATGCGTGAGTGAGATGGGGATACGTTATTGAATGAAGATGCAACAAGTTTAGGTTAATAAGCACTACCTATTCCGACCTCTGGTAGTGACTAATGAAAGAGGGGTTAAAGAAACATTTGACCAAGGATCGGAAAACGACCGTCATTTTGAAAACATAACCCTGTTCCGTATAGCAGAGACTTCCTTGATATTAATCAAAAATATTATTAGGTATTTTATAGATTTATTATACAATAATTTATATGTACTTAGCGACAATTTTATTAATGAATGACACCGAAATGTTAATTAGAAAACACAAACACACATACAAACAGTAAACCAATGTCAACGATTGCCCCAATGTCCTCCGTAAACTGTGAACAAACTTTTTCGACTCATAAATAGGTCCTAAATTCACGTCGTTATGGAATAACAGGCGAAAATTTAAAAAAAAAAGACATTGTTTTTGATTGGCGAAAGTGTTTTTTTGCCCATAACCATTATGGTTTTATTCATTAAAAATATTGTTGCTGAATACATATAAATAATGGTATAATAAATGTAAAATAACTAATAATATTTTTAATTAACATCAGAAGGAAGTCTCTCCTGTACGGAACAGGGTTATGTTTTCAAAATGACGGGCGTTTTTCCGATCCTTGCATATCCTTGTAAGGCCCACCATACTAAAAACAGAGAGTTTTTTGTAAGTGGGACTTTGAGTCTACCATCAAGGGAATAAAGTTCAATAACGTTTGTTCGATAATGCTCTTCTACGTTTATGAAGATAGGAAAATAAACCTTATTCTCATTGCAAAACAGTTCAAATTAAATTGCCTTGATTATGTACATTGTATGGCACACTGGGCCTTACGAGGATATGACTATTGAAATAATGACCAAAATACAACATGACGACTATGACGAGCAACGATTATGAAAAACAACGGTATGGATACCAAATCGAAAGATTAATGTTATGGGAGTCAATATAGACCCTATTTCTGGGATCCTAGTGAAAAAGGGCTTAAGTCAAGTTTGCTCATAATAAAAAGGGCGTAAGTCTTATGCGGAGACTTCTAGACATATACACTGAAAAAAATAATTAGTCGCTTTTAACAAGATTGTGATTGTTGTGCATAAGCGTCTTGGTCCCATACGAGCCTGACAAGACGATAGATACATCAACTAAGACGTTAGATACATCAACTATGATGTTAGTTGAATCACTAAAGAAATTGCTGTTGTTACTGTCAGCTTTGGTTGATATAACTAATATCTTAACTATTGTAATCATTTTTTGTCAACTTAGTGAAAATCTCTCTTTGTCGCTCCCATTTTTTTGAGTGTACCTTTTTCACTTGAACCTCAGAAGACTGAACTCCCTTTTCACTAAGTCCCCAGATTTATCGAAATCCTTTGTCGAAATCTGGCCACCCGTGCAGTCTCCATCCGTTACAGATAAACAATAAATAAATATCAAAGGACAAACTCCCAAGCTAAGCACCTGGGGCATAAGAATAAACAATAACTACACGTAGAAGCGAATCTCCTTTACCCAGGCCCCAAATGCCGCGCTTTAAATACCTACTTTCCCCTTCACCCCGCTACGCCCCTGTCTTCCGCGCCCAATGTCAGGGCTGTCAGTTGTGAAATATTTTAATCGGTTTATGGATGTGTTATACAAGTTTAGTCACGAAATATTATTAATGTTTTCCTTCAACGTGGAAACATTGTTGCAAAATGAGTTTTTTACATTTACGTTGAATTAGGTTATAATATTTTTTATGATAATTATTAAGATCATCTCCAAAAAAAATTATGGCTTATGTGGCTATTAATCATCTATAAAACACAGACACGAGTCTATAATAAACAACCTTTTAAGCTCAATAAGTTTTAAGTATAGTCTGAGATCCGGAGTTACTTTTTACGTTCCTTTCCGGACCATTAATTTCAATTTTTATTAAGTTGAAAAAGCTTTATTACAAAATACTATTCTTATCTAATTCGTTTTTAATGTTTCCGTTTTTTTTTCTTCAACATCTAGGGGATATACTATTTAACAAATAAAACTCCTTCATTCAATCAATTACCTATTTCTAATTATTTTGCCGTAAATAGTCGTTCATTTTTTATAACACTACCTTAGTTCAACCATAAACACTAAAATCAACACAAATTCAACACACCAATTCAAGACACAATAACAATATCTTGGTTAATACATATATATTCCGTCTGTGACGCCCCTGACTGACTAGACACCTCAGGTGTCGCCAGGCGGTAGGTATCTAACGCGCCGAACGCGCGTCCCGAGCCGGGAGTTTCGCTTCTACGTGTAGTTATTGTTTATTCTTATGCCTGGAGTGTGATTCTCAACAACGACGGACGGACGGACGAAGGAGTGATTGTCCAAGCGGCGAGTTTAAGTAGTCCTGTCAGAGTGACCAAAACACATTTTCGTGCGTGTATTGAATTTGACAGCATGGCTTCTCGAACGTATAAGGCCGCCTAATTAAGAATGCACGCGCTAAAATGTGTTTTGTTCGCTCGGACGGGACTACTTAAACTCGCCGCTGCGATTCGCTCGTTCGTCCGACCGACTGCCGTTTTTTGAGATAATAACACCCCTGGCTTGTACTAGACAACGATAATCATCTTTTTATATACAAGTATTTAAATACCTACTTAAATACATACTTCTTCTTATTTTAATAATGGCGGTCCACTGCGGTATTTTGCAGTGATTTCGCCAGTGTCAAGTGAGTAGAGTAAATCAGTAAATATAATAAATCAAAAACTATATTAAACAATAGCAATAAGTCAAATGTACAAAGCCGGACATCTTTCAATCGGCCATCTTCCCTCCCGAGAGTCGAACCCGGGTCCGCTAGCTTTGTAGGCAGGATTTCAATAAACAGATTTATAAGTGTAGGTTAGGTTAGGTTAGGTTACGGAAGCGCCCTATTTGACGTCCGCACTGCTAGATCAAAACGGTATCAACCCAAAATCCTTGTTAGTTTTGTTTCAAGTTCGTAGAGGTTGTACTAAAGTTGATTTTAAAATACAGTTGTATTTGGAGTTACTACTGTTTTGATCTAACAGTGCGGTATATTAACACATTTTACGATAAAATACCTCATAATAATGACTTGGCTACCCTTTGAGAGCTTATCTTTAAATCGGCTCAACCGACGTAAAACCTAGTTAAGAGCCATCTTAATTAAACTAGTTTTTTTTTTAAACGATTCCAAATCGGATAAACAAAGACCGACAGCTGCACAGGGCCTATATTCTAGACGGTAAAAACCATATAGTCTTTGACCTGTCATCGTATTGTCAACGTTTTGATAGCTCTTATTTACTTGGCAGTAATGGCGGAATTAAAAACAATACCATAACATATCAAAGATTATAATTATGCTTTTTACCATTACCACCTAGAATACACCAGGGGTGTTATTCTCTTAAAAACGGAGCTCATTCGTTCGAACGAGTGAGTTTGAGTAGTCCCGTTCGAGCGCACAAAACACATTTTAGCTCGTGCATTCTCAATTAGGCAGCCTTACACGTTCTATCTTATCGACAGAAGCCCAGAGGGCCCTGCGCAGATGCATTGCGCTAACTGACGTTTCTATTCGTTTCATTTTTAAACCAATCGCGTCACTGGTACGGTCACGAGCGTTAATTTGGGACCCATTTCAAGAAAAATATGCTTGAAGTCGTCAATGTCATTAGAGATGTCAATTCATTTGTAACTTTTAGGAAACTCAATCTTATTGTTGTAGAATGTCAGATTGACTTTGGACCTAAGGTGGGTCCCAAATTTAATTACGTGACTTTAGATCACGTGACTTTTCGTATCACGTCATCTACCAGCGACGCGAATGGTTTAAAAACGAATCGAATAGAAACGCTAGTTAGCGCAATGCATCTTGGCAGGGCCCTCTGCTGCCTAATTGAGAATGCACGCGCTAAAATGTGTTTTGCGCGCTCTGACGGGACTACTTAAACTCGCCGGTGAGGCGACTCATTAACTCGTTCGACCAACCGAGCGCCGTTTTTAAGAGAATACCTAACACCCCGGGAGCACGTTTACGAAACTACAAGTTACAATTTTACAGGTCTAACACTGCTCAAATAGCCTGTCCTCATTGGTCGAGGTTTTGTCAAATAGAAACTTGTATCCTGTATATAATTTGTAGCTTTATAAAAGAGGCCCCTGATATCACGTTAAACGTGTAGCACCTATACAGGGTGTTTGGTAAATAGTGGATAACCCGAATAGGGCTGATAGAGCAGCTCATAAGCTATCGATTTAACCCCCATGTATGTTCAGCAATTGTTAATAGTTTCCGAGATATTGTTCATTTTAATCGGATTTTTTGTCATTTTTCCTTATGTCCGTGTTACGAAAAACCCCTAAGTTCATGTATTAATTCAATTTTTTTTTCGTTGTTTCTTGCATGGTTAGAATCACTATGAACTAAGGAAGTTTTTAAAGCTACATGCCCAGTTTTTTTTCATGACAACTTTTTAAGTAAACGCACAAAGTTTGTTTTTCCATACTACGTGAAAAACAAACGCGGGGATTTTTTAGTATGGAAAAAGTAACTTAGTGAGTTTACTCAAAAAGTTGTCATGAAAAAAACTTGGCATGTAGCTTTAAAAACTTCCTTAGTTCATAGTGATTCTAACCATGCAAGAAAAAAAGTGAAAAAAATATGAATTAATACATGAAATTAAGGGTTTTTCGTAACATGGACATAAGGAAAAATGACAAAAAATCCGATTAAAAGTCCAAATATCTGGAAAACCGTGCGACTTTTACTAGACCTATTTTAGCTTTTTCATAACGTCCTAAGTGCCCTCTATCCGTAGTTCAAGGATTATCCACTCATTACCTAACACCCTGTATATCGGCGTAAAAATTGAAATTGAAAACGCCCTGTTGATTCTTGATTCATGCCTTGTTTGGTCCAAGAAACGGGTTGCGATTTCATAACAACAGTATAATTGATAAAACACACTGTACGACCGTATCACTAACAGCGGTCGGGTCGGATGTCGATTCAATTCCGATTGTTGTACCTGCTGATGTATAATTGTTATTAAACACTGGACTTATAATTGGTTCGTTATGACACTTGGTCATCAGTGTCTGTTCAGGTACTGAACGGAAATATCCGCACGGTTATTGTGTTTTTAAAAGTTCCGCGGCTAACATGGCAATAATGGACCCCTTATAGTTTCGTCTCAGGCATTTTACTCAAAAACTGCAACATGTATTTTGATGATTTTTGAAGTATAGGTTCTCTTTGTAATTAATTACCCTACGAACTGTATGGAAAAAGTTTTCTTTGATTTGTGGGTGTTCTAGCACTCTAACCTTAGTTGGTCTTGTCACGGTGAGACCGTAACGGGATCGGAATCAGGAATTGAAGTGGTTTGATGAAAACATCAGGAAGTCCAGGGCAGGAATATTTATTTAAGAGACTTCAGTCAGCGTTATCATAATAAGATAAGGTAATAAGGCACAATTGGGTTATCCCATAATTTTGTAATGTATAGTGATTCAAAAACCATTTCGAGAAAAAGGGTTGTAGAACCATTCCCTGTTATCAGATTATTTTACAAAGTTAGTATTAAATAGTTATTTCTAATTTATCATTTGACATTATTAGACCTGTAATGTAGTGACGTCACGATCTTCATTGGTAAGTTGTGTCTAATCTGTGATCAACCATAGTACTGCATATAATATGAGTCCGAAATGCAGTAATATATAAATAATATATATCGAATTTTGTCTTATTTATTTCTGTTTTATTTTAACGCTTATTAAAATTAAGACAATTTTTAACTGTATATAAACATGACAATGTAAGATATTTAAAAAAATGGAATGATGAAAATACAAGTCCGTTTCGGAACCTCCGCCCGTAGGCTAGTCTGTGGGTGAAATTGTCAAACTCAATAAACGGCCGAGGGAAATTACATGACTTGACATTGACATTTTACGTGATCTGACAGAAACGCGTACTCTCAAACGAATTCAATAGTTTTAAAGCATGTCTCAAACAAACCAACTTGTACTGACGTCATAAAGCCATTTTCTTTAAAAATTCAAATAAATCAATATATTGATTTAAATGCAAAAACCGTGAAATTAGTGTCTTCAATTAGTCTATTTTATCGAAAATAAAAATAAAAACTAGGGGTATTTTTTTTTGGGATAACCCAATTAGTGCCATTAAAACAGTACGTATTTTATTTAGGTGAAGGGGTCCTTTACATAAATGTCACTTCACTGTTGTAAGTATTAACTTGATTTAAAAATGTTATTATATTTGGAACTTGTTAATAGCTTGGTAGCTTGTGAGCGACTGAACTCGTCAACGTGCGCAGGCGATCGTAGAATTTAAAATGAGCTCAAAGGGCATTGGGTAAATTTGTTTGAAGAATATTGTGTTTTTTTTTCAGCGGCCACGGATTATTTTTACGTAGTTATTTAGAGGACCTGTAAATACACATAGATATATATAATTTATGGCGGTAAAAAATATCGGAGCGGAGATTTTAAAGATTTAAGTATTCAGTTTTTAGTACAAAAGTACGCCCAAGTATGAATATTTAAATATGTCGGCTCCGATGCACTTTAGAGTATTACATTACATAACAAAATATGTTTATTTTTAATAATTCTATCATAATTTACCACTTTTATGAATGGCCGCTCACCTTGAACATATATGAATTTTACAAATGACAACACTTTTACCCAAACCCCTTTAGAATTTAGAATAAAAATAGCCAGAACGACTTTAATTGAACGAGGTGTAACGCATAGGTAGATACACCTCGTTACAGTCTCAAAGAGTATTTTATTCCTTGCTAGAAATAAGACCGATTGGCATTAAAAAAATACTCAAAACTGTCGATTGTCTCGCTGACTGTACATTTTAACAAAAATCTTTGAATGCCGATTGTTATCACTTAAAAGGTTAGTAAAGGTCTCCTAAGAGGATTTTCGCGTAGCATCAAGGGATCTAGTAGCCGCCCTTACTGCCCCATATCAACTTTCCACCTGTATACTGCCCTTTTAAATAAAAAAGACGCATGCGCAATTTGATAGTCAAAGCAAATTGAAACCCCTGTCTAAGAGTTAAAGTCACTAATACATTCGCGATTCTATAAGACATTCGCCCTTTTTTCTAATGAGGGCAGTATACCTGTGTTTAAAGTCGAACTACTGTTTATAACTGTGCTTTAGGCGCGAACCTACAAGTACCTATATCGAATAGCATCTTAGGGTGACTTGTATGGGTTGAGTTGCCTCCTAATGAATACGGATTATACTATAGAAAAAAAAGCACCGAGTTGGCACGTTTGATCGTCCGAAACGTCATTGTCAAGGACCGGAATTCTCTATAGCAAAAATCAAACTGTCATAGGGTTCGACCAAATTGTTTTATCGACAATCCCATTTATCGATGTTACGGAATATTATCGCATATCGACTTATACGATTATTCTGTAACATTTGACCTCTTTGGTAAGCTACCTGCATCTCCATATTAAAATAAATCGTGCCCACGTCACGTAAGTCATTTACGTCGCTTTGTCATAAGTAATTTCAGTGCCATGTTACTAAAACTAAGAGTAGGTAATAAGAGGCATTTTCCGTCCTTGTGTTTCAATCGGAAAACCGTTCTTTCCGAGCATGTTTGAGAAAAAGTCGTTTCTTGTATTGGGACTCCCTTTATTTTACTTTCTCTAATTATTTTAGTAAATCCGCCGTATTAAAATAACACATTCTGAAAAAAAAACAATCCCCTATCTATTAGGGTTTAAAAGATATACAGTTCTTTAAAGATAAGACGGACGCGAATTTACATATTCAAGCGACCTTGGAATGGATTAAGGATTTAAATAATCTCTGATACGTGAGTTTATTGTCGTAATTTATTTTGGTAGAAAAATAATACCCTTATTGGTTTACCTACCAATAACTGATGATTAGATTTAGGACATTTTGTGGCAAATGGTGGTTCTAGAATCCATGGAGTCGCCTATTTATTATCTTCTTCTTCTTTAGCCACTTTCTACCATTTCGGTGTAGGCCTCCCTCAACAACTTCCACTCGTCGCAGCGTTGAGCCAATTGCATCCAATTCGAGCCGGCCACCTTCTTCACATCGTCCTTTCAGCGCATTTGTGGTCTTCGCCGAGGATGCTTTTCCCGCCATGGCTTCCACTCAAGGAGACGCTTGCACCACGATGTCTCGTTCCGGCAACATGGCCAGCTTACTTCCATTTCAGATGCGCCACTCGTTTAGCCACATCTGCGACTCTGATTTGCTCTCGAAGCCATTCGTTTGTTTTGCGGTCCCTTAGTGTCACTCCTACCAGCTTTCTCTCTACTGCTCTCTGGGCCACTTCCAGTCTATTGATGGTTTCCTTGGTAAAAACCCAGGTTTCGGCACCATAAGTGAAAACCGGCAGAATGCACTGGTCGAATACGCTTGCTTTTTGACTCGCAGAGATTTTCATTTTCATTTCATTTAAATGAATTTTGGTATGGAGGATATCTCTGCGGTGAAAGCTTTACAAACAAGAAAATTTTAGTAGGTAAGCGATAGCCGAGGTAAAAATGTATTTATACTCGAAAATCTAATTTAAATAAGACCAAAATCCTAACCGCTCGCTTCGCTGGGATTACTGTATTTGAGTTAGAGTGTAGGTATTTTTATCAATAAAACTTACCCTAATATTACTGGTTACACGAGTTCTCATTCATGTTTTTATTTATTTATTTATTTATGCAGGACACCAACAGAGTACATAAGATTTGTTTTGGTGTTTTGGATTTGGGTTTTTTATGAAATAATATTATAATAACTCAATAATCAAAATGGGAACTGTCAGATTTTGGTCTTAAATTAGATTTTTGAGTATAGTTCATTTTGAAATATGACCATACTTAAGGTCAAAATCAAAGTTTATTATAATAATTAGGAAATAGCGACTCCATGGATTCTACAAACACGATATGCCACCAAAATCCTAACTCTTATGATGATTATAATTATAGAGATCAATGGTTTCAACTCAGCGTTATGTTATGCTTAGCGTTGCGTTCAGTTATGGCTCCTGAGTCTTGGGATGTTTTCTGTGTATTTTAGTATGTATTTCTCTAAGTAAGTGGTCTACCCAAACCTAGAGCTTCGATTAGGACTAGATAGGTTTGTGCGTGATTGCCCCCTGATATTTATTTTTTTATTTTCTCAAACATTCCATGAAATATTGATGTTATGTTCCTTATAATAGGCCGCCAAGTATGACGTTTCAGGTGCGGCTAGAACAAGAGGTCGTTTATGGAATTTCATACAAATCGTGCAGACCTACGCCGGCAAAGTCCTCTTTTTTAATTTCCAATCCACATAAATTTGTGGCACAGGCATCAAGCGTTAGCATGTTTATCTAAAGTACTAGGAGAACAAAGGTAATTAGGGGTGCGTACCGCAACTTAGATCGCAGGGGGTGCGCTCCCGGGCACCGGCGGACGGGCGGGCGCACACGTCATAGCGCGGATGACTGAGCACTGTAGGTTACTTTTAATGTTTAGGTATGCACTCCTAGTAATTTGACTTTGTAATTTTTGTTTTAATTTTTTCAATGAATTATTATTATGTTTGATGTTTGAGAAAAGCACTATAAATACCTCGGCGGGAAATATGGGTTGCCCGCCTCAGATTTATCCGGCCTCGCTTTGCTCGGCCGTCTATATGTCTTCGGCCGGCAACCTCTTTTGTCCCGGCCTCTGTAGTAATGTACTATTATATAGTTCTGTAATTACTATGATTGGCTTTCTTATTTTTAAGCAAGATGAGAACTGAAATGGCAGATATACGAACGAAGCAAGTTAAACAGAACCCTTATAAACAAGTATTGCGGTGTTTATTCAAAATTTTGTTCCAATGATGCGTCAACACGAATCAACGCATCCGGAGGTCTTATCTGGCACGCGTTTTACTGTGTGCTATTAGAATGTTATTAAATATTCATCTGGGACAATACTGCCCTTCTAAATAAAAAGGATGCATGTGCAATTTGATAGTCAAAGCAAATTTAAACCTCTATCCTAAGAAATAAGGTCACTTTTACATACGCTGTGCTATGAGACATGCGCCCTTTTTTCTAAGGAGGGCTGTATAAGGCACAACATGTCTTCTTCCACTCTCCTCTATCTGCTGTTAGCTCAGTACTCACACCTTTCATAGATATATCATTCTTCACACAGTCCATCCACACCTTTTTTGGTCTTCCTCTACCGCTAAAGAGTGGTCCGGAAAAAAAGTAGCATCACATAATATGTTTTTTTATTTTATTATGTGGTCATTTTTAAGCAGTGCATTTGTTATAGTAATCTTTAGATACTATGCAATAAAATAAAAAATAACAATCGTAAAAATTAACGGGCGATTTCAAGTTTTCGCTTTTTATATTACATCTCACCTAAAACTTTTTGAACAGCGTCTTCTGAGAGAATTTATGAGGTGTTTGTCATAAACATAGTTTTTCCTTTAAGTTTGATGGGCTACTTAATACCTTATTAAATTGTCTTTTGATCAGTAGTTAACTTTTTTGTTTTGACTTCACTTTGAGGTAGTTACATGGAATTTCAACATTGGTGTATTTACCATTTTTATAGAAATTTGTCTCGCATAAAAAAAGGTTAGATTGGAGAGGCTTCCTTACTACTCAAAGTAATATCCAGTTTTTTGGTATAACTTATTCGTAAGATGATATTCCTAAAAGCATAAAACAAGTTGTGAAAATGGAAATTCAATTGTGGCATGGTAGAAAACGGCAAGCGAAGATTGTCAAATTGTGTTCTTCAAAAAGTTATTAAGTACCTGTAATAAATATTGAGAAAACTCAAAGAATCTCATACAGTTCAATATGATTGTATTTTTATTTCATAGTATGATATCTACAGATTACTAAAAAAAAAAACTGCTTCATAATTAGCAAAAAATAAAAATAAAAAACCAGATAATACATTGCTACTTTTTTACTGAACCACTCCTTATATCCATCAACATTCCTTGTGTTCTTCGTCCCTCCTCATTACATGCCCATACCACGCCAATCGACTCCTCAAGACAGTCCCCTGATATTTTATTAATATTTGTTTATGTATAAAATTGAAACGAACTAAATACATTTAACACTAATGAGAATAATATTCAGACTTTTTCCTTAATAAGTTGTTTTTAGGGCATATCGGCGGTATGATTGCCGGTTTGCCTGTTTCTTACAATACCTAACCCACTTAGTCACATTAATTATTCCATTACAATAATATTAAAGCAAAGTACTTAACAAATGGTATATTATTACTAGATAAACATGCATCAGTTTTTAATAATATTAATAATTATTCGAATAAAAAAATATTCGTAATTTTTTTATTTGCGAATGGTTTATTCGTCGAATAATGAATTTGCGAATGATTTATTCGCGAATAAATTATCTACGAATGAATCATTCGACTACTTTTCGAATAACGAATAATTTATTCAACGAATAAATTATTCGCAAATAGTTACCTATTCGTCGAATATTTATTCGAATGAGAATAATCATTCGAGAATTTCATTCATTCGAATAAATTTTGCCCATCTTTGTCCTTGAAGATACAGGTACTATCGTCAGTAAAATAAATTACCCTTTCTGAACGAGCCTGCGATGATGCGTGAATTGATTATGAATTTTATTAGGTATTCATTTTCATAGAGTAATTAAATTGTTTGCGAAAATTTGCATGATCGTACAGGCTCTGCCGGAAAGGCATAAGAAAAACCATGATGGCGTTTTAAATATGGCGGTTTTTAATATTATACTAAGTTGATCCGTGCCGTTACTCAAATCTGCTTGTACTCTGGACTTACTGTAGACCGCTGTATCATTTACATTGTGTTCGTGTGAGCGTGACTCTGCATAATAATAAAATGTAATTCTATATAAATCCCTTTGTAATAAAAACGGGCACTTACTTATTCCGAGGAGTAAAAATACATTACATATTTAATACATACATAATATCACGCCTTCGTTCCCAGAGTGGGGTAGGCAGAGCTACAGAATTACAAACATCTCTAAAAACTTGTTGATAATTCTATAACCACAATTCGCACAATTAGGCTAAGATGTTTACCAGCGTATTAGTGACAGGTTGCAAGCCCATCGCCTAACAGTACTACAAGCCTTTATTCCCTTAGTCGTCTCTTACGACATCCACGGGAAGACATGGGAGTGGCACTATTCTAACTCGGCAACCACACGAGATCAGAGATCTTATAATACTCGTGTAATACTCGTGTAGTGCCTGACTTTTTCGCAAGAGCGTGTAGAAAAAAAATAAGCGAGACTAATAAATAGAAACCCCCGGTAAAAAAAGCAAGCTTTCAAAACCCGACTGTTGCTAACCAACTTTAAATCGTTATAAATCCTAAATGATCATTCAAAATGCAAAATGATGAAAGAAACCTAAAGATGATTTTAAATCCCTATTCAATGATACCCCACTTGTCATCATTGGTCGACTTTTTTTTATTTAATTTGCACATAATGGCGTCTGGTTGCCGCTATATTGAATTTTGATTACTGTCATATCTTCAGTGACACTCACCAGATTAAGACAAATCGATTGACATAAGAATCATCAAAATCGGACAACGGGTTTAGTTTTTATAGTGACACAAAGGAACAAACATACATATCGCACTGCCAGATCAATACAGCATTAACTCAAAATACGACTACATTTTAAAATCGACTCTATTACATTTCCTATGAACTTGAAACGAAACAAGCTAGTTTTTTGAAATGATACTGTGTTGATCTGGCAGTGCGATATATAGGCTGTGAAACACATTACCCTCCTCCTTCGGCAGTCGGGTAAAAAAGCAACTCACACTTTGAGCAGGGCTGGGGAACAATTAAAAAAATACCGGTTAATTATGTTTCTTAATCAGGTTTTTCGTAAACGCTTGCTCGGAGCGGAATGGATTCGCGAGCGTTATCGCTGGGATTAACCTAGTATTTTTTTGGGTTTTGATTCTTACATACACACATTAAATCACGCCTGTTTCCCAGAGGGGTAGGCAGAGACCACTTCTTTCCACCTGCTACGATCCTGAAAATCTCTTTCGCTTCTTCCATCATACATCGAGTCATTCATTTTGATTTTTCCTGCTTGAAAATTTCCATGTGGTTGCCGGGTTAGAATAGTGACACTCCATGTCTTCCCGTGGATGTCGTAAGAGGCGACTAAGGGAATAAAGGCTTGTACGTTAGGCGATGGGCTTGCAACCTGTCAGGCTGTCACTAAAACAGATCTAGTGAATAATCCTTTCACATCGTGAAAACTCGGAGCTCACGTCTACTTCCGAATGATGCCGACGTGTCTATGAATCATTGAATTATTAAGTGACTTGTTTGTATTAAATAAATAGAGTACTTTAGTTATCAGTGTCAAATGTCAAACCACGAGTTTCAAAGGCTTGTCGATCTAAAAGTAGTAGTCCCAGGAATGAATGCTTTCGGCATGACTATTAAAAAGAACTGAAAACAAACTTAATCTTAATTAACAAAAAAACTCTTGTATTAACCACTCTACATCGATTATCACTCTCGCGATGCGACGTTCCCCCACGTTGTCTTGATGGGTACTGAGTCAGACTGAAGTAGCATGACAAATACGAACATTTCCGAGAAAATACGAAGTGAAAGGATATTTCACTACATCTGTACACTGGTATCTTAGCCTAATTATGCAAATGCGGTTACAGAATTATCAACAACTTTTTAGAGTTGTTGGTAATTCTGTAGCTCTGACTAACCCACTCTGGGAATGAACGCGTGAGTTTATGTATTTATAATTCTTCCTGCAGTTGGATAACGTGGTGACTAAAAAAAAAAAAAAAAATCCCGACGAATTGAGAACCTCCTCCTTTTTTTGAAGTCGGTTAATGATAAGGCCGGCTTGAATTAAAGCTGAGCAAGAGAAAATGTAACTAAAGAGCTAGCTAATACGGTAGGAAAGCGAGCGAAATCCTGGAGACCTTGTGAAAAAGGGTGTAAGTCGACTTAACTTGTTCTACAAAAGAGTATACGCATAAACGGAGTATTCATAACTTAAACCCTTTTTCACTTGATCTTCAGGAGACTTACACCCTTTTTCACTTGATCTTCAGGAGACTTACACCCTTTTTCACTAGGACCCCAAAATTAACCATTATTTCGACCAGGAACAGTTTTATTTTGCTCTTAGATTAGAACCGAAATAATATCGATCCTGTTCGAGTGGGATCGAAATGAAACTTCTCTTTTTGAAATGCTTGGCGTTTTTTATCAGTACCTAAGTTAAAGGGCGGTTTTAAAAAAAAAACTACATAGTTAAGGGCTAAAATTAAGGGACCCTTAATTTTGGTCAGGTGAGTCACGAAAATTTACTATACCGTTATAAAACAAATGGTGGTATCTCAGGCGAAACTCCTGTAGCAAGTACGATCATATTACTACTAGAGTCTAAATAGCAGTTTAAAATGCTTGTATCATTCGTATTTATAATTTTAGTTTCGCTTTTAGTGATCTCTTTTACGGTCTTTTCATATTTTGTTGAAAAATGCATATTCCCTATGATAGTTTTTTGAATAAAATAGAGGCTCCTGCCTGATTTCATTAAAATTGTATTCATCAATAAGCCTCGTGTGGTTGCCGAGTTAGAATAGTTCCACTCCATGTCTTCCCGTGGATGTCGTAAGAGACGACTAAGGGAATAAAGGCTTGTAGTACTGTTAGGCGATGGGCTTCAACCTGTCACTAATACGCTGGTAAACATCTTAGCCTAATTGTGCAAATTGTGGTTATAGAATTATCAACAAGTTTTTAGAGATGTTTGTAATTCTGTAGCTCTGCCTACCCCACTCTGGGAACGAAGGCGTGAGATTATGTTATGTTATGTTATGTATTCATCAAGAATGCAAAGGTGGAAGGAAAATTATAATTGTCTGTACACTCATTAACACTTAATGGCTATTGTTATCCACTTTGTATTATGTTATATGCGGATTTAAACTAGTTATTTAGTATATGCTTATTATTAATTAGTAGACATCGACCTAATTTAAAATATATACAGTGGTGGTCACATAATTAGGGACACTTATTTTTTTCCCATACAATTGCCTACAAATATGGCTTTTCAATTTTGACAACCAATCAAAAAGTTCTTAACCAATTATATTTTTAGTTACACTTATCGTTAACTAATAAAGTAAAGTTTAAATGTATGTACAATGTATCTCTGGTGAGATCGGATCTTTCATTTTATAAGGATTTGAAAAAATAAATATTTGGCGCTCATACAAAGTTGTAGAATTTTGTATGGACGCGTCAGCACTTAGTTTTTAAATCCTTGTAAAATATAAGGTCCGTTTTTAATATTAGTTCACTGTACATCAGTTTAAACCTTAGTTAATTATGTAAAGTAAAATGTATTTAGCAATAAAATTGGTTGAGAACTTTTTGATTAGTGGTCAAAATTGAAAAGTCATATTTGTAGGCAATTGTATGGGGAAAAAACAAGTGTCCCTAATTATGTGGCCACCACTGTATATATTACTACAGGACGCCCGCGACATCGTACGCGTAGAATTAGTTTCCCGCTACTCCCCCTATTTTAACTCCCTTGGGGATGAATTATCAAAAATCCTTTGTTAGTGCGTACTTACATCATGAAAGGAACCCCTGTACCAAATTTCAAGTTTCTAGGTACAGTAGTTTCGGCTGTGCGTTGATATCTAAGTCAGTGAGTCAGGTTTGCCTTTTATATATATAGATCAGCGAACAATTTCACACAAATTGACCTAGTCCCCTTTAACCTTTTATTATGGGTACTAGAAAACGATAAACACAAAGAAAACGTGCATGACTCACAAACAAATATTCGCCCTCATCACACAGATGCTTGGCCATACCGGGAATCGAACCCAGGACCGCTAGCTTCGTAGGGTCACTACCAACTGGGGGTTAAATTCGGGGTTAATCGAAAAGTGTAACTCGGTCTGTTGATCTATAATAATCCCAGTGACAGCTCATATGAACACTTTAGGATGAGATTCCGATATTCCCAATCTATGTGGACCCCCACTCTTTTTCCAAGCGAGATATATTTAAAAAAAAAACAAGTACGACCCTCGGGTTTTCATCAAACTTGCACCAGGTATTTTTTTTTAAGTACAATCAAAATATCACTCCAGTTTCAGTGTCATTGCGAAAGAGTTATTTAGTTATACTTTGTCATATAAACATAATCAAACTAATATACTAGTCAGTATTAACTCGAAACATCGTCACACCATAACTGAATTTTCATGGAACTGCTCAGAAAGCCGGTAGAACCCTGTCCGAACCGGTTCAAGGCGGGCATTCCTACATTTCCAACAAAAAAATGCATACGGATGCCTCTGCACTTGGTATGGGTAGGCGGCAGTTCAGAAATCCGCGTGTGAAATCGATAGGCATAGTTAAGTTCTCGTTGATCTTGATTTCTATTGATTTATTTTTATTGCTATGCCTTATTCGTTACGGTAGTGGTAAAAGATGTCTAGTCTAGACTTTTGTGCGTTCAATCTAAATTTCTCTAATGCATATTAAAGCACGGACAGTGTGGCAAAAAACAAGATCGATATGCTGCGCGTGTAATGAGCATTCGGCGTCGAACATCGACTGGTGTGTAAGCTTTGTAACGCCCGGTTCAACGTCCACACCACTCGAATATTCGACACCGATGCTCTCAGTGGGGATGCTCCTTTAGGAGGCCACCTATGCTAAAGTCTGGAGTGTTCCGCGATCTGGATCTCAATAACCATAACGCCTTTGTATCTGTTCTTTGGATATATTAAACTTGATCATATAAGCTTGAGACTGGCAAACGTGAAAACACGATTAGAAATAAAATCCTCGATACTTTTTTGCATGTTTTTGGTTGAATCTTCGAAACCCTATAATCTTTAACGATGATTTTCGAATCAATAGTTGAGGATGTGTAACTTCTTAATCCTGGCAAAACATTTTTTTAATAAATGTTGTGGTTTTAAAGTAAACAGCGATTAATTGAATTTAACGCTGCCGTCAAGGCGCGAGCGAACTATCTCCATCTCACATTCTTCGAGCGGAAGCACATAAAGCCATCCCTTTTTATTCTTGTGGGGGCGTGGCACCATAGGTGGTCTCTTAAGCGAAGGTTCTGTAATACTTTTAGCTAACCGCCTTTCAACACAACAAAAGCCTTCCCAACATTAGGTTCATGATGTATTTTATCTTTTCAGGCCTCAGATCCTGGCGTGGTGGTCCTACGACCAGAGGCGCTGACTCGAGACTCGGATTCTGACGAGGATCTGGATGGAGGACCACCTTCTCCATGCGCCGTGCGTTTTATTAACGATAACGTGCTGATCAACGGGAAATCATCGATGCCGCACAAGCCTGATAGACTGAGGACTGCCAGGGTAAGTCCAAAATGGTCCAAAAGCCTGTTTTTGTCTGTGGGTAGAGGAACATTCTCTGCCGACCTTTGTTCCATCTTCTCCATGCGCCGTGCGTTTTATTAACGATAACTTGCTGATCGACGGGAAATCATCTACGGCTGCCAGGGTAAGTCCAAAATGGTCCAAAAGCCCGTTCCTGTCTGTGGGAAGAGGAACATTTTCTGCCGACCTTTGTTCCATCTGTGGACTTCCACCCTTCCACCATTTATTACTCATTACCGTAGCGCACTCGGAAGTCGCTCAACAGACTGTACGCTCAGTAGGAGCCTTACCATGAGTTACAATTATCGTACTCGCTAGCGCGTCCATAGCTCTGTGGGCCCTGCCAAGATGCACCGCGCTAACTAGCGTTTCTATTCGTTTCGTTTTTCAACCAATCGCGTCACTGGTAGATCACGTGACTTTTCGAACCACGTCATTTACCAGTGACGCGATTGGTTGAAAAACGAATCGAATAGAAACGTTAGTTAGCGTAATGCATCTTGGTAGGGCCCTCTGTCCCTCGCTGTATTTAGAGTCACCTTAGAGTGCGAGGGACAGAGCATTTCACTCGCTAGCGAGTACGGTAATTGTAACTCATCGTAAAGGCCCCTGTACACAATGGCCCATCATGGGTCAACGTAAGGGACGCATTTACAACTAAGAGCGAGCAACATATTCTTGCATCTCACTCTTACGCATCACTCCGTCCCTACGCTGGTCCATGATGGGCCATTGTGTACAGGGGCCTCTAGGGTGCAGGTTGGTGATGCCGAAAAAACTTGGTAAAGTGGGGTTACCACTGCGTTGCTGCCGCAAATTCGTTCATAACTGTAATTATTATGAGACAGCCTGTGTATGCGTATGTCTATGTGTCTGTGTGTCATCGTAGTTCCCAAACGGTTTAACAGAACAGGTCGCGTTTTTTTTTTTAAATAAAGCTACGTTTAGTTCTTAATTAGCTTTCATGAAAATAAGGCATAAAGTCTAGGGCATGTAGTCAAACAACCAGCCTCTCTATACGTCACTATAATGATTACGGTGTTTTTCTGTGTTTTATTTATTTATTTAGTTCCCTTCAGTCATCATCATCACAGCTCATCATCATGACCATACCTCTCAATTTAATTTAATTTAATAACTTATTTACTTTCTATAATTTATGGTGTTTCAGGATAATGGTTTCATTATTATGTATGTATGTAACGTTTTTATTGTATCCCTTGTCGTAAGTTAATTGTGGTTATAGAATTATCAACAAGTTTTTAGAGATGTTTGTAATTCTGTAGCTCTGCCTACCCCACTCTGGGAACGAAGGCGTGAGATTAGTATGTATGTATTGTCGTAAGTCACAGTACGCTGTCCCAAACAACCCGCCTGGCTCCACCGAAAACCAGCCCGGTTGACATTCCCATGCCAACCATTTTGCTGAGTGGGGACCATTTCGGCACACATCATCCTCAATGTCCTTTTTTTTATTTAATAGTGTCGCTTGTTAGTAGATAAGAAGTAGTTTTAATACGTTATTGTATCTTTTCTATGATGTACCCCTGTATTGAAGTTTGTCGAATAAACGATTTTCTATTCTAAAATCAGTTGTGTAGTTTAAGAGATACTAGCTCTTAAAAAGGGACCATTATATCCATACGTCGTTATTGCGGGAGCAAAAACAAATATATTAAAGAACAGAGTCGTATAACAGAATGTCTGTTTAGTATAAACGGAATATTCTGCCTATACATTCTAAGCCTCTAAGAAGTTGTTCATATCTAGCACGAAGTTTTCGCTGGAAACGGTCAATCAAACTTGTCTTATGCTGAGTAAACGCTGTTATAAGTCAACGTGTCAACTTTAATAATATTTTGTTTTAATATGTCAAATCCAGTATTTTTCTCCTAAACTAGTTTCAACTTTTTAAATATATTTTTTCCATTTGCACTCAATTTTAATTAAGATATATTTTTTGTATGTTTTTGTACATATCCAATCAATCAAGAATGACAAATGTCTAAAGTCGCAGGAGAAGTGACTGAAGAGTTTGACGTAAGGATTGCGTAGCTAATCTTTTTAAATATGTACTACTAATCAAGTCAGTACGGAGCTAAGATATTTTAAAGAAAATGTATACATTTTGAACTCGTAGGTATAAACGTACGAGTGTCTCTTCTGTTATTGCCTATTTGTCATAATCTTTCACTACTGTCAAATCGTGTTTGCTCCCGCGATAACGAATGTATGTGTATATCCAGAAATAGGAATCCAGGGGGCAAAATTTTATGACAGGTAGGGAGTTCCTATATCGATAAACTCAATTATCGATGCTTATTTCATACACTAGTGATCGCCCCCAGCATTGTATGTATTTTTTTGTAAGTATCTTTCTGAACAGTATGAAGTACACAGCATATTTAAAAAAATGTTATGCGCCATTACCTCGACAGAAATTGAAGTCATTTAGCCACCTGAAATGGATTTATCAGCCAAGACGGAGACGTTTAACGCCCGAAATTTGGAACAAATTCTGATCGTTTATTACCCGACTGCGGCGGAGGGTTATGTTTTTCACCGTCATGTATGTCCAGTTCTATGTTCCCCGCTACAGCAAAAACGGCTTGGACGATTTTGACAAATGAGCTATCATTGGATTCGTCTTCGCAGCGAGAGTGTCATAGAATACCTGAACTGTTAAAATTGAAATAACAACAATGGCCAAATGACAATTATTAACATATGTAGGTATATCGACGACAATATAAAAAATGCAGTCGGGTTTTTAAAGCTTGCTTTTCATAGAGTTATTTTAATAATGTAAATGGGGCAGTAATGAATAGGATGAGTAAAGTTTCAAAAATCGTTTCGTTTATTTTTTACACTTTTTACAAACCAAACTTGGAGTGATCACTAGTATATAGAACAAGCATCGATAAGTAATTGAGTTTATCGATATAGGAACTCCCTACCTGTCATTAGATTTTGGCCCCTGGATTCCTATCTCTGATTATATCGAAAGCTACTATCATTTAAATAGTTTTCTTACTAATTACTTTACTAATACCACCAACAGAACCGTTATACAATCCGCGTACGGTTGATATACACGACGTATTATACGAACGCACCGACCCGTGAAGCGTGTGACCTGTAATATTCCAACAGTATGCGTTACAATTTAGTAATGAGTGTAGCCTGATTTGTAAGTGATTTGGATAGTGCGGCCTTGAATGTATTAAGGGTCAATTTCATTGGTCGATGCCGCATGCTTTTCGTGATGCGTTATACCGCAATAGCGTTGAAAATTGCGGAAATAACTAATGTTAAGTCCTTGAGTTTTTGAATTTTTTTCGGGTAAGAAAAATAACAATTGAATATGACAATTTATTTATATTCAATCAAAAAACTCGCTTATTTCAACTGCCTCTGCCTCCATGTCCTCGATGTCGCTCTTTTGTAGGTGCAAATAAGACCGAATATAGATTACAATAAGAGCAGAAAATTTCATTGTATTTTTCCATAAAAATCCGAAAAAAACGAGTTGTTTGGAAAAAAACGGGTTTTTTTTTCTGACTTTTTCAACGCTGCTCCCGACTCTACATGGTGTCCCAGAAACCGACGTCGACCCGCCAACCAGCCGCAAATCCAGATTAAAATGATCAATATCTCGGAAACTAGTAAAAATCGCTGAACATACATAGGGGTTAAGAGGCCACCTATGTTGCCACGCCCCCACAAGAATAAAAAGGGATGGCTTTATGTGCTTCCGCGCGAAGCATGTGAGATGGAGATAGTTCGCGCGCGCCTTGACGGCAGCGTCAAATTCAATTAATTGCTGTTTACTTTAAAACCACAACATTTATTGAAAAAATGTTTTGCCAGGATTAAGAAGTTACATATCCTCAACTATTGAATCGAAAATCATCGTTAAAGATTATAGGGTTTCGAAGATTCAACAAACAACATGCAAAAAAGGTGTCATGTTTGAAAAATAAAAGTATCGAGGATTTTATTTCTAATCGTGTTTTCACGTTTGACAGTCTCAAGTAAATATGGTCAAGTTTAATATATCCAAAAAACAGATACAAAGGCGTTATGGTTATTGAGATCCAGATCGCGGAACACGACAGACTTTAGCATAGGTGGCCTCTTAAATCGATAGCTTTTTAGCTGCTCCATCAGCCCTAGGCGGGTTGACTTCGGTTTCTGGGACACCCTGTATAATGCTAAAATAACCCGTCAGTGAATTGTTTCAAGCATGCAAACATCAACCAAATGAAACTGAGGCTTTAGGACTATTTTTGCGTGCTGCTATTGACAGATTGTAGGGAGAGGACACCGCATTTTATCGATATTATCGATATTATCAGACTATTATTAATGAGATTAATTTATGTAAATAAAATAACATGTGCCAAAAAAAAAGTGCAGAAAATATTCGTAGATTATGGTTTTTTTTTTAACGATAGTGAAATTAACAATGACGTAGACTCTGAATACGAAATCGACAACTCGTCGGTGAAACTGCAAAACCGCGTAACATTTTTAATGAGGAGCAAAATGCACCTTTTTTCTAATATGTTAAGGTTTATTTTGCTCTACAATAAATTTGTTGGTCACGCGGTTTTGCAGTATCACCGACGAACTGTTAGTTAAGTTGTAACTTTAATACATATTTTAAATGGGTGAATCAACTTTTAAGGCGCTCCTTTTCTTTTGCGGTATTAAAACTTTCCTGTTGAATTATGGTTAATAATAATGTGTGAATATTAAAATCAGACCACCAAATTTACAGACCTCACACGTTAAACATCTTCTTTTTTTTGATCCTCGAAAAAACATGGTAACTCAGGTGGAAATGCAGATTTTCCATACAAAACATAGGGACAACATTGCGGGGGCGTTACCAACTATATGATTATTTAAAACTATACTATTTTAAGTCGAATCATTTCAAATGCTATCCCGTTTGTCTGATTTAATAAGCGTGTATAGCGTGTATAGCCACGCCATTAAGATTTTTTTTTTTTCTAAAAACATAATTTGTGAAACAGGTCGAAAAATGGGCAGTACCTTAAAAGTTAATTCACCCAAATACGTTTTTGATTGGAATATTATCTTATCACAAAATACTTTATATTGGCTATGTAAAAAACTAAAGAAATACCAAATAGTGTGTTACCCTTTTATTATTATTTTATTATATCAAACAAACAACAAACAAACAAGTCACCTAACGTTACGTGGTCTCAGATGTGTATTTTCTCAATTTACCTATTAACTTTGACATTGCTAACATAATAGTAGATTATACACCGAGGGGATAAAGCACTGTTTTAAGTCACGGGCGCGATATTGAGTCCTGAGCTAATGAGGGACTGCAGATTTAACTCCCGAGCGTAGCGAGTGTGTTACGAGTTAATTCCTGAACGAAGCGAGGGAATTAAAATGCTTTGGTTTCATTACGGCTTAATTTCGTTTTACCCTTTTACCAATACTCCTAGATCTCGAAAGGACTAAGTGTTAAAATACCTAAATCCCAGAATACCTATTTTTTTTCTCATAACACCGGATTCTCAATATGGCTGAATTTTAAAATGTCTTAGGCTCATAATGACCAAACTTCACAACAGCTTTATCTCAAAACATCATATTTTCAAAACAACCAAATAGCCTCGTGTGGTTGCCGAGTTAGAATAGTGCCACTCCATGTCTTCCCTTGGATGTCGTAAGAGACGACTAAGGGAATAAAGGCTTGTAGTACTGTTAGGCGATGGGCTTGCAACCTGTCACTAATACGCTGGTAAACATCTTAGCCTAATTGTGCAAATTGTGGTTATAGAATTATCAACAGGTTTTTAGAGATGTTTGTAATTCTGTAGCTCTGCCTACCCCACTCTGGGAACGAAGGCGTGAGATTATGTATGTATGTATGTAACCAAATACCAGAATACGTAAATGTTAAAAGTCTAGTTAACGTTCATGTATAATTGTTGATTGCTCTACTTACTATCTTCTCTAATGCTGGCCACTTAAATTGAAGTGCTGATATAAAGAGGACCCCCCCTATGCAACTTGGAGGATTTCATTATATGAGTATGTGATAACGAATTTAGGCATATTGAGACTGTGACATTATGCCATTCCGGTGTTTTCGGCTTAAGTTAATTGAAATTTTGACTTATCTATGATTCGGTATTCGAAAGAAATGTAGATTTAAATATTTAGGTATTACGGGAATTAAAGTTTTTAGGTTAAAGTCATTTTGATTTTCCATAATTTTAAGAGAGAGGCAATTTGATATTAAGGTTTTACAGGGACCATGGCAATTCAAAATTTCGTCAAATTAGAGAATAAGGCATTATGCAATTTAGATTTATTGAAACCTAAGCATTAAAATGGAGTTCAGAATGCAGAGAGGGATTCAAGCTCGCCCAAGACGAAAACAGCTTTATCCCAAAGAAGAATACTCTACTTTTCTCAGCTTTTGCGAGACAATAAAACAACAACAACGTTTTATTAAAACTTAAAGTACCTTATTTAAAAAAAACTTACAAGTTGTAGTTTTTAATCAGCGGGTTATAATGAGATTCAGTACCATATTATAACCCGCCGGGTCATAATAATGGTACTGAATCTCATTACAACCCGCTGGTCAGCCGATGGCTATAATGACTTATTTTAGATGAGGTTTGCATGATATATAATTGGGCAATTTCGATCATGTGGTGTGAAAATATCTTTTTTTTTTCAGTTGAAGATTCAATTCGACGACTCCCTTACGCGCACTTTCGAATACCCTTCGGAGACTTCGTTCGTGGAGGAGGCGGCGCCTCCCGCGCCCTCCGCGCACCCCGCCGCACTCGGCTCTAACACTCATATAGGTATACACTATTACAGTGGTGGTCACATAATTGTGGCGTTATCTATGAAAATGGACCTTATTGTCGATGGCGCTTACGCCGCACTGCGCCACGCAACGTTGTATTTATAACGGAGCATCTTTAATAATGGCGGAAGCGCCATCGACAATAAGGTCCCTTTTCAATTGACAATCAAAAAGTTCTTAACCAATTTTATTTTTATTTACACTTATCGTTAACTGATAAACTAAGGTTTAAATTTATGTGCAATTTATCTCTGTTCTCAACGAATTTTAAATTTTAGAGGGGTTTGAAAAAATAAATGTTTGGTATGTCATGTTTAAAAAATAATGGTATCGTGGTTTTTGTTTCGAGTCGTGTCTACACGTTTAACAGTCTGAAGGAAATATGACAAAGTTTTATATATTTAAAGGACGGATATAACAGACGTTATGATTATTGAGTTTCAGATCGCGGAATACAATTGAAATTGGCAAAGATGTAAACACAACCAAACGAACCAATTTACCATTACTTGACGACACGATAGCCTAGTTGGTAGTGACCCTGCCTACGAAGCTAGCGGTCCCGGGTTCGATTCCCGGTATGGGCAAATATTTGTGTGATGAGCACGAGTATTTGTGTCTGAGTCTTGGATGTTTTCTATGTATTTAAGTATTTATTTCTCTATGTAAGTATTTATATCGTTGTCTAGTACCCATAGTACAAGCATAGAGCTTAGTTTGGGACTACGTCAATTTGTGTGAGATCGTCCCGTGATATTATTATTATTATTACTACTCGATGATCACGTGCTTTTAAAGATCAAGTGAGGTCTTAGCAATGATGTATACACTGGATCTTTAGTTTCACATTAAGTTTCAGGTTAAATAACGAATCATTATACGTTATTTTAAATAAAAACATGCTCGATGAATATTTGAGGTTATGTGTCAAACAGTACTAATTTGTTTACATCTTTGGCAATTTAAATTGACACGGACTATAAGCATATGTGGCCTCTTATGTATGTTTATATCTATATTATATAACTATGTTTTGTATATCGTTGTCTATTACCCATGGTACAATAGAGTTCATAAATATGTGTACACTTTAGTACCTTGTCTGTTTAACGTCATGTTTAAACTGCCATACATGAATTATCATAGCGATTAAAGTGATAAGGTGCTAAAGTGTACAAATTAATGAACTCTACTGTACAAGCCTAAAGCTCAATATTGTACAGTGCGATAGCTCTTAGAAGGTACTTCGGATATGTACTTACCTCTCACTCGCTCTCATACGCTCTTAATAAGAGTGAGTGAGAGAGAAATACAAACACGAAGCACCTTCTGAATTCTATCAGACTGTACTAAAGGTAATAACTAATAGGCAGTTGAGCAAGGTTTTTTTAATATGACTAGGGTTAGGATTTTGGTGGCATATCGTTGTTCTAGAATCCGTGGAGTCGCTATTTCTTAATTATTATTACATATGACATTTTGATTTTGAACTTCAGTATGGTCATATTTAAAAATAAACTAAATATATTTTAGTTCGGTTATTCCATACCTACTTAAGAATAGCCAAACTTAAGTGGCAGTGGGCGGGGCACATTGCTCGCAGGACTGATGGCCGATGGGGTCAGAAGGCTCTTGAGTGGCGTCCGCGGACCGGGAGACGAGCCGTAGGTAGGCCTCCATCAAGATGGAGTGACGACCTTGTAAAGATTGCGGGAACGCGGTGGATGCGAAAAGCACAAGACCGGTCTGAGTGGAGAGCCTTGGGGGAGGCCTATGTCCAGCAGTGGACGTCTTTCGGCGGACATGATGATGATGATGATGATACCTACTAACATTTGCTTGTTTGTAACGCTTTCACAGCAGAGATATCCTGTATACCAAAATTCAATTAAATGCGGTTTAATGAATAAATTAAATTTGAAATATTAAAATAGGTCATAATCAAAGTGGTATGTATTATAATAATTAGGAAATAGCGACTCCACGGATTCTAGAACCACAATTTGCCACCAAACGTCCTAAGTTAGGACGGACGGAGGGTACGTTAGGAGTTAGAAGTTCTAACTCTATATGTGACATTATCCCTCGAAATTTAATGATACATATAAAAGCATATGCTATGCATGCCATGCGAATTGCCAAGCGAATATAACTCATATTGGTCATATTATAAAACTGTTATTAAATTTAGTGTTTAAGAGAAGCGTGCGCACCGTCGTGCTTCGTCTTGCCCCGCCATCACCGACGGTTCCCGACGAAACGTTCGTGTAACCCGAACGTTTCCGATCTTACCCGATTCATTCCCGAACGCAGCCATCCTTATTTGACTCACTCCCGTACGCAGCCGCTCACGCCTATAACTGCCTTTCTAAATAAAAAGGATCCATACGCAATTTGATTGTCAAAGCAAATTGAACCCCCGTGTTAAGAAATAAGGTCACTAATAAATACGTGGTTCAATGAGACATACGCTCTTTTTTCTAAGGAGGGCAGAATAATTCCAAATAGTTACGACCTCGCCTGACTATCCCGAACGCTTCCGATTTTACCCGATCCTATATGCTATGGGTAGATTTGCGTGTATCATAGAATGTAGAATATTGCTGAGTGATTGTTTTGCGCCATGCTATCGGTTGTCGTTGTATGTAGGTACTTTATTTTTTGCTTGCGTTAGTAAAATCGACCGTACTGACGTTGAAAATACGCTGAAGGTGCGTCAAAATCGTAAAAATATACATGGCGTGCTATTAACGTGACCATGTCGGCTGGCGTAAAAACTGCCAGTAGACGCGTCACTACGTAAAAGTTGCGTCAGCGTATTTTAAGCTTCGGTATGCTCAATCGTTTTACGCATTCACTGTCGGCAACGCATATGTGCGAATTTCATCAGAAAAATTAAATTAGGTCCATCTCCATACCGTTCACGCCGCCCGACTTTAGGTGAATATCATACCGATTTTCCGATCCCTGATCATAACGGTGGGTTTAGACCAAGCGAACGAACAAGAATTCTATGCCATTATCTCTTACCTTTACTTTGTAAAAATAAAGACAAAATATGTTCTAGAGCATTCGCTCGTTTGGTCTAAACCCACCATAACATGTGATTCATGGCATGGGGAACCTGTTGATGTTGAAATTTTCGCCGTGCATTTGCGTAAACTATCACAAAATTAGCGTCTACAGCTATTTTTGCGTTTTATCTTTGTTTTTTTTTTAAATTTCCAACTGTTTTTTTTTGTGGACTTCAGGTCAAGTCAACTTACATGATTAATATGTATAAAATCCACGAAGTCACGCCCCTCTAATTAATTTTACTTAAATTGACGCAATCGATAAGCTTTATTATACTGTGTACATTCTTACTTGTCTTATATAGTAAACAACTTTCTAACCTCAAAACCTTTATTGTTTAAAACAGATATTTTGAATAAAATAAAGCAATCTTAAAATAAAGTAGTATTATCCTTTTCGCCGCCATCGACTTCATATCAAGTCGAGGATTACAGTGCAAAATAGACCTGAGTATTCGTGACGTAAGGTTGAAATTAGCTGTGGTTTTTAGCTGTCATCGGCGTGTCAGGACGACTTTTGTATCAAGTTAATTTTGGTGGCGAAAACGTTAAAGCGGCCTTGAGGTTTGTAGTCGCTCTCGTACGCTATCGCTCGTCATCTGACTTCCAAGCCCGACTTGTAAAAGCACAGTATATTTGAACAGTAGTACCGCTATGACACACCGTAACCGTAGTCGTCCCATCCACAGCCTCGGCAGCCCTCTCACGTTACACGCCACACAAGACGACCGCCGACACTTTCCAGCTGGGAGTCACACGGCAAGAGGAGCGGACGGAAAACGCTGGTAAGACCTTTGTTCTAACGGCGGATTCGACTTAATAGTCAAAGATCCCAGTCACCCCAGACTTGTGATTTTAGGAAAGATGTTTTTTTAGGATCGGCCAGACACTTCCTGTGGGCCATAACTTTTGACAGACACTTTAAAGTTGTTCCGGCTCAAGCGCCTGCCAGCATCCTCCGAGCAACGAAACGCGATGCCTAACCTAGCCTAACAGCTAACCTAACGTTTTGTGTGTTTTCGATAGCTTCGCGTGTCGTTGCTCGGAGGTTACTGGCAGGCGCTTGAGCCGGAACAACTTTAGAGTGTCTGTCAAAAGTTATGGCCCACAGGTAGTGTCTGACAACTGTATATGTTTGTGTATAATAATATTATATATGACATATGTAAAAACCAGCCTTCCTACTTTGACGTAAGTTAGTATGGGTTTTTTCCACCTTTGTCTGCTTTGTGTAGCGAGTATCCAATCCTTTCTAAGTTTATGTTATACTACCAATGCTAAAAAAATCATCTTTCCTAAAATCACGTAAGTCTGGGGTGACTGGTATCTCAGTCTATAACGAGAATAAATAATTATTCTAAGACCGCATTTCACCAAACGTAGAATAAGTCTTACTCCGAGATTAGTCTGTATAAATTCAGCGTTTAATCTCGTAGGACCCAACGTCCTAAATTTAGGTCATTTGTCAAAGTGACTTTTGACTTTACTGTCCGCTTGTCTGTCCGTCCGTCTGCCTGTCTATCAAGACCCTTTATCTCGGAAACGCGTGGAGGTATCGAGTTGAATTTAAAACCAAATACTCAAGTCTACAGTCCCTTGAAGCTGTGAAAAAATCAAACTTCTAAGTCAACGTAAAAACAAGATGCGGCCGTTTATGCCGCAAAAAACGTATATATCATCAAAAATCCAAATTTATAGGGTATTTTCCGTCGACCATGAACTATGAAATTTGTCAAGTACTTAATACCGTCTTGTACTACAAATATAGGGAAAAATCTGAAAGCCCAACATTTTAAATTAAATCACAAAAAACAGGGTCTTTATGCAAGGAATGGCGGCGGTGCAAATTTTTAATTGAGTTAACCGTGTGCGGTGCCCTCGGTGGGCGAGTCCGCCTCTCCTTATCCGGTTTTATTTCTAATGAGGGCAACTGTACCTTGGTCACAGAATAGATACTAGTACAAGTACAGAAGGCTCACTCCCTTGATCTTTACAAAAGCCGCTTTTTTCTTAGCCAAAACATTATGATTTATGGCCCTCTTAAGTCGTCGACTCCAGCGCAAGCCAAACGGAACGTTAAGGCTGTGTACGAACGGTGAAAATGAATTGGCTCACTCGCCGCGTCGATGATAGTGAGGGCTGTCAACGACTAAAAATAACATAATAATGTGTTGCCCATTTATTTCTTGGATTCAAATTTCAATATAGAGAGCAATAAATGGTATATTCTTCATATATCATATACTTACATTATTTCATTATTTAACTCTAAAATAATAAATCTATTAGGTACCACCAATTACTGATATTTCTACAGATAAATACGGCAATAAATACAACGCTATTGTAAGAAAGAGATAAATAGTTGTTTCAAATTGCGTACCCGAATGACGCGGCGTGCCTATCAACCATGGCGGCCAATTAGCTACCCGTCTTTATCGCACTCATATAAAATTGGTGGCAGCCCCTGAATAGTACCCATCAGATGGGTAACCGGCATGTACCTGTAGCGATGAACGTAAATCGCGGAGTGAGCCACGCCTTCCTTGCTGATTCGTCGCAGTTTCCGCCACCTAATATTTATTTATGCGTAATTCACAGAGAGCGCCATAGACACCGGTGTGGACGAAGGCGACGCGCGTCCGTGCGCTGCGGACGCGGCGCGTTCTTGGAGCGAGACGCGCACACACGCTACCGATCTGTTATTTTGGTGAGTTCATACTGGTTCGAGTCATACACATTCGAAAAAGTAAAAGTGGTCTCTCCTTTGGTCAATAGTTAAAGGCTTGTGTGTATATAACTCATGTTTTTATTTGATAGGACTAAAGTAGACTAGGGGGCCTGTTCCAGAAAGCCACTCTGCAACTCTGCACTCTGCACTTTGCAAATCCACGATAATGTAAACGTGTCCCAGAAAACACTCTGCGTAATTCGCAAACTCTGCAAAGATTCTGTTCCTAAAAGATACTTTGCAAATCCACAAATCCACACTTTGTATTTGACTCTGCCTCTTCAACTTTGCAATAGCTTTGTGGAACAGAAATACGTTTGAAGAGTGGGATTTGTGGAGTGCAGAGTTGCAGAGTGGCTTTCTGGAACGGGCCCCTGATAACGTTTATGCGGATGTGGGTTCAGCCAGAAAATTAGGCCTTGAAAACGTTAACTTTGGGTTTGTCCACAGGAAAGACAGTAATTTTTTATTATACATAAAGAGTCTAATTTTCACATCACCTATTCGGAAAGGGGACTTTTCTTCCCTGCTAGGACGGATCAAAGTGGTACTTTTCTGTTCAAGGACATTTTTTCGCCAGTATAAAATATAAACGCAATGAAATATGAAAATAGTATGCACGTAATCGACTCCGATTTATTTTAATTTATACTGCCCTCATTAATAAAAAAGACGCATGCGCAATTTGATGGTCAAAGTAAATTCAACCCTCCATCTTAAGAAATAAGGTCACTAATACATACGCGGTTCTATGAGACGTACGCCCTTTTTTCTAAGGAGGGCAGTATAGTGGGTATTTTTTAAACAATATGATTGATCTTAATACAGTTTTGTGAATTTGGTGTTTTAAGGTTATTAATTGTATGTTAGTGACATCTGTCACCGTCACAGGGTCGGTACAGTTTGAAAAATAGGTACCACAAATTTTCTTTTTAAATTTGATAATTTCAGCACTTTTAGGGGGTGTAAATAGTAATTAATTTGTTTCATCACTAAACATCGGTATCAACGTACAACTTTCATGGCAGAGTACGGTTTGCAGAAAAATAAATACAAACAAATACATCTAGTATTTTGAACCTTTATTTTTTATAAACTAAAAGAAAGACGCTAAAAATGTATTAACCTTTTCAACGCCACAGTCGGCTCTGGCCGTCAACTAAAAGTCGTGCCACTGACGCCACGTCGGCTACAGCCGACAAGAGTTCAAGATTAAAAGAGACTTTGTTTGGTAGCAATAAGGTGTCATTTGCATAGCATAGCAAACATGTTTGGCGTGTGGGTGGCACATTTTGTATTCGACGTATGGCGTTCAAAAGGTTAAGGGTTTGAATAAATTACTAAAATTAGTTCCATGGATTTGCTGTCAACCTTTGACGTCTGCTATAATATATCCATTTTAAATTACTAAATGACCTTTCCACATTGACTAATATTTATTTGGTGTGACAATTGAATAGACATGTTTTACCTATTTGGCATATATTATTTTTCGAATGCAAAATGAGTATTAAGGCTCTATGACATTATTTAGAATATAAACTTCTTTAAGTATGAGTACGGTATAAATATGGGTGTAGTTAGCTGCAGCATAATTAAATTAAAATATAACACAGAAAATAATCGTTATTTTTTATTCAATATTTGAATGTATGTCTACCCTCTTTTGCTACCCTTACCGGGTGCCATGAAAGTTGAACGTTGATACCGATGTTTATTCATCACTAGAGCTCGGAATTTTCGTAGCATTTTTTAGCTGTCATAGGGACTTCTCGTCTATCGACTTCCGTTATACATATTTTATCGATACATCATAGAGTACAATATATTAAAGAAGTTTAAAAGTAGACAACGGTAAACAATGGGCGGTCTTATCGCTAAAGAGCGATGTCTTTCAGATAACTTTTGAGTACTTGAAAATATGAAATAGAGATTTGCAATGAAAACTTATCGATAGCAATTCTTGTTTCTATTTCTATCAAAAAATGTTTAAAAGGCATAGGAAATCCATTTTTTATTTTATTTAAAACAATAAAATATTATTTGAATACCTATTTATAATTTCCGAAATTTGGCATTTAAAGGTTATCTCGAAGAGATCGCTCATTCGCGATTAGACTGCCCGTTGTTTACCTCTACTTTTAAACTTCTTTAATATATTGTATTCTATAATGTATCGATAAAATAATATGTATATCGGAAGTCGATAGACGAGAAGTCCCTATGACAGCTCAAAAGTGCTACGAAAATTCCGGGCTCTGTTCATCACTAAGATGTTTAATTTTCCTCGTAGGTGATGTGCAAAGCACTTGAATCCCTCCTTACGCTCAGGATTCTATTTTAGAATCGCTTCGTTCAGGATTCAATGTACGCCCTCGCCGTAAATATGTCATTTTGCTCCCTTGTGACACAATCTACTATTTCGCACATTGCCATTTGTACCCGTTTTGTGTATTGGGCTTAGTTTTCATAGTTATGACGTCAAAACCCGGGTGGCATGAGCAGAGGTCGGAATTTTCACGGCGAAATAAGACTGGCGCTATCTTGCTAGTGTTAAAAACTTTTTTTTGTGGTTTGGTAAAACTTACTTGTTTTTGTTTTCCAGAAGAAAGCAGTACTTATATCGCGATCGCCTTGGACAGCGGAATTTTCCTACAAATGTGAGAGGATAGACCAATTTTGATAAGTTTTTGACAAACATTTAAGTGTACTATTTTTGACCATGTATTCGAAGTAGTTATAGACTTAAGTTTGGCTTAATCGAGATTAACCCGTAGATATTTCTTGCAAGATACGATACGCCGGAGAGAAGCGAAGTCAAAAATATCTAAACAGGCATCGTGTCAAAAGTATGCATTCACCTTGTTTATTTTATATCATACTATATTGACTTTAAAAGCGGAGGTTCTTAAATCGTTCGTCAAAATAAATTAGATGTGTATCAGCTTCCAATATTGTTAAATTAAAAGTATTTGTGTTTATTTAACTTTGTGATTTATTGTATTTATTCATTTAAAATCAACCCAGAAAGTCCGTTGCCTTTTTTGGACTTTAACGTCATACAAATAAGAGTTGAAAAGTGGAAAATATGTCTCTTGGTCGACTTTGAGTTAAACACTACAACGAATATCTAAGCACTTTATTACATTGTCAGAATTACTGATGTGCCAAAGGAAACTTTCCAAAATTGCGGAACATTTCATGTAGGAAAATTTCGGAAACTTCTCACAATTTTGTATGGGGATTGAAACTTTCCGTTTCCTATATTTCTAGTGAAAGTTGCCGGAAATTTCTTAGAACTTTTCCAACTTTTTGGAAACTTTCCGCAACTTGCACATCAGTAGTCAGAATGAACTTCAAACCGATCAAGTAACAAGCATGACGAAGACAATGACATTCACAACGACAAAGTTCTTAGTATGCTAAATATATGCAAAAAAAATGCATGTGAACGTTTTAGGAACCTCTGTCCTACACTGTTGTCCTCGTAAGGCCCAGTGGGCACTAGGATGTACATAATCAAAGCAATTTAAATTGAACTGTGTTGCAATAGGAATAAAGTTTATTTTCCTATCTTCATAAAATGAAAATGGCATTATCGAACAAACGTAATTGAACTTTATTGCCTTGATGGTAGATTCAAAGTCCCACTCACAAAAAACTCCCTGTTGGTAGTATGGTGGGCCTTACGAGTCTATAGTTAGATATACATATCGGCAAAATTAAAAGACTTAAAATGCTCAATAATATATACTGCCCAGTTTTATCGCTTAACAAAAATCTAAGTAAAGGGATTTGGGTAAAAGTGTTGTCATTTGTAAAATTCATACATTTTCAAGGTGAGCGGCCATTCGTAAAAGTGGTAAATTATGATAGAATTATTAAAAATAAACATATTTTGTTATGTATTGTAATACTCTTAAGTGCATTGGAGCCGAGATATTTAAATATTCATACTTAGGCGTACGTTTGTACTAAAAACTGAATACTTAAATCTTTAAAATCTCCGCTCCGATATTATTTAACGCCATAAATTATATATATCTATGTGTATTTAGAGGTTCTCTAAAAATCACCCGTGGCCGCTGAAAAAAAAAAGACAATACTCTTCAAACAAATTTACCCAATGCCCTTTCTATAAAGTTTTTCTTACGGTATATTTACTACATGACTTTAGTGGCCCTTGACAAGATGTTTCGTCCGATAGCTTACGTGGATCAGAAAGCATCTTGGCTTGGGTTGCAACAGATCTCACAGTCAGATATAAGATTATTGTAATCAGAGCTCGGAGAGCGTGAGATTGTTATGTCATTTATATCATGTGTAGATATTAATATGGATACGCCCGGAAAATAAATATTAAAACAAAACAATTCATTATGATTAAACTAACTCGAATCCATCAAAAAATTTAGTTATGTTGTTTATGTGAACATTCCTTCAATTGAGAATGTATAAGAGACTTGATTGACAACGACTTTGAGGATATCAAAGATAAAACACTTCAAGCTCACGTCCGTGTGTATATATTATCTAAAGAGGTTAGCTCTAATAGTAACGGAGCTGTGCAAAATCGACCAATCACATTCCGCAGATTCTAATTCACTTGTGTTCGTTTTAACGGCGACGTGCTCGTAGTAGAAGCGCAGCCTAGATAAAATCATTTAATTAATTATTAAATTACACATGAACTAACATTAAATGACAGGGTATGTCCATGTTATGCAAATTCAAAACCGCTCACCCTTTCCCAGCTCTGATTATAATGCATTATACGAGTACTATCGACCCGCCCTCGCTTCGCTTCGGTTTATTTGAGTTTTCTGTAACTACCGTATATAATCCAGAACTTGAATATATTGATGGAAGCCGCATTAAAATAAGTTGCTTAGTTTGAAATATCTAAGCGTACAGAAGGACAGACGGCGGGAAGTGGGTTGGTTTTATAATATGTATAATGCGATATATTGATATATTTGACGCGTAAAAAAACGCATTTAAAACATTGAATTGTACTTAAATAAAAATGACTACAGCTTTAGTCAATATTTATATTTTTGACAACTTAACGTCGTATTTGACAGTTTATATCTACACCAAGACTGACAATTGTCAATAATGTATGTAATTACCCTTTTGGGCGATCGACTGACGATTTGAGACTACAGCGTTTGTGATGCATTCCTTAATCATTCCTTGATCCTTTATCTGTGGTATTTCGGTGTTGCCGTTTGGGAAAAATATTGATTTAAAATCATACTTTATTAAGTCAGGATGAATGGTGCAACAAAATGATCAATTACATGTTTTTTGGTAAATCAGGGCCATTGCAAGATTTGTGTATACTATTAACAATCTGCTGCTTGTTTATTTTTTCGAATCTGGCAACTTTTTTCTTAAAAGTGACGCCATGTTTGATGCTTTTGAATTTTACGATTTTATCTATATTATAAATGTATTGTGCTTGTATGTATAAATTTAGTTATTGGAACGTTTTTCTACTGACTTAATATATATTAATAATAAACCTATATTTGTTTTTTGTAGTATCTATCATACTTAATATAATGCGAAGTATTTTGATTGACCGATCAGAAAGCGATTTAAATGACGCCATATTTAGTCATTTGTATGTATTTTTGACGCACCGTGCTTCATTAACATTGGATGCAATAATTCATAAGCTGGGCAATTTAAAAAATAACTACAGCATTTTAGTGTAAAACCCACAATTTTGTAAAACGTTTCACGAACGTTTAAGAGACGTTAAGATGTTAGCCTTATAATCGTATTCATAGCGGTGTATACAAATAACCCTTCGTCTTACTTACTCTCATATCTTTATTATAAGTTAGAATGAAACATATTGTGTCATTTTTAGTATTTTTTTGACATTGATCTAAGGAAATATTTAATAACTTATGTTTGTATGGAAAACCTTGCTTCAAAAAATTCCTTTGGTCAAATTTGGACCCTGTTAAGTCCTTTATAAATAGCTTGCATTTATTAAATGTATTGTAATAGTCCAATGTAACTGACTAAATAAGTAACAAGCTACAAGCATGTTCGCATTGTGTTGGGGATTAGACAACCAGTGAAATTACTAGCATAGAGCAACTTCTACTGATGTGCAAGTTGCGGAAAGTTTCCAAAAAGATGGAAAAGTCCTAAGAAATTTCCGGAAACTTTCACTAGAAATATAGGAAATTTAAATTTAATAAACGGGAAGTTTCAATCCCCATACAAAATTGTGAGAAGTTTCCGAAATTTTCCTACATTAAATTTTCCGCAATTTTGAAAAGTTTCGTTTGGGACATCAGTAGCCAATTCATCTTAGTCCAACATTGGCGACGCATTTGACATCTTATGATTGTTGTCTTGGGAATGCAAATATCTATGCATCTACAATCAGGTGGCCTTCTTATTGCCATAAAAAAAACTGCGCGTTTGGTACGTTTATCATACTCGTAAACACTCTGATTCGTGTATCTCATTTGTAAAGTTGACATACAATATGCTGGCATTTAAAACTTTAAAGTACTGAGTAAAACTTATTATAATATTTTTATACACGAAAAGTATAATAAATAATGCTACAGTATTCCCAGCTACATAATAGCTTTCGGCGGGCTATCGCTATCACGGTTGCACTCGCAACTGACAGTATATTTGTCACTCGTGTGTCATAGAAACACGATGATTGCCGATCGCTATTAAGAAAATGGTTGCACTGTACAAATATACTTATTTCCTAATGTGTTGGTACTCAAACATACCGTCTCTGCATTTCATAACTCGCGAGACGTTAAATACTACTTTAATGTGTAGTAAATTGAAAGCGAAGGTATTCTGCGCCATATGGACTGCATACTCTTAAACTACCTTTTAATTTCGGCACCATAATGAGAAAACAAAATGGCTGACGCTTAGGTATTTTGTCATATGGTTTGAAACTATCCAATATTAAATTAAAATGGCGGGCTCTCTCGGCCATTTTGTCGTATGTTTTGAAACCATCCAATATTAAATTAAAATGGCGGGCTCTATCGGCCATTTTGTCGTATGTTTTGATACCATCCAATATTAAATTAAAATGGCGGGCTCTCTCGGCCATTTTGTCGTATGTTTTGAAACCATCCAATATTAAATTAAAATGGCGGGCTCTGTCGGCCATTTTGTCGTATGTTTTGAAACCATCCAATATTAAATTAAAATGGCGGGCTCTGTCGGGCATTTTGTCATTTGTTTTGATAACAATCAAAACTATTTAAATTACGTCATAAATTATAATTTTCGTATAAAAATAAGTTTTCAAAGATTTTGTAAAGTTATTTCTTTAGTCAGTTACATTGGATCTGTTTAGGTAAGTTAGGTTAGGCGCGCTTACAGGGGTGTCATATTATCTCATACGCAAATATAGAAATATAGTTTTGTAAGTATTGATATGACCGCACACCACGGCTTAGCGTTTTTTAGCTGACTGTACTTATATTACCTACGGCTACTACGACAAGGTTGATTTTACTTTTGGTTACCCATCTAGCGTCAATATCGTTATTACAGCTACTGTCAAATGTAATGGCTATGTCAACGATAGTATACCTAACGATATGGGCTAATTAGTTAAGTACAATTCGTCGGTGATCAATACCGCGAATCTAACACATATGAGTTGCAAAATTGACCTTACTGTCGTACTTAATAAGGTATATTTTGCGTTTTATTTCATTTGTTCGTTACGCGTTATTGCAGTATGGACCTACGAAGTCGCTAGACCAAAAGAACATCAGGAATTTTACAAGACTTTTGTGCTCTTAACTGTGACGGATTTATCCGTCAAATGAGGTATGAAGAGCAATATAATTGGTCAAGTACTTTTTGATAGGTGATATTTGTACGCAATTGTGTGGAAAAACGCAAGTGTTTCTTATCATGTGACAATCTATGTTCATGTATCCGCTGTGGTTTGCAGTCAAATCTTACAGTCAGGTGCGAAAATATGTTAGTAGACAAAGTTGCCAAAAATATGTATAAAACGGCACTTTAATATGTAGACTGAATCGTGAAGACATTTTTGACAGTCTGTATCATGGTTTGTCATAACTATAACACGTTCAGTTAGAGTAACTGAATGTTAACTTCAATTTAGTGAATTTATGTTCAAAATCGTATTTATGTTAGTGTTTATTTTAGCTAAAAGCTGTAATTGGAAGTTTTTGAAAGTCGATTCCGCTTAGATGTCATGTCATAGTTTTCTAATATAGTGTGGTATACAGCATTCTAAGAAAATAAACAGCGCATTTTTTATATTTAGATTTGACGCGTGTTAAAACGCTAGCATGTGTCAATTCAATTGTTTTTTTAGTTTTCTACTATAACTTTTATAGAATGCGTTACTGACAATATTAGAAAAGTGGCTAGAAAAAGTATAGCCACCATTACAATGGCATTTTTATGCGACTTGAATTTGTCTACTATTTATAAGAAATATACGTTTTTTTCTTGCATTTGGAGTATTATGCTGTAACAGTGTTCACGTTTAATAATAAATCACAAGCGTAGTTTTGTAAACGATGATTAACGTTTTGAAATAATTTCTTGATGCTTTCGACCTACATTGCTTCAAATTGTACGGTTTGTCTTAATTATAATGCGTACAAAAGCGAAGGTAACCTTACCAATGACGGATTTATCCACACTAATAACGGATTTATCCGGACTGATGACGGATAAATCCGTCGAAAGCTAAATTTGTGCGGATGTATTTGAAATGGTATTTTAAATAATCATACATTTTGAAGCAATCGCAACGCATGGTAGCATCGCTTTCAATGGCAACTAAAAAGTGTTACAAGAGCTGAAAATTTAAACCAAAGAGTTATAGTTGTACAATATGAACTTCTATTACCGTTTTTACGATACAACAAAAATTTTAAAAATACGTGGTATAATATCGTTTCTTGTATCGGATGATTTTCTTTATTACCTACTTTTATTTGTTAGTAAATCCGTAGTAAAAACACATTCTGAAAAATCTATTCCGGTTCAAAAGAGCTCTTTAAAATAGGGTCCCATTAGCCCCTCAGGTACGAAACCCTAAAAACTGCGTACTTTTGCTTTATTTTGTATGGAAGCGATGTTACTGTGCAACCAAAGTACTGCTAATTATTAACGTGTTAATATTACAACGTTGTAGCTTTTCCAATGCATTTTTAATATTTATACTTTGAAAAAACAAGCAAATGATTTCTTTAAAGACAAGTTTAAGACGATTTTGACGTTACTTAGTTGATTTTATTTATTTATAAGGTACTTTTATACAGTTAAATGAAGTTTTTTTTGTTAGGCGAACTCGTAGTATTAATAAAGTATGTAGCGCCACAAAGCAAGTCGAGTTGAGATTAAAGATTTATCGGTTTCTCCAATTATTTCACTGAAACATCGAACATTATCGAGTCAACGCAGATTTAAAAAAAAAACCGTTCCTCCCTGATATTACCGAGTCTTATGTTTTCTATGTATTTGAGTAATTCCTCTATACGTGTTACAAAAATAGCAAAAAAAGAAATACAAAAATACAACTTCTATGACTGAGATGATACTAGGGTTGACATTATTTTTACGAGTTTTTTTTGGGTATTTTGGACCAGTAAAAAATTTTTTTTTTTAGTTTTTTATATTATATTTTTAGATCTTAAGTACCCGAAACGGACGTGCTTACATGACTCGATGTATGAATATGGAAGAAGCGAAAGAGATTTGTCAGGATCGTAGCAGGTGGAAAGAAGTGGTCTCTGCCTACCCCTCTGGGAAACAGGCATGATTTAATGTATGTATGTATATTATATTTTTGAAAAAATTTCAACATATATTTATAAAAATCGATGAAATCACTAAATCAATACACACGTAGCACGCACTCCCGCTGGGCCTCGGTCTTGTACCGACTTGCAAAGATTCCCATCTACATAAGCTCCGCATCAATTTCTGATGCTAATTCTGAATTTAATGCGAAAGATCCGCGGTAGCGAATATCGCAACATCCCTGCTGTTCATACCCAAATTATAAACATATACGTGGGTCAGTCAACTTTTTGTTGTCGCTCGTTGCCATGGTGACGTCTCCTGGACCGTTTCAAAGGGTATAATTCAACTAGAAATTAGTTTTATTGGTAATTAAAAACCCGTTCTTCATGGCTTTTCTCCTGAGTGTCCTAGGGGTATATATTATAACATTTTTTCTAAGAAACTATCACTGTTGTCTCCTGGCTTACGGGACAGAAAAACAACAACAAAAAGTTGATCCACCAACGTACTTATACACCGAAAATTATCATCTTTGGCTAGTCGGAAAAAACTCTCTATACAGTATATCTTCATTTTCTCTGCGTTATTACATGAAATAAGCTATATCAGGAGAAGGTAGGATACCAAAATACTTTAAAAACTTTCTTTGATATCGAAAAGCATTTTTTATTGCTCCTTAACTCTGGTTTACTTTGAAATCTGCGTCTTTCTCCATGACTCAAATTCAACAGCAAATTCTGCCATAATTTTATTCAAGATTTTGGAGATTCTAACGTGATTTTAAATGGTAACTTTCTTGTTTCGTGGTATTTTTTACGACTTGCTTGTGTAATAGTCAAGGACTTGTCATAACGACGTATGTTTACCTTGGCGTATGATAGGGCTTTGCCCATACTTGCCAATGCGTAGCTTAGTGCATCAGATGACAACATGTAATCTTTAGACGGGCCGCCGAAGCGGTGGCCTTGTATGATGACTTATTGTTTAATAAATATTTCATGTAAGAGATTGCTTTTTTATTTCTCAAGCTGTCCGTGCCCGGTGCTTGTCCTGATAATTACGAACACAACAAAAAATAAATTATTGAAATCGGTCTAGCCATTCTTGAGTTACCAACGGAAACAGGGATTCATTTTTATATGTATAGATTAGCAGATTCCGTACATTTGACACCAAATCGCTTCAAAGATCGTGCTCGAACTTTACACATTTTACCTTAAGTTCGCTGGAGGACGTAATACGGAAGTTACAACTGAATAAAATTTCTGTTAGTAGTAATGCTTACGTGTATTTTCTCACAGGGGTTTTCTTACTTTATTCTACTTTGTTAAACCGTATCGCTCTTTACATATTAATGTATTATCATTTCATTTCCTAAATTGTATCTTTCCAAACTTGTCCACCTCCTAACCTGTCTCTTTCTTAACATGTCCACTTCCAAACTTGACTATTTCCTAATTTGGCCACTTCCTAACTAGTATATTTCCTTACTTGTCCACTTTGTAATTTATCTTTCCTAATTTGGTCACTTCCTAACTTGTCCACTTCGAGAATGTATGTTGTATTCACATAAAAGTAAAATAAAACAAAAAAAAATGGTAGGCATAAGTAGGTTGGAAGCAGTCCCCGTAGCCTAAGGGTGGTGACAAGTAAGCATGCAGTCCGTCTAATCGTAAACAGTCACCGTAGCCTATAGGGAGCTGACTATCAAGGAAAAGGACGTTGTAGGAATGGACAAATTGGGAATTTGGCCATTCTGGAAATGGACATGTTAGGAAAATACGAATAGAGGTAAATGACTCTTTAGGAAGTAGTGAATAATGGAGTCTATAAAGATACAAATTAGGAAAAGGCCAAAGTCGACCGGAGGGGTCTGTAATAGCGGCCGAGTTTAAAAACAATACGATAACATGTCGAAAGCGATATGATTTTACTGCGTAGAACTGAACCCCAGATAGCGAAACAAAAGCCAGCAAGATGTGTATGTAATAGGGAATATTCTTGATTTTTATCACAGCTTCAATAAAAGCTGATTCATGTAACAAACAGTTGAGGAAAATCATTTTGAATAGCTATAATAATAATCAAGATATAAGCAAACAAAGATTTGTTTTTGTCTCTTTGTAGCAAAACAGATTTTAACACTTTAATTGCTGCCGACCCGCTAGGCGGGTCGATTTTGTATGAAAATCGGAGACCTTGGCAATGAAAGTGTTAACACGAGTTGACATTGCCGACCTGTTACGTGACGTCACAGTGCATATCGGATCTCTCTGTCTTATCATCATCATCATCATCATCATCATCATCGTCAGCCGAAAGACGTCCACTGCTGGACATAGGCCTCCCCCAAGGCTCTCCACTCAGACCAGTCTTGTGCTTTTCGCATCCACCGCGTTCTCGCGATCTTTACAAGGTCGTCACTCCATCTTGTTGGAGGCCTATCTTGTTGGGCTCCGTCTAATAAGCAGTTTAAAATAAAATAAAATAATGTTATTTTCACTTTTGGATATCTCTTTTAAAAATGTTTTATCCTCGTTTAGTCACGCGATAAACACGGCCATAATAAGCCCTCTGGAATAAAGACAAAACCTACAGATAGGTTTTAATTAACATAGAATTGTGCGTAACTTTAGGAGAGAAAATACGGAGACATTACAAATGTCATCTTCGCGACAAGTTAGTTACAAAAATTTCGTCGAAAATGCAACCAAGAAAGTCGCTACTACATCCATGACTAAATAGTTCGCATTTCACGGCAAGAACATAAATAGTTCGTTGTTTTCGATGTTTTATCTTAGATTATATTGTTTGTAGGTCGCCAAAGTTTTCACGATCTTCAAGAAGAATATAATTTTCTCTTTATTTCCTTATGCTTATCATACCAGCTTTCGCTCTCACGCACACTTTGAGTCGTATAGATATGTGTTTATCACAAGTAAAGCCCACTCACCGGGAGCGCCAAAGTTCAACTAAAATTGCAACTCCTATTATCGGAACTCCGAAAATATTTTTTTTATACCGCTGGAACCGTAAACTTTTCAGAAGTTCTGAAATATTTAATCAGTAGATAAGACTAGGTTAGGTTAGGTTTGATTTATATAAATCCTGAAAAAGTAACAGTTGGAAAAAAAAACACGTTAGGAGTTGCGATGTTTAGGTCTTACAAATCGTTATGAGTAAAAATAATTAGGTGAACCAATATGGACCCCCACTCACCATCGTAAATTGCAAGAAGTATACCAGCTAGTGATATTTTGAATTTGCCGCCTTTTTGTGTCATCACTCGCTGGTCGGACTCTGTATACAAAATGGAACAAGACAAGTGTTTGCATGAAATGAATAAGACACGATTTTTTTCAACTACTTTATTAATAACGGTTTATAATTGTTTCCTACATGGAAAATATTTCTACTATAGTGGAGAGTACACATCATAATATAATCTTTTAACCATATATAAATATTTTACTATTATATTGACCTAAAATTCTTAGGGAATTTAAGAACGTATGGTTGCTAGGTTGCTTTTGGATTCACTGATGCTTTACTTCTATACTTCTTTACTTAGCTATCCTTTTTTCAAAATTTTGGCATTTCAAAAGTTTATTTTTACAGTTAAATAGTAAATTTTGTGACCCAGCCAAGTTTATTTAACAATTAAAAGTAAAGTCATGCTCCTTTTTAATGAAAATAGTGGTTTCTTTTGATTAAACATCGGTATCAACGTTAAACTTTCATGGCAAAGTACGGTTTGCAGGAAAACTAATACAAACAAATACATCTAGTATTTTGAACTTATATTTTTTATAAACAAAAAGGCAGGCGCTAAAAATGTATTTAAGGTTTAATAAATTACAAAAATTTGTTCCACGGATTTTGCTGTTAACCTTTGACATCTCTTATAATATATAGGTGAAATAGTTGTAACACATCTGTATAGACCGTTCGACATTCTATATTTGAAATTTGACGTTAATTCCATATAAATTTTGTACACATGACTTAATTACCTTTCCACATTGACTAATATTTATTTAGTGTGACAGTTAAATTGACATTCGTTACCTATTTGGCATATATTCTTTTTCGAATGCAAAATAAGTATTAAGGTTCTATGACATTATTTAGAATATAAACCTCTTTAAGCATAAGTACAGCATAAATATAGATACAGTTACCTGCTGCACAATTATGTTTTAAAAAAGAACAGAAAATAAAAGTTATTATTCATTAAATATTCGAACGTATTTCTTTTTTTGCTACCCTTACCGGGTGCCATGGAAACTGAACGTTGATACCGACGTTTACTTTTGATTTAACAGATCGTAAAAACGTTATAATTTTTATATCTTTAGTATAAGATGATTATTAAAAATACAGGTTTGGCTTAGGTTAACAGTGTCTAGCTAAAAATAGAATATTCTTGAAGAGCCAAAGTCATTTTCCCTTTTTTGTAACAGTTCGCCTTTATTCAACACTGTAAAAACCATATCATTTTTAACCTGTTATCGTATTGTCAACGTTTTGATAGCTCTTATTTATTTGACAGTAAGGGCGATCGAGTTAAAAACAATGCCATAACAGGTCAAACACGATTTGGATTTTACCGCCTTAAATAGAGACACAGTAAAGGCTCGGTTCCATCGTCGACAGCCCGAATGCTTTTCGAGATTTTTCATAGCTGCACTAACTCCCGGCTCAACAATGTTAAAACGACTCAGTGGATTGCTACAAGCGGCTACTGACTAATAAAGGGCCTGGAATTTTGGGGGCGCCTTTTGACAAGTTGTAGGTCGACATTTTATTTATTTATTTATTTGTCTTTATTCAAGGGGAAAAAAAGACTTTATTTACATCCAACTAAGTACAGAATTCAACATTAATACAATTAAAAATTAAATGTAAACGTATTTAAATTAAAATTAAACTAAGCTACTCAAATATTAAAGATATAAATAATAATCACCACTATAAAAATAACACCCCCTCTAGCAGGTCCGCTCGCGGCATGGTCCCCATGACACTGGCTGCATTACCTCTCTGGATAGCTAGCCCAATCCTTTGGGAGAGGTAAGCACCAGCTCTAGGATCTCCGGAGGATTCTATGAGCCGAGAGGACAGGGCCTTAATAAAGCTTTTCATATCAGCTGACCAAGGTCCCATGGTTTCCGCTGCAAGCGCCACAAATTCGTAATTATTTAATAATGACGAATATTTGCGGCGCTTGAGTGTTTGGGGCTGATCAGCTGCTGCACTGGCCCGATTATGGGTTGACTGGACGTGGGAAAGGACGAATGTGTTAACGCACGTCGCGTCCCACACCAGTGCCCTACCTAGTTTCCATGGCACCAGTGTAGCTCCGTCTGGTCGCTTGCCATCGTCTCTATACAATCCTGCTGGTTCCAGGACAGCTGGTACAGAGGCAGTGGCAAGCGAATGATGGATCAGATCATTAATTGTGCCATGACGGTACAAACGGCCCGCACTTCTGAAGCATGAAAAGCCATGTCGTCCCAGCTCACTCACTTTATTAAATAAAACCCGTACTCCCGTATGATACGTACTCTTTCCAGCGGTCGATGATGAAAAAAGTTCGAAATATCGGAAAGTTATAAAAAAATATGTTTTATTATATCAAAGGGTAGGCAAACAAGCCACCTCAGGTTAAGTAGTCTCAGAGGGATCTATTCTCAAATTATAAAGTATAAGGGTTTTCATAATTATACTGATTTCAAAAAAGCAATTTAAACTGATAAAACTTTCCGATATTTCCAACTTTTTCATCATAGACCGCTGACAAGTCATCAACGTATCATCGGAAGAGGTTTTATTTAATAAAGACATATATAATTTAATAAACTATCGATTTTTCGGTAACATCGATAAACAGCAGTGTTACCCTACAACTTGTCAAAAGCCGCCCTCAAAATTCCGGGCCCTACAATGAACACTGAGTCTTAAGCTATACGCGACCGCGGACGCCTAAAGGTGATTTTCCACCGGCCACGCGAAGCGAAACGTGGCAAGACTTGCATTGAACAATTTAAATTCCCTCCTCGCGAACCTTCGGTGGGAATGTTCTTTTAATACAAAATTAAATTCTCGCACTGCCTCGCCGGTGGAAAAGCAGCTTAATTCAGTCAGTTTATCTACGCCTGATACATTTTGTGTTAGCGTATGGCGACGTGGAGTATGGGGCACTTAAAATTCCATACGAAAAAGGGACCTGGGTCACACACGTTAAACAGCTTTTAAATATATATTTTTAAATTCCAAATATGCTAATAACGGTCGTATATCAATTTCATGAAAAACTAGGCCTTTTGGTTATTATATATCAACAATTTATACAATTTCTCACTAAGGTTATATATATATATTAACCTTTCCAGCACCAATCAGTTAAGTATTCTAAATTTGAATTATTTTTGATGCTAATTACATTACTCTATGCATTAAAGCTTCATTTAAGTTTCTAAAAACGAATATTTCATATTTATTTTCCATGCTGATTGGCGCATTTTTACCTTATCAAATGACGGATACCCATCCATAAGGTTTATTGCCTGTGACGGATTAATCCGTCACGACCACGTTCCGGCGAAATTAATTTCGCTATATTTATTTGTCCTTAACATCTTTAATCGTATTTTTTTAATAAATATAATTAAACAATATAAAATACAAAGTTAAAAAATCAATAAAAAGCTTTACTAAAGGTTTTTTTACGCAGAACACAATACTTACATAAATTATTCGGTGCGCGTTTTTGAGTATTCAACATGAAAGATTTTTTTACTTTTTTTAAACAGAACGCTTTTAAAATCCTTAGCCTAAAAACTTTGGATAGCTACATTAATTACTAAGCTACAAGGGCACATAAGCCACTTGATTGCTAGGTCTTAAGGCTCATAGACATTAAGATTCAAAATTCAATTAAATTTATCATGGCCTACTTGCCTAACATCTACTTATACATTAACATTTTTTTATTTTTTTTATTTTTTGCTACTTATTTTTGGAACGCTACTTCCTTTTATGCGATAAGATATATTTTATATTGAAATAAGACGGTTTTTTGAAATAAAAAGTATGGTTCTTATATATATGTTATACATATTCAAAGGTAATTTAACGTAATAAATATCAACGGCGTAAATATTACTCAAAGGGACACAATACTACATGACGGGGTACCTTATCTTAAATATGAAATTCAAGATATATATATATTTTTAATCTTAAATGTATTGTCACTAGGTACATTTATTTAGGTTAGAAATATAAGAAGTCGTTAGAGTTTTTTAATAAATCCAGCTTTATCTGTAGCATTCAAATAAATGTATTTTTAAAATTCTATTTCGTTAGACTTTCTAGATTGAAGCAAATAGTAATGCAAGTCGCATTGAAAAAAAAAGTAGTACTTCGGCTAAAATTCCCCGTCAGTATTCTTACATTATTATAGTTTCTTAGGCCTATTTATATAAAGTACGCTAAAAATAAAAAATTACCGACCTTGAAAATAATGCAATATAAGCCCTTAATAATAAGGTAAAGAAAAGTTATTTTAAGTCTAAATAAATTTAACAATCAATCCAGAATTATGTTGTTTAGAGTATATAATTGGAAAAAACTACTTCGGTCTTTGAAATCTAACAATATTTTCAACGTATACACTACTGATGTGCAAGTTGCGGAAAGTTTCCAAAAAGTTGGAAAAGTTCTAAGAAAATTCCGGAAACTTTCACTAGAAATATAGGAAATTTAAATTTAACAATCGGAAAGTTTTAATCACCATACAAAATTGTAAGAAGTTTCCGAAAATTTTATTACATGAAATTTTCTGCAATTTTGGAAAGTTTCCTTTGGCACATCAGTAGTATACAGTTAACCAATTTGATTCCTAGGCTACTATGGACTTTGTCAATGTGAAGTTGTCAACCAAATCATAAGAAGTCTCTTACGTTTGGCTTTCGGTAGGGTGACGCTTGCGCTTGTCAGTTGGTATCAAAAAGTGACACGGTTGGTTTTCATGCAGATCGAAAAGTTTACGTTATCTATGTGTATTTATATCTGTGGTGTATACTGTGCTAGAATTTTGGCGCGATTAATTTAGGTACGTTACTAATATTGTAACATCAATCGCTTCACGGCCTAACCATTTGAAATTACAGGGTGATCTGAACATTTTGCACAACGTTCGACCACTCCACCTTTGAAGGTACGAGGTAGAAGGCTGGCGCAACTTTTTGACCGCACGGACACTTGCATCCTGAAAAAAAAAAAATTTAATTACGCGAAGGAAGGCCTGGAGGGCCAAACAACCCAAACATAGAAGTAGGACGTGATAGCAGACCTCCGTCGACTCTATCAAATTAGATAAGGTCGGATTTTTATCAAATTAGAAAAAATGTAAACAAAGTTACGTCACTGTCAATATGACATTTCAGGGGATCTCAAAGTTTGGGCCGGCAAGAAATGTAATATTAAGTTAACATTTCGTTCGTACCGTGATATTAAAATAAATTTGTGAAATAATTGAAATTAAAATCGCACAAATGAGTCACTGGAAAGCGATTACGACGGGAGCACGAATTGTAAAGCGAAGCGAGTGAAGTGAAGTCTCACATCAATCAAGCGGCCCTCAACTTGTTGACACAGGTGTACCGAGTCAATAATACCAGTGCAACAAATAAATTATACAAACAAAAACGGATTTCTCGTTTTAAATTAATACAACAAAGAATTTATATCAAAATAAAGTTTGCCATCAACTGTTTTTATAGAAAGTCGATTTCTTATAAATGTGGACAGCATAAATATTTTGAATACCGCAAATGTTTTTCGTGAATGGCAACACCTTTGTTTACATTTTTTCTGTGGGAATAAAAATCCGACCTTAGATACATGAAACGTTTATTTGAGTACTACAAATCACACATACAATTAACAAAAAAAAAGCAGTGACACCAACATTACACACAAATTGCCAAAAGAATGTGTTCGCTGCTGCAGGGCAAATGGGTAATGGCTCAGCGTATAACTTTGCTCGGTTTACCCTTGAAATATCGACAAACTTTTAATGGAATATCAGTTCAAAGTCAACGTTTCATATATTTTCATTTCATCGACTATTCATTACCTCGAACGATTAAATTGAGTATTTTTAAATCAACGATTTAAATTTCTGGAAATGTTATTTAGTAGATATTATATTTCGCTGAACTTCATTTAATATAATAATATATTTTATTATTTCATATTTTTTGAATCTTGAATCTTGGAAAATCACTTCAATATTTATCATTCCACAACTGCAGTAGTTTATGAGCTGATTATCTGGTAGTTTTATTTTTGTTGGGTACGCAGTTCTAACCTAACCTAACCTACTTTTCTGGGAGCGATTTATTTTAATTAAGATCGCAGTTCTAACCTAACATAACCTATGTTATTACTGTCAAACTTTGAAGTAAAATATTTTTTGTTAATTATGTAATCGACTATGAAATAAAAGAGTTTTACAATAATACGTCAAAAGAAATAAACCGCGATATTGAGTTGTCCTTTCTCTTGAATAGTTTATGAAATATATGTTTAAGAAATTAACAATACTTGTTCTGTTCTTCTAATAATTGTTTTAATATGTAATAAATAATCGATGAAGCCAAATTACTCCGAGAGAAAATATTAGTATTGAATATTCTATGAATCGTTTTCGGTGAAATGAAATTCGATAAACAGTTTGTCGATATTTCAAGGGGCACCCAACTTTGCTCATCATGAGCAAAACACTGGTATTCAGCCACAACCCCGAGAAACGACAGAGCAACAACAAGCAAAACATTACAAAACAAAAAAGAACAAGAAGATAGTTAATTGGGTCATCAACTATTCTTTGTACATTTAAGTATGTCTTAATTATACAACACTAATAAACCAAAGCCTGGTATAAACTATATTTTTTAATTAATCGATTCATTATCAGTACAAGTGAAATTAAGCTATCCAAATCAGGATAACATTTTTGCCAAAAATACTGGTAACTTAGGGGACAAACCACTATTTTCATACAAAACTGGGGACAACATGGTCCACTAAGTTACCAGTGAAAGAAGTGGTTTTAATTGTTTAATAAATATATCTACCGGGTCATAGAATTCACTGTTTATCTGTGTAATAAAAACACGCAATAATTTAAAGAAAACCCATTTAGTTTTTCTTTATACTTAAAAGCCTTACAAACTTGAAAAAATAGTGTACAAAGAATAGTTGATTGATCCAATTAGATTGTTAGATTGTTGGAAAGGGAAAACGTACAGTGAAAATAATATGCTAGGAAAAGAAGCGACTGGATAAAACTCGCAAGGGGAAAAACACGGCTGTGAAGAACTACCGAGAAAAATGCAACTGGTAAAGAAAGAACAATGCCAGGTCTCCATAAAAGATTCGGGCTAAGAAATAAATGTGACGGATAATTATAGAACTGGGTTTGCTGAAAAAAAAATTCAACTATGCTGCGGTGTTAAATTTTCTGAAGAACTTGTCTAAAAAAAAATATTTAGAAATAATCGTAACAACACGTTACTCCCAAGATGTCTTATTTACAAAGTATTTTAATAGATGGCTCTATTTTCCGTATAAGTTCCCTAAATGTGTAAGTAATAAAATACTGAATTTAAATCTCATACAAAACAGGCTAAATCAACATCTTTCGTATCCGCGGTTTTTTTTTAAGTGTTTTAAGCCAAGATCTGACATTGTCCATTAGCTTCAAAGAAAAAATGTGGTTGGGAAAGTCATCTAACAAATCAAATTACCAGGGAGCGTACATTTCATGCCGATGACAGGTAGTGTTGGTAACGACTCGAGTTTTTGAAGTCTACATTGTAAGAACTCGACTCATATTTACGGAACTCTGAGCTTTAAAGACTTCCGAGTCTTTTTAGTGCTGAGTCGAGTCCTTTTTCGAGTCTTATCGAGTCCTGAAATCAAACTCAAGTTTTAGAAAGGACTCAAGTCTTCATTATAGGACTCGAGTCTTTTTGATGCACAAAAGAAAAAAAACTATTAAAGATACGACTTTTTTCATATTTTTTATCAAAAAATCTCGAGTTCTATGATGATGACTCACTTTTGAAGTTTCTATTGAATTATATGAAAGATGACTACCTAATGAAATTGACAAGATGTCATGCATGTTCCAGAAAGGTTTTAAAGAAATGATTTTAAACAATAAGTGGGAACTAACTAAAACTTAACACAAAACACTCGAGTCTTTAAAGAAGACTCTAGTCTCTATAGAAAACTGAGTCTCAATAGAAGACTACAGAAGACTCGAGTCCCTCCCAAGATTAAAAGAACTCGAGCTTCGATTCAATGACTAGAGTCTAAAAAACTAAGTCGAGTCCTAGAATTGGAGACTCCAAGGACCTGAGTCTTTACCAACACTAATGCCAGGCGTATGACGTCAAGCTACATACAGGTGGAAAAAACGAATTGTTGGTTTTCATGACTATCTCTTCATTTATTATGCGTGTTATTTAGAAATAAATTAATTAGTTATAATTTATAACTAACGTAATAGTTTCTGAAATATAAAAAATAAGTATTAATGGGTTGGAAACAAAATGCTTCATTGTGTAATATGACATTAAGTACTATCACTCAGTTTCGTCTTCTCCGTAGTCAACAAGTTTGAAAAGAGCAACGGAATAACGAACGTTTATTTATCCGTAACTAATAATGGAAAATATAATTAATCATTAATCAATGTTATCTAATCAACCTCTTCCGTTTAAGTAGATATATATTGACACTTGAGACGGACATTGAAAGAACATTACAACATTTGAATTGAACCGATATTGCGTTTTTTTTTGAGAAAGACGAAACTGAGTGATAGTACTTAATATCATATTACACAATAAAGCATTTTGTTTCCAACCCATTAAATACTTATTTTTTATATTTCAGAAACTATTATGCTAGTTATAATCAAACGTTGATAGACTATCTCTGTCACTACGTTTTCTGAAACATCCTGTGTACATACATACATAATCTCACGCCTTCGTTCCCAGAGTGGGGTAGGCAGAGCTACAGAATTACAAACGTCTCTAAAAACTTGTTGATAATTCTATAACCACAATTTGCACAATTAGGCTAAGATGTTTACCAGCGTATTAGTGACAGGTTGCAAGCCCATCGCCTAACAGTACTACAAGCCTTTATTCCCTTAGTCGTCTCTTACGACATCCACGGGAAGACATGGAGTGGCACTATTCTAACTCGGCAACCACACGATCCTGTGTGTTTATATGAATACGTCATTATGACGAAACCGGCATGAAATGTACGCTCCCTGCAAATTACTCACCACAGACCCAGCTGAAGTTTCCGATCTTGCTCTGACACTTGGGGCAGTGCAGCTTCCCATGAGGATCCCTACTGACGTTCTTCATCCAGGCCATTGGCTCCACGAACCACATGTCGCGGCAAATCTGCGGTTCGTCGTGCGACACTATACTAGTATCGACCATGTTTTGTTCGTGGTAGGCATCCTAGAATCAACAGCTTAGTTGTAGGAGATCCTAGACATTGTACAGTCACGAACTTAAATTTGGGACCCACCTTAGGTCCAAAGTCATTCTGACATTCTACAACAATAAGGTTGAGTCTCCTATAAGTTACAAATGATTTGGCATCTCTAATGACATTGGCGACTTCAAGCCAATTTTTCTTGAAATGGGTCACAAATTAAAGATCGCGATAGTATATCTTGGAATAATAAACAGAAACCGGAATTTTCGTGGCATTATTTAGGGGACACCGTTGATGTAGGAAAACATATCGAAACTTTTATGTGGTCGTCTCGCACCATCTTATATACACATAAGTATCTGTTTTTTTTCTCTCTATCTCTCCCGTAAGATTCTTAATTGGCATGTTTTCCTGCTGAACTACGCATGTTATTTGATACTATATTTAATTTAATATTTATAGCTTTATATAATGCTAGACTAAGTAGTACCATTGTAATAAGAAATATGTTTAAAAAATGACTGACTGCTGAGTTTCTTGCGGCGTTTCTTCTCGGCAGTGGTCTTCTCTTGGGAAGCGCTGGTAGATTCTTGACGTGTAAAAGTGCCCGTGCGGCCTACTTACTGAATAAATTTCTTTTATCTTTTATCTTTTTTTTATCATTTTTGAGCTATCAAAGTGACTTCTCATACGAGTTTGAATTAGGTACAGTAAAAAGCAGCTCTGTTAATAAGTTCCAAAATTGGATACATATATTTGTAAGTAGTCGACTGTACGTCAATTGGAATAAGGTCCAAAATAAGAACTGACCTGGCTGGGTCCTTCGTCGCTGCTGTCACTGCACCCTGCGCCGGCGCTTTCGGTGCCTTCAATGATCTGAGTGGCGAGGTTTCTAAGTTTCTCGATCAGTATCTGGCCGTTTTCGGCGCAATGAAGACCTGTCAATGTCGATGGCGGCGGTCTTACACCTGTAATACCACGTGAGTACATTAACATATTAGTTATAAAATATAAATAAATTGCAATCTTAAGGAAATAGGGAATATGCATGGTTTTTAAAATCGCATTTCTCAACAAAATATGAAAATACCGTAAAAGAAACCACCAATAGTGAAAGAAATTAAAATCGGTCAAGATATACGGATTATACATGCATTTTAAACTGCTAATAACACAGAGATTCGAAGTGCACCGGTGACGTCATCGTGCAGTTCGACCATATAAACTCCACGTAAAATTCTGATTTGCTAGAAAGAGATAGGACCAAATCTTTGTTCGCTTATATCTTGGTTATTTTTATAGCTATTCAAAAAATGATTTTTCTCACCTGTTTGTTACATAAATCAGCTTGTATTGAAGCTGTAAAAAAAAACATGCATATTCCCTATTGACCTAGTCCCAAACCACAGATTATATAAAATGTATAGATGCAATTTCTAGTCTTTCTTTAGTCAGATTTTATAAACACTCACCTTTTTTTGCCATCTCCATCTTGATGAATTTCGGAATATGTGGTATAATATTATTTTGGCTGGCGACAATGCGTCGACATTTCTTACATTTATAAACAATAGGCTCGGGTCTCTCTCGAATAAGTCCGGGGTCCGGTTTAACAAGGTCGGCGAAGAGTTGAGGGAGTATTTTAACTGAAAACATTTGGTAATGTTAATGTTTGTACGCTTGTGTATAGCGACGACTTGGCTATGACCAGACATAGGAATTTAGGGGGCAAAATTTTATAACAGGTAGGGAGTTCCTATATCGATAAACTGAATTATCGATGCTTGTTCTATATACTAGTGGTCACTCCAAGTTTTGTTTGTATTTTTTTTTAAAGTGTAAATATTCAACAAAATAATAACATTTCTTCTTTTTTTCAAAAGGATTTTTGAAATTTACTCATCATATTTTTTTCTTCATTAGTGTCCCACCTAGATCTACTATTGTTAGAATAAACGACCAGAACTAGTTCCAAATTTCGGGCGTTAAACGTCTCCGCCTTAGCTGATAAATTCATTTCCGGTGGCTAAATAGCTTTTCAATTTCTGTTGATGTAATAGGGGTTTTTTTTTAAATATGCTGTGTGAACTTCATACTCATCTTCAGAACAAAACTTAAAGGTACATACAATGCTGGGGGCGATCACTAGTATTTGGAAAAATCACCGATAATTGAGTTTATCGATATAGGAACTCCCTACCTGTCATAAAATTTTGCTCCCTGGATTCCTATTTCTGGCTATTACTTTGTATGGACAACAGGCGGGAAACCAACGCATTTGAAGCATGCAACCGGAGTGGCGGTGTAGTTTCCTACGCATGCATTTCCATCGCGCAAACGCCAAGGTCGTAGCCACGTCGTTAGGTTATTAAAGCAGCGACAAAAACTACGTGTTTTTGACAAGAATTTTATTGATCTGACGCTTTTCTAGGCAGAATATATTCAAGTGCGGTGTTATTTTATATGACTAACTAGTGCAAATAAAATAGTTTTCGCGCATTTGTCATGGTTCTCCGCTTATACAGGGTGATTCCTAAGTCGTGATCACAAAGATCACCTCTGTGTTCTACCCACGAATATGAACAACTTTCACTATCGAACCAACTCTGAAATCACGAAAAAAATATCTGCTGTTACATTTTGGTCGCGGACATATTGAACTTTTCTATGAAACAGCAGATTTTTTTTTCGTGATTTCAGAGTTGGTCCCAAAGTGAAATTCGTTCATATTCGTGGGTAGAACACAGGGGTGATCATTGTGATCACGACTTAGGAATCACCCTGTATTGTGATCACATTGATAACTTTTGTGTCTGTCTGTTTGTTGCACAGATAGCGCAAATGCATCTACTTTGCGTGTCCGAATGCGGACTTAAACCCCGACCAAGCGTGGGGGTTGGCAGTAGCTACTGACGTTCCGCGCGCCTGTTGTTGCAGCCGGTCGGCCGTGTAAATTAAGAAAATGCCTCGTTGCGTGATAATAAATTGCAATAGCCCAAAAAAGCGACGGCTTTGAATTGATTTTGCGCGGAAAACAGAAAATTCTCTTCTCTTGGTGTGTCCCAGTTGGTAGCGAAAAGTGACGCGGTTGGTTTTCATACAGATTGAGTTGTTTACGTTATCTATGTGTATTTATATCTGTGGTTTGTTGCAGCTTTCAGACAAAGACAAGTAAACATTTTCCATCTAGAAAAGCTCCAAAACATTTGTTATTTGCTTGTAAAAATTACGTAGACATGTCGCTGCAGACGAGACAAACATTTAGTTAGCATCAGTAAGAGAACTTTTACATTAGACGATTTTACTGCCGCGCCGAAGCAATTGGTCCTGAAGAACCATGATGATTTTGCAACGCTGCAAAATCATCCAGTGTAAAAGTGGTCTAAAGGTAGGACTAGGGATGGACAATGGTAAAATACTCATCCGGTAATAAGTATTTACCTAGGTAAATACACAGTTGTTAGGTAAATATCTGGGTGTAGATATTATACGCGGGAAATATTTTTTGGGGTAAGTATAAATACTTTTTGCCCATCCCTAGGCTCTTGACAGTCTAAATAACGCTTTGAAACAAGAGTCAAAGAAAGGTTAATTTGTTTAAAGTTCTTTGACTTGAGTTGTTAATGTGAATTTGGACTTTTAAAGGTGTATCAGACAAAGCTTAATAACTTTTTTTCGCCTTCGATTTGACTTGCCTTGTGTAACACACTACTAGAACATGACTTTTTAATGTACGGTTTTTTTATGTTTTGATTAAACCGCATCTCAGCATATTTTGACTGTCATTCACCTATTTCCAATGCTTTTTTTAGTAAAATCTAACTGCATATCAACTTACTTAGTATTTGAAACTGAACCAAACAGTAACAGCGAAAATATGTCGAAAAATCTATATATATCGATCGATATACCAAATCCTAGGATTCGACGAACAGTGAAGATTTTTAATTATCTTGAAAAAAAACTCGAGTTCAAGTTTCGCCACACGTTTGTTTCGTTTAAAATTTAATAACCAGGCAAGATCATATACAGGGAGATTTCAGTTTCTTAAATACATTGATGGTAACATTTAGACAATGGTAATAAAAAAATCACATCAATACAATGTGAAGGAGTGAGAGGGCTTAGTATAGATATTAATATTAACCAAAATAAAAGCATTCGCTAAGCATCTTGACAGTTTTTAAATAACAGTTTTTTTATACAAAAAAAAATTTTTTTAGTATAAATTTAATTCATACTTATATCATGTGACATTAAAGTCATTTCGACTGTCAAAAAAAAACATACAAGGCACCACGCCGCAACGACCGACCAATTTCAAATACACCTCAGTATGAACCCTGTATACTGTATGTATTTACTCGATGGGTAAGAAAAAAATGCAATTAATATAACAACGACTAGGTAAATACTAACTTTTAGGTATTACCCGAATAAATTGCCGGGATTGACTAAACCTTATCGATATCGATGATGACAATTTAAGGATTGCTTGCAATTTACCGGTACCTAATGACATGAGCTTGAATCAACGTTTACGATTTTCTATTATTCAACATGACAAATGACAGAATCAAGCGGACGTGAGCTCTAACGTGACGAAGGCAATTTTATTGTTAGGCAGAATAATTGTCCCAAATCAAATTATTATTATTTACGAAAATTTAAAGCTTCTTTGGCACGCGAATTCTCTCAACACAATTTACAAAACAATCTCGAAAAATGTCCAATACTTCAGATTGTTCTTTACTAAATGGCTGGCAAGCTTGCTATTTTGCCGCAAGAAATCCACAGCAACTTTTGGATATTATTAAACAAAGTTAAAAAAAAAATACAAATCACGGTCACTAGTAAAAAATGAAAAAAGTGGAAACACGCTTTGTGTGTATGTTATCGCCAAAAGCAAATTTATTTATTTCTTACATATTTACACAACATCGATATCGATTGAAAATTTTACACATCTCTTCACATGGTCGATGCGGTTTGTTTAGAGTAAAGTTATTATTAATATTAAGGATATAACTTTTTATAGCGTTATTTTGCATTGGAAAGCAGCTTTTGCTTTAATCGGAGCCCGGAATTCTCGTGGCATTTTAAGCTCTCATGGAAGCTCTCTACTGGAAGCATCTTCAAATCTCCTTTTTTTCTGTGCATTCATTTCTCTGATATATTTTTCCGAAAGTTACGTTATGCTTGAATAATTTTATATAACAGCCTCCGATTTAATGGCGACTAATGGTAGTATACTTTCGTAGTTGGGTCAATCAACTTTTTGTTGTAGCTCGTTGCCATGGTGACGTCTCCTGGGTCACTCTTCAAAACTATGATTTCAAAGGATATAAGTCCACTTGAAAACAGTTTTAATGGCAATTACAAACCCATTCTTTTATGGCTTTAGTAGGAGATTTTTTTTTTTAACAAACTCTCACTGTTGTCTCCTGGCTTACGGGACAGAATAACAACAACAAAAAGTTGATTGACCCAGTTGACTTTTAAAGATAGCCCAACCGATACCAATCACACTTGCCTAAGAACCACCCTGATTAATCTTGCTTTATATTTTAAAATTGAAACATTAAACCCGTTTGGGAGCTATGATATTACAGACAGACACATAGATGGGTGAATCAACTTATAAGGTGCACCCCATTTTTCGACATGTTTCACAAATTATATGTTTTTAGAAAAACTATAGATTTGCTAACGACATGGCTTATATACTTATTATATAATGCTTTATTTAAAATAGTACAGCTGTAAATAATAATATATATTTTGTATAAAAAACGTGCATTTTCCCCTGGGTTACCAGATTTTTTTGAAGATTAAAAAATATTTATAGAAATAGAAATAGAAACATTTATTCGACGATCACAAGAAAAAAAAACAAAATAAATTGAACATAAAACAAACAATGGCAACACAGAAAACAAAATTAAACAATGAAGAAAAGGAATAAAATACAATTGTAACATAATGTTGCCATGGGTGATTCTGTGACGTCGAAATTGACGCCACTCAGCACTATGTCACGGCGTGAACCGCGGCGCTGATTTTCAGTGGCGCCAACGTGACACACGAACGAAGAGACAGCTTTGACACAGATTTGAGGTGTTTAACGTGTGAGGTCTGTAAATTTGGTGGCCTGATTTTAATATTCATACATTATTATTAATCATAAGTCACCAGGAAAGTTTCAATACCGCAAAAGAAAAGGAGTACCTTAAAAGTTGATTCACCCAGATACACATGCGCATATCTCACCTCCAGAACAATAGTGACCTAATTCAAAATTTCAGCTTTCAAACTTCAAGTCATAAAGGAGATTGACCATATTTGTATGGGTGTTGGACCAAGTGCTGCCCAGAATGAACACATAGTGCATTATGTCCCTTACGCTAACACGAGACGGTACACTAAAACGCTTCAAGATCTACCCCAGGAGTCATGAAAAAAATGACTTTTTGGTGAGAAGTAACTCATCAATCATCAATATACATTACTTACTAATGGTCGTCATCATCGTTGATAATAATTCTATTGATGAATGGAGCAGGGCGCCTAACAATGAGTTGGTGTCTAGCTCATCATAAAAACCAAACTAGGCACATAATAATGCACTCAACAGCCAGTTGTTCCTAGCATGAAGATTGCTTTATGTTGATGACTGCATCAACGATAACATCTATAGTCGACAACAAAACAAACACGGCAAAACAAAACCTCTTTTTTTTCTCTCGAACCAATTTTGACAATATGTGTTTTTTCTAATGGATATTTAACGTTAGAAACTCGTTAGAAGTATTTTCACGTCTGGGCAGCATTTGGTCCAAACCTTGTCAATCTCCTTTATTATTACAGAGACCTAACTCGAAATTTAAAATTTCTGATTTAGGTCACTATTATTCTGAAGGTGCGATATATACATGATAAATTATATTACTTTCCGCGTTGTCTTTGTAGTTATCAATACCGATAGTCATGCATTACATACACCGGATTGACAGGGGCAAAAATGTACCAGTGCTAGTGATTAATTAAATATCAACTAAGGTTATCAACAACTTTTTTACGTGACATATGGATCTTACATTTCTTGCTAAAGTAAGTCGTCCCTTTAACTTCTATATCTGAATGATCAGCTTTCCATGAAGATAAACGATCTTTTTTCTTTCTACTCATTTTAAACCGACTTAAAAAACAAATTCTCAATTCGACTTCTCAATTCCTCGGAATGCTAAAGAATATTGTTGTACTGAATGAATTTGTTATTCAATGTAATTTCAATGGTTGTCAAAAGTGACTCGAGTCCAGAGTCAATGTCAGATACCGGTTGTTTATAGTTGCGATAAGTATAAATAAAAGAGGTTTGCACATTATTAAAAGGTATTCAAACTTGATTACTTATGATAATGATGATAAAAAATTGCTTTTTATCGATGTCGATAAACGTAGTCGACATTTAATGAATCACTAGCACTGGTACATTTTTGCCCCCGTGAATCCGATGTTTATGCATTACATTTAATTTAAGTAACAACTAAGATGCATAAATTCATTCATAGTCATAAAAACGAGTCTTCAATACAAACTTTCACCCTGCTTTTAACACTGATGGGATTCATTTAAAAAAAAATTAGTGTTGATACCTAATTATGTGTATCTAACTTCAAAAATGACAAACATCCCGAACAAACTTCCACCCCCCATTTCACCCCTTTACAGGTTGTTGAAAATGGCCGAAAATTATATTTATTGTTTAAACAGAGATACTTAGATACTTGATAGTATTCACGTTTTTACCTTCAAATATTGATTTCATATAAAAGCTATAATGAACCAATATGCCGTGATATTTGAAACTAACGTACAATCTACCATATACTAAACATATTTTATTAACACAAGCAAAAATAAAATTAAAAAGTGCCACGAAAGTTCTAGGCTTTGGTTATTATAAATCTATGATATTTTAGACTACTGTAAAGTCAACACATTTTTTTATTTTCTGGTTTCTGTTTCATCATCATCATCATGTCAGCCGAAAGACGTCCACTGCTGGACATAGGCCTCCCCCAAGGCTGTCCACTCAGACCGGTCTTGTGCTTTTCGCATCCACCGCAAATCGGTTTCTGTTTATTATAAGCTAATTACTTAATCTAAACATGATAGAATTAAAAATTCACAAAATCATGTATTTTTTCCCATCCCCCTGTTTAAAACAAAGAAACGATAAAATACAGAAAATTTATATAAATACAGAAAGGTGTGTGAGATAACAAATAAAAAAGGTTATTCAAAGGGAATGATTGGGATTGGGTATTTTATTGACTTCACAGATGAGATATCGCACCAGATCTATTCGGCCCTCCTAAGCAGCATCCCAAATTAAAAACCCAAAGCAGTTTCGACCCTAATTAGATAGTAATAACGTTGATATTGCTATAGAAGTTTTATCTGAGATACTACCTCTTGGGTTATGAGGGCAGTATTAGATTAAATTCCTTGACAACGCCATCTATAAAGTCATTTTAGGAACTAAATGATCTGGGACGGTGAACTAACTACTTTCATTCACAGAACAAACCCCTCTATTCTACCTGGCAAAACCAAATTGCTTCTAACATGTATTGACAACGATAGCTATTAATTATTTGACAGTAACAGCATAGCGGCAGAGTTAAAAACAATCTGATAACATGTCAAATGCAATATGGATATACCGAGAAGAAACGAGAGATTTATAGATTCAATAAATAAAACCGACATCGTTTTTTGTCGGATATGTTCGCATTTATATTGCTATCTTGGTTATGCTGAAGTTAACTGAGTAAGAAGGTTATACAAACTTATCTGAAGAATCCGATGTTAATTCAATTACTTTATAAATGTAGTGAAATATCCTTTCACATCGTATTTTCTCGGAAATGTTCGTATTTGTCATGCTACTTCAGTCTGACTCAGTACCCATCACGACAACGTGGGGGAACGTCGCATCGCGAGAGTGATAATCGATATAGAGTGGTTAATACCAGAGTATTGTTTTGTTAATTAAGATTAAGTTTGTTTTCAGTTCTTTTTAATAGTCATGCCGAAAGCATTAAGACCTGGGAAACGGTTAGATTGAGAAGCCTGTGAAATTATTTTCAACATTTATTTATATTTCTTTATGTTTACCTACACCTAATTTCTATATATTTGATCGTGGTGGTTTTAACATCTCGGTGTTATATACTTCAAACTTGTGGTTTGACATTTGACACTGATAACTAAAGTACCCTATTTATTTAATTCAAACATGTCACTTAATAATTCAATAATTCATAGACACGTCGGCATAATTCGGAAGTAGACGTGAGTTCCGAGTTTTCACGATGTGAAAGGATTATTCACTAGATCTGTACCTGTATGACTAATTATACAGGGTGTCCCAGAAACCGACGTCAACCCGCCTAGGGATGATAGAGCAGATTTTTCCATACAAAGTGAAAAGCAAACACTGGGACACCAAGTATGGAGAAACAAACTTTAAGTGATTGCTTGAAAAAAATACTGGAAAAAAAACGGGCAAATAGGTTTAAAAACTTCGCTGATTCGTAATTATTCTAATTATGTAAGATACCACTGAAAAATTTAAATAAAACACGGAAATAATATTTTTTCGTGACATGGACATGAGAGACAATTACAAAAACTCAGATTAAAATGATCAATATCACCGAAACTAGTAAACATCGCTGAACACACATAGCGGTTAAATCGATAGCTTTTTAGCTGCTCTATCGGCCCTAGGCGGATTGACGTTGGTTTCTGGGACACCCTGTATACACTAAAAGGCGGGAAAAGTTCTACGAAAGCATTTGAAGTTCGGCTTTAAATGTACATAGCAAAGTTTAGACACATAAGCTGTTCACATGTTAAGTTTTTTCTTGCGTAGCACAGTTAAGAGATAACAAATGGCGGCCAAAGTCTTAAACACGTTCTTCGTCTTTATTAAGTTATTAATAACTTAATCTGTCACCAAACATATGTTTGCCCTTACTTTTACAGTTGATTACAAAAATATGTATCCAATTTTGAACCCTATTATAATGCAATCGGGTGAAAAAGTGGATACATTTCTTTGCAGTCGACCGTACAGTCACAGTACGAAAAAGTTCATTTACGACTCTTTTCATTCCGTGACTTTAAAATAAAATACATGTACATACAACAAAAATACTGTCAATGGAATGAACCTAAAGGGCCTTCTGCACGATGGCCCATCATGGACCAACGTAAGGGACGCATTTACACCGTAGAACGAGCAACATATTCTTGCATCTCACTCTTACGCATTACTCCGTCCCTATGCTGGCTCATGATGGGCCAACGTGTAGAGCGGCCATAGCGAGAAACAATTTTCAATTTCCAAAATTGCACGTAATACATTGTGAAATTTGAATGACTAAAATTTGGCCGGTCATTAAAATTTCACCCTGTATAATAGTTGCTACGTGTATTTGAAAAAAAAAACAATTATAGAAATATATCCGTTGTTAGCTAAAGGTTATTCCATTTACAATTAACTAACTAAACATAATTTTCAGTTAAATCAGTGTTACAGTAGTTATATTTTAATAAAAGCGTGTCTGCAATAATATCGATTTAAATTTTAAACATCGATATAGATATTATTATTTTGTACTATAATTTCCGAAAATTATTTTTCTTGGTTTTACTTGTTCCATCCACATGTTTTTCTAGCGGAATTTATTTGGGTGGGTTTCATAATTCCCAAAAAATCCAATTTTTTTGTTAGCAGAATGTCCATTGGAATTTTTTCCAGAAGTTAATTTTTTCAGTTGCGTATTTTCCTATCCGGATTTTTCCCTACCGGTACTTTTTCCGCTTTGAGTTCGAAATAGGTAAGGTAGGTTTGGTCGAGGATAATTCCCGAAGGGCCAAACCGCCTAAAAATGGAGCTCGTAGCGGAGCTCCGACGAAACTATAAAAAATAATTTCTGAAAAATATGCATCTGGAAAAATTAAGATCAGGAAAAATTCTGCTACCAAATTAATAGAATTTTCAGAAATGATCTACACTACACCCAATTAAAAAATACTGGCAAAATGGAAATAGAACAAGTGACACCTAGAAAAAATTCACACAAAGTTTTTAAACAACCACTGAAATCCAAATTTACACTAAAAATATACATGCTTAATGTTATGATATAAACAATGTCTGCTTACAATTACCCTAGCTTTCTTCGGAATCGTTTTTGCATTTTAATAAACAATACAAAATTGTTTTCCGACAGAAAATGCTGAAAGCTTTCGTAAGTAGTCATCTTACATGGTCGGGCTAATACTGTAAGTTGAAAAAAAGCAATGCAATGTTTTGGTGGCGGGCAAAACCGCACACAAACGGATTTCAAATTGCCATTTCTTATTCGTTTTAGAAGACACTTTTGAATGTTTACATTTTTGTACCTTATTCCAATAGAATAAGGTGCAAAATGTAAACATATCATTGACGTCGACCGAACTCAAAAAAAAAATGGCAAGCTGAAGGCAAACGTGCACACAGGCTACCTAATGTCAAACGCCGGATTGACTAGAGCAAAAATGTGCCAGTGCTAGTGATTAATTAAATATCGACTAAGTTTTATAGATATCGGTATAAGGGTAAGGCCGCGGAGCATTCGAACCGCCCCTGCTTGTGTGTTGCCAAAAAAATACATGTGGCATTACAAAAAGCATTTATTTTCAAGGTATCATGTAAGAACCTAATCACAACTACCTATTGTAATTAAAAATAAATGCCACAGACATCAATCTTTATGACTATATTGGTAACACACAAGTGGAGCGGCTCGAACGCTCCGTGGCCTGGCCCAAAAAGCAATTTTCAATTATCATAATTAATGGTCAAGTTTATATGTTTATACCTTATACCTTTTAATAATTTGTAACATCTTTTATTTAGACTTACCAGTAGTCAAACAATTTTTTTTTATCAAGATTTTATATTACCATTTGGTCGGCGTGACTATATTCATGCCAAATGACAGCTTTCTAGAACTAATAGTCTCTGAGCTAAGCTGCAGACGGACGGACGGACGGACGGACATGGCGAAACTAGAAGGGTTTCTAATCCTACGGAACCCTAAAAAGGAGAAGGTTCTCAATTCGTCGAAATGGTAAGGAATATTGCACCGAATTAATTCTTATTCAATGTAATTTCAAAGGTTGTCAAAATGCTTGAGTCAAGAGTCAATGTCAGATATCGGTTGTTTATAGCAGCGATAAGTATAAATAAAAGAGGTTTATAAATTATTAGAAGGTATGTAAACTTGGTCATTAACTATGATGATTGAAATTTTTAACGAGGTCGATAAAACTTAGTCGATATTAATTAATCACTAGCACTGGTACATTTTTGCCACCGTCAAGCCGGAGTTTGCTAATGGTAAATAGGATCTGAGACCCATAGACAATCTCAAGACTACAAATAAGTTACCAATCCTAAGAGCCGGTTCAGACTGTATTTCAGTTCTGATGCAATTGACGTAACTGCATCGAAACTGCAAACTAACCATGCAGCTAGCTTGCAGTCGGTGTGCGGTCGACAGGACAACACGGCAACTGCAAACGGACGTGCAGTCGGTTTGCGGTTCGGATGAAGTTACTTCAACTGCACTTAAACTGCCATTTTGCAGTGATTTGTTAGATCATTTTCACAAAAGCATTTTTTCATAGTAGCGAATTTTCACATCGCGTTCTTTCATAGTAGCGAATTTTCACATAGCGTTCTTTCATGATCGCAAATTTAATTATTCGTCTTTCTTCATGTAGCGATTTTTCATAAAGCGTTTTATAATGTTCGCGTTCATTTTCTTCGTATGTTTTACCAGTACATTGTTTTATTAGTCGCATTTTTCCCAACCTAATTTAAGAGAGTCGACGGAGCTCCGCAGAGCGGAGCTCCTATTTCTGGGTTATTTTGGCCCTCCGGGCCTGATATAAAAACGAACCTAACCTAACCTACCCATGTATTACGATGTAATTACTAAGGAAAATTTGCGATTGGGAAAAATAGGAACGGAAAAAATGCGAATAGTAACGTCACCGAACAATAAATAATGCTATACGAAAAAACGCTACCTGAAGAAAGACGATTAATTAAATTTGCGATCATGAAAGAACGCTATGTGAAAATTCGCTACTATGACAATACGCGATGTGAAAATTTGCGATCATGAAAGAACACTATGTGAAAATTCGCTACTATGAAAGAACGCGATGTGAAAATTCGCTATTATGAAAAAAATGCTTTTGTGAAAATGATCTACCAAACCCACGTAGTCACGGGCAACTATTAGGCAAATCGGGTATATGGTATCATTAGGAACATTTAAGTTTTTTCCTTACAAATATGACTTTGGTTTGGATATCCTCCTTCCAAACTCAGAGCCTCCCTCCCTCATTACTAAGCATCATCGTCACAAGGTAGCTAAATTCGCTAACGACTTAGTACAGTAGAAACGAGTAGGCCGCCTCTCTCTACGACCATGACCTCTTTGACTAATTACTTTTTTGACCTACCATCACGCTCTCCTTTTCTAATCATTCTATATTCTCCGGTAGTTCTTCTTTCGAAGCTGCAAAGAGTGGGGTTTAATGCGCACGACGTGACATGAGCCTGCGCGAAAGTCAATTTTTAGGTGTCACAGATAAGTAAGCTTCGTGGTGTACCGACATATTGAATAAATGATTATTATGTTTTTGGTTCATGTTAGGTGGTGCGGATTATATCATTCGCTTATCTTGTTTCCTTTCTAGTCCTCGCGGGATTTTCGCATTATATACTCTCATGAATAGTATGGGGAATACTATGCAGCCTTGCCTCAAATCTTTTTCCGACAGGAAATTTTGTTATCACCTCGTTGACTTTGATGAGTGATGAATCTTCGTACAGTTTAGTCACAACATGAACAAGTGGTCCTTCCATTTCTAAAGCGATCCTCCATAAACAGTGCCACCGCACGCAGTGAAACAATAGGGAACATGAATGTTTTTCTTACAGCTTCAATAAAAGTTGATTCATGTAACAAACAGGTGAGGAAAAACATTTTTTGAATAGCTATAAAAATAACCAAGATAAGCCAACAAAGATTTGCTCCTATCTCTTTCTAGCAAAACAATTTTACGTGGAGTTTATATGGCCGAACTGCACAATGACGTCAGCGGTGCACTTCCGATCTCTCGGTCTAATTAGCAGGTTAAAATGCTTGGATCGTCCGTATTTCATTCATTCATTAATTCAGTCCGTATTTTCATATTTTGTTGAGAAATGCGATTTAAAAAATCTCTATTTTTAGTAGCCAGTGAAGAACATCAGTACGAAATCATTAAACTGACTGCTTTTCTGAATAATTTGTCTGACATTGGTAATCTGCTCACTTGTGCCTTTTTAGAGTAAGCGTGCTTGTTGGCGTATCTGCCTAATTTTTTGAACCTGTCGTTTATAATATAGAGCAGTATTTTAATAGCAAGCGATATTCAAGCCACTTTTGGGTAGTTTTAACAGGATTTGGTCAAATATTTGTTGTTGAGCGGGACAAGCAGCAACCCTTTCTAGTCACCATTACATCTCCCTGTTCTTTTTTGTTTCTCTCACTCTAAGGAGTATTAATTCCTCTCCACGAACTGTGTCTCTACCAGGTCCCTCCTTTTTGGCTTGTATTTTATGGCTACAGCTGATTTAACCTTGTCTGTCTCGATCAAAAATACGCCGTTTTCGTCTTTGACGTTTTTGACTTTCCTCGATAAATGTTACTTCCATACACAAATTTGTGCAAACACATCTTTAAAATTATAATGACCTAATTCAAAATTTCGATATTCGACTTTGGACCATTTATAATATATTATAGAGACATAACTCGAATCTCGTTTTTTTTTTATTAGTTCACTGTAATAATGGTGAAGCCCGAACCTCATAAGCGTCTCCGTGATTCCAAGAACTTGTATATTGTAAGCTTCCTGCTCTTTGTTTCCAATGGCCCTTTCCCCCGATTGTATCATACTTCTGACATTTCACGTCCCCACTCTTGTTTGAAGGACGCGTTGACTGGATGTGCTGTCACTAGTTGCACTGAACAGACTGCCCCTGGTACCATGCAACCTAGGGGCCTAAGGCTGCGTTTATCTCGTGGCAAAATGTGGATAAAACATCCGTCACTTTTATTCGACGATCACAAGAAAAAAAAAAGAAAAAAAATTGAACATAAAACAAAGAATGGCAACACAGAAGACAAAATTAAACAATGAAGAAAAGGAATAAAACACAATTGTAGCATAATGTTGCCATGGGTGATTCTGTGACGTCGAAATTGACGCCACTCAGCACTATGTCACGGCATGAACCGCGACGCTGATTTTCAGTGGCACCAACGTGACACACGGGTTCTTGTCTAGCTGTCATTTTGAAAACATCTGTCTATTTATTTCATTTTTTGTAAATTACTTTATCGTTGATTTTGGTTCGCAAATCCAGGGCAACTTTGTGAAGTAACCTCCAACACTGACGAAGAATATGCATCAAATAAAATATCAGTGAAAAGTTGATTCTGAATGAGCAAGCGGTCAAGAACACTCCAATCCAATAAGACATTGAAGTGGATGCCCGCCATCTTCAATGGTGTGCCGACTGGGACTGGAAGACGCCGACGACAACGACGATTCACCGTACAATTGCTTATATATACTTGACATTGGCAAAATTACATAACTTGTAGACGCCATTAAAATAAATAAATAATAATAACGTGACACACGAACGAAGAGACAGCGGTTGACTACATAAACAGTGATTTATGTAATAAGAGAATATAATATATAGTAGTAGTGTAATAAGTGGTATAATAAGTAATAAATTAATATTTATTATGGGAATGAATAGAGGAGTAAAATATAATAAATCAGTCATGTCATGAATATTAGTACAAAAAATATAAAGGAAGTCAACTGAGCACAGGAAAAAATGAAGTGGGGAGAAAAATAAAAGCAAGGGGGTAAAAGAGCCGATCGGTGCTACCAACATCAGCTCATAACGATCGGCGAGGGTCAGCAGCGGAATAACCGGTAGGTACTTACCCTCATTTACCTCTTCGCACTCTTGGGGTGTGGGTGGATTACGAAACTAGATATATATATATATATGACGGATTCTTTATACAATGTTGTCACACGATAAACTCAACCATACTAGGCCCGCTGGACTCGACATGACACCGGGTAGCCCGGTCGCATAAGTTTAATTTGTAGCCAATTCCATGGGGAAAACGCAAGCATACTTATGTGGCCACCGTTGTACGAGTATATACCTTATTTACACGAAGACTTGAGTATGTATTGGGTACCCCGGTGCCATTTTTTATTTAAACAGCTCAGCAACAACCTTTATAAGTAAAACAAGCCACGGCATATCAAAGCTTGACGTTAAGCATTTCGTCATAGCTTTGAAAAAACCTCGTAGCTCATATTTCGTGACGTTCGATTTTAAACTTAAACGTGAAGAGAATTAATTTGAAATTAATACATCTCGAAATATCAGATACGAGTTTTTTATAAAGTAGTAACGATTTGTTGGTTTTAAGATTAAATGCTCTTGGTGTGAACGTATCAATAGGCGACTAAGCAACGAGTTGGAAGAGTTTACAATTTCAAACAAAGATTCAGTTTTCTTGTGAAAAATAACAGTCTTAATACAATTTCACTAGCACTAATCTGCCCTCCTTAGAAAAAAGGGCGCATGTCTCATAGAACCGCGTATGTATAAGTGACCTTATTTCATAAGACAGAGGGTTAATTTTGCTTTGACTATCAAATTGCGCATGCGTCCTTTTTATTTAGTAGGGCAGTTATAGAGATGGGCGGCAGAATTTGGCCACGTGAGCCAGGAGTTTGTGGCAGGTATAATTTACCTGCCAGGTATATACCGAGGTGACCCACTCGGTATTTACCCGGTTGCTCATAAGATTATAGATTATACAGCCATAGATAGTAGATTACAAATGCATTACTAGAAAATGGGCGTCACAACGCGTTCGGTGTTACCGCTCGCTGCAATGACATTTGTGTTTTAATAATCTGTAATGTACTCGGTAAAGTGAGTTGATTATCCTTAAAACAAGTTCTCTTTTTCGACGTATGCTCCTGTTGTGTACGTACGCGCGTACCACAATGGCTTTGTTCAAATACAATACCTATAATGTTCTCGTTACGTAAATAGTACAGTCAACAGCATAAATAAATGATCATTTATGTACCTTGTCGCCTTCAATCGTTTCACAATTTTGTATGACATTTCAAACACGACGTTAAAGTGACAAGGTACATAAATGATCACTTATTTATGATGTTGACTGTACAATTAAACACGAAAAACTATAATAATGCTGCGGCTCCACTGAGGCGGAGACGAGCGGAGCGGAGCTGTGCCAATATTAACCAATAGAAAGCGCATACGGTCACGTCGAGCGCACCTTGCGCACGTTAGTATAGATTCTATTGGTTAATACTAGCGCAGCTCCGCTCAACTCCGCTCATCTCCGCCTCAGTGGAGCCGCAGCCTGTCATAGTACATTTTTCCTGGGTAAGTTTTTCCTATCTCTGGTTAATCAATAGACAGGTAAATAATGAATAAATTACTAAACAGTTTACATAGATATTCCTATATTCCTACTCAAAATATGGCTCGGTATAAAAAACGATGCTTAGTCGTCTAAAGCAAGTTACGATCAAATACAATATGCCAAGTTCAAAACAGGAAGAAACCAATACAAAACGATCGGTGACAATATCGCATTACGCAAAATATAATCGATTGAGAATCGCCTGTTTTGAATTTGGGTAAAAATCATAGATTAAAAAGATTATTATAACAATATAAAACAAAAAAGGTAAAATATGCGAGGCGTGAGCGGCGCGTGGCACAACACACTGCCTGCAGGCAGCGGTTGCAACGCGTTTGACCCGCTCACGCCACGTACTGTCAGTTTGTCGGCGCGCGGCCAGACGCGTATCAATTCGAACGCGGGCCTGTTTGATGCTGTGCTGTTGCGTTCAACATGCGCTGCCTTGACATAACATCCTAAGTCAAAACGGCGTATGTAACTTGACCCTGTAGGCCGAGTTAGACATAATGGTTGTTAATCGATGAGGATAAAAATTTAACAAACATCTGTCACTTTCTGACTTAGTAGTGCGAGTAATGGACACTTTGTCGATGTTTATCCACCGCGAGAAAGGCGGTCGTAATACGGAAGCTGGACGCGAGACATTATACGATACAGAATGTTTAGAAGCATAGTTGAGCAATATGCATTGTTGAGCAAATGTATGCTTTGATTTTATATACTACTAGACGCCCGCGGCTTTGTACGGTAGAGTTAGTTTCCCGCTTATCCCTTATTTCTTCCTGTGAAAGGTCGATTTTCAAAAAATCCTTTCTTAGTGCTCCACTAGGACACCCCTATTGCACTTATTAATAAACGTGGAGTAACAGTGGAGTAGCTAAGCCATTCTTTGTCCTTATCTAATAGTAAAAACTATCAACATTTTTACATTCTATCAAACCCTATACAATCGATTCCATATCGATAAATTGAATGTGACGTGTTCAGGGAATCTACTCTAGAAAGAAGGTCATGCAGGAACTGATGTGATAATTGAAGATTAGTAGCGAGTACCAGATTTTTTGTTATATAAGCAGCGACGATGTTTTGTAAGTTTAGTAGTTAAATTCGACGGATGGGTTGCACTAAGAAAGGATTTTTAGAAAATCGACCTTACTCAGGTAGAAATAAGGGATAAGCGGGAAACTAACTCTACCGTACTGTCGCGGGTCTCTAATAGAGTATAAAACAAAACATACATTTGCTCAACTATGCTTCTAAACATTCTGTATCGTGTAATTTCTCTTGTCCAGCTTCCGTATTACGACCGCCTTTCTCGCGGTGGATAAACATCGATAAAGTGTCCGTTACTCGCACTACTAAGTCAGAAAGTGACAGATGTATGTTCAATTTTTATCCACATCGATTAACAACCATAATGTTTAACTCGGCCCACAGGGTCCAGTTACATACGCCTTTTTGACTTGGGATGTTATGTCAAAGCAGCGCAGATTTAACGCAACAGCACACAGCACATCAAACAGGCCCGCGTTCGAGTTGATACGCGTCTGGCCGCGCGCCGACAAACTGACAGTGCGTGGCGTGAGCGGGTCAAACGCGTTGCAACCGCTGCTTGCCGGCAGTGTGTTGTGCCACGCGCCGCTCACGCCTCGCATATTTTTACCTATTTACGAGCGCCGGGCGTCAACAGAATTATTAAATCTATAACTTAGCAAAAAAAAATACGTTGTAGCAGACCAACGATATTTTAAAGAAGCAACCACCACGAGAGGCCCTTTTCAACATGCATAACGCTAACTAGCGTTTCTATTCGTCTCGTTTTTAAACCAATCGCGTCACTGGTAGATCACATGACTCTTCGTATCACGTCATCTACCAGTGACGCGATTGGTAAAAACGAAACGAATCGAAACTCTAGTTAGCGTAATGCCTCTTGGCTAGGACCCGAGGTCTATTTAAAAACCTGTGGCGGCAAAGTCGCATGTTTTCATATTTCTTGATTATTGATGTGAATCTATAGCAAAAACAATGAAGATTCTGTCTGTTATCCGAAATCACTGATTTCAAAACATATACTGACATGTAAGCGTGCTGTTTACACGATGTTTAAATGTCGAGCTCAAACTCAAAGTGTCATAATAATTAGGAAATAGCGACTCCATGGATTCTAGAACAACGATTTGCCACCAAAAGTCCTAACTGGAATTATAATAGTACAGTCACCACACGGCATTGGTGAGCCACTTGCCACAGTTCGTATTTTGGCCGTGTAATGCAAACCTAGTTTAGTCGGTTATACTCGTGTATCCAGTATGTATTACTCGGCTAAATTACGACGAGTAGCACGTGGCTTAACATTCCCGTGCTATGACTGTACAGTCACGAGATTAAATTCGGTACCCACCTTAGGTCCAAAGTCAATCTGACATTCTATAACGATAAGGTTGAGTTTCCTAAAAGTTACAAATGACTTGACATCTCTAATGACATTGACGACTTCACGCATATTTTTCTTGAAATGGGTCCCAAATTAACGCTCGTGATCGTACCTACCAGCTGTTATTAAGATAATTGTGAACCTACCGATGATTAAATCGCGTAGCTGTCAAAAAAATCCACACTAATTTAGCTCCGGGTGATAACGTTTCTAAATCACTTCCAATTTCCACGATTATTGAATATGTTGTAGGTAGTCAAGGACTTTAATTGTTATGCCGCTATGGAACCCTGTCGCATAACGTTAATCATTCATTTAAGCGTAATTTCTGTCATGTGGTTTGACGCTGTCATTATGACAGGGCTCCATAATGGCATAACAATTAAAGTCCTTGACCGTACTATGTTTGTAATATATTTATATATATAATTTTCATATCTACAACATATTCAAAAATCGTAAAAATCGGAATAGGTTTAATGGTCTAAGATCCGAATAGGAGAAGATTTGGACCGGGCTGTTTATTCAATGAAAAGTATTTTATATCAAATTTAATACGCTAAGTAATGTGGCGAATAGGTAGGCTGAAAATTTTCAGTCCAGTACTTATATCATAAAAAAAAATAGTTTTTTTTTTTTAATTGCAAATGTTTGTTTAATAGACAAATTACATACTAATCGAAAGTATGAAGTCTATAGAATATGCAAACGTTAGGTTTGGTGCAAATTACTAGTACCGACTTACCTGTTTATACCTGCCTACCCAATAGCTTGACGAGAAAAAAATAGTCAAACTAACGTTTGCATATTCTATAGGCTTCATAATTTCGATTGGTATGTAATTTGTCCATTAAACAAGCTAGTGTAATTTTTTAAAATGAAGTTAATTTTAATTTTTTTTATTAATTATATACTGGACTGAAATTTTTCAGCCTACCTATTCACCATATATTACTTAGCATATTAAATTTGGTATAAAATATTTTTTATCGAATAAACAGCCCGGTGCTAATCGTCTCCTATTCGGAACTCCTACTATAAAGAGAGAAACGCTATCGCATTTTGTATGGACATTTTAACTTCACAATCCTCTTACATTATATTATATTTGACTAACTCGGTACAGTAAACGTAATACTCGTATAGCTAACTTGTTTCTTTGCATTCCTCTAAATTTGTCCTTAAGAAAGAAAGAAAAAGAAAGAAAGAAAAAAAATCGATTTATTACCACATATAAAGAAAACTAATATTAGTAATAATAGATACATGAATTAAAAAACTTAATAAATAAATAGCATGTGGTAAAAGGAGCGAACTCAGCTAATGCTGCGCTTCTGCGCGTGGGCGCGGGAGCTGGCAGCGCTGGTTTTCAGACCACTCCTGCTTGTCTCATGCTGGCAAACAAAGTAGTGTAAGTACCCGTAGTTGGCGACTACTTTAAGTGTGTATCAAATGCTCTTGATAAAAGAATCACGAAAAAAATCGAGGATCTATAGTTAGATTTCAAAGACATAGAGATGTCTAGACAAGATGCATTCTGCCTTCTCTTCGAGAGCCTCTAAATCAAAGACAATGTATAAGATTGACGTAAGCTGCAGGGCGGTCAAGTCAGGCGACTATGTCACTTTAATTTTGACAGTTATCGAAAGTGGTTAGGCAAGAATATCTTAACATTTTGGCTAGTTTAACATATCCAGATTTTATATAAAAAACTAGCATGTAGATAACACCTTGCAATAATTAAATAATGTACGAAATTCCCAAAATATTTGTACGAGTTGCTTTTTTGTTACCAAAATTCATGCGTTTTGGTCATTAGAAAGCAACTTTCTATACCTACAAATATTGCGAGAATGTTACTTTTTTGGTACTCTGAAATAACTAACCTAATCGCTTTTAGCAGTTATAACCGAGGTTGTTAAAAATAGAAAAACAAGTAGGTGACGTCTTTGTGGACACTTCTGGACTTTTGTAGCATGAGAAACTTTGACTGGTAGGTGATTCCCTTAAATCCTCTTTTTAGTTTTGGGTTGATCAACTATTTGTTGTTATTATTCTGCCCCGTAAGCTAGAAGACAACAATGAATGTTTCTTCGATTTTTAACCTTTTGAACGCCATACGTCGAATACAAAATGTGCCACCCACACGCCAAACATGTTTGCTATGCTATGCAAATTACACCTTATTGCTACCAAACAAAGTCTCTTTCAATCTTGAACTCTTGTCGGCTGTAGCCGACGTGGCGGCAGTGGCACGACTTTTAGTTGACGGCCAGACCCGACTGTGGCGTTGAAAAGGTTAAGGTTTCCTTACCTCAAAAGGAAAAAAACGGAACCCTTATAGGATCACTTTGTTATCCGTCTGTCTGTCTGTCTGTCTGTCTGTCTGTCTGTCTGTCTGTCTACCAAGAACCTTTATCTCAGGAACGCGTGGAGGTATCGAGTTGAAATTAAAACCATATACCTACTCAGGTCTACAGACCCTTGAAGTTGTGAAAAAATCAAACTTCTAAGTGAACGTAAAAAAAAGATACGGCCGTTTTTGCCGCAAAAAACGTATACTTCGACACTCTCAAGGGAATCAAAATTTATAGGGTGTTTTCCGTTGACCTACATCTATGAAATTTGGCAAGTAATACCGTCTTATACAACAAGTATAAGAAAAATTCGGAAAACTATACATTTTTAATTGAATAAGAAAAAAAAACAGGGTCTTTATGCAAGGAAAGGAGGTCCAAATTTTTAATTGTGTATGACACAACTCAAAATTTGGACCTCCGTTCGCACTTGGCCGGAAGAATATACTATAAAAATCGTATATTCTTCTAGCACAGTCAGGACAAAACCCATAAAAGAATTGTTTTATAATTGCCAATAAAACTGTTTTTTAGTCGACTTATATTCTTTGAAAATCAAAGTCTTAAAGTGTGACCCAAGAGCCGTAACCATGGCAACAAGTACAAAAAAAAGTTGATCAACTCTTAACGAGTTAATAACCGGCAAACCAAAGTTGTCCCGTCAGAGTACTATTCACAAGTTAGCGCGTGTATTTTTTATTTAGTCGCAGGTTTTGATGACGAAGCTTACCTAAAGAGGTACGTAACCCTGCATTACGTGCCGACACGAGGCAACTTCAGTTTATCAATTAATACTTCACTGTCTAATTAAAAAGCGTTTAAGAAAACAACACTACAAAAAAAACTCACCCTTTATCATGACTTAAAGTCTGTTCATCCTTACTTGTCTTATATAGTAAACAACTTACTAACCTCAAAATGAACCTTTTTTTGCTAAAACAGCTCTTTTATCGTAAATAAAGTAAACCGAGTAAACATTTTGGACATCACTTGGGCAATGTATTGTCTGTGATTGATTTATTTTGTACATCAACTACGCTACGCCGGGTGGGTCTACGATAGAGTTTTGATGTAGTGAGCGCTTGGCCATACAAATCCATACAAAGAATACTAACCGCTCGAGGCGAGGCGGTGGTCGGGTGCCGGGTGATTCTAATGAGCTGTGACCTTTATGTTAGTGATCTTACATCCGTATCTTTATCTTTACATAGTATAAAAAGCAAGCTTTCAAAACCCGACTTTTGCTAACCAACTTAAAATCCTAATAAATCCTAAATGATCATTCAAAATGAAAAATGATGAAAGAAACCTAAAGATGATTTTTAAATCCCTATTCAATGATACCCCACTTGTCATACTTCGACGACTTTTTTTTAATTTGCGTCAGACGCCATATTGAATTTTGATTACTGTCATATCTTCAGTGACACTCACCAGATTAAGACAAATCGATTGACATAAGAATCATCACAATCGGACGACGGGTTTAGTTTTTATTGTGCCACAAAGGAACAAACATGCATATATAGGCTGTGAAACACATTACCCTCCTCCTTCGGCAGTCGGGTAATAATAAAAATGAAGTCGCTCCCGCTGCCTGTTCGCTTAGATCTTTCAAATTACTCAACGGATTTTGATGCAGTTTTCAGCAACAAATAGAGTGATTCAAGAGAAAGGTTAATATGTATAATAAATCGATTATGTACGGGTGTTTCAGAAAACTCACATAAACCGAAGCGAAGCGAGGGCGGGTCGCTAGTATAATAAACTATTGTCACTAAACATTTTTATCTAAATATTACCATAAGAATAAATAATAACTACACGTAGAAGCGAAACTCCCGGCTCCCGACGCGTTAGATACCTACCGCCTGGCGACACCTGAGGTGTCTAGTCAGTCAGGGGCGTCACACACGGAATATATATTAACCAAGATATTGATATTGTGTCTTGAATTAGTTTTCGTATTTGTGCCAATTTTAGTGTTTATGGTTGAACTAAGATAGTGTTTTAAAAAGTGAACTATTATTCGCGGCAAAATAGGAGTTTTATGAGATAATCTTAATATCGTCAAAAACTATTATTACCTAATTTAACGTAAATGTAAAAAAAAACTCATTTTGCAACAATGTTTCCACGTTGAAGTAAAACATAAATAACATTTCGTGACTACTTGTATTACCACATCCATAAACCGATTATAATATTTCGCAACAGCCCTAACTTTGGGCGCGGAAGATAGAGGGGCGTAGCGGGGTGAAGAGGGAAGTAGGTATTTAAAGCGCGGCATTTGGGGCCTGGTCAAAGGAGATTCGCTTCTACGTGTACTTATTATTTATTCTTATGATATTACTTTCTTTCCGAATCAAACACAAGCTAACATTTTTAATAAAGTAAAAGCTTCATAGTTTTGTGAAAATACCTTTCTTTCTTCCCTTTCCTTTCTTTCTTACCTTGCTTCAGCGTCTGACCTGCCATTTTCAGTCGAAACTGTTTGAATATTGGGGCGTCGTAGTTTAGCTTGAAATGCATTCGTCGAAACAATTTCAATTGCGATACGAATCCAGAGTTGGGCCCAATGAACGGACGTCTACCCTTTACTTGAGAGAAGGCCTCCCCATATGAGAGGTCGTCACGTTCCATAATGTACGCAATCACCACAGCAGCGGAGCGAGATACCCCGAAATAGCTAAAATAGATAAAAAACAGGTGAAGTTTTATAACCTAAGTTAAAAACCGGTTAACCAAAACCGGTTTTGTTTACCCGAACCGGTTATTCATCGAACCGTAAATAAATTGAACTTATAATGTAATAACGATTTTAGGTGCACTAAACAGACGAATGACTAAAATGACAAGTTTGAAATCACTTTTATTTCAAAAAAAAGTTTAAAAAAACAAAAACCCGCCTTCAAAAAGCAAAAAATAACTTCTTTAAAATTGTAGGTAAATAGGTCAGTCCAACTGAAGTCTGCTTTTGGTTAAAATATTGTTGGACGCTGACTTCAGTTGGACTGACCTATTTACCTACCATTTTAAAGAAGTTATTTTTTGCTTTTTGAAGGCGGGTTTTTGTTTTTTTAAACTTTTTTTTATTTTATTCTTTTTAGTGATCATAATTATGCTGTTATTCTCCCACTTCTCAATTAATAAGAAACAATAGAAAATTTCAATCCCGCCGCAAGCAACGCCGTGGGAAAGTCATAGTCACATATTTAAACCTAAATATGCTTCGTCATAGTCGCTCAACTATCTTAATCGAAATATCTTGTCGCCACCCTCGAAATATATACAGTTTAGGAGTTCCGGTGGCCATCTGTGATCTTCATCATCAGTTCCACTTCACCAAATAGTGCTTTCCAAGACCAAATACACGAGTTTCAATGAAAAACACCAAAATCGCTATAGGTGTGCCTATAAATTTTGAAGAGTTCCGTCGATTCTTCATGGATTCCACCATCAGATCTTCATTTTGATAAGAATGGGACCAATCGGGAAGCACCAGCTTTCAAATAAAAAAAGAATCATCAAAATCGGTTCACCCAGTCGAAAGTTCTGAGGTAACAAACATTTAAAAAAAAAATACAGACGAATTGAAAACCTCCTCCTTTTTTTGAAGTCGGTAAAAAAAACGGACCATTTGTGGTTTAAAAATTCGTATCGATAAAGGACCAAGGACATAAAAAACCAACAGAGCTGAGTTAGGTCATTAAAAAAACTCTGCTTGTGTACTTTATTTCTTTCTATGGATATACAGGGCAGGGCAGGGGATATATGGAAGGAAAGTACCTTAAATATTACAGATGTAACATTTTACTGAAAGAAGACATTATTTGAATTTAAAAAACAATTTAAACTGCATTCATAGATATTTAAATAATTACATGGTTGAACCGGGAATCGAACCCGTTACACGATAAAAATAATTACCATGTAGCTTTATCATACCGATCGAAAGGCTTCATCATAAGGATTATTTTTTGCGAAATAACATAGTGTCAGAAATAAAAGGAAGACCATGAATTTTAACATTTTTAATAAAAAATGAATGAATTTATCAAATGCTCAAAATGAGTCCCTTCCTGTTGAATACAAAGTCGCACTCTTTTGATTATTTCGCTCCCTGTCGATTTTTTGATCTTTATGTGGTGGATATTTAGAATAATACGTCTAAGTTCTGTTTGTAGCTCGTGGACACTTTCATACTGGTAATTAGTAATAGGTACTTATGATAATGTCAGTTGTATGTCCTTACGGCAATGTCAGCTTTTCATTTTTCCGTTCAAAATTTCACGTCAAATGTTAAAATTCATGGTCTTCCTTTTATTTTTGACACTATGTTATTTAGCAAAAAATAATCCTTATGATGAAGCCTTTCTATCGGTATGATAAAGCTACAGGGTAATTATTTTTCTCGTGTAACGGGTTCGATTCCCGGTTCAACCATTTAATTATTTAAATATATATGAATGCAGTTTAAATTATTTTTTAAATTCAAATAATGTCTTCTTTCAGTAAAATGTTCCATCTACGATATTTAAGGTACTTTCCTTCCATGTGGCATAGCCGTGGGACGCCCTGTATATAAATATACCTTATAATATTTTTACTCTGTTCGGGAGTTCCTTGACGAAAAACGATCTGTATTATAGTTGCATGCCTAATTAAGGTAGGACAAGCTCATCCTGTTCCACGAAGATCAGTTTAATTACTATTTATGTTCTGGCAGTAAATGTCTTGGCTTTATAAAAAAGTCAAATAAACCGAATTGAAGCGAGAGCGGGCCGCTAGTTGATGCTAAAATATACGTTTTTTAAGTTACGATTCTTTTCGAACGCGAAAACCGGAATTTTCCGGTTTTTACCGGTTTTGTGCGCATGCTTAAAATAATATACTCACCAATGTACGAGAACATTCCCCTTGTTTTCGATCGCTTCTTTTATGAATTTATTCGTCGCGGGCAGATGAGTTATCAAATCCTCGTTAGTGACGTCAGCTACTGTGGAAAAAAAAAACATAGGCATAATTGTATGGAATGTCACTCCGTTGAATTGTATAATTTCATCGAACGCTTTTTTTTTGCTGAAACCACGTGTTCAGAATATCTTAAGAGGCCACCTATGCTTAAGTCTGGAGTGTTCCACGATCTGGATCTCAATAACCATAAACGCCTTTGTATCTGTTTTTTAGATATTTAAACTAGATCATATTTGCTTGAGACTGTCGAACGTGAAAACACGATTAGAAATAAAATCCTCGATACTTTTATTTTTCAAACATGACACCTTTTTTGCATGTTTTTGGTTGAATCTTCGAAACCCTATAATCTTTAACGATGATTTTCGATTCAATAGTTGAGGATATGTAACTTCTTAATCCTGGCAAAACGCTGACGTCAAGGCGCGAGCGAACTATCTCCATCTCACATTCTTCGCGCGGAAGCACATAAAGCCATCCCTTTTTATTCTTGTGGGGGCGTGGCACCATAGGTGGCCTGTTAAACAACCTCAAAAGGCCCTCTGTGCAATAGGATGTATATAATCAAGGCACTTTAATTTGAACTGTGTTGCAATAGGAATAGGGTTTACTTTATGTTCATGAACTGAAAATGGCATTGTCGAACAAATGAAATTGAACTTTATTGCCTTGATAGTAGATTCAGAGTCCCACTTACAAAAAACTCCCTGTTTGCAGTATGGTGGGCTTTACAAGGTTAATTACAGTATTCACAGCTTCTTAATAGCTTTCGGCTGGCTATCGCTATCACGCTTGCACTCACAACTGACAGTATAATGTGTCACTCGTGTGTCAAAGAAAACGAATGCCCATAACTATTAAGAAAATGGCAGCACTCTACGTACCAAAAACGTAGGTACCAAATAGTACATTACTGCACAGACCGGGAAATAGGCCGTTGCGGGACGAGTAGAGTTAGCGTGGCCGAGACGCAGTCGAGGCCGCGATATATACGAGTCCAGCAACCGCCCTTCCCGGTCGAGGCTTGTATAGTGCTTTTCTCCAAGATGTGAGGAAATTTAACACAATTGTTAATAATATTAAACACAGTCCCAACATTTCCTTGAAAAAAAGAACAGAAACGTACGATTTAGTACGACACTGAAATAAAGCATTAAATAAAATCACAAATTATTTAAACGTAATAAATTCAATTTGAATAAAATATAGTTTAAACTATAACATTTATTACACGTTTATGTTATTTCAGCAATTTATTTTGTTTATGAACGCAATTTCTATTAAAAAAATGTCAAACTATTTGACACACTTTTAAATACGTTGTAAATGCTGTTTGAAAAGGCTTAACTTTTTAGTCTATGACATTTAAAAAGTAAAATATACAAGGAGGAATTTTGATTGCACGAGTGTTTGGCTGTTTGGAGATAGTTATCCTAGTCCAAACATGGTTTTAAAAAGTAAATCACCAGGTACGTAATGAAATTTCATACATTTTTCGCGGCCGCTGCCGTTGGTAAATAATAACTTTGTTTTTTTTAATTTTGCCTGGGCCTGGAACTTAGAACTTCGCGGGCTGATTTGACAACAGTAAGGTTAACATTTCCGAGCATGTGGGAGAAAAAATAAATAACTCATGCGTCGAGAAATGCTTTTTGAAGCTATGGCAGCTTTTTGATATGGCTGTGCCGAATAGAATTAGAGCGCGTGAACTTTACAGCCTGCGTGAAATCAGCATTCGAGCTGCTCGCACAATAATAATTTAATCTAGGTTAAGAGGATTGTGAAGCGCCGCTAAAATCGCGTATCTGTCAAAAAAACTCGATACAAATTTAGCTCCGCGCGAAAACGTTTCTCACCCCCTAAATCAAGTCCGATTTGCACGATTTTTGAATATGTTGTAGTTATTATAAAGAACTAGGTCTGTACGTTTCTGTTTTTTATTTTTTCAATTTGTTTTTTCTAAGAAATATTTTCGTGTAAAGGAAAACGTACAGACATCGTTTTTCATGATATCTACAACATATTCAAAAATCTAAAAAATCGGACTAGGTTTAAGGGGAGAAAAACGTTTTCGCATTTTGTATGGAAATTTTTAGCTTCACAATCCTCTTAAATTCAATTTGGACCAGTTATTATGGAATTCTCGCAAACATAAAAAAAACCAAAGAATACTTTTGTTGCTGACAGCGCAAGACCGTATTACGAATTCTAGTGAGTGACAAGGATAGAGTTATAAGAGGAGCTTGGCTGGTTATGCTACAGATGTGCAAGTTGCGGAAAGTTTCCAAAAATTTGGAAAAGTTCTAAGAAATTTCCGGAAACTTTCACTAGAAATATAGGAAATTTAAATTTAAGGAACAGAAAGTTTCATACCCCATACAAAATTGTGAGAAGTTTCAGAAATTTTCTTACATGAAATGTTCCGCAATTTTGGAAAGTTTCCTTTGGCACAGCAGTAATTATGAGATTTATGAGGCACTAAACGGCCTAACAAGGCGTTGTTATATTATCTATACGATTCGCTTAATTGCTATGGAATATTTCTAAACATAATCAGGACGAGCACTAATTTCGTAGGCGAAATGTCAGATAAAACATATTGTAAAAAAACGACTCCACTTTTTTATAAAGCATACTCTAAAGGATCCGGGAAGTCACAGTCCCAGCGCAGCAAGATTAAGGCGAGGTATGGAGTCGATGTTAATTATTCAATTCACTTTGCATTCATAACCAAATCCAAAGGGGTTTGGGTAAAAGTGTTGTCATTTGTAAAATTCATATCTACATTTTCAAGGCGAGCGGCAAATCGAAAAAGTGGTCAATTATGATAGAATTATTAAAAATAAACATATTTTGTTATATAATGTAATACTCTTAAGTGCATCGGAGCCGAGATATTTAAATATTCATACTTGGGCGTACTATTGTACTAAAAACTGAATACTTAAATCTTTAAAATCTCCACTCAGATATTATTTAACGCCATAAATTATATTTATCTACGCGTATTTAGAGGTCTTCTAAATAACTGTGTAAAAATCATCCGTGGACGCTGAAAAAAAAGACAATATTCTTCAAACTAATTTATCCAATGCCCTTTAAATTTAAAAACAAAAAACTAATTTTTCAAATAAGATTTTAAGAATAAATAGTATGTTTGTCAGCGCACTCAACCAAAAATTTGTTTTTAAATTATTCATGTTTTTGTCTTTGACATTTGCTAGACATAAAATTTTTTGGACCTAAAGACCTAAATAAGCACGATATAGCAAAATATTTACAATAGGGAATAACTTTAAAAAAAAGCATGCTTTCAAACCCCGACTGTTGCTAACCAACTTTAAATCGTTATAAATCCTAAATGATCATTCAAAATTAAAAATGATGAAAGAAACCTAATCATGATTTGTAAATCCCTATTCAATAATTCCCCACTTGTCATATTTGGTCGAACTTTTCATTTATTTGCAGTACCTATATGAGGTCTGGTTGCCGCCATACTGAATTTTGATTACTGACATATCTTCAGTGACACTTACCAGATTAAGACAACACGATTGACATAAGAATCATCAAAATCGGACAACGGGTTAATTTTTATAGTGACACAAAGGAACAAACATACATATATAGGCTGTGAAACACATTACCCTCCTCCTTCGGCAGTCGGGTAAAAAAGAGGCATTGCAATGCAAAATAGACAAAATAATTTTCTTAAAAGCATAAAAATCATTCAATTAGTATTGCACTTAGGGTGACGGAACCAGTAATGGACAAGGACCAATGTTGGACACGATTTTTATTTCACAGAGGATAAGGGTAATTCATTTGTTTTGCAACAATCAATTTAGGACCGTATGATATTTGAATTAAGAGTGAAGTGTCCATTACTGGTGCTTGTCAGCTCTGTGTCCATCATTGGTGCTGTCACGCTAGCAATGTTGAATCAATTTTTTTAGCAAAATTGACAACACGTTTTTTTATACATAAAAATCATGCTTAGAGAGGTTTATCCTTTAAAACCATTGCTTTTGACTTGTTATCGTATTGTCAACATTATGACAGCTCATATTTACTTGACAGTAATGGCGGCCGAGTTGAAACTAATAAAGTCTGTTCCTATTCAGATTGCCAATGACAATAACAAGTATACCTGACTGTAATTGTCTTTAGATAGAGGATGAAATAGTAATGAGAATTATGTTACCTCTAATCAGTTTATTAAAAAAGTTGAATATATATTCATCATCATCATCGTGTTATTATGCTGGGTGCGACAGAGACGAAAACCTCACTTATCAACCAAATCTATCAAACCTCACTACATTTTCAATGTCAGAAATAGTTCGAAAAAAATATCTTTATGACAACACTGTCAGTGTAATGGTGTTTTCAGCGAATGTCGTTTTCATCAAAAAATACAATATTAAATAGAGATTACTACCTTAAAATGGACATGAAGACAATGATAAAGTGAATTAATAAATAATATGACTAGGCTCAACCTTCAAAAGTACGCCAATATGGAGTTATAATGGTAAATTGATTTTTTTATAAGAGGGACGGAACGAATAGGAACAGACTTTACGATCACATATCTAAAGCTCTCATACACATATCCCCCTTACTAATAAACATTGAGTAATGGTGGTATAGCTATACAATGTTCGGTCCTTATCTGTCATTGCGACATTTGAATTTGACAGATAAGGACAAAACATTGTATAGCTATACCACCGTTACTCAACGCGTATTAGTAAAGGGGTAAGAGCTACATTAAATTTCTATCTTAAAATGTGAATAAGTTACTTCTAACAGGCTTTCCGTATGGTCTTCAAATACAAGAACACCAACAGTATTTCATTCACTGGGACGGATTGACCTGTCATTGGCAGTGAACCAGCAATCCGGATAAATCGGTCAATGGTAATGTTGCAGCTATAAAAGATTTTTACTCACGTCTGAGGTATTCAAATGTTATGTTCGGTGCACCCTCCGTATATGTCCTTGCTAACGGGACCAAATCCACTGTTAAGATGTGGGTTATATTTAAGCGATGGTTGTTCAGTTCGTCAGTAGCGGCAGCCACGTTACCTGTAAATTTTTATCAATATTTACGTAACATTACATTACCTAACATTATTACGGCATCCCCTCTGGAACAAGGGCTTAAGGGAGGGCTTGCTTTGGAGGAATGCAGTGAAGTAATCATTATATAGAAAAATGTATTAGTAAATTAATCCAATAATTCTTTCAATTCAAATAATTATGTAATATTGTTAAATTAAAATTAAAATGTGATAAAGACTTTGAAAAACACATGTCATTTTGTACAAAATCAAATATATTAAATAATCATTTATAATAAACACAAACGAAAAAACAAATGTATCAGAAAACAAAATAAAATAAAGCAGTTAAACCTTATGATAAGTCCTAGAATGTAGGTACCTGATATTAAACCATAGTGCAAATAATGATTTTTGTCCTGAATCACCCTATGTACAGACAACCATTTGATTTCTAGGCCACTATAAAGTGACGTTGACAACCAAAACGTAAGAGGCTTCCTATGATTTGGTTTACAACGTCACATTGACAAAGTCCAAAGTGGCCTAGGAATCAAATTGGTTGCCTGTACATAACAAATGGCAAAACAATGTTAGCGTGTGCTCCACGGGCTGACATTTATACTGGCAGGGTGGAGTGCGAATGAATAAGAAATTAATGAGATAGAAAGGGAAGCGCAGAGTAGGCACGTTTGACTTCCCTAAATGCTATTTAATCGGGAAGAGCGCCCTCTGAACTTGTGCTACTTTTAGGGAATGAAAATTAACCGGTTATTAACCGTTTTTGTATGAAAATAACCGGTTAAAACCGGTTATTTGCATTCCCTAGCAAGTTTGCATGCTGTTGCTTAGTGCACCAAGGGGCAGGCAGGCATGTCTTAGTTTATATTCAAGATGGTGAGCTATAATATGAGTCTAGGGCTAGCACAAAGTCCATTTACTTACCCAAGAACAGCCCCTCACGAACTTCATGGATTGAAGGCTCCATTGCACTATCATCTTCTTCTTCGTTTATCGTGTAACAGCATCTGATGCTCGCCATACTAGAAATAAGTTAGGTAATAAGTTAGCCACCATTGTTACAGCCTGTAGGTTGATCCGGGACGTGTTTTTGTACTTAAAATCGATGTTCACGTACTTGAACCCATTTTTAACACGTTATTATCCATTTTTAAGCACTAGAGGCCCGAAAAAGCAACCTCAAACAGAAAATCAATAAGCTAAAACTCCAATCCTGCAAGTCTTTGATTCCGGCCGTGGACCTAAGGTAAATTATAATTGGAATGTATTTTGATGAAATTAAACGATTTTAATTGAACACTCGTAATTTTTTCTTGTACGTTTCTCCCGCGAAAATTTCTTACTGACTGATTACCTACTGAATTGAATTGATTGATCGAATGTTGTCATGTTGACGCGAACAGACTTAGTAGACTTTTTTTATTGTAGACAGACGAATTACGACTTTAATATTATTATTATTAAGACTTAATTAAAAATAACACTTAAATAAAACCATGGCGTCAATAACGAAATCAAAGTTAAAAAGAATTTGACAGATGTTGTTTTTATAATATACAAGCTACAATAATATATGACAAGTTCGAGCATTATAATAATATAATAATATAATATGATTATAACTTCAATCATGGGGAAATACATAATTTGTGTTAACATATTGTAGTATATTTTATCTACTGGCAACAATTTGCATGCTTGAGGTTCAAAACGGGACCCTAATGCTGCCAGATTATATTTATACAATTATAATCGGATACAAAAACTGTATAATTGAGTGACTTATTGTATCCTCTATATATACTGGAGCCTCATGTATAATTGGATAGGGGAAACCTAAATTTCATGATCTGAGTTACCTACCTATATGACAGCCAGACAGAGATACGAATTGTAAACGAACCGAATGCCGAAGCGCATTAATGCGCATTCTACTGGCAACCCTCTATCATCCTGAGGCCCTACTTTGAAATTCGACGTTCGAAGTTACGATAGCTTCATCCCTTTCTCTCGATTTAGTCTTGCATGACGAGTGACAGAGATGGAGCTAACGTAACTTCGAACTTGGAATTTCAAAGTAGGGCCTCTGCTTTTGTTGTCCCGCCCGTCCGCAGAGCTTGGGGGACGGTTGAAAAATACCGGTTAATTTATGATTCTGAACCACGTAGGTTCTTCGTAACGCTTGCTTGGAGCGGAATTAATTCACAAGCATTATGATCGCTGTTTTTTTTTTCATTTAATTCTTCTTGGGGCACGTTTTATAAAGCTACAAATTACAATTTACAGGTTACAAGTTTCCATTTGACACAACCTCGACCAATGACGACCAGAGGCCCGTTTCACGAAGCTACAAGTTACAAAATTACAAGTGGAACTCCTTTTCTAGTAAAAGGAGTTACAAAGAGACTTCCGCTTGTAATTTGTAACTTGTAGCTTCGTGAAACGGGCCACAGCCATTTGAACAGTGTTGCCAATTTAGACCTGTAAAATTGTAACTTGTAGCTTTATAAAACGTGCCCCTGATGGATGTAATGGCGAATATGGTGTTCTAAAATGATAAGGCCTGCTTGCTGAGCAAGTAAAAAAATGTTTAAAAAAACAAAAACCCGCCTTCAAAAAGCAAAAAATAACTTCTTTAAAATGGTAGGTAAATAGGTCAGTCCAACTGAAGTCTGATTTTGGTTAAAATATTGTTGGACGCCGACTTCAGTTAGACTGACCTATTTACCTACCATTTTAAAGAAGTTATTTTTTGCTTTTTGAAGGCGGATTTTTGTTTTCTTAAACATTTTTTTTATTTTATACTTTTTAGTGATCCTATTTATGCTGTTACGTAGCTCCACTTCTAAATGTTAATGAGAAACTATAGAACATTTCAAGCTCGCCGCAGACAACGCCGCGGGAATGTCATAGTCATATTTAAACCTAAATGTGCTTCGTCATAGTCGCTCAACTACCTTTATCGAAATATCTTATCGCCACCCTTGAAATAGGTACCGTTAAGGAGTTCCGGTGGCCATCTGTGGTCTTCATCATCAGTTCCACTTCACCATATAGTACTTTTCAAAAGCAAATGCATGAGTTACAGTGAAAAATACCAAAATCGCTATAGGTGTGCCTATAATATTTGAGGAGTTCTCTTGATTTCTCCATGATCCCATCATCAGATCCTGACGTGGTGACAATGGGACCAACTAGAAAGTATACCCATTCGAACAACGAAAAAATTTTTCAAATCGGTCCAGTGGTCTTCGAGTAATCGGGGAACATACATAAAAAAAAAAAAAAAAAAAAAAACAAAAAAAAATATCCCGACGAATTGAGAACCTCCTCCTTTTTTTGAAGTCGGTTAAAAATGCAATTAAAGCGCAAGACGCTGGAAAAAACCCGGTCAAGTGCGAGCCGGACTTGATCTTCTTTATCTTTCTTTACATAATATAGGTAGTATTAAACAAAGCCCGTCCCGCTGTCTGTGCGCTTTAGATCTTTAAACGACGCAACGGATTTAAATGCAGTTTGCAGCAATAGATAGAGTGATTGACGAGGAAGGTTTTTATTTATAAAAAAATCTGGGATTATGTTCGGGTGCTACCGGAAAGTCACATAAAGCGAAACGAAGCGAAGGCGGGTCGCTAGTATTAAATAAACCATAAGTGTTAAAGCAATAATTTTATCTTTCTTGTAGTAAAAGTAAAATAATTACTCTTACACTTACCTAATATTCCCCAAAATGTGACAACAAAATGTAATAAAACCTAAGTAGTCAAATTTTTAGTATTTTAAATATGTTGTAGATATCGTTAAAAAGTAGGTCTCTACGTTTTATTTTGTAAGAAAATATTTCTTGGGAATAAACGAATAAGAAAAACGGAAACGTTGAAACCTTGTTTTTCATAATAACTATAACACATACAAAAATCGTGGAAACCAGACTTGATTTAGGGGGGTGAGAAACGAAAACGAAACGGATTGCCCGGAGCTAAATGGGAATGGAATTTTTTTGACAGTTACGCGATTAGGGAATGCAAATAACCGGTTTTAACCAAAAACCTTCATATTTTATTATCAATCAAAGTACCTAGTAGGAACAGAATAGAAGTACAGCGCCTTTATTCTAGACGGTAAAAACGATATCGTAGTTTGTCTGTTTTGGTATTGTTATGACGTCAGCCGCCATTACTGTCAAGAAAATAAGAGCTATCAAAACGTTGACAATACGATAACAGATCAAATCGTCGCTGGAAAGGCAAAACTACTAAAGCGCCATTTTGGTCAAAATGAGTTATATATACAGTACGACTGCTTTTTTTTTTCTGCGTCGTTTGGTCTGGGTCTCGTAGCGATCGGAGCATGTTTTTGGCGCTTTAGTAGTGAAAATTGGGTCAAAATTTCAATAATTTCTTAGGATTTTTTACTAACATCCGACTCATTTAGACATATTTTTGAATAGTTGGCGGTTAAGTATTGTGCTTGCTGTATCTAGCCGTTTCAAGCTTTATTAGTAATTTTAGATAACATAACTGAGGATACTCGGTGGTGATTATGTAAATTTCGCTTGTAGTACATACTAAATGAAATGTATTTTAGTCAATAACGTTTACGCTAATAACCGTCAGTTGTAGTAATTTAGTATTTTTTCTCTTTTGAAATCATGTGAAGTCATGTTTGTTAGTAAATAATCTTATAGCAGGAATCGACGATTGTGGCGCTTTAGTATTTTTACCTTACTCAATAAACAAAGTAAAAAGGATATTAGTATATTTCAATGCGGGACTTCTATCTGTTACATCTGTTAAGAAACTTTGAACTACATACTTAAAGAATATTACGAGATATTAGTAATTATTAAGTTATAAAATAAATTAGAAAAGTATAGGTAAGGCGTTATGCGATTCATAAATTTGTAACAAATTCGACCTTTAGTCTATTTCTCAAATTGTTTTCGGGTGACATCAAGCGTATTAGACGCGCAAGCAATGTCAAAACAATATCTTTTGACATTATGCGCGCCAGTTTATAATTATTATTTATGCTAGTTACCTCAGAACTCCGTCATTTATTAACCGATCTGGAAAATTCGTTTTTGGTTTGATAGGGCATACTTCTGGAGTAGGCTTACTGTCATCAGGTTAGAATCTGATGATGGGGTCCTGGAGAAATTGAGGGAAATCTTCAAATATTTTAGGTACACCTATAGCGATTTGGGTATTTTGTATGTATAAATAGCACATGGTAACTCGTACATTTGCTCTTGAAAAGCACCATTTGGTGAAGTAGAACTGATGATAATTAATGAAGATCACAGATTCACCAGAACTACCTACTTACTCAATAATTTAATAATTTCATGGGTTGGGATTTAATGAATATTATTTAATGCCAATTTATTTATTATTAATACTATTTATTTATTTATGGAAACGCATACCTATTTATTTGATAAAAAAGAATGATGTCCCGTCAAAAACATAAATGTGAAAATGGGAGCCAAGTTCAATATTTTAAGAATATGCGATGCATGGTTATCGCCTTCACCGACATAAGAATTGAGATTTAAATGGGTGCCAAGTTCCGTAGATAATCCTGATATTTATTTATTAAGAACGTACAACATTCTAAAATTAATTAAATAGGTACACAATTTCTTATTTTTTCTCATACGATAATGTATGCTTGATCTGGCCGTTGGTCCAGACATCTAGCGAGAGTCTCCTGAGGTGTTGGTCGAGCCTCTTCGCTATATGACCGTTTGCCGAAACAACTATCGGGACAATGATCATCGACTCAATATCCCACATGGCGGTCACCTCGTGAGACAAGTCAAGGTACTTGCTTGTCCTTATCGGCCTTCACGAGGTTCTCGTCATGCGGGATGGTGACGTCGACGAGCACTGCCCGTCGTTGAGATCGATCTGTCAATACGATATCAGGCTTATTGGCGACAATAGTCCTGTCCGTGATGACAGATCGATCCCAATAGAGCGTAGCACGACCATTTTCGAGAACTGGCGCCGGTGTGTACTTATAGTACGGCACTTCAGACTCAACAAGACCATATTGAAGAGCAAGTTGCTGATGGATGATCCTGGCCACGAGGTGATACTCGTATCTGTGCAAGTACTCGCCGTTGGCCAAATGCGAACAACCGGAAATTATATGACTGAGGGACTCGCCGGGCAACGGCATGCTCGACAAATGTCGACCGTGCCATCCCTCAGAATATATTTCCGGTAATTATTCGTCATTATGACCATGCCAGCAATTGCACAGACAAAACCTTCGGTTTCCCCAAAGAGGTCACCAAATCGCAGCCAGTTCACGGACGCTAAAAAGTCTACCTCGGGTCTTGTTAGGGCCCCGTAGAAGCGTCCGTGTAGCTCGTTGCTCTTCCACACCTTCTTGCGGTCTTCAGTGCTCAACACCGTTGGTCTGTGCCAGTTTTCGTTTGCCAAGGAGAGAGGCGTGAGGCTCTTGTCTAATGCAACCACATCTCGATGCATCCCACACTCATTGCTAAGGAAATAATCCCTGAGATTGCACACCTCGCGGTTGTGGAGATTCTTAGCATTTAAAATGCCTCGACCACCACATTTCCTCGGGATGTACAATCTCATAACAGATGAGCGTGGGTGCAACATGCGATTTGATTTAAGCAGTAGACGGACCCTCCTACCCAGGGCGTTCAGCTCAGTCTGAGTCCACCTTAGTATGCCAAAGAAATATGTGAGCAGCGGTATCACCCAGCCATTGAAGGCGCGCACCTTATTGCCACCCGACAAAAGACTGCTAAGAACTTTTGTCAAGCGGCAGAAGAAGCGCTCTTTCACTGACTGCTTGACATTGCCGTCCACAATACCCAAAGACTGTGACATACCAAGATATTTGTAGGTTTCAATTTCGGAGAGAGATCTGAGAGTCATAGTCTCAGAAAGCTGCAAATTCGACCGCACACTTATCTACACCGAATTCCATCTTGATCGCATTACTGAACTCTTGTGTGATTTTCAATAATGCGATAAGATCTTGGCGCTTCGATACAAACAGTGAAAAATGACTTCAGCTTCTCTACGAAGTCAATAGCCAAGCCCAGAATCCGTCAGCAAAGATCTGAGAGGATTCAAGGCTAGGCAAAACCACAAAGGACTACTGTCACAGAAAGCTGCAAATTCGACCGCACACTTATCTACACCGAATTCCATCTTGATCGCATTACTGAACTCTTGTGTGATTTTCAATAATGCGATAAGATCTTGGCGCTTCGATGCAAACAGTGAGAAATGACTTCAGCTTCTCTACGAAGTCAATCCAAGCCCAGAATCCGTCAGGAAAGATCTGAGAGGATTCAAGGCTAGGCAAAACCACAAAGGACTACTGTCACCCTGGAAGATGCCTCTTTCAATCCTTAGGCGAATCAAAGGGGACTTCTCGACCACCTGGTTGACGAAGGACTGTGACCCACTGCCTCATACACACACCTAAAAAGGACCTCAAAGTTGCATCAACTTTATACAACTCTAAGATCCTTTCGAGCCATGAGTGAGGCACCGAGTCGTAAGCCTTCTTGTAGTCAATCCAAGCAGCCAAAAGGGCCGCCTTGCTATGCCTGACTAGCTGACAAATCGTTATGTCTATGAGGAGGAGCTCCTTAGTACCTACCCCGGGACCCAACCTTACATCCGTTTTGAGCAGAGGCCAAAACATTATTTGCAATAAAATGTACATTTAATTTTGTGCTCAAAATGGATGTAAGGAGCTTGTAGATGGTAGGCAAGCATGTAATGGGTCGGTAGGTAGTTCTTTGGATCCGCGGTACTACGGGACTTGTGGAGCATAAAGGTGACACCAGTTGTTAATAGGTAAAGGTGGCAAGGAACCTATCTCAAGGGAATTTCAAAGTAATTCATGTTTTATTTATTTCTTGGTCTACGAGGGGCGGCTGATAAGTAATCTCCTTGGTCAGAAATATATACAAAAATAATGCTGGCTGGTATGGATTTATATTCGTTTGTTATTCTATTTTCAAAATGTATTACATTCATTTGTTTATTGCATCACGTTTATTTGTCTCCTACAATTGTTTCAAACATGTCGGTAGAAAAAGTGAAAATGGATAAAATCGAGCAGCGTGCGGTGATTAAGTTTTTGACTAAAGAAGGGAATACGCCTTCGGAGATCAGACGGCGTATGTTACGTGTGTTTGGCAGTTTGTGTTCTTCCGAATTTGTTATAAAGTTTTGGTCAAAGCAGTTTAAATTAGGTCGTGAGAGTCTGGAAGATGATCCTCGTAGCGGAAGACCAGTTTCGGCCGTCACCGATGAAAATGTAGCCAGGGTGAAAAAAATTATATTAGAGGACCGACGAGTGAAGCAGTGGGAGATAGCTAGAGATGTGGGCGTCAGTAAAGAGCGAGTCAATGAAATAATTCATGAGCATTTGAACATGTCCAAGGTTAGTGCACGTTGGGTCCCCAGAATGTTGACTGCATTTGACATGGAGAGGCGTGTCAAATGTTGCGAAGAGTTTTTGGAGATGAGTCGAGGGAAAGAGGAAGAAATAATTTCTAGAATTGTAACATGTGATGAGACTTGGATTCGACAATGGGACCCGGAAAGTAAGCAAGAGTCGTTACAGTGGAAATTTAAGGATGAGAAGCCGCCTCGGAAATTCAAGGTCTGTCCATCGGCAGGTAAACTTATGGCTACAATCTTTTGGGACACAGAAGGGATTTTGCTCATAGATTATTTACCGAAGAAAACTACAATGAATGCTGATTATTACTCAAACTTACTATACCAACTAAGAGAGACAATAAAAGAAAAACGGCGAGGTAAACTAAACAAAGGTATTCTGATTTTGCACGATAACGCACCAGTGCATACCGCCCGCACAACGAAGCTAGCAATTAAAGACAATGGCTTCGAAACCATTGACCACCCCCCTTATAGTCCAGATTTAGCCCCCTGTGACTATTTTCTGTTTAGACTTCTCAAGAAAGACCTCAGGGGACGAAGGTTTATGACCGATGACGAAATGAAGGCTGCGGTTACTGACTTTTTTGACGACAAACCGAAAGATTTTTTTTTTAATGGTTTAAATTCAATATTTGAAAAATTTAATAAGTGCATTTTACTAGCAGGGGACTATATAGAAAAATAAAAATAAATTAGCCACGACAGTCTTTTGTTTCATTGTTAGGTAGATTACTTTTCAGCCGCCCCTCGTATTAATTTCAACTGACATTCATGCGTAAGTAATATTGTTAAGGCTGAAACAAGAAAAAAGTCCTACAAAAGGTAAATCATCAGGATGGTTAATTGATCATTCTGCCCTTTAAGTAACATACATTTGAAATTTAACTTATCTTAAATGCTAAATTCCTATTTGCTTTATGGCTTTGCAAAGTATTTTTGACAATAAGTCATTTCCGCTTATGATTAACATATTTTTTATACATGTAAGTATTTTTTTCTCGAGAGTAAGTAAAAGGAGACAAGTCCTTAGTATTTATTGACTCCTTACCTAAAACTTTAATGTGGAGGTTAGTAATTTTATCTTACCAGCATTTTTTTAGGATTGAGAGCATTAATGCTAAAGCGACACGTAACTCCGTAAATACTGAACACACGTACAATACGATAAATGAATCGTGCAGATAAAAAAAAAACATGATATGTCACCCTTTACAGCCTCCATTTTCATTCAAAAGAAAAAAAGTTATGACATTGTAAAGACAAAAAAAACATTAAAAATGCTTTTTCTCGAAATGACCCTTTTGGATGTTAGTAGTTTTGCCTTTCCAGCGACGAAATACGATATTGTTTTTACCGTGTTGAATAGAGGCGCAGATGTAGTGAAATATCCTTTCACATCGTATTTTCACGGAAATGTTAGTATTTGTCATGCTACTTCAGTCTGACTCAGAACCCATCAAGACAACGTGGGGGAACGTCGCATCGCAAGAGCGGTAATCGATATAGAGTGCTTAATACTAGAGTATTTTTTTGTTAATTAAGATTAAGTTTGTTTCCAGTTCTTTTTAATAGCCACGCCGAAAGCATAAAGACCTGGGAAACGTTTAGATCGACAAGCCTGTGAAATTATTTTCAACAATTAATTATATTTCTTCTTGTTTACCTACACCTATTCTTTATATAATTTGATCGTGGTGGTTTTAACATCTCAGTATGATAAACTTCAAACTCGTGGTTTGACATTTGACACTGATAACTAAAAAAGTACTCTATTTATTTAATACAAACATGTCACTTAATAATTCCATAATTCATAGACACGTCGGCATCATTCGGAAGTAGACGTGAGTTCCGAGTTTTCACGATGTGAAAGGATTATTCACTAGATCTGTACGCGATTTCTCTCCCTTAGGCCCTGTTGTTTGATCAGTAGTTAAACTAACTAATTCTTAAAATTCGAAAAAGGAATGGAAAATTTGACACATTTCCTTGAGATTTTAACCATTAGTAACGTTTTTTGACCATTAGTTAGTTTAACTACCGATCAAACAACAGGCCATTAGTACCCACCAAAATAAACAAAATAAGAAAAGTATCAAAATCGTTTATTCCTACTTTGAACGGTAATAAAATATGAAGGTTTTTTGAATTTGCCGCTCTTTTTCAGGTTCAGCTTTCATTAGACAGACTACAAATAAATATCGACATACCGTACCACTAATATTTTCAATTATGATATCGGAAAAAACCGGTATTAGAGAAAAGCTTTGACAGTCTATGGTCTACTCACAGATAACCTCCAGGCTCCATATACTCTTCGTGTTATTCGGTACTTGAAACCTCCAAACTCGTATAAACAAGCACTTACTGATCATACCTTGTATCTACGTGAAACCAACACGACAATGTTATATGACACCACTTGATAACTCAGCGAATAACGTAAAATAAAACCTGTGTTAAAACTAACGTTACTTACCGGAATTTTATTTAGAGGTTATTTTATTTTTGTTGTCACTTTCGTTTTGAAACTTGAAGTTTTTTTTTTGTTATATTATATGCAACGAGATAAGTAGCTATAGAAAACGCGTGCGTTTGTTACCGTGTGCGACAAAATAATAAGAAATAATGGCTGACACTGGCTGAAGTGGGAACCAAGGAGCAAAGCTACTTATGTCGAAGTCTACCAAGAAATTCCTTGCCTCTTTTCGACTCTATCGGTTTGACATTAAGGTCCAAATGGTTAAGTACTATGTTGATCAACTATATATGGATATTGCAGAGTAACCTTTTGATTTGAAGGTATCCTACTAATATTATAAAAGCGAAAGTTTGTGTGTGTGTTTGTTACGTTATTTAGACATTTTATAAGTACAATTATTATAAGTACATCTGTGGTACAATGTTATGAATACGATACAGGTGACGAAATAAAAATTCTGCTTTTTAAGCTAATAAATAGAACACAATGACATGTAACATTCAGTTTTACTGAACGTAATCAATGAATTACGAAAAAATGTGTAGGTAAATCTTTGATTTATAACCTGCTAAACCTACTGGATTTGACTAATTATCGTGTTCACAGAACTATATCGATAGTTCTGTGATCGTGTTAAAGACTCTTCCTCTTTGGTTAAAGTAAGAGCCAACACGTATTTCGGACCCCATATATATTATGTGGCGGCAGCATTTTACAAAGTTTTCTTCAATAATTAATCAATCACTTTTTTTTTTTAAAGTCCAACTCGTGGATTCCAATTGCACTTGTTTCAATATGCGCAGTATTTTGTTTAATGAAATAGGATATTATTGCAGCCTAAATATTGGTTGCTTTTTCGACAGTTTCGTGTTTTACCGGTGTAATTAATTCAGCGCACAGATCGGATTATCGGGAGCCAATTTAATATTTCAGTAAGTGGAGATCAGCTTCTAAAATAAATTTAACGCAGCTAGTTTGGATTTAATTAATGTTAACGATCATGTAAAACGGACATATCTAAAAATAAGATAAGACATTTATTCAGTAAGAAGGCCGCACGGGCACTTTTACACGTCAAGAATCTACCAGCGTTTCCCAAGAGGAGACAGCTGAGCAAGAAACTCAGCAGTCAGTCTTTTTTACGCGCCTGACAAAAAAAAGTAGTGTAATGTTTTCAGGGTTCATGTATATAAAAAATGCTGTCGGGTTTTTAAAGCTTGCTTTTAATTTAGTTATTAAACATATTTCTCACTACAATATATAGGTACTACTTAGTTTAGCATTATATAAAGCTATTAATATTAAATAAAATATAATATCAAATATCATGCGTAGTTAAGCAGGAAAACATTCAAAGAGAAAAAAGGGAAAAAACCACCTCTACTTATGTGTATACATATAAGACGATGCAAGACGACCACATAAGATTTTCGTTATATTTTCCTACATCAACGGTGTCCCGTAGACATGATTGAACTTTTGCATTTGCACAAATTATTATTGACCAAGTTTCGGATTTAGGCCAAGTATTTTTTTTCTGTTGTATAGTCCTTGACCCTATAGTACGTTACGTTTTAGACATCAACAACTTTTTTAATTAAATTTAAGTGCTGGAAAAATTATTTACTACCTACGTCAGGTAATTTATTATAGAAATGGATGCATTGACCAACAAATAATTTAAAGATATAATGTACTTGTTAATTTAAAGATATAATGTATATGTTACTATATTTTTTTAGATTTGGGACCGTTTACGAATTATTAATGTTGAAAAGTGTAATTTTCGCTAAAGTTAAGTGTAGGGCGGACCAGAGCAGTGCGGCTACAGATTAACTCGCCTATTTTAGTTAAAGTACCTCTTTGTCCCTATCAGTCAAATTTAAAGGTCACAATGACGTATAAGAACAAATATATTTTCAACATACTTTAGCTATATGTAGACCGTACCTGGGTGAATCAACTTTTAAGGTACTCCTTTTCTTTTGCGGTATTAAAACCTTCCTGGTGACTTGTCATTAATAATAATGTATGAATATTCAAATCAGACCACTAAAATTACAGACCTTTCACGTTAAACACCACAAATATTTTTTAATCTTCCATAAAACCTGGTAACTCAGGGGAAAATACACATTTGTCATTCAAAATCTAGGGACAACATCGTCCCCTGCGTTACCAACTATATTATTATTTAAAGCTGTAATATTTTAAATAAAATCATTTCAAATGTTAGCCTGTTTGTCTGATTTAATTAGTGTATAAACCACGTCGTTAGCAAATCTATAGTTTTTCTAAAAACATATAATTTGTGAAACATGTCGAAAAATGGGGTGCACTTTAAAAATTGATTCACCCACCTATTGCGCGTTTATGACTTCCTAACACAGCAAACGCTGACTGTGCTGTGGCAGGCTCATTACTATTATTGTGGTGTCTAATATCTTAAACTAAGCTATTTTCATGAAATCAAATACCTAAAGTGTTGTTTTTGTTGTACAAGTGAACACTAGGTCACACCTCATTAAGAACCGCCCGGTACCGGCGCTTCGAGCGGTTAGTATTCTTTATAAGGTCCGACCGAGAACGAGAATAAAATAAATTCTCGGCCGAGATCGAGACCGAGACCGAGACCGAGACACGAAAAAAGGGGTATTTTTTATATTTGCGTTTTTTTAACTATAAAAAAAACCCCGTTGATAATGAAAAAAAGGTTCTATTATGGTTTTAACAAACTTAATACTCAAAATTGAAAAGAACAATACTTATTGTACGACAAAACAAAGGAATTTTTCGCCATTTTACCCTGTAATTAGAAATTAAATCGATTGCCGTGGTGTCTCGGCCGCGGCCGAGAATCTCGGCCGTTTTGCGCCGAGACCGAGACCGAGATCTCGGCACGATTTTTGGCCGAGATTTGCCGAGACCGAGATCTCGGTCGGACCTTAATTCTTTATATGGATTTGTATGGGCATGCGCTCCATACATCAAAAAACAAAACGTGAAGAGACGAAATAAAATAAAGGCCGGAAAAGTTGAAGTTGTCCCGTCAGAGTATAACCTCGTAAGGCCCACCATACTATAAACAGGGAGTTTTTTGTGAGTGGGACTTTGAATCTACCATCAAGGCAATAAAGTTCAATTACGTTTGTTCGATAATGACATTTTCAGTTTATCAAGATAGGAAAATAAACCTTATTACCATTGTAACACAGTTCAAAATAAATTGCCTTGATCATGGACATTCTATTGCACACTGGGCCTTACGAGGTTATAGGGCGCTGCATACGTAACGTGATCAGAGGCCCTACTTTGAAAATCGAAGTTCGAAGTTACGTTAGCTCCATCCCTTTCTGTCGATTTAGTCTCGAAGGACGTGTGACAGAGATGGAGCTAACGTAACTTCGAACTTCGATTTTTAAAGTAGGGCCTCAGGACGTGGACGGGACGGGGACGGGACGTGGTTGCATACATTTTTGGTTTTCCCGTCCCGTACGTGCAATCGTTACGTATGCACATTCCGATACATTTTCTATGAAACGATATTGTCGTCTCGTCCCGTCCCCGTCCCGTCCGTGTATAATCACGTTATGCCGGCACCACACTTCGCTATTCGCTATTCGTTATGCGGCTGCGCCGTATTTGTTAAAGTATTTGTTATCGCGCTTATGCGTTATGCGTGCGAATAAAGAAAACATAGACGAATAAACCCTCCACACTTCGTCGAATAGAGGCGCATAAGCCGAATAACGAATAGCGAATAGCGAAGTGTGGTGCCGGCATTACGCATGCAGCGCCCTTAAAACACAATATTTAAGGGCATCCATTCTCGGCTTTATCATAAGGGCCTGGCCACATAAGTACCACGGCTCAGGCGTGACCGTGTCGTCGTCGGCTGAAAGTCGTGCCACAGACGCCACGACGGCTACAGCCGTAACAAGTTGAAGATCAAAAGAGACTTTGTTCCGTATAAATTAAGTTATAATTTGCATAGCATACCAAACATGTTTAGCGTGTAAGTGACACATTTTAACGTGAAATGGCGCTGCGCCGTAAATAGGCACGTTGCTGGGTAGTGCCGATTGCCGATACACGATGCCGTGTTTAACTATAAAGTGCAATATTAGGTCGTGTGTCCTGCGCGCAGAGGTTAAAATTGCTTGCCGTTGTTACACGACACCGTGCCTTTCTGGGTCAGGCTCTGAATTTTGCCACGTGTAACATAAAAGTAACGTAGATGGTTTTGCGCGACCGTGACGCAAAAGTAACGTAAAAGTGATCTAAAACTTAGTATATAGCTTTGATACATTACCTAATAAATAATTAAAATAAGACAGAGGACAGTTTTATTATCTTTATTGAAACACGAAGTTTATGGAAATATAAATCTAAAAATAAATGTTTTAAAAAACAAAAAACCGCCGAAGTTATTTTTTGCGTTTTTGAAGGCGGTTTTTTGTTTTTTAAAACATTTATTTTATTTTATACTTTTTAGTGATCATAATACGCTGTTACGTAGTCCCACTTCTTAGTTGAAATGAAACTTTAACTTATATCAAGCGCGCCGCAAGCAACGCCGCGGGAAAGTCATAGTCATATTTCAACAAGTAAATATTATTCGTTGTAGGTAGTCGCTGAACTATCTTAATCGAGATATCTTATCGCCACCCTTGAAATCGGTACCATTGAGGAGTTCTGGTGGCCATCTGTGGTCTTCATCATCAGTTCCACTACACCAAATTATACTTTCTGAATGCAAATGCTGGACTTGTTACTAAATATACTAAAATCGCTATATGTTTGCCTACAATATTTGAGGAGTTCCCTCAATTCCTCACTGATCCCCTCATCAGATACAGATTTGGGGACAATGGGACCACCTCGGAAGTATACTCTATCAAACCAAAAAAAAAATTTTGAAATCGGTCGACAATTGACGGAGTAATCGGTGAACATACATAAAAAAAAAAAAACATACAGTGGAACGTATAACCTCCTCCTTTTTTGAAGTCGGTTAAAAAATAACACTGTAGTACAAGATGTTGATTGCAAACCAGATCCTTACCATTTCCTTAATAGAAGCTTATATCAAAAATGCGAACGCGGGAACGCGGTGGATGCGAAAAGCACAAGACCGGTCTGAGTGGAGAGCCTTGGGGGAGGCCTATGTCCAGCAGTGGACGTCTTTCGGCTGACATGATGATGATGATGATGATATCAAAAATGAGTCACGTAAAAGCATATATCTTTACACAATTCTAAAGTAATCATTAAATGGTTTTATTACAGTAAGCATATATCCCAAAAATAATAAATATGATTGCGTATTTATGTTCGATTACAGGTTTTAACAATTATGCTTCTAGTACAAAGACATGCTATTAAGGTAGAAGTGCCCCGACGTAGAAAAAGACATTAAACTTTACTAAGGAATCGGAGTACGCCAAAGTAGTACATGACTCTGAAGATTAACCCCCTTATCTGTCCCCAATTATCTGTCATTGTGACATTTGAATTTGACAGATAAGGACAAAACATTTTATAGCTATACAACCTTTATTCAACGTTTATTAGTAAGGGGGTTAATGTTTTTGGTTTCTTGACATTAGTACAAGGATATAAGACAGAATATAAAAGACTTGGCTTCGGCCTTTGTAAACATAACTTGGATTGGATGTATTATTTACATAAGAATTGGTTTCGGCCTTGAGAAAAAATACACATTTAAGACAAAAATGATTAAAAAAAGACTTGGCCTCGGCCTTAAAATACAAAACACTTCCAGAAGGAAAAAATACAAAAGACTTGGCTGCATGGGCTAAGATCCCTTCGCCTTCCCCGTGTGGGGTAAATTAAACTAAAAAAAAAAATGTTTTTGGTTTCTTACCCCAAATTAATTTTTGATTCCTATCAAGGCAGTACCAATCTTACATAGTATAAAATTATTCGCTTAGCTCTTTTAAAGTACTCAACGGATTTTAAAGCAGTTTTCAGCAATATATAGAGTGATTCAAGAGGAAGGCTTATAACGTCGGTTAAATTCGCAAACCTCGTAAGTCCATTTTCTGCGAAAATGTTTTTTTTATTGAATCGTGTAGCCAATCACCAAACGCATCGATCTATTATTGCATTCAAATGTCAAACAAACCGTTATTTAAAAAATCTACAAATCTACAAATAGAAAAACTCGTAACTCCCCTCCAGGTATGAAGTAATTAGTACTGATGTGTTTTGTCAGCATGGACTTACGAGTTTTGCTTCACATTTCATTTCGGAGATATGTGGTTTTCTGTATTGGAGCAAATTTACATCAGGGATATTTCATGGTTTTAGAAACATTTTAGGTATTTTGAGCAAAAATTCAGATTCAGATCAGATTAATGAGCTTCCCTGCAACTACATGCTGTAATTTTGTGAATTTAACCGACGAAAGTATAATTCATTCTGGATTTTACGGGTGTTTCAGAAAACTTACATAAACCGAAACGAAGCGAGGGCGTGTCGCTAGTTTACGTATAAAATTAAAACCTAACATTAATATTTTATGAATATTCTTTTAAAATGATAACATAAAATTGACAGTTTTCATAGACTAGTATAATGAAGTGAAAATAATTTGTAGTTCAAATAATAAAACTTAAATAATTTATTTACTGAAATGCAACTCGTTGCAAATGGCGTCATATTGGTGAGCGACGATATGTCTCCGGACTTAAGAGTTCTTTATAAAACCTGCCTGCATTAAGCGGGGAATACACTTGTCGTTGGCACACTTGCATAACAGCTCCTTGCACGTGCCATCTACTGTCATTATATATACAATAACTGGCGTATCAGTATCTGGCTCCCACTATAAAAAAAAAAACATTGTGCCAGGTCAAACAGCATTGTTACGAAATGGCATTTTAGGAATGGCATCTAGGGTTTATACTTTTCTACCTGAAAGGTTTAAGAGTCAGACTCGCGTACCGAGGGTTCCGTATTTAAGATAATTTGCTTAGTACCCGCAAAAGAAAATACTCATTTTGTTATGAACTTTATTTTCTATTCAATAAGGTCCATTTTGATTAGCCTAAATTTTAATACAGATTTTTAAAGATTTATTGTTATTTCTCAAAAACTGTAAATTATACATTTACATACATTTTATTTTTCCCATAAAATATAAGTAATTATGTATACGTCAGGATTTTTTCAGATTTTTTGATTTATAAACTTCGGAGATAAGGGGGGGGAACGGTCATTTTTTGTACATTTTTGTCAATAAAACAAAAAGTACATCACATATTTTTTTAAATGTGCAGATTAAGTCCTTTCATATGACACCCCATTTGCTATAATCGAACCACTTTCATTTTTCAACCCCCCTTTTTAATTAGGTATCAAATTTAATTTCATATGTTTTTTACTCTCGCCTTTTTTGCCTCGTGTGGTTGCCGAGTTAGAATAGTGCCACTCCATGTCTTCCCGTGGATGTCGTAAGAGACGACTAAGGGAATAAAGGCTTGTAGTACTGTTAGGCGATGGGCTTGCAACCTGTCACTAATACGCTGGTAAACATCTTAGCCTGATTGTGCAAATTGTGGTTATAGAATTATCAACAAGTTTTTAGAGAGATTGTAATTCTGTAGCTCTGCCTACCCCACTCTGGGAACGAAGGCGTGAGATTATATATGTATGTATGTATGTTTTTTACTAAAAACAGATGCGGATAAGCTAGTCGTAAAACTAAGTATGCCGAGAGAGAGACAGACAACGAAGTCTCACCACAAGGGTTCCTTTTTTACCATTTTGGTACGGAACCCTAAAAACGCCTAAAAGATGAACTTATTAATATAACCCATAGAACATAATAATATTAAACAATTGAGGTTTTTTTTAACATAAATAAATAAATAAATAAATAAATAAATATCAAGGGACGATCTCACACCAACTGACCTAGTCCCAAACTAAGCTCTAGGCTTGTAATATGGGTACTAGACAACGATATAAATACTTATATAGAGAAATATATACTTAAATACATAGAAAACATCCATGACTCAGGAACAAATATTCGCGCTCATCACACAAATATCTGCCCTTACCGGGATTTGAACCCAGGACCGCTAGCTTCGTAGGCAGGGTCACTACCAACTAGGCCAGCGCGTCGTCATTAGTCTAAAATAAATAAGGCTTGACATTAGTGTAAAATAAATATCAAAATCGATTTAGTAGTGTAAGTAATGAAAAACCTTCATGTTTTTTATATTGACCATTTGTAATAATAGGTAAAATGAATAATGTATTCTGCCCTACTGAGCATAATGGCGATATCTCAGACAAACCATCTGTAGAAATTGCAACCTAGTTACAAACATAAGAGAGTTGAATCTGCTTTGGCTATTTTATTTAGTTATTGCATTTTTGCTTAGGAGGGCAGTATTGCATGACAGTATTTTTTGCTATAGGAAAAAAGAGTTTGGACGCCTAAAAGGCCGATCACAAAGATCTCATTAAAATATAAAGAACTGGGGGGTTACCATGATATACTAAAGCAGTTCAGTCTAGGCTGAGAGAAAGGGACAGAGCTATACCAGTTGTATAGCTCTGTCCCTTTCTCCCAACCTAAACTGAACTGCTTTAGTATGTCATGGTAACCCCCCTGTATGTAACCAACCTGCGTAGCACAAATAAATGATTACTACTTACTACTTACTACTTACTTACTGGCAAGCAATTAGATTGCAAACAATTTGAATTACTGGCATGCAATACGCACCTTCAGAACAATAGTGACCTAATTGAGAAATTTTAAATTTCGAAGTTTGAAAGCACAAATTTTGAATTAGGTCATTATTGTTCTAAAGGTGCTTATGTCGGAATATAAATTAAGGTCCTGTTAAACATTATTTCAAGCAATAAAGATTTATTATTATTATTTATTATTTTAAAAACAGATAATCACACAAAAATTACGCTCCCTTAATATTTTTGTTTTTTATTTATGCACAACCTGATAAGTAATCTTTAAGTTAGGTGCATACTTATTAGCAAAATTATTTCACACATCATTTTAAATATCAATTTAATTTCAACATTTTAGTTGTACATTTTGTATGAAAAACCCCCTCCCAAATTGAAGTCGCCAACTTCGCCATACGAATCATTTTAAATTGTGACCAGTCATATTTTTAAGTTCAGAAATAAGGAAGTCTCATAGAAACTCCCCCCTAATAAGTAGAAAGCTTTTTCTTCTTTCTTTATCTTTGCCTACGCAGATCATATTTATTTGTAATCAGGATATTCTACCAATTTTCATACTGCTAAGTCAAGAAATTAGAAAATTTCCATACAAACTTTACCCCCTATTTTACCCCTTTAGGGCGGAATTTTGTCTATTTCACCGACACAGATCATTTTTAATTGTAATCGAGAACTTACATACCTATTTTCATACTGCTAAACCAGAAATGAGAAAACTTCAATACAAACTTTACCCCCCCATTTTACCCCTTTAGGAGGAAATTTTGTCCATTTCACGTACCTACACAGATCATTTTTAATTGTAATCGAGAACTTACACACCTATTTGCATACTGCTAAGTCCAGAAATGAGAAAATTCTATATAAACTTCACCCCCCTATTTCACCCCCTTAGGGGTTGAGTTTCTAAAAATCCTTTCTTAATGCTCACTTACATCATGAAAGGAACCCCTGTACCAAATTTCAAGTTTCTAGGTACAGTAGTTTTGGCTGTGCGTTGATATCTAAGTCAGTCTGTCAGTTTTGCCTTTTATATATATACTAGCTTTCCGCCCGCGACTTCGTCTGCGGAGAGTCAGAATTCGTGTTAAAAGTACCTACAGACATAGTTTTATATTATCTTCAAAGAGTTTTTTTATGAAAAAAGTCCAGAACGTGAATTTTAAGTAAGCGGTCCACAAACACCTTTCTACAAACAATTAACCTACTTAGCAGAAGATTTTCGAAAAAGACCTAAGCTGGATATTTTCTTAATGCTACACTATTCAGTCGCAATACCCGTTTTCATATCTTGTAGGTATACAGAGGGCCCTGCAAAGATGCACTACGCTAACTAACGTTTGTATTCGATTCGTTTTTAAACCAATCGCGTCACTGGTAGACCACGTGACTTTTCGTATCACGTCATCTCCCAGTGACGCGATTGGTTTAAAAACGAATCGAATAGAAACGTTACTTAGCGTAGTGCATCTTTGCAGGGCCCTCTGGGTGGAAAAAACGAACGCCACGTGGACGGCAACTACCTTAAATATTGGAAATAGCAAATTCTACGCAAAGGAGAATTACTTTTTTTTTTTTAAAACATTTATTACTGCATTTATGGATGTTTGAACATTTGCCTGTCTTAACCGGGAATCGAACTGGTCGAATATGACAAAATAATAAAAAAGGGTTTTTTCATGGTCTTTATTTATTTAAAGGTGCGTTATAGACATAAACGATCACTCTCAATGACCCTTTCGATCTGTATCATATAACACGACTTTATTGTTCGACCAGTTCGATTCTCGGTTAAAGAAGACGACTATTTCAAAAATCCAATAATGCATATTTTTGTTTTAAAAAATAAAAGTAAGTCTCCTTTGCGTAGAACTTGCTATTTTCAATATTTAAGGTAGTTGCCGTCCATGTGGTTTTCGTTTTTTCCACCCTGTATACTGCCCTACTAAGCTAATAAGCAGTATACCAAATGTAATAACCAAAGCAGTTTTAATTCTCTTCTGTTAGTAATAAGGTTGATATTGCTACAGGAGTATTATCTCAGATACAGCGTATTGGATTAGCAGGGCAGTATACGTTTGAATGAAAGTAACTTTATTTCCATAAAAACTTTACATTCAGTATCATAGTATAGTCTAAGATCCCAAGTATTTCCCTACAGTTTTTTTATTGATGATGGGTTTGTTCTTGACTATTTGTTTCTTTAAGGGGCAAAACACTGAAGCTTACAATTTTTTAGATGCTAACATTCATGTATCTGGAAAAAAAACCAGCTTAAATTCAAACTTGGACTCCGCTTTTCACACTGTTAAGGGCTTATTTTAAAACCTGTTTTTATATTTAATTAATAATGGTGTTGATATCGAGTTTCATGTATCTAACTTCCCCGGTCATAATTCTTATTTATAGGTAAAAAGTAACCTTAATACCAATAATGTCTACATTTCTCTCATCAAAAATTACCAAATTCCCACACAAACTTCTACCCCCATTTTACTCCCTTTTCCGAAATTGCCGTATTTTTAATCATTTAGTATGTCGTAAACTATTCTCATTTTAAAAATCGCTAAACCCTCAATTTTGCCACCTTTTGGGGTAGTTTTTCAAAATCGCCCAACGCCTTTTTAGAGTTCCGTAACAAAAATGGCAAAACCTCTTATAGTTTCGTCATGTCCATCCGTCCTTCCGTATTGCACACGCATTTTACTCAAAATCTACAGAGGTACATTGATGAAATTTGGAGTAGGAATAGGTGTCTTGTAGAAGCCGCTACTTAGTTTGGTAGTGAAATAACAAATATAAATATTTCTAAGTTGGGCACTCCCTCCAACATGTGACGGTAGATGAAAAAAAAAGCGCCATAAATCATCGTGCAAAACATATTTCGATAGTTCATTTAAAACACAACTTCAACTTCTACCGCCCATTTACCACCGCCATTTACAGGGATAGTTTTTCCAAAATCTCCGAAATCAATTTAGTAGCCCTGACACAAATTCACACGCTTCTCACTTACAAAAAATATCCGAACGCGCTTATTTACCTACTAACTTCGATAGACGCTAAAATAGCAAGCAGTTGTATTTTCTATTAATAAACAGTAGCCTAAATACAAATTTTCACAATTCTCACTTCAAAAATGGCCACCATCCGAAACTTCTACCCCCCCTCCTTACCACCTTTTGGGTAGTTTTTGCTAAATCGCCGAAAAATTACATTTTTTTTATAAAAACAGTAGTCTCACCACATTTCTCCCTTTACAAATGTCCAAAATGCCATACAAATTTCTACCGCCAATTTGCCCCTATGTTTTACCAAAATCGCTAAAAGTAATACACAAAATTTTCCACGTTTCTCACTTCAAAAATATATACCTACCATACAATTTTCTACCCCCATTTTATATGTGTCTGAAGTCAAAAGTCTTTGACCAGTGTGTGTTGCCAGTGATGACTTACGGATCTGAGACGTGGGCGCTAACAATGGGCCTTATAAGGAAGCTCAAAGTCTCTCAGAGGGCTATGGAGAGGGCTATGCTCGGGGTTTCTCTGCGTGATAGAATCAGAAATGATGATATCCGCAGTAGAACTAAGGTTACCGACATAGCCCGAAGAATAGCCAAACTTAAGTGGCATTGGGCGGGGCACATTGCTCGCAGGACTGATGGCCGATGGGGTCAGAAGGTTCTTGAGTGGCGTCCGCGGACCGGGAGACGAGCTGTAGGTAGGCCTCCAACAAGATGGAGTGACGACCTTGTAAAGATCGCGGGAACGCGGTGGATGCGAAAAGCACAAGATCGGTCTGAGTGGAGAGCCTTGGGGGAGGCCTATGTCCAGCAGTGGACGTCTTTCGGCTGACATGATTATGATGATGATATTTGCCTTGAAGAGCATTTCTTTCATGTTGCAAGTTAAATTAACCATAAAAAAATCCCCACACAAACTTTGGAAATCCTTTCCATCCCCCAGGGGTTGTATTTGCTGAAATACGTCTCTAATTATTTGTATTGCAGAGCATTTCTTCCAAATTTCAAGTAAAATTGACCATAAAAAAATCATAACACAAACTCTGCTACCCCTTTCCATCCCCCAAGTGGTTGAATTTTAGTAATCGAATACGTGTCTTATTATTTTTATTGTAGAGCATTTCTAACAATTTTCAAGTAAATTCGATGATAAAAATATTTTTTCTAAACAGACTTTGCAACCCCCTTTCATCCCTCTAGGGGTTGAATTTTAGTTATCGCCGAAATACGTGTCTCATTATTTTTATTGAAGAGCATTTTTACTAAGTTTCAAGTAAATTTGACTATGAAAATACTTTTTCCCATACAAACTTTGCAACCCCCTTTCATCCCTCTAGAGGTTTAATTTTAGTAATCGCTGAAATATTGTCGTATTATTTGCATTGAAGAGCATTTCTACCAAGTTTCAAGTAAATTGGACCATAAAAATATTTTTTCCCATACAAACTTTGCAACCCCCTTTCATCCCTTTAGGGGTTGAATTTCAAAAAATCCCTTCTTAGTGGATCTCTGCATCACAAAAAGAAAATACTGCCCAAGTTTCATATTTCTAGCATTATTAGTTTTGGCTGGGCGCAGATGAGTCACCCGGGACATTGCCTTTTATAGATATACATATATATGTATATAGATAGAAGATAGATAGATAGATTAGGTTCAAGTGACGATCGAGTAGCTGAAAGTCGTAGTATTGGTTGGTTAAACTCAAGCTAGCGCGACGTTCAAAAAATAATCGCAGGATTTTTTGATGCAGGATGCACAAAAGCGACCGCCGTGGAAGCTCTTTGAAGGTCCCGCAATGGACTTCTAATATGACGAAAAGACAATGCGTTCTTAGTTCCGCCTTAAGCTCTCGCAAACTTATCGTTTATATCCACAATGTAGAGCTTTACCGTCGAGTTTTCCGGTTGAATCAGTAAAAGTTCGTCGTAATTACGGTTAAAATCACTGATTGAACTTCCATAAGTCGTTACTCATTAAAATAAATACGTAGAATTATAACCAGAGCTCGGAATAGGTAGTGCCTATTTACCTAAACTTGGCGGGAGGACATAACTAAGAGTGGTTAAAACCACTAAAAATAATTATTTCTTATTATTGAATGCGGGATTTCCCGGGATTGACTGTATTACTCTAAAGGCTTAATATATTTAACTTCACTTCTAAATCAGGTCGCAAACTGCAGGTAGTAAGTACACAGCTGAAGTGTCGGCTACATCTGTTTTTGTTGAATACATTCTATATGATATTATAATTCTATTTAAATCAACAAAATATCAAATTTAAGGCTCCCTTTGATTCAATTTGATCTATATTGTATTGTTTTATGACTGATTGTTATTTCAAGATAAATAAATAAATAATATGCAATATAGCAAGATTTATAATTAAAGCTAAATGTATTAAGCCTTTAGAGTAATACAGTCAATCCCGGGAAATCCCGCATTCAATAATAAGAAATAATTATTTTTGGTGGTTTTAACCACTCTTAGTTACGTCCTCCCGCGAAGTTTAGGTAAATAGGCACTACCTATTCCGAGCTCTGATTATAACAGTTTTTAATAGTAGGAGATCCAAATAGGAGACGATTTGCACCGGGCTGTTTATTCGATACAAAGTATTTTATACCAAATTTAATATGCTAAGTAATATGTGGCGAATAGGTAGGCTGAAAAATTTCAGTCCAGTACCTATATAATTAATAATAAAAAAAAAAAAAACTTCGTTTTAAAAAATTACACTAGCTTGTTTAATGGGCAAATTACATACCAATCGAAATTATGAAGCCTATAGAATATGCAAACGTTAGTTTGACTATTTTTTTCTCGTCAAGCTATTGGGTAGGCAGGTATAAACAGGTAAGTCGGTACTAGTAATTCTAATTTGCACCAAACCTAACGTTTGCATATTCTATAGACTTCATACTTTCGATTAGTATGTAATTTGTCTATTAAACAAACATTTGCAATATAAAAAAAAGTCTTTATTTTTTTAATGATATAAGTACTGGACTGACATTTTTCAGCCTACCTATTCGCCACATATTATTTAGCGTACTTATTAAATTTGATATAAAATACTTTTAATCGAATAAACAGCCCGGTCCAAATCTTCTCCTATTCGGATCTTAGACCATAAGGGCAAATGACTGATGATTATAATGTTTCACGAAATGCACAAGAAATAGTTGTAGAAAACTTACAGAAAAGTGCCGCACTAAAAATTAAAATTACCTGAAAAACACCAACAACCGTAAATGACTGGAGTTACAAACTGCTAAAAGAGTATAATTTTTTAATCATTATTATTAATAGTTAATTTATTGATATCAAAAAAATATCCGAAAGTATAACGTCAATTATTTTTTAAAACCACTTATTTAAAACACTCGACTCTCTTTAAAAGTTTATCGAAAAAGGATCAAAACACAAAGAAAACAGTTAAAACGCCGTATCAATTAAAATAATTCACTTAGACACAAAAACGTAGAGACAACTTTGAACCCTACCTGATCAATTTAGTGCATGTACTTGTTGAATATTCACTGGTACTGGGTTGGAGGGAGACGACCCAACTTAATGCAGTGACTGTTGCCCGAGGACTGCTGGAGAGGCGACCCGCGCGAGGGACCTGCATCTCAAACCAACGGTTTGACATGCGCACTACGCGTTGTGGAATATACAGGTGACTGCAGGGTCGTGATCCTAACTTAATTTTCCAACTCAGTAAATGGTTGAGCTCTTAGTATAGTGGTTTTTGAAACAGTTAAAGTTTAGCTCTTTATTAATAGTACATTATTGCCTAGGCGTGGAAGTAGGCAATTGCGGGCCGAGTATTGGTTTAAACGGACGAGCTTGCTGTTCGTGCCGAGGCAAATATAGTTCTTTTCTCAAAAATTGCAAGAAAAGAATTGTGTTGGAGTAAAATCTTTATCGCTTGAACTTATTTTTTGAATTGCATACAAACAGAAACTTCATGTGAAAAAACCATCACTCCGGTTACCGCCTTATTGTTTATGACAAGGAGAAACGTAAGCTTTGATTTTAAAAAACATAAGCCCAGAAACACGTAAAAAAAAATTGTTACGAATAAAATTTGGATGTATGAGACTTGTGCCCTCATTTTATTATGGCCCTTTTCACTTCTTAAAAAGTTACAAGCTAGATAGTAATGGAATTTGTATGCAACATTGCGGGCTTGTTTAGCGAGCACGCAATGTTTTTTTTTTTTAATTTGAGAACTGTCAGTAAACTATGTACTTCGCGTCTCAATATGTAGATAGGAATGTCAACACTTCCGGACATTTTTGAGAAAAATAATATTAACGATCTGACGAGTTAGAAATTGAGTATGTAGGGTGGCCATGATCGCGAATAAAATAAATTCATTCAATGTTTATTTGAACAAATTACTTAATTGTCTTAACGCTTTTAAATCTATTACGTTGTGTTTAGGGAATGCAAATTAACCGGTTATTAACCGTTTTTGTATGAAAATAACCGGTTAAAACCGGTAAAACCGGTTAAAACCGGTTATTTGCATTCCCTAGTTGTGTTCCTAATGGTGTAGTGAGTTTTAGTTTACTTTGTTGCTACACGACCCCGCAGTCACCCTGTATTTCAAAATTATCGATATTCTGACGTATATTTTAGGAGTAAGGGGGCAAAACTGCCCACTGATGCGCACCTGATAATTACAATGCACCTAAAGTTAAAATTAAATCTATTAGTTCTTAATCAAGCGCGTTTCCATAACACGTCTGGTTGCGTCCGAGATATTTTTTGCCGTACGCGGAAAAAGATCGCGAGATACGATTCCTATAACTCTATACCTTTCATTTACTGGAATTTGGCATGGTCTAATAAAACAAGGTCATCTCTTCCGAAAAGGGACACTTTCTACGTCATCACAAAGTTGCCACTTGATTAACCACTATCCTAAAATAAGGAAAAAAATATATTTTAGGTTATTGTACGGTTTTATTTCAAATATATATATATCACGAATAATATAAGTCACGAGCATAATTTACACATTCACTTTCATTTAATGTTTTATTTTAATATTGTACCTATATACATTTATGCATGAAAATAAATAACAGAGTTTATTTTTTTAAAGTTTACATTGCACTGTGGAATTACAACCTGATACTACAGGGGTGTAATTCTCTCAACAAGCAAAGATGAGCGAACGCAAGAGTGAAGGTCCAAGCGGCGAGTTTAAGTAGTCCCGACAGAGCGAACAAAACACGTTTTAGCGCGTGTATTCTCAATTAGGCAGCCTTATACGTCCGACCCATCGTTCACCAGAACTTTATCACGGCATTCAGTCGCCAGGCATCACCGGATTCAACAGATCAAACTGGCCGGTTACAAATTTGTCAACTTGATGTTTCCCGTCATACTATTCGAACCTATGAGAATATCATATTCCGCTCTCGCTCGGTATCATGACGCTAATGACACTCCAATGATTTTCAAACTGTCGCGGTAAAAGTTGTCGATGAGTTTTCTTTGTAATATTAAAATGCTTAAATGCTCTATTAAAAGCTGTAAGAGCAGAAAGGGTAGGACACAGTCGGTTTCTATACTTTTCCAACAAAATAATCGCTTGCCGAGGAGTGGCTGCGATATTGCGGGCCTAAAACAAGGTTAAATATGGTGAGTAGTATTTTATGTCCTATTGTACATAAATGAGAGGAAGCGCCGAATAAAAAAGCGCTTATCAATATTCAAGTTCTCATAACCTATAGCCCAATATTTAGAACTTATGTTTTATTTTGTTATTTGTAAAATCGTATATTTACCATTAAATGTTCAACATTTAAGTGCCGGTGGTCACAGCACATTGCTCGTAGAACTTATACCCGTACCTACGTCCAAATGCAGCAACACGTCTATACATTTTTTTTTATAGAGAACAGTAAATGGTTAAAACGTAAAACCTATATACAATGATAGTCTTAAGTTAATATATACGAACTTATATAATACACTGGTAAAATCTAAGCGTAATTGTGCAAAATGTGTTGAGGAATTACTGCGAGATAGTCATCCACGTTCCTGCCGAGACCCCGACAGATTGCTACCTGATGGTTTTTCCAGATTAGCGAAGCACAAAAAAAGTTGCTTAACAATGTGTATAAAAGTATACAACAAAATACCGAGTGAATTTAAATCGAATAATTATAGGAAATTTAAAATAAAATTATATCAATGGTTACGTAATAATACTTTTTATAGTATAAATGATTTCTTTGACACGTAATTGTGACTTATTTTCTTATTTTTATTTATTAGTTATAAGCTTTTAAGTGTAATTTGCACACCGGAAACGGTTAAACATGTAAACCTGCCAGTAGTTTAATAAGACCTAGATGTATACATTTAACGGTAATGTTTAACGCAAATAAATGATTATCTTATCTTATCTTATCACCAAGTTTTTAGAGTTGTTTGTAATTCTGTAGCTCTGCCTACCCCACTCAGGGATGAAGGCGTGAGTTTATGTGTGTATGTTCTTTAAGTTATCAGAGATAGTAAAAATAACTCCGGAAATCACTTCAAGGGAAAGGAAATATTTTTGCCCCAGTATTTCTTACTAAATGTATTTTTCCCGAGTAAAATCTATTCTCGTATCATCTATTTTTTTTGTTCAAACAGGATGTCTAATACAGGAAAGGAAGCCTAGCAAACTCTTTGTAGTTTTAACTTTAGCGTGATGACTTCAATAGGAACGTTTTATTACGTAACTAGCTGGGCTTTTTTTAAACTTCCGTAAAAAAAGAGGGGTGTTAAAATAAGTTTTATAACGACGCCGACGACGACGACGAAGACGACGACGCGCCGGCCTAGTTGGTAGTGACCCTGCCTACGAAGCTAGCGGTCCTGGATTCAAATCCCGGTAAGAGCAGATATTTGTGTGATGAGCGCGAATATTTGTTCCTGAGTCATGGATGTTTTCTATGTATTTAAGTATGTATTTCTCTATATAAGTATTTATATCGTTTTCTAGAACCCATAGTACAAGCCTAGAGCTTAGTTTGGGACTAGGTCAATTGGTGTGACATTGTCCCATGATATTTATTTATTTATTATTTTATTTTATTTATGCCGTAGCTCCAAAACGGATGAACCGATTTGGATGATGTTTTTGATGAGCCCAACGAGTCCTTCCGTTCGTCCGTCATAAATTTAAAGAGATATATCTTTTGAACAGTGTACTTACATTTTTTTAAAGAAATTGGAGTAGTAAGGGCGTATCTTTCAAACATATCTAATTTTAGTTTTGTTTAAAAACAGTAAAATATACCGGCGTCAAATTTGGTATCATTATATCGAGGGTTGAGTGGTCAAACCCGATAAATCGAAATAATTGTTTATTCAAATTTGAATTGTCTTGATATATTCATTAATGTTCTTTTTGAAACAACAAGTTATAGAGTCTGACCAGCGAGTGGTGACACAAGCATTTTTCTCAAATTCTTCATATGGCAACAATTTTACCTATGAAACAAGCTGTCACATTATGAGTACCTATCCAGTCGCTATGCATTTCGTGTTACCAGGTAGTGATTATTTTGAATTTGCCGCCTTTTTTTTGTGACACAATTCGCTGGTCAGACTCTACCGACTTATCGGGTTTGACCACGCAACCCTCGATATGACAAACCCTAAAAATAACAAATGCTAAAAAATCGTAAGCTGTGAGTTGTGCTCGAGCTGATTCGATTCAAAATTGAATTCACATAGGAATATACTGCCCTCCTAAGCAAAATGCAATAACTAAATTCAATAGCCAAAGCAGATTCAACTCTCTTCTGTTTGTAACTAGGTTGCAATTTCTACAGATGTTTTGTTTGAGATATCGCCATTATGCTTAGTAGGGCAGTATAGTAATAGCGGCCTTTACACGGCACAGTTTGGACCGCGGGAAACGCCACGCGCCATTCCACGCGCCAGTCCGAACCGTAGGTTTTTTACTATTTTACTATTACAGTTGCATTTACACGTACGGTTCGGAGCGAAGATTGGAATGGCGTGTGGCGTTTCCCGCAGTTCGAACTTTACGTGTGCAGGCCGCTATTGCATATGTGGCATAAAATTTATTGTCCGAAACTGTTTTAGCATAACAGACTTGGCATAATCGGTTTTTGCCGAATGGTAATGTGGCAGAAACCTTATTTAGCATAATTTGTAACATCCCGAAAATGAGTTAGTCCGAAACTTTTTACCCCGAATTTTGTTTTCGCATAATTTTTCTCCAGATTAAACGGACAATATTTTTTTAAATGTTTTGTGTAATCCTGGTAGAATAGAGTAGGTTAGGTTAGGTTTATTTTATAACTTTTCAAAAAATTCAAAGGTATCAGTAGAATAACAATTATGCGAAATTAGTATTCTGCGAAATCATACATTCGGACAATTTATGTATTCGGACTAACGAAATTCTGCGTAATCAAACTATGCGAATGTAGATTCTGCGACGCCAGATTATGCGTAAAGCCTAATATGGCTATATAGTATAGATTATGCCACACAGAGATGGGCAAAATTTATTCGAATGACGAATAACGAATAAGAATAAACAAATTATTCGCTAATAACGAATGAAATTCTCGAATGATTATTCTTATTCGAATAAATTATTCGTCGAATAATTCATTTGCGAATAATTTATTCGCGGATAATTTATTCGTTAAATGAATTGCCCCGAATAATTATTATATACTACTTATTATACCTGCTCCATTGTTCTCTAATAAATTAATAAATTATTCGTTATTCGAAAAGTAGTCGAATGATTCATTCACGGATAAATTATTCGCGAATAAATCATTCGCAAATAAATTATTCGATGAATAAATTATTCGCGTATAAAAATTATTCCTAATATTTTATTTTAGTATGCCCATCTCTGATGCCACAAAGCATTATTACTTACAAAATTATGCCACAACAGGGTGAACCTCCGGAACCATCGGTAGGCGAGTCCGATCCGCACTTGACCTGTTTTTTAAAGAAGGCTTGTTTTACCGAAATGGTTCTTAGCTAGGTTTGATTAAATTGGGTTCGTAAGGCACAATACTGCCCTCCTAAGCAAAAATGCAATAACTAAATTCAATAGCCAAAGCAGATTCAACTCTCTTCTGTTTGTAACTAGGTTGCAATTTCTACAGATGTTTTGTCTGAGATATCGCCATTATGCTTAAAAGGGCAGAATATGCAATAGGATGTACATAATCAAGGCAATTTAATTTGAACTGTAATGCAATGGGAATAATGTTTATTTTCCTATCATCTTAAACTAAAAATGACATTATTTAACAAACGAACTTGAACTTTATTGCATTGATGGTAGATTCAAAGTTCCACTTACAAAAAACTCCCAGTTTAAAAAAACATATCATGCTGAGTTCATGTTGAAGAGGGCATTTGTCGAATAAAACATCTGCGGGCCTAGTATGGCTGCAAATGTGGATAAAGCATCCGTCACTCTCGTACTAATACGTACAGAAACGTGTCAAAAAGTGACGGTTGCTTCATTCACATTTTTTCACGCGATAAAGCCATATTAGGCCCCCTGTTCTTTGAGCTATCGATAAAGTTTACTTTTTCAGGGAGGGCAAGCGAAAGCATGGCGGGCAACTCCTTAGGTACAAGGATGTGCTTAAACGGCATATGAAAAGATGCGACATTGAGCCGTCTCGCTGGGAGAAGCAGGCTACCAAACGACCCGAGTGGCGGACTCTGGTGTAAACCAAAGTCCACGATTTTGAAAATCAACGGCGCTCTGGGTGGTGATTCTCTCAACAAGCAAAGGTGATCGTTCGCTCGAGTGAAGGTCCAAGCGGCGAGTTTAAGTTGTCCTGACAGAGCGAACAAAACACATTTTAGCGCGTGTATTCAATTTGGCAGCATGACTTCACCAACGTATAAGGCTCCCTAATTGACAATGCACGCGCCAAAATGTGTTTTGTTCGGTCGGACGGGACTACTTAAACTCGCTGCTTTTATTCGCTCACCCGTTCGACCGGCCGCCGTTTTTTGAGAGAATAACACACCTGAGCTTGACGCTAAGCGCGACGAACTGGTCCACCTGCGGCAATTTCTTATAATATTGTCAATGGTGAGCTCACATGCCCGCAATGCACAAGAACTTTCACAAAGAAAATTGGCTACATAAGCCGCATGCGCGCTCACCAGCGACAACAGGGTCTTCTTTAAAATGGTCGCCGTGACCGAGACCGGTCCGACCAATCAAAGTTTACTTTTATACAAGTTTAAAGGCAGAGGCTTAAAGTCGTCTAGAGATTTGTAAAAAAAAATATGCTCATGTAGTAAATTGATCAGTAATAATATTTGTTATTGACGTACTATCTCGCAATGGAAACGCACTGCCACCCCTCTCGAGAGTTTGATGAAATCGTGATGCACATGTATTGGTTACAATATGTAACACGGTTGTATATGTGTGTTTGAGTCGCTTCCGGGGACGCGGTGAAATAGCTCAGCTTGCAACCTATGTATGGTCCGTTCTAATGGACTTGTCTCAAACAATTTTATAACCTCAAAGTGGTTCACCCTGTTGTGGCATCATTTTGTAAGTAATAATGCTTTGTGGCATCAGAGATGGGAATACTAAAATAAAATATTAGGAATAATTTTTGATTCGAATGATTATTCGAATAAAAAATAATTCGTAATATTTTTATACGCGAATAATTTATTCATCGAATAATTTATTTGCGAATGATTTATTCGCGAATAATTTATCCGTGAATGAATCATTCGACTACTTTTCGAATAACGAATAATTTATTAATTTATTAGAGAACAATGGAGCAGGTATAATAAGTAGTATATAATAATTATTCGGGGCAATTCATTTAACGAATAAATTACCCGCGAATAAATTATTCGCAAATGAATTATTCGACGAATAATTTATTCGAATAAGAATAATCATTCGAGAATTTCATTCGTTATTCGCGAATAATTTGTTTATTCTTATTCGTTATTCGTCATTCGAATAAATTTTGCCCATCTCTGTGTGGCATAATCTATACTATAACCATATTAGGCTTTACGCATAATCTGGTGTCGCAGAATCTACATTCGCATAGTTTGATTACGCAGAATTTCGTTAGTCCGAATACATAAATTGTCCGAATGTATGATTTCGCAGAATACTAATTTCGCATAATTGTTATTCTACTGATACCTTTGACTTTTTTGAAAAGTTATAAAATAAACCTAACCTAACCTACTCTATTCTACCAGGATTACACAAAACATTTAAAAAAATATTTTCCGTTTAATCTGGAGAAAAAATATGCGAAAACAAAATTCGGGGTAACTATACATTCGGCGTAAAAAGTTTCAGACTAACTCATTTTCGGGATGTTACAAATTATGCTAAATAAGGTTTCTGCCACATTACCATTCGGCGAAAAACGATTATGCCAAGTCTGTTATGTTAAAACAGTTTCGGACAATAAATTTTATGCCACATAGAGGGAACCCCCCAAGTGCTCCCTTTTCGCCTAAAATAACAATTTTGTCGTAAAAAAACTATCCATGATGTAAAACCAGGAAAAGTGTGTGCAAAATGTGTTCTCTAGTTGCTTTATATAGCTGAAAACGGGCATTTTAGCCAAAAATTATGCATTTTGAGGTTATAATAGTGTTTACTAGGGCATGCTCCCGGGAAATCCCGGTTCTGTAATTCCCGGGAAATCCCGGGAATTTCACAGGTCCTAAAGAACCGGTACTGAAGATTACATCCCGGTTCTCCCGGTTCTTTCCATAAATACCAAACAAATATTGTGGCGCGTATCACATATATCCAATTCACACCTGAGCGACGACGCCGGCACAAGCGGCAACATCGCATCAACATCCATCATATTTTGTGGCATATTTGCAATAATTAATCTCTAGATTTATAAAAAGGAAGAACAAATAACTTTCTAGAAAATATTTTCCTTAATCAAAATTTGTTTTTGTTGAAGAAAACGTGCATGATTTTATTGCATATTTATTATATTTAAAGTTTCCTAATGTTTTTCAATCGTTTTTTATCTCAAATGTCCATGATTGCGGTGATTTGAGGTAAAAAATAAAGAACCGGGAGAACCGGGAATCCCGGTACCGTCCCTGCTTAGAACCGGGAAATGGAAGTTTCGGAACCGGGCCCGGTACTGCATGCCCTAGTGTTTACTAAATAAGACAACTCTATTGGAATGGACTATAGTGTCTATTTCGGCAACGTTTGCAATTTGTAATGAATTTGAAACGTAACGTTTGTGAATTGGTTACAAATACGGCGCTGGCGTTGAATGTTTACTTCGTAGGACGTTTGGTGGCATTTTGTGGTTCTAAAATCCATGGAGACGCTTCCTAATTATTATAAACGTACACTCAAGGACTTTAATTGTTATTATTATTTATTTATATAAATGGCGACTACAAGTTATGTAATTTTGCCAATGTCAAGTATATATAAGCAATTGTACAGTCAAGGACTTTAATTGTTATGCCACTATGGAACCCTGTCGCATAAGGTTAATCATTCATTTAAGCGTAATTCTTGTCATGTGGTTTGACGCTGTCATTATGACAGGGTTCCATAGTGGCAAAACAATTAAAGTCCTTGACTGTACGGTGAATCGTCGTTGTCGTCGGCGTCTTCCAGTCCCAGTCGGCACACCATTGAAGATGGCGGGCATCCACTTCAATGGCTTGGAGTGTTCTTGACCGCTCATTCAGAATCAAATTTTCACTGTTATTTTATTTGATGCATATTCTTCGTCAGTGTTGGAGGTTACTTCACAAAGTTGCCTGGATTTGCGAACCAAAATCAACGATAAAGTAATTTACAAAAAATGAAATAAATAGACAGATGTTTTCAAAATGACAGCTAGACAAGAAACCCACTTTAATTGTTATGCCACTATGGAACCCTGTCATAATGACAGCGTCAAACCACATGACAGAAATTACGCTTAAATGAATGATTAACGTTATGCGACAGGGTTCCATAGCGGCATAACAATTAAAGTCCTTGGCACCACTTAGATTTTTGCCTTCAGTGTTGTCATTTTTTTTTTGACGACGCGTTGGCCTAGTTGGTTGTGGCCCTGCCCACGATGCTAGCGGTCCTGGGTTCAAATCCCGGTAAGGGTAGATATTTGTGTGATGAGCGCGATGAGCGAATATTTGTTCCCGAGTGTAGGATGTTCTCTTATTCAAGTATATGTACATATATTTCTCTATATTGATATCTCGCTGTCTAGTACCCATAGTACAAGCTTAGTTTGGGACTAGGTCAATTGGTGTGACATTGTCCTCTGATATTTATTTTATTTATCACTTTTGTTAGCGAAGATTCGAGTTCGGGATCATTCTTTATGTGAGTGTACGGTCTCCTAGAGGGGCCTCCGGATCATATGTGACGTTATCTATTAAAAGGGACATTATTGTCGATGGCGCTTACGCCGCTCTGCGTCACGCAACGTTGTATCTATATCGGAGCATCTTTAATAATGGCGGAAGCGCCATCGTCAATAAGAGCCACATACACCGTGCCCGGGTCGTACCCGAAGGATTTTAACCATCGATTCTAGACTCTATTTGGAGTATAAAATGTTGTGTAACATGTAGTCCAATAACGCATAATTTCCGAGATTTTTATTATTTAAAAAACAATTCCATAGTTAATTTAATTTGAACTCTGTTACCTCAACCTAAAGCATTATTTACTAAGAAAGACTCATGTTGTAAGTAGCAATATCATCAACGTACAATGTAAATTAATTTAATCAAATTCTTAGTAAATAATCCTTAAGTTAAGGTGACAAATTACCTGTGCTGAAACCAGCATTACCTGTGGACCTGTGGTAGTAGGTGACAGCGATGACAGGTGTTAATTTTGGAAGATGTTCCAAATTTGGATCTCATTACCTTACAATATTCGATAACGTAATTTCAAAATTACGTTACAGCTGTCATCGCTGTCACCTACTACCACAGGTAATGCTGGTCATTTGCCTTTCGGCTTCTAAACCCATCTTAGAGTACTTATAATATATGTGTAGATAAAGTATTGTACGCGACTCTGCGTAATTAGCATTACGCAACCGTCACGTTATTGGAAAATCGTTTTTCACTTGTCACTTGTAACTTCTAACCTTGACACTGGCAGAATTTTATCGGGCAAATTAGTTTTAACTATATGTATTTTAAGCATAGAGTACATTTTTATTTGTTCTTAACATGAAAATGACATCTTGTAGGAGCAAAGGCAACTGAACTTTATTTCCTTGCTGGTAGATTGAAAATCGCACTTACAAAAATGTTTCTGTGTGTAGTCTGGTGGAGCTCACGAGGATATACCTTATAGCTATTGTTATAAGGTATATGCGTATACGCAAGTTATTGAGAACACGTTGCGTCATACCAGAAGAAGATCTCATGCGCATAATGCATGATAAGCGACCATTACTAGCGAGACGAAAGCTATAATATGTTTTTTATTTTACTTGTGTCTCACTCTAGATGCACAAATGTTTGTTAGCACTTGTTTCATTAGAAAAGGTCACTCTTTAATTTGCCACGGTGGAAAGTGACAGCACGCGACTTAATGCGACATTAAATTTAATAAACGTTTGTGCAAACGAAACTCAGTAAATACTACTAAAATTGGTCAATATTTTGTGATACACATCTTATTGCGGGATTAATCATCAATATAAGTAATTCGTAAATAAATTAAAATCCTGAATTAATGGAAATGCATAAATAAACTGAAACAAGATGCGAATGATAAAAAAATTAGCAAGTTGCGTATCCCGTAAATTTAAGTATACAGGAAATTTTGTATGACCGCCTAGCATGGGTCTCGTAAAGTCTTACCCCTTCATTCATAAACGCACAATAAACCTAATTTAGCTAAAGTATTCTTTGTCACTTTCTGTAACATGCAAATGACTATTGACAGTTAAGGACAGAGCATATTCCAAGCACACTTTACCTATTAAGAGGGTAAGACTTTATTATGAGACTCATTTTAAGCGGTAATACAAGATATCCTGTATACTTACATTTAATAACATATTTTAAACTTTAATGACCTCAGAGAGCCCTGCCAAGATGCATTGTGCTAACTAGCGTTTCTATTCGATTCGTTTTTAAACCAATCGCGTCACTGCTAGATGACGTGATACGAAAAGTCACGCGATCTACCAGTGACGCGATTGGTTTAAAAACGAAACGAATAGAAACGTTAGTTAGCGCAATGCATCTTGGCAGGGCCCTCAGTTTATAAATTGTATCTATCGCTTGCAAAGTTTCATTCTAGATTCATATCGCTAAGTATCGCTACGCACTTCCAGTCAATTAGTGAGCAACTGCCCTAATAAAGGCAAAAACAAACCGTTGCGTATAGATTTTATTAAATCTAGGCCTGTTTGTACATAATTGAACGTAATCTTAGTTCATGGAATGAATGCATGTATTTTTTTTTGAGATAAATAGAGTATTGCCGCGACTTCGTACGGGTAAACTTAATTTGTCGCTACTATTTCTTCGATCTGGCAACCCCCACATATTAAAAAAAAAATGTGCTCAAAAATCTATCTTATAACAAAAAATTGCAATTGCTTGTAGACAAATTACATACCATTCGAATTTATGAAGCCTATAGAATAAGCAAACGTTAGGTTAACTATTTTTCCCATCATAACTATTGGCTAGGTTAAACATGTAAGTCCGTACCTACTAATAATTTGCACTAAACTTAACGTTTGCATATTCTATAGTCTTCATACTTTCGATTAGTATATAATTTGTCTATTATATACTAAACAAGCAATAGCAATTTAAAAAAAAAGTTCATTTAAGTACTGGACTGAAATTTTTCAGCCTACTATTCACCATAATTATATTACTTACCATATTAAATTTGACATAAAATACTTTTTATCGAATAAACAGAGATGCATTGCGCTAACTAGCGTTTCTAGTCGTTTCGTTTTTAAACCAATCGCGTCACTGGTAGATGACGTGACTTTTCGTATCACGTCATCTACCAGTGACGCGATTGGTTTAAAAACGAATCGAATAGAAACGCTCAGCGGGTGAAGGTCGTCTCCTTCGGATCTTAGACCAATAGAGCGACGCAAGTTTCAACGCATCGTGTGGCATGTCGTTCTAATTTATACATACCTATAGGTAGAACAAAGCAGCAGCGACACTCGTGTAGCATCCCTCTTAAACGATGTCCATTGATTATTCAGGCGCTGTAAGTGAATTTCACAACACAACCTTACACAGATTGACCTGAACTTGCGCCTTAGCGACAGGCTTGATTATTTAATCTAAGCACGGAACGACGGCACACCTCACTATTCAATTTAACGTATATCGACGTAACTTAATCCTGCTCCGGTAACTCGATTAAGAGGCCGTATACGAAATTTAACCGATTTCGCTGATTTACGTGATTTTACAGTTGAAATACTATATTTCTACAAGTTTTAATGCACAACACGAAAGATAATTTCTAATTTTAACGAATGTATGAGCTACTTTTTTGTTTTTATTATTTTATTTTGATTAATCGACCTGACACCGGCGACTGTTATGTAAATTTTGCTGGAATGGGTTTAGAATGTCACATATTCATGAATCGTTTTGACGTCTTAACGGTATGAAAAATTTACAATGTATTGTTGTGAAAGTCGTCTAAAAAATGTATGAATTACCTTTTAAAACAACCTAAATCTCGCATTATAATACTCGACAAAAATAGAAAAGTGGCGTATTTATTCGTAGCTCATTTATTCGATCTTATCCAAAATGACATTAAAACTTATAGAAAAGCAGTATTTTAACTGTCTAATCACAAAAATAAGCAAAACCGGCAAAATTTCGTATACGGCCTCTTAACGAAGCTCAGCGACGTGTAAAAACACTTAACAATGTGTTGTGTTGCGAGCTTTTATTGACTTGTACTTAATGTAACTTTATATTATGCTTGTATTGTAACTCTTAAAATGTAACTTACTTTTAAGCATTATTATGTTTTTATGATTGAAAAAATGACCTGCTGGAGTTTCTTGCGGCGCTTCTTCTCCGCAATGATGGTCTTGTCCGAAGCGCTAGTAGATTCACTCCATATTACCGACGTGTAAAAGAGCCCTCATGTGGCCAATTTGCTGAATAAATATTTTGAATTTTGCAATGATTTGTCTGTAGAAATGTTTGATTGTGTTTGTGTTGCCGTGTGTTTTTATCGAATAATGTTGTGTTTTTTTTCATTGTACTTGTATATTTCATTTAGTTAATTTTTAACAAACTTCCGTCAATAGAATGAGCTGACATTTGGACCACGCAATAAAATAATATAAATAAAAAATACTTTTATTTCTTGCAATGTTTACAATGAAAGGTTTGTTATAATGATCTGTAAAGATGAAAATATCATTAACATAAATGTAGCGATTTTAGAATTTTCAGTAACAAATCTAACATTTGCATTTAGAAAGCATCATTTCGTAAAGTGGAACTGATGATGAAGACCCCAAATGACCACTAGAATTCCTTAACGGTTCTCATTTCAAGGGTGGTGATATCTCGATTAAGATAGCTAAGTGACTATGACTAAACACTATAGTGGTAGGGTAACCGCATTAAGCCAAAAAAATTGGGATAAATTAAAACTTAGAAAAAAACCCTTAAATAAAAATAGCAGCATGAGACTAACTGCCGCACTCAGAGACGTCAATTTTTAATGCTTGTTTAGTGACGTGTTGTCTTATTCTATTGCTAAGTAAAGAAAGTGATAGCAGTAACTTTAATTATTAAATTTAATTGACGTCTCTGAGTGCGGCAGTTAAGGCTGTATTAATAAACTCATTTCTTTCTTTTTATTATCTATGACTTGTCGTTTAATTTGATATATCTTGTGGCGGGCAACTCAGTCAAGGCGAGTTTATTAATGCAAACCGAGGGGTTTAGTTTAGATAAGACATAGAAAAACATAGATTAATTTTATTTGTAAGGTCCATTTTTTCTTATTTTTCTTATTTTTCTTTAATTTCAAGGAGACACAGTTGCAACGGGACTCAATCTCGAAGAGACACAAATCCAAAAGGACACAGTTTTAAACTGGCACAGTACAATCAGTTCGGAAAGCCGCTCGCCGCGCAGCGTAGGGAAAAATATTGTCAATAACTTTTACATTAATCTATTCAGCAATCCCTAAACATCAATAAAATAGAAAATACCTATGTCTACAATAAAATTGCGTGTAATTGGTTTATTGCCCGTGTTCCACCTATTTTGTCCACGTTTGTGGATTACGGAGAAAAGACTGGACAAAATCAACAGGTAGGTTTAGGTTATGTTAGTTCTTCAGAGGGCCCGAAGGGCCAAAATAATCTTGAAGTAGGAGCTATAGCGGAGCTCCGTCGACTTAGTCACGGTCTGCAAAAATGCCCAGGTATATATTATATATACCTTAAATATATCTTATCAACGATCTCCACCCAACCACTTCCGTAACCAACGGTACAATATTTAACGTGTCTATTTGGGCTTGTGTCTTTTTGAGATTGTGTCCCGTTGCAACTCTGCCGTCCTTAGAAAAAAGGGCGTATGTCTCATAGAACCGCGTATGTATAAGTGACCTTATTTCTTAAGATGGAGGGTTTAATTTACTTTGACCATCAAATTGCGCATGCGTCCTTTTTATTTATGAGGGCAGAACTGTGTCTCCTAGAAACTAAATCTTAATTTTAGTACAGATCTTTGAAGTTTTTTTAATATTTTTTCTAAATAACTGACCTTGGTTGGATTTATGTCAATGGGACCAACTAGAAACCCTACCAAACAATTTTTTTTTACCAGTCTTCAAACAATTTTTTTATTGTCAATCCATTATATCGGTTTTTGAGTAATCGGGGAACATAGAGGTACAAAAAAAAACCCAAAGATTAATTGAGAATTTTGAAGGGGGGTCTTTGTTTGAAGTCGGCTAAAAATAAATGCTGTTTATACATCTTCTCTAAACTAAACCCCGCTCCTAAGTCTCATTCAATAGTTTTTTAAGTTTTAAATTATCCCTATACTGTTTTGGCATAATGCGAACCCTCCTACTATGTTTAAATTATAGATTGAGAACATCGAGTTACGGGTATTACAATAAGGCAATACACTATCCGTCATTAACTGAGTCACAAATGCCACAATCACGTGTTTTGTATTACCAATTTGAAGTACGTCACCCTGTATATCTAGTCACTCCAGAGGGCCCTGCCAAATGCACTACGCTAACTAACGTTTCTATTCGTTTTGTTTTTAAACCAATCACGTCACTGGTAGATCACGTGACTTTTCGTATAACGTTACCTACCAGTGAGGCGATTGGTTTAAAAACGAAACGAATAGAAACGCTAGTTAGCGTAGTGCATCTTGGCAGGGCCCTCTGACTACATAGTGACAGCATCGCTTCTAGTGCCAGTTACGGCGTGATCACTGATCGCATCATCATAATATGCATAATTATGTTAGGGTGATGGAACCAGTAACGGACAGGGCACCAATAATGGACACTTGACTCTTATTTTACAGAAGATAAGGGTTATTCATTTGTTTTGCAACAATCAATTTAGGACTGTATGAAATTTGAATTAAGAGTGAAGTGTCCATTGCTGGTGCCAGTCAGCTAAATGTGTCCAACCTACCTTGCGAATGCAACCGAGAGCGTCAGTTGTTCCTATTTTAGCCGCACGTCACACACTAGTGGTCAGGACCCCACATCCTGTTGTAACACTTGTGATGGTCAACGCACACTTCAGCGCCCCGCATTCAGCTCAAAGTGAAACGTTGAAAATTAAGGTTTAACTCGTGTTAGTACGTTACATTTTTCAAGTTAAAGTAAAAACAATTGACAACATTTAAAAAAAAAGGATTTTTGTTTTTTCGCGTTTATAATAGCTCGTTAAAAATTAGACTACCCGTGTTTCTCGGTTTTTCTTTATTTAACTTAAATTCGTCGTTAATAATTTATTAAAGAAATAGTCATTAGTCATTAAAAATACCATATATACAAAGTTAGGAATAATGGAGTCATGGTCTTAGCATGATATAAAATAAAAAAAGTAACTTTAAACAGAAACAGAACTGATTGTCATTTCATGCCACTTGTCAACCATAACAACTGTAACAACATGAATTCGTCGACTTCGGGCAGATTGCGGCTATCCGCTTTTACAAATCCGTTAGTCACTTTCATTTTAAATAGCGTATATCAAAACAATAGTATTACGAGAATCGAAAGCGCGTCGTTAGAATAAAGTAATCCGTTAGTCAGATGAAAAATGGACTGATAGTTGTATATTTTTTTCAATTCAAATTTTTATTTCCCAACTCAACGTTTCGCAGTGATATCATTTCCCAACTAATGATTTGATAAATTATTGTGCGACAAATTATTACCTGGCGTTATTTTAAGATGACAATTATATTTTCGTCAAATGTATTGATTGGCATACCTTAATTTAAAAATAACCCTAACCTACCTATCTCTGGGAGCAGTTTCGTTTTTAGGGTCATAAAAAAAAACCCTAACACCCATCTCTGGGAGCAGTTTCGTTTTTAGGGTCATAAAAAAAAAAACCCTAACCCTAAAAAATGTGATTTGTCTTAGCAAATAATTTGCTACACAATTATTTACCACATAAAATTTGACGAAATAAATTTATTGCAATATAAAAATGTAGCGAAATAAAAAAAATACGAAGTAAAATTATGCCAAGGATTGGTTTACCACATAAAACTTCGGCGGAAAGTTGGTTTCCAAATGAAATTTGACGAAACATAAGTCGGCAAAAAGGCAGTACACCTTTACTCACATACATATAAACACTCACGCCTTTATTCCCAGAGTGCAAGTTATAGGCAAAGCTACAGAGAAACTTGGTAATTCTGTTATCACATTTGCACAATCAGGCTAAGATGTTTACCATTGTGTATATTAGCCGGTTGTAATCCCATCGCCTAACAGTACTACAAGCCTTTATTCCCTTAGTCGCCTCTTACGACATCCACGGGAAGACACGGATTGGCACAATCCAAACCCGGCAACCACACGGCACATTTAAGGTAGGTAAATAATTAGAAGGATATCTTAATAAACATCTAAATTTAGTTCTCACTTGTGGTTTTAGGAAATAGTTTATTAAATTTGTATTTGTACTAACGGCCGACGGAAAACCTACACAGATCCGAATATGAGACGACCTTCGCCGGGCTGTTTATTCGATAAAAAGTATTTTATATCAAATTTAATATACTAATGTATGGCGAATAGGTTGACTGAAAAATTTCAGCCAGTCCTTACCTATATGATTAAAAAAAACTGAAAATGAACTTTTTTTTAAATTACTATTGCTTGTTAAATAGACCAATTACATACTAATTAAAAGCATGAAGCCTATAGAATATGCAAACGTTAGGTTTAGTGCATATTATTAGTACCGACTTACCTACCTACCCAATAATTATGACGGGAAAAAATAGTCAACCTAACGTTTACATATTCTATAGGCTTCATGCTTTTGGTTAGTGTAATTGGTCTATTTAACAAACAATAGCAAAAAAAAACATTTTAAGTTTTTTTTTTAGTCATATAGTTAAGGACTGGACTGAAATATTTTCAGTCAACTTATTCGCAATACATTACTTAGCATATTAAAGGACAATGGGCATTTTGGTACCCGCTCCAATAGCAATAATGGTAGTGTCATTGAATAGGTCATACCGATAGGAACAACGTTTACTATGGTGGTTTGTCTCAAATCCCTGTCCATTCGGAGATATTCATATACGAACATGACACCTTATGCAAAATAAAATCTGCTCCCGGCATGTTTATTTCCTTAAAAATACAACTTAAGCAAAAGTGAATAGGCTGCTACTGCACCAGAGAGCTCCATCTTCAGCCTCATGGAGAGTTAGGTATTTGTAAAAAAATCGAATGTAACAAAGATCACCACGTTTTATCACTTTTCAAATGAGAAAAAAATCCATTTTATTTATGAAGCGTAAACACTGAAGTGTACCCTTGACTAGTAATGTAGGCACCTAATAGTAAGTAGTATAAATATAGTGCCCGGCCGACAAGAAGTTAGATATTTCTCGTTATGTAGTACATGTTTTCTTTTCTTTCATAATGGTATCCCTAAAGGAAATTGATTGATAACAACGTATATTCAAAATAAAATAACTCAGTTCCGACAGGAATTAGAGATATGCGATATGGTTATCTTTGCCCAATATAAAAATACCTTTCCAATGATATATACATTATGTCCATTGGCGCGGGTACCACGTTCCATACATTTTTGCCCATTGTCCTTTGATATATAATACTTTATATCGAATAAACAGCCCGGTGAAAGTCGTCTCCTATTCGGATCCCCTACTATGAGCATGGTCCGGCATGCTCTTGCCCGGTTTTAAATTTATGTTTAATAACACGGAAAACGTAGGTAGGTACCCAGTCAAACTGATAAAAAATCAAACTCTTCGAGTGTACTTGCAGTGTATGGCTTTTTAACCTTAGATTTTTAACCTTGATACAGTAAGCCTCTTAAAATGTCTCTGGCACTTTTGTAATTAAAAAGATTGGCATTAACTACAGACGGCAGCAAAGCCTTTAATTAACTGCAAGTTGATTAAATGAAAAAAGAAGTATCAATATAATTTGAAAGGGAGAACACTTACAACTGTCAGAACGCTAGGTATAAGACTTAATTAAATACGTAGGATTTTTCTGTGTCCGTAAAGTTTTACTGCGGTTCGGATTTTTTTAATCTTCAATGTGTTTATTTGCGCCATCAAACTATATGCGCCTATTAAGAGGATTGTAAAGCGTCGCTAAAATCGCGTAGCTGTCAAAAAAAATCCATACAAAACTAGCTCGGGGCGAAAACGTTTCTCACCCCCTAAATCAAGTCCGATGTTCACGATTTTTGAATATGTTGTAGTTATTATAAAGACCTAGGTCTGTACGTTTCTGTTTTTTGTTTTTTAATTTTGTTTAGTTCTAAGAATATTTTCTTGGAAAGGAAAACGTACAGACATAGTTTTTCATGATATCTACAACATATTCAAAAATCGTAAAAATCGGACGAGGTTTAAGGGGAGAGAAACGTTTTCGCATTTTGTATGGAGATTTTTAGCTTCACAATCCTCTTAAATTTTGAAATCAATGTAACATTTTTTGACGATGCGCTGGCCTAGTTGGTTTGGTAGTGATCCTGCCTACGAAGCTAGCGGTACTGGGTTCAAATCCCGGTAAGGGCATAATATTTGTGTTATGAGCGCGAATATTTGTTCCCTAGTCATGGATGATTTCTATGTGTTTAAGAATATATTTCTCTATATAAGCATTTATATCTTTTCTAGTACCCATAGTACAAGCCTAGAGCTTAGTTTGGGACTAGGTCAATTGGTGTGACATTGTCCCCTGATATTTATTTTACTTTAATTATTTTTTATTTCAAAATGAATTGAGCTGTGACAACCCATACTAAACTATCATGTCATGAACAACCTCTTGATGTAGGTATGTAGTTGGAAAACTACCGTGCGTTTTGCGGGGGCATTTTTGGGGGCAGAAATTTTTCACTTCTTTTGCGATTTTGTCAATGTTGCGTCACGAAATTTTGTTAAGAAACCTCAGATTCGGATTCAGCACCCCAAAATACATATAGAATGAAAGAAATCAGAACTACCCCAAAACTTTCCCACTAGGGGCACTTTTGAGTACAATTTGACTGCGTTAATGGTTATGTTTTGTGTCATGACGCAAATAAACATTTTCTTCTGACATATTGAGCACTCGGACGTCTATCTTACACCTTAACAGTAGTGAAAGCCATTTACCAAAAATAGAATTAGAATTTTATTTTAGACAAATAATTATTGTAAGATGTAGTGACTAAGATTGAAAAGGGCATGCTTCGATGGTTCGGTCATTCGGAAAGGATGGATGAAAGAAGATTGACGAAAGAGATATACAGAGCGAAAGTGAGTGGGAGGGTCGGAAGGGGCCGCCCTAGGCGTACTTTTTCGAATCAAATCGGAAATATACTGGAAAATGGCCGAACCTTAAGTACCCGAAACCGACGTGCATGCAAGCATGAATGTGGAAGAAGCGAAAGTGATTTGTCAGGATCGTAGCAGGTGGAAAGAAGTGGTCTCGGCCTACCCCTCTGGGAAACAGGCGTGATTTAATGTATGTATGGTTGTAATTATTGTTTTCTACTGCTGGGCACAGAGCTCCCAGGATTTCCAAAAAAATTAAATCCTACTGCAACATCGGACCTATCTTTTAGGCATTCCATCCAAGTCCTCAGTATCGGCAATGCATTTGATGTCTTGACATTTTCATTGTACGATTGCGATCTTGAAACGCTAAACTCGTGGGCAGCCGGTAAAGCCGGAGCCCCACTGCTGCGCACGCTACGCACGGACACGCTACACACGTCGCCCACGTGGGTCCATTGGTGTGGATACGTGTGTCAACATTTTCACAGCAACCAATGCACGCACACGTAAAACGTGTGGGCCACGTGGCTACGTTGGTCAGCTGCGTGTGTCTACATTCCCCACTGTGGGCCACGCACATCCACGCGCGCGCGGTGGGTGCGACGCCCTTGAAGCCACCTTTCCACTGCAACACACGGGCAGCGTGGGTCGCGGTTGGGCTTTGCCTGCCACGCGCGCTAGCGAGTGCGTGGCAGGCACTTCGGAACAGACCACGCGTGTATCAGTGACGTCATTTCGTGCGCAGCGTGCTCGTGGACTACTGTGGAAGTATTTATCTACCTACATTTACATACAAAAGCGTTTTTGTACCCACGTGTGTAGCTTGACCGTGCGCAGCAGTGGGGCTCCGGCCTAACAGCCTCTTTTTTATTGCTTGTTTTCATTAGAATTTGAAAAAGAAATTTCGCCACAATTTCTGAGAAACGTGTTAAATGGAAAAACTTAATAAAACTTTTGTAAACTTCCGCCTGACTTTCGTTATTATCAACTCACGTGGCTTATTATTAAGAATCACGTTACATTTTAAAGGTTTCCGTAAAGGCAAACAATTTCAAAGTATTCCTTCCTGAACTTTGTTTATTTACATAGGTAACTGTTAGGCAATTACCTACCTACCCACGGAACGTTTCTCTCCCCTATCGGCCATTCTCATTTCTGTGATTTATTTTTGTGCATTTGCGTTAAAAAAATAAATGCTAGTATCATTTATTTTATTTCCACTGCATACATATCGCAGTAGTTTGAATTCTTGATTTGTATTAATACTCATATAAATAGAATGTTCCTTTCTAAGAAAATATTTCTCCGAATAAAACAAATTTAAGAAAACCGGTTAAGTGCAAGTCGGACTCGCATACCGAGGGTTCCCTATTTAATATTATATGCTTGGTAACCGCAAAAGAAAATATTCATTTTGTTATGAACTTTATTTTCTATGCCATAAGGTCCATTTTGACTAGCCTACATATTACCAAAGATTTTTTGTTATTTTCCATAACATATAAGTAATTATCTATACGTCAGGATTCAGGGGGAACGGTAATTTTTTGTACATTTTTGGATATAAATCAAAAAGTATATCAGAGAAAATTTTAAAAATAATTGTTTTAAAATGTGCAGATTCCTTTCATACGACACCCCATTTACTATAATCAAACCACTTTCATTTTTCAACCCCCCATTCTAGGCCCCATTTCAAATATTTATAAAATAAATTTCATATTTTTTACTAAAAACAGATGCGAGCAAGCAAGTTATACGACTATGCTAAATTTCAAGTTGATAGCATTTGTAGTTGCTGAGAAAACCTGCTGTGACATACAAACAGACAGACAGACAACGAAGTCTCACCATAAGAGTTCCTTTTTAGGGTTCCGTAGTCAAACTAGGAAAGTGGTAAAATATAATCCTGAAAAAAAAAAATTTGGTTTACCTCCCCTACCCGTAACTTAGGAATGTATTTTTTTTTCACCCGTTAGTGTGGAGTGTCGTAGGATAGGCCTTTCAAAAATATTGCGGGTTTGCGACAACAGTTTTTCGATTAAGGTATCCGTTTATGAAATATTAAGCTTTAAAGCGCAAATTTTTGTTAGAGTCAAGTGTTCCCCCCCTCCCTCCCTACAGCCAAAACTACAAATACTAAAAATCTGAAAAGTATCTTAAATTAAAGCACATATAATGAATTTAATAGGAAAACTATCACGACTAAGTAGACTTCATCGGTTCTGGAGTTACAAACGGTTTAAATGTTTATACCTACCGAAAACTAATTTGCGGTGTTGGTAAACCGACCGCGACCTATGTCCATGTATAGGAATAACAGTTTTGCAACGGCAAATTTAAGTTTGTCGCGAGGTCTAATTTGTTTGTAGTAGCGGCTTCGGAACCCTACACTGAGCATGGTCCGACATGCTCTTGCCCGGTTTTTACCATTTTGGTAGGTACGGAACCCTAAAAACAAAAAACAGAGCTAGGTCCGCCGCCTTTACTGTCAAGTAAATAAGAGTTATCAAAACGTTGACAATACGATGACTGGATAAACACGATATGGTTTTTAACCCATACCCGGGTAAGAACCCGCGTGTCATCGGTCCCACGTACTATGAGCGTCTACCCGCCAAACTTAAAAATGTACATTCCGACGAAGCATTTAAACACCAGCTTAGAAACCTTTTACTGGATAATCCATTATACTCTGTGGATGAATATATGGAGCTAAAATTGTAAATTTATTTATTATTGTGTTGACAGTTATTAATCCTTGTATATTGACATCGGACGAGTGACCATTTATTTGATGTTTAATTGTTGTTGTTTTAATTAATTATTTTTGTATTCTTTGATTATTAGTATTTATGTTTTGACGATCTCAATGTAATTTCGTATTTTTTGACATGCAATGCAACTTATATTGTAATATTACATTGATTAATAAATAAACTAAACTAAACTAAACTAACGTGTTGAATATTAGCCAAGTCCATGGTGATTGTCTAAAACTCGACATTGGCGACATGCCTACACTTTAATAAATAAAGAGTGAAAGCCATCAATTAATTAAGAAAATAACATATGCAAAGCTAGATTGTTTTACGGAATAGAATATAACTGGCCCACTGTTATTTTCATCTACCAACGTGTTTTAGATATAAAAGTGAAATTTCACTAACCGCAAGTTTTCTCATTCTGACACAATAGTAATGACAGAGAAAACGTTCTAAATTCTTTGTTAATTTCCATAAACATAAGTACCTATTCCAAAATTGAAAGTCAAAGATATTCTGGGTTCTCTGGTCAACTAGAAAAATAAAGTAAGTAAAATTAATAAGAGTTGTTGGTAATTCTGTAGCTCTGTCTACCCCACTCTGGGAATGAAGGTGTGAATGTATGTGAAATTAATTGTCTGATAATTTTGTTGGGTTAGTTGGTTGTGGCCCTGCTTACAAAGCTAGCGGCATCGGGTTTGATTCCCGTTTATGGCAAATATTTGTGGAATGAGCACGAGTACTTATTTATTATTGCTAAAAAATATTTTTTAATTAAATCCTTACAAGTTCCAGACAGCGAAAGAGACAGATCTATATGACGATATTACTCTGTCCTTGTGACTGGCTAGTTTTAAAGACGTCTATTGGCAAAGTATGAGCGATTATTTTTACAGTTAGGCGAGAGTTCCATTGTTGCGGTCAGGTCAAAAGTCGCAAGTAGTTTTTTGTGCCAGAAATGATGCGAGGTCTTAAGTGGAGTTTTTCTTTTGGTATACTAATTTGCCGACTTAGAATGCATAAAAAAGAATATGTCAATCTAATTAAGGCACCTGATTATGCATTAAAAAAAACCATTCACGTGCGGGTCAAACTCGCGCACCGAGGATTCCGTATTTAAGATAATATGGTTGGAATACGCAAAAGAAAATACTTATTTTGTTATGATCTTTATTTTCTATGCAATAAGGTAATTTTTACTAGCTTTAAATTCAAAATATTTATTCAGTAAATTGGCCACATGAGGGCTCTTTTACACATCGGTAACATGGAGTGAATCTACTAGCGCTTCGGACAAGACCATCATTGCGGAGAAGAAGCGCCGCAAGAAACTCCAGCAGAAGGTCATTTTTTCCAATCATAAAATACAATAATACTTAAAAGTAACATTACAAGGTAATACAGTAATAAATCATTATTTTAAAACTAACACAAATAAAATCATTACAAATGTAAGCTACATTACTTAAATTAAAAATAGTGACTAGGAGAACAACATGACGAGGTCTCTACGTCAGGAACGATAATTAAAATAACTAACTGGAAAACACGTCCTTGCAAGCGTGAACAGACCGGACCCCACAGACAGCACCCGTTCACGAGTATGACGCGTATCTCAGCCATCGCCTCCCTCAACCATCTGTTCGGGAAGGTGGCGACCCGATCAACGACGCCGCCGTAAGCAAAGACCTTTAAGTGAGCATGACATGCTCATGCTGCCGGACAAAATATATCAATAAAATGTAGTTGTCCGGCGAGAAACATCACAATGTGTTCTCACTTCTAAAGTGACTTGTGCACAAGAACCAATACGATTAAAAAGTAAAAAAAACATTTAATTTAAATAAGGGAGGGGCACGGTCATTTTTTGTATATTTTTGGCTATATATCAAAGAGTACCTCAGGGAAAATTATAAAAGAAATGGTTTTGAAATTTGCAGATTGAGCCCTTTCATATGACACCCCGTTTGCTAAAATCAAATCATTTCCAGTTTTAAACCCCTTTTCAAATATTTAGAAAAATAATGAAATATTGTTTTACTAAAAAACAGATGCGGACAAGCAAGTTATACAAGCATACCAAAGGGGTTTGGGTAAAAGTGTTGTCATTTGTAAAATTCCTACATTTTCAAGGTGAGCGGCCATTCGTAAAAGTGGTAAATTATGATAGAGTTATTAAAAATAAACATATTTTGTCATGTAATGTAATACTCTAAAGTGCATCGGAGCCGAGATATTTAAATATTCATACTTGGGCGTACTTTTGTACTAAAAACTTTTTTTTATTTTTTTATTTATTGATTAATATAAAGATAGTACATAGTAGGTACAATGCCCATCTAAGCAAAACCATGAAGAGGTTTGTGTGCCGATGGGGAGTTCTTAACTACTGATCTAATTAATTTATAGATAAATAAAGTAAGTATTTTATATAGGTAGACATACAAAATTACAGAATATAAGATAAATTTGTACATTTTAAAAAGTGCCATTTCAAGATTTTTCTTATTTTACAACCTTTTACATATAAGTTTTGTACATGTTCCGGCAATTGGTTTATTATTTTAGGCAATAAGTATGAGTGTTTGTGAACTGAATACTTAAATATTTAAAATCTCCGCTCCGATATCATTTACCGCCATAAATTATATATATCTATGTGTATTTATAGGTCCTCTAAATAACTATGTAAAAATCACCCATGGCCGCTGAAAAAAAATATGTCAATATTCTTCAAACAAATTTACCCAATGCCCTTTCAAGTTGATAACTTCTATAGTTTCAGATAAAACCACTGTGACATACAGATAGACAGACAGACACCGAAGTCTCACCATAAGGGTTCCTTTCCCACCATTTTGGTACGAAACCCTAAAAACGACAATAAGCTAACGGTCCGGTCCGGTAACCCCTTCAAGGGGTTTTGAAAGGGGTACACTGCCCTGCTAATCCAATACGCAGTATGTCAGATAAAACTTCTGTAGCAATATCAACCTTATTACTAACAGAAGAAAATTAAAACTGCTTTGGTTATTGAATTTGGCATACTACTGCTTATTAGCTTAGTAGGGCAGTACAAAGGGTTAAACCCTTTCAAAAACCCCTTGAAGGGTTTACCGGACCGGTCCCTGCAATAAGCAATACTATATATAATACTGCCGATGAAAAGACGACAGTATGCGCATATGGCCTCCATACTCTTATATTGCCTTCTTCTTTTCGACGGCAGAAAGGCTATTTTTCTTAATTTTATGTTGAAACGCTGGAAATTATTGCTATTTCTCGTATGCACGTACAGCTTATACACTAGCGACGGCACTCGAAGTCAGTAAATGACGATTAAGTCATTCCTTAGTCACCATTTTTCACATGCAAGTTTGAAAAAGGAAAGCCTTGCCAAGATGAAAACGCTGCTAGCGTTATTTTTCTATCGACTCGAAATGTATATTAACTTAGGCTTGATTTCCGCCTACGCTGACATCAGTCGCTGACGTCGGTCGAGCGTACGAATATACACCATGTTCTATGGGACACCGCACAGCGACGCTGACGTCCGCGGCAGATTTGCCATATATTCGTACGCTCGACCAACGTCAGCGACCGATGTCAGCGATCTGTCATCAAAATGGCAATGTCTATCAACGTGGATAAAACATCTGTCACTTTCTGATCAATATGTAAATGCAAGAGTGACGGATGCTTTATCCAGCGCAATAAAGGTGACTACAATACGGAGTCATTTTACATCAAACGTATACATATGGTCTATTTTCGAAAAGCACTTATATAACTCTTGGACCATACCTAAATTATAGGCACTCGTATTGAGCCGTATAACAGTGTAATTGCGTACCTTTATTCAGCCAATGAAACGGTTTCCCGGTCAATTTGCGTATTTATTGCGACTAAAAGTTGTTATGTCACTATTATGTAACGATGGCGATCGATCGTGGCTTTATAATATTTAGCCCATCTTCAATAAATATAAGTAAATATAAATATCAGGGGACAATGTCACACCAATTGACCTAGTCCAAAACTAAGCTCTAGGCTTGTACTATGGGTACTAGACAACGATATAAATACTTATATAGAGAAATAAATACTTAAATACATAGAAACAGCCATGACTCGGGAACAAATATTCGCGCTCATCACACAAATATCTGCCCTTACCGGGATCTGAACCCAGGACCGCTAGCTTGGTAGGCAGGGTCACTACCAACTAGGCTAACGCGTCTAGGTCGTCGTCATCGTTGTCATCTTGCTCCGATATAGTTATTAGCTCTCACTCTCTATTGTATAAGATTTGTCACACCGTCACTATTATTAGAAGACTTATGATATATGTGGAATTATCTATGAAAACGGACCTTATTGTCGATGGCGCTTACGCCGCACTGCGTCACGCGACGGTGTATTTATATCGGAGCATCGTTAATAATGGCGGAAGCGCCATCGACAATAAGGTCGCTTTTCATAAATAACGGCACATATGTGTGTAGATAAAAACATTTCAAGCTTTTTATCATAGAAGACTAAAGGCATGGAAACCGTACTAAATAAGCAGAAAATACATTATGGTTCACTTCTTTTTATTTATGGTTTTCATAGTGAGTTGGAAAGAGATGAATCTATAGCTGTTCTTTCGTTATTTGGTACATCGTCACAAGTAAGGCGTGATTTGGACCTATAAGCACCTATAGTATTTGGACCTATAGACAAGGAAAGACAAATCCTTCATATAGGAAGGACAAAGAAGTCCCTGTGTACAACCTTGTGACAAAGACAGTTAAAGAAAAAAAAACAGCCTACTTTTTATTTCATTTTTGTCTTATAGTCCGGTTTCTATGCTATATGTTCTTATTCTGTGCTTTTTATTAACTTATCTGTCAGTTTTGAACCACTGCCCGTTAATGGAATGGGCTGGAATTTAGAGCACATAATATGCAAACCCGATGACAGTGGACCCGATTCTACGTGCACATCGCTTAAATAGCCTAAAACTAAATTGTCTAATTATTGGACATAGTTTAGACGGCAGATTTAACAAGTGCTATTCCAGAATGTCAATGTAATATTGAATAGGCTGTCTAAAATAAGAAGCGTCAGATTCAAATTAGCGCTGTCATTTGATTACAATGATTATAATATATTTAGTAAAAAGAGGTAGATATGTTATACGCACTTCGATAGTGGCACCCTAAAACCAAGCCAATTGGTACACCTTTAATAAGTCTTGCGCCGTCAACGGAACCGTGAACTAGTCTGCAGAGCAACATACACTCGTCTCTGTTTCGCTCCCGGAAATTAGCATACCGTCTGCTTTCACTTGTCATTAATGAATTAGTTTGTAGTTGAAATATGTACTGATTATGTGTGCGCTTGTGTGCGTAAGCCGGGCCACTTTTACACGCGGAATACCGTATAGGTAACATATCTGCCTCTTTTTATATTATATCATTGTTTGATTATGACAGCTGCTCATAGAATAGCAAAGTGTTTTAGCGACGCCTATACTCGAAAATCTAATTAAAGACCAAAATTTCACAGTTCCCATCTTGATTATTTCGTTATTTTAACATTATTTCATAAAAATATGAATGAGAACTCGTGTAACCAGTAAAATTAGGGTAAGTTTTATTGATAAAAATACCTACACTTAAACCAAAATGCAGTAATCACAGCGAATGTGCGCCCGTTGATAGGATTTTCGAGTATAAATAAAGTTAGGAAGTTTACCGGCCGCTGTAGATATCACAATCGTTTACATTTTGAAAATCTTTTTTTTGAAGCCGATCGCGATTGCGAGTGAGTTACGCAAAAGGCCTGCGGGTCGATGCAATATTATGGTATCTGCAAGGGCGTAGCGAGGTACGGGCAAAGATGCAGGAATGCTCACACTCCCATTGCTCATGCAGCATGTACCTTAGATATATTCTTGGTTTGGGTACGCCTGCCCCAACAAAATCCGTATCCGTCCATATAGGATGCGTATTTGGGGGGAGCGGTAATAGGTGCCCTTACCTTAGACGGTTAAAAAGAGGACTTTGCCGGCCTAGGCCTGCACGATTTGTATGATATTCCATTAACGACTTCTTGTCCTAGCCGCACCTGAAACGTCATACTTTGCAGCCTATTATAAGGAACATAAGGAATAAAACAGTAGTAACTCAAAATACGACTGTATTTTAAAATGTACTTTAATACAACTTTTATGAACTTGAAACCAAACTAGCAAGGATTTTGAGTTGATACTGTTTTGATCTAGCAGTGCAATAATATTTCGTTCATTATAAGTTCCTAAACATCACTAGAATCTGATGTTCTCAAGTGTAACGGGGGAGAAAAACAATAAAATAATATCAAGTTCAGACTCGCGATTCAGTGGGTGGGCCTCCCTAGGGGGAGCTCTGTACGGGAGGATTAGCGAACACTAGAAACAAATGATATTCGAATATCTGATGTCCATTTCAGACTTAAAACTATTCCTGGAAATTCCACGTTCGGTGTATCACTTAGCGAGCCTTTGAGGATTTTAAGATTAATTGCCTCTGTTTTCCGAATAACAACGTCTGCCGTAACTTGATAGGCACGAGGCAACACTGCCTTTAAACCTATACTACTAAAACGCTCAGCTTGAAATCACACACACAACCAAACGATACGCAATCAATACAAGATTTACAAATACATAATGCAACATGATAGCATCCCATGAGTGCCCGCGTGCGGCCTACTTACTGAATAAACTAATTTTCACAACACTGCTCGGAAATATGGCCATAGATGGTCTTGTTTGGGGTCACAAAACGTCACTTATCAGGACAGACCAAGAATGTTTTTCTTGGCGTGTTTGCTGATTGGTCGAGAACATTGTTGTCCAACTTTAAGAACCAATGAAAATCAATCAATCAATGTTTGTGTCATAGCTCCTTAAAATGAAAAATTGAAATCGACCAATCGGAACACACCATTTTGTGTCGTAAAATATTAGGTGTATTTTTGCTAAAAGATACACAGACTAAAAACTATATCACTGCTTTTTTTTTAAATGTAATTCGAACTTGGCTCACACTCTCGAACCACTAGAGATAAAATTACATGGGAGATATGGCGAAACAAATACAATTTTATATGGAGTTGACATCTTCATCTCGCATGTTAGTTTATTAATCTCGAGTGCCACGAGAATAGGGGTCCCGATTAAAAAAAAAGTTATCTATGGTAAAATTGGCGGTGATGTCACATTAACATGAATTAAAATTTGAGTTTTGAATATGAATTTTTATTTTATTTCCTCTCAGTAGTTGTGAAAAGCACTATGTCTGCCTCGGTAGAAAGTGCAATTTATGGACTCGTACACTAGAGGGCCTCAACTACGTTTCGGCCCTCTATATGACTCGTCCAAAAATCGCGTACCTACTTTCTATCCTCTGCAACAATGTACTATAATGTTTACATCTTTTTCTAAGGAAGAGATGTGCTATAGTACAACTTAGTTAAGAGTCGGAGTAGCGATGATAATAACTTTACTCGTAATCAAAAGCAAGCTTTCAAAACCCGACTGTTGCTAACCAACTTTAAATCGTTATAAATCCTAAATGATCATTCAAAATGAAAAATGATGAAAGAAACCTAAAGATGATTTTTAAATCCCTATTCAATGATACCCCACTTGTTATACTTGGTCGACTTTTTTTTAAATATGTACTATATGGCGTCTGGTTGCCGCCATATTGAATTTTGATTACTGTCATATCTTCAGTGACACTCACCAGATTAAGAAAAATCGATTGACATAAGAATCATCGAAATCGGACAACGGGTTTAGTTTTTATAGTGACGCAAAGGAACAAACATAAATATCGCACCTTTAGAATTATAGTGACCTAACTCAAAAATGCGAGTTAGGTCTCTATAGTAATAAATATATGTCTCGAAATCGACAGCTGAAATGTTGATTTAGGTCACTATAATTCTAAAGGTGCGATATATAGGCTGTGAAACACATTACCCTCCTCCTTCGGCAGTCGGGTAAAAAGGGGGTATGGTGAGTTGAAACTCATAATATTATAGTCAACATTGCCTTCCCCGCATCTCATGCCATACCCCCGCTCGAATTAAGTCGTACGCCTATAACACGCTTTTTTTTAAAATAGTGTGCCACAGTTTATAAACAAGTTTACGACGATTTTGCGCAAGCAATTAATCGATGGTAACTCGATATTGGTATTTTAAAATAAATAATAATTAAATAAATAAGAACAAAGAACAAAAAACAAAGTAATACTTGAAATTTATTATTTATTTATTTTAATGGCGTCTACAAGTTATGTAATTTTGCCAATGTCAAGTATATATAAGCAATTGTACGGTGAATCGTCGCTGTCGTCGGCGTCTTCCAGTCCCAGTCGGCACACCATTGAAGATGGCGGGCATCCACTTCAATGGCTTGATTGGCTTAGAGTGTTCTTGACCGCTTGCTCATTCAGAATCAGCTTTTCACTGTTATTATATTTGATGCATATTCTTCGTCAGTGTTGGAGGTTACTTCACAAAGTTGCCCTGGATTTGCGAACCAAAATCAACGATAAAGTAAATTACAAAAAATGAAATAAAAAGACAGATGTTTTCAAAATGACAGCTAGACAAGAACCCCATACTTGAAATTGTTTTAAAATGGATAGGAAAATAATATTTGATGTATTAAGAGGATTGTCAAGCACCGCTAAAATCGCGTAGCTGTCAAAAAAAATCCATACAAATGTAGCTCCGGGCGAAAACGTTTCTCACCCCCTAAATCCTGTCCGATTAGCACTATTTTTGAATATGTTCTAGTTATTATAAAGAACTAGGTCTGTACGTTTCTGTTTTTTGTTTTGTCTATTTGTTTCATTCTAAGAAATATTATCTTGGAAAGGAAAACGTACAGACATAGTTTTTCATGATATCTACAACATAATCAAAAATCGTAAATATCGGACTAGGTTTAAGGGGAGAAAAACGTTTTCGCATTTTGTATGGAAAATTTTAGCTTCACAACCCTCTTAATTTCAATTTATACGCTTAAACAGCACAGCGAGACATTTTTTTGGAGCATACTCAAAGAAATCGATCACTTGACAGAAGCGCGTGGAGCTAACCCCATGTGCTTCTGTTTAGTCCACCAGAGTAAATCTCTTTAACTAAACAATTGTCCTCGCGTGTGATATCCATGGACTTGTTTCTCTAATAAGTCCATGGGAGTGTCTATAAATAACTCGACATTGGCGAAATACACCTTAACAGGAGTGAAAACCATTAATTAAGAATAAAAAAAAAGAAGAAATCGATTCTAATAATGTCAGTCTAACATCAAATTTAATCGACTAAAGAGTTATTTTGTTTTTAGGCCGCTCGACCCCGTTGAGGATAGGTTTTACTAAGGTTAACTAATTTAAAGATTTGTCACTCCTATGGCAGGAGTACTCTCGATGCCTTTTGGGGGGAGGCCTTTAGCCTCCTTGCCCGCCTCCCTGTATCTGCCACTACTATAGAACTTAATGGAACCAGTAATCGACGAGGACCCACGATCGCCACTTGATTCTTATTTTACAGAAGATAAGGGTTATTCATTTGTTTTGTAACACTTAATTTATGACCGTATGATCTTTGAATTAAGAGTTAAGTGTCGATTATTGGTGCATGTCAGCTTAAAGTGTCGAACACTGGTCATATTACGTTACCTTGTTGTTAATTGAAGCGTCAATATTAATAAGCCAGTCACAACAGCCAGATTTGGCTCCGCATTAGATCTCAAAACATTTTACGGTAGAGTCTAATATTTATTTCGTTTCTTAGTTCCTGATATTTTCTATCAATTTAAGTATATACTTCTCTATATAAGTATTTACTTATATCGTTGTCTAGTACCCATAGTACAAGCCTAGAGCTTAGTTTGGGACTAGGTCAATTGGTGTGACATTGTCCCCTGATATTTATTTTATTTATACATACATATATTTAGGCTGATAAACACATTACCTTCAGCAATCGGGTAAAAACAAAGTTCTGGCTTTCACGTTTACCTTCATTTGTTTTATCGTTTAATTTCGAGCTATATAATTAATGGACACTCGGTCAACCTTAAAACATGTTGGAATTTCGACTCTATTACAAAAGCCTTAAGAGCGACTTAAACCGTCACCGAAAAATTACGTTACGAAATACATTTTGTAGAAAACGTGTCGGCCTTACTGTGTTGAGTGCCCGGGGCTCAGGTTTTGTAAAAAATATGAGCTCATATTGGAGTTGTTGGCATTGTGTAACTTGGACAAGGTTGGCCATTCGTTGAACTCTATATTTTTTAAGTAACACGATTTATTTATAATTAGCTTTTAATACTTCTCAATCTGTTTAATTCGGGAGTTGAAAAATAATCTAAGTTGATTTCGGATAGGCGTAATAAATAAAAATAAAATAAATATCAATGGGACAATGTCACAACAATTGACCTAGTCCCAAACTAAGCTCTAGGCTTGTACTATGGGTACTAGACAACGATATAAATACTTACATAGAGAAATATACACTTAAATACATAGAAAACATTCATGACTCAGGAACAAATATTCGCGCTCATCACTCAAATATCTGCCCTTTCCGGGATTTGAACCCAGGACCGCTAGCTTGGTAGGAAGTGTCACCAACAATTAGGACAGCGCGTCGTCAATAAGGAAATGCTGCCACCATCTTCTGGACAATGCCGCAGGGACCTTTTTTAGGATCCCCAAGTCAAACTAGGAACCCTTATAGTTTCGCCATGTCCGTCTGTCCGTCTGTCTACAGTTTAACTCAGAGATTCTTGGTACAGATCTAGTGCATAATCCTTTCACATCGTAAAAACTCGGAACTCACGTCTACTTCCGAATGATGCTGACGTGTCTATGAATTATTGAATTATTAAGTGACATGTTTGTATTAAATAAATAGAGTACTTTAGTTATCAGTGTCAAATGTCAAACCACGAGTTTGAAGTATATCACACCGAGATGTTAAAACCACCACGATCAAATATATAGAAATTAGGTGTAGGTAAACAAGAAGAAATATAAATAAATGTTGAAAATATTTCACAGGCTTGTCAATCTTAACGTTTCCTAGGTCTTAATGCTTTCGGCATGACTATTAAAAATAACTGAAAATAAACTTAATCTTAATTGACAAAAAAATACCCTGGTATTAACCACTCTATATCGATTATCACTCTCGCGATGCTACGTTCCCCCACGTTGTCTTGATGGGTACTGAGTCAGACTGAAGTAGCATGACAAATACGAACATTTCCGAGAAAATACGATGTGAAAGGATATTTCACTACATCCTTCAAAAATAATATCTTGAATACAATATTTTCGGTTGTCTACCAAACAAGTAAAGCAAAGGTACTTTGTTTACATTATGACATAGAGTGAGGTACCATTGGATAGATAGTTAGCTCGTAAAAAAACATTATATACTATAAGCCCAATGGAACCCTGATCTCATCATCATCATCATCATCATCAGCCCGCTGCAGTCCACTGCTGGACATAGGCCTCTTCCAAGGATCGCCACAGAGCCCGGTCTAATGCTTTATGCATCCAGTCACTGCCGTCCGTCTTATGCAGGTCATCCCGCCATCTCGCCAGTTTGCCAAGACGCGGTCTCCACTCCAGAACACGCTTACTCCAGCGGTTATCCGTTCTGCGACATACGTGACCAGCCCATTCCCACTTCAACTTACTAACTTCCAGAGCTATGTCGGTCACCTTGGTTCTCTGACGGATCACTTCGTTCCGAATTTTGTCCTTCAGAGAGACTCCGAGCATAGCTCTTTCCATAGCACGTTGAGCTACTTTAAGCTTATGGACCAGCCCCACAGTCAGTGTCCACGTCTCGGCGCCGTACGTCATTACAGGTAGGACGCACTGGTCAAAGACTTTCGTCTTCAGGCTCTGAGGTATATCCGACGAAAATATGTGGTACAACTTCCTAAACGCTGCCCAGCCCAATTGGATCCTCCTATAGGCTTCCTTTTCGAAGTTGTATTTACCCAACTGCATTAGTTGCCCGAGGTAAGCATATTCCTTGACAACTTCGAGAGGCGTGCCAGCGATGATTACTGGTCCCGGAACGACGAGGTCATTGAACATGACCTTCGTCTTGTCCAGATTCATCCGGAGACCAATTCGTCTGGAGGCTTCATTTAGGCTGTACAGCATTTCTTGCAGCGATTCGGCAAAAACTACGATATCATCGGCAAACCTTAAGTGCGAGATGTATTCGCCGTTAATATTGATGCCCCGCCCGTTCCAGGTAAGAGTCTTAAAAACGTCTTCCAATGCATTCGTAAACAGTTTCCACCCTGATCTACCACCATAGAACTGTATCACAATGACGTTATTATTCAAGTCGAAAAAAAATCAAGCTAATTGTTTTATAATGTCACTGTGACACCGTTTTATGATGATTCAGGGTACTCGGGGTTGGGCAGTATTTGAATTACTTGTAATTTAAATACGTAATTTAAATACAAATACGTTTAGCCCTAGAGTTACGTGTAAAGTAATGAAAGCGCATAACAGCGGGAGGACCTGTCAAGATGCATTACGCTAATTAGCGTTTCCATTCGTTTCGTTTACGTTATTAGAAATTTAGATTCTTTCACCAAAAATTCTGATATACATAATTTAAATACCAGAAATAAAAATAAAATCGCTATCCGAAAATTCCGCGTCCGTAAAGTATATAAATCATTTGTTGGTCAATGCATTCATTTCTATAATAAATTACCTGACGAAGTTTTAAAGTTACCCTTTCCAGCACTTAAAAGTTACTTGAAAAGGTCGTTAATGTCTAAAGCGTATTATAGGATCGAGGACTATCTAACAGACAAAAATGCATGGCCTAAATCCGAAACTTAGTCAATAATAATTTATTCAAATGCAAAATCTTTATCTTGTCTAGGGGACACCGTTGATGTAGGAAAACATATCGAAACTTTTATGTGGTCGTCTCGCACCATCTTATATACACATAAGTATGTGTTTTTTTTTTTCTCTATCTCTCCCGTAAGATTCTTAATTGGCATGTTTTCCTGCTGAACTACGCATGTTATTTAATACTATATTTAATTTAATATTTATAGCTTTATATAATGCTAGACTAAGTAGTACCATTGTAATAAGAAATATGTTTAAAAAATGACTGACTGCTGAGTTTCTTGCGGCGTTTCTTCTCGGCAGTGGTCTTCTCTTGGGAAGCGCTGGTAGATTATTGACGTGTAAAAGTGCCCGTGCGGCCTACTTACTGAATAAATTTCTTTTATCTTTATCTTTTTTTTATCTTTATCTTTCGTTTTTAAACCAATCGCGTCACTGGTAGCTCACGTGACTTTTCGTATCACGTCATGTGATTACCAGAGCTCGGAATTTTCGTAGCATTTTTGAGCTGTCATAGCTTCTCGTCTATCGACTTCCGATATACATATTTGATCGACACATTATAGAATACGATATATTAAAGGAGTTTAAAAGTAGAGGTAAACAACGGGCGGTCTTATCGCTAAAGAGTGATGTCTTTCAGAAAACTTTTGTTTACTTGAAAATATGAAATAGAGATTTGCAATGAAAACTTAGCGATAGCAATTCTTGTTTCAATTTCAATCGAAAAATGTTTAATAGGCATATGAAATCCATTTTTTATTTTATTTAAAACAATAAAATATTATTTTAATTCCTATTTATAATTTCTGAAATTTAGCATTTAAAGGTTATCTCGAAGAGATCGCTCATACGCGATAAGACTGCCTGTTGTTTACTTCTACTCGTAATCATATTTTAAATATTGTATTCTGTTTTTATCGATATCATCATCATCATCATCATCATGTCAGCCGAAAGACGTCCACTGCTGGACATAGGCCTCCCCCAAGGCTCTCCACTCAGACCGGTCTTGTGCTTTTCGCATCCACCGCGTTCCCGCGATCGTTACAAGGTTGTCACTCCATCTTGTTGGAGGCCTACCTACAGCTCGTCTCCCGGTCCGCGGACGCCACTCAAGAACCTTCTGGCCCCGTCGGCCATCAGTCCTGCGAGCGATGTGCCCCGCCCACTGCCACTTAAGTTTGGCTATTCTTCGGGCTGTGTCGGTAGCCTTAGTTCTACTGCGGATATCATCATTTCTGATTCTATCACGCAGAGAAACCCCGAGCATAGCCCTCTCCATAGCCCTCTGAGTGACTTTGAGCTTTTTTATAAGGCCCATTGTTAGCGCCCACGTCTCAGATCCGTAACACACTGGCAACACACACTGGTCAAAGACTTTTGACTTCAGACACTGCGGTAATTTGGACGAAAAGGTGCTACGAAGCTTCCCGAACGCTGCCCAGCCGAGTCGGATTCGATGAGTGAACTCTATCGATATACATTGTATATCGGAAGTCGATAGGCGAGAAGTCCCTATGACAGCTCAAAAGTGCTACGAAAATTCCGAGCTCTGGTGATTACCAGGGAGCGTAAATTTCATGCCGGTTTCGTCATAATGACGTATTCATAATAAACACACAATATTTCAAAAAACATAGTGACAGAGATAGTCTATTAACGTTTATTATAACTAACATAATAGTTTCTGAAATATAAAAAATAAGTATTTAATGGGTTGGAAACAAAATGATTTATTGTGTAATATGATATTAAGTACTATCACTCAGTTTCGCCGTCTCTGTAGTCAACAAGTTGAAAAAAAATGTTACTACGTTATAATGTTCTTTCACTGTCCGTGTCAAGTGTCAATATATATCTACTGAAATGGAACAGGTTGATTAGATAAAAGTGATGATGATGAATGATTAATCATATTTTCCATAATTAGGTACAGATAAATAAACGTTCATTATTCCGTTGCTCTTTTTAACCGACTTCAAAAAAAGGAGGAGGTTCTCAATTCGTCGGTTTTTTATTTTTTATGTATGTTCCCCGATTACTCGAAGACCAATGGACCGATTTGAAAAATTTTTTCGTTGTTGAATGGGTATACTTTCTAGTTAGTCCCATTGTCACCACGTCAGGATCTGATGATGGGATCTTGGAGAAATCAAGAGAACTCCTCAAATATTATAGGCACACCTATAGCGATTTTGGTATTTTTCACTGTAACTCATGCATTTGCTTTTGAAAAGTACTATATGGTGAAGTGGAACTGATGATGAAGACCACAGATGGCCACCGGAACTCCTTAACGGTACCTATTTCAAGGGTGGCGATAAGATATTTCGATAAAGGTAGTTGAGCGACTATGACGAAGCACATTTAGGTTTAAATATGACTATGACATTCCCGCGGCGTTGTCTGCGGAGAGCTTGAAATGTTCTATAGTTTCTCATTAATATTTAGAAGTGGAGCTACGTAACAGCATAAATAGGATCACTAAAAAGTATAAAATAAAATAAATGTTTAAAAAAACAAAAACCCGCCTTCAAAAAGCAAAAAATAGCCTCCAACAATATTTTAACCAAAAGCAGACTTCAGTTGGACTGACCTATTTACCTACCATTTTAAAGAAGTTATTTTTTGCTTTTTGAAGGCGGGTTTTTGTTTTTTTAAACATTTATTTTATCATACTTGTTGACTACGGAGAAGACGAAACTGAGTGATAGTACTTAATGTCATATTACACAATGAAGCATTTTGTTTCCAACCCATTAAATACTTATTTTTTTATATTTCAGAAACAATTACGTTAGTTATAAATTATAACTAATTAATTTATCTCTAAATAACACGCATAATTAAATGAAGAGGTAGTCATGCTCATGAAAACCAACAATTTGCTTTTTCCATTCTGTATGTAGCTTGACGTCATACGCCTGTCATCGGCATGAAATGTACGCTCCCTGGTGATAACTAGACCCCGTTACCTTGTCGCACTGACGTCGCTTTAATGTACGGATTTAATGTTTATTTTATCGACTATCTAAATATCGATAGTATTGTAGTTAGTGTTATATGTCATGTCACTGACAATGAGTCAAAAACAAAACAATCCCTACAAACAACACTGCGACAAAATAATGGGATATAGTGACTACATAGATATAGTTATGACACTCAAAAAAATTAGAGCTAACAAAGAGGGATTTTCACTTAGTTGACATAAAATGAATACAATAGGTAAGATATCAGTTATATAAACCAAAACTGATAGTAACAAACAGCAATTTCTTTAGTGATTCAACTAACATCTTGGTTGATGTATCTATAGTCTTAGTTGGTGTATCTGTCGTCTTGTTAGGCTCGTATGGGATCAAGACGCTTATGCACAACAATCACCAATCAAGCGACCAATTATTTTTTTCAGTGTATCCTTATTGGATTAGAAGAAGATAACAAAACAGCCTGAAGTAATCAGCATGAGAGACACGAGAAACAATAGTATCTACGCTCTTGCAAGTTGCATCTCAATACCATTGCACGTAAATCTATAATCGATAACGACCGCCGCAGATATATTATTAAACAGTTAGTGCGGTGAGAGCTGTGGAACTCTACCGAAGGAAAAAAACTCTCGAAATCACTTATTAAAGGGCAGGAAGCTCTTCAAAAAGATCCTACAACTTGAAAAAGAAAAGACTTGCGCAGTGACTAAGATCCTAACTGGGTATAAAACAAAACGCGACATGCAGGTTCTGTCAGGAGACAGAGGAGACAGCGATGCACGTTTTCTGCTCATAGGGACCACTAATGTGCAACAGAAGGTTCTAATCTACCTGGGCCAATGATATTTTATATTTAGATACGTTATGCTCATATTAAACGCACATAAAATCCGTCGCCAATTACTGACAGTGGCTACGTCGCCAGATTTCTACAGACAAAGACGGCAAACAGTAGCGAAAGCTATTGTTAGAAAGATATAAATAGTTGTTTCAAATTGCGTACCCGAATGACGTGGCGTGCCCGCTCATGGCCCCGTGATGGCCGCCACAAAATATGGCGATGTAAATAATTTTTTTTTTTTACGGTTCTTTCGAATGAAATGAGACATCCTTTCTTCCTTTTATAGTTACAGTATAATTTCGGCAGCCTCTAAAAACAGAAGACGGCATTTTTTATGACTAATATTTGTTGCATTTCGGTAATAAAACTTTACTGTTTTTGACGCGTGCGTGTCAGCGGCCACGGGCCCACGGCGCGACTGAACGATAGTAAGTAAGGCAAATTACCTTCCGTCTCGAGAAACGCTTTTGCGCGCAGATGAGGTATCTTAATATAAAATATCATTGCCTAGGGCAACATATTAGATCCACTGAAGAGTTGCTATTCAACTCCTCAATGGCTTTTGCGGTGAGCTCTAATCAAAGGGCTGCCACAATAGATCCAGTGGTCAAAGTGGCAAACAAGACCAAGTGATACACCTTATAGCTTATTTAGCGTTATGAACCTTAACTAGGCCCCTAGTACTAATAGAATAGATTCACTATTTTTCATGAATAAGTTTTTTTTTGTATTTGCAGTAAGTACTAAAATAAATGCTATGAAATGTATTACTGTTTTTTATAGGGGTCCATGGATTTGTGCTTGATTTTCTAGGGGTCCGTGGACGGAAAAAGGTTAAGAACCACTGGAATAGAAAATATTTATTTAGTTTCTTTAGGTTCCCACCATGATTTATTTATCTCATAGTCGCTGTTTTGCTTTACTCTGTGTCCCGGAAAGATACGTTTGCGCGGAACTAATACTCTGCGGTCCACGGGAAAGCATACGTGCAGAGGTTACGGCTGAACAGACAAAGCGGCTTACATCTTGAAATGGAAATCGATAGCGTTACATTCGATGAATGGACAACATTAAAAAAGACATTAAGAAAGACTTTTAAGTAACTCAATCTGACCAAATTTTACAGGAGGCACAAAAAACGGCGGTCGACAAATGGCGGTCGGGAGTTGCGAGGTTTTCTATTTTTCTTTTTAAACGTAAACGGTTTATTTTTGGTATTTAAGAGTTTTGCCGTTAGATGCGATCGGAATAGTACTATCTAACACATGATTTTCAAAAAAAATGGAGTTACGAGGTATGCGATTTAGGCCTATGATATGCTACTTATTAGGACAGGGATTGAACTTTCGTTGCCGATGATGTCAAAATAATGCGATAATCGCTGGAGTTATCGTATTCTTGAGTGGAGACCGCGAATCGGCAAACGTAGTGTAGGACGCCCTCAGACCAGGTGGAGAGACGATCTTCGCAAGGTGGCTGGTAAGAGCTGGATGAGAGTGCCCACGAATCGTGCTCGTTGGCGTGCAATGGGAGAGGCCTATGTCCAGCAGTGGACTAATATAGGCTGATGATGATGATGATGATGATGATGTCAAAATGTCGAAATTTTGCAAGGGTGCTCTTATTTATCATTTGTTTTGGTAGAAATAAATAATATAAAATAAATAACGCTTACATTATTAGAGTTAAATACAGCTTATTCGCAATTAAATTTATCACAAATTGAGTCAATATTCCTCCATTAATCTCCATTTGACGAGTATTGTTAAAAATAATGCCAGAATAGTATTTAATCATACAAATTGTTAATATTTCTTGGTCAGCTGATATGAAAAGCTTTATTAAGGCCCTGTCCTCTCGGCTCATAGAATCCTCCGGAGATCCTAGAGCTGGTGCTTACCTCTCCCAAAGGATTGGGCTAGCTATCCAGAGAGGCAATGCAGCCAGTGTCATGGGGACCATGCCGCGAGCGGACCTGCTAGAGGGGGTGTTCCTTTTATAGTGGTGATTATTATTTATATCTTTAATTTTGAGTAGCTTAGTTTAATTTTAATTTAAATACGTTTAATTTTAATTTTTAATTGAATTAATTTTGAATTCTGTACTTAGTTGGATGTAAATAAAGTCTATTTCAAAAATTGTTAAATATATAAAAATAGTATTTGTTATGATGTTACATGTTACTCGATGATTTTTGCTACTGTCCACCTCAGTCAGTATTATGAACTCAGAAAGTTTAATAAGTGTTTACGCAGAACCGGTCTCGCGATGTCCGGACCAAATTTCCAATCAACCAACCAATTTCGGGGCAACCTATGAGCAGCGACCGTGACGTCAATTTTGGCAAAACAGGACCACGCTGTTATCACCTCAATGATACATAGTTTCAAGTTTTATATTCCTAACTCGTTTCCTGAGACTCAAGCTTTCTCAATACCTATCACGGTTTAGCCGTGAAAACGTAACAGACAAACGTTCAGACAGGTAACTTTTATAAACAATGTTTAATATGTAAAGATGTTGGACCTTGTGCAGGGTCCGCTCGGATCGCTACCACCGTCTTATCTATTAACCCACCGACTAGCAGTGTTCGTACCGTTGAAGTCCGGTGTGGGGATAAGACAACCGGTGAAATTACTAGCATGGATTCCATGTTAGTCCTCAGCGTTGGCAACGCATTTGACGTCTAGGGCCGTATTAATAAACTCATCTTGGCTGAGATGCCCGTTACAAGATACGTCAAAGTAAACGTCAAACCATAGAACACTGACATTTTTGACGCCTCTCGAGACGAGCATTAGAGTTGAGATTAGTTTATTAATACGACCCTTAGCATTACAGTCTTGAGAATGCAAATGCCAATGGGTCTCAGATCTCATTTACCATCAGGTGGTCTGAGTGCTCGTGGGTCTTCTCCCTTCCTTAAAAAAATGTTTTTTTTTTTAATTTTCGTCGATTGGTCAGACGGTCGTAGAAAACCATTATAAACGTTCTAATAGTTGTGCATAATGAGAGGCATTAATACACGAGTATGTTTTTATGAAACGAGCCGTAAGGCGAGTGTCATAATCAGATCACACGAGTGGTTTAATGCCTAATTATGCGTACATTCGCATACACAACTTTATCTACATGCATATTATAAGTTTTCTACCCTGTATCTTAATGTACCTGTATATTAATTAGTATATTATCTTAGTATAGGTCACCGATACCTTAATGATGGTCTTGTCCGAAGCGCTAGTAGATTCACTCCATATTACCGACGTGTAAAAGAGCCCTCATGTGGCCAATTTAATGAATAAATATTTTGAATTTTGAATTTTTGAATTTTGAAAGTGAACATTATGATGCAACTACAGCGATAACCGATACTTTAATGACATGTAATACTCTAATGTTAACATTAAAGTACAACCACAGATACACTCAATATAGGGCATTTGCGTATCGCTTCTGAACATATATTAAGGTTATAATATGGATGTAGATAAAATTAAATACAATAGAAATATGAAATATTTCACATTTTATCGTCAGTTTACAATTACGAGATAGATTGTAAACAAATTATGTTCACAAACATAGTGGCACAGGCAGACGACAATACATAATATTGAATTCAGCGGGTACTCCAAGTTGTTATTTGTTAGGATTGTTTCAGTAATATTAATATGATATGACACCGACTTGTTTATCGTTTGGCTTGTTTAAAGTTGTTCTTTATTGTATCTCAGCTAGATCGAGCAAAATCGATATAGGCCCTTGCCAAGATGCATTACGCTACTAGCGTTTCTATTCGTTTCGTTTTCAACCTTTTCAACGCCACAGTCGGCTCTGGCCGTCAACTAAAAGTCGTGCCACTGACGCCACGTCGGCTACAGCCGACAAGAGTTCAAGATTAAAAGAGACTTTGTTTGGTAGCAATAAGGTGTAATTTGCATAGCAAACACATTTTGTATTCGACGTATGGCGTTCAAAAGGTTAAACCAATTGCGTCACTGGTAGATCACGTGATACGAAGATTCACGTGAAATATAGAAACGCTAGTTTCCGTAAAGCTGGGTCCACATTTGTATCATTTCGTCGTATCGTATCTCCATCGCGTTGCACCGACGCGTATCAAGATCGCTAGTGTGGACGCAAAAACAGCGCGATCATGCGGCGCGCCGTATCTGATCGCTCGGGATCGATGTTGATACGCGTTTATTTTATACCCCGCACACCCGCGATCGGATACGCGTATCAATATCGGTAAGTATGGACGTGTTTTGATACTGTATCACGATAAACAGTTATGATTTGTACGCGATACGCCGTGATCGCTCTCGAGGCGGTTTTTCCGCGATCATCAAAAGGAATACGGACACGCCCTTGACAAGTATGCATCTTGGTGAGAGCGTCGGTCATGAAGGCATCAATTAAGCTGCAGAACCCTAAAAATGCTTACTTAAGGAAGAAATGAGTACGTGCACATTACAAAACAACTCGTATTGTTTCTAACCGTGTATTACATGACTACAGCAAATTATAACTTAGTGTGGGAACTAGAAATTAGGTTTAGTATCATCATAGTATATTACTAGGTTTTTACAGTTTGAGTTAACCTGAGAAATACACGTGGGAGTTTGCCGCAGTCAGTTACTGTCTAAGATCCGAATAAGAGACGACCTTCACCGGGCTGTTTATTCGATGAAAAGTATTTTACATCAAATTTAATATGTGGCGAATAGGTTGAAAAATTTCAGTCCTGTCCTGATATGTTTAAAAAAAAACTGAATTTTAACTTTTTATTAATTGCTATTGCTTGTTAAGGGGCTACCATGGGCAGATGACCTTCGATCTGAAGCCCTAAACTTTCAGTTGTTGTTAAAACCTATTTGCATTAATATTGCTGTTCTTAACTAGCTGCAATCTCGATTTTTCTTTTACAAGTCACTGATATCGAGATTTATGCTATCAAAGTTTGACATTTTTACTCCAAAAAAGTTGTTTTTTGGCCTTTATTCCCATATTTTTCACTTAGAAAAAAAACCAATATGCAAAGGTTACTCGTAGGTTTAGTGCAAATTATTAGTACCGAGTTACCTTACTACCCAATAGTTAAGACGGGAAGAAATAGTCAACCTAACGTTTGCATATTCTATAGGCTTCATGCTTTCGCTTAGTATGTAATTGGTCTATTTAACAAGCAATAGCAATTTAAAAAAAAAGTTCAACTTCAGTTTTTTTTTAATCATATAAGGACTGAACTGAAATTCGCCATACATTACTTAGCATATTAAATTTGATATATAATACGTTTTATCGAATAAACAGCCCGGTGAAGGTCGTCTCCTATTCGGATCTTAGACCATTAGGTGGGTGAGAAACGTTATCTCCCGGAGCTGTATTTGTTTTTTTTTTTGATAGCTACCCGATTTGAGCGTTCCCTCACGATTCTCTTAACTGAACTAATGGTTTAAATTCGAAAATAGAATCGAAAATGAGTAATTTGGTTCAGATTTAACAATTGGTTACGATTTCTAGCCATTATTAATCAACCTACTGATCAAACAATCGGCCCTTAGTACCAATTTCACGTGTTGTCTTATTCTATTGCGATAGCAAAGAAAGTGACAGCAGTAACTTTAATCAAGCATTAAATTTAATTGACGTCTCAGAGTGCGGCTTAGTCTTATACTTGTATCAATTCTGTACTTTAGTGAAGATCCATACAAATGTTTAAACAAAAAAAAACATAACAGTGTTTGGATAATGTCAGCTATGTAATTTCTCTTTTGGTGATCTTTAACGATATTTTCATATTTTGTTGAGAAATGCTACTTATTTAAGAAATCCATGCATATTCCCAATTCCTAACGAGAAATAGAGTAGGGCGCCTAACAATCTCTTGGTGCCTAGCCCAGACTAAAAACCAAATTAGGCACATAACGTGCGCACAATAGCAAATTGATCCTAGCATGAAATTTGCTTTATTTTGATGATTGCATCAACAACAACATCTATACTCGAAAATCTAATTTAAGACCGAAATGCTAACCTCAACGGGCGCACATTCGCTGTGATTACTGCAGTTTGGTTTAAGTGTAGGTATTTTTATCAATAAAACTTACCCTAATATTACCGGTTACACGAGTTCTCATTCATATTTTTATGAAATAATGTTAAAATATCGACATAATCAAGATGGGAACTGCCAGATAGATTTTCGAGTATACAGTCGTCATTGGCGTTGTGGGCACGAAAACTTGTGATCACATTAGGCGTCGTTGGCAGTCAAACGGTCCATTTGACAACCGCTTACAGAAAAACTTTAAACCAAAAGCACAAAACGACATAACTAACGTTATTTTTCTCTCGAACCCGTTTTGAAAATGTGTTTTTTCTAATAGATAATAACGTAAGGAACTCTTTAGAAGTATTTGTATACCTTGTCAATGTCCAATCTTAGCATATAGCCTGAAATTGACGCCATAATTCTGAGGTCGAAGTGGAAAAGAGTATAAGTCTTCTGGGTCCTCAGCAAAGATGCGCTACGCTAACTAACGTTTCTATTCGATTCGTTTTTAAACCAATCGCGTCACTGGTAGACCACGTGACTTTTCGTATCACGTCATCTCCCAGTGACGCGATTGGTTTAAAAACGAATCGAATAGAAACGTTAGTTAGCGTAGTGCATCTTTGCAGGGCCCTCAGAAGATCAAGTGAAAAAGGGTTTAAGTCTAATATACTCCGTTCATGTATATACCCTTTTTATTACGAGGTAACTCGACTTGTTCCCTTTTTCACCAGGGCCCCAGAATTTGCCCTTGAAATTAGAGACCACGTAAATTCTCATCACGTCACGACAAATCGTTATCGAATTATGAAAGCGCTCGCGCAATTAAAGGCAACGTATTCAAATAACATGCCAAAAATAGACGTCAATTATTTTTCAAATTCATGTTCAATAACGTCGTCAACAAAAATTGCATATCACTTTACACTTCTAGGTGGAACAAACAGGAATAGGCATACATGTGACACCCTGCAAGGGCTCAGCAACACCTGTAATAAAATTTGAATAAAATAATATTATCTAATACCTTTAAACGAGCAATTCTTGTATATATATACGTGGTGGCCACATAATTAGGGACACTTGTTTTTTCCCCATACAATTGCCTACAAATATGACTTTTCAATTTTGACTACTAATCAAAAAGTTCTCGACCAATTTTATTGCTAAATACATTTTACTTTACATAATTAACTAAGGTTTAAACTGATGTACGGGGAACTAATATTAAAAACGGACCTTAAATTTTATAAGGATTTAAAAACTAACTATATAAAATTCTACAACTTTGTATGAGCGCCGAATATTTATTTTTTCAAATCCTTATAAAATGAAAGATCCGATCTCAACAGAGATAAATTGTACATACATTTAAACTTTACTTTATTAGTTAACGATAAGTGTAACTAAAAATATAATTGGTTAAGAACTTTTTGAATGGTTGTCAAAATTGAAAAACCATATTGAAAAAAATTATATATATATAAATTGAAAAAAAGAAGTGCCCCTAATTATGTGACCACCACTGTATATATAATCTGAATCTCGGAAACGGCTCCAACGATTTCAATGAAATTTGAAACATAGGGGTTTACGGGGGTGAAAAATCGATCTGTCAAGTCGTCATCTTCGGGAAATTTCGTTTTCAACTCGAGCGACGCTCGGTCTTCCAAGTACCTACTAATCATTATAGGAGAAAATAATAAACAAACTGTGAACTTTATTATTTACCATTATTATGAATTTTTCAATGAAAATTGACGACATTTTAGCCTAATAGTGACTCGTATATTGAAGCTAGAGCTCTCGGGTTCCAATCCCGGTAAGGGCAGTAATTTGTGTGATCAGCGCGAATATTGTTCCAGAGTCCTGGATTTTTTCTATATACTTAAGTATGTACTTCTCTATATAAGTATTTATATCGTTGACTAGTACCCATAGTACAAGACTAGAGCTTAGTTCGAGACTATACAAGTTCAATTTGTGTGACATTGTCCCCTGATATTGATTACTAGCTTTATACTAGATATTTAGTTTCGTTATTCCCACAGGATTTTTTAAATTTTCTATTATGAAAAGTAACCTATGTGTTAATCCAAGGTATAAGCTATCTATCAAATCAAACTTCATCAAAATCCGTCCAGCCGTCGCAGCGTGAAGGAATAACAAACTAACAATTTGACGACGCGGTGGCCTAGAGTAGGTATGGCCCTGCCTACGAAGCTAGCGGTCCTGGATTCAAATCCCGGTAAGGGCAGATATTTGTGTGATGAGCACAAGTATTTGTTCCCGAGTCTTGGATGTTTTCTATGTATTTAAGTATATATTTCTCTATTTAAGTATTTATATCGTTATCTAGTACCCATAGTACAAGCCTAGAGCTTAGTTTGGGACTAGGTCAATTGGTGTGACATTGTCCACTGATATTTATTTATTTAATTTAAATTTTCACATTTATAATATTAGTAGGCTTTAAATGATACATAAATGTGAAAAACTTTAGTAAATGACCTAATGCATGTAGTTGTAACACTGTATAGACCGTTCGACATTTTATATTTGAAATTTGACGTAAATTCCATATTCGTTTTGTACACAATTACATGCAAGAGGTCATTTACTAAAGTTTTTTACATATACGTATCATTGTTATAGTTCTAGGTATCCAGTTCCGAAGGACCTATCGTCACAAATTTATGAAAGTGCTTGCGCAACTATTATGGTCAACTTATTCAAATAACCGGCCATAATGCTACGTTAATTACTCTGGCTTGGTCAAGTGGTTCAGCCTACAAGGATGCGGCGGTAGAGGTGTGCCTCGGCTTTCGGCGAAGAAATTTGGACGAAAAAAATACTGTTTACACACGAGAGTTCCGTACCGCCTCACCTTTGGCCGATTTTTATTATTAGTTATGGGCTTGCACAGTAATTGTGGCAAATTTAACGATGTTTATGTATCTTTTTTTATGAAAGAGTCATGAAAAAATATTTCTTGCATCGGGTCGTTCTTTTTTATTCTACTCTTTTTATTTAAATAATGTAAAAAAATAACAACACGATAAAATAAATTAAAATAAACCACTATCGTCGGGCAAATTATTTTTTTAATTACACTACAGTACTTTTATGATTTCAAAGATTGAACAGAAATTGTAGCAATCAACTTCAAGCGCTCGAGGAAGCTTAGTGTATCGCATTATATTATATTGCTTCTATCTTCAATTACAAGTTGAAAGTAATTTATTTTACCGTACACTTTTTTTTTATCCTACGCACTTGACAATTTTCTTTTCAACTTCCCAATCACACACCGTCTACCTTATAAGTTTAGTCACTTTAACGTCATGTTTGATCTGCTGCACTAATTTACCAAAGGCGTTAAAGTGACAAAGTACTGAGTGGAGCTACTTATAAAGCGTACGATACATGTGTGGTAAATTAAAATAAAAAGTTATTTCTTAATTTTCTGAGATAACGTCATAACCATTTAGGAATCATAACTAGCATATAGGCAATCCATCTCTCTCTCTCAGGGTGGGTAAAATGCATTTGCAGAAGTAGAAATAGGGGGGGTGTCTTTCGACTGCAAATGTCTTGAGACTTCAGAGCTCACTTATTATACCATGAGTTCGCCAGAGTGCTCTTTGGACTTTTCTTTGATAAAAAAAACAACTATAACTTGTCTAAAAAAGTTTGGTGTGGGGAAAGGTATAACGATTAAATTCTCAAGTTGACACCACTGCATGTATTGGTGAATAAGATAAAAGTACCCGGAAAAGCGAGCGTCGCTCGGGTTGAAAACGAAATTTCCCGAAGATTACAACTTGGCAGATCGATTTTTCGGCCCCGTAAACCCCTATATTTCAAATTTCATCGAAATCGTTGGAGCCGTTTCTGAGATTCAGATTATATATACCTATATAACCTATCTCAGGTAAGTCACAATTATGGCACAAGGTCGGTATCTGCGGGTAAATTTGAGGTACCTAGAGTGAATAATTACTTTGGTGATAGAACATTAAGGAAACGTGTGCCATATGTGTTGAATAGTTTGCCCGATGATATCTGGCATGAGCCAAATATACGTAGATTTAAGAGGCTAGTCAATAAATTTTTATTAGAGTCACTTCCATACTAGACACACTGTAAGACATAACTAAGTATATTTATATTTAAAAAAAAAAAACAGATTTATTCACGGACACATTCCTGCAGTCAAACTGTTGTAACAGTTTTGCAGGGCCTTTAATATTATTGTATCATGTTGTTTGTTTTTAATAAATAAATAAAATAATAATAATAATAATATGTAGGTACAAGAATGATATATACAAGAATTGCTCGTTTAAAGGTATTAGATAAACAAATATGAGAGGACCATCTTACACAAATTAGCCTATTTCCAAACTATGCCCCACGCTTGTGCTATAGTTAGGCAATAATAAACTTACTTATAAAGAGAAATACATAATTAAATTCATAGAAAACAACGCAGAAACAAATACTAACGCTCATCACACAAATATCAGAAGTTTTAAAATGTTCATAAAAAATATGATAACAAACTTTTTTTTAAAATTCGTCTCCCAAAAACCTGCACATCACTACGCAACCATAGTGAAAGTCGTAACGGTTATGTCAGCCGTCGCAGGCGCACAGTCGCGTTCCGACTGCCATGCCGCGGGCGCGCACTTCAAAATGTCCATATTAGTGTTCATGTTCGTCACTTCCGCGTTCTGCCTGGAACCACAAGGCACTCGGGAAGATAAATTAAGAAGTGGCCTTATTGACGCATTTCAAAACATAAAGGGATCCAAGCTGATCAACGACCCAACTAACTCCGACCTCATAGGCTCCGTGGTAAGAGCGACATCGTCCACGGAAGACTCCTTCGCTTTATTCGCTGATGATGATGGCCTGTCTTTTGCGGATTTTGATGACGAAAAGAAGTCGTCGAGCACTGAAAAATCGCATAACGTCCAGCATATTATTAAGAGTGTTACCAAGACCACTGTTAAACCTAGTGTGCTGATGAAGCTTTCGGAGTCGATTTTTCATACTGTTAACGAGACCAGAGTTAGCAAGCCTAACGTCACTGTTATGGGAATTGAGAATATGCTCAGAATATTCGACGCCGATATTCTCGTCACGCAATGGGAGGATATTCAGACGGCGGTGAAAGGAGAGTGTTTAAATGATATGCAGGAATACGTCGACGGACTCAAGGGGAAGAACTTGTGGGCTTTGAAAAGTGAGTGCTTTTTTTTATTGTTAGTTTAAGGGACTTGTTTTTTTCGTTAATTTTTAACGCGGTTTTAACAGATGTGTGCTATTTTCAGGATTGAAAAATTACTTTTTAACTAAGTATAATACATAATAACACTCTTGATCAATTTGATCATAATAAAAGAATATTTAAAGCGAGACATTGTGTGATGTAAAAGAGCTTCCTACACTCAAGTGCAATAAAAACGGGTACTTTACGTAAATCACTCGATGTCTTTGCTTTGCAGTGTACAATTACACTGTCGAGCCAAATTACTAACTTTTTAAAACTACAAGCCTATATAAACATTACTTTTAAGCTCTGCGGTTTCTTAAAAACCATTATACACTTGATAATATGCCATATGCGAATTGTGTTCTTACATAACTGCGATTTCTATTTTTTGCACTAGTAAGTTAACGGAAGTGTGGTCAAAATGAACGAAAGGCTTTAAAAGAGTTTCGAGCTCGACGCGTTTGAGCGAAAAGTTATCAGGCTAGTCATTTTACAATTCGTTGAAGAATTATACTGCCTAAGATATTCTGTCACAGGATAATGAGCATTTTTAACCTCTTAAGCAAAAAGCGGGGTGTTATGCGTTTAACGGATGAACCGATTTGGATAAGGTTTTTTTCATAGAACAGTCATCAGTAGTTAGTTAGATTCTAAAAAAATCGATAGACGCATATATCAGCTCTAAAACAAGGCGTTACCATTATATCCGAGTTTTTTAAATCTATTTAATAGTTATTTATTTATTTTATTTCATAAAAGATCGTTATCTAAATATGTACCTTGTAAACCTACGCCCTAAATTTAGGATATTGTCAAAGTGACTTTTGACTTTAGTTCACCGACCCAAGATTCTTTTTCGAACTTACGAAATTTGACGTGGGCCTTATTGTCGGGACTGGGATTATTTTTAAATAATTTCAAACTTTAGCATATCTTTATTACACCTATATTGTGCAAATTTTTCAATTAGATACAAGACACATCATGGCCGAATCTTGTATAACACATTTATAAACCTGAGTTACAATGAGTCAGTAGATTACATTATGGAGTTCTTTCATCTTCAATCATTCTCGATCAATTACAAACTTGCGTAAGTATTTATTTGATACATCATGCGAATATACAATTAGAATATACAATTTGGTACAAGCTACATCAAAACGGAATCTTGCATCACATATTTAAAAACACGAGATACAAAGAGTCAAAGGTACATGCGTCATTTTGGGCCCACTTTTTTCAACATTGTACAACAGAATGAATTATATGTCTTATGAAAGCTCTTGGCATTTACTTTATTTCTTTATAAGTATGGTAGCCATGTTCAAATCCAGCGCGAAAATGGCTTATTGGTACGTTAAAAAAAATCATTATTATCATCATAATATATGCAGTCTTTTTTTTAACGTACCAAAAAGCCATTTTAGCGCTGGATTTGAACATGGCTGCTATTAAATGAAGTAAAGTACACGCCAAGAGCTTTCATATGACATAGGTTTCATCACTGTTGCACAATTTTGGAAAAGTGGGCCCATGGTTATGGTTATGGTGATGGACTCCTTTTTCCACACTTAGCCCGTGTATGTCGGCCATTGTGCGTAGGGGGTGTTAGCTAGTAATCTAGCCAGCCTAACTCTGACCAGGAGCGCAGGATCCTCCTGGTACCTCCACAGGCTTCTCGGAGTGACCTCGGTGTCTTGAGGATTTCAGTCAGCAGCTACACCTACGCATTCCAGGATTACGTGGGGAGCTGTTTCGTCGGCCGACAGGCATCCCCTGCATAGGGGGCTGTCGGTCACACCTAGAACATATAAATGTTTGCTAAGCGAGCAATGTCCAGTAATGTTTCCTACAATTATTCGTAGTAAGTAAGTGTGTGGTCAGAGAGAAATGTGGACTAAAAGAAGACGTAGTGACTAAGATTGAAAAGGGCATGCTTCAATGGTTCGGTCATTTGGAAAGGATGGATGAAAGAAGATTGACGAAAGAGATATACAGAGCAAAAGTGAGTGGGAGGGTCGGAAGGGGCCGACCTAGGCATACTTTTTCGAATCAAATCGGAGAAATACTGGAAAAGGGCCGTATCTTAAGTACCCGAAACCGACGTGCATGCATGACTCGATGTATGAATGTGGAAGAAGCGAAAGAGATTTGTCAAGATCGTAGCAGGTGGAAAGAAGTGGTCTCTGCCTACCCCTCTGGGAAACAGGCGTGATTTAATGTATGTATGTATGTAAGTAAGTGTTTATACAAAACTGCCCATGGTCCTTTGTCTACTTGACTCGATTTCATTTGCATTATTACAAACATCTTCAAAACGGGTCATAGACAGATTTAGAAGCGTCTATCCTGTGGACATACCCGAAGTTACCGTTTCGGCTTTATTTTCTGACTGACCCCGTATCCGCATAAACGGCGTGAGGCCTACTTAAGTCCTGTCAGATAAAAACAACATATATGCTCACAAGCCTTTAACTATTGACCACAGGTAAGAAAACTTTTGTTTTTAGGTGTGTATAACGCAAAACCATAGAATAAGAACATAAAGCATATAAACCGGACTATAAGACGTACTTTGCGTCAGATATCTTTCTCTAATTTTTAGATTACGTATTACATGAGAAAAAATGAAACAAAAAGTGGGCTGTTTTTTCTTCTTTAACTGTCATTGTCACAAAGTTTTACACAGGGACTTCTTTGTACTTCCTACAGGAAGGATTTGTCTTTCCTTGTGTATAGGTCCAAATACTATAGGTGCTTATAGGTCCAAATCACGCCTTACTTGTGACAATGTACCAAATAACGAAAGAACAGCTATAGATTCTCTTTCCAACTCACTATGAAAACCATAAGTAAAAAGAAGTGAACCATAATGTATTTTCTGCTTATTTAGTACGGTTTCTATGCCTTTAGTCTTTTTTCTGTGCGCAAAACTAATGCGCCCGTATTTAATGCAATCGACATTGCTTGCCGCGGATGATTGGTGCGTAATATAAAGTCGTAGGCGAGTACAATAAACAACTAATAAATAAGGATCAGGGGACAATCTTGCACAAATTGAGCTAGTATGTAAGCCCTGGCCTCGTACGATGTGCACTAGACAACGATTAACATACTTAGATATGTAGAGAATAGCTAAATACACAGAAAATATTCAACGGCCGCATTCAGTGAGTGAATGACGACTAAGTCGTTCCTCGACGAAATAGGTTTGAAAAAGGAACAAGTTAATTGTTTCCAAAATGTCCGAGTACGCCCGTACTAAACTGACAAGATTGCCACAGATAATTTTAATGCCCATGTCATGTATTTTAACGAGTTAATTCGAGTTCATTATCTCTAAAAAAAACTGCGGTTAGAGTACGGTCACTACGCACAATTTAAAAAATAATCAGCACCAAATTTTAAATAAATAATTTGTAAACTAAACTGACAAGAAGGCCACAGACAATTATAATGACAGTGTTATTTTTTAACGATTTAATTTAAGTTAGTCAGTAAAATGTCTTTGAAAATGGGGGTAAAACCTTTAGGTAAAACTTAAAAACGATTACTAGCTCTTATCATACAAATATGTTCATACCTGGGATTAGGGAATGCAAATAACCAGTTTTAACCGGTTATAACCGGTTATTTTCATACAAAAAAGGTTAATAACCGTTTAAATTGCATAGAGTAGGCAGGATCACTACAAAATAGGCTTACCGTATGTTGATTTATTTGATGTCAGTCATTTCCTTGTTTCTTATACAAAAATAAAATCACGAATGTACCTATTGACAATACTGATTTATATGCTTTAGCTAATATGACAGTTGGTCGGCTCGAATTGCGGTATTGGACTATTTAGGGTATCGTTAATGTAAATATTATTTGTACATATGAAAAAATTACGTAAAAAAAAAGTATTTAAAAAATATCAATTGACAATGTCACACTGACTGACCTAGTCCCAAACTAAGCTCTAGGCTTGTACTATGGGTACTAGACAACGATCAACTTACTTAAGTATATAGAGAAATACATACAAGACGCAGGAACAAATATTCGCGCTCACACAAATATCTGCCCTTACCGGGATTAGAACCAAGGACCGCTAGCTTCGTAGGCAGGGTCACTACCAACTAGGCCAGCGCGTCGTCAAAAAACTTAATTTTATTCAAGATACTGTACTTAATATACTTTAAAGTAATCATGGACGGAACCCGTAAGTTTCACACGATTCGTACTTTGGTTTAATCTTTCGAAATATTGACATAAGCGAAACATGCGCTCGTTCGGTCATATAATTCGCCAAAAAAAGAGAGAGACGACTCTACAATTATCGTTCCTATGTCGTGTATAAACAAATAGTGTTTGTATTTGGAATTATTACTAGTGACGCGCTAGTGGATACTGAAATTAAATGAACAGGAATTAGGGCTTGTTTACGGAGACGCGGAGCGTCGCGCGTGGCGTGCGGCTTGGCGTTGCGCGGCGCGTCGGGCTTTTTTCCGTTTAAGGAGAGGCGGCGCGTGCAGCGGACCGCGTCATCACACGCGCCAACACAAACATATGGCAATGTACGGTGTTGTTTATAAAGATGCGGGGCGTGATGCGGGGCGTAGAGAGTAGCGGTGTCCGCAACATCCGAGGTGAACTCTCAAGCGTGTAGCGGAGCGCGCGGCGGAGCACAAGACTGTCAGAAGGTTCCACCGCGGGCCCCGCTGCGGTCGCAGTGGCGGGAACCGCCGTTATTGACGCGTGCGACGCTGCGTGCAACGTGGCGATGCCATCCGCGGGCTCCGCCGCAAGTAACGCTGTATTTGAAGCAAACGCGCGTAAAACCGCTTCTCCGTAAACGCTTTTATACAACGCCATATGTTTGAATTTAGTGCCGACCGCGCCGCCCAACGCTACGCGCGACGCCCCGCATCTCCGTAAACAAGCACTTATTCTTTTAAAAACGGCGCTCGGTCGGTCGAACGTGTGAACGCGCCACACCGGCCGAGTTAAATAGTCCCGTCAGACCACACAAAAAAAATTTTGACAGGGCTTCGGTCGATAACATCGATCGTATAAGGCTTTTTTTTTTACCCTATTGCCGAAGAAGGAGGGTAATGTGTTTCACAGCCTATATATGAATGTTTGTTCCTTCTTGGCACTATAAAAACAAAACCCGTTGTCCGATTTTGATGATTCTTATGTCAATCGATTTGTCTTAATCTGGTGAGTGTCACTGAAGATATGACAGTAATCAAAATTCAATATGGCGGCAACCAGACGCCATATTGTGCAAATAAAAAAAAAAGTACCAAGTATAACAAGTGGGGTATCATTTAATAGGCATTTAAAAATCATCTTTAGGTTTCTTTCGTCATTTTTAATTTTGGATTATCCTTTAGGATTTATAACGATTTTGGTTAGCAACAGTCGGGTTTTGAAAGCTTGCTTTTTGTTAAAGTATATTTATTTTGCTGTCGTATTTTGTATGGAAATTCTCTTAATGCTTTCGATTCTACGTGCCTTTATATTAGATGTAGCGGTGTCCGATATTTGACCGTCATTCCTTACCCAGGGTTTACATTCATTTGGCATAACTTTTTTTGAAGGCAATGATATTTTAAATAATCCTGAAGAGTATACGGTTAAAAAGACTGTATGCTAAAAGATAATTATGCCAAACGATGATTATGCCAAATGATGATTATGCCAAAAAAAGTTATGCCAGATGAAGGGTACCCCTTTACCCCGTCACTTAGTGCAAACTCAAAACTACTTTCTTATTAGAAATCGATAGAGTACAGTCATCAGTAGATCCTTCTAAAAGGCTACTTCTTCGAATAAAAATGAAAAAGCGAGCAGATTTTTGTTAGGTGGTATTCCAATTGACCTAGTCCAAACTAAGCTCAGTCGACCAAAAATGTGGTCTACTACCCTACGGTTGAATTTAATTCGCACGTCATGATACAACAAATTCGATTTTCCCTTACCATAATATTATGACAGTGACAAGTGTCAACCTTAGCGATAATTAGATTTCGCAGAAACTTTTGTCAAAACTGGATTGTGATTCTCTCAACAAGCAAAGGTGATCGTTCGCTCGAGTGATTGTCCAAGCGGCGAGTTTAAGTAGTCCCGACAGAGCGAACAAAACACATTTTAGCGCGTGTATTCAATTTGGCAGCATGACTTCTCGAACGTACGAGGCTCCCTAATTGACAATGCACGCGCTAAAATGTGTTTTGTTCGGTCGGACGGGACCACTTAAACTCGCCGCTTTTATTCGCTCGTCCGTCCGACCGACCGCCGTTTTTTGAGAGAATAACACACTTTCTTGGCCGACCGCACTATGGGTACTAGACAACGATATAAATTATTTTAAGTATAGAGTGTAGGCCTGCGTGGTTTCCGGGTTAGAATAGTGCTACTCCATGTCTTCCCGTGGATGTCGTAAGAGGCGACTAAGGGAATACAGGCTAGTAGTACTGTTAGGCGATGGGCTTGCAACCCATCACTAATACGCTGGTAAACATCTTAGCTTAATTGTGCAAAATATGGTTACAGAATTATAAACAAGTTTTTAGAGTTGTTGGTAATTCTGTAGCTCTGCGTACCCCACTCTGAGAACGAAGGCGTGATTTTATGTATGTATGTATGTATGTATGCATGTATGTATGTGTGTATGTATGTATGTATGTATGTATGTATGTATGTATGTATGTATGTATGTATGTATGTATGTAAGTATAGAGTTAAATAAACACTTAAATACATGAAAAACATCCAAGAATCGAACCTAGGACCGCTAGCTTCGTAGGCATAGGCCAACGAATCGTCAATATAGAATGTCTCAGAGCTTATTATTGATATTTTATTGTATGTGCGTCTAATTCAACACATTTTTATGACTTGAGTGGATAATATCACGTCCAAGCAAAGTTGTTTGTTACAGGTAAATAATAGCTTATACGTGGTTGGTACTTTTATAAAACACTAGCTAGTTAGTTTATAAAACACGGCCGTTTATGCCGCATAAAATATAATATTTCGACACTCTCAAGGGAATCAAAATTTATAGGGTGTTTTCCGTTGACTTAAAACTATGAAATTTGGCAAGTAATAGCGTCTTATACTACAAGTGTATGGAAAAATCTGAATACTATAACTAGTGGTCTTTATGTACAGCGAAGGAAATGTATACTCGTACCTTTTTGACTCTTATTGTCATTGTGACAAGAGTGAAAAAGAAAGGTACTACGCGAAAACATTTCCTTGACCGTATGTACAAAGGAGGGTGGGCAAATTGGCCTAATGACAGTGCTTATCCGATGATAGTGCTTATTGTTATTGGTTTCTGAGCCAGTGTTCATACATTTCTGCCCATTCTCCTTTTTACGGAACCGTCTCGCACTTGTCCGTTTTTTGTATTTAAAAACTTGCCCTAACAGGATACAAACCCACGACTTTGTAATCTTGGTTTTACCACGCGGTCTTTACTCCACAAACCAAACCACTCTCGGTTTCTGTATTGACCTACATTTAGGTTACGCAACCCGACGCGGTCCGTCTCGAAAGGCCGTATGCCGCTTTTGTTTTCAACAGTCCATTTGTAACTGAGATATTTATTTCGTTGTTATTATCTAAATATATAAAAGACGTAACTGACTGACATATCAAGCACAGCCTAAACCTTGTATCAATAAACACAAGTTTGTATCATAAAAACGACAATAATAGATATATCCCCCGATATCATGTAAACTCTTCTTTCAGAGCGAATCTATATTAGGTATACACCGTGCCTGGCACGTACCCGAAGGATTTTAACCTTCGATTCTAGACCCTATTTGGAGTATATAATGTGGTATAACATGTAGTCCAATAACACATAATTTCCGAGATTTTTATTATTTAAAAAACAATTCCATACCTTAACCTACCTACATTTTATACCACATTATATACTCCAAATAGGATCTAGAATCGATGGTTAAAATCCTTCGGGTACGTCCCGGGCACGGTGTATATAAACTAACGACCCGCCCTCGCTTAACTTCGGTTTATGTGAGTTTTCTGTAACAACGTACATAATCCCACCCATCCATTAAAACCTCTTGAATCATTCTATCAATTGATGAAAACCCCATAAAAATCCGTTGCGTAGTTTGGAAGATCTAAGCGTACAGAGGGTACAGAGGCTATTGCCAAAATGCACTACGCTAACAACGTTTCTATTCGTTTCGTTTTTAAACCAATCGCGTCACTGGTAGACCACGTGACTCTTCGTATCACGTCATCTACCAGTGACGCGATTGGTTTAAAAACGAAACGAATAGAAACGCTAGTTAGCGTAGTGCATCTTGGGAAGGGCCTCTGAGGAAGCGACTTTGTTTTACACTATGTAAAGAAGAAAATGACATGCTGATCGATCAACGCGTTGCCAAAACCCGCTGGACCTAGGAGCTTGAAATTTGAAGGGAGTCCTTGGGTATCCTAAGGGTGCTAAGAAAGGATTTTCCGAAAATCGACCCCCAACGGGAAGAAATAGGGAGAGTAGCGGGAAACTAATACTAGGCGAATTTTCCTCCCGGGAAATCCCTGTTCTGTAATCCCCGGGAAATCCCGGGAATTTCACTGTGCCTAAAGAACCGGAACTGAAGATTACATCCCGGTTCTCCCGGTTCTTTCCATGAATAGCAAACAAATATCGTGGCGCGTATCACATATATCCAATTCATACCTAAGCGACGACGCCGACACCAGCGGCAACATCGCATCAACATCCATCATATTTTGCGGCATATTTGCAATAACTGATCTCTAGATTTGTAAAAAGGAAGAACAAATAACTTTCTAGTAAGTATTTTACTTAATCAACATATGTTTTTGCTGAAGAAAACGTGCATGATTTTATTGCATATTTATAAAAAATTAAGTTTCCTAAGGTTTTTCAATCGTTTTATATCTCAAATGTCCATGATTGCGGTGATTTAAGGTAAAAAATAAAGAACCGGGAGAACCGGGAATCCCGGTACCGTCCCTGCTTAGAACCGGGAAATGGAAGTCTCGGAACCGGGCCCGGTACTGCATGCCCTATACGCGAACGAAGTCGCGGGCGTTCTTTAGTAGTAAATAAACTAGTGTAACAAAATAAAAACGGGCTAGTTTTTTTTTAAAGTAAAGGTAATTTAATCGGCATGCCTTTTATGCGGGCCTGCTGCGTCTATATCGCGCGTCAGCACGGCTAGCACAAGTTGCCCGCGACTTCTTTGTCGCTCGGATCTCCCTTCCTATTTAGTCCGTAACGATAGAGACGCACTGAGCGACAAGCGAGAAAATACAACTTGTGCTACCCGTGCAGATGTGGATAAAGCATCCGTCACTCTCGTACTTATTTACGTGTCAGAAGGAGATGGATGCCTTATCCAAACTTTGTAACGCGATAAACGCAGTAGTTTGTAGGAGGTTTAACACATAAATAAATTACTCAATTGTTTGCAAGCATATGTTTAGGCCATAACGTCCGGTTAGATTGCTAGGTAATTTGTATTTTGCAAACGTTAACAACTGCTTTATTATAACGACGACACGTTAGCCTAGTTGGTAGTGTCCCTGCTTACGAAGCTAGCGGTCCTGGGTTCAAATCCCGGTAAGGGCAGATATTTGTGTGATGAGCGCGAATATTTTTTCCCGAGTCATGGATATTTTCTGTGTATTTAAGTATATATTCCTCTATATAAGTATTTATATCGTTGTCTAGTACCCATAGTACAAGCCTAGAGCTTAGTTTGGGACTAGGTCAATTGGTGTGACAATGTCCCCTGATATTTATTTATTAAAAGGAGATGAATAATGAAATAAATGAATATCAAAGAACATCTTGCACAAATTGACCTAGAAGTGCCTAGAACCAAACTAAGCTCAGTGGCCCCTAGACAGGTTTCTTAAGATAACTGTTAGGGTGTAATTTCCATACCAAATGTTTTTACGATTTTTAGGGTTCCGTAGCCAAATGGCAAAAAAACGGAACCCTTATGGATTCGTCATGTCTGTCTGTCTGTCTGTCCGTCGGTATGTCACAGCAACTTTTTTTCGAAACTAGAAGTATACTGTTGAAAGTTGGTAAGTAGATGTATTCTGTGAACCGCATTAAGATTTTTACACAAAAATTGAAAAAAAACAATACATTTTGGGGGCTCCCCATACTAAGAACTGAAACTCAAAAAAAAAATTTTCTTCAAACCCATACGTGTGGGGTATCTATGGATAGGTCTTCAAAAATGATATTGAGCTTTCAAATATAAAAAAAAACTGCATCCGCATCGGTTCACCCGTTTAAGAGCTACGGTGCCACAGACAGATACACACACACAGCCGTCAAACTTATTATTCCCCCCTTTTTATTCCGGGGTGAAACTCCAGAACAGATTTTCATGAAATTTGGTATTTTTTGGTATAGTTTGAATTTCCGGGAAGGACATGAAGTACTTTTTATTTAAAAAAAAACAGATATACAGAAAAGCGATAAACAACTTTATACGTACATCAACAAAGTCTAAGGATCTATAATATCATTACACTATTTTATAATGTTTTTAACCTGGGGCCTGTTTTATAAAGCTACAAATTACAATTTACAGGTTACAAGTTACCATTTGACACAACCTCAACCAATGACGACCAGCCATTTGAGTAGTGTTGCCAGTTTAGACCTGTAAAATTGTTACTTGTAGCTTTATATAAAATGCCCCTGCATGTATGTACGGTCACGAGTGTTAATTTCGGACCCATTTCAAGAAAAATATGCTTGAAGTCGCCAATGTCATTAGAGATGTCAAGTCATTTGTAACTTTTAGGAAACTCAACCTGAACCCTTGTAAATACTGAACAGAAGATCCGAATTCGACGAACAAGATGTCGTTAGATTCGTCTTAATGTGAGTGTCACTAGGTTTTTTTTAAATATGTAATTGGCAGTACATACATACATTAAATCACGCCTGTTTCCCAGAGGGGTAGGCAGAGACCACTTCTTTCCACCTGCTAGGATCCTGACAAATCTCTTTCGCTTCTTCCACATTCATACATCGAGTCATGCACGCACGTCGTTTTCGGGTACTTAAGATTCGGCCCTTTTCCGGTATTTCTCTGATTTGATTCGAAAAAGTACGCCTACGGCGGCCCTTTCCGACCCCTCCACTCACTTTCGCTCAGTATCTGTCTTTCGTCAATCTTCTAAAATAAATTAAATATATACATTATATTGACGACATCATCCAAACAGCATTATTTTTAAATGTTGCTTTTTTATTACACTTTTTATTGATGTATTGGTAAAGATACCAAACCAAAATACTATAAGGAAATAAATGTCCAAACTACATTCACGGGAAACCCGCTCATAATCCAATGGCATAAGATTAATTGTCAAACATTACGACACCGCATTTCTAACATTTCTTCACAGCAGTTTCCTCATGATATTATGTAATACATTAGTCAGAGATTCAGGCTTTCCAATACGTTACAAGGTCACCGGTAAATGCTTCGAAATGCAATCTTGTTTGTAAGCAGCAAAGGTTGATTGCTACTTACAGTGTCTTACGCATACGTCATTACAATATGGACTGAGTGCGGTCAAAATATATCTAACCGTAAGAGGATTGTGAATCTAAATTTCCATACAAAATGCGATAAAGTTTCTCTCCGTATAAACTTAGTCTGATTCATTGTATGTCACACCAAATGACCTAGTCCCAAACTAAGCTCTAGGCTTGTACTATGGGTACTAGACAACGATATAAATACTTATATAGAGAAATATATACATAGAAATATTCGTGCTCATCGCACAAATATCTGCCCTTATCGGGATTTGAATCCAGGACCGCTAGCTTCGTAGGCAGGGTCACTAAAAACTAGGCCAACGCGTCGTCGATTCGTGTGATAAGTGAGGGTACTTGCTTCGTGGGCTTGTTTTCTTTTCTATGTATTTCAGTGTTTTTTGTACCTAATTATTGAGTATCCGTAGTAGCTTAGATCTTGGTTTGGGACTATGTCAATTTGCGTAAGATGTCCCCTTGATCTTAATGTTAAGAGGCCATCTATGGTGCCATGCCCCCACAAGAATAAAAAGGGATGGCTTTACGTGCTCCCGCGCGAAATTCAATTAATCGCTGTTTACTTTAAAACCACAACATTTATTGAAAAAATGTTTGGCCAGGATTAAGAAGTTACATATCCTCAACGATTGAATCGAAAATCATCGTTAAAGATTATAGGGTTTCGAAGATTCAACCAAAAACATGCAAAAAAGGTGTCATGTTTGAAAAATAAAAGTATCGAGGATTTTATTTCTAATCGTGTTTTCACGTTCGACAGTCTCAAGCAAATATGATCAAGTTTAATATATCCAAAAAACAGATACAAAGGCGTTATGGTTACTGAGATCCAGATCGCGGAACACTCCAGACTTTAGCATACTGCCCTACTAAGCATAATGGCGTTATCTCAAACAAAACATCTGTAGAAATTGCAACCTAGTTACAAACAGAAGAGAGTTGAATCTGCTTCGGCTATTGAATTTAGTTATTGCATTTTTGCTTAGGAGGGCAGCATAGGTGGCCTCTGAAGGTCAAGGGGACATCTTACACAAATTGAGAAGATATCTTGTCTTCCTAGCATAAAACAAAGTCGCTTACAACTTTCAAACTACGCAACGGATTTTAAGTCACTTTTCATTATTAGATAGAGTGATTCAAGAGGAAGGTTTTAATGTATAATAAATTCTGAATCAAATCATTTATTTCAGTGTAACACATAAGAAAATAATACATTAACATATTATCAGCAACAGGCTTCGTCAAAACGTTTTACATAGGAATGATCATCGGCAACCGCTTCGTCAAATCTCCTTAACACTAACAAAACAAATTTTAAAACACAGACTTATCCTACCACCAACCCCGCACCGTGGCTGGCTCAAACGTTTCCATTACACCGGCCGCATTGCCCCGCTGGATTGCAATGGAAACCTGCTGAACCAGCCACGACCCAGAACGAGGATCCCCCTCTCTGTCACGCAGACGACGGCCTAACTCCTTAAAAAGCCCCCTGGCTTCCAAACCCCAAGGTCCCGATGTCTCCACCGCGACAGGGACAATTCTGAATTAAGTACTGGTGTAAAACTCACACAAACCGGAGAGTAGCTGGCTCGCTACTTAGTTATTAAAATTGCAATATAGATTTATAGAGCTCTCTTTGAAAGCCTCGCGGCAACTTAAACCCGGTTAATAATTGGTATGTCGAGTTATCGATTTTTCGGCCGCCATTATTATCAAGTCAATAAGAAATAATATTCTGCAATTCCACGGCAAAACGCGTTTAATAGTACATTATTGCCTAGGCATGGAAGTAGGCAATTGCGGGCTGAGTATTGGATTAAACGGACGAGCTCGCGAGTCCGTTTAAAAATACGAAGCCCGCAATTGCTGTTCCTGCCGAGGCAAATATAGTGCTTTTCTCAAAAATCGCAAGAAAAAAATTGTGTTGGAGTCAAATCTTCATCGCTTGAACTCATTTTTTGAATTGCATACAATCAGAAACTTCATGTGAAAAAACCATCGCTCCTTACCGCCTTTTTGTTTATGACAAGGAGAAACGCAATTCTTGTTTTTAAAAAAACATAAGCTATTCCAGGCACAAATAAAAAAGTTATGTTTCAAGTAAAATTTGGATGTATAAGACTTGTGCCCTCATTTTATTATGGCCCAATTCACTTTTTAAAAAGTTACAAGCTAGATGGTAATGGAATTTGTATGCAACATTGCGGGCTTGTGTAGCGAGCACGCAATGTTTTTTTTTTAAATTTGAGAACTGTCAGTAAACTATGTACTTCGCGTCTCAATATGTAGATAGGAATGTCAACATTTCCGGACATTTCTGAGAAAAGGTTTTTGTTTCACGCTAGAAACCACCTATTATTTTTCACTATGTTGCCGTGTGTTGAATTGATGGTGATGCAGAGTAGGCAAAACGCTGTAAGTGATCCGTTCCTTGTTCCGAGTGGCCATTTAGTACTTACAGCGTTCTGTGGTGATCAGACGGCATTAACGGTCTTGGTATAAAACATCACAATATTTGCCTAATTTTTTTTTAGTATTTAAGTTGAAACTTTTTTGCCTTCCGAATAGCCTAGTTATAAATAGTTTTTTAATAACTTTAAAAATAAGAAAGATATAAATGTTTAAAACTTGCTTTTAGACAGAGAGGAAAGTACAGTAATATGACGTCATATTACTCAACCGCCATATGAATTACGCACAAAACATCGTATCGTGAGAAAGAGATAGACAAAAAACTTTAAAAGGCTATAACTTTTTTATTTTATTACCAATTTCAAATTTGATTTTGAAATATTTTATCATACTACGTATACTGATATATTATCCAAATTAATATATGAAATTTAATATCAGGCAAATACCCTATTGCAGTCATGATGTATTGGTTAGTCTTCTGCAGAGTTGCCGCGTTTTGACAGTTTTCTACCGCCTAAACTGGAACATATTTTGAATAGTTCTTTTTTAGGTATGACACTCGTACTCATACTCATTTATTTATAATATCAAATATTACATGGCAATTAATTATTTAAAACAATATCTACTTACACTAACAACGACACAATATCAATAATTACAAAAGTCAGTGGGTAGGAATATTTTCGGCCTCGTGTGGTTGCCGAGTTAGAATAGTGCCACTCCATGTCTTCCCGCGGATGTCGTAAGAGACGACTAAGGGAATAAAGGCTTGTAGTACTGTTAGGCGATGGGCTTGCAACCTGTCACTAATACGCTGGTAAACATCTTAGCCTAATTGCGGAAATTGTGGTTATAGAATTATCAACAAGTTTTTAGAGATGTTTGTAATTCTGTAGCTCTGCCTACCCCATTCTGGGAACGAAGGCGTGAAATTATGTATGTATGTATGTAGAATTCATTTATGTCGTAGAACGCCTCGTTTAACAGCCATATTTTAAGCTGATTGCAAAAGGAATTAGTACTATGCAATTGTTTTATGTGACCGGGGAAACCATTGTAGACCTTAGGGCCCATGTTATAGATAGATTTGGCCAATTTACACATCGGTGTAACAAGATAGATAGAAGCTCTCATGAGGAATCGTTTGATGCAAGTTAACACAAAACGCTGTAACTCGAGTTGCAGCGTTCTGCAGTCGGACGGCAGAACGAGTATATCGTTGACAATACGACAACATGTCAGAAGCAATTAGGTTTTACAGGGAAGAATAGAGATCCTGACAGGCCACAAAGAAAGTTTTGCATAGTGACATTGGTTTATACATTTATCATTCACATCTTACGGGAAGTCTTGTATGGTTATGCATTGTTTTCCGTGCGAATGCTAGATTCGTTATAATGGTTTCTAGAATTGTGACGTTTTCTATTGTTGTGGCAACTTTAAGATTTAAATAACTAATTACATGCACGCCAGATCGTAACCAAATGTTAAGATTTTCTAAAAATCATGTTGAAACTTGTTTTTAATTAACGCGTCACAACTTTACAAAATAGTTTTACGTAATTACTAGGCGTACTTTCTGAATGAAATCAGAGAAATACTGGAAAAGGGGTGAATCTTAAGTAACCGACGTGCGTGCTTGACTCGATGTATGAATGTGGAAGAAGCGAAAGAGATTTGTCAGGAACGTAGCAGGTGGAAAGAAGTGGTCTCTGCCTACCCCTCTGGGAACAAGATGCACTACGCTAACTAACGTTTCTATTCGATTCGTTTTTAAACCAATCGCGTCACTGGTAGATCACGTGACTTCTCGTATCACGTCATCTACCAGTGACGCGATTGGTTTAAAATCGAATCGAATAGAAACGCTAGTCAGCGCAAAGCATCTTGGCAGAGCCCTCTTATCGTAACCAAGTCTTATGATTTTCTAAAAAAACATGTTGAAACTTGTTTTTAAAACAACAAAGCGTCAAGCCTTTACAATATATTTTTACGTAAGTACTTTGTTTTTCAAATGTTGTATCATAAAAATATAACTAGGATTATGAAAGATTTAAACACACTGCCTTAAGGATGTTTACTAATAATTTAGGAGTTTGCTTTGGCCACTCTTAAATATTGGTAAGAAAAAAACAAAATATATTATGTAAACACTTCTAAGACGTTTCCGTTCCTATATACATACACTGGCCCACAAAACTAAGTATCACACTTTTAATACTTAGCTTTGCGGGCCAGTGTAGTATTTGCCGAACGGAAACTCATTAAAAAAAAACATTTTTTTTAAGTTAAACTAGCAAATCGCGTAGAACGTCAAAGCCACAGAATAAGAACATATAGCATAGAAACCGGACTATAAGACGTACTTTGCGTCAGCTATCTTTCTTTACTTTTTAGATTACGTATTACATGAGAAAAAAGGAAACAAAAAGTGGGCCGTTTTTTCTTCTTTAACTGTCATTGTCACAAGGAATTCTTTGTCCTTCCTTGTCTATAGGTCCAAATACTATAGGTGCTTATAGGTCCAAATCACGCCTTACTTGTGACGATGTACCAAATAACGAAAGAACAGCTATAGATTCATCTCTTTCCAACTCACTATGAAAACCATAAGTAAAAAGAAGTGAACCATAATGTATTTTCTGCTTATTTAGTACGGTTTCTATGCCTTTAGTCTTTATTCGGTGGTAAAAGCATTCAACCTTATGACGGCGGACAGTCTTGAATCTATGGTCCATACCAATTGACTTGTCTTGTTTAGTAAACACTATTATAACCTCAAAATGCATCATTTTCGGCTAACACGGCCGTTTTCTCGTGAATAAAGCAACTAGAGACCATATTTTGCACACTATTTTCCTAATTTTACATCATGGATGGTTTTTTAATGAGAAAATTGTAATTTTAGGCGAAAATGCATTTTGAGGTTATAAAAATCAAGCTAGATGTTATGGAGTACATATGTCAATGGGTCCCCGACAAAAAAGTGGGGGGTTTATATTTAACGTTTTTATCGGTTTGTCTGTCTGTAGCAACGTAGCTCCCAAATAAACCGAAAGCTAGTTTAATCGGGTTGGTTCTCAGCTAGATTTCATGACAATCGGTCGAGCCGTTTAGGATCGCCAGCTGTTACTCTTCAACTGTGTACTTTTAGCTATAAAACGAAAAAAGGCCGCCGTGCGAATTTTGAAATGCAAATGCGAAGTGATTTTCATTTATTTATTATTTATTATTCCCTGAATAGTATCGACACTAACATTTATTTTTCTACGTGATATATTATAAGGGTATTTACCTCCCCTGCAAGCGATATTTCCATTCGCAAAATTAACCAATCTTTATTTTTTTCAGTACCTTATTTTGCCAAAGATTTTTATATCAGCATAAATAATTCTATATCATAATTTCCCAATCTGTATTTATCTGAATAGTTAGTTATATCATTTTCACAGAGTCGACGGCTCCTACTTCTTGGTGCAAAACTAGCATAACCTAAACCTACCTACCTATTTCGGCCTATTTACAATGGTGAAATTAGCGACTGGAAAAAAACCAGAATGGTAATACGATCAGGAAAAATTAAGAATGGGAAAAAAGAAATTCGGTAAAATCACGAATCGGAAAAATTGGTTCCCCTAATCGTCATTTGTCCTAATGCATCGTTTGTCCGAATTTTCATTTATCCTAACGCCATTTCCGCTTAAATTTTAAAACTTTTTAGTATTGTTAATATAATACAACCCTAACCTAACCGAACCGAAGATATAATTGGAAAACTTAAAAAGTGGCCGTACTCATCTGAAAACCAGTTTAGGGCAAATGAAAATTCGGGCAAACGATGTGTTAGGACAAACGTTGTTAGGGATTGTGAGGGACACCCGAAAAACTGCTACCAGAAAAAATAAATTTTTTGGAAAAATATCGCCACACTCATAATCTAGTCGTTGTACCATAATACGATAGAGCTTAGTTTGGGACTGGGTTAATTCTAAAACAAACCCAGAAGCAATGATTCTTACACTACAAGTTGACTATACGAGTGTACCACGCTATATATGTGTTTTTAAGCGTATTACTACATACCTCTTCGTATTGGACAAACAGACCTCACCAATAGCGTTTGAATCATAAGAATGCCACGTCATGTTTGATCACGCTATAATGTTTATTTTACATAAGTTTTTATGTACACGTACTGTACTCGTAGCCGCCCAAACGACCTTCTATAAGATAGTCAAGGACGGGAAATAATGGTAGGCTACAGGCCGTCAATGTATGGAAAGACTTTATTATACAACAGAAATATTACAATTAATATTAAAACCGTATCCTCGGTGCGCGAGTCCGACTCGTTTTAAACTCGTAAAAAACGAAATCTCCTGTTACTAATAATAGTGATATTTACCATCGCTTTCTTAAATAGAGGTGTGCCCTGGGTAAAAAAAAACGAATTAGTCCATCAGTAATCAGTAACATTATCAAAAAATATTGAACACGTATTTTTTACTTTATCAAATCAATCAAGATTGACAAATATAACGCGCATCAAAGTTCGGGAGTCACTTTATCTTCGTCATTTTTTGATTAATTGACAAAAGATAAAATACGTATTCAATATTTTTTGATAATGTAAATGACGGACTTTTTTTAAGGACACCTATCCTATTATCTAAAAACATTTTAACGAAAGACTTCCCCAAGGATGTGTAAATTTTACGTAATATTGCATTTGAGTACACATATTACCAAACTGTATTGTATAATCGCTTCGCTTAAGCGGAACTTACGGTTTCTTTTTACCCAATTCACTGTAATACGTATCTCGACAAACAGAGAAAAATACGCAACATAATGCGTCATAAGTACGGTCAAGGAGAATAATACGATTATTATAGTACCCTGTCGCAATTACAAGCCACGTCACTCGAACTAGAATTGGTGATTGATACGTCACCTCATTGAGACATCGTTCTATAATGGCACAAAATTTTATTGATAGTTTTATAATTAAATGACGATGCGACAGCCTAGCCTAGCCTAGTGCTAGTTGGTGGTGACCCTGCCTAAGAATGAACCCATTAACTTTTCAAAATATTTAAAGAGCCTACAGAATCTGTAGGTAACGTTAGGTTAGTTTAATAACAATCCAGGTAAGTTAAACACTTTCAGACAAAAAATATTTTCGGACAAATGAAAATTTCGGACAAGCGAAACACGCCTGTTAGTATTTCCAAACTTGACGTAGGTATAGGTAAAAAACTTAAGTAAAGCTTCTCTTGCATGTAGTTGTGTACAAAACTTATATGGAATTTACGTCAAATTTCAAATATCAAATGTCAAAAGGTCTATACAGATGCAAGAGAGCTTTACTTATACGAATAGGAGACGAAGGATACGAATAGGAGACAACGTTCGCCTAGCTGTTTATTCGATAAAAAGTATTTTATATCAAAATTAATATGCTAAGTAATATATTTATAATAGGTTGACTGGAAAAATTCAGTCCAGTCCTTATATAATTTTAAAAAAAACCTGAAAATGAACTTTTTTATAAAATTGCTATTGCTTGTTTAATAGACCAATTACATACTAATCGAAAGTATGTTGCCTATAGAACATGCAAACGTTAGGTTGACTATTTTTTCCGATCTTAACTAGTCGGTACTAATAATTTGCACTAAACTTAACGTTTGCATATTCTATAGGCTTCATGCTTTCGATTAGTGTGTAATTACTAATTGGTCTATTAAACAAGCAATAGCAATTTAAAAAAAAAACGTTAATTTTTAGTTTTTTTAAATCATATAAGGACTGGAATGAAATTTTCCAGTCAACCTATTATAAATATATTACTTAGCATATTCAATTTGATATATTATAATTTTTATCGAATAAACAGCTAGGCGAAGGTTGTCTCCTATTCGGATCTTAGACCATAAGTTTTTCACGTCATCTTTTCCCATACATTTTGAGCGATAGAAAAGTAAAACGTTATAGAGTTTACATCTTGACTAGGGCCCCAGATCGTGTGCTCGTTTTGACACATATGATGACGCTGATTACGTCATCACTTTTGCTCACAATGATGAATTCGTTTTCTAAATACAGCTCTACTATTCAACATTTGTTCTATTGTTTGCGAGGAATTTTGATGTGTAAATAATGGTATTATCTTTTAGACGCTTACTCACAGTTGTCGTGGCTCAGTCATTGTAATATAAGTGTACACTAGCGCTTGCCCGCGTTTCTGCTTGCTTCATTTATCGCTGTTCCCTCAGGAACTGACCGATTTTCCGCAATTGTAACAATTAGAAATAAAAACCCCCGATATAATGTGACCTCTTCTTTTAGACCTGATATCTCTTAAACGGCTCAAACGATTTTGATGAAACCTAGCTAAGAATCACCGCTAGAAAACCTGCTTTCAAATAAAAAAAATGCATTCAAATCGGTTCACACGTTTAAGAGCTACGGTGCCACAGACGGAAACACACACATAGCGCTCAAACTTATTACGCCCCTCTTTGTGTAATGTTATCGTTGTTCTAGTACCCATAGTCCGGTTACGAGCTTTAATTTGGGACCAATTTCAAGAAAAATATGCTTGAAGTCGTCAATGTTATTAGAGATGTCAAGTCATTTGCAAATTTTAGGAAACTCAACCTTATTGTTGTAGTATGTCAGATTGACTTTGGACCTAAGGTGGGCACCAAATTTAATCTCGTGAGTGTACCTACAAGCCTTGAGCTTAGTTTGGGACTAGGTCAATTCCCGTGATATTTATTTTTATTTATTTATTTACGTCAATCGGCATTATGTCGATTTTCGAAAATGGCTAACTTAGCATATCATTACTACTTTAGAAAAAACTCATATCTGATATTTCGAGATACACAAGTTTGAACTTAATTCTCTTCACGTTTAAGTTTAAAATCGAACGTCACGAAATATGAGATACGATTTTTTTTCAACCTTTTTGTGCCTGTGACCTCGTTAACCATTAATTTACCATTAAAATAAGTATTATCTCAATCAAAACCGCGGTATAAAGTATACAAAATGGCGACTCACTCAATTAACATTATTATACGTAATTATTAAGTAACAGTAACATAATTCCAAGCGATACGATTTCGTAACGCCGCCCGACACTTTCACTAGTAAAGCACGGCTTTACCACGCAATATTTAACACGTTAAGAGAATTGTTAACCTGGTAGTTTCCATACAACAAGCGATAACGTGTTTAGACCAATTTTTTCGATTTTTGAACATTTTAAATGTGAAAAACTAGGTCTGTACGTTTTTCGTTCCAAAATATTTCTTCGAGAGAAACAAATAAAAAACCAAACAATATTATGCAAAACAATTTCGATCAAACAATTTTCGACTCATTAGACGAAACGTCGGTATGCAAAAAAAATGTGGCGAAACAAAAATAGGCCAAACAATTTTAGACCAACCGATATACGTACACCCCTTAGAAACAAATACTCGTGTTCATCACGCAAATATTTGCCCACACCGGGAATCGAACCCGGGACCGCTAGCTTCGTAGGTAGGTATAGTCTTTATTATTTGAGCTGAGCTTATCCACTACACAAAGCTCATTGTTTGTGTACAATACTACCGCAATCCGAATACGTACAAAAAAGTTAGAACTACATTGAATGTACATTGAATTATCAACCCTATCTTCATAGTCAATAAGTTTAAAATGTAAAGTGTCAGAATACAGGTATAAGTCTTTGTTATTTGAACTGAGCTTAGCCTGTACACAATACAATCATCTTCTGACGCCATTTTAAACCTATTGGCTAATAAGATAGGGTTGATGAACAATGAGCTTTGTGTACAGGATAAGCTCAGCTCAAATAATAAAGACTATAGGTAGAGATATTTCTAGAAATACGTGCGATCGTTAAGTACCTAACTTTATTGACAGGATGTGATACCGTCAAACAACTTGCGGTTTCTCTCACCAACTTTGGAATCGATGAATTAATAGGTTAAGTGAATACGACGTCATAATTATATATATCACTTTTCTGTCGCTTTCACCCCCATCTTGTGTTTTGGTGGTGGGAGGAGGATAGGTAGGAGGGTTATCCTTTAAACTACTCTGCTTCCCAAGATAAAAGGGCGCATGTCTCATCGAACCGTGTATGTATAAGTGATCTTATTTCTTGAGATAATATGTAACGCATTTTATTAAAAAATACGTTTACTGGACATTCATGATGACTGGAGTTAGGACTTTTGGTGGCAAATCGTGGTTCTAGAATCCATGGAGTCGCTATTTGCTATTTATTATTATACATGACACTTTGTTTTTGACCGTCAGTATTTTAATATATCAAAATCCATTAAACCGCTAAACCAATTTAAATGAATTTTGGTATGGAGGATATCTCTGCTGTGAAAGCGTTACAAACAAGCAAATATTAGTAGGTATGGAATAACCGAACTAAAAATCAACTCGTTTTGAAATATGACCATACTGAAGGTCAAAATCAAAGTGTCATGCATTATAATAATTAGGAAATAGCGACTCCATGGATTCTAGAACAACGATATGCCACCAAAATGATGACGATGCCTTGATTCATGTAACAAACAGTTCAAAAAAATCATTTTTTGAGTAGCTATAAAAATAACCAAGATATAAGGCAACAAAGATTTGTACCTATCGCTTTCTAGCAAAACAGAATTTAACATGGAGTTTATATGGCCGACGTGTTGCATGACGTCACAGTGCATATCGGATCTCTGTCTAATCGCTGTCTAAATAGCAATTTAAAGTGCTTGTATCATCCGTATTTCTTGGCCAAATTTAAATTTTGTGGTATTTTCATATTTTGTTGAAAAATGCGATTTAAAAATCCATGCATATTTCTTCGAACCAAAACCACCACTGAATTTTAATAACGTTAACCAGCGCCTCTATTCTAGGCGGTATAAACGATATCGTAGTTTTCCTGTTATGGTATTGTTATGACGTCAGCCGCCATTACTGTCAAGAAAATAAGAGCTATCAAAACGAATACGATATTGTGTTTACCGTCTTGAATAGAGGCGCTGATATTGTAACATCTACATATACATAAATTTAAATTATCATAAAAAGTGACATCTCGCAAACCTGCCCCCCTTCCCGCTACCCTGCCCCTTCCCATCATATAAACATTTAAATATATAAATATGTAATTGCGTCTAACCCGGATAGGCTATATGTTTGACCTGACCTAAAATGCAAAATAGTCGAAAGCATTTCGCATATAAAGTATTAGGTATAACTAGCGGCCCGCCCCGACATCTCCCGGGTTTAATTAATATCCATACTAATATTATAAATGCGTAAGTCTGTCTGTCCGTCGCGTTTCGGGCCCGCAGCGTTTCGGCGACGGGTCCGCATCGGGCCCGCGACGGACCCGCCGCACCCGCTCGCTGGTAGTGGCGGGCGGCGAGCGCGGCGGGCCCGTCGCGGGTCCCGCGATGAAAACGACATGCTCGGCGCCCGACCCGCTCCCGCCCGCTGTGTGAATTTATAGAATTTATATATTGTTTAGAGATAGTTTGAGTCCCGAGGAAGGATATAGGATAGTTTTTATGCCCGAAATCATCCCTTGAAGGGGGAGGGGGGGGGGGGAGTTTGTAAAAAAGGACTATAATACTTTTATCATTTAACTTGTCGTTAGAAATGAAAAATGTTTATGCATTTTTAAACAATTACTCATCGTGTTAGGGAGTGAGAAGAGGTGGAAGTTTGTATGAGGAATCAATAATAGGGAATATGCATGTATTTAAATCGCATTTCTCAACAAAATATGAAAATACCGTAAAAGAGATCACCAAAACTGAAATTAAAATTAAAATCGGTCAAGAAATACGGAAGATACAAGCATTTTAAACTGCTAATTAGACAGAGAGATGCGAAGTGCACCGGTGACGTCATCGTGCAGTTCGGCCATATAAACTCCACGTAAAATCCTGTTTTGCTAGAAGGAGATAGGAACAAATCTTTGTTGCCTTATATCTTGGTTATTTTTATAGCTATTCAAAAAATGTTTTTTCTCACCTGTTTGTTACATGAATCAGCTTTTAATGAAGCTGAAAAAAAAAACGTATTCCCTATTTCTTAAGCAAGGAATAAAACTTATGTACAGGGTGAATCCGCATTCCAATTTTAAAATTTAATAATTGCGGGAGTGTTCCGCTCTTTAACGTCTGGAATCTTTTCTATTTGAAATGTGGTACAGAAATAGTTTATAGACGGATAACGAGAAATCGACGAGTTTCTGAACGGAATAGCAGTCTGTCAAGTGGAAAAATGAAGCACCGTAGGACCCTAGGGTTTAACACTTTTATACAATAGGATTGAAATCCTGGGGTGTTTCTCTCAACAACGACGGACGGGCGGACGAACGAGTGAATGTCCAAGCGGCGAGTTTAAGTAGTCCCGTCATAGCGAACAAAACACATAGTAGCGCGTGTATTCAATTTGGCAGCATGCCTTCTCGAACGTATAAGGCTCCCTAATTGAGAATGCACGCGGTAAAATGTGTTTTGTTCGCTCGAAAAGGACTACTTAAACTCGCCGTTCGACCGACCGCCGTATTTTAAGAGAATAACACCCCTGAGGGCTCAGACAAGATGTACTACGCTAACTAACGTTTCTATTCGATTCGTTTTTCAACCAATCGCGTCACTGGAAGATGACGTGATACGAAAATTCACGTGGTCTACCAGTGACGCGAATAGAAACGTTAGTTAGCGTAGTGCATCTTGTCTGAGCCCTCTGAGCTCAGCGAACAGAGAGTGTTCACTTAAAAATCTCGCGTTTCAATTCCTCGACGAAGTACTAACTGGCAAACTAAGTCACCTTCGTAAGCACGGAAAGTAACTTCTTGAAAGAGCTGCTTTGTCGGTTAAACATGCGACGAATTTAAAAATACACGTTTTTTTTTTATAATTCGCTAAGGCTTGTCATCATCATTTCAGCCGAGAGACGTCCACTGGCCTCATAAGCCAAAAGGCGATATCTCAAACTCAATAGCCAAAGCAGATACAACCCTCCCCCGTTAGTAACAGGGTTGCACTTGCTACAGGAGTTTTGTCACAAATACCACTTATCTTCAAATCAAATCAAATCAAATCTCTTTATTTTGCCTAAATGTGGTACAAAAGATGTTACAGTTGGACAAAGTCACACACATTTTGCCAGTATCTGGCATGCAAAAATATCATAAAATTTAAAGCAATGTTAAAAAATGCTTCAGGACTACATGGGTTGATCGCTTATACATGCATAAGATAACATCATACTTAATCATAATAAAATTAAATAAAATTAAAAAGTGACAGTCAATGGTTAAAGTAATCAAAATATTCTTCAGTACTATAAAAGCATTCCTGCACTAACCAACTCTTAAGTTTAGTCTTGAATAGTCTAGTAGGCAATTCTTTAATATCATTATGCAGTCGATTATAGATGCCAATGGGCATGCAATATGCGTTCTTACCACACAACTTAATCTTTTGAGCAGGACCAACGAGGCGATTTGGATACCTTGTATCTTAATCTTTAGCAGGGTAGTGCTGTACGGCCTCCGCCAAGGTTTGCCACAAGACCTTTCCTGACGCCCTAGACTAGGGCTTCCAATCCCGCAGGCTATCTTCAATCTCGGTATCTGCGGGACTGAACATTTTCAATGCCGCGGGATCCCGGTATTTGCGGGATTCCGCATAGAAATTGATAATAATGATGTAAGGTGAACGAAACAAAAGAAATAATAAAACATATCTTCACTTTTATTAAGGTAATGTACTTTTAAGAGATTAATTAATTCAATTTCCATTTTTCAACAGAATGTTGAAAAAACGAATTAATAACTAATTTAATAAGTTTAGTGAGCATTCGTTGAATTATTTCGCGACGAAAACAACATATCTAATGTGTAGTCTGCCAAAATATTGGTCCCGCAAATCCCGCGGATCCCGCGCTCGTAATCCCGCAACAAGCGGGACTGGAACATAGCGCGGGATCTCGGAATACCGGGATTGGAAGCCCTACCCTAGACAAGATGCATTCGGCGCTCGTTATCGTTATCAATAATGTATTGGATTGACGTAAGCTGTCAGACGGTCGCGTCGCGCGCCTACGACAATCCCATACATTTTGTCAGTTTTCGAAAAGCATTTACGTTAACGTTAAGCCACTTATCTACTCTCACTATTCCGCTTGAATCCATCTGTTTCCCGCAACCTTAACTGGAGGTGTACCCGGTAAGCCCTAAAGATTGCTAAACTTAAGTGTCATTACCTCAGTGTCCGGGACACATCGCTCGCAAAACAGGGGGCCGATTTTTTACTTTCGAGCGCTCGAAAGTTTCACTCGGAAGTGAGCAAAATCTTCGAAACCGTATTTTGAAATCGAAAACGAATGGTGTCTCTCTTCTTACTCGTCCTAAAATTTTCTATCGCTCGTAATTTAAAAAATACGGTTTCACAGATTTTGCTCGTTTCCCAGTGAAACTTTCTAGCGCTCGAAAGTCAAAAATTGGACCCCAGATGGCCGATGCCGAAAGTTATCGAGTTGCCTCCAACAAGGTGGACTTAAGAAAAAGAAAAAGAAAAGAAAAATACATTTATTCACTACACACATAAGACACACAGAAAACAAAAGTAAAAACAGCAAACAGCAATAGAAAGAGTGGTGAGTGTGTCTTCGCGGCAGTGAATCGGACACTGGCTCAGCATAATGCGCGTGCACTTAAGCGCGTCTCTTAATAATTTGTCGACGAATCGAAAGGCGATTTGTTTAAGAGAATCTTACTGTTAACAAGCACCAATGGACCAAGTAATGAAACAACCTTAACACGAAAGCCCAGTAACAGCGAATTAAATGTACACGTCGTGGGAACCATTGTTGTTGTTTAATTCCAAACGACCCCTTAAAGTGTCATTTTTATACTAAACTCAAAGATGAAGGCACTGAAGTTAGGTTCACTAACATCGTTGAATACAAAGTGCTCAATAACAGGTCATTTTTGTATTTGATTTTAAAATTTGGGCACTGGTTTTAAGTCAATAACTGACACGGATTAGAAGAGAGTTTAAGCATTATCATGTAGATGAGTCACTTTAGGAATTTGCATATGTATTTCTGTTTTTGACTAACGGCATTTAAAGAAAATTACAATAGCGGCTTGCACACGTAGAGTTCGAACCGCGGGAAACGCCACGCGCCATTCCAATCTTCGCTCCGAACCGTACGTGTAAATGCAACTGTAATAGTAAAATATTACAAAATGTACGGTTCGGACTGGCGCGTGGAATGGCGCGTGGCGTTTCCCGCGGTCCGAACTTTACGTGTTAAGGCCGCTATTATTATGTCTTCCTATATTATGTTAATCGACTTCAGCTGTGTACTCACTACTGTTTAAAAAAATACTAATGGCTTTTTATTACGATCAGGGTACAAAAAGTTAGCACCTGAGGGCGCCAAGATGCACTACGCTAACTAACGTTTCTATTCGATTCGTTTTTAAACCAATCGCGTCACTGGAAGATGACGTGATACGAAAAGTCACGTGGTCTACCAGTGACGCGATTGGTTTAAAAACGAATCGAATAGAAACGTTAGTTAGCGTAGTGCATCTTTGCAGGGCCCTCTGAGTATTCAAGGAACTGTTAAGTCATTACGTTATTAAAACTTCTCCCTGCTATTTTTCTTCTTCCTTCTTTTATAAAACTGTTTTATACAATCCGGTTACTAACTTCGCACCCTCGTTTCAAGAAAGTTTTTTAAGGATGCTTTAATATTCCAAGAAACAGATCGAGTTACTCGTGGTGTTTATGTGTTATCTATATAACATACTCTTTTAATAGTTTACAGTTCCTTACCTAACAGTTTCATAGAACAGCCATCATTTTACGACACCCTGTATGTTTACCTAATACATCAACACAAAAACCACAAATATTCAGCAACTATAGTCATTTTTAGGGTTCGGTACTGAAAGAGTAAAACTCCACTGTCCGTCTGTTAGGGTAATCTTTTGTCTTAACTATAAATGCATACCTATTTTTAATTTTACAGTATTTTGTGATACCCACTCATTTCAACCTTAAATGGCCAAAAAAGGTACAGTGGCCACAAACGATACTTATACACTAAAATAAGGAACTGCTTCGAGTAATATAATATGCATCGACAAAATATGAAAATACCGTAAAAGAGATCAGAGATTAAAATTAAAATCGGCCATTAAATACGGAAGACAGCGGTTAGACAGAGAGATCCGATATGCAGTGTGACGTCAGAGGGCCCTGCCAAAATGCACTACGCAAACTAACGTTTCTAACGATTGGTTTAAAAACGAATCGAATAGAAACGCTAATTAGCGTAGTGCATCCTGGCAGGCCCTCCAGGTCAGCCATACGAACTCCATGTTAAATTCTATTTTGGCTGGAAAGAGATAGGAACAAATCTTTGTTGGCTTATATCTTGGTTCTTATAGCTATTTAAAAAAAAACTCAAACATGCAATGGAATGTTGGCGTTATGTTAGTTATTTTAGGCCTCAAAGTATCACGTTGCGGGCGGAACACCTCGAGAGAACTGTAAAGGAATTTCATACAAAATTGAAGGCCTAGGCCGGGAAGTAGTTTTTTTTTTTAATTTTCATGTAAACATGGCGGCTGTGATTATGAACAGGCTAAATAGCTGTTTTTTTTTTAAGTATACTCATCGGTGCATCCAACCAAAGCGTTTGCATAAAGGCACCAGGTACCAGGAGGGCAGAAGTTATTAGGGGTGCGTAGCGCAACTTAGATCACAGGCGGTAGCACGGGGTGACGCGCCGCGGGGCGCACCCGACACAGCGCGGATGACAGAGCACTGTAGGTTAATTTTAATGTTTATGCACTCCTAGTACGTATTTGACGTTGTAATTTTTGTTTTATTTTTTTTAATGAATTATTTATAATGCTTGAGAGAAGCACTATACAAACCTCGGCGTGAAGTGGGGTTGCTAGCCTCGTAATTATCCGGCCGTCTATATGAACTCGGCCGGCGCGGCAACCCCCTACTTCCCAGCCTCTGTAATGTACTATTCCTCAACTGTTTGTTACATGAATCAGCTTTTATTGAAGCTGTAAAACACTCATGCATATTCCCTATTCTCATTCGAACGGCGACTTTCTCAATGAATGACCTGCAGCAGATTATACAATATGCTCGTTTTAAGATAGTTTACGTAAAGCATTCGCGGGTTTTACGTAATACGTACTGACGTATATCCTTACTTTGTGATTGTGATAATTTTATACGGAAAATAACAAAACGCAAGTTTTAAAAACCCAATTGTTGTTTGTATAATGTCGTCAATATAATTTTAGATATAATGTGTATATTTTTTATTCATCCAATTTCATATTTATAAAACCGGGCAAGAGCATGTCTGACCATGCTCAGTGTAGGGTTCCGAAGCCGTTACTACAAAAAAACTATCTAATAACATAAAAAAACAAGTAATGAACTACGAATATAGTATTTAAAGTTATTTGGTGCTGTCAGACGATTTTTGTAGGTATAAGCACTTCACCTTAATGTCCAAGTTTCTGCGCACTCACTTTTTATTGCTGTGTTCCTATTGAACTATCTCTTGAAGATCAAGTGAAAAAGGGTCTAAGTGTAGTATATTCCGTTTATGTATATACCCTTTTTAGTCCGAGTTAAGTCGACTTATACCCTTTTTACCCGACTGCCGAAGGAGGAGGGTAATGTGTTTCACAGCCTATATATGTATGTTTGTTCCTTTGTGGCACTATAGAAACTAAACCCGTTGTCCGATTTTGATGATTCTTATGTCAATCGATTTGTCTTAATCTGGTGAGTGTCACTGAAGATATGACAGTAATCAAAATTCAATATGGCGGCTACCAGACGCCATATTGTGCAAATTAAAAAAAAAACGACCTTGTGTGACAAGTGGGGTATCATTGAATAGGGATTTAAAAATCATCTTTAAGTTTCTTTCATCATTTTTCATTTTGAATGATCATTTAGGATTTATAACGATTTAAAGTTGGTTAGCAACAGTCGGGTTTTGAAAGCTTGCTTTTTGGTATTTAACTTAGAACCCAGATTAATTTTCAATTCCACTCTGTATATGTCGAGGTTACACTTAATTATGTCTCAGCGCCACCATCCTTAACGAAAACATTATGTTTATGATTTAAACTGGACACATTCACAGCCCTAAACTACGATCCGTATTCAAATAAGACTCATAACCGAGTCAACGGCACTCAATACAATAAGAATTTGACCCACTTTTTGTTTCCTTCGCCCAAAACCTTTGAACCGGTTTCATAACTGTTGCGAAAGGTAATAACTGACATTTACGGTCACTTCCAATATTAACTTTAATTTAAAGTAATTAGAGAGACTTTACGGCCTTGACTGTAATTTAAAACGCTTATTATAAAGTGATTATCAACAAAACATGGATACGAAAAGAAAACTCGACCAAGTGGAAGAGGTTACTAGTTTCTCATTTGCCCGATTATAAAAATGGTCATAAATACATACATACATACCTTCGCGCCTGTAATCTCAGAGTGGGGTAGGCCGAGCTATAGAATTAATAGATGTAATCACAAACGTTAATTTGTGACCCATTTCAAAAATAACTTTAACAAAAAGCAATCTTTCAAAACCCGGCTGTTGCTAACCAACTTTAAATCGTTATAAATCCTAAATGATCATTCAAAATGAAAAATGATGAAAGAAACCTAAAGATGATTTTTAAATCCCTATTCAATGATACCCCACTTGTCTTACTTGGTCGACTTTATTTTATTTTATTTGCACAATATGGCGTCTGGTTGCCGCCATATTGAATTTTCATTACTGTCATATCTTCAGTGACACTCACCGGATTAAGACACATCGATTGACGTAAGAATCATCAAAATCGGACAACGGGTTTAGTTTTTATAGTGACACAAAGGAAAAAACATACATATATAGGCTGTAAAACACATTACCCGCCTCCTTCGGCAGTCGGGTAAAAATAGGCTTGAAGTCGTCAATGTCATTAGACATGTCAAGTCATTTGTAACTTATAGGGGACTCAACCTTATTGTTGTAGAATATAAGAATGACTTTGGACCTAAGGTGGGTCCCAAATTTAGGTTCGTGACTGTACCTTTTGAACAGATAGTGTTTTTTTTTCCGGAATATATGTTATTACGATGGAATAAATATAAGTTTTTTTTTTAAAGATAGCGTATTAATAAAGGTCCCCAAATGAGTTCTTTTTTCAACGTATTTTTGATGTATCGAAGGAACGGGGAAAAAAACGTCAAATTTGGTATGATTATAAAAAAGATAAAAAGATAAAAGAAATTTATTCAGCAAGTAGGCCGCACGGGCACTTTTACACGTCAAGAATCTACCAGCGCTTCCCAAGAGAAGACCACTGCCGAGAAGAAACGCCGCAAGAAACTCAGCAGTCAGTCATTTTTTAAACATATTTCTTATTACAATGGTACTACTTAGTCTAGCATTATATAAAGCTATAAATATTAAATTAAATATAGTATCAAATAACATGCGTAGTTCAGCAGGAAAACATGCCAATTAAGAATCTTACGGGAAAGATAGAGAAAAAAAAAACACATACTTATGTGTATATAAGATGGTGCGAGACGACTACATAAAAGTTTCGATATGTTTTCCTACATCAACATCAACGGTATAGTTTAAGCACTGAAGAAAACAACAAATAAAAAAAATGTTGTGACTTGGGCTTACGCTGATTCGATTTGAAATCAAATTCCAATCGGAATATAATTCCTACTAGTATTCGTATTTATTCGAGATAATATTAACAGAATTCTACACACTGAAAAAAATAATTGGTCGCTTGTAACAAGATTGTGATTGTTGTGCATAAGCGTCTTGATCCCATACGAGCCTAACAAGACGATAGATACACCAACTAGGACGTTAAATACATCAACTATGATGTTAGTTGAATCACTAAAGAAATTGCTGTCGTTAACTATCAGCTTTGGTTGTTCTAACTAATATCTTAACTATTGTAATAATTTTTTGTCAACTAAGTGAAAATCTTTCTTTGTTGGCTCTCATTTTTTTGAGTGCATTAATACAATAAAAAAATTAAACTAAACGTATTTAAATTAAAATTAGATTAAGCTACTAAAATATTTAAGATATGAATGATAATCACTACTATAAAAAGAACACCCCCTCTAGCAGGTCCGCTCGCGGCATGGTCCCTCTGACACTGGCTGCATTACATCTCTGAGGGCACTGCCACGATGCACTACGCTAACTAACGTTTCTATTCGATTCGTTTTTAAACCAATCGCGTCACTGATAGGCCACGTGACTTTTCGTATCTCGTCATCTGCCAGTGACGCGATTGGTTTAAAAACGAATTGAATAGAAACGTTAGTTAGCGTAGTGCATCTTGGCAAAGCCCTCTGGATAGCTAGCCCAATCCTTTGGGAGAGGCAAGCACCAGCTCTAGGATCTCCGGAGGAGTCTATAAGCCGGGATGACAGAGCCTTAATAAAGCTTTTCATATCAGCTGACCAAGGTCCCATGGTCTCCACTGCAAGCGCCACAAATTCATAATTATTTAATAATGATGAATATTTGCGGCGCTTGAGGGTTTTGGCCTGATCAGCTGCTGCACCGGCCCGATTACGGGTTGAATGGACATGGGAAAGGGCGGATGTGTCAACACACGTCGCGTCCCGCACCAGTGCCCTACCCAGTTTCCACGGCACCAATGTAGCCCCGTCTGGTAGCTTGCCGTCGTCTCTATGCAAACCTGCTGGTAAACGAGTCCGACTCGCACTTGGCCGGTTTTTTTTATATATTTATCGGTGCCTAGGATCTAGTGAATAATCCTTTCACATCGTGAAAACTCGGAACTCACGTCTACTTCTGAATGATGCCGACGTGTCTATGAATTATTGAATTATTAAGTGACATGTTTGTATTAAATAAATAGAATACTTTAGTTATCCGTCTCAAATGTCAAACCACGAGTTTGAAGTATATCACACCGAGATGTTAAAACCACCACGACCAAATATATAGAAATTAGGTGTAGGTAAACAAGAAGAAATATAAATAAATTTTGAAAATAATTTCACAGGCTTGTCGATCTAAACGTTTCCCAGGTCTTAATGCTTTCGGCATGACTATTAAAAATAACTGAAAACAAACTTAATCTTAATTAACAAAAAAATACTCTGGTATTAACCACTCTATATCGATTATCACTCTCGCGATGCGACGTTCCCCCACGTTGTCTTGATGGGTACTGAGTCAGACTGAAGTAGCATGACAAATACGAACATTTCCGAGAAAATACGATATGAAATACGATGTGAAAGGATATTTCATTATATCTGTACACGTCTAGAGCCTACTTTAGAAGTAAATCAATCTGTTCCAGAATCTTCCCTATATTTCATTAATTAATTAAAAAGTTATTTTAGACGCCATCTTGACGTACAAAGACGTACGTCAGAGAAAGTAATGCGTAATACGTCACAGTGTCACTAACACGGTTAACTAACAGTAAAACACACTTGTCACTGCCATCTGCGGGCCGATTATGGTCGTGTTTATCGACGTAGATAAGCGTAGATAAAACATCTGTCACTCTCTGACCAGTATGTAAGTGCGAGAGTGACGGAAGCTTTATCCACCGCGATAAAGGTGACCATAATACGGGCCCTGAACAGTTTACCTTTATAATAAAAACCACTTTCGCTCGTTCAACTTTCTTGACTGTGGTATTGTTTCATTTTCTTGTTAGTAGCTTTTGTTTTTTAACCCGTGACAAAAGGGAGGGGGAGGGGGTTAAACGTGTGTCACATAATTAGGGACGTTTGTGTTTTTACCACACAATCGCCTACAAATATCACTTTTCAATTTTGACCACCAAATAAAAAGTTCTCGACTAATTTTATTACTATTTCCAATTCCAACAAGGTTTAAATAAATTTTTACAACTTTGTTTCAAGTAAACTGCTAATTAGACAACGATTAGACAGAGAGGTCCGATATGCACTGTGATTGTTGTTGTTTTGCTGGAAAGAGATATGAACAAATCTTTGTGATATGAAAAAAATTACCGACTCTGTGTGCTGCCGTGAGTAACTAAGTTAACCGCCATTTTGAAAATATGGCCGGTGTATTTTTCTTGTGAATATTTTCAGCCAGTTCCCGGATACAAGTTACATTGGATCAAGGACTGTTACTAAATTAGTATTGGCATTCTGTGGGACATCCCGATTTTCAGGGGTCTATGGACACGTCCCGATTTAACCTTGAACGGGACGCCAATTCCCCAAAAATATATTTAAATATTCATACTCGAGCGTACCGCACCGATATTATTTAACGCCATAAATTATATATATCTATGCGTATTTAGAGGTCCTCGTAATAACTGTGTAAAAATCATTCGTGGCCGCTGAAAAAAGAAGACAATATTCTTCAAACAAATTTACCCAATAAGTATGTATTTTAACGGTCTGAGTGGAGAGCCTTGGGGGACGCCTATGTCCAGCAGTGGACGTCTTTCGGCTGACATGATGATGATGATGATGATGCAGGGGGTTTCGTGGGCGATCAATCGATCTAGCTAGGTTTCATTTTTAGAAAACTTACCAAAAAAAATACCGAGCGAAGCTCGTTCATCCAGGTACTAATAATAAAGAGGGCTATTTTAAAATGCGTTATTTATACTGTCCCGACTTTTTTAGCACTGTCCTGTCACTCACTGTTTTTTCTAGACTACCTGGCGACTGCACTGGATACTTACACGGACTTTTAGAATAGACTAGAATATAATAGAATAAACATTTATACCTATTTCCTGTAAAACTGTGCGCCACCTTTCCTATAATGTAACTGTGGCGTAAATCCTGAGTTTCCCCTTATTTCTTCTGGAACGTTAGCCTCTCAAGAAAATATCTAGAAGCTTTAATACTATAAAATGTAATACCTCTAATAGCTCGAACGTTCTGAGGACAGTATAAAAATAGAATCTGTACGCAATTTTATCTTGGAATTTCTTTTCCCGATACTATTAGACATTTTTTTTTGGTAATCGCCTGAAGGGCCAAAGACCTTGCTTTTGTTTGCTTTTTGCTTTAATTACTTTAAGAAAAAAGGGCAGAGGTGAAAATCCCTTCCGGAGACCTGGGAATGGAGGGCCCAGGTACTGCCGGGCTCGCACCGGCTAAAAACACCAATGCCCCTATTACCAACTAGAATTTAGACTCCCGCGGATACTACCCCAGCCAGTGCTGAAAGGCCGGAGGAGAAAATCCTTCCTCCGTTTACATATCCGCGGGTTTTTCCAAAAAGGGGGGATAGGAATGGGGATTGGGATGGGGGGGAGACTTATAGCTATGTGAGTGGCGGAGTGGGAATCCTGACGCATGCATGCTTACAGACTACGGGCTTCCTTTCTTTTGCCCGACAATGGAAGGGTTGGGTCGGAGATCTTTTTGGACCACTTGTGTGGCTGTGGATACCATCTTTATGGGTGGGGCTACCCTTTTTTTGAGGCTTTCTCTGTTTACTTACTCTTTTTACGATTAGACATTTGTTCTATGAGAATTTAATTCCTTATTTAGTATTTGTCCGCGTTGAAGTTTCCTGCTATTTCCTGATGAAATGTCCTATGTCCTCTTCGTGCGGACACATCTGTATCAATTTTCAAGTTGAATAAACAAATAAACATACATACATTAAATCACAGAGACCACGTCTTTCCACCTGCTACGATCCTGACAAATCTCTTTCGTTTCTTCCACATTCATACATCTAGTCATGCACGCACGTCGGTTTCGGGTACGTAAGATTCGGCCCTTTTCCAGTATTTCTCAGATTTGATTCGAAAAAGTACTATAGGGCGGCCCCTTCCGACCTTTCTGATTGCCAAGTTGTTAAAAGTTTGATTTTAACTCAAGGCGAAGTATCGTGAAATATAAATAAGCATCCATCAATAACTATTTCATTGATAAACAAAGACTGATAAGGAATCCCTTTTTTGAGAGCTGATATTTTGGCGAAATTATAACTTTACATTAAAATCTATACTAATATTAAAGAGGAAAGATTTGATTGTTCGTTTGCATTGAATAGGCTCAGAAAGTACTTGACGTTATCCCTGATGAACATAATAAAAAAAAAAAACCTGTATTTATTACAGAATGTACAAAGTAGTGATTTTTTAAAGTGTAATTATTTTTTAATTTAGTGTTCGCATTTCTTATTATAACGAGATTTAAATAGCTTTATATTTTTGTTAGTTATTCTGCAAGATTCTCATGAACATAGGTTATGTTTTATTTTTCTGCGTGCACGGAATCGCGGGAAACAGCCAATTAAAAATAAATAAAATCTAAGGGCATGGCATAGTGCTATTAACTATTATATTAACTATTCGATCATTAACGAGGTTGAGAAAGTAAACGGACGATATTTTCAGTAAAATCCGTAGTAGCCTATTCGGGACGAACTTTCAAACAGACAGTGAGATTCTACGTTGTATAACCTTGTTGTATTTGACATGACTGTGTTTGACGTGATCCGTGTTATTTTTAACTCGGACGCCTTTATGTCAAGTAAATAAGAGCTATCAAAACGTTTACAATACGATAACAGGGCCTCCAGTCGGTAAAAAACCATATCGTCTTTGACCTGTTATCGTATTGTCAATGTTTTGATAGCTCCTATTTACTTGACAGTAATGGCGGCTGACACGACAAGTCAAAGACAATATGTTTTTTACACAGAAGAAAGACTAAAGGCATAGAAACCGGACTATAAGACGTACTTTGCGTCAGCTATCTTTCTCTACTTTTTAGATTACGTATGACATGAAAAATAATGAAACAATAAGTAGGCTGTTTTTTCTTCTTTAATTGTCATTGTCACAAGGTTTTACACAGGGACTTATTTTTTGTCCTTCCTATAGGAAGGATTTTTCTTTCCTTGTCTATAAGTCCAAATACTATAGGTGCTTATAGGTCCAAATCACGCCTTACTTGTGACGATGTACCAAATAACGAAAGAACAGCTATAGATTCATCTCTTTCCAACTCACTACGAAAACCATAAGTAAAAAGAAGTGAACCATAATGTATTTTCTGCTTATTTAGTACGGTTTCTATGCCTTTAGTCCTTGTTCTTTGGGCCTGGGTCATAAGCAATATTGTCTAACGTCGTAAACTAGAGACCCTTGTGACCTGTGTCCTCGTTGTAGTTTTCTAAATCTCCATGTCATTAAAAAAAACTGGGTAGAGCAATTATGTCACTTAGCTCAGCGAAATATTCGCGAAAAACTTACATAAGCGATTACGAAAATCTGCGTTAACGCTACGGAATCGAACCGGTTACCGCGGGCCTATTAGAGGTCGTAAATTTAACAGAAACGCAGTTAATTCGGTGTTACTGGAGCACGAAAGGTATGGTTATCACGGTTTAAGCGAGTAAATTTCAGTCATCACCATCATCATCATTTCAGCCAAACGACGTCCACTGCAGGGGTGTGATTCTCTTAAAAACGGCGGTCGGTCGGTCGAACGGGTGAACGACTGGGGTGTGGCGATCCTTGGGGGAGGCCTATGTCCGGGGGTGTGATTCTCTCAACAATGACGGACGGGCGGACGAACTAGTGAATGTCCAAGCGGAGAGTCCGAGCGAACAAAACACCGACGACGACAACTGACGGGACTACTTAAACTCGCTTGGACATTCACTCGTTCGTCCGCCCGTCCGTCGTTGTTGAGAGAATCACACCCCAGGACATAGGCCTCCCCCAAGGATCGCCACAACGACCGATGGAGAGGGCTATGCTCGGAGTATCTCTGCGTGATAGAATCAGGAATGAGGAAATCCGCAGGAGAACTAGGGTCACCGACATAGCCCGAAGAATTGCCAAACTGAAGCGGCAGTGGGCGGGGCATATTGCTCGTAGAACTGACGGCCGATGGGGCCACAAGCTTCTCGAATGGCGACCACGTGTCGGAAGACGCAGCGTGGGTAGACCTCCCACGAGATGGTCCGACGACCTCGTGAAGGTTGCGGGAACCCGGTGGATGCAGGTAGCACGTGACCTGTCGTTGTGGCGAAGTTTCATTATAACAATAATACTCCGTTACCAATACGTCTAGATCACACAATGAGTTTATGAATGGGACGTTGGTCTGCTTATATGAAAAACATTTTCAAGGCCTTGTCATCCCGGCTCATAGACTCCTCCGGAGATCCTAGAGCTGGTGCTTACCTCTCCCAAAGGATTGGGCTAGCTATCCAGAGAGGTAATGCAGCCAGCGTCATAGGGACCATGCAGCGAGCGGACCTGAAAATTTGAGAAATGCTCACTTAACGATTACACCTTGTAGAGGACTTATGATACGTGTCGATAAAATACTTTACTGAGGCGTAAAGAAGAAAACTATTTACACGAGAAAAATAAAGTTTACCGAAAGATGAAAATTTCAGCCTTGTTAGAAAGTTATTTTCTTTACAACCGTGCATTTCCCAACCGGTGCATTGGCTTAAGTGGGGGATGGGGGGAACCCCCACTAAAAGCCGGCTCCACACTTATGTTATTTCGGCGTATCATATTTCCGCAACTGAGTACTGGCGAGTATTATGATCGTTAGACAATGTATTTGTGAACTTAATGCCTATATATTCTCTACCAGTTGACCTTTTTGGGCAAATCAGAAAAATGTTGCAGGTGATGCAATATTGTACGAACGATAGCATTAAGACCGGTCAAATGTGAGTCGGATTCGCGCACCAAGGGTTCCGTATTGAAGATAATATGGTTGGAAAACAGAAAAGAAATACGCATTTTGTTATAAACTTTTTTTTCTATGCAATAAGGTCAATTTTGAGTTGCCTAAATTAATACAGATTTTAAAGTATATTTTTATATTTTTTCCAAAACTGTAAATTTTGCAACTACAGGATTTTTTCAGATTTTTAGTTCCATAAACTTCGGAGAGAAGGGGGGGACGGTTATTTTTTGTATATGTTTTTTTAGGCGCTTGCTCACTAGCAATACGTTATGACAATAACATACGTTATCACTAAATTGAGCGTTCATATAATACAAAATACAATATATAAACATTTCATTGAATACCACATAGGTACACCGAAAAGAAACTGAATTAATTAACCGAAATGTACAAAGAAATATTTTATTCAAAAAATATATAGGTACGTATAACAAATACATATGTAAATACGTTAACAAATACACAATACTTAGAATACTTAATCGTGATACGCAGTGACGAGACTAGTGTGGACCTGGCCTAAGGCAATGCAATCATCTGACATAATATGTAACACGGACTTTTTAAGAATCCGGAACACTTTAAAAAGCCGGAATTTCTCGGAAACTTGTCTTGCCTTGAATTTTTACACGTGTGAAAGTTTCACTTGTTAAAGTACATAAAGAGATGAGATACAAATAAAAATACCTTTTAAAATCCTTCTTGACATGTGCATTATGAAATAAAGATATTTATTTAGATAAAACTAAGATGCTGCATACATATATACATACCGTAAATCAAATTTCAAGTTTAACACGAGTTTTTATAGAAACTAAAAGACAATATAATAAAATAAAAATATATAATAATCCTTTTTTCCTGTTATTTCGACTTGATTAATTAGATAAATATTTAAATTAGTTTCCCGTAAAAAAAAAACACTATGATCAAAGTTAAACTAAGAATGTGGTTACTTTGATATCGCTAAATATTTGAATGAATATCTCAAGTAAACCCCCTGAAAAGCGCGTAAAATCTGAAGAAATATAGAATATACGTTGTTCTTTTTCGATATCAACAATAGGCTATTTGACAACATTGAAAATATACTACAAAATGTGGTCATCCTATCAGATAATAGCGTAAAAAAACATATTTCACTTTATTTTAAACTAAATTATGCATATTTTTTTGGAAATTACACGAAAAAAATTGTAATATTTTTTGAAATTTTATCTGTGGCAGAAACGCTATGTGATTGGTTTGCAGCTGTGGTTACTTGCTGGTGACGTCACACACAAGTAACTACAGATCATAAGGGCATATCTCTTCAAATGATTGTTTATTGTTTACTTGCGTGTGACGTCACACTTGTCATATGGCCAGCGCCATGATAGAAACAGCGTTTTTAGCGCGGTTTTGAAAATTTAAACTTTAACTTTGATTTTTAGTGAGAATACAGTAGAATCTCAAGGAAATATCGATGTAGTGTACTTGTTATTTAATAAAGAATCATTTAAAAAGGTTTTCTAAAATTAGTCAAATAGCCTATTAGATTTGCTTAAAATAAGACACTATACAAATAACATGCGCTTTTGCATAACATAGATACTTTTGAAGTTTTTTTTACCTCAAAAATCAAAACAAAACGCACAGTAACCATGACGACGTGCTAGCCTAGTTGGTAGTGACCCTGCCTACGAAGCTAGCGGTCCTGGGTTACAATCCCGGTAAGGGCAGATATTTGCGTGATGAGCACGAGTATTTGTTCCCGAGTCGTGGATGTTTTCTACGTATTTAAGTATATATTTCTCTATATAAGTATTTATATCGTTGTCTAGTACCCATAGTACAAGCCTAGAGCTTAGTTTGGGACTAGGTCAATTTGTGTGAGATCGTCCCGTGATATTTATTTATTTATTATTATTTTATTTTTATTTTTTTCTATAAGAAATAAGAAAGTAACACGCGCACTACTTTAACTTTCTTAGGGAGCAACTATCCCCGTTACCAGTGACGAAAAAAAAATTTATAGATAATTCTGAAACCACATTTAGCACAAATAGGCTAAGATATTTACCATTGTACTATATTAGTGACAGATTGCAAGCCCAACGCCTAACGATAGTACAATCCTTTATTCCCTTAGTCGCCTCTTACGACGTCCACGGGAAGACATGGAGTGGCACTATTCTAAGCCGGCGGTATTGTAGGCAAATGCTATACAGTAACCTAATAATACACCGTGAATTCATCTCTACATAGTATATAACAAAAAGCAAGCTTTCAAAACCCGACTGTTGCTAACCAACTTTAAATCGTTATAAATCCTAAATGATCATTCAAAATGAAAAATGATGAAAGAAACTTAGAGATGATTTTTAAATCCCTATTCAATAATACCCCACTTGTCATACTTGGTCGACTTTTTTTTTTGAACAATATTGCGTCTAGTTGCCGCCATATTGAATTTTGATTGCTGTCATATCTTCAGTGACACTCACCAGATTAAGACAAATCGATTGACATAAGAATCATCAAAATTGGACAACGCGTTTAGTTTTTAAAGTGACACAAAGGAACAAACATACATATATAGGCTGTGAAACACATTACCCTCCTCCTTCGGCAGTCGGGTAAAAACAAAATCTCCCGCCGTCTGTCCTTTTGTATATATGCTTAGATCTTTAAAACTACGCAACGTTTCTTAATTATTAATATTCAGGGTGACTGCGGGGTCGTGTAGCAACAAAGTAAACCAAAACTCACTCACCATTAGGAACGTAACGTAATAGATTAAAAAGCGTAAAGTCAATTTCTTTGTTTTTTATTAAAATAAACATTTAATGAATTCATTTTATTCGGGATCATGGCCACCCTACGTACTCAATTTCTTACTCGTCTGATCGTTCGATTTTCAAATAGGTTATAAGTTTTTAACATGAAAACGTGAGGTGACCATAATTTTAGTAATAATTAGGGACATTTGATTGAATGTTTATTTTAATTTTTGTAAACTAAGTACCCCGTGGCATAGTGCCAAAGATGCTAGCAGGATTAACTCGTTGAATAGCCATGCTAAAGGCTCAGTGATAGTCCGCATGTTTTTCGTGATACTCGTACATTGCGTCGGTGCAATAGCTCTCTGCTCAAACAAGTTTCAACAACCCGTCAATGGATTGCTACATGCTATCCACCAATGAAAGTGACCCTTAATACGTTGACTGAGCTGTCAGCTGCTCACCCTTCTGCATATTTTTTTGATCCGAGAAAAAACGTCCGTTTTTTTTATTTACTCAGCATTTTTCCTGGTCCGGCACCCCTTCTTTTAAGAATGTACAGCACCCGTAAGTCCTGGCCCAAGACAATACTTTCCCGCTATTATGCTTGTGGAGAAAGTGTGTTGCGCAATTGGCCCACTTGTGGCGTGACGACGCGCGGAGCGAGCGGTAGCGATTTAGGATTTAACAACATAAAAGTGCATTTTTTAATTTATTATGCAACGCTAAAAAAAAGAGTTATAACTTTAATTGTCTATGGATGAGAACAAAAATGGGATTTTAGGCTCTAGTTCTAAACTATTGGAGCGATTTAAAAAAGAGTATCATAAGACTAAAAATTCTGTGTAAATGTAATATGCATAAAGGAATCCAGGGGGCAAAATTTTATGACAGGTAGGGAGTTCTTTCGATAAACTCAATTATCGATGCTTTTTCCATATACTAGTGATCGCCCCCTGCATTGTATGTATTTTTTGTAAGTATTGTTCTGAGTAAATATGAAGTTCACACAGCATATTCAAAAAAAATGTTCTGCCCTTACTACCTCCACAGAAATTGAAATAGATTTATCACTTTTATCAGCCAAGACGGAGAGGTTTAATGCCCGAAAATTTGAAACAAACTCTGATCGTTTGTTTTAACAATAGTAAATGGGACAATAATGAAGAAACAAATAATAATGAGTAAAGTTTCAAAAATCTTTTTGAAAAATGAAGATGAGAATTACGTTGTTATTTTGTTTAATATTTACACTTTTAATAAAAAAAAATTTTACAGGCAAAACTTGGAGTGATCACTAGTATATAAAAGAAGCATCGATAATTGAGTTTATCGATATAGGAACTCCCTACCTGTCTGGTTATATGCGTACGACACTTAAGTTAATTCGTAACAGCAAAATTATTGCTTTTTACCCAAATTCCCGAGTAAGGCGTTGAACTCACCGTTCAATTATTAAACGGCGAGTTAAAGTTGTCCTGTCTGAACGTAAAATCAACATTTAACAGCGTGCGTTCTTAGCTTACCCGCTTTACCCGTCGAGTAAGACCGCTTATATGACTAGGCTAACTTCTCTCAAAACCTCTAAAATAATTCTCTAACACATTATAATTATACTCTAAAATCAAATTAAAGACCAAAATCTGACAGTTCCTATTTTGATTATTTCGTTATTTTAACATTATTTCATAAAAATATGAACGACAACTCGTGTAACCAGTAATATTAGGGTAAGTTTTATTGATAAAAATACCTACACTTAAACCAAAATGGAGTAACCACAGCGAATGTGCGCCCGTTTAGGTTAGGATTTTGGTCTTAAATTAGATTTTCAAGCTTTGAAAAGTTCTTATCTATCAAGAAATTACACAATATTCCTAAAAAATACCGAGAATTTCCCATATAAAAGATTCACAATTCAAGAAGTTTCCCGTCGCTATTCTAGATTATTAAATCAATGTATATATAATTAAATATCAGGGAACAATGTCACACCAATTGACCTAGTCCTAAACTAAGCTCTAGGCTTGTACTATGGGTACTAGACAACGATATAAATACTTACATAGAGAAATATATACATTAATACATAGAAAACATCCACGACTCGGGAACAAATATTCACACAAATATCTGCCCTTACCGAGATTTGAACCCAGGACCGCTAGCTTCGTAGGATCACTATCAACTAGGTCAGCGCGTCGTTGTATCACTGGGGTGTGATTCTCTCAACAACGACGAACGGACGGACGAATGAGTGATTGTCCAAGCGGCGAGTTTAAGTAGTCCCGTCAGAGTGAACAAAACACATTTTAGCGCGTGTATTCAATTTGGCAGCATGACTTCTCAAACGTATAAGGCTGCCTAATTGACAATGCACGCGCCAAAATGTGTTCTACTTAAACTCGCCGCTTCGATTCGCTCGTCCGTCCGACCGACCGCCGTTTTTTAATAGAATAACGACCCTGAATTGTTTTCCCGCTCCGCTTATGACTTGAGACGTCGCAATGTCAACATTGTCCACTGAGCCTGCGAGCAAGTATACGCCTCGCTTATAATATTGTGCAAGACATTTTGTAACGGACGTTGGACCCATTCTGTTTCCTTCTTTCTAACCCCCAAGATAACTCGGTACCGTAATACGGGGTGAGTAGGGGCTAAGGGGTGAGTAGAGACACAACCTAAAATAAGTCGTAACTCGTAACAAATAAGAACACGTATTAAATGGACCATAACGTTACGTCTATTGGAAATAATTTCAGTCTTATAATTAGTAACATATGCTTCATTTTAGGTTGTGTCCCTACTCACCCCGTTTTACGGTACCATTATAATGGTTCTACATTGGTCAATTTCCGACTAATGTTCAGTTCCTTTCCAGAAATCCCTGTTGAATTTTTGCATTTAAGCGGTTTGAAAGAAAGAAAGAAAGAAAGAAACGTTTATTTGTAAGTGAAGCCAATTTTAGAGCTAAGTAGGACCATTTTGCGGAAGCTATGTAATTTGTATATCTGTTTGTGATGCCACTCATTGGTACATGGTGACCTTACGATCTTGAGTCGACCCCCTCAGCCACTAGACGACTGACGCTCTCAATGAGAAAATTACGGTCAGTACCTATTAGGGCGGTCCAAAAAACAAAAGTGTGTAGTATTGTTTCTCCACAAATTTCCTTTTATTTCAAAATACATGAAAATACGCTATACCAAGTTTTATTGCAATTGAATAAACTTTACAGGTCGCCCATAATGTTAAAATTGTTTCATATAAAAATGTATAGAGCTTCACACATCTAACAAAGATATCGAATGAGAAAGTCTTCGGACAGATCTTGACCCTGTATTCCGAGCTGCAGCAGCAGTAAACAATATTCTACTTCTGTTTTTAGTTTTTGCTAAGTTTACTAGATATCGTTTTGTATGAGAATGAGATCTTTTTGGCATAAACTAAACGCTTTGGGCGACCAGTAAACGATCACATAACAAGTTCAAATTTGACACATAAGTAACTAATTTATAGCAAACAAAAATAAGCCTTGTGGAGGAAGGATTTGATATAGTTTTTTTTCTTCATACTATTTTGGACCGCCCTAGTACCTATTCTAGCAAATGCTCGAATTAATGCTCTAGTTTACCTTTATACTGGTTTGATACCATTAAAATGTGAAGGTTTAGTTTATTGACCTTTGATTTGAACTTTGCAATATTATCATATTGGAGTTTAGGTCAAGGTCAAGGTTCAAAAGCGAACTTGTGGGAGGATTCTTGTACCTTTTAGATATTATTGTATGCAACATTTTGTTTGGATAATGTTGATGACGTCAGTCTAAACCAGAGGTCCCAACCTTTTTTGTCTCATAGCCCACTTGGCATTTGTTTCGTTTTTGGGTGGACCCCCTGCTTACCTAATATTTACTTTATCACGTAAAAACTAGGCAAACAATCTTCGGGATTCTAAAGGTATAGCCGGCTAAAAATTGACATAAATATTTTTTACGAAGTAAAAAACTACAGAGAAATTTTAATCATAATGTATATGGATAAATATTATCTACATACATACATACATAATCTCACGCCTTCGTTCCCAGAGTGGGGTAGGCGGAGCTACAGAATTACAAACATCTCTAAAAACTTGTTGATAATTCTATAACCACAATTTGCACAATTAGGCTAAGATGTTTACCAGCGTATTAGTGACAAGTTGCAAGCCCATCGCCTAACAGTACTACAAGCCTTTATTCCCTTAGTCGTCTCTTACGACATCCACGCGAATACATGGAGTGGCACTATTCTAACTCGGCAACCACACGACGATTATCTGTGTATGAATATGGATTATTCCATTAATGAAAAGCCAAAATTAGTCACGACCTGTTTAAACGGGAGCCACTGTCGTGGACCCCCATTTTCATCTCCATTCATTTATTTTCCGCTCACATGGACCCCTTGCAGGTCGTCATCGACCCCTGGGGCACGTTTTATAAAGCTACAAGTTACAATTTTACAGGTCTAAACCGGCAACACTGCTCAAATGGCTGGTCGTCATTGGTCGAGGTTGTGTCAAATGGAAACCTGTAAATTGTAATTTGTAGCTTATAAAACAGGCCCCTGGGGGTCGATATAGGCCACTTTGGGCATCACTGACCTACACCTTAATTAGAAAGTAAACACTTAGGGCCGGTTTTATAAAGGCCCGTAAGTAAAAATGTCAGGTCAAAGGGGTTTGGCTAAAAGTGTTGTCATTTGTAACAGTCATACATTTTCAAGGTGAGCGGCCATTCGTAAAAGTGGTAAAATGTAGAGTTATTCAAAATAAACATATTTTGTTTTATAATGAAATACTCTTAAGAGCATCGGAGCCGAGATATTTAAATATTCATACTTAGGCGTACTTTTAGTACCAAAACCTGAATACTTAAATATTTAATATATCCGCTCCGATATTATTTAACGCCATAAATTATATATATCTATGTGTATTTAGAGGTCCTCTAAATAACTATGTAAAAATAATCCGTGGCCGCTGAAAATAAAAATGACAATATTCTTCAAACAAATTTACCCAAAGCCCTTTTAGTAACTTCATACAAGTTTTGACATTCCTGACCGAAATTTGATCTTACGGATCTTTATAAAACCCAGCCTTAATGGCACTGGCTAAGTTAGTATGAACGGAATAGGGAATATTCATCACTTTTTTTACACCTTCGATAAAAGCTGATTCATGTAACAAACAGTTGAGAAAAATCATCTTTGAATAGCTATAAAAATAACCAAGATATTTATGAGCCAACATAGAATTGAAATAAAGATCTAGTGCAAAGGGGGTAAAGTGGAATTTCTTTTGTTTTTGTGACTAATAATCCAATTAAGTTTTGTAATTTTTTATATAATTTTTTAATTTTTTGCTATTTTTTTTTACTACGTATTGCGTATTTACGTATTGGGCGATGTTCAGACTCCCACCTCGATGCGCTTCTGGGATGTTTGCCGATGCGCACGTGGAGGATTTGTATGCACTGATGCGTAAAAGTGTTGCTTCCTCTGTTCGGAGAGTGAGGGACAGCCCGATCAGCCTTCTGCAGGTCGTGGCGGGGAGGCTGGACAGCGCTCTGTTTGACAGGTTCACCGAGCTACACGTTGTGTGTGTGACTCGGTGACCCGATCAGACAATTCTATTTTAATTTTATCTTAATTTTTAGTTTTAACATAGTATATTAAGTGTAAATTAGTAACAGCCTATGGACCCCTGAAGTCTGAGAATAAAGTTTTATTTTTATTTTTATTGCATGCTGTGGTTAATCGTAAGAAGGGCCGCATTTAGCTTTACTTTGTTATTAATATTACTACCTAAATACTAAACTAGGCTTTTTTATTAATATAAAAAAATGTTTAAAAAACCCCACCGTCAAAAAGCAAAAAAAATACTTCTTTAAAATGGTAGGTAATAGGTCAGACAAACTGAAGCCGGCGTCCTACAATATTTTAACCGAAAGCTTCAGTCTGTCTTCAGTTGGTCTGACCTATTATTAAATATAACCTACCATTAAAAAAAAAACATTTATAAGGCGGGGTCTTTTTTAATATATTTTTTAATATTATTTTTAGTGATAATAATTATGCTTTTATTCTCCCACTTCTCATTTAGTAAGAAACTATAGAACATTTCAATCTCGCCGCAAGCGACGCCGTGGGAAAGTCATAGTCATATATTTAAACCTAAATATGCTTCGTCATAGTCGCTCAACTATCTTAATCGAAATATCTGGTCGCCACCTTGGAAATATATACCGTTTAGGAGTTCCGGTGGCCATCTGTGGTCTTCATCATCAGTTCCACATCACCAAATAATGCTTTCCAAGAGCAAATACACGAGTTACAATGATAAATACCAAAATCGCTACAGGTGTGCCTATAAATATTGAAGTTCCGTCGATTCCTCACGGACTCCATCATCAGATCTTCATTTTGGTAAGAATGGGACCAAACGGAAAGCACCAGCTTTGAAATAAAAAAATATAATCATAAAAATCGGTTCACCCAGTCTAAAGTTCTGAGAAAACAAACAAAAAAAATACAGACGAATTGAGAACCTCCTCCAATTTATGAAGTCGGTTAAAAATTTTAAATTGACCTGCGGGCCTGGTATCGTTCCTTTTATCGCGTGACAAAATGTTAATAAAGCTTCCGTCACTCTCGTACATACGTGTCAAAAAGTGACGGATGTATTATCTACATTTTGTCACGCGATAATCGCGGCCATATTAGGCCCCCTGTAGCTCCTCGATGACGCGACAGTCGTAACACTCGACCTTGGGGACGAAAGTGTGCGCATAATCGGAATTCGAGTGCGATTGCGCAGGCACTGCACTCACGCATTTAAATGCCTCGAGGGCTGTCAAACGTTCGGCTATTTCCGCCGGTGCTCGGGTCGAATCTTTAAGGGAAATGACTTGTAACGTTTCGGTGTAATGTATCACATAGGGTCGCGTTTATCGATATGGATTTGCGTGGATAGATCTGTCACTGTCTTACCAATATATACGTACGAGAGTGCCGGATAGTTTATACACTGCGATAAAGGCGAGTATAATACGGGCCCTGCCTGTGTTCCTTATCTTCTCGCAGCCATTACCTAAATAAGGGACGTGAGTGATACATTACACTGAAATGTCACAAATCAACCGCCACCTTTACGCGTACACGCAAATATTTGTGTTTCAATGGAATAATGTACCGATTAGAATAGACAAGATGGACAGCGTTAACTTTAGCTATTCTCGATAGCTGTTAAGATGTATGGAATTAATATATTTTCATGTGTGTATTTGTATTTTCATGTGCCAGAATTATTTTAAATTAATTTAAAGGAGAATGTGCAAAAATGTATGAACGCTGGCGTAGAAACCAATAACAATAAGCACTATATCATCGGATATCCTTTTTAATTCTACAACGATTTTGTGCAGCGGGAAACGTCAAATAACTGCGCGTTTTTTTAAAATCTGGAACATCGGGACGCCTACATAGACGACTTTAGCATAATTACTATGAAATACCGCCGTCTTTGCATGGCGATAACTTATTTCACACAAAGATTTCGATCTACCTGCCATAGTAATAGTTTTACAACTTAGAATTACCTATCCGGTGACATATCGCTTGTCCTTATTGGTCAATAGGCCAATTTGCCCACCCTCCTTTAGAAGGATAATAAAGTCACAACTGAAAACATCAATTTATATATGTCATATCATAATATATACACTTTATATTTTCAAGAGGTGACAATTTACAAGTGGCCAGTACTTTCTTAATATACAAAATATGTACTGATTTATAACAAAAACTTACAGCGCGTGTACATTTTGCGAAGAATCTTTAAAACGGAATATCTCGAGAATGGTGACACTTTTACTAGTGTATTTTTTTAAATATTTGATAGGTGACTTGACCACCTGTCTCCTTAAGTTATTCTTGCTACTTACTGAACATCCTGTATACATAAATAGTACTCGAAATTTTATAAAAGTCTTATCAATCTTATGCTTTTATATTGCATCCGTCAGTAACGTAAACGAAAATGTATATAGGATTAACGCAAGCTGCCAGACGGTCGCGTCGGGCGATTATGTCAGTTTTCAGGGTGAAAATATAAATCGTGAATCGTTATATTTTTTCTAATTCCATAGCTTGCACCGACATTTATCTTACATCCCGCAAGTTTTTATTGCAATTTTAGTTTTGTTTATCTTAATTAATAAATAAAATCATGGTCGCCTTACAATGAGTTTTGCACTTGCTACTATGAGTATGGAATTCAAAGTCATAGCACTGCCCTGCTAATCCAATACGCCGTATCTCAGATAAAACTCCTGTAGCAATATCAACCTTATTACTAACTGAAGAGAATTAAAACTGCTTTGGTTATAAAATTTGGGATACTGCTCATTAGCTTAGTAGGGCAGAGCAAGTGAGTCACGTGGGCCGAGTAGGGTAACCATGAGTAGGGCCATTCTACTTTTCAGTGTACATTTTTGTTATCGTCCGATAAAAAGTATAACATGAACTTAGAATGTTTAAGTTTAACGGTTTTCAAAAAAATGACTCTTAAATTACCCAATTATCGCTGAGCAATCTTGGTAACTCAGTGGTAAATTGCACTTTTTCCATGGAAAAGGCGGGGACATCAATGTCCACTGCGTTACTCACTTTATAGTTATTACAAATAACTTTTTATGAATTAGGATAATTCTAAATATAACCCTTAGCTTAGCGTAGCGTAGCTTATTTACGTCCCTTTTCGAGTTTCAAGTTAGAAAACGCAGCACTTTACCGTTTTTTGAAATAAAAATAGTTTAATGAGAACGTCGCTAAAACTTATGTACAACGAAAACTAGAATGGCCCAGTAATGATGTGTTAATAACAAGAATCATTTTTTAATCTTAGTTAATTAAGGAGACGATTAAATACCATTAGCACTAGTGCTCTGTATTAGCCTAAGGCGACGTCTTTAATTGAAAATTAGATTTCGAGTCACGACTTAAAAAAAATACCCTGTATACAGGGTGAATTCTATCAGTGCACACATTATAGGGACTAACTTTGTAGGTCATACTCATACACTTTAATTATGGGACCAACATCCAAATCGCGAAAAAAAAAAAACAGCTGTTCCATACAAACTTCGAGAGCTCAGCTGAAATGTATGGAACAGCTGTTTATTTTTCCGCGATCTGGATGTTGGTCCCATAATAAAAATTGATCAGTACCTACAGAGTTAGTCCCTAAAATTTGTGCACATATAAAAAAATTACCCTGTACAATCTGTCAGTTTTCGATAATCTTTAACGTTATCGTTTAGCATCTTGTCTCTATTGTTTAAAGCAAGAGACAGCCCTACAGAATTTGTCCGCCTTTTAAATGGCGGTGTGGCAACGAACGAATGGACAATGCATATTGACTATGCGTATATATCGATGCAGGGAAGTAGGGTACACGTACGTTTAATCTACTTAAAGCGTACACGCAGCATACCAATTATGTTTCAAAACATTTGTTTTGTGGCTACACCGTCAAAATAAAGACGTGGAGTCATTACTGACAGAAGCTAGTGTTGAGGATTAAATTAATTAATTAATTCATGTCATGAGTCCTAGTGAAAAAATATAAGTCGACTTAACTCTTATTAAAAAAGGGTATACAGTGTGTTACCGGCATGCAGGCATTTATTAAAACCGCCGATAATATGTTGCTTTAACAATTGTTTGCAAGTGTTATCTATTAAAAGATAATTAAAATAACTACACAATTAATTTTCTGAACAATTTTGTTCGTATGTTTAATATACGAACAAAGTACAGAATTCAACATTAATCCAATGAAAAATTTAAATTTAACTAAGCTACTCAAATATTAAAGATATAAATAATAATCACCACTATAAAAAGAACACATTAATTATAAATTTTCTTAGATACCGTCCATTTTTAATGTAGTGCATGTGCTGCGTGTTCATCGTTATCAGTATCGCTGTTGCTTTGTACAAGGCATGTCGCGGTACGGGGGCAAATCATAATAATCAAAGTATCCGTCGACTGTCATTTAACACTTGTCAAATTGCTGTGCTTTACATTGCTGCCAATTAAAATTTTGTTACAAAGTGAACAAAGCCTGAAAATTTGTTTATTAATTAAATTAAGGTCATGGTTACGTTACAAATAAATGTTATTTTAACCTCCTTTAAAAAAAGCCAGGGTGCTGGCAACACACTGTATACAACACAGAGTATAACTAAGGCCTTTTTCACTTTACCTTCAGGTGAGTTATGCCCTTTTTTATTAGGAACCCAGAGTTTAGGCCTTGCCGTGACAGAAGCGCGTGGAGCTAGCCCCATGAGCTTCTGATTAGTCTACAAGAGAATGTACTCTTTTAACATTTTTTTCGCGTGTGATGTCCATGGATTTCTCTAATAAGTCTATAAATAACTCGACATTGGCGAAATACACCTTAACAGGAGTGAAAGCCACTAATAAGAATTAGAATTGGATATGATTATTTTTAATTTAAAAGCGTTGTTTAGCATGCGTTGTATAGATGATCTATTTTAGATTTTACACAAATTGACCTAGTCCCAGACTAAGTTCTAGGCTTTTACAGTGGTCATAAATATTTGTACATTTTAGTACCTTGTCACTTTAATAGCTGCGACAATTCATATATGGCAGTTTAAACATAACATTAAATAGACAAGGTAGTAAAGTGTAACTTTTCCGTTTTTAATTTGTTTTTCCAAGAAATTATGAATTTTTGGGAAGTACACACAACATCTAGTTTTTCATATTATCTACAGCATATTCAAAAATCGTAAAAATCGGACTAGGTTTAAGGGGAGAGAAACGGTATCGGATTATGTATGGACATTTTGTATGGACATTTTGTATGGACATTTTTGGTTTCACAATCCTCATAACCAGGGCCCGTACTTTAATGGCGTTGACGCAAAAATGACGTCACGCTACATTTAGTATGATTCCAAATGGTTAACCTAACCTAACCTAACCTAACCTAACCATTAGGTAATCGTAAGTCATTTAATCATGTAAAAGGGTAGTTCTACTAGCGTTTCAACCGCTGTCACTTTCCTGGTCGCATTATTCACCATTTCCCTGCAGGATCGGATTACCATTTTGAGTTGTTTTGAGGAAAGCCTGGACTACTAGAAAATAACCGAAAATGGTAATCCGATCCTACAGGGAAATGGTGAATAATGCGACCAGGGAAGTGACAGCGGTTGAAACGCTAGTAGAACTACCCAAAAATGAGTTAAGTAATCTATTGACGCGTAGAAAAATAAATACCTACTTCATACCTAAAACGTAAGTGAAACTATTTGATTGAGAAGGACAGTGGCAAAAATCGAGTAACATTAATATCATTAAAAAAAACTGTTTTTATATTGTAATAAAAATTTATATTATTAAATAATCATAAATAAAATTATGGCATTGACATTCATAAAAGAAAATTGTCTCAATTCGCCTTTTTTAGTAATAAAAAAATATGATTCTGCCGTGATCCGTGTTTTGATCGCGATTAAGCTGTATTTAACTATAATCATTTTATAGCTTCTTATTTTACATTTTTTTATTTGTACCAGTTAATACATACCTAAACACCTGCCAAATGAAAGCTGAGCACCCTGTGTGTAAAATTTCGTCATTATGACGTCATCGGCATCACAAGTACGATCCCTTGGGGCCGTGCCAAGATGCACTACGCTAACTATCGTTTCTATTCGATTCGTTTTTAAACCAATCGCGTCACTGCGCAGATGACGTGATACGAAAAGTCACGTGGTCTACCAGTGACGCGATTGGTTTAAAAACGATTCGAATAGAAACGATAGTTAGCGTAGTTCATCTTGGCAGGGCTCTCTGGGGCCTGTTTTATAAAGCTACAAATTACAATTTACAAGGATCCACTATCGTGGACCCCCATTTTCATCTACATTCATTTATTTTCCGCTCACATGGACCCCTTGCAGGTCGTCGTCGTCGTTTTATAAAGCTACAAGTTACAATATTACAGGTGTAAACTGGCAACACTGCTCAAATGGCTGGTCGTCATTGGTCGAGGTTGTGTCAAATGGAATTTTGTAACCTGTAAATTGTAATTTGTAGCTTTATAAAACAGGCCCCTGTTCATAACGTGACTCAACACTTTAGAGAATTTCTCAAATCCATCATGACATTCATGACTCCAATCAAATCTTTTGTATAGTACTAATACAACTTATTATTGGGTCATCTTGCGACATATTGCTTGGCCTTGCGCGATGTATCGCTATACGATCTCTTAATGATATACCCGATATTACTCGTATGTACCTGCTATGCATATATATGTTCTCTTTCTGACTAATGTTACATACATATATACATAAACTCAAGCCTTCATTCTCAGAGTGGAGTAGGCAGCTACAGAATCACCAACAACTCTAAAAACTTGTTGATAATTCTGTAACCACATTTTGCACAATTAGGCTAAGATTTTTACCAGTCTAGTAGTGACAGGTTGCAAGCCCATCGCCTGACAGTACTACAAGCCTTTATTCCCTTAGTCCCTTAGTAAAGTTACATTTTATCTGATATAAATAAAAATGGTAAACGAGAGTAAACATATTTTAAATGATGATGGGTGGGAAAGATGCATTGCGCTAAATAGCGTTTCTATTCGTTTCGTTTTTAAACCAATCGCGTCACTGCCTGGTAGATGACGTGATACGAAAAGTCACGTGATCTACCAGTGACGCGATTGGTTTAAAAACGAAACGAATAGAAACGCTAGTTAGCGCAATGCATCTTGGCAGGGCCCTCGGATTCTTTTTGAAAATTTGGAAGGAAAAAGAGGAAGAGGGACCTAGGTTTACTTATTTCAGCCAAATACATAAGACAGAGACGGCAAAGTGTCATATCAGGGGGTGAAAAAGCTGGTAGAGACCAGAGAAAAATGTCAGTTACTCCACCAACGAAAGCTCTTAAGTTAAATGGGCCAATAAATAATAAATAATTAAATATCGGTATCAACGTTCAGTTTTCATGGCACCCGGTAAGGGTAGCAAAAAAAGAAATGCGTTCAAATATTTAATGAATAATAACTTTTATTTACTGTTAATTTTTAAAACATAATTGTGCAGCAGCTAACTGTATCTATATTTATGCTGTACTTATGCTTAAAGAGATTTATATTCTAAATAAAGTCATAGACCCTTAATACTTATTTTGCATTCGAAAAAGAATATATGCCAAATAGGTAACGAATGTCAATTTAACTGTCACACCAAATAAATATTAGTCAGTGTGGAAAGGTATTTAAGTAATGTGTACAAAATTTATATGGAATTTACGTCAAATTTCAAATATATAATGTCGAACGGTCTATACAGATGTGTTACAACTACATGCAAGGGGTAATTTACTTAAGTTTTCATAATGACAGCGTCAAACCACATGACAGAAATTACGCTTAGATGAATAATTAACGTTAAGCGACAGGGTTCCATAGTGGCATAACAATTAAAGTCCTTGACTGTACTAGACATCGTTAACCATACCTATTATAGAGAAATACATGGGTACTTAAATATCTTTATGTATTATCCGTCGGTGTTATAGCGACATTATAAAACAATTTGTTTGTCACTTCTTTGTACGTCGACATCATAATAGTAGTTTATGTGACGGTTGCGTAATGCTAATTACGCAGAGTCGCGTACTTTACTTTATCTATACACATATTATAAGTACGCTAAGATGGGTGCAGAAGCCGAAAGGCAAATGACCAGCATCTGTGGTAGTAGGTGACAGCGATGACAGCTGTAACGTAATTTTGAAATTACGTTATCGAACATTTTAAGGTAATGCAATCCAAATTTGGAACATCTTCGAAAATTAACAGCTGTCATCGCTGTCACCTACTATCACAGGTAATGCTGGTCATTTCCTACGAGTTTTGAACGCATAATAGAAGAGTTATGATATGAGTGTAGATAAATATGTTTACACTTTGTCTATTTAATGTAATGTTTTAACTGCCATATGAAATTGTCATAGCGGATAAAGTGACAAGGTATTAAAGTGTAAACATATCTTTGACGTCGACTGTCCTTGAATTATGACGTCACTGTTCCATTTGGCTGATAAACCTCGGGTAAAATCACCAGCGGGCAGCCAGAGAGTAGTAGTCGGCTTCTGGATTTGTTCCTGATTCGTCATATTCCTGATTCGTCATATTCCTAACTGGTCATATTCCTGATTCGTCATATTCCTCACTCGTCATTGTAAAGTCAAATGAAATTGCGAACACGTGCTTACGGGATTAAATAAGTATTAGGACATATTCTACTAAGTAGTTATACTTTAATTTTACGGTTAATTAGACAATAATTTACTTAAGACGGAGTCCAAAAGACATGGCAAATATGTATGACTTCACACAAGTCTGCACGGCCATCTTCTCTGTTTACAATGTTTCTGTATGACACAATATAAATAATTAAGTGACAATGACATTAACTTCATGATAGACAAGTAACACTCATCTATTAATTATCTAAGGAGGTTCTTATCATTCACCACAGAGGATTTCTATAATAAATTTGCGCAGTCAAATTTACATGGTATGACGAGTTAGGAATATGACGAATCAGGAACAAATCGGCTTTTGCCTATACTTTGTATGAGTGGGAAGAGTACGGGATATATATTTTCCACTCTTCGCACTCATATAAGGTCGACTACTGGTTACTGATGTGCCAAAGGAAACTTTCCAAAATTGCGGAACATTTCATTTAGGAAAATTTCGGAAACTTCTCACACTTTTGTATGGGGATTGAAACTTACCGTTCCTTAAATTTAAATTTCCTATATTTCTAGTGAAAGTTTCAGGAAATTTCTTAGAGCTTTTCCAACTTTTTGGAAACTTTCCGCAACTTGCACATCTCTGGCGGACCACTGGTGCCTTTACCCTACATAGTATAGCCTCGTAAGACCCCGCGTACAAAAAAATGTACATAATACGGCCATTGCAATAAAGATCTATTGCAAAGGAGATAAAGTAGAATTTCCCTTGTTTTTGTAACGGACAATTAAAATAGAAAATTGCCTTTATTGCCAAAATAATAGGTTCATTTTCCTTTGGCAAATTTCGTTGTATGGTTGGTCTTAGGAGGATAGAACAAAGTAGCTTCCCGCCGTCTGTGGCTCTGTATGTACTCTTAGATCTTTTCATTAATATATAGAGTGACGAAGAAAGTTATTATAGTCTCTATACGTACAGGATTTACAGAAAAGTCACATAAACCGAAGCGAAGCGAGGGCGGCTCGCTGGTTATTGTTATCGTCACCTGACTTAGTATGACGCAAATTCTGGACCAATGAAGTGATATCCTGAATCCTGACGTCATCGGAATCGCATTAACCTTAAACTATACTGCCCTGGGGGGGGGTTATTATGATATAGCTATGCAGGTCAGATTACGCTGCGAGAAAGGGATAGCGCTATATAACTGATATAGCTCTGTCCTTTTCGCTCACCGTAAAATGAACCGTATTGCCATGTCGTAATAAAGACCTAAGCTAAGACAAAATGGCGGTATCTCTGACAAAACTGTAGCAAGTGCAACCTTATTTCTAACGGAATAGGATTGAATCTGCTTTGGCTATTGAATTTGAGTTATCGCCTTTTGGCTTATGAGGGCAGTATAGTGGGCTGGGAGCTGGCAGCAATGTAGTTAATTTACTGATTAAATATTGTGAATACTACCGAAAGGTGTTATCAGATATAAAACTGGGCAAGGGCCAGTTTGCGCAACGAGGGTCGCTTACGCAAAAAACCGGCCAAGTGCGAGTTGAACTTGCGTGGAGAGGGTTCCGTACATACGTATTTTTTTAAATATAATTGTTATAGGTTTTCCTGTAATCTACAAGCAATTAACTATATTTTGAATTTTTTTCAAAATTTTAGGCTCAGTAGTTTCCGAGATCTGTGGGGGAAATGGTCAATTTTCGTCTTTTTTCATGAATAAAATCAAAACTATTTATTTTACAAATATAACAAAAATATATTTGGGATCCTCATAACGACCCCTTTCATTTGATATGTAAGACAGTAAGGTTTGCAAAAGTTTTTTTTTCAATTTCCTAATTTTGTATTAAAAAAAGGTTATTTACTTTGCACATCTGAGTTTGGGTCATAGGATTACATCATCCTACCAAATTTGGTCCCTTCCATTCAGAGCAAATTGGCTGTGACAGACGGATGGACCGACAGACAGACGCACGGGTGATCTTATAAGGGATCCGTATTTTTAATTTTTTGTAGGGTGATGGAACCAGTAATGGACAAGGCACCGATAATTAACACTTGATTCTTATTTTACAGAAGATAAGCGTTATTCATTTGTTTTGCAACAAATGAATAACAATGAATTTTAGTCCGTATTCAATTTGAATTAAGAGTGAAGTGTCCATTACTGGTGCCTGTCAGCTAAAAGTGTCCATCATTGATGCAGTCAGCCTACGTAACCCTAAAAACACGAAATTCGTTTTTTTTTTCTTTATTTGTACCCTGAGACCTTGCTTGCCTTTCATCACTCTAGGTCAACAGGAAGTGCCCTATAGTTTTGGATTTGTTTGTGAGTGTCAAAATATGCGACATAAATGGCCATTTTAATTTCAACTTATTTCCATGCGCTCCTGAGAAAGAGTATTAAAACAAAGTTAGTAGGAAAAACAATAGGAGAAATGCATTGATTTTTTAAATCACATTTCACAAAAAAATACGAAAATGCCGTAAAAGAGATCACCAATAGCGAAATTAAAATTAAAATCGGACAAGAAATACGGATGATACAAGCGTTTTAAACTGCTAATTAGACATCGATTAGACGGAGAGATCCGATATGCATTGTGAGGTTATGTAACAGATCGGCCATATAAACTCCACGTTAAATTTAATTTTTCTAGAAAGAGGAACAAATCTTTGTTGGCTGATGATTTTTCTCAATTGTTTGTAAAAGTATTACTCGTATTCTTTGATTTCAAATGAATCAACATACTACCATGCTATCTCCCGGTCTATGTCTTACTTAGTTCAATAAATTATTCATTCTGTAATTGGCTAAAAGATACCAAAGCCATTAAAAAAACAAAAAAAAAAAACATTCAATACTTCAGACAAACACGGAATAATATCACGACCTGGAAATCCATTTTGATTCCTTCGTTTTGGAACTAACATTGCCAACGACACAGTTCCCTAGTACGCTTTACTTTGAAATTGTAAACCGGGCGCTGAAATGTCTACATACATTCTTGATCTACGTATTTGTTTTGCAAAAAAAAATACCTTGTATTATTTCTCACGTGTCAGTTCTATGTATTTTCATGACAATTCTACAATTGGAAGTAGGTAATTTGTTAGTTTTTTAAGTTGAATAATAATAAGATATAACACAACTAACCTATAATATAAATCCCTTCATTACCCCCACTTGCGGCATCGTGCCGAGGACACTCGCAGCGTTACCCCGTTTGTTCTTGTTTTATTCTGTACTTAGTTGGATGTAAATAAATTTCGTTTTTTAAGTTTCTTAAATGGTTTGTTACAAAAGTTAAGGAATTGTGAAGTTAAAAAGTCCATACAAAATGCAAAAACGTGAGAAAACTCCCCTTAAACCTCGTCCGATTTTTACGATTTTTGAATATGTTGTAGATATCATGAAAAACTATGTCTGTACGTGTTCTTTTACACGAAAATATTTCTTAAAACGAAACAAATTTAAAAAACAACAAACAGAAACGTACAGACCTAGGTCTTTGTAATAACTACAACATATCCAAAAATCGTGAAAATCGGACTTGATTTAGGGGGTGAGAAACGTTTTCGCCCGGAGCTAGTTTTGTATGGTTTTTTTTTGACAGCTACACGATTTTAGCGGCGCATCACAATCCTCTTAAGGGGGCTAAAAATCAATTTAATTTATTTATTATATTAGTTGTTTCAGGGAAAAGCTCACACAAATTGACCTATTCCCAACTAAGGTCCTAGACTAAGTTGTACTTGTTTATCCCTAGGACATAGAGAAATATACTTAAATACGTAGAAATCATATATTATTTAATAAATGGAGGAAAAGAAGATGGTGGTGCTTGAGCATTAATCATAATAAAACGAAGTATGTAAAGTCTGTTCATTCTTACTGTCTTATATAGTAATCAACTTTCTAACCTCAAAATTAACCTTTTTTTGGCTAAAACAGCTATTTTAAACAAAATAAAGCAATCCAAAAAGGTTCATTTTGAGGTTAGAAAGTTGATTACTATATAAGACAAGTAAGAATGAACAGACCTTAGATTATAATAACTACGATTTAATTTATAATTAATTGTCCACCGGGGAATCAATGATCGGCGAGTATGGGCAGCTCGACGCACAACGCGGCGATCCCCTTTTGTTTGTGCCCGAAAAACCGACAAATCACGGGTCGCAGGCGATCATCGGCGATCATAGAGAATGATCGGCGAATACAGCCGAGTATGCCCTCCACACTATCGTGCTCGCCCGTAATCGTCTGTATTCGCCAATAATCTAATTAGCCAATCTTTTCGGGAACGAAAGTACCCGCTGCTGGCGGTCCCGGCCGCGCGGACCGTCTCCCGCCGCAAGTCTCCGCTGGTTCGGACTCTGCAACTGCTTAATGCATTTCTGGATACCGCTCCTAATACTGACGTGCTAGCATCCAGATGGGTGTCATACGTGATGAATGTTTGAAATTTTGTGTGATGATGAATGAACGGCCTTCTTTCTTTAATTAATTTATTGTTTACTGTTTGTTTTGCTTTTGTCTTATGTTTATATAATCTAAAATTCACAGTGCTTTAGTCTTACTGTTATGCTGTGTAATTTCATTAAATAAATAAATAAATTGTGTACGGGGGCCATAAAAACAATAAGTTTTCAGTAAAAATTAGCGTTCGAAAAAATTTAATTCGTTGAAATATTCGGTCGGTGTTTCTAGGGAATCCCATTTTTTATTTATTGTGACTTATTTTTGTAATGTTTTGTCTACAGTGGAAGACGCCAGCGGGCGATACACAGCGATGTTCTACTGGGGCAACAATTATTGGACCGGATCAGCTGAACTCTGCCACGTGCTCAACGACCACCACGCCCCGTCGAAACACCGGAACAGTAAGTGAATTATCCGGAATCATCCAAAAATGTGTAACTTTTCCGGTACCAATAAAATATTCCAAAAATATTTGAAAGAATCCGTTAATAACCGGTTTTTAAGGAAATTGTGTAGTGATTACCAGAAATATCCGGTTATTCCGGTTGCTGATTATTGCTTTTACATTGTGTATTAATTTTTACAACAAAATGTTTAAAAAAACAAAAACCCGCCTTCAAAAAGCAAAAAATAACTTCTTTAAAATGGTAGGTAAATAGGTCAGTCCAACTGAAGTCTGCTTTTGGTCAAAATATTGTTGGACGCCGACTTCAGTTGGACTGACCTATTTACCTACCATTTTAAAGAACTTATTTTTTGCTTTTTGAAGGCGGGTTTTTGTTTTTTTAATTTGCATTTATTTTATTTTATACTTTTTAGTGATCCTATTTATGCTGTTACGTAGCTCCACTTCTAAATATTAATGAGAAACCATAGAACATTTCAAGCTCGCCGCAGACAACGCCGCGGGAATGTCATAGTCATATTTAAACCTAAATGTGCTTCGGCATAGTCGCTCAACTACCTTAATCGAAATATCTTATCGCCACCCTTGAAATAGGTACCGTTAAGGAGTTCCGGTGGCCATCTGTGGTCTTCATCATCAGTTCCACTTCACCATATAGTACTTTTCAAAAGCAAATGCACGAGTTACAGTGAAAAATACCGAAATCGCTATAGGTGTGCCTATAATATTTGAGGAGTTCTCTTGATTTCTCCAAGATCCCATCATCAAATCCTGACGTCTTGACAATGGGACCAACTAGAAATTATACCCATTCAAACAACGAAACAAATTTTCAAATCGGTCCATTGGTCTTCGAGTAATCGGGGAACATACATAAAAAAAAAAAAACCCGACGAATTGAGAACCTCCTCCTTTTTTTGAAGTCGGTTAAAAATACCATCCTTCGATTTCAAGACGATAATAAATAAATAAATAAATATCAAGGGACTATGTCACACCAATTGACCTAGTCCCAAACTAAGCTCTAGGCTTGTACTATGGGTACTAGACAACTATATAAATACATATATCATACTCATATAGATACATACATACACAACCCAGACTCAGGTACAAATACTCGTGCTCAACACACAATTATAATACCGGGATTCGAACCCAGGACCGCTAGCTTCATCATCATCATCATCATCATGTCAGCCGAAAGACGTCCACTGCTGGACATAGGCCTCTCCCAAGGGTCTCCACTCAGACCGATCTTGTGCTTTTCGCATCCACCGCGTTCTCGCGATCTTTACAAGGTCGTCACTCCATCTTGTTGGAGGCCTACCTACAGCTCGTCTCCCGGTCCGCGGACGCCACTCAAGAACCTTCTGACCCCATCGGCCATCAGTCCTGCGAGCAATGTGCCCCGCCCACTGCCACTTAAGTTTGGCTATTCTTCGGGCTATGTCGGTAACCTTAGTTCTACTGCGGATATCATCATTCCTGATTCTATCACGCAGAGAAACCCCGAGCATAGCCCTCTCCATAGCCCTCTGAGTGACTTTGAGCTTCCTTATAAGGCCCATGGCTAGCTTCATACCAACTCTGCTAATGTCTCGTCAAATCGATGAATAAATTAACTAACAGTGTATATAAATTACATGTTTGTGCATGTCACAACTTTGGAGTTATGTAACAGTATCGGAGTCAAGCGCATTGTATGCGCCTGCGCTAACAAAAGAGTTCAACGCGCACTCCTTTGCGTGCCGAAGGAGGAGGGTAATGTGTTTCACAGCCTATATATGTATGTTTGTCCCTTTGTGGCACTATAAAAACTAAACCCGTTGTCTGATTTTGATGATTGTTATGTCAATCGATTTGTCTTAAGCACGTATATCGTTGTCTAGTACCCATAGTATAAGCCTAGAGCTTAGTTTCGGACTAGGTGTATTTTTTTTAGATTGCCCCCTGATATTTATTCTTTTATATCATGCTAAATAAAGAATTCAATGTTTATGTTTATAAGGACTCACAATAATCAAAATTTTTTTTATTTATTTACTATAATAAAATATGTTTTCTCAAACATGCAATGAAATATCGATGTTATGTTCCTTGTAATAGGCTGCGAAGTATGACGTTTCAGGTGCGGCTAGGACAAGAGGTCGTTAATGGAATTTCATACAAATCGTGCAGGCCTAGGCCGGCAAAATCCTCTTTTTTAATTCCCATTCCATATAAATTTGTGGCACAGGCATCATGACATTCTGCCATTATGCGTATTAAAAAAACAATAAACGTTTTATTTTTATTTTAGTGTGTTTACATGGCGGCTGTGTTTATGAACAGGCTAGATAGCTGTTTTTTTTTTTAATTTACTAAGCCGTGCATCCAACCAAAGCGCTTGCATGTTTATCTAAAGTACTAGGAGAACAAAGGTAATTAGGGGTGCGTACCGTCTATATGTCTTCGGCCGGCAACCCCTTTCCTCCCGGCCTCTGTAGTAATGCACTATTGTTCTCTAACATACCGCCAAGTAGCATTCGCTTTGTTGTATCCAGGGCCCGTATTATGGTCGCCTTTATCGCGGTGGATAAAGCTTCCGTCACTCTCGCACTTACATACTGGTCAGAAAGTGACAGATGTTTTATCTACGCTTATCTACGTCGATAAATACGACCATAATCGGCCCGCTGGGGGCGTAATATGGCTACGTTTATCACGTACCCAAAATGTTGATAAAACATCTGTCACTTTTTGACACGTATATAAGTCCGAGAGTGACGGAGCTATATCCAAATTTTGTCACGCAATAAACGCAACCATACCAAGCCCGCTGGTGTCGATAAGACAACCGATGAAATTACTAACATAGAATCATATCACCTTAAGGTCTCCCCACACCTATCGACGCTGACCAGCTATCACCAGCTCTAATCGACTCTCATCGTAGCTACTCGGCTGTGGTCGGAACTGTTAAGCCCTCGCCGGCGCCGATCGGCGGTACTCGGCGATGTAAGAATGCGAACGCATGCGGTTGGCTGCTAAAACCGACGTACGGATGCGAACAGAACGAATATTTCCTGGTCGATAGATGTCGTTTCGCGTCGGCCGAGCCGATTGACGTTTGTTTCGCTCTTATTGCGTAGATATAAAGAGTTTTTTGATCACCTAACGCCGATTCCGCGTCGCTAGGTGTTGGGAGACCCTTAGTCTTCAGGGTTGGCAACACAGTCTTGAGAATTGAGAAAAGAGAAAACTTGCCATCAGGTAACAGGTAAACTGTGTCCCTTCGTGCCATAAAAAATCATGTCTGTGCCGATATTTATCTTTATTTTTTTTCAGAGAGCGGCTCGCAGATTTTTAGTGACTGGAGGGAAGATGTCTCCATGACAGGCTATGGTCCTCCCTTCGATGCTGCCTTCTATAACGTCCGTCTATCTGCTACTGCTGACCAGCCTGACATCATCAGAACCGTGAGTCGTCAATCAGTCTCAAGTATCCTCTTGGCCGCAAAATTAAAAAAAAAAACGAAATATTTATTCAGTAAATTGGCCGCATGAGGGCTCTTTTACACGTCCGTAATATGGAGTGAATCTACCAGCGCTTCGGACAAGACCATCATTGCGCAGAAGAAGCGCCGCAAGAAACTCCAGGAGAAGGTCATTTTTTCAATCATAAAAATATAATAACTAATACTTAAAAGTAAGTTAAAATAAGTTATAATAAGGTAATAAAGAAATAAATTCAAAATTATTAAACAAACAAAAATAAAATGATTACAAATGTAAGGTCAATACACATTAAATTAAAAATAATAACAGATTTTTCACTAGACAAAACACAATATGTGCTATTGACTATAATCCAAAGCCAAACTTTATCAAGATCCGTTCAGCCGTTTTAGCTCGATTGAGTATCAAACATCTAAACTTTCGCATTCATAATATTAGTAAGATAAGTAAGATTGTATTGTATGATATGATTTAAAAAATAAATGATTTAAAAAACCATAAAAACGCAAAAATTAACTTCTTTTAAAATGGTAGGTAGGTCACTCCAACTGGGGCCCATTCTCAAAGCGTATTAGTCTAATAATATTAGTGTTTTGTCTCATAATTAAAACTACAAAATATGACAAAACACTAATCTTATCAGACTAATCCTTTTTGAAAAACGGGTGTTTAAAGTCGGCTTTTGGTTAAAAATATTGTTTATGGTGACCAAAAAAGAATGTTAAAAATCGGTCCACAATTGAGGGAGAAAACGGTGAACATAAAAAAAACCTACAATGGAACATAGAACCTCCTCCTTTTTTGAAGTCGGTTAATGATTTTCTACCAGAAATTTTTACGCTTCTCCTCTGCAATGATTAATCAATTTTTTTTTAGAATTTCAATTGTTTTTTTTACGCATAGCGGCGCACCCTGCACCTCGGCCTCTGCCTGCCGTCCTCCTGCTCCCGGGACGACGTTGGAGCTCTAGTGCAGGCCTCCAGGGCCCCACTCCTGAAACACACGGTCACGGCAGTCCGATCGCCCGACCATGGAGGCTATAGTTACATGCAAGACAAGACTTTCCAAGTTCTGCTGTAAGTACCTTCAAAGTTATGTTAATTCATTTTTCTCAAAAAAAAACATTACTATATACATTATGAGACGCGAAGTACATAGTTTACTGACAGTTCTCAAATTAAAAAAAAAATACATTGCGTGCTCGCTTCACAAGCCCGCAATGTTGCATACAAATTCCATTACTATCTAGCTTGTAACTTCTTAAAAAGTGAAAAAGCCCATAATAAAATGATGGCACAAGTCTTATACATCCCAATTTTATTCGAAACATAACTTTTTTATCTGTGTCTGGAATAGCTTATGTTTTTTTTTAAACAAAGCTTGCGTTCCTCCTTGTCATAAACAAAAAGGCGGTAAAGAGTGATGTTTTTTTCACATGAAGTTTCTGTTCGTATGCAATTAAAAAAATGAGTTCAAGCGATGATGATTTTACTCCAACACAAATTTTTTCTGGCGATTTTTGAGAAAAGCACTATATTTGCCTCGGCAGGAACAGCAATTGCGGGCTTCGTATTTTATTACTCGCAAGCTCGTCCGTTTAAACCAATACTCGGCCCGCAATTGCCTACTTCCATGCCTAGGCAGTAATGTACTATTAAACTATGACTTTGAATTAGTATACAAGAACCAATTTATCTTACTACCCGGGCAAAATTAAATCTAACTATGCGTAAGTTAAAGTAAATAATTAATTTCTGAATTATTTAATTAATTATAAAGTGATAAAACATTATGTACACTAATTGTGTGGTCACCCTACGTTTCTTGAGGTGCGTACGTCAGTTCAGACAAAGAAAACAACGTAGTATAGGAACTTGCCGACCAGGCATAGGGTGACAATAATTTCGTTTTAAAATTAAATCATAAACAAAATACAAGGATTCTTAACATCATGTTGGTTTTCTGAACTTATAATTGGAATGTAATTGCCATCGATTGCTGAGAGAGAAAAAATTGTTCCTGTATACCAACAACGTGTAAGTATAGTAGGATTTTTTGTAAATGTCGGAATCCAGTTGAGAGCTTATCATCCAATAAATGATATTGTTATCTATTGTCAAGTCCGACCGCAGCGCAAAAAGAAACGCATAAGTAACAAAAGGTTTTATATGAATAGCAACTTTACCTCCCAAAGAAGAAGGTTCAAATTGTAATGGCGACGCATTCGAGATCGGGCCCAGCTTCAAAATAGACTTGACAGAGTCGATTACAATATGAAATTAGAAACTGAAATGCAATCTCCTCAATTCATACAATGACATGTGAGCATCATCGTGTGCTAGGCAGTTCAATTGCCTTGCAATTGCCTGTCTGAAACACGATCGCAACTGATCAAAGGCAGACGTATGTGCAATAATTAATCTCCTCATTGCTTTATGGTTGTGATACGCTTGAGATCATTTCGAACGATCTATTGGAACGCTCATTTTGAAGAGCCATCTAGCGAGTGCTCGAGTAAATCCACATCTAGTAGAATAAAGGCTCTAAGGTCTGTTCATCCTTACTTGTCTTATACCACGTGTCCCAAAACTCAACGATAAGCCGGCACCAGAGGATGGAGCTGCTTATGATTAGTCGAGAAAAAATAAGGAAAAAAATATATCTTTTCCTTATTGGTATTGGTATTGGTAGTATCTTGACGTGTAAAAGTGCCCGAGCGGCCTACTTACTAAATAAATTTCTTTTATCTTTTTTATCTTTTTTATTTTTTCTCGACTAATCATAAGCAGCTCCATCCTCTGGTGCCGGCTTATCGTTGAGTTTTGGGACACGTTGTATAGTAAACAACTTTCTAACCTTAAAATGAACCTTTTATGGCTAAAACAGCTCTTTTATCGTAAATAAAGTAAACTTAATAAACATTATGGACATCTCTTGGCTAATGTATTGTCTGTTTTTGCTTTATTTTGTTTAAAATAGCTGTTTTAGCCAAAAAAGGTTCATTTTGAGGTTAGAAAGTTGTTTACTATATAAGACAAGTAAGGATGAACAGACATATTCAAATTCAAATTCAAATGGTTTATTGCATGTCACATTACAAGTATTCAAAGATGGAATTACAATTACCATAAAACGGGGTGAGTAGGGATTAAGGGGTGAGTAGGGACACAACCTAAAATGAAGCATATGTTACTAATTATAAGACTGAAATTATTTCCAATAGACGTAACGTTATTGTCCATTTAATAATTGTTCTTATTTGTAACAAGTTATGACTTAATTTAGGTTGTGTCCCTACTCACCCCGTAATCCATACTCACCCCGTTTTACGGTATTTAAAAAAATAGCAATTAAAGTGTATCTTTGATAAGAAGTTATAACTTTGCAGGGTATTTTTTTTTAAATATCGTCGGTGAAACTGCTAAACCCCGTAAGTAACATTTTTAATGAGAAGCAAACTGCACCTTTTTTCTAAGATGTTAAGGTTTATTTTGCTCTATAGTAAATTTGTTGGTTACGCGGTTTTGCAGTTTCACCGACGATATGAGTTTTAGCCGATATAACAAAACACGTGCTCAGTACTTTTTCATGTTCTTAAACATATAAAAATAGTAAGAAAATAGCATTATTTTTTTTAAATTCTCTATAGAAGTTAGAGGGTTTAGTCACTTTTCAGTATTTTGGAAGTCAATTTCTCCGAACCGGTTCCAGTTTGGATCCAGTTGAGAGCTTATCATCGAATTTATAGCAAATTGGGCCGCTAAAAAAAAATACGTGTCTGGTATTTTAGACTACTCCTTAACATATATCAAAATAAAGCAAACCGAAGCCGGACAGTTGGGTACCTTTCCTAGCTAAGAATCACCGCTAGAAAACCTGGGGCCAATTCCAGAAAGCCACTCTGCAACTCTGCAGTTTGCAAATCCACGATAATGCAAAGTGCAGACCAAACGTGTTCCAGAAAAGACTATGCGTAATTTGCAAACTCTGCAAATTTCTGTTCCTAAAAGCTAGTTACTTTGCAAATCCACAAACACTTTGTATTTAACTCTGTTTCTTCAACTTTGCAATTTTCTTGTGGAACAGAAATACTTTGCAAATCGATATATCCACACTCTGCTTTTGACGCTGCCTCTTCAATAAATTCTACAATAGCTTTGTGGAACAGAAATACTTTTAAACAGTGGGATTTGTGGAGTGCAGAGTTGCAGAGAGGCTTTCTGGAATGGGCCCCTGCTCTCAAATAAAAAAAATCGCTTCCATATCGGTTCACTAGTGTAAGAGCTAAGGTGCCACAGACAGACACACACCACACACACAGCGGTCAAACTTATAACACATAAAGTGTAAGACAATGTGGAATGAAGAAATCTATATACATTTTTGGAATATTATTTTTGTAATTAACTTCAACTCCTCTTGAGTTTTCATTTCGTTACGTCTATTACTTTGCTAACACAGTAAAAATCCAAATTCTATTATCTGCTTACGTTGAAACTTGGTCATTACTCTTTTAACACAATCAGTCTGTTTCGTCATTAAGCTGTTACACAATCGCATTAAGACCCTAGTACACACCTTACTGAGAATTAACTTAAACATTCAGTACCCACGTACCTGCGTTACATATAAATTAGACCCGTTTTCGCATACTGGGCATTTAAACCAATGACAGAAATGTAAACTTTATTATCTAAAACTTAAAGACAAATTCTACTTTAGGCAGTAAGATGAACGTAATTGGCTGACGAAATAAGTTGTCCATGATGTGTAATGTAATGAAATTTTGTAAATTACACCTCATTGTGTAATGTTGCGCGAGCAGTGTTAACATTTTGCAAGTTAAGAGTAACCTTGGTGTGTAATTTCTATTTAAAAAAGTTGCGACGTCTATGTAATGGTCGGAGTTATGGTGCGCTTTTTCTGCCGACTCACGAAACTTTACCTTTAGTGGTGGAGATAGGTCATGGGTGGGATTCGATCCGGATCGCTAGCACCACGTTATCCTTAAGCTACTGCGAAGCAGGGGTGTTATTCTCTTAAAAACAGCGCTTGGTCGGTCGAACGAGTGAACGAGTGAACGCGCCACAACGACGAGTTTAAGTAGTCCGAGCGCGCAAAACATATTTTTAGACGTGCATTCTCAATTTTGGAGCAGAAGGCCCTGCCAAGATGCACTACGCTAACTAACGTTTCAATTCGTTTCGTTTTTAACCAGTCGCGTCACTGGTCCCCCGTCTGTCAAAGATCAGGTGACTTTTCGTATCACTTCATCTACCAGTGACGCGATTGGTTTGAAAACGAAACGAATAGAAACACTAGTTAGCGTAGTGCATCTTGGCAGGGCCTTCAGGGATTCTATCAATAAGATCGAACGTATAAGGCTGCGTAATTGAGAATGCATGCGCTAAAATGTGTTTTATGCGCTCTGACGGGACTATTTAAACTCGCCGTTGTGGCGCGTTCACTCGTTCACTCGTTTGACCGACCGAGCCCCGTTTTTATGAGAATTACAGCCCAGCAGTGTCCGCATTGTTTATTTCCGGGAAATTACTAGAACAGAGGCATTCCATCTTAGTCCTCAGGCTTGGCAACACATTGGCAGTCCTAGGATTTCAGTCTTAAGATGGTAATCTTGAGAATGCAAATGTATATGTGTCTCAGATTCCACAGATCTAATTTGGTTAGTATTTAATTTTATATAATGTAAAATACTAGAAAAGGGCCGAATCATAAGTAGAACCCGACGTGCATGCATGACTCGATGTATGAATGTGGAAGAAGCGAAAGAGATTTGTCAGGATCGTAGCAGGTGGAAAGAAGTGGTCTCTGCCTACCCCTCTGGGAAACGGGCGTGATTTAATGTATGTATGTAAATATATTTTATTTCGCGTACCCAAGTATGAGAGAATAAATTAAGAGGTATCTTCAACGTTTATTTGATCTGTGGCAGTGCTGCTGCCGCCTAGTGGTATTTATTTTCTTAATTAAGCTGTAATTTAACTCTATGAAAGTAGTTTAAGCTAAATTACTCCATTCCGAGATAAAGGTAATCTTCCGAAAATATTCTTCTAATGAAAAAAGTTGGTTAGGAATCCTAGTGTTTTTAAATGAACTGTCGAAATATTTTGCACACGATGATTTATGGTGATTTTTTTTTCATCTTCTGTTAGGTACATGTATAAAGTGCCCCCCTTAGAAATATTTATTTCTGATATTTAACTATTAAACTAAGTAGCGGCTTCTACGAGACACCTATACTCCTCATCAATGTACTTACCTCTTGTAGTTACGCCATTTTTGCCATTTTGGCTACGGAACCCTAAAAATCAGCCCTATATGTCTATCTCTTTTCGAATCTGACATAATCTAAGTCAATCAATCAATAAATCAATCAATCAAATGTTTATTGCGTAACAAGCACACGTCACAAAAAACATTAAAAAGTAAAATCAGTAGGTACAATAAATTATCAAAAACTAATTCCTAATCCTAACAAAAAACACATTATTTATTCAATTAACTAAGTCACCTATACTTATATCATATTATTACGAATTTATATTTATTATCTATATTTACACTTACATCATTATATTTTTTATAAATTTAATTATTTATTATAAAATTCCTTAACACTATAAAAAGCCTCTTTTAAAAGAAAGTTTAAAAAACATTTGTCGAACGATGTAAATTTTAAAGGGCATCAAGGCGTTACCTGTCAATTTGAAGGTTTTCGACACTCCCTAGTCAATTTTACAGACTCTTAATCAACTTATCGCCCGGAAGGACATCAGTCAATGTCGAAAACAAAATGTCAAGTGAAAATTCCAGTTAAAAAACCGGTCAAGTGCGAATCGGACTCTGGCACCGATTCCGTATCACACCGCACAGTAGGTATTATATTCCGATTTGAATTCGATCTCGAATCAGCGCGAGCGCAACTAACACGGGAGCGCATTTTTTCACATAACTTTTGAAGTCCTATTATCGGAAGTCCGAAAAATTGTCTCATACCATTTTATATCATAAATCATAATGATCACTCTTCATACTCTTCATTTTTGTTCTGATACTAACGATCGAAACTCGTAATCATCTGAATTCATAACGCCAATATTCATGAAACAGTACACATTTCACAATTTCTTAAATATGTTACGTGTAGCTAAGGTTAGGTTAGGTTAGGTTAGATTAATAAAAATCCTCAAAAAGTAACAATTTCTTAAAAAAATGCATTTCGAATTGCGATAATTATGACTTAAAAAGTATGAACAAAAAAATTATGAATACAAATCGGTAGGAAAACAAAAAATAGGAATAGGAATTTTATGGGAGCTAATATGGACCCAACTAACACAGTTTTTTTCACACTATAATCACACCAAATTTTGCGCCTGATGTTTGACCGTTATTTCGATACAAAAATAAAAATACGTCGGAAGAAAACGTATCATGTATGGGGACCCCCTTTATCATTTGACATTCTTATTTTTTTTTTTATTTGTTTGTAAATCACTGTTGTAACCTACCACATAATATTATTCTAAAAAAATAAAGCCGACATTGAAAAAAAAATCGTCGCTTCTTACAAGATTGTGATTGTTGTGCACAGAAATGGGCAAAATTTATTCGAATGACGAATAACGAATAAGAATAACCAAATTATTCGCGAATAACGAATGAAATTCTCGAATGATTATTCTTATTCTAATAAATTATTCGCCGAATAATTTATTTGCGAATAATTTATTCGTGAATAATTTATTCGTTGAATGAATTGCCACGAATAATTATTATGTACTTACTGGAATACCTGCTCCATTTTTCTCTAATAAATTAATAAATTATTCGTTATTCGAAAAGTAGTCGAATGATTTATTCGTGGATAATTTATTCGCGAATAAAAATACTAGGAATTATTTTTTATTCGAAGAATTATTCGAATAATGCCTATCTCTGTGCATAAGCGTCTTGATTTCATACGAGCCTTACAAGAAGTTAGATACATCAAAACATGTTAGTTGAATCACTAAAGAACTTGCTGTTTTTACTATCAGCTTTGTTTGATATAACTAATATCATAAATACTGTATTAATTTTATGCCAAGAGAAAACCTCTCTTGGTTGGCTCACATTTAATTTGAGTGTATCTTTGATGACGCGCTGGCCTAGTCCCTGCCTACGAAGCTAGCGGTCCTGGGTTCAAATCCCGGTAAGGGCAGATATTTGTGTGATGAGCGCGAATATTTGTTACCGAGTCATGAATGTTTTCTATGTATTTAAGTATATATTTCTCTATATAAGTATTTATATCGTTGTCTGGTACCCATAGTACAAGCCTAGAGCTTAGTTTGGGACTAGGTCAATTGGTGTGACATTGTCCCCTGATATTTATTTATTTATTACGGTTCAAAAGATACCAACAGCTCTTTTTAAGACGGTAGGACAGCGTAGGATCGTTAATTTGGTTATTCTTTGGGCTATTTTTCGGGTACGGAACCCTAAAAAAGGGAGATTGGCCTTAATACCGATTTATGTCCGTAAAATTATGTCTTACATGTACAACGGAATATAAATTTGAAGGTGGTCGACTACTTTCGAGGAGATTCGAGAACTATAGGACTCTGTCACAATGAGCTGATGTATTGAATGCCACATTTCAGATTCGAGTCGCGTGGTTTGTTAGTATGACAGGGTACTTCAGTAAATGAAAATGTTACCTTGACTGGACCTACACCTTATAAGGTAATGGCCTTAAAAGATTCCATAGTAGGAATAAATAGTGATTGGTGCCTTTTTATTGAAATAAAAAGCGGGTGGCCTTTTTACCCGACTGCCGAAGGAGGGGGTAATGTGTTTCACAGCCTATATATGTATGTTTGTTCCTTTGTGGCACTATAAAAACTAAACCCGTTGTCCGATTTTGATGATTCTTATGTCAATCGATTTGTCTGAATCTGGTGAGTGTCAATGAAGATATGACAGTAATCAAAATTCAATATGGCGGCAACCAGACGCCATAATGTGCAAATTAAAAAAAAAAGTCGAACAAGTACGACAAGTGGAGTATCGTTGAATAGGGATTTAAAAATCATCTTTAGGTTTCTTTCATCATTTTTCATTTTTAATGATCATTTAGGCTTTATAACTATTTAAAGTTGGTTAGCAACTGAACAGTCAGGTTTTGAAAGCTTGCTTTTTGTTAAAGTTGTTATTCGACTGAGACTGAAGGCGGGTTATGTTTGTCGAGTGTTTAATCAAGTAGCGACCTAGTAGGGGTCGGGTTGCATAAAGTTTGAAGTCATATTTTTGATAGGCATACCTACGTGGATTCGTCATACTCATCATTACGCATAACTGTAAATAGTCATACATTTATGCGCATAACGTTTTTAACCATAATGTTTGAGAGCATAAATAATAATTGACAACATTTCAAAAAAAAAGTATTTATTTAACTTAAATTCATCGTAAATAATTTATGAAAGATATAGTCATTAAAAAGACCGTATATACAAAGTTAGGAATACTGATGTCGTGATCTTAGCATGATATAAAATAAAAAAAGTAACTTTAAATAGAAGCAGAACTGACTGTCATGTCATGTCACTTGTCAAAGTTGTCAACCATAACAACTGTAACAAAATGAATTCGTCGACTTTGGGCAGATTGCGGCTATCCGCTTTTACAAATCCGTTAGTCACTTTCATTTTAAATAGCGTATATCAAAACAATAGTATTACGAGAATTGAAAGCGTGTCGTTAGAATCAAGTAATCCGTCAAACAGATGAAAAATGGACATGACAGTTGTATATTTTTTTCAATTCCTATGGTAATAAATGGACTAAGGGCACTATAAGTGTATTCCTAACATTCTCAATCCAACTTTTTTTACTGTTTTTCCTAAATATAAAAAAAATATTGCATAAAAAAATCCAAAAATATTTTTACTGTAATCAGCAGTGTAAAATCTACAAACGGTATTTTTATTTTACTACCTTAGTTCATATGAATTGTTGTCAATTGTCATACATTTATTGCGCATAAAAACTTTACGCAATCGGCATAACAATTTTGATTGAATTATTGACCATCAATAAACAACCGTAGCAGTTAGTTTTTGATAAGGTCACAATTCTAACCTAACCTAACCTATTTTACTGGTGGCAGTTCGTTTTTATTACAGAGGCAGTTCTAACCTTACCTACTTTTCTGGCAGCAGTATGACTAAAAATAATTATAATTATCAATATGACTAAATAAATGTATGACATTCTACATTATGGTTAAACCAATTATGACTCCGTATAATTATGACAGGGAACAATTATGCCATAGTACAATTATATGCCAAAGAAATAATATGAGCATCAACTTTATGCGTAATGTGTTATGACAATCGAAATTATGACAATAGTTGTTATGCGACCAGACGACCACCCAGCGACCCGCCCTCGCTTCGCTTAAGTTTATGTGAGTATTCTGTAACACCCGTAAATAATCCAGAATTACATAAATAAGAACCTTTCTCTTAAATCACTCTATCTACTGATGAAAACTACATTAAAATCCGTTGAGTAGTTTAAAAGATCTAAGCTAGGGAATGCAATTTAACCGGTTATTAACCGTTTTTGTATGAAAATAACCGGATAAAACCGGTTATAACCGGTTATTTGCATTCCCTAATCTAAGCGAACAGACGGCGGAAGCGACTTTGTTTTATACTAAATATGTAAAGATAATATAAAATGAATGGTAAGATAATATGTAAGTTAAAGTGGGACTGGGCTGGGCATATCTGCCGCATGCACGATGGGAGATAAAAAAATACCACCGATTGGCTTCCACGCGACGGACATCGTAGAAGAGGTAGACCCAGAAGGAGATGGCGAGATGACCTAGAGTCCTTTGCGAGGGATTGGCAAGAGTGCGCTCTGGATAGGGCCGAGTAGCGAACAAGATGGGAGGCCTTTGCCCAGCAGTGGGAAACAAAAACAGGCTAGGAAAAAATTTTAGCTCCACTCCTACCCATCAGTACTTTTAGTATGTGGTTTAAAACACAATTCCCTACAACTATGCCAAAATTCGCTTATACACGAGTTTTTTCAACTGAAATGTCTTCGTTGCTTAGGCTATTTTAGTTCTTTTAGTACACTAGTACAAGAATGAAACTCGTCTGATCATGGTCTTTATTTGTGGTCCTTTGACCGAATGAGTGGCGGGTCGGTCATTCATTCGGATCGCTTTGCTGTCAGTGTCACTCACCGCTCTGTCTGCTCTGTTCGTTTCTTGCCTTCGTGTTCTAAATGAACTAAGAGCAGAAACTTTACGGAATAGTTCGTTCTAGTACAGTGACGGGAATTCATTCTTTTTGGCTCTTAGTACAGTCAAGGAATTAAATTTGTGACCCACCTTAGGTCCAAAGTCAATCTGACATTTATTTATTTATTTTATTTATTTTATTTGAGACATCAACAGCGATACATTGAATCATTAAGATATGGATACATTTGAGTAAGCCAATAACAGACGACCACATGAAATACAAGAAAAATACAAGTGGAGTTTAACTAATTAAAACAAGTATAGGTACATTTTTTGAAGCTAGCACAATATTATCCTTATTAATAATAATACTAATGAGAACTAAAAAAAAGGAGAAAGTTATTACATTTACTTAAACGAGTGTGTGTAAGTGTGTGTATTTGTGTGTGTGTGTGTGTGTGTGTAGGTGTGATGCGGCTCAAGATCATCAAAATTACTAGGGATTCGAAAGTAGTTGACGAACACGGTTTACAAAAACAGACTTACTACAGTTGAAAATATCTATGCTATGAAAGCGCGTATTATACTCTCTGAGGAGACGTACAAGTGGCGAGTTTTGAGCGTACTTTGTGTGTGTACGCGGGATACCGAATAAAGAGCGTTCAGGGTGACGGGTTCTAATAGCGGGAACAAAAAAAAAAAGCTGGGACAGAAGCGAAGGGCAATCCGTACGACCGGACAAAATGTCGTGGAGAACAGACATGTCGAGCAGCAATCGAGGATCTTCAAGGGGTAGCATGCCGTGCCGCCTGCAGCTGAGTTCGTAAGGGGATTCAAATTGTTTACTGCGAAAGTTTAGATGGCGCAAGAAGGACCGTTGTATTTTTTCAATACGTTCCTTATAAATTATGTATTGTGGGGACCAAATACAGCTGCAGTACTCCAAGACGCTTCTGACATACGCAAAGTAAACGATCTTACAGCACTTCAGGTCGCGGAATTGACTGCAAACCCGCATGGCAAAGCCCAAATTCTTATAAGCCCGGTTCACTATAAAAAAAAAAAAAAAAAAAACTTTTTATTTCAGACCGGGTATGATCCATAGAGTGTTAGTACAATGAAGCTTTAACCTATATTAGTAACACATGATAAAAGTAAAAGTAAATAAAAAATAAATAAAAAATAACGAATTACTAGTACGAGTTGACATCGCGGGAGCAAGCACAACAGCTGGTGAAGGTATTTTAAAATTTTAATTGCTCCGCCCGATGGCAACTCGGACCCAGTAATTGTTAAGCGGGCAGTCCAGTCGCTCGGCCCAGACCCTCAGGAGGCTGTTGCTGCTGCCGCGCACCCGACGCATCAGTGACACTATCCTTTTTCTCCTGATGGCAAAAAAGTCATCAGTGTGCGCCTCCGCGAACATTCCTGATGCACTACAGTGCTTCGGCAGCCGCAACAGCAGCCTGAGTATGTTGTTATACTGGACCCTTAACGCATTATAGGTTTTTTGCGTAAATCTTACCCACAGACTGCACGTGTAGAATGTTTGACAAAAGGCTTTGAATAGTGTCAACTTTACTTGTTTATTACAACGTGCAAATCTGCGGGCAAGCATATTGCCACGCACGGCCATCGCTCTCCTCTCCCTCTCCAAATCCAAATCATCGTTCAGGTCCTCGCTGACCACATGTCCCAAGTACTTGAACCTATCAACTCGTTTGAGAGGCACGCCGCACAGCATGATCACAGGTACAACAGTCGAGTTGTATTTTGGCGCTTTAAATATTAATAACTCGCTCTTTGTTGTATTGTACCTGAGACCATGCCGCTCCGCGTATTCCTCACACACAGCCAGTAATTGTCGTATCGAGTCACTCGATGGACCCAGCAGCACCATGTCGTCCGCGTAACTTATATTATTAAAACACGTACCTCCTACATGGCAACCTACATGTGTGCTGCTGAGCCCCTCGATCAACCCGTTTACGTACAAGTTAAATAGGATAGGAGATGACAAACCCCCCTGTCTAACCCCGCACTGGAGCCTGTATTGTTCAGAGTTAACCCCCGCCCACTATGTCGTCGACATGCTGCTCAAAAGTCATCTTAACATCTAAGGTTACACCGAGGTCCCGTATAGTATTCACACGCTGGATAGGCTGGATAGGCTGATAGGATTCTACAGCAATAAGGTTGAGTTTCCTATCAATTACAAATGACTTGGCATCTCTAATGACAATGACATCTTCAAGCAGATTTTCTTTGAAATGGGTAGCAAATTAACTTCCGTGACCGTACAAGTACCTAATACTCAACCCTAGTTCAAAACAGTAATTGTTACTTTTCCAAAAACAGCTGAAGCTCGCGGCCAAACTTAACTGTCTTGACAATTGTTGAAATATGTATAGCGATGTAAATATTGTAAATGAATTAAGCAGTATTGATCAATCAGTAAACGTGAATGATTTGTCTTTTACTGTTTTTCAAGCCTTCAATGTTTTTCAATGGACCTTATAAGGAAGATCAAAGTCACTCAGAGGGCTATGGAGAGGGCTATGCTCGGGGTTTCACTGCGTGATAGAATCAGAAATGATGACATCCGCAGTAGATCTAAGGTTACCGACATAGCCCGAAGAATAGCCAAACTTAAGTGGCAGTGGGCGGGGCACATTGCTCGCAGGACTGATGGCCGATGGGGTCAGAAGGTTCTTGAGTGGCGTCCGCGGACCGGGAGACGAGCTGTAGGTAGGCCTCCAACAAGATGGAGTGACGACCTTGCAAAGATCGCGGGAACGCGGTGGATGCGAAAAGCACAAGACCGGTCTGAGTGGAGAGCCTTGGGGGAGGCCTATGTCCAGCAGTGGACGTCTTTCGGCTGACATGATGATGATGATGATGATGTTTTTCAAGCACTTGATGATTTTCGTGATCAGTTCTAAGTGTCACCTCCTAGTCGGGACTTTTTCATTCTTTTCACTTCACAGTTTTTCATAATTGTGTTTTTTTTCACGGTTTGTATTATAATCATACCAAATGCCACGCAATGTTTTACCGTTTTTACGATACAACAATAAAAAATGCGATGAAAAAATTGTTTCTCGGATCCGCCTTAATATTGATACCCTCTCCTTGATTATTTTTATTTGTTAATAAATTTTCCAACTCTGATTTGGGGTCCGTTCCTCTGGTGCTATTGTGGTCGTATACTACCTTTGTTTACAACTATCTATCTAATGAATCCCTTTTTCTTTTCAGTGGCGTTAGCTGCGTAATGGCTGTAATCCTAGTCACAGCGACAGCCTACGACATGAGGCTAGCCCGTGACGTGCGCCGGCGCAGACGCCGCGCAGCGAACATGGCGGCCGACGGCAGTGGACGCGATATCCGGCTAGATCTGAACGGAATGGACGCTATTACTGTCGCTAAAGGTGAAGGTCAATTTAAATTTCAAGGTCAAGGTCAAATTTCAAGGTCAGCGTTCAAATGCTAAGGTCAAGGTTAAACCATATTTTGAGTTTGATATGTTACGGTATTGTTTTCAACTCGGACGCCATTACTGTCAAGTAAATAAGAGCTAACAAAACGTTGACAATACGATAACAGGTCAAAGACAATATGGTTTTTACCGCCTAACTAGAATCTCGGCCCTGATCTCTTTTACTACTACCAGCTTTTTCCCGGAACTCCGTCCATATTATTATTCCCTCAGATACCAAAGTGCCATACGAGTATTCCCCGAATATTAACTATTATCATAACAATTAAGTGGTGGCAGGACCTTGCAAGGTCCATCTGGATCGCTACCACCATCTTATCATCAATCCTACCACCAAAGAGTAATGTTCGCGTTGTTGTGTTCCGGTGTGGGGATAAGACAACCACTAAAATTAATAGCATTGATAGAGACATTCCACCTTAGTCCTTAGGGCTGGCAACGCATCTTCTTAGGATTGAAGTCTTGTGATTGTATTCTTCAGAATACAGATATCTATGGGTTTTAGATCCTATGTGTCCTGTGCTTGACATAAAAAAAGCCACCAAATTTCACGTAACTTTTTTGAGGCGTTGAATTGTTCAGTGGAGGCATAATAAACAAACAAACATACTTTCCTACGAATAATTATATTTAAAAAATTAGCTTTTGCCCGCAACTTCGTCTGAGTAGAAGCCGTTATCGCTATTTCCTCGGGAACTGTATAACTTTACAAAATAAAAAGCAGCCTTTGTGCTATTCCAGACTATAATCTATCTCTGTGCCAAATTTCATCCAAATCTGTTCAGTCGTTCTTTTCAAACTTTCGCATTTATAATATTAGTAAGATGTAAGAAACTTGTTGGATATATACTGAACGTATTCTTTTTCTGTCCACAGGCAAGTCAATGTATAACGTGAATAACAATGTAGCGATCAACACGAATAACTCTGACGAACATCTAACCGCCGAAACATCGTCTACTGACGAAGAACTCAAGCTCAGTAAGTATCCCAAGACACGGATTAAGTTACAATTTTAAACTTAAATAAAATCGGTAATATAAGTTCAAGGTCAAGGTCACAGAGCCGGAAATTACATACATACATAAATTCATGCCTTCGTTCCCAGAGTGGGGTAAGCAGAGCTCCGGGATAAGTCCGGAATTAAGTTCAAGGTCAGAACTTGATAATTTAAGTTCAAGGTCAAGGTCACAGTGAAAGAAATTAAACTCTAAATAATATTATTTACTACGAAATGGTGCCTTTGTTAGGCTGGGGAAATGCTTTTGCGCATACCGCGGTACCACCTGGGGGGCGCAAGGACTATGTGGGACTCACCATCAGAGAGTGGCTGACATACCCACTAAAACCCAGTGATTCTCCTCGCGTTGTTGGCGAGGGCCGCTGGTTCTGCTTGCGCATTCAACTACGACCCTCACCGAATAGTGCCTCTTATGTTTAGTGATCGGCTCGGGATCTCGGGATCGGATCAAGGATGCAAATTACGTCAAAATAATGTCGAACGATATCCGTAATATGGACATGACTACAATTGATAAAAAAAGAGAATATCATTGCAAAAGAGTTATAGAATTTTATTTTCAAAGTAAATAGTCGATCTCTTTTCTATATTAGGTATTTTGAGTCTATTCCTTTTATAGTTCACTATCCACTTATATAGAGAAAATGAGCTATCTACATCAGCACACGTAAGCGGGGCGTATTCGTAGTGATACTTCAACATTATTTCTTAATACACAAAATATGTACTGATTGATAGCAAAAACTACATATACAGTGTGTAAATGGAATACGAGCAAACATTTTAACGGCGGTAAATATGCATCTTAATTAACATAAAAACGTGTATCGTTAACATAGAGGTAAGTTGTACTTTTTTTTTAATAAATAGCCCAATTAAAATGTAATTAACTGAAACTTAAATCTTCGTTTACATTGTACATTGGTGCTCGGTGGGATCTTTAAAAATAAATGGCGCTCTATGTATTAGAGTTATTAACGAAATTCCACATTTACATGACTTGTAGCGCCATAACCTACGTTTAGTTTAAATGTTTGCTCGTATTCCATTTACACACTGTATTTTCATACATAAATAGTACTCTAAATTTAATAAAATTCTTATCCATCGTATGCTTTCGCCACCATATTGTATCCGTCAGCTGACAGCTTATGACATTTTAATTGTCAATAGGACACATATGATGCCACGCCCTTACAATAATAAAAAGGAATGGCTTTAGGTGCTTCCTGGCAAAGAATGTGAGATGAAATTTGTGTGACAATGTCATCTGATATACACACGACACTATAGCCCAGTTGCGTCCCTGCCTACGAAGCTAGCGGTCCTGGGTTCAAATCGCCGTAAGGGCAGATTTTTGTGTGATGAGCGCGTTTATTTGTTCCTAAGTCTTGGATATTTTCTATGTATTTAAGTATGTATTTCTCTATAAGTAAGTTTATTGTTATCTTGACCTTTGTTTGGGACTAGGTCAATGTGTGTGACATTGTCCCACTGATGTTTATTTATGTTATTTATATTTCTTATTACCTTCCAGGCGTCTGGTCTGAACTGCTCCTCTCGTTCTCCATGAAGGCCAACATCCTCCAGATCTTCGACCAGAGCGTGGGCTCTGATACTGTCCCTGTGGTCCACGGATTGAGGTCTCTTTCCATGGTCTGGGTCATATTTGGACACACGTGCATCGTCGTCTTCAAGGTACTTCTTTATTTACTTATTTACAATCTTTTAAGGATTTGACCACAAGTGATACACATCCTGAGAATTTGGTGTTTTATTCTTACCAGATCAAATCACCTTTCTGCCTTATCGTATGTAAAAATATAGCCATAAATTTAGTAGCATATGATGGATGTCTAATATGCGCAAGTAAGTAATAATACATGATTAAGGGCCTGTTTCACAATCGGATCATGATTCGAACGCTTCAACCGCCTCACTTTTGTGGACATATTTTTGAAGAATGGGGCGTATATTTAGATGCCGTTGGATATTTGTTAGATGTCCGGTAAACTTGGATACCTAACCAGAAATGAAATCGAAATCTACAGCCACTTCTACAAAATGTAACCTCGAAAGTGATTCGGAACAAACGCCCAAATAATGACCCAATCGATCTGTATCTGCCATTTAAAGTTGTCTATCTCCTTGTCTATTTTTAACCGACTTCAAAAAAAGGAGACGTCTGTATTTTTTGTTTTTTTATGTAGTCGAAAGTTATGAGGTAACTCATAACTTTCGACTGGGTGAACCGATTTTGAAGATTCTTTTTTTATTTGAAAGCTGGTGCTTCCAGATTGGTCCCATTTTTTTCAAAATGAAGATCTGATGGTGGAATCCATGAGGAATCCACGGAACTCTTCAAAATTTATAGGCACACCTATAGCGATTATGGTATTTTTCATTGTAACTCGTGTATTTGGTCTTGGAAAGCACTATTTGGTGAAGTGGAACTGATGATGAAGACCACATATGGCCACCGGAACTCCTAAACGGTATATATTTCGAGGGTGGCGACAAGATATTTCGATTAAGATAGTTGAGCGACTATGACGAAGCATATTTAGGTTTAAATATATGACTATGACTTTCCCACGGCGTTGCTTGCGGCGAGATTGAAATGTTCTATTGTTTCTTGAGAAATGGGAGAAAAACAGCATAATTATGATCACTAAAAAGTATAAAATAAAAAAAAGTTTAAAAAAACAAAAACCTTTTTGCTTTTTGAAGGCGGGTTTTTGTTTTTTAAACTTTTTTTCAATTGTCAGAAAGAAAAAGGGCAAAATTTATCTGTCAAATATGCTTTACTTGTCGGTAAGTGTAGTTGATATTGACCCTACCTGAAGCTAGAGCGGTCCCGGGTTCGATTCCAAATATGGACTAACATTTGTGTGATGAGCACGAGTATTTGTTCCTCAGTCATGAATATTTTATATATTTAAGTATGTATTTCTCTATATAATTATGTCTATCGTTGTCTTATACCAAGCCTAAAGCTTGTACAATAGGCATATTTTGCAGTCTTTTTGAATCGGTTCTCATTAACCAAATGCTTTTTAAAATGAATTTCTTTGATACAAATTATTTAACAAACAAATGTTATGTGACATGTCTACGTAGATTTATCTGCTCGCTTTTCAAGTAGGCAATGTTGCTCCTGCTGCTAATTTATCTGATATTTTCCAGTACGCTGACAACACTGCTCTACGTGCAATCCTGGAGAAGAGTTTCTGGTTCCAGCTTATCATCAGTGCTGTCTACAGTGTCGACACCTTCTTCTGTCTGGGGTACTTAACCATTACCACCCGACTTCTAACCCTTTCTTCTGCCATGGTACTTTGGTTCTTATAAGTGCGCATAGCTGCACCCTAATGAACGTCATGTTTGAACTACTGCACTAATCTGTTCAAAGACGTGTAAATGGGCCACATCAGAGCTCTTTTACACGTTGGTAATAATATGGAGTGAATCTACCAGCGCTTCGGACAAGACCATCAATGCAGAGAAGAAGCGAGCGAGCGAGCGAAAATTATAAATGGTTTTTTTTTTCAGTGGTATGCTGGTATCTTTCCTGTACTTCCGTACAAACGCCAAGGGCAAGCTGGACCTCCTCACCAAGGGTCGGAGGAAGCTGACCTCAGGTCTACTGCAGTTCTTCGGCCTCATGGGATACAGATTCGCAAGGTAAGATGCCGTGATGATGACTGTTCTCAAAAATAATTTATCTACATCCATATCATCTTCCCTACAATATGTTGGGAAACGATAAGCAAATGGCCTATTTTAAGATACCTGTATCTATGGTTGTATTTTAATGTTATACGTTAAAGTATTTCATGTCATTAAAATATCGGTTATCGATGTGGTAGCATCTTAATGTTCACATTAAACTATCGGTAATCTTGAATGATCTTGAAGATGTGCGTGTCGGCCGAGATCAGTTTATTTTTACGGCCCTTAAGATTGTAGTCTAGAGATGAATGTCTTGAGATTGCTAGTATATATGAGTCTCAGAGCCCAGTTGCCATCAGATAGTCTGTGTCACTTCCTTCCAAGTTTAAAAAAACCTAAAGGAATCCTTCCGTTTCAGATTGACTGCCCCGTATCTCTTTATGCTGGGAGTGGTCGAGGTGACGATGAAGTGGTTCGCTCACAACGCGGTGTTCGAGCCACCAGCGATGGACCACGAAACCTGTCCCAAGTACTGGTGGAGGAATCTCCTCTACATCAACACCCTGTTCCCTGTTGAACAGATGGTAAGTATCGCCCATGGTTGTTCTATGTGGAACAGATGACTTTTCCCCTGATCTATGTTAAATTTTATGCTTGCCCCAGTTTGATTTGTTGTTCTATATTGAACGGATGGTAAGTGTCGCCCATGGTTATTTAATATGGAACAGATGACTTTAGCTCTGTTTGTTCTATGTTGAACAAATGGTTAGGCTTGCCCCAGTTCATTTTTTGTTGTTTTTTATTTAATGGATGGTAAGTATTTCTCCTGGTTGTTTAATAGTGAACACATGACTTTAGCTTTGTTTGTTCTATGTAGAACAACTGGTTAGTCTTGCCCCAGTTTATATTTTGGTATTCTGTATCGAACGAATGCTAAATATTGACCCTGGTTGTTCAATGTGGAACACATGACTATTGTCCTATTTGTTTTACGTTGGAAAAATGTTAGGCTTGCCCTTGTTCTTGTTTTGTTGTTCTATATTCAACGTAAGTATTGCCCCTGGTTGTTCAATATGGAACAGATGACTTAAGCTCTGTTAGTTACATGTTAAACAAATGGTTAGGCTTGCCCCTGTTTATATTTTGTTGTAATTTATTGAACGGATGGTAAATATTGCCCCTGGTTGTTCAATGTGGAACAGATGACTTTTGCCCTGTTTGTTCTATGTTTAACAAATGTTTAGGCTTCCAAATTGATAGCTAAGGTTTCCAGAATTTAGCCTAAAACTAAACTGTTTTTTTATTCTTCTTGTTCTTATTTCTTATCAATCTGTATAAATATTCATCTCTTGTTCACAGTGTATGCTCTGGAGTTGGTACTTATCCGATGACACACAATTCTACGCTGTGAGCGCTATCCTGCTTATATTAGCTACGAGGTAAACATATTTTTTTCTTTCGAAACTTACTGATTTACAGCCAACGAACAGCCTTAACAGCTGATACTAGATTTATTCCTTCATCTTGTGCCTCTGCTTAAGAATTTGATTATCTCAAAATAAATGAATAACTCTTATCTTCTGTACCATAAGAATCAAGTTTCCATTATTAGTCCTTGTTAATTACTGGTACCATCACCGTAGGGGTCGCTATCAAATCGAGAACTATCACCAATTTAATAGTTGTTCATCTTTATTTCAGCCACTTCAAGCTCTCAGCAGGTCTAACCGTCGTCTTCTTCATATCATCCCTCCTGACCACCGGCTACGTCTCCTGGAGCAACGACCACATACCCAACAGCGAGGATCCGTTCACGCAATTCGACAAGATTTACGACAAACCCTGGACCAGGTTGGGGCCGTATCTGGTTGGCATGGCGACGGGCTGGATACTCTTCAAGACCAATTTGAAGATTAGGATGAATAGGGTAAGTTTGAGGTAACCTGTTTCTAGCCTCGTAAGGCCCAAGTTTATTATTTTTGGAAATAAGAAGCGTCAATATGGTTTAATTTTGACCATTACATTGCAATAGGCTCTCGTGTGTGAAGAGTTTTAATTTTAATTTCATATTCTTACAACGCCAGAAACACGATGCTGCTGTCCACAATAAAAAAAGTACACTTAATTCATACTGTTATAGTACTCTTTTTGGACCTTCTAACCTTCTTCTCTCCAGGTTTGGGCGTGGGTCGGCTGGGTGGTCTGCACTGCCACCTTCCTCTTCCTCATCTTCGGTCTTTACAAGACGGAGCTGAGCGTGGCATCAGCTGCTGTCTACAGCGCTCTCTCTCATTCACTGTGGGCTGCCTGCGTCGGATGGATCATCATTGCCTGTTCCACAGGCCATGGAGGTGAGTTTTTTACCCGAGTACCGAAGGAGGAGGGTAATGTGTTTGTCAGCCTATATATGTATGTATGTTTGTTTCTTCGTGGCCCTCTAGAAACTAAACGCGTGGGCCGATTTTGATGGTTCTTATGTCAATTGATTTGTCTTAATCTTGTGTGTGTTACCAAAGAAATGACAGTAATCAAAATTTAATATGGCGGCAAGCAGACGCTATGTATTTAAAAAACATCTGTACGTTTCTTTCAACATTTTTCATTTTGAATGATTATTTACGATTAATAACGTTGAAAACTTAGTTACAGTTGGGTTTATCAAAGCTTGCTTTTTGTTACATACATACATACACATACATAATTTCACGCCTTCGTTCCCAGAATGGGGTAGGCAGAGCTACAGAATTACAAACATCTCTAAAAACTTGTTGATAATTCTATAACCACAATTTGCGCAATTAGGCTAAGATGTTTACCAGCGTATTAGTGACAGGTTGCAAGCCCATCGCCTAATAGTACTACAAGCCTTTATTCCCTTAGTCGTCTCTTACGACATCCGCGGGAAGACATGGAGTGGCACTATTCTAACTCGGCAACCACACGAGGCTTTTTGTTATTAACAGTTATGTCCTTTTGTTACCAGGCTGGGTGGCTCCCCTGCTCTCTTCCCCGTTGCTGTACCCGTTCTCGAGGGTCACGTACTGTGCATATCTGGTGCATCCAGTGGTACTCCGATACGTGGCCATGCATCTCACACACCCCATACATCTAGGGGAACTTTTGGTGGTAAGTAGCACAGAAACAAAGACATTTTCATGTATATACTCTGAAATTAGGCCTTTGTATATCTTAGAAGCTGGTGGAAATTGATACATTGATACCCTAGGGAAGAAAAGTAATTTGAAAAAAAGAACTATGTTTATAGACCTGTGCAGTAGCAGAAACCTATACAGCCTCTCTGTCGTAAGATTATTAAAAAAAAACTAAGTCTGTACTGAGCCATGGTAAAATCTTATGCAGCCACTCTGGTAAAACAACCGAATCTTACTTTTATAAGTCTCATTATCAAGTTTCAGAATAAAGCACCAGTTATATATTTAAATAACTTTTTATTATCATTATTAACTTTATTTTTATAAGTCACTTTCTATTTAATTCCTATTAGATTGCTTGCGGTTTGTATTAAAATAACCGCCTCAAAACCGCACCTAATAAATAACCTTTCATGGCAGTCGGGTAAGGCTGGCACTCTGGCGCTCTAAAAAAAGTTTGTGTCAAAAACAAGAGCGGAAAAACAAGATACCATCAAAATCAAAGGATTTTTTTTTACTATCCTCATAATCGAAATGAAAAGTAGAGTGTTTAACTCGGGTGAAAGTCACCATTTATTTCACACTCGAAATATTAGCGCTCTCGCTTTGCTCGAGCGCCAAAATATCTCGTGTGATATATCGCCTTTCATCCCTTGGTGAACAATCTACTATTATTCACTATACAGAAGACAAACAAATCGTCGCAAATAGAAGTGACATGAACACGGAGTTTGTCCTCGCGGCAGTGAATCGGACACTGGCATCGACGGATGCTTTATCCACATTTTAAGCGATAAACGCAACCATACTAGGCCCGGGTCCGTGTTTTTAGGGTTCCGTACCAAAATGGTAAAAAGGGAACCCTTATGGTGAGACTTGGTTGTCTGTTTGTCTGTCTGTATGTCACAGCAGGTTTTCTCAGCAACTACGAACTGTTTTTAGTAAAAAAAAATGAAATTCATTTTATAAATAATTAAAAAGTGGTCTAGAATAGGGGGTTGAAAAATGAAAGTGATTTGATTATAGCAAATGGGGTGTCATGTGAAAGGGCTCAATATGCACATTTCAAAAAAAAAAAATTATTTTTCTGTGATGTACTTTTTGATTTATAGACAAAAATGTACAAAAAATTACCGTTCCCCCCCCCTTATCTCCGAAGTTTATGGACCTAAAAATGTGAAAAAATCCTGACGCATACATAATTATTTATATTTTAAGGGAAAAATAAAATGAAGTCTTCATTATTTACAGTTTTTGGAAATAACCAAAAAACATTAAAAATCTGTATTAGAATTTAGGCTAGTCAAAATGGACCTTATTGCATAGTACATAAAGTTCATAACAAATTAAGATTAATCTTACATACGGAACCCTCGGTGCGCGAGTCCGACTCGCACTTGACTTGTTTTTTTTTGGTGTTCGATAAAAAGTATCTGTATTGTTTTTTTTTACAGTTTGTCTTGTTCCTGGGGCTGACGGTGATATCGTATTTCCTCGCCTTCGTCATATCAGTGGCCTTCGAGGCTCCCATCGTTACCATGCTGAAGATCCTGTCTCCTCAGAGGAAACCTCACAGAGTCTGATGAACCTATTCCAGGACTGCTCGAGGTATTAATTCCACCCGTAAAAATATAACAGATTACCGTGGTTTAGAAGTTAACTGGTTAAAAAGGGAACAAGTCGACTTAACTCGTAATAAAAAAGGGTATATACATGAACGGATTATATTAGACTTAAACCCTTTTTCACTTGATCTTCAGAAGATCACTAGGACCCCAATAAGCCGTAACTATACTATAAGGCAGATTAGAGGTAAATTCTGACATCTGTCACTTAAGTAAAAATTATAATCTCATACCCAAAAATACGTTATAATTTTAAAAAAATATGGTGATAAATTCATCGGTTGTGCTTTTTGGGTAGTCGAAAAATTCGAAAACTATGCAATGTCCAATTTCTTTGTGGGTTAGGTAAAATATGGGGTTGAAATCTACCCCATGAAAGTTATAAGTATAAACACTCTGGTTTAATTTATAATAGATTATTTTGCATATAATAATAACATGTAGTATGAGCTGTTTAACAATAATTTCCACAAAATGTATAAGTTTTCGCTTGTAAAGACTGTGTTTAGGATCGATAAAAACATTTAAAAAAACGCCCACTGTTGCTAACTATCGCTTTTTTATCGAGAACGAGTATAGTTACGGTTTATAACTAGTACCTATTAGAGGTTTTATTAGGTTTGAAAGTTAAACCGGTAAATTAGAGGCTTACAAATACAAATCTAAGTTTGAAGTTTAGCTTACACTTTCTCGCTCTGTCTACGGTGAAGAGCGAAAGAGACGGAGTTTTTCATATTTTATACCTCGTTACAGTCCTTTAATGTTAATCTTTCCAACGCTATTGATTAATCCGTCAAGAATGACGGCACTGAATCAACCTTAGTATTTATGACGTACGAGTAAGGTTGAAATTAGCTCTGGTTTAACTATTGGCATTTACTGCATTTTGAATTTGAAATGGCGTTGAAAGAGTAACGGAATAGAATACAAATAAGAGATATTATGTCTGTTCGGCGCTAACTTTAAGGGAATGAAGATGGCTTATGTGTATAGATAACCTTGAAAAAAAATGTTGCTGCTGCATTTAGATTTTCAACAATTCCGTGTGACATTTAGGCGAGTTAATACCTAAAAGTTTTACACATTTTATTATTCTTCTGGTTAGAAAGTATTTTTTGCGCAATCGCATATTATTAACCTAATAACGATGACCTTGAAGTTTCAAGGTCAAGGTCAATACTGAATTGTTTGACCTGTCAAATGTTAACCTTTAAAAATGTAATGTCGATTCAGTTCCTTAAGGTTGGCACCATTTAGTTTAAGATTACTCTAAGATCGTTTTAAGACACGAATTACCTTAAGTTCTTTTCTATAGGGCTTAGTTTTAGACAGGCACAAACAATCATCCGCTCCTATACCCTTGAGTTTCTTATTATTAAGGATCTAAATCTTGAAAATGCCAATTTTTTTATTTATATGGCAGTAACAATCTTGTTTGTATGAAAACGAACGTTTAAAAACCACTAGTCTATAAAATGGGTCGAAACTGGATCAAAAGATGTGCCGGTCTAAAGAATTCTCGAGAAATCTTCGAAATATGTCAAGAACTTTTCATCACTCAATCTCCACTTCTTTGTAAAACTGCCAAGGTCACTCATAAAATAGGTCAAGGTCACTGTTAAAAGTATTAGGCACAATAATAGCTCAAAAATTAAAAGTTCAAACATATCTTTGACGATAACTGTGCATAACATAGTTCAAATAATTTTCTTGGTTTTGGCTTCAGACAATCGTAGAAAATAGTATAATTTTAAAATGTTGGATTTTAATTACTCTCATGCTGCATAGTAATACCTAGCTATATTAATTTGTGTATTTTTAAACCAAATAAGTTCTGAATGTTTGTTCAAATCTAAGTGCAATTATACGTTGAGGTAAGTTTTAACAAAAGTGCGTACAAATTTTTAAACATTTCCAGTAGATAGATCTCAAAAATGCTGTTTTAATTTAATTTGGAGTTTAATAGGGCAGTCGCAGTATGAATGTTTAGTATGGCTTGGTAGTTATTTAAATGCCGTTGGCTCATAATTAGTGAGTTAGGACAGCCCTTATGGCAGCTTCACAATGCATGTACCTACAAGTTGTAACGAGACTAGGCAGATATTAAAACGGGGAGCATAATGAAGTCATTATGATGCTATAGAGTTCCAATCCACGATGACACGCCGCGCCTGTTAAAATGACGATGCACGGTTGATTGTATGAAAAATGAAGTAGTGGGGTGGGACGCCGTCAATTGAAAACGCTCAAATATTGTACTTAATTAATAATAGAACTTTAGAGGGTAATAATGACTTACTAAGATATCATCAACGTACAATATCCCTGCAGCATTTTTTTGCTGAATATCTGCGTCTTACTTGATTGCCTACAGAGATGGGATATCACCCATTCATAAACTCACTATAAACCTATTTTAGTTAAAGTATTCTTTGTCCCTTTCTGACAAACTCAAATGTCATAATGACAGATAAGGACAGAGCATATTTCAGGCACACTTCAGTTATTGCGCGTTTATGAATAACCATTACAGCAGACATCTTAACAAGAACCTACAAAACATTATCATAAGATTCATCATACTTTTTGAATCGTAAACGAGGTCAATTAATGTCAAGGTCAATTGAGATGACCTTGACCTTTTAATTAAATAAAAATATTAATTCATAAATAAAAGTCTGTATAAATAAAACAAAGGTATGCTTTGTACACATCATGACAATTACATTTGTGTAGAAATTTAATAGTTTTTGTTACTTATATCCAAAAAATATGTGTAAATAAATAATATCAATTGTTATGTTTGACAAGCTCGTATATCTACTCAATAAAGTTCAATATGAAGATATCATACGAGCTTGCCACATTTAACTGAGTTGAGAACTTTAATGTAAATAGATTGTAAATATTATTATAATTATAACTTTTTTATTGTGTGTTTTAATTACAAAATATAAACATTAACAGTCTTCTTATTTCAACTTAACTACTTATTTAAAACTTAGATTAGCGAGAAAATGGTGGGTCAATTAGGCAATGCCTAAAGAAAGCTTCACAAGAGCTGGCATAAATAGAATAAACAATATTATTATTATATAATCAGTTATTAAGTACTTAAAGCTTGGATTTTGGCCCATTGGGAAAATAAAGCCCGTGGAAAAAATAACTAATTTGGCAACATGCTCCAACTTTTTTAAAGAACCTTTGTCAGCCACGAATTTTTTTTGGGCGGTCCAAATTTCTATCAGCCTTTATAATGTCACTTTTATACTTAAATATCGCCCATTTCAGTAATAAAGCAAAATTTATAATACCAAAACGATTTTTAAACGTTTACACAATGTACGAATATTATTTTCGTATATTTTTTTTTTTTTGAATAGTGCTTTTTAATAAAAAAAATTTTTTTTAATTCAATAGATCTACCAATATAACAAATATCTGGCCATATTGCGGAAAATATATAATCTATCTGTTAGTTGGACCCGCTCACTGAGGGTTCCATACTTGGCCGGCTTTTATTATTTGTCGTTTCAGGGCTTTCACTGTAATCCCAAGAAAAAAATGTTTCATGTACAATGGTCATTTAAAAAAAATTATGAAAAATCCATAGAAAATATAGTTTGTGCCAATTGGAATCGGAAAATATGTAAACACAACCAAACGGAGCAATTTACTATTGTTACTCGATGATCACGTGCTTTTAAAGACCAAGTGAGGTCTTAGCAATGATGTATACACTCGATCTTTACTTTCACATTAAGTTTAAGATTAAATAAATATTAAAATTATAGGATATTTTAAATAAAACACGATTAATGAATATTTGAGGTTATGTGTCAAACCTACTAATTTGTTTACATCTTTGGCAATTTCAATTGACACAGACTGTACTTGTCTGATACCTAAAGACAAAACCCTGAATAGTAAGTACGTATAGTGGCTTTTTATATTCCAGTTTATAAATACACCGTGCCCGGGACGTACCCGAAGGATTTTAACCACCGATTCTAGACCCTATTTGGATTATATAATGTGGTATAACATGTAGTCCAATATCGCATAATTTCCGAGCTTTTTTTTATTTAAAAAACATTTAAAAAACCAATTAATTCCATTTGTGCTGTCTCTTGTGAAACGACTAAAACCCGAACACCTCCAAAGTCAGTCTAACATTGAATCAGCTCTTGAGATCAACGCGTCGTACTCAGGACTTGAGAGTGGCACAGTCTGAGAGGCGTCTCAAGAGGCTGCAGCACGGAATCTCAACGAGGAGGGAGAGCAGCAGAGAAGCCAGGAGCGTCAGCACCGTTGTTCCAGCGAAGTAGGTAAACTGGGAAGGTATACTGCATTATAATACGTATAGGTTACCTATGCCAATTGCAGCAAAAACTAATAATAGGCCCGGACTGGTTTAGCCAATCCCTAGATAAGGCCCTAACCAAGATGCACTACGCTAACTAGCGTTTCTATTCGATTCGTTTTTAAACCAATCGCGCCACTGGTAGATCACGTGACTCTTTGTACCACGTCATCTACCAGTGATGCGATTGGTTTAAAAACAAAACGAATATAAACTAGAGATGGGCCGACTACAGATTTTACCAACTGCCCAGTCGCCCGACTAATCGGTTTTCAATTTGCCGATTAATCGGCCGACTAGTCGGCAATGCCGATCGTAGGATTTTGCTAAGTTCGGGTGAACTCGGACACGTTCGTTTCGCTTCGTCCGTCGCGCTATTTGCTACCTACTCCTACCATGCGTTATAAGTTATAATAATATAAACATAAACCAATTTTCTAGTTCTACCTACCAACAGCGGTATGTGGATGTAACTGATTTTTTTTTAAGTTCCTTTATGTTAATTGTTTTATAAGAATATTAAATTTTATAGATTAAAAAATGGTTTAATTTATATTTCGTATAGGCAATAAAGTGCCGAATATTCGGCATTTTTTGCCGACTAGTCGCAGACTAATCACCGAATAGAAATGATGCCGAATAGACGGCTTTCCCGACTAATCGTCGACTAGTCGGCCCATCTCTAATAGAAACGCTTGTTAGCGTAACAAACGAAGCTCTAGGGTTGTACTTTGGGTACTAATAGACCAGAGATGGGCATTATTCAAATAATTATTTATTCGAATAATCATTCGAATAAAAAATAATTCGTAACATTATTATTCGCGAATAATTTATTTGCGAATGATTTATTCACGAATAATTTATCCACGAATGAATCATTCGACTACTTTTCGAATAACGATTAATTTATTAATTTATTAGAGAACAATGGAGCAGGTATAAAAGTAATACATAATAATTATTCGTGGCAATTCATTCAACGAATAAATTATCCGCGAATAAATTATTCGCAAATGAATTATTCGAATAAGAATAATCATTCGAGAATTTCATTCGTTATTCGCGAATAATTTGGTTATTCCTATTCGTTATTCGTCATTCGAATAAATATTGCCCATCTCTGTAATAGACAATGATAAACATGATAGAGAAATACACACTTAAATACATAGAAAACATCTTAGACTCAGAAACTAATACTCGCGCTCTCACAAAGATTTACCTTTACTGGGGTTAAATCCGGGACCGCTAGGTTCGTAGCCAAGGTACAATACACTTACGATGCACATAGTACTGGAACACAGCGCTCCATCTAGACTCAGAAGAAACGCCCTGGTGACGGCACCGTGCAACAGAAGGACGCTATAGCTCAGCCGACTCAGGGCTGCCACCGCGCCGCTGTCGAGTAAGCGACGGCACAGCCCTGGGGAAAAAAAAACACCAGCATAATTTATTAGATACCAAATAACGAAAGAACAGCTATAGATTCATCTCTTTCCAACTCACTATGAAAACCATAAGTAAAAAGAAGTGAACCATAATGTATTTTCTGCTTCTTTAGTACGGTTTCTATGCCTTTAGTCTTTATTCTGTGAATTATGAAGCAGTCTAAGGCACTGGTCCCACCGCCGACGATGAGCGGGAAGCGAGTACAGCCAGCGATCAACTATTAATATTTGTGTCATTTTTGTTGACACGGGATCTATATTTTTTTTCTCAAAAATGTCCGGAAATGTTGACATTCCTATTTACATATTGAGACGCGAAGTACATAGTTTACTGACAGTTCTCAAATTTAAAAAAAAGAAAACATTGCGTGCTCGCTACACAAGCCCGCAATGTTGCATACAAATTCCATTACTATAAAGATAGATAGATAGACAAATAGATATAACAGTGGTACAAATTCCATTCCTAATCATTTAAACTAAAGTATAGGACAGCGGAAACACCTTTGAGTATAAATATAGTTCATCAAAATATTCAAGGGCTTTCCAGCAAAGAACTAGAAGTAGGATTATTTTTAGATACTGAGAATGTACACATTATGTGTATCACTGAACATTGGCTTAGACCAGATCAATTAATTTTTGATTTCGTTAATTTTAAATTAGTTAGTTTTTTTGCCAGAAAATCCGCCATTCATGGTGGTTCGTTAATAATTGTTAAAAGTACCGTTAAATCCAAAGAAAGGAAAGATATTGTTAGGCTATCCGTAGAGAGGCTTGTAGAAATCTCATGCATAGAATTAGAAAATTACATAATTATCTGTGTTTACAGACCACCGTCAGCTGATTTTAGCACATTTGAATCCAGTATGGAAAATGTGTTAAAATTAGTATGTAAAACCCAAAAGCATGTTATTGTCTGTGGAGATTTTAATGTTAATTTACTGGAATCTTCAAATAATACTATTAAGATTTTAAGTTTATTTAAATCTTTTAACTTAGGTAATTTGTTCTTTGAACCTACACGGATAGGAGTTTCAAGTGCTACCTGTTTAGACAATATTTATTGTAATTGCGAGTGTTTGGATAAGGAAATATTTAATTGCTTTAATTCTGATCATAGTGGCCAGAAGGCTTCTTTTTTAAATGATTTTCATCAAGAACCGCAGGCAATAACATACAGACCCATAACTAGCAATCGTTTAGAATTATTCAAAAATAAAGTTGAGAGCAATCTCTGTGGGTTATCCTTTTCAAATAATGATTCTAATAGTATTTATAAAGATTTGTTTGATGTAATTCTTCATCAATTTAACAACAATTTTAAGATGAAAACTGTTTCTGGGTCAAAAACTAAGTTTAGTGAATGGGCTACTGTAGGCATCCATAGAAGTAGGAATAGGCTTTATGAACTATATAGAGAGAGGGAGGAGAACAAGAATGCTGACTTCTTAGTTTACGTTAAGAATTATTCGAGGACCTTCAAGCGAGTTTGCTTAACTGCTAAGTCAAACTTTTTAAGTCTTAAACTCAAAGCTTCTGATAATAAGGTAAAAACGGTGTGGAAAATTATAAATAGAGAAACGGGTAAATCTAAAACTCGTGATAATCAAGTCACCCTAAACAAGGGTGATAAACAAATCACGTCAAACAAAGACGTGGCCTTAGCGTTCGAAGATTATTTCTCCACTATAGCTATTAATACAACGAAATGTCTTCAATCATCTGCGATTGTAGCTCAAAAACTACTTTGTGCTAATGTTACTAAATGTAATGTAACCTTTGATTTTAGCCATGTAGATTCAATTTCTATTGTTAAGGTATTTAAATCGCTCAGTTTAAAAAAAACTGAGGATTTATGGGGAGCGTCAGTTAAAGTGATCCATCATGTCATAGATATAATTGCACCTCACTTAGCTTTAATCTACAATAATTGCATTTCAGAGGGGGTTTTTCCAAATCTTATGAAATATAGTAAAGTCATACCACTTTTTAAATCGGGCGACATGAGTGATTTAACGAATTTCCGTCCCATTTCTATTCTACCGGTTTTAAGTAAAGTTTTTGAGAAGTTAATGTTAAAAGATATGTTAGGTCACTTCAATAGAAATAAACTGCTTAACAGTAATCAGTTCGGCTTCACCAGAGGACGATCCACAACTGATGCAGCATCTGTACTCATTAAATATATATACAATATTTGGGAGAAATCCTGTGATGCAATAGGAATTTTTTGTGACCTTTCCAAAGCTTTCGATTGCGTAGATCATGCGACTCTTATATTAAAATTAGAACATTATGGTCTGTCAAATAATTCTCTAAATCTTATGTCTTCATATCTTAGTGATAGAACACAAACGGTTGTTGTAAACCAAACACAGTCCATTGGAGCAACTGTTAAATTAGGTGTGCCTCAGGGCTCTATATTAGGTCCTTTCTTATTTCTGGTCTATATAAATGACTTACCACCCACGGTAGATAACCTTTGTGATATTGTGCTATTTGCTGATGATACTTCATTAATTTTCAAGGTGGACCGAAAATCCGTCGATTACAGTAGGATAAACGCCACGCTGGTTAAAGTACTTAATTGGTTTACTATTAACAATTTGCTACTTAACGCTAAGAAAACTAAATGTGTTAGGTTCGTTTTGCCTAATGTTAGACCGGTAGAATCTAGTATATTTCTAAATGATGAGTGTTTGGAGATGGTGGACAAGGCGCTTTTCTTAGGGATAACTATAGACAAAAACTTGCAATGGAGTCCCCATATAGCAGTACTAGCAGGTAAATTAAGTTCGGCAGCTTATGCTGTTAGGAAAATCAGGCAACTTACCAATGTTGAGACAGCTCGCTTAGTTTATTATAGTTATTTTCATAGTGTTATGTCGTACGGTATTCTGGTTTGGGGAAAAGCTGCTGACATACAGACTATATTCGTGTTACAAAAAAGAGCCATTCGTTCCATATATAACCTAAACTCCCGTGATTCCTTAAGATTACTATTTAAAGAAATTAGTATTTTGACAGTAGCGTCACAATTTATTTATGAGAATATTATTTATGTCATTAAAAATCAAGACTCTTTTGTTAAGAATTGTGATATACATAATTTAAATACAAGAAATAAAAATAAAATTGCTATTAAAAAATTTCGTGTCCGTAAGGTATATAAATCATTTGTTGGTCAATGCATTCATTTCTATAATAAATTACCTGACGAAGTTTTAAAGTTATCATTTCTAGCACTTAAAAATTACTTGAAAAAGTCGTTGATGTCGAAAGCTTATTATAGGGTCGAGGACTATCTAACAGATAAAAATGCTTGGCCTAAATTAAACACCTAAATAACTTAGTAATAGCTTAGTCAGGAAAATATCTAAACATTGTAGGTATAATTATTGTCTAGGGGACACGGTTTCTGTAGGAGAATGTATCAAAACTATGTGGTTGTTTTGCACCGTCATGGGTAAGTATATGTATATATGTATATATATGTATATATATATATATATATATATATATATATATATATATATACATGTATATATATATATATATATATATATATATACATATATATAATTATTATTATTACTATTTAAGAGTTCATCTGAACATACTGAGTTTTGACACATTTTCCTGCTCAACTACGCATGATATATATATTTTAATGTTAAATTCATTGTTTTATATAATGCTAGGTTAAGTTCTATAATTGTATAAGTAATTTTTAAAAAAAACGACTGACTGTTGAGTTTCTTGCGGCGTTTCTTCTCAGCAGTGGTCTCTTGCGAAGCGCTGGTAGATTTTTGACGTGTAAAAGTGCCCGTGCGGCCTACTTACTGAATAAACATCTTTTATCTTTTTTATCTTTTATCTAGCTTGTAACTTTTTTAAAAGTGAAAAGTGCCACAATAAAATGAGGGCACAAGTCTTATACATCCAAATTTTACTCGAAACATAACTTTTTTATTTGTGCCTGGAATAGCTTATGTTTTTTTTAAAACAACAATTGCGTTTCTCCTTGTCATAAACAAAAAGGCGGTAAGGAGTGATGGTTTTTTCACATGAAGTTTCTGTTTGTATGCAATTCAAAAAATGAGTTCAAGAGATGAAGATTTGACTCCAACACAAATTTTTTCTTGCGATTTTTGAGAAAAGCACTATATTTGCCTCGGCAGGAACAGCAATTGCGGGCTTCGTATTTTTAAACGGACTCGCAAGCTCGTCCGTTTAATCCAATACTCGGCCCGCAATTGCCTACTTCCATGCCTAGGCAATAATGTACTATTTTTCTACAAACTAGTGGAAATAATTATCGCCGGCAGTGTGAACAGCCAGCGATCAACTATTAATATACTCGTACGTGTCTCTTTTAGTGACAGGGGATCTTTTGTTCGTTTCTTGGGCGAGAAAATCGCCGATAGCTAATCGCTACCTCGCCCTTGGTTGGTGGTAAGTAATGATCGGCTGACGTATGTATATTACGTCAAAATAATGTTGGACGATATCCGTAATATGGACATGCTTACAATAGGGTATTTGCCTAATTTTTTATTAGTATTTAAATTGAAGCTTTTTTACCTTCCGTATAGCCTAGTATAAGTAGTTTTTTAATATCTTTAAAAATAAGAAAGATATAAATGTTTAAAACTTGCTTTTAGACAGAGAGGAAAATACAGTAATATGACGTCATATTACTCAAAGAATTACACGCAAAACATCGTTTTGTGAGAAAGAGATAGACAAAAAACTTTAAAAGGCTATTTTATTTTATTTTATTACTAATTTCAAATTTGATTTTGAATTATTTTATCATACTATGTATATTTATATACTATCCAAATTAATATATGAAATGTAATATCAGGCAAATACCCTATTGATGTTAAAAAAAAGAGCAAAAGTTGCAAAACTTATAGAATTTTATTGTCGAACCTGTTTTTTTGTTATTGGCGCATTTTATCGTTTTTTTTTTATTTGTTTGCAGCAAATGCTATGGGAATAAACAACCGTTTATTTCATCACAACAGACCTCATATAAGGCGAGATATTTCACTTTGTTCCGACACAGCAATCAGCTTTTTATTTAATCTAATAAAAATGACACCATTTTTTTATATATTTTTTGGTGAAATTGCATCCAGTTTCATTCCTATTCATTTGTGCACTATATCCAGGGACATACTGTATATCATATCCTTTGGTCCTTAGTTTCAAGCACCAGCAGTATAAGAAATTCAAACATGTCCATGGTTTTTACAGTACTTACCTTCATCTTTGCCTTGTCTATCATTACCAGGGGGGTTACCATGACACACTAAAGCAGTGCAGTTTAGGTTGAGAGAAAGGGACAGAGCTATAGCAATTGTATAGCTCTGTCCCTTTCTCTCAACCTAAACTGCACTGATTTAGTATGTCATGGTAACCCCCCAGGGATCGTAAAATGCGAGCAAAATTCATTGAAGTGCTAGGGTTGTCACTTATAATATAATCGAATAAATTAAATATGTATGGAGGAATGTGTTTATACTTATGGAAGCACTTGTCATCATTATGGTAATAAATTGCCCCTATCAGTGTTCATGGTTTATCTATAATGTTAAACTAAAACTTATTAAAATTGATAAGTACATTGTCTATAGATTTACGAGTAATATCTGGTTATGAATGTCAATCTGATTGTATTGTTTGCATTGTCTCGCCATCGTACTTGCGAAGATTATTACTTACTATCCCAAGTGTAAAAATGGGAATTATTTGATTTGAAATTGTAAATATAATAAAAAAATATACCAATCAGTAAACTGAGTTTCGGATTGTGTTCAATTTCCTCAGTAAAATAATATGTAATTGTATTATTTTAGTAGCTAATATTTTAGTTCATAAATTTAGAACCATCGCCAACCCTAACTGGTTGTCATACGTCATTTCAATGGATTTTGCTCGCATTTTACAATCCCTGATCATTACCTACCTGCGTAGTTTGTCGCGCAGACCAGGGCTGGCCACAGCAGCACGGCAGGCCACACTAGGTGCAGCCAAGACCCAGCCCAGGCAATTCCCACCCAGGGTATTGCGAACGCTATCATCAGGGCTGCTAGTGACGCCAGCCAGAGACACGTGGACATTAGCTGTCAAAACCATTTTCACTCATCACCACAAATATTAGGACTGACCACAGACATAAATACGCATAGATAACGCAAATGCATCTGCTTCGCGTGTCCGAATCCGGACCGACCAAGCGTCGGGGTTGGCCGTCGCTACTAACGTTCCGCGCGCCTGTTGTTGCAGCCGAGCGCTTTGAAAACTAAGAAAATGCCTCGTGGCGTGATAATAAACTGCAATAGCCTAAAAAAGCGACGACTTTGAATCGATTTTGCGCGGAAAACGGAAAATTCTCTTCTCTTGTCCCAGTTGGTACCAAAAAGTGACACGGTTGGTTTTCATACAGATTGTGGTGTTCTCGTTATCTATGTGTATTTATATCTGTGAGACCAACAACTTCGTAGGGTGACGCCACGAATGTTGGAGACCTTTAGCTGAAGGCACAAATAATGGACATTTAACTCTTAATTCAAAGATGATAAGGTTATAAATTGATTATGAAAATAAATAAATAACCCTTATCTTCTGTACTATAAGAATCAAGTGTCCATTATCGATCCGTTTTTATTATTGGTTCCATCAGCCTAGGCAAGGACCAACTAAAGTCTGTTCCTATTCGTTCCGTCACTCTTATAAACAAATCAATTTCCCATTATAACTCCATATTCGCGTACTTTTGAAGGTTGAGCCTAGTCATATTATTTATTTATACACTTTATCATTGTCTTCATGTCCATTTTAAGGTAGTAATCTCTATTTAATATTGTATTTTTTGATGAAAAGCACATTCGCTGAAAACATTATTACACTGACAGAGTCTTGTCATAAAGATTTTTTTTTCGAACTATTTCTGACATTGAAAATGTAGTGAGGGTTGATAGATTTGATTGATAAGTGAGATTTTCGTCTCTGTCGCACCCAGCATAATAATACGATGATGAATATATATTCAACCTTTTTAATAAACTAATTAGAGGTAACATTATTCTCATTACTATTTCATCCTCTATCTAAAGACAATTACAGTCAGGTATACTTGTTATTGTCATTGGCAGTCTGAATAGGAGCAGACTTTAAGCTACGGTAGAAACACAAATATAAGTTACAACTATATGCAAGAAGTCATTTACTTAAGTTTTTCAGCTTTACTAACTATTCGAGGTATTTGGAGAATAATAAATCAATATTAAACGCATTTGCATTGAAAAATTCGCATGGCGGGCTTAGGTTTAATTCTAATAGTCCGAAGGCGAGTCTGCTTTCAAAATGAAAACAATTATTCCACTTTGAAGTCGATTGCGATTGCGAGTGCGTTAGGCAATAGACCAGAGGGCTCAGACAAGATGCACTACGCTAACTAACGTTTCTATTCGATTCGTTTTTAAACCAATCGCGTCACTGGAAGACCACGTGACTTTTCGTATCACGTCATCTTCCAGTGACGCGATTGGTCTAAAAACGAATCGAATAGAAACGTTAGTTAGCGTAGTGCATGATCTTGTCTGAGCCCTCAGCTGATCTTGTGAATTGACAAGTTTTTTTTACAGGTATTCTGAAAAAAACTTGCTTTAAAAGCTTGTCTCAAAAGCATACTTTTTTTGTTCATTATATACTGAGCAAATTTCTGCTAATGTCTAAAGAGCTCAAACGCCACATGGTCTTTTCTACGTCACAGCTAGTAGAGAATGCAAATAACCGGTTATAACCGGTTATAACCGGTTATTTTCAGATAAAAAACCGGTAAAAACAGGTTAAATTGCATTCCCTAACTTGTCAATTGACCAATAATATGACTTACACTGGACACAGTCAACTTCCCTCCCATCCTCCGAACCAGCCAGCCTCCGAAGACCCCGATGAAGTATGGGGCCACTCGGGCCCAGGGTCCCTCGATGATCAGACGGTACAGGGGTACCACGCCAGCTACCCTGAAGACCGAAGAAAAGCAAGGTATGATACGAGGTTGTTGGGAGAGAACACCATTGTTTATCGATGTTATCGACAAATGTTTTTTTTATTTAGGTTCTATTTAGGGATCCGTACCCAAAGGGTAAAAACGGGACTCTATTACTAAGACTCCATTGTCCGTCTGTCTGTCTATCGGCTGTCTGTCACCGATGACAATGCAATTATGGTGGTGGCGATGGGATCACCGCTATATTTAACGTTACTGATGCGCCACTGACTGATTCTCACAATATTTTATGGGGATTGTAACTTTCCGTTTCATAAATTTAAATTTCCTATATTTCTAGTGAAAGTTTCCGGAAATTTCTTGGAACCTTTCCAACTTTTTGGAAACTTTCCGGAACTTGCACATCAGTTAACGTAGACCCACCTTGGGTCTCATTAGTTTGGTCTTGATGAACAGATAAAGACTTAGCAAAAGTACAGTCGACAACAACAGCTTGTCAGAATCTTATTTAATACTAACGGCTTTCCGTATTCCCGAAACGCCGACGTCACGTCCGCGGCGGTGGCCCCGAGTACCACGAGCGCCGCGAGCGACAACGCGACGCGACGCCGCACGGCCAACGCGCACAACAGCGCGCCAAGCGCGTGAAGTTGCGTCTCAGATGTGAAGTACCAGGATATCTGCATGCACTGGAAGTAAAATTCGGTGGCGTAAGTATTCAGAGCCCGTGTTGATTTCAGGTTGTCTTAAATATGATTTACGTAGGTTAGGTTACGTTTAGACTTGTAGGTAACCATCACAGGATGAAAAAAAACTTCGGTTACAAGTAAGGATGACCTCTCACTTTCGATTGTCGCAGTTTGTGTCGTGATCCCTTTTTGTTAGGTAGGTACCTCTAATGTTTATGGACTCCTGGTATCTGACGTTATAATTTTTGTCTTAGTAATTTTATTTTTTTAAGTAATTTCGGACAGAGTGTGTTCACACGTCGTTATCTCACTTCAGAGGTCCGGGGGGAAGAGGACAGACACATATACACATTTTTTCACAAATGTATTAAAAACGTCGTTCGATACACGTGCGGAAAAGTCATTCTTCACTCGTCCCGAGTCGTACCGAATCTCGGTACTCGTGAAGTAATGACGCACTAGCATCGAAATGTACTATATTTCTGTTTGTCATCTGTTTTATTTTTAATGTGTGTATGCGTTGTACAATTTTTTTCTATGATATTCTATTCTATTCCAAAATAACCTTAAATTAACACGGGTTCAGCAGAAAATAGCGGCCTTTACACGGCACAGTTTGGACCGCGGGAAACGCGACGCGCCATTCCACGCGCCAGTCCGAACCGTAGGTTTTTTACTATTTTACTATTACAGTTGCATTTACACGTACGGTTCGGAGCGAAGATTGGAATGGCGCGTGGCGTTTCCCGCGGTCCGAGCTTTACGTGTGCAGGCCGCTAGCTTTGTATGAAACCAACATTGTGCGAAGTTATACGTTTTATGAAATGGGTGTCGGTCAATGTTATTTTATATTAAGATACGTCATCTGCGCGCAAAAGCGTTCCTCAAAAAGGGAGGCAAATTGCCTTACTAATCGTTCAGTCGCGCCGCGGCCGCTGACACGTCACGCGTCGAAGACAATGAAGTTTTATTAGGTACCGAAAAGTAACAGATATATTTCATAAAAAATGCCGTCCTTTTTTTTAGAGGCTACCGAAATGATACTTTAACTATAAAAAAAAAAACATCCCGACGAATTGAGAACCTCCTCCTTTTTTTGAAGTCGGTTAAAAAGGATGAAAGGATCTCTCATTTCATTTGTAAGTACCGTAAATATTTTTTACATTTTTAGTTTACATCGCCATACTTTATTTAATTTGCTCTAGCGGCGACACTGTCACCTGTGAAACATGAGATACACAATTAGATATCGCATGAGTGCGATAAAGACGGGTATGGCGCTCGGCACCGGTATCTAGGCACGCCGCGTCATTCGGGTACGCAATTTGAAACAACTATTTATCTCTTTCTAACAATAGCGTTCGCTGCGGATTGCTGTCTTTGTCTGTAGAAATATGGCAACGTAGCAAATGTCAGTAATTGGCGACGGGTTTTTAATGCGTTTAGTATGAGCATAACGTATCTAAATATAAAAATATCATTGGTGTCGGTGAAATCAATATATATGTTGATATGACTAGTGGTCTCCTATCTCACTCACCCGGTCTTCAGCAGGGTACACGTTAGTGATGTACAATATATTCCGCCACCAGACGGTATCGCAGTTGTAATCGCGCTCCGGTAGCTCGAGTACCGAGGTTCGATGCGATACCCGCGCCAGTACAGCGGATAGGAATATAACGTAGGCGTATGAGGGAAGTAGTCTGGAAGACAAAATAGTACAAATTATGATATGCTATGGGGTCGTATACGCCCTAATAAGCATACGTCGTTATCGTGGGAACAAAGACGATTTGACAGTACTTTAAGATTATGACAAATAGGCAACAACAGAAGTGACACTCGTTCACTCGTTCGACCGACCGAACGCCGTTTTTAAGATAATAACACCCCAGCACCCATAACACCAAAAATATTGTAATAAATATAACAGCAAGATGGGCTAGCAGTTTTGGAAAAGAGAGTATTGCAATCTGCAAAGTGTGGTTAAAGAATTATCAATATTTTTTTAGAATTGTTGGTAATTCTGTAGCTTTGCCTACCCCACTCTGGGAATGAAGGCGTGAGTTTATGTGTGTATGTTTGTATGTATGTACGTATGTATTTATGTATGTATGTACAAAAAATGGTCAAGTGTGAGTAGGGCTCGCGCTGTTTCAATTCGGAATCGAATTCATTTGAATATAATAAAGCATAATTACTACTTATGTGGCGGTACGCAGCGGTTTTTTTTTACCTGACAGCCCTATTAGTGATGAAGCAGCACAGCTGCAGGACCTGGCCGCAGGTGCCTCCGAAGCTCACTAACTCTTCCACGGAGTACTGGCTCTTCAGGTAGAAGAAGTGGTACGAGCTGAACAGACCGCTGGAAAGGAATAAACGGGTGAATCAACCTTTAAGGTACTCTCCATTTTTCGACATGTTTCTCAAATTATGAAAAACTATATCGAAATGGCTTACATGTTTATTAAATCAGATAAATAGGGTAGCATTTGAAATTATTTGAGTTTTGAATAATACTACGATTTCGTCCCCTGGTTTTGTATGAAAAATAAGCTACTGTCCCCGAGTTACCAGATATTTTCGAAGATAAAACAATATTTGTGGTGTTTAACGTGTGAGTTTTGCAAATTTTATGGTTTGAGTTGCCCGTGTGGTTGCCGGCTTAGAATAGTACCACTCCATGCCTTCCCGTGGATGTCGTAAGAGTCGACTAAGGGAATAAAGGCTTGTAGTACTGTTAGGCGATGGGCTTGCAACCTGTCACTAATACACTGGTAAACATCTTAGCCTGATTGTGCAAAATGTGGTTACAGAATTATCAACAAGTTTTTGGAGTTGTTGGTAATTCTGTAGCTCTGCCTACCCCACTCTGGGAACGAAGGCGTGAGTTTATGTATGTATGTATGATTTAATATTCATACATTATTATTAACAATAAGATACCAAAGGGCCCTTCCAAGATGCACTACGCTAACTAGCGTTTCTATTCAATTAGTTTTTAAACCAATCGCGTCACTGGTAGATGACGTGTTACGAAAAGTCACGTGATCTACCAGTGACGCGATTGGTTTAAAAACGAAACGAATAGAAACGCTAGTTAGCGCAATGCATCTTGGCAGGGCCCTCAGGAAAGTTTTAGTACCGCAAAAGAAAAGGAGTAGGTACCTTCAAAGTTAATTCACCAAAATATCAAAACAAATATCATGGGGCCTAATTAAATATGACTGCGTTTATCGCCTGACAAAACGTGGATAAAACATCCGTCACTTTTTGACACGTATGTAATTATACGAGAGTGAGGTATGCTTTATCCACATTTTGTCACGTGATAAACCATACTAAGCCCGCAGGAGACAATCTCAGACACATTGAGTCCCAAATTAAGGCTTTCGGCTTGTACTATGGGTACTATTTAACTAGACAACGATAAACACTTATAATAGAGAAATAAATACTTATATACAACCAACACTAAGAAATGAATAGGTACTCGCGCTCTTCACACAAATATTTGCACTGATCGCAGGAATCGAACCCGGGGCCGCTAGCTTCGTATGCAACTCCAACTAGGCCGATCGCGTCGTAGCGCGAAAATGGAGAAGAAACCGCAAGTAGCTCCAGCAGAAGATATTTTTTTCAATCGTAAGATAAAGTTAGGTACATTATAAGGTAGTAAACGCTACAACCAATAAAATCATTACAAATGAAATTAAATTACAAAAAAAGACTAGGAAAAAACACAACAAAAAAACAAGTACAAGTACATGTACAAGTAGATGTGAACAGATATGTCAATACTTTTGATGTCTAAATATTTGATAAGTTAAAAGTGTAACTAAAGGTACAGTCAAAACCACTAATATACATGTATATGGCCATCGTGCCAAATATATGTGTAAAAAATAAATGTATTTTTTTAATGTGGCCACATTCAGCTGGACTGTCATGTCATCACGGTGTCATTTATTATTATTTATTTGTTTTAATGGCGTCTACAAGTTATGTAATTTTGCCAATGTCAAGTATATATAAGCAATTGTACGGTGAATCGTCGTTGTCGTCGGCGTCTTCCAGTCCCAGTCGGCACACCATTGAAGATGGCGGGCACCCACTTCAATGGCTTAATTGGCTCGGAGTGTTCTTGACCGCTTGCCCATTCAGAATCAGCTTTTCACTGTTATTTTATTTGATGCATATTCTTCGTCAGTGTTGGAGGTTACTTCACAAAGTTGCCCTGGATTTGCGAACCAAAATCAACGATAATAATTTACAAAAAATGAAATAAAAAGACAGATGTTTTCAAAATGGCAGCTAGACAAGAACCCCCACGAATATATATGTATATGGCCATCGTGCCAAATATATGTGTAAAAAATAAATGTATTTTTATAATGTGGCCACATTCAGCTGGACTATCATGTCATCACGGTGTCAAAGTAGGGACGTTGGAAAATATGATTTGATATTATAAACGTTATTAATAATTTAAGATTGAAGAAAAGATTGACAAATGGAAGGATAAACTTTAAATGTCGTTTCTTTGTTTACAGGTAGAATTGTAGTTTAGTTTGGTTGAAACTCAGGTTACAACAATAACCCATGGAACATGCATGATTATTGATTAACAAGGATCGGAAAAACGCCCGTCATTTTGAAAACATAACCCTGTTCCGTACAGGAGAGACTTCCTTCTGATGTTAATTAAAAATATTATTAGGTATTTTACATTTTATTATACCAGTATTTATATGTATTCAGCAACAATATTATTAATGAATAAAACCATAATGGTTATGGAAAAAACACATTTGCCAATTAAAAAGAATGTTATTTTTTAATTTTCGCCTGTTATTCCATAACGAAGTGAATTTAGGACCTATTTATGAGTCGAAAAAGTTTGTTCACAGTTTACGGAGGACATTGGGGCAATCGTTGACATTGGTTTACTGTTTGTATGTGTGTTTGTGTTTTCTAATTAACATTTCGGAAAAAACTTTGTTTACAGAGCAACACGTTGATGTATTCAATTGCCGATCTTATATATGTAAACATAGAACTTACTATCTGTGACGTATACATAATTATGACTTTGACTGTACTTCAAATATGGGCCTTATGAACATCCAGCCAAGCACGTTTTTAAAGAGCAAGAGCCCTCTGCCCCCCGCCCGTCTTACGCCCCGTTGACACCCAGGTAGGTATGTATTTGTAGGTATGTAGGTAGGTATTTATTTTCCCTTCTACGAATATTTTATGTAAACATGTCTGTCCATACTTTATGTACCAATTAAAACTGATATATATATACATATTCAACTGATATATATATTCTTGCCTCCCGAAATATTCTTAGAAAAATTATACTTAATACACTCACCGCCACCACAACCACTATGTATTTGTTTTAATTTGACACAATATCCCTACAAAGGTTGTCTCGAGGTCGCTAATCAGCGATAAGACCGCCTGTTGTTTACCTGTGTTATTTTAATTGTACTGTTTCTCTGTAGCACACACACAAACACACACACACACACACACACAAACACACAGAGGTCAGTTTTTTAGTTAAAAATGACATAAAGTAAAGAGGTCTCCTAACAGTCCTCTCGCCTTTTTTATTGGGGCCTGGCATGTACCACGTGGGCTTAGGACCGGTACGAGACCTCTGTACAATTAGATGAATTTGAAACTTGTATATATGCAGCCGATTGTAAAAAACATCGATAGCGCGATGCAGAACATTTACCGTTACCCCTCAAAAACTACCTTATGTCGACGTCGCTAGGTCTAAATTCCTTCGCACTTAAAATTTGGTTCCGTAGGGTGAGGGTTAGTTCCGCTATCTGACGCCGGAGCTGTCATAGCCGATTGTTGTCTGCTACTCGCTACGAGATGTCGCTAGTTAACAAAAAAGGCGGGTAGCTGCAATGTAGTCGACGAATCATTATACACTAGGCTGCATTGGGGTAATTACGATAGAAATTATTCAATTTTTAAATTGTACTGCCTATATTTTCGTATCTCTTGAAAATCGATGATGACTTATGATTAGTGGACATTACATACAAAAATACGCTATTGTTTCTTTTTTATGCATATTTATTGTCATGTCTCACTGTGGACATTTGGGGGAAATACGAAAATGCCCGGGTAATTCCGAAACAGTTGAAAAGTAGATCTAACTACTCATAGGGCCGTATTAATAAACTCATCTTGGCCGAGATGCCGGTCACAAGATACGTCAAAGTAAACGTCAAGCCATAGAACACTGTCATTTTTGACGCATCTCGAGACGAGCATTAGAGTTGAGATTAGTTTATTAATACGATCCATAGACTGATGGTTTATAGAGTGTTGGGGTTATTGCGAATCACCCAAAAAGGCGCAAAAATCACTTGTCTGTCGAGACGGCACGTTGCTCACACACGCTAGCAGCGACGAACGGCGACTGGAGCGTCAAAGCCGATAACAATGGCGTCTAAAGTAATGTTGCCAGTAAGAAAATATTGCGACGTTTGGTAGTTTTTTCGGAATATACCCTATTTCGGAATTACCCAATGCACATTGATAACCAAATTAAATTTAAAATGCAATATACTATTACTATACGGTTGAATGCCTTCTTTGTTATTTTTCAGTACAACTTACCTCACAAAAAATAATGTGTCGAAAGCGAGAGAGCCTGTCGCGAGGATTACGTAGATGTTGTTACGACTGTTTAGATCTGTTCCACCATCTGCAATTATTTTTTAATCGTGTTATCCCAAAAATGTCCTGGTATTCAATGAAACTTATTAATTCGATTCGAAATCCAATTCAAATTGGAATATAATGGTCTAAGATCCGAATAGGAGACGACCTTCACCTAGCAGTTTATTAGATAAAAAGTATTTTATATCAAATTGAATATGCTAAGTAATATATTTATAATAGGTTGACTGGAAAATTTCAGTTCAGTCCTTAAATGATTTAAAAAAATAACTGAAAATGTTTTTTTTTTTAAATTGCTACTGTTTGTTTAATAGATCAATTACATACTAATGGAAAGCATGGTCTATAGAATAATCAAACGTTAGGTTTACCTGCCTACCCAATAGTTAAGATAGGAAAAAATTGTCAACCTAACGTTTGCATGTTCTATAGGAAACATACTTTGCCGTTCAAAGGGGAGTGGATCCATTAAAAGGGGTCAAGAGGAATTTTTGTAAATTCAAATCCATTAATGGAGTTGAGTGGGCTTTAATGTATACTTACATCCATTTGGAGTCGTTTACACTTTTTAATACATCGATCAATCCAGAGATCCATTTAGGGATTTAAATATACTATGAAGTGTACAAAGATCCATGAATAGATTCTATTGAACTTTTTATATAATGGATCCATCAATGGATTTTAGTATACTATAATGTCCACGAGTGTCCATCAATTGATGGATCCAAGTGTATGAAAAGTTTAGTAAAATCCATTGTTGGAAACTCATTTACATAGCAGTGTACTAAGATCCATTGATGGATCGAAGTGTAATAAGCATACACCGGATTGACGCGGGCAAAAATGTATCACTAGGATTCATTAAATATCGACTAAGATTATCGACAACTTTGTTCGTGACATATGGATCTCACATTTCTTGCGAAAGTAAGTCGTACCTTTATCTTCTATATCAGAATGATCAGCTTTCCATGAAGATAAACGATATTTTTTCTTTCGAGGCATTTTTAACCGCAATAAAAAACAAAAAGGTTCTCAATTCATCGGAATGCTAGAGAATATTGTTGTACTGAATGAATTTCTTATGTAATTTCAATGGTTGTTTAAAGTGACTCGAGTCCAGAGTGCGATAAATATATTAATAAAAGAGGTTTGCACATAATTAAAAGGTATTCAAACTTGGCCATTACTTATGATAATGATGATTAAAAATTGCTTTTTATCGATGTTGATAAACTTAGTCGACATTTAATGAATCACTAGCACTGGTACATTTTCGCCCCCGTCAATCCAGTGTTTGGTAATAAGGAGTGCAACAGTATCCATTAATGGATCCCAGCGAACTAAAAAGTGTAAACGAATCCAAATGGATTGAAGTGTATATTAAAGCCCACTCTACTCCACTCTGTCTGTGGGGTCCGGTCTGTTCACGCTTGCAAGGACGTGTTTTCCAGTTAGTTATTTTAATTATCGTTCCTGACGTAGAGACCTCGTCATGTTGTTCTCCTAGTCACTATTTTTAATTTAAGTAATTTAGCTTACATTTGTAATGATTTTATTTGTGTTAGTTTTAAAATAATGATTTATTACTGTATTACCTTGTAATGTTACTTTTAGGTATTGTTGTATTTTATGATTGGAAAAAATGACCTTCTGCTGGAGTTTCTTGCGGCGCTTCTTCTCCGCAATGATGGTCTTGTCCGAAGCGCTAGTAGATTCACTCCATGTTACCGACGTGTAAAAGAGCCCTCATGTGGCCAATTTACTGAATAAATATTTTGAATTTTGATTTTTTTTTTTAATTCTACTCTATTAATGGAGTAGTATGTACAAAAAATCCAGTTGACCTTTTATTGGATCCTATCAATGGATCCAGCACGGCTAGCACAAGTAGCCCGCGACCTCTTTGTCGCTCGGATCTCCCTTTCTATCTAGTCCGTAACGATAGGGACGCACTGAGCGACAAGCGAGAAAATACAACTTGTGCTACCCGTGCTGTTGGACGGAGGGCGACTACTAAATCTTACATCTACTCCCAGTGATGTACAAGATACGCTATCCAAAGTATCTGAAATACAAAATGCAAGATACTTTTAAATTAAGTATTTCAGATATCAGATACAGATAACTTACCATCCCAGGTATCTAAAATACTATATACAAATTAAGTATCTTTCAAATACTTTTCAAGATAAAATACTTTTGTAAGAATACATTTTAATTGAATGTAAGTTTTTTTTAATGAATTATTTACGAATGAAGCGTGCAAATGTGACACAACAAAATATTATATTGTTAAGGTTTTAATTGAGACTTAAGTAAAACCAATTCTTCAAACACTTTATTAATAAATTTTCTTCGATGAGGCTCATAATCATACCCTCCAAAGAGAAGAGTCGCTACACAGGGGCAGAACTTGGCAAACAAGTGCAAAGAGTAAGGATATATAGCTGAACAAGTGTTATATTTGAAAAATATTTTTTTTGTTGTAGGATGATGACGTTTGACATTTTTAGAAAGAAAGAGAGCGTTTCGTTTTATCTATGGTGACATTAAAAATTAATAAATCTTGTCACATTTTGTGAATAAATGTATAGATAACTATTAGTACTATTACGAAAAGTATTTTAACAAGCATAGTATTTACAAAATACTAAGATACCAAACAAAGGGTATTTAAATACAAGATACAAGATGAATTTGAAAATTAGATAGTATTTTATAGTATTTTAGATACAAGATGTAAATACGTATTTTGTATCTTGTATCTGTATTTCAGATACTTGTATCTTAAATAAGTCACATCTCTGTCTACTCCTGTGTTCGTCTGACACTCACCTGACAGATAGCTAGCCAAAGAAGCGACATGAATGAACACCACCCAAAATGTAGTAGCTATTCTTAGCCCGTGCATGATAGACAAATCTTTATTCGCCATATTTGTATTAAATAGCCTTTTCCAGCTGTAATTCAATGAGAAGCATAGCAACAAATACTGATACAAATTCCTTTTTTCCCCGTTCAAACCAGCGAAAGAATTATATTTCACTCTCGGGCACGAGTTCATAATATCGACGGCTTTCGGATTGACGCATTGTTTTTTATATTTCCCACACCTTTTGCAACTGCCTGCCCCATCCGTCGGTGATACTACGGCTAAAGTAATAGAGGGAGGAACAGAATTAGCTTTAGTAACTTTTTTTACAGTCACGTGATTAATATTGTTCGCGTTATCAATATTGTTAATACTAAGCGTCTCCATACCGATCAAATTGGATTTCCTCTCGAATTTCAATTCGTTATTATATTTTTGTACGTTAAACGTCTTTGTTTTCGCGTGCCGTCTGCATTGTATAACCTTGTAATCGAGTAATGTTGCTATAATTGACAGTAATAACAAAAATAAAGTTATTGATATTAAAGAAAGTGCTGTGGTGTCACTGGTTATTTTGTAATATTGGTCGAGACGGCGTATTGAGATGATTTTGACTGATCTTGGTCTTGGGATCATCTTGTTGGTTTTCACGGCACCCGTAATCATGATGGAGAAATTCAAAATGTCCGAGACGTCTAACGGCGTGCAGGAGCTGGGGAGACAGAGGCCTTGGAAGATTTCGTGGCGCTAGAAATTAAAAAATTTTTTTTGCAATCAATGGTGAAGTGTCTATATTACAATGGTGTAGGTGTTTAAATAAACGTAAACAAAGAAACCGGCAAAGTGCGTGTTGGACTCGCTCACGAAGGGTTCCGTACTATCTATAAAAAAACACGTTTGTTGTATGGGAGCCCCCCTTAAATATTGATTTTATTTTAATTTAATTATTTATTTTTAAAGTGAATACACAACTAAATATTCTGTGAATATTTCAAGCTTCTATCAGCGTTATAAATATCTAGCAAAAACGGCAAAAATATCACGTTCGTGTATCCCCCTTAAATATTTATTTTATTCTGTTTTTAGTATGTTATAGCGGCAACAGAAATACAACCGTAAAAAATTCAACTGTCTAGTATCACGGTTCATGAGATACAGCCTGGTGACAGACAGACAGACGGACAGTGGAGTCTTAGTAATAGGGTCCCGTTTTTAACCTTTGGGTACGGAACCCTAAAAACCACTTGAAAACCGCAGAACACTGATACGTCAAAGCTCGACTAATCAGTTGTGATCAGCTGTTTAACAGAGCCACATGGTTTGGTTTGTTTACATTAATTTTAGTACCTAAACAGACGGAGTATAGTGCTGAGGTCTTTCATCTTAGCCCTCCGGGTTGGCAATGGCTTACACCCATAGCCATTTGCAATTACAAAACAGCTTTTTGTGGGTGTAAGAACCTGCTTACCATCAGCTTCCTATTTCACCATCCTGACAATGACAGATGACAGGTGACATTTCAGTGTTAATGGCGCAGCTAATATGAATCCTACCGATGTGAAAGCTTGCTAACTTTGCAATGTATAGCTAGTTGTCGCCTGTCACCTATCATTGTCAAGATTGTGAAATGGGGGGGTGGCATATGTGCTCGTTTGCCTTGTCGAAGCTATTAGAAAATGCGTCTGAATCCACAACAACAACAAGCAACAGGTCAAATCAATTCTTTTAGCTTTTGATTGATTGAAAATACCTGTTTTTTTTAATATTACGCATCGATACAATTTTTTCTATATTTTATATGTTTTATAACCTATTTTATTGTTAACATCCATCGAATTTAAGCTTTTTTCCCGAGAAATGTACGGAAAATTTACTAAAAAAAATTACAGAAAGGATTTTGAACAGGAACCGAACATCCCGATTTCTCACCCTGGAATCGATCCCGCGACCTCCGGGTGTATTAACCACAGTTCATCATAGACATAGGCAGGCCTAAGGTTTGCCAAGAAAGCGGTCTACTAGTTTTGACAAGTTTCTCTGAGATCTAATAATCGCTAAGGTTGACACTTGTCACTGTCATAATATTATTGCAAGGGAAAATGGAACTTGTTGTATCATGACGTGCGAATGAACTTCAACCGTAGGGTGGTAGACCACATTTTATTTTTATCTGCGAAAGGATAATAACATTACCATTGCCTTCCTGTTGAGAATAATACGGTCAAAATGCCCGCGCCGATCGTCGATTATTCATTTCTATTTAATCAAAGCATTATCTTGAAAACGAAGGATAGTTTTTATTGTACAAATGAAAGGGCATTGGGTAAATTTGTTTGAAGAATATTGTCATTTTTGTTTTCAGCGGCCACGGATAATTTTTACATAGTTATTTAGTCCTCTAAATACACATAGATATATATAATTTATGGCGTTAAATAATCTCGGAGCGGAGATTTTAAACATTAAGGTATTCAGTTTTTAGTACAAAAGTACGCCCAAGTATGAATATTTAAATATCTCGGCTCCGATGCACTTATGAGTATTACATTACATAACAAAATATGTTTATTTTTATTAATTATATCATAAATAACCACTTTTACGAATGGCCGCTCACCTTGGAAATGTATGAATTTTACAAATGACAACACTTTTACCCAAACCCCTTTATAATCATAAACACAATAATAACAACAAGGGCGCCACTGGACGCTCGGTGCGGTACTAACAACTAATGGTTTATTTTGTTTCAGCTACCTAAAACTAGATGTCGTGTCCTGTCCTCTATTGTGGAATTATCATAACGTCTTTTGCAAATGACATTGATTTGAAAAAACCTTGACGCGAGCATAGCAAAACACAAAATAGGGCAAATTGGAATTGTTTTATGGTGTTTTTTTTTATCAAGAAGTTAACGAATGTTGAGGTTAGCAACGCCATCTATCTCACTTATTAGGAACTCGTTGCAACCACTCGCTGACTGTTAAGCGTGGCGAGCGTATTCATTTATTTAAGTATATCCTAAAACCCTCGTTGGGTGCCATTATTTGACTTTGCCAGTCGCCATACACAATTCAGACATAAATAACTATGTCACTCGATCTTATTTTTCGGCAAATGAATTAATCTGAAAGATCACGATTGGTCACATTGCATTAAAATACGTGCGTATTTTATATAACAAACATAAAAAATAAAATTAAAAAATACAGACGAATTGAGAACCTCCTCCTTTTTTTGAAGTCGGTTAAAAAGATACTTGCGTTATTTCGAATATCTAATGAATTGCCGAATTTCAAATTTAACGGCATATATATATAATATCTACACCACAAAATAAGACACTATCTGTCTGTACCTACCCTGAAGCGTTTGATGTTGTTTATATAATATTCTTTATGCTATATTAGCGCAGATTTTTTTTTTCTCCTCGGTGACTATAGTAAGTATGAAACAAGGCGCGACATGCAGGTTCTGTCAGGAGACAGAGGAGCAATGCACATCCTCTGCTCATGAGGACCACTAATGCGCAACAACAAAGTAGGTAAATATTGAATAATTTAATAATGTAATGTATAGTATTGTTTATACTTGATTGATGTAATTTAAACATCGTGTAATTTATTTTGTCTTGCCGTTAATTTTAATAAGTAACTTTTAAATATAATAAATTGTGCTTTAATTATTGTACACCGGAAACGGTTGATTGTGATGGGCCGAACCAGTGTATCCATAACACCTTATATATATATGCAATCATACAATAAATGATTTTGACTTTTAAGACTCGGCCAGACAGCACCGCCGCGGGCGCGCCGCGCGATATTTCCATACAAACCACTAGCGTGGTCAAACAGGCTGCGCCCCGCTTCTGTCGCGATCCGCCAGCGCAGCCCGTCGCGCGCGGCGCGACCAGTCAATGTGACGTCAGATAGCGCAGCGCAAAACGAATGACCAAACCACAGAGAGCGAGCGGGAGAGCGCGATGCGGGCGTGACGCGCGCGCGTTGCTGGCGGGTTGATGGCGCGAGGCCAGCGCGATTAGGGCATGCATCCCGGTATTCCGGAATCTCGTAATTCCGGGAGCTCGGACGATTTTTTCCGATATTTCAATTCCGGGATTGAGCGTTTCAATATCGTAATTCCGGGATTGATTGAAGACAAAAATGTATCTTTGTTTTATTTAAAATAAGCTTTTGCGTTGCCATAGGTACTTGCCATTTGAGACCTCGTGCAGGTAGTAAATTAGTTGTTAGACAAAGGAATGTGTTGTACCCGAGAACCTTCCTGTATTTACCTCTCTCTTTCTCTCTGTATTGTCCGGCTAAGACAACTCGTATCATATAAGAAAACAAGGAGTGACTGAAACTATTTTTTATTTGTAATTAAAAACACGAATGGCAAATGTTGTTTTTTTTATTTACTTCTTCAAAATCAGCATGCGTGGGGCATTTTATAACCCGAAATAATAAAAAACCCAATCCCGGAATTAATACCGGTATTCCGGTATTGGGATTTCAATATCGAAACTCAATACCAGGATTGAAAACCTTGCGATATTGCATGCCCTAAGCGCGATGCGCGCTTGCTCTGTCTGACCGGCGTCCCGCCCGCATCACTCACTCATCACGCCCCGCTACCGTCCCGCTGGCAGTCTGTTCGAGCCTTTAACAGTATCTACCTAGGGCGACATATAATGGGCATGAGATACAACTCCTCACTGCCGAAAGCACCTAGAAATTCCTTGACGCGATTTTGCGGTGAACTCTAAACAAAGGGCTGTCACAAAAGATCTGAGGGCCCTGCCAAGATGCATTGCGCTAACTAACGTTTCTATTCGATTCATTCTTAAACCAATCGCGTCACTGATAAATCACGTGACTTTTCGTATCACGTCGTCTACCAGTGACGCGATTGGTTTAAAAACGAGTCGAATAGAAACGTTAGTTAGCGTAGTGCATCTTGTCTGAGCCCTCAGGAATGGTCGTCAACACAAGGCCCATCCCAACGCCTAACTATAGTAAAGGCTACCGTAGCCGTTGAGACCTTGATGGCGAAGTTCATTGTCAGCCGGGCCGTATTGTACGCCAGCCTGTGTGGCGCGGAGGTGATGGCTACTAACGCCTTCTGCAGCTGCTCATCCTCTTCCGAAGTCCTCTTGCTGCTGGATTTCCCATCTTCACCTGGTAATACAAAGATGTTTGGGACTAGGTCAATTGTGTCATTGTCCCGTGATATTTATTTATTTTCTCAAACATGCAACGGAATGTTGGCGTTATATTAGTTATTTTAGGCCTCAAAGTATCACGTTGCGGGCGGAACACCTCGAGAGAACTGTAAAGGAATTTCATACAAAATTGAAGGCCTAGGCCGGGAAGTATTTTTTTTTAAATGTTTGTGTATACATGGCGGGTGTGTTTATGAACAGGCTAAATAGCTAGTTTTTTTAATATACTTAGCCGTTCTTCCATCCAAAGCGTTTGCATAAAGGCACCAGAGGGCCCTGCCAAGATGCATTGCGCTAACTAACGTTTCTATTCGATTCGTTTTTAAACCAATCGCGTCACTGGTAGATGAGGTGATACGAAAAGTCACGTGATCTATCAGTGACGCGATTGGTTTAAAAATGAAACGAATAGAAACGCTACTTAGCGCAATGCATCTTGGCAGGGCCCTCAGGTACCAGTAGGGCAGAGGTTATTAGGGGTGCGTAGCGCAACTTAGATCGCAGGCGGTGTAGCACGGTGCGGCCCGCGCGGCGGCGCAGCGGCGGCGGGCGGGCGCTCGCACCCGACACAGCGCGGATGACTGAGCACTGTAGGTTACTTTTAATGTTTATGCACTCCTAGTATTTGACGTTGTAATTTTTTTAATGAATTATATGTTTGAGAAAAGCACTATACACACCTCGCCGTGAAAAGGGGTTGCCAGCCTCGTAACTATCCGGCTTCGCTTCGCTCGGCCGTCTAAATAAACACGGCCGGCAACCCCCTACTTCCCGGCCTCTGTAGTAATGTACTATTATGTCAAATACCAGAGAAATTACCGCCTAGAATAGAGGCGCTCTGTATAAAGGTGCGTTTATACCAAGTGAAGGAGTGCTCTAGAACATGTTTTGTCTTTATTTTAAAAAAGAAAACGTAAGAGATAATGCATAGAATTCTTGTTCGTTCTCTTGGTTTAATCGGGCCTTACTAGAAGCAATACTGTACCTTGAGTTAATCCATTTTCAAGAAGGTTGTTAATGTGGGCTAAATGCTCCAGTGTTTCTTTGTCACTTTTGCTGCTCACGTTCTTACCCTAAAATTAAAAAAAACTATACGAACTATGTAGATGAAAACATCCGACAATTACAATGGTGACCCTGCTTTTAAAGCCTATATCTCTTAAACGGCCACCCGATTTTAATGAAACATAGCTGAGAGAGACAGCGAATAAACAAGGTTTTTTTAAAATAAAAAAACGACAAAATCGATCCATTCGTTTGGGAGCTACAATGCCATTAAGAGACATGCAGCTACGCAATTTTAAATAAGGGGCCAATTAGAACAATCAATTTTCGTTGTATAGTCGACTTAGCCGATGTGGGGAAAAGGACTGCCCAGCTAAAGTGGGCCTGGGCCGGGCATGTTTGTCGCATGCACCCACATAGGTGGGCTAATGCGGCAACCTGGTGGGTCCCCCAGGACGGCTACAGACGGCGAGCCAGACCCAAGCGGAGATGGCGGGATGACTTGGACGCTTTTCTGAAGGATTGGCCGAAGATTGCCACAGAAAGAGAGGTGTGGAAATGAAGGGAGGAAGCCTTTGCCCAATAGTGGGACATTATGTTAACCTGATTAATAATAATAATAATAAATAAGTGGACTTAGGAGGTGACTATTCGGAATAGCGAATATTCATGACTGTTGCTGAGGGCCCTGCAAAGATGCACTACGCTAACTAACGTTTCTATTCGATTCGTTTTTAAACCAATCGCGTCACTGGGAGATGACGTGATACGAAAAGTCACGTGGTCTACCAGTGACGCGATTGGTTTAAAAACGAATCGAATAGAAACGTTAGTTAGCGTAGTGCATCTTTGCAGGGCCCTCTGGTGATTCATGTAACAAACAGTTGAGATGAAATTTTTTTTGAATAGCTTTAAAATAACCAAGATTGTTGGCTTATGCCAACAAATATTTGTTCGTATCTCTTTCTAGCAAAACAGAATTTAACATGGAGTTTATATGGTCGACCTGTTACATGACGTCACTGTGCATATCGGATCTCTCTCTCTCTCTCTCTAATCAGTATTTCTTGGCCAATTTTAATACTAATTACTTTTGGTTATTTTAATAAATACGATTTAAAAAATCCATGCATATTCCCAATGTAATGTATACTTTAACTTAACCTCGTAAGGCTCAGTATGCAATAGAATGTGCAATAAAAATGTTGAGCATACTTAGAACCTTGTCATTGTGAATGTCATTGTCCTTGTCATGAGTGTCATTTAATGTTCTATTTGAAGTTTACTATGACAACGCACTAAACTGCTTAACATTTTGGTTGGGGTACTGTACATAATCAAGGCAATTGAATTTGAACTGTGTTACAATGGGGATAAAGTTTATATTATTCTAAAAAACTGAAAAGGTCATTTTAGGACAAACATAATTGAACTTTATTACCTTGACAGTAGATTCAAAATCCCACTCGCAAAAACGCTCTGTTTGTATAGTCTGTGTCAATTCAAATTGCCAAAGATGTAAACAAGTTAGTATTGTTTGACACATAACCTCAAATATTCATCAAGTGTGTTTTTATTCGAAATAACGTATAATTAATAGTTATTTAATCTTAAACTTAATGTGAAAGTAAATATCAAGTGTATAAATCATAGCTAAGACCTCACTTGATCTTTAAAAGCACGTGATTATCGAGTGATAATGATAAATTGGTTCGTTTGGTTGTGTTTACATCTTTGCCAATTTCAGTTGGCCAGACTATAGGGTAAAGTCACCAGTGGTCAGACAGAGACCAGTGTAGTCGACCTTATATGAGTGCGAAGAGTGGGAAATATATATTTCGTACTCTTCCCACTCATGCAAAGTATAGGCAGAAGCCGACTACGGGGGCCCGTTCTAGAAAGCCACTCTGCAACTCTGCACTCCACAAATCCCACTCTTCAAACGTATTTCTGTTCCACAAAGCTATTGCAGAGTTGAAGAGGCAGAGCCAAATGCAGAGTGTGGATTTGTGGATTTGCAAAGTATTTCTGTTCCACAAGACAATTGCAAAGTTGAAGAGGCAAAGTGTGGATTTGTGGATTTGCAAAAGTAACTTTTAGGAACAGAATCTTTGCACAGTTTGCAAATTACGCAGTGTTTTCTGGAACACGTTTGCTCTGCACTTTGCATTATCGTGGATTTGCAAAATGCAGAGTGCAGAGTTTCCGGAATGGGCTCCAGGACTCTGGCTGATCACTGGAGACTTTACGTATGGTGGGCCTTACAAGGCGTCTGAGTAATCACTTACCAGGTTCATGCACCGCCGTTTGGAGCCGAACCATTGCCGCCGGCCGCTGTATGCGCCGGAGTCTACTACCAGACCCGATGCGTCCGCGACTAGGGAATGAAATAAAAATTATACAAAGTGCCTCTGATTTTGGGGCTTTAAATGCATGGATCGTTTCTACTCCTGGAACTGAACTGCTTTTGTTCTGTAAGTTGTTAAAAAAGTGTCCAACTTAAATTTAATTTTCAATGTACGCGATCCAATTCTCCATTTTCCTTTAGCCCTCGTACCATGAGATCGTGATTTTATGGCCATGATGTAATACACTGATTTTAAAACTAGACGAATGTTGCAGAACAAAAGTAGTTCAGTTTAGCGAGTAGGATCGATGGTTGCATTTAAAGCCCTAAGGTCAGAGGCACCCTGTATAAATTATTTGGCCACATCAGGGATATTTTTACACGTCGGTGTTAGGGTGATGGAACCAATAATGGACAAGGCACCAATAATCGACACTTGATTCTTATTTTCCAGAAGATAGGGGTTATTCATTTGTTTTGCAACAATCAATTTAGGACCGTATGACATTTGATTTTGATTTGGTTATTTGTGGTTATAGAATTATCAACAAGTTTTTAGAGATGTTTGTAATTCTGTAGCTCTGCCTACCCCACTCTGGGAACGAAGGCGTGAAATTATGTATATGTATATGACATTTGAATTAAGAGTGAAATGTCCATTACTGGTGCCTGTCAGCTAAAAGTGTCCATCGTTGGTGCCGTCACCCTATGGAGTGAATCTACCAGCGCTTCGGACGAGAACTGGCAGCGAAGTCACCGCAAGAAACTCCGGCAGAAGGTCATTTTTCAATCAATATACAAGTATAGGCTGGTTGATATGAAACTGGCTGTTAGTGGGCAATCGACTCATTCAGAATGCACTGTTCGATATTCAAATGTAGTTGTTTATGTTGATACATATGTCATACATAAAGGCATATCACACGGTAATAAAGTAATAATTATATTTTCACTTCTCATGCTCTAAAAGTCCGTCTTTATGTCGTGCGTAGGCGACATAAAGTCGCTTTTTATGCTCTAGTGCATAAAGTAAAATCTTCGTCGAAGGCCAAGGCAATCGGTCCAACAGCCACACGAACAACTTTAACTTCATAGAATAACCTCTTTATTTTATTTCTTATCGTTAGTATTCTAAGACCAAGGCAAGGATACCAACAGCCAAAGTACACAATAAAACTTGATGAAATAAACTTATAATTTTTATTTAGTCGCATTTATTATTATTATTATATTTGAGTAAATCAATATATTTAAAGCATGACAATAAGTTATCATAGGTATAAAAAACAAAATGTTTTTATAACTGAGCGTTATGCAATGCAATGACCTAAGTCAAATGTCACGTACCCAATGAAAAAAAGCAAAATAAAAGTTAATTGGCGGGAACCATACTTATTTTGTCATTGTCAATATTTGTGTTACAATAATTTACATCTTCCTGTTTCATTTCCTCGCAATCGAAGTGAAAATTAGAGTGTACAACTCGTCCATAAAACCCATTTAACACTCGACTTTATATCCATCCAAGCGAGCTTGCGAGCGAGAAACGTCTCGCGTAAAATGGTGCGTTTTATGCACTTGTTGTACAATCTACTATTTTACACACTAACACGAAAACCATCTTTTTAGGGTTCCGTAGTCAACACGGAACCCTTATAGTTTCGCCATGTCTGTCTGCCCGCGGTTCAACTCAGAGACCCTTGGCACTACACAGCTGTATAGGTTAGAGGACTTATAGGTTGTAGCAGGCTCTTTTCCGCAACTAGACGACTTAAATGGGCGCCTATTTTGCGTGATTTTATTTTTACACAGCTGAGGGCCCTGCCAAGATGCACTACGCTAACTAGCGTTTCTATTCGATTCGGTTTTAAACAAATCGCGTCACTGGTAGATGACGTGATACGAAAAGTCACGTGATCTTCCAGTGACGCGATTGGTTCAACAACGAAACGAATAGAAACTTTAGTTAGCGCAATGCATCTTGGCAGGGCCATCTGTAATTTGACATTTTTACATTCAAATTACGCCACCAAAGTTGTAAAATAAAATCTTGATAATACTTTTTTTTTACCTAATACCATCGAAAGCTCTTAAAAAATCATAATGTACAGTCCGCTGCAGAGAAATGTAACCCCTTTGCTAGGAAACTTATAGCAAGGGGGATTACTTTTCGCTGCAGCTTGTACGTGTTTTTTTTTTAGATTTGCGGACCGTTTGGCGTATATTGAACTCTAAAAGAGCCAATTTCGCTAGAGTTGCGTGTCTCCACCCCTACAGCCAAAACTACAAACACTATAAAATCCGGAAAATATCTTAAATGAAAGCACATACGAGTATAACGAATTTATGAGAAAATTTATCACCACTAAGTAGACTTGATTGGTCTCCGAGTGTAGATTTAAATCAAACAAGCTTTAAAACCCCGACTGTTGCTATCCAACTTTAAATAGTTATAAATCCTACATGATAATTTAAAATTTAAAACGATGTAATGATAGGTACCCCTCTTGACATATATTTTTTTTTCATTTATTTAAGGTTTACCAATGATCGTTTACACCAATACTTAGATAACGATACTTACAAATACAAAGTAATTAGTGTAACCCTCACTTAAAGGTAAACACCGCATGCAATTCTTAAATAAGAAACAATAAATTATATATTTCTATTCGTGGTCTTTATTTTTTTCTTTTTTACAATATGGCGTCTGGCTGCCGCCATATAGAATTTTAATTACTGTCACATCTTTAGTGATACACACGATTTAGACAAATCGATTGACATAAGAATCATCAGAATCGGTCCACGCTTTTAATTTCTAGAACGCCACAAAGGAACAAACATACATAGGCTGATAAACACATTACCCTCCTCCGTCGGCAGTCGGGTAAAAACATATCAATCTACCCATTTACCGCCATAGCGTGCTTCATTTTCACTATTTATTCCGATTACCAACACGGCAACTCTCGCTCGGTGAACACGTCATTCTAAAATGGCCACAGCACCCTCGCATTAAAGACGTAACGACAGTTACAATGCTTGTGTAATCGCATGATATTTTTTCTAATGTCGCTGAATTGGATGGCTGGTTCTTCGTTAGAATATAAACTTTGTATGTTGAATTAATACGTAATAATACTAAGGATAAATCTAACTTTATTCTCGAGTTAGCCAGTGGTCGTTTTTCCACGCAATCTAAAGCTTGATTTCCTCCTATGCTGACATCGGTCGCTGACGTCGGTCGAGCGTACGGATATACACCATGTTCTATGGGACACCGCACAGCGACGCTGACGTCCGCGGCAGATTTGCCATATGTTTCGACATCAGCGACCGATGTCAGCGTAGGAGCAAATTAAGCCTAAAGTATACTTGGAGCTACTAAACTCGAATTGTAGAGTGAATGATGAACGAATGGATTACCCGGCAACAAATATGCACAACGGCAACTGACAAATTTTCAGTTTTTTCAACTTCATCATCATCATCATCATATCAGCCGAAAGACGTCCACTGCTGGACATAGGCCTTCTCCAGTGATCTCCACGATGGCCGGTTTTGTGCTACTCGTCTCCATCGGCTTCCCGCGATCTTCACCTTGTGGAAGGCCTGCCAACACTTCGCTTTCCGGTCCGCGGCCGCCAAACTTACTTTTATAGTAGTAATTTTTTTTAGGGACTTTGAGTCGCTTTTATCGACTATGTCAGCCCCATCGTTGCTTAATCAAGAATTGCATCAACTTAGACTAACTTAACTAAGCACTGGACCCGATTCGACATGCACATTGCTTAAATAGCCTAAAACTAAATTTTCTAATTTTTAAACATAGTTTAGACGGCAGATTTAACAAGTGCTATTCCAGAATGTCAATACAATATTGAATGAACCGCCTAAAATAAGAAGCGTCAGATTCAAATTAGCGCTGTCATTTGATTATGACAGCTGCTCGTAGGCAAAGTGTTTTAGCGACACCTAAATAAAATTAGGAAGTTTAGATAGAGGGCACTGTAGAATCGGATCCACTATCTAATTTAATTTAATCGAGTTTTGTGTGAATCTATATAATAGCTTAGCTTCTACCGAGCCTGGAAAAGCCAAAATGCTTTGCAATACACAAAATGCCTTAAGAGTAGTAAACAATGCCGTTCTTTCTGCTTCATTCCGAGCACATCCCATTAAAATATGTTGAACATCTTTAGTATATTATACTAAAGGGGCTTCTAAACGGGCCATATTTTCACTGCAATATGTGGCCGGCAACTATTATACAATATACAAGGAAGAGAGGGACACCAATAGTTGCCGGCCACATATTGCAGTGAAAATATGGCCCGTTTAGAAGCCCCTCAAAATAACTGTCGTTAGAGAATGTATGATGAGTTGAATAGATATGACAGCACAAAACAAGATGTGGACGCTATTAAATTATTTTTGGAATGCCTCTGTTATTCCACGCGAAAAGGTGGTACCTATAGTAACTATTCCCGAACAACTCTTGTTTAGCAAACAATTTAAAAAACGGTTAACATTTTAAACAATATAAATCTGCTTTTTTATCATTTGTCTGCCTAATAAACAGTCGAGCTGCAAAATAATTACTTGGGCAGCAGAGAAAACATGTCTGTAAGCAGTTTAATTGAGAGGTGTGCATATTAAAATAATGGTTATCTATATAAATAAGCGGATTGCGTTTAGTTTGAAAAATCAGCCGCGATGTCCAGTAAAATCACCTGGGATCCCCTACCTATTAATTTTGTACGTGGGGGGTCCTACCAGGTGATCTTACTGGACATCCCCAAATCAGCAGTGTTCGTTATTATGGGCGGAGTGAAATCAGACCACGTGACGCGACCACCCAAGCTTTGGTATTTTTGAGGCTAGTAGTAATTACAAATTAAGTTTTGTCACACAAATTTAGAAATCACAATCACACTCTAGATTAACAGAAATTTGTATCATAAATATGAGGTAGGTTAGGTTAGATTCCTTTTTATATCATGAGGGCCAGAACAACCCAGAAATAGGAGCTCCGCGTGAGCGGAGCTCCGTCGACTCTGTAAAAGGGCATTGGGTAAATTTGTTTGAAGAATATTGTCATATTTTTTTTCAGCGGCCACGGATGATTTTTACATAGTTATTTAGAGGACCTCTAAATACACATAGATATATATAATTTATGGCGGTAAATAATATCGGAGCGGAGATTTTAAAGATTTAAGTATTCAGTTTTTAGTACATAAGTACGCCCAAGTATGAATATTTAAATATCTCGGCTCCGATGCACTTTAGAGTTATACATTACATAACAAAATATGTTTATTTTTAATAATTCTATCATAATTTACCACTTTTACGAATGGCCGCTCACCTTGAAAATGTATGAATTTTACAAATGAAAACACTTTTACCCAAACCCCTATGTAAATTTGATGGTGGGTTTGGCATTATGTGCGTTGCCGACACGGCAGTCAATTTGCCCCCTTTTTTTTGATAGACAAAATGAAATATCCTGCTTACCTACTGATTGCTTACCAAAATTTGATTAACTGTGGGCCGCTCAATGCAGCTCAAATATTTAATTTGCTGATCAAAATAATTTAGAGCAGTTTATATCATTAATTGCAGACAGATACTACCATAAGTTGCTTACCAACTAGCTATTTTGGCTGACCAAGTAGGTATTTGTTCCTGAGTCTTGGATGCTTTCTTTGTTTTTCTCTATATAAGTATACCAGCTGTTCCCGTGCCCACTTAGTTGGGCAATAAACACTTTGTTGTGTTAATAAATAGCCTATGACACTCACAAATAACGTGGCTTTCTATTGGTAAAATAATTTTCAAAATCGGTTCAGTAGATCCAGAGAGTACCCCCTACAACCTCACAAACTTTACCTCTTTATAATATTAGTATAGAAGTATAGATATAGATTAATCGTTGTCTAGTACCTATTGTACAAGCCTAGAACTTAGTTTAGGCCTAGGTTATTTAATTTATGAGAGGCAAAAAAAGAAATGGCTTCCTTATGCCGCAATATTTACGAAAAGTCCTGGAACCTAGGGTGACGGCACCAATGATGGACACTTTTAGCTGACAGGCACCAGTAATGGGCACTTCACTCTTAATTCAAATTGTATACGGACCAAAATTGATTGTTATTCATTTGTTGCGAAACAAATGAATAACCCTTATCTTCTGTAAAATAAGAATCAAGTGTTCATTATTGGTGCCTTGTCCATTACTGGTTCCATCGCCCTACATAGTCATGTGATAACAACTGATTCAGCCACTCGCTCGACACATAATTCAAGTTCAACTACCTAAACAGACAGTATATTCCGTCATACGCCGATAAATCACAAACAAAAAACCCATCTGATTTGCAAATATACTTTCGCCACGCACGCTCGCCACAGTTCAGGCGTAATGTGCTATTAAAGAACTCTCCGTCGGGCTCGTCGATGAAGAAAGACTGGTTAGCTGATACGTTTCCAGGTGCCTTAGAAAAGGCGTGTCATGATTTTCATTTACTAATGTACTTATTTGAATTTTGCATGAAATGAACTGCATAGTTTCGATCTGTATACACATCTCTATTAATGTATTTTATGTTTGAAAAAATGACCTTCTGCTGGAGTTTCTTGCGGCGCTTCTTCTCCGCAATGATGGTCTTGTCCGAAGCGCTAGTAAATTCACTTTATATTACCGACGTCTAAAAGAGCCCTCCTATGTGGCCAATTTACTGAATAAATATTTTCATTTTGATTTTGATTTTATAACAAAACGATGCTTATCTCTTTCAGAGGATTGAGCTAGCTATCCAGAGAGGTAATGCAGCCAGTGTCATCGGGACCATGCCGCGGACGGACCTGTTATTTTTATATTTTTGTCTGATTATTATTTTTATATTTTATTGTTTACTAGTGACCCGCCCTCGCTTCGCTTCGGTTTATGCCAGTTTTCTGTAATACTCGTACATAATGCAAAACTTATTATACATATAAACCTTCCTCTTGAATCACTCTATCTATTAAAAAAAACCGCATCAAAATCCGTTGCGTAGTTTTAAAGATCTAAGCATACATAGGGACAGACAGACAGCGGGAAGCGACTTTGTTTTATACTATGTAGTGAAGTAGCTTTTTTTTTATCAATGTGTATGGTTTGAATATTTAATTGTAATTTTATTCGTTTTATAATTATAACACCAAAATGCGTAATTTCGTAGGCAAAAGAAGTAGGCAATTTCTAACGTCTTAAATTACTCTTTAGATAAAACCTCCCGATATGATACCGTCTCCTTCTTTCATTAGCATTTAATTTAGATAGTCACGTTATCCTCGTAAGACCCGCCATACTACAAACAGGGAGTTTTTTGTCAGTGGGACTTTGAATCTACCGTCAAGGCAATAAAGTTCATTTACGTTTGTCCGATAATGACATTTTCATTTTACGAACATAGGAAAATAAACCTTATTCCCATTGCAACACAGTTCAAATTAAATTGCTTGGATAATCTACATCCTATCGCACACTGGGTTTTACGAGGAGGGTATGTGACGGCTTTAGTGCTAACGTAGATGATATATGTATTAATTAAGCTATCATTCTAATATACTTAATGCCGGGCTTAGACTTTATCTAGACCCAAATCCGCTAATGAATGAATGAATGAATGAATGAATGAATGATATTTATTTTCCAAAGCAAGTCACATACATTGCATGTTATGTCAAAAGCACAAAAAATTACATTGGAATCGTCAAAAATATTCACAAATTTATAATCAAAAATAGAAATGAAGTCAGGATAACCATAAAAATACAAAACTAAGGAGTTATCACCGTTAAGGATCGTCTTAAAAATAGCAAGCAACCAAATTAGCATTTTTTTTTAAAATAAATAACATAATAAGTCAAAACATCAGAAATAATAAAAACAACAAACAGATTAAATCAAAACATTTTAAATAATTTGTGTACCTAATTATAAATTAAGGTCCATGAACTCTTTGACTGAGTATAATGCATTTTCCAATAAAAGGTTTTTCAGCCGGCGTCCAAATGCTTCGTCGGATGGTTCATTCCTAAGTTCGGAGGGTAGACGCTCGTAAAAGGTGGGGCCAATCACGTGCGGGCGGGCGGGCGATTCGACCAAACGGGAATAAACATTATTCTTCGAATAAATCGCTAGTTAATTGAGAGTAAGTCAGTTTTCCATTTTACCAAAGATAATTCTAAGAATAGTGAACCTATTCGGGAATATGAACTATAACAACGTTTCGCGTGGAATAACAGAGTTATACCTCGAATAATCTAATGGCGTCCAAATTTTGTTTTGTGACAGTGACAGTTTTGTTTAGTGACAGTTATTTTCCAGTCCTATATCTATATGTGTATACAGGGAGGCCGGAAAGAAGAAGGCCAAAAAAAAAATTAGTATGGAGAAAGTAACTTTGTGTGATTACACAAAAAGTCATAATGAAAAAAAAGCTGGCATGTAATTTTAAAAACATCCTAAGTTCATAATTATTCTGTCAATGTAAGAAACCAATGAAAAAATACTAAACTAATACATGAACTCAAGGGTTTTTCATAACATGCACATAAGGAAAAATTACAAAAATTCTGATTAAAATGATCAATATCTCTCAAAATACTAAAAATCGCGGAACATACATGGGGGTGATTCGGACACCCCACGACACGAGGGACCTAAATTTTTTTTTGGACGTCAATCTTTGGGCCACCCTGTAGGTATACACATATAATTATATATAAATGACCCCCTATTTCTCCTGGTCACGCTATAACTTGTAAACGACTGAAACGATTTGGCTGATTTCTTTTTTTGTGTATTCGTTATTGTCAGGACAAGGTTTGTATAAAAGAAACAAATTGAAAACAGAAAAAGTCGGAAATTTACAGCGGGGCGAAGCCCCTGGCGGGCTGCTAGTAATACTATAAAAGTAAGTTGACATGACTGAAGTTTTGACATAGTTTCGTTGTAGGTACAGCAATATTTTTTTGCCGGGTAATGCATTCGTTTATCATTCACTCAACTAATTCGAGCTAGTAATTGGGTTATCCCATAATTTTGTAATGAATAGTGATTCAAAAACCATTTCGAGAAAAAGGGTTGTAGAACCATTCCCTGTTATCAGATTATTTTACAAAATTAGTATTAAATAGTTATTTCTAATTTATCACTTGACATTATTTGACCTGTAATGTAGTGACGTCACGATCTTCATTGGTAAGTTGTGTCTAATCTGTGATCAACCATAGTACTGCATATAATATGAGTCTGAAATGCAGTAATATATAAATAATGTATATCGAATTTTGTCTTATTTATTTCTGTTTTATTTTAACGCTTATTAAAATAAAGACAATTTTTAACAGTATATAAACATGACAATGTAAGATCTTTAAAAAAATGGAATGATTAAAATACAAGTCCGTTTTGGAACCTCCGCCCGTAGGCTAGTCTGTGGGTGAAATTGTCAAACTCAACAAACGGCCGAGGGAAATTACATGACTTGACATTCACATTTTACGTGATCTGACAGAAACGCGTACTCTCAAATGAATTCAATAGTTTTAAAGCATGTCTCAAACAAACCAACTTGTAGTGACGTCATAAAGCCATTTTCTTTAAAAATTCAAATAAATTAATATATTGATTTAAATGCAAAAACCGTGAAATTAGTGTCTTCAATTATTCTATTTTATAGAAAAGTAAAATAAAATTGTGGAATAAATATATCACTAAGGCCGCATTTCACCAAACTGGAATAAGGTCTTATACCTAGATTAAACGCCGAATTTGTATAGACTAATCCCGGAGTAAGTCTTATTCCAGTTTGGTGAAATGCGGTCTAAGTAGTATAGTTATTGGTTAAGCGTACAAGTGTCTTCAATGTCAGAGCATCGACGTCAAAGATATGTTTACACTTTATTACCTTGTCACTTTATCCGCTATGACAACTTTATATGGCAGTTAAAACATGACGTTAAATCGACAAGGTACTAAAGTGTAAACATATTTATGACGTCGACTGTACCTACATTAGAACTCATAGGTACATAACAACCGCTGGGACTCGAACTCGGTACCTTGTGGTCACGATTCGACTCTCTGACTCAGCCATTACACGGTCAATCTACCGTTGATACTTATGATCTACACATGATAACCGTCTTTATAGAGGAAATCGCCAAGCAGTGTTCGCAATGCTGTGTTCCGGTGTGGGGATAAAAAAACCGGTGAAATTACTAGCGAAGTCTTGAGATTGCAGTCTTGAGATTGTAGTCTTGAGATTTCAAATGTTTATGGGGTTCAGATCCCACTTTGCCTCGCTTCTATTGCGTGCCTTCCAGATGCCATCAAAAAAAAATGTGCGATGTAGACGGTAAACGAGCACACACCTGATTTTAAGTGGAATCTAAACCCCATAGACATATCAATCTCAGGATTTTGCAATCTTAAGATGATAATCTGAAGACTGCAAATGTGTTGGCTTGGCAACCCTGAGAACTTAGATGGAATGCCTCAATGCTAGTCAATTAATTTGTTAGGATTCATATTTGACAAATTGCGTCACTTTGACATGGTTCCATAGTGGCCTAGAATCAAGTTGGTTGACCGTACAAAAAAAAGGGCTATCTCACACCAATTGACCTAGTCCCAAACGAAGCTAGTCTTGTACTACTTAAATAGAGAAATAAATACTTAAATACATAAAATCATCCAAGACTCGGAGACAAATACGCGCGCTCATCACTTAAATATTTGCCCATACCGGTTATCGATCCAGAGGGCCCTGCAAAGATGCACTACGCTAACTAACGTTTCTATTCGATTCGTTTTTAAACCAATCGCGTCACTGGGAGATGACGTGATACGAAAAGTCACGCGGTCTACCAGTGACGCGATTGGTTTAAAAACGAATCGAATAGAAACGTTAGTTAGCGTAGTGCATCTTTGCAGGGCCCTCTGGGACCGCTAGCTTCGTAGGCAGGGTTACTACTAACTAGGCATACGCGTCGTCAGAGGTTGTCCGTCATATTTAAGGTCTGTTCATCATTACTTGACTTATATAGTAAACTACTTTCTAACCTCAAAATTAACCTTTTTTGGCTAAAACAGCAATTTTAAACAAAATAAAGCAATCACAGACAATACATTGGCCAAGTGATGTCCATAATGTTAACTCGGTTTACGTTATTTACGATAAACAGAGGTCGGACAATTGGGTGTCATTACTCGCAATAATGTGGACATGACTCCAAAGATTTTAATTAAACAAATTAAATTATATTAATTGATTTCTTACCAGAGGGCTCAGACAAAATGCACTACGCTAACTAACGTTTCTATTCGATTCGTTTTTAAACCAATCGCGTCACTGGTAGACCACGTGACTTTTCGTATCACGTCATCTTCCAGTGACGCGATTGGTTTAAAAACGAATCGAATAGAAACGTTAGTTAGCGTAGTGCATCTTGTCTGAGCCCTCTGAACTTTAATCTTGATCCTTTGCAGGACAGTAATAAATAAATAATACAAAGACGTGAGGAGTGGCCATTAATAATCTACTTAAGTTTGCTCCACTAACATCTGTGGATTGCGAAAGGAGCTTATCACCTCTTCAGTTTATTTTAAACGTGAAAAGCAATAAACTAACCACGGGAAAATTATGAAAATTACTGTTTATTTGCTTTAATAAAAACACAATAACACGTCTTTGTATTATTTATTTATTACTGCCCTGCAAAGGATCAAAATTATTTTTCGGGTAAGTAATCAATGAATGTAATTTAATTTGTTTAATTAAAATCTTTGTAGTCATGTCCACATTATTGCGAGTAATGACGCCCATTTGTCCGACCTCTGACGATAAAAGAGCTATTTTAGTCAAAAAAGATTCATTTCGAGGTTAGAAAGTTGTTTACTATATAAGACAAGTAAGGATGAACAGACCTTATGTATTTTAAGGAATGTTTTCAAAGTTAAGAGGAGGTTGAAGCTAAAAAAATCCATACAAAATGCGAAAACGTTTTTCTCCCCTTAAACCTATACTCGAAAATCTAATTAAAGACCAACATCTGACAGTTCCCGTCTTGATTATTTCGTTATTATAACATTATTTCATAAAAATATGAATGAGAACTCGTGTAACCAGTAATATTAGGGTAAGTTTTATTGATAAAAATACCTACGCTCAAACCAAAATGCAGTAATCACAGCGAATGTGCGCTGGTTGAGGTTAGGATTTTGGTCTTAAATTAGGTTTTCGAGTATAGTTCGATTTTTACGATTTTTGAATATGTTGTAGATATCATGTAATAGTAGATTGTATAACTAGGGTCTAAAATAAGCCATACCTAGTACCACGAGATGGTTATTTTCACGAGCAAAGCGAGGGAAAATTGTTCGAGGGGTACCTAATATGGCTTTTAGACCCGAGTAATACATTCTACTTTTCACTTCGATTGTGAGAAAATAAAAACATTACCTATACAAAAGTAAAAAAATAGCAAATGTTATGCACCACGAATTCTACGGCGAAAATATTGTTTTAATTTGGCGGCATATTTTTTTTAAAACTACTTTGACACAGATATAAAATATAGACACCGCAAATAAACGCCACTGGCCGTGTGAGTATTAAGCGCTTCAAAGCGTTGGACAATCGATTTAATCATATTTTAACGATTGTAAAATAGGGACTAGAAAACACCTAATGTTTTGAGAAATGAATTCTGTTACCTGATTAGTCGATTTTAATATAGCTGTATTCAGTGACCTAGTTCTTTGCAATAACTACAACATATTCAAAAATCGTGGAAATCGGACTTGATTTAGGTGGTGAGAAACGTTATTGCCCGGAGCTAAATTTGTATGGTTTTTTTTTAACAGCCGCACTATTTTAGCGGATCTTCACAATCCTCTTAACGGGCATATTATCGATTTATGTCAAGTTGTTTACTCGATAGGTCATTCAGTAATTTATAATAAATAATATTCGAGTCTATAAACAAACCGCTTTTGTTAACCAGCAATACCTGGAACTTTTTTTAATTAATAAATAAAAAACCGGGCAAGAGCATTTCGGACCATGCTCAGTGTAGGGTTCCGAAGCCGTTACTACAAACAAAAAACTAACAAGTATGAGCTAATTTTGTATTTGGCCATTCTACTTTTCAGTGTACAATTTTGTTATCGTCCGATAAAATCTATACCAAATTATGAATTCGCGTATTAATAAATAACATGAACTTGGAATGATTAAGTTTAACGGTTTTCAAAAAAACAACTCTTAAATTACTCAGTTATCGTTGAAGAATCTTGGTAACTCAGTGGTAAATTGCACTTTTTCCATAGAAAAGGCGGGGATATCAACCTCCACTGCGTCACTCACTTTATAGTTATTACAAATAACGTTTTATGAATTAGGATAATTCTAAATATAAACTTGTCTAAGTCCCTCTTCGATTTTCAAGTTAGAAAACGCAGCACTTCAGCCCTTTGGTTGAAATAAAAATAGTTTAGTGAGAACGTGGCTAAAACTTATGTACAACGAAGAGTAGAATGGCCCATTTAAAGTTATTAGGTGTTGTCTTAAATTATTATTATCTAAATTACATTGTGTCACCAAACTATGTAAAAAATCTACAAGGGGTTCCTCAAGGAAGCGTATTAGGGCCTCTATTATTTTTAGTATATGTAAACGAGTTTCCCCTAGTGATTGACCACTTGTGTGTAATGTTTGCTGATGATGCCACAATATTTATATCTGAGGAAAAACTAAAGGGCTCTGATATTACTCAAGAGACGTATAATACACTAAGAATTGTGGTTAAATGGTTATCATCTTTAAATTTAAATGTTAACTTAGACAAGACGAAAATTATACAGCTTACGAACTATAAACAGGAATCACAATGTATAGATATAATAATAAATAATGAAAAAATTGAACAGGTCAAGAACACGAATTTCTTAGGTGTTACAATAGACAACAACTTAAACTGGAAGACTCACATTGAAAAAATAAATAAAATAATTTCAAAGAGCTGTTTTGCACTTTCAATGTTAATTAATATAACATCAATTGAGGTTGCTTGTAAGGCTTATTATGGTAATGTTTATCCTCAACTGACATATGGCATAATTTTTTGGGGTAACTCAGTAAATGTTGAGTCCACTTTCCTTCTTCAAAAGAAATGCCTACGCATCATATTTAAACTTAAAAATACGGAATCCGTAAGAAACGTATTTAAAGACTACAGAATTTTAACCCTGACGTGCATTTATATATTAGAAATAAGTTTATTTGTTAAGGAGCGTACTGACGACTTCAATAAAAAAAGTGACTTTAAGATAAATTTACGATCTCAATATAAAAATGACTTATGTACAGTTCGTCCTTCTAGCTATATACTGAACAAAAGCACTTATGTCACTGGAATAAAAATACATAATCATTTACCGGAATGTATAAAGTCGCTATGTAATGCACAGTTCAAAAATAATCTTAAGGAATGGCTACTTTGCAAATGTTTTTATAATTTAAATGATTTTTTTTCTGTAAAGTATTAAATAATAAAATGTAGATGTAAGGTTATTATTGTACGTCCGAAATGGGCAAACTGTTGGAACTATTAATCTATTGATTTTGACATGTAATAACAATTGTACACAGTTTGACAATAAATGCTTATCTTATCTTATCTTATCTTATCTAAGTTTTTTTTTGTATTTATATTATTAGTTTACTAATAATTTTTCATTATTTCCCTCACAGCACCAACATTAAATTATTTCTGTTTAGCCCATTGGTTAATTGTTTGACTAGTAGAGAATGCTTCAAGGCATTAAGTCCGCCATTTGTACCTACTTTCTGTGTTGTGCAATAAATAAATATTTTATTCGGTATAAAACTTTAGCCGCCTGTCTTTCAGGAACCAATCAAGTCTACATAATTGATAGCTTTCCTTTTAAATCTGTTGTTGTTGTATTTAAGATAGTTTTAGATTTGTAGCACTCGTAGTTTTAGCTGTAGGTACGTGCAACTCTAGAGAAAATTACGCTTTACGAGTACAATATTTCCTAAATGTTCCAATAATACCACATTCAATGTTATAAATTATAATGTAAAAGTCGGCGTTATGTTGTTATGTATGGCCTATGCCAAATCACAGCTATGTGGTAGTACCAAAAGACTGTTAATAACTTTAACAAAAAGCAAGCTTTCAAAACCCGACTGTTGCTAACCAACTTTAAATCGTTATAAATCATAAATGCTCATTTAAAATCAAAAATGACGAAAGAAACCTAAAGATGATTTTTAAATCCCTATTCAATGATACCCCACTTGTCATACTTGGTGGACATTTTTTTTTTTTGCACATTATAGCGTCTGGTTGCCGCCATATTGAATCTTGATTACTGTCATATCTTCAGTGACACTCACCAGATTGAGACAAATCGATTAAGATAAAAGATGTTTATTCAGTAAGTAGGCCGCACGGGCACTTTTACACGTCAAAAATCTACCAGCGCTTCGCAAGAGACCACTGCTGAGAAGAAACGCCGCAAGAAACTCAACAGTCAGTCGTTTTTTTTAAAAATTACTTATACAATTATAGAACTTAACCAAGCATTATATAAAACAATGAATTTAACATTAAAATATATATATCATGCGTAGTTGAGCAGGAAAATGTGTCAAAACTCAGTATGTTCAGATGAACTCTTAAATTGTAATAATAATAGTATACATATACTTACCCATGACGGTGCAAAACAACCACATAGTTTTGATACATTCTCCTACAGAAACCGTGTCCCCTAGACAATAATTATACCTACAATGTTTAGATATTTTCCTGACTAAGCTATTACTAAGTTATTTAGGTGTTTAGGTGGCCAAGCATTTTTATCTGTTAGATAGTCCTCGACCCTATAATAAGCTTTCGACATCAACGACTTTTTCAAGTAATTTTTAAGTGCTGGAAATGATAACTTTAAAACTTCGTCAGGTAATTTATTATAGAAATGAATGCATTGACCAACAAATGATTTATATACCTTACGGACACGAAATTTTTTAATAGCAATTTTATTTTTATTTCTTGTATTCAAATTATGTATATCACAATTCTTAACAAAAGAGTCTTGATTTTTAATGACATAAATAATATTCTCATAAATAAATTGTGACGCTACTGTCAAAATACTAATTTCTTTAAATAGTAATCTTAAGGAATCACGGGAGTTTAGGTTATATATGGAACGAATGGCTCTTTTTTGTAACACGAATATAGTCTGTATGTCAGCAGCTTTTCCCCAAACCAGAATACCGTACGACATAACACTATGAAAATAACTATAATAAACTAAGCGAGCTGTCTCAACATTGGTAAGTTGCCTGATTTTCCTAACAGCATAAGCTGCCGAACTTAATTTACCTGCTAGTACTGCTATATGGGGACTCCATTGCAAGTTTTTGTCTATAGTTATCCCTAAGAAAAGCGCCTTGTCCACCATCTCCAAACACTCATCATTTAGAAATATACTAGATTTTACCGGTCTAACATTAGGCAAAACGAACCTAACACATTTAGTTTTCTTAGCGTTAAGTAGCAAATTGTTAATAGTAAACCAATTAAGTACTTTAACCAGCGTGGCGTTTATCCTACTGTAATCGACGGATTTTCGGTCCATCTTGAAAATTAATGAAGTATCATCAGCGAATAGCACAATATCACAAAGGTTATCTACCGTGGGTGGTAAGTCATTTATATAGACCAGAAATAAGAAAGGACCTAATATAGAGCCCTGAGGCACACCTAATTTAACAGTTGCTCCAATGGACTGTGTTTGGTTTACAACAACCGTTTGTGTTCTATCGCTAAGATATGAAGACATAAGATTTAGAGAATTATTTGACAGACCATAATGTTCTAATTTTAATATAAGAGTCGCATGATCTACCTATTGACATAAGAATCATCAAAATCGGACAACGGGTTTAGGCTGTGAAACACATTACCCTCCTCCTTCGGCAGTCGGGTAAAAAGGGCCTGTTGTTTGATCAGTAGGAAACTAACTAATCGTTAAAAACCGTTAACTAATTGTTAAAATTCAAAAAAGGAATGGAAAATTTGACACATTTCCTTGAGACCCATCCTTAAAAAGCATTAGTTACGATTTTTAACGATTAGTTAGTTAACTACTGATCATACAACAGGCTATTAGTTAAACATGGTTTAACCGCGGACAGACAGGCGGACATGGCGAAATACGTATGTAAACACTTTATTGTACAAAAGAAAAAAACCAGAACAATACAATTAATATAAAAATATGTACAAAGGCGAACTTATACCTTTAACGGATCTCTTCTAGCCAACCCTTGAGAGATTGAGAAAAGTGAAAGGTTGTGCATCGAGTACGCAAGTGTACAAATAATATAGGTTCCTTGTGGACAACGGAACCCTAAAAACACATTCATCTGTATGTATAACGAATAAATAGATAGAACCGCCGAAACAATGGCAACCCGTATTTTAGAATTAATAATGAGGATTGTGAAAAGCCGGTAAAATCGCGCAGCTGTCAAAAAAAAAACCATACACATTTAGCTCCGGGCGATAACGTTAAATCACGCTAACTCAAGTTCGATTTCCATGATTTTTTAATATGTTGTAGTTATTATAAAGAACTAGGTCTGTAAGTTTCTGTTTTTTGGTTTTTAAATTTGCTTCATTCTAATATTTTCTTTAAATAAATAAATAAATATCCGGGGACAATGTCACACCAATTGACCTAGTACTAGACAACGATATAAATACTTATATAGAGAAATAAACACTGAAATACATAGAAAACATCCAAGACTCAGGAACAAATATTCGCGCTCATCACACAAATATCTGCCCTTTCCGGGATTTGAACCCAGGACCGCTAGCTTCGTAGGCAGGGTCACTACCAACTAGGCCAACGTGTCGTCAAAAACAATAATTAATTAATTAATATTTTCGTGTAAAGGAAAACGTACAGACATAGTTTTTCATGATATCTACAACATATTCAAAAATCGTAAAAATCGGACGAGGTTTAAGGGGAGAGAAACGTCATCGCATTTTGTATGGAAATCTTTACCTTCACAATCCTCTTAAATCGATAGATTTTCTATAGTTATTTGCTGAATTGTATTTATTTGTAATACACAAATATTTTTTTCAAAAATGCTACATTATACCTGGGACCGGTAGCGTCATAGTCAACAGTATTTTTTTAAAGTTAAATACTTACCCATGGTCGCCCATGGTCGCCCTGTTCGGAGGTCCTTAAAAAACAACGTCAAATCTTCAAAACAGCCGTCACTTAACGTAACATGTATGCCGTTCCTGATCGTAGGCCAGGCCAGCGACATAGACGACGGATCGTAAACAGCGTATATTACTTCCCGATGTTGAAAGTTCCGAAAGAAATTCCTTTTTGAATTACGTTGAGTATTAACTGATACGCAAAGTAAACAAAAGAGAAGCGGTTTCAACATGATGCGTGCGCACGCGCGGACCGCTAACATTAATGTGCCTTATTGGTCATTTAGAAATCTTTTATGAGCGATCGGTTATTCTGTTATGTTGAAAAGGCAAGCGAGTTCCATTCACGTTTGCCCGTGGTCTATCTCATAGTCTTGGTACCGTTAAATGTTCATACTTTGCCCCCCACGGGTAATTATGCTACATGGTTGATGAGGTACTCTGTATTGTGAATCCTTCTATTACTTTCATTTACTTCGTGGCTGGATTTATACATCGATTATTTTTAGAAAATTTGTCACCGACCCTGACTTGTTAGCAATGATCGGAATAGGTAGAGTATATTTACCTAAACTTGCAAAAGGACATAATACAGAGTGGTTACAACCGGGTGAAATATTAATTTGTTTTTATTGAATGCCGGTATTATCGGATTACCGGTGTTTTTCCGGCACTAGTAAATGTAGTCGCAAGAAAATCTCCCGTTTATGCCTCTTCTACGAAGTTTAGGTAAATGTGAGTATATTTAACTAAACCTATTTAGATCCTTAATAGAAATGAGTTACAGGCCCCTTTTATGACTAACATAAAATATCCCATACCGTAAGTAAATATTACGTATATTTAGCATTAAAGATACCGGAAATCTAGAAATCAATAAAAATAAATTAATTTTTCACCCGGTTGTAACGGGCTATATTATGTCCTTTTGCGAACGTTAGGTAAATATACTCTACCTATTCCGATCACTGCTTATTAGTAACGAATGAAATAGTCACTAAATAGAGCAGAGTTACCAATGGAGGAGCAAAGTTGCATGGCACTTGCAGGGAAGAACCCGCGCGTGATTTGTCCCACCTTTTACGAGCGTCTACCCTCCGAACTTAGGAATGAACCATCCGACGAAGCATTTGGACGCCGGCTGAAAAACCTTTTATTGGAAAATCCATTATACTCAGTTAAAGAGTTTATGGACCTTAATTTATAATTAGGTACATAAATTATTTAAAATGTTTTGATTTAATCTGTTTATTGTTTTTATTATTTCTGATGTTTTGACTTATTATGTTAAATATTTAAAAAAAAAATGCTAATTTGGTTGCATGCTATTTTTAAGACGATCCTGAACGGTGATAACTGCTTAGTTTTTGTATTTTTATTGTTATCCTGACTTCATTAATATTTTTGATTATAAATTTGTGTATATTTTTGACGATTCCAATGTTATTTCTTGTACTTTTGACATAACATGCAATGTATGTGACTTGCTTTGGAAAATAAATATCATTCATTCATTCATTCATTCATTCAAAGTAGGAATATTTTACGGTGCCACAAAGCTGTTATTTGGCATAATTACACAAGTAAATTACCCCGACAAAGTTATTAAATAAAATCGTGTTTTTGTGTACCTACGAGTAATGGAATGGAATGGATTCTTATTTTACAGAAGATAAGGGTTATATTGGTTTTGTAACACTCAATTTATGACCGTATGATCTTCGAATTAAGAGTTAAGTGTCGATTATTGGTACATGTCAGCTTGAAGTGTCGAACACTGGTGCCATTACGTTACCTTCCTCCATTCATGTAAAGCAAAGATATTTTTATTCTTTCATTTTAACATTAAAAGAGGTATTATGGATAGCTCTTAAAAAACATTACGAACATGTCAGTATACATTTTTAGATTTGGGTGGCCGTTAACTCGAAAAGTTTACCTAATTTCATAGTTGCTAATCTGAAAAATATCTTAATTGGAAGCACATACTGATAATAAACTTAAACTCGTAAGGCTCAGTGTGCAATAGGATGTTCATAATCAAGACAATTTAATTTGAACTGTGTTGCAATAAGAATAAGGTTTATTTTCCTATCATCATAAACTGAAAATGGATTTATCGAACAAACGTAATTGAACATTATTGCCTTGATGGTAGATTCAAAGTCCCACATACACAAAACTCCCCGTTTGTAGTATGGTGGGCGTTACGAGGTTAAAAGGAAATCTATCACGACTAAGTCTTGATTGGTCCTGATATACAGGTGTGTTATTCTCTCAAAAAACGGCGGCCGGTCGGACGGACGAGCGACTAAAAGCGGCGAATTTGAGTAGTCCCGTCCAACCGAACAAAACACATTTTAGCGCGTGCATTGTCAATTAGGGAGCCTTATACGTTCGAGAAGTCATGCTTCCAAATTGAATACACGCGCTAAAATGTGTTTCGTTCGCTCTGTCGGGGGACTACTTAAACTCGCCGCTTGGACCTTCACTCGAGCGAACGATCACCTTTGCTTGTTGAGAGAATCACATCACAACCAGGTGACTAAAGAATTTATACCAACTAAATCACCGTCTAAGACAGCACCAAGAAACTTTATATTAAAAAAACGGTCAAGTGCGAATCGGACTCGCGCACCAAGGGTTCCTTGTTTAAGACATTATGGTTACAAACGCAAAGGAAAATACTCATTTTGTTTTGAACTTTATTTTTTATCCATTACGGTCCATTTTGACTAGACTAAATTGTAATAGAGTTTTGTAGTTTTTTGATATGTTTTCCAAAACTGTGAAATTTGTCATCATTTCTTTTTTTGTCTAAAATATAAATAATTAACTTTAAATCGGGATTTTTCAGATTTTTAGGTCCATAAACTTCGGTGAACGGTCATTTTTTGTATATTTTTGGCTATAAGAAATCAAAAAGGACGTCACGGAAAATTATAAAACAAATATGTTTTGAAATTTACAGATTGAGCCCTTTCATAATATGACACCCCGTTTGCAAAAACCACTTTCAAATCACAGTTAAATCACTTCCATTTTTCAACCCCCCATTCTAGACCCCTTTTCAAATATTTAGAATAATCATTTCATTTGGTTTTGACTAAAAACAGATGCGGGCAAGGAATTTTATAGTGGTGATTATTATTTATATCTTTAATACTTGAGTAGCTTAGTTTAATTTTAATTTAAATTCGTTTAGTTTTAATTTTTAATTGTATTAATGTTGAATTCTGTACTTAGTTGGATGTAAATAAAGTCTTATATATAGGAATTTATACAACAGTATAGCTTTTATAGTTTCAGAGAAAAACTGCTGTGACATACAGACATTGGTACATACAGACAGACAGTCGGTGTCTCACCTTCCTCCTCCTTCCTTTCCTTTCCTTCCTTCCTTCCTTTCCTTCCTACCATTCCTTTTTTCCATTTTGGTACGGAACCCTCGTTGTCTGTCTGTCTGTCTGTATGTCACAGCAGGTTTTCTCAGCAACAACAAATAATATCAACTTGAAATTTGGCATAGTTGTACAACAGAAGCCGCATCTATTTTTAGTAAAAATAATATGAAATTAATTTTATATATAATTGAAAAGGGGTACCTATAGAATGGGGGGTTGAAAAATGAAAGTGGTTTGATTTTAGCAAATGGGTTGTCATATGAAAGGGCTTAAACTGAAAATTTCAAAACTATTTTTTTTTCTCCTTGATGTATATGTATAGCCAAAAATGTACAAAAAATTACCCTTCCCTTATCTCAGAAGTTTATTAATCAAAAAATCAGAAAAAAATCTGACGTATAGATAAGTACTTATATACATTTTATGGGAAAAATAAAATGAAGTGTTCATTATTTACAGTTTTTGAGAAATAACAAAAAAACTTTGAAAATCCGTATTAAAATTTAGACTAGTCAAAATGGACCTAATTGCATAGAAAATACAGTTTATAACGAATGAGTATTTTCTTTTGCGATTATCAAGCATATTATAATAAATATGGAACCCTCGGTGCGCGAGACCGACTCGCTCTTGACCGGTTTTTTTTAATGGGGCTATCGAAGTAGGGGTTATTCCAACCTGTTACCACCAATTTGTTACCACTGGTAACAGCTGGGATTTTTTTTCCCACCTGTTACCACTAAAGTACTCGGTGGTAACAAGTGGGAATATTTTTCCCATTTGTTACCACTAAAATATTTAGTGATAACTACCACCAATTAGTTTAGTGGTAACAGCTGGGAATTTTTATTCCCAGTAGTTACCAGCGGTAACAAATTGGTGGTAATAGGTGGGAATAACCCCGAAGTAGCAATAATGAACAGCTTCCGTGTTTTCACCGAACGGTCCCAACGGAAGACCAGCGTTCGCTTCACAGCCAGCACATGCTGAGTTGGGACGGATGAGTTGTTGGAAATAGAGTTGTTTTGGGTCAAGAAATCGCTCTGTCAAGTAGTCATCTTCAGGACAGTTCGTTTTCAACCCGAGCAACGCTCGGTATCCCAGGTACAATAAACTAAATCGAATGATCCCGCAAATATTATCGCATAGCACTCAACGAATCGTCGTAATATCAGAATACCTGTCTAAGATCCGAATAGGAGACGACCTTCACCCAGCTGTTTATTTGGTATGGTAGTCCAGAACTTTTAAAAAAAATATGCAAAAAATTGCTTGTTTAATAGACAAATTACATACTAATCGAAAGTATGAAGCCTATAGAATATGCACACGTTAGGTGTAGGTAGTCCAAATTATTAGTACTGACTTACCTGTTTATACCTACCTACCCAATAGTTATGATGGTAAAAAATAGTCAACCTAACATTCATACTTTCGATTGGTATGTAATTTGTCTATTAAACAAGCAATTGCAATTTTTTGTATTAAAGTTGATTATTTATTTGTAATTACTTAATTATATACTGGACTGAACATTTTCAGCCTATCTATTCGCCATATATTACTTACCATATTAAATTTGATATAAAATACTTTTTATCGAATAAACAGCCCGGTGAAGGTCGTCTTCTATTCGGATACCCTACTATAAGGATTCAGTGATTGCAGTGATAACACTTTCTCATCAAAACATCGTTTCAACCATCAAATCAAAGAACATAAACTAATTTGCAAGTACCTATGACTATGCCGGTATATGACACAGGTAAGGATAGGTATGCGAAGCGCAATTATTTAACAGCAAAAACATAACGAATTTCAAAATAATAACAACCGAGTGCGCTGTCAAATGCATCAGGTTACAATTACAAACCCGGCGCCTGACTATTTGCGTGCTGTCAGGAATGTGCTGAGCTCACATTTTGTTCAACTATCGTAATGCCACTCTTATTACGTGGTACAGGGATTCTCATCCTAGACACGAGATGCAAAGGGAAGACAACGTTGTCATTCACATAACATTCACTATGCTATGACAGTCAATGACGAAACATGTATGTCAAGGAATCCGCAATAAATCATGAAGAATAATACTTTTGTGTCCGAAGATCATAGAAACGACGGAGTGACGACCTAGTAAAGATCGCGGGAACGCGGTGGATGCGAAAAGCACAAGACCGGTCTGAGTGGAGAGCCTTGGGGGAGGCCTATGCCCAGCAGTGGACGTCTTTCGGCTGACATGATGATGATGATGATGGTGATGATGATGATGAAGATCATAGCGAAGTTCTAGGTAAACCAGTGATCCCCAAAGGGTCTATATCGACCCCCAGGGGTCGACGAGGACCAGCAAGGGGTCCATGTGAGTGGAAAAAATAAATCGGGGTCCATGAGAGGAAAATGAGGGTCCACGATAGTGGATCCCATTTAAATAGGGCGTGACTTTAATTTTGGCTTTCCTTTAATGGAATAATCCATATTCATACTTACACAGATATTAGGCACCTAGATACTTACTTACGTAATACTTTCTTATAAAAATATAAATATGCACGTATCTATCTATATAAATTGTTTTAATTTTCCCTTTGTGTGTTTTTATTTTGTTAAAAATTCATTTTCGCGCTAAATTTTAATTGTAGGTAGCCTGTGTCAAATTTTAGCCAACTAGACCTCCAACGTTATCCGTGCAAAAATCCGTACTCGTACTCGTAGACCTCTCTGTGTTAGTATAGATGGAGTCTCACTCCCACAAGTACACGACACGATATTTCTGGGGGTCACTCTTGACTCTGCTCTAAAGTGGGACGCACACATTGGCACTCTGTGTAACAAACTCTCCGGTGCTTGCTTTGCTCTGAGTAGGCTTGCAAAGGTTATACCACAACAACAACAACTAAGATTAAGCTACTTCTCGTTGTTCCACTCCGTGATGAGCTACGGACTCGAGTTGTGGGCCACTGCAGCGGAGTGGCGACGTGTTTTTGGCCTACAAAAGCGCGCCTTTCGCATCATCTCTTTCGCCTCACCTGGTACTCCTGCACGAGAACTCTTTAGGACTCAAAGCATCCTAACATTGCCCTTCCAGTACGTGTACGATGTAGCTAAATTCGTTAGGTGTAACATAGATCGTTTTCCCACTAGAACACCAACCCGCACGCGACTAGGATCCACAAATCGCTTACTAATCGCAAGCTCCAGACTGACCAAGTCAACCAAAACTAAGCACATTTTGAGACCGAAGGTCTACAACAGGCTACCTTCACACGACTTAGAAGGCAATGCAGGATTCTGTAATAAATTAAGGAAATGGCTTATTGACAATTCTTTCTACGATTTTAATGAATTCATCTTAGACTAATGAATTATAAAATGACATTTTAATTTCAAATTGTGTAATATATAACTTATTTTCAATATTATCTAAAGTACCTACTACAATGCAACTAACTATAACATAACCAAAGTTTTGTAATTATTTTGACATGTAATATTTTATAATATTATAAATAAATGAGTATGAGTATGAGTATGGTGTAGAAGATAAGGGTTATTCATTAATTTTGAAATAATCAATTTATTACCTTATGATCTTTGAAGATAAGGGTTATTCATTAATTTTGAAATAATCAATTTATTACCTTATGATCTTTGAATTAAGTGTTAAGTGTCCATTATTTATCGTGATTTACACGATTGCTACTATAATTGGGACCGGCATCTACATCACAAACTTCTAAACACTGCAACTGCACTGGAAGGTAGTAGGACCTTGTGCAGGGTCCGTCCGGCTCGCTACCACCATCTTATCCATTAACCTACCGCCAAACAGCAGTGTCCGCATTGTTGTGTTCCGGTTTGGGGATAAGACAGCCGGTGAAATGACTAGCATAGAGGCATTCCATCTTAGTCCTCGGGGTTGGCAACGCGTTTGCAGTCTCGTGAATGCGAATGTCTATGGGCCACAGTTTCCACTTAACATCAGGTGGCCTGTGTGCTCGTTTGCCTTCTCTATGCCATAAAAAAAAAACTCGCTCCATCGCTCTGAACCAAGGATCTAAAACGAACATTAGCGAAGCGTCACTTCACAGACCCTACCCAAGATGCATTACGCTAACTAGCGTTTCTATTTGTTTCGTTTTAAAAACCAATCGCGTCACTGGTAGATGACGCGATACGAAGTCACGTGATCTACCAGTGATGCGATTGGTTTTTAAAACGAAACGAATAGAAACGCTAGTTAGCGTAATGCATCTTGGCTTCGAGACGTGCGCCGCCCGCCGCTCCGACAGCGTGAGCGAGTTGCACATGACCCAATACTTGTTGATAAGGCAGCCACGCCTGAAGTTTTTTCTCCCTTCTTTATACTCGACTGCGCAACGCAAAGGAGAGTATTGTGTTTGGAAAACTTAAGGATGATTTTTAAATACCTATTCAACGATACCCCACTTGTAATAATTCGCCATATTGAATTTTGATTACTGTCGTAATCTTTAGTGACACTTATAGGTGAAAAACTTTAGTAGATGACTTCTTGCATGTAGTTGTAAACATCTGTATAGACCGTTCGAGATTATATATTTGACATTTGACGTTAATTCCATATAAGTTTTCTACACAACTACATGCAAGAAGTCATTTACTTAAGTTTTTCACCTATACAAGATTAAGTACCAATTTCACCATACAATGTTAACCACTTAACAGACGATTAGAGCGTTAACAACTGTCAAAATGTATGAACTAACAGTCGATTAACATTGATTAAATTTAACATCGTTTGGTGAAATTGGTACTTAGGGCCTGTTGTTTGATCAGTAGTTAAACTAACTAATTGTTAAAAATCGTTACTAATGGTTAAATCTCAAGGAAATGCGACAAATTTTCGATTCCTTTTTCGAATTTCAACATTAAAGCGCAATTCACACAGCGGGTCGGACGCCGAGCATGTCGTTTTCATCGCGGGACCCGCGACGGGCCTGCCGCGCTCGCCGCCCGCCACTACCAGCGCGCGGCTGCGGCGGGCCCGCTGTGTGAATTGCGCTTTACTTAGTTTAACTAGGTACTGATCAAACAACAGGCCATAAGTAAGACAAATCGATTGACATAACTATCATCCAAATCGGCCCACGCGTTTAGTTTCTAGAGCGCCACAAAGGAACAGACATACATACATATATGTATAGGGTGATAAACACATTACTCTCCTTTGTGTCGCGCAGTCGGATAAAAATCATCTTGGACCAGAGGGCTCAGACAAGATGCACTACGCTAACTTTTCTATTCGATTCGTTTTTAAACCAATCGCGTCACTGGTAGACCACGTGACTTTTCGTATTACGTCATCTTCCAGTGACGCGATTGGTTTAAAAACGAATCGAATAGAAACGTTAGTTAGCGTAGTGCATCTTTGCAGGGCCTTCAGTAGCGGCATCGAGTGATGGCACTTTTGAAGTTTGCTCGCTCATGAAGTTCCCTAAATATTGACAGCAAGTATAAAGGAACAGATGTCAAAATTTATTGTTGCAGATACCGGAATAGTGATGTACTGCTGGCGCTGTAATTTACCGAAACTCATTTCGTAACTAGCTTCATCTTGAGGTTGTTTTTATTTGCTCGCACTCTAGCGTTCATCGTTTTAATCATAACTAACAAAAAACACCTTAACAAAACAATTCGCGTGATGATAACAAAGGACCGCTGACTGGTACAACAACGTATGACAATGAAGTCACTGCACTTTCACGTCACCGCCGCCGGCAAACTCGCGTCCTAGCTCTGAGTTAACGTGGTTTAACGATTATTTATTCACTCATTTTAAATAATTTCACATTTTGAATATTTTAACACAATATTTCATATTTCTGACAATGTCTTCTTCTTCGAGCCACACAGTTTATTTCGAGAGTTTGATCTACAATTTATGGCCTTTTATTTTTATGCGTTCTTTAATAAAAAATTTAAAAATATACTTCTCGCACTTAACTGAAATTTTTACGACGGTAAAATGGAGTGTTTTACACATGGAATTAGTAAGTACTTACTAATTCCATGGTTTTACAACACTATTTGTCAGCTAGTGCAATCACTCGATGCCGCTCCTGTAGTAGGTTCATAAATATGTGTACACTTTATTGTCTATTTAATTTCATGTTTAGACTGCCATATATGAATTGTCGCAGCGATTAAAATGACAAGGTACTAAAGTTACAAGTGTATTCCCCGTGGCACAACTATTTGGCACTACTGGTCAATATTAGTATCATCAATAGGGGGTAAGTTTAGGTTATGTTAGTTCTTCAGAGGGCCCGAAGGGCCAAAATAATCCAGAAGGAGCTCCGCGGTAGCGGAGCTCCGTCGACACTGTTAAATCGCTTTTGGTTCGATAAAATTGGTACGGTAGTGCCACGCAGTAGTGCCTAGGGAAATAAATGAAGTTACATTATGAACTCGACTGGTCAGAAATATCTGACAACAAAACAGGTTAACAATGAAATAAAACGCACAACCAGTTAGTAATAGTATTTATTACCTGCAAAAGACAATAACTTACTCCCTATTATTTTATTCATGCACTTATTTATGTAAATACAATTGGCTAGATTTATGATACTGTTGTAATCATGTCACTGGAGTCTATAAGACGTTCACACACACGGACAACTGACATTTGACAAATATGACGCGACGCACGACTATTTTTTTTTCTTATACGAGTTGATTACATCTGCCTGGGCCGTTTGTTCGCCCGCTGCCCATCGTTCATGAATCCGCCTTGCTGTGGGAAAAAAATATATATATTATTACAGAGGGCTGTTAGAAAAGCTGGCAGAACATAAATAGACAAAAGAATTTATTTTCAGTCGTTGAGATAATAGAAGTGAATTTTAAATAACATAGAAAACGTTGCCAGCACAGCCTTCGATTTACATTATTTTAAATCGTTTCACAAAAGCTAATACGGATGGAATTAATCTGAGTTAATGACGTAAATGAGCCATCTTGAAATTGTTCTTGTACAATATGTCAATTAAACGTTCCTAAATTAATTCTGAATATCTGGGGCACGTTTTATAAAGCTACAAGTAACAATTTTACAGGTGTAAACTGGCAACACTGCTCAAATGGCTGGTCGTCATTGGTCGAAGTTGTGTCAAATGGAAACTTGTAACCTGTAAATTTGTAGCTTTATAAAACAGGCCCCTGTTGTACAAGTGTCACATTCAAAGCCTAGCCAGACTAAAGAACCAATTCTTGGGGTTATTCCGACCTGTTACCACCAATTTGTTACCACTGGTAACAGATGGGATTTTTTTTCCCACCTGTTACCACTAAAGTACTCGGTGGTAACAAGTGGGAATATTTTTCCCATTTGTTATCACTAAAATATTTGGTGATAACTACCACCAATTAGTTTAGTGGTAACAGCTGGGAATTTTTATTCCCAGTAGTTACCAGTGGTAACAGGTGGGAAAAAAAATCCCAGCTGTTACCAGTGGTAACAAATTGGTGGTAACAGGTGGGAATAACCCAATTATTGCTTGTCTAAGGGCCGTATTAATAAACTCATCTTGGTTGAGATGTCAGTCACAAGACACGTCAAAATTGACACCTTTCTATAGGTTGACATTTACTTTGACGTCTCTCGAGATGAGCATCTCAGTCAATACATGGCAGAATAAGAAATACGGCACTCAATGGCAGATGACATTAGTTCTGTTAATTCTATTATATAGCTGTTGTGAAACAACCTAAAATTCTATTTGGACTATCCTATTCTTTATCCCTATTGTTATGGGATTGTTAAAGTTACTTCTTATTAACTTGACAGTAAAGTCATAAACAACGAGATTACAAGGAGGAAACAAAGTATAATAGTCTGGTTTTAAGTGTTTTCATACCACTTTTACAGATGATTTAAGACTGTACGGAGCGTCCAGTGGCGCCCTCTTTACTATTAACCGATTCAGTGCGCCTGGCGTGTCATCAAATGTTTTTAACGTGCGGCGGATGACACGCTAGGCGTGTCATCATATTCTATGGTATCGTCCTAATAGAACGCGATTGCGCGATCGCAAGTTCGCGCGACTGTTTATATGACTGTTTACATACAAACAGTCGCGCGAGCTTGCGATAATCGCGTTCTATTAGGACGATACCATAGAATATGATGACACGCCTAGCGTAATGTAATGAAATAATTGTTCGCCGCCACAGACAAAAGTTTTCGAAAATGGACGACGCAACGAATCGGTTAATGTGTTTTGTAATAAACTCAAGTATTGTCATGAAATCGAAGAGTCGTTGTTTGTTGGACAAATGAATTAAAAAAAAAATCTTTCTAAGATGGTACAGTCATCAACTAGATTGGTATACTATAGAATCTTTTTATCATATTTTATTTTTAATGACTTTGACACTTTTGACAAGGTTCAATGGTGGCACATCCAATAGTCACTGACTGTACACAACGTATGATGGAACGCTAAATGGAATTTGAATGACTTTTACGCTAAGGGGTGATAGTTAGTTAAACTAAACAGGTTCATATACTTATTAGTTTCGGTTATTAGTTACTTTTGGTGCCATACAACTTATTCAAAAACATTGTAGCGATGACCAACGTTGAGTCAAAACTTCGTCAAGAGTAGACCGATACAAATATTAATCATGTGTAGACATGATTAGAATTAGGTTTAGTATCACTTTGACCCTATAACCCCATAGAGTATGCCTTTATACAATTCACCAGAAACCATAACCCATAAGGCAGCGGCTTAAGAACCAAGCGATTTATTTAAGGAAATAACTATTTCTATATCGTCTATATAGAAGAAAACTCACTACATTATACGTACTTAGTCAGTATTTCCTCTATATATATCTTAAGCCAAGGAGGCTTGGGTTTAATCCGGAAAACAAATATCAAAAAAAACATACCGATTTAAAAGCTAGGCATACTAAAAATATGAGAATGGCAGATTTATATTAGTTTTTATAATGGTTTCCAACTAAAACAACATCTACCGACTGCCAGTCTTTGATATATTTGGTGTCATATCCGTTCCAAATACTCAAACAGCAGATAGATTTGGTTACCTACGATAAAAAAATAAATGTTATTAGTATACAAAACATGTCAAATGCCAGGTCTCCATAGAAGCTTTGGCCTAAGATATAAATGTGACGGATAATTATAGAATTGCGTTTATTTGATGTAGAAAAATATTTAAAGTAATGCTGTGTTGTTAGTTTTTCTGAAGAACTTGTCTGATATTACTTTACATTACATACATTACTCGCAAGTTGTCTATATTTATAAAGTACCGTAAAATGGGGTGACTTTGGAAACGCGAGGCGACTTTGATAATATTTTGAATCATCGATTTTGTGCAATGTCCGAGTTATTATTAAGCTCTTTCGCGATATTACTTCCATGTTTCATATGCGAGCGCAAAATATTAGTAGTTCAAGTATTTTCAGACAAATTGGATTTAAAACCTTCGAAACCTAAAACCACTATTTTTTGACATGCTTCAGGGGTGACTTTGATATTGTGATGTAAACACAGGGATAATCAAAGTAGCCCCATTTTAAGAATCGAGATTTTAAGCTGCATTATTATTTTTTCTACTAAGCCGTCTCCCGTAGTCTACCTCTGCTGCTTTAAGTTACTCCAAATGAGCAGTCTACAATTCAATATTTTTAATAATTTATTTTACTTTTAAATGCGCGAGTTAAAGACGATTTATTTTTAAAATACAACCTATTACGGTATCTTAATAGATGGCTCAATTATTCGTATAAATTCCCTAAATGTGCAAGTAATAAAATTACTGAATTTAAATCTCATACAAAACAGGTCACATCAACATCCTTCGTATACGCGGGTTTTTTCCAAGATCTGGCATTGGCCTTTGAACCTAAGTTAACATATAAGTTAACAGTTAACATATTGCTAGCGGACATGTAAAAACTCCACAGTAAAATAATAGTTATGTCCTTGTCGAAATTGCGTGGTTATTTTGCCACCGCTTCCTAGATTGTGCAGGAAAGGTTACCTGCTCTCATGTAGTTTCTAAAACGCGAATCTCTGAAAAGAATGCACAGAACATATTAACGGCAAAGAGAACTGCAGGCCTATACCTTTAAAATACATTCATAGTATTTGTATATATTCAATTAAACTATAAATTCATTCACAATGAATATATAGATTAAATGCACACAAATTTACTGCATTTCTTTGCACATCTTTCTATGCACTCGTTTCGTAAAAACTTATTGATATAATGAGCATGCAAAAATAAAAAATGAGATAGAAAAAGCATTTGTTGAAATTGTTGCAAAAAAATACAGTGTGACTGATGAAGCGGTTATAAAAATGGTAACACAAAGGGCATAATTTGTTAAGGCAATTTTTAACTCCCATTATTTTGGAAAAAGGATAAGCGTTAGCCAACCTATAGGGCCTCTATTTCTCTAGGCAAAACCATGTAGCCTTACTTGACAGTAATGGCAGCCTGCAGGCCTATTGCCTAGCGCACTCGCAATCGCAATAGTTTTCATTTTGACAGAGCGAAGGCGAGTCTGTATACAAAATGAAAACAATTGTTCCGCTTTGAAGTCGATTGCGATTGCTAGTGAGTTAAGCAATAGACCAGAGGGCTCAGACAAGATGCACTACGCTAACTAACGTTTCTATTCGATTCGTTTTTAAACCAATCGCGCCACTGGAAGATGACGTGATACGAAAAGTCATGTAGTCTACCAGTGACGCGATTGGTTTAAAAACGAATCGAATAGATACGTTAGTTAGCGTAGTGCATCTTGTCTGAGCCCTCAGCTTGTTAAAAACATTACGATAAACGATAACAAGTCAAAGGTAATGGTTTTTCCCAGTATAATACGAGGCCCAGATATACGTCGCATTTTGTCTAAAAAGTTCGTTGTTATCTTGCTTTTTCAGCTAGCTTTAGTATCCATCGAGAACCCAACAAGGTGCTTGTACAGTCAAGGGCACAAATATGTATACACCACCGTCTAAAAAATATGTACACAGACCTTATTACTATGACAATAAGGGCGGTGGCCACATAATTAGGAACACTTGCGTTTTTCCCATACAAACATGACTTTTCAATTTTGACAACTGATCAAAAAGTTCATTACCAATTTTATCATAAAAATCTGCTGTTCCATACAAAATTCGAGCTAAACAGCCGAAATGTATGGAACAGCTTTTTTTTTGCGATCTGGATGTTGATCAGTATGACCTACAAAGTTAGTCCGTAATATGTGTGCACTGATAAAAAAAATACCCTGTATATGTGTATAAGCACCTTGACAAAACAAGATAAATACGAATTTATGCGACAAAATACGAAGTTATTTGATCATTTACTACAGCTGCAGGTGTTTTTGTTGAAATGTAAATAAGGTATGTTAAACCAAACAAACTTATATATCCTTACTTATTATTAAACTACTTATTTCGTGGTGATAATGTTAAGGTGGATCCGACCAAACTTGAATAAATACGCGAATAAATACATTACATACCTTCACGCCTGTAATCCCAAAGAGGTATAGGTGAAAAACTTAAATAAATGACCTCTTTAGCGATCTCCCGATATGTGCACAATCGTCATGTCAAGATCACAGGATACCTGGTTCTGTCTTGAACATGACGATTGCATCGTCCAACTAACGTGTTTAAAATCAGCTGTCATAGAGATCATTTTGGAATGGCCTAGCAATAGTAACATTTTTATGAGGAGCAAAATGCACCTTTTTTTCTAAAACGTTAAGGTTTATTTACAGTTCAACAAAAACACAGTAAATATAGTTGTGCGAGAGGTTCATAGAAAAATAAGATGACGGGCGCTGAATGTACCGTAAAACGGGGCTAGTTGGGAATCACGAGGCTATTTGGAACAAAGTAATTATAAACTTTTGGTTGATATATTTTTTGTGTTTTAGTAATGTTCGGTAACCAAAAATTTCGTAACCAGGTACAGAGTTACATTTAATTTAAAGGTGGTTACGAAATTTTGATTTCTAAACGGTACTAAACCTTTTTTGTCATGGCAATTTTAGAACTGAAAAGTTATACAGTTCTATCATAGCCATGAAAGAAAAACTAAAAGCTTATGATTACCTTGTTCCAAATAGCCTCGTGATTCCCAAATAGCCCCGTTATCGAAAATACATACAAATTGAGCCCACTAACGCCGCATTTCACCAAACTTGGAATAAGATTTACTCCGAGATTAGTCTATACAAACTCTGCGTTTAATCTAGGTATAAGAACTTATTCCAGTTTGGTCGAAATGCAACCTTAATGATAACTAAGTACTCCCAGCTTCTTAAAACAACTCGCTAACAGTATATTAGCCACACGAGCTATTAAGGGACTGGTAGTACTGTAAACACAATTAAAAATGCTGTGAGGTACAGTAGAACACAATTTAATGGCGTGTCGTGAATCTTCGTCCGCGCAGACACGAAAGATTCCGATGATTTCCGAAAGCAAGATTAAAACCAACGATGAGACTTGTACGTAATAGTTATAAGGTGCAAATTAAATTGCATCACCTTTTTCCATCTCACTCACGGCTAGAATGACACGCGCGTCAACATGGCGTCACTAATAACCAGACAGGAATTTTATGACAGGTAGGTAGTTCCTATATCGATAAACTCAATTATCGGTGCTTTTTCCATATACTAGTTATCGCCGTGATTTTTGTGTAAGTATTGTGTTGAAGAAAGCATATTTAAAAAAAAAATGTTATGCCCCTATTATCTCCACAGAAATTGAAAAGTCATTTAGCCACCTGAAATAGATTTAAGACGGAGACGTGCAACGCCCGAAAATTTGGAACAAATTCTTATAGTTTATTTTAACAATAGTAGATACAACAATAATGAAGAAAAAAATAATGACGAGTATAGTTTCAAAATCGTTTTAAAAAATGAAGAACGGAATTACGTTATTATTTTGTTTAATATTTACACTTTTTAATAAAGTAATGTTTTTACACGCAAAACTTGGAGTGATCACTAGTATAAAAAAAAAATCAAGGGACAATCTCACACAAATTGAGCTAGTCCCAATCTAAGCTCTAGGCTTGTACTATGGGTACTAGACAACGATATAAATACATATATACTTAAATACATAGAAAACATCCATGACTTGGGAACAAATATTCGTGCTCATCACGCAAATATCTGCCCTTACCGGGATTTGAACCCAGGACCGCTAGGTAGGCAGGGTCTCTACCAACTAGGCTAGCGCGTCGTCAAAGTAAGTATATAAAACAAGCATCGATAATTGAGATTATTAATATAGGAACTCCTGACCTTTCATAAAATTTTGCCCCCTGGATTCCTGTCTGCTAATAACCAATAATAGCACAGAATAGAGAGGATCATGCTGATTGGTTCCAGCGCTTCGAGATTTAGTTATCTGCGCAGATACATCGATAAGTAGACCCCGTTATCTTGTCGCAGTGACATCGCTATTTTGTAGGGATTGAATGTTTGTTTTATTTATCGTCTCTATATCGACGTTTGTAGTTTATATTATGCAACAAAGCGATTGATTTTTTGCCTTTTAAATCTCTGCTCAATTTCAATTTTGCGTAGGTATTAAAACTTCTTGATTAAAAATAAGTAGATAACCTCATTTGTATTACGAGATGCGATAACCTTATGTAATTACTGTGGAAAAACTAAGACAAACAGTTTTAATTAAAGAACACCCGCGACATTATTCCCATTCTTTTTTATTACATTTCTAGTAGTTATTGTCTTTGACTCATGGTCAGGGACATGACATAAGTATAACTTTAAGCACAATACCATCGACATTTAGATAGTCGATAAAATAAACATTCAATCCCTACAAAAAAACGACGTCAGTGCGACAAGATAACGGGGTCTATCGATAAGCCATATCAGTTGTGTTTTACTGTACAGTCGACTACACAGAGACGTTCACTATTGATTCTCGTCAATGCATTGAGTTGAAAAAGATACATAAGTATGGTGGACGACGGATGCAATATACGTCAAAATCATGTCAAACGATATACGTAATATGGATACGACTATAATTGGGTTAAAGAAGAGAACATAATTGCAAAATAGTTATATAATTTTATTGTTATTTATAGTAAAAGATCGAGCCTGTAGATGTATCGTAAATTAGATCCGGTTTAAAAGTATCTATTTACGAATTGTGATTGCATTTGCCATAACTATTTTAAATATAAATATTGAAAGAAACGCACATAAAGTACCAAGTGAAAATGTCAATGTGATTGACAAGTCTAAGACGTAATAGATATAAACACTTAATCGTCTTAAGACTCTCAACAGGAGATAATTTACAAGTGGCCAGTAATTTTTTAATATCATAATTATGTCCTATGGAGAATAGACGTATTTTAAACTTACTGATATTTATAACAAAAACTGCATACATAATTATTACTCGAAATTTAATAAAAGTATTATCCATGTTATGCTTTCGTCACCATATTGCATCCATTGTCCGCCCTTTATACATAAGATACTCTGATACTTCGATATTGATAATGTCAAATTACAAGTCACTTTGTAGCCGACTGTACCCCTGGAAGTGTGTCAAAAGCAGTAAAAAGCAAGTAGAACAAGTCAATTAAACGATGGGCGTGCCTAACGAACGTACAAGCGGTGTTTGATAAAATATTCGTGAGACGTGAATTTGTGAAAGTGATCTGCAATTATCTATGGATCAGGTTTTAACCAGCGATTAAGTGTTTGACCTGGAAACTTTTTATAACAGTTATCATGCCAAAGGTCCAAATTGCAATTAGGGTAATTGTATAAAAGTGTACCGAAAAATAGGTGAATAGAAATTCAATATAAATATTGTTCGCCTTAAGAGGATTGTGAAGCGCCGCTAAAATCGCGTAGCTGTCAAAAAAAAACCATACAAAACTACCTAGTCGGTTACTAACTGTTACTAAGGTTGACGCAAAAAAAACTAACTTATGTTTATTTTTTAATTTCAATTTTTATTCAAATTAAAAGCTTAATTAATGTACATTTTAAAGAATTAATAATCGTTCTTGTTAGTTGCCGCAATTTCCGACACGATCTTTTAACATTCACAGCCGGCATCGATGAAATTACGCATGACTTTTCAGTAAATTTCACTTTTTGAAAACGTTTAAAAGTTAGTCTTTGTTTCCCAAAGAACTTTTTTTGTATAATATTATAAAACAACCTATCTCTGTATATGTTTGAGACCAAAATTATTTTATGCAACATGAATTAATTCCAACTTATGAAGCAAGAGATTTGGTGTGTTTTCGTATTTCTGCAAAATCACGTGAAATCGTAAAGTCGATTTAATGAGACATCAAGATTGACCGGTGTACAAGCGGATCTTTAGTTGCTTGGAATATATTTGTATCAGAATTCAAAGCTACAAGTCTGTTCAATATGTCACGCAAATTTGACCTCTCTACAAGAACTCTTACAAAAGTTGTGACCGTTATCAGTATCATCGTCGTGCGTGATTTGAACTATGATTTTCTCGGCGGAAATGGGAATACTTCAAGCTCGTACATCAAATAATTGCAATAGTTTAAAATAGATTTTTTTAATTTATATTCTATATAAATCAGTTTTGATTAATATACAGGTTTATGCCAAACTCCATTAAAATATTTTTTAAATTGTAATAAATCTCAGTAACAGAACTTAGTAACCGACTAGGTAACTCCGGGCGAAAACGTTTCTCACCCCCTAAGTCAATTCCGATTTACACGATTTTTGAATATGTTCTAGTTATTATAAAGACCTAGTTCTGTACGTTTCTGTTTTTTGTTTTTTTAAATTTGTTCTGTCTAAGAAATATTTTCTTGGAAAGAAAAACGTACAGACATAGTTTTCCATGATATCTATCTACAACATATTCAAAAATCGGACGAGGTTTAAGGGGAGAGAAACGTTTTCGCATTTTGTATGGAGAATTTTAGCTTCACAATCATCTTAAGAGGATTATAATTATGAAACTCAAAATCCCACACAAAATGCGACGTTTCTCTCCATTGAAACGATTTATGCGTCGTTGGACTAAAAGTAAATATGGCGATGTATAAAAATGTCTACATATAAAATAAAAATTGGTCCGAGTATTAGAAAGCCAATACTTCAAAAAAGTCTTATCAAGTCGGAATATAAAAATGACTACTTTCAAAGTATACAAATGTCTAAGTCTTATCTTAGTGCCGCAACATATTTATATTTGGTCTAATATACAGGTGGACATTTCTATACTTCGTCGAAATTATATACGCACGAACTTATGCAAGTAGACATTTTTATACATCGCCATATTTACTTTTAGTCCAACGACGCATAAATCATTGAAACTGGTCCGATTTTTGAATATGTTGTAGATTATGAAGAACTAGGTCTGTACGTTTTCCTTTCCAAGTAGGGCTTCCAATCCCGCTATACCGGGATCCCGGTAATCCGAGGGATTACAAGCGGGATTACGAGCGCGGGATCCGCGGGATTTGCGGGACGCAATAGTTTGGCAGACGTTAGATTAGATATGTTATGTTTTCTTCGCAAAAAATCATCTAAATGCTCACCAAACTAATAAAATTTTCTTAGTATTTGGAATTTTTGGTTATTTTATGTATGATTTCGTTATTTTTTCTACATTTTTGTTCTCTATTTTTTTTGTTTCGTTCGCCTTATATCAATAGTGTCAATTTCTATGCGGGATCCCGCAAATACCGGGATCCCGCGGGATTGAAAATGTTCAGTCCCGCAGATACCGAGATTGAAGATAGAGCGGGATTGGAAGCCGTATTTCCAAGACTATTTTTCAAAATAAAACAAACGTGCAAACCTAGTTGTTAATAATAACTGCAACATATTCAAAAATCGTAGAAATTGGACTTGGTTACTGATGTGCCAAAGGAAACTTTCCAAAATTGCGGAACATTTCATGTAGGAAAATTTCGGAAACTTCTCACAATTTTGGAACTTCTCACAATTGAAACTTTCCATTTCATAAATTTAAATGTGCTATATTTCTAGAGAAAGTTTCCGGAAATCTCTTAGAACCTTTCCAACTTTTTGGAAACTTTCCGCAACTTGCACATCAGTAGACGTGATTAAGTGGATGAGAAAAGTTATCGCCGAGAGCTAGATTAGTATGGTTTTTTGACAGCTACGCGAGATTAAGCGTCCTTTCACAACCCTCTGAAGTAAATGCGGTAAAACTAAAACAGGAATACTATAATGTACGTGTATTAGAGTGGTCCAAAATAGTATGAAGCAAATGTTTCAATAGGAAAAAATTCTTTTACGATAAATTAGTTGCTTATTAGCAGAGGTCGGAATAGGTAGTGCTTATTAACCTAAACTTGACTCATGTTCATTCATGCGCGAGTGAGATGGGAATACGTTATTGAATGAAGATGCAACAGGTTTAGGTTAATAAGCACTACCTATTCCGACCTCTGCTTAATAGTCAAGTATGAACTTGTCAAGCGGTCATTTACACTTACTTAGACACTTACGATCTGTCCAAAACCTTTCTCTTTTGATTTTTATTGAAAGTGTGAAACTGTGAAGCTCTATACATTTTATATGAAACAATTGTAACTCTTCAATTGCAATAAAACTCTGTTTACCCTATTTTCATTTTCATTTCCACTTTATGGAGAAACAATATTAAACACAATTTTTTTGGACCACCCTATTGTGTCCTGGGGCCCTATTATGGCTGCGTTTTTCGCGTGACAAAGTGTGGATAAAGGTATCCCTTTGGAACGCATATTTTTTTTACGCATATTTGCCTTATCGCATTTTTCATTTCGCATAACACCCTTTTAGGCTGGCATTGCAGAATTTAATAAACGTCTAATTTGTAGATAAGGTTAGGTTAGGTTAGTTATTTATAATAAATAAAATAAATCCGTTTCTGTTGTAAAAACCAATACATTATACGTAAAATAAATATGCGATCAAACATTGAACCGTGGATAAGGCATCCGTCACCTTCTGACACGTAATGTACGAGAGCGACGGATGCTTTATCCACATTTGACACGCGATATAGACGCAGCCATACTAGGTCCGCAGTACTGTTGTGCAAGTTGCGGAAAGTTTCCAAAAATAAGGAATAGTACAAAGAAATTTCCGGAAACTTTCACTAGAAATATAGGAAATTTAAAATTAAGAAACGGAAAGTTTCGATCCCCATACAAAATTGTGAGAAGTTTCCGAAATTTTCCTACATGAAACGTTCCGCAATTTTGGAAAGTTTCCTTTGGCACATCAGTGGTCCGCAGATAAACGCTGTCTACTAAAACCCTCATGTTTATGGGTATGTCGAGTGAACAGCTGTAGAGGCCTTACCATGAATCCTGGCATAGCATAGCTGTTGACCGGGGCGTACCCGCCGCGAGCAGGGAAGCCACCGCGCGCTGGAAACCCACCACGACCGCGTCCGCCTTCAAACATAGCTGTTACAACGTCGTAATGCATTAAAATTATAAGAATAAAACAGGGTAAAAATTATGAGTAAACAATAAAAAGGGAAAAATTATAAGACATGTCAAAAATTATAAGAAAATAATAGGGTACCGGACAGAAGAACAATTAATTATTTTATACTAAAAGATAAAATATATTTATTCAGTAAGTAGGCCGCACGGGAACTTTTAACACGTCAAGAATCTACCAGCGCTTCCCAAGAGGAGACCACTGCTGAGAAGAAACGCCGCAAGAAACTCAGCAGTCAGTCATTTTTAAACATTACGATGGTTACTACTTAGTCTAGCATTATATAAAGCTATAAATATTAAATTAAAATTAAAAATACAGACGAGAGAATCGATTTTTCTGATAAATCTAACCCAAAATGTCAAGAGATCTTTGTTTTGATCTTTAAGTATATATTTTTTTAATTCTAGATGACGCAAACGGTCGGGTCACACGAAGTGACATTTTTATACAATCGGAAACTATAATGAATATGTTACTTATTACGACGACCACACTTATGACGTCATATGAAAATACTCCATATAAATATACAGCAGCTGACTTGAACTGTCAGTCCGTTACCCTATTAAACAATAAAGAATAAACATTCAGTGAGTACGAGCGGACACATTTACACACTAAAATCAACCAGCGCTTCTAAAAAGCCTTCGTTACTCAAAATTAAAACAAAACAAAAAATATAACTATGATTTCGTTGTGAGATTTATGATTGTGATTGTTGTGAATGCTTATTCTTGATTCCATAAAAGACAAAAAACACGTTAGATGCAAGTAAACGATATTGTTATCTGGTTTTGATGATATAACTATAGTCATCAGCAGGGCCCGTACTTTTCATGTCGTTGACCCAAAAATGACGTCACGCTAAATAGAGTATGATTCCAAATGGTTTTATTGTAATTATTAACCATTAGTCGTCAATAATTTAATCATGTAAAAATGAGTTCAGGAATCTATTGACGCGTAGAATAATAAATACCTACTTCATACCTAAAACGTAAATGAAACTATTTGATTGAGAAGGACAGTGGCAAAAATCATCGAGTAACATTACCATTTAAAAAAAATCTGTTTTTATGATGTAATAAAAATTAATATGATTAGATAGTCATATTTGCCTCGTGTGGTTGCCGAGTTAGAATAGTGCCACTCCATGTCTTCCCGCGGATGTCGTAAGAGACGACTAAGGGAATAAAGGCTTGTAGTACTGTTAGGCGATGGGCTTGCAACCTGTCACTAATACGCTGGTAAACATAGCCTAATTGTGCAAATTGTGGTTATAGAATTATCAACAAGTTTTTAGAGATGTTTGTAATTCTGTAGCTCTGCCTACCTCACTCTGGGAACGAAGGCGTGAGATTATGTATGTAGATAGTCATAAATACAATTATGACATTCATAAAAGAAAATTGTCTCAATTTGCCATTTTTAGTAATGAGTGGTGAAAAAAATATGTTGCCGTGATCCGTATTTTGATTGCGATTAAGTTGTATTTAACTCTAATCATTTAACCGCTTCTTATTTTACATTTTTTTAATTGTACCAGTTAATACATACCTAAACACCTGCCGAATGAAAGCAGAGCACCCTGTGTGTAAAATTTCGACATTTTGACGTCAGCGACATCCAAAGTACGACCCCTGGTCATAGCTATTTAACCTCGTAAGGCCCATCGTACTATAAACACCCAGTTTTTTGTAAGTGGAATTTTGAATCTACTATCAAGGCAATAAAGTTCAATTACGTTTGTTCGAAAATGCCATTTTCAATGTATGAAGAAAGGAATATCAACTTTATTCTCATTGCATTACAGTTCAAATTAAATTGCCTTGATAATGTACATGCTATTGCGCACTGGGCCTTACGAGGTTAATTAGGCCCCGACTGCATTCAATTCTCGCGCGAACCGTATCTTTTACTGGAGGAAGAGTTGTCGCCGGCAGTGTCAACTATTAATAACCAAGGTTAATAATCAAGGCAATTTAATTTGAACTATGTTGCAATGAGAATAAGGTTTATTTTCCTAACTTCATAAACTGAAAACGGCATTATCGAACAAACGAAATTGAACTTTATTGCCTTGATGGTAGGTTCAAAGTCCTACTTACAAAAAACTCCCTGTTTGTAGTATGGTGGGCTTTACGAGGATATACACTACCGCCAAAAAGTTACAAATACATACATATAGTAGAAACTATTTAAAATCACGATTCCCACTTGAGAACTTATCTGCGATGAATGGCATTGTTATCTTTTGTTAAACCCAACCGCTAATTACCTTTACAAAATGAAAGGCATTAATAACAAAAGATGGAATATGAATTACAACTTTACCATCTTGAGAATAAGGTTCAAATTGGAATAGGACACACTTCACATAGAACCTTTTGGAAGTGACATAATAAGGACCACAGGGTCTATACTTGAAACTGTAATTAAAGACCAACGTGGGTTGACACTAATTAAACAAATATTTGTCTTAGTATATTTCCACTTTTTAAAAGACCGCACTAAGAATATTTATTTGTAGGTAGTTTTAAACCTTCCATTTAAATAAACAAGTTAATTCAAGTTACTTACACAAATACAAGATGGCCTATTAAATATTTAACCATAGAAGATTTTTGGTAGCAAAACTGTTATTGCACTTGTAATACTTCAGGTATTAATAACATTTGGTACGATAAATAAACAATAGTTGTAAACAACGTTAGATGCAATTTAAATATTACATACGTTTAGCTATTCGACAAAATAAAAGGCCAAAAGTATGTAGCTCACTTTATAATGACAATCATCGGGCATTTTACCAGCCATGACCCCATGGGGTCGTTGGGTAACTGTCAAGTTTAAATCAAGCACAAGTGTAAGGCATCCGAATTTAGCTTGTCATTTTGTTTTAGCTGATAAAAAAATCGCCATTGAACACACACACCCGCCCTTTAATTACTTAACACACTATATGAGAAAATATTTGTTTTGGGATATTTTAATGTTTTGAATATCGGGTAGAAAAAACATTGAATGCATATTCCCTATTGCTAAATATAACTTTTGAAATTGAAAATGTTAGAATTATCTACAAATATTAACAACAATTTGATTATCAATGCAAAAAGGTTGGCTATCTCTGAAATGTTCGATGGACACTGACATAAGTGACTTTGACACTTATGACAGTGACGTATCTGTCGTAGTTTTTTTGGTCTTAAATTAGAATTTCGAGTATAGCATTTAGCAAGTCAATGTCATTTCCAAAAGGTCCTATGTGAAGTGTGTCTTATTCCAATTTGAACCTTATTCTCAAGACGGTAAAGTTGTAATTCGTATTCCGTCTTTTGTTATTAATGCATTTCATTTTGTAAAGCTAATTTGCGGTTGGGTTTAACAAAAGAGAACAATGCCATTCATCGCAGATAAGTTCTCAAGTGGGAATCGTGATTTTAAATAGTTTCTACTATACATACCTTCACGCCTGTAATCCCAGAGTGGGGTAGGCGTGGAGTGGAATGGGGTATATAATAAATGTCTGTAACCATTGTTGAAGCGTTCATACAAATCTCGTAAAGGGCATTGGGTAAATTTGTTTGAAGAATATTGTCATTTTTTTTTTCAGCGGCCACGGATGATTTTTACATAGTTATTTAGAGGACCTCTAAATACACATAGATATATATAATTTATGGCGTTAAATAATATCGGAGCGGAGATTTTAACGATTTAAGTATTCAGTTTTTAGTACAAAAGTACGCCCAAGTATGAATATTTAAATATCTCGGCTCCGATGCACTTAAGAGTATTACATTACATAACAAAATATGTTTATTTTTAATAATTCTATCATAATTTACCACTTTTACAAATGGCCGCTCACCTTGAAAATGTATGAATTTTACAAATGACAACACTTTTACCCAAACCCCTTTAGTATGAACGCGTCGGCAATGGTTTTTTAAACACTTCCTCCGTGAAAACTACGATATGTACAAACATTTATTATATACCATTTTAAACCTTATTTAATCAGGTAAGAATAATTATTTAATAGCAATACAATTGGTCAACAAGTTCTTGATTGGTTGTCAATTTTGGTCAATCATATTTGTAGGTAATCGTATGAGATGTAAGTACAAAGGCCCTAATCTTTTTGACGGTAGTGTATACGGAATCTTTTGTTCGTTTCTTGACTGAGAAAACAGTCGATAGCTAATTCACTTCCTCGCCTGGGACCAGTGAATGTAAGCAGTGTTAAAGTTGGACACAATGAATATGGTGTGGGAGCCCTTTGTTTCTCATAATTTTATTGGTCATAATGTAACTGTGACATAATTTTTTATAGTCATAATTTTTTATATCGCTGAAACTATGAACTTCTCAGAAGTTCTGAAATATCTAACGTCTAGACAAGGCTAGGTTATGTTAGGTTTGATTTATAAAAATCCTGACAAAATAACAGTTTATTTAAAAAACACGATATGACTTGCGACGATTATGACCTAAAGCACATTATGACTAAAAATTATGATGTCAGTCAATATAGACCCCTATGGTGTACATCAAAGCTCTTACGTCTTTGACCAAGAGTATATTATTGCTTAATCCGCGCGTCATATTAAAATGTCTTGCTATACCTCTGAAGTTGCCGCGGGAGTTGAACGCGCCGCGCCCCCGGTAGTTGTTCTGCCGGTTGGCGTTCGGGTTGGCGTTGGGGTTGGCGTTCGGGCTCGCGTTCGGGCCGCGATTCTGCTGCTGCTGTTGGGGATGCTGCCGCTTGTTCTGCGAACGGTCATTTCATATTAACCCTTAAACGGATTTTGTCCGTTTTAAAGGACACACCAATTAAATGCTCACCCTTCTAATTTCAACGAACTGTCGCATAGATTCAGTACCAAGTGACATTAATTAGTTTATCTCTTTCCCATTTATGCATTAAGAACGACTATGCACGAGACGAGAAGAAGACACTAGCAGATAAAAGAAAAACAATTTTATCACTTGAAAATTTACATGTATTTTTCTTTTCTAACCTTAATTTCTTACTGTAGTTATAGTTTAAAAAAACAACCACTGAAACGTAGAGAGATCATTCAAGGATTAATATTAGTACCTGGAAGACCGAGCGTCGGAGATGACAACTTGAGAAATATTTTTCGTCCCCCTAAGCCACTATATATTAAAATTTTTTTTATCGAAAGCGTTTGAGCCGTTTTCGCGAACGTCATATCTGGCGCGTACTATAGGAATTTGGAATGAAGTTCCTGCTGAGACTTTCCCAATGCGCTACAATATGAGGCTTTTAAGGGTATCATTAAATTTCTTTCGAGATCGGCAAAGTATTGGTGACGCTTCCGGCGTTGCAAATGGCCATAGGCGGCGGTGACTGCTTAATCACTTAGTTGCCTATGTGTCAAATTTAAACTTAATAAGTGATCGTTTACTGGTCGCCTAAAACGTATAGTTTATGCCCCTTTGGCCGTTAAGGAAACCGGAGTTTGGAAACCAGTTTCCTAAAAGGCTTTTTTTATACTTCTACGTAACTGGTTCCTTTAGAAACTAGACGCTCTTATTTCAAATCAATCAGACAGTGTCGACGGAGCTCCACTGACGCGGAGCTCCTATTTCTGGGTGGTTTGGCCCTCCGGGCCTGCTGCAAAACTAACATAACGTAAACCTACCTCATTTTATAGGATTTCAAACCTCCGACCTCAAATTTCCGATTTACGGCGTAGAAACTACTTACTTATTTTCAGACACCTAGCCAATAGCAATGCCTGTGTTAAAAAAATACAAAAACTTTTAGGAAACCAGTTCCGAAGAAGTATAAAAAAGGACTTCTAGGAAACCAGTTACGTAGAAGTATAAAAAAAGCCTTTTAGGAAACTGGTTTCCAAACTCCGGTTTCCTTAACGGCCGAAGGGGTTTATGCCAAAAGGATCTCACTCTGATCCAAAAAGACATCTAGTCAATTTAGCAAGGATTAAAAACAGAAGTAGAATATTCTTTGCCTACTGCCGCAACACAATACAGTGTCATGATCTGTCCAAAGGCTTTCTCATTCGATATCTTTATTAGATGTGTGAAGCTCTATACATTTTTATATGAAAAAAATGGGTTCCCTCTATGTGGCATAAAATTTATTGTCCGAAACTGTTTTAGCATAACAGACTTGGCATAATCGGTTTTCGCCGAATGGTAATGTGGCAGAAACCTTATTTAGCATAATTTGTAACATCCCGAAAATGAGTTAGTCCGAAACTTATTACGCCAAATGTATAGTTACCCCAAATTTTGTTTTCGCATAATTTTTCTCCAGATTAAACGGACAATATTTTTTTAAATGTTTTGTGTAATCCGGGTAGAATAGAGTAGGTTAGGTTAGGTTTATTTTATAACTTTTCAAAAAAGTCAAAGGTATCAGTAGAATAACAATTATGCGAAATTAGTATTCTGCGAAATCATACATTCGGACAATTTATGTATTCGGACTAACGAAATTCTGCGTAATCAAACTATGCGAATGTAGATTCTGCGACACCAGATTATGCGTAAAGCACACATAGATGGCTATATAGATTATGCCACAAAGAATGATTACTTACAAAATTATGCCACAACAGGGATAACCGAAAAAAAATTAACACTATGGGCGACCTGTAAAGTTTATTAAATTTCAATAAAACTTGGTAGACCCTATTTAGAAACTTGTGGAGAAACAATATTATACACTTTTGGTATTTTGACCACCCTAAAGACCATTACCCATCAGGTGGGCCGTCTGCCTGTTTGTCCGTTAACGGCAATACAAAAACAACTCAAATGGAACACGCGAACGAAGGCGATAGTGCAACACTGACCTTGTTAGCGTTGGCAGAGTGCGCCTTCTGCTCGTCCTCGTCGCGGTACTTGGAGACGGTCACGAGGAACCCGTTGATGCGCAGCTCACGATCCAGCTTGAGGGCCTTCTCGACGGACTCCTTGGCGTGGAAGGTCACTCGCACTGTTGAAATAATCGTCAGATTGGTTTAGAGATGAAAAGTCGGAAAGAGAATCAGTATGGGTTAATTTATGAACGTTTTATTAGGTTTTATTTATTAAAAACAATACATGTAAAGATAAAGTAGCATAAGGCTTCTGACATCTCTTGTATAAGTCATATTGCTACGTTATAAGACTCACGAGATACTGTCAACTTTTTTACCAACATTATCCATACCAATATTATAAGGGATCCCCTTGGAACGCATCATTTTTTTAAGCATATTTACTTTACGTATATATCCTCCTAAGGCCCAAGGTCCTACCCATAGTACTTATTGACTTTGTCATTCAGACCCAGTTCCTTCGACAGTTGTGTAGTCATAGCGTACCACGGTCCTACCAGTAGGACTTAATAGAAAACCCGCCAATAGCGTACCACGGTCCTACCAGTAGGATTCAAGAGAAAACCCGCCATTTTGTCTTTTTAGTACTTGGATCTGAATGAGTATAAGACAATAGTACTACTGGTAGGACTGCGGGCTGTAGTGACTACATGCTGAATTTTTCGTTGGGCTTTAGGAGGATTTTTTTCGCATAACACCTTTTTAGGCTTACATTGCAGAATTTAATAAACGTCTTTTTTGTAGATTAGGTTAGGTTAGGTTAGTTTTTTTATATAAATTAAAATAAAACCATTTCTTGTAAAAACCGTTTTAGATCAAACGATTTTATGTATAAAGATACGTCATGCGTAAAAAAATTAGCAAATCCAATTGGGATCCATATTATAAATGTGAAAGTTACTGTCTTTCTGTTTGTTACGCTTTCGCAGCTAAACCCCGCTTATTCTTAAGCGATGTTTAGACTAGCAATAGAAAATGTAGAAATTAATTGCTGTGTGTTAGAACAAGACTGCAAACTCATGAAATTTTTATTGCCGGTCTGATTCACGCTCAAGACAATAATGTTAAAATTTACTAGATGCTCGCCATACAAACCCTGACAATAACGGACACAACAAAAAAAAACCATTTTATTTCAGTCATTCGGAAGTAACGCGTGTACATACACTTCAGCGATTAATTTTTATTTATATAGATATATGTAGCGATTGTTTTTAACCAAAAATTACTTACGTATCTTGTACTTGGTCTTGCTGAACTCATGTATGTGGGCGACCTCGCCGCACTGCGAGAACAGCTGCTTGACGTACTCCGAGCCAGCCTCGTACGGGACCCCGACCAGAACGGCGGTCTCGGCGCGGGACTCCACCGCGACGGTGATGGCCGAGCCGTCGAGGATCGTGCCTTCTTCCAAGAGAGCCTGTGGAACGACACAGGTTGTATCCAACGATAGTCAGATGATGGCCTCGTTATAGTCCAAAAAACAATCTGTGGCTATAGTAGCGTTGAAAAAGTCCGGAAAAATCCCGTTTTTTTCGGATTTTTATGGTAAAATACAAAGAAATTTTCTGCTCTTATTTAAATCTATATTCGGTCTTATTTGCACCTACAAAAGGGCGACATCGACGACATGGAGGCAGAAGCAATTGAAATAGGTGGCGAGAGTGTCAGTGATTGACTATGAATAAAATTGTCATATTCATTTGTTATCTTTCATAAAAAACCCCGAAAAAAACGAAAATTTCATAAACTTCTGAAAAAAACATTTGTTTTTTTCCGCAATTTTCAACGCTAGGCCATAGCCAAGATGTAAACGCTACTAACGTTATTCTTTTCTATCACTCATAATAGGTTAGGTGGGTCTATATTGTCTGACATAATTATTTTTAGTCATAATCATCGCAAGTCATAACGTGTTTTTTTAAAGAAACTGTTACTTTTTCAGGATTTTTATAAATCAAACCTAACCTAACCTAGCCTTGTCTACTCGTTAGATATTTCAGAACTTCAGAAAAGTTTACAGTTTTGGCGATATAAAAAATTATGACTATCAAAAATTATGTCAACAGTTACATTATGACCAATAAAATTATCGGTTACAAAGGGCTCCCGGGTTAGGTTCGTAAGGACTAGATTGCAAAACGACTATGAAAGCAAAACTTCGTTGTTGCATAACGACCAACTAAACAAAACGCCTTTTTTGTACAATGCCCTAGTAAGCAAAATATCTAGGTTGTAAGCATAACGTCATGGTTGTAAAATGACAAAGTAGCATTAAATCCAAACTTTACATGGCCTTAGTTGTAATATGACTGATTATGCAAAGCGTCTGGATAGTATAAGGTCTTTGTTTTAAATAGTCTAGGTAGCAAAACGTCGTGATTGCATAACGATTAGGTTATATTCGATTAATTTTAGTGACCAGATACTCACCTTCTTTATCAATAGGTATATAAAGAGTTCCTTTACAAACCAGTTTGTGATTTTTTTGCCACTTAGATGTTATGAAGTTTTGACGATATGCCTACCTAGTCGTTTAACTATCAGTACGTTCTGCATACGTTGGCATATTGCAACTGGGACATGTTATTTGGGCTTTATACAAACAAAAATTTATAGAACTAAGTCCAATCCTCAACCCAGGCATTCTACCATTAAGACTATTTACACAATTTAGACGTTTCGCAACCAAGATCTTATGAAACTACATCGTTTTGCAATCTAGTCCTTACGAACCTAAGCTCTCAAAATGTATGGGATGACTGTTGACCACGTGGTTTATCGCTACGCACGAGAATGTCACCCCATACATTTTGGCTAAGGCCTCAGACAAAGAAATACTTTTTGCCAGAACACAGTTATACGTAGAACAGGATATACTTATATTCTATGTTAATAAGGCATGGAATGTTACAATACAGATAGTTTTCCATGAAGTCCCTAACGGAGAAAACACATTAAGCCATTACTCATTAGCGAGCTGTAACCGTAACCCTTGCATGTACTGTAACCAAAAAACATAGTGTGTACGTGGTTCGCAAACCAGCTGCTAGCGGTACGCGTGCGGCTCGCAGCCAGCCGACGTTTACAACGTACTCATTTCTGAACCCGTAACGTTGCATGTAACTGTAACCGTTACTGTTACCAAAAACATAGTGTGTGTACGTGGTTCGCGAGCCTGCAACGAACGCTACACGAGCGACTCGCAGCGAGCCGACAATTGTCGGTTTTTGCCGCGAATAAAAGGGCGCTCGCAGTGCGCTCGTGGACGTCAAGAACACACTAGAACATCGTTACTGTATCTGTTTGGTTACAGTTACAGCTCGCAAAATGAGTACGCTCGGTGAAAGCATTCCGGCGACGTCGTGAGCCTAAACTGTTACACGCGAACACACTAGAACTTCGTTACTGTATCACGCATGTTCGGTTACGGCTCGCTAGTGAGTACCCGGCTTTAGATTTTACGCAGGCAAGTACAGTTAATCCTTGTAGATACAACTTATCTTTTACTTTGTTCTTGTAAAAAATTCAGTATGTGTAGCAAACATTTTACGGTGGGTTTAGAGCAAGCGAACGAACAAGAATTCTATGGCATTATCTCTTACGTTTTCTTTGTAAAATAAAGACAAAATATGTTCTACAGCATTCGCTCGTTTGGTGTAAACCCACCGTAAGAGTAATCTCTAGCAAATAATGTAACCTGCTTAATATATCAGAGGAGAACATCACTCAAATTTATGTGTACAGTGGAGGAATGAAAATGTTTGTCAATTTTGAACTCTATTTGGTTCACAGCCCTCAAGTCTAAATGGAATTTCGACAAGGTGAAATCAAAAATTATTACAAGTTGAATAACAATGACACGGAAAAAGGTCCATACTGAATAACGTCTAATATTAAATCATAGTAAAATCGTAAAATTAGATATAGGTTAAAGATGATTATATACATTATTATGTACCAGTTAGCGTTAAAAATAGCTGGGGCCCATTCCAGAAAGTCACTCTGCAACTCTGCACTCTGCACTTTGCAAATCCACGATAATGCAAAGTGCAGAGCAAACGTGTTCCAGAAAACACTCTGCGTAATTTGTAAACTCTGCAAAGATTGTGCTTCTAAAAGCTACTTTACAAATCCACAAATCCACACTCTGCATTTGACTCTGCCTCTTCAATTCTGCAATAGCTTTGTGGAACAGAAATACGTTTGAAGAGTGGGATTTGTGGAGTGCGGAGTTGCTGAGTGGCTTTCTGGAACACAAATCACTTTTATTCGCAGTATTTGACAATCTTGTTTGACGACTGTAAAGCGAGATTCAAAATGCAAAAGTTTGTAGGTAGCTACTTTTAACGCTGGATATACGTCCACTTAGAAATATGACCAATCATAGTAAAATCGTCAAATTAGATATCGGTTAAAGAGGATAATATACATTAGTATGTACCATTCAGCGTCAAAAGTAGCTGATCACTTTTGATAGCATTCTTTGACAATCTTGTTTGACTTTGCTTACATGACCTAATTATTTAAGAAATATCTGATAATATACTTAAAATTCGGTCAATTGTGGCAAGAATTACGATAACAGTGCTCTGTGTGAATGTTAGCTGCTTTGTGTAGCTCATTCTTTTAATATTTATAACAGGGGACTGACGGCGGTTGAAACGTCCGTGGAATCACCCTTTTGACGCTGGATACGTCCACTTAGAAATATGACCAATCGTAAATACCATCTATTTAGAGGCAAAACTCACGATTTTACTAACAAGTTATATGTACAGTCCGAAGTACTAATCTACACGGCCATCGCGCCAAATATATGTAAACATAGACCTTGTTATTAGTAGCATAAGGGCGTTAACGCCTTGGAAACTTATATTTATGACTTTGACTGTATTTAGTATGTTTTTTCCTCTATATAGACGATATCAATTCACTTTACATACACTTATGTAGGATGGTGGAACCAGCAAAGGACAAGACACCAATGATGGACACTTATTTATTATTTTACACAAGATAAGGGTTATTCATTTGTTTTGCAACAATCAATTTACGACCGTATGAAATTTGAATTAAGAGTGAAGTGTCCATTACTAGTGCCTGTCAGCTAAAAGTGTCCATCATTGGTGCCGTCACCCTATGATAAAAATAAATTGAATTATAAATATTTGTAAGCATTATTTCATGTTGACTGAATTCACTTGAATTATTTCGGGGTCAACTTATTTTTTTCTTTCTTAAACAACTTCAAAAGAAGAAGGAGGTTCTCAATTCGTCGGAATATTTTCATACTTTTTTTTTTTTAAATGCACTTGGGTCCGATTACGAATCGCTGTGTCACCTATTGTCATATTTGCGATTGGAGAAACAGATTATATTCATTTCAATTTGCATTCTGTCTGAAGAAGCAATAACGAAAGATTCTCTTGTGCAACTGATATGACATTCAGTGTCGTACAGGTACAGATGTAGTGAAAAATCCTTTCACATCGTATTTTCTCGTAAATGTTCGTATTTGTCATGCTACTTCAGTCTGACTCAGTACCCATCAAGACAACGTGGGGGAACTTCGCATCGCGAGAGTGATAATCGATATAGAGTCGTTAATACCAGAGTATTGTTTTGTTAATTAAGATTAAGTTTGTTTTCAGTTCTTTTTAATAGTCATGCCGAAAGCATTAAGACCTGGGAAACGTTTAGATCGACAAGCCTTTGAAATTATTTTCAACATTTATTTATATTTCTTCTTGTTTACCTACACCTAATTTCTATATATTTGATTGTGGTGGTTTTAACATCTAGGTGTGATATACTTCAAACTCGTGGTTTGACATTTGACACATAACTAAAGTACTCTATTTATTGAATACAAACATGACACTTAATAATTCAATAATTCATAGACACGGCGGCATCATTCGGAAGTGGACGCGAGTTCCGAGTTTTCACGATGTGAAAGGATTATTCACTAGATCTGTACGTTTCTAAAGAGTCCATAGGTCACAATCAGTTTAGCGTAGTCGCTATTATGATTTCAGTTCTCCTTAAGTCTTAAAGGTCACAGCTGGGCTCATGCTCACTACATCAACTACGTATCGTAGAACCACCCGGCGTAGCGTAGTTGATGTAGTGAGCGCATGCCCATACAAATCCATATAAAGAATAATAACCGCTCGAGGCGAGGCGGTGGTCGGGTGCCGGGTGACTCTACTGAGCTGTGACCTTTACATGTATAATGTTTGCATAGGTAACCTAAATCACACAAGATATTTCATTTCAAAGTAATCATTTACAAGACATTTGAAGAATAGATTTAGGTCAAAACAAGACTATTTTATGATATTTCGCATAGCATGTTTAGGTAAAAGGAAGACTATTTTATGATATTCTAACTATCTTTTTAGTTTACAACCGGTTTTAAATTATAGTATTTATTTCGAAATCCCGAAAACCGACCAAACGAAAATCAGACGAACCGGAAAGTAAAATTACTTTCTAAAATACTTCTTATAATTTTATAAAAACATTTCAAAAGAAAGTAAGAAGCTGCAAGACATTTAAAGACTAGGTTTCTTTAAATCCATAATTGTCGCGCTCGGCTACTTTGGTCCTTAAGTTAAGAAAGCAATACTTAAGTTACTCAACTAAAGTTAAGTTGGAGTGATAAAGTGCGAACGTTTACGAAGATAACTATTATGACTTATGACATACATTAAATCTGTAGCCTCGTGTGGTTGCCGAGTTAGAATAGTGCCACTCCATGTCTTCCCGTGGATGTCGTAAGAGACGACTAAGGGAATAAAGGCTTGTAGTACTGTTAGGCGATGGGCTTGCAACCTGTCACTAATACGCTGGTAAACATCTTAGCCTAATTGTGCAAATTGTGGTTATAGAATTATCAACAAGTTTTTAGAGATGTTGTAATTCTGTAGCTCTGCCTACCCCACTCTGGGAACGAAGGCGTGAGAGATTATGTATATGTATTATGTATGTACATACATTAACGACGTATAAGTAAAGTTGCCACAGTTGAAGTTTCCTCATACAATCACTACTTTAGCAAAATTGGCTGCGACCATATTGTTATTCTTCTTAATTAATTGTTTTTGTCACGATCTTCTAAGAAAACTTTATATTTTATTAAAGCTACTGCAATAGCAGATATTGTCAAAATTTCTAACACTACCTTTTGAACTGAAAGTCGTACCACGACGGCTACAGCCGTCACAACTTCAAGATTAAAAGTGATTTTGTTTCGTATCAATAAGTTGTAATTTGCATAGGATAGCAAACATTTTGGCCTGTGAGTGACACATTTTGTATTCGACGTAAGGCGTAAGGTTCAGGTACCTTCAATAAACAGAGGGCCTGCCAAGATGCACTACGCTAACTAACGTTTCTATTCGATTCGTTTTTAAACCAATCGCGTCACTGGTAGACCACGTGACTTTTCGTATCACGTCATCTACCAGTGACGCGATTGGTTTAAAAACGAAACGAATAGAAACGCTAGTTAGCGTAGTGCATCTTGGCAGGGCCCTCTGGACGTTTTGAGGCAAAATATACAACAACAAAAGTAATTGGTGCACATTTAGCGTCGGCCCTGAAGAATAAGCGTCGCATGCGTCGTTCAATTTACATTATGTATGTATGTATGTATGTAAATACTTTATTGTACAAACGGGAAAATAACAAACAACAAAATAGACAGAAACACAAAAGGTATGTACAAAGGCGAACTTATCCCTTTAAGGGATCTCTTCCAGTTAACCTTTGAGCTATTGGGAAAAGTTTGAAAAAATAAATAGCCAAACGTACAACAATGAAAGGGACTAGATGTTTCATAATTACGGTAATATTAAATAACCAATTTAAAGTTCTAAGAATAAATAAATAAATATGAGCTAGATCTTAGTTAAATAATTTAATACAATGCCAAATAGACAGATGGATATATACTTATATAAATATATCATTATATATAAATTTATATATATATATGAATAGACAAAGATGAAAGGACATAAAAATGATAGTCTTCGTTCAAGGACAAGAGTCAGACCAGAGGTTTTTTAATCTTGATTTAAGCGATGCAACAGATTGAGACCGCCTTATATCAACTAGGAGTAGATTCCACAATCGCACAGAGTGCACCGAAAATGATTTAGAATAAATCTTAGATTTGTTTGAAGGAAAAGCAAGGGACAGGTTGGCCCTGTGAACCCTGCATAATGTCGTGCAGAAATAATTGTTTCCTTTAGCATAGGTATCGGAACGAGTTGAAGTTACGTGTCAAGTGCCGACCCGAGGCAAATTTTAGGATGGAGGGAGACTCAGTTATCTAAACAAAGTAAAACAAAGTCGCTTTCCGCCGTCTGTCCCTCTGTACTGCCGTCCTACCAAAGAAGGTGGCTAACTGCAATGTAGTAGTCAAAGCATTCTATACTCTATTGGTAACCAGATTAAATTTAAAATGCTTATACTGTTACTATGTAGTTAGTCGCCTTCTTTGGTAGGACGGCAGCGTATGTACGTATAGATCTTTCAAACTAAGCAACGGATGTTAATGCGGTTTTTATCTATAGATAGAGTGATTCAAGAGGATGATTTTAATGTATAATGAATTCTAGATAATGTACGGGTGTAACAGAAAACTCATATAAACGAGGAAGGGAAGTAAAGCGAGGGGTCGTGGCGTTATATGAAAAGGGACCTTATTGTCGATTGCGCTTCCGCCATTATTAAAGATGCTCCGATATAAATACAACGACAATAATGTGCTTTTTCATAGATAATGCCACATATTTGCTTCCAATTTAATACCAGTTATTTTTCTAGGACTTAGCGTCTAGTTTTTCCGCTACGTTCGCTTTCTGCTAGGGCCGGTCCTGTCAAGAGTCATATCAAAGTAGATACAGAGAAGAAAGGTAATTAAACTCCAGCCATTTAGCACAGTACTGCCCTCCTAAGCAAAAATGCAATAACTAAATACAAAAGCCAAAGCAGATTCAACTCTCTTCTGTTTGTAACTAGGTTTCAATTTCTACAGATGTTTTGTCTGAGATATCGCCATTATGCTTAGTAGGGCAGAGTAGTTCGTCTTCAAACAAAGGTATATCGCGTGGCTTGCATATGTGCGTGCCTCGACCGTACGGGTTATTCCCACCTGTTACCACCAATTTGTTACCACTGGTAACAGCTGGGATTTTTTTTTCCCACCTGTTACCACTGGTAACTACTGGTAATAAAAATTAAAATATTTTAGTGGTAACAAATGGGAAAAATATTCCCACTTGTTACCACCGAGTACTTTAGTGGTAACAAATTGGTGGTAACAGGTGGGAATAACCTGACCGTAAGCGCCGCGAGCTACCACAAGCAAACTCAACAGGACGGACCGAGCCGGCTTAGGGTGCGGCTCCACTGAGGCGGAGACGAGAGGAGCGGAGCGGAGCTGTGCCAATATTAACCAATAGAAGGCGCATGCGGTCACGTCGAGCGCGCCTTGCGCACGTTAGTTTATATTCTATTGGAGGAGGAGATTTGTAACTTTTATTAAACTCAACCTTATTGTTGTAGAATGTCAGATTGAGTTTGGACCTAAGGTGGGTACCAAATTAATTCTCGTGATTGTAAGTATACGCTACCGAGCGACCAGACGATTGATACTGCCAGTGTAGTGCGGCGCTTAACAATTTACAAAAAATAAATAGGGTAGGTAGTTGTTTTACCAAACGCCTACCCACATCGAAGATGACATCGCTTCTGTTCGAGCGGAATCGAAATGAAAATGATCTATTTGAAATCTATGGCATGTCTGACGAGCTGGTTAATAAGGTAACCAGGTTTCCTACGTGCGATTGGATCGCGCACGTCTGTCGCTCGCGTCTATCGCATCGGGCTCTACCTAATGATATTTTATATTTAGATACGTTATGCTCATACTAAACGCATTCGAAAACCGTCGCCAATTACTGACAGTTGCTACGTTGCCATCTTTTTACAGACAAAGATAGCAATTCGTTAACGCAAACGCTATTGTTAGAAAATAGCTCATGGCTGCCATATAGCTACCCGTCTTTATCGCACTCATGCGATATCTAATTGTGTATCTCATGTTTCACAGGTGACAGTGACGCCACCGGTGCAAATTAAACAAAGTATGGCGATGTAAAACAAAATGTAAAAAAATATTTACGGTACTTACGAATGAAATAAGATATCCTTTCTTCCTTTTATAGTTACAGTATAATTCCGGCAGCCTCGAAAAACATAAGACAGCATTTTTTATGACTTATATTTGATGCATTTCGGTAATATAACTTTACTGTTTTTGACGCGTGCGTGTCAGCGGCCACGGCGCGACTGAACGATAGTAAGGCAATTACCTTCCTTGTCGAGGAACGCTTTTGCGCGCAGATAACGTATCTTAATATAAAATATCATTGGCTCTACCCATGGAAGTCCACCTTAACTTAACATTATCCTGTTGGCAATTTTTCCTGTTGGCAATCAAGAGGAATTGTATCTTACCTGTCACACCTAGATAGTAAAACAACAGATCTAGTGAATAATCCTTTCACATCGTGAAAACTCGGAAATCGTGTCTATGTATTATTGAATTATTAAGTGACATGTTTGTAATACGAGGGGTGATCCAAAAGTTTTGAGAATCAGTAAGAACCATCTACATAATGATATTCTTTTAATGTGGACTATACCATGGCACTAATGAAACTTAAATTAGAGAAAAAAATGCAAACATTATTCATTTGTTTCCCTGTGATAGCTAAACAAAAAACATCTGTATTAACAATTTTACAAGACGGCAAAAATAAGAGTTAGTTTTGTAATAATTTGGAGTTGTGTGGAAAAAGTTTTGGTACACTAATAAAAAATATTGTTATTGAAAATTAAACTTTGATTTATCATTATAATTTAAAGGATAAATAAGTTATCATTGCAGTGGATTTTTCTATCTCCAGCTCTGTCACCAAAATTTAGGGTTGTTTTTTCGGCCTTTTCCAGGATTATTGAGGCCTACAAATAAATACTGCGACATTCTTTATTAGCAATTGAGTTCAAATAATCTAGGAGAGTTATATAACATTATTGTATCCTAATTATGGCAAAATAATAAAAATAAGCTAAAGAAAAAAAATTACAAATTTTCGGCAGGAATTGTGCTTCAGAGCCTTCTAATTGATAAGGGTGCTGCTTGTCGACCAAAGATCAGAACTGAGAACCGCTCTCTCCGTTATTTAGCCCTAACTTTCGACTACTACTTCTCATTCACTAATGTTCAAAAACCACTACATAAAAATCACGATCTGGTGATGACATAGTGAAGGTACAAAATTTGGCCTCCAAAAGTAAAATTATTTTTATAGTGGTAAAATAAAACAATTGAATGACGTTAATAAGTGTTTGGAAATATAGAAAGTGTGCTCATTCCAATTAAAAAAAAAACGATTTACATATCTCCCATTTTTTATACCGATTATCAAAACTTTTGGATCACCCCTCGTAAATAAATAGAGTACTTTAGTTATCAGTGTCAAATGTCAAACCACGAGTTTGAAGTACATCACACCGAGATGTTAAAACCACCACGATCAAATATATAGAAATTAACTGTAGGTAAACAAGAAGAAATATAAATAAATGTTGAAAATAATTTCACAGACTTGTCGATCTAAACGTTTCCCAGGTCTTAATGCTTTCGGCATGACTATTAAAAAGAACTGAAAACAAACTTAATCTTAATTAACAAAAAAAATACTCTGGTTTTAACCACTCTATATAGATTATCACTCTCGCGATGCGACGTTCCCCCACGTCTTGATGGGTACTGAGTCAGACTGAAGTAGCATGACAAATACGAACATTTCCGAGAAAATACGATATGAAAGGATACTTCACTACATTTGTGCTAAATTATGTTGAAATACTGCCAAATCATATTTAATCATAATAATTGTTACTACAACTTTTTGACTTTATTACTTTTTGTATATTGACATCGGAAACTGACCATTTGTTAGTTGTTTATTAATGTTGTCTTTGATTATTTGAGTGTTATTTTTGTATTATTATTATTTTGTATTAATTGATAATCGACCCGATTCTACGCGCACATCGCTTAAATAGCCTAAAACTAAATTGTCTAATTTTTAGATATAGTTTAGACGGCAGATTAAATAAGTGCTATTCCAGAATGTCAATACAATATTGAGTGAACCGCCTAAAATAAGAAGCGTCAGATTCAAATTAGCGCTGTCATTTGATTATGAAAGCTGCTCGTAGAATAGCAAAGTGTTTTAGCGACACCTAAATAAAATTAGGAAGTTTAGAGGCCACTGTAGAATCGGGTCCATTATCAATGTAATTTCGTATTTTTTGACATGCAATGCAATTTATATTGTAATATTACATTGATGAATAAATAAACTAAACTAAACTAAATAAATAAATAACTATAATTCTCATCGACGACGTCAAAAACTAATTCGTACGTACCGTAAAATGTGCCTACATTGCCCCTTACTGGGTAACTTTGCTCCGATTCTGTATTTAGTTTCATTGCCCTGCAAGTCGAAGTCTTTGGATCAATTCGTCAAAATTGCCGAAAGCATTCGATATATTTTCAAATTAAGAGGCAAAAATGAACGTGAATTGTTCGCTTCGCCATTTCCGTTTCCTGTCAGGCGTCGCTCAAAGCCAACAAGAAAATTGACTAAAAATTCATTATGAGAAAAAGCCACTTCCATATAAGCAATTGTTCATCGAATCACGGTTAGTATCTTTTGACGTGTTCCTGTATATAATCAGCTATTCCATGTTAACAATAGTTCTAGTAGTTTTTAGCTTTTTCAAGGCTTAATCTCAAAAAAAATATATACGTACCTTACTCCACGTGTTGGGGGTAACTTTGATCCAGGAACACAGTTATATATCTTTCATGAAAAATGTTGGAAGTGAATTTAAGTATTACAACATGATAGTAGGGATGTTCTTCTTTACAAAGATACATAAATCAACATACCACAGTATAATAATTTTCATAAAAACAAAATGATTTCGAAATTTGGAGCAAATTTTGGAGCAAAGTAGGCACATTTTACGGTATCTAGAAATGATAAAAGTACGTAATGAAAAAGGTTAAGTCTGAAATAACATGAAACAATGGACTACCCATTTTTTTAATAACTTTCTTTATCGTATGGTGATGGCACCAGTGTTTGACACTTTACACTGACGGGCACCAATAATGGACACTTAACTCTTAATTCAAAGATTCGTACAAAGATTGTTGCAAAACAAATGAATAACCCTTATCTTTTGTAAAATAAGAATCGAGTGTCCATTATTCTGCCCTCCTAAGCAAAAATGCAATAACTAAATTCAATAGCCAAAGCAGATTCAACTCTCTTCTGTTTGTAACTAGGTTGCAATTTCTACAGATGTTTTGTTTGAGATAACGCCATTATGCTTAGTAGGGCAGTATTGGTCCTTCGCCTCTATTCAACACGGTAAAAACAATATCGTATTTGACCTGTTATCGTATTGTCAACGTTTTGATAGCTCTTATTTTCTTGACAGTAATGGCGGCTGACGTCATAACAATACCACAACAAGCAAACTACGATATCGTTTTTACCGCCTAGAATAGAGGCGCTTGTCCATTACTGGTTCCATCACCCTACTTAAGGTGCTATGTACTTTACAAGGAACTCCTTTATGAATCTTGAAATAAGTTTCACAAGTAATTTCCATACAAATACATTCAACTTTTTAGCGTGCAAAGGTTTTTTGTCCAGTTAATTTTTTTAATTAACCTCAAAAGGCCCACCATACTATAAACAGGGAGTTTTTTGTGAGTGGGACTTTGAATCTACCGTCAAGGCAATAAAGTTCAATTAAGTTTGTTCGATAATGCCATTTTCAGTTTATGAACATAGGAAAATAAACCTTATTTTTATTGCAACACAGTTCAAATTAAGTTGCCTTGATTATGTACATCCTATTGCCCACTGGGCCTTACGATAATAACTCATGTCTATTTTAGACTTCAAACGACATGAAGGTAATCACGGTTATTTATATATTTATCATCTGTGGTCTTCATCATTTCACCAAATAATACTTCCTGGATGCAAAAGCTTGACTTGTAACAGAAAATACCAAAATTGCTACGTGTATGCCTACAATACTATTGGAGTTCCCTCGATTCCTGTTGGATTCCATCATGATCGGAACTGGATTTAAAATATCTTTAAAATATAATAAAAATCCAAATCGTTTTATGAAAATGTCAGAGCTTTAGGAAACAACAATTAACCTCGTAAGGCCCAGTGTACAATAGAATGTACATAATCAAGGCAACATAATTTGAACTGTGTTGCAATGTGAATAAGGTTTATTTTCCTATGTTCATAAACTGAAAATGTCATTATCGAACAAACGTAATTGAACTTTATTGCGTTGACGGTAGATTCAAAGTCCCACTCACAAAAAACTACCTGTTTTTAGTATGGTGGGCCTTACGAGGTTAAAAAAACAAAAAACCGAAATGAGATCCTCCTTTTATGAAATCAATAGGTAAATAAATAGTACTCGGCCGTGTCGCTTTCAAACTCTCTAGCATGATACCTCTAAAAGATGCCAGAGTGTGACAGAGATTACTTACTATTAATAATTAATTAATATTATTAATTGTGTTAAAGAATTAAACTTTGAATACCGTAAAATGGGGTGACTTGGGAAACGCGAGGCGACTTTGATAATTCTTTGAATCATCGATTTTGTGGAATTTCTGAGTTATTATTAAGTTCTTTCACGACATTACTTTCATATATTTCATATGCGAGCGCAAAATATTAGTAGTTCAAGTATTTTAAGACATATTGGATTTATAGCCTTCGAAACAAAAAACCACTATTTTTTGACATGCTTCGGGGGTGACTTTGATATTGTGATGTAAACACAGGGATAATCAAAGTAGCCCCATTTTAAGAATCGAGATTTTCAGCTGCGTAATTATTTTTTCCTACTAAGCCATCTACCGTAGTCTGCCTTTAGCTGCTTTAAGTTACTCCAAATGAGTAGTCGCCAATACAATATATTTAATAATTTATTTTACGTTTAAATGCGGAAGTTACAGAAGATTTATTTTTAAAAGTAATCAATCTAACCCCATTTTACGGTACGTGAAAATGCGAGATGAAACCTCGCAATTGGCAGAAAAACATTACGAATGCGGGGTATGTTATAAACAGAGTCGGACAAATGTGTCATTACTCGCAATAATGTGGACATGACTCCAAAGATTTTAATTAAACGAACTAAATTACATTAATTGATTACTTACCCGAAAAATTTGATCATTAGCAAGTCAGTAATAAATAAATAATACAAAGTTTGTTATTGTGTAGATTTATTAAAGCAGAGAAACAGTATTTTTTATAAAGTTTCCGTTTCCTGTAATATAATACGAATATAATTCGATGTAAACTGCCAAATTCACTTACGGATGTTATGCCGCAAGTGAATTTGGCAGTTTACTAAGAATTATATTCGTTTTTTATTACAATAAACACAAGTACGTGCGAGTGTAGCGACACTATCTAAGCGAATGGACTATAATTTATTCCTCTTCAAACTTATGAGGTGAAAAGCTCCTTTCGCAATCCACGCATGTTAGTGGAGCAGACTTAAGTAGATTAATATTAATAGCCACTCCTCACGTCTTTGTATTATTTATTTATTACTGTCAAAATTATTTTTCGGGTAAGTAATCAATTAATGTTATTTAATTTGCTTAATTAAAATCTTTAGACTCATGTCCACATTATTGCGAGTAATGACGCCCATTTGTAATGTCAGTCCAACTGAAAGATCACTTTCACAGCTAGCTTGATGTCGTCGGCGAGATAGCTTCTATAGATGAACTATGAAATATATGAAAACACTAGAGGACGCCCGCGACTTCGTACGCGTAGAATTAGTTTCCCGCTACTCCCCCCATTTCTTCCCGTTGGGGGTCGATTTTCGGAAAATCCTTTGTTAGTGCTCACTTACATCATGAAAGGAACCCCTGTACCAAATTTCAAGTTTCTAGGTACAGATGTAGTGAAATATCCTTTCACATCGTATTTTCTCGGAATGTTCGTATTTGTCATGCTACTTCAGTCTGACTCAGTACCCATTATGACAACGTGGGGGAACGTCGCATCGCGAGAGTGATAATCGATATAGAGTCGTTAATACCAGAGTATTTTTTTGTTAATTAAGATTAAGTTTGTTTTCAGTTCTTTTTAATAGTCATGCCGAAAGCATTAAGACCTGGGAAACGTTTAGATCGACAAGCCGGTGAAATTATTTTCAACATTTATTTCTATTTCTTCTTGTTTACCTACACCTAATTTCTATATATTTGATCGTGGTGGTTTTAACATCTCGGTGTGATATACTTCAAACTCGTGGTTTGAAATTTGACACTGATAACTAAAAGTACTCTATTTATTTAATACAAACATGTCACTTAATAATTCAATAATTCATAGACACGGCGGTATCATTCGGAAGTAGACTTGAGTTCCGAGATTCAAGATGTGAAAGGATTAATTCCTAGATCTGTACAGTAGTTTCGGCTGTGCGTTGCAATATCTATGTCAGTCAGTCAGGTTTGCCTTTTATATATATAGATATATAGATTAAAAACAGGGTTTGGATACCGGTTAAATTTTCAAACCGTTATTATGTATTTGACGCAAAACCTTTTCATTTCGATTCCATTCTCGTAAACCGGTTTTTGGAGTAACCTTTACATAAAGTTCTTTTCAAATTAACCAGTTTGAGCTAAAAAAAAACGGTTAATCCAGACACAAACGCGACGTCTTCAGATCACAAGTCAAAAAAATTGCACCAAACGCGTTGGTTTCTCTAGTCGCCACTCGTGGATTAAACCGGTTAATTGGGGTTAAAATAAAGTTCTTAAATCGTTCGCGTTCCCTAGAAAAGCTCGGAGCAAAACCGAAATAAACCGGTATTAACCGGTATTTTTATTCCGGTTACGAGCTCTGACTAACAACCCCTAATAAGTATAATGGAGACCCTTACATAAATAATATAATAATATGTATCTAATAAATATTAACTGTCATTTGGCCTGAAAGGAAAATCGACACCTCGAAATTATCTTGATATAGGTAGTCACCAGTGGTCGGCCAGAGACCTGTAGTCGGCCTCTGCCTATACTTTGTATGAGTGGGAAGAGTACGAAATATATATTTCCCACTCTTCGCACTCATATAAGGTCGACTACTGGTCTCTGGCCGACCACTGGTGACTTTACATCGAGTACATCGAGAAAAAAGTAACCAACCGGACCAACGACTAAAATAAAATCGTGTTAAAATAAAATATAATCGTGTGTTACATTATAAAATTGTTAAATTTGATACAGGTCGAAAAAAACGTGTCCATTTGTATTTAAGTATATTCATAAATATGATTATATGACAAATCGTAAATACATCCTAATACCTGAAATATGCCCAATCATAAAAACGGCACTTTGAAGTTACAGATATATTTTGATCTTAATCTGAACGAATTTATTAATATTAGACTACATTCACATCGGGTTTAATTTACATATAACAAAAAAATATTGGGCATAAATATCTTTAATCATTTTGACTATAATAATCTACTGTATTTCATTCATCATCATCATCATCCTGTCAGCCGAAAGACGTCCACTGCTGGACATAGGCCTCCCCCAAGGCTCTCCACTCAGACCGGTCTTGTGCTTTTCGCATCCGCCGCGTTCCCGCGATCTTTACAAGGTCGTCACTCCATCTTGTTGGAGGCCTACCTACAGCTCGTCTCCCGGTCCGCGGACGCCACTCAAGAACCTTCTGACCCCATCGGCCATCAGTCCTGCGAGCAATGTGCCCCGCCCGCTGCCACTTAAGTTTAGCTATTCTTCGGGCTATGTCGGTAACCTTAGTTCTACTGCGGATATCATCGGGTATCAGCGGGTATTTTATTCAAGAATGGTCAATTCAAGTGGACTATGTTGAATTTAGCCCAGATGACAATGATACAGAGTACCTGAGACCCTAGTATACCTAGTACCTAGTATACCTAGTATACCTAGTATACCTGAGACCTTTTATTTAAAACTATGTATTTTCCCCTCTTCACCCGTAGTAGGGTGACGGAACCAGTAATGGACAAGGCACCAATAATGGACAATTGATTCTTAATTCACAGAAGACTTAAGAATAAACCATAACTACACGTAGAAGCGAATCTCCTTTACCAAGGCCCCAAAAGCCGCGCTTTAAATACCTACTTTCCCCTTCACCCCGCTACGCCCCTCTGTCTTCAGCACCCAATGTCAGGGCTGTCAGTTGTGAAATATTTTAATCGGTTTATGGATGTGTTATAAAAAAAAAAAATGTTTTTCTTCAACGTGGAAACATTGTTACAAAATGAGTTTTTTTACATTTACGTTAAATTAGGTACCTAATAATACATTTTTCACTTCTCATGCTCAAAAAGTGTGTCATATTAGACTTATCAAGCGAGACTCAAGTAGTACATGTAAACCCTAGAGAATACATTATATTCATATTTCCCCTAGGGAAAATATGAAATGGAAAATAGAATGATTTATTTGTACAAAACATTTTAATTTGACCAATCAAAATACTTCACCAAATTAAATCCACCAATCAAAATACTTCACGAAATTAAATCAACCTATCACAATACACATCGACTGTCAATCGGAACGTTAGGTTTGTTTTTGGTACGCATACTCTTTAACTATATTAACTCTTTAAAAAAAAACGTTGTATTTGGTATGAACCAACCAGAATACAGCTATATTAAAATCGACCAATCAGGGAACAGAATTAATTTCTCAAAACATTCGGTGTTTTTAGTCCCTATTTTACAATCGTTAAAATATGATTAAATCGATTGTGCAACGCTTCGAAGCGCTAAATACTCACACGGTCAGTAGCGTTTATTTGCGGTATCTATATTTTGTATCTGTGTTAAAGTACTTTTGAAAACAAAAACATGCCGCCAAATTAAAACAATATTTTCGCCGTAGAATATGTGGTGCTATCTTTGCTAATTTTTTACCTTTGTATAGGTAATGTTTTTATTTTCTCGCAATCGAAGTGAAAGGTAGAGTGTATTACTCGGGTCTAAAAGCCATATTAGGTACCCCTCGAACAATTTTATATAACCATCTCGTGGTACTAAGTATGGCTTATTTTAGACCCTAGGTGTACAATCTACTATTGATGATATTAAGATTATCTCCAGACAATGAAATGGCTTATGTGGCTATTAATCATCTATGGAACACAGAAACGAGTCTATAAATAAACAACCTTCTAAGCTCAATAAGTTTCATAGTTTGGGATCCGAAGTTGCTTTTTACGTTTCTTTCCGGACTATTAATTAAAAAACGTATTAAGTTGTAAAAGCTTTATTACAAAATACTATTCTTATCTATAAATTCGTTTTTATGGTTTCCGGCTTTTTTCTTCAACATCTAGGGGATGTACTAATCTATTATATAAAATGCTAAGCTGATTGTTGATATATCAACGCACAGCCCAGACCGCTGGACCTAGAGACTTGAAATTTTGCACATAGATACCTTATATAGTGTAGAGATCCACTAAGGAAGGATTTTTGGAAATTCCACCCCTAAGGGGGTAAAATAAGGGATAAACGTTTGTATGAAAGTACGTCAGTTTTGAAGTTAGACGCTTCAAATTTTGCGTTTAGGTTGGCGATTGAATTTTAACGTATACGTGTCGCAGCGTTTTTGATAATTTCAACCCCGAAGGGATGAAAAGGGGTAAAACTGATTGTTGATACATCAATGCACAGCCCAAACCGCTGGACCTAGAGACTTGAAATTTTGCACATAGATACCTTATATAGTGTAAAGATCTACTAAGAAAGGATTTTTGGAAATTCCACCCCTAAGGGGATGAAAATTTGTATGAAAGTCCGTCAGTTTTAGTTTAAGTTAGACTTTTCAAATTTTGTGTTTAAGTTGATAATTGAAAATTAATGAATACGTGTCTCAGCGTTTTTGATAATTTCATCCCCGGAGGGATGGAAAGGGGTAAAACTGGCTGACTGATCGATCAACGCACAGCCTAAACCGCTGTACCTAGGGACGTGAAATTTGAAGGGAATATTCCTTGGGTACTTAGGGGTGCACTAAGAAAGGATTTTTGGAAATTCATCCCCTAAAGGGTTAAAATAGGGGGTAGAAATTTGTATGGGAGATTAGTTATTTTTAAAATAAGCAATTTAAAAATGGGTATTTAGGCAACTGTTTATAAATAAAAAATAATAATTTCAGCGATTTAGAAAAAACTACCCCTAAAGGGGGTAAAAGGGAGTTTTGGATGAAATTAAGAATGGAGATAGCTTTTACCCTGGATTAACACATAAGAAAATCCCATCCCGGAAAATTTAAAAGTTCCCGAGGGAATAACGACAATGTTTGGTGTTTTTTGAAAAAGTTATCATGGGTGTCATTTTCTTAGGTTGCGTTGACGCAGATTTCGAAAATGATATCAAATTTGGAATTCAAAATGGCCGCCATGATGTTTATTGAAAAAGTCGTCATTGGTATCATTTTCTTACATTTTGGGGACGAAGATTATGAAAATGATGTCAAATTTAGAATTCAAGCTGGCGGCATGGATGTTTTTTGAAAAAGTTGTCACGGGTTTACATTTTCTTAGTGTTTGGGGACGCAAATAATTACTAATATAGAATAAGATTAGTAATTATTTGACAAAATTGCGCAATTGAATAATTTATTTCTCCTATGGCTTTTGCCATCCAGTGTGACAACATGAGACAGGCATTATACCTACATTCAGTTTTGTTAGTCTATTCAAAAGGAGCGGTGTCAGATTGAAGTTGTCAGCGTTGACATATCCAGATTTTAACATTTTTTTCCGCTATTTTCAATACTATTCACTATTCACGGCGTATTAATTCTACGGCTGATATTTAATATTAGGGCGGTTATTATGATCACTTGAAAATAATTACGGAAAGCCATTAAATTTTTCGGCGAATTGCTTGATTATTTAATTCTAAAATGTAATTTCAAACAATACTCAAGGGGTAAAAAAACTATACATAGGTATACATAATATTGCTGTAGAAAGAAAATGCATACTAATATTATAAACGTCAAAGTAATTATGTCTGTCGTCTATCTGTTTGTTATGCATTCAAGGATAAATTGAACTGAATTAGATTAAATATGTATCTCGAAAATCACCCCTAAGGGGGTGAGATTTGGGATGGTAGTTTGTATGACAGTGATGACGACGTATGATGACGTATGATGGTCATTTATGTTAATTTTTTTAGTTGGAAACGTGGTAATTGTTGTTTAAGCTACTGTTTAATACTGTTTAACATTTAAAAAAACTTTCAGTGATTTCGGTAAAACTCCCCCTAAGGCGATAAATGGGGAGTAGAAATTTGTATGGGAGATATCGAAATGGCTACATTAGGAAATTGATATTTAGGCTACTGTTTATAAATAAAAAATACTTCTTTCAGCGATTTAGAAAAAACTACCCCTAAAGGGGTAAAAGGGGTTTTTAGTTAGTTACTCCTTAACGCTGCAACAGCTAGATGGATTAGGATGAAATTTAGAATGGAGATAGCTTATACCCTGGATTAACACATAGAAAAATCCCATCCCGGAAAATTTTAAAGTTTCCGAGGGAATAACGACAATGTTTGGTGTTTTTTGAAAAAGTCATCATGGGTGTCATTTTCTTAGATTGCGTTGACGCAGATTTCAAAAATGATATCAAATTTGGAATTCAAAATGGCCGTCATGATGTTTATTGAAAAAGTCGTAATTTTTTATCATTTTCTTACATTTTGTGGACGCAGATTATGAAAATTTTGTCGAATTTAGAATTCAAGATGGAGGCCATGATCATTTTCTTAGATTTTGAGGACACAGATTTCGAAAATGATGTGAAAGTATAGGTAGAAATTCAAAATGGCTTCAGTTATGTCTGTCATCTGTCTGTTTGTTACGCTTTCACGGATTAACCGCGGAACCGAATTAGATTAATGGGCATTGGGTAAATTTGTTTGAAGAATATTGTCTTTTTTTTTCAGCGGCCACGGATGATTTTTGGGAGTTCCGCCATTTATAATGATAGATACCTACATTATAATTAGTATTAAGACTCATAATATAATATATGTAATATTGAACTATGATGGATATTTTAAGAGCAACCAAACTATCATGGGAGGGATAGTGCTTTGAGACGGCGAATTTAGACATATTCTTATCTACCGGTGATAACTAGGGGCACACCAGCGGGTAAAATAAATGCATTTCGGCATCTACGATATGGGTATATATATATATAAAATATACCTCACTACAAATATGCCAGGAACTACGAGTACACCATGATACACAGTCGGGGCAATATATGCGGCAGCTCTACTAAAAGTTGGCGAAGATCGTATGGCCAGAGATAGTAACGATTTGAATACATTAAACCGCGAATTCTGTAATATTGTACAAAACACAGATGATCTAAAAAATAACGTGTACCCCGATCTAAAAAACAATATAAAGAAAAGGGAATGTTTGTGCGAGAGGGCGATATTAGCACCGACAAACGAAATTGTCGGGCGGATAAATATAAAAATATGTCTCATGTAGAAGGCGATGTTGTGGAGTATCTCTTGGTAGACAATGTCATAGACACATAGCAAGTCACGTCCTACCCTTAGAGTTCCTGAACTCTTTCGAGGTATGGGGAGTGCCCTCCCGTAAGAGTTAATGGTTAAAGTTGGTGTCACGGTAAATTTCGAGCTCAATATTACATGTGTTTGAAAGATCATTCTTGCCAGGGAGGACGTCAAACTATAGAATTACTTAAAACTATTAATTTACTTAACTGCGATAAACGAGTTCTACGCGGACGAAGTCGCGGGCAAAAGCTAGTAACAAATAAAACTCCTTCATACAATCAATTATTTCCAATTATTTTGCCGTAAATAGTCGTTCGCTTTTTAAAACACTATCCTAGTTCAACCATAAACACTAAACTCAACACAAATACGAAAACCAATTCAAGACACAATAACAATATATTGGTCAATATGTATTCCGTCTGTGACGCCCCTAACTGACTAGACACCTCAGGTGTCGCCAGGCGGTAGGTATTTAACGCGCGCCCGGAGCCGGGAGTTTCGCTTCTACGTGTAGTTATTGTTTATTCTTATGCAGAAGATAAGGATATTCATTTGTTTTGCAACAATCAATTTACGACCGAATGAAATTTGAAATAAGAGTGAAGTGTCCATTACTGGTGCCTGTCAGGTAAAAGTGTCCATCATTGGTCTCGTCACCCTACGGTTGACTATGTGCGGTTGACCAAAATTTAATTTGAAAATCGAATACAACAGAGTCGACGGAGCTCCGCTATGGCGGAGCTCCTATTTCTGAGTATTTTGGCCCTTCGGGCCGGCTGAAGAACTAACATAACCTAAACCTACCTCATATTTATGGTAATTATTACTGAATGTTTTGGTCAACCGGACATAGCCAACCGTACGACGGGTGAAGCCCCGTATTTTCTAATTACCGAATAATATCCCGGAGTTTGTAGCGTCGTCCATTAGCTGATGCTAGGTGTTGCGAGGGGGAAGAAAAACGCAATCGGGGCATGATTCATAACAGCACCGACACGTTTCTCCCCATCGAAAGACCTATTAACCTCCACCCGCGGTGTTTGATGAGGCCGAGGCGTCTTCCTGTCTTCTTGTGAGGCTTGCCCGGTTACAGTTTAAAGAGCAGCAAGTTATAAGTTTTGAACATTTAAACTGGTTGATTTTAATATTTAAACTAAATTCCAAATGTGTACTCTCAGATAAACATGAGTAACTGTAAGATTTTATAAAAGACAGTTGTTTCAATTGCAAAAGTTAGAGAACACTCAACAAAGGGCACATCCATACAGAACATTCAAATAGTCATTCTATAATTGTAGGCGTTTGCAAATAATTTGGAAGAGTTTAGAATAAGCAATTAAAAAACTCACACCCTTTTTGTGCAAAAAGGGGCGTCTATGCTACTTTTAAAAGGTATAAAAATTTAAATAAGTGTTTAGTTTACCTTTTCCAGAGACTCTTTGTTTTTGAATTCGACTATAGCCGATAATGACGGTGTAATAGTCAGTTCGGTAACAATGATCGGACCACGTCTATAAAAGAAAGAAAATATCTATAGTTAGTAGCGTCTCGGGATCTTTCGCCCCGAGTGCTTCGCATCTCGGGGCAGTTACAACAAACATGTGCAATTTTATAAAGTTGTATTAACAAGATTGATATTTGAATGTTAATGTTAACAGTTAAAGATGCAATGTTACAGATCTGTACATGTACTCACTTGATGTTGGTGATTTCTCCGTGTTTGGAGAACAGCTCCTTCAGTTGGTCTTGGTAGTCAAACAGGAAGCTCGGTGGTAGATTTTCCACGAGCAACTTTCCGGACTCCACCTGTATATAAAGAAAAAAATATGATAAAGGGCCGTTTTCAGAAAAGATGTACATAGTTAAAGCGTCAATTAAAATGCTTAACTTTTTTCCATTTCGTAACGAAATTAAACCATAATCGAAGCTAAAATGACAATTGGCGTAAAGGACAACTAAATTGTACTGTAAAATTGTCCTTTAAGCCAATTGCCATTTTAACAATTGAATGATTTAAGTATATTATTTTTCGTTACGAAATGGAAAAAAATTAAGGATTTTAATCAAGGCCTTAACTGTCCTTAACTATGTACAATGTTTTTGAAAACGGCCCTAAACAGTGCCAACTGCACAACAGGGAGTTACAGGCAGATTCACTAAAGCTGGTACGAATGGATTGGACAAAGTAATGTCACCTATCACTGTGTGAGCCGTCCTTTGAACCGATGTTCGAATTTCAAACCAAAAACCTGTTATTATTTTACTCACTTGTATACTTTCGTTCACTTATTCAATCCAGTCGTGCCAGCTCTTGTGAATCGACCTGTACCATGACATGCAGCAGTTTAAGTTTGGAGAGAAAGGGACAGAGCTATTGCTTTAGCTTTTTTTTCTTTGCGTGTACTCTTCATATACAGTGAGTGTCTTTCATACTATCTATATTTTAAGGGCTAAAAGTATAAGCCCTAAAAAAAAATGATCTTTGTAAAAAAAAAAATTCGGCTCGTAATGTATCGGTGACAAGTTAACAACGAAAACCGCTGAACTACCGCCGCCAGCACACCCACCACCACGACCACCGTGCTCGGGACGTACCCAAAGGATTTTAACCATCGATTCTAGACCCTATTTGGAGTATATACCTAGTCGGTTACTAAGTTCTGTTACTACGGTTGACGCAAAAAAAACTAACTTATGTTTATTTTTTAATTTAAATTTTTATTAAAATTTAAAGCTTAATTAATGTACATTTTAAAGAACAAATAATCGTTCTTGTTAGTTGCCGCAATTTCCGACACGATCTTTTAACATTCACAGCTGGCATCGATGAAATTACGCATGACTTTTCAGTAAATTTCACTTTTTGAAAACGTTTAAAAGTTAGTCTTTGTTTCCCAAAGAACTTTTTTTGTATAATATTATAAAACAACCTATCTCTGTATATGTTTGAGACCAAAATTATTTTTCTCAACATGAATTAATTCCAACTTATGAAGCAAGAGATTTGGTTTGTTTTCGTATTTCTGCAAAATCACGTGAAATCGTAAAATCGATTTAATGAGACATCAAGATTGACCGGTGTACAAGCGGATCTTTAGTTGCTTGGAATATATTTGTATCAGAATTCAAAGCTACAAGTCTGTTCAATATGTCACGCAAATTTGAACTCTCTACAAGAACTCTTACAAAAGTTGTGACCGTTATCAGTATCATCGTCGTGCGTGATTTGAACTATGATTTTCTCGGCCGAAATGGGAATACTTTAAGCTCGTACATCAAATAATTGCAATAGTTTAGAATACATTATTTTAATTCCTATTCTATATAAATCAAAGTTTTGATTAATATACAGGTTTATGCCAAACTCCTTTAAAATATTTTTTAAATTGTAATAAATCTCAGTAACAGAACTTAGTAACCGACTAGGTAATGTGGTATAACATGTAGTCCAATAACTCGTAATTTCCGAGATTTTTATTATTTAGAAAACAATTCCATAGTTAATTTAATTTGAACTCTGTCACCTTAACCTAAATCATTATTTACCAAGATTTATGTTGTAAGTAGCAATATCATCAACGTACAACATAAATTAATTTAATCAATTTCTTAGTAAATAATGCTTTAAGTTAAGGTGACAGAGTTCAAATTAAATTAACTATGGAATTGTTTTTTACATAATAAAAATCTAGGAAATTATGCGATATTGGACTACATGTTATACCACATTATATACTCCAAATAGGATCTAGAATCGATGGTTAAAATCCTTCGGGTACGTCCCGGGCACGGTGTATAATCAAAAATCATCGTTTAAGATCGTAGAGTTTCCAAGATTCAACCAAAAATATGCGAAAAGAGTATCGCGTTTGAAAAATAAAACTATCGAGATTTTTTTGTGTTTTCACGGTTAGCAGTCTCATGGACATATGATCAGTTTAATATATCCAAAGAACAGACACAGGCGTGGTTTAATATCCAGATCGCGGAACACTACCGAATTTATCATAGTTTAGTTTAGTTTAGTTAATTTTTTAATCAATGTAATATTACAATATAAGTTACATTGCATGTCAAAAAATACGAAATTACATTGAGATCGTCAAAACATAAACACTAATAATCAAAGAATACAAAAATAATTAATTAAAACAACAACAATTAAACATCTAATAAATGGTCACTCGTCCGACGTCAATATACAATGATTAATAACTGACAATAATATATACAGTGGTGGTCACATAATTAGGGACACTTGTTTTTTTCCCATACAATTGCCTACAAATATGACTTTTCAATTTTGACCACCATTCAAAAAGATCTAATCTAATTTAATATTTGGTTACACTCATCGTTCATTAATGAACTAAGGTTTAAATGTATGTACAATTCATCTCTGTTGAAAACGGATCTTTCATTTTATAAGGATTTGAAAAAATAAATACCTCGCGTTCATACAAAGTTGTAAAACTTTGTATGGACGGGTCAGCACTATGTTTTTAAATCCCTATAAAATATAAGGTCCGTTTTTAACAGTAGTTCATTGTACATAAACCTTAATGATCTAAAGTAAATTGTATATAGCAATAAAATTGGTCAAGAACTTTTTGAATGGTGGTCAAAATTTAAAAGTCATATTTGTAGGCAATTGTATGGGAAAAAAACAATTGTCCCTAGGAAATTATGTGACTTCTTAAAATATGCTGTTCTGGTACTCACCTTCTCCTCTTTCGGCTCCTCGGGCCTTGCCTCCGAGTCCGCCTCGGCATCCTGCGAGCCCTCTGCCTCCGACTGCCCCGCCTCTTCGATGGGTGCGTCGCCTGCGCCGCCGTTATCACCTAAACAATAAATAATAATACATAAACAAATATCAGGGGACAATTTCACACCAATCGGGAATATATCTTTTTGTCACAGCTTCAATAAAAGCCGATTCATGTAACAAACCGATGCTAAAATCATATTTTTAAATAGCTATAAAAATAACCAAGACATAAGTAAACAAAGATTTGTTCCTATCTCCTAGCAAAACAGAATTTAACACGGCGTTTGTATTGACGACCTGTTACATGACGTCACAGTGCATATCGGATTTCTCTTTCTAATCGCTGTCTTATTACCAATTTAAATTCTTGAATCATCGGTATTTCTTAGCCAATTTTAATTTTAACCTCACTTTTGGTGATCTCTTTTACAGTATTTTCATATTTTGTTGAGAAATGCGATTTAAAAACTTCATGCACATTCCCTATTGACCTAGTCCCAAATTAAGGCCTAGGCTTGTACTATGGGTACTAGACAGCGATATAAACACTTATATAGAGAAATATATATTTAAATACAGAAAACATCCATGACTCAGGAACAAATATTCGCGCTCATCACACAAATATTATCTTCCCGGGATTTGAACCTAGGACCGCTAGCTTCGTAGGCAGGGTCACTACTACCTAGGCCAAAGCGTCGTCATACTATATAACATTAACTTAACTAACGACCCGCCTTCGATTCGGTTTCAGTGAGTTTTCTGTAAAACGCTGAAAATCAGCCTAAGTGTCTGACACCTCAGTATAATGCTGAGCCAGTTTCAGATTCACTATCGTTTGTTTTTTTTATTTGTGTGTCTCCTACCCAGTGTTTAAATGTATTTCTTCTTCTTTTATTCTCAACGCTTTGATAGCACCTATTTACTTGACAGTAATGGCCATTTGCGAATCGGACTCACGCATGAAGGGTTCCGTACCATTATCTATAAAAAATCACGTTTGTTGCATGAGAGCCCCCCTTAGATATTTATTTTGTTTAACTATTTAAATAAATATACAACTGAATCTGTGTCTACCTGTTGCCGTTATTAATATCGAGCAAAAAAAAAACACGTTTGTTGTATTGAAGCCCCCCTTAAATATTTTTTTTTTCTGTTTTTAGTATTTATTGTTACAGCGGCAACATAAATACATCATCTGTGAAACTTTCAACTGTTTAGCTATCGCTGTTCATGAGATACAGCCTGGTGACAGACAGACAGAGAGACCGTTTTTACCCGTGTACGGAACCCTAAAAACGATACCATAACACGACAAAGGCAATATGAGACGTTATCTATGAAAAGCGACCTTATTGTCGATGGCGCTTCCGCCATTATTAAAGATGCTCCAATATAAATACAACGTCGCGTGACGCAGTGCGGCGTAAGCGCCATCGACAATAAGGTCCCTTTTCATAGATAACACCACATATGGTTTCTACCCAGTAAACTAGGCCCCGGTGAAAGTTGACCTCGCCGGCGAAATGTGCAAAGTGTCTAAATTTAAGGAGACACAGTTCAATATGTTATCAGTAGAGTTGGGACTTTCGGTAGCATATCGTGGTTCTAGAATCTATGGAGTCGCTATTTCCTATTTATTTTACATACCACTTTGATTTTGACCTTCCGTATTTAATATTTCAAAATTAATTTATTCATTAAACCGCTAAACCAATTTAAATGTATTTTGGAATAGGATATCTCTTCTGTGAAAGCGTTACAAACAAGCAAATATAAGTATAGGTATGGAATAACCGAACTTAAAATGTATTTAGTTCATTTTGAAATATGACCATACTGGAAGTCAAAATCAAAGTGTCATGTATTATAATAATTAGGAAATACCGACTCCATGGATTCTAGAACCTCGATATGCCACCAAAAGTCCTAACCCTAGTTATCAGAGTTCAAAGCGATTGTCGGACAGCGTCTTCGGCCGAAGGGCTATAAATAGATGTATGTATTATTCATACATGTTGCTATGTCGTAATTTGCGAATGAATCATGTAGCGTATGACCTCGAAGTGGCCGACCGAACCGAAGGGCGTGATAGTGCCGCAGAATAATAATAGTACAGTCAAGGAGTTTAATTTGTGACCCACCTTAAGTCCAAAGTCAATCTGACATTCTACAGCAATGAGGTTGAGTTTCCTATCAATTACAAATGACGGGTTACTATCAAAATTCCCTTTTCGCCAAATGACAATATAGCTCAAACGTCAGAGGGCTCAGAGGCTCTACTTTGAAAAACGAAGTTCGAAGTTACGTTAGCTCCGTCCCTGTCACTCGTCATTCGAGACTAAATCGAGAGAGAAAGATGGAGCTAACGTAACTTCGAACTTCGATTTTCAAAGTAGGGCCTCAGACAAGATGCACTACGCTAACAAACGTTTCTATTCGATTCGTTTTTAAACCAATCGCGTCACTTGTAGACCACGTGACTTTTCGTATCACGCCATCTTCCAGTGACGCGATTGGTTTAAAAACGAATCGAATAGAAACGTTAGTTAGCGTAGTACATCTTGTCTGAGCCCTCTGGATTGTGTAATGTCTTCGTTGTTATATAGACATGAACGCTAAATGTATCTTTAGCAAAACGTCTGGATCTTAGAATGTTACAATTTAAAATACACTAGTAGCGAAACGTCCTTATCTTAGAATGTCTTTATTACTTAATAGACATAAAAGCTAAATGGCCCGGTAGCGAAACATTTGTATCTCAAAATGTCTTAATTACTAAATAGACATGAACGCCAAATGGCCGGTTAGCAAAACGTCTGGATCTTAAAATTGCGTATTGATAAGACACTTGATAATTAAAATCAACAAATTTTACTTTCGACGAATTAGGTATTGCTACTAACTCGTTCTGTGGTCATGACAATTAACTAATTTTACTTTCGGCTAATTAGGTACCTATTGTAATTATACGGACTATAATTTCCAGACGTTTTGCTACTAAGTAGTTCTGTGTTTATGTCGATTAACTAATTTTACTTCCGGCTAATTAGGTATTCTAATCATACGGACTATTTATATTTCCAAACGTTTGGCTACTCGCTCATTTTAATTCTGAGCCGTCCTGCTTAGTTGACACTTTGCTGTCTGAGTATTCTACTTTCATGTCGTCCAGCTGAATTGACTCTTTGCTGACTGTGTATTTTACTTTTATATCATCTAGCTGAAATGGTCGTTTGGCGATAAAGATAATTCGATAGTAACCCCAAATGACTTGGCATCTCTATTGACAATGACATCTTCAAGCTGATTTGCTTTGAAATGGGTAGCAAATTAACTTCCGTGACCGTACCTATAAGTACAGAGGATGCTCTTCTTAAAAGGATTTAATGCTAAATGTTTCCATACAAAATGCGATGACGTTTCTTTCCCCTTAACCCTAGCCAGATATTTAATTTCTTTTTCGAAGAAAATATGTCTTTATGCCCAGCCACACCGCCTGCGTGACGTGCACTTGGCACGTGCGCGTTTGCTTTCCACTGCGTTGTATAGTTTGAATTCTCATTACGACGTGTCACTATACAACGCAGTGGACAGCGAACGCGCACGTGCACGTCACGCAAGCGGTGTGGCTGGGCCTTTATAAGTAAGGGCGTAAGAAGCATGCCTAGACGGCGTTATTATTATTACGTTTCTCAAATTCTCCGATAAATTGGGATCGAAATGGATGCCAAGTAACAGAGGTTCTTCAGAGTTTAAGAAATAGCTGCAGACTTGCAGAGGTGTTGTTATCTTAAAAACATAACAAAATGCAAGCTTTAAAAACCAGACTGTTGTTAACCAACTTTAAATCGTTATAAATCTTAAGTCATTCAAAATGAAAAATGATGTAAGAAACCTAAAGATGATTTTTAAATACCTATTCAACGATATCCCACGAGTCAAAATTCGTTGACCTTATTTTTTTTCTTTTTTACAATATGGCGTCTGGTTGCCGCCATATTATTTTTTTATTACTGTTGTATCTTTAGTGACACTCTCAAGATTAAGACAAATCGATTGCCATAAGAATCATTAAAATCGGTGCACGCGTTTAGTTTCTAGAGCGCCACAAAGGAACTAACATACATATACCTATAGGCTGTTAAACACTCCTTCGGCAGTCGGGTAAAAAGGCTCTGTCGAGAGAGCGAACTGCGGGGCTCACTCGACGGATAAAGCTACCTAACTGAGACAGCACGCCCTTAAATAATGTTTAGCTACATCCATATCATAACTTCCCTACAATATGTTCAGAACATAAGCAAATCGCCTATATTAAGAAACCTGTATCTGTGGTTGCATCTTAATGTTTACATTAAAGTATAGTGCATCGTAATGTTTACATTAAAGTGTCGGTACCTAAACATTAAAGTATCGGTAATACTGTACAACTAACTTGAAAATGCAAGCCATATCTGTACATTATAAATAAAGTTTTTTTTTTTAAGCTTTGGTACTACAAACAAGTTAACAGTAACACTAACTTAAAAAAATACAGGCCATATCTGAACATATTATAGAAAACTTATGATATGCATGTAGATAATGTTATGTATGCGGCTATACATAATTAGGCATTAAAAGACTCGTGTGATCTTATTATGCACCAGCCACATAACCTACTATTGTACGGTTTTATTATTTGGCCCATAATGTAATAAACATGGCGTAGTATTAACATTTTTATTTATAATTAAATATTTTAGTGCTATTTAAATGAATATGACTTAAGATTTTATTTTAATATCGACTCCATAGTTGTCTTTCATCTTACCGTGCGATGAAAAATCCGAGCCCTGGTTATAGCACAAAATAGATAGGTACAGAAGTCAATCTACATACAAACTGCGCTTGAGCAACGCACACATAGACACTGCTCAAGGACACGATATCTCGGACCGGCTGGGACCAGTGCGAGCGCGAGTGACATCCGCTTGAGACACGCGTCTGTGAACTTTTTTTGTGCAATTATGGAACAAAATTAGGTCTAAAACGGATGGGGCAATGGAAATTGTGTAACTAGGGTAATCCTTTAGAAGTTATTAGGGAATTTCCATAGTGGACATTGACAAACGTAAAATTTTGTACGTTTATGCTCTGTAAACTTTTTGTATTGTAATAGTAGGTAGGTTTATTGTTTTGTCACAACTAGATACGAGTGCCACTGTAGTGATAGTGTTTTGTGCATAAGCCATAGTTGACAACCCTAGAGCGACCGCCGAGCGTAGGTATGAAAAGTGAAGTACATACATGTGATTTACTTCTGTACCTATCTGTTTTGTGGTTATAGGTTGCAAAATCAGTGGAGAGTTTATTTAATGTCAAGTAGAGAAGAGCTCGATAACATCAACTATGATTATATGATTTCGAACAACTTTTCCGACAAAACACGACGTCATATGATCATTCACTACATCTGTACAGTCTGTGAGCACATAGGTGCTTCCAGTCTTCTCTCTCACTCGCTCTTAGTAAGAGCGTATGAGAGCGAGTGGGAGACAAGTACAAACCCGAAGCACCTAGAGCTATCGAACTGTACCTACATGTTGTATCAAAAATCATAAAAGTTGACACACGTAAAAAGAGCCCTGGGCGACCTACCTGCGCAGTGAGCAAATTACGGACCAAATTGGTGGGCGCGGCGGGGGGGAGCGTAAACCGCTTCGCTTTGCTGCCACGCTATTGGTTCCCAGTAATACACTCTTATCTATGATTGGTTTGTTAGTAGACAACATGCGCAAACATATCCCCTCTACTAGCCGCTCGGAGCTCGTTTTACGTGTGTCGACCTGTACTTAACCTGATCACATGGATAACATTCCAAGCATATTTTAAGTGCACCCCACATTGATCGTTAACAAAGAAACGAGATTACAATTTGTATTCAACTACAACAATATCGATGCAAATATTTCAAGTATCATTAATCACAAATCCTTATAATGCAAATAACTACCAATTGATATTTATTTTTAGAGAATTCTCGTCGTCGTCGGGTATTTTCATTTTCTTCAACTACCTACCAAGGTTAAATTGAATCAAATTCTCAAAACGTGTACAGATGTAGTGAATAATGTTTCGCCTTCGTCTTTTATCGGATAAGCTCGTATTGATCTTGCTTTCTCAATTGGCTTATCGGTGGTTACTAAAGTTGTCTGAGACAGCAAGATAAAAAAACTGGGCAAGAGCAAGTTAGGAAAACACATAAGTAAGCGCTTTTAAGTCTTTTTGGTTAGAAAAGTTCTTTTACGAGCACGGACCTAAAAAAAATACGGACGTAACGTTACACTTAAAAGGTGCGAAGCAAGCAAGGCCTGTTATTTCGTTCCGTCATACACAATCTACCGTCTCACAAATGCACTAGGTCTGTTAACCCGCCGCCATTACGCGTCCAGCCACAGCCCGAGTGACATATCACTTTACACCGAAGAAAATGCCGCATTGTGTAGTAAAAACGTGTAAAAACTACATTAGTAAATATAAAAAGCCACGCGGAATCACTTATCACTTGTAAGTTATGTTTATTCGTGTTATTTTTCATAAATATGTGTTTATTTACTTTGACGCAAATTACAAACAAAAATGACAATCAGTGTTGGCAGTTTTTTCACGGATTTTTTTTCCTAAAAGTTCAAGTTTTTAAGTTTAAATTAGAATTGCTTTATTCGTTAAAATTATTTTTGTCATTAGATACCTATGTTCATAAAAATGTGGTTTGATATATCAATATTATTAATATTATTCTGTCGTGCAAACGTTGAAATTTAAATTGTCATACAATTTTCTCATCTCTAGTTCCCATTATTTTTTAGTTGAAATTGGTTTGTCATTAGAAAATGAGAAAACCCAATTTCATACATACATAATCTCACGCCTTCGTTCCCAGAGTGGGGTAGGCAGAGCTACAGAATTACAAACATCTCTAAAAACTTGTTGATAAATCTATAACCACAATTTGCACAATTAGGCTAAGATTTACCAGCGTATTAGAGACAGGTTGCAAGCCCATCGCCTAACAGTACTACAAGCCTTTATTTATACCCTTAGTCGTCTCTTACGACATCCACGGGAAGACATGGAGTGGCACTATTCTAACTCGGCAACCACACGAGGAAACCCAACCCAATTTCAATTAAATTAAAACGGTTGCATGACACAATCGAACCCAATGCTGAAGTAGTACATAAATGATAACACGATTTAATTGTACGAAGTTTTTGCAGCGATACAATCGCGATTCAGTCTCAATGCAGTACCTATCGATACAGTCACAAATCGTCCAGGTTTAGTTGCGATACAGTGCTGCGGCTGCCGAATGCGCATTTTTATCGCTGCAAAAAGTTGCAGTTAGTAAAAGGCCTTAAAATAGGAAAATTGACGATTTATATGGCAACCCTCAAAGCACGCTCACTCGTAAACGGACGGCCATTTTGTATGCTTCACTGATGATTAGACTAGGTTACGTCCGTATTTTTTTTAGGTCCGTGTTTACGAGTGGATTTATTGAGGTTGATGTACTGTCAACCAATTTTCATCCTAGGCCACTATGAACTATGGCAACGTGACGTTGTAAACCACAGTATAGAGACTAAAGGCATAGAAACCGTACTAAATAAGCAGAAAATACATTATGGTTCACTTCTTTTTACTTATGGTTTTCATAGTGAGTTGGAAAGAGATGAATCTATAGCTGTTCTTTCGTTATTTGGAACATCGTCACAAGTAAGGCGTGATTTGGACCTATAGACAAGGAAAGACAAATCCTTCCTATAGGAAGGACAAAGAAGTCCCTGTGTAAAACCTTGTGACAATGACAGTTAAAGAAGAACAAGCCTTTTTTTTTCTCATGTAATACTTAATCTAAAAAGTAGAGAAAGATAGCTGACGCAAAGTACGTCTTATAGTCCGGTTTCTATGCTATATGTTCTTATTCTGTATCGTAAACCTCTCTGTGTCGTTAAAGTCTCTGACGTTTTGGTTGACAACGTCACTAACACAATTTACAACTCCACCTTCCAAGCTACCACAGATTGTACAATAGGTTTTTTTTTTTGAAATAGTACGATATCATGCTAAATGTTTTGCAAACAGTCAGTGTTAGCAATAGTGTATACCAAAACTGAACTGATAGGATTTGTTTCATTCGAATTACATAATTATTTGAATATTTTTTTGTATTCATGAACAGACAGGAATTTAGGGGGCAACATTTTATGACAGGTAGGGAGTTCCTATATCGATAAACTGAATTATCGGTGCTTTTTCCGTGTGATCGCCCCCAGCATTGTATGTATTTTTTTGTAAGTATTATTCTGAAGAAGAGTGCCACACAGCATAAATAAATAAAAAATGTTATGCCCCTATTACCTCCACAGAAATTGAAGTAATTTAGCCACCTTAAATAGATTTATCAGCCAAGACGGAGACGTGTAACGCCCGAAAATTTGGAACAAATTCACATAGTTTATTTTAACAATAGTAAGTAAGTAATGAAGAAAAAAATGATGATTTTAGTTTCAAAAGTCGTTGAGAAAACAGAATTACGTTATTATTTCGTTTAATATTTACACCTTTAATAAAAAATCTCCTCGTGTGGTTGCCGAGTTAGAATAGTGCCACTCCATGTCTTCCCGCGGATGTCGTAAGGGACGACTAAGGGAATAAAGGCTTGTAGTACTGTTAGGCGATGGGCTTGCAACCTGTCACTAATACGCTGGTAAACATCTTAGCCTAATTGCGCAAATTGTGGTTATAGAATTATCAACAAGTTTTTCGAGATGTTTGTAATTCTGTAGCTCTGCCTACCCCATTCTGGGAACGAAGGCGTGAAATTATGTATGTATGTATAAAAAAATGTTTTTACACGCAAAATTTGGAGTGATCACTAGTAGATAATTGAGTTTATCGATATAGGAACTCCCTACCTGTCATAAAATTATGCCCCCTGGATTCCTGTCTGTTCATGAACAAAATAAGAGGAATTTAGGTACGTACGTAGGTACGTGGGTATGTTTAGGTGCATTCGCGTAATTACGAAAGGTTTTTAGAAGAGTTGACAGTGCATCTATTTTTTATTGATCTACCTAAACATTTTGTGAAGTTAATGTTCATTGACGAAATTAATCGGGGCTTGAATATACTCTAAACCGCCACAATGCACTTAATATAAATTCGTGCGGGCCAAGACTTTTGTTTCATGGCTGGTCATGGGGTAGATATTACCCCAATAGATTAGGATTAGTTAAGTAGTTATAGTCTTCAGGGGATACCTAGATATCGCATACGGAACGCACTTTGTGTTTATTATGTTCATGAGTGGCTATGATTATGTTATGACCATCCATGGGCGGGTTTTATAAAACTAATTACTAGTTTTTTTTTTTATCTAATTTTAAGGAGCTTGGTCGTGTAACGATCATGACGCTCCGTGAGTTTTACAAAGAATAAATTAATCTTAGCCTAGGTAGATAGTTTATATAATGTATATAAAAACTTGGCTTCATCGGATAAAGGATCAGCTAGCGCAGTATTGCACTGTCCAATACTATAGGTTAGGCGACGAGACTTTCCCCGTACGCACTCCATCAAAACGTGATACACATCCTGCACAACTCCACAGTCTGGACAGTTAGGGGTATCAGATATACCCATCAGGAACTTAAATTTATTGGTAGGAACGTGTCCGGAGCGGAGTTTCATCGCCAAAACCAGATCCTGCCTAGACAAAGAACAATCACTAGTTACTTGTAGCTTTATAAAATCGGAGCCTGGTGGTTCGTTGAACGTGGGCTCTCCCGCTTTCTTTACGCGGGCGGGATTAGAAGGGCCCGCGGGCCGTAGTTTGGCGACCCCTGTTCTAAACCATGATTATAACCTCGTAAGGCCCAGTGTGCATTACGATGTACATAATCAAGACAATTTAATTTGAACTGTGTTCCAATGGGAATAGGTTTATTTTCCTATATTCATATACTGAAAATGGCATTATCGAACAAACGTAATTGAACTTTATTGCCTTGACGGTAGATTCAAAGTCCCACTCACAAAAACTACCTGTTTTTAGTATGGTGGGCCTTACGAGGTTAAGGTTGATTACTAATATTATCTGATTATTTAAATAAATAGGTTAGCAATGTTTGTTTTATTCGCATTGCACCGAATGAAATTCCGAATTTTGTTGCGATTATTCCGAACGTCATTCAAACGCGAGCCTTATTTGTTCTAGTATAAGGAACACATTGCTTTTTCATTCAGATTTCTACTCACAAAAATGTTAGCTATTGGTCATTATCATTAAGTAGCTTTTATATTATACCATTTTCTATTTTGGAATCAATTAATTAGCGACCGGTGATGGCTAGGTATAGGTTGCGAAAGCAAAAAAGTAATGTTGCGTTAATTATTGGAGTTAGCGTAAAACGGGGTGAGTAGGGAGGGATTAAGGGGGTTAGTAGAGACACAACCTAAATTAAGTCATAACTTGTTACAAATAACAACAATTATTAAATGGACAATAACGTTATGTCTATTGGAAATAATTTCAGTCTAATAATTAGTAACATATGCTTCATTTTAGATTGTGTCCCTACTCACCCCGTTTTACGGTACCCCATTTCCGAAATTAGCCAAAATCAATTATATTTCAAAAAGAAAATAAATAAATCAACATATTTTCACTGACAATAATATTTGGTGTGAAAGTTGTTTTTTTCTACACTGCTACATCGATAAATGTATATGGACTATTGAGAAGTAGAGTTGTGAACTTGACAATCTAATTTTAATTTTTGAAACAATAAAATTACTGATATATTGTTGTCTCCATAGAGAGAAATCATTACTTTCCTAGGGTAAATAGATTGTCCTATTTTTTCCATTTCCTAAATTATTGTAAATAATCGAGAAACAGTTACATAGTAGTGTATCAAGAATCAAAACCTCAAAATCTTTGTGCAAAATAAATTTACTCTTAATTCCCAATATCAAACCTACCCTTTATAAGTTTTATATTATAATTTATAACTCAAAACTTTACAGGTGGACAAGTCCACATTTTCCATGGAACAATTTCTGTTCAAATATGTCAAATTATATTTTTAATTTAAGGTATTGGGGGATCGTGAGGGCTGGGGTGGGGAGGTTGGAAGATTATTTGATAAAGGCCCAGCCACGCCGCTTGCGTGACGTGCACGTGCACGTGCGCGTTCGCTTTCCACTGCGTTGTATAGTGACATGTCGTAATGAGAATTCATACTATACAACGCAGTGGAAAGCGAACGCGCACATGTACGTGCACGTCACGCAAGCGGTGTGACTGGGCCTTAAATGTTTAAGAACCCCAATTTAAGAGACTGAATATGCTAAAGTTGTTATTTTTCTGATCGGGATATCAATAACCATAAGACCTATTTGTCTGTTGTTTGGTATTACACTTGCTCATTTTTACTTCAGAATGTTAAACGTGAAGACGCCGTAAGAAACCAAAACCTTAATTTGTTTTTCAAACCTAACACCTTTTTTTCTTGTTGGTTGTTGGTTGAATCATCAAAGCCCTTTGATCCTTAACGATGATTGTGGCTTTAATAATTGACTACTTATAACTTTTAAATCCGAGTTAACCATTTTTTTTATTAAACACTGTTTTATAGTAAAATATGGAATCAAGGCGCGCGTCAACTATCTCTATCTCACTTTCTTTTCGCGGAAGCACATGAAGCCATCCCTGTTTATTCATATGTGGGAGTGGTAGCTAGTGATGGGTAGAGTTAGTGGTATACTGGGTGGAAAAAACGAACGCCACATGGAGGGCTACTACCTCCTACCTTACCTTAAATATTGGAAAGAGCAAAGTCTATGCAAAGGAGACTTAGACTTACTTCCTTTAATTAGCCATTTCCAATATTTAAGGTAGTTGCCGTCCATGTGGCATTCGTTTTTTCCACCCTGTATATGGCCTCTTTAAGGAATCATAATGGATGATATAGGTGTATCAGTAAAAAACTTAAGGTACATTGCATGTAAACCCTGTTCAGACTTATTTGTCTTAAATGGTAAACAACTTTCTAACCTCAAAATGAAACTTTTTTGGCTAAAACAGCTCTTTTATCGTAAATGTTGGGTTTACTTTAAACCAAGAAAACATTTTGAACATCACTTGGCCAATGTATTGTCCGTGATCATCATCATCATCATCATCATCATCATCATCATCATCATCATCATGTCAGCCGAAAGACGTCCACTGCTGGACATAGGCCTCCCCCAAGGCTCTCCACTCAGACCGATCTTGTGCTTTTCGCATCCACCGCGTTCCCGCGATCTTTACAAGGTCGTCACTCCATCTTGTTGGAGGCCTACTTACAGCTCGTCTCCCGGTCCGCGGACGCCACTCAAGAACCTTTTGACCCCATCGGCCATCAGTCCTGCGAGCAATGTGCCCCGCCCACTGCCACTTAAGTTTGGCTATTCTTCGGGCTATGTCGGTAACCTTAGTTCTACTGCGGATATCATCATTTCTGATTGTCCGTGATAGCTTTATTTTATTTAAAATAGCTGTTACATACAAAAAAGTTGCATTTTGAGGTTAGAAAGTTGTTTGCTACTTAAGACAAGTATGTCTGAACAGGTTTTAGTTGTAACACATCAGTGGCTCTATTCAAGACGGTAAAAACAATATCGTATTTGATATGTTATAGAATTGCCAACGTTTTGATAGCTATTATTTTCTTGACAGTAATGGCGGCTGACGTCATAACAATACCATAACAGGAAAACTACGATATCATTTATACCGCCTAGAATAGAGGTGCTATAGAGCCTGTTCGACATTATATATTTGAAATTTGACATAAATAAATTCCTTACTCGTTTTGTACAAAACTACATGCAAGAGGACCTCTAAGTTTTTCACTTACGCAACCTTATTTAAACATATTCACAAATAATATTCAAATCAATAAATATTTATTTAAATGAATCCATATGCTCAGGCAGATGTTTTTTAGCATATTAACGTAATGGAACCAGTAATCGACTAGGACCCATGATCGACACTTGATTCTTATTTTACAGAAGATAAGGGTTTTTCATTTGTTTTGTAACACTCAATTTATGACCGTATGATCTTTGAATTAAGAGTTAAGTGTCGATTATTGGTGCATGTCAGCTTAAAGTGTCGAACACTGGTGCCATTACGTTACATGGACTATTTCACAATCAGAAGAGAAAAAAATGTGGCAATTTTTTACGTTCCCCATATGAAGGGTACATTCCCTCCTATTTACTACAGTTACACAAGATTTCAAAACAAACTGACCAAAGGGCCACTCTGTAAAGTAGCAAACCTGCTATTCTAATGTTTAATGCAAATATGCAACTTTGGCACGCATGGGACAATGTTCTTGTTTTTTACTTATGGTGGTTCTGTAGTAATTTTGCCAATATCAAGTGAGTGGAGTATTATTTTATCATCAATAAATAAAATAAATCAAAAGTAAAAGCCAGACACTTCAATCCATACAACAATTTTGGCAGATTGTCAATGTGTAGTCTAGGCAATAATAAATAAAAAACAGAGGGTACCAAAATTCTAATTTTCACTGCAATAAACGGAATTCCTGGAAAGACAGCAAAAGACATTGAAATTTGTAGCAGTAGCTAGGTAATAAAAGATAATCTCCTCACCTTGCTCCACCTGTTCGGGATCCCCATTATTCTCCTCCATCTCCTCAACGACCTCCGCTACTTCCGCCTCCGGAACCTCCTCAGGAACTGGAGCAGCAGCCTTTTGCTTCGCCGCTTGGGCCTTGGCACCACGTCCGCGCTTTTGTGCTACCATGGTTAACTGAAAAACACACCGTAAACAGGACACAATGATCGGAGGAAATAAAAAAATAACGATATGCGCATACGACGGGTAATAAGTAATAACCTTTACAAAATCTGTTGGTACTACATAATTAATTTAAATGATATAAATGTCACTCGATCAAGTTTTCCACAACTTAGAAGCAGCGTATGATGCCGCTCGATAATGATCGAGGACAAAATAACATCGTGAAGCGTCCGTGCAAATCCGATCGATAGGGACTCTTGGCGCCTATTTCACCCAAGGACAAAAGTTAATAACGCTTAGGCGCGAAACATCGCAGAAGGTAATATTGCTTTATAGACACATTTATACGATGAAAATACATGTTTTAATACATGAGTAGTCCGTCGCGATGCTAAATTCATCAAAACAAGCCAACTCCGCCATAAGCATGGCGTTGCAATGCTTACGCTATCAATGGAAAATTCACGCAACCTTACACGGTCGCAAACGCTTACTCCACATCAGAACATTTAATACGTTAGGAAACACGATAACTTACGCAGTATATTCACAACGAGGTAGAGTTTCAACGAGAAATACACTCGACGCTACAATTTTAAACGAAAAGACGCCAAACTAAAAGCAATAATAACATGCAACCGGCATTCACGCAAGCGCACCCGCCATTAATGAAAACTATGAAAATGTGAGGTTATTAGTGTTACCACATCGAAAATTACGTATGGATATAGCTTTTGATTTAGGTATAAATGTCCGATGGCTACAATCTTGTGAATTCAGCGCCATATATAGATAGACAGTGTAAATTTGATGACAGAAGATATGAAACAGTGGTGAATTTGATAAAATAATGGACTTTTTAAGCTTACGCAAATTAAGTAAATTATGCATTTGGATAAGACATTTGAAAACGCCCCTTAAATTTTAGTCATAACACCATTTCTTTAAATTGATTTAGATAAAAAAAGTCCTCTTAACAGTTCGTTTCATTTTAAATAACATTTTTACTATTATTTCAAACAAATGGAAAGCTTTGAATTAGTAAATTAAGAGCAAAATTAAAAAGACTTTAAATAGTTGATGACCTAATTCCGATAGACGCTTAAGTTCATAGACGTTTTTCGGAGGCATATAAAATTCGATGCTGAAATATAATGGCCACATTTAGTGGTCGATTCTTAAATAAGTTAAATAACAAAGAGACAATACGGGGAAATTGAATTTCTATGGTACAGCTACATCTATATGGGTAATAGAAGTATGTTTATCGTTATACCTACCAATGAATAGTATAAGCCTAGCTTCTTACTTTGGGAGAATGTCAATTTGTGTAAGATTGTAACATATAGCGGCCCACCAGCGGCTTCGCCCAGCTGCAAATTTCCGACATTCCCGGTGTTTAATTTTTCTTTCATACAAACCTTGTCCTGTCAAGAACGAATACAACAAAAAGAAATCAGCCAAATCGTTTCAGCCGTTCTCAAGTTATAGCGTGACCAGGAGAAACAGGGGTTCATTTTATATATTTTATTATTTTGTGTTAAATAGAGCAGGCAGTTGGGCCTCTATTCAACTTGGTAAACACCATATCGTGTTTGAGCTGAAGCCCTACTTTGAAATTCGAAGTTCGAAGTTACGTTAGCTCCATCCCTTTCTCTCGATCTTGTCTCGAATGACGAGTTATAGGGATGGAGACGTAACGTAACTTCGAACTTCGATTTTATTTCGATTTCGATTTATCGTATTGTTATTTGTTACCGTTTTGATAGCTTTTTATTATTTACTTGACAGTTAGCGGCTGACGTCAAAACAATACCATAACAGGTCAAAGACGATAAGTTTTTTGCCGTCGGGAATAGAGGCCCAGGTTACCGAATCTGAATCCGGAAACCGTACGTGTGCGTCGAGCCTTAGGTAATTACACTTACTGGCATGTCATTAGCCAAGTGAATGAAATCGCCTAATCGGATAAAGTTACGCAAAAGAAACTAACTAAGAACTATCTAACATAAATTTATACGCGATTAAATTAACTTATTGTTGGATTAAATAACAAAAACCAGCTAAATCGATAGAAAATCGAGCAGCCTCCGGCCTCGGGGCGATTCTCAGACCAAAGCTTACGAGATGAGTCGAATCGACAATTATTCGACATCGTGCATCTGACATTCATGATTCGAAATCGAAAATATCGAAATGTATAAATGAATCAAAACGTGATCAAAACATTGAAGTTTGAAAGCAAAGCAAATTGTAAATCGAGTCTCTAAAGCAAGTGTCGCGACATTAATTGAAAGTGTTTTGTGCTGAATAAGTACCTATTGCTGTGTTAAAAATGGATATTTCTTATTGTGCACATCTGTTATGCGATATTCTACAGTCTACTTAGTGTCCATAAAACTGCTTACATCTCTTTACTATCATAGCCTCCTAAGGCTGAACTAATCATGACTGGAATAGAACTGAAGGGAGATGATTGGGACCTAGCATGTTCAGACGACGAGCTCGAAAAAGCCGGCTCTATCATCGGAAAAACTTGGGTCGTAAACGCGAATGACTTAGAGGAACTTTACAATAACATCGATAAAAACAACATTTTATCGCTAGATTGGAAATGCCCAGGGCGCCGGGCTCCTTCTCCGATTCCTGTGACAAAAGAGAGTAAAATAGAGGCACCAATATCACCGGTGAGAGAAGAAAAATCTGATTTCGATTTCATGGACGAGGTCAGTTCGTTACGGCTCCGTGTGAGACGTGAAGGTGAAGACACTTTGAGGGGATCTGCCAAGAAGAAAACTACGTCGTTTGATGGTATATTGTCCAATTTAATAAGACACAAGCGCATTGAACAAATGGAGAAGCAGGCGAGCACTCCATCTACTCCGAGCACCTCCTGACGCTATCCTAGTCTTAAGGACAGGTTCAATGACATTTGGAAGACTTAAAAGAGAATCTATTTAAGGTGGGGCAAGTGCAACAACACAGTAAGACCAACAAACAATCAATTTTTTAGGAGATATTGTTGGTTTGACGCACTTGCTACAAACCTTAGGCTGTGTTCGTGTTAGACTCAGTTTATGTGTTGCAAACTGCTTATGATAAGTAAAATGCATATCAATAGAAATGGCCAATAATTACTTTGTAACCAATAATCACAATCTATTGAAGATCCATTGGGGCAACAGCGCCAGCCCAAGCCCCTGTTCAGGATAGAGATAAATTGCAAAGCTAACTTTAGCCTTGTGAGAATGTTTTTTTTTACAAATTATAGCCATTGAAATAAATATCCATTGCAAAGGAGATAAAGTGGAATTTCTGTTGTTTTTATTTATAACTGGCAATTAAATTAGAAAATGTAATGTATTGCATTCACATTATGTTCATATTCTATTGGCAAATTTCGCTGTATGGGCCAGAGGAGGTTAGGACCCATTAGCACGGGTAGCACAAGCTGTATTTTCTCAGTGCGTCTCTATCGTTACGGACTAGATAGGAAGGGAGATCCGAGCGACAAAGAAGTCACGGGCAACTTGTGCTAGCTGTGCTGGTTGATACATCATATAAGTATTTCAGTTCATGTTGAATATAATTTAGTATTTTGGTAAGAGGAACAAGCCCATGGATATCAAATGCGAGAACAATTGTTCAGTAAAAGAGTACTTTCTCTTGTGCAAACTGCATTCCCTATGCAATTTAACCAGTTATCAGCCATTTTTGTATGCAAATCACCGGTTAAAACTGGTTATAACCGGTTATTTGCATTCCCTAGACTCCATGCTCCATTCTGTCAGTCAGTAGAAATATGGAGTTGTGTCAAATATTAGTTTATTATCTTTGGCCCATGTATTGATAACTGCCTAGTATGAACATAGCCTTACCTATTAAGCATTAGTGTGGACTCAAGCTAAAAAGTGTAATTAACAAATACAAAATTCACCAAATGTATGGTGAAATAATTTGAACTGAAAGTCGACCTGTGGTCATAAGAATAAACAATAACTACACGTAGAAGTGAAACTCCCGGCTCCGGACGCGCGCTCGGCGCGTTAAATACCTACCGCCTGGCGATACCTGAGGTGTCTAGTCAGTCAGGGGCGTCACAGACGGAATACATATTGACCAATATATTGTTATTGTGTATTGAATTGGTTTTCGTATTTGTGTTGATTTTAGTGTTTATGGTTGAACTAAGATAGTGTTTTAAAAAGTGAACGACTATTTACGCAAAATAATTAGAAATAATTGATTGAATAAAGGAGTTTTATGAGATAACCTTAATATCATCAAAAAGTAGTAAATGTAATACTCATTTTGCAACAATGTTTCCACGTTGAAGTAAAACATTAATAATAATTCGTGATTAAACTTGTATACCACATCCATAAACCGATTAAAATATTTCGCAAGTGACAGCCCTAACTTTGGGCGCGGAAGACAGAGGGGCGTAGCGGGGCGAAGGGGGAAGTAGGTATTTAAAGCGCGGCATTTGGGGCCTGGTCAAAGGTTCGCTTCTACGTGAAGTTATTATTTATTCTTATGCTGTGGTATGGGCAAACTTTGACATTTATAAACTTTTTATGAATTGGGAATAGTTGTAAATGGATTATGGAAACCTTTTGTGTGTGAAATATAATCGCTACAATACAGCCTACAGACAAGAGGATAAAAATAACATTTATACAGTTATTAGATATATACTATGTCTGCCGTCCCGGGTTATTCCCATCTTCCAACCTATCCAACCCAGGTATAATATGTAAATTTTGCCATATACCTGGGTTGGATAGGTTCGAAGATGGGAATAACCCCTTATCTGCACATCGGCATATTGTAGCATTTAGGTAGCTTTTGACAGTTTAACACATTCGCTGTGGTATCAGTTCGAATCAGACCGTAAGTATGGTTAATTACAGTATTGTGCCAATGTAAAGGTATTAACCTTTTCAACGCCACAGTCGGCTCTGGCCGTCAACTAAAAGTCGTGCCACTGACGCCACGTCGGCTATAGCCGACAAGAGTTCAAGATTAAAAGAGACTTTGTTTGGTAGCAATAAGGTGAAATTTGCATAGCATAGTAAACATGTTTGGCGTGTGGGTGGCACATTTTGTATTCAACGTATGGCGTTCAAAAGGTTAATCGGAATTCTTGTCATTTTTCCTTATCTCCGTGTTACAAAAAACCCCTAAATTCATGTATAATTTTTTTTTTTCAGTGTTTTCTTGCATGATTACTATCACTATGAACTAAGGAAGTTTTTAAAGCTACATGCCAAGTTTTTTTTTATAATAACTTTTTGTGCAAACGCGCAGTTACTTTCTCCATACTAAGAGAACCCCGCATTTGTTTTTCACCTAGTATGGAAAAACAAACTTTATGCGTTTACTCAAAAAGTTGTCATGAAAAAAAAAATGTGGCTTTAAAAACTTCCTTAGTTCATAGTGATTCTAAACATGCAAGAAAACACTGGAAAAAATATTTAATACATGAATTAAGGGTTTTTTCGTAACACGGACATAAGGAAAAATGCCAAAAATTCCGATTAAAATGATCAATATCTCGGAAACTAATAACAATTGCTGAACATACATACATGGGGGTTAAATCGATAGCTTATGAGCTGCTCTATCACCCCCTTAAAGCTGTCGAACCCGCTACCAAACACCCCTTAGGGTTCGGCCCTAAGTTAGTAGTTACCTATTGTCGAAAATATTCTAAGTAGAAAATAGGTATGTACCATTTAGTAGCTTAAAGTGTATTTATAAAAAATTATGCAAACAGGATTCTTGATGTACCGAAAGTTCCATGTGGCTATTGGTTTTAAATGTAATGCAATTAGATGGTATATTTTATTCACTGATTAAATGAGTTCACTTGAGTAGTAATGTACATTTCTAATTGTTATCTTTTATTTCATTTGTTGTTATATGTAGTAACATTAAATACATCGTATATTGACTTTGGTTTTCTCTTATAGTTAAGATAGTACCTAATAAATGTATATGTAGTACCCAATTATAATATAAAAAGAGGTAGATATGTTACCTATACGGTATTCCGCGTGTAAAATTGGCCCGGCTTACGCACACATAATCAGTAAATATTGCAATTACACACTAATTCATAAATGACAAGTGAAAGCAGGATGGTATGCTAATTTCCGGGAGCGAAACAAAACGAGTGTATGTTGCTCTGCAGACTAGTTCACGGTTCCGTTGACGGCGCAAGACTAAGTAAAGGTTTACCAATTGGCTTGGTTTTAGGGTGCCACTATCGAAGTGCGTATAACATATCTACCTCTTTTTACTATATTATACTTATTGGTAGTACCTATTAGGTACCTACAACCTACGGTTTCTGTAGGAGAATGTATCAAAACTATGTGGTTGTTTTGCACCGTCATGGGTAAGTATATGTATATATATATATATATATATATATATATATATATATATATATATATAATAATTATTATTACTATTTAAGAGTTCATCTGAACATACTGAGTTTTGACTCATTTTCCTGCTCAACTACGCATGATATATATATTTTAATGTTAAATTCATTGTTTTATATAATGCTAGGTTAAGTTCCATAATTGTATAAGCATTTTTTTAAAAAAACGACTGACTGTTGAGTTTCTTGCGGCGTTTCTTCTCAGCAGTGGTCTCTTGCGAAGCGCTGGTAGATTTTTGACGTGTAAAAGTGCCCGTGCGGCCTACTTACTGAATAAACATCTTTTATCTTTTATCTTTTTTTTACATTTCCAGAAAAAAAACTGTTACCGGCTCCCGCCCATTTCAAGCAACAATTAAACGTCTCTTTGACGACTAATTATTTTTTATTTTTGAGTTGGAAATACTGGGCAATACTCATAGCACAGCACAAATCAACCGAAAAACTATACATTGGAGCAAATAACTAAATGAGGAATTAATTATCAAACTCATGCAATATTTACGTAATTAATTGGCCATAACTAACAAACATCGCGCTGACGACGCGCTGGCCTAGTTGGTAGTGACCCTGCCTACGAAGCTAGAGGTCCTGGGTTCAAATCCCGGTAAGGGCAGATATTTGTGTGGTGAGCGTGAATATTTGTTCCCGAGTCATGGATGTTTTCTATGTATTTAAGTATATATTTCTCTATATAAGTATTTATATCGTTGTCTAGTACTCATAGTACAAGCCTAGAGCTTAGTTTGGGACTAGCTCAATTGGTGTGACATTGTCCCCTGATATTTATTTTATTTATTTATATGTATAGTCGCCAGCAATAATATATTATCCAATATGGGCGCAAAAATATCAGACAAGTCTTTATTACTAGAGGTATAAGAGCGTATCAGATATTTTTGCTCCCAATGTATTATAATTTATTATTGAAAGTGACTGTACTTAAAACATTTCAAAAGCCTTTAGCCCTTAATTGAAACCCCCAGTTATCAATTTCGCTACTTTTCGATAAACAAAGGATACAAGAAAAACCGGACAAGAGCATGTTGGACCAAGCTCAGTGTAGGATCCCGACGTCATTAAACACAATAACTATATGAAAAGCAAGCTTTAAAAACCAGACTGCATTTTTTATACTGTCGTCGATGTACTATCGCGATCGTTAAGGACAATGGGCAAAAATGTATGGAACGCGGTACCCGCGCCAATGGACATGATGTATATATAATTGGAAAGCTATTTTTATATTCGGCAAAGGTAACCATATCGCTTATCTCTATTTGCTGTCGGAACTGAGTTATTTTATTTTGAATATACGTTGTTATCAATCAATTTCCTTTAGGGATACCATTATGAAAGAAAAGAAATCATGTACTACATAACGAGAAATATCTAACTTCTTATCGGCCGGGCACTATATTTATACTACTTACTATTAGATACCTACATTACTAGTCAAGGGTACACTTCAGTGTTTCCGGTTCATAAATAAAATGGTTTTTTTCTCATTAGAAAGGTGGCAACATGAGGTGATTTTTGTTACATTCGTTTTTTTTACAAATACCTATGTGTCCATGAGGCTGAAGATGGAGCTCTCTGGTGCAGTAGCAGCCTATTCACTTTTGCTTGAGTTGTATTTTTAAGGAAATAAACATGCCAGGAGCAGATTTTATTTCGCATAAGGTGTCATGTTCGTATATGAATATCTCCGAATGGACAGGGATTTGAGACAAACAACCACAGTAAACGTTGTTCCTATTGGTATGACCTATTCAATGACACTACCATTATTGCTATTGGAGCGGGTACCAAAATGCCCATTGTCCTTTGTGACCCATTTCAAGAAAAATGGGCTTGAGGTCGTCAATGTCATTAGAGATGTCAAATCATTTGTAACTTATAGGAGACTCAACCTTATTGTTGTAGAATGACTTTGGACCTAAGGTGGGTCCCAAATTAAAGTTCGTGACTGTACCTACCTACATATGTTAATAATTGTCATTTGGCCATTGTTGTTATTTAAATTTTTCTCAAAAATGTCCGGAAATGTTGACATTCCTATCTACATATTGAGACGCGAAGTACATAGTTTACTGACAGCTCTCAAATTAAAAAAAAAAAAACATTGCGTGCTCGCTACACAAGCCCGCAATGTTGCATACAAATTCCATTACTATCTAGCTTGTAACTTTTTAAAAAGTGAAAATGGCCATAATAAAATGAGGGTACAAGTCTTATACATCCAAATTTTACTCGAAACATAACTTTTTTATTTGTGCCTGGAATAGCTTATGCTTTTTTTAAAACAACAATTGCGTTTCTCCTTGTCATAAACAAAAAGGCGGTAAGGAGTGATGGTTTTTTCACATGAAGTTTCTGTTTATATGCAATTCAAAAAATGAGTTCAAGCGATGAAGATTTGACTCCAACACAAATTTTTTCATGCGATTTTTGAGAAAAGCACTATATTTGCCTCGGCAGGAACAGCAATTGCGGGCTTCGTATTTTTAAACGGACTCGCAAGCTCGTCCGTTTAATCCAATACTCGGCCCGCCATTGCCTACTTCCATGCCTAGGCAATAATGTACTATTAACGGTTCAGGTATTCTATGACACTCTCGCTGCGAATAATAATGACACCTCATTTGTCAAAATCGTCCAAGTCGTTTTTGCTGTAGCGGGGAACATAGAACTGGACATACATACATGACGGTGAAAAACATAACCCTCCTTTTGGGCTCCGCCGCAGTCGGGTAAAAACTAGACTAATCTATCCAAATAGATTTTTAAGCATGATTTTTAAAATAGACCTCGGTGAAAGCCTCGGTGCTGTCTTTGCAACGAGGGAAGTTTTGAACTCGGCAGTCAATAAGTTTACCTACGTAGCTTCTGAAACGCCTCCTAAATATACCCGCTTTTGTACGTAGAATTTGGTCAGCTTTTGGTAGCAAGTTACGACGAGATCGAATTGAAAGCGTACTTACCTTTATAGTACTTGTACTTAGGTACTTATTCACTCAACTTCCAAGTCTGTCAAAACAACGCAATTAATATTATTCTGCGGCTCTGGGATACAATTTGGTTGTCCTAAGCCATACAATGTGAATCATCCTTAGTCTCATCTCGTGACATAGCACGAAGGAGGCTCCTAGGGCCTCCACTGTAATACTCTAAAGGCGGCTTCACATGCTTGGTGTTTTGCTGCAAATAATGCAGGAGCCTGTTTTATAAAGCTACAAATTACAATTATCAGGTTACAAGTTTTCATTTGACACAACCTCGACCAATGACGACCAGCGATTTGAGCAGTGTTTCCAGTTTTGACCTGTAAAATTGTTACTTGTAGCTTTATAAAACGTGCCCCAGGACGCAACTATACGTTAGAGAGAGTGAGAATAATGTGGCTACAGAATTGTGGCGTTATCTATGAAAAGGGACTTTATTGTCGATGGCGCTTCCGCCATTATTAAAGATGCTCCGATATAATACAACGTTGCGTGACGCAGTGCGGCGTAAGCGCCATCGACAATAAGGTCCCTTTACACTTAATGCTACAATTATTAACAAAAGAGTTGTTGGTAACTCTGTAGCTTTGCCTACCCCACGGAATGAAGGCATGAGTTCATGTATGTACAAATAATATAGAAAAATAATTGATTTTGGAATGTTAGTGGTATTCTAGACCTGTCCGGCAGCAAAGCGCGGGCTGACGACGACGATGTTCGTCCTCGTCCATTAAATAAAACACATAAATTTATCATAAGTTTTAATTTAATGTTTTGAGCAAAAACTAAATAATACAAGAGTTATACTTAACCTACTTCACAAGAGCTATAGGTGAAAAACTTAAGTAAATATACCTCTTGCATGTACCTAGTTGTAATCAGGGATCGTATACCGGTATAATTTTTCATACAAAAATACCGGTATTAAATTTCGGTATCTCGCTTATTATTTAATATTTATGCTCTTCAATTAATTTTTATAATAGATTAGTGTTATTACCTAAATTACAGTCGAAAATATCCAGGAAATAATGCAAATTAAGGAAGATATTTCTATTTTAATTAATACCGTTATTGATCCCTGGTTGTAATACATCTGTATAGACCGTTCGACATTCTATATTTGAAATTTGACGTAAATTCCATATTAGTTTTGTACACAACTAAGACTGAATAATATTATAATTAAATCAAATCTAACTTTAACTTATGTATCGCATTGTGTAAAATATACGCAGGTGCATATTGGGGAACTTGTTTTAATATCTTCGGCCTAACTGCTGCGAAGGTTGGTTAATGAATCCACGGAACCCTCTCGGTGTCAGGCTGGTACACCAATAGGTTATAGGCCCAGATAGACAGGAAAGCACCAAGTAAGCTAAATATACATAACCTACATAATATGTCTGAAGCGAGTGAAGCGACCACGCCGCCGCTCTGTCGCAGTTGCCAGCTAGCACGTTCGCAACGCATATTGAGCAATTGGAAGGCGTACGCAATTATTATACGTGGAAGTTCGCTGTCCGCATGCCACTAATGCACGACGGATTGTGGGAATTGGTGGAAAAAGGAGCGAAGGAGGGTGATGCGCGTGACCAGCGTGCCCTCGCTCGCATTTGTCTAGCGATAAAATCAAGCATGTACCGTCAGAACCGCCAAGACCTCATAAGAAAGTGGATTAATCTCTGATGTATTCGAAGATTCCGGGCTGGTTCGTCAAGTTCTACTGTTAGGAGAATTACATAGGATGGATTATTGCAATTACAAAAGCATATCAGACTACATCGAAGCTGTTATGATGCTAGTGCAGCAGTTGGCAGATATCGGGAAGAAAATTGAAAAAGAAGTTGCTGAGAAGCTGTGTTCACGCGGACATCGCGTGAAGACCGACGGCGACAACGGGGAGAGGCGCGGGACGACCGGCGGGGCATCAGCGCCGGCGCGGCGCTAGCCGCGACGCGCCCCACTACCGTAACGAACGACACGGCGCAATGACGCGTCCGTGCTTTATTTTAATTTTTTAATATACACTTTTACATGTCCAGGGTTGTTTTCATCATCACGGTCAACCTTCAGCCCCACTCCTGGACAAGCTGAGATTCTCTTAAGTAGACTGTCAACTGAGTATGAGCCGTTGGTATCTTATTTGGAAACAAACGAAACTGTCAATATGACCAGTGAAGTAGTCAGAGCGCGACTACTCCAGGAAGACACCCGCAGATCGACCGATGAAAATACTGCTTTCATATCCAAGAAAAGTAACTTCAGAGGAAAATGTCACTACTATAAGAAACTGTTTCAAGATGAAGCGTGATGAATAGCGAAGTGAAGAAAAGGATTTGATCGCTAGTTTGATAGTAGCTAAGGATGTGTGGTTTGTGGACTCCGGAGCCACGGCTCACAGGTGTAACAATAAAGACATTATTCTTAATCTTAAGGAAACTTGTAGTAAAATAATGGTAGCAAATAACGAAGAACTCGAGTGTTTTTTGGAGACATATGTTTGAATTTAAATGGTAATCATCGCAAATTATGTAATGTTTTGTTACACCAATTTAATTTCAGTCAGTAAATTAATTGAAAATGGTAATAATGTGACATTCAGCAAAGGAGGTTGTGTCATTTCATATTTTAAAGGTAAACAAATAGCATCTGCTTCTAGCCAAAATGGAATGTACAGGTTAAAGGTAAAAATAGGTGAGCCTTTGCGCAATGAGGTGAATTCTATGTTCTTGGAGAGTTCTTGTTCTCTTAGTATCTTACTAAGAATTCGGTTCCTGATCGGCAATTGCCAATGGAGTGATGGCATTTGAGTATGGGGCACATCAACAATAGAGATTTAAATTGTATAATAGGTAGGGTGTCTTCTAATGGCTTTATGTTACAGCACCAGAAGGAACCGGACAAAATGTATTCCTTGATTAAAAGGGAAGTTGCCATCAAACCTTTCCCTACAGGACCAAGCAAGATTCCTGATCAGCCATTGGCCCTAATTCACTCTGATGTGTGCGGGCCCTTACCGACCAGCTTGGGTGGCGCAAAATATTTACTCACTTTCACCGATGGTTGTACAAGAAAGTCATTCGGCTACCTGTTGAAGTGAACTGGATCGTCTAGTATTCACTAGAGATGGTATTGGTCGCAAAAGAAGTCAACGAAATCGAAGTACGACGCCGCGCCGAGAAACGTCGGCGCGGTGAAGAGCGACGCACCGAGGACGATCGCTGTCAGACGGCCCGACAAGCAGCCACGAACTCGAGGCGTCGAGAATGTTAATATTATATAATAATAATAAATAAAACGTTTTTTTTTTTCTGGTATTACCTATACACGAGTTTTGTCTGGCAATCATATTGATGTACTTTTGACAGGGCAACACTGTTTATTGTGTTCCTCTTCCGTTTTGACCTAGTTACCAACCTTTCGGCACGTTTTGTTATCCGATAATTTCGATATCTCTAAATCTCGAGTTAATGCCGCGGCTCTTAGCATTAAACATATAATACAACGCAGTTGAAATGTCAATCAAGATACGAGATCCTAGAACAATTTGTTTTCATTTGAAACCCGCTGGCTACGCCACCAATCTCCACTTCGGTCCACGACGATAATCCTGCCTCTGAACAAATTCCACATGACGACAATGCTGTTGTCGATGTCGAGAATAGCGCTGGCAGTGAAATGCCTTTGGCGCCGGTCGTGACTCCCGCCATGCGCGCCGCGCCACCTACATCAATGGTTGGCGCTGGCAGTGCTGGGCTTAATGTTAAAAAACTGGACGACATTGATAATTATAACACATGGAAATTTTCTTTAAGAATGTTGCTTACTTTAGAGGAATTGTGGACGATGATGTCACGCGTGATCAGCGTGAACTGGCACGTATTTATCTATCTATAAAAACGTCGTATTACGAGTACGTTAGAGAAGCTAGGATGGCCAATGAAGCATGGGCCAATTTATCTAATGTATTTGAAGACAAAGGCCTCTACAGCAGGGTGCTGCTATTGCGGCGTCTACACAAGATATAGATGATATATTTTTCATCTATGACTGAATAGGTATATTGAAAACGTCATCGTTGAGACATCGGGCGGATGGCTGATGCTGAAGTTGCAGAACTGTTGCTGGGCGGCCTTCCTCAGCATTATGACACTTTAGTTTCAAACCTCGAAACAGCATTCGTATCCAGCAGTTTGTCTAGTGAGTTTGTCCGGGCGCGTGTCATTAGTTCCGACGATGATGTCACGCGTGATCAGCGTGGACTGGCACGTATTTGTCTATCTATAAAAACGTCGTATTACCAGTACGCTAGAGAAGCTAAGATGGCCAAGGAAGCATGGGCCAATTTATCTAATGTATTTGAAGACAAAGGCCTCTACAGCAGGGTGCTGCTGTTGCGGCGTCTACACAAGATATAGATGATATATTTTTCATCTATGACTGAATAGGTATATTAAAAACGTCATCGTTGAGACATCGGGCGGATGACTGATGCTGAAGTTGCGGAACTGTTGCTGGGCGGCCTTCCTCAGTATTATGACACTTTACTTTCAAATCTCGAAACAGCAAGCGCCCGGACAAGCTCACTAGACAAACTGCTGGATACGAACAGCAGTTTGTCTAGTGAGCTTGTCCGGGCGCGCTTTCTTCAAGAAGAATTTTGCAAGAATAGCAATGAAAGCGCTGCCACGAATACCGCTTTCATGTCAAATAAATTCAAGAGGAATGAGAATGTGATATGCAATTATTGCAAGAAAACAGGACACTTCAAGGGTCGGTGTTTCAAGCTGAAGAGGGATAAGCGGATGGAGAATCAGTCATTCATCGCTTCAGCCTTCTTCACAAGCAAACAGCTAGTCTTTACTTGGAAAGCGAACAGTGCGAATAAGAGCGACCCGAGGGATCATCTGAGTATTCGAAGTTTATTGTGCGATAATTGTTTTGTAACGGTTTAAGTGAGTGCGTAATTAAAGTCTACTTTTGATTATCGGTGTATTCGTGCATTTCTATCAGTTACCTACCCCCACGTACGTAACAGTATTACTATTGCCAACAAGCACTTAGGCAGAGTATATAGCAATGAGCGAAGTCTGTAAAGAAATATGTTTTATAAAGAACTAGCTTTTGCCCGCGACTTCGTCCGCGTAGCACTCGTTTATCACAGTTAAGTAAATTAATATTTAGTTTTAAGTAATTCTATAGTTTGACTCCCTCCCTGGCCAGAATGATCTTTCAAACACATGTAATATTGAGCTCGAAATTTACCGGGTCAACTTTAACCATGAACTTACGGGAGGGCACTCCCGATACCTCCAAAGAGTTCAGGAATTCTAAGGGTAGGACGTGACTTGCTCTGTGTCTATGACATTGTCTACCAAGAGATACTCCACAACATCGCCTTTTACGTGAGCCATATTTTTTTATTTATCCGCCCGACAATTTCGTTTTTTGATCGGGGTACACGTTATTTTTTAGATCATCTGTGTTTTGTACAATATTACAGAATTCGCGGTTTAATGTATTCAAATCGTTACTATCTCTCGCCATACGATCTTCGCCAATTTTTAGTAGCGCTGCCGCATATATTGCCCCGACTGTGTATCATTGTGTACTCGTAGTTCCTGGCATATTTGTAGTGTTTTTTTTTTATATATACCCATATCGTAGATGCCGGAATGCATTTATTTTATCCGCTGGTGTGCCCCTAGTTATCCCCGGTAAATGAGAATCTGTCTAAATTCGCCGTCTCAAAGCACCATCCCTCCCATGATAGTTTGGTTGCTCTTAAAATATCCATCATAGTTCAGTATTACATATATTATACTATGAATCTTAATACTAATTATAATGTAGGTATAATTATAAATGGCGGAACTCCCAAAATATCATCCGTGGCCGCTGAAAAAAAAAGGCAATATTCTTCAAACAAATTTACCCAAATTAATCTTATTTGGTTCTGGGGTTAATCCGTGAAAGCGTAACAAACAGACAGACGACAGACCAAATTGTCATACAAACTACGAGTACCATCCGAAATCTCACCCCCTTAGGGGTGATTTTCGAGATACAAATTTAATCTAATTCAGTTCCGCGGTTTATCCTTGAATGCATAACAAACAGAAAGACGGTAGACATAATTACTTTCACGTTTATAATATTAGTATGGATTTTCTTTCTACAGCAATATTATGTATACCTATCGATTATAGTTTTTTTACCCCTTGAGTATTATTTGAAATGACATTTTAGAATTAAATAACCGACCAATTCGCCGAAAAATTAAATGCCTGTCCGTAATTATTTTTAAGTGTTCATAATAACCGCCCTAATATTAAATAACAGCCGTAGAATTAATACGCCGTGAATAGTGAATAGTATTGAAAATAGCGGAAAAAAAAAGTTAAAATCTGGATATGTCAACGCTGACAACTTCAATCTGACACCGCTCCTTTTGATATAGACTAACAAAACTAAATGTAGGTACAAAGCCTGTCTCATGTTGTCACACTGGTTGGCAAAAGCCATAGGAGAAATAAATTATTTAATTTTGTCAAATAATTACTAATCTTATTCTATATTAGTAATTATATGCGTCCCCAAAAACTAAGAAAATGTTACCCGTGACAACATTTTCAAAAAACATCATTGCCGCCAGCTTGAATTCTAAATTTGACATCATTTTCATAATCTGCGTCCCCAAAATGTAAGAAAATGATACCAATGACGACTTTTTCAATAAACATCATGGCGGCCATTTTGAATCCCTGATTTGATATCATTTTCGAAATCTGCGTCAACGCAACCTAAGAAAACGACACCCATGATGACTTTTTCAAAAAATACCAAAGATATTGTCGTTATTCCCTCGGGAACCTTTAAATTTCCGGGATGGGATTTTCCTATGTGTTAATCCAGGGTATAAGCTATCTCCATTCTAAATTTCACCCAAATCCATCCAGCGCCATTGCAGCGTGAAGGAGGAACAAACTAAAACTCCCTTTACACCCCTTAGGGGTAGTTTTTTCTAAATCGCTGAAAGAAGTATATTTTATTTATAAACAGTAGCCTAAATACCAATTTCCAAATTGCTTATTTTAAAAATAACGAATCTTCTATACAAATTTCTACTTCCTGTTTTAACCCTTTAGGGGATGAATTTCCAAAAATCCTTTCTTAGTGTACCCTTAGGGTACCCAAGGAATATTCCCTTCAAATTTCAAGTCCCTAGGTCCAGAGGTTTAGCCTGTGCGTTGATCGATCAGTCAGTCAGTTTTACCCCTTTCCATCCCTTCGGGGATGAAATTATCAAAAACGCTGAAACACGTATAAATTTATTTTCAATTTTCAACCTAAACACTAAATTTGAATAGTCTAACTTAAACTAAAACTGACGGACTTTCATACCAATTTTCATCCCCTTAGGGGTGGAATTTCCAAAAATCCTTCCTTAGTGGATCTTTACACTATATAAGGTATCTATGTGCAAAATGTCAAGTCTCTAGGTCCTAAGGTTTGGGCTGTGCGTTGATATATCAACAATCCGTTTTACCCCTTTTCATCCCTTCAGGGTTGAAATTATCATAAACACTGAGACACGTATAAGTTAAAATTCAATCGCCAACCTAAACGCAAAATTTGAAGCGTCTAACTTCAAAACTGATGGACTTTCATACAAATGTTTTTCCCCTAATTTACCCCCTTAGGGGTGGAATTTCCAAAAATCCTTCCTTAGTGGATCTCTACACTATATAAGGTATCTATGTGCAAAATTTCAAGTCTCTAGGTTCAGCGGTCTGGGCTGTGCGTTGATATATCAACAATCAGCTTAGCATTTTATATAATAGATTTTGTGTCAGAAATTTCAAGTGTTAAATTGTTTGTAACAAAACTCCTCCGAAACGGCTTGACCGATTCTTATGAAGTTTTGTGTGTATATTCAGTAGATCTGAGAATACGACGTAATACTACTTGTCATAAGGGTGATATGAAAAAAAAAATACACCCGGGCGCGGACAGCTAGTTACTCTATATAATGATAACCAGAGAGCCCAAAAGCTTTTGATAGTCAAAGAATTTTGATTAAGATTAATTTGCTGTGCATTGTATGAAAGCTTTGTGACCACATCAAGATTACAATACGTTCTTCCAAGAGGCTGTATTATTTCAACAATCCACGACGTTACCTCGCCACAGTGTGCTGAAATCAAGCCAAGATACTTCAAGAATTCCGCTCCTCTTCCAAAGCTTACAAAGGCAACATCTGTTTCCGAACGTTTAAGTATCGACTTCAAAGGGTCGCTGCCATCATCTCCAACGACAAGTATATTCTCACCGTCAGTGACGAATATTCACGATTCCCTTTTGCCTTCCCGTGCAGCGACATGACTGCCAAAACCATCATGAAACATCAAATGACTGACACCACGAAGAACACAAATTAAGAAGATTGCGGAAGATTAAATTTGGTAACCTCACACGTGTCCAGGCGAAGACGAGGTATTTATGAAGATTACCAATTTTGTTGATTTTTGTATATGGTATTACTTGCTGTATGTCTATGCCTTTAATATCAGGTGTTGGCAACACCAGTCACTTCTGTTGCTTCATGCTTACTGTATGTCGAGCTATCAACTTTTGCTTTCCTTTGTGTTTAACGCTGTGTATTTCTATTTTTAACATTAAGATTAATCTGCTACGCATTGTATGAAAGCTTTGTGAACAAATCAACATTACAATTCGTTCTTCCAAGAGGCTTTATTATTTCAACGATCTGAGTTACCTCGCTACATCATTAACGTCAACAACTAACAATAATAATAGAATTTACAGTTGACGACCTCTACATTAAAACTGTAGCACATGTAGGTGCCGTCCAATATAACATGCCTCAAGGTTTGAATCTCGAGAATCTCGACAACTGTTGGCCGCTAGGGCAGATATTTAAGCATTCTTTTTGAAATTACATTGTCGTGGCGGGGTTGGTAAGGTTGTCCGAGACAAGAAAGGCTTTAATATTAATAAATTACATAGGACACAAGGCACAAGAACTGTACTTTAGCGTGTTAAAAAGCGATAGGGACGACGACGACAAAGAAAAAGGCAAAACTGGAAGACATCTGTTATAGAATAGTTAGTCCGAACGCGCCATTATTATGTTGTTGTTGGCAACACCAAGTATGCCATTAGAAAAATTGTGTTAGATTAGATCCAATAAAAGACCTGCAAAAAGGGAAGTATTTATTTAAATAGAAGAACCCCCTAAAGAATTATCACAAAGTGGCGACCGTGACAGGACGAAAAACAACTCAGGATGGATCTCGAAAAATTCAAGCGGGAACGCGATCAAATATGGCGCGTTTTCAACACGCACGAGGCTACCTTAGAATCGCAAGTAGACCTTGAATTTTTAACAGAAAAGTTGGATAAGCTAGCATTGTTAGACAAGTCTATTCGAGACTAGTTGCTTAGCTCACAAACATTCGATGAAGAAGATATCAAAAAGGACCCCCTAAAGAATTATCACAATATCATTAAGATATTCCACAGCTACTTCAAGCCGAAGCAAAATAAGGTAATAAGCGGAATCAGGAGGAAGGCGAAACATTTGAATAACCCTTCGAGTGGCAAGCAACCGTATAACAGCTGCTGTCAAAAAACAATGAATACTTTATGACATTAACTCAAAATTCAAATTTGAACTAACTATTGTTTTCTTGCCGCTTGAAGTGCTACACAAGTATAAAAAAGATAGCGGATTGCGTTGGCATTATGTACAATTGGCATGGCTTGCGCTCTATGATTGTTCCTAGTTGTTTATGGCTGGATTTGTCTTACTCTTAAATAACAGGGCTAGAGCCGGCCTGTACTAAAATAGCTAAAATATAAGAATTATAATTATTTTACCGGAGGTATCCATGTTGATGGGGGGTGAGAGAGTAACCACTTTTTTCAGTCAGTTTCAATCAAATTTAATTACAATTACACATGCGTATATATACAATGTTAACTTACTACAGTACTAACTAATGCGCGCTAGATACACGTACAGATAATATCTAATCTAAATGCAATTCATCAATACGTGAATTGATAACAATTACGAAACGTGCCTACCGGCACAGTACTCCCCCCAAGAGAAAATAAATACAAATTAAAAGGATATTCTCCAGTACAATAAGTTCCTACTGAAATTTTTTCGATGGTATGACTGTGTAAAGTGTGCCGTTATGGGCAATATGTTTCATTAAAATAATAATTTACACCAAAAATTCATCGACTCTTTGTCGGTAATTGGCGTGGGGTAGCAAGTGTTTCCTCAGTTAGCGGATTTCGTGGCTCATTGTCTGTTAACCAAAGAAATCAATTCGCATTAGTTAGAGGTAAACATACTTCTTCATGACCGTTGCATGAAGGCACAATACTTCTTTTCAATTTCTACGAAATTCTTGGCTCATTTAACGATAACCTAAGAATTAATTCGTATTGGAGATATTAAACATCTTCATGGCCCCTGCATGAAAGCACAAACTTTTCTCAGTTGGCGACATTCTTGGCTCATTGACCGATAACCTAAGAATAAACTGTCATTTGAGATATTAAACATCTTCACGTCATTGCATGAAGGTAAAACAAAAACTTCTGAAATCGAAACTATTACACAGTCGACCAAAAAAATATTTACAAAACAAAATAATAATTACCATACTATGTTCTAATTGCTAGTTTCCTCTCGAACTTGACCTTGATTTACGAAGAACGCCTACTAGTCACATTCTGCATACCGCTGCGCCGGCGCTCGTGCCGTAGCTCATTTATGTCAAATTGCATTCTTGCGAGTTGTGACGCGACGCTAGCTAAACAGTTTGTAAAATCATCTGTTTTGTTTTGTTGAATGTTTAGAGCTGATATCTCTGTTCTTTTAGTGTTCTCATAAATTTTATCAGCGACTTGACACATTTTGTCTATTGATAACAAATCCGTTACAGCCAACACTGCGCTAACAGATGACGGAAGGAGTCTCAACCACATAAACCGAACAGTTTCATCATTTACTGTTTTACCGGCCAAATTCCGCATCCTGTGCCATAATTGCGATGGCTTCTGATCGCCCAATTCCATAGTTGACAGCAGCTTCTCGAACCTGACCTGATCAGACTCCTCGTAGCATCCGATCAGCCGGTTTTTAACAGCATCGTATTTCCCAGTCTCGGGAGGCTTCGCAATAACATCACTAACTTGCTGAATTTCTTCCTTGGTCAACTTTGATATCACCAAATTAAACTTGTAGTCGTCACCCTGCTTCTGCGACGCGACTATTGCTTCGAACTGGGTGAACCATAAACCTGGAAGATCCCTCCAGAATTCAGGAATACGGGATATCACCGTGGTTGACGCAATCTCCAACGAACCTGTACTCGTACCTGCGACAGTCTTCGGGGGCGACATTGCAGTAAATTAATAATTTGCGCTCCTTGATACCTTCTAACTTGCTGGCTTAATTTTCCTCCTGCTTCTTGTATTGATTTCTTCTTCTTGCGGCAGGACAACGGCGTTAATGTTACTTGTCGGGATGGTGTTCTTCTTCGGGGTCACCACTGTACCGGTGGTTACCCCATATTGGGGGGTCGTCAGGCAGGGTAGCGGCGATCATTGTTCAGACGGAATAGTGTTCTTTGTCGGGGTCACCACTTTACCGGATGTATCCATGTTGATGGGGGGTGAGAGAGTAACCACTTTGTCAGTCAGTTTCAATCAAATTTAATTACAATTACACATGCGTATATATACAATGTTAACTTACTACAGTACTAACTAATGTGCACTAGATACACGTACAGATAATATCTAATCTAAATGCAATTCATCAATACGTGAATTGATAACAATTACGAAACGTGCCTACCGGCACAATTATTATAAAGTAATTCCTATGAAAGTAATGTTTTTAGTGTTTTCTTACATGGTGCCAGCGAAATGGGAAGCCTGGAAGAATTAGTTTTCCAGCGGCACAATTGTTAATCAACATGCAAGAACATCTGACTATGTTGAGCCGAACAACGTAACCCGAAGGACTATGCAATGTTTATGTCGTCGTGGGCAAATTATTGCCGAGCTACAGAAATGAACGAATGGCCGGCATTAAAGGAACCCAAGAAAGTCTGTTGATTAGCGCCATTGGCGAAGAGTCGTTAAAAAAATATAATAATTTTGGGACTATACAACGCGACATAAAGTCTTGCGAAGAGTTTTTGTTTGACATTAAAGCAAAAATGGTTCCCAAAAAGAACATAATATACAATAGATATATATTCCATAGTAAAAATCAGCAAGAGGAGACATTTAACGAGTATTATACTAAGGTTACAAGGATGTTCTAATACCCGTAACTGTAAATATAAGGAATTCAAAGAGGAATTCGGGCGGTCCGCACCAAACAAAGAGCGGCGCCTAGAAGGGCATGGAATGGATGTGGAGGGGTGCCTCTATAGCGTCGGCCACCACAAAACTAAGAGCTGAGGCCATAGCTTGCCGCAATGGAGGTCGAAACCCGCTGGAATTGGGCGAAGAAGGAACGCGTGTGTTTTAAGTGCTTACGAAGCAGGCCGACGCGATAAATGCCTCGCCCGGAGCTGCAAGAGCCCGGGGTGCCGCCACCAACACCATGAGTTGCTCCATATGGAAGAACCGACCACAAAATGGGCCGAAGAGGCCCGCGTAACACGCCGCCCAGAGTATGGGTCGAGAAGGCGCCACGTAACACGCCGCCCAGAGTATGGGCCGAGAAGGCGCCACGTAACATGCCGCCCAGAGTATGGGCCGAGAAAGCGCCACGTAACACGCCGCCCAGAGTATGGGCCGAGAAGGCGCCACGTAACACGTCGCCCAGAGTATGGGCCGAGAAAGCGCCACGTAACACGCAGCCCAGAGTATGGGCCGAGAAGGCGCCACGTAATACGCCGCCCAGAGTATGGGTCGAGAAGGCGCCACGTAACACGCCGCCCAGAGTATGGGCCGAGAAGGCGCCACGTAACACGTCGCCCAGAGAATGGGCCGCGAAAGCGCCACGTAACACGCAGCCCAGAGTATGGGCCGAGAAGGCGCCACGTAACACGCCGCCCAGAGTATGGGTCGAGAAGGCGCCACGTAACACGCCGCCCAGAGTATGGGCCGAGAAGGCACCACGTAACACGCCGCCCAGAGTATGGGCCGAGAAGGCGCCACGTAACACGTCGCCCAGAGTATGGGCCGAGAAAGCGCCACGTAACACGCAGCCCAGAGTATGGGCCGAGAAGGCGCCACGTAACACGCCGCCCAGAGTATGGGCCGAGAAAGCGCCACGTAACACGCAGCCCAGAGTATGGGCCGAGAAGGCGCCTCGTAACACGCCGCTCAAAGTATGGGCCGAGAAGGCGCCACGTATCAAGCCGAATACTTGGCCATAGGGGATGTATGGTAAGAATTGTGTTTTATAAGGATTTCAGAAATAGTGCCTTTTAAAATGTCTTGTACTGTATATCAGACAATCAAAGCGCACAAGAGCTTTTAGAATGTAAGGATTTCTGCCATAAAAGAACGAAAAGCATTGATATCCGATGTGATTTTGTGAATTACGAATGACTCTATTTCAGTAAAATATATTTCTACAGACAAAATGATGGCTTATGTAATTACTGTAGTAGTTTACGGTTTCTTGTCTATAGATTAAAAAAAAAAAGAGATTGACAGACACACAACTCGTGTATTTTATTTATTCCCTTCCATCTAAGTCACAAAACCACGGAGAAATGGTGTCAAGAGTGGGATCATCACAACAAAACAATGTCAGAACAGGTACCGAACATTATTAGCTAACAACCTAAAACCGTTAACGCTGAACAATGGCGGCAATGACGGGGCACCCGCAAATTCATGTGAAAAAGGGAAGCTATGGAAGCAAACATTTAACATTTACTTTGTAGCAAATGACCTAGAAAAAGTACAAAAGTCAAAACAGATTGCCATTTTCTTAAATTCAATTGGATATGAAGGAATAGAAATTCACAATTCGTTTAACATTCAAAAGAAAGAAGAGGAAACGCTAACGTTTTCACTTAATATCAAAATGATGAGTCATTGGACGAATACGTTACAATTTTGAATAATATAGCGACGGGCACTGATTTCGGCGAACTAAAACAATCGCTAGTGAAGGATATGTTCATAATTGGAATCAAGAACGCAAGAATAAAGGAACGTCTACAAAGTTCAAAGATACGTGATGTCGATGAAGCAGTTCAATTCAAAAATATGGAACTGTCACAAGAGAGATCAAAGAAACTATAGAATAGAAACGAAGCAAATAACGATTATCAAGTACAATCTATCCACCAAAGGAGCAGTTTCAGAAGCCAAACACCTAGAATTCCAGGCCAAGATCAGACGCCATATAGAAAATCTTCAGCAAATTGAAGATCAAGCCAAAATCAACGCAATTATTTTACAGGAACATCTTTTTCAGCCAATTACAGGTCTAACAAATGTGGTCAACAGCATCGGTACAAGTGAGCACTACGCAAAGTCTGCAAGATATGTAAGAAAATTTATCATTTTGCAAATTGCTGTTTCTAAAAACTAGAACAACCATAAAAATGTAAGTTTAGTAAATAGCTGTCAAAATCGTGAAAATTGTAATAGTAAAAATAGTCAGTAATTTTGAGGGAAGTACCGTAAAAAGGGGTTAGTTTGATTAATTATAAAAATAAATCTTCTGTAACTCTCGCATTTAATCGTAAAATAAATTATTAAAAATATTGTATTGGCGACTACTCATTTGGAGTAACTTAAAGTAACTAGAGGCTGACTACGGCAGACGGCTTAGCAGGAAAAAATAATTACGCAGCTTAAAATCTCGATTCTTAAAATGGGGCTACTTTGATTATCCTTGTGTTTACATCAAAATATCAAAGTCACCCCTGAGGCATGTCAAAAAATAGTGGTTTTTTGTTTTGAAGGTTTTAAATCCAATTTGTCTGAGAATACTTGAACTACTGATATTTTGTGCTCGCATATGAAACATATGAAAGTAATGTCGCGAAAGAGCTAAATAAAAACTAAGACATTGCACACAATCGATGATTCAAAAAATTATCAAAGTCACCTCGCGTTTCCCAATTGACCCCATTTTACGGTACTCTAAATAATTTTTTTAATTTGGTACAATTAATTCAAATCCAAATTTAAATAACTGGCAAATGAAATTAAATAATTCAATAAATGTCAAATTGAAAGTCATTTGTCATTTGCCAACTCGTAAAAAGAAGGAGCAATTGCTTAAAACGAAAATAGGCAAATTAAATGCAAACATAAAAATGTTCCTATGTTTTGTCTGAGCTTTTTCCCATATTTCACATCTAATTACCAAGCAACCTGTATAAGAATCAACAGGGTGCTCCTATCCAGTTAACCTCGCAGAATCAGGGTTGACCAGCTCCCCGCACTCATCTATAACGTTTTTACAGGCTTCCATATTGTTTACAATGTGTTCTAGCTGCCAATGTTTCCGTAGTAACGCTAGATCAACGCCGAACTTGCCCTGCCTGAGACATTGCACCCCAGTGCAGTGTGCTGACGTTTTCAGTTGCACTCCTAAGTCGTAACACAACGCCCAGAAGTATTTGTCGTAGGCGTTTATTCCTTGGATTTCTGAAGAAAAAAGAACAATATGTATATTAAATGAAAAGGACTTAAAATTGTGTCCAAAAAATCAACGTCACTTGCGATATTTTTGATAATTTAAAAAAAATACATTTTGGTAAGCAATCTGACCATTTTTTTTGGGATAACCTATACATTTCAACACACAAAGTGCTTTATACGCGACGGCGCGCCATAATGCTTAATTTTGCGTTCATTGATGCCGCAGTGCGTCACTGTAAGTGGCGGGACGCACCAGCCAGCGTTATGCTTGTTTCAACCCACTCAATATGAAGCACGCCATCTATACATACCTAGGGTGAAGTCCGGCGGCTCAAAGTGGACACACTTGATGCCGTACAGCACAGGCAGTTTACCATCTGTGGGTCTGATCGGACCCTCGGACGCCAAGTCATACAGCGTCTGTGAATCCATGTGGAGACCTGTCATCCTACAATCGGAAAAACGAACGTGGAAAAAGGACTGTCAAGTGCGTCCCTAGCGTTGTAATACAACGTTAGTGACGGCAGCGGAGCGTCGTGCGGCGGAAACAAACGCGAAGAAACCGCCTCATTGCCGCCGCGGCTCGCGGCATGCCTCTCTGCGGTTTTTTGTAGCCGCTCGCCGTGCAGACTCGTGGCCCGGCTGACACTCACCAGTCTCTCGCGTTAAGGTCTCCAGTACAAAATTTCCTTCGTTTTTTTTAAACGGCATGTGCAAATATAAATTCTGCTAAAAAGTGAAATTCGCTTGCTACATCTGTCTGTATGACGGGGAGCGGCCGGAGGAGCTCCCGAGCTAGGATCGCCATCGCATCGCTGGCCATCTTGATTGTCAGGTATTTTGCACGAAATAAACACGCTGTTGAATCATACAATTGTACTTTAAGCGTTTTCTACAATCAACTTACAAAAATCATTTAACACGCTTGAGATGCAAATGGATTAGGAAACGCGGAGTATCGTTTCAGGGATGATTCGACTAGGTACGTCAAAGAATCGCTAGGAATGAACGATGGACCTGCTTTTGTATATTTATCTTTTCCTAGCGACCCGCCCTGGCTTCGCTTCGGTTTATGCGAGTTTTCTGAAACATTTGTACATAATCCAGAATGTACTATACATATAAACCTTCCTATATATTGCTCTCGCTCTTGAATCACTCTATCTACTGCTGAAACTGCATTAAAATCCGTTGTCGTTGAGTAGTTTAAAAGATCTAAGCGAACAGACGGAAGCGACTTCATTTTATACTATGTAAAGATGAGCTCCGGATGAGCCACATCGCGACAGTACGTCTCCTAACAATAAGACAAAAAACGTCCTCATTATCGGTACCGACTAGCGATGGGCAATTTCTGAAACATTTCACGTATTACCTTAACTGTAAAATATTTCAACTTTTGAAAATTACAAAATTGACAAGAAACGTTTCGGACAGTAATGTTACCGAATAAATTACACTTAAATTTCATGTCACGTGTCCGCTACTTCTGACGTTAGTAGAAAGGGTTATGAATGTTATGATTATTAAATTCGAGAGTATATGTCAGTGGCCGCTTGGCCTAGGGGTGTCTGTTCCCAACTTCTCAGTTAGTATACGAAGGACGGAAGTTCAAGACCAAGTTAAGAAGTGCCTTGTTTTTTTTTGTATTTATTTATTTAACCTTTATTGCACTAGCAAAAGTACAAATGGCGGACTTAATGCCTAATGGTATTGTTTAAATTGTTTTGTATATGTTAGAAGTAGGTATATTGTGTTATCTTTGTCTTAATAGAAAACACCATAAACAGAGTAATTAAGGGAATTATGTTAAAGTGGTGGCTGTGATAATTAATAAGAATGTTGTTGTTTATCGAGGAGTATAAAATTACTCACAAACAGATAATTTACACCTGAAAACTACAGAAACCTAACAGAAATTTTCCATTTGAAACTTCCAGTAACTTACATGAAATTTAAATGAAAGTTTCACTTTTGTAACTTACAAGCTGCCCATCACTAGTACCGACACGCCGTCACGGATTTTCGGATCGGATTTTAATGCAGTTTTCAAGATAGATAGTGATTCAAGAGCGAGAGCAATTTATAGGAAGGTTTATATGTATAGTACTTTCTACCGAAGCGAAGCCAGGGCGGGTCGCTAGTAAAAGTTAAAGATAAAAAAGCAGTTCCGTCGTTCATTCCTCGCGATTCTTTGACGTACCTTGCCTGAGTTGAATCATCCCTGAAACGATACTCTGCGTTTCCTAATCCATTTGCATCTCAAGCGTGTTAAATTATTTTTGTAAGCTGATTGCACTTAAAGTGCTCCCCCTTCCATGTCTATACATTCTAGAGACATGTAAATTTACACGAAGCAGAGTAAATGAAATACCTAAGAACGCCGATCGCTTTAACTTGCCCACCAGTCGACGTCACCAACTGTTCGTACCCCCGAGGCGACTGGCAAAATCTCGCAAAACCGTTAGTGTCCTGGGCCCTAAATTGTACAATTTACTGCCGCGCTCCATAAAAGAGGTCGAGAGTAAGCAATCCTTTATAACGAAATTAAAACAACTACTAGTCAATATGGCCTGCTACACCGTTGATGTATTTATAGAAAAAATATCTCGTTGACCCATTAAACAATTAACATGTATTTTATAAACACAATTATTAGGGTTACTATCAAAATTCCCTTTTCGCCAAATGACAATATAGCTCAAACGTCTGGATTGTGTAATGTCTTTGTAGCTATGTAGACAGGAGCGCTAAATGTATCTTTAGCAAAACGTCTGGATCTTAGAATGTTACAATTTAAAATGCACTTGTAGCTAAACGTCTTTATCTTAGAATGTGAAAGCTAAATGGCCCGGTAGCGAAACGTTTGTATCTCAAAATGTCTTAATTACTAAATAGACATGAACGCCAAATGGCCGGTTAGCAAAACGTCTGGATCTTAAAATTGCGTATTAATAAGACACTTGATAATTAAAATCAACAAATTTTACTTTCGACGAATTAGGTATTGCTACTAACTCGTTCTGTGGTCATGACAATTAACTAATTTTACTTTCGGCTAATTAGGTACCTATTGTAATTATACGGACTATTTTAATTTCCAGACGTTTTGCTACAAAGTCGTTCTGTGTTCATGTCAATGAACTAATTTTACTTTCGGCTAATTAGGTATTCTAATAATACGGACTATTTATATTTCCAAACGTTTGGCTACTTGCTCATTTTAATTCTGAGCCGTCCTGCTTAATTGACACTTTGCCGACTGAGTATTCTACTTTCATGTCGTCCAGCTGAATTTACTCTTTGCCGACTGTGTATTTTACTTTTATGTCATCTAGCTGAAATGGTCGTTTGGCGATAAAGACAATTCGATAGTAACCCAATTATTATTACTAAGTATTTAGTAGTAGTAGAATGAATTTGTATCTTAATTTAATCAATTACTCAAACTAGTTTTAACGAACTATTGTACCTAAGTATTACTTAGTAACTTATATTGACCTGTAACTCTCTTCTTACCAATAAATATTTCAATTTCAATTTCAAAATTGTAGAAAACGCTTATAGTACAATTGTATGATTCAACAGCGTGTTTATTTCGTGCAAAATACCTGACAATCAAGATGGCCGTCATTATCGGTACCGAAATACCGTCCTCATTATCGGTACTGACAGTCACGTTACGGAACCTTATAACCTTATTCGTAATCTGTAATAGTTGTAATTTGTGTAATTTTTAGCATTTTAGTTTCTTCCATGTATTGGCCATACTGGGTTACTATCGAATTGTCTTTATCGCCAAACGATCATTTCAGCTAGATGACATAAAAGTAAAATACACAGTCAGCAAAGAGTCAATTCAGCTGGACGACATGAAAGTAGAATACTCATTCAGCAAAGTGTCAATTAAATGCAGGACGGCTCAGAATTAAAATGAGCAGGTAGCCAAACGTTTGGAAATATAAATAGTCCGTATTATTAGAATACCTAAGTAGCCGAAAGTAAAATTAGTTCATTGATATGAACACAGAACGACTTTGTAGCAAAACGTCTGGAAATTAAAATAGTCCGTATAATTACAATAGGCACCTAATTAGCCAAAAGTAAAATTAGTTAATTGTCATGACCACAGAACGACTTAGTAGCAATACCTAATTCGTCGAAAGTAAAATTTGTTGATTTTAATTATCAAGTGTCTTATTAATACGCAATTTTAAGACCCAGACGTTTTGCTAACCGGCCATTTGGCGTTCATGTCTATTTAGTAATTAAGACATTTTGAGATACAAACGTTTCGCTACCGGGCCATTTAGCTTTTATGTCTATTAAGTAATAAACACGTTCTAAGATAAAGACGTTTCGCTACAAGTGCATTTTAAATTGTAACATTCTAAGATCCAGACGTTTTGCTAAAGATACATTTAGCGCTCATGTCTATATAGCAACAAAGGCATTACACAATCCAGATGTTTGAGCTATATTGTCATTTGGCGAAAAGGGAATTTTGATAGTAACCCCCCATACTTGATGATGATGAGTGGGGGGTCGCCCGGCCGGATCAGGCGGGCGGTCAATCGGTCCTCCGGTCATTCCGCCCAAGGATTACTCATACTGGCAACTCTGGTAATATTTTTGTGTTAGAAGGGGGCGCCTGTACTCACTCATAAATAGTTTTCTGGTGGGAGCTCTGCACGTGCGCGACCACGCGGTCGAGCTTCTCCCTGGAGACGTGGCGGTACGTGGCGCGCTCCACCGTCCTGCCGTTCCAAAAGTAGGTGTCGGTCGCCTTGCCCAGCTGCCCGCGCACCCTGAACGCCCGCGTCAGCCGCGCGCCGTGCAACCTGGACGCGAGCTTCGTGCCCTCATTAATTCCCAGCACTAAAATGAGATAACTAACACAATTAAAAACCAGTCAAGACTAAGTCGGACTCGTTCACCGAGGGTTTCGTATTTAATATAGTTAGACGTAGATCTATTTCCCAACTTTGAGTGTTTAGTCTATAGTAGCTGAAAGATCAAGCGCGACTCGGGTGTTAAACTAATTTTCCCGAAACTAACCACTTGACAGATCAATTATTCGCCCCTGTAAACCTCTATATTGAAAATTTCATTGAAATCGTTAGAGTCGTTTTCTATTGTTAGTAGCTGTCCGCGCCCGGCGCCGCCCGGGTGTATTTTTTTTCATACAAACCTTATGAAATATACTTTACGACCTGTTCTCATACCAACCAAATACATATTTAAAAAATAAACACGAAAATCGGTCAAGCTGTTTCATAGGAGTAAGACCACAAGCATCTTGACACGAGATTGTTATACAAATATGCACAGCTGAAATGACAGATTTTCAGTCTACCCTAAAAATTAACGATTGCGTTAGAGAGCGGATTTGAAGTAGCGATTACAAGTTTAATATGGAGTTTGAGCTGTATAAAACGCCTAAAAGTAAGTAATAAGATAACTGTAAGACCAATAAACAACATGATATATAATAAATAAATCTATCTATCTATCTATCTATCTAACCAATTGCACTAAATCCATATTAAACTTGTTATCGCTACTTGAAATACGCTCTCTAGTGATGGTATTGATACGTACAAAGTACACCGCTACTGAACAGACCCAAATGCGAGGACCATGTGCATCGGAAGTCACCATGAATATACTGAGGCCCACAGGCCAATCGGTCATCAGCATAGTTTGGTACAAGCTTCACAGTCATTGGTGCATTGGTGGCTCCGATGACCTCCACACGTTGCTCGATAGGACGGTCCGGCAGGGCATTGAGATCTGAAAATATTCAAATGAAATAGTTCAAATGTGTTCCGTGAAAACATATTCATTTTCATTACTTGACATGTAGTTCACCAGTTGTAGACAATCTCAACAATATTATAAGTCAACCTTACTATATCCATCTGTTTGGCCCAGGGATCGTATACCGGTATTATTTTCATACAAAAAACCGGTATTCAATTTCGGTATCTCGCTTATTATTGATTACTTTTGCTCTTCAATGAATTTATTTACCTAAATTACAGTCAAAAATATCAAGGAAATAATGCAAATTAAGGAAGATATTTCAATTTTAATTAATACCGGTATTGATCCCTGGTTTGGACACTTACAGTGCCCGGCTGATCACATTATATTCACATCCATCCTGACACATTGAAATTAGTTCAGTATTTATGAAGGTCTGATTTAAGAAGTTGTATTTGTTAGCATAAATAATGAAATAACATCCTTATATGGGGATCAAATGATTATAATTAATATCAATGCATAACCTCTGCAGAGATTGGTAATGACAGAATGAATGACTTGTTTCGTCGGCACGCATGGCGGTTTGTACACGCAAATGACACCATTCAAGAATCTGTAAGCTGCTGCTGCATCACGGAACTTCATCATTGGTCATACTGCGAAAGTAAATATCTTTAAATTCAAAATCTAACCTAACCAAACAATACAAGGCGCAAAGGCGCATTTTTTTTAATGTTTATGGCCTGGATGCTGAGTCCTAGCCATGCCATGATTGATCTAATCCACAGATTATAATTAAGACGTTTTTCAAGTAACAACCATTATCAGTACAAATAATAAGTACAAGCATAGAGTTTAGCCATCAAAACGTGATACTGAAAATGACCGAAAATTTTAAAATTGTAGCTATGGTATGCCTGCGAGCGAAGCGAGTGGTTCAAAAACAGAATCCTGAGCGTGAGTGAGTAGCGAGAGTTTCAACACACGAGACGTAAAATAACTTTTCACCCGTGTATAACACAAAACTTTTCACCTCACTACAGCGAGGAAAATAAGCTCAATTCCGCATTTTGCACGGTTTCCCGTTATTCCACAGGTGTTAATACGTCTTTCGTCACTCGAATCACTCATTTTTAATAACAAAACAAACTAGAAAAACATGCGAATATTTAACGTTGACACAAAGATGAAGGAAAACTGAGGCCTAACTTTAAAAATCGAAGTTCGAAGTTACGTTAGCTCCATCCCTTTCTCTCGATTTAGTCTCGAAGGACGAGTGACAGAGATGGAGCTAACGTAACTTCGAACTTCGATTTTTAAAGTAGGGCCTCTGCTTTACTACCTCTATGCGTTGACGGCTTAATTAAAAAGTTTTGACTTGAGTTTTTTTTTATTATTTCGTATGCGTTTTGTTCGCACATCGACTTACTTGGACTGTCAGAACATTTTATCCGTTTTTAAAACAAGAATGAAGGTTAATATTGAATGCTGATATTTATGAATTAAAATAAAGTTGTACGACTGTATTTAGTATTTTACTTGAACTTCGATTTTCAAAGTAGGGCCTCTGCCTTCAAATGTCAAAACTCTTTCTTCACATGTGGATAAATAGTACATTGTTGCAGAGGATAGAAAGTACGTGATTCTTGGACGAGTCATATAGAGGGCCGAAACGTAGTTGAGGCCCTCTAGTGTACGAGTCCATAAATTGCACTTTCTACCGAGGCAGACATAGTGCTTTTCACAACTACTGAGAGGAAATAAAATAAAAAATCATATTCAAAACTCAAATTTTAATTCATGTTAATGTGACATGACCACCAGTTTTACCATAGATCACTTTTTTTTAATCTGGACTGGACCCCTATTCTCCTGGCACTCGAAATTAATAAACTAACATGCGAGATGAAAATGTCAACTCCATATAAAATTGTATTTGTTTCGCCCTATCTCGCATGTAATTTCATCTCTAGTGGTTCGAGATTAGGGGCCAACTTTGAATTACATTTAAAAAAAAAGCAGTGGCATAGTTTTTAGTCTGTGTATCTTTTAGCAAAAATACACCTAATATTTTTCGACGGAAAATGGTGTGTTCTGATTGGATTTCAATTTTTCATTTTAAGGAGCTATGACACAAAAATTGATTAATTGATTTTCATTGGTTCTTAAAGTTGGACAACAATGTTCTCGACCAATCAGCAAATACGCCGACAAAAACATTCTTGGTCTGGCCCTATAAGTGAAGTTTTGTGACCCCAAACAAGACCATCTATGGCCATATTTCCGAGCAGTGTTGTGAAAAAGCAATTTTCTCAATAGATATCAAACAAGCAAAAAGGGCTTTCCGAGCTAGTAAGATGAAAAAATATTTAATCGTGATAAATGTTAATTGTGATAATATGATCTATTAAATTTTTAAACGATTGATAATTGATTGAAATTAAAAGAAATTAATCGATTGATGCCAACACTGTATGCATGTATGTATGTTTCTTTTTTCACTCGTGAAGGCTGAATGGATGGCCCGATTTCCACAAGCGAGGTGTCGTTAAATTCATCTTAGCGTCACGAATGTCACTGGCAATTTTTTTGTTTTATTTGTAATTGGCTAAATAAAAAATAGTGTTGAAACTAACATTATGTTGACGACTTTACCCAAACAGCAGTCGGGTTTTTAAAGGTTAGCTACTTTTGGTTACACTTGTGATAGCAAATGCATGCGGATGCTATGACAAACGGGTCTTTTGGGCATACGGATGTCATGAGACGGATCTTTTGGCATACGGATGCTATGAGAACTGGAGGTTTGACACACTGATAGGGTGAGAAACGGGTATTTTGGCCTACGGTCATTTAAAGAAACTGTTATTTTGGAACGGGTGTTTTGGGAAAGGATGTTTTAGGAAACGGACAGAACGGTCCGAAACCACTGAACAGCAGCGTGATGAAATGTAGTCCTTCGTTCTGTCTGTAGTAATCCTTAGTAGTTCGTAAACGTATCGGAAAAAATATAATAATTAGATGCTACTAGGTACCTACTAGCTGTTGCCTGCGACGCCATTCAGGTAGAGGTCTTTTATCACTATTCTCTCGAGAACTTTCTTTTTTTCACCCGAACAGCCAAAACCTAAAGTCAGCTAGTCAGCAAAATCCATAGTCGGCCCATCACTACTTTATAGTCATCTATATTTTGCTTTATAGTCACGCCATTTATTATTATTATTTATTTATTTTAATGGCGTCTACAAGTTATGTAATTTTGCAAATGTCAAGTATATTAAGTAATTGTACGGTGAATCGTCGTTGTCGTCGGCGTCTTCCAGTCCCATTCTAAGAGGTCCGATTTGATAGCTGTCAAAGCAGTACCTATAGGTAAAAAACTCAAATATAGGCATAGTGACACATTTGCACATTATACATTAAGTCCCAGATAGACGGGCGAGTAAGATCGCGTTCTTAGATTAAAGCTTTTCGTCCGTGTTTACCTTCAGAAATTTGCGTACTTAGGGTGATATACGGGCGAGTAAGTTCGGCTTACTAACTCGCACGTCCATCTGGGACTTTAAGCACATTTTGTACTAAGTTGACACCTTTCAAATTTGGCCTTTTAGGCGCGACTATAGTACACTCATGGCCTTAGGGCAACTTTAAAAAGATGATTACCAAAACAAAACTAGAATAACGAAAAATATAAACTTTATTAAACAACAACGTTCATTAAATAGTTCACTTTAATAAATATACTGAGGTTAGCAGTCGTTTGGATAAGAAGTGGGATGTAACGCGAAATTCTAAACAACTAGTTCTCTGGATCTTCTCTTTGGATCTTTAGTCGGGGCAGAAGCGAGTGAGCGAGACTGGCTTGGGGATGTTTTGTATTTCAGGTTTGAAAGTGTTGCGTTGCGTTACACACGCGGACGTGACCAGCGCGCGCATTGAAACGCGATCATTTCTGAACGTTACCAGCAGCGGCCGCACTCTTCGTCTCTGCGGAAAAAAAACAAGATCATGGCTTTTTGTCAGCATAACGGTTTCGTCACGTAATGACCACTTCCCAAAATGACCATATGTCTGGAAGACCATTTCCCATAATGACCATTCCTATAAAGACCGGTTCCCGGATTGACCACTTCTCAGAAGGGCCATTTCCCAAAACGATTACTTCCATATTGACTACTTCTTAGAATGACCAGTCGCGTAACATCCAGAATATGCATTAACCACTTCCCAAGACGACCATATGTCTGGAAGATCACTTCCCATAATGACCATCCCTATAAATACCGGTTCCCGGATTTACCACTTCTCAGAAGGGCCATTTCCCAAAACGATTACTTCCATATTGACTAGTTCTTAGAATGACCAGTCTCGTAACATCCAGAACATACATTAACCACTTCCCAAGACGACCATATGTCTGGAAGATCACTTCCCATAATGACCATCCCTATAAATACCGGTTCCCGGATTTACCACTTCTCAGAAGGGCCATTTCCCAAAACGATTACTTCCATATTGACTAGTTCTTAGAATGACCAGTCTCGTAACATCCAGAACATACATTAACCACTTCCCAAGACGACCATATGTCTGGAAGACCATTTCCCATAATGACCATCCCTATAAATACCGGTTCCCGGATTTACCACTTCTCAGAAGGGCCATTTCCCAAAACGATTACTTTCATATTGACTAGTTCTTAGAATGACCAGTCTCGTAACATCCAGAACATACATTAACCACTTCCCAAGACGACCATATGTCTGGAAGACCATTTCCCATAATGACCACTCCTATAAAGACTGGTTCCCAGATTGACCACTTCCCAGAAGGGCCATTTCCCAAAACGATTAGGTACTTCCATATTGACTACTTCTTAGAATGACCAGTCTCGTAACATCCAGAACATGCATTAACCACTTCCCAAGACGACCATATGTCTGGGAGACCACTTCCCATAATGACCATTCCTATAAAGACCGGTTCCCAGATTTACCACTTCCCAGAAGGGTCATTTCGTAAAACGACTACTTCCATATTGACCAATTTAATGTTGTCTTGAGGAATGTGGTCAATTTGGAAAGTGGGCAACTTGAGAATTGGTTGTATTGGGAAATGGCACTTCTGGGAAGTGGTCAATCTGGGAACCGGTCTTTATAGGAAGTGGCCATGACGTGACGAAACCATTACAAACCCTGAAGAAAAACCACAACTACTAAAAAACGGTTAAGTGTGAGTTGGGCTCGTGCTGATTCGATTTTTTTATGAGATAGGTATTTTTGGTTTGACGCACTTACCCCACCTGACCTTAATTATTAATGATTAACCTCTTGACCGCCACCCTGTGAATGAAGTGTGTACACTACGAAACAAACCGTCTAGTAGACAAATAGGAACTTTAAATTCATTGTAGAAGGTTTTATTTCAAGTTGAACGATGGTCATGTACAGATCTAGTGAATAATCCTTTCACATCGTGAAAACTCGGAACTCACGTCTACTTCCGAATGATGCCGACGTGTCAATGAATTATTGTATCATTAAGTGACATGTTTGTATTAAATAAATAGAGTACTTTAGTTATCAGTGTCAAATGTCAAGCCACGAGTTTGAAGTATATCACACCGAGATGTTAAAACCACCACGATCAAATATATAGAAATTAGGTGTAGGTAAACAAGAAGTAATATAAATAAATGTTGAAAATAATTTTACAGGCTTCTTGACCTAAACGTTTCCAGGTCTTAATGCTTTCGGCATGACTATTAAAAAGAACTGAAAACAAACTTAATCTTAATTAACAAAAAATACTTCGGTGTTAACCACTCTATATCGATTATCACTTTCGCGATGCGACGTTCCCCCACGTTGTCTTGATGGGTACTGAGTCAGACTGAAGTAGCATGACAAATACGAACACTTCCGAGAAAATACGATGTGAAAGAATATTTCACTACATCTCTATAGATGACGGCGTGTGAACCTTGTCACTGGCTGTCACGACTAGATGACTATGGCGGTCAAGAAGTTAATCCTAAATTGTATTAAGTAATCATATCTCATTATTACCGCCGGTACAGTCACGAACTTACATTTGGGACCCACCTTAGATCCAGTCATTCTGACATTCTACAACAATAAGGTTGAGTCTCCTATTAGTAACAAATGATTTGACTCTAATGACATTGACGACTTCAAGCCTATTTTTCTTGAAATGGGTCACAAATTAACGATCGCGATAGTACCTTACTAGTGCCAGCTAGTGACGAAAAACCTCCAGGGGCACGTTTTGTAAAGCTACAAGAAACAATTTTACAGGTCTAAACTGGCAACACTGCTCAAATGGCTGGTGGTCATTGGTCGAGATTGTGTCAAATGAAAACGTGTAACCTGTAAATTGTAATTTGTAGCTTTATAAAACAGGCCCCTGATGAGAACACACTCTTTGTAAAATGTTTACGTCATCGGCGCCAAAAGCCTCTATTCCAGGCGGAATAAACATATCGTTTTCGCCCCGTTACGGTATTGTTTTTAAATCGGCCGCCATTACTGTCAAGTAAATAAGAGCTATCAAAACGTTGACAATACGATAACAGGGGCCTGTTTTCTAAAGCTACAAATTACAATTTACAGGACTATCTAACAGACAAAAATGCATGGCCTAAACCCGAAACTTAATCAATTATAATTTATTCAAATGCAAAATATTTATCTTGTCTAGGTGTAGGAAAATATATCGAAATTTTTATGTGGTCGTCTCGCACCATCTTATATACACATAAGTATGTGTTTTTTTTTTCTCTCATCTCTCCCGTAAGATTCTTAATTGGCATGTTTTCCTGCTGAACTACGCATGTTATTTGATACTATATTTAATGTAATATTTATAGCTTTATATAATGCTAGACTAAGTAGTACCATTGTAATAAGAAATATGTTTAAAAAACGACTGACTGTTGAGTTTCTTGCGGCGTTTCTTCTCAGCAGTGGTCTTCTCTTGGGAAGCGCTGGTAGATTCTTGACGTGTAAAAGTGCCCGTGCGGCCTACTTACTGAATAAATATCTTTTATCTTTTTACAGGTTACAAGTTTCCATTTGACACAACCTCGACCAATGACGACCAGCCATTTGAGCAGTGTTGCCAGTTTAGACCTGTAACATTGTAACTTGTAGCTTAGCTTTATAAAACGTGTTTTTAGCTTTAAGTGTCTACTCCGTCAAATTATGGATTGCAACGCGCGCCTTAAAATTCAATAAATGTTAAAAAGCAGGGGCAAGAAAAGGCCGATAGTTGTTAATTGTTTTATTATACAAAAAAACGTAATTTTGAAAAAAACATTTCACCCTCTCAACATCATATCAAGCCAATGACAGCTTAAGTAATTTACGAATGCAATTCGTCGGTGAAACTGCAAAACGGCGTAAGTAACATTTTTAATGAAGGGCAAAATGCATCTTTTTTCTAAGATTTTAAGGTTTATTTTGCTCTATAATAAATTTGTTGGTTAAGCAGTTTTGCATGTATCACCGACGAATTGGCATGAATGAGTGAACGATAGGAAACCTTGATTTCAAAACTATAGGTAAGTAACATTAGTTTTATTAATTCAAATCATGCGAGCTTTCGTAAATATAATCGCACCTTCAGAACAATAGTGACCTAATTTAGAAATTTTATATTTCGAGTTTGGTCTCTATAGTAATAAATTTACGACTTGAAGTTTGAAAGCAGAAATTTTGAATTAGGTCATTATTGCTCTGAAGGTGCGATATGTACATTTTTTTTAGCCATAACAGAATTATCCATTGACGGTGACTGACAGGAATTTTTGTGGTACTTCTTAATAAAGATAGTGACTTGACTTCTCATATAACGACATCGATCGATACAATACAATACAGAACACAAAAACCAAAAGACAATTTCCCTTCGGCCGCGTACGAAACCGCAAGTTCGTAACCAGTTACAATAGAAGAATTTTTACTCGTTGTACGAAACCAGTTGCGATCGATGATTTTTTATTCTGTGTACGAAACAAATTGCGATTTTTTTTTTCGTAATTCAGCAGCTTCGACGGAGCCCCGCAACGCGGGGCTCCTATTTCTGGTCTGTTTGCCCTTCGGGCATCTGAAGATAACTAACGAACCTAACCTACCTAGAGTTTTGCGATCGTAACAGGTTTCCAACAAGGAAGATTAATTATTCGATCGTAACTAGTTTCGTACAAAGAATAAAAATTCTTCTATCGTAACTGGTTACGAACTTGCGGTTTCGTACGCGGCCGAAGGTTTTATAATTAATCAGTTTCCAAATACGGCTTAAAATATCTGAGCCGTTGCAACTTTTTCTCTTCACTAACAAGTTTAGTGATTCTTAGGCTATTTATAAAAACATTAATGTATTTTTTTCCATATTCAGTTAACGAAAGGTTGCTAACAGTCATTTTAAAGTTAAATACAATGCAACCATTTTCTAAATAGCGATCGGCAATCTTCATTTTTCTATGACACACGAGTGACAAATATACCGTCAGATGCGAGTGCAAGCGTGATAGCGATAGCCAGCCGAACGCTATTAAGCTGGCGGAAGCTGGGAATACTGTACATCGATATGTACCTAATTCAAAGTCGATAAATGAGAAAGTCACTATGACAGCTCAAAAATGCCACGAAATTCCGGAAGGTCAAAAGGCAAACAGTCATAGCACAAAAACAATTCGTCCCTTTACTTTGTCAACCTCTTAACAGATCGAATAGTTAGATAGAAAAAACACTCACATTCCAAGGTTTATAAAGACTAAATTCCTATCAAAATATTCGATCAGTAAGAGGTTGTGAAAGTAAAGGGTCGAAATAACATTTTTGCATAGAACATACCCAACCGAAATGGCGCATCTCTTTTCGGTCTTACATTTGCGATAATACTTACATAAGATCAATCTAATCTAAATTCTCAATTAGAGATACGCCCCTTTGGCTTTGAAGGGCGGCATAGATTCCAATATCAAGCGTTCTTACACAAATAAAACACCTAGAATGATCCATGAGCCAAGCATATAAAGAGATATATATCTAATCTTTTCAACGCTTTGTCCAGAACAAAAGTCACCCACACACCAATGACAGCTAAGCGACAGAGCTAATGTTAACCTTACCTCATAGACACTAAGGTCTTTTTTGGAAAAGGTTAAATTATTAAAGGCCGTCGCAAGGTTTGTATTAACACTGCACCGAGCGTCGAGTAGCTCAGGGGCCGATTTTTGACTTTCGAAAAGAGCAAAAACGGTGAAACCGTATTTTTGAAATTACGAGCGATAGAAAATTTAAAGACGAGTGGTCCACACCATTCGTTTTCAATTCTATCGCTCGTATTTCAAAAAACGGTTTCACTGATTTTACTCACTTTCGAGCGCTCGAATGTCAAAAATCGGCGCCCAGGTTCACTTTGTCCATATTCCCATTTCGTCCACATTCCAGTGTCGTCCACATTCCCATTTCATCCACATTCCCATTTCGTCCACATTCCCATTTCGTTCACATTTCTATTTCGTCCACATTCCCATCTCTTCCACATTCTTATCTCGTCCACATTCCCAACAACTAGTGAACAACCGAATGATCGAATTGATACCGAACAGCCCTACAGTCCTAAGTTAGGTTGTAGACGAGTTAGGAATGTGGACGAGTTGAGAATAAGGACGAGACAGGAAGTGGACAATTTGGGATTGGTATGTGGACGAGTTGAGAATGTGGACGAGATGAGAATGTGGACGAAATGGGAATATGGACAAAGTGTATCTGAGCGTATTTGTACAACAAAAAACATCATTTGATTTCAAAACAATACTTTAGTTCATTAGAAAACACAATAACAGTATTGAGGGCGCCACTGGACGCTCGATCATAATGTAGTATTCATGAAATTTAAAAAAAAAGTACCTATTATGCTTGTTTATATGAACTGTCACATGGATCATCCAACAATGCCCCGGTTTAATTGCCAATTATATTTCACCATTGTGAGGCATTAAGGAGAATTTAAATTTAAAATAATAAGGGATGTTAACTTGACTCACATAAGTTACTGTCAATTCTAGAAGTAGTATAAGTATAGTATAGTCCTTCCAATCATTTATTTCCTCGATGACAGATTCGTAATGACAGTTCTGGAGGTCCTGTTATCGGATTGTTTCTCATCCGGCCGCCATTACTGTCAAGTAAATAGGATCTCTCAAAACGTTGACAATACGATAAAAGATGTTTATTCAGTAAGTGGGCGGTAGGTCAAAATCAATAAGGTATTTTAGACGGTTTGACATTCTATATTTGAAATTTGACGTCAATTCCATATTATTTTTGTACACAACTACATGCAAGAGGTCATTTACTTAACTTTTTCACCTATCTTGTAGAATCTCGGCCCTTTAAATATGAATACTTTTATAACTCTTTTCAATCCACTCATTAAAAAATTAGTTGCTTTCATTCATAAATAGAATTGTAAAAAAATATTATTTGTTGTGTATGTTTATTTTTTATACATCAAAATTGGTCACTTTCTCCGTAAACCTGCGAGTTCTTTAAACCTGACATTGGCGAAATCATACTGGCAACACAAATAACAAAAGCCACCCACAAAAAAAGATACATACAGGGTTGACAGAAGCGCGTGGAGCTAACCCCATGTACTTCTGACGCGTGTGTGAGTGTTTAATCAACTCTCCTAAGGCAATGATATTTTATATTAAGATACGTCATCTGCGCGCAAAAGCGTTCCTCAAAAAGGAAGGCAAATTGCCTTACTATCGTTCAGTCGCGCCGCGGCCGCTGACACGCACACGTCGAAGACAATGTAGTTTTATTACCGAAAAGTAACAGATATATTTCATAAAAAATGCCGTCTTGTGTTTTTCGAGGCTGCCGAAATTGTACTGTAACTATAAAAGGATGAAATTCACTATTCACTCACTATTTTTTATACACCAAAAACTGACAACACTGAAACTGTCATCCTACTGCAGTGAATTAAAAGTTTAAAAGTAAGACCTTAATTAGTCTGCACTCCTAGTAGTATTTAGTATTTCTTGTCAAGGGTTTTGCTCCACACGCTTCTGTTTAATCCACAAGAGAAAATACACTTTCACTGGACAATTGTCGTCGCGTGTGACCTCCATGGACTTATTTCTCTAATAAGTCCATGGGATTGTCTATAAATAACTCGAAATTGGCGAAATACACCTTAACAGGATGCCATGAATTAGAAGCAAAAAAAATACTGCTCTCGTTAACCAAAAAGCGTTATCTCAAATTCAATAGTCAAAGCGGATTGAACTCTCGCCTGGGAGCTTTAAGATTGCGATTGCAACAGGAGTTTTATCTGAGATGCGGCTATTTGGCTTAGCAAGGCAGGCTTATTACGAAGTGGACAACTATGTTAACAAAATCTATACAGAATTTGACGTATGACGTCACAAAACTCCGACCAACCAACGTTATTTCTGTCTGATATAAAGTCACAGTAAAAAGTCGTAAGATACCTATTTTAGTAACATTATTAAAAGAAACCTTGTTGAATGAACTATAGGGTGCCTTTTATTTGGTATTATGTCCACAAGCGAGAACATGGACACTCGGGGGGGGGGCTTCACTTAAAGCTACATTAACATGAACAATGATGAAAATGGTTCTAAACTAACAATAAATACTACACTAAATGGCTAAAAAAGTATTTAAATTCATCAAATCTATACATTTAAGTTAAGTAATGATCTACAACACGACCAAAAAATTGCTCTTACACAATAAGAAATTGCGAGAGAAGCAACAATAATATTTATCTATAGTAATTCTGTATAGAGGAAAAACTTACTAAACACATATAACTAACTAATCGTTACTACTTTAGAAAAAACTCGTATCTGATATTTTGAGATGTACGAGTTTGAACTTAATTCTTGTCATGTTTAAGTTTAAAATCGTACGTCATAAATTATGAGATACTAGGTTTTTTCAAAGCAATGACGTAATAACTTAGTGAGTTTTTCCTTAAATAAATGATTTAAGTATTCTAGCTTAATCACGAAATGTATTTGTGTAGTTCTTCTTTTTTACTGACAATGGCTTGTCTCCGTGGACTTAAGTCATTTATATTTTGTGTTCATTACTTAGATTAATAAAACCCACGAGTGTGGCGATGACTTTCCGAAAATCGAATTTTGCTGCAAGCGATTTTTCCATTCGCAAAATTTACCGGTCTTTATTTTTTTCCATAACTTATTTTGCCAAAGATTTTTATCTCAGTAGAAATAATACCATTATCATAATTTGCCAATCTGTATTTATCTGAATAGTTATATCATTTTCACAGAGTCGACGGAGCTCCGCTAGCGCGGAGCTCCTGCTCCTGGGTGGTTTGGCCCTCCGGGCCTGCTGCAAAACTAACATAACCTAAACCTACCTACCTATTTTGGCCTAATTACATTGGTGAAATTCACGACTGGAAAATAACTAGAATGGTAAATATGCGACCAGGAAAAATTAATAATGGGAAAAAAAGACATTCGGAAAAATCACGAATCGGAAAAATCGCGACTGGAAATTTTTCTACCAGAAATAAAAGATGTTTGGAAAAATATCGCCATACTCAAACCCACACTGTCGTCAAGTTGCCATGGAATTGCTTTGTTATTTATATTTATTTAAGCGTAATTATTGCGAAGAATATACACAATGCATATACATAAGTATATACCTTAACCATACTTCCTGAGCACTAAGTATCACAATTATTTAGCTGAAATGTGTATAAATATAAATAAAATTCCAAGATACCTAACAGTTGTTACGTTACAGAAAACTTATATTAAAATAAATATTTCAAAAAGCGGAGATTACTGACCAAACCCTTTTCAATCAATATCGGTAACAAAGAAGAACAACCTATTGACATTTAGTTATTTTTTAAAGAGTCCGTAAATGCAATATTAGATTTTTCAGTATCATTAGTTTTCTTAACTATTTAAGCTAGTTCTAAATGTGTTCTAACTTCTAACTATACCTAAATTTTACTTACAGATTAGTTCCATTATAAATAATCTCCAATAATGGTATTATGAGTACATTGAATATGACAGAAAATACTTAACGTCGTAAGGCAACTTTTTTGTAAGTGGGACTTTGAATCTACCATCAATGCAATAAGGTTTAATTAAGTTTTTTCGATAATGCCATTTTCAGTTAATGATCATAGGAAAATAAACCTTATACTTATTGCAACACAGTTCAAATTAAATTCCCTTGATTATGTACATCCTATTGCAAACTGGGCCTTACGAGGTTAAGAAATACCACCTATTTCATTCTTTCATTAGGCTGGGATTACACCTGTAAGTTATTACGTAAGTTTTGAAACAAAGCTATATGCAAGAGAGAGATGCAGATATTTGCCACTCAAAACTTACGTAATAACTTACAGGTGTAATCCCGGCCTTACATCTATACTACTGTTACATTATTGCATGGTTAGAAGTTATGATATGAGGCACGTGCGTTGTGGACGGGGAATATGCTAATGAACTAGCGTTCCTATTCAATAGATTTAAAAACGAAACGAATAGAAACGCTAGTTAGCGTAATGCATCTTGGCAAGGGCCTCTGATATTCTATTTCACCAACTACGTAAGGCTCTGGTTGTAGTGGTGCCGTGTAAACGTACACGTGATTGTGTGTAAACGTGGAGAGAGTTAGCAAAGAAATGTGATCCGCATTATATATTTTTTAGTTTTATTACTTACTAAAAATTAAATTCCAGTTAACAAACAAATAAGTAAATAAGTAAAACTTTCAGATTTCAATTTGCGATTGTCGAGATTTTTTGCACATTTATTAATCAAAATCCAGAAGCACTTCAAGTATTCTTCTAAAAATCCTCATCATTACAGGTTTTTTGATAAAGTTGCTCAAAAAGTGGTACTTTTGTTACTGTATATCGTGCAAAATGTATTTTCGAACTAGCGTTTTTTACTTTTCCATTTTTTACCTTGAATTGTCAAAGTGAATTTTGATCAGACTAAGAATTAAGTAAAATTATCTCTTTTAATTACTGTTTTATTTTTGTTCATAGTCGTTTTTTCGAAAATGAAATAAAAAAACGTTTGAAACACGTGCGGAACTGTCATTTTCTCTCGTTCTGAGTCTTGTCACTTCTAGATTCGTGCAAAATCTCGAAACAATTTTGAAAATAAGTGTTTTATCTAATAGACAGGTAGTACCGTAGCATTTGCATTTGGTCCAAACTTGTCAATATCCTTTAATATGGTTACCAATAGAGTATATAATACTTCGGCTACTAAATGGCAGTTAGGCGTTCTTTGATATTACGGCAGCGCTTCCGAGGTTACGCATACTAAAACAATGCACCCGAGGCCCTAACGAGGGTTCATTACGCTAACTAGCGTTTCTATTCGTTTCGTTTTTAAACCAATCGCGTCACTGGTAGATGACGTGAAACGAAGTCACGTGGTCTACCAGTGACGCGATTGTTTTAAAAACGAAAAAAAAAACGCTAGTTAGCGTAATGAATCTTGGTTAGGGTCTCTGACAACATTCACAGCCAAACGGACTTCGTGAGATACAATATCTGTAACATACTATTTTGTTTCATTATAATTTTGTCTATGGAATTTAAAGAGGCTTCGTCTGTTTTATACATTATAAACTTCCAAAAAACATCCCCTAAACTGGTAAAAACCACATCAAAATCGGTCACGTGATATAAAAAGAATTAATATAGCGAATATATCTTATATTCGATAAATATTTGTTTTCCTTCTTTTAACGCGGTACGTAAATGTTTTATTTCTGTGGCCTTGTAAGGTATGTAGGTAAGAGAACCCAAGTCACAATATAAACAGAGTAGTTTGTCTACGAACAAAGTTATTTTCGACCCTAAGAATAAGAACATATAGCATAGAAACCGGACTATAAGACGTACTTTGCGTCAGCTATCTTTCTCTACTTTTTAGATTACGTATTACATGAGAAAAAACGAAACAAAAAGTAGGCTGTTTTTTCTTCTTTAACTGTCATTATCACAAGGTTTTACACAGGGACTTCTTTGTCCTTCCTGTAGGAAGGATTTGTCTTTCCTTGTCTAGATGTCCAAATACTATAGGTGCTTATAGGTCCAAATCACACCTTACTTGTGACGATGTACCAAATAACGAAAGAACAGCTATAGATTCATCTCTTTCCAACTCACTATGAAAACCATAAGTAAAAAGAAGTGAACCATAATGTATTTTCTGCTTATTTAGTACGGTTTCTATGCCTTTAGTCCTTGTTCTTTGGTTCGACCGTACGCGCCGCGAGCCGCCACAAGCACCAGGACGGATTAAGCCGGTTTAGTGAGGGCTGCCGCGTTTCGTATTAAGTATCGATCGACGTTCATCGACGCTACCCTACCGCCAATTTTATATTATGCCTAACGCCTTTTTTAATTTACAATAGGTCCGTAAATAACCATTAAAACTAGGTAACCGAAAACGGTTGTTTATTTTAACACTGTTATTGGAGCAAGGTTCGACGTTTGTAATTGAGAAGGCGTTTTTAAGATAAATTTAGTAGGAGTTTAGACAATTGTCGACTTTAAGGCAGTGATTGTTTTAAATTGTCATTTTTCCGTATAGGTAGGTACAGTGGTTATACAGTTTATTTTGTTTAACATGACCTTAGCTATAGCAAAAGCATCCCGTTTACAAATCCTACGTATTATTATGAAAATTCACTGACTTCAGCTTATTTTTTTTATTTTTTTTTAAATTATCAGATAGCTATTTCAGTTTATGCTATTTAAGCTGATACGAATGGATCAAAGTTAATTATATGTACAGTCAACAGCATAAATAAGTGATCATTTATGTACCTTGTCACTTTAACGTCATGTTTGAAATGTCATACAAAATTATGAAACGATTGAAAGCGACAAGGTACATAAATGATCACTTATTTATGCTGTTGACTGTACAGTGTGGAGGCACTAAAGCAGTCAAAATTAAAACAATTACTAAAACGTAGACATTTACCATTACATATGATTTGTTTAGTAGCTCGATACGTTCGACTTAGGTAAGGTCAGGTGGAGTAAGAGCGTCAAACCATATATTTTTGGGGACTGCCCCACGGCACTACTAAACCGCACTACTGACCAAAACTAGTATCATAAATATGAGGTAGGTTTAGGTTATGTTAGTTGTTCAGCAGGCCCGAAGGGCCAAACCACCCAGAAAAAGGAGCTCCGCGATAGCGGAGCTCCGTCGACTCCGTAAAATTTTAATTAGAAATAGAAATCATTGGTCAGTAGTGCGGCTTAGTAGTGCCGTGGGGAAGGAGGGATATTTTTTAGGAGATATTGTTGGTTAGATGGACTTGCCCCGTAGACGCACTTGCGATACTACCTTATCTATGGAAAGTGTATACTCTAGCGAACAAAACGGACGCGGTGACTAATAATTTTCTATTCTACTGTGACGTTTTGATGCAAAGATTTTCGCCGCAGGCATATATGGCTCCAGCAAAAGCATGCCAATAGAAGCAATGATATTTTATATTTAGATACGTTATTCTCATACTAAACGTACATAAAATCCGTCGCCAATTTCTGACAGTGGCTACGTTGCCAGATTTCTACAGACAAAGACGGCAATCCGTAGCGAACGCTATTGTTAGAAAGAGATAAATAGTTGTTTCAAATTGCGTACCCGAATGATGTGGCGTGCCCGCCATGGCCGCGTGATGGCCGCCACAAAATATGGCGATGTAAACAAAAAAATTAAAAAATATTTTCGGTAGTTACGAATGAAATGAGACATCCTTTCTTCCTTTTATAGTTACAGTATAATTTCGGCAGCCTCGAAAAACATAAGACGGCATTTTTTATGACTTATATTTGTTGCATTTCCGTAATAAAACTTTACTGTTTTTGACGCGTGCGTGTCAGCGGCCACGGCGCGACTGAACGATAGTAAGGCAATTACCTTGCTTTTCGAGGAACGCTTTTGCGCGCAGATGACGTATCTTAATATAAAATATCATTGAATAGAAGTACATTGCGTCGTTACAATAGCCCTCGCCTCAAACGTGAAAACCAACTCGTCAATGTACCTCTACCGGCTTGCTTATGCTGGACCATTGAAAATCAGCCAATAAGGTCTAATCTGCGCGTAGCTGTAGGGCCTCTAGATATTCTATTTTGTAAAATATATTGCCTTTGACATATCATCGTATTGTCAACGCAAGTCGACACACATAATAACTTTAAGGGCCGGTACAGACGGACTGCATTTGAACTGCAACCCAGCTGCAAAATGGCAGTTCGAAGGCAGTTCTGAAGCAGTTAATGTAACTGCATCAAAACTGCAAACCAACTGCGCAGCCCGCTTAGGTTGACTGCACGCCAACTGCAAACGGCCCTAATAAAAAGCAAGCTTTCAAAACCCGACTGTTGCTAACCAACTTTAAATTGTTATAAATCCTAAATCATTCAAAATGAAAAATGATGAAAGAAACCTAAAGATCATTTTTAAATCCCTATTCAATGATATCCCGCTTGTTATACTTGGTCGTCATTTTTTTTTAATTTGCACAATATGGCGTCTGCTTGCCGCTATATTGAATTTTGATTACTGTCATATCTTCAGTGACACTCACGAGATTAAGACAAATCGATTGCTATAAGAATCATCAAAATCGGACAACGGGTTTAGTTTGTATAGTGACACAAAGGAACAAATATACATATATTTAGGCTGTCGCTAACCTCCTCTTTCGGCAGTCGGGTAAAAAGAGCCCTGAGTACCTGCGCAGTGAGCAAATGACGGACCAAATTGGTGGGGGCGGCGGGGGGACTGTAAACCGCTCCGCTTTGCTGCCACGCAACTGGTTTGTCAGTAGACAACATGCGCAAACATATCCCCTCCACTAGCCCCTCGGAGCTGGCTGAGATATGCGTCATACTCGTGAACGGGTGCTGTTTGCCTTTGTGGGGTCCGGTCTGTTCACGTCTGCAAGGACTTGTTGCTCAGTTAATTATTCCAGTTATGGCTTTTGACGTAGAGACGTCGTCGTGTTGTTCTCCTAGTCATTATTTTTAGTTTCATGTATTTGACATGTAATGTTTTTAATTTTTACATTTGTAATGTTTTATTTGTTGCTTTATTACCTTGTAATGTAACTTACTTTTAAGTATTATTATATTTTATGTCTGAAAAAATGACGTCCTGCTGGAGTTTCTTGCGGCGCTTCTCCGCAATGATGTTCTTGTCCGAAGCGCTCGTAGATTCACTCTATTTTACCGACGTGTAAAAGAGCCCGTATGTGGCCAATTTACTGAATAAATATTTTGATTTGATTTGATTTGGAGCTCTTTTTACGTGTGTCGACCTATACCCTCCTGAGGTTATATAGACACGTAAGAAAAGGTTCGTCACTTTTGGACCTTAACAGCGTTGAAATAGAGTCGAAAAGTGAAGAACCTTTTCTTAACGTGACTATACTAAAACTAGTACAAAATACGGCCATTCAAATAAAGATCTAGTGCTAAGAAAGTAATGTGTAATTTCTTTTGTTTTTATGACATAAGATGAAATTGGAAAATTGACTTTATGTCATTCGTAATAGATTCATATTCCATTGACAAATTTCGTTGTATGCTGGGCCGAAGGAGGTGATAGCTCTTATTTACTTGATCTAATGGCGATCGAGTTAAAAATACGTTAACAGTCAAAGGCGATATAGTTTTAAGACCAGTGGTTCCCAAAGTTGCCTGGATCATGATCGCTGTCTATACTGATCTTAAACTCTATACTAATATTATAAACAGACATAGGAATCCAGGGGGCAAAATTTTATGACAGGTAGGGAGTCCCTATATCGATAAACTCAATTATCGATGCTTTTTCCATAAACTAGTGATCACCCCCAGCATTATGTGTATTTTTTTTTAAAGTATTGTTCTGAAGACGAGTATGAATATTCACACAGTAACTATATTAAAAAAAAATGTTATCCCCCTATTACATCCACAGAAATTGAAGTCATTTAGTCACCTGAAATAGATTTATCAGCCAAGGCGGAGACGTGCAACGCCCGAAAATTTGGAACAAATTCTGATCGCTTATTTTAACAATAGTAGATGGGACAGTAATGAAGAAAAACATTGTGATGAGTAAAGTTTCAAAAATCGTTTTGAAAAAAGAAGAAGAGAAATAAGTTACTATTTTGTTAATTTTTTAACCTCGTAAGGCCCAGTGTGCAGTAGGATGTACATAATCAAGGCAATTTAATTTGAACTGTGTTGCAATAAAAATAAGGTTTATCTTCCTATGTTCATAAACTGAAAATGGCATTATCGAACAAACGTAATTGAACTTTATTGCCTTGACGGTAGATTCAAAGTCCCACTCACAAAAAACTCCCTGTTTATAGTATGGTGGGCCTTACGAGGTTCTACTCTTCATCATCATCATCACCATGTCAGCCGAAAGACGTCCACTGCTGGACATAGGCCTCCCTCAAGGCTCTCCACTCAGACCGGTCTTGTGCTTTTCGCATCCACCGCGAAAACAGACAAACAAAAGTGCTCACTAGTATATAGAACAAGCATCGATAATTGAGTTTTTCGATATGGGAACTCCCTACCTGTCATAAAATTTTGCCCCCTAGATTCCTATCCCTAATTATAAACATAGCTCGGACAGGTCATAGCAAAAACAGATCTGGAAATAGAACAAGATTCAATAGAGTCGTTGTGCCTAAGATTAAAATAATCTAAAGCGGATATTATCGTAATTTAATATGTGATCTTTTTAGTTGCATATCTGTCACAGTTTTGTCAAAATGACATTCCTGAAACAGTTTTGTGACAATTGAAATTAGTAAAATTATTTACTTATGGTTAAAAAAAAATAAAAAATAAAAAAAAATATCAAGGGACGATCTCACACAAATTGACCTAGTCCCAAACTAAGCTCTAGGCTTGTACTATGGGTACTAGACAACGATATAAATACTTATATAGAGAAATATATACTTAAATACATAGAAAACATCCATGACTCAGAAACAAATACTCGTGCTCATCACACAAATATCTGCCCTTACCGGGATTTGAACCCAGGACCGCTAGCTTCGTAGGCAGGGTCACTACCAACTAGGCTAGCACGTCGTCAAATCGCAAAATATTTAAATACGGTGAAGTTAGAAACGGTTAAGAACTATACCGAGCTCTATTATAATGAAAATGTCTGAAATATTGTGTACAGCATGTGAAATTCGTATTAAACAGTTACAGAAAGATAATATAAAAAATAATGTTATCCTTCACAAACATATATGGTAAATTTTGCAATTGAAGAATATAATTAAATAATGCTGTACATAATACGACTCTATTAATCTTGTTCTATTAAGGTGTCGCGATTGTTTTGCGTTGACCTGTCCGAGCTATGATTATAAAGAAAGTGCGAATCGTTCGTCTGCATCTATCCGACAATTAATCTCCATTGTGAAAGCTACTTTATTCCGGAATGACAAAGATTTTTTTTGTTTGTTCAATGCGAAACGAGGGCTGGATAGTACAGTAAAGGAATTTAATTTGTGACCCACCTTAGTTTCAAAGTCATTCTGACATTCTACAGCAATAAGGTTGAGTTTCCTATCAATTACAAATGACTTGGCATCTCTAATGACAATGACATCTTCAAGCAAATTTTCTTTGAAATGGGTAGCAAATTAACGTCCGTGACCGTAGTATTACATAAGCAAGCTGGGATTTCTCGTGGAACGTAGGTAATCCTGCCGATGGGTGTCTATAGACGCCCGTAAAACCAGGAGAGGAATCGTATAGGCAATAGGGTGGTCCAAAAAACAAAAGTGTGTAATATTGTTTCGCCACAAGTTTCTTTTTGTTTCAAAATACACGAAAATACGCTATACCAAGTTTTATTGCAATTGAATAAACTTTACAGGTCGCCCATAATGTTAAAATTGTTTCATATAAAAATGTATAGAGCTTCACACATCTAACAAAGATATCGAATGAGAAAGTCTTTGGACAGATCTTGACCCTGTATTCCGAGCTGCAGCAGCAGTAAACAATATTCTACTTCTGTTTTAAGTATTTGCTAAGTTTACTAGATATCGTTTTGTATGAGAATGAGATCTTTTTGGCATAAACTAAACTAAGTTTAAAGGGGTTTGGGTAAAAGTGTTGTCATAATGTAAAAGTCATACATTTTCAAGGTGAGCGGCCATTCCTAAAAGTGGTAAATTATGATAGAATTATTTTGTTACGTAATGTAACACTCTAAAGTGCATCCGAGCCGAGATATTTAAATATTCATACTTGGGCGTACTTTTGTACTAAAAACTGAATACTTAAATCTTTAAAATCTCCGCTCCGATATTATTTAACGCCATAAATTATATATATCTATGTGTATTTAGAGGTCCTCTAAATAACTATGTAAAAATCATCTGTGGCCGCTGAAAAAAAGACAATATTCTTCAAACAAATTTACCCAATGCCCTTTGACACATAAGCAACTAATTTATAGTAAACAAAAATAAGCCTTGTGGAGGAAGGATTTCATATACTTTTTTTTTCTTCATACTATTTGGGACCACCCTAATAGGCAAGGCCTTTGGGAAGAGAGCAAGCTCGTCCCTAAGGACCGTAAAAAATAACTCTTCTTAAGAGTTTACATATGAGAAAGTCGGTATAGGTGAACAACTTAAGTAAATGCCCTCTTGCATGTAGTTTTAATACATCTGCATAGATAGACCGTTCGACATTCTATATTTGAAATTTGACGTAAATTCCATAATAGTTTTGTACAGAACTACATGCAAGAGGTCATTTACTTAAGTTTTTCACCTATAGTGTTCTGCGATCTCGAACTCAATAAACATAACGGCATTTTTTCCCAATGTTATTTTTTTCCTGTCGCACATTTTCCGATCCGGTTTTCTCCCAGTCGCAAATGTTCCCAATTATAACTAGGTCAAGATAAGTAGGTAAGTTTAGGTAATGTTAGTTATACAGCAGGCTCAAAGGGCTAAACCACCTAGAAATATTAGCTCCGCGCTATTAAATTGATTTCTGGAATGGGAAACAATGCGATGGGAAAAAACGCACCAAGAAAACAAGACCGAAAGTTAAATTAGATAAAAAAGGCTGGGAATTCTGCTGGTAAGAAATAAAGATTTAAGACAATGCGTCTGTTCTTTGGATATATTTAACTTGGTCATATTTCCTTGAGATTTAAAGCTTTCCTTGAGATAGTTTTTATTTTTCAAACATGACAACTTATTTTAATCTTTAACGATGGTTTTTGATTCAACAGTTGAGTAGTTATAACTTCTTAATCCCGGTAAACTATTTGTTTTTAATTAAGTTTATCAGCAATTAATTGAATTTGATGCTGCAATCGAAGCGCGCACAAACTATCTCAATCTTACATTCTTCCCTTCTCTTTCCTTTTGATTCTTCTGCGGGTGCTATATGTCGATTACAAATTCGAAAATAGAAAACAGTTATTCCTGACTTAAGATTACGTTAGTACGTGAGTGTTCGTCTTTCCACTAATTCGTTTCCTGAGGGCTACTTTGGGATATACTATTAAAGAACATCGATTAGCGAGAGTTTTGTCTACATTCGTATTAGCCTCTATCGTTTACCGTTATTATAAGTGAGACTCCGTAGCGGGGCCTTAAAGTTGGCTGCGGCTTGAATTTGAATCTGGTAGGCGAGAGGATGTATCTTGAATCCATATAATCTGAAAACATGTGTTTGCTAGAGGAAAAGTAACTGTTTTTACTTGGAATTTGGGGTTATACTGCTGTGGTTAAGTAAGTGAGCGAGAGAGTTAGTGAAATAAGTGTAATAGTAAATTAGAAAGAGAGTAAATGAGTTAGTTTAAAAGTAAAGACTTCCATGTATACTATACAACCACAGTTTCGAAAAAATACGCACCAAGTAACGTTTTATACGCTGATCTTCGCTGAGTCGCCTGCGGGCAGTGGAGAGAGCCAGTCTTCTTAAGAAAAACCGCAAACGATTTTGTGGACGAATTATCAAATATTTTCATTTCAATATGTAACGAAATCACTATTAACGCGCGCACTTTGTTGGCATTTAAATATTTTTGGCAAATAACTAATTTATTTAATTTATTACGAAATAGTATTTGTTATATAAAAATATTCGCGAGCCCCATCTTAGATATATCACTTGACAGTTCAGCTCGCAAATGCCGTTGAACTTTGAACCTTATTGATACGTCAATAAGACCATATTGTTATTTCACAAACTGCATCATATAGAAACAAATGGTTAACCCGTGGCGCGTCCTGTGAACCGACGGTGGTTCATAAGAATATTTGAATTTGGAACTCAAGAGTCGCTTCCAAATAAGATACATTATGTATATCACATGACGTTCCACGGGTTAAGATATGCATTTCAGTCGCTCTTACCGGTATTTTGCTAGAGCGAGCGGGTGCACCGGGTTTTTCACGCGCCAGCTGTCATTTCAGACGTCATACGCGTAGCGACAGCGATACCACGATTTTTACTCTTCAAGCCGGTCTAGTGTATACATAGAAGTCTTTGTTTAAGTCAGCACGAGATTTAGTTAGCGTGTTATAAGACTTATAAGTAAAACAGTGACAGCCGTATTTATAACCGTGGAGTAGCTAAGCCATGCTTTGTTCTTATCTGTCAATGTGACATTTGGACGTCTGTATGTTCGGTTTCAATTGAAATGGGCAAAGATGTAAACAAACCAATTTACCATTATAACTCCATATTCACGTATTTAAAAGATCATGTGCGGTTTTATTAATGATTTAACGTAAAAACATATACATACTGTCTTAATAGTAAATTAAAATAAAATCTTATATATTTCAATGTATGTAGTTAATTTAAGGTACGTACTATTTTTCTTTTTTTTTCTTATGTGTAAATGTAAATACGCACGCATAAATACGCTCACCAAACTATTGTAAACTTACTTTTAATTCTCATGTAAGTGAATTGTAAATATTCTTATGAGAAATAATTTCTTTAAACCTATTTATACACTTGATTGAAATACGGGGGGGGTCAATTTTCGTCTTCCTTCAAGAATAAAATAAAACTTATTTATTTTACAATAACAACAAAAATATATTATATGACACAGTAAGGTTTGCAAAACTTTTTTTTTAAGTTCCTAATTTTTGTGCCCCGAAAATGAAACTTATTAAAAAAAAAATTGCACATCTGCGTTTGGGTCATCAATTTACATATGTGTACCAAATTTCAACTCAATCGGTCCAGTAGTTTCGGAGCAAATTGGCCGTGACAGACAGCCGAACGGACAGACGCACGAGTGATCCTATAAGGGTTCCGTTTTTTCATTTTTTGTACGGAACCCTCAAAACACGCTCGATGAAAATTTGAGGTTATGTGTCAAACGGTACTGACTTGTTTACATCTTTGGCGACTTCAACTGACACCGACTGTACACAGATATTTGCGAAAGACTTTTGATTTTGTTTTGTTTTGGTTTGAGAGATAAGGACAAAGCATGGCTTAGCTTACACATAAGTGAGGAAAAAGTGAGCGCGTCAGTCAGTAATGAAGTGAATGAGAAAGAGTTGGAATGAATGTCAGTCAGAGGCTCTATTCTAATCGGTATACGCTGTTATCGTCTTGTTTTTAACTAGGCCTTGAAACCTTCAAGTATATAAGAGCTATCATCAGTGACAATGGAATATTAAGAGCTGTATATGTAGGCTATAAGTTCTCCATATCCTATAATATTACAGCTAGATATAAAATAATAATCAGATTTAATTTACTCAATAAACCTATGTTAATATTTTAAGCTTTGCGTATTTTTTTTGTATAACATTAACAATACGATAACATGTCCGAGGTTTTACCGGGTAGAAATAGTAGAACATAGAGTAACAGAGATTGCAATACGTCAGTGTGTGTTTGTATGTGTGTGCGTGTGTATGTGTGTGCGTATGTGTGGTCACCTGGGCACGAACTGCACGGTGGCACGCTTGGGCCGGTACTCAGGGTGCACCATAAACGCCATATGCGGGAAGCCTGTACCGAAGTATGCCCCGTCCGTGTGGTGGTGGCGCGAGGACTTCGGTGTGAACACATCCGTGCACTTAGGACAGTACAGTTTCACCATTGCCTCGCTACGCACGTCAGATAAACCTGGTCGACAAGGGAATTCAGACGTTTAAGAGCGGTCACAGACATTACATACAAAGGAACAATTATAAAGCGAAATGAATATGCCGTTTTGGGTACGTCAACTGGCCTGCATGGTCACCCGATCTCCCTGCGAATGTGTTTCCATGGGGATATCTTTAGTTTTATAAAACGAAAATATGATGAGTAATAGAAAGAAAAAAACAGAAATTAACAGTGTAAACCGTATTTCGAACAGGAACAGTTTTATTTTACTTTTTGATCAGAACCGAAATATTATCGATTCTGTTCTCCTATTCCAGGACCTAACCAATATGTGTGCCAAGTTTCATCTCAATCCGTTCAGTGGTTAAAGCGTGAAACACGGACAAACATACATTCTTTCACATTTATAATATTAGTATGGATTCTTTCGATACATATTTTTGCACTTAACTGTACATAACTAATTAAAAAGTATATGTATGTAAAAATGTATGGTTAAAGGGCGTTGCATACGTAACGTGATCAGGACGTGGGCGGGACGCGGTTGCATACATTTTTGGTTTTCCCGTCCCGTACGTGCAATCGTTACGTATGCACATTCCGATACATTTTCTATGAAACGATATTGTCGTCTCGTCCCGACACCGTCCCGTCCGTGTAAAATCACGAACGTATGCAGCGCCCTTAAAGGCGCAGCCACACCGCTTGCGTGACGTGCACGTGCGCGTTCGCTTTCCACTGCGTTGTATAGCATGAATTCTCATTACGACATGTCACTATACAAGGCAGTGTAAAGCGAACGCGCACGTGCACGTGCACGTCACGCAACCGGTGTGGCTCGGCCTTAAGTCGGTGCGACTAGCATAAGAGCAAATGAAAGAGAAATACCCGACGGCTTTGAGAAATCATACACTGCATATGTGTAGGCTTAGAATAACACATAATAAAAGTAATAATTAATAACTGTCCGTGTGAGCATACTCGTACTTCTATAGTGTGTGAACCCAGGTACAATCGCCGGATGGTGTCCCATCACTAAACTAAAAAACCTAATTAGATTCCAACATACGTCAAAAAAGTGTTGCCATTAAAATGACATATTAGGTGGATCAGTAAATTTTCACTTCTGTAAATGTTATAGGTAGCTGTTTATTTTATTTATAATATTAAAGGCAACATTTAATTTTCCTTCTTAAATAAACAATCTTATTTAAATACTCGTCGCAAAAAAAGATATTTAATTAAATTGTTTTATAGGAGAAAAGTTTAAATAACAATGGCAATAACTCAGGGTTTAATAACATTTGGTACCAATTATTATTCTCATTATGTGCCATTACATTTTTAGGAAAAAAAATCTATCATATTTTTACGTACGTCTTCAAAACTTGACCGAAATCTTCAAAAAATCTTCAAGTCTTCAAAAAATTATCAGTTGATAACATCTATTGTCACTTCATTCGACATCTGACGTTTGGATAGCTCGAATGTTTTCTGTACCTATTCGCCCCGTGGTGATTTTCATTGTTAAGTTTTTGTTTTCCGTTAAGTTTTTCTTGTTTCATTTCGTTATTGTTTCAAGTTTGTGTTTTGCTCGTGGGTTTTGCTTTATCGCAAGTAAAATGGAGCCTGTACCAGGTTCAACAAACATTAATTAAAATTAGGATGACCTTTATCATATTGTGGAAATAACTTATATTGTTTTATTTTAACATAATTATTGTACCAAAAGGTTGGTTTTTCCTGAAACGTCACAATGATGATGACACCGTGTAACTGTGACATTCAGCCGTCTTTGGTAGGTTTTTTGACGTATATTGGAATCTAATTAGGTTTCCAAGTTTAATGATCGGCGACCGGCAGCAATTTTTCGACGAAAGCATAACATGGATATGATTAATTTCAATTTCGTGGACATTTTATACATTCATACATAATCTCACGCCTTCGTTCCCAGAGTGGGGTAGGCAGAGCTACAGAATTACAAACATCTCTAAAAACTTGTTGATAATTCTATAACCACAATTTGCACAATTAGGCTAAGATGTTTACCAGCGTATTAGTGACAGGTTGCAAGCCCATCGCCTAACAGTACTACACGCCTTTATTCCCTTAGTCGTCTCTTACGACATCCACGGGAAGACATGGAGTGGCACTATTCTAACTCGGCAACCACACGAGGCATTTTAATACATTTTTTTTTAAGACATTTTGTAAATTAATAAATAATAATGTATGCAGTTTTTCGAGGTTTTAATGTCTTAACGATGAAATATCGGTTTACAACTACCCACCACACATCTGTTGATGTATAAAGGTCATTCTCTTTATATAGATGGATCCTCAACGATAAAAGGAATCGATTAACAATATCAAACATAGAAAAAAATATGATAATTTGCTTTAACAGATTAAATTCAGCGAGTTTAAAAAAAATTAAACTACTATAACTTCTTAAACCAGACAGTAGCTTCCAAAACACCTAACCATTTTTTTTGTTAACTGTAGTTTTCTGTCGCTAATATATAATAAATACGTACAAATGGCCACCAAAATTAAATGCTCATCTTAAAGGTGGTGATATTAGTAGTTCGTAGTAAATTATTGTGTTTTGTACGGCTCTCAAATTAATGGATCTTTTGGGATCCTTTCGAAAAAGTCCCGACCTTTATGGAGCTAGGTTTATTAGCAACATCGATTTGGCATAGTGGTTAAATAACTCGGACAAAGTAGTAAAATAAAATCTTAGTAACAGTTTTTATTTGTTACCTCCGATACTACGTATATTTTTTCATTTTGACATCGAGTCTTTATTGTATAGCTCTTACAAAATCATCATGTTCATGTTGTTATCAATTTTTAGATGTGGGGGACCGTTTAACTTCTCAATCTTGTGGGCCTAGTATGATTGCGTTAATCGAGTGACAAAATGTGGATAAAGCATCCGTCACTCTCGTACATAAGTATATAAATACGTGTCTAAAAGTGACGGATGGCATATTAAGCCCCCCGATGCTGCAGTGGTAGTCAGGTTTTGAAGGCTGTGAGGACTTACCCAAAGGAAGCATGGCTTGACATTCGCAGTACACTCTTGGACACTGTCCAAAGTCTCCCGCTTGGAACTTTTCTAGCATTTGTCCGATGCCTCTGTTGACAGAATGTTTGCAGAACATAGCATAATATAATGGAAAAAATAGGAAATATGCCAATGATATTTTATATTAAGATACGTCATCTACGCGCAAAAGCGTTCCTCGAAAAGGAAGGTAATTTTAACCTTACTATCGTTCAGTCGCGCCGTGGCCGCTGATACGCACGCGTCAAAAACAGTAAAGTTTTATTACCGAAATGCAACAAATATAATCCATGAAAAAATGCCGTCTTGTGTTATTAGAGGCTGCCAAAATTATACTGTAACTATAAAATGACGAAAGGATGTCTTATTTCATTTGTAACTACCATAAATATTTTTTCCATTTTTTGTTTACATCGCCATATTTTGTGGCGGCCATCACGCGGCCATCGCGTGCACGCCGCGTCATTCGGGTACGCAATTTGAAACAACTATTTATCTCTTTCTAACAATAGCGTTCGCTACAGATTGCCGTCTTTGTCTGTAGAAATCTGGCACCGTAGCCACTGTCAGTAATTGGCGACGGATTTTATGTGCGTTTAGTATGAGCATAACGTATCTAAATATAAAATATCGTTGAAATATGCATGCATTTTTTAAATCGCTTTTCTCAACAAAATTTTTTTTTTTATAACTGAATAGATCACCAAAAGAAAAATTAAAATCGGCCATGAAATACGGATGATACAAGCATTTCAGACTGCTAATTAGACAGAGAGATCCGATAGGTACTGTGACGTCATGCAACAGATCGGCATGAGCTCAAAGACTTCTAAAAAGTTGTTATTTGGCATGATATACGTCATATTAGTTACGCCGACAAAGTGGTAAAATAAAATAATGGTTTTCTTTTGTAGGGTACCTCTATATACGTAACGTGTGTTTTTTTTTCTCGTCTGCCCATGGTGTTTTCGTAATTTTCGATTAAGGGATCGGTTTGTGAAATATTAAGATTTAAAATGCTAGTTTTTGTTAGAGTCAAATGTTACTACTTGGAAATATAAGAAAATATGAGGCCTGAACTGTCCTTAATTATGAACACTTGAGTTCATAAATACAGTGGTGGTCACATAATTAGGGACACTTGTTTTTTTCCCATACAATTGCCTACAAATATGACTTTTAAATTTTGACCACCATTCAAAAATTTCATGACCAGTTTTATTGCTAAATACAATTTACTTAAGATCATTAACTAAGGTTTAAATTTATGTACAATAAACTACTGTTAAAAACGAAACTTATATTTTATAGGGGTTTAAAAACTTAGTGATGACCCGTCCATACAAAATTTTACAACTTTGTATGAACGCAAGGTATTTATTTTTTCAAATCCTTATAAAATGAAAGATCTGTTTTCAACAACGATGACTGTAACCAAATATTAAACTAGTTTAGAACTTTTTGAATGGTGGTCAAAATTGAAAAGTCATATTTGTAGGCAATTGTATGGGAAAAAAACAAGTGTCCCTAATTATGTGACCACCACTGTATGTGTACACTTTAGTACCTTACTTTAAACGCTGTGACAATTCATGTATGGCAGTTTAAACATGACATTAAATAGACAAGGTACTAAAGTGTACACATATTTATGAACTCCAATGTACAATGTTTTTGATAACGGCCCAAGTGTATAGATGAATAACCAAGAGCGTGGAATTGCATAATGTAGTGGTAATTTGTGTTTAAAGGCATTCTATATTTTAATTTCCTCAACTTCTCATACCAATAACATTAAAACAAATACAAAGCAACGAAAAAATTCCCCTCTCCGAGTAAGAAAAAGTTACGTACCTACTCGTCCATTGGAGTAGATGATTTTGATCAACAAGTCATCAGGAGAACTATATTTATATAATTTTCATCTGTCCCATAGCTAAGCAATTTCCAAACTTAAAGATGAAAATTTAAATTAATGCTAGCGACTAAGACCAAAAATAGGACATACTTATTCCACTTGTTTAGGGTAATCTCATTAAATTTAGAAAAAAAATTAAATGGTTTTCCTTTTCATGCGAATGGTACAACCACTACACATGAAATTCCATGCTCTCGCTAATTCATCTACACTTAGTTGCTTTCCGCTAACATGCAATAAAATAAAATAAAAGAACTCCAAGAAACAGATTTTTTATTCATAAGGCAACTAAAACTAAACTAGGTTAGTTTAGTTTTTTAATAAATAACATTTAACTATTCAACACGGATTGAAGAACTTATTTCGTTATATTTCACTTATAACATAAACGGGATTCACCATAGGAAGCAAGATTAATTAATAATGATAATTTAAATAAATTGAAAAATTGACACAAATAACGTAGCGTGGAAGCGAAGAGAATGCGACTAAAAACTAAAGAGACTAATTACTAATTATGAATGTGACCAGGGGCCCTGTTTCTCAAAAAGTATTAGTCTAATAATATTAGTGTTTTGTCTTGTAAATAAAACTAAAAAATGAGACAAATCACTAATACTATTAGAATAAAACGGGCCCCAGCAAGCAACCAACATAATTATTGTTCTTTTTGGCAAATAAGTAAGTGAGACAAAAAACGAAAGGGAAGCACAATGAATGAGTTCAAGGACGACCGTGACGAAAAACTAAAAAGACATACTTATTAAAAGAGAGACAAGTTACAGAATTTTACCAAATAATATAGTGATGGAAAGAAAACATACAAAGACGTATACAGAATGAGATGAAATAAGAATTAAACAAAATGAATGAGACAAGACAATACAATACATGTATTACTCACCTGTTAGTTAATATGTAGCGAGCGTGAATCAATCCGTAAAGAACCTCGGATGCCTGCTCCACAAGGTCTGATTGATTTTGGTTATCGTCTATATCATCATCTGAAATAAAATCATAATCTTAAGCTAAACACACACTGGTAAAGACATATCACGTAGTTCTTGACACACTGAAAGAAACTCCAGGCCCACCTTAGGTCCAAAGTCTTTCTGACATTCTACAACAATAAGGTTGAGTCTCCTAAAGGTTACAAATGATTTCGCATCTCTAATGACATTGACGACTTCAAGCCTATTTTTCTTGAAATGGGTCACAAATTAACGTTTGTGATAGTACAACAAGTACAAAGGCGAACTTATCCCTAGTTTAGCAACAATGTGTCAGGTAGATCCTTTGATGGGGACTTACAATTTGTATTTTTAGGTGCATAAGCTAAGAAAATATTCTTCCGTCGCTGAACATGATATTCTCAAAACATGATATTCTCAAAATATGATATTCACAAAACATGATATTCGTAAAACATGATATTCGCAAAACATGATATTCGCAAAACATGATATTCACAAAACATCATTATTAGCCAAATTAGACAGTGTCGACGGGCAGAGCTCCTATTTCTGGGTAGTTTGGCCCTCCGGGCCTGATGTAACACTAACATAACCTAAAACTACCTACGTTTCTATAACCTAACTCCACTATTTGCAAATATCATATTTTGAGAATATCATGTTTTGAGAATATCATACTTTGTGAATATCATATTTTGAGAATATCATGTTCAGCGACGGAAGGATATTTTCTTAGCTTATGCACCTAAAAATACCTAAATATCCGGTGTGGTGTGATTGCACAATAATTAATACTCCTTCTGGCTTCACTCGTTGTTGTACCTAACAGAACATCTGGGATTGTCCTACTTTTTGGCAGTAAAGTGTTGTGTTGGCAAGATAGCGGCCTGATAAAATTTTCGTCCCAATATCAACATCACAGCTTGCTGCAGGACAATGCTGAGAGGAGCCCAATTTAACATTATGTGTATACAGTTTTATGTCAGTCTTTTAAATTTGTTTTAATATTCATGATTTGTATGTACTTATGCTAAATAAATGTATCTTTCTCTCTTGTTAAGCCTATATGTCTATTCTAATGTGCTTCCAAAATTTTGTGTACCTACTTTGCTACACTCCGAACGAAAACATTTGTAATAAATAAGATTCGATCAACTCACCAGGTTCCAAGTCGAGAATCATGTCCAGCGCTTGCCGGTAATGCGGGACTTGTTCGTTTAGCCCAGTCAGGTTGAATTTATCGTTAATGTAGTCCTCGTCCACCTAAAAAAAAAACCCTTTTAACATGTTTTACACATTGAGATAAGACAACAAGAGCGAAAAAGGTAAGTCAGTGTCCACACGATCACAAACTCGTCCCTCCAAAAGAATATATAAGATGCATACCTCGCAAAAGAACTCGTTCCCTCTTAGCCCGCAGAACCATGATATCCATGATACCTCCTCAGAGCTACTCATTTTCCTAAAACACAAATTTTCCTCGGTCACTGACACATACGTCCGCACAACCATAGAGAACTGCGCATTCCGGTGATTTTCACAACCTAATATTAAGCTAAATCGAACAATACAATTTGTTCCGGCGTTACGAGACGACTGGACTGTGAGCGTATCGCAAAATTCGTAAATCCGTACACCACACCCACGACAGTTCTCCCAGACCTCACCTTTTAATGCCTTGATTAGCCACGCTTGATAAGTCCGCAGAGGGAGACAATCGATTCGTTTCATTTATTCGCTCTCTCCTGCTCTCTCCTACAGAGCAAAGACTACTATTGTATAGAGGTGAGACAACTCGGAGTGAGGTCGCCGGTGTTGCCAGATGAGAATTTAAGAATTACTATTTTTGTATTAAACAGTAGTGGCCACAGCAAAGCTGTATACTCCGTTTCATCTAATATGATTCCTGTGACAGGTCGTATAAACACGTATTACAATTGTTTCTTTAACTTTACATAAATACTACATTGGTACACACCTAGCGACACCGTTCAGGAACTCAAATAATTAATCGCATATTTTTAAGAACCTCGCATGAGAGTATAGTTGGTGATTGAAATGAAATTACGAAATACGGCTGTCACGGGAATCATCCTAGATGAAATAGATTATTGTATTGTAAAAATCCTGAACATGTTTCGGAAGTTTAGTGGTTCCGAAACATGTTCAGGATTTTATGGGATTTTTACATTACTATTAATCTATTTCATGTTGTTGGGAATGTGAACGAAATGGGTATGTGGACGAGATGGAAATGTGAACGAAATGGGAATGTGGACGAAATGGGAATGTAGACGACATGGGAATGTGGTTGAAATGATCGTCGTCTCGACCTGTTATAGTATTGTCAACGTTTTGATAGCTCGCTCTTATTTAGTTGACAGTAATGGCGACCGAGTTAGGGCCGGTACAGACGGATTGCATTTGAACTGCAACCCAGCTGCAAAATGTTAGTTCAAGGGCAGTTCTGATGCGGTTATTATAACTGCAAACCAACCTTGCAGCTAGCTTGCAGTTGGCGTGTTTTGATGCAGTTACGAAAACTGCATCAGAACTGCAATACATTTCTATTGCCGTCGTATTGTAGTTGCTCCAACTGCACGCCAACTGCAAGCGGACTGCACGGTTGTAATGCACTTCTGATGCAGTTACATCAACTGCATCAGAACTGCCCTCGAACTGCCATTTTGCAGCTGAGTTTGAGTTCAAGTGCTGTCCGTCTGAACCGGCCCTTAAAAACTATACCATTAGCCCCCAATTTCACCATGCTGACAATGACAGGTGACATTTCAGTGTACATGGCGCAGCTAATATGAGACCCAGTGATGTATCAGCGTGTTAACTTTGCAATGTATACCGAATTGTCACCTATCACATGCACAGATCACATGTCATTGCCAAGGTAGTGAAATAGTGGGCTGGCCTAAGACGATAATGGTTTTAGTCAAGCAGCTTTTTCAACTGTCACAAGTTTGTGACGGGTTTTGCCGGATGGTTGTTTTTCAAAAGCCTCAATAAAAAATGTGGATAATTGAAAAATCATTTTAATATCAAAAAAATGCTATAAGAATGCTTAATTACTTAAGTCAAGAACATTTCTCGATTGTTGGCACAGTTGATAATATTTTGAAGTTATCTCACAATAAATACAGGGCAATGTCAACCAATTGAAATGATGCCAATTTCACCAAACGATGTTAACAACTTAACAGACGATCATAGTGTTAACAGCTGTAAAAATGTATGAACTAACAGGGGCACGTTTTATAAAGCTACAAGTTACAATGTTACAGGTCTAAACTGGCTACACTGCTCAAATGGCTGATCGTCATTGGTCGAGGTTGTGTCAAATGGAAACTTGTAACCTGTAAATTGTAATTTGTAGCTTTATAAAACAGGCCCCAGGCGATTAACATTGATTAACATCTTTTGGTGAAATTGGTACCAAGTTTGTCAGGATGCCTGACGATTAAACAATTTATGCTGCTGGCAAAATTCGTACGGTCCGCTTTAAAACTGTCACTGTCACTCTGCAGTCACATCAGAATGCTGTTGGGGCTGCCTCGCAGCTGCAGCGAGTCGGCGATGTTAACTGGTGCCATGAGTTCATGCGTAAAAAAAACTTCCCAGCTTAAAAAGGCCACATATGCTGCCACACAATAATGAAAAGCGCGCGAAGAACGTGAGATGAAGATAGTTTGCGCGCGCCTTTGTCAGTGTCAAATTCAATTAATTGCTATTAACTAAATGTGGCATTATCTATGTAAAGGGACCTTATTGTCGATGGCGCTTACGCCGCATTGCGTCACGCGGCGTTGTATTTATATCGGAGCATCTTTAATGGCGGAAGCGCCATCGACAATAAGATCCCTTTTCATAAGTAACGTCACAAATAACCACTTCAAATATTAAAAAACTGGTTTAGCAGAATTAAGAACTTAATAATACTAAACTATTAAATTAAAAATCATCGTTAAGGATTTGAAGATTCAGCCAAAAACATGCGAAAAAGGAATCATGTTTGAAAAAAATAAAAAACCGCCATCAAAATCGCAAAAAATTACTTCTTTTAAAATGGCAGGTATAGGTCATCTCGTCAATTGCGTTTTTGAAGGCGGGTTTTTGTTTTTAAAACTTTGATTTTATTTTATACTTTTTAGTGATCATCATAATAAGCTGTTATGTAGTTCCATTTCTTAGTTGATATGAAACTTTAAGACATTTTAAGCTCGCCGCAAGCAACACCTCGGGAAAGTCATAGTCATATTTAATACAATTAAATGTTCTTTATTACAATTGCTCAACTATCTTAATCGCGATATCTTATCGCCACGCTTGAAATAGGTACCGTTGAGGAGTTCCGGTAGCCATTTGTGGTCTTCATCATCTGTTCCACTTCACCAAATGATGCTCTTGCTAAATGCAAAGGCCGGACTTGTTACTAAAAATACTAAAATCGCTGTATAGGCATACAGCCTATAATATTTGAGGAGATTCCTCAATTCCTCGCGGATCCCCTCATCAGTTTTATATTTGGTGACAATGGGACCACCCCGGAAGTATAATCTATCAAACCATAAGATTTTTTAAATCTGACGACTCTGTAAAAAGTTCAAACTGAGAACCTCTTTTTTTAAGTCGGTTAAAATACTAAAACTTTCTACTAATTGTCACAAACACCTTTCTGAAAACCGCATCAAAATCGGTTCAGCCAAACGCGAGATAATCGCGGACAAACATACATACATACAGGTCAAACTGAGAACCTCCGTTTTTTTTAAGTCGGTTAAAAAGTAAACTGTAGAGGGGTTTCTAATCCTGTTTCTACGTTCTCAAGGAAATAATGATCAAGTTTAATACCTACAGGGTGACCCTAAAACCAACGATAAAACTGAGGGCTGATAAAGCCATCTCTCTACATCCTAGAATTGTGCAAATTTGTAAGAAAGTACCCAGAATTCTTCAAAAAACGTGAAGACCTACCTGTGGCGCGATCTTTGCGCTATAAGAATAACTTCATCTTCCGCGTCCCCGTCTAAAATTAACTTCTGATGGTCCTTTGATAATGTCCATAAAAATTTACAATAAATTACCGGAAAGTATAAACGAAGAAAAAAAGGAAAAAATATTTATTAATAAACTAAAACAAGTGCTAGTAAACAAAGCATATTATACAATAAAAGAATATACAGGAAGACACATTACGATAATTAATAACGGTTATAATATACTACCTAATTAATTTATGCCTCCTCTCTCCTAGTGCTGCTGTGCCCTCCAGGGTTCATTTTGTTATTACTTATTTATTAGAATAAGCTCTACCATAATGAAAAAGCAATAAAGATTTGAATTTGAAAGCAGCTAAAATGCTAACGATATAACCCCTATGTATGTTCAGCGATTGTTACTAGTTTCGGAGATATTGATCATTTTAATCTGATTTTTTTTTCTAATTTTCCCTTATGTCCATGACACGAAAAATCATTAATTTCATGTTTTATTTCATCTTTTTTCAGTGGTATCATACATAATTAGAATCATTACGGATCAGCGAATTTTTTAAACCTATTTGCCCGTTTTTTTTAAGTAATCACATAAAGTTTGTTTCTCCATACCAGTGTTTGCTTTTCACTTTGTATGGAAAAAACAATTTCATGTGATTACTTAAAAAAAACGGGCAAATAGGTTTAAAAACTTCGCTGATTCGTAATGATTCTAATTAATTATGTAAGATAACACGGAAAAACTTATGAAATAAAACATGAAATTAATGATTTCTCGTGACATGGACATAAGGGAAAATTACAAAAATTCAGATTAAAATGATCTCCGAATATCTCCGAAACTAGTAACAATCGCTGAACATACATAGGGGTTAAATCGATAGCTTTTTAGCTGCTCTATCAGCTCTTTCAGATTTGACGTTGGTTTTAGGGAAACCGAGTACCTATATCCAAAGAACAGAGGCCCTACTTTGAAAATCAAAGTTCGAAGTTACGTTAGCTCCATCCCTTTCTCCCGATTTAGTCTCGAAGGACGAGTGACAGAGATGGAGCGAGACAGACATATAGGCGTTTTGGTTTTTGAGATCTTCGAGCACTACTTAAACATGACTTAAACGCGTGCGCTGCAGCCACAACAGCATACCAAGAATGAAGCTGGCTGGCTGTCCAGTGTTGCCAAACTGGGTGGCAGCGGGGCTTGTGAACGGTTCGAAACCGATTACAAATTACAGATTGTAGTTATAGCCTGGCCAAAAAGTCGAGCCAGTGGTGACAGCTGCAACTAAAAAAAATCCATACAAAATTGTTGCCATGTTTACGCATTTTACGTCAAAAATGTGACAGTTACGTAGAAAGTGGCGCCCTCATTTAATTTCTACTCTTTTTGGTCGCACTATAGTTATTGTTCTTAACCGGAGCAGTCGGAGCGGAATAGATGCGCGAGCGTTATGATCGCTGGGATTAACCCCTTTTTATTGTTTTTAATTCTTCCTTTCCTTGGAAGGCGTTGCGACTATGGTGTTTTAAAATGAGAAGACCTCTTAGACTTCAAGCTAAGCAAGTGAAAAAGCAACTAAAAAGCTAGTTATTAGGGTAGGAAAGGCGATAAAAGGGTGGTTGTAGAGGGCGGTGCGAACAAATTAACCGGCATGTCGAGCAGGATCAGTTTTCTTTTGCTCTTTGATCAATACCGAAATAAATTAGATTCTGTTCAGTGGATGTATGGCGTTTCTGACGAGATGGTAAAAAAAAGTTTATGAGCAGGAAAATAAAATATTTACTAAGCCGGGAATACACATGCCTGTAGCTGGCACAGTTGCATACCAGTTCATTGCCAATGATATTTTATATTAAGATACGTCATCGGCGCGCAAAAGCGTTCCTCGAAAAGGAAGGTAATTGCCTTACTATCGTTCAGTCGCACCGTGGCCAATGACACGCACGCGTCAAAAACAGTAAAGTTTTATTACCGAAATGCAACAAATATAAGTCATAAAAAATGCCGCCGTATGTTTTTCGAGGCTGCCGAAATTATACTGTAACTATAAAAGGAAGAAAGGATGTCTTATTTCATTCGTAAGTACCGAAATATTTTTTACATAGACATACTTTGTTTAATTTGCACCGGCGGCGTCACTGTCACCTGTGAAACATGAGATACACAATTAGATACCGCATGAGTGCGATAAAGACGGGTAGCTATATGGCAGCCATGAGCGGGCACGCCGCGTCATTCCGGTACGCAATTTGAAACAACTATTTATCTCTTTCTAACAATAGCGTTCGCTACGAATTACAGTCTTTGTCCGTAGAAATATGGCAACGTAGCAACTGTCAGTAATTGGCGACGGTTTTCGAATGCGTTTAGTATGAGTATAACGTATTCTAAATATAAAATATCATTGTTCATTGCACGTGCCAGCTACTTTCATGTAAGCCGGGAATACACATGCCTGTAGCTGGCACACTTGCATACCAGTTCATTGCACGTGCCCGTGACATGCCTGTACCGGGCGAGCGAGTAGATAGCACACAATTTGATTTACTAGCATGCAATATGAGGGAGGGGACGCGGGAGGCTGCAAAACCGGCACGTGTAAACGCACGTGACAGTTACAGGCATGGCAGTAGCTGACGAGTTGTCGCCGTTGGTGCCTTAATGGTGCATTAATTTAGCCACATTCTATAGCTAGTAGCAAAATTATACTATTTAATTCAATTCAAACGTTTTCCATTACAAGTATTCGTAAAACTGACACGTGAATTAGAATGCAAGTGTGCCACCAGGCATGTGTATACGTCTTGGGAATACAGACATGCAAGGACGCAAATTGTATGCAAGTTTTAATTGCAAATATATCCACAGTGTGCCAGCTAGTACCTGGCATACAAGCTACTGCTCCGTTTAACAGGCATGTGTATTCACGGCTTAATTTAGAATACGTTCTAATTACTATCTATAGAACTTTATAATGATTAAATAAATGCTTTATTATTATTTAACATTAATCTAATTACATTCTACTCAAGCACACCATAAAATGCAATGTCTGTTTACTTTAGACACCCTGAAACATCCGTTTACAATAAAACAAGCTTATGTGTAATTCATACTTCCATACTAATATTATAAATGTTAAAGTAACTTTGTCTGTTTGTTTCGCTCTCACAGCAAACCCGCTGAACCGATTTCGATAAAATTTCGTATGAAGTTGGCTTTAACCTCGAAAAAGGACACAAGGTTCTTTTTATCCCGGTAAATTGGACAGTTCTCGAGGGAATAGCGATACACGACTTCTACTCGGACGGAGTCGCGGGCAAAAGCTAGTTTAGTCACTTCGAAATAAATTGCTCAAAATTCTTCTCCCTTCACCAATTTGTACAAAAGTATCAGTCTGTGATCTTAAAATAAAATGCCAAATTTTATGTGCATCTGTTTTTTTATATGATGAAAAACATTATTACATTTAACCTTTTCAACGCCACAGTCGGCTCTGGCCGTCAACTAAAAGTCGTGCCACTGACGCCACGTCGGCTACAGCCGACAAGAGTTCAAGATTAAAAGAGACTTTGTTTGGTAGCAATAAGGTGTCATTTGCATAGCATAGCAAACATGTTTGGCGTGTGGGTGGCACATTTTGTATTCGACCTATGGCGTTCAAAAGGTTAAAGTCCGTGTGTTAGTTTGCCGCGATACGGCTCAACGGATTTTAATAAAAACTTCAACGAAAAAACAGAACTTTAAGTATTTTTTTTTGCGAATGTTTCATTCCTATCATTAAAAAAATTTAATCGACGTGAAGCGAGGACGAGTCGAACATAATAAATAATAGCTAAGGATCGCGACCGTTTGACTCGTCCGTCCTGTTTAACCTTTTGAACGCCATACGTCGAATACAAAATTTGCCACCCACACGCCAAACATGTTTGCTATGCTATGCAAATAAAATAATAAAATAAAATAAATATCAAGGGACGATCTCACACAAATTGACCTAGTCCCAAACTAAGCTCTAGGCTTGTACTATGGGTACTAGACAACGATATAAATACTTATATAGAGAAATATATACTTAAATACATAGAAAACATCCACGACTCAGGAACAAATACTCGTGCTCATCACACAAATATCTGCCCTTACCGGGATTTGAACCCAGGACCGCTAGCTTAAATTGCACCTTATTGCTACCAAACAAAGTCTCTTTTAATCTTGAACTCTTGTCGGCTGTAGCCGACGTGGCGTCAGTGGCACGACTTTTAGTTGACGGCCAGAGCCGACTGTGGCGTTGAAAAGGTTAACAAAAACAATATATTTCAAGGACTCCTGTAAGAAAATATACTCATCATCTTACTTTTTTTTATAATCTAATGATGGGCGTATGTCGAAATACACTACACAGCTTACAATACATAGTTGCATATCAAAATATCATGATATACTACCAAAGCACACCCTAAATTACAATGTCTTTATCGGTTAGTTTAGACACCCTTTATAATCTACTTATAAAAGAAAACAACCTGTAGAATGCGTAAATTAGTCATAAGACCCACTTCCTCCAATCATCCTTAAAAGGATCTGTTGATATGGTTTTGTTATAATTATAACTAATTCACAATAAATACTTACACACTACTCATTTACCAATCGTAACCTATTCATACCCAAGCAGACCGTATCCATTACAGCACAGGTCATATGATTGTGCGGGTTAAATATTATTGGAAACCTTTTTTACGAGACTCACAAATGAGCAAATACAAAATGAAGATATGATGATGAGAAGCTGCGAGAATCACATTGTGTAAATCATATCAATTACAGACCTTAGGCCGTGTATTCAAGCCAATATACAGCACATTTATTTCATACTTATTTAAACTAACTTATTATCAGGGGTCGAACTTTTTCTGTGCGGTTTAAATTATAACAGAAAAATATTAATCACAGTCACATAGATCACAGCAGCAGCGTTCCTTTTTTTTAACAATTTATTACTAAAAATGGATAATTGGGTCAATATACTTGTATGAATGGCAATACGGACAGTAGTTACAAAAATATATGCTTCGTAAATTTTCATCATATAAATTGTTATTAAGTACAACATAAGAACAGTCTTTTTTGTGATAAATTACTCAATGATTTGAACCGGATCCACGATACTGGGACCAAATTTCAACTTTTCATTACTAGTCTTTCGTTTTTAATCATCCTTTATGAAAATTGACGTCAACGCATTGGCACTAAAAGAAACGACCCCTGCTTATAATAGACGCATTACATTCGAATGACAGAAGGTTAAGTTGTAATTTTAAATCATTGGCATATTCAACTTATACAATTAATAATTAAGTTACAAATAAATTAGTTTACCTACCTATCTTAAAAATGTTAACAATATTTGGCTTGTCCAGGTTAAACCCCACTTTCACCACTTGTATCATGAATTGGTATCCTGGATATAAGAATTTCTGTAATCCATTATTCCAGGCTTGTCTCTCATCAGTCGAGCAGTAAATAGCGAGGGCAGGCTTCGCAAAGTAATATTCTCTTGATAACTCTTTCAATTGGCAACCTTCACGGTTAATTTCAACAGTTTTCCCCGAATCCACAAGCTGAGCAACCGCCTTTTCTTCAGGCACTATAACCTCTTTGATAATCGCTCTCTCATACTTATACCCATTGTAAACAGCAACGGCATTGCCAGCTCTAAAATGCTCAGTGCTACACGCTTTCTCCCTTCTGACATACATAGAAAAATCACTGTATGAAGCGATAAATTCGTTATACTCACTGATCTGACTTACATAGAAAGATGTCAAGGAGTTTCCTGACTCGACTCTAACAGGATAGCGTTCTCCTTCTTTCACTTTTTTATATGTGTAATATAACTTTGGCTGATGCATTGTTGGCATTCGACTAATAACATTTGCTCCGTAACCAAGTGTGGTGTATCCAGTCAATGCCATCAAAGTAGCTATATCATCTGGGCATGTGTTTATCAGTACTACTACAACCTTATCTGCTGTTCTGCCTTTCACAATCATTTTGGCACGCTCCTCTCCAACATAAAATATCATAGCTTCAATCGCTCTCTCATCAAATTCATTGCCTTTAGGTTGGCAATCAGCTAGTTCGCAATGCAATGCCAACGCTGGCATGCCATCACGCTTTGGATTTCTTAACTTATCATTCGATACTGACTCTTTAAATCCATAATCAAGAGAGAATAACTCATAAAGCAGGTTTCCTTTCTCTTCTTTTATAGCATGAATTTGACCTCGTATGTAGCGTTTTTGCTTGTGTGATTTAAATATAACTATGCTTCCCAGTTTTAATTTGGATTCTTCAACAGGGCCGTCATAGGCTTCAAGACCTGACAGGTGAGGTCTGTAGGCGGTTGGTCTTACGTAGAAGCTGTTCGGTTTGTTGATGTGGGTCACATCCACCCAATGAGAAGAACCTACTTCATAGCAGGTGGTGCTAAGTGTCTCCATCAGTTCCACAAGGGAGGACATCGTGGCAAATTGTAGCGGTGCAACCTTTTAAGTATTCTTACCTGAAATGAAAAAAAGTTAGGTTAAGAATCGAATCAGTAAGCTAAAATTATAATTGCATCCTAAATTTAACTTAAATAGAACTTGAACTTTGCCTTGTTGAGAAACAGAACAGAACTAAGTCTGAAACTAGGGATCATGATAATAATTAAAACAAATTGTGGTGCAGTAGCTCCAGACTGCAAAGTAACCAATAGAGATAATTTAGTTATTTATGGCATCAAAATTATTTTCAAGAGCCAAATTCAGAAAACGACCGCCGAACTAAATTGTATACGTTGGTAAACCAAATTTAGTAAATGAGCGGAAATCTTCGCGAGCAAAACTAAGCGCTATAAAAGATATATACGGTCACGGACGTTAATTTGTGACCCATTTCAAGAAAAATATGCTTGAAGTTGTCAATGTCATTAGAGATGCCAAGTCATTTGTAACTTTTAGGAAACTCAACCTTACTGTTGTAGAATGTGTGATTAATTTTGGACCTAAGGTGGGTCACAAATTAAATTCCTTGACTGTACAAGGTGGAAAAAACGAACGCCACATGGACGGCAACTATCTTAAATATTGGAAATAGCAAATTCTACGCAAAGGAGACTTACTTTTATTTTTGAATCCAATTATTACTGCATTTAAGGATTTTTGATTTTTTTTTATTCTTAACCAGCAATCGAACTGTTCAAATATGACAAAATAATAAAGAAAGGTTTTTTCATGATATTTATTTAATTTAAAGGTGTATGTGTTATAGACATAAATGATCACTACCAATGACCCTTTTGATCTGTATCATAAACAGTGATCGGAAATAGGTGAGCTAATTTGCCTAAACATGATGGATGTTCATTCAATAATGTATTCCCATCTCTCTCACGCATGAATGAATATGCGTCAAGTTTAGGCAAATTAGCTCTACCTATTCCGATCACTGATCATAAAACACGACTTAATTGTTTTGTCGTATTCGACCAGTTCGATTCCCGGTTAAGGTTATATGAAGTCTACCAGCCTATGTAGTTGTTCATTGTTCCAAGTCCTTGACTTAAACCAAACTGATGTGTCGGAAGGATTTCCTAAAGGCGTCTTCGCATTGTTACGAGTATGATTTTCTCCAGTAGTTTACTAGCTAGCAGTAAGAGACTTATAGGCCTGTATAAAGCTTCTCCAGGTGCTCGAACAAGAGTGCGAACAAGAATTTATAAATAGCTGCCATTTTGTTTCTAAGGGTGGATATGTCTGCTGTTGTCATTTTCTCAAACGCTTGGAAATGTACGGTCAATCATATGGTCAACAATTTGTTTTTTTTTTGTAGTTTATAATTACTACATTTGGGTAAATAGTGACTTATTTCTAATAATTAATAAGTATAAATGAAGAGTGAGATGACCAAGTTTTAGAAATTTTAAATTAAAACGGGTTTAAATTTTGGTGGTCATTTACTATTTTTGTTTTGTATTCATTTACTTCAATAGGTTAAAATGAAGGTCAAAAAAACTGGACAAACTTTTAAATGAAGGGGTTTAATATTAATTGAAACAAATTTTTTTTGATCAGAGATTGTTTATTAAGTTATTAATTATTAGAGGGTGGAATTTTCACAGCAAATATCAAACGTCAATAGTCAGAATGTTAAATTTTATTGACTTTTACCAGCCTATGTAGCAGCTATCAATAAGTTTAATCTCCTTCTATATAGACTTCAAAATTAACCTCTTTGATTAGCAAGTTGACTATTTGACCTATTTCATTAGAGAGTTGCATGGCCATTAAAAGCTCTCTTGTTATTATATACAAGGTGTCCCAGAAACCGACGTCAACCCGCCTAGGACTGATAGAGCAGCTAAAAAGCCCCCTTTAACCCCTATGTATGCTCAGCGATTTTTACTAGTTTCAGAGATATTGATCATTTTAATCTGAATTTTTAAATTTTTCCCTTACCATGTCTCGAAAAATCATTAATTTCAAGTTTTATTTCATTAGTTTTTCACTGTTATCTTACATAATTAGAATCATTATGAATCAGCAAAGTTTTTAATCCTATTTGCCTGTATTTTTTTAAATATTTCATTTTTACCTGACTGTTTTCAGTAAAGTATTGATTTTTCTCAAACATGCTCGGAAAGAACGGTTTCCCGATTGAACCACAAGGACGAAAAGTGCCTCATTTTCCTCCTAGGAGTAAAAAAATCATATGAAAACACTTTCCGTCCATGTCCATATAGTTTTTTAAAGTGCTCTCCATTGCGTATAAAATCGAAAAGAGCATGAAAAAAATCCCGTATACCCAACTTGTGGGTGGGGGCAGTGTGGAGCGGCAGCGGGGCTCTGCGGTGCTGGCGGCGGCGGGCGGCGGCAAACTTACTTATGCAAACAAACATTCTCTCCGAATTTGTCAAAGGTTTTTAAAAATACTTAGGCAACAATGTACTATTTAACGGACTTGGCAAACGTGAAAGCTGACCCAAGCACAAGAAATCTTTTGAATAAGAATGTTTATGATAGTAACTAACGCGGTACAATGTTTTTGCCGACCGATAATTAGAACAAATAAGTATAACCAAATACTTACAGCCCGAATTACGTTTGAATGATAATATTTGGAGAATGTTTGAGAATAAAAGCAAAGCAATTAATCACTAACACCACAGATCAAATAAATAATTCACCAAAATCACCAATCAATGCAAATCACAGATCATAAACTAAGTAGTGCAGTCCCATAGTGCAGTCTAGGGGCCCTACTTGGAAAATCGAAGTTTGCAGTTACGTTAGCTCCATCCCAGTCACTTGTCAGTTAAAACTATATCAAGAGAAAGGGATGGAGCTACCGTAACTTCGAACAATGATTTTCAAAGTAGGGCCTCAGGGTTGTCATGTAACTTTACAAATTATTAGGGCGGCCACATACCTACAATCGGAATTTCGAAGGCAGCGCTACACAGCACTTTCTGTGAAAATACAATGAGATGAGAGCTGACAAATGGTTTTCATTGAATATTTGAATTTTCGAAAAATTAATGAAATTTTATGTAAAAAATGTAAGATGTATTTATTATTATTATTTATTTATTTTAATGGCGTCTCAAAGTTAGTTAAGATGTATTTGATAGATTTGATTGATAAATTAATTATGACAGGTTTTTACCCAGCAGTGCCACAAAGACGGAATAAACGTATAAATAACGAAAAAAAAAATAACGCTTTTTTAAATATTTCGGAATGCTTTTTCGATTTAAGAACACAAACAAAAAAAGGCTAAAAAAGCCGAGTACCTATTTAATCCACAAACCGAATTTGAAGTTACGTTAATCTGGTCCTACGCTTTCTTTCGAACACGTCATAACTGGGGTGGAGTAAAAGGGGTTAAGTTTTCAAAGTTTTGTTATCTACATACTTTATGAGTGTTTCGGAGTAACCCACTGTTCGTGTGATGGAAGCGCGATGTCAACTCAACGACTGCGGGGCGCGGAATTTTGGGCTGCGTTGGCATCGCGCCATGCGGAATTTAAGCCCTCTCTATTCAAAATAAATAATGGTGGAAAATTGCGACAGGAATTGTTTTTCACGTGATGTTTGGTCTGATAACTCAGTTTCACTTTTTAATAGACAATTCATGGATAATTTGTACTAACCATAGATCTTAGATCATTGACCACAGATCATAATAATTGATGATTAACTCAATCAATTGACATGTGTAGGGGTAGAACCTGAGGCCCTACTTTAAAAATCGAAGTTCGAAGTTACGTTAGCTCCATCTCTGTCACTCGTCCTTCGAGAATAAATCGAGCGAAAGGGATGGAGCTAACGTAACTTCGAACTTCGATTTTTAAAGTAGGGCCTCTGAGGCCGTACTTTGAAAATCGGAGTTCGAAGTTACGTTAATTCCGACAGTTCCGTCCTTTTCACTTGTCATTCGAGGCTAAATTGGCAGAAAGGGAAGTAGATAACTTCTATTTTCAAAGTAGGGTCTGGCAATAAGCGGTTTCGACGGAGAATGTATCTGAGGCCCACTTTAAGTGGCAGTGATATGGCTCAACAAAACTTTTTGCCGCGTATAGCTAACCGCACACCATAAACCAGTGGCGTGGCTAGAGCTGGGCGACGCGGCACCTCGCCCACAGTCTCTAAATTAGAAAGAGGATGTTTAATTTACCGTCTATTCCAAACGACACCATTTACTCATCATTATAATAATTCGCTCATGGTCAGGTTTAGAAAACGGAAAAAAAATATCACTGACAGCTGACAGGCAATGGACACTTAACTAAAAGATAAAAAGATAAAAGATATTTATTCAGTAAGTAGATCGCACGGGCACTTTTACACGTCAAGAATCTACCAGCGCTTCCCAAGACGAGAACCCTGCTGAGAAGAAACGCCGCAAGAAACTCAGCAGTCAGTCATTTTTTAAACATATTACAATGGTTACTACTTAGTCTAGCATTATATAAAGCAATAAATATTATACTTATAAAAATAACACGCGTAGTTCAGCAGGAAAACATGCCAAAAATCTTACGAGAGAGACAGAGGGAGAAAAGGAAAAAGAAACCCACCTATTTATGTGTAGGTATATAAGATGGTGCAAGACGACCACATAAAAGTTTCAATGTTTTCCTACATCAACGGTGTCCCCTAGAGAAGATAAAGCTTTTGCATTTGAATAAATTATTATTGACTAAGTTTCGGGTTTAGGCCATGCATTTTTGTCTGTTAGATAATCCTCGACTCTATAATAAGCTTTAGACATTAACGACTTTTTCAAGTAATTTTTAAGTGCTGGAAAGGGTAACTTTAAAACGATGTCAGTGGCCCGTTTCACGAAGCTACAAGTTACAAATTACAAGCGGAACTTTCTTTCTAGCAAAAGGAGTTAGTAGATAACTATATACTCTCCGAATTACCAGATCCCCAACAAACTCAGAACGCGGCGCGCGCGCGCAGGCCGGCTGCTGCCCGTGGCGCACCGACTCACTGTCGGAAAAACTCACACATGTCATGGGCCCTAAGATATATAATCACCTTCCTGACGATATTATAGCTGCAAATAATCTGTCGACTTTTAAATATAAGCTTAAGAAATGGGCGTTAAGCACAGACTGGCGAAGTCAGCAAAACTGACCCACGTCATGGGCCCGGCGGTCTATAACCGACTGCCAGCATGCGTCACGGATGCACCGTCACTAACCGCCTTCAAATCACGGCTCAAACACTGGCTTATCGAGCACACTTTCTATACCTATAATGATTTTTTACTGTGTACTTACCAAATAGGTACTATTAAATTTTAATGTAGAAATATTTATTAGTATTTACAATCCCTTATTGTTGACATTTTTAAAGTGATTATATTTGTTTTGTTTTCTTTTGTGACATGTAATATGAATTATTATGAATAAAATGAATATGAATAATATGAATATGAATGGTGTCGCTAAGGCCCTATGAATCGGGGTGAGTTTCATAGTCCTTATCGATAGTATAATAGGACACAATCATACCTGATATCTGGTCTAGGTTCCAACTTGATCTGCTTCGCCTTACAGTATTTTGCCTATCAGGGACACCTTGTCTCGCACCATCTGTAGATAGTACCTAAAGACACATGATACCAACTGAATGGTACCACATGCCCGGGAATCCAGCGCCACGAATAAAGCACCAGTTTCACGGAATCTCTTGTGCCCTAGAAAATATTCAACAGTTTAACTCTTACACAACTTCTAACAGCTCCAACCCCCACCGGCCTCTCTGAGGTCACCCAGCACACACATGTCTGTTATGATCAGACGGTCTGCGATATGCACAACCCTGGGTGACCATGGAACACATACAGGTAACATGACCTCTGACGTCACCCAGCACACACATGTCTGTTATGATCAGACGGTCTGCGATATGCACAACCCTGGGTGACAACGGAACACATACAGGTAATATATTTACCAAGTAGGTACTTAGATGAGTGTGCTAAGTTGTTAGCATATAATATTTTAGACCCCGTTATGACTAGCATAGCGAGCGATTGTAGGTCGGAGCCTGCGCTGAGTTTTATTAGCGCTGGCCCCGCACCGGAGCTGCCGGTTGATTTAAACTGACAGCTTCGACAACGGCCGCGGCTGCCGCCGTCCGCGGCGCCAGTCGCGGCGGCCCCGTGCCTGCCCTCAGGCCGACGAACATTACAAATAAGTTAGGTAATAATGTAATAAATGTAATTCATCAGAATATACAGGGATTTTCTAGTAAGGAACTAGAAATTGGTTTGTTTATAGATAGTGCTAATATACACGTTTTATGTGTTACTGAGCATTGGCTAAAAGGGCATGAGTGTATGTTTAATTTTAATAATCATGACATTGTTAGCATGTTTGCTAGGCAATCTTGCAGTCGGGGCGGATCCCTGATTATGGTTAAACGCAACATTAAATGTAAGGAGCGCAAAGATATTGTTGCGAAATCAATTGAACGTCATATTGAACTTGCGTGTGTTGAATTGGAACAATTTATTATTATTTGCGTGTACAGACCCCCTGCGGCGGATTACCGGCTTTTTGAGAACATTTTAGAAGATGTTCTTAGTTGTGTTTTTAGCACTAAAAAGTGTATTATTGTGTGTGGTGACTTTAATGTTAATCTGCTGGAGGAATCACCCACGTCTATTAACTTACTGAGTGCTTTTAAATCCTTTAATTTAGTAAATTTGTTTTATGAGCCTACTAGAATTACAGCAACTAGTGCTACGTGTATTGATAATATATTTAGTAATTTTGACCCTACTCGGAAATCCATAATCAACATCCTAAGTTCGGATCACTGCGGCCAGCAAGCTTCGTTTAAGGGGAAAACTGATAATGCGCCCCACGAGTTTATATTTAGACCAATTTCTAAAAATCGATTAGAATCATTTAATACTAAGGTCACTAAACAACTGAATTATATGACGTGCACTAGGGAAGATCCGGACAGTTTATGTGCTTCGTTATTTAAGTGTATTATTAAAGAATTCGATGCCTGCTTTAGTCTGAAAAATGTTAAAGCCAAGCAAGGTACGAAATTTAGTGATTGGGCTACACCAGAGATTCATGAAAAGAGGTACAAATTGTATGAGTTATATGCTACTAGAGCTGTCGATCATAGGCCTGAGTTTCTAGAGTACGTCAAAAATTATTCTAAAGAGTTCAAGCAGCATTGTGCTGCCGCGAAGTCTAAGTATTTTTCGAATAAAATTGGTAACTCTGACAACAAGATTAAAACCGTCTGGAATGTTATTAACACCGAAACTGGTAGAACTAGAATTAGAGACCCGCACTACAGCCTGCAAGTTGAAGATACTCTAGTAAGCTCGGACCTTGATGTAGCTAAACAATTTGAGCGGTTTTTTACGAACATACCCTTGGAGACCACTAAATCATTACTATCATCTCCTGATAAGGCTGAAATATTATTAAAATCCAATGTTAAGGAATGCACAAATTTGTTTAAATTCTATCATGTCACCTCTAAAGTTGTGATTAAAACGTTTAGGTCCCTTAATATCAAAAAGACTGAAGATCTTTGGGGCCTCTCTGTTTCAGTACTACACTCCATTATAGAGTCAATTGCGCCTTACCTAGCTACTATGTTTAACAAGTGTGTCGATGTTGGAGTATTTCCTGATCTGATGAAACATAGTAAGATCATTCCCTTGTTTAAGTCAGGAGCAAAATCAGACCCCACAAATTTTAGACCTATTTCGATACTACCAGCATTAAGTAAAGTTTTTGAGAAATTAATTCTTAATCAAATATCCTCACACTTTAATCAATACAAGCTACTTCATAGCAGTCAATACGGATTTACCAAGGGACGGTCTACAACTGATGCCGGTTCTACTTTGGTGAAACATATCTTTGATGCCTGGGAAAGATCACTGGATGTAATTGGAGTTTTTTGTGATCTCTCCAAAGCTTTTGATTGTGTTGATCACGTTACGTTAGTGCGGAAGTTAAGCTACTATGGCATCAAAAACATTGCACTAGATCTTATTACATCTTACCTTGCTCACAGAACTCAGCGGGTAGACATTAACAAAACACAATCTTCTGGGTCATCTGTTGCTATGGGAGTGCCTCAAGGCTCTATTCTGGGTCCGTTCTTGTTTTTAATCTATATTAACGATCTCCCATATGTAGTGCGAGATAAACATGAAATAGTCTTGTTTGCTGACGATACTTCACTTATATTTAAAGCGGATAGGAAACAGGATAATTTTAATGACATTAATGATGCATTATCCACAATTGTTGACTGGTTTACGGCCAACAACTTACTTTTAAATGCCAAAAAAACCAAGTGCATTAAATTTTCATTGTCCAATGTGAAGCGAGTGAATGCGGCTAGAATAAGACTGAAGGATGAGACACTGGAATTCGAGGATAGAACAGTATTTCTAGGTGTCACTCTGGACTCAAAACTGCAATGGAGTGCGCATATATCCACACTTGCAGGTAAACTAAGTTCAGCGGCTTATGCGGTAAAGCGAATCCGACATCTTACTGACGTCGAGACGGCGAGACTTGTGTACTATAGTTATTTTCATAGTGTTATGAGTTATGGAATTTTACTGTGGGGAAGAGCGGCTGACATCCAGACCATCTTTGTATTACAGAAGCGGGCTGTACGTGCTATATATCAATTGGGGTCTCGTGTTTCGCTTAGGGATAAATTTAAAGAAATCAATAGTCTTACAGTCGCGTCGCAGTATATCTTTGAGAATATTATGTATGTACGCAAACACATACACGAGTTTAGGCATAACCGCGACGTTCATAATTTAAATACTAGAAATAGGGATAAGCTCGCTCTTCCAGGTCACCGTCTCCGTAAGGTAAGCACTTCGTTTGCAGGGAACTGTATACGTTTCTACAATAAGATACCATCTGATATCGTCGATATGCCGTTCAATAAATTTAAGTCTCACATCAAGCGCTGCTTGTTGGGTAGGGCATACTATACTATAAATGACTTCATTGGTGACCAAGATGTATTTAAGTAGTGTCTAGGCTATTACTTATTTAAGGTAATTTTTTTTATTTCTGATATTTCTATCTTGATAAAAATGCCTTTAAGCAAACTGTGTATTCAAACACGAAATTGTATGTTTACTTTTGTACTTTATCTTTATTAGTTCTTGTGTGTACAAGACGCTTTTAAATGAGAGCACACTGTGATGTTTCTCGCCGGACAGCTATATCACACAATATTATTTTTATGTTGTCCGGCAGCATGAGCACGTCATGCTCGCTCAAAGGTCTTTGCTTACGGCGGCGTCGTTGATCGGGTCGCCACCTTCCCGAACACATGGTTGAGGGAGGCGATGGCTGAGATATGCGTCATACTCGTGAACGGGTGCTGTTTGTGGGGTCCGGTCTGTTCACGTCTGCAAGGACTTTTTGCTCAGTTAATGATTCCAGTTATGGCTTTTGACGTAGAGACCTCGTCGTGTTGTTCTCCTAGTCATTATTTTTAGTTTCATGTATTTGACATGTAATCTTGATAATTTTTACATTTATTTGTAATGTTTTTAATATTGAATTTGTATTTTTTTTATATGTGATAGTTCTGATAATTTATATTTGTTGCTTTGTTGCCTTGTAATGTAACTTACTTTTAAGTATTATTGTATTTTATGTTTGAAAAAATGACCTTCTGCTGGAGTTTCTTGCGGCGCTTCTTCTCCGCAATGATGGTCTTGTCCGAAGCGCTAGTAGATTCACTGTATATTACCGACGTGTAAAAGAGCCCGTATGTGGCCAATTTACTGAATAAATATTTTGATTTTGATTTTGATTTTGATTTTATAACCTCTGAGGTCACCCAGCACACACATGTCTGTTATGATCAGACGGTCTGCGATATGCACAACCCTGGGTGACCATGGAACACATTATGAGCACTCATAATATAACCTCTTCTATACCTGTTACTGTTCCCATCCACACATACAATACGAACACCTTACAACAAGGTTTACTACCTTGTAGGGCAGCCTCGTGGTCTGATAGTAGCTTAGGCTGGTAAGAACCCACGAAACTCCCTACCTAATGAGAGTTAGAACTGTTAGCGCTCTTTACTTCAAATAAGTACGTGATATAAATAGAAATTCTAAGACACAAAGAAAGTTGAAACATACTGAGAATACTACGATGTTCAAACACATAAAATACTTAGCTCATAAGAATGTCACCGCTGGCACTAACACTGAATTCACAAGACGAGACCTTTCGCGCCACAACTGCCCTTCAACTATCCAAACTAAAAGGTGACATCTGTCAAAGACAACTTACCACAGACTCCACAGATTCAGGTGCTAATTGTTTCGCGACCCGTACGTCGCGACAAATGGCTTGTAGAGAAGGCGTTCTATGACTACAGGGATCTATTTTCATGAAATGAATCAATGTTTTATATTACCTATGTACCAATTAGTTTTACTATTATTTTAATATAATTATTATATTTTTATATAATAAGAAAGATTTACTTGACATGTAATTATTATTATCAATAAAATGAACTGAACCGAACTGAACTGAACTACTTTACGGACGCGGAATTTTCGAATAGCGATTTTATTTTTATTTCTAGTATTTAAATTATGTATATCAGAATTTTTGGTGAAAGAATCAAAATTCTTAATAACATAAATAATATTCTCATAAATAAATTGACACGCTACAGTTAAGATATTAATTTCTTTAAAAAGTTCTCTTAATGAGTCACGGGAATTTAAGTTGTAAATAGAACGAATAGCCCTTTTTTGTAACACAAATATAGTTTGTATGTCAGCTGCCTTACCCTAAACCAAGACACCGTAGGACATAACATAACACTATGGAAATAACTATAATAAACTAAGCGAGCTGTCTCAACATTGGTTAGCTGTCTGATTTTCCTAACGGCGTAAGCTGCCGAACTTAGTTTACCTGCCTGTACAGCTATATGGGGACTCCATTGCAATTTTTTATCAATTGTTATGCCTAGGAAAACTCTTAATTTAAAGCATGCGCCAGACGGCATTCTACCACAGTTTCTGCCAGGTGACCTTGGTAGAAAAACAGTGGTTTTAAACCATGTAGCCAGTGGTTTTAAACCAAATTTCGATTGACCTTTAAACGCCCTTGGTAGACGGGCGTGCGCTTCAAACCATTGGCAGAAACAGTGGTAGAATGCCGTCTGGCCGCTTGCTGTAAACCATTCGCTTCTACCACGCTTCTACCGAAGTCACCTGGCAGAAACTGTGGTAGAATACCGTCTGGCGCATGCTTAAAGCGTATACATGGTCATAAATTGATGATTGAGCAGTGTTGCCAGTTTAGACCTGTAAAATTGTTACTTGTAGCTTTATAAAACATGCCCCAGGCGTGAAGGTAGGTATCAAAGGTATGTATGTATCTACCTCCTGGTTCCATCACACTAAAAAGAGATTGAGCAATCATAACTGAAATTTTCCGGGGCCCAAGACCTACTACGAACTGTGATTAAACTAGCTTCTGCCCGCGACTTCGTCTGCGTAGATTTCGACTAATGTTATTCCCTCGGGAACTTTTAAATTTTACGGGATATCTCCATTCCAAATTTCATCCAATTCCGTCCAGCCGTTGCAGTGTGAAAGAGTAACAAACATCCATACATACATACATACAAACTTTCCCGTTTATAATATTATAAAATAAAATATACAGGTATAACTAAGGGTGTTCATTATAACATCCAAGATTATAACAGATGATATTTTTTCAGTTTAAGTCTAGCTAGACCCAATGTGTGCATCAACACTCGACAGGCAAAGAGATCAATCGACATGAAATCTGAATCATTTCATATTTATAATTATAATTTAAAGATTTAGGTGGCTTACATTTCCTTATTTACATTTAACAAGAGAGTTTTTAATATGTTTGGGTTGCTAGAGGCAAAGCTGCTGAATCATATCATATCCTTACTGCAACACTCTTAAGCCTGTTGAAAGTTATGGAGAAAAAATAAACGTCAAATTTGGGCTAGCTAGCGTAGCTACTTAGCTAGTCTCGACGATTGAAAACTAATGAATATTTTATTTATTCCTTATACCCTTTATGAACCCCGTCCTATAATCATAGTTAGAATCTAAACATAGTATTACAGTTACCGTAATATGTCTAGAATTAGGGTAATCGAAGCCAAAGTGAAAAAAGAAATTTCGAATCCAGACAAAAAGAAAATTGAACCAGATGCGAATAGCGAAAAGGATGACGTGGAAAGTGAGTAATTTTGATTTTTCTCGTGCTTTAAGACCGTCGTGTTGGCCTAGATTCTGTGCATTTGAATTTCATATGGGTTCGTTTATGATAATTTTGATTATTTGAGGTTATGTCTGTTTTTGTTTTTCCTCCGTCGCTGGGCTTTGTAGGGTTTGATTTTATTCGCTTATTCGGTTTTACGGCGGGTGCTGGCAGTAGCTGTCTGATCGCCGAACGAGTTAGTCGCGTAGTAATTATTGATTCGCGTGGGTAGTTGTGAATTAATCGGGTGAAGTCGGCCCTGTGTGCTTGTGGCAGCCCTGCTAGTTTCTGCTAGTGCAACCTGAGCGTCGTGCGCGAATTCCGTTGCGTTTGCTGATCTAGTACTGGGTTTCTGATGACAGCCAATAACCGTAATTATGTTGCTATTTGATATTTTGTGTAGCACTGCATTTAAACACTTTTGTGTTTGTCTCACTTTGTATCTGCTGGTCAGATGCTGTTCCAAAATAATAATAAATAATCTCAGTTTCTACGTAAGACAGTGGTTTTCATATTATGAAGGTAAAAAGTGTTTTATTATTATAACGATTAACTTCGATGTCAGCTATAGTTTTGAAATGTGATCCTGAATATTCGACTGAATGATTGGCTAAGCTTGTTTTATACTTTCTGATTGGTGCTAATGTTCGTGCTGGGAATAAAATTGTTGCAATACGGTATTTAATTCGACATTATATACAGTGGTGGTCACATAATTAGGGACACTTGTTTTATTCCCATACAATTGCCTACAAATATGACTTATAAATTTTGACCACCATTCCAAAACTTCTTGACCAATTTTATTGCTAAATACATTTTACTTTACATAATTAACTAAGGTTTAAACTGATGTACATTGAACTAATATTAAAAACAGACCTTATATTTTATAAGGATTTAAAAACTAAGTGCTGACGAGTCCATACAAAATTCTACAACTTTGTATGAGCGCCAAATATTTATTTTTTCAAATCCTTATAGAATGAAAGATCCGATCTCAACAGAGATAAATAAATTGTACATACATTAAAACTTTACTTTATTAGTTAACAATAAGTGTAACTAAAAATATAATAGTTAAAGAACTTTTTGATTGGTTGTCAAAATTGAAAAGTCATATTTGTAGGCAATTGTATGGGAAAAAAACAAGTGTCCCTAATTATGTGATCACCACTGTATATAAACATTGTGTTTCTTCCGAAGTAATGAAGAAGTTTAAGAAGAAGAAGTTTTAGTAATAAAGTAATCGCTGGAACTTCAATATTTTCAAGTGAGCATTTATTTGTATTCCTATTGTGTTAAGATTTGCTACAAGCTCGTCCCAACTCGGGCCTGTCCTTAAGTGTCTCGCTCTGTGCAATCTTCCATTAGATATATGTGAGCAATATACCCTGTCAATGTCCATTTTACTGTGTGTCCCGCCTTGCTGCTGCCGTCAATTCATTTAGTATTTAATTTATTAATTTGTAACGCACTAGCAGCTTAAAGCAGATGCATGCATGTCACTGTCCACTTGTTCACTATAGCTTTAAATGTGTATCCAGTGTGTGTCAAGCGGGACCCTATTACTAAGGCTTCTGTCTGTCTGTCCGTCCATCTGTCTGTCCGTCCGTCCGTCCGTCTGTCCGTCCGTCCGTCTGTCCGTCCGTCCGTCCGTCAATCTGTCCGTCTGTCCGTCTATACATCTATCTGTCTAAACTGTAAAGATTTGTATCTTTTGAACTTTAAGAAATAGCAGTTTTTTTCTGGATGTGCTAATTAATATTTACTTTATGAATGGTATAAAAATAAAGGGGGTCCATGAGGTTGGTCTTCCAAGTCTTTTTAGTCGTGAGTCGAGTCCTTTTTCGAGTCTTATCGAATCCTGAAATCACAACTCAAGTTTTAGAAAGGACTCAAGTCTTCATTATAGGACTAGAGTCTTTTTGATGCGCAGATAAAAAAAACTATAAAAGATATGACTTTTTTATAGATTTTTTCATCTGTAGGTGTGCATCAAAAAAACTCGAGTTCTATAATGAAGAATGAACTCACTTTTGAAGTTTCTATTCAAATATCGCACCTTCAGAACAATAGTGACCTAATTCAAAATTTCTGCTTTCAAACTTCAAGTCATAAATTTATTATTATAGAGACCCAATTCGAAATTTAAAATTTCTGAATTACGTCATTATTGTTTTGAAGGTGCGATATATGAAAGATGATTACCTAATGAAATTGACACGATGTCATGCATGTTCCAGAAAGGTTTGAAATAAAAATAAACATACATGAAATGATTTTAAATAATAAGTAGGACCTAACTAAAACTTAAAACAAAACACTCGAGTCTTTATAGAAGACTCTAGTCTCTATAGAAAACTGAGTCTCTATAGAAGACTACAGAAGACTCGAGTCCCTCTCAAGATTAAAAGAACTCGAGCTTCGATTCAATGACTAGAGTCTAAAAAACTAAGTCGAGTCTTAGAATTGGAGACTCCAAGGACTTGAGTCTTTACCAACACTACACTAAAGTCCGTACCAATTGTAAACACTTTTATTACCTCAAAATGCCCCCTTTTCGCCTAAAATAACAATTTTGTCATAAAAAATAACCATCCATCAGGAAAATGGTGTGCAAAATATGGTCTCTAGTTGCTTTGTTCAGCAGAAAAAGGCCATTTTAACCAAAAATTATGCATTTTTAGGTTATAAAAGTGTTTATTGAATAAGACATGTCAATTGGTATGGATTATAATTATGTCAGACAAAATTTTCTACACTCTAATAATGAGGGATATAAATTTACTCTACTTGATGCCCTACCTAAATTATATGTTATTTGTGACCTCTATAGCAGAAATAGTGACGCATTTAAAGACTAACCCAGACTTACATATTCATACCTTAGTTGTCTGTAACCCTGTTGTAATACCAAATAAGGCTGCTAACTTCTCTTATCTGATCGAATATTATGATAGGAAAGTAGTCTTTATAAACCTTGGAACATGAGTGTTTTTTCTATCTACCTACTCGATCAGGTAAGAGGTTGAGAAAGTAAAGGGACGATTTAAAGTCCTTGATGGTACGAAATTGCGGGTATTCTCTAGGTGCATTGAAAATTCTGTATATGTGGCTGGCCAAATACGTTCTGTAGGATCCTAAGTGTTGGTGAAACTGCAAAACCGCGTAAGAAACATTTTTAATGATGAGCAAAATGCACCTTTTTTCCAAGATGTTAAGGTTTATTTTGCTATATAGTAAATTTGTTGGTTACGCCGTTTTACCGACGTAATGTTATAAAGCAGAAATGTGGCGTTATCTATGAAAAGGGACCTTATTGTCGATGGCGCTTCCGCCATTATTAAAGATGCTCCGATATAAATAAAACGTCACGTGAGGCAGTGCGGCGTAAGCGCCATCGACAATAAGGTCCCTTTTTCGTACATAACGCCACAAATAACGTCTGTATGTGCTTAAGAGGATTGTGAACGAACGCTTAAATCTCGTAGCTTTCAAAAGAAAACCATACAAATTTAGCTCCGGGCGATAACGTTATTCACCCCCTAAATCAAGTCCGATTTCTAAGATTTTTGAATATTTTATAGTTGTTATGAAAAACTAGGTTTGTACGTTTCCGATTTTCATTTTGTTTATTTGTTACTTTTCTAGAAATATTTTCCAGGAAATGAAAACGTACACACCTAGTTTTTCATATAATCTACAACTAGGGAATGCAAATATTCAATTCAATTCAATTCAAACATTTATTCATAAAATATTACATTTTATAAGTCAATTTGATTATTAGTTACATTATTATTACTCCATTGCATATATAAAAATTAATTGTTACACATTATTTGATTATTATAATTAATTAATTAAATATTATCTACATGTCAATGTCACATTTCACACTACAAAAAACTCATCAATGGAATACAATGCATCGGTAATCAATTTCGCCTTCAGCAATCTTACAAAGGACCCGTAACTAGTTGCTTCTTTAATGGCTGGAGGGATTCTATTATAAATCTTAGGACCAATAAACTTAAGACATTTTTTAGACTTAGCAAGTCGCGTAAGGGGCAGGGACAGCTCATGTCTCCTTCTGGTATTGGAGCCGTGCGCGTCAGCGTTGGTGCGGAACTGCGCGATGTGACTCCTAACATACTTCGCGACCTCCAATATGTAAAGGCTGGGTAAGGTTAATATCTTGTGCTCTCTGAACAAGTCTCTAGCAGGGTGATCCCAGCACGCACCAGCGATGACGCGCACCGCTTTTTTTTGAAGTCTAAACACTCGATCACGCTCAGCGGCGGAGCCCCATAGATCTATACCGTATGATACGAGGGAGTTGAAATAGCCGTAGTAGGCTTTTTTAACATTGGTTGGATGGAGGCTCGGGCGCAGTCTGCTGAGAGCGAAGCATGCAGAGGATAGCCGGTCACACAGGGTGTCAACGTGGGGTGACCACTTTAAACCGGCGTCGATTGATAGCCCTAAGTACGTGACCTGATTGACCTGAGGTACAGGTTGGTTGTTACATGTAATATTTAATGTGTGATCGGTGACGCCCCTAAGACTAAAGTGAATTATATTGGTTTTCTCCACGTTCAGAACCATGCCGTTAGCTATATAACCGGTTATAACCGGTTTTAACCGGTTATTTTCATACAAAAACGGTTAATAACCGGTTAAATTGCATTCCCTATCTACAACACGTTCAAAAATCAAAATCGGACCAAGTTAAGGGAAGGAAAACATTATCGAATTTTGTATGGACATTTTTAGCTTTACAATCCTCTTTATACGCACCTTTAGAACAATAGTGACCTAATTCAAAATTTGTGCTTTCAAACTTTGAGTCATAAATTTATTATTATAGAGACCTAACTCGAAATTTAAAATTTCTGACTTAGGTCACTATCGTTCTGAAGGTGCGTATCATCAAATACTTTTAGATGTAATTAATCATTTCTCACTACAAATTAATAGTTTCTGTCAAAAATTACGTTTTCGGGACAATTTTTTGTTGCCTACTTTACATTTTTCCGCTGACATCTGGTTATCAAGACGAAACTAACGAGCCGCAACTCGGCGGGTACATATTAAGTACAGCACGTAGTAAATAATGCTTTAGGTTAAGGTGACAGAGTTCAAATTAAATTAACTATGGAATTGTTTTTTTAATAATAAAAATCTCGGAAATTATGCGTTATTGGACTACAGGTTATACCACATTATGTACTCCAAACGTGTTAGCATTGCATAGCATTATCTGTGGTAGTAGGTGACAGTGATGACAGCTGTTAATTTTGGAAGATGTTCCAAATTTGGATCTCATTACCTTACAATATTCGATAACGTAATGAAATTACGTTACAGCTGTCATCGCTGTCACCTACTACCATAGGTAATGCTGGTCATTTGCCTTTCGGCTTCTGAACCCATCTCAGAGTACTTATAATATGTGTGTAGATAAAGTAATGTACGCGACTCTGCGTAATTGGCATTACGCAAACGTCACGTAAACTACAACTTAGAATTACCTATCCGGTGACATATCGCTTGTCCTCATTGCTGCCCTGCTAATCCAATACGCCGTATCTCAGATAAAACTCCTGTAGCAATATCAACCTTATTACTAACAGAAGAGAATTAAAACTGCTTTGGTTATAAAATTTGGGATATTGCTTATAGATTGGTCATATAGGCCAATTAGCCTACCCTCCTTTAGGTTGTACAAGAAAACAGTTTTGTTATTTTAGATCTTATTTTTTCGTATTAGCACCAAAAAACTAACAACTATTGTGATTAAAAAATGTATGTCGAACATCGTCTTCAGCTGAATCGCCCTGTCGTTAAACAATTTTTGTGAAATAATCATCTTACATTTCATCCTTTTACTTTCTCAACCTCGTATCTGATGGAATAGATAGGAAAAGCACGCATGTTCCCTAAAGAATAAAGACTACTTTCCTATCTAACTATTGGATCAGATACGAGGATGAGAAAGTAAAGGGACGATTTGTCCCATTTATTTTTAGCGTTTCGTTCGTACCCAAAGGGTGCCATCGGGATCGGGACCCTATATCTAAGTCTCCGCTGTTTCTCTGTTTTTCAGCGGGCTGTAACTCACAAACCGTAATAGGAAGACGGTTGAAATTTTCAGTAAAAAAAAATGGCGTTATTTGCTCGACCTTAACAATCACTGTGTTAGGTAGAAACAATAAATAATCAAATAAAAATTGATATGAACCCCGATATAAAACCGGCCAAGTGCGAGCTGACTCGCGCACCGAGGGTTCCCATGTGCGTGTTCAGCGGTTTAGGCTGTGTGTTGTTGTAAAAGTGTATATGAATTGAGTATCTATATATTAAATAAAAATGAATGTTTGTCTGTTCTGTGTTCCTAATCCATTAATCCGAATGCGATGTAAATTTGATTGGATCTTCTATGTACGCTCGCTTGTTCTTCGTTCTAAAAATCTATGAAAATTAACTCTTTTCTTTAAACTGCAACGCATGCTGGCTGCAGCTAGTAATGCATAAATTAATGAACAGAGGTCGGAATAGGTAGTGCTTATTAACCTAAACTTGACTCACGTTCATTCATGCGTGAGTGAGATGGGGATACGTTATTGAATGAAGATGCAACAAGTTTAGGTTAATAAGCACTACCTATTCCGACCTCTGTTAATGAACCATCTGTTTTAACAGAAAAACAGGTGGCGGATCTCCTCGCCATGATCCCAAAGTTAGACAAGACCTTCGAGGTCCACCGGAAGATCGGGGAAGGCACGTTCAGCTCGGTCTACCTGGCCTCCATGAAACACCACACCGGGAACCCCGAGCAGGACAAGAAGCTGTTCGCCATCAAGCACCTGGTGCCCACCACGCATCCGTCCAGGGTGGCTCATGAGCTACGGTGTCTGAGGGACATTGGGTGAGTACATAAAAGATAATATAAAAAAACCGGTCAAGTGCGGGTCGGACTCGCGCACCGAGGGTTCCGTATTTAAGATAATAAGGTTGGAAAAAGCAAAAGAAAATACTTACTTTGTTATGAACTTTATTATCTATGCATTAAGGCCCATTGTGACTAGCCTAAATTTTAAAACAGATTTTTAAAGTTTTTTGATAATTTTTCCAAAACTGTAAAGTTTGACAACTTCATTTTATTTTTCCTGTAAAATATAAGTAATTATCTTTAAACCATAAACCTCGGAGAAAAGGGGGGGAACGGTCATTTTTTGTACATTTTTGCGTATAAATCAAAAAGTACGTCCTGAAAAATTATAAAAAAAATAGTTTCGAAATGTGCAGACTGAGCCCATTCATATGACACCCCGTTTGCTATAATCAAATAACTTTCATTTTTCAACCCCCCATTCTAGACCCTTAACAAATACTTAGAAAAATAATTTCATACTTTTTTTTACTAAAAACAGATGCGGGCAATCAAGTTATACAACTATGCCAAATTTCAAATTGATAGCTTCTATAGTTTCTGAGAAAAACTGCTGTGACATACAGACAGACAGACAGACAACGAAGTCTCACCATAAGGGTTCCTTTTTTACCATTTTGGTACGGAACCCTAAAAAGATAAAAGATGTTTATTCAGTAAGTAGGCCGCACGGGCACTTTTACACGTCAAAAATATACCAGCGCTTCGCAAGAGACCACTGCTAAGAAGAAACGCCGCAAGAAACCCAAAAGTCAGTCGTTTTTTAAACATTGTTCATGATTCATGATATACATAAAATCACGCCTGTTTCTCAGAGGGGTAGGCAGAGACATAGATATTATACAATTATAAAACTTAACCTAGCATTATATAAAACAACTAGAGGACGCCCGCGACTTCGTCCGCGTAGAATTAGTTTCCCGCTACTCCCCCTATTTCTTCCCGTTGGGGGTCGATTTTCGGAAAATCCTTTCTTAGTGCTCACTTACATCATGAAAGGAACCCCTGTAGCAAATTTCAAGTTTCTAGGTACAGTAGTTTCGGCTGTGCGTTGATATCTAAGTCAGTCCGTCAGGTTTGCCTTTTATATATATAGATAAGTCTAACATAAATATATATATCATGCGCAGGTACTTGAGTAGGAAAATGTGTCAGAACTCAGAATTTTCACAAGAACTCATAAATATTAATAATACATACATACATACATACATACATACAATCACGCCTGTTTCCCAAACCCAACCCTGCAGTATGGATCATGCTTGCAACTTTTAAAAGGAAATAGTAGTAAAAAAAATGAAAAAAATACTTACCTATGACGGTGCAAAACAACCACATAAAAAGTTTCGATACATTCTCCTACAGAAACCAAGTCCCCTAGACAATATACAATGTTTACATATTAATATATCTACTCCTGGGGTATCCATTTTTAGAGAGCACAACTGTCCCTATCAATATGACTACGGTGTCCGTCCGTCCTAACTTTAAACAGGTATATCTTTTGAACCGTAATAGACAGCGTTTTTTTTTTAATAATGTGTTATGGCGGAAATGCTAAATAATAGTAAAAATGAATTATACAGGGGGTCCCATACATGAATATTTTTTTTTATCAGCCGTCATTTCAGTATTATGGCGTTAATAGTTACCTCTACTTTCAAATCTGTAGCTCTTCAACGGATCAATCGATTTTCATGAAGCCTAGCTAAGAACTATCCTCATATACCCGATAAATTAGCGTTCTTAAAAAAAATACCTGGTTTGAATCCGTTTGGAAATACAACACCTCAGACAGACCCATAGATACGATATATGATCGAGGGAATTTTTATAAAAGCAAGTTTTATACTTTTAAATACGCTATTTTAACCTCGTAAGGCCTACCATACTAAAAACAGACTTTTTTTGTGAGTAGTACTTTGAATCTACCATCAAGGCATTAAAGTTCAATAACGTTTGTTCGATGCTCCCATTTTCAATTGAGGAAGAAAGGAAAATAAACCTTATACCCGTTGCAACACAGTTCAAATTACATTGCCTTGATTTTGTACATCCTATTGTACACTGGGCCTTACGAGGAACCAGTGACACGCGATTTTAATGATAGACCGCCCGATTTCTTGTCCTGCTGGAAGCTCTTCTGGAAGGACGGGTTAAAGTCCTGCTAGCAGTACGTAGTTTGTATGAAATAATCGTCTGGTCCTTCCAGCAGTACTATGACCTTGAACTTTGTACGAGTACTCTCCAGAAATCGTAAACATTCGGTCGGTGTTTATTTTAATAAAAGTGTTTAAAAATCAAAGTTCTATTAAGTCAGTTATGATAGCTAAGCACATAGGAACTATAGAATTGCCATAAGAACTTTAAATTGATGACGTTTGTTTAATCTAGCCGGGTATGTCCCATTTATTCCCATGGAACTACGATTTTTGTATTGAACATTACGTCATAGTTCAATACAAATTGCGAAGTGCCATGGAACAAATTAGACAACCCATCTAGCATAGCAGGTATTTATTATAGCCTACCTATATACCTATGACCAGCATTACTTTACCCGTGGTAGTAGGTGACAGCGATGACAGCTGTAACGTAATTTTGAAATTACATTATCGAATATTGTAGGGTAATGAGATCCAAATTTGGAACATCTTCCAAAATTAACAGCTGTCATCGCTGTCACCTACCACAGGTAATGCTGGTCATTACCTACGGGTTTTGAACGCATAATAGAGGACTTATGACATGTGTGTAGAACTGTAGATAAAAGTTAAAACATTACCCTTCCTCGGATAAATACGCTTAGTAAAAAATTGACAGCGATTGATAATATTAACTTGCCATTTGTCGACATGGGAAAGAACGCAGGTGTTTATATTACGTGTGCCATTTAGCATTTGAAAAGTGTACTTTATTAGGTACAGCCGTAATGAAATAAAAAACTAAATGCGGACGGAAATACTTACAAAGTGAAATGAAATGAAAATGATTGATTTGCTAGAATACAGTATAACTTAGTTTACAGTATTTACAGTCGAGTTCATAAATATGTGTACACTTTAGTACCTTGTCTATTTAATGTCATGTTTAGACTGCCATATTAGAATCGTCACAACGATTAAAGTGACAAGGTATTAAATTGTACACATATTTATGAACTCGTCTGTAATCATTCTAATATTCCAATATGTCCAACGTGCATGCAGGCGTGCAAATAATTTTTACAATAATTGAAATGAAAATAAATAATTCGAGTAAGACATTTAAAATAAGTTACAAACTTTCCATCACAATAAATTCTTAAAATTGACATTCATTGTTCATTATTAAATTATACATTCCCCTACATTCTTCAACACACTATAAAAACACTTATGCAAAAGCCATTTTGTCATTAAAAACATTACCCGTTAATATGACTGTCATTCTGTAAATCAATGTTACCTCTATTGCAGCTGTGAATGGTGTGGATATTTATTTAAAAAAACTTGTCAATTGTGAGTCGATCTCGCGCACCGAGGGATCCCGTACTGCCTGACTCAGGCTAAGGCTATCTGGTTCAAGCCCCTGGACGGTCGCATTGAGCGCTTATGACCGGGATACATAAGGCTATTTTCCAAGCCAGGATAGCAAGCTAGATAGCTTGCTAGTAAGCTAGTAATACTGCCCTCGCTTGGACACAAGCTAGTGCTGTCCACATAAATTTTAAGCCAGCCAGTAGACAGTGACAGTAACAATTTTCGTGAAAAAACCCGCCTTCAAAAAGCAAAAAATAACTTCTTTAAAATGGTAGGTAAATAGGTCAGTCCAACTGAAGTCTGCTTTCGGTTAAAATATTGTTGGACGCCGACTTCAGTTGGACTGACCTATTTACCTACCATTTTAAAGAAGTTATTTTTTGCTTTTTGAAGGCGGGTTTTTGTTTTTTTAAACTTTTATTTTATTTTATACTTTTTAGTGATCATAATTAAGCTGTTTTTCTCCCACTTCTCAATTAATAAGAAACAATAGAACATTTCAATCTCGCCGCAAGCAACGCCGTGGGAAAGTCATAGTCATATATTTAAACCTAAATATGCTTCGTCATAGTCGCTCAAATATCTTAATCGAAATATCTTGTCGCCACCCTCGAAATATATACCGTTTAGGAGTTCCGGTGGCCATCTGTGGTCTTCATCATCAGTTTCACTTCACCAAATAGTGCTTTCCAAGACCAAATAAACGAGTTACAATGAAAAATACCAAAATCGCTATAGGTGTGCCTATAAATTTTGAAGAGTTCCGTCGATTCCTCATGGATTCCACCATCAGATCTTCATTTTGATAAAAATGGGACCAATCAGGAAGCACCAGCTTTCAAATAAAAAAAGAATCATCAAAATCGGTTCACCCAGTCGAAAGTTCTGAGGTAACAAACATTAAAAAAAAACAGACGAATTGAGAACCTCCTCATTTTTTGAAGTCGGTTAAAAAAAACACCAGTCTGTCAGTAAAATGATCTGCCACACGAAGCTAGTACACAAGCCAGGGCAGCGAAATCAGTGGTGGGGGGCGCTACTAGCTCAAAAAATAGAACGGCAAGCTTTTAAAACTTTCCTGGCTTCAGCACTAACTTACTAGCCTGGAGTAACCAGTTTTGTATACACGAAGATAGACGCACTAGCTTGCTAGCTTACTGGCACTAAATAGATTTATCTTTATAAGATGGAATGGTAGCATTCCATAGACATTCCTTCTCACGGTACTATTGTATAAACTTTAAATTAATCTCGTTTGTAAGTTTACGCATCTTGCAGAAGAAAATACGTAATAAACAAAAGCACATGGTCACTGCGCACTAGCCGAACGGATACTAGCTTCGCCGGTCACATGAAGCTTGTAAACAAGTTAGGGTAGTAAAATCAGTGGTGGGGGGAAGCTACTAGCCTAAAAATAGAACTCCATCCTATTAAAAACTTTCCTAGATTGTAAACTAGCTTACTAGCTTGCTAGCTTGCTAGCTTACTAACACTAGCTTGCTATCCTAGCTTGAAAAACTAGCTTCGTGTATCCCGGCCATTATATTAATTCCGAAAATTTTGTCAGTTTTCTATAATCGTTTGCGTTACCGTTTGGCATATTGTATGTTGGCCAAAATGTTGCTAATATTTTGTAAACTTCTAGAGAATTCACAACATTTTCACCCTCCTTAAAAGCACCGATCACGTTGCACGGCAACGTGATTCTTTCGAGACTTGGAAATAAACAAGCTGAATCCCCTCTGAATTTCTTGGAAATTGGATTAAATGTTCATTTTTAAAATAGGTTTTAGCGTGGGGTGTAATCAGCACGGACGAAAATAATCAGATTATAATATAAAACGATTATTGTAATGTTTTTTTTATTTTTATAATTTGTTATTTTTCTTGAGTTTACTAATTGGGTTAATCATCGTTACTCATTTAAAAACATCTAAAAATATTTTTCTCAAAAATGTCTGGAAATGTTGACATTCCCATCTACATATTGAGACGCGAGGGACATAGTTTACTGACAGATCTCAAATTAAAAAAAAAAACATTGCGTGCTCGCTACACAAGCCCGCAATGTTGCATACAAATTCCATTACTATCTAGCTTGTAACTTTTTAAAAAGAGAAAAACCCATAATAAAATGAGGGCACAAGTCTTATACATCCTAATTTTATTCGAAACATAACTTTTTTATCTGTGTCTGGAATAGCTTATGTTGTTTCAAAAAACAAAGTTTGCGATTCTCCTTGTCATAAACAAAAAGGCGGTAAAGAGTGATAGTTATTCATTTGAAGTTTGTTTGTAAGCAATTAAAAAAATTAGTTCAAGCTATGAAGATTTTACTCCAACACGAAATTTTTCTTGCGATTTTTGAGAAAAGCACTATATTTGCCTCGGCAGGAACAGCAATTGCGGGCTTCGTATTTTTAAACGGACTCGCAAGCTCGTCCGTTTAAAACAATACTCGGCCCGCAATTGCCTACTTCCATGCCTAGGCAATAATGTACTATTTATTCCCTCAGCACCTAATAAGTAATAACATAACAAAAAGCAAGCTTTCAAAACCCGACTGTTGCGAACCAACTTTGAATCGTTATAAATCCTAAATGATCATTCAAAATGAAAAATGATGAAAGAAACCTAAATATGATTTTTAAATAGCTATTCAACGATACCCCACTTGTCATAATTCGTCGACTTTTTCTTTTTTACAATATGGCGTCTGGTTGCCGCTATTTTGATTTTTTATAACTGTCATAGTGTAGTGACACTCAAAGATTAAGACAAATCGATTGAAATAAGAATAATTAAAATCGGTCCACGCGTTTAGTTTCTAGAGCGCCACAAAGGAACAAACATACATATATAGGCTGATAAACACATTACCCTCCTTCGGCAGTCGGGTAATTTTTTACAGGTTTTACTGCGAGCGTGAGACATAGAAACATAACAAAGAAAAAAAAATCTGAGAACAGTGCTGGTTCAATATGAATAGGTGACTGGGTGGGTTTAATTTTTACCAGGTTGTAATACACTGGCTTGCAAAAAAAACCCGCCCACCCTTCTTTTGTTCATAAATCAAAGAGTAACTTCAAAGATAACTATTTTTCATCACACTTGCTCGTAAATGGTGTTATTCCATGCCTGTATACAGAAGGACAATGGCCTAAATTGTTCCCGCGGGAATTATGGCGAGTTTGTCATCCCTAGGGAGTAATGACTTTCTTTTTAAAATTTGCAACTCTTTCGTACATCATTTCTGACTAAGGAGGTTTAATTTTCAGCCAAAAATTAAATCGGTTTCTAATTTCATCTTTAAAAATTAGCTATAGACTAACTTACATTTTGCAGAGTTAAAGTGTTTTCTCTTTGTTTTTTTCCTCGCAAATGCGATGAAAACCATTGTGTGTATCACAGGCAGTAAGGGGATTACTAACTCGAGTCATTAAAAGCCCTCCGCCTCCGGCGTCGGGCTTCTAACACTCTCGTTAGTAATTCCCTTCATACTACCCTTGATGCACAATGTACTATTGTACAATCAAAATGAGGTGACTTTAGTAACACGAGGTGACTTTGATGTTTTAATCGTTGTTAAACGTTTTAAACGTTCCTCTTTAACCACTATTTACTGATGATAACCGCATTAACATCGGTTGCGTACTTTGAAAGATCTAAGCGTACAGTCACGAACTTAAATTTGGGACCCACCTTAGGTCCAAAGTCATTCTGACATTCTACAACAATAAGGTTGAGTCTCCTATGAGTTATAAATGTATTCATGTATGTATGTAAACTCTTTATTGTACAAAACACAGAAATTCAAATACAATATTTGCAGAAAAGGAATGTACAAAGGCGAACTTATCCCTCTAAGGGATCTCTTCCAGCTAACCTTTGGGTGATTGAGGAAAATAAGAAAAGTTGAATGTGGCAACGAGTAGACACAAGTACGAAAACAAAGTTTACAGAAACTGCGTGAACTAAATTTTAGATCTTTTTTTAGAATAAATAATAACAGAGATACGTATAAAAATAATAATAATAAATATCAAAATAATTAAATACATAAACGTACATACATACACATATATAATACATAAATATAATATTCAGAAATAAATATATATTTATATAATATAATGAAACAAAGGACAGTACACAATTGTAAGGAGTCAAGCCAGTATGTCCTCAATTTTCCTTGTAGCGATGCGACCGATTGAGATTTCCTAATATCAGATGGCAGCCGGTTCCACAGTCTGACAGAGTTCACCGATAAGGATTTAGAGTAGGTTTTAGATGATTTTGCATCTCTAATGACATTTACGACTTCAAGCCTATTTTTCTTGAAATGGGTTACAAATTAACGTTCGTGATAGAACATACAGAGGGACAGACGGCGGGAAGGGACTTTGTCTTATACTATGTAGATGATCGCAATAAACATTTCGATTTCATTTGAGGCAAGGCTAGAGAAAGCTGGATCAAGTCAAGTATCACGTCCGCGTCCACTACTTTATGGGTTCGAAGCTTTTGCAAAAAAGTTCTTAAGTTAATAACGTTGTAGAACTTGTAGAGCTTCAGGGGAGAAACAACCAGGGGCACGTTTTTTAAAGCTACAAGTTACAATTTTACAGGTCTAAACTGGCAACACTGCTCAAATGGCTAGTCGTCATTGGTCGAGGTTGTGTAAAATGGAAACTTGTAACCTGTAACCCAATGATATAATATAAAAAGAGGTAGATATGTTACCTATACGGTATTCCGCGTGTAAAAATGGCCCGGCTTACGCACACATAATCAGTAAATATTGCAATTGCACACTAATTCATAAATGACAAGTGAAAGCAGGATCGTATTCTAATTTCCGGGAGCGAAACAGAGACGAGTGTATGTTGCTCTGCAGACTAGGTCACGGTTCCGTTGACGGCGCAAGACTAAGTAAAGGTGTACCAATTGGCTTGGTTTTAGGGTGCCACTATCGAAGCGCGTATAACATATTATACTTAATACTTTTTACTATATTATATCATTGCCTGTAACCTACATACATAATCTTACGCCTTCGTTCCCAGAGTGGTAGGCAGAGCTACAGAATTACAAACATCTCTAAAAACTTGTTGATAATTCTATAACCACAATTTGCACAATTAGGCTAAGATGTTTACCAGCGCATTAGTGACAGGTTGCAAGCCCATCGCCTAACAGTACTACAAGCCTTTATTCCCTTAGTCGTCTCTTACGACATCCACGGGAAGACATGGAGTGGCACTATTCTAACTCGGCAACCACACGAGGCTGACAACCACACGAGGCTAACCGGCCTGTAACCTATAAATTGTAATTTGTAGCTTTATAAAACCGGCCCCAGAAAGAAAAGAGTTTTATTTTTTAAAACGTCCGAGTTCGATTCCCGAGCTGAGTACTAGTTTTTTTTAAATGTATGACTGCAGTTTTTCTTGTTACTAAAATCGAAGACTTCCTAAGAACAGATCTTCGTATGTCTTATAGTTTCAGACTTTCCCATACTGACCGATTTATTACGCAGTATTACGTTACTTATAACTACAACAAGAATTATGCAATTTACTCCCCGTTCTAGTAACAACTTACGAAAGAATAACATTCATCTTTGTAAAAATAGATAGGTGTGACCATATTTTCGATTACAATTTGAGGGTAGTATTTAAATTTCTAGCGCGTAAACAAGTAGTGTACGTAACGAATACACATGATAACATTCTAACACATAATTTGGCTAAATGGAATTAGAAATATACTCCATTACCCGACTGCCGAAGGAGGAGGGTAATGTGTTTATCAGCCTATATATGTATGTTTGTTCTTTGTGGCGCGCTAGAAACTAAACGCGTGGACTGATTTTTATGATTCGTATCAATCGAATTGTCTTAATCTTGTTTGTGTCATTAAAGATATGACAGTAATCAATTCCAATATGGCGGCAACCAGACGCCATATTGTAGAAAAGAAAAAAAAAGTTGATGAACTATGACAAGAGGGGTATCATTGAATATGTATTTAAAAATCATCGTTAGGTTTTTTTCATCATTTTTCGTTTTGAATGATCATTTAGGACTTATAACGATTTAAAGTTGGTTAGAAACAGTCAGCTTGCTATTTATATATATTTTCGAGATTACTCCTTTGAATAACGTAATCCGATTAAAATTATATTTGAAAGTAATTAGTTGAAAGATGAGGATATTTGTCCAAGGAAATATTTTCTTTTATGGATTATGTAATAAATAAAAAGATAATTTATTGAAAAAGGTATTTAATAGGCTAGTGTCCTAAAAAATTCTAATTAGTCCTTCGTTTATATTATCAAAAAATATTGAACATGTATTTTTTCTTTTGTCAATTAAACAAAAAATGACGAAGATAAAGTGCGTTGAAGTTTCGCGTGACGTCACGCCGTGGCGCACTTTATACCACGTTGTGACGTCACGAGCTCACGAGCCCCCACTCCCGAACTTTGATGCGCGTTATATTTGTCAATTTTGATTGATTTGATAAAGCAAAAAATACGTGTTCAATATTTTTTTGATAATCTTACTGAGGGACAAATCAGTTTTTTTTTACCCAGACACACCCCTATTGTTGATTTGTAATTTTCATGATAAGATTGACACAGACTATAGCAGGGATCGGAAAACCCCTTTAATTGATTAAGTCTATCGATCGGGCACAGTATAGAGAACAGTAGGTCGTCTTCAAACAAAGGTACATCGCGCGGCTTGCAGCTGTGGGCGGGGCCTGTGGCGGGGCGAACCAATGCGAAACGAGATCTTTGGGGGATTTCGAGGGAACTTAGTCGGGGCCGCGGCGTCATTGCGTTCGGTTACGTTTTGTTTTAGCGCGCGTACTTAGCTATCGAGCGACAACGTCGCTGCCGAAAACGCTTAAATATTGTTCTATATACGGATGTCTAAACGTAGCTTAGGTAGGTGGCCATTCTACTTTTCGTTGTACATAAGTTTTAGCGACGTTCTCACTAAACCGTTTTTATTTCAAAAAAAGGTAAAGAGCTGCGTTTACTAACTTGAAACTCGAAAAGGGACGTAAATAAGCTTATATTTAGAATTATCCTAATTCATAAAAAGTTATTTGTAATAACTATAAAGTGAGTAACGCAGTGGACTTTGATGTCCCCGCCCTTTCTATGGAAAAAGTGCAATTTACCACTGAGTAACTACGATTCTTCAACGATAATTGAGTAATTTAAGAGTTGTTTTTATGAAAACCGTTAAATTTAAACATTCTAAGTTCATGTTATTTATTTATTCGCGGATTCATAATTCGGTATACTTTTTATCAGACGATAACAAAAATGTACACTGAAAAGTAGAATGGCCCAGGTAAAACTATATCCAGATTTAATAAAAGGTATTTCGTACCGGCCTGCCTATAGTATACCTAGGTGAAATAAATACGTATTAAGTAGGTAATTTAAGTTATTGAGTGTGACGTGACAGGTAACATGTGACGATGTGGATGGCCTAGGTAGTTGGTAGTGACTAAGTAAGTAGTGACCTTGCTTACGAAGTTAGCGGTCCTGGGTTCGATTCCCGGTCAGGGCAAATATTCGTGTGATGAGTGCGAGTAGGTATTTTTTGTTTCTGAGTCTTCGGCGTTTTATATGTACCTATGTAGTCATATTAAGTATGTATTTTTCACTACATAAGTATGCTTATCGTTGCCTAGTACCCAAAGCACAAGCCTAGAACCAAAGCGAGCGGCCAATGCTCTAAGGAAGCCGCGCGGCGGCGGCGCGTGCCGCCAATAATAGGTACCTGAGTAGCCAAAGGAAGCCGCCTTGCGCGAAAGCGGCATTATCAAAAGGTCGAAAAGTAATTTACATATCACGTCACATACCTATAAACGTAATTATTATTTAGTGTCAACAGATAAAAAGTATGTAAGTAAAATAATTTAAATTTGGTACTTAGGTACCTAACAATATTTATACTTACTTTAGGTTTGTGTAATTTATGAAAATTAACATGATTATAAATCACAGTATGGCCAAGTAGGTGACTAAAATTGAAAAACATGTTTGGACAACCCCGACGCCCGAGCGGCAATAGGTATCAGAATCTCCTAAAGGGCCGGAGTCGAGCTACTTTTCTATTTATACTATGGATCGGGTAACTAAGGTCTGTTCATCCTTACTTGTCTTATATAGTAAACAACTTTCTAACCTCAAAATGAACCTTTTTTGGCTAAAACAGCAATTTTAAACAAAATAAAGCAATCGCAGACAATACATTGGCCAAGTGATGTCCAAAATGTTAACTCGGGTTACTTTATTTACGATAAAAGAGCTGTTTTAGCCAAAAAAGGTTCATTTTGAGGTTAGAAAGTTGTTTACTATATAGGAAAAGTAAGGATGAACAGACCTTACATCATATGCTCACCCAACGTTAGCGTATCCCTATCGATAGGCTTACCCTAATGATAAGGAAACTGCTTCGAACTAGTTATCTACAACCATTGAGGTTACCAGTTTCGAATTTAAGCACTTAGCATTACGTTAGTGTTACCCTATCCATTCTCTCTCCGTTGACTATATTTCGCAGATTCGTGTGATTGGTTGGTTTCAAGCCTTTGTGTGTGGATAGCCGATCAATTGCTAAGTAGTGCAAAAATATTTTGTATGGACTGCGCGTAGAGATTATAATAGCTTGAAGCCGTTCAATAAACACTTAAAAGGGAAAGCCTAATGAGGGTTTTAAGGAATTGGTAAGCGCTTAGTATCGTATGGGATAGCTTTTCATTGGGGTAAGTCGAAGATATGCTTATCGCATCGTTAGGGTTTGTAGAAACCAGTCAATTATATACCCTAACGAAAACCCTTTAAAGGGTAAGCGGTTCCGGTCCCTGGACTATAGTGGTGATAGTGTAGTGGTGGCGGCAGTGGTGGTGTTGATAGTGGTAGTGTGACTAGCTGAATTGGCTATCAAATATTAGTGTGATGGCCGCGAGAAATTTGTTTCTGAGTATTTCTTTATACATACGAGGGCTGCTACTTATGTAACCGGAATAGAAAAAAATAACAAACGTATATGACTAAATATGGTTTTATTGTTTTTCAAAATATTCTCCCTTATGATCGATGCACTTTTGCATACGTTGAAACCAATTTTTAAAACATTTTTTCCACTCTGACTGAGGTATCTCCAAAACGTGCTGTTTGAACGCGTCGACTGCATCTTCACGGGTCGAAAATCGTTGACCACGTAATTTATTCTTTACATTTGGGAATAAATAGAAATCATTGGGTGCCAAATCAGGGCTGTACGGCGGATGACCCGTTAATTCTATATTTTGACCTTCCAAAAATCGAGTCGTTTCGCGTGATGTATGACAGCTGGCATTGTCATGGTGAAGAACGATTCTGCGTCGCTGGTTGTTTTTACGTATTTCTTCAAATACCTCCGGCGAACAAATGGTCGTGTACCATTCCGAATTAACCGTTTTACGATTCTCTAGTAGCACTGTAGTCACATGGCCATTAATACCGAAAACGCAGGCGACCATTTGCTTCAAGGTGCTTTTTGCACGAGTTACTTTCGTAGGGTTCGGCTCATTTTGAAATACCCACACTGTTGATTGTTGTTTAGTTTCCGGATCATACGTATAGATCCAGGATTCGTCACCTGTGTAGATATTATAAACAGCTTTTGAGTCACCTCGGATATATTTTTTTAACATTTTCTTGCACCATTCGACGCGAGCCTCTTTTTGATCCTTAGTTAAATTGTGAGGGATCCAACGGGAACAATTTTTTTTTACAGCTAAATGATCATGTAATATCTTATTAATGCTCGTCATACATATGCCCAGAGTCGCCTCTATCTCGCGATATGTAACATGACGGTCATGCATTATAAGTTTTCGCACAGCTTCAATATTTTGTGGTACAACGACCGATTTCGGGCGACCTTCCTTAACTTCGTCCGTGAGCATACTACGTCTACGATTGAACTCACTAAACCAGTGGTACACAGTGCTTTTCGATGGAGCTTCATCACCAAAAGTCGAAGTTAATTGATCTATGCATTGTTGTTGCGTTAAACCACGCCGAAAATCATAATAAATCATAGCACGAATATTTTCACGAGTGAGTTCCATTCTTGCAGCGAGATGACATTTTGACCCCGCCAAAAACAAAAGACTAGCGTGCATAAGAAAAAAATTATAGCGGCCAGTATTAAAAAAAAGTTCAAATTTTACCATGGAGGTCAGATATAACGTTTATAAATGTTGGAATCCCAGATTCCGGATACATAAGTAGCAGCCCTCGTATGATTATTGTTGTCTCGGATCTATATAATCCGCAACATGAATATACAGGGTGGAATAAACGAACGCCAAATGGTACCTAACTCTAGGTACCTTAAATATTAGAAGTAGCAAGTCCTACGCAAGGAGACTTACTTTTGTTTTTGAAAACAAAAAAATACTGCCTCTTCATTAACCGGGAATCGAACTGGTCGAATACGACAACATGAAGTCGTGTTTTATGATACAGATCAAAAGGGTCATTGATAGTGAATATTTATGTCTATAACACATACACTTTTAAATCAAATAAAGACCGTAAAAATAACCTTCTTTATTATTTTCTCGCAGGCAAGCAAATTTCCAAAAATCCATAAGTGCAGTAATAATTGTATTCAATAAAAAAAGTAAGTCTCCTTTGCGTAGAATTTGCTATTTCCAATATTTAAGGTAGTTGCCGTCCACGTGGCGTTCGTTTTTTCCACCTTGTATGGCGGTTTCCGCGTAGGTAACAATGCGGTCGCTATGGTAACGCGCGCTCCCCTCACCCCGCTCAGCATTTTTACCGCCTACCTGTGACGCCTTAAAATCAACTTTCGCGTAGATAGGTTTAGTGGTGGTATGACCTTGTGCAGGGTCCGTCCGGATCGCTACCACCATCGTATCCATTAACCCACCGCCAAGCAGTAGTGTTCGCATTGCTGTGTTCCGGTGTGGGGATAAGACAAAGCCCAAACTCAACCGGTTCGGAGAAATTGACCTCCAAAGTACTGAAGTGACTAAACCCTCTAACTTCTATAGAGACATGTTGCTCTGCAGACTAGTTCACGGTTCCGTTGACGGCGCAAGACTAAGTAAAGGTGTACCAATTGGCTTGGTTTTAGGGTGCCACTATCGAAGTGCGTATAACATACGAGGGGCGGCTGATAAGTAATCTCCTTGGTCAGAAATATATACAAAAATAATGCTGGCTGGTATGGATTTATATTCGTTTGTTATTCTATTTTCAAAATGTATTACATTCATTTGTTTATTGCATCACGTTTATTTGTCTCCTACAATTGTTTCAAACATGTCGGTAGAAAAAGTGAAAATGGATAAAATCGAGCAGCGTGCGGTGATTAAGTTTTTGACTAAAGAAGGGAATACGCCTTCGGAGATCAGACAGCGTATGTTACGTGTGTTTGGCAGTTTGTGTTCTTCCGAATTTGTTATAAAGTTTTGGTCAAAGCAGTTTAAGTTAGGTCGTGAGAGTCTGGAAGATGATCCTCGTAGCGGAAGACCAGTTTCGGCCGTCACCGATGAAAATGTAGCCAGGGTGAAAAAAATTATATTAGAGGACCGACGAGTGAAGCAGTGGGAGATAGCTAGAGATGTGGGCGTCAGTAAAGAGCGAGTCAATGAAATAATTCATGAGCATTTGAACATGTCCAAGGTTAGTGCACGTTGGGTCCCCAGAATGTTGACTGCATTTGACATGGAGAGGCGTGTCAAATGTTGCGAAGAGTTTTTGGAGATGAGTCGAGGGAAAGAGGAAGAAATAATTTCTAGAATTGTAACATGTGATGAGACTTGGATTCGACAATGGGACCCGGAAAGTAAGCAAGAGTCGTTACAGTGGAAATTTAAGGATGAGAAGCCGCCTCGGAAATTCAAGGTCTGTCCATCGGCAGGTAAACTTATGGCTACAATCTTTTGGGACACAGAAGGGATTTTGCTCATAGATTATTTACCGAAGAAAACTACAATGAATGCTGATTATTACTCAAACTTACTATACCAACTAAGAGAGACAATAAAAGAAAAACGGCGAGGTAAACTAAACAAAGGTATTCTGATTTTGCACGATAACGCACCAGTGCATACCGCCCGCACAACGAAGCTAGCAATTAAAGACAATGGCTTCGAAACCATTGACCACCCCCCTTATAGTCCAGATTTAGCCTCCTGTGACTATTTTCTGTTTAGACTTCTCAAGAAAGACCTCAGGGGACGAAGGTTTATGACCGATGACGAAATGAAGGCTGCGGTTACTGACTTTTTTGACGACAAACCGAAAGATTTTTTTTTTAATGGTTTAAATTCAATATTTGAAAAATTTAATAAGTGCATTTTACTAGCAGGGGACTATATAGAAAAATAAAAAAAAATTAGCCACGACAGTCTTTTGTTTCATTGTTAGGTAGATTACTTTTCAGCCGCCCCTCGTAGCTACCTCTTTTTACTATATTATATCATTGATCTATGTATATAAAAATGAACCCCTATTTCTCCTGGTCACGCTATAACTTGAGAACGGCTGAACCGATATGGCGTTTTTTTTTTGGTTGCGTTCGTTGTCAGCACAAGGTTTGTATAAAAGAAACAAATTGAAAAAAAAGTCTCACATTTACATCGGGGCAAAGCCGCCTGGCGGGCCGCTAGTAATACCTAATGTGCGGCGGTACGGAACCCTCGGTGCGCGAGTCCGACTCGCGCTTGACCATTTTTTGGCCAACAAAGACTATATTATGGTCTTAACTCTTACCCAGTAGAATAGATCTGAATATTAAATTCTTTACCCTTCTCATTTAATCTCCATTCCGCATAAAAGCAAATGTAGTAGGCAATTCGTCGCTTTACTTTCTCAACCTCGTATCTGATCGAATAATTAGATAGGAAAGTAGTCGTTATTCTTTAGTAAACACGAGTGCTTTTCCTATCTAACTATTCGATCAGATACGAGGATGAGAAAGTAAACGGAAGAATTAGGTATATCTTAACCCTTGATAACATAAAAATGAAAAGAGTCGTGAATTCAAAGCCTATGATTTTGTATTAGCATAAAAAAAAAAACAAAAAAAAAAATGTTATGACGGAAATTCCCATCACCATGCAAATAAGGGTTAATTCTCTGGGCAATCATAGAGATAGCTTTGAAACATGTGAATTATTTCTCGAAAATATTCATCCTTTCTATGGTCCCATGGGGAGGTAATTGAACATTTACCTATCTTATAATTCTTATAAATTATATGAGTGCTTGTTAGCTTGCTTTATGCGATATCCAGGTAATGTGTTTACGTCTTTCCCGAGGCTAGGCTCATGGTCGATCCTTGTTTTTACCCGACTGCCGAAGGAGGAGGGTAATGTGTTTCACAGCCTATATATGTATGTTTGTTCCTTTGTGTCACTATAAAAACTAAACCCGTTGTCCGATTTTGATGATTCTTATGTCAATCGATTTGTCTTAATCTAGTGAGAGTCACTGAAGATATGACAGTAATCAAAATTCAGTATGGCGGCAACCAGACGCCATATTGCGCAAATTAAAAAAAAAGTCTACCAAGTATGACAAGCGGGGTATCATTGAATAGGGCTTTAAAAATCATCTTTAGGTTTCTTTCGTCATTTTTCATTTTGAATGATCGTTTAGGATTTATAACGATTTAATGTTGGTTAGCAACAGTCGGGTTTTGAAAGCTTGCTTTTTGTTAAAGTTATTTAAGTTCGGTACCTACCTACATACATATACTCACGCCTTCTTTCCCAGAGCGGGGTAGGCAGAGCTACAGGATTACCAACAACTCTAAAAACTTGTTAATTATGTAACCATATTTTGCACAATCAGGCTAAGATTTTTACCAGTGCATTAGTGAAGGTTGCAAACCCATCGCCTAACTCCACTACGAGCCTTTACAGGCTGGATGTTATCTATGAAAAGGGACCTTATTGGATTACATAGATATTGCCACATATTTTGCCGGACACGATTGTCAAAACCTGATAACAGTGCAATATTATGGTACCATCGAGCTGACCTGATGAAGTCGGAAGGTGGCGACGTGATTGCTGTACTTAATACCTACCCGCCGAGTTGCGGCTCTTAGGGCTTGTTTACGGAGACGCGGAGCGTCACGCGTGGCGTGCGGCTTGGCGTTGCGCGGCGCGTCGGGCGTTTTTTCCGTATACAGAGAGGCGGCGTGTGCAGCGGACCCCGTCATCACACGCGCAAACACAAACATATGGGAATGTACGGTGTTGTTTATAAAGATGCGGGGCATCATGCGGCGCGTGGTGCGGGGCGTAGAGAGTAGCGGTGTCCGCTAAATGCGCGGCGGACTCTCGAGCATGTAGCGGAGCGCGCGGCGGAGCACTAGACTGTCAGGAGGTTCCGCCGCGGGTCAAAATAAAAATCACGTATTATAATAATTAGGAAATAGCGACTCCATGGATCCTAGAACCATGATATGCTACCAAAATCCTAACCCTTCTTATTATCTATTCAATAGTTATTTGATGGTAATGTTTTGTCCGCAGCGGGAGGAACTATGTGATTGGAGTGGACCTCTGCCTCCGCCACCTCGACAGCGTCGTGTTCATCATGCCATATATACCCCACAAGAAGTTCTCTGTAAGTACTATTTCACTAATATTGTAAACTTCGTCCGCGTAGATTTCGATAATCATTATTCCCTTGGGAACTTTTATATTTTCCGGGATGAAAAGTAGCCTATGTGTTAATCCAAGGTATAAGCTATCTCCATTTAAAATTTCATTCAAATCTGTTCAGCCAAACTGACACACACACAAACTTTCGCATTTATAATATTAAGTAAGATGGGTAAGTTTCAAATTGTATGTACTTACCTACTTAAGGCCTTATTGAGCAACGTGAACTTTCTTTCATCGTGTAACGAAAATTAGTCATACATTCATATGAAGGAAGACAGGGGCCCGTTCCAGAAAGCCACTCTGCAACTCTGCACTCCAAAAATCCCACTCTTGGAGAGGCAGAGTCAAATGCAGAGTGTGGATTTGTGGATTTGCAAAGTATTTCTGTTCCACAAGACAATCGCAAAGTTGAAGAGGCAGAGTCAAATACAATGTGTGGATTTGTGGATTTGCAAAGTATCTTTTAGGAACAGAATCTTTGCAGAGTTTGCAAATTACGCAGTGTTTTCTGGAACACTTTTGCTCTGCACTTTGCATTATTGTGGATTTGCAAAATGCAGAGTGCAGAGTTGCAGAGTGGCTTTCTGGAACGGGCCCCATGTCTTTTTAATTGAGTCCTTAACTACGTACAATATTTTTGTAATTCAGCCAAATGCGAAAGTTTGCTATCTTATACTTACTCTGGTTTATCACATGGACAACTTTTCATTCCGGAAAATCTTAACGTTCCGGAAAATAACGGAAATCGAAATCCTTTTCAAAAAAATGTATTTATAGGTAAAAATCATTGTAATTACATAACAGTTCCAGCGGGCGAAAACTGGGGCCCGTTCCAGAAAGCCACTCTGCAACTCTGCACTCCAAAATCCCACTCTTCAAACGTATTTCTGTCCCACAAAGCTATTGCAGAGTTGGAGAAGCAGAGTCAAATGCAGAGTGTGGATTTGTGGATTTGCAAAGTATTTCTGTTCAACAAGACAATCGCAAAGTTGAAGAGGCAGAGTCAAATACAATGTGTGGATTTGCGGATTTGCAAAGTAGCATTTAGGAACAGAATCTTTGCAGAGTTTGCAAATTACGCAGAGTGTTTTCTGGAACACGTTTACTCTGCACTTTGCATTATCGTGGATTTGCAAAGTGCAGAGTGCAGAGTTGCAGAGTGGCTTTCTGGAACGGGGCCCCTGAACACAGTTTATCTGCCGCCGGAGTCACACGGTATATTCTTATATGTCTACATGTCTAGGTATTATTGCAACATGGGATGGTTAATTAACTTATTCTACAAGGTAGAAGTCGCGGGAAGACATTGCACAACCTAAACTTCTGAAACTTCTTTCTGGTCCTGGGTTCAAATCCCGGTAAGGGCAGATATTTGTGTGATAAGTGGGAATATTCGTTTCCGTGTCATGGATGTTTACTATGTATTTAAGTATATTTTTCTCTATATAAGTATTTATATCGTTGTCTAGTACCCATAGTACAAGCCTAGAGCTTAGTTTGGGACTAGGTCAATAGGAGTGTGTCCTGGGTAATAAAATAATAATTTTAATTAGTCCGTCAGTAAGATTATCAAAAAATATTGAAAACGTATTTTTTGCTTTTTCAAAGCAATCAAAATTGACAAATATAACGCGCATCAAAGTTCGGGAGTGGGGGCTCGTGACGTCACAACGTGGTATAACGTGTGCCACGGCGTGACTTCACGCGAAACTTCAACGCACTTTATCTTCGTCATTTAATGTTTAATTGACAAAAGAAAAATTTGTGTACAATATTTTTTGATAATGTACATAATCGTTATCGCAAATAGACAAATAGGGAATAACAGAAGTGACACTCGTAGGTTTATACCTAAAATGTATACGTTTTCTTTAAAATATCTTACCTCCGTACTGACTTGATTAGTAGTACATATTTAAAAAGATTAGCTACGCAATCCTTACGTCATCCTCTTCAGTCCCTTCTCCTGCTACTTTAGACATTTGTCATTCTTGATTGATTTGATTATGTACAATAACATACAAAAAATATATCTTAATTAAATTTGAGTGCAAATGGAAAACATATATTTAAAAAGTTGAAACTAGTTTTGGAGAAAAGTACTGGATTTGACCAAAATATTATTAAAGTTGACACGTTGACTTATAAAAGCGTTTACTCAGTATAAGACAAGTGTGATTGACCGTTTCCAGCGAAAACTTCGTGCTAGATATGTAGAACTTCTTAGAGGCTTAGAATGTATAGGCAGAATATTACGTTTATACTAAACAGACATTCTGTTATATGTGTTCTTTAATAGATTTGTTTTTGCTCCCTCGATAACGAAGTATGAATTTTATGTAAATTGCCAATTGACAACAATTCATATCAGCTAAAGTACTAAAGTAAAATACCGTTTGTAGATTTTATACTGCTGATTACAGTAAAAATATTTTTGGATTTTTTTATGCAGTAGTTTTTTTTTATATTTGGGAAAAACAGTAAAAAAGTTGGATTGTGAATGTTAGGAATACACTTATAGTGCCCTTAGTCCATTTATTACCATAGGAATTGAAAAAAATATACAACTGTCATGTCCATTTTTCATCTGTCTGACGGATTAGTTGATTCTAACGACACGCTTTCGATTCTCGTAATACTATTGTTTTGATATACGCTATTAAAAATGAAAGTGACTAACGGATTTGTAAAAGCGGATAGCCGCAATCTGCCCAAAGTCGACGAATTCATGTTGTTACAGTTGTTATGGTTGACAAGAGAGATGACATGACAGTCAGTTCTGTTTCTGTTGAAAGTTACCTTTTTAATGTTATATCATGCTAAGATCACGACATCAGTATTCCTAACTTTGTATATACGGTCTTTTTAATGGCTATATCTTTAATAAATTATTAACGACGAATTTAAGTTAAATAAAGAAAAACCGAGAAACACGGGTAGTCTAATTTTTAACCAGCTATTATAAACGCGAAAAAACAAAAGAGTTTTTTTTTTAAATGTTGTCAATTGTATGATGGTCCCCTGATGTTTATATATTTATTTTCCTAGGACTACTTCATCGATATGGACGCGGACGAGCTCCGGCGCTACATGCGCGCGCTGTTCACGGCCCTATCGCACGTCCACACCTTCGGCGTGATACACCGCGACGTCAAACCGAGCAACTTTCTTTACGACCGCGAGAATAGACGGTGAGTGTGACAGTTACGAAGTCAAACTTGGAACTCTTAAGAGCGAAATAGATTATTATTTATGTATTTTAATGGCGTGTACAAGTTATGTAATTTTGCCAATGTCAAGTATACATAAGCAATTGTACGGTGAATCGTCGTTGTCGTCGGCGTCTTCCAGTCCCAGTCGGCACACCATTGAAGATGGCGGGCATCCACTTCAAAGGCTTGGAGTGTTCTTGACCGCTTGCTCATTCAGAATCAACTTTTCACTGTTATTATATTTGATGCATATTCTTCGTCAGTGTTGGAGGTTACTTCACAAAGTTGCCCTGGATTTGTGAACCAAAATCAACGATAAAGTAATTTGCAAAAAAATACAGAGCGCTACACAAGACCCCGAACGTTGTTTACGAGTCTAATAATTTGATAAATTACCGATGTTCTGTCAAATTAGATTTGACAGCTGATTTGATAGAAATACCGCATGACAAAGATAGAATATTCTTTCTGTTACACATATATAGACATGTCATCGTTCGTTATCGGTCGTTCACGACGATGTGGCACGAGTACGCCCGATTTGCATTACACGGCTAAATTATCAACAGTGGCAAGTGGGTCAACAATTCCGTGTGGTGACTGTATTTGCTGAGCTTGTCAAAATCAAAATCAAAATCAAAGTATTTATTCAGTAAATTGGCCTCATATGGGCTCTTTTACACGTCGGTAATATACAGTGAATCTACTAGCGCTTCGGACAAGACCATCATTGCGGAGAAGAAGCGCCGCAAGAAACTCCAGCAGAAGGTCATTTTTTCAAACATAAAATGCAATAATACTTAAAAGTGAGTTACATTACAAGGTAATAAAGCAACAAATATAAATTATTATACTCAAAACTGTAATTAAAGACCAACGTGGGTTGCCACTAATTAAACAAATATTTGTCTTAGTATATTTCCACTTTTTAAAAGACCGCACTAAGAATTTTTATTTGTGGGTAGTTTTAAACCTTCCATTTAAATAAACAAGTTAATTCAAGTTACTTACACAAATACAAGATGGCCTATTAAATATTTAACCATAGAAGATTTTTGGTAGTAAAACTGTTATTGCACTTGTAATACTTCAGGTATTAATAACATTTGGTACGATAAATAAACAATAGTTGTAAACAACGTTAGATGCAATTTAAATATTACATACGTTTAGCTATTCGACAAAATAACAGGCCAAAAGTGTGTAGCTCACTTTATAATGACAATCATAGGGCATTTTACCAGCCATGACACCATGGGGTCCATGGGTAACTGTCAAGTTTAAATCAAGCATAAGTGTAAGGCATCCGAATTTAGCTTGTCATTTTGTTTTAGCTGATAAAAAAAAATCGCCATTGAACACACACACCCGCCCTTTAATTACTTAACACACTATATGAGAAAATATTTGTTTGGATATTTTAATGTTTTGAATATCGGGTAGAAAAAACATTGAATGCATATTCCCTATTGTTAAATATGACTTTTGATTTTGAAAATGTTAGAATTATCTACAAATATTTACAACAATTTGATTATCAATGCAAAAAGGTTGGCTAACTCTGAAATGTTCCATTGACACTGACATAAGCGACTTTGACACTTGTGACGGTGACGTATCTATCGTAGTTTTTTTGGTCTTAAATTACAGTTTCGAGTATAGAACTATCACAAATAAAAAAATACAAATTCGAAAATTAGAAGCATTACAAATAAATGTAAAAATTAAAAATATTCCATGTCAAATACATTAAACTAAAAATAACGACTAGGAGAACAACACGACGAGGTCTCTACGTCAAAAGCCATAACTGGAATAATTAACTGAGCAACAAGTCCTTGCAAGCGTGAACAGACCGGACCCCACAAACAGCACCCGTTCACGAGTATGACGCGTATCTCAGCCATCGCCTCCCTCAACCATGTGTTCGAGAAGGTTGTGTCCTTCTCGGTGTTCACGAGGCTCTTATCATCAGAGGTCGGAATTTTCACGGCAAAACGTAAGACTGTCGCAATCTGGCTAGTGTTAGACACTTTTTTTATCGATATCGATAGTTGTGTAATAGAAGAAAAAACCGGTCCACCAAATGCAAAAAAATATTTAATTCAAAATTTTACTTTTACGTGAGGTTTGTATAAACTATATATAGACAGATGCAATTTCTTTTTCAAAGTCCACGTCAGTACACACAGCAGCACATGACATTTTATTTGGTTTCTCATAGTAATAAGAGTAGATAATCATTAATTTCTGAACATTATCTGGGAGAAGACTGATTCATTTATCATTATAAAGCCATTTATGTATACTAAATGGTTATTATGTTAAAATAAAGTTAAGGTTTAGACTGAATAACACCTATAAAAGAATCCCGTAATTTACCACTTCTTTTGCATATTTTAAATTAACTGTCACGAATGATTATAAAATAATGTAAATAATATCGGCTCGATTTTTTTAAATATTATAATACTTGATATCGGTAAAAAAAAGATTCTAACACTAGCAAGATTGCGACAGTCTTATGTTTTGCCGTGACAATTCCGACTTCTGCTTATCATGATTAATATCACCTTACTTTGTGTGTGACAGGTACGCTCTGGTAGACTTTGGTTTGGCGCAACACACAGTGCCGCCTCAGGAGCGTGTCCAGCCGCCACCGGCACACCAGACGCCTAAGCGGGCGCGGATGGATGTAAGTGCCTGAAGCATACGCAGAGAGACACACTGAATACGCACGCGGAGAGATGTATATTGCAGCAATTAGAAGGAAGAGAGAACTGAGAAGGATTTACAGTAAAAACACACAAAGAGATGCAGATAATATGTAGAGAGAGAGACGCCACTCAGCATCGCACATAGAGTCATCACTTTTGATTTTTGTGGGAGCGAGGCAGCATATGTGGCCTCTTATGCCGGAGGTACACACTCGCCGAGACACCCCGAGACTGGCCAAGAGCGAGTGTGTACATAATGCTCTCGTCTTGTCTCGCGGTCGGTTTCGGCCCGAGACTCTCGGCGAGAGGCTATCGACGAGTGGGTACAGCTGGCATTATATAATAGAATAGGATAGTTTTATTTCAGGCAACAAAACCCATATTTACCAATATGTGTCAGCTAGCTGACGGCCACGAAATCGCTGAAATGACACCTGAATTCCTTATTTAAAAACGTTGACAGATCTTTAGTCGTTACTCTCACTACAAACGATTTAAAATTAACCTTGTGACGGGGTTCCAACCAGTCGACCTTCAGGGTAATTTAATAGGGGTGTGTCCAGGGTAAAAAAAAAAAAAAATTAGTCCGTCAGTTAGGTTATAAAAAAATGCACACGTATTTTTTGCTTTATCAAATCGATCAAAATTGACAAATATAACGCGCATCAAAGTTCGGGAGTCGGCTCGTGACGTCACAACGTGGTATAAAGTGTGCCACGGCGTCACGTGAAACTTCAACGCACCATCTTCGTAATTTCATGTATAATTGACAAAAGAACAAAATAAATCTTCAATATTTTTTGATAATGTAAATGATAATAAGATTTTTTTAGGACACTAGCCTATTATACATGTTTGATTCCAGGATTTCCTCCTCCCGGACCCTAAGCGCATCGCGTTGAACCTCTCAGTGTCCTCGTCGGTATTGCCGCTGCCGTGTGCGTTGTTCCCAGGCGTGAGGGAGAAGCCCACCAACATGGTGAGTCCCAGGTCTTTAACCGGCTCTGGCCGCTAATGGAAGTCGTGCCGCTGACGCCACCGTGCGTCAGTTATAGCCATTAAGGGCAGTAATATTTATATCTATTTTACTGTAGTTGTTGTGTATACTGTTGCCATAACTATGTAATCCTTATTGTCTAATTTCTTATTACTATTGTACAGTCAACGGCATAAATAAGTGATCATTTATGTACCTTGTCACTTTCAATCGTTTCACAATTTTGTATGACATTTCAAACACGACGTTAAAGTGACAAGGCACATAAATGATCACTTATTTATGCTGTAGACTGTACCTTTGACTATTTAATTACTATTGTATATTTTGACCGTTATTATCAGAGGCCGCAATTTTCGTGGCACTTTTCAATAACGCTAGTGAGTTCTCATTTATCGACTTCCGATATACATATAATATCGATACAAAATTCAAAAGATCAAACGTAGAGTAAACAACGATCGGGTCTTATTGCCAAAGAGGTAGCTAAAAAAAAATGAAATCTACATGGTGAATTAATATTAAAGTTACTTGGAAAACAACACATCTTCTGAGCGTGTGCAACTTATAATAAGAAATACTCGCACATTGACCTATTTAACATTAATACAAATCAGTTTATGTCTGCAATCAAAAATCAATTGAAACCAGATTAAACTTAAATTAGATAAGAATTCAATGCATATAAATAAATAGGTAACTATAAATCTTAATATAAAATCTAAGTAGGTATACATGTACATAACCTTACTAAAGCATCTTTATAACTCATATGACTAGTTAATTAGGAGTCTTAATTAAGATAGTTAATTATTAGTATAGGCATTTTTCTTTTTCCTTTACCTTTGTTTCTTAGATCATTTTATAACTTTGTAACATCAAATTATTCTTATTATTTTTCACGTCATATTGTCGACCTTGAGCAATTGTATCTAACTTTAAGTGGAAACTGCTTTGGCTTACTGTATTATCCCTTATGTTTGTATATTGTGTGAATTTATGTACGCTGTTTGTTTCCCAATAAATAAATAAATAAATAAATAAATCTTATAAAATCAGTTTCAAATACGGCTAACAATATTTATTACTAATCTATTTCTGCCTTTTCAATTTCATGTTTAAAATACTTGCTAGTGCTAACGTATTTCTTTAGTTTCTACATAAATACTAGTAAATAGTATGTCATATTTTTATATTATCTGGTTACCCGCATGACACGATAAGTTCCTAACAATCGGTTTAGAAGTTAGTATATCGATATATAATATACATTGGAAGTCGATAAATGAGAAGTCACTACGACAGCCCAAAAGTGCCACGAAAATTCCGGCCTCTGGTTATTATTTTATTTCATTGTATAGTATTTTAAAATTATTATGACGATCTCTATTGGTGAAACGATTTAAATTATTAATTTTATATTTTTATATTTATTTTATTAGTTTTTGACAATCATGATGATGATACTTTTAATTTTGACACGTAATGCAAACTTATATTGTAATTTTTTGCATGAAATAAATAAACTAAACTAAACTATCGATACTGAAAAACACTAATTTATAAAAGTGTATCGGCAGTGGGGCATTTTATTTTTTGTGTGCTGTCTGAATATCTCTGGTTGTTCGTTTTTACAGTCTATTAAATTGTGTTTTTTGCGTGCAGTCCCCGCCGCCCGCGCACATCCGCCCGCAGACGTGCGAACGCACATGTGCGTGCGCTGGCATTGGCGGTATCTGCGTGGAGTGCCAGGCTTGGGCACCTCCGCGCGCCAACCGCGCCGGCACCCAGGGCTTCCGCCCGCCAGAGGTACTGTAAATGTATAAATAATTCGTCTTCAAACAAAGGTACAATTAGGTGCAAGACAGGACTTTAACAAAAAGCAAGCTTTCAAAACCCAACTGTTGATAACCAACTTTAAATCGTTATAAATCCTAAATGATCATTCATAATGAAAAATGATGGAAGAAACCTAAAGATGATTTTTAAATCCCTATTCAATGATACCACACTTGTCATACTTCGTCGACTTATTTTTTTTTAATTAACACAATATGGCGTCTGGTTGCCGCCATATTGAATTTTGATTACTGTCATATCTTCAGTGACACTCACAAGATTAAAACAAATCGATTGACATAAGAATCATCAAAATCGGACGACGGGTTTAGTTCTTATAGTGACACAAAGGAACAAACATACATATATAGGCTGTGAAACACATTACCCTCCTCCTTCGGCAGTCGGGTAAAAAGGGACCTTATTGTCGATGGCGCTTACGCCGCACTGCGTCACGCGACGTTGTATTTATATCGGAGCATCGTTAATAATGGCGGAAGCGCCATCGACAATAAGGTCGCTTTTCATAGATAACGACACATATTAGCACCTTAGTAAAATGAGAAAGCGCTTAGATGTTGCTTCGGGTTTGTACCTATCTTTCACTTGCTCTGATGTGCTCTTATTAAGAGCGAGTGAGAGAGAAGTACAAACCCGAAGCACATTTTAAGTGCTCACAGACTGTACAATATGAATAAGTAGATGACAATCAATAGTAGTTTGTGCAACTTAAACATAATGAGAGGCCTTAAAATACGAGTGTGGTTTTATGAAACGAGCGACAGCTAGTTTCATAATAGGATCACACGAGTGTTTTAAGGCCTAATTATGTACAGTTGCATACACTACTTTATCTACACACATATGGTTAAGTTTTAAAGTTACCCTTTCCAGCACTTAAAAGTTACTTGAAAAGGTCGTTAATGTCTAAAGCATATTATAGGATCGAGGACTATCTAACAGACAAAAATGCATGGCCTAAATCCGAAACTTAGTCAATAATAATTTATTCAAATGCAAAATCTTTATCTTGTCTAGGGGACACCGTTGATGTAGGAAAACATATCGAAACTTTTATGTGGTCGTCTCGCACCATCTTATATACACATAAGTATGTGTTTTTTTTTTTCTCTATCTCTCCCGTAAGATTCTTAATTGGCATGTTTTCCTGCTGAACTACGCATGTTATTTAATACTATATTTAATTTAATATTTATAGCTTTATATAATGCTAGACTAAGTAGTACCATTGTAATAAGAAATATGTTTAAAAAATGACTGACTGCTGAGTTTCTTGCGGCGTTTCTTCTCGGCAGTGGTCTTCTCTTGGGAAGCGCTGGTAGATTCTTGACGTGTAAAAGTGCCCGTGCGGCCTACTTACTGAATAAATTTATTTTATCTTTATCTTATCTTATCTTATGGCGGCAAAACGAACTTGTGCAGCAAAAAATCATAGACAAACGAATGCAGACCCTATTCTCATGTCCAAACACCGGATTGACGGGGGCAAAAATGTACCAGTGCTAGTGATTCATTAAATGTCGACTCAGTTTATCGACATCGATAAAAAACAATTTTTAATCATCATTATCATAAGTAATGGGCAAGTTTGAATATCTTTTAATTATGTGCAAATCTCTTTTATTTATATTTATCGCAACTATAAACAACCGGTATCTGACATTGACTCTGGACTCGAGTCACTTTTGACAACCATTGAAATTACATTGAATAACAAATTCATTCTGTACAAAAATATTCTTTAGCATTCCGACGAATTGAGAAGCTTTTTGTTTTTTAAGTCTGTTAAAAATGTAAATTCCATATTTATGTCACGTACAAGTTGTCGATAAACTTAGTCGATATTTGATGAATCATTAGCACTGGTAAATTTTTGCCATTTAGAATACGAACGAACGAAGCACAGAACAACAAACGAGCGAGAAACATTCGAAAACAATAAAATATGTGTCTATGGTTAACTTTGTTTTTAAATTGATGTGCACTTGCCAGGTTTCATATTTTTTAAAAAAGTTGCACAATCGATTTAACTTGTGAAATAGGGACTAAAAAACACCTAATGATTTGAGAAATGAATTCTTTTACCTGATTGGTCGATTTTAATATAGCTGCGTTCTGGTTGGTTGATACCAAATAAAATGTTTTTTTTAAAGAGAGAAAGATTAGTAAAAGAGTTTACATACCAAAAAGAACCTAACGTTCCGATTGACAGTCAATGTGTATTGTGATTGGTGGTTTAATTTGGTGAAGTATTTTGATTGGTCAAATTAACCTAGGTGTAAGCTTTGGCAGCTAGGCATATCGTTTTGGCTCAAAAAAGCACAAGTGCTGTTAAGGGGAATAGACTAGATAGACTTTTCTACGGAATGTTCTGCGGACATATTATCTATATTCTTATATTAGTGTTCGTGACTATATAAATGACAGATAAAAGTACAGGAGTAGGAAAAAATAATTTATATCGAGTACGCGAGTACATACTTAGTGCGTGTCAGTTTATACTGGACAATATTCAATATCGTCCATTTACTTTCTCAACCTTGTATCTGATCGAATAGTTACACAGGAAAAGCACTCATGTTCTCTATAGAATAAAGACTACTTTCCTATCTAACTATTCGATCAGATACGAGGTTGAGAAAGTAAAGGGACGATATACGAGGTTGAGTCACAGAACCGTCGATATGGAACCTCGTTGGTGATATTTACTTTTTGGATTAACTTGTATCGTAATGGTAAAAAAATTACTTTATAACATAATTTTTTTAGAGAAATATTGTTATAAAGTGTTTTTTTTTTAATTTCGGTATTGTGTTTATAAAGTATGCCAATATAAATTCGTTTTGAAGTTTATAATTCGAACTTTACGATATGAGAGTAGATAAAGGTATTTTTAAATACTTCATACAGAATAGTACTTACTTACATTTTCTATAAATTCTTCTACCAAATGATTCACCTGTCATTTACAGTTTGTTAGTAATTTTAACGCATAAACTGTTAAATATAACTTTTTTATTTTTGGTATGGCAATACCATTTAAGGAAAGTGACAAAATTAAGATATTTTTGGAGGTAGTTATTGGCGACATTATTTCGGTGCGAAGGTTCACTTTTGTTCCGAGGCAAATAGCCGACTAAATTGGTTGTTAGTACACTTTGGTAGCGAACTAAAATTCTGCATTTACTACAAAACTACGTTCCTGATTAGGGAATGCAAATAACCGGTTTTAACCGATTTTAACTGGTTATTTTCATACAAAAACGGTTAATAACCGGTTAATTTGCATTCCCTATTCCTGATTCAAGCAGTTGATACCGTAAAATGGGGTGCCTTTGGAAACGCGAGGCGACTTTGATAATTTTTTGAATTATTGATTTTGTGTAATGACTGAGTTATTATTAATCTCTTTTATTTATTTATTTATTTATTTATTGTTATTGGAGATCCAACAGCTTACAAAACAAGATAGAACCTAAATTACGTAACAAAAAGCCAATTAAAGGTTCTCACCGATAGAGACAAAGTATTTAAATAGCAGAAATAACAGCCAACGCAGGCACACACGCCGCGCTACACCAAGAGCACAAGAGAACAACCACATGTACACGCAACAATAAACAATGGTAGAGAACAAAAAGTGAATAATAAACACTTATAGCCTAAGTGAAGAAGTTTTGACTGAGTAACCGCCTAAGCGTAGATATAGGTGTGTTAAATAAATCTAAATCAATACCCTTAGCACAAATGTTAAGGGTTTTACCCGCTCGCAACAAAAAGGAGTTCCGCCGATAGTTAGTCGACACAAGAGGAATTTGAATTAGTGGGTTAAACCGCAGTGAGGCCGCTGGTACCCGGAAGCTAACTTTCCTCAAGAGATCTGGGCAATCGACTTGTCCAGAGACAATCTTAAGGTAATATGTTAGGTCAGCAATCTCACGCCGTTTGTACAGTGGTAGAAAGTGGTGACGTTTGCAAAGGGTAATATAATCCACAGACTTATAATTTATTTTTAGCCGGAAGGATAGAAATCTTAAAAACTTTTTCTGTACTCTTTCAATTCTGTCAACATAGCATTTATATTTAGGGTTCCAAATTTGCGATGCGTACTCAAGATTGCTCCTCACCAGAGCACAGTACAGGATCTTGAAAGTCTTAGCTTGAGTGAAATGTGTACAGCTTCTCATGACGAATCCCAACGCTTTGGAGGCTTTATTTATAATAGCTTCCACATGTTTTTCGAAGGTTAGTTTACTGTCATGAATTATTCCAAGATCCCGGACCCAGGGTTCAGAAGAAAGTTTTAGTCCCTTCAAGCTGTAGTCAAAGTGAACAGCTTGGTTCTTACGTGTAAAGGTAGTTACTGAACATTTTGCTGGATTTAAATCTAATTTATGGCGTTCGCAGTACGATTCAAGTCTACTTAGATCAGCTTGTAAATGGCCCGCATCCGCAACTGAAGAAATGCCAGAAAATAATTTCATGTCGTCAGCGAAACAGAGTAGATGAGAAAATTTAAGACATGAATTGACATCATTTATGAAAAGGGCGAAAAGTAAAGGACCTAATAAAGACCCCTGTGGCACACCGCTGGGTACGGACAACCAGGCGGATGTAAAATTATTAACTACAACAGCTTGGGATCTTCTATCGATATAAGATGCGAACCACCGAAGGAGGTCCCCTCTTATACCAGCCTTCAGAAGCTTCTCCAGGAGTAAATTATGATCGATCCGATCAAAGGCTTTGCTATAGTCGGTGTAGATGACATCCACCTGCCGCCCACCAACCATGGAGTCCGTCAGGAAGTCGTTAAAAAGTACGAGGTTTGAGACTGTCGACCGACCCCTTACAAACCCGTGTTGGGAAGGATTGATGGTCTGTTTCAGAGCTGTGTACAATTGGTTATATACAACCTTTTCGAAGATTTTAGATATTATACATAACTTGGATATTGGTCTATAGTTGGTTACATCCAGCTTAGAACCTTTTTTATGCACAGGTGAAATAAAAGCTAATTTCCAAATATGAGGCATGTGGGACTCTGAAAGGGATCTCTGGAAAAGCAAGGCAATAGGGATAGATATGGTATCGGAGCAAGGAATGAGGAAACGGGCTGGCAAGTGATCGGGACCTGCCGATTTGTTGGGGTCTAGTTTTAAAATAAGGGAGCGAATTTCATCAACATCGACACGAATGTCAAAAATATCACAGGTGGCATCTGAGTTGGAACCCGATTCAGAGGGAACCACTAACGGATCTTGGTTATCTAAAAATGTGGAATGAAAATAAGAGGCAAATAGATCACAAATAGTTTCTCCCGAGGAAGCCACTGAATTTCCCAGCGAAACACTACTCGGGATACTAATGGACTTAGATTGGGTCTTAATGTAAGACCAAAAGTTTTTTGGATTCACCTCAATCGATTTTTCAACAGACTTAATGTAATTACGGTAACAATTACTCTCCAGAACACGTATTCTGTCCCGAAGTAGTTTGAATGAAGCCAGATCGGAGTGGTTGCCGTATATTCTAAATTTTTTTAAATATTTATATTTCTCTTTTATAGATTTGACTAAAGCTGGCGAATACCAAATAGGATAGGAATCTATTTTTTGTAATTTAGTAGGTATATAAGTAGATATTAAATTATTAATAGTGTTATAAAAGTAATCAACTGAATCATTTAATGACGTTACAGCGAATATAGACGACCAATCAATGTCGGAGATTGCCTTGTTAATAGCGACAAAGTCGCCTTTACTGAAAATGTAACGAGTTCTATGTGCAGGCTTCAAAACCTCAAAGTCGATATAGTGCAAGGAGATATTTAACGCCCCGTGATGGGGATCGACGGGCACAAGGGGATCTGAGGAACCGGTAACAACCGCGCAGTCATTTGACAAAACTAGATCCAATATTTTGCCGAAGGCATTAACAACGCCATTGTACTGGCTGAGATTAAGCGTGCACAGGTCGTCTACGAGTGAGCACTCGTGGCCGCCAGCCGGATCACTCGGAGATAAAGAGCGACATTACTTTCATATGTTTCATATGCGAGCGCAAAATATTAGTAGTTAAAGTACAGGTCGATTCACAAGAGCTGGCACGAATGGATTGAATGAGTGAACGAAAGTATACAAGTGTGTAAAATAATAACATGTTTTCGGTTTGAAATTCGAACGTCGGTTCAAAGGACGGCTCACACAGTGATAGGTGACATTACTTTTGTTCATTCCATTCGTGCCAACTTTAGTGAATGTACCTGTATTTTCGGGCATATTGGATTTAAAACCTTCGAAACCTAAAACCACTATTTTTTGACATGCTTCGGGGGTGACTGATATTGTGATGTAAACACAGGGATAATCAAAGTAGCCCCATTTTAGGAATCGAGATTTGCAGCTGCTTTTTTTTCCTACTAAGCCGTCTCCCGTACTGCCCTCCTAAATAAAAAGGACGCATGCGCAATTTGATGGTCAAAGTAAATTAAACCCTCCATCTTAAGAAATAAGGTCACTTTTACATACGCGGTTCTATGAGACATACGCCCTTTTTTCTAAGGACGGCAGCGTAGTCTACCTCTAGCTGCTTTAAGTTACTCCAAATGAGTAGTCGCCAATTCAATATTTTTTATAATTTATTTTACTATTACCTCGCCTCGTGTGGTTGCCGAGTTAGAATAGTGCCACTCCATGTCTTCCCGTGGATGTCGTAAGAGACGACTAAGGGAATAAAGGCTTGTAGTACTGGTAGGCGATGGGCTTGCAACCTGTCACTAATACGCTGGTAAACATCTTAGCCTAATTGTGCAAATTGTGGTTATAGAATTATCAACAAGTTTTTAGAGATGTTTGTAATTCTGTAGCTCTGCCTACCCCACTCTGGGAATGAAGGCGTGAGATTATGTATGTATGTGTATTTTACTATTAAATGCGGGAGTTACAGACGATTTATTTTTAAAATTAATCAATCTAACCCTATTTTACGGTACCTCATTTTAAAGACTGGAATCTCCTATTTTAGATATTTTCCTTATTTGAGGTTGCCATAAAGAAAACTAAAAAACTTCATGGTCATCTTTTTTAGCTTTAGCTGTTATCCAACTTGTGACATTTCAGGTTCTCTTCAAATACGCTGCCCAAAGCACAGCTGTGGACATGTGGGCGGCCGGCATCGTACTCGCCAGCATCCTCTCGGCCCGCTATCCTTTCTTCAGAGCCACCGACGACATGACGGCGTTGGCCGAAATCACTGCCCTACTTGGCACCACTGCCATGCACAAAACAGCCAAGGCTCTCGGTAATTTATTTGACCCCCCATTCAAAAAGAGGGGTGTTATAATCAGACCCTATCAGTGATGAAAAAGAATTTTTGAAATCGGATCATAATTGACGGAGAAATCAATCAGTCAAATTGTGAACCTCCTTTTTTTAAGTCGGTTAAAATACTCAAACCTTCTCCTAAGTGTAATAAATACTTTTGTGAAAACCGCATCAAAATCGGTCCAGCCAAACGCGAGATAATTGCGATCAAACATACATACACACATACAGGTCAAATTGTGAACCTCCTTTTTTTTAAGTCGGTTAAAATACTAAAACCTTCTCCTCAGTGTAATAAATACTTTTGTGAAAACCGCATCAAAATCGGTCCAGCCAAACGCGAGATAATCGCGATCAAACATACATACATACATACATACAGGTCAAATTGTGAACCTCCTTTTTTTAAGTCGGTTGAAATACTAAAACCTTCTCCTAAGTGTAATAAATACTTTTGTGAAAACCGCATCAAAATCGGTCCAGCCAAACGCGAGATAATCGCGAACAAACATACATACATACATACATACATACAGGTCAAATTGTGAACCTCCTTTTTTTTAAGTCGGTTAAAATACTAAAACCTTCTCCTAAGTGTAATAAATACTTTTGTGAAAACCGCATCAAAATTGGTCCAGCCAAACGCGAGATAATCGCGAACAAACATACATACAGGTCAAACTGAGAACCTCCTTTTTTGAAGTCGGTTAAAAATATAATGAAATCGAATCATAGGGTTGTCACACATTTATTTCGTGTACATGTGACATATTGGTATGAAAAGTTTTTGTTTGAAAACTATTTATAATATCGCCTTATAATAAAACGACAGATCTGTGCGGGTATGTATTTTCGTTTACTTCTCTGAAAACTGAAAAATTGAAGGCTCAGGATGACTTCGGCCACAGTTCCATCTCGTCAACTTCTTAAGTCGTTCTCGTTCGCATATGGTCTCCTGTTTCGATTCGCCAGCATTCCTATATCGTCACTTCCCTATCTCGTCCGCTTTCTTACGTGGGCCACTGTACCAACTAGTTTACATTCGTAATTAGACTACAGTGCCAATTCGTCAACATCCCTTATTAGTCTACAATGTCGACTCGTCAACATTCTTATTTAGACCACAGTGCCAACTCGTCAACTATATAGTAAAAATATTGAACACCCAGACTCGAGTACAAATATGCGGACGAGTTGACACTGAGTTCGATACAGGAATGCGGACGAGTTGGCACTGCTGACCAAGGAGTACTGAGGTCGATAAAAGAAAGTGGACGAGTTGGCACTGTGGTCAAAATAGGAATGTAGACAAAATGGGGTATTGACGATATCAGAAAGTGGACGAGTTAGGAATTACATGCTGACGACATGGCATTGTGGACGAGTTAAGAAGATGACGAAATAGGACTGTGGACAAAGTCGCCCTGAGCCAAATTGAAAAATACTACGCGGAAATGCTCTTTCAGTTTGGTACGCAGTATAAAATATAACCTCAAACACATATTTTGTACTAAGTCGACAGCTGTCAAATCGGCCTTCTTAGAACGACCAAACTGTAGGAGACAATTACTAACTTTTTAAGTGATAACAATCGACATTCACAGATTTTTGATAAAATGTACATCGACAGCGAGAAAATCGACAGATTTCAGTTTTTTTTTTTATAATAATAATAATAATAAAAATATTTATTCACAACAACACACAACAAAGAAAAAAAGAAAATACATATATATAAAAAAAAAAAAAAGGTTGTTGTGAAACGGTCCCAACTCAGCATGTGCCAGCTGTTAAGCCAGCGCTGGTCTTCCGTTGAGACCGCTCGGTGGCAGCACGGAAGGTGACACAAACAATTTACAAATAAGGTGACACAAACAATTTACAACTTAAATAAAAAACACTACATAATATGTATGTAGTTTTCATTGCCAATATGTGCCATTTCTATTAAGGATTAAAATACTCTTTGAGACCAACTAAGGTTAGAGTACTAGAACACCCACAAATCAAAGAAAACTTTTTCAATGCAGTTCTAGTGAATAATACTTTCACATCGTGAAAACTCGGAACTCACGTTTACTTCCGAATGATCGTGTCTATGAATTATTGAATTATTATGTGACATGTTTGTATTAAATAAATAGAGTACTTTAGTTATCAGTGTCAAACGTCAAACCACGAGTTTGAAATATATCACACCGAGATGTTAAAACCACCACGATCAAATATATAGAAATTAGGTATAGGTAAACAAGAAGAAATATAAATAAATGTTGAAAATAATTTCACAGGCTTGTCGATCTAAAAGTTTCCCAGGTCTTCATGCTTTCGGTATGACTATTAAAAAGAACTGAAAACAAACTTAATCTTGATTAACAAAAAAATACTCTGGTATTAACGACTCTATATCGATTATCACTCTCGCGATGCTACGTTCCTCCACGTTGTCTTGATGGGTACTGAGTCAGACTGAAGTAGCATGACAAATACGAACAATTCCGAGAAAATACGATGTGAAAGGATATTTCACTACATCTGTACAGGCTTGGTTAGGTTCCCAGGGCGGGTTAGGCTTGTTGATAACCACAACCACGTTTTGCACAATTAGGCAAAGATTTTTACCATTGCATGTCTTACGTCCTTCGGTGCACAGTATACTATATCTTCTCTTTCCCCAGGTTGCCGTCTGGTCACCTCGAGCCCTCGGCACGGCATCTGCCTCCGCAAGCTATCCGCCCACCTGCGCGGCCGCAGCAAGGCGCCGCGCCCCCCCTCCCCCCTCTGCCAGGAGTGCCGCATGCGCTCGCTGAACTGCATATGCCTGGATCTCTCTGTGCCGGTGAGTTTACTGCCTCTTAACAGCCTTAAAATAACATAACAAAAATCAAGCTTTAAAAACCCCCCAACAAACAAAAACGTCGTATAAGTCTTGAGTTATACGACATAAAGTTGATAGCAGTCTTATAATGGTAATGAGATGACTACTAGGTCCTATAGAAGTCTTTAATTTAACCCACACTATCTTGTTTTGTAGGACGTATTACTGGGGCCATTTTTGCGTTTAGTAAACGTTATTATAACGTTAGTGTGACTTAGCTATTACTATCAAGGTATTAAGATAACGTTTACTAAACTTTTAAACGACGTTAAATTGTTAGTTGGGCCGACTGTTGCTAACCAACTTTAAATCGTTATAAATACTAAAGGATCATTCAAATAGAAAAACGATGAAAGAAACCTAAAGATGATTTTTAAATACCTATTCAACGATACCCCACATGTCATAATTCGTCAACTTTTTTTTCTTTTTTATAACATGGCGTCTGGTTGCCGCCATATCGATTTTTTATTAGTGTCATATCTTTAGTGACACTCACAAGATTATGACAAAACGATTGACATAAGAATCATTAAAATCGGTCCACGCGTTTAGTTTCTAAATTCTTTAGTATCTTTTCTTCGAGCGTGTCCCATCACTACGCCTAATGGCGCACACCTGATTATTCGTTGACTTTGAATCACGGTGCACTTGTCGCCCCCCGCGCCCCACCATTTTGGTATAATGAGATACTAGACAAAATTGTCCGAAGCAGAGTTTATAGGGTAAGTGGTCTGTGGGCCCACCATACTGCAAACATGGAGTTCTTTGTAAGTGGGACTTTGAATCTACCATCAAGGCAATAAAGTTCAAATACGTTTGGTCGTCCCATTTTCAGTTTATGAACATAGGAAAATAAACCTTATTCTTATATGCAACACAGTCTAAATTGCCTTGATAATGTAAATCCTATTGCACACTGCGCCTTACGAGGTTAATACAGTCTATCTACAGTACAGATGTAGTGAATAATCCTTTCCCATCGTTTTTTGTCGGATAAGTTCGTATTTATCTTGCTTTCTCAAATAGCTTCAGTACCCATCAATAAGCCAACTGAGACAGGAAGATAAATCGTCCCTTTACTTTCTCAACGTCGTATCTGATCGAATAGTTAGATAGGAAAGTAGTCTTTATTCTATAGAGAACATGAGTGCTTTTCCTGTGTAACTATTCGATCAGATACAAGGTTGAGAAAGTAAATGGACGAAATACGAACTTTTCCGACAAAAAACGATGGTAAACGATTATTCACTACATCTGTAGACCGGGAGATACTGACACAAAATTTCCGGTCATTTGTACCAGTATGGCGACCCTTCAAGGGTCTAATTACGTAATGACGAAAAGGAAAATGATGGTCATAGCGCTGGTACCGGCGGCCCAAACGCGTGGGCGTGCATTTGGAACCGTCGGAAAAGTATGGCATGGTGATTTTCGTGAACGACTACTCGACGATGATGAGCGGTGCAACAATTAGCCTGGTACAAATGGTTCGATTGTTTTTTTTTTAATTAACGTGTTTTCGTCGGTATGGCGGGCTGTAAGCCACACCGGAGAAGTATGGCATTACGCTACCGCCTACTTCTTTTTTCATCGACTTTCGTAATTTATCCGACACGTTCGAACCAGCGCTATGATCATTTTCCTTTTCGTCATTACGTAATTAGACCCTTGAAGTGTCGCCATACTTGGTCCAAATAACGGGAAATTTTGTGTCAGTATCTCCCGGTCTATGTACCCTTACTAACTCAAAACCCCTCCCCAGGCGCACGAGTTTGACCCTGAACGCACGTACGCCAACTTCCCGGACTCCGCCTTCGCCCTGGCCGCCCGCCTACTGGACCCGGACCCTCGCAGCCGCATCACCGCCGCCGAGGCCCTGAAGCACCCCTTCATGAGGATGCCCGAAAGCATTGATCTTACTTCATGTTAAGTTAGCCATTCTGTAGCCCATCTTGCGTTAGCAGAGTTAGAACTTTTGGCGGCAAATCGTGGTTCTAGAATCCATGGAGTCGCTTTTTTTATATATTTTAAAATTCATTTATTCATTCAACCGCTAAACCAATTTAACCGATTCGTTGCGTCTTCCATTTTCGATAACTTTTGGCTGTGGCGGCGTACAATTAATTCATGACACGCCAGGCGTGCCATACGCTATAGGTATCGTACTAATAGAACGCGATTGCGGGTCATCGCAAGCTCGCGCGACTGTTTGTGTGTAAACTGTCATATAAACAGTCGCGCCAACTTATCATGAACATACCACCTTGATTTTGATCTTCAGTATTGTCATAATAATATTTCAAAATGCATTCATTTGTTAAACCGCTAAACCAGTTTAAATGAATTTTGGTATGGAGGATATCTCTGCTGTGAAAGCGTTACAAACAAGCAAACATTAGTAGGTATGGAATAATCGAACTAAAAATGCATTAAGTTCATTTTGAAATATGACCATACTGAAGGTCAAAATCAACGTGTCATGTATGGAAATAGCGACTCTATGGATTCTCCAACCACGATATGCCACCGAAATCCTAACCCTAGTTATAAGTTTATAAGATCCACATTTAAAATAGGATGTCCTATTTAAGTTTGACAAGTCTTTTGCGTTGGGAGAACTATACTCCGTTTGTTTAGGTACTTAAAAAAATGTAAACAATCCAAACCACGTGGCATCGATAAACAGCCAATCAAATCTGTTTTATCGCACTTTGACGTCTCAGTGTTCTGCTTCTTGGCTGACGAACTGTATGACGTGGTTGTTTTGTTTACATCTTTTTAAGTCCCTAAACGAACGGAGTATAACCATGGATGCTAAAAGCATGTTCCAAAGAAGTTACAGTAGTACAAATGAGTCATACACACTCGAAAAAACAAAAGTTGTCTCTCCTGTGGTCAATAGTTAAAGGCTTGTGAGCAAATTTATGTTTTTATTTGATAGGTCTAAAGTAACCTGACGCCGTTTATGCGGATCAAATTAGACCTTAAAAACGTTAACTTTGGGTATGTCCACAGAAAAGACCGTAACCTAAATCTGTGTATGACCCAAATATAAGACACTAGCTTCTGCTAGCGACTTCGTCCGCGTAGATTTCGTATTTTGGTCATACCACGGGAACCGTTCATTTAGTCGAGGTAAAATGTAGACTATGTTACTAAGGGATAACGTAGCATTCTAATGTTTCGTTACAAACATACAAACCTTTCCTCTTTATAATATTAGTGTAGACAACGATGTAAACATTTTTGAAGGCGCGAATACATTTTAGCCAATAAGGCAGTGCGTTTAAAAAAGTGCGTAAAATCTTCGACGGCTATTGGTCAAATGTTTGGCAGCCATTTTGACGCCGTCGACCGCCATTTTGTTTAGCAGCGCGTCAGTTGTCATTGTATATTCTACTTTATTCGTAACACAACAAGGTCTATATCGGATTGATGTTTACGTTCGTTTATCTTCGGCATGACGAAGATTGCCGACGTAACTTACATTTGTGTTTTTAAGTCATTCATGAGTATGAATTTAGCCGGAATTTATACATCGACAAACGCTATGCATATATTCGTAAGTCGTAACAAAATGTATGTAGATACAGTACGATTAATTAGCCTTTGACACTCGGCAATTCTCGACATTCATCGGGAGAGATCGGAAGTGCAAATGACACGAGACACATTGCTGCATATTCATAAAATCATAGTGTGCACTTACAGTCTAAAACAGTAATGTAAATCACACGCAACAATTTAAAAAAAAATACAGTTGACCTATGAATAACACAGGTGTGGCTTGATTTAATTATTATCGGATTACTAAAAACACAAATATTAAATTAGTAAGTGTAAATTACAGATAATTTCATCCAAGCAAATTCCTTTGATTGTGAAAGCTTACCCATCACATATCGCACCTTCAGAACAATAGTGACCTAATTCAGAAATTTTAAATTTCGAGTTGGGTCTCTATAATAATAAATTTATGACTTAAAGTTTGAAAGCCCAAATTTTGAATTAGGTCACTATTGTTCTGAAGATGCGATGTCAATAAAAGTTGCTTATAGTCTATTTGAATACTTACCCCTTACTAATAAACGTAAAGTAACGGTGGTATAGCTATACAATGTTTTGTCCTTATCTGTCTTTGTGACATTTGAATTTGACAGATAAGGACAAAACATTGTATAGCTATACCACAGTTACTCAACGTTTATTAGTAAACGGGAGTAGTGTATTAATGAAGTTTCTATACTTTGATTGAAGTTTTATTATTAATAATACTAAATAGGTTTGAATTTTATCTGAGTAAATTCTAAGCTTGTGTATGCTCTAGGTGAAAACACGAACCTTTACGATTAAACCCGAGGTGTGCCGAGTGTCAAAGTGGAAATAATCGTATTGTACTCCTACAATACTGCCTTCCTTAGAGAAAAGGGCGTATGTCTCATAGAACTGCGTATTTTTTTGTGATCTTATTTCTTAACGTGGAGGGTTAAATTTGCTTTAACTATCAAATTGCACATAAGTCCTTTTTATTTAGAAGGGCAGAATAGCACACGCTTAAAATGAGCTCATTGACACACGCATAAAACAATTTGTGTAGGATGTGCGTGCATAGCTACGTCGCACTGGCTTCTGGATTAAGCTACATCATTACTATATAGTAGCAAGATGGGTTATAAACTAGATACAGTCTCAAGAAGCATTTCGCGGAAATTATTCTGAAATCAAAGTGTAGGTAATTCACTTCAGGAGCTCTAGCACAAATATTTGAATCAAAAATCACGACAACATTTCTATCAGTTCCGAATCTATACGTAACACGAACCTCTAAAATAGACTCACGTTTCCATACATTTTAAGCACACCTATTTAATGGCGATACGGAAGTAAACGTCAATGCCAGTGTCAAGTTTTAGTTTTAAGTACAATCCATACATACAGTAATCTCGACGACGTTAACACACAAGGCAATATAGTTTAAATGTGGAAACGTGAACAAATTAATACACTGGTACTGATGTGCAAGTTGGGGAAAGTTTCCAAAAAGTTGGAAAAGTTCTAAGAAATTTCCGGAAACTTTCACTTATCACGGAAATTTTCAATCCCCTTACAGAAATTTGATAAGTTTCCAAAATTTTCCTACATGAAATGTTCCGCAATTTTGGAAAGTTTCCTTTGGCATATCAGTACACTGGACCTCATATATCCGGCCGCGAACAGAATGGGATTAGATATTGGGAATAGATATTATTAATATCCTAGTATTTTTAAAGTATAATTAACAACCAGTGATCATTTCGATGGTCGTTTGATAAACATAGTCTTGTCAAAAAGTCAGTATGTTAGTATTTATTCGGAGAGTATTATTTATTTATTTATTATAATACACTAGCAGCTCTTTGAGCTGATGCGTGTATATCACAGCACTTGAATCTATTAAGTTTTTAAAAACTTATCAAGTCTATTTTTAAAGGAGTTCACTGAGAATGCACTAATAGCAGTTTCTGGCAAAGTGTTCCACAGTTTCACCACGCGATTCGACATGAAGTCGCACCTTCAGAACAATAGTGACCTAATTCAGAAATTTTAAATTTCGAGTTAGGTCTCTATAATAATAAATTTATGACTAGAAGTTTGAAAATTTTGAATTAGGTCACTTTTGTGCTGAAGGTGCGAAGTTTCTCCTAGGGTTGCTAGCACACAGAGGCTTGACTAGCTTCATGGAGTGCCTTCTTAACCTTGTGTCCTGGCTTAATGTGCACATGTTTTTCAGATTAGCTAGGTTATATTGTCCATTCAATATTTAATGTCTCAATATGATCCCTTCGTTTTCTTTTTTCCTCCAATGTTGTCAAATTTAGTTCCAATACGCGTTCTTCATAGGGTCTATCTTAGTATTTATTCGGAGAAATACTGGAAAAGTGCCGAGTCTAAGTACCCGAAACCGACGTGCGTGCTGACTCGATGTATGAATGTGGAAGAAGCGAAAGGGATTTGTCAGGATCGTAGCAGGTGGAAAGAAGTGGTCTCTGCCTACCCCTCTGGGAAACAGGCGTGATTTAATGTATGTATGTAAAAGTCAGTATGTTAGTATTTATTTCTCTATATAAGTATGTTTATGCTTAGTACCCACAGCTTAATTTTGGACTAGGTCAATCTCTTTTTTTATGTATTTATGTAGTATTATTAAGTTTGGTAGGAAATATCGCGGTAGATTGAAAAGCCGATGCCGAGAAGTATTTTTAATGTGGATTATTTTACGATGGGTTACTTTCAGTAAAAACTTGTTACTTTTAGCTCAGCATCGTAATCTCATAAGACTCATAGATATAATATACAACGTGTCCCAAAACTCAACGATAAGCCGGCACCAGAGGATGGAGCTGCTTATGATTAGTCGAGAAAAAATAAAAAAGATAAAAAAGATAAAAGAAATTTATTTAGTAAGTAGGCCGCTCGGGCACTTTTACACGTCAAGATACTACCAATACCAATACCAATAAGGAAAAGATATATTTTTTTCCTTATTTTTTCTCGACTAATCATAAGCAGCTCCATCCTCTGGTGCCGGCTTATCGTTGAGTTTTGGGACACGTGGTATAACCAGAGATACGAAAATTTGGCAACATTACTCGCAATAATGTGGACATCAGGAGTGGCCATTAATATTGATCTATTGAAGTTTGCTCCGAAAAGGAATAAACTAACCACGGAAAATGTATAAAATTACTGTTTATTTGCTTTAATAAATCTAAACAATAACAAGTCTTGGTATTATTACTGACTTGCAAAGGTTCAAAATTATTTTTCGGGTAAGTAAATCAATGTAATTTAATTTGTTTAATTAAAATCTTTGGAGTCATGTCCACATTATTGCGAGTGATGACGCCCACTGGTCCGATCTCTGTAGATAACATAAATGAAAAAAGTATTCACGTTACGGTACCTTAAGTAGCTATCATTTTTCACTTTCGCCAGGTGCCACATCTTTTGTTTTATACATAGCTTGCCTACTGTAAGAACGCATATATGCGTTGAGGGCACTGGGTTGAATTCAGGGGAACGCTTATATGCGTTGCTGGCAGTGACTGTGTTAAGTTCACGGTTGGGTATCATTTCCATTCTGATCGCGGTCTGATAATGTAAAATAATTAAACACAATTTGACACTACATGTAAAAACGTATTCTCAAAGTATTCCACATTCAGTATTATATTTATATATATTGTTAACGGGGAAACCTTGTAACAACTTTAAGCTAGCCTAGTAGACCCTACGAAGTTTGCACCCCTGGAATTCCGAGTCAATGCAAATATTTGTGCGAAAGCAAGTATTTTTATGTACAATTAGATTAGTAAGTATATGTTTCTCTATATAAGTAAATGTATTGATGTCTATTACCCATAGTGTAAGGTTAGAATTAACATTGGGACGGTCAATGTGTGAGATTGGCCTGTCCAACGATATGAACAGTCATCTGATTCACTTTAACTGAACGCATGTCACGCTGTGATAGAAATTCTCATTGACGTTACTATTTCTATTTTCGTTCACACGTGTACTTGCGTCAGTAGCTATTTTGACATCAAAATCCGGTCACTGGATATGTATTATTAGTTAATTATATATTATGTTTATTGACATCATCATCATTCGCCTGTACTGATGTGCAAATTGCGGAAAGTTTCCAAAAAGTTGGAAAAGTTCTAAGAAATTTCCGGAAACTTTCACTTGAAATATAGGAAATTTAAATTTATGAAACGGAAAGTTTCAATCCACATACAAAATGTCGATAGTCACTTTCTAGCCATTATGTTTATTGACATAAAATAGTAATACAAATACAATTAATCCATGAAATATGTGGCGTTATCTATGAAAATGGACCTTATTGTCGATGGCGCTTACGCCGCACTGCGTCACGCGACGTTGTATTTATATCGGAGCATGTTTAATAATGGCGGAAACGCCATCGACAATAAGGTCCCTTTTCATAGATAATGCTAATAATTATAGGTCAGAAGTAAAACACAAGTGAATTACCTATGTTTGTGTAAGATTAACGTAATTTATCGATCCTTACCAGATAGATTTCTACAGCTGATGGCGTTCGCTAAATAAATCTTGGTTAGCCCTAGTAGGCAGGCTGATACTACAGTCATAGAGTCATAGCTCATAACTGAGTAGGTCCTGCGTACTGATGTGCAAGTTGCGGAAAGTTTCCAAAAAGTTTGAAATGTTCTAAGAAATTTCCGGAAACTTCCACTGGAAATATAGAAAATTTAAATGTAAGAAACGGAAATTTTCCTACATGAAATGTTCCGCAATTTTGGAAAGTTTCCTTTGGCACATCGGTAGTCCTGCGGTAGTGGAGTGGGGCGGGAGGGGTACATGTGACGTAACAGAACTATCTCGCTATAAACGTGATGATGAATATTTACAAGTATGTACCTAAATTGAATAGGGAATTCCTGATTTTTGTTCCGAACTTCAATAAATTCGAATTCATGTAACAAACATGTTACATGACGTCACAGAGCATATCGGAACTCTCTGTCTAATTAGCGGTTTAAAATGCTGGCATTGATTTCCCTTTATTAATTTTGTGTGATTAGTATTATGTTACTGTATATATTGACTAGCTTGTTGCCCGCGTCTCCGTACGTGTTGATATCGTTTATTGCTATTCCCTCGGGAACTATTCAATTTTTCGGCATCAAAAGTACTCTATTCCCATTCTTACTTAATCTTTGTAATTTAACCACACTAATTTATTTTTCTTGTGGAAATAGTAAACGGGCCAATCCACAGGATACCTATCTCAAGATGGCAAATGCCCTATCAACTGAAGACTTAGATGGAACGCCTCTGTGCCAGTCGTTTCATTGGTTGTCTTAGCTCACACCGGAACACAATGCGAACACTAAAGCTTAGCGGCTAAGCGGAGGTGAACGCGTAGATGCTCGTTTAAAAATAAAGGATCACAGTTTTTAATATCTAGCTGAGTAAAATTTGTATGGACCAACTTTTAATCATAACCAGAGGTCGGAATAGGTAGTGCTTATTAACCTAAACTTGACTCATGTTCATTCATGCGTGAGTGAGATGGGGATACGTTATTGAATGAAGATGCAACAAGTTTAGGTTAATAAGCACTACCTATTCCGACCTCTGATCATAACAGAGACAATAAATTATAAATCGAAATCGCTCGCATTGCGTGTGAGACGTTCACAGTTTAATACAATGTCACACGAGCGCCGTGACGCGTGTGGGCTTAAAAAATCCCTTTTTTTGCGTTCGGAAATGTTAAAAATCCCGATGTGGCCCCAAAATGTAATACGTTGTTGTCCAATTCGTTACCAACATTACTCGGTAACAAAACGGAACGTTACACAGATCCGTCCGATTTTTTGGTAGTTCTCGTGTGTTTTTCAAGGCGTCCCTGTGTTGTCTTTACCAATACACAAAACACTGTAACCACTTGTGATTTCTTTACGCGGATAGCCACTGAAGCTAGCAGTCCGATTCCTGATTATCAGAGCCCGGAATTTTCGTAGCGCTTTTGAGCTGTCATAGAGACTTCTCGTCTATCGACATCCGATATACAATATGTAAATCAATAAAAACAGAATACAATATTTAAAATATGATTACGAGTAGAAGTAAACAACAGGCTGTCTTATCGCGAATGAGCGATCTCTTCGAGATAAGCTTTAAATGCCAAATTTCGGAAATTATAAATAGGAATTAAAATAATATTTTATTGTTTTAAATAAAATAAAAAATGGATTTCCTATGCCTTTTAAACATTTTTCGATAGAAATTGAAACAAGAATTGCTATCGATAAGTTTTCATTGCAAATCTCTATTTCATGTATTCAAGTACTCAAAAGTTATCTGAGTGACATCGCTCTTTAGCGATAAGACCGCCCGTTGTTTACCTCTACTTTTAAACTTCTTTAATTATTCTATAATGTATCGATAAAATATGTATATCGGAAGACGACAGACGAGATGTCCATTTGACAGCTCAAAAGTGCTACGAAAATTTCGAGCTCTGCTGATTATATAAAAAAAACAAATCGTCGCTTTACTTTCTCAACCTCGTATCTGATCGGATAGTTAGATGGGAAAAGCACTCATGTTCCTTAAATAATACAGACTACATTCCTATCTAACTATTCGATCAGATACGAGGTTGAGAAAGTAAAGCGACGAAATATTTGTGTGACGAACGCGAGTATTTGTCCCAGTGTGGGGTGTTCTATATATAAGTATTTATTTCTCTATGTAAGTATGTTTACTGTTGCCTAGTACCCATAGTACAAGCCTAGAGCTTAGTTTGGGGCTAGGTCAATTTCGTCATAAATTTTAAAAAACCTCGTACCTCATATTTCGTGACGTACGATTTTAAACTTGAACTTTATGAGTATTAAGTTCAAACTCATACATCTCGAATCAGATACGAGTTTTTTCTAAAGTAGTAACGATTTGTGTGAGTGTCCCCTAATATTTTTTATTGATGCTGTGACTGTGATGTTTTTACCCTATTGGGTGACCTAGATATTCACTAATCCTGTTCATGTATTTAATAAAATTAATTGTGGCATTATAAAGGGACCTTATTGTCGATGGCGCTTACGCCGCACTGCGTCACGCGACGTTGTATTTATATCGGAGCGTCTTTAATAATGGCGGAAGCGCCATCGACAATAAGGTGTATATATAACGTCACAATTATTCAATTTGAATTCTAAATGAATTGAAAATAGCAGTGTTGCTAAGAGTTCGATACATGAATAAAGAGATCACTTTGCATTGTATTTACAAAGTGTACCTCTATTTTTGAATGTAGATTTAGTTAAGATGAATCCAATTCACATTCGGGAATTGACATTAGGAAATTAGCATAGTTTAAAAACTGACTTAATAATCGTTTTTTCTGCTTAGGCATTGACATCTTACCTATTAGCATTAATAACTTGGCTGTATCAATGAACTGACGTTGGATTAGATCTCAAGACTCGTCAGATGTGTCATTTTCAGACCTAGGAATATACTCGGCAAAATTAAATGACAGCTAGGGATTGCGTATATCGATAAACTCAATTATCGATGCTTTTCCCGTATACTAGTTATAATGATAGTTTTATTTGTAAATAAAATTTTATTGAAAATATGCAAATGAAACAAAATAGCAACTTAATTCTGGTTATACTTTATTTTAAAAGGATTTTTGAACCTTCACTCATCATCGTCATATTTTTTTCCTTATTGTGTATTTTAGAATGACTGTCATTTGAATTTGTTGGGAGTAAAAAAATATGATGATTAGTGAAGCTTAAAAAATCCTTTAAAAATTAAAAATAACCAAAATTATGTTGCTATTTTGTTCCATTTGCATACACACTAAAAAAATATTTACAAACAAAACTTGGAGCGATCACTAGTATACGGGAAAAACATCGATAATTGGGTTTATCGATGTAGGCAATCCATAGCTGTCATTTAATTTTGCCCCGTATGTTCCTAGGTCTTGTCATTTATTAATGACTTGACTTTTACTTTGACGTGAATTATAGTACGACTGTACTTTTATAACCTAATTCTAGAATGAGGTCAAAAACCTTATGTATTATTTGCTATAGTCTGAATACTGGCGCTAAATCGGTTAAAAGTAAACTAAATGTATTAGGTCAATCAGCGTACGTGCTTAAAAATGTATTTTTATTTTAGTTTAAATATAAGTCATACGTTAGAACGAAGTGATTTTCTTTTGTAAGTTTTGCTATGTGATTATTATTTGTAAATAGCTTTGTTTCATTGCTTTCACACTTACAAAATTACCAAATCGAGTTATCAGTTATCACAGTGTACGTTCAGGAATAGTCCTTAAACCCTGTTCAGACTAACTTGTCTTAAGCAGTAAATAAATTTCTAACCTCAAAATGCTACTTTTTTGTACGAAACAGCTATTTTAAATAAAATAAAGCAATCACGGTCAATACATTGGCGAAGTGATGTCCAAAATGTTCTCCCAGTTTACTTTATTTACGATAAAAGAGCTGTTTTAGCCAAAAAAGTTTCAATTTGAGGTTAGAAAGTTGATTACCATATTATTATAAGACAAGTCTGAACAGGGTTTAGCAAGATTTGCTTGCCGCCCGGTTTAGACATTTATGAATGAGTCACGTGCTTGTTATGATGTCTATCGTTTTAATTTTTTAATTAGCGTTCATCTTGGGTCCCCGTTCGGTGCACTTAACCTTTTTACCTTAAGTCCTTCAGCTACGGCACCATTATCAAGAGCTGGCAACTTTGTGTTTCCTCTGGTGTAGCAGGTGTCACTGGGTGGCGGTGATATCCAAAAGCCATGTATTCAATTGAGCAGACTCAGGCCGAGCAGCCTCGACTTGAGCCAAACAGCCTCAGTTTGAGGCTGCTCGCTCTGAGGCAAGGGTCGAGGCACTTTGCGGATCAGCTCGAAGCGAGTCGCCTCAGCTTGATCCGCAATTTGCGCAGTTTACACGCGGTACACGCCCGTCTCCATCAAATGCACGGCTCGGGCTGAGGCTCCTTTGAGCATGGCAAAAAAACCGACAAAATACGGCTCGGCTTGCAGCGACGAATTCGCCTCGCGCGGTTGAGGCCGCGTCTCCACTTGTGCGGCCTTGAGGCGAGGCAGCCGCTTGATCCGAGGTTGCCTCTAGTTCTAGTGGATACGCGGCTTAACATCGGGTGACCCGCTAGCCCCTTTGCCTACTCTAAATACCAAACCTAACGCTCCTCGCTACGCTCGTCGTCGCGCCCTTGTGCTGTTATAACTGGTAACTCGGTGATGGTGGTAAAATAACCAGACTGCCAACGTTTGTATAGGAGTTAGGTTTTCATATTATCTTGTTAGAACTATTTTCTGTGTTATTGCAGTTTTGGTAGTTTGACGAACACTATCCGCCTTACTAATAAACGTTGAGTAACGGTGGTATAGCTATACAATGTTTTGTCCTTATCTGTCAAATTCAAATGTCACAATGACAGATAAGGACAAAACATTGTATAGCTATACCACCGTTACTCAACGTTTATTAGTAAGGGGGTATATAATAAACAGTGATCGGAATAGGAAGAGCTTATTTGCCTAAACTTGACGCATATTCATTCATACGTGAGTGAGATTGGAATACATTATTGAATGAATATGCATCAAGTTTAGGCAAATTAGCTCTACCTATTCCGATACCTGATTATAAATTTCTGTTGAAAAAGTAATAAAATCAAATATTAAATATTTCAATGAAATTTACATAGTCGTTACATTTCAAACTCGGATAAATCCATGCATAAGGACAGCGGATTCTGCGTCTTTTTTCAAATAGATTAAGTTTGAAATTGGAATACCAAATTTTATGGACTTATCCGAGTTTGAAATGTGAGATGTACTTGAATACCATCTGTGTATTATTTAGAGTGGTGTACGTTTAAATTATCAAGTAATTGTAAACCCGGTGTCAACGTATTGTCAATATTAGATGTGTCTTTGTCTTGGCGTGTACAGTGTGCCAAATAAGTGGTATTTCAGAGTTAACTGAAGCATTTTACGACCTTATTGTTTTAAAGCTCGCACCACATATTTGAACGACCGGACTGTGCATTATCTAATAAACATTTTCAAGTGAATCAAAATCAATTTAACTTTTCAATGCATAAATACACATAGATAAGGTAAACAACTCAATCTGTATGAAAACCAACCGTGTCACTCTTTGCTACCAACTGGGACACACCAAGAGAAGAGAATTTTCCGTTTTCCGCGCAAAATCGATTCAAAGCCGTCGCTTTTTTGGGTTATTGCAGTTTATTATCACGCAACGAGGCATTTTCTTAATTTTCGCAGCCGACCGGCTGCAACAACAGGCGCGCGGAACGTCAGTAGCGACGGCCAATCCCGACGCTTGGTCGGGGTTTAAGTCCGGATTCGGGCGCGAAGTAGATGCATTTGCGTTATCTATGTGTATTATCTGTGGAATAACCATACATCGGGGTTTTCGGTGCGGGAATGATTTAAGAAAGAGTAGAGATAAACAGATAGGTTAATTTGAGAATATATATTTTTTGCCTAATGAATTACTACCTCTCTGCGAATTGTATACCCACTATGATACAATTTTATTTTAACTCATGCAGTACCAAGGCTATGAGAAAATAATAAAAATAAATTTAATGAATTACTTACAGTAAATTTAATAGATGACACGATTTTTAGAATAAACTATTAATATTTATCATTTCATTTCTACATCGGCAGCTGTAATAGGTTCATATAAAAGTCATACATCAATCTTTACGTGTCCGATATCTGTGACCTCTTTGCTTATAAATGAGTTGGGACTTAACTGAAGAGGTTCATAATGACTGACCATTTCATTTATGAAATACTTATTGATTAACAAGTTTTTTTTTCAATTAATTATTCATTAGATAGAAACCTGCTAAGTTTATTCTGTTTTTTAAGTCATTACCTACTCTTTGGCTAATGTCAAACATTACCGCACCGAAAACCCCGATGTATGGGAATAACCCGTAAGATGCTCAGTTATTTACTTGGCTATGATTGAATTGCATGTGCAAAACTAATCAACACGAGGCATTGAAAAGTAAAAGTTCGCTGTTGATATATAATATAATGTAACGCTGGCCGCTCGTTAAATATAATAATATTGCAAAAGCTGACAAGTTTATCTAGGACTCTCGCCATCATGATACCTCCATTGAAACAGGGTCCGTGTGAAATTTGTCACGTGTCATTGAGTTATGTAACTCGATCGATAAATGCAGCTGTGCATTTATTTTGTTGTTTTTAAGTTTCTTATGTGTATACATATGTTAAGTAAGTGGACACATGGACAATATTGTTAACGTTAAAAGGCCTGGTTATTCCCACATGTTACCACCAATTTGTTACCACTGGTAACAGCTGGGATTTTTTTTCCCGCCTGTTACCACTGGTAACTACTGGGAATAAAAATTCCCAGCTGTTACCACTAAACTGATTGGTGGTAGTTATCACCAAATATATTAGTGATAACAAATGGGAAAAATATTCCCACTTGTTACCACCGAGTATTTTAGTGGTAACAGGTGGGAAAAAAAATCCCAGCTGTTACCAGTGGTAACAAATTGGTGGTAACAGGTGGGAATAACCCAAAAAGCCACCTTGTGTCTCAGGCGAAACGCTGGGCTGTACATAGTCAATGGGTATGACCAGATCGAGGAAGACGAAATTGCTATTTTTTGGAATTTGGCTTTACATGCTACTGTCACTTAAGGATTATACCTAAGCTATTTACTAGCAAGTTGTATGGTGATCGCTCTAATTTGGACCCTATTTTTACCCCTCTAAGAGCGATTAAGTAATTCTTACGCAACTGTCAAAAGACGCTTTACCAACTAAGTTTTTGCACGTTACAGTGACAATACTGAATGTGTGTTGAAAATAGGGAACGCAAATAACCGGTTTTAACCGGTTATTTTCATACAAAAACGGTTAATAACCGGTTAAATTTCATTCCCTAGTTGAAAACGTTGCAGTTTATTAATTGTAGGTTTGTAATTAATATAAATGGATGTTGTATGTGTATTAGTTGTAGTTGTAGCTTAAGGAGTTTGTTGATTAGTTATAATTTAGATCTCATGGGTGTGTATGAGTACAAAGTAACCTTATTTCGTAGGTCCGACCGGGAAATGGGGGTGGAACGACAGTTTTATTACAATTTTTTTGCGTGAGACAATTCATTGTAGTATCAGTGGAAGTGTGTCTACGACTCTTAGCACCGAGGCCGGAATAGGCAGGATCGTACCGTACCGTGCAATAGTTTGAAGTATAGGCAGTTTTTTAAATTACATTTAGGTTTGAGCTGGCTGTTAGGCTGATTTAAATTGGCAACTGTAATGAATTAATGTCGTACTGAAATTCCTTAGGGCCATATAACATTGGCTTTGTGGACGTATTTTTGAGATTAATCAGTCCCCTGGATATGTATATATGCTGCTAGTAGGAGATCCGAATAGGAGACGATTTGGACCGGGCTGTTTATTCGATAAAAAGTATTTTATACCAAATTTAATATGCTCAGTAATATATGGCGAATAGGTAGGCTGAAAATTTTCAGTCCAGTATATAATTAATTAAAAATTTAAAAATAAACTTTGTTTAAAAAAAAACTTAGCTTGTTTAATAGACAAATTAAATATCAATCGAAAGTATGAAGCCTATAAAATATGCAACCGTTAGGTTCACTATTTCTTTCCCGTCAAACTATTGGGTAGGCAGGTATAAACAGGTAAGTTGGTACTAATAATTTGCCAAACCTAACGTTTGCATTTTCTATAGACTTCATACTTTCGATTAGTAGCAAAATTTTCGGCCTACCTATTCGCCACATATTATTTAGCGTATTAAATTTGATATAAAATACTTTTCATCGAATAAACAGCCCGGTCCAAATCGTCTCCTATTCGGATCTTAGACCATGTTGTTAGAATAATGGACGCTCTATGTGCGCGACATAACTAGTCGCTTTGATGGCAGATTAAACACAAACGTGACGTTCACTTGTAATGAGCTTTCTAGAAGATACTTGCTAACAAGAAATTTCAAAAGACCGCGTTTTCTTTTCTTATTTGATAAAAATTATAATCTGGTTGATCGATTTATTCTGGACTATAAAATAAACACCTTGTCCATTTTGTTACCATTGTTTAATACATTTCTCGGCAGCAAAACGGACAAGGAACAACTTCTTTTACTACCTTAGCGTTAATCTGGGTATTCCCACCTGTTACCACCAATTTGTTACCACTGGCAACAGCTGGGATTTTTTTTCCCGCCTGTTACCACTAACGTACTCGGTGGTAACGAGTGGGAATATTTTTCCCATTTGTTACCACTAAAATATTTGGTGATAACTACCACCAATTAGTTTAGTGGTAACAGCTGGGAATTTTTATTCCCAGTAGTTACCAGTGGTAACAAATTGGTGGTAACAGGTGGGAATAACCCGTTAATCTCCACCAAACTGCTTATATTTTCTCGAATGTGAAGAAGAAATTGGTCAACTTTTCCATGTTATTCGACGGCATACGATACATAATTATCACTTTTAAATAATAGTTTTCTACAGCTTTTAAGGGTTATTCTGCAACTCATTTCATAATAGTTGCTTCTTTGTATCCCCCCTATGAACTCTGACCATTGTAACAGTTATGTACTGTCTAAGAGACTCTTGTTAGAGCGGGACTGCGTTCTCGTTCTAGCGTATCGCTGCATCTCTCTTTTATTAAGCGAGGTGCCTTTACATTGTGTTCAGTAAAACTGTTGTTACCTTGTTGATGCTAAATAAAGGAATGTTTAATTTAAATGCGTGTTTTATTATTAACCATTGACAAAAAAAGTACATATTGTGCAGTGCGATAGCTCTGAAGGTGCTTCGGGTTTGTACTGGTCTCTCACTCGCTCTCATACGGTCTTATTAACATTTTGAACGCCATACGTCGAATACAAAATGTGCCACCCACACGAAAAACATGTTTACTATGCTATGCAAATTACACCTTATTGCTACCAAACAAAGTCTCTTTTAATCTTGAACTCTTGTCGGCTGTAGCCGACGTAGCGTCAGTGGCGCGACTTTTAGTTGACGGCCGGAGCCGACTGTGGCGTTGAAAAGGTTAAGAACGAGTGAGAGAGAAGTGAACGCGGCGTCGACGCTGCGCGGGCTTTATTGACACGCTGGCGTTCGAAAAACGCCACAGCGTCGCGACGGCGGCGGCGCTGTGAGAGCGTGGCGTCGACGCTGCGCGGGCGTTAAAGGTGCTTTTCCACCGGCGTGGCGAGGCGTGACGAAGTGGGACGAGATTTGAAATCGCGCCGACCCATTTCCACCAAAAATTGCCGGCGCGTTCCCACGCGAGCCTGATATCGTCCCTAGATTGTGTTGTTATTAAATTGCTACAATGGCGAAGTGCTAGATAATATATTTTAAACAGCCTTCGCGAGCCAGGGCGAGCACGCGCGATACCGCGCGGGCTGGCGCGATGACGCGTGAGAATCGTGTTTCCGTTGCAGAGTTAATAAACACTCTATATACGCAGCAATACGGTTCATTATTACAATAACAAAAAAATCAATTCTCGTATCGCGCATCCTCGCCGATCCGTACTGTTTCCACCGAAGATGCGCTAGGAGGCAATGACCAGCATTACCTGTGGACCTGTGGTAGTAGGTTACAGCGACGACAGCTGTTAATTTTGGAATATGTTCCAAATTTGGATCTCATACCTTACAATATTCGATAACGTAATTTCAAAATTACGTTACAGCTGTCATCGCTGTCACCTACTAAGTAATGCTGGTCATTAGCCTTTCGGCTTCTGAACCCATCTTAGAGTACTTATAATATGTGTGTAGATAAAGTATTGTACGAGACTCTGCGTAATTAGCATTACGCAACCGTCACGTAAACTACTATTGCGTCTTGGGATCGTGTCTTAATGATTTCGACCGTACAGGAGTAATTTTTTAATTGATATGACGTCGATCGTTCGAGGCAATAAATAAAACTGCGTTTCTTAATGAAATCAAGCATGTTACACTTTATAATTAACCGAAATACCTTTAATAGTATACTCTTTATAATGCGACACCGACATGTGCTCGATTTTTATTTGAACACTGACAATATGAATACAATGATAAGTAGAATTAGGATTTTACGTGACTGAATAAGTTAAAAGCCGTGGAGTCTGGCTAAACGTAACCCGGCTAGCGTTGAAAATTCCGGAAAAAATCGCATGTATTTTTCCGTGAGTTTTTGAAATTTTCGTTTTTTTTTTTCGGTATTTGAGGGTTTTTTTAAGAAAAATAACGAATAAGTACATACATATATAATAATCTCACGCCGTCGTTCCCAGAGTGGGGTAGGCAGAGCTACAGAATTACAAACATCTCTAAAAACTTGTTGATAATTCTATAACCACAATTTGCACAATTAGGCTAAGATGTTTACCAGCGTATTAGTGACAGGTTGCAAGCCCATCGCCTAACAGTACTACAAGCCTTTATTCCCTTAGTCGTCTCTTACGACATCCACGGAAGACATGGAGTGGCACTATTCTAACTCGGCAACCACACGAGGCTACTCGAAAAATAACGAATAAGTAATGACAATTAATTCATAGTCAATCACTGCCACTCTGGCCACCTATTTCAACTGTTTCTGTCTCCATGTCGTCGATGTTGCCCATTTGTAGGTGCAAATAAGACCCAATATTAATATAAGAGCAGAAAATTTCACTTTTTTTTTTTTATCCTAAAAATTTTGTTTGGAAAAAAACCGGATTTTTTCCGGACTCTTTCAACGCTACAAATAACCCAGTGTAAGCACGAGACATTGAAGAAATGCTTTCACATTTTCGAAGACATTAAATATTCATTTGTGCGGTTTTCAAAAAAAGTGTAGGTACTTATTTAATTTAAATTAAGAAACGGTAAATTTAGTCAGTGGCGGCACGAATATGAACTCTTCTATAAGACAAATGGTGGTATCTCAGACAAAACTCCTGTAGCAAATGCGACTTTATTACTAACGGGTGAGGATTGAATTTGCTTTGTTTATTAAACTTGAGATACCGCCTATTGGCGTAAGAGAGCAGTATACACCTAAATGTAACACTTTTTTCGAAAACGCCTATATTTAACATTTATACCGATCGCAATCAGCTCTACCTACTTACTTATTAACATAACAGCAAGTGTACATCTATAAATATATACATATGGAATTTACTAAAAAATAATTGTTTAGTCATTCCTAAATAAAAAAAAATAAGTATATAACAACTCCCGTTGCATTCTTTGACTAAAAATTGCCACAAAAATTCTAATACTAATAATGAAATCATTCGTGCGTAGTCGCAGCAGTCGAGTGCAAATTTGAATACGAGCGGGCGCGAGTCAAAACAGAACTACCCTCATAACCAGACCTAGGAATATACGGGGCAAAATTAAATGACCGCTAGGGATTGCCTATATCGATAAACTTAATTATCGATGCTTTCCCACATACGCGATCGCTCCAAGTTTTGTTTGTAAAAATAAAAATTTATTGAAAGTATGCAAATGAAACAAAATATCAACATAATTCTACTTATTCTTTATTTTAAAAGGATTTTTTAACCTTCACTCATTATCATCATATTTTTTTTCCTTATTGTGTATTTCAGAATGACGTTCCCATTTACTATTGTTAAAATAAACGATCAGAATCTGTTAGGAGTAAAAAAATATAATGATGGTGAGTGAAGGTTAAGAAATCAAGAATAAGTAGAATTATGTTGATATTTCCTCGTGTGGTTGCCGAGTTAGAATAGTGCCACTCCATGTCTTCCCGTGGATGTCGTAAGAGACGACTAAGGGAATAAAGGCTTGTAGTACTGTTAGGCGATGGGCTTGCAACCTGTCACTAATACGCTGGTAAACATCTTAGCCTAATTGTGCAAATTGTGGTTATAGAATTATCAACAAGTTTTTAGAGATGTTTGTAATTCTGTAGCTCTGCCTACCCCACTCTGGGAATTAAGGCGTGAGATTATGTATGTATGTATGTTGATATTTTGTTTCATTTGCATACTTTCAATAATTTTTTATTTTTATAAACAAAACTTGGAGGGATCACTAGTAACTATATGGGAAAGCATGGATAATTGAGTTTATCGATATAGGCAATCCCTAGCAGTCATTTAATTTTGCCCCATATGTTCCTAGGTCTGCTCATAATAGTCATAATACATCTTATTTCTAATTGAATCACTTTAAAACATAAAATGGCCCTAGCTAGAATATACAGCCTTAAAAAGGGCGTAAGTCTCATAGAACCACGTATGTATTAGCGACCTTATTTCTATGGGAGGTTAAATAAACTTTGTCTATGAAAATTGCGCATGCTTCCTATTTATTTAGGACAGTAGGTATACAAGTCTCAAGGTGTAACCTCGTAAGGCCATAGGATGTACATAATCAAAGCAATCTAATTTGAACTGTGTAACAATAAGGATAAGGTTTATTTTCCTATCTTCAAAAACTGAAAATGGGATTATCGAACAAACGAAATTGAACTTTATCGCCTTGATTGTAGACTCAAATTCCCACGTACAAAAAACTCCCTGTTTGTACAGTCAATGACTTTAAATTGTTATGCCACTATGGAACCCTGTCGCATAACGTTAATCATTCATTTAAGCGTAATTTATGTCATGAGGTTTGAAGCTGTCATTATGACCGAGTTCCATAGTGGCATAACAATTAAAGTCCTTGACTGTAGTACGGAGGGCCTTACGAGGTTTAAGTGAAAAACGATACAATTCTAGTAATCTGTAATCAGTTCAAAAAAACAAGCTAAGGCTATATTAGTCCAAAAGTGGAATAAAACTTACCTACTCCGCTATTAGTTTATAAACGCTCAGGTTCACCTTGTTCATATTCCCATCTCGTCCACAGTCTCATCTCTGCCATATTCCCATGTCGGCCACATTCCCATTTCGCCCAAATTCCCATTTCGTTCACATTTCCATCTCGTCCACATCCCATCTCGTCCACATTCTTATCTCGTCCACATTTGGGAATGTGGACGAGTCGTTCACATTCCCAACAACCGAGTGATCGAATTGATATCGAACAGCCCTACAGTCCTAAGTTAGGTTGCAGACGAGTTAGGAATGAGGACGAGTTGGGAATGTAGACTAATTGGGAATGCGGACGAGTTGGGCATATGGACGAGTTGGGAATATGGACGAGACAGGAAGTGGACAATTTGGGATTGGTATGTGGACGAGTTGGGAATGTGGACGAAATGGGAATATAGACACAGTGAACATGAGCGTTTATAAAATTTCGGCGTTAATTCTCGGTTTCTTATTCCAGTTTGGTCAAACGCAACCTAAGTCGACTTACATCTGTTTTCTGGGCCACAATATTTGTATAGGTACAAGGCTGGCATAGTTGGCAGCTTTTAGTTAAAATTGTGCTGTACAGTTTACTTCCGAGTGTAGACATTAGTGTTCCTAGAGAGCATTTTTTTTAAAATGGAGAATGCAAACGATCGCTCACATAGGCATAGGTAAGTGGGATATTTAGTCCACGAAATTATAATTTTAAGACTGAAATAGCTACTTCCATGCTTATTTTATCGACTGCTGTAGCTGTCAGTCGCTTAATGACAATCAAGTCGTCCCTTACTGATAATCAGACATGGGAATCCAGGGGGCAAAATTTCATGACAGTTAGGGGGTTCCTATATCAATAAACTCAATTATCCATGCTGTTTCCATATACTAGTGATCGCTCCCAGCATTGTATGTATTTTTTGTAAGTATTGTTCTGAGTATGAAGTTCACAAAGCATATTTAAATAAAAATGTTATGCCCCTATTACCTCCACAGAAATTGAAAAGTCATTTAGCCACCTGAAATAGATTTATCAGCCAAGACGGAGAGGTCACACGCCCGAAAATTTGGAACAAATTCTGATCGTTTATTTTAAGAACAGTGTAGATGGGACAGTAATCAAAAAAAAAAAAATGAGTGAAGTTTTAAAAATGTTTTGAAAAATGAAGAAGAGAATTAAGTCATTATTTTGTTTAATATTTACACTGTTAATAAAAAAATGTTTTACAGGCAAAACTTGGAGTGATCACTATTACCTATATAAAACAAACATCGATAATTGAGTTTATCGATATAGGAACTCCCTACCTGCAATAAAATTTTGCCCCCTGGATTCCTGTCTGCTGATGATTTTTCATACACAAATATATTAAAGGAACGAGTTAATTATCTCTAATACGTGTATGAGTACGTCGGTTATTACCTTACTGAAGCTGAAACTGTGGTGGTTAAGATCCCGAGCATTCTAAGGTTCTAATGCCCCTAATTGCCACTTACTATAATACTCAAATAACATCATATAAAGTTTGTTCCAATTTTGAACATCTAAACCAATAATAACGGCTGTTAGGGTGATGGAACCAGTAATGGACAAGGCACCAATAATTGACACTTGATTCTTATTTTATAGAAGATAAGGGTTATTCATTTGTTTTGCTACAATCAATTTAGGACCGTGTGAAATTCGATTAAGTGAAGTGTCCATTACTGGTGCCTGTCAGCTAAAAGTGACCATCATTGGTGCCTTCACCCTATAACTGTGACGCCCATGTCCGTGGTTTTCTAGCTTAATATAGGTCTATACGTTAACTTTAAAATTTTAATTGTTTTTTTAAGAAGTTCTTGGATTAAAATCTAAACTTCGCTAGCCAGCTTACTAATTAAGTTACAAAAAAATATAGGTATTTAATAATATTAATTAAAAATAATTGGTCGAAAGTGCCAGTATTTTTAAAAACGTAATAATGACAGATTTTGCATTAAGTGAAAATTAGATCACATTGCCTACTTAACCTTTTTTTTTTAACTCCCGGCAAAGGGGTATCATTTAACGTGTATGTGGATCCGTCTGTGGTATCGTAGCTTCCAAACGAATGGACGGATTTGGACGCCTTTTTTTAAATGAAATTTTAATCGTGCTTCAGGAGCTATTAGGCCGTTTGAGATATCAGCGCTGGAAGGTGTCGCCATTGGGATTTCTAAAAACAATCTTTGAATCGATCAAACTTCATTGTGATCTGTGATCTTGTATTTTAAATGCGGATTTCGCAAAATATATGATTAATTCCACACAATTACAAGAACTTCGATATAAGTTTTTTTTTCTTTTTTGAAGCTGTCTTACTTTCCGATACGGTTCCCAAGTTACGCATTTATATTTAAGTACTGTTATTAATTTTAAAGTATAGTCACCAGTAATAATATATTATCCAACATTGCGCTTAAAAATATCTGACTAGCTATTTATCTATTAACTCAAATATACTAGCTATTAAAAATAGCTGAATAGCTATGCCTCCAGTGTCAGATATATTTGAGCCCAAGGTTATATATTATTGCTGGTGACTGTACTTGACTGGAAATAAATATAAACAAATCAATTAATTAGTGCCATGGTTTTAAATTTTAGGTCAAGGCTGTGTCTCACTCATGCTAACGACATCGAAATTCTCTTATTTATTCCAAGACATGGAATCTATACATGTCCCAAAACTCAGCGATAACCCGCCTAGGGCTGATAGAGCAGCTAAAAAGCTATCAATTGAATCCCTATGCTGACCTCCTAAATAAAAAGGACGCATGCTCAATTCGATAGTCAAAGTAAATTTAACCCTCCATCTTAAGAAATAAGTTCACTAATACATACGCGGTTCTATGAGACAAACGACCTTTTTTCTAAGGAGGGCAGTATGTATGTTCAGCGATTTTTACTAATTTCGGAGATATTGATCATTTTAGTCTAAATTCTTGTAATTTTCTCTTATGTCCATGTCATGAAAAATCATTAATGCAGTCAGGATTAGGGTTACCATCCGTCCAGATTAGTCCGGTCACGTCCGGAGCAATGTTTCCATTTTGCGACCAAAAAGTCCGGACCAGGGACTGGCCCGCTATCCCATTCCAAGGATTTATTTAGAAAAGCCGTATCGCTTGAAAGCCGTTCGATTTGCTTTTTAAAGCGGTATTAGCGGGTTACCCTTCCCAGTGACCCAGTGTCATATAAGTCTTGTTCGATTTTGCTTTTAAAGCGCTATATTTTGAGTGATACCCATATCCCTTTAACTTAAAAAAGCCTTTCGATTGGCTTTTTAAGCGCTATTTATATGGGTTACCCTTATAAAAAGCTGTTCGATTGGCTTTTTAAGCGCTATTTATAAGGGTTACCCTTATAAAAAGCTGTTCGATTGGCTTTTTAAGCGCTATTTATATGGGTTACCCTTATAAAAAGCTGTTCGATTGGCTTTTTAAGCGCTATTTATATGGGTTACCCTTATAAAAAGCTGTTCGATTGGCTTTTTAAGCGCTATTTACAAGGGTTTCCCTTATATTTAGTTATCAATTTACTGCTGACGATCTGAGCTGTAGCCCTTTAGGTTTCCCTTATGTGATCATGGTTAGTTTCACGAATAACTAAGTCGTATATTTCCAAAGGGGTTATTCTTTTACTGGGTTATGCTTCGAGAGGTAAGGTATTTAAAGGCTTTTTTCGAGGAATGGGTGGTCTGGTCCCTATTGCTACCATGCCTACCATACCACTGTAACTAAGTCTGTAATGTTTCTAATTTTGCGACTAAAAAGTCCGGATTTATCAAAATGTCCGGTTTTTGTCAGGACTTTTCAAATTCCTAAATGGTAACCCTAATCGGGATGGTTCGCTAGTTTTCATCAAAATCGTTTGGGCCATTTAAGAGATATCTCTGAAAGAAGGAACGCCATTACTCTTACGGAAAAAAGGCACATCTACTATATGAATTGTATTGCACTTCCAACCTTATTATAACCTTTGAGAGTTTAATATGCTTGTATTAATTAATTGCACTTGTGCCTTTTCTCCGTACGAGGGTAGAATATATCTGAGGTGTTTATATATTTAATAGTTTTAACTTTAGAAATAAGAAAAAGCCTGTGTACTCCTGTCAGTACAGGGTAGCCTATGACATTAGTAGTTTAGCCTACAAAGAACATGGATACATACAAATTCATACAGCCGAAAAACAATTTTAGTCGGGTATAGTAGATGAATAGCTATTTACTTGCAGCGATTGTAGTCGCTATTATTGCACTATATATACCGGTTGACTTTCAAATTGGTTATACAAAATCAAAGTATTTACACACATCTTCCCTAAACTAAACCTCTCCTATCTCATGCTGCTAATTTAATTAAATGTTTTTTTTTCTAAGTTTTAATTTATTCATTTTTTTCAAAGAAATGTGGTCACCCTACCACTGTGATTAAATCACCCTACCACATTGATAACATCAAGTGACGTACGACAGTTGGGTATAAAATGTAGGGTAACCAAACTTTAGGAATTTAATTATTACTTTTATTAGAAAATTAACGATAATTAAAAATGGCTAATTTAAACAACTGAGTTAATGTAATACACTATTGCCTTATGTCATTATGACATTTGAATTTGACAGAGAAGGACAAAGCATGGTTTAGCTACTCCACGGTTACTCCACGTTTATAAATAAGTTTACAATCATTTTTTTTTGTATTAAGTACCAATTTGAAGTCAACTTATTGAGATTTTATTTAGAACCTGCGTTAAAACTTAAAAACGTTTATACTGTTATATTATAACATAAACTAAGCGTTTTATAGATTTATCATTTCACATTAAAAAAAAATGCTTTTTCTCTAATCCAATCAAATATACTAAACTTATACAGTCATAAAAAAAAATTTAAATAGTCATAGAAGTAGGTACAGTCGCCTTCTATTAAGTTAAATTATAAAATGTACATTAAGTGCTTGAAGTTATACACGCTCTAACGCCCTGAAAAAGTCAGGTTAAGACATTAAGTACCTAACGCATACCTAACGATATAATATCTTTGCAAAAAAACGGCGAATTACAATTATTTCGAGTAATTGAAATTAAATTCTACAAAATGAATTGTAATAATTACAATTTTTTATTATTTTTACCTGCATACCTGCATATCTTCACGCCTTTAATCCCAGAGTGGGGTAGGCAAAGCTAAAGAATTACCAACAACTTTAAAAACTTGATGATAATTCAGTAACCACATTTTGCACAAGTAAGCTAAGATCATAGACATAGACATAGTGCATTTCTTTATTATTTTTCTTAGTAAATAATACTGACTTCATTTTGTAGCATAAGTAGAATCACTTTACCTTACTCTTGAGGGAAAGTGTTTGCAAAGTATTTAATATTTTAATGACTAAACTTTATTCGGTCGCACCAAGAGGCCCATTACATAGTAACAATCAGTTCACATCATATCTTAAGTCGACCTTTAATACTTAGTTAGTAAAAAAGTGCAATGCAATTTTATTATTTACGAATAAAGTATCCGATCGCAATAAACTACGATCATAAAATATGTACGCAAAAAACGAATTGGTAAATAGCTATAAAAATGCTTTGAAAAATGGAAAGAATGTGTAAAATGTACTAGGAATGCATAACACAGCAGTGGTAGCTCCAGGAGTTTGAGCATTTTCTGGAGGTGATGTAGGCAAAATAATAGTTCGGGAAACATTAGGGCACTAGGCTACATTACACGGATAATTAGATCGATTCCTCAAACTGATTAATTAAGCGTAGCAAACATTTCAGTCGCATTTTTCCCCATTTTGAATATTTTGCAATCGCATATTTTCCATTTAAGATTTTCCCCACACGCAAAATACCAAATTTTTAAGTCGAAATAGATCGAAATAGGTAGATAGGTTTAGGTTATGTTAGTTTTGAAGATGGCCCGAAGGGCCATAGTACCCAGAAATAGGAGCTCCGCAATAGCGGAGCTCCGACGACTCAGTGAAATTGATTTTGAATTGAGAAAACATGCTAGTGGGGACAATCCAAAATGTAAAATGTACAATTGGTAAAAAAAAGGGAAGAAATGCGATTGGAGAAAAAATAAAATGGGGAAAAATGAGGGTAACCGATCTATGTTCACTCGGTAAAACCGTACTGCTTTTGACTTGGTATCGTATAGACGTCAGTTAAAAAACGATGAATCAATTTTAGGAAGCTTTTAAGGAGAAATTCACGAATGTATCAATCAATATTTGCATTTATATTGATTAAGATGTTCCACTAAATGATATGAATGTCAACCATCGACAAAAAAAAACGGGATGATTCTTAGCTAGGTCTCAAGGGATCTCCAATCGGGGTTTTTTAACTTTTTTTTAAATATAAATTTAATAGTTGGTGTTTAGTTACGCTACAAATTCACGACAATTTGACAAAAATTAAAAAACTCGTGAATTCAAACCCTTTTTGACTTTAAATAATCATAAAAAAAAAGCAATCAAGAAAACAAAAATGTCAACATTATGGCATGTTCACTGTGGTGAACATTGTCAAATTAAGGGAAAAATATTTTCACCAAAGTAATTTTAGAAAAATAATACTGTCATTAGTCATTAGTCATTAGTCATTAGTCACTTTCGAAACCAATTTAAACGCCAAATTTAGGTGGATCTACGCAAACTGCGTTGTTCTCGGTGCCACCTTCGAATGTTTAAACAGATCAGCTATTAAACTCCATAATATCGCAGTCATTAAGTTTATTCATAAACGTACTATAAACCTATTTTAGATAAAGTATTCATTGTCCCTTTCTGCCCAAATTAAACGCCACAATGACACATTAGGACAGAGCACACATGCACACTTTAGTTAAGAGAGGTTTAAACACATACCTACTGAAAACTTTTAAACATAATGAAACTACCACTATTTCAAGATCGTTTAAAAAAACACTATTATATGTTAAAGTTACGTAAGGGAAAATCTTACTTGGAACCAAATACTGACGGATAAAATTGAATTGAAAGTGCATAAAATGAACTGACACCCGATACGGCAGTATTGTTTGCTTGAACAAAGTGACCTTTTTTATATTTACCCTTTTGTGATACTCCTGTACTTATTCCACTTTTTGTTGGAATTCAGGTCAAACCACAAAGAAAAAAGAAAGCGTTAGGCTAGATTAATTTATCCTCGTAAGAGCCCGCGTACAAAAAATGTACATAATACGGCCATTGCAATAAAAATCAATTGCAAAGGAGATAAAGTTGAATTTCCCTTGTTTTTATGACTGACAATTAAAATAGAAAATAGACTTTATTGCAATTTTAATAGGTTCATTTTCCTTTGGCAAATTTCGTTGTATGGTGGGTCTTAGGAGCTGGTCTTGTCTATCCTCGTAAGGCAATACTACAAACAGCCAGTTTTCTTGTCAGTGGGACTTTGAATCTACCGTCAAGGCAATAAAGTTCAATTACGTTTGTACGAAAATGCAATTTTTAATTTATGAAGAAAGGAAAATAAACTTTATTCCCATTGAAATACAGTTCAAATTGAATTGTCTTGATAATGTACATCCTATTGCTCACAGGACCTTACGGGCTATATCAAACGCGTCAAAAACTGAAGTTTTTGTGAGAGTAGAAAAAAGCTTCAAAATGGCGTGCTGGGGCAAATCAAAATGTTGACTTTTTAAGTTTAAATTTATTTCAAATTTGATTCAAGTATTCAATTTAAAGTTCGATTCGGACTTTACCGGTTTTTTTATACGAAGCTCGCATAACGACCGCTCTCAGGTAATGACGATTGTCGTCCCCTAGTGACGATTTTTCATAAATAAACAAGTTTGAAAAAGGAACGAGTTGTGGTTTTGCAAGTGGCCAGTGAATGCGTTAAGGCGCGAATACACGGCGACAGTGTCTGGTCTCTATCGAACCCCAGGCGTCAACGACGACCTGCAAGGGGTCCATGTGAGCGGAAAAAATAAATGGGGGTCCACGATAGTGGATCCCAATTAAGCAGGTCGTGACTTTAATTCTGGCTTTCCATTAATGGAATAATCCATATTCATACACAGCTATTAGGTACCTACTTACTTACGTAATACTTTCTTATAAATATATGGATATAAACAAATGTTATCTATATAAATTACGTTTCAATTTTGTCTGTGTAGTTTTTTACTTTGTAAAAAATATTTTAGACCTCTTACGTTATTCGTGGAAAAAAACCCGAGTTTTTACGTGATAAATAACGTAAATATTAGGTAAGCAGGGGGTCCACCCAAAACCGAAACAAATGCTAAGTGATCTATGTCAAAAAAAAGTTTGGGGACCTCTGATTTAAGCGAACCTTACATCAAGATTGTTTTTTAGGTGAATCGGTTTGACTACTTTAAAATTCAAAAATATGGCCGCAGCCGTTCTCGGCTTGGGACACCGAATACATTTCCCGTTTGTTGCTTATTATAACTTAATAATCTGACATTTCCAGTGGTAACAAATACAGTATTGAAGTATAAGTTGGCGAATCTTGTAGGTCAAGTTGACACTAAAACATCGACAATTTACTGTCAATCTATGTCGTCTAAATATTCATTAAGTTTAAAACTTTATTGCACAATACAAAAAGTACAAATGGCGGACTTAATGCCTTGAGACATTCTGTACCAGTCAACCATAATAGGGCCATTAAAAGACAAGTAGTATTTAGTGTTGTAGCAATACACACACGACACTCCCTGAGTGTCGAGCATGAAGTTATACAGGGTCGTACTCGATAAACTGTACATATTGAAAGGGATGAAATTTTAGGTTAATTTATAGGTAAAACAATTTTTTTGCCACTGTTTTTTGTTTTACAGATTGTCAAACTTTTTAATAAAGTTTGGGTAGTACACTTACTTGTGACGGTGTAACTTTTGATCTAATAGCTCAAAAAAGATAAAACAAAATGCATAGTATTGACTTTAGTTAGGTTTATAATAATTGATAACAATATTAGACCAATTAAAAAAAATAACTGAGTAACTGCTTTTTTTGTGGAAAATTACTGCAAAAATATCATTTTGTTTTCATAAAAACGCGATTTTCTCAAAATTTTGCAGATATCTTACAATTTTTTTTAACGTTTTTAGATCTAAAATTACACGAGGAATAATAATAAGCAAAAAAAAATCGTGTTTTTGTGACAACAAAATGACATTTTTGCAGTAAAAAAATTAACAAAAAAAACCGGGGCAATTTTTTTTTTTTTTGTTTTACCTATAAATTAACCTAAAATTTCATCCCTTTCAATATGTACAGTTTATCGAGTACCACCCTGTAGATAAAGGTGGAGGCCACACTCTCTAGACCAAAATGAAATGTCTTGAATGTACTTTTAGTGTTTAGTGTACTAGGGTAGTTAGAAAGAGAGGAGGGGACCAAAGTGTTTGAGATAGAATGACTTCAAGGACGCTTCATTCGGCTTCAAAGTGTTGCCTCCACCTTTATCTATAACTTCATGGTGTCGAAAGTCAAGTGTTGCTGTATACAATCATAAAAGAGGTAAAACTACGATATTCTCAAGTGGCAACCACCGCAGCAGGTATTAGGCAAAAATTGGATCATGATGCCAATTTGATTCCAGGACGCCTAATATATCCAAACTCTTTGTTAATCTCACACCACGTGTGTCGACACGTGTCGAGTGTCACCAAGTAGTTTCGTAGTGTATTCATCGCTTACACAAAGTATCGCAAGGCAAATTTCAGTGTCAAGTATCGGCTGCGCTGTTACTACGCAGTTTTATATTGTGAACTGAACTTCTTAGTCGTGGAGGTCTTACCTCCATACTCAAGACATTTTAGAGAAAATGAACAGATTCCTTTTTCAAACTTATCTATTTGTCTATGAAAATTCATCACCAAAGATTGACTTCGTTTTATTATTGTGCTCGATTCTGAGCGCGGTTGCGTTGGATAATTCCTAGTACACAAATACAGATTAACCACTTACTTCCATTTGGACCAGTTTATAAAGAAACGCAAAAAGAATGTCTTTTCATATACTTTTGACTGCCTTTAGTGTCTTAGGCGTGCTAGAATTAGAATTTTTGGTTGCAAATCGTGTTTCTAGAATCCATGGAGTCGCTATTTCCTATTTATTATAATACATACCACATTGATATTGACCTTCAGTATTTTAATATTTCAAAATTCATTTATTAAACCGCTAAACCAATTTAAATGAATTTTGGTACGGATCCTCCCATCTCTGCTGTGAAAGCGTTACAAACAAGCAAATATTAGTAGGTATGGAATAACCGAACTAAAAATATATTTAGTTCATTTTGAAATATGACCATACTGAAGGTCAAAATCTAAGTGTGATGTATTATAATAATTAGGAAATAGCGACTCCATATATTCTAGAAATCTAGAACCATGATATGCCACCAAAGTCCTAACCCTAGGCATGACTTAGCCCCTAGAATCGCAAGGAAATAGTAGAGACTCGGATCAAACTCGCTGGTTCGCCAGCATAGGATGACCAGCATACTATATGATAAATTTAAAGCTTTTGCCTATTGCAGACCAGTCAAATTAAAAAAAAAAATGTGCCTGTCAAGGATCCATGCACATAAAACTATTTAATGTCCTGTTTTGTCCGTGTCGTTTACGTTATTTTATTATTACTTGTTTTAGGTTCCGGTCCGACCCTCCCACAAATCGTCAATACTTTTGAACCTAAACCCAACTCTCTGGACGTGACCGAAGTCTACTCAGACGTTGGCAAAATACATCTATTGCAAAAGATGTGAAAGCCATAATTAAAAAAAAAACTATTTAAAAAACCAGCCAAGTGCGAGTCGGACTCGCGCACGAAGCGTTCCGTAACAGTATCTATAAAAAATCACGTTTGTTGTCCCCTTAAATATTTATTTGATTTTAATTATTTATTTTTAACCTTTTGAACGCCATACGTCGAATACAAAATGTGCCACCCACACGCCAAACGTGTTTGCTATGCTATGCAAATTACACCTTATTGCTACCAAACAAAGTCTCTTTTAATCTTGAACTTTTGTCGGCTGTAACCGACGTGGCGTCAGTGTCACGACTTTTAGTTGACGGCCAGAGCCGACTGTGGCGTTCAAAAGGTTAAAAATAAATAATTAAAATCAAATAAATATTTAAGGGGGACCACAAACGTGATTTTCGGACGGAGGGAGAGGGTCGGACCGGAACCTAAAACAAGTAATAATAAAATAACGTAAACGACACGGACAAAACAGGACAATAAATAGTTTTATGTGCATGGATCCTTGACAGGCACATTTTTTTTTTAATTTGACAGGTCTGCAATAGGCAAAAGCTTTAAATTTATCATATAGTATGCTGGTCATCCTATGCTGGCGAACCAGCGAGTTTGATCCGAGTCTCTAGTATTTCCTTGCGATTCTAGGGGCTAAGTCATGCCTAGGGTTAGGACTTTGGTGGCATATCATGGTTCTAGATTTCTAGAATATATATGGAGTCGCTATTTCCTAATTATTATAATACATCACACTTAGATTTTGACCTTCAGTATGGTCATATTTCAAAATGAACTAAATACATTTTTAGTTCGGTTATTCCATACCTACTAATATTTGCTTGTTTGTAACGCTTTCACAGCAGAGATGGGAGGATCCGTACCAAAATTCATTTAAATTGGTTTAGCGGTTTAATAAATGAATTTTGAAATATTAAAATACTGAAGGTCAATATCAATGTGGTATGTATTATAATAAATAGGAAATAGCGACTCCATGGATTCTAGAAACACGATTTGCAACCAAAAGTTCTTATTCTAGCACGCCTAAGACACTAAAGGCAGTCAAAAGTATATGAAAAGACATTCTTTTTGCGTTTGTTTATAAACTGGTCCAAATGGAAGTAAGTGGTTAATCTGTATGTGTGTACTAGGAATTATCCAACGCAACCGCGCTCAGAATCGAGCACGAGCACTCTTTTAATCTTGAACTCTTGTCGGCTGTAGCCGACGTGGCGTCAGTGGCACGACTTTTAGTTGACGGCCAGAGCCGACTGTGGCGTTGAAAAGGTTAAAGTGAACATACAACCAAATTTTCCGTGTATATTATAAGCGTCTACCTGTTGTTGTTATTAATATCGAGCAAAACCGGCAAAAAAAACACGTTTCTTGTATGGGGGCCCCGTTAAACATTTATTTTATTGTTTTTAGTATTTGATGTTATAGCGGCAACAGAAATACATCTGTGAAAATTTCAACTGTCTAGCTATCACGGTTCATGAGATACAGCCTGGTGACAGACAGACGGACGGACAGACAGTGTAATAGGTCCCTTCGGGTACGAGACCCTAAAAAGTATGTCAATACGTTGGGGCATTAATAATTACCAGAAGCTATGATTTGCTTGCAATACAACACCAGAGACGTCGACAGATATTGTAAAGTAAAAGTACAGTAGCGACTTGAAAAATATTCAAGAGGAGGCTATCGAATGCTCGATTCTTTAAATATGGCATATTTTAAAATAAAGTTTAATAGTAGTTTATGTGGCTGGTGCATAATAAGAGGCATTAAAGCACGAGTCATAATAAGATCACACGAGTGTTTTAATGCCTAATTATGTATAGCCGCATACATAACTTTATCTACATGCATATCATAAGTATTTTTATTAAGTTAGTGTTACTGTTAACTTGTTTGTAGTACCAAAGCTTACAAAAAAAAAACTTTATTTATAATGTACAGATATGGCTTGCATTTTCAAGTTAGTCGTACAGTATTACCGATACTTTAATGTTTAGGCACCGACACTTTAATGTAAACATTACGATGCACTATACTTTAATGTAAACATTAAGATGAAACCACAGATACAGGTTTCTTAATATAGGCGATTTGCTTATCGCTTCTGAACATATTGTAGGGAAGTTATGATATGGATGTAGATAAATACATTTATGGTGTTTTATTATAATAATGTGTATTGATATTACCCGGTACCTAGACTTGGATTATTAAATCGAGATATAAGCTATATCACGTTCTAAACAAAGATTGACACTGTTAAGAGAAAGGGACAAAAACAAAAGTTGTCTCTCCTGTGGTCAATAGTTAAAGGCTTGTGTGCATATAAGTTATGTTTTTATTTGATACTACTAAAGTAGACCTGAAGTCGCTTATTATTATTATATTATGAGTGTTTGTTTTGTCTATGTCTTGTGTATGTCTATTCCAGGTACACAACGAACACACGTAACTGCAACCTCCATTTAGGACCAACATTTTAAAAATAAAAACTGGTCAAGCACGCTTCACACCATGCTGCTGTCGGGTGTCATTGGCAGTTAATGGTTGCTAATCTAAAGGCGACCGGTTGCCAAAAACAAAAAAATAGAATAGAATAGAGTTCAGCCAGCAAATTAGGCCTTAACAACGTTAACTTCGGGTATGTCCACAGGAGAGACGGTAACCTAACTCTGTGTATGACCCAGGGCTATACTACACTTGAGCGAGACGCAGCGTACTCCGTTTTTTTAAGTTAAGAATAAACGACTTATATTGCACTCGTTATCAGCAAACAAACTTAATGGAAATCAAATACCGTTGTATCTTCTAAAAGTAATTATTGTAATTAATATCAATTAGAATATTTAGACAAAACATTTTTCATTATTATGAAAGTCAGGGTTTCCCAAAGTTTACCAGATAGTAAAGGGTTCGCGACAGGATTTACTGAATCAAAATTACGATTGAGATCGAGCAATATAGCAATTGGCTCATTTGCGACAAGAGCCCACCTGTCACATTAGCTAACATTAAGTTTAACTAAGGTTTGAGAAGCCCTGATCTACGTTACGTGTGCGAGTTTGATCGTTAATATGTCAATGTAAAAAAAAAAGTTACGCATGTACCTATGTTTACCTAGTCTAGGAATATTCGAAAGCCGGCGTACCAAGTTGACAAGAAAATCGACCAAAATTAATCGATATACTACATTTGCAATAAGCTACAATACGCGTAATCGCATTGAAAAAACTTAGTATATATCGCATCTAACTTTAATACAGACTTAACCTCATTAAAAAACAGAAGGACCCCTTCATAAAAATGTATGTCTCTAGTTTACATGGGTCTGGAATTTACCATACATCCAAGGACTCCTCATATATATGTAAACGTCATTACAATTCGCTCAGCAACATTAAGGCTACATTGCAGTCACCGTAAAGTATGTTTAATATCTTAATAAAAGAATCATTCATCTGAATTTTAGAAGAAAATTTATTGTATGAAGATGACATACAAAAGCCCAGGTGAAGGTAAGTCGACTTAAAAAAACATGGGCACCGATAAAGTTTAGATTTTAATGTTGCCAATTAAAGCAAAATGCCTCATCGCAAGTATTTTTATTCAGTGACTGAATTGTAGGATTACTTTCACTCGCGCCGCCCGTTTCTCAAAGGATACAATCACTCGTGAAAGGCCTAGTTCGATCACGTAGCACACTGAACTTCCTCTGTCAATCACAAGAGATCCTACGCAGCCACAATCAATGTTTCATCAGCGCCAAGTTTCCATAAATTTCAAAATGTCGCATACTAGTCTACATGTCACTATTACAATTATGTACAACCTAAGACTATGCGTGGCTATATTAATAGTGAATTTTTAATCTTTAACAAAGTATTTCTAGAGTTATATTGTAATGGGTGGGACATAGCCGTTCCGCATGGATAACATCCTTCATAGACTACATAACATTAACCAGAATACAAATCAATAATCCTTTTTGAAGTAAAAGTGGCGTGTAACATGCGACCCGGCTAGCCGTGACGCCTATGATCGTTATTTTATTAAAAAAATATTTATGTCTAAAACCTTAACCTTCATACTATAATGTTTATCATTGTAAATAGGTCTATGTCAAAATGAGATTTACATAAGGTTGCTATCAATTCCTAAGTATGCGCACAATGACAGCAACGCAACATTTGACAAGTCAAAAAATATAATATTAAGCATTGGAACACGACGGGAACATGTAAAATCATATTTTACAAACAAACGGTTCATTGCTTCCAGAGATGGATCACTCACACAACAGCCACAACCTGTTTAATGACATTGTCTGCCGCCTGTTGCGGCCTCTTAGCTGCCCCGCACCTTAACTCCTCACCTTACATCCTAGTTGAGCGAAGGTGAGCTCCCATCATCCCAGACCAAGTCAATGCTGGGCCACTTGGTCTGCAGACAGGTCAGCATGGGGTCTGCAGAGGCAGCGCGCATGTGGCACTCAAGCAAAGCCGCACGTCCAGGACGGTACATCACACGCCCGTTAGGATTGCTCCGTGCCAGACCATTGTAATGATGCAGCGTAAAAGTGTCAGGACATCCACGCTCGCATGTTGGGAAAAACTCCTCCATGAAAGTGCTCAGCAGAATTATACCCAGATTCTCGGCGTCTAGTTTGCGACGCATCAGCTCCACATACTCTGGCTCAGACACAAGGTCAGCAGCGCAGAGGACGTCTTGCAGGGCTGCAGACGGGATAAAATTGTTGCCCTCAGGATCAAACGATCTAAAAATACGCTCAGCTGATTCTCCAGCAGTCTCCGGCGCCGCGAGACGACGCTCGAACGAGAACAGCACTGTTAAGTGCGTTTCAGAAGCAAGCACCCAAACCGGGTCTTTCGGATTTTTGTAGAATGATCCAACAGTGCAGTATTGCATGTGTTCCATGATGGTCAGGAATCCAATGTCATTCTGCCTCTCAATCCCGCGCAGCCGAAGACCACCAACCACCTGGTCATGGTCCCACACATGAGCCACAGCTCGGCCAGTAAGCATCAAATTTATTAGACCCTGGGACCCGTATCCATATGTTGAGTGTATGAGAGGGTCAGAAAGCTCCGAGAGCTCTGTCTCCACCACACCTACTCCCTTACTCAAGATCACACTGTACAACAGCAATAACACTCCATACTTGTCTTTCAATATGCGGATATTCCTTGTATAGAAAGCCTCCACTTCTGATAAAGCCTGGAATGAGTGGATCTCGATCCGCCTGTGAAACTGTTCAAGGGTGTCAGAAGACAGTTCATCGGCACTAGGTGCGCTTCCGCTCGACTCAGCTTCAGTCTCGTTCTTGCGTTGATACACTGCCACATTATACTTAGGAGCTAGACACTGGCTTAATATCGTACACACGGCCCTAACAAGGAGTGAGTTGCACTTCTCGGAGGTGAGGTCTCGGAGGCTGTGACCCGGAGTTTCAGAGAGAAGGATCTTGAGGAGGAAGCCCTGTACAGGGGCTATGGCCGCGCAGGGGCCGCCCTCCTGCTGCGTGAGCGCGCTGGGCTCATCCGCACTGAACGTGAATCCCTGTGCCCAGCGCCGGAACACCTCTTCCTTCACATTCTCGCCCCACAGCAAGCGCCGGGTGCTAGCCAGTTCGTGGTCCATGCCAGTGCCGCCCGCCCCCGCCACCGACCCAGCCTCGGCGCCGGCTCCACCACTCATATCCACTTTTTCTTCTAAAGCTCTCACAGAAGCGCTCGCCTGTTCTTCAGTGGAACCAATCAACATTTGCAAAAATGCCCGTCTACGCCACCTGAAAATGCAAATCACTTTAGTAGCCTTGAAGACACTGGGCGAGCGAAAGAACGTGCGATACTCCACGACGCGACTAGTCGGCGCCACAGATAATAAGGGTATGTATGTGTCAACGCTGCCGGCGGCTCGGCCGACCCGACCTAGCGACGACTGAAATCACTAAAGACATACCTAACCACGTAATTATACTTACTACATATATACAGCTCATAATTACTCCGAAAAGTAATAACTATATATACTTCTTGTAAAACCGATTTATCATACGAATTGTTACAATTTGCATCATAAACTGACAATAAACTGTTAATAAAAACTTTTCATTAGTAGAAAAGAAAAGCTTACGACATAAAGGCTGCCATTTTTTAAGAAAATATCAATAGCGTTTCGTTATTGCATTTTAGAAACGTTATGTTTACATTTTGTAATAATAAATGAAATGGAAAGGTTATCTATAAGCATAACTATTTTTATTTTCTTTAGTTAAATAATAAAATGGTGAAATCAAATAAAACTACTAATACTTGGTGAGACTAAACAAAATTTTATCAAAATGTAAACTGTTAATGTTTTTGTGCAAGTAAACATAGGACGCACATTACTTTAGCTGAGCCAAATAGATTTTTAAAGTTCTAATTAAATACAAATTCATTTTTGTAGACGGTATAATAATTTATAATTACTGGCTGAATGACACAAAACGCACTATCCTTTATCATAAGTTCCGTTATAAAAAGTAAAATTTATGTTGCCAGTAACACCAAACTAACTACTTTTTGGTAGAAATTAGTGAGCAATTATATATTTCAAGTTTCCCGAGAGAATACTTATTTAAGTTACTCAGTAGAATTCATTTATTTATCAATTTTGATCTAGGCACGAAATGTCACAATTTAGTACAAAGAAAATAAATAATGATAAAACAGACTATAAATAAATCCTACCAATAACCGTATCGACCCACTGCACAGTGCTTTGTTATGGGGCATTGGAGGCGTCCAGCGAACATCCTCAGGGTGCCGTTAAATGTCAAAATTATTTTGCATTATTTCTAAACATTTGATACACATAAATAAAAACATGTATGCAGGGCTGAGATTCGACACGTTAAAACCTTAATGCTTTTGACGTGTGTCAGTATAGTCATATTTTTTAAATCTTTATTTATTTAAAGGGTTTTAGCATTACCTAAGCCATGTCAATGGTCAACGTTTTGATAGCTCTTATGTACTTGACACTGACTTTTTACATGGACGAGGCTCGCCGTAGACAGAGGCGCATGGCACAAGATGGAGGAGGCCTATGTCCACAAATGGACAACCCAATAGATTAAGGAATGATATTTTAATGTTGCAGGTATAAATAATATTCAAATATTTGTTAAATCGATGGTATCTATTGGATTAAATAGCTATAATATTATTATTATTTACTGGCGGCCGAGTTGAACAGAAAACCATAACACATCAAAAGGCAATATGGGTTTACCTCGTTGAATAGAGGCCCGGGGGGGGGTTATTATGACGTTGCTATTAGGGAATGTAAATAACCGGTTATAACCGATTTTAACCGGTTATTTTCATACGAAAACGGTTAATAACCGGTTAAATTGCATTCCCTAGTTGCTATGCAGTTCATTTTACGGTGAACGTAAAAGACAGAGCTATAGCAGTTATATAGCTCTGTCCTTTTCTCTCAGCGTAAATTGAACTGCATAACTACGTCATAATAACCCCCAGGGCTGAGATTCTACACGATAAAACCTGATTGTTTTAAACGTATTTTACGTAGGGATGAGTTGATAGACAGAGCAGCCTTCGCCCAGCAGTGGGACACAAGCACAGGCTAAAAAAACTGTTACTCCAAATTTAGGACAACACTAACAGCTCTTTACGAGTTAAGGGTAGAAAAACCGGTCAAGTGCGAGTCGGACTCGCGCACCGAGGGTTCCGTATTTAAGATAATATGCTTGGTAACAGCAAAATAAAATACTAATTTTTTCATGAACTTTATTTTCTATGCTATAAGGTCCATTTTCACTAGCCTACATTTTAATACAGATTTGCAAAGTATTTTGGTTATTTCTCAAAATCTGTATATAATGAACACTTCATTTTATTTTTCCCATAAAATATAAGTAATTATCTATTCGTCAGACTTTTTTAATTTTTTTCATTATAACTTCGGAGATAAGGGAGGGGAACGGTAATTTTTTGTGCAGTTTTGGCTATAAATCAATAAGTACATGATAGAAAACTTAAAAAAAAAAGTTTTGAAATGTGCGGATTGAGCCCTTTCATATAATCCCCTATTTGCTATAATCGATCCACTTTCATTTTTCAACCCCCCATTCTAGACCCCTTTTCAAGTATTTATAAATTTCATATTTTTTTTTAATATTTCAGATGCGGGCACGCAAGTTGTATAACTATGCCAAATTTCAAGTTGAAAGCATTTGTAGTTGCTGAGAAAACCTGCTGTGACATACAGACAGACAGACAGACAACGAAGTCTCACGATAAGGGTTTCTTTTTTACCATTTTGGTACGGAACCCTAAAAATGGGTGTTAGAGGGTAGATAGATATTTTCGGTTGAGTTTTTTTGAACTGAATAGGTTGCAAATCAGAAAAAAAATCCGTCCTTCAAAATTAAGGGGTGTGGTAAAGGTTTGACCGCTTAATCTTTCTGACTGTAGCAGGCAACGCAGCGCCGCAATGCGTGTACATAATTTTTTTAATGTTTGGTTGCTATTTTTGTCGAGGTTTTTCAATTCTTAAGTTATTTTATTACTAAAGATCCATTCACAGGTTGAAGTAAGCAAATATCTTTGAAAAGCCTACAATTACGATTCAAAACGAATTCCTACGGGATTGGGTAAAATGCTGCAGCCACAATCTAATTGCGTTGAAATGAAGGGTTGCTTGCTACAAAAGTTTTTAGTTTCATGAAAGCTATTGAAATTTGTAAAACACTTTTGTATTTTTTGAAATATAGTCCCCCGAGTTCTATACATCGCCTCATTCTTAAAATCTAGTTTTGTGGAGACCAATGATAAGCTATTCGAGTTCATAACAGTCCAGCCATGCATAATTTTCTTGCAAGTAGGATAAGCAATACTGAAACGGGGTCAGGTCAGGTCAGGACTGTAGGGAGAATGCGACACGAACTGAAAACCTGTGTACTTTACCCTTTATCTTTTTTTTTAATTTCCAAAAGTCCATTGTTCTTTCCACTGTGTGTGCAGTGCATTATCGGTTCCTAGATTTACTGCTATATTCTAATAAAGCAACAATCTATGCTGAGGAAGGCATGGAGGAGGATGGGTCGGTAGCAATACATTGATTTATACAACAAAGAAGATAGTATTGTGCTAACAAAAATGTCAAAATAGGTATGTTTGGCAAAACAACAATTGCGTCATGTTTCTGGGGCCCTAGCCAAAATGTAAACACTACTAACGTTTTTCTATTCTATCGCTCAAAATGTATGGGATGACAGTTGACCACGTGGTTTATCGTAACGCACGAGAATGTCATCCCATACATTTTGAGTGATAGAAAAGAAAAACGTTAACTTAGTGGAGCCTGACCAGGGAGTGGTGACACACAAAAATGACGGCAAATTTAAAATATCACTAAAAAATAAATTCTGGATAGGTACTCATAATGTGACAGCTATGTTTCATAGGTAAAATTGCTGCCATGTGAAGAATTGGAAATAAATACTTGTGTCACGACTCGCTGGTCTGACTCTAGCCTAGCGTTTGAATTTTGGCTAGGGCCCCAAATTTCTTACTAACTACGTCGTATGTCTAGCCCAAACGACGTAAGCTAGAGTCTGGCCAGCGAATGGTAACACAAAAAAAAAACCTCATATTTAAAATATTACTAGCTGGCAACACGAAATGCATAACGACTGGATAGGTAGGTAAAATTGTTGCCATGTGAAGAATTAGAAAAAATGCTTTTGTCACGCACCAATGGCAGAGATTACTGCTACTAGACAAAATGTAAATCAGCCTTTAAGACCGAACTTCTAAATTTCTAATCACTATACTTTACACTTGCACTTCGCACTCGCACTAGTCACTTAAAAGCACGAATGTTTAATTTTACTAAATGTTTTTTTATATTTTTTTATAATGGCTTTCACATCAGCCAATTATTGGCACGACGTATTTTGCCAACGTCAGAGTAGACATCGGACATCGGTCCAGATTGATTGTGAACCGACGCTTAAATCGCATAGCTGTCAAGAAATTCCATACAAATTTAGCTCCAGGCGATAACGTTACCCCTACTTAAATCAAGTCCGATTTCCACGATTTTTTACATATATTGTAGTAGTTGCACTTTAACATGTACAAGTAGATAGTTGAAATACAGTTAAAAACTTGCGTAGAAATTCACGTAAAGCCTACAGAGGCTCAAAAATAGTTGAATACACTAAATGCCGGGAATAAGTACCTAATTACAATTGACGGAGCCTTATATATTTACATCTACAAGGTAGTGGTGTAAAACAAAATTGCCTGCTTTGAAAGAGGACTAGAAGAACACTATTAAACATACACCGCACTCCACGATCTATACATAAAAAATGTTTTAAAAAACAAATTTTTTTTGCGTTTTTGGAGGCGGTTTTTTGTTTTGTAAAACATTTATTTTATTTTATACTTTTTAGTGATCATAATACGCTGTTACGTAGTCCCACTTCTTAGTTGAAATGAAACTTTAACTTATATCAAGCGCGCCGCAAGCAACGCCGCGGGAAAATCATAGTCATATTTCAACAAGTAAATATTATTCGTTGTAGGTAGTCGCTCAACTATCTTAATCGAGATATCTTATCGCCACCCTTGAAATCGGTACCATTGAGGAGTTCCGGTGGCCATCTGTGGTCTTCATCATCAGTTCCACTACACCAAAGGATACTTTCTGAATGCAAATGCTGGATTTGTTACTAAAAATACTAAAATCGCTATATGTTTGCCTACAATATTTGAGGAGTTCCCTCAATTCCTCACTGATCCCCTCATCAAATACAGATTTGGTGACAATGGGACCACCTCGGAAGTATACCCTATCAAACCAAAAAAAAAATTTTGAAATCGGTTGACAATTGACGGAGTAATCGGTGAACATACATAAAAAAAAAACATACAGTGGAACGTATAACCTCCTCCTTTTTTGAAGTCGATTAAAAAATCAAGTCTCTTCAACTTAAGTTCTGGCTACGAGAATAATTTCAGTATTTAACCACTTTTTAGGGTGCCGTACCTCAAAAGGAAAGAACAGAACCCTTATAGGATCACTTTGTTGTCCGTCTTTCTGTCCGTCTGTCTGTCAAGACCCTTTTTCTCAGGAGCGCGTGCAGGTATCGAGTTGAAATTAAAACCATATACTCAAGTCTACAGTTCCTTGAAGCTGTGAAAAAAATAAAACTTCTCAGTTAACGTAAAAAAAAGATACGGCCGTTTTTGCCGCAAAAAAAACGTATATTTCGACACTCTCAAGGGAATCAAAATTTATAGGGTATTTTCCGTTGACCTAGAACAATGAAATTTGGCAAGTAATACCGTCTTATTATACAAATATATAGAAAAAACTGAAAACCCAACATTATAATATTTAAACACAAAAAAACAGGGTCTTTATGCAAGGAACGGCGGCGGTGCAAATGTTGAATTGAGTTAACCGTGTCATTATGCGGAACCCTCGGTGGGCGAGCGCCTTGTCCGGTTTTTTATACTTAGGTAAGTTATTTTGAAGTCAACATAAAAAAAAAAATATACCTCGTACAAAAAACTAACCATATTGCACAAAGATATCTGGCAAACGCTATACCCTGAGTTCAATAAAAATATTCACAAAATGTGTATTTCCTATATTATTATTTAAAAATGGTTGTAGTAGTTTTTTACATATTTGGTACAGCCACCATTGTGACTTTTCTACCCACTACCTCCCACTACTCACGTCACGCGTCACGAACAAACTTTTTAGCCGTACCCGTCAGTCAGGTACGAGCGTTGAGAGGAGTCGGACTGTCGCGGCCTTCACTTTACAACGTTAAATATTACTGTTCTCGTATTATTTGACTTGAGCTAAGTTGTGTTTGTGAATGTCAACATGTTTTAGTTGCATAAATATGCTCGGATAGGTGAAGTGTGGTAGTTTCTGTGTGTTGTTTGTTATTTCGTGCGATGAAGGTGGTCAAAAGACTTGGGAAGCGATGCGGTCGCACGGCGCTAGCTGTGAACATCACAGGTAAGTCGAATAGCGCCATTGCACTGCATTCTTTGTTTCAACACGGAATTTAAGTTGTGAAGTCTCGAAAGAAACTTTTATTCGGGGCTAGAAAGTCACTAACAACTTTCTTTTCGCTAAACTAACTTTTAACTTAGTTGCCAGTGTTTGAAAACTTTTGAAGCTGTGCGAATGTAGTTTTTAAGTGTATATAACGCTGTTTACAAACCTTCGTTCGCGTTTAGAACCACTTCTATGGTTTTCGTGAGTATTTCTCGTGACGTCACACCTAAGTTACCATTGCGTGTGTTAGTGAGAAGAGAGTTAAAGTGACAGGTGAATAAGCGATGCAATTGTGTTTAATGAATGAGCATATTGCCATATTTTTCATGGTTCACATGCTTTCTCTTGCACACAAGTTAGGTTAAAAGGGACAGACGTAAAGGTGTATCAACGTAACTTGTACTTAAAACTATGTTTGTAATAAGAATTTAGATTCCAGTGTTAAAGGTTTTTTACATATTGTACAGTAGGCTAAAAATTCTTCTATTTTTAGTTGTCGACCTTGCATGATTTATGAACAAATGACAAGTTAAATTTGTTGATTATAGTCACCCAAAAACTGAATAGTGTTGCAGTACACACTGTATCCCGCTCTCACGCATAACTGCGTCCCGTCCAGTGGCTTATGACGTCACTATAGAAGCCTTTAAAAATTGCTGGGGCTTATAGGTACCTACTTGGATTATATCTATTGTTACCAAGTAATTGTCCAGTCCTAATTACTTTTGTAACTGTTATATTGATGGTCAAAGTGTGACTCATTCTCATTCATTGGTTCCAAAAAGGTATAAGTACCTACTGGCTTCCGCTGGCTTGTAACATTATCGTTATTTAATTCTATACTATCGTTCAACACTTGCGTCGCGTCGGCTGTGTTCTGTGTACCTAATCACACACAGGCAGACAGCAATTTTTCACGGCAATATTTACGCGCAAGTATTTATATAGGTAAAATACTCGGTCCTCTTGCATGTAGTTGTAACACATCTCACATCGACATTCTATATTTGAAATTTGACGTAAATTCCATATTAGTTTTGTACACAACTACATGCAAGAGGTCATTTACCTACTTAAGTTTTTCACCTACACACCTCTCGACATTCTATATTTGAAATTTGACGTAAATTCCATATTAGTTTTGTACACAACTACATGCAAGACGTCATTTACCTACTTAAGTTTTTCACCTACACACCTCTCGACATTCTATATTTGAAATTTGACGTAAATTCCATATTAGTTTTGTACACAACTACATCCAAAAGGACCTTTACTTTTTACCTTATAGCTGTGTTTAACTATTCTGCAAGACATCCTATGTCCTGCTGGGTAAACCCTTCCTGCCTTCCTTTTCTGGTTGAAAATTATCATGAACAAACACCGGATTGACGGGGCAAAAATGTACCAGTGCTAGTGATTCATTAAATGTCGACTAAGCTTAACGACATCGATAAAAAGCAATTTTTTATCATCATTATCATAAGAAATGGCCAAGTTTGAATACCTTTTAATTATGTGCAAACCTCTTTAATTTATACTTATCGCAACTATAAACCGGTATCTGACATTGACTCTGGACTCGAGTCACTTTTGACAACTATTCATTGAATAACAAATTCATTCATTACAACAATATTCTTTAGCATTTCGCCGAATTGAGAACCTTTTTGTTTTTTAAGTCGGTTAAAAATGCGACGAAATAAAAAATATCGTTTATCTTGATGGAATTAAAGGGGCTTCTAAACGGGCCATATTTTCACTGCAATATGTGGTGATGATATTAACTATTGTCTTTCTCTAACACAGAGGTAAGAGAGGGACACCAATAGTTGCCGCCCACATATTGCAGTGAAAATATGGCCCGTTTAGAAGCCCCTTAACGACATAAAAATATTTTGAATTTCGTACTTTAATTAAAAAAATGCCCTCGACGGAAAAATAGGTAGACAGCCCACCTGATGGGAAGTTGTCACCGCCGCCTATGGACATTTGCAACGCCGGAGGCGTCACCAATGCGTTGCCGGTAGGGAATCCAATTTAACCGGTTATTAGCCTTTTAGGTATGGAAATAACCAGTTAAAACCGGTTATAACCGGTTATTTGCATTCCCTAGTTGCCGGTCTCGAAGAAAAATTGTACCCTTTTTAAAAAACCTCATATTGTAGCGCATTGGGAAAGTCTCAGCAGGAAGTTCATTTCAAATTCCTAAAGTACGTAAAATGGGGTGAATAGAGATTCGTGTGGTGAATAGAAATACAATCTAAAATAAGTCATAACTTGTTACTAATAAGAACAAGTATTACATTGACAAGTTGGAAAATTACATTAAAATCTCAGTCTTATAATTAGTAGAATATGCTTTATTTTAGGCTGTATTTCTATTCACCCCGCGAATCTCTATTCACCCCATTTTACGCGCCAGAAACGTTCTAAAGAACCGGCGTGTAGTTGAGCGCAAAAAAATGCAAGAAAGTATTTTCATTACAGCAATGTATTTTTGCCCTGCCCTGATGGTATTAGTACCATATCTAAACACTAGATTGCTAGCATTAGGGGGAAATCGGGGGAATACACCGAAAACGCAGCCGCAAACGCAATGGGGGTGCGTCTTGGGACATTAATCATCCCTCGCCAAGCCCAATAGAACATGTTATATTAAATTACCAGGAATATCTTCGCACCAGCCGCGCTGCACCGCATTGCACAATTTCTGTGTAGATACTCGCAGTTAAATTGCATTTTGCGAACGTTAGCTATTCCAATAATCGAGAACGTATAGAAAATAGAAATAACATCCGCCGTACAGGGTCAGTAGGGAAGTTTATGTATAAATTCGTTTTATTTTTCATGTGGCGGCATGTGTCAATAGAAATCAAACTATTTTGTTCATCGTTTGTGCTTTTTAGGGTTCCGTAGCCGAATGGCAAAAAACGGAACCCTTATTCGTCATGTCTGTCTGTCTGTCTGCCCGTCCGTATGTCACCGCCACTTTTTTCCGAAACTAATAACTATACTGTTGAAACTTGGTAAGTCTGTATTCTGTGAACCGCATTAAGATTTTCACACAAAAATAGAAAAAAAACAATAAATTTTGCGGGTTCCCCATATTTAGAACTGAAACTCGTTTTTATTTTCATCAAACCCATACGTGTGCGGTATCTATGGATAGGTCTTCAAAAATGATATTGAGGTTTCTCATCTCATTTTTTTCTAAACTAACTAGTTTGCGCGAGAGACACTTCCAAAGTGCTAAAATGTGTAACTTCTAAAATAAGAGAATGATAAAACTAAAAAAAATATATGATGTACATTACCATGCAAACTTCCACCGAAAATTGGTTTGAACGAGATCTAGTAAGTAGTTTTTTTTAATACGTCATAAATCGTAAACCATGGGCGAGTCCGACTCGCACTTGGCCGCTTTTTTGTTTAGTATTCCGTACCCCAAAAGGAGCCCAATCGATATGCCTGAGCTGAAACTTTTGAACCGTATAGATAGCGGTTTTTTAAATCAGAATGTGCCTTCACAGCAGATTTACTAATAAATTGAGTTTTCTAAAGAAAGTGAAATAATAAAGACGATATATACATACAATGTTTAAATGTTTATATAACAAACCCCGAAAAGAAACAACACATAAGTAGGTACTAAAACATGGTCAAATCTAAGTTGGGCTTGCGTTGATTCGATTCGGAATCGAATTCCAATTGGAAAGTACAGTCAACAGTATAAATAAGTGATCATTTATGTACCTTGTCACTTTAACGTCGTCTTTGAAATGTCATACAAAATTGTGAAACGATTGAAAGCGACAAGGTACATAACCTCGTAAGACCCAGTGTGCAATAGGCTGTAACATAATCAAGGCAATTTAATTTGAACTGTATTGTAATGAGGGTAAAGTTTAATTTCCTATTGTCAAAAACTGAAAATGGAATTATAGAACAAACATAATTGAACTTTATTGCGTTGTTAGTAGATTCAAAGTCCCACTCAGAAAAAACGCCCTGTTTTTAGTAGCGGGCCTTACGAGGTTATATGATCACTTATTTATGCTGTTGACTGTGCTAATACCAACTGTGCGAGGGTACAGAACCCTCGGTGCGCGACTCCAACTCGCTTTTGGCGGTTTTTTTAGTTATCGCGTTAGTCTAACGAACATTAAAGGCCCAGCCACACCGGATGCGTGACGTGCACGTGCGCGTGCGCGTTCGCTCTCCACTGCGTTGTATAGTGACATGTCGTAATGAGAATTCATACTATACAACGCAGTGGAAAGCGAACGCGCACGCGCACGTGCACGTCACGCATCCGGTGTGGCTCGGCCTTAAGCGTTTTGATATAGGCTTCCAAGGAATTAGGAAATTCCTTACCGAAGGTGAATGTAGAAGAAAAAAATGTTGTCAAACACGAAATCGAAATCAGCGCCGTCTGTTCAACTTATACGGTCACGGCTCAGGTTTAAAAGTTGGATCCACCTAAATAAAAACAGGCTTAGCCGTGATCGCCTAACATCCACTGCAGGGCTTGGAAACCGGTTTCCGTTATTGACCCGGAACCTGAATCCATTACCGTTCGGGTTGGGGTTACCGATTAACATACCGGTTAGTTTGAAAACCGGTTTTTCACAAATTTTGTTCTGTTGCGCGGAGTTAACTGGCCAATTTGACCCTGCGTTGTATATAGATATCTCTTTTTACCCGACTGCCGAAGGAGGAGGGTAATGTGTTTCACAGCCTATATATGTATGTTTGTTCCTTTGTGTCTCTATAAAAACTAAACCCGTGTCCGATTTTGATGATTCTTGTGTCAATCGATTTGTCTTAATCTGGTGTCACTGAAGATATGACAGTAATCAAAATTCAATATGGCGGCAACCAGACGCCATATTGTGCAAATTTAAAAAAAAATATGTCGATCAAGTATGACAAGTGGGGTATCATTGAATAGGGATTTAAAAATCATCTTTAGGTTTCTTTCATCATTTTTCATTTTGAATGATCATTTAGGATTTATAACGATTTAAAGTTGGTTCGCAACAGTCGGGTTTTGAAAGCTTGCTTTTTGTTATTCACACTCCTATTTTAGTGATTTTACGTTACGTTACGTCACTCGAATTCGACCGCGTAGCTGGCTGAGTGGATTATTTGACGGCGCCACTCCGATTATAACCGGTTAATACAGGCTTATATCAGCTCGTTTTTTTTTTAAAACCGTTCCTTTAGTCCGGTTAAGAGATGAACAAGATACCGGTTTTAAGAACAATATTAACCGGTATCTTAAAACCGGTTATGCGTTGGAGCAGGTGTTGTAAAAGTGCAACGGATTACGGTTTCGAGACGTGTATGAAAATCCACGCCGCTTTTAAATCAAACAGCAAGCGTTTAAAACATCGGTGAACACTATAGGTAATAAAATAACACTATAAGTTCCACCCTTATAAACTATAAATAAACGAACAATTAAGCTATTTTAGTTAAAGATGCCTTGTTCCTTTCCGTCCAATTTAAATGTCCAATAATTCTAGATTTTACAGACTTCGAATTAAAATTAATTTACTTCAAAAATTACATGGAAGTTTCCTTTAATTAACGCTTTTCAACATATTTTTACTAGTGGTTACTAGTTTAAATGAGCCTTAATTTTCTTCATAACTACGTAAATATTATACACAGAATATTCGCTACTGGGCCCCGGGTATTCAATGCATTTAGCATTAAAATTTGCTTCACGGCGTAAGTATTATTGTGAGGTGTGCCGTTTCAGGTGCACTCATTAACGCGGTGCATTTTGAGGATGCAACGGAACGAACAAATTACTATTTCCTCTGAAAAACATTCTGAAAACATACATATGATTTTGTACCGCAATTGCAAAATGGAGCTGCTACTCATCAAAACTCGGAAACCTGGTTATTTTTTTTAACCAGCTCGTCAGAAATGACATTCAAATAGAGCATTTTCATTTCGTTTCCGCTCAAACAGAATCGATATTATTTCGGTTGTGATCAAAGAGAAGAATAAAACTGTTGCTGCTCGAAACAATGGTTAATTTCGCTCGCTAATTTGTTCACACTGCCCACCATCGCCATCGTTTTGTCGTCTTTCCTACCTAGGCTAGGCTTAGCTAGTCTTTAGTCGCATTTTCGCTTGCTCAGCTTGAAGTCACGACGGCCTTATTATTTAGTAAGGTCCGACCGAGACCGCTTTTTTAATCTCGGCCGAGACCGAGACCGAGAACGAGAATAAAATAAATTGACCGAGACACGGAAAAAGGGGTATTTTTTCTATATTTGCGTTTTTTTAACTATAAAAAAAAACCCCGTTAATAATGAAAAAAAAGGTTTTATTATGGTTTTAACAAACTTAATACTCAAAATTGAAAAGAACAATACTTATTGTACGGCAAAACAAAGCCATTTTTCGGCATTGTACCCTGTCAAAAAAAAAAACGATTGCCGTGGTGTCTCGGCCGTTTTGGGCCGAGACCGACACCGAGATCTCGGCACGATTTTTGGCCGAGATTTGCCGAGACCGAGATCTCGGTAGGACCTTATTATTTAGTCGCGACGCCATCCAACTGCAGGAAGAATCAATAACCAAAAATACCAGATTAATCCCAGGAATCATAACGACCGTGTGTTTACGAGAAACTGGTTAAGAACCGGTATTAACCGGTATTTTTTCAACCGTTCCCAAGCCCTGCTCCTCATACTGCATAAAAACCGGGCAAAAGCATGTCGGACCATGCTCAATGTAGGGTTCTGATTCAGTTACAAACAAAAAAAAGTGCACCAGCAAACGAGGCACTTTATCGTCATGGCACTTACATCCTTTTGTTGAGAAACGCAATGTGCAAAACGTTTAGGGAATGCAATTTAACCGGTTATTAACCGATTTTGTATGAAAGTAACCGGTTAAAAACCGGTTATAACCGGTTATTTGCATTACTTAAACACGCTACACTCTGTTTCATCTAGGATGATTCCTGTGACAGCTCATATAAATACGTATTACACTTGTTTCTTTAACTTTACATAAATACTACATTAGTAGGTACACACCTAGCGACGCTGTTCAGGGACTTGAATAATTAATCGCCTATTTTTAACTTCTTCGCATGTGAGTAGTATAGGTGAAAAACTGAAGTAAATGACCTCTTGCATGTAGTTGTAACACATCTGTATAGATAGACCGTTCTATATTTGAAATTTGACGTAAATTCCATATTAGTCTTGCACACAACTACATGCAAGAGGTCATTTCATCACTGCCGAAGGAGGAGGGTTATGTGTTTCACAGCCTATATATGTATGTTTGTTCCTTTGTGGCACTATAAAAACTAACCCCGTTGTCCGATTTTGATGATTCTTATGTCAATCGATTTGTGTAAATCTGGTGAGTGTCACTGATGATATGACAGTAATTAAAATTCAATACGGCGGCAACCAGACGCCATACTGTACAAAAAAAAAAAACGGCCATGTATGACAAATGGGGTATCATTGAATAGGTAATTAAAAATCATCTTTAGGTTTCTTTCATCATTTTTCATTTTTAATGATCATTTAGGATTTATAACGATTTAAAGTTGGTGAGCAACAGTCGGGTTTTGAAAGCTTGCTTTTTGTTATTCACCTATAAGTCATTGAAATTACGAAATACGGCTGTCAGAGGACTCATCCTAGATGAAACAGATTATAGGCCTTCAGCGTCGTTAATAAAACTCTAGTCAGTTGGTATTTAAATGTAGGCTTTCACCCAATCCCTCTCATATGGTCCTACCTCACGTACATTGGTTTAACCCGCTTAGCGTCCACAAGCCAACCATTTTCTTTGTTTATTGAATCAATTCTCATATTTTATATAAATAACTCAAAACAAACCTATCGAACTTGCGTTAGAGCTGCAATTTCAATGATGGCGGAGTATCTCCGAGAGAGCGCTTTCCTATATTTGAACTGGTTCACTGAGATTTTCTATGCAAATATCTATCAGAATGGCTTCCTGGAGTTTCCATTCAAAATGTAACCTATGGCAATGATTCAATGTTGCAACTGCTTAGAGATATATTCAGTTTATAGCTGTCTACAACAATGGCGGCTAAGTTAAAAAAAAAATCATATGGCCTCTAATCTCTAATCAACACGGTAAAAACTATATCGTTTTTTACCTGTTAGCGTATTGGCCACGTTTTGATAGCTCTTATTTATTTGACACTAACGAGAATTGCATTTCGTGTTACCAACTAGTGATATTTTTTAGGGTTCCGTAGTCAAACTAGGAACCCTTATAGTTTTGCCGTGTCCGTCCGTCCGTCCGTCCGCAGCCTAGCTTAGAGACTCTTAGTACTAGAAAGCTGTAATTTGGCATGAATATACAAATTAGTTACGCCAACAAAGTGGTAAAATAAAAATTTCTCTTCCCCTACTCGTGACGTGGGGATGTATTTTTTTCCTCGTGATCCCCATAGTGTTGGGTGTCGTTAGATAGGTCTTTCAAAAATATAGCGGATTTGTTCCAACAATTTTTCGATTAAGGGATCCGTTAATGAAATATTAAGCTTTAAAGCGCTCATTTTTGTTAGAGTCAAGTGTCCCCCCCCTACAGCCAAAACTACAAATACTAAAAATCTGAAAGAATTTCTTAAATGAATGCACATATTACGAATTTTAAAGGAAAACTATGACGACTAAGTACGTATAGACTTGATTGGTTCCTGAGATACAGGTGACTAAAGTGTTTATACCTACTAAAATGACCTAAGACAGCACCAAATAACTTTAAATAGAGAATTACTTCATATTTGTGCTTTTTGAGATAGTTTTTGTTTATTAACGGCTTCGGAACCCTACACTGAGCATGGTCAGACATGCTCTTGTCCGGTTTTTTGTTTCACCACTCGCTGCTCGCACTAACCCTCAAAATAGGCGTCACCAATACTTAATAAAATCCGAATAAAATCTACATGTTATAGAAGAAAATAAAAGGAAGAAAAGTGTAGTAACAGTAAATATACCACGTGTACTGTACAGCTGTACTTCGAAAAATCGATGTACGAACGTTATCTCTCTCTTTCTCCTGATTTATGCGAAACGAGTGAAAAGGATAATGCATTCGCAGTTGTAGTTACGTAGTGTGGACAGGTGGAAGCGGTGGCGCGAGACGGCCTCGATCGATGCGCAGGAGTTTAGGCACGCGCGCTGCCCTGCTCAGCCAAATAGCAGTAACTCAAATGAAACTCCTGTAGCAATCACAACCTCATTACTTAGAGGAGAGGGTTCAATCTACTTTGGCAATGGATCTGAGATACTGTTTATTGGCTGGACACGGCAGTGCGGCACACTCTGTGCTTGCACGAGGTTTCAAGTACACTTCAGGCTAGCACAAGCTGCCCGCGACTTGTTTGTCGCTCGGATCTCCGTTTCTCTCTAGCCTGCACGGCTAGCACAAGTTGAACGCGACTTGTTTGTCGCTCGGATCTCCCTCTCTATCTAGTCAGTAACGCTAGGGACGCACTGAGCGACAAGTGAGAAAATAAAACTTGTGCTACCCGTGCTGGGGTGTGATTCTCTCATAAACGGCAGTCGGTCGGACGAACGAGCGAAGTCGCAGCGGCGAGTTTAAGTAATCCCGTCCGAGCGAGCAAAACACATTTTAGAGCGTCCATTTTCAATTTGGCAGCATGGCTTAACGAACGTATAAGGCTGCCTAATTGAGAAAGCACGCGCTAACTAGTCCGCTACTACTGTAAAATTAAATTAAAATATTATTATGTTCCTTAAATTCTGTTAATTTTTTTCGTGTTTAGTCTTATTTGTTTATTGCGATCATACTCGTAGGTGTCTGAATGTACTTTTCAATTTGTATTTTGAATTTTAAATAAAAAATACTAAAATACTGTATTATATTTTCTAGTACAATTACAGGACTTATTTTATTTTTTGAATTTCATATTTTGATTACATGCGAGAAAGTATTTTGTGTTTTGTACTTTCATTAAAAACCAAGCAAGTATATTTTCCCTAACCCTGGTTAGTAGTTATAGGGAGATACCAGGGGCCCGTTTCACGAGGCTACAAGTTACAAATTACAAGCGGGAGTCTCTTTCTGACTCCTTTTGCTAGAAAGAGAGTGAAACGGGCCACAGCTGAATCGTTATGTCCTTGCCTTCGTTATTCACTATCCAAAGGCCTAATATGGCTGCGTTTATCGTGTGACAAAATGTGGATAAAACATCCGTCACTTTCTGACACGTCGATAAGTACGACCACAGAATAAAGACTAAAGGCATAGAAACCGTACTAAATAAGCAGAAAATACATTATGGTTCACTTCTTTTTACTTATGGTTTTCATGATGAGTTGGAAAGAGATGAATCTATAGCTGTTCTTTCGTTATTTGGTACATCGTCACAAGTAAGGCGTGATTTGGACCTATAAGCACCTATATTATTTAGACCTATAGACAAGGAAAGACAAATTCTTCCTATAGGAAGGACAAAGAAGTCCCTGTGTAAAACCTTGTGACAATGACAGTTAAAGAAGAAAAAACAGTCGACTTTTTGTTTCATTTTTTCTCATGTAATACGTAATCTAAAAAGTTTAAAAAAACAAAAACCAGCCTTCAAAAAGCAAAAAATAACTTCTTTAAAATGGTAGGTAAATAGGTCAGTCCAACTGAAGTCTGCTTTTGGTTAAAATATTGTTGGACGCCGACTTCAGTTGGACTGACCTATTTACCTACCATTTTAAAGAAGTTATTTTTTGCTTTTTGAAGGCGGATTTTGGTTTTTTTAAACTTTTTTTTTATTTTATACTTTTTAGTGATCATAATTATGCTGTTATTCTCCCATTTCTCAAGAAACAATGTAACATTTCAATCTCGCCGCAAGCAACGCCGTGGGAAAGTCATAGTCATATTTAAACCTAAATATGCTTCGTCATAGTCGCTCAACTATCTTAATCGAAATATCTTGTCGCCACCCTCGAAATATATACCGTTTAGGAGTTCCGGTGGCCATCTGTGGTCTTCATCATCAGTTCCACTTCACCAAATAGTGGTTTCCAAGACCAAATACACGAGTTACAATGAAAAATACCAAAATCGCTATAGGTGTGCCTATAAATTTTGAAGAGTTCCGTCGATTCCTCATGGATTCCACCATCAGATCTTCATTTTGAAAAAAATGGGACCAATCTGGAAGCACCAGCTTTCAAATAAAAAAAGAATCTTCAAAATCGGTTCACCCAGTCGAAAGTTCTGAGGTAACAAACATTAAAAATAAAATAAAAATAAAAAAAATACAGACGAATTGAGAACCTCCTACTTTTTTTGAAGTCGGTTAAAAAAATTTACAGACGAATTGAGAACCTCCTCCTTTTTTTGAAGTCGGTTAAAAAGAAGAGAAAGATAGCTGACGCAAAGTACGTCTTATAGTCCGGTTTCTATGCTATATGTTCTTATTCTGTGAGTACGACAATGACGGATTTATCCACAGTTTGTCACGCGATAAACGCAACTATACCGTAGTTTAACAGTGCACTACGGAGAAAAAGCACAGGTGCAATTAATTCGTAGAAGCATATTAAACTCTCAAGGGTTATGATAAGGTTGGAAGTGCAATACAATTCATATAGTAGATGTGCCTTTTTTTCCGTAGGAGGGCAGATGAGCAGACTATTAGATTATCTGCAGTACCAAGCCTGACAGACCAAATTCAATTGCCTTCATACGTTAAATGATTCATTTCTGCCGGCAATATTCTGGCTTTAAAACTGTCAGTCGCCACGCTCACTATAAAAAGGGACCTTATTGTCGATGGCGCTTCCGCCATTATTAACGACGCCCCGATATAAATACAACGTCGCGTAAGCGCCATCGACAATAAGGTCCCTTTACGTAGATATTGACACTTATCGGTTTTCAAAGGACATTTCGAGATTGACCGACCGCCAAGTGACAATTGTCACTATGGCTGGTTTTTAAATGGAAAATAAATCGGTCAAGGACGAGTCGAAGTTACGCTTTGAGGGTTCCGCACAGTAGGTTTAATTGGATTTCGATTTGCCCAACTCACGCTTGACCTTTTTTTGTTTTAGTATGTTTTGTTTTTCTTTAGTTTGTACTATAATCATGCCAAATTAGACGTTCCTATGTTTTACCGTTTTCAATAAAAACAAAAATACGTTGAAACAAACGTTTATCTACACACATATCATAAGTCCTCTATTACGCGTTCAAAACCCGTAGGCAATGACCCGCATTCCCTGTGGTAGTAGGTAACAGCGATGACAGCTGTTAATTTTGGAAGATGTTACTTTGGATCTCATTACCTAATTTCAAAATCACGATACAGCTGTCATCGCTGTCACCTACTACCACAGGTAACGCTGGTCATTTGCCTTTCGGCTTCTGAACCCATCTTAGAGTGCTTATAATTAGGGTTGCCAACTATTTCTTGGGCAAATATAGTATTTTCCAGCCCAAGGTATAAAAAATATAGTACACAGAAAAAAAAATAGTACTTTGAAGAAAAAATACTTTGAAGAAAAAGTACTTTTAAAAAGTGTGTTTTATTCATTAAATATAATGCACAATATTTACTACTTCCTAACATTCTGCCTGCTGTTGGGGGTTGGGGCAACTATCTAAGCTGAAAGAAGCCTATTTCTCCACTCCAACTACATTGGTGCTTAAATTCAGGTTGATATGTATAAGGACTAACCGAAATATATATAGTATTTTTGCGTACTATATATTTCTTCAACAGTAGTTATATAGTACACAGAGTCAAAATATAGTACAATACTATATATTATAGTACGGTTGGCAACCCTACTTATAATACCTACCTATGTGTGTAGATAAAGTATTGTACGCGACTCTGCGTAATTGGCATTTATGAAAGCCAAAAGGCGAGTTTCATAAACCACACTCATGTTGTAATGCCTGTAAGTACGCAACCGTCACCTAAACTACTACCAAGACTCAGAAACAATATTTACCTTTAACGGGAACCCAGAACCACTAGCTTCGTAGGCAGGGTCTAGGCCAACGCGTCGTCATTTGTATTTTGAATTAGTTTCACGACACAACGTCAGAAATATGTCTCACGGTAATTACCTACCTACCCCACTTGACTTGTATCCAAGAGCTCTCAATCTCAATACGGTTTGGGTAATTTTTTACTCCGCGCCCTAGTTAACATGTCACCGCTAGGAGCCGCTAATCCATACAAATTACGGCTGCGGGCGTTGAACGTGGCTTTCTAACTGTTCAAGTGGATTCACGTGTTTAACATTTAACATTGTAAGGCCCAGTAAGCAATTGAATGTACATAATTTTAATTTGAACTGTGTTGCAATGGGAATAAGGTTTATTTTCCTATCTTCATAAACTGATAATTGCATTATGGAACAAACGTAATTGAACTTTATTGCCTTGATGGTAGGTTCAAAGTTCCACAAAAAACTCTCTGTTCGTAGTATGGTGGGCCAGGAGGTTAACATAAACTAGCCAGAGTTAAGTGTTCAGATAATGAGGAGAAATAAGAAGTACAGTTTTTTTGGGGAGTTCTGCGATTTTTTAGAGCATTTTGCTTTTGCCGGGTTATTTTATTGAGTTTTGAGGTCACCGTGTCCGTCTGTCCGTCCTAATTTAAAACAGCTGTATCTTTTAAACTGTAATAGGTAGCGGGTTGTTTTTTACCCGACTGCCAGGGTAATGTGTTTCACAGCCTATATATATGTATGTTTGTTCCTTTGTGTCACTATAAAAACTAAACCCGTTGTCCGATTTTGATGATTCTTGTGTCAATCGATTTGTCTTAATCTGGTGAGTGTCACTGAAGATATGATAGTAATTAAAATTCAATATGGCGGCAACCAGACGCAACATTGTGCAAAAAAAAAAGTCGACCAAGTATGACAAGTGGGGTATCATTGAATAGGGATTTAAAAATCATCTTTAAATTTCTTTCATCATTTTTCATTTTGAATGATCATTTAGGATCTATAACGATTTAAAGTTGGTTAGCAACAGTCGGGTTTTGAAAGCTTGCTTTTTGTTAAAGTTATTAGTATAAGTAGTGTTATTCCGGCGGATTTACTAACAAATATAAAATATTAAAGAAAGTGAAATAGGTGTAATAAAGGGGGTGCCCATTCAATAAATGTTATTCAACTTTGTTTTTTTGTTTGGTAAATTCGGTTCAACATGCAAGCTTCAAATTTGGTTTGATTATGGTCCAAACTCTGAAAAAAATCAGCAAATATTCCAATGATACCACGCCCATTTAAATCGGCTCAGGCGTTTAGAAGTTATGGTGGAATAAAGAATCGTATATACATACATATCCTCGTAAGGCCCACCATACTACAAACAGGGAGTTTTTTGTGAGCGGGACTTTGAATCTACCATCAAGGCAATAAAGTTCAATTACGTTTGTTCGATAATGACATTTTCAGTTTATCAAGATAGGAAAATAAACCTTATTACCATTGTAACACAGTTCAAATTAAATTGCCTTGATCGTGTACATTCTATTGCACACTGGGCCTTACGAGGATACATGAACCCTGAAAACATTACTCTCCTTTTTTGGGCAGTCGCGTAATAATAGTACATTATTGCCTAGGCACGGAAGTAGGCAATTGCGGGCCGAGTATTGGTTTAAACGGACGAGCTTGCGAGTCCGTTTAAAAATACGAAGCCCGCAATTGCTGTTCCTGCCGAGGCAAATATAGCGCTTTTCTCAAAAATCGCAAGAAAAAATTTGTGTTGGAGTCAAATCTTCATCGCTTGAACAAATTTTTTGAATTGCATACAGACAGCAACTTGATGTGAAAAAACCATCACTCCTACCGCCTTTTTGTTTATGACAAGGAAAAACGCAATTCTTGTTTAAAAAAAACATAAGGTATTCCAGGCACAAATAAAAAAGTTATGTTTCGAGTAAAATTTGGATGTATAAGACTTGTGCCCTCATTTTATAATGGCCCTTTTCACTTTTTAAAAAGTTACAAGGTAGATAGTAATGGAATTTGTATGCAACATTGCGGGCTTGTGTAGCGAGCACGCAATGTTTTTTTTTTTAATTTGAGAACTGTCAGTAAACTATGTACTTCGCGTCTCAATGTGTAGATAGGAATGTCAAGATTTCCGGTCATTTTTGAGAAAATTTCTATTAATCTTGTTTGGCAAAATAAACCTAGTTAATGGGCTACGGTGAACATTCTGTTTGTCCTGTTTATCTTTTACTGTTTTAGTAATACGGTAAAGTCTGTTCCTATTCAGACTGCCAATGACAATAACAAGTATACCTGACTGTAATTGTCTTTAGATAGAGGATGAAATAGTAATGAGAATGATGTTACCGCTAATTAGTTTATTAAAAAGGTTGAATATATATTCATCATCATCGTATTATTGTGCTGGGTGCGACAGAGACGAAAACCTCACTTATCAATCAAATCTATCAAACCTCACCACATTTTCAATGTCAGAAATAGTTCGAAAAAAAATATCTTTATGACAAGACTCAGTCAGTGTAAGCAGCGAATGTGCTTTTCATCAAAAAATACAATATTAAATAGAGATTACTACCTTAAAATTAAGACACGAAGACAATGATAAAGTGTATAAATAAATAATATGACTAGGCTCAACCTTCAAAAGTACGCGAATATGGAGTTATAATGGTAAATTGATTTGTTTATAAGAGTAACGGAACGAATAGGAACAGACTTTAATTGTAACATTACAACAAATATTAAAACTCTCGGATCACCCAATACGGGCGAAGTTGATGTAGAATTGAATTGCAATTTTGCCACACAAACTTCACTGTGATCCCAATCCTCTCGCTTCGCTCGTGCAGAAGCACTAGCAAATAATGCACTAAACCCACATACGAAGTGCATCCGAAACGGATGTAACCTGTAACTACAAGATAAATAAGACCGCCTCTAGGCGGTTAAAATCATTTCGTCTTTGACGTGTTATCGTATTGTCAACGTTTTGATAGCTCTTATTTACTGGACAGTAATGGCGGCTGACGTCAAAACAATACCATAACAGGTTAGATACAATTTGGATAATACCGCCTAGAGAGGATTTGTTCCTGATTCGTCATATTCGTAACTGGTCATATTCTTGATTCGTCATATTCCTAACTGGTCATATTCCTGATTCGTCATATTCCTGACTCGTCATACCATGTACATTTGACTGCACAAATTTATTATAAAATTCCTCTGTGGTAAATGATAAGAACCTCCTTAGATAATTAATAGAAGTCTTTTGGACTCCGCCTTAAGTAAATTATTGTCTAATTAACCGTACTACAAAGTATAACTACTTAGTAGAATATTTCCTAATACTTATTTAATCCCGTAAGCACGTGTTCGCAATTTCATTTGACTGTACAATGACGAGTGAGGAATATGACGAATCAGGAATATGACCAGTTAGGAATATGACGAATCAGGAATATGACCAGTTAGGAATATGACGAATCAGTAATATGTCCAGTTAAGAATATGACGAATCAGGAATATGACCAGTTAGGAATATGACGAATCAGGAATATTACCAGTTAGGAATATGACGAATCAGGAATATGTCCAGTTAAGAATATGACGAATCAGGAACAAATCGAATAGAGGCCTTGTAGCGTTCTTTCACCTCATTTGAGGTGGTTCATTATATAGTCAACAACTTAAATGGATGAGTCACTAAAGAACGCTGTCACAATTGACAACAACAACTTTTTTAGTACTGAAAAAAAAAACTGGGTTAATAAATAAACAATTTTCTGCTAGTGTCTAAAGAGCTTTAACGCCCCATGGTCTTTTCTACGTGCTAGTTCATTAAAATGACATCATTCCGACTACTAGTCTAAACCGGGTTTACTGGTAATTTACAGCAAGCACTGGCAGCAATGCAGGTCATTAGTCTTCGGATTTACCCATTTTAGAGTACATAATTAGGCCTTAAAACACTCGTATGATCTTATTGTGAACACCGCCTTTGACTCGTTTCATAAAACCACACCCGTGTTTCATTATGCATCAGTTACCATAAACTACTATTGCCGGTGAGTGTATATAAGTACTGAATGCGCTCTCCCTAACAAAGCATTGCCACCGCTCGATTCGTATTAAGAGGCCACCTTTGCTAAAGTCTGGAGTGTTCCGAGATCTGGATCTCAATAACCATAACGCCTTTGTGTCTGTTCTTCGGATATATTAAACTTGACCATATTTGCTTGAGACTGTCGAACGTGAAAACACGATTAGAAACAAAATCCTCGATACTTTTATTTTTCAAACGTGACACCTTTTTTGCATGTTTTTGGTTGAATCTTCGAAACCCTATCATCTTTAACGATGATTTTCGATTCAATAGTTGAGGATATGTAACTTCTTAATCCTGGTAAACCATTTTTTCAATAAATGTTGTGGTTTTAAAGTAAACAGCGATTAATTTAATTTGACGCTGCCGTCAAGGCGCGCGCGAACTATCTCCATCTCACCTCACATGCTTCGCGCGGAAGCACATAAAGCCATCCCTTTTTATTCTTGTGGGGGCGTGGCACCATAGGTGGCCTCTTATTTTGCACCCAACCTAGCTAAAACAGAATTCGGCCCCTGAGATGTAAGTCGATATAAGTAGCTACTACTTAAAGCTTCGAATCTAACTCGAGCGAGAGTGCACCGGGCCAGACTTTACCACCCCAGTTTATGAAATGAGTTAAACTGGGCATTCACGGACGCGCCATTTGTCTCGGCGACAGATGGAGTGTATACAAACTGGATGGGCGTAATATTTTGACCAGATTCACGGGCGCGCCACGTCATGGCTCAACGGTGCGACATTACGGAGCAAACTGATTAGAAAATGGCAGCCAGAGAACGCATTCACGACGACGCCATTTGGCTTGGCGCGTAGGCGTGGCGTGTTCCAACGTTGAATTTTGACATTTTCGATAATATAGTATGCATGGATTTTTTAAATCGCATTTCTCAACAAAATATGAAAATACCGTAAAAGAGATCACCAAAAGTGAAATTAAAACTAAAATCGGACAAGAAATACGGATGATACAAGCATTTTAAACTGCTAATTAGACAGAGAGATCCGATGTGCACCGGTGACGTCATTGTGCAGTTCGGCCATATAAACTCCACGTAAAATTCCGTTTTGCTAGAAAGAGATAGGAACAAATCTTTGTTGGCTTATATCTTGGTTATTTTTATAGCTATTCAAAAAATGTTTGTCTCATCTGTTTATTACATGAATCAGCTTTTATTGAAGGTGTAAAGAAAAACATGAATATTCCCTATTCCATTCGGATTGCGCGTTGGCGCGTCACGTTGGCTTTCCGTCCATTTCGAAATCCAACGGACCGCGCCAAGTACATTTAATCGCTTCAGTTTTAAAATTCTCGACTTTGGCGCGGCGCTGCTCCATTCGGCTCGTTGGAGCGGTCGTGAATGCCCAGCGTTACCCTTTCAAAGCCATTTTAACTTCATGTCCTGTCCATAATGCGACAACATTCCTTGCCAGTGACACACGTAGCCTGTTAAAGTTAGATTCAGCTCCTATTTTATGGCGGTGGACATTTACACCAGCTGGAATGAGCCGAATGAGAACAATAGTTAGTATTTAAGTACAAAGATAGACAATGGGAGCGCAACACGGAACAGGCGAATTAACTCTTGAACTACGACTAAAGTAAAGTAGCCATTTCCAAAATAAAGCAATCCGCGAACACACCGACACTCAGAGACAATTAGGTCATTACTTCTGTTTGTTTTTGGTGTTGGTGTTGTGTTGTATAACATCACAATATTACAAGGATGTATATTAAATAACAATACATTGTATTGCTAGGTCTGTGACTGTATTAGTGATATTGAGAATTTATTAATTTGAGTCGTGTTGTTTCGACGCATTCACATTCTTGTATGGACACATTTAACCCAAATGTTTGTAAGAAATTTATTATCTTGAAGTAAGTGATAATAGTAGTTTACGTGACGGTTACGTAATGCTAATTACGCTGAGTCGCGTACAAAATTTTATCTACACACATATTATAAGTACTCTAAGATGGGTTCAGAAGCCGAAAGGCAAATGACCAGCATCTGTGGTAGTAGGTGACAGCGATGACAGCTGTAACTTTAAAATTACGTTATCGAATATTGTAAGGTAATGAGATCCAAATTTGGAACATCTCCGAAAATTAATACTAATGTAATACTGGTAATTTCCTACGGGTTTTGAACGCATAGAGGACTTAAATATGATATGTGTGTAGATAAATATAGTAGTTTATTCACCAAGGGGAGTAAGTCTGGATTACTATGGTGCCAAGCCGATAAGAATTCAACCCTGACACAATATGCACAATCATGAAGTTTTTGAATATGGATAATGTTGACAGCAGTCAAAGAATGCTGTTATTACTATTCCTCCACACGCAACAAACAAGTTTGGCATTGTTTTACTGCTGTCAACAATGTCAATATTCAGAAACTTCATGATCGTGCAATGTGTCAGGATCTGCCTAGTACTGTACCTAATCCAGTGTTCACACGAGTATAGTAATCTGTTCTTACCCTCGAGTGAAATATATTGCTTTTCTAAAACATGCAATGAAAAATATTGATGTTATGTTCCTTATAGTAGGCCGCCAAATATGACGTTTCAGGTGCGGCTAGGACAAGAGGTCGTTTATGGAATTTCATACAAATCGTGCAGGCCTAGGCCGGCAAAGTCCTCTTTTTAATTTCCATTCCACATAAATTTGTGACACAGGCATCATGACATTCTGCCACTATGCGTAGTAAAAAATAAAACTGTGAGAGGACTCAGACAAGATGCACTACGCTAACTAACGTTTCTATTCGATTCGTTTTAAACCAATCGCGTCACTGGAAGATGACGTGATACGAAAAGTCACGTGGTCTACCAGTGACGCGATTGGTTTAAAAACGAATCGAATAGAAACGTTAGTTAGCGTAGTGCATCTTGTGTGAGCCCTCAGATTATTGAAAAGTTTTAATTAACGGCGTTCACGCTTTTTAGTAGGGTAGTTTATTATTTTAGTAAAGAAGTACGTATCATCACTACACAGTATAAAATAAAGTCGCTTCCCGCTGTCTGTCTGTCCCTTTGTACGCTTAGATCTTTAAAACTACGCAACGGATTTTGATGCGGTTTTTTTTAATAGATAGAGTGATTCTAGAGGAAGGTTTATATGTATAATAAATTCTGAATTATGTACGGGTTTTTCAGAAAACTCATATAAACCGAAGCAAAGCGAGGGCGGGTCACTAGTTTAATATAACGACTTTCCAATTTTTGTTGAAAGCGAAATGCGTCCAAACAGGAATGTGTTTAAAATTACAAACAAGTGTAAATAGATAATGATAATATTTATATAATGTCGTCAATGTAATGTTATTTATTATGTGAATGGTTAGTGTAACAAATGACTCAGTCATATATTCCCAAAGGGGTTATTCTTTTAGTACCTAGGTACTTCGAGAGTACTGATGTGCCAAAGGAAACTTTCCAAAATTGCGGAACATTTCATGTAGGAAAATTTCGGAAATTTCTCACAATTTTGTATGGGGATTGAAACTTACCGTTTCTTAAATTTCAATTTCCTATATTTCTAGTGAGTTTCCGGAAATTTCTTATAACTTTTCCAACTTTTTGGAAACTTTCCGCAATTTGCACATCAGTATTCGAGAGGTAAGTCTTTTAAAGGCTTTTATTGGGGAAGCGGTGGTCGGGCTGCTATCAAGTAAGAGCTATCAAAACTTTAACAGCAGTAAAAACAATACAGTAGGGGATCCGAATAGGAGACGACCTTCACCGGGCTGTTTATTCGATAAAAAGTATTATATATCAAAGAATTATGGGCAAATTGGTCTATATGACCAATAAGGACAAGCGATATGTCACCGGATAGGTAATTCTAAGTTGTAAAACTATTACTATGGCAGGTAGTTCGAAATCTTTGGGCGAAATAAATTATCGCCATGCAAAGACGGCAGCATTTCATAGTAATTATGCTAAAGTCGTCTATGTAGGCGTCACGATGATCCAGATTAAAAAAAAAAAATCTCACAGTTATTTGAGGTTTCCCGCTACACAAGATCGTTTAGAATTAAAAAGGATATCCGATAATATAGTGCTTATTGTTATCGGTTTCTAGGCCAGCGTTCATACATTTTTGCCCATCATTCTTTAATATGCTAAGTAATGTATGGGGAATAGGTTGACTGAAAAATTTCAGTCCAGTCCTCATATGATTTAAAAAAAGGAAAGTGAAATATTTTTAAAAATTGCTATTGCTTGATAAATAGACCGATTACATACTAATCGAAAGCATGAAGCCTATAGAATATGCAAACGTTAGGTTGACTATTTTTTCCCGTTATAACTATTGGGTAGGTAAGTCGGTACTAATAATTTGCACAAAACCTTACGTTTGACGACGCGTTTTCTATGTATTTAAGTATATATTCACTATTGTGTGGAAATTAGATTGTGCAGAATTACGAATAGGAAGAAACGATATTGGCATGAACGTCGAATAATCCTTCTCTATGGAAGTATTTATATCGTTGTCTAGTACCTATAGTACAAGCCTAGAGCTTAGTTAGGGACTAGGTCAATTGGAATTGTTCATATTTTTACAATTACTCTAATTCGAAAACCATTTCGAGGAATAGGGCTTTAAAGCCGTTGTGCATTATTAAGTTTTCGAAATATTTATCTATTTCGGATATTTCGACAAAAGTATATTTAACCTTTGATTGACTTTCGTTTTTGGCTTGAAGCCCTCCTAAATAGTATGTTTTAATTCACTATTACAATCACTATTTATCATTAGATATCATTTAATTGTTGTAATTTATTAGAAAATGCCAACCCAAATTTAAAACAATCATGTCATCCATAAAATGTCTGCTAAATAAATAAAGATATTAAGACAAAACTATTTACTCAAAAAAATGAGAGCCAACAAAGAGAGATTCTCACTTAGTTGACAAAAAATGATTACAATAGTTAAGATATTAATTATATCAACCAAAGCTGATAGTTGACGACAGCAATTTCTTTAGTGATTCAACTAACATCATAGTTGATGTATCTAACGTCTTAGTTGGTGTATCTATCGTCTTGTTAGGCTCGTATGGGATCAAGACGCTTATACACAACAATCACAATCTTGTTACAAGCGACCAATTATTTTTTTCAGTGTTGGGTCAAAAACAAAATTAATGAAATTGGTCTCTTAAAATTACCTATTGCTTCGAATTAGAATGTAAAAACCGTAAGTTATTTTTTTTAGTCTATCCCAATTGGTGTGACATCGTCCCCTTATATTTATTTAACTATAACTCGGACAGGGCATCTCAAAACAATCGCAACACGGTAATCGAAAAAGATTAATAGAGTCGTATTTTAATTCTCCATACCTATGTTTGTGAAGGACGGTACATATTTTCAAAACAAATTTATTCGGTTTTTGTATTGGAAATTATATAGGGTCTACCCTTTTTACCCGTTAATGTATCCTACATTGTTTGTGTTAGGAATGGTGGGGTACAATAAACTGGAGGTTAGAAGGGAGCTAGCATTGGCTCTGTACATTTTTAAGCTGTTGAGAGGCAAGCTGTTCAACCCGGGAGTTCTGGCAGAGGTGGGCTTCAACGTGCCGGAGCGGTACGCGGGGCGCCGGCGGCGGCCGCGCCTGCTGGCCGAGCCGCGCGCGCGCACGCAGCTGCTGCGCCGGGCTCCTATAGCGAGGGCGCTGCGCACATTAAACCGCGTAACGGTTGGGGTTGACCTATTCTGTTGTTCTCTGAATGAATTCACAAAAATAACTTTGTATATTTTATCCTACCATTACGAGGAGGATTAGTAGTAAGTAGTGTAATATTGATCCACACTGTCGAATTAGGTTAGCCTGTAAGGTGTGGCTGTGTGTACGTAAATAAATAAATAAATAAATAAATAATAAATAAAAAAAAATGTATATACATACATACATACATAATTTCACGCCTTCGTTCCCAGAGTGGGGTAGGCAGAGCTACAGAATTACAAACATCTCTAAAAACTTGTTGATAATTCTATAACCACAATTTGCACAATTAGGCTAAGATGTTTACCAGCGTATTAGTGACAGGTTGCAAGCCCATCGCCTAACAGTACTACAAGCCTTTATTCCCTTAGTCGTCTCTTACGACATCCAAGGGAAGACATGGAGTGGCACTATTCTAACTCGGCAACCACACGAGGCGAACGCACACGAAATTTTTTGTTTTAAATATTATGTTTCTTTAACTGTTTAATACGAATGTCACATGCTGTACACAATATTTTACAGACATTTTCATCATAAGAGAGCTCGGTATCCACTTATTAACCGTATATAATTCCACCATAATAAGTAAATATTTTATTATTTCAATTGTCACAAAAACAAAACTATGACAGATATTTACGATAATATCCGCTGTAGATAATTATAAGGTATTACGACTCTATTGAATCTTGTTCTATTTCCATATCTGTTTTTGCGATGTGCCCGAGCTATAATGAAAACAATAAGAAAGAGACAATGTATAAGGCCTCAGTCTCAGGTAACGTCTGAATCATAACTGCCGCCATATTTTACCGTTTTCCTCCGCCATTTCTCGTGATTCGGTCGTTTTGCCTTAGAGCCTCCGAGTGCGCTTGCTTCAACCAGTTCGGTTATAACCACAGAACAGAGAAAACAGTAGAAGTGTCAAGTGGGCGTGTAACGTGTGGCATGGTTATGTGGAGTTCCGCGCAACCTATCATACTTTTGCCGCGATCGCTTTTTTTCTCATCATCATTTATTTAAGCAAATTCAATTACAATAATTACCAGGGGTCCCCACACTAGGCTACGCCCGTATCGTAGGAACCAGTTAAAAATTAAACAACAGACATTAGTTACGTTCTAGTTGGCTAACATTGTTCTATGAAAGACAAAGTGTTCAACTTAAACTATCTTATCTAACATGATTCTAAAAATGAAAATGTATTAAACTTGAAATATCTTATCTACAATAGCTTCAGTCTCAGCATAATTTAATGAAAGAGGGAATTTAAGTATACGCTTTTCAGCTTCACTTATAGTACAGCCCTTCTGGTTACAGTGTTTGAGAAATATATTACATGTAGACGCTCGGACGTGATCCCCAAAACGCTTAATTCGATATTTCTAAAAAAGGATATAAATCCAGAAACATGTAATAACGATTGCCGCACCAAAAACATTTTCCATGGTGGCGTGTTGTTTTACCCGACTGCCGAAGGAGGAGGGTAATGTGTTTCACAGCCTATATATGTGTTTGGTCCTTTGTGGCACTATAAAAATTAAACCCGTTGTCCGATTTTGATGATTCTTAAGTCAATCGATTCGTCTGAATCTGGTGAGTGTCACTGAAGATATGACAGCAATTAAAATTCAATATGCCGGCAACCAGACGTCATATTGAGCAAATAAAAAAAAATTCGACCAAGTATGACAATTGGGGTATTATTGAATAGGGATTTTAAAATCATCTAGAGGTTTCTCTCATCACTTTCCATTTTTAATGTATATTTGGGATTTATAACGATTTAAAGTTGGTTATATGATAGTTTGAGTATTGGCGACAACGTCTGATACTAAGCGAAGCTCATGCCACTTCCACTGTTTTTTCTATTCCGTGGTTATAACGGTGGGACGATGAACTCTAATTTCACGCGGCACTGCTGTGTTATATTGTCTTGTTTTAAAGCATTATTTAGTGTATCTTTGACACGGGTGTCATTCACGATCCATAAAATCGTTTGTCCTAATGTATCATTTCGCATAAAATCATTACGTATAAGATCCCTTTAATCCGTATCCCTTTTTTTCCTCTATTGTGTAAATTACTTTAGGTTAGTTTTTTATAATATTTAAAATAAACCGTCGTGTGGTTGCCGAGTTAGAATAGTGCCACTCCATGTCTTCCCGCGGATGTCGTAAGAGACGACTAAGGGAATAAAGGCTTGTAGTACTGTTAGGCGATGGGCTTGCAACCTGTCACTAATACGCTGGTAAACATCTTAGCCTAATTGTGCAAATCGTGGTTATAGAATTATCAACAAGTTTTTAGAGATGTTTGTAATTCTGTAGCTCTGCCTACCCCACTCTGGGAACGAAGGCGTGAGATTATGTATGTATGTAAAATAAAACCGTTATTGTAAAAACCGCTTTAGGTCAAAAAAAATATGCGAAATGAGCATTATGCATTATATTAAAAAAACATTAGGGATTCCGATTCCGATATAGACCCCTATGACGCGTTGCCTAGTTGACCTTGCCTATGAAGCTAGCGGGGTCCTGGGTTCAAGTCCCGGTAAAGGCAGGTATGAGTTCCTGAGTCTTAGGTGTTTTATATGTGTTTAAGTATCTCTACTTTAAAACGAAGACGTTTTCTCCGTCTGTCCCACTGTATGTAAACTTCTTTCAAACTACTTAACGGATTCGAAATATTTCCATGTTGTTTTTATGGCATCCTGACTTGTTACCAAATCATCACTTAACAAACTATATCCTTTTACAAACTTTCATTTCGCATAAATGTAAGGGTGTGTCCTGGGTAAAAAAGTAATAATTCTAATTAGTCCGTCAGTAAGATTATCAAAAAATATTGAACACGTATTTTTTGCTTTTTCAAATCAATCAAAATTGACAAATATAACGCGCATCAAAGTTCGGGGCTCGTGACGTCACAACGTGGTATAAAGTGTGCCACGGCGTGACGCCACGCGAAACTTCAACGCACTTTATCATCGTCATTTTTTGTTTAATTGACAAAAGAAAAAATACGTGTTCAATATTTTTTGATAATGTAAAAGTCGGACTAATTAGATTTTTTTAGGACACTAGCCTATTGTGATTAAACCATTACATATTACATAGGTTACATGGCCTTATTAAATAAGTTAGGTTAGGTTAGATTAATGACCACAAAAAAAATGTTTGGCGAGAACCGGGAAGTACGTCTTTGCGATTTGAAAGTTTGTAAAATGATATAGTTTGTCAAATGATGATTTGGTAAAACATAAGTGAACCGGTTCTTATTAATAGACAGAGCGATTCAAAACGAAGGCTTTTTTATGTATTAAATACGGTCTATGTACAGAAAACTAGAATTATGGCGTACGACCAAACAGGGATTCATTTATATATACACTGTGCCCGGGACGTACCCGAAGGATTTTGACCATCGATTCTAGACCCTATTTGGAGTATATAATGTGGTATAACATGTAGTCCAATATCGAATAATTTCCGAGATTTTTATTATTTAAAAAACAATTCCATGGTTAATTTAATTTGAACTCGGTCACCTTAACTTAAGGATTATTTACTAAGAATTTGAGTAATTTATTTTATGCTGTAGGTTGATGATATTGCTACTTACAACATGAATCTTTCTTAGTAAATAATGCTTTAGTTTAAGGTGACAGAGTTCAAATTAAATTAACTATGGAATTGTTTTTTAAATCATAAAAATCTCGGAAATTATGCGATATTGGACTACATGTTATACTACATTATATACTCCAAATAGGGTCTAGAATCGATGGTTAAAATCCTTCGGGTACGTCCCGGGCACGGTGTGTAATTAAAAGCAAAGCTGATGCATTGCGTCCGATCAATTAATTTATAATTAATTGATAAAGTAGGAGCCGTTTTAAATTGGTACGCAGTTGCATCGCGAAAAATAATTGATAAAGACAGTATTAATTAATAAATTAAGATGAATATATGCACCGTGTCCGGAGTTTTTTACCTGTTAATTACTAGTTAAAAATGACGTAAGTACACTGAAAAAAATTAATTGATCGCTTGTAACAAGATTGTGGTTGTTGTGTATAAGCGTCTTGGTCCCATACGAGCCTTACAAGACGTTAGATTAGTCTATGGTTTCTTATCTATGGACAAAAATATAAAAAAAAAATGAATAGTGATTGACAGACTCCTGAACACGCAAGCCGTGTAGATTTTATTTATTCCCTTTCATCCAAGCCACAAGACCTCTGAGAACTCCATAACCCACACCCCAAGGAGTACAAGATACATCAACTAAGACGTTAGATACATCAACTAAGATGTTAGTTGAATGACTAAATAAATTGCTGTTTGTTACTATCAGTTTTGGTTTATATAACTAATATCTTAACTATTGTATTCATTTTATGTCAACTCAGTGAAAATCTCTCTTTGTTGGCTCTCATGTTTTTGAGTGTATAACTATTCGGTCTCTTAACTAAATGCTTAACGTAGAATTAAAATGTGGAACACTAATAACCGAGGTTTTAGTGGTAAGGTTTTTTTGCCTTAGGTAGTAGATTTAAACCAGGATTCTAGAAGAAAAATCACACCACACTCGACTGCTTTTTACGCCGATTTGTTAGTCCGTCCATTTATGTTAGAATGATTTCGTATCTATGCAATCTTCACTCACTTAAAGATTCTGAGCATCGCAAAAGTCTCGTGCATCGAAAATGGGCAATGTTTGAAATTGAAATTCAAAAATGGGAGCTTGGGAGACACGATTGGAGTGTTTACAGCTGTCAAAATGTAATGTACTAACTGTCGAATAACTTTGATTACTATTTAACATCGTTTGGTAAAATTGGTACCAACTAAAGATAAAAAAAGCGGCCAAGTGCGAGTCGGACTCGCCCATGAAGGGTTCCGTGAAAGGTAAATTGCGGTTTACGATTTATGACGTATTAATAAAACTACTTACTAGATCTCGTTCAAACCAATTTTCGGTGGAAGTTTGCATAATGTACATCATATATATTTTTTTTAGTTTTATCATTCTCTTATTTTAGAAGTTACAGGGGAGGGGACACAAATTTTAACACTTTGGAAGTGTCTCTCGCGCAAACTATTCAGATTAGAAAAAAATGATATTAGAAACCTCAATATCATTTTTGAAGACCTATCCATAGACACCCCACAAGTATGGGTTTGATGAAAAAAATAATTGAGTTGCAGTTCTAAGTATGGGTGACCCCCAAAATTTATTGTTTTTTTTTCTATTTTTGTGTGAAAATCTTAATGCGGTTCACAGAATACATCTACTTACCAAGTTTCAACATTATAGTTCTTATAGTTTCGGAAAAAAGTGGCTGTGACATCCATAAGGTTTCCGTTTTTTGACAGTTGGCTACGGAACTCTAAAAAACCTCTGTTGCAACCATAATGGTCGTCACCGTAGTCATTATGATGAGGTTATTTCCTCTTAAATACACTGCGTCAGGGATTGAAAATATATTCCAATGCCTTAATTATGCCGGAACATGCTGTGAATACTGTCGTCCTGAGTGGGGCTTAATCAATTTGTATTGGAAACTTTGTCTAGAGTGCCTAGACCAGCTTCTTTAAGTGGGCTTTGCTAGTACTGAAGCTCCGTTTTGCAGGGCTCCGCTAAAAATCAACTTAAATAATTGTATCTACAGTCACGAACTTAAATTTGGGACCCACGTTAGGTCCAAAGTCATTCTGGCATTCTACAACAATAAGGTTGAGTCTCCTATAAGTTACAAATGATTTGGCATCTCTAATGACATTGACGACTTCAAGCCTATTTTTCTTGAAATGGGTCACAAATTAACGATCGCGATAGTACAGGTAGATTCACTAAAGCTGGCAGGAATGGAATGAACAAAAGTAATGTCACCTAGTGGCTTAGAGGGTCGACTCGTGATTGTAAGGTACCGAGTTCGAACCCCCGCGGTCACCATGTACCAATGAGTTTTTCTAACTTAAGTGCATTTCCCGATGCTCTTACGGTGAAGGAAAAACATCGTGAGGAAACCTGCACATTCGAACAGCTGAGTGTGTAAGAGGGTAATTGCACAAAAGATCCTAAAGGGTCGAAGTGTATCCGAAAGGGCCTATCTGTAAGATAAGATAAGAATGTCACCTATCACTGTGTGAGCCGTCCTTTGAACCGATGTTCGAATTTCAAACCAAAAACCTGTTATTATTTTACTCACTTGTATACTTTCGTTCACTCATTCAATCCATTCGTGCCAACTCTTGTGAATCGACCTGTAGAGCATTTATTTATTGATAATCAATAGGGGTGTGACCTGTGTAAACAAATAGTAATTCTAATTAGTCCGTCAGTAAGATTATCAAAAAATATTGAACACGTATTTTATGCTGTTTTAAATTAATCAAAATTGACAAATATAACGCGCATCAAAGTTCGGGAGTGGGGGCTCGTGACGTCACAACGTGGTATAAAGCGTGCCACGGCGTGACGTCACGCGAAACTTCAACGCACTGTATCTTCGTCATTTTTTGTTTAATTGACAAAAGAAAAAATACGTGTTCAATATTTTTTGATAATGCAAATAACCGACTAATTAGAATCTTTTAGGACACTAGCCTATTATCTATACTAATATTATAGAGGTAAAGTTTGTGACGTTGTCGGGGGTAATCTCTGGATCTACTGAACCGATTATGAAAATTCTTCTACCAATAGAAAGCCACGTTATTTGTGGGTGCCCAACGAAGTGGGCACGGGAACAGCTAGTTAACTAATAAAGATAAAAAGTAAGCTTTACCAGCCCTACTGCATTTAAAGATAAGATAAAGATAAAGATATTTATTCAGTAAGCAGGCCGCACGGGCACTTTTACACGTCAAGAATCTACCAGCGCTTCCCAAGAGGAGACCACTGCTGAGAAGAAACGCCGCAAGAAACTCAGCAGTCGGTCATTTTTTAAACATATTACAATGGTTACTACTTATTTAGTCTAGCATTATATAAAGCAATAAATATTAAATAACTTATTATACTTATAAAAATAACATGCGTAGTTCAGCGTATTTTTTACACTACTTCCCAAAAAAAGGAGTGTAATGTTTGTTAATGTAAAATAAAAATCATCCCCACGCAACATGAATGGAATTTGACGACGCGCTGGCCTAGTTGGTAGTGACCCTGCCTACGAAGCTAGAGGTCCTGGGTTCAAATCCCGGTAAGGGCAGATATTTGTGTGGTGAGCGTGAATATTTGTTCCCGAGTCATGGATGTTTTCTGTGTATTTAAGTATATATTTCTCTGTATAAGTATTTATATCGTTGTCTAGTACCCATAGTACAAGCCTAGAGCTTAGTTTGGGACTAGCTTAATTGGTGTGACATTGTCCCCTGATATTTAAAAGAAAAAAAATTACCCTAAAAAAAAATACACTTTTATTTTACCACTTTGTCGGGGCGACTAATATGTGTAATTCATGCCAACAGCTTTCTAGAAGTAAGTCTCTAAGCTAAGCTGCGGACGGACATGGCGAAACTAAAAGGGTTCCTAGTTTGACTACGGAACCCTAACAATACGACACGTCAACGGCATCACCTGACCTCGGGATTTACCAATTAAAATAAAAGCCGGTTTAGACTGGCTATGACTAATCGCTTATTCATGACCTTGACATTTTTTTACTTTTATAAACTATATGCATGAATCGATGTATGAATGTGGAAGAAGCGAAAGAGATTCGTCAGGGTCGTAGCAGGTGGAAAGTGATATCTGCCTACCCCTCTGGGAAACAGGCGTGATTTAATGTTTTTTTATGTAAATATGTATAAAAACTAAATGACGTTATTTTCTGGTTTAACCAATTAACCGACATAATCGTATAATAATAAATAAATATTAGGGATCGATGATGTCTTACGAATTGACTTGGCAATAACCAAGTCTAGACTAGAAATACATTGTTAATTAAATATCAGGGGACGATGTCACACCAATTGACCTAGTCCCAAACTAAGCTCTAGGCTGGTACTATGGGTGCTAGACAACGATATAAATACTTATATAGAGAAATATATACTTAAATACATAGAAAACATCCATGACTCACGAACAAATATTGGTGCTTTTGACACAAATATCTGCCCTTACCGGGATTTGAACCCAGGACCGCCAGCTTCGTAGGCAGGGTCACTACCAACTAAGCCAGCGCGTCGTCAATTAAGTAGAAAACTAGAACATCCAAAACTCGCTCATCAAGTCATCACACATCAATTTTTGTCCGAACAAGGAAACCTAAATTAGGCTGAATTCGTAGCTATGATCATATATTATGATCATAAATTAAAATTATATGACAGCCTGTCAAAATGGTTACAGTTAAGTTGTAGAAAAAAAAAGCATTTATTTGTGACTAATAACAAAAGGTCAGAGACGTGGACGCTCACTAAGCAGACCATCCACCAGCTTCAAGTAGCCCAAAGAGGCGCGCCATGCTCGGTATTTCCCTCCGAGATCGCGTACGAAATGTCGACATTCGGACTCGAAAAAGAGTCACCGACATCGCGCGCATAATTACTCGCAAAAAATGGGAGTGGGCAGGTCACGTTGCGAGAACTGGGGCTGACAGGTGGAGCAGAAAGGTATCGGAGTGGCGTCCTCGAACTGGACACAGAAACGTCGGCTGACAAAGGGCACGTTGGGCGGACGACATCACCAAGGCCGCAGGGACGAGGTGGGTGACAGTGGCTCAGGACAGAGGGAAATGGCGTGCTTTGAAGGAGACCTTCCCCAGCAGTGGGTGGTTTTATGTTGACAAAAGAAAGAAGAAAGAAAAAAGAATAAGGGTTGGCTCCACTGAGGCGGAGACGAGCACCCTTACAAAGAACGCACCCAGGCACGAAATGGTCCCTACTCAGCGTAATGCTGGCATTTAAGTCAGCAGTGGTCTTCCGTTGGAAACCACGCAAGGTTACACATAATTTATTTGAACACTTAAACAAATTAAAGCTAAGAAAAAAAAACACTCAAACATTCCCTATTTTTTGGCTGAATGGGCAAAGGTCCCTTAGCCTTATCGTAACCCTTAAAAACTACAAGTTATTATGGTTCAGAATCGAATTGTGTTGTTGCGTTTTTCAAACGGTCTCTCGCTCGTTACCGACTACATTGGAAAGCGTGTCAATTGCCTTACAATTTTCAATGGCGGATTTCCATGCTTTAAAAACTTAAATTATGAATTCCCGTTGTAAAAATATACATTTTTGGACAGGGGTTATATTATATTATATGCAGGGTTCGAAAAATCCGATATTTATTATAAAAATACATGATGTAACATTTAATTCGGTCAGTATGGGAAAGTCTGAAACTATAAGACATACGGAGATCTGTTCGTAGCAACCATGTCATTGATTTTAGTAACAAGAAAAACTGCATTCATACAAAAAAAAAACATTTAAAAAACAAAAAGCCGCCTTCATAAACGAATTTTTTTGCGTTTTTGAAGGCGGTTTTTTTTTTAAAGTTTATTTTATTTTATACTTTTTAGTGATCATAATACGCTGTTACGAAGTCCCACTTCTTGGTTGATATGAAACTTTAAGTTATTTCAAGCGCGCCGCAAGCAACGCCGCGGGAAAGTCATAGTCATATTTCAACAAGGAAATATTCTTCGTTGTAGTCGCTCAACTATCTTAATCGAGATATCTTATCGTCACCCTTGAAATCAGTACCGTTGAGGAGTTCCGATGGCCATCCGTGGTCTTCATCATCAGTTCCACTTCAAATGATAATTTCTGAATGCAAATGGTGGACTTGTTACTAAAAATACTAAAATCGCTATATATTTGCCTACAATATTTGAGGAGTTCCCTCAATTCCTAACTGATCCCCTCATCAGATTCAGATTTGGTGACAACGGGACCACCTCGGAAGTATAACTCTATCAAACTAAAAAATATTTTTTAAAATCGGTCCACAATTGACGGAGTAATCGGTGAACATACATAAAAAAATAAAACATACAGTGGAACGTATAACCGCCTCCTTTTTTGAAGTCGGTTAAAAATAACTCGTACTCAGCTCGTGAATCGAACCCGGACATTTTGTAAATAAAACTAACACGATTAATTTTAGAAATCATGTTTCATAGTAATATTAACTACTTAAGACCTACATAATCGATATCTAAATAGATATAGTGTTAGTTTTATTTTTAAAAACGTCCGTTCGATTTGTAAAGCAATTAAAAACCAACGGTGAATATAGCGTTCATAGGCCAGCTTGATTCTAAAATGACTCAACACCTATTGTTATCAAGGTTACGTTAGCTCTTGTTAACTTAACAGTAATGGCGGCCGAGTTGCAACGATAACAATACTCGTACGTCTAGACAAAGTGGAATAATGCACCAGATGGAAAGCGAGATAAATAATTCGAAACGGCAACGCATTCGTCGCAATTTGATCCGTGAGCTAATAATCACTTATTTCGTTTTAATTTTGAACGAAGTGTCGAGTTTCAATGATATCGAGCATTCGTCATAAAGTACCCTGCGGGGACGCGGCAGTGAACGGCGAAAACTTTGTGAATAAAACTGGGCAATAGCCGGACCACGCCACTGTTATTGGTCGTGGCCTGAGGTAGTGGCACACTACAACGCCCCGGCACCAGATCAGCCCGATGCTGATCTGGTGCCGGGGCGTTGTTAAGTTCAAAGTGAAACGTTGAGAATAAATAAAATAAATAATTAAATATCAACGGACGATCTCACACAAATCGACCTATTAGTCCCAAACTAAGCTTCTATTCAAAAAACCGGGCAAGAGCATGTCTGACCATGCTCAGTGTAGGGTTCCGAAGCCGTTATTTACAAAAACTTACTTATAAAACATCAAGTATGAACTAATTTTCTATTTATAGTACATTGTTGCAGAGGATAGAAAGTACTCGATTTTTGGACGAGTCATATAGAGGGCCGAAACGTAGTTGAGGCCCTCTAGTGTACGAGTCCGTAAATTGCACTTTCTACCGAGGCAGACATAGTGCTTTTCACAACTACTGAGAGGAAATAAAATAAAAATTCATATTCATAACTCATATTTTAATTCATGTTAATGTGACATCACCGCCAATTTTACCATAGATAACTTTTTATTAAAATCTGGGCTCCTATTCTCGTGGCACTCGAGATTAATAAACTAACATGCAAGATGAAGATGTCAACTCCATATAAAATTGTATTTGTTTCGCCATATATCCCATCTAATTTCATCTCTAGTGGTTCGAGATTAGAGGCCAAGTTTGAATTACATTTAAAAAAAAGCAGTGACATAGTTTTTAGTCTGTGTATCTTTTAGCAAAAATACACGTAATATTTTACGAAACAAAATGGTGTGTTCTGATTGGTCGACTCAATTTTTCATTTTAAGGAGCTATGACACAAAAATTGATTGATTGTTTTTCATTGGTTCTTAAAGTTGGACAACAATGTTCTCGACCAATCAGCAAACACGCCGACAAAAACATTCTTGGTCTGTCCTTATAAGTGACGTTTTGTGACCCCAAACAAGACCATCTATGGCCATATTTCCGAGCAGTGTTGTGAAAAAGTTATTTGGTGCTATCTTAGGTCATTTTAGTAGGTATAAACACTTCAGTCGCCTGTATCTCAGGAACCAATCAAGTCTACTGAGTCGTCATAGTTTTCCTCTAAAATTCGTTATATGAGCTTTCATTTAAGATATTTTTCAGATTTTTAGTATTTGTAGTTTTGGCTATTTGGGGGGACACTCGACTCTAACAAAAATTATCGCTTTAAAGTTAAATATTTCAGAAACGGATCCCTTAATTGAAAAAATATCGGTACAAACCCGTAATATATTTGAAAGACCTATCCAACGACACCCCACAGTATGGGGTAGAAGAGAAAAAAAAAACATCGCCACGTTACGTGTAATGAGCAAAGCACAAAAAATTTTTTTTTTCATAATTTTATTTTACCACTTTGTTAGCGTGACTAATATTTATATTCATGCTAAATTACAGCTTTCTAGTACTAAGACTCTCTGAGCTAGGCTGCGGACGGACGGACGGACGGACGGACATGGCGAAACTATAAAGGTTCCTAGTTTGACTACGGAACCCTAAAATTGATTTTTTTGATCGAAATTAATAACGGCAACAGGTTGGCAACGCGTTTGCAGTCTTAGGATTGGTCTTGTGATTGTAGTCTTGAGATTGCAAATGTTTATGGGTCTCAGACCCCATTTACCATCAGACCTCTTTGCCTTCTCCTTACCATAAAAAATATTATTTTGACGCAAACTTATTCAATATTAATTAAATATCTATGACACAAGTACAGCCGGAAACAAAGCGGAAATGTTTACCGGTCCCTCTTCAGACAATGCATATAGACTCGATTACGTAACTGTGCCCAGCGGTGGGAAGTATTAAGTAACGGTTACGTAGTATATAGTCTTAGAGAACTATCACGGTCGCATATTAAATGAGTGGCGGCAAGAGCGTTGAGTCACTGAGTGAGTGAAGTCACTCAGAGGGCTATGGAGAGGGCTATGCTCGGGGTTTCTCTGCGTGATAGAATCAGAAATGATGATGTCCGCAGTAGAACTAAGGTTACCGACATAGCCCGAAGAATAGCCAAACTTAAGTGGCAGTGGGCGGGGCACATTCCTCGCAGGACTGATGGCCGATGGGGTCAGAAGGTTCTTGAGTGGCGTCCGCGGACCGGGAGACGAGCTGTAGGTAGGCCTCCAACAAGATGGAGTGACGACCTTGTAAAGATCGCGGGAACGCGGTGGATGCGAAAAGCACAAGACCGGTCTGAGTCGAGAGCCTTGGGGGAGGCCTACGTCCAGCAGTGGACGTCTTTCGGCTGACATGATGATGATGATGAAGAGCGTTGAAGTCCGATGTTCAGGTACTTTCGTTTATAGCCCCCGACTAAAAAATAGGGGTGGTATAAGTTTAAATGAATGTGTGTATCTGTGTGTCTTTGGCATCATAGCTATAATATTAATATGCCAAAATATACAGGATTTCCCATAAACGTCAACCCGCCTAGGGCTGATAGAGCAGAAAGCTATCGATTTAACCCCTATTTATGTTTCGGAGATATTGATCACTGGGTGTCTCAGTGTTTGCTTTTCACTTTGTATGGAAAAACAACTTTATGTGATTACTTAAAAAATATATTTATAAAAAACGGGCAAATAGGTTTGAAAACTTAGTTGATTCTAATTATGTAAGATACCACTGAAAAACTTATGAAATAAAACATTAAATTAATGATTTTTAGTGACATGGACATAAGGGAAAATTACAAAAATTCAGATTAAAATGATCAATATCTCCGAAACTAGTATAAATCACTGAACATACATAGGAGTAAATCGATAGCTTAATAGCTGCTCTATCAGCCCTCTTGGTTTTAGGGACATTCTGTATGTATACTCTACGTTATACAGAAAACAAGCATATTAGCTCAGCGTTTTGTAATACCTACTTACATTTACTGGCGACCCGCCCTCGCTTCGCTTTGGTTTATGTGAGTTTTCTGTAACACCCATACATAATCCAGAATTTATTATACATATAAACCTTCCTCTTGAATCTCCTCTATCTATTGATGAAACCGCATTAAATTCCGTTGCGTAGTTTGGAAGATCAAGCATACACAGAGGGACAGACGGCGGGAAGCGACTTCGTTTTATACTAAAGTCTGTTCCTATTCAGACAGCCAATGACAATAACAAGTATACCTGACTGTAATTGTCTTTAGATAGAGGATGAAATAGTAATGAGAATAATGTTACCGCTAATTAGTTTATTAAAAAGGTTGAATATATATTCATCATCACCATCGTGTTATTGCGCTGGGTGCGACAGAGACGAAAAGCTCACTTATCAATCAAATCTATCAAACCTCACTACATTTTCAATGTCAGAAATAGGTCGAAAAAAAATATCTTTATGACAAGACTCTGTCAGTGTAATGGTGTTTTCAGCGAATGTGCTTTTCATCAAAAAATACAATATTAAATAGAGATTACTACCTTAAAATGGACATGAAGACTATGATAAAGTGTATAAATAAATAATATGACTAGGCTCAACCTTCAAAAGTACGCGAATATGGAGTTATAATGGTAAATTGATTTTTTTATAAGAGTGACGGAACGAATAGGAACAGACTTTACATTGGCCCGCAAAACTAAGTATACTACTTAGTATTAAAAGTGTGATACTTAGTTTTGCGGGCCAGTGTATTACAGATTACTGTGTCGGTGAACTTGGTTGCCATGGTGTTTAATGCCTCATTAGGGAAAAGTCTGCATCTATTTCTTGTTAAGTGGAACGTTTTTAGGATTCCGTACCGAATACTGAAAAACTGAACCCTTCTGTCATAATCAAGACAAACTTTTTTTTCTAAAATGGATAAAATTTGGAGTAGGTTTAGTTTTTAGTGATTTCATTATTATGCTGCAAGAAAAATTGCATTAAGAAAAGAATCTTGAGAATGATCTTTATATATGAAAAATCGGAAAAATAAAAGAGTTAAACACGTAAGAGTATGTTTGTTAACCCATTATAGTCTGAATTGTTTGATTAATTAAATTTATTTTGCATTTTAATGTATCTACACTAATATTATAAAGAGGAAAGACTTGTATTTTTTTATGTTTGTAACGAATAAGCTCAAAAAATACTGGACCGATTGCAAAAATCCTTTCACTATTTTATACTACATTATCCCTGAGTAACATAGGCTATGTTTTATTTTTCATCGCGGACGGAGTCGCGGGCAACGGCTAGTAGAAAAATAAAGCACAAATTCTAACCACGACATAATAGGTTAAGATACAATTTGTCCCAGAGCAAATCTTGTATTGCGGTTGTTAAAAGTCCGTCACCAAAAAATAACTTTAACAAAAAGCAAGCTTTCAAAACCCGACTGTTGCTAACCAACTTTAAATCGTTATAAATCCTAAATAATCATTCAAAATGAAAAATGATGAAAGAAACCTAAAGATGATTTTTAAATCCCTATTTAATGATACCCCACTTGTCATACTTGGTGGACCTTATTTTTTAATTTGCACAATATGGCGTCTGGTCGACGCCATATTGAGTTTTGATTACTGTCATATCTTCAGTGACACTCACCAGGTTAAGACAAAGCGATTGACATAAGAATCATCAAAATCGGACAACGGGTTTAGTTTTTATAGTGAAAAACATTACCCTCCTCCTTCGGTAGTCGGGTAAAAAATACTGAAAAGTTACTAATATTACGTAAGTTACACATTATTTATTAGAGCGGTAGATATGTCGTGTAGTGTCGCTCCTAAATAAAGACAGCAACCTAATTGCATATTTTTTCATACGGTGCGGAACTCCACTACAAAAGCCTGACTTGTACTTGTCTTTTTTATTGAGCTCAACATACAGGGTGGGATAAAACGAATGCGACACGGAGGGCAACAACCTTCAATATTGGAAATAGGAAATTCTGCACTCGATCCATGAATGCATTTAAAAATAAGTTTTCTTTGCGTAGGTTATATTTTCAATAAGGTCGTTGCCCTCCTTTCGTTTCTACCACCGTTTATTGAATACTAGCTTCTGCCCGCGACTTCGTCCCCGTGGAATAGATACTTTGGGCTAACGCTAATTTTAACCCCTTCATAACATATCAAATTCATTTATTTCATTATATTTAGTCATTTTCCATAGATAGCTTATATAGATTGTGGTAATGAAAAGGGCGTAAGCGCATCGCTGAATTTGAGCTCACCTCTATTCAGCCATGGAGATTAGGTACATTAACTACTACAATTTATGTATGTATGTAACTACTACACTAACTAGTTACATAAAACTACATACATAATACATAATCTCACGCGTTCCCAGAGGGGTAGGCAGAGCTACAGAATTACAAACATCTCTAAAAACTTGTTGATAATTCTATAACCACAATTTGCACAATTAGGCTAAGATGTTTACCAGCGTATTAGTGACAGGTTGCAAGCCCATCGCCTAACAGTACTACAAGCCTTTATTCCCTTAGTCGTCTCTTACGACATCCACGGGAAGACATGGAGTGGCACTATTCTAACCCGGCAACCACAAGAGGCCTAGACATAAAACTAAGCTTATTTATAAATATAAATGTGAAAAATTAGTAAAAAATCTTTCTTATAATTATGGCCTTAGCGGGCTCACAACATTGACATCAACAAATTGCTTTTCTTCACATTTGCACGTAAACAGTATCTAAACATACAGGTTAACTTGGCCGTAATGCCCCATATAAAACCCTCGAGCTTTCTTTTTGTCATGAAACCCAAGGTCGGTAAGTATTTTTTTTTTAAATATATTACGTGGACTCTGTCACAATACGTCAGGACCCCAATTCTTGTGCGATTCGATATGAAGTTTCATTCGAGTTGAAATGTCAGTTGCATACAATTTTCAAAAAATCTCGCATATAAACTATTTATCTCGACTGTCACTAGAATCGGACTCCTGAACACGTTTGACATTATCTGTGGTAAGTCATAGACTAGACAATAATGTAGTCTGCCGCTAATTTATAAATATTGATTATAAACTGTGTGATTCCAAAATAATATTTAAAAGGGTGTCTTTATGCACATATTAAAATTTATTTATCGATAAAAACGTGTCGTCGTCAGAAGAAATGGATAATGCGACTCCGCCGGACATCGCCAACGCGGCTAAAATTATTAGTGAGAATCGCAAGTTAAAAATTATGATCTTTTGTCTGATTTCATTTCCTCGCAATTATGATGAAAAACATTGTATGTTTCACGGGCGGTACGGGAATTACGAACCTCGACTCAGAAAGCCCTCAGTCTTCGACTTCGGGCTTCTACTAGAGCCTCGATCGTAATTCCTTATATACCGCCCTTAATACACAATGTACTATTTCGTAACCCATATAAAAGATACTAAGTTTCGAGCTGCATAGCAACGAAATCAACATCGTAACAATACCAGAATAATATAATAAAGTTATGAATTGCGAGCTATTGCCAGTTTGTCCTTTAAATGCCCCTAATCAAAGAAACGTGCTGGCGACTCATGATGCATATTAGATGAGCGGTTATGAAGGCCACCGCGGTAGTGTACGAACCAGCTAAAAGCGGTAGTGTAAGAAATAGGTTATTATATCATTATAGAAAATATCGATATGAAGTATACGATTAATGCCGTTATGGATCCGAGTTTTATAACCCATTCAAGGGGTTTCGAATGGGTTTTTATAAGGATTTATTTAGAAAAGCCGTATCGCTGGAAAGCCGCGTTTCGTATAAGTCTTGTTCGGTTTTGCTTTTAAAGCGCTGAATTTTGAGTGATACCAATATCCCTTTAACTTAAAAAAGCCGTTCGATTGGCTTTTAAAGCGCTATTTTTAAGTGTTACCCTAATAAAAAGCCGTTCGATTAGCTTTTTAAGCGCTATTTATAAGGGTTACCCTTATATTTGGTTATGTAATAAGAGAGGGATATCAATATACTGCTGACGATCTGAGCTTTAGCTCTGTAGGTTTCCCTCATGTGAATGGTTAGTTTAACAAATAAATAAGTCTTATATTTCCTCCAAAGGGGTTATTCTTTTAGTGGGTTATACTTCAAGAGGTAAGTCTTATAAAGTAAGTCTTATTATCGGGGAATGGGTGGTCGGGTTCCTATTGCGCTATTTGAAGGTGTGGTTGCCGGGATAGTGCCACTCCATTGACTCCATGTCTTCCCGTGGATGTCGAGGGGCGACTAAGGGAATAAAGGCTTGTAGTACTGTTAGGCGATGGGCTTGCATCCTGTCACTACCCTGGTAAACATCTTAGCCTAATTGTGCAGAATTATCAACAAGTTTTTAGTTTATGGTAATTCTGGAGCGCTGCCTACACTCTGGGAATTAAGGTGTGAGTTTATGTATGTATGTGAAGGTTCAAGTGACTGCGTTATGTCAAACTTTACTTAGAATCTTGTTAAGTAATTTTATCTACACTCATATCATAAGTCCTCTATTATGCGTTCAAAACCCGTAGGCAATGACCGGCATTACCTGTGGTAGTAGGTGACAGCGATGGCAGCTGTTAATTTTGGAATATGTTCCACCTTTGGATGTCATTAGTTTTTAGTAATTTCAAAATTACATTACAGCTGTCATCGCTGTCACCTACTACCACATCTTAGAGTACTTATAATATGTGTGTAGATAAAGTATTGTACCAGACTCTAGAGAAGCCGAAAGGCAAATGACCAGCATTACCTGTGGTAGTAGATGACAGCGATGACAGCTGTAACATAATTTCATTACGTTATCGAATATTGTAAGGTAATGAGATCCAAATTTGGAACGTCTTCCAAAATTAACAGCTATCATCGCTGTCACCTACTACCACAGGTAATGCTGGTCATGGGTGTAGAATTGTAGATAAATATATTAACTGCATGAGAATGTAAGTATGCATTCTTGCAATAAATATTTTAATTTCATTTAAGTAGGTTTTGTTAGTCTGTGAATAGAATAATAATGAAAGTTTTCGTGTGCGGGCTTATTTCAGTTCCATGCATTTTTAATTTCCTTGTTCTGATGTGAAGGTCATCACAGGCGTTGTAATTAATGTGTAATACTCAATTATAAACCTCAAATTGCATTAATGTCGCTTGTCGAGCGTAGCTTTATCTACCTTTTAACAGAAAAGGGTATAAGTAAACTGCTGCAAACGATCTTGAACTCTGTTGTCGGCGGAGTAATCACCAAAGTTGCACGAGGTACGCTGGCCTTTACTGATGTTGTTAAATTTTTAATTGAGCGTGTATAAAATTACTTCTAATAAATAAATTTGTGTGCTATTGTCTTATTATCATGTGTTTTATACGGGACTTTGTATGCTTGCAGATAGGGTTACCATCCGTCCGGAATTCCGTCCGGATTAGTCCGGACATGTCCGGAACTTGTCCGGCTTTTTTTTATTAGCTGGAATACCTATGAGTAATAAAACTACGTATTATTGGTTAAAATATTGTAGGAAGTTATTTTTTTGCTTTTTGAAGGCGGGTTTTTGTTTTTTTAACCTTTTTTTATATTGTTAACTTTTTAATGATCATATTTATGATGTTATATAGTACCACATCTCAATTAATAAGAAACCATAGAACATTTCAAGCTCGCCGCAAGCAACGCCGCGGGAAAGTCATAGTCATATATTTGAACCTAAATGTGCTTCGTCATAGTCGCTCAATTATCTTAATCGAGATGTCTTATCGCCACCCTTGAAATAGGTACCGTTTAGGAGTTCCGGTGGCCGCCTGTGGTCTTCGTCATCAGTTCCACTTCACCAAATAGTGCTTTCCAAGACCAAATACATGAGTTACAATGAAAAATACCAAAATCGATATAGGTGTGCCTATAAATTTTGAAGAGTTCCGTCGGTTCCTCACGGACTCTATCATCAGATCTTCATTTTGATAATAATGGGACCAAACGGGAAGCACCAGCTTTCAAATAAAAAAAGTATCCTCAAAATCGGTACACCCAGTCGAACTTCTGAGGTAACAAACATTTAAAAAAACATACCAATTGAGAACCTCCTCCTTTTTTGAAGTCGGTTAATAATAGAGGCACTGGACATACGCCTTCCCAGTCCCACAATAAATCTATAAACTACTATTATATTCACATCTTCATACGCACGAGTAATTATATTTAGTGTAGGTGTTGGTTGCCATAGCAACGCGTCAAAGAAAACATTTCAGTAGGACTTATTACTTTCGGATCTTACGTGTATACATGGTATTATGGAAGATTATTTTTGTGTCTAGGTATTCGTATAAATATATTGATAACCTTGAGCATAAAATTAGAAGTACCTCTGGACTCTACACTGAAAAAAAAACAGTATGTTATACCGAAAAACCGGGCAAGAGCATGTCAAAAACCACAAGTATGTCTTAGGCAATTTTAGTAGGGATAAACATTTAGTCACCTGTGTTTTAGGAAACAATCAAGTCCACTTAATCGTCATAGTTTTCCTTTAAAATTCGTTATATTTGCTTTCATTTAAGATATTTTTCAGATTTTTAGTATTTGTAGTTTTGGCTGTAGGTGGGGAGGACACTTGACTCTAACAAAAATTAGCGCTTTAAAGCTTAATATTTCATAAACGGATCCCTCAATCGAAATATTGTTTTTACAAACCCGTAATATTTTAAAAGACCTATCCAACGACACCCCACACTATGGGGTAGACGAGAAAAAAAAATACATCACCATGCTACGTGTAGGGGACGTACTTACACAAAAAAAAAAAACGTAATTTTATTTTACCACTTTGTTGGCGTGACTAATATGTATATTCATGCTAAATTACAGCTTTCTAGTACTAAGACTCTCTGAGCTAGGCTGCGGACGGACAGACGGACGGACGGACATGGCGAAACTATAAAGGTTCCTAGTTTGACTACGGAACCCTAAAATTGATTTTTTTGATCGAAATTAATAACGGCAACAGGTTGGCAACGCGTTTGCAGTCTTAGGTACGGTATTTTTTTTGTAAAGATTTTATTTTACCACTTTGTTGGCGTAACTAATATGTATATTGATGCCAAATTACAGCTTTCTAGTACTCAAAGTCTCTGAGCTAGGCTGCGGACGGACGGACGGACGGACGGACATGGTTTTTATGGTAGTTTGACTACGGAACCCTAAAAAACATTAATTTCGACTGTTTGAACTGAACCATACTATACGCGCTTAAATTTCGAAACCGTAATTGACAACAATTCATATGTGCTAAGGTAGTAAATTTAAATACCGTTTGTAGATTTTACACTGCTGAAGTGCTGATTACAGTAAAAATATTTTAGATTTTTTTATTCAGTAGTTTTTTTATATTTAGGAAAAACAGTAAAAAAAGTTGGATTGTGAATGTTAGGAATACACTTATAGTGCCCTTAGTCCATTTATTACCATAGGAATTGAAAAAAATATACAACTGTCATGTCAATTTTTCATCTGTCTGACGGATTACTTGATTTTAACGACACGCTTTCGATTCTCGGAATAATATTGATTTGATATACGCTCTTTTAAAATGAAAGTGACTAACGGATTTGTAAAAGCGGATAGCCGCAATCTGCCCAAAGTCGACGAATTTATCTTGTTACAGTTGTTATTGTTGACAAGTGACATGACATGACAGTCCTGTTTCTGTTTAAAGTAACTTTTTGTTATTTTATATCATGCTAAGATCACGACATTAGTATTCCTAACTTTGTATAAGTATACGGTCTTTTTAATGAATATTTCTATAATAAATTATTAACGACGAATTTAAGTTAAATAAAGAAAAACCCAGAAACACGGGTACTCTAATTTTTAACCAGCTATTATAAAAGCGAAAAACCAACAATGTTTTTTTTTGAAATGTTGTCTACTATTACTGGTCCAAAAACAGTTGAAGCTTGCGGCCATATTTTACAGTCTTGACGGTAAATTGAAACGTGTATAGTATAGCGTTAAGAGTCTTTGATCAGTGTGTTGTCAGTGATAACATTGGATGTGAGACATGGTCGCTCACAAAGAAGGCTCAAGGTCACTCAAAGGGCGATGGAAAGAGCTATGCTGGGTGTCACCACAAACAGGCGTGTTTTATTGTCACAGACAGTGAGCGAAATTCGATCCCTCTTTATGCCTTGGGGGTTAGAAAATGAACTGACCTCTGACTCATGCCCGTAACGGCTCCACACTACCGGTTCCCAGCACCATGTCGCGTTTATCGTTAGCGCTATAACCGCGTGCGCACGCCGTGACGTCACCAGTGACTCACACAGGCTTTCTCCTTTATCGTCGGTGATGTGGGAATTCCGCGTAACTGACAAATAAACTAAGGTGAAAAATACACCTTAGCCAGTAATCATTAAGGTACATTTTGCAACTCATTGAAGTTGTTGGTTACGCGGTATCACCGACGTTGTGATAAGTGGGTACTCAAATGACAATGCTGTTGAACTTTGGTTATTCCAAGAAGGTAAATAAAGTTGAACGATCGATCTGAACGTTACAAACATGACGAGAACCTCGTGAAGGCTGAAGATAAGCTCAGGAGTCAAGTCTCCTTGAAGGAAACCAGTTCGTCAAGCGGTTCTAATTTGACAATCATTCAGATGAGGGTGTTTAGTAATCATTTTACCAGGAGTTCAGAACGTGTAAGGGTCTGCTCTAAACTGGCTGGCCTTTCGGTCAAACAGATGTTAATTGAGGACAAGCTCAGCAAGTAACTTGGCTCACGAGGTAACCGCAAGGTGGACTCGACGACCATTGTCCCGACAATAGTTTCGACGAACGGTCATAGGTATAAGTACATAGCAAGAGTCTCGACCACCAGAGACAGTAAGAAACTAAGCAGTTGCTACAGTAGCGGCAACGAGTGATGGCACTTTTGAAGTTTGCTCGCTCATGAAGTATCCCTTAATATTGACAGCAAGTACAAAAGGAACAGATGTCAAACTTCATTGTTGCAGATACCGGAATAGTGATGTACTGCTGGAATAGTGATGTAGATGAACGCATTTCGTACCTAGCTTCATCTTGAGGTTGTTTTTATTAGCTTGCACTCTAGCATTCCTCGTTTTAATCATAACTAACAAAAAACATCTCAAAAAAACTCTTCGCGTGATGATAACAAAGGACCGCTGACTGGAACAACAACGTATGACAACGAAGTCACTGCACTTTCACGTCACCGCCGCTGGCAAACTCGGGTCCTAGCTCTGAGTTAACGTGGTTTAATTATTATTTATTCACTCATTTATCAATAATTTTACATTTTGTATATTTTGACACGATATTTCAAATTTCAGATAATGTCGCCTTCTTCTAGCCACGCAGTTTATTTCGAGAGTTTGATGTACAATTTATGGCCTTTTATTTTTATGCGTTATTTCTTTAATAAACTTTTTACTTTATATTTTTTTACTTCTCGCACTTGACTGATTTTTTTACGATGATGAAATGGAGTGTTTCACAACACTATTTGTCAGCTATCAAAAGTGCCATCACTCGTTGCCGCTACTGTAGTACTACTGCTCGACACGGCACGTATTGTGAGCAGGTTCCTCTCTGCAGCTCTAACTAACGGTGGCTTGAGCCCTGCCCGTAGGTTAGGTTTTTTCTGTCAGTTTCACACATTTCGCAAAAGTGACAGCGATACGAAACGAACGACTGCATCGCTACAAAAACTCGCTGTGGACGAACGGCAAAAAACGGCGGATCTTTCGTGAATAACCAACTAAGGACAACATTTTGTGAATCATGGTTCCTATTATAAATAAATAAATATCAGGGGACAATGTCACACCAATTGACCTAGTCCCAAACTAAGCTCTAGCCTTGTACTATGGGTACTAGACAACGATATAAATACTTATATAGAGAAATAAATACTTAAATACATAGAAAACATCCATGACTCAGGAACAAATATTCGCACTCATCACACAAATATCTGCCCTTACCGGGATTTGAACCAACTAGGCCAGCGCGTCGTCAAATTTATACAAAAGTATGATTGTTTATGTGGAAACATTGTATTAACTAAAAAACATTATTACCTACAATTGACAATGAATGCGTTTTGCAATGCGTTTGTCGCGCTACTTACCTAAAAAACGCACTGACAACTTATTGATTTGCGTCAAAGATTAACCTCTAACCAAAATGTTATCGAGTTAAGTGCAAACATAACATACTCATATAAACAGGAATATTTCCCTCAGTTAACACATTAATTGCCGTCATGTCCGGTGAAATAATTACGCGAACACATATAGCTTCATGTGAGTAAAAAGAATGACGGGTATATTGGATTTTGGAATCACCATCAATTTGGCCGCGCTAAATATGTGGCGAGCTATGGACCCCACCATTGGTAGGAGGTCTCATTCTAACATCATCATTCACTTAAGAGATATTCTCTTGTCGGCGGAGTAATTTCATTTCTTCCCTATTCCCGGAATAGGGAAGAAATCCTTAGGCTTGTGTCGGTCAGGAATTGCCAGGTCAAGTCCTACGAAAATCGGGACCGGACTAGTAAAAAATTGGGACCTGGGTTTTCGAATCGGGACAGTACAAATAATAAAGTTGAAAAATCGCGCGACTTACAACAGTCTTATAACCACCAATTTGGAGCACCGTGTTTGACCTGCAGGGGCACGTTTTATAAAACTACAAGTTACAATTTTACAGGTCTAAACTGGCAACACTGCTCATATGACCGGTCGTCATTGGTCGAGGCGGTGTCAAATGGAGAATTGTAATTTGTAACTTTATAAAACAGGGCCCAGTTGGTATCTTATTCATGATCACTCTAGCAATGTGCTAAAATCGGGACAATTGGCGTCCCGAACAAGGGTAAATCGGGACGTGTCCATAGACCTCTGAAAATCGGACGTCCCGCGTAAATCGGGAAGTCTGGCAATACTAGTGAGGAACTAAGAACTAAAAGGAATGAATTCCCGTCACGGACCGAAAGGAACTAGTTCTTCGTAAACGATCTTAATCGTTCGGTCCTTTAGGTCAGTAGCAATTATTGTACGTATGAGCGAAACGAGAAGAGAGCGCACGGCACGGCGCTCGACGTGAACGAGACGAATAGTACCTATTTCAAAGCGTGTCCTGATCAGATCTCAGAATTTGCTCCGGAGCTAAAGGACCTAAAGGAACTAAAAGAACGAACTACTTCCTTCACCGATTGACCGAGATCGGAGCGCTACCTTTAAAGACCGAGCGGGCAGAACTCCCTTCCTTCGCTTCGAGCCTTCTCTTCGACACACTGATACGGCGTGACGCCTACTTTTTCTCTTAATTGTCCCTTTATTGGCCCTCTTTTCCTTTTTCCTTCTATTTTTCCTTCAATTATCATACTTGTCGTACCGTAACAGGTGACTTAACATTTTTCCTTGTCTATTTTCTATTGTAGCCAATAGACTCTTTTAACAATCAATCGACGACTACGCGTTGGCCTAAGCCGCCTAGGTGAGTTAGTGACCCTGCCTACGAAGGTAGCGGTCCTGGGTTCAAATTCCGGTAAGGGCAGATATTTGTTCCTGAGTCATGGATGGTTGGGTTTTTTTATGTATTTAAGCATGTATTTCTCTAGATATGTATTTAAATCGTTGTCTAGTACCCATAGTACAAGCCTAGAGCTTAGTTTGGGACTAGGTCAATTGGTGTGACATTGTTCCCTGATATTTATTTATTTATTTTATAATTGTTTTTTTTTATGACATCTTTCCATTTTTCACATGACGTTTAAAAGAATGGAAGATCGTCTACATTTGAGCATTTTTATCTTAGATGTAGTGTTTGTGGTCGATTATGTGGACGACCTGCTTTAGGGATCGAATCGAAATCGAAATTAGGGAACAAATTTTCATGAAACCCAGCTAATAACCATAATGATTACACTAGCTTTCTTTAAAAAAGTGCCAAGCACTCGAGCTCCCTTTTTTTTAGAATTAGGGACAATGTCACACCAATTGAGCAATTGATCTAGTCCCAAACTAAGCTCTAGGCTTGTACTATGGGTACACAACGATATAAATACATATCTAGAGAAAAAAATACTTAAATACACAGAAAACATCCATGACTCAGAAACGTATATTCGCGCTCATCCAGCAAATATCTGCCCTTACCGGGATCTGAACCCAGGACCGCTAGCATCGTAGGCAGGGTCACTACCAATAAGGCCAACGCGTCGTCGACATTAATATAGTTCCGCGCAGTATTTATAATACCAGAAAATTAAGATCTCTAAGCGCAAGCCAAACAGAGGGCCCTGCCAAGATGCATTGCGCTAACTAGCGTTTCTATTCGTTTCGTTTTTAAACCAATCGCGTCACTGGTAGGTGACGTGATACGAAAAGTCACGTGATCTACCAGTGACGTGATTGGTTTAAAAACAAAACGAATGGAAACAATTAATCTTGGCAGGGCCCTCTGAAGAGACGAAGGACGGGGACAGAGTACGGAGGCGCCCACGACGCGCCCTCTCCCCGTCTGTATCTTTTGCATCGCGACGCTTCTATACATTTTGTATGAACGTTCGTCCAGGTACTACGCCTCTTATGTCTGGCTTAAGCCCTAGACTTGCTAGTATTATACTTATTATAGTACATTACTACAGAGGCCGGGACAAAAGGGGTTGCCGGCCGAAGACATATAGACGGCCGAGCAAAGCGAGGCCGGATAGGTCTGAGGCGGGCAACCCATATTTCCCGCCTAGGAATGTATAGTGCTTTTCTCAAACATCAAACATAATAATAATTCATTAATTTTTTTTATTACAAAGTCAAATTACTAGGAGTGCATAAACATTAAAAGTAACCTACAGTGCTCAGTCATCCGCGCTGTGTCGTGTGCGTCACCCCTAATTACCTTTGTTCTCCTAGTACTTTAGATAAACATGCAAACGCTTTGGTTGGATGCACGGCTAAGTATATTAAAAAAAAAACAGCTATCTAGCCTGTTCATAAACACAGCCGCCATGGTTACACTAAAATAAAATAATAATCGTTTATTGTTTTTTTTAATACGCATAGTGGCAGAATGTCATGATGCCTGTGCCACAAATTTATGTGGAATGGAAATTAAAAAAGAGGACTTGACCTAGAGTCTAAAAAACTTAGTCGAGTCTTGGAATTGGAGACTCCAAGGACTTGAGTCTTTACCTCCTTGGTGATGGAATCCATTATGCCATAATCACAATCGATAATCCCAAGGTTCCGCCACAATACGGCATGCACTTCAGCGGCACTAATGATGCAATTAAACGTCCTTGGACTAAACTCGGACTCATAATTGAGTTGATAAATATCAAACTGCAATATGTCCTTGAAATTTGGTATACGAATTTAAAACTTAATTTGTTCGGATTAGGTTTTAAATTCGTATACCAAATTCCAAGGACATATTGGAGTTTGATATTTATCAACTCAATTAGATTCCATTAAATCTATCAAGGTGTTGCCATTAAAATGAAACATTCCAAAATTAGTAAATTTTCTCTTGGTTACAGAATAACATTTAAATGCTGTTTAAATAAACATGCTTACATAAAAACCAGTCGTATAAATAAATATTTTTCTCAAACATGCCATGAAATATTGATGTTATGTTCCTTATAATAGGCCGCCAAGTATGACGTTTCAGGTGCGGCTAGGACAAGAGGTCGTTAATGGAATTTCATACAAATCGTGCAGGCCTAGGCCGGCAAAGTCCTCGTTTTTAATTTCCATTCCACATAAATTTGTGGCACAGGCATCATGACATTCTGCCACTATGCGTATTAAAAAAAACAATAAACGATTTATTTATTTTTTAGTGTTAACATGGAGGCTGTGTTTATGAACAGGCTAGATAGCTGTTTTTTTTAAATATACTAAGCCGTGCATCCAACCAAAGCGTTTGCATGTTTATCTAAAGTACTAGGAGAACAAAGGTAATTAGGGGTGCGTAGCGCAACTTAGATCGCAGGCGGGCGGTGCGCTGCGGGGCACCGGCGGGCGGGCGGGCGCACACGACACAGCGCGGATGACTGAGCACTGTAGGTTACTTTTAATGTTTATGCACGCCTAGTAATTTGACTTTGTAATTTTTGATTTAATTTTTTTATTGAATGATTATTATGTTTGATGTTTGAGAAAAGCACTATATGTACCTCGGCGGGAAATATGGGTTGCCCGCCTCAGACCTATCCGGCCTCGCTTTGCTCCGCCGTCTATATGTCTTCGGCCGGCAACCCCTTTTGTCCCGGCCTCTGTAGTAATGTACTATTTTCAAAACCCTGTGAAAGCCCGTAACGTGTGTTGCGTTGAACAGCTTAAAGCATTGGTAACTAGAGTTCTATCTATTCACTACCTAAATACAGTATGCCAGTAATTAGTAATCTCGGAAGCGTTTTCCTGTAGTAAAAAGCTTTGTAGTACTATTTAGAACAGGGCTAATTAGTGGACTCGTAATCTCCAGAGGGGATTTTAAAGAGCAACAAGCTTCTGCAAGATAGTACTGACGTAACAGCGAAGAAAGGGGCTTAGTGTAATCATTTTAAATAGGGAATATGCATGTTTTTTTTAAACCTTCAATAAAAGCTGATTCATGTAACAAACAGGTGAGAAATATCATTTTTTGTAACTTTTTTTTTTATAGAAAATGGGTTTACTCTTGACTAACTCTTGCCCCGGGAGGGCGAAGATTTTGCCGACGATGAAGCGAGTTCACCCAGAAGATGCCTATTCACCCTAGCTTTAAATTGGTTCGGATTGCGGAAGGGCATTCCACTCTTTTGCAGTACGCATTATAAATGAAGAAGCAAAAAGCTTCGTTCGAGGAGGCGGAATTCCAACCAAGTGCGGATGGAATCCCGCAGTGCGTCTGGAAGGCCGATGGTAGAAAGGAGACGGCGGTATTAGCTCGTGGAGCTCTTGTGCTCACTACCCGAAGTACAGTCTGTAGAACACCAAAAAAAAAACCAAGATATAAGCCAACAAAGATTTGGATTTGGATTTGTTCTTCTCTTTCTAGCAAAACAGAATTTTACGTGGAGTTTATATGGCCGAACTGCACGATGACGTCACCGGTGCACATCGGACTCTCTGTCTAATTAGCAGTTTAAAATGCTTGTATCATCCGTATTTCTTGACCGATTTTAATTTTAATTTCACTTTTGGTGATCTCTTTTACGGTATTTTCATATTTTGGTGAGAAATGCGATTTAAAAAAACCTTGCATATTCCCTATTGTAGTATGTCTGGTGTGAAACTGATTTATAGAGTAAGGAATGAAAAGATCAGAGAGAAATGTGGACTAAAATAATAATGTAGTGACTAAGATTAAAAGGGCATGCTTCGATGGTTCATTCATTTGGAAAGATGGATGAAAGAAGATTGACGAATGAGATATGCAGAGCGAAAGTGAGTGAAAGGGTCAGAAGGGTCCGCCCTAGGCGTACTTTTTCGAATCAAAACGGAGAAATACTGGAAAAGGGCCGGATCTTAAGTACCCGAAACCGACGTGCATGCATGACTCGATGTATGAATGTAGAAGAAGCGAAAGAGATTTGTCAGGATCGTAGCAGGTGGAAAGAAGTGGTCTCGGCCTACTCCTCTGGGAAACAGGCGTGATTTAATGTATGTATGTATTTTAAATTTAATGTGGTTGCTAATGAGTATAGAACAAACGTTATTATCACTTTATTTCCTTGACGGTAGATTCAAAGTCCCACTCACAAAAAACTGTCTGTTTGTAGTACAGTGGGCCTTACGCGGTGACTGCGCCGAGCGTCCAGGGGCGCCCTTATTACTATTATTATATTTTCTAATTGACTATGGTACCTATTGTCTTGGAATAGAAAATTTTGCGTAAAAATGTGATTTTTTATAAAACACTTGTTTGAAAAATCCTACCAAAAATATTGAAATCAATCAATCCTGACGTATGGCAACCCTAATTGGACTTTACCAGCTGAGGGCCCTGCCAAGATGCATTACGCTAACTACCGTTTCTATTCGATTCGTTTTTAAACCAATCGCGTCTCTGGTAGATGACGTGATACGAAAAGTCACGTGGTTTACCAGTGACGCGATTGGTTTAAAAACGAGACGAATAGAAACGCTAGTTAGCGCAATGCATCTTCGCAGGGCCCTCTGGTCTAGTATGGTTGCGTTTCTCGCGTGACAATATGTTGATAAAGCATCCGTCTCTTTCGTACTAACACGTTTAGCTGTGTGGTTGCCGGCTTAGAATAGTACCACTCCATGCCTTCCCGTGGATGTCGTAAGAGTCGACTAAGGGAATAAAGGCTTGTAGTACTGTTAGGCGGTGGGCTTGCAACCTGTCTCTAATACACTAATAAACATCTTAGCCTGATTATGCAAAATGTGGTTACAGAATTATCAACAAGCTTTTAGAGTTGTTGGCAATTCTGTAGCTCTGCCTACCCCAAACTGAGAATAAAGCCGTGAGTTTATGTATGTATGTATGTACGTCAAAAAGTGACGTATGTTTTATCCACATTTTGTCACGCGATAAACCCAGCCACTTACAATATTATTGTTATTACGTACAAGAGAAATCTCTTGAGCAGCAAAACAAACACTGCTTTATTAATTTTCTAGAATCAAACTGAGCGGATACGAATACTTCTGTTGGTAATTCAATTCTGGCGTCTAGAATATCCGTAACTAACTGGAACGTTTACATAATCTGCCGTTGGAAACTTAAGTATTAGTTACGATGTTTATGATAGTTTAAGATAACTATAAGTAAAGATAGTTAAAAACCTCCGATAGATTGGTGATCCCGAACTTAGCTAAGAACCATCGCTAAAGAACCTGCTTAAAAAAAAGCGGCCAAGTGCGAGTCGGACTCGCTCATGAAGGGTCCGGGAAAGGAAAATTGCGGTTTACGATTTATGACGTATTAAAAAAAACTACTTACTAGATCTCGTTCAAACCAATTTTCGGTGGAAGTTTGCATGGTAATGTACATCATATATTTTTTTTAGTTTTATCATTATATTATTTTAGAAGTTACAGGGTTACCCCCCCTGTAACTTTTTACCACTTTGGAAGTGTCTTTCGCGCAAACTATTCAGTTTAGAAGCCTTAATATCATTTTTGAAGACCTATCCATAGATACCCCCCACGTATGGGTTTGAAGTTTTAGTTTTTTTTGTGTCTCATTTCTAATTATAGGTAACCCCCAAAGTTTATTGTTTTTTTTTTTCTATTTTTGTGTGAAAATCTTAATGCGGTTCACATCTACTTACCAAGTTTCAACAGTATAGTTCTTATAGTTTCGGAAAAAAGTGGCTGTGACATACGGACGGACAGACAGACAGACATGACGAATCCATAAGGGTTCCGTTTTTTGCCATTTGGCTACGGAACCCTAAAAGCCGCATCTAATTCGGTTGACCCGTTGAAGAGCTACGGTATGCCACATTCAGACACACGCACGCACGCACGCACGCACGCACGCACGCACGCATAACAGGCACCAGTAATGGACAATTCACTCTTAATTCAAAGGGCATTGGGTAAATTTGTTTGAAGAATATTGTCATATTTTTTTTCAGCGGCCACGGATGATTTTTACATAATTATTTAAAGAACCTCTAAATACACATAGATATATATAATTTATGGCTTTAAATAATATCGGAGCGGAGATTTTAAAGATTTAAGTATTCAATTTTTAGTACAAAAGTACGCCCAGGTATGAATATTTAAATATCTCGGCTCCGATGCACTTAAGATTATTAGATACATTACATAACAAAATATGTTTATTTTTAATAATTCTATCATAATTTACCACTCTTACGAATGGCCGCTGACCTTGAAAATGTATGAATTTTACAAATGACAACACTTTTACCCAAACCCCTTTCATACGGTCCTAAATTGATTGTTGCAAAACAAATGAATAGCCCTTATCTTCTGTAAAATAAGAACCAAGTGTCCATTATTGGAGCCTTGTCCATTACTGGTTCCGTGACCCTACCTTGTGTCTGGATGAAAAAGACCTTAAGGGGGGATCCCTTTTTTCACGTTTTGCTCATATATTATTCATTTACGAGTATTTATTTAAGCTTTATTGCACAGTACAAAACACCAACAGTAGGTACCTATATCTCGAACATTTGTACGAATATCACTATGATTACTTCACTCTTCAATTAACAAAACTTTGTAAATAATGGTCATATTTATTTTTTACTTCACACATATCATTTCCCCTGATGGAATATTTCCATGCATTACAGCGCTACGCTACTAGCGAGGTGCGAATTTATTGATTTTATATTTTACTCTTGTAAATCGATAACGCGCTGCCTAAGCTAATGCCTTACGACCACCCTCAATGTTCATATGTGGCTATCTATGAAAAGGGACCTTATTGACGATGGCGCTTCCGCCATTATTAAAGATGCTCCGATAAAAAAAAACAAAATTCAAAATACAAAATATTTATTCAGTAAATTGGCCACATGAGGGCTCTTTTACACGTCGGTAACATGGAGTGAATCTACTAGCGCTTCGGACAAGACCATCATTGCGGAGAAGAAGCGCCGCAAGAAACTCCAGCAGAAGGTCATTTTTTCCAATCATAAAATACAATAATACTTAAAAGTAACATTACAAGGTAATACAGTAATAAATCATTATTTTAAAACTAACACAAATATAATCATGACATATTGTAAGCTAAATTAAATTGAAAATAGTGTCTAGGAGAACAACATGACGAGGTCTCTACGTCAGGAACGATAATTAAAATAACTAACTGGAAATCAGGTCCTTGCAAGCGTGAACAGACCGGACCCTACAGACAGCACCCGTTCACGAGTATGACGCGTATCTCAGCCATCGCCTCCCTCAACCATGTGTTCGGGAAGGTGGCGACCCGATCAACGACGCCGCCGTAAGCAAAGACCTTTAAGTGAGCATGACATGCTCATGCTGCCGGACAAAATATATCAATAAAAATGTATCTGTCCGGCGAGAAACATCACAATGTGTTCTCACTTCTAAAGTGTCTTGTGCAATACAATACAATTACAAAAATAAAAACATTAGGTATAGGTAGTTAAATCTATATATATAAAAGGCAAACCTCACTGACTGACTTAGATATCAACGCACAGCCGAAACTACTGTACCTAGAAACTTGAAATTTGGTACAGGGGTTCCTTTCATGATGTAAGTGAGCACTAAGAAAGGATTTTTGAAAATTCATCCCCCAAGGGGTTAAAATAGGGGGAGTAGCGGGAAACTAATTCTACGCGTACGAAGTCGCGGGCGTCCCCTAGTTTAATATAAATACAACGTCGCGTGACGCAGTGCGGCGTAAGCGCCATCGACAATAAGGTGGCACAACCATGAAGTTTTTGAATATTGATAATGTTGACAGTAGTAAAATAACCCTTATTACTATTTCTACACAGGCAACTTTAGCATTGTTTTCTTGTTGTCAGCGTTATCAATGTTTAGAACCTTCATGGTTGTGCAATGTGTCACGATTGACTTCTTATCGGCCGGGCACTACCTATACTCTGCCCTGCTAATCCAAGACGCAGTATGTCAGATAAAACTCCTGTAGCAATATCAACCTTATTACTAACAGAAGAGAATTAAAACTGCTTTGGTTATTAAATTTGTGATATTGCTTATTAGCTTAGTAGGGCAGCTGCCCTCCTTAGAAAAAAGGGCGCATGTCTCATAGAACCGCGTATGTGTAAGTGACCTTATTTGTTAAGACAGGGGTTAATTTTGCTTTGACTATCAAATTGCGTATTCGTCCTTTTTATTTAGTAGGGCAGTATAGCATCCTATTGAGTCGTTTTTTATTACAAGCTTTTATTTAACTTCACTTGTGTGTCCTGGAATTTTAGGGCCGGTACAGACGGACTGCATTTGAACTGCAACCCAGCTGCAAAATGGCAGTTCGAGGGCAGTTCTGATGCAGTTGATCTAACTGCATCGAAACTGCAAACCAACTGCGCAGTCCGCTTGCAGTTGGCGTGCAGTAAACCTAAGCGGACTGCGCAGTTGGTTTGCAGTTTCGATGCAGTTACATCAACTGCATCAGAACTGCCCTCGAACTGCCATTTTGCAGCTGGGTAGCAGTTCAAATGCAGTCCGTCTGTACCGGCCCTTGCAACTCTTGCAAGTCGAGTTTGAACCAGTAATCTTCAATGGAATGGGCTGAAATTTGGAATACCTGTGTAAACCCGATGACAATACAATATTATGGCACCATCGAGCTGATCTGATGATGGATTCGGAAGGTGGCGACGGGATCTTAGCTGTACTTAATTATGTACCTGTCGAGTTGGGACTCGTTAGTTTCGACTTGATAACCAGATGGTGTCTGAGCGGAAAAAAAATTACACGGCAATAAAAGCTTGCCCCAAATCTTTTTTTTGTATAAAATTATTTTTACACAAGTTTGAAAAAGGAGCGAGTTTGACTCTGAGTACTTTGGGTATACTCTATAGATAGAGATAAATAAACTCAGGAGTACTGATGTGCAAGTTGCGGAAAGTTTCCAAAAAGTTGGAAAAGTTCTAAGAAACTTTCACTAGAAATATAGGAAATTTAAATTTAAGAAACGGAAAGTTTCTATCCCCATACCAAATTGTGAGAAGTTTCCGAAATTTTCCGCAATTTTGGACAGTTTCCTTTGGCACAGCAGTACTCAGGAGCAAAACTAACGGGTCAGAGTGCGTTTTACATACAAACGAGGCTATTTCGAAGCCTTGGTTCCTCGCCAGGGGATGCTTTTAGTGAAATCTCATGATGGATACCCCGAGCATCGATACAGGACTTCCAGAGTGCCTAGGACACCCAACTGATTGAATCTGCGGTTACCGCCAGAATTGTGCATGTTCAGAAAAAAAAACAGGCAATAAAATGTAAGGAAATCCAAATGCTGACCCAAACTCTCTGTGGTGTTAACTGATTGTGCGATCAGTTAGGTATCTTAAGAACTTGTGACCTCTGTTGAACCTCGGGAGTATCCACCATTAAACCTCACTCAAAACAACCCCTGGCCAACCAAGGCTTCGAAATAGCCTTGTTTGTATGAAAAACGCACTCTGACCCGTTAGTTTAACTCCTGAGTGTAGATAGATTTGGAATAACTCATACTGAGATTTGAATTGGTCAATGTTCACCCTTAATATATAAACCCCCTTTTTAATTTATTAATATATTAATGTCTGATTGTTTCACGGTTCAATGATTATATTACAATGTTTTTAATACGACGTTTACTCCCTACCTTTTTCATAGATTGAGGCAACCGTACAACATCATTTTCAGTGGCGGGTTGGCTTGAAAACAGTATAATTTACAAAAATACACTGCCATAAATAGAGGTATATTCTAATTTCCTCTAACGAGGAAACGCTTTTTTTTTAATTCCCCTTTTTATGAGATTTCGGTATAAATAAGCAATCACTCCTCTTCGATTACGGAGGCCGTACTATGTAATAAACCCGAATCGGCAGAATACATTTCCAGTAATTAAAAAAGTATTTTTAACTCTGGCCCCTTGGGAGCTTGGGTTAGGTACAGTCGCGGTAGAGGACTTTGTCACTTTAACGTCATCTTTGAACTATTGTACTGAACTACTAATATGTCATAGGTGGTATAGTGAGAAGGTACTAAATTCTGCAGTTATTTACAATGCCGGCTGTTTACACGCAGGCCTCACAGCCACGACTGAATTGGCGTCAATCGGCGTCTACGGAGTACGGCGTTATGTCATGTATGCCATTGGCGTGTCGTGTAACGCAGTGTCCTACGTGACTTATGTATGCAACTGTTTTTCTTTGCATCGCATCGCGTCGCTTCGCATTCGCGCGAATCGTTTACAAAGGACACTTAGTAAATAGATGTTTAAGTTCGTCTCCGGTACTCTAAGAAACGTGTTTTTTTTGTCGTTTTTTAAGAGGGAACAAACGTGATTTTTTATAGATAAGCACGATTGGCAGGAGATTGCCCATAACCGAATTACGTGGAAAGGAGGCCTTTGCCCAGCAGTGGGACATTCCGGACTAAAAATAAATAATAAATAATGGTACGGAACCCTCGGTGCGCGAGTCCGACTCGCACTTGGCCGGTTTTTACCTATACACGTTCGTAGGTTGCGTGCGGAAGTTCTCTTCTGAATTGATCGTAATTTGTTCTCTTGGGATACATTTCTCGTGTAATCGCTAAAGAAACACAAATGTGGCGTTATCTACGAAAAGGGACCTTATTGTCGATGTCGCCTCCGCCATTATTAAAGAAGCTCCGTTATAAATACAACGTCGTGTGACAGCGGGACGGTAGCGGGGCGTGATGAGTGAGTGATGCGGGCGGGACTCCCGGTCACACAGAGTAAACGCGCACCGCGCTGGCCTCGCTCCATCAACCCGCCAGGATCGCGGCATCAACCCGCCAGCGCGCCAACTCTCCCGCTCGCTCTCTGTGGTTTGGTCATTCGTTTTGCGCAGCGCTGTCTGACGTCACACTGACTGGTCGCGCGACGGGCTGCGCTGGCGGGTCGCGACAGAAGCGGTATGGATGGAAATACGCGCCCGCGACAGTGCTGTCTGGCCGAACCTTAAGCGCCATCGACAATAAGGTCGAAATAAGGAATAGATAACGCCGCAAATGTACTCGTAAAAGGTTCAACTAAGAATTTTTACTGTAGAAATTGACGTATTTTTTTAAAAGGAGGCTAATGTTCTTAGCTGTCAGCGGGGCTTTTTTTCCCTCGTAACGGTAGCCCCGATTTCGACGAATGATGTGTCGTTAGTTTTTTTTTTAAACCGGGCTAGTGCATTTAGGAATCGCGCATAAAGGGTTCCGTACCATTATCTATAAAAAATCACGTTTGTTGAATGGGAGGAGGAGGATCGCTTGAAATATTCAGAGAATATTTAGTTGTACAGGTGGTACTCGATAAACTGTACATATTGAAAGGGATTAAAGGAGTTTGGGTAAAAGTGTTGTCATTTGTAAAATTCATATATTTTCAACGTGAGCGGCCATTCATAAAAGTGGTAAATTATGATAGAATTATTAAAAATAAACATATTTTGTTATGTATTGTATAACTCTTAAGTGCATCGGAGCCGAGATATTTAAATATTCATACTTGGGCGTATTTTTGTACTAAAAACTGAATACTTAAATCTTTAAAATCTCCGCTCCGATATTATTTACCGCCATAAATTATATATATCTATGTGTATTTAGAGGTCCTCTAAATAACTATGTAAAAATCATTCGTGGCCGCTGAAAAAAAATGACAATATTCTTCAAACAAATTTACCCAATGCCCTTTTAGGTTAATTTATAGGTAAAACAATTTTTTTTTTTAAATTAGCCCCTTTTTTTTCTTAAATTTTTTAATAAATTACAGCAAAAATGTCATTTTGTTTTCATAAAAACACGATTTTCTCATTTTTTTTCGCTTATTATTATTCCTCGTTTAATTTTAGATATAAAAACGTTTAAAAGAAATGTAAACTATCTGCAAAATTTTGAGAAAATCGTGTTTTTATGAAAACAAAATGATATTTTTGCAGTAATTTTCCGCAAAAAAAGCAGTTAAACAGTTTTTATTTTTAATTGGTCTAATATTGTTATCAATTATTATAAACCTAACTAATGTCAATACTATGCATTTTGTTTTCTCTTTTTTGGGCTATTAGATCAAAAGTTACACCGTCACAGGTAAGTGTACTACCCAAAATTAATTAAAAAGTTTAACAATCTGTAAAAAAAAACCAGAGGCAAAAAAATTAAAAAAAAAATGTTTTACCTATGAACTAACCTAAAATTTCATCCCTTTCAATATTACAGTTTATCGAGTTTTTCCGTTTTTTGCTAATGTTGTATAGATAATGGTACAAAACCCTTCGTGCGCGAGTCCGACTAGGTGTGACCATAAGAATAAATAATAACTACACGTAGAAGCCAATCTCCTTTGACCAGGCCCCAAATGCCGCGCTTTAAATACCTACTTCCCCCTTCGCCCCGCTACGCCCCTTTGTCTTCCGCGCCCAAAGTTAGGGCTGTCACTTGCGAAATATTTTAATCGGTTTATGGATTTGGTATACAAGTTTAATCACGCATTATTATTAATGATTTACTTCAACGTGGAAATATTGTTGCAAAATGTGTTTTTACATTTACTACTTTTTGATGATATTAAGGTTATCTCACAAAACTCCTTTATTCTATCAATTATTTCTAATTATTTTGCCGTAAATAGTCGTTCACTTTTTAAAACACTATCTTAGTTCATCCATAAACACTAAAATCAACACAAATACGAATACCAAGATATCGAAATACCAATTCAAGACACAATATCAATATCTTGTTTAATATATATTCCGTGTGTGACGTCCCTGAATGACTAGACACCTCAGGTGTCTCCAAGCGGTAGGTATCTAACGCGCCGATTATGCGTCGCGGGAGCCGGGAGTTTAGCTTCTACGTGTAGTTATTATTTATTCTTATGGTGTGACGTAGAAAAGGCCATGTGGTGTTTAAGCTCTTAAGCCATTAGCAGAAAGTTCCTGAGTAAATAATGAACTAACAATAATAGTATGCTTTTGAGATCACTATAAGTGATTTGTTTCAGAACACCTTTTAACTACCAATTTAATTTGAACTGTGTGGCAATAATGGTTATTCCCACCTGTTACCACCAATTTGTTACCACTGGTAACAGCTGGGATTTTTTTTCCCACCTGTTACCACTAAAGTACTCGGTGGTAACAAGTGGGAATATTTTTCCCATTTGTTATCACTAAAATATTTGATGATAACTACCACCAATTAGTTTAGCGGTAACAGCTGGGAATTTTTATTCCCAGTAGTTACCAGTGGTAACAGGTGGAAAAAAAAATCCCAGCTGTTACCAGTGGTAACAAATTGGTGGTAACAGGTGGGAATAACCCTGCAATAAGCATAAGGTGTATTTTCCTATGTTCATTAACTGATAATTATATTATCGAACAAACGTAATTCAACTTTATCGCCTTGATGGTAGATTCAAAGTCCCACAAACAATAAACTGTTTGTAGTATGCTTGGCCTTACGAGGTTCCTGTGGTTAATTATTTGCTATCGCTGCTGTTATCCAGCTAGCGGCCTTCTTGGCGTGTTCTCTGTCCACTGGGGCACTGGCAAACCTTAACGATCCTAATCACGGTCTTGAGGACGTCCTTAAGACAACGACCAATTGTTTTAAGTGAGATGATGCTAGTTGATTACGCTGTGGCTTTCAATTGTTTTAGTAGTTGATTTCTTCCGAATAAACACACCCGTATTCACAAACAATACTTAAGGGATCCTTCACTGAGTAAACGCACTGCGTTCAGTACAGCTTTGTGATTGGTCCTTTTTGACCGACCTTTCGTTTATGCGACGATTTGAACCACCCTGTGCGTTCGTGAGCGCTGTGAGACCTCATAGTGACGTTTGTGAATACGGTGTCAGTCTATCAAACGTTTTTTAATTAAATAACAGCGTCATTGAAATGACAAGTTGGGTTGGCCTAGGTTGGTAGTTGACCTTGCCTACGAAGCTATCGGTCCTGGGTTCACATCCCGTTAAGGGCAGATATTTGAGTGATGATGACGAATTTAATTTTAATCTAATAAGACTGTTCTCGACAACATCTTAAACGTCGGAACGCGTAATACGAGTATCATGTGATGTGGAAGAGTATTCGCCTTGCATGATTTTGTATGTATTTAAGTGTGTATCAATACTGATATTATATATAGTCCTCAAAGACTTTGTTTGCTTGAACGCGCTAATTCTTTCAGTGTTAGATAGCCCGTTTATCGAGGAAGGCTATAGGCTATATATCATCACGCTAAGACCAATAGGAGCGGAGCGCCAATGAAGAATGTTTCAACCTTCTACGTTAACAAAGTCGCGGGTTAAAGTTAGCGTTAGCCCAAAGTAACTATTCCACGGGGACGAAGTCGCGAGCGGAAGCTAGTTTCTCTATACAAGGTGGCCCGAACATAGACGTCCAAAAGAAAAATTTTGGTCCCTCGTGTCGTGGGGTATCCGAATCACCCCCATGTATGTTCCGCGATTTTTAGTATTTTCGGAGATATTGATCATTTTATTCAGAATTTTGGTAAGTTTCCCTTATTAAAAACCCTTAAGTTCGTGTATTATTATAATATTGTTTTAGTGGTTTCTTACATTGACAGAATAATTATGAACTTAGGATGTTTTTAAAACTACATGCCAGTTTTTTTTTCATGACAACTTTTTGTGTAATCACACAAAGTTTGTTTGTCCATACTAGCTGAAAAACAAACATGGGGTACAATTAGAATGGAGAATAAGTTACTTTGTGTGATTACACAAAAAGTTGTCAATGGAAGGCACATTTAAGTACATTATGTTCCAAGATAAATAGATTTGTGTATGCGTTGAGAAGAACTCGCCAAGTTGTGTCCAGACAAGCAGCGCTATCGGCATACCATGGGTACGTGGACTCGGCTCTGCGTTATGGCATTGTATTGTGGGGAAATTCCCCTGAAAAAAACAGTGTTTTTTTAATTCAAAAACGATGTATACGGGCTATTTTTGGTCTTAAACAAGATGACTCGTGCCGTCCCTTTTTTATTAAGTATAAAATTCTAACATTCCACTCTATATATATCATGGAAGTGTGCTCTTTTGTGTATAAACATCAAGTATTATTTCAAAAAGTTCAGGATAAGTCCACACGTACATTACGACCTAAATACATGCATAAGTTGTATAAACCTATTATGAAATTAAAACTATCATCAAATAATTGTTACGGCATGTGTATTGCCATCTTTAATAGTCTACCGGAGTCGTTGAAAAAAATAGGCAATTTAAATAAATTTTCTCAAAAATGTCCGGAAATGTTGACATTCCTATCTACATATTGAGACGCGAAGTACATAGTTTACTGACAGTTCTCAAATTTAAAAAAGAAAAACATTGCGTGCTCGCTACACAAGCCCGCAATGTTTCATACAGATTCCATTACTATCTACCTTGTAACTTTTTAAAAAGTGAAAAGGGCCATAATAAGATGAGGGCACAAGTCTTATACATCCAGATTTTACTCGAAACATAACTTTTTTATTTGTTCCTGGAATAGCTTATGTTTTTTTTAAAACTAGAATTGCGTTTCTCCTTATCATAAACAAAAAGGCGGTAAGGAGTGATGGTTTTTTCACATGAAGTTTCTGTTTGTATGCAATTCAAAAAATGAGCGATGAAGATTTGACTCCAACACATTTTTTTTCTTGCGATTTTTGAGAAAAGTACTATATTTGCCTCGGCAGGAACAGCAATTGCGGGCTTCGTATTTTTAAACGGACTCGCAAGCTCGTCCGTTTAATCCAATACTCAGCCCGCAATTGCCTACTTCCATGCCTAGGCAATAATGTACTATTAATAGTGCGCTTAAACAATGGCTGACAGAAAAATGTTTTTATAGTGTTACAGATTTCATGAACATAATAAATTGACATTAATTGAATTCTGACATGTAGGTATAGTAATAACTAATTTATAAATAACAAATTTAAATTCAGATGATTGGTATGTATAATTTCTTTTTTAATGGTTTAGTTAGCGTGTATTTTTATGTAGAATTGTGTACGTCTGAAAAGACAGGTTTTGGCGAATCTAGTTTTAAGCATTAACACTGTGCAACCCTACCCAATTCCACGCAATAAAGATATTATTATTATTATTATTATTATTCATGAAAAAAAAACTGGCATGTAGTTTTAAAAACATCCTAAGTTCATAATTATTCTATCAATGTAAGAAACCAATGAAAAAATATTAAAATAATACATGAACTCAAGGGTTTTTCATAACATGGACATAAGGAAAAATTACAAAAATTCTGATTAAAATGATCAATATCTCTGAAATTACTAAAAATCGCGGAACATACATGGGGGTGATTCGGATACCCCACGACACGAGGGACATAAATTTTTTTTTTTGGACGTCAATGTTCCGATCACCCTGTATAAGTATTAATTACGTTGTCTAGTACCAATAATACCTTCAAGCGTAGAGCTTAGTTTGGGACTAGGTCAATTGGTGTGACATTGTCCCTGATATCTATTTACCCGACTGCCGAAGGAGGAGGGTAATGTGTTTCACAGCCTATATATGTATGTTTGTTCCTTTGTGTCACTATAAAAACTAAACCCGCTGTCCGATTTTGATGATTCTTATGCCAATCGATTTATCTGGATCTGGTGAGCGTCACTGAAGATATGACAGTAATCAAAATTCAATATGGCGGCAACCAGACGCCATATAGCGCAAATTCAAAAAAAAAAGTCGACCATGTAAGACAAGTGGGGTATCATTGAATAGGGCTCATTGATTAGGGAAATAGCTTTTTGTTAGTTATTTATTTATTTATTTAAAGACTCCATGTTGGAAAAAGGGAGCATTAGGAGTATAAGATTTAAAAATTTCAAATTGAAATTCCATCATACGTAAACGGGAATCATAGCCAGCAATTTAAGCATTCCATGCCGCGGTTCATGCCGTGACATGGTACTGAGTCGCGTTAATATCGACGTCACAGAATCACCTATGCCAACTGCCAACATTATCTTAGTTTTTTTTTTTCTTTTGTTAAATTTGGGTTTCTGTGTTGCCACTCTTTTTACCCGACTGCGGCGGGTTATGTTTTTCACCGTCATGTATGTCCAGTTCTATGTTCCCCGCTACAGCAAAAACGGCTTGGACGATTTTGAGAAATGAGCTATCATTGGATTCGTCTTCGCAGCGAGAGTGTCATAGGATACCTAAACTGTTAAAATTGAAATAACAACAATGGCCAAATGACAATTATTAACATATGTAGGTATATCGACGACAGTATAAAAAATGCAGTCAGGGTTTTTAAAGCTTGCTTTTCATAGAGTTATTTTCATGATGTGTACCACCTGTTTCACAATCTTGTCGATTAAATTAGCATATTTGACAGATAAAATTAGCCCTTTCTCTTTCTTACACTTGAAAATAGACAAGGAGAGAGCCAACTTTAAATGGCAGATAAATTTACTTGTCAATTGTGAAACAGACCCTTATCTTTATTCTGTTTTTTTTTGGTGGTCGGTTGATTCGTCTTTCGAGATTCCCTTATTAAGATAATTTCACGCACAATGAACGACCGCCAACGCTGTTGCACTCGTCTTTTATGAAATTTCACGGTCCTTTTGAATTTACATGCTACTGAAAAAATATCGCTTTAAATATTTTGCTCCTAGGAAGAAAAGGAAGCGATTTCCGTCGTATTAAAAAAAAATATCGTTTCCGTTTCGTTTTAATAAAAAAGAATAAATAAGCTGTATGCGGATAGGGTTACCATTTAGGGTTGCCACCTTTTTTTAACAGAATAAAGTATTATTTACCAAAATAGGAATAAAACTATAGTACGCAGCATAAATGTAAAGTATTTTTTTAATTATTTTTAAGTACATATTTCTTATCAAGTTTAGTTATCACTCATCAGACCTTGCTTATTCTAACAGCGTATTTGGCAACAATTAAAGTATCAATCGCGTTCAAACATGCCAAAAAAAATAAAATTGTCGAGGGTTTTTGACAGTTGCGTTCAGGTATAATTTCGTTTAAATTTATTGATTATTAGAAAAAAAGACCAGTAAAAACTGAAAGTCGTAAATAAAGTAGTTTGCCATACTTTATGTGTTGCGTAAAATATAACGTACGGGTAGCTAAAATAGAGTACAATACTTTATAACAAAGTACGGGTGGCAACCCAGGTTACCATATCTCAGGATTAGTCCTGAGATTTCAGGATTTTTGGACTCTTCTCATTATTGCGGCCGGATTTTGCAAATCTTAGAAATCAGGATTTTTAGAATTTTCAATAAAAAGTAAAACAGACTAAAAAAAATCTTCCTAATAGAGAAAATAATTGACGTATCAACTTTGGTCCTGACATTTTTCAATTTGTAATTACGTTTGAGAGAAAATTCTCAAACTCCAACAAAATCTCAGGATTGTTCAATAGAAATCACGCCTTTTCTCTGGACTTTTCATTTTTTCATCTTGTAATCCTATATGGGGACGAAGTGGTGAGGAGTCTTGTTAAAATATATAAATCTAATAATATTATAAAGAGCGGGGAGAGGAGGTGTGGTTTCCGGGTTAGAATAGTGCCACTCCAAGTCTTTCCGTGGATGTCGTAAGAGGCGACTAAGGGAATAAAGGCTTGTAGTACTGTTAAGCGATGGGCTTGCAACCTGTCACTAATACGCTGGTAAACATCTTAGCCTGATTGTGCAAAATGTGGTTACTGAATTATCATCAAGTTTTTAAAGTAGTAGGTAATTCTGTAGCTCTTTCTACCCCAGTTTGGGATTACAGGCGCGAATGTATGTATGTATGTATAAATAGCAAAGATTTGTTTTTTCTGTTTGTAAAGGATAAACTCAAAAACTACTAGAAGGCTACATTATCCCTGAGTAACCTGGTTCTACGCGGACGAAGTCGCTGGCAGAAGCTAGTTTATAAATTAATAACTGAACGGTTTGTAAGTTACACATGAATCTGCACGGACTCGATTTCCTGCAGTTCCATTATCTGTTCATAACTCCAATAATGAAATGAGTTGGGAAATGAGTCTTTGTCTTCTACGAGAATTATTATAATTACCTATATTCCAAAGTTTATGTCGTACAGTCAAGGACTTTAATTGTTATACCACTATGGAACCCTGTCGCATAACGTTAATCATTCATTTAAGAGTAATTTCTGTCACGTGGTTTGACGCTGTCATTATGACAGGGTTCCATAGTGGCATAACAATTAAAGTCCTTGACTGTACTTGCTGTTCCCGTGCCTTTGTTGGGCAATAAACATTTTTTTGCCTAATATATAGCCTATGACACCCACAAATAACGTGGCTTTCTATTGGTAAAATAATTTTCAAAATCGGTTCAGTAGATCCAGAGATTACCCCTTACAACGTCACAAACTTTATCTCTTTATAATATTGGTATAGATTAGTATTAGTATAGTATAAGTATATATAGATAACAAGTACTAGTTGGGTCCGTCGACATTGTGGCAACAGCCGGCAGGAAGTGGAGACGAGAGACGGCATCTAGGAATAAACGGAGGGAATTTGGTAAGGCATATGTTCAATACTGGATAAGTGTGTAACGAAGTTGTTAGAACCTCCTTAGTTTGCGTTCCTGGCCACTCTTACATTTCGATCTAAATCTTTCCAAATTCAAAATTGTTTATGATCTATTCGGATATCGATCCATAAGCTCATTCTCTAGAAAACTTCAATAGAACCAGACACGGGATCTCGTGTCTTGGTGCTTCTTTAAAATTAATTATTTTATTTTTGTTTACTTATCTTCCTGTAATCTTATTATTAGAAAAAGTATTAAACACATAATTTATAAAAGTTTTTCATTTATTTACAACTTCAATAGGTACTTAACTTCTCTGTGTACCCACACATACTACCCTATACCGTTAGAAGTGGATGCTCGAGATGATGACTAGATACTACTTTAACACCTAAATGTCACACGTCTCTCGATGTTATCTATCAATCTAATGAAACATAGCGCATTACCACATTACCCACAAAAAATGGGATAAATTGAAACTTAGAAAAATATACTTTTACTTAAATTACCAGCATGAGACTTAAGAGAGGGTGTGCTTTAGGAAAAACGTGAGTAGAACATTGATTTTTTAAAACCTATTTGAAGTACTAGTTAGCACTCCACAGATATAAATACACATAGATAACGTAAACACCTCAATCTGTATGAAAACCAACCGTGTCACTTGCTACCAACTGGGGCACACCTAGAGAAGAGAATTTTCCGTTTTCCGCGCAAAATCGATTCAAAGTCGTCGCTTTTTGGCCTATTGCAGTTTATTGTCACGCAACTAGGGATTTTCTTGATTTTCGCGTCCGACCGGCTGCAACAACAGACGCGTGTCACTAGCGACGGCTAACCCCGACGCTTGGTCGGGGTTTAAGTCCGGATTCGGGCGCGAAGTAGATGCATTTGCGTTAACTATGTGTATTTATATCTGTGGAGCACTCAGACATGGCCCCGTTCGTTAATTTATTTCGGCGCGGTATTCTTCGTGCGAAATAGTTAAAATGGATGTCCACTCTCTTTTACCCTAAAGCATACTCCAAAAGACAAACAAATGGAGCATTCGTTAATTGCTATGTACTTAGTACCTAATAGGATTAGAACATGATTGTACATATAAAACGAGTTCGCAGTGATAATGGAAGGTTCTTTTTAGGGTTCCGTAGCCAAATGGCAAAAAACGGATCCCTTATGGATTCTTCATGTTTGTCTGTCTGTCCGTCCGTGTGTCAAAGCCACTTTTTTCCGAGACTATAAGAACTATACTGTTGAAACTTGGTAAGTAGATGTATTCTGTGAACCGCATTAAGATTTTCACACAATAATAGAAAAAAACAATAAATTTTGGGGGTTGCCCATACTTTGAACTGAAACTCAATTATTTTTTCATCAAACCCATACGTGTGGTTTATCTATGGATAGGTCTTCGAAAATGATATTGAGGTTTACGATATAATTTTTTTCTAAACTAAATAGTTTGCGCGAGAGACACTTTCAAACTAAAATGTGTCCCCCCCCCTGTAACTTCTAAAATAAGAGAATGATAAAACTAAAAAAAATATATGATTTACATTACCATGCAAACTTTCACTGAAAATTAGTTTGAACGAGATCTAGTAAGTAGTTTTTTTAATACGTCATTAATCGTAAACCGCAATTTACCTTTCACGGAACCCTTCATGGGCGAGTCCGACTCGCACTTGGCCGCTTTTTTGTAATACATTTCACGTCGTCGTGTCCTTTTAATTAGGAAGCGATTTAAAAAAGGTGTAAATAGCATCTCCTCTGTAATTGACACCAGGACCTTTTTTAAATATTTTTTTTTCTTTATTTACCGAGGAAATAAAGAGCAGCCAGGCAAAAAGCTTAAATATTGGAAATAGCAAATTTTGCGCAATGGAGACTAACTTTTATTTAAAAAAAATCCCCTTCCTTAACCGGGAATCGAACTGGTCGAATATGACAAGATAATAAAGTCGTGTTTTATGATGATATAGATCGAAAGCGTCATTGATATTGATAACTTATATCTACAACACATACACCTTTAAAAAAGCCTTTTTTATTATTTTCTCATATTCGACCAGTTCGATTCCCGGTTAAGACAGACGAATTTCCAAAAATCCATAAATGCAGTATTGAATGAATTAAAAAATAAACGTAAGTTTCCTTTGCGTAGAATTTGCTATTTTCAATATTTAAGGTAGTTGCCGTCAATGTGGCATTCGTTTGGTGTTCCTCGTGTGGTTGCCGAGTTAGAATAGTGCCACTCCATGTCTTCCCGTGGATGTCGTAAGAGACGACTAAGGGAATAAAGGCTTGTAGTACTGTTAGGCGATGGGCTTGCAACCTGTCACTAATACGCTGGTAAACATCTTAGCCTAATTGTGCAAATTGTGGTTATAGAATTATCAACAAGTTTTTAGAGATGTTTGTAATTCTGTAGCTCTGCCTACCCCACTCTGGGAACGAAGGCGTGAGATATATATATATATATATATATATATATATATATATATATATATATATATATATATCAGCTGACCAAGGTCCCATAGTTTCCACTGCAAGCGCCACAAATTCGTAATTATTTAATAATGACGAATATTTGCGGTGCTTGAGTGTTTGGGCCTGATCAGCTGCTGCACCAGCCCGATTACGGGTTGACTGGACGTGGGAAAGGGCGAATGTGTCAACGCACGTCGCGTCCCACACCCGTGCCCTACATAGTTTCCACGGCACCAATAGTAAATACATAAGTATTTATATTGTTGTCTAGTACTATAGTAGAAGCCTAGGCTAGTGTCGGTCAGGAACTAAGAACTAAAAGGAATGAAATCCCGTCACGGACCGAAAGGAAGTAGTTCTTCGTAAACGATCTTAATCGTTCGGTCCTTTAGGTCAGTAGCAATTGTACGTATGAGCGAAACAGATCGAACGAGTAAAGAGCGCACGGCACGGCGCTCGATGTGAACGAGACCAATCGTCCTGCTCAGAGGGCTCAGACAAGATGCACTACGCTAACTAACGTTTCTATTCGATTCGTTTTTAAACCAATCGCGTCACTGGAAGCTGACGTGATACGAAAAGTCACGTGGTCTACCAGTGACGCGATTGGTTTAAAAACGAATCGAATAGAAACGTTAGTTAGCGTAGTGCATCTTGTCTGAGCCCTCAGATCTCAAAATTTGCTCCGGAGCTAAAGGACCTGAAGGAACTAAAAGACCGAACTAGTTCCTTTGGCCGATTGACCGAGATCGGAGCGCTCCCTTTAAAGACCGAGCGGGTGCAACTCTATAGAAGCCTTAGTTTGGAACTAGGTCAATTGGTGTGACATTGTTCCCATGATAAAACGTGGTGTTATCTATGAAAAGGGACCTTGTTGTCGATGGCGCTTACGCCGCACTGCGTCAGCCGACGTTGCATTTATATCGGAGCATCTTTAAAAATGGCGGAAGCGCCATCGAAAATAAGGTCCCTTTTTACTCGACTGCCGAAGGAGGAGGGTAATGTGTTTCTATATATGTATGTTTGTTCCTTTGTGGCACTATAAAAACTAAACCCGTTGTCCGATTTTGATGATTTTTATGTCAATCGATTTGTCTTAATCTGGTGAGTGTCACTGAAGATATGACAGTAATCAAAATTCAATATGGCGGCAACCAGACGCCATATTGTGCAAATTAAAAAAACAAAGTTGACCAAGTATGACAAGTGGGGTATCATTGAATAGGGATTTAAAAATCATATTTAGGTTTCTTTCATCATTTTTCATTTTGAATGATCATTTAGGATTTATAACGATTTAAAGTTGGTTAGCAACAGCCGGGTTTTGAAAAGTAGCTTTTTGTTAAAGTTATCATAGATAACCTCACAATTGGTGTGGCATTGCGTCGGTGATAGTCCAATACCGCGTAAGTAACAAATTCAATAAGTTGTATAATGCATCTTATTGAATTACATGCTAAGGTGTATTTTGCACCTTATTGAATTTTTGAGTTACGCGGTATTGCACTATCCCCGACGATTGTTCATTCTTCCCATGATAAAATATATTATAGCTGGTGAATGTACAGCAATGCAATGCTAATCTGTCTGTAATGCTGATCGTGCGTTTATTTGTTTGTTTGTTCTACCTGCGGTGATCTCATTATTATTACATATAATTAAAACTAGTCACGTTCTGTAACAGTTTTATGACGATTGAGAGTGTTCTGGTGTGGAAAGTCCGTTTGTAATTTAACAACATTGATTACAATTTATTTGAGTTACCCGATATTTTAAGAGATCTGGATGATTCCACGGGCGTTTCACCCGCCGTCAGTCCGCTGTCCTAAGTATTTAAGAAATAGGCGATAATATACACTCGCGGTCAAATAATACGGGTCAGAGTGCGTTTTTCGTACTAAAGAGGCTACTTCGACGCCTTGGTTCCTCGCCGGAGGATGCTTGTAGTGAAATCTGATGATGGATACCCCGAGCATCGATACAGGACTTCGAGAGTGCCTAGGATACCCAACTGATTGAATCTGTGGTTAACGCCGTAATCGTGCATGTTCAGGAAAACATCTAAAATTGCAATAAAATGTAAGGAAATCCAAACGCTGACCCAAACTCTCTCGCTGTGATGTTATCTGATTGTGCGATCAGTTAGGTATCTTAAGAACTTTTGACAACCTCTATTGAACCTCGGAGTATCCACCATTAAACCTCACTCAAAACAACACCTGCCGAGAACCCAAGGCTTCGAAATAGCCTCGTTTGTATGAAAAACGCACTCTGACCCGTATTATTTGACCGCGAGTGTACTTAAAATTCGGTCAATTGTGGCAAAAATTACGATAACAGTGTAGCTCTGTGTGAATGTTAGCTGCTTGGTGTAGCTCAATCTTTCAATATTTATGACAGGGGACTAAAGGCGGTTGAAACGCCCGTGGAATCACCCATCTGTAATACGTTGATGAGTTTTATTATAGTGTACATACATACATATACTCACGCCTTCATTCCCAGAGTGGGGTAGGCAAAGCTACAGAATTACCAACAACTCTAAAAACTTGTTGATAATTCTGTAACCACATTTTGAACAATTAGGCTAAGATGTTTACCAGCGTATTAGTGACAGGTTGCAAGCCCATCGCCTAACAGTACTACAAGCCTTTATTCCCTTAGTCGCCTCTTACGACATCCACGGGAAGACATGGAGTGGCACTATTCTAACCCGGCCACCACAAATCAATCTAATTATGTGTCGTGATTGTTTTCCATTAGGTACTTCAAATATTATACATCTATTTTAAGCCAGCCGTTATTTTTATTTATTTCTCATCGCTTAAAGGTTAACTGGAAGAGATCCCTTAAAAGGGTAAGTTCGCCTCTGTACATACCATCAGTGTTTCTGGTTCTTTTTAGTTTGTTATTTTTTGGTGGTGCAATAAAGAGTATACATATGTAGTAAACACTTTTATAACCTCAAAACGCTCCCTTTTCGCCTAAAATAACAATTTTGTCGTTAATAAAATAAAGTTTAAAAAACAAAAACTCGCCTTCAAAAAGAAAAAAATAACCGGCGGTAAATAATAGGTCAGTCCAACTGAAGTCTGCTTTTGGTTAAAATATTGTTGGACGCCGACTTCAGTTGGATTTCGATTTTTCACCATCACATCTTCATTTTGATAAGCACCAGCTTTCAAATAAAAAAATAATCATCAAAATCGGTTCACCCAGTCGAAAGTTCTGAGGTAACAAACATTTAAAAAAAACAGACGAATTGAGAACCTCCTTCATTTTTTTGAAGTCGGTTAAAAAAAACAACTATCCATGATGCAAATCCAGGAAAATGATGATCAAAATGTCTCTAGTTGCTTTATTCAGCTGAAAGCGGGCATTTTATCCAAAAATTATGCATTTTGAGGTTATAAAAGTCTATTGGAATAGACCATATGTAAGTATATATATTCGGGTCAAATCTTGCAAGGAAGATTTGAACGAATTCCCGGGGATCGATTGACCGGAAATTTGGCTTACGTACGTAACTTCTATGACAATACAATGCACCTTCGAGCTGATCTGATGATGGAGATGTAAGCCATAGGAACTCCTTACCCACGATGATTCGTGTTAGGGCTCGTTAGAATCGTCTTGAGTACTTAATAACTGCCCAAAAAATGTAGTCAGCAACAAAACTCGTCTCAAAAATTAAATTACCGTTGCCTACAGTACCTACTACCGCAGTACACGCTTGACTTCGCTAAGCAAAGAACAATGCCAGATCTCGGCTTAAAAAACTTAAAAAAAAAACCGGTCAAGTGCGAGTCGGGCTCGCGCACCGAGGGTTCCGTATTTAAGATAATATGGTTGGAAAAAGCAAAAGAAAATACTTACTTTGTTATGAACTTTATTATCTATGCATTAAGGCCCATTTTGACTAGCCTAAATTTGAATACAGATTTTTAAAGTTTTTTGATATTTTTTCCAAAACTGTAAAGTTTGACAACTTCATTTTATTTTTCCTGTAAAATATAAGTAATTATCTTTAAATCAGGATTTTTTCAGATTTTTTGGTCCATAAACTTCGGAGATTTAGTACATTTTTGCCTATAAATCAAAAAGTACGTCCCGAAAAATTATAAAAAAATAGTTTCGAAATGTGCAGACTGAGCCCTTTCATATGACACCCCGTTTGCTATAATCAAATAACTTTCATTTTTCAACCCCCCATTCTATTCTCCCTTAACAAATACTTAGAAAAATATTTCCATACTTTTTTTACTAAAAACAGATGCGGGCAAGCAAGTTATACAACTATGCCAAATTTCAAATTGATAGCTTCTATAGTTTCTGAGAAAAACTGCTGTGACATACAGACAGACAGACAAACAAACAGACAACGAAGTCTCACCATAAGGGTTCCTTTTTTACCATTTTGGTACGGAAACCTAAAAAACCGCGTAGGTATACGAAGAATGTTGATATGCCCTGTTTTGTAACTTTGTACGAGATTTAAATTCAGTATTTTATTACTTACACATTTAGGGAACTTATACGAAAAATTATTATATATATTAAAAATATACTTTGTAAATAAGACATCTGCGAGCAACGTGTTGTTACGATTATTTCTAATTAATTATTTTAGACAAGTTCTTCACAAAAACTAACACCACAGCATTGTTTTAAATATTTTTCTACATCAAATAAACCCAATTCTATAATTATCCGGCACAATTTTTTCTTAGGCCAAAGCTTCTATGGAGACCTGGCATTGTCCTTTGTGCCAGAATTTTCCCAAGTATTTTCTGAAATTTCTCATGAAGCCATGGCAAAGTGTTTCTTCAAAATATTGATAGCTTAATGCTTTTAAAGCGTTTTAAGGTTCGATACAGGTTGCGAATTTGCGTTACTAACTCAATTTTGTGTAAACATCCTTTAGCAACCCCCCCCCCCCCCTTTCCTTGGCACGTTGACCCGTGTACCAAGACTTATAGGGCTGCGTAATTTCCCCTATGATGAAAGATACGCTCATGTTATTATTAGAGTGTATGTTTATGTAAGTAATCGTTTTTTTTAAGACACGTGAAGCTCTATTTCTTTTATTTGGACTATCACACACATTCTACTAGCCCCAAACTAAGCTCATGGCTTGTACAGTCCAAGGCATTAATATCTATAGGGCCATTCGCGCCAAATATAGCTCTCATAGATCTTATTATCAGTGGCGTAAGGGCGTATCGATTTGACGCCTTGGAAACGTATGTATAGGTATATTTTTGTCTTTGACTGTACTACGGATACTCAGAACAGAAAATATCCAAGTCAATGGCACAAATACAAATTACCTTGCCGCAAAACTGAACCCGAACCTGAACCGCTACTTTCGTGGGCAGGGTTACCACTAGGCCACCCGGGTCGCCAATTATGCAATTTGGTTGCGCGGTGGCTGGCCTGCGTTCCTTGACTCACCGCCTCGGTTGATCCAATTACTTCATTATCGATTGACTACGTCGTCCTGCCGATAGTGTCGATACGATTAACTTTGTATAGGTAAAAAAACTTAAGTATAGGCATAGTATAAATCTCTATACTGTGGTAAAGGCCCTCTTGCATGTAGTTGTGTACAAAACGAATATGAAATTCGCGTCAAATTTCGAATGATCGAATAGTTAGATAGGAAAGTAGTCTTTATTCTTAAGAGAACATGAGTGCTTTTCCTATGTAACTATTCGATCAGATACGAGATTGAGTTAGTAAAGGTACGATATGGTATGTCGAAACGGTCTATTATATACAGATATGTTACTACTACATGCAAGAGGATCTTTAGTTAAGTTTTTTATCTATATTCATTTGTTTCGAAAATATTCATGAGAGTCCTTACCATGAGTTACAATTACCGTACTAGCTAGCGAGCCAAATGCTCTGTCCCTCGCACTCTATAAGAACACTGCGAGGTCTGCGAGGGACAGAGCATTTAACTCGCAAGCGAGTACGGTAATTGTAACTCATGGTAAGGGTACTGAGTGAAAACTACCCTCAGAAGTTATTACATACAGGAGTTCTTTTTACGTGTGTCGACCTGTAAACTTGTTATGATTATGCAGGGTGTTAGGCAGAAGGTTGAACAAACTTCAGGGACTAACTGTGTAGGTCAACGGTCAGCAATAGGCGGACCGCGGTCCGTTTGCGGACCGCGAAAGGTCGAACCCTGGACCGCCAAATATTGTAATGTATTACATACCAAGTATAAATTAATACATAGATAAGGTATACTATACCTTTATTAATTGAAATAATATTTTTAAGCCACATAGAATCTAACTTAATAAGTACTTTTTTGTTTTTATCTGGACCTCGTTGAAATTTTCCCACAGTACCCGGACCCCACCTAAAACTACTTGCCGACCCCTGGTGTAGGTCATACTTATCAACTTTTATTATGGGACCAACATCCAAATCGCGAAAAAAAAACTGCTGTTCTATACATTTCGGCTGTTTAGCTCTCAAAGTTTGTATGGAACAGCTGTTTTTTTTTTCGCGATTTGGACGTTGGTCCCAGTATAACAAACCCTGAAGAAAAATAACAAATATTAAAATGGTGTCAGTGTGAGTTGGTCTCGCGCTGAGGTCCTATCCAAGATGCTAACGCTAACTAGCGTTTCTATTCGTTTCGTTTTTAAACCAATCGCGTCACTGGTTGATGTCGTGAAACGAAGAGTCACGTGATCTATCTGTGACGCGATTGGTTTGAAATCGCCTCTGATTGGCGGCTGCTACACGCTCTTAATGTATCACGATATTTAACGTGATATTTTTCTAGTAATATTTTGGTATACTACACATACGATACGAATCGCGTCAGTACGACGGTAAATTTCATGGAGTACGATCGTACGTTCCGTATTACAATGCAAATATCACGATAAATATCGAGCGTGTAGCACTAGACTCTCGATATTTATCGACGATACTTGATACAGATCGTGGATTTTTGGATTTCTAGAAATCCAGCGATCCGTATCACGATACTTGATACGCTATACTACACACTCGATAAATATCGTGATCCTGGATTATGATCCAAATATCTCGATAAATATCGAGCGTGTAGCATTCGCCATTCGATTTGAAATCGGATTAAAATAATACGTACTGTGCCGCGGGACGGAACGGCGTATTTCATTTCATAAAGCTACCTTCAAATTCGTGTTGTGTTGTCAACAACAACATTTTCCTATATAATTCAAATACTGCATGGAAATTTGGTTCGTTATCAATTCACTGAGTAAATTCATAGTGTTTCAAAACAAGCTGTTATGGTTCTAGGTTTCAATCGTCATCTACTTATCGAGAACAATGCTGCCCTCCTAAAAAGAAGACGTATGCGCAATTTGATAGACAAAGTAAATTTAACCCTCCGTCTTAAGAAATAAGGTCACTAATACATACGCGTTTCTATGACACGTACGCCCTTTTTTCTAAAGAGGGCAGAATGCGAGTCTAGACTTTGTGGTTTTAATTTAGATACAACGGGGCCTGGAAGTGTCCCGCTCAATCACAAATGAAAACATTAAGATACAAGCTGTGATACAGGTACATTAAGATACAGGTTTCTCACATATTGTAGAAAACTTATGATATGCATGTAGATGTACGCACTGTACGCATAATAAAGCATTATGCACCAGTCACATAAATAACTATTATGTGACTAGTGCATAATGAGAGGCATTAATACACGAGTGTGGTTTTATGAAACGAGCCGAAAGGCGAGGCGCTTTTTCATTTCGAACGATCATTTAGGATTTATAACCATTTCAATTCGGTTAGCAACAGTTGGGTTTTTTAAAGCTTGCTTTTTTATCTTGTTTATATGTTATATGTTAAATAAAAGTAATAAAAAATATCTATTAAATAAATTATTTTATATTTTAAATGTACTAGAGATCGTATAGCAAAACTAAAACGTAGTAATATTTTCCATTGTTATAGTTTAGCTCTAAAGCGGTCCAACAATGCCTAGTGAAAGTATGGGTGCTATGCAATACAATTCACGTGAAACCACCGTTCCGCTAGCCGCCGCTTGTTTTGCTCCACGCAATAAATTAATTAATTCATAGACAAAAAATCTGGCTTACGCATCTTTGGTTCAAAAGTCAACAAATGCTTCGCTTCGCGATTTGACTGCGGCACAATGGTGAGGGAGATGCAGGTTAAACGTAACGCATTGTTTTTAATTAATATTGTTTTCTATTGTAACTAGGAACTCTTAAAGTTTCGCCTTGCCGTCCGTCCGCAGCTTAGCTCAGATACTCTTAGTTCTAGAAAGCTGTTATTTGGCATGAATATAAATATTAGATGCTTGAAAAGACAAAGAGTTCTCATGAAAATTATTGTTTTAATACAAAATTAATAAAGAACTGAAAAAAATAATATACATGCTCTTAAGAAATGTAAAGTATTCTCTACAAAATGACTCACTCGTAGTTCAATTGTTTTGAAGTTATGTGAAATCATGTACCCTATAATAGTAGATTGTTCAACAAGAGACTAAAACAAGCCGTAAAGACAAGAGATGTTTAGCCACGCGAGCGAGCGAGCGTCATTATGATTGTTTAGTCTCGCGTTAAACACTACTTTTCACTTTGAATGCGAGGAAAAAAACAACGTTCTAAACAATATTACAATATTTAACAAAATATGTAACAAAGTTTCTGACAAATTGTTTCGCAGTTGTCAGTTTTTTGTAAAGTGACACAAATGCTTGCATATTTAGCCAACAGATACAAGCTTGAAAACTATTTGGACCATGCCTTTTAAAATAAAATTATCCTTAATATAATTAAATAGATTATTATTCGTAATCATTAATCGTGTTTCACGAAATTAAATGGGTTTTTTTATATTTTTGCACAGTTGTCATGTTGAGGTTATTACCGCGGCCTAAAAATGGTCCATACACAATCACTGAAAATAGCAATAAGCCACAAACACCGTGATTGGTTGTTTAGGGGCTTGCAAAGTAAATTAAAAAAAAAACTTTAATCCCTAGAGCTTAATAAGGAGCTTTAGTCCCGATGTGCAGAGATTACAGTAACATTTTAAGAGCATGAGAAGTGAAAAATATGTATTCATTTTTTCTACAATCCACCATCCTTCGATTTCAAGACAATAGTTCAGGGCTGCGAAACGTTATTGAAAATAACGTTTTTCAAAAGTTGCGAACAGTTCTTTGTGTTCGGAATAAAAACGAAACGTGAACGTTATCAAAAACCGGCTCAATCCATATAACGCGGCTTCGCGCAGCGAGCGGGAAAAAGCATAGACTTACTTGTTTAGTTAGTTAAGTCTACCGTCCTCCTTCAAACAAAAGTAACTTTCAAGAAAAACGCAAAAAAGCTGTTTAAACAGAAAAACAAATTACAAAATATAATTATAGTAATGAGTGTCCCATTGGCTGATGTGTTAAATTCACGTCAATAAATCCATTTCTGTTTGTATTTGGTTCATACGTGAATTTTAACCGCTTTCAGCCGGTTTGTGGTCGTCCGCGTGCTCAATGCATCAGCTGTGACTAGCTGTAGGTCACTATGTTGTGGTGCAATACATGACATATTTGACGTACTATCGCGATCGTTAATTTGTGACCCATTTCAAGAAAAATAGGCTTGAAGTCGTCAATGTCATTAGAGATGCCAAATCATTTGTAACTTATAGGAGACTCAACCTTATTGTTGTAGAATGTCAGAATGAGTTTGGATCTAAGGTGCGTCCCAAATTTCAGTTCGTGACTGTACAGTCTGTCTTTGCGTTGTGGCCCAAAATAATGGGAGCTGACTAGAATTGAACGAACGAAAACAATGTGGGCCATTTCAACTTATTCTTGAACTTCGTCCGCGTAGATATCGATTATCGTTATTCCCACAAGAACCTTTATATTTTTCGAGATGAAAAGTAGCGTTTGTTTATCAAGGGTATAAGCTATCTCTATTCCGCACTTCATTTAAATTTGTCCAGCCGTTGCAGCGTGAAGGAGTAACAAAGTAACACACACGCTAACTTTCGCATTTGTAATATGTGACGTTATCTATGAAAAACCTTATTGTCGATGGCGCTTCCGCCATTATTAACGATGCTCCGATATAAATACAACGTCGCGTGACGCAGTGCGGCTTAAGCGCCATCGACAATAAGGTCCCTTTACGTAGATAATGCCACATATTGGAGTTTGAAAATTTCCATACACAAAAAACCGCCTTCAAAAACGCAAAAAATAACTTCTTTAAAATTGTGGGCACTGATAGGTTAGTCCAACTGAAGTCGGCGACCACAACATTTTCAACAAAAAGCCGACATCAGTTGGACTAACTGTTTAACTAACGGCCTAACTAAGCGTTTTTGAAGGCGGTTTTTTGTTTTTTAAAACATTATTTTATTTTATACTTTTTAGTGATCATAATACGCTGTTACGTAGTCCCACTTCTTAGTTGAAATGAAACTTTAACTTATATCAAGCGCGCCGCAAGCAACGCCGCGGGAAAATCATAGTCATATTTAAACAAGTAAATATTATTCGTTGTAGGTAGTCGCTCAACTATCTTAATCGAGATATCTTATCGCCACCCTTGAAATCGGTACCATTGAGGAGTTCCGGTGTCCATCTGTGGTCTTCATCATCAGTTCCACTACACCAAAGGATACTTTCTGAATGCAAATGCTGGACTTGTTACTAAAAATACTAAAATCGCCTACAATATTTGAGGAGTTCCCTCAATTCCTCACTGATCCCCTCATCAGATACAGATTTGGTGACAATGGGACCACCTCGGAAGTATACTCTATCAAACCAAAAAAGAAATTTTGAGATCGGTCGACAATTGACGGAGTAATCGGTGAACATACATAAAAAAAAATATAATAGTGGAACGTATAACCTCCTCCTTTTTTGAAGTCGGTTAAAAATGCGGTAACGTTTCACTCTCCTTAAACCTAGTCCGATTTTTACGTTTTTTTAATAACCACAAACTAGGTCTGTACGTCTTTTCTTTTCCAGACAGTTATTCATTACAACAAAAACACAATCCTCTTAAGCTTAATATTTCGCTCGTTTATATTATAGATATTATATACCCTAACCCAATTACGATTGTTTTGTCAATAATTCGATATCAGGCTAAATGTTTTGTAAACAGTCATAGAGCGTTATTATGACGTAATTTATTTTTGAATCCACCACAATATAATACCGGAAGTTGCTAGAAAAAAGTTGTACTCTAAAAAGAGGTGGATTTTTTCAGTAAAAAAACTATTATTATTTTATGATGAATGTATTGATTGGCACCGGAAACAAGGATTGAAACTAAAATCCAAAAATAAAGTATGAGGGAACATAAAAATATTTAAGATTCAGTTCAACATATGCATACCAAGACTGAGCCGATATGATTTATTTCACTCGAGTTATGCAACCAAAAGTAAATTAATATTTTTCCATAATGCAATTACAAAAATAAATAATACTTAGGTACGTACAGCATACTTGTTCGATTGTTACAAAATTAAAACAGGTTAAATGAGGGGTTATTAAAAAATACATTAATGAACTTCCCAATCTAATTTTTGACATAATAAAATGACTGAGACAGAGAAATCGTAAATTTCCTTGGGTAATACGCTTACAGCTTGGGCCGTGGCCTACGCGGTTTCACGGCTGCTCGCATTCATTGGCTAACTGTCCTAACAGTGACGCGCTACTGAAAACAGGCTGAAACGAGCTTGAAGTGTTCAATGAACCGAGGCTTACCTTTGAAGTCGAATTTGTGTGGAGATCTCGAACATCATTGTTACCGGAATGCAAATACAAATGATCGAACTTTAACAAGCTGTTAGCTAGCAATGTACAAGTTGCAGAACATTCTCAGAAGTTAAGAAATCTTCTCAAGAAATTACTGAAATATTATCGGAAACATTTGAGAGCATTGGGAATGTTCTCTTTCCGTACAAAATTTAAGAATATTCTTAGAAATTTCCGAAAATTTCTCATAAGAAACTTTCACAATTTGAGAAGTTGCTTGTCGGTACAATGCTATAGCTGTTACTCAAAAACTGTTACAGATATTAACAAAGTTTCTTAGAGAAAAATATAGCAGGTCCCTACTAAAGATGTATATTCTCCCATTTTCGGGTAGGGCCATCGTCCCTTTCCACATTCCACCCTGTATGGAGCATGGTCCATGGGTACTCAGCTCTTCGAGCGGTGTGAGGGCTGGCATTGTCTATACTCTGCTATGGTAGACGAAGTGGTGGAGTAGGTATGTCCGTCAGAAGTTTGGATGCAGTCTGATGGTGTTCCAGCTGCGGTCGCTTCGCTACGTGCACTTCAGTTCGTTTGTAGTGCGCGAGCCGCGGTTTATGCTCGGGACAGTTGAGTGTCCTGACTTCTGGCCGAAAGGTGTCGTGTTCCGGCGGTTTCGGGGCAGCCTACCGGTAGCGACCTTGACGCCAACTTTGGCAAAACATGAGCACGCTGTTCTGTCACCTCGGTGTTAGTTTTAAATTTTATACTGTTATGTATTTTAGTCTATAAGGTATTTGTAATTATGGGCCTCGTTGCTTGCAATAAAAATATCTTATTCTTATTGTCGTGGTGAAGGATGATGCGTCGACTAGGGTTTTATTTCTCGGAGTTCAGCAAAGATACTTGGCAAACAAATAGCTGTGTACCAATCGGCATTGACCGTTCTACGATCTTCAAGCGCAATAGTAGCCACGTGGCCCGATTTGGAGACAGACTTTTGGATTCAAATTGCGTTCCTAATTGACACGAGTCGTTTTCTGCTCGTCAGACAATAAGAGATGGATCCAACGGGAAAACAACTTTCGCGAGTCTAATTATTCCTGTTACATGATCAGTCCGTAATTCTCTTTCCCGGTCTTTTATAATCTAAACTTTGGCATGCAATTCAGAATATTTCTACCACATGTATGTGTATTAAGTCTTTTTGTTGTTGTTACAGCTCTCGGGCTCCTGCTATGCGTGACCCTGGCCCGCGCGGCGGTGCCCCTGGGGCCCTCCGAACGTCCAGAGGCCTACTTCAACGGCAGCTCCTACGTGAAACTGCCGAGGCCTATCTCACTCAAGCAACTCGTTGGACTAAGCTTCAGGACTTGCGGCGGTAAGTAACTCACTTCATTATAGACGGGTCTCCTATTGGGTGATGGCATCAGTGCGGTGGTGATGATTAGTGTTCGTGCTCTAAATACTGAACCGTGTTACATTAAAGTTTCTAGTGATATGACGCTGCCATTGGCAAGGGTTTACGGTAAGAATTGTTGTCTGTACGTACAGAATTTGGTCAGGCTACTTCGTCGATGAAACCTTTGACTCTTTATGTGTACGAGCACTAGTTTTATTATAAAATTTATAAAACTAGCGATCCGCCCTCGCTTCGTTTCGGTTTATGTGAGTTTTCTGTGACACCCGTAAATCCCTTCCTCTTGAATCACTCTTATCTATTGACGAAAGCCGCATTAAAATCTGTTGAGTAGTTTTAAAGATCTAAGCGAACAGACAGAGGGACAGACGGCGAGAAGCGATTTTGTTTTATACCTTGTAAGAAAAATGTATTACAGGATTACTGATGTGCAAGTTGCGGAAAGTTTCCAAAAATTTGGAAAAGTTCTGAGAAATTTCCGGAAACTTTCACTAGAAATTTAGGAAACTGGACATTATGAAAGGGAAAGTTTCAATCCTCCCAAATTTTCCTACATGAAATGTTCCGCAATTTTGGAAAGTTTCCTTTAGCACATCAGTACAGGATAATTTATGTTTTGCTCGTGGGACTAATAATGATTCGTTGATGAAAACACGGGTAAATAATTAAAGATTTGCAATACCCAACTGCAGGACTATTATGGACGTACATAGAATGAAATGATATCAAAAAAATAAATGTTAAAAAAAAACAAAAAACTTGATAGGTAATAATAGGTTAGTCCAACTGAAGTCGGCGACTCACAATATTTTCAACCAAAAGCCGACTTCAGTTGGACTAACCTATTACCTATCATTTTAATAAAAGTTATTTTTTGCTTTTTGAAGGCGGTTTTTTGTTTTTTTAAACATTTATTTTATTTTACACTTTTTGTTGATATATGAAACAATAAGACATTTCAAGCTCGCTGCAAACAACGCCGCGGGAAAATCATAGTCATTTTTAAACAATTTAATTTAATTTTCTTTGTTGTAGTTGCTCAACTATCTTAATCGAGATATCTTCTCGCCACACTTGAAATCGGTACCGTTGAGGAGTTCCGGTGGCCATCTGTGGTCTTCATCATCAGTTCCACTACACCAAATGATACTTTCTGAATGCAAATGCTGGACTTGTTACTAAAAATACTAAAATCGCTATATGTTTGCCTTCAATATTTGAGGAGTTCCCTCAATTCCTCACTGATCCCTTCATCAGATCCTAGTTTCCTTATCATGGTACCACCCTTGGGATATCTCCTATCCAACAAAAAAAGAATCATCAAGATGGGTTCATAAACGACGAAGTTATCCGAGAACACAAAAAAAAAAATGGTCGAATTGAGAAACTCCTCCTTTTTTGAAGTCGTTTAAAAACAACGGCAAACTCCATCGTGAAACAAAAAAATCCTTCAAAATTGGCGTCTATAGCTGTACAGTCAAGAAATTTAATTTGTGTCCCACCTTAGTTCCAAAGTCAATCTAAAATTTTACTGCAATAAGGTTGAGTTTCCTATCTATTACAAATGGCTTGGCATCTCTAATGACAATGACATATTCAAGCAGATTTTCTTTGAAATGGGTAGCAAATTAACTTCCGTGATCGTACAAATAAATAAATAATAATGTCAAGGGCCAACCTCACTCGCATTGCGCTTCCGGCGACTGTATTTCCAAGTGCATGCAATCTGAACCTATTCATTCAACGTTAGGGTGCATTGGGAACTTCTGGGGGAGCTCGCTTCTTCGTCGACAAAATCTTCGTCGTCCAAAGGCAACGGTTCCTTGTTTACCATTTTTGTATGAAAATAACCGGTTAAAATCGGTTAAAGCCGGTTATTTGCATTCCCTAGATATAACCAATTATCAATAAAAAAACTGGTCAAGTGCAAGTCTGACTCGCGCACCGTGGGTTCCGTATTTGAGATAATATATAACCGCAAAAGAAAATACTAATTTTGCTATGACTAAATTCTAAAACATATTTTTAAAGTTTTTTGGTTATTTCTCAAAAACTGTAAATAATGAAGACTTCATTTTATTTTTCCCATAAAATATAAATAATTATGTATACGTCAGGAATTTTTAGATTTTTAGGTCCATAAACTTCGGAGATAAGGGGGGGAACGGTCATTTATTGTACATTTTTGGCTATAAATCAAAAAGTACCTACATAACAGAAAATTAAAAAAAAAAAGTTTTGAAATGTGAAAATTGAGCCCTTTCATATGACACCCTATTTGCTATAATCAAACCACTTTAATTTTTCAACCCCCCATTCTAGACAACTTTTCAAATATTTATAAAATAAATTTCACATCTTTTACTAAAAACAGATGCGCGCAAGCAAGTTGTACAACTATGCCAAATTTCAAGTTGATAGCATTTGTAGTTGCTGAGAAAACCTGCTGTGACAGACACACAGACAGACAGACAACGAAGTCTCACCATAAGGGTTCCTTCTTTACCATTTTGGTACGGAACCCTAAAAAATGATCGAGTGTCAAAGTAAGCTCTAGGCTTGTACAGTCAACAGCATAAATAAGTGATCATTTATGTACCTTGTCACTTTAACGTCGTGTTTGAAATGTCATACAAAATTGTGAAACGATTGAAAGCGACAAGGGACATAAATGATCACTTATTTATGCTGTTGACTGTACTATGTGTACTAGGGTTCACTAATATGTTGCATAAATGTTTTAAGCGCATTTTAACTATTGCGCCCTTATGAATAACGTGGTTAATACGAGTATATAAAAACGAAATAATAAAAAATTTAAAAAACACGACTGCCGTTGAAAATATTGAACTAAAAAGTAAAAAATAAGTTTTATTTTTCGAATAGGACGGAAACAGTTTTTGTTACTATATTATTAAATAACTGTTTCCGTCCTATTCGAAAAATAAAACTTATTTTTTACTTTTTAGTTCAATATTTTCAACGGCAGTCGTGTTTTTTAAATTTTTTATTATTTAGTTTTATTTTAAGCATTTTTAGTGTCTTGAACTTGTCTATTATTTTTCACGTTTTACAGGTAAACCCGTTTATTAATGCTACTATATATGTATATATTTGAGATGGTCACATTAAGACCTTTCAAATGATACCTATATTGTAATAATTGGAAGACTTTGTTTCTTTTTGACATAAATAATTGACATTTTACCATTGTTCTTATTTAAATGTTAACAGTTTAGGTATCCTATGTCACCCGGGAACATGAAAGGATTCTAACGATACCACACACATCTAAATCGGATCAGGCGTTGGTGGAATAAATAATCATACATACATACATATCTACATACATGAACCCTGAAAACATTACACTCCTTATTTTGGGCAGTCGTGTAAAAACAGTACCATGACTGTGTGACTGACTGACGCACAACGCAAAGCCTAAACCGCTGGACCTGGGGCTTGAAATTTGGAGGGAGTATTCCTTGGGTACCCTAGGGGAGAACTAAGAAATAATTTTCTGAAAATCAACCCCCAACGGGAAGAAATAGGGGGAGTAGCGGTATACTATCACTACGCGAATGAAGTCGTCGGCGTACACAATGATATTGTATATTAAGATACGTCATCTGCGCGCAAAAGCGTTCCTCGAAAAGGAAGGTAATTGCCTTACTATCGTTCAGTCGCGCCGTGGCCGCTGGCACGCACGCGTCAAGAACAGTAAAGTTTTATTACCGAAATGCAACAAATATAAGTCATAAAAAATGCAGTCTTATGTTTTTGCTTAAATTATACTGTAAGTATAAAAAAGAAGAAAGGATGTCTCATTTCATTCGTAAGTACCGTAAATATTTTTACATTTTGTTTTACATCGCCATAATTTGTTTAATTTGCACCGGTGGCGTCACTGTCACCTGTGAAACATGAGATACACAATTAGATATCGCATGAGTGCGATAAAGACGAGTAGCTATATGGCAGCCATGAGCGGGCACGCCGCGTCATTCGGGTACGCAATTTGAAACAACTATTTATCTCTTTCTAACAATAGCGTTCGCTACGAATTGCCGTCTTTGTCTGTAGAGGTAGAAATATGGCAACGTAGGTATTAACTGTCAGTAATTGGAGAAGGTTTTCGAATGCGTTTAGTATGAGCATAACGTATCTAAATATAAAATATCATTGGGCGTCCAGTAGTATCATAACAAATGGCGTAATGTTATTATGGCAGCTAACGAACTAAACATATGAATCATGGAGTCTAATATACGTTTTTATTTACTTAGAGGACTAATTGATTGTGCTCGTGGGATTTTGCGTGCTATGCTTAGGGGATAAATCATAATTTGCTGTGATATTTTCAGCGATGATATAACCAACGTTTGGATATGATACGGCTGATTGATATCTAATAGTTTGTTTATTTCGCTTCGGTCAATGCGTGATACAGTATTATATCATAGACATTATTGCTCGATCACTTTCGATTTGTCGTATTCTTGTCTTGATACATTCTGGTTCCGTCGCTTTCCGTTTTCGATATATTCTTGTTTGGCAGAGATGGGCAAAATTTATTCGAATGACGAATAACGAATAAGAATAACCAAATTATTCGCGTATAACGAACGAAATTCTCGAATGATTATTCTTATTCGAATAAATTATTCGTCGAATAATTTATTCGCGAATAATTTATTCGTTAAACCTACCTGCTCCATTTTTCTCTAATAAATTAATAAATTATACGTTATTCGAAAAGTAGTCGAATGATTCATTCGTGGATAAACTATTCGCGAATAAATCATTCGCAAATAAATTGTTCGACGAATAAATTATTCGCGAATAAAAATATTACGAATTATTTTTTATTCGAATGATTATTCGAATAAATAATTATTCGAATAATGCCCATCTCTGTTGTTTGGCCACAGCGGAACTACAAAGTTATACTATAACATTTATTAGTAAAATAAAATTGTTATTTCGATGAAATGAAATAAAATAAAGCAGAAAGCATTAACATTTAACTTAATTCTAGGAAACATTTTTTTTACATAAGTTGACACCGCCTATTATTTCGTCGGTGAAACTGCAAAACCGCGTAACCAACAAATTTACTATAGAGCAAAATAAACCTTAACATCTTAGGAAAAAGGTGCAGTTTGCTTCTCATTAAAAATGTTACTTACGCGGTTTTGCAGTTTCACCGACGATTTATACTATATTAGTGACTACATTCAGTGACGCTGGTTTTCAGTGAGACCAAGGAGAGTATGGCGATCGATGGCGTTAAAAATAAAAAACAAAATATTAAATCCAACATAATAGAGAGATAGAGAACAATTAAACTTACATCTTATACTATCTTATCTGAGTGAGTGTGTGTTCGTGTGTGTGTGTGTGTATGTGTGTGTGTGTGCGCGTGTGTGTACAACTGCTTATGATCCAGATATTTGGGAAGCTAATAAATAATTCTTGAAATGGTGTTTAAAGGTAGCTAAAGAAATGTGATTACCGAATTATCAACGAGTTTTTAGAGTTGTTGGTAATTCTGGAGCTCACTCTGGGAATGAAGGCGTGAGTTTATGTATGCAAACAGTTCTCTAAACACAATATTCCAGGTACGTTATTTAAAAATACCCCTCCCCAAACAAACTTCGACCTCCCATGATGCATTTAGAGTATCTTTTCCGATATCGCCGAAAGTGTCAACAACCGATCGAAATTTCAAATTTCCTTTAGCGGTTTTGGCTGTGAGTTAATGAGAGTAATGAGTAAGTCAGCCAACCGGGGCATTGTGTTTCATATCCACACAGGGTGCATGGCTATGCCGCAGGAAAAGCAATTTAGTTAAAATATTGCATTCCATGCCTGGGCGCATATGGCAGACGTGATCGGCCCAATCCCACCAGTGGCACGTTTTATAAAGCTACAATTTACAATTTTACAGGTCTAAACTGGCAACACTGCTCAAATGGCCGGTCGTCATTGATCGAGGTGTCAAATGGAAACTTGTAACCTGTAAATTGTAATTTGTAGCTTTATAAAACAGGCCCCAGGCGATTATTTCGCTATCATCGCTTCATCGTTGGTTACTCGTGTGGTTGCCGAGTTAGAATAGTGCCACTCCATGTCTTCCCGTGGATGTCGTAAGAGACGACTAAGGGAATAAAGGCTTGTAGTACTGTTAGGCGATGGGCTTGCAACCTGTCACTAATACGCTGGTAAACATCTTAGCCTAATTGTGCAAATTGTGGTTATAGAATTATCAACAAGTTTTTAGAGATGTTTGTAATTCTGTAGCTCTGCCTACCCCACTCTGGGAACGAAGGCGTGAGATTTATGTATGTATGTATAAAACAGGCCCCAGGCGATTATTTCGCTGTCATCGCTTCATCGCTAAAATACATAGAAATCGAGAGATTATTAAAGTCAATGTCGAAGTATATTTTTATTGTCAATGACTTTTCAGTTTTTTATTTTGTTTATTACGGTGATGGCACCAGTGTTGAACAGTTTTAGCTGACGGGCACCAGTAACGGACACTTAGCTCTTAATTCAAAGGGGTTTGGGTAAAAGTGTTGTCATTTGTAAAATTCATTCCATTCGTAAAAGTGATAAATTGTGGTAGAATAATTGAAAATAAACATATTTTGTTATGTAATGTAATACTCTTAAGTGCATCGGAGCCGAGATATTTAAATATTCCTACTTGGGCGTACTTTTGTACTAAAAACTGAATACTTAAATCTTTAAAATCTCCGCTCCGATATTATTTAACGCCATAAATTATATATATCTATGTGTATTTAGAGGTCCTCTAAATAACTATATAAAAATTATCCGTGGCCGCTGAAAAAAAATATGACATGTTCTTCAAACAAATTTACCCAATGCCCTTTCATACGGTCCTAAATTGATTGTTAAAATACAAATGAAATAACCCTTATCATCTGTAAAATAAGAAGCAAGTGTCCTTTACTGGTTCCGTCACCGTGAGGATTTATCAAGTAAGTACCTTTATATTTTTTTACATATGTGGTGTTATCTATGAAAACGGACCTTATTGTCGATGGCGCTTACGCCGCACTGCGTCACGCGACGTTGTATTTATATCGGAGCATCTTTAATAATGGCGGAAGCGCCATCGACAATAAGGTCCCTTTTCTAGATAACGCCACATATGACTTATTAGCAAAATGAAGATTAAACGATAAAAGCCATATTTATTTTTTAACTCTATTAAGAAAAAAATCCTACCCAAAATAGTTAGGTATAACACTTGGAAATTCAATTCAAAAAAACAAAGATAACTATTAAAGGGAACCCCATACAAGAAACGTGTTTTATCGCCATTTAATGCTCGATCTTAAGAGGATTGTAAGGCTAAAAATCTCCATACAAAATACGAAAACGTTTCTCTCGCCTTAAAAGTCGTCCGATTTTTACGATTTTTGAGTATACATACATAATCTCACGCCTTCGTTCCCAGAGTGGGGTAGGCAGAGCTACAGAATTACAAACATCTCTAAAAACTTGTTGATAATTCTATAACCACAATTTGCACAATTAGGCTAAGATGTTTACCAGCGCATTAGTGACAGGTTGCAAGCCCATCGCCTAACAGTACTACAAGCCTTTATTCCCTTAGTCGTCTCTTACGACATCCACGGGAAGACATGGAGTGGCACTATTCTAACTCGGCAACCACACGAGGCTAGAGGCTAAAAACAAAAAACAGAAACGTACAGACCTAGGTCTTTATAATAACTACAACATATTCAAAAATCGTGAAAAACGGACTTGATTTAGGGGGTGAGAAACGTTTTCGCCCGGAGCTAGTTTTGTATGGATTTTTTTTGACAGCTACACGATTTTAGCGGCGCTTCACAATCCTCTTAATACTGTTCGGTGGCACGGAACCCTTAGAGTGCTAGTCCGACTCGCACTTAGCCGGATTTTGTTACTTTATACATTCGCCAAGCCAATTTAATATTTTTCCGCGTTGTTTAGTGCTGTATAACTCGTTTAAGTAACGATTGACACGTGATACAACTTATAATATAACAATTGCGATAAGTAATCAATCGACTTGGTATGTGTTTGGACAATTGATTGGATCCAGTCGGTCAAGAGAGGTGATATTCCTTTAAATTTTAAAGATTAAAACCTCTGTGGCCCTAGCCAATGCAAACGCTACTAATTTACTTTTTAACCGACTTCAAAAAAAAGAAGAGGTTCTCAATTCGTCGGGTTTTTTTTTTATGTATGTTCCCCGATTACTCGAAGACCAATGGACCGATTTGAAAAAAAATTTCGTTGTTTGAATGGGTATACTTTCTAGTTGGTCCCATTGTCAACACGTCAGGATCTGATTATGGGATCTTGGAGAAATCAAGAGAACTCCTCAAATATTATAGGCACACCTATAGCGATTTTGGTATTTTTCACTGTAACTCGTGCATTTGCTTTTGAAAAGTACTATATGGTGAAGTGGAACTGATGATGAAGACCACAGATGGCCACCGGAACTCCTTAACGGTACCTATTTCAAGGGTGGCGATAAGATATTTCGATTTAGGTAGTTGAGCGACTATGACGAAGCACATTTAGGTTTAAATATGACTATGACATTCCCGCGGCGTTGTCTGCGGCGAGCTTGAAATGTTCTATAGATTCTCATTAATATTTAGAAGTGGAGCTACGTAACAGCATAAATAGGATCACTAAAAAGTATAAAATAAAATAAATGTTTAAAAAAACAAAAACCCGCCTTCAAAAATGCAACCAATAACTTCTTTTAAAATGGTAGGTCAGTCCAACTGAAGTCGGCGTCCCACAATATTTTAAACCAAAAGCCGAATGCAGTTGGACTGACCTACCATTTTAAAAGAAGTTATTGGTTGCATTTTTGAAGGCGGGTTTTTGTTTTTTTAAACATTTATCTATCACTCAAAATGTATGGGACGATATTATCGTGCGTTCCAATTAGCAATGTACAAGTTGCAGAACATTCTCAGAAGTTAAGAAATCTTCTCAAGAAATTACTGAGAATATTATCGGGAACATTTGAGAGCATTGATAATGTTCTCTTTCCATACAAAATTTAAGTATATTTTTAGAAAGGTCACGGCCCACCTAGTATGAAAATAATGCCCAGGGAGTACAGAAATGAAATAGGGTGGGAATTAAAGATAAATATGTATAATTGTATAATGGTATATGTCGTATTAGTAATTATAAAACGATCATTAGGGATTTCATATACCTACCTAATCAAAGATATATTAATAGCCAATCTTCTTTGCACTGTTACATGTTACCTACATGGTATTTTTTTAAATTATTTACTAATATAAAACTTGGGTCATAACTGCAAAATTTACCACCAATTAGGTTTATGTACAGTCACGAACTTTAATTTGGGACCCACTTTAGGTCCAAAGTCATTCTGACATTCTACAACAATAAGGTTGAGTCTCCTACAAGTAACAAATGATTTGGCATCTCTAATGACATTGACGACTTCAAGCCTATTTTTCTTGAAATGGGTCACAAATTAACGATCGCGATAGTACGCAAACATTTTTTGACCGGGTAGGATTATGGGCCATGATCTTACCGGGAAATTCTCATAAGAAACTTTCACAATTTGAGAAGTTACTTTTCGGTACAATGCTAGGTCCGATAAACCGCGTGGTCAACTGTCATTCACATTTTGAGCGAAAGAAAAAAAAAAACGTTAGTAGCGTTTGCATCTTGGCTGCGGCCCCGGTACCCCTACCATGAGTTACATTGCTCTGTCCCTCGCACTCTATAACAATACTGCGAGGTCTGAGAGGGACAGAGCATTCGACACGCTAGCGAGTACGTGAGGGGTCAAGGACTTTAAATTGTCATGCCTCTATGGAACCCTGCCTTAATGACAGCGTCAAACCACATGACAGAAATTACGCTGAAATGAGTGATTAACGTTATGCGACAGGGTTCCATAGTGGCATAACAATTAAAGTCCTTGACTGTAAGGGTACTGTTCGGTGGATCTAGTGAACAAAGTGCACCTTCAGAACAATAATGACCTAATTCAAAATTTCAGCTTTCAAACTTCAAGTCATAAATTTATTATCATAGCGACATAACTCGAAATTTAAAATTTCTGAATTAGGTCACTATTGTTCTGAAGGTGCGATTATGCTAATCCAATACACCGTATCTCAGATAAAACCCCTGTAGCAATATCAACCTTATTACTAACAACAGAGAATTAAAACTGCTTTGATTAAGTATTAAATTTGGGATACCTACTGCGTATTAGCTTAGCAGGGCAGAGCGGGTAAGCTGAGAATGCACGCCTTTTACGCGCTAATAAGACAACTTTAACTCGTCGATTAATAGCACTACACTATATTCCGTTTGTTTAGGCACTTAAAATAATGTAAACAAAACAACTACGTGATATAGTTCGTATGCCAATTGAAGCAGAACACTGATAAGTGCGATAAAACAGTTTGATTGGCTGTTTAACAATGCCACGTGGTTTGGATTGTTTACATTTTTTCAAGTACCTAAAAAAAAGAGGTATAGGCGAGGTGTGCGATAAAGTAAAACGTGTAAACATATTTTTTTGAGAGAAATGTTGACTAAAAGAAGATGTAGTGACTAAGATTGATAACTTTAAGAAAAAGCAAGCTTTCAAAACCCGACTGTTGCTAACCAACTTTAAATCGTTATAAATCCTAAATAATCATTCAAAATGAAAAATGATGAAAGAAACCTAAAGATGATTTTTAAATCCCTATTCAATAATACCCCACTTGTCATACTTGGTCGACCTTTTTTTAAAAATTTGCACGAAAGACATACAGAGCGAAAGTGAATGGGAGGGTCGGAAAGGGCCGCCCTAGGCGTACTTTTTAACCGACTTCAAAAAAAGGAGGAGGTTCTCAATTCGTCTGTATTTTTTTTTTTTATTATTATTTTTAATGTTTGTTACCTCAGAACTTTCGACTGGGTGAACCGATTTTGAAAATTATTTTTTTATTTGAAAGCTGGTGCTTCCAGATTGGTCCCATTTTTTTCAAAATGAAGATCTGATGGTGGAATCCATGAGGAATCGACGGAACTCTTCAAAATTTATAGGCACACCTATAGCGATTTTAGTATTTTTCATTGTAACTCGTGTATTTGGTCTTGGAAAGCACTATTTGGTGAAGTGGAACTGATGATGAAGACCACAGATGGCCACCGGAACTCCTAAACGGTATATATTTCGAGGGTGGCGACAAGATATTTCGATTAAGATAGTTGATCGACTATGACGAAGCATATTTAGGTTTAAATATATGACTATGACTTTCCCACGGCGTTGCTTGCGGCGAGATTGAAATGTTCTATTGTTTCTTGAGAAATGGGAGAATAACAGCATAATTATGATCACTAAAAAGTATAAAATAAAAAAAAGTTTAAAAAAACAAAAACCCGCCTTCAAAAAGCAAAAAATGACTTCTTTAAAATGGTAGGTAAATAGGTCAGTCCAACTGAAGTCGGCGTCCAACAATATTTTAACCAAAAGCAGACTTCAGTTGGACTGACCTATTTACCTACCATTTTAAAGAAGTTATTTTTTGCTTTTTGAAGGCGGGTTTTTGTTTTTTTAAACTTTTTCCAATCGAATCGGAGAAATACTGAAAAAGGGCCGGATCTTAAGTACCCGAAACCGAACGTGCGTGCATGACTCGATGTATGAATGTGGTAAAAGCGAAATTTGTCAGGATCATAGCAGGTGGAAAGAAGTAGTCTCTGCCTACCCCTCTGGGAAACGGGCGTGATTTAATGTATGTATGTATGTTTGTATATTTGTCTCCTGCAAACAGCTAGTCAGGTATAATAACAACTTAATATTCTCTGGCGTGTTTAAATCGCCGTTGTGCTATGCGTGAATCATCGGACCATGTTAGGCTCGCATAACTTGACAGAATGCTGTTATCGCGTCATACCTACACAAGTTAGATATTCCTATATGTTTAGGTTGACTCATTATACGAACCGTTGAAAGTTCCACTCGGTAATACCATATTGACTTTAACATATTCAACGTTATCATATTGTTTTTAAACTGGGGTGGGATTCTCTCAATATGCGGTCGGACGAACGAACGAGAGAATGTCGCAGCGGCGAGTTTATGTAGTCCCGTCAGAGCGAACAAAATACATTTTAGCGCGTGCATTCTCAATAGGGAATATGCATTTTTTTTTACATCTTCAATAAAAGCTGATTCATGTAACAAACAGGTGAGAAAAAACATTTTTTGAATAGCTATAAAAATAACCAAGATATAAGCCTACAAAGATTTGTTCCTATCTCTTTCTAGCAAAACAGAATTTTACGTGGAGTTTATATGGCCGAACTGCACGATGACGTCACCGGCGCACGCCGGATCTCTCTGTCTAATAGGGAAAAGGCATGGATTTTTTTAATCGCATTTCTCAACTTAATATGAAAATGCCGCAAAAGAGATCACCAAAAGTGAAATTAAAATTAAAATCGGTCAAGAAATACGGATGATACAAGCATTTTAAACTGCTAATTAGACAGAGAAACTACACGTAAAATTCTGTTTTGCTAGAAAGAGATAGGAACGAATCTTTGTTGGCTTATATCTTGGTTATTTTTATAGCTATTCAAAAAATGTTTTTTCTCACCCGTTTGTTACATGAATCAGCTTTTATTAAAGCTGTAAAAAAAAACCATGCATATTCCCTATTGGCAGTTTAAAACGCTTGTATCATCCGTATTTCTTGACCGATTTTAATTTTATTTTCACTTTTGGTGATCTCTTTTACGATATTTTCATATTTTGTTGAGAAATGCGATTAAAAAAATCCATGCATATTGCCTATTAGGCAGCCTTACACGTTCGATCTTCTCGACAGATTAACCTCGTAATCCCCACCATACTACAAACAGGGAGTTTTTTGTGAGTGGGACTTTGAATCTACCATCAAGGCAATAAAGTTTAATTACGTTTGTTCGATAATGACATTTTCAGTTTATCAAGATAGGAAAATAAACCTTATTACCATTGTAACACAGTTCAAATTAAATTGCCTTGATCATGTACATTCTATTACACCTTACGAGGTTAAAAATGCACGCGCTAAAATGTGTTTTGTTCTCTCTGACGGGACTACTTAACCGCTGCGACATTCACTGTGCCGCCTCTACTGTCACGTAAATAAGAGCTAACACAACGTTGACAATACGATAACAGGGCAAAAGCAATATGTTTTTATCAACTAGAATATCCCCCAAATCTTTCTCAATCCAAAAGTTAGCTGGAAGCGATCCCTTAAAGGGATCGCCTTTGTACATTCCTATTTTATAAATATTGTAATTGAATTTCTGTGTTTTGTACAATAAAGTGTTGACATATAGTCCGTGTCAATTGAAATTGCCAAAGATATAAACAAATTAGTACTGTTTGACACATAACCTCAAATATTAATCAAACGTGTTTTATTTAAAATAAAGTATAATTAATGTTTATAACTAGTCCGGCCATAAGTTCTGTTACTAAGGTTGAGTCAAATAAAAATAAAGTTTATATTTTTATTTTATTATGTATAAAAATTAAAAGCTCAATAAATGTACATTTTGAAGAACAAATAATCATTCTATATAGTCGCCGCAATTTCCGAGACGATTTTTTAACATTCACAGCCGGCATCGATGAAATTACGCGTGACTTTTCTGTAAATTTATCTTTTTGAAAACGCTAAAGAGGTTAGTCTTTGTTTACCAAAGAAGTTTATTGTTTAATATTATAAAACTTCTTATCTCGGTGTATGTTTAGAGACCAAAATTACATTTCTCAACAAGACTCAATTCCAACTCTTAAGAACCAAGAGATTTGAGGGCTCAGACAAGATGCACTACGCTAACTAACGTTTCTATTCGATTCGTTTTTAAACCAATCGCGTCACTGGTAGACCACGTGACTTTTCGTATCACGTCATCTTCCAGTGACGCGATTGGTTTAAAAACGAATCGAATAGAAACGTTAGTTAGCGTAGTGCATCTTGTCTGAGCCTTTGGTGTGTTTTCGTATTGCTGCAAAACTCATGTGGAATCATAAAGTCGATTTAATGAGACATCAAGATTGACCGGTGTCCAAGAGGATCTTTAGTTGCTTGAACTACATTTCAAGTCAATCCATCAATCAAGTCTGATCAATATGTCACGCAAATTTGAACTCTCTATAAGAACTCTTACAAAAGTTGTGGCCGTTATCAGTATAATCGTCGTGCGTAAATTGAACTATGATTTTCTCGTCCGAAATGCGAATACTTCCAGATCGTACATCAAATAATTGCAACAGTTTAGAATACATTATTTTTATTTATATTACCTATATATATATCGAAGTATCGATTAATATACAGATTTATGAAAAAATCCTTTAATTTATTTTTTTAATTGTAATAAATCTTAGTAACAGAACTTATGACCAGACTAGGATATTTAATCATAAACTTTATGTGAAAGTAAAGATCAACCCCCCACTAATAAACGTAGAGTAACGGTGGTATAGCTATACAATGTTTTGTCCTTATCTGTCAAATTCAAATGTCACAATGGCACAAACTATACATACATACTCGTACATGTATTCAAAAAACATCATATCACCCTCATTCTTGGACAGCGACGAGTGATAACACAATGTTACTCGTACGCATTGAATTCGGATGTGTACGTTGGTTTAAATCAGCGAAACTTCCGTTGTTACATCTCTTAAACAATGATAAGTATGAATCGGATCAACGGAATAACATAACACATACGTCGTTTTGATACTTGTGGTCGATCCGTCAATTTAAAATCAATATTGCTTAAGGAAAACGAGTACAGTATAATTCGTTCGTTCAAATAGTTTGCATGCTTTAATGTGCCGCCAAAATTGGAACAAATAACGGCAGCGCGCACAAAGCGGTATCGGCGACTTCAAATGGATGCAATGCACACTAACTCCCTTACTAATAAACGTTGAGTAACGGTGGTATAGCTATGCAATGTTTTGTCCTTATCTGTCACTGTGACATTTGAATATGACGGATAAGGACAAAACATTGTATAGCTATACCACCGTTACTCAACGTTTATTAGTAAGGGGTATTTGAACGAACCAAGTATAATTTTTAATATCGGGTCACGTGCGACTGACTCGCGCACCAGAGGTTCCGTCCCGATTTAACACTGATCGGGACGCCAAATGTCCCGATTTTCAGAACATCGCCAATGTTCATTCATTAAGATACTAATTTCTAACAACCGGGAAGGCTAAAAACCGTTTCTCACGATTGGCATTGCGAGAGGACTATCGCACGATATTTTTGTACTGTCCCGATATGAAAACCAAAATCCTGTTTTTTTTCTATCACAGTCCCGATTTATGGTAGACTAGACCTGGCAACACTAATCCTGGTAGTTGCTACAGAAACTTTTATAGCGACAGCCGAGGCGACTGAACGATTTTCTAGCGTAATACGAAAGAAGGCGCGCAACTACATAGCAATAGAACAAGCATTTTGAATCTTATTAGATTACCATAGAGTATAGAATGCTTCGATTACTACATTGCAGTTAGCCGACTTCGTTCATGCAGCACTATAAGGAAGCTGCGAGTACTGAATAAACACACGAATTCCGTCTGAGTTGATAGCATAAGAATAAACAATAACTACACGTAGAAGCGAAACTCCCGGCTCCGGACGCCCGCTCGGCGCGTTAAATACCTACCGTTAAAATTGAAATAACAACAATGGCCAAATGACAATTATTAACATAATTCGCACCTTTAGAACAATAATGACCTAATTCAAAATTTGTGCTTTCAAACTTCGAGTCATAAATTTATTATCATAGAGACCTAACTCGAAATTTAAAATTTCTCAATTAGGTCACTATTGTTCTGAAGGTGCGATATGTAGGTATATCGACGACAGTATAAAAAATGCAGTCGGGTTTTTAAAGCTTGCTTTTCATAGAGTTATTACAGAAGTGAATAATCCTTTCCCATAGTTTTTTGTCGGATGTTTGTATTTTATCTTGCTTTCTCTGTTGGCTTATTGATAAATACGAACTGATCCGGCTTAAAACGATGGGAAAGGATTATTCAGTACATCTGTAGCAGTGTCTCTTGGGAAACGCTAGTAGATTACTGACGTGTAAAAGTGCCAGTACAGCCTACTTACTGAATTTATAAACATCTTTTTCACAACACTGCTCGGAAATATGGCCATAGATGGTCTTGTTTGGGGTCACAAAACTTATAAGGACAGACCAAGAATGTTTTTGTCGGCGTGATTGCTGATTGGTCGAGAACATTGTTGTCCAACTTTAAGTAGCAATGAAAATCAATCAATCAATTTTTGTGTCATAGCTCCTTAAAATGAAAAATTTATATCGACCAATCAGAACACACCATTTTGTGAAGTAAAATATTAGGTGTATTTTTGTTAAAAGATACACAGACTAAAAACTGTCACTGCTTTTTTTTAAATGTAATTCAAACTTGGCCCCTAATCTCGAACCACTAGAGATGAAATTACATGGGAGATATGGCGAAACGAATACAATTTTTTATGGAGTTGACATCTTCATCTCGCATGTTAGTTTATTAATCTCGAGTGCCACGAGAATAGGGGCCCAGATAAAAAAAAAGTTATCTATGGTAAAATTGGCGGTGATGTCACATTAACATGAATTAAAATTTGAGTTTTGAATATGATTTTTTATTTTATTTCCTTTCAGTGGTTGTGAAAAGCACTATATCTGCCTCGGTAGAAAGTGCAATTTATGGACTCGTACACTAGAGGGCCTCAACTACGTTTCGGCCCTCTACATGACTCGTCCAAAAATCGCGTTCTTTCTATCCTCTGCAACAATGTACTATTTTTTTTCAAACTTTTATATAACTTCACTTGTGGTCTGAGGGTGCTGCTCCACTGAGGCGGAGACGAGAGGAGCGGAGCGGAGCTGTGCCAATATTAACCAATAGAAGGCGAGTAGTATATTATTGGGCGTTTCAAAACACATTTCATGTGTTTCGTGTTTTGAAACTCCCAATCGGTTTTGAGGTGTTCTGAAACTCCCAATCGGTTTTGAGGTGTTCGAAACTCTCAATCGGTTTTGAGGTGTTTTGAAATGCTCAATCGGTTAAGAAGTTCATACAGTTTTAAAAAACCTGAACATATTCACATATAACTACTCAATATCTTGAAGGTCTACTCTCATTGGGTACAGACATTTCATGCTTACAACACGTAGGTAGTAATATTGTTTTTATATTTGGAAATATGAAGTTTGTGAAACAACTTCAAAACTTGCAATTAGAAGTCGTTTGTCCAGTTCGCCACGATCGCAATTCACGTCATGGAGAGCTTTTACCGAACACAATTCGAAGTATCATTTGTGGTCCTTCTAACTGTGGTAAAACTAATTTAATGGTCGGTCTTCTGCTGCATGAACGGGGGCTACGATTTCAAAACCTTTATCTTTATTCTAAAACTCTCTTCCAACCTATGTATCAGTATTTAGAAAAAATACTAATGTTGGTTCCATCAGTCGAATTTAAAAAATATAGTGAGAATGATGAAGTACTAAGTCCACATGAAGCTAACATTAACTCAATTATTATATTTGATGATGTTGCATGTGAAAATCAAAACAACATAAGGGATTACTTTGCAATGGGACGTCATAAAAATATTGATAGCTTCTACCTTAATCAAACTTATAGTAAAATACCTAAACAATTAATAAGAGATAATGCTAACTTAATAATTCTATTTAAGCAAGATGATGTTAATTTACGTCATGTTTATGATGAGCACGTTGGAAGCGATATGTCTTGGTCACAGTTTCGAGAAATGTGTGCTGAAGTATGGAAACTGCCATATAGTTACTTGGTTATAAATAAAGATTCTACTCGTAATTCAGGATGTTATAGAATGGGTTTTGACACATTTATCATTATGGATTAACTATAATACATGATGCATTATTATGAAACATTTATTGCTTCATAGAAAACCATCAAGATCAGACATGAATCTTAAAATCAATGACGAGAAAAATTTGAAAGAAAAAGTACTTAAATCTGTCGAAGCCGTTAAAAAGAAAGTTAGTCTGATTCGTAATATGAAAACTGATAATGATATGATGTTGGAATCAGTATTGAAACCAATAACAGAACCACTTAATGAAATAGTTAAAGTTAAAAATGAGAATAATTACTTAAATACTAATGATGATGATTTAAATGACGGATTTCGATGGGGAAAGTCAGTAAAAAGATTAAAATTGAGTCCTAGTGAAGAAAAGAGGCAATCTATTCATGATTATACGGTTGTGAGGAAATCTTCTCAATCGAGTCTTGATAATGAAGATCAAGAGGATAACACATCAAACAACGATGAAAGTGATGTAAGCGATGGAGTGGAAAGTGAACAAACTAATGATCAGGATTCAATAAATGATATTTCATTTAAGACGACAGATTCTTTCGCATCTCCTCGTGATGATCCTAAATTTCAAAAGAATTATATTACCAACTTAAATATACCTTTTGGTGTTCGAACGGAACGGGACAAGCTAATGTTGGGATCCTGTCCGGTATACACAACACATGATAAAAAATTAAAAGTAAATGCCCATACTTACTATTTAACGCCAGGTTTAAACGAATTGCTATATAAGAAAGTACCGGATTTAAATATTGTAACTGAGGATGATAAACGCAATTATAAAATCTTATTATTAGAAACTAATGCACATAGAAGAGATTTTAATCCTAATAAACCAATTAAAAGCAACAAAGGCATGAAATATTTATACGTAATAAGACCGCTTTTTAAATTAGCTAAAGAACGTTTAATAAGTGGTGAAGGATTATCGACCATGAAAAAAGTTAAAACCGATGTATCATATGTATATTGGGATAACCCAAACGAATTAGTTGAAAGATTAAAATTGCTTATAGCTTCTCGTGAAGCTGGTAATACAGGATTGGATAATGAAATCATATCTGTTATTGAAGAACTGCAAGAAGCAGGATTAGTTAACAATGTCAATATATAAAACAGTTACTTTACTATTATCGTTAGTCGAGGCAGAACTTTTGACGTGCAAATAGAACATAAAATGAATATAGACAAATTCGGTCATCATCTTCATAAACGCCTGCGTGTATCTGAAGTTTCTGAACTTAAAAATAATGCTTTGCTCCGATCAGATGATGGACATTTCGATTTACAATCATTAAGATTAAAGGGACTTGCACATCCATTGTCACCTGATGATGCAGTTAATAAGCAGTACGTCGATCAGCTCGTTCAGAACCTTTATCAGAAGAAGTATCTAGATTCTATGTTTGATGACATAAATTCTCAAATTCATCAGTTGGCAAATCAGTTGAAATTGAACTTTTATTCAAAAAGGGAAATAGACGATATTTTCAACAAATTAAACAATGGCAAAGCAGCAAGTCGTGAACGAGATACACAGATCAGCTCGAAAAAACTTTAAGCGACGAGCAGTTATATTAAAAGGAATTGATGATTTGTGGCAAGCAGATTTGATTGACTTACAAAATTTACATAAGATAAATAGAGGATATAAATACATTTTGGTTGTAATTGACGCCTTTTCAAAGTATGCGTGGTGTATTCCAACAAAATCTAAAACGAAAATAGAAGTTAAAAATTCTTTCGAACAAATTATTAAATCATCAAAACGAGTACCGATAAACTTACAGACAGACTTAGGGAAAGAGTTTTATAATAATGAATTTGGTCGTTATGTACATTTTTTAAAAATAAATCATTATTCCACGTATTCAATTAAAAAAGCATCTATTGTTGAAAGGTTAATAAAAACGCTCAAAAATAAACTATACAAATATTTTAGTTTCATTGGAAATTATAAATGGGTTGGAAAACCTTTGAATGATATAGTTAAATCCTATAATCAAACTATGCATCATACAACAAAATTTAAACCTTTTGATGTTAATTTTGATAATGAGTCCAAAGTAAAGACAAACATCGAAAACGCGCAATCCAATCTAGGTTATGAATCAAATAAATTTAATATAGGAGATCATGTACGCATAAGCAAGTATAAAAGTGCTTTTCATAAAGGTTATACACCGAATTGGTCGACAGAAATATTTACTATTAAACATGTAAATCACACTCGTCCAGTTACTTACCTTATTGAAGATCAACGAAAAAATACAATACTCGGTTCATTTTACGAACAAGAACTTCAGAAAACAAAGCATCCTGATGTTTACCTCATAGAAAAGGTGATCAAAAAGAGGGGAGAAAAATTGTATGTAAAGTGGTTAGGGCTTAATGATAGCGAAAATAGCTGGATTGATAGAAATGCCATTGTATGAGTATATTTATTAACTTTATTGTATTCAAAATTGTCATTATTATATTGGATATGAAAGGGAGAGGACTTTTAAACAGTGCTATTAATCACTTACCATTTGAGCTGCACTTACCTGGGTATAATTATTGTGGACCAGGTACAAAATTGCACAAACGGTTGCTAAGGGGTGATAAGGGAATTAATGAGTTGGACGAAGCGTGTATGCAGCACGACATTGCTTACGATAAACATTCTAATCTAGATGACCGACACCGTGCAGATTTAGAACTTTATAAAATGGCTAAACAAAGATTAAACTCGAAAAACGCTGGAAAGGGCGAAAAACTTGCATCATGGTTAGTTAGCAAACTAATGAAATCTAAAATAAAAATCGGTGCGGGGATAAAAACATTTAAACAGTTTACATCTAAAATACGTGCTGAATTAAAGAAAAACAAATCTAAAAATAAAGGCACTGCAATTAGCCAAGCTTTCGCAGCTGCAATTAAAGTATTCCGTAATAACAATACGAGTAAATTACGAGTTCCTCGCTTAATACCGATCCCAAAAACTGGAGGTATTTTACCACTGATACCTATTTTTGCTGGACTTTCCGCGTTAGGCTCGTTAGCAGGAGGAGCTGCTGGAATCGCAAAAGCTGTTGCTGATTACAAAGCTGCAAAGAAAAACTTAACCGAATCAGAACGCCATAACAAAATGATGGAATCTATTGCATTAGGAAAAGGTTTACATATAAAACCGTATAAGAACGGCAAAGGATTGTGTTTAAAAAGTTCAAAAAACTAAATAAAAGGTTACCTAGACGAGCTCTCACTAATATAGATCTTTTAAAATACTCAACAGATATTCCTCATTTTCGTGGTGTTTATATGAGAGATAATTTGCCAAAGCGACCTAACAGAGTAGAATGTGCAATCGTTAATTTAGACAGTTCTAAAAACCAGGGGACTCACTGGGTAGCCTATGTTAAAGATAATAATTATTGTGAATATTTTAATAGTTATGGTGATCTTCAACCACCGTTAGAATTAATAAGGTATTTAAAAAATCATGAAATTTCATATAACTACAACACTTATCAAAATTTTGACACTGTAAATTGCGGACATTTATGTTTGAAATATTTAAAACAATTTTGGAGCGACCGTTTAAATGTCTCTGTGCAATAAAAACCTTATCATTCACACGATGTCTTTCACTTTGTCTATAACTGGAACCTCTTCTACCCTGGTTACGAATCATTCACCAGCTCTTCAACTAGATGGTGAATATGAATGTGGGTTGCTATACATGTCAACTTTTAACTCTATACCTAATATAGACTACAGAAACAATAAATTTTATTATGGTAAAAACGAAGTAGTACAAATTCCTGAAGGGTCATACGAACTTCAAGACCTTGACGATTACTTCAAAAGACATCTGCAAGGATGCACATTTTCACTGACGTGTAATAATAATACCTTAAAGACTTCGATAGTATGTTCTAAAAATGTATACTTTAATAAAGAAAATTCGATTGGCAAGTTACTAGGTTTCGGTGAAGAAACTGTACAAGCTAATATATTAACAGAGTCCCCCTTTCCTGTCTCCATTCTGTCTACAACTATAGTGCGAGTTGAATGTGACATAGTGAGCGGATCATTTGTAAACGGAAGACCAAGCCACATTATTCATGAGTTTGTTCCGAATGTGCCTCCAGGATATAGGATTATAGAAACACCGAAAAACGTTATCTATTTCCCGGTTACCCAAAAAAGCTTAAGCTCACTTAAAATAAGAATATTAGACGCAAATAATAATTTACTTAATTTACGAGGTGAAGAGATTCAAATATATTTACATCTTCGGAAAAATGATAGATTTCAATAAAAGCAAAGTCTCGCACGATAAACGTATTAGTAATCACTGTGCTATCAAGAAAAGAAGACCTATAGAGCAATTTACAAAGCTAACGAAAGATAATAAACAATTTTTAAAAAACATAGGCTTGTTAAAATGAGTATACTAAGCTTAATAGATCCATTGAGCTATGATAACACGATTGAAAGTTTCGAATATCATTCATATAAACCGTACGTAACCAGTTTTAATTTAAACGATGAAATCCGTATACCTATTAATCAACAAGATCTTTACGTATTACCATCAGCGAGTACTTTATACATAGAGGGTACTATTAAAGTAATCAATAGAGAAACAAAAGCGCAGGTGAACAGTGTTCTGTTTACTAATAACCCTATACTACATATGTTTCAAGATATTCGATATGAACTGAATGGGATAGAAATAGATAAAATAAAAAACGCCGGGGTTACGACTACTATGAAATCTCTTATATCTATGAATGAACTCGAATCTTCGATGTCAAAATTATGGGGCTGGGACGTTGATGGCACAAAAATTACCAATGGATCATTTTCTGTATCTGTGCCTTTAAATAAAATTCTTGGTTTCGCAGAGGATTATAATAAAATAATTATTAATTGCAAACATGAACTTATTCTTTTACGATCCAATAGTAATTTAAATAGCGTAATATTAAATACAAATGAATACATAGACAACATTACTATATCTAAAATAGTATGGCGTATGCCTCATATTAAAGTTTCTGATCGGGAAAGATTAACTTTATTAAAACATTTAGAAAAAGATCGCGCTATTCAAATAGCATTTAGGAACTGGGATCTTTATGAGTATAGACGATATTTTCAACAAATTAAACAATGGCAAAGCAGCAAGTCGTGAACGAGATACACAGATCAGCTCGAAAAAACTTTAAGCGACGAGCAGTTATATTAAAAGGAATTGATGATTTGTGGCAAGCAGATTTGATTGACTTACAAAATTTACATAAGATAAATAGAGGATATAAATACATTTTGGTTGTAATTGACGCCTTTTCAAAGTATGCGTGGTGTATTCCAACAAAATCTAAAACGAAAATAGAAGTTAAAAATTCTTTCGAACAAATTATTAAATCATCAAAACGAGTACCGATAAACTTACAGACAGACTTAGGGAAAGAGTTTTATAATAATGAATTTGGTCGTTATGTACATTTTTTAAAAATAAATCATTATTCCACGTATTCAATTAAAAAAGCATCTATTGTTGAAAGGTTAATAAAAACGCTCAAAAATAAACTATACAAATATTTTAGTTTCATTGGAAATTATAAATGGGTTGGAAAACCTTTGAATGATATAGTTAAATCCTATAATCAAACTATGCATCATACAACAAAATTTAAACCTTTTGATGTTAATTTTGATAATGAGTCCAAAGTAAAGACAAACATCGAAAACGCGCAATCCAATCTAGGTTATGAATCAAATAAATTTAATATAGGAGATCATGTACGCATAAGCAAGTATAAAAGTGCTTTTCATAAAGGTTATACACCGAATTGGTCGACAGAAATATTTACTATTAAACATGTAAATCACACTCGTCCAGTTACTTACCTTATTGAAGATCAACGAAAAAATACAATACTCGGTTCATTTTACGAACAAGAACTTCAGAAAACAAAGCATCCTGATGTTTACCTCATAGAAAAGGTGATCAAAAAGAGGGGAGAAAAATTGTATGTAAAGTGGTTAGGGCTTAATGATAGCGAAAATAGCTGGATTGATAGAAATGCCATTGTATGAGTATATTTATTAACTTTATTGTATTCAAAATTGTCATTATTATATTGGATATGAAAGGGAGAGGACTTTTAAACAGTGCTATTAATCACTTACCATTTGAGCTGCACTTACCTGGGTATAATTATTGTGGACCAGGTACAAAATTGCACAAACGGTTGCTAAGGGGTGATAAGGGAATTAATGAGTTGGACGAAGCGTGTATGCAGCACGACATTGCTTACGATAAACATTCTAATCTAGATGACCGACACCGTGCAGATTTAGAACTTTATAAAATGGCTAAACAAAGATTAAACTCGAAAAACGCTGGAAAGGGCGAAAAACTTGCATCATGGTTAGTTAGCAAACTAATGAAATCTAAAATAAAAATCGGTGCGGGGATAAAAACATTTAAACAGTTTACATCTAAAATACGTGCTGAATTAAAGAAAAACAAATCTAAAAATAAAGGCACTGCAATTAGCCAAGCTTTCGCAGCTGCAATTAAAGTATTCCGTAATAACAATACGAGTAAATTACGAGTTCCTCGCTTAATACCGATCCCAAAAACTGGAGGTATTTTACCACTGATACCTATTTTTGCTGGACTTTCCGCGTTAGGCTCGTTAGCAGGAGGAGCTGCTGGAATCGCAAAAGCTGTTGCTGATTACAAAGCTGCAAAGAAAAACTTAACCGAATCAGAACGCCATAACAAAATGATGGAATCTATTGCATTAGGAAAAGGTTTACATATAAAACCGTATAAGAACGGCAAAGGATTGTGTTTAAAAAGTTCAAAAAACTAAATAAAAGGTTACCTAGACGAGCTCTCACTAATATAGATCTTTTAAAATACTCAACAGATATTCCTCATTTTCGTGGTGTTTATATGAGAGATAATTTGCCAAAGCGACCTAACAGAGTAGAATGTGCAATCGTTAATTTAGACAGTTCTAAAAACCAGGGGACTCACTGGGTAGCCTATGTTAAAGATAATAATTATTGTGAATATTTTAATAGTTATGGTGATCTTCAACCACCGTTAGAATTAATAAGGTATTTAAAAAATCATGAAATTTCATATAACTACAACACTTATCAAAATTTTGACACTGTAAATTGCGGACATTTATGTTTGAAATATTTAAAACAATTTTGGAGCGACCGTTTAAATGTCTCTGTGCAATAAAAACCTTATCATTCACACGATGTCTTTCACTTTGTCTATAACTGGAACCTCTTCTACCCTGGTTACGAATCATTCACCAGCTCTTCAACTAGATGGTGAATATGAATGTGGGTTGCTATACATGTCAACTTTTAACTCTATACCTAATATAGACTACAGAAACAATAAATTTTATTATGGTAAAAACGAAGTAGTACAAATTCCTGAAGGGTCATACGAACTTCAAGACCTTGACGATTACTTCAAAAGACATCTGCAAGGATGCACATTTTCACTGACGTGTAATAATAATACCTTAAAGACTTCGATAGTATGTTCTAAAAATGTATACTTTAATAAAGAAAATTCGATTGGCAAGTTACTAGGTTTCGGTGAAGAAACTGTACAAGCTAATATATTAACAGAGTCCCCCTTTCCTGTCTCCATTCTGTCTACAACTATAGTGCGAGTTGAATGTGACATAGTGAGCGGATCATTTGTAAACGGAAGACCAAGCCACATTATTCATGAGTTTGTTCCGAATGTGCCTCCAGGATATAGGATTATAGAAACACCGAAAAACGTTATCTATTTCCCGGTTACCCAAAAAAGCTTAAGCTCACTTAAAATAAGAATATTAGACGCAAATAATAATTTACTTAATTTACGAGGTGAAGAGATTCAAATATATTTACATCTTCGGAAAAATGATAGATTTCAATAAAAGCAAAGTCTCGCACGATAAACGTATTAGTAATCACTGTGCTATCAAGAAAAGAAGACCTATAGAGCAATTTACAAAGCTAACGAAAGATAATAAACAATTTTTAAAAAACATAGGCTTGTTAAAATGAGTATACTAAGCTTAATAGATCCATTGAGCTATGATAACACGATTGAAAGTTTCGAATATCATTCATATAAACCGTACGTAACCAGTTTTAATTTAAACGATGAAATCCGTATACCTATTAATCAACAAGATCTTTACGTATTACCATCAGCGAGTACTTTATACATAGAGGGTACTATTAAAGTAATCAATAGAGAAACAAAAGCGCAGGTGAACAGTGTTCTGTTTACTAATAACCCTATACTACATATGTTTCAAGATATTCGATATGAACTGAATGGGATAGAAATAGATAAAATAAAAAACGCCGGGGTTACGACTACTATGAAATCTCTTATATCTATGAATGAACTCGAATCTTCGATGTCAAAATTATGGGGCTGGGACGTTGATGGCACAAAAATTACCAATGGATCATTTTCTGTATCTGTGCCTTTAAATAAAATTCTTGGTTTCGCAGAGGATTATAATAAAATAATTATTAATTGCAAACATGAACTTATTCTTTTACGATCCAATAGTAATTTAAATAGCGTAATATTAAATACAAATGAATACATAGACAACATTACTATATCTAAAATAGTATGGCGTATGCCTCATATTAAAGTTTCTGATCGGGAAAGATTAACTTTATTAAAACATTTAGAAAAAGATCGCGCTATTCAAATAGCATTTAGGAACTGGGATCTTTATGAGTATCCGCTTTTGCCTAAAACCTCTAAACATTCTTGGTCAATCAAAACTTCATCTCAAATTGAAAAGCCACGATTCGTTATAATTGGATTAAAAACGGACCGAAAAAATATGATTAACAAAGATATAACATGCTTTGATCATTGTCATTTGAGAGACGTCAAAGTTTTTTTGAACTCGAACTATTTTCCATATGAAAGTTTAAATGTAAGTTTTGGAGACGAAAAGTACGCTTTATTATACGAACAGTACGCTAAATTTCAACAGTCTTATTATAGACGTAGTCAAGCACCGTTGTTAAGTCCGCAAAAATTTAAAGAGAAAGCCCCTCTCTTCGTCCTCGACTGTTCTCATCAAAACGAAACCTTAAAAACAGGTGCCATAGATGTACGGCTAGAATTAGAGTGTGAACAGGATATTCCCGATAATACTGCGGCGTACTGTCTAATTCTGAATGATAGTATTGTAGAATACAAACCGTTAAGCAACATTACAAAGAAAATATCATGATGACTGACCGTTTGTTCGTGGATCTTCAGGGATTTAAATCGTATAAAAATGAATTTATTGTTAAGGAATTTGCATACAGTACAGATGAATACACGCAAATATTTTCAATAAAACCCCCATATGCATTTTCTACTTTATCGGAAAATGAAAAACGTCAGGTGAACTGGATTGAGAAAAACCTCGGAATTTTATGGCGTGAAGGATATGTTGACTATAGAGAATTTAAAAGAATGATTCATGGTTACTTAGAAAATAAGAAAATATATGTAAAAGGATTAGAAAAAGTTAAATGGGTAATAGAATTGTGTTCTAATTGTACAGTAATAGATTTAGGAGAAAAAGGTTTGCCTAATTTTCAATCTATGCATCAAAAATATTGTAAAGATCTCAGTACATATAATTGTATGATTCATAAAAAAACATGTGCGTTAAAAAATGTAATATGTATTAAAAAATGGTATTCTGAAAATAATTTATCATATTCTGTAGAAAATAAATAAATAAATAAATAATTGCTATTAAATCATTGCATTTTTATTTTAGGACCTATTGCAAACACATATATATTCGTACGTTAAATCTAACAGTGACGTGACGACTAAATAAATTTCATACTTAATCAAACATTTCAATAGTGACATTGATATATTTAACGTGCGAATATTATGATTATGATACACGAAGTAAAATAAAACAAGATTGTTAAAAAACAACGTTTATTCAGTAATGATCACCTTTATTTACAATATTACACCTTAAATCTAACTTGTTTACATTAAAACAAAGATTGATGACCCCAAGATAACGTCGAGGTTTGATTCTTTAGTATAACGCGTTTGTCATCATTTGACGACAATGCTACTTTATTTAAAGACTGTGTAAAAATAACATGTTTTAGTGATTTAAATACAATATTCCTCTTTCTTATCCGCTCTTTATTTAAAAGTACTTTTTTATACTCCTCAAAATCCACACCTCGCAATACATGTTTTTTTGTGCCCTTAGCCTTTTTAATTTGATTGTTTTCAGTTTTTATACAATACAATTTAGACCTAAGACCTACAAATTCGTTTATTATTTCTCCACCAAGTTCGTCCTTAAACAAACCTGGTACTTTTTTATGTTGACGAGTTATACCAAATACGTTACTGTCTGAGTAATTACTAGTATCAAAATAGTGGTGAAATTTTAGTTTTAAATCTGCATATAAATCTTCTGTATTTATGGAATACAGAAAGGAATCTGTATCAGTATAACACAAACTCAGATTAGATGTATAAAATGGTTTCATAACAGAATAGTGAAAATCGTACATATGAGTTTTCGATATTTCCAAAACAGTAAATCCAATGTAAATTGGTCGATCGAGAGTTATCGATTCTGGCTTCATTTGTATGGCAACAAAATTTTCAGTAAAAATGGTTGAACTATGAAAATTGGGTCTCCCTGTTAGCTGCTCAGCTGTATATTTCTTTTTTGTTTTATTTGTAGTGTCTCGCCATGCATTAACTAACATGACATTTAACCTTTTTTCGGGGTCCTCCAACGTTTTTCCAAATATAGCATTGTTAAATAGTTTGCATGAATTTTGCTCAAACACGGATTTAGCTTTCTGTCTTAACTGCGTGTTTAAGTCTATATATTGCTTCAAAAATGGACCTTGTTTAAACTTGATTACTCTATGTATTCTTTTTAATATCAAACCGTGTTTAAGACATATTTTTAAATGCATGTAATGGATGACATATTCATATTTATCATATAAATTTGGGATAAGTTTAGGTTGCTTCGAACCAGGAGGTGTGAATTTTTGAGGACAGAATGGAATGTCATTATGCAAGTCATGCAAATGTTCTGGATATTCTAAATCCACTTCCAAAATATAACCATAATCCGAATTATCAGAGATTTTTAGAATATCAAGTTCATTAATTGCATGCTGTGGTAAGAATTTGAAATCAGCATAAGGTAAAAAACCACACATTGCATAACCGTATAGATTATTACAGTCTATGTACAATAAGAAACTATATGGATTACTGGAATCAAAATTCGGCATGTATTTATTATTTGCCTTTGCATACCGAGTAGAACATAAACATACACCTCCACGAATACCCTTCTGAATCATTCTAATTATTTCAAGGTCATCAATGAGTTGTAACTTCACATCAGTTATGAGTAACATAGCATCAAAACTTAAACTTGGGGCGGTTAGGTAAAAAGCAGGATCTAATCTATAATTAATTTTACAAGTTTGACGAAACTTTTCAAATATGTCAGCTAGTAATAATACATCTGATTTAAGATACAGGTCAGTGTATTCTCCTAAACTCTTTACATCGAAAGATTTCCATACAAGTTGCGCATGCTCATAGTCATATTTTGAAATACTGTCATTTTTTATTGAGTTGTAAAAATAATGTTGCTGCGGTAAACATTGCTCTTTATAGCGACTCCAACTAGTCATATACTCGTATGGATAGACACCCTTTCGTTTCAATAGATCAAAATGCTGTTTTATAGGAAAGAAATGACAGAGGTGAATAAAATCTTCTTTATTTAAGGTGCTTACAAGTTCTTCCAAACTTGCTGATAAAAATTTGAATGAATCTACAAAACGAACAGGCATATATCCGTTTTGATCTGTAATGAAAAATTTCGTGAATGATATGTAATTTTCTTTGTTTTTTGCAATAACTTTGATTTGACCAGGAAGTTCGCCCAACTGACGTATAAACAAATGACTGTCGTATCCAGATAAGTTGTGAAAAAATACTGGCACAAATGATGGTAAGCGGTATCGAATATTACAATAAGAATGGGCTGCCCCCCTATAGCGTCCCGTTAAATGACAATGATCTCTCACGGAGTCGCCAAGCAATAACTTGCGACAAAGAAAACAATACTGAGAATTTAAAAAATCATTATCTTCTTCCTTTGTAATAGATATTGTCTTTTGGTTAGAATATATTTTATGAATTCTACATACATCTATTTGCAAATATTCGAGAAATTTATCTACGCAGTCTTTTCCACGATAAGAAACGAATTTGTTTAGCGAGCTATTGTATGAACAAACAATGTAGTACGCAAATGCAGCTGGCACGTGCTCCTGTAATGTTGTAGTACATTTTGAACTAAGCGTTTCGTCTGTATTTGACTGCAATAATGATTCAAAGTCTGCATAAATTATGAAAGGCATATCTTGCATTCGTTCAAAATTTTTAAATTCAATTTGCGCACCCCGTTCAGGTAAAATTGTCTTAACGCCCCCGCATACGTGAGCATTTAATTTATTTTCACTATTAAAAAATATCATACATTCATCACAAAAAAATATTTGTCCGTTATGTTTTGTTAATTGAAGTTTAAGCAGACGACTTAAATTTTTTATTAGGCAATAATGTGTTTGACGCCCGTTTTCTAACATTAATAGGTTAATATGATGTTGTTTCCGACATGCGGTTTTATAAAGCGGGCCTACAATTTCAGTTTTATTTTTGAGTGCATACACATTAATACTTATATTCTGATTGTTTTTTTCGAATATTTTGATGTCAGATAATCCTACAGGAAAGGTCATGTCCGCGCTATTTAGAACACCTTCATAATGAGGGTATGAAGATACCCTATGAGCATTACTTTTAGCGGGGAATAGTGCAGCCATCACACACCACAAAAAGCAAAAATTATCTTTATTTTGAATATTGATGCACGCACGCTTAAGTTTAATATTTTTAGGCAAATCTATGAATCTCGATGCTCGCAGTGGGTTGTATTTACTGATGTTTACCTCTAGGTATAAATTGCGCATAAAAGCCCAACCACTATCCCTGTCTTGAAATTCATCAATTTTTCGACAAATAGAGTGTAAAAGATTTGAAAATATTTCATTGAAATCATAAGTCTGATGTATCACTATATTTTGAGTCGCAAAAGACTTAACGTCGCATGTATCGTTTTTAAGTAAAGAAAATTCTGCAAATAATTCAAAGTTAACTTTAACACTCTTAAAGACTGATTGTCTTGCATCTAAAATTTTTCGAACGCGGGCGCGAACACTGTGTAAAAACTCGGCAGGAGGACTAGTTTGCTCTGGGCAGTCTTCGTGTCCTCGCACGCGGTAAGACGCTATCCTACTTCGAAAGGCGCTAGCTATTTTTTCAACACCATCACCGTTATCTATAGATATATTATTTTTATGCACGGTACTTCGTAAATGGGCAGAAAAAGCTCGACTTGCAACAGATGTTTCGCAAACAGAACAAAATATTGAGTTAAGACTCATTTTTAAAAAGAAAAATTACGGTGAATATTACAAACAAAGGTACCTATCACATCAATTCTAATTATTTTAAATCGCGATAGAACACTCCATCATCGATGAAGTGCTCCTTACTTAATTTTAAAACTTTATTAATATTTGATACCTCTTGCGAATCCGCATCTACCTGAAGTTTTAAGTTAATTAAAGCCTTCTTCCATCGATCTTCTACCGCAACAGTTTTTATGTCAGCAACATTATACAATTTTAACTCAATAAAAAGATTACCAGACAATTGTGCAGTTCGCCGCACCCTGCCGCCAGGAACTTGCCGTATCAAAACAGACGGGAACACCGTTTCCTTTTGCTGAACACGCAAGTCTTCGTCTTCGCTATCGGAGTCAATTTTCCAGCCTGCAGGCGGATATTTTTGTTGACACGTCTGCGACAACTTTTTTGTGCTGTAAATCGAAACCAAAAATTAATAATACGAACATAGGTAGGTACATACTGAGCTAATTATTTTAATTCAGTTTCAAAAACGGTAATTTAATTACTCACCATGAAGTTGGAACCTCTTCTTCAGATTCGGGAAGCAGGGTTTTCGATAATTTCAACTTCTTAGACCTATAAAAAATTAATTTTACATTTTTAAAAGCACATTAGAAGGTTTCAATGTTTCATTTGTTTAAAATATAATTACCGAGGTGTAGAGACTTCGTCCTCAGATTCAGGCAGCGAGATTTTCTTTTTTGAGGGAGCCTTTTTGGAGAGTTTAAGCTTCTTAGACCTATAAAAAACAAATTATACGTTTTATAAAACACATTAGAAGATTTTAATATCATTATACTTGTTTAAAATATAATTACCGCGGTATAGAAACTTCGTCCTCAGATTCAGGAAGCGCGATTTTCTTTTTTGAGGGAGTCTTTTTGGAGAGCTCAACTTGACAGTATTCCGTATCAGACCTGCAAACAAAGTATAACATTAATATTGTGTAAAAAAAGTTAATAACAATGTAATTAAATGTATTAAAAACTTACGAACATTGTTTTAGTGCAGTGTAGGTAGAGTAAAGATGATTGATTCACTGTAGAACGATTGACTGCAACGGTGTCTAATAAAGTTATGCGTTACAACATAAAAAATAAATTTATCGGTACCTACACCACAATACAGAAGTTCTCAACATTTCAATATTTATTACACTCGATTTGTATTAACAGTGCTACTACAAAATACGAACAATAATGGTTTTTATAAAGGTTTAATACCTCAGGCGTCAATTTGCAAAATAAGCAAATGTGTAACAAACAAAAGTATCATGTTAATTATGTTGCAATCAAAGAAGCCGCCGTTTTACAAAGTAGTCGCGAACTTCGCTAAGGCTCATTTTACACTGCATGAATTAAGACTTGTTTAAACTTGTATTTGAAGTGTGTACTTATTTAGCATAGGAAAAATGTTACTGCAACAATTTAATACTCGTATTTTAGTTCTTTTTTGAACGTCAATTTAGACGGTCGCAGTTTTATTTCATTTCCTGTATCTAAAAAATAAGTGTAGTTCTTCTTTGAACGTCAATTTAGACAGGCGTAGTTTAATTTCAGTTCCTGTATCTACAAAATAAGTAAGTACAGCTATCTCAATTATGTACTACTTTTTAATAAAAAAAAAAAAAAAAAAATGGTTAGGTAGTTATAAATCTAATTCTATTCATTTATTTTGCAGAGTATGACGAGTTCTCAACCCATTGACTGCGTGAAAGAAATCGATGAACAGTTCCCACTTTTTTCATCTCAGACTATTGCATCATTCGACGAACCATTTTCCTATTGCCAAGACATGGATTCCTATTTGAAGTACCAGGAAAGATGTATAAATCAAAATCAGGATACATCTTTAGCAAATTCTCCGAAAAAATCAAAACGAACATTGAAGAAGAAAACACTGCAAAGAAGGACTCGAACATCAGATATTGGGTTAAACTCGCATGTAATTAGAAAAGCTAACAAGGGGAAGCAAGTAATAAAGATTACTATTGCGAACCTCGAGTCGAAACAAGGTGAGGATTTGACGACGACGGTGCAGTATGTCGTCCAAGATAACTACGATGAATTGTTAAGTGCTACGGAAGAGTTAGTTAGCCGAATTGTGAAAAGACTAAGTGACGTTAGCTATTAGATTTTATTAAGTTCATATTTTAATACTTACCTTGAACAAAATTACTAAGTATAATTATTATGTCTTGTAATTGTTTATGTGCTATAAAGAGTTTACATACATATATACTACATTTAAAATAATCAATTTTTTAATAAATTTCGTTATGCAACTTTTGATTCTCGATATTATTCAAAACCATAAAATTACTACAATTATTGTCTTGTAATTGTTTATGTGCAATAAAGAGTTTACATACATACATTTTGATATTGTTATCTTAATTTGTTTAAAATAAACATTTTTTTTTTAAACAAATTGTTTCTTTCTATTCAAAACCATTATAATTATATTTTGTGTACCATGTAAACACTGCTTAAGTACATTATTTTGTCGTCTTCATCAAAACAATTAATTATTTAATAGCCGTGTCGCATAGTGATAGATAAGCAAATTGTGAATATGCAAAAATTTATTAAGGCAACATATCAAATGACACTTCAACTGATTGTAAACTTTACTTGTACAGTTAAAGAAACAAAATCAGGTTGAGTAATTTGTAGAGTAATAACTTATTTAAATTTCAAGTAACTTTTTGCCATTGATAATTGTATGTTTAGCGTCACAACTACGTCACAGAAACTAACCAATCGCAGGCTCAGGTCTACATCGCGCTAACGAAGTTTTTATACTTGGTTGATATAAATAAAACACAAAATATGTAACCGACGTGCTCCCACCTTCCGTGACCGACCGGCGGAATGGTAGGGTGCACCAGCAACCTGTGGCTCGGCCTGATCACCCTTGCTACTAACCGCTGAATTTGTTATCCTTGAACTTGAGGAGATTCTGTGCCTATGCGGTGGTAGGTACAGATGACCCACGCCTTGGTGGAAGGCCCCCAAATCCACCTTCATGTAAAATGCAGCCATAAGACCACTGGGAACCTATAGCATCCCGGGTGGCTCGTCCTTGTTGTGGAGATTGATCACCTTCGCAGCAAGTTGTGAAAACACCTTAGCAAACCAAGTCCGTCCGTAGCGGTGCGGTGCGCTATGAGGGTCCTGGACCCTTGCATACATGCTGAGCCTGATCAACTTAGTGTGTGTGTTGTGTTAAGCTTTTGTTATTTTACTTAATAATACAAATGTAAAGTAAGTTACGACTTAGCATGGTGAAAACGCATTCAATTTTGTATGATGTGTTACGGGCACATCGTGAGGCGACACGTAAACCCGATTGAACGTTATGAACCAAATATATCAAAGAACGCAAAGGCGTTTCGAATCAATTACAACTTAATAAAATAACTGCTATGAGTTTCAGAGAAACCGATTGAGCGTTTCAAAACACCTCAAAACCGATTGAGAGTTTCAGAACACCTCAAAACCGATTGAGAGTTTCAAAACACCTCAAAACCGATTGAGAGTTTCAGAACCGATTGAGAGTTTCAGAACACCTCAAAACCGATTGGGAGTTTCAGAACACCTCAAAACCGATTGGGAGTTTCAAAACACGAAACACATGAAATGTGTTTTGAAACGCCCAATAATATACTACTAAGGCGCATGCGGTCACGTCGAGCGCGCCTTGCCACGTTAGTTTATATTTTATTGGTTAATATTGGCACAGCTCCGCTCCGCACGTCTCCGCCTCAGTGGAGCCGCACCCTAAGATCCGAATAGAAGATGACCTTCAACGAGCTGTTGTCAAATTTAATATGCTAAGTAATGTATGGCGAATAGGTTGACTGAAAAATTTCAGTCCAGTCCTTATATGATTAAAAAAAAACGGAAACGAGCCTTTTTTTTTAAATTGCAATTGCTTGTTTAATAAACCAATAACATACTAATGGAAAGCATGAAGCCGATAGAATATGCAAACGTTAGGTTTAGTGCAAATTATTAGTACCGACTTATCTACCTACCCAATAGTTGTGACGGGAAAAAATAGTCAACCTAACATTTGCATATTAGAGGTATATAGGCTTAATCTATTTTTACACAAGAAATAAAACGTTCCAAGATTTAATAAGGGTTTCGCTACTAGCCGTAAGATGGCACTTGTGTGCAGGATGTCGTCAACAAATAAACGACAGAAGATATCTGACGTGCTCGCTGTGTCATAACATGTACGACTTAGAATGCGCGAACGTGTCAGAAAAGAGGTTTTTTAACATCATGTCTTTAGAAAGCAAAGAATCGTGGATATGTCCACTTTGCCGCTCCATTGAACCAAAAGGGGGCAACAGCAACACAGTCATCCGATCTTGGCCAGTCGGCAAAATCCGTAGTCGGCCCATCTCTAATACATACCTTAACCAATTTCGCAAATCCCTATCCGTAATATTTTAAATCAGGACTGAAGCCATATTACTAAAGCCAGGCAAGCAATATGCCGTAAAACTTACAATGAAGCGTTGATCGTTATAGTTTGAACCATAACACAATGTTAAACCACATACGTACCGAAAGCGGAAGCGGCGCGGTGCGGTGCGTTCTCATTAAGGTCCGACCGAGACCGCTTTTTTAATCTCGGCCGAGACCGAGACCGAGACCGAGACACGGAAAAAGGGGTTTTTTCTATATTTGCGTTTTTTTAACTATAAAAAAAAACCCGTTAATAATGAAAAAAATGTTTTATTATGGTTTTAACAAACTTAATACTCAAAATTGAAAAGAACAATACTTATTGTACGACAAAACAAAGCAATTTTTCGGCATTGTACCCTGTCAAAAAAAAAACGATTGCCGCGGTGTCTCGGCCGTTTTGGGCCGAGAACGAGACCGAGATCTCGGCACGATTTTTGGCCGAGATTTGCCGAGACCGAGACCGAGACAGAGATCTCGGTCGGACCTTAGTTCTCATACTAAAAATTCCGTCAAGTGCAAGTCGGACCCGCGCATAGAGGGTACCGCCGCACAGTATAATTAGAATTTGATTCCGAATCAAATCAGCGCGAGCCCAACTCACTCGATTTTTAATTTTTTGTTGTTTTTCTTTATGGCCCTGCTACACGATGGCCCGTCATGGGCCAACGTAAGGGACGCATTTACACCTTGGAGCGAGCAACATATTCTTGCATCTCACTCTTATGCATCAGTCCGTCTCTACGCTGGCCCATGATAGGCCATCCTACAGCTTGACCTTTAGGGTTTTTTATATACTCGTAATTAAGTTTACCGCTTGTAAGTTTAAATGTGTTCAATTAAAATTTTGAAATACGTTGAAAAAACGTGTCCTCATTTCACTTTTTTTTGTTAGTAAATACGCCGTAATAACACAATCTGAAAAAAACATCCCGTTATCTATTACGGTTCAAAAGATACACCTCATTAAAGTAAGGACGGACGGACGGACAGCGTAAGGCATATACTTAATTAGGGCCCGTTGTGCTCCCTTCGGGTACACGCGTAGCAGAGGCGGTTATAAGGCCACCTGAGGGCTCGGAAACGTTATTTAAAATAACGTTTTTAAAACATGTCGAACGGTTGTTTATACAAAATTTTGTTCGGAACGAAAACGAAACGGGAACGTTTTCAAAAACCGGTTTAATCCACAGGGCGCGCCGCGAGCCCAGCGTGCGGCGACAAGCATGACATTATTCGTAATATTCGTTCGTAGCTAGTACCGAACACCCCAGAAAACGAAAAAAAAAACGATTAAAAACGTTTTATTAATCAAAAACGATTAATATTTTGACCCTGATCAAAAACGTTTTCCATAACGTTCCGTTCGAACGAAATCGAAACAAATCGTTTCTTAGGTATTTAAGAGGATTGTGAAGCTAAAAATTTCCATACAAAATGCGAAAACGTTTCTCTCCCCTTAAACCTCGTCCGATTTTTACGATTTTTGAATATGTTGTAGATATCATGAAAAACTATATCTGTACGTTTTCCTTTACACGAAAATATTTCTTAGAATGAAACAGATTGAAAAAACAAAAAACAGAAACGTACAGACCTAGTTTTTTATAATAACTACAACATATTCAAAAATCGTGCAAATCGGACTTGATTTAGGGGGTGAGAAACATTTTCGCCCGGAGCTAAATTTGTATGGATTTTCTTTGACAGCCACGCGATTTTAGCGGCGCTTCACAATCCTCTTAAGACGAAACCGTTTCGAAAATATACCGTTTCCCGAGCCCTGGGCTGCCTATCCACTGGAGCGGAGTGAGGCAGTAGGGCCGTGAGCGAGATAAAAATCCACCAATAGAAAAACTTCATTTTCCTAGCCTCGCTTAGCGCATCTCTCCTATTGGTGGATTTTCCTCGCACAACGCTCCGCTACCTCGCTCCGCTCCAGTGTAGACCCTAAGTATGCCATGATCGCGGCGCACCGCTATACGTCCACTTTCAGTGCGTTTGCGGCTTTAGAGAGTTTACTATTTCATGTTGGACTTACGATATCAAACAACGTGTTCGTCGTAACAGATTATTGTATGTGGGCGTTTACTCGTACTCGATATACTGGATTATGACGTAGACAGGTCTGGGCAGCGTCTCAATTACTTGTAACTGTACATCACATCGAAATATATTTTGTAATTTGTTAACCGACTTCAAAAAAAGGAGGAGGTTCTCAATTCGTCGGGATTTTTTTTTTTTTTTTTATGTATGTTCCCCGATTATTCGAAGACAACTGGACCGATTTGAAAAATTTTTTCGTTGTTCGAATGGGTATACTTTCTAGTTGGTCCCATTGTCACCACGTCAGGATCTGATGATGGGATCATGGAGAAATCAAGAGAACTCCTCAAATATTATAGGCACACCTATAGCGATTTTGGTATTTTTCACTGTAACTCATGCATTTGCTTTTGAAAAGTACTATATGGTGAAGTGGAACTGATGATGAAGACCACAGATGGCCACCGGAACTCCTTAACGGTACCTATTTCAAGGGTGGCGATAAGATATTTCGATAAAGGAAGTTGAGCGACTATGACGAAGCACATTTAGGTTTAAATATGACTATGACATTCCCGCGGCGTTGTCTGCGGCGAGCTTGAAATGTTCTATAGTTTCTTATTAATATTTAGAAGTGGAGTTACGTAACAGCATAAATAGGATCACTAAAAAGTATAAAATAAAATAAATGTTTAAAAAAACAAAAAACCGCCTTCAAAAAGCAAAAAATAACTTCTTTAAAATCAGTCAGTCCAACTGAAGTCGGCGTCCAACAATATTTTAACCAAAAGCAGACTCAATTACTTGTAACTGTACATCACATCGAAATATGTTTTGTAATTTGTTTTTTAAATTAAAATTGTTAGAAATTAGTACATTACTGCACAGACCGGGAAATAGGCCGTTGCGGGACGAGTAGAGTTAGCGTGGCCGAGACGCAGTCGAGGCCGCGATATATACGAGTCCAGCAACCGCCCTTCCCGGTCGAGGCTTGTATAGTGTTTTTCTCCAACAATGTGATGAAATTTAACACCTTTGTTAATAATATTAAACACAGTCACAACATTTCCTTGAAAAAAAAGAACAGAAACGTATGATTTAGTATAATACTGAAATAAAGCATTACATAAAATCACCAATTTAAACGTAATAAATTCAATTTGAATAAAATATAGTTTAAACTATAACATTTATTACGCGTTTATGTTATTTCGGCAATTTATTTTGTTTATGAATGCAATTTCTATTTAAAAAAGTCAAACTATTTGACAGACTCTTAAATACGTTGTAAACGCTGTTTGAAAAGGCTTAACTTTTTGGTCTATGACATTTAAAAAGTAAAATATACAAGGAAGAATTTTGATTGCACGAGTGTTTGGCTGTTTGGAGATAGTTATCCTAGTCCAAACATGGTTTTTAAAAGTAAAACACCAGGTACGTAATGAAATTTCATACATTTTCGCGGCCGCTGCCGTTGGTAAATAATAACTTTGTTTTTTTTTTAATTTTGCCTGGACCTGGAACTCAGAACTTCGCGGACTGATTTTACAACAGTAAGGTTAACATTTCCGAGCATGTGGGAGAAAAAAACATATCGTCTTTGACCTGTTCTCTTATTGTCAACGTTTTTATAACTCTTAGTTACTTGATAGCAATTATGGCGGCCGAGTTAAAAACAATACATAACAGATCAAAGACGATATGATTTTTACCGCCTAGAATAAATGCCCTGTGCTGTCCACTGTTCTGCGCAGGGTTGCCAGGACCCAAAAGCCCGATTTACATTGGTCAAGGACAGTGGACAGCGGGCAAGTGACAGTGGACAGTACAATAGCACACCTCGGACAATGGCGATCAAATGTATGAAACAAATGCGTTCCTACGCACACAGTCTAAGCTCGTGTAGGTGAACACGTACCATGCTTGTGTGAGTGAGATAAGACATGCTAGGGTTATGCGTCCTTGCCAGCCGGTAACTGTGAGGTAACTGAGAGCGGGTGGGCGGCACTTTCAACGGGAGGCAGGGAGCGGCCATACTGTACGGTAGTACTCTTTATTATACTGTGACAATAGTGTAAACCGATCGGACAGTGGCGAATCGTTTTTATATTTTCCACTCCACTGTCCTTGGCACTGTACTTGCACTGTCCTTGACCAATGTAAATCGGGCTTAAATAGGAAAGCCGGACACAGATTCATACTTAGTCGGACATTTTGCCGTAAAAGCCTGACACCCTGGAAAAACCAAACTTTTATTTGTGTATTTATTACTATTATTGATTTGCTACTTACTCTACTGTTAATTATTTGTTATAATGAGTTATGTCAGACCCACCATACCCCTAGCTATAACCCAGGGGGCAGGGTGGGAATGAACAATACCACCGTATAGTGATGTGCACTATAATATGCTTTCAGGTTTTAATGTTTTAAAATCCAATTTAACAGAGTCGACGGAGCTCCTATTCCTGAGTGTTTTGCCCCTTCGGGCCGACTGAAATCTAACATAACCTAAACCTACCTCATACCCAGCACTACTACGGTGGTATGGTTCAGTCCCACCCTACCCCCAGGGGTATGGCTAGGGGTATGGTGGGTCTGCACCCATAATGAGTCACATTGGGCACACCCCGCGCCGGCTAGCGCCTGCGGGCTCCTGCGAGATCGCGAGTCATGCGTGTGGGAGTGTCCGGCGGGGATGACTAAAAGTGTAACAAAAGCCGGACAGGCTGGACTTGTATATATTTGGCCGGACACGACGATGAAAAGCTGGACAACCAGGCAACCCTATTCTGCCTAACTCCCCTGCCCACTAGTAATACACTCACAGTTAACTGTCATTTATGAAGAATGTCATGTATTATTGAAAAAGACACTGTAGTAGCTAGGTTTTAGAGCTTAATTATGGTAAAACTTTTTAGTCACAGTTAAGTCCTCGCAACATATCCAGCGGCGCGAGAACTTTTAAAACGCGCGCGACTCGAAATATCGACATGAAGTGAGGATGCCTCTGCATATAAAAGACCGGTAGCGGTAAATAAATTTGCATTATACCAAATACCAGTTTTTCACACAATGCCTTTGTGAATTCCATGCATAATTTGAAATTTCATTATCATTGGCTTGCGTTTTACATCTTGATGTAGTTACATTTCAAATATTGTGACTCTACGTACCTGCTGTAAATAATAAGACATTAACTTACTTCATCTATCATAGGTTTATAGTACGTTTCTGCCTGGGCCCTGTTTTATAAAGCTACAAATTACAATTATTTACAGGTTAACAATTTACAGGTTTTTTTTTTTTTTTTCTTGCTAGCCTGTTCGTTTAATATAATTATATTATTTTATTTAGTTTCCATTTGACACAACCTCGACCAATGAAGACCAGCTATTTGAGCAGTGCCGGTTCAGACCTGTAAAATTGTAACTTGTAGCTTTATAAAACGTGCCCCTGATTGTCGTTACCGATCGAACGCTGGATGTGTGACGAAGGCTTAACATATCATCTAAAACCCATGTATTTTCATCTTATGTTTCTGTTTCATCTGCAGGCCCGTGGAAATCAACGTGTAAAGGCATTGGTATTGTTTTTCATCTTAATGTCGTGTCGGTGTTGCTAGGTTGCATTGCATGTCGCTCGTTCCTGTGTTCGGAATAGGGATCCCCTTGGATAGCATAATTTGTTTTAGACTTTATTGATTCGCATAATTGATTTGGCATAATTTGTATTGGCATAATAATACTGTCGCATAATAATACTTTGGCCTAATACTTTTTTGGCATATTACGCTATTAGAATAATTTCAGTTGGACTAATTTGTATTAGAATAATACACATTATGCATATTATTGTTTGGGCTAATAATTATTTGTTATATCTGTCATTAAACATAATTTCAGATTTCTAAATGAATAAAACACATTTCGTTGTTGCATATTAGCTAAGTTTAAATTAGGTCACGTTAGGTACATTAGGTTGGGTTAGGTTAGTATGATATCCAGGCGCGAAGCGCCCAAGCAACGCAGAACAGGAGGTCCGCGCGGACCTCCATCGACCTCGCCTTAGTTCCTAAATATATATAAATATACAAACACAAAACCAAAACTAACCTTTTCTTGTAGTACGTCTACGACTTTCGCTATATCAATTCTATTGCTATGTGCTATTTGTACATGACAATTTTTTAGGACAATACCTACTGTTATGCATTTTTTAATGATGCCAATTTATTATTATGACTTTTTGTATTTATGCTATTTGACGTTAGTCTTCATGACGATTATGCTTTCTGTGTTTATGCTTTTTAATTTTATGCGTAAAAATATATTCGTAAAGATGATTATGCACATCGCTATTTCGGCTAAAAGCAATTATGCGTAACAATATTATTACAAATAATTTTGTGCCATCCAATAGAGAACCTTCGGAATAAGCAGCATAGCCGTAATACCAAAAAAAGGAGGTTATACTGCCATCCTTAGCCAAGCGGTATCTCAAATTCAATAGTCAAAGCAGATTCAATCCTAGCTTGGTAGTTATTAGGTTGCGATTGCAACAGTTTTATCTGAGATGCGACCATTTGGCTTAGCACGGCAGTATGCAATGATATTGTCTAAGCATTCTATACTCTATTGGTAACAAAATTAAGTATAAAATGCTTATATTATTACTATGCACTTAGCCGCGTTTTTTATACGGCAGTATGATCAAATAGTCGCAAACAATGAACTAAACAGTGGCGATAGACAAGACTCTTAACTCTAACGTAAACTAAAGAAATTGAATGAGATAACAGTATCTGTGGGCCTAGTACGGTTACGTTTATCGCGTGACAAAATGTGGATAAAGCATCCGTCACGCTCGTACGTTACAAAAAGTGACAGATATTTTATCGGCATTTTGTCACGTGATAAACGCGCCACATTAGGTCCCTTGCGGGCCTAGTATGGTTTCGTTTATCGCGTGATAAATTGTGGTCAAAGCATCCGTCACTCTCTTACAAATGCATGTCCAAAAGTGACGGATGTTTTATCCACATTTTGTCACGTGATAAACGCGCCACATTAGGTCCCCAGGGGTTCCATCCAAATCGGTAAAACATAATTATTTTTGACATGTTATCGCGTTGTTTTTAACTCGGCCGCCATTACTGGCAAGTAAATAAGAGCTATCGCTGGTAATACAATAAAATGTCAAAAGCAATTACGTTTTATCGAGTAGAATAGAGCACCAGGGCCCGTATTTTGGTCGCCTTTATCGCTTTAGATAAAGCATCTGTTTTTCTCGCACTTACATACTGCGGGCCTAGTATGGTTGCTTTTATCGCGTGACAAAATGTGGATAAAGCATCCGTCACTTTTGTAAAGTGACGGATGTTTTATCCACATTTTGTCACGCGATAAACGCAGCCATATTAGGCGCCCTGGTCAGAAAGTGACAGTTGTTTTATCCAAACGATAAACACGACCATATAAGGCTCGCAAGTTGGTAATTGCGGCAGAATGAAGTAAGTTTAATATGACTATAGTCACTGTTTGTTTATGTGTTTGTCAAGTGTTACAACACCTCTATATATATACGCATGTTTTATTATAAAGGCTTAGCCCTATTCGCGGGCACCGCGGCCTGTGTGAATAAACAATATTCCTTTACGGGTTCCCGATTTTTGTTAGATCTTTAAATCATCATCTTAAAATATTAACGCGACGAATAATAATTGAGAATTTTGCCCTCTACACTATCGTGCTCGCCCTTAATAGTCTGTAAGCGCCGATAGTGTAGAGGAGCTATTATACCTTCACGGATTCAGTTGAGTTACTATAGAACCTTGTCTAATAGATAAGTTACAAGCGGTTTACTAATGAATCGGCGAAAATTGAATCGCAAAGTATCACATCCCTAAAAGTTATACCATATATTCATTTCGGCTAATGATCATTGGGCAAAACCACTTTTTTCACAGTTTTCACAACTGAATGATGTGGCAAACTGTTGTTTAACAAATAATAACTCTGTAATTTTTCAATATCCCATTCATCTTTCGGTCAAATGTATCGATTGAAACATAATTTTCCCAAAATATGGTATGGCATGTTGTATGCTAATTCACAAGGGAATGACTGGAATAAGATACAAATTTGAGTTCGACGGAACTCCGCTTCTCGGAGCTCCTATTCGTGTAGTGTAGCGCGCCTTGACACAACTCTAACCTAACCTGGCAGCTGGTTTCTGTTGTGGTCACATTTATAGCTTAACCTTGAATTTGTAAAGAATAGAATAAATTAGTACGCAACATTTTTACATTGGTTTTCTAAATAAAATTACTGCGATGAGGTAGTTGGGAAATGATAGATATTAGAAGAAATATATTTCGCTGAAACGACAGCACTAAATTAGGCCTATATCCAGAAATGGACGTCGGTGATGATGGTGATAATACTCGTAAATTAATGACCACAAATATATCAGCTGAAAGATATACTGCTAGACATAGGGTTTCGCCAAGGATCGCAAAACGACCGATCTTGAGTTTCTGATCGAGACATCTCAAAGGAGGACTCCCAGAATAATCTAGTCTTACTCCAAGAGTTTGAAACTAGAGAGTTCGATGAAACCTTATTATTTCATGCTATCTTTATTTTAACAGGAACAAAAAGCTTTTCTCGCTATATTTCCTGATGGCGAGTAAATTGTAGGAATCAGCGGGCCTAGCATGGCTGCGTTTATCGCGTGTCAAATGTGGATAAAGCATCCGTCACTCTCGTACTTATTTACGTGTCAGAAGGTGACAGATGCCTTATCCACACTTTCTTACGCGATAAACGCAGCCATATTAGGGCCCCAGATCTGTTGGAACAGCATATAAAAGTTAAGTCTAATAAAAAGCAAGCTGTAAAAACCCGACTGCATTTTTTATTCACTCGGGTAAAAAGAGTATAGTTTAGCGGTTGATTTTTTACGAATTTCTTTGTCACGGTTGTCTGAAAGCGATCGCTTTGTAGCGATAAGAACGCCTGTTGTTTACCGTGTAAAATTTACTTGTTATTTATATTTGTGGCGTCCAATTAGGTAATCGTGCTGTGGTATTCATCTTTTTTTTTTTTGGTTTTTGTGGTGCGTGGTAAATATCCGTCTGAAGTTCTTAGCGTTGAAGCACATAAAGCCATCCATTTTGATTCCTTTGAAGGCGTGAATCAGAGTTCGGTCAGCACGGGTAGCACAAGATGTATTTTCTCGCTTGTCGCTCAGTGCGTTCTACCGTTACGGACTAGATAGGAAGGCAGATCCGAGCGACAAAGAAGTCGCGGGCAACTTGTGCTAGCCGTGCTGGGGGCCGCCTTTTGACTTTCGAGCGCTCGAAAGTTTCACTCGGAAGTGAGCAAAATCTTCGAAACCGTTTTTTGAAATACGGGTGGTAGAATTTAAAGCGAATGGTGTGGGTGGACCACTCGTCTTTAAATTTTCTATCGCTCGTAATTTAAAAAATACGTTTTCTCAGATTTTGCTCATTTCCGACTGAAACTTTCGAGCGCTCGAAAGTCAAAAATCAACCCCCAGGTCCAACGTTTGCGCTTCTTTTTGTTCACTTCGATAAGGTTCCTAAGTAGCTCAACTTAGTCGTGAAACAACACAACCAAGTTGCACTGTATCACAATAAGCCTAGTTACAGTAACCCTGCGTATTTGTTTTTGAATCTTCGATGTTGTTTTTGTATTTCAATATTTATTTCTGTTTTTACGTGTATTGTTGTCTTGTGTACGCATAGTTTTTCAATTTCCTTGGCAGCTACTGGCTTTCGTATTGCCATGAAACAGGAGAGACAAATATATTGTCAGATTCCAGTGGGCCTAGTGCGTCTATATCGCGTGTCAAATGTGGATAAAGCATTTGTCACTCTTGTACTTTTACGTGTCAGAAGGTGACGGATGCCTTATCCACACTTTGTCACGCGATAAACGCAGCCCATTTTAGGCCCCCAGTGCAGTGTGGTAGCGTTCATGCGATAGATAGCCGATAGCTATGAAGGAAATGGTATGCCTAGTGATTTTCAACCACAACTCCGACCTCCACGACTCCACGACCGTCAGCTGTCAACTTGAATTGCGGGAGGGGCGTGTTGACATTATAGTATTAATTAGTTAAGAGTTTAGGTTTTAATGACACTGGCAAAGAATGCTGCCTTGAGGTACACCTTTGCCTCCGTTACCTAAGGCTTGATATTGAACCCTCATTAATATAGCAATGCATTGATAACACCTAAATTGCATGATTTAGAAAGCTTGATTAATTCATAATTGTGCCAAATTTTGAGACAAGAAAACCTTGGTCTAGAGCCAGTTTTTTCAGTACGAAGAGTCAAAGTTGTTCAATGAAAATCGAGAAATGCTTGTGGCTTAGAAAGAAGAGATTTATTTTAATTTCGTTGATATTTTGGGATTATGGTGTAATTCAATACATTGCTACGTTAATGAGGATTACATAGAGAGAGGTGTACCGCAAGGTAGCGTTCTTTGCCCGTATCATTAAAACCTTAATAACTTTTAACTAATTAATATGCTGAAAAGTTAAAACTATATTCTGGACCGGTACAGAAAGGGTTTTTCTGCGCCTAAATATTTACGTCAAGTTCTGGGACCCCTGTAAACAAGATTAGTTTCTTGTTGAATTTGATTAACATCAATGTTTTTTTAACAGGTGGTGAGCTGTTTTCTCAGCGCTTTGAAGGTTATACACTCCACGTGACAGCTCTACTGAAGCAGATGGTAGTTTCTTGGGCTCGTCCAGGCCAGCCGCTGAGGGAAGCCTTCATGGATAAGGGCACCCTGGACAACAGGTGGCACTGGGTGGCGCTGGTGTATCAGCCGGTCCCGCAATCCCTGTCTCTGCAAGTGGATAAGGATACTCAGGTAATCTTGAAACTGTAGTATCGATCGGGGCCGTATTAAGAAAGGGCCAGGTCAGGAGATCCTAAACCGACGCACGAGTATGAAGAGACTTATGAGTGTGGAGGAAGCGAGGGAAGTTTGTCTGGATCGTAGCAAGTGGAAGGAAATAGTTTCTGCCTACCGCTGCGGGAAAGAGGCATGATTGTATATATTATGTATGTATGTATGAGATTTCTCATTAGCTGGCCGTGTCCTCGTTGACCTATGCTAAACAAAAGGCACCTTTAAAAACCCGACTACCCCTATAGCTTCAGCTGCCTAATTATACACGCGCTAAAATGAGTTTTGTACGCTCTGACGGGACTACTTAAACTCGCCGGTAAATACGGAGCTGCGCCGAGTGAACGAGTGATGCGCTTAAGAAAATAACAATATGGCTGCGTTTATCGCGTGACCAAGTTTGCATAAGGCATCCGCCACCTTCTGACATGTAAATAAGTACGAGAGTGACGGATGCTTTATCCACATTTGACACGCGATATAGACGCAGCAATACTAGGCCCGCAGGCCCGAAGTGTCAACGACACTCCATAGTATGGGTGAATACCGCTCCAACGATAGGTATCCATCCGGCACTTTGAAATCCGTCAAGGTGTATTTATAGCTGATTAAGAGGCCACCTATGGTGCCACGCCCTCACAAGAATAAAAAGGGATGGCTTTATGTGCTTCCGCGCGAAGAATGTGAGATGGAGATAGTTCGCTCGCGCCTTGACGGCAGCGTTAAATTCAATTAATCGCTGTTTACTTTAAAACCAACATTTATTGAAAAATTGTTTTGCCAGGATTAAGAACTTACATAATTATCCTCAACTATTGAATCGAAAATCATCGTTAAAGATGATAGGGTTTCGAAGATTCAACCAAAAACATGCAAAAAAGGAGTCATGTTTGAAAAATAAAAGTATCGAGGATTTTATTTCTAATCGTGTTTTCACGTTCGACAGTCTCAAGCAAATATGATCAAGTTTAATATATCCAAAAAACAGACACAAAGTCGTTATGGTTATTGAGATCCAGATCGCGGAACACTCCAGACTTTAGCATAGGTGGCCTCTTAAACATAGATACATAAGTACAACGAAATACGTTACCCTCTCTTTGGTAGTCCAATAAAAACCGGTCAAGTGCGAGTCGGACTCTCGCATCGAGGCTTTTGTGCCGCCCAACTTACTTGGTTTTTAATTTATTTATTGTTTTTCATTTGGGTTTGCACTAGCGGGCGACCTCTACTCTGTAATAATTCAGCAAGTGTACGGGTAGTAACGGATGGGATGGGGTTATGACACAGCCGTTTTTCTCTGAAACTATAGATGCTATCAACTTGAAATTTGCCATAGTTGTATAACTTGCTTGCCCGCATCTGATTTTAGTAAAAACATTGTGAAATTATTTTTTAATATTTGAAAAGGGAATTTTCCGTGACATGCTTTTTGATTTATACCCAAAAATTTACAAAAAATACCATTCTTGGACCAAAAAATCTAAATGAATCCGGATTTAAAGATAATTATTTATATTTCAAGTTCTGAAAGTAGAAATCGCCAATGTATATATGGGGTGTTCATCAATATCCTCGTAAGGCCCGATGTCCTAAATTTAGGACATCTGTCAAAGTGACTTTTGACTTTAGTTGACTGACATAAGATTCTTTTTCGAACTAACGAAATTTGACGTGGGCGTCACGAGGTTAAAATAGTTTATAAATGGAGTAACACTGCATGTTAGTCAGTTTGGAAATCATTGGTGTACAGTCAAAGACATTTGTGACCCACTGTAGGTTCAAAATCAATCTGAAATTCTAGAGCAATTAAGTTGAATTTGCTATGTTACAAATGACTTGGCATCTCTAATGACATCGACGACTTCAAGCACATTTTAAATGGGTCCTAAAACGTTCGTGACCTTACGATGCTGAACTGAGTGAGATCGAAATATGCTGTTCACATAGGCTAGAGTACTATTACGAAGCACGTCAAAATGGCGGCATTGTAACTGGCCAGTTGATCCGGGAATAAAAGACGCCGGGCTGCATTTCCGGATAGCTCTTTTTATACTGTTCTAAATTCAGCCGTAAGCCAGGTTTTAAGGTGTCAAAAACTGACTGGTTTTAAATCGCGACTAAAACGAATAGCGTTAAATGAGTTAAACGTGTGTATCTATACGTGTATTATGTGTCTATCTGTGGAAAGGTGGACCGGTTTTTTTTAAAGAAAGATAGTTTGATCGGGGATGGGTTTTTAGCTAGGTTAGCAAGGAAAATGTCTTTCGGAAGAGAAGACCTTGTACGCAGGTATGTTTTTGTGTATGTTAACACTTTATTGTACAAACAATGTACAAAATTGGATCTACAAGGGCGAAATTATCCATTTAAGGGATTTCTTCCAAGTAACAATTGGGTGACAGAGGAAAAAAAAGAAGCAACGAGTAGGCATTAGTACAAAAACAAAGTTTACATGAAACGACCTACTGTGTGTATCTGTGTTTGTTTGTGGTATCGTAGCTCCTACACGGATGGACCAATTCGAACGCAAGTTAGAAAAAAGAAACCTTGTTTAATCTATGGTTCTTAGCTTAGTTTTATGAAAATCAGCTTGACCGTTTACCAGATATCTGCTCAGATCAGCTCTGAAAGACCATTGTGTCGGCTAGAGTTGTGCCCGCTCGGTCTTTAAAGGGAGCGCTCCGATCTCGGTCAATCGGTCAAAGGAACTAATTCGGTCTTTTAGTTCCTTCAGGTCCTTTAGCTCCGGAGCAAATTTTGATATCTGAGCAGGACATGCTTTGAAATAGGCACTATTTGGCTCGTTCACATCGAGCGCCGTGCCGTGTGCTTACTCGTTCGCTCTGTTTCGCTCATACGTTCAAAAATCGCTACTGACCTAAAGGACCGAAGACCGATTACGATCGTTTGCGAAGAACTAGTTCCTTTCGGTCTGCGACGGGAATTCATTCCTTTTAGTTCTTAGTTCCTGACCGACTCGAGCCTATACTTCGTTCGGATAGGTATTGAACTAAATGTAAACAAAAAAATAATTGTTTAAAAAAACAAAAACCCGCCTTCAAAAATGCAAGAAATAATTTCTTTTAAAATGGTAGGTCAGTCCAGCTGCATTCGGCTTTTGGTTTAAAATATTGTAGGACGCCGACTTCAGTATGGACTGACCTACCATTTTAAAAGAAATTATTTCTTGCATTTTTGAAGGCGGGTTTTTGTTTTTTTAAACATTTATTTTATTTTATACTTTTTAGTGATCCTATTTATGCTGTTACGTAGCTCCACTTCTAAATATTAATGAGAAACTATAGAACATTTCAAGCTCGCCGCAGACAACGCCGCGGGAATGTCATAGTCATATTTAAACCTAAATGTGCTTCGTCATAGTCGCTCAACTACCGTAATCGAAATGTCTTATCGCCACCCTTGAAATTGGTACCGTTAAGGAGTTCCGGTGGCCATCTGTGGTCTTCATCATCAGTTCCACTTCACCATATAGTACTTTCCAAATGCACGAGTTACACTGAAAAATACCAAAATCGCTATAGTTGTCCCTATAATATTTGAGGAGTTCTCTTGATTTCTCCAAGATCCCATCATCAGATCCTGACGTGTTGACAATGGGACCAACTAGAAAGTATACCCATAAAAACAACGAATTTTTTTTTCAAATCGGTCCAGTGGTCTTCGAGTAATCGGGGAACATACATAAAAAAAAAACCCCGACGAATTGAGAACCTCCTCCTTTTTTTGAAGTCGGTTAAAAAGGCACGTGTCATAGTTGGTTAGCCAATAGGAACAGAACACTGATACGTCAAAGGTCGAACAAACAGTTTTGATTGGCTGTTGAACAGAGCCACGTGGTTTGGTTTGTTTACATTTAGTTAAATACCTATCCGAACGAAGTATATAGTTGCGGTAGTTTTTATTTAATCATGTTCAATGACCCAGGTGATCTCCAACGCGACCATGAACCCTGATCTGCTGTCTCCTGGGGCCCTGGAGGCCGGCGGCGCCGTGCTCCTCGTGGGGAACCTGTTCAGCGGCTGCATCCACGAGGGTCCGCAGCTGGAGTTCCACAGCAACGCGCAGCTGAGGAATGTGGAGTTCGGGAACTGCCCGCTCAGCACCACCAACAACTGTAAGTGTACCAGCTATTTTTGCTGTGTGCCGTATATGTGGCATAAAGCCTTAGTTCATTGGTCGATAGCCCGCACGCTTTTCGTGATACATTGCATCGCTGCAATAGAGCCCGACTCGATTTATGTCAAAAAAACTCGTCAGTGGATTGCTACAGGCATGCGGGCTAAAGCGCAATTCACACAGCGGGCGGGAGCGGGTCGGGCGCCGAGCATGTCGTTTTCATCGCGGGACCCGCGACGGGCCCGCCGCGCCCGCCGCCCGCCGCTACCAACGCGCGGGTGCGGCGGGTCCGTCGCCGAAACGCGGCGGGCCCCGCATGGGTGATCGCAGGCGGGCATTCGGGATCGGATGTTAATGGCGAGTATATAGAGTAGAATTTACAACGCGCTCTGTGAGAATGCCTATCGGAGAATGCGTGTTATTACGACCAAGGACGCCCGCGACGGACCAGCCGCACCCGCGCGCTGGTAGTAGCGAGCGGCGTGCCCGTCGCGGGTCCATCGCGGGTGCGGCGGTCCCGACCCGCGCCGGACCCGTCCCGCCGCGTGTGTGAATGCTTCCATATAACTCCATGTTAAAACACCCGCCGAACTCCCGACCCGCCCGGCGCACGACCCCCTCCCGCCCGTTGTATGAATTGCGCTTAAATCCTAATGAAACTGCACCTTAACATATTTAGTATAGAATTGTGTCGACAAGGCAGGTTTTTGCTGTTTAAAGACAGTTATAAAAATTCGATTTTGCTGCGAGGGTGAGACAGTAACTTTTTAATTAAAATATAATATTGCCGAGAACAGTGTGCGGTTTCAGTTTTACCATGTTGTATTTTAATACCTTTAGGTATTTGTTTTCGCTGTTGACGTGAAAAATTGTTTATCTACACACATATCATAAGTCCTCTATTATGCGTTCAAAGCCCGTACGCAATGACCAGCATTACCTGTGGTAGTAGGTGACAGCGATGACAGCTGTTAATTTTGGAAGATGTTCCAAATTTGGATCTCATTACCTTGCAATATTCGATAACGTAATTTCAAAATTACGTTACAGCTGTCATCGCTGTCACCTACCACAGGTAAGGTAATGCTGGTCTTTTGCCTTTCGGCTTCTGAAACCATCTTAGAGTACTTATAATATGTGTGTGGATAAAGTATTGTACGGGTAATTAGCATTACAACACTCGTGTGATCTATTATGAAACTTGCTTTGCGGCTCGTTTCATAAACCACACTCATGTTGTAATGCCTGGACGCTCGTTATTCAAATATAGAATCCGTCCCTTACTCGGAATTCAAAATCAACACGCGCAGTGAAAACCGACTTTGCCCTCTTGTTGCACAAATAACTCTAGTATAATTGGTAAATATCCGAAGGATTGTTTGGCCGATTTCTAGCCCAGTGTGCAATAGGATGTAATTCAATTTGAACTGTATTGCAATGGGAATAAAGTTTATTTTCCTTACTTCATAAATTGAAAATGGCATTATCGAACAAACGTAATTGAACTTTATTTCCTTGATGGTAGATTCAAAGTTCCACTGACAAAAACTGGCTGTTTGTATTACGGTGGGTCTTACGAGGATAATGTTGTGTAGCAGAATGGGAGCTTCGGCCGCTCCCATTATGGGTCGGTTCCTAGTTTGACTACGGAACCCTAAAAACGAACCTGACTCGCAGTTCTAATAGTAGTTTATGTGGCTGGTGCATAATGCCTAATTATGTATAGCCGCATATATAACTTTATCTACATGCATATCATAAGTTTTCTATAATATGTTCAGATATGGCCTGTATTTTTATTAAGTTAGTGTTACTGTTAACTTGTTTGTAGTACCAAATCTTAAAAAAAAAAACCGTTATTTATAATGTACAGATATGGCTTGCATTTTCAAGTTAGTGGTACAGTATTACCGATACTTTAATGTTTAGGTACTGACACTTTAATGTAAACATTATGATGCACTATACTTTAATGTAAACATTAAGATGCAACCACAGATACAGGTTTCTTAATATAGGCGATTTGCTTATCGCTTCTGAACATATTGTAGGGAAGTTATGATATGGATGTAGATAAAACTTATTTAAAGTAACATGATTGCTCCTCAGGTACGGATAGAGTGGATGTTCTCCGTCGTCCGCCCAAGGACCACTGCTACAACGAACCCTGCATGCGTCATGGGACTTGCATCTCTAGACACGACAAGTAAGTCCTGCCTAATACATTGCTACCAGCTAGCGCTAGGCTAGAGCCTGTTACTAAGCTAATCCCATTTTTACCCCGCAAAGGTCAGCATTAGGTACGCTTACTAGCGTTTCTATTCGTTTCGTTTTTAAACCAATCGCGTCACTGGTAGATCACGTGACTCTTCGTATCACGTGATCTACAAGTGAGTTGGAAACTTGAATTCGTTTCGCAACAATTCCTTTTTTATTTTTTTAGATATATTTTTTTAACTCACTGTGTTTATTGTTATGAATAGGGTTAGAATTTTGGTGGTATATCGTGATTTTAGAATCCATGGGGTCGCTATTTCCTTATTATTATAATACATGACACTTTGATTTTGACCTTCCTTGAAAAATTAAATACATTTTTAGTTCGGCTATTCCATACCTACTAATATTTGCTTGTTTGTAACGCTTTCATAGCAGAGATATCCTCCATACCAAGATTCATTTAAATTGGTTTAGAGAGTTAATGAATAAATGAATTTTGAAATATTAAAATACTGAATTTCAATATCAATGTGGTATGCATTATAATAAATAGGAAATAGCGACTCCATGGATTCTAGAACCACGATATCGTCGATGAAACTGCAATACCGCGTAACCAACAATGGCTAATGCCGCGTAACTAACAAATGTGTCAAATTTGAGTTTTCGCGGCTGTAGGTAGAGCACTGTGATAGGCTGCAGACGGCATTGACAGCTGTGTCGATAACCAATCAGAAAGCTCCAAAGTCACGTCATGTCGATACCGCGAGAGAGCATGTCGTTTTTTCTATTCCGCGAATGTGCAGACAAGTATAGAGATGACGTATTATTCAATTGTGTAATACCGCGTAAGTGCTTTATATAAATACATACTGGTAAACTTGGATGCTTAATATAATAAACAGCTAAATTATGGGGTTAACAAAGTTATTTAGCGTTTGGGTAAGTCTAACCTCAATAAACACAAAGATATTCAATTTTAATGCTCTCCTGTAAAATTTGCCACAAGTCAGTTACGCGGCATTAGCAATTGTTCGTTACGCGGTATTGCAGTTTCATCGACGATATGCCACCAAAAGTCCTAACTCTAGATGAATAAATGTTATTTCTTTCTTTCTTTCTATAAAACCATATTTTCTTTCTTTCTTTAGCCTTTGACATGTTATCGTATTGTTTACAACTGGCCGCCATTACCGTCAAGTAATTTAGAGCTATCGTAACCTTGACAATACATACATGTCCAAAGCAATATGTGGCATTATCCATGTAAAGGGACCTTATTGTCGATGGCGCTTACGCCGCACTGCGTCACGCGACGTTGTATTTATATCGGAGCATCTTTAATAATGGCGGAAGCGCCATCGACAATAAGGTCTCTTTTCGTAGATAACGTCACATATGGTTTCCCCGAGAAGAATTGAGTCGCTTGACTTCAAACTCGGATATGTCCTTGAAATTTGGCATACGAATTTAAAACTTATTTTTTTTGAAAAAAGACGCAAATTCCGTTGGCCTTTTGCATTGAGTTATCCTAGTGAAGTTAATCCACATAATTGAGGTGCAGTGTAACTAATAAAGAGTTTTATTCTGAAAGTAAGATCAAGTGCGTTTGAAATGATTTTTTCGAGACAATTTTATTATACCGGTAAATTACCGATTAAGGCTCAAAATTACCGGTAATTTGATAGCCTTAAATCCCGGTCGGTTTACCGTTAGGTAAACCTTTGCTTTCCCGAATACCAAAGGGACTTAAGGCGCGGCCACACAGCTTGCGTGACGTGTACGAGTACGTGCACTCGCTTCACGTCGCTTTCCACTGCGTTGTATAGTATGAATTCTCATTACGACATGTCAATATACAACGCAGTGGAAAGCGAACGCGCACGTGCACGTGCACGTCACGCAGGCGGTGTGGCTGGGCCTTTATCAAATAGTTTAAATTACAAATGCGAGTGTATTTGCTTATGCTATGGCGCTATGCAATTGTTATATTATTTTAGTATCTGACTAACGACCCGCCCCGCTTCGCTTTGGTTTATTTGAGATTTTTGTACATAATCTTGTTTTTTTTATACATAAGAACCTATCTCTTGAATCACTGTATCTATTTATAAAAATTGCATTATAATTTGTTGCATGGTTTGAAAGCTCTAAGCGTACAGTCACCTTAGGTCCAAAGTCATTCTGACATTCTACAACAATAAGGTTCAGTCTCCTATAAGTTACAAATGATTTGGCATCTCTAATGACATCGACGACTTCAAGCCTATTTTTTAACCGACTTCAAAAAAAGGAGGAGGTTCTCAATTCGTCGGGATATTTTTTTTTTTTTTTTTTTTTTTTATGTATGTTCCCCGATTACTCGAAGACCACTGAACCGATTTGAAAAATTTTTTCGTTGTTCGAATGGGTATACTTTCTAGTTGGTCCCATTGTCACCACGTCAGGATCTGATGATGGGATCATGGAGAAATCAAGAGAACTCCTCAAATATTATAGGCACACCTATAGCGATTTCTGTATTTTTCACTGTAACTCATGCATTTGCTTTTGAAAAGTACTATATGGTGAAGTGGAACTGATGATGAAGACCACAGATGGCCACCGGAACTCCTTAACGGTACCTATTTCAAGGGTGGCGATAAGATATTTCGATAAAGGAAGTTGAGCGACTATGACGAAGCACATTTAGGTTTAAATATGACTATGACATTCCCGCGGCGTTGTCTGCGGCGAGCTTGAAATGTTCTATAGTTTCTTATTAGTATTTAGAAGTGGAGCTACGTAACAGCATAAATAGGATCACTTAAAAGTATAAAATAAAATAAATGTTTAAAAAAACAAAAAAACCGCCTTCAAAAAGCAAAAAATAACTTCTTTAAAATCAGTCAGTCCAACTGAAGTCGGCGTCCAACAATATTTTAACCAAAAGCAGACTTCAGTTGGACTGACCTATTTACCTACCATTTTAAAGAAGTTATTTTTTGCTTTTTGAAGGCGGTTTTTTTGTTTTTTTAAACATTTATTTTATCTTGAAATGGGTCATAAATTAACGATCGCGATAGTACATACAGAGGGGAAGCGACTTTGTTTTATACTATGTAACAGGGATGTTGCGAATATTCGCATCCGCAATTCCGCAAATTCCAAAATTAACAGCTGTCACCGCTGTCACTTACTACCACAGGTAATGCTGGTCATTGCCTACGGGTTTTGAACGCATAATAGAGGACTTGATATGTGTGTAGATAATAGTAGTTTATGTGGCTGGTGCATAATAAGAGGCATTAAAGCACGAGTGTGGAAGTGTTTTAATGCCTAATTATGTATAGCCGCATACATAACTTTATCTACATGCATATCATAAGTTTTCTAAAATATGTTCAGATATGGCATGTATTTTTATTAAGTTTGTGTTACTGTTAACTTGTTTGTAGTACCAAAGCTTAAATATAAAAATAAAAAAAACGAATAAAAAACAAACTTTATTTATAATGTACAGATAAAGCTTGCATTTTCAGGTTAGTGGTACAGTATTACCGATACTTTAATGTTTAGGTACCGACACTTTAATGTAAACATTACGATGCACTATACTTTAATAACATTAAGATGCAACCACAGATACAGGTTTCTTAATATAGGCGATTTGCTTATCGCTTCTGAACATATTGTAGGGAAGTTATGATATGGATGTTGATAAAAGCTGTAATAATTGCGTCCTGCAGTAATAAATATTTTTTCATTTCATTTCTAAAACCGTTTAGCTTCCAGCGTTTATAATGTAAAGGATTTTTATGTTGTAAAAACCTCATTTCCCGGCTTCTAAGAAAAGTTCATTCCGCACGATTCTGCTGCTGGCAAGGTCTACAAAAGAACTATTTACTTAAACCAAGCGATTTCTTTTGAAAGGTATTGTTTACTAAATGCATTCATGTAATGTTTTCAGTAATTTCACTCCAACTTTTATCACTGCATTTAGCTCAGTCTAAATAACTACAAATTTAAATGCGTTTTAAGAATAATAATATGAATTTTGTTTATTTACACACCGTGCCCGGGACGAACCCGAAGGATTTTAACCATCGATTCTAGACCCTATTTGGAGTATACGAGTATAATGTGGTATAACATGTAGTCCAATATCGCATAATTTCCGAGATTTTTATTATTTAAAAAAAAATTCCATAGTTAATTTAATTTGAACTCTGCCACCTTAACTTAAAGCATTATTTACTAAGATATTGATTAAATTAATTTATGTTGCACGTTGATGATATTGCTGTTTACAACATGAATCTTTCTGAATGATATAATTACTTAAAAAAATACCTGTCGTAGTAGGTGACAGCGATGACAGCTGTAACGTATTTTCGAAATTACGTTATCGAATATTGTAAGGTAATGAGATCCAAATTTGGAACATCTTCCAAAATTAACAGCTGTCATCGCTGCCACCTACTACCACAGGTAATGCTGGCCATTGCCTACGGGTTTTGAACGCATAATAGAGGACTTATGATATGAGTGTAGATAAAAACAATACCATAACAAGTCGAAAGCAATACAGTTTACAAAGTAGAGTACCTAAAGGCTAGCACAGATATTGCAGCCCGTAACATTCTCGTAAAATATACGGCCTTACCAGGTTTAACTAGTTCACCGCATCTACGAGAATACAGGGCAACGTAATTGGATAGAACTCTATACTTTACAAGCAATTGATTAGTTTAGCGGGATTTATACGATATGTATATTTTAACCGGATTCCGTACCAAAATGGTAAATAACTTTAACAAAAAGCAAGCTTTCAAAACCCGACTGTTGCTAACCAACTTTAAATCGTTATAAATCCTAAATGATCGTTCAAAATGAAAAATGATGAAAGAAACCTAAAGATTATTTTTAAATCCCTATTCCATGATACCCCACTTGTCATACTTGGTCGACATTTTTTTTTTAAATTTCCACGATATGGCGTCTGGTTGCCGCCATATTGAATTTTGATTACTGTCATATCTTCAGTGACACTCACCAGATTAAGACAAATCGATTAACATAAGAATCATCAAAATCGGACAACGGGTTGTTTTTATAGTGACACAAAGGAACAAACATAGGTACATATATAGGCTGTGAAACACATTACTCTCCTTCGGCAGTCGGGTAAAAAAGGAACCCTTATGGTGATTCGGTGTCTGTATGTCACAGCAGGTTTTCTCAGCTACTACAAATGCTATCAACTTGAAATTTGGCATAGTTGTAGGTATAACTTGCTCGCATCTGTTTTTCGTAAAAACAATATGAAATTATTTTTATAAATATTTGAAAAGGGGTCTAGAATGGGGGTTGAAAAATGAAATTGATTTGCTTATGGAAAACGGGGTGTCATATGAAAGGGCTCAATCTGAACATTTCTAAACTATTTTTTTTATAATTTTCCGTGAATAATATAAACCCTTTTTTCATTTTGATATAAACCCAAAAAATCCTGATTTATAGTTTATCATTTATATTTTACGCAAAATATAAAATGAAGTTGTTAAATTATACATCATCATCATCATGTCAGCCGAAAGACGTCCACTGCTGGACATAGGCCTCCCCCAAGGCTCTCCACTCAGACCGGCCTTGTGCTTTTCGCATCCACCGCGTTCCCTCGATCTTTACAAGGTCGTCACTCCATCTTGTTGTTAAATTATACAGTTCTGGAAATATTACCAAAAAAAAAACTCTGTATTAAAATCTAGGCTAGTCAAAATGAATGAAGTCAAAATGAATGGAAAAAAAATCTAACGGACGTGTGCGGTAGGGTCATAGATTTTGTTTGGATTAGCTGCTTTCGGAATTCCGTTTCGAAATTTCGATTCGATATTCCGAAGGCAGCTAAGTGCGGCCATATACATTCGGAATTCAGTTTCGGAATTCCGAAACGGAAAAAAAATCGAACGGACGTGTGTGGTAGGGTCATAGATTTTGTATGGATAGCTGAGTGCGGCCATATTCGGAATTGGTTATCCCAAAAAAAATTACCACTAGTTTTTTTTTTTCTCGATAAAATACACTAATTGAGGACACTAATTTCACGGTTTTGCATTTAAATCAATATTTGCTTTATGACGTCAATAGAAGTTGGTTTGTTTGAGACATGCTTTAAAACTATTGAATTCGTTTGACACAATCACGTAAAATGTCAATGTCAAGTTATGTAATTTCCCGCGGCCGTTTGTTGAGTTTGACAATTTCGCCCACAGACTAGCCTACGGGCGGAGGTTCCAAAACGGACTTGTATTTTAATCATTCCATTTTTTTTAAGATCATTGTCATGTTTATATACATTTAAAAATTGTCTTAATTTTAATAAGCGTTAAAATAAAACATAAATTAAATAAGACAAAATTCGATATACATTATTTATATATTACTGCATTTCGGACTCATATTATATGCAGTACTATGGTTGATCACAGATTAGACACAACTTACCAATGAAGATCGTGACGTCACTACATTACAGGTCAAATAATGTTAAATGATAAATTAGAAATAACTATTTAATACTAATTTTGTAACATAATCTGATAACAGGGAATGGTTCTACAACCCTTTTTCTCGAAATGGTTTTTGATTCACTATACATTACTAAATTATGGGATAACCCAATTCCGAAACCGAAATAAAACGAACGGACGTATGTGGTAGGGCATAGACTTTGTATGGATTAGCTGCCTTCGGAATTCCGAATCGAAATACCGGAACGGAATTCCGTAACGGATGTGGCCGCCCTTAAAGTTTATTGACTGGAGTTCAATAACTTTGCAACTAACGAGTATAATGATGGGATTATTGCAATATTCCTCTTCCAATTTTCAATAGTAGCTCGTTATAATTTAAACCCTAGTCTAGGAAGCAATATCTTATCTTCGTATAAGTAGTCTAAACATAAGGCTACGTTTAAGGCGGCGCTCGGTCGGTCGAACGAGTGAACGAGTGAACGCGCCACACCGGCAAGTTTAAGTAGTCCCGTCACCCATATAGCCATTTTCGGTCGCAGACTTTTCAAAGCAGTAACAAGTTACATTTGTTTCGTAACTGTTTCGGCACATTGCGACTGTGTAAGAGTTTGGTTATCTAAGTGTAGTACCTAACAGTTGATACACAATGCTACCACTAAATAACTAGTAACAATGTTTAGTCGCTGCGTCCACAAATAACGGAAACATTTGTGTCACACATTTTTATACACTTTGCGTTTAGTTTGTGACTAGTGTACAAACTAGGAAATAATGTGTAGTAACCGTGTGGTAACTCTGTAACCAAGTTATAAAAAATAAACGCGAAGTGTAGTGATGTTACGTCAATGTTTCGGAACTTTGTAACGGTAAATGACGGTGTCCGTGAAACTATGAGAGTCTCTGTAAATAAAAAAATACATGGAACCATTTTGTGATTTCAGTAACTTTGTTTCTACTTTAAGTTTCACGTCGACACATGTCGACACAAACTAGTAACTGTGTGACCACTTGTGACTGCAATGTTTGTCCGTCATAATAACATATTTATATCATAATTAGTAAGTTTTATGGTTTATTCTTGCTTTTATATTTATTGTTATTGCTCAAATATATTATTCTGTCTATGAAAACTTCAGAGATCTTTAAATTATAGACTTATTCAATAATGCAATAATACGCAGTACAGTCATGTGTTTCGCTAAATTGGCTAAATTAAAAAGATAAAAAGATAAAAGAAATTTATTCAGTAAGTAGGCCGCACGGGCACTTTTACACGTCAAGAATCTACCAGCGCTTCCCAAGAGAAGACCACTGCTGAGAAGAAACGCCGCAAGAAACTCAGCAGTCAGTCATTTTTTAAACATATTTCTTATTACAATGGTACTACTTAGTCTAGCATTATATAAAGCTATAAATATTAAATTAAATATAGTATCAAATAACATGCCTAGTTCAGCAGGAAAACATGCCAATTAAGAATCTTACGGGAGAGATAGAGTGAAAAAAAAAACACATACTTATGTGTATATAAGATGGTGCGAGACGACCACATAAAAGTTTCGATATGTTTTCCTACATCAACGGTGTCCCCTAGACAAGATAAAGATTTTGCATTTGGTGATGATTGATTATGATTTTATGATGGCGCGTTGATGAATCAACCAATATGATCAAATGACACGATGAAATTATTTTGCCATTGAAATTTGAACACTATCATAATGAATTAACACTAAAACGAAATATTTACGTTGTCAAAGTTTTTTATGACGGCGTCTCTTCTTATGTATTTTTTTAAATCACTATGAAGACGACATCAGATACTCCAACGAATTTCATTTAAAAGAGTGTATGAACGAATGATTTCTAACGAACTGGTTTCAAACTGGGAACATTGTTACCACACAGCGACGGAACAGTGAAACCAAAAGTTACTGTGTCGACTCTTCCCCAATTTTAGTCGTCGCGACGTAACAATTACGAAACACCGACCAAACGTGTTACTAGAATCAGTCAGTGTCTACACATAAGTTTCGACAATTTTCGTAACGGCTACCAAAAATGGCTATATGGGCAGAGCGAACAAAACACATGTTAGCGCGTGCATTATCAATTATTTAAGCAGCAGAGGGCCCTGCCGATGCACTACGCTAACTAGCGTTTCTATTCGATTCGTTTTTAAACCAATCGCGTCACTGGTAGACCACGTGACTTTTCGTATCACGTCATCTTCCAGTGACGCGATTGGTTTAAAAACGAATCGAATAGAAACGTTAGTTAGCGTAGTGCATCTTGTCTGAGCCCTCAGGGCTTCTGTCGATAAGATCGAACGTATAAGGCTGCCTAATTGAGAATGCACGCGCTAAAATGGGTTTTGTGCGCTCTGACGTGACTACTTAAACTCGCCGGTGTGGCTCGTTCACTCGTTCGACCGACCGAGCGCCGTTTTTAAGAGAATAACACCCCAGCTCAAAGTGAGACATTCAAAAGTGAGCGTTGATCTGTATTAGTACGATACATTTTTCAGTGGATTTAGTAACTTACCATCGTGCCATACTTACAGATATTTTTCAGTTCAGTTCGTTTGAAACCCCCGATGCAAAAAGTGGGGTGTGTTTGTACACACTACATCTACGTCTACAGCTTCGTTTGGGACTAGGTCAATTTGTGTGAGATTGTCCCGTGATATTTATTTAATTACTTACCTATTTATCCCACTTGCTCTTATACGAATCTAAAAGTTAATCTCGTGCTCAAAGGATTTTAAAGCTAAAAATGCGATAAAGTTTTTGAATATGTTGTAGTTATGCTGCATTATCTATGTAAAGGGACCTTATTGTCGATGGCGCTTACGCCGCACTGCGTCACGCGACGTCGTGTTTATATCGGAGCATCTTTAATAATGGCGGAAGCGCCATCGACAATAAGGTTTAAGGTGTTTCATAGATAACGTCACATATTATAAAGAAAACATTTCTTGGAAATAAACAAAAAAAGACAATGCTGACTGGTAGAGTAGAGAAGGTCATTAGGCATTAGGTCCGCCATTTGTACTTATTTTTGTGTGATAAAGATTAAATAAATAAATAAAATACAACATACGAAACTTGCTTTTCATAACAACTACTACATGTTCAAAAATCGTAGAATTCTGACTTGATTTAGGTGGTGAGAAACGTTATGGCCCGGAGCATAAGTATAGAAAAAAATAAACACCGCAATTTGAGCGTCGGTTCATAATCCTCATAAGTACACATAGATTAAAACACTTTAAAAGTCACAGCTCATTAGAACCACCCGGTAAGGTCCGACCGAGACCGCTTTTTTAATCTCGTCCGAGACCGAGACCGAGAACGAGAATAAAATAAATTCTCGGCCGAGACCGAGACCGAGACACGGAAAAAGGGGTATTTTTCTATATTTGCGTTTTTTTTACCATAAACAAAACACCGTTAATAATGAAAAAAAGGTTTTATTATGGTTTTAACAAACTTAATACTCAATATTGAAACGAACAATACTTATTGTACGACAAAACAAAGCAATCTTTCGGCATTGTACCCCGTCAAAAAAAATATATCGATTAACGCGGTGTCTCGGCCGCGGCCGAGCATCTCGGCCGTTGTGGGCCGAGACCGAGATCTCGGCACGATTTTTGGCCGAGATTTGCCGAGACCGCGACCGAGACCGAGATCTTGGTCGGACCTTACCACCCGGCACCTGACCCGCACCACCTCGCCTCCTCGCCTCGAGCGGTTAGTATTCTTTATATATGGATTTGTATGGGCATGCGCTCACTACATCAACTACGCTACGCCGGGTGGTTCTACGCTACGTTGTTGATGTAGTGAGCGCATGCCCATACAAATCCATATAAAAAATACTAACAGCTCGAGGTCAGACGATGTTTAATCAACATCGCTCCCGCCTCCGCTCCGCTCGCTCGAAACCTCGCCTTGTTAGGCAATCGTTTTATATTTCATCTACGACTTGTCTGTGAGTTACTCAACATTGATCCGCCATATGAATAGTTGCCAATTAGAATATAGTCAATAGCCGAGGAAAAGTACTGGAGCATTCCGAAACTCACTTCAGATTTTCTCGTTTTATTTTACTGGCCTTATTGAAAAACTAATAAATACCGGGTTTCTATTCAGCTTTGTGTTTTCTCGTATTGTTGCTATTATCATAGCTCTTAAAGGAGTTGTAAAATATTGTGGGACGCTGACTTCAGTTGGACTGACCTACCATTTTAAAAGAAGTTATTTTTTGCATTTTTGAAGGCGGGTTTTTGCTTTTTTAAACTTTTATTTTATACTTTTTAGTGATCCTATTTAGTCTGTTACGTAGCTCCACTTCTAAATATTAATGAGAAACTATATAGAACTATAGAACTAGACCCCGCGGGAATGTCATAGTGATATTTAAACCTAAATGTGCTTCGTCATAGTCGCTCAACTACCTTAATCGAAATATCTTATCGCCACCCTTGAAATAGGTACCGTTAAGGAGTTCCGGTGGCCATCTGTGGTCTTCATCCACTTCACCATATAGTATTTTTCAAAAGCAAATGCACGAGTTACATTGAAAAATACCAAAATCGTTATAGGTGTGCCTATAATATTTGAGGAGTTCTCTTGATTTCTCCAAGATCCCATCATCAGATCCTGATGTGTTGACAATGGGACCAACTAGAAAGTATACCCATACAAACAACGAAAAAATGTTCAAATCGGCCCAGAGTAATCGGGGAACATACAAAAAAAAAACCTGACGATTTGAGAACCTCCTCCTTTTCTTGAAGTCGGTTAAAAAATAACGAAGAATTAGTCGAGCTATGGAGTTAGTAGTTGGATTAGAACACCCAAACTTAACCCTATAGTCTGTACCAATTGAAATTTGTAAAGATGTAAACACAACCAAACGAACCAATTTACCATTATCACTCGATGATCACGTGCTTTTAAAGATCAAGTGAGACCTCAATGATTTTCTTAGCAATGATTTATACACAGTATAGAGAACAGTAGATCGTCTTCAAACAAAGGTACATCGCGCGGCTTGCGGCTGTGGGCGGGGCCTGTGGCGGGGCGAACCAATACGAAACGAGATCTCAAGAAATTTCGAGGGAACTTAGTCGGGGCCGCGGCGTCATTGCGTTCGGTTACGTTTTGTTTTAGCGCGCGTACTTAGCTATCGAGCGACAATGTCGCTGCCGAAAACGCTTAAATATTGTTCTGTATACGGATGTCTAAACCTAGCTTAGGTAGGTACAACTATATCCAGATTTAATAAAAGGTATTTCGTACCGGCCTGCCTATGGTATTCCGAAATGAAATAAATACGTATTAAGTAGGTAATTTAAGTTATTGAGTGTGACGTGACGGGTAACATGTGACGACGTGGATGGCCTAGGTAGTTCGTAGTGACTAAGTAAGTAGTGACCTTGCTTACGAAGCTAGCGGTCCTAGCGGGTTCGATTCCCGGTCAGGCCAAATATTCGTGTGATGAGTGCGAGTAGGTATTTTTTGTTTCTGAGTCTTGGGCGTTTTTTATGTACCTATGTAGTCATATTAAGTATGTATTTTTCACTACATAAGTATGCTTATCGTTGCCTAGTACCCAAAGCACAAGCCTAGAACCAAAGCGAGCGGCCAATGCTCTAAGGAAGCCGCGCGGCGACGGCGCGTGCCGCCAATAATAGGTACCTAAGTAGTCATAGGAAGCCGCCTTGCGCGAAAGCGGTATTATCAAAAGGTCGAAAAGGAATTTCATATCACGTCACATACCTATAAACGTAATTATCAGAGGTCGGAATAGGTAGTGCTTATTAACCTAAACTTGACTCATGTTCATTCATGCGCGAGTGAGATGGGAATACGTTATTGAATAAAGATGCAACAAGTTTAGGTTAATAAGCACTACCTATTCCGACCTCTGAATTAATTATTATTTAGTGTCAACAGATAAAAAGTATGTAAGTAAAATAATTTAAATTTGGTACTTAGGTACCTAACAATATTTATACTTACTTTAGGTTTGTGTAATTTATGAAAATTAACATGATTATAAATCACAGTATGGCCAAGTAGGTGACTAAAATTGAAAAACAAGTTTGGACGACCCTGACGCCCGAGCGGCAATAGGTATCAGAATCTCCTAAAGGGCCGCAGTCGAGCTACTTTTCTATTTATACTATGCCCTTACTAATAAACGTTGAGCAACGGTGGTATAGCTATATACAATGTTTTGTCCTTATCTGTCATTTTGACATTTGAATTTGACAGATAAGGACAAAACATTGTATAGCTATAGGTACCACCGTTACTCAACGTTTATTAGTTAGGGGTTTACTCTTTACTTTTACATTAAATAACTATTAATTATACGTTATTTTAAATAAAAATACGCTGGATAAATATTTTAGGTTATGTGTCAAACAGTACTAATTTGTTTACATATTTGACACAAACTATAGGTCGTAGAGTCTAGGAAATCTTGTAGCACGGATGTGTGTACTGCCCAAATTAAAGCCCTAAGGTCTACAATGGTATCCCCGGTTATAACAGCAAGCAGCAGTGTTCGCACTGTGTTTCGGTGCAGGGATAAGACAACCGGTGAAATTACTAGCATAGAGGCATTCCATCTTACTCAGGAAGTCTTTCGATTGCAGTCTTGAGATTGTAGTCTTAAGATTGTAGATTATTCGCATAGTTGCATCTTAGTCCTCAGGGTTGGCAACGCATTTGAAGTCTTAGGATTGCAGTCTTGAGATTGTAGTCTTAAGAATTCAAATGTCTATGGGCCTCAGATCCCACTTACCATCAGGTGGCCTAAGTGCTCGTGTGCTTGCCATAAAAAAAGTTTTATATACATCCATATCATAACTTCCCTATAATGTATTCAGAAAAGATAAGAAAATGGCTTATATACCTGTATCTGTGGTTGTATGTACTTAAAACTAAACATTAAATTATTGCATGTCATTTAAGTATCGGTTATCGCTGTAGTTGCATCTTAATGTTCACTTTAAAGTATCGGTGACCGATACTTTAATGTGAACATTAAGATACAGGGCAACTACAGATGTAGGTTTCTCACATGTTGTAGAAAACTTATGATATGCATATAGATAAAGTTATGTATGCGACTGTACGCATAATTAGGCATTAAAACACTCGTGTGATCTTATTATGAAAACGTGTATTTATGCCTCTCATTATGCACCAGTCACTTAAATAACTATTATAGACAAAATAATGGTGTTATAAAATGCCCAAAAACATATTACAAGTACAAACATTGCGAGCACTAATCCTAGTTTTGAGCTAGAACAGTGCAGTGTTCAGAACGTAATTATCATAATGTTTGCTTTTGAGAGTGTGGAATGATCCGCAAAGCCTCGACAAAGAGTTTCAGTGCCCAGAATTAGATAACCCCTGTATTTTGTGTCATGGTCTGCCACTCGGGCATATAACGCGTCAAACATTCACCGCCAGTGGCTCACTTGAATGTTGAAATTGCATACGAAATAACGATAGTGGGTGGTGGAATATGCTTATTGTATAAGAAACAATTACACACCGAGTTTATAAATAACCCTTAAGACACGCTTTTGCATTAAATGTATGTCGTGTACAGTCACGTTAAACTTACGAGAAATATGCTGGGGAGGGGGGGAATTATGGGCCCTGGAGGAGAACTGCCTTAACCCTTTAATGCATAGCATGTCGAAATAGTTCATTACTATAGAGGCCGGGACAAAAGGGGTTGCCGGCCGAGACATATAGACGGCCGAGCAAAGCGAGGCCGGATAGGTCTGAGGGGGGCTACCCCATATTTCCCATATTGCTTTTCTCAAACATGATAATAATTATTTAAAAAAATTAAAACAAAAATTACAAAGTCAAATTACTAGGAGTGCATAAACATTAAAAGTAACATACAGTGCTCAGTCATCCGCGCTGTGTCGTGTGCGCCCGCCATAACATGTCACAGGCAATATCGGTTTTACCTAGAGGAATAGAGGCACTACTGCCCCCTATCTGTTCACCCTGACAATGACAGGTGACAGGTGACATTTACGTGTACATGGCGCAGCTTATATGAATATCAGTGATGTAAATTGTTGACTTTGCAATATATCCCTAATTCTCACCTGTCAATTATCATTGTCAGAATGGTGAAATAGGTTACTGGTAGGATTATATGGATTTTATTTCCTTCTTATTATTGTACTGTGTTGTGATTTGCTATGCTTGTGGGCGCAATAATTAATAACTACCAATGATTAAGTGTGGCCGATAAAAGAGAGTATGGCTTAGGTAGCCGACTATTATAAGTTACACTTATGTTTGGGTTATGTGAGTTTTGGGTAACATACATACATAACATAACATAATCTCTCGCCTTCGTTCCCAGAGTGGTAGGCAGAGCTACAGAATTACAAACATCTCTAAAAACTTGTTGATAATTCTATAACCACAATTTGCACAATTAGGCCAAGATGTTCACCAGCGTATTAGTGACAGGTTGCAAGCCCATCGCCTAACAGTACTACAAGCCTTTATTCCCTTAGTCGTCTCTTACGACATCCACGGGAAGACATGGAGTGGCACTATTCTAACTCGGCAACCACACGAGGACTTTTCACGAGGTTTTGGGTAACACACTTATATAAAACAGTTTTTTACATCACTCTCTCTCTCTCTTGAATCACTCTATCTATTGATAATACCCGCATTAAAATCCGTTGTGTAGTTTATAAGATCTAAGCGAACATACAAAGGGACAGACGGCGGGAAGCGATTTTGTTTTATACCATACAGTGTTACGGGGATGAGGGCTTTCCTTGATATAGCCTCGTAAGGCTCAGTGTGCTAATAGGATGTACATAATCAAGACAATTTAATTTGAACTGTGTTGCAATAAGAATAAGGTTTATTTTCCTATCTTCATAAACTGAAAATGGATTTATCGAACAAACGTAATTGAACATTATTGCCTTGATGGTAGATTCAAAGTCCCACTTACACAAAACTCCCCGTTTGTAGTATGGTGGGCGTTACGAGGATAGAGTAACAATGGGCAACTCCTTAATGTACCTACATGTTTATTTTAATTACCCCTTGTGTCCCACGCTACGCGAGGTCAAAAAGCAGCGTAACCCACGGGTTTTAAAGACACCCACCCCGTTAACGACTTGATTTGCTTTCCACGTCCTATCCACTTACTCGTACACTTTTTATACATAGAAATGTACATTTTTAGAAAGGTGAAAATATAACTTACCCAATTATGTACAAAATTAAACGGAATAATGCATAATCCAGTGTATGCAGCCAATTGATTTCAGAGAAAAGTTAAACTGAGACTGTTTCCCAAAAACACTCATATCTAAAAAAAAACACACCAACATATATATTTTTGTAATTTTCTGTTTCTCTGTGTTATATTTTATAAAAAATGTATAAAAAAATACACTAGATCACGTAAATTAAAAAGATATAGCACTGCATATGCACTCACGCAACGATTGGATAAAGTAGACTGAAGTTCACCATGAGTTCACCTGACCATATTTCGATTTTTTCCGTTTAAGTGTTATGATTGGTGGATGTTGGTTTATAGCTAATCTCACACTGAATCCATTGACATACAATTAATGGGAATTTATGTATTAATACGAAAGACTAAAATCTGAAATCGTTTAATTTCTGAAAATTTCTATAGTTTTGACATGTAATGTAAGTAACGGAAACTTTTCATTAAATTTAGATGAAATTTACTTGTGTTAGAATCATTTCCATCTAATTATGTAGCTTTCAGACGCTGTAATTTTCGCAGCTAAGGAAAGTTTTGCTTCAGAAATCGCCCATCACTAATCCGAATAACTCGATCAAGTGTGTCGGCCCTACACAAATTCACGCACGAAATATTCAGTATAATTAACAGCCGGAAGTATGCATCAGCTATGATGTTAGACGTGAGCAAAGCGTATGATAGTGTCTCTTAGATATTTACATAGTAGGTATAATACAAAGTCGCTTCCCGCCGTCTGTACTTAATATAGTACATGATACTCACAAATAACGTGGCTTTCTATCAGACGCGGATCCAGCTTTCAGATTAGGGGGTGGTCATTAACACGTTCGGCGCCGGCAGTGATTCACTGAGCCCTAAGCTATGCCGGGTGAAATTATCGTGGTCACGTATTTGTGTCACTGGCATAGGAGTACGAATTACATGGACACAAATACGTGTCAACTGGCATAATTTATCGGTAAAATATTAAATTGCGTTTATTTGAATTTTGCGGCGTCAGTCGTCTTTCTAACGTGTATTCGAATGGTGCTAGTGCTGGAAAAAATACTGCAAAATATTTGAAAACCGCCGATTTGTGTCGAAAAATGACACAGATTCGTGTCATCGGCATTGTATAAGGGTAACTTTTATGAAATCTAAAAAACTTACAGATTTTGAAACCAAAGCGGAATTCGATTAATATTTCTATAACATAAATGTACATTTAATTAAAAAAAAAAAATTGGAAATTTGTCGAGAAAAAGGCTTGAAAATAAAAACACAACATATGTGTCACCGGCATAGGAGTCAGAATTTTTTGATCACAGACGTTGTGTCACCGGCGCCGAACGTGTTAACTGCTGAACGCAGAAGTTCGGTCAAGTGCGAGATAATGCCACACGACTATTTACTTTCTGACCCGAATCTAAGAGTGCCGAAGGGGGTGGTCATGACGTACATGACCACCCCCACACCGCCACTGCTTTCTATAGGTAAAATAATTTTCAAAATCGGTTCAGTAGATCCAGAGAGTACCCCTACAACGACACAAACTTTACCTCTTTATAATATTAGTATAGACATAGATAAATTGTTGATTATGTCAACCATAGAGAAGTGAGGCCGGATCGCTGGGAAACGATATGGCAATGGCTTAAGGAATAACTTTAACAAAAAGCAAGCTTTCAAAACCCGACTGTTGCTAACTAACTTTAAATCGTTATAAATCCTAAATGATCATTCAAAATGAAAAATGATGAAAGAAACCTAAAGATGATTTTAAAACCCTATTCAATGATACCCCACTTGTCATACTTGGTCGACTTTTTTTTTAAATTTGCACAATATGGCGTCTGTTGGCCGCCATATTGAATTTTGATTAATGTCATATCTTCAGTGACACTCACTAGATTGAGACAAATCAATTGACATAAGAATCATCAAAATCGGACAACGGGTTTAGTTTTTATAGTGACACAAAGGAACAAACATACATATATAGGCTGTGAAACACATTACCCTCCTCCTTCGGCAGTCGGGTAATAAAAACCACTAAAGTAGTTCAGTTGTGGACGTTGTGGTACTTACAGCAAGAACCACTAAGTTAGGTCTGGATCCCACTATGCATGAAAAATCAACTTCACAAGGTGGTAGTGTTTTGGGGTGTATACTATTTTAAATACACCAATGATTTACCGAAAGATATACAGGGTGTCCCAGTAACCGAAGTCAACCCGCCTAGGGTTAAGCTATCGATTTAACCCCTATGTATGTTCAGCGATTTTTACTAGTTTCGGAGATATTGATTATTTTAATCTTAATTTTTGTAATTTTCTCTTTATGTCCTTGTCACGAAAAATCATTAATTTCATAAGTTTTTCAGTGGTATCTTACATAATTAGAATCATAACGAATCAGCGAAGTTTTTAAAACTATTTGTCCGTTTTTTTTTAAAAGTTAACTTTAGTTATAAAGTTGTTTTTTCCATACAAAGTGAAAAACAAACACTGGGACACCTAGTTGGTTGACGTCGGTTTCTGGGACACCTGTAGATCACTAATTTATACTTTATGTGGATGACATCACTGCTGTCTTTTAAAATAGTAACAATATCACTGATTCAAGGCAAGCATTAAATACAACCCTAAGGTTAACTGGAAGAGATCCCTTACAGGGATAATTTCGCCTTTGCTCATCCCTTTTGTGTTCCTGTTACTTTTTTAGTTTGCTATTTTCTGTTTGTGCAACAAAGAGTTTATTTTTACATAAACTCACGCCTTTATTCCCAGTTTGGGGTAGGCAGAGCTACAGAATTGCTAACAACTCTAAAAGCTTGTTGATAATTCTGTAACCACATTTTGCATAATCAGGCTAAGATGTTTACCAGCGTATTAGTGACAGGTTGCAAGCCCATCGCCTAACAGTACTACAAGCCTTTATTCCCTTAGTCGTCTCTTACGACATCCACGGGAAGACATGGAGTGGCACTATTCTAAGCCGGCAACCACACAGCTCAGTTTATTTTTAACGCTTTTAAATCTATTTCGTTATACTGCCCTACTAAGCATAATGGCGTTATCTCAAACAAAACATCTGTAGAAATTGCAACCTAGTTACAAATAGAAGAGAGTTGAATCTGCTTTGGCTATTGAATTTAGTTATTGCATTTTTGCTTAGGAGGGCAGTATATTCCTAATGGTGAGTGAGTTTTAGTTTGCTTTGTTGATACACGACCCCGCAGTCACCCTGTATATCGAGGGCAATATTAAAAAATGCAGTCGTGTTTTTAAAGGTTACTTTTTAGTAAAGGGTGATATTTAAACTCGCACCAAAAACCTGAACTGCACAGCAAAAAAAGTAAATTTTCATCAAAAGCGTTTGGTGTGCGTTCAGTTGAGTATTTTTAGTGGTGCGGTTTAAATTTTTTGCCGCGCAATTAAAAAAGTCTCTTTATTAAATTTGTACATGGTGTAACTTTTTTAGGGTTCCGTACCAAAATGGTAAAAAAGGAACTCTTATGGTGAGACTTTGTTGTCTGTCTATCTGTCTGTCTGTCTGTCTGTCTGTCTGTCTCTCTGTCTGTATATCACAGCAGGTTTTCTCAGCAACTACAAATGCTATCAACTTGACATTTGGCATAGTTGTACAACTTGCTTGCGCGCATCTGTTTTTAGTAAAATTCTGTTTATATGAAATTAATTTTATTAATAATTGAGGAATGGCGGGTTGAAAAATGAAAGTGGTTCGATTATAGCAAGTGGGGTGTCATATGAAAGGGCTCAATCTGCACATATCAAAACATTTTTTTTTTAAATTTTCTTTTATGCACTTTTTATTTTACAGCCAAAAATGTACAAAAAATGACCGTTCCCGCACCTTATCTCCGAAGTTTATCAATCAAAAAATCTGAAAAAAATCCTGACGTATAGATAATTACTTATATTTTAAGGGAAAAATAAAATGAAGCGTTCATTATTTACAGTTTTTGAGAAATAACAATGCTTTGAAAATCTGTATTAAAATTTAGGCTTGTCAAAATAGACCTTATTGCATAGAAAATAAAGTTCATAACAAAATGAGTATTTTCTTTTGCTGTTACCAAGCATATTATCTTAGATACGGAACCCTCGATGAATGAGTCTGAATCGCACTTGACCGGTTTTTTATCTAACTCAGGGCGTATACAGCGGGCCGATTATGGTCGTGTTTATCGACGTAGATAAGCGTAGATAAAACATCTGTCACTTTCTGACCAGTATGTAAGTGCGAGAGTGACGGAAGCTTTATCCACCGCGATAAAGGCGACCATAATACGGGCCCAGGATGGGATAGTTTTCCTGACACTTTCGATATGGGCTTTTCGGATAATTTAAGGGTCGATTTGTACTCCTAGCATTGTATACGGTTTTACAATTCTGCCCTACTAAGCATAATGGCGATATCTCAGACAAAACATCTGTAGGAATTGCAACCTAGTTACAAACATAAGAGAGTTGAATCTGCTTTGGCTATTTTATTTAGTTATTGCATTTTTGCTTAGGAGGGCAGAATTGGTACCCTGTAATTGTCGAATTGTAAAAGACACCATGTGAATAAATATTTTAAATTTTGGCGTTCGGGTAAATGTAGCGCGGCCTGTTGTTTCCGTATTAAATTTAATTGATATATTTGTTATGGATAACAGGTTTATTTTACCTCGTAAGGCCCAGCATACTAAAAACAAGGACTTTTTTGTGAGTGGGACTTTTAGTCTACCATTAAGGCAATAAAGTTCAATTCAGTTCGTCCAATACTGCCATTTTCAGTTTAAAAAAATAGAAAAATAAACCTTATTTCCATTGCAACACTGTTCAAATTAAATTGCCTTGATTATATAAATTCTAGTGCACACTGGGCAAAATTTTTAAGAGGTTAAAATGTATTTTGATAGAACCATTCTGATAGAGGTTTATCTCAAAAGCATTTTTTTATTATTATTTACGGACACAAAAATATTGAATATTATCAGTGCTGTCCCGCTTTAGACTAGTGGTCGGAATGACGTCATTTTGTTTGTAACCGCCTTTTTTTAAGCTCTTAAGCTACTAGTAGATTTTTATTTATATTAAATCACAAAAAAAACCCTTTTGGGATTTTTTCAGAACACCTTTTAACAAAGTTCATTTTGTCAATTATCTGTGTTAAGCTGGGCATTCACGGCCGCGCCGTTTGTCTTGGCGACAGATGGAGTAGGTTATACAACTGGATGGCCGTAATATTTAGACAACCGGTCAACAGTGTGACATCAGAGCAGACCGATTAGAAAATGACAGCCAGAGAACGCGTTCACGACGATGCCATTTGGCTTGGCGTGTTCCCAGTTCCAACATTGAATTTTGACATTCACGATAGTTCCATTCGGATTGCGCGTCGGCGCGTCACACTGGCTTTCCGTCCATTTGGAAATCCAATGGACCGCGCCAAGTACTTTTAAACGCTACAGTTTTGGCATTCACGGATCGATTTTGGCGCGGCGCTGCTCTATTCGGCTTGTTGGAGCCGTCGTGAATAACCGACTTTAATATTGTATTGTGTTGTTTCCAGATATGAATGCCACTGCACGGCTCGTTACACGGGTAACAACTGCGAGGTGGACGCGGGTGATCCGTGCGCATCGTCGCCGTGCCAAAATGGCGGTCGGTGTGTGGAGGACGCGCGCGGCGACTACGCTTGCGTGTGTACGGCGCGCTACCATGGTTAGTATTTGTACACGTGTACAATAGGGAATATTTAGTCAGTGTCATTGTATACCGCTATAATGCCACGATTCAATTCAAACGTGCTCAACATTTAAATTAGTCAACTGTCTTGTCTAATGCTAAGATCTTTATAACATACATACAGTCAGACATTCCCGGTCGACCACGTCTAGGGTGATATTCGTTTGCGCGTTCGACGTGTATCGACCTGAGCGCGGTATCATTATCTACCTGCAACGAACAAGCCAAAAATTTCTTAAGTGGACGACCGCGAATGTCCCTGACTGTACATACATTCAATCACGCCTCTTTCCCGTAGGGGTAGGCAGAGACCACTTCCTTCCACTTGCTATGATCCAGACAAACTTCCCTCACTTCCTCCACACTCATACACGTGCGTCGGTATAGGGTCTCCTGACCTGGCCCATTCTTAATACGTCCCCGATCTTATCTTTATATCATGACCTTATTTATTCCAGGTATGCACTGTGAACTGGAAGTTTCTGAACACCCGCTATGTGTGGCCGACCCTTGCCGCAACAACGGTAGCTGTAGCGTTCCGATCGGAGCCGACAACTACTTGTGTACATGCCCCCCTGGTAAGTTGTAGAGATATCACAGGACACTATAGTATATCTAGACCGACGCCAACCACTTCTTTTATTTACCTCTTGAAGACTCCTATACTCCTGGTACTTTGGCAAAGAATTAGTAGTGTCGGAACGCCTCGCTAGGCTGTGGAACCCAGGATCCGTAGCTTGGTAGGGCTATCGCGTCGGCTGATGTCACATTTTGCAGGCTTTACTGGTCGCAAGGACGTCAAATACTTCTTTTATTTATCCGTTGAACACTCCTATACTCCTAGTACTTTGACAAAGAATTAGAAGTGTCGGAACGCCTCGCTAGGCTGTGGCACCCAGAACCGGTACCTTTGTAGCCCGGGTCACTACCAACCAATAGGCTAACCGCTTCATGGCTAACGATGTCACATTTGGCAGACTTTACTGGTCGTAACGACGCCAAACACTTCTTTTATTTGGCTCTTGAAGGCTCCTATACTCCTAGTACTTTGACAAAGAAAACTCGTCGCTAGGTAGCTGTGGCACCCAGGATCGGTAGCTTTGTAGCTCGGGTCACTACCCAATAGGCTAACCGCTTCATGGCTAACGATGTCACATTTGGCAGACTTTACTGGTCGCAACGATGCCAAACACTTCTTTTTCTCAAAAATGTCCGGAAATGTTGACATTCCTATCTACATATTGAGACGCGAAGTACATAGTTTACTGACAGTTCTCAAATTAAAAAAAAAAACATTGCGTGCTCGCTACACAAGCCCGCAATGTTGCATACAAATTCCATTACTATCTAGCTTGTAACTTTTTAAAAAGTGAAAAGGGCCATAATAAAATGCGGGCACAAGTCTTATACATCCAAATTTTACTCGAAACATAACTTTTTTATTTGTGCCTGGAATAGCTTATGTTTTTTTTAAAACAACAATTGCGTTTCTCCTTGTCATAAACAAAAAGGCGGTAAGGAGTGATGGTTTTTCACATGAAGTTTCTGTTTGTATGCAATTCAAAAAATGAGTTCAAGCGATGAAGATTTGACTCCAACACAAATTTTTTCTTGCAATTTTTGAGAAAAGCACTATATTTGCCTCGGCAGGAACAGCAATTGCGGGCTTCGTATTTTTAAACGGACTCGCAAGCTCGTCCGTTTAATCCAATACTCGGCCCGCAATTGCCTACTTCCATGCCTAGGCAATAATGTACTATTATTTACCTCTTGAACACTCCTGTACTCCTAGTACTTTGACAAAGAAAACTCGTCGCTAGGTAGCTGTGGCACCCAGGACCGGTAGCTTTGTAGCTCGGGTCACTACCCAATAGGCTAACCGCTTCATGGCTAACGATGTCACATTTGGCAGACTTTACTGGTCGCAACGATGCCAAACACTTCTTTTATTTACCTCTTGGACACTCCTGTACTCCTAGTACTTTGACAAAGAAAACTCGTCGCTAGGTAGCTGTGGCACCCAGGACCGGTAGCTTTGTAGCTCGGGTCACTACCCAATAGGCTAACCGCTTCATGGCTAACGATGTCACATTTGGCAGACTTTACTGGTCGCAACGACGCCAAACACTTCTTTTATTTGGCTCTTGAAGGCTCCTGTACTCCTAGTACTTTGACAAAGAAAACTCCTCGCTAGGTAGCTGTGGCACCCAGTATCGGTGGCTTTGTAGCTCGGGTCACTACCCAATAGGCTAACCGCTTCATTGCTAACGATGTCTCACATTGCAGGTTTTACTGGTCGTAATTGCGAGACCGACGTCGACGAGTGTGCCTCAGCCAGCGCCTCCGGCGCCTGCCTCAACGGCGGGCGTTGCGTTGACGCCGTGAACAACTTTACCTGTGACTGCTCTAATACAGGTTAGAACGACTCGTGCGCCGAAGTTTCTATACCGCCCAACTTACACTTGACCGGTTATTAATTTAGGTTTACTTTTTATATAACGCCTTTCCGTGACTGACTGACTGGGAGACAGCCTAAACCGCTGGAAAACTTGAAATTTGGAAATCGATCTCAACTGGAAGAAATCAGGGCGATAAGTCGGAAATTGATTCTACGTACAAAGTCGCTGGCGACCTTTGCTGTTCAATGTGTATTTGTAGATGATATGTCTCAAATAATTCTAGGGTACACTGGCGCCAGATGCGAAACCAATGTGAACGAGTGCGAAGAGGAGAGAAACATCTGCGGGCATGGCATGTGTTACGATCTTTACGGGACCTTTGTGTGCTTCTGCCAGCCGGGGTACATCGGCGAACGGTGCCACAAGGTCAGTACTATAGTTTACGTGACGGTTGCGTAATGCTAATTACGCAGAGTCTCGTACAGTACTTTATCTACACATATTATAAGTACTCTAAGATGGGTTCAGAAGCCGAAAGGCAAATGACCAGCATTACCTTACCTGTGGTAGTAGGTGACAGCGATGACAGTTGTAAAGTAATTTTGAAATTACGTTATCGAATATCGTAAGGTAATGAGATCCAAATTTGGAACATCTTCCAAAATTAACAGCTGTCATCGCTGTCACTTACTACCACAGGTAATGCTGGTCATTGCCTACGGGTTTTGAACGCTAGAGGACTTATGATATGCGTGTAGATAAACAATATTAAAATATCACATTGTAATGGATGAATTAATGTGGAAGAAGCGAAAGAGATTTGTCAGGATCGTAGCAGGTGGAAAGAAGTGGTCTCTGCCTACCCCTCTGGGAAACAGGCGTGATTTAATGTATGTATGTACATTCTAACGGTGGCAGGTGGAGTAATTTCCAATCGTCTCCCCTCTCTGCCAGCTTCTTGACCTCTTTATACGACACGACATGCACCTTCTCTTTGATTTGGTCCATGTAGCTTCTTCTTGGCCTTCAATCTTTCCCTCTATAATGTTTTTGATCAGCATGTCGTGCTTCAACAAATGGCCAATCATCCCTCCTCTTCTGTTCTCTATAATCTCCAATATCCTTCTTTTCTCCTTTACCCTCGCCAATACTTCTTGAAGTTCTTCATTAGATACCATTTCCGTCCAACTAATTCCTTCCACCCTTCTCCAGCACCCAAACGCTTCCAGCCTCTCTCTGTCCCTCTTTATTAGGGTCCATTCCTCGCTTCCATATAGAGAGTGGTGGTAGGACCTCATGCAGAGTCCGTCCGAATCGCTACCATCATCTGATCCTATAACTTACCACCAAGCAGCATTTGCACTGTTGTGTTATGAAGATAAGGTGGACTTACACGTCTATCCCACTAGTCCCATTGAATTGTCCCATAATTGGACAACCGAGACTTTTTCCTCACAAAAGTCCAAGGTAGAGTTAGTTTTGCAGCAGGCCTAAAGGGCCAAACCATTCAGAAAAAGGAGCTCCGCCGTAGCGGAGCTCCGTCAACACTATCAAATTGATTTCTGCGATGAGGAAAATGATGGTACATATTAAGCGCACACAGGCGCTTACCAAACTCAAAGAAGGATTAGTTTCTCAATTAGTCTGTATAATATTATCGTACTAGTGACCCGCCCTCGCTTCGTTTCGGCTTATATGAGTTTTCTGTAACACCCGTGCTCCGGAATTTATTATCGAAAAATCTTTCCTTTTAAATCACTGTATCTATTTATGAAAACCGCATTCAAATCCGTTGCGTAGTTTGAAAGCGCGTACATACATACACAGGTACAGATAGCGGAAAGCGACTTTGTTTTATACTATATGTTACTCGGTGCCTCGTGTGGTTGCCGAGTTAGAATAGTGCCACTCCATGTCTTCCCGTGGATGTCGTAAGAGACGACTAGGGGAATAAAGGCTTGTAGTACTGTTAGGCGATGGGCTTGCAACCTGTCACTAATACGCTGGTAAACATCTTAGCCTAATTGTGCAAATTGTGGTTATAGAATTATCAACAAGTTTTTAGAGATGTTTGTAATTTTGTGTAGCTCTGCCTACCCCACTCTGGGAACGAAGGCGTGAGATTATGTATGTGTGTTACTCGATTTCTCCGCCAATTGTCAACCGATTTCAATCTCCAGTACCCTTACCATGAGTTACCATTACCGTACTGGCGAGTCGATTCTGTCTCTGACGCTATAACAATACTGTGAGTGACAGAGAATTCGACTTGCTTGCGAGTGCGGTAATTGTAATTCATATTACTTCATATTAAGGTTTCTTTTTAAATAAATTCATATGAGATTATAGTTTTTAACACGTGTAATGTTACAGTTAGGACAGGTATCCCCCTGCGCGTCGAACCCCTGCGGCGCCGGCGGCACGTGCGTGGAGGAGGGCACCGACTTCCGCTGCCAATGCCACCGCGGCTGGCTGCCGCCGCTGTGTTCGCCGCCGCCGCCGCCGGCCTGCGACCACCCCTGCCCGCCGCGTTCACACTGCAAAGACTCCGGTAACTATACTCTGATTATTAGTAGCGATGGGCCGACTAGTCGACGACTAGTCGGGAAAGCCGACTATTCGGCATCATTTCTAGTCGGTGATTAGTCGGCAAAAAATGCCGAATATTCGGCACTTTGTTGCCTATTGGAAATATTGTCAAAAATGACCGCACACGCGATTTTCTTTTCGACATAGTTATAAAAAGCACTAGGTAGTTCGTTTTGATAGTATAATTAGGGTGATAATAGTTATTTTTGTCGTGCAGAAAAAACGTAAACAAAATTGGTCAAAACATGGTAGGGATAGGTAACAAAGCGCGACGGACGAAGCGAAACGAACGTTTCCGAGTTCACCCGAACTTGGCAAAATCCTACGATCGCCATTGCCGACTAGTCGGCCGATTAATCGGCAAATTGAAAACCGATTAGTCGGCTGACTGGCCAGTCGGCAAAATCCGTAGTCGGCCCATCTCTAATTATTAGAAGATGCCTGTGTCGGTTCTATTTCGTATTTTCAATCACTTACTATAACTTCGTCACGACCGCGCGCGCGCCTGCTCTGAAAGGAAAAACAGGTTTTCATATATTGAGACTGTGATTTGTGGCTGCTTTTAAATCTTTAAAAGCAGTGTGGAAGAAGAGCAGTGAACCCTCAGCAAAATGAATATTAGGGTGGTCCAAAAAACAAAAGTGTGTAATATTGTTTCTCCACAAGTTTCTTTTTATTTCACAATACACAAAAATACGCTATACCAAGTTTTATAGCTATTGAATAAACTTTACAGGTCGCCCATAATGTTAAAATTGTTTCATATAAAAATGTATAGAGCTTCACACATCTAACAAAGATATCGAATGAGAAAGTCTTTGGACAGATCTTGACACTGTATCCCGAGCTGCAGCAGCAGTAAACAATATTCTACTTCTGTTTTAAGTTTTTGCTAAGTTTACTAGATATCGTTTTGTATGAGAATGAGATCTTTTTGGCATAAACTAAACGCTTTGGGCGACCAGTAAACGATCACATAACAAGTTTAAATTTGACACATAAGTAACTAATTTATAGCAAACAAAAATAAGCCTTGTGGAGGAAGGATTTGATATAGTTTTTTTTTCTTCATACTATTTTGGACCACCCTAATGAATATGAAAGACCTTCGTTCACTCAAGACTGAGCCCACCTGTAAGTTCCTCAATTCGCTTTTCTTTCTCGTCGGTTTTTAATGTCAATTAAACATAGTTTACGCAACATATTTTATAGTCACAAGCGATGTGTTTAAATAAGGCGATAAATTATTTAAATTCCTGAACGGCGTGGCTAGGTTTGTACCGATGTAGTTATGTTTTCATGTTTATTTGGGCACATAAAGCGAAAGAAACAAGTGTAATAAGTGTTTATATGAGCTGTCAAATGAATCATCTTAGAATAATCAGAGTTATATACCCACTTACTAATAAACGTTGAGTAACGGTGGTATAGCTATACAATGTTTTGTCCTTATCTGTCATTGTGACATGTGAATTTGACAGATAAGGACAAAACATTGTATAGCTATACCACCGTTACTCAACGTTTATTAGTAAGGGGGATAGTGTATATAATAGAATAGAAAATATTTAAACAACGCACACTAAAGAACATTATTGGAAAAATATAAAGTATTTATAAAGAATACATTATAGTCTGTGTCAATTGTGATCCGCAAATGACTCTCAAGCTCAAGGGCAAATTTTTAAGACCATGGTAAGACCGGTCGTCATGTATGAGTCGGAGTGTTGGCCAACCAAGGAGGAGGATGAGGAAAGAGTGGATGTGTGGCGTTACTAGAATGGATAAAAGTAGGAATTGGAGATGGGCCGACTACGGACTTTGCCGACTGGCCAGTCGGCCGACTAATCGGTTTTCAATTTGCCGGTTAATCGGCCGACTAGTCGGCAATGCCGATCGTAGGATTTTGCCAAGTTCGGGTGAACTCGGAAACGTTCGTTTCGCTTCGTCCGTCGCGCTTTGTTACCTATCCCTACCATGTTTTAACCAGTTTTGTTTACGTTTTTTCTGCACGACAAAAAAACAATTATAACCCTAATTATAGTATCAAAACGAACTACCTAGTTCTTTTTATAACTATGTCGAAAAGAAAATCCCGTGTGCGGTCATTTTTGACGATATTTCCTATAGGCAATAAAGTACCGAATATTCGGCATTTTTTGCCGACTAATCACCGACTAGAAATGATGCTGAATAGTCGGCTTTCCCGACTAGTCGTTGACTTGTCTGCCCATCTCTAGTAGGAATGAATATATTAGAGGAAGTTTGAAAGTAGATGGTGGAAAAGTTGAGGAGGAATAGATTGGCGTGGTATGGGCATGCACTGAGGAGGGACGAAGGTGACATAACTAAGAGAAATGAGAATGAATGTTGATGGATATAGCGGTAGAGGACCAAAAAAGGTGTGGATGGACTGTGTGAAGAATGATATGTCTATGAAAGGTGTGAGTACTGAGCTAACAGCAGATAGAGGAGAGTGGAAGAAGACATGATAAGCAAGGATCGGAAAAACGCCCGTCATTTTGAAAACATAACCCTGTTCCGTACAGGAGAGACTTCCTTCTGATGTTAATTAAAAATATGATTAGGTATTTTACATTTATTATACCATTATTATACCATTATTAATGAATAAAACCATAATGGTTATGGGAAAAAACACTTTCGCCAATCAAAAAGAATGTTTTTTTTTAAATTTTCGCCTGTTATTCCATAACGACGTGAATTTAGGACCTATTTATGAGTCGAAAAAGTTTGTTCACAGTTTACGGAGGACATTGGGGCAATCGTTGACATTGGTTTACTGTTTGTATGTGTGTTTGTGTTTTCTAATTAACATTTCGGTGTCATTCATTAATAAAATTGTCGCTAAGTACATATAAATTATTGTATAATAAATATATAAAATACCTAATATTTTTAATTAATATCAAGGAAGTCTCTGCTATACGGAACAGGGTTATGTTTTCAAAATGACGGTCGTTTTTCCGATCCTTGATGATAAGACGTGATAAGTGCAGGAGGATTATGATAGTCTGTGTCAATTAATATCACCTCTCTAAATAATTCCTTTTTCACAACACTTCTCGGAAATATGGCCATAGATGGTCTTGTTTGGGGTCACAAAACGTCACTTATAAGGACAGACCATCTATGTTTTTGTCGGCGTGTTTGCAGATTGGTCGAGAACATTGTTGTCCAACTTTAAGAACCAATGAAAATCAATCAATAAATTTTTATGTCATAGCTCCTTAAAATGAAAAGTTGAAATCGACCAAGCAGAACACTCCATTTTGTGTCGTAAAATATTAGGTGTATTTTCGCTAAAAGATACACAGACTAAAAACTATGCCACTGCTTTTTTTTAAATGTATTTCAAAGTTGGCCCCTAACCTCGAACCACTAGAGATGAATTTACATGGGAGATGATGGCGAAACAAATACAATTTTATATGGAGTTGACATCTTCATCTCGCATACGCCACGAGAATAGGGTCCAGATTAAAAAAAAAGTTATCTATGGTAAAATTGGCGGCGATGTCACATTAACATGAATTAAAATTTCAGTTTTGAATATGAACTTTTATTATATTTCCTCTCAGTAGTTGTGAAAAGCACTATGTCTGCCTCGGTAGAAAGTGCAATTTATGGACTCGTACACTAGAGGGCCTCAACTACGTTTCGGCCATCTATATGACTCGTCCAAAAATCGCGTACTTTCTATCCTCTGCAACAATGTACTATTTACACCAAAGATGTCAATTTACTGAGCATAATTACAAGTCCAACTGTACCAATTTTTTTTCTGTTCCCAGGTCTGCCAAGCATGGTGACTGGTATCATGATAGCTAAGCAAGTCATGTGCGTCTGCGACATCGGTTATTATGGTAAGTAATATATTTCATTTGCTTAGCCGCTTAACTTAGTGTAAACAATAACTTTAACAAAAAGCAAGCTTTCAAACCCGACTGTTCAGTTGCTAACCAACTTTCAATTGTTATAAATCCTAAATGATCATTAAAAATGAAAAATGATGACAGAAACCTAAAGATGATTTTTAAATCTCTATTCAATGATACCCCACTTGTCATACTTGGTCGACTTTTTTTATTTTATTTGCACAATAATGGCGTCTGATTGCCGCCATATTGAATTTTGATTACTGTCATGTCTTCAGTGACACTCACCAGATTCAGACAAATTGATTGACATAAGAATCATCAAAATCGGACAACGGGTTTAGTTTTTATAGTGCCACAAAGGAACAAACATACATATATAAGCTGTGAAACACATTACCCTCCTCCTTCGATATCTATCGAACCATGCTCAGTGTAGGGTTGCGAAGCCGTTACTACAAACACAAAACATCTCGAAAATCTATTTGGAGGAATTATACTTCGTTCGGATAGGTATTTAACTAAATGTAAACAAACCAAACCACGTGACTCGGTTCAACAGCCAATCAAAGCTGTTCGCTCGAGCTTTGACGTATCAGTGTCCTGCTCCTATAGGCTGACTAACTATGTCACGTGGTTTTTTATGTTTACATTTAGTTAAATACCTAGCCGAACGAAGTATAGATGATGTTGAGTAGGTATAAACACTTCAGTCGCCTGTATCTCAAGAAGCAATCAAGTCTACTTAGTCGGGATAGTTTTCTTTTTAAATTCGTTAAACAATGGGCTTTTCACGATATTTTCCAGATTGTTAGTATTTGTAGTTTTGGCTGTAGGGGTTGACGCGGAACTGTAGCGTAAAAGCGTAAAGGGCACTTTAAGGAGTGAAATATACAGAAGGGGCGCGGCGCAGGTAAGGCATGTGCTGCGCCCCAAACCTTTTTCATACAAAATGTACGAAAACGTCAAGTTGTGAAATACACACAAAAGACGCGGCGCGCTTCCTGTAGGCGCGGAAAAGGCATGCTTTCGCCCCGTCTCGCCGCGTCCTCGCGCTTCCTCTCGCTTGCTTGCCTCTTTCGTATAATTTAGCATCGCTGCTGCGACTTTTCCACACCTTAACGCGTCTTTGCCTGCGCCGCACCCGCGCCTCGCCTACGCCCCGACTGCGCTGCGTCTGCGCCGCGCCCCTTCTGTGTATTTCACGCCGAGTTCAATATATCGTAAACGATTTTCCAAATCTAAAATTACCTGTTCGTAGTAAATATTTGTGTTTTGTACGACTTTTAAATTAATGTTCTTTGGGTTCCCTTGGAAAGAGCCACGATCTTTAAATAATGTTTGTTGGCTATTTTGGACCTAGATTAATTATTGACAAAACACTACAAGCTGCATCAAAATTCGTTCATTATTTTTGAAGTTACCCTCTGTTAGTAGTTATACTTGTTAACAATTTTATTTACAAACGGGTTGTCTGCCTTTTGGCAAAACTATGGTTGGCACAATGTATCATTTCCCAACCGTTTCATTTGCCCCGCTTTTTTTCTGTAACTGTAAATATTTCAGGATTTTTATAAAATCTAACCTAACCTTACCTAAAGGGTTCTACACGATGGTACTGAAATAAATCCTGAAATATTTACAGTTACAGAAAAAAAAACCGAGTTGGGACATGAAACGGTTGGGAAAGGATACATTTTGCCAAATGATTTTCGGCCAAAAGGCAGGATGCCGAACAATTTTGCCTGTCACTACAATTAGGATATACAATTTTTGTGTATTCTAATATCCTCTATCATCTGTTTTTTTTCTACAATTTTTTTATATTTCGTCGGTGATACTAAAACCGCGCAACCAACCAGTCTTAGAAAAAAGGTGCATTTTGCTCCTCAATAAAAATATTACTTACATGGTTTTGCTGTTTCACCGACGATTTGCTATTTATTTACATGTCGCACTGCTAGATCAAAACAGTAGTAACTCAAAATGCAACTGTATTTTAAAATCAACTTTAATACCACTTCTATGAACTTAAAACCAACTAGCAAGGATTTTGAGTTAATACTGTTTTCATCTAGCAGTGCGATGTAGCCCTACTACTAAGCTATTATTTCCCCCTAAGGAGCCCCAGGGTTGTCACCCAACTGCACTACGCTAGAGCAAGCATGTGAGTCAGGGGTGTGCCAAAACGGCGCAACTTGCAGTCTAGGAGAAGATCATTTTAATTGCACGTGTGCCCCTGGATACAAAGGTACGTAAAAAAGTGGGTTCGGTCCCGTTGGCCTTACTTGCATTTAGCCTCGGCGAGCAGAGCACCTTAGTTGTATTTTGTCCGGGTAGCAAAATGCGTTGGTCTGTAAAACGCCCTCATTGCTATAAGGCAGAGTATAGACGGAATGACTTGGCTGTAAAACGACTTAATATCATAATGTTTTAAAAGGTAAATGGTCTGAATAATCTTCACTTATGTAGACAAAACAATCAAGACCTTACACAATTGAGTCATTCTGCCTACTTGTGCATTTCACGACCTAGACGTTTTGCTAACTAAGTCTTACTGAAACTAAGACAATTTTGTAACCATGGCATTAGATAAACAAGTCATTTTGCATACTTGGTCAGTGTACTACTGAGACGTTTTGCTCGCCAAGGCTAAATGCAGGTAAGGCCAACGGGACCGAGCCCAAAAAAGTTTATTCTATAAAATAAAATTTCAAGTCCCTTATTCAGGAAATGTACAGTCACGAACTCAAATTTGGAACCCACCTTAGGTCCAAAGTCATTCTGACATTCTACAACAATAAGGTCGAGTCTCCTTGAAAATTTTATGACAGGTAGGGAGTTCCTATATCGACAAACTCAATTATCGATGCTTTTTCCATATACTAGTGATCGCCCCCAGCATTGTATGTATTTTTTGCAAGTATTGTTCCGAGTAAGCATGAAGTTCAAAAGCATATTCAAAAAAAAATTTACCTCCGCAGAAATTGAAAAGTCATTTAGCCACCTGAAATAGATTTATCACTTTTATCACCCAAGACGGAGAGGTTTGTAGGGAGAGAGGACAATAGAGAGATCTCTCTCCAGGCGGGTGTTATGCCTGGGGACCGAAGTCCATTGGGATGAAGTTGGAAGTTGTATATATGTCAACTGACTGGAGAAACTTCGTTAGCGCGTTGTAGAACACTTTAGTTGCGCTGTCTGACGCTGGTGGCGCTAGCGAGGTAGCGAGTTGGTTGATACAAGTTGCCGTGAGATGTCGCTAGGTTTATTGCCCGAAAGTTTGGAACAAATTCTGATCGTTTATTTTAACAATAGTAGATGGGACAGTAATGAAGAAAAAAATAATGATGAGTAAAGTTTCAAAAACCTTTTTGAAAAATGAATAATTACGTTGTTATTTTGTAAAATATTTACACTTTTAATTAAAAAAAAATATATATAGGCAAAACTTGGAGTTATAGGGTGACGGCACCGATGATGGACACTTTTAGCTGACAGGCACCAGTAATGGACACTTCACTCTTAATTCAAATTGTATACGGACCAAAATTGATTGTTATTCATTTGTTGCAAAACAAATGAATAACCCTTATCTTCTATAAAATAAGAATCAAGTGTTCATTATTGGTGCCTTGTCCATTACTGGTTCCATCACCCTACCTGTCAGAAAATTTTGCCCCCTGGATTCCTATGTCTGCCTATAAGTTACAAATGATTTGGCATCTCTAATGACATTGAACGACTTCAAGCCTATTTTTCTTGAAATGGGTCACAAATTAACGATCGCGATAGTACAGTAATCCTATTTTAGTATGAATGTATTGAACGAAAGAAAAATAAAAACAATACAATGAAGAGAAAAAGAGATACACGGGCGAACTTATCACTTTAAAGTGTGTTTTTTTAATTTATGTGTCTGTGTTATTACACATAAATTAAAGGTAAAAAATTAAAGGTTTTTGCCTTTATACAGTGTTTAAATGGAATACGAGCAAACATTTTAACGACGGTTAATATGAATCCCAATTAACATAAAAACATGTGTATCGTTAGCCTCGTGTGGTTGCCGAGTTAGAATAGTGCCACTCCATGTCTTCCCGTGGATGTCGTAAGAGACGACTAAAGGAATAAAGGCTTGTAGTACTGTTAGGCGATGGGCTTGCAACCTGTCACTAATACGCTGGTAAACATCTTAGCCTAATTGTGCAAATTGTGGTTATAGAATTATCAACAAGTTTTTAGAGATGTTTGTAATTCTGTAGCTCTGCCTACCCCACTCTGGGAACGAAGGCGTGAGATTATGTATGTGTATCGTGAACATAAGTTGTATTACTTTTTTTCATCCAAATTAATTCGCTACGCAATCAGAAATAGCCCAATTAAACTGCAATTAACTGAGGCTTAAATCTTCGTTTACATTGTACATTGCTGCTCGATGGGATCTTTAAAAATTAATTGCGATGTATTAGAGTTACTAACGAAATTCCACATTTACATGACTTGTAGAGCCATAACCTACAGCTAGTTTAAATGTTTGCTCGTATTCCATTTACACACTGTATTAAGATTTTATTACAAATGTGATATAATTAAAGTTTTGTTTGAATCTTGTGGTCCTTATAACGAAACAATCAAAATTTTCCTTTATCGAAATATGGTTGGGAACCGCTGCTCTAGAGAAAGGTAGCCTAAAGTCGATAATAGTCTGACCAGCGAGTCGTGGCATAAGCATTTTATTCTAAATTATTCTTTACATAGCAACAATTTTACCTATGAAAAAAGCTGTCACATTATGCGTACCTACTATCCAGTTATGCATTTCGTGTTGCCAGCTGGTGTTATTTGAAATTTGTCCTCATTTTTTGTGTGACCACTCACTGGTCAGGCTCGAGCTGATATTTTTTTAAACAGCTGGACTAAGGCACTTCAATAGAGGGAAAATTCCTTGCGTACCGTAGGGGTACATTATCAAAGGATTTTCGAAAATCGTCCCCCAACAAGAAATAGGGGGAATAGCTGAAAAAAAATACTACGCGTAAGAAATTGCGGGCGTCCTTAAGATACATATAAATAGCGTTGTGTATTGTTTGGTGCATATCATTTGTTCGTCTGAAACATTTGTGTTTGTTTGTTTTTATTCGTGAATGCTTTGGGACGATAATTATAATAGATGTTTCATACGGTTTACTAATGTTTGGTCAAAAATCTTTTCCCAAAGTATCACTTCCCAAACTATTTTACTCAAATTATCATTTGGCAAAAAATCATAAGTCAAGACAACTTTTCGCAATTTAAACAGTTAGCAAATTCTTTTTAAGCAAATTATTGTTTAACAAATAACTACTTGGTCAAGTTTAATTTTACCAAATTTCATGAAGTCAAATGTATTGTTTGGCATAACATACTCTTCCCAAAATATTGTATGGCATACGATTTACATCGTAACTGAGTAGTGCATAGGATAAAATTTACGGTATGATTATCTTTCCTTAAGTGGGTAGTTTTCTTACTGCGTGCTGGCGCATAACCATCGTATTTGCGCAAACTTGGTATTTGTTTTTACTGAAAGTAGATACGATGGATGGAGTTATTTCCGTGATACAGTAGACGAAGCCCCGCTATGCGGGGCTTCTATTCTGCGTAGATTGGCCCTTCGGGCCTGATAAACTCTAACCTAACCTAAACCTACTTACCTAATTTTAACCTAAACTAACCTAACTGGACATGCTATAAATTGAGAGTGCAAAATAAAAAAAATAACAAGATTTTTTTTGGAATATAATATTTGCCAAAGGAAAATGTTTGCTTAATAAACGTTTGTCTTAATAAAACATGACAAAGTAAAATTATGCCAAATGATAATTTGACCAAATGAATAAAATGCGAAATGTAAATGTGCTAAAGATTCGTTTGGGAATTGAAACTACTGCGATAAGTTTTTTGGAAGTGAAATTTGGCGAAAAATACTTTGACCAAACGGCAGTACACCGTTTCATACATACAGGGTCGATGACAGATAATTGTAAATATATATAAAATTCGCAAAAAAAAAACGAAAAAACTACTGCATTATCTTGATCATCGGGCATGAGGCACATGTGCCTCATGGACGTACCAGTAAAGTCATCCATGAGGCACATGTGCCTCACAGGACAGGGAACATGTTAAGATATTTGTGTTTGTATTTCGCACGTTAAACGCAACAGCGACAGAAAATTACGAAAAATACTATTTGAATAGTGACAAATGAACTTTTGTATGAGTTCCTTTTTTGCATAATGTCACTGTTACATTTAACTTGCGATTTGTTTTTGTAAATGTGATCATGTCACGAGACCGAAGCCATACATCTTAGGTGCGTACTGCGAGCTGGCTGCTGGCAAGGCCCTATCGGATCTGAAGGCGCCGCCGGAGCGCTGCATGGCGCAACCTTGCGTGCATGCCGAGACATGCACCGATCTGGTAAGAAAAAAGGCACTTATTCACTAGACAGACACACAAAAATACATACACACTGACATTTTTCAAAAATGTGGCGTTATCTATGAAAACGGACCTTATTGTCGATGGCGCTTCCGCCATTATTAAACATGCTCCGATATAAATACAACGTCGCGTGACGCAGTGCGGCGTAAGCGCCATTGACAATAAGGTCCGTTTTCATAGAAAACGCCACATTTTTGAAAATTAAAAACATTGATACTTATCAGAAAAATAGACAATGATTTACCACGGTTGGAATGAGTTTCGCATTACCTTCTTAATGCGTTCTGAAAAAGAGTGGAATGCGCTTCCGGCGTCGATATTTCCCAGTGCTACAATCTGAACCTATTTAAGGCCAGGGTGAATAGACATTTAGGTGAGCTCACTTCATCGTCGTCCAACGTCAAAAGCAAACCAATTTAGTACAAAAAAAATGCAGCCACCATGGTTGGTTGTAACAATGTTAAAATATCGATAAATATTAAATACCGTAAAACGGGGTGAGTAGGGACACAACCTAAAATAAGTCATAAGTTGCCACAAATAAGAACAATTATTAAATTGACAATAACGTCACGTCTATTGGAAATAATTTCAGTCTTATAATTAGTAACATATGCTTCATTTTACGTTATGTCCCTACTCACCCCGTTTTACGGTTAGTTAAAACCGCTTTAGTTTAAAAAGTGTATTAAAAAGTGGTAGTCGTTTACTATGACAAAAAATATTAGGTGACTTCTAAACGTCGGCTGTTTTACACAAAAAAAACGTCGGTTAATTAAATACAGGGTGTCCCAGAACTTGTCGTAAATATTAAGGTATAAGAAAACCTCCTGGAAAGGACGGGAATATAGTTTTAACTTTCCAATATTTTAATTACCTAGTTTAGGAGTTGTTGACGTTTTAATTATACTGGTAAAGAACGCTACCTTGCTAAAAATAGCTATAATTTATGATTCTGAGACTTAATATCTAATACTCAGTAACGTAGTAATTTATTGAATTACACCATAATTCAATAATATTAACGTTTTCAAAATAAATCCATACTTTCTCAGCCACAGAAGCATTTCTCGTTTTTAAACAACTTTGACACTTCGTACTAAAAAACATATCTTTAGACAACGTGACATCTTATCTCGAAAGTTGGTGCAGTTAATCATAAATTCGAAATTGTGCAATTTCGAACTTGTAATTTCGAACTACTGAATTTACACATTTACTCGTCCTTAATTGTTTTCATTCGCTTATTATGTATGTGACGGGCTTTATGTGCTTTGATTTTTGCTCTTATATTTTCATTTGAGATATGTCAATTTGATTTTAGTGTTATTTATTTGTTTTTTGTTTAATAATTATGACAATTAAGAGGTTTATTTTTATGTACTAGTAGTAGTTGCATAATTTGGCATTCAAAAATCGTGTGATATTATGAAAATCGATACGCCACGCTAGTGCTTTAATGCCTATCATTATGCAACTGCTATAATATGAAAAAAAAAACGCTCACATGTCACAGTTTGTATCTATTATTTTACCCTCAGCCGTCCGGTTTCCGTTGCGATTGTGAGGCGGGCTGGACCGGTGCTCGCTGCGACGTTGCGGAATCGTGCGTGACCCGCCCGTGTCTGAACGGTGGTACGTGTGAAGACGGCTTGTGCGAGTGTCGCGCGGGCTACGTCGGTGTGGCGTGCGAGGCTGCGGCAGACTGCCGCGCGGCGGGCTGCGCTAACCAACAGGTTAGTCGGGTAGATACAAGTCCCATACATCACAGAATCGTTGGTCAACCGTCGAGTCGTCGTGAAACGTTTAAAGTTAAGTGTACCTTATTATACTAACACACTTTTTTAAATTTAAGTGTTATTTTTGCATTGACAACTTTACATACATAATGTACAGTCAAGGAAATTTCCACCACTTTGACCACTTTGGACTATGTCAAAGTGACGTTTTGATTGATTATGTCACTTTGACCTAGTCGAAAATGGTCTAGGGATTATTTTCCTTCACTATACTAACAAATCGTTGTGGAGGCGTGGAAATTATTACTTTTGTCGTACTTATGAGGCTACTAAACCTGTAACTCTAGACAAGATAGATACAAAATAAATTACTGTTTTTTTTTAATTTTATTCGCAATTGTATTAAAAAATGCCATTTGATACACGTGCGGAACTGTCATGTTCACTCGTCCCGAGTCTTGTCGCTTGCAGCCAAGACACCTCAGAACTCTTGAAAAATGACATACTTTCCGCACTTGCATCAAAATGTACTATTTTAGCACTGGTATTATCCCCGTATTAACCGAGGTTGTCACACCAGGAGTGCGTGGAGCAGGGCGGAGCGTGGCGTTGCGGGGCTCCGGCGGCGGACTCGGCCTGCGCGTCATCCCCCTGCAACAACGGCAGCTGTCTCGCTCTCGACACGGGGCTATTCAAGTGCCAATGCCCCCCCGGGACCAGCGGTAAGCATATTACTTGTACCTGTACCTTAGTATACAAAAAGCGAACTTAATGCCGTAAGGCATTCTCTACCAGTTATACTTTAGGCAAAGCAGAATTTGTGGTGGCGGTGCAACATAGGGTCTAACTATCTATACATAATAATATACACCTATATCGATAAAATAGAATACAGAAATAAAAACAAGATATTTTGATACCCGGTAACTACCAAAATTTCTTGATTTCTGTCTTAAGACACTAAAACCATTTTTTTTTTTCAATATACATATATACATGCGTATATGTATATATATAAATATATATCGGGTTTCGAGCGGTATGTAGAGGTAAACATGAAGTCAGAAATCAATATATTAATTAATTAATCTACCGACTATCTAATACCAACTCTACTCTATACCAACTGACTTAAATCTTATTTAGTAAACACTTCAACCGATGTTTTACGCCATTAAATCTGTTTTTTTTACCTAAGTGCGGAGCGACTCAGAAGCGTGGCGCTCGCACTGGCGGACGTTTTGCGACGATTAAGACAAGTTAGTTGGTATGGATTTTAAGCCATAGCAGTTTTTTCAAGTAATTGTTCAAAATTCGTGTTAGTGCTAACAAAGTTTCTTAACCTCGTAAGGCCCACGTCAAATTTCGTTAGTTCTAAAAAGAATCTTATGTCAGTCAACTAAAGTCAAAAGTCACTTTGACAGAAGTCCTAAATTTAGGACATCGGGCCTTACGAGGTTAAGCTATTTATTTAAAAAAGATGATCATCATTATTTCTTCCACATTTGGTTTACGAAAAGTTTCTATTTTTTATATATCAATATGTACCTCATTGAAAGTCGATAAATGAGACTTCACTATGACAGCTCAAAAATGCCACGAATATTCCGGCCTCGGATAATAATTATTATATTGTTGGTTTATTATGGAGATCGAAATTATACAATTTATGTTATGTAAAATGATCGATGACCGGTAGCAATTTTTCGACGAAAGTATAAATAATAAGTATAATAGCCTCGTGTGGTTGCCGAGTTAGAATAGTGCCACTCCATGTCTTCCCGTGGATGTCGTAAGAGACGACTAAGGGAATAAAGGCTTGTAGTACTGTTAGGCGATGGGCTTGCAACCTGTCACTAATACGCTGGTAAACATCTTAGCCTAATTGTGCAAATTGTGGTTATAGAATTATCGACAAGTTTTTAGAGATGTTTGTAATTCTGTAGCTCTGCCTACCCCACTCTGGGAACGAAGGCGTGAGATTATGTATGTATGTATAAATAATATAAAAAAAATATGTATTAAAAATGTGTACAGTTTTATTATCGAGGTTTAAACATATCTTAAACAATAAAATATGGGTTTACAACTACGCACCTCTCACATCTGTTGGATGTAGAAAGGTCATTCTCTTTATACAAACCGGGTCCTCCCTCCAATAATAAAAGGAATGGAATAACAATATCAAACATAGAATACAATATGATAATTGAATATAATAAATTAAATTCAGTGACGTTAAATATATAATTATGGTTTTATTTTTAACAACTCAGGCTTATCCATATTAGTCATTACGTTTGACGTTAAAGTGACATAAAATGCTACCGGACGCCGATCATTAGTTATGTAAAATTTAAATGAGTACATTCGTTTTTAACAATTCATTACTCGTACACACCCACTATTAATAACCTGGTTGCACTGTACTTCTTTTGCCATAGAGCCATAGTGTCATAGAGTCGTTTATCCCAAGTCCGAGGAACGAGGTAATTTACAGATGCAATCATTAATTAATCAATACTACGAATTCTCTGACCGGTTATTGATTCATAATTGATTTATAATTAAACTCGCACACTTCAAGTCGCGTTCACATGAACCGTCAAACGTCCACAGAATATAGAAAGTGGAAATAATCGATGGAACATTTTTTTCCCCTTTTAGTGATCTGCGACCAGTCGCAAGACTATAATCAGATTTTTTGAAGTTGTAGGTGGCGTTTGTAAGGAGATTGTCCATTGACAAATTCTCTTACTCAGTTAGGGAGGTACATGAGCCCTTTTAAGTCTTTTTACATTTCTGGGTTGGAGCAGTTCTTTTACTAGCGGATTCTGATGCAGGTTGAGGCGTTGCTTGTGGCTCCTTCTGTAGCGTTCAGTTTCCGTTAGGATAGTTGGGATCTCGAGATAGGAGTGGATTTCACTGTTCTTAGCATACCATGGAGCCCCGGCAATGACTCTCAGGATGTTGTTTTGAACCCTTTGGAGACGTTGAATGTTTGATCGGCTTACTGTTGACCACATTTGAATGCCGTCTGTCCAAATAGGTTTCAAAATTGAGCTGTAGATTATCAGTTTGTTGGTGAGCGATAAGGTTGATTGTTTACCCAACCGCCAAAGCAGGTTTCTAAATCGAAATAGTAGTATCGATGGAACATGGAGAGGAAATACCTTACATGGAGAAAATAATATTTTTCTTCAAAAACTTACCTTACCTAAACAATACGCTCACTATTTTATTACACTAATCAATAATTAGGGCAAACTCTTTCCAAAAAAAAAAGTGTGCGTCTCGGGACGCCTAACAGAAGTGATAACTTAAACTAATCTAAGTTGAACTATACCGCCCCGCCCTGCCCCATTGCCGTATGCGTGAGAGAAAGGGAAGCCAGACAGACTGGCGCCGTAACGCGTTACGTAACGAAGCGGTTTACCCTCCCATAAGAAGTTAACACTTCAAAACATTAGCTCTTAGAATCTAATTTTTTCGTCAACATACGAAGGTATGTTGCGGAAACGTCGAGGTGCATATAATGTTTTTGCACGATTAAGTCCCGTTTTTACCCGACTGCCGAAGGAGGAGGGTAATGTGTTTATAAGCCTGTATATGTTTGTATGTTTGCTCCTTTGTGGCGCTCTAGAAAATAAACGCGTGGACCGATTTTGATGATACTTATATCAAGCGATTTGTCTTAATCTTGTGAGTGTCACTAAAGATATGACAGTAATCAAAATGCAACCAACCAGATAAATATAGTAAAAATTAAAAAAAGTCGTCAAATTATGACAAGTGGGATATCAGTGAATAAGTACTTGAAAATATTTTTAGCCGTTTAAAGTTGGTTAGCAAGGTTTTTAAAGCTTGCTTAACACTTACTTAACAGTATTCCTGATTATCGTGAAACTTTAAAACAAAAATAAACTAAACCAGTTCAGAGATTTGTTAAAATCACTTAATTTTTAAGCAAAGTAGGTACAGGACGCCCGCAACTTCGTACGTATATTTTTTTAAGAAAGTGAAATAATAAAGGGGAAACGTTTTTGTCAACATATTTTTTTTTCTGTATCACAAAATCGGTAAAACATAAAAGCGTCAAATTTGGTATGATTAGTACAAACCCTAAAAAAACACAAACACAAAAAAAATAAGTGTGCGTAGGTCTCGCGCTGATTTGATTCGGAATCAAATTCAAATTTGAGTCCACCATTTGTACTTTATTTTTGTGCAATAAAGGTAAAAAATAGTACATTGTGTATTAAGGGTGGTAAAGACAGAAATACAAAAGAGAATCTGTTAGAAGCCCGAAGCCGAAGGCTTTAATGACTCTAGCTTTGTATTTCCTTTACCACCCATGTAACATACAATGTTTTTCATCACATTTGCGAGGAAATGAAATAAAATCAGACAAAAGATCATATTTTTAACTTACGATTCTCACTAATAATTTTAGTCGCGTTGGCGATGTCCGTTGGAGTCGCATTATCCCTTTCTTCTCATGACGACATGTATTTTATTGATATATAAATTTTAATATGTGCACAAAGACACCCTTTTAATTATTATTTTGGAATCACACAGTTTATAATCAGTATTTATAAATTGGCGGTAGACTACATCATTGTCTATGACTTACCAGTTACCACAGATAATGTCAAACGTGTTCAGGAGTCCGATTCTAGTGACAGTCGAGATCAATAGTTTATATGCGACATTTTTAGAAAATTGTATGCAACTGACTGACATTTCCTCACAAGAATTGGGGTCCTGGCGTATTATGATAGTTTGAGTCCACGTATTATATTTAAAAAAAAAGCTATAACCCACGATAGGGCGTAATGGTAAAAAAAGGCCCGCGGGTATTATTTTGGATTTACGGTCGATTTTTCTAGCATGTTAGGACACTATTTACGAGCAAGTGTGATGAAAATAATATTACCTACTGCGCGGCGGTACGGAACTCTCGGCGCGCGAATCCGACTCGCACTTAGTTTTTTATCATTTCCCTACGACATATATTATATATGTATATAGATTAGGCAACTGTAAACTCGACCTTACTTCAAATGTATAAGAACTACAAATTATTGTTAAGGTCATCTGACTAAGGAAAAATCCAATTCGTATTACCGCCTCGTCGAAGACCGACGTACACTTGTGTAAACCTGTTAATATACCCCCGTGCCAATAGTGCCATATTGAGTCAGTTTTATATGAAAATATCTAAGTGCGGCACTGACAGTTCTAAGAAGAAATGTGACTTGAATTTTAGAGGGACATTTGTTCGTAGTTAATTTGAACTTAATAAATGAGGTTGACTATTTTAGTTTTGTGGTTAATTTTAAAAGGTGATTTTTTAACTGTTTTTTTGTGTTCGTGATTTTAAGTTTGTGTTTTTATTGATGGTGCCGTATGTAAAGCATATTTATTTTATAACTAGCTCTTGCCTCAGTACCCGTCCGCGTTTATAATATTTCAGGCTCTACTGAACGGAATTACAAACAACATTAAAATACCAAATTAATTTTAAATCAGACCCAAAAAATAAAAATAAAATAATAATCCATGATTTAATTAACATGTGTGGCTTGACTGTTAATGTTAATTATACGATCAATAAATAAATAAATAAATTTGTGAAATAAAAAGGACCTAAATCCGTTTAGTGGTTTTGTATAAAAATAGTCGCTTCCCGCAGTCTGTCCCTCTGTATGTACTATCGCGATCGTTAATTTGTGACCCGTTTCAAGAAAAATAGGCTTGAAGTCGTTAATGTCATTAGAGATGCCAAATCATTTGTAACTTATAGGAGACTCAACCTTATTGTTGTGGAATGTCAGAATGACTTTGGACCTAAGGTGGGTCAAAAATTAAAGTTCGGGACTGTACGTACGCGGTAAATTTAAATGCGGGTTTCATCATTAGATAGAGTTATTTTTAATTCTGGATTAATTACGGGGGGTTACAGAAAACTCACATATATGGAAGCGAAGCGGGCTCGTCACTTAAAAAATAGTATGAAATGAATGAAAATGAACTGAAAAATTCAATGAAAAAATCGGTTATAGTATGGAAGTATAGATTCTATTAAATTAAAACAACTAGGTTGAAGGCACCAATGATGGTCACTTTTAGCTGACAGGCACCAGTAATGGACACTTCACTCTTAATTCAAATTACATACGGTCGTAAATTGATTGTTGCAAAACAAATGAATAACCCTTATCTTCTGTAAAATAAGAATCAAGTGTCCATTATTGGTGCCTTGTCCATTACTGGTTCCATCACCCTACAAACAAAATCTTAAATGAAAGCACATATAACGAACTTAAAAAAACAATTACGGCTAAGAAGACTTGATTGGTTCCTGAGATACAGACGACTAAAGTGTTTGCACCTACTAACAATCATCTAAGACACACATCATCATCGTCATCATCATCATCATGTCAGCCGAAAGACGTCCACTGCTGGACATAGGCCTCCCCCAAGGCTCTCCACTCAGACCGGTCTTGTGCTTTTCGCATCCACCGCGTTCCCGCGATCTTTACAAGGTCGTCGTACTCCATCTTGTTGGAGGCCTACCTACAGCTCGTCTCCCGGTCCGCGGACGCCACTCAAGAACCTTCTGACCCCATCGGCCATCAGTCCTACGAGCAATGTGCCTAAGACACACAAATAACTTCAAATAGAGAATTACTTCATATTTGTTGCTTGAGATAGTAGAATGTATTTATAACAGCTTTGGACCCCTTCATTGAGCATGATGCGACATGCCCTTGCCAGGTTTTTTGACCTGAAAAATTGGACAGTCCTCGATGTAAAAGCGAGAAACTTCTGTACGATCAGTTTTTATAAATATAAAACGTTTTATTGTATAACCATGGTGAAAAAAAAAAACGTATTTAATGTATTCTCTTGCAATTAGTTTATAATAGGAGTATTAACGTTCCCAGCCCTTTACGTGTCTCATGGCCACGGAAAGAAATAGCGATTCTTCGAACTTATTAATAATGTATAAATAAGCTAATTAAAGAGCGAAGCGTCAGTAGGTTTAATGCTCTGCTATTGCGCCATTGTCCTCACCTCGTAAGGCTCACCGTACTACAAACAGCCAGTTTTTTGTCAGTTGGACTTTGAATCTACTATCAAGGGAATAAAGTTCAATTACGTTTGTTCGATAATGCCATTTTCAATTTATGAAGAAAGGAAAATAAACTTTATTCCCATTGCAATATAGTTCAAATTAAATTGCCTTGATAATGTACATCCTATTAAACACTGCGCCTTACGAGGTGAGACGTCGTTTATACTACACACGTACACACGTTAACATAGTTGGTAGTGACACTGCCTACGTAGCTAGTGGTCGCGGGTTCAGGTCCACCAAGGTTTGTTAGCCGTTTTTACTACCCAAAAGACCTTGTAAGGCACTTTAGACCTTTTTATACCTTTGAATAGGATTCATCAATAATAATAATAATAATAAAAATATTTTATTGGAATCAAAAGAGCACCTCCACCAACTTAATTAACTTAAAAATAAGAAACCTAACATAACATAAGCATTGGTGGTGCCTCATCCTGACGCCAAAAGGGGTCCACTCAGCATGTGTTGCAGCACGAGTGCAACGCTGATTTTCAGTGGATCCCGAGTTTGCGTGCGACGGTAAACAACATCTTAAGAAAATATTATAACTTGCTGTCCTGTTGAGTGCACTCGCATTGTCCTAAAAGCTGATTGTGTGAGTTAGTGTGTGGAAATAAATAGGCAAACAAAATAATGTGTTTAAATAAAAAAACCAGATTGAACTAAGTATTACTGCCAACAAAGTTTGACACTGCACGAACTGTCCATGGTTGGGATTTCTGAATATTGAGTAGGTATTTTTTTTATTTGTACTTAAATGATCCAATTGAACAGGAATTTCTAATTGGCGGTGGTAAATTGTTCCAACATTTCATCAAGACCGATATAAGGTTTTTAGCTGTAGTCATACGAATAATATTTCGACAGGTGCCTGTTAACCGTGTTTCCTCGCCGGTCAAAAGTAGCCATTGTCTAACGGGCCATTTATTTCGTGAACAAGCACTATTCAAGTTTTACAATAAAAACCAATCTGGAGATATTAAAATTGTGACCAAGTTTGTAGAACAACATATTTCGATACAAAGAATAATAAAAAAGATATGATTTTTTTTCCGATAAAATAAACTTTTAATCGCTCTACTGTAAAGTTTGTCAAGTGGACGTTACTCAATTACTTCCAGCGTCGAAATATATTGTGCACGAAATTTAAATACAGGGTGATACTCGATAAACTGTACATATTGAAAGGGATGAAATTTTAAGTTAATTAATCGGTAAAACAATTTTAAAAAAAATTGCCCCTTTTTTCTTACATTTTTTAATAAATTACAGCAAAAATGTCATTTAGTTTTAATAAAAACACGATTTTCTCAAAATTTTGTACATATTTCACTATTTTTTTTTGCTTATTATTATTCCTGGTTTAATTTTATATCTAAAAACGTTAAAAAAAATTGTAAAACATCTGCAAAATTTTGAGAAAATCGTGTTTTTATGAAACAAAATGATATTTTTGCAAAAGCAGTTACTCCGTTATTTTTTTTAATTGGTCTAATATTGTTATCAATTATTATTAACCTAACTAATGTCAATACTATGCATTTTGTTTTATCTTTTTTGGGCTATTAGATCAAAAGTTACACCGTCACAGGTAAGTGTACTACCCAAACTTTATTAAAAAGTTTGACAATCTGTAAAAAAAAACCAGTGGCTAAAAAATTAAAAAAAAAATGTTTTACCTATTAATTAACCTAAAATTTCATCCCTTTCAATATGTACAGTTTATCGAGTACCACCCTGTAGAATAATATCCACGTTATACTTTGCTACCGGTAGCCGATCATTACTGAGGGCCCTGCAAAGATGCACTACGCTAACTAACGTTTCTATTCGATTCGTTTTTAAACCAATCGCGTCACTGGAAGATGACGTGATACGAAAAGTCACGTGGTCTACCAGTGACGCGATTGGTTTAAAAACGAATCGAATAGAAACGTTAGTTAGCGTAGTGCATCTTTGCAGGGCCCTCTGATAGACAACGTACAGCCTAAACCAATGGACTTGGACTTGAAATTTGAAGGTATTCCTTGGATATACTACGGGTGCAAAAGGGTTTAATACTAAGATTATTATTATTATTTATTTATTAAATGGCGTCTACAAGTTATGTAATTTTGCCAATGTCAAGTATATAATATAAGCAATTGTACGGTGAATCGTCGTTGTCGTCGGCGTCTTCCAGTCCCAGTCGGCACACCATTGAAGATGGCGGGCATCCACTTCAATGGCTTGGAGTGTTCTTGACCGCTTGCTCATTCAGAATCAACTTTTCACTGTTATTTTATTTGATGCATATTCTTCGTCAGTGTTGGAGGTTACTTCACAAAGTTGCCTTGGATTTGCGAACCAAAATCAACGATAAAGTAATTTACAAAAAATTAAATAAATAGACAGATGTTTTCAAAATGACAGCTAGACAAGAACCTTAATACTAAGAAACTATATCTTGCTTTGGGTTAAAGTACTTAATTATACACTTTATTAACAGGGCGATTCTGCGAAAAGGATATCGACGAATGCGCTATCATGCCGAAGATATGCAACCACGGGGTGTGCGTTAATGTTCCTGGGTCGTACCAATGCTACTGCAGGCCTGGTAAGTACCTTGTCCTACTATACAATGCAACGCAACACAACACAAAACAACACAAAACGATATGACATGACATGACACGACCTGATACGGCCCAACACGGCATGACACAACACGACACGACACGACACGACACGACACGACACAGTAAACATACTTTTTATCGAACCAAGGAATTGTTCCGTTTTGTTATCAAAATCCAATACGTTTTTTGATAACAAAACGGAAAAATTCCATACATATTTTTGGGGACATATCGGGAGTACTATTTTATCTTGTTCAGAATGATGATCCCAACCAAAGTGCAATTTTTTTCCTAAAACTGAAGAACAAGTCAGAAGTGTGCTATTTTTTCAAACTCCCCGGAAGTCAAAGGCAATATTGTTTGGAACTGTAGAATACTGCCCTTCTAAATAAAAAGGACGTATGTGCAATTTGATAGTCAAAGCAAATTTAACCAACCATTTAAAGAAATAAGGTCTATGAGACATACGCCCTTTTTTCTAAGGAGGGCAGAATAGAGGCTCAGGGTAATTGGGCAGCGATGAAAAAACCTTAATTTTATAAAATATTCGAACTTATGTTGATTTTGTTACTGGATAAATTAGTGAAAAATTAATCATGAATATTACCAATTATTAATAATCATTTATTTATTTATTTATCGTGTGGCATATACTCGAATAGACTTTAACACTCACCGGGTAGATTAAACGATTTGAAGCACCCGTTTATATTTCACTCATTATTAAAATCAAATTATTAACTATTATTAATGTACAAGGTTACACGGGCGACAGCTGTGAGCAGGACATCGACGAGTGCCTCTCGGCGCCATGCAAGAACGGTGGCACCTGTCAGAACCTGGAGAACAACTACGAGTGTACTTGCAAGGAGGGCTTCGAGGGTAAGTCTGTTGTGGCTCAGTCGCTGGTTAAGAGATTTGTGAAACTAAAAAAACTTTTTTTCTCGTTAAACCTAGTACAGTCAAGGACTTTAATTGTTATGCCACTATGGAGCCCTGTCATAATGACAGCGTCAAACCACATGACAGAAACTACTTAAATGAATGATTAAGGCGACAGGGTTCCATAGTGGCAACAATTAAAGTCCTTGACTGTACGATTTTTACGATTTTGTTAGGTTAACTATTTTTTCCTGTCATAACTATTGGGTAGGTAAGTCGGTACTAATAATTTGCACTAAACCTAACGTTTGCATATTCTACAGGCTTCATGCTTTTGATTAGTATGTAATTGGTCTGTTTAACAAGAAACAGCATTTAAAACCACATTTTTCAGTCAACCTATTCGCCATACATTACTTAGCATATTAAATTAGATATAAAATACTTTTTATCGAATAAACAGCTGGGTGAAGCTAGTCTCCTGTTCGGATCTTATTCGTTTTTCAATAAAGATAACAAAACTGTCCTTTGTCTTATTTTAATGATTAATTCGGTAAAGTATCGAAGTTGTATACCAAGCTTTATATCACTTTTACGTTACTTTTGCGTCACTGACGCAAAACCATCTACGTCACCTTTATGATACACGTGGCAAAATTCTGAGCCTGACCCTAATATCGCCTAATTAAGCCACCATCCATACAGGCGCCACGATGCCACTATCATTATGCTCTAATCATATCTAATTATGATGATGAACGTTAATTTTCCAATCGTGTTTATTGAGATATATTTTTTTCCGGTAACTCGGGAAGCGTCACTTACATTTCCTTGTAGTTTACTAAAAGCGCTTGTGTTAGCACCTAAGTACAGTTTAATTTGGTACCCACCTTAGGTCCAAAGTCAATCTGACATTCTACAACAATAAGGTTGAGTTTCTTAAAAGTAACAAATGACTTGACATCTCTAATGACATCGACGACTTCAAGCATATTTTTCTTGAAATGGGTCACAAATTAACGATCGTTACACCTAGGTTTTACATGTACTAAAAAAATGGCGAAGTGCGAGTCGGTTTCGCACACGAGTGGTTCCATACCACCGTATATTAGACATGTCTCTTGTATAAAAATTGTAGTTTACGTGACGGTTGCGTAATGCTAATTACGCAGCGTACAATACTTTATCTACACACATATTATAAGTACTCTAAGATGGGTTCAGAAGCCGAAAGGCAAACGACCAGCATTACCTTACCTGTGGTAGTAGGTGACACCGATGACAGCTGTAACGTAATTTTGAAATTACGTTATCGAATATTGTAAGGTAATGAGATCCAAATTTGGAACATCTTCGAAAATTAACAGCTGTCATCGCTGTCACCTACTACCACAGGTAATGCTGGTCATTGCCTACGGGTTTTGAACGCATAATAGAGGACTTATGATATGTGTGTAGATAAAATATATATTTCTTTCAACAAAAGAGAGTGGTTAAGGGGCTACTACGCCTATAATAGACGTTTTTGATGAAGTTTAAGTTCTTATAACTCAGTCAAAACTGAAGAAAATTTATAAAAAAATATATTGTAATTATCCATATATTCATCTTTGATTCTGTCGAACAGAACTTCAAAATAACCCATGGTTATTTTTTTATAAATTCAATTAATATGGAAACTACATCTAAATATTCTTCATTAATATATCTAATAAATCATCGAAGGTTTTTTTTCTAAAGTGAAAAATATGGAAATAAAGGCCAAAAAACTACTTTTTCTCCCACATGCTCGGAAATGTTAACCTTACTGTGGTAAAATCAGTCCGCGAAGTTCTGAGTTCCAGGTCCAAGCAAAATAAAAAAAAACAAAGTTATTATTTACCAACGGCAGCGGCCGCGAAAATGTATGAAATTTCATTTACGTACTTGGTGTTTTACTTTTAAAAAACATGTTTGGACTAGGATAACTATCTCCAAACAGCCAAACACTCGTGCAATCAAAATTCTTCCTTGTATATTATACTTTTTAAATGTCATAGACTAAAAAGTTAAGCCTTGTCAAATAGTTAGACTTTTTTAAATAGAAATTGCGTTCATAAACAAAATAAATTGCTCTCGGCCACGCTAACTCTACTCGTCCCGCAACGGCCTATTTCCCGGTCTGTGCAGTAATGTACTATTTTGGAGTAAAAATGTCAAACTTTGATAGCATGAATCTCAATAACAGTGACTTGTAAAAGAAAAATCGAGATGACAGCTAGTTTAGAATAGCAGTGTTGACCTTTTCAACGCCACAGTCGGCTCTGGCCGTCAACTAAAAGTCGTGCCACTGACACCACGTCGGCTACAGCCGACAAGAGTTCAAGATTAAAAGAGACTTTGTTTGGTAGCAATAAGGTGTAATTTGCATAGCACAGCAAACATGTTTGGCGTGTGGGTGGCACATTTTGTATTCGACGTATGGCGTTCAAAATGCAAATAGGTTTCAACAACAACTGAAAGTTTAGAGCTTCAGATTGAAGGTCATCTGCCCATGGTAGCCCCTAAGGCCTCCTAGTATGTATGAAATGTATTAATTAGTTGAACTAAACAATTCAATGTCGCTTATTTCTATTGGTCCAAACTTAGAGGTTCCGCATAGTAATCATATTAGTAAGTACAATTTTTTGCATGTGTGTTTGTGTGTGTGTGTGTAAAGCCTGTGAAACCACGTCACAACTATTCAATATGGCGACGGCTCTTTAAACAAAGCTACTTAATCTATCTGAATAATAGCATAATTGATTAATGGGTACAAATATTTGCACAGCCTTCTTGTATAAGTATACAGGGTGAAAAAATGAAACGCTACATGGACGAAACTATCAACGTCCTAAGACCCACTATACAACGAAATTTGCCAAAGGAAAATGAACCTATTGTGATTGCAATAAAGTCAATTTTCTATTTTAATTGTCAGTCATAAAAACAAGGGAAATTCTACTTTATCTCCTTTGCAATAGATCTTTTTTGCAATGGCCGTATTATGTACATTTTTTTGTACGCGGTGTCTTACGAGGTTAAATATTGGAAATAGCAAATTCTACGCAAATGAGAAATACTTTTATTTTTGAAAATAATGATTACTGCGTTTATGGATTTTTAAAAATTCGTCTGATTAACCGGGAATCGAACTGGTCGAATATGACAAAAGTCTACGTAGAACTTGCTATTTCCAATATTTAAGGTAGTTGCCGTCCATGCGGCATTCGTTTTTCCACCTTGTATACAGATGTAGGTTCAAATTCAAATTCAAATTCATTTATTCTGTAAGTAGGCCCTGTAGGCACTTTTACATGTCTGAGTCTACCAGCGCTTCCAAGGGACTCTGTTGAGAAGAAACGCCGCAAGAAACTCAACAGGAAGTCTTTTTTTTATATGAGTAACTTATTACTATGATAAACTTAAGCTAACTAATTTAAATGTCACAGGGATGTACAGGTCCCAGGAGCAATTATGAGAATTAAAGTATATTCAATTTAAATTGGAAATGTAAAGTCTCCAAATTTCAGATAAAAATTAAAAATAGACATAGGTAAGGAGATGTAGAAAGTCTCCACGGTCAATAATACAATTATGGAGATGTAAAGAGTCTCCAAATGTCAAATTAAAATTAAATTTAAGAAATAAACATCCATAGGAGATGTAGAAAGTCTCCACGGTCAATTATGGAGATGTAAAGAGTCTCCAGATGTCAAATTAAAATAATAAGCATACAAAGGAGATGTATATAGTCTCCACGGTCAGTAATAATTGTAATACAAACAATTCAGTCCCAAGCATTGTTATCATTCATATAATCTTTGATACTATAATACGCTTTAGAAATTAGTTTACGTTTAACGTAACTTTTAAATTTATTTACTGATAGATGAGTAACACTACTTGGGAGCTTATTATAGAACCTTATACAATTACCCGTGAAAGAGTTTTTTATTTTATGAAGCCGTGTAAAGGGCACTGCGAGCTTATGTTTATTTCTAGTATTAACATTATGTATGTCACAGTTCTTTTTAAAATTAACGATGTTTTTATGAACATGCATAAGGTTTTCATAAATATATTGACTGTATACTGTTAATATATTGGTTTCTTTAAACTTATCTCTAAGAGAGTCTCTATGACCCATCTTGTAAACAGCACGAATAGCCCTCTTCTGCAGAACAAAGATGCTGTTTACGTCAGCACCACTACCCCATAGTAAAATACCATATGACATAATACTATGGAAGTAACTAAAATAAACTAATCGAGCGGTTTTCAAGTCTATTAGTTGCCGAATTTTATTAACTGCAAAAGCTGCAGAACTGAGTCTATTTGCTAATTTAGCCAGATGAGGACCCCATTGGAGTTTGGAGTCTAACGTTAAACCAAGAAATACTGTATCATTAACTAGGTCTAGTTTGTCATTTTTAATAGTTATAGTAGTTTGTCTATTTTTCACATTGGTTGTCATAAATTTAATACATTTAGTCTTTTTCTCATTCAGTAATAAATTATTAACACTGAACCAATCTACTACTTTTGATATAGCATTGTTTACATCAACATTGAACTCCTGTTGTCTTTTAACTTTAAATACGAGTGAGGTATCATCAGCAAACAATACTATATCATGGTTGTCCTTTATAAGGTATGGTAAATCATTTATGTAGATGAGGAATAGAAATGGACCCAAAATTGAGCCCTGTGGTACGCCCATTGAGACCACTGACCCAGGTGATCGTTTTCCATTCACGTCTACCCTTTGAATTCTCCCGTATAAGTACGTTTTTATTAAGTTTAACGCAGTACTTCTAACTCCATAGTGGTGTAGTTTCCTGACCAAAGTGTCATGGTTAACGCAATCGAAAGCCTTGGACAGATCGCAGAAAATACCTAAAGCATCATGTGACCCCTCCCAGGCATCAAAAATATGTTTAATTAACTCAACACCAGCTTCGGTTGTCGAGCGACCCCGAGTGAAACCAAATTGTTTATTGTGTAGTAAATTATTATATTGAAAATGTTCCATTAACTGTGATAAAATTAATTTCTCAAAGATTTTACTGAAAGTGGGTAGTATGGATATCGGTCTAAAGTTAGTGGGGTCAGAAGTACTACCCGTTTTGAATAATGGAATTATCTTGCTATGTTTCATAAGATCAGGAAACTCGCCACAGTCAACACAGTGATTAAATATGACCATTAAGTCAGCTGCTATGACTTCCATTAAGGATTTAAGGACGTGAACCGACACCACCCAAAGGTCATTGGTTTTCTTAATATTTATTGACTTGAATGCCTTCATTACATCCCAGGCAGTAACGTGCCTGAATTCAAAGTGTATACTGCATTCAGGCACGTTATCTTCTAGTAATAAAATGGCAGACGCAGGCGAAGAGTTCAGACACTTAGTCGTGGACACTGGTATATCGGTAAAATAATTTTCAAATTGAATTGCGACATCTAAATTAGAATCTATGATTCTACCATCTACTTTTAAACGATAGTCATTAATTTCCTTTTTCCGGCGACCTGTTTCATCATTAATTATTTTCCAGGTCGTTTTAATGACGTCAGAGCTATTCAAGATTTTATGACTTAAGAAGTTTTGCTTAGCTATACGACAGTCTGTCTTGAAATTCTTAGAATATTGTTTGACATATTCCTTAAACTCTTCACTTGCGTTAATATAAACATATGGCGTACTCGAAATATTTTGTAGGTTTTTTATGACAAGGAGAAATAACACACATACACATTTGCATTCTCAAAACTGAATTCTTAAAACTCCATATGCTTTTCCAACCCTGAAGAATAAGGGTCTCCCGCGACCTATCGACGCGGAATCGGCTTGAGCCGGTAAGAAAAAGTTTTATCTCAATTCGGCGTTGCGAACGGGACGACGTCTTTTTCACTCTTACTGTACGCACATAAAACTTTTTCTTATGGTTGTCAGAATCTACGCGGACGAAGTCGCGGGCAGAAGTTTGTTTTTTATAATCTTCCTTTGTCTTTGGTTCTAGGCAAGGACTGTTCTGTGAACATCGACGAATGCGAGTCTCAACCGTGTGCTGCGGGGTCGACGTGTGTCGACAGTGTGGCCAGTTTCACCTGCGTGTGCCAGGGCGGGCTCACGGGGCCCACTTGTGACGTCAACATAGACGACTGCGAGGTATCTTATTTTACTTTCTCTTACAAGATGGGCACTTCTCGGAGACACTTCGACCCTTTAGAATCTTTTGTGCAATACTCACTCAGCTGTACCAATGTGCAGGTTTCCCAAGATATTTTTCTTTCAGCGGAAGAGCGGGTAATGTACTTAATTTAGAAAAACTCGTTGGTACATGGTGACTGTGGTGGTTCGAACTCGGTACAGATCTAGTGAATAAACCTTTCACATCGTGAAAACTCAGAACTCACGTCTACTTCCGAATGATGCCGACGTGTCTATGAATTATTGAATTATTAAGTGACATGTTTGTATTAAATAAATAGAGTACTTTAGTTATCAGTGTCAAATGTCAAACCACGAGAAGTATATCACACCGAGATGTTAAAACCACCACGATCAAATATATAAAAATTAGGTGTAGGTAAACAAGAAGAAATATAAATAGATGTTGAAAATAATTTCACAGGCTTGTCGATCTAAACGTTTCCCAGGTCTTAATGCTTTCGCGGCCTGACTATTAAAAAGAACTTAAAACAAACTTAATCTTAATTAACATAAAAATACTGTGGTATTAACCACTCTATACCGATTATCACTCTCGCGATGCGACGTTCCCCCACGTTGTCTTGATGGGTACTGAGTCAGACTGAAGTAGCATGACAAATACGAACATTTTCGAGAAAATACGATATGAAAGGATATTTCACTACATCTGTACCTTAGGCCACGGATGCTCTTCGATTCCGAGGTAACACTCTCTTTGCGACACTGTCGTTGTGCGTCGACAGTGTGGCCAATTTCAACTGCTTGTGCCTGGGCGGGCTCACGAGGCCGACTTGTGACGTCAACATCGACGACTGCGAGGTAACGCTCTCTGTGACCGGTTTACGTGCGTCGACAGTGTGGCCAGTTTCACCTGCACGTGCCCGAGCAAGCTCACAGGGCCTACTTGTGACGTCAACATAGACGACTGCTAGGTAACACTCCCTGTGACCGGTGTACGTGCGTCGACAGTGTGGCCAGTGTCACCTGCATGTGCCCGGGCGGGCTCACAGGGCCCACTTGTGACGTCAACATAGACGACAGCGAGGTCACACCATTTCTTAAAAAAATAACACGTCAACTTGTACAGCTCTGCAATTTTACCTATTTTTATCCCCCGTCCCAACCATGCAGCAAGATACAATTGTACAGATTTCGTAAAAAAAACCACGTCAACTTGTACAGCTCTGCAATTTTACGTATTTTTATCCCCCGTCCCAACCATGCAGCAAGATACAACTGTACAGATTTCGTAAAAAAAACACGTCAACTTGTACAGCTCTACAATTTTTACGTATTTTTGTCCCCAGTCCCAACCATGCCAGCACGGTGGGCGCTGTATCGACGGCCTCAACAGCTACACCTGCGACTGTACCAACACGGGCTACGCCGGGCCCCACTGTGCGGTGAACATCGACGAGTGCGCGCCGGCGCCGTGCCGGAACGGCGGCACTTGTCGCGACCACGTCAACGATTATAGATGCGACTGTCATGCGGGATACAGTGGTATGTATCGGAAAAAAGGGATGGTAAAAGTTTTAAGCGTCTTTGGCATCATAGCCCGTAAACTGATTGACCGATTCCGATGTGGTTTATTTTTTTAAAGAGAGCTAGTTTAATCGGGTTTATCTACTAGATTTCATTAAAATCGGTTGGGCATCTATGAAAGTAGGGGGTGGTAGAAAATTTCGTTTATTTATTTGTTATTTCCAGGTAAGAACTGCGAAATCGACATAAACGAATGCGAAAGCTCACCGTGCAAATACGACGGGATATGCGTGGAGAGAAGCAACGTCAGTTTGTACAGAGTTGCTGACGCGCCGCCCCTGCTGTTAGGACCTCAACCGCACATGGTGTTACCGGCTGTGTTCTACCAGCCGTTCTCGCCGGAGCGCGCCGCGGGGTGAGTCCAGTGTTAAAATGAACACGGTGTCTGTGCGAGTGACGTCAGTCTGTACAGAGCGGCTGACGCGCCGCCCCTACTGCTAGGAGCTCAACCACACATGGTGTTGGCGGCTGTGTTCTACCAGCCGTTCTCGCCGGAGCACGTCGCGGGGTTAGTCTAGTATTACATTTAACACTACGTGTGTGCGTGCGACGTCAGTCTGTACAAAGCGGCCGATGCGCCGCCAATGCTGCTAGGAGCTCAACCACACATGGTGTTGGCGGCTGTGTTCTACCAGCCGTTCTCGCCGGAGCGCGTTGCGGGGAGAGTCTAGTCTTACATTGAACACGACGTGTGTACGTGCGACGTCAGTCTGTACAGAGCGACTAACGCGCCGCCTTTGCTGCTAGGAGCTCAACCACACCTGGTGTTACCGGCTGTGTTCTACCAGCCGTTCAAAGGTATTTCAGAGAGACGTCACACAATACTAACCTATTTTTTTGTTCTAGATACGAATGTATCTGCGTCGCTGGCACCACTGGCTCCCGCTGTGAAGTGAACGTGGACGAGTGCGCCTCGGGCCCATGTAGACACGGCAAGTGCATTGACGGTGTTGGCGAGTACCACTGCGAGTGCTCGGCCGGCTACGAGGGCGTGCATTGTGAGATCGAGATCGACGAGTGTCTCAGGTGACTAACATGTCTGCAGTCGAGTGTATTTGTAGCTAACACCGGGTCCCGGGCGAGGTGAACGTGGACGAGAGCGCCTCGGGCCTATGTAGACACGGCAAGTGCATCGACGGCGTTGGCCAGTACCGCTGCGAATGCTCGGCCGGCTAGTGTCTCAGGTGACTAACATGTCTGCAGTCGAGTGTATTTGTAGTTGGCACCGGGTCTCGGGCGAGGTCAACGTGGACGAGTGCGCCTCGGGCCCATGTAGACACGGCAAGTGCATCGACGGTGTTGGCCAGTACCACTGCGAGTGCTCGGCCGGCTACGAGGGCGTGCATTGTGAGATCGAGATCGACGAGTGTCTCAGGTGACTAACATGTCTGCAGTCGAGTGTATTTGTAGCTAACACCGGGTCCCGGGCGAGGTGAACGTGGACGAGAGCGCCTCGGGCCTATGTAGACACGGCAAGTGCATCGACGGCGTTGGCCAGTACCGCTGCGAATGCTCGGCCGGCTAGTGTCTCAGGTGACTAACATGTCTGCAGTCGAGTGTATTTGTAGTTGGCACCGGGTCTCGGGCGAGGTCAACGTGGACGAGTGCGCCTCGGGCCCATGTAGACACGGCAAGTGCATCGACGGTGTTGGCCAGTACCACTGCGAGTGCTCGGCCGGCTACGAGGGCGTGCATTGTGAGATCGAGATCGACGAGTGTCTCAAGTGATATGCTTTTTACCACCTACAATCTCGGCCTCGGTCCATTGAAATAGTTATTTTTTTTAATTACTTTTTTTATTTATTACCAAGGAAAGGCTGTATAGGTTTCTGCTACGTCATCTAGGTTTTTATTATTTAATTACTTTTCTCTAGTGTACATGCATCACTTTCAACCTGCTCCTAAGATAAACAATAATAATACAATACGACATGACAGTATGACATTTTTGGAAAAAATAATAGTAGTAGTAGTAGTGTTCATTTATTTCATATTGGAAATTACATTATTATATGTCGCATAGTTATAATGAATCACAATAAGATCGTCAGTGTAGAAAAATAAAATAAAAATTAAAAATCAAATAATGTCAATGTGTACAAAAGTAATAATAATAATAATAAGTACAGTACGTATAAGTACGCACTGGCGCCAGTTTTCGAAAATGGTCGTGCTACGCTCTATTGGGATCGATCTGTCATCACGGACAGGACTATTGTTGCCAATAAGCCTGATATCGTGTTGACAGATCGATCTCAACGCCGGGCAGTGCTCGTCGACGTCACCATCCCGCATGACGAGAACCTTGTGAAGGCCGAGAAGGACAAATTCAGCAAGTACCTTGACTTGGCTCACGAGGTGACCGCCATGTGGGATGTTGACTCAACGATCATTGTCCAGTTAGTTGTTTCGGCAAACGGTCTTATAGCGAAGAGTCTCGACCAACACCTCAAGAGACTCTCGCTAGATGGCTGGATCAAGGGCCAGATACATAAGGCAGTACTCCTCGACACGGCACGTATTGTGAGGAGGTTCCTCTCTCTGCAGCCCTAACAACCGGTAGCTTGAGCCTTGCCCCGCTGCCGGCGGCACTCGTAGGTTAGGTTTTTTATAATGTCTATTTTTTTGTATTAGTATTGTTATTTTACTTTTATATTTGAATATTTGTTATAAAAAACCTAATGTACAGAAAATTAAATAAATATCTAATATAATAATAATAAAACAAAATAAAAACAGCAGAAAACAAAATAAATATAGCCCAAATGCTACAGTCATAAAATGTCAAGACAAGAGTACAATAATATTTGGAAATGTAAAAAGTAATAAAATATAAAATAACTCAATACAGCTAGCTATATCTAATCGTCACTATATTCTTTAACAGAATATAGTGATTTCGTTAATAACAGATTTATAAGTCGGCGACCAAATTTTTCGCCCGAAGATTCATTTTTAATGTCTGCGGGTAGACGCTCATAGAAAGCGGGCCCTAATAATTTGTTTGCAACGTACAAGTTTACCCAACTAAGCTTTTCGTCTTACTTCGTGTTATTTTTATAGAAAACCGCGCGTTTAAAACAATAATTAAATAATTCTAGTACAACTAAATTCTTAACGATTTATTTCCCTTTTTGAAAAGAAAACCAGTAATTTAATAATAATTATCTACTTACTAATTAGTTAATTACTAAGGTACCTAACACCTGCTATTCAAAATGAAGAACCTACATGACATTACTATTGTAGATATCTCCCCTGCGCCCACGGTCGATGCTTCGACGGCCGCGCGTCATACTACTGCGCCTGCGAGCCCGGCTGGGGCGGGCGGAACTGCTCCGTGGTGCTGGAGGGGTGCCGCGGGCAGCCCTGCAGGAACAACGGCACGTGCCTGCCCTGGCTGCGGCATGAGACCGAGCACCGGTTCAACTGTACCTGTGCGCCAGGACACCATGGGACCACCTGCGAGAAGGTACCAGAAGAGGGAATTGACAACATTTAAAAAAAAAGGCATTTTTGTTTTTTCGCGTTTATAATAGCTGGTTAAAAATTAGACTACCCGTGTTTCTGGGTTTTTCTTTAGTTAACTTAAATTCGTCGTTAATAATTTATTAAAGATATAGTCATTAAAAAGACCATATATACAAAGTTAGGAATACTGATGTCGTGATCTTAGCATGATATAAAATGAAAAAAGTAACTTTAAACAGAAACAGTACTGACGGTCATGTCATGTCACTTGTCAATAATAACAACTGTAACAACATGAATTCGTCGACTTTGGGCAGATTGCGGCTATCCGCTTTTACAAATCCGTTAGTCACTTTCATTTTAAATAGCGTATATCAAAACAATAGTATTACGAGAATCGAAAGCGTGTCGTTAGAATCAACTAATCCGTCGGACAGTTAAAAAATTGACATGACAGTGTTTTTTTTTTTAATTCCTATGGTTATAAATGGACTAAGGGCACTATGAGTGTATTCCTAACATTTAAAATCCAACTTTTTTACTGTCTTTCCTAAATATAAAAAAACTACTGCATAAAAAAATCCAAAAATATTTTTACTGTAATCAGCAGTGTAAAATCTACAAACGGTATTTTAATTTATTACTTGTTTATTGTTTACTTTATTAATTGTTGTCAATTCGAATATTCACATCATACATATTTCATTTCATTTATTTAACCCATCAACAAATTACTTTGTGTCTGAATGTGGAACTTAACTTAGCTACTTAATTTATTATAATAATTAAATAATACGTTTAACAAAAAGAAAAAAAAAACACAAAATATAATAATAACCCAAATTAACAGCTGTAGAGATTTGTTGTAAATTATTCAGTGTCCGAGGTGTGCGCCATAAAATCTGACACTGAATAGAGGGGTGTAACACTATCTTGAGCGAGTTGCCTACAAAGCAAGATGCCTAACAAAGCCAGATGCCTAAGTATTATGCCTACAAAGCGAGTTGCCTAAAAAGCAAGATAACTAACTAGCATGATGCCTAAGAAGTATAATGACTACCAAGCGAGTTGCCTGAAAATAAAGATGCCTGAAAAGTATAATGATTTGTTAGATCAATTTTCTAAAATCGTTATTTTTTTATTACAAGAATTTCGACGGAGCTCCGCTGTTGCGGAGCTCCTATTTCTGGGTTCTTTGGCCCTCCGGGCCTGCTGCAAAACTAACATAACCTAAACCTACCTACCTTTTTTGACCTAGTTATAATTTGCTTGTTAGGCATCCTGCTTTTTAGACGTCCTGCTCGATAGGCATCTTGCATTTTAGACATCCTATTCGATAGGCATCTTGATTTTTAAGCATCCCGCTCATAACATGTTTTTAAAAGTAATCTTTTGAGTCTTGTATTGAAAATTTTACTGTTAACTATTGTTTTCATTTGTACTGGCAATTTATTAAATAAATGGACAGCCTGATAGCATGCAGCGTGCTTCGCTACGTTGATCCTTGGGACCATCTTGCTCGGAATATCCTTCCGTCTGGTTGTAAACCTATGTTCTCTGTCACTTTGGCGTTCAACTTGATTGAGGTGCATACATAAATAAACTCAGGCCCTCATTCCCAGAGTGGGGTAGGCAGTGCTACAGAATTACCAACAACTTTAAAAACCTGTTGATAATTCTGTAATAATTAATATACGTAGGTTTAATAAATAAAAGCTTCGATAAAAGCTAAGATAAAGATAAAAGAAATTTATTCAGTAAGTAGGCCGCACGGGCACTTTTACACGTCCAGAATCTACCAGCGCTTCCCAAGAGGAGACCACTGCTGAGAAGAAACGCCGCAAGAAACTCAGCAGTCAGTCATTTATTAAACATATTTCTTATTACAATGGTACTACTTAGTCTAGCATTATATAAAGCAATAAATATTAAATTAAATATAGTATCAAATAACATGCGTAGTTCAGCAGGAAAACGTGCCAATTAAGAGTCTTACGGGAGAGATAGAGAAAAAAAAAACACATACTTATGTGTATATAAGATGGTGCGAGACGACCACATAAAAGTTTCAATATGTTTTCCTACATCAACGGTGTCCCCTAGACAAGATAAAGATTTGATTATGACTCTTCGTAGTTACGTAGACTACGTAGTGTACCGACCAGGAAAGCATGAAGTTTTTGGATATTAACCCCTTAGACCGCCAGAGTAGTGCCACTGAGTCAGTGCATTTTAAAACTTGAACACTGGACCTCCAAATCTAGCAACTCAACTCAGCTAACTGGACGAAAACCGGTGGAATCACCCTACCTAAGTAATTGAATTAGATATTTATTTTATTTAAGTCTGGTAGACCGTATTAATTCGATTTTGGATACATAAATAGAACTATATTACCCGAGAATAATTTATTGTAAACACTAAGTATCGTCACTTTATGGGGCGGCAAGTCTAACTGGCCCGGGGCGCCAAATCTTTAAATACGCCTCTGCCACTGACGCCACGACGACTACAAACGTCAAAAGAGAAGACTGTTTCGTACCAATTAAGTTGTAATTTGCAAAGCATAGCAAACGTATAATTTATCTCAACCGCTGAAAGGTTAACTAGAAGAGATCCCTTAAAGGAATTAGATCGCCTTTGTAAATCCCAGCTATATTTTTTGCCTATTTTGACAATTTTTACCTATTTTTGTACAATCAAGTGTTTACATACATACAAATATTTACACAAGAAACTAACGTGTGAAATTAATTTAACCTTTGAAAAACAAAATAAAACAAATAATTTTTATGCGCTATACAAAATAAAAAAATAAAAAAAAGTGCAAAAAGAAATGATTCCGGCCAGGATCGAACTGGCGGCCTTCTGCGTGTAAAGCAGATGTGATAACCACTACACCACGGAACCAGGTGAAAGAGCGGTTGAAATAACGGCTTAGTATGTGAAATATTATTATAAAACGAATTTGTTACACGACTGCCCAAAAAAAAGAGTGTAATGTTTTCAGGGTTCATTTATGTATGTATGTACGATTCTTTATTCCACCATAACTTCTAAATGCCTGAGCCGATTTAGATGTGTGTGGTATCGTTAGAATCCTTTCACTATTCCGGGTGACGACGTAAGATACCTATATCAATAATTAACCTTATTAACGAACTAGCTTGCCTTCAAATTTGTCTATAGCTATTTTCTACAATGAAAAAAAAGACGATCAGCAGAAAACAAAGAAAATATATGTTTACGAATTTCAGGAGGTTTTCATCAATCGATCTTAAGCATAATTACCGAAATAATTTACAACTTTTTTAAACAAACAAACAAACAATCAAATCTTTCCTCTTTATAATATTATACTAGCTGTTGCCAGCGACTCCGTCCGCGCAGAAAAATAAAACATAGCCTATGTTCTTCAGGGATAATAGAGGATTCTAATGGTGAAAGAATTTTCCAAATCGGTCCAGTAATTTCGGAGCCTATTCGATTCAAACAAACAAACAAAAAATTAAATCTTTCCTCTTTATAATATTCCGCCCTCCTAAATAAAAAGGACGCATTAGCAATTCGTTAGTCAAAGTAAATTTAACCTTAATAGTAAAGAAATAAGGTCACTAATACATGCGCAGTTCTATGAGCCATACGCCCTTTTTTCTAAGGAGGGCAGTATTAGTGTAGATATATTATTAGTATAGATAAGTATCGTTTTTAACAAATTATATTTACTTTGCGTGTAAAACGTATCGAATCCACTAAGTCCCAATATCTCGAAAAGTAATAAATGCGAATTATTTTTATAAATACATAAGGAAAAACATTTTTCGCTCATTTTCTCCATTGTGTAAAATAGATCTATCATTGTTTATATACTCCTTGAACTTCAAAATGCAATTACGACGCGCTGGCCTAGTTGATAGTGACCCTGCCTACGAAGCTAGCGGTCCTGGGTTCAAATCCGGGCAGATAATTATGTGATGAGCGCGAATATTTGTTCCCGAGTCATGTATGTTTTCTATGTATTTAAGTATATATATCTCTATATAAGTATTTATATCGTTGTCTAGTACCCATAGTACAAGCCTAGAGCTTAGTTTGGGACTAGGTCAATTGGTGTGACATTGTCTCCTGATATTTATTGTTATTATTTTTATTAATTTGTCAGTTTCATGTAAAAAATGTCTGTAATTATCAACATGTTATTTATTTACTAGGCACAATTACAAATTAAAAACTTAATACACTTTAAATATAAAACAAAGTAACAATTAAAAACCTGCATTAATTGTAGACATTTTAAGTTTGTGTCATTCCATATGAAAACGTCTGAAATTAATTATTTTGTGTTGCCGCAAGGTCATCATCATCATCATCATGTCAGCCGAAGGACGTCCACTGCTGGACATAGGCCTCCCCCAAGGCTCTCCACTCAGACCGGTCTTGTGCTTTTCGCATCCACCGCGTTCCCGCGATCTTTACAAGGTCGTCACTCCATCTTGTTGGAGGCCTACCTACAGCTCGTCTCCCGGTGCGCGGACGCCACTCAAGAACCTTCTGACCCCATCGGCCATCAGTCCTGCGAGGAATGTGCCCCGCCCACTGCCACTTAAGTTTGGCTATTCTTCGGGCTATGTCGGTAACCTTAGTTCTACTGCGGATATCATCATTTCTAATTCTATCACGCAGAGAAACCCCGAGCATAGCCCTCTCCATAGCCCTCTGAGTGACTTTGAGCTTCCTTATGAGGCCCATTGTTAGCGCCCACGTCAGATCCTTAAGTCATCACTGGCAACACACACTGGTCAAAGACTTTTGACTTCAAACACTGCGGTAATTTGGACGAAAAGGTGCTGGATATCATAAAAAAAATTGGGTGTACTATGGGGTGTTTAATAACAAAAACCGTCGTCGTAATTTTTTTTAAATACTTCGTCTTCGATCAGCGCCCATCGGAAGTTCGTAACGGTGTTATTTTCCTACTCCCACAAACTATGATGAAACTTTGCTTAAAAGTTATATATACATAAATGGTGTTTATTTTATATTATAGTTCACTAAACACAGTATCCGACATGAATTATTATAATTACTCCAAACACTTCAACTATTCACGCACGATCAGAAATTTCGCAGAAGTCTTGATTCTGCGATCCGATCATCAATTTCGATCCATTCCACGCATTAGTCAGAAATAGTTTTTTTTTTAATTCATAAGTTTTTTTTTAAATGTATTTCTTATAAAAAATTGGTAAATATTTGTCAAGTATAAATTCGCCAAACATAACGTTTATTGGCGAGTAATGCACTCACTTACATGATTTATATGTACCTATCTGAATCTACCCGTCTTCCACAGACCGACATGCAAACATCACATCACAGTCATGTCGATTCATAGAAAACACATCATTCTGTTTTACCGTTGCTAACCTTACTACCCACTACAACTAAGATGATTTTATTTAATCTAAAAACAACTTTTACTACAACATTCATCTTCTGAAAAAATTATATTAAATATTCTTGGTGTTATGTAACGCATTCTTTTGCCGAAATAATTGTTGGCTGCGGGCTCCACGTACCTCCGCTGCGTCGTGGTATAAAGTATAATAAAGCAAAATAACGTAGGATACTTTATTATGAAGTATTGTTGGCCTTTCCGTGACACAAAAATATAACCATATTTTTTACAGGTGACCACGATGTCGCTTGAGAAACGGAGTTACGCTGAGGTGAACACGCCTAGAGACGAAGGCTACGACATCTCCTTCCGCTTCAAGACTACCCTCGGCAACGGTCTCCTGGCTATGGGCAGAGGATTGACCTATTTCTTCTTGGAACTGTCTAATGGGAGACTGAACTTACACTCGTCATTGCTGAATAAGTGGGAGGGTGTATTCATCGGATCGAACTTAAACGACAGCAAGTGGCAAAAGGTAAGGCATTGATACAATGATTATTGATTTTAATAAGATATTTAATGATCGGTAGCATTTTATGGCACTTTAACGTCAAACGTAATGACTAATATGGATAAGTCTGTGTTGTTTTAAATAAAACCATAATTATATTGTCACTGGATTTAATTTGTTGTTTTTTTTTTCTGTTTGATATTGTCAATCGATTCCTGTTAACATAGAGGATCCATTGATATAAAGAGAACGACCTTTCAACATCAACAGATGTGACAGCTGCGTAGTTGTAAACCGATTTTTCATCGTTTAAAAACATGTTAAAACCTTGATAGTACAACTGCATACATTTTAGTGCATAAATTGTGCACGACATTTAAATAGAAGAATATCCATGTTATACTTTCGTAGAAATATTTCTACCGGTCGCCGATCATTAGATATTAAACAACTCAATTGCATATTTAAAACCGGGCAAAGAGTAGGGTTCCCACGTCGTTCACACAAAAGAAGTTCGTAAAATATACAAGTATGAACGAACTTTCTATTTAGTTACTTGTCTGAAGTCTTAGATGATTTTTATCAGATATAAACACTTAAGTCTCCTGTATCTCAAGAACCAATCAAGTCTACTTAGTCGTGATAGTTTTCACAGATGGATGGATGAACAGACGGACATGGCGACACTATAAAGGTTCCAAGTTTTACTTCGGAACCCTAAAAAGAGGAAACTAAGCTACTTTACAGGTTCCCTGTCTCCATGAAGGAGTGAATTTTCACCGTCGTACGGCCAATGCTTGCTTCTAAAGTGTGCCATCGGAGGCGTAATGACAAACCACTTTTTCTGACTCAGTAATTGGTAGCGATTTTAAGACAAAAGTACTTAAAGGAACAAAAACACAGTTTTAAATTAAGTCATTAAAAGTTATTTGATTCCTCAAATCATGGTTATGGTTAGGCATCAAGCTCATCTCAATAATAATTAACACAAAGAAAAAGCAATACTCCTGGGCGCGGCACCGTATTGAGAGGAGGTTCCTTTAGGATATGAATTATGCTAGGGAAGTAACTAGATTGGACATTAATATGAACCAACAAATTCACTATTAATTAATGTTTATTTACCCACACTACAGTATTTGCCCTGCTAAGACAAATGATACTAAACCTTATTACTAAGATGAGAGGATTGAATTTGCTTTGGCTATTGGATTTGAGATACCGCCTATTGGCTTTTGAGGGCAGTAATTGTCCTCCGGACAAGCCCCTCTTATACTCATAGCTAGCGTATATATATAGTCGCGTCATTCCTCTCTATGCAGCCCTAACCATAAGAATAAACAATAACTACACGTAGAAGCGAAACTCCCGGCTCCGGACGCGCGCTCGGCGCGTTAAATACCTACCGCCTGGCGACACCTGAGGTGTCTAGTCAGTCAGGGGCGTCACACACGGAATATATAATTATGTATTAACCAAGATATTGTTATTGTGTCTTGAATTGGTTTTCGTATTTGTGTTGATTTTAGTGTTTATGGTTGAACTAAGATAGTGTTTTAAAAAGTTAACGACTATTGGCTGCAAAATAATTAGAAATAGGTAATTGATTGAATGAAGGAGTTTTATTTGTCAAATAGTACATTCATCCCCTAGATGTTGAAGATAAAAAAACAGAAACATTAAAAACAATTAATAGATAAGAATAGTATTTTGTAATAAAGCTTATTCAACTTAATAAAAATTGAAATTAATGGTCCAGAAAGGAACGTAACAAGTAACTCCGGATCCAAGACTATACTTAACACTTGTTGAGCTTAAAAGGTTGACTCGTTTCTGGGTTTTAGAGATAATTAATAGCCACATAAGCCATTAAATTTTTTGGAGATAATCTTAATATCATCAAAAATATTATTACCAAATTGAATGTGTTTAATGTAAAAAACTCATTTTGCAACAATGTTCCCACGTTGAAGGAAAACATAAATAACATTTCATGACTAAACTTGTATAACACATTCGTAAAACGATTAAAATATTTCACAAGTGACAGCCCTGAGTTTGGGCGCGGAAGACAGCGGGGCGTAGCGGGGTGAAAGGGGAAGTAGGTATTTAAAGCGCGGCATTTGGGGCCTGGGTAAAGGAGATTCACTTCTACGTGTAGTTATTGTTTATTCTTATGCCCTAGCCACCGGTAACTTGAGCCATGTTCCGTTGCGTAGGTTAGGGTTTTATAATGTGTATTTTTTGTAATAGTACTGTTATTATCCTTTTATAAGCTACATTAACGCATGAAAAAACTATAGTTGATATGGACTGTGAGTTTGTGGTAGATAATGGAGACGTTTTTTTCTTATTAATAATAGTAAATTATTGCCTAGGCATGGAAGTAGGCAATCGCGGGCCGAGTATTGGATTAAACGTTTAAAAATACGAAGCCCGCAATTGCTGTTCCTACCGAGGCAAATATAATGCTTTTCTCAAAAATCGCAAGAAAAAATTTGTGTTGGAGTCAAATCTTCATCGCTTGAACTCATTTTTTGAATTGCATACAAACAGAAACTTCATGTGGAAAAACCATCACTCCTTACCACCTTTTTGTTTATGACAAAGAGAAACGCAATTCTTGTTTTAAAAAAAACATAAGCTATTCCAGGCACAAAAAAAAAGTTATGTTTCGAGTAAAATTTGGATGTATAAGACTTGTGCCCTCATTTTATTATAGCCCTTTTCACTTTTTAAAAAGTTACAAGATAGATAGTAATGGAATTTGTATGCAACATTACGAGCACGCAATGTTTTTTTTTTAATTTGTGAACTGTCAGTAAACTATGTACTTCGCGTCTCAATATGTAGATAGGAATGTCAACATTTCCGGACATTTTTGAGAAAAAATACTTTCGTTTTATTACTGAGAAACTTATTGGTTAATAACAAAACGAAAAACAGCATTTTGAGTTATAAGGAAACTAGGGATGCAACGATATGTCTATTACGATACCGATACGAATGACGAAAGCATTGTAATTGCGAATACGATAACGAATGCGATAACAAATGCATTACGATTTTTTAATTTACATTGAATAAAACAAGACAATTGAGTAAAATTAACATTTATTTAAATTTTAGACAATTTACCACCTAAATGTTAATCAATAATTAAATGTAATTAAGAAAAAATATATTTTTTTAATTATCAGGTTTTAGTCTATTTCGTATATCCGTAATTCTGTATATTTGGTGGGCCTTTAGAAAGATGCTTCCATATCTCACTGTGTTCGTGCCTTTTTGGCATGATTTTCTATTAAAAACAACATCAAGACGTACAAAAACAATAGATACTACAACACAACCTTACTCGCGCGAAAAAGAAATGTCACAAATTAATTGTCAATGTCAGTGTCAAATGTCAAAAATATGAAAGATGGCTGTCATTAGTGTTGCCAGCGCAAACATCGATGCTGTCTTGCATTCCTTTTCACGATTTTGTTTTACATCAAACTAGTTTTAAGAATCGTTATAAATCGTAATACATTTTACGATAAGGATGATCGTCAAAAATAACGATAACTTGCGGTTTACGATTATCGGCATCGGTATCGTAGCATCCCTAAAGGAAACTGAACCAACGTGCGAAAGGACAATGGGCATTTTGGTACCCGCTCCAATAGCAATAATGGTAGTGTCAGTGAATAGGTCATACCAACAGGAACAACGTTTACTATGGTGGTTTGTCTCAAATCCCTGTCCATTCGGAGATATCCATATACGAACTTGACACCTTTCCTTAAAAATACAACTCAAGCAAAAGTGAATAGGCTGCTACTGCACCAGAGAGCTCTATCTTCACCCTCATGGACAGTTATTTGTAAAAAAACGAATGTAACAAAAATCAACTCATATTGTAGCTTTTCTAATGAAAAATCCATTTTTATTTATGAAGTGGAAACACTGAAGTGTACCCTTGATTAGTAATATAATAGTAGGTAGTGCCTTGATTAGTAGTGTTGTTTTCTTTTATTTCATAATGGTATCCCTAAAGGAAATTGATTGATAACAAACTTATATTCAAAATAAAATAACTCAGTTCCGACAGCAAATAGAGATAAGCGATATGGTTTTCTTTGCCCTACATAAAAATACCTTTCCAATTATATATAAATTATGTCCATTGGCGAAGGTACCACGTCCCATACATTTTTGCCCATTGTCCTTTTCGTTCAATTTAACAAGAAAATGTTGTATTGTTTTATTTTTATATACTCCATGTATCCGTATAACCTATACGTAACACATCCGTAATACATACATACATACATACATAATACATACATACATACATACATACATAATCTCACGCCTTCGTTTCCAGAGTGGGGTAGGCAGAGCTACAGAATTACAAACATCTCTAAAACCTTGTTGATAATTCTATAACCACAATTTGCACAATTAGGCTAAGATGTTTACCAGCGTATTAGTGACAGGTTGCAAGCCCAACGCCTAACAGTACTACAAGCCTTTATTCCCTTAGTCATCTCTTACATGATACATGAACATTGAAAACAGTATTTTGTCGGACAAATTCTTATTTATATTCAAACCCCGGGGTTTTCGGTGCGGGAATGTTTGACATTAGCCAAAGTAGGTATTGACATAAAATACAGAATGTACTCTAGCAGGATGCTACCTAATGAATAATTAATCGAAAAAATAATACATGAAAACTTAAAAATATAAATGAAAAAGATGAGTCATTATCAACCTCTTTAAGACCCTACTGATTCATAAGTAAATAGTTCACTTTTTATTATTATCTCATAAGGCTTTGTAGTAAAGCTAAATTACCTCCTACATGAGTCAAAATAAAATTGTATCATAGTGTGTATACAATTCGCAGAGAGGTAGTAGTTCATTAGGCATAATATGACTTTTCTCAGACTAACCTATCTGTTTATTAGGGAATGCAATTTGACCGGTTATTAACCGTTTTTGTATGAAAATAACCGGTTAAAAGTGGTTATAACCGGTTATTTGCATTCCCTACTGTTTATCTCTACTCTTTCTCAAATCATTCCCGCACCGAAAACCCCGAGGTATGTTTATATTGCATTCTTACTTCAATGGTTACTATTAGTACTATTACTAGATTAAGAAAAACCAATATCTAACATGAGAAATTAAATTAAAACTTGTCAAAAATCAAAATAAACTGAAAATAAGTGATTTTGCGTTATAAAAGAGAAAAAGGATATGTGATTCCGGCCAGGATCGAACCGGCGGCCTTCTACGTGTAAAGCAGACGTGATAACCACTACGGAACCGGGTGAAAGTGGGGTTGAAATAAGGGTTTGTTACGTGAAATAATATTGTGAAAGTGGCGTTTATTTGCCTTTCTAACCAACTTAAAATAAAACGGACAACACACGTTTATGTTTCAACTCAATTTAATTTAGAGTGATCCTGTCTGTGTGTATGTGACACCCTAGCTCTTAAAGGTGTGAACCGATTTGGATGCGGTTTTTTTTATTTTAAAGCTGGTTTTCTAGCGGTGGTTCTTAGCTAAGTTTCATAAAATCGGTCGGGCCGAAAGAAGGGGTCACCAATTATATTACTTTGGCTTTTAAAAATTCATTTATATGATGTAAAATAATACATCTATATCTATCGAGAACGTAACGCTCTTGTGGCATCGCTCGAAGGGAGGGAGATTAGCTGGAAACGAATTATTCGCATTCGAAATCTTGGGCGTCTAGTACGATATAAAAGAATACTTACATATTCATAAGACAAGTGTAACAAAACGCTAGCTTTTAAAAAACTCAACTTTTATTTGCATAACGTCTGTAATAGTAATATAGAAGAACATTAACAAACCTCCAAAGACTCGATATCTTTTATTGAATACTAGCGACTTCGCCCCGCTGCAAATTTCCGACCTTCCCGTTGGTTTTTTTATTTTTTTCTTACATGTAAACCTTGTCCTGACAATAACGAACACAACAAAAAAGAAATCAGCCAAATCGGTTCAGCCGTTCTCAAGTTACAGCGTGACCAGGAGAAATAGGGGTTCATTTATATATAAATAGATAATACTTGGCGCAGTCGGTAAGATTTCCAGTTTAATTTCTTTTTTCATTACAGGTCTTCGTAACAATAAACTCGACCCATCTAGTCCTGGCCGCGAACGAGGAGCAGACCATCTACCCCATCAGCCAGAACGAAGTGAGCCAAGGCACCAACACCTCGGTCACCTCATTCCCGTCCACTCGGCTGGGTACGGCAGGGTCTTCGTATGAAAAGTTGACCCATGGACCCAACTTTTTTGTGGGCTGCTTCCAGGATGTTGTGGTCAATAACCAATGGGTAAGTTGGTTTTTCTAACACTTTAAAAAAAGAAAATAACGAAAAATACATTTATTCACTGTGTATACAAGACACACAGAAAAAAGTAAAGACAGAAAACAGCAATAAACAAAATAGTTAGTGTGTCTTCGCGGCAGTGAATCGGACACTGGCCCAGCATAATGCTGAGGTGTTAAACACCTGCAGTGCTGATTTTTGTTATTGTGTTTTTACCACCCACCTGCCGGCAAGATAGACTTAACAGACTCTTCCTTTCAGTGGTGATAGGACATGGTGCAAGGTCCACCCGGATCGATAAGCATCAGTGTTCACATTGTTGGGTTTCGGTGTAAGGATAAGACAACCGGTGAAATTACTGGTATAGAGGTACTCCATCTTAGTCCTCTGGGTTGGCGACGCATTTGTGGAATTAGGATTGCAGTCATTAGATGTCAGTGTACTTCGTTTGTTAAGGTACTTAAAAAAATGTAAACAATCCAAACCACGTTGCATTGATAAACAACGAATCAAAACTGTTTAATCGCTCTTTGACGTATCAGTGCTCTGCTTCTGTTGGCTGACGCACGTGGTTGTTTTGTTTACATTTTTTAAGCACCTAAACAAACGGAGTATAGTTTAAGTAAGATATGAGCATCAAGAGTTCAATTTGTCAATTTGACGCATGTATTTGTCCCTAGGTCCTTCCTGAAGATTCAAACGCAACTATCCCGGACACAAACGAACCGGACACAGAGTCGGACACGGCAGCGCGGGCGGTGCTACACGGCGTGCTGGCGTCGTGCCCGCGCGCGCCGCAGTGCAGCCCGAACCCGTGCCGCTCGGGCGGTGCGTGTGAAGACGCCTGGACGAGCTTCGTGTGTACATGCCCGCGCCCACACTTAGGAGACACGTGCCAATACAGTAAGTCACTAACCGGAGTTTTTTTTTTAAATGAGGCATGTGAGCAAGCGAGTCACCTGATGGTAAGTGATCATCGCGACCCGTAAACACCTGCAGCACCAGAGGAATCGCAGGTGCGCTGCCGGCGTTTGAGAAAAGAGGCTCTTAAACCACATATGATAAAGTCGGTATTGCTCCGCGATCTGGATCTCAATAACCATAACGCCTATGTGTCTGTTCTTTGGATATTAAAGGTCATATTTCCTCGGCGAATCAAAAAGGAGGATTATGATCTTGACCGGTATATTTGTAAAGGATTGGGCTAGCTATCCAGAGAGGTAATGCAGCCAGTGTCATGGGGACCATGCCGCGAGCAGACCTGCTAGAGGGGGTGTTCTTTTTATAGTGGTGATTATTATTTATATCTTTAATATTCAAGTAGCTTAGGTTAATTTTAATTTAAATACGTTTAGTTTTAATTTTTAATTGTATTAATGTTGAATTCTGTAGTTAGTTGGATGTTCATCTATTCCCTCATAACTTCTAAATTACTTATCATTGACAAATGAGGTATCGTTGGAAGTGTCTTGATTGTCCGCTGGTTATAGGCTAGGTGAGGTCAGATAAAAAAATGACGCCCTCTAGAGGACCTAAAAACATGAACTTATTTAATAAAAATGTTTGTTTATTGGTGCCGTGTTGGGTATCAAATGAAAGGGGTTCATTAGCAAATTTCAAAAATATACATACAGGGTGCCCCCCCTATGTATGTTCAGCGATTTTTACTAGTTTCGGAGATATTGATCATTTTAAATTTTTGTAATTTTCATTTGTTTTCAATTTTTTTCAGTGATATTTTACATTACTAGAATCATTCAAAATCAGCAAAGTTTTTAAACCCATTGGTTCGTTTTTTTATATCTTTTTTTTAGTAATGAATTTTAATGATTCTAATAATGTAAAATATCACTGAAAAACTTATGAAATTAATGATTTTTCGTGACATGGTCATAAGAGAAAATTACAAAAAATCAGATTAAAATGTACAATATCTCCGAAACTAGTAAAAATCGCTGAACATACATAGGGGTTAAATCGATAGCTTTTTAGCTGCTCTATCAGCCCTCTTAGTTTTGGCGTTGGTTTCAGGGGCACCCTGTATAGCTGTTGCTTGTAGCTTATGACAAAACTCGTGCACATCACACAAATACTTACCCATACTGGGTTCGATTCCCGGTATGGGTAGGGTCACTACCAACTACGCTAACCGTGTCAAAATGTCCTTACAGACTACACAGCAGCAACGTTTGGTCAGGAATCCGCGACCCCTCGCTCCATAGTAACGGTGGTTGTCCACGAGGGCGCGCGGCGGGCGGTGCACGCCGCACTGGACATATCCATGTTCGTGCGTACACGGAAACCTACCGGACAGATCTTCCATCTTGGATCTGTACCCAAGTAAGTTTGAATTAGTATATAGTTCAGGGAATACGAATTAGCCGTCTGTAATCTTCACTAAGATATTTTTGTTAACTAAACAAAAGGTAATCGTAAAACTGCCCTCGTTCTTCAAACAGCACAGTGGGTTGAAAGGTTAAGGTTAAGGTTAGGTCCGGTAAGTCTTAACGTAGAAAAAAGATCGCAAAGTAGATAACAGACGGACAAATCATATTGCCTGAACTATACCTTTTGGTAAATAGGAATAGTGAGTTTATTTTTAACCCCCGGCGCAAAAAAGAGGGGTGTTATAAGTGTGACGTGTGAGTGTGTGTGTGCGTCTGTCTGTGGCACCGTAGCTCTTAAACGGGTGAACCGATTTGGATGCGGTTTTTTTTATTTGAAAGCTAGTTTTCTAGCGGTGGTTCTTAGATTTTATCAAAATCGGTTCAGCCGCTTTTAGGTAAACTCTGGCAAAAAAAAACGTTTCATGTGTGTGAATGTTTGTGGCATCGTATCTCCCAAACGGATTGATCAATTTGAACGCGGATTTGTGTAAAAGATAGCTAGTTTAATCTGGATGGTTTTAGCTAGGATTCATCAAAATCGGTCTGGCCATTTAAGAGATATGAGCTCTGAAAGAAGGGGTCGCCATATCGGAGGTTTCATCTTTATACTAGCTTTTGCCAGCGACTTCGTCCGCGTAGAATTCGTATTTTTGTCATAGTCTATGTTACTCAGGGATAATGTAGCATTCTAAAATTTACGGTGGCCAAAAACGGTGCAAAGATGGCCAAAACTGGTAGCTCTACCCTACCATCGAGGATTGAAAAACCTTTAATCTCTCCACCTTTCCACCAGGTACGGCCAAACTGAGGAAACGTTGGTCGGCGCCTCCTTGAAAGGGGGGGAGCTGCTGGTGCACCTGCGGTTCAACCAGACTCCTGAGGACTACACCGTTGGAGGCACCCGCCTGGACAACGGACACCTGCATCTCATACAGGTTAGCAACGGGAACTAGCGGATGCTGCAATATTCACAGCTGACCACTGCCTCCAACTCTATAAAAGCCTCCATACATGATCCGTTTTGCCTTCAGGTCTAACTGACCGGATTCAAAATAGCATCGTGTATGTGTAATTTGGCCTGAAGGCAAATCGCATCCGTCCGCCTGAACGGTTTTCCTGATCGGACAGAACCTCATGACCGGATGCAAAACAGCATCGTGTATGTGTAATTTGGCCTGAAGGCAAATCGCATCCGTCCGCCTGAATGATTTGCCTGACCGGACAGAACTCCATACATGATCAGTTTTACCGTCATGTCTAACTGACCGGATGCAAAATAGCATCGTGTATGTGTAATTTGGCCTGAAGGCAAATCCCATCCGTCCGTCTGAACGATTGGCCGTTGGAAAACATCATGTATGGCCACTCGATCCGGTCACGCGGAACTGACGCAGTTCGGCCTGAACTGATCGGCCTCTAAATGTATGGCCACTCGATTCGGCCAGGCGGAACTGACGCAGTTTGGCCTGAACACATCGGTCTTTACATGTATGGCCACTCGATCCGGTCAGGCGGAACTGACGCAGTTCGGCCTGAACTGATCGGCCTCTAAATGTATGACCACTCGATTCGGTCAGGCGGAACTGACGCAGTTTGGCCTGAACACATCGGTCTTTACATGTATGGCCACTCGATCCGGTCAAGCGGAACTGACGCAGTTCGGCCTGTACTGATCGGCTTCTAGAATGTATGGCCACTCGATCCGGTCAGGTGGAACTGACGCAGTTTGGCCTGAACACATCGGTCTTTACATGTATGGCCACTCGATCCGGTCAGGCGGAACTGACGCAGTTCGGCCTGAACTGATCGGCTTCTAGAATGTATGGCCACTCGATCCGGTCAGGCGGAACTGACGCAGTTCGGCCTGAACTGATCGGCTTCTAGAATGTATGGCCACTCGATCCGGTCAGGCGGAACTGACGCAGTTTGGCCTGAACACATTGGTCTTTACATGTATGGCCACTCGATCCGGTCAGGCGGAACTGACGCAGTTCGGCCTGAACTGATCGGCTTCTAGAATGTATGGCCACTCGATCCGGTCAGGCGGAACTGACGCAGTTCGGCCTGAACACATCGGTCTTTACATGTATGGCCACTCGATCCGGTCAGGCGGAACTGACGCAGTGCGGCCTGAACCGATCGGTCTGTACATGTATGGGGGGCTTTAGGCTCAGGTTCTGCCGCACATGGAGCACTGTTCTCATCTCTGGGCTGGGGCACCCCAATACCTCCTTCTTCCATTTGACCGGATACAACGCATAGCGGTTCAAATCGTCAACGACCCAGCGATCTCTGTCCGATTGGAATCCCCCTCTATCCGAAAGTGTTCATTATTTGCTAATAACTATATGAAAATCAATCTTTAAAAACCCGACTGCATTTTTATGCTTTCGTCGCTATACACCTACATATATTAATTATTGTCATTTTGCCATTGTTGTTATTTCAATTTTAATAGTTTAGGTATCCTATGTCACCCGGGATGACGTAAGGATTCTAACGATACCTCACACATCTAAATCGGTCAAGGGATTTAGAAGTTATAGTGGAATAAAGAAACTTACATACATACATACATACAAACATGAACCCTGAAAACATAACACTCCTTTTTTGGGGCTGTCGTGTAAAACATCTAGACATTGATGTTTTTAAACCAGTGACCAAACCTACTTTGTCATTTCTAAAGACCATGTAGCTAAAATTAAACTAATATTTTATCATATCTAAAAAGATACTAAGAAAACTTGTCTATTCCACTGTCAAGTTCTACCTAAAAGCTACGAGATTACCGATGCCTAATAATCATAAATGGTGAGTTAAATAATAATTAAAACTAAACGTATTTAAATTAAAATAAAACTAAGCTACTCAAATGTTGAAATGATGATATCCGCAGTAGAACTAAGGTTACCGACATAGCCCGAAGAATAGCCAAACTTAAGTGGCAGTGGGCGGGGCACATTGCTCGCAGGACTGATGGCCGATGGGGTCAGAAGGTTCTTGAGTGGCGTCCGCGGACCGGGAGACGAGCTGTAGGTAGGCCTCCAACAAGATGGAGTGACGACCTTGTAAGGATCGCGGGAACGCGGTGGATGCGAAAAGCACAAGACCGGTCTGAGTGGAGAGCCTTGGGGGAGGCCTATGTCCAGCAGTGGACGGCTTTCGGCTGACATGATGATGATGATGATGACTCAGATATTAAAGAGATAAATAATAATCACCACTATAAAAAGAACACCCCCTCTAGCAGGTCCCTATGACACTGGCTGCATTACCTCTCCGGACAGCTAGCCCAATCCTTTGGGAGAGGTAAGCACCAGCTCTAGGATCTCCGGAGGAGTCTATGAGCCGGGATGACAAGGCCTTAATAAGTATTGTATTTGTTTGCATTCGAAACTAAAATTTGATATTAGCACATTTGTTATTTTTATAATTTAGAACGTTTGTTACAGGTCGTTAGAAATTCCACGCTGGTCCAAGTAAAACTCAACGGTACGGAATACTTCAGAAAATCCATTTCGGCGGCGAAGCAGCTCGATGCTCAGGTAAATATAAAACTTTTTTTACAAGAAAAATCTATATCCTCAACAAAGAGTTTGCAATTACCATTTTGACAAGACATTTTTGACTTCTGACACATTGCACCAGTTTCAACTTCATTCTCTTCACGCTTAAGTTTAAAATCGTACGTCACGAAATATGGGATACGAGGTTTTTCGAAGCAATGACGATATACATAAACCGATCTGGGTCTGTCTCAAGATTATATAAAGAGAGCATCTTGAAGTAGGCATCTCAGACAAGATCCATAATAAAAACATAGAACAAGAAGGTACCTTCCATGTTTGAAAATATTTCCTCCTCTAGATGCTGTACTTGGGCGGGCCACCGCCCGCGCCCGCGCCTCCGCCCGACACGACCACCCCCGCCCCCGCGCCCTCGCCCGCGCCCGCTTCTGCCCCCGCTCCCGCCTCCGCCCCCGCCACTACCCCGGCGCCCTTGCCGCATGAACCCACCGATGCTGACTACTTCAAAGGTGTCATACAAGATGTGCAGGTCAGTCACATATTTATAATAAATAGGGCGCAGATTTTTGCCGTCATCACATTCGTATTTAAAAAAGTACACCGCGCCTGCTTAGACCATTTGAGTGATTAAAAAAGGTTTGTTTCAGGTGTCAAACGGCGTGAACGTCACCATCGTGGAATTCTTCCCTCTGCGCGTAGAAAACCTCCAGCTACCGGCTCCTTTCGGTGACGTGACGCTCGACCCGACCGGCGTTCTGCCAGGCGAAGTGTCGGACGACGCATGTGCGTCGCATCCGTGTCTACACAACGCCACGTGCGCGGTCACATGGAACGATTTTACGTGAGTGTTAAACGGACAGAGAATGGACAGAAACATATAGGCGGGAAAGATAGGGAGGTTATAGATAGACAAAGACAGAGAGATGGAGGGAAGGGTGGATAGATAGGCAGAAGGGGGATGGATAGTAACATTTGTATCGAGAGATATATAGATTTATAGATAGATGAATGGATGGACAAACACAGACGGGGGAATGGACAGAATTAAACAGATAAATGGAGGGAAGGGTGGATTGATAGGCAGAAGGGGGATGGATAGTAACATTTGTATCGAGAGATATATAGATTTATAGATAGATGAATGGATGGACAAACACAGACGGAGGAATGGACAGAATTAAACACATAGATGGAGGGAAGGGTGGATAGATAGGTAGAAGGGGGATGGATAGTAACATTTGTATCGATAGATATATAGATTTATAGATAGATGAATGGATGGACAAACACAGACGGAGGAATGGACAGAATTAAACAGATAAATGGAGGGAAGGGTGGATAGATAGGCAGAAGGGGGATGGATAGTAACATTTGTATCGAGAGATATATAGATTTATAGATAGATGAATGGATGGACAAACACAGACGGAGGAATGGACAGAATTAAACAGATAAATGGAGGGAAGGGTGGATAGATAGGTAGAAGGGGGATGGATAGTAACATTTGTATCGAGAGATATATAGATTTATAGATAGATGAATGGATGGACAAACACAGACGGAGGAATGGACAGAATTAAACAGATAAATGGAGGGAAGGGTGGATAGATAGGCAGAAGGGGGATGGATAGTAACATTTGTATCGAGAGATATATATATTTATAGATAGATGAATGGATGGACAAACACAGACGGAGGAATGGACAGAATTAAACAGATAAATGGAGGGAAGGGTGGATAGATAGGCAGAAGGGGGATGGATAGTAACATTTGTATCGAGAGATATATAGATTTATAGATAGATGAATGGATGGACAAACACAGACGGAGGAATGGACAGAATTAAACAGATAAATGGAGGGAAGGGTGGATTGATAGGCAGAAGGGGGATGGATAGTAACATTTGTATCGAGAGATATATAGATTTATAGATAGATGAATGGATGGACAAACACAGACGGAGGAATGGACGGAATTAAACAGATAAATGGAGGGAAGGATGGATAGATAGGCAGAAGGGGGATGGATAGTAACATTTGTATCGAGAGATATATAGATTTATAGATAGATGAATGGATGGACAAACACAGACGGAGGAATGGACAGAATTAAACAGATAAATGGAGGGAAGGGTGGATAGATAGGCAGAAGGGGGATGGATAGTAACATTTGTATCGAGAGATATATAGATTTATAGATAGATGAATGGATGGACAAACACAGACGGAGGAATGGACAGAATTAAACAGATAAATGGAGGGAAGGGTGGATAGATAGGCAGAAGGGGGATGGATAGTAACATTTGTATCGAGAGATATATAGATTTATAGATAGATGAATGGATGGACAAACACAGACGGAGGAATGGACGGAATTAAACAGATAAATGGAGGGAAGGGTGGATAGATAGGTAGAAGGGGATGGATAGTAACATTTGTATCGAGAGATATATAGATTTATAGATAGATGAATGGATGCACAAACACTGACGGAGGAATGGACAGAATTAAACAGATAAATGGAGGGAAGGGTGGATAGATAGGCAGAAGGGGGATGGATAGTAACATTTGTATCGAGAGATATATAGATTTATAGATAGATGAATGGATGCACAAACACAGACGGGGGTCCCACCAGGTTGCCGCATTGGCCCACCTCTGTGGGTGCATGCGACAAACAAAATACATTTGTCGCAAAATACATTGTATGGAAAAAAAAATGCTTGTTTGCTTCTAACCATGTGACCACCCGTCACAGCTATCGGTAATCTTCGTTTTTCTATGCCACACGAGTGACAAATATACTGTCAGTTCCGAGTGCAAGCGTGATAGCTACAGCCAGCCGAAAGCTATTAAATCTCGTAAGGCCCTCCATACTACAAACAGCCAGTTTTTTGTGAGTGGGACTTCGAATCTACCATCAAGGCAATAAAGTTCAATTACGTTTGTTCGATAATGCCATTTTCAGTTTATGAAGATAGGAAAGTAAACCTTATTAGCATTGCAACACAGTTCAAATTTAATTGCCTTGATTATGTACATCCTCACTGGGCCTTACGGTGTTAAGAAGCTGGGAATACTGTATTTCTATGTTTATATTCCTTTAGTAAACTAGCTCCTAGTATAAGCTACAGTACTTGGTAGATAACAAGTCAACCCTGACACATTGCACAACCATGAAGTTTCTGACTCGCGCACCGAGGGTTCCGTACCGTCGCACAGTAGTTATTATTATATTCCGATTTCGAATCGAATCAGCGCAAGCCCAACTCACACTTGACGATTTTTAGTATTTGTTGTTTTTTTTTCAGGGTTTGTACTACAATCATACCGACGCTTATATGTTTTACCGTTTTACACGATACAACATTAACAAAAAACGTTTCTTGTATCTTAAAAACTATTCACACGCAACAAATAAGTTTAGCATTCGTTTTGCTACTATTATCCTTATCAATATACCGAAACTTCATGGTCGTGGATTAACTTCTTATTTGCCAGCTCCTATAGTCGTGTTGTCTGTACAGCTGCGCTTGTCCCCGCGGCTACAAAGGCAAACAGTGCGCAGAAGTTGAGTTCTGCCAGTTGCAAGCCTGCCCTCTCAACTCGCACTGCCGTAACTTGGATGGAGGGTAAGTTGTGTTCAGATCTGGAGATTCTTGGGTTGCACATGCATACTATTGCGGGTATAATATCGATTACTGTTAAGGGAAAGATGTTTTTTCTGATATTATTAATTTTATTCGTTCTTTCCTTAAAAAAGTGAAAAGAAAATATTCAATTTAAACTACTAGTAAAGGATTTGCAATAGGCATATTGTATAAAAATACTGACATCATATCTATCGTTATTAAATCACTAGAGCGTGGCCTGAGGATTCCCAGGTGTTTTGACAATAAAAAATTGCTGTGCTACTGAGGAAATAATTCTAATTAAACTGAGGAAAAGCAATATTACTTTTGAAGTGTTATGACATTGTTACTAACTCGGCCGCCATTATTGTCAAGTAAATAAGAGCCATCGTAACGTTGACAATATTATGAAACCGCGATTAGTTTGGGATTGGAATAGCTGTCAATTCATATGCACTTTGACGTAAGTATATAGTGAAACTGTCACCTCTAATCCCTTTCTAATCGCGGCTATATAATACGATAACACGTCCAAAGTAATATTGTCATATATTTTTTGTTTGCTTTTTTTATTTCGAGTTTTGACACGTTTTCCTGCTCAACTACGCATGATATTTTACATTAATGCTGGGCTAAGTATTGCCATAAGCAATATTTTGTAAAATGATTGATTGTTGAGTTTCTTGCGGCGTTTCTTCTCAGCAGTGGTCTCCTTTTGGGAAGCGCTGGTAGATTTCTGACATGTAAAAATGCCCGTGCGTAATTACTGAATATACATATCGCACTGCTAGATCAAAACAGTATTAACTCAAAATCCTCGTTAGTGTCGTTTCAAGTTCATTGCAGTTGTATTAAAGTTGATTTTAAAATACAGTTGTATTTTGAGTTATTACTGTTTTGATCTAGCAGTGCGATATTTCTTTCTTCTTTTTTATCTTTTATCCTCGTACATCCATTTAACAGTCGGCCAAAAATGTGGTCTACCACCCTACGGTTGAAGTTCATGTGCACGTCATGATACAACAAGTTCGATTATCCCTTGCAATAATATTATGACAGTGACAAGTGTCAACCTTAGCGATAATTAGATCTCACAGAAACTTTTGACAAAACTGGTAGACCACTTTCTTGGCCGACCTTACAAAGAGGGAGAATTTTTGCGAGTGGGAATTTGAATCTAATATCAAGTAAATAAAGTTCAATATTCTTTGCTCTGGAAGCCATGTTCAATTTTTAAACATATCAAAATGAACTCTATACTCATTCAAATGCAGTTTAAACTCAATTGTCTTGATTATCAACGGGTCTCACGAGGTTATTTTTTCAGGTACGAGTGTATATCCAACGCTACATTCGACGGCGTCAACACTACTTTAAGCTACCAGCTACGCGTTCCCCGCTCCGCTGGCGCCACTCCCGTCGTCGAGCCGCCTCGCTCGATCACCATCACCTACAGGTATCTTAAGTTCAAGACCTACGAAGCTAGCGGTCCTGAGTTCTCGGTATGGGCAAACATTTGTGCTGAGAGCGCAATTTATTCATGAGTTTTGGATATTTTTATGTATTTCTCTATAGTCGGTGGCAATCGAAATGGTCACATGTAAACAAATTAGTGCCTACTGTTTGACACGACATAACCTTGAAGTTTTATTTAATGTTAAATTAAATATGAAAGTAATGTTCAAAATAATAAAATAAAATAATGTATAGGTGAAATTACTAGCACGGAGACATTCCATCTTAGCCCTCAGGGTTGGCAACATCTTAGTGTAGTCAAAAGAAATGTCTATGTGTCTGAAATCCCAGTTAGGCCTGTATTCTCCTTGCCATAAAAAATTGTAGATTGTTCAACAAGAGACCAAAACAAGCCATAATGACAAGAGATGTTTAGCCACGCGAGCGAGCGAGAGTGGCTATAGTTCGAGTATCATTACGGTTGTTTAATCTCGCGTTAAACATTCTACTTTTCACTGTAAATGCGAGGAATGAACTACGTTCTATACAAATTTACAATATTTAACAAAGTAACAAAGTTTCTGACCAAGGGCATTGGGTAAATTTGTTTGAAGAATATTGTCATTTTTTTTTTCAGCGGCCACGGATGATTCTTACATAGTTATTTAGAGGACCTCTAAATACATATAGATATATAAAATTTATGGCGTTAGATAATATCGGAGCGGAGATTTTAAAGATTTAAGTGTTCAGTTTTTAGTACAAAAGTACGCCCAAGTATGAATATTTAAATATCTCGGCTCCGATGCACTTAAGAGTATTACATTACATAATAAAATATGTTTATTTTTAATAATTCTATCATAATTTGCCACTTTTACGAATGGCCGCTCACCTTGAAAATGTATGAATTTTACAAATGACAACACTTTTACCCAAACCCCTTTGTTTCGCGGTTGTCAGTTTTTTGCAAAGTGACATTTTACAAATGCTTGCATTATTTAGCCAACAGATACAAGCTTGAAAACTATTTGGACCATGCCTAAAAAAATAAAATTATACTTAATATATTTCAATAGATTTATATTCGTAATCATTAATCGTGTTTCACGAAATTAAATCTTTTTTTTTAAATATGTTTGCACAGTTGTCCTTTTGAGGTTATTTTCACGGCCTAAAGATGGTTACATACACAATCACTGAAAATAGCGATAATCCTCCATTCCCAAACACCGTGATGGCTGTTTAGGGGTTTCCAAAGTAAATTAAAAAAAAAACTTTAATCCCTAGAGATTAATAAGGAGCTTTAGTCCCGATGTGCAGAGATTAATGTAAAATTTTAAGAGCATGAGAAGTGAAAAACTAATTTTCTCAACAGAACAAAAGTGGGTGGTACTTTATTCCGTGCTGAAAGCGCTACCGGAGACGACTGGTTCTCCGTCGGTGTTTACAAGCAACAGGCGACCATGGAGTGGCGGCTGGGGGGCGCGCTGCCTGTCAAGCGGTCGCTGCGCCGCGCAGCACGCGCGCACGCGCACTGGAGCACGCTGCGCATCTCCGTGCACAGGGACCAGCTCGCAGGTGCATTATACTTACACTCATGGACTAAGTAGGCCACATGTTCACTCACCGGTCTCACTCACACTCATGGACCCGAGGGGCTATTGCCTAACGCACTCGCAATCGCCATCGTATTCATTTTGAAAATCGAAGCCTTGTCTGCATACAAAATGAAAACAATTCTTCCGCTTTGAAACCGATTGCGATTCCGATTGCGTTAGGCAATAGCGACGTTGGTCTAATACACACCTTACACCTTAGCTAGTAAGTTAGTATATATATATATATATATATATATATATAACTTAATTAATATATAACTTAATATAAATAGTATATATATATAAATTAATATATATACCATGTGGTTGTAACACATCTGTATAGACCATTTGACATTATATACAGGGTGGCCGGAACATAGACGTCCAAAGAAAAAGGTGGTGCCTCGTGTCATGGGCTAAAAATTCTCTAAAAGAAACTAGAATATTTCGGTGTCAGAGGTCTTGCCCTTAAATGGTTCAGGATTTACCACTTAGATAGAAAGCAATTAGTAAGAGTCGGTTCCTGCAAGAGCGATGCAACTCCGGTTAACTTTGGTGTTCCCCAAGGAAGTATCCTGGGCCCCACCCTTTTCATAATATACATGAATGACATTCATGAGACAAATTTACTAGATGCCCAAATTTTATGCTATGCTGATGACACTGTTATTCTCTTCAAGGGTAACTCATGGAGTAATGTCGTTGCTACATCTGAATCTGGGATGGCTGCTATAAATGGCTGGTTGCAAAATAATTTACTTACCTTAAACACTACTAAATCTAACTTTTTTGCTTTCATAAAACATCAGCGTCAGAACCATCTCAATTAGATAGCATTCAAATCCATGATGCCATTCCCTCTTTGGGCTCTTGTGACTGTGATAGTATTATGCGCGTGTAACATGTTAAATACCTTGGCATTATTGTGGATGATAAACTTAGTTTCCGACATCACATTGTATCACTCTCAAAAAGAATACGTAGAACTATCGCTATCATCAAGTGTCTCAGGGGTTCGGCTAGAAAGGAGGTTCTAAAAATGGTGTACTTAGCCGTGTGCCAATCTGTAGCTGGTTATTGTATCACAGTATGGGGTAGCGCCGCAAAAACAACCCTTATTATCGCCGAAAGAGCTCAGAGATCGGTCCTTAAAGTTATGCTAAAAAAACCTTTTAGGCATCCCACCTCAGACCTATACAAAGAAGCTCAGGTTTTATCTATTCGGCAGCTTTTCATCCTCAGAACTTGTCTCCTCACTCATAAACAACTTCTTAGCTCCAGTCTTTATAATTTAATGTTACAAAAAAGAGTATACAGATTGCGACTCCCCTCAGTCAACTCAAACTTTGCAAAAAGATTTGGTGATTATGTTAGAGCATCGGTATATAATGCAGTTCTAAAGTTTTGTAAAATCAGAGACTGTAAAATTCACAAAGCTAAATATATGCTCACAGAAGGGTTGCTTACTTTGGACTACTATGTTTCTGAAGATGTTTTTAAAAAATTCAACTATCAAAACTTCTACAATTTGAATTTTATGTTCTGACCACTCTTAAAAGAATTAATTTTATAATTAGTATTCAAGCATTGGTAAAGAAAATACATAAAATTATATATATGTGATGTATATGTGTGTGTGTGTATATGTGCGTGTATGTTTGCATGCATGTATGTGCATATGTATATTCATATTTACATTTACATTGCCAATCTACCTCGGTCTCCCAAGATACAGGCTTCGCCTCTGTTTATTTTCTTCACAAGTCAAACTGCGTGTGTACCTTTAATTTAGTGTACTAATTTAATGTGTACCTCTAAGGACAATGGGCAAAAATGTATGGAACGTGGTACCCGCGCCAATGGACATAATGTATATATCATTGGAAAGGTATTTTTATATTGGGCAAAGATAACCATATCGCTTATCTCTATTTCCTGTCGGAACTGAGTTATTTTATTTTGAATATACGTTATTATCAATCAATTTCCTTTAGGGATACCATTATGAAAGAAAAGAAAACTGTACTACATAACGAGAAATATCTAACTTCTTGTCGGCCGGGCACTATATTTATACTACTTACTATTAGGTGCCTACATTATATACTAGTCACTTCAGTGTTTCCGCTTCATAAATAAAGTGGATTTTTTTCTCATTTGAAAAGTGACAACATGAGGTGATTTTTGTTACATTCGTTTTTTTTACAAATACCTAACTGTCCATGAGGCTGAAGATGGAGCTCTCTGGTGCAGTAGCAGCCTATTCACTTTTGCTTAAGTTGTATTTTTAAGGAAATAAAGATGCCGGGAGCAGATTTTATTTCGCATACGGTGTCATGTTCGTATAAGAATATCTCCGAATGGACAGGGATTTGAGACAAACCGCCATAGTAAACGTTGTTCCTATTGGTATGACCTATTCAATGACACTACCATTATTGCTATTGGAGCGGGTACCAAAATGCCCATTGTCCTTTAGTGTAGTATTTTAGTGTACTAAGATTTGATGTCGGCACCTTTCCCAACATGTAATAGTGTACACATTCAAATAAATGATTTTTATTTTTTATTTTTTATACATGGGGGTGATTCGGATACCCCACGACACGAGGGACCTAATTTTTTTTTTGGACGTCAATGTTCCGGAATGTATTTGAAATTTGACGTAAAATCCATATTAGTTTAGTACACAACTAAAAGAGAGGCTTTACTTTCGTGTCTTACCTATACATAGGTAAGACACGAAACTTACTGAATAAACATCTTTTATCTTTTTTTTTTTTTTAGAAAAGTAAAGCCAATCGACCAATAAAGTCCTTTACCACTTTTGGACCTTAACGTCATACAAATGGAGTCTGAAAGTATAGGAGTTTTTTAGTCGACTGTACAACTACGCAAAATAGCTAAACTGAGCTTGAAATACGCTTTGTCCCTATCTATCATTGCGACATTTACATTTGATAGAAAAGGATAAAGCAAACTTTAAAATAGGTTTATAATTCTTTTATGAATAAGATTTACACGTAGGTGTATAATACACGTCTAATTATATATATTTTATCTCAGGAGCGTTCATAGACGCTACAGGGCATGAGGAGGCGGGTGCTACTGCTAGTATAGATCAAGCGGCGTGGCAACGTCTGCTTATTGAAGGAAACATCTACCTTGGTGGCCAGACGCAGCTAGCACCTGTGGTAAGTCCAAATTATTTATTAATAGGGAATATGGATGGATTTTTTAAAGAGCATTTCTCAACAAAATATGAAAATACCGTAAAAGAGATCACCAACAGTGAAATTAAAATTAAAATCGGTCAAGAAATACGGATGATACAAGCGTTTTAAACCGCTAATTACACAGAGAGATCCGATGTGCACCGGTGGTGACGTCATCGTGCAGTACGGCCATATGAACTCCACGTAAAATTCTGTTTTCTAGAAAGATATAGGAATAAATCTTTGTTGGCTTATATCTTGGTTATTTTTATTCAAAATAAGTTATTTTCATCCGTTTATACATGAATCAGTTTTATTGAAGCTGTGAAAAATAACATGCATATATTCCCTATTTATTCCGTTTACCAACAGATACAACACCATTAACTTCATTTTCATTTTAAGAGATCAGGGGCCCGTTCCACAAAGCCACTCTGCAACTCTGCACTCCACAAATCCCACTCTTCAAACGTATTTCCGTTCCACAAAGCTATTGCACAGTTGAAGAGGCAGAGTCAAATGCAGAGTGTGGATTTGTGGATTTGCAAAGTATTTCTGTTCCACAAGACAATCGCAAAGTTGAAGAGGCAGAGTCAAATACAAAGTGTGGATTTGTGGATTTGCAAAGTATCTTTTAGGAACAGAATCTTTGCAGTTTGCAAATTACGCAGAGTGTTTTCTGGAACGTGTTTACTCTGCACTTTGCATTATCGTGGATTTGCAAAGTGCAGAGTGCAGAGTTGCAGAGTGGCTTTCTGGAACGGGCCCCAGCTCCGAAAACCTCCACTAGGATACATTGATTTTAAAGGGGTCAAGCGGACTTTTTTATTAATTAATTCATTCCATTTGGATTCGTTTACACTTTTTAATACGCTGGCATCCATTAATGGATTCTGTTGCACTCTTAATTACACTTCAATCCATCAATGGATCTTAGTACACTACTATGTATATGAGCAGACCTAGGAATATACGGGGCAAAATTAAATGACAGCTAGGTATTGCCTATATCGATAAACTCAACTATCGATGCTTTTCCCATATAGTGATTGCTCCAAGTTTTGTTTGTAAAAGTAAAATTTTATTGAAAGTATGCAAATGAAACAAAATAACAACATAATTCTGGTTATTCTTTATTTTAAAAGGATTTTTTAACCTTCACTCGTCATCATCATATATTTTTTACTCCACACATTCTGATCGTTTATTTGAACAATAGTAAATGCGACAGGGACAGTCATTCTAAAATACACAATAAGGAAAAAAATATAATGATGAATGAAGGTTAAAAAATCCTTTTAAAATAAAGAATAAGTATATATGTTGCTATTTTGTTTCATTTGCATACTTTCAATAAAATGTTATTTTTACAAACAAAACTTGGAGCAATCATCAGTCTATGGGAAAAGCATCGATAATTGAGTTTATCGATATAGGCAATCCCTAGCTGTCATTTAATTTTGCCCCGTATATAACATATTAATAATAGGTTGTAATAGGTAATATACTAATAATAGGTTGAATGGAAAATTTCAGTCCAGTCCTAATATGATTTAAAAACAAAAACTATAAATGACCTTTTTTTTTTAATTTGCTATTGCTCGTTTAATAGACCAATTACACACTAATCGAAAGCATGAAGCCTATAGAATATGCAAACGTTAGGTTGACTATTTTTTCCCATCTTAACTATTAGGTAGGTAGGTAAGTCGGTACTAATAATTTGCACTAAACCTAACGTTTGCATATTCTATAGGCTTCATGCTTTCGATTAGTATATAATTGGTTTATTTAAGAAGCAATAGTAATTTAAAAAAAAAGTTCATTTTGAGTTTTTTTTAATCATATGAAGGGTCCACGGAAAGAACATGTCCAGTCACTTTTTAAAAAAAATAAGTTTTGATTCTCAAAAGCTAGAGGACGAAATGAACTATTACCTACCTTTCAGTTTAAGATATAAATCTTCATTTGTCTTGTATTTTTTCACTCTTAAAAAAACCTCTACACGAAAATTACGTACAAAATAATATGTTTCCTAACTTTCAAATCACGATATCTCAAAAAGTTACTAATGTGACTAGACATGTTCTTTCCGTGGACCCTTCATATAAGGACAGGGCTGAAATTTTTCGGTCAACCTATTCGCCATATATATATTACTTAGCATATTAAAATTGATATAAAAAACTTTTTATCGGATAAACAGCTAGTTGAAGGACGGCTCTTATTCAGATCTTAGACCATTATTATCAACTCTATTGTCGTCCGCAGACCGAGTCATCAACGGACCCCGCAGTTTGGGAGTACACGGAAGGAGATGACTTTACTTCTGACAATTTGGCCGGAAAATATTTCAAGGTAACTCATATATTTCACATTTCTTCAATTTAAGATTCAGTATTTTGCAATTTCAGTGTAGCAATGTACAAGATGCAGAACATTCTCAGAAGTTAAGAAATCTTCTCAAGAAATTGAGAATATTATCGGGAACATTTGAGAGCATTGAGAATGTTCTCTTTACATACAAAATTTAGGTATATTCTTAGAAATTTCCGAGAATATTTTGAAACTTTCACGATTTGAGAAGTTACTTTTCGGTACAATGCTATTTCAGTGATGGTAGGACTTTGTGCATGGTCGGACCGGATTGCAACCGCCATCTTAAACGATTACCTACCGCCATGCAACAGTGTTCGCGTTTAAAGTACGGCCAATGAGACGAGATAAATAATGTAAACAAACTGACCGTTACTGAGTTATATTGCGATAGCGAGCGATTGTAACTGTCCTTATTTCTCATACGCAATATTATTATTTATTTATTTATTTTAATGGCGTCTACAAGTTATGTAATTTTGCCAATGTCAAGTATATATAAGAAATTGTACGGTGAATCGTCGTTGTCGTCGGCGTCTTCCAGTCCCAGTCGGCACACCATTGAAGATGGCGGGCATCCACTTCAATGGCTTGGAGTGTTCTTGACCGCTTGCTCATTCAGAATCAGCTTTTCACTGTTATTATATTCGATGCATACTCTTCGTCAGCGTTGGAGGTTACTTCACAAAGTTGCCCTGGATTTGCGAACCAAAATCAACGATAAAGTAATTTACAAAAATGTAATAAAAAGATATGTTTTCAAAATGACAGCTAGACAAGAACCCTCATACGCAATAATATGTATCTTCAGTTGGTCGCTGACGGCTGTCGTTGCGTGATTCGTGGTACAGGACAGCTGTCAGTACAGAAGTTGTCAACATTAGTGCCGCCATTTTGTGAAGTTCATTCGTGTTTGGATTAGAAGTGACACTATTTTTGAAAGTTTGTTTACATTCTTTATCTCGTCTCGTTGGCCTTACTTTAGTTAAGGTGTTATTGCTAGCATAGAGGCATTTCATCTTAGTCCTCAGGGTTGATAACTGTCCCTTCTTTCTTTCTTTTACAATTGCAATCTTGAGAATTCAAATGTCTATGGGTCTCAGGTAACCACCCTATTTCACCATCTTGACAATGATAGGTGACAGGCGACAATTCGCTATACATTGCAAAGTTAGCAGGCTTTCACATCGGTGAATTCATATCATCTGCGCCATGTATACTGAAATGTCACCTGTCAACTGTCACCTGTCATTGTCAGAATGGTGAAATACGGGGCAGGTGGCCTGAGTGTCTTCTAATTGCCATTAAGATGATTTTTGATTTAATGCGGGCTCCACATGCTTGGTGTTTGCCGCAAACGCCGATCACTGGCGAACAAAAACACAAACAGGCAAACACCCATCCACATGTTCGTGTTGGTTGTTTGCCGTTGTTTGCCAAGCGTGTGGAGCCGGCATAAGGCTGCGGCTCCACTAAGGCGGAGATGAGCGGAGCGGAGCGGAGCTGTGCCAATATTAACCAATAGAAGGCGCTTGCGGTCACGTCGATCGCGTCTTGCGCACGTTAGTTGAGATTCTATTGGTTAATATTGGCACAGCTCCGCTCCGCTCGTCTCCGCCTCAGTGGAGCCGCAGCCTAAGGCATAGCGACAAGTTTTTCAAATATTTTTTTGTGCAGGGTTGCATGGGCGCTGTGTACGTCGGTTCGCTGCTGCTGCCATTCTTTACGGAGGACGAGCTGTTCGTCGGCGCTGTCGCGACCAAGATCGACGCACAGCCGCACTACGCTCTCATGTATGTAGTTTGCCGTAAATAGTCATTCACTTTTTAAAACACTAGATATCTTAGTTCAACCATAAACACTAAAATCAACACAAATATGGAAACCAATTCAAGACACAATAACAATATCTTGGTTAATACATATATATTCCGTGTGTGACGCCCCTGACTGACTAGACACCTCAGGTGTCGCCAGGCGGTAGGTATCTAACGCGCCGAGCGCGCGTCGGGAGCCGGGAGTTTCGCTTCTACGTAGTTATAATTCATTCTTATGTGTGTATTCACGAGTGTGGTTTTATATATTTATTTAATTAATTATATTTATGTTTACATTATATCTATCGACCAAAACACTTACACATTAAATTACTTACAGCATAAAAACATATTTAAAAAATAATTATAACTTACACACTAATACACAATAATTAACAAACAATACAAACCATAAAAAAATGCTCACAACTACTTCAACAATTATTTAGTTAAACAACATCACTCGTGTAACAAAAACTCCTATACTGTCCACAAAGACATCGGCGTCGGGGACCTGCCCGAGCATATCATTTATTAGGTTTAGCGTCCGGTTCGTGGGGGAATTGTCACTGCGTCGCGTACGCGCAGGACTACGCGCGAACAGCCGCGCGCGCCGCCGGGGCGCCATTTATGAAACGAGCGAAGGGCGAGTCTAATTTCGTGTACAGTCGCATAAATAACTTTTTCACAACACTGCTCGGAAATATGGCCATAGATGGTCTTGTTTGGGGTTACAAAACGTCACTTATAAGGACAGACCAAGAATGTTTTTGTCGGCGTGTTTGCTGATTGGTCGAGAACATTGTTGTCCAACTTTAAGAACCAATGAAAATCAATCAATAAATTTTTGTGTCATAGCTCCTTAAAATGAAAAATTGAAATGGACCAATCAGAACACACCATTTTGTGTCGTAAAATATTAGGTGTATTTTTGCTAATAGATACACAGACTAAAAACTATGTAACTGCTTTTTTTTTAAATGTAATTCAAACTTGGGCCCTACTCTCGAACCACTAGAGATGAAATTAGGTACATGGGAGATTATATGGAATTGACATCTTCATGCTTCATGTTAGTTTATTAATCTCGAGTGCCACGAGAATAGGGGTCCAGATTAAAAAAAAGTTATCTATGGTAAAATTGGCGGTGACGTCACATTAACATGATTTAAAATTTGAGTTTGAATATGAAAATTTATTTTATTTCCTCTCAGTAGTTGTGAAAAGCACTATGTCTGCCTCGGTAGAAAGTGCAATTTATGGACTCGTACACTAGAGGGCCTCAACTACGTTTCGGCCCTCTATATGACTCGTCCAAAAATCGCGTACTTTCTATCCTCTGCAACAATGTACTATATTTACATGCATATCATGAGTTTTCTACAATATGTGAGAAACTTGTATCAGAGGTTGCCCTGTGTCTTAATGTTTACATTAAGGTATCGGTCACCGATACTTTAATGACATGCAATACTTTAATGTTATAATTGTACAACCACAGTTACCGGTTTCTAAACGGTCATTTGCTTTTCGTTTCTGTACATATTTTAGTATAGCTATGATATGGATGTAGATAAATTTCTTATTCCTATTCTCATAGCGCCGGGAAGCCCTGGGGCGCCAGCGCGGGCGTGGGCTGCGTGCTGTGCCTCGAGCAAAACTGCGCACGCGGCGGCCGCTGCGCTGACGTCAGGAGCTCCTATTCATGCGCCTGCCCACTGGGGTATGCCGGGGACTACTGCGAGGTAAGCACCAGGGTTCGCCGAAATATATCATGATGTATATCCATCGATATTTGATATATATCAATGGATATTTATTTTAAAGAGCAGTATTTTTTCCATAGTTACACAGGCAACACTAGAGTAAAATGTAGTTTCGTTTGTATCTATTTGCTTTATATTGAAATTCAAGCTTTATCACGACGGAATAACATTCATAATAAATAGGTAGAACTTACAAATTTAAATTCATGTTTCTTTTCAATTATGCAAGATATTATCCGATGTATATCGGATTTATATCAAAGTGTCGGATGATTTGACATAAAAATAAAAATATTATGCATTGATATACCTATACAAGGTTTTATAGTTGTTCATCAATTAAACTCCATGACCGTACTAGCCTAGATAGCTTGGGACTAGGTCATGTGTGAGATTGTGTGATATTTATTTTATTTTATCAGATCGACGTTAACGAGTGCGAGACCAACAAGTGCCAGAACGGCGCGACGTGCAAAGATGACGTCGCCAAGTACACTTGCGAGTGTCCCGAAGGATTCACAGGAGAATAGTAAGTTTAGTAGATAGTATAGCAATGATGGAACGCCATTTTGTTTTTAATACTTGTCTTGATGTTTTCAGGATATCTTAAACATTAAGATAGGTTAGGTTAGACTGGGGTCTACCAAAAAAAAACTCATTCCGCGAGAAATACGTTTTGATACTCGTAAAATGAAAATTCTCCGTATTGATACATTTACAGAATTGGAATGTACAAAGACGAACTTATCCCTTTAAGGTAATTCTTCCAGCTAACCATTGGGAATTGAGGAAAATAAGAAAAGTAGAATGTGGCAACTATTAGACACAAGTACCAAAACTAAGTTTACAGATACTGCGTGAACTAAATTTAATCAAGATTAAATAATGGATACGTAATAACCGAGATATGTATAAGATTGAAAAGGGCATGCTTCGATGGTTCGGTCATTTGGAAAGGATGGATGAAAGAAGATTGACGAAAGATATATACAGAGCGACAGTGAGTGGAAGGGTCGGAAGGGGGGGGGGGGGGGGGGAGAAATACTGGAAAAGGGCCGAATCTTAAGCACCCGAAACCGACATGCATGCATGACTCGATGTATGAATGTGGAAGAAGAAGACACTTGTCAGAATCGTAGCAGGTGGAAAGAAGTGGTCTCGGTCTACCCCTCTGGGAAACGAGCGTGATTTAATGTATGTACGAGTATGTATGTGTATAATAGTGGATTGTTTAAGAAGGGACTAAAACAAGCCATAATGACACGAGATGTGTAGCCACGCGAGATTAGCGAAAGTGGCTATAGTTCGAGAGTCATTATGGTTTCTTTTCACCTACTTTTCACTTTGAATGCCAGGAGCTTACAATCTTTTCCCGAGGTTTTTTTTTGTAAAGTGTCGTTTTATATGCTTGCATATTTAGCCGAAAGATTCAAACTTGAAAACTATTTTAAAACTAATTGGACCATGCATAATAAAAATGAATTCATCTTTTAATGTTATTAAATACATTAATATTCGTAATCATTAATCGTGTTTCACGAAATTAAATCGTGTTTTTATATTTTTGCACCGTAGTCATTTTGAGGTTATTTCCACGCCCTAAAAATTGTCGATACGCAATCACTGAAAATAGCGATAATCCTCCATTCACACCGTGATTGGCTGTTTAAGGGTCTCCAAAGTAATTAAAAAAATATATATTTATTTCCTAGAGATTAATAAGGAGCTTTAGTCCCGATGTGCAGAGACTAACGTAACATTTTAAGAGCATGAGAAGTGAAAAAATATAATAATAAACCTCCTCACCTACCCTCACCTCACCACCTCACCTCGCCTTATCACCTCACTCCTCTTGTCAAACCACAGTTGCGAGTCAGATATCGACGAGTGCGAGTCCAACCCATGCCTCCACGGCGGGACTTGCTCCGACGAGCCGGGCGGCTTCCGCTGCGTTTGCGCTGCAGAGTGGCGCGGCCCGCGCTGCCAGCTGCCGCGCGTGCGGTCCTGCGCGCACCAGCCGTGCCGCAACCGCGCGCAGTGTGTCGACACGCCGCCCGGTCAGTACTATGAGGAGGACCATACAGGGTGGAAAAAACGAACGCCACATGGACCGCAACTACCTTACATATTGGAAATAGCAAATTCCAAGTAAAGCAGACATGCTTTTATTTTTGAAAAAAAAAGTACTTACTGCATTTATGGTTTTTTTTTTAAATAATTAAAAGGTATTCAAACTTGGCCATTACTTATGATAATGATGATTAAAAATTGCTTTTTATCGATGTCGATAAACTTAGTCGACATTTAATGAATCACTAGCACTGGTACATTTTTGCCCCGAAAATCCGGTGTTTGGTTATAAGATGTTAACTTCATGTTATTGTACCTAATTAATATTTTTTCTCCGCAGACCCTCCATCCGGCAACAATTATACATGCACTTGCCTGACCGGTTTCGTGGGCGTGCATTGCGAGCATGCTTTCTGCGAGCTGGTGCCCTGCCAGCACGGGACCTGCCTCCGCGAGGCCAAGGTACGGGCGCGAGGGTCACGCACACTGGTTACTTGTTTAAGGCCCAGCCACACCGGATGCATGCGCGTAGACGTGACGTGCGCGTGAGCTTTACACTGCGGTGTATAGTATGAATTCTCATACGACATGTCACTATACAACGCAGTGGAAAACGCACGCGCACGCATCCGGTGTGGCTGGGCCTTTAGGATAAGAGTCAATTTACCTAAATTTCGCATAGTATAATCAATGTTACTTTCGAAATTGTTAGTTATTTCATATTGCTCGAGAGTTACTAATCCGTTGTCATAGCCTACATTTCTCGCTCCCAATGAACCATACAATAAGATGATTTTGATCTTATTCGTGTCTTAAGACAAACTAATTATGTAAGATTTCCTTTTATTAGTTATGTTTAGATTATTTACAAAAAAAAAGTACCAGGGAATTTTTATTCCCATTTGTGACCACTGTTGACAAATAGTTGTCCGCAGTGGTAAAAAATGGGAATAATTTCTTACCAGTTGTCAGTAGTGGTAAACAATGGGAATTATTTCTTACGAGTTGTCCGGGGTGGTAACAAACAGGAATTAATTCTTCCCAGTTGTCCCTAGTAGTAACAAACAGGAATTAATTCTTCCCAGTTGTCCCTAGTAGTAACAAACAGGAATTAATTCTTCCCAGTTGTCCCTAGTGGTAACAAATAGGAATTAATTCTTCCCAGTTGTCCCTAGTCGTAACTAATGGGATTTTCCCATCCGTAGCCATCCGTAGCCATGCGTAGGCGCAGCTCAATTTTTTTTTTGACTTTCCTATATTGATGTGATATAAGATATGTGATGCCTACAGTACGACCAAAAAGAGTAGAAATTAAATGAGGGCGCCACTTTCTACGTAACTGTCATATTTTTGACGTAAAATGCGTAAACATGGCAACAATTTAGTATGGATTTTTTTTAGTTCCGTTTTATTTAATTTCTACTCTTTTTGGTCGCACCGTACATAGCTTGGCATAACTTATTTATGAGTCTTAAACGTATTTAAGTACCTATGTATCTGCAGCATATAAGAGCCTAAGTAACAATTTAAATAAGATGCACCTTAGCGATTAAGTCAGTAAGGTACATTTTGCAACTTATAGAATTTGTTAGTTACACGGTATTGCAGTACCATCGAGGGTATGCTAGAGGTAGTCTACACTACAGCGTGTGTATTCCATACGATCCTATATTTTAAGGGCAGTTAGATAAGACTATTATAAGACTAAGATAAGAAGATTAACGTAAATTGGTACATTAAAATAAGAAAAGTTTTTTTTTTTTTCATACAAATTAATTCAAGCAATGTATTCAAATAACCAAGTCGTCTACGTAAGCACTTTGTGTTCATTGATTTATTGACGACGTTATTGTCAACTCAATATTTGCATTACATTGCTGGCCGGGAAAACTTAAAAAAAAATCATTACGCTTAATTATTGAGAGTATTTGTTAAAATGTATTACTGTACCTCTTAATACTGCTTAAATCTATCGTATGTTAAAATTTAGGATCGTATGTAATACACACGCTGTATATGCCCATAGTGCAAGCCTAGAGCTTAGTTTGGGACTAGGTCAATTTGTCAATAGTTTCATGTTATATCAGGTGCCCGTGTGTGAGTGTGAGCCCGGCTACACCGGCGTTCACTGTGAGACAGAGCGGGACGAGTGCGCCGAGGGCGGCACCGTCTGCCACCACGGAGGGCATTGCACCACGCACCGCGGCACCGTCGTGTGCGACTGTACCGGGACCGGTAAGCTCCCTTTTTACCCGACTACCGAAGGGGTAATGTGTTTATCAGTCTATATACAGTGGTGTTCACATAATTAGGGACACTTGTTTTTTCCCACACAATTGCCTACAAATATGACTTTTAAATTTTGACCACCATTCAAAAAGTTCTTGACCAATTTTATTGCTAAATACAATTTACTTTAGAACATTAACTAAGGTTTAAATTTATGTACAGTAAACTACTGTTAAAAACGAACCTTATATTTTATAGGGATTTAAAAACTTAGTGCTGACCCGTCCATACAAAGTTTTACAACTTTGCATGAACGCGAGGTTTTTTTTTTCAAATCCTTATAAAATTAAAGATCCGTTTTCAACAGAGATGAATTGTACATACATTTAAACCTTAGTTCATTAATGAACGATGAGTGTAACCAAATATTAAATTAGTTTAGAACTTTTTGAAAGGTGGTCAAAATTGAAAAGTCATATTTGTAGGCAATTGTATGGGAAAAAACCAGTGTCCCTAATTATGTGACCACCAGTGTATGTATGTTTGTTCCTTTGTGGCGCTCTAGAAACGAAACGCATGGAGCGATTTTGATAAGTCTTATGTCATTGAATATGTATTTAAAAATCATCTTTAGGTTTCTGTCATCATTTTTCATTCTGAATGACCATTTAGGATTTATCACAATTTAAAGTTGGTTAACAACAGTTGGGTTTTTTAAAGCTTGCTTTTTGTGACTATTATGGCTCTTAGTACAGTCAACTCTTATAGTCATCGCACACTACAGCGCCTCGGACCAGATCAGCACCGCCTCAGCTCCACGTGATACATTGAAAACTGAGCTTTTATCTGTATTAATACGACACATTTTTCAGTGAACGTCGCAAGGCCCGCGCCCTGGCAATTGTTTTTACTTTACCTTGAAAAATATATCGTACTAACACGAGTCAAAGCTTACTATTTACCCGACTGCCGAAGGAGGAGGGTAATGTGTTTCACAGCCTATATATGTATGTTTGTTCCTTTGTGGCCCTATAAAAACTAAACCCGCTGTCCGATTTTGATGATTCTTATGTCAATCGAGTGGGCTTAATCTGGTGAGTGTCAATGAAGATATGTCAGTAATCAAAATTCAATATGGCGGCAACCAGACGCCATATTGAGCAAATTAAAAATAAAAAGTCGACCAAGTATGACAAGTGGGGTATCATTGAATAGGGATTTAAAAATCATCTTTAGGTTTCTTTCATCATTTTTCATTTTGAATGATCATTTAGGATTTATAACGATTTAAAGTTAGTTAGCAACTGTCGGGTTTTGAAAGCTTGCTTGCGTACATCTGTAGTCTGCGTTCATTTCCCTTCATACGACTTATTGTTTATAGCTGTGACTTGGCTAGCGAAAAGGACCGATGTCTCTTTAACCGCGTGCATAAATGGACATAATACGGCCATAGCAATAAAGATCTATTGCAAAGGAGATAAAGTAGAATTTCCCTTGTTTCTATGACTTACAATTAAAATAGAAAATTGACTTTATTGCTATCTTATTTGTTTCATTTTCCTTTGGCAAATTTCATTGTATGGTGGGTCTTAGGAGGTTCTTTTATTTTAAAATGCCATTGTGAACGAGTCCTAAGAAGATTATCGTTTGTTGCTACCCTTCTACCTGCCTCTATATTTTGTCTTGTCATTTGTATGACGCTGTGCGAGAGAGAGAAGCCTATACTAGGTCGTTAAAGTAAATGGAGTGGGTCTATATTGACTGTCATAATAATTTTTTGTCATAATCATCGCAAGTCATAACGTGTTTTTTTAAAGAAACTGATACTTTTTCAGGATTTTTATAAATCAAACCTAACCTAACTTAGCCTTGTCTACGTTAGATATTTCAGAACTTCTGAAAAGTTTACAGTTTCAGTGGTATAAAAAATTATGACTATCAAAAATTATGTCAACAATTACATTTTGACCAATAAAATTATGGGAAACAAAGGGCTCCCAAATGGAGTATAGACATGTTCTTTCCAAAAGGTAGGTACATACAAGGACTTTAATTGTTATGCCACTATGGAACCCTGTCGCATAACGTTAATCATTCATTTAAGCGTAATTTCTGTCATGTGGTTTGACGCTGTCATTACGACAGGGTTCCATAGTGGCAACAATTAAAGTCCTTGACTGTGCCTTTTAAATGTTGTTGTCGGTTTTTCTCGCATCAAAAGAGCCAAATATACAAATACGCTGTAAAACCGTTACATGGCTGTATTTATATTAATTTTGAATGACTAACTTATTTAATATTTGCTACAACCAACGTTAAACATAACACAGTTATTTTCATTGTCCATTTAGATATGACATAATGAGTAACACGTATTGTTAAATTTCATGAAAACCGATTTCATAGTAAATATGCGACGGGGCCAATAACCTCGTAAGGCCCACCATACTACAAACAGGGAGTTTTTTGTGAATGGGACTTTGAATCTACCATCAACGCAATAAAGTTCAATTACGTTTGTTCGATAATGACATTTTCAGTTTATGAACATAGGAAAATAAACCTTATTCACATTGCAACACAGTTCAAATTATATTGCCTTGATTATGTACATTCTATTGCACCCTGGGCCTTAGGTACGAGGTTATGGGCCTTCACGATCGGCCATGATGGGAAAATACAGGCGACAGAGGTTGACGCGTCGGCCTACTTGGTAGAGACCCTGCCTACGAAGCTAGCGGTCCTGGGTTCAAATCCCGGTAAGGGCAGATGTTTGTGTGATGAGAGCGAATATTTGTTCCCGAGTCATGAATGTTTTCTATGTACTTAAGTATATATTTCTCTATGTAAGTATTTATATCGTTGTCTAGTACCCATAGAACAAGCCTAGAGCTTAGTTTGGGATTAGGTCAGTTGGTGTGACATTGTCCCCTGATATTTATTTATATTGGCCAAATAGTGCTCGCCCATCATTGCTACACGATGGCCCATTAAAGCCAGCGTAAAAGACGTATTTATACCATAGAGCGAGCAACATGTTCTTTTATCTCACTCTTACGCATTAATCCGTCCCTACGCTAGCCCATGATGGGGTCATTGGGTAGGCGGCCATTAGAGTTTATAATTTATTTAATGACATCATAACACGAAATGAGGCAATTTTGAAAGAAAGTTGTATGATGGGCCTTGTTGAAGGTTAAACCGGGAGTATTCTCTTTTTAATAAAGTATTATTAATTGACGAAAGAGATATACAGAGTAAAAGTGAGTGGGAGGGTCGGAAGGGGCCGCCCTAGGCGTACTTTTTCGAATCAAATCGGAGAAATACTGGAAAAGGGCCGGTTCTTAAGTACCCGAAACCGACGTGCATGCATGACTCGATGTGGAAGAAGTGAAAGAGATTTGTCAGGATCGTAGCAGGTGAAAAGAAGTGGTCTCGGCCTACCCCTCTGGGAAACAGGCGTGATTTAATGTATGTATTTACATTATTAATTTGCTATCTGCACATACAATCAGCTAATTTTAAAGGTGCAACTAAGAATTGAACCCGTACTCTGTCAAAAACACTCAAACACTAACCTACTTAAAATCAAACAAATATTCTTAAAATAGGCCAATACTTTTCCCACAACATTCAAACGCTAACCGACAAAATGAAAACGGCACTAAAGTTACATACACTTAACACATTCATACTACCTTTTTAATATCCCGGTTTATACCCTAACAGCTGTTCTTTCTTTAGTTAAAAATATCGAATGTGTTATACAAATCGTATCGCATATGCGACCTTAAGTGTACTAGCAAAGAGTTTGAAAAGCTTCGCCATTGATTTTAGTTACGACCTAACGTAGAGTGCTAGGTTGATATCTTATCCGCGTCGCGCGCAATCTACTGCGGTGATAACAGCGATAAAATACCAGTGGTTCTCAAACTGTGATAGATTAAATGGGCATTTTAGAAGATTATTGTGGCGTTTGAGTATTTTTTTAAACCGGTATAGGAAGAGTACATAAAAATAAAATAAATAAATCGTTTTTTTTGCTCGGTAAACAATATATTCGGTTTAAAGAATCTTTATTTCTCAAAAGAAATACATAAATTCCATGTTCTTATCTAAAAAGTATCTGTATGATGAATTTTATCCAAATCCGTTCAGCCGTTCAAACTTGGTTATAAGACAAATAGCTATCCTATAAATAATGCTACAATTTATTAATTTTTTATTTAACATTTAAGAATTTTATTATGCCTATTGTGTTAGTTTTGTATTTAATCCAGTAGTGTCTTAAAGACTTTATTTGGTTAATGATTAGGTATTTTAGGGACGACAGCGTTAAAATAAATTATAATATGGCCATAACTAAACCTTTATAATTAAAACAAATAATGAGAAGCTAGTTAGGTTTACGGTTGAATTTTTTATAATTGCATAAAAAATTGGCAATGTTAAAAACTAACTAATTCAAACGAAAAATAATACAATCCAATGATTCAGAAAGCGTAATTTGCCAAATTAAATGAATATAAAATATCCATATGTTACAAAAATTAAGTGTCCTAATTTTTATAACAAATTTTAACATTTAAAATACTATGATGGGATATACAAGTTATACGAATTATGAATATTGTTCGGCGGCCGGTAGCATTTTATGTCACTTTAACGTCAAACGTAATGACTAATATGGATAAGTCTGTGTTGTTAAAAATAAAACCTTAATTATATTGTTAAGAAATCACTCATCACCATCCGCCCACATCAGTCCACTGCTGGACATAGGCCTCTTCCATAGCACGCCACTGAGCTCGGTCTTCAGCTCTTCTTCTCCAGTTGCCACCAGCTACTTTGCGAATATCATCGCTCCACCTAGTCTGAGGGCGCCCTACTCCACGTTTGCCAATTCGTGGTCTCCACTCTAGAACTCGTCTTCCCCAACTTTAACGTCAAACGTAATGACTAATATGGATAAGTCTGTGTTGTTAAAAATAAAACCATAATTATATTCATTTTCATTTTCAATTATCATCTGTTTGACCGTAAAGCCATCCAGTTCGGAGCAGACCCTTACAGGGTCTGAACTCCTGGTAATAGGATGACTAAACACCCTCATCTGAATGATTGTCAAATTAGAACAGCTTCCTTCAAGGAGACTTGACTCACTCACCTGATAAAAACTCACTGAGTTTAATTTATTATAGTATATTATCATATTATTGTCCATGTTTGATATTGTCATTCGATTCTTTTTAATATTGAGGAACCATTTATATTAAAATCTTTCTACATCAACAGATGTGAGAGGTGCTTACTTGTAAACCGATATTTCATCGTTTAAGACACGTTAAAACAGCATACATTTTTAATGTATAAATTGTTAAATAAAATCATATCCACGTTACACTTTCATTGAAAAATTGTTACCGGTCACCGATCGTTAATTATTAAATACTAGCTATTGCTCGTGACTCTGCCCGTATTGTTTGTAGCAATAGAGTAAAGTAAAGCGATCTCTCTCCAGGGCCTCTATTCTACTATTCAAAACCATACTACTTTTGAAAGTTCAAGTAAAAAAGGGCGGCTGAGTTATAACACGTCAAAGACAATATTTGGCGTTATCTATGAAAAGGGACCTTATTGCCGATGGCGCTTACGCCGCACTGCGTCACGCGAGATTGTAATTATATCGGAGCATCGTTAATAATGGCGGAAGCGCCATCGACAATAAGGTCCGTTTTCATAGATAACGCCAAATATTGTCTTAAAAAGGGACCTTATTGTCGATGGCGCTTCCGCCATTATTAAAGATGCTCCGATATAAATACAATCTCGCGTGACGCAGTACGGCGTAAGCGCCATCGGCAATAAGGTCCCTTTTCATAGATAACGCCACATATGGTTTTATTCAGAAGAATAGAGGGGCACTGACCGACGCTGACGACGCTGTCATGGCTGTAATGTCTACTTATCACAAGTTGTCACTAGATGTCGCTAGGTAGTAAGTTGTTTACTCCTACACTCAGCGACTTCGGCTTTCCGGGATAAGAAGTGCCCTATATTGGTGACATAATTCGTTTTCCTTAAAGAGCCATTTCGTTATTAATTCATTTAGTATTTGGTTTCCTGAACTGGCATTAGTCACTGCGATAAACTAGTGACTGCGGTTAGTTAATGAACCCTCGTGTTACAGTCAGTTTAATAATCAGAAGTCGGAATAGGCAGTGCCTATTTGCCTAAACTGCGCGGGAGGACGTAACTAAGAGTGGTTACAACCACCAAAAATCATGATTTCTTTTTATTGAATGCGGGATTTCCGGGTTTTTTTTAAATACTTAAATCTGGAAATTGATACTAAAACTCAATATCACATGTTAAAAACATTTATTGCATACAATTTTACATGATCATCAATAACAAAAACATGTTTCAATCTGAATCATCAATATCATAATTACTATTATGAGATAAAATATTATATATTACGAAATACTTTGTTAGTTTATTGACATTAGAAATAAATCAGAATATGTCATTTTATCATGTAAAATTGTATGCAATAAATGTTTTTAACATGTGATATTGAGTTTTAGTATCAATTTCCACATTTATGTATTATTAAAAAAAACCCGGAAATCTCGCATTCAATAAAAATAAATCATTATTTTTGGTGGTTGTAACCACTCTTAGTTACGTCCTCCCGCGAAGTTTAGGCAAATAGGCACTGCCTATTCCGACCTCTGTTAATAATATATTATACAACTCATTCATTATTCACTTAGACAACATTTATAGGAGTTTCACTACAAAAAGCTTTATTGTACACCAAACAAAAACATTTCAGAGAAACTACAATTAAAATATTTCTTTCCTTCTTACGTGACTGCCCCAAAAAAGGAGTGTAATGTTTTCTGGGTTCATGTTTGTATGAAGGTATGTAGGTATGTTGGTGAGTTTCTTTATTCCACTATAACTTCTAAATCCCTTGACCGATTTAGATGTGTTAGGTATCGTTAGAATCCTTACGTCATCCCGGGTGACATAGGATACGTAAACTGTTAAAATTGAAACAACAACAATGGCAAAATGCAAATTATTAATATATGTAGGTATATCGACGACAGTATAAAAAATGCAGTCGGGTTTAAAAGCTTGCTTTTCATTTTATGTAATATTTTACGTACACCCATTTTCATTGCAAGTGAGTGTAGGTGTCCATTGATATTATTTAAAGTAATTATCGGTATAAAGATATAAATAATAATTAAATAGAATAAAAATAGTACAAAAATATACAGGGTGACTGCGGGGTCGTGATCCTAACTTAATTTTCTCACCTTAGTAAACGATCGAGTTTCATTAGTATAGTGGTTTGAGAAACGAAAGTTTACCATTTTACTAAAATAATATTATGATTCCCTAATTAACACTAAAATTATGGTCACCTAACATTTTCATGTTCAAACCTATTTGATAATCATCCAATCTGACAAGTAAGAAATTGAGTATGCAGGCTGGCCACGATCCTGAATAAAAATATTTTATTTAATGTTTGTTTAAATGAAAAAAAAGTCTTAACACCTTTATATAGTCCATTCGCTTAGATAGTGTCGCAACACTCGCACGTACTTGTGGTTATTGTAATAAAACGAATATATTTCGATGTAAACTGCCAAATTCACTAGCGGGTGTTACGGCGCAAGTAAATTTGGCAATTTATGTCGAGATATATTCGTATTATATTACAATAACCACAAGTACGTGCAAGTCTAGAGACACTATCTAAGCGAATGAACTATATCTACTACGTATTGTTGCTAATGGACACGATCCCGCAGTAGCCCTGTATATAGCTCAAACTATAAGGGCATATACACAAATACGTACTTTTTTAAATGAATGCCCATCTTATTCCGGCTGACTGTAGTGTGGCATCATCTTATTACGCACAACCGGTAAATCGTACTGCATGAAACAGTTTGTGAACCGCCGTCTCTCCGGTCGCTCATTTCACATATAAAGAATCATTTGCCTGAAAAAGTGTAAAAAATGTCTCATTCATTGCAAACAATTATGAATAGTGTTGATTTAAAATTAAGATAGTTAAAGTGGCTTTTAGTGTAATTGACGTTGTGTTTTTTATGACAATGAAGTGTTATAGATAGATATTTAGTGTACTTTATGGTGTAGTTCTGTGTATTAGTGAAATCTTATGTTGGAATAATATGCGGTTAATTTTACTGGTTGTGGCTACGTTAGGTAAAGTATGATTTCCTTTTGAATGCTAAGGTCGGCGAGTCACGTCAACTTACACTGGCGAGCAATGAAAACGGGTGGCTGTAAAGAAGTTGACAAGTATACTCGTGATTATATTAGGGCGATGGAACCAGTAAAGGACAAGGCAGCAATAATGGACACTTTTTAGAGAAGTTAAGGGTTATTCATTTGTTTTGCAACAATCAATTTAGGACCGTAGAATCATTGAATTAGGTAAGATTTAAGTGTCCGTTAGTGCCATCACCCTTAATCGACATATCGGCGTTTTCACAGAAAAAACTGTTATTTTACAATAATTTCAAACGTGATAATGTGGATTGCTTATGCAATGAACAGTTTGATTGACAAATGTAGTATTTTGTCGGATAAGTTGGTATACGTCTAGCTTTCTCAATTATCTTATCGGTGGGAACTAAATCTGAGTGAGAAAGCGAGATAAAAATTATTATTCTGACCAAAAACGATGTCGTATATCTGATGAATGACTAATGATTACATGCGTAAGCACATTTCTGATGTATTTTTCTATTCTACACGATAATACCATATCGTTTTTGATCTGTTATCGTATTGTCAACGTTTTTATAGCTCTTATTTACTTGACAGTAATAGCGGCCGAGTCAAAAACAACACCATAACAGGGCCTCTATTCCCGGCTGTAAAAATCATATCGTATTTGACCTGTTAGAGCGGTTTCGCACTAGGCCGATCCGAATCCGATCCGAACCCGGATCTAGACTGGATATATAAATAAATCGGATCACGGATGCCGGATATAGTGTGTAAACTACCGTAGAAATAGTTCTACGACTACTCCGGACCGTGTTTTCACGGGTTCGGATCGGATTCGGATCGGACGTAGTGCGAAACCACTCACGGTATTTTTTTGAAGTCAGCCGCCATTACTGTCATGGGGATAAAAGCTATCAAAAAGTTGAGAATACGATAACAGATCAAAGACGATATGGATTTTAGCGCCTAGAATACCGGCCCTGGTCAAAGACGATATGTTTTTTATAGAGATGGGCCGACTAGTCGACGATTAGTCGGGAAAGCCGACTATTCCGAATCATTACTAGTCGGTGATTAGTCAGCAACTAGTCGGCAAAAAATGCCGAATATTCGGCACTTTATTGCCTATAGGAAATATCGTCAAAAAATTACCACACACGCGATTTTCTTTTCGACAAAGTTATATAAAACACTGTGTGTGTGTGTTGTGCGTTTTAATACTATAATTAGGGTTCTAATTGTTTTTTTTTGTCGTTCAGAAAAAACGTAAACAAAACTGGTCAAAACATGGTAGGGGTAGGTAACAAAGAGCGACGGACGAAGCAAAACGAACGTTTCCGAGTTCACCCGAACTTGGCAAAATCCTACGATCGGCATTGCCGACTAGTCGGCCGACTGACCAGTCGGCAAAATCCGTAGGCCCATCTCTAGTTTTTTACGGTATCCTGCCTTTTGGCCGAAAATCATTTGGCAAAATGTAATCGTTTCCGAACCGCTTCATTTGCCAATCCGTTTTTTTTTCTGTAACTGTAAATAATTGAGGATTTATTTTGGTACCATCCTGGTGAACCCTATAGTTTAGGTTTGGTTAGTATATAAACAAATCCTGAAATATTTAAAGTTACAGAAGTCCCGTGTGGTTGCCGGGTCAGAATAGAGCCACTCCATGTTTTCCCGTGGACGTCGTAAGAGGCGACCAAGGGAATATAGGCTTGTAGTATTGTTAGGCGATGGGCTTGCATCCTGTCACTAATACGCTGGTAAACATCTTAGCCTATTTGTGCAAAATGTGGTTACAGAATTATCAACAGGTTTTTAAAGTTGTTGGTAATTCTGTAGTTCTGCCTACCCCACTCTGGGATTACAGGCTTGAATGTATGTATGTGCGTATGTACAAAAAAAGCGGGTTGGCAAATGAAACGGTTGGGAAACGATACGTTTTGCCAAACTGAGAGAACCGGTTTTAACCCAGTAGAAAAGAGGCCCTAGTTTACGTAAAAGACGCGTCAAAAACGTGACGCATTAGACGCGTCACTGCATAAACTTTGCGTCAGCGTATTTAAAGCTTCGTACTTCCTTGATATCGTTAATTTACGACAACAATGGGTCCTAGTGAAAAAGGCCACAAGTCGACTTAACTCGTAATAAAAAAGGGTATATACATGAACGGAGTATACGAGACTTAAACCCTTTTTCACTAGAATGGTGCCGTCATACCAAAAAAGGCAATCAGTCATTTAGAAGTCGAAGCATTCTATACCCTATTAATAACCACATTCAATTGAAAATGCCTATACTATTACTACGCATGTAGCCGCCTTTATGGTACAGTCAACAGCATAAATAAGTGATCATTTATGTACGTTGTCGCTTTCAATCGTTTCACAATTTTGTATGACATTTCAAACACGACGTTAAAGTGACAAGGTACATAAATGATCACTTATTTATGCTGTTGACTGTACATTAGGGGTGCGTCCCGGGTAAAAAAAAATCTAATTAGTCCATCGGTAAGGTTATCAAAAAATATTGAACACATATTTTTTGCTTTTTCAAATCAATCAAAATTGACAAATATAACGCGCATCAAAGTTCGGGAGTGACTCGTGACGTCACAACGTGGTATAAAGTGTGCCACGGCGTGACGCCACGCGAAACTTCAAACACTTGGTCATTTTTTGTTTAATTGACAAAAGAAAAAATATGTGTTCAATATGTAAATGACGGTCTAATTAGAACTTTTTAGGACACTAGCCTATTCCAGGATGACACATCTCGAAATGAGATGTAATACAATGAAATTTTGAATTAATAGTACCGTAAAATGGGGTGACTTTGGAAACGCGAGGCGACTTTGATAGTTTTTTGAATCATCAATTTTGTGCAATGTTTGAGTTATTATTAAGCTCTTTCGCGAAATTACGATCATATGTTTCATATGCGAGCGCAAAATGTTTGTAGTTCAAGTATTTTCACACAAATTGAATTTAAAACCTTCGAAACAAAAAACCACTATTTTTTTACATTCTTCAGGGGTGACTTTGATATTGTGATGTAAACACAGGGAAAATCAAAGTAGCCCCATTTTAAGAATCGAGGTTTTAAGCTACGTAATTATTATTTTCTACCAAGCCGTCTACCGTTGTCTGCTTCTAACTACTTTAAGTTACTCCAAATGAGTAGTGGCCAATACAATATTTTTAATAATTTATTTTACGATTAAATGCGGGAGTTACAGAAGATTTATTTTTAAAATTAATCAAACTAACCCCATTTTACGGTACTCTAGCGGATTGCATTAAATTGAATTTTATTATTGATATTGTATAAACGAGTATAGATGAATTACCGAGAGCGTGGAATTGCATATGTAGTGGTTGTACCGTTCGCATGAAAAGGAAAACCATTTAAGTTTTTTGAATTCCTTTTTTAATGAGATTACCCTAACCAAGTGGAATAAGTATGTCCTTTTTTGCTTTTAGTCGCTATCATTTATTTAAATTTTCATCTTTAAGGTTGGAAATTGCTTAGGTATGGTACAGATGAAAATTATATAAATATAGTTCTCCTGATGACTTGTTGATCAAAATCATCTACTGCCGACGGACGAGTAGCTACATAACTTTTTCTTACTCCGGGAGGGGAATTTTTTCGTTGCTTTTAATTTGTCACTCTTACTCTCATTCATAATTTTATAAATATTCGAGAGCCACCTGTAGCTTTTTCAACTAATTGGGCAGCGGTGTAAGGTGAATTTAAATTTTTCATTAGTTCGAGTTCAAAGTATTTATGACAGTTAAAATTATTTCTTTACGTTGGCTCTCAATCGGACCAAAATTACTGCTACTCTCTGCCATATTTTTTGCAAACTGTGCAACTTACAGTCGTACGTGCCCAGTCAAAACAATTCTGAAAATTGCGAGAATACAATAAAATAAGACGTATATTTTAGTGCATTGTAAAAAGTATTTAGAATTTGACGCTGACATTATTTTTGTACTTACTTATTTAATATATAACAATACTCTTTTTATGCCGATGGTATGAGAAGTAGAGGAAATTTAAATATAGAATGCCTGTAAACACATATTACCACTACATATGTAATTCCACGCTCCCGGTAATTCATCTATAGAACAGTTAAAATTGTTTCAGTGCTTTATCTGTGGAAGCATAACAAACAAACAAACATAGTCAATTTGCATTTATTATATTAGTATGAGACTATGGATGTCAGCCACAAAGGCATTGATTGTGTCAGTATTACAATTGTTTATTGTTCATTCATTCCAACCTTTGCAGTTATGCGAATGTAACGTTATGTTATGTTAGGAATGATACGTTAGATAAAAGGTATTTCGATAAAATAATGCGTTGCCAGTGTGCACGTTTGCCTTCTAAATAGGGAATACAATTTGACCAGTTCTTAACCGTTTTTGTATGAAAATAACCGGTTAAAACCGGTTAAAACCGGTTATTTGCATTCCCTACTTCTAAATAACATTAAAAAAAAACGGTCAAGTGCGAGCTGGACTCGCGCACCGAGGGTTCCGTATTTAAGATAATATGCTTGGTAACCGCAAAAGAAAATACTCATTTTGTTATGAACATTATTTTCTATGCAATAAGGTCCATTTTGAGTAGCCCAAATTTTAATGCATTTGAGAATGAACAGTTAATTTAATTTTTCCCATAAAATATAAGTAATTGTCTTTACTTACGTTAGGATTTTTTTATTTATTAACCTCGGAGATAAAGCTGGGGGTCGGTCAATAAATAAAAAAGCACATAAAAGAAAATTAAAGAAATAGTTTTGAAATGTGCAGATTGAGCCCTTTCATATGACACCCCATTTGCTATAATCAAACCACTTTCATTTTTCAACCCCCCATTCTAGACCCTTTTCAATTATTTATAAAATTAATTTCATATTTATTTTACTAAAAACAGATGCGGGCAAGAAAGTTGTACAAGTATGCCGAATTTCAAGTTGATAGCATTTGTAGCTGCTGAGAAAACCTGCTGTGACATACAGACAGACAACGAAGTCTCACCACAAGGGTTCCTTTTTTACCATTTTGGTACGGAACCCTAAAAAGATTGTTTCTATATGGTCAAGGGTCATTGACCCTATCATCTGTTAGGATTGAAACGATAAGATTTTGAATTAAACTTTAACAAGTTGTTAATCGAAAAAGGTAACACATATTACAATAGTTTCTTGGAGAAAAATAAAGTACTTACTGAAGATATTTAATGTCCCATTTTCGAGTTGGGTCGTCGTCCCTTACTGTGTACTGCGTAAGTAGAGCGCGGGTACAAAAAGTACATACACACACATTTACATACACTCACACCTTCACTCCCAGAGTGGGGTAGGCAACAGCTACAGAACTGTCAACAACTCTAAAAACTTAGACGACTTTCACAGCAATACATCGTAAATTTTGCATACCATAGACGTCAAAACGATTCATGAATATGTGACATTCTAAACCTCTTCCAGCAAAATTCACATAACAGTCGCCGGTGTCAGGTCGATTAATCAAAATAAAATAAAAAAAGTAGCTCATACATTCGTTAAAATTAAAAATTATCTTTAGTGTTGTGCATTACAACTTGTAGAAATACAGTATTTCAACTGTAAAATCACGTAAATCAGCGAAATCGGCCAAATTTCGTATACGGCCTCTTAATTCTGTAACCACATTTTGCACAAACAAGCTAAGAAGTTTACCAGCGTACACAAGCGTAGCGTAGTTTACAGGTTGCAAGCCCATCGCCTAACAGTACTACAAGCCTTTAATCCCTTAGTCTCCTCTTACGATTTCCACGGGAAGACACCGAGTGGCACTATTCTAAGCCGGCACCCACGCAGCAAAAAGTACTGAAAATAAATAAATATCAGTAAACAATCTCACACAATTTGTCTCGTCATTACCCAAACTAAGTTGGCTCGTACAGTCAACATCATAAATAAGTGATCATTTATGTACCTTGTCACTTTAACGTCGTGTTTGAAATGTCATACAAAATTGTGAAACGATTGAAAGCGACAAGGTACATAAATGATCACTTATTTATGCTGTTGACTGTACGGTCAACAACTTTAATTGTTGAGCACCTATAGCACGTTGTCGCAGAAAGACAATCGTTAATTTTGACGTAACTATTTCTTTAGATTTGACGCTGTCATTATGACAGGGTTATATAGGTGGTCAATTATTAAAGTTGTTGACTATACTTATTTTGCTGGATAGTGTTGATAAATGATAACAGATTTTATTATTTAACTGCACTATACAGGGTGGAAAAAACGAACGCCACTATAACAAATAATAACGAAGTGTTTTTTACGGTCTTTATTTTATTTAAAGGTGTATGTGTTTTAGACATAAATGATCACTATCAACGATGCTTTCGATCTGTATCATAAAACACGACTTTATTGTTTTGTCATATTCAACGAGTTCGATTCCTGGTTAAGGAAGAGGATTTTTTCAAAAATCCAAAGGTGCAGTATTTTAAAAATAAAACTTAGTCTCCTTTGCGTAGATCTTGCTATTTCCAATATTTAAGGTAGTTGCCGTCCATGTGGCATTCGTTTTTTCCACCCTGTATATAGGTAGTATCTGCGGACTGGTGACGCCATCCGATTGGATCTAGAATTGATGTGACTAATTTGTAGATAGCATTAAATGTACTTATGCTAATTGCATTTTCATGGATCCGGTCCTCGTGTCGTCCATTAAAAAATGTATCGTATTAACAAAGACCAAAGTCCTATGTTCAATGTTTCACTTTGAGCTGAGACGGTGCTGATCTGGGGCCCGTTCCAGAAAGCCACTCTGCAACTTTGCACTCCACAAATCCCACTCTTCAAACGTATTTCTGTTCCACAAAGCTATCGCAGAGTTGAAGAGGCAGAGTCAAATGCAGAGTGTGGATTTGTGGATTTACAAAGTATTTCTGTTCCACAAGACAATTGCAAAGTAGAAGAGGCAGAGTCAAATACAAAGTGTGGATTTGTGGATTTGCAAAGTATCTTTTAGGAACAGAATCTTTGTGGAGTTTGCAAATTACGCAGAGTGTTTTCTGGAACACGTTTACTCTGCACTTTGCATTATCGTGGATTTGCAAAGTGCAGAGTGCAGAGTTGCAGAGTGGCTTTCTGGAACGGGCCCCAGGTGCCGAGGCGTTGTAGCGTGCGATGACTTTTAAAACTAGTTCGATTTTTACAATTTTTGAATATATTGTAGGTAGATATATTAACTAGGTCTGCACGTTTTCCTTTCTAAGAAAATATTTCTAGGAAATGAACAAAACAACTACATCATATTCGAAAATCGCGGAAATTGGACTTGATTAAGGGTGCCTTTCCACCAGAGCTATGCGAATCAGCTTAGTGGTGTTGCGAGGAAAAATCCACCAATAGGATTATTTTGTTTTACTAGCCTCACGATCCTATTGGTTGATTGTTCCTCGCACACCGTTAAGATGTCTCGCACAGCTAGGGATTGCAATCCCGCAGCTCATTCAATCCCCATGATTTTCGGGATTACTCTATCCCGCGCGGGATCATGCGGGATCCATGCGGGAAATTATGTTATAAAAACAAATAGAAATTACAGATTTTTGTGTAAAAATCAACTTTTATTAAATATTTCTTACATTTAAGCCACGAAAGCGTGTAAAATAATAACAGGATTTCGGTTTGAAATTCGAACATCGGCTCAAAGAACGGCACTCACACAGTGATAGGTGACATTACTTTTGTTCAATCCATTCGTGCCAGCTTTAGGGAATCTACCTATAACCAATGATATTTTATATTTAGATACGTTATGCTCATACTAAACGCATTCGAAAACCGTCGCCAATTACCGACAGTTGCTACGTTGCCATATTTCTACAGACAAAGACAGCAATTCGGAGCGAACGCTATTGTTAGAAAGAGATAAATAGTTGTTTCAAATTGCGTACCCGAATGACCCGGCGTGCCCGCTCATGGCTGCCATATAGCTACCCGTTCTTTATCGCACTCATGCGATATCTAATTGTGTATCTCATGTTTCACGGGTGTCAGTGACGCCACCGGTGCAAATTAAAAAAAGTACGGCGTGGTAAAATAAAATGTAAAAAATATTTACGGTACTTACGCATGAAATGAGACATCCTTTCTTCCTTTTATAGTTACAGTATAATTTCGGCAGCCTCTAAAAACACAAGACGGCATTTTTTATGACTTATATTTGTTGCATTTCGGTAATAAAACTTTACTGTTTTTGACGCGTGCGTGTCAGCGGCCACGGCGCGACTGAACGATAGTAAGGCAATTTTTCCAGGAACGCTTTTGAGCGCAGATGACGTATCTTAATATAAAATACCATTGCCTATAACTGAGCGTGGTGCTCCAGGATGGACGGGCGCGCGCTGCGAGCAAGACCTGGACGAGTGCGCCGCCGGCCTCGTGAGCTGCGGCCCCGGCGAGTGCCTCAACCAGGAGGGCTCTTACACGTACGTATTCATCCTCATATTCATTCATTTATACAGTTCTTTGTTATCATAGAGGTTACATTTATACAAGATAACTAACATTACACTCAGAGGCAAAAATAACGGGTCAGAGTGCGTTTTTCATACGAACGAGGCTATTTCGAAGCCTTGGTTCCTCGTCAGGGGATGTTTTGAGTGAGGTTCAATGGTGGATGCTCCGAGGTTCAATAGAGGAAGAAAAGTTCTTAAGATACCTAACTGATCGCACCATCAGTTAACACCGCAGCGAGAGAGTTTGGATCAGCATTTGGATTTCCTTACAATTGTCCATTTAGATGTTTTTGTGAACATGCACAATTCCAGCGTTAACCGCAGATTCAATCAGTTGGGTATCCTAGGCACTCCGGAAGTCCTGTATCGATGCTCGGGGTATCAATCATCAGATTTCACTAAAAGCATCCCCTGGCGAGGATCCAAGGCTTCGAAATAGCCTCTTTAGTATGAAAAACACACTCTGACCCATTTTTTGCTCCTGAGTGTATATTGAAGAAATTATCCAAACAGGAGTTTGCTTTTTAAGCTTACTTTTTGTTAAACTTATTGTTTATTTTTCAGTTGCAAATGCGCGGAAGGTTTCTGTGGCAACGAGTGTGCGCTCCGGGACCCCTGTTTCCCGTCGGACAACTCGACCGGGCCCTGCGAGCACGGCGGAACGTGCACGCAGCTCTGCGCCGCCGCCGTCGACTACAGCTGCCGCTGCGTAGAGGGCTGGGCCGGCAAGAACTGTTCGCAACAGGTACGGACACAGTGTGTTGTAACACACCCTTAAACAGTGTAACGTCATAGTGACTTTTGGTGACATATCGTGGTCTCAGAATCCATGGAGTCGCTTTCCTAATTATTATAAACATAACACTTTGATTTTAGGTTTCTATATTGTCATATTTCAAAATAAACTAAATACATTGGTGGTTTGATTTATCCATATCTGCGATTTATTTTTGTTTCCCACCAGTTGATGAACTTAGGCGCGCTTTTTTCGACCCTCCGCAAGATCGATTTTTTCTTGTTTCGAAAGCTGGTATACTCGAAATCAAAAATGTATACAAGCAGCAGGAGAATAGTTTAAAAAATTGTAAATACATAATAAAGATATGTTTTTGTTTTTTTGAGTAGCTAGTAATTTTCGGACCAGCCCTCGTAAATTTATTTTATTTTTATCTTGTTTTTTAACATCAATCTCTCCAGAGCGTGGCATCACCTTCCGATGGCAGCGACTCCACGTCCTCCACAGTCCTGATCGCCGTGGGCTGCGCCCTCCTCGCGGCCGCCGTCGCAGCCCTGGCGCTTGGAGCCCTGTGCGCGCAGGCCCGCCGCAAGAGGGCCACCAGGGGCACCTACTCGCCCTCCGGACAGGAGTACTGCAACCCACGGGCCGAGATGATGCATAACGCTTTGAAACCGCCGCCGGAAGAAAGGCTTATCTAAAGGTATGGAGCTGTCATGTCTTTTTTTTTGACATTGACATTTGGTAGTACAGGTTTTCTGTTGTACAGGATAAAATAATATTGCCTGCGACGTAAGAATAATAATCATCATAATTTATTTATTTTTAAACACAGGTTTCATATAGTTAGATTGGTTCATTCTTGACACATTGCAATTTTTAATGACTTCGATCGAATTATTGGTACTACTTGTCTAAAAGACAAGTATTCAAAATTATAAAACAATTAGTTGCTATTTAGGGGTTGCACACTCTGACAACTTTTTGAATCAATTTGCATGTTTATGCAATAATGGTGATGATGTTCAATATCATTTGTGTTTAACACACGTTTGACATGACTCATAAGTTGGCAGGGAAGTTAGTTGTTTGTTGTATTAGAAAAAATAAGAAACATTGAAAATCTGCTCCTCCTAAGTGGTCATTTGTCCAACCTCCAAATATTGTTCATTCGCCTTGAAACTAGACATTTTCATATTTATTACAAGCTTTCATTTAACTTGCTATGTATGTATGTATGTATGTATGTATGTGCGGGTCAAATCTTGAAGGTTAAATTTGACCCACTTCCCGGTTTCCAGTGAAGCTGAAAATTTGCACCTTTAGTTCTGATGACAGTACAATAATATAGCACCATCGAGCTGGTCTGATGACGGACTCAGGGTGGCCATAGCAACTCCTATATTACACATGATAAACTCGTGGTGTTAGAGACGTCTTGACGAGTTGAAGACGACTGTGGAAAGAAAAACTTGCAATAAAAATGAAATTTTTGACAGAAACTTATTTGAAAAAGAAAGAGTTAGGTCGTTAAGCAAAGTCTGCAAAAAAATAAGACATTATTTTTTTCTATACAAATGTTAAACACAAAAAAAATGTGTTAAATAATAGCGTTAATAATGTGAAGACATGTTAAAGGCAATATTATTTTACCAAAAATAATTAAAATACACGCTTTTAACAATCCATTATTACAATAAAATAAAACACTTACCTTTTTTAGAACTAATTACTCCGCCCGCTCGTGAACAAAATGAGAAATAAGAAGAGCGAGTCTACCAGATGCGTGTGCGTCAGATGTACCTGTGAGCGTGTATAGAATATGCTTATGAACTTTAAACAAGTACTTAAGCAGTGATACCTGTGTAAGATTAGCTTTAAGCATAGCTCTAAGACCAATTTTATATTATATACCCACTGACATTCCATTTTTTTACCACGTCGACTTTCAAAAAACTTATGACTAATTAAAAAAAATAGGTAGGTATGAATAAAAGAAAATACTGTACTAGTATAATTGCACTATTTTTTATAAATGAACTCTTATCAACTAAATTAAAATTGTGCATTGATAATTTTAGACGTTCGAGTATACAATGTACAAATAACAATTTGACTTTAATTTAGGTACCTATAAAAAATTGCTTTGCATTAAATATTTACATAACCATTCCGGAAGAAGGGTAACATTATACGTTTAGTGTGGCGATAGAACCCGCTATTGTTGTACAGATATAGATAAAACGAAATTACGCTTTTACTTGAATCATCTTTATTTACTTATTAAACAAGCTTCCGTCTGAAAGATCAGGTCTTAAATATCAAAATAGAAGCTTTCGGAACTATAAAACATCTTGAATTTGGTCATATACTTTAAATTTACTGGGCGGCTTTCCTAGATACTTAGCAAATGACAGGAGAAATCAAAAATATATAGAAAAAATCTAATTAGTCAGTCGTTTACATTATCAAAAAATATTGAACACATTTTTTCTTTTGTCAATTAAACAAAAAATGACGAAGATAAAGTGCGTTGAAGTTTCGCGTGGCGTCACGCCGTGGCACACTTTATACCACGTTGTGACGTCACGAGCCCCCACTCCCGAACTTTGATGCGCGTTATATTTGACAATTTTGATTGATTTGAAAAAGCAAAAAATACGTGTTCAATATTTTTTGATAATCTTACTGACGGACTAATTAGAATTATTCTTTTTTACCCAAGACACACCCTATTCTATACATTTTAAAGATTTCTACAATCACTTCCTTTCACATAATCCTTACATAGACATACTCTAGGCGTATATAAAATTAGCATATAATAGTATAAAATATAAATCAATAGATATGGCCAAAGATGTAAACAAAACAATTAACCATTATTACATCGTAATTTAATTACGTACTTTTGAACTTTAGGTAGGGTTGAATAATTATGAAGTGTCAATTTTAAATACTTTCGACGACAATACGAGGTTGTGGCAAATATTGTTTAGTAATTTGTTTATATCTTCGGCCGTTTCCATAGATTTTAGAGGTAGATTAGGATTAGCGGGCTCCAAATATACATTAGGATGAATAAAATACTCAAATATTATAATCATTTTTTATCACCCGAGAACTCTTGGGTAAATCGACTTAATCGTGGAGTTTTTAAGTCTAGGTTTCTTTACGGTCGTTTTAATAGTATTGGTCCCGTTAAGACGAATTCACAATGAGGAATTGCACGTGAGCGAAAATACTTTATTAATACGCGATTCACAGATTTTTATTTTTTTTAAATTTAGAAAAAAAACATTGTTTGGACAACCATTCAAACAGTGAAATTAAATCCCATAAGACCCCAAAAAATAAGAACAATCTCCATTTTGTTACCAAAATCCAATACCTATTTCAGTAACACAACGGACATCTCTATAAATTTTATTTATTTAGACCTGTGTTACCCACATGCAAAGCTTTAGGACAAATCAATTAAAAAATGTGCTATTTTTAAACCTACCGATCTATTTTATCGCGTAAAATTCCTTATCGTGGATTAGCTTTAGTTAATATTAGTTTAAGCGGCAAAGGGAAGCGTGAACATTCTAAATTAGTTTAAGTAGACGGCCCGTCCGCGCAGAATCCGCGATAATATTATTATTACCTATGGGTCTAGCCTAGGGAATTTAAAATGGGCAACTACTATATTATTTACAGTAGATATGCTGTTTTTTTTTTTAACTGGCCTACTTTATATACTCTGTTATCATTTAGTTTTTTTATTACTCATAATAGACAAACGCATATTATTTCACCTTTTCGATATTATTTTATTTGAAAGTTTCTCATAGCTTCCGCTTTAATTTTACGTTTTTGTCCCCACCCGTTAGTCCCCAGTGGGGACAATTGAGAAAATTCCCCTAAATTACCACTTGGGACAACTGGAAAAAAAACACATATTGTACCACTGGGGGACAACTGGGAAGGAATAACTCCTATTTATCCCCTGTGGTAAATGGGTTTTTTCCCACTTGTCCCCACGGGGCACTAAAGGGTGGGGTCAAATGAGAATAGACCATTTTATTTCGATTTATGATTATTTTGATTTTACTGTTACACCTCGCGACCGCAACTTTCGAGTAATTTAACTATAATAGAGTACCCATTTTAAATTTTCTGGATTATTTTATAAAATGTCTTGATGTTGTTCGATATATATATACAGGGTGAAAAGTACGAAAAATAAGTTATAGTACTCAATTTTTTTTTTTTCGTGTTTATCTAAATGAAGTCTGAAATCGAATAAAATTAAACCTGTAATCGGAATTTAAGTTGATTTATATATAATTGACCGAAATTCAATTACCAATATTTAAGCAAATTCTTCTCCTATGTTTTTTGTTCTTTTCACCATGTAAGTAAATGTTAGATTGCTTTGTCACTCCAGAAGCTCTATCCTACTTCGTTATAGCCTGCCCTGTTTATATATCGTAATCATATTGTTATCGTTAAAGTAGCTCTTACTGTAAAGTTAACAATTGATTATGATGATATAAAATCTAGACAGGAAACAAAGTGGAATTCAGGTCTTTTATGCGATATGTGTGCTTTGTGTTATTGACTGCTAAGTGTATTTTTAAATGCGTAGACGAACTCTATGGTCCTCGCTGTCAGTAGTAACATACGGAGGTGGCGTGCGTCGGAAAAAAAACGCTTTGAACCTTTAAGTATTCAATAAGTATATTTAACGCCGGGGGCCGGTGGGCCGTCGATAAAAGTCTGTATATACTAACTGTCTAATAATATATTGATTAGCAATTTTGTAACGTATATGAAATGAATTTTTCATTATTTATGAATCAACTAGGCAGATTAATTTAAAATTTTAAAAGTAATGAATTACTTCTAAAGACAAAACATATTGCTGTGTTTTTTAAACGCAAAAGGGAGACCATCCTCTAGGGTTGTTTATTCGCGGTTAGCAGTGTAGAATTCATAAAAATATCATTAAAATTTCAAAAAAATAACAGTCCCAATGCTAATAATTTATTTTTTAATTAATTATGGCAAATTCAAGATGGTGTGTCGTGTGTGTAGTTCCGAGTATTAAATAAATAAAAATTCCCAGCTGTTACCACTAACCTAATTGGTGATAACAACTGGTATTTTTTTTCCCAGTTGTTACCACCAATTACTTAACCTGGGAATTTTTATTCCCAGTAGTTACCAGTGGTAACAGGTGGGAAAAAAATCCCAGCTGTTACCAGTGGTACCTAACAAATTGGTGGTAACAAGTGGGAATAACCCATTCATGTTGTGCTTTTCGCACTATTCCAAAATTCAAAATGGCGTCAAGACCTATCATAACGGCGGTAGTTTTTTTTGCATATCACAAACTTATAATGAGCGATTTAACGTTAAGCCCTTGCGATTGTGGTATTTAGCTTTCCTAATATTAATTTTATACTAACTTTTGACAAAGAAGTACTTAATTTTTAGTTGTATATGTCGTTTGTACACGACACTATTTATATAGATATAAGTACATTATGTAGGTTAGTATTAAGTTTTCTAAGCCGGGGGCGGCAATGTACTCGTGTGAAGTGAAACATATCTCAAGTAGTCTGTTTGACAGGTTACAATAAAACCTAGCTCATTAGAGTGGCTTATTTAGTAGCAAAATTATAATCACAACGCTTATAATAGGTATATACTTAATTTTCAGTGACCTTTCTATACATTCCACGTTGCTCAATACGCAAATCATTCCGTTTTATCTCATGCTCGTTAGGTTAGGATTTAGTATTACCAGTATTTCATCATGTGATATTTTTGTAATGGAAAATAATTGATGATTAAACTTATGTTTTTATAGATCACTTGTTATTTTGTTCTTTTTGTTCTAAAAATAAAACCTGTAGAAAACTTGAAATACGTGATTTTAGTATAAAGAATTTTGGACCTTTTAAAGTGTTATTAACCTGTAGTAGGGGATCCGAATAGGAGACGACTTTCACCGGGCTGTTTATTCGATTAAAAGTGTTATATATCAAATTTAATATGCTAAGTAATGTATGGGGAATAGGTTGACTGAAAAATTTCAGTCCAGTCCTCATATGATTAAAAAAAACTGAAAATGAACATTATTAAAATTGCTATTGCTTGTTAAATATACCAATTACATACTAATCGAAAGCATGAGGCCTGTAGAATATGCAAACGTTGACAAAATTTTCCCGTCATAACTATTGGTTAGGTAGGTAAGTCGGTACTAATAATTTGCACTAAACCTAACGTTTGCATATTCTATAGGCTTCATTCGATTAGTATGTACTTGGACTAGGTATTTAAATCATATAAGGATTGCACTGAAATTTTTCAGTCAACCTATTCGCCATATATTACTTATTCATATAAAAAAGTTTTTATCGAATAAACAGCCCGGTAAAGGTCGTCTCCTATTCCGATCTTAGACCTTACCAATTGTCAGATATTCTATAACTGTATTTATGTAGTATTATAACTACTACACATGTTTTAACGCTTGTACAGTCTTAATGATCACTTGATTGATTGATGGCTATTTATCGATACGTGGCAAAGACCACTTATGTTATTATAAGTCGATCGAGGTCGATCTTAGACTTAAGGCAGCCGCAGTCTTATGAATCAGTAGTGTGGTAGGACCGTGTACAGTCGGCGTAAATCACTTTTGTTTCGTCAATACCGGCGGGGATGACTGTACAAGTTAAAAAATTACAAAATGACTAAGAACGCACTGAATCCGTGTTAGAAATTTAAAAGTGAGCAAGTGTAAATTTTTTATACAAAAGCTTTAGTGCCGTAGGATCATGTGCAAGGTCCGTCTCCGATACTACCATCTATACCTTTAACCTACCGCAGCAGTGTTCGTATTGTTGCGTCCCATGGTTGGCAACAAATTTGTATCCTTGACAAGTGACTTCCCCACTGCTCAACATCAAAATTTGTATCATAAATATAAGGTAGGTTTAGGTTGTGTTAGATTATCAGCCAGCCCGAAGGGCCAAAACATTCAGGAATAGGAGCTCCGCGACAGCGGAACTCCGTCGACTAGCGGAGCTACGTCGACTCTGTTAAATTTGATTTTGAAATTCAATCTAGTTGAGCAGCGGGCAAGAAGGGTCTTGACATTGTACAGTTGAGTTCATGAATATGTGTACATTTTAGTACCTTGTCTATCTAACGTCATATATAAACTGCCTTATATGAAACGTGACAGCGATTAAAGTGACAAGGCACTAAAGTGTATACATATTTTATGAACTTGACTGTACTGTTGAGATTGCAAATCTCTCTGGGTCTTAGATCTCACTTCCCATCAGGTGATCTTCTCGTCTTTTGCCTTCTCTTTCCTTTTAAAAAGACTAAATTTTCTATAAAAAGTAGCCATTAAACCATCAGTCATCTAGCCCGTTATGCCAAAGTACAAAAGTGATTGTACCGATGCTTTGCTGACCGGTGACAGTGTTGTATTTAATATAAATCGATGTAACGTTCGTCTGTATGTCTATGATTAACTAAATTATAGATACATAGGACCTTTATTAAATGATGGATGTAATTCGATGTTTTTACTGTAGTTTACATTTAAGTTTGAACTTTTCTGGTAATTTTATCTGATACGGGTGTGAAACCTACATAAAAACCAAAAATGGTTCTATCCAATACAGCTGTTTTCACTACCTTAAGAAGTTTTTGATATTTTTTACAGGTATAAAATTACATTACAGTTGCGTTTCCATATCGGTACAAAAATATTTCTGCATTCGAGCCTTATACAGGGTGAAATCGAAGACGTGATCAAAAGTGATCAAAAGCATTCGAGTGGGACCCTAATAATATTTAGGTGTTTAGATGTAGTAGTCAGACTTAATCACGCAATGATCAAAATTAAATAATTTATTATTATTATTTATTTATTGTTATTATTATTTATTTATTTTAATGGCGTCTACAAGTTATGTAATTTTGCCAATGTCAAGTATATATAAGCAATTGTACGGTGAATCGTCGTTGTCGTCGGCGTCTTCCAGTCCCAGTCTGCACACCATTGAAGATGGCGGGCATCCACTTCAATGGCTTGGAGTGTTCTTGGCCGCTTGCTGATTCAGAATCAACTTTTCACTGTTATTTTATTCGATGCATATTCTTCGTCAGTGTTGGAGGTTACTTCACAAAGTTGCCCTGGATTTGCGAAGCAAAATCAACGATAAAGTAATTTACAAAAAATGAAATAAATAGACAGATGTTTTCAAAATGACAGCTAGAGAACCCCATTAAATAATTTATTGTAAACAGTGTTGACAATGACTGACTTGAATTTTTATTGTAACTGAAGTGTCATTAAAGTAAAATTGTATAAATGGGATCCATAAAGGGTATGATTCTAAAAATAGGGTAACCATTATTTACTTAATCGGTGATTTAATCGGCAAAATTAACAAAACTGCCTTAGTTTCTTGTAACTAATATATATAATTTACAGAGTCCGAAAATCTGGTTTCTGATCACGTCTTCGATGTCACCCTGTATAACTCAGGCAGCCATGTCAATTCTCATCCTAAAAACACTCGTGCTCAAACGTGCCTAAAAATTCTAACTGCTTTATTACTTATACTTAGTTTCTTTTTGCCGTTGAGTTATAAGTAAAATTAAATCGTTGTGTAAGTTGTCGTTCTTGGGATGAGAGTTATCGCTTATTTGAGTTACATTTACAAACATATTAAACGTCAGTAGTTAACTTTGTGAGTTTTCCTCTATATAGATAAACTAAATATTTATAAGCTACGAACTAGGGAATGTAATTTAACCGGTTATTAACCGTTTTCGTATGAAAATAACCGGTTAATACCGGTTATAATCGGTCATTTGTATTCCCTGCTACTAACTCGACTCGAATTGTATTAATTTGACGCTCAATTCTATCCAATAAGAATCAGAAAGGCGCAAGCGACTTTGTTCATCTACCCGACAAATTAAACGGAAATCTCCGATGCTAAACTTGCCGTAGTAGTAAAAATTTATTTTTTTATTTTTGGTTAGATTTCATTTAGATAGATTAATTTAAAAAAAATCATCGAAGTTTATTTTATCCTTTTGTTTTTTTTTTCGGCAAGTCTTTCCTTGTTCCAAATTCCAAACAAATCATATCTCATATCATATCTCTCTGTCTCACACAAGTTTGGAAAAAAAAGAATGGAACCACATTATTTCCAAGTGGTCACCACAAGAAGCACCACATCTTGGTTCAAATTTTGATCATGCTGCCAATTCTCATTTCTTCCCAACACTGTTCTGCCAAGTTATACTCTTCGAGTCGGGTTGTTAGGTATACTCATTTACTGTGCAGCTGTCAATTTTAGTGTACAGTCAGCTCAAACATAAATTCAATGGACTGGTTTTGGACAATAATTGCTGACTGTATGATTACCGTTCAAGTCTTCTATTAGACTTGCATCCTAATTAAAGGGATCATAGTGATATTGTTGTTTTACTTACCTTCTTATGCCGTGCGAATTGTTAAACATTGGTGATACATTCACATTCAGCATATTTATTCTTTAAACAACCACAAATAATTGAGTTACGATAAAAAAAAAGTACAAATATTTTGGGTGCCTAAGTACATCATTTAACCGTTAAATGGGCGTTTCTTTAAAAGTTTGTATGTAGTTAAGGACTAAAATTAAGAAAAGTTAACTTTCCGCTGCGTTACGACAATTAGCTATACTGTTATAAGACAAGTGGTGGTATCTCAGACAAAACTCCTGTAAGTGCACGCATATTACTAACGGGTGAGGATTGAATGTTTGATGCTTCATTTATTGGGTTATTCCCACCTGTTACTACCAATTTTTTACCACTGGTAACAGCTGGGTTTTTTTTTCCCACCTGTTACCACTTGTAACTACTGGGAATAAAAATTCCCAGCTGTTACCACTAAACGAATTGGTGGTAGTTATCACCAAATATTTTAGTGGTAACAAATGGGAAAAATATTCCCACTTGTTACCACCGAGTACTTTAGTGGGAACAGGTGGGAAAAAAATCCAGCTGTTACCAGTGGTAACAAATTGATGGTAACAGGTTATACTGCTGATTGGCGTTGAGAGGTAGTATATAAATGTACGACTAATTTTCGTAAATCATTAGAAAAGTTAACGTTTCTTAATTTTAGTCCTTACCTAGGTACAAACTTTTAAGGAAACACCCAAATGCATGATGTAGGATGCATCTTACATAACAAAATCTCGAAAATGTTTACCTATAATCAGCACACTATTACGTATAATAGAAATTTTATACAATTAATTTTTTTTTATCATGCATTTCAGAGTTAACCTTTTGAACGCCATACGTCGAATACAAAATGTGCCACCCACACGCCAAACATGTTTGCTATGCTATGCAAATTACACCTTATTGCTACCAAACAAAGTCTCTTTTAATCTTGAACTCTTGTCGGCTGTAGCCGACGTGGCGTCAGTGGCACGACTTTTAGTTGACGGCCAGAGCCGACTGTGGCGTTAAAAAGGTTCACATCCACACCTTTTTTTAGGCTGAAAATAACGCAGTCACATAATGATGTTTCTGGAACTTAGTTTATATAAGTGTTATTGTTTATTTATTGCGAATCCAATCTAATAGCTTTATTAATGATATGTACTACCGGCATACTTTGTAACTTACGCTTTCTATACGTGTTTATTATTCTGCAATCGAATTGTATTCGTCTTTATTATAAAAAAAACTGAACTATCAAATCCTGCCCGCGAGTCCTAATGCTTGACCAAGCTACCACTCTGAGTAAATACTTTCTTGGCTCATCAGACAATCTTAAGAATACTACATATGTCAGCGTTTTATTTTATAACAGCAACACATTGGATATGTATGTGAATTTGAACTGGCACTATATTTCCTTGCTTTATTTTTCTAATAAGTTGATGGTGAATGGTGATTGTACCAAGCAAAGCGTTAAGAGGATCACCAAATTTTCGGCTAACTACTCAACTAGAAAAGTGATGCAAAGCGTTCTTGGCGATATTTTACAATAAGTAACTTTACTGGTACAAAGCTAAATGATTATAGTTTAAGATAAGATGTACTTATTATAACTTGTGTAACAGCTTGTATGAATTTATGAAATAAATGTGTTAATTTGCCTTGGCGTTAATCCTTTACGTTTTTGACTTGGGGCTTTTCTCGGTACCATAATGCTTTGGACATGTAATCGTAGTGTTGATAACTCGGCCGTCATTACTGTCAAGTCAATAAGAGCTATATCACGTTGACAGAACGATAAGATGTCAAAAGCAATGTGACTTTACCAAGTAGAATACAGCTCCTGTATGTATATATATTTGTATGTATGGTACATGATCGCAAATTTAATTATTCGTCTTTCTTCATGTAGGTAGCGATTTTTCATAAAGTGTTTTATAATGTTCGCGTCCATTTTCTTCGCATATTTTACCAGTAAATTATTTTATTACTCGAATTGTTTCCCAACCTAATTTGACAGAGTCGACGGAGCTTAGCATAGCATAGCGGAGCTCCTATTTCTGGGTTATTCGGCCATCCGGGCCTGATCTAAAAAATAACCTACCCTTTCCTACCCGTGTACTTCGCATTACGGTGTAATTACTAAGGAAAAAATGCGAGTAATAAAATAACCTACTGGTAAAATATGCGAAGAAAATGAACGCGAACATTATAAAGAAAGACGAATAATACATTTGCGATCATGAAAGAACGCGATGTAAATATTCGCTACTACGAAAGAATGCTTTTGTGAAAATAATCTATAATAAACCCTTCTAAGAGCTAACGTTGCTTGGCAAGAGTTTACACCGTGTTTATTTTTTGGATTTTTAGTTTTTTCAATTCCCGGCTGAGGTAAACTTATAAAAAGAATTAAAATAATGTTTCCTTAAATAAAGTAATATAAGCTACTTCCGTTCATGGCTCATTGTTAGTTTCCGCCCTGTATAATGCCTTCATTATTTAAGGAATTCGACGACACCCCATGGATTTCATCACCAGATCCCGCGTTGGTGGCAATGGGACCCTTCTATCCTCGTAAGGTCCACCGTACTGCAAACAGGGAGTTTTTTGTAAGCGGGACTTTAAATCTACCATCAATGCAATAAAGTTCAATTTCGTTTGTTCGATAATGCCATTTTCACTTTATGAACAAAGGAAAATAAATCTTATTTTTTTTGCAACACAGTTCAAATTAAATTGCCCTGATTATGTACATGCTATTACACACTGGGCCTTACGAGGTTATAGCATTGCAAACATAATAGTAGTTTATGTGACGGTTGCGTAATGAAGGGCATTAAACACGAGTGTGGGTTCATAATAACACCACACAAGTGTTTTAATGCCTAATTATGTACAGTTACATACACAGCATACACTACTTTATCTACCCACATATCATAAGCCTCCATGATGCATTCAGGAGCCGCATATTAAATTTTAACCGGTAATGGTGGTAATGAAAACATTGAAAAGTTTTCTGGCAGCTGTCAGTTTTTTTTTTTATTCAGAGACAAACTAGAGTCGGCTTCAACTTTCATATCGTTCGATATCTTACTTACGTGCAACATTTGTCAAATTTGTAAGCAAATTGACAATTCATTTCGAACTAAACGTCATCTCGACTGATATTAGAATAGAGTTCAAATCAAATTACTTTGTTTTTCAGAGATGTTCGAAATTTGAATGTCATAAGAACATCGAAATTGATGTTCTTATGAATCCATAAGATTACTAAAAAAATTGCTCTAACAACAGAGTTGCTGGTCATAATTTGCGGTTTCTGAACGCATCATAGAGGGTTTATGATATGAGTGTAGATAAAATTGTTTTCAAAATGGGCCAACAATTGACGAAAACATACCGTTGAATTCCAAATTCAAAATCCAAATTCAAATCCATTTATTTGTCAGAATACAGTAATACACGGTCTTAGTTATAAAATTAAAGCACTTGTATTCAGCATGCAAGCAAGCGTACAAATGTTGTAAATAATCTACAAATTTTCATAATACTTTCCCAATTTCATAAATTCTAGTCAATGATAATACAAATTTAAACCCCTAAATATTCCTTGACACTATAAAAACATTTCTCCATCAGCCATTTTGTCAAGTTACGTTTAAACATTTTACCCGACAACATTCTTAATTCATCCGGTAAGTGATTAAAAACTACAATGCTCATATTAAATATATTTCTTTTGTACATATCCTTGCGACAGAGAGGTTTGTACAAAAGAGACATAATACGTGCTCTTGTCTGCCTATTAATGACTTGACTCCGTTTCATAAAATATTCTGGGTGGGAGTTGACAAACACACATACGTCTCTTAAGTACACACACGGTAGTGGTAAAATATTCAGTTTTCTAAATAATGGGACACAGCTGTCATCTAACCGAGCATTACTCATCACCCTTGTGCACTTTTTTTGAATTTTGAATACTCTATCAAACTCCACTGAGTTTCCCCACAGAATCAAGCCATAACTGAGTACTGAAGACACATATCTATGGTAAGCCGTTAGCGCCGCTTCAATAGGAACCGTATCTCTTAACCTTTTAAGGGCGAACACAAAACGGTTCAATTTATTACATATTTCACTAATTTGGTCTTTCCAATTTAGGTGCTTGTCAATCATTATGCCCAAGAATTTAATTGAATCTACTGCCTCGATTGTCTCATTTTTATATTTAATTGTAAGAGGTATAGAATTAGAATTATATGAATTATATTGTATTAATTTAGTCTTATCGATATTAATACGCAAATTGTTATTATTCATCCAATGAATAGTCATCAGCGAACATAATGGCTTTTTGTGAGATGGCTCTCGGCAGATCGTTGATATAAAGAAGAAAGAGTAAAGGCCCTAGAATACTCCCCTGCGGAACTCCTGTATTGTTAGCTCTGTATTGAGATCTATAAACCCGTTTGATGTTTGATGAACATGGATCTATATTCGTTAATTCTTGAATGGGTAAAAATACTTGGGGACTGCCCCACGGCACTACTAAACCGCACTACTGACCAAAACTAGTATCATAAATATGAGGTAGGTTTAGGTTATGTTAGTTGTTCAGCAGGCCCGAAGGGCCAAACCACCCAGAAAAAGGAGCGTCAAATTTTAATTAGAAATAGAAATTATTGGTCAGTAGTGCGGCTTAGTAGTGCCGTGGGGAAGGAGGAAAATACTTTAGGATGGAATTCAATGGATACTTCTCTCTCTTCCAGAATGAAATAAAACAAGCGCCATGTTTCTAAACACGTCCTTTATTAAATACTGTTATGTACAGGGTGCATCGAGCTATTGCGTCAGTCCACAACGGAAGCGCACTCACAAAACTTGACATTTACCCCATTTATAAATGGGGATCGGTCCCACTGAACATAGGGTCACCGTTGACGCATGCCCTGCCACAACTAGCTATATATCATTTTTAAACGGACTGCATTGAATAACAGCTAGCCGGGCGGCATAATTTATAATAATAACTATATTTTAACACATATTAACGTCACAATAACATACAGAAGTCAAAAACATTAATAAATATTAAACGTTTAGGCCATTAGAAAAAAAAATGACAAAGAAATGTCGATGGAATTATGCAGGACTCATCCAGCTCCTTGTGGTAATTATAACTTTTCATAAACAATGTATATTATACGCCAAATCTGTATAATGCTAATACGTATTGGCATTTTAAATACACAATGTTGAATGTATGACAATTTCTTTGTTATGTTATTCCATACACATTGGCCAAACTTAGGCCAACGCATAGCAGGCGTTCTTAGTTAGCACGAAGATGTAACGCGTTTACATCGGTCTACGTTAAAACTTGCTCCAATTCGGATTTCTATACGACTTGACACTTGCACCGCCCATGACGCTGGCGGTGCGTCAAATGGGCCTATTCCCAGTCGTCCGCACCCCTTAGGAGGAATTTTTCATTTCCAGTTGTCCGCAGTTTGGACAAAGGGGTGCGGACAACTGGGAATAGCCGGTCAAAGATCACCAACGACGATATTGAACGCTAACATTGATAACAGTATTACTTACAAAATGGAATCGACATAGAAATTTTGAACCTTCGGTAAGTAATAAACAATTTTGAACCTAAATAGGTTAAAAATCGTAGGTCTACGAAAGGTGTTACTGTTTATGCTTTACATTTATGTATTTAAGATTTTGTAATAGACTTTTCAGTTGAATTCAAAAATCAATGTGAACAATTTTGGCTACAAAAACTGGCAGTAACAAAGGTAGCCTATGTTTAATCTACAACCGCTTTATAGCCCGTCTTAGGTTATAGAGTAAAAATAGCTAAATACATCAAAGTCGATGCAAACGCCCATAGTCGTCGGTGACCACTTCCCATCAGGTGAGCTGTCTGCCTGTTTGTTCGTCTATGGCAATAAAAAAAGACAGGTTACACGTAACATATTTTTGTGGCCAAAACTCGTCGTTTACATCCATTTTGTATTAAAACTACAAAAGCCTCAAGTAACAATGTTAACAAAACAAAGCTTTTTATTCAATATCCCTTTAAATACTAAATGTCACATCACCACGCACCAACCAAACGTGACGCAGACTGTGCGTCACAAATGATTATGATGAGCGGTGAACGAGTTTTTTATGTAATGGACATTAATAAAATAGCACACATTTGGCACCACGTGATCTTAATACCTTCTTGAATTAAAAAACGCCAGTATGTTCCGCAATACATTAAATAATATATAGACGTTTCCGTCCGTTGAGACGGAACAAAAGTTACGTAATAAATAAATTGTAAACGGACTACACAAAACAGGTCCGTGACCAATAAAAAATCATTCTCGTATTGTAACCCCCCAAATGGTCCCCGAGTGGTTACAAAAATTGTATACACGAGACGAACACAACACATAGTAAAATATGCCAAGCGCGAGCTTGCGCGGGCCTACCTATCACCTTGTGTGAGCACACCGTCCTTGCATTGCCGATACCCGATGGATCAACGGCTAGAGATGGATCTACTGTAACAATAGGGCAGGGCCGACCTTGCTTGGATTGGACTATTCCCAGTTGTCCGCACCCCTTTCTCCACTCTGCGGACAACTGGGAATTTTTATTCCTAGCTGCCCACACTGCGGACAACTGGGAATAGCCGCCCAATTTACCACTGGTACAGCTGGTATTTTATTTCCCATCTGTAGCCAGATGTAACTGGGAATTATTCCTAATATGTACCACAGATTAATTTCAGTGGTAACGACTGGGAATTTTTATTAGTATTAAAATGTCCCAGCTGTTACCAGTAGTAACAAAAAGGAAGTAACAGGGGGAACATCCCGGCGGATTCAGACAACAAACAAGTACATAGGGACGTACACACATCAAAAAAGTCTTGGGATACTTAGTATCCCTAGACAAATTTGATGTTTTGACTCAGTAGTAATATGCCTATATTGAAAAGTCCAAAACTGTCTACGGATAAAAAATATCCATAGGCACTTTTGGTATAAAGCACGCCACGACCGTCGCCGAGTCGGCTAGGCCATTAACCAACATCGGAGCTAGATTTACACAAGTCATTACCGACATATTACAAAAAACACACGTATTCAATCAAAATTAGAATATATTCAATGGATTTTGCACTACAAATTTTATTTTTTTAAGTTTCCGTACCCAAAAATTCTAGTGGAACCCTATTACTATGTCTCCGCTGTACGTCTGTGTGTCAGCGGACTGCATCTCATGACCAGTAAAAAATAAATAATAAATAAATTCAATTGAAATCTAAAAAGGACGCTCCGTGTGCGCGTTCTGCTTGCACTTGGTCAGTTTATCTTTCCTAGGATATTAATAAATTATAAATAAAAATCCCGCCGCGTTTATCCTGATTTTATGACATCACAAAATAACTCGAGTCGAACAAAGCCCTCTATAACCGACGTTGATCCATCGGAAAGGGGAATTTACACTCTTGCATACAACTACTTTTTTTTTAGATTAGGATATAATGCTTTCATTCCACAAAGAAGCGTCCAATCAGGGTCTCTATTCTACCTTGTAAAACGATATTCGCTTTTGACATTTTATCGTATTGTTTCTAACTCCGTTGCCATTACTGTCAAGTAAATAAGCGTATCGTCACATTGACAATGCAATTATTTGTCATTAACTATATGGTTTTACTGAAAAGTAGAGGGCCAGTTAAATTGACGTTGTATGATTGTGTTAATACACCGTGCCCGGGATGTACCCGAAGGATTTTGACCATCGATTCTAGACCCTATTTGGAGTATATAATGAGGTATAACATGTAGTCCAATATCGAATAATTTCCGAGATTTTTATATTGAAAAAACAATTCCATAATTAATTTAATTTGAACTCTGTCACCTTAACTTAAGGATTATTTACTAAGAAATTGATAAAATTAATTCATATTGTACGTTGATGATATTGCTACTTACAACATGGATCTTTCTTAGTAAATAATGCTTTAGGTTAAGGTGACAGAGTTCAAATAAAATTAACTACGGAATTATTTTTTAAATAATAAAAATCTCGGAAATTATGCCATATTGGACTACATGTTATACCACATTATATACTCCAAATAGGGTCTAGAATCGATGGTTAAAATCCTTCGGGTACGTCCCGGGCACGGTGTGTACGTAAAGTTTAAATAGTGGGCAAAACTTGGGTAGACGGTTAAATTGAAAAACGAAGATAATACCGAATATTCATTAGAGGTTCAAAATATTCAATTTCTCATTATGACTTCGTTAAAAGCGAAAAACTAAAGGTAATTTACTGTAAAAAAAGACTGATGGAAAAATTAATTTATACACGAGTGCAAAGAGTGAAAGAGAATATGCAAAGAGTGTTTTAAATCAACCGTTGTTCAAAGTGAGGTAATATTATAATAGTAGTTTACGTGACGGTTGCGTAATGCCAATTACGCAGGGTCGCGTACAATACTTTATCTACACACACACATATTATAAGTACTCTAAGATGGGTTCAGAAGCCGAAAGGCAAATGACCAGCATTACCTACGGTAGTAGGTGACAGCAACGACAGCTGTAACGTAATTTCATTACGTTATCGAATATTGTAAGGTAATGAGATCCAAATTTGGAACATCTTCCAAAATTAACAGCTGTCATCGCTGACACCTACCACAGGTAATGCTGGTCATTGCCTACGGGTTTTGAACGCATAATAGATCACTTATGACATGTGTGTAGATATAGTAAACATACAGTCAATTTGCATTGCTCACTAGACATTAATATAATTTTAGTAGATACGACGTTTTAAAAACATCGATGGCGGCGTACGACCGAGTGAAGAATATATACAAACACGCGTAGATTTAAATTTAAAAAACAAAGCAATAGGTACATGTTAAAATAGTAAAACTGTTCGTAACATGAAATCACAATTCAAAAATATCAGTTAAATTCAAACTTTGTAAAATGTTGGGTACGATAGATACCGTTGCCAAATTAAAAGCTATGTCAAATCTTTACATAGTATATAACAAAGTCGCTTCCCGCCGTCTGTCCCTCTGTATGTACGCTCAGATCTATCAAACTACGCAACAGATCTTAACCTCGTAAGGCCCAGTTTGCAATAGAATGTACATATTCAAGGCAATTTAATTTGAACTGTGTTCCAATGGAAATAAGGTTAATTTTCCTATTTTCATAATCTGAAAATGTCATTATCGAACAAACGTAATTGAACTTTATTGCCTTGATGGTAGACTCAAAGTCCCACTGACAACAAACTCCTTGTTTGTAGTATGGTGGGCCTTACGAGGATAATCCTGTTTTCATCAATAGATAGTGATTCAAGAGGAAGGTTTTCGTGTATAATAAATTCTGGAGTATGTACGGGAGTTGCAGAAAACTCACATAAACCGAAGCGAAGCGAGGGCGGGTCGATAGTAAATAAATAATAATCAGGGGACAATGTCACACCAATTGGCCTAGTTCCAAACTGAGCTCTAGGCTTTTACTATGGGTACTAGACAACGAAAATACTATGAGCCCTGGCCGGGAATCGAACCCAGGACTGCTAGCTTCGTAGGCAGGGCCAGTAAACTAGCTTTACCGCGTCAGTAGTAATAAATAAACGTCATCTAAGTTTTTCAGTGCATTTTGAATTTAACCCATATTAGAATTGGTAAGATATTTTTATGACTGAGTATAATTTAATGCATAGTTATTTAGAAAGTCGATTTCATCTTTATAATTATTTATTTACGATATAAAAAATCGAAATAATACCTAAATAACTGTCGAAGTCTTATACGAACATTACCATATAACGACACCAATATTGACACCACTGAACAATCTAAACAGTCTTGTCTGTGTATACATATACTAGAGGACGCCCGCGACTTCGTACGCGTAGAATTAGTTTCCCGCTACTATCCTATTTCGTCCCGTTGGGGGTCGATTTACGGAAAATCCTTTCTTAGTGCTCACTTACATCATGAAAGGAAGCCCTGTACCAAATTTCAAGTTTCTAGGTATAGTAGTTTCGGCTGTGCGTTGATATCTAAGTCAGTCAGTCAGGTTTGCCTTTTAAATATAATAGTAGAGATGGGCCGATTAGTCGACGAATTGTCGGGAAAGCCGACTATTCGGCATCATTGTCGGCAAAAAAATCCGATTATTCGGCACTTTATTGCCTATAGGAAATAGAAATGAAACGCGATTTTATTTTCGATATAGTTATAAAAAGCACTAGGTAGTTCGCTTTAATACTATAATTACGGTTTTAATTTGTTTTTTTGCCGTGCAACACTCCGGTACAGAAAAAACGTAAACAAAACTGGTCAAAACATGAACACATGGTAGGGGTAGGTAACAAATAGCGCGACGGACGAAGCGAAACGAACGTTTCCGAGTTCACCCGAATTTAGCAAATTCATACGATCGGAATTGCCGACTAGTCGGCCGATTAATCGGCAAATTGAAAACCGATTAGTCGGCCGACTGGCCAGTCGGCAAGATCCGTAGTCGGCCCATCTCTAATATATATAGATTTGACGCAATGACTGTACTATAGTGATTTTCGTGAAAGAAAATTTGTCGAAGCTTTAAAATTTTGACCGCCACCCTGTGAATGGAGTGTCGTGCTCCGTACGCCACGGAACAAACCGTCTAGTAGACAAATAGTAACTTTAAATTCATCGTAGGTTTTATTTCGAGTTGAATGTTGGTCATGTATAAAGTCTGTTCCTATTCAGACTACCAATGACAATAACAAGTATACCTGACTGTAATTGTCTTTAGATAGAGGATGAAATAGTAATGAGAATACTGTTACCTCTAATTAGTTTATTAAAAAGGTTGAATATATATTCATCATCATCGTATTATTGCGCTGGGTGCGACAGAGACGACAACCTCTCTTATCAATCAAATCTATCAAACCTCACTACATTTTCAATGTCAGAAATAGTTCGAAAAAAAATTATCTTTATGACTGTCAGTGTAATGGTGTTTTCAGCGAATGTGCTTTTCATCAAAAAATACAATATTAAATTGAGATTACTACCTTAAAATGGACACGAAGACCATTGTAGAAGTGTATAAATAAATAATATGACTAGGCTCAACCTTCAAAAGTACGCGAATATGGAGTTATAATGGGAAATTTATTTGTTTATAAGAGTGACGGAACGAATAGGAACAGACTTTAGTAGATAAATAGGAACTTTAAATTCCATCGTAGGTATTTAGAGTTGAATGTTGGTCATATATAGATGACGGCGTGTGAGACTTGTCATTCTGTCACGACTAGATGACTGTGGCGTCAAGAAGTTAATACTCGTAATGAAAGCGCTCGGTCATAGCCAACCAACGATAGCCTAGCTACACATTTAGAGTGGTCAAAAATAAACCTACTGACAACGCACTGGCGTTTCTTAGGCCAATTCTAAACGTGGACAAGGTAAGGACACCAAACGAATCAGTAGTTTTAGCGACAAATAAAGATGGTATAAGCAAGGGGTGGAATTTTCATAGCAAATATCAAATGTCAAAAGGGATTGACCATAGTGTTTTATCGACTATCGATGATTGTCACTACGCACATGTTTTAGGTAATGAAATTAGACCTGTTGTGTATGAAGGTTAACAAAATAATAAATTAATAAAACAGTAACTAGTTATATTTTTTTACAATTTATATATAAAACCACAACGGATGGTAAACAGTATAACTGACAGTAGACTAACCTTCATTCAAAATTACAGAATCGAAATCTAGACTAATTATATTTTCTTCTTCTTGTCTGTAGTGATAAAGCATCGTTATTAATTTCTCTACATTGTCATCATTTAAACTGGTCCTGTTTTCATTGTAGATGCATTTATACGATGAGAAATGTTCTCCCTGTTACTTCAAACAGGAGCATATTTTTACCCGACTGCCGAAGGAGGAGGGTAATGTGTTTCACTGCCTATATATGTATGTTTGTTCCTTTGTGTCACTATAAAAACTAAACCTGTTGTCCGATTTTGATCATTCTTATGTCAATCGATTTGTCTTAATCTGGTGAGTGTCACTGAAGGACAGTAATCAAAATTCAATACGGCGGCAACCAGACGAGCACAAAAAAAAGTCGACAAAGTATGACAAGTGGGGTATCATTGAATAGGGATTTAAAAGTCATCTTTAGGTTTGTTTCAACATTTTTCATTTTGAATGATCATTTAGGATTTATTACGATTTAAAGTTGGTTAGCAACAGTCGGGTTTTGAAAGCTTGCTTTTTGTTAAAGTTATTAGTAACCTCGTCCATAACGTTGTTTTCTTTGTATTCACGTTTTGCTATAAAATTTATAAACCCTATCTAGTAAAATCGATAATTGGAATAGTCGATAAAACATAATGGTCAATCCCTCTTGAAGTTTGATTTCTGCTATAAAAATTTCGCCCATCGGTTAATAGTGAAGTTATCTGTATGTCTGTGTGTATTGTCTATAGCATCGTAGCTGTCAAATGGATCGACCGTTAAGGACGCGGATTTTAAGAAGTTTAATTGGGATAGTTCTTAGCTAAGTTTCATGAAAATTGGACGCGCCGTTCAGCTCTGAAAGGGGTCGCCTTATTACGGAGGTTAAATTTAATAAGTTTTTTTTTCATAATACGTGTAAAATTGTGTATTCCAACCAAATTACTTTAAAACTTCACGTTGTACGATAGCGTAGCTAACGTAGTATCAAAAAATGTTGATGACATCGGAATAAGGTATATCTAACCCTTCGAAAGGAATTAACCTTTTGAACGCCATACGTCGAATACAAAATGTGCCACCCACACGCCAAATATGTTTGCTATGCTATGCAAATTACACCTTATTGCTACCAAACAAAGTCTCTTTTAATCTTGAACTCTTGTCGGCTGTAGCCGACGTGGCGTCAGTGGCACGACTTTTAGTTGACGGCCAGAGCCGACTGTGGCGTTGAAAAGGTTAACTACTTCTGTGCCAATGTGCACATCTGATAGTGTACAAAAGAGGCCCTTCATTCTAATCTCGCTCTCTGCAAAAGCTGCACTTTTAAACTACAGTCTATCCTTGTTTTGCGTTCTGGTATTAGTGTGAGTTAGAGCAGCGTCAAATCAGTATTACTTGCCTAAATCCACGTCTAAACCGAGCGCTATGATCAGAGGTCGGAATTTTTGGTGCAAAATTTAATGACAGATAAGGAGTTCGTATATCGATAAACCATTTATATCGACACTTTTCCCCTATACTAGTGACCGCTCCCAGTTTTGTTTGTAAATATTTTGTGACCTACACTTTTTCGATTAACTTAACCCTTTACCGGTTATTGACAACTGTCATAGTCAGAGATCGGACAAATGGGCGTCACTACTCGCAATAATGTGGACATGACTCCAAAGATTTTAATTAAACAAATTAAATTACATTAATTGATTACTTACCGTAAAAGTAATTTTGATCCTTTGCAAGGCAGTAATAAATAAATAATACGAAGATTTGTTATTGTGTAGATTTATTAAAGCAAATAAACAGTAATTTTCATAATTTTTCCGTGGTTAGTTTATTCCTTTCCACGGCTAAAATAAACTGAAGAGGAGAAAAGCTCCTTTCGCAATCTACGGATGTTAGTGGAGCAAACTTAACCTCGTAAGGCCCACCATACTAAAACAGCAGAAAACAGGTAGTTTTTTGTGAGTGGGACTTTGAATCTACCATCAACGCAATAAAGTTCAATTACGTTTGTTCGATAATGACATTTTCAGTTTATGAACATAGGAAAATAAACCTTATTCACATTGCAACACAGTTCAAATTATGTTGCCTTGGTTATATACATTCTAGTGCACACTGGGCTTTACGAGGTTAAGTAGATTATTAATGGCCACTCCTCACGTCTTTGTATTATTTATTTATTACTGTCCTGCAAAGGATCAAGATTAAAGTTCAGGTAAGTAATCAATTAATGTAATTTAATTTGTTTAATTAAAATCTTTGGAGTCATGTCCACATTATGGCGAGTAATGACGCCCAATTGTTCGATCTCTGGTCATAGTATTTGCAAATAGAACCAAACTGTCAATTCGATTCATATTACATTTACTATGGTGGGAAATATATTCCTTCTGCGTTATAAAGGGTTAATACTCCGTGCTTCTATTAAAAAGGATTTTTAAATTAAATGATCATATTTTTCTTCTTCACTGTATATTACGGAATTTCAATAAACTACTTATTTATCTAAAGAGGTTTCATAAATATATAATAGTAACTATCACATAATTATAATAATACAGTAAAAAAATACTAACAGTTAAGGCGAAGGTATCGGTAAATGATTGTATCGATATAGTAACTCCCTAGTTGTAGTTTTTTTTGCTCCATTAATTCCGATGTCTGGCTATGATATTGTCCCGCAGCGGAAGCTTGCCCTATCCGCGGTATTTTATATCGTCTATCGTATATATATATATATGCGTTTATCGCGTGACAAAGTGTGGATAAAGCATCCGTCACTTTTTGACACGTTAATAAGTACGAGAGTAATGGATGCTTTATCTACTTTTTATCATTCTATTAACGCAACCATACTAAGCCGACAGGAGCGAGAATCGCAACGCGACCCGAAGAGAGCAGTCTAAAAAAGTACCAAAGTCAGAGCTAGACTAAAGAGGTAAGGCGGTAGGTAAATACAAATTTTACCTAACGACTACACTAGCAGGTACTGGGTACGTAAAGTTAAATACGTAAATTACCCATTTCACACAGGCCTTCGGTAAATGAGGAAGGTATCTAAGGATATCCCTTTATACTAATTTTTTAGTTTTAAGTAAATCTCAATTTCTCCCCATCCAATGCGCTGTCAGCAAGCAGGCAGTTCAATTGAAAATAACACCTAGGTACATACAATTAACTATACACTTAGAGTAAAAATACTTTAGCGAATTCTAAAGAATACGGGCTCTAATTATCTATTATAAATTACCTGAAATGATTATAATAATTAATTATATTCTATTATATTTTTATAAGAAATTCGACACCTATATTTTTTTTAAATATAAGACATTACACATTTATGGCATTTTTAAAACAAAGCAATAAATATTATGAATTTTACATAAGGGTGTGAATATATTAGTGTGCACAACCAGTATTCTCTCATAACGGACACACACTGCAACACTAGTCGTTCTAAATGTTCTATTTTAAGTATTAAATCTTCCGGGACTCGGGAAAACGGGTCTGTACACGGGCATCGGGTAGCGAGGGATCGGTTCCAATTCCAGCAATGGATATCTTCAGGCTGATACATTATTGGTAATGTACAGGGATGTCACGGAGCTTCAAATACAGTCGGCGGTTCTAATCGAAGCGTCAAGTTACGTGTCGCGCGGCCAACCCGGCGGCATCCCGCGTTACACATAACCAGAGATGGGCATTATTCGAATAATTATTTATTCGAATGATCATTCGAATAAAAATTAATTCGTAATATTTTTATTCGCGAATAATTTATTCGCGAATAATTTATTCGTCGAATAATTTATTTGCAAAATTTATCCCCGAATAATTTATCCATGAATGAATCATTCGACCTCTCAACAATCTCTCTCTCTTATCAATCAAATCTATCAAACCTCACTACATTTTCAATGTCAGAAATAGTTCGAAAAAAAATTATCTTTATGACTGTCAGTGTAATTGTGTTTTCAGCGAATGTGCTTTTCATCAAAAAATACAATATTAAATTGAGATTACTACCTTAAAATGGACACGAAGACCATTGTAGAAGTGTATAAATAAATAATATGACTAGGCTCAACCTTCAAAAGTACGCGAATATGGAGTTATAATGGGAAATTTATTTGTTTATAAGAGTGACGGAACGAATAGGAACAGACTTTAGTAGATAAATAGGAACTTTAAATTCCATCGTAGGTATTTAGAGTTGAATGTTGGTCATATATAGATGACGGCGTGTGAGACTTGTCATTCTGTCACGACTAGATGACTGTGGCGTCAAGAAGTTAATACTCGTAATGAAAGCGCTCGGTCATAGCCAACCAACGATAGCCTAGCTACACATTTAGAGTGGTCAAAAATAAACCTACTGACAACGCACTGGCGTTTCTTAGGCCAATTCTAAACGTGGACAAGGTAAGGACACCAATCGAATCAGTGGTTTTAACGACAAATAAAGATGGTATAAGCAAGGGATAGAATTTTCATAGCAAATATCAAATGTCAAAAGGGATTGACCATAGTGTTTTATCGACTATCGATGATTGTCACTACGCACATGTTTTAGGTAATGAAATTAGACCTGTTGTGTATGAACGTTAACAAAATAATAAATTAATAAAACAGTAACTAGTTATATTTTTTTACAATTTATATATAAAACCACAACGGATGGTAAACAGTATAACTGACAGTAGACTAACCTTCATTCAAAATTACAGAATCGAAATCTAGACTAATTATATTTTCTTCTTCTTGTCTGTAGTGATAAAGCATCGTTATTAATTTCTCTACGTTGTATTTATACCTTGAGAAAGAGCGTTCTACCTCAGTTGAACCCGACTGCCGAAGGAGGAGGATAATGTGTTTCACAGCCTATATATGTATGTTTGTTCCTTTGTGTTACTATAAAAACTAAACCTGTTGTCCGATTTTGATCATTCTTATGTCAATCGATTTGTCTTAATCTGGTGAGTGTCACTGAAGGACAGTAATCAAAATTCAATACGGCGGCAACCAGACGAGCACAAAAAAAAGTCGACCAAGTATGACAAGTGGGGTATCATTGAATAGGGATTTAAAAGTCATCTTTAGGTTTCTTTCAACATTTTTCATTTTGAATGATCATTTAGGATTTATTACGATTTAAAGTTGGTTAGCAACAGTCGGGTTTTGAAAGCTTGCTTTTTGTTAAAGTTATTAGTAACCTCGTCCATAACGTTGTTTTCTTTGTATTCACGTTTTGCTATAAAATTTATAAACCCTATCTAGTAAAATCGATAATTGGAATAGTCGATAAAACATAATGGTCAATCCCTCTTGAAGTTTGATTTCTGCTATAAAAATTTCGCCCATCGGTTAATAGTGAAGTTATCTGTATGTCTGTGTGTATTGTCTATAGCATCGTAGCTGTCAAATGGATCGACCGTTAAGGACGCGGATTTTAAGAAGTTTAATTGGGATAGTTCTTAGCTAAGTTTCATGAAAATTGGACGGGCCGTTCAGCTCTGAAAGGGGTCGCCTTATTACGGAGGTTAAATTTGATACGTTTTTTTTTCATAATACGTGTAAAATTGTGTATTCCAACCAAATTACTTTAAAACTTCACGTTGTACGATAGCGTAGCTAACGTTGTATCAAAAAATGTTGATGACATCGGAGTAAGGTATATCTAACCCTTCGAGAGGAATTAACCTTTTGAACGCCATACGTCGAATACAAAATGTGCCACCCACACGCCAAACATGTTTGCTATGCTATGCAAATTACACCTTATTGCTACCAAACAAAGTCTCTTTTAATCTTCAACTCTTGTCGGCTGTAGCCGACGTGGCGTCAGTGGCACGACTTTTAGTTGACGGCCAGAGCCGACTGTGGCGTTGAAAAGGTTAACTACTTCTGTGCCAATGTGCACATCTGATAGTGTACAAAAGAGGCCCTTCATTCTAATCTCGCTCTCTGCAAAAGCTGCACTTTTAAACTACAGTCTATCCTTGTTTTGCGTTCTGGTATTAGTGTGAGTTAGAGCAGCGTCAAATCAGTATTACTTGCCTAAATCCACGTCTAAACCGAGCGCTATGGTCAGAGGTCGGAATTTTTGGTGCAAAATTTAATGACAGATAAGGAGTTCGTATATCGATAAACCATTTATATCGACACTTTTCCCCTATACTAGTGACCGCTCCCAGTTTTGTTTGTAAATATTTTGTGACCTACACTTTTTCGATTAACTTAACCCTTTACCGGTTATTGACAACTGTCATAGTCAGAGATCGGACAAATGGGCGTCACTACTCGCAATAATGTGGCATGACTCCAAAGATTTTAATTAAACAAATTAAATTACATTAATTGATTACTTACCGTAAAAGTAATTTTGATCCTTTGCAAGGCAGTAATAAATAAATAATACGAAGATTTGTTATTGTGTAGATTTATTAAAGCAAATAAACAGTAATTTTCATAATTTTTCCGTGGTTAGTTTATTCCTTTCCACGGCTAAAATAAACTGAAGAGGAGAAAAGCTCCTTTCGCAATCTACGGATGTTAGTGGAGCAAACTTAACCTCGTAAGGCCCACCATACTAAAACAGCAGAAAACAGGTAGTTTTTTGTGAGTGGGACTTTGAATCTACCATCAACGCAATAAAGTTCAATTACGTTTGTTCGATAATGACATTTTCAGTTTATGAACATAGGAAAATAAACCTTATTCACATTGCAACACAGTTCAAATTATGTTGCCTTGGTTATATACATTCTAGTGCACACTGGGCTTTACGAGGTTAAGTAGATTATTAATGGCCACTCCTCACGTCTTTGTATTATTTATTTATTACTGTCCTGCAAAGGATCAAGATTAAAGTTCAGGTAAGTAATCAATTAATGTAATTTAATTTGTTTAATTAAAATCTATGGAGTCATGTCCACATTATGGCGAGTAATGACGCCCAATTGTTCGATCTCTGGTCATAGTATTTGCAAATAGAACCAAACTGTCAATTCGATTCATATTACATTTAGTACGGTGGGAAATATATTCCTTCTGCGTTATAAAGGGTTAATACTCCGTGCTTCTATTAAAAAGGATTTTTAAATTAAATGATCATATTTTTCTTCTTCACTGTATATTACGGAATTTCAATAAACTACTTATTTATCTAAAGAGGTTTCATAAATATATAATAGTAACTATCACATAATTATAATAATACAATAAAAAAATACTAACAGTTAAGGCGAAGGTATCGATAAATGATTGTATCGATATAGTAACTCCCTAGTTTAGTTTTTTTTGCTCCATTAATTCCGATGTCTGGCTATGATATTGTCCCGCAGCGGAAGCTTGCCCACTACGCGGTATTTTATATCGTCTATCGTATATATATAGTGGTGGTCACATAATTAGGGACACTTGTTTTTTTCCCATACAATTGCCTACAAATATGACTTTTCAATTTTGAGCACCATTCAAAAAGTTCTTAACTAATTTGATATTTGGTTACACTCATCGTTCATTAATGAACTAAGGTTTAAATGTATGGACAATTCATCTCTGCTGAAAACGGATCTTTCATTTTATAAGGATTTGAAAAAGTAAATACCTCGCGTTCATACAAAGTTGTAAAACTTTGTATGGACGGGTCAGCACTAAGTTTTTAAATCCCTATAAAATATAGCTTCGTTTTTAACAGTAGTTCATTGTACATAAATGTTAACCTTAGTTAATGATCTAAAGTAAATTGTATTTAGCAATAAAATTGGTCAAGAACTTTTTGAATGGTGGTCAAAATTTAAAAGTCATATTTGTAGGCAATTGTATGGGAAAAAAACAAGTGTCCCTTATTATGTGACCACCACTGTATATGCGTTTATCGCGTGACAAAGTGTGGATAAAGCATCCGTCACTTTTTGACACGTTAATAAGTACGAGAGTAACGGATGCTTTATCTACTTTTTATCATTCGATTAACGCAACCATACTAAGCCGACAGGAGCGAGAATCGTGCAAAATCGCAACGCGACCCGAAGAGAGCATTCTAAAAAAGTACCAAAGTCAGAGCTAGACTAAAGAGGTAAGGCGGTAGGTAAATACAAATTTTACCTAACGACTACACTAGCAGGTACTGGGTACGTAAAGTTAAATACGTAAATTACCCATTTCACACAGGCCTTCGGTAAATGAGGAAGGTATCTAAGGATATCCCTTTATACTAATTTTTTAGTTTTAAGTAAATCTCAATTTCTCCCCATCCAATGCGCTGTCAGCAAGCAGGCAGTTCAATTGAAAATAACACCTAGGTACATACAATTAACTATACACTTAGAGTAAAAATACTTTAGCGAATTCTAAAGAATACGGGCTCTAATTATCTATTATAAATTACCTGAAATGATTATAATAATTAATTATATTCTATTATATTTTTATAAGAAATTCGACACCTATATTTTTTTTAAATATAAGACATTACACATTTATGGCATTTTTAAAACAAAGCAATAAATATTATGAATTTTACATAAGGGTGTGAATATATTAGTGTGCACAACCAGTATTCTCTCATAACGGACACACACTGCAACACTAGTCGTTCTAAATGTTATATTTTAAGTATTAAATCTTCCGGGACTCGGGAAAACGGGTCTGTACACGGGCATCGGGTAGCGAGGGATCGGTTCCAATTCCAGCAATGGATATCTTCAGGCTGATACATTATTGGTAATGTACAGGGATGTCACGGAGCTTCAAATACAGTCGGCGGTTCTAATCGAAGCGTCAAGTTACGTGTCGCGCGGCCAACCCCGCATCCCGCGTTACACATAACCAGAGATGGGCATTATTCGAATAATTATTTATTCGAATGATCATTCGAATAAAAATTAATTCGTAATATTTTTATTCGCGAATAATTTATTCGTCGAATAATTTATTTGCGAATGATTTATCCGCGAATAATTTATCCATGAATGAATCATTCGACTGCTTTTCGAATAACGAATAATTTATTAATTTATTAGAGAACAATGGAGCAGGTATAATAAGTATTAAATAATAATTATTTGTGGCAACTCATGAAACGAATAAATTATCCGCGATTAAATTATTCGCAAATGAATTATTCGACAGATAATTTATTCGAATAAGAATAATCATTCGAGAATTTCATTCGTTATTCGCGAATAATTTGTTTATTATTATTCGTTATTCGTCATTCGAATAAATATTGCCCATCTCTGCACATAACTAATCATCGGCGACCGGTAGCAATTTTTCGACGAAAGCATAACATGGATATTCTATTTGAATTTCTTGCACAATTTATATATTACAAATGTATGCAGTTTTACTATAGAGGTTTTAACATGTGTTAAACGATGAAATATCGGTTTACAACTACGCAGCTCTCACATCTGTTGATGTAGAAAGGTTTTTTTTTGTATAAAACTATTCTCAATGTTAAAAGAAATCGATTGACTATATCAAACAGAAAAAAATATGATAATTTACTGATTACAGTGATTTTTAACAATATAATTATGGTTTTTAACAACACAGACTTATCCATATTAGTCATTACGTTTGACGTTAAAGTTGGGGAAGACGAGTTCTAGAGTGGAGACCACGAATTGGCAAACGTGGAGTAGGGCGCCCTCAGACTTGGTGGAGCGATGATATTCGCAAAGTAGCTGGTGGCAACTGGAGAAGAAGAGCTGAAGACCGAGCTCAGTGGCGTGCTATGGAAGAGGCCTATGTCCAGCAGTGGACTGATGTGGGCGGATGGTGATTTCTTAACAATATAATTATGGTTTTATTTTTAACAACACAGACTTATCCATATCAGTCATTACGTTTGACGTTAAAGTGACATAAAATGCTAGCGGTCGCCGATCAATATACATTACACATATAATTAATTTTTACCTCCGCCTCCTTTTAATAACTCCCGAGTTCGGTTCCGATCGCACCTCCATAACATCCCTAGTGCATATTTCACTACAGTAAGTAAACTCTAGTGTGACAGCATGCACCAACACTGGTCATATCCAGAGGCCGGAATTCTTGTAGCACTTTTGAGCTGTCATAGGGACTTCTTGTTTATCGACTTCCGATGTATATCGATAAATTAGGTACAGAACACAACATATCAAAGAAGATTAAAAGTAGAGGTAAACAACAGGCGATCTTATCGATAATGAGCGATCTCTTTCAGATAATGACTATCTATTTATTTTATAGAGAAACTAATGATGAAACACTTGTTTGCACCAAAACAGACTTAACTTGAAGTTGATAAATGATAAAACACTGAACTGGACTGATTAAATGTGAAATTGTTAACTATTAACTAAGCATTATTTTCATTGCAAATCTCTATTTCACATTTCCAACTACTCTGAAAGAGATCGCTCTTTAGCGATAAGACTGCCTGTTGTTTATCTCTACTTTTAATCATCTTTAATATGCTTTGTGCTATAATGTATCGATAAAATATGTATATAGGAAGTCGATGAACGAGAAGTCCCTATGACAGCTCAAAAGAGCTACGAGAATTCCGCCCTCTGGTCATATCTCTAAATATCTAACTTAAAAGCACTTAGTACTTTTACCATTGACTTAAGACACCACAAACTTTAGCATTTGACACAATGACAAATTGTTTCCAAAGCGCGGACGCGGGCGACAAAGAATATCGTTCATTGACCTTTACTGTATGGCGCCGTATTACTATAAGGAAAAGGTTTACAATGCATGGTTAGCGATGCTATGCGAGCGCGACGGCAATATAATTGTGCGCGAGTGACAAGGACACGTAATCGTGAGTCAATGTACGAAATTATTTTAGTTCGGCTCCCGCGCTTTAGCAATAGTATCACAATTCAGTGTACGTTGCGTAGCTTATATGAACCCCAATGAGCTAGGAACTCGTACTTTGCAATGTATATCAAATGATCAATTATCACTCCGCTTTCGGGTTGGTGACATAAAAATTATCACGTAGGTTAACGTTACCTATATATTAATGTACACTAGTACATAAATGAATGCTTCACTTGAGGCAAGGCAGTATAACTATTATGACTGCGAAGCATGAATGGCGTATTATCTCTAATTCGATTTTTCTCCTAAATACGTGACTTAACAAGTCATTACTATAAATTTGCATATTTACAGCACTTAAACAAGCGCTTATCTAAAATTTACAAAAGCACGTTTGCATTATACGCCAGTATTTATTTTATAAGTTTGCGGTGTCCGTAGAAATATATAATACTATATAAAATTACTTAATTAATTTTGTCGCGCGTTGGTTGCGAGGAGCTAAGAAGAGATAACAACAAAAACTGCGTATCCTGTGTAAAGATCGCTATGTAAACTTATAATTTAATTTAGGACAAATATTTGTCGTAAACTCCATTCGCCCAATTAAGGTGTAACGTTTGACTAAAAATTTTCGACCACGATGCAATACTTAGTGCGCAACTTTTATTGTAATATAAACACTATGTTGTGTACATAATACAAAAGAAAAATCTTCTAAGCTCAACGCATACTGACAATGAAAGATCATTTGAAATCTCAATTTAAATACTGCTATCACTTATGTTATTGAATAAACGCTTATATTACACGGTTACAATCAATAAATAGAAACTAGCTCAATAGTTCTCACAGCTCTAGCGGTTATAGAAATATATTGGAAAACTCAAGAGTAGGCCGTGTACTCGAATAAAATAAATCAAACTTAAAATTGACTAACTCTTCAAATCCTTGGTAACATTACTAGGTATGTAATGGACGTGCCCTGTATTTAATCAGTATTTACCTTGTATTTACCTAACCCATTAATGAATATAATTATTATTTTAAAATGTGGATTCATAGCCGCTTTAAATAAATAATAAAAATTCAGTAAATACTACTTTGGACAATATACATAGGCGGACATGTGATAAGAAACGCTTGCGTTTTTCCTATTCAATTACCTACAAATATGACAGCCAATCAACTTTTTTAAAAATCAACTAAGGTTTAAAATGATGTACAATCTATTTCTGTATAAAACTTATAGGGTTTGAAAAAATCGACGCGTCGGCACTTAGTTTTTAAATCCCTATAAAAATATAAGGTCTGTTTTAACAAAGGTTAATTTACCTAAGTTAATGATTTAAAGTTAAATAAATAAATATCAGGGGACAATGTCACACCAGTTGACCTAGTCCCAAACTAAGCTCTAGGCTTGTACTATGGGTACTAGACAACGATATATTATACATATATATAGAGAAATATACACTTAAATACAAAGAAAACATCCATGACTCAGGAAGAAATATTCGCGCTCATCACACAAATATCTGCCCTTACCGGGACTTGAACTCAGGACCGCTAGCTTCGTGGGCAGGGTCACTACCGACTAGGCCATCGCGTCGTCCAACGTTAATTGTCAAGTAATAAAATAGGTCAAGAACATTTTGGTTGGTTGTTAAATTCGATAAGTTATATTTGTAGGCAATTTTATAGAAAAATACGGTCGCGTTTCTAATTATATGACCACCTATGTATATTCATTTAACTCTTTACTATAAGTAAAATAAGTAATAAATAAGTAATTAAAATAAGTGGGAAAGCAACTTAGTTTGTAACGCTATGTTTAATATTTTTTTATATTGTTGTAACAGCCTACTCTTAATTTTCATGCAAAGTATGCCTTTTAATTCAACCCCCAAATCGGCCAACCGGGCAGTTAGCAGCCAAAATCCGGGCAACCCCTAGTTTTTACAATTGAGAAGCAAATGACTATGGTATGTTGGGGTAAAATCGGATCGGATCAAGACCGGATAATTCAAATCACTACTAAACTAACAAAGGTTTTCGATTCCTGGCGCAGCAGATAGAGTGGCGCACAAGATAACGTAGGCAGGCGTGTTGCCAGGAATCGAAAACCTTTGTTAGTTTAGTAGTAATTTTAATTATCCGGTCTTGACCCGATCCGATCTTACCCTGACAAACCTTATATAACTAACACGGATTATTATATCATATAATATATGTACTCAGGATAGGCATATAGTTACTATAGCTTACGACATGAATCACATTTAAATATAAAAAAAATGTTAATATATAATTTTGAACCATTACCATTTATTGCAATATTATGGCGTCTCAGAGCTGATTTGTGGCGCTAGAAAATTAATTCCGCGAACGTTGTAGCTATCGAAAATGTATAGGATAGGATTAACGTTTTCGATAATCTTTTACGTTAACGTTAAGCTATATTATTTTCTCTTGTCACTCAGTGCGTCACTATCGTAACAGACCAGTTAAGGTCTCCACAGACCTATAGCCGGTAAGAAAAAGTTTTATGTCCGTGCAGTAAGAGTGAAAAAGACGTCGCTCGGCTCGGCTCGGCTCGATTCGGCGTTGCGAACGGAACGACGTCGTTTTCGCTCTTATTGCATGGACATAAAACTTTTTCTTACCGGCTCAAGCCGATTCCGCGTCGATAGGTCTAGAGAGACCCTTAGAAAGCGATATCCGAACGACGACAAGCATGTCGCAGGCAAGTTGTGCTAGCCGTGCGGATGATAGAGGAAAGTCGTAACTCGTTCTCTCGTTCGCGTTTCTTGTCGTAAACGTCAGTAATTATCTACCTATTCCGAATACGCGTATATAATGTAGGCATTATATGTAGTGGTATACAGACATTGAATGACAACATTTAGATTTCAACAATCGACAACACCAAAGGCTAGAGAAATATATAGTTTCATATGTGTGAGAGAAGTCAAACAGTAGTATAGACACTCTGAAGCAAAAACTGTCGCCGTTTCAACGCTGTCTTACAAAAGACGTCATTCACACGCGAATGTCAACCTTGCCTTATAGACACTAAAGTCTATTTTGCGCTGGCAGCCATGACTTTAATGTCCGTTGCTGGCGTTAAACCAGTAGTATGGATAAATCCGACAATGGCGTTGAAAAATTGAACGACACTTTATTCTTGCATTTAAGGAAAGGTATTCGTAACTGATACGAATTACTGTACAGTCACGAACTTTAATTTGTGACCCACCTTAGGTCCATAGTCATTCTGACATTCTACAACAATAAGGTTGAGTCTCCTATAAGTTACAAAGGATTTGGCATCTCTAATGACATTGACGACTTCAAGCCTATTTTTCTTGAAATGGGTCACAAATTAACGATCGCGATAGTACATGGGAATGAAGTCGTTGACAATATCAATATTGCTCAGTGAATTAAATATGTATGGTCAGATGTAAACATTGCGAAGTCAGTAGTTTGCAGTGTAAACATACTGTGGCCCAAGACAAGATGCATTCTAGCACGTATAGTTTGGTCGTTCTAAGATGGCCGATTTGACAGCTGTCAACTCAGAACAAAATACGTGTTTGATGTTATATTTTATACAGCGATGACAGCTGTCAAATCGGCCCTCTTAGAACGACCAAACGTTAGTTAAGGACTAAAATTAACGACGGTAACTTTTTCCATTACGTCACGATAATTAACTATATTGCTGATAAAAAAATATTGCCATCTCAGACAAAACTCCTGTAGCAAATGCAACCATGTTACTAACGACTGAGGATTGAAACTGCTTCGGTTATTGAATGGGACATACGGCCTTCTGGCGTATGTGGGTAGTACATATATATGTACAGTATTCCCAGCTTCTTAATAGCTTTCGGCGGGCTATCGCTATCACGCTTGCACTCGCAACTGACAGTATATTTGTCACTCGTGTGTCATAGAAAAACGAAGATTGCCGATCGCCATTAAGAAAATGGTTGCACTGTAACTAATCATCGTGACGTAATGGAAAAAGTTACCGTTGTTAATTATAGTCGTTAACTACGTGCGCTTTTTTTGGAAATCGCTCAGGAACGTTATAGTTATCGAGTGTCGATACGTTTATCGTTTACGTTAGCTTTAAGAGTCTTGTCTAGTGTCTCAGTATTTCTAATTTATAGTTTTCGGCTTTCGGATTTGTAATAAACTCGTATTGCAAATATACTGCATATGGCTATCGTATTTGGGTAGAAATATCAATAGATCTGCGCTTAATAAATGAACTGAAATGAAAAATACCTATCTATTTTAAAATGTTATATTTTATTTAAAAGAGTTATTTATCTTTAAAAAAAATCCTGTTGCGAGATAAAATAAATAACTGTATATTAGAGCATTTCTATAACGGTTTGTACACAAATTGACGTGCTTTACTCGATTTTCCTGTTACGTTACCGTATTTATCAGTAATTTTACTTCAAAGGTATTATGTTTTTGATAATTAAAGTTTTGTTAATAATCAAAAACATTATAATTTTTTAATCAAAATTATACGTAAATTGACGACCGTTAAAAATGACTTGATTGATAAACAAACTCTTTACAAATGCTCATTATTATTATGTTAATTCATTAAGCGCTTCAAAGAACTTAAAAAACACGAAATATAAGTATCAAGACTACATACAATAAAAACTAGCATCGTTTACACTGACCAAAGTACTCTCATGTCTATGTTGCCGACTGGTTACTACTATGGGGCGGTTGTAATATAACCTTTAACGGGGTGGTTATTGGGTGGTTTTTGGCATGCGGTTGCGCAGCAGGCCGGTCGGTCGAGGCTAGGGGCTGGGGCGGGGGCGCCCGCTCCCGACTGCCGCGTACTCGCGGGGCTTGGGCTACCTGGGAATTGCAAGGTCGTTGAATAATCAAAAAAATCGCGCACCGAGGGTTTAAGAAGATTATGGTTGGGAAACGCAAAAGAAAATACTCATTTTGTTATGAACTTTATTTCCTATGCGATAAGGTCCGTTTTTTGATAATTATTCCAAAACTTTAATTTTTACGTAAAACATAAATAATTATCTTTAAATCAGGAATTTTGCAGACTTTTTAGTTCATGACGTGACACTTCGATTTTGACTTACAGTATGGTCATATTTCAAAATGAACTAAATACATTTTTGGTTCGCTTATTCCATACCTACTAATATTTGCTTGTTTGTAACGCTTTCACAGCAGAGATATCCTTCATACCAAGATTCATTTAAATTGGTTTAGAGAGTTAATGAAGAAATGAATTTTGAAATATTAAAATTCTGAAGGTCAAAATCAAAGTGTCGTGTATTATAATAATTAGGAAAGAGCGACTCCATGGATTCTAGAACAACGATATGCCATCAAAATCCTAACCCTACCTATCACATACCTGTACTCATGCGCGGGATGCACGACCACGCGCTGGTAGTCGGGCCGCTGCGTCGTGCGCTGCCGCGAGCCGAGCTCGGCCGTGCCGTCGCGCGCAATGAACAGCTGCAGGCCGGACGCTGCAACAATAACGTCATATTTGTAAAAAAAAAAGATAAAAACAAAATATATGAGCATTCCATTTTCCCCGACATGCGACCAAAATCATACATCAACCAATGATATTGTATATTAAGATACGTCATCTGCGCGCAAAAGCGTTCCTCGAAAAGGAAGGTAATTGCCTTACTATCGTTCAGTCGCGCCGTGGCCGCTGACACGCACGCGTCAAAAACAGTAAAGTTTTATTACCGAAATGCGACAAATATAAGTCATAAAAAATGCTGTCTTATGTTTTTCGAGGCTGCCTATGTCCCACTGCCACTTGTCCATCTGAGAGATGGCGCTTTTGATGGTCAAACACATGAGACATTGTTGTTCGCACGATCCTATCTAGTTTAAATCACTTGTGGGGTGCTGTACTCACTCTCTGCGGAGTCGTCGACGGCGTGCTTCAAGTCGGTGGCGGCCAGCAGCTCGTCGATGAGCGAGTCCGGATTCACGCGCGTGTTCTCGACGCGGCAGGACACCGTGTGCTGCGGACAAGTCAGGGGATTGTGAAGGCCACTGCACATGTGGAAACTATGTGCTCGATGGTAACCCAACATTATACGAATTTAATTTCATCGACAGCTAAAAGCATGATGTTTTCAGAATATCTTAAACATTAATTAAATGTAAGTTAGGTTAGTTTAAACTTATGACTACCAAAACGCGGCGAATAATGCATTTTTATTTATAAAATGCAAATTCTGCATAACGATACGTCGTTGAAAGGTATTTAGATAAAATAATAGGTGTCCGTTTTTGGTTCACAAAGGCGCCAAATTGACGTTACAAGGTTTTTTTTAACTTATGGAAATCTAGGGGACTAGGAAGTAATATTTATGGACCCAATAATTAACAGATTTTAGCTGTGGTACATCAAAGTAAACGGCAAGTTATAGAAAACGTCATTTCTGATGGGCATCTCACCGGGGACCGAACCCGGCACCGATAGTTTCGTGGGCAGGGTCAGTACCAGCTAGGCCAGGGTTTCCCAACCTCTTTTGCGTTTGTCCTCCCCGGACAGTAAATAATATTTTGTAAATAAAATTGGGGCCCATTACATTTTTTTCGTGACAGTAAGTTAGATGTTTTCGTGACAAAAAACAAACATACATTAATTTAACAACATCGACCGACGACGTCGCGTTCTCTCAATCAATGTGTTATTAAAATTACTGATGTTATATTTAAACATTAAGAGGATTGTGAAGAGCTTGAATTGCGTAGCTATAAAAAAACCACACAAATTTATTTAGGGGGTGAGAAATTTTTTCGCATTTTGTATGGAATTTTTCAGCTTTAAGTGATTTTCGAAAATTTAAAACATTCCGTCCGCCCCTTACCATCTTTCTACGCGTCCTTAGGGGGGCGCGCTCCACTGTTTGGGAAAACCACTGGATAATAATATAACTAAGGTCTGTTCATGCTTACTTGTCTTATATAGTAAACAACTTTCTAACCTCAAAATGAACCTTTTATTGCTAAAACAGCTTTTTTATCGTAAATAAAGTAAACTGAATAAACATTATGGACATCACTTGGCTAATGTATTGTCTGTGATTGCTTTATTTCGTTTAAAATAGCTGTTTTAGCCAAAAAAAGGTTCATTTTGAGGTTAGAAAGTTGTTTACGATATAAGACAAGTAAGAATGAACAGACCTTACGGCCTGGCCACGACGTTGCGCGAATTGCGGCGCGGTGAGCGTTTTCTTAATACATTGCACGGTCGAGACGCGCAACGTTCTGCGGTTAGTTGGCATCACACGCAATGTATAAGAAAATCGCTTGCCGCGCCGCAATTTGCGCAATGTCGTGGCCAGGCCATTAGGCTATCCGCGTCTAATGAACAATTCACCTACTTAGTACCTTATCTATATTTATAGGTACCTGCTCATCGACCGCCGCAGGAGTCTGCTGTAGCGGCGTTCGCTTGCGCCGCTCGTGCGCGGCGCGCGCGCGGTCCAGCGAGCCGCTCTCCGAGGCGCTGGCGGTCAACGACCCCGACGACGGGTTCCTGCCACAAACAAGAACATACCGTATAATCTTACAGGTGGGGATTTTTAGAGAGAAATACAAAGTTTTACGAAACGAAAAATGTAATAAGCATTGTTATTGGATCATTGTTTCCCTTTTAGATGCAAAATATCACCCAATTAAGACTTAAGACTGCACCGAGCGTCCAGTGGCGCACTATTATTGTGTTTTCTAATGAACTAAAGTATTGTGATGAAATCGAGAAATGGTTTTTTGTTATAAAAATGAATACACAATGTACGTTTAATAACCTTTAAACTTCGTGTATAATTCGTTCGTTCAAATAATGTGCATTGTAACCCTTTGAAATCGCAAACACCGCTTTGAGCGCGCTGCGGCGGCGTCTTTGTACCAATTGTAGCGGCACATCAAAGCATGCAAACTATTTCAACGAACTATAGTCAACTTAATGGAAAAAGGTGACCACTTCTTTCCTTTAACTCACTCACTAACAAAAAACCAATCTACGACTGCAAGACAACTTAATTAATTAAAAAATATAATAATAGTAATGAGGGCGCCACTGGACCCTCGGTGCCGTCTTAAGATAAAAAATACTTAAGATAAATCAAAATAGATGCATCAAATAGTCAGATTCAATTGAAAATCTTAATAAGTCATTACGGTCGCACGTTTAAAAATAAACATAAAAGGCCACCATTTATTTTTTAAACGCGCGACTCATTTGAACTACACGACAAACACTCCACGAGACTGGTACAAACAATCAAACAGACAAAACAACTGCGGCATTACTGCTAATGCATAGAAAAACTTCATAACATGCTTAAGAAGTTATCCTTAGAAATATTATTAAAAAATAAAAATACTTTAACCAATTTTAGCAGTTCACAAGAAAGCCGACAGCCGCTTAGCAATAATTATTCCATCAAGGGTTAAAGTAGAATTTAAATAAGCACCTCTCAGCTGTAAGATTCCCGAAATTTAACCTGCGGCAAAATCGGCAAAAGATGTTAAAAAAAACCCAAGCTAATATCAGTAATCGAACCATAAATACAAATATAATCATATAATAAACACAAATTATACATTTAATGTAATACAATTTGCATTCCATCAACAAAGGCATTCTTCAAAACCAAAGGTGCTTGGAGTATCTCGTTACTAACTTAGAAAAAACTCGTATCTGATATTTCGAGATGTATGACTTTGAACTTAATTCTCTTCATACTTAAGTTCAAAATCGTACATCACGAAATATGAGTTACGAGGTTTTTCAAAGCAATGACGATATGTTTTTTTTTGTAAGGTCGTCCATATATAAAGCATAATTACATAGGCACCATACGCACCAAAGTTTAGACATGGGCAAGCCAGGAAATTGAAGAATTTATCAAGCAATTTACCCATTTCTACTTAAGCAAGGTAACAATTGTTTTACCGCACATGTCTAATCGAGTATGTCATGCATAATAGAAATGGAAAACCCTAAGCCATGAAACAATTTCTGGACCACATCTGTATAAAACTTATACAACAACCAAGCATAAACAATTATCAAACAAACAATATAATTATGGGTAACAACATAATAATATTTTGAAATTTATGAGACGCCGTCCAACAAAGTAATTTTATAACCAGGGGTTGAACTTTGGTGCCGACGACTTCAAAATTACGAAATTTTGCACACAGGGTTTAAGCAGGTGCTTAGATATTAACTGGTACAAATAAATAATATAAAAAAGCTGACAATCTGACTTTAAATACAGCTTAATCACAATCGCAATACAGATCAATTCATTCGTCATTTATTACTAAAAATAGGAATGTCGATACGGTTAGTATTGTTGAAAATAACAATGACATAATAGTATTTAATCATACAATTTTTTATTACAACATGAGTAGGTTTTCCTCGGTGATTTTTTTACTGTCCCTCTATCAAAGTCTACTAAGGGTTTACCCAGTACCGGTTCCACGAAACCCGGACTAAACACTAAAACATAACTAGTCTTTCACTTTAAATATAAAATAAAAATTCACACTATCGGTACCAAAAGTTCGACCCCTGGACTTTTATTATAAGTATTAAATTAGGTACAGTATAAACCATAGAATTAATAGTGCTCGGTTTTCCATATACTGATAGATGCCAGAGAGAATGTGACGAAGATAGACAATCGAATACTATTAATACTTTGGTTTTACTGTACCCTTACCATGAGTTACATTTACCGTAATCGCTAGTCGAATGCTCCTCACAGTAGAGTGCGAGGGACAGAGCATTCGACTCGCTAGCGTACGGTAATTGTAACTCATGGAACGTAAAGTTAGGACCTGGTGCAAGTCAAAATATGAAACACAGTAGTCGACACGTCTTCACGGACTTGAACTTGTCCAGACGTTACATTTGTTGAACGACGTCTTAACAGCAAAAGCATGTTCCGGCCACGAACTACAAATAACATCGAGATAAAACCAGAGATGGGTTAAGGTAAGGTAAATACCGCCGTGTAAGAAACGAGTATTTACCTAAGATAAAAAATACTACTTGGAAAAAGCCAGGTATTGTACGCTGAGAAATTGTCAGTACGTATTAAAGATATAAATGAAAGTGTCTACCACCCATTTCTAGTAAAAGTCACTAAAACGCTTATTAAATCAACTACTTACTTTCACAAACCCAAACTTTATTTTGGCTTTTATTACATAGTATAAATATTTATAATACACATTATTTATACACACAATTAAAATGGGTAAGGATCAAAAATATTTTTATATTTGCAATGTATCGCAACGCAGTACCTTAATTGCAATATATCAAAATAATTTTGATCCTTAAATATTTTGAATGAGAGTAAGATAAGATGCCAATTTGCGAAAGTAAATAGTCGAAATGAGAACTAATAAGTAGTCAGTCTAAAGTCAGTTCGATCACTCATGACGAGACTTTAACGGTATCTAAAAATCAAGAAAACAGATGTCCAATAACACTTTGAAATTTTTAAATAATATTTTATCTGTACTTTGACTGCCTTCTTACTAACACTCATTTAGTGCTAGTTTACACGATATTTCACAGTGTGAAGTAGCACCATACACTACGCCACATGCCTTCAGTCAATGGGATAAAATTCAAAATGGCACAGCATGTGGCCGGGTGAGGGTGTATCTCAGTATTTTTAATGGAGCGAACGCAAGGGGCGTTGTTTTTTAGGCGGCGGCGGCGTACGGCGAAAATCTGATACATATAGTATGTTAATTAAACGTTTGAGCATAGAAAGACTGCTCACAATTACATGTCATTTCAAAATGTATAACTATTATATCGTTACTGCTTTGAAAAAACCACGTATCTCAAATTACGTGACGTACGATTTTAAACTTAAACGTGAAGAGAATTAAGTTCAGACTCGTACATTTCAAAATATCAGATACGAGTTTTTTCTAAAGTAGTAACGATATTTTATTTATATGAACTATCAGAGACCTCTCATCATGTTATAAACACTGATAAAAAAGCAACATATAGACCACCGCGCCGCTGCAGACTAAAAATCGTCATAAATTCCCACACAAACGCAGTCCCGATCCACCCCCACGATTACGTATAGGTACTGACAGCGCGGAGCTGGGCCGGCGCGGCATCGAGTCCCGGAGAGCTGCGCACGCGTTGCACTCCTCACCGCGTCTGGCAACACACGCTAGTTCACAGCAAAGGTGAAGACGGCAGCGAACTTTTGTCGCCGTTTGACTTACTATAATTGGCGGCAACCTTTTACCGCCGATTGTACTTAACTTAAGTAGAAGAAGAAGAGATACATTTATTCACCAACCACATAAATACAAATGATTGAAAACAGTGAAGATAAAAGGGATAGCACGCATTGTGTGTCCTCGCGGCGGCGAAACGGACACAGTAGCGAAGGCGGCGAAGTATAGTTGCCGATTGTAAACACTATATCAGACCAGTTAGGCCCTAGCCAAGGTGCAAAAGCTACTATCGTTTCTATTTTCTATCGACTCAAGATGTATGGAGTTGACATAAGCGGTTGACGTGATCTATCATCAGCTTAGCCTCGTCAGGGCAAAAATTGTACATAATACAGCCGTTGGAATAAAGATCCATTGCAAAGGAAATAAAATAGATTTTCCTTTGTTTTTGTGGCTAACAATAGGATTGGAAAATTGACTATATGATATTCAAAAATAGGCCCATATTCCATTGACAAATTTCGTTGAATGGCGGGCCAAACCTATATTTTGTCGATTTTCGAAAATTGCTATCTTGACGTAATGCATCTTGACTACGCCCCGTGTTTCTAGTGCTTATAAAATATCGGTATGCCCTTATGGCGATGTTTCATGTACAAAATTTCTAAATATTGAGCTAAGAAGAAGCGATACACAGCTTACTATACTATAAATAGCGAGCAACCATAATTATTTACGTACGAGTATATATTGCCAAGAACTATATAAATTTCGCTATTATTGGTCTTCATCATGAAAATAAACTAGTAACTCAATTACATTATTAATTATTTACTTCACTAATTATAGTTAACTTTATCTGCTTGAAACCAAATTTTAAAGTATTAGTAAAACCAAAAATATAGCATATTAAGTCACGTTAAATATAACTGGTTCTTTAATAACTCCTAATATACCTGAAAATTACAATAACTTAAAACGAATACAAAAAAAACTTTGAAAACAAAAACCAGTAGACAATAAATGAACGAAAGGATAGAAAGAGACAGAGAAGCTATAAGTCCCGCTCGTGCCCTCAACCTAGTTAGTACGCCGCGGACATTACGGGATAGGAGAGGAGGGGTGATCCTATCGGCTAGCTCTTGTCATAGTCTGAACAGTGTGTATGGTACAAAAAAAACGTTCGTAAAAGTTATACAAGTATCATACAAACAATAAAAACACACATTAAAAACGCTATGTTGCATGACCCATAACCTGATCACTAAGGTTTTAAACAAAAACACTGAATAATGAATGTTTTTGAATCAATATACTATCTTCAAATTATGAACGTGTACAGACATGAGCTCACACATATAACACTAATCAAAAACGACAAATCCCGAGCCAGCCAATTAGACCGTTTTGGGGAGAGGATGAAGCAAGCCACACAGGGGTGCACTAACCTCGGATCCGTGTAGCTATGCCGCAGGGGCACCGCCCCCCGCCTCCTCTCCGAAGCGTAGTGACTCCTCTGTATCACGCACTTCACCTCTTTCGTCTCCTTGAGTTCTTTGGGTGTAGACGTAAACACTTCTTTGTCCAAAGCCTTGTTGGATAGGCTCTTGAAGCGATGCCGCACGTCTATGCGATCACTGGTGGTCGGATCTGCTTCAGGGTCTGACGTGATACTGTAGAACTCGTCCTCTATGCACCCAGAGAGCCTGTTAGCTTCGGATATGAGGGAGCTCTTCCTATGCGCCAGTGGGGTGAGGAACGGGAAGTTATTGAACAGCTCCTCGTTCCGTTTGTTTCGTTCTATGAGCGCTGGTATTGTGTTGAGGGATTTTTGTTTGAAGATTTGGAAGTTGGTCAAAGGGTGAACGGCGGCGCTTATTATGGTGGCGGCGGCTTTTTTCTTTTTGTCGAAATACGTGGGCATGGCGAAGTGTTCGTTTATTAGCGTTGTGTCTGGAGTTTTGTATTCAGAGCTGGCTGGTGATTGGAGAGCGTGGCGTATCACGTCCGGAGGTCCAGTTAGGGTGGTGTTGGGGGTCAAGTAGAGGTCCGAGGTATCCGACGAGACAATGGTCTTTTCTAGAAGGAGCTTCGATAGCGTTTGGGCCCGCCCTGTGTGCTTGCACAAGCGGCTGCGGGTGAGGGGACGAGAGGGAACATAAAAAAATAAAATAATTAATAAAGCAAATAAATTTTGTTAGTGACGACACGTGTTGGGTGAGCGGCTTGTAAATTCTGCAGACGAACAGTGCTGCGTGGGAAGAGATGGTAAATGGGTAAATACAGTCAGTATTTACCCACTTTCCATACCCACCCGGAATATTACCTAGGTTTACCTGAGTTTATATCCAAATTGTCAGGTAAATACAAAAAAAATGTACTCATTCAGTAGGTATAATTAAGTATTTACCCAATAATAATTGTTAATTGGAAAACCACCGCAGATGCTATCAAATATAAACACATCATGGTTATGTTTCGTCAAGCTTTAGTGCTAACAAAAACAAACTACCTAGTTTCCGAAGAAAACAGGTGAACGACGGGAGCAAAACCTAATTAGACAATTTGAGACTAATCTAATTTCTATAAAACATAGCTATTGCAGGCAGAAACAGCCTGACTTTCTAAAGCCCGCCATTTTTAATACGACTTTACCACTATTTTGGCTCAAGATGCAGTGGAAGTCTTTTTTTTTATGGTATAGGAGGCAAACGAGCAGACGGATCGCCTGATGGTAAGCGATTACCGTCACCCATAGACACCTGCAGCACCAGAGGAGTAGCAGGTGCGTTGCCGGCCTTTCAAATGAGAGCACGCTCTTTTTTTGAAGGTTTGAAGGTCGTAACGATCCGGAAATACCGCAGGCGACAGACCATTCCACAGTTTAGTTGTGCGAGGCAGGAAATTGCGAGAGAAACGCACATTTGTGGACTGCCAACCATCTAAATGATGGTGGTGGAAATTCTGTCGCGTAGGACGAAGGCGGAAGGATGCGGCAGGAATTAATCCGAACAGCTCCTCGGAGCACTCCCCGTTGTATAAATTATATCAATGTAACTTGCAAAGAACAATATAAATTATCTGTAAGGCTGTATGAAGCAATAAAATAAAACAATAAAAAGAACATTCAGAATATAGTTCAACCACCCACCCCAAACAAAAATCAGTAAAAAAAACAATCAAAACAAAACCATACAAAAAACTAAGTAGAATGGTCATCGCAACTTATTATTTCTAATAACAAAAAACGCTTAAATACTTTAACATTAACATGTTCAAATTTAACGCGTTAACCATTCTAAAAACACAATAATAAAATAATCCATAAAAATCTCAATAACCATCCATCATGCTTTTTTATCCGAGAACAATATAAAATAGACACTATGTCCGAAAGTACTGTTGCCATATCACCAAAAAACGTACCTTCTAAACACCAAATCTGGTTAAGTAGCAAATGTAATCAGACGTGAACATAATCAAACCACAGTTTCATTTACCTTAGAATGTCACTGGTGTTCAGAAAGTGATCCCTTGAATTAATTTAATGACAATGTGCCTGACACCTTCGGCCGCGTACGAAACCGCAAGTTCGTAACCAGTTACGATAGAAGAATTTTTATTCTTTGTACGAAACTAGTTACGATCGAAGAATTAATCTTCCTTGTTGGAAACCTGTTACGATCGCAAAACTCTAGGTAGGTTAGGTTCGTTAGTTATCTTCAGATGCCCGAAGGGCAAACAGACCAGAAATAGGAGCCCCGCAACGCGGGGCTCCGTCGAAACTGCTGAATTACGAAAAAAAAATCGCAATTTGTTTCGTACACAGAATAAAAAATCATCGATCGCAACTGGTTTCGTACAACGAATAAAAATTCTTCTATCGTAACGGGTTACGAACTTGCGGTTTCGTACGCGGCCGAAGGGTACCTGACATATGTCACCCGACAATTTAACAGACTGTCAAAGCAAGACACAAAACATTTATTACGATTATTCAAAATAATTTCCATGAAAGTTATGTGCATAAAATTAAATAAACGTTTAGTTGTTCGCGCTACATTATCAAAACATGACATAATATTTTGAAATAAAAAACATATTAATTACCAACAAATATTATTGCTATCAGAATTCAGGCAGAGTAAATCAACCAACCAATCACTCTATATTGTTACGCTTTTGACAATCTGATAAATTGCTGGTAAAATTCGACAAAACCATTCCCAGTTGTTACCATAATAAAGCTATAAACCACGTAACATCGTCAATACTGTCCTGCTACGCCAAATGGCAGTATATCAGACAGAGCTTCTGTTGCAAGTGGAACCTTATTACTAACGGAAAAGGATTGAATCTGCTTTGGCTATGGACTTTGAGATACCGCCTTTTGGGTTATGAGGGCAGAATATACCCTCAGCCACTTGACACTGACAGTCCAGGGGGGTTATTATGACAAAGCTATACAATTTATTTTACGGTGAGCGTTAAGACAGTTACACTGTTACATAGCTTTGTCCTTTTCTCTCAGCGTAAACTGAACTGCATAACTATTTCATAATAACCCCCCAGGGGGCCTAATATGGTTGCGTTTATCGCGTGACAAAGTGTGGGTAACATCCATCACCTTCTGACACGTATATAATTAGGAGAGTGACGGATGCTTTATCCACATTTGACACGTGATATAGACGCAGCGATACTAGGCCCGTTGATTTTATCAGTTCGAAGAGAGCCGATAGAGAGATCTCTGTCCAGTGCGGCTAGCACAAGTTGCCCGCGACTTGTTTGTCGCTCGGATCTCCCTTTCTATCTAGCCAGTAACAATAGAGACGCACTGAGCGACAAGCGGGAAAATAAAACCTGTGCTACCCGTGCAGGGTTTCTATTTTACTCGATAAAACCTAATTGACATACACCGTGCCCGGGACGTACCCGAAGGATTTTAACCATCGATTCTAGACCCTATTTGGAGTATATAATGTGTATAACATGTAGTCCAATATCGCATAATTTCCGAGATATTTATTATTTTAAAAAACACCATAGTTAATTTAATTTGAACTCTGTCACCTTAACTTAAAGATTATTTACTATCTATATCCAAGATTTTTTTAAGATACAAACGATCTATATCCAAGATTTTTTCCTATATTTGTTTTATCGATACGAGTAGTTACATGTAACTTTGAAAACGATATAAAATGTGACCATGATTATATTGTAAATGTAAAAAAACAAGTGTCAGTTAAGTGGTACGGAACCCTCGATAAGTCCGTCATGTAATCACTGTCTGCAAAAGCTTCATTATATGAACTATTTTAATTCAGTTAAGGTTGAAACTAGCACGGCATATCAATGTCACCTAAATACTTAACTATAATGTACTAAATATAAGTTTTGAAACAAAGCTATATCCAAGACACAGATGCAGATATTTGCCACTCCCTCACTTGTAGTTGCGTCTCAAAACTTACAGCAACTTGCAAGTGTATATACGGCCTTAAGTTATGGTTAGGTAAATATAGGTAAATATTTTACCTGTTGTGGTGGGGACGGGAGGCGTCTGCGGAGTCACCCTCGGAGCTCTGGCGGGAGTGTGCTGAGGCCGCCGATACGGAGCTGCCGTAACCTGAAGCCTGGACCAAAGAAACTATTACATAGGAACCACGATGCCGTAATGACAAAGAAGGCGTCAACTGCAATGTAGAAGTCGTAGGATTGTATACTCTATTGACAAAAACATTAAATTCAAAATGCTTATACTATTACTATGCAGTTAGCCGCCTTATTTGATTTTACGGCAGCAAAGCCAAATGGCACAAGTCATTAGGCTAGATGATTATGTATTTCATTTTATTATGCTGCCAAACGATCAAGTCAAAAATAAGAGTCAAAATCCAACATTCCTACTAAGCGTTGAAAATACCCCATAGTTTAGTTTATATATTCATCAATGTAATGTTACAAATATAAGTTACATGCCATTGTTAAAGAAAACGAAATTAGGTATATTGATATTGTCAATATTAATACTGATAATAACGAAATACAAAAAAGTGGACAAATAATTGTAGCAACCTATATAAACAACAAATAAATAGTTACTTATCCAATCGAATGAGAAAAAAACAATAATTACAAAGGTCCAAATATTCATCCACAGAGAATAATTGATTATCGAAATCAAACTTATTTAAGTATATTTTCTGTCCCTGGACATTTTAAATGAGTATTTCTAAAGCAAAGAGAATCCAAACGAGCAAACCAACTGTGTATACATGTTTTGTTTCGGTCCATATTGACTCTCACAATTATTTTTACTTATAAGTGTTTTATCATAATCATCGGAATTCATGAGGTATTTTTTTCAGTAACTTACTTTTTCACGATTTTCATAAATCAAAACCAACCTAACCTAACCTTACCTACACGTTGAATATTTAAGAAGTTTTGTTCAAGCCGGTCGGCCATGAAAATTTAAAAAATGCCTCGTTGCGTGATAATAAACTGCAATAGCCCAAAAAAGCGACGACTTTGAATCGATTTTGCGCGGTAAACGGAAAATTCTCTTCTCTTGGTGTATTCCTTGTTTTCATACAGATTGAGGTGTTTACGTTATCTATGTGTCATCTGTGGTTTCAGTAGGGCATCCTCCCGGGAAATCCCGGTTCTGTAATTACCGGGAAATCCCGGGAATTACACAGTGCCTAAAGAACCGGTACTGAAGATTACATCCCGGTTCTCCCGGTTCTTTCCATGAATAGCAAATAAATATCGAGGCGCGTATCACATATACCCAATTCACACCAGAGCGACGATGCCGGCACAAGCGGCAAAATCGCATCAACATCCCTCATATTTTGCGGCATATTTGCAATAATTGATCTCTAGATTTGTAAAAAGGAAGAACAAATAACTTTCTGGTAAGTATTTGACTTAATCAAGATATGTTTTTGTTGAAGAAAACGTGCATGATTTTATTGCATGTTTATAAAAAATTAAGTTTCCTAATGTTTTTCAATCGTTTTATATCTCAAATGTCTATGATAGCGGTGATTTGAGGTAAAAAATAAAGAACCGGGAGAACCGGGAATCCCGGTACCGTCCCTGCTTAGAACCGGGAAATGGAAGTCTCGGAACCGGGCCCGGTACTGCAGCCCTAGGTTCCAGCGATAGTGAAAAATATGAAAAACAATTTTACGAAAACAAAATGATTATGAACAAAAAATATTTAACAAACTGCGCTCCCGTTTTATTTTTAGCTATATTATTATTATTCTTCATCTGAGTATTCATTGAAATGCCCTTAGATATATGAAATGGGTGATTCCACAGGCGTTTCAACCGCCGTCAGTCCGCTGTCGTAAGTATTTAAGAAATAGGCGATAATATACTTAAAATTCGATCAATTGTGGCAAGAAGTACGATAACAGTATAGCTCTGTGTGAATGTTAGCTGCTTGGTGTAGCTCATTCTTTCAATATTTATGACAGCGGACTGACGGCAGTTGAAACACCCGTGGAATCACCCAAATCTAGAATGAAGAAAATTCTCGTTAAATCTTACCTTGCTACTCATATCACCAGAAGTATTGGAGGAGTTCCGCGAATGCGTGTGCTGCTGAAGGCACGCCGCGCACGACACCCCACCTGCCGACAGGCTTACTGGTTAGATAATATCGTCATTGCTTTGAAAAAAACCTCGTATCACACATATCGTGACGTTCGATTTTAAACTTAAACGTGAAGAGAATTAAGTTTAAACTCGTGCATCTCGAAATATCAGATATGAGTTTTTTATAAAGTAGTAAAGCTATCTGTATTTACCCTATAAAATACCCAAGGTAAATACTTAGCCAAATCAAGTTGTTGCGTTGTATAGTCGACCAAAAAACTCCCTTTGGAACTAAACGGCATACAAATAGAATTGAAAAGTGGGAAAGGAGTTTCTTGGTTGAGTATACAAAGCAACACCTAAGTAATTTACCTTGGGTATTTTATAAGGTAAATACAGATATTTTCTAACCAGTAAAGAGAAATGTGAAGCTAAAAACTTAAACCTAGTCTGGTTTATACGATTTTTTATATGTTGTAGATATTATAATAAATAGATAAGTTCTCCTTTCAAAAATCGTGGAAATCAGACGTGATTTTAGGGAGTGAAAAACGTCATCGCCCGGAGCTAGATTTGTATAGAAAACAATTTAAGATTTAAGCCTTGCTTTACAATCCTCTCAAGTACAGTCGAGTTCATAAATATGTATACACTTTAGAACCTTGTCACTTTAATCGCTGTGATAATTCGTATTTGAACATGACATCAAAAGTGTCAAATATTTATGAACTCGACTGTACGTAAATATATTTAAAAAAACATCTAGTTTTCCCACTGCATGCATGTATTTACAATAAGTAGCAATACTGTTTAATGATAAACACTCGCACGTAATGCTGCCCTCCTAAGCAAAAATGCAGTAACTAAATTCAATAGTCAAAGCAGATTCAACTCTCTTCTGTTTGTAACTAGGTTACAATTTCTACAGATGTTTTGTCTGAGATATCGCCATTATGCTTAGTAGGGCAGAATACATGAATGACTCCTTTATCTGCAGAAAAAAATGGTTAGCGTGAGTGTTACAATGAATTCCACTGACTTGGATGTTCCATAACGGCGTTCGCGTACACATCGTCGGTGTCCGGCGAGAGCGTCTCGCCCGAGTGAAGCGAGGAGAGCGGCAACGAGAGGCTTCCTTCTGGAACCAACGGGTGGTTTATCTTAGGGGACAACTCTTTCAAAGAAGTATAATTAAAACCTGTATTTTAACAATTACAAGTAACCAGAGACCGGTCCGGTAACCCCTTCAAGGGGTTTTTGAAAGGGTTTAACCTTTTATAACCCTTTCAAAACCCCTTGAAGGGGTTACCGGACCGGACCGTTGCAAGTAACTTTTGTGCGATAGGGAATATTCATGACTATACCTAGAGATTTTACTAGCATGAACGTTGTGTTGTTAGTGCTTGACATAAATCGACAATCCTGTTATCGATAAGTACCACTTCAACCACAACCACAGAAATATATTGTTAGATGCCGCAAACACCCACTTCGCGTGCCACCGATTATGTAGAAATGGACATAATCTTTATTTTATAACACACCGCACTGTTATATGAACCATATGACATATGATTGTTATTTTTTCCTTGATGGAAGGATTTCGCCGTTTTCTTATTAGGTACTACAATGAGTTCCAGAGGGCCCTGCCAAGATGCATTGCGCTAACTAGAGTTTCTATTCGATTCGTTTTTAAACCAATTGCGTCACTGGTAGATGATGTATTACGAAAAGTCACGTGATCTACCAGTGACGCTATTTATTTATAAACGAAACGAATAGAAACGCTAGTTAGCGCAATGCATCTTTGCAGGACCCTCAGGACATTGTGAATATTTTCTTAATAACTATATAATGACGTACGAGTATTTTCTCTATGACGTTGAAGTATTATCGATAACAGGTTTGTCGATATTTTAATTAAGTCAAGCACTAACCACATGTTGTTCCTCCTAGAAAAATATCTAGGTATATTCATGACTTCTTCACAGCTTCCATAAAAGCTGATTCATGTAAAAAACGGTTGAACAGCTATAAAAATAACCGAGATATTTAAAATGGAGTTTTTATGGCTGACCTGTTACATGACGTCACAGTGCATAACGGATCTCTGTGTATAATTAGCAGTTTAAAATGCTGGCGTCGTCCGTATTTTCATATTTTGTTGAGAAATGCGATTAAAAAAATCCATGCATATTCCCTATTCGCGGCACTTTCAGGGTTAGTTAAGCAAATCGATACGATGTCGTTTTATCATATATGTACATCTCTCAGAAGGTAAAATGGATTTGCACTCGGTATGGTCATCGACAAATAATCACGGTCGACATATTTTGTTGATTGACTTAACCGTGACAACTGCCGCGAATCGCACAACAAAAGTTACCGATGTTTGGTTATCACATTACAAATGCTAGTTATTTACTGTCTCACCTGGAACACAACAATGAGTAGTTGCGAATACTACTGTTTAGCAGCGGGATAAAAAGTAGGATAATGATAACCGGGGGCCGGAAAACCCCTTCATTTGATTAAGCCTATCGATACGGTTCCCCTATTATTAGGTGTGTCAGGGTAACCCTATCGAAGTAGTTAACCACTTCTATTGCGCTTACCAAGTCCATTTCAATTTACCTCATCTTTGTCTTTTCTCCTGTAGCTCGCGCCGTCTCGCAGCGTCAATAATATAGATAGGGAGGCGGGACCATACCACATCATCTGGCACTAGTTCAGGCAGTAAGTTTGTTTAAGTCCCTTGGTACCGCCGGTAGGGAAGGCAGCCATCGCGATCTGTCAGTCGCGGCACGCTTTACTTCGCTTCAAGTTAGCCCAAACCCTTCTGCCTCTGATACGACCGTCCGTGGGGTGGACTAGACGCACTCGTCGTCCGGCCCGGCAACCGCGCGCTCCGCCCCGCTGCGCGTTGTTCGCACTCACCGTAGTTGGACCGCTTGGTGAGCGAGCCGAACCCGCTGCTCGCGGTGGACGAGACGCACTCGTCGTCCGGCCCGCCGGCCACGCTCTCCGATCCGCTGTCCGTTTTACCGTCCACCACGTCCTGCTTGCGCTCTGGCCTGAAGTTAGGCAAAAAATAACAATTGTAACTTAGGTTTGTGTTTTAAAAGCGACTGAACATAATCATTGATAGTAACTATTAAGTAAATAAAAACCCAACATAATTGCTAAGGCCATCCGATATAATAACTTAAACGGCTAAACCGATTTTAATCAAACCTAGCTAAGACTCAAAGCACCGAAGTAAAATTAGCTTTCTACGTAAAAAAACCCGCGTCCGAATCGGACCATCCATTACGAACCTATGCCACGGATAAAGTATCGGGTGAATCAGGAAGTAACCGTCGTATCGTCAACGTTTCGATAGCTCTTATTTACTTGACAGTAAAGGCGGCAGAGTTTAAAACAATACCATAACAAGTTAAAGACGATTTGGTTTGTACCGTCTAAAATAGAAGCTCCGAGCTCAACTGGTAGCTCACAGAATTACCTCAAGTTGTTAACTGAACGCCGTTTCATTATCGATTTCGTATCAGAGGCGATAATCCGTACCTTGATGGTAACGTACCGATTTTGAGCTTTAAGGGTGCCCGGTAAACGAGCAAGTTTTTTTCACTCATTGCCGAAGACGCGAATTCGCGTCCCATGTATGTGTAATCGTAATGCCGAGGACGCGATTTCGCGTCCTCGAGTTATTTGTTTTTTTTTTGCTAGAATACAACTGTACTTAAATGCTGATACCAAAATGTTATGTTGCGTGGAAGGCGGCGTCACTGCGTGATGAGCAAGGACCGGAATTCTTCATAGCAAAAATCAAACTGCCATAGGGTTTGACCAAAGTGTTTTATCGACTATCGATAAATAAATGTCACTTAATGAATCATTAACATGACATCGGTAGACGTAGATCGATCATTTTCAACTCATAAATGGATCTTCAATAAATTAAGAAACCGATTTACTCCGAAAAACCAGGAACAAGAGGCCATAGTCCATTAATTTTATAACATGGATACGCACTTAACTCAAGACAGTGACGAGGACCTCGAGCACTTAATTCCAGTCACCAATAATTGAAGGGATTTTAAATATAATACATCTGTAACTTGCAATTAAGTGCACAAATGTGAAAAAAAAATTGGAACCAAATATATTACGATTGGTTGACGTATCCAGAAGTCTCGTTTACATCTTAAAAATGGGTGGAAATCATTTTAGTAACACGGCACGGGAATTACTTATGACAATCAAGCGACGTAAATGACATAAGTGACGTGGGCACGATTTATTTTAATATGGAGATGCAGGTTGCTTATCAAAGAGGTCAAATGTTACAGAATAATCGTATAAGTCGATATGCGATAATATTCCGTAACATCGATACGTGAAATTGTCGATAAAACAATTTGGTCAAACCCTATGACAGTTTGATTTTTGCTATGAAGAATTCCGGTCCTTAGTGATGAGTAAACATATGAGGCGTCGGCAATGAATGGGTTAACAGAGTATTTCCATTTAAAATAAAAACTTTTTTAACCTCGTAAGGCCCAGTGTGCAATAGAATGTTCATATTCAAGGCAATTTAATTTGAACTGTGTTCTAATGGAAATAAGGTTAATTTTCCTATTTTCATAAACTGAAAATGACATTATCGAACAAACGTAATTGAACTTTATTGCCATGATGGTAGACTCAAAGTCCCACTGACAAAAAACTCCTTGTTTGTAGTATGGTGGGCCTTACGAGGTTAATCCTCGAAGGTAAAAGACAGATGTTATAAGTTTAATGTATCAGAGTAGGGTGCGCCAAAGTTCATATACAATTTTTTCTCATACCGTTTTACATCATAATGATCATCTTCATACTCTTCATAATATTTTTTAATACTAATGATCGGAACTCATACTCATCTGTATTCATAACGCCAATATTCATGGAACCGTACACTTTTCCGAATTTCTTAAATATCTTACGTGTAGATAAATTAGGTTAGGTTAGGTTAGATTTATAACAATCCTCAGAAAGTAGCAGTTTCTTGAAAAAATGCATTATGAATTGCGATAATTATGACTTAAAAGTATGAACAAAAAAGAATGAGCAAAATTTTTCGGAGAAATGATGAGTATAGACACAAATCGTTATTTGTATAAAAAATCTAAAGACCAATTTTATATGAGTTAATATGGATCCATCAGAGTATGCGTTTGTGTGTCTCTGTGTGGCATCGTAGCTCGGAAACTGATAGACCGATCTTGACGCGGTTTTTTTTAAAAGACTGCTTGTTTAATCGGGATGATTCTTAGCTAGGTTTCATGGAAATCGGTTGGGCCGTTGACGAGATATCAGTTCTTAACCCTTAAACGGATTTTGTCCGTTTTAAAGGACACATCAATTAAATGCTCACCCTTCTAATTTCAACGAACTGTCGCATAGGTTCATTACCAAGTGACATTAATTAGTTTATCTCTATCCCACTTATGCATTAAGAACGACTATGCACGAAAAGAGAACAAGACGCGAGCAAATAAGAAATAATAATTAATCACTTGAAAATTTACATGATATTTTTCTTTTCTAACGTTAATTTCTTACTGTAGCTATAATTTAAAAAAAAAACAGCGACTGAAACGTAGAGAGATCATTTAAGGGTTAAAGGTCGCCATTACGGCGGGGGTTTTTATAAAGATACGATATATACTAGCTTTTACTCGCGACTTCGTCCGCGTATATCGTTTATCGCTATTCCTTTGGTAACCCCAGTTTTCCGAGATAAAAATTAGCCTATGTGCTATTCTAGACTTTCCCTGTGCGAAATTTCATCCAGATCTGCACAGCCGTTCTGACGTGAATCAACAACAATCAATCAATCAACTTTCGCATATATAATATTAACTAACGACACGCTTCGCTCCGGTTCAGTTTGATTTACGGTAAAAAACCAGCGGTCGTAGTATTGCTGCGTCTACATCGCGTGCCAAATGTGGATAAAGCGTCCGTCACTCTCGTACTTATTTACGTGTCAGAAGGTGACGGATGCCTTATCAAAACTTTGTCACGCGATAAACGTAGCCATATTAGGGCGCCATATCGTCTTTGACCTGTTATCGTATTGTCAACGTTTTGATAGCTCTTATTTACTTGACAGTAATGGCGTAAATACCAAAACACATCAAAGGGATATGTGGCATTATCTATGTAAAGGGACCTTATTGTCGATGGCGCTTACGCCGCACTGCGTCACGCGACGTTGTATTTATATCGGAGCATCTTTAATAATGGCGGAAGCGCCATCGACAATAAGGTCGCTTTTCATAGATAACGTCACAAATGGTTTTGCCAAGGAGCATAAAGGGCCACGGTGCCACTCACACTTTGAACAGCGGGTCCCCAGAGATCATGTTCATCCGGATGCGCAGACGCAGCACCGAGTTGTCCTGGCGGCGGCGCGGGTCATAGCCCTCGAGGAGGCACCGCTTGGTGCTCTCGCCAGCGCCGGCCAGCTCTGCCAGGTTGACGTCGCAGAAGCCCAGCTTCTGGTAGGAGCGTCCACCTGAAAATAGTAACAGGTTGGCTAGTCAATTTTCTTAAGGGTGCGCATCAATGAGTTCAAAAACTTTTTGTATAATTTCATTTACCCCGTGGAGTGTCCAATGTCTGTCTAAAGCAGGGGTCGCCAAAATTGCGGAACATTTCATGTAGGAAATTTTCGGAAACTTCTCACAATTTTGTATGGGGATTGAAACTTTCAGTTTCTTAAATTTAAATTTCCTATATTTCAAGCGCAAGTTTCCGGAAATTTCTTAGAACTTTTCCAACTAATTGGAAACTTTCCGCAACTTGCACATCAGTAATTGTACCTTTCAAATGGTAAAATACTTTTTTTAAATAAGTGTGTTGGTTCCGGACATCATACTCCACAATGCTGCGCATACACACAAACCCAAAACATCCACGGTCTATTATATTATATTGATAAAGATAAAGATTAAGATGTACCAACGTCTTATCGGCGAATGTTGTCGAAGGCTGCGGCTCCACTGAAGCGGAGACGAGCGGAGCGGCGCGGAGCTGTGCCAATATTAACCAATAGAAGGCACATGCGGTCACGTCGAGCGCGACTTGCGCACGTTGGTTTAGATTCTATCGGTTAATACTGGCACAGCTCCGCGCCGCTCCGCTCGTCTCCGCTTCAGTGGAGCCGCAGCCTAAAACTACGATACATTTTTGAAATACCTTAAGCTAAAATAAAAGTAGTCATCACTAGAGATACGAATGATGATTATGCCTAATGATGAGTATGCCAAATAATGATTATGCCAAAAAAAGTTATGCCAAATGAATGTAAACCGGGTACTAGACAACGATATAGAGAAAAATATGGGTCTATATTGAATGACATAATTATTTTTAGTCATAATGTGCTTTAGGTCATAATCATCGCAAGTCATAACGTGTTTTTTTAAAGAAACTGTTACTTTTTCGGGATTTTTATAAATCAAACCTAACCTAACCTAGCCTTGTCTACACGTTACGTATTTCAAAACTTCTGAAAAGTTTACAGTTTCAGCGATATAAAAAATTATGACTATCAAAAATGATGTCAACAATTACATTATGACCAATAAAATTAAGGGAAACAAAGGGCTCCCGAAAAATATACTTAAAAATACATAGAAAACATCCATGACTCAGGAACAAATATTCGCGCTCATCACACAAATATCTGCCCTTACCGGGATTTGAAACCAGGACCGCTAGCTTCGTAGGCAGGGTCACTACCAACTAGGCCAACGCGTTGTCAAGGGGACAACCGTTCTGAGGCGTGATAAAGGGGTGATAAGGGGACAAACTTTCTGAGTGCGTGATCGCTAAATTGTTGAGATCTTCTTCTTCGTCGTTTTCACTCTTGACAGAGTGGTCGTGGTCATCATATCAGGTGCTGGTGGCAAGCTTCACAACTCGCCGCCACTCCTCTCTGACAGCTGCCTTCCTCGTACATTGGTGTAACGAGCTATGTACAGCAGCTTTAATTTGGTCTGTCCATCTTATAGGGGATCTGCCCCTAGGCCATAAATTGTTGAGATACTAGACTTAATATGGACTAACAGTCTGCCGGACGATATTGGCTTGTCAGTTCATCGTATTAGAAGACTGAACTATCAGGTTCTATTAAGACTTAAAACGGACAGTCCGGCTGGAACGGATTAATTAATTTCACGTGTATTGCTTATGTTATTTGGAGCGTGGGGAACCAAGGGGACATAACGAACACCCGGGGTTTTCAAATATTACAAACGCCATTGAAAAAATGTATATTACATTGTTTGAAGTAGGTGTAAAGCGGATTTAATTAAAGTTTTAATATCATGTTGCAACACCAATCAATATAACAATAAAGTTCAGCTGCTTTTCTTCTAGACAAGCTAATTACGGCTTAAGGGCGCTGCATACGTAACGTGATCAGGACGTGGACGGGACGGGGACGGGACGTGGTTACATATATTTTTGGTTTTCCGGTCCCGTACGTGCAATCGCTCGTTACGTATGCACATTCCGATACATTTTCTATGAATCTATATTGTCGTCTCGTCCCGTCCCCGACCCGTCCGTGTAAAATCACGTTACGTATGCAGCGCCCTTTAATTGCAAACGGGAACTGGAAAATATGCAATAACCTGCTAAGTAATTCTCAGCAGCATTTTAAAAAAAACGCCGTAAAAGCCAGCCCCCAATTGCACCATCCCGACAATGACATGTGACAGGTGACATTTCAGTGTACATGACACAGCTTATATGAAACCCAGTGATGTATCAACGTCTTGACTTTGCAATGTATACCGAATTGTCACCTGTCACATGTCATTGTCAAGATGGTGAAATAGGGGGCTGATGGTAAGCGGTCACCGTCGCCCATAAACGTCAGCAATGCCAGGGGCACAGCGAAGTTCTTACCTTTCAGTGTATACTCTTTTTAGGACATCATTAGGAGGGATTGAAATGCGCTCTTTGCGTAGTATGTCTGGTGTGAAACTGATTGATAGAGTAAGGAACGAAAAGGTCAGAGAGAAATGTGGACTAAAAGAAGATGTAGTGACTAAGATTGAAAAGGGCATGCTTCGATGGTTCGGTCATTTGGAAAGGATGAAAGAAGATTGACGAAAGAGATATACGGAGCAAACGGAAGGTCGGAAGGGGCCGACGTAGGCGTACTATTTCGAATCAAATCGGAGAAATACTGGAAAAGGGCCGGATCTTAAGTAACCGAAACCGACGTGCATGCATGACTCGATGTATGAATGTGGAAGAAGCGAAAGAGATTTGTCAGGATCATAGCAGGTGGAAAGAAGTGGTCTCTGCCTACCCCTCTGGGAAACAGGCGTGATTTAATGTATGTATGTATGTATTAGGAGGGAATTTCTCTTAAAGGGCATTGGGTTAGTTTGTATGAAGAAAATTGTCTTTTTTTTTCAGCGTCCACTGATGATTTTACATAGTTATTAGAGGACCTCTAAATACACGTAGATATATATATATAATTTATGGCGTTAAATAATATCGGAGCGGAGATATTAAAGATTTAAGTATTCAGTTTTTGGTACAAAAGTACGCCCAAGTATGAATATTTAAATACCTCGGCTCCAATGCACTTAAGAGTATTACATTACATAACAAAATATGTTTATTTTTAATAATTCTATCATAATTTACCACTTTTACGAATGGCCGCTCACCTTGAAAATGTATGAATTTTACAAATGACAACACTTTTACACAAACCCCTTTGTATTTCAATTCTCTATTTACAAAACTGCTTTCAGCGTGGAATGAAAATGCACTTTTGTTCGGCTTTTTAAAAGGACAATAAAAATAGAAATACACCAGTTCGACAATACAAGTTCGCGCTAGTGAAAATTCGAGTCGAGTAAAAATTTTGAACACCCTTTGTAAACATTCCCGGGTCCCGGTTCATAGAAATGTAGACATAGAGAGCAGTTCAATTTTAAAGTGCAACGGGAAAATGTTTAGAACGCCGAGTATTTGTCAAAGGCTAGGGAATAAATAATGCGTCGGGAAAAAAATCATATCGTTACTACTTTAGCAGAATAAACTCGTATCTGATATTTCGAGATGTATGAGTTTGAACTTAATTCTTAACACGTTTAAGTTTTAAACCGTACGTCACGAAATATAAGATACGAGGATTTTCCAAAGTACTGACGATATCGGAGTGCCGTGCATCGTGAAAAGATTTAAATAGAGAATGAAAAAGGTGCTAAAATTGCACAGAAGCCGTGATATTCTATTATTTCCGGCGAGCTAGCATAACTTGAACCGTCAGTGCGTTTAAAGTGCATGTTCCTGCGTGTCTCAACTTTGTACGGCGTCGCAATTCAGTGTTATGATCTTTATTTAGTCTTTATTGCACAAAAGAATATACTTTTACAAAAATTGAACACCCTAGGTATATAAGACATTATTTATCAGTTAAGTTTTGAGCAACGCAGATATTGTAGAAGCGGTACAAAATAGGGTCTAACTATACATATTTACATATTAATATACTTACATATTAAATGAATATATATGTATACATAAATTGCAAACAACAATAACACTATTAATCATGAACTATTTTCAAATCATTACAACTATAAAAAGCGAGAAGTTTTATTTTTTAGTTGTATCCCAATATTCCCAATTTTATGGTGTCCACCACCATTATTAAAAAAAAAACGTATCACACGAAGTAAACTGACAGCCGTTCACGAGTCGTTATTTTGGTGAAAATTACAAGCAAATTGAAGCAAAACTTGATTAAAGATTTTTAAAAATATAAGACTACAGCCCCCGCATGCATCTATCCTTTTACGGTATACAAAGGGTGTCTGCTTTCAACGACATCGGATCGCCTTGGGAGAGAAAATGTGACCTGGATACAGGACACGAGATTTTGCACTAATTAATACTTACTCTGTAGTTGTTATTTATAATATACCCGGCTAGTAGAGCGAATAAAACTTCTTTATACACTGCAAGCGTGTTAAAAGAAATTTTATTTAAGGGGCTACCATGGGCAGATGACCTTCGATCTGATCCTCTAAACTTTTAGTTGTTGTTAAACCCTATTTACATTAGCACTGCTGTTCTAAACTAGCTGCCATTTAAATTTTTCTTTTACAAGTCACTGATATCGAGATTTATGCTGTGAAAGTTTGTCATTTTTACTCTAAAAAAGTAGTTTTTTTGCCTTTATTTCCATATTTTTCACTTTAGAAAAAAAACCTTCGTTGATTTATTAGATATATTAATGAAGAATATTTAGAAGTTGTCTCCATATCAATTGACGCCAAGATGAAAAAGTTATATCCAATTTTGTGTTTTTATAGTCATGTTTTTAAACATTTATAAACAAATAACCATGGATTATTTTGAAATTCTGTTCGTCAAAATCAAAGATGAATATAACAATATATATTTTTTTCAAAAATTTACCTTCCGTTTAGACTAAGTTATAAGAACTTAAACTTCATCAAAAACGTCTGTTATGGGCATGGTAGCCCCTTAAAGTTACAAATAATTTGTCTAATTTGTAAGTAAATAAATACTTTCTTGTACAAAATTTAATTGTTTTCCAAATACGAAGCAAATATAAATATTAATGTATTTATCCCTCAACAATTTTCGCTTAAATTATCAAATATCTAAGTATCGAACACTTTTTTTTTCAAGGAGAAGGCACGCGAGCACTCATGCCACCTGATCTGAGACCCATAAACATTTGAAATCTCAAGAATATCTCAAAACAGCAATCCTAAGAGTTCAAAGGCGTTGCCAACCCTGAGGACTAAGATGGAATGCCTCTATGCTAGTAATTTCATCGGTTGTCTTATCTCCACACCGGAACACAGCAATGCGACCACTACTGCTTGGCGGTGGGTTGCTACTGATGCCACTAACAGCAAATAGTCTCGCACGTCTAAAATATCATTGGGATAAATTAGATTTCGGTACTAAAATGTCATTAAAACAAATCGTCATTGCTTTGGAAAAACCTCGTATCTCTGGTGACGTACGATTTTAAACTTAAACATCAAGAGAATTAAGTTCAAAGTCTAGTTTTTGCTAAAGTAGTAACGAAATAACGAGAACCCTGTAATTAATTGCTGATGAGATGACCATGACGGACGACTTTTTCGCTAAAACACGTTGACAAAGCAGAAAGCCTAGAGTTAAAAGAGCCACCACACCTACAAGACGACACACGTAAAAAGAGCCCTGACCGACCTACCTGCGCAGTGAGCAAATTACGGACCAAATTGGTGGGGGCGACGGGGGGAGCGTAAACCGCTCCGCTTTGCTGCCACGCTATTGGTTTTTTAATAGACAACATGCGCAAACATATCTCCTCCACTAGCCGCTCGGAGCTCTCTTTACGTGTGTCGACCTGAGGGCCCTGCCAAGATGCATTGCGCTAACTAGCGTTTCTATTCGTTTCATTTTTAAGCCATGACTTTTCGTATCACGTCATCTACAAGTGACGCGATTGGTTTAAAAACGAATCGAATAGAAACGTTAGGTAGCGCAATGCATCTTGGCAGGGCCCTCTGTACGACGCTAACGCCTAAATCCGAAACTTAGTCAATAATAATTTATTCAAATGCAAAATCTTTATCTTGTCTAGGGGACACCGTTGATGTAGGAAAACATATCGAAACTTTTATGTGGTCGTCTCGCCCCATCTTATATACACATAAGTATGTGTTTTTTTTTCTCTCTATCTCTCCCGTAAGATTCTTAATTGGCATGTTTTCCTGCTGAACTACGCATGTTATTTAATACTATATTTAATTTAATATTTATAGCTTTATATAATGCTAGACTAAGTAGTACCATTGTAATAAGAAATATGTTTAAAAAATTACTGACTGCTGAGTTTCTTGCGGCGTTTCTTCTCGGCAGTGGTCTTCTCTTGGGAAGCGCTGGTAGATTCTTGACGTGTAAAAGTGCCCGTGCGACCTACTTACTGAATAAATTTCTTTTATCTTTTTTATCTTTTAACGGTTCCAGGATCGACAATTCGATCGCAAAAGATTAGATTAGCATGAGTTGAGAAGTGGGTCGAGCTCGATGTCGTATAAAGATTAATTGAGAATGCACGCGCTTACAAGTGTTTTGTACGCGTTGACGGGACTACTTAACCCTTTTATGCGTAGTGATGGAAATTTCCATCATAACATAATGCCAACTTTTTTTTTTTTGTATCAACTTTTTTATGCTAATTCAAATCAAATAAGGTTTGAATCCACGACTTTTTTCATTTTTATGGCCCAGTGTGCAATAGAATGTACACGATCAAGGCAATTTAATTTGAACTGTGTTACAATGGTAATAAGCTTTATTTTCCTATCTTGATAAACTGAAAATGTCATTATCGAACAAACGTAATTGAACTTTATTGCCTTGATGGTAGATTCAAAGTCCCACTTACAAAAAACTCCCTGTTTGTAGTATGGTGGGCCTTACGAGGTTAAGGGTTAAACTCGCCGGTTTATGAACTGCGTCGAGTTGAAATATGATACGTTTAACAGTCACATCCCAGGGCCCGTATTATGGTCGCCTTTATCGCGATCGATAAGGCATCCGTCACTCTCACACTTACATACTGCGGGTCTATTACGGTCGTGTTTATCGATGTGGATAAACGTAGATAAAACATAGACGATAATACGGGCCCTGGGCGCTTATTATGGTCGCCTTTATCGCGGTGGATAAAGCATCCGTCACACTTGCACTTACATACTGGTCAGAAAGTGACAGATGTTTTATCTGTCACTTTCTGACCAGTCTTTATTGACGACACGCTAGCCTAGTTGGTAGTGACCCTGCCTACGAAGCTAGCGGTCCTGGGTTCAAATCCCGGTAAGGGCAGATATTTATGTGATGAGCACGAGTATTTGTTCCCGAGTCGTGGATGTTTTCTATGTATTTAAGTATATATTTATCTATATAAGTATTTATATCGTTGTCTAGTACCCATAGTACAAGCCTAGAGCTTAGTTTGGGACTAGGTCAATTTGTGTGAGATCGTCCCTTGATATTTATTTGATATTTATTTATCTACGCTTACCTACGTCGATAAACACGACCATAATCGGCCCGCTGATCGGAGGTTTTATCGACACGATAAACACGACCATAATCGGCCCGCAGGTCCCTCCCCGGTCAGGGCAAACTTGTACAATGAGCACAGACATTGTTTTTATCAAGTATTTTTATTAAAGGTAAGTACCGTTGTCTAGTATCCCCAAATAAACCTAGAGTTTAGTTTAAAACTAGGCCAGTTTGTGTCATATTGATATTTAATATTTATTATTTAAAATAACGCAAAAAATAACTTCTTTTAAAATTGTAGGTACAGTCAACAGCATAAATAAGTGATCATTTATGTACCTTGTCACTTTAACGTCGTGTTTGAAATGTCATACAAAATTGTGAAACGATTGAAAGCGACAAGGGACATAAATGATCACTTATTTATGCTGTTGACTGTACCTAATAAGTTAGTCCAACTGATGTCGTCTTTTCTGTTGAAAATATTGTGGTCGCCGACTTCAGTTGGACTAACCTATTAGGTGCCTACAATTTTAAAAGGAGGTATTTTTTGCGTTTTTGAAGACGGTTTTTTGTTTTCAAAAACTTTAATTTTATTTTATACGTTTTAGTGATCATAATACGCTGTTACGTAGTCCCACTTCTTGGTTGATATGAAACTTTAAGTTATTTCAAGCGCGCCGCAAGCAACGCCGCGGGAAAGTCATAGTCATATTCCAACAAGTAAATATTCTTCGTTGCAGTCGCTCAACTATCTTAATCGAGATATCTTATCTCCACCCTTAAAATCAGTACCGTTGAGGAGTTCCGGTGGCCATCCGTGGTCTTCATCATCAGTTCCACTTCACCAAATAATACTTTATGAATGCAAATGCTGGACTTGTTACCAAAAATACTAAAATCGCTATATGTTTGCCTACAATATTTGAGGAGTTCCCTCAATTCCTCACTGATCCCCTCATCAGATTCAGATTTGGTGACAATGGGACCACCTTGGGAAGTATACTCTATCAAACTAAAAAAGAATTTTTAAAATCGGTCCACAATTGACGGAGTAATCGGTGAACATACCTTAAAAAAAAACACAGTGGAACGTATAACCTCCTCCTTTTTTGAAGTCGGTTAAAAAGCCAAATAAAAAATGTCATCTACAGTGTGCTGCGAATAAAGATTACTCGTAAAATCCAGCGCGGCTCCACGCTAATTGGTTCCAGCTAGAGCTGTACAGTTACGAGGAAAAGCTAATAAAGTGCAATAATAACTCAATTTGCTCGCAGCCACAGCGTCCCCGGTAATAATGGGACTGCTCGGGATTGCACACATTTCGACTTCGCTTCTCTTCTAAAAACCGAAAGTTCGCGGTGCACGGTACGCACGAACACGATACACACGTGCGCCAATTGGATCTATTGGTCTTACTGCGTGTGTCAATTTTCTAACCGATTCAGGCGCAGGCTAAACATAGCAGGAATGCTATTCTCTTAAAAACGGCGCTCGGTCGGTCGAACGAGTGAACGAGTGAACGCGCCACACCGGCGAGTTTAAGTAGGCCCGTCACAGCGCACAAAACACATTTTAGGGCGTGCATTCTCAATTAGGCAACCTTATACGTTTGATCTTATCGACAGAAGCCCTACTTCCAAATTGAGAATGCACATTCTAAAAACAAAAACCCACCTTCAAAAATGCAAAAAATAACTTCTTTTAAAATGGTAGGTCAGTCCAACTGCATTCGGCTTTTGGTTTAAAATATTGTGGGACACCGACTTCAGTTGGACTGACCTACCATTTTAAAAGAAGTTATTTTTTGCATTTTTGAAGGCGGGGTTTCGTTTTTTTAAACATTTATTTTATTTTATACTTTTTAGTGATCCTATTTATGCTGTTACGTAGCTCCACTTCTAAATATTAATGAGAAACTATAGAACATTTCGAGCTCGCCGCAGACAACGCCGCGGGAATGTCATAGTCATATTTAAACCTAAATGTGCTTCGTCATAGTCGCTCATGTACTTTAATCGAAATATCTTATCGCCACCCTTGAAATAGATACCGTTAAGGAGTTCCGGTGGCCATCTGTTTTCAAAAGCAAATGCACGAGTTACAGTGAAAAATACCAAAATCGCTATAGGTGTGCCTATAATATTTGAGGAGTTCTCTTGATTTCTCCAAGATCCCATCATCAGATCCTGACGTGTTGACAATGGGACCAACTAGAAAGAATACCCATTCAAACAACGAAAAAAATTTTCAAATCGGTCCAGTGGTTTTCGAGTAATCGGGGAACATACATTAAAAAAAAAAGTCCCGACGAATTGAGAACCTCCTCCTTTTTTTGAAGTCGGTTAAAAATGTGTTTTGTGCGCTCTAACGGGACTACATAAGTGTGGCGCGTTCACTCGTTCACTCGTTCGACCGAAAGAGCGCCTTTTTTAAGAGAATAACACCCCTCAGTGTAAAAGGCATGTGTCTTCGTGTTTAGCTCTTCTCGCTGCAGTTGTTTGTCCTGTACACATTTGTGTTATTTGTGTGACCGTTGCTAAGTACACCCCGAGCTGACGGCGCGCTTAGCTCGCGTGATTCTCGCTGTATACATAGCTTAACTCCTAGTTTCCTCGGTTACACGGTTTCTCGGGCTAGAATCATTTCTGTGAATTTTCAACATGCGGAAAACGGAGTAATTGCGTATACAGAGAACTTGAGCGAAGTTAGCCGAGCACACACGAGCTGCTACGAAGTTGGAGCTCACTACTCAGTAGGGATTCCATGGAGTTAAACGGTTACGAAGCAGTAAGCCAGGCGCGTAAACTTTCGAGTGTGCTAGCCTAGGTTTCGATCCCAACTTTGTCCGAGTAGATCTAGGACTTCTTATATAGAGATCCCGTTACATAAACTCAGCTAAAGGAAAGAGAGTAAATAAAAAATAACAACGCCCTATAAAACAAATTTAACATTAATAACTGAACAATAGGGACGGCTTTTAAGTATTGTGATATTTTACCTCTTGATCAGTTAAGTCAACACAACAGTGTTTTAAAACAAAATGTATACGTAGGTACATACAGGTAAGATTGAACTTCATGTACGAGTTCTACGACGCTCATCTATTTTTGCATGTATAAACTGTTTATAGACACAGTGCAGACACAAGGTTATATCCCGCTGTATAACTGGGGACAATATCTTCGTAGTATACGTTCTCTGTCAAATTTCCCCTGGGGCCATATCGGCGCAGCCTGTATATCACATACCATTGCACGTTACGCGTATTAAGCACACATTTCCTGGAAAATTAAAGGTGGCAATAAGGGTTATTTTACTTAGCTCGATTGGAACGAGTGAAACTAATAACCCGACGAATTGAGAACCTCCTCCTTTTTTTGAAGTCGGTTAACAAGTCAGATTTGCACCATATTTGAATGTTAGTTTTTTAAATCTGTTTCATTCGAAGTAATATTTTATGGAACGGACGTAGCTTTTTATAATATCTACAACGTATTCTAAAGACGTAAAAATCGGACTAGGGTCAAGGTTAGAGAAACGTTAATATCGCATTTTGTATGGAAATTTTCAGCTTCTAGACACGCCCGTGTTCTAGTTCGCGCACATCTTGCTCACGAACGAACACTGCGCGTTCTATCGGACCGCGTCGCCACGTGGCGTGGCGTTACCGTGAAATGTTCCTACTTTGCTCCTCCAAGTGTAACTATGCTCCATTGTGACTATTTGGTTTGTTACACTCAAAAAAATGAGAGCCAACAAAGAGAGTTTTTCACTTAGTTGACAAAAAATGAATACGATAGTTAAGATATTAGTTATATCAACCAAAGCTGGTAGTAACAACAGCAATTTCTTTAGTGGTTCAACTAACATCTTAGTTGATGTATCTAACGTCTTAGTTGATGTATCTATCGTCTTGTTAGGCTCGTATGGGATCAAGACGCTTATACACAACAATCACAATCTTGTTACAAGCGACCAATTATTTTGTTCAGTGTACTTTAAAGAATCAAGGTCGATTACAATTTAAAAAAAGAATCTATCCAGCCACGAAGTTAATGAAAGGAATACAATGATTTACAATACAGTTTACCTCAATATAACCATGGAGCATAATTACCCGTTGCGAGCTAAGTATATTGTAAGGTAATCCTTTTTTTTAAAGGTAGGCGCCCGGCTACGTCGGTGGCATTTAGGCAGTGAACATACAGATCCCGTCACGGTGAAGATCACCGCGTCATTAGACAGCGTTTCGTTGCTCGTGTTTCGGTTCGTTCAGCTTCCGATTCGGTTTCTTAACCAGCGCGCTACAGGCATGACAGAGAGAATACGCACCCTTGCACTCCTTGCGCACCGACACGCGCATATGCGCCTGCTCGAGCACGCCGGTGTTCGCGTTCGCGCACATCTTGCACACAAACGAGAACTGCGCGTTCCATCGGACCGAGTGGTTGCGAACCTCCTCACTGGAAAGATAGAGAAAGAGCGTTATTGTTGCGTCAATGAGCGAGTGAATGAGTGGTGCCACACGGGTGTTACCGGTGCGTTGTTTAACAACACAGCCAGAGGGCCGTGCCAAGATGCACTACGCTAACTAACGTTTCTATTCGATTCGATTTTAAACCAATCGCGTCACTGGGAGATGACGTGATACGAAAAGTCACGTGGTCTACCCGTGACGCGATTGGTTTATTAAAAAACAAAAAACCGCCTTCAAAAACGCAAAAAATAACTTCTTTAAAATTGTAGGCACCTAATAGGTTAGTCCAACTGAAGTCGGCGAACACAACATTTTCAACAAAAAGCCGAAGTTATTTTTTGCGTTTTTGAAGGCGGTTTTTTGTTTTTTAAAACATTTATTTTATTTTATACTTTTTAGTGATCATAATACGCTGTTACGTAGTCCCACTTCTTAGTTGAAATGAAACTTTAACTTAGGTATATCAAGCGCGCCGCAAGCAACGCCGCGGGAAAGTCATAGTCATATTTCAACAAGTAAATATTATTCGTTGTAGGTAGTCGCTCAACTATCTTAATTGAGATATCTTATCGCCACCCTTGAAATCGGTACTATTGAGGAGTTCCGGTGGCCATCTGTGGTCTTCATCATCAGTTCCACTACACCAAATGATACTTTCTGAATGCAAATGCTGGACTTGTTACTAAAAATACTAAAATCGCTATATGTTTGCCTACAATATTTGAGGAGTTCCCTCAATTCCTCACTGATCCCCTCATCAGATACAGATTTGGTGACAATGGGACTACCTCGGAAGTATACACTATCAAACCAAAAAAAAAATTTTGAAATCGGTCGACAATTGACGGCGTAATCGGTGAACATACATAAAAAAAAAAAAAATACATACAGTGGAACGTATAACCTCCTCCTTTTTTGAAGTCGGTTAAAAAACGAATCGAATAGAACCGCTAGTTAGCGTAGTGCATCTTGGCAGGGCCCTCAGAGGCACGTTTTATAAAGCTACAAGTTTCAATTTTACGGGTCTAAAAGGGCAACACTGCTCAAATGGCTGATCGTCATTGGTCGACGTTGTGACAAATGAAAACTTGTAGCCTGTAAATTGTAATTTGTAGCTTTATAAAACAGGCCCCAGGTGGTGCCGAGCGCAGAGAGCTAGTATAATTACAAATAATACTTATCCTAGTTAGGGTTCCGTACCAAAATGCTAAAAAAGGAACCCTTATGGTGAGACTTCGATGTCTGTCTGTCTGTATGTCACAGCAACTATAAATGCTATCAACTTGAAATTTGGCATAGTTTACCTACAACTTGATTGCCCGCATCTGTTTTTAGTAAAAAAAATATGAAATTAATTTTATAAATAATTGAAAAGAGGTCTGAATGGGGGTTAAGCAATGAAAGTGGTTTGATTATATAGCAAATGGAGTATAATATGAAAGGGCACAATCTGCGCATTTCAAAACATTTTTTTTTTTAATTCTCTTTTATGTACTTTTTGAATTATAGCCAGCAATGTACAAAAAATTACCGTTGCCCCCACTTATCTCCGAAGTTAACTAATAAAAAAAACAGAAAAAATCCTGGCGCCAAGAAAAATAAAATGAAGTGTTAATTATTTACAGCTTTTTGACAAAAAAAAAACTTTGAAAATCTATTTTAAAATTTAGGCTAGTCAAAATGGATCTTTTAGCATAGAAAATAAAGTTCATACCAAAATGATTATTTTCTTTTGCGGTTACCAAGTATATTATCTTAAATACGGAACCCTCGGTGCGCGAGTCCGACTCGCACTTGACCGGTTTTTTTTATTGAATGATGCTAACTGTAAGTAGTATTGCATCAGTTCTGTGTAAGTTCCGGGAACCGGGGCGTAAATAGAGGAATGGGGCCGCCGGTGCCGGTAGGATGTGCAATGGTTAACTATAGCACTAAATACACGGGGAGTTTACGATGATACCGTTTGCTGCAGGAGTTGTGTTGGATTAAGGCCCGGCTACACGCTCAATCATACTTGCGCAAATTCCAATAGGGAATATGCATGTTTTTATTACATCTTCAGTAAAAGCTGATTCATGTAACAAACAGGTGAGATTTTTTTTTGAATAGCTATAAAAATAACCAACATATAAGCCAACAAAGATTTGTTTCTATCTTTTTGATGACGTCACCGGTGCACTTCGGATATCTCCGTCTAATAAGCAGATTTTAATTTCACTTTTGGTGATTTCTTTTACGGTATTTTCACTTTTTATATATGTTGAAAACCGCATGAAAATTCAGTAGTTTTCGAAATAGACGCGCACTGAAAAAAATAATTGGTCGCTTGTAACAAGATTGTGATTGTTGTGCATAGCGTCTTGGTCCCATACGAGCCTAACAAGACGATAGATACACCAACTAAGACGTTAGATACATCAGCTAAGATGTTAGTTGAATCACTTAAGAAATTGCTGTCGTTAACTATCAGCTTTGGTTGATATAATTAATATCTTAACTATTGTAATCATTTTTTGTCAACTAAGTGAAAAATCTCTCTTTGTTGGCTCTCATTTTTTTGAGTGCGGCGTGGGACTTTGCTATATAATAATATGTAATTATAGTGATACATAAATAGATGCAATGGACTGTGTTTCTGTATTCTGTATGACTCAGTAGCTGTTTGTTAAACGATACAAATCAATTTGCTTAATAACAAAAGTAATGTTTGAAATCCGGAGCGCGTTACGTCCAAACACGTTTCACAAAACATCGGATAATAATCATTACAATAGTGCTAATATACAATCTTGCGTCTTGTTACGACTGAGTCATATTAATTGGTGTTGTTAGAGCCGGCACACGTCGGCGCGGTGCCAGGGGCGTTATGATTACAAATATGCGATTGTTCTTATAAATATTATGTAAAACAATACATCCACGTTACGCGGAAATTTCCGAAAGTATACATGTGCATGTAGATGTGAAAGACAGATTTAAACTAAGAGATTACCTGTACCCTTACCATGAGTTACAATTATAATGCTGTGAGGGACAGAGCATTCGACTCGCTAGCGAGTACGGTACAGATGTAGTGAAATATCTTTTCACATCGTATTTTCTCGGAAATGTTCGTATTTGTCATGCTAGTTCAGTCTGACTCAGTACCCATCATGACAACGTGGGGGAACGTCGCATCGCGAGAGTGATAATCGATATAGAGTGCTTAATACCAGAGTATTCTTTTGTTAATTAAGATTAAGTTTGTTTTCAGTTCTTTTTAATAGTCATGCCGAAAACATTAAGACCTGGGAAACGTTTAGCTCGACAAGCCTGTGAAATTATTTTCAACATTTATTTATATTTCTTCTTCTTTACCTACACCTAATTTCTATATATTTGATTGCGGTGGTTTTAACATCTCGGTGTGATATACTTCAAACTCGTGGTTTGACATTTGACACTGATAATTAAAGTACTCTATTTATTTAATAAAAACATGTCACTTTATAATTCAATAATTCATAGACACGTCGGCATCATTCGGAAGTAGACGTGAGTTCCGAGTTTTCACGATGTGAAAGGATTATTCACTAGATCTGTAATTGTAACTCGAATAGTCAACGGAACGCACACATGAAGGGATTTATGACTACCGGCAATTATTTATCGTACTTTTCGCCGCCGTTGACTTGATACAAAAGTCGTCCTCACACGCCAATGACAGCTGAAAACCACAGATAATTTCAACCTTATGTCACATATACTCGGGTCTATTTTGCATTGTATATGTGATAACTATTTAAGCGTCAATGAGGTAGGCACGACAGCACACGACACCTTAATAAAACCTGTCGCTCGCAAGTCTCGCCACACATATTCGGTTTTCAAACGTTAGTTCATAGGAGTGCGCCATGCGTAAAAAAAATATCTAATTAGTCTGTAAAAAATATTGAACACGTATTTTTTGGTTTATCAAATCAATCAAAATTGGCAAATATAACGCGCATCAAAGTTCGGGAGTGGGGGCTCGTGACGTCACAACGTGGTATAAAGTCACGCGAAACTTCAACGCACTTTATCTTTGCCATTTTCGTTTAATTGTCAAAAGGAAAAATATGTGCTCAATATTTTTTGATAATGTTAATGATGGACTAATTGGTTTTTTTTAGGACACTAGCCTATTTTTGAGGCATCGTGGAAACTGGAGGGAAAGTACCCTAAATATTTACATACATACATACATAATCTCACGCCTTCGTTCCCAGAGTGGGGTAGGCAGAGCTACCGAATTACAAACATCTCTAAAAACTTGTCGATAATTCTATAACCACAATTTGCACAATTAGGCTAAGATGTTTACCAGCGTATTAGTGACAGGTTGCAAGCCCATCGCCTAACAGTACTACAAGCCTTTATTCCCTTAGTCGTCTCTTACGACATCCACGGGAAGACATGGAGTGGCACTATTCTAACTCGGCAACCACACGAGGAAAATAAATATTTAAAATACAATATTATTGAGAAATACTATTACAATCACCTGGCTCAATTTAGGCTCTAGTAAATGATCTGCCTCTCTTTATTTAAATATCAGTAACAAAACACTTCCAGTTACAACAAAATTGGTTAAGTATTTTTGAAGTTACTCTCTGATTTAAGAAGTTATATGAAGACAAGATGGATGGGCGATTTATGCGTCGTTGGACTAAAAGTAAATATGGCGATGTATAAAAATGTCTACTTGCATAAGTTCGTGCGTATATAATTTCGACGAAGTATACAAATGTCCACCTGTATATTAGACCAAATATAAATATGTTGCGGCACTAAGATAAGACTTAGGCCTGATTTTTCAATGTCTAGATAACAGTAACTGTTGGGTAAATTTTAGCTTGGTCCTTTTCTATGTCAAATAAAAGTAAAGGACCGAGCTAAAATTTACCCAAGAGTTACTGTTATCTGGACATTGAAAAATCAGGCCTTAGACATTTGTATACTTTGAAAGTAGTCATTTTTATATTCCGACTTGATAAGACTTGATTTTGAAGTATTGGCTTTCTAATACTCGGACCAATTTTTATTTTATATGTAGACATTTTTATACATCGCCATATTTACTTTTAGTCCAACGACGCATAAATCGGATGGGCGAGTATGTTTGCCGGTGTACGAGAATATACAGTCAGCATCAAAATTAGCTGAGCGGAATAACATCCTCAAAATGATCAAGACATGACGTATTCTCTTGATATACAGCCTTGGCCAAAAGTCTTGCGCACCCATGCGTTTTTGCTAAAGATGGGCTGACTAGTCGACGATTAGTCGGGAAAGCCGACTATTCGGCATCATTTCTAGTCGATGATTAGTCGGCGACTAGTCGGCAGAAAACGCCGAATATTCGGCACTTTAATACCTATAGGAAATATCGTTATAAAATGTCCACACACGCGATTTTCTTTTCGACATAGTTATAAAAAGCACTAGGTAGTTCGTTTTAATCCTATAATCAGGGTTATAATTGTTTTTTTTTGTCGTGCAGAAAAAACGTAAACAAAACTGGTCAAAACCTGGTAGGAGTAGGTAACAAAGCGCGACAGACGAAGCGAAACGACGTTTCCGAGTTCACCCGAACAGCAAAATCCTACGATCGGCATTGCCGACTAGTCAGCCGATTAATCGGCAAATTGAAAACCGATTAGTCGGCCGACTGGCCATTCGGCAAAATTCGTAATCTCTAGTTTTTGCATATAAAAGTCAAGCTTTAAAAGGTGCATTTATGTCTTATATTATAGAAAGTTGTATATCTATCGGAAGAAATAGTCATATTTATTAACAAGCGTAATTCCGTGGAAAAAAATACAATTAATAATTTTGTTGTAAAACCCGATTTTTTATAACTTCAGATTTCACACGAAAATAGGAACTTCAAAATGATAATCTACTAATAATTTGCACATGTACAAACACATTTTATATTTTACATCTTTGTGTATTTTTGAAATTTTCTGGGTGCTCAATACTTTTGGCTAGGGAATGCAAATAACCGGTTTTAACCGGTTATTTTCATACATAACCGGTTAATAACCGGTTAAATTGCATTCCCTACTTTTGGCCCAGGCTGTATAGTCGAGTACAGATCATTTTGACCTCTTCGGTTGCGTAGCTTCTGCTGCTGACTGTACTTTGGGTGGTTGGAAAAAATAAAAATACGTCAAAAGCAAGTCAGGGTTACACAGTGGCTCAACGCTTAAAGTGCCCACCCACGCTATACACCCAGTTGTTAATAAAAACTGATATCAGGTGTTGGAAAATTAACGAGGTGATCTCACTGGTTAGTACTCACATGACTTCATCAGTATTGATCATTGAAACTGGTCATTGTACGTACAAATTTATGTATATTGTGACCAGTTTTCATTAAATGCTGTGTGTGTGGTCATCTTTGACCCTCTGTATGAACGCATGGATCTAAGTACGCAACGGATTTTATCTACACTCATATCATAAGTCCTCTATGCGTTCAAAACCCGTAGGCAATGACCAGCATTACCTGTGGTAGTAGGTGACAGCGATGACAGCTGGTAATTTTGGAAGATGTTCCAAATTTGGATCTCATTACGTTACAATATTCGATAACGTAATTTCAAAATTACGTTACAGCTGTCATCGCTGTCACCTATTACCACAGGTAAGGTAATGCTGGTCATTTGCCTTTCGGCTTCTGAACCCATCTTAGAGTACCGTAAACTCGGGTTACTTTAGCCCTAGGGGGTAACAATGCCCACCCCAAAAACCACATTTAAAATTTAATTATTCTATTAAATGTTACATCAGACCTAAGCTACTTATGGAGTTCTAAAATTCTTGAACCAATTTATGATGACTACCACTAAAATAGTTATAGTTTTAAGGGTGGGCAATGTTACCCGCTAGGGCTAAACTAACCCGAGTTTACGGTACTTATAATATGTGTGTAGATACAGTATTGTACGAGACTGCGTAATTAGCAGTGATCGGATCTAGGATGCAATTTGGGGTGAACGACCTCAAACGTTATGCTTAACATGGATGTGACTCGAGATTTCCCGGGATTTTGGGAAATGGGTTATTGTTAATAATTAATAACTTTTGTCGAGGGTTAACCTAATAAACAAATAAAAATAATAAAAATACCATAAAAGACAAGACGTGCAAGTTACGTTCAGTTCTTCTATGCAGTACTGTATTTTTTTTTAGTTATTACATATTTTGTTAATTTTATAGTGTAAACTACTTAAAATTACGAGTTATTTACCTTTTTATAAAGGTAGGTAACAAAAAGATTCGCGGGATTGTAAGTCATATTCATATCCATGTTAAAATAACGGACTTAAATTGCATCCTAGATCCGATCACTGGTAATTAGCATTACGGAAACGTCACGTAAACTACTATTGATGCGTTTTTTACCCTCAGTGCTATATACTATATATGTGTTAATGTTACTGTAGTAGATTTTCATGAATTTAGCAAATAACCAGTCTAAACTAGTTTTCTTCATAAAAATACTGCGTCTTAGGGATCTATGATATCACTCACGTTAATTTTACTCTACAATATCATAATCGTGTTAATTAAAACACTCTAGTGTACTGTTTACGGCGGTAAAAACCATATCGTCTTTGACTTGTTATGGTATTGTTTTAAAATCGGCCGCGATTACTGTCAAGTAAATAAGAGCTATCAAAACGTTGACAATACGATAACAGGTCAAAGACGAGGTTTGACTTTAAGTTTTGCAAAATTGTAAAATAGCAATTGCGTCATTATTCTGTTGGACTAGAGATATTTTAACACCATGTCGCAGTAACGTATTCAAGTGACAGTGGTTTGAATTAAGTACATCAATACCTGCGACAACGTACTAAAATGCACAGTTACTTCTGTACAGTCGAAAAATATGTGTACACTTTAGTACCTTGTCTATTTAATGTCAAGTTTAAAACGCCATATGTGAATTGTGATAGCGATTAAAGTGACAGGGTACAAAAGTGTACACATATTTATGAACTCGACTGTACCAGTAACTTCAATGCACATCGAAATCATCGTTAAGAGAAAAGCTATTGGCCTAGCGCTAGAATAATTACTGCTTGCACACCGCAAGGGAAACTCGCGAGGCTAACCGGATATTTATACGACCAGTCGGCCTAACAAACGGTCAGCCATATTAAGGTTGAATTACTTTAGCACGTTATAAAACAACAAATAAATCGAATCATCACAGGCTCAGACCCGACTCCGGCCCAGAGGGCTCAGACAAGATGCACTACGCTAACTAACGTTTCTATTCGATTCGTTTTTAAACCAATCGCGTCACTGGAAGATGACGTCATACGAAAAGTCACGTGGTCTACCAGTGACGCGATTGGTTTAAAAACGAATCGAATAGAAACGTTAGTTAGCGTAGTGCATCTTGTCTGAGCCCTCAGATATATACCCTGTCCGGCATTGCGCCGCCGGTGTTGCGAAGGAACATGGCTGCTGAGAGGTGCCGCCAGGAGCAAGATGCGCGTCACCTTCTATATAGACGTCAAGCCGTAGCGAGTCGGTTAAAAAGCCGCAAAAGCTACCTCGGCTGTCTCTCTTCCGTCACCAAACGCCCCAAAAGCGCTCCCGTGTGTGGGAGGAGGAACATTCTCTGCCAACCTTAGTTAGGTGGAGAGACTTCCACCGGGAAATTACTAAAAGCGGCGATCACCTAGTCTCCACAATTATATTTTCAGCAGTGACTCAACGACTTCAAAAATCAATTGTAACCGAATCATTCCTTTTTTTCTATGTGGCCAGTGTTAATAGTACATTGTTGCCTAGGCGCGGAAAGTAAGGGATTTCCTGACGAGGTGGTTAGCAGGCCGAGCAATAGCGAGGCCTGCTAAAATACCAGTCAGGAAATCCTCGTTTCCGCCGAAGCAAACATAATGCTTTTCTCAAACAATGCGAGGAAATTATACAAATACATGATTATAAGTATTTTTAAAAACCTTTGACAAATTCGGAGAGAATGTTTGTTTGCAAAATACGAGTATTAGTAAAGATAGTTTCACGCACAACGAGCCGCCGACCCCCGCCGCCGGCGCTCCGCAGAGCCCCGCCGCATGCTGCTCCTCACTGCGCCCCCACCCACAAGCTGGGTGTACGGGATTTTTTCATTGTACTTGCGATTTCATACGCAATAGGGAGCACTTTTTTTTAATCCTATGAGTAAAAAGAGGCATTTTCCATCGTTGTGTTTCAATCGGAAAACCGTTCTTTCCGAGAAAAATAACAAGATGACAATTCCACAAGTATCTCAAATGACGTTACCAAAAATAAAACAGTAATTAAAAGAGACAATTTTACTTAACTTTAGTCTGATAAAAATTCACAGTGCTAAAGGTATTTTGGTCAATTAAAGGTTCGTAAGTATCAGATTCCCGACACTCTCTGTGCAGCCCTCGTATCGGATAGTTAGGTACACAGAGAGCAATCAATTCCAGTCGGACGGAGATCCACATCGACCAGGTGTATCCATGCAGGCTAATTCCTGACGTTGTTATTCTATATCGAATTGTATGCATGTATATATTATTAATACATGTTAACATTGAACATGTTTATAAACTCCACGACAATTGAACATATGAACATTTTTAAAGGATGTTCTGAAAAAAAAACATACATATTGAGGTTTGTCAGAAAAGCATACTATTTTTTTAAAGTTTTAAATTCATTATTCAATGACTAAAGATCTTAAACGCCACATGGTCTTTTCTACGTCACACATTACTAGACTTAAAAAAACAAAACAGGGTTACAAACAAAATGACGTCATTCCGACTACTAGTCCAAAGCGGGAGTAGCAAACACTGATAATAATCAATATTTTTTTCTAAGTAAATAATTAAAAAAAAAGCATTATGTAACAAACCTCTTTCAGCATGATTAGTAGCAGACTAACTTTAAAAAAAAACCTGATGTCAATTTCAAATACTAAATTGGGTACGTCAGCGTGCGGAACGTCAAACCCAAAGCAGAGAGTAAAGTTGGCAAATATAAGGCGATCGAGCACCACGGGGCCCTAGTCAAGAATAGTCAAGATCCAATACGATAACTAGCGTTTCTATTCGTTTCGTTTTTAAACCAATCGCGTCACTGGTAGATCACGTGAATCTTCGTATCACGTCATCTACCAGTGACGCGATTGGTTTAAAAACGAAACGAATAGTACCGCTAGTTAGGGTAATGCATCTTGGCGAGGGCTCCTGGCCACCTACGACTACGGTCACCTGACTGCAACCCTAAAACTGCAAATGAGTTGCCAACTCTAACTAAGGTGGAATGATCTACTCGTAAGTATCTATGCTGGTTATTGCACGGGTGTTAATTTTTTTTTCAGTTTCTGCCACCATTAAATACCTCTAGAATATTGTTGTTCCTTATTCTAAATAAGATAAGGCTGCTTTTCTTCCATCATCATCAATTAACTTAAGAGCCAAGCTCTCGTCAGTGGGGTAATTGCCACTTTTCTCAATTCTCTGCACTCCTTCACCTCATTCTTCCAAAGGAGCTAATTTATAATAGGTTATATCTAGGGTTGCCATCTTTAAAATCTAACAATCAGGACAAGAAGCATGAAAACTCCGGATTTTAAAATCTTAGCTTAAGTTACGCGATAAAAAAGAATAAAAATAGTACAAGACGACCGGTGACATTCCAGACGGAGGGCAACCCTAGGTGCACCTACTTATTAATGTTTTCATTCAACACCTCAAGCAGTCCAACCCACGTAAATTTTGGTACAGCGAACATTTAGAGCCAGGAAACGAACGAACATAAATCTGGTACTTTTGATGCGTTTAAGACCCAAATCATAGCGATCAACGACCTCTCATCATCGTCATCATCACCGGCCTATATCAGTCCACTGCTGGACGTAGGCCTCTACTAATGTGCGCCATTTTACCCTGTCCTTGGCCTGTCGCATCCAACATCTGCCAGCAGCGTTCCACAAATCATCACTCCATCTTGCCGGAGGGCGTCCTACTACGTTTGCCCACGTCTGACGTTAGGACACGTCTGCCCGAACGGTTATCGGTTCTTCTACAGATATGGCCAGCCCACTGCCACTGTAGCTCCAACGTCCTCTACGCAAATAGAATTCAAGCTTAACACCCTCAAACATAAAATACTAAATAACTATATGAAAAGCAAACTTAAAAAACCCGACTGCATTTTTATACTGTCGTCGATATACCTATATATGTTAATAATTGTCATTTGGCCATTGTTGTTATTTAAATTTTAACAGTTGAGGTATCCTATGACACTCTCGCTGCGAAGACGAATTCAATGATAGCTCATTTGTCAAAATCGTCCAAGCCGTTTTTGCTGTAGCGGGGAACATAGAACTGGACATACATGACGGTGAAAAACATAACCCTCCGCCGCAGTCGGGTAAAAACAGATTCGATGGTGCGATAAATAATACAACCTCAGTGAGCAAACTTGCACCGAACCTTGAACATGAACTTATCCTGTAACCTTGTCAAATACCGAAGCTCAATACTGACGGAAGATCAGATAGATTGCACTGCCTTTGATTTGCGATTGCATACGTGGGTGTACCTGGGGGGTGTATAAGGGTACAGCTGAATAAGGGTACAAGTCGACTTAACTCGTAATAAAAAAGGGTATACATGAACGGTGTATGCTAGACTTGAAACCCTTTTTCACTTGGTCTTCAGAAGACTTATACCCTTTTTCACTGGTAGTCTTCGTCAGATTTTTATTTGCATGAGTGGATATGCGCTCTGACTATAGGTACATAGATGAGAGCGACAGATAACGTCTACTATCAGAGCTATCTATTGAATGGCCGAATAGATTTTCATGAAACAAAGCTTGGAATGATCTTGATTAAACCAGCGTATGAGGGTGAATTAGCTTTTAAGGTACTCCCCACTTTTCGACATGTTTCACACTTTTGTTTTTAGAAAAACTATATATCTACTAACGATGTGGCTTACACGCTTATAAACAGTGATCGGATCTTGGATGCAATTTGGGGTGAACGACCTCAAACGTTATGCTTAACATGGATGTGACTCGGGATTTCCCGGGATTTTGGAAATGTTCGCTATCTATAATAATTGGTCATTTATTTTACATATACTTTAAAAAATATTTTAGATATAAAATAACTCTTAAGCAGAAATGTAATTGTATAAATAAACGAGTTACTACTTTATGAAACAAAATTTAAAAAAAAGTTCTTAATAGCATATAATATTTATTTATTTATCTATACAGTACTGTTTTTTTTGTTATTACATATTTTGTTAATTTTATAGTGTAAACTACTTAAAATTAATAGTTCTTTACCTTTTTATAAAGGTAGGTAACAAAAAGACTAGCGGGACTGTAAGTCATATTCATATCCATGTTAAAATAACGGACTTAAACTCCGGGAAATTGCATCTTAGATCCGATCACTGCTTATAAATCAGAAAAATAGGCTAACATTTGAAATGATTTGATTTAAAATAGTACAGTTTTAAATAATAATATAATTGATAACGCAGGTAACGATGTTGTCCCTAGGTTTTGTATGGAAAATGTGCATTTCCCATCGAGTTACCAGGTTTTTTCGGGGATTAAAAGATGTCTGAGATGTTTAACGTGCATGGTCTGATTTTAATATTCAAACGTTATTATTAATCACAAGTCACCAGGAAATTTTTAATTCCGCAAAAGAAAAGGAGTACCTAAAAAGTTGATTCACCAATGAATCAGTTCATTCACTTATGAGTTACGTTGTTACAGACAGACCTGTCTATGGCATTGTAACTGCTGGGTTTAGGTTGTTTATAACACCACCATTCGAGTGAGTACCACCAGCTGAGCGAGACAGCGGCGCGGTATACGAGGAAAAATTCCACCAATAGGATGGTCACTTAATGTTCCTAGCCTGGTTCAGCGCAGCTCTAATATTGGTGTTTTTTTTCCTCGCACGGTTCTGGTTGATTCCCACCTTTGAACTCAAAGACCATCTTCATACAGTGAATTACCTACCAAACAATTAGATTGCAAACATTTCTGCCCTCTTAGATAAAAAGGACGCATGCGCAATTTGGTAGTCAGAGTAAATTTAACCTTCCAACTTAAGAAATAAGGTCGCTTATGTATACACGGTTCTATGAGACATACGCCGTTTTTTCTAAGGGGGACAGATTTAATCTCCTCAGGCCTGTAATGGTCAGTTAGAGTCAATTCGCGCGTCCTTGGTTCGCGCAATCAGCTGTAACACTGCAACGCCTACATCTCCAGGAGGGGATGCATAGGTTTAAAGGCCCAGCCACACCGGATGCGTGCGCGTAGACGTGACGTGCGCGTGCGCTTTCCACTGCGTTGTATAGCGACATGTCGTATGAGAATACATATTATACACCGCAGTGGAAAGCTCACGCGCACTTCACGTCTACGCGCACGCATCAGGTGTGGCTGAGCCTTAATACAAAAGAACTTCTCCTTATAGGAGTCGAACCCGGGTCGACATCGTAACAATATCACGCTATCACTTCAAACAGACAAACTCAGCCGAGCTAGCTGAGCCTCAATTTTCAAATGACCTTGACTTCTTGACCTTATTGGTTGTGATGTTGTAAAATACCAAAGCGCATGACGCAGATTTATGCTATAGGTATACACAAGACATCAACCGCAATATAGATGCCGTTAATCCGCGATTGCATTCCAACGCGCATACCACCCCATTCGACATAGCGGATGAACTTGACCTATAGTAGTGACCTTTGAAATACCGAAATGCAAACGCAGATGGCACGCGAAACAGATCAACGTATATAGTTGGAGTGCACTCGTAAATTCAATTCTAAACTTTAAATGGAAATTGTTGATGAATTAGTTTGAAGAAGAGAAGTTTGAGAAACTAACTAACAATGTTTGTTCCACATTTATGCTGTATTTCGATTTGTTGATAGCGCACATTATACCGTAAATGACTTCCTTGATGAAAAATATGTATAGTTATTAAGATAGTGTCTTCGGTTACTGAAATATAGTATATTGTTCCAGAGGATAGAAAGTACGAAATATGTATAGTTATTAAGATAGTGTCTTCGGTTACTGAAATATAGTATATTGTTGCAGAGGATAGAAAGTACGCGATTTTTGGACGAGTCATAGAGGGCCGAAACGTAGTTGAGGCGCTCTAGCGTACGAGTCCATAAATTGCACTTTCTACCGAGGCAGACATAGTGCTTTTCACAACTACTGAGAGGAAATAAAATAAAAATTCATATTCAAAACTCAAATTTCAATTCATGTTAATGTGACATCACCGCCAATTTTACCATAGATAACTTTTTTAATCTGGACCCCTATTCTCGTGGCACTCGAGATTAATAAGCTAACATGCGAGATGAAGATGTCAACTCCATATAAAATTGTATTTGTTTCGCCATATCTCATATGTAATTTCATCTCTAGTGGTTCGAGATTAGGGGCCCAGTTTGAATTACATTTAAAAAAAAAAGTAGTGACAGTTTTTAGTCTGTGTATCTTTTAGCAAAAATACACCTAATATTTTACGACACAAAATCGTGTGTTCTGATTGGTCGATTTCAATTTTACATTTTAAGGAGCTATGACACAAACATTGATTGATTGATTTTCATTGGTTCTTAAAGTTGGACGATAATGTTCTCGACCAATCAGCAAACACGCTGTCAAAAACATTCTTGTTCTGTCCTTATAAGTGACGTTTTGTGACCCCAAACAAGACCATCTATGGCCATATTTCGGGGCCGTGTTGTGAAAAGATAATTTGTATCTTGCTAGCCGAGTAGCGCTTAAAAAATACATTGTCACAATATGTTTAAAATTGTATGGTTACGATAGAGACGGAAAATCTTAATTTTACACAAGCATAGTAACATGTAGCACCAGTGAGGGCAAAAACCTCCATGATTAAGCCTTGGGGCCTGTTTTATAATTTATAAAGCTAGAAATTACAATTTACAGGTTACAAGTTTCCATTTGACACAACCTCGACCAATGACGCCAGCCATTTGAGCAGTGTTGCAAGTTTAGACCTGTAAAATTATAACTTGTAGCTTTATACAACGTGCCCCTGGTTTACCAAACTGGCCAACATAACCCATCTGTCACAATGCACATCTTCACAAGATGTGGACGAACTTGCCGGCCTCGTATTGGTGTGTAGGCTATGCAAACCAATACGAGACCGGCAAAGTCGTCCACATCTTGCAGGTGTGTGTTGCTAAAGGTGTCTTGTTACCAAAGGTGTCTTAAAATCAGACATTGCATTAATCGTCTGCCATAGACGTCATAGGCAAATGAGTCATAGGGTGGTACTCGATAAACTGTACATATTGAAAGGGATGAAATTTTAGGTTAATTTATAGGTAAAACAATTTCGCGCGTGGGATCGCGAGTGGTGTAGCAAGGTGTAGCTCTCACAGTTGCCTCGTGGCATGCGCATCTTCATACGTCCTCGGTCCTACGGCTACATAGCTTAGCATTAGTGTAAACGGTCACATAGTTTCGTAGCGTAACTTTCACAACCTCGCAGCATAACACATGGTGGAAAGACACCCTGATGGTGAAAGAGTTTTTCAAATCGGTCCAGTAGTCCAGTAGTAGTCGGAGCCTATTCAATGCAAACAAACAAACAATCAAATCTTTCCTCTTTGTAATATTAGTGTAGAAAATAGCACGTTAGAGACTAGCGACCCGCCCTCGCTTCGTTTCGGTTTATGTGATACAGACGTTTCTGTAACACCAGTGCATAAAGCAGAATTTAATATGCACAAGCAAGTTAAAAAAAAAGACCTTCAAGGGCACGTTTTATAAAACTACAAGTTACAATTTTACAGGTCTAAACTGGCAACACTGCTCAAATGGCTGGTCGTCATTGGTGGAGGTTGTGTCAATTATAAAACAGGCCCCTGCTGGAGTTTCTTGCGGCGCTTCTTCTCCGCAATTATGGTCTTGTCCGAAGCGCTAGTAGATTCACTCTGTATTACCTACGTGTTCTTGAGCCCGTATGTGACCAATTTACTGAATAAATATTACGATATTTATTTTGATTTTGTTTACGGTACAAATAAATAAAACTAAACCAATATTTCTGTTTGCTGCGAATGAGTGTACGGTTGATAAATAGCTCAAATAATTAGATCATTACACATTCTATTAAATGCGGTCAACAATGATGCGATAAACCACGACAAAGAATGCTTATAAGCATCGTTCAAGGAATTATGAGGTTAATTACGTACACATAGAGGGGTTTTTATTTCTGAGAAGGTTGAAAACTTGGTAGAAACGAATATTTTATTTCAAGATGCACTACGCTAACTAGCGTTTCTATTCGATTCGTGTTCTAGAGATGGGCCGACTAGTCGACGATTAGTCGGGAATGCCGACTATTCGGCATCATTTCTAGTCGGTGATCAGTCGGCGACTAGTCGGCAAAAAATAGCGAATATTCGGTTCCACCTCACTTTACTTGAATCACCTTCAATATAGTCAAAAAATGTCCACACACGCGATTATCTTTTCGACATAGTTATAAAAAGCACTAGGTAGTTCGTTTTAATACTATAATTAGATTATTAATTGTTTTTTGTGGTGCAACAAGCCGGTACAGCGAAAACGTAAACAAAACAGTAGGTAGTAGTAGGTAACAAATAGCGCGACGGACGAATCGAAACGAACGTTTCCTAGTTCACCCGAACTTAGCAAAATCCTACGATCGGCATTGCCGACTAGTCGGCCGATTAATCGGCAAATTGAAAACCGATTAGTCGGCCGACTGGCCAGTCGGCAAACGCCGTAGTCGGCCCATCTCTATTTTAAACCAATCGCGTCACTGGTAAATCACGCTTTTTGTATCACGTCATCTACCAGTGTCGCGATTGGTTTAAAAACGAATCGAATAGAAACGTTAGCGTAGTGCATCTTGGCAGGCCCCTCAGATCATCGTTGTGTTTGTAGAACAATAAAAGTCATACAATAAATTATTAATCTTATTTAACTAGAGAACGCGCGTAACTCGTACGCGTAGAACAAGTTTCCCGCTACTCCCCCTATTTCTTCCCGTTGGGGGTCGATTTTTGGAAAATCCTTTCTTAAGCACCCCTTGGGTATATTCTCCCTCGAGATTTCAAGTACCTAGGTCCAGCGGCTTCGGCTGTAAGTTGATCGATCAGCCAATCAGTTTCCACCAGCTCTAACGAGATCTAAAGCAAGCTACCCTGTCACGGGCACAATATTAGTGTATCTATTACAATAGGTGTAGCTGAAGGAATTGTTAGTGATACCTAAGAGGACACCTATGGTGCCACGCCCCCACAAGAATAAAAAGGGATGGCTTTATGTGCTTCCGCGCGAAGAATGTGAGATGGAGATAGTTCGCTCGCGCCTTGACGGCAGCGTTAAATTCAATTAATCGCTTTACTTTAAAACCACAACATTTATTGAAAAAATGTTTTGCCAGGATTAAGAAGTTACATATCCTCAACTATTGAATCGAAAATCATCGTTAAAGATGATAGGGTTTCGAAGATTCAACCAAAAACATGCAGAAAAGGTGTCATGTTTGAAAAATAAAAGTATCGAGGATTTTATTTCTAATCGTGTTTTCACGTTCGACAGTCTCAAGCAAATATGATCAAGTTTAATATATCCAAAAAACAGATACAAAGGCGTTATGGTTATTGAGATCCAGATCGCGGAACACTCCAGACTTTAGCATAAGTGGCCTCTTAACTTATGTGTGTAAGTGCTACATACATGTATCTATTTGTTTTATTTGTGTGTATTATTTTAGTGTATTGGTTTTGGGATATCGTCTATTATTATTTTTGCTTTTCTTTTTATTCATTTATTACGGTAATTTTTTACTATTATTTCAAGGATTAGCTAGCGATGCCTTAAAGGGATAGGTTCGCCTTTGAACTTGTTTTTTTATTTTTGTGGCCAGTGTACAAAACATTTTTATTTACACAATAAAGATTACAAATTACCTAATATAAATTGTTGTTCTGGGGTCCTAATATGGCTGCGTTTAGCGCGTGACAAAGTGTGGATAAGGCATCCGTCGCCTTCTGACACGTAAATAAGTACGAGAGTGACGGATGCTTTATCCACATCTGACACGCGACATAGACGCAGCGATACTAGGCCCGCTGAATTATAAATAGAGTTAATTGGCATGATTTTCACGCGTTAGGTGGCCAAACACAATTTGCGGTTTCGACAGGCTTTGTTTAAAGTTTCCGCTCGGGGGACCGCACCGCCCCCGCCCTCGCATCGACAACTACACGCCCACGTGCCGCTGTCCTGATTCGCTTTCCTATTTATTAGGGTGTTAACTGAAGGGAGATCATTGATAACGTTTATATTTAACGTTGTATTTGAAAGTTCTTACCACATTACAATAATACCATATTTTTTTTATAGAAAATAATGACAAGTCAACCCTAGCCTCAGCCAAACAACTTCGATGAATGAGATGACAGCTTGCAAGGGATGAAAAGTTTTTGATAAATATCTTATCTTATTTTTGTAACGCTCTATTCCTGTTGGACGTTGATAGATTTAGGTTTACAGAGATTTAAAACAATGAAAAACTGAAACGAATAGGCTATTTAACAACATTGAAAATATACTACAAATTGGGGTCATCCTATCAGATAATAGCGTAAAACAACATATTTCACTTTATTTTAAACTAAATTATGTATACTTTTTTGGAAATTACACGAAAGAAATTGTAATATTTTTTGAAGCCTTGTCTGTGGCAGAAACGCTATGAATTGGTTTGCAGCTGTGGCTACTTGCTGGTGACGTCACATGCAAGTAACCACAGATCATAAGGGCATATCTCTTCAAATGATTGTTTATTGTTTACTTGCGTGTGACGTCACACTTGTCATATGGCCAGCGCCATGATAGAAACTGCGTTTTTAGCGCGGTTTTGAGAATTTAAACTTTAACATAGATTTTTATTGATAATACAGTCGAATCTCAAGGAAATATCGATGTAGTGTGCTTGTTATGTCATAAAGAATCATTTAAAATGGTTTTGTAAACTTAGTCAAATAGCCTATTGGCCACATTATTGGGTATTTCATTAACCGACCTCAAAGAAGAAGGAGATTCTCACTTTGTTTTGGCAACCGAATTTAATTATTCTGTTTCTCATGAGCAGGGTAAATTTCGAGGGTGTACTTTAATATTTTTTGGTCGGTTTCTAGTTTTTTTTTTTCAAATCTGAAGTCACCCGGTATAATGCTATGGACATGTCTGCCGCATGCTCGATGCCAGACGAGCGAAAAGAGTCGGTTTCTTTCGGTCTGCAGTTAAAAATACGTGTCCCAACTGTCTAAGTTGTTCAATGAGTGTGACCTTCAGCTCGGCGCTCGCAGACGGCGACCCGCAAGGTCGAGGTCACGTACCTTCACGCGATACAATCCACTAGTTTCTTTGCGTTTTGCGTAGTATGAAGCTACGCTAACTCCAACGGTTTCTCTCTATTTAGTCTCGAGTGACCAGTGGGTACCAGTGGGTAAATCAGCTATGCCTAGCCAGTTTCATCTGGTTTAAGCTCGAAATCCGTTGTGAAAACAAACAGCGATGTTTGCAAGCGCAGAACGAAATTTTCGGAATATTACGGTGTTCCCTTTACAAATCGCCTGTCACTGCTGGTGGCATGCTTCTTACATATCTATGCATTTGTTTATTGCCGGTCTCCACTCGTCGCCGCCACGCTACGTTGCGGCCGCCGGGGTGACGACCTCGAGCGACGCATCGATTTGGGAGCCTTCAGTACCCTTACCATGAGTTACAAATACCGTGCTCGCTAGCGAATGCTCTGTCCCTCGCACTCTATAATAATACTGTGAGGGACAGAGCATGCGACTAAGCTAGTGTCCTAAAAAAATCGAATTAGTCCGTCGTTTACATTATCAAAAAATATTGAACACGTATTTTTTCTTTTGTCAATTAAACAAAAAATGACGAAGATAAAGTGCGTTGAAGTGTCGCGTGACGTCACGCCGTGGCACGCTTTATACCACGTTGTGACGTCACGAGTCACTCCCGAACTTTGATGCGCGTTATATTTGTCAATTTTGATTGATTTTATAAAGCAAAAAATACGTGTTCAATATTTTTTGATAATCTTACTGACTTTTATTTCGTTTACCCAGATCACACCCCTATTGCAACTCCTGGTAAGGGTACTTACGCACCGTTTTGCTCGCGTTTACTACCTTGTTTACTTAGCTCGAATATAGAAGGGCAGATCGTTTTATTTCTGTCACACATTTCATTCTAATTCCCACGAGTGTTCTCAGTACAGGACAGTACTAGGATTAGTAGTATTTAGTTATATAATTGTGATATGCCTATTATGTAAACTTTTTCTATTGTGTTCTATTGTTTGAATTTGACGTTTTATATTTGTTTTATATTATTTTATTATTATTCTTTTGACATTTTATTTGCATACTATATATTTGCACGCTTGCATGCGAGCTTGATACATGAAACATAATGTACTGTAACATCCCTATACTGTGTCTATGCAAATAAATATTTATGGTTATGATTGTGTAAACCCTACTAATATATGACGTTATCTATGAAAAGCGACCTTATTGTCGATGGCGCTTCCACCATTATTAACGATGCTCCGATATAAATACAACGTCGCGTGACGCAGTGCGGCGTAAGCGCCATCGACAATAAGGTTCCTTTTCACAGATGCCACATATTACAAATTTCTAAGTCGGTTTGTTAAGTCTTTGCGGATTCACTGCGAACAGATTTCGGATGGAAGGAAAAATTAAAGTATTTAAAACATATTTGAAATACAAAATGCATTCATATCAAAATCGGTTAAAACCGGTTATTTGCATTCCCTAATTTCGATAAAAGTCCGGACTTTTTACTCGCAAATCGTAACATTACTCACTTTGTTGCATTGGGATGGTAGGCATCTAATTGAAAAAAATCCGGACAAATTATAGACCCGGACAAAGTCGGGACATGTCCGGACTAATCCGGACGGATGGTAACCCTAGTCTCAAGACACAAGGGGCCTGTCAGTTCAGTGAATAATATATAAAACCTCTCGATTATCCAACAGCCGGGTCGGTCATTATCCTCGTAAGGCCCAGTGTTCAATAGAATGTACATGATCAAGGCAATTTAATTTGAACTGTGTTACAATGGTAATAAGGTTTATTTTCCTATTTTCATAAACTGTAAATGTCATTATCGAACAAACGTAATTGAACTTTATTGCCTTGATGGTAGATTCAAAGTCCCACTCACAAAAAACTCCCTGTTTGTAGTATGGTGGGCCTTACGAGGTTATACTAACGGAAGGAGGAATTGGAAGCTTATTTACGAAACACCTAAATCAAGGCCGCCGCGGCTGATACCAGTCTGCCGTGACCAAGGTCCATAATGTCTTTACTTAGTTTTATTGCGTTTCATCTGATTATAATCAGAGCTAAACGTTACAAACCACTGTACTATCGCGATCGTTAATTTGTGACCCAATTCAAGAAAAATATAATTTTGCTAATAAATTTCCCGGGCTTGTCCGGACTACCGGAAATTAGGATACATATACACATACGTATTTAAAGTATTTAAATAACATATTTTAGTTGTCTTTTTATAAAATATGTGGTTTGTTTCACTAACAGTACCTACACTATTCTTTAACATCAAACTAAATTAAATTTGTTAAGTTACATATTATTCTTATGAAAACTAATGGTACTAACGTTATTATTTTTGTTAAATCACCAAATTAAAACAAATATACGTAGTCATACAAAATTTAACTGTTTACCAACGTGTAGGTATGTTAACAAAATTGCTGAAAATAGTCATAACCTAAATATTTTGACAGTTATCAGTATATTCTGATGTTTTATACAATCCCGGAATCCCGGAACTAAATAATTAAAATAATATTTATAAGAAGCCGACTCCATACTTGGTGAGCTTTTTCTGGAAATTTGCTAATTGTAGGTATAAAAGCATCCGAATTTCCGATCCCTAGTCATTAGAGATGCCAAATCATTTGTATCTTATCCACTCACGTGCTTTGTGTATCTAGAGTTGCCAGTGATAGCCCTTATTTGCTTATAAATAAGGTCGATCATGCATGAGCAATCAAGTGGAGGAGACTCAACCTTATTGTTGTAGAATGTCAATGACGTTGGACCTAAGGTGGGTCCCAAATTTAAGTTCGTGACTGTACATTAAAAAAATAAACATTTTGAGCATACTTAGAACCTTATCATTGTGAATGTCATTGACATTGTCATGTGTGTCATTTGATGTTCTGTTTGAAGTTTACTATGACAACGCACTAAATTGCTTAACGTTTTCGTACAGGGGCTTTATACCCGTCAAAACCATAACGTTATGATAGCTCTTATTTACTTGACAGTAATGGCACTAATGGCGGCTGAGTTAATAGTACATTATTGCCTAGGCATGGAAGAAGGCAATTGCGGGCCGAGTATTGGATAAAAATACGAAGCCCGCAATTGCTGTTCCTGCCGAGGCAAATATAGTGCTTTTCTCAAAAATCGCAAGAAAAAAATTGTGTTGGAGTCAAATCTTCATCGCTTGAACTCATTTTTTGAATTGCATACAAACAGAAACTTCATGTGAAAAAACCATCACTCCTTACCGCCTTTTTGTGTATGACAAGGAGAAACGCAATTGTTGTTTTAAAAAAAAAACATAAGCTATTCCAGGCACAAATAAAAAAGTTATGTTTCGATTAAAATTTGGATGTATAAGACTTGTGCCATCATTTTATTATGGGCTTTTTCAATTTTTAAAAAGTTACAAGCTAGATAGTAATGGAATTTGTATGCAACATTGCGGGCTTGTGTAGCGAGCACGCAATGTTTTTTTTTTTAATTTGAGAACTGTCAGTAAACTATGTACTTCGCGTCTCAATATGTAGATAGGAATGTCCACATTTCCGGACATTTTTGAGAAAAAACATATAAGTACCTACATAAAAACCTTCACCATGAATCATTCTATCTCTTGACGAAAACAGCATTAAAATCCGTTGCGTAGTTAGAATGTAAATGTTTATACAGAGCAATGATATAATATAAAAAGAGGTAGATATGGTACCTATACGATATTCCGCGTGTAAAAATGGCCCGGCTTACGCACACAATCAGTAAATATTGCAATTACACACTAATTCATAAATGACAAGTGAAAGCAGGATGGTATGCTAATTTCCGGGAGCGAAACAAAACGTGTCGCGAATGATCGCGATATGCATTAAATATGCTAGTGAATGAACCCCTTTAGTTCGGTAGTAATTTTTAGACGAAATAATTATGCCTGGCAACTCTGGGGGAGGTGATATAGCTTTGGAGGGAAGAGTAGATGAAAAAAGATGGACGACGGTTGAGGTTTGGAATTGTTGTTTATGACAAGTTTGTGAGGTGAGAGATAATGGTTCTGTACACTGGTAAGTGTTTATAAACTGTAATATTGACGATGTAAAGAGATGGCAAAAGATTGATATTGTTTTGGAGGCTTTGGGTTGATCTGTAGGGGTGTGAGGAGGGTCAACAGGGGGCCTTCGGGTCCCGCCCTTGGGCTCCGTGCTAGACGACAGGGTCTAACCCGTAATAAGGGAGAAATTGCTCTCGGACGGGACCCCCTGTGGCGTCGAACGCGGCACCCAAGGAGTTAACGTTAACAGTAAATTAATGCGAAGCAGATTTATATTACTATCTCTCTATATTATCATGCATGTGAGTTTGTCGCTCCATTATTATGATAATGTCTTGAACCAGAGGCATAACGAGACATGTATGATTATGGAAAACGTGGCGACAAAACGAGTGTATGTTGCTCTGCAGACTAGTTCACGGTCCCGTTGACGTCGCAAGACTAAGTAAAGGTGTACCAATTGGCTTGGTTTTAGGGTGCCACTATCGAAGTGCGTATAACGTATCTACCTCTTTTTACTATATTATATCATTGATGTAGAGAGAAAGAATAACACTAGTGTAATTTAGAACGGAATGTTTGACCACAGGTTTGACGAAGGTGCTGAAGTTGGAAGTTTCTCGACGTTATCAGCCTACCATAAAATACCCGATAGCCATAACGTAGTCTCGATATTTTCAGCGTACCATAAAATAGCCTCGCACTAATTAATACATGTTAGTAAAAACATTTCATTGAATATTCGAAATGCTGCAAACTATGACAGCTGCCAAAAAACTATTCATACTTTTCATTACCGCCATTACCGGTTAAATTTTTATATGCGGCTCCTGAATGCATCATGGAGGCTTATGATATGTGGGTAGATAAAGTAGTGTATGTACATAATTAGGCCTTAAAACACTCGTGTGATCCTATTATTAAACTAGCTGACGCTCGTTTCATAAAACCACACTCGTATTTTAAGGCCTCTCATTATGTATCAGTTGCATAAACTACTATTATTAATTTTACTTAGGGCCAATTGCAGCAAAAATTTAACACTGGGTTAAGACACAAACTCGAAATAAAATGCCAGTTTTCGTATCAATCCGACGTTTACTAACTCGAGTTAGATTGACCCAGTGTTATTTTTTTGGGGTCCGTATAAAAACTTGTAGTCCGAATGTATTGTTATTCATAATCATCGCAAGTCATAAAGCGTTTTTTACTGAAACGGTTTTTATTTCAGGCTTTTCATAAAACTAACCTAACCTCAATTACCAGCTAGAATTTCAAAAATCCTGAAATAAAAACCGTTTCACTAAAAAACACTTTATGACTTGCGATGATTATGAATAAAAATACATTCGGGTTAAAAATAATTATATGAAACAAAGCGCGCCCATTTTTTTGGTGCATGTGGCCTACCTATCTAAATACCTGCTAAATAAGAGCACCCTGTGTGCAAATTTGCGTCATTAAAGTCTGTTCCTATTCAGACTGCCAATGACAATAACAAGTATACCTGACTGTACTTGTCTTTAGATAGAGGATGAAATAGTAATGAGAATAATGTTACCTCTAATTAGTTTATTAAAAAGGTTGCATATATATTCATCATCATCATCGTATTAATTATGCTGGGTGCGACAGAGACGAAAACCTCACGTATCCATCAAGTCTATCAAACCTCACTAAATTTTCATGTCAGAAATGGTACGAAAAAAAATATCTTTATAACAAGACTCTGTCAGTGTAATGGTGTTTTCAGCGAATGAGCTTTTCATCAAAAAATACAATATTAAATAGAGATTACTACCTTAAAATGGACACGAAGACCATGATAAAGTGTATAAATAAATAATATGACTAGGCTCAACCTTCAAAAGTACGCGAATACGGAGTTTTAATGGCAAATTGATTTGTTTATAAGAGTGACGGAACGAATAGGAACAGACTTTACGTCATCGGGCGCAAAAGTTGACCGCTGCCGATGACTGTGTCAGGTTTGATTTAGGATGATCAGTGTGACAGTCACACGGCCGAGACCGAATGCGCGCGCGGCGTCCTTGCGCGACCTTGCGCGGTCAGGTGCGCAAGCGCGGGCATGCGCGGGCGTCTCCTCTCCGCACGCCTCTTTAATACACTTTTAAAACTGATGACCAAGGGGCGGAATTTTCATAGCAAAAATCAAACGTCAAGAGGGATTGACTATTATGTTTTATCGACTGTTCCAGTTATCGATTTTATCGAATCTCTTCGCATGTTATCGACTTTTAACAATATTCTGTAACATTTGGCCACTTTGATAAGCGACTTGCATCTTCTTATTTAAATAAATTACGTCAACGTCACATATAACATTGATGTTATTGAAATGGTTAAACCTATAAGAAAAACGATTAACAAATAGAGAAAGAAATATCTTTCTTTTAATTACAAAGAAGATTCTTCCACGATTTTTCCTTCTCTAAGTGTGAAGTTCATTTTAAGCAGCTGAAGAAAAATTGCGTTGCAGACTCACTTAGCGAGTAAAACTTAAGAATCACAATCCTCAAGAAACAACCAGTGACACATTTTATCTAGATTTAATAATATTTCTAGTACCTTGCAATATCCCATGGAAAAACAACCTGCCAGAGTTTTTTTGTAATTTTTACCCAGAAATGTGAGTTGTTTCTGTATGTCAAAAACACTTCCAATTAATCATCGATAGTAGATAAAACACAATGATCAATCCCTCTTGACGTTAGATTTTGCTATGAAAATTCCGCCCCTTGCTGATGACACATCTGGCGGGTCAAAAGTACATGAAAATGTCAGGTGGTGGCAACGAATGCGTTGCGTACACGCTGCTTTAACAATACAGATGGGCCGACTACGGAATTTGCCGATTAATCGGCCGACTAGTCGGCAATGCCGATCGTAAGATTTACCCAAATTCGGGTGAACTCGGAAACGTTTGTTTCGCTTCGTCCGCCGCGCTATTTGTTACCTACCCCTACCAATCCTACCATGCGTTCATGATTTGACCAGTTTTGTTTTACGTTTTTTCTGTTGCACGACAAAAAAAACAATTAAAACCCTAATTATAGTATTAAAACGAACTAGCTAGTGCTTTTCATAAGTGTGCCGAATACTCGGCATTTTTTGCCGACTAATCACCGACTAGAAATGATGCCGAATCGGCTTTCCTGACTAATCGTCGACTAGTCGGCCCATCTCTAATAAAATCTAGTAAAAATGCAAAAAAATCTGACCTCTCTATATAATCAAAATGAAATGACCGTCAGTAGGAATGTCGCAAACGTCACAGACTAAGAGGATTAGCGGGCAGAGCGGCTAATACCAGGGGAAGGTCGCCTCATTACAAAGATGTCATTGTAATAAAAACGATGCAGCCGTCCCACTAAATAATTAGTCTTATCTATTCTCAGTGTTTCCCATAATTTTATTGGTCATAATGTAATTGTTGACATAATTTTTGATAGTCATAATTTTTTATGACGCTGAAACTGTAAACTTTCCAGAAGTTCTGAAATATCTAACGTGTAGACAAGGCTAGGCTAGGTTGGGTTTGATTTATAAAAATCCTGAAAAAAAACAGTTTCTTTAAAAAAACACGTTATGACTCGCGATGATTATGACCTAAAGCACATTATGACTAAAAATAATTATTACACTCAATATAGACCCGTCCTGATTCGGCCCTTTTGAACATGCTCAGAGTAGGGTTCCGACGCCGTTACTACAAAAACAAAAAAAAGCGGCCAAGTGCGAGTCGGACTCGCCCATGAAGGGTTCCGTGAAAGGTAAATTGCGGTTTACGATTTATGACGTATTAAAAAAAACTACTTACTACATCTCGTTCAAACCAATTTTCGGTGGAAGTTTGCATGGTAATGTAAATCATATATTCTTTTTAGTTTTATCATTCTCTTATTTTAGAATTTTACCACTTTGGAAGTGTCTCTCGCGCAAACCATTCAGTTAAGAAAAAAAATTACGTTGGAAACCTCAATATCATTTTTGAAGACCTATACATAGATACACCAAAAGTATGGGTTTGATGAAAAAAAAAATCAGTTTCAGTTCAAAGGCGTCTGCTAACAAAATGAAAGCAATAATTTCACTTTGAAGTCAATTGCGATTGCGAGTGCGTTAGGCATATAGCCCCCCAGGTCAATTTGTGTGTGGTCTCTGATAATTTTTATTTGTTAGACTGCTTTATTACAAGTTACTTTAAAATAAAAGAAGTTAACTCTGACACCGGTCAAAGCAGGACACGTAGGCTCGACTCCAAGATGTCTCCACTTTGCACCTTATTACAATGCGAATGTAGACGTTGATTTCAGTTATTTCGTTAAAAAAACCGGCCAAGTCCGAGTTGAACTCGCGTGGAGAGGGTTCCGTAGTTCCGTACAGACTGTGAGCACTTAGAAAGTGCTTCGGGTTTGTACTTCTCTCTCACTCGCTCTTGGTAAAAGCGCATGAGAGCGAGTGAGAGACTTCTATGCGCTATCGCACTGTACACACGTAATTTTTTTATTTTTTTTATTGATAGAATTCTGATAGGTTTTTCTGTTATCTACAAGCAATATATTGTATTTTTTTCAAAAAGGGTTTGCGTAAAAGCGTTGTCATTTGTAAAATTCATACATTTTCAAGGTGAGCGGCGATTCGTAAAATTGGTAAATTATGGTAGAATTATTAAAAATAAACATATTTTGTTATGTAATGTAATACTCTTAAGTGCATCGGAGCCGAGATATTTAAATATTCATACTTGGGCGTACTTTTGTACTAAGAACTGAATACTTAAATCTTTAAAATCTCCGCTCCGATATTATTTAACGCCATAAATTATATATATCTATGTGTATTTAGAGGTCCTCTAATTAACTATGTAAAAATAATCCGTGGCCGCTGAAAAAAATAATTACAATATTCTTCAAACAAATTTACCCAATGCCCTTTTAGGCTGAGTAGTTTCTGAGATCAGAGAGGGGAATGGTAAATTTTTGTCTATATATATATTTGTGATCCTCATAACGAGCCCATTCATTTGATATATGACAGTAAGGTTTGCAAAACTTTTTTTTAATTTCCTATTTTGTCCCCTTATTTAAAAAAAAAAATTACTTTGCATATCTGTGTTTTGGTCATAGGATGACACCATCCTACCTTACCTGTTTTGCTCCAGTAGATTCGCAGCAAATTGGCTGTGACAGACGGACAGACGCACGAGTGATCCTATAAGGGTTTCGTTTTTTTTTTCACTTTTTGTGCGGAGCCCTAAAAACATCGTTTTTGCGTCGCTGCTTCCTATATCGCCAGAGCATATAAAAGGCTAGCAATAAGTCACCTAAGTGATTTTAAATTGCATTGTGCAACGCAATGATGCATCAACGCTAGCAACACTGTCAATCAAATATACACCATACAACGCCGTGATAAGATTCGCGATACGGACGACGTGTTTTGCTAATATTAGTCTGCCGAGTGCCCATGGCTCCCGATTTCTTAGCAAACTGGATGCGATAGTAGTTTGTGGCGTTGAGTGTTGTCGTGCAATAACGATTGCAGGAAATACGTGGTTACAGGCAGCGACAGCTTGTTAGTGTTGCCAATAGCCTTTGTGAAGTTAAGGGCGTGGAACTTTTAAGTCTAACGACCTGGGACTAGGGGCCAAATAAGAAAAGCCGGACCCAGATTCATTAAAGCTCTCGGTTGTTTTATGCGATAAACGCCAATAATATTTTATATTAAGATACGTCATCTGCGCGCAAAAGCGTTCCTCGAAAAGGAAGGTAATTGCCTTACTATCGTTCAGTCGCGCCGTGGCCGCTGACACGCACGCGTCAAGAACAGTAAAGTTATATTACCGAAATGCAACAAATATATAAGTCATAAAAATGCCGTCTTATGTTTTTCGAGGCTGCCGAAATTATACTGTAACTATAAAAGGTAGAAAGGATGTCTCATTTCATTCGTAAGTACCGTAAATATTTTTTACATTTTATTTTACATCGCCATACTTTGTTTAATTTGCACCGGTGGTGTCACTGTCACCTGTGAAACATGAGATATACAATTAGATATCGCATAAGTGCGATAAAGACGGGTAGCTATATGGCAGCCATGAGCGGGCACGCCGTGTCATTCGGGTACGCAATTTGAAACAACTATTTATCTCTTTCTAACAATAGCGTTCGCTACGAATTGCCATCTTTGTCTGTAAAAATATGGCAACGTAGCAACTGTCAGTAATTGGCGACTGTTTTCGAATTCGTTTAGTATGAGCATAACGTATCTAAATATAAAATGTCAAATAAAGCTACAAATTACAATTTACAGGTTACAAGTTTCCATTTGACACAACCTCGACCAATGACGACTAGCCAGTTGAGCAGTGTTGCCAGTTTAGACCTGTAACATTGTAACTTATAGTTTTATAAAACGCGCCCCAGATAGTACGGCGGTCACCGCAGCGTGCACCGCGTAAAATAATGTTTGGTAACAGAGATGGGAAAATTTATTCGAATGACGAATAACGAATAAGAATAACCAAATTATCGCGAGTAACGAATGAAATTCTCGAATGACTATTCTTATTCGAATAAATTATTCGTTGAATGAATTGCCACGAATAATTATTATGTACTTACTGGAATACCTGCTCCATTTTTCTCTAATAAATTATTCGTTATTCGAAAAGTAGTCGAATGATTCATTCGTGGATAATTTATTCGCGAATAAATCATTCGCAAATAAATTATTCGGCGAATAATATTCACGAATAAAAATACTACGAATTATTTTTTATTCGAATAATTATTCGAATTCGAATCCCCATCTCTGTTTGGTAATAAAATTAGCAGAAAGTTTAGTACCTATAGATGAACTCGCAAAAGTTTTATACGCGGCCACTGTGCGCAGGCACACCGACACATTTCGTCCCTTTACTTTCTCAACCTCGTATCTGATCGGATAGTTAGATGGGAAAAGCACTCATGTCCTTTAAATAATAAAGACTACATTCCTATCTAACTATTCAATCAGATACGAGGTTGAGAAAGTAAAGCGACGATTTGGCATCAGGGATTTGCCCTCTATCCTGTCAGCCTATATCAGAGGTCCCCAAACTTTTTTATCTCATAGACCACTTGGCATTTGCTTCGGTTTTGGGTGGACCCCTGCTTACCTAATATTTACATTATCACTTAAAAGTAAGAAAAAAATCTTCGGGTTTTTTGCACGGATAACTTTTGAGGTCTAGCCGGCTAAAAATTGATACGTGCTACAATGAAAATTAAGCGCGGAATAATATTTTTTACAAAGTAAAAAACTACATACAGACAAAATTGAAACATTTTTTTAAAATATTATTTGTTTATTTATATATTTATAAGAAAGTATTGCGTAAGTAAGTAGGTGCCTACTATCTGTGTATTTATATGGATTATTCCATTAATGGAAAGCCAAAATTAAAGTCACGACCTGTTTAAATGGGAGCCACTATCGCGGACCCCGATTTATTTTTTCCGCTCACATGGACCCCTGGCAGGTCGTCGTCGACCCCTGCACGGCTAGCACAAGTTGCCCGCGACTTGTTTGTCGCTCGGATCTCCCTTTCTATCTAGTCAGTAACGATAGAGACGCACTGAGCGACAAGCGAGAAAATACAACTTGTGCTACGCGTGCTGGGGGTCGATATGGGGTTGGGGATCACTGGCCTAGAATAATCAATTTCCGAGATAGTTCCCAGTTTTGTTGTGACCTCCTAATCTATAGCGGCCTGAACACGTAGAGTTCGGACCGCGGGAAACGCCACACGCCATTCCAATCTTCGCGCCGAATCGTACTGCCCTTCTAAGCAAAAATGCAATAACTAAATTCAATAGCCAAAGCAGATTCAACTCTCCTCTGTTTGTAACTAGGTTGCAATTTCTACAGATGTTTTGTCTGAGATATCGCCATTATGCTTAGTAGGGCAGCGTACGTGTAAATGCAACTGTAATAGTGAAATAGTGAAAACCTACGGTTCGGACTGGCGCGTGGAATGGCGCGTTGCGTTTCCCGCGGTCCAAACTGTGCCGTGTAAAGGCTGCTTATCTGTACTTATTCCATTAAGGGTTATGCAGAACGGGTTCCCCGGTACCCAGACCAAATTCCAAACGTAGTCTAGTCTTTTATTTTTGCCCGACTGCCGAAGGAGGAGGATAATGTGTTTCACAGCCTATATATGTATGTTTGTTCCTTTGTGGCACTATAAAAACTAAAGTCATTGTCCGATTTTGATGATTCTTATGTCAATCGATTTGTCTTAATCTGGTGAGTGTCTCTGAAGATATGACAGTAATCAAAATTGAATATGGCGGCAACCGGACGCCATATTGTCCAAATAAAATAAAAAAAGTTGACCAAGTATGACAAGTGGGGTATCATTGAATAGGGATTTGAAAATCATCTTGAGGTTTCTTTCATCATTTCTCATTTTGAATGATCATTTAGAACTTATAACGATTTAAAGTTGGTTAGCAACAGTCTGGTTTTGAAAGCTTGCTTTTTGTTAAATTTATTAATAAACCTATATGCAAATTGACGTCTTTGGCACGACAAGTGCGACCCCGGCCCATCACTTTACTAAATTAACGTTGTCTAAAGATTTACTTGTTGACTTCGACTCCATGTGTACCTTCCAAAGGTCGGGGACTCCCATAGTCCCGTGATTGGTAACTTAACTCATACTAATTATGCGTTTAACTTTTTTTTACTTCGTTACATTTATGTGTAAACGTGTTTCATTTTCTCTATCTATATCCGTACACTATAGCTATAGATTATAATCTATTCAATTCCACTTTACGCGCGTTAAACCAAATAAACAAACTTTCGTGAATATAATCGATCATTGATGCAACCCTTTTCACATTAAAATACAAACTGTAAATAAAACTTATAAAGACGTAAAGAAAAGCTAGTGACTAAAATGACCGTCGATTATGCCGTAAGCCATTCGCCACCAGCGTCTCCAATGGTAAGTCACAACTCTAAGTAAATGGAGTTATTTGGCAATCGGTGTGTTGCATCGCGTGAGTAAAAGTGGTTCCGACTGAAACTGTCCACCAATTAGGTCAACCGGCCATTTGTAGGGGTATACAATCAAATATAAATGTCTAATGGGGCATAGGTTGCCGACCGACAGTTTATTGCCCTTAAAGAGTTAATAGCGGCCTTTACACGGCACAGTTTAGACCGCGGGAAACGCCACGCGCCATTCCACGCGCCAGTCCGAACCGTAGGTTTTTTACTATTTTACTATTACAGTTGCATTTACACGTACGGTTCGGCGCGAAGGTTGGAATGGCGCGTGGCGTTTCCCGCGGTCCGAACTCTACGTATGCAGGCCGCTATTACATATATATCTAGCTCCTGCTCGCGATTTCGTCCCCGTGGAATAGTTACTTTGGGCTAAAGCTAACTTTAACCCGCGACTTTGGTAACGTAGAATGTTGAAACATTCTTCATTGGTGCTCCGCTCCTGTTGGTCTTAGCGTGATGATATATGTATAGCCTATAGCCTTCCTCGATAAATGGGCTATCTAACACTGAAAGAATTTAACAAGCGGACCAGTAGTTCCTGAGATTAGCGCGTTCAAGCAAACAAACTCTTCAGCTTTACAATATCAGTATACCTACCTTCACACCTGTCTCCCAATGGGGTAGGCAGAGGCTATGAACGCCAGGTGCGCCGGTCTAAACATTCAACTTTCGCTCCCTCTACCTTCATCAATCTCTTCATGCACGTACGTCGGTTTCGGGTGCTTTTGATTTGGCCCTTATTCAGTACATCGCGAATCTGATCACTGTACGGTCACGGAAGTTAATTTGCTACCCATTTCAAAGAAAATCTGTATGAAGATGTCATTGTCAATAGAGATGCCAAGTCATTTGTACTTGATAGGAAACTCAACCTTATTGCTGTAGAATGTCAGATCGACTTTGGTCACAAATTAAATTCCTTGACTGTACATCCGTCTAGGACGTCCCCTACCGACATCTCCACTCTCTCTCTCTCGCCATATCTCTTTCGTAACTCTTCATTCATCCATCCTTTCTATAGGAAAGAAAGAGTTATTCGTCGTCACAAAAAAATTACCGTAAAACGGGGCTATTTGGAACGAAGTAATCATAAACTTTTACTTGATATATTTTTTGTCGTACGTTGAGAAAGTAATGGGATGAAATGTACAAGGCCTATTCTACTCCGTAAAGCTATGTTGCTTTTGACATGTTATAGCAATAGATTTAAACCAATCTATATCTCTCCTATTAGTTCTCCGTACTCTATTACCAGCGACCTCTGACCTCTGAATTGGAACACATTCGCACTTCGCCTTGGACTATTTAATTAATTCATATCAGAAATCGGCCCAGCCGAATGAGATCACCGTTTCTTCGCTAGTTTGCAGAACTCATAATAGGGAATGAGTTTTGGATTTTTTAATTCGCATTTCTTAACAAAATATGAAAATACCGTTAAAAACGATCACCAAAAGTGAAAATAAAATTAAAATCGGCCAATAAATACGGATGATACAAGAATTTTAAACTGCTAATTAGACAGCGATAGACAGAGATCCGAAATGCACTGTGACGTCACATAACAGGTCGGCCACATAAACTCCATGTTAAATGTAAATTTCATGTTACATTTAAAAAAAACTTTTAGATATGTGTCCTTATAATATGACTGAATTCGAAATTGCATGTAGTGATACTTAAGATTAATGTAAGAAAATGATTTCAGAATGTAAGCATATTTATTTGAGTTCAATTTTATATTATGTTGTTGTATTTGTTAGTCTAAAATTATATGTAATGTAATAATATTGACATTTAAATTTAACTAATGTTTTGTTATTTGCTACACCTTATGGGTAAAATTGTATTCATGCTCTAATTACAAATTATTTTCCATCTTTGTACTTACAATTTATTGCAAATAAAGAAACTGAAGAAACTGAAGAAATTCTGTTTTGCTCGAAACAGATAGGAACAAATCTTTGTTGACTTATATCTTGGTTTGTTCATTAATCAGCTTTTATTGAAGCTGTAAAAAAAGTCACGAATATCTATATTATCATATTATATTAATACGCACAAATAATAATGCAATAATTAACAAAATTAACAATAAGTTGCATTGTAATAGGACACAATTACAAAAAACATATTTTTTAATCCACATAGTATTATTATGAATCGGAAACAATGACTTAGCAATAATTTGATACGGCTGACGATTATTTTCATAGATATACTATAATCTTAAAAGGTGACTATATAGAAAAATAATACAAAATAAGTTAAAAGATATTTGCATCCTTATCATTCTCATTACTTATTGAACACCGCTCGTCTTATCTTATCTTATCTTATTGGCGGGGTCCTTACGGTTACACTTCGACCCTATGGGATCTTTTGTGTAGCTACCCCTTCTTTTTTTAGCACTTAATCCAATGCAGCCTCCACCCCTTCCAGAAAGCGGATAGTGGAGTGCAATGGCAGTGCCTTGAAATCGCTTGGTTCTGGGTAGCCACAACCGAGGACTTTCATTCTTACTCCCCTCGTACCTACTATACCAAATTAAATTCACTGAGTTTTAACAATATAATAATTATTTTTAACAATACCGACTTATCCATATAACTCATTACGTTTGACGTTAAAGTGACATAAAATGCTACCGGCCGCCGATCATTAGTTATTAGTATGGGCTAATATTCGGAATTAATATATGTAAACCCGATAACAATGAAATATTATGGTGTCTTAAGTCTATACAGACATTAGTATGGTTCTAATATAAAGCTGGGCGAAGATTCCCTGACTCTAACAAAAATTAGCGCTTTAAAGCTTAATATTTCATAAACGGATCCCTTAATCGAAACATTGTTTTCACAAACCGCAATATTTTTGGAAGACCTATCCAACGACACCCTCATTATGGGATAGACGAGAAAAAAAAATACATCCCCACGTTACGTTACGTAACACTAAAATCATGATTTTATTTTACCACTTTGTCGGCGTGACTAATATGTATATTCATGCTAGTACTAAGAGTCTCTGAGCTAGGCTGCGGACGGACAGACGGACGGACATGGCGAAACTATAAGGTAGGAACCCTTTTATGGAACCCTAAAAACATCACCATAACAGGTCAAATACGATGGATTTTAGCGCCTAGAACAAAGGCGACTGTACCGGTAACTGTACCTAAACTACTACAGTATTCCCAGCTTCTTAACAACTTTCGGATGGCTATCGCTATCACGGTTGCACTCGCAACTGACAGTATATTTGTCACGTGTGTCGTAGAAAAACGAAGCCGATCGCTTATTAGGCAAATGGTTGCACTGTACAGATGTTTCTGAGATATTTCGGAGCCAAAGCGATTATTCCCTTTAGCGTTGAAAAAGTCCAGAAAAAAACCCGTTTTTTTTTCCAAACTCGTTTTTTTCGGATTAGTATGGAAAAATACAATGAAATTTTCTGCTCTTATTTTAATTTATATTCGGTCTTATTTGCACCTACAAAAGGGCGACATCGACGACATGGAGGCAGAAGCAATTGAAATAGGTGGCGAGAGTGTCAGAGGTTGACTATGAATAAACAGTCATGTTCATTTGTTATTTTTCATAAACTTCTGAAAAAAACATTTGATTTTTCCCGCAATTTTCAACGCTAATTCCCTTAGCCTACCGACAAAGCCATCAATCACAACGTATACTTGTAACAAATATTACCTACCAAAGGTCAAACAAACGAAACTAGGCCTTTAGCAAACAGGTCAAACTAATAGAATTCGACAATTGGATCAATTGATCGCGGCAGTTACGGACAATTAAATGATTGAGGGCATATATTTGACTTGAGACTGAACGTTATCGTAATTTATTTTGCTTAATTCCTGTAAAACTATTTAAAGCTCGGACGTGCCGTTTGTCTCGGCGACAGATCGGCATACAACTGGATGGGCGTATTTTGACCACATTCACGCGCCTTACTGATTAGAAAATAGCCAGAGAACACATTCACGACGATGCCATTTGGCTTCGCGCGGTGGCGTGGCGCGTTCAAACGTTGAATTTCGACATTCACGATAGTTCCATTCGGATGGCGTTCATTTGGCAAATCCAACGGACCGCGCCAAGTACTTTTAAACGATACAATTTTGACATTCACGGGTTGTTTTTGGCGCGGCGCTGCTCTATTCGGCTTGTTGGAGCGGTCGTGAAGCTTAAGACTGGTTAAAACTGCTACAGAATGTACTTTTTACCCGTCTGGCAACCGCATCAGTAGGAGGGTTATTGAATGAATTAATTAATGAAGTTATGGGGTATGATATCCCTATAAATTGTGTATTCATCTGTACAACAGAAACCATCCTTAAATTCCAAGACAATAGGTACTTTAGGTTTTTAGAAAACACAATAATAGGCCCCTGGACGCTCGGCTTAGTCTTAACCTTTTGAACGCCATACGTCGAATACAAAATGTGCCACCCACACGCCAAACATGTTTGCTATGCTATGCAAATTACACCTTATTGCTACCAAACAAAGTCACTTTTAATCTTGAACTCTTGTCGGCTGTAAACGACGTGACGTCAGTGGCACGACTTTTAGTTGACGGCCAGAGCCGACTGTGGCGTTGAAAAGGTTAAGTACGGCCAAAAATGTGTTCTACACCCTACGGTTGAAGTTCATTTGCCCGTCATGATACAACAAGTTCCATTTTCCCTTGCAATAATATTATGACACTGACAAGTGTCAACCTTAGCGATAATGAGATCTCACAGAAACTTTTGTTAAAACGGTAGACCACTTTCTTGGCAGACCGTACAGCGAAAATCCTGTATCCACCAGAACTGAGAAACCACGATATTGCACCATCATCATGTATATATATACTGTACATATTTGTACTTTTGCGAGATAAAATAAGGATATAATGAGATTATCTGTTAAAGGGGTTTGGGTAAAAGTGTTGTCATTTGTAAAATTCATACATTTTCAAGGTGAGCGGCCATTCGTAAAAGTGGTAAATTATGATAGAATTATTAAAATAAACATATTTTGTTATGTAATGTAATACTCTTAAGTGCATCGGAGCCGAGATATTTAAATATTTATACTTGGGCGTACTTTTGTACTAAAAACTGAATACTTAAATCTTTAAAATCTCCGCTCCAATATTATTTAACGCCATAAATTATATATATATGTGTGTGTGTAATTAGAGGTCCTCTAAATAACTATGCAAAAATTATCAGTGGCCGCTGAAAAAAATAATGACAATATTCTTCAAACAAATTTACCCAATGCCCTTTATCCAGTTAAACTGTAATTCATACATCATCCGGTAGACACCTCATTTACCATTATACCTAGTTACGCTACGATGCTATAAAAAAACATATGAACATACAACGCAAGTATAAGCTAGGTGCTCATTATATCCCCACCATTTCAAAATCCCATTATAAAACTCTTCTTACCTAACCCGATCTAATTATTTAAATCAATTGAAACTTTAATAAATCACACGATACATTTGAACGATCAATTATCAATAAAATTGCCATCATTAGTGATTTATTTGCAATTGACATTTGACATTCCGCGCTCGGTATCCAATAAACTGGATATGTCCAGACTGATGGGTGATATGAGAATTAAATCTATATATAAAGGCAAACCTGACGGACTGACTTAGATATCAACGCACAGCCGAAACTACTGTACCTAGAAACTTGAAATTTGGTACAGGGGTTCCTTTCATGATGTAAGTGAGCACTAAGAAAGGATTTTTGAAAATTCATCCCCTAAGGGGTTAAAATAGGGGGGAGTAGCGGGAAACTAATTCTACTCGTACGAAGTCGCGGGCGTCCTCTAATCAAGTATAAAATCTAAGTGTCAAATCACACCGAGACGCAGCGCGCACATGCGACTCAAAATATACTTTATTTACGACACGAAAAGGCACATATTTCATTGTGAGAATTAAACGCTGCGCCGTGCAACGTATTCTGAATTATCACAATGAAATGTGTACCTTTTCGTCTAGTAAATAAAGTATATTTTGAGTTGCATGTGCGCAGCGTCGTGAATTGACCCTAAAGAATAAAGTGAAGTGAATGCAGTTTTACAAAACAAATAAGTGAAATAAATAGCTGAGCACACTGTATCTTTATATAGTATAAAGCAAAGTACCTTCCCGCCGTCTGTCCCTCTGTATGTACAGTAGAGTTCATAAATATGTATACACTTTAGTACCTTGTCTATTTAATGTCATGTTTAAACTGCCATATATGAATTGTCATAACGATTAAACTGACAAGGTACTAATGTGTATACATATTTATAAACTCGACTGTACGCTTGGATCTTTCAAACTACTCAACGGATTGTAATGCGGTTGTCATCAATCAATAGATAGAGTGAAGAAAGAAAGCGAAGCGAGGGCGGGTCGCTAGTTACAAATAAACGTAGTTCCAAACTTAGCTTTCGTCTCGTACTATGGGTACTTTACAACGACATACATCGCACCTTCAGAACAATAGTGACCTAATTCAAAATTTCATCTTTCAAACTTCAAGTCATAAATCTATTATTATAGAGACCCAACTCGAAATTTAAAATTTCTTAGTTAGGTCACTATTGTTCTCAAGGTATGGTCCATTCCAATTAGTCTTATTTAGTAAACACTTTTATAACCTCAAAATGCATCATTTTTGGCTAAAATGCCCGTTTTCAAGCTGAATAAAGCAACTAGAGACCACATTTTGCACACCATTTTCCTGGTTTTACATCATGGATAGTTTTTTACGACAAAATTGATGTTTTAGGCGAAAAGGGAGCACATTGAGGTTATAAAAGTGTTTACTAAATAAGACAGGTCTATTGGATTACCAAGCATCAAACCCTGAACTGCTGGCTTCCTAAATCGGTAAGATCACTACCGATTACGCCTAACCGCGTCTTTACAAACTAATTACCTATCTCTCTTCGATCATCAACTACCAACTAGATAACGGGTCAGCGCAGAAAATACTTCTTGGATACTAACGACTCACTTGCGGCGTGAGTTGACCGATTTCGATTAACTTTCTTTTGTATAAGTCATTGTCACCTGGATTATTCTTAGCTATAGTTGAACATAAGTAACAAAACTTTTACGTACCTATTTACATTAATTTTAAATTCAATGCGACTCCATACCACTGCTAGTCAAATTCGAAGAAGCAAAGTGAATAGATAAAAAACGATGTAACTCGCAGGGCAACAACGGGGAAAAGTACTTTAATCTTTGCACGATAAGATTGATTATACAATAGATTATATTTAACATACGTCTTTTCTTTTGTAAGTAGCTGATGTCATTTATTGACGTCTTCATATTATGAGACGAATAGTCGTAGGTATGAGATCAAATTTTGTAGATTTGTAACTTTATTACTATGTACCATGGTTGTAATTAGGTTGAACTTAAAAATGTTTTAAAACGTTTGTCTCAGTTCGTTAGTGAACAAATGCAACTGACGTATAGATTCACGCGGACAGAATTCAGCTTTGATTTTGTATGGGACTGGTTATCTAGTTGAATATTGTTGATCAAAGCTATCTCTAAACAAACACACTATTAGCAAAATTATTTGAAGCGCTGGCCTAATTGGTAGTGACCCTGCCTACGAAGCTAGCGGTCCCGGGTCCGATTCCCGGCATGGTCAAATATTTAACAATGTTGTTTCTGAGTCTTGGATGTTTTTACCCGACTGCCGAAGGAGGAGGGTAATGTGTCACAGCCTATATATTATGTATGTTTGTTCTCACTATAAAAACTAAACCTGTTGTCCGATTTTGATGATTCTTATATCAATCGATTTGTCTTAATCTGGTGAGTGTCACTGAAGATATGACAGTAATCAAAATTCAATATGGCGGCAACCAGACGCATATGCAAATTTAAAAAAAAGTCGACCATGTATGACAAGTAGGGTATCATTGAATAGGGATGTAAAAATCATCTTTAGGTTTCTTTCATCATTTTTCATTTTGAATAATCATTTAGGATTTATAACGATTTAAAGTTGGTTAGCAACAGTCGGGTTTTGAAAGCTTGCTTTTTGTTAAAGTTATCTATATATTTAAGTATCTACTTATCTACACTCGTATAAGTATTAATATCGTTGTCAAAGACTAGTTTTCTAGTTCGGGACTAGGTTAATTGGTATGAGATTGTAAAAATACAGCTATTTTACAATTTTCAAACTAAAGTTCTCAGGTGCGTCAGAAACTTCAGCCTTACTGTCTATTACAGACCCCCGGTCAACGGCCAGACGACGTGGCGTGACCTCACCACCTATCGATCGAGTGTAAATAATAGACACACTCTTAATACAGACATGTTTAAAGATGACAATAGTTTGGCTTGTATTTAGCCACAACTTAAAATCTTTTAAAGGAACACCTTGCTCGAAAACATTTAAATAAAAATAAATATTGCCCTGCAAAGATGCACTACGCTAACTAACGTTTCTATTCGATTCGTTTTTAAACCAATCGCGTCACTGGGAGATGACGTGATACGAAAAGTCACGTGGTCTACCAGTGACGCGATTGGTTTAAAAACGAATCGAATAGAAACGTTAGTTAGCGTAGTGCATCTTTGCAGGGCCCTCTGGTCCCAAACTAAACTTCAGGCTTGCACAATGATGGGTACTATAATAAAATAAAATAAAATATCACGGGACAATGTCACACCAATTGCCCTAGTCCCAAACTAAGCTCTAGGCTTGTACTATGGGTACTAGACAACGATATAAATACTAATATAGAGAAATATATACTTAAATACATAGAAAACATCCATGACTCGGGAACAAATATTCGCGCTCATCACACAAATATCTGCCCTGACCGGGATTTGAACCCAGGACCGCTAGCTTCGTAGGCAGGGTCACTACCAACTAGGGCAGCGCGTCGTCTAAAATAAACGTCGTCTAATATAATTATATGTAATAAATAAGACTTTGTGTAAGCTATCTCAGCTAAACCGCTAAATCGATTTTAATAGAATTTAGCATATATCGATAACTTGGTGTTTTGGTAAAATTCGCTCTTAGTGAATACTAACAGCAATAACTTTATCTGTAAAGACGTAAACACCATGTGTTATACCAGTTTAGAATCAGTATTAGATACACTATTTCAACATATTGGCCACTCTGGTCTTCATACATTTTTTTTTCACCACAAGCAGTCAAAGTTGTTGCAAACTTTAAAGCAAAATGTGAAGTTATAAATTAAGATATGTTTAACAAGAAATTAGTGTCGCTACCATAATGCTCTAAGACACATCCGTTAGCATCACTATTAAAGAATATTTAACAGCAAACAGAACGACAAAATCTCTTTATTTGTGACCTTGGCAGTCATTACAGTGAAGCAAGGTGCTAATTATTAAGAAAATAGAAAAGTTCGATTATCTCGAAAACCATGCAACTTTTACCAAACCTGTAAGTCCTTTTTAGGGACCAGCCTGAGGTGCCCCATGGATGGGTAGAAGGTTATCCATTATTTACTGGACACCCTGTATAGCATATAGAATTTAGAATTTACTTTTTTTTAAAGGGTGCAGAAAAGCAAGCGGGTCACCTGATGGTAAGTGATCATGGCGACCCATAAACGGAAGAACACCACATACCCTTACCATAAGTTACAATCCACGTACTCGCTATGCTCTGTCCCTCGCAAACCTCGCACTTTTCTTATACAGTGCAAGAGACAGAGTATTCGACTCGCTAGCGAGTACGTTACAGATCTAGTGAATAATCCTTTCACATCGTGAAAACTCGGTACTCACGTCTATTTCCGAATGATGCCGACGTGTCTATGAATTATTGAATTATTAAGTGACGTGTTTGTATTAAATAAATAGAGTACTTTAGTTATCAGTGTCAAATGTCAAATGTCAAATGATGATGATCAAATATATATAAATTAGGTGTAGGTAAACCAGAAGAAATATAAATAAATGTAGAAAATAATTCCACAGGCTTGTCGATCTAAACGTTTCCCAGGTCTTAATGCTTTCGGCATGACTATTAAAAAGAACTGAAAACAAACTTAATCTTAATTAACAAAAAAATACTCTGGTATTAACCACTCTATATCGATTATCACTCTCGCGATGCGACGTTCCCCCACGTTGTCATGATGGGTACTGAGTCAGACTGAAGTAGCATGACAAATACGAACATTTCCGAGAAAATACGATGTGAAAGGCTATTTCACTACTACGTACGTAATTGTAACTCATGGTAAGGGTACAGAGGAATCGCAGGTGCGTTGCCTTTGAGAAAAGAGTATACACGTTTTTTGAAGGCCCCCGAGTCGTGTTGGCTCAGAAATACTGACGCCGAGAGCTGATTACAGATAAGGTGCATAGGTGAAGTGGTTTATCCTGAAATACCTATCGGTTTTTTCCCCGGGGGAAAGCGATAAACTAGGCGGGAATGTTTTAAAATAAACCGTGATCTAATGTCGCTTTTTATCCACGTTTAGATAGCTCTTATTTACTTGACAGTAAGGCTGGTTCGGTAAAAAAGTAGCAATGTAATATCTGTTTTTTTTTTTACTAATTATGAAGCAGATTTTTTTTAGTAATCTGTAGATATCATACTGTGAAATAAAAATACAATCACATTGAAATGTATGAGATTCTTTTAGTTTTCTTAATATTTATTGCAGGTACTTTATAACTTTTTGAACAACACAATTTGACAATCTTCGCTTGCCGTTTTCTACCATGCCACAATTGAATTTCCGTTTTCACAACTTGTTTCATGCTTTTAGGAATATCATCTTACGGATAAGTTATACCAATAAACTGGATTTTACTTTGGGTAGTAAGGAATTCTCTCCAATCTAACCTCTGACAGAGGTTTTTCTATGGGAGACAAATTTCTATAAAAATGGTAAATACGCCAATGTTGGAATTCCATGTAACTACCTCAAAGTGAAGTCAAATCAAAAAAGTTAACTAATGATCAAAAAACAATTTAATAAGGTATTGAGTAGCCCATCAAACTTTAAGGAACACATGACAAACACCTCATAAATTCTCCAGAAGACGCTGTTCAAAAAGCTTTAGGTGAGATGTATAAAAGGCGAAAACTTGAAATCGCCCGTTCATTGTTATTTTTTATTTTATTGAATAGTATCTACAGATTACTATAACAAATGCACTGCTTAAAAATTACCACATAATATTTAAAAAAAAAACATATTATGTACTGCTACTTTTTTTCCGGACCACTCTTTAAAGGCGGCCGAGTCAGAAACAATACTATAACACGTCAATATGATTACAAAGGCCCAAAAAAGAGCGTTAAAATAATAGGCATGACGAAAAAAAAATAATAAACATTGCGAATTTTCCTTACATTGCCGAGTATATTTAGCGAGTTGCTTTATAAAGCAGGCACAATTTCCTCAAATAACCGGTGAACAATAATCCCGAACAGCAACTGCCAAGAGGCGTAACGATAAAGCAATAAACCACTGCAGTTGTACAAACATTATGCTGTAAAGCCGAATTCCATACCATGTGTTTTGTAAGCAATAAGAATTGACAAATGTATGACGACAATCGTAAATGACTTTATCTACACTCATATCATAAGTCCTCTATTATGCGTTCAAAACCCGTAGGCAATGACCAGCATTACCTGTGGTAGGTGACAGCGATGACAGCTGTTAATTTTGGAAGATGTTCCAAATTTGGATCTCATTACCTTACAATATTCGATAACGTAATTTCAAAATTACGTTACAGCTGTCATCGCTGTGACCTACTATCACAGGTAAGGTAATGCTGGTCATTTGCCTTTCGGCTTCTGAACCCATCTTAGAGTACTATAATATGTGTGTAGATAAAGTATTGTACGAGACTCTGCGTAATTAGCATAACGCAACCGTCACGTAAACTACTATTATCTATATCCATATCATAACTTCCCTACAACATGTACAGAAACGATAAGCAAATGGCCTATATTAACAAACCTGTATCTGTGGTTGGTTGTACTTAACATTAAAGTATTACATGTCATTAAAGTATCGGCTAACGATGTGGTTGCACATTTATGTTCACATTAAAGTATCGGTGACCGATACGTAAGGCCAACGAGACGAGATAAAGAATGTAAACAAGCTTTCAAAAATCATGTCACTTCGAACGCAATTCAAACCAATCGCGTCACTGGTAGATCACGTGACTCTTCGTATTACATCATCTACCAGTGACGCGATTGGTTTGAATTTCGTTTGAAGTGACATGATTTTTGAAAGCTTGTTTACATACATTCTTTATCTCGTCTCGTTGGCCTTACTTTATATCATAGTATTATAGCCCAGTATCTATGTAATTTTGGGTTTCGTTTTGTATAATAGAATTGCAGGGGAAATAGCGAACCACTTCTACGCGTACGGAATTTGGACCTAAACTTTATAAGACATAAATTTTACTTTAGATTGGAGCAGGTTCCCCCTACGAATTTTATGCCGTTTATTTTTAGGCAACTAGGTCAATGATGAGAAGTTATGGCTGAATTAATAAGTTTTACCGTTCTCTCTGATACTTCAATAACTGAACAAACATTTGTTCAATATATGTGAAAAATATTATCACAAACTTTATGTAAACATATCAAGCAACATGCGTGGTTATACAGACACAATACGAAAATACAGAACAGAAAACTAAGCGTACCTACATAGGCGCCAGACTTATACCCCTGTTCTGGGAGTTAATATTTAAAATCTTGGTTTGTGCCAGTTTTAAGCTAGATCAATCAATATACATGTAAATAAATGACTAGCATACTGAATATGGCACATGGCTTTTATTCCAGAATAATATTGCCTTTGACATGTTAACGTAGTTTTTAGGGTTCCGTAGTCAAATGGCAAAAAACGGAACCCTTATGGATTCGTCATTGTCTGTCTGTCTGTCCGGCCGTATGTCACAGCCACTTTTTCCCGAAACTATAAGAACTATACTGTTGAAACTTGGTAAGTAGATGTATTCTGTGAATCGCAATAAGATTTTCACACAAAAATAGAAAAAAAAAACAATACATTTTGGGGGTTCCCCATACTTTGAACTGAAACTCAAAAAATAAAAACATCAAATGTGGGGTATCTATGGATAGGTCTTCAAAAATGATATTGAGGTTTCTAATATCATTTTTTTCTAAACTGAATAGTTTGCGAGAGAGACACTTCCAAAGTGGTAAAATGTGTGTCCCCCCCTGTAACTTCTAAAATAAGAGAAAGATAAAACTAAAAAAAATATATAATGTACATTACCATGCAAACTTCCACCGAAAATTGATTTGAACGAGATCTAGTAAGTAGTTTTTTTAATACGTCACAAATAGTAAACCGCAATTTACTTTTCACGGAACCCTTCATGGGCGATACCGACTCGCACTTGGCCGCTTTTTTTTAACTCGGCTGTCATTACTGTCAACTAAATAAAGAGCTATTGAAAAGTTGACAATACAAAAATAATATATTCTGACCGAGTAGAATACATAACATAATAAATTATAACTGTACTCTGCCTAACGATACTACAACGTTCGCTGCCGCCGACTAACTAACGTACGCCATTTCAACACCCAAACTGGAGTCATGGGCGCCGAATGAATTTAAATTAAACAAAAAGGCGAGCTTGTTAAGAAATATTATAATTTAGAAGTCAAAAGCGCGACGGCGGCGCCGCCGGAACACCGGCTTCCATATTTGAAAACGGCGGAAGTAACGTAACGAAGCGACGCGAGCGCTCCCGATGCTATACGAACGTAAAATTTTGAACGAGGAACGCTATGAAGAAGACTTTTAACGTCTCTTTTACAAAAGCTTTGTTGGCAAATGAAATATGTTACGTAACGTACATACCTATTGCTTGAATTTCTTCCTTAGTTAAAGGAAGTTTAAACACATGGTACATTAAGGATATTGCAAGTAACTGAGTAGGTTATTTAACTTATGCAGCAAGTTTCCCTAGTAACCAATTAAAGAATAAAGAAACAGGAACCCACACGATCTTTTTTTATTTAAATGAGCACTCGTATGCCCGCTAAAAGGACTGTATCGAATAACCAAGCCCTAGACCAAATGCGTAACGCTAACGTAAACGGTAATCGAAAACTGTTAAAATGAATAGAATTTACACAAGCGCATCAATTCATTATCGATAGCGATGTTCGCAGAATGCATCTTCAAACACCACCCTATAAAGAACGCATCGAAATACCAACCATCCCGTTGTTTCATTAAGGTTGATAATTAAGCCTCGCCGATTAGCATCTAACGATAATTCAATGCCACGTTAAGGCTATAAGCCCTTTCCAACGGTGCTGTTCCGTTGATCTTTACAGCACGTGCCTTTAATATTATGGCGCGTACGTTATTCATAAGTCCCTTTACTTTTTCAACATCGTATCTGATCTAATAGTTATAAAGGAAAAACACTCGTGTTCCCTAAAGAATAAATACTACTTTCCTATATAACTATTCGATAAGATACGAGGTTGAGAAAGTAGGGACGATAATCCTTGCCGAAGGAAATTAACTGCTATTACAGTATACGTATGTACTATTACGTTATGAAACATGTACGACAGTGTCACCGTAACAGAGGGCCCTGCCAAGATGCATTGCGCTAACGTTTCTATTCGTTTCGTTTTTAAACCAATCGCGTCACTGGTAGAGCACGTGACTTTTCGTTTCACGTCATCTAGCAGTGACGCGATTGGTTTAGAAACGAAACGAATAGAAACGTTAGTTAGCGCAATGCATCTTGGCAGGGCCCTCAGTACCTGGAAGACCGAGCGTCGCTCAGGTAGAAAACTAATTTGCTGAAGATGAAAACTTGACACTTCGATTTTTCGCCCTCGTAAACACCCTTACTGCATTCTTTTTCGAAATCGTTAGAGCCGTTTTCGAGAATGTGATTAAAAATATTGCTGGTTTAATAGCACCTATAGGATATATTCAAACAGTAGCAAGTTGGAATCAATAGCATAGAGCAAAATTAAGGGGTAAAAACGTCTAATCGATAAAAAAGGCCTATATTACCCTGTCTTCAGGACAAATACGTGTCAGTCAGTCAGTCATCAGGAGATTTGAATCGATCCGAGAGGTAATGTCTAAAAATTCATCCACGTTTTGTAAGATACATTATTCATAGAATACGTTAGTACATAGGCTATTTCTTATCTGTTAAAAACGTGAGCTAAGCGAGGGCAAGACGCAATACACACACAACATGACAAAACAAACAAAAAAGTAAAATGACATAAGTTAAAACAAAGACACTCGCAAGGCCCTCAGGACAAGCGTGAGACAAACGCCTTTTAATTAATCAAAATAATTAAAAACCACTTCCAGAAGGAACATATCTCTATTTTAAACAAAACGAATGCTCGAATATGCGTCCATTTTGTTATTATAACGAAACATCTGTTGCTTATTAAAATAAAATTAATTTGAAGAGTTCTGTAAGTAAAGTACAGGTACATTCACTAAAGTTGGCACGAATGGAATGAACAAAAGTAATGTCAACTATCACTGTGTGAGTGCCGCTCTTTGAACCGATGTTCGAATTTCAAACCGAAAACCTGTTATTATTTTGCACACTTGTATACTTTCGTTCACTCATTCAATCCATTCGTGCCAACTCTCGTGAATCGACCTGTACGAGTATGTTTAGTTAACTTTTATAATGTACTAGTGACCCACCCTCGCTTCGCTTCGCTTTATGTGAGTTATCTGTAACACGCGTACATAATCCAGAACTTTTTATACATAAAACCCTTCCCCTTGAATCACTTTATCTATTAAAAACTGCATCAAAATCAGTCGAGAACACAGCGGGAGCGACTTCATTCTATACTATCCCCCTTACTAATAAACGTTGAGTAACGGTGGTATAGCTATACAATGTTTTGTCCTTATCTGTCAAATTCAAATGTCTCAATGACAGATAAGGGCAAAACATTGTATAGCTAATACCACCGTTACTCAACGTCTATTAGTAAGGGGGTATGTAAAGTAGATTTATACTATCATTCTTAATCTGCACCACTATTTGTGATGTCACACTCGTCATGTTATAAAGTTCATTGCCCGGTATAAGGTAAACTTGGGCACATTGCATTAGGTTCATAAATAACTTCTAATTCCACAGCTATCGTCTAAAAGTGGACCACGAACGTACATAAAACGGGAGGCAATCAAGTGACGTTTACGATGTAGGGTGATTATTATTAACTTATTTTAAACTGTCGCCAAAAAAGCAAGCTTTCAAAACCCGACTGTTGCTAACCAACTTTAAATGGTCCTAAATGATCATTCATAATGAAAAATGATGAAAGAAATCTAAAGATGATTTTTAAATCCCTATTCAATGTTACCCCACTTGTCATATTTGGTCGACTTTTTAATTTGCACAATATGGAGTCTTGTTGCCGCCATATTGAATTTTGATTACTGTCATATCTTCAGTGACACTCACCAGATTAAGACAAATTTATTGACATCAGAATCATCAAAATCGGACAACAGGGTTAGTTTTTATAGTGACGCAAAGGAACAAACATACATATATAGGCTGTGAAACACATTACCCTCCTCCTTCGGCAGTCGGGTAAAAAGAGAGGTTTTGTAAGTAAGTTTAAAGTGTGTACGGATGTAGTGACTAGTGAATAATCCTTTCTCATCGTTTTTGCTCGGGTAACTTCGTATTTATCTTGCTTTCTCAAGTAGCTTCAATACCCATCAATAAGCCAACAGAGGAAGCTATATAAATACGAAGTTATCCAACAAAAAACGATGGGAAAGGATTATTCACTACATCTGTATCTGTGGCATCATAGCGCCGAAACGGATGGACCGATTAGGATGCGTTTTTTTTGTAACAAAGCTAATTTAGGGCCAGTACAGACGGACAGCATTTGAACTGCAACCCAGCTGCAAAATGGCAGTTCAAGGGCAGTTCTTGTAACTGGTGTTGTTCAGTTGATGTAACTGCAAGCCAACTGCGCAGCCCGCTTAGGTTGACTGCACGCCAACTGCAAGCGGACTGCGCAGTTGGTTTGCAGTTTCAATTCACACAGCGGGTCTCAACTCCATGTTAAAACACCCGCCGAACTCCCGACCCGCCTGGCGCACGACACGCTCCCGCCCGCTGTGTGAATTGCGCATTAATTGGGATGGTTGTTAGCCGGATTTCGTTTAATGGCCTGTTGTTTGATCGGTAGTTAAACTAACTAATGGTCAAAAAACGTTACTAATGGTTAAAATCTCAATGAAATATGCCAAATTTTCCATTCCTTTTTCGAATTTTAACAATTAGTTAGTTTGACTACTGATCAAACAACAAGGCCTAAGAGATATCTGCTCTGAGGGCCCTGTAAAGATGCACTACGCTAACTAATGTTTCTATTCGATTCGTTTTTAAACCAATCGCGTCACTGGGAGATGACGTGATACGAAAAGTCACGTGGTCTACCAGTGACGCGATTGGTTTAAAAACGAATCGAATAGAAACGTTAGTTAGCGTAGTGCATCTTTGCAGGGCCTGAAGGGCCTGAAAGAAGTGATTGCTATTTCATTGGCCCATCGGGCATCGGTATTTATTTTTCTATTTCTTTTTAAAGTCAAAAGATTTAGTCAGGCTTTCATTGCGAGCGGAGCGGAGTACTATCGCGATCGTTAAATTGTGACCCGTTTCAAGAAAATAGGCTTGAAGTCGTCAATGTCATTAGAGATGCCAAATCATCTGTAACTCATATGGGACTCAACCTTATTGTTGTAGAATGTCAGAATGACTTTGGACCTAAGGTGGGTCAAAAATTAAAGTTCGTGACTGTACGGACTCTGTTTAGCATACATCGGTGACTTCAAGTTTTTCCAGCGCGAACAAACATTTTGAAATCACCGTTGTATGCTAAACGGAGTCCGTACGGGGTCCGCCGCGTTAGCAGTGGAAACCTTGCTTTAGGCTGCGGCTCCACTGAGGCGGAGACGAGCGGAGCTGTGCCAATATTAACCAATAGAAGGCGCATGCGGTCACGTCGAGTGCGCCTTGCGTACGCTAGTTTAGATTCTATTGGTTAATATTGGCACAGCTCCGCTCCACTCCGCTCGTCTCCGCCTCAGTGGAGCCGCAGCCTTAGATCGACTATTGTTTCAAAGCCGTCTGCCTCAGTTGGAAAACGGGCCGAAACAAGTGCTCGACGCTGAAATCGACGTTCAACTCATAAATCAAGAATAACTCTCGCCAGATGTTAAATTAACAGTAGCACAGTTCCGGCTGTGCAACGAATCAGCCGTTTTGTATGGAGTTTATGGGCTCGTTCAATCTTAGGCGTATTTATTAGGCAAGCTCATGCTCTCTTCCTGAGCGGATGACATACAGTTTAATCTCTATTATTAAAACACGTGTCCAGATGGGTACAGTCGAGAGTACACTTTAGTACCTTGTCTATTTAATGTAATGTTTAAACTGCCATATATGAATTGTCATAGATATTAAAGTGACAAGGTGCTAAAGTGTACACATATTTATGAACTCGACAGTACTCTAACTCAGCTGCCGTAATACCAAAGAAGGCGGCTAACTACAATGTAGTAGTCAAAGCATTCTATACTCTATTAGTAGCCACATTAAATTGAAAATGCTATACTATCACTATGCAGTTAGCCGCTTTCTTTGACATAACGTCAGTGTAGCACGTATTGTCGTTTATAATAAAGAAGTAGATTATACTAAATGCTACTTAATTAACCTTAACATATCTGCTGGCCTAATATGGTTGCTTTTATCGCGTGAAAAATTGTGGATAAATCATCCGTCACTTTCGTACTTATATACCTACCTGCGTGTCAGAAAGTGACGGATGTTTTATCTACAATTGTCACACGATAATCGCAACGATCGCCCCCTGATTCTGACAACATTTAGTCTAAATCGTGCAAGTGTCGACCAGAGGGCCCTGCAAAGATGCACTACGCTAACTAACGTTTCTATTCGATTCGTTTTTAAACCAATCGCGTCACTGGTAGACCAAGTGACTTTTCGTATCACGTCATCTCCCAGTGGCGCGATTGGTTTAAAAACGAATCGAATAGAAACGTTAGTTAGCGTAGTTCATCTTTGCTAATATAAACTAACGTGCGCAAGGCGCGCTCGACGTGACCGCATGCGCCTTCTATTGGTTAATATTGGCACAACTCCGCACAGCTCCGCTCGTCTCCGCCTCAGTGGAGCCGCAGCCTAAGCTCTAGGCTTGTACTATGGGTACTAGACAAAGATATAAATACTTATATACAGAAATATATACTTAACTTGAAACAAATATTCACGCTCATCACACAAACATCTGCCCTTACCGGGATTTGAACCCAGGACCGCTAGCTTCGTAGGCAGGGTCACTACCAACTAGGCTAGCGCGTCGTCTTCCCGTGGATGTCGTAAGGGAATAAAGGCTAGTAGTACTGTTAGGAGATGGGCTTGCACCCTGTCACTAATACGCTGCACGGGTAGCACAAGTTGTATTTTCTCGCTTGTCGCTCAGTGCGTCTCTATCGTTACGGACTAGATAGGAAGGGAGATCCGAGCGACAAAGAAGTCGCGGGCATCTTGTGCTAGCCGTGCTGGTAAACATCTTAGCCTCTTTACATTATCAAAAAATATTGAACACTTATTTTTCCTCTTGTCCATTAAACAAAAAATGACGAAGATACAGTGCGTTGAAGTTTCGCGTGACGTCACGCCGTGGCACGCTTTATACCACGTTGTGACGTCACGAGCCCCCACTCCCGAACTTTGATGCGCGTTATATTTGTCAATTTTGATTGATTTGAAAAAGCAAAAAATACGTGTTCAATATTTTTTGATAATCTTACTGACGGACTAATTAGAATGATTACTTTTTTACCCAGGACACACCCCTATTGTGCATAATGGGATTACAGAATTATCAACAAGTTTTTAGAGTTGTTGGTAATTCTGTAGCTCTGCCTACTCTAAACTGAAGGTGAGAGTTTATGTATGTGTGTATAAACAAGCCCTAGTCAGAATAAGACTGATTAGCCAACTAGCTCTAATTTATCGTTAGTTAGCAATCTCGAGACGTCACTCGGTGGCGATCAGTGACAAAACAAGTTACTTAACGTTAACGTAAACGATATTGGAAAACTGACAAAATGTATGGAATACATTATGGTAGACAATATAAACGCCCGTCTCGCACTTGACCAGTTCTGTTTTAATCGGCAGTATTCCACTACGCCTTTGTCCGACAGCGTCTCTTGGATTGCTGGCGATCATAAGCGTTGATTACTTTCTATCCAGTGTGGCATGCCCGTTTGCATCCCTTTCATGGAGAACAAAGCAACGAGAACGCACGGTTCTTTACTTGGCAATCGGCACTCGTTATTTTTTACATTATTGCAAATAACGAATAAAAGAAAAAAAAAGCAGGCTTTAAAAAACCCGACTGTTGTTGCTAACTAACTTTAAATCCTTATAAATCCTAAATTATCGTTCAAAATGAAAAATGATTAAAGAAACCTGAATATGATTTTTAAATACCTATTCAATGATACCCCATTTGTCATAGTTTGTCGACTTAATTTTTTATATTTTTTACAATATGGCGTCTAGTTGCCGCCATATTGAATTTTAAACACCGTCATATCTTTAGTGACACTCACGAGAATAAGACAAATCGATTGACATAAGAATCATCAAAATCGGTCCACGCGTTTAGTTTCTAGAACGCCACAAAGGAACAAACATACATATATAGGCTGTGAAACACAATACCCTCCAGCAGTCGGGTAAAGCAAATGTCAAATAAGTTTGTCATTCAGAATGAATGAATGACGTGTGAAGACGGAGACTACTTGTCGAAGTTTTGACAGCTCTTATTTACTTGACAGTAACGGCGGCCGAGTTAAAAACAATATCATAACAAGTCAAAAGCAATACGGTTCAACCGTGTTGAATACCTCTAGAGACCCTGTTTAAAGATTAAATGTCAGTACCGATAGTCAATTATTTCTGTATTCAATTAGTTAAATGTATCACACGCCGTTTAGGTGTATCACCAAGCCACATTGCCTCTTATCAGCTAACAGCTGGCTACGGAAACGAGGATATAACCATATTTGCAAATAGTTTAAAATCCGATCGTCGCTATTAAAATATCTATAATCAAAAAGTAAACTTTAGCTACTATGAACAATTTTGTAATGGTGTAAAGATTGCATTTAATTGTATTTTTTTAATACATACACACACAGATGTCGTCGTAAGAGACGACTAAGGGAATAAAGGCTTGTAGTACTGTTAGGCGATGGGCTTGCAACCTGTCACTAATGCGCTGGTAAACATCTTAGCCTAATTGTGCAAATTGTGGTTATAGAATTATCAACAAGTTTTTAGAGATGTTTGTAATTCTGTAGCTCTGCCTACCCCACTCTGGGAAGTGGGAACGAAGGCGTGAGATTTTTTAATATTTGAAATATATTTGCGATCCTCATAACGAGCCCTTTCATTTGATATATGACAAAGAAAGGCTTGCAAAACTTTTTTTTTAATTTAGTTTTTTAATTTAATTTAATTACTTTGCACACCTGTGTTTAGGTCATAGTATTACACCTTCCTACCAAATGTCACCTGGTTTGGTCCAGTAGATTCGGAGCTAATTGGCTGTGACAGACAGATGGACAGACAGACGCACGAGTGATCCTTAAAAAAAGCAAGTTCGCATTTCTGACGAGTTTTAATTTCAATATGGAAACAAAGGCTTCCGAGACCGTAGATAACGTTCCGTTCAAAACGAAATGTAAATAGAAACCTTTGAAAAAACTGAGCCGCCGCTACAAAAATAACACCAAAGGGAAATATTCAAAAATGTAGTTTGAAATACAAACAGCGGGGATCCGATTTCAGTTTCTGTAATAGCAAAGAATTATTGCGTATTTGATGCAAAGATACCGGTTTTGTTTGATGTTATTGTATATAGTGAAGTCTCATTAAACGGCTACTGAAGTATCGATATACATTTTATAAGATTTTTATTTTCTCAAACGAGCTTGGAAACGATGGCTTCTTTTTAAAATCTAAGTCGCGATGCGTCTCATTTTCTTTCTAGGAGTGAAATAAATGTATGACCTATTTTAAATAAAATGGAACGAACCATGAAAAAAAAAAAGTTTAAAAAAACAAAAGCCCGCCTTCAAAAATGCAAAAAATAACTTCTTTTAAAATGATAGGTCAGTCCAACTGCATTCGGCTTTTGGTTTAAAATATTGCGGGACGCCGACTTCAGTTGGACTGACCTACCATTTTAAAAGAAGTTATTTTTTGCATTTTTAAAGTCGGGTTTTTGTTTTTTTTTTTTTAATTTATTTTTTTCCTTTGTTGTAATCCTATTTATGCTGTTACGCACTCCACTTTTAAATATTAATGAGAAACTATAGAACATTTCAAGCTCGCCGCAGACAACGCCGCGGGAATGTCATTTAGTCATATTTAAACCTAAATGGGCTTCGTCATAGTCGCTCAACTATCTTAATCGAAATATCTTATCGCCATCCTTCAAATATGTACCGTTAAGGAGTTCCGGTGGCCATCTGTGGTCTTCATCATCAGTTCCACTTCACCATATAGTACTTTTCAAAAGGAAATGCACGAGTTACAGTGAAAAATACCAAAATCGCTATAGGTGTGCCTATAATATTTGAGGAGTTCTCTTGATTTCTCCAAGATCCCATCATCAGATCCTGACGTGTTGACAATGGGACCAACTAGAAAGTATACCCATTCAAACAACGAAAAAATTTTTCAAATCGGTCCAGTGGTCTTCGAGTAATCGGGGAACATACATAAAAAAAAACCCGACGAATTGAGAACCTGCTTCTTTTTTTGAAGTCGGTTAAAAACAAATCGATTTACCATTATAACTCCATATTCGCGTACTTTTGAAGGTTGAGCCTAGTCATATTATTTATTTATACACTTTATCATTGTCTTCATGTCCATTTTAAGGTAGTAATCTCTATTTAATATTGTTTTTTTTTTTATGAAATCACATTCGCTGTAAAAACCATTACACTGACAGAGTCTTGTCATAAAGATATTTTTTTCGAACTATTTCTGACATTGAAAATGTAGTGAGGTTTGATAGATTTGATTGATAAGTGATTTTTTCGTCTCCGTCGCACCCAGCACAATAACACGACGATGATGATGATGATGAACATATATCCAACCTTTTTAATAAAATAATTAGAGGTAACATTATTCTCATTACTATTTCATCCTCTATCTACACACAAGTACAGTCAGGTATACTTGTTATTGTCATTGGCTGTCTGAATAGGAACAGACTTTAATAATCAACGGTCAATAGACAATTAAATTTAGCTCTAGTATATCGATAGTTCGGATATCGATAAATAAGAAATCACTATCATTAAGTAATGTAATTGTATTAATGTAATGAACCTCTGTTGTTCGATAAATAATTGGATATAATTTACGTGCTTTCAGTGGCTGTAGCTCGAGCAGCACGAACAATGGCCTTGACTATCGGAAAGCGTGTACGATTTTACCTTTTATCGAGTGAGTAGCGTTAACGTATTGTCATTGAGAAAAAGAAGACGATCGTTATCAGCGCCCTCTAGTCTGTATTTGGGTCATACACACTCGAAAAAACAAAAGTTGTCTTTCACGTGGTCAACATTTAAAGCGCAATTCACACAGCTGGCGGGAGCGGGTCGTGCGCCGGGCGGGTCGGAAGTTCGGCGGGTGTTTTAACATGGAGTTATATGGAAGCATTCACACACGCGGCGGGACGGGTCGGGCGCGGGTCGGGACCGCCGCACCAGCCGCCCGCCACTACCAGCGCGAGGGTGCGGCGGGTCCGTCGCGGGTCCGTCGCGGGCCCGCCGCGGGCCCGTCGCGCGTCGGTCGCGGGCGTCCTTGGTCGTAATAAAACGCATTCTCCGATAGGCATTCTCACAGAGCGCGTTGTAAATTCTACTCTATGTCTCTCCATTAACATCCGATCCCAAATGCCCGCCTGCGATCACCCGCGCACACCCGCGTGGGGCCCGCGGCGTTTCGGCGACGGGCCCGCGACGGGCCCGCGACGGGCTTGCGACGGACCCACCGCACCCGCGCGCTGGTAATAGCAGGCCCGCAGACCCGCTCCCGCCCGCTGCGTGAATTGCGCTTAAAGGCTTGTGTGCTTGTAAATTATGTTTTTATCTGATAGGACTAAAGTAGACCTGACGCTGTTTATGCGGATGCGGGTTCAGCTAGAAAATTAGGCCTTAAAAACGTTAACTTTGAGTATGTCCACAGGAAAGACTCTAACCTAAATCTGAGTATGACCCATTGAGTACTTGAAAACATTACGTATGGTTAAACGAGTAACTTTACGCTCCACGCGCTTCTGTAACGTCATTTTTAACCGACTTCAAAAAAGGAGGAGGTTATACGTTCCACTGTATGTATTTTTTTTTTATGTATGTTCACCGTCAATTGTCGACCGATTTCAAAAATTTTTTTTGGTTTGATACTGTATACTTCCGAGGTGGTCCCATTGTCACCAAATCTGTATCTGATGAGGGGATCAGTGAGGAATTGAGAGAACTCCTCAAATATTGTAGGCAAACATATAGCGATTTTAGTATTTTTAGTAACAAGTCCAGCATTTGCATTCAGAAAGTATCATTTGGTGTGGTGGAACTGATGATGAAGACCACAGATGGCCACCGGAACTCCTCAATGGTACCGATTTCAAGGGTGGCGGTAAGATATCTCGATTAAGATAGTTGAGCGACTACCTACAACGAATAATATTTACTTGTTGAAATATGACTATGACTTTCCCGCGGCGTTGCTTGCGGCGCGCTTGATATAAGTTAAAGTTTCATTTCAACTAAGAAGTGGGACTACGTAACAGCGTATTATGATCACTAAAAAGTATAAAATAAAATAAATGTTTTAAAAAACAAAAAACCGCCTTCAAAAACGCAAACGACATCAGTTGGACTAACCTATTAGGTGCCTACAATTTTAAAGAAGTTATTTTTTGCGATTTTGAAGGCGGTTTTTTGTATTTTAAAACATTTATTTTTGTCAAAGTTTTGATAGCTCTAATTTACTTCACAGTAATGCAGAGTTAAAAAAACCGGACAAGAGCATGTCTGACCATGGTCAGTGTGGGGTTCCGAAGCCGTTAATACACAAAAACCATCTCAAAAAACCAGAAGTATGAAGTAATTCTCTATTTAAAGTTATTTGGTCATTTTAGTACCTATGTATAAACACTTTAGTCACCTGCATCTCAGGGACCAATCAAGTCTACTTACTGCCGCACTCAGAGACGTCAATTAAATTTAATGCTTGATTAAAGTTGCATCTGTCACTTTCTTTGCTATAGTAATAGAATAAGACAAAACATCACTAAACTAGCATTAAACTTAATTGACGTCTCTGAGTGCGGCAGTTAGTCGTCATAGTTTTCCTTTAAAATTCGTTATTTGTGCTTTCATATAAGATATTTTTCTGATTTTTAGTATTTGTAGTTTTGGCTGTAGGGGGGGACACTTGACTCTAACAAAAAATTAGCGCTTTAAAAAGAAAAAGAAACATACATTTATTTACTACACACATAAGACACACAGAAAACAAAAGTATAAACAGAAAACAGCAATAAAATAGCAGTGAGTGGTCTTCGCGGCAGTGAATCGGACACTGGCTCAGCATAATGCTGAGGTGTTAAACACCTGCAGCGCTGATTTTCAGCCAGCTCCGTTTGTGACAGACGGACGGTACGCTAAACGAATAAATATATACTACCAAACAAATACTTATAGATAGTGACAGAATAAATACAAAAACTACATGCAAATACCTTACAGAAATATAATATTTAAAATAAATATACCTACTTAGCCAGTATACAGCATCGACCGTTTGGCACAATTCAATAAACAAAAAACAAAGAAAACTAAACAAAGCTTTAAAGCTTAATATTGGATAAACGGATCCCTTAATTGATCCGACAAACACGCAATATTTTTAAAAGACCTATCCAACGAAACCTACCCACTATGGGGTAGTCGAGAAAAAAATAATACATCCCCACGTTACATGTAGCCCTACATGTAACAGGAACACAAAAAAAAAATCACGCCACTGCTCGGAAATGTGGCGAAAGATGGTCTGTGCTTGGTCCCCAAAACAATCAATAGTTGTACATTGAATGAGCAGGCCTACTATGAATTTAAACTGACCAAAAATCTTAACATTGTTGGTCTGTTCCATTGAGCAAGTCGATCAATCACATCGGTCCGCTGATCACTGATTCGACCAATCAGAACACGACTTGTGCTGCATATGACATTAAATTGGCCAATGAGAAGTCGTTTTATTTTTTTAATAATATTCATCCCTTCGCGGATAGGCAAAGGAATCAGATTCCATAAAGCCATATATGATTGTTTTTAATTATCTGAAAGTTCTGTCACGGTCAGAGTCGTCAGTTTCAAAAACGCCTTTAAATGACTGGGCATTAAGAACGGTATCGTTACAAAAAAAGTAAAAATTGGCGGCAGAGCGTAATTTTTTTAGTGTGTTACAAATTTGTATAATAATTGATTTTTATTTTCTCGCAGTAGTCGTGAAAAGCACTGTGTTAAGCCTCGGCCGAAAGTGCCTCTGCTACGCATCGGCCCTCGAACTAACTCGTCCATCTATTGCTTACTTTCTAACCTCTACAGCAATGTACTATTTTTCAAGATTTTATTTTACCGCTTTGTTGACATGACTAATATTGTATATTCATGCCAAATTACAGCTTTGTAGGACTAAGAGTCTCTGAGCCATGCTGCGGACGGACGGAAGAACGGACATGGCGAAACTATAAGGGTTCCTAGTTTGACTACGGAACCCTAAGAAACTATAACACGTCAAAGGCAATATGATTCAACGAGCGAGCTAAGCTATAAATAAAAGGTACGTCAAAGGCAATATGATTCAACGAGCGAGCTAAGCTATAAATAAAAGGTACGTCAAAGGCAATATGATTCAACGAGCGAGCTAAGCTATAAATAAAAGGTTTCTACACTGCAATTATCTCAAGGAAAAGTTATAATGGCTATAACTAAAGTGATCAACTTAGGAACTTGGCTACTTGGAGTACACCGGAGAGAGGAAATTGGGTCGCACGTACTAATGTATTCCAACCGTGGCCCATATTCATCCGACTTGAGCGTAACTTGGCTTGTTGGAAACTGTGCCGCAGAAGTTAATAGAGATAGCTGGCGGAGAAGTGTAAACTGGTAAAATTAACTATGAGAAAGGAAGCACAACACAAGTTTATATTTAGCTTCGGCCTTGTGCGTATTTTTATTACGTGTCAAGGATAAATCAAGTACACATGGCGCCGCGCCTAAGGCTGCGGCTCTACTGAGGCGGAGATGAGCGGAGTGGAGCGGAGCTGTGCCAATATTAACCAATAGAATCTAAACTAACGTGCGCAAGGCGCATTCGACGTGACCGCATGCGACTTCTATTGGTTAATATTGGCACAGCTCCGCTCCGCTCCGCTCGTCTCCGCCTCAGTGGAGCCGCAGCCTAATGGTACGTGGATCTAAGTTTTTTTTAATAGACATTTGCATTCTCAACTTTACTGCAATGCTAACTCAGAGAAGTCAATTAAATTTAATGCTTGTTTAGTGACTTGCTTATTCAATTGCTATAGCAATGAAAGTGAGTGCAGCAACTTTAATCAAGCATTAAATTTAATACCGGCAGTAAGACTTCTAATGCGTTGCCAACCCTGGGGACTAAGGTGGAATGCCATGCCATACTCCGTTTGTTTAGCTACAAAAAATGTAAACAATCCAAACCACGTGGCATTGTTAAACGGCCAATCAAAACTGTTTTATCGCACTTTGACGTATCAGTGTTCTGCTTCTATTGGCTGACGAACTATATCACGTGTTTGTTTTGTTTACATTTATTTAAGTACTTAAACAAACGGAGTATATTAAATTCACAGGTTGTCTTATCCACACAATAATGCGACAACCATGTCTGTACCTAAATACTTGCGTACATTAAATTGTATCATAGTATTTTTATGGAACGTATTTCCGGAATAAAATTACTTCATCACAATTCACTCATTAAACTTTTTTTTGCTTCTAACTGAGAGCGGAAGCGGAGCGGTGTGGTGCTTTCCCATAATAAGAAGCGTTTTGAAAGCGTGGCGGTGGCGGTTTTAGGTACGGTAGGCCCCACACCGCGCCATCCCGCTAAGTCCTGTGGGTCTAACCGTTTCTATTTAGCACTACCTGGTACCGTAGATCACGTGATACGAACAGTCACATGATCTACCAGTGACGCGATTGGTTTAAAAAAAACGAGCAAGTGCATGTCGGACCATGCTCAGTATAGGGTTCTGAAGCCGTTACTACAAACAAATTAGAGCTCGCGAAAAACTTAACTTTGCCGTTGGAAAAGTGTTTTCCCCATACATCGACATACGTCGCGGTCATTTTACCAACACCGCAATAAGTTTTAAGGTATAAACATTTAAACCGTTTGTTACTCAAGAACCAATGAAGTCTACTTAGTCGTGATAGTTTTCCTATTAAATTCATTATATTTGCTTTCATTTAAGATATTTTTCAGATTTTTAGTATTTGTAGTTTTGGCTGTATGGGGGGAGGGACACTTGACTCTAGCAAAAATTAGCGCTTTAAAGCTTAATATTTCATAAACGGATCCCTTAATCGAAACATTGTTTTCACAAACCGCAATATTTTTGAAAGCCCTATCCAACGACACCCCACACCACGGGGTAGACGAGAAAAAAAAAACATCCCCGCGTTACGCGTACGCGGTACGTTGTGGGCGTAACTAATATGTATATTCATGCCAAATTACAGTTTTCTAGTACTAAGAGTCTCTGAGCTAGGCTGCGGACGGACGGACGGACGGACATGGCGAAACTATAAGGGTTCCTAGTTTGACTACGGAACCCTAAAAACGAAACGAATAGAAACGCTAGTAAGCGTAATGCATCTTGGCTAGGGCTTCTGGGGGCCTAGGCTGTATTCATAACGGTAACGTTAGCATTATTATTCAATCTTAAACATCGTGGTGCGTACGCGTCAATTTTGTAGTAAATTATGGTGTTGGCGTTACCACTACACACAGAGTCCGCAACTCTCAAGTAAAGCTATTAACTAAGAACGGGGCAGTTAGCGTTTATTTGCTAACGATAACCAGACTCCAGTTTGGCGGTTAATCGCAAACAAGCGGACACAGTGCTTGTTAGGATTGGCAGCGAAGAAATAAATCATAGGACCATGATAAAACGCATCGCGTCGTGTCTGCTGAACGCCCTCTCATCGCAAAGACGAGAAGAGAAATTTTAGGTTAATTTATAGGTAAAAAAAAATTAAAAAAAAATTTTAGACATTTTTTTTTCTTAATTTTTTAATTAATTACGGCAAAAATGTCATTTTGTTTACATAAAAACACGATTTTCTCAAAATTTTGTACATATTTCACTATTTTTTTTTGCTTATTATTATTCCTCGTTTAATTTTAGATCTAAAAAGGTTAAATAAAAAATTGAAAAATATCTGCGAAATTTTGAGAAAATCGTGTTTTTATGAAAACAAAATTACATTTTTGCAGTAATTTTCCACACAAAAAGCAGTTACTCAGTTATTTTTTTTAATTGGTCTAATATTGATATCAATTATTATAAACCTAACTAATGTCAATACTATGCATTTTGTTTTATATTTTTTGGGCTATTAGATCAAAAGTTACACCGTCACAAGTAAATGTCTGTGAACCTAGCATATCAATTTCTGGAATCTCAAAATTTAAACACAGTTCTAGTAGCAACCCCAATAGTTCTATAGTTGTACATATTTATTTTCGATAGTTCTGCGTGTACTACCCAAACTTAAGTGTACTACCCAAACTTTAATAAAAAGTTTGACGATCTGTAAAAAAAAACCAGCGGCAAAAAAATAAAAAAATAAAAATTGTTTTACCGATAAATTAACCTAAAATTTCATCCCTTTCAATATGTACAGTTTATCGAGTACCACCCTGTAGATTCCCGCCACTCCCTTTGGGGGTCGATTTTCGGAATCATTTGTTAGTCCACCTACCCACCCAAGGAATTCTCCCTTCAAATTTCAAGCCTAGGTCCCATCGGTTTTGTCTGTGCGTCGATATGTCAGCCAGTTTCTACTTTTATATCCTCGTGAGACCAACCAACTTGGTCGGGGTTGGCCGTCGCTTCTGACGTTCCGCGCGCCTGTTGTTGCAGCCGGTCGGCCGTGTAAATTAAGAAAATGCCTCGTTGCGTGATAATAAACTGCAATAGCCCAAAAAAGTGACGACATTCAATCGATTTTTCGGAAAACCGTAAGTTCTCTTCTTTTGGTGTGTCCCAGTTGGTAGCAAGTGATACGGTTGGTTTTCATGAGGTGTTTACTTTATCTATGTGTATTCAGAGATGGGCATTATTCGAATAAAAAATAATTCGTAATATTTTTATTCGCGAATAATTTATTCGTCGAATAATTTATTTGCGAATGATTTATTCGCGAATAGTTTATCCACGAATGAATCATTCGACTACTTTTCGAATAACAAATAATTTATTAATTTATTAGAGAAAAATGGAGTAGGTATAATAAGTAGTACATAATAATTATTCGTGGCAATTCATACAACGAATAATTTATTCGAATAAGAATAATCATTCGAGAATTTCATTCGTTATTCACGAATAATTTGGTTATTCTTATTTGTTATTCGTCAATCGAATAAATTTTGCCCATCTCTGTGTGTATTTATCTGTGCTCGGTACAGTCTGAATTGTGTTGTTGCATTTTCGCAGTGGTCGTATGCATGCGAAACACGGAAGCCTCACCGCAAATAGGGCAAAGCTAAACAATCCCGCGCATCGCATGCTGTCCACATTCCGGACTGGGAGGGAGGGGGGATAGAGTTCAACCGAGGGTCAAAATGTGATCTCAACCGACAAAGTACCGGGCGGATATTCTAGCCGGGAAAATCCATATCGTCTTTGAACTGTTATGGTATTGTTTTTTCTACCACTAACTCGGAAATGTTGTTGTAAAAAGAGATCCCGAAAGTTTCAAATAAAAAAAATATCAACGGCAGTGACCGCGAAAATGTATTAAATTTCATTACATATCACTTTTTTACTTTTTAAAACAATTTTTAAATTAGGATAACTAACTCCAAACAGCCAAACAATCGTACAACCAAAATTCTTCCATGTTTATTTTACTTTTTTAAAATAACACAGACTAAAAAAGTATCTTTATTTTTTTATTCGCGTTGTAAACATACTGCCGAAATAATCGAAACGCGTAACAAATGTTACAATTTAAGCTCTAATTTATTCAAATTAGATTTATTACGTTTTTTGTGATTTCATACTAGTACTAAGTCGTACCTGTTTCGAATGTAAATAGAATTACGCTGCCCTCCTAAGCAAAAATGCAGTAACAAAATTCAATAGTCAAAGCAGATTCAACTCTCTTCTGTTTGTAACTAGGTTGCAATTTCTACAGATGTTTTGTCTGAGATATTGCCATTATGCTTAGTAGGGCAGTACGAGTATGATAATGATATGGCGACAATGTTCTTTGATTTTCAAGAAAATTTTGTGACTGTTTAATAAATAATAATTAACAACTAGCTTCTGCCCGCGACTTCATGCGCGTAGATTTCGATTATGGTTATCAACTCGGGAACTTTTAGTTTTTGCACGATGAAAAGTAACCTATGTGTTAATCCAGGGTATGAGCAATCTCCATTTCAAATTTCATCCAAATCCATCCAGCCGTTGCAGCGTGAAGGAATAACAAAGTAACACACACACACACACACACGCACACTAGGGTTGTGTAGTACATGTACCAAGAGCCAAAAAGAATTAATTCCCGTCACTGTACTAGAACGAACTATTCCGTGAAGTTTATGCTCTTAGTTCATTTAGTACTCGCGGAGCAAGAACCGAACAGAGCAGGCAGAGCAGAGTGACACTGACAGCGAAGCCGGCCATTCATTCGGTCAAAGGAGCATGAACAGACCAGTTTCGTTCAGTGTACTAGTGTACTAAAAGAACTAAAAGACCGAATTAGTACATGGGAGCGATTGTACTAGTTTGGAGCGATCCGCTCAGTGAACGAGCGCGCGCAACCCTAACGCACACACACACACAAATTTTCGCATTTATAATATTAAGGATTGTGTTATATTTCTCGCAATGTTGGAGAAAAGCACTATACAAGCCTCCGCTGGGCCGGGCGGTAGCTCTTGCTCGACTTTGACAGTTTCCAAAAATGGTTTACGTTAGAGTTTAACCCTCTGCGACCGACGTGACGTCTAATAGACGTCACCAAAAAAAAAACGCCGAATAGCTTGATATAGCTCTGTATCGCTCAGTACCTTCTTCTAACGCCTCGCGGCATTGTAAGTTAACCTTGTGAAAATTACCTGTTTTTTTTTACCTTATTCAAGTTAATTACATTTTTTTATTTTAATCCATATACTTAAACGTGTTTATTATAAATTCCGGATTAAAATTAAATAGTCATGCTATGCACTCAGAGATGGGCATTATACGAACAATTATTTATTCGAATAATCATTCGAATAATAAATAATTCGTAATATTTTTATTCGCGAAGAATTTATTCGTCTAATAATTTATTTGCGAATGAGTTATTCGCGAATAATTTATCCACGAATGAATCATTCGACTACTTTTCAAATAACGAATAATTTATTAATTTATTAGAGAACAATGGAGAAGGTACAAAAGTAGTACATGATAATTATTCGTGGCAATTCATTCAACGAATAAATTATCCGCGAATAAATTATTCGCAAATGAATTATTCGACGAATAATTTATTCGAATAAGAATAATCAAACGATAATTTCATTCGTTATTCGCGAATAATTTGGTTATTCTTATTCGTTATTCGTCATTCGAATAATATTGCCCATCTCTGTATGCACTTAATAAACAATTCTTAACTTATCATTAAACCATTAGTATTTTTTCTATATTCTATCAAAAATGACGTCTAACAGACTCTACGCCAGTAGAATGTTTCTAAAACAGTCACCACAGTTGCAGAGCGTTAAATTGCCTAGGCTCACTGATTATTTATTTACTCGCACTCCGGATCGATTATCGGCATTGTTAACTCGATGCGCTCACACCGATGCGTGACGGGCGAGTGAATAATTGCGCACACGCATATGAAAGTGAAACTATATCACCGGCGCGACCGACGTTCACGCAGGTGCCCGAATGTAGAAGACCCCGTTATCAAACGTTCCGAGGCCGTTTGAAAATCGAAGTACGAAGTTACGAGGGCTGCTACTTATGTAACCGGAATAGAAAAAAATAACAAACGTATATGACTAAATATGGTTTTATTGTTTTTCAAAATATTCTCCCTTATGATCGATGCACTTTTGCATACGTTGAAACCAATTTTTAAAACATTTTTTCCACTCTGACTGAGGTATCTCCAAAACGTGCTGTTTGAACGCGTCGACTGCATCTTCACGGGTCGAAAATCGTTGACCACGTAATTTATTCTTTACATTTGGGAATAAATAGCAATCATTGGGTGCCAAATCAGGGCTGTACGGCGGATGACCCGTTAATTCTATATTTTGACCTTCCAAAAATCGAGTCGTTTCGCGTGATGTATGACAGCTGGCATTGTCATGGTGAAGAACGATTCTGCGTCGCTGGTTGTTTTTACGTATTTCTTCAAATACCTCCGGCAAACAAATGGTCGTGTACCATTCCGAATTAACCGTTTAACGATTCTCTAGTGGCACTGTAGCCACATGGCCATTAATACCGAAAAAGCAGGCGACCATTTGCTTCAAGGTGCTTTTTGCACGAGTTACTTTCGTAGGGTTCGGCTCATTTTGAAACACCCACACTGTTGATTGTTGTTTAGTTTCCGGATCATACGCATAGATCCAGGATTCGTCACCTGTGTAGATATTATAAACAGCTTTTGAGTCACCACGGATATATTTTTTTAACATTTTCTTGCACCATTCGACGCGAGCCTCTTTTTGATCCTTAGTTAAATTGTGAGGGATCCAACGGGAACAAATTTTTTTTACAGCTAAATGATCATGTAATATCTTATTAATGCTCGTCATACATATGCCCAGAGTCGCCTCTATCTCGCGATATGTAACATGACGGTCATGCATTATAAGTTTTCGCACAGCTTCAATATTTTGTGGTACAACGACCGATTTCGGGCGACCTTCCTTAACTTCGTCCGTGAGCATACTACGTCCACGAATGAACTCACTAAACCAGTGGTACACAGTGCTTTTCGATGGAGCTTCATCACCAAAAGTCGAAGTTAATTGATCTATGCACTGTTGTTGCGTTAAACCACGCCGAAAATCATAATAAATCATAGCACGAATATTTTCACGAGTGAGTTCCATTCTTGCAGCGAGATGACATTTTGATCCCGCCAAAAACAAAAGACTAGCGTACATAAGAAAAAATTTTATAGCGGCCAGTATTAAAAAAAAGTTCAAATTTTACCATGGAGGTCAGATACGTTTATAAATGTTGGAATCCCAGATTCCGGATACATAAGTAGCAGCCCTCGTACGTCGGCTCCATCTCGTTTGTCGCTCAGTGCGTCTCTATCGTTGACTAGATATAAAGGGCCCTCCGTCCACTAGGATCCATTGATAGGATCCATTGAAGGATCAAGAGGACTTTTTGTACATTCAAATCCATGAATGGAGTAGAATGGACTTTAATGTACAGTTAAATCCTTTCGGAGTCGTTTACACTTTTTAATAGGTACGCTGGGATCCATCAATGGATTTAAATATACTATGAAGTCTACAAAGATCCATGAATGGATTCACTTGAACTTTTTATATACCGGGATCCATCAATGGATTTTAGGATACTACAATATCCACGAGTATCCATCAATTGATGGATCCAAGAGAATTAAACGTTTAATAAAATCCATTGATGGATACTCGTATACCTAGTAGTGTATAAGATCCGTTGATGGATCGAAGTACCGTAAAACGGGGTGAGTAGGGATTAAGGGGTGAGTAGGGACACAACCTTAAATAAGTCATAACTTGTTACAAATAAGAACAATTATTAAATGGACAATAACGTTACGTCTATTGGAAATAATTTCAGTCTTATAATTAGTAACATATGCTTCATTTTAGGTTGTGTCCCTACTCACCCCTTAATCCCTACTCACCCCGTTTTACGGTATAATTAAGAGTGAAACAGAATCCATTGATGGATCCTAGCGTATTAAAAAGTGTAGACGACTCCAAGTGCATTTAAGCGTACATTAAAGCCCACTCTGCTCCATTAATGGATTTGAATGTACAAATAGTCCCCTTGAACCCTATAATGGATCCTAGTGGACGGAGGGATAAAGGGAGATCCGAGCGACAAACCTCTCTCTCTCTTTCGCTCTATATAAGTATATATATCGTTGTCTAGCACCCATAGTACAAGCCTAGATCTTAGTTTGGGACTAGGTGAATTTGTGTGAGATTGTCAGTTTTTTTTTACTTATGCTAGCGTTGTTGTTCTGCCTCCGTGAGGAACCAGTATAACCAGTTCTTTTTTCATTGCCGTTAATGACAATTTGCGTACAAGCTCCACTCGCGTCTGCATCCGGACTCGAATCGACTACCATGTGACTCTACAATTGGCATGATGCGTTTTTATTAATTCCAATTGGGCTTCGCTGCGGCCACGAGCCTGTCTCGTGGCCCGTTCGACGGTTTGTTAGATAATTTTCACAACAAGCATTATTTTTTTATAGTATCATATTTTCACGTAGTATTTTTTCGTAAACGTTAATTTTCTTCATCGCTTTTCTTTGTGTAGCTATTTTTTATAACGTTATTGAATGTTCGGTGATTATTACTATTCGCATTTTTTCAGTTCCCATTTTTTCCCGATAGTAATTAGATCGTAATACGTAGGTTAGGTTAGATTCGTTTTTATACCAAAATAACCCAAAAATAGTAGCGATAAATTGTATGGCCACTATGTAGGTACGCAGTTTTTCACGACGATAATAACAAATTACTTGTTTTACCATACTATTTATTTAGTAGCGTTTACTGAATTGTGACGTCATAGTTGAACATCAACTTTAATGGGGCGTTTTCAACGCTTAGGACCAGTTGCACCAAAAAATTAACACTGGGTTAAGACGCTAAAGGATGATTCGATCGGAAAGGATACGTACGAATGCGTCGACAGGCGATCGCGTCCGGCAGCATGTCGACGCATACGATCGGGCGGTAACAGCCGTTCGCGGTCGAAAGGATGTCGACGCCCACGATCGGCACCGTACGATTGCTTGCGAACGTATCCGCACCCAGTCCAATAGTATCGTTCCTACCACGTCTTTGAGTGCACTTTCGAGAATGAGTGGGCTCGCCCAGTCACGGCCAAAAGGTTCCGATCGCACAAGACGACAAGCTAAAGGGGCCGATCGCAAGTGAAGGGAGCCGATCGCAAGCGAACGGAGCCGTACGCGTGTCGCGGCATACTTTCGGTGACGTTTACATGTCGCGGAAGACGCCCGCGGTCAGGCTGTTATGCGCAGCTTGGTAATGTAGACTTAAAAACAGTACATATATGATTCAGTATCGTATAAAGACCATAAAATTCTTTCCGATCCGATCCGTTGCGGGCCGTTTGGTGGAAATAGTGCTTTACTCGAGTTAACAAACGTCAGACTCATACGAAAACTGTCATTTGTCTTAACCCAGCTGCCGTCCTACCAAAGAAGGCGGCTAACTGCAATGTATTAGTCAAAGCATTGTGTACTCTATTGATAAGTACATTAAACTTAAAATTCTCATACTGTTACTATGCAGTTAGCCGCCTTCTTTGGTAGAACGGCAGCCAGTGTTAAATTTTTGGTGCAAGTGTCCCTTAGTAGGAAACATTGGACTCTTGCAGTGGTCTGATGGCAGTTGGTTAAAAGAAGTAAATAGTCATCTAGTCTATTCCGAGTAATTCTAGCTTCGCGCATAGTGCGGAGTGCGGCCGACCGCTATAACTGAAGGCACTATCGCCGTTTATTTGCGTCGTTTGTCACGATACAGTCAAGAGCGTGCCAACGTTATCACAAGATATCTGATAAACAACAACAATAACATTCAACACAAAGTAAGCAGTCCGTAAATAAAAATTTCTCCCACATGCTCGGAAATGTTAATTTTTAAAACCATGTTTGGACTAGGATAACTATCTCTAAACAGCCAAACACTCGTTCAATCAAAATTCTTCCTTGTGTATTTTACTTTTTAAATGTCATAAACTTAAAAGTTCAGCCTTTTCAAACAGAGTTTACAACGTATTTGAAAGTGTGTCAAACAGATTGACTTTTTTTTAAATAGAAATTGCGTTCTTAAACAAAATAAATTGCCGAAATAACATAAACGCGTAATAAATGTTATAGTTTAAACTATATTTTATTCAAATTGAATTTATTACGTTTAAATTTGTGATTTTATTTAATGCTTTCAGTGTCATACTAAATCGTACGTTTCTGTTCTTTTTTTCATGGAAGTGTTGGGACTGTGTTTAATATTATTAACAATTGCGTTAAATTTCCTCACATCGTTGGAGAAAAGCACTATACAAGCCTCGACCGGGAAGGGCGGTTGCTGGACTCGTATATAGCGCGGCCTAGACTGCGTCTCGGCCACGCTAACTCTACTCGTCCCGCAACCGCCTATTTCCCGGTCTGTGCAGTAATGTACTATTATACCGGACGCGGCTGAAATGGCTTGTTCATTTTGATCAGAGAGCTATACAGTACCGTAAAACGGGGTGAGTAGGGATTAAGGCGCGAGTAGGGACACAACCTAAAATAAGTCATAACTTGTTACAAATAAGAACAATTATTAAATGGACAATAACTTTACGTCTATTGGAAATAATTTCAGTCTTATAATTAGTAACATATGCGTCTTAATAGCTATTGACTCGCTACCGCTATCACGCTTGCACTAGCAGCTCACAGTATATTACGTCGCTTTACTTTCTCAACCTCGTATCTGCTCGAATGGTTAGATAGGATAAGCACTCATGTTCCCTAAAGAATAAAGACTACTTTCCTATCTAACCATTCGAGCAGATACGAGGTTGAGAAAGTAAAGCGACGATTGTCACTCGTGTGTCATAGAAAAACGAAAATTGCTGATTAGGAAATTGGTAGTTATGCAGTACGATCGGTGGAATGAAACCCACTTTAATTTTTAGAGTTGTTGGCAATTCTGTAGCTCTACCTACCTCACTCTGGGAATGAAGGCGAAACCAAAAATGGTGAAGCCAGAAGTCAAGATGAATATGTTTTTTACATGTCTATTTACATCAAACTCTACTAAAAATATCAAAATATGGCCAGCCTTGCATATAATAAAACTAACACAAGGGACTTACGGCGTTTTTACAAAAAACTATTTGCTTACATAAAACCTGTGGTTTAATCTTTGCATGTGTTTAACGAGTCGAGCGACGGTAGTTCTGTCTCTTTCGCTCATTCCCAAAATACCAGCATTTCAAAATACAAAATTACTCTTTTTACCAGATTCTCAAATAACCAGATTCGAAATATTGGGTGAAGATAATAAACAATACCGTAATTTGAATGTTTAGTTTTGGGATTCCGATATATTGAGAATCTGGTATTTTAAAATACTGGTATTTCGGGAATGAGCGGTCTCTTTCTATCGATCAATTATCGAACTAGAACAAATATTCTTGCCCTCTCCGTCTTGCCCATCCGTTCCCTACTCGTATGTGAGGCACCCGAGAAAAAACAAAGGTTTTATTTTAAAACTTTGTCGGCGTAATCAAAATGTATGACGAAGCGAAATAACCGTTTTGTACCATCAAGGACTTTAAATGTTGATCCACCATAGAACCCTGTCATTATGATAGCGTCAAGTGACGAGATAGTAGTTACATTGGAATTAATCGTTGGTTTTAGGCGACATAGTGGTTCATCAATTAAAGTCCGTGACCGTGACAGTACCTACTAGGGTTGCCACCTTTTTTTAACAGAATAAAGTATTACTTACCAAAAGGGGAAGAAAAATAAAGTACACAGCATAAATGTAAAGATTTTTTTACTTATTTTTAAATATCTACATATTTCTTATCAAGTTATCACTCTTCAGACCTTGCTTTCTAACACCGTTTTTGGCAACGACAAAAGTAGCTATCAATTGCGTCAAACATGGCAAAACAAAGTTTATGTCGAGGGTTTTTGACGGTTGCGTTGAGGTATAATTTCGTTTAAATTTATTAACTATTAGAAAAAAATACTAAACACAGAATGTCATAAATAAAGTACTTTGCCGTACTTTATATGTTGCGTAAAATATAACGTACGGGAAGCTAAAATAAAGTACAATACTTTATAATAAAGTACGGGTGGCAACCCTAGTACCTACAGACGAACACGGCGAAACTATAAAGCTTCCTTGTGGCCTACGGAACCCTACAAATTATAGATAGAGACTTATCCAACCTGTTACATTTACTACTAGTAGACAATATCGAAATGATAAACCAAGGTCGTCCTTGGCGATGCGTAGACGCAATGGCAACTTGCCATAGCATACGTCATTTGCCCTCTTCAGGAAGAAAGGCACATGTTGTGAAACGATGCCGTATATGCGACCTTATGCGAACACTGGAGGTCTTAATATGCTTCAACTTTTGATTTGAACATATGCCCTTTCTTATGAAAGTTAGAAATGAATCAGACATTCTTTATAAATTCACGTTAAACGTTAACAAGAGGAGTGAGTGCAAGTAATTCGTTGGAACTAATTCGAGCGTATTTTGTGAGCCATAAGGCAGATTATCCTGTTGGAATTCTGATGGAGATATGCTTAGTTAAAAGTTGAGAAGCAGATACCGATAGCCTAGGTAATATAAACAATAACAGAAGCTATTTGCGACGGTTTGTCATTAACTTTTACCTGCTATCGAATATCGTTACCGTAACGTCATAAAGAAAATGGAATCAGCGTCCCGTGACAGTATTTAGTAATGTAATACAAAGGTCATTGGGTAAATTTGTTTGAAGAATATTGTCATATTTTTTTTCAGCGGCCACCGATGATTTTTACGTAGTTATTTAGAGGACCTCTAAATACACATAGATATATATAATTTATGGCGTTAAATAATATCGGAGCGGAGATTATAAAGATTTAAGTACCTATTCAGTTTTTAGTACAAAAGTACGCTCAGGTATGAATATTCAAATATCTCGGCTCCGATGCACTTATGAGTTAATTCTATCATAATTTACCACTTTTACGAATGGCCGCTCACCTTGAAAATGTATGAATTTTACAAATGACAACACATTTACACAAACCCCTTTGGTATCACGTTGACATTGACGTTCGCTTTAGCATCGTCATCGAGGAGTAAAGGCGAAGTTTACGTGAAAAAATCGGAGTTCAGAAAGGGTGAGCTGTTTAAGAGTTTGCATAACATGGATATACCCTGTCATTTAATGGTAGTCCGTAGTCGTCCCATGTGTATATTAATAATAGGTGTGTGTCCTGGGTAAAAAAGTAATAATTCTAATTAGTCCGTAAGATTATCAAAAAATATTGTACACGTATTTTTTGCTTTTTCAAATCAATCAAAATTGACAATTATAACGCGCATCAAAGTTCGGGAGTGGGGGCTCGTGACGTCACAACGCGGTATAAAGCGTGCCACGGCGTGACGTCACGCGAAACTTCAACGCACTTTATCTTCGTCATTTTTTGTTTAATTGACAAAATAAAAAATCCGTGTCCAATATTTTTTGATAATGTAAAAGACGGACTAATTAGATTTTTTTAGGATACAAGCCTATTTATGAAATAGTTTTATTTAGGCTGCCTTTTTGCTACGAGCTTTACGTCGCCGTTAAAACGAACACAAGTGAATTAGATACTTCTATGGAATTCGATCTACGGAATGTGATTGGTCGATTTTGCATAGCTCCGTTGCAGTCCGCTTAAGTGCGAAGAAAATTTTAACTACTTTTAGAACAAACCTCTTTAGATAATAGGTACATCAACATGGACGTGACGTTGAAGTTTTTTTATCTTTGATATACATCTCAAAGTCAGTGTCAATCAAGTCTTTTATACATTCTCAATTGAAGGATGTTTCCAAAAACAACAAACCTAACTAAACATTTTGGTGGATTCGAGTTAGTTTAATCATAATGAATCGTTTTGATTTGTTTTAATTTATATTTTCCGGGCGTATCCATATTCATATCTACACATGACATTAATGACATAAGAATAGCTCTCCCTTTCAGAGCTCTGCGGGCCGATTATGGTCCTGTTTATCGACGTAGATAAACGTGGATAAAAGATCTGTCACTTTCTGACCAATATGTAAGTGCGAGAGTGACGGAAGCTTTATCCACCACGATATAGGCGACCATAATACAGGCCCTGGAGATAATATATGCAAACGTGAGTCGGTTTTAGGGGTTGGTACTACGGATAGATTTCGTAAAAGTCGTGTGATTGAAATGTTAGTGCAACAGCTACAGAGACCCTTAGATAAGAAGCTTAACGCTATCGAAAACGATTTTCGAAAACTGTCAAAGTGTGAACTGACATAAGCGCTTGAACGCACCTGGCAGCTTACGTCACACATTTACATACATTTGTATACATTTTCGATAACGATAACGATCTTGTCTATGGCCAGTAATCTGATATAGGAGCAAGCGTTTGTTTAATCTCGATAATCATATGATGACTGTGCAAAGTTCAATGAACGTCAAAAGTTCGTTTCAATGTTTTATCTACACTCAAATCATAAGTCCTCTATTATGCGTTCAAAACCCGTAGACAATGACCAGCATTACCTGTGGTAGTAGGTGACAGCGATGACAGCTGTTCATTTTAGAAGATGTTCCAAATTTGGATATCATTACCTTACAATATTCGATAACGTAATTTCAAAATTACGTTACAGCTGTCATCGCTGTCACCTACTACCACAGGTAAGATAAGGCTGGTCATTTGCCTTTCGGCTTCTGAACCCATCTTAGAGTACTTATAATATGTGTGTAGATAAAGTATTGTACGAGACTCTGCGTAATTAGCATCACAACACTCATGTGATCTATTATGAAACTCGCTTTGCGGCTCGTTTCATATACCACACTCATGTTGTAATGAATGTCATTACGGAATCGTCACGTAAACTACTATTACAGAAACATTTTCAACAACAACTTTCTACCTGAACAGAGGCCCTTCCTTCGACTTCAAATGTGAATTAAACTAAACGCGAAACTCAGTGATGCTTCGTAAACTTCCTTCTCTTCTTTGCCTAGTCGTGAACTTCTTTATACAGTCGGGTCCTATAATAAATTACCTGACGAAGTTTTAAAGTTACCCTTTCCAGCACTTAAAAATTACTTGAAAAGGTCGTTAATGTCTAAAGCGTATTATAGGATCGAGGGAGGATCTAACAGACAAAAATGCATGGCCTAAACCCGAAACTTAGTCAATAATAATTTATTCAAATGCAAAATCTTTATCTTGTCTAGGGGACACCGTTGATGTAGGAAAACATATCGAAACTTTTATGTGGTCGTCTCGCACCATCTTATATACACATAAGTATGTGTTTTTTTTTCTCTCTATCTCTCCCGTAAGATTCTTAATTGGCATGTTTTCCTGCTGAACTACGCATGTTATTTGATACTATATTTAATTTAATATTTATAGCTTTATATAATGTTAGACTAAGTAGTACCATTGTAATAAGAAATATGTTTAAAAAATGACTGACTGCTGAGTTTCTTGCGACGTTTCTTCTCAGCAGTGGTCTTCTCTTGGGAAGCGCTGGTAGATTCTTGACGTGTAAAAGTGCCCGTGCGGCCTACTTACTGAATAAATATCTTTTTTTATCTTTTATCTTTATCTATTCAGACTGCCAATGATAATAACAAAAGTATGAAAACGAAAACGATGTCGATTGCAATGGCCTTGACAAGATGCATTTGGCGTTCGATATCGTTATCCAAAATGTAGAATTGACGTTGTCAGACGGTGACGTCGAGCGCCTACGACAATCCCATACATGTTGTCGTTTACGAAAATGGTGTGCAAAGTGTCGTCTCCAGCTGCTTTATTCAGCAGAAAACGGCAATTTTAGCCAACTATCATGCATTTTGAGGTTATAAAAGTGTTTACTAAATAAGACAAGTCGATTAGTTCGGACTATAAATGCCTAATATGAAGAGTGAACCATAATGTAAGTGTACCTTTTGCTCAACAAAAATATGTTTTTAGGTACTTTTACGATAAACTCTTCACCGTTCATCGTATCGGCGAGGAAGCGATTAGCTATCGACTATTTTCTAGCTCAAGAAACGAACAAAAGAGATCGCGTGTCAATAAAGGAGACATATATTAATAGTTGATCGCTGGCTGTTCACACTGCATACGAGAACTCTCTCCACTAGTTTGTCGAAACAAAAGATATAGACCCCATGTCAATAAAAGAGACATATATTAATGGTTGTTCCACAAGAAGTCGTATAACACCTCAGGTAAGGTATATGCCGCCTCATAAAAATATCGTGTAAATGTTTGATTATCTTCCTCGGGCATTATCGGGCGAGCGTGTAGGCCACTTGATTTCACAATGTATTGCGGCTCGCGTTGGTAGATATGGAGACGTTATCTGCGCGGTGACAATACAATTGGGAGTATGCTCATGTGATGGATCAACTCCTGTAGCGAATCATACGAGATCGTATTTTGTCGGAATAGTTCGTATGTTGCTTACTCATTCAGCTTCAGTACATATGGATAAAGCGAGATAAAAACGAACTGATCCGATTACAAAAAACCTATAAGTACAGAAGTAAAATAATATATTATAAAAGCCTAACGTAATGTAAAATAGTTATTTATGTAACTGGTACATAATGAAGCCTCTTCAGGCACGATTACCTTAAGAGCTAATTATGAACCGTTGCATACATAACTTTTTCTACAAGCTTAAAATGATAATTAATGACAAAAATAAACAATCGCTAACTTTTCTCGTATATTTTACTCGATTTTTCTGCTAGAACAAAATTACTTGTTAGCAAAATCATTTTCCGATTGGCGTTAATAGTTTGTGGATTTTATTGTTAAGTAAATGTTAACAAATTTCATGCAAATTTTAATAATTACTAAAAACAGTTCTGACAATTTATCATAAAAGTTGTAATGCCAAACGAAACGCCATTTTGTTGATATCCATATTGTACGTAACCATGGTAACCAAAAAACAAATCGATGGATATTAACCATCTATTTCTAGTAATTTAATAAAAATGTAATATTAAACATATAATTAGTCTCCAAATTAATTTTGTTTTTAATATACGTAATTGTAATTGGTATTAAAATATTTTTAACGGTTTATTATACAAATTAGGATCTTAAGTGTTCACTAAACGCGAAGACTGATATCCGGAATGACCGTAACCATGGTAATAACAATGCTATAATAAATATTATAGGACTGTTATTACCATGGCAACACTTATTATATAATTGTTTTCCCGCTTCGGTTACTCTATAGGTGGTATTCTGATACCGTTAGCGATATCATTATTAGCGGTTTATAGTACGCGAGTAGAAAAATAAAATTATAGGAAGTTGATTTAAATCTTATTAGCGACCCGCCCTCGCTCCGCTTCGGTTTATGTGAGTTTGCTGTAACACCCTGTACATAACCGGGGAATTTATTGCATATATTACATGCTTAGAGGTTGGTCTCAAAAGCGAAGTATTTTTGTTTCTGAGAAAATAAACCAACTTCTGACAATGGCTAAAACGCCTAAACGCCACATGGTCTTTTCTTCGTCACAGCTGGTGTTTAAGGCGTAGCGTAGCAAACACTGGTAATATTCATTTTTTTAAATTAGTAGATACGCGTTTGAGAATAACAAAAAGCAGGCTTAGTATGGTCGAATTAGCAGAAAGTATGGAATTAAGTCGTGTAGTCGTGCATTTTTGGCAATCGTTAGAGGGCTTAACTAGATAGTTTTCCCCGGTTTGCACCATTTCTATTATGTACGGAAAGCCTGTAAATGTTAGGTATAAACTTTAAAGTGCCGTAATTTTGGAGTATGTTAAAAACTATTTGGTGCAAGTTTAGCCACGTGTAAAGACCCCTTTAATACTTAACGTATCTTAATTAAAAAGGTGTGAGATGTATCAAAATTAAGTTATTTGTTTTTCTTAGATTGCGGCTCGAGGATAATTCAGTCGGTTGGTGCAAACTTACATTAAGCTTTTTAAAGCATAATAAACGCCCAGTTTATTTTGCACCCCTGTGCGAATTATGGAACATGAATTTTTCATTATTTTATAGATTGTACTTTGGGGCAAATTAAGGTAGTCGTGAAAATTTATTCATGGCACTTGTTCTAAAGATACTACATTCGCACCTTATAAAAAAAAGGAAAAAATAACGGGAAGTTTATCAAATGTAATCGCAGCGAACGCCAGGCGACCGCGGGCATACCTATTTAATCTTTGCCGCGGGTAGTGGGAGCGCGGGGCGCGGGGCGGGGAAGAGCGCAACGCATGGCACCGCTCAGTCAGTTACTTTGTGAAAATTGTTGTGTGATCTGATGATCTCTGTGTACCCTATACAGGGTGGAAAAAACGCATATGAACGGCAACTTCCTTTATATTCAAAAAAGAAAATTCTACACGAAGAAGACTTACTTTTATTTTTTAAAACAATTATTACTGCATTTTTGGAATTTGTTCTGCCTTAACCGGGAATCGAACTGGTCGAATATATGACAGAACAATAAAACCATGTATTTTTTACGGTTTTTAATTAATTTGAAGGCGTATGTGTTGTAAGTTTAAAATGATCACTATCACGACCCTTTCGATCTGTATCATAAAACAAGACTTTATTGTTTTTTTGTCATATTAGACCAGTAGTCCAGTAACCATGTCGCCTGAAAGTAAAAGTACCCCGTGTACTTTGCGTCAAATTCGGTAGTTCTGATTTTTTGCAGACTTGTTTATGATGTTGGCCAAATTAATAATCCAAGTTTGTGACTTCAAGCGCCGAACGCAACTTTGTCAAAAATAAAAAAAACCGTTAAAATTTCGGACATTTCTCAGACTGGCGATTATAACCCTAAAGGACTAGTTTTTGATAGTAGCTTTTTCGGACGTTTTAAATAAGACTAAATTTGCTACAACATGAGACTAGAATTGTCTCTGTGATAGTTTTCGAGAGTCTCGTGTAGGCGGTAACCTGGGCAGATTGAAGCTGGTTTTCGTCGCAGCCCTGGCAAATAGTAAGTTGGTATCGCAGTTCGTCGAGGTTGTTCAAAAAAATGGCGAAGTTCGACAAAAGTTGAATTTTGAAAAGCTTAATCTCGGAAACTATTGGGTCTACAGAGACAACTCTAGTCTCATATTGTAGCAAATTTAGTCTACTTTAAAAACATCCTAGAAAAGTACTATCAAACACTAGTCCTTTAGAGTTACAATCACCATTATCTCAAAAAAAAACCGAAATGTCCACGGTTTTTTTATTTTTGACTAAGTTGCGATCTTCTCGGGGTCACAAACTTGAATTATTCATTGGGCCAACATCATAAACAAGGCTGCAAAAATTCAAAACTACCGGATTTGACGCAAGCCCTCATGTATAAAGTTACTGGAGTACAGTACAGTTCGTTTTCCGGTTAAGGCAGAGGAATTTCCAAAAATCCATAAATGCAGTATTAATTGCTTTCAAAAATAAAAGTAACACTTCTTTGTGTAGAATTGGATATTTTCAAAATTTAAGGTAGTCGCCGTCTATGTGGCGTCTATGTTTTTTCTCTTCATTCCGCATGATAAAAACCTCATATAAAAACGGACAAAGTTAAACTGAGTAAATATACCGATCTTACTTTCGAGGTTCCACCACCATGTGGAATGATCACTCTATAGTTATTTTCCAAATAGTTTTATAGCTAACGGCATCCTCGAACTACACCTTCAAAGGCCTTGCTAGGCTGCTTGATCAGAGCTAGATTCAGAAGGCAGTGAATATACTTCAGAATGCACAAATAATGATGACATTATTATTGTTTACATTGTCCGCTCCAATATATTTGCTGGTGACTATACCGTTTGGATATTAGACACTTACATTGATTATTGACGATCAGAACTCAAAATTGAATTTTTTCTTTATTATTGCATTTCTTAAACCATCTTTATTTTTCATTAAAACTTGTATTACAAGTTAAAAAATTCCACTTTCCCACTTAATATCCAATTAATATTATAAATGCGCAAGTTTGTGTATTAGTTTGTTACTCCCTCACGCTGCAACGGCTGGATGGATTAGGATGAAATTTGAAATGGAGATAGCTTAATAAAAGTTCCAAAGGAAATAATAATAACCGATATCTACAGAAGCTATAAAACATAAATTAATTAATAAGTACAGTCTCGGAAAGGGAATGTAAAAGCATACTTTAACTAAAATAGGTTTATTGTGCAATTATGAATAAGAGAGTTCAAGAATATTTATTTAATTAAAAAAGAAAATATAACCGACTACTACGCTACTTTTGCCCATGCCTCAAGATCCGTGCATCATCGGTCCGTTTACGCGTGCGTGCGCTTCTGTGGCTTTATTGCTCTATGGTAATAAGTAATTTACAAACATACAGAAAACTGCATGATCCCGATAAGAATGCCAATTTTTTATGGGGTGCGAATTTAAAGTAAATCAAATGAATACGATTGTGACGATTTTCAATTGTTTCAAAATTTCCCCCGAAGTACGAAGACCGTTAAACGTAGATAACTACTTTCCGGGGGTTGCACCCCGGTGCAAATTAGATATTGTATTTAGATATTTTTTCTAATCATATCCTCAATTTGCACCGCGTTCTATATTTTCCCCCGAGCCGCGATGGCCGAAAGTAAGTTTTTACTTATATATATTTTTATTTATATGTTCCGTAGGTTGAATTAAATGAAATAATACGTGCAAATGTAGATTGAGATGGATTAAAACGTATGCCAAATTGCACCGAGTACACCTTTTTTCCCTCGTTAGTTATGACCTTTGCAAGGTTTTCAACCAATTGCACCCCTTTCCGGGGGGGCGAATTTATTAAGGGATGCATAAAGCTCTTTTTTTAACCCCTACAAAGCAATCAGAAATGTTTTTATCAATTCTTAGAATTATTTCCAGACTTTAGTGAAATTTCATCTAATTTGCCCGTACTAGCTTTCAAAACCCGACTGTTGCTAACCAACTTTAAATCGTTATAAATCCTAAATGATCATTCAAAATGAAAAATGAAGAAAGAAACCTAAAGATGATTTTTAAATCCCTATTCAATGATACCCCACTTGTCATGCTTGATCGATTTTTTTATTTTATTTGCGCAATATGGCGTCTGGTTGCCGCCATATTGAATTTTGATTACTGTCATATCTTCAGTGACGCTCACCAGATTCAGACAAATCGATTGACATAAGAATCATCTAAATCGGACAACGGGTTTAGTTTTTATAGTGCCACAAAGGAACAAACATACATATCCTATATGTAGGCTGTGAAACACATTACCCTCCTCCTTCGACAGTCGGGTAAAAAATCTGTGGTCAATTCTACGTGTATATCACGGGTGTCCTCTTGTGCAGAATAATTCATTAATATGTCACTTTGTTTGTGAGCAGAAGGGGCGTTTCACAAAAAGCGCGACTGGCTGTTCACAATGGAGTGTTGATCCCTACTCTGATGTATGGTAGTGAATGTTGGGTGTGGCAGGACAAGCATGAAAGTCGTATAAACGCAGTTGAAATGCACTCTTTGCGTAGTATGTGTGGTGTGAAACTGATTGATAGAGTAAGGAATGAAAAGGTCAGAGAGAAATGTGGACTAAAAGAAGATGTAGTGACTAAGATTGAAAAGGGCATGCTTCAATGGTTCGGTCATTTGGAAAGGATGGATGAAAGAAGATTGACGAAAGAGATATACAGAGCAAAAGTGAGTGGGAGGGTCGGAAGGGGCCGACCTAGGCGTACTTTTTCGAATCAAATCGGAGAAATACTGGAAAAGGGCCGTATCTTAAGTACCCGAAACCGACGTGCATGCATGACTCGATGTATGAATGTGGAAGAAGCGAAAGAGATTTGTCAGGATCGTAGCAGGTAGAAAGAAGTGGTCTCTGCCTACCCCTCTGGGAAACAGGCGTGATTTAATGTATGTATGTCACTTTAGTACCTTGTCACCTTAAACGCTGTGACAATACATGTATGGCAGTTTAAACATGACATTAACTAGACAAGGTACTAAAGTGTACACATATTTATTAACTCGACTGTACACTGTAGTGCTAGATTATCCTAGTTTCCTTTGTGTGTGTCATCAAGCGAGCCAAGACAAAGCCGCACTGCAGTGTTGCGAAGGCCAGTTCTATGGCGGGTCGCCAAACGCCATAGAACCGGAAAACTTTACGAGGTAGGAAGGTAACGTGCCCAGCGATTCATTAGGTCTTCTGCAAAAAAGTTAACAGGCCACCTATGGTGCCACGCCCCCGCAAGAATAAAAAGGGATGGCTTTATGTGCTTACGCGCGAAGCATGTGAGATGGAGATAGTTCGATCGCGCCTTGACGGCAGCGTTAAATTCAATTAATCGCTGTTTACTTTAAAACCACAACATTAAGAAGTTACATATCCTCAACTATTGAATCGAAAATCATCGTTAAAGATTATAGGGTTTCGAAGATTCAACCAAAAACATGCAGAAAAGGTGTCATGTTTGAAAAATAAAAGTATCCCGGTTTTTTTTTCTAATCGTGTTTTCACGTTCGACAGTCTCAAGCAAATATGATCAAGTTTAATATATCCAAAAAACAGATACAAAGGCGTTATGGTTATTGAGATCCAGATCGCGGAACACTCCAGACTTTAGCTTAGGTGGCCTCTTAACGACGTCTAAAGAATGTGAGGGGACGCTAAAATTGCGTAGCTATCAAAAATTTCTACTCGCATCTATGTCACTGACAATAAGGTCTGTGTTCACACATACTTGACACGATCAAAAATTTCCAGACAAATTTAGCTCCGAGCGTTAACGTTTCTCGTCCCCTAAATCAAGTCCGATTTCAACGATTTTTGAATATCTTGTAGTTGTTAAGAAAATCTATGTTATGTACAGTCAAAATCATAAATATATATATAATATAAGTTCCCAAGGGGATCCCCTTGGAACGCATAATTTTTTTACGCATATTTACTTTTCACATATTTTTTTCTTCGCATAATTCCCTTTTAGGCTTACATTGCAGAATTTAATAAACGTCTTTTTTGTAGATTAGGTTAGGTTACGGTAGGTAGTTTTTATAAGAATTAAAATAAAACCATTTCTATTGTAAAAAACCGTTTTAGGTCAAACGATTTTATGCGTAAATACGTTATGCGTAAAAAAATTAAGCGATCCAATAGGGATCCGTTCCCAAGACGTCAAAAATATCTACACACATCTATGACACTGACAATAAGATCTATGTTCACACATATTTGAGTTTATCATAATATCTACAACAAATTCAAAAATCGTTGCTTTATGTTAACGTTAGAGATTCTCGAAAACTGACAAAAAAAGCTGACGTAAGCGGCCGATTCTATAGATTGTCGTTGTGGTAACGTCATTGCGAACGTGAGATACAAGAATTCTTACGACCAGACATCGCTTAAATTCTAACGAGGACCTTATCTCAACAGCATCATTATAATACTATTAACTCATTGAGAACCAATGGCTCTCCAGTTACTGTCTATATAACATGGAGAAACGGGTTCTAGGCTTTGGAGCGGTGAGTACGTTCTACGCCTATGATAGTTACTTGTATGTAACAACGACGCAGAAAGGCGTCAATGGCGGTGAATGTGTGCCCCAGTTCTTATTAGATTAGACCTTTTTTATGTTAGGTATTTACTTTAAATGTTTCATAAGGTTTTGTAATGGTTCTACTGTGGTATCCAGAAAAACAAATGATATAACGTATGAAGAAAGGTGGGAAGGAGAACTAAAAAAAAAACGGGTTGAAGCATGTTGGACCATACTTAGAGCAAGGTTCCGGACGTCGTGACAACAAACACAGATAACTATATCAAAAACAACACGTATCTACCCTAAAACGGGGTGAGAAGGGACACAACCTAAAATAAATTATAACATGTTACAAATAAGAACAATTATTAAATGGACAATAACGTTACGTCTATTGGAAATAATGTCAGGCTTATATTAAGATATGCTTCATTTTAGGTTGAGTCCCTACTCACGTTTTACGGTATGATCGACTACCCGCTAGAGAAGCGAACGAGCTTAGCTATTTTCTATTTAACACAAGTCGGGTGTATTTCGAGAACCGATCCACTTATCGTGACAGTTTTCCTTTGAAATTCGTTATAATGTGCTTTCATTTATGTTTTTTTTCAGATTTTTAGTACGTACAGTCGAGGACTTTAATTGTTATGCCACTATGGAATCCTGTCATAATGACAGCGTCAAACCACATGACAGAAATTACGCTTAAATGAATGATTAACGTTATGCGACAGGGTTCCATAGTGGCATAACAATTAAAGTCCTTGACTGTACGTGCAGTTTTGGCTGTACGGGGGTACACGCAATTACAGCTTTGTAAGCCTTCGCTATCAGTACGCTTGCGGCTTTAGGTCGGTTATATTGTGCGAGTCGATGCAGAACATTCAGAATATAATAGAAGGAAACCAACAGTTAAAATTCCCCCGGAACGTGATGCAGTTCCTCATTAGAGTTTAGATTCGCTTCTAAAGGATGCGCGTGGGCACAGGGAGAAGCCCCCTCTGCATACGCGCATCGTAATATACAATTTGATCAAAAACGTTTCAAGTGCTAGTCGGGCTCGCGCATCGAGACTTCCAAACCGCCCCACCACACTTGGCAGGTTTGTTGTACACCTTTTGACGCCAGTAAAAGTTTCTATTTTACTATTATACTTTTATATTAGTTAAGAAATCCATTGTTATAATTATAACTTTAACACGTTATGTTAAAAAAAACCCTTAAACATACGGAACCCTAAAAAGCAAGCATTATAAACCATTTCGAATTCTTGATATTTTCGCAAATTTTACCACTTAGATTTATTTATTTATTTCTTTCTGAAACGCCTCCAGATAGTTCCAAATTCAAATAATATGATAAATATGATGTTATGGAATTTTAATACTTACTGAATAGGTCGACACACGTGAAAAGAGCCCTGAGCGACCTACCTGCGCAGTAAGCAAATTACGGACCAAATTGGTGGGCGCGGCGGGGGGAACGTAAACCGCTCCGCTTTGCTGCCACGCTATTGGTTCCCAGTAATACACTCTTGTCTATGATTGGTTTATTAGTAGACAACATGCGCAAACATATCCCCTCTACTAGCCCCTCGGAGCTCTTTTTACGTACACTTATTGTTTCCAAATTAGAAATCAGTAGACTTTACTGGACACTTCGATAGTTGTCCAAGAACTTCAAATTGGCTCTTAATTACATACTGGTGTCATGGCGAGATTACAAAGCATTTATAAGAAAAAACTATTAAACAATATCATGTCAAAGGCCAGTTACCGTGTAGAATAACCCACTTAAACTTATAAGTTATAGCACCCCCCTTTTAACTCGGGGGTTTATGACAAAAGCTAGCAGCGTTCGCAAGCCTGGGCTCACCAGGACTACTAAATGTCAAGACCAAGACCTCTCGACCTTGACCTGACCTCTGATGTATTCTTTAGCGTGGACGACCGAAATAGGGTCTAATAATATATCACGTTTGTACTATATCGAACGTTAATTTGTGACCCATTTCAAGAAAAATAGGCTTGAAGTCGTCAATGTCATTAGAGATGTCAAATCATTTGTAACTTATAGGATTTAATTAGTTGATTAAATAAGGTTCAAAATGGTATATAATACATGTTTGTACATATTGTAGTTTTCACGGAGGAAGCATTTAAAAAACCATTGCCGACGCGTTCATACTAAATTTACGAGATTTGCATCAACGCGTCAGCATTGGTATGAGATGTAAGTACAAAGCGTCCCTTTGTCTCAATCTCGTATCCGATCGAATAGTTAGATAGGAAAGTAGTCTTTATTCTTTAGAGAACATGAGTGCTTTTCCTATATAACTATTCGATCAAATACGAGGTTGAGAAAGTAAAGGAACGAAAGGTGATATATTATTGGCCGGTACTTTAGATTACTACAACTCGATTCTCAAATCGTCAAAAACTATTAAATAGATAAAACATAAGATATAAGAGCAGTGGTCCTAGACAAGATGCTTTGCGAGAGCGTTATCGCTATCGAAAATATGTGGCGTTATCTATGTAAAGAGGACCTTATTGCCGATGGCGCTTACGCCGCACTGCGTCACGCGATGATGTATTTATATCGGAGCCTCTTTAATAATGGCGGAAGCGCCATCGGCAATAAGGTCTCTTTTCATAGGTAACGTCACATATCGTCCCTTTACTTTCTCAACCTCGTATCTGATCGAATAGATGGGAAAGTAGTATTTATTCTATAGAGAATTTGAGTGCTTTTCCTGTCTAACTATTCGATCGCGTCGAGTGATTGTGTCAATTGCATACATTTTGTCAGTTTTCGACACTTGTATGAGATTGTCCCATGATACATATTATTTATTTATTTATTAATCGGATTTTTCTGCCAGAAACTTAAGGCTCGACCAGACAGCACCGTCGCGGACGCGCGCAAACCGCTAGCGTGATCAAAAGGTTGCGCCCCGTCGGCATCGCGCCCCACTTCTGTCGCGACCCGCCAGCGCAGCCCGTCGCGCGCAAGCCGCGCGCCCGCGATGGGCGCGCGGCGCGACCATTCAGTGTGACGTCAGACATCGCAGCGCAAAACAAATGACCAAACCACAGAGAGCGAGCGGGAGAGCGCGATGCGGGCGAGACGCGCGCGCGATGCTGGCAAGTTGATGGCGCGATCCTGGCGGGTTGATGGCGCGAGGCCAGCGCGATACGCGCTTGCTCTGTGTGACCGGGCGTCCCGCCCGCACTCACTCGTCACGCCCCGCTACCGTCCCGCTGGCAGTCTGTTCGAGCCTTTATTGACAATGTGTTATACTCAAGAGAGCCCCCACGAACAGTAAAGAGCTAAGACAGGTTGCGACTGCGATCGTGAAGTTTCCTCTCGTTTCATTTCAAATGTATTTCCGTAAAGTTGTGTCAAAGGAATAGGAATTCAATTTCCAAAGCGTATACCGCTGCCCTCCTAAGCAAAAATGCAATAACTAAATTCAATAGCCAAAGCAGATTCAACTCTCTTCTGTTTGTAACTAGGTTGCAATTTCTACAGATGTTTTGTTTGAGATAACGCCATTATGCTTAGTAGGGCAGACCGGGTGACTTCAAACTGGTAAAACAAAATCAATGTTTTACACACATCTTTCGTAAACTAAACGCTTCTGCTAAGACTCTTGCTGCTAATTAATCAATCCATTTTTTTTATTTAATGTGGTATCCCTACTATTAGGTTTAAATTATATTGATAGCATCGAGTGACAGGTATGATAGTTAGGTATTAAATGTAGGACCACTTTTTAGGACTTTAATTACGAGATTTATTAGAGAATTAACTATAATTAAACAAGGCTAATTTGAACAACTGCGTTTATCTAGCTATCTCCATTCTAAATTTCATCCCTATCCGCCCAGCCGCAGCAGTGTAAAGGAGAAACAAACTGACACACACGCACACACAAACTTTCGCATTTATAATATTAGAAGGATAGTAGGATAAGTAGGATTTGGGAATCGAACCCGACACCGCTAGCTTCGTAGGCAGGGCCACTACGAACTAGGCAACCAGCGTCATATCTGACTATAAAATACTTTTTCTCCCACATGCTCGGAAATGTTAACCTTACTGTTGTCAAATCAGCCCGCGAAGTTCTAAGTTCCAGGCCCAGGCAAAATAAAAAAAAAACAAAGTTATTATTTACCAACGGCAGCGGCCGCGAAAAATGTATGAAATTTCATTACGTACCTGGTGATTTACTTTTTAAATGTCATATACTAAAAAGTTAAGCCTTTTCAAACAGCGTTTACAACGTATTTAAAAGTGTGACAAATAGTTTGACATTTTTTTCATAGAAATTGCGTTCATAAACAAAATAAATTGCGGAAATAACATAAACGTGTAATAAATCATAGAGTTTAAACTATATTTTATTCAAATTGAATTTATCACGTTTAAATAATTTGTGATTTTATTTATTGCTTTATCTCAGTGTCATGCTAAATCGTACGTTTTTCAAGGAAATGTTGGGACTGTGTTTAATATTATTAACAATTGTGTTAAATTTCCTCACATCTTGGAGAAAAGCACTATACAAGCCTCGACCGGGAAGGGCGGTTGCTGGACTCGTATATAGCGCGGCCTCGACTGAGTCTCGGCCACGCTAACTCTACGTGTCCCGCAACGGCCTATTTCCCGGTCTGTGCAGTAATGTACTATTATATTTACCGCTCATTCCCAAAATACCAGCATTTCAAAATACAAAATTACTCTTTTTACCAGATTCTCAAATAACCAGATTCGAAATATTGGGTAAAGATAATAAACAATACCGTAATTTGAATGTTTAGTTTTGGGATTCCGGTATATTGAGAATCTGGTATTTTAAAATACTGGTATTTCGGGAATGAGCGATATTTACCTCGCTCCTCCTGAGCACAAATTTCATGCGCTGCATCGTTGCATAATGTATTTCCAATTTTCCATTTCCCCATTCCAAACAATCTGGCAGAAACACTCTAGAAGCTTGCCTCGAAATGATAAATTGCAACGAAACGCGCATCGTTGCATACATCTCTTATGTCTTGGAGCAAGCAAACGAGCACTTATATGCCATTTCACCATCTTGACAGTGATAGGTGAGAGTTGACAATTCACTATATATTGCAAAGTTAACAAGCTGTCACATCAGTGGGGTTCATATCAACTGCGCCATGAACACTGAAATGTCACCTGTCACCTGTCATTGTCACGTTGGTGAAATAGGGGGCTGATGGTAAGTGGTATCTATAACCCATAGACATTAGCATTCTCAAGACTTAAAAAAAAAAAAGGATAAAAGATATTTATTCAGTAAGTAGGCCGCACGGGCACTTTTACACGTTAACTCCCTTACTAATAAACGTTGAGTAACGGTGGTATAGCTATACAATGTTTTGTCCTTATCTGTCAAATTCTAATGTCACAATGACAGATAAGGATAAAACATTGTATAGCTTTACCAGCGCTTCCCAAGAAGAGACCACTGCTGAGAAGAAACGCCGCAAGAAACTCAGCAGTCAGTCATTTTTTAAACATATTACAATGGTTACTACTTAGTCTAGCACTATATAAAGCTATAAATATTAAATTAAATATTATACTTATAAAAACAAGATGCGTAGTTCAGCAGGAAAACATGCCAAAAATCTTACGAGCGAGACAGAGGGAGAAAAGGAAAAAAAACACCTATGTATGTGTATGTATAAGACGGTGCTATAACTGCAATCCTAAGACCGCAAATGCATCTGCATCTAGATTGCATCTCTTTTTATTTAAGAGGCCACCTATGGTGCCACGCCCCCACAAGAATGAAAAGGGATGGCTTTATGAGCTTCCGCGCGAAGAATGTGAGATGGAGATAGTACGCGCGCGCCTTGATGGCAGCATCAAATTGAATTAATTGCTGTTTTCTTTAAAACCACAACGTTTATTGACAAAATGGTTTGCCAGGATTAAGAAGTTACATATCCTCAACTATTGAATCGAAAATCATCGTTAAAGATGATAGGGTTTCGAAGATTCAACCAAAAACATGCAAAAAAGGTGTCATGTTTGAAAAATAAAAGTATCGAGGATTTTATTTCTAATCGTGTTTTCACGTTTGGCAGTCTCAAGCAAATATGATCAAGTTTAATATATCCAAAGAACAGTTACAAAGGCGTTATGGTTACTGAGATCCAGATCGCGGATCACTCCAGACTTTAGCATAGGTGGCCTCTTAAGAGCCAAGCTGGGGGCCTGATAAAGCTGCGTTTATCGCGTGACGTGTAGATAAAACATCCGTCACTTTCTGACACGTATATAAGTACGAGAGTGACGGATGCTTAATCTACATTTTGTCACGCGATAAACAACCAAACTAGGCCCGATATTGTCGTTGGAGTAATCGCTAATCGCTCCGTCTTCTGACATTTCTGCCCTACTCAGTTAATAAGCATTATCCCAAATTTAATAACCAAAGCAGTTTTAATTCTCTCATGTTAGTAATAAGGTTGATATTGCTACAGGAGTTTTATCTGAGATACGGCGTATTGGATTAGCAGGGCATTGCTCAAAGTAATTTCTCCATGGTCTTCCACTACTTCTTCCTTCTATGATGTTACTGATGATTGCGTGGCTTTGCTTTCATATCTTTTCGTACCTCACCCCCACACCTAATGGCTACCCCGGCTCTAAATTTAGTTGAACTCCTATGGCTATTTCTATTTATTTATTTATTTATGGCTCACAAAACAAGTTACAATCAGAAATAATGCAGATATCATGATAAAAATATTTGAATCCAGACTATAACTCTAAAGTATGTGGGCACAAAATGATTAGAGTGTATGTAAATGTTTGACGGTTAGTGGTATTAGTTAGGTATCTTATACAAAGTTAGTCAGATTTATTTTATTTGTTAGTTTTACAGAGAGGAATTATAATATATTATAAATTATTATATTCTAGTGCATTAAGTACAAAATATATTGTGAATTTGGTTTTTAAAAGAGGGCAATTTACTGTTAAAAATATCCAAAGAAGAATGCTCTATTCTATTGAATATGGTTAAAATGTGTAATACTAATGAATAACGTTTTAACACAAAAATATCTATCGTGTTTCGGATCATACCAATTGCTAATTTTTAGGTGGTTCACCAGCTTTATCATTGACGTTAGGGTTGCGCGCGCTCGTTCACTGAGCGGATCGCTCCAACTAGTACAATCACTGTAATGTACTAATTCGGTCTTTTAGTTGTTTTAGTACACTAGTACACTGAACGAAACTGGTCTGTTCATGCTCCTTTGACCGAATGAATGGCCGGCTTTGCTGTCAGTGTCACTCACCGCTCTGCCTGCTCTGTTCGGTTCTTGCTCCGCGTGTACTAAATGAACTAAGAGCAGAAACTTCACGAAATAGTTCGTTCTAGTACAGTGACGGGAATTAATTCTTTTTGGCTCTTAGTACTACACAACCCTAATTGACGTAGAGTAATGCCACTTCTAATGGATTGGATTACTTTTTAGCTATTGAAAATTTTAATTAATAGCGGTGATTTCTAACTACACCTACACTTGACAATAACTGGGAAAAACATCAAGCGGCACGCTAGTGCCGTCAGTGAAAAGACACGTTCCATTACCGTCTAGATTCATGTAGTCTAAGGACAAATTCCGGACAGCGAGCAATGAATATTAAACATGTCAAGCGACAGGTTTTATTAAAGGACACGACGTGGAAGAGCTTCAGATCAGGTGAACATGTAGGTTATTCGATGAATAAATCTAACTTAATATTCATGAAACCTATCAAGTCGTATTAAGAGTAAGTTTTATTGATGCTTCTTGGAGTAGCTTTTAAGAAGCGAGTATTCGAAATAAGAAAATAAATCGTCATTGCTTTGGAAAAACCTCGTATTTCGTGACGATTTAAACTTAAACGTGAAGAGAAATTCAGTTCAAACTCATGCATCTCGAACTATCAGAAACGAGTTTTTCCCAAAGTAGTAACGAAATATAATGGAAAAAAACGCCACGATCACCATCAAATTTAAAAAAAATCATATTTACCGTTACAAATTCATTTAAAATGTTTTTTTCCAGTGTTCGATTCTCAAAAATCGACCCACAGAGACGCATAAGTAGATTACGGTGACTCTTTATCAGTGATCGGAATAGGTAGAGTATATTTACCTAAAGTTCGCAAAAGGACATAATATAGAGTGGTTACAACCGGATGAAATATTAATTTATTTTTATTGAATTCCGGATTTCCGGTATTTTTAATGATAAATATACGTGATATTTACTCACGGTATGGGATATTTTATGTCAGTTTATGATAAAAGGGGCTGTAACTCATTTATTTTAAGTATCTAATTAATAGGTGGAGTATATTTACCGAAACTTCGTAGAAAAGAGACATAAACTGGAGACTTCCTTGCGACTACATGTACCAGTACTAGAAAAATACCAGAAATCCGGAATTCAATGAAAATAAATTAATATTTCACCCGGTTGTAACCACTCCCTGAAAACAACAACACTTCAGCTGAAAGCACTTGCCAAAATGAAACATTCTATGAAACATTTGTTAAAGATTCCAGCGGTTACGTTACTATCAAAGTGAGGTTTCCACAGTAATTACTGGATTGTGCTCGAGTGGAGAGGAGACTAACAAATTTAGCGATGGTGATGTTAAGTTGACTGCACGCCCTTAAGTGACTCGATCAGCATTCGGGAGTTAAGTCCCGACCTTTAATAACCGTTATTTTCGTGTAACGTTATCTTTCATAACGATATCTTGTACAAATAACGTTACGCGTATTTGACGCCTTACCTGTAGCGGTATCCATTATAACGTTATCAAAAAAAACGCTATACGAATAACGATACTTCGGTAAACGCTATAATAATGTTAACAACCGTTATTTTCGTATAACGTAATTTTTAAATCTGCGTTTGTTATTTGCATTTTAAAATACATTTTTTGTGATAAAGAAAAGTATTTAGCTGCCTATTTGGAACGGACATCGAAAGGACGTTGGTTGCGATGTCTAAACAAAAATCGTCCCTTCTAGGAAGTCGGTCAGTCACGCAAAATGCCTACCTAAGGAGCAGCAACAGCGCGTAGTTCATAAGTTTCATAACGTTATTATTACGTTATTTAAGTTATTAGGATTTTGTTACGGTGTAGCGTAACGTTATGAAAAATATCGATATATTTAAACGGAATTTTGAGCACTAACGAAATATAACGTTATGATAACGATATTATTCATAACGTTATAAAGGTCTGGTTAGGTCTCGCTCCTGCCGAGCCGCAATCTAATTTATTACTCCGAAGGCTTTAGCGTTTCCCGCAAATTAGATGCATGCATGCATGCGGGATCGTGTTGATGCATCTTAACTATCGTTGTCAACCAGACGTGTTGAAACACCCTTAGTTTAGCTTGTTTACTTAAGAGGCCACATACAGTGGTGGTCACATAATTAGGGACACTTGTTTTTTTCCCATACAATTGCCTACAAATATGACTTTTAAATTTTGACCATCATTCAAAAAGTTCTTGACCAATTTTATTGCTAAATACAATTTACTTTAGATCATTAACTAAGGTTTAAATTTATGTACAATGAACTACTGTTAAAAACGAACCTTATATTTTATGGGGATTTAGAAACTTAGTGCTGACTGACCCCCGTCCATACAAAGTGGGATTTAAAAACTTAGTGCTGACCCGTCCATATATGAACGCGAGGTATTTATTTTTTCAAATCCTTATAAAATGAAAGATCCGTTTTCAACGGTTCTTAGTTCATTAATGAACGATGAGTGTAACCAAATATTAAATTAGTTTAGAACTTTTTGAATGATGGTCAAAATTGAAAATTGTAGGCAATTGTATGGGAAAAAAACAAGTGTCCCTAATTATGTGACCACCACTGTAATGTTTTTCTGTGCACCCACTATGTCTGTTTGATTATTTGGCGATTGGTAGAGAATACCATCAGGCATTAGGTCTGCCATTTTTACAGTCACGGACTTTAATTGATGAACCACTATAGAAGCTGTCGCAACTAGGGAATGCAAATAACCGGTTTTAACCGATTTTAACCGGTTATTTTCATACAAAAACGGTTCATAACCGGTTAATTTGCATTCCCTAGTCGCAACCTCGTAAGACCCAGTGTGTAATAGAATGTACATAATCAAAGGCAATTTAATTTGAACTGTGTTGAAATGGGAATAAGGTTTATTTTCCTATCTACATAAACTGAAAATGGCATTATCGAACAAACGTAATTGAACCTTATTGCCTTGATGGTAGATTCAAAGTCGCACTTACAAAAAACTCCCTGTTTGTAGTATGTTAACCAACGATTAATTCCTATGTAATTTCTATCTCGTCACTTGACGCTGTCATTATGACGGTCCATGGTGGATCAACATTTAAACTCCTTGTTGGTAGTTATTTCTGTGCAATAAAGATTAAATTAATGAATAAATATGTTGCCACGCCCACACGAAAATGAAAAGGTATGATATTATGTGCTTCGCGAAGAACGTGCGATGGAGTTAGCGCGTCTTGATGACAGTTTATTTGAAATAATTGCTGTTTACGTTAAAACCGTAACATACAGGGTATTATGCAGAAGGTTGGACAAACCTCAGGTACTAATTCTGTAGGTCATAATCATAAACTTTTATTATGGGACCAACATCCAAATCGCGAAAAAAACATCTGTTCCATATAAACTTTGAGAGCTAAACAGCCGAAATGTATGGAACAGCTGTTTTTTTCTATATTCAACCAAAAACATGCGAAAAAGGTGTCATGTATCATTCTAATTTGATTTTGTTTCTAATCGTAATTTCACGTTTAACAGTCTCAAAGGAATAGGATCAAGTTTAATATATCCTCTGTGAAACTGCAGAACCGCGTAAGTAACATTTTTAATGAGGAGCAAAATGCACCTTATTTCTAACACGTTAAGGTTTATTTTGCTATACAATAAATTTGTTGGTTACGCGGTTTTGCAGTATCACCGACGATATCCAAAGAACAGACATAGGTGTTATGGTTATTGTGATCCAGAAGGCGGAACACTACCGACTTTATCTTTTGTGGTATCTCAAGAGACCACCTATGGTGCCACGCCCCCACAAGAATAAAAAGGGATAGCTTTATGTGCTTCCGCGCGAAGAATGTGAGATGGAGATAGTTCGCTCGCGCCTTGACGGCAGCGTTAAATTCAATTAATCGCTGTTTACTTTAAAACCACAACATTTATTGAAAAAATGTTTTGCCAGGATTTAGAAGTTACATATCCTTAACTATTGAATCGAAAATCATCGTTAAAGATGATAGGGTTTTGAAGATTCAACCAAAAACATGCAAAAAAGGTGTCATGTTTGAAAAATAAAAGTATCGAGGATTTTATTTCTAATCGTGTTTTCACGTTCGACAGTCTCAAGCAAATATGATCAAGTTTAATATACCAAAAAAACAGATACAAAGGCATTATGGTTGTTGAGATCCAGATCGCGGAACACTCCAGACTTTAGCATAGGTGGCCTCTTAAGACAGAAGAATAGGAATCTTCTTGAGGAAGAATTTGTTTGGTAACAATGAAGAAAAATCTTTGGATAAGTCGATAACCTTAGCGTCAGCTGACCGGAGTAAAACATACACTATTATAATTATCAACACACCGACCGATATTAGTCTGCCAGTTCATCGTATGAAAACCGCCGCATATAACTTCCTCATTCTAACAAATAACTGCGTCCTTCTTGCCCTGTCAATCCGACTGTTAGTTTGTGGGACGTATAATTTTAAAATACGCTCTCGTAGGTTTATAATTGGGCTCCCTTTGAAACCCATAAGCTTTTTACGCATAATTTATCTTTTCGCATAACACCCTTTAGATTGACATTTCAGAATTTAATAAACGTCTATTGTGTAGATTAGGTTAGGGTAGGATGGTTGTTTATAATAATTAAGATAAAACCATTTGTCATTTGATATATAGATGTGTCAGGATCGTAGCAGGTGGAAAGAAGTGGTCTCTGCCTACCCCTCTGGGAAACAGGCTTGATTTAATGTATGTATGTAAATAAAACCATTTCTATTGTAAAAACGTTTTAGGTCAAACGATTTTATGCGTAACGATACGTTATGCGTAAAAATCCAAAAGGGAACCTTTATAATTAGGTAGTTATAATAGCAAATTAAATGAAATTGCTGTTACTAAATCATACAAGGTTATTGTAACATAATGCCTTCATTAACTTCAGCGCTGCTGAGCGTAATTTGTCTGCATTTTAGATGCACCGCATGCATTATGCTAACGAACGTTGTTGCACTTCCATTACAGAATATTAAATAACGCTGATGCTTTAATAACGCACGTTAAAGTGAACACAAGGCTAGCTTTAATTTCATAGAGTACAGTCACCAGTAATAATATATTATCCAACATTGGGCGCAAAAATATGTGACACGTCGTTATTACTAGAGGTATAAGAGCGTGGCAGATATTTTTGCGTCCAATGTTGGATAATATATTATTGCTGGTGACTGTACCTACTTGATGGGATTCTCTGAAAGTTTTTTAGTAGAGTTACGATCTTTTCTCAAACATGCAATGGAATGTTGGCGTTATGTTAGTTATTTTAGGCCTCAAAGTAACACGTTGCGGGCGGAACACCTCGAGCGAACTGTAAAGGAATTTCATACAAAATTGAAGGCCTAGGCCGGGAAGTATTTTTTTTTGACTTCGTCTGCGTGGACTTCATAATTTGATTTTTCCAGGATGAAAACTATCCTACTCGTATGTCCTATTCCCGGACCTAACGTATATGTGTGCCAAGTTTCATCCCAATCAATTCAGTGGTTAAAGCGTGATTGAGTAACAGACATCTAAACATCCAAACTTCCTCATTTAAGATTTATTTATATTAAGTAAGACAAAAAAAACAAAAAACCGCCTTCAAAAACGCAAAAAATAACTTCTTTAAAATTGTAGGCACCTAATAGGTTAGTCCAACTGATGTCGGCTTTTTGTTGAAAATGTTGTGGTCGCCGACTTCTGTTGGACTAACCTATTAGGTGCCTACAATTTTAAAGAAGTTATTTTTTGCGTTTTTGAATGCGGTTTTTTGTTTTTTAAAACATTTATTTTATTTTATACTTTTTAGTGATCATAATACGCTGTTACGTAGTCCCACTTCTTAGTTAAAATGAAACTTTAACTTATATCAAGCGCGCCGCAAGCAACGCCGCGGGAAAGTCATAGTCATATTCCAACAAGTAAATATTATTCGTTGTAGGTAGTCGCTCAACTATCTTAATCGAGATATCTTATAGCCACCCTTGAAATCGGTACCATTGAGGAGTTGCGGTGGCCATCTGTGGTCTTCATGATCAGTTCCACTACAACAAATGATACTTTCTGAATGCAAATGCTGGACTTGTTACTAAAAATACTAAAATCGCTATATGTTTGCCTACAATATTTGAGGAGTTCCCTCAATTCCTCACTGATCCCCTCAACAGATACAGATTTGGTGACAATGGGACCACCTCGGAAGTATACTCCATCAAACAAAAAAAAAATTTTGAAATCGGTCGACAATTGACGGAGTAATCGGTGAACATGCATTAAAAAATAAAACATACAGTGGAACGTATAACCTCCTCCTTTTTTGAAGTCGGTTAAAAACCAAAGACAACGGTACGTGGCATACATTTTGGTCGATCTGTGGCATAGGTCACCAAACTTTTCACCGCCAGTACCCGACATAAAAAAAACAATTGGACATAAGGTGCCTACCTTTTTCATTGGGATATCAGATATCATTTATTAGGAGTAGGTATCGGTACCATAACAATTATAGAAAACAAATCTATCTTCCTATGAGGCAATTTTATATGACTAGGAGTCAAATTATACCTAAGGTCTGTTCATCCTTACTTGTCTTATATAGTAAACAACTTTCTAACCTCAAAATGAACCTTTTTTGGCTAAAACGGCTATTTTAAACAAAATAAAGCAATCACACACAATACATTGGCCAAGTGATGTCCAAAATGTTAACTCGGTTTACTTTATTTACGATAAAAGAGCTGTTTTAGCCAAAAAAGTTTCATTTTGAGGTTAGAAAGTTGTTTACTATATAAGACAAGTAAGGATGAACAGACCTTACAGTGCAACCGTTCTCTTAATAGCGATCGGCAATCATCGTTTTTCTATGACACACAAATAGTTACACTGTCAGTTGCGAGAGCAAGCGTGATAGCGATAGCTAGCCGAAAGCTATGAAAAAGCTGGGAATACTGTACAACGTTTTGTCAATACATAGTCCTTTGAAAGCACTAAAATAGTACATTATTGCCTAGGCATGGAAGTAGGCAATTGCGGGCGGAGTATTGGACTCGCAAGCTCGTCCGTTTAAAAATACGAAGCCCGCAATTGCTGTTCCTGCCGAGGCAAATATAGTGCTTTTCTCAAAAATCGCAAGAAAATTTTTGTGTTGGAGTCAAATCTTCATCGCTTGAACTAATTTTTTGAATTGCATACAAACAGAAACTTCATGTGAAAAAACCATCACTCCTTACCGCCTTTTTGTTTATGACAAGGAGAAACGCAATTGTTGTTTTAAAAAAAAAATAAGCTATTCCAGGCACAAATAAAAAAGTTATATTTCGAGTAAAATTTGGATGTATAAGACTTGTGCCCTCATTTTATTATGGCCCATTTCACTTTTTAAAAAGTTACAAGCTAGATAGTAATGGAATTTGTATGCAACATTGCGGGCTTGTGTAGCGAGCACGCAATGTTTTTTTTTTTTTAATTTGATAACTGTCAGTAAACTATGTACTTCGCGTCTCAATATGTAGATAGGAATGTCAACATTTCCGGATATTTTTGAGAAAAAAATAATTACAAAATCTATTATCGGGCAGAAATATACACTCGACACTATCAAATTAATTTCTGGAATGGTAAAGGAGAATGGGCAAATCTGTATGGAACTTGGTCTATGAGCGGCCAAGGATATTTTTTTTATCTGACGATGTGGTATAGTCCTACTGTTACTTGGTAAAAGCTTCATTACCGTGACTTAATTGTAATCAGAATAAAATATGATTTTCTTCTACAATACTTTGCGTAGGTTTCCCGATTAGATGTTAGATCATCAATATATCAAATGTTTAGGAAAGAAGGGAAATCTCAACATATATTGATGATCGAACATCTCAAAGTGAAGTATTTAACAACTATCAATATGTTATTTATTTACTATTCGGCAATAAAGTACAACTTACAGATATAATAAGTACACAAATCATAAGTCACGGTGTATAATAAATCTGATACTGGTAACAAAATATCTTCTTGAATGTCTTGATCGAATTCGTACTTAAGTTTAAATAATTCATTTTTTAAAAGAGATACAAATAAAAGTTCTTTACAAAAAGTATTCCTTAATATCAGAGCTCTCATATGACAATGATTTCATCAGTGGCCGCCGATAGGCCAATTTGCCCATTCTCCTTTAAGAGAGAATGGAAATTCTGCAACCAATAAATTGTTATATCCAACGCGAGTCGGTTTTTCCACCCGTTTCAAAGGGATACGATATGTACGCGCCAGTCTGGACGTGATCGCCACAAGTGCGTCGAAAGACCCTCGAGATACAGAAGGAACGGAACGCTTATGGGTAAAAGAACATATGTGGACCCTTCGGTACACGCTCTGAGATTGTGGAATTTGTTACCTACTGACATTAGGCAGTCTCAGTCTGTTGATTCTTTAAAAAGTAGATTGAAGAAGTTCCGGCTTGAAACTTGCTATGTATATTTATTTATATTTATAGAAACTTCAATGTGGGCATAATAAATACTACTGGCTATTCTTTGTCATTAATTATTTCTCAATCTCTCAAAATTTAAAGAGATCTCCTAAAGAAATAAGTTCCCCTTTGTTTGTAACTCTACAATAAAGTGATTACATACATACATAGAACCAAATTTATAGTGCGATGGTACTTAAAATGTTCTTAGGGTTTTCACTTCTCTCTCGCTTACATACGCTCTTTTACTTTTTAAGACCTCTTGCACTTGTCGATTTTAGAAATATATTGAACATAGGATCAAATAGAAAATGAAAGCCAGCTATAGCGTCAGTCGCTTAGCATAAAGACATCTCGCTTTGCATTAAGCACTTAAACGCATATCATAATCAAACATTTCCAAAAATCATCATCATCAGCCGAAAGACGTCCACTGCTAGACATAGGCCTCCCCTAAAGTTTGCCATAAGGATCGGTCTTGCATCCATTGGTTTCCCGCAACTTTAGTCAAATTTCCAAAAATAAATCATACCAATTTACAGTGTAGACTGAACAATGTGTATGTAACCTGCAGATCTCTGGAAAGCTTTCTATAGCGAGCTCAACAGGTTTTTTCCATTAAAATGGTGTAAAACTGTATATTGAGATCTAAAAAAAGGGGGACTTACCGTGTGGAATGATCTTGAAAATTCCCTCCATCTAGAAGCCTGATTTTCGCGAAGAGTACAGCGGAAACGAAAGGTACTTCTGTGAGTTCCTCAAGGCAACATTGTACGCCGAACTTGTAGCGTTTCTTCTTCGTCATGAACGCCATCACTGCATCCGAATGCAAAATGGTTAGTACCGGTTTAGAACTTATTGTGATACACTACACTTCAACTGTACAGTCGTCTACGTGAGTAGGTCGTGGTTGGGTTCGCTTCGCTGTCGCATAGCGGCCGAACTACTGGATCTGGAAAAGAAAGAACGTGCTCGTTAGTTACACTAACATTACTTGCAAATGGCTACACAGGTGATGCGGCGAGCCCGTTTTATTATTTTATCCGGTAAATGTAATTCTTTAAATGCCTTGCCTCTATAAGATCAAGAGGGAAACCTCAAATCACAGTGTAGTGTTTTGTATCATTATTCTTCATAATTATTTGAAGAAATTTTGTATACATTTTATTTTTGTATAAATTACTAGCATAGAGGCATTCCATCACAGTCCTTAGGGTTGGCAACGCATTTGCGGTCTATGGATTGCAGTCTTTAGATTGTAATCTTGAGAATGCAAAAGTCTATGGGTAAGGGGTCTACTTACCATCAGGGGCCTGTTTTATAAAGCTACAAATTACAATTTACAAGTTACAAGTTTCCATTTGACACAACCTCTACCAATGACGACCAGTCATTTAAGCAGTTGTAGCTTTATAAAACGTGCCCCAGGTGGCCCGTGTGCTCATTTGCATGCTCCATGCCAGAAAATTGCCTAAAAACAATAAGGGTCCCAGAATATAACCTTGAGCAACGCCTAGGTGGCATTGAACATATTGTCCAATTGACGCATGTGGGAGATCTCTATTCATTTATAACCAGACGGACTAAAATCCTGAATATTTTATACGATATTCCACACCTTTGTCGCTGTATATCATTGAAGATTTTACTAATAAATTCAACGGCAAGCGTCTAACCAAGCAAATAAGTTCGTGCATTCTGGAGTAGCGAAACATTTCAAAGGAAAAATATGATATCGGGAGAGAAACTTGATACTTTTAAATCTACTTGGAAATGCAACAGACAGGGAAAATAGGTTAGGAAAATACAAGTGTATTTTATGACAGTGGTAAAAAAAACGTGAGCACTACTTATGTTAACTTTATCTTGCTGAACTTTATTGATTTACTATTTCTTTAGGGATTTGCTACATAATGAAATGTTGTTGATCATACATGATTCATGGTAATATCCTCGTAAGGCCCACCATACTACAAAAAGGGAGTTTATTGTGAGCGGGACTTTGAGTCTAACATCGAAGAAATAAAGTTCAATTACGTTTGTTCGATAATGCCATTTTCAGTTTATGAACATAGGGAAATAAACCTTATTCCCATTGCAACTCAGTTCAAATTAAATTGCCTTAATTACGTACATTCTATTGCACACTGGGCTTTACGAGGTTAAGGATAGTAGATATTGGTATAAATACTTATATGTACGAGGGGCGGCTGATAAGTAATCTCCTTGGTCAGAAATATATACAAAAATAATGCTGGCTGGTATGGATTTATATTCGTTTGTTATTCTATTTTCAAAATGTATTACATTCATTTGTTTATTGCATCACGTTTATTTGTCTCCTACAATTGTTTCAAACATGTCGGTAGAAAAAGTGAAAATGGATAAAATCGAGCAGCGTGCGGTGATTAAGTTTTTGACTAAAGAAGGGAATACGCCTTCGGAGATCAGACAGCGTATGTTACGTGTGTTTGGCAGTTTGTGTTCTTCCGAATTTGTTATAAAGTTTTGGTCAAAGCAGTTTAAGTTAGGTCGTGAGAGTCTGGAAGATGATCCTCGTAGCGGAAGACCAGTTTCGGCCGTCACCGATGAAAATGTAGCCAGGGTGAAAAAAATTATATTAGAGGACCGACGAGTGAAGCAGTGGGAGATAGCTAGAGATGTGGGCGTCAGTAAAGAGCGAGTCAATGAAATAATTCATGAGCATTTGAACATGTCCAAGGTTAGTGCACGTTGGGTCCCCAGAATGTTGACTGCATTTGACATGGAGAGGCGTGTCAAATGTTGCGAAGAGTTTTTGGAGATGAGTCGAGGGAAAGAGGAAGAAATAATTTCTAGAATTGTAACATGTGATGAGACTTGGATTCGACAATGGGACCCGGAAAGTAAGCAAGAGTCGTTACAGTGGAAATTTAAGGATGAGAAGCCGCCTCGGAAATTCAAGGTCTGTCCATCGGCAGGTAAACTTATGGCTACAATCTTTTGGGACACAGAAGGGATTTTGCTCATAGATTATTTACCGAAGAAAACTACAATGAATGCTGATTATTACTCAAACTTACTATACCAACTAAGAGAGACAATAAAAGAAAAACGGCGAGGTAAACTAAACAAAGGTATTCTGATTTTGCACGATAACGCACCAGTGCATACCGCCCGCACAACGAAGCTAGCAATTAAAGACAATGGCTTCGAAACCATTGACCACCCCCCTTATAGTCCAGATTTAGCCCCCTGTGACTATTTTCTGTTTAGACTTCTCAAGAAAGACCTCAGGGGACGAAGGTTTATGACCGATGACGAAATGAAGGCTGCGGTTACTGACTTTTTTGACGACAAACCGAAAGATTTTTTTTTAATGGTTTAAATTCAATATTTGAAAAATTTAATAAGTGCATTTTACTAGCAGGGGACTATATAGAAAAATAAAAAAAAATTAGCCACGACAGTCTTTTGTTTCATTGTTAGGTAGATTACTTTTCAGCCGCCCCTCGTATATATCAAACTTCCCTGAAATATGAAACCTACGATATTTTTCAATCACACGATGTGTACGATAGAAATACGAGGGGTGATCCATAAGTTTTGAGAATCAGTAAGAACCATCTACATAATGATATTCTTTTAATGTGGACTATACCATGGCACTAATGAAACAATTATTCATTTGTTTCCCTGTGATAGCTAAACAAAATACATCTGTATTAACAATTTTACAAGACGGCAAAAATAAGAGTTAGTTTTGTAATAATTTGGAGCTGTGTGGAAAAAGTTCTGGTACACTAATAAAAAATATTGTTATTGAAAATGAAAACTTGATTTATTATTATGATTTAAAGGATAAATAAGTTATCATTGCAGTGGATTTTTTTATCTCCAGCTCTGTCACCAAAATTTAGGGTGGTTCTTTCGGCCTTTTCCAGTATTATTGAGGCCTACAAATAAATACTGCGACATTAGTTTTTAGCAATTGATTTCAAATAATCTAGGAGAGTTATATAACATTATTGTATCCTAATTATGGCAAAATAATAAAATAAGCTGAGGAAAAAAAATTACGAACTATCGGCAGGAATTGTGCTTCAGAGCCTTCTAATTGATAAGGGTGCTGCTCGTCGACCAAAGATCAGAACTGATAACCGCTCTCCCCGTTATTTAGCCCTAACTTTCGACTACTATTTCTCATTCTCTAATGTTCAAAAACAACTACATAAAAATCACGAGCCGGTGATGACATAGTGAAGGTACAAAATTTGGCCATTTTGACCTCCAAAAGTAAAATTATTTTTATAGTGGTAAAATAAAACAATTGAATGACGTTTATAAGTGTTCGGAAATATAGAAAGTGTGCTCATTCCAATTGAAATATAACGATTTACATATCTCCCATTTTTAATACCGATTATCAAAACTTTTGGACCACCCCTCGTACTTATGTACATAAGTTATACACTTAAGTAGACAATATACGTTCTAGGTCAGGTAAATTGTAACGTTTCAACTGACGAGATTGCCTGGGCTGAATGAATAGTCACAGCTAAATAAACTCTCTTGTATGTAAATTAAATTCCCTCAGGGTAAAGAAGCATGTTGGAGTTATTTTGAGAAAATTGTTGGAATTTTCCCTGATTATAATCATAAATAACCTATTGAAATTTTTGTAGTTTTAGACAAGTTACCTAACGCTAACGTGAACGATTTTCGAATTTAGAATTGTATGAGACGCTCGAAGCGACCGTCTCACCGCTTACGTAAATCATATACCTATACATTTTGGATAACGACCACGAACGCCGAATGCATGTCGTCTAAAGCCTCTGTTCAATCATGACCAATATAACGTTCATCAGACCAACCTAATTCAATTTTTTAGTCTTCACTCCTGTTAACCTTTTCAACGCGTTGTCAAATAAAAAGTTGTCACTCACACGCCATTGACAGCTCAACACCAGAGCTAATGTCAACTTTACCTCATAGACAATCAGGTCTATTTTCCACTGTCAACCATGACTGATATATCAGTCGTTGGCGTTGAACCTGCGGTGCTGATATATGACTCGTTGGCGTCGAAAAGATTAAAGTGTATTTCGCCAACGTCAAGTTATTTCTAGACAGCCCATGGACTTATTAGAGAAACAATTGTTCGGGGAAAGAGTATTTTCTCGAATGGACTAAACAGAAGCACATGGGGTTAGCTCCACACAGACAGTCTGAACGACAGGCGAATAGGGACGCAACTACTTGCTAGAATGAGAAAGTTGGCTTGCAAGATTTGAACTAAACACACACATGTTAAATAAAAGCTTGTAAATAGTATTACAACAATTTAATAGGGTAAAACCCCTAATTACTGGCCTCTAAAATACCAGTTACTGGCATCTAGTGATTGTTGAACTATCGTCTCTATTACCTTATGTTAAAGCTCATGGGGCCAATAATTGGTAGGTGGCCAACAATACTGCCCTCCTAAGCAAAAATGCAATAACTAAATTCAATAGCCAAAGCAGATTCAACTCTCTTCTGTTTGTAACTAGGTTGCAATTTCTACAGATGTTTTGTTTGAGATAACGCCATTATGCTTAGTAGGGCAGAATAGGGCAGTTGATCCTACATAAAAACCATCGATATAAAAGCGGCCCTTACTTTCAGAGCTGATATCTCTCAAGCGGCCTGGCCGATTTGATAAAACCAAGCTTAGAACCAACCCGATTAAACTAGCTCTCATTAAAAAAAACTCGTCCGAATCGGACCATCCGTTTGGGAGCTACGGAACTAAATGTAGTCTGTGCCAATTCAAAATGGCAAAGATGTAAACACAACTAAACGAACCGATTTACCATAATTACTCGATTATCACGTGCTTTAAAAGATCAAGTAAGGTCTTAGCTATGATTCATACACTTGATCTTTCCTTTCACATATTGTTTAAGATTAAATGAGTATTAATTATACGTTATTTTTATATAAAACCACGCTTGATGAATATTTGAGGTTATGTGTCAAACAGTACTAATTTGTTTACATCTTTGGCAATTTCAATTGATACAGACTATACAGGCACACAGATACACACATCGAGGGTATTCTGGCAAAACATAATAAGCGCAAAATAAAAAATAAAAAGTTACATATGTAGACATACTCAGTTTTTTCTGCTTTATTTATCTAGCAAACTGTATACTGCAGAAGCTTTTAGTATGGTTTTTTGATATCATGATATTATCATGCTTCAACGTAAGGCTATCACTCAAAACTTAAAGTGCTCTTTTTTCCAGAATATCCTCGACATACAACACCATTTTTTGTCTGGGGTTTTAAATAATCTTATAATGAACGCGACTAAAAATCTGCAAAGCCTGTGTTATATTATAACCTTGACTCGACATTTACCGGGACAAAGCTTTATATGCAAGCATAAGAAGACGCATAAATCAAGCAAAAACACACTTTGTTCCATTATAATAAGAAACTTAACGTGGGCCTTGCCTTGCTCTGGCGAAAACTTACATAATAGTCAGAATTTTGGAACAATGCCATTGGATGCTTGCAACGTTACTGCAACCAAAAGTACCTAATTAATAAATAACATGTTTTGCCGAATAATTCGACGTCTTTTCAAATTATAAAAACCCAAACTTTTACAGTTCTATATCGTAACAGAGGGTCCTGCAAAGATGCACTACGCTAACTAACGTTTCTATTCGATTCGTTTTTAAACCAATCGCGTCACTGGGAGATGACGTGATACGAAAAGTCACGTGGTCTACCAGTGACGCGATTGGTTTAAAAACGAATCGAATAGAAACGTTAGTTAGCGTAGTGCATCTTTGCAGGGTCCTCAGATATGCCCTCGATTCCGTCCCCGCAGAATAATTAATCAGGCAATATTACTCAGGGATAATGAAGGAGCATTCTAATGGTTAAATCATTTTTGAAATCGGTCAAGTAGTTTTTAAGTTAATTCGTAAAAACAAATCTTTGCACTTTAATTAGTGTAGATCAGTGTTCCCCAAAGCGGTCTATATCGAACCCCAGGGGTCGACGACGAACTGCAAGGGGTCCATGTGAGCGGAAATAATAAATGGGGTTCCATGAGAGGAAAATGGGGGTCCATGATAGTGGATCCCATGTAAACAGGCTGTGACTTTTATTTTGGCTTTCCATTGATGGAATACTTAATCCATATTCATACACTGATACTAGGCGCCTACTTACTGACGTAATACTTCCTTATGAATATATAAATAAACACATATCTATCTATATAAATTATGTTTTGATTTTCTCAGCGTGTAAGTTTTTATGTCGTAAAAAATATTTTTCCGCGCTAAATTTTAATTGAAGCCTTTGTCAATTTTTAGTCGACTAAACCTCCAACGTTATCCGTGCAAAAATCCTGAAGATTTCTTGCTTAGTTTCTATTTTTTAGGTGACAACGTAACTTAATATTTATCTACCTAGGGCGCGTTTTATAAAGCTACAAGTAACAATTTTACATTCGTCATTGGTTGTGTCAAATGGAAACTTGTAACCCGTAAATTGTAATTTGTAGCTTTATAGCTTTATAAAACAGACCCCTAATGTTAGGCAGAGGGTCCATCCAAAACCGAAAAAATTGCCAAGTGTAGCTCTGGTGTAGATAAACGGCCCAACCACCCCATTACCATTCCACCATCCATTTTTATAATTTTATCGTATTTTTTTTAGTCCTATACAGTGTATTATTTATGTGTATATATCCCGATTAAAATAGCTTCCTTTAAGCTAAGATTAACTTATTACACCCCTGGGGTGTGTTTCTCTCAACAACGACGAACGGACGGACGAACGAGTGATTGTCCAAGCGGCGAGATTAAGTGGTCCCGTAAGAGTGAACAAAAGCAGCATGACTTCTCGAACGTATAAGGCTGCCTAATTGACAATGCACGCGTTAAAATGTGTTTTGTTCGCTCGGACGGGACTACTTAATCTCGCCGCTTGGACAATCACTCATTCGTCCGTCCGTTCGTCGTTGTTAAGAGAATCACACCCGTATTTTTGTGTCGGGAGTAAAGCACGTAAAGTAGAAGTACCCGTTTGTGGCCACTGTACCCTTTGTCGCCACTTTAGGCCGAAATGAGTATCAAAAATACAGTAAAATTAAAAATAATATTCATAAATTGTTAAGGCTGAAGATTAATATAAAAATATTTGTGTAATTTCATAATTCGTTTCATATTAGGTAAAATTTAGAGTGGCCAAAAACGGTGTGTAAAGATGGCCAAAACAGATACTTCTACCCTACTTATCATTTAGGCATTTTGACTTCCTGCCGCCGCCGCATTTTTAGTTTATCTAAAGCTAACTTAACCGTTGTAATAAGCAGACGACTGTTCAAGCCTAGTTGGTAGTGACCCTGTCTACGAAGCTAGCCGTCCTTGGTTCGATTCCCGGTATGGCCAAATAATTTGTGTGATTAAGTATGTACAGTCGAGTTCATAAATATATACACTTTAGTACCTGGTCTATTTAATGTCATGTTTAAACTGTCAAATATGAATTGTTACAACGATTAAAGTGACAAGGTACTAAATTGTATACATATTAATGAACTCTAATGTATTTCTCTACTGTTTATCGTTGTCTAGCACCCATATATTAGGATGAAGCATTAACACCAACTGTACGGGCGAAGGAAACCCGTCTTAGGATTGCAGTCTTGAGATTGTAGTCTTAGGAATTCAAATGTCTATGGGTCACAGATCCCACTTACCATAAGGTGGCCTGAGTGCTCGCGTGCCTTCTCCTTGCCATAAAAATAAATGTAATAAAAACAAGAGTCCCAGAATATAACCTTGAGCAACGCCACGGTGGCATTGAGCATATTGTTTAATTGATGCGTGTGGGAGATCTCTATTCATTTAGTGTGCCTTCTCCTTGCCATAAAAATTATCTAGGGCCTAATCCCTAAGCATTCAAGGTGAACCGTGGGCACTGAGCCAAGATTCCAGAACAACGTTCTATATCAAACGCGAAACTCTTGTTGATAAGCGTAGCGTTACCGTTCCGAGAGCGGTTTTAAACGAACGGAATGCTCATGGATGAAGGCCTCTTTGGGCTATATATGTAACTAGCACTATATGCTTTAAGGAAATTTCCACAGAGGTAATTCTGGGGTAATATTGAATACAAAAGTTTCTACTTCTGTAAATAGGTTTTTTAGATTTTGTTTTATTGTTAGGTCATACAAATCAATTGTATGTTTTCAATTCATACAAATATGACAGTGTATACCTACCTAGTTTATGCATTAAAACTCACATAAACCAAAGCGAAGCGAGGGGCGGGTCGCTAGTAGGTATCCATAATAATTTATTTACCAGAAGAACAATTAATAAACGGCTAAATCCTCAGAAATTTATATAAAAATGTTTGTTTTAAGTTTGGCATTATTTCCTTAACCTGGTGATTCAGGAGGTAGTGGGTAAAAAACCCGCGATAATGGCGAACCCTTCCTTCAGAGCAAAAATCTCTAACAGCCCCATGTATTTCGATAAAATCTAGCTAAAAACCAACCCGATTAAAGTAGCAAACGTTTTAAAAAAACCGCGTTCAATTTGGTCCATCTGTTTGGGTGCTACGATGCCAGACACAGACAAATATCGTTACTACTTTAGAAAAAAACTCGTATCCGATATTTCGAGATGTATGAGTGTGAACTTAATTATCCTCACGTTTAAGTTTAAAATCGTACATCACGAAATATGAGATACGAGGTTTTTTCAAAGTAATGACGACAGGTTCCTTTTCCGTTGGGGGTTTGACGACGCGCTGGCCTAGTTGGTAGTGACCCAGCCTACGAAGCTAGCGGTTCTGGGTTCAAATCCCGGTAAGGGCAGATATTTGTGTGAAGAGCACGAATATTTGTTCCTGAGTCATGGATGTTTTCTATGTATTTAAGTATGTATTTCTCTATATAAGTATTTATATCGTTGTGTAGTACCCATAGTACAAGCCTAGAGGTTAGTTTGGGACTAGGTCAATTGGTGTAAGATTGTCCCCTGGTTTATTTATTTTTAAACCAAACCAAAAGTTACTAAGCTACGAGTTACTAAACAGTTAAACAAAATATCTATTCATCGAGCGAGTGCTCCAGTAAACTTGCCAACGATGTGGATACCGGCCGTCAATCTGTAGGGTTGGCACTGATGCAAAAAGAAAATATACAAGCAAGTTTCTTTTCAAAAAATATCGAATTAAATAAGTAATTCCAACGTCGTAACTCTGTTTACACACTTTGTACAAAACGCCCGTATGTGCTCTAACGGATAGGTCTTTATACTAAGACGATAAAAACGTGTTAACGTGATATTATATTGTTTTTAACTCAGCGGCCATTACTGTCAAGTAAATAAGAGCTATCAAGCAATATTGAGCTGCCGAATTCCAATATGCATTTTAAAGAAATTGTCAGTAGTAAATCATGAAAAACTACGTCAGTCTGTGTTCTAACACAAACTGACAGGCCATAAGTTATTTCTAATCAGGCTTTTTGAGATGCATCTTATTCGCATCGCTATTTTGTTATCGCCCTTAATTGAATGTCCGTAAAGTAGACACAGCCCTATACTAAGTGATTCAGTTATGTTGACGCCAGCGGCTGGGTTAGCATGCTAATTTTGAGCGACGTAATCAACAGACCAAAGTCACGGAGATAGCCTAACTATGGCTAGACTAAGGGCTTGTCTACGGAGAAGCGGGACGTCGCGCGGCGCGTCACGCGTTGTTTTTCCGTTTACAGAGGCGGAGCGACCCGCGTCATCGCACGCGCAAACACAAGCATATGGCAATGTGTGGTGCGGAGCGGAGAGTACCGCCGTTGTTAACGCGTGCGACGCTGCGATGCCGCGAGTAACGCTTTGAAGCAAACGCGTGTAAAATCGCTTCTACGTAAACGCCATATGTTTGAATTTAATGCAGACCGCTACGCGCGACGCCGACGCCCGCAAGTGGTGTGGGCGGGGCACATACCTCGCAGACCAGATGCCCGATCGAGGGGTTTTCGAGTGGCGTCCGTCCGCATACAAGAAGACGCATTTTAACAAGGTGAGCCGACGACGTGGCTAAGGTTAAGGCAAACAGAGAAATGCAAGCGGTGTGAGACGGGTTCTCCATGATGAAACAAGAGCCAAACTTCTAGGTACGGTCACGGAAGTTAAAACGGAAGGAAAATCTGCTTGAAGATGTCATTGTCATTAGAGATGCCAAGTCATTTGTAATTGATAGGAAACTCAACCTTATAGTTGTAGAATGTCAGATTGACTTTGGAACTAAGGTGGGTCACAAATTAAATTCCTTGACTGTACCAAACACAAGAGACCTAAGAATAGGGAATATTCATGAGCCAGATAGGAATCTAGGGGGCAAAATTTTATGACAGGTACGACAAAATGAGATGACAGGGCGTTCCTATATCGATAAACTCAATTATCGATGCTTATTCTATATACTAGTGGTCACTCCAAGTTTTGTTTGACAAAATATTTTTTATTAAAAGTGTAAATTCAACAAAATAATAACATAATTCTCTTCTACTTTTTTTCAAAAAGATTTTTTAAATTTACTCGTCATATTTTTTTCTTCATTACTGTCCCATCTAGATCTATTGTTAGAATAAACGATAAGAATTTGTTCCAAATTTCGGGCGTTAAACGTCTCCGTCTTGGCTGATAAATCCATTTCAGGTGGCTAAATAGCTTTTCAATTTCTGTAGAGGTAATAGGGGCATATTTTTTTTTAAACGCTGTGTGAACTCCATACTCGTCTTCAGAACAAAACTTACAAAAGAAGTAGGTACATACAATGCTGGGGGCGATCACTAGTATATGGAAAGAGCACCGATAATAGGGGTGTGTCCTGGGTAAAAAAAGAATAATTCTAATTAGTCCATCAGTAAGATTATCAAAAAATTTTGAACACGTATTTTTTGCTTTTTCAAATCAATCAAAATTAACAAACATAACGCGCATCAAAGTTCGGGAGTGGGGGCTCGTGACGTCACAACGTGGTATAAAGCGTGCCACGGCGTCACGTCACGCGAAACTTCAACGCACTATATCTTCGTAATTTTTAGTTTAATTGAAAAAGAAAAAATATGTGTTCAACATTTTTTGATAATGTACATACACCGGATTGAGGGGGCCAAAAATGTACCAGTGCTAGTGATTCATAAAATATCGACTTAAGTTTATCGACAACTTTTTTCGCTACATATGGATCTTACATTTCTTGGAAAAGTAATTTGTACCTTTAACTCCTATATCTGAATGATCAGCTTTCCATGAAGATAAACGATATTTTTTCTTTCGAGGCATTTAAGCGACTTAAAAAACAAAGACGTTCTCAATTCGTCGGAATGCTAAAGAATATTGTTGTACTGAATGAATTTGTTATTCAATGTAATTTCAATGGTTGTCAAAAGAAACTCGAGTCCAGAGTCAATGTCAGATACCGGTTGTTATAGTTGTGATAAGTATAAATAAAAGAGATTTGCACTTAATTAAAAGGTCAAACTTGGCCATTACTTATGATAATGATGGTTAAAAATTGCTTAATATCGATGTCGATAAACTTAGTCGACATTTAATGAATCACTAGCACTGGTACATTTTTGCCCCCGTCAATCCGGTGTTTGATAATGTAAAAGACGGACTAATTAGATTTTTTTAGGACACTAGTCTATTGAGTTTATCGATAACCTCGTAAGGCCCACCATACTACAAACAGGGATTTTTTTGTGAGTGGGACTTTGAATCTACCGTCATGGCAATAAAGTTCAGTTACGTTTGTTAGATAATGTATTTTTAGTTTATGAACATAGGAAAATAAACCTTATTCCCATTGCAACACAGTTCAAATTAAATTGCCTTGATTACGTACATCTTATGGCACACTGGGTCTTACGAGGATATAGGAACTCCCTACCTGTAATAAAATTTTGCCCCCTGCATTCCTGTCTGTATCATGACTCTTTCACAGCTTCAATAAAAACTGATTCATGTAACAAACGTCGGTTACAAAAGCTTGTCCCTAAAATGTTTTTTTCGTCAGAAACTTTTTTTTATGTGAATAACAAAAAGCAAGCTTTCAAAACCCGACTGTTGCCAACCAACTTTAAATCGTTATAAATCCTAAATGATCATTCAAAATGAAAAATGATGAAAGAAACCTAAAGATGATTTTTAAATCCCTATTCAATGATACCCCACTTGTTATACTTGGTCGACTTTTTTTTTGCACAATATGGCGTCTGGTTGCCGCCATATTGAATTTTGAATACTGTCATATCTTCAGTGACACTCACCAGATTAAGACAAATCGATTGACACAAGAATCATCTAAATCGGACACCGGGTTTAGTTTTTATAGTGACACATAGGAACAAACATACATATATAGGCTGTGAAACACATTAACCTCCTCCTTCGGCAGTCGGGTAAAAAGGAGGCAGGCGAGCAAGCGTGATCATCGCGACCCATAAATACCCGCAACACCAGAGGAATCGCAGGTGCGCTACGCACTACTTGAAGACCCCCGAGTCGTATAAATAAAGTTATTTACTATTTTATTAAAGGTTTTACGCAGAGTCGATTTCATAAATATGTGTACAATTTTGTACCTTGTCACTTTAATCGCTCTAACAATTGATACAGGGTGATACTCGATAAACTGTACATATTGAAAGGGATGAAATTGTAGGTTAAATTATGGGTAAACAATTAAAAATAAAAAATTACCAACTTCTTTTTATATAGATTCTTAATTTTTTTAATAAATTACAGCAAAAATGTCATTTTGTTTTCATAAAAACACGATTTTCTCAAAATTTTGTAGATTTTTGCTTATTATTATTCCTCGTTTAATTTTAGATCTAAAAACGTTAAAAATATCTGCAAAATTTTAAGAAAATCGTTTTTTATGAAAACAAAATGATATTTTTGCAGTAATTTTCCACAAAAAAAGCAGTTACTCAGTTATATTTTTTAATTGGTCTAATATTGTTATCAATTATTAAATCTAACTAATGTCAATACTATGCATTTTGTTTTATCTTTTTTGGGCTATTAGATCAAAAGTTACACAGTCACAAGTAAGTGTACCACCCAAACTTTATTAAAAAGTTTGACAATCTGTAAAAAAGAAAACCAGAGGCTAAAATTAAAAAAAAAATATTGTTTTACTTATAAATTAACCTAAAATTTCATCCCTTTCAATATGTACACTTTATAGAAAACCACCTGTATATGGCAGTTTAACTGTTTATTCGGATTTTATACACCTTCGAATTTTTTTTACTATTAAAAAAATTCAATTCCAGACACAAGGCAGCCTTTAGTGCCATAAATATGAGGTAGGGTTAGATTATGTTTTCTTCAGCTGGCCCGGAGGGCCAAATTACCCAGAAATAGGAGCTCCGTCGACTTTCTGCGAAAGTGTATAAAATGCGAATAAATCTTTTAAACATGACATTAAATAGACGAGGTACTAAAGTGAACACATATTTATGAACTCTACTATACATACATATTTAGAGTAACACCTAACAAACGTTCTACTGAAGTGAAATAAGCTCAGGGTTTTTATTCTACGTAACGTTCTCTTACCTCTCTATCTCTATCTACATCCTATGAACACCGAGAGCTCTCGATCCATGAATGCATTCAATGTACTAATCTCAAGTGAAAAACGCGTTCAAATCTCAACCCAGCGCCACGAGCACAAGGTTGTTATCCCAACGTCACAGAATTTCCATTGACGAACGTAGCAGCATCCAATCAATAGCCCATTGAGCACGTCTGACTTGACCCGACGACGGCACAGTATAAAAAGGAAAGTATTTCGTCTCCGGCCCTATAGGAGTTTCTGTTACCTACTGCCGCTCGGGCGCTAGGGTTGCGTAAATACGCGTCACTCGATATTTAAAGGAAGATGTCTTTCACATATTATTGTAATTCACCATGGTTAAATTATAAAGCAGTGGATGAAAAGAAATCAGGTTAATTAAAATTTGATTTTCTTCAGTAAACACGTCAACAGATGCCAATTTAAGAAAATTATTTAAAACAAATACATCCTGTGTTGTTCCAGTGGATGTCGTAAGAGGCGAGTAAGGGAATAAAGGCTTGTAATACTGTTAGGCGATGGGCTTGCAACCTGTCACTAATACGCCGGTAAACATCTTAGCCTATTGTGCAAAATGTGGTTACAGAATTATCAACAAGTTTTTCGAGGTGTGGTAATTATGTAGGTCTGCCTACCCCACTCTGGGAATGAAGGCGTGAGTTTATGTACAGTCAAGAACTTTAATTGTTATGCCACTATGGAACCCTGTCGCATAACGTTAATCATTAATTTAAGCGTAATTTCTGTCATGTGGTTTGACGCTGTCATTATGACAGGGTTCCATAGTGGCATAGCAATTAAAGTCCTTGACTGTATGTATGTATGCATTTAAAACATAAACTAAAAGCACATGGGCGGCAGCGATGATGTGAACATGAGTGAGGCAGCAACGCTGGCGCCCAACGTCACAGATGCAGAAACAATGATGCGTCGACAGTGACATTGCGCTCGAATGCCGTTCTATACATTTGCGTAGTACTTATATCTGCCGCACTGTCTCGGCACCAGTGGCGCCACTGACGCGGCGCTCTGACGCCACAGAAGCTTTTCTCGCGGCCCCGACTAAAGGCTCGAACAGACTGCCAGCAGGACGGTAGCGGGGCGTGATGAGTGAGTGAAGCGGGCGGGACGCCCGGCCACACAGAGCAAGCGCGCATCGCGCTGGCCTCGTGCCATCAACCCGCCAGAATCGCGCCATCAACCCGCCAGCATCGCGCGCGCGTCCCGCCCGCATCGCTCTCTCCCGCTCGCTCTCTGTGGTTTGGTCATTCGTTTTGCGCTGCGCTGTCTGACGTCACACTTAGGGTGCGGCTCCACTGTGGCGAAGACGAGCGGAGCGGGGCGGAACTGTGCCAATATTGACCAATAGAATATAAACTAACGTGCGCAAGGCGCGCTCGACGTGACCGCATGCGCGTTCGATTGGTTAATATTGGCACAGCTCCGCTCCGCTCCTCTCGTCTCCGCCTCAGTGGAGCCGCACTCTGACAGGTCGCGCCGCGCGCCCGTCGCGGTCGCGACAGAAGCGGGGCGCGATGCCGACGGGGTGCAGCCTGTTTGACCACGCTAGCGGTTTGTTTGTGCCCGCGACTATGCTGTCTGGCCGAGCCTTAAACCGGCTAGGTCAGTCCTGTTGAGTTTGCTTGTGGTGGCTCGCAGCGTGTACGGTCGACGCACGCACACATGCAAACCGCGGAATATACCTTCGCTTGAAGACGTACTACTGTTTTTACTGTGCCTACGGACAACTAGTCTGAAAACTAATTATCTAACTAGACACATTGTTCCGTACAGTTAACAAGTTAGAAATAGCATTGAGAACTTTGCAATGCAGCTTGCGTTTTAGTACCTTGTCCCAGTAACATATTGAGGTGGGAGTGCTTTGAATTTAGTATATACTACTCAGGTCGTAGTACGATGCAATTCGAAAATTGGGGCGCCTCATCACTTTTACTCGTCATTCGAGACACAAGCGGGTGAATGAGAGGGAGATAACGTAAATTCGATTTCGATTTATGCTTACAGGGTTACAAATAATAATAACGTAATATATAGGTACGGGTGAACGATTAAAAAGCTCAGTACCTATGGGCAATTCGGATACTATAAAAGTTAAGACAATCAAGGGGGTAAACTGCAAAGATTTAAAAAACCGGTCAAGTTCGAGTAAAAAAATACGTTGAAAAAAACTTTTCTTGTACGGGGGCCCCTTAATTGTCTCACTTTCTTTAATTATATTTATTTGTTACTAAATCCGCCGTAACAACAAAAAAACCCAACCCGCTGTCTATTACGATTCAAAAGATACAGCTGTTTAAAGTTAGGACGGACGGACAGCGCAGGCATATTGATAGGGACAGTTGTACTCTCTTCGGGCACGGGACCGTAAAAACATACTAGATACTAACCTGTTCTCTTTAAGATTACACAGAAGAAATCCTTACAGCAGCTCTATTATAGTCGATAAAACCGTACTTGCTTATGACATGTTATCGTTTTTTTAATATTTGGGGCATCAACAACAATACATTATATAAAAAACAAATTAAACATAATACAAAACAGTAAGTCAATAAAAGATGTCCACAGAAATACAGTTAAGTGAAAGATAAGCAACAATTTAACAACTTGCATAACTTTATTATAGAAAAATACAATAACAACAACACTTAGCATAAGGATATGTTGAGTAGCGGGAGAGTATGCTTGCGTGTGCGTGTGTGTGAGAGAGTATGTGTGTGTGAGAGTATGTGAGTGTGAGAGTATGTGTATGCGTGTGCGTGTGTGTGCGTGTATGTAGTGTGTATGTGATGTGAATGTTATGTGTATGTGTGAGTTGAGTGTGTGTGTGTGTGTGTCTTTGTGTGTCTATACGCCGTGTGTGTGTGTATTGTAATAGCTTTTAATAAATTGGCAATAACAGCGGCGTTATAAACAAAACGATAGGTCAAAAGTAATATTATTTTGCCGAGTATAAATTGAGCTTCAACGTCAGAAACAAAAGCAAAAAAAAAACGCAATTTCAACTGGTAAACTTCCATTAGAGAAATCCGAGCTTTTAAATGAAAATTGTTGAAAATTTTATTTTCCATTCCGAAGCTCTCAGGATGATTGGCTATTAATAGAAAGCATGAAAAAGCGTTCAGAGGGAATGAATTTAAAATGCAAAATATTTTTTACACTGGAGTAAGTCACTTTTATTCTACTTTATCTTAAACTAGCTGTTGCCCGCGACTCCGTCCGCGAAGAAAAATAAAACATAGCTTATGTTACTCAGGGATAATGTAGCATTCCAATGGTGAAAGAATTTTCGAAATAGGTCCAGTAGTTTTTGAGTTTATTAGTTACAAACATACACACACACAAAAATACATAATACATAATACTCTTTATAATCAGAGATCGGAATAGGTAGAGCTAGTTTGCCTAAACTTGATGAATGTTCATTCAATAATGTATTCCCATCTCTCTCACGCATGAATGAATATGCGTCAAGTTTAGGCAAATTAGATCTGCCTATTCCGATCTCTGTTTATAACATTATAGTATAGATAACTTCACCATATAGTAGTTAGTGATTGTAGCTTTTTTTAACGCCAACCAAAAAAAAAAAGATCCTGTGAATCATCTCGGTATATCATCATCATCATCATCATGTCAGCCGAAAGACGACCACTGCTGGACATAGGCCTCCCCCAAGGCTCTCCACTCAGACCGATATATCTAGGTATATACCCTATAATATTAAACGATTAATATTTTTATATATATATTAGTAATCACGTCCTCCAAAACGGCTTTAACAATTTCGTTGAAATTTCGATGGGTTAACGGGGGCCCAAAACCAATCTTCTTCAGGAAACGCTTTCAAACCTAACGAGACGTTTGGTCTTACAGGTAGGTACTTCTAAACTATTAATGTTGCCAGCTATAACCGGTTGCAAATTTCAGTCGTTCGAGATAATCTCGAACGAGTGATAACCCATGTTGTTTTTCTTTTTAGGCACTGGTCCCACCGCCGGCGAGTAAGCGATGAACTATTAGCGATAGTTCATTGACGTGCACGTGCACGTGCGCGTTCGCTTTCCACTGCGTTGTATAGTATGAATTCTCATTACGACATGTCACTATACAACGCAGTGGAAAGCGAACGCGCACGTGCACGTCACGCAAGCGGTGTGGCTGGGCCTTTACGGCTAGCTAATGCTGAGTTGCGACCGTTTCGCAACAATTTCTATGTGTCTTTTTCTTTTGTATCTATGTAGTGTGATTTTGTTTTATTGCGAATAAATGTCACTTTATCTTCATCGTATCTTTAAAAGAATAACAATTGTTTATTTGTAATTGCGTCGTCTAAAACGGCTCAAGACAATTTCGACTGGATTTGCGTGGGCGAAAAATTTATCTGTCACAAGGAGTCGTCGTTGGGAAAATTTATTTTCAAACCGATCGACGCGGTCTTTCAGGCACTATGTATTAAACAGATAAATACCCCGATAAACTGGCAACACCATCTTCCAGAGATATTCAGGAAACTAGGGATGTTAGGGAGCTTTGCCTCCGCATCCGTTAAGACGGAACTTCCGTTTGGTTTTACACCTTCGGATCCGCCTCCGCCTTCGTTATATTTTTTTTCACACCTACGCCTCCGTTAATTTTTTACTGAAGTTATACCGGCGCTGAAGGTATTGCATTTGCCGCGGCAGCGCGGCGCACACCTACAAGTTTTGACTTGTCCGGGAATTAATTTAAATAAAAGGCCAGGGGCCAGACCTTTATTATATTCCGTCCCTTTTCAAATAGCCAGCTAAAAACTTTGCGTTATCACAAAAAATGCATTTTAAAATTCAAATAACAAACGCAGATTTAAAAATGACGTTACCCGTTTAAAAATAACGTTATTATAGCACTTACCGAAGTATCGTTATACGTATAGCGTTTTGTTTGACAGGTAAGGCGTCAAATAACGTTATAGTATAACGTAATTCGTTCAAGATAACGTTACACGAAAATAACGGTTATTAAAAGTCTGTCCTGGGCTGATATTCTACGACGTTAAACAATACTGCTTATGAGCTATTATCGTATCATCAACGTATTAGCTCTTAATTACTTTACAGTAATGGCGGCAGCGTTAAAGAAAAACGATAACACGACAAAGTAATACGGAACAGAGGCACCGAAAAAACAAATATGACAACATCCTTTGCAACTCAATAGGTTAATAGTTTTTCACGTGACATTCACAATGAAACGTTGACCCCCCCCCCCAATGTCATCAAAACATTGACATTGTCTCGGCTCATTATGTTTGCAGACCAGACTTGAATGATGTTACGTCACCGAATGCATAAGTGACGGGACACGTCATGCCAGCACAGTCATACAACTACTCGGAATTCTAGACTAGCAATCCGCGCTCGTTTCGTTTGAGTTTTCTGCAACAACCGTAAATAATCCAAACTTTATTATACACAAAAACCTTCCTCTTGAATCACTCTATCTAAAAACCACATTAAAATCCGTTGAGTAGTTTAAAAGATGTAAGCGTATACAGAGGGACAGACGGCGGGAAGCGACTTTGTTTTATATTTATACGAAGCATTTATTTATAGCTTAGCATTCATACAACTTAGAAGCGGAATTATAGAGTATTTAATAGCCACGTTATGCACCTTTTGGAAATGCGTTCTATATTTAACCTTCAAAAATAACAGAGTGGTGTTTGACGCGTGTATCTAGGTCACCTAACAAGGTCGAATATTCAATCGCATCTGTTTCATTCATCCGAATTTTCATAAGTAAGGTTTTTTTACTGAAATCTTTCCAGGATTGTTATAAAAAATAACTGTTTTCTCAGGGGAAATCCGTTATGGATACCAAGCCACGCGAAGGCCGAACGGTTTTGTCGGACCCACCGACTAAAACCCCTGAGGTGTTCCTTCTGCCACCCTGGACGAGGTCGCAGGAGTTGTATTCCATCCGCTAACTCGTTAAGTCTGTTCCTATTCGGACTGCCAATGACAATAACAAGTATACCTGACTGTAATTGTCTTTAGATAGAGGATGAAATAGTAATGAGAATACACCTCTAATTAGTTTAATAAAAAAAACAAAAACCCGCCTTCAAAAATGCAAAAAATAACTTCTTTTAAAATGGTAGGTCAGTCCAACTGCATTCGGCTTTTGGTTTAAAATATTGTGGGACGCCGACTTCAGTTGGACTGACCTACCATTTTAAAAGAAGTTATTATTTGCATTTTTGAAGGCGGGATTTTTGTTTTTTTAAACATTTATTTTATTTTATACTTTTTAGTGATCCTATTTATGCTGTTACGTAGCTCCACTTCTAAATATTAATGAGAAACTATAGAACATTTCAAGCTCGCCGCAGACAACGCCGTGGGAATGTCATAGTCATATTTAACTTTATCGAAATATCTTATCGCCACCCTTGAAATAGGTACCGTTAAGGAGTTCCGGTGGCCATCTGTGATCTTCATCATCAGTTCCACTTCACCATATAGTACTTTGCAAAAGCAAATGCATGAGTTACAGTGAAAAATACCAAAATCGCTATAGGTGTGCCTATAATATTTGAGGAGTTCTCTTGATTTCTCCAAGATCCCATCATCAGATCCTGACGTGGTGACAATGGGACCAACTAGAAAGTATACCTATTCGAACAACGAAAAAATTTTTCAAATCGGTCCAGTGGTCTTCAAGTAATCGGGGAACATACATAAAAAAAAAAACCCCGACGAATTCAGAACCTCCTCCTTTTTTTGAAGTCGGTTCAAAAGGTTGAACATATCTTCATCACCATCATCGTATTATTATGCTGGGTGCGACAGAGACGACAACCTCACTTATCAATCAAATCTATCAAACCTCACTACATTTTCAATGTCAGAAAACTTCGAAAAAAATATCTTATGACAAGACTGTCAGTGTAATTGTGTTTTCAGCGAATGTGCTTTTCATCAAAAAAAAACAATATTAAATAGAGATTACTACCTTAAAATGGACATGAAGACAATGATAAAGTGTATAAATAAATAATATGACTAGGCTCAACCTTCAAAAGCACGCGAATATGGAGTTATAATGGGAAATTGATTTGTTTATAAGAGTGACGGAACGAATAGGAACAGACTTTATCCTCGTAAGGCCCAGTGTGCATAATCAAGGCAATATAATTTGAACTGTGTTGCAATGTGAATAAGGTTTATTTTCCTATGTTCATAAACTGAAAATGTCATTATCGAACAAACGTAATTGAACTTTATTGCGTTGATGGTAGATTCAAAGTCCCATTCACAAAAAACTCCCTGTTTGTAGTATGGTGGGCCTTACGAGGTTATAACAGCGTCTACCCTGGTTATAATAAGACATACCTAGCTTAAATTATAGTGTCCATAGATATCTCAACTTTTAGAAACGTTAATGGATTCAGAAACCAATGACTTACTTAACCTCGTAAGGCCCAGTGTGCAGTAGGATGTACATAATCAAGGCAATTTAATTTGAACTGTGTTGCTATAAGAATAAGGTTTATTTTCCTATGTTCATAAACTGAAAACGGCATTATCGAACAAACTGAATTGAACTTTATTGCCTTGACGGTAGATTCAAAGTCCCACTGACAAAAAACTGGCTGTTTGTAGTATGGTGGGCCTTACGAGGTTAACAGTTGGGAAACAAAGCTTCAGACATGCGTAGTTAATACATAAATAAAAAAAACAGGGGACTCTTTAACTAATAAGCAGGTATCGTAAAATGCGAGCAAAATTCATTGAAGTGCTAGGGTTGTCGCTAATGATATAATCGAATAATTCAATATGTATGGAGGAATGTGTTTATACTTATAAAATCACTTGTTATCATGGTAATAAATTGCGCCTAGTGTTCATGGTTTATCAATAATGCTAAACTAAAACTTATTAAAATTGATAAGTACATTGTCTATAGATTTACGAGTATTATCTTGTCATGATTGTCAATCTGATTGTATTATTTGCATTGTCTCGCCATCGTACTTGCGAAAATTATTACTTACTATCCCAAGTCTAAAATTGGGAATTATTTTATTTGAAATTGTAAATATAATAAAAAATATACCAATCAGTAAACTGAGTTTCGCATTGTGTTCAATTTCATCAGTTTAAAATATATTTATTTGTATTATTTTAGTACCTAATATTTTAGTTCATAAATATTATTAGAACCATCGCCAACCCTAACTGGTTGTCATACGTCATTTCATTGGATTTTGATCGCATTTTGCGATCACTGCTAATAAGACTCGACTTTTCTGTAGGTGAAAAGCACTTGTTATCATGGTAATAAATTGCGCCTAGTGTTCATGGTTTATCAATAATGCTAAACTAAAACTTATTAAAATTGATAAGTACATTGTCTATAGATTTACGAGTATTATCTTGTCATGATTGTCAATCTGATTGTATTATTTGCATTGTCTCGCCATCGTACTTGCGAAAATTATTACTTACTATCCCAAGTCTAAAATTGGGAATTATTTTATTTGAAATTGTAAATATAATAAAAAATATACCAATCAGTAAACTGAGTTTCGCATTGTGTTCAATTTCATCAGTTTAAAATATATTTATTTGTATTATTTTAGTACCTAATATTTTAGTTCATAAATATTATTAGAACCATCGCCAACCCTAACTGGTTGTCATACGTCATTTCATTGGATTTTGATCGCATTTTGCGATCACTGCTAATAAGACTCGACTTTTCTGTAGGTGTTTAACCTTGTAAGGCCCACCATACTATAAACAGGGATTTTTTGTCAGTGGGACTTTGCACCTACCATCAAGGCAATAAAGTTCAATTACGTTTGTTCAATAATAGCAAATTCAGTTTATTAAAATAGGAAAATAAACTTTATTCCTATTGCAACACAGTTTAAATTAAATTGCCTTGATTATGTATGTACATCCTATTGCGCACTGGGCCTTACGAGGTTAAAAATAAAACCTTTTATTTTATATCAGATGAAACCTACACGCTCTTAATGGATTCTTTGTCGACATTAATCCATTGTAGGACTATAATAGAATAATTAAAAATAGTTGAAGCCGTGTCATAAACGACGTCTGTTATATCGTAAGATGATACCTATCAAAGAAATTGTTAATAATGGTTTCGGTACAAAGACGCTGATAAGATGACAAAGATTTCGTTACAGTATACAGGGTGTCTGGAAAACCTTTGGAGATATTTGGCGCGGTAATAGTTCGCACGATTCTGATCACGGGGGTATGGTTCATTTTTGTTTCTGTTAATGTAAAAAAAAAAGAAGGTTTAATTATATTCATTTTGTTACTTGATGTATCGCAGCCGATATCTTGACCTTGACATTTTGATGTTGATACTATAATACTCCAAACGTTCGTAGTAACTAACGTCAAAATTCCAAGTTCAAGGTCAATGACCTGAGACCATACGTTGTTTACATGGTATGTAAACAAACAGTTCGCCCCATGTAAACAAAAATCAAGTTAACGTTATAAAAAATGATTACTTTTAATGCAACTTACTGTATTTTCGTTTTGCAATTGAACATTTTAGCGCGTTTTGAAATATTTACCAGATTTCTTGGAACACGCACTGCCGAGACCCGATCATACCGTCCGTTTTATTATTAATGTCGAGATCTAAACATTTACCATTGTTTTCTGCTCTAAAATAGCCCATAAAAGTTGTTTTCTAGTAAAAATTAAATTCATATTTGAAAATCTGAAATTTAATTTAACATGACATTTAATGACAACCATAATTCATAGACTTCTAAAAGTTCGGATGAATATGAAATAGACGATCCGTTTATTGCTGTCCGTATTGGTCTGTATGGTATTGTATTCGTGGCGGTTTAGCTAATAAAGGCCGTCGCATAATTGATTATAATATGTATGATAATATCGCACTTGTCATAGAGAAATAAATAAATGACCGACCTTTCCGGCATTGGGATCGATATACGTACGTAGTACATATTCATTTCATGTTCGAGGCTTAGAGCATTTAATAACCGTTACTGGAGTCGTCTTAGGCTTCTTACAGACGAGCGACATTTTGCCAACGGCAGAGGCTACTGCAGCCGTCGCCACCTGACGGCCAAAATGCCGCTCGTCTGTAAGAAGCCTTACAGAAACTTTCCCCTGTACCGGAGTATAAGATCAAAATTAAATTATTCTACACGATAACAAATAAAATCCTCATAAGTCAATAAAATAACCTGACATTATTCTTACTCATATAAGTAACATAAGAAGCTTCAAGAAACTGCCCTACTATAGCAATAGCCGTGTGAGAGTGTAATTTTTAATTGTATTAATGTTGAATTCTGTACTTAGAAAAAAAAACGACAAAAAATCACGTTTGTTGTACGGGAGCCCCCCTTAAATATTTATTTTATTTTAATTAAATTATTTCTTTTTAAAGTGAATATACAACTAAATATTCTGTGAATATTTCAAGTGGCTTCCTGTTGCCGTTATATCGAGCAAAAAACGGCAAACAAATCACGTTTGTTGTATGGGAGCCCCCCTTAAGTAATTAATTTAATATGTTTGTAGTATTTGTTGTTATAGCGGCAACAGAAATACATCTTCTGTGAAAATTTCACATGTCTAGCTATCACGGTTCATCAGATACAGCCTGCTGACAGACAGACGGACAGACAGACAGACAGCTGGACAGACAGACAGACAGACATACAGGCAGACGGACAGCGGAGTCTTAGTAATAAGATCCCGTTTCTACCCTTTGGGTACGGGACCCTAAAAATGAATTTGATGTGTTGTGTTTATGATATCAAAGACTTCCATTGACAAATGTTACTTTTCTGATAGACCTTAATCAACGTGGTACATAGAATTAGTACTGACATAGAAGCCGGACTATAAGTTGAACTTCGCAACAGGTATACTTCTCTAACCGCCTGTTTAACAGCAGTAATAATAGACAAGGAGGGAGCCAACTTTAAATGGCAGATAAATTTACTTGTCGATTGTGAAACAGAGGGCTCAGACAAAATGCATTACGCTAACTAACGTTTCTATTCGATTCGTTTTTAAACCAATCGCGTCACTGGAAGATGACGTGATACGAAAAGCCACGTGGTCTACCAGTGACGCGATTGGTTTAAAAACGAATCGAATAGAAACGTTAGTTAGCGTAGTGCATCTTGTCTGAGCCCTCAGGCCCTTTGTTTTAGATTACGTATTTCTTAAGAGGAAATGAAACAAAAACTAGGCGGTTTTCTCTCCTTCGAATGTCTCGGTCACAACGTCGAATTCAACGTGTACTGTGAGAATGGACCTCTTGTACGTCTTCGGGCTTTACAGACAGACCAGACAGATAAGGATCTATTCAAACCTTGCGACGTCTTACGTGACGTAATAACGAAAGCATGTATGGACAAGGACATCTCTTTCTAACTAATTATGAATGCCATAAATAAAAAGGTCAAACATACGTCTAACAGTGTTATAGCCTGGTTTCTATGCTAGTACCTACTTATTCTGTTGCACCTTGTCTTCTGATCTGCGGACTGGATACTCACAAAAAATATGCCTTAAGCACACCTCTTGCACATGCGATTGAAAGAGAAGTTTTCTCGTGATCCTGCCATATTTGTCCTATTGCACAAAAAGTACACCTAGATTTGATCACCAAATACTAATTGTGTTTGTAAAAGTAGGTAGGTTAGGTTTGTTAGTTACCTTCAGATGCCCCAAGGGCAAACCACCCAGAAACAGGACGGCAGCAGAATTGAGTAGGACAAATTTAATATAGTAGGACCACAAGAAAACGGCCATTGAAAGTAATAAATAAATAAACAAGTAAATCATTTATTTGAAAAAACCGGTATAAGGACCATGACAATGCTCCGCCAAATTCCACAAACAGTTTGAAAATTGTACGCAGTCCCTTGGCAAACCAGAGTTTACATGGTGAATTGACTGAAGGAACAAAAATATTCTCATGTAGCAACCACCATATCAAGCATCAGATTTTGGTTAAAAATAGCTCAACTGTTTACTTGACAGTATAATGGCGGCAGAGTTAAAACAGCCACAGCAACAGCGTTGGGATAAACTACCCCGAAATTATTTTCCCTCAAAATTTGTATTGCCATGCCATTCGCTATAATTTTTTTCCCAGTCTATCGTTATTCTTCTCCTTTTCCATTCGCGGATTTCCCCATTTGTTAATTTTACTAGAGGCGTAGGTAGGTTTAGGTTAATTATGTTCGTCTTGCAGCAGCGCTTACAAATAGGAAATCCGCGTCGACTTTGTGGAATTGATATTTGAAACATGCCAATCGGAAAAAGCTACAATGTAAATGAAATGTGTGTGGTTAAATTATTAATTAGGAAAAATGCGAATGGACAAAGAAGGAAAAGAATAAACGACCGGGAAGTAAAAAATATGGGGAAATACGCGAATGGAAATACAAATATTGGGGATAAATAATACAGTCGTTTTATCCACATCGATAAACACGACTATACCTATCAAGGTCCTTCACGGTAAAACCATATCGACTTTGGCATGTTATCGTTTTGTCAACGTTACTATACTTAGCTCTTTTTTACTTGACAGTAATAGCGGCCGAGTATACAGAGTAGTTGAATAGAGTAAAAATTTGTAGGAGTGAGACGCCGAATGGACTCGTTTGTCAATGTCGATAGAAATTTATGAACAATTAGCTTATGTTCACTAGTTTGCGACTCCCTCCGCATACAAGTCGTTTATCGCTATTCCCTATACTAACTATCTATCTGGGTACCTACCGAAGAATTTTACGTCGCGTGATCACCAGCCAAAGACCGGCCGCTTATGCGCGTTCGCTGCGTGTTCAGACGTCGAATTAACTTGGTACGTAGTTACTATTATTTAATCTGTGGTACGTAGAACTCACAGATAACCTTACTTTTGTGCGACCTCGTAAAGCCCGACGTCCTAAAATTAGGACATTTGTTAAAGTGACTTTTGTCTTTAGATGACCGACACAAGATCCTTTTTCGAACTAACGGAATTTGACGTGGGCCTTACGAGGCTAAAGGGGCTTGACATCATGCTATTTACAGCATGCAATTTGAAACGTACGAGAAAAAATGCATAAAGGCAACTGATTTATGCAGAAAGACGGATTGTGAACATGTATACATTTCCAATGGTAGAGTCCGTTTGTAACATACACTGACGAAGCTGGCTGGAACAGAAACAATATAAATAAGGATCAAACTAGGAAACAAATTATAAACATATCTGCTTGCTTATTAGTACTTAGGCTAAGCTTATAGAAGTTATGATGGATTAAAGCAACAGACGAACATACATATACAGCAATACTTAAAAGAAGTTCAAACTACTTCAAACTCTGTGAGACTATACATTAGGTACACTGGATATTCTGCACCCACCTTCCGACTCCATCATCAGATTAACCTCAATAATTATTAATAATTATTGTATTGTAAACAGGTTAATATAAAATACATGAACACTGCCCTCGTCCCTACCCATCATCAGCATCATCATCATCATCACATTATACCACTGACTTAACGTTTGCCTATTACGATTTATGAGAAACATCCGCTGACAGACATATGGACGGACGTAGTAGGTAAATAGGATCTAATCTAACTGAAAAAACATGACCGCATTGTGAATTAGAGTGAAGTTCTAATAATGAAAACCCAGAGTCATATTCCTAACAGGTTTCTGATTTCCTAGTACTTAAATTGAACGTAGCAACCCATCCGATACTTTTTATTTTGCATATTGCATATTTTCCTCGCGGGCTGGGTAAAAAACCCTTTCGTATCCCTTACTTGTTTATGATCTCCTGGTACTTGGCTAGTTTTATTACTGACCTAAGTAATCTGTAAAAAAAACAGGTTCCTAGCTGTACTCGGAAAAAGTTACGAGGGTGGGAAAAAGGGCTGAATGAGTTCGTGTAAATATTAGACACTGCAGTAGGTACCGCTCGGTTTTTTTCTTCGAACTTGGCCGGACATACTGCCGTTTGTCTTAATCATTCTTGAGGCAAGCTTTTGTTGTTGACTGTACTTTTTCTTTTGCAAAATCGTTATCTGCTTATCAAGACCAAACTAAGGAGTCTCTATCCGTTTGGTCTACGTTAAATATAGCGGAGATCCTGTCGCCGTCGCCACCTTCCGACTCCATCATCAGGTCAGCTCTTAGATATCATCGGGTTTACGTATGTGGTCCAAATTTCAGCCCATTCCATTAAGGGAACTGGTTCAAAATATACTTGCTTGTTTTAACGGACAACTTACATACATACGAACAATGCATGTGAAATAAAAGCTTGAAAAAAAGCAATCTTTCGCATTTTGACCTACGTATTTATAATAATAGTACTTATTAAAAATTTAAGGTTACTATTCATCAGTCTTCTCTTGAACTTTGATTTTTAGCTCCGTTTTCCTTTAATAATTGTTTTCTTTCTTCTGTTTCTTTTTTAAAATGTAAAAGTCATAGTGTTGCTCGCCTTTATTAACCTAAAATCAGACTCTATTATTAGTATCTACATCTGTATTTATTTATTTATAAAATGCCACAACGTACGTTATATTGGCCACGTTTCGAGTTCATCATCAGATCAGCTCATAAACGTCAATAAAAATACATTGAGAATATTAGATATCATTTATTAGTGTTTACTCTAGGTATTTTATTCGTGCTTTTATGAATTTCTTCATTTATACACACAAACTTTGTTAAACCGTTCTCAAGTATGATACATGAGGCAAGTGATTTTTATCTAATAGAAGATTAATTTGTTTTTCACTATTCCCTTGAAAACTACGATTTTTGGGGCATAATAAAAACAACATCAGTACTAAATACCTAACACCGTTTTTTTTCGATTCGTTAAGATCTTCGTTCGTAATGACAAAACGAATAAGGAAAATTCTACGACCGGTACACAGTCATTATACGCTTATCGAACCCAAACTAACAAATCCAAACTTGGTGAGCCTGTAATGTAATCGCTATATGTATGCCTATAATATTTGAGGAGTTCCCTCAATTCCTCATGGATCCCCTCATCAGATTCTGATTTGGTGACAATGGGACCACCTCGGAAGTATATTCTATCAAACTAAAAAATATTTTTTGAAATCGGTCCATAATAGAGGGATAAATCGGTGAACATACATAAAATATTAATACAGTGGAACAAAGAACCTCCTCCTTTTTTGAAGTCGGTTAAAAAGAAACCTTTACGTACCAAATTTTCAAAATCTTGTACAGCTATTGCTATGACTTCTGATGTATTGACACGATAATACTGGCGTTCTGTTTTTAGTATTTGCTGTTATAGCGGCAGTAAAAATACAAATAAAATCAACAGTCTAGCTATCACGGTTCATGAGACCGGACAGACAGACAGACAGACGGACAGACGGACAGACGGACAGACGGACAGACAGACAGACAGACAGACAGACGGACAGACGGACGGACGGACGGACGGACGGACGGACGGACGGACGGACGGGTGGGTGGACGGACGGACGGACGGGCGGGCGGGCTTACGAACGGACGGACGGACGGACGGACGGACGGACGGACGGACTGACAGACAGATAGACAGACAGATAGATGGACAGAGGAATCTTAGTGATAGGGTCCCGTTTTTACCCTTTGGGTAACATACCCTAATAAGGCTGCGGCTCCACTGAAGCGGAGACGAGCGGAGCGGCGCGGAGCTGTGCCAATATTAACCAATAGAATCTAAACCAACGTGCGCAAGGCGCGCTTGACGTGACCGCATGTGCCGTCTATTGGTTAATATTGGCACCCTAAAAAACCGCCTTCAAAAACGCAAAAGATTACTTTATTTTAAAAGTGTAGGTACCTAATAGGTTAGTCCAACTGATGTCGGCTTTTTTGTTGAAAATGTTGTGGTCGCCGACTTCAGTTGGACTAACCTATTAGGTGCCTACAATTTTAAAAGAAGGTATTTTTTGCGTTTTTGAAGACGGTACTTTGTTTCCAAATACTTTTATTTTATTTTATACTTTTTAGTGATCATAATACGCTGTTACGTACTCCCACTTCTTGGTTGATATGAAACTTTAAGTTATTTCAAGCGCGCCGCAAGCAACGCCGCGGGAAAGTCATAGTCATATTTCAACAAGTAAATATTCTTCGTTGTAGTCACTCGACTATCTTAATCGAGATATCTTATCGCCACCCTTGAAATCAGTACCGTTGAGGAGTTCGGGTGGCCATCCGTGGTCTTCATCATCAGTTCCAGTTCACCAAATGATACTTTCTGAATGCATATGCTGGACTTGTTACTAAAAATACTAAAATCGCTATATGTTTTCCTACAATATTTGAGGAGATATTATCCTTTTCCCCCGGGTCTCAAACACAATTGGATCATCGCTATATCTCTAAAGAAAAATTAGTCGTACAACCAGGCAGAAATACTTACTAGTTTTGAGATCTGGGTTAAAATAGCTCCACTTTTTTTGCCCCATACATATCTTTCAATATCTTTTACGTTTATTACGATGTCTTTCAGATTTTTCAAAATTATTTCTGACATTTGATAGTTTGACATAAGTTTGATACTTGTCAAAGACATTATAGCACTTTATAGCACTACCGAGTCATTGTTCGAAAAAGGTTAATTAAAACCGTTTTACATAATAAATCGCAGCTTGGAGTGAAATTGGCAGCATGACCCAATTTTTACTCAAAACGACCAAAAATAAATAATTTGAATCTTTCCTCTGGAAGGTAAGTATGTCCTGTATAATTAAACAGGTTTTTCAGATCGCAATGAAAGCCTCTAAAGCCGAATGATATACGGTTGTTGGTATCAGTCAAGCTCTAGAACTTATAGCTGACATAAAGTAAATAAAATATAAATATAAATGTATATCACGAAAACGAATTCTAAATACCAAAATATCTTAAATATCTTCACATTATTGCTTCCAATTAGATCCTTACAAAAGACTGTAGACCGGGAGATACTGACACAAAATTTCCGGTCATTTGTACCAGTATGGCGACCCTTCAAGGGTCTAATTACGTAATGACGAAAAGGAAAATGATGGTCATAGCGCTGGTACCGGTGGCCCAAACGCGTGGGCGGCCATTTGGAACGTATGTCGGAATTTATCATAGTAATAAGTTACTCATATTAAAAAAAAAGACTTCCTGTTGAGTTTCTTGCGGCGTTTCTTCTCAACAGAGTCCCTTGGAAGCGCTGGTAGACTCAGACATGTAAAAGTGCCTACAGGGCCTACTTACAGAATAAATGAATTTGAATTTGAATTTTGAATTGAATTTGAATTTGGAAAAGTATGGCATGGTGATTTTTGTGAACGGCTACTCGACGATGATTAGCTGTGCAAAAATTAGCCTGGTACAAATGGTTGTATTGTTTTTTTTTAATTAACGTGTTTAAGTCGGTGTGGCGGGCCACACCGGAGAAGTATGGCATTACGCTACCGCCTACTTCTTTTTTCATCGACTATTGGAAAATACAAGAATTTTAGTGGTACAAATCGTTCGACTTTCGTAATTTATCCGACACGTTCGATTAACGTCCACGCGTTTAGGCCGCCGGTACCAGCGCTATGACCATCATTTTCCTTTTCGTCATTACGTAATTAGACCCTTGAAGGGTCGCCATACTTGGTACAAATGACCGGAAATTTAGTGTCAGTATCTCCTGGTCAAAAATGTAAAAGCAAGTAGTTATTTTATTTGGTGTTCCCAATTAATTCAATGATTGTACATACTACGACGTTGATGTCTTCTTCACTGGTGGTCTCCTCTTGAAGCGCTGGTAGATATTAACGTGTAGAAGTGCCCGAGGGGGCTACTTCCAGAACATACATAGGTACATTATTTTTGTGTTTTATTAAATGGTTTATTTTTTTCCATTTCAAAAATAAGTTTGCGTTTTACGTCTCGCCACTACACTGTTTCCGTATATTGATCTTTCCATACATAATTATTATAAATATTTTTCGCATTAGTTCCCTAAATGTGTAAGTAATAAAATACTGAATTTAAATCTCCTTAGTATCCGCGGCCTTTTTTTAAAGTGTTTTTAGCCAGGATCTGGCATTGTTCTTTGGTAACATGATTCAATTTTGGCCAAAAACCTTCTGATTAATAAACTATTACTTCCAACTAAATAACCACCATTAACTGCCGCACTCAGAAGCGTCATTTAAGTTTAATGCTTGTTTAGTGAAGTGTTGTCATTCTTATTGCTATAGCAAAGAAAGTGACAGCAGCAATTTGAATCAAGCATTAAATTTAATTGACGCCTCTGAGTAAATAATGGTTGCTACTTAAGAATACTGTAGTGTCACCACAGAGTTTCACCACGTTGATCGCTTCTTAGGGCCGTATTAATAAACTAATCTCGACTGCAATACCCGTCTCAAGATGCGTCAAACATGACAGTATTCTATGGCTTGACAGTTACTTTGACGTATCTTGTGACGAGCATCTTAGCTGAAATGAGTTTATTAATACGGCCCTTAGATTACGAAGCTAGCCTATGTTATTCTAGGATACGAATATCTTTCAACCACGTGTATGATGCCAGCTTTAAATGTAATTCTGATAAAACGTAACGTGTAGGGACGATTTTATTTTCACAAATAAACCTAAAACTCTTTTTATAAAGAGTTTTAATGGCACAAGATTTAAAAAGATACTAATGTCAAATTGTCAAAGCACAATCACAACTTTACTTAATGATTCGTTTTAATTATGGTTTTTTTTCGTAGTAATCCCCGATAGTGGTACAAATCAATAAAGTAAATCCATGATTCATGATCTCGTAAAAGAAGTTGAATGTACCTACGAGTACAAGTGTTATTTTAGCTGTGTGAGTGTGAGAAAAGTGGGACATAAAAATCGGAATCGTAAGTTTAAATTTTAAATTATTTCACATAATAACCCTTAACAGAGACCGTCTTTTCATTTCAGAATAATGTGTCAGTTTTCTAAACACCATGGAGCTTTTAACCATGATTAGAAACATAGTTCAATATAAGGCACAACTTGTTTATTTACATTACGTTGTGACACATGTAATGAATGAATTAGTTAAGATGGGGCACACTGAGATCATCATCAGGAAAGGCGATGATAAATCAGCCTGTAACTCAGTCAAATATTAACTTAAAAAAAAGTTACCAATATAGGGATGATCCAAATCACCCACCCTATCTACTGTTAAAATTTCTCCAAAGGTTTTCCAGACACCCTGTATAAACAGATATGTATTTTTACCCGACTGCCGAAGGAGGAGGGTAATGTGTTTCACAGCCTATATATGTATGTTTGTTCCTTTGTGGCACTATAAAAACTAAACCCGTTGTCCTATTTTGAAGATCCTTATGTCAATCGATTTGTCTTAATCTGGTGAGTGTCACTGAAGATATGACAGTAATCAAAATTCAATATGGCGACATCTAGAAACTACGTTTCGGCCCTCTATATGACGTCCAAAAATCGCGTACTTTCTATCCTCTGCAACAATGTACTATAAAGTCGACTCCTACTACTCCATCAATATCAATCAAGCAAAGTGTGTGAAGATGTGTGTGCGTGTGTGTGTACGTGTGTGTGTACGTGTGTGTGTGTGTGTGTGTGTGTGTGTGTGTGTTTGTATTTAAATTTTTATCAATCCTCATTTACAAGAACTTGCTTCACCTTACGTTTGTTTTTTTTTTTAGTAACAATTAACGGATCTATTTTATTGAAATGTTTATTATACGTTTCGACAATTCGTATAAGCACAGCATTTCACCAGCATTTAAGGCCGCATTTCACCAAACTTGGAATAAGACTCACTCCGAGATTAGTCTATACCAATACGGCGTTAAATCTAGGTATAAGAGCTTATTCCAGTTTGGTGAAATACAGCCTAAGGCTGCGGCTCCACTGAGGCGGAGACGAGCGGAGCGGTGCGGAGCTGTACCAATATTAACCAATAGAATCTAAACTAACGTGCGCAAGGCGCGCTTGACGTGACCGCATGCGCCTTCTATTGGTTGATATTGGCACAGCTCCGCACCGCTCCGCTCGTCTTCGCCTCAGTGGAGCCGCAGCCTAAGTCTTGTATACTCCGTTTAAGAATATACCCTTTTTAGGGTTCCGTAGTCAAACTAGGAACCCTTATAGTTTCGCCATGTCCGTCCGTCCGTCCGGAGCCTAGCTCAGAGACTCTTAGTCTAAAATACTAAAACTCTGAAAAATACCTTAAATGAAAGCACATATAATGAATTTTAAAGGAAAGCTATGACGACTAAGTAGACTAGATTGGTTCCTGAGATAAAGTTAAAAGTTAGGGTTAGTTTTAAAAGTTAGGATTTAATTTAGTTTTTCTAGTCTCGTTAGTGAAAATTGTTATTTCTACTGTTTGACCTAGTTCTATGATGAATGTTGTTGCACTCCTGTTATTAAGGTACAGGTTAGATGTGATCCTTATTCATTAAGTTACAAAATGTATAGCCTTGTACTTTGTTGTTGTGCCAATTATTAAATAAATAAATAAATAAATAGATACAGGTGTCTAACGTGTTTATACCTACTAAAGTGACCAAATAACTTCAAATAGAGTATTACTCCCTACTTGTGGTTTTATGAGATAGTTCTGCCCTACTAAGCATAATGGCGATATCTCAGACAAAACATCTGTAGAAATTGCAACCTAGTTACAAACAGAAGAGAGTTGAATCTGCTTTGGCTATTGAATTTAGTTATTGCATTTTTGCTTAGGAGGGCAGAGTTATTGTGCAACGGCTTCGGAACCCTACACTGAGCATGGTCAGACCAAACATGCTGTTGCCCGGTTTTTGTTACAAGTTAAGTCGACTTGTACCCTTTTTCACTTGGACAACAGGAATATTCCCAACCTGCCATTAGAAATTATTTAATAATTCATGACGCTGACGTGCCAATACCTCGGGGACCGTTGAATATTATTTATTCGTTCGTATGGCAAATAAAATGTAGATGTATGTTTTATAAGGTCGTGTAAAATAGTTTAACTTTTTCGAACATTTCGGTTACGGATACTTTAAACTGACGCGCACCAATAATGGAATTTTAAGTCTTAATTCAAAAATTATACGGTTATAAATTGACTGTTGTAAAACAAATTAATATTTTTTACATACATACATAAACTCACACCTTCGTTCCCAGAGTGGGGTAGGCAGAGCTACAGAGGCCCTACTTTGAAAATCGAAGTTCGAAGTTACGTTAGCTCCATCCCTGTCACTCGTCATTCGAGACTAAATCGACAGAAAGGGATGTAGCTAACGTAACTTCGAACTTCGATTTTCAAAGTAGGGCCTCAGAATTAACAACAACTCTAAAAACTTGTTGATAATTCTTTAAACAGATTTTGCACAATTAGGCTAATATGTTTACCGGCGTATTAGTGACAGGTTGCAAGCCCAACGCCTAACAGTACTACAAGCCTTCATTCCCTTAGTCGTCTCTTACGAAATCCACGGGAAGACACGGGCCACCTTTATCTCCTGCAAAATAAGGAGCAGTATTCATGATAGGTCCTTGTCCATTACTGGTTCCGTCACCATAAATTCCGTCCACTTTAATTTATTTTTAAATAGTTTTAAAGAGAAAAATAATGATAGCCACAATTATTATTTTTAATTTTAATTAATGGCTTCCAGTCCTCGTTTTAGATAGCGATAACCGGATATATACCTCACAGCACAGAGCAGCTGTTCGATAAACTCCGAGACTCCAAAAAGTGCGCATTCGATACATTTTCGTTCTGCGAAAATTTGATCACGTCCCACTTCTGTGCACAGCCTGGTTCCCGTTTGTTATCACCGAATTTTTCACAAAATGTAGTTGCATTTCAACAGGATTTTCAACCCTCATCCTCCCAGCTTTCTGAGAGGCCTAGCTTCATGGCCACCAGTTCCCAAAGCCGGTTGCAATCGACCAATCTCACTCTCGCTTCCCGTCTGTAATCCAAAATACCTTTCAGTGTACTCGGCTTGTGGACGGCTACCGGCCCGCATTAGGCAATCACAATCAGTACATTCCTTCAGTACGTGGGCGCTAACAATAGGCCTTATAAGGGAGCTCAAAGTCACTCAGAGGGCTATGGAGAGGGCTATTTTCGGGGTTTCTCTGCGTGATAGAATCAGAAATTATGATATCCGCAGTAGAACTAAGGTTACCGACATAGCCCGAAGAATAGCGAAACTTAAGTGGCAGTGGGCGGGGCACATTGCTCGCAGGACTGATGGCCGATGGGGTCGGAAGGTTCTTGAGTGGCGTCCGCGGACCGGGAGACGAGCTGTAGGTAGGCCTCCAACAAGATGGAGTGACGACCTTGTAAAGATCGCGGGAACGCGGTGGATGCGAAAAGCACGAGACCGGTCTGAGTGGAGAGCCTTGGGGGAGGCCTATGTCCAGCAGTGGACGTCTTTCGGCTGACATGATGACATTCCTTCATAACAACCAAAAGCAAGCTTTAAAAACCCGACTGTTGCTAACCAACTTTAAATCGTTATAAATCCTAAACGATCATTCAAAATGAAAAATGATGAGAGAAACCTAAAGATGATTCTTAAATACCTATTCAATGATACCCCACTTGTTATAGTTTATCGACTTTATTTTTTACATTATGGCGTCTGGTTGCCGCCATTTTGAATTTTGATTAACGTCATATCTTAAGTGACACTCACAATAAGTCAATTCGATTGACATAAGAATCATCAAAATCGGTTCACGCGTTTAATTTCTAATTATAGGCTGATAAACACATTTACCCTCCTCCTTCGGCAGCCGGGTTAAAATGCTTTTCAGAAAACCTCTATAAATATGTTTTTTAGAATACATTTTAAAAAAGTTTGTTGTTCATTGGTTCAAAATTAACTAGCATGATCTGAATCGGAAAGAAGCAAGTTATATAAAAGCCGTTTTAACAGAGAAACAAATAAACATACAATACCAAACAATTGCTGACGCGTTCATACTATACTCATAAAACTATGAACGCGTCGGCAATGGTTTTTTAAATACTTCCGTGAAAACTACGATATGTACAATCATTTATTATGTACCATTTTGAACCTTATTGAATCAGCTAACGAATTAAATAATACCAATACTAATGGTCAACTAGTTCTTGATTGGATGTCAATTTTGGTGAGTCAAAGGGCATTGGGTAAATTTGTTTGAAGAATATTGTCATTATTTTTTTCAGCGGCCTCAGATGATTTTTACATAGTTATTTAGAGGACCTCTAAATACACATAGATATATATAATTTATGGCGTTAAATAATATCGGAGCGGAGATTTTAAAGATTTAAGTATTCAGTTTTTAGTACAAAAGTACGCCCAAGTATGAATATTTAAATATCTCGGCTCCGATGCACTTAAAAGTATTACATTACATAACAAAATATGTTTATTTTTAATAATTCTATCATAATTTACCACTTTTACGAATGGCCGCTCACCTTGAAAATGTATGAATTTTACAAATGACAACACTTTTACCCAAACTCCTTTGTAAGTAATCGTGTGAGATGTAGGTAAGTAAAATATTGGCCGGTACTGTACGAATTGCAACGGTAGACTCATCGACTATGAAATAAACAGCAATTGTAGAGTTGTCGCGTTCATCGTTTTTTCCTCTATTGCCCCAGTTTCCGTCGATTAACTAGAAAACAACACTCAAGGTCTGCAATACTTTCAATAAAGACTGTTAACTGAGTAGCAGGGCATGAAGTTCTCCGTAACTTTTTCTTGTACGTTTTCCGGAACTGACCTGGAAATAGGTATTCCCGGTTCTACGGAAATGTTTTATTTTACACTTGCGAGCAAAAATTTTATCACTTTGCTTGATATTGATGGAGTAGTAGGAGTCGCCTTTAAATATATTTACATAGTCAGAATCAAAATAAGAATATTTTATGTGTATAACAAGAGTAAAATGATGTTACTATGTTAATAAATAAGAAAAAGCAAGCTTTCATAACCCGACTGTTGCTAACCAACTTTAAATCGTTATAAATCCTAAATGATCATTCAAAATGAAAAATGATGAAAGAAACCTAAAGATGATTTTTAAATCCCTATTCAATGATACCCCACTTGTCATACTTAGTCGACCTTTTTTTTTTAAATTTGCACAATATGTCGCCTGGTTGCCGCCATATTGAATTTTGATTACTGTCATATCTTCAGTGACGCTCACCAGATTAAGACAAATCGATTGACATAAGAATCATCAAAATCGGACAACGGGTTTAGTTTTATAGTGCCACAAAGGAACAAACATACATATATAGGCTGTGGAACACATTACCCTCCTCCTTCGGCAGTCGGGTAATTAGGTACAATCTTGCAAAGTATACTTACTCGTAAAACAAAGTCGCTTCCCGCCGTCTGTCCCTCTGTATGTACGCGTAGATCTTACAAACTACGTAACGTATTTTAATGTGGTTTTCTTTAGTAGATACAGTGATTCAAGAGGAAGGCTTTACGAGGGTTGATCAATAAGGTTTTAGAATCTATATAAAAATGGGAGATACGTAAATAGTTATATTTTAATTGGAATATGCACACTTTATATATTTACAAACATTCATTAATGTCATTTAAATGTTTTATTTTACCACTATAAAAATATTTTTACTTTTGTAGGTCAAATTTTGTACCTTAACTAAGTCATCATCAGCTTGTGATTTTTATGTAGTTATTTTTGAACATTGGTGAATGAGAAGTAGTAGTTAAAAGTTAGGGCTAAATAACAGGGGGAGCGGTTATCAGTTCTGAACTTAGGTTGGGGAGCAGCATCCTTGTGAATTAGATGGCTCTGAAGAATAATTCCTGCCGAAAATACGTAAAAATTTTTCACCACTTTTTTTTTATTTTTTTTCCTTAAGTATACGGCAGAATAATGTTATATAACTCTCCTAGATTATTTGATAATTGCTAAAAGCTAATATCACAGTATTTATTTGTAGGCCTCAATAATCCCGGAAAAGGCCGAAAAAGCCACCCTAAATGTTGGTGACCGAGCTGGAAATAAAAAACTCCACTGCAAAGATATCTTGTTTATCCTTAAAATCATAATGATAAACCAAGGTTTCATTTTCAATAACATTTTTTTTATTAGGGCATCAGGACTTTCTCCACACCGCTCCAAATAATTACAAAACTAACTCTTATTTTTGCCGTCTTGTAAAATTGTTCATACAGATGTTTTTTGTTTAGCTATCACAGAAAAACAAATGAATAATGTTAATTTTTTTTTCTCTAATTTAACGTTGTTTAGTGCCATGGTATAGTCCACATTAAAATAATATCATTACGAGGATGGTTCACACCGATTCTAAAAACTTATTGATCACCCCTCGTAGCGTATCATAAAGTCTGGATTATGTACGGGTGTTCCAGAAAACTCACATAAACCGAAGCGAAGCGAGGGCGGGCCGCTAGTAGGTATTTAATATTTCAAAATTAGATGATTTCAGTACTTAAGTAAAATGCAAAGTGATGCAATAGGGTATATGCGTGGATTTTTTAAATCGCAGTTATCATACAGTAAAAGAGATCACCAAAAGTGAAATTAAAATTAAAATCGGCCAAGAATTACGGATGATACAAGCGTTTTAAACTGCTAATTAAACAGCTATTAGACGAGAGATCCGATATCGTCGGTGATACTGCAAAACCGCGTAACCAACAAATTTATTATAGAGCAATATAAACCTTAATATTTAAAAAAAAAGGTGCATTTTGCTCCTCATTAAAAATGTTACTTACGCGGTTTTGCAGTTTCACCGACGATATGCATCCTCATACCAACCATTTTTCTGACTGGAGACCATTTCGGCACACATCTTCATTGAGTGTCGCTTGTTAGTAGATAACTAGTTTTATTGTCATTGTAACTTTTCTACTTGTACCTTTGTACGTTTTCCTATTCTATTACGTTTGATAGGAACATTTATTACAGATCGACATAGCCTTTTATGTAGCTATATTATTTATTCAGCCCGGGGGAATTCGGTCGGGCTGCTAGTAGGATGATGGATAGGATATGACATGAATTCGTAGTCATAATTAATATATATTAACGCATTAAACTATCGTAATATGTAGTTAGGAACCAAAATGGAATACCTCTCAGCTTGTCAGTTGCTAGCAGACCTTACTACTTACTGCTTACCAATATGGTAATGGTAATCGTTGTAGCCAAAGAAATAAGTGATGGTGCAGCTAGGGTCATATCTCAGGATTTGTCCTGAGATTTCAGGATTTTTGGACTCAGCTTAGGATTGCGGCCGGATTTTGCAAATCTTAGATACCTCAGGATTTTTAGAATTTTCAATAAAATACAGTACATTTTAAAGATCATACTTTGATACTGATATTTTTAAATTTGTAATTACGTTTGAGAGAAAATTCTCAAATTCCAACAAAATCTCAGGATTTTTCAATAGAAATAACGCCTTTTCTCCGGACTTTTTATTTTTTCATCTGGTAACCCTAGGTGCAGCGGACGGAAACCGATGAAGAGAAATCACCACGTCGCCACGCCACCACGACGCTCGTGGCATGTTTCATATATCTCCGTGTATTTGTTATTTGTTTGTCATCGCTGTCACCAAAGCTACGCAACGTCTTTAGGGTCCATTTTACACGCGTTACAATAGCGAATTGCAAATGCCTATGGACCTTACAGTTTTTACTATCAGATGGTCTATGTGTTCGTTCGTCTTCTCGATATAATAAAGAACATTTTGTATTGTACCCACGAACAGCAGCGCGGAAAACAACCCGAGGTCGAACCCCGAACCAATCGTGACTCGGCTCCGTAAGCGACCATTTTCCTTTTGTTACGTGGTGACCTTGGCTCGACAATTTAGGACATAATAGCGATCACTCACTGATTTAAACCTGTTACCATTATATCTGTCTTTACATAGTATAAGGCAAATTCGCGCCGGTCCCTAGGTATACGCACTGCTAGTTCAAAACAGTATCAACTCAGAATCCTTGCTAGTTTTGTTTCAATTTCATAGAAGTTGCATTAAAGTTGATTTTAAAATGCAGTTGTATTTTGAGTTACCTACTACTATTTTGATCTAGCAGTGCGTATGTACAGTCAGGGGCATTCCCGGTCGACCACCTCTAGGGTGATATTCGTTTGCGCGTTCGACGCGTAACGACCTGAACGCTGTAGGATTAGCTAGCTGCAACGAACAAGCCAAAATTTTCTTAAGTGGACGACCGCGAATGTCCCTGAGTGTACGTATAGATTTTTCAAACTACGCGACGGATTTTAGTTCGGTTTTCAATAGATAGAGTGAATCAAGAGGAAGGTTTTAATGTGTAATAAATTGTGGATTATGAACGAGTGTTACACAAAACAAAGCGAGGGCGTGTCGCTAGTAATATAGAGAACAAAACGAAGCCGCTTTCCTCTATAAAAGTTAATGTCGGATCGCCTTACGTATCGTCCAAACCAATTGACTTGTCTTATTTAGGGACCTATTAGACAGAGAGCGGTCACGCGGTCAAGCGGTCAGTTAAAATATTGTAAATATTCATAAAATACTAGGGGACCTATCAGACTTGAGAACGGTCACGTGGTCAAGCGTTCAAGCGGTCATAAATAGTTTTATTTTAACTGACCGCGTGACCGCTCTCTGTCTGATAGGTCCCTTAGTAAACACTTTTCTAACCTCAAAATGCATGATTTTTGGCTTAAATGGCCGTTTTCTGCTAAATAAAGCACATTTTGCACACCATTTTCCTGATTTTACATCATGGATGTTTGTTTTTAATGAGAACATTGTTATTTTAGGCGAAAAGGGAGCATTTTGAGGCTATAAAAGTGTTTATCTACATCCATATCATAACTTCCCTACAATATGTTCAGAAGCGATAAGCAAATCGCCTATATTAAGAAACCTGTATCTGTGGTTGCATCTTAATGTTTACATTAAAGTATAGTGCATCGTAATGTTTACATTAAAGTGTCGGTACCTAAACATTAAAGTATCGGTAATACTGTACCACTAACTTGAAAATGCAAGCCATAACTGTACATTATGAATAAAGTTTATTTATTTTTTATTTATTTAAGCTTTGGTACTACAAACAAGTTAACAGTAACACTAACTTAATAAAAATACGGGCCATATCTGAACATATTATAGAAAACTTATGATATGCATGTAAAGTTATGTATGCGGCAATACATAATTAGGCATTAAAACACTCGTGTGATGTTATTATGCACCAGCCACATAAACTAATATTACTAAATAAGACAAGTCAATTGCTAACTATTGACTTAAGCGTTCGAATTTACTAAGTTCGTTACCTCATACGTTTAGACATATTCTTCGAAAGCCATAATACCTATAGTTGAGTCACTAAGAAAAGATGACGCTACAAAACTAATATTCCGTTCCTTACAATAGTTGGCATTGAGACTAAATCTCCCATCTGAGACAATTATTCCAATTTAGCACAAGAGGCCTTGAAGAGGTCTGCGCGGTAATCGCATGGAATCATGAGTTTTAAGAGTAGTAGGTATACTTATGCTAACGACAAGGTTAGTCTAGTAGTAGTAGGTAGGTAGGTACAGTGCAACCATTTTTACCCGACTGCCGAAGGAGGAGGGTAATGTGTTTCACAGCCTATATATGTATGTTTGTTCCTTTGTGTCACTATAAAAACTAAACCCGTTGTCCGATTTTGATGATTCTTATGTCAATCGATTTGTCTTAAACTGGTGAGTGTCACTGAAGATATGACAGTAATTAAAATTCAATATGGCGCCAACGAGACGCCATATTGTGCTAATTAAAAAAAAATAAGTCGACGAAGTATGACAAGTGGGGTATCATTGAATAGGGATTTAAAAATCTTAGGTTTCTTTCATCATTTTTCATTTTGAATGATCATTTAAAGTTTTGAAAGCTTGCTTTTTGTTAAAGTTATCTTAATAGCGATCGGCAATCTTCGTTTTTCTATGATACATGAGTGACAAATATAGGTATTCTCAGTTGCGAGTGCAAGCGTGATAGCGATAGCCAGCCGAAAGCTATTAAGAAGCTGGGAATAACTATGAAGTTATTCTACTTTTGAAGTTATTTTACTAAGGAATCCATTAAATTCCCGGCGTGAGAAAATATGTGAATGATGTGATGGGTTAGTATTATTTTCCAGTTTTAGAGGTTTATTATGTAGGTATTAGCTTCTGCCCGCCCGTGAAGATTTCTAATATCGTTATTCACTCGGGAACTTTTAAATTTTCCGGGTTGCAAAGGCCAAAATTCAAGTATTACTGACACGCACTAAGTATGCACTCGCGTTCTTAGTGAGTGTCAATTTATACCGGACAATATTTATATACGAGGTTGAGTCACAGAACTGTCGATATATTGAACACCCCTCGTATGTTGTAATTAACGGTTTTTTTAGGAAATGGGTGATTCCACAGACGTTTCTACCGCCGTGAGTCCGCTGTTATAAATACTGAAAAATGAGCTACACCAAGCAGCTAACATTCACACAGAGCTATACTGTTATAGTAATTCTTGCCACAATTGATTGAATTTTAAGTATATTATCGCCTATTTCTTAAATACTTACGACAGCGGACTGGCGGCGGTTGAAACGCCCGTGGAATCACCCAAATTTACCTTTGTGAAACGGACGTTTCGGGAATGACGTTCTGGGAAAATGATGTTTTTAATACAAACTGACGTTTCAGGAAGTATATTGTTTATGTAACGGGCGTTTTAGAAAATAAACGATATGGGAAAATTGTGTATTTAGCTAGTTAAAATGGCGTTTTGGGAAATTAATATAATAGGGTAATGGATGTTTTATTAAATGCATGATCTGGGAAGCAGGTTTCGAGTATTTTATCTTTTGGAAAGTGCAGGTTATAAAATAGGAATGTTGAGGAACGGTCACGGAAGTTAATTTGCTACCCATTTCAAAGAAAATCTGCTTGAAGATGTCATTGTCAATAGAGATGCCAAGTCATTTGAAATTGATAGGAAACTCAACCTTATTGCTGTAGGATGCCAGATTGAGTTTGGACTTAAGGACAAATTAAATTCCTTGACTGTACATGGGTGTCATGGAAATAAAATGTTTTTAACGCTACAGATATTTAAGGAAACAGATCTCTCGTGCCTAGGGAATGCAAATAACCGGTTATAACCGGTTTTAACCGGTTATTTTCCTACAAAACGTCTAATAACCGGCTAAATTGCATTCTCTACTCGTGCCTAATCGAATGAACCATATACATATTATATAATTTTTGATACACCAAGAGAAAAACAATCAAAACTATCGCCTAACGTCTAACTAATATGGTCTATAGTTTATACAGTCATATTATGTGTGTTTGTTTATTGAAATCGCTACAATAGACCCGATTTAAAAAATCTTTCACTATTACGAAGCTAAATTATCTACAGATCTAGTGAATAATCCTTTCACATCGTGAAAACTCGGAACTTACGTCTACTTCCGAATGATGCCGACGTGTCTATGAATTCCCAGGTCTTAATGCTTTCGGCATGACTATTAAAAAGAACTGAAAACAAACTTAATCTTAATTAACAAAAAAATACTCTGGTATTAACCACTCTATATCGATTATCACTCTCGCGATGCGACGTTCCCCCACGTTGTCTTGATGGGTACTGAGTCAGACTGAAGTAGCATGACAAATACGAACATAACCGAGAAAATACGAGGTGAAACGATATTTCACTACATCTGTACTAATATCTTAGCCTAATTGTGCAAATTGTGGTTATAGAATTATCAACAAGTTTTTAGAGATGTTTGTAATTCTGTAGCTCTGCCTACCCCACTCTGGGAACGAAGGCGTGAGATTATGTATGTATGTATGTACTAATATAGGCTTTTTTTCGAAGCAAAGCAAAGGCGCGACGCTAGTCTAGAAAGACACGCACTGAGCATCAAACGAGCACAGGTCTAGTAATCGGCGCGCGCAAAGGCCGCAGGATGGCCTTCCGGTATGCGCTCGCAGCTCGATTGATGCAGAATTGAGATTGATTAACCAATACGTATTACTATTTTATAGAAACTCCCGATATAACCGTAACCCTTTCGTTCAGAGATATCAGTGATGGGTTATACACACTCGAAATAACTTTAACAAAAAGCAAGCTTCCAAAACCCGACTGTTGCCAACCAACTTTAAATCGTTATAAATCCTAAATGATCATTCAAAATGAAAAATGATGAAAGAAACCTAAAGATGATTTTTAAATCCCTATTCAATGATACCCCACTTGTCATACATGGTCGACATTTTTTTTTTTGCACAATATGGCGTCTGGTTGCCGCCATATTCAATTTTGATTACTGTCATATCTTCAGTGACACTCACCAGATTAAGACAAATCGATTGACATAAGAATCATCAAAATCGGACAACGGGTTTAGTTTTTATAGTGACACAAAGGAACAAACATACATATATAGGCTGTGAAACACATTACCCTCCACCTTCGGCAGTCGGGTAAAAACAAAAGTTGCCTCTCCTGTGGTCAATAGTTAAAGGCTTGTGTATTTAAGCACTATTTCCACCAAACGGCCCGCAACGGATCGGAACGGAAAGAATTTTATGCTAAACGATATTAAATCATGTTCACAGTATTTAAAGTCTATATTACCAAGCCGCGCACAGCAACTTGGCGTCTTCCGCGACACGCGATCGTAGCCGAAGGTATGCTGCGACGCGCGATCGGCTCCGTCATAAATAGACAATAATAATTTTAACAGACGCGATCAGCTGTCGCCTCATCCGTACGTATCCTTTCCGATCCGATGCGATGCGAGCCGTTTGGTGGAAATCATCGTATAAGCTATTTTTTTAGTTGATACGACTAAAGTAGACCTGACGCCGTTTATGTGGTTGTTTTTAGCCAGAAAACGTTAAACGTTATAACGTTAACTTCGGGTACCTATGTCCACAGGAAAATCGGTAACCTAAATCTGACCATATGAATAAATAATAACTACGAGTACACGTAGAAGCGAATCTCCTTTGACCAGGCCCCCAAATGCCGCGCTTTAAATACCTACTTCCCCCTTCGCCCCGCTACGCCCCTCTGTCGTCCGAGCCCAAAGTTAGGGCGGTCACTTGCGAAATATTTTATTCGGTTTATGGATGTGGTATAGAAGTTTAGTCACGAATTATTATTAATGTTTTACTTCAACGTGGAAACATTGTTGCAAAACGAGTTTTTTACATTTACGATAAATTAGGTAATAATACTTTTAGATGATATTAAGATTATCTCATAAAACTCCTTCATCCAATCAATTATTTCTAATTATTTTGCCGTAAATAGTCGTTCACTTTTTAAAGCACTATCTTAGTTCAACCATAAACGCTAAAATTAACACAAATACGAAAACCAATTCAAGAGACAATATCAATATCTTGGTTAATATATATTCCGTGTGTGACGCCCCTGACTGACTAGACACCTCAGGTGTCGCCAGGCGGTAGGTATCTAACGCGCCGAGCGCGCGTCGGGAGCCGGGAGTTTCGCTTCTACGTGTAGTTATTATTTATTCTTATGGTATGACCCTGATCTTTAAGGGCCCAACGGATTGTCATGAAACCTAACACCACCAGCTAACAACCACCGCTAGAAAACCAGGGGCCCGTCCCAAAAAGCCACTCTGCAACTCTGCACTCTGCACTTTGCAAATCCACGATAATGCAAAGTGCAGAGTAAACGTGTTCCAGAAAACACTCTGCGTAATTTGCAAAACTTCAGATTCAGTTCCTAAAAGATACTTTGCAAATCCACAAATCCACACTCTGCATTTGACTCTGCCTCTTCAACTCTGCAATAGCTTTGTGGAACAGAAATACGTTTGAAGAGTGGGATTTGTGGAGTGCGGAGTTGCAGAGATGCTTTCTGGAGCGGGCCCCTACTTTAAAAAAACAAAACCGCATCCAAATCGGTTCACCTGTTTTGTTTCACTTGATCTCGATATAACTTTTGGTTAAAAATTAAGCTAAAACATGTAAGACTATTTAACCTCGTAAGGCCCAATGTGCAATACATGTGGTTGTACATAATCAAGGCAATTTAATTTGAACTGTGTTGCGAAAAGAATAAGGTTTATTTTCCTATGTTCATTAACTGAAAATGGCATTATCGAACAAACGTAATTGAACTTTATTGCCTTGATGGTAGATTCAAAGTCCCACTCACAAATAATTCCTTGTTTGAAGTATGGTGGGCCTTACGAGGATAAATAATAAAGATGAATTACCGAGAGCGTGGAATTGCATATGTAGTGGTAATATGTGTTTACAGGCATTCTATATTTAAATTTCCTAAGCTTCTCATACCATCAGCATAAAAAGAGTATTGTTATATATTAAATAAGTAAGTACAAAAATAATGTCAGCGTCAAATTCTAAATACTTTTTACAATGCACTAAAATATACGTCTTATTTTATTGTATTCTCGCGATTTTCAGAATTATTTTGACTGGGCATGTACGATTGTAAGTTACAGTTTGCAAAAATTATGGCAGAAAGTAGCAGTAATTTTGGTCCGATTGAGAGTCAATGTAAACAAATAATTTTAATGTTTTTTTTTTTAATTCACCTTACACCGCTGCCCAATTAGTTAAAAAAGCTACAGGTGTTTCTCTCTCGAATATTTTTTAAATTATGAATGAGAGTAAGAGTGAAAAATTCAAAGCAACGAAAAAATTCCCCTCTCAGATTAAGAAAAAGTTACGTACCTACTCGTCCGTCGGCAGTAGATGATTTTGATCAACAAGTCATCAGGAGAACTATATTTATATAATTTTCATCTGTCCCATACCTGAGCAATTTGCCTGAACCTTAAATGTGAAAATTTAAATAAATTTTAGCTACTAAAAGCAAAAAAAAGGGCATACTTATTCCACTCGTTTAGGCTAATTCCATGAAATTTAGTTTTTTTTTTAAATGGTTTTCCTTTTCATGCGAACGGTACAACCACTACACATGCAATTCCACGCTCTCGCTAATTCATCTATAATAGTATCTATGAATGAACTGATATGGATTGGTGAACTAGGCTATTGATGAAACTACGGCGCCCGCCTGGCCAATGGGCCATTCTACTTTTCGTTGTACTTAAGTTTTAGCGACGTTCTCACTAAACTATTTTTATTTCAAAAAACGGTAAAGTGCTGCGTTTTCTAACTTGAAACTCGAAAAGGGACGTAAATAAGCTTCTATTTAGAATTATCCTAATTTACAAAAAGTTATTTGTAATAACTAAAAGTGAGTAACGCAGTGGACAATGATGTCCCCGCCCTTTCTATGGAAAAAGTGCAATTTACCGCTGAGTTACCAAGATTCTTCAACGATAATTGAGTAATTTAAGAGTTGTTTTTTTGAAAACCGTTAAACTTAAACATTCTAAGTTCATGTTATTTCTTTATTCGCGGATTCATAATTTGGTATACTTTTTATCGGACGATAGCAAAAATGTACACTGAAAAGTAGAATGGCCCCAATACTAATTTGAAATGGAATTATTATTATTAAAAATGGATGCGCTTCTGCGCGCGCGCACTGTGCGGCCGCTATGACCTCATGCGCATCCAGCGTCGATAATCGATTGCGATCGCCTACTGTTGCTAACTCGAACTTTCGTTACACCTAGCAAACGTTCAAAACTTAGCGGTATATTAAAACTAAACGCTTAGAACTCGTATTAGGCTAGTCCCCTCGGTACTAAATTGCCCGGAATAAAAAAGGGAATGGCGTCGCTAGGTGTGTACCAATGAAGTATTTCTGTAAAGTTAAAGAAACAAGTGTACGAGGGGAGATCCATAAGTTTTGAGAATCAGTATGATTCATCCACATTATGATTTTCTTTTAATGTGGAATATACCATGACACTAATCAACCTTAAATTAGAGAAAAAAAAAGAATATACATCATTCATTTGTTTTTCTATAATAGCTAAACAAAAAACATCTTTATGAACAATTTTACAAGACTGCAAAAATAAGTGTTAGTTTTGTAATAATTTGGAGCGGTGTGGAGAAAGTTCTGGTAAACTAATAAAAAATATTGTTATTGAAGATGAAACCTTGATTTATCATTATGTTACAAAGGATAAATAAGTTATCTTTGCAGTGGATTTTTTATCTCCAGCTTTCTCACCAAAATTTAGAGTGGTTTTTTAGGCCTTTTCCAGGATTAAAGAGGCCTAAAAATAAATACTGTGACATTAGCGTTTAGCAATTGAGTTCAAATAATCTAGGAGAGTTATAAAACATTATTCTATCATAGTTATGGGAAAATATTAAAAATAAGCTGAAGAAAAAAATTACCGAGTTTGCGGTAGGAATTGTGCTTCAGAGCCTTCTAATTGACAAGGATGCTGCTCTTCGACCAAAGATCAGAACTGATACCATCTCTCCCCGTTATTTAGCCCTAACTTTCGACTACTACTTCTCATTCACTAATGTTCAAAAACCACTACATAAAAATCACGATCTGGTGATGACTTAGTGAAGGTACAAAATTTGACCTCCAAAAGTAAAATTATTTTCATAGTGGTAAAATAAAACAAATGAATGAATACGTGTTTGCAAATATAGAAAGTGTGCATATTCCAATAAAAATATAACGATCTACATATCTCCCATATTCAACACCGATTAACTTTTGGATCACCCCTCGTAATACGTGTTTATATGAGCTGTCAGAGGAATCATCTTGATGAAACAGAGTGTAGGCTAACAATCGAAACAATCCCAACTACAAAGTCATCCTTAATGTAAAGATTATTTAGTTCTGCAACATAATGTAGATAGAAGTTACTGCTTCAACATCGATATGTGGCCTATAAACATTTCTTTAGCCCACCGGTAGCCGTGTTTGCTCGATATCCCGTTCCGTTCGCTCGACAAACATAAAACAACTCGCATAACACTGCATTGTACGTTTACTGAACAATCGTGGGATCTCAACAGACGTATTTATTGATACTTTAAACATTGTGTGTCGTGAAAGGCATTTCTAAAGGGCTCGGTTTGACCACAACGCATAGCTCTCCATGGAATGCTACCTACTGAAAACCAATGGTTGATTACCACAGATATAAATACACATAGATAACGCAAATGCATCTGCTTCGCGTGTCCGGACCCCGACCAAGCGTTGGGGTTTGGGCGTCGCTACTGACGCTCCGCGCGCCTGTTGTTGCAGCGTGATAATAAACTGCTATAGCCCAAAAAAGCGACGACTTTGAATCGATTTTGTGCGGAAAACGGAAAATTCTCTTCTCTTGCTGTGTCCCAGTTGGTAGCAAAAAGTGACACGGTTGGTTTTTATACAGATTGAGGTGTTTACTTTAACTATGTGTATTTATATCTGTGTTGAAAACCCTACTCAGGGCTTGGGAACAGTGCGAAAACCATTAAGAGGATTGTGAAGCTAAAAAATTTCCATACAAAATGCGAAAACGTTTTTCTCCCCTTAAACCTGGTCCGATTTTTACGATTTTTTTTGACAGCTACGCGATTTTAACGGCGCTTCACAATCCTCTTAAGTTATGATGGTTCTTAACCGATTCGTTGCGTCTTTCATTTTCGAAAACTTTTGGCTGTGGCGGCGAACAATTATTTCATTCGCCAGGCGTGCCATAGGCCATAGGCATCGTCCTAATAGAACGCAATTGCGCGATCATCGCAAGTTCGCGCGACTGTTTGTATGTAAACTGTCATATAAACGGTCGCGCGAACTTGCAATGATCGCGCAATCGCGTTCTATTAGGACGATGCCATAGAATATGATGACACGCTAAGCGTGTCATCCGCCACACGTTAAAAACATTTGATGACACGCCTGGCGTGTCGTCCGCACTGAATCGGTTAACCAGGTTCTTCGTAAAAGCTCGCTCGGAACAGAATAGATTTGTGAGCGTTACGATCGCTAGGATAAACCTGCGCCTCTATTCTATGCAGTAAAATCCAAATCGTATTTGAACTGTTATGGTATTGTTTCTAACTCGGCCGCCATTACTGTCAAGTAAATAAGAGCTATCAAAACGTTTACAATACGATAACAGGTCAAAAACGATATTGTTTTAATCGTGTTAAATGGCCCTGGTTCTTTTCGTCTTTGATACTTCCTTTACATGAATGGCGTGGCGACAAGTGTTTTAAAATCGGGAGTTTTAAAATTCCTAAAGGGTAACCCTATCTGTAACCCATACAAATTTGCATTGTCAAATTTACAATCTCTTTAGATCTTTTTCCTAGGACCGCAACCGTGGACTCCACTTCAAATCAGAATTCGGTTACTACCTATACCTATTCAAATCGTAACCTAGCGAGTCCGACTTGCCAGTATTTTGCCCTTTAAGGCCCAGCCACACCAGATGCGTGCGCGTAGACGTGACGTGCGCATGCGCTTTCCACTGCGGTGTATAGTATGAATTCGCATACGACATATCACTATACAACGCAGTGCAAAGCGCAAGCGCACGTCACGTCTACGCACACGCATCGGATGTGGTTGGGCCTTTAGTGGTGCTCGCACATCATCCTGGATACAGCGTCCGCGTCAGCAACGAACGTGCGTAAAACCCGCCAGTGAAACACGGAACTGTCGAAATCTATTGGCAAAACGGGAAGCGAACGAGGAAACGTGCGTGGAACTCCGCAACACCGGATCCCGCATGTCAGGTTACTTAGGTATTAGTCAGTACTTAAACTGGTTGAGCTACCGCTTCTATTTAATTTCAATTAACTTCTGTATGACCGTGAGGCCAACCAGTTTGGAGGGGACACTTGCAGTTTCTAAACTCCTGGTAATAGGATGACTAAACACCCTCATCTGCATAATAGGGGTGTGTCCTGGGTAAAAAAAAACTAATTAGTCCGTCAGTAAGATTATCAAAAAACATTGAACACGTATTTATTGCTTCATCAAATCAATCAAAATTGACAAATATAACGCGCATCAAAGTTCGGGCATGGGGGCTCGTGACGTCACAACGTGGTATAGTGTGCCACGGCGTGACGTCACGCGAAACTTTCCTTCAAGGAGGCTATGTTAATATACATACATTAAAATCACGCCTGCTTCCCAGAGGGGTAGGCAGATACCACTTCTTTCCACCTGCTACGATCCTGACAAATCTCTTTCGCTTCTTCCACATTCATACATCGAGTCATGCTGCACGTCGGTTTCGGGTACTTAAGATCCGGCCCTTTTCCAGTATTTCTCCGTTTTGATTCGACAAAGTACGCCTAGGGCGGCCCCTTCCGACCCTTCCACTCACTTTTGCTCTATATATCTCTTTCGTCAATCTTCTTTCATCCATCCTTTCTAAATGACCGAAACATCGAAGCATGCCCTTTTCAATCTTAGTCACTACATCTTCTTTTAGTCCACATTTCTCTCTGACCTTTTCATTCCTTACTGTATCAATCAGTTTCACACCACACATACTACGCAAAAAGCGCATTTCAACAGCATTTATACGACTTTCATACTTGTCCTGCCACACCCAACATTCACTACCACACATCAGAGAAGGGGTCAACACTCCATTGTGAACAGCCAGTCGCGCTTTTTGTGAAACGCCTCAAGGAGACTTGACTTTTGGAAACATCGTCCGAGATGTATCAAGTCATCCCTGCGTCTTCCTGCATCCTGTTCGGAGAGCATGCATTTAAATTTGACAAGAAGCAACTAACTACAGTCTTTTTACCCGACTGCCGGAGGGTATTGTGTTTCACAGCCTATATATGTATGTTTGTTCCTTTGTGGCGTTCTAGAAACTAAACGCGTGGACCGATTTCGATGATTCAATGTCAATCGATTTGTCTTTATCTCGTGAGTGTCACTTAAGATATGACAGTGTTTAAAATTCAATACGGCGGCATATACACGCCATATTGTAAAAAAGAAAAAAAAAGCCGACGAACTATGACAAATGGGGTACCCATTGATTCTCTTTGGGTTTTCGACAAGATGGCGTCGCTTTCTTAGTTGTAATTATTTTGTTGTTATGTATTAATATGCAGTAAATTAACATTCAAATGTGCAGTATAATGAAGAATTCAAGTTTGAACACGTTTCGCCTTTGGAAGGATTGCTCCAAGAAAATCCCATCTGGTCTTCGTAAAGTTACATCGCTTCACGGAGGCTAGAGGATCACCGTACAACGTCGACTTAAGAATTTTTTTTGATACCATTTACACCGATCACGTGTAACTTCCAACCTTGACACTGGCAGAATTGTCCCACTGGACAGACGCCATATATCAAAGAATTGAACTTGGGGTACCCATTGAATAGGTATTTAAAAATCATATTTAGATTTTTTTAATCATTGTTCATTTTGAATGATAATTTAGGATTTATAACGATTTAAAGTTGGTGAGCAACAGTCGGGTTTTTAAAGCTTGCTTTTTGTTAAAGTTATTCATCTAAATGAGTTCTGTGACAGCCGTATTTCGTAATTTCAATCACTTTCTATGCTCATGCTCACATACGAGGTACTTAAAAATAAGCGATTAATTATTTAAGTTCCTGAACCGCGTCGCTAGGTGTGTACCAATGTAGTATTTATGTTAAGTTAAAGAAACGAGTGTAATACGTGTTTATATGAGCTGTCACAGGACTCATCTTAGGTGAAATAGTAGTTTACGTGACGGTTGCGTAATGCTAATTACGCAGAGTCGCGTACAATACTTTATCTACACACATATTATAAGTACTCTAAGGTGGGTTCAGAAGCCGAAAGGCAAATGACCAGCATTACATTACCTGTGGTAGTATGTGACAGCGATGGCAGCTGTAACGTAATTTTAAAATTACGTTCTCGAATATTGTAAGCTAATGAGATCCAAATTTAGAACATCTTCCAAAATTAACAGCTGTCATCGCTGTCACCTACTACCACAGGTAATGCTGGTCATTGCCTACGGGTTTTGAACGCATAATAGAGGACTTATGATGTGAGTGTAGTTAAAAGAGTGTTACAGATACAAACTTTTCCATTTACAATATTGGTGAGATTATTTTGATCCGTAGACATTTTTGATGTGTAAGTACCGTAACTAAATAAACCCTGACATAGAACTGCGTCGCATTGACGTTTAAATATATTATGCCACTGTGACACAGTTTAATGGCTGGTCAGGGTTACTTTGTTGATAGTACTTACATATGCATGTGATCAAAAATCGATGGTCCACTTAACTGTGCAACCGATTTCATTAAAAGTAAGTCTATATTAGGGTGACGGCACCAATGATGGACACTTTTAGCTGACAGGCGCCAGTAATGGACACTTCACTAAAAATTTCATACGGTCGTAAATTGATTGTTGCTAAACAAATGAATAACCCTTATCTTCTGTAAAATAAGAATCAAGTGTCCATTTTTGGTGCCTTGTCCATCACCCTACTAGGCAGATAAGAAATTAATCCTAACACATTGCCTGATATATCTAGCGTGTTAGGCTCGTATTAGAATCATACGCTTAAAACAAATCGTTACTATTTTAGAAAAAAACTCGTATCTGATATTTCGAGGTGTATTCAACCTAATTCTCTTCATGTTTAAGTTTAAAATCGTACGTCACGAAATGTCAGATACGAGGTTTTTTCATAGCAATGACGAAATATCACAATCTTGTAAGAAACATCCAAATGTTTAATTAGTGCAGGTATTCTAAACAAACCAGCTAGCCAGTTAAAATACCATACAAACCACTAATTGTATGGAATCTGCACTCGCTAGCAGAGTTGTTTGTGCTGAAATTGCAAAGGAAGTGGATTCAAGGACGCGCGTTTCGGTCGTGTTTTTTTTTGCGTTGAATTTATTTAAGGTTGCTTACGCGAAGGGAGCTCAACGGAATCTTATAAATATGCCTACACTGTCCGTCCGTCCGTCCCAACTTTGAGGAGCTGTATTTTTTTGAACCGTAATACATAACGGATTGTTTTTTTTTGCAATACGTGTTATTAGTGTTATTACGACGGATTGACTACATTTTTTATTAAGTGAAAAAATAAAGCACCGAAATTTATTTTTTATTTTTTTATTATTGCTGTGTTGTAAAGGTATAACCTATAAGAGTTAAAGGGCATTGGGTAAATTTATTTGAAGAATATTGTCACTTTTTTTGTCAGCGGCCACGGATGATTTTTACATAGTTATTTAGAGGACCTCTAAATACACATAGATATATATAATTTATGGCGTTAAATAATATCGTAGCGGAGATTTTAAAGATTTAAGTATTCAGTTTTTAGTACAAAAGTACGCCCAAGTATGAATATTTAAATATCTCCGCTCCGATGCACTTAAGAGTATTACATTACATAACAAAATATGTTTATTTTTAATAATCTTATCATAATTTACCACTTTTACGAATGGCCGCTGACCTTGAAAATGTATGAATTTTACAAATGACAACACTTTTACCCAAACCCCTTTGGTATGATTATATTACAAACCCTGAAGAAAAAAATAATGACTAAAAATGGTCGAGTGTGAGTTGGCCGGGTGCGCCAAAGTTCATATAAAATTGCAACTCCGAATATTGGAACTCCGAATTTTTTTCTCATACCATTTTACATCATAATGATCATCTTCACACTCTTCATAATATTTTTTTAATACTAATGATCGGAACTTATACTCATCTGAACTTATAACGTCAATATTCATGGAACCGTACACATTTCTGAATTTCTTAAATATCTTACGTGTAGATAAATTATGTTAGGTTAGGTTAGATTTATAACAATCCTCAGAAAGTAACAGTTTCTTAAAAAAATGCATTATGAGTTGCGATAATTATGACTTAAAAGTTATGAACAAAAAAGTATAAGCAATTTTTTTCGAAGAAATGATGAGTATAGACACAAATTGTTATTTGCATAAAAAATCTAAAGACCTTTTTTATACGAGCCAATATTGACCCTGGCCTCACGCTGATTCGAATCGAAAACGAATTCAAAAATTGGAATATAATAATACCACCGCGCAGCGGAAAGGAACCCTCGGTGCGCGAGTCGATTTACCTTTTTTTGTATGTGTAAATTAAAACAATTAAAAAAAAACGGTTTTACGTCTGATTTTTAACCAGCTACTGTGAAAATAGTCAAGAAATATGACTCTTACTTATTCCATTACAGCCGTTTGCCAAACTTGACTACACTATTTATAAACGAGGGACAAACGACAAACACTATTTCGTTACTACTTTAGAAAAAAACTCGTATCTGATATTTCGAGATGTGTGAGTTTGAACTTAATACTCTTCACGTTTAAGTTTAAAATCGTTCGTCACGAAATACGAGATACGAGGTTTTTTCAAAGTAATGACGATTTACGTAATGATACATCCATTTATAGAATAATTTAGCTTTGAATGAGACCATCATTGTGAGAATATGAATGAGGAAGGACAAAACATGTTTTTATCAGAAACCTGGGGTTTTTGAATGAGTCGCAATTTCAGTACATTTACCCTCGTAAGGCCCATCGTACTACAAACACCCAATTTTTTGTAAGTGGAATTTTGAATCTACTATCAAGGCAATTAAGTTCAATTACGTTTGTTCGAAAATGCCATTTTCAATTTATGAAGAAAGGAATATAAACTTTATGCTCATTGCATTACAGTTCAAATTAAATTGCCTTGATAATGCACATCCTATTGCACACTGGGTCTTACGAGGTTACTATGAGCTATTAATCTATTTTAAACAAAATATGTGAATAAATTAAAATCCCATACGTAGAGAGGTATTTCTATTTCCGAAATGACAACACATAATAAAAATTAATAAATAAAGAACACATTAACAAAGTGTCTTCCCCTTAACAGAGACAATAGGATAAGTGTTAATGGACACATTCTTAGCTTAGTCTGTATTAGAAGTTTAGGTCAGATTTAAAATACTTATTAGTCATAAGACTAGATTGTATTTCAATGGAATATTTGATAAGATATTTCATTAAAAAAAAAAAAAAATTTTTTTACATAATTAAAAATTAAAAGCAAAACCAACTAGATATAAGCGTCAATAAGTACCATAATTGCCAATAAACTTACGTTTGGCAAATAGTTACACACTGTTGTTGTAATCTATATATATAAAAGGCAAATCTGACTGACTGACTAACTTAGATATCAACGCATAGCCGAAACTATTGTACCTAGAATCTTGAAAGGGCATTGGGTAATTTTTTTTGAAGAATATTGTCATTTTTTTTTTCAGCGGCCACGGATGATTTTTACATAGTTATTTAGAGGACCTCTAAATACACATAGATATATATAATTTATAGCGGTAAATAATATCGGAGCGGAGATTTTAGATTTAAGTAGGTATTCAGTTTTTAGTCCAAAAGTACGCCCAAGTATGAATATTTTAACATCTCGGCTCCGATGCACTTAAGAGTATTACATTACATAACTAAATATGTTTATTTTTTTATAATCCTATCATAATTTACCACTTTTACGAATGGCCGCTCACCTTGAAAATGTATGAATTTTACAAATGACAACACTTTTACCCAAACCCCTTTGGTACAGGGGTTCCTTTCATGATGTAAGTGAGCACTAAGAAATAATTTTTGAAAATTCATCCCCTAAGGGGTTAAAATAGGGAGAGTAGCGAGAAACTAATTCTACTCGTACGACGTCGCGGGCGTCCTCTAGTAAGGGTTTAAGTCTTCAGAAGCTCAAGTTTAAAAAGGCTTTATGTCTAGTATACTCCGTTCATGTATACCCTTTTTTATTACAAGCTAAGTCAACTTGTACCCTTTTTTGCTAGGACCTCAGAAATAACGTATGTTGTCAACAAGCTAAGACTAGTAGCCGAATAGCCGATGAATCTCGCCTTGAGTAACGGCAGAACCGCAACCGGTTCCAGCTGCGTCGTATGATCGATGTACCTACCGATCTAGTTTTGACTGACCCTCGCAACCTCAATCCGGTGATGGTGCTAGGCACAGATATAAATACACATAGATAACGCAAATGCATCTATTTCGCGTGTCCGAATCCACGCGTGGCTTGTTTACGGAGTCGCGGGGCGTCGCGCGTAGCGTTAGGCGGCGGTCTAACTAAAATTCAAACATATGGCGTTGTATAAAAGCGTTTACGGAGAAGCGGTTTTACACGCGTTTGCTTTAAATACAGCGTTACTTGCGGCGGAGCCCGCGGATGGCATCGCTGCGTTGCACTCGTCAATAACAGCGGTTCCCGCCATTGCGCCCGCAGCGGGGCCCGCGACGGCGCCCGCGGCGGAACGTTCTGACAGTCTTGTTCCGTTCGCGGCTTCGCGCTCCGCTCGAGAGTCCGCCGCGGGTGCAGCGGCGGGCACCGCTACTATCTACGCCCCGTACCACGCGCCACATCACGCCCCGCATCTTCATAACCAACACCATACATTGCCATATGTTTGTGTTTGCGCGTGTGATGACGCGGACCGCTGTACGCGCCGCCTCTCTCTGTAAACGGAAAAAACGCCCGACGCGCCGCGCGACGCTAAGCCACACGCCACGCGCGACGTTCCGCGTCTCCGTAAACAAGCCCTTAAGCCCCGACCAAGCGTTGGGGTTGGCCGTCGCTACTGACGTTCCGCGCGCCTGTTGTTGCAGCCGGTCGGCCGTGAAAATTAAGAAAATGCCTCGTTGCGTGATAATAAACTGCAATAACCCAAAAAAGCGACGGCTTTGAATCGATTTTAAGCGGAAAACTGAAAATTTTCTTCTCTTGGTGTGTCCCAGTTGGTAGCAAAAAGTGACACGGTTGGTTTTCATACGGATTGAGGTGTTTACGTTATCTATCTGTATTTATATCTGTGGTGCTATGCTAGGACATAAAGGCGATAATAGTCGCAGATGCTAAACCATATAGTGGCAAATTCGTTTTGAATGAATGAATGAATGAATGAATGAATTTTAGATACTATGCGTGTCGGCGGATTTTCAGTTTGTTTTTTACTTTGGAATTCAACTTTAGGGAGATCTTTGGCTGATTATCCGTCACACTAAGGGATGCCTAGGATTTGTTTGTTATAAAAATAAACACGCGATTTCAACGGTGATTCATAATTTATATTGTATTCAGTTGTCAACATAGAGAAAATCTCTCTTGGTGGGCTCTCATTTTTTACTCATCCATTCAAGCATTTTAGCGTAACTCACACATACAAACCAACGGTCCGGTCCGCTAACGCCTTCAAGGGGTTTTGAAAGGGTAACAAAGGGTTAAACCCTTTCAAAAACCCCTTGATGTGGTTACCGGACCGGTCCCTGATACAAAACATTCACGATTACAATTAAAGTGTGTTTAGAATGATTAAAACTACAACCATTTCAATTTCATTTTTACAGTCTTTGAACAAGAGTCAAATTGGAACAATTTAATACGAGTTATTACGTTTTGTTTTTGAACGTATAATTTGCCAAATCGCGGACATCGCTGGTGTCAATGAACCCTATTAATTTAAGTCTAGACCGAGGCATGTGATAGGGGCCTATATTTAAGCTAAAGCGTTGATACCGTTTCAATTCAATTTGGTATAGAGATACCTTAAACCCCAGAGATACTTTTTATCCCAGACTTTTCACAGCTTCAATAAACGGTTGAGAAAAATATTTTTTAGAATGGCTATAAAAATAACCAACATATAAGCCAGCAAAGATTAGTTCCTATCTCTTTCTAGAAAAACAAAATTTAACATGGAGTTTATATAGCCGATGTGTTACATGACGTCACAGTGCATATCGGATCTCTGTCTAATCGCTGTCTAATTAGCAGTTTAAAATGCTTGCATCATCCGTATTTCTTGGCCGATTTTAATTTTAATTTCACTTTTGGTGATCTCTATTACGGTCTCATATTTTGTTGAGAAATGCGATTTAAAAAAATCATGCATATTCCCTTTTGGACTGGTCTTGTGGGAAAAGCGAATCCGACTTCTATGCGGCGGAGCGCGGGCCCGTTCTAATTTATTTTATATTTGAAAACTGAAACTGAACTTTAGTACCTTGTCAGTTTAATCGTAGTGACAATTTATATTGGCAGTCTAAACATGACATTAAATAGACAAGGTATTAAAGTGTACACATATTTAAGAACTGAACTGAACAAGGCTTGTCTGCTCGGTAACTATACTCGAAAATCTAATTTAAGACCAAAATCCTAACCTCAATCGGCGCACATTCGCTGTGGTTACTGCATTTTGGTGTAAGTGTAGGTAGTTTAATCATTAAAACTTACCCTAATATTACTGGTTACACGAGTTCTCATTCATATTTTTATGAAATAATGTTCAAATAACGATATAATCAAGATGGGAACTGTCAGATTTTGGTCTTTAATTAGATTTTCGAGTATTAAGTGCTTATTTTATCGTAATGTTTTTAATTCGTCCGCCATTACTGTGAAGCAGGGACCCGACCAACCCTGCCCCTATAATAGCCTTTAAAATACTTACCTCTCGAAGTACCTACTAAAAGAATAACCCCTTTGGAAATATATGAGTATGACTTAGTTATTTGTTAAACTAACCATTCACATAAGGGAAACCTAAAAAGCGCAGTAAATTGATAACCAAATATAAGGGTAACCCTTACAAATAGCGCTTTAAAAAGCAAATGGATACGGCTTTTCTAAACAAATCCTTATAAAAACCCATTGAAACCCCTGGAATGGGATAGCGGCCGGTCCCTGCTGTGAATTAAATAAAAGCTATTAAAATGTTGACAAGTCAAAAGCAATTTGGTTTTAACGAGTAAAACAGAGCAACAGAAGGCGCTCTTCGCAACAAAACAACGTTAAGGGAGGTCGGACGTGCCTCTTACCCAGAACAGAAAAAACAGTAGAAGTGTCAAGTGGGCGTGTAACGTGTGGCATGGTTATGCGGAGTTCCGCGCAACCTACCATACTTTTGCCGCGATCGCTAATTTCGATATTTCTAAAAAAGGAAATAAATCGAGAAGCATGCCTTATTGTGCTATTCTGGAATGTAAAAACGATAGCCGCATCAAAAACATTTTCCATGGTGGCGTGTTGTTTTTACCCGACTGCCGAAGGAGAAGGGTAATGTGTTTCACAGCCTATATATGTATTTGTTCCTTTGTGGCATTATAAAAATTAAACCCGTTGTCCGATTTTGAAGATTTGTCTTTATCTGATGAGTGTCACTGAAGATATGACAGTAATCAAAATTCAATATGGCGGCAACCAGACGCCATATTGTGCAAATAAAAATAAAAAAGTCGACCAAGTATGACAAGTGGGGTATCATTGAATAGGGATTTAAAAATCATCTTTAGGTTTCCTTCATCATCTTTCATTTTGAATGATCATTTAGGATTTATAAAGATTTAAAGTTGGTTAGCAACAGTCGGGTTTTGAAAGCTTGCTTTTTGTTAAAGTTATTATGATAGTTTGAGTATTGGCGACAACACTGCCCTACTAAGCATAATGGCGTTATCTCAAACAAAACATCTGTAGAAATTGCAACCTAGTTACAAACAGAAGAGAGTTGAATCTGCTTTGGCTATTGAATTTAGTTATTGCATTTTTGCTTAGGAGGGCAGAACAGGTCTGATACTAAGCGAAGCTCATGCCACTTCCACTGTTTTTTCTATTCCGTGGCCTCTTAGGATCCCTCTGGGGTAGTATGCGATGCGATATTGCATTTTCTTCGCATTCTTTCGTATAAATCCCTTCGCAACCCAGCCAATATATGTAGTAGGGGAGTCCACGACACTAAAGGCCCAGCCACACCGTTTGCGTGACGTGCACGTGCGCATTCGATTTCCACTGCGTTGTTTAGTATGAATTCTCATTACGACATGTCACTATACAACGCAGTGGACGTGCACGTCACGCAATTCAATATCTCCAAACTAGTAAAAATCGCTTAACATACATAGGGGTTAAGTCGATAGCTTTTTATCAGTCCTCTTAGTTTTGGCGTTGGTTTTTCGGACACCCAGTATATACCTGTATATCATCGGTTAGTCTTATCGAACTAAGTTTAGGTCGTGGGGTCTTAGATTGATACAAAAGTCACCCCCATGATACAAGCCGTTGTTAGGACGTTTCCGCGTACGGCGCCGGGCCTAGTAGGGGAGAGCGGGGCTAAAAGTTCCGATTCTTAGTTAACCGCAAAATTAGTTAAGAATAATTGATTTTAGTATTCATAAGACGCGATCAAAATCAACTTACATATGTAACTTTGATATTAAGACAGTTATTTCGGTATTTTTTTGTGAGTTTTTTTCATTATAAATTTTTTAATGCGTAAATTCGGGAAGTAACAACTTACCCCGACTTGGGGCAAGTTGTTAACAAGCCGTGATAACTTGCTACCATATCTGTTAAAGCTTTCATTTGTGAAATAAAAAACAATAAATGATTAAACCAAATAAGTAAACTTCAACTGGTATATAATTTTTAACCATTTAGTAATTAACAGCTTATCAATAAACTTGTAGCTAATCAGCCTTGATAATTAGTTCCGTCTACAATTATATTGCTTTGTCTTACAAAGGTCCAAAAACTTTTTTGTCTCATAGACCACTTGGCATTTGTTTCGGTTTTGGGTGGACCCCCTGCTTACCTAATATTTACGTTATCACGTATAAACTAAGAAAAAATCTTCGGGATTTTTTCTTAGTTTAACTTTATAGGTCTAACTGGCTAAAAATTGACAAAGGCTACAATGAAAATTTTGCGCGGAAAAATATATTTTACAAAGTAAAAAACTACACAGACAAAATTGAAACATAATTCATATAGATAATATTTGTTTATTTATATACTTATAACAAAGTATTACGTAAGTAGTAGCAGGTACTTACTATCTGGGTATGAATATGGATTCCTCCATTAATGGAAAGCCAAAGTTTAAGTCACGACCTGCGTAAATGGGACCCCCATTGTCATCTCATGGACCCCATTTATTTTTTCCGCTCACATGGACCCCTTTCAGGTCGTCATTGACCCCTGGGGGTCGATATAGCCCACTTTGGGGATCACTGTCTTAGACTGAAAATATCTTATCTCTTCTCCTCGCGGACTTATTTCAATCGGAAACACTTACAGTATTCCCAGCCTCTTAATAGCTTTCGGCTGGCTATCGCTATCACGCTTGCACTCGCAACTGACAGTATATTTGTCACTCGTGTGTCATAGAAAAACGAAGATTGCCGATCGCTATTAAGGGGCTACCATGCCCAAAACGTTTTTGATGAAGTTTAAGTTCTTATAACTTAGTCAAAACTGAAGGTAAATTTTTGAAAAAAAAAAATATTATTGTCCATATATTCATCTTTGATTTTGACGAACAGAATTTCAAAATAATCCATGGTTATTTATTTACAATTTTTTTTAAACATGATATAAAAACACAAAATTGGATATAACTTTTTCATCTTGGCGTCAATTAATATGGAAACTACATCTAAATATTCTTCATTAATATATCGAATAAATCAACGAAGGTTTTTTTTCTAAAGTGAAAAATATGGAAATAAAGGCATAAAAACTACTTTTTTAGAGTAAAAATGACAAACTTTCACAGCATAAATCTCGATATCAGTGACTTGTAAAAGAAAAATTTAAATGGCAGCTAGTTTAGAACAGCAGTGTTAATGCAAATAGGTTTTAACAACAACTAAAAGTTTAGAGGATCAGATCGAAGGTCATCTGCCCATGGTAGCCCCTTAAGAAACCGGGCAAGGGCAAGAAGCCGTTACTACAAACAAATTAGACCTCGCGACAAACTTAACTTTGCCGTCGGAAAACTGTTATCCCCATACATCGACATAGGTCGCGGTCAGTTTACCAACACCGCAATGAGTTTTCGATAGGTAGGTATAAACATTTAAACCGTTTGTAACTCAAGAACCAATGAAGTCTACTTAGTCATGATAGTTTTCCTATTAAATTCATTATAAATATGTGCTTTCATTTAAGATATTTTTCAGATTTTTAGTATTTGTAGTTTTGGCTGTAGGGGACACTTGACTCTAACAAAAATTAGTGCTTTAAAGCTTAATATTTTCATAAACGGATGCCTTAATCGAAAAATTGTTTTCGCAAATCCGCAATATTTTTGAAAGACCTATCAAACGACACCCCACATCATAGGGTAGACGAGAAAAAAAAAACACATCCTCAAGTTAAGTGTAGGGGAGAAAATATAAAAAAAAAAAACCATTTTATTTTACCACTTTGTTGGCGTATATTCATGCCAAATTGACGGACAGACGAACGGACGCACGGACGAACGGACGGACATGGCGAAACTATAAGGGTTCCTAGTTTGACTACGGAACCCTCAAAATGGTTGAACTGTAACTAGGTAACTTTTAGCCCCGCTCTCCCCTACATAATCACATTTTCCGCAGTAAAACCATAAAATTAACACGTATAAATTGCACACGATAATGAGTGGGTTTAGATAGTGACTCAGGCGAGTAAACACAATGGCGACTTGCACAAGATAGTGACAACACGTATGTGGGCAGATCGACCTTAGAGATGGGGAAAAGCGTTACATTTCAATCGCCGTGACTGTCGTTCCCGTTCCAAAAAAATCACTGCGAAATATCACCGTGACTTTGTCACTCCTGTTACTCACATAGCGATCATGATATAACGAAATTTTAATCGCACCTGTATTCGCATCACGGTATGATATGCGTTCCGGATAGAATATTTCGATATTTTAAAGTAGAAATAGACATAGGTATTATTATAGGTAACCGTTGATCCGTAATAACCTTAACACTTTTACAGGTTTAAACTTTTTACAATTATTTGATATGTACATAATTTACAATTTATACACTATGTAAGTACATATTTTTTTTAATGTGTGTCGGCATCATAATTGGCATTCAAATATTTTTTAAATCAGTTTAATAGTTCTGAACATTGTCCTCAACAAACAAACAAACTACCTAACTAACAATCAATCAATCAATCACCTCTCTAATATTACTATAGATCCAAACTAAAGGTCAGTTTTTTCATTCGCCATTTCTATCAGATAAAATCTTTTTGGGCCGGGTTGTGAGTGAACGAGAAAGTATTCACGACATTCACGCCTTCTCATTTGCACTCGCGGGCGTCGCCACATAGCCTTTTAAGACTATTTCCCACTGAGACCGAATAGCGCCGAACGAACCCCGAGTCACTGATACCAAACGCTGTAAAGTCGTGACGTGACAGGGTCTCTCTCTCTCTAGGTAGGAGCAGTAGGAGCGAAGGAACGACCTATGTGATTTTGTAACGTTGATCGCTCGTGAGAAGTCACAGTGATACTTTTAGACGACTGAGCGCTGTGACTTTTTCATCGTGACGTTATTTATCAACCATCTCTAATCGACCTTAGCTTTTGACTGCTTTAGATAAAGTGTAGTTAAAGTCTTGGATTCACGCCTGGAAACAAACCAGGTAAAGGAAATATCATCCATTCTAAAAAGCTACAAGTGACATCATCATCATGTCAGCCGAAAGACTTCCACTGCTGTACATAGGCCGCCCCCAAGGCTCTCCACTCAGACCGGTCTTGTGCTTTTCGCATCCACCGCGTTCCCGCGATCTTTACAAGGTCGTCACTCCATCTTGTTGGCCTACCTACAGCTCGTCTCCCGGTGCGCGGACGCCACTCAAGAACCTTCTGACCCCATCGGCCATCAGTCCTGCGAGCAATGTGCCCCGCCCACTGCCACTTAAGTTTGGCTATTCTTCGGGCTATGTCGGTAACCTTAGTTCTACTGCGGATATCATCATTTCTGATTCTATCACGCAGAGAAACCCCGAGCAGCCGTCTCCATAGCCCTCTGAGTGACTTTGAGCTTCCTTATGAGGCCCATTGTTAGCGCCCACGTCTCAGATCCGTAAGTCATCACTGGCATCACACACTGCTCAAAGACTTTTGACTTCAGACACTGCGGTAATTTGGACGAAAAGGTGCTGCGGAGCTTCCCGAACGCTGCCCAGCCGAGTCGGATTCGACGAGTGACCTCACAAGTGACAGTCGGAATCATTTTGACGCTTTTTTTTATGGTAAGGAGAAGGCACGCAAGCACTCAGGCCACCTGATGGTAAGTGGGATCTGAGACCCATAGACATTTGAAATCTCAAGACTACAATCTGAATTAACATTTCAAACTCAAATGCTTTATGCATTACTTAACACGCAATATTACTAAATACCTAAAGCACAGCAGTAAAACTTCATTTTTTTTTAAATGCGCTTTATCACATTCACACAGCAAAAATGAAAACTTTTAGTATTCTCATAAGTTTTTTTCTCTGGCTAGGTACGGTTACGAGCGTTAATTTGGGACCCATTTCAAGAAAAATATGCTTGAAGTCGTCAATGTCATTGGAGATGTCAAGTCATTTGTAACTTTTAGGAAACTCAACCTTATTGTTGTAGAATGTCAGATTAACTTTGGACTTAAGATGGGTACAGTCGCCATCAGATATATTGTAGCGGGCGAGGTACTCAAATATTTCGGAGCAGCATTACTTTTCAATAAATTCGTTACACTAGTTATGGTCAATAACACCAGAACATGCAATTTGTCATAAATATAAGAGCAGCGACTTTTCAATAAATTCGGAACATATAACGTGGTAAAAATATCAGAAAGCACAGAACGTCAAAGGTATCTACGCACTCAGGGTGATCATAAAGATCGGAACATTTATGGAAAATATACCTTAAGTCTGTAGCACACAGTTTAAATTCGTTACTATAATTATTATGCATGTCGAATCTACTCGTGACGTGTACACGTCACGAGTAGATTCGAATTCCAAACAAAACATAAATACGTCATGCCAAAGATCGACATGCATAATAATTATAGTAACGAATTTAAACTGTGTGATACAGACTTAAGGTATATTTTCCATAAATGTTCCGATCTTTATGATCACCCTGAGTGCGTAGATACCTTTGACGTTCTGTGCTTTCTGATATTTTTACCTAGTTATATGTTCCGAATTTATTGAAAAGTCGCTGCTCTTATATTTATGACAAATTGCATGTTCTGGTGTTATTGACCATAACTAGTGTAACGAATTTATTGAAAAGTAATGCTGCTCCGAAATATTTGAGTACCTCGCCCGCTACAATATATCTGATGGCGACTGTACCAAATTTAATCTTTTGACTGACCGCGACTATCTGTCCATCACAGTATTGCTGAGTGCAAGGGAAAGAGCATTCGACTCGCGAGCGAGTACGGTAATTTTAACTCACGGTAAGGGTACAGTAGCATCGGCCGATCGCTCATACTGCCAACCGGTCACAGTGAAAGTGAATATGCGCGGGCGCCACTGCAAAGTCCACTTTTCCAGGAAGAAGCAGTTCTCGGGCCAATAGCACGGTTTGTGGTTTTCCAACACAAATGGCATTTTCTCAATGCTCGGTAATATTAAAGTGTCGCAGTGTCTAAATTCTAAAGTCTTTGAGTGTTGCCAGTGATGATTTATGGAACAGAGACGTGGTGCTTTACAATTGGCCGCATAAGAAAGCTCAAGGTCACCCAAAGGGCAATGGAAACGACTAGGGCTTCTAATCCCGGTGTTCCGAGATTTTCGCGCTTTTTTCTAGTCCCGCTTGTTGCGGGATTACCGCGGGATCCGCGGGATTTGCGGGACGCAATAGTTTTGCAGACGACATTAGAAATGAAATGTTTTCTTCGCAAAATAACTATATGATGAAAAGCAAGCTTTGAAAACTCGACTGCATTTTTATACTTTCGTCGATATACCTACATATATTAATATTTGCCATTTTGCCATTGTTGTTATTGCAATTTTAACAGTTTAGGTATAGGTATCCTATGTCACCCTGGATGACGTAAGGATTCTAACGATCACACATCTAAATCGGTCAAGGGATATAGAAGTTATAGTGGAATAAAGAACCTAACATACATACATAAATACATACAAACATGAACCCTGAAAACATAACACTCCTTTTTTATTTTGGGCAGTCGTGTAAAAAGTTCAACTGAATGTTCACCAAACTTATGAAAGTTTTAATTCGTTTTTTCAACAATCTATTGAAGATTTTATTGGTTTTTGTCTATTGTATGTATTTTTTTTGATCTCAATAAAAGTAAAATTTGATTTTTATACCTTAATAAAAGTGAAGATAGGTTGTATTTTTCTTTTGTTTCATTCATCTAATATCAATAGTATCAATTTCTATGCGAGATCCCGCAAATACCGGGATCCCGAGGGATTGATTTTCAGTCCCCCAGATACCGAGATTAAAGATTTGCTGGCTGCGGGATTGGAAGCCCTAGAAAGGGCTATTCTCGGCGTATCTCACTGGAATCTAGAACCAAAAGGGTGGTTTTTAAAATGAACAGCTAAAGCAGATTCGATTTAATACCGCTAGTAATGAGGTCGCATATCCTGCACATGTTTTGTAGAAGATGCCGCTATTTAGGTTAGCAGAGCAGCAGGCACAGGCGCCACAGCTATTGCCGGCTCAAGCATTCCCCAGTAAGCTCTGTATTTAATATACCTACTGGCCACGCCAGCAATATACAACTTTGCCCTCATGTGACACAATCCTTTTATCAATTCGTACTTATTCAGCACCTGTCTTGAGGCTCCAATCGGAGGGAATATTCATGTCTTTTTTAGGGTTCCGTAGCCAAATGGCAAAAAACGGAACCATTATGGATTCGTCATGTCTGACTGTCTGTCTGTCCGTCCGTATGTCACAGCCACTTTTACCCAAAACTATAAGAACTATACTGTTGAAACTTGGTAAGTATATGTATTCTGTGAACAACATTAAGATTTTAACACAAAAATAGAAAAAAAAAATTGGGGGTTCCCCAACTGAAACTCAAATATTTTTTTTCATCAAACCCATACGTGTGGGGTATCTATGGATAGGTCTTCAAAAATGATATTGACGTTTCTAATATCATTTTTTTCTAAACTGAATAGTTTGCGCGAGAGACACTTCCAAAGTTGTAAAATGTGTGTCCGCCTGTAACTTCTAAAATAAGAGAATGATAAACCTAAAAAAAAAAAGATTTACATTACCATGCAAACTTCCAGCGAAAATTGGTTTTAACGAGATCTAGTAAGGAGTTTTTTTTAATACGACATAAATCGTAAACCGAAATTTACCTTTCACGGAACTCTTCATGGGCGAGTCCGACTCGCACTTGGCCGCTTTTTTTACAGCTTCAATAAAAGCTAATTCATGTTCTGCTTGTAACATGAATTAGCTTAAGAGTAAAAAAATACTTTACGTAACACCTGGCCATAATGTGAGTTTTATCGCACGCTGCGCGCACGGTAAAACTCGCATTGTGGCCAGGTGGAGACGTAAAATTGTGTACTCATCACGGGCAGTAAAAAAGAAAGCCCTCTATCGCATATTTACAACCCTCGCCTACGGCTCGGGTCTCAAATACCTGCGATTTCGGGCTTTCTTTCTTTTACAGCCCTTGTTAAGTAACGTACTATTAAATAGCTATAAAAATAACCAAGATATAAGCCAACAAAGATTTGTTCCTATCTATTTCTAGCAAAACCGAATTCAACATGGAGTTTATATGGCCGACGTGTTAAATGACGTCACAGTGCATTTTCGTGTAACGCTATCTTTTATAACGTTATCTTGAACGAAAAACGTTATACTATAACTACTATAACGCCTTACCTGTAGCGGTATCCATGATAACGTTATCAAACAAAACGCTATACGTATAACGATACTTCGGTAAGCGCTATAATAACGTTAATAACCGTTATTTTCGTGTAAATTAATTTTTAAATCTGCGTATGCTATTTGCATTTTTTGTGATAAAGCAAAGTATTTTAGCGGGCTATTTGAAAAGGGACGGAAAGAGGACGGGATATATGAACGGACATCGAAAGGACGTTGGTTGCGATGTTTAAACGGACAAAAATCGTCCCTTCTGGGACGTCGGCCAGTCACGCAAAATGCCTACCTAAGGAGCGGCAACAGCGCGTACCTCATAAGTTTCATAACGTTATTATAACGTTATTTAAGTGTAACGTTATGAAAACATATCGATATATTTAAACAAAATTTTGAGCACTAACGAAATATAACGTTATGATAACGATATTATTCATAACGATATAATGGTCCGGTCTAATCGTAGGCTACTTTCGCATTTATATTAGTAGGATTAGTAGGAAGTAAGATTAGTGTGATATAACAACAATAAGTAAAGGTGTTATCTTATCAACGCGGAATTCAATAATAAAACGTTATGTTGTCTTGTAAAACATAATCTAATGATTGATTAGAATTAACAACAAGTTTTTAGAGTTGTTGGTAATTCTGTAGCTCGGTCTACCCCACTCTGGGAATGAAGGCGTGAGTTTATGTATGTATGTACGGTCGCGGAAGTTAATTTGCTACCCATTTCAAAGAAAATCTGCTTGAAGATGTCATTGTCAATAGAGATGCCAAGTCATTTGTAATTTATAGGAAACTCAACCTTATTGCTGTAGAATGTCAGATTGACTTTGGACTTAAGGTGGGTCACAAATTAAATTCCTTGACTGTATGTATGTATGTAAAGCCTGTTCCTATTCAGACTGCCAATGGCAATAACAAGTATACCTGACTGTAATTGTCTTTAGATAGAGGATGAAATAGTTTATTAAAAAGGTTGAATATACATTCATCATCATCATCGTATTAATGCGCTGGGTGCGACAGAGACGAACACCTCACTTATCAATCAAATCTATCAAACCTCACTACATTTTCAATGTCAGAAATAGTTCGAAAAAAAATATGTTTATGACAAGACTCTGTCAGTGTAATGGTGTTTTCAGCGAAAAAATACAATATTAAATAGAGATTACTATCTTAAAATGGACATGAAGACAGTGATAAAGTGTATAAATAAATAATATGACTAGGCTCAACCTTCAAAAGTACGCGAATACGGGTTATAATGGTAAATTTATTTGTTTATAAGAGTGACGGAACGAATAGGAACAGACTTTTTGTATGATTAGAAATTGGACTGTTGATAACTGATAGTTTTCTTATTACAGATGTAGTGAAATATCCTTTGACATCGTATTTTCTCGGAAATGTTCGTATTTGTCATGCTACTTCAGTCTGACTCAGTACCCATCAAGACAACGTGGGGGAACGTCGCATCGGGAGAGTGATAATCGATATAGAGTGGTTAATACCAGAGTATTTTATTGTTAATTAAGATTAAGTTTGTTTTCTGTTCTTTTTAATAGTCATGCCGAAAGCATTAAGACCTGGGAAACGTTTAGATCGAAAAGCCTGTGAAATGATTTTCAACATTTATTTATATTTCTTCTTGTTTACCAACACCCAATTTCTATATATTTGATCGTGGTGGTTTTGACATCTCGATGTGATATACTTCAAACTCGTGGTTTGACATTTGGCACTGATAACTAAAGTACTCTATTTATTTAATACAAACATGTCACTTAATAGTTCAATAATTCATAGACACGTCGGCATCATTCGGAAGTAGACGTGAGTTCCGAGTTTTCACGATGTGAAAGGATTATTCACTAGATCTGTATTTTGGTAGCGATACGTTCAATGGGTGGATGAGACAGTTGAAGGTCACGACTGTGTATTCTCAAGGCATGGGTATAAGTTGTAAACGAATTCCTATGATGATTTCATCGAGGAGTGTTATTTTTAACAAAAAAAAACGGCCAAGTGCGAGTCGACTCGTGCACGAAGGGTTTCGTACCATTATCTACACAAAACGGGACCTTCCACACGGCGCTACTAAACCTCACTACTGACCAATACTAGTATCATAAATATGAGGTAGGTTTAGGTTATGTTAGTTTTGCAGCAGGCCCGGAGGGCCAAACCACCCGGAAGTAGGAGCTGCGCGAAAGCGGAGCTCCGTCGACTCAGTTAAATTAGAATCAAAAATAGAAATCATTGGTCAGTAGTGTGGTTTAGTAGTGACGAGTTGATGGTACAAAACTAGGAAAAACGGAAAAAAAAACGTTTGTTGTATGGGAGCCCCCTTAAATATCTATTTCATTTTAATTTAATATTTATTTTTAAAGTGAATATACAGTGATAAAATGGTGATAAAATATTACAATGCCTCAATTAATAAACTATACATATGTACGTGTCCGTATCTCTTTACCCTTGCCGGATATAACGACGAAATTAGAGTGGCCCCTTCATACTGCCCTCCTTAGAAAAAAGGGCGTATGCCTGATAGAAGCGCGTATGTGTTAGACCTTATTTCTTAAGATGGGGGGTTTAATTTACTTTAACTATAAAATTGCACATGCGTCCTTTTTATTTTGGAGGGCAGCATAGTCCTTATACACGAAGTCCACTGTACAATTAAATATTCTGTGAATATTGCAAGCGTCTACCTGAGGGCTCAGACAAGATGCACTATGCTAACTAACGTTTCTATTCGATTCGTTTTTAAACCAATCGCGTCACTGGTAGACCACGTGACTTTTCGTATCTCGTCATCTTCCAGTGACGCGATTGGTTTAAAAACTGAGCCCTCTGTTGCCGTTATTAAAATCCAGCAAAAAAATTACGTTTGCTGTATGGGAGCGGGTACGGGAACCTAAAAAGGAGGAGGTACTCAATTCGACTGCGTGTTTGTAAACCCCCATATTGCGAATTCTATCGAAGTCATCAGAGCTGTTTTCGAGAACGAGATTAAAAATATATATCCAATGCTCGTTTAATAGTCTATCAACCCTCCCTCCCTCTTTTTCTTGGAGGTTAAAACCTCGTACTAACCGAAGCCGGGGACGGTCGCAAGTTTCAAATTATTCACTCAGCTCGTCCAGTGAGCGAATTATAACAACAACAGTCATTTTACCGCGACCACGGTCGGCCATGACTCTGAAAGCTGTTCTTTTTTGTCGTCTAATGGCCGTCCGAGGCATGACGGGCACACGATTCGAGTTTTATTGCTTTTTGCAGATAATCGTCGTGATGCAACGCTTGAGTCTACACTTGAGAGTTGAGATACAAGATGGCGGCTGAGACACGAGGGGCCTGTTTTATAAAGCTACAAAATACAATTACAGGATACAAGTTTCAATTTGACACAACCTCGACCAATGACACAGAATATGAACATATAGCATAGAAACCGGACTATAAGACGTACTTTGCGTCAGCTATCTTTCTGTACTTTTTAGATTAAGTATTACATGAGAAAAAATTAAATAAAAAGTAGGCTGTTTTTTCTTCTTTAACTGGCATTGTCACAAGGTTTTACACAGGGACTTCTTTGTCCTTCCTACAGGAAGGATTTGTCTTTGCTTATCTATAGGTCCAAATACTATAGGTACTTATAGGTCCAAATCACGCCTTACTTGTGACGATGTACCAAATAACGAAAGAACAGCTATAGATTCATCTCTTTCCAACTCACTATGAAAACCAGAAGTAAAAAAAGTGAACCATAATGTATTTTCTGCTTATTTAGTACGGTTTCTATGCCTTTAATCTTTATTCTGTGACCAATGACGACCAGCCATTTGAGCAGTGTTGCCAGTTTAGACCTGTAAAATTGTAACTTGTAGCTTTATAAAACGTGCCGCTGGGGGCCTAATACGGATGCGTTTATCGCGTGACAAAATGTGGATAAAACATCCGTCACTTTCTGACACGTATATAAGTACGAGAGTGACGGATGCTTTATCCACAGTTTGTATCCTGCCCGCTGGGCCTCTATTCAACTCAGTAATACCATATTGCTTTCGTCGTGTTACGGTATTGTTAACCCGGCCGCCATTACTGTCAAGTAAATAAGAGCTATCAAAACGTTGACGATTTTGATGCAAGTGCGAGAAGTAGGTACAGTCAAGGAATTTAATTTGTGACCCACCTTAGGTCCAAAGTCAATTTGACATTCTACAGCAATAAGGTTGAGTTTCCTATCAATTACAAATGACTTGGCATCTCTATTGACAATGACATCTTCAAGCAGATTTTCTTTGAAATGGGTAGCAAATTAACTTCCGTGACCGTACCGTAAAACAGGGTGAGTAGGGACACAACCTAAAATAAGTCATAACTTGTTACAAATAAGAACAATTATTCAATGGACAATAACCTTACGTCTATTGGAAATAATTTCAGTCTTATAATTAGTAACACATGCTTCGTTTTAGGTTGTGTCCCTACTCACTCCGTTTTAAGGTATGTCATTTTACACGAATTCCGAGGTGTATTTGGCCCGAGTTGCAAGTGGGACTCGGGACGAGTGAAAACGACAGTTCCGCACTCATGTCAAACTTTTTTTTAAATACATTTGCGAAAAAATTAAAATGTAATAAAAATAAAACAGTACCTAATTAAAAGAAACAATTTTACTTAATTCTTAGGGCCTAGTTCACCAACAATTAAACGGACGGCTAGCGGTTTACCGGGTGTCAAATGTATTGATTAACAGCTGATTAAGACTTAGTCGTCTGTTCAATTGGTTGGTGAACTCGGCCCTTAGTTTGATAAAATAACACAGAATAATAAAATTAAGGGTGCAAAAATTTTAAATTATGAAACACTAGTGCGAATAATCCAGCTTTCCGCACGATATAGCTACAAGGTAAAAAGCACTAGTTCGAAAAATTCAACTTCCCGCACGATATACAACTCCGAAAAGTCCAATTTTTTGAGCAACTGTATTCAAAAATATATTTAAAAAGCAATTAAGATAATTTCTCACAAGTTCACAACCGCCACCTGTTATTAAATTGGCTGTATGGGATTTTTCTTGGGCCTTTTAGATTTTATATGAAAATGACAGCATTTAAAATTCGCCGCACAACAGGACGGGTTTTTTCACGTTTAACTATATCAATCCTAGGAAAAAAAATAAGTTCATTTTTTAACTTTCTTCCCATACTTACTGTTTTCTTGGTATTCGATCTGGGCCTGATCTACGTTAGTTTAGCCCATCTTCCTTCATATCATATTGTTGACGTTAAAATAGCTCTTATTCACTTGATGTTAAGAGCTTCCACATATCCGAACCATAACCGTATGAAAAACTAGTAGGGCATTTTAAAAGACTAAAGTCATTTAAGTTATAACCATAGTAAAGAGACCTGAATATAACTGCGGTCCATATACGCCAGAGTTCAACTAAAAATGGACCAATTACCCTTCCCATATGAGTTGCTAACCACTAAAATACTACCAACTTAACGTTGCGGTTGGTAAAAAATAAACTGCCATGTCCACATAGAAAAATCAACGATGATAGACTAGGGCAAAACTTTACGAACTCCTTGGCGAGATTGTAAATTTAATTACAGCAAGAACTCTTTAACGCGGTCTAATAACAGTAATTTTTGCATTTGTTTTTTTGTCAAAAGGTCAGTCGGAAAAGGCCGGTCCACACGACACCAACTTATGCTTGCTCCAACGTGTTTGTGCGAAACGGAACGTGTAGACATAAAGTTTGCAGATGGCGCGAAAGTTTGTGCTTATTTGTATTCAGAGATGGGCATTATTCGAATAAAAAATAAATCGTAGTATTTTTATTCGCGAATAATTTATCCGTCGAATAATTTATTTGCGAAAGACTTATTCGCGAATAAAATACCCACGAATGAATCATTCGACAAATTTTCCAGTAACGAATAATTTATTGGAGAAAAATGGAGCAGGTATTCCAGTAAGTACTTAATAATTATTCGTGGCAATTCATTCAACGAATTAATTATTCGAATAAGAATAATCAAACGATAATTTCATTCGTTATTCGAGAATAATTTGGTTAGTCTTATTCGATATTTGTCATTCGAATAAATTTTGCCTATTTCTGTTTGTATTTCGTATCACAAAATCGTCGCAAACATATTTGTTTGCATGTTTGCGCTTACTGTTGCAGCGTGTAGACGCATGTTCAAACATGTTTGAGTGATAATTACAAAATAATTCAGGTTGAAAATGACCGGACGTGGTAGCCGGGTTAGAATAGTGCCACTCCATGCCTTCCCGTGGATGTCGTAAGAGACGACTAAGGGATTAAAGGCTTGTAGTACTGTTAGGCGATGGGCTTGCAACCTGTCACTAATACGCTGGAGCATCTTAGCCTAGTTGTGCAAAATGTGGTTACAGACGCAAGTTTTTAGAGTTGTAGGTAATTCTGTAGATTTGCCTACCCCACTCTGGGAACGAAGGCGTGAGTTTATGTATGTATGTGAAAATGAATGACCTGAGAAAAAAATCCAGAGAATTAATTGCCTCAGGTTGAGGCAGCGTCTCCACTTGCGCGGCCTCGGAGCGAGGCAGCCGCTCCACCCGAGGCTGCCTCTAGTTGATACGCGGCTTAAGAGAAGACTCGGAATAGGAAATAATGGAAATTACTTCACCGACCAGAGCAATCTTAAGTACCTAAATGATGAGGTCCAGCGGATTCAGCTGTGCGTTGATCAATCAGTCAGCCGGTCAGTTACTTCATATATGAGTAGATTAATGAATATTTCAAGTTGAATAAATTTACTCAAAAAAAAAGTAGTTAGCTCTAGGATTCATCATTAATCAGTCTATGGTGGAGCTAATGGCCGGTTTGTTTACATAATTATTACATAAGATTGACATAGATTATAGTTAATAGCAGTGAACGTGTCAGTGTTACCTCGTTACCTACGATGCGCATGCGTACGCTGTGCTGACTCAACAATGACGTCACTTATCGCGACATCGCAAAATCAATTGTAACGGACGATATATTACTTGTACATTTAATTATTCAATTACTTCTTGATATAAATGTTTAAAATGATTCGTATGAAGCTTGAAGGGGTTTCATCATTTAGGCCGCATTTCACCAAACTGGAATAAGACTTACTCCTAGATTAGTCTATACAAATTCGGCGTTTAATCTTGTACATGACCTTGGGCCCGTTCCAGAAAGCCACTCTGCAACTTTGCACTCCGCACTTTGCAAATCCACGATAATGCAAAGTGCAGAGTAAAGGCCCAGCCACACCGCTTACGTGACGTGCACGCGCACGTGCGCGTTCGCATTCCACTGCGTTGTATAGTTGGAATTCTCATTACAACATGTCACTATACTACACAGTGGAAAGTGAACGCGCACGTGCACGTCACGCAAGCGGTGTGGCTGGGCCTTAAACGTGTGCCAGAAAACATCTGCGTAATTTGCAAACTCTGCAAAGATTCTGTTCCTAAAAGATACTTTGCGAATCCACAAATCCACACTTTGTATTTGACTCTGCCTCATCTACTTTGCGATTGTCTAGTGGAACAGAAATACTTTGCAAATCCACAAATCCACACTGTGCATTTGACTCTGCCTCTTCAACTCAGCAATAGCTTTGTGGAACAGAAATACGTTTGAAGAGTGGGATTTGTGGGGTGCAGAGTTGCAGAGTGGCTTTCTGGAACGGGCCCCTTATTCCAGTTTGGTCGAATGCAACCTTTATGGGTTAACTCAGAGTAATCTAACTAGTCGATATAACGGGATATAAAAATTAGAAATACATCTCGTAAGGACTATTGTAGCAAATAGGACGCTTTACGACTATATCTATATCTGACTACATCGCTTTGTGCCTAAATCTAGATAGCTTTGCGACTAGGTACATCTCAATAACTCTGAGTCGCACAGTTAGGTGCGTTTGGTAACTTCGAATGCCCGAAGGGCAAATTGCTTAGGGATAGTAGACCCGCAATGCGGGGCTCCATCGACATTGCTAAGACAGACCTAAAATAAAAAAACAATGTGGTCATTTTGCGACCCTGACTTTTTGAAATGTAGTTGTAAAGCGATCTGGTCTATGTAGTCAGAGGACTTATTGCCTAACGCACTCGTAATCGCAATCGTTTTCATTTTGACAATCCGAAGGCGAGTCCGCATACAAAAAGAAAACAATTGATCCACTTTGAAGCCGATTGCGATTGCGTTAACCAATAGCGACGCAGATCGAGATGTAGTCACAGAGCGATCTCTATTTCACCATCCCGTCAATGTCAGGTGACATTTCAGTGTACATTTCGCAGCTAATATGAAAGCCTCTGAAGTATCAGCGTGTTAACTTTGCAATGTATATCGAATTGTCACCTATCAGACCTATCACAAGTCATTGTCTCCGTCGTCGTCATTGTCAAGTCATTGTCGTACCTATTAGCAACATAGTCATATCGAGATGTGGAAGAGAAAGCTGGGGCCCTAGTGAAAAATGGTATAAGTCTTCTGAAGATCAAGTGAAAAAGGGTTTAAGTCTAGTATACTCCGTTCATGTATATATCCTTTTTTATTACGAGTTAAGTCGACTTGTACCTTTTTTCACGAAGACCCCAGTACGATATAACGTGTTTATAGAGGAAATTTGTAATGAATATGTACTTGAGTTTATTTTCCTCTACGTAGTATATAAACAAAGTCACTATTTCCGTGTGCCTCGTGTGGTTGCCGAGTTAGAATAGTGCCACTCCTTGTCTTCCCGTGGATGTCGTAAGAGACGACTAAGGGAATAAAGGCTTGCAGTACTGTTAGGCGATGGGCTTGCAACCTGTCACTAATACGCTGGTAAACATCTTAGCCTAATTGTGCAAATTGTGGTTATTGAATTATCAACAAGTTTTTAGAGATGTTTGTAATTCTGTAGCTCTGCCTACCCCACTCTGGGAACGAAGGCGTGAGATTATGTATGTATGTATGTACTATTTCCGTCTGTTAGACTGCAGGGACTATTCTACGTTACAACCGTATTGCTTTTGACTGTTTTTTACTCGTCCGCCATTACGCTCAAGTAAGTAAAAGCTATTGTTACGTTGGCAATATGATAACATATCAAAGGGATTTTAAGGTAGAATTGAGTATGAGTTGATAAATATGTGTACACTTTAATACCTTGTCTATTTAATGTCATGTTTGAACTGCCATATATTAATTATCAGCGTTTAAAATGACAAGGTACTAAATCGTACCTAGACATATTTATGAACTCGACTGTACCGTTCTTAAACTATGCAATTTAGGGTGAGTATCCACCAAAGCTATGTGAGGTAGTGAAGCGGCAAAAAAAATCAACCAATAGGAGAGCCGCGCTGAGGGAGGCTACGAATTCTATTGGTGGATTCATTCCTCGCCAACCACGATAACGTTTCACGCAAAACCGCGTAAGTAACAGTCTTAACGAGGAGCAAAATGCACTTTTTTTCTAAGACATTAAGGTTTATTTTGCTCTATAATAAATTTGTTGGTTACGCGGTTTTGCAGTATCACCGACGATATCTATATTAATAGGGTCCCGTTGGACTCCCTTCCAGGACGGAACTCTAAAAAGTGCAATCGAAAAATCACTTGTTTCATTTCTTATGGATGAGTTCTTGCCAGGGTTTGGAGGTTTCATAGCACGGTAAGACGAAAGAGAGCTGTGGAGTCGACATTAACATTAAAATTCAACTCTTATCATAAGAATAAACAATAACTACACGTAGAAGCGAAACTCCCGGCTCCTGACGCGCGCTCGGCGCGACACCTGAGGTGTCTAGTCAGTCAGGGGCGACACACACAGAATATATATTAACAAAGATATTGATATTGTGTCTTGAATTGGTTTTCGTATTTGTGTTAATTTTAGTGTTAATGGTTGAACTAAGATAGTGTTTTAAAAAGTGAACGACTATTTACGGCAAAATAATTAGAAATAATTGTTTGACTGAAGGAGTTCTCTGAGATAATCTTAATATCATCTAAAAGTATTATTACCTAATTTAACTTAAATGTAAAAAACTCATTTTGCAAAAATGTTTCCACGTTGAAGTAAAACATTAATAATAAATCGTGACTAAACTTCTATACCACATCCATAAACCAATTAAAATATTTCGCGAGAGACAGCCCTAACTTTGGGCGCGGAAGACAGAGGGGCGTAGCAGGGCGAAGGGGGAAGTAGGTATTTAAAGCGCGGCGTTTGGGGCCTGGTCAAAGGAGATTCGCTTCTACGTGTAGTTATTATTTATTCTTATGCTCTTACTCAAACTCATTCAAGTATTATATTGCAAAATTGAATTGAATTATAAATAGGGATGATAACTTCCACTTTCAAATTCAGAACATTATGAGATTAATATTAAATAACATGTACATAAACATATTTTGTTTATAATTGCAATCTTTCATTGCTTAGCTAAGCAGCTTTACTCAGGGGCTAAGGGTGAATATAAAAGCATTTTGGAATTAAATATATAAATGAGTATGAGTAAGATTTGTATTTTAATGTCAATGTCGACTCCACAGTTCTCATTAGTCTTACCGTGCTATGAAAAACTCCGAGCCCTGGTTATGACAATAAATGTATAAATATGTATAGGTATGACACACGCAACACGAGCTGCTGACTTGTCAGTGCGTTGAACCCAATTACTGGTATGTCATCAAAAACAGATTTAAAATGCTTTCTTATATATTACTAATCTGGAATGTTGCTTTATGATTATGACTTAGGTACAAAATAGCTTCCAATTTCACTGTATAATGAACTTTTATCTAGGCAATAACAAAAATACGTGTTATGTAAAGTCACGAAAAATTCAAAAATACGTCCCTTTGCACCTTATTCCAGTGTAATAAGTTTGTAACATATTAAAGCCCAGCCACACCGGATGTGTGCGCGTAGACGTGACGTGCGCGTTCGCATGAGAATTCATACTACACACCGCAGTGGAAAGCGAACGCGCAGGTCACGTCTACGCGCACGCATCCGGTGTGGCTCGGCCTTTAATAGGAGGCTTCTTTGCGGCAGTTACAACGCCGTGTCTAGAAGACGGCGCTACGTTGCTCGGTTTGCCGGCAAATAGCAAATAGGTACCTATGACGGCCATATTGAAAACAACTCATAGCCGCGCACGCGCCTGACCAGGGGCCTTTTCCAGAAAGCGACTCTGCAACTCTGCACTCTGCACTTTGCAAATCCACGATAATGCAATGCGTAGAGTAAAATAAAATAAATAAATACCAGGGGGCAATGTCACACCAATTGACCTAGTCCCAAACTAAGCTCTAGGCTTGTACTATGGGTACAGCGATATAAATACTTATATAGAGAAATATATACTTAAATACATAGAAAACATCAATGACTCATTAACAAATATTCGCGCTCATCACAAATATCTGCCCTTACCGGGACTCGAACCCAGGCCCGCTAGCTTCACAAACTAGGCCAGCGCAAACGTAAACGTGTTCCAGAAAGTTCTCTGCGTAATTTGCAAACTCCAACTCCAAATCCAAGAATACACACTCTGCATTTGACCCTGCCTCTTCAACGCTGCTGCTTCGTAGAACATAAATACGTTTGTAGAGTGGGATTTGAGGAGTGCAGAGTTGCAGAGTGACTTTCTGGAGCGGGCCCCAGCTCGAAACAAAACGAGGTGCAATTTGATCGCGAACGCCCTAGGTAGGTATCCTCGTAAGGCCCACCATACTAAAAACAGGTAGTTTTTTGTGAGTGGGACTTTGAATCTACCATCAAGGCAATAAAGTTCAATTACGTTTGTTCGATAATGCAATTTTCAGTATATGAATATAGGAAAATAAACCTATTCCCATTGGAACACATTTCAAATTAAATTGTCTTGATTATGTACATCGTATTGCACGATGGCCTTACGAGGGTATAGTGTGATTAGTGTGCCGAGTTCAATACGTTCTATATATAGTCAACACGCGCATATCCATTAGGCAGTGCAGGCAACTGCGTAGGGGCCCCGCATCGGCTAGGGGCCCAGCATCACGTAGAGGGAAAAAAGTAAATTTTACATTCCACGCTTATGCAATAACGGAAAGACATGAAAACAATGACGTTTATACATAATACACATCATCAGAAATGATGATATCCGCAGTAGAACTAAGGTTACCGACATAGCCCGAAGAATAGCCAAACTTAAGTGGCAGTGGGCGGGGCACATTGCTCGCAGGACTGATGGCCGATGGGGTCAGAAGGTTCTTGAGTGGCGTCCGCGGACCGGGAGACGAGCTGTAGGTAGGCCTCCAACAAGATGGAGTGACGACCTTGTAAAGATCGCGGGAAAGCGGTGGATGCGAAAAGCACAAGATCGGTCTGAGTGGAGAGCCTTGGGGGAGGCCTATGTCCAGCAGTGGACGTCTTTCGGCTGACATGATGATGATGATGATGATAATACACATAACTATTGTCAGTTGCAAATTCCAAAACTTCGCTTCTAACATAGTAAAGGAAAAAAAAATGCTTTAACCCTTTACCGGTTATTGACAACTGTCATAGTATTCGGAAATAGAACCAAACTGTCAATTCTTAAGATTCATATTACAGTTATTATGATGGGAAATATATTCCCTCTGCCTAAGGCTGCGGCTCCACTGAGGCGGAGACGAGCGGAGCGGAGCTGAGCCAATATTAACCAATAGAAGGCGCATGCGGTCACGTCGAGCGCACCTTGCGCACGTTAGTTTAGATTCTATTGGTTAATATTGGCACAGCTCCGCTCCACTCCGCTCCTCTCCGCCTCAGTGGAGCCGCAGCCTTATAAAGGTTTAAAAATGAGGTTGCTTCTCAGCTTCTTAATAGAGAGAGGGGCGGGGGGCTTAGTCGTTGGATAGGTACAATAGCCAAGCTAGTTGGTAGTGATCCTGCGTACGAAGGTGGTCCCATGTTCAAATCTCGGTAAGGGCAAATGTTTGCGATGAGCGCGAGCTTTGGTTCCTAGGTCTTGGATATTTTCTATGTATTTAAGTAAGTTTAGAGTTGTCTAGTTCATAAATATGTATACACTTCAGTACCTTGTCACATTAATCAATGTGTAAATCGTATATGGCAGTTTGAACATGACATTAAATAGACAAGGTACTAAAATGTGTATACATATTTACAGTAGCGGCAAAAAAATCTATCAAACCCATATGATTACCTACAAATGTGACTCACCAAAATTGACAACCAATCAAGAACTAGTTGATCAATTCTGCCCTGCTAAGCCAAATAGCAGTATCTCAAATAAAACTCCTGTAGCAATCACAACCTCATTACTAAGAGGACAAGATTGAATCTACTCTGGCAATTGAATCTGACATACTGTTTATATGCTTATGACGGCAGAATTGTAATGCTATTATTCAATTCGTTAGCAGATTCAATAAGGTTCAAAATGGTATATAACAAATTTTTGTACATATTGTAGTATAAAAAGCTTTAGTATTTAAAAAACCATTGCCGATGCGTTCATACAAATCTCGTAAATTTAGTATGTACGCGTCAACAATGGTTTTTTAATTGGTTATCAATTTTGGTGAGTCACATTTGTACGTATTCATATGGGATGTAAGTTCAAATATGATAGATTTTTTGCTGCTACTGTATGAACTCGATTGTACAAGCTTAGAGCTTAGTTTGAGTCTACGTCAATTTGTCCCGGTCCCTATTTTTTGGGAGTGCGGGGATTTTTCATTTATTTCTCTATATAAGTGACTATATATCATTATCTAGTCTAGTACAAGCCTAGAGTGTGGGTCTACGTGAATTTGTGTCGGACTGGCTCCTAATTATATTTTATGTTTCAAACTATTTAGCACAATTTTCAAACTATTTGATGACGCGCTGGCCTAGTTGGTAGTAGCCCTGCCTACGAAGTTAGCGGTCCTGGGTTCAAATCCAGGTAAGGGCAGATATTTGTGTGATGAGCGTTAATATATGTTCCTGAGTCTTGGATGTTTTCTATTTACATATTTGAGCATATATTTCTCTATATAAGTATTTATATCGTTGTCTAGTACCCATAGTACAAGCCTACAGCTTAGTTTGGGACTAGGTCAATTTGTGTAAGATCGTCCCTTGATGTTATTTATTATATTATTTATTTATTTATATTAATTCAATAGGCTATTTGACTAATTTTAGAAAACCTTTTTAAATGATTCTGTATTAAATAACAAGCACACTACATTGATATTTCCTTGAGATTCTACTGTATTCTCACTAAAAATCTAAGTTAAAGTTTAAATTTTCAAAACCGCGCTAAAAACGCTGTTTCTGTCATGGTGCGGGCCATATGACAAGTGTGACGTCACACGCAAGTAAACAATAAACAATAATTTGAAGAGATATGCCCTTATGATCTGTGGTTACTTGCATGTGACGTCACCAGCAAGTAGCCACAGCTGCACACCAATCACAGCCACAGATAAAATTTCAAAAAATATTACAATTTTTTTCGTGTAATTTCCAAAAAAGATTGCATAATTTATTTTAAAATAAAGTGAATTATGTTGTTTTAAGCTTTTATCTGATAGGATGTCCACAATTTGTAGTATATTTTCAATGTTGTCAAATAGCCTATTGTAGTGAATACCCCATTGATAGCATGTTGTAAGAATTACCTGTTCCTCGGATAATCTATTATTAAGACAATTCATAAATGATTGCTTTACGTTTGCATTACTTGTCTGTTTTGGTATATCCAACACAATGAATCACTTTTGCCGCTATGTATATGAGTAGGGGCTACACAATATGATAACAAGCCAAGAGCAATGTGGTTTCACCGAACATAATAGAGCTTCTATTTGTTTTAAAAAGTATGATTCAACTGATTACCCTTACTCTTATGTAAAGTGTTTGTTTGCCTTAACTAATTAAATAACAATTCAGCGATAGTTTTAAGTCCAGGGTAGTTTTATTCTAATATTAAATAGTTTCTGAGAGAATAGCTATAAATTTGCAAATGGAATGAACATTCTAGTTCTTTACAAATCAATGCTCAGTATGCAACGTGTTAGAGTCAATTCTCTATTTTAAAATACATTTCAAAAGAAGAAATTAAGGTTATTTTTTCTAATTTAGGCTCGTAGTAATTGTTATTACATTAATTTGGACTAGAATGTACTTTGTTTGAGTGTAATGTAGCAATGATTATTGGAGTTTACAAAAAAGTACCATCTACATGTAAACATAGAAACATAACTAGGTACCAAGTCAGATACAGTCAAAGCCTTGGAAAATAACGCAGGGTGAAACAGTTTTTTGCAATAACAATTTCAAAAAACACGAAATATGTTACAATAAAAGACGAAACCAAATTCTCTCTGCAAAATATGAATCAAATTTGGTGTATGCTGCAAGTGCTAAAAAACACGAGTAGTTATTGTAACCTTATCAAGCAACCAGTCAACTTCTTAAGTACTTCACACTCGGTACTTAACCGTGAAACTGATTTATTGCAGTACAAAAGTTGCATAGTAACCAGAAGTTACAAATAAACAACTAGTTAACATTCAATGTTTCAGAGTAGGTACCAAAACACCTAGTTGGCACGGACGTTCGTATTGAAAACCTGAGTTACTAGTGCTCAGACAATCTGTGCTCACGCACTAAAGAATAAACTGATACGTAAGATAGGTATGCAAACTTACCAACAAATTTAAAGTTCAGCAACCATCACACCAACTCAAAAATTAAAGTTATATCAGCGTTCGCACACTAGAATTCACACTACACTGTTCAATTTGGACGTTCAGGAACTATTGTAAGTTAGAGCGCGTAGAGCTCCCGAGGTAAATTACCGACGGACACTGCGAGCATCACATCGGCCAAACGGCCATTGCTTCACTCACGAACGTATGCGACCGACCGACCAACGAACGATACACAACGAAGCGACGACGAACTTCCGCCGTCTTTTTTTACAATTTTTGGTTGCTAGCCGTAAAAAATATTTTTCTACCAAACTACCATGTACTGCTCATTCTGTAAGAATCAAATCATTTTAACTTATTATTTAATATGGGTAGGAAAGTAATCTTAGAATAATTAATTTTATTTATTTATTTATTTTAATGGCGTCTACAAGTTATGTAATAATTAATTTAAAGAACATTGAAGTTTTGACATCTCCCATTACTGCCAGCATCTTAGCAGCGTTCGTTCGGCTAACTAGCGCTGTCACACTTGTACTCGCAGCTTACAGTACATATTGTCGATCGTGTGTGTCATAGAAAACACAAGATTGCAGATAACTATTTAGGAACTCCTAGTTCAGTAGTTACAGTATCCACGTGGAATCTAGTTAGATTCCAATCAGGACTCGGTATTTAACAGCTCATATCAAACATACAGGTTCAAGTTAAGTTATTTGATATATAGCTACTATTCAAACGTAGAGGTTATAAATAACTTAGATACCTTTGACAGCTGTCATACAGGTCATACTACGCTAATGTGGGATGCAGCCTGTATATATGTTGTCAAAAATAGTTTTTAAGTAATAGAGAATGTCAGCCAGTTTGGATCTTTGGCTTACTGTATTTTTCATTCAAAACAAAAAATAGGTACCTGTACAAAAAATCATTTCACACGTCAAATAGTTTCTGAGATATTGAATTTTAAACTTCATATGCGGCGCTCGATACCCGACGGCTAGAGTCTGTCTAATGAAAGCTGAACCTGGATTTTTCTTGGCTGACGAGTCTGGCAACACTATTTAATATGTCGTTTGGACTTTGTTGTTGTTAGAAACTTGTCAATTCGAGATCTAAATTGATAAAAATACGGAGTAATCATGCCGTCGACGATAAGAGGCGGTGTCCGGGAGATTCTGTATACTATTATACAGAAGTACAAAGAAAAACAAGAAGAAAGAAAAGCATTATTGATGCAAAAAATTAATTGTTTAGTTACGGTGACCAAATTTATAGGTTAGTACGGCTTTAGTACGGCATGTTCATTTTGATACTTCTTATTTCTCTATGTGCAATCCTAAGTTTAATTTACCTTTTTCTGTCTATTATACGATGAGATTAAGAAATTAAACGAAATTAAATTCGTTTCAGAAAACCTGGACGTGCACGTTGACAAAAGTGTGCTGGAAAACGTAAAGCAGCTGAAAGAGGTTGAGGAAACTGAGTTAGCCTGCCAGACTCAGACGAAATATTTGGAAGAAGTATCTTCAATGACCGGTAATTACTAAAATTATCATTGTCTTTCCCTATATAATAGGTGTAGGTACCTATTGTCTGTCCCTATATCATGTTGAATCTCTTAGCATTCACAATTTTATTAAATTAATTTAATAGACAGATGATTAATGTAACTGACACTCATAGTTTCAATAAAACAATAAGGAGGTGTTTAGTTAAAAGATATCATAAACATATTATTTGATATGTATTTTCTGTGTGCGGAGCAAACAGCATTTTGTTGTTTATGAACCAAATGTACACTGTACAGTCGATTTCATAAATATGTGTACACTTTAGTACCTTATCTATTTATTTAATGTCATTTTTGATCGGCCAGATATAAAAGATGTTCGGGTTATATGAGTCTTCCTTGTTCTTAAACCGTTGCGATTAGAACCTCACCGATGCAATTTCATTTCACCTAAACCCAAATGTTTTTAGGGCTGTCGGACTGTACAATGGGGCTGTACTGCGCAACCACACAATGTATTTCTAAATGGTGTTCTGTTTATTTAACACTTTCTTTCTTCTTACAGATATCATTGTTTCATCTTTAAAAAGAATAAGTAATGAGGGAAAATTAAACAACGGTGTCTTTAGTACTCCCGGAAAAAAGCGACCTCACAAGGCCACGGTGTCTAATTTGGATAGCTTTGACATCCAAGCTATCCGAAATAAAATAAATGAATTTTATATTGTAAAAAAACAAGTGCCTACACTCAGATGCTTATTGGCAGAGTTGAGAGAAAGCATCGGTTTTACCGGATGCCTTGAGACTTTACGCCGAATACTAATGGCAAATGGATACGAATTTAAACAAAATACTGAACAACGTTTGATACTTATTGAGCGTTTTGACATAGCAGCTTGGCGACACCGCTACCTAAGGACTATTGCATCAAAACGTGCTGAAGGTAAAAAAATAATATACCTGGATGAGACTTACGTTCACCAGAACTACAAAACAAAAAAGTCGTGGCAGGGGCCTTCCACCCAAGGTGTAGTTGGCAATATCTCAGCTGGAAAACGATTTATTATTGTTCACGCTGGATCAGAAGATGGTTTTGTGCCTAATGCTTTATTAACGTTTAGCACAAAATCAATCAAAGCAGACTATCACCATGACATGAACGCCACAAATTTCAATAAGTGGTTAAGTGAGAAGCTTATTCCCAACTTGAGTGAACCAAGTGTCATTGTCATGGACAATGCTAGCTATCACACGGTGCAAATTAATAAGGTACCAAATACCAACACCCGCAAAGCCGAAATAAAAGAGTGGCTGCGTTCTAAACAAATTGATTTTGAAGAATATTATACTGTACCAGAACTTCTTGTCTTGGCACATAAACACAAAGCAGACCCAATCTATGAAGCCGATGAAATTCTAAGGGAGCACGGTCATGAGGTTTTAAGACTTCCGCCCTACCATTGCGACCTTAACCCCATTGAGCTAATCTGGAGTTCGGCGAAGAGAAAAGTCGCGAGTAGAAATGTTGGCGTATCAGCAGCTGAAATTGAAAAAATTATTAAAGAGTCTTTTGACAGCATAACACCGGAGCATTGGAAGAAAATGACTAATCATGTGCTTAATATTGAAGCTCAGTACAAAACCAGGGATGGAATAACTAAAGAACTAGAATCATTCATTATAAGTGTCCGTGATGATGACAGCACTAGTTCAGATGAATCATTAGAAATAGAGTATTTAGAATCTGATTTTAATTACAGTTCCTAGAGTCTTAGGGTATCATCTGAACTGGAACTACTGGAAGGTTCACCATCACATACACTTATTATGAAGCTTTCCAATTGATTAGTAATTCCATCCTTTTCCTTGTATTGGTTTTCGACATAGGTCATGGTCTGTCATCTTCTTCCATGCATTACATCAAAGGATTCCTTAAGATTTCTTTCAAATTCTGACGCCGATTTACCTATATTTTTGCTACCCACTTTTCGTTTTACAGTATTCCAAATGAGCTTGATCTGGTTTAGATCGCATTGGTAAGGTGAGAGTGTGAGCACTTCATGTCATGACCACTAGCTTTAGGAATTTTATCTGCCTCATAAATTGGCTTTGTTTTGTGCTGATTCACTAAAACAAAAAGTTCTTCTCTGTATAAACTTTCATCAAAATTCACAGACTTAGCACGGAGCCAGGCTTGTATTTCAGCTTCGCGTGTGTTTGTGCTTAGGGGCTTATTAATTTGTACCGCATGATAACCTGCATTGTCAAACACAATCACACTGGGTTCAAATAAATTTGGTATCAATTTCTCTCGTAAATACCTGTTAAAATTTGTAGTATTCATGTAATGGTGTTAATCTGCCTTTGTAGACTTAGTGCTAAATGTCAACATTGCATGTGCACAAATCCATTTACGGAACCAGCATGAATGATGATAAGTCTTTTTGCGGAGGAAATATTTTCTATTAAACCAGATGTCGACGGTCCACGGCCATGATCTTTTTGGCTTGTAATTTTGATGAAGATAGGTTTCATCAAGATATATAATTGGCTTATTTTTGGCACGTTTCGTGGCTTTGGTTCTCAAGATCATTGTCGCAAGACTGCAATGTCATATCGTTCTATGAGCACTGAACGTTTTTTTTATTTTATTTTTTATTCAAAACCATTGCTCATCAGTATTTTACGTAGAGTCTATCTGGAGCCTGTAAAACCCATATTTTCTTTCAAATTTGCCAGAAGTGTTCTGAGTCGGAATTTGCTTTTTTACAACATAAAACTCATAGACTTTATTACGGATAGTTTTAACATCAAAGTTATCCAAGTTAGAAACCGTGGCTGGATGAGGTCGCTTCATACCAGGAGTGCTAAAGATTCCGTTGTTTTATTAGCCCTCATTAATTATTCTTTTCAAACACATGGTTGAGGAGGCGATGGCTGAGATCAGCGTCATACTCGTGAACGGGTGTTGTCAGTGGGGTCCTGTCTGTTCACGCTTGCAAGAACCTGTTTTACAGTTAGTTATTTTAGTTATCGTTCCTGACGTAGAGACCTCGTCATGTTGTTCTCCTAGTCACTATTTTTAATTTACTCAATGTTATTGAGCGTACATTTGTAACGACTAAGTTTGTGTTGTTAGAAATAATTATTAATTACTTTACTACCTTGTAATGTTACTTTTAAGAATAATTGTATTTTATGATTGGAAAAAATGATCTGCTGGAGTTTCTTGCGGCGCTTCTTCTCCAAGATATAATTGTCGTTAGATAGAGGTGTAAGGGTGATGAGAATAATGTTACCTCTAATTACTTTATTAAAAAGGTTGAATATAATATTCCTCATCATCATTGTTTTATTATGCTGTGTGCGACACAGACGAAAACCTCTCGTATCAATGAAATCTATCAACAGCACGACTAGCACAAGTTGCTCGTGACTTGTTTGTCGCTCGGATCTCCCTTACTATCTAGTCTGTTACGATAGAGACGCACAGAGCGACAAGCGAGAAAATACAACTTGTGCTACACGTGCAGATCACTATATTTTCATGTCAAATATATTTCGAAAAACCAAATGTGCTCCAGTCACTGTCATCGTATTTTACCTAAAGTGCTTTTCATCAAAATATAGCGCTCGTAATAATATATATGAAAATATAGTACGCGTTTCCTCTTCCTTTGTGCCCACCAAAATAAATAAAATAATAAAAGTATCAATATCGTTTATTCCTTCATTGATCGGTAATACCATATCAAGATTTTTTGAATTTGCCGCTTTTTCCCAGGTTCAGCTTTCATTAGACAGACTCTAGCCCTCACGGATGATGACGTCATCGCTTAACAGCGGTACGCGCCCTTATATGATTGAGTAAGTTTACAGGGTTCTATTTTTTTAACCGTAAGACGTAACCAGTTGAAATTTTCACAGAATACGTGTTATTATAAACTTTATCGTTTAAAATTATAAAATGAACAATAAATCAAATCCCAAGAGGGGTTCCCATACAAGAAACGTGAAATAAACCCATTTTTTTATCTTTTTTATACGGATTGTATTTTTATAATGGCCTCTTAGTTTGATGGTATTTTAAGCTTAAGTCGTAGTCTAGCTTTCATATCAATCAATCAATCAATCAATCAATATCATTTATTTGCAGAATACAGTACATAAGATGTTACAGTCAATTTTAAATAATAATAATGTCCAGTGTATCCAGCTTGCAAGCAAGCGTGCAAATATTAATTTTATGCAATATAGAAATAACAAAATACATTTAAAATTACAAATAAGAGTGTTAAAATTTATAAAATATACTAAATGTCAAAGATCACAAATTATTACTAATTATTACATTTTATTAGATTGCTCGAGGAAGTCCTTAACACTATAAAAACACCTATCTAGGAGCCAGTTCGACAATTTGTTCTTAAATCTATTTCCCTGGAGTAGCTGTATGTCATAGTTTAGGACTAAATAGCAATCTCAAGTAAAACTGCTACAAATATGTGACAAAACTGATTTTTCAACACGATGTTTTAAGCGGTCACCTATCCTGTTTTAGACTACGCTTGTAGTTGCTTAACTTTGGAAGTCGAAATATTTTTAAGAATTCGTTTTGATGTTACAATAAAGTTTAACTAAACTAACTGTCTGGCACTGACCGGCTGAGGAGTGTTAGGTAGAATTGCGTTTTTTTTTTATAAGAATACTATACTTTTGACACAACAAATACAATTCTGAGTAAAACAATATTATGGCGTTTGAATTGTCAGGCATACGATTTTAGTACACTTGATAATAGAGAAAATGAAATATATGGCAAACGTATCGTTACGGCACTTAAAATTATAGCAAATAAAAATAAGGCAAACGATCATTATGGCATATAAATCGTTATGGAATATAAAATTATGGCAAATGACATTCGGATAAATGAGATTATTGCATATGAAATCAGGAAAATGGCAGAGAACCACCCCTAAGGTTGATCCAAAGTAACCCAGGATCAGAGGTACAGTGGATCGTTTCCCATTTTTTTAAATGTACTGCTGGCTAAAATCCATTATCATCATTACAGCTTGTATTTGTTGCGTTCTTTATACCTAAAGAGTGTGACAAAAGGATGCATGAAAATGCTACAGCTAAATGTACTTAATTTTAGAAGTATTGATTCTCAAACAAAAGTTGATCCATTGCTATCCAATCTTCCCTACCGATTTCAATCTGTACAGTATAAGATGAGATTGTAAGTTAATGTTACCAAGATAACACGTTTCATTTATAACGTCTAGACTAATATTATAAAGAGGTAAAATTGTGTGTTTCTTTATTTGTTTGTTTGTATGTTAGGGGTGATCCCTCGAACTAATAAACCTTTAGAAAGCTACATTATTCTTGCCTAATATCGTTAAACCTGAGCAAAGCAAAGAAAGGTTGCTAGTCATTAATTAATAGTTATTGTTATCATACGTATAACAAAGTTTTTTTATTGTTATCCTCGGCGGATAACAAAATCTACCAAATTACCCTTACGTCGTTACGTCTTGAAGAGGAAACATTACTTTAATATCCTACCATTTTTTATGTACTAGCAACATTTTTATAATGTTAAATTTATGCCACAGATTATACGGGTATGTCAGTCAGTGACAGTGTAAAGAATAAATTGTGCCAAAGACGTTTTGAATAATTTGGTCAAAGATGTATGAATAAAATAAAAACACGTTTTTTTAAATACTTAATGAACTTAATCAGCATTGAATTGAACATTAAAGAAATAAGTTAAAATTATATTATACGTTTAAATTTTCTTATTTACCTTAATTGCTAAAAAAATTATTATGTCCTCACATACTAACCCAAGTTTTTAGTTAAAAAAAACGTCTCAGTTTGTTTTGATCAAGTCGCCTTGTTAAGTTAGATTTTAGAAAATAAAAATACGATACCTTTTGTACACTAGCTATGAACAATGGTGAAGTTTCGTGATGCAGCAGCAGCTTACAGATTCTTGAATGGTGTTATTTGCGTGTACAAACCGCCATGCGTGCCTACGAAACAAGTCATTCATACCGTCATTACCAACCTCTGCAGAGGTTAGGAATTAATACTATGATTACAATTATAATTATTTGATAGCCTTATACTTACTAATATAGATGGGATAACGTGTTTGTTGGTTCCGTCCGTCTGTTTGTATGTAAACTCTTGCACTCATACAATTACATATTTCACATACTTAATCAATTGTTATTGTTTAACATAAACAAATATACCACATTATTGTTGCACTTATACAATAACAAGACAAAGGGCATTGGTTCAAGTTTGTTTATACATTTCATTGGTTGATTATAATTGTTAAGAAATCTAAATACACACATTTCGCATCTATTCCCTGTTGTCCGCAGTGTATCCACACTGGGAATAAAAATTCCCAGTTGTCCGCACTGTGGAAAACTACAGGTATCAATATACTTAAGAATATACATTATGCAATAAAAGGGTGATTGCACGGGCATTTCAACCGCTGTCATAAATATTGAAAGAATGAGCTACACCAAGCAGCTAACATTCACACAGAGCTATACTGTTATCGTACTTCTTGCCACAATTGATCAAATTTTAAGTATATTATCCCCTATTTCTTACGACAGTGGACTGACGTCGGTGGAAACGCCTGTGGAATCACCCAAAAATATGTTTGAAAAGAGCTATTATTATCTACAAGCAACCCACCCTTGCATTGCTTTGGTTTTTGAGTTTTCTGTAGCACCTGTACATAAACCAGAATTTATTATACATAAAACTAGAGATGGGCCAAACCGTAAATATTCGAAACCGAGTCACCCGAGTCGAAAATTGATGTAAACCGGTTTCAACCCGGGTTGCTCAAACCGAGTTGATAGTACGAACCTACGCATGCACGCGCGTTATGTTCATCAGGAGACGAGCCAAACCGAGTCTGTGTCGGGTTTGTTCGGCAATCTTCGTTAGTGCCGCTTCGCTGCCGCCCGTCCACCCGTCGCGTCATGTCGTCGGAACGCCGCGCCGCGTTTGATCGGGTTCATCGGTAAATTTCGACAATTTCCGCTTTGTCCGACCGTTTTGGCTTGCGGGCTCTCGGTTTCCGAGTAGCTCGCACGAAGCGAGTTAGAGAAACTTCAAACCGACTCAAACCGAGTTGAGCATAACTCGGTTTGAACCGGTTTGGTAAATCGAGTTGACACATCTCTACATAAAACGTTCCTTTTGAAGCACTCTAATTTATTGATGAATATCGCATTAATCCGTCGTGTAGTTTAAGAGATCTAAGTGTACATACAGAGGTATAGGTGGCAGGAAGCAAATTTGTTTCATACTACATAAGGATGACTTTCGAATACCCGCTCTAATAAAAAATTACATCACAATGACAACAATTTTACCTAGATACCCTTTTGCATTGACACAGTAAACTTATCCCATATCAGATCAGTCCGGTCAACCTTGCTCTAGGAAGTTGGGACAAAGCTATGGGATAGGCACTATATAAATATATAAATACCTAGTGTCAAAAGGAAATATGTGCGTATGTCTACTCTTTATGCACTTTAACAATAATGAAACATAATTTTGTATTCACACAGATATTTATGTTGACTATGTCAAATAAGCACCCAAACAGAGTAAGATTGGCATATACTAGTTTTGAGATAGTCCTCATCTGGTCAATTACACTATTTCAAAGTCATTAAAATTAAAATGTTTTGATAGATATTTAAACAAATTCATTTGTTAATTTTCAGATCTTAATGCCCTGCCAGACCGTCCTATCGAGCAACGTGTGGAGATAGTCGGGGCCACCAATGCACCGATGAGTGTGAAGCTTGTACCGAACTATGCTGATGACCCGTTGGCTTGTGGGCCTCGGTATATCCATGATGACTTCCGATGCACATGGGCCTCTCATTTGGGTCTGTTCAGTAGCGGTGTACTTTGTACGTATCGTCAAGTCAATCATATTCATTATCGTCAACATTTTTTTAAATCTAATATCTTATCTCATGGAGGCTTTCGTACACATACGTAACTAAGTGAGCCTCATGGGGAGATTCTATATAAAAAATATAAGAGATGACTGTAGTGTCAGGACTGCATTCACTTCACCATCATATAAGTTCACTTCACATAGCAAATGGTATCATAGGAAACATGATTTACACATTTTAAAACTATATTTGACATTTGTTTTAAATTGATATTGTCATCTATATAGTATACGTATAGTCTAGTTAGTTTATTAGACTATAATTAGTCTAATCTAATTAATAAAAAAAAACTCCCTCTCATTATATCACTCCCATAACCAAGATGAATTGAACAACACCTCGTTTGTTAAAATCCATCAAGGTATTTAGGCTGCAGAGTGTATACATACATACGTACATACATACATACAAAATCAAAAATCAAAATCAAAATATTTATTCAGTAAATTGGCCACATACGGGATCTTTTACACGTCGGTAATATACAGGGAATCTACTAACGCTTCGGACAAGACCATCATTGCGGAGAAGAAGCGCCGCAAGAAACTCCAGCAGGTCATTTTTTCAAACATAAAATACTATAATACTTAAAAGTAAGTTACATTACAAGGTAATAAAGCATTACAAAATACATTCGTACATACATACATACATACATACATAAATAAATACATACATAAATACATACATGCATACATACATACATACATACATGCATACATACATCCATAACCCTTTAGTTATTTAGAGGACCTCTTAATACACATAGATATATATAATTTATGGCGGTAAATAATATCGGAGCGGAGATTTTAAAGATTTAAGTATTCAGTTTTTAGTACAAAAGTACGCCCAAGTATGATTATTTAAATATCTCGGCTCCGATGCACTTTAGAGTATTACATTACATAACAAAATATGTTTATTTTTAATAATTCTATCATAATTTACCACTTTTATGAATGGCCGCTCACCTTGAAAATGTATGAATTTGGCATGGTTCTAAGGCATGGAGTAACGTGTAGTAATGTGTTAGTTCCTAAGTTGTCACTAGATGGCGTAAGCTGTAGATTAGATCGCACAATCGAAATGTCCCCCTGAGAACATCGGGTCATCTCGTGTAACAATTTGATGTAATGCCAATATCATCTTTGATATTTCTTTAGTCAATTTTTGAGCTGTGTGAATATCACTTACTTGGTATTGCACACCATATAAATGTCAAAACCTGGCTGTCTCTCAGTCTCAGTCTCTCTCCACATATGACAGCGCCCCCATCCGAGCATTAGGGTTGTGCGTGCTCGTTCACTGAGCGGATCGCTCCAAACTAGTACAATCGCTGTAATGTACTAATTCGGTCTTTTAGTTCTTTTAGTACACTAGTACACTGAAAGAAACTGGTCTGTTCATGCTCCTTTGACCGAATGAACGGCCGGCTTTGCGGTCAGTGTCACTCACTGCTCTGCCTGCTCTGTTCGGTTCTTGCTCCGCGTGAACTAAATGAACTAAGAGCAGAAACTTCACGGAATAGTTCGTTCTAGTACAGTGACGGGAATTAATTCTTTTTGGCTCTTAGTACATGTACTACACAACCCTACCGAGCATACGGCGACTAGAGTTGTGCCCGCTCGGTCTTTAAAGGAAGCGCTCCGATCTCGGTCAATCGGTGAAAGGAACTAGTTCGTTCTTTTAGTTCCTTTAGGTCCTTTAGCTCCGGAGCAAATTTTGAGATCTGGGCAGGATACGCTTTGAAATAGGTACTATTTGTCTCGTTCACATCGAGTGCCGCGCCGTGCGCTGTTTACTCGTTCGCTCTGTTTCGCTCATACGTTCAAATATTTGCTACTGACCTAAAGGACCGAAGAACGATTAAGATCGTTTACGAAGAACTAGTTCCTTTCGGTCCGTGATGGGAATTCATTCCTTTTAGTTCTTAGTTCCTGACCGACACAAGCCTAATATAAATGTCAAAACCTGGCTGTCTCTCAGTCTCTGTCTCTCTCTACATATGACAGCGTCCGTACGGCGACCGTCTATCTACAGTGTGTCCCTCGCTCGATAAAGTGCACAAACAAATATGAATGAAACTAGATGCAATGCAATTTCACCGACAAAAAAAAAGTTTGTCAGTCAATGCTGATGCCAATATCATCTTAATGATATTTCTTTAGTAAATTTTTGAGCTGTGTGAATACCACTAACTTGGTATTTCACACCATATACAGTGGTGGTCACATAATTAGGGACACTTGGCCTACAAATATGACTTTTAAATTTTGACCACCATTCAAAAAGTTCTTGACCAATTTTATTGCTAAATACAATTTACTTTAGAACATTAACTAAGGTTTAAATTTATGTACAATGAACTACTGTTAAAAACGAACCTTATATTTTATAGGGATTTAAAAACTTAGTGTTGACCCGTCCATACAAAGTTTTACAACTTTGTATGAACGCGAGGTATTTATTTTTTCAAATCCTTATAAAATGAAAGATCCGTTTTCAACAGAGATGAATTGTACATACATTTAAAGTTTAAAGTTTTTTAGTTTAGAACTTTTTGAAGGGTGGTCAAAATTGAAAGGTCATATTTGTAGGCAATTGTATGGGAAAAAAACAAGTGTCCCTAATTATGTGGCCACCACTGTATATGTCAAAGCCTGGCAGTCTCTCAGTCTCTCTGTAGATATGACAGCGCCGCCATCCGAGCATACGGCGAGCGTCTATCTACAGTGTGTCCCAGGATAAAGTGCGCAAACGACTATGGATGAAACTAGATGCAATGCAAATTCACCGACAAAAAAGTTTAAAAAAAACAAAAACCCGCCTTCAAAAAGCAAAAAATAACTTCTTTAAAATGGTAGGTATATAGGTCAGTCCAACTGAAGTCGGCGTCCAACAATATTTTAACCAAAAGCAGACTTCAGTTGGACTGACCTATTTACCTACCATTTTAAAGAAGTTATTTTATGCTTTTTGAAGGCGGGTTTTTGTTTTTTAAACATTTATTTTAAACCAATCGCGTCACTGGTAGACCACGTGACTTTTCGTATCACGTCATCTTCCAGTGATGCGATTGGTTTAAAAACGAATCGAATAGAAACGTTAGTTAGCGTAGTGCATCTTGTCTGAGCCCTGAGGAATTTAATTGTTATGCCACTATGGAACCCTGTCGCATAACGTTAATCATTCATTTAAGCGTAATTTCTGTCATGTGGTTTGACGCTGTCATTATGACAGGGTTCCATAGTGGCATAACAATTAAAGTCCTTGACTGCATTAACTAGGCAGATAAGAAGTTAACCTCGTAAGGCCCAGCGTGCAATAGGATGTACATAATCAAGGCAATTTAATTTGAACTGTGTTGCTATAAGAATAAGGTTTATTTTCCTATGTTCATAAACTGAAAATGGCATTATCGGTCAATCGTAATTGAACTTTATTGCCTTGATGTTAGGTTCAAAGTCCCACTGACAAAATACTCCCTGTTTGCAGTATGGTGGGCCTTACAAGGACCTCGACATATTGCAACACCATGCAGTTTCTAAATATTGTTACGTATGTGGGGGTAGGTAACTGATAGAAATGCACGAATACACCGATAATCAAAAGTAGACTTTAATTACGCACTCACTTAAACCGTTACAAAACAATTATCGCACAATAAACTTCGAATACTCAGATGATCGCTCGGGTCGCTCTTATTCGCACTAATCGCTTTCCAAGTAAAGACTGACTCGTCGCAACCGGTGTCCGCCGTTTTATAGTTCCCGAGTCCGATTATTCTAGAACGCCTTCCGGAATGTTCGATGTACTTCGGCCCGCCAAGGTCGATCGAGACTGTTCGTTGCTGGAATGTTCTACGCCTTGCTACCTTGATGTTTTTACGATCGCAATGACCTTGACTCACGGGTCTGGATGAGTCTGGAATGTTCCGCGTGTTGCCTTCTCATTTCTCATTTCGTGTTATCTCTTTCACACGCTTCTGGAAGGTTCTCAGTACAGCTGTTTCTTTCTAATCATGCTATCTCTTTCACAAGCTTCTGGAAGGTTCTCAGTATAGCTGTCTCTTTCTAATCATGCTATCTCTTTCACACGTTTCTGGAAGGTTCTCAGTATAGCTGTCTCTTTCTAATCATGCTATCTCTGTCACTCTTAGTGGAAAATTGCCATATACTGAAATGTACTTCAAAGGCCCTTAAGGGGTCCTGAAAATGCCTGAAAATGGGTTTTCAGGTTATGGCGTCATCTGATAGAGGGTGGCCTGAAACGGACTGAAAACATGTTTCAGGCGCCTGAAAACAAGGGCAAGTTGGTCGAAATTCTGATCATCTGGTATGTGATAGAGCTACCTCTGAAACGGACTGAAACGATATTTCAGCCTGCTGAAAACGCTTCTAAAGCACCAAAATTAACGATAAAAGATGAGACGCCTTATGCCATCGGCGTAACAATATTAATAATGTTGAGAGCAGTTAAATAATGATTAACGTATTTGTTGCGTGTGAACCTTGAAGGAACAGTAATAACAGCATTATTATATTGCTATCACTATATAAACATTCAGTTCGTAGGTCCAGCGGTTTCGGCTGTTAATTCACCAGTCAGCCTGTTAGTTTTTATTTATACAGGGTGGAAAAAAACGAACGCCACATGGACGGCAACTATCTTTAATATTGGAAATATGAAATTCTACGCGAAGGAGACTAACTTTTATATTTATAAACAAAAAATACTGCATTATTGGATTTTTGGAAAAAAACTCTTCCTTAACCGGGAATCGAACTGGTCGAATATGACAAAACAATAAAGTCGTGTTTTATGATACAGATCAAAAGCGTCATTGATAGTGATCATTTATACCTACAATACATACTTACACCTTTAAATTAAGTAAATACCGTCAAAACCCCTTCCCCGGCAGACGAATTTCCAAAAATCTATATATGCAGTAGGTATTTAATGTTTTTATAAAAATATAAAGTTAGTCTCCTTTGTGTAGAATTTGCTAATTCCATTATTTGAGGCAATTCCCTTCCGTGTTGCGTTCGTTTTTCCACCCTGTATATAGACTAAGTACCCATAATTCTGATGTGGATCATATTAAATACAGACTTAAATACGACACCCTTGGGGCGATTCCAACTCGTACTTGATACGTTAGTTATCTCATTTCAGTGCTAGGAATCAACGAGGGCACGAAGCTCGCGTCCAGGTTGCACGGCGCGCGGCTGACGCGGGCGTTCAGGGTGAGCGGGCAGCTCGGCAAGGCGACCGACACTTACTTCTGGAACGGCAGGACGGTGGAGCGCGCCACGTACCGCCACGTCTCCAGGGAGAAGCTCGACCGCGTGGTCGCGCACATGCAGAGCTCCCACCAGAAAACTATTTATGAGTGAGTACAGTCGCACCGTTCTAACACAAAAATATTAACAGAGTTGCAAGTATGGGTAATACATAAGGACGAAACTAAAATACTACACACAGCACAAAGGAAGGGAAGGGGGATACTCCACGCTAAACTACATACGGAACCGACTGACTGACTGCGACATCTGGTGGTGAGAGGCGGCAACAACTGGGAATATCCCATAAAGATTCCGAAATAGTTTTCCTATTTGCTGTCACCTCTCGCCGCTAGATGTCGCTTTTCACTGTTTTACCAAATGGGTGGAATATAGCAGGGTTCCTACTAGGGCTCCTGGTCGTGTCCGTGTTTCGTGTACCCGTAGCCGAATCTCCGTTACCGAGTAACACGGCAACGGAGATCCGGCCCGTTCGACACGTGAAATTCGGCTACGTGTAATTAAGATACGTAGCTCCGTGTTACACGGAGATACGTTTCTTATTTACACGTAGATCCGATCCGCCCGTGACCGTGACGTTTAATGAAGATTTTATGTGTGTCTTTAAGACCTCCGAATGTAATGCGATAGTCGTGTTTTTGATTTCAGTTTCTTTGCTTTTGCATTTAAAATTGGTTTAATGTATCATTATATAAATATAAATATACTATTTAGGTATGTCTCGCAAGGTTCACTGACTGTGTCTTAATAATGACCTATGAGTACATATCCTATGAATTCAAGTTCGAAACAGCCCCCACCAAAAAAGCAAAAAAAACCTGAGTGTTTGTTTCAAATCAAACAAAATAACACGGCCACTTCTTTCTTTCACTCGACTTCACGAACAATAGATACACATGGTACTTAACAGGTAAAACCCAAAGCTGCTTATAAAGATTATTAATTGCCCGCAAACTATTGTTATCTTTATCTGCACGTGCAACTACTTGTTTGTATTCTCACCGACGAAGGGTTGTCCAGTCAGTAATGATAATGAATAACAGAGTAAATGATTATTTCACTCGACAAACTTTTAAAATGTTGCGTTGGTCGACCTGTTTCGTTTCTTACCAGGGAGTTAATAAATAATAGAGAAATATTATTATTCTTGGGTCCATTTTCATATTCATGCAATGCATTCGGCAAGTCCTTGGTTTTGTTTTTGTCTAAACTCATAATGGCTGGTTATGTAGAAAACAGAATAATACCACTAATTACTAAAAAGAAAAATATAACTAAAGTTTGACAAATAAAAATAAACTAGAACACATATCACATATCTAATAAGGCTCCGTTCGACAAGCTTTCATTCAATAACCGTGCGGAGCGGAGCCGGAGCCGAGATCCGCAGATACGTAGCCGAACGCAGACACGGATACGTATCTTGGCGTGACCGTGTAGTTCGGGAACTTAGCATCGCCGGTGCTAAGATCACGGAGCTACGGTTCCGCGTGTAACACGGATATCAGGACCACTAGTTCCGACCCGCCCTCCTGGAGAGCTAGTTGATGCGAGAGAGTGGTAAGTGTCAGGCGGGCCACGATTCTGTACGGCGAGCGGCGGAAACAAACAAACGCAGAGAAGCATGCGGCGACGAGGCGGTTTCTACACGTGTCGCTAACGTTGTATTGCAAGGCTAGGGGCGCACTGGACAATCCTTTTTACCACTTTTATTTTCTCCATTACAGGATGACAGGTCTCCACATGGAGTCACAGACGCTGTATGACTTGGCGTCCGAGGGTCCGATCAGACCCACAGATGGAAAACTGCCTGTGCTGTACGGCATCAAGTGTGTCCACTTTGAGCCGCCGGACTTCACCCTAGGTATGTATAGATGGCGTGCCTCATATTGAATGATGGGTGAAAACAAGCATAACGCTGGCCGGTGCGTCTCGAAGTGAATGTCATTATACTAGCCGCTCTACCAGCAGATACCAGCGGGGACAATTGGTAAGCTACAATTGTTCGCTGAACACTTGGTTAGGGGAGACAAGTAGGTGGTCGAAGGCGGCTTCATAGTGATGACCAGGATTAGCTCACACGGGTGGGACATCAGCTGATGACACGTGGCGGACGATCGGAAAAAGATGGATGACCTTAGCGTAGGACCTGTACCCTTACCATGAGTTACAATTAACGTACTCGCTAGCGAGTCGAATGCTCTGTCCCTCGCAGACCTCGTAGTATTCTTATAGACAGCGAGGGACAGAGCATTCGACCCGCTAGTGAATACGGTAATTCTAACTCATGGTAAGGGTAGGGCAGAGCGGTGTTACAATGAAGGGGTATTTTCCCCGTAGCGGGTGGATTTTGACATTATGAGGGATGTACGCATAGGTTCGAAATGGAATTTGTAACACTTTAATGTAATTAGGACGCCGCTGTGAAGTAATTTCATTCGCCTGGTGTACGTAACGTTTTGACTCCACGACGCTGCGTCCCGCCACTCACAGTGACTCACGGCGGCGTCAATGAACGGCAAATTAAGCACCAGGACGCGCCGTTATGGGTTAAAATGAAAACACTTCTGCGTTGAAATGTACAGGTTGTCCCATAAAATTAATATCAACTCTGCGAGGACTGATGGTCAGCCAGCTTGCCAACATGTATTTTTTTAAGTTATCGTACATAGACGTTGATTTTTTGAACACAAATTCAAAAAAGACATTACTTTGTTCTTTTTCAGAAATCCAAGGAATAAACGCCTACGACAAATACTTCTGGGCGTTGTGTTATGACTTAGGAGTGCAACTGAAAACGTCAGCACACTGCACTGGGGTGCAATGTCTCAGGCAGGGCAAGTTCGGCGTTGATCTAGCGTTACTACGGAAACATTGGCAGTTAGAACACATTGTAAACAATATGGAAGCCTGTAAAAACGTTATAGATGAGTGCGGGGAGCTGGTCAACCCTGATTCTGCGAGGTTAACTGGATAGGAGCACCCTGTTGATTCTTATACAGGTTGCTCGCTAATCGGACACATAAACTAGAAACACGTTTATATGAATTTTACAAACATTTTAGAGCGAGATAACGGGCATCTGTATCATATTTATTACGTTAGAGTAGTATTACTGTAGTATAGGTAATTTCTCGAAAACTGGCACTAATCAATAATGAAATATTGAACTCATACATAGGGTGCTACATTTTGTGAACGGTTACTTCTTAGTTCTCAGTTTTAAGTTAACATTTTACACAGCCTGTATTTAATATTGTTATACATGCAAATGTATTAGTTTCATTAGTGCCAGCCCAGCTCTTGTAAAGTAGCTTTAGTATGGTTCTTGTATTATTTAGTTTTTTGTAGGAAATTAAACTTGTTATACTAAATTTGTATTTTTATTAAACGGGGATGAACATCCTCGTCAGCCCGCGGAGTGCGCCGCTGGGCAAAGAAATGTCAAGCATACCTAATAATAAAATTGTTTCGTTGTAAAAAATCTGGTGTTTCACTTAGTGCACAATGAAACAAGGCTCATTTATTTTTAATAAAAAAGCAGTTTATGTGCAAGTTGCGGAAAGTTTCCAAAAAGTTGGAAAACTAAGAAATTTCCGAAAACATTCACTAGAAATATAGGAAATTTAAATTTAAGAAACGGAAAGTTTCAATCCCCATACAAAATTGTGAGAAGTTTCCGAAATTTTCCTACATGAAATGTTCCGCAATTTTGGAAAGTTTCCTTTGGCACATCAGTAATAACGAGTATAAGGACTGAGGCGACCTTCCAAGTCGAACAATGGATGAGCGCCCATTGAGGGGCTTAAGAGTATTTCGCATTATCAAATTTTAGCACAATCGCAGTAGGTCACTTCGATTTCCAACCTAAATCCCGATAGATGGCGTTAATAACCCTAAAATGAGTAACCAAGAAAGAAGAAAGAAAGAAAAAAAAAGAAAAGAAAAATCATTTATTCGTGACATACATAAAAAAAAAAAAACAGATTAACACGTACAAGAAGGAAGTAGCCACGAAATGGTCCCAACTCAGCGTAATGCTGGCATTAAAGTCAGCGCTGGTCTTCCGTTGGAACCATCAGGTGAAACCACGGAAGGTTACACACACATAATTATTTGAAAAACAAGGAATGATTGCAAAATAATAAAAAAACTAGAGAAAAAAAACAATAATAATAAAAAATATATAAAAAAAAACGCAAAAGTTTTCCATGGCCGTCCTCAGATAGCGGAAAGGGCAACAGTCCCTTAGCCTTACATGGTTCAAGCACAGAAAACCGACATGACCTATTCTGTTTTATCTATGGCAGCGGCAGCGCTGACAGCACGCGACATAATCTAATCTGTGACTTAGTCTCAGTAATCTGTGATGATTAACCATGCAATTGTTTTATTTTGATGCATGCAAAAGTGACTATAAATAACTTAACAACAACACGTAGTGATTAAACTCATATTAGAAATTGACCATGACAGTAATAAATCTCATACATCACATCATTATGATAGCGACTCAGTGAAGTACGTTGGTTTTGGAGTAGGCAATACTGGTAAGTTGGTTTGTATACAATACAATATTTGCTTTTTATATATATAGATAAGGTCGTCCTGACTGGGGTGTTGAATGAAAACCCCGGACAATGCATGCTGCGCGCGACACCAGAACTATTATTTTATTAATTTAGTTTCCCAGTACATTTTAAATTGAATAATGTTTTGTACAGGAAATTATATATACAAATACAAAATTGTGGCGAACTGAGGTGCAACAAAATGCGGAAAACCACCGTTTTCGTCGGGGACAAGAAAATTAAATTAAAACAAAAGTAAGAAGTTAAAAAGAAGTAGACAAATAAACCGGCTTCTACTTAACAAATATGCATGGCAATGCAGGCAGATGGGACATAAACCATAGGTATGTATGTACTTTGCTCAAAGCTTACAAATTGTAGTGACATACTCATGCTTATATTCAACTATGCATTTAAGATAAATATTGAAATTTGGTGAACGAAACAAGAAATTAGATTAATTTGGTACCTATTAAGCTACCAAACTACAAAGAAGAAGAGTAAGTGGTCATATTATGTTGAAAAAAGAAAACTGTCCTGATAATATTAACCATAATAATATATAATACATATTATATAATATAATAATTGTAAACTGTTACAATAGTAATTGTTTGTAATTAATATTATGAAAGGATTATTTTTTTAAAAGCAACTAGTGTCAAGCCTTAAATTTTCCTCTGCTACTTGATGTTCAAATATATATTTCTTTATTTTTATTCTGAAACTATGTATATTTTGCAGGTTCCTTATGGGAGGCGGGATATTATTCCAGCACTTGGTTGCTATGTAACGGAAACTTCCTCGAAAAGCAGCTGAGGCATGTCTGGGTGTCAACAACTGGATTCCACATTGACGAGTCCCACGAAGCCTTTGACTAGACAGCTTCTCAAAGAGATACGATGGTGCTTTGTGGTGCAGTACTCCAAAAAGCAGACAAGCCAAGTGCAGCTTGCGACGGTGTTGCATCTTGAGAATTGCATGTTTATTTAAAAATGGAGTGACATGGGCCCTTAACGGAATGCTGAAACAGAAGCGAGCACAGGCATTTTGAACGCGTTGAATGAGTCTTTTTGTTTTTGCAAGTATGCGTGAGCCAAACACAGAATCCATATAATTTAGTTTTGATAAAACAAGTGACTCTACTAGTTGAATGCGCAATTTTTCATTTATAAATGGCCTAATCTTGTATAACACTTTAAGTTTATAGAAGCAACTCCTAACAGAATTGGAAATATGCTTCTCGTATCTAAGTTCTGTATCCATTAACAGGCCCAAGTTTCGTGCTTCATACACTCTCTCAATGGGTTCGTCCTTTAACATGACAGGTCTTGTTGGACTGAGACCAGCTAACTGTTGCCTACTGCCAAAAATAAGGTACTTAGTTTTACTTGGGTTTAGCAATAAGCAATTGTTTGTGGCCCAAGTAGCTATTCCCGAGAGGTCCATATTAAGCTTTTCTATTGTACTATCAATCTGAGATGGTTTACACGAGATGTATACTTGTATGTCATCAGCATAAATATGGTAATTGCAATGTGTGATTTGTGTCTTTATATCAGCAGAATATAAAATAAACAGTATGGGACCGAGAATTGATCCTTGAGGGACTCCTCTAGTAACTCGAACTTTTTCCGAGATCTTCGAAGAACCACCATTAAGACTCAGCTTTACGTACTGGTAGCGATTGTTGAGATAACTGTCGAACCAGCTTAGCGTCTTACTTTCAAAGCCATAGTAATTTAATTTAGATAGCAGTAAGTTGATGTTCAGACAGTCAAATGCCCTGGAGAAGTCCAGTAGCACCAATAAGGTACACATTCCTTTATCCTGAGAACACAAGATATTATCAGTAACATCCAACAAAGCAGTTGCTGTGCTTCTCCCTTTTCTAAAACCAGATCGTACGTCAGGCAAAATGTTGTTACTTTCGAGATAATCAGTTAATTGTGAACAGACAGTTTTTTCCATAATTTTAGACATACATGGTAATAAGCTTATTGGCCTAAGTTCCTTAAGCTCACATGGATTTGGGATCTTAGGCAGGGGCCGCACTATAGCTAATTTCCAGGTGTCGGGAAAGGTGGATGTTAAAATAGAGGTGTTTATTAAATTTGTAATTATGTCAATGGTGTAAGGAAATGTTGTTATAAGCATGGTCAGGTTAATGCCATCGCAGCCCTCTGCATTTGATTTTAGACTGTTTATAATTTTGATAATTTTTCCTGAGCTAATTGGTTCTAGACGAAAAACAGAGTCATTAAGCCTATGAAAATGAAAGTAAGTCAGCTGTGACAAAGAAACCTCTGAACTGCCTGGCAAGCTTAGAAAATGGTTGTTTATGGTATCAGGATCGTTAAAAAAGGTAGGTAGTTCAGTATCATTTTTAGGCAATAAAGTAAATTTAAGGTTCTTCCATAGAAGTTTTGGATTATGAATTTTGTTATTTATATTATATTTAAAGTAGGCTGCTTTCTCAAAAAACAGTGCTTGGTTTACCATGGATTTCAAATCCTTGTAATAATTTTTTTTACTGTCCGACCCAGTTTTATGATATTCAGCTGCTGCTTTGTCACGCAATCGCATCATGAGCTTGACTGTATCCGTGATCCAGGGGTAAGAGCGGGCCTTAATTATAATTGACTTAATAGGCGCATGAAGGTCAAAAAGATTAACAATATTCTTATTCAGCGCTCCTAGCATACTGTTTACATTTTCCAGGTCAGATATCGAATCCCATCTCACACTTTGCAAGTCCTTGCTAAAATTCTCCAGGTCGATGTTTTTAAGTGGTCTGTATGTTATTGTATAAGGTTTTGGTTTATCCCGTTTTACATTGAACTGTCCAACAACAAGGCAGTGCCCATTGAGAGAGCCTACATGATCGATTAAAATGTTTTTTGCGCGCATATCCGAACAAACTACGTCGAGCAACGTTCGACTGGTATTTGTAAAGTGTGTTGGCTCTGATACCAATTGCAACAGACTAAAACTAGTTAAGAAATTATTAAATTTTGCTATTTTTATGTCATTTTTGGCTAATAAATTAATATTATAATCACCTAATATAATTAAATTATCATAATTGTGGAAAGAGCTCACTGTATCAGAAACAGCGTCAAAAAATAGATCGACGTCCATCCAAGGCGGTCGGTATGCCGTCCCGATCACGATCTTCCCTCCGTTAAGGGTCAATGCAACCCACATTTGTTCGACCGAACTGTGCCGCGGGTCCACCGGGTGGGGCAAGGTGCGAGCGCTAACGCCGCGTTTTACGTAAAAGCCCACGCCTCCGCCACGAGACCGGATACTCTGCGGTCTAGGAATATGGCGTAATCTGTATCCTGCAATGACTGGCGCTCGCCCCTCCTCCCCCGCCCTCAACCAGGTTTCGTTGATCGCCAACACGTCTAAATCTTGTCGAGTACAAGCTACTATTAAATTGTCGTGATTTGTGCCAAGAGAACCTGCGTTGAACAGACCAATTTTCAACATTTTATTAACCATAGCAAAAGGTAATTAATGTTGTAAGTACAAAATATATTGTAGAAGTAAAAAAGTAGTTAAAAAACAATAAACAAATAAAATTTGAACAACGATTATAGGACGATAGGATTTTTTTATAGGACGATAGTTTTATAGTTAAATTGGAATATAGCATATAGTTTTGTTGTTGTTTGTTGTTGTAAAAAACAGTAAATATAGTATAGTATAGTAGTATAGTGTAGTAGTTTTGTACATAGTTGTAAATATAAGTACTTGTAGTGTATAGTAGCTTTAGAGCAGTGCATCGCCATGTCAAACTAATAAACAGTTTTACAGGTATGAGTCCATAACAGGGATGAGACAACCACTCAAATAGGGCTCCCTCCAAAAACACGCTGGATGTCTGCGTCCGAACGAATGCCGTACGCTTGCTTGCCGTCGCTCTGCCGGGCATAGACTCGCCCTCTCTTCGTCCAGGCGAACCTCCACTGTCTCTTCCGACACTCCTCCCTAACCTGGTGGAACAGCTGCCGGTTCCTCCGGGTGAGCCGCTCGTTTACGTAGACGCGGCGCGGCGCGCCCGCCTGGCCGGCATCGGCCGAGGTGAAACTGCGTCGTACCCGGGCAGCCTGCAGCAACTCGTCCCGCAGCTGCCGACGAGCCAGCCTCACGACGACGCGGCGAGGACGCCCACCTGCTCCGCCGGCGGCACCGGCCCCGGCCGCGTCGGGCGCGCCCACACGCTCGGCAAACACAATATCCCGCGGCTCCAGAGATACCCCCAACTTTGCGGCGAGAACGGTGACCGTGTGGACGACATTTTCTCCGGCTTCCTCTGGGAGATGACCCACGTCCAGGTCGGCAAGCAGCGAGTCCTGGTCTCGGTCGTTCAGCTCCAGCTGGAGGCGAGCGACCGATTGCTGCAACTCCTCGACCTTGCCACTCCCGGGAGTCTCCTCAGCCTCTTTCTTTTCGACTGCCTCCAGTCTCCGCTCGATGTCGTCCATCCGCTCGCCCATTTGTTTTAAAGAGGCGCGGATCTCCACCCGAAACTCGCGCTGCTCGGCCATATATTCCGCCAGCTCGCGGCGCAGGGCACAAACCTCTGTCTCCTTTTGCTGAGGAGGCTCAGGGCTGGTGTGTGGCACGGACGGGGGCGCTACAGATGCTCCGCATATGTCCTTAACCGGAGTACTGAGGTTACCGGTTTTCTTCTCCTTCGCCTTGCACTCAGGGCAGAACCAGTCCTTAGGTACTACGAACTTTTCCGGAATACCTATACAGATCCTGTGATACCTACCGGGACAAACCGTACAGGTGACGACATCTCTTGTCTTAGCGCCATCTGTGGTAGGCAGGAATCTCTTACAGGCCATACATTTTTCTTGAACCATCTTTGCGCTTAGTTTCTAACGTGAATCGCTAGATGGCGCTGTGGTAAAAAAATACTATTGATCGGTTTTATATTTATCAATCTATTCCGATTAAGCTTAAAATTAGACGTTATGAAAGTTCCCAGTAATTGTATCCGTTTCTACTAAATAAATAACTCCAATCCTTAGTCTGTATTTTTTGTGTAAATGTTATGCACCTACCCACACACGCAGAATATCAATCACTGATTATAGGGCCGGCAATAAAGCTATAAGCTCACGATCACAAGAGCGCTGCGAGTTGCGAACACTCCCACACCTTTGTTGGTCGTTAAGGTAAACACTGACAACACAGACACGGGAAACTTTAACAAGATAACGAAAATGGCAAATAATTTGGCGCAAGCGTATACTGGCGTATCACCTTCCGTGACGTCACTCAAGAGACCATTAGACATTTTTATTTGCCTTACTATGCGTTGTATTATGCTCGCATTACGATAGAGCTCTTAAATAATTAATAAAAACAAAAGAAACTAAGCCATTTACTTAAATAAAAGCATTGAAAGTTCCACAATCTAGGACAAGTAACGCCATCTAGTTCAATTTAGCAACATTACATTTGAACGCTCTATAAAAGGGGTGATAGACGGGCGTAGAGGGAGAATAGATCTATACCCTGTTTACGTAAGGTTTACGTAGACGGGCGACTAAGTACGCTGTACTTGGGCATTTTCACGAAAATGCTCAAGTACAGCGTACTTAGTCTGCGGCCTACTTACTGAATAAATTTATTTTATCTTTTAAAAAGTGTACCCAATTTAGGACTGAAATTAAGGAAGTTTAACTTTGTCAGTTTTGGCGGCCGTCAATGTATAATGCTAATTTTCGTCACAAAACTGACAAAGTTAAAGTTCCTTAATTTCAGTCCTTAATTGGGTACACTTTTTCGTGAAAATAACCAAATGTCGTGAAAGTACGGCGTATTTACTCGCCCGTCTATCACCCCTTTAAGATGACGTGGAGTTGCAGGAATGAACAGAATACAGTAAAGAAGCGAGCGAATTGATATTGCCGGCGAAAACGAATTGGGAGTCATTATACCTAGTTGAGAACGAAATTGGAAACGTGGTCATATTTGCGTTACCCAAATATGAACCGAATGCATACATTTTGAATACGCTCAAGCTTGGTAACACTTTCAGAACAAAATATTTTGTATGAAATAGCTGGTCGGCATCACTGAAAGTGTTAAACTGCTCCTCAGTAAGATCCAAATAGCAGATGTCAGCATAGTCTAAAATAGGAAGAAGTAGCGATTGGGTAAACGCGATTTTAGTACCCAGAGGGAGGGCCGCACGGGGACTTTTACACGTCAAAAATCTACCAGCGCTTCTCAAGAGAAGACCACTGCTCTAAAAAATAATATATGTTTTCTAACGTAACTGTATTTTACAAAGGGCCTGTTTCACAATCGACGAGTATAATTATCTGCCAATTAACGTTGGCTCTCTCCTTGTCTATTTTCAAGTGTAAGAAAGAGAAAGGCCTAAATTTATCCGTCAAATACGCTTTACTTGTCGATTGTGAAACAGGCGGTAAATGAAAAGAGATGACATTATATCAGCCAGTGCAATAATGGCACTATTTATAAATGGACGTCATTTTACCCCTTCCCTATCGCAACGATGTTTAATGACATAATTATTGATTATCTGACATCATCATTCCGTTGAGGTTCGGAGGAAAGTTCGGAGTTCGAGTACAGCATGATCGTGTAGTGATTAAAGATCGCAGAAAATAAATATGAGAATATTGAAATACATCCCGCGGGTCTATCAAGACTAAATGTGCATTAAAATATCACTCGTGGAAATCCGTATCGTATTGTGTGATAACGCTTTACCTATCGAGTCGCTTTAGAAATTGAGCAGTGTGCTAAAATTACGCCGCGTTCAAAAATCAATTAATCCGAGTGAATGTTTAGGCATAGCTCATTATAATTCTATAACGCGTAATAAATGCATGGCACGAGCGTTGAAAATCAATGATTTTTCTTTTAGCGAGTTTTCAGCAATGGTGTTTAGTAGTTATAGTTCACGCATCTTTTCAATCAAAATCAAAAAAACGCCTCACGTTTTTGACAGGGAAGTTTGACGTTAGTGCATGGGGCTCGATTGTTTTTAGAATTTTTCTTCCACCATTCCGCGTTACTTATTCGTTTTATTTTCTGATGCTGTGACCAATACAGAGGCTTTGAGCCTCCATCAAAATGGTTTTGAACGCTGCTGTGCAAATGATTAGGTACGTATAAAGCTTAAAATTGGTTACTTTGTAACCTAAAATACTCAGTCATTCGGTACATCTCGTAGATAAGTGAAATTACTTTGCATTGTTACGCGTCTTAGTTCTAATAATCCTATTTTTTTAATTACTTTAACTAAACATTGTTTACATATTGTAGTTTAGTTACAATTTTTACAAGAATTCAGTTTTTATTGTTATAAACACGATTTTAAATAGTTTTGTTTTTACACTTACACCTTAATGCTTTCACTTGTTAGGCATTTTTCACTTGCACCGGATGTTAATGTGACAGAACTGACAGGGTAATCACTGACTGATCACTTACTTAGTATTTTGTTTACAACCATTGCATTAAAACTAAAAAATAACAATGATATTAAAACTTTATACTTGAGGTTTAGGTTGAGTAAATAACAAATAAAGAAATAATAAATAACAAATAAATAAATAAATATCAGTGGACAATCTCACACAAATTGACCTAGTCCCTAACTCTGGGGACCTAGTGAAAAAGGATACAAGTCCACTTAACACGTAATAAAAAAGGGTATATTCATAAACGGAGTGTACTATACTTATACCCTTTTTCACTTGATCTTCAAGTTACTTATAACCTTTTTCACTAGGATCCCAGAACTAAGCTGCACTATGGCTACTAGACAACAATATAAATATGTTATAGAGAAATCAATAACTGATATAACTTATTTTCAATGTCAATCCACAAGTTCAAGAGTTGATGTAATTCCTGAGACATTTGTACGTACAAAATATGAAAATACTGTAAAAGAGATCACCAAGAGTGAAATTAAAATTAAAATCGGCCAAGAAATACGGATGATACAAGCATTTTAAACTGTTAATTAGACAGAGAGATGCGAAGTGCACCGGTGACGTCATTGTGCAGTTCGGCCATATAAACTCCACGTAAAATTCTGTTTTGCTAGAAAGAGATAGGAACAAATCTTTGTTGGCTTATATCTTGGTTATTTTTATAGCTATTCAAAAAATGTTTTTCTCACCTGTTTGTTACATGAATCAGCTTTTAATAGAGCTGTAAAAAAAACGTGCATATTCCCTATTCATTTTATAATTTATTTAAAGTAAGATGATACCTGTGACAGCAATATTTTGTAATTTTTAAATCTTACTTTACTCAAGGGTTAGCTGGAAGAAATCTCTGAAAGGGATAAGTTCGCCTTTGTACATTTTTTTATATTAATTGTACTGTTTTGGTTTTTCCTTTTGTACTATCGCGATCGTTAATTTGTGACCCATTTCAAGAAAAATAGGCTTGAAGTCGTCAATGTCATTAAAGATGCCAAATCATTTGTCACTTATATGAGAGTTATGAGACCCAACCTTATTGTTGTAGAATGTCAGAATGACTTTGGACCGAAGGTGGGTCCCAAATTAAAGTTCGTGACTGTACATAGTGTTTACATGCAAACATACTCTCAGATCATAGGGTGATTGGATATTTTTATTTCTGAACTTCATGGCAAGGGTTGTATATGTATATCAACATAGTATTTATCAATAGCCAAGAGAGCGTAATGTATGTTTATATTATTATGTGCTGTTACAGAGATCCTATTTTTTATCAACCCATACACATCCTTCCCGGTTTGGTTGTTGACATCTAATTCCCTGAATGTCTAAATCCGCGAATGTCTAGATCCGCGCATATCTAATTCCCTGAATGTCTAATTCCCTGAATGTCTAATTCCCTGAATGTCTAAATCCACGAATGTCCAAATCTAATGACTAAACATCGGTATCAACGTTCAACTTTCATGGCAAAGTACGGTTTGCAGGAAAACAAATACAAACAAATACATCTAGTATTTTGAACTTATATTTTTTATAAACAAAAAGAAAGACGCTAAAAATGTGTTAAAGGTTCTATTCTATTCTAATCTTAATTAATGGCTTTCACTCTTGTTAAGGTGTATTACGCCAATGTCGAGTTATATATAGACACTCCCATGGACTTATTAGAGAAACAAGTCCATGGATATCACACGCGAGGACAATTGTTCGGTTAAAGAGAATTTTCTCTAATGGACTAAACAGAAGCACATGGGGTTAGCTCCACGCGCTTCTGTCAAGTCCGTGTTAAGTTAACCTTTGACATCTCTTATAATATATAGGTGAAAAACATAAGCAAATGACCTCTTGCATGTAGTTGTAACACATCTGTATAGACCGTTATTATATATTTGAAATTTGACGTAAATTCCATATAAATTTTGTACACATGACTTAATTACCTTTCCACACTGACTAATATTTATTTGGTGTGACTATTAAATTGACATACGTTACCTATTTGGCATATATTCTTTTTCGAATGCAAAATAAGTAAGGTTCTATGACATTATTTAGAATATAAACCTCTTTAAGCATACGTACAGCATAAATATAGATACAGTTAGCTGCTGCATAATAATGTTTTAAAAAATAACAGAAAATAAAAGTTATTATATATAAATATTCGAACGTATTTCTTTTTTTGCTACCCTTACCGGGTGGCATGAAAACTGAATGTTCATACCGATGTTTACTAATGACTGTATACTAAGTAGTAAGGAGGGCAGAAGTAAAGAATGATGGACTTATGACAGCCTTGTATGGGATGACAGCTATTCGACGAAGCCCTGCCTGTGGCAGGGCTCCTGTTTCTGGGCGGTTTTGCCCTTCGGGCATCTAAAGATACCTAACGAACCTAACCTACCTATTTTGGACAAGCGGCTATTAGACATTCAGGGAATGGACGTATGGCGATTAGACCTTCGGGGAATGGACGTATGGCGACTTGACATTTGGGGAATGGATGTATGGCGACTAGACATTCGGGGAATTAGACGTCCGCAACCAATCCTATCCTTCCACCTTCCACCATTTGATGATCCTAAATTGACTCAATATAATGCGTGTTGTTAGCTTATAAAGTTAATGTAAGTTTTTTAACAATATTATTCAATCCTTTTTTTGTTCTTTACTTGTTCTAAAAATAAAAAGCTCCCTTAAACTAGATCTGTTTGGCCTTATGGTTGACTGGTAGAGGATGTCTTAACTTCTTCAGGCCCAACGTCTTAAGTTTAGGACATTTGTCAAAGTTTTGACTTTAGTTGACTGACATAAGATTCTTTATCGAACTAACGAAATTGACGTGGGCCTCACGAGGTAAGGTCCATAGACATAATCTTCTTGTACGACATGCATGCACACACACAAGTGCACAGATAATGACGTACTGAGACTACTGAGGGCTCAGACAAAACGCACTACGCTAACTAACGTTTCTATTCGATTCGTTTTTAAACCAATCGCGTCACTGGAAGATGAAGTGATACGAAAAGTCACGTGGTCTACCAGTGACGCGATTGGTTTAAAAACGAATCGAATAGAAACGTTAGTTAGCGTAGTGCATCTTGTCTGAGCCCTCTGAGCAGACCAAACTTGGTCTGGTATGAGTGGCATCACCATGCGTGGACTAGGTTTCTTTGTATTATTTACTAGCTTCTGCCAGCGACTTCTGCCAGTGTAGAATTCGCATTTTTGCCATCCCAGTTTTTCCGGGATAATAAGTAGCCTATGTTACTCGGGGATAATGCAGCATTCTAATTGTGAAAGAATTTTTGAAATCAGTCCAGTAGTTTTTGACTTTATTCGTTACAAACATGCAAAAATACAAATCTTTCCTCCTTATCCTCGTAACGCCCACGTCAAATTTCGTTATTTCGAAAAAGAATCTTATGTCAGTCAACTAAAGTCTAAAGTCACTTTGACAGATGTCCTAAATTTAGGACATCGGGCCTTACGAGGATATAACATTAGTGTAGATTAATTTAAGTTTAACTATGGGCCGCTGTGTGAAACTATAATTGTAACTGGTTAAATAAATTATTTGCATACTGTGTGAAATTGTAACCAAAAATCTTTTTTTAAATTACAGAGAGGCGGAGGAGCTAAAGCAAAATATATTAAAATTCAAAAGTGACACGTCCATGCTACAGGAACGCAGCCTCTGGCCCTCCCAACAGCAGTTACAAAAGGTTAATAACATGAAATACATAGATACATACATTAAATCACGCCTGTTTCCCAGATGGGTAGGTTGACACCACTTCTTTCCACCTCCTACGATCCTGACAAATCTCTTTCGCTTCTTCCATATTCATGCATCGAGTCTTGCGTGCACGTCGGTTTTGGGTACTTAAGATTCGGCCCTTTTCCAGTATTTAAAGAGCGCATTAAAGTACAATAAATAATCATAATAATAACTAGCTTCTGCCCGCGACTTCGTCGCTTAAATTTTGATTACCGTTATTCCCTTGGAAACTTCTAAATTTTCCGGGATGAAAAGTAGGATCTGTTGCATAAGTGGCGAGTGGGCACCTTATGGTCGTTTAAAGTCCAAAAGAACCTCTCCAACCTTAGCTCCTCTGGGACTGTTGGCCGTCTGCATCTATGTATGTATATGCAGCTGTTTCAGGAAGCCAATTACATTGAGTTGGTGAGCCACCGCCTGCCATTTCAATTAAGTAATGAGCATTGGCCAGGCAGGCCCATAGTTTCGTCAATTCGAGGGTAATCCAAAAGTTTTGAGAATCAGTAAGAACCATCTACATAATGATATTCTTTTAATGTGGACTATACCATGGCACTAATGAAACTTAAATTAGAGATTTTTTTTTAAACATTATTCATTTGTTTCCCTGTGATAGCTAAACAAAAAACATCTGTATTAACAATTTTACAAGACGGCAAAAATAAGAGTTAGTTTTGTAATAATTTGGAGTTGTGTGGAAAAAGTTTTGGTACCCTAATAAAAAATATTGTTATTGAAAATGAAACCTTGATTTATCATTATAATTTAAAGGATAAATAAGTTATCATTGCAGTGGATTTTTCTATCTCCAGCTCTGTCACCAAAATTTAGGGTGGTTTTTTCGGCCTTTTCCAGGATTATTGAGGCCTACAAATAAATACTGCGACATTCTTTATTAGCAATTGAGTTCAAATAATCTAGGAGAGTTATATAACATTATTGTATCCTAATTATGGCAAAATAATAAAAGTAAAATAAAGAAAAAAAAATACAAATTTTCGGCAGGAATTGTGCTTCAGAGCCTTCTAATTGATAAGGGTGCTGCTCGTCGACCAAAGATCAGAACTGATAACCGCTCTCCCCGTTATTTAGCCCTAACTTTCGACTACTATTTCTCATTCACTAATGTTCGAAAACAACTACATAAAAATTACGAGCCGGTGATGACATAGTGAAGGTACAAAATTTGGCCTACAAAAGTAAAATTAATTTTATAGTGGTAAAATAAAACAATTGAATGACGTTAATAAGTGTTCGGAAATATAGAAAGTGTGCTCATTCCAATTAAAAAAAAACGATTTACATATCTCCCATTTTTTATACCGATTATCAAAACTTTTTGATCACCCCTCGTAGTGTTTACCAATCCATATAATTTCATTTATAGACCCTATTATTAGTGTTCTCAATTTCCGATCCTTCTTAAATAGTCCTACACTAACCGGTGGCTATCCGTGGCAGCATATTTCTATAGTGTGAACTCGGGGACAATCGCTGGTTGGTGTCCCATTACTTTACTAATTAAACTTGTCTAAGGGGCCTCTGCGTGTTGGCTTCGGCTCCATGTACGCCTGCCAAAGGTCCGGGACTCCCATAGTCCCGTGATTGGTAAAGACACAATAATAATGCGGCGTTCAGAAGGTTGATCTTGTTTTTTGTAATTTTTCAGATCTATCAAAAAGTGTTAGTTCTGGACTTGGATTATGCTCTTGACAAGAAAGTGGAGCAGGATCTTTGGAATGTGGGGTTTAAGCAGCAGATTGAGGCCCTGCAGACCATCTCCAAGGATCGGAAGGTTGGTATTACCACAGAATATACACGTTACGATGAATTAAAAAAGTAATCAATTTTTCTTACTACTACACAAAATAAAAGTGCTTCGTGCACATTCGTTTAAAATCATGTTGTTTCGATTCATATGATATGATATCATCGATTTTGCCATGTATCGCGCCAGAATCCAGAGTTAAGTTTAATTTAAATTCGTATTGTAGATGGCGCTAGCGGCACTTGTTAACGAAAAAAATGAGTTTTCAATAAAACCATATTGAAAATCTGCCCTGCTACGCCAAATAGCAGTATCTCAAATAAAACTCCTGTAGCAATCACAACCTCATTACTAAGAGGACAAGATTGAATCTACTCTGGCAATTGAATCTGACATACTGTTTATATGCTTATGACGGCAGAAATGAGTACAACTAGCTCCATCTGTCGTAGAGTAGCTGAAACTAAAGTCAAGTTAAATTCTTTGATATATGGCTTCTGTCCAGTGGGACAACTCTGCCAGTGTCAAGGTTGGAAGTTACACGTGATCGGTGTAAATTATAACAAAAAAATCATAAGTCGACGTTGTACGGTGGTCCTCTAGCCTCCGTGAAGCGATGTAGCTTTACGAAGACCAGATGGGATTTTCTTGGAGCAATCCTTCCAAAGGCGAAACGTGTTCAAACTTGAATTCTTCATTATACTGCACATTTGAATGTTAATTTACTGCATATTAATACATCATTACTATCCAATAAACAACAAAATATGCAAAAAATAAATTACAACTAAGAAAGCGACGCCATCTTGTCGAAAACCCAAAGAGAATCCGAAACTAGACTCGGATTCATAATTAGATTCCATCAAATCTACCAAGAAATGTCACTGTCACAATAAAATCTGTCAATGTCAGTATGACGGTCCAGATGCCACCAACCCTTTCTTAATAATAAAAAAACTTAACGAAAGTCTTTCTAGTGGTGTAGAGAATTAAGGAAATTAACGTCCAAATTCAAATAGTCTCCATACAATTATTATATTATATAAATTTGTCACCTATACTACTTTGATTCTTAGATGTTCGTTATGTATCGAAGTAAACATTTATATTCATATACGAGGGCTGCTACTTATGTATCTGGAATCTGGAATTCCAACATTTATAAACGTTATATCTGACCTCCATGGTAAAATTTGAACTTTTTTTTAATACTGGCCGCTATAATTTTTTTTCTTATGTACGCTAGTCTTTTGTTTTTGGCGGGATCAAAATGTCATCTCGCTGCAAGAATGGAACTCACTCGTGAAAATATTCGTGCTATGATTTATTATGATTTTCGGCGTGGTTTAACGTAATAACAGTGCATAGATCAATTAACTTCGACTTTTGGTGATGAAGCTCCATCGAAAAGCACTGTGTACCACTGGTTTAGTGAGTTCAATCATGGACGTAGTATGCTCACGGACGAAGTTAAGGAAGGTCGCCCGAAATCGGTCGTTGTACCACAAAATATTGAAGCTGTGCGAAAACTTATAATGCATGACCGTCATGTATCGCGAGATAGAGGCGACTCTGGGCATATGTATGACGAGCATTAATAAGATATTACATGATCATTTAGCTGTAAAAAAATTTGTTCCCGTTGGATCCCTCACAATTTAACTAAGGATCAAAAAGAGGCTCGCGTCGAATGGTGCAAGAAAATGTTAAAAAAATATATCCGTGGTGACTCAAAAGCTGTTTATAATATCTACACAGGTGACGAATCCTGGATCTATGCGTATGATCCGGAAACTAAACAACAATCAACAGTGTGGGTGTTTCAAAATGAGCCGAACCCTACGAAAGTAACTCGTGCAAAAAGCACCTTGAAGCAAATGGTCGCCTGGTTTTTCGGTATTAATGGCCATGTGGCTACAGTGCCACTAGAGAATCGTTAAACGGTTAATTCGGAATGGTACACGACCATTTGTTTGCCGGAGGTATTTGAAGAAATACGTAAAAACAACCAGCGACGCAGAATCGTTCTTCACCATGACAATGCCAGCTGTCATACATCACGCGAAACGACTCGATTTTTGGAAGGTCAAAATATAGAATTAACGGGTCATCCGCCGTACAGCCCTGATTTGGCACCCAATGATTTCTATTTATTCCCAAATGTAAAGAATAAATTACGTGGTCAACGATTTTCGACCCGTGAAGATGCAGTCGACGCGTTCAAACAGCACGTTTTGGAGATACCTCAGTCAGAGTGGAAAAAATGTTTTAAAAATTGGTTTCCACGTATGCAAAAGTGCATCGATCATAAGGGAGAATATTTTGAAAATCAATAAAACCATATTTAGTCTTATACGTTTGTTATTTTTTTCTATTCCGGTTACATAAGTAGCAGCCCTCGTATTCCTAAATTCTAAGTAAAAAGTAATCCTAATTGTTTCGCTCTAATTAGTGTTATAATTTAACGCCCCTCCTCCAGTTTGGATGCTACAGTCAAAATAGCCAACACAACTAGGTAATGGTTATTTTTTTTCGAATTTACGTATTTTAGGTATAATAATTAATAATATACGCACATCTTCAAACGGTAATATTATTGTATAAAAAGGGATACCAAATGTTATCGAGACCTGAAGTTTTACCATTGCAATAAGAATATTTCTACCACAAAATTGCTTCAATTAAATATTTATTTATACAACCGGTTTTTATATAAGCTTTTTTATTTAAACAAAGCTGTGCCGGTAGGCACGTTTCGTAATTGTTATCAATTCACGTATTGATGAATTGCATTTAGATTAGATATTATCTGTACGTGTATCGAGCGCGCATTAGTTAGTACTGTAGTAAGTTAACATTGTATTTGGGCGTTTGTTCCGAATCACTTTCGTGGTCACATTTTTGTAGAAGTGGCCGCAGATTTCGATTTCGTTTCTGGTTAGGTATCTAAGTTTACCGGACATCTAACAAATATCCAAAAACGGCATCAAAATATAGTTACACCCAATTCTTCAAAAAGATGTCCACAAAAGTGAGGCGGTTGAAACGCTCGAATAATGACCCATATATACGCATGTGTAATTGTAATTAAATTAGATTGAAACTGACTGACAAAGTGGTTACTCTCTCACCCCCCATCAACGTGGATACTCCGGTAAAAAAGCATTTAAATGTTATTCTTGAAATTACTAAGTAATTAATTACTTACGTGCATTCTTTCGCCGGCAGTAAATTTACTAATGTTGGAATATTTCATTTCAATGGCGACATTTATTTTTGTTAACTTACCTTATCCTACTAATATTATAAATGCGAAAGTTCGTGTGTTAGTTTGTTACTCCTTCACGCCGCAATGGCTGGGTGGATTTGGATGAAATTTGGAATGGAGTTAGCTTATACCCCGGATAAACACATAGGGTACGATTCACGAAACATTTTAAAGTTCACGAGATAATATCCACAATCGAAATCCAAGCGGACGAAGTCGCTGGCAGAAGCTAGTTGTTTTATTAGCTCTAAGAAGATGTGTGTCCTTACAGAATCCACTCCGCGGCGAGGCGCAGGCGATGCTAGCGTGGGTGCTCCAGGCGGCGGCTGGCTTCTACCTTTGCCTGCTGCACCAGATATGCACCGCTTTCAAACTGGATCTGCCCTTTAGGTAACAATCTACCACACTAATGTTATGAAGTGGCGACACGCCCTCGCTTCGCTTCGGTTTATGTGAGTTTTCCGGTTTAATACTTATTTTAAACTAGAGCGAAGCTCACGTCACGTGACGTCACGAGCCCCCACTCCCGAACTTTGATGCGCGTTATATTTGTCAATTTTGATTGATTTGAAAAAGCAAAAAATACGTGTTCGATAGTTTTTATAATATTACTGACGGACTAATTAGAATTATTACTTTTTTTACCCAGGACGCACCCCCATTGCCTACTTCCATGCCTAGGCAATAATGTACTATTTTCCAGGCGGCGCGCGTCACTTCTAGGCTGGGTAGAAGGCTGGCGGCCCCACGGCCCAGGCGCGAACGCACGCCTCCCCCCCCCGGCCGCGGCCCGCTACATCTGCCAACACTGTCTGGTGCATTTAGGCGATTTGGCACGCTATAGGCAACAACCCAGAGTCGCTTATACTTTCTACAGGTGAGTTCAACTAAGAATTATAAAGTTCCAGTTGGACGGGCGAGTAAGTACGCGTTCTTACAGCTTGACGACCTTTTTAGGGTTCCGTAGCCAAATGGCAAAAAACGGAACCCTTATGGATTCGTCATGTCTGTCTGTCTGTCCGTCCGTATGTCACAGCCACTTTTTTCCGAAACTATAAGAACTATACTGTTGAAACTTGGTAAGTAAATGCATTCTGTGAACCGTATTAAGAGTTCACACAAAAATAGAATAAAAACAATAAATTTTGGGGGTTTCCCATACTAAAAACTGAAACTCAATTTTTTTTTTTCATCAAACCCATACATGTCGGGTATCTATGGATAGGTCTTCAAGAATGAGATTGAGGTTTGTAATATAATTTTTTTCGAAACGGAATAGTTTGCGCGAGAGACACTTCCAAAGTGGTAAAATGTGTGTGTCCCCCCTGTAACTTCTAAAATAAGAGAATGATAAAACTAAAAAAAAAAACATGATGTACATTACCATGCAAACTTCCACCGAAAAGTGGTTTCAACGAGATTTAGTAAGTAGTTTTTTTTTAATACGTCATATATCGTAAACCGCAATTTACCTTTCACGGAACCCTTCATGGGCGATTCCTACTCGCACTTGGCCGCTTTTTTCGCCCGTGATTTACCTCTAGAAGTTCGCGTACTGAGGGTAACACACGGGCGGGTAAGGTCGCCGTGCTATAAGTACAGCGTACTTACTCGCACGTCGATCTTGGCCATAACGGAGGTGGCTGCTATATTTTCTATATGATTTAATCAAACAAACATTATACAGGGTGGTACTCGATAAACTGTACATATTGAAAGGGATTAAATTTAAGGTTAATTTATAGGTAACAATTTAAAAAAAAATTGCCACTTTTTTTTCTTAATTTTTTTAATAAATTACAGCAAAGATGTCATTTTGTTTTCATAAAAACACGATTTTCTCAAAACTTTGTAGATATTTCACTATTTTTTTTTTGCTTATTATTCCTCGTTTAATTTAGATCTAAAAACGTTAAAAAAAAAAAGTTAAATATCTGCAAAATTTTGAGAAAATCGTTGTTTTATGAAAACAAAATGATATTTTTGCAGTAATTTTCCACAAAAAAAGCAGTTAGTCAGTTTTTTTTTAATTGGTCTAATATTGTTATCAATTATTATAAACCTAACTAATGTCAATACTATGCATTTTGTTTTATCTTTTTTGGGCTATTAGATCAAAAGTTACACCGTCACAAGTAAGTGTACTACCCAAACTTTATTAAAAAGTTCGACAATCTGTAAAAAAAAACCAGAGACTAAAATTTAAAAAAAAAATGGTTTTACTTATAAATTAACCTAAAATTTCATCCCTTTCAATATGTACACTTTATCGAGTACCACGCTGTATATTATCCCCCTTACTAATAAACGTTGAGTAACGGTGGTATAGCTATATAATGTATTGTCCTTATCTGTCATTGTGGCATTTGAATTTGACAGATAAGGACAAAACATTGTATAACTTACTTTTTTGTATAAATTGCGTTCATGAACAAAATAAATTTCCGAAATACCTAACATAAACGCGTAATAAATGTTATAATTTAAACTATATTTTATTCAAATTGAATTTATTACTTACACATTTGTGATTTTATTTAATGTTTTATTTCAGTGTCATACTAAATCATACCCTTTCTGTTCTTTTTTTTTCAAGGAAATGTTGGGACTGTGTTTAATATTATTAAAAATTATGTTAAATTTTCTCGCATTGTTGGAGAAAAGCACTATACAAGCCTCAACCGGGAAGGGCGGTTGCTGGACTCTTATAGCGCGGCTAACTCTACTCGTCCCGCAACAGCCATTTTCCCGGTGTCTGCAGTAATGTACAGTCAACAGCATAAATAAGTGATCATTTTTGTACCTTGTCACTTTAACGTCGTGTTTGAAATGTCATACAAAATTGTGAAACGATTGAAAGCGACAAGGTACATAAATGATCACTTATTTATGCTGTTGACTGTACTATTATCTACACACATGTCATAAGTCCTCTATTATGCGTTCAAAACCCGTAGGCAATGACCAGCATTACCTGTGGTTGTAGGTGACAGCGATGACAGCTGATAATTTTGGAAGATGTTCCAAATTTGGATCTCATTACCTTACAATATTCGATAACGTAATGAAATCAAGTTACAGTTGTCATCGCTGTCACCTACTACCACAGGTAAAGCTGGTCATTTGCCTTTCGGCTTCTGAACCCATCTTAGAGTACTTATAATATGTGTAGATAAAGTATTGTGCGCTACGCGACTCTGCGTAATTATCATTACGCAACCGTCACGTAAACTACTATTATTTACACTCATATCATAAACCCTGTATGATGCGTTCAGAAACCGCAAATTATGACCAGCATAATAATCAACTCTGTTGTTAGAGCAATTTTTTTATCTGCGGCGATAATCTTATGGATTCTTATGGAACATCAATTTCGATGTTCTTATGACATTCAAATTTCGAACATCTCTGAAAAACAAAGAAATTTGATTTGACCTCTATTCTAATATCAGTCGAGATGACGTTTAGTTGGAAATGAATTGTCAATTTGCATACAAATTTGACAAATGTCGCACGTAAGTAAGATATTGAACGATATGATAGTTGGAGCCGACTCTAGTTTCTCTCTGAATAAAAAAAAAAAACTATGACAGCTGCCAGAAAAGTATTCAAACTTTTCATTACCGCCATTACCGGTTAAAATTTAATATGCGGCTCCTGAATACATCATGGAGGCTTATGATATGTGGGTAGATAAAGTAGTGTATGCAACTGTACATAAATAGGCCTTAAAAACACTCGTGTGATCCTATTATGAAACTCGCTGACGCTCGTTTCATAAAACCACACTCGTATTTTAAGGCCTCTCATTATGTATCAGTTGCATCAACTACTATTAATTCCAGGCACGCCCTGGTAGTCTCGACACATTCCGGGCAGCCGTACAACCAGCTGGCGTTGCTGGCTCGCCGCCGCGGCCGCCGGCTCGGCGCGCTCTACTGGCACGTGAGGGCCGTGCTGGTCCGCGCCCCGTTCCCGCCCGCGCCGGCCAACCTGCTGCGGACGCTGCAACACGCTAGGTGAGCCTACTAGTACTAGTACATTACCAGAGCCCGGAATAGACAACGTTAAAAAAAAAACATTTTTGTTTTTTCGCGTTTAAAAATTAGACTATCCGTATTTCTGGGTTTTTCTTTATTTAACTTAAATTCGTCGTTAATAATTTATTAAAGAAATAGGCATTAAAAAGACCGTATATACAAAGTTAGGAATACTGATGTCGTGATCTTAGCATGATGTTAAATAAAAAAAGTAACTTTAAACAGAAACAGAACTGACTGTCATGTCATGTCACTTGTCAACCATAACAACTGGAACAACATGAATTCGTCGACTTTGGGCAGATTGCGGCTATCCGCTTTTACAAATCCGTTAGTCACTTTCATTTTAAATAGCGTATATCAAAACAATAGTATTACGAGAATCGAAAGCGTGTCGTTAGAATCAAGTAATCCGTCAGACAGATGAAAAATGGACATGACAGTCGTATTTTTTTTTTCAATTCTGTGTTAATAAATGGACTAAGGGCACTATAAGTGTATTCCTAACATTCACAATCCAACTTTTTTTACTGCTTTTCCTAAATATAAAAAAAACTACTGCATAAAAAAGAACAAAAATATTTTTACTGTAATTAGCAGTGTAAAATCTACAAACGGTATTTTATTTTACTACCTTAGCACATATAAATTGTTGTCAATTATCGTGGTACTGCTCAATAAAGCTAGTGAGTTCTCATTTATCGACTTCCGATGTACATATATATCGATACAATATCGGGGAACAAAATTCTAAAGAAGATTACAGGTAGATGTGAATAGCAGGCGGTCTTATGGCTAAAGAGCGATCTTTTCCAGATAACCTTTAGGTACAGTACAGGTCGATTCACAAGAGCTGGCACGAATGGATTGAATGAGTGAACGATAGTATACAAGTGTGTAAAATAATAACAGGTTTTTGGTTTGAAATTCGAACGTCGGTTCAAAGGACGGCGCTCACAGTGATAGGTGACATTACTTTTGTTCATTCCATTCGGGCCAGCTTTAGTGAATTTACTTAAGCTGAAAATTTGAAATTGATGTATGGAATCAAATATAAAAGTTAAGTCCGTTCCAAATACGGCTAAGAATATTTATTACTAATTTATTTCTGCCTTTTTAATTTCGTGTTCGAAATACTTGCTATTGCTTAAGTCTATCTTAGTTTCTTCATAAATAAATATATTGTCCTGTTTTTATTTTAATATTATCTGGTTACCCACATAACACGATAAATTGCTATGCTAATAATTTATTCAGAAGTTTACTTTATCGATATCAAGTCAATAAATAAGAAGTCACTATGGCAGCCCAAAAGTGCCACGAAAATTGCGATCTCTACATTACTGCACCGGGGAAAACCGTTACCGAGCCCTGATTTTGACAGGATTTTTTTTTCTTACGCAGCCACAACGTGCGCGATCAGCCGGTCATACCGGGCGTGCGTCGATCGGTGCCCGCTCAGGCCGCGCCGGCGTCGCGGCTCGACGCGCATACGCACGTCACAGAGCTAATGCGCGCCATGTGCCTTATACACACGTTGGAAGAGTGAGTATTAATTATGTTCTTTCCAGTAGACCGACAAATTTTCAGTAGACTGCGGTGTTTTTTCTAGATTGTGGTGTGTTAAGTAGACCCTGGTCTTTTCAGTAGACCGCTGTCTTTTGAGTAGACCGTGGTCTTTTGAGTAGACCGTGGTCTTTTCAGTAGACCGTGATCTTTTCAGTAGACCGTGATGTTTTTAGTTGACTGCGGTCTTTTTAAAAGATAATGGTCTATTTAGCTGATTAAGCTTACTTATCTCTTAAAAATCACAGTAGACCGTAGGTACTAGAAACTATGGATGTCACGGAGTAGGATAAGTCGGAACTACCGATTATTACACCTCCAGCCAGTTCTGATTCTTGTTCCGATTCTTTTTTAGTTGGCCGCCGTGTACATACAAGTAAATATTTGTCGCGCGGCCAACTCCGCATCCATCGTGTTTACAAATTAACCGACACCGACTCCGAGTTTGGTTTCGATAAAAACCACCTCCGTGACATCCCTACAGCCCTTACATTGGCCAAGGACAGTGGACAGTGGACAGTACGGTAGTGTAAACCGGTCGGACAGTAGCGAATCAAGTTGCCTTGCCAGTGGATCCAAATAGAATCGCTTTCTATTTTTTCTATCACACCCACGATTCTGTCCTGAATAATGGGTGCAGTCGTTAAATGACAGAATATTTTGTTGAATGCACGGACAGGATTCAGCGGTATCGCAACGAACCTTTGTTGTCAAGGGTCCTCTTGCTGTGGAATCCTATACTGGTGTAACTAAGGGAGAGTGAATGAAAAGACCAAATGTTATATAAACTTCATGTATACTATAAACATGCAGGATTCGTAGGACAATTTACATTAAACCAGCACCAGCGGCGGTGCTGTATCGCGAGGAGACGCGGTTGTCTCACTACGTTCGGAATCGCGGGACGCGCACTGTCTCTAAAAGATGCTGGCCAACATATTAGAAAAGTCTGTGCACTTACAGCAGATCTCCGGACCGGATAACCAGGAGACGCGGAGATGGTAAGCTGATGACGCAGCCGGGCCATGGGCCTGGCTCGAACAGCAGTAAAGAAAGCCTTCGGGCCATCGACCCCGATAAGGCTACCAGGGCGAGGCAAACCGAAGGAACTCGTGGACAGCGTGGACTCCTCTATGGGAGAAGCGTGAAGCCCCTTGGCATCACGAAAGGCGCCGGGCCCGCAGGGGCCGGGCACGGAGTTCCGTCCTACGCGAGGGGCGAACGTCGCCCCCGCTTGGCGTCACCCAACACCTGCAGACGCCGGAGACTTCGGCAGTAGGGCCGCGCTTCTCGACACCCTACGCCTTCGGGGAGATCGTTCGGCAGCGCCATGAGCGCATAAACACACATTACACTTCCCCTTAACTAGAACTTCACCAATACTGTTTCACAATAAATTACATGGGGCGTTTGTTCGTCCGAGTTAACATGGAGGCCGGGCCGACATCACTCAGCACCCCCGAGGGAACGGCGCGGACGCCGACCCCGCGAAATCGTCAGCTGTCAAAATGCGTGCGCCAATGCGCGATATGTCCTTATCAGTCGAGGGCTCGGTGACAACTCTCTGTCAAGTCAAATGCTCTCCAAGAGTTAGGTATCGTAACGTTCCGTCCCGAAATGTTATAAACAGGGGTCGGACAAAACGTGCGGATGACGTAAAAATGACGTACCTAATCTTGCACACAGGATGATGTTTGTATTTTAACTTCCGTGTGACATGTAGTAACGAAGAAGTAGTAATGAAGTAACAAAATAAATCCATAGTATTAATAATACAGGTGGTAGGGTGATGTAGTGAATAAAATAAATTTCACGAAACTTGTTACCATAAGGTACGATTATTTAAAATTAATTAGAACAAATCTGTGGGAACCTCAGATAATTAGATTTAATACTCAAAGATAAGTAGGTAGGTAATACAGTAGGTAAGATTAGTAAAAATAAAAAAGAAAGGTTGATATTAGGTATTTAATTAAATTATTACTATTTTTCTAACAAGTCTATAATAGTTGTTACAGACTTAAAGTATGCCTGAATGATTTTTTTTTCCTCAGTCGATTGATAAGTGATAATTGTTTATACATACGTACATAAACTCACGCCTTCATTCTTCAGAGTGGGGTAGGCAGAGCTACAGAATTACCAAGCACCCTTAAATAAGTTGTTGATAATTCTGTAACCACGTTTTGCATAATCAGGTTAAGATGTTTACCGGTGTATTAGTGACAGGTTGCAAATCCATGATTGATTATGAAAATCAAAAACACTATTTGAAATCATCCTATAAGTGGTTTGACGTCATCCGCACGTTTTGTCCGACCCCTGGTTATAAACGTTGCTAGGATTTAATTAATATTTTACGCTTCTAACGACTATTACTGAAAACTAGCTCACAGGCTAATAATATCTCGATTATTAACTCATGACATATGTCAAATAAATCGGCTATTCGGAACGCACCACTTTGACATTTAGTTGTCAGACCGTTTCAAAACAGAAACGTACCCGGCGTAAAGTATTTTAATATTTGTAAATAACGTGATGTAAATTCTCGAAAATACATACGTATGAGTGTTAGAAGTGTAATAGAAAGATAGTACTCATCGTGACGATCAATTTGACATGCATAACGTATGTTTCGGACTTGTGGATAAGTTACAAAGTGCCTCGAAAGTTTGTGTTTATCACGTCGCACCTTCAGAACAATAATGACCTAATTGAGAAATTTTAAATTTCGAGTTAGGTCTCTATGATAATAAATTTATGACTCGAAGTTTGAAAGCACAAATTTTGAATTAGGTCATTATTGTTCTAAAGGTGCGAGTTTACTTTCGCTGAAAACATCTAGTTTCATTGCTCAAAAGCTTCAGGAATGCCTTTAATTCTAAAGTTCAAGAGGTAAGCAAGCTCCCTATATAGGTAGTTGCTAGCAAAACATGTTAGTTTTGAAAATATAAGCATCGTAAAATGTGACATATAATTGGATTTTTTTTTACATAGAAAAACAGTAGCGTATGCTACAGATGCAACGAATATTCGGCAACTATTCGGTATTCGGCCTATTCGGCCACTTTTTTCAGTATTCGGTATTCGGCCGAATACTTCCTACTATTCGGCCGAATACCGAATATCTGAAAAAATTTAATAAAAACACAATTTTATCAAAAAAATATTTATTTATTAAAGAATCATCATCATTATTTGACTGAATTTTGACGACGCGCTGGCCTAGTTGGTAGTGACCCTGCCTACGAAGCTAGCGGTCCTGGGTTCAAATCCCGGTAAGGGCAGATATTTGTGTGATGAGCACGAATATTTGTTCCCGAGTCGTGGATGTTTTCTATGTATTTAAGTATATATTTCTCTATGTAAGTATTAATATCGTTGTCTAGTACCCATAGTACAAGCCTAGAGCTTAGTTTGGGACTAGGTCAATTGGTGTGACATTGTCCCCTGATATTATTATTATTATTATTATTATTATTATTTCGAGGATGGTAGAGATTTTACGTAACATAATAATTGAAAAAATGTTTATTGATCTTAAATAAATACAATATATTCTTAATCTTCTAAGTCTTTATATTGAGGATGGTGGAGATTTTAATATTTAAAATTAATCAAAGGCAGGTTAATATGGTGAATAAAAACAAGTTTTTCAGCATTGATGGTAACAGACGGTTGCGCTTTTCTTCCTATATAAATATATGCCGAATATTGGGTATTCGGCTGAGAGCGCCGCAGATTATTCGGTATTCGGCCAAATAACTATTCGTTGCATCTCTAATTTTTCACTTCACCGTCCTTGCCACTGTACTTGCCAGTGTCCTTGACCAATGTAAAAGGGACCTTATTGTCGATGGCGCTTCCGCCATTATTAACGATGCTCCGATATAAATACGAGTACAACGTCGCGCGACGCAGTGCGGCGTAAGCGCCGTCGACAATAAGGTCCCTTTTCATAGATAACGCCACATCGCCCCTTTACTTTCTCAACCTCGTATCTGATCGAATAGTTAAATAGGAAAGTAGTCTGTATTCTTTAGGCAATATGAGTGCTTTTCCTATCTAACTATTCGATCAGATACGACGTAATACAACTTGCATTGCACACAGTTTGGAGTTTGCCGGAACGTTAGTCAACACACTGAACACATCGCTCACCGCACTCGTCGCCACCGACTGCTTTGAATCCATGACGCTTATAAAGGTAATATTTCGTTACTACTTTAGAAAACCTCGTATCTTATATTTCGAGATGTATGAGTTTGAACTTAATTCTCTTCAGGTTTAAGTTTAAAATCGTACGTTCACTAAATGTTTGATACGAGGTTTTTTCAAAGCAATGACGATTTGTTTGTTTTTAATAATTATGTTTCAACATCAGTTGTCAAGGTTAAATGAGTTTTTTGTTATATATGCGTTATGTTAAGCCAATCGATAAAATATGTCGACAGTGATTATTTGTCGATGAACACGTGATATAAATGGTTTGTCATGACGATAAAAGTAACAATGATAGGCCGCAGGTGATTTTGTGCCTTATTATATTTTTTATTATTATTAGAAGGATTACTTTAGTCAGCATTTTACCATCTGACACATGTATATGATAAATTATAAAACGCCATATTTTATCGATTCGCTTAACATAACCTTCGCTGGAAAAACCGATGTTTGGTTATACATTGTACGTGTTAATCTGTGTATGTGTGTAATTGTGTGTCCGTCTGTCTCATCGTAGCACCTCAACGCATGGAACGAAAATAAGGCATTTTTTTAAAGAAACTTTAGGTACACACTGGAAGCGTTCCGCGTTATGCGGTCAGGTTCAGCATCATATAAAGAGTATTCCAGAAACCGACGTCAACCCGCCTAGGGCTGATAGAGCAGCTAAAAAACTATCGATTTAACCCCTATGTAAGTTCAGCGATTTCTACAAGTTTCGGAGATATTGATCATTTTTAAAGATGGGCCGACTACGGATTTTGCCGACTGGCCAGTCGGCCGACTAATCGGTTTTCAATTTGCCGATTAATCGGCCGACTAGTCGGCAATGCCGATCGTAGGATTTTGCTAAGTTCGGGTGAACTCGGAACGTTCGTCTCGCTTCGTCCGTCGCGCTATTTGTTACCTACCCCTACCAATTACCGTGCGTTCATGATTTGACTAGTTTTGTTTACGTTTTTTCTGTACTGCGTTGTGTTGCACGACATAAATAAGAATTAAAACCCTAATTATAGTATTAAAACGAACTACCTAGTGCTTTTTATAAAATGCCGAATATTCGGCATTTTTTGCCGACTAGTCGCCGACTAATCACCGACTAGAAATGATGCCGAATAGTCGGCTTTCTCGACTAATCGTCGACTAGTCGGCCCATCTCTAATCATTTTGAAATTGTTGGTAATTCTGTAGCTCTGCCTACCCCACTCTGGGATTGAAGGCGTGAAGGTAGGCGGTCCTGGGTTCAAATCCCAGTAAGAGCAGATGTTTGTGTGATGAGCGCGAATATTTTTTCCCGAGTCATGGATGTTTTCTATGTACAATGGTATTGTTTCTATTGTTAACTCCAACCGCAAATTATAAGTGCAAAATGGAACGAAATAAATAACAAAATTATTCATTTGAATAGCGACTTTGTTTCCTAAACTTGAAGGTACAAATTGACATGACAGCACACTCGCTACAATACTTTTTGAAATTGAGAACGGTACCCAGGTAGTATGTTGCGTTAGCACCAGTGAGATACAGTATAGTTTCTTGTTCCGTCATTTCAATTTGTACCTTCAAGTTTAGGAAACAAAGTCGCTATTCAAATGAATAATTTTGTTATTTATTTCGTTCCATTTTGCACTGATCATTTGCGGTTGGAGTTTACAATAGAAACAATACCATTGTTTGAAAGATTAGCTCTCAAGTGGATTCCGACATTTTAAATAAATCCTACTATAGTTTATGTATGTCCTCTAATCCAAACGTACAATTTCCAGATGACATGCGTCATTATTTGGCTGGTCCACTCCGCTACGGAAGACCTAACGCTCAGTTCGAACGTGCTCAGCGCTGCGGAGGCTACCGGCGCAGCGTTGAGCGAAGCACTTGCAGCGGGCGCTTTGTTAGCTCTGACGTTGCCAGCGCACACAGCTGACCAGCCGCCGAGCCGCGCGCTCCCCGCACGTGAGTTATCTTTAGGGCCCGGAATTTTCGGGGCGGTTTTCGACAAGTCGTACAGAGAACACGCTATTTATCGATGTTATCGATAAATCGATAGTTTATTTATTTATGTCTTGATTAAATACTAGCTGTTCCCGTGTCCACTTCGTTGGGCAATAAACATATTTTCTTGGGTTAATATATAGCCTATGACACTCACAAATAACGTGGCTTTCTATTGGTAAAATAATTTTCAAAATCGGTTCAGTAGATCCAGAGATTACCCCTACAACGACACAAACTTTACCTCTTTATAATATTAATATAGAAAACCCGAAATTTTCCGATGATACGTACTCTTTAGCTGTCGATGATGAAAAAAGTTCGAAATATCTACTAATATCTAGCCTCGTGTGGTTGCCGAGTTAGAATAGTGCCACTCCATGTCTTCCCGCGGATGTCGTAAGAGACGACTAAGGGAATAAAGGCTTGTAGTACTGTTCGGCGATGGGCTTGCAACCTGTCACTAATACGCTGGTAAACATCTTAGCCTAATTGCGCAAATTGTGGTTATAGAATTATCAACAAGTTTTTAGAGATGTTTGTAATTCTGTAGCTCTGCCTACCCCACTCTGGGAACGAAGGCGTGAGATTATGTATGTATGTACAATAAAAAAAACTATCGATTTGTCGATAACATCGATAGACTGTGGTGTTCTCTCCCTACAACTTTTTAAAAGCCGCCCCCAAAATTTCCGGCCCAGTATGCAATAGAATGAACATAATCAAGGCAATTTTTGAACTGTGTTACAATGGGATTAAGGTTTATTTTCCTATCTTCATCACTGAAAATGGCATTATCCAACAAACGTAATTGAATTTTATTGCCTTGACGGTAGATTCAAAATTCCACTCACAAAAAACTCTCTGTTTGTAGTATGGTTACGAGGTTATAGAGCCCAGAATTTTCTGGGCGGCTTTCGACAAGTCGTAGGGAGAGAACACCGCTGTTTATCGATGTTATCGACAAATCGATAGTTTATTTATTTATTTATGTTTATATTAAATACTAGTTTTGGAGAAAAATAAAGGTATTGACAAAAAATTTTTGACCGTTTCCAGCAAAAACTTCGTGCTAGATATGAAGAACTTCTTAGAGGCTTAGAATGTATAGGCAGAATATTCCGTTTATACTAAACAGACATTCTGTTATATGTGTTCTTTGATAGATTTGTTTTTGCCCCCGCGATAACGACGTATGTAATGGTTTACAGTGAAAGTGTACCTCCAATGGGCTGCCCTGTACCCGCAGCTTCTAGACTCCGCCCCGTTCCAAGCGAGACCGCAAATATGGCACGCTCTCGCTCACACACTCAACAAACTGAAGGGGGACAGTTCAGAGAAATGTAAGTACCTAGCCCAACCTAACCTTTTTTTTGGAAGTGGAAATGCGTTACGCATCATCCCCCGGCCTAAGGTTGGCCATGCTATAGGGGGGTATGACGGACTCTCTCCTCCCCCCACTCGCACGAGAGTAGAGGGAGCAGCCTACCGTCTAAAACCACTTCGGCGTTTACCATCGGTGCTGTTTTCGGGGCACCGTTTACCATCGGGGCACCATGGGATGCCTAGGGTGCAACCATTGGGCGCCCCCCAAGCCAACCTTTTTTTTTTTTTTTTTTTTTGTTACGCTGGGGAAATGCATTTACGCATACCATCCAGGGGGGGATGGTTATGTGGGACTCACCAACCAGAGTGGCCGGAATACCCACTAAAACCCCAGCGGCCTTTGCACTTCACGGGCTGTTGATGATGGGGGCGCCATGGGCTGCTAATGATGCTACCATTGGGCGCCCCCCAGCCGTCCCAGTATCATCTGGGACACCTGCGTCATAGCAGGACTGTATGTGGTGGGCCCCCTAACCCACAAGTCCTACTAAGGGTCTAGGCTTGCAACAAACTGCCGTCGCCTTTGCCCCCTTCGCCTGCGCCGGAGCGGGTGTGCGTCGACATTGTCTTCGCGTTCCCGCTCCGCCGCCTCCTTCTGTGAGATGACGCTCTCACAGAAGGAGCCCCAAGCCCAACCTAACCTAACCTAACCTAACCTAACCTAACCTAACCTAACCTATATTGATAAGTTGTGGGTGAATCAAAATGTTTTTTTTTTGTTATCATAACTAATTGGTTTTATTATGTGGCCTACATGCGTATTGAATTTATTTCTTTAAAATAGTTTTTTTTATCGAAGTGTGACTTGTGCCACATAGGGTGATGGAACCAGTAATGGACAAGGCACCAACAATGGACACTTGATTCTTATTTTGCAGAAGATAAGTGTTATTCATTTGTTTTGCAACAATCGATTTAGGACGATTAGGAGGAGGAATTAAGTTCAAACTCATACATGTCGAAATATCAGATACGAGTTTTTTCTAAAGTAGTTAAGATACTTTTCTATTATACAGCCCTCCGTCCTGATATTCTCGAAGCTTGCGTTTTGTTTTTTTTCCGATGATCCAATTTCAATCCTAATTATGCCATTGCAGCTTGATTCTGATTTGCATAAGCGATCGTCTTCTATTTGTAAACTACTGCCATTTTCTTAGGGCCGGTACACGCGGACTGCATTTGAACTGCAACCCATGAGTATATTTGCATATTTGTGCAGATATTTGTCCATTTGTGTGAAGGAGAGGTATTTTTTGTCATCTGTTGGGGATTTGTCACTGCATTAATAAAAAAAAACTTCAAACCAACTGCGCAGTCCGCTTGCAGTTGTGCAGTCTACGTAAGCGGTCTGCGAAATTGGTTTGCAGTTTCGATGCAGTTACGTCAACTGCATCAGAACTGCCCTCGAACTGCCATGCAGCCGGGTTGCAGTTCAAATGCAGTCGACTTCCTTCGTGTTTTTATTAACACAATGACAAATTCGCAACGGATGTCAAAAAATACATCTTTACACATATGGACAAATATCTGAACAAATATGCACATCAGGAGCAAATATATTATGAGACAAAACACTAATATTATTAAACTAATACTTTTTACTGTGGGCCTAATATGGCTTCGTTTATCGTGTGAAAAAAAGTCGATAAAATCCAGTCACTTTTTGACAGTGACGGATGCTTTATCCACATTTTGTCACGCCATAAACGCAACCAAACTAGTCCCTCTGGGCCTCTCTTCTACACCTTTTGACATGTTATAGAACTGTCAACTACTAGTGTATTTGTCAAATGTATGTATGTATGTACTGATACGGGTGGGCGGCACTTTCAACGGGAGGCAGGGAGCGGCCATACTGTACGGTAGTACTCTTTATTGTACTGTGGTACTGTCAACTTTACGGTAGCTTAATTACTTGATAGTAATGGGCTAATGGCCGTCGAGTTAACAACAATACGATAAGGGTGCGGCTCCACTGAGGCGGAGACGAGAGGAGCGGAGCGGAGCTGTGCCAATATTAACCAATAGAAGGCGCATGCGGTCACGTCGAGCGCGCCTTGCGCACGTTAGTTTATATTCTATTGGTTAATATTGGCACAGCTCCGCCCCGCTCCGCTCGTCTCCGCCTCAGTGGAGCCGCACCCTTACATGTCACATGCAATATGTTTTTACCGAGTATAGAGGCACTCGCAGGGTAGTAGCAAAAACAGTTCGTTTTGATCGAACCTCTCTCTCACTCTACAAAAGCTGCAATTTGAAACTATAGTCTATCCTTGTTTCACGTTCTCGTATTGGTATGAGTAAGAGCGTCAATTTTTTTTTTGCCTTATGCGGAGCTGGTATTTGCCACGTTAGCGAATGTGCGGCGCGACAAATATACTGTCAGATGCGAGTGTGACTGTGATAAAAACAATAGCTTTTTGAATTTTATTGTTGAGCTGATGGCGATTGTAGCGTTTTCAATCCACGACGGAAATATCAGGGGACGATCTCACACCAATTGACCTAGTCCCAAACTAAGCTCTAGGCTTGTACTATGGGTACTAGACAACGATATAAATACTTATATAGAGAAATATATACTTAAATATATAGAAAACATCCAAGACCCAGGAACAAATATCTGCCCTTACCTGGATTTGCCGGCACAGCTACATTCGTAGGCAGGGTCACTATCAACTAGGCTAAAGGTGCGGCTCCACTGAGGCGGAGACGAGCGGAGCGGGGCGGAGCTGTGCCAATATTAACCAATAGAATATAAACTAACGTGCGCAAGGCGCGCTCGACGTGACCGCATGCGCCTTCTATTGGTTAATATTGGCACAGCTCCGCTCTGCTCCGCTCGTCTCCGTCTCAGTGGAGCCGCAGCCTAACGGGTCGTTATTAAACTAATGCTGTGTTGTTGTGTTTGACATTGTTATCGTAGTTTACGTGACGGTTGCGTAAAGACAGGCATTATAACACGAGTGTGGTTAAACCGCTAATCGTCCGTATAATAGGGGTGTGTCTTGGGTAAAAAAGTAATAATTCTAATTAGTCCGTCAGTAAAATTATCAAAAAATATAGAGCACGTATTTTTCGCTTTTTCAAAACAATCAAAATTGACAAATATAACGCGCATCAAAGTTCGGGAGTGGCTCGTGACGTCACAACGCGGTATAAAGTGTGCCACGGCGTGACGTCACGCGAAACTTCAACGCAATTTATCTTCGTCGTTTTTTGTTTAATTGACAAAGAAAAAATACGTGTTCAATATTTTTTGATACTGTAAAAGACGGCGGACTAATTAGATTTTTTTAGGACACTAGCCTATTGTTGTTGAACTCGGCCCTTAGCCTGTTTGTGCAAAATGTGGTTACAGAATTAAAAACAAGCTTATAGAGTTTGTAATTCTGTAGCTCTGGCTACCCCACTCTGGCAATGAAGGCGTGAACGTATTTATGTATTGATTGTGTTTTTTTTATGTCGCGCGCTTTGATTGTTTGCGTATTCCCCACCCGCTATGCACCCAGCGAGTACGTGTTTACTTTGCACCCAGCGATTTCACACAATTACACCCAGGGCTTTGAACGAGTGTGTGGTAGAATTAATTTTTAAGGTTTTCCCTTTTTTTCGTTATTTCACAAATTGTGGACTGCAAGTGTATTAAATAAGATAATGGCTATCATTAAAACAATTTGGTGAATCGTATTAGTATTTTAGGAAGTACCGCCTGGATAATTTTGATATTTTGGTAAGTAGTAGGCCATTTTATGGACTATTCTGAAAAAAAAAGGTTTAAAAAAAAACCCGCCTTCAAAAAGCAAAAAATAACATCTTTAAAATGGTAGGTCAGAACAACTGAAGTCGGCGTCCTACAATATTTTAACCAAAAGCAGACTTCAGTTGTTCTGACCTACCATTTTAAAGATGTTATTTTTTGCTTTTTGAAGGCGGGTTTTTCTTTTTTTTTTTTCTTTTTTTTTTTTTTATACTTTTTAGCCATCTTGAAATATATACCGATTAGGAGTTCCGGTGGCCATCTGTGGTCTTCATCATCAGTTCCACTTCACCAAATAGTGCTTTCCAAAATTACAAAAATCGCTATAGGTATTCCTATAAATTTTGAAGAGTTCCGTCGATTCCGCATGGACTCCATCATCAGATCTTCATTTTGACCAAACATTCGGACCAAACGGGAAGCACCAGCTTTCAAATAAAAAACGAATCTTCAAAATCGGTTCACCAATCGAAAGTTCTGAGGTAACAAGCATAAAAAAACAAACAGACGAATTGAGAATCTTCTCCTTTTTTTGAAGTCGGTTAAAAATCTAGAGGTGTCACAACCATGTAAAAAATAATGTGTATTTTTTATTTGGTCTTTATTTTCTTTTATTTATATCATAACTAGTATTTGTTTTTTGGGAGGCGATGCAAAACTATGAACAGAACATTATTTAAAAATTTAAAGCAAATCGCTTGAATACATCCCGAAAAACAGTACATCAAAAAAAAACATAAAGTAATCATAAGTCGAGAACTCTCACAATTAAGATGTTGATACTCAGCATAAATATTCTTCACTATAAGAGGTACTCACAAAAAAAACCCGAGCCCATTTGATGTAAGGGCCGACTTACTATGCAAACCCGACTATGGCCCTTAGGGAATCATTTTTCCCTCCATATCTCATTAAATATTGATCCCAGCAAAAAAGAGTCTTGAATCATTTTTGCAGAGAACTTTATGTAGATTAATTATGTAATGGATCATTTTTGCTATGGGCCACCGTTTACGAATTATTTACGAAAATCTAAAAAAAAGGACCTTTACAACCCCCTCCACCCGTTAGCTCCAACCCCATCCATCAGTACTTTTAGTATGTGGTTTTAAACACCATTCCCTACAACTATGCCAAAAGTGTTCGTTGCATAGGCTAAAACGCTCCAAAGCTCTTTTGTATTCAAATATATTACACCGCCCTCTCTTGGAATATTTCGAAGCAATCTTATTTTAAAAATGATGTAAGGCGCAACATTTGTTCAACACCAATCGTGCCCGTAAGCTGGAAACGTCCGGTCGATACCAGTTGTGTGTAGGGAAGCTAGTTTGTTTCAATTTAATAACAGCGCCATCTCTTAGTGAACCCACGTACTAGTTACTTAGCTTCTCTTTGACGTAGGGTTACTATGTGTGGTGCATTTTAGCATTAACATAGATGGCGCTTTTATCAAAATTGTTGTAAACTTTCGATATCTATGTTAATGAGAGAGGGCGCCACTATACTAGTTCGTTGGTGGATAAAGTGTTTTATTAACCGACTGCGCGAACCGAAAAGGAGGTTAATTAATAATGACTTTAAAACATAAATAAATGAACAGTCTTTGTATATGTCTAGCCACTTTAAAAAAACAGAGACTTAATCTCAATATTATAGTGCTTGCAATGAACTTTAGCCGCGTATCCACTAGAGGCAGCCTCGTGTCGACCGGCTGCCTCGCTCCGAGGCCGTGCAAGTGGAGACGTTGCCTCAACCTGAGGCACGCCGCGACATAAGGCAAATTCGTCGCCGCGTGCCGAGTTTATTGTTTTTTTACCCTGCTCAAAGGAGCCTCAATGCATTTGATGGAGACGGGCGGGTAAACTGCGCACATTGCGAGTCAAGCTGAAGCTGTTTCCAAATCATTAAATACTTATATTTTATATTTCAGAAACTATTACGTTAGTTATAAATTATAACTAATTAATTTATCTCTAAATAACACGCATAATTAAATGAAGGGATAGTCATGAAAACCAACAATTTGTTTTTTCCACCTGTATGTAGTTTGACGTCATACGCCTGTCATCGGCATGATATGTACGCTCCCTGGAATTTCTCTTGCCACTGTCACAACAACTAATAAAAAAAAAAATGTTATAAATCAAAGAGAGCATACAATAATGGTTCCGTACAACCAGCTACGGAAGCCTTCGTGTGCGAGTCTGACTCGGACTTATTCGGTTTTGTAAATTTTTTGTGGCCCAGCTTACAACGGAAGAATGATGGGCAAAAATGTATGGAACCCAGCCCAATCACCAATAGAATTATAACCAAGGATCGGAAAAACGACCGTCATTTTGAAAACATAACCCTGTTCCGTATAGCAGAGACTTCCTTGATATTACTTAAAAATATTATTAGCTATTTTATAGATTTATTATACAATAATTTATATGTACTTAGCGACAATTTTATTAATGAATGACAACGAAATGTTAATTAGAAAACACAAACACACACACAAACAGTAAACCAATGTCAACGATTGCCCCAATGTGGAGGACATTAAACAAGTAAACTGTGAACAAACTTTTTCGACTCATAAATAGGTCCTAAATTCACGTCGTTATGGAATAACAGGCGAAAATTAAAAAAAAAGACATTCTTTTTGATTGGCGAAAGTGTTTTTTCCCATAACCATTATGGTTTTATTCATTAATAATATTGTTGCTGAATACATATAAATAATGGTATAATAAATGTAAAATACCTAATAATATTTTTAATTAACATCAGAAGGAAGTCTCTCCTGTACGGAGCAGGGTTATGTTTTCAAAATGACGGGCGTTTTTCCGATCCTTGATTATAACGTATGTAGGCTTATTCATCCCACTATTTGCTGTCATTGTTATTATGACGACTAGACTGTGAAGGCTGGGAGAATCGAGATATTTATTCAACCCGCGACGCAAAAAAGAGGAGTGTTATACGTTCGACGTGTAAGTGTGTGTGTGTTTGTTTAAACGGGGTAATCTCTGGAACTACCCGTCGGATTGGAATAAATCTTTTTGTACATGATAGCCAGTTTTATGAGGAATAGTCGAAAAAATCGGTCAAGCGTGAGCCGGATATACGGCAAATAGCATTGCAACGCATGCGCGGCACTGCTAGTGTAGTAATAAACGTTGTGTGTGTGTGAATTTTTGCAGGCTGATAACTCTCTTCTCCGGGGTTTTTGTAGTTTGTCTCCGTATTAGAAAATGAAGCTTATCCTCGTAAGGCCCACCATACTACAAACCGCCAGTTTTTGTCAGTGGGACTTTGAATCTACCAACAAGGCAATAAAGTTCAATTACGTTTGTTCGATAATGCCATATTCGATTTATAAAGAAAGAAAAATGAACTTTATTCCTATTGTAATACAGTTCAAATTAAATGTACATCCTACTGCACACTGGGCCTTACGAGGTTATGTAACTAGCTTTCACGTGGTATAAATTCGATTTTCTAATTTGATTATTAATTATAAAAACAAAAGAAATTCCCACTTTACTTTCTTTGCATTAGAGATTTATTTGAATGGCCGGACGAAGGCCTAAATTGTGGTCCTAGTGAAAAAGGGTACAAGTCGACTTAACTCGTAATAAAAAAGGGTATATACATGAACGGAGTATACGAGACTTAAACCCTTTTTCACTTGATCTTCAGAAGACTTATACCCTTTTTCACTAGGACCCCAGTTTTAAAAGGACCTCCTAGGTCATGTTTGTTGTTTTTGTTTGTTTGGTTCCAATCTTGCAAGTCGATTTTGAACCAGTTCCCGTCAATGGAATGGGCTGAAATTTGGAATACTTGTGTAAACCCGATGACAATGCTATATTATGGCACCACCGAGCTGATCTGATGATGGAGTCGGAAGGTGGCGACGGGATCTTAGCTGTACTTAATATTTCCCCGCCGAGTTGCGGCTCGTTAGTTTTGTCTTGATAAGCAAATGATGTCTGAGCGGGAAAAAGTAAAGTCGGCAACATAAAGCTTGCCCCAATTTTTTTTTTACAAAAACTATTTTTTTTCTTGGCTTTCTTCAAACTGCTTTATACCATTAAAACATTGTGTTATAACCAGAGATCGGAATAGGTGAGCTAATTTGCCTAAACTTGATGTATGTTCATTCAATAATGTATTCCCATCTCACTCACGTATGAATGAATATGCGTCAAGTTTAGGCAAATTAGCTCTACCTATTCCGATCTCTGGTTATAACTAGTGGTGGGCATCTTGTAAGTTTCAAAAGTGAAACTTTCATTTAAATTTCAGCATTATTCTGAAAGTTTCAAAAGTGAAACTTTCACCTAAAATTTCATGCGATATTCTGAAAGTTACCTAAGTGAAATCGTTTAATTTCTGAAAAGTACTATAGTGACATGTAACGTGAGTAACGGAAACATCTCATGAAATTTAAATGAAATTTACTTGTGTCCGAATTATTTCCATCTAATTATGTAACTTTCAGTAGCTGTAATTTTCTCAGTTAAGGAAAGTTTTGCAATGTTTCAGAAATTTCCCATCACTAGTTATAACACCAATAGTAATTAGTATTTCTTTAGCCACACTCATAAGTCCTCTATTATGCGTTCAAAACCCGTAGGCAATGACCAGCATTACCTGTGGTAGCAGATGACAGCGATGACAGCTGTTAATTTTGAAAGATGTTCCAAATTTGGATCTCATTACCTTACATTATTCGATAACGTAATTTCAAAATTACGTTACAGCTGTCATCGCTGTCACCTCCTACCACAGGTAAGGTAATGCTGGTCATTTGCCTTTCGGCTTCTGAACCCATCTTAGAGTACTTATAATATGTGTGTAGATATAGTATTGTACGAGACTCTGCGTAATTGGCATTACGCAACCGTCACGTAAACTACTATTATGGCACCGATGCCTTTTGTTGATAAGGTGGCATAACAAGCACTCATGATGGAGAAGGGAGAATCATTTATTTAATAATTGTACGTGATTTTATAGTTCCACTAATCAGAATGACCTTTTAATTTTAAAATATGTAATATTGAACTGGAATTTAACTAAATGCAATTCAATATAGAATATTTTTTGCTCCATCATTCACTGACTCGTCTGCATTTCGTTGCCAACAACTTTATTCTACTCATCGCTAGATGGCGCTAGTAGGTAAAAATTATATTAATTATTGTCGCATTAAGTTGTGTAGTCACCTTTACTGTGGTGATTTAAAATAATAATAAAATTCATAGTTATGCCTATTAAATGTTTATTAAATCAAGTTTCTTTTTAAATATGTATGAATATGCCTATATAATTTTACCACTTTATTCTACTCGGCGGTAGATGGCGCTAGTAGGTACGAATTTCACTCCTTTAGGGGATTATTTCCGGGATATCCCATGTTTTTCCGGAAGCTATCTTCACAACAAATTCTTTCCTTGCAAGATGTTTACCAATGTAACGTTATTGTTACATGTATAAGACTATTATTAATGTTATTAGAAAAAACAAATATATACAATACTTAAAACTAATGCCATAATCAAATAGTTAAAAATTTACAACCTTAAAACTACATACTAACGTTAAAATGTAACATGAATTCATCGGCGTCATCTTAGCGCTCACGCGAAGCGCAGTTTTAGCGCTCTTGCTAAATAAGTTCTTCTTATCTAAGATCTAGTTAAGGAATGCATTTTTGCGCATCGCCTTCGCGACAGAGCCGATCTGCTACCGAGCTTGAACGCACGTCACGTTAAGATATTTATTCGGTCACTGATACGTGAAGACACCTTACCTAATTGTTTATACGTAACCGGAGAAAATAGTGATCGTCACTGAACGTTCCTCAGTAGTTTAATTGTTTATCGCGAGTGTTGTTGAACCCCAATTTGGGGTCCAAAGTTCGGGCCGTTGAATTGGGTGGAGCACCGCCGCAGCCACAGCCTACACCGACATTCACGCCATCCACCATCTACGATATCTCCGGGACGCCGCAGGGGTACAGTCTGCCACAGTTGCGAGCGCCCGCGAGCACCAGCTACTACGTCCCGTTCCCAGGCGAGAGTACCTAATCCGTAGGGACGGAACCGGGACTGTGTGAATTTATTTTAACACCACGACCCTTAGTTTCTTCTTAACAGTCTCTCTATCCTCTTTTTTTAGTTTTATAATAATTATATTTTTTTAATGCACGAGTCTTTGTCTCTTATTTTTATTCACGTCGGTTAGTAAACCCTAGTAGGAGCTCAAAGAAATATAAACGTGACACTGACCATTCTGCGCTGAAATGGTTTTTATCTCTGGACAATCCATCTGGCAGACTAGCACGTTGGGGAGTAAGATTATCATCGTTCAACTTTGATATGAAGCATCGACGAGGCGTCGATAATGTTATTCCCAATGCTCTGTCACGTGCTGTTCCGGTTGCAGCTATTTCTCTTTCGGACGCAATAAAATCTACTAAGGACGATTGGTACATAAAGACTTATAACGGCTGTCTTAATTCTCCAACCCAGTTTCCAAATTTCATCATTAAAAATAACTCACTATTTCGGCTTTCCAAAACAAAATCACATCTCATGTCAGAATTCGAGTGGAAGGAAGTAGTTCCCATGGAGTTTCACGACCAAATTATTGCTGCAAATCATTCTGTACCGACCGCTGGACATCTCGGCATATTTAAAACTTACCGTCGCCTGTCTTTATCCTATTATTGGCCCGGGATGCACCAGAGTGTCGTTCAGTTTGTAGGATCTTGTTCCGTATGTTTATCTTACAAGCTACAAAATCACACTACATTGGGAGAAATGGGCCGCCCAAAGCAGTGCTCTCGGCCCCATCAAATGATCTCGATTGATTTTGTCGGACCTCTTCCTATCACTCGCAAGCAAAATAGTTATATGCTTGTAGTAACTTGCTGTTTCTCCAAATACTGCAACATTTTTCCGATTCGGCGAGCGACTGCCGATGCAGTCGTTAAAATTTTAGAAGAATCCATTTTCTTAGTTCACGGTGTACCTCAAACCATTTTTCTGGATAATGGAAGCCAATTTATTAGTGCCACCACGGACAAATTATTTAAAAAATACAAGGTGCCTAATATATATTTCACGCCTAGGTACACCCCACAAATTAATTTGGTCGAAAGATTTAATAAATCGATTCTTATTTGTCTATCCACATTCGTTGAAAATGACCACAGATCATGGGACACCTTTGTCCCACAAATACAGTTTGCAATAAATAACTCTGTTAACGAGGCTACCGGTTACACTCCGTCGTTTCTCGTATACGGTAGAGAGCTCGTTTTATGCGGATCGCATTATACCGACACTGATTTGGGTAATGAGGTGCTGTTCTTGCCACGCGAAATTTATGCTGAGAATTTGGGTTGCCTTTCTTCAGTATTCAATGATGTGCAGGCCTCACTGTGGAATGCACATGTAAAGAATACTGCGCATTATAACTTACGAAGGAAACCAGCAGAATTTAACGTAGGTGATATAGTGTATAAGCGTACTTACATTCTTAGTGATAAAGATAAGTACTTCTGTAAAAAGTTAGCACCAAAGTACATTAAATGCAGAGTTATTACAAAACGGTCACCCTTAGTTTACGAATTAGAGGATATGTCAGGCAAAAATATCGGAGTTTGGCATATAAAAGACATAAAATTAGTTAATATTAGATAACATGCCCTCAATGACACCTAGTTTCTAGCATGAGTCACTAGCTCCACCGGCTGGTAACTCGTCGTAATATCAGATAGCGTCAGCAACGTGAATTGTAAAGTTGTTGATGTTTCTCATGAACGAAATTTTGAAAGAATGTATGTAAGATGACAGAATGAATGAGTAAATGCTAGAGTAACTGATGATACGGGTTTTATTTAAGACTAAAACCCTTACCGAGACGCGGGGGTAATGTAACGTTATTGTTACATGTATAAGACTATTATTAATGTTATTAGAAAAAACAAATATATACAATACTTAAAACTAATGCCATAATCAAATAGTTAAAAATTTACAACCTTAAAACTACATACTAACGTTAAAATGTAACATGAATTCATCGGCGTCATCTTAGCGCTCACGCGAAGCGCAGTTTTAGCGCTCTTGCTAAATAAGTTCTTCTTATCTAAGATCTAGTTAAGGAATGCATTTTTGCGCATCGCCTTCGCGACAGAGCCGATCTGCTACCGAGCTTGAACGCACGTCACGTTAAGATATTTATTCGGTCACTGATACGTGAAGACACCTTACCTAATTGTTTATACGTAACCGGAGAAAATAGTGATCGTCACTGAACGTTCCTCAGTAGTTTAATTGTTTATCGCGAGTGTTGTTGAACCCCAATTTGGGGTCCAAAGTTCGGGCCGTTGAATTGGGTGGAGCACCGCCGCAGCCACAGCCTACACCGACATTCACGCCATCCACCATCTACGATATCTCCGGGACGCCGCAGGGGTACAGTCTGCCACAGTTGCGAGCGCCCGCGAGCACCAGCTACTACGTCCCGTTCCCAGGCGAGAGTACCTAATCCGTAGGGACGGAACCGGGACTGTGTGAATTTATTTTAACACCACGACCCTTAGTTTCTTCTTAACAGTCTCTCTATCCTCTTTTTTTAGTTTTATAATAATTATATTTTTTTAATGCACGAGTCTTTGTCTCTTATTTTTATTCACGTCGGTTAGTAAACCCTAGTAGGAGCTCAAAGAAATATAAACGTGACACTGACCATTCTGCGCTGAAATGGTTTTTATCTCTGGACAATCCATCTGGCAGACTAGCACGTTGGGGAGTAAGATTATCATCGTTCAACTTTGATATGAAGCATCGACGAGGCGTCGATAATGTTATTCCCAATGCTCTGTCACGTGCTGTTCCGGTTGCAGCTATTTCTCTTTCGGACGCAATAAAATCTACTAAGGACGATTGGTACATAAAGACTTATAACGGCTGTCTTAATTCTCCAACCCAGTTTCCAAATTTCATCATTAAAAATAACTCACTATTTCGGCTTTCCAAAACAAAATCACATCTCATGTCAGAATTCGAGTGGAAGGAAGTAGTTCCCATGGAGTTTCACGACCAAATTATTGCTGCAAATCATTCTGTACCGACCGCTGGACATCTCGGCATATTTAAAACTTACCGTCGCCTGTCTTTATCCTATTATTGGCCCGGGATGCACCAGAGTGTCGTTCAGTTTGTAGGATCTTGTTCCGTATGTTTATCTTACAAGCTACAAAATCACACTACATTGGGAGAAATGGGCCGCCCAAAGCAGTGCTCTCGGCCCCATCAAATGATCTCGATTGATTTTGTCGGACCTCTTCCTATCACTCGCAAGCAAAATAGTTATATGCTTGTAGTAACTTGCTGTTTCTCCAAATACTGCAACATTTTTCCGATTCGGCGAGCGACTGCCGATGCAGTCGTTAAAATTTTAGAAGAATCCATTTTCTTAGTTCACGGTGTACCTCAAACCATTTTTCTGGATAATGGAAGCCAATTTATTAGTGCCACCACGGACAAATTATTTAAAAAATACAAGGTGCCTAATATATATTTCACGCCTAGGTACACCCCACAAATTAATTTGGTCGAAAGATTTAATAAATCGATTCTTATTTGTCTATCCACATTCGTTGAAAATGACCACAGATCATGGGACACCTTTGTCCCACAAATACAGTTTGCAATAAATAACTCTGTTAACGAGGCTACCGGTTACACTCCGTCGTTTCTCGTATACGGTAGAGAGCTCGTTTTATGCGGATCGCATTATACCGACACTGATTTGGGTAATGAGGTGCTGTTCTTGCCACGCGAAATTTATGCTGAGAATTTGGGTTGCCTTTCTTCAGTATTCAATGATGTGCAGGCCTCACTGTGGAATGCACATGTAAAGAATACTGCGCATTATAACTTACGAAGGAAACCAGCAGAATTTAACGTAGGTGATATAGTGTATAAGCGTACTTACATTCTTAGTGATAAAGATAAGTACTTCTGTAAAAAGTTAGCACCAAAGTACATTAAATGCAGAGTTATTACAAAACGGTCACCCTTAGTTTACGAATTAGAGGATATGTCAGGCAAAAATATCGGAGTTTGGCATATAAAAGACATAAAATTAGTTAATATTAGATAACATGCCCTCAATGACACCTAGTTTCTAGCATGAGTCACTAGCTCCACCGGCTGGTAACTCGTCGTAATATCAGATAGCGTCAGCAACGTGAATTGTAAAGTTGTTGATGTTTCTCATGAACGAAATTTTGAAAGAATGTATGTAAGATGACAGAATGAATGAGTAAATGCTAGAGTAACTGATGATACGGGTTTTATTTAAGACTAAAACCCTTACCGAGACGCGGGGGTAATGTAACGTTATTGTTACATGTATAAGACTATTATTAATGTTATTAGAAAAAACAAATATATACAATACTTAAAACTAATGCCATAATCAAATAGTTAAAAATTTACAACCTTAAAACTACATACTAACGTTAAAATGTAACATGAATTCATCGGCGTCATCTTAGCGCTCACGCGAAGCGCAGTTTTAGCGCTCTTGCTAAATAAGTTCTTCTTATCTAAGATCTAGTTAAGGAATGCATTTTTGCGCATCGCCTTCGCGACAGAGCCGATCTGCTACCGAGCTTGAACGCACGTCACGTTAAGATATTTATTCGGTCACTGATACGTGAAGACACCTTACCTAATTGTTTATACGTAACCGGAGAAAATAGTGATCGTCACTGAACGTTCCTCAGTAGTTTAATTGTTTATCGCGAGTGTTGTTGAACCCCAATTTGGGGTCCAAAGTTCGGGCCGTTGAATTGGGTGGAGCACCGCCGCAGCCACAGCCTACACCGACATTCACGCCATCCACCATCTACGATATCTCCGGGACGCCGCAGGGGTACAGTCTGCCACAGTTGCGAGCGCCCGCGAGCACCAGCTACTACGTCCCGTTCCCAGGCGAGAGTACCTAATCCGTAGGGACGGAACCGGGACTGTGTGAATTTATTTTAACACCACGACCCTTAGTTTCTTCTTAACAGTCTCTCTATCCTCTTTTTTTAGTTTTATAATAATTATATTTTTTTAATGCACGAGTCTTTGTCTCTTATTTTTATTCACGTCGGTTAGTAAACCCTAGTAGGAGCTCAAAGAAATATAAACGTGACACTGACCATTCTGCGCTGAAATGGTTTTTATCTCTGGACAATCCATCTGGCAGACTAGCACGTTGGGGAGTAAGATTATCATCGTTCAACTTTGATATGAAGCATCGACGAGGCGTCGATAATGTTATTCCCAATGCTCTGTCACGTGCTGTTCCGGTTGCAGCTATTTCTCTTTCGGACGCAATAAAATCTACTAAGGACGATTGGTACATAAAGACTTATAACGGCTGTCTTAATTCTCCAACCCAGTTTCCAAATTTCATCATTAAAAATAACTCACTATTTCGGCTTTCCAAAACAAAATCACATCTCATGTCAGAATTCGAGTGGAAGGAAGTAGTTCCCATGGAGTTTCACGACCAAATTATTGCTGCAAATCATTCTGTACCGACCGCTGGACATCTCGGCATATTTAAAACTTACCGTCGCCTGTCTTTATCCTATTATTGGCCCGGGATGCACCAGAGTGTCGTTCAGTTTGTAGGATCTTGTTCCGTATGTTTATCTTACAAGCTACAAAATCACACTACATTGGGAGAAATGGGCCGCCCAAAGCAGTGCTCTCGGCCCCATCAAATGATCTCGATTGATTTTGTCGGACCTCTTCCTATCACTCGCAAGCAAAATAGTTATATGCTTGTAGTAACTTGCTGTTTCTCCAAATACTGCAACATTTTTCCGATTCGGCGAGCGACTGCCGATGCAGTCGTTAAAATTTTAGAAGAATCCATTTTCTTAGTTCACGGTGTACCTCAAACCATTTTTCTGGATAATGGAAGCCAATTTATTAGTGCCACCACGGACAAATTATTTAAAAAATACAAGGTGCCTAATATATATTTCACGCCTAGGTACACCCCACAAATTAATTTGGTCGAAAGATTTAATAAATCGATTCTTATTTGTCTATCCACATTCGTTGAAAATGACCACAGATCATGGGACACCTTTGTCCCACAAATACAGTTTGCAATAAATAACTCTGTTAACGAGGCTACCGGTTACACTCCGTCGTTTCTCGTATACGGTAGAGAGCTCGTTTTATGCGGATCGCATTATACCGACACTGATTTGGGTAATGAGGTGCTGTTCTTGCCACGCGAAATTTATGCTGAGAATTTGGGTTGCCTTTCTTCAGTATTCAATGATGTGCAGGCCTCACTGTGGAATGCACATGTAAAGAATACTGCGCATTATAACTTACGAAGGAAACCAGCAGAATTTAACGTAGGTGATATAGTGTATAAGCGTACTTACATTCTTAGTGATAAAGATAAGTACTTCTGTAAAAAGTTAGCACCAAAGTACATTAAATGCAGAGTTATTACAAAACGGTCACCCTTAGTTTACGAATTAGAGGATATGTCAGGCAAAAATATCGGAGTTTGGCATATAAAAGACATAAAATTAGTTAATATTAGATAACATGCCCTCAATGACACCTAGTTTCTAGCATGAGTCACTAGCTCCACCGGCTGGTAACTCGTCGTAATATCAGATAGCGTCAGCAACGTGAATTGTAAAGTTGTTGATGTTTCTCATGAACGAAATTTTGAAAGAATGTATGTAAGATGACAGAATGAATGAGTAAATGCTAGAGTAACTGATGATACGGGTTTTATTTAAGACTAAAACCCTTACCGAGACGCGGGGGTAATGTAACGTTATTGTTACATGTATAAGACTATTATTAATGTTATTAGAAAAAACAAATATATACAATACTTAAAACTAATGCCATAATCAAATAGTTAAAAATTTACAACCTTAAAACTACATACTAACGTTAAAATGTAACATGAATTCATCGGCGTCATCTTAGCGCTCACGCGAAGCGCAGTTTTAGCGCTCTTGCTAAATAAGTTCTTCTTATCTAAGATCTAGTTAAGGAATGCATTTTTGCGCATCGCCTTCGCGACAGAGCCGATCTGCTACCGAGCTTGAACGCACGTCACGTTAAGATATTTATTCGGTCACTGATACGTGAAGACACCTTACCTAATTGTTTATACGTAACCGGAGAAAATAGTGATCGTCACTGAACGTTCCTCAGTAGTTTAATTGTTTATCGCGAGTGTTGTTGAACCCCAATTTGGGGTCCAAAGTTCGGGCCGTTGAATTGGGTGGAGCACCGCCGCAGCCACAGCCTACACCGACATTCACGCCATCCACCATCTACGATATCTCCGGGACGCCGCAGGGGTACAGTCTGCCACAGTTGCGAGCGCCCGCGAGCACCAGCTACTACGTCCCGTTCCCAGGCGAGAGTACCTAATCCGTAGGGACGGAACCGGGACTGTGTGAATTTATTTTAACACCACGACCCTTAGTTTCTTCTTAACAGTCTCTCTATCCTCTTTTTTTAGTTTTATAATAATTATATTTTTTTAATGCACGAGTCTTTGTCTCTTATTTTTATTCACGTCGGTTAGTAAACCCTAGTAGGAGCTCAAAGAAATATAAACGTGACACTGACCATTCTGCGCTGAAATGGTTTTTATCTCTGGACAATCCATCTGGCAGACTAGCACGTTGGGGAGTAAGATTATCATCGTTCAACTTTGATATGAAGCATCGACGAGGCGTCGATAATGTTATTCCCGATGCTCTGTCACGTGCTGTTCCGGTTGCAGCTATTTCTCTTTCGGACGCAATAAAATCTACTAAGGACGATTGGTACATAAAGACTTATAACGGCTGTCTTAATTCTCCAACCCAGTTTCCAAATTTCATCATTAAAAATAACTCACTATTTCGGCTTTCCAAAACAAAATCACATCTCATGTCAGAATTCGAGTGGAAGGAAGTAGTTCCCATGGAGTTTCACGACCAAATTATTGCTGCAAATCATTCTGTACCGACCGCTGGACATCTCGGCATATTTAAAACTTACCGTCGCCTGTCTTTATCCTATTATTGGCCCGGGATGCACCAGAGTGTCGTTCAGTTTGTAGGATCTTGTTCCGTATGTTTATCTTACAAGCTACAAAATCACACTACATTGGGAGAAATGGGCCGCCCAAAGCAGTGCTCTCGGCCCCATCAAATGATCTCGATTGATTTTGTCGGACCTCTTCCTATCACTCGCAAGCAAAATAGTTATATGCTTGTAGTAACTTGCTGTTTCTCCAAATACTGCAACATTTTTCCGATTCGGCGAGCGACTGCCGATGCAGTCGTTAAAATTTTAGAAGAATCCATTTTCTTAGTTCACGGTGTACCTCAAACCATTTTTCTGGATAATGGAAGCCAATTTATTAGTGCCACCACGGACAAATTATTTAAAAAATACAAGGTGCCTAATATATATTTCACGCCTAGGTACACCCCACAAATTAATTTGGTCGAAAGATTTAATAAATCGATTCTTATTTGTCTATCCACATTCGTTGAAAATGACCACAGATCATGGGACACCTTTGTCCCACAAATACAGTTTGCAATAAATAACTCTGTTAACGAGGCTACCGGTTACACTCCGTCGTTTCTCGTATACGGTAGAGAGCTCGTTTTATGCGGATCGCATTATACCGACACTGATTTGGGTAATGAGGTGCTGTTCTTGCCACGCGAAATTTATGCTGAGAATTTGGGTTGCCTTTCTTCAGTATTCAATGATGTGCAGGCCTCACTGTGGAATGCACATGTAAAGAATACTGCGCATTATAACTTACGAAGGAAACCAGCAGAATTTAACGTAGGTGATATAGTGTATAAGCGTACTTACATTCTTAGTGATAAAGATAAGTACTTCTGTAAAAAGTTAGCACCAAAGTACATTAAATGCAGAGTTATTACAAAACGGTCACCCTTAGTTTACGAATTAGAGGATATGTCAGGCAAAAATATCGGAGTTTGGCATATAAAAGACATAAAATTAGTTAATATTAGATAACATGCCCTCAATGACACCTAGTTTCTAGCATGAGTCACTAGCTCCACCGGCTGGTAACTCGTCGTAATATCAGATAGCGTCAGCAACGTGAATTGTAAAGTTGTTGATGTTTCTCATGAACGAAATTTTGAAAGAATGTATGTAAGATGACAGAATGAATGAGTAAATGCTAGAGTAACTGATGATACGGGTTTTATTTAAGACTAAAACCCTTACCGAGACGCGGGGGTAATGTAACGTTATTGTTACATGTATAAGACTATTATTAATGTTATTAGAAAAAACAAATATATACAATACTTAAAACTAATGCCATAATCAAATAGTTAAAAATTTACAACCTTAAAACTACATACTAACGTTAAAATGTAACATGAATTCATCGGCGTCATCTTAGCGCTCACGCGAAGCGCAGTTTTAGCGCTCTTGCTAAATAAGTTCTTCTTATCTAAGATCTAGTTAAGGAATGCATTTTTGCGCATCGCCTTCGCGACAGAGCCGATCTGCTACCGAGCTTGAACGCACGTCACGTTAAGATATTTATTCGGTCACTGATACGTGAAGACACCTTACCTAATTGTTTATACGTAACCGGAGAAAATAGTGATCGTCACTGAACGTTCCTCAGTAGTTTAATTGTTTATCGCGAGTGTTGTTGAACCCCAATTTGGGGTCCAAAGTTCGGGCCGTTGAATTGGGTGGAGCACCGCCGCAGCCACAGCCTACACCGACATTCACGCCATCCACCATCTACGATATCTCCGGGACGCCGCAGGGGTACAGTCTGCCACAGTTGCGAGCGCCCGCGAGCACCAGCTACTACGTCCCGTTCCCAGGCGAGAGTACCTAATCCGTAGGGACGGAACCGGGACTGTGTGAATTTATTTTAACACCACGACCCTTAGTTTCTTCTTAACAGTCTCTCTATCCTCTTTTTTTAGTTTTATAATAATTATATTTTTTTAATGCACGAGTCTTTGTCTCTTATTTTTATTCACGTCGATTAGTAAACCCTAGTAGGAGCTCAAAGAAATATAAACGTGACACCATGTGTATATTAGTGACAGGTTGCAAGTGCATCGCCTAACAATATTAAAGGTGAAAAACTTAAGTAAGACCTATTGCATGTTGTTGTAACACATAGTTCGACATTCTATCCTCCTGAGGTGCCTTGTACTAAAACTAGTACAAAATACGGCCATTCAAATAAAGATCTAGTGCAAAGAAAGTAAAGTGGAATTTCTTTTGTTTTTGTGACATAACGTCGGTGAAACTGCAAAACCGCTTAAGTAACATTTTTAATGAGGAGCAAAATGTACCTTTTTTCTAAGAAGTTAAGGTTTATTTTGCTCTATAATAAATTTGTTGGTTACGCGGTTTTGCAGTATCACCGACGATAAGATGAAAATGGAAAATTGACTTTATGTCATTCGTAAGAGATTCATATTCCATTGACAAATTTCGTTGTATGCTGGGCCGAAGGAGGCAACTACATGCAAGAGGTCATTTACTTAAGTTTTCCACCTATACCAGTCTTTAAGCCCTTGATCGCCTCTTACGACTTCCACGGGAAGACATGGAGTGGCACTATTGTAAGCCGGCAACCACACGAAATTGCCCAATTATATATCATGCAAACCTCACCGCAGTAAGTGATTACAGGCATCGGCCAACCAGCGGGTTATAATGAGTTTTGAATTCGTATGAAAAATAGTTCCATAAAAACCTACAGCAAACAGAACTTATTTGAAAACCGAACTGGCCACTACAAGCCATATACGCAAAACAAAGAAAATAAAACAAAAGGTGAGAAAAGTAGAGAATTCTCCTTTGGGATAAAGCTGTTTTCGTCTTAGGCGAGCTTAAATCCCTCACTGCACTCAGGACCCCGTTTTAATTCCCTCGCTTCGCTCAGGAATTAACTCGTAACACCCTCACTACGCTCGGGAGTTAAATCTGGATCATTTGCTCAGGATTAAATATCGCGCCCGTGACATAAAACAGTGCTTTATCCCCTCGGTGTATAATCTACTATTATTGCCCAACAAAGTGGGCACGGGAACAGTTACTATTTAAATAAAATCGCTTCAATGGGCTATTAACATTAATATAAAGATAATAATACTCCTAAAGAACTACAAATGTGGGGCCTCTAGGGAATATTGATGCAGGGGTGACTCCATACAATGACTTGTACGGTTCGTGTGCAGGCCAAATTACTTTTTTATGAACTGCCCTAAATCCCAGCCTTATAGAGGCTTATTTACATAGCATTATAGATACATACATACATTAAATCACGCATAGAGGGGTAGTCAGAGACCACTTCTTTCCACCTGCTACGATCCTGACAAATCTCTTTCGCTTCTTCCACATTCATACATCGAGTCATGCATGCACGTAGGTTTCGGGTACTTAAGATCCGGCCCTTTTCCAGTATTTCTCCGATTTGATTCGAAAATAGCATTATAAGAAGTACATATTGTGTATATAACCTAACAGGATTAAGAAGATGGAATATGCTTGGTTTTTTGACGTCGAGTATCTTTTATAGCTAATTATATGGACAATCAGAGGGCTCAGACAAGATGCACTACGCTAACTAACGTTTCTATTCGATTCGTTTTTAAACCAATCGCGTCACTGGAAGATGACGTGATACGAAAAGTCACGTGGTCTATCAGTGACGCGATTGGTTTAAAAACGAATCGAATAGAAACGCTAGTTAGCGTAGTGCATCTTGTCTGGGCCCTCTGATGACAAATTGCATTATTAATTTACTTAAGTATGAGACACAAACTCGTATAGGCATAAATTTGCTCCATATGACTTATTAGACGTTTAATTAAAAAAAAGTATCGATCTAGTTTAAACTAGTTATGAATAGACCCCTTTATATTGTCGCACCGACGTCGCTTTTAATAATAAAAATTCAATCCCTACAAAAAAGTGACGTCACTGCGACAAGATAAAGGGTATTGTTATGAAAAAAACTCAAATACCTAACAAAGTTAATAAATTCAAAAATATACAAAAATCATTTTTACATGATTCTGAAAAGTTAAGAGATGACATATATGAGGTTGGATCTGAGAACTATCGTTAATTTGTCCCGTAGCCAAAATGGCAAAAACGGAACCCTTATAGTTTCGTTATGTCCGTCCATTCGCATTTCACAGGCATTTTTCTCGAAAACTACATGAGTTATATTGATGTAATTTATAACATAATTTCCAAAAATACCTTAATAGTTAACCCCTAGAAAAATCAAAGAATATTTCAAATCCCTAGGTTCATCGGTTTTTTTTTATAAAATTTAATCGGGTGACGTGCTTAGGTATTAAATATTAATATTCCAGTGGATATAAAAGACACAAAATGCGTATGTACATCGATTACTATTTCGTTTGTATCGTGAAAGCAAAATTTTCATAACAATTTTTTTTTTCTCCCGATACTGTTTAAAAAAGACGTATATTTAAATTTCAACTTAGCAAACACCTAATATGACACAAACGTCTCCATTACATTGGGCAAACGCTCTGGAAATACGCCTAAAACAATCAACTTTGATATTTTTAAAACCTCAAAACTCGCCGCCGTCGGATCTATTCACAGCTTACGCTACGAGTGTGAAAAACCCACAAACTCCATACCGGGTCGTTGGCGTGGAATGCGTGAAATTAAAGCTCTCCGAAAATATACCAATGTGTGCAATGCAAGGTCGACACTGCCCGCTGCCCACCTGCTTGGGTGGTTTTTATGTCGGTGTAAGATCGATCGCAGTGATGCGGGATTACTCAATCCCGCGCAGGATCACGCGGGATCCCGCATCTTTGAAATTATGTTATAAAATCAAGACATAACAGATTTTTGTGTAAAAAACAACTTTTATTAAACATTTCTTACATTAAGCAACAGAAATTACTTATTTATTTTATATTAATTAAGCATAAGTAATTAGCAGTGATCGGATCTAGGATGCAATTTAAGTCCGTTATTTTAACATGGATATGAATATGACTTACAATCCCGCGAATCTTTTTGTTACCTACCTTTATAAAAAGGTAAATAACTCGTAATTTTAAGTAGTTTACACTATAACATTAACAACATATGTAATAACTAAAAAAAATACAGTACTGCATAGAAGAACTGAACGTAACTTGCACGTCTTGTCTTTTATGGTATTTTTATTATTTTTATTTGTTTATTAGGTTAACCCTCGACAAAAGTTATTAATTATTAACAATAACCCATTTCCCAAAATCTCGAGTCACATCCATGTTAAGCATAACGTTTGAGGTCGTTCACCCCAATTTGCATCCTAGATCCGATCACTGGTAATTAGTAATCTGTTTTCTTAGATTCATCTTTAAATGTTTGGCATAGTTTAATAGTTTTGTTTAATTGTACCCTTACTCCTAACAACAGTTTTATATTTTGAATTCAGTCTTATTCATATAATGACTAATAATCAAATCACAACTTTCTCTTAGATGCTATACTATGATGGTTGCAGCGCAATTTTTTTAATTTGCGGGATCCGCGGATCTTTGAAGCTGCGGGATCCAGCAGATTAATAAAAGCAGCGGGTTCCCGCGGGAATGCGTGATCCCGTTTTGCGGGATTGCAATCCCTAAGTGAGATGCATATGTGGGTGCAAATCTGCCGTGGGCAAGCGTGCAGTTTATCAATGTGGGTATTGAAATGTAATTGCGTGGCCTTGAAATTTTCTAACAAAATAATGTGTGCGTAGTGCAAGTTCAACGCGGCGGGCTTGTGTGGAGCGGTATTTATATTAAGGGTGTAAGTACAGTAGCGGCAACGAGTGATGGCACTTTTGATAGCTGACAAATAGTGTTGTGAAACACTCCATTTTATTATCGTAAAACATTCAGTCAAGTGCGAGAAGTATATTTTTAAAAAGTTTAGTACGCATAAAAATATAAGGCCATAAATTGTAGATCAAACTCTCGAAATAAACTGTGTGGCTAGAAGAAGACGACATTGTCAGAAATTTGAAATATTGTGTCAAAATATACAAAATGTGAAATTATTGATAAATGAGTGAATAAATAATCATTTCATCAATATGATTAACCTTGTAAGGCCCACCATACTAAAAACAGAGAGTTTTTTGTAAGTGGGACTTTGAGTCTACCATCAAGGGAATAAAGTTCAATTACGTTTGTTCGATAATGCTCTTTTTCGTTTATGAAGATAGGAAAATAAACCTTATTCCCATTGCAAGACAGTTCAAATTAAATTGCCTTGATTATGTACATTGTATGGCACACTGGGCCTTACGAGGTTAAAACGATGAATGCTAGAGTGCGAGCAAATAAAAACAACCTCAAGATGAAGCTAGTTACGAAATGCGTTTCGGTAAATTACAGCGCCAGCAGTACATCACTATTCCGGTACCTGCAACAATGAAGTTTGACATCTGTTCCTTTATACTTGCTGTCAATATTAAGAGATACTTCATGAGCGAGCAAAACTTCAAAAGTGCCATCACTCGTTGCCGCTACTGTAAAAGTATCCGTGCGGCCTACTCATTAAAACATCTTTTATCTTTGATGTGTGTTTCTGCGGGCCTAATATGTATGCGTCTATATCGCTTGTCAAATGTGGATAAAGCATCCGTCACCCTCGTACTTATTTATGTGTCAGATCGTGATGGATGCCTTATCCAAACTTTGTCACGCGATAAACGGAGCCGTATTACGGCCCCTGGGGTCCTAGTGGTAGGTAGGTAAGACTTCTGAGGTTTAAGTAATAACTTTAACAAAAAGCAAGCTTTCAAAACCCGTCTGTTGCTAACCAACTTTAAATCGTTATAAATCCTAAATGATCATTAAAAATGAAAAATGATGAAAGAAACCTAAAGGTGATTTTTAAATCCCTATTCAATGATACCCCACTTGTCATACTTGGTGCACTTTTTTTTTAAATTTGCACAACATGGCGTCTGGTTGCCGCCATATTGAATTTTGATTACTGTCATATCTTCTGTGATACTCACCAGATTAAGACAAATCGATTGACATAAGAATCATCAAAATCGGACGACGGGTTTAGTTTTTATAGTGCCACAAAGGAAAAAACATACATATATCCTCGTAAGGCCCGATGTCCTAAATTTAGGACATCTGTGAAAGTGACTTTTGACTTTAGTTGACTGACATAAGATTCTTTTTCGAACTAACGAAATTTGACGTGGGCCTTACGAGGATATAGGCTGTGAAACACATTACCCTCCTCCTTCGGCAGTCGGGTAAAACGGGTATATATATGTCTACTTGACTCTGCATAATATTTTGTACCCTTTTTATAACAAGCTAAGTCCCTAGGATCATATATATTATGTACTAGTGTTTTTCACATTTGCTTGTTCGCAGACAATTCTGTCCCTCTGCCCGAAGACGAAGAGCTCCATGGTTTCCAACCGCTTGAGGAGTCTTTTAAGGACCTCAAGTTCGCGAACCATGCGACCTGGGAGACCTATGGCAGGCGGTTCCCGGATGTCGATGGCGATAAGGGGCCTGATACAGACGTTGCGTGAGTCCCTTTGTTTACAACTAAACAGCGGTAATCGGGACGCACTTATAGATGAATTGGCGAGAGCGTGGAATTGCATGTGTAGTGGTTGTACCGTTCGCATGCAAAGGAAAACCATTTAAGTTTTATTCTAAATTTAATGAGATTACCCTAAACGAGTGGAATAAGTATGTCCTTTTTTTTTGCTTTTAGTCGCTATCATTTATTTAAATTTTCATCTTTAAGGCTAGAAATTGCTTAGGTATGGGACAGATGAAAATTATATAAATATAGTTCTCCTTATGACTTCTTGATCAAAAATATCTACTGCCGACGGACGAGTAGGTACGTAAGGTTTTCTTACTCGGAGAGGGGAATTTTTTGGTTGCTTTGAATTTGTCACTCTTACTCTCATTCATAATTTTAAAAATAGTCGAGAGAGAAACACCTGTAGCTTTTTCAACTAATTGGGCAGCAGTGTAAAGTGAATTAAAAATTTCATTAGTTCGAGTTCAAAGTATTTATGACAGTTAAAATTATTTGTGTACTTTGACTCTCAATAGGACCAAAATTACTGCTACTTTCTACCATAATTTTTGCAAACTGTGTAACTTACAGTCGTACGTGTCCAGTCAAAATAATTCTGAAAATTGCTACAATAAAATAAGACGTATATTTTAGTGCATTGTAAAAGTTATTTAGAATTTGACGCTGACATTATTTTTGTACTTACTTATTAAATACATAACAATACTCTTTTTATGCAGCTGGTATGAGAAGTAGAGGAAATTTAAATATAGAATGCCTGTAAACACATATTACCACTACATATGCAATCCCACGCTCTCGGTAATTCATCTATACTGAGCATTTTTCAAAAAGTGTGCCATTTTGAGTGACTTGTCTAAATATAAAAAAAAAATGGTAGGTAGGTAGAGAACATCACATTAAGCAATAATTAAATAATATTCTAATGTGTCCCAAAATATTTGTATGGAAAGTTCCTCTTGTGTTACCAAAAACCTACGAATATCGGTAACACAAAAGGAACTTTCCTAACAAATATTTTGGGACATATTAGAATATTATTTAATTATTGCATAGTTTGATGTACTCTATTAGTAGATTCACCTATCACCAGTGATCGGGGAAAACGGTGCAAAACTTTACCAAAACTTGTAAAGCTGACATAAAGGAGAACTTGCAACCAAGCAGGATAAGAATATTATTGAAAAATAATACTATTAAAAATTAAAACTAAAACTATGGCAAATTAAAAATAAATAAATAAATAAATTAAAACTAAAATAAACCTAAATATAACTAAGCTAAAAACTATAAAATTAAAACTAAATAAAAGCTAGAAAAGAAAGGGCCCCGTGGCAAAGTACCACAGATGCTGGCAGCATTTCCTCGTTGTATAGCAATACTTATGCGTTGGCCGAGGAAGCTGCCAGCTCTGTGGTCTCCAGTTGTTTCTATTAGCCTTTTTGAAATGTAATTTTCAATTTAACTCTATATCAGAGACTCGGATTTGGTATAAGGATATTAACAGTTTCATGGCTGTGATGTAAGTTTTGTTAAGTTTTGTTGAAGTTTTGCATCGTTTTCCCCGATCACTGCCTATCACTGTGTGAGAGCCCTCCTTTGAACCGATGTTCGAATTTCAAACTAAAAACCTGTTATTATTTCACACACTTGTATACTTTCGTTTACTCATTCAATCCATTCGTGCCAGCTCTTGTGAATCGACCTGTACCTACCTTTTTATTTATTTGGAGATGTCACTCAAAGCGGATTTTTTTTTGAGAAATGCCTAATAATGTCTGGCCTAAATACAAGATTCCAATGCAACATAAAAGTCCAGTTTAAATCTGATGGATGACATTTGACAAAGAACAATGCCAGCCCCCTATTTCACTATTCTGTCAATGACATGTGACAGGTGACATTTCACTGTACATGGTGCAGCTTATATAAAACCCTTTGATGTATCAGCGTGTTAACTTTGCAATGTATACCGAATTGTCACCCTTCACATGTCAAGCTGAAATAAGGGGCTGATGGTAAGTGGGTTTTGTGATCCATAGATATTTGTTTTCTCAAGACTACAATCTGAATACTAAGAAGAAATGTCTCTATGCTAGATAGTAATAAATAATAATAATAAATATCAGGGGACAATGTCACACAAATTGACCTAAAGTCTGTTCCTATTCAGACTGCCAATGACAATAACAAGTATACCTGACTGTAATTGTCTTTAGATAGAGGATGAAATAGTAATGAGAATAATGTTACCTCTAATTAGTTATTTAAAAAGGTTGAATATATCTTATCACGCTACATCATGTCCTCGGTCCAAGGGTTTTAATTTTTCAATTGTTAATGAATAATAATTATTTGGATAAACGCGCTCATTGCGGATTATTATGATATTATATTATAATATACTCGCCTTGCGGCTCGTTTCATAAACCACACTCATGTTGTAATGCCTGTCATTATGCAACCGTCACGTAAACTACTATTATTGTATTTTGAAATATGACAATACTGAAGGCCAAAATCAAAGTGGTATGTGTTATAATAATTAGGAAATAGCAACTGCATGGATTCTAGAACCACGGAATGCCACCACAATCCTTACCCTAATAATGACTATCACCACTATCAGGATTGAGAGTTTTCATAGCACCGGGTAAAATCGTTTTTTGGAGTGTGAATTAAAACTAAGATTTCGTTTCAGACCACCGTCTGTGGTATCTCCAGCGTGCTTGAACAATGATCCGGAGATAGAAGCCGGGGTGCGCGCGCACCGTCTCATCAAACTAGGCAAGCGGCTGGCCGAGTTGAGGCCTGAGCACTTCGCGTATACGTGAGTATTGGTCTATAGTCTGTGTCAATTGGAATTGGCAAAGATGTAAACAAGTTAGTAGTAAACACATAACCTCAAATATTCACCAAGCGTGTTTTTATTTTAAAAAACATATATTTAATAGTTATTTAATCTAATTGCATACATAATGGCAAGGAACCGACCGGTTTTTTATTTAATCAATTCCTTTTTGACAGTACGGAAGGCTCAGTGGATACATTCGAGGCGCTATGCCACGGTGGTGAACAGCTGACACAAGCGTTAGCGGAACTACAGGCGGCAGCGGCGCCGCGCGGCCCCGATGATGAGCTAGACAGCGAAGACGACGCTCCGCTGCCCGCTCCTATCGTCATATCGGAGGCAGACTTCAGAGAAAAAGGTTAGTTATTAGTAGAATTAGAACCTTTGGTGGCAAATCGTGGTTCTAAAATCCATGGAGTCGCTATTTCCTATTTATTATAATACATACCGCTTTGATTTTGACCTTCAGATTTTAATATTTCAAAATTCATTGATTCATTACAAAACTAAACTAAACCAATTTAAATGAAATTTGGTATTTAGGATATCTCTGCTGTGAAAGCGTTACAAACAAGCAAATATTAGTAGGTATGGCATAACCGGAATAAAAATGTATTTAGTTCATTTTGAAATATGACCATACTGAAGGTCAAAATCAAAGTGTCATGTTTTAAAATAATCAGGAAATAGCGACTCCATGGATTCTAGAATTAGGATATCCCACCAAAATCCTAACCCTAGTTATTATTACGGTTCGGTCTTTCGGGTAGACTGTTATTCTTTATAGGCTAGTGTGTCGACTAGGGTAACGGAACCAGTAATGGACAAGGATCAATAATGAATAATTGATTCTTATTTTGCAGAAAATAAGGGTTATTTTTAGCAACAATCAATTTAGGACCAATATTTGAATTAACAGTTAAGAATCCAACGCTGGTGCGATCAATCTACTTAGAAACAGCTGATTCGAGCATTAGAGCAGCTCCAAGCGGTTTATACGACCTTTTAAGTAATAGGCAAATAAATAATATTATTATAACAGTGATGATTTAAGGGGTGCAGACCCAACATACCCCTAGCCATACTGCCCTCCTAAGCAAAAATGCAATAACTAAATTCAATAGCCAAAGCAGATTCAACTCTCTTCTGTTTGTAACTAGGTTGCAATTTCTACAGATGTTTTGTTTGAGATAACGCCATCATGCTTAGTAGGGCAGCATACCTCTGGGGTTAGGGTGGGACTGAACCATAACACCGTAGTAGTGCTGGGTATGAGGTAGTTTTAGGTCATGTTAGATTTTCAGCCGGCCCAAAGGGCCAAAACACTCAAGAAAAGGAGCTCCGCGTGAGCGGAGCTCCGTCGACTCTGTTAAATTGGATTTTAAAACATTAAAACCTGAAAGCAAATTATAGCAGTACGGTGGTATGGTTCAGTCCCACCCTACCCCCACGGGTATAGCTAGGGGATGGTGGGTCTGACATGGACTTAAGTCAGTTGCAATAACCAAATAGCTGCAATTACAAGACTCCTTACGATACTTTCAATGCGAGCTAATTCAAGCCAATTTTCAACGGATGTGCAAAAACACTGGCGACAGTATTAAAGCCACCGCGAGACTGGAGTCTGTTTATTTTTAATACAAAATACCCGAGGTCGTCGATCCGGTTGATATGACAACGTAGGGAGGTTTCCGGCTTCCGTCTCGTTATTACCTCACAGATGGCAATCAATATGGGGTAGGATAATGTAGCATTCTAGCTATAGTACATTGTTGCAGAGGATAGAAAGTACGCGATTTTTGGACGAGTCATATAGAGGGCCGAAACGTAGTTGAGGCCCTCTAGTGTGCGAGTCCATAAATTGCACTTTCTACCGAGGCAGACATAGTGCTTTTCACAACTACTGAGAGGAAATAAAATAAAAATTCATATTCAAAACTCAAATTTTCAATTATTTTAATATGACATCGCCGCCAATTTTACCATAGATAACTTATTTTAAATCTGGACCCCTATTCTCGTGGCACTCGAGATTAATAAACTAACATGCGAGATGTGTCAACTTCATATAAAATTGTATTTGTTTCGCCATAGCTCCCATGTAATTTCATCTCTAGTGGTTCGAGATTAGGGGCCCAGTTTGAATTACATTTAAAAAAAAAGCAGTGACATAGTTTTTGGTCTGTGTATCTTTTAGCGAAAATACAAATAATATTTTACGACACAAAATGGTGTGTTCTGATTGGTCGATTTCAATTTTTCATTTTAAGGAGCTATGACACAAAAATTGATTGATGGATTGTCATTGGTTCTTAAACTTGGACAACAATGTTCTCGACCAATCAGCAAACACGCCGACAAAAACATTCTTGGTCTGTCCTTATAACTGACGTTTTGTGACCCCAAACAAGACCATCTATGGCCATATTTCCGAGCAGTGTTGTGAAAATATATTAAAAATCATATTCCTCGTAAAAGTTTCAACCTAATTCCACTATTTCCCCTTTGAGAGTTTAACGCCAAGAGGTCTATTTAGGGTTGGCTTTGGATTTAAAGCTCCCTATCAGATTATTGCAAGTACACTTAAGCTTTTGCCACTCCACGGTACAACTCGGAAGGGAAATGGCCCTGGAATGGTATTATAAATTGAAATGTGAGCCTTATGGATACTGTGAACTGAGAACTGTTTGTTATTTAGAGATCGGACACATGAGGGCCCTGCAAAAATGCACTACGCTAACTAACGTTTCTATTCGATTCGTTTTTAAACCAATCGCGACACTGGGACATGACGTGATACGAAAAGTCACGTGGTCTACCAGTGACGCGATTGGTTTAAAAACGAATCGAATAGAAACGTTAGTTAGCGTAGTGCATCTTTGCAGGGCCCTATGGGCGTCATTCATTACTCGCAATAAAGTGGACATGATTTCAAAGACTTATTTTCTTTGATTTATTTATCGAGCTACGACATACCTGAGCTGGAGAGAAGTTCTAAGTGAGCGTTCAGTAGTACACCTCAACGTATATACAACAGGTGTAATTACAACATGAATGTTTACCAGGCTCCAGATAACAGAGGGCTCAGACAAGATTCACTACGCTAACTAACGTTTCTATTCGTTTCGTTTTTAAACCAATCGCGTCACTGGAAGATGAAGTGATACGAAAAGTCACGTGGTCTACCAGTGACGCGATTGGTTTAAAAACGATCGAATAGAAACGTTAGTTAGCGTAGTGAATCTTGTCTGAGCCCTCAGAGTCGTAATTAGATGTTTATTAATTTACAAAAGTTAACTCACCTGTTATCACGCGTCTAGACGGGGCGCACAACCTTGTCGTCTCCCCCCCTGTGGGTCATAAATCAATCCCTCGTGACCCTTATTATCTACGAGTATTAGCGCCCTCGTAAATATATTTTGACAGCATCATCGGTACAAGAGTAAGATACTTAAATACAGCTGCTAGAGTTGCGCCTTTGTTTATTGTTTATTTTAACGTAGATACGTACTTACATAAACTCATGCCTTTATTCAGAGAGTGGGGTAGGCCGAGCTACAGAATTACCTACAACTCTAAAAACTTGTTGATAATTCTGCAACCACATTTTGCACAATAAGGCTAAGATGTTTACCAGCGTATTAGTGACAGGTTGTAAGCCCATCGCCTAACAGTACTTACTAAATAACTTTCTTCCCTTAGTGGCCTCTTACGACATCCACGGGAAGACGTGGAGTGGCACTATTCTAATCCGGTAACCGCACGGGACCAAATAACGTAGATTACTCAAATTAATTGCCTATTTGTTCCGAAACTACTGGACCGATTGAGTTGTTTGGTACACATTTGTAAGTCGGTGAATCAAAGACGGACGTGTAACGTAACGAAAATAAATAATTTTTAATCATATGCAGGTTAAATTAGATTTAACAAAATGTTTTTCAAACTATATCGTGTGACATATCAAATGAAAGGGCTTGTTGTGAAAATGTCAAATATATTTATTTTATAATTTTAAGCTAAATAGTTTTGAAGTTATTTAAGAAAATAGGTGCAAATTTACCATACCCCCCTTATCTACGAAACTACTAATAGTTTTCTACCTATAGATTACAGGAAAACCTAAAAGAAGTCTATTTTAAAGTAACATAGGAAAGTTCTCAAAACTTATGGAACTACGCGAGTTTAACTCACACTTGTCGATTATTCAGGCTACCTGTAATTTATTACCTTCTTATGACCATACAAAAGAAAGCCCTAGAACATGTTTTGTATTCGTTCACAACATGAAAACCTGAGAGATAATATTTTACCACATAAAAACATACTTTAGCATACGATGACAGACTTTACCATACAATGGCAATATTTCTAGCTTGATGTTAGACGATTAATGATACCTTATAATTTATTTATTTATTTATTGTACTAAAACTAGTACAAAATACGGCCACTCAAATAAAGATCTAGTGCAAAGAAAGTAAAGTGTAATTTCTTTTGTTATTATGACATAAAATGAAATTGGAAAATTGACTTTATGTCATTCACAATAGATTCATATTCCATTGACAAATTTCGTTGTATGCTGGGCCGTAGGCTATTTATTGCATTTTGCACAAAATAAACTTAATTCTAAGTACAACCCTGTTAGGGCATTGCAATGCGCAATTTAACACAATTTCATAGTAGGTAGGTAAATTAAGTACAAACAATACATTAGTGCAGTAGTTAACAAATTAATAACACGATACTAAATCGAATACATTTCCTGATCGATAATCGAAAAAAAATGCGATTTTAATTAGCATCATCACTAAATTTGCTAATTGACATCTGACAAAGACCCAATAAGATAAACTGAGTCGTTTAACTTCAAACTCGGATAAGTCCATGCAAAAGGACAACGGAATTTGCGTCTTTTTGCAAACAAATTAAGTTTTAAATTCGTATACCAATTATTATATGACGCGCGGGTTATTACCGCTAAGTGACATCTGTCAAAGAACCGTTCTCAAACGCCGTCTGGTGTGGTAGAATTGTTTGCCGACGACATTTACCTGTTGTCAATAAATAGACTCCGTTCTTTTAAGTAGTGATTGAATTTTTATTTTATCGACTATCTAAATATCGATGGCATTGTACTTAATTATATGTCATGTCAAACACAATCACTGCTAAAAAGGAATGGGATAAATAAAACTAGCGGGTGCTCGTTGGTTAATCCTGTTTATAATAGTTTTTTTACAATAATTACATCATGTTATCGCATCTCGTATCGAAGTTATGTACCGGTCTGTTCACGTCTGCAAGGATTTGTCGCTCAGTTAATTATTCCACTTATGGCTTTTGACGTAGAGACCTCGTCGTGTTGTTCTCCTAGTCATTATTTTTAGTTTAATGTATTTGACATTAATGTTTTAAATTTTTACATTAGTCATGTTTTTATTTGTGCTAATTCTAATAATTAATATTTGATGCTTTATTACCTTGTAAGTATTATTGTATTTTATGATTGAAAAAATGACCTGCCGGAGTTTCTTGCGGCGCTTCTCCGCAATGATGGTCTTGTCCGAAGCGCTAGTAGATTCACTGTATATTACCGACGTGTAAAAGAGCGAATGTGACCAATTTACTGACTAAATATTTTGATTTTGATTTTGACTTATTTTTAATCAAGAAGTTTTAATACCTACGCTATATTTAAATTGAACAAAGATTGAATAGGCAAATAATTCAATCGCATGGTTGCATAATATAAACAATAACCCCCTTACTAATAAACGTTGAGTGACGGTGGTATAGCTATACAATGTTTTGTCCTTATCTGTCATTGTGACATTTGAATTTGACAGATAAGGACAAAACATTGTATAGCTATACCACCGTTACTCAACGTTTATTAGTAAGGGGGTAAACATCGATTTAGACTGTCGATAAAATAACACTCAACTCTACAGAAAGGCGACGTCGGTGTCCCAAGATAACTGTATTAATAAAGACAGGTTTGATCGGACTAACAATATAATTTCAAATACGATGAAAGTGCCCTGACCAGAGTCTCTAGCTGACAGTTAACGATTCTATTAAATATTAAGAAGCCTGTAATGAAGGTATGACGTGGGCGCTTCTCTGAAGGATTGGCCGAAGATTGCCACAGAGCGGGACACTATGTTAGACTAATTAATAATAATAATAACTTATCTGGTTAAATACATTTATGGACTCAAAAGAAATATTACATACGATAATAATAGTAACTATTCGTGAGCGTCTATATAAACAGTTGTAAAAATAAAAACAAAACAAAAAATTTAGGTAGGTACTAACAAATTATTCTCAAGCGTATATATATAGTACATTGTTGCAAAGGATAGAAAGTACGCGATTTTTGGACGAGTCATATAGAGGGCTGAAACGTAGTTGAGACATTTAAAAAAAAGCAGTGACATAGTTTTAGCAAAAATACACCTAATATTTTATGACACAAAATGGTGTGTTCTGATTGGTCGATTTAAATTTTTCATTTTAAGGAGCTATGAAACAAAAATTTATTGATTGATTTTCATTGGTTCTTAAAATTGGACAACAATGTTCTCGACCAATCAGCAAACACGCGGACAAAAACATTCTTGGTCTGTCCTTATAAGTGACGTTTTGTGACCCCAAACAAGACCATCTATGGCCATATTTCCGAGCAGTGTTGTGAAAAATAAATAGTTGTAAAAATATCATTTAGGTAGGTGCCAACAAACTATTCGTGAGCGTCTATATAAACAGTTCTAAAAAATCGTTTAGGTACAAAACAGACAGTAACACCACAGGGAAATTTATATAATTAATGCATTTTTTAAAGTAATGACAGGTACTTAGTGAACTATTTGTCACTAGGCGGCCAGCGGCCGGTCGATTACAGAGCGCCAGATAAGCCGTTGTGAATGCCAGGGACGTATTTATGTACTTATAGCGAAGAGTCTCGACCAACACCTCAAGAGACTCTCGCTAGATGGCTGTATCAAGGGCCAGATACAGAAGGCAGTACTCCTCGCCACGGCACGCATTGTGAGGAGGTTCCGCTCTGCAGCCCTAATCACCGTTGTTATAGCTTTTCAAAAATAGTACATTACTTAACAAGGGCTGTAAAAGAAAGAAAGCCCGAAATCGCAGGTATTTGAGACCCGAGCCGTAGGCGAGGGTTGTAAATATGCGATAGAGGGCTTTCTTTTTTACTGCCCGTGATGAGTACACAATTTTGCCAGGTTGGCCAGGTGTTACGTAAATGATTTTTCTCTATAGTTTTTTTACATAAATCAGCTTTTATTGAAGCTGTAACTACACTCATGAATATTCCCTATTCAATGAAAATGATTTGCATACAAAATTGTCCACAAGTCTATGTGAGATTGTAGCCAGTCAACAATAAAAAATTAGTACCCCGAGATACACGACGGCTGACGCGCTTGTGTAAACAATAGTAACGAACGATATTGTTGCGTGCCGACGTGAGACAGAGAAAAACCTGCCAAGTGCGAGTCGGACTTACACACCGACGGTTCTGGCTGACCACTGGTGCCTTTACCCTATAAGACGGTATAACCATAAGAATAAATAATAACTACACGTAGAAGCGAATATCCTTTGACCAGGCCCCAAATGCCGCGCTTTAAATACCTACTTCTCCCTTCGCCCCGCTACGCCCCTCTGTCTTCCGCACCCAAAGTTAGGGCGGTCACTTGTGAAATATTTTAATCGGTTTATGGATGTGGTATACAAGTTCAGTCACGAATTATTATTAATGTTTTACTTCAACATGGAAACATTGTTGCAAAATGAGTTTTTTACATTTACGTTAAATTAGGTAGGTAATAATACTTTTTGATGATATTAAGATTATCTCATAAAACTCCTTTATTCAATCAATTATTTCTAATTATTTTGCCGTAAATAGTCGTTCACTTTTTAAAACACTATCTTAGTTCAACCATAAACACTAAAATCAACACGAATACGAAAACCAATTCAAGACACAATATCAATATCTTGGTTAATATATATTCCGTGTGTGACGCCCCTGACTGACTAGACACCTCAGGTGTCGCCAGGCGGTAGGTATCTAACGCGCCGAGCGCGCGTCGGGAGCCGGGAGTTTCGCTTCTACGTGTAGTTATTGTTTATTCTTATGGTATTACTTGCAAATTTCATGGCTTCAACGAAAAATACCCTATAAAGTTTGGTTCCCTTGAGAGTGTCGAATTAGACGTTAATTGCGGCATAAACCACCGTATCTTTTTTTTACGTTATATTAGAAGTTTTTGTCACAGCTCCAAGGGACTGTAGACCTGAGTATATGCGGCATTATCTATGTAAAGGGACCTTATTGTCGATGGCGCTTACGCCGCACTGCGTCACGCGACGTGGTATTTATATCGAAGGATCTTTAATAATGGCGGAAGCGCCATCGACAATAAGGTCCCTTATTATAGAATACGTCACATATAGTTTTAATTTCAACTCGATACCTCCTCTCGTTCCCGAGATAAAGGTTCTTGACAGACAGACGGACAACAAAGTGATCCTATAAGGGTTCCGTTTTTTCCTTTTGAGGTACGGAACCCTAAACAACCCGCTATCTATTACGACTAAGATATTTTCAGTTTCACTTAGTATTAAGGGTCCCGATGGGCTTTGGGTACGGAACCCTAAACATAACTATACTCTGTTTCATTCTGTTCAATCCACTCGCGGTTTGAATTTCAACTAGCCTTGGGTTATTCCATCACAAACAATACTCGAGTTAATAGCGGTCACGTTTTGTACCATTCACTGTACGTAACACCGGAACACGGCGGTGGCTGCATAATTAAAAAAGCTTGCGTCATTCCTATGCAATAGGGATGTTAATTCATGCTGAATTACACAATATCATGTAATATTGATTGAAAACCTGGCCTTCTATTCAACACGGTAGTAAATTTCATTTTTGGGACAAGCTTTTGTTGTTGACTGTAATTTTTTGCTATGTCATTATCTGCTTATCAAGACTAAACCAATGAGTCCCAACACGGTGGGTCTACGTTAAGTATAGCGGAGATCCCGTCGCCACCTTCTGACTCCATCATCAGATCAGCTCCATGTCATAATAGTATTGCATTGTCATCCAATTTACACATGCATGCAAGTTTTCAGCTTCATCAGTAACCGGGAAATGGGTCAAATTTAACTTGATTAAGGGCTGAGTTCACCAACCAATTAAACAGATGGTTAAGTGTTAATCAGCTGTTAGGCAATACATTTGACACCCGTTAAACCGCTAACCGTCCGTCTGATTGTTGTTGAACTCGGCCCTAAAGCTGGAGCCCCACTGATTTTTAAATCCCTATTCAATGATACCCCACTTGTCATACTTGGTCGACTTTTTTTATTTTTATTTGCACAATGTGGCGTCTGGTTGCCGCCATATTGAATTTTGATTACTGTCATATCTTCAGTGACACTCACCAGATTGAGACAAATCGATTGACATAAGAATCATTAAAAATCGGACGACGGGTTTAGTTTTTATAGTGCCACAAAGGAACAAACATACATATATAGGCTGTGAAACACATTACCCTCCTCCTTCGGCAGTTGGGTAAAAACCATGTCGTTTTTGACCTATAACCTAATAAGTAATTATGTCATCATATCTATGTTCCTATAGATATTAGTGCTTTCGGCTACACTACTTGATGCTCTTACGGTGAAGGAAAAATATCGTGAGGTCACATTCGAACAGCTGTGTAAGGGGGGGAGAGGGGCACAAAAGATCCTAAAGGCCTTCTGTAAGATAAGATCCTTATCCCCTTTGAAAAACAATGGCTTTTGTGGGTTATGGTGAGAAATATAAAGAGTCTTTATCCATTGTCTTGGTCCCTAATGTCATCATAAGAGATCGAACAAAAGCGTCATTACTCGCAATAATGTGGACATGACTCCAAAGATGTTAATTATAATAATTAAATTAAATTAGAAGATTTCTTACCTGAACGTTAATTTTGATCCTTTGCAGGACAGTAATAAATAAATAATATAAAGACGTGAGGAGTGACCATAAATATTAATCTACTTAAGTTTGCTCCATTAACATCTGTGGATTGCGAAAGGAGCTTTTCACCTCATAAGTTTATTTTAGCTTTGAAAAGGAATAAACTAAACGCGGAAAATTTATAAAAAATACTGTTTATTTGATTTAATAAATCTACACAACAACGTCTTTGTATTATTTATTTATTTCAGTCTGTCAAAGGATCATAATTATTTTTCGGTTAAGTAATCAATGTAATTTAATTTGTTTAATTAAAATAGTTGGAGCCATGTCCACATTATTTCGAGTAATGACGCCCATTTGTCCGATCTCTATCATATTCTTAACGCTGTGAATTATGATACCCGTTATTAACGTGACAGAAAAGATGGCCGAATTACGAATATTGTTGTCGAAATAGTGGATTTGCCTTCTAGGCAAAGATAACCTTTCCTCCGTTGTTGGGTTGTTGTGGATGTTGGCTCAAGTAATGCTCCGAGTATTAGGGTGCGTACTTTTTCGAATCTAATCTGAGAAATATTGGAAAAAAGCCGAATCTTAAATACCCGAAACTGAGGTTGAATAAGCAGTAATAACAACTATTCAAAATTTTAAATTGATTTTCTTAGTCATCATCACCATCATCATGTCAGCCGAAAGACGTCCACTGTTGGACATAGGCCTCCCCCAAGGCTCTCCACTCAGACCGGTCTTGTGCTTTTCGCATCCACCGCGTTCCCGCGATCTTTACAAGGTCGTCACTCCATCTTGTTGGCCTACCTACAGCTCGTCACCCGGTCCGCGGACGCCACTCAAGAACCTTCTGACCCCATCGGCCATCATCATCATTTCATGCGTAGCTTGCTAGAATACGCGACGCAGACTCGGCGTATACACTACCATAACAACTAAGAAGGCGGTTTACTGCAATGTAGTTGTCAAAGCATTCTAAACCCTATTGGTAGCCGCGTTAGATTTAAAATGCTTATAACATTACTTTGCAGTTATCGCGTTCTTTGCCATGACAGCAGCTAAGCCTGGTTTTACACTGTATTTCGCTGCCCGCTTTTCTAAAAGCAAACAGATAGTTAATAGGATAAACGTATTTAGTTCGCGTGTTTCTAAAAGCAAACAGAACAGGATAAATAGTCTTGATCCTTTATTCAGTTGCAACCTCATGATCCTTTATTCAGTTGCTACCTCACGCGTGGCATCTAAAGGCTTACGTAAAGGTATGATTCTGATGCGGCCGAAGCGGACCAGCCATGGCGACTGAATTCATGGATCTTTTGGGTTCCTTAGGAAATATATTTGTTGGCCTTTTGGGACCTAGGTTAATTAGCAACAAAACACTAAAAGGTACATCGAAATTCGTTCAGTATTTTTGAAGTTACTCTCTGATTTAAGAAGTTATATTTGTTAGCAATTATACGCCCAAAAGTACTGATGTGCAAGTTGCGGAAAGTTTCCAAAAAGTTGGAAGAGTTCTAAGAAATTTTCGGAAACGTTCACTAGAAATATAGGAAATTTCAATCCCCATACAAAATTGTGAGAAGTTTCCGAAATTTACCTACATGAAATGTTCCGCGAAGTTGGAATGTTTCCTTTGGCACATCAGTAGATAAAAGACGTGTGGGCGGATATTTTTGCCGGTGAGTAAGGTTTGTTAGGGTAAGATCAGATCCGGTCAAGACCGGATTATTAAAATTACTACTAAACTAACAAAGTTTTTCGATTCCTGGCGAGACGCCTGCCTACGTTATCTTGTTGCGCCCCGCAGCCTGCTGCGCCAGGAATCGAAAACCTTTGTTAGTTTAGTAGTGATTTGAATTATCCGGTCTTGATCCCATCCGATCTTACCCCAACATACCATATACATGCATACTTATTGCTCTTCTAGTTATTTCTACATCTCCTATCCATCCCCTCGACATTACTATTATCCTCGTAAAGCCCACCATACTACAAACAGGGAGTTTTTTGTAAGTGGGACTTTGAATCTACCGTCCAGGCAATAAAGTTCAATTACGTTTGTTCGATAATGCCATTTTCAGTTTATGAACATAGGAAAATAAAACTTATTCTTATTGCAACACAGTTCAAATTAAATTTTCTTGATTATTTACATCCTATTGCACAGTGGGCCTTACGAGGTTATTAGCACTAGTTATTTCGATCTGCATACGAAGTAGTCAGGATTTATTTTGGCCCCTGGTCATTTTAGACGTGTGCCTTGTAGGGTTAGGGGCTTGTGATGACACACCGTGGTTTAATAATCCATGGAGTCGCTATTTGTTTATTATTATACAACGTGTCCCAAAACTCAACGATAAGCCGGCACCAGAGGATGGAGCTGCTTATGATTAGTCGAGAAAAAATAAAAAAGATAAAAAAGATAAAAGAAATTTATTTAGTAAGTAGGCCGCTCGGGCACTTTTACACGTCAAGATACTACCAATACCAATACCAATAAGGAAAAGATATATTTTTTTCCTTATTTTTTCTCGACTAATCATAAGCAGCTCCATCCTCTGGTGCCGGCTTATCGTTGAGTTTTGGGACACGTGGTATACGTACAGTCAAGGAAATTGATTCCTAGACCACTTTGGACTATGCCAAAGTGACGTAATCATTTAATCAATCAAAACGTAAGAGACCTCTTATGATTTTATTTACAGTGTCACTTTGACATAGTCCAAAGTGGTCTTGGAATCAATTTCCTTGACTGTACATAACCTTGATTTGAGTTTCAGTATTGCCATATTTCAAAATACACTTGTTTGTTAACCGATTCGTTGCGTCTTCCATTTTCGAAAACTTTTGCCTGTGGCGGCGAATAATTACTATTTTACAGGTCTAAACTGGCAATACTGCTCAAATGGCTGGCCGTCATTGGTCGAGGTTGTGTCAAATGGAAACTTGTAACCTGTAAATTTTAATTTGTAGCTTTATAAAACAGGCCCCAGGTCCTAATATAACGCGATTGCGCGATCATCGCAAGTTCGCGCGACTATTTGTATGTAAACAGTCATATAAACAGTCGCGCGAACTTGCGATGATGCGCAATCGCGTTCTATTAGGACATTTGATGACACGCCTGGCGTGTCATCCGCACTGAATCGGTTGAATAACTAAACCAGTTTAAATGAATTTTGGTGCTGAATATCGTCCCTTTATTTTCTCGACCTCGTATCTGATCGAGTGGTTAGATAAGAAAGTAGTCTTTATTGTTAAGGGAACATGAATACTTTTCCTATACATACATATTCGATTAGATACGAGGTTGAGAAAGTAAAGAGAAGATATCAGCTGTCAAAGCGTTAAAAAGAAATATAAGTGGGTATAGATATGCATTTTGAAATATAACTATACTGAAGGACATAATCAAAGTGGGGTAAGTGTTATAATTAGGCTTAGGGTTTTGGTGGCATATCGTGGTTCTAGAGTCCATGGAGTCGCTATTTCCTAATTATTATAATACATGACACTTTGATTTTGACCTTCAGTATGGTCATATTTCAAAATGAACTAAATACATATTCGAAAAGTAGTTCATAAAGTAGTTATTTGATACCTACTTATATTTGCTTGTTTGTAACGCTTTCACGGCAGAAATGTCATCCACCCTAAAATTCATTTAAATTGGTTTAGCGGTTTAGTGAATAAATGAATTTTGAAATATTAAAATACTGAAGGTCAAAATCAAAGTGGTATGTATTATAATAAATAGGAAATAGCGACTCCATGGATTCTAGAACTACGATTTGCCACCAAAAGTCCTAAAGGCCCATTTAAATTATACAATTTTCTTGCACATTCCATACAATAAAATTGAGGAAATAAAAAATTGCTCTGTCTAAACCTTAAGCTTGGTACAATTCTTAAACACTTATTGCAACAAAATAATTTCATAGAATTATTGCCGATTCTTGTACAGTCAAGGTCACCAATATGTATACACCACAAAGTCTCAAAAATATGTACACAGACCTTATTACTATGGCAATAAGGTCTATGTGTACATATTTTTGCAACTTTGTGCGGATATTTATTTTTGACCTTGACTGTACAAGAAACTTGCATAATCTAAATGGGCCTTACTCTAGTTATAATAATAAGATTATAGCGACTCCATGGATTCTAGAACCACGGTAAATCACCAATATCGTAACCAAAGTTATTACATTTGACATCCAATAATGGCACGCCACGCTGGTTCGGCCTTTGATCACCATGTATTAATTATACAGGGTGTTACATTTAAATCAGTCAGTATGGGAAAGTCTGAAACTATGAGACATATGAAGATCTGTTCTTAGGAACCATGTCATCGATTTAAGTAACAAAGAAAACTGCATCCATATTTAAAAAAAAAACTTGTACTCGGCTCGGGAATCGAACCCGGACGTTTTGAAAAATAAAACTAACGCTATTTCTATTTAGATATCGATTGTGTAGGTCTTATTGTGAATCATCATCGTCATGTCAGCCGAAAGACGTCCACTGCTGGACATAGGCCTCCCCCAAGGCTCTCCACTCAGACCGGTAATGTAGCGTAGTGAGCTGATAGGCAGTTCTTGGGTGGAAGGCAGGTGTCTCAGCAATATATGTGACTACCGCAACGGCTGTTTTATTTATTGTACATATATTGCTGAGATACCTGCCCTCCACCCAAGAACTGCTTATCAGCTCACTACGCTACATAAATGGTCCTTCGAGCCGGATTTGAACCAGCGACCTGTGTAGCGTAGTGAGCTGATAGGCAGTTCTTGGGTGGAAGGCAGGTGTCTCAGCAATATATGTGACTACCGTAACAGCTGTTTTATTTATTGTACATATATTGCTGAGATACCTGCCCTCCACCCAAGAACTGCTTATCAGCTCACTACGCTACATAAATGGTCCTTCGAGCCGGATTTGAACCAGCGACCTGTGTAGCGTACTGAGCTGATAGGCAGTTCTTGGGTGGAAGGCAGGTGTCTCAGCAATATACAATAAATAAAACAGCCGTTGCGCTGGTCACATGGAGAATGTAATGTAAGAAAAGCTTTTACCGGAAGGAATGACTTTACCAACCTTATAGGTATAATTAAACATAGAGAATATGGTCTGCTGGTGTTGCCAACATGCTGGGGCCTGGGGAAGAAACCCTTATGTAATATTTAACAACAATGTTACTATTTATATGAAACTAAACAATATAAAACAAATCAGTACACTGGTACCCAGCATATGGTATAAGTAAGATACGAGTATGTACCTACATCATAGTAATGCAAAGTTCAAAATAAAATATTAAGAACATACTATTAAAGACTTATTTTTTATTACAAATAAGTATGGTTTTCTTATGAAAGTTTTAACTATATAAACCTCCAACAATCTAAAGGGTTGATATTTGTATGGAAAGTTCCTTTTGTGTTACTGATATTCATAGGTTTTTGGTAACACAAAAGGAATTTTCCATACAAATATTTTGTGACACATTAGAATATCATTTAATTATTGCATAGTTTGATTTTCTCTACCTACCTACCATTTTTTTTAAATTTGGAGATGTCACTCAAAGTGCTTTTTTTTTTGAGAAATGCTCGCTTAGTACAATAAGACATTCTGATAATTATAAAACTATATCCATTGTCTTTGCCCAGAGGCCTGCGTTCTGACTAGGCAAGAGCAGGTCTTCAGGGTTATTTAGTCAACTAAAACTAAGGTTTTTTTTGTCTTATTTTTACCCGTTTTTATGTAAAACTTGCTTATAAATTATACATTATGAAACTCTTTGGATAGACATGAATCTGAGAAAGTTTAGTGACATTTTCCGAGTCCGGCCGCAATCTCGTTCAACTCCTAAAACCCTGAAATGTCCGTACAAGTCCTGAAAACCCTACTCATGACTGATACGCGATACCCCGCAGCTAGGGTTGTCATTTTTTTTAGGAAAATAAAATATATACCTGTGTGACGAGTATAAAATATAAGTATTTTCAAATGAAAAAAGTGTTCTACAAAATTATTTATTTGTTTGAAAACATACTCTTTTGTGCTCTTAGCACACTTTGCTGTAATGAAACTTCACGCACGTTCAGAAATTTCGCTGGATACTTGATTGCGATCCGGTCATGAATTTCGATCCATTCCACGCATAAGTCGGAAATAAAGTATTTTCGATCCTTTTTTAAAGTATAAAGTATACGCTCATCGTTCCGGAATACCAGTATTTTAAAATACCAGTTTCTCAATATATCGGAATCCCAAAACTAAACATTCTAGTTAGGGTATCGTTTATTATCTTCACCCAATATTTCGAAATGGGTTTTTTGAGAACCTGGTAAATAGAGTAATTTGGTATTTTAAAATACTAGTATTTCGGGAATGAGCGAAAGTACAATAAAGCAAAATAACTTAAGATACGTCATTATAAAGTATGGTTGGCAACCCTACCTGCAGCGTTGAGCTCACATCAAAGCGATACAAAAGGCCACCATCGAAAATCAGACTGCATTTAATTATGTTCGAGCATCTCCAATAACAAAGCCATTTTGAGGGATTCATTTCATTGAGTCGACGAGTCCGTCTGTCATTTTATCCGAAGTAATTAGCTTTTGATACGCGCTGGGGCTATAGTTATCACCAGGGCTCGATTAAATCATGCGGATGACTTCAAACCACTCATAGGTGATTTCCAGACATAGGGGGCAAAATTTTACCCGTGGTAGTAGGTGACAGTGATGACAGCTGCAACGTAATTTCATTACGTTATCGAATATTGTAAGGTAATGAGATCCAAATTTGGAACATCTTCCAAAATTAACAGCTGTCATCGCTGTCACCTACAACCACAGGTAATGCTGGTTTACGGGTTTTTAATAGAGGACTTATGATATAAATAAATAAAATAAATAAATAAATATCAAGGGACGATCTCACACAAATTGACCTAGTCCCAAACTAAGCTCTAGGCTTGTACTATGGGTACTAGACAACGATATAAATACTTATATAGAGAAATATATACTTAAATACATAGAAAACATCCACGACTCGGGAACAAATACTCGTGCTCATCACACAAATATCTGCCCTTACCGGGATTTGAACCCAGGACCGCTAGCTTCGTAGGCAGGGTCACTACCAACTAGGCTAGCACGTCGTCATATGAGTGTAGATAAACTACTATTACGTACCTACTATGAAAGAAGATATCATAAATCGTCTAAAATCACGCTAGAGCTGTTGCCATCGTATGGTAAAGTCTAGATAGGTGTTTTTATGTGGTCAAATACAAGGCAATGACATTAAATGATTAAAATCGTATCAGCGAATCTATTTGGTCAAAGAATGAAGATATGGCAAACACTATTCTGCCCTCCTAAGGAAAAAAGGCACATCTTCTATATAAGTTGTATTGCATTTCCAACCTTATTATAACATATGAGAGTTTAAAATGCTTCTATGAATTATTTGCACTTGTGCCTTTTCTCCGTAGGAGGGCAGTATTAACGGTCCGTTTCGCACGTAGGTAGTAATAGTACATTATTGCCTAGGCATGGAAGTAGGCAATTGCGGGCCGAGTATTGGATTAAACGGACGAGCTTGCGAGTCCGTTTAAAAATACGAAGCCCGCAATTGCTGTTCCTGCCGAGGCAAATATAGTGCTTTTCTCAAAAATCGCAAGAAAAAATTTGTGTTGGAGTCAAATCTTCATCGCTTGAACTCATTTTTTGAATTGCTACAAACAGAAACTTCATGTGAAAAAACCATCACTCCTTACCGCCTTTTTGTTTATGACAAGGAGAAACGCAATTCTTGTTCAAAAAAAAAATATAAGCTATTCCAGGCACAAATAAAAAAGTTATGATTCGAGTAAAATTTGGATTTATAAGACTTGTGCCCTCATTTTATTACGGACCTTTTCACTTTTTAAAAAGTTACAAGATAGATAGTAATGGAATTTGTATGCAACATTGCGGGCTTGTTTAGCGAGCACGCAATGTTTTTTTTTTTAAATTTGAGAGCTGTCAGTAAACTATGTACTTCGCGTCTCAATATGTAGATAGGAATGTCAACATTTCCGGACATTTTTGAGAAAAAGTAGTTGAATTATTTTGTGTTGAGTTCCATGAAATATGTGCACAGTTTTTAAAAATGCGTAATACAATAATTATGGTGTTTTTAAATTAATTTACAATAAATACGTATTTTTAACCGACTTCAAAAAAGGAGGAGGTTATACGTTCCACTGTATGTATTTTTTTTTAATGTATGTTCACCGATTACTTCTTCAATTGTCGACAGATTTCAAAAATTTTTTTTTGGTTTGATAGAGTATACTTTCGCGGTGGTCCCATTGTCACCAAATCTGAATCTGATGAGAGGATCCGTGAGGAATTGAGGGAACTCCTCAAATATTGTAGGCAAACATATAGCGATTTTAGTATTTTTAGTAACAAGTCCGGCATTTGCATTCAGAAAGTATCATTTGGTGAAGTGGAACTGATGATGAAGACCACAGATGGCCACCGGAACTCCTTAACGGTACCGATTTCAAGGTTGGCGATAAGATATCTCGATTAAGATAGTTGAGCGACTACAACGAAGAATATTTAAAATTGTAGGCACCTAATAGGTTAGTCCAACTGAAGTCGGCGACCACAATATTTTCAACAAAAAGCCGACATCAGTTGGACTAACCTATTAGGTGCCTACAATTTTAAAGAAGTTATTTTTTTGCGTTTTTGAAGGCGGTTTTTTGTTTTTTAATTTAAAGTTAGTTGACTGCTCATTTGTTTGGAACAACGTTCACGTGAAATTGATTTTTTTATTTAAACATTACAACGATTAGGTACTTTCAAACAATTTTATAATAAGTTTTTTTTTTGGTAATGGCTTTTAAATTTTTAGGTGGCCGCTGTGTCACAGCATTATATAAAAAACAATATTTAAAAAACAAACTGGCTTAGATACAGACACGATGACTAATCGGTAAATAAAAATATGGACATATATTAAAAAAGAAAAACTTCATTATCAATACTCTAATGAGGCTATTATCGCAAAAAAAGAAGAATGACGTACTTTGAAATACTTAATTGGAGCGAAGCTCCATTCTTCCCCGATTCGGATGTTCGTTTGGCCGCATACTCCTCCCAAACTATTAGAGATATCAGGATCAAATTTAGCGCGTAATACGACATCTAGTCATCTGGTTTAGAAAAAATAAAATTGAAAATCGGACATACCACGGAGGAATAATCACCGAAAATCTGTCCCCATAGACTTTCAATGGGAAAAATGGGAAACGTGCTAAAACTTCGATTTTAAGCGGCTCTCTTCGCTTGTAACCTTTTTGAAGCCTCATCTTTATCTTTAGTTACAGACATGATGAGAAATCTGTAGCAGAGCTTACGATTGACAGCTGTCACGTTTGACGTAAGGTTGTTTTCTCACGACATGCTTGAATTTGCCCAATTATATATCATGCAAACCTCACCTAAAGTAAGTGATTATAGCCATCGGCTAACCAGCGGGTTTATAATGAGATTTGAATTCGTATGAAAAATTGTTCCATAGAAACCTACAGCAAACAGAACTCATTTGAAAATCGAACTGGCCACTACAAGCCATATACGCAAAACAAAGAAAATAAAACAAAAGGTGAGAAAAGTAGAGTATTCTCCTTTGGGATAAAGCTGTTTTCGTCTTGGGCGAGCTTGAATCCCTCGCTGCACTCACGAACCCGTTTCAATTCCCTCGCTTCGCTCAGGAATTAACTCATATCAACCTCGCTACGCTCGGGAGTTAAATCTGGAGTGGATTTGCTCAGGATTCAATATCGCGCCCGTGACATAAAACAGTGCTTTATCCCCTCGGTGTATAATGTACTATTGTTGTAGTGTAGTATGTTATATTAGCAAACCGCTTCGCTCCATTTAGACTTGCCCGGGGATGGCAAGTACACCTAGTTATTATTAGGTACAGTCGAACTCAGAAGAAGCTGTAAAGTCGGCATAAATGATCAACAAGGATCGGGAAAACGCCCGTCATTTTGAAAACATAACCCTGTTCCGTACAGGAGAGACTTCCTTCTGATGTTAATTAAAAATATTATTAGGTATTTTACATTTATTATACCATTATTTATATGTATTCAGCAACAATATTATTAATGAATAAAACCATAATGGTTATGGGAAAAAAACACTTTCGCCAATCAAAAAGAATGTCTTTTTTTTTAATTTTCGCCTGTTATTCCATAACGACGTGAATTTAGGACCTATTTATGAGTCGAAAAAGTTTGTTCACAGTTTACGGAGGACATTGGGGCAATCGTTGACATTGGTTTACTGTTTGTGTTTTCTAATTAACATTTCGGTGTCATTCATTAATAAAATTGTCGCTAAGTACATATAAATTATCGTATAATAAATCTATAAAATACCTAATAATATTTTTAATTAATAACAAGGAAGTCTCTGCTATACGGAACAGGGTTATGTTTTCTAAATGGCGGTCGTTTTTCCGATCCTTGATGATCAAAGATGCAAAACCAAACGATCCAATTTACTCGTAACGTTATTACTCCGTAATTGAAGTCTTAGAAATGTTTTCTACGCTTGATCATTACTTTTATAATAAGCTTAAGATGAAAAATTGATTGTCAAGCAGTATCTACTAATTGGTTTTAATTTTTTTCCCATTTTAATTATGTCGACTTTCTATTTTGGTGCCTTAACCTCGTAAGGCCCAGCGTGCAATTGGATGTACATAATCAAGTCAATTTAATTAGAACTGTGTTGCTATAAGAATAAGGTTTATTTTCCTATGTTCATAAACTGAAAATGACACTATCGAACAAATGTAATTGAACTTTATTGCCTTGACGGTAGATTCGAAGTCCCACTGACAAAAATCTCCCTGTTTGTAGTATAGTGGGCCTTATGAGGTTAAGGCACACAGTGTTGCCGCTCCATAGGAGGTAGCGGACTAAATAATTTCTAAGGTTTTTTATTGACCTATTATTTTTATATGGTACAGAATGAAGTATTATAGATAAATAAACTAAATTAATATATATTAGGCACTATATTTTGGAAAATTTAAGAAAAAAAATAAACAACAATTACATAATAAATAAATAAAAAATAAATAAAAAATAATTTATAAATTTGTATATTTTCTGTTCAAACTTTTCGATGGATCTCGAAATATAATCGCTACAAGCTCATCACGGCTTAATTCCAAAATCGTAATTTGAAACACCCAACTCGAAATCACTTAAACGTCTTGTAAATAAACTGTAAAACTTTGACAAGTGTCTAGATAATGTTTCTGTGAGAAAGTACCCTCGTTTTGGCATTATGTGATACATTATTAAAACAAGTTCAATAAATAATGTTTTTATTTGACTGCAACTATTTTTATTCGTTTTTTTCCTACCGCGGCAACACTGTGAGGCAGCTCAATTGTTCTATAACCACAGTTTATATCCCAAAAAAGTTCCGTAAACGTTCTATTAAAGTGTTAGTGATGACAGCTTGTTGTGTAAAGGTGTTTGATAACACATTTTTGCTATATAACTTATGCAGCAAAATTGCACAATAAGTAAATAATAATAATATCACGGGACGATCTCACACAAATTGACCTAGTCCCAAACTAAGCTCTAGGCTTGTACTATGGGTACTAGACAACGATATAAATACTTATATAGAGAAATAAATACTTAAATACATAGAAAACATCCAAGACTCAGAAACAAATACTCGTGCTCATCACACAACTGCCCATACCGGGAATCGAACCCGGAACCGCTAGCTTCGTAGGCAGGGTCACTACCAACTAGGCTATCGCGTCGTCAAGACGATCACTCTATATATTTCTGAAAACTGCATTAAAATCCGTTAAGTAGTTTAAACTGCATTAAAAGGTCTAAATAAGCGAACAGACAGCGGGAGCGACTTTGATTTATAATATGTAAGGATTACGAGTAGCTGCGACAACAGTTTCGTTGTCGTTGGAATGTTCTGTTTATTACGGGTGTATACTTTTCGCTATATCATTTAGTTATACAGGGTGACTGCGGGGTCGTGTAGCCACAAAGTAAAGTAAAACTCACTACACCATTAGAAACATAACGTAATAGATTTAAAAGCGTTAAGAAAATTACTTTGTTTTTTATTCAAATAAACATTCAATTAATACGTTCGAGAAAATCAAGTTAGAATTTGTTTTGTAGAGTCATTCCGCTTTAATAAAATTAAAGTATATTTTTTTGCAATCTGGGGACTTTTAAGGACACCTCAGTAAACATTGCCCCGACTGCATTAAAAAAATATACTAAAAAAAACTTTTTCCGTCCTATTCGAAAAATAAATCTTATTTTTTACTTTTTACCTCAATTTTTTTAACGGCTGTCGTGTTTTTAATTTTATAATTTTTACATTTTATTTTAAGCATTTTTAGTGCCTTGTTAAGCCTGGTTTTAGTAAAAATGTGTTTTTAAACAAACCAACTTCATTTTTTATGTGCTTGACTATGTGCTTGAAGTAATCAATCTAGGTATTTTCTAGTATTTATCACGTTTTCCAGGTAAACCCGTTTATTAATGCTACTATAGGTGTATATATTTGAAAAGGTCACATTAAGGCCTTGCAAATGATACCCATATTGTAATAAATAGAAGACTTAATAAAAAAAATGACATCTTTAATTGACATTTTGACATTTATCTTATTTAAATTTTAACAGTTTAGGTATCCTATGTCACCCGGGAAGATGAAAGGATCCTAACGATACAATTGACATCTAAATCGGCTCAGGCGTTTAGAAGTTATGGTGGAATAAAGAATCATGCATACATACATACATACATGAACCCTGAAAACATTACACTCCTTTTTTTGGGCAGTCGTGTCATAAAAACATGACACGCACAGGCTTCTGGTCTCGTTTAGTGTATCTGTTTGAAAGCCAATGAAATGCATCAGTGTGCAACTCCTTGCGCATGCCTCCCCCCCGTATCAACTTTGGGGTGGGTAGGGTGGCCTGCCCGGGAATCCTATTCAGCTAACCTAGGTGCCCTGGCAAAATGAGCTGCCCTATGCTTTGATTTATGCTGCGGCTCCACTGAGGCGGAGATGAGCGGAGTGGAGCGGAGCTGTGCCAATATTAACCAATAGAATCTAAACTAACGTGCGCAAGGCGCGCTCGACGTGACCGCATGCGCCTTTTATTGGTTAATATTGGCTCAGCTCCGCTCTGCTCCGCTCGTCTCCGCCTCAGTGGAGCCGCAGCCTAAGGATTGCTTTGTGTATTTGTTTTTTAACGCAAAGCTTTATCTTGTCTAGGGGACACCGTTGATGTAGGAAAACATATCGAAACTTTTATGTGGTCGTCTTGCACCGTCTTTATATATACACATAAATAGGTGTTTTCTTTTTCCTTTTCTCCCTCTGTCTCGCTCGTAAGATTTTTGGCATGTTTTCCTGCTGAACTACGCATGTTATTTTTATTATTATAATATTGAATTTAATATTTATTGCTTTAACTAATGCTAGACTAAGTAGTAACCATTGTAATATGTTTAAAAATATGACTGACTGCCGAGTTTCTTGCGGCGTTTCTTCTCAGCAGTGGTCTTCTCTTGGGAAGCGCTGGTAGATTCTAGACGTGTAAAAGTGCCCGTGCGGCCTACCTACTGAATAAATATCTTTTATCTTTTTATCTTTTTTAACGGAGTGCTGTAAAATGAAGTTTTTGAATACGCAATCATAAACATACTAATTATAAATAATAAATAAATATCGTGACGATGTCACACAAATTGACCTAGTCCCAAACTAAGCTCTAGGCTTGTACTATGGGTACTAGACAACGATATAAATACTTATATAGAGAAATATATACTTAAATACATAGAAAACATCCACGACTCGGGAACAAATAATCGGGCTCATCACACAAATACACTCACCGGCAAAAATATCCGCACACTGTCTTTTGTACAAAAGAACAAATATAACTTCTTAAAACAGAGAGTAACTCCAAAAATACTGAACGAATTTCGATGTACCTTTTAGTGTTTTGTTGCTAATTAACGTAGGACCCAAATTGCCTATATATATATTTTTTAATTGTTGTTGTTTTTTCTTAAGGAACCCAAAAGATCCATGAATTATCAGTCCATAGTAAATTCCCTCCTTTTTTTCCTTAGGAAAGAATTCGATTCCCGGTTAAGGCAAGGACATATTCAAAAATCCATAAATGCAGTAATAATTGTTTTCAAAAATAAAAGTAAATCTCCTTTGCGTAGAATTGGCTATTTCCAATATTTAAGGTAGTTGCCGTCCATGCGGCGTTCGTTTTTTCCACCCTGTTTGGGCTCCCATTTTATCTGGATAACTCAATAACTACGCTGAAAGGGAAAACGTTATGAGCAGACCTAGGAATATACGGGGCAAAATTAAATGACAGCTAGGGATTGCCTATATCGATAAACTCAATTATCGATGCTTTTCCCATATACTAAATAACATACCATACCATATTTTGTAAATAAGATTAATTTACGTTGTCTGAATCGTGATTTCCGCAAAAAAAAGCTATTTCACATACCCCTTTATAAAACGAATTATGCAAAAAATACGTTTATTTCTCGAGCTTGTGATTGTTATAATCGTTATTTTAATAATATCGAAATATTTAATATTTCTTTAGTTACTTTTAAATGTGCCTTGTATAAAACAAAACTTTGTTAACATATGTTTCTACCTACCATGTATTTATATACTAAACGTCCAGGTTACGTCTTTCTCAGTCAAGATGGCGCATTTTGCATGTGTGCGCTATCTATCTATCTCTCTTCCTGTTCTTCGTTACGTGACTAGTTAAGAGGCCTGATTACTTTATATTTTTTATTCCACCTGTGAACACTATTTGTCAATGAACCATTTTCCTTTTAATCTAATAAGATATATATAAATGACTGCTTGTGTTCCAAATAAATAAATAAATAAATAAATACTACAGATCGCTCCAAGTTTTGTTTGTAAAAATAAAATTTTATTGAAAGTATGCAAATGAAACAAAATAGCAACATAATTCTGGTTATTCTTTATTTTAAAAGGTTTTTTAACCTTCACTCATCATCATGATATTTTTTTTCCTTATTGTGTAGTTCAGAATTACTGTCCCATTTACTATTGTTAAAATTAACGATCACAATTTGTAAGGAGTAAAAAAAAATTGATGATGATGAGTGAAGGTTAAAAAATCCTTAAAAAAAAAGAATGACCAGAATTATGTTGCTATTTTGTTTCATTTGCATACTTTCAATTAAATTTTATTTTGACAAACAAAACTTGGAGCGATCTGTAGTATATGGGAAAAGCATCGATAATTGAGTTTATCGATATTGGCAATCCCTAGCTGTCATTTAATTATGCCCCGTATATTCCAAAGTCTGGTTATGAGTTAAGATTTTAGCACTTCGAAATTAATTCGCTCATAGTCAGAGCAAATGTGCTGCATTCAGGGCTGGGCAAAATATATGCTTTGCTTTAATTGAAATACGAATTACAAAATACTATCTCGCAAGTACTGATGTACAAGTTGCGGAAAGTTTCCAAAAAGTTGGAAAAGATTTAAGAAATTTCCGGTAACTTTCACTAGAAATTAAGGAAATTTAAATTTAAGAAACGGAAAGTTTCAATCCCCAAACAAAATTGAGAAGTTTCCGAAATTTTCCTACATGACATGTTCCGCAATGTTGGAAAGTTTCCTTTGGCACATCATTACTCGCAAGTATTTAAAATACGAAATACAAAATATCTTATTTGAAATAAAAAATAGAAAATACAGTATTTTAGCTATTTTTATTTGATACACAAAATACTAAGAATAAAAAGTAATCCAGCCCAGTATATACTAAAAAGCAGAGAAAAAGAAGATTAATCAGTAAAACCAGAGTTTCCTTTCATGAACACTAGATTTTAATAGGATTTGGGAAATTGCGTCATATCTTCACGTCGACACTGCCGCAGTGCCTGAAAAGCCGGGTGTTTAACCAATGCGTCCTACCAGTTTTAACCTACGGAGCCGAAACGTGGAACATGACGGTCAAGTTGGCCCACGAACTGCACGTCACTCAGCGTGCTATGGAAAGGTCTGTTGGGGATCTCATTAAGGGATAAGATCCGGAACGAGGTCATACGACATAAGACCAAGGTGACTGATATTGTCCAAACATGTAGCAAGCTGAAGTGGCAGTGGGCTGGCCATGTCTGTCGCAGAACCGACGAGAGGTGGAGCAGGAAGGTTCTCGAATGGAGACCACGCTTAGGCAAACGTAGTGTAGGACGCCCCCCGGCTAGATGGACCGATGACCTGAAGAAGGCAGCTGGCAGTGACTGGATGTAAAGGGCGGGAGATCGCGCGCTGTGGCGCTCCTTGGGGGAGGCCTATGTCCAGCAGTGGACTGCAACAGGCTGATATGATGATGATATGATGAGATTTTTATATGTACTGTCAGACAAACAGCCTATCTTGTTGGAGAATGAATAAAACCTGTTAAAGAAAACAATCTTTCTACTTGTGTTAAATTGTATGAACACATCTTTTTTATATTTGGACAGCGTTCAAGAAAGAAAGAAGCTCTTTGCTCTCTCCATTTTTAGGGTTCCGTAGTCAAACTAGGAACCCTTATAGTTTCGCCATGTCCGTCTGTCCGTCCGTCCGTCCGTCCGTCCGTCCGTCTGTCCGTCCGTCCGTCCGTCCGCAGCCTAGCTCAGAGACTCTTAGTACTAGAAAGCTGAAATTTGGCATGAATATACATATTATTCACGCCAACAAAGTGGTAAAATAAAACATTGTTTTTTTTTTATTGTACCTCCCCTACTCGTCACGTGGGGATGTATTTTTTTTTCCTCTTCTACCCCATTGTGTGGGGTGTCGTAGGAAAGGTCTTTCAAAAATATTGTTGGTTTGTCAAAATCAATTTTTCGATTAAGTTACACGTTTATGAAATATTAAGCTTTAAAGCGCTAATTTTTGTTAGAGTCAAGTGTCCCCCCCCCCCTACAGCCAAAACTACAAATAATAAAAATCTGAAAAATATCTTAAATGAAAGCACATATAATGAATTTAATAGGAAAACTATCACGACTAAGTAGACTTCATTGGTTCTTGAGTTACAAACCGTTTAAATTTTTATACCTACCGAAAACTTATTTGCGGTGTTGGTAAACTGACCGCGGCCTATGTCGATGTATGGGGATAACAGCTTTCCAATGGCAAAGTTAATTTGTTTGTAGTAACGGCTTCGGAACCCTACACTGAGCATGGTCCGACATGCTCTTGCCCGGTTTTGAAGTCTCTGGATGATCACTGTCCCTGTTCACAAAAACAATAAAATCACCATGTTTTTTTCTAGTGGTGCTAGTACTACTCCTGCTCCCAGACAACATTTTGTAATTTCTCTCTAAGGCATGAATGGCAAGATTTTGAATTCTATGCCTCTCATTTGTTATGATGCTATCTGGCAACCAACAATGATATTTTATATTTAGATACGTTATGCTCATACTAAACGCATATAAAATCCGTTGCCAATTACTGACAGTGGCTACGTTGCTATATTTCTACAGACAAAGACGGCAATCCGTAGCGAACGCTATTGTTAGAAAGAGATAAATAGCTGTTTCAAATTGCGTACCCGAATGATGTGGGGTGCCCGCTCATGGCCGCGTGATGGCCGCCACAAAATTTGGCGATGTAAACAAAAAATGTAAAAAATATTTACGGTACTTACGAATGAAATGAGACATCCTTTCTTCCTTTTATAGTTACAGTATAATTTCGGCAGCCTCTAAAAACAGAAGACGGCATTTTTAATGACTTATATTTGTTGCATTTCGGTAATAAAACTTTACTGTTTTTGACGCGTGCGTGTCAGCGGCCACGGCGCGACTGAACGATAGTAAGGCAATTACCTTCCTTTTCGAGGAACGCTTTTGCGCGCAGATGACGTATCTTAATATAAAATATCATTGGCAACCAACGCATTTTATAACTAGGGTGGTAGCAAGATTGCTAAATGAAGGTTAAATGTATTTATGTATGTTAAAATGTATTTCGAAGCCATTTTAAAATACTAACTACAAAATACCTCGGCGTCAGGTATTTGAAATACGAATTACAAATTACATTTTAAGCAAATAATTGAAATACAAATACCAAACACGTATTTTAATTACAAGTAATACTGCCCAACCCTGGCTGCATTGCATTTACTTATCAAATCACGAGTCCACCCTTTTACATTGACTGATTGCATTGTCCACCCACTAATAATCTAGGTAACGGACGCCGGGAGATCCATTTTGGAGATCCCGTTTGATGTCTGTTAGGAAAGCTCTTTAGGGTGTCTATTCGTGATATTAAGTGAAGCGGTGCGAACGGGATGTGGGGAGGAACTAATTGGCGCCCAAAATTTAAGATACGTATTTTTTAACCTCCGATGCAGTCAGGGGGTTTAAGTTAAACGTGTTTACAATGTTATACTTCTTAACCCTTTGCATATCGTCATTGCTCTGAAAAAATTTCGTATGTCATATTTCGTGACGAACGATTTTAAACTCACCTACACCTCGAAATATCAGATACGAGTTTTTTTCCAAAGTAGTAACGATTATATTAATCAAACCGCTATTACAATGGGATTGAGCATGCATATATGTCGTTTTTGAATTATACATGAAATGACATTGTCAATGGTAGAGTGTGCAGATAAATGAAGGTACTTATTTTTGAAAAAAAAGATGTGTTTCATTATGTCTGAAAAGGGACCTTATTGTCGATGGCGCTTACGCCGCACTGCGTCACGCGACGTTGTATTTATATCGGAGCATCGTTAATAATGGCGGAAACGCCATCGACAATAACGTCACTTTTCATAGATAACCTCTCATATTAACTTACCTACTTAAATAAAATGCTGCCAGCTCTGATCGTAACGGTCTTAATTATGTCTGGGTTTATATTCATTTTCTCAAACATGCAATGGAATGTTGGCGTTATGTTAGTTATTTTAGGCCTCAAAGTATCACGTTGCGGGCGGAACACCTCGAGAGAACTGTAAAGGAATTTCATACAAAATTGAAGGCCTAGGCCGGGAAGTAGTTTTTTTTTAATTTTCATGTAAATATGGCGGCTGTGTTTATGAAACAGGCTAAATAGCTGTTTTTTATTTTTATTTACTAAGCCGTGCATCCAAACGAAGCTTTTGCATAAAGGCACCAGGTACCAGGAGGGCAGAAGTTATTAGGGGTGCGTAGCGCAACTTAGATCGCAGGCGATGTAGCACGGGGCGGCGCGCCGCGGGGCGCACCCGACACAGCGCGGATGACATAGCACTGTAGGTTACTTTTAATGTTTGTGCACTCCTAGTACGTATTTGACGTTGTAATTTTTGTTTTAATTTTTTTAATGAATTATATGTTTGAGAAAAGCTATATACATACCTCGCGTGAAAAGGGGTTGCCAGCCTCATAACTATCCGGCCTCTGTAGTAATATACTATTCATGGATTTTCAATTTTAAAATAAATTATTATCACAAGGTAAAGTTAATATTTATGATAAATAGACAGTTTGAGGTGAGGTATTAGCGGGTTGACAATATGTTAAACATCCTTTACGCCTCAACGGTTCCACGTCAAAATCAATGGCTTTGATAACCTTGATAAGTGACTGGAAAACAAGTCTTTCCAAGCGTGAAAGGACGACCCAACAACCATCACTCGTTCACGGGTATGACGCGTATCTTAGCCATTGCCTCTGTATATAAAGCTACCTCCTTAACAGAGATTAGTTGTGCATAATCGTAAAACTCTCTTTATTAGTTATAATAAATATCAGGGGACAATGTCACACCAATTGACCTAGTCCCAAACTAAGCTCTAGGCTTGTACAATGGGTACTAGACGACGGTACAAATACTTATGCACCGTGCCCGGGACGTACCCGAAGGATTTTAACCATCGATTCTAGACCCTATTTGGAGTATAACAATTCCATAGTTAATTTAATTTGAACTTTGTCACCTTAACTTAAAGCATTATTTACTAAGAAATTGATTAAATTAATTTATGTTGTACGTTGATGATATTGCTACTTACAACATGAATCTTTCTTAGTAAATAATGCTTTGGGTTAAGGTGACTAAGTATGTAATTGTTGTTTAAATAATAAAAATCTCGGAAATTATGCGTTATTGGACTACATGTTATATCACATTAAACAGGGTGTCTGGAAAATCTTTGGAGAAATTTTAACAGTAGATATGGTGGATGATTTGGATCATCCCTATATTGGTAACTTTTTTTGAAGTTAATATTTGACTGAGTTACAGGCTAATTTATCATCGCCTTTCCTGACGATGCTCTCAGTGTGCCCCATCTTAACTACTTCATTCATAACAAGTGTCACAACTTAATGTAAATAAACAAGTTGTTCCTTATCAACAATGTTTCTAATCATGGTCAAAAGCTCGGTGTTTAGAACACAGACACATTAATCTGTGATGTGAATGAAAAGACGGTCTCTGATATGAGCTATTATGTGAAATAATTTAAAAATTAAACTTACGATTACGATTATTACTCACTCTTCTCACACTCACTCAGCTAAACTAGCGCTTGTACTCGTACATTAGACTTATTTTACGAGATGATGAATCATGGATTTATGTTATTGATTTGCACTACTATCAAGGAGTAATACGAATAAAAAACACAATAATTAAAACGAACCATTAAATTGTGATTGTGCTTTGACAGTTTGACATAATATTTTTTTAAATCTTTTACCATTGAAAACTTTTTATGAAAAGAGGTTTCTTTTGTAAAAATTATATCGTTCCTACACGTTATGTTTAATCAGAATTACATTTAAAGCTGGCATCATACACGTTGTTGAAAGAGTTTCGTATCCTAGAAGAATGAGAACCGTGTGAGCACAAAACGACAAGTGACTATTTTACGTATATGCGAACACCTCTGGTTCCTAGGCGTTGACGATGCGAGATCGCCCCGCTAACGCAACGCCTTTCTGCACGTCCGTGCGAACGTAGCCTTATTGAATGCTCAAAGTCCGGAACATGGAATGAATATGTATGTGTTATGTAAGTACCAACTACGTACGTATATCGATTCCATGATTCCATGGCCTGGGAAAGGCCGGTCTTTTTTTTTCTCTATGACAAGTGCGATCATACAAATTTAATCAATTATGCGAAGGCCTTTATATTCGGACTGTTAGCTATACCGCGCGACGAATACCATACAGATCAATACGGACAGCAATAATCGGATCGTTAAATTCATGTCCATCCGAACTTTCAGCAGTCTATGACGTAGCCATTTATCAAAGAATTGAACTTGTTCTAGGATACGAAAATCTTTCAACAACTTGTATGATGCCAGCTTTAAAATTTATAGTTGTCATTAGATGTCAGGTAAATTAAATTTCAGATTTTCTAGTCTGAATAAAGAATAATAAAAGTCTGAATTAATTTTGCTGTAAAACAATAAATGGGCTATTTTAGAGCAGAAAAAAGGTAAAAGTTTAGATCTCGACATTAATATGAAACAGACGATACGATCAGAGCTCGGCAGTGCGTGCTCCAACAGATCTAGTGAACATTACAAAACCCGCTAAAGTGTTCAATTGTAAAAACAAAAATACAGTGAGATGCATTAAAATTAATCTTTTTTTTGTAATTTGATTTTGGTTTACATGGGGCGAACTGTTTACATACCATGTAAACAACGTATGGTCTCAGGTTCTTGACCTTGAACTTAGACTTTTGACGTTAGTTACTACGAACATTTGGATTAGTATAGTATCAACATCAAAATGTCGAGGTCAAGATATCGGCTGCGATACATCAAGTAACAAAATGAATATAATTAAATCTTTTTTTTTACATTAACAGAAACAAAAATGAACCATACCCCCGTGATCAGAATCGTGCGAACTATTACCGCGCCAAATATCTCCAAAGGTTTTCCAGACACCCTGTATACTCCAAATAGGGTCTAGAATCGATGGTTAAAATCCTTCGGGTACGTCCCAGGTACGGTGTATAGAGAGATATATACTTAAAATATATAGAAAACATCCATGATTCAGAAAAAAAATAATCGCGCTCATCACAGAAATAACTGCCGGATTTGAAACCAGGACCGCTAGCTTCGTAGGCAGGGTCTCTACCAACTAGGCCAGCGCGTCGTCAAGAACAGCAACCAAAAGTGTAACTACTCGTAACTATAAACGTAGTCAATTTGTTGTTGAATTTGTGGATGAAATAAACGCAAGCGTTGCTTATTACATACGTACATAAACTCACGCCTTCACTCCCAGAGTGGGGTAGACCGAGCTACAGAATTATCAACAACTTTGAAAACTTGTTGATAATTCTGTAACGGCATTTGCACAATTAGGTTAAGATGTTTACCAGTGTATTAGCGACAGGTTGCAAGCCCATCGCCTAACAGTACTACAAGCCTTTATTCCCTTAGTCGCCTCTTACGACGTCCGCGGAAAAAGTGGCACTATTCTAACCCGACAACTATACGGGGTACGGGGCGTTGCAAAATCCAACAAACCAACAAAATCCAACAAAATTATTCGTTGCGTTCTTGTAACTTATTTTTATAGCGATACATTTTCTATTTCGAGCTCTCGCTGATTTATCTAAAACACCCACCGTCATTTATTATTATAATAATTTTACTTTAAAAATATGTATTTACGGAAGAAGTAAAAAGGTAAATAACCTTTTTTTATAAAAGATTAAGCTCTATTAAAAGCAGATAATAGTCGAGATAGCTAAAAGGTTATAAGTACATCACTAAGGGCTTGTTTACGAAGACGCAGGACGTCACGCGTAGCGTTGAGCGGAAAGGTCTGCACTAAATTCAAACGAGAAGCAGTTTTATACGCGTTTGCAACAAATACAGCGTTACTTGCGGCGGAGCCCGCGGATGGCATCGTCGCGTTGCACGCAGCGTCGCACGCGTCAATAACGGCGGTTCCCGCCACTGCGCCTGCAGCGGGGCCCGCGGCGGAACCTTCAGACAGTCTTGTGCTCCGCTACACGCTCGAGAGTCTGCCGCGGATGCAGCGGGGGGCACTGCTAATCTGTACGAGGGCTGCCTTTTAAGTTCTGTCGTTTGCAAAACTCCCGTGATTATTAAAAAAAAAACTAGTATCTTCTTAAAATATTTGAATTTAGAATTCAAAAACAAAAGAATGTCTCGAGATCGGCCGATTCGTTTTAGTACAGCGTCGGTTCAAAGTTGACAAGTCGGTTGTGAAAATGGAAATTTCGAAGGAAAATGTACGTGCGATAATATTTTACAACTTTAAAAGGGGTTTAACGCGTCTTCAGTGCTTTGAAGAGCTGACTACGGTTTTTAAAAATGAAGCACCATGCATCCGGACTGTGGAACGTTGGTATTTGGAATTTCAACGTGGTTGAAAAGTCTTAGTGATAGGCATCGTGAAGGCCGACCAAAAACAGCTGTAACCCAGGAAAACATTGATGCTGTACGGCAACTGATCGTCGAAGATCGCCATGCGACATACCGCGAGATAGAAGCTTCATTAAGCATTTCAGGGACCAGTGTTCAAAATATATTGCATGATCACTTAGGTGTAAAAAAATTGATCTCACGCTGGATACCACATTTACTTAGTGAAAACCAAAAAACGGCTCGCGTTAGATAGTGCCGCAAAACTCTGCGGCAATTCAACCGAGGAGACTCTAAACACGTTTATGACATTATCGGTGGTGACGAATCTTGGATATATGCCTACGATCCGGATTCTAAACAGCAGTCGACTGTTTGGGTGTTTCAAGATGAGCCAAAACCGACCAAAGTAATACGCTCACGGAGCACGTCGAAAAAAATGGTCGCCACGAAAAGTGGCCACGTTGCGACCATCGTGCTCGAAAATCGTAAAACAGTTAATGCTGACTGGTATACCACTGTTTGTTTACTAGAAGTTATCGGCGAGTTCCGAAAAAATAACCCAAGACGTCGTATAGTACTGCACAACGATAATGCTAGCTCGCACACCGCCCGGCAGACAATTGCGTTTTTTAAAGAACAAAACGTCGAAAATTTGGATCACCCGCCGTACAGTTCAGACTTAAGCCCTAATGACTTCTTCACTTTTCCAAAAATCAAGCAACGACTTCGTGGTCAACGGTACCGGACGCCTGAAGAAGCGGTTGAGGCATACAAAACGGCCATTCTGGAGACCCCGACTTCGGAATGGAATAAGTGTTTCGAAAACTGGTTGGATCGACTGAAAAAGTGTATTTAACACTTAAATTGTCTTTAGTTTTTTCGAACGTCAGAACTTAAAAGGCACCCCTCGTACGCCCCGCACCACGCGCCGCATCACGCCCCGCATCTTCATAAACAACACCGTCAACCTACCATACTTTTGATACCTATGATATTTATAAAAAAGGAAATAAGTCCAGAAGCATGTCTTATTGTGCTATTTTGGAATGTAAAAACGAAAGACGCACCAGAAACATTTTCCATGGTGCCGTGTTGTTTTTATGATAGTGTGAGTATTGGCGACAACAGGTCCGATACTAAGCGAAGCTCATGCCACTTCCACTGTTTTTTTCTATTCCGTGATAAAAACACTCGATATAAAGGCAATTCTAATATCACTAAGCGGCTTAACGAATATTCATGAAACCTTGCTAAAAACATTTAAACAAGTCCACGTCCGTCTCTATCCCTCCGTTTTAGAAGCTGCGACGACGCCTTAGATGGAATTCACAGACCCACACGTTTAACTCATAAGTACGCTCTTGTTTACCCGACTGCCGAAGGAGGAGGGTAATGTGTTTCACAGCCTATATAGTGTTACGCCGATGGCATAAGGCGTCTCATCTTTTATCGTTAATTTTGGTGCTTTAGAAGCGTTTTCAGCAGGCTGAAATATCGTTTCAGTCCGTTTCAGAGGTAGCTCTATCACATACCAAATTATTAGATTTTCGACCAACTTGCCGTCGTTTTCAGGCGCCTGAAACATGTTTTCAGTCCGTTTCAGGCCACCCTCTATCAGATGACGCCATACCTGAAAACCCATTTTCAGGCATTTTCAGGACCCCTTATGGGCCTTTGAAGTACATTTCAGTATATGGCAATTTTCCACTAAGAGTGACAGAGATAGCATGATTGGAAAGAGACAGCTATACTGAGAAACTTCCAGAAACGTGTGAAAGAGATAGCATGATTAGAAAGAGACAGCTATACTGAGAACCTTCCAGAAACGTGTGAAAGAGATAGCATGATTAGAAAGAGACAGCTATACTGAGAACCTTCCAGAAGCGTGTGAAAGAGATAGCATGATTAGAAAGAGACAGCTATACTGAGAACCTTCCAGAAATGTGTGAAAGAGATAACACGGAATGAGACGGCAACACGCGGAACATTCCAGACTCATCCAGATCCGTGAATCAAGGTCATTGCGATCGTAAAAACAACAAGGTAGTAAGGCGTAGAACATTCTAGCAACGAACAGTCTCGATCGACCTTGACGGGGCGAAGTACATCGAACATTCCGGAAGGCGTTCTAGAATAATCGGACTCGGGAACTATAAAACGGCGGACACCGGTTGCGACGAGTCAGTCTTTACTTGGAAAGCGAACAGTGCGAATAAGAGCGACCCGAGCGATCATCTGAGTATTCGAAGTTTATTGTGCGATAATTGTTTTGTAACGGTTTAAGTGAGTGCGTAATTAAAGTCTACTTTTGATTATCGGTGTATTCGTGCATTTCTATCAGTTACCTACCCCCACGTACGTAACAATATGTATGTTTGTTCCTTTGTGGCACTATAAAAACTGAACCCGTCGTCCGATTTTGATGATTCTTATGTCAATCGATTTGTCTTAATCTGGTGAGTGTCACTGAAGATATGACAGTAATCAAAATTCAATATGGCGCCATCCAGACGCCATATTGTGCAAAAAAAAAGTCGACCATGTATGACAAGTGGGGTATCATTGCATAGGGATTTAAAAATCATCTTTAGGTTTCTTTCATCATTTTTCATTTTGAATTATCATTTAGGATTTATAACGATTTAAAGTTAGTTAGCAACAGTCGGGTTTTGAAAGCTTGTTTTTTGTTAAAGTTATTTTTGGAGTGTTTAAATTAAATTGTAAATGGAAACATCGCCCTTTACACCTACAGGAGGCGTAATATTAGTATAGCTTCTCGTTTCGCTGTCATCCTACGCGGTGTTACTTCTTTTATGAGTAAGTAGGCAATTGAGAAGACTTAACTGTGAAACCCTATAATAACACTAATAGGATTACAGCCTCGTACCAATTAACTAACTGGTAAAATTTATAAATCTGATGTTATCTATGTAAATTTTTCCGCCATTATTTCGACGTCGTGCTAGCCTAGTTGGTAGTGACCCTGCCTACGAAGCTAGCGGTCCTGGGTTCAAATCCCGGTAAGGGCAGATACTTGTGTGATGAGCACGAGTATTTGTTCCCGAGTCGTGGATGTTTTCTTTGTATTTAAGTATATATTTCTCTATATAAGTATTTATATCGTTGTCTAGTACCCATAGTACAAGCCTAGAGCTTAGTTTGGGACTAGGTCAATTTGTGTGAGATTGTCCCGTGATATTTATTTATTTATTTAAAGATGCTCCGATATAAATACAACGTCGCGTGACGCAGTGCGGCGTAAGCGTCATCGACAATAAGGTCCCTTTACATTAATGCCACAAATAATTATGAAGAAATGGGAAAGCTTATAAAAAAGTGCTATTTCGAGACGAGAAAATTGATTTAACGGAGTATTCTGCCCTACTAAGCATAATGGCGATATCTCAGACAAAACATCTGTAGAAATTGCAACCTAGTTACAAACAGTAGAGAGTTGAATCTGCTTTGGCTATGGAATTTAGTTATTGCATTTTTGCTTAGGAGGGCAGAATTGATCACCGCCTCTTCAATTTTATTTTCAATTTTTTCAACGTTATTAATTCATTAATTGATTCAAAGAAAATCTGCTTGAAGATGTCATTGTCAATAGAGATGCCAAGTCAGTTGTAATTAATAGGAAAATCGGCTCAGGGCGACTTTGTCCACAGTCCTATTTCGTCACCTTCTTAACTCGTCCACAATAGCATGTTGTCAGCATGTAATCCCTAAATCGTCACCTTCCTAACTCGTCCACTTTCTGATATCGTCAATACCCCATTTTGTCTACATTCCTATTTTGACCACAGTGCCAACTCGTCCACTTTCATTTATCGACCTCAGTACTCCTTGGTCAGCAGTGCCAACTCGTCCGCATTCCTGTATCGACCTCAGTGTCAACTCGTCCGCATATTTGTACTCGAGTCTTGGGTGTTCAATATTTTTACTATATAGTTGACGAGTTGGCACTGTGGTCTAAATAAGAATGTTGACGAGTTGACATTGTAGACTAATAAGGGATGTTGACGAATTGGCACTGTAGTCTAATTACGAATGTAAACGAGTTGGTACAGTGGCCCACGTAAGAAAGCGGACGAGATAGGGAAGTGACGATATAGGAATGCTGGCGAATCGAAACAGTAGACCATATGCGAACGAGAACGACTTAAGAAGGTGACGAGATGGAACTATGACCGAAGTCATCCTGAGCCAGAAAATCAACCTTATTGCTGTAGGATGTCAGATTGACTTTGGACCTAAGGTGGGTCACAAATTAAATTCCTTGACTGTACTCATCTAAACAAGACAAACAAACAGTAATGAGCGTGATTATTCGTATTATCTGGCGAAATAAATATCGACATTGCTGCCGGCTCCTTCGCAGCAGTTAACTGATGACCAGCGGCTCTATTCAACACGGTAAAAACAATATAGTATTTGATCTGTTATCGTATTGTCAACGTTTTGATAGCTCTTATTTCCTTGACAGTGATGGCGGCTGACGTCATAACAATACCATAACAGGAAAACTACGATATCGTTTATACCGCCTAGAATAGAGGCGCTGGGCCCTCTATTCAACACGGTAAACACTATATCGTTGTCGACCCGTTATCGTATTGTCAACGTTTTGATAGCTCTTATTTACTTGACAGTAATGGCGGCCTAGTTAAAAACAATACCATAACCAGGCATAGGAATCCAGCGCCTCTATTTTAGGCGGTAAAAACGATATCGTAGTTTTTAACCGACTTCAAAAAAAGGAGGAGGTTCTCAATTCGTCGGGATATTTTTCGTTCTATATTTGAAATTTGACGTAAATTCCATATTAGCTTTGTACACAACTACATGCAAGAGGTCATTCGTCGATCCACAGGAGCGGAACGTGTTCTTGTGGAGCCCTGGGGTAATACCGGCTACTTAGGGGCTACCTTATTACTCAACTAATTACCACTTTTAATTTTAAGATTTTTAGTTTTACTACCCACTATCGTCTATTGTTTTAATGGGGCCTGGGAGCCCTTTGTATCTATCCCGCGTCCCTGGGCTGCAGCCGAAAAAGCCCTAAAATAGATCCGCTCCTGACCATCCCCTTGTAGATGAATATGCTTTTGCTACATTTTGTACTTAATTGATTTATTCTAGTTAAGATTGTAGATAAATGAGTTTTGCCCAGGGATGTTGGTTACGGATATTCGCAGCCGCATTCGCAACCGCGGAACTTCCGCATTCATTATTTAATCCGCATCCGCAAAAATCGATGCGGAGCTTATGCGGATGCGGATCTGTGCAAGTCGCCGCCAGAACAGGGCTGCGGGAGTGCGTGGCGCGTGTGCGCGGGCCTGAGGCCCTAGCCAAGATGCATTACGCCAACTAGCGTTTGGTTCTTCATATCACGTCATCTACCAGTGACGCGATTTTGGTTTAAAAACGAAACCAATAGAAGCGCTACTTAGCGTAATGCATCGGCTAGGACCCTTAGCCTTGTAAGGCCCACCATACTGCAAACAGGGAGTATTTTGTCAGTGAGACTTTGAACCTAACATCAAGGCAATAAAGTTCAATTACGATTGACCGATAATGCCATTTTCAGTTTATGAACATAGGAAAATAAACCTTATTCTTATAGCAACACAGTTCAAATTACCTTGATTATGTACATCCTATTGCACGCTGGGCCTTACGAGGTTAGACGTGTAGGTACTACTCTCATCGATTAATAGGTATATTTTTGTATTACAATTTTGATTAATGTGAATGTGAATCTCAAAACATCTGGATTCGCATCCGCATGTCAATTAATAAGCACCGCAACATCCCTGTAGCCATTCATAAAAAACCCGCCTTCAAAAATGCAAAAAATAACTTCTTTTTATTTTTTAATTTTTTTATTTATTTATTTGGTTTACCAACAATTGTTTACATTCTTACATCAACAATATTATAAGCTAAGTAAGTAGTCTTTAACTAAATGTAACAATCACTTACAGGTAAACACTGCATGCGTTAAATTTCAACAGTAAACATTAATTTAGGTTTAAAAAGTACTATAATAATGCAACAGTGCTCGGAAATATGGCCATAGATGGTCAGACAGACAAGAATGTTTTTGTCGGCGTGTTTGCTGATTGGTCGAGAACATTGTTGTCCAACTTTAGGAACCAATGAAAAACAATCAATCAATTTTTGTGTCATAGCTCCTTATAATGAAAAATTGAAATCGACCAATCAGAACACACCATTTTGTGTCGTAAAATATTAGGTTTTTTTTTTAAAAGATACACAGACTAAAAACTATGTCACTGCGTGCAATTCAAAATTGGCACCTACTCTCGAACCACTAGATATGAAATTACATGGGAGATATGGCGAAATAAATACAATTTTATATGGGATCTCGCATGTTAGTTTATTAATCTCGAGTGCCTCGAGAATAGGGGTCCAGATTAAAAAATAAGTTATCTATGGTAAAATTGGCGGTGATGTCACATTAACATGAATTAAAATTTGAGTTTTGAATATGCATTTTTATTTTATTTCCTCTCAGTAGTTGTGAAAAGCACTATGTCTGCCTCGGTAGAAAGAACAATTTTTGGACTCGTACACTAGAGGGCCTCAACTACGTTTCGGCCCTCTATATGACTCGTCCAAAAATTTCGTACTTTCAATCCTCTGCAACAATGTACTACTTTTAAAATGGTAGGTCAGTCCAACTGCATTCGGCTTTTGGTTTTTAAATATTGTCGAACGCCGACTTCAGTTGGACTGACCTACCATTTTAAAAGAAGTTATTTTTTGCATTTTTGAAGGCGGGTTTTTGTTTTTTTAAACATTTACAAGTTATGTCTTTGATTTTTAATTGGAGATCTAGACGTATTGGTAACTTTGCTTTGAATGAGCTATCACTAATTAAATAAAGATTATTTTTTCTAACTAGCTAACACGTTAGATACATCAACTAATGTGTCAGTTGAATCATAAAATAACTTGCTATACCTACCTGCTATTACCAGCTTTGGTTGATGTAACGCGATGCGACAAGCTGGCCTAGTTGGTAGTGACCCTGCCTACGAAGCTCGCGGTTCTGGGTTCAAATCGCGGTAAGGGCATATATTTGTGCGATGAGGGCGAATATTTGTTCCTGACTCATGTATGTTTTCTTGAAGTATTTATATCGTTGTCTAGTGCCCATAGTACAAACCTAGAGCTTAGTTTGGGACTAGGTCAATTGGTGTGACATTGTCCCCTGATATTTATTTATTTATTTAAATTAGTTGCAATAACCAAAAAGTTGCAATAACAAGACTCCTTGTGTAAACTCTTGCACAAATAAATAAATTTACAAAGGTGTGTTTATCCGTAGGACAAATCACGAGAAAGTAGGTACCAATAACACCAAACGTTGTTAAATGTTAATCAATGTTAATCGACTGTTAGTTCATACATTTTGACAGCTGTGAACACTCTAATCGTCTGTTAAGATGTTGGTGAAATTCGACTTGAAGTCTTGTGAGATATTAATATCGTTTATTTTGTGTTTCGTCGAGTATTATCCAAATTTTCCTATCAGTTGAAAATGCCGCTAGATTGTATTCTGATATTTATGTACACCTTGTCTTCTCCGTTATATTTGGATGGCATGCTTGAATAAATGGTTTAGAGTTTAAACGGTATTAAAACTACTAATGTCGAATTTCACCAACCACTTAACAGACGATTAGAGTGCTAACGGCGGTCAAAATGAATGAACTTAACAGGCTAAATAGCTGTTTTTTTTTTAATATACTAAGCCGTGCATCCAACCAAAGCGTTTGCATGTTTATTTAAAGTACCAGGAGAACAAAGTTAATTAGGGGTGCGTAGCGCAACTTAGATCGCAGACGGTGCGCTGCGGGGCACCGGCGGGCGGGCGGGCGCACACAACACAGCGTGGATGACTGAGCACTGTGAAATTTAATCAATGTTAATAGACTGTTAGTTCATACATTTTGACAGCTGTTAACGCTCTAATCGTATGTTAAGTTGTTAACATCGTAAGGTGAAATTGGTACTAAGATCGTTCGGTGAAATTGGTCTTAGTTTCTCCTCTTTTGTCTCGCAATACCCATTCTGAGCAGAATATCATTTAAGAGTGGAGTTTAATCTATACTAGCCAACTGATATCCGTTGTACCTGATGGCGACTGGACAAAGAACACTTACACAAAGGACGTAATATGAAACTGATCGTGATTCCAAAGCCGGCCTCGCGACATATTGGAAATGGCGGTTTCCCTTTACTGGACATTTACTTTGACGTAACTTAATAGTGCTGGTGTCTCAGCCAGGGCCGGTTTATTGATACAGGGCGTATCAGTTAATATCCGGTATTTTTAATAAGACATCTAAGAGATAGAAACAAATGTTCGTGCTTCACGGAAACATTTCCGCCCTTTTACAATATAAACCTATTTTATTTATGGTACACTCAAAAAAAAGAGTGTCAACAAAGAGAGATTTTGCACTTGGTTGACAAAAAATGATTGCAATAGTTAAGATATTAATTATATCAACCAAAGCTGATAGTTAACGACAGAAATTTCTTAAGTGATTCAACTAACATCTTAGCTGATGTATCTAACGGCTTAGTTGGTGTATCTATCGTCTTGTTAGGCTCGTATGGGACCAAGACGCTTATGCACAACAATCACAATCTTGTTACAAGCTACCAATTATTTTTTTCAGTGTATTCTTTCTTTAAAAAAAAAAACTCAAATTAAAAATGCATAATAAATATTCAGTATATTGGCCACATGACCGCTCTTACACAAATTTGTAAGAGTGAATCTACTAGCGCTTCGGAGAAGAAGCGAAGCAAGAAACTCCAGAGCCTTTTTCTTATATACGAGGGCTGCCTTTTAAGTTCTGTCGTTTGCAAAACTCCCGTGATTATTAAAAAAAAAACTAGTATCATCTTAAAATATTTGAATTTAGAATTCAAAAACAAAAGAATGTCTCGAGATTGGCCGATTCGTTTTAGTACAGCGTCGGTTCAAAGTTGACAAGTCGGTTGTGAAAATGGAAATTTCGAAGGAAAATTTACGTGCGATAATATTTTACAACTTTAAAAGGGGTTTAACGCGTCTTCAGTGCTTTGAAGAGCTGACTACGGTTTTTAAAAATGAAGCACCATGCATCCGGACTGTGGAACATTGGTATTTGGAATTTCAGAGTGGTTGCTCTAGTCTTAGTGATAGGCATCGTGAAGGCCGACCAAAAACAGCTGTAACCCAGGAAAACATTGATGCTGTACGGCAACTGATCGTCGAAGATCGCCATGCCACATACCGCGAGATAGAAGCTTCATTAAGCATTTCAGGGACCAGTGTTCAAAATATATTGCATGATCACTTAGGTGTAAAAAAATTGATCTCACGCTGGATACCACATTTACTTAGTGAAGACCAAAAAACGGCTCGCGTTAGATGGTGCCGCAAAACTCTGCGGCAATTCAACCGAGGAGACTCTAAACACGTTTATGACATTATCAGTGGTGACGAATCTTGGATATATGCCTACGATCCGGATTCTAAACAGCAGTCGACTGTTTGGGTGTTTCAAGATGAGCCAAAACCGACCAAAGTAATACGCTCACGGAGCACTTCGAAAAAAATGGTCGCCACGTTTGTAGCGAAAAGTGGCCACGTTGCGACCATCGTGCTCGAAGATCGTAAAATAGTTAATGCTGACTGGTATACCACTGTTTGTTTACCAGAAGTTATCGGCGAGTTCCGAAAAAATAACCCAAGACGTCGTATAGTACTGCACCACGATAATGCTAGCTCGCACACCTCCCGGCAGACAATTGCGTTTTTAAAAGAACAAAACGTCGAAAATTTGAATCACCCGCCGTACAGTCCAGACTTAAGCCCTAATGACTTCTTCACTTTTCCAAAAATCAAGCAACGACTTCGTGGTCAACGGTACCGGACGCCTGAAGAAGCGGTTGAGGCATACAAAACGGCCATTTTGGAGACCCGGACTTCGGAATGGAATAAGTGTTTCGAAAACTGGTTCGATCGAATGAAAAAGTGTATTACATATCACGGTGATTACTTTGAAAAACAATAAATACCATTTAACACTTAAATTGTCTTTAGTTTTTTCAAACGACAGAACTTAAAAGGCACCCCTCGTAAGAGCAAGGCTCTTGTCGGTTTACACACGTATTAGATAAAACTCAAGCCTTCGTTCCCAGAGTGGGGTAAGCAGAGCAACAGAATTATCTACAACTGTAAAAACTTGTTGACAATTCCGCAACCACATTTTGCACAATCAGGCTAAGATGTTTACCAGCGCATTAATGACAGGTTGCAAGCACATCGCCTAACAGTACTACAAGTATGGCATCCTCCCGGGAAATCCCGGTTCTGTAATTCCTGGAAAATCCCGGGAATTTCACAGTGCCTAAAGAATCGGTACTGAAGATTACATCCCGGTTCTCTCGGTTCTTTCCATAAATACCAAACAAAATATCGTGGCGCGTATCTCATATATCCAATTCACACCTTAGCGACCACGCCGGCACAAGCGGCGACATCGCATCAACATCCATCATATTTTGCGGCATATTTGCAATAATTGATCTCTAAATTTGTAAAAAGGAAGAACAAATAACTTTCTAGTAAGTATTTTACTTAATCAAGATATGTTTTTGCTGAAGAAAACGTGTATGATTTTATTGCATATTTATAAAAAATTAAGTTTCCTAATGTTTTTCAATCGTTTTATACCTCAAATGTCCATGATTGCGGTGATTTGAGGTAAAAAATAAAGAACCGGGAGAACCGGGAATCCCGGTACCGTCCCTGCTTAGAACCGAGAAATGGAAGTCTCGGAACCGGGCCCAGTACTGCATGCCCTATCTACAAGCCTTTATACCCTTACGGCCAAACCCTATATTCAAACCGCGGATAGATAAGCCTTACTACGGGTTAAAATTTGACATTTGCCCATACAAAATGTGTCAAATTTCAATCCGAAGTAAGCCTATCTATCCGCGGTTTGAATATTGGGTTCCGACATTAGTCGCCTCTTGCGACATCCACGGGAAGACATTGAGTGGCACTATTCTAATCGGGCAACTCGGGTTGGAACCTATTAGTGATGCAATATCCCCAACATCTCTCTATCCATCGTCGTTACGCCTTTGAGTATTACGCGCCGCGTTGTAAATAGTGTTGGGCATTAATTGACGGATTATAGCGCGGGTTTCCACGTGGGCGATACCCCCCTCAGTGGGTGAAATCTCCCCTCGGGTGGCGCCGGAGCTTCCCGGAAGCTTGGTAGCGGCGAGAGAAATGCATTTGTGTGAAAGGGGGGGTGGTTGGAATGCATACAGAGGTGGGTAGGTTCTCCCTAGTTAGTAATAACAGATGGATAGGATCACACATTCATAAAGGATTGAAAAGCGACACATGTCCATGTCAGAGGGCTTATGATTGCTGGACGGTTAATTTTTTTACAGATAATTGGACTTTTTTTTTAAAAATATATATTTCTTAATCTGCAATCAGTCGCATGACTATGATCAGATGTTTTGGGAGAAAACGAGATTTATGGCAAGATGGGGCCAGTGCCCTAACTTCCCTTATCAGGCTAGCACAACGGCTCTTTTGAGTCTTTTGACATGGTCTGGTCCAAGTAATGAACTGGTCAGGGGGTTTGGGTGGTTAGATAGGCGTTCCTTGTACCTTGTTGCATAGAATTTCGCTTCTTCAGTGACTGTTGGCATTTCCAGATATTAATGGATTTCCGTGTTGCGAACATACCAGGGTGCAGCAGATATGACCCTGAGAATGTTATTTTGGGCGCGGAAACCTGGAAAGACCACATAAGACACAAAAGAGGTGAAGTTAATAATAGGTTCAGAAACCTATTATGGCTACTTGGCAGACAATCATGCCTATCCCTAAGCAACAAGTTACGAGTGTATTGCTCCATTATAAAACCAATATGGACCTATGGGATCTAACTATGGTCCTCAGCTAGCAAGTCGAACGTTCTCTGCCTCCAACGGACTGAAATTGGGTCAAATGTATTAGTATGGTTTTGGCGACCCAGGACATTATTTATATAAAACTGTACTCATTGAGTTCACTGTTTATAAAAACAATATATAATTATACACTTGACAAAGATGTCAAAACAAATAATTACCTGTGATTGTAGACTAAACAAATTAACGAGAATTCTACGGATCATTTGTTTTCTTGGTGTAAATAAAAAACAAGACTGGTTCTAGAGCGTTCTGTTGTTTAGTCCCGCCGTTCGAGAGGGATTCTATGATTACTGATTACTCTTAGAATTTAATAAAATTATCGTTCAAATGTGTTTTTTATTTTTCTTGCAAATATAGCCAGGTGGTCGTAACGTTGAGAATCTCACTGGCTATGTAAGAAGTTTACATTGCAATATTTCTTTAGAAATTCCTCTTTGAGAGTAAGCCTCTTGCTTGCGCAAACGAGCCTTTTTGTAGGTATTCTGCCCTCCTCAATAAAAAGGACGCATGCGTAATTTGTTAGTCAAAGTGAATTAAACCTTAATTATAATGAAATAAGGTCACTAATACATGCGTAGTTCTATGAGACATACGCCCTTTTTCTAAGGTAGTATTATAACGTAGTATTGTAAGGCAGTATTATAGACATGAACTTTTCTCTCCGAAAAAGTGTTTTCATTTTACGTTCTCGACTGGAACTAAAGTTAGGCGCTTTATTATTATGTATTTTTTAGTAAAACTGTGGTGGTAGGGCGTAAATTGAATGGTAAAATATTTTTTATCGTATTGTTTTTTATTAATCATAATCATAAACGATTAATCATTTATTTGCTATAACGTAGTATTACAATAATGTCAGGTTAAGGTCCTTACATTCTGCCTTACGAAGCAAATAATCATTTTTTTAAAACAAATTCATTAATTATAGCATTACACGTATTAAATTAACTAACCTTCCTTATCATTATAAATAATATATTCATAAAAAAATACAATAAAAAAATAGCCTTGCCAGGTTTTTTGCATTGCAACATTGCCATTTTGTGTTCCCCCATTAATGACGTGACTAATTATATATATATATATATATATATATATATATATATATATATATATATAGTTAACGAACTAGGTTTGTGCCGTGGGCTCCCCTACTACATCTAAGACAGCACGAAATAAATATAGAAAATTAGTTTATACTGGTTTCTTCAAGTTTTTTTGTGCTTGTAGTAAAGCTCCCGAGCGCTACGCTGAGCACGGTCCGATATGAATTCTTGGTTTTTAATAAAACAGCTCGGTCTGCGGTTGTTTGTCGTGTACATACGAGGGTCGAAGTACGCTTTGAAGGTGAACAAATATGCAGTTGATTTAATAAAAGTGTATTTTATTCCTTTGCGAAGTATTTTTGTTTATACTTATATTACTTAGAACTTTTTGAATGGTGGTCAAAATTGAAAAGTCATATTTGTAGGCAATTGTATGGGAAAAAAACAAGTGTCCCTAATTATGTGACCACCACTGTATATTGTTAGCTAACAAGCATTTTTTTTGTTTCAGGTAAGTGTTGATTGATTTGAACCTGCTCGCCAAGGATAATCTCTTTCAGTAAAATCATGTAAGTAACGATAACACCTAGGTTTCGTCATTCACCCGCATCACGTTACCTAACATAGTTTTATTAGTTAAGCAAACTTAGGCAAGTTGAAGACTAACTGTTTATCCGGATGCTCTCAAGTTAGATAAGTGGACTTGGATCGTCGTGCTGTTGACCTATCCCGGGCTTCGGATTCTCATAAGATTCTGAGTCGGTGGAACTGCAGAACCGCGTAAGTAACATTTTTAATAAGGAGCAAAATGCACCTTTTTAATAAGATTGTAAGGTTTATTTTGCTATATCATAAATTTGTTAGTTGCGTTTTAGCAGTATCGCGGACGATAAGCAAACTTAGTTCAACAAGCTGTCGAACAGATCTAGAATGCTTTAGAATTTGATCTGCGCTCCGCTCCGGTGAAATGTTTACGTAACTTTATCTTAAGAACTTTTCTGAGACTAGCTTTACCGATTAATAATGATAATATTTACCGATTATTTTTTTATCAAGAGACAATCGCACACCAATTGCCCTAGTCCCAAACTAGGCTCTAGGCTTGTACTATGGGTGCTAGACAACGATATAAATACTTATATAGAGAAATAAATACTTAAATACAAAGAAAACATCCACGACTCGGGAACAAATACTCATGCTCATCACACAAATATCTGCCCTTACTGGGATTTAAACCCAGGACCGCTAGCTTCGTAGGCAGGGTCACTGCCAACTGGGCTAGCGCGTCGTCAAAATTAATTTTATTGAACACAAAATATGGTTTGTTTTAGAGCTAATTAAATAAAACCGGTCAAGTGCGGATGCGAAATTCGGATTCCCGCACCGAGGGTTCCGTATTATTATACAGGGTGTTTGGTAAATAGTGGATAACCCGAATAGGGCTGATAGAGCAGCTCATAAGCTATCGATTTAACCCCCATGTATGTTCAGCAATTGTTAATAGTTTCCGAGATATTGGTCATTTTAATCGGATTTTTTGTCATTTTTCCTTATGTCCGTGTTACGAAAAACCCTTAATTTAATGTATTAATTCATATTTTTTTCATGTAGCTTTGGCATGTAGCTTTAAAAACTTCCTTAGTTCATAGTGATTCTAACCATGCAAGAAAAAAGTGAAAAAAATATGAATTAATACATGATATTAAGGGTTTTTCGTAACATGGACATAAGGAAAAATGACAAAAAATCCGATTAAAAGTCCAAATATCTCGAAAACCGTGCGACTTTTACTAGACCTATTTTAGCTTTTTCATAACGTCCTAAGTGCCCTCTATCCGTAGTTCAAGGATTATCCACTCATTACCTAACACCCTGTATTCCAATTGTAATTCGATTTCTAATCGAATCAGCGCGAGCCCAACTCACACTTGACCATTTTTTAGTATCGTCGTTCGTTCGGATGTTCTCAAAGGAGAACAAAAGAAAAAAGACCCATAAAGACCGATCGCATTTCTCAACCGATTCTCGTGAAATTGTGTGAGCAGTTTCGATAATTAGTATATCGTCCCTTTACTTTCTCAACCTCCTATCTGATCAAATATTTTGATAGGAAAGTAGTCTTTATAGAGCTTAGAACATGAGTGTTTTTTCTATGTAACTATTTGATCAGTAGTTGAGAAAGTAAAGGGACGATACGGTTTTAATTTGTCGATTCAGTTTTTCGAAATTTCTCAATATGTCGGAGATATGAGGGTTTTGGAGAATACAAACTTATTTGCGGTGTTGGAAAACTGACTGCGACTTATGTCGATGTATGGGGATAACAGTTTTCTAACTTCAACTTTTGTCGCGAGCTCATAGGGCCACTAGTTTTATTAAATTAGACAGAATTCAGCGGCTCTATTCAAGACGGTAAAAACAATATCGTATTTGATCTGTTATCGAATTGTCAACGTTTTGATAGCTCTTATTTCCTTGACAGTAATGGCGGCTGATGTCATAACAATACCATAACAGGAAAACTACGATATCGTTTTTACCGCCTAGAATACCGACCCTGATGGATTAATCACAGAAACAAGTGAACGTCGCTAATCGTTTGCGCCGTATTTATAAACATTACTTACTGAGCGAAAGCTGAAGAGACGGCGTTGAAAAGACGACCTTATCACCACGGTTCATGGTAGAAAATAAAACGGGCAAGAGCACGTCGGTGCATGCTGTGTAGGATTCCGAAGCCGTAACTACAAACACAAAAATGTTGCTCAAAAATACGATTTGAAAAAAGTGCACAAGCAAAAGAGCGTATCTTCATGGCACTTACGGCTTACTTAAGTGCAGTTTTTCGGCAATAACTCATAATTTCTCATAAACGGTATATCTGATCATGTTGAAAATAGTTTATTAAGCGTTAGCTTTGTATTTTTTTTCATATTTTTGGGCATACGATAAAATGTATGCAACTTTCGGAGCGATTGTTTCCGAAAACGTTTACTCCATAAAAATTGCTTACAAACTTTAAAGTGTTTTAAAATAACTGTTGAAATACGTGCTACATCTTGATGTTTGCTAAAAAAGCTAAAGCTAAGCTTCTGTTACATATTTGGAGTGAACCCCTAGAAATATTTATTTATATTATATATCTCCCACACCTACTCCAAATTTTATCAATATACATCTTTTGTATATGAATAAAATGCCTGTGACATACGGACGGACATGACGAAAGTGTAAGAGCTCCGTTTTTGCCATGTTGGCTACGAGAGTCTAAAAAACTAGAAATATCGTATATAATAGCGTACTCAGAAAGTAAGGGTTGTAATTATATTGAGGGTTTATATCTACACTCAGGAGCAGTGAAAACAGGTCACTTTCTACGGTAATTCAATACAAAGTGACCCATTTTCATTGCTCTCGACTATATTTGATGGATATTTATAGATCAAACTCGTTACGCAAATAATTATTATAAAAACCTTTTTAGCAGTAAACGGAAAACAAAATAACTTAATGATAATCCTTTCTCTAAATAAATCCGATTATAACAGATAAAAATATTTTTAAACTTTATTCAGTGTGGCACGAGTAAATGATTAAAATAAAAATAGAACAGAGCGGATATCGGATGAATAAAACGAAAAATAGAAGGATGAGAGGGAAAATTCTGCCTTCATTAGAAAAGGGCGTATGTCTCATAGAATCGCCAATGTATTAGTGATCTTATTACTTAGGCTAGAGGGTTCAATTTGCATTGGCTATCCAAATGCGTCCTTATTTAGAAGGGCGGATTTGTGTATTTCACAGTTTTTGTTAAATAATATTTTTCGTATTTGTGCCGTTATCTATGAAAAGGGACCTTATTGTCGATGGCTCTTCCGCCATTATTAAAGATGCTTCGATATAAATACAACGTCGCGTGACGCAGTGCGGCGTAAGCGCCATCGATAATAAGGTCCCTTTTCATAGATAACGTTACGTTTTAAGCTGGATTTAGGTCTTGAAGTTTGGAGGGAATATTCCTTCGATATCCTAGGGGTGCACTAAGAAGAGATTTTTGGAAATTCATACCCTAAGCGTCAACTTATACCGAGACGCGACGCGAGGCGACACTGCGTGCACATGCGACTCAAAATATACTTTATTTACTACACGAAAAAGTACACATTTCATTGTGAGAATTCAGAACACGTTTCACCACGCAGCATGAATTCTCACAATGAAATGTGTACCTTTTCGTGTAGTAAATAAAGTATGTTTTGAGTCGTATGTGCGCGCAGAGTCGCCTCGCGTCGCGTCTCGGTGTGAATTGACCCTAAGGGGTTGAATAGACTAATTTTACGGGCGTCCTCAAGTACAGCCATGTGCAAAAATATGTATCGAAAGAATCCTCTCATAAATACGTTACGAAGTTCTTATTATACGGGAATAAGGTGCATTTGGCCTTATTTTTTAAATGTTGCGGCCTCCCATATTTCTACACTTGTTACTGTATATGAATGGCAAAAGTGAAAGTTGGGGAACTATGTAATTTCACACGCAATTTTCGTATGAAGGGTTTTTTCCTACACTTGTCAGTGACAAGTGACAGGTATAGTGCGACAGACCCTTGGTATAGTACAACGTTCTCTTTGTCTGATATTGACAGGAACATTGCAGCGGAGATAATGGACCGCCAATTCTGGGGATCTAGTGAAAAAGGGCGTAACTAGACTTAACTCATATTAAAAAACGGTATACACATAAACGGAGTATACTGGACTTAAACCCCTTTTCACTTGATCTTCAGGAGACTTACACCCTTTTTCACTAGGACCCCAGAATTTATGTATCCCTCTATTTATACAGGCTGTTATTTATACAGGGTGGTTCAATATTGTGAAACTGTATCTTGTCATTAGAAAAGTCAATGATTGTTATCCAATTTATAAATAATCCGGGAACGATTTTAACGACTTCAGTTCTCGTGCAAGTTTGATCGACCTTATTTATTAGCATATAAGGGCTATCACTGGTAACTCTGTTTGCACAAAGCACGTGAGTGGGAGGACGAGGAACTGACATAGTCTTTGCCTAGTCTTGCCGTGTGGTTGCCGGGTTAGAATAGTGCGACTCCATGTCTTCCCGTGGATGTCGTAAGAGGCGACTAAGAGAATAATGGCTTGTAGTACTGTTAGGCCATGGGCTTGCAACCTGTCACTAATACGCTGGTAAACATCATAGACTTTGTGCAAAATGTGGTTACAGAGTTAACAAGTTTTAAGAGTTGTTGGTAATTCTGTAGCTCTGCCTACCCTACTCTGGGAATGATGTATGAGTGTATGTGATGTGACCTAGGCTCATGCTAAGGTCTAGGTTTGTAATAATAAATAAATAATAATAAATATCAGGGGACAATATCACACCAATTGACCTAGTCCCAAACTAAGCTCTAGGCTTGTACTGTGGGTACTAGACAACGGTATAAATACTTATATAGAGAAATATATACTTAAATACATAGAAAACATCCATGACTCGGGAACAAATATTCACGCTCATCACACTAACGTCTGCCCTTACCTTACCTTAAATGCGTTGCCAATGCTGACTAAGGTTGAATGCCTATCTATGTTAGTATATTTACCGGTTGTCTCATCCCTACATCGGAACACAACAATGCGAACACTGCCGCGTGGTGGGAATGATAAGATAAAATGTAAATTTATGTCAACCACAATATGTTTTATAATGTCTTCGATTAGTATTCAGCAATCAAGGCTCCGCTGGATCCTTCATGAGATTAGACGTGACTATTGAAGTGAGAAAATCTGATAAATCTCGGTGTTAATATCTCAGTCGGATCGAGAAGTCACCCAATAAAAATGTTGAGCGTACTTAGAACCTTGTCATTGTGACTGCCATTTTTATTGTCATACTTGTCATTTGATGTTCAGCTTGAAGTTTATTATGACAGTGCACTAAACTGCTTAGCATTTTCGTTGGGGTACTGTACATTGTGCATCAAGGGCGGTATCAAGGGGATTGCTAACGAGAGACTATTAGAAGCCCTTTTAATGACTCGAGTTTGTAATCCCCTTACTGCCCGTGATACACACAAAGTTTTTCATCACATATGCGAGGAAATAAAAAAAATTGAGAAAAAATATAAAAATGGGTCATACACAGATTTAGGTTACCGTCATTCCTGTGGACATACCCAAAGTTAACGTTTTGAAGGCCTAATTTTCTTGCTGAACCAACATCCGCATAAACGGCGTCCCGTCTACTTTAGTCCTATCAAACGAAAACATAACTTATATGCCTTTAACTTTTGACCACAGGAGAGACAACTTTTGTTTTTGCGAATGTGTATGACCCAAATACGCTTCGGAAACAACAATCAAACAAATGAACTCGACTCGCTAAAAGAGTTCGTCAACTTTTTTCAATATAGTCTTCCACAGATAACGCTTAGAACTGCTTTAGTTTTAAAACTTGACAGGCGATACTGCCAGATTGTACCAATTTTCAAAATGAAATTTATTAAAATAATTGCAAATGTCTCTGAAATAATTGTAAAATATAAATATAATGCAGATAAATGTACCGTATAAGTATAATTATACAGTAAAATTGGTTTGTAGGCAAGTTTTGAATATAGGAAATAATGATCTCTTTAATATGTCCGAGTCTCATGGACGTGTCATGTTTAAAGTAGAAGGTCTTTTAAAATCTTAGTTTAAATCTTAGTTTTTATTTTCCAAACTTACTTAATTCAAATTACGAAAACTTTAACCTTTAATGTCTCACGTTAAATTAAATATATTTATATGTATTTAAAAGTCCTCTAAACCATTATAATTAATCATCCGAGGCACAAACTTACCGGACGCCCTTCGTGCAACCTCTAAATATTGTCCTATCACCTCGTTTGACATTTCGCTTTTCACATTTAATATATTTGCGGCGTAACCATAAGTCTGCGAAGAATAAAAATAATATCAAACACCCTGTAAACACCCTCAGGTAGTTTCCTTCAATTTGTCGGTAGCTCTGATGTCTAGGATTGCCTTGAGTGTACTAGTTGAACAGAGACGGTTTCTCCCTACCTCCCTCCCACCCACACTGCCCTCCTTGAAAACAAGGGCGTATGTCTCATAGAACAGCGTATGAATTAGTGACCTTATTTCTTAAGATTGGGGGTACAATTTACTTTGACTATCAAATTGCGTATGCGTCCTTTTTATTTAGGAGGGCAGCATAACTTTGCAGGGAAAACGGAGGTGAACTTAAGTAATAAATTCTTTGAAGTATTTTATAGTCTCCAATCAAATAAACATTTCCAATTGCTAAAGGTTTTTGTTGGATATATTATTTGATATCAATCAGACTTTGATCGAGAAATTGGAATTGCCTGTGATTGCCAATTTAATTATTTATAGTTGCCACATCGCTCGCAGAACAGATAGTGTGACGACACCAACGTTGGACACTTAACTGAAGGCACCAATTAATGGACACTTAACCGATTCGTTGCGTCTTCCATTTTCGAAAACTTTTGGCTGTGGCGGCGAATAATTATTTCAAGACACGCCAAGCTTGCCATACGCCATGGGTATCGTCCTAATAGAACGCGATTGCGCGATCATCGCAAGTTCGCGCGACTGTTTGTATGTAAACAGTCATAAACAGTCGCGAAAACTTGCGATGATCGCGCAATCGCGTTCTATTAGGGCGATGCCACAGAATATCATGACACGCCGCCACACGTTAAAAACGTATTAGAATCATTTTTTTTTAAGGCATGGCCGAGCGTCGCGCTATAATCCAAAAAACCCGCCAAGTGCGAGTCGGACTCGCGCACAAAGGGTTCCGTACGGGTAAAAAGATCACGTTTGCTATATGGCAGCCCCACTTAAATATGGGAGCCTTTTGTTTCCCATAATTTTATTGGTCATAACAGGGATCAATACCGGTATTAATTAAAATTGAAAAATCTTCCTTAATTTGCATTATTTCCTTGATATTTTCGACTGTAATTTAGGTAATAACACTATTCTATTATATAAATTCATTGAAGGGCAAAAATATTCAATAATAAGCGAGATACCGAAATTGAATACCGGTATTTTTGTATGAAAATAATACCGGTATACGATCCCTGGGTCATAATGTAATTGTTGACATAATTTTTGATAGTCATAATTTTTTATATCGCTGAAACTGTAAACTTTTCAGATGTTCTGAAATATCTAACGTGTAGACAAGGCTAGGTTAGGTTAGGTTTTAATTATAAAAATCCTGAAAAAGTAACAGTTTCTTTAAAAAAACACGTTATGACTTGCGATGATTATGACCTAAAACACATTATGACTAAAAATAATTATGTCAGTCAATATAGACCCCTTAAATATTTATTTTATTCCGTTTTTAGTAGTTGTTATAGCGGCAACAGAAATACATCATCTGTGAAATTTTTAACTGTCTAGCTGTCACGGTTCATGAGATACAGCCTGGTGACAGACAGATTGACGAACGGACGGACAGCGGAGCCTTAATAGGCTTCCCGTTTTTACCCTTTGGGTACGGAACCCTAATAAAACGGAGCGGGTTGCATTTCCAAATTGAAAATCGATGTAGTGTGTAAACAGGAAGACTTCGAGGAGGGGGGAGGAGGGGAAACCTCCTTATTTCCATTTAAGTATCGTTTACATAGACGAAATACAAGCCCAAGACTGTACGGGAGCTGTTGTTGAATATATTTATTTAAGTAGAAACTTTTAAATTTGGTTGTGTATTTCATGTTTTTTAGAGCGTCGGTGGCCTAGCGGGCTGACTCGTGATCGTAAGGTACCGAGTTCGAACCCCCGCGGTCACCATGTACTATCGCGATCGTTAATTTGGGACCCATTTCAAGAAAAATAGGCTTGAAGTCGTCAATGTCATTAGAGATGCCAAATCATTTGTAACTTATAGGAGACTCAACCTTATTGTTGAAGAATGTCAGAATGACTTTGGACCTAAGGTGGGTCCTAAAGGGCATTGGGTAAATTTCTTTGAAGAATATTGTCAATTTTTTTTTAGCGGCCGTGATGTTTTTTACTTAGTTATTTAGAGGACCTCTAAATACACATAGATATATATAATTTATGGCGTTAAATAATATCGGAGCGGAGATTTTAAAGATTTAAGTATTCAGTTTTTAGTACAAAAGTACGCCCAAGTATAAATATTTAAATATCTCGGCTCCGATGCACTTAAGAGTATTACAATATATAACAAAATATGTTTCTTTTTAATAATTTTATCATAATTTACCACTTTTACAAATGGCCGCTCACCTTGAAAATGTATGAATTTTACAAATGACAACACTTTTACCCAAACCCCTTTAAGTTCGTGACTGTACATTCGGCCAAAAATGGTCACCACCCTACGGTTAAAGTTCACTTGCCCGTCATGATAAAACAAGTTCCATTTTCCCTTGCAATAATATTATGACAGTGACACGTGTCAACCTTAGCGATAATTAGATCTCACAGAAAATTTGGCAAAACTGGTAGACCACTTTCTCGACCGTACCAATGAGTTTTTCTTACTTATGTGCATTACCCGATTATCTTATGGTAAATTAAAATGTAATTGTGTGAATTATCAACAAGTTTTTAGAGATGTTTGTAATTCTGTAGCTCTGCCTACCCCACTCTGGGAACAAAGGCGTGAGATTATGTATGTATGTAAGTGTGTAGAGGGTAATCGCACAAAAAATCCTAAAGGGGTCGAAATGTATCCGAAAGGCCCCATCTGTAAGATAAGATTTTTTTATTAATGTTACTTGTTTTTTGATAATATTTTCAGTTCCATTGGCACAAGTAAGTTTTGAACCGGTTTTTTTAATGAAACTGGCTGATTTGAATGTGTATGAAGCCGATTAATGAAGCTACTTACTGAAATGAATTAAAAAGCAAGCTTTAAAAAACCCGACTGTTGTTCTGCCCTACTAAGCATAATGGTGTTATCTCAAACAAAACATCTGTAGAAATTGCAACCTAGTTACAAACAGAAGAGAGTTGAATCTGCTTTGGCTATTGAATTTAGTTATTGCATTTTTGCTTAGGAGGGCAGTGTTGCTCACCAACTTTAAATCGTTATAAATCCTAAATTATCGTTCAAAATTAAAAATGTTTAAGTAAACCTAAATATGATTTTTAAATACCTATTCAATGATACCCCATTTGTCATAGTTCGTCGCGTTTATTTTTTTCTTTTTTACAATATGGCGTCTAGTTGCCGCCATATTGAATTTTAAACACTGTCATATCTTTAGTGACACTCACGAGATTAAGACAAATCGATAAGAATCATCAAAATCGGTCCACGCGTTAAGTTTCTAGAACGCCACAAAGGAAGAAACATACATATACAGGGCGTCCCAAGACTATGGGACATGAAGGGAAAGTACCTTAAATATCGTAGATAGGATATTTTGCTGAAAGAAGACTTTATTTTATTTTTAAAAGTTAGTAATACTGCATTCAAAGATATTCTAAAAATTACTTGCTTCGTCTGGGAATCGAACCGACTTAAATGTGAAAAAAAAAATCACCCGTATTTTTATGATGCCAATCGAAAGAATGAACAAAAAGTAATAATTCTTGTTAAGTAACATAGTATCTTAAAAGAAAGGAATAATATAAAATGTTTGATTCAAATTTCAAGAAAATTATTTATTACCGACGACGACGTCCGAAAAATAGCGATATTATCATTCCATAGATTGCATTGATTATTCGCAAATAAGTACCCACTTAAACGACTTACTGGTAAAGTTTTTCTCATTATATGTGCACATGCATTACTTCACCGTTAGATTACTTGTTTTGGGGATACGTGAAAGATTTGCTATACAAAAAGCTAATACGACCACGTGGGCGAATTACAAACAGAATTGAGCCATATCACATCGAGTACCTATTCACCATAATTTATTAAGAAAATCAACAGGCAGCGGACTTATTAAAAGATTGGCGATTTGCATAAGACAAGAGGGATCACATTTTTTTGAGCATTTAATTAATTAATTTAATAGAAAATAGTTAATTAAATTACAAAAAATACTCAACTAACTAATTCGGCAGTTTCATGTATGATTTTAATTTGTTTAAAATGATTAATTTCACGTTGTTCCTTTCTTTTAAGACACTATGTTACTTAAGAAGAATTATTACTTTTTGTTCATTCTTTCGATTGGCATCATAAAAATACGCATGTTTTTTTTTCACATTTAAGTCGGTTCGATTCCCAGACGAAGCAAAAAATTTTTTAGAATATCTTTGAATGCAGTATTACTAACTTTTAAAAATAAAATAAAGTCTTCTTTCAGCAAAATATCCTATCTACGATATTTAAGGTACTTTCCCTTCATGTCCCATAGTCTTGGGACGCGCTGTATAGGCTGTGAAACACAATACCCTCCGGCAGTCGGGTAAAAAATATCTTTGATATTTTTATATAGGTACCCTTTTTCCAACCAACTCCCGTGCTAGCAAGGCCGCTGGCTAGAATCCGTCTACTCTTGCAGCAGATCATTTGCTTCTAGAATTCTAAAGAAACAAACAACAATAGAGAACGCTGAATTGCGTTGTTCGATAGAATTTACATTTTCCAGCAGCTGTATTACTCCGCTATCAAAGTTCATTTGTTTCTTGTTAATTTGAGACGTTATCTATGAAAACGGACCTTATTGTCGATGGCGCTTCCGCCATTATTAACGATGCTCCGATATAATACAACGTCGCGTGACGCAGTGCGGCGTAAGTGCCATCGACAATAAGGTCCCTTCCGACTGCCCCAAAAAAGGAGTGTAATGTTTTCAGGGTTCATGTTTGTATGTATGTATATGAGTTTCTTTATTCCACTATAACTTCTAAATCTCTTGACCGATTGAGATGTGTGAGGTATCGTTAGAATCCTTACGTCATCCCAAGTAACATAGGCTATGTGACGTTAAAATAAAAACAAAATGGCGGACTATATACTCCATATTGCGGGGCCGAAAGAAAAAAAAAATTACAAGCCTATCAAGTGGGGTATCAAAATAAAGAGTTTTAAAAGACGATTACAAAAATATATACATCTTATGTGTTTAAAGCTTATTTTGGTAGAAAGACATTTTTTAAAATAAAATTTAAACGCACAGAAAAAAAATGGCATCCGTACCTATTGAGTGTGGTATCAAAAGAAAGCACTTTGAAAGGCAATTATAGAAATATATGATACTCATGTGTTTAATTGTACCTTTGGAGAGGAAACACGAAATGTTCTACATCGCGCTATTGAGGTTTTTCCTGGCAGCTATATAAGACGTGACTGCGCACGCGGCGCTTACGATATTTTTCAACTGAGAAGTGTAGATAATATTATAACAAGTACATGACTCAAATTACTTCTGGCTATGTTAATTCTTAAGTTCGTATTGTCTGTCACTAAAAGGTATAAAATAAAAAAGAATAATTATAAAATTAAAAAACACGACTGCTGTTTAAAAACAAAGTGAAAAAAGTTAGAAATAAATTTTAGATATGGTAGTTAATTTAATAAATGTAAACTAGAATATAACCTAATAGGTTAGTCCAACTGAAGTCGGCGACCACAACATTTTCAACAAAAAGCCGACATCAGTTGGACTAACCTATTAGGTGCCTACAAATTTAAAGAAGTTATTTTTTTGCATTTTTGAAGGCGGTTTTTTGTTTTTTATAGTCCTTAAGAGGCTAGTGTCCTAAAAAATCGAATTTGTCCGTCATTTACATTAACAAAAAATATTGAACTCATATTTTTCCGTTTACGTCACGAGCCCCCACTCCCGAACTTTGATGCGCGTTATATGTGTCAATTTTGTATTGATTTGAAAAAGCAAAAAATACGTGTTATTTTTTTTTGATAATCTTACTGACGGTCTAATTAGTTTTTTTTACCTAAGACACACCCCTAATAAAACGCCCGTAAGCATAAAATAAATGCACAGCGGTGAAAAGTTCTGATTAGGATCCAAAAAACATTTTAAACTTTTATGCTCTATACATTACGTAACACGCAATATTTCTAAATACATAAAGCACCGCCGTGAAACTTTTATATATTTTTATCTACACTCATATCATAAACCCTCTATGATGCGTTCAGAAACCGCAAATTATGACCAGCATAATAACAACTCTGTTGTTAGAGCAAATTTTTAATCTGCGGCGGTAATCTTATGGATTCATAAGATCATCAATTTCAATGTTCTTATGACATTCAAATTTCGAACATCTCTGAAAAACAAAGAAATTTGATTTGACCTCTATTCTAATATCTGTCGAGATGACGTTTAGTTCGAAATGAATTGTCAATTTGCATACTTACAAAATTGGACAATGTCGCACGTAAGTAAGATATCGAACGATATTATAGTTGGAGCCGATTCTAGTTTGTCTCTGAATTTAAAAAAAAACTATGACAGCTGCCAGAAAACTTTTCAATCTTTTCATTACCGCCATTACCGGTTAAAATTTAATATGCGCTCCTGAATGCATCATGGAGGCTTATGGTATGTGGGTAGATAAAGTAGTGTATGCAACTGTACATAATTAGGCATTAAAACACTTGTGTGATGTTATTATGAGAATCGCCTTCGGTTCGTTTCATAAACCCACACTCGTGTTTAATGCCCTTCATTATGTACAGTCACATAAACTACTATTATATTTGTACTTGCGACCTGAGGATTGACCTGTTGAAGTTGTAACACAAAACAGATAGGTACAGAAGTAAATCACATGTACGAGGGGTGATCCAAAAGTTTTGAGAATCAGTAAGAACCATCTACATAATGATATTCTTTTAATGTGGACTATACCATGGCACTAATGAAACTTAAATTAGAGAAAAAAAATGTAAACATTATTCATTTGTTTCCCTGTGATAGCTAAACAAAAAACATCTGTATTAACAATTTTACAAGACGGCAAAAATAAGAGTTAGTTTTGTAATAATTTGGAGTTGTGTGGAGTTGTGTGCCTCGTATGGTTGCCGAGTTAGAATAGTGCCACTCCATGTCTTCCCGTGGATGTCGTAAGAGACGACTAAGGGAATAAAGGCTTGTAGTACTGTTAGGCGATGGGCTTGCAACCTGTCACTAATACGCTGGTAAACATCTTAGCCTAATTTGTGCAAATTGTGGTTATAGAATTATCAACAAGTTTTTAGAGATGTTTGTAATTCTGTAGCTCTGCCTACCCCACTCTGGGAACGAAGGCGTGAAATTATGTATGTATGTGGAGTTGTGTGGAAAAAGTTTTGGTACACTAATAAAAAATATTGTTATTGAAAATGAAACCTTGATTTATCATTATCATTTAAAGGATAAATAAGTTATCATTGCAGTGGATTTTTCTATCTCCAGCTCTGTCACCAAAATTTAGGGTGGTTTTTTCGGCCTTTTCCAGGATTATTGAGGCCTACAAATAAATACTGCGACATTCTTTATTAGCAATTGAGTTCAAATAATCTAGGAGAGTTATATAACATTATTGTATCCTAATTATGGCAAAATAATAAACATAAGCTGAAGAAAAAAAACTACAAATTTTCGGCAGGAATTGTGCTTCAGAGCCTTCTAATTGATAAGGGTGCTGCTCGTCGACCAAAGATCAGAACTGATAACCGCTCTCCCCGTTATTTAGCCCTAACTTTGGACTACTACTTCTCATTCACTAATGTTCAAAAACAACTACATAAAAATCACGAGCTGATGATGACATAGTGAAGGTACAAAATTTGGCCATTTTGACCTCCAAAAGTAAAATTATTTTTATAGTGGTAAAATAAAACAATTGAATGACGTTAAAAAGTGTTCGGAAATATAGAAAGTGTGCTCATTCCAATAAAAAAAAAACGATTTACATATCTCCCATTTTTTATACCGATTATCAAAACTTTTGGATCACCCCTCGTATGTACTTCACTTTTCATACCTACGCTCGGCGGTCGCTCTAGGGTTGTCAACTATGGCTTATGCGCAAAACACTATCGTGGTAGTGGCACTCGTATCTAGTTGTAACAAAACAATAATCCTACCTACTATTACAATACAACAAGTTTCCACCAAACGTTAGAGCAGAAACATACAAAATTTTACGTTTGTCAATTTTCAGTATCGAAAATCCCTAATAACTTCTAAAGGATTACCCTAGTTACACAATTTCCATTGCCCTATCCGTTTTAGACCTAAACCTATCAAATGACTCTAAAAACAACACAATATCTACACAAACAAAAAAACATGTTTTCAACTTACGTAAGGTGGAGTGGATTTACCTTACAATAATTTTGTTAAGTACTTCTTTTATACTGATTCAAAATAGGAAACTATTATATCAATCGATCTTAGATAATATTCTTCGGGGGCCGGGGCAGGGAGCTTACCTACCTACCTAACTGTTCTGTGTAACGTTAAAACGAACCATCGAAATACCTATAAGCAGATACCTACTTACGTCTCTGAAACCAATGGTAGCTTAAAAAAAAAAATGTTGAATTTAAACAACCATCCACTGAACAGTTATAAAAACTCTTTTTTTTTTGCTCCATAATAGGCTATTTGACAGCATTGAAAATATACCAAACATTATGGTCATCCTATCAGATAATAGAAACAACATATTTCACTTTATTTTAAACTAAATTATGTATACTTTTTCGGAAATTACACGAAAGAAATTGTAATATTTTTTTAAACATTATCTGTGGCAGAAACGCTATGAATTGGTTTGCAGCTGTGGTTACTTGCTGGTGACGTCACATGCAAGTAACTACAGATCATAAGGGCATATCTCTTCAAATGATTGATTATTGTTTACTGACGTGTGACGTCACACTTGTCATATGGCCCGCACCATGACAGAAACTGCGTTTTTAGAGATGTTTTAACATAGATTTTTATTGATAATACAGTAAGGTAAGGAAATATCAATGTAGTGTGCTTGTTATGTCATAAAATAATCATTTAAAATGGTTTTCTAAAATTAGTCAAATAGCCTATTGCACAAAAAAGTTCACAGACGCGTGTCTCAAGCGGACGGCACTCGCGCTCGCACTGGTCCCAGCCGGTCCGAGATATCGTGTCCGTGAGCAGTGTCTATGTGTGCGTTGCTCGAGCGCACTTTGTATGTAGATTGACTTCAGTACCTATCTATTTTGTGGTTGTAATAAAATCTGTGTATCTTTCATAGTATCAGTAACAAAACCAATGCAGAGACTGCCTTGTGTTTACTTGCTGGCAGAGTACTTTAATTAAACTTCGCTAAAAGGCAAGTATTGAATTACATGGGGAGCTGCCGTGCAAAAGAGCCCAGGGCATGATGCGTCTGGCTTGAACGTAATTAAAATATCGTCGCTTTACTTTCTCAACCTCGTATCTCATCGAATGGATAGATAGGATAAGCACTCATGATCCCTAAAGAGTAAAGACTACTTTCCTATCTAATTATTCGATCAGATACGAGTTTGAGAAAGTAAACGGACGATATTGCAGGGGGATATCTTTGTCTGGTTTTGTTATGGCGTTGTTTTTGTTTTAAACTCGGCCGCTGGACTGTTAAGTGAATCCTACAATAGTACATTACTACAGAGGCCGGGACAAAAGGGGTTGCCGGCCGAAGACATATAGACCGACATATAGAGATATGATAGGTCTGAGGCGGGCAACCCCATATTTCCCGCCGAGGTATGTATAGTGCTTTTTTCAAACATGCAATAAAATAAACAAAAAAAAAAAGTTTTATTTTTTAATACGCTTTGTGGCAGAATGTCATGATGCCTGTGCCACAAATTAATGTGGAATGGGAATTAAAAAAGAGGACTTTGCCGGCCTAGGCCTGCACGATTTGTATGAAATTCCATAAACGACCTCTTGTCCTAGCCGCACCTGAAACGTCATACTTGGCGGCCTACTATAAGGAACATAACATCAATATTTCATGGCATGTTTGAGAAAATATTATAAATGCGAAAGTTTGTGTGTGTGTGTGTGTTAGTTTGTTACTCCTTCACGTTGCAACGGCTGGACGGATTTGGATGGAATTTGAAATGGAGATAGCTCATACTCTGTATTAACACAGGCTACTTTTTATCCCGCAAAAATATAAAAGTTCCTGAGGTAATAACGATAATCGAAAACTACGCGGACGAAGTCGCGGGCAGAAGCTAGTAATCTATAACACCACCGGCCCCGGCACCGGGACTTGCTTTGTCCTGCTACGCCCATAACCAGAGATTGGACAAATGGGTGTCATTACTCGCAATAGTGTGGACATGACTCCAAAGATTTTACATACATACATAATCTCACGCCTTCGTTCCCAGAGTGGGGTAGGCAGAGCTACAGAATTACAAACATCTCTAAAAACTTGTTGATAATTCTATAACCACAATTTGCACAAATTAGGCTAAGATGTTTACCAGCGTATTAGTGACAGGTTGCAAGCCCATCGCCTAACAGTACTACTCTCTCTCTCTCTAAAGTCTCTTATCTAAAGATTTTAATTAAACAAATTAAATTTTATTAATTGTTTTCTTACCTGAACTTATTATCCTTTGCAAGGCAGTTATAAATAAATAATACAAAGATTTGTTATTGTGTAGATTTATTAAAGCAATTAAACATTATTTTAAATTTTTCCGTGGTTAGTTTATTCCTTTTCACGGCCAAAATAAACTTATGAGGTTAAAAGCTCCTTTCGAAAGCCACGGATGTTAATCGAGCAAACTTAAGTAGATTATTATTAATGGCCACTCCTCACGTCTTTGTATTATTTATTTATTACTACCTTGCAAAGGATCAAGATGAAAGTTCAGGTATGAATTCCATTCCATTCCATAATTTAATTTGTTTTATTAAAATCTTACGAGCTGTAGCTAGGCCTCCAACAAGATGGAGTGACGACCTTGTAAAGATCGCGGGAACGCGGCGGATGCGAAAAGCACAAGACCGGTCCGAGTGGAGAGCCTTGGGGGAGGCCTATGTCCAGCAGTGGACGTCTTTCGGCTGACATGATGATGATGAGTTAAAATCTTTGAGTCATGTCCACATTATTGCAAGTAATGACGCGGTCACGTCGAGCGCGCCTTGCGCACGTTGTTTTAGATTCTATTGGTTAATATTGACACAGCTCCACGCCGCTCCGCTCGTCTCCGCTTCAATGGAGCCGCAGCCTTAGGGTCGAGTGGTTAGAACCCCGCCACAAGGTTAACTTTAAGTCTTTTGTGGTGAGAGTACCGACCAAAGATCTGTCGACCTTTTTAAAGGAGGAATTCAGGCCGAGGGATGTCATATTTCGGCGGTTTCGTGGAGGCCGGCTAGCAGACACCGCGAAAGTGTATTACTCGTAGTAGTCGTGTTAATTTGATGTTATGCTCGATATTTATTTAAATTTTACAATAAATATTTAAATATAAAAGTAGAATAACAATACTTATACAAAAAATAAACACTATAAAAAACCTAACCTACGAGTGCCGCCGGCAGTGTGGCAGGGCTCAAGCTACCGGTGGTTAGGGCTGCAGAGAGGAACCTCCTCACAATTCGTGCCGTGTCGAGGAGAACTGCCTTCTGAATCTGGCCCTTGATCCAGCCATCTAGCGAGAGTGTTTTGAGGTGTTGGTCGAGACTCTTCGCTATAAGACAGGCATGTTATATATTGTTATGTGCAGAGAGCGGAATTTTCATGGCAAAAATCAAACGTCAATACTGCCCTCCTAAGCAAAAATGCAATAACTAAATACAAAAGCCAAAGCAGATTCAACTCTCTTCTGTTTGAAACTAGGTTGCAATTTCTACAAATGTTTTGTCTGAGATATCGCCATTATGCTTAGTAGGGCAGAATAGAGCTGGAACGTTGAACTTTATCGACTATCGACGAAGCGTATCTTTATTTATTTATTAACAAAAATATACCTCAATTGATGATGAACAGGAACAAAAAATATATTTAAAAAAAACGGAAGTGTGGATTGTTAATTCTTTTCCATGGGATGTTGCAAGAAACTATAAATATATATCAAATCTAGATAAAACTAATAGCGTTCTTTACCGCTTTAATCTCAGATGAATCTGTTTTATTCGTTATGTGAGTTTCAACGCAATATTTTTTAAGTTGCTTTAAATGAACCTTACATGTAGAGCAGTATATTGTTGAATCATTTTCGTGGTAAGAAACGAAAGAATACCTCTTTATCCATTTGTTTATTATTTTTTGTTCGTTTTTATTTCGTGAATTAGTTGCAAAAGACTAGTGGCAGAAATGCCAGTTAACTGTCATGTTATTTACTATTAATGGCGATGCAAATCGCTAATCAAAGAGGTTAATGTTAAAAGTCAGCTATATATAGAAGATTGAACTTACCGATAGCTGGAAAAGTCGATAAAATTTAACATTCCAACTCTATTGACGTTTGATTTTTGCCATGAAAATTCCGCCCTCTGGTTATGTGTGTTAGTCTGTGAGGTATTTGTAAATGTGGGCCTTGTAGTCTGAAATAAAGTTATTCTACTCTATTCTATTCTAAAATAACTTGGACAATGCGATGACATGTGAAAAGAAATTAGGTTTTACCGAGGATAGAGTCCCAGGGGAGCCTCGTGTGGTTGCCGAGTTAGAATAGTGCCACTCCATGTCTTCCCGTGGATGTCGTAAGAGACGACTAAGGGAATAAAGGCTTGTAGTACTGTTAGGCGATGGGCTTGCAACCTGTCACTAATACGCTGGTAAACATCTTAGCCTAATTGTGCAAATTGTCGTTATAGAATTATCAACAAGTTTTTAGAGATGTTTTTAATTCTGTAGCTCTGCCTACCCCACTCTGGGAACGAAGGCGTGAGATTATGTATGTATGTATGTAGAGTCCCAAGTTGTATTTTTAACTTAATATATGCATTGACCAGTGGCGTAGCATAGGTCACTAGCACCCGGTGCGGATTCCAAATTTGCCGCCCTCTTATTTTTGTAATCCATTATAAAAAATTTGGGCATGGTAAAAAGAGTACTTTTATTAGTTTTATTGAATGATTTATTGAATTGAAAAGTGAAAGAAAAAAACACTGAAAGAAATTAACTTTTTTTAAATTTTTTTGTTTTTTCTAACTGCCACCTCCGCAGCGCCGCGCCCGGAAAGTGCCGCCCGGTGCGGACCGCACCCTCCGCCCCCCCCATGCTACGCCACTGGCATTGACAATGATTAAAAAAAAACTTCGTTATCTGACTCAATTGAAAACCAAATTAGAGCATATGATAATTAGGACAAACGTTATTTGGTTTTCCGGGGTATTGACATCGTCGTAATTGTGCCCTTGTGCCAATCATTTCGTGTCGGCGCATAACGTTTTTTTTAGTTGAGTAATTCTATGTTTTTTGACAAAGAATTACTCAAATAATTGGTTCAACTGGTTGGATTGGTTATAAATTTTGCTGAGTCATTTTTGTTCGTAATCGTATGAGATACGTACAAGGGTAAAAAATGAGTGTCCGGAACTGTAGCTATAGCTTGAAAACCTACGATCCTACAAAAAAAAAACATATAACCTTTTCTTTTTAGAATTTAATAAGGAACATTTTCGTCCTTGACACTTTTTTCGTATCTATTATAGTTTTTCCAAGAATGTTCTAAAACCGTTAACGGGGACACATTTCACGGTGGAAGAGGGGAGGGGTGACGCGGCTGGGAGAGGGGGGGGGAGAGTAGTGAACTTTAAACACCACACCCAAATGTATCATATCACGCACACACACAACTTTATTAATTTGTTTGATATTATGAATACATAAAATTACTCAGCTATTTCTTCGTCTTTCTCGAAGTTATTTCTTTAAACCCCATTCTCTCGTAAGTGAACTTCATTCGCACAGGCTTTTTACAAGGTTTCCAACGTCTCGAAAGTTTGTAAAGGTTTATTTCCTTGGTCGGTGTGGCAATCGTTATGTTTGCAACATTTCTTGGCGTTGAAACCTTTGCAATATTGCTTTGAAATTATTGTTACCATGGCTACGGAAGTTTTGCAATTTCGTTTCTGACGCACGTAGGACAGGGTTAGGTAAAATCTGCGACCGAACTAAAAATACACTCTTTAAGCAGCTACAGAATATAATTTGGCCGTCGATGTATGTATACGATGTATGGTTTGTTCAATCAATCAATAATTTATTTGCGAAAATACTGTCTTTAAATAGGTCTTACATTTTTATTTGTACATTGTATTTACCAAGACGTTATGCAAATTTTTATAATAACCCTAATTAGTTTTGCCATTACATTAACATATTTTTATACTAGATTAATACATTTTATTCATAATTATATTTCATAATCCTAATCATTTATTCTGTGCAACCATGGTATTTACAAGGTGTTAGTATCTTAAATAACCAGTACAAACATGGACCCTACTAGGGTGTAGCAGAGGAAACTTATGGGTAGGTATAACTATTTGACGACGCGCTGGCCTAGTTGGTAGTGACCCTGCCTACGAAGCTAGCGGTCCTGGGTTCAAATCCCGGTAAGGGCAGATATTTGTGTGATGAGCGCGAATATTTGTTCCTGAGTCATGGATGTTTTCTATGTATTTAAGTATATATTTCTCTATATAAGTATTTATATCGTTGTCTAGTACCCATATTACAAGCCTAGAGCTTAGTTTGGGACTAGGTCAGTTGGTGTGAGATCGTCCCTTGATATTTATTTATTTTATTTATTTATTTATTTAACTATATACATTTATAAAGCTCTATTTTACTTTTACTTAACGTTAACTTTATATAAAAAAGGGGAATTATTGATATGAACTTAACTACTTAACCTAATAAAAACATATTTATTATCTTAATTATTGCATGTACTCCTCAAGAGAGTATGGACATTTTTGTATAAGGTAGGATTTAAGTCTATTTACAAAATTGGTGTAGTTCTCTTCTTGAGATATATGGGCAGGGATTTTATTAAAAATTTTGATGCACATCGCGTGGGGACCTTTACTTGACATTTGAAGCCTAACGGGAATGGCAAGAGCTAATCTGTTCCGGTGCCGCAGGTTGTGCGTCTCCGAGTAGACGTTCACAGGTCTAGTATATAAGTGTTTATGTTTACGAACGAATTTACACGCTTCCAAAATATATAATGATGTCAGGGTTAATATTTTTAATTTTGAGAAGTATGGTCTACAGCTCTCATCATTTCTTATATTAGTAAGTACTCTAATACACCTTTTCTGCAGTAAAAATAGCTCTTTGGCAATAACACTATTACCCCATAATATACTCGTAATGCCATACTGGAGCCACGCCTGAGCAAAACCATGGTATTATTATATTAACGGATATTTTTTAACGTGGGTTTCCAGTTTATGTGCTCATCGATGTTCAGGCCAAGTAGTGGGCAAACGCTCGTAAGATCTAGTTTATTATTTTTGTAGTAATAGTTATTTTCTAAGGCAGATTTCTGATACGGTCTAAATTGAATTAAATTAGTTTTTGCAAATTTATGTTTAAATTGTGATCTTCTAGTCAGGACAATACGTTATTAAAGATAGTATCTAGGGAATTTATAATTTGATTACTGCTGTCGCCGGGAAAGATGATAGAGATGTCGTCTGCATAAAGTAAGCATTTAATTTTGTTTTGATTTAGTAATTTTGGCAAGTCGTTTATATATAAAATAAATAAAATACATCCTAATACGCTTCCTTGTGGGATAGAACATGCAGTGTGTACTGTGGACGATCGGGCTTATCTTAATATTTTAGTTTTCTCATCTAAGAACTCAATTTCGACAATTGGCGGTTCTTAAGATAAGAAACAAAACCATTCATGAGCGGTGCCACGAACACCTATGCCATACAGTTTTTTTAAGAGGATATCGTGCTGGACTCTGTCGTAAGCTTTGCTCATATCCAGAAGCAAATCGAACGCATATTTTTTACGTTCAATTATTCCTAAGATTTCTTGAATAAATTTATAAACCGTTAGAGTTGTAGAGTTTTGCTTCCTAAACCCAAATTCAATTCGATTTACAAGTCAAAAACTCATTTACAGTGTAAAAACAGTGTTTCAAAAGCCACTTGGTCAGATAGTGTTTAAAAGTATTGTTAGGATGCCGTTTAATGTCATCAGGTAAATTATAATTCTATCTTATCCTTACTTGTCTTATATAGTAAACAACTTTCTAACCTCAAAATGAAACTTTTTTCGCTAAAACAGCTATTTTAAACAAAATTAAGCAATCACAGACAACACATTGGCCAAGTGATGTCCATAATGTTAACTCGGTTTATTTTATTTACGATAAAAGAGCTGTTTTAGCCAAAAAAAGGTTCATTTTGAGGTTAGAAAGTTGTTTACTATATAAGACAAGTAAGGATTAACAGACCTTAGGTAGTTGAGCAGGAAAATGTGTCGTGAGTTTTTTAATCTAGCCCTCATTTGAAAGATCGTTATTTTGTTAGTATTAAGTATATTTCTTCTTAACAATCATTCAATTAATAATTATACAATAAATATAATGCATATTATTTAATAGTAATACTTATGTACTATAGCGATCGTTAATTTGTGACCCATTTAAAAAAAAAGGCTTGAAGTCGTCAATGTCATTAGAGATGCCAAATCATTTGTAACTTATAGGAGACTCAACCTTATTGCCAGTGATCGGAATAGGTAGTGCAATTTCGGGTCAATGACCTCGAACATTATAAATAATATGGATAAGACCCTGGATTAAGGGATTCGTATTTTTTCAGAGTATATTTTCTTACATGATATTAATTGAAGTATATATAAGGTTATGTAAGGTTTTTTGTTTGCAAGAATGTCGAAATTAAAGTGTCTACATATTTCGTCAATACCTACTTTGTACTATCAGTATAACGGGTTGGCTTAAAGTAATGAGAAGGTATTCAATTGACAATAGAAGGCAATAAAAAAAATACAAAAAGAATTTTGACAGCTATAATAAATAGAAAATATGTCAATATTGTTAAAAAGGAAAAAAAAGATGAGCTGGTTTAATAAAAAAAAACCGCGAGGAAGTTATTACGTCGTGTCTAGCGCCGGTTTGGACAGCGTGAAAAATCTGAAGTGGTCTCTCACTTCAAAGCTGAAAATGTACCTCCATTTGCAATTTAATGTCTGATCTAGCGGTGGAACTTGAAATCAGCAATAAAGATTTACCAAAAACGGGAAGACCACCCATTCTTAATGATCTAGGCCGGAGGAAAGTGGCAAAGTTTGCACAAAACAAAGTGGGTGAGTCCCAGATAAGTTAGCTGTAAAATATGATGTTTCCCTTGGCTGAGTAAGGAATATTTTAAAGAAATACAATGTTCAACACTTAAAGCGTCAAAAAGCACCCAAATATTCCGACAAACAGCTTAAAGAAATTCCAAAGAAGTGCAGGAAGTTGCGAAGAAAGTATCACTATGCAGGGAGCACCCAGAATTGACTAAAAGAGCGTGACGTTCACTTCATACCGAAGGATTCAAACCCTCCGAACGTCCCTATAGCTCATCCAATGGAGGATTTTTTGGTAATTCTCAGTAGACTAGTTTACAGTGTGGGGCGGGAAGCGAAATCACAGACTCGGTTGAAGCGCAGGGTACAAAACAACTAATTAACTAAGATATGCAAAAATATATGTTGTCCAACGTATGATGAAAACGGTAAGAAGAAAGCTACGAAAAATTGAAGATGGGGGACCTTTCGCTATATTGTAATGATTGATTATCATACTGAATTTAGTTAATTTTGATATAATAAAAAGCTATATAACAATACAATAAAACAAAATTGTAATTCTCATTACTTTAAGCCGACCCGTTAATTGTCAAAATTATAAATTAATAACTTTTTTGAGCTTACTATGGGGGTATAATTTGTGTAATGTCCCCTGATATTTATTATAAACCAAACACAAACTTTAAAACTTTTCAAAGTTAATATCCGAGATTACAAGTTACATTCATACTAAGCTTACGCATCGAAATCCCGTGAAATTGCACTAGCTATTCCGATCACTGCTTATTGTTGTAGAGTGTGAGAATGACATTGGAACTAAGGTGGGTGCCAAATTTAAGTTCGTGACTGTACACTGACCTGTAACAATTGACAACAATTCATATCTGCTAAAGTAGTAAAATAAAATACCGTTTGTAGATTTTACACTGCTGATAAAAATATTGTTGGATTTTTTTATGCAGTAGTTTTTTTTTATATTTAGGAAAAACAGTAAAAAAGTTGGATTGTGAATGTTAGGAATACACTTATAGTGCCCTTAGTCCATTTATTACCATAGGAATTGAAAAAAATATACAACCGTCATTTCCATTTTTCATCTGTCTGACGGATTACTTGATTCTAACGACACGCTTTCGATTCTCGTAATATTATTGTTTTGATATACGCTATTAAAAATGAAAGTGCCTAACGGATTTGTAAAAGCGGATAGCCGCAATCTGCCCAAAGTCGACGAATTCATGTTGTTACAGTTGTTACGGTTGACAAGTTCTGTTTCTGTTGAAAGTTACCTTTTGAATTTGATATCATGCTAAGATCACGACATCAGTATTCCTAACTTTGTATATACGGTCTTTTTAATGACTATTTCTTTAATAAATTATTAACGATGAATTTAAGTTAAATAAAGAAAAACCGAGAAACACGGGTAGTCTAATTTTTAACCAGCTATAATAAACGCGAAAAAACCAAAATGCTTTTTTTTTTGAAATGTTGTCAATTGTTACGAATAAAGCATTTCATTTCATTTCATAGGTTCAGATTTTATGCACTCGCGCACTTAATTTTTCATTCGTGAACTAAACGCATGACTGGCCACAGATTAATAACCGTTCGCAATAAAGTATTCCCATTTTCCGATTCACGCGTGCTCTGGTTGCCATAGCAACACCCACCGGCTGACTAGCCGTCCCTCCGTGCCTCCCTCACCCCTGTCTCCCTGCATAGGTGGGATACACCTGAACAATAACTTCATGCTTATAGGACTTCCAATATCAATTCACTTCCTAATGCAATATGTTACCCGGGTACTCGAGTTTATAGATTTAAAGTAAGGCTAAACTTTTCATTTGAAATGGATTTGTGAGATTCTAGGCGGTAAACCGGGCAAGAGCATGTCTGACCATGCTCAGTGTAGGTTTCCGTCTGAAGCCGTTACACAAGAACTATCTCGAAAAACCACAAGTATGAAGTAATTCTCTATTTAAAGTTATTTGGTCATTTTAGTAGGCATGTAGGAAGAGAGGTCAATAGAGAGATCTCTCTCCAGGCGGGTGTTATGCCTGGGGACCGAAGTCCATTGGGATGAAGTTGGAAGTTGTATATATGTCATCTGACTGGAGAAACTTCGTTAGCGCGTTGTAGAACACTTAAGTTGCGCTGTCTGACGCTGGTGGCGCTAGCGAGGTAGCGTGTTGGTTGATACAAGTTGCCGTTAGATGTCGCTAGGTCGCCACAGGTATAAACACTTTAGTCACCTGTATCTCAGGAAGCAATCAAGTCTACTTGGTCGTGATAGTTTTCCTTTAACATTGATTATACAGTGGTGGTCACATAATTAGGGACACTTGTTTTTTTCCCATACAATTGTCTACAAATATGACTTTTAAATTTTGACCATCATTCAAAAAGTTCTTGACCAATTTTATTGCTAAATACAATTTACTTTAGATCATTAACTAAGGTTTAAATTGATGTACGATGAACTGCTGTTAAAAACGAACCTAATTTTTTATAGGGATTTAAAAACTTAGTTCTGACCCGTCCATACAAAGTTTTACAACTTTGTATGAACGCGAGGTATTTATTTTTTCAAATCCTTATAAAATGAAAGATCCGTTTTCAACAGAGATGAATTGTCCATACTTTTAAACCTTAGTTCATTAATGAACGATGAGTGTAACCCAATATTAAATTAGTTTAGAACTTTTTGAATGGTGGTCAAAATTGAAAAGTCATATTTGTAGGCAATTGTATCGGAAAAAAACAAGTGTCCCTAATTATGTGACCACCACTATGTGTGCTTACATTTAAGATATTTTTCAGATTTTTAGTATTTGTAGTTTTGACTGTAGCGGGGCACCTGACTCTAACAAAAATTAGCGCTTTAAAACTTAATAATTCATAAACGGATCTGATCAGATATGCCAAATGATGATTATGCCAGATGATGAGTATGCCAGATGATGATTATGCCAGATGATGATTATGCCAGATGATGATTATGCCAGATGATGATTATACCAGATGATGAGTATGCCAAATGGTGATTATGCCAAATGATGATTATGCCAAATGATGATTATGCCAAATGATGAGTACGCCAAATGATGATTATGCCAGATGATGATTATGCCAAATGAGGATTATGCCAAAAATAGTTATGCCAGATGAAGGGTACCCGATACAAGCATTTATCAACTGTTAATTAGACAGCGATTAGACGGAGAGATTTGTCATGCACTAGAGTGTGGCGATATTTTTACATTTTTTATTTATTGTTCCAGTCGCGATTTTTCCTATTCGTGATTTTACCGAATGTCTTTTTCCCATTCTTAATTTTTCCTGGTCGCATATTTACCATTCTGTTTTTTTTCCAGTCGCAAATTTCACCATTGGGGTATAAATCAAAATAAATGTCCAGTTAAAGAAGAGTTTGTCACCGTAACAAAACGTCAAACACATACATTTTTGTAACGAAATTGTAGGTTAGACATCACTTAAGTGACATTTAAATAGCGTCTTTATGTACATTTATTTTGGTATTTACCCTGTAGGTCGATATAGGTAGGTTAGGATATTTTAGTTTTGCAGCAGGCCCGAAGGGCCAAACCACCAAAAAGTAGGAGCTCCGTCGACTCTTTGTAAATGATATAACCATTCAGATAAATACAAATTGGGAAATTATGATATTGGAATTATTTCTGCTGCGATAAAAATGTTTGGCAAAATAAGCTACTGGAAAAAATAAAGTCTGGTAAATTTTCCGAATGGAAATATCGCTTGCAGTAAAATTGGATTTTTAGAAAGTTATCGCCACACTCGCACTGTGACGTCATGTAACACGTTGGCCATATAAACTCCAAGTTAAATTCTGTTTTTGCTAGAAAGATAGGAACAAATCTTTGTTGGCTTATATCTTGGTTATTTTATAGCTATTAAAAAAACTGTTTGTTACATGAATCAGCTTTTATTGAAGCTGTGAAAAAAGTGATTATAGGGTTAGGATTTTGGTGGCATATCGTGGTTCTAGAGTCCATGGAGTCGCTATTTCCAAATTATTATAATACATGAAGCTTTGATTTTGACCTTCAGTATGGTCATATTTCAAAATTAACTTAATACATTTTTAGTTCGGTTATTCCATGCCAACTACAGTAGCGGCATCGAGTGATGGCACTTTTGAAGTTTGCTCGCTCATGGAGTTCTGAGTTAACGTGGTTTAATGATTATTTATTCACTCATATATCAATAATTTCACATTTTGTATATTATAACACAATATTTCAAATTTCTGACATAGTCGTCTTCTTCTAGCCACACAGTTTATTTCGAGAGTTTGACCTACAATTTATGGCCTTTTATTTTTATGCGTTATTTCTTTAATAAACTTTTTTTAAATATACTTATCGCACTTGACTGAAATTTTTACGATACTAAAATGGAGTGTTTTACAACAATATTTGTCGGCTATCAAAAGTGCCATCACTCGATGCCGTTACTGTAGTATTTGCTTGTTTGTAACGCTTTCACAGCAGAGAGAGATAGAGAGAGATTTTGAAATATTAAAATACTGAAGGTCAAAATCAAAGTGGTATGTATTATAATAAATAGGAAATAGCGACTCCATGGATTCTACAACCACGATATGGCACCAAAAGACCTAACTCCAATCATAAATGTTCCCTATTATGAAACGTGACGCCCGGCACGTGACCAAATTAAAAGTAACCAGACTTCTTTGTTTTTATCTCGCAGTTTTATACATTTCGTATTTTGTAGCGCTGCTTTTCTGTTCCGTGAACAAGGAGTTGTTTTTATTCTTTATTCCTCGTGGGTTGATGGCACCAGTAATGGACACTTGATCCTTATTTTACAGAAGATAAGGGTTATTCATTTGTTTTGCTACAATCAATTTACGACCGTATGAAATTTGAATTAAGAGAGAAGTGTCCATTACTAGTGCCTGTCAGCTAAAAGTGACCATCATTGGTGCAGTCACCCTAATTTTTATACATTTGTGACGCTTTATCGCACCTTCAGAACAATAGAGACCTAAGTCAAAAATTCAGCTTAAATACGCCTTAGGATAGGACGTGTAAGGGTCATTATTTGGGCGTTTGTTCCGAATAACTTTCGTGGTCACATTTTTGTAGAAGTGAGTGCAAATTTCGTTTTCGTTTCTGGTTAGGTATCTAAGTTTACCGGACATCTAACAAATATCCAAAAACGGCATCAAAATATCAGGCGAATTCTTCAAAAATATGTCCACAAAAGTGAGGCGGTTGAAACGCTCGAATAATGACCCGTAAAGAAATCGATTGAAAAATGGAAAATATTGAACGAATAACCCTCTTACTAATAAACGTTGAGTAACGTTGGTATAGCTATACAATGTTTTGTCCTTATCTGTCAAATTCTAATGTCACAATGACAGATAAGGACAAAACATTGTATAGCTATACCACCGTTACTCAACGTGTATTGGTAAGGGGGTAATTGTATGCTATTTCATTTTCATACAACTTAATATAACAATATTATTTGTCGAATAAAAAGTTCGAATGCTTTGTTATTTTTACCCGACTGCCGAAGGAGGAGGGTAATGTGTTTCACAGCCTATATATGTATGTTTGTTCCTTTGCGTCACTATAAAAACTAAACGCGTTGTCCGATTTTGATGATTCTTATGTCAATCGATAAAAAAAGACCAAGTATGACAAGTGGGGTATCATTGAATAGGGATTTAAAAATCATCTTTAGGTTTCCTTCATCATCTTTCATTTTGAATGATCATTTAGGATTTATAAAGATTTAAAGTTGGTTAGCAACAGTCGGGTTTTGAAAGCTAGCTTATTGTTAATTTCGAGTTTTGTGTTTTCTATCGAGTTGAAAATGTATGGAGTTGACATACGTGGTCGACGCAAAATATCATCAGCTTACGTCAATACGTAATTTCGACGATTTTTCAAAGAGTGTAAAATTGACTGCGATATTTCGTCCCTTTACTTTCTCAACCTCGTATCTGATCGAATAGTTACATAGGAAAATAGTCTTTATTCTTTAGGGAACATGAGTGCTTTTCCTATCTAACTATTCGATCAGATACGAGATTGAGAAAGTAAAGCGACGATTTTTGGAGCATGTTTTACGCCTTCCGTAGTTCTACGCGATACGTTGCTGTAGCGCTACGGGTTACGGTCACCGTAGCGCTACCGGCTACCGCTACGGGCTACGATCGCGCCGTAGCGCTACGGGCTACGGTCAATGTCGTGCTACGGGCTGCCGTAGCGATATTATCGTAGTTTTTGAATCTATACAAGAAATGATACTGACAATGGTAGAGTGTGCAGATAAATGAAAATACTTATTTACGTACAATAAAGTTTTTAAGCCTGAAAAAGAAAACAAATTATGTAACTTAAATAAAATATAAATGTAATTATTTTTTCATCACACTTGCTCGTAAATAGTGTCCTAATATGCTAGAAAAATCGACTGTAAATCCAAAATAATACCCGCGGGCTTTTTTTACCATTACGCCCTATCGTGCGTAATAGCTTTTTTTTAATATAATACGTGGACTCAAACTATCATAATACGTCAGGACCCCAATTCTTGTGCCATTCGATATGAAGTTTCATTCGAGATTAAATGTCAGTTGCAAACAATTTTCTAAAAAAAATCGCATATAAACTATTGATTTCGACTGTCACTAGAATCGAACTCCTGAACACGTTTGACATTATCTGTGGTAACTGGTAAGTCATAGACAATGATGTAGTCTGCCGCTAATTTATAAATACTGATTATAAACTGTGTGATTCCAAAATAATAATTAAAAGGGTGTCTTTGTGCACATTAAAATTTATAAATCAACAAAAAACATGTCGTCGTCAGAAGAAATGGATAATGCGACTCCGCCGGACATCGCCAACGCGGCTAAAACTATTAGCGACAATCGTAAGTTAAAAATATGATCTTTTGTCTGATTTTATTTCATTTCCTCGCAATTGTGATGAAAAACATTGTACACCCGTGGGTGGTAAAGGAAATACAAAGCTCGAGTCATTAAAGCCTCTCTAACAGACTCTCGTTTGTAATTCTGTCTTTACCACCCTTAATACACAATTTACTATTAGAAAAACCAATCAATATTCACTCATAACACCACCATTATTAATTATAAGTACTGTTGTGCTAACGGTACTTCCGAATCCCATTCTAATAAAATTCAAATTCAATTCAATTCAAATCCATTTATTTGTCAGAATACAGTAATACACGATCTTAGTTATAAAATTAAAGCACTTGTATTCAGCATGCAAGCAAGCGTACAAATATTGTAAATAATCTACAAATTTTCATAATACTTTCCCAATTTCATAAATTCTAGTCAATGATAATACAAATTTAAACCCCTAAATATTCCTTGACACTATAAAAACATTTCTCCATCAGCCATTTTGTCTCAGCTCATTCTTAATTCATCCGGTAAGTGATTAAAAACTACAATGCTCATATTAAATATATTTCTTTTGTACATATTGTTATGGGTTGAGGTATCAAATAACGGAACGACCTTATAATGCATTAATAAATATAATAAAGAAGTAAAACACCTATCCTATATTTACATCTAACTTAACTAAGATTGAACTAACTAACACTTATGCTAATGTTGACCTAACTAATTCTTATACTATGTGAGCTAACTAATTCTTATCCTAATGTTGAGCGCCAGGAGGGTTCAATAATAAACGGGTTCCCTTCCAACCCTGAATGCCACCGGCTAGCGACGACGTTCCTCTGTGTTAAGCGATATGCAATCAGTTCCCTTAATTCCGAAGGGCATATCCTTAGGCTAAAACAAAGAGACCATCGGTCAAATACATTCTGATGATGGCGTGGATAACTTGTTTGCGTCTTTATCTTAATAACTAGCACTCACCCCTTCGCCGTAACAAACAGAACACAATATTTAAACTTGTAACTCAATGACCACAACTTCCATAAATGTCCTTAATAATAATTTTCCATATTTCACATAAACTTCATAGCAAGTGGGTACTCCGAGATAGTGGCTACGAATTAGACACGGGTGTGTATTCCTTAGAAGCACGAGCTGGAATGACTCGCCGATATGCAACCGTTGATATTTTAACTAAATTTTAACAATTTAAAATACAAAAAGATATTACACTGCGCAGGCTTGAACCCGCGCCCTCCAACGCAGTAGCCCTACGCTAGACCGCTTAGCCACCGAGACAACTAGAAGAGTCGTTGAATTAGGTGAACCGTTGTTTTAATATGTTACGGGCATCGTTTACGTCATCATAACCTTATCATTACCATAACATACCCCGTCCCTCATACAAAATAAATAAATGACCATTTATTTATTTTTTATTATATGTCTTCAAATCTTTTACATGCCACATGCCAATGTCTTTACCGTACGCATTATGTAGTTGAAAGATGATGTCCGAAACCTTTTTTACGACAATCGCCTTCTCAAATTTGGGAGCTAACTTTGCCATAAACTTATTGCCTGCATTAGATAGATATTTTGTTCTCTTCCAGACTGTATCACCTACTTGAAATGTTCCTGCTCTTCTCTTAATATTATAATGTCGGCTGCTGTCGTAATGCACTTGAACAATTTTATCCTTAACTTTTTGTAAAATTATTTCCCTATCCTTAATGTTTTCAACACACGAAGCCGTATTAACCTGACCTGTTAAAGCCGAGTCTAAAGCCGTTTGGTCTAGTGCTGGTATGGTGAGATTAGGCACTGTAGTTTCTCTACCATAAAAGAGATATGAAGGGGTGTAACCCGTGGTCTCATGCACGGCAGATCTAATAGCATGGCCAATTTCATCTAAGTTAGCATCCCACTCATTATGTTTTTTTGACTTGATATATGCCGAAATCATTGTACCGACCACACGATTGACGCGCTCTGTCGGGTTGCTTTGCGGGTGATAGTGTGGCGTGTAGACTATTCTACTATTAAATGAAGTGGCCAAATCCTTAAACAAATGCGATACAAACTGTTTACCATTATCACATAAAATAGTCCTAGGTGCGCCATACAAAAGAAATTGTTTACCTACTATCTCGCAGATTTTATCAGCCTTGCCAGTTTTGAGAGGAAACAGCACGGTGAATTTGCTGAATAAACACGTTAATACTAAAAGCATAGTGTTGCCCCTTTTGCTTTTTGGGAAAGGACCCATCAAGTCCAGAGCCACCACTTGCCACGGCTGAGTAACTTCCCTATGATGTCCCATCTGGCCCAAAGGTACTTTTTGCGAGACTTTGTGACTAGCGCAACATTCACAACTGTTCACATACTGTTTGACGCCTTTAAGCATGTGAGGCCAGTAAAACTTTTGCCTGATCTTAAAGTAGGTCTTCCTTATACCTAAATGACCCGCCGATGGAATATCATGACATTCTTGAAATACTTTAAGCCGTAAGCTTTCCGGAACAAATAGTTTCCACAGATCGTCTTTGTTAGGAAATTGCTTCATGGGAATTTTCTTATAAAGAAGACCTTCAACAACTGCCCAGTCTCTCTTCTTAATTTGAGAAGCAACCTCTGCTACTTTTTTTCTGTACAAACTGTCCTTATGACTTTCCAAAATTTCTATAGGGTTTATTTCCAACGAACTAACACCTGTGTTCCGAGACAATGCGTCAGGAACCACATGGCTTTTCCCTGGCCTATGTATAATATCGAAATCAAATTGCTGCAATTTCATGGCCCACCGTGCCAGTCGGCCATGTGGATCCTTCATTTTGTGAAGCCAAAGTAATGCACTGTGATCCGTCACTACTGTAAAGTGTACTCCGTCTATATACGACCTAAACTTTTCAATAGCGTAGACTACGCTCAACAACTCTCTCTCTGACGTTGAGTATTTTGATTCCCGGTCATTTAACTTACGGCTAAGATAAGCAACGGGTTGCTCTGTGCCGTTTACTTCCTGACAGAGCACTGCCCCTATGCCTTTATTTGACGCATCGCATTGGATTATGAACGGCCTTCCATAATCTGGACAAGTCACCACTGGTGTCGATGTCAATAACGTTTTCAATCTCAAAAAGGCAACTTCGGCCTCCTCCGACCACACCAACTTTTTAGACTTCTTTCCTTTTGTCAAATCGTGTAAAGGAGCCGCGACCACGGAAAAATCCTTAACAAACCTTCTGTACCAACTTGCAAGACCTATAAAGCGTTTGAGCTCGGTGAATGTTTTTGGTCGTGCAAAGTTGATAATTGCCTCAACCTTTTCCGGGTCCGTCCTCAGACCATCCTTATCAATAATATACCCCAAGTAGCGAAGGCTGGGTCTCGCAAACTTACACTTATCGACGTTTATCGTCAGGTTGGCCGTCTTAAGAATGTTTAAAACTTTCTTTAATAATCGTATGTGTTCCTCAAAATCGGCTGAACAAATTACGATATCGTCTAGATATGCCCAAACTTTGTCTTCTTCAGCACTAAATAAAATGTCCATAAGTCGCTGCTGAGTTTGTGACGCGTTGACTAGACCAAATGGCATTACTTTAAAATGGAATAGTCCTCTGCCTGGAACAGCAAACGCAGTCTTTTCTTTGCTGCTATCCTCCAGTTCAATTTGCCAGAAAGCCGATTTCAGATCTATAGTACTCAAGAATTTAGCGTTGCGAAGATTGTTGATAACATTTGCAACCCTAGGCAACGGATAAGTATCACGTTTAGTGACGCGATTTAATTGCCTGCTGTCCAAGCAAAGCCGGTTTTCTCCATTTGGTTTCTTCACTACTAATACCGGAGAGCACCATGCACTGTACGAGGGTTCAACCACATCCTTAGCCAACATCTCTTCTAATTCTTTTTCTATAGCCTTTTTAACAACTGGAGAGAAATTATACTGTTTTTGGTGTACGGGTTTACTGTCTGTTGTTTCTATGCAATGCTTTAAAAGACTAGTTCTCCCGAGTCCAACGCCAACAGTCTCTTTCATTTCTTTTATTAAGCTCGACAGTTGTTGCTCCTCCTCCATGCCAAGGCCTTCTCTATCAATGATTGCCGGGTCTCTTGATGATAAAGTACTTAGCTGCACACTGTTGTCCCATGTCCGGTCACTCTTAAAAAGCAAGGCCACACCGAATGAGTCAAAAAAATCTTTTCCTAACACTAATTGCTGACTCAAATTTGGCATGACCAAAACGGGAAAGACCCTAAATTGGTTATCAAAATTAATGGGCACGTCAATAATTTCCCTAATGTTGTGCGTGACCCCATCCGCAGTTGAAATACCAATAGGCTGCATTGTCGTGGCTCTGAGCCCTAGAGTCCGTAAAATGTCTGCAAAATGTGCGTTAATTACTGTGCGGTTCGCACCGGAGTCCAACAATCCTTCACACTCGTAACCCATGATACTTAAAATTACATAAGATCGATTATCATTGTCCTTATTAACAATTAGGGGACACAAATCCCCATCACTACGTCCAAAAAATTCTTTGACTTTATATAGCCATGTCTGCCATTCATCACTGTCACGGCTGAGGGAGAAATTTAGCTGGCAGGACTCGAACTTCCCCCTTCTCCGTTTCCCTTACAGGTACAGTCCTTTGTCGTTACTCCAAAACGTCCACATCTATAGCAAAATAACCGCTGTTTTGGAGTTTTGCACTCCCTGAATAAATGACCACTTTCTCGACAATTCCAGCACCTTTTCACGGAATTCTGCGCCACCTTGAGTTCTGCTAATTCCGCCATTTCCTTAGTATCTTTAGCGGATGAATCTCCCAGTACTTTGTAAGCGAGGTCTGGCTCTAGCGATTTTTTATCCACCTTTGGTTGTTGGAAATTGTCACAATTAACCTTGGTTCTCTCTATTATTCTTAGAACATTAATTAACTCTGGAATGGAACTGAATTCATCCCTGCATACTGCTCTCTGATAGTAAGGTTGTAGGTTTTTCCGTAGAATGAGAATCTTTTCCTTCTCCGTGATCTTATTTGGCAATCTCTTGAACATGTTCTGCATGACAGCAATGTAAATCAATACCGACTCCTCTGTTCCTTGTGTTCTGGCATTTATTTCTAGCAGAAGTTCTTCTTGATAAAAGGGTTTCTGAAACGTGCGTTCCAATAAAATTACTAAATCCTCCCAGTTGCTAGCATATTCCTTGTTGGCCCGGTACCAAATAAGTGCGTCCCCTTCAAAAAAATCGATGGCGTAACGCCACAAGTCAAAGTCCGTAGCGTTCCTAGCGTCCTTGAGCTCTGAGACGCGTTCTAAAAATGCATTCACGCTCATGCTGTTTCCTCCTGAGAACTTAAGACCCCACTGATAAATCGGCACTAACTTTCTTTTCGGCCAGTCCTCCTCTACTGTCGAAGTACGAAGTAACCTTGGCCTGCTACTACTGTCAAACCTATCCTTATCATACTGACCTGTGACAAAACTGACATTTCGGCTATACCCCGCAGCCCCCTCTCTACCCTCATCATTTTTCTTACAAGCATTAAGTGTGCCTTTGGTTGAGTCTTCCAATTTCTGTATGATTTTTAGCCCTAAATCTCCTAATGTCTCCTGCAGAATTTCTTTGTCCTGACTTGTTAAATTCTCATCTTCTACCACGTCATCCTGACGTTCTAACTTCTCTAATAACAAATGACATTGTTGTAAAAGTCCGTCTTTTCGAATTAACTCATCTTCATTAACCTGATGCACTAAATTTAGCCTATTCTCTACGTGATACAGTCTGGAAACTAACCGTTTGAATAAAATTTTATCTGGTTTCCCTACTAACTCGGAAATATAGTTGGCGATAACATTTAACTTTGCAGAACACAGCTCCAACTCGAAGTCCATGCTCTGGGAGCCTAACTGCGGTGCTTTTACCTCCTGTACTAGACCCTCGGTCTGTTCATTGAGCAATACTTCGCTTAACAACTTTTTCAACACTGGGACCGTACTCCTCAACCTAATTCCCCGGCTCGCTAGCTCGTATTCCAACTCGTCTTTCAGCAAGAAATTTGGATCCATGATTTAAATAAAACTATATAAGTATGTACCACTCACAAACAATATCCACTGAACCTAAATAAAATCCCTCAATAACAAGTATAATAAAGATATCCCACCAAATAAATTAACAATTAGAAACCCGCAATATTAAACACCCGTGTAAAGCAAATTTAAAAAAAAAACAATATCAATAATAATAACCTACTGCATAAACCGCTTTAATTTAACATAACCGCACCATTACGTACAAATAAAATTTTACTAATAATATCTCAAACAACGAAATGAATAAGGGTAACTAAATATTAACTTCCCTCCAACCCTTATAAAATTTTACGTTGGGCGCTATTTGTTATGGGTTGAGGTATCAAATAACGGAACGACCTTATAATGCATTAATAAATATAATAAAGAAGTAAAACACCTATCCTATATTTACATCTAACTTAACTAAGATTGAACTAACTAACACTTATGCTAATGTTGACCTAACTAATTCTTATACTATGTGAGCTAACTAATTCTTATCCTAATGTTGAGCGCCAGGAGGGTTCAATAATAAACGGGTTCCCTTCCAACCCTGAATGCCACCGGCTAGCGACGACGTTCCTCTGTGTTAAGCGATATGCAATCAGTTCCCTTAATTCCGAAGGGCATATCCTTAGGCTAAAACAAAGAGACCATCGGTCAAATACATTCTGATGATGGCGTGGATAACTTGTTTGCGTCTTTATCTTAATAACTAGCACTCACCCCTTCGCCGTAACAAACAGAACACAATATTTAAACTTGTAACTCAATGACCACAACTTCCATAAATGTCCTTAATAATAATTTTCCATATTTCACATAAACTTCATAGCAAGTGGGTACTCCGAGATAGTGGCTACGAATTAGACACGGGTGTGTATTCCTTAGAAGCACGAGCTGGAATGACTCGCCGATATGCAACCGTTGATATTTTAACTAAATTTTAACAATTTAAAATACAAAAAGATATTACACTGCGCAGGCTTGAACCCGCGCCCTCCAACGCAGTAGCCCTACGCTAGACCGCTTAGCCACCGAGACAACTAGAAGAGTCGTTGAATTAGGTGAACCGTTGTTTTAATGTGTTACGGGCATCGTTTACGTCATCATAACCTTATCATTACCATAACAGATTCCAGCTCGTGCTTCTAAGGAATACACACCCGTGCCTAATTCGTAGCCACTATCTCGGAGTACCCACTTGCTATGAAGTTTATGTGAAATATGGAAAATTATTATTAAGGACATTTATGGAAGTTGTGGTCATTGAGTTACAAGTTTAAATATTGTGTTCTGTTTGTTACGGCGAAGGGGTGAGTGCTAGTTATTAAGATAAAGACGCAATCAAGTTATCCACGCCATCATCAGAATGTGTTTGACCGATGGTCTCTTTGTTTTAGCCTAAGGATATGCCCTTCGGAATTAAGGGAACTGATTGCATATCGCTTAACACAGAGGAACGTCGTCGCTAGCCGGTGGCATTCAGGGTTGGAAGGGAACCCGTTTATTATTGAACCCTCCTGGCGCTCAACATTAGGATAAGAATTAGTTAGCTCACATAGTATAAGAATTAGTTAGGTCAACATTAGCATAAGTGTTAGTTAGCTCAATCTTAGTTAAGTTAGATGTAAATATAGGATAGGTGTTTTACTTCTTTATTATATTTATTAATGCATTATAAGGTCGTTCCGTTATTTGATACCTCAACCCATAACAAATGGCACCTTGCGACAGAGAGGTTTGTACAAAAGAGACATAATACGAGCTCTTGTCTGCCTTTTAATGACTTGACTCCGTTTCATAAAATATTCTGGGTGGGAGTTGACAAACACACATACGTCTCTTAAGTACACACACGGTAGTGGTAAAATATTCAGTTTTCTAAATAATGGGACACAGCTGTCATCTAACCGAGCATTACTCATCACCCTTATGCACTTTTTTTGAATTTTGAGTACTCTATCAAACTCCACTGAGTTTCCCCACAGAATCAAGCCATAACTGAGTACTGAAGACACATATCTATGGTAAGCCGTTAGCGCCGCTTCAATAGAAACCGTATCTCTTAACCTTTAGGGCGAACACAAAACAAATCGTGGTTTGATAATACAAGCTATGGGTATAATACGGTATTCTATCGATGTACAGATGTAGTGAAATATCCTTTCACATCGTATTTTCTCGGAAATGTTCGTATTTGTCATGCTACTTCAGTCTGACTCAGTACCCATCAAGACAACGTGGGGGAACGTCGCATCGCGAGAGTGATAATCGATATAGAGTGGTTAATACCAGAGTTTTTTTTTGTTAATTAAGATTAAGATTGTTTTCAGTTCTTTTTAATAGTCATGCCGAAAGCATTAAGACCTGTGAAACGTTTAGATCGACAAGCCTGTGAAATTATTTTCAACATTTATTTATATTTCTTCTTGTTTACCTACACCTAATTTCTATATATTTGGTCGTGGTGGTTTTAACATCTCGGTGTGATATACTTCAAACTCGTGGTTTGACATTTGAGACGGATAACTAAAGTATTCTATTTATTTAATACAAACATGTCACTTAATAATTCAATAATTCATAGACACGTCGGCATCATTCGGAAGTAGACGTGAGTTCCGAGTTTTCACGATGTGAAAGGATTATTCACTAGATCTGTTATCGTATCGTCAACGTTTTGATAGCTATTATTTACTTGACAGTAATGGCGGCCCAGTTAAAAAACATACAGGGGCCTAATATTGCTGCGTTTATCGCGTGACGAAATATGGATAAAACCTCCGTCACTTTTTAACACGTATATGTACGAAAGTGGCGGATGCTTTATTTACAATTTGTCACGTGGTTAACGCGACCATACGCTAGTCACGTAACTGGTCGTGACAAGTGTCATCAAGTGCTTGAAAAACAGCAAAAGACAAAATGAAGGGTCCACGGAAAGAACATGTCTAGTCACATTAGTAACTTTTTGAGATATCGTGATTTGAAAGTTAGGAAACATCTTATTTTGTACGTAATTTTCGTGTAGAGGTTTTTTAAGAGTGAAAAAATACAAGACAAATGAAGATTTATATCTTAAACTGAAAGGTAGGTAATAGTTCATTTCGTCCTCTAGCTTTTGAGAATCAAAACTCATTTTTTTTTTTAAAGTGACTAGACATGTTCTTTCCTTGGACCCTTCAAATATTAACGTGTACTGACTGAATATTACTATTTACTTAATTTAAAATTTTCAGAATGCTTAAAACACATTTCAATTTACAGTTAAATTTGGCCGCAAGTTTTAACTGTTTTTGGACCAGGGCCGGTGTTCTAGGCGGTAAAAACAATATCGTATTTGATTTGTTATCGTATTGTCAACGTTTTGATAGCTCTTATTTCCTTGACAGTAATGGCGGCTGACGTCATAACAATACCATAACAGGAAAACTACGATATCGTTTTTACCGCCTAGAATAGAGGCGCTAAATATGATTTTTATTTTCATCCCGCATGGAGTTGTAATGAAATCTCCAGTACAAAACACACTTACGATAAAAAACCGGCCAAATGCGAAAGCAAAAAACGGCAAAAAAATCACGTTTGTTGTATGAGAGCCCCCCTTAAATATTTATTTTATTCTGTTTTTATTACGAGTATTTGTTGTTATAGCGGCAACAGAAAAACATCATCTGTATAAATTTCAACTGTTCTATCACGGTTCATGAGATACAGCCTGGTGACAGATGGACAGACGGACAGACATACGGACAGCGGAGTCTTAGTAATAGGATCCCGTTTTTACCCTTTGGGTACTGAATCGGAGCCCTAAAAATAAAAATCATATTTCGACCTGGGTTCATATATCATTTTTTGCTTCTTACGACCTCAGGAATACGCAGAAAACATTACACTCCTTTTTACCCGACTGCCGAAGGAGGAGGGTAATGTGTTTCACAGCCTATATACGTATGTTTGTTCCTTTGAGTCACTATAAAAACTAAACCCGTTGTCCGATTTTGATGATTCTTATGTCAATCAATTTGTCTGAATCTGGTGAGTGTCACTGAAGATATGACAGTAATCCAAATACAATATGGCGGCAACCAGACGCCATATTGTGCAAATAAATAAAAAAGTCGACCGAGTATGACAAGTGGGGTATCATTGAATAGGGATTTAAAAATCATCTATAGGTTTCTTTCATCATTTTTCATTTTGAATGATAATGTAGGATTTATAACGATTTAAAGTTTGTTAGCAACAGTCTGGTTTTGAAAGCTTGCTTTTTGTTAAAGTTAATTTGGACAGTTGTGTAAAAAAAGACTTCCACTTGTATTTCAATTTTTTTTATAAAGAAACCTATGGTAGTGGTCCTTGTATTCTATCTTCCTCTGAAATTTGTTAATAAACCTTTGACGATGTGTTTGTATTGCACCCATACAAAGGTATCACAGGAATCCAATACCCATTCAAACCAACACTGAGCACTCGTCCCCGAATGGAATCAATGCACAAAGCGATGGCCTGGGGGGTAGTATTTCGTCCATTTACCTTCTCAACCTTGTATCTGATTAAATAGTTAGAAAGGAAAAGCACCCGTGTTCCCTAAAGAATAAAGACTACTTTCCTATCTAACTATTCGATCAGATACGAGGTTGACGAAGTGAAGGGACGATTTGTGCAGCCGTGCAACAATGACATACGTTCGCTAAAATTAATTAAACCACAAAAGCGACGAACATGGCTTCCCTTTGATTTACCCAACACTGGCGGCTCTTTACACAAAAGCAAAATGATATAATACTCGTTGTACAGTCGACGTCAAAGATATGTTTATCTACATCCATATCATAACTTCCCTACAATATGTTCAGAAGCGATAAGCAAATCGCCTATGTTAAGAAACCTGTATCTGTGGTTGCATCTTAATGTTTACATTAAAGTATAGTGCATCGTAATGTTTACATTATAGTGTCGGTACCTAAACATTAAAGTATCGGTAATACTGTACCACTAACTTGAAAATGCAAGCCATATCTGCACATTATAAATAAAGTTTTTTTATTTTTTATTTAAGCTTTGGTACTACAAAAAATTAACAGTTACACTAACTTAATAAAAGTACAGGCCATATCTGAACATATTATAGAGAACTTATGATATGCATGTAGATAAAGTTATGTATGCGGCTATACATAATTAGGCATTAAAACACTCGTGTGATCTTATTATGCACCAGCCACAAAACTACTATTACACTTTAGTACTTTGTCACCTTATCCGGTATGACCATTTCATATGGCAGTTAAAACATGACATTAAGTAGACAAGGTACTAAAGTGTACACATATTTATGAACTCGACTGTACCTGGGTCGGGATTATAGGCGTTAAAACATCTGAGCCTAATTGTGCAAAATATGGAGAATTATCAACAAATTTTTAGAGGTGCACCCCATTTTTCGACTTAGAAAACCCGTTTTTAGAAAAACTATAGATTTGCTAACGACGTGGCTTATACACTTATTAAATCAGACAAATAGGCTAACCTTTGAAATGATTTTATTCAAAATAGTACAGCTTTAAATAATAATATAATTGGTAACGCAAGGGAACAATGTTGTCCCTAGGTTTTGTACTAAAGTACGGCCAATGAGTTGAGATAAACAATGTAAACAAACTGACCGTTACTAAGTTACATTGCGATAGCGAGCGATTATTATCTGTCCTTATTTCTCATACGCAATATTATCTTCAGTTTTGTAGTACTGTAAAATCACGTAAAGTCACGTAAATCAGCGAAATCGGCAAAATTTCGTATACGGCCTCTTAAACAAGTGTAACAAAAACCATGCTTTGAAAACCCAACTGCTGTTTGAATAATGTCGTCAACATAATGTTGGTTTTCGTGCCGCGCGATTTGGCGCCAAAAATCCGCCATTTTGATTTCCAATAATTTTAATATAGCCTATGACACTCTAGCGGTTAAGACAAATCTAACCACGTATAATTTATTAAAATCGGTTCAGCCGTTTAGTAGTTACGAGGGGACATAGAGTCGGACATACAAACAGGGCCTCTATTCCACACGGTAAAAACCATATCGACTTTGATCTGTTATCGTATTGTAAACGGTTTGATAGCTCTTATCAATGATATAATATAAAAAGAGGTGGATATGTTACCTATACGGTATTCCGCGTGTGAAAATGGCCCGGCTTACGCACACATAATCTGTAAATATTGCAATTACACAATAATTCATAAATGACAAGTGAAAGCTGGATGGTATGCTAATTTCCGGGAGCGAAACAGAGACGAGTGTATGTTGCTCTGCAGACTAGTTCACGGTTCCGTTGACGGCGCAAGACTAAGTAAAGGTGTACCAATTGGCTTGGTTTTAAGGTGCCACTATCGAAGTGCGTATAACGTATCTACCTCTTTTTACTATATAATATCATTGGCTCTTATTTACTTGACAGTAATGGCGGCCGAGTAAAAAAAAAAAAACCATAACAGGTCAAATACGATATTGTTTTTACCGCCTAGAATACAGGCCCAGGTCAAACACATAACCCTCCTTTTGGACTTTGCCGCAGTCGGGTAAAAATACCTTTTTATGCTATTTTGATGACAATAAAATTTTATGGTACAACCTAGTCGCATGCTTATGCTATTTATGTGACAGTAAAATTTTATAATACAACCAAGTTTGAATTCTTTAAACTCGTCTTTTACAATAGCTTTGAATGGTTTACCATTACTGATGTGCCAAAGGAAACTTTCCAAAATTGCGGAACAATCACAATTTTGTATGGGGATTGAAACTTTCCGTTTCTTAAATTTATTTTCCTATGTTTCTAGTGAAAGTTTCCGGAAATTACTTAGAACTTTTCCAACTTTTTGGAAACTTTCCGCAACTTCCACATCAGTATTTACCATTCGTTATTAAACGTCAACAGAGTACACATTAAATGTTTCTTACTCATAGTAAGCGTATAACATAAAGATCAGTATCAACGCTTCAGTTCATTAAAGTCGCTTTACTTTAAATTTCGTAAACGAATTTAAAACTTAATTTGTTGAAAAAAAGACGCAAATTCCGTCGTCCTTTTGCATGGACTTATCAGAGTTTGAAGTTAGGCGACTCATCTATTAGGAGATATCTCACACAAATTGAATTAGTCCCAATATAAGCTCTAGGCTTAAAAAAATACTCGCGCTCATCACACAAATATTCGGCCACATCGGGAATCGAACTCGGGACCGCTAGCTGCCGTAGGGTAGTTCTGTTTCGCGTGACTGATTGATTGAGAATATAGACAAGTTGTCGTCAGGCGTGGCAGGCCGACTGTCACTGTCGGTCTCTTCTGGATAATCAATAACGGGTATTAGTTGGGGTGGCATTATGAACTGACATTCGTCATAATTAGTAAAATATACTTCGTACATATTGTTTCCTAATGTTCGAGTAATCGCGCCAAACTGCCCACTGTGGCGTCCGGGGGCTTTTCTATACCACGGGGCCCAGACAACATCCTCCACGTATGCTTGTTGGTGCGTTAGCCGGACCGGCTTGATGTCAACCGCCTCGTAACATCCACTTCCATCAGCCACTGCCGTCACTGGTACCTGTTCTACTGCTGCCAATGCTGACGCCATTGTTGAATATTTTCTACCAATCAATGCATCACGTTCCGGCCCAGACTTTAGGAACTAGGCGTTCCTCTATGGCGCCATACATAATAATAATAATAATAATAAATCTTTTATTTCGGACATGTCCATATTATGTTAGTAACAATAAAACTTAAACCTATGTTAGAGTCAATAATCATTACATTACACTATCACTAATTACAAATAACCTAACAATTATAATTTTATTAAGGTGCGGCTACTTGGCCTATGGATATCATTCCAGTACCTTGCAAAAGGACCATCAAACCTGTCTCCTACCTTGGCCAGGATGGAGTTCGCGCTGCCGCGCACGCGCCGCGCCTGGGACGCGACTCTTGCGCATAATGGCATGGAAGCCGTCCACGCTCGCCTCCGCAAACATCCCTGACGCGCTGCAGCGTCGCGGCAGCGCCAGCGCCATCCTGAACGCTTTATTGTACTGTAAAGCTAATCCATAGGCTGCACGTATAAAATGATTGGCAGAATGCCCTAAACAAAGTGATTTTTACTTCATTATTACACTTAGCAAACCTACGGATCAACATTCAGACCTCCAAACGCCATACGTTCCCTTTCAATGTCCTTGTCATCGCTAAGAGATGCGGTAACCCAATGCCCCAGATATTTAAACGTTTCTACTTCGTTCAAAGGAGTGCCGTTCAGCTTAACCACTAGAGTGTGCGCATACGCTTTTACGCCAGCCCGGAACACCAGCAACTCGCTTTACCTAACTCGCTAAACCTCGGAGTCAAGCCGCCCACTCCGCCAAGGACTCGTATGGACTCCGCTTTGCATCTCGAAAACACGAATGTTCCGTGTACGGTCACGGAAGTTAATTTGCTACCCATTTCAAAGAAAATCTGCTTGAAGATGTCATTGTCAATAGAGATGCCAAGTCATTTGTAATTGATAGGAAACTCAACCTTATTGCTGTAGAATGTCAGATTGACTTTGGATCTAAGGTGGGTCACAAATTAAATTCCTTGATTGTACCAGTCATCCTTTTTTTGAAATGCTTCTCGAACAACTCCACTAGATCCAGGAACTTACTATCCACATGCGGAACCTCCGCCACATAACGCAGCAGGCGGTAAGTCTCTTCACATTTGCAAAGCAATTTGGCTTTTTTGTAAATCCTCTTTTACATCAAACCTACTTGAATGGCAGTTTAAAGAATCTTAAAAAGTTTCTATTTTCAACACACTTAAATTCACTTAACTAACCAACAACGTTATCAAATCTATTTGAATTCACGTTCTTGGTTGAACTATAAAGCTGGTCGCTCACTGGTAGGTTTGTCATAATAAAAACACCACCGTCTAGTTTGGGGGCACATTTCTTACTGGTATAGCCCGCGAAGTGCGCGCCCCCGCGCCGCCGCGCTCAGACCGTATACCTATGCACAGGTAGATACATCACCCTCGCTATTGCCTCCCCAAAAATCAGCATCAAAATAAGACAGGCCAGAGGGGTGGCTTGGTCACACTTTCATTTAACTCGTTTTGTGTATTTGTCTTTGTGTTTGTAAATTATCTACACACACATCAAAAGTCCTCTATTATGCGTTAAAAACCCGTTGGCAATGACCAGCATTACCTGTGTTAGTATATGAGAGCACTGACAGCTGTAACGTAAGTTTGGAATTACGTTATCGAATATTATAAAGTAATGAGTTTCAAGTTTGGAACATCGTTCAATTGAAACGACAACGTATATTTTTTGGTACAGTATCGTACGACATTTGATTTCGAACGACATGAGAATAGGGACTTTATTAGTTTGTCTTTGATTTAAAAAACCATTCATATTCGTGACATTGACACAGCACAAGTTTGATTTGCCGCCATTATAATCGTCAAGTCGTCGGCTTCTGACCTACTTATAATAGATAATAGTAGTTTACGTGACGGTTGCGTAATGCTAATTACGCAGAGTCTCGTACAATACTATATCTACACACATATTATAAGTACTCTAAGATGGGTTCAGAAGCCGAAAGGCAAATGACCAGCATTACCTTCCCTGTGGTACTAGGTGACAGCGATGACAGCTGTAACGTAATTTTGAAATTACGTTATCGAATATTGTAAGGTAATGAGATCTAAATTTGGAACATCTTCCAAAATTGACAGCTGTCATCGCTGTCACCTACTACCACAGGTAATGCTGGTCATTGCCTACGGGTTTTGAACGCATAATAGAGGACTTATGATATGAGTAGATAAAGTAATAATTGCCACGTGGAGTCTTATATACTTTAAGTATTAGTAGTAAGTTTATTGAATTTTATACTAATTTTTGTGTTAAATTGTGCTTCTTTTGTGTTTTTTATCAGTGTTACTCATTGCTACATTCGTTCTGTTGTTAATTAACCATGAATTGACGCTTAAGGAGAAGAAGAAGAAAAAAACATTTATTCACTACACAGAAGACACACAAATAGACAAACATAAATAAACAAACAATGTGACAGAAATAGCACGGAGTGTGTCCTCGCGGTAACAAATCGGACACTAGCTCAGCATTATGCTGATGTGTCAGACACTTACAGCGCTGATTGTCAGCCAGTACCGTTCTTGTGACTCACGGAACGCTGTACAAACATACTATACTATACTATATGCTATATGGTCCAACATACTACGTGTAAAATACTTAATTAATTTATTGAGTATTATATAATAAAGGCATACATAAATACTGATTTATTATATTTTACTCCTCTATTCATTCCCATAATAAAATATTAATTTATTACTTATTATTCCACTTATTACACTACTACTATATATTATATTCTCTTATTACTTAAATCACTGTTTATGTAGTCAACCGCTGTCTCTTCGTTCGTGTGTCACGTTGGCGCCACTGAAAATCAGCGTCGCGGTTCATGCCGTGACATAGTGCTGAGTGGCGTCCATTTCGACGTCACAGAATCACCCATGGCAACATTATGTTACAATTGTATTTTATTCCTTTTCTTCATTGTTTAATTTTGTTTTCTGTGTTGCCATTGTTTGTTTTATGTTCAATTTATTTTGATTTTTTTTCTTGTGATCGTCGAATAAATGTTTCTATTTCTATTTCTATTTCTATTTCTATATACAGCTTTTATAAAATGATCAAAACATTAAAAAAAAGTTTAAAAAAACAAACAACCTTCAAAAAGCAAAAAAGAACTTCTTTAAAATGGTAGGTAAATACGTCAGTCCAACTGAAGTCTGCTTTTGGTTAAAATATGCTTTTTGAAGGCGGGTTTTTATTTTTTTTAAACTTTTTATTTTATTTTATACGTTTTAGTGATCATAATTATGCTGTTATTCTCCCATTTCTCAAGAAACAATAGACCATTTCAATCTCGCCGCAAGCAACGCCGTGGGAAAGTCATAGTCATATATTTAAACCTAAATATGCTTCGTCATAGTCGCTCAACTATCTTAATCGAAATATCTTGTCGCCACCCTCGAAATATATACAGTTTGGAGTTCCGGTGGCCATCTGTGGTCTTCATCATCAGTTCCACTTCACCAAATAGTGCTTTCCAAGACCAAATACACGAGTTACAATGAAAAATACCAAAATCGCTATAGGTGTGCCTATAAATTTTGAAGAGTTCCGTCGATTCCTCATGGATTCCACCATCAGATCTTCATTTTGAAAAAAATGGGACCAATCTGGAAGCACCAGCTTTCAAATAAAAAAAGAATCTTCAAAATCGGTTCACCCAGTCGAAAGTTCTGAGGTAACAAACATTAAAAAAACAAAAAAAAAAAACAGACGATTTGAGAATCTCCTCCTTTTTTTGAAGTCGGTTAAAAAAGAAGAGTAATAGATGATTTTAAAACCAACAGGTTGGCATATTACCAAATGTGTAGGTGCTGGATAAGGATTACGATTTCTGGAGCGTCAACAAATAATCCTTAAGCTTACGCCTAAAGGTGTACCTGCTAGCCGCCTTTGATAGGCGGAGGAATATCGTTCCAGCACTTGGACGCCGCAAACCTGAAACTTCCTCTGAATGCCGCAGTCCGGTGCATAGGCAAAACCTGCGTGCACTTTTCGACCATTTAATTTTATCAAATAGGTAGGGCGGGCGTTCGTGCCGTTACTTAACAGAGGATTCATTTAGAGATATCACAATTTTAAGTTAGAGCCGCAACATTTTTCTGTCACGAGAGTTACCGATTGGTACTAATGCCTTGAGCGTTTTCACTTGGCACGTACGTCACAAATTTTTGGTGGCCCCATTTCAATTACTTTTCTAGATTCAATAAGCTTTTACAGTGACGACCTCAAAGAAAAGCACTTAATTTTCTCTCTACAGTTTCTCTTTGATAGGATTTAGTTTCTATGGCTTCAACGTAGGTATTGATTTTAATATTATATTTTAATAATTTCATGATGGTCTACGCCAGACTCAATTCAAACGCATAACTAATTAAATAAAAAAACGCACTTTTTTAAAAAAGCCTGACTGTTGCTAACCAACTTTAAATCGTTATAAATCCTAAATGATCATTCAAAATTAAAAAAGATGAAAGAAATCTACAGATGATTTTTAGGGTTCCGTTGTCAAACTAGGAACCCTTATAGTTTCGCCATGTCCGTCCGTCCGTCCGTCCGTCCGCAGCCTAGCTTAGAGACTCTTAGTACTAGAAAGCTGCAATTTGGCATGAATATACATATTAGTCACGCCAACAAAGTGGTAAAATAAAATCATGAAAAAAAAATTTTTTTAGGTTACCTCCCTTACACGTAAATTAAGGATGTATTTTTTTTCTCGTCTACCCCATGGTGTGGCGTGTCGTTGGATAGCTCTTTCAAAAATATAGCGGGTTTGCGACAACAGTTTTCCGATTAAGGTATCCGTTTATGAAATATTAAGCTTTAAAGCGCTAATTTTTTTAGAGTCAACTACAAATACTAAAAATCTGAAAGTATCTTAAATGAAAGCACATATAATGAATTTAATAGGAAAACTATCACGACTAAGTAGACTTCATTGGTTCTTGAGTTTCAAACGGTTTAAATGTTAACGTGTAGCCAATCTACCGAAAACTTATTTGCGGTGTTGGTAAAATGACCGCGACGTATGTCGATGTTGGGGATAACAGTTTTCCAACGGCAAAGTTAAGTTTGTCGTGAGGTCTAATTTGTTTGTAGTAACGTCTTCGGAACCCGAGACTGAGCATGGTCCGACATGCTCTTGCCCGGTTTTTAAATAGGTGTTCAATGGTATCCCACTTGTCATATTTCATCGACATATTTTTTTCATTTTTACTATATGGCGTCTGTTTGCCGCCATATTGAATTTTGATTACTGTCATATCTTTAGTGACACTCACCAGATTAAGACAAATCGATTGACATGAAGTCATCAAAATTGGCCCAGCAATTAAAAAGTAGCTGGACGACGCTAGGGGCAATAAAATTACAAGAACCCTTTAACTAAATATGGACAAATATTTAATTGTATTTGATTTTATTATTTAATATTATTCATGAAATAATTTAAGTGAAGTGAGTAAATAGTTTAAGTGGCAGTGGGCGGGGCACATTGCTCGCAGGACTGATGGCCGATGGGGTCAGAAGGTTCTTGAGTGGCGTCCGCGGACCGGGAGACGAGCTGTAGGTAGGCCTCCAACAAGATGGAGTGACGACCTTGTAAAGATCGCGGGAACGCGGTGGATGCGAAAAGCACAAGACCGGTCTGAGTGGAGAGCCTTGGGGGAGGCCTATGTCCAGCAGTGGACGTCTTTCGGCTGACATGATGATGATGATGATGAAATAATTATTCCTGTTTACGTATAAATTACATACTTAACAAACACTTTACTTTTCGCTACGGTTATGCTTTATGGGGTAGGTACGGTCGCGGAAGTTAATTTGCTACCCATTTCAAAGAAAATCTGCTTGAAGATCTCATTGTCAATAGAGATGCCAAGTCATTTGTAATTGATAGGAAACTCAACCTTATTGTTGTAGAATGTCAGATTGACTTTGGAACTAAGGTGGGTCACAAATTAAATTCCTTGACTGTACACCATTTTTTTTTAATGTATAAAATTTTAAAAACCATTTTGTGGTATAGGCTTCTCAAACCGATCCCTGTGTATATATGCTACAATTAATTAATCATAATAAAATTAAGACGTGACCTTCATTTGACCCGTAAATGCGGTCCGAATTGCGCTTTATCAACCTCTTTTGTGGTTTTACATAAATCGTATAAAATCTCTTAAATATTTTATTTTATAAGTACAATTAAGATACACAGAATAAGAACATATAGCATAGAAACCGGACTATAAGACGTACTTTGCGTCAGCTATCTTTCTCTACTTTTTAGATTACGTATTAAATGAGAAAAAATGAATCAGAAAGTAGGCTGTTTTTTCTTCTTCAACTGTCATTGTCACAAGGTTCTACACTTCTTCTTGTCTTTCCTTGTCTATAGGTCCAAATACTATAGGTGCTTATAGGTCCAAATCACGCCTTACTTGTGACGATGTACCAAATAACGAAAGAACCGCTATAGATTCATCTCTTTCCAACTCACTATGAAAACCATAAGTAAAAAGAATTGAACCATAATGTATTTACTGCTTATTTAGTACGGTTTCTATGCCTTTTGTCTTTCTTCTGTGTTAAGATATCTAGCTGACACCTACGTTTGAAGACAGCTGTTGTCATGTCAAATTAAATTATTTACAAATTGACTGTAATTCTGGAAAGAAAAGGCTTAGAATAAAAATTTAAAAGCAAGCAGTTATTTTTTTGGGTGTATCTCAGTTGCCTCGACTTCATAAATATTTGATCCTCACAGAATGAACGATATTATGGCATCTTTATAGAAAATATCAACATGCCTGGTTGTCATGGCGACAAATCGGCTCCCCTCTGAAATGTCGGAACTCTTTTATCACTCATTAGTACGTTACGATGTGTACAAATGCGACGAAACATAGATAAGCTGCCAATTACTCTCCATAGTCATCAGGGGAAATATTCCTACAGGATATTTATTAGTTATTAGTTATTACACTTAACAAATAACAGGGACGAATAAATAGCCCTTGGGTGATTTCGATGCGAAAGATCACATACCGTTTATTACTTCCTACTTTGCCGACTGCGTGCGCTACTACGCAACCCCATTTATTAGAGGTTCCGTAGCCAAAATGGTAAAAACGGAACCCTTAGTTCCTTCATGTCCGTACGTATATCACAGGCGTTTTACTCAAAAAAAATACAAGATGTACTCCAACAAATGCTTAAAATATCTCACATATTTAGAGTTCCTTTAAAAACAGATAAAGTGAATGCTTTCGGACACAATCACTCCAAATTTCTGAGTCCGAGAGTCCGAAAGTTGCTTAAATTGTGCCCCCGTTTATCTTTAAAACCGTATGTTCAAAAATATGAAAAAAAAAATATAAAGGGAAAGCTTAGTTAATACTTTCAACGAAAATTATTTTTAACATGATCACCGTTTGTGAGTTATTGAAGAAAGCCTGCGCTTCTCGACAAAAGAACGTGAATACCATGAATATTTCTAAATTTGGTAACCCTAGTGTTTTTTTTTTGTATTTTTAGTAACAGCTTCAGAACCCTACACTTAGCATGGTCCGACATGCTCTTGCCCGGTTTTTATTAAAATAGTGCATCGACGTTACTACTATGGAAAAAACTCGTATCTGATATTTCGAGATGTATGAGTTTGAACTTTATTCTCTTAATATTTAAGTTTAAAATCGTACTTCACGAAATATGAGATACGACGTTTTTCAAAGCTATGACGATATTTTCTATCGCAGGGGTTGAACAAATTAGTCCGGTGGCTTGCAAAGCCGGGGCCGGATTTTGATGTTTTTACTTTCTTTGAGGCCATGCAATATTAAAGCAATTAGGTATTGGACTTTATAGGACGTCTTGACCGTGCGCAGCAGTGGGGCTCCGGCCTTAGTCTTTAATAGAGCCTAGGGCTTATTTTGGGATTCGCGACTCACGTGTTCAATGTAAAGAACATAAAGTACTCTCCCTGCAACATTAGTTGCAAGGTGCAATTCGCACGGTTTTTAAATTGACCATCTTTTGTTTTAAGCAGTCAAGTGGCTAGGTCGATTTGTGAGAGATTGTTCTCTGCTACTTATTTTTCCTTAGCTCTACATGCTCGGTGTCGCTATTGTGATTGGTTCTTTCATACAAATCTTGTCCTGACGATTGAGAATTTAAAATAAAAAATCAACCAAACCGGGGCGAAGCCGTTCTCAAGCGATGCTCCGTCATACATACTACACTAGATACTTTTCTTTTTAACACGTTCACGGACACAGCACCATCCTCGAAATTGCGTGATATGTCACAAATAAATCTCATACAACATTTTCTACGTCCATGGACGAACTGCCACATTTAACGTTCGTCAAAAATTGTGCCACTTTATGACGTAAAATATATGTATGTAATTTCGTACAATAAAAATCTTATCTAATGTGGCAGCTCGTCCACAGCCGTTACGTCCACAGCCGTGATGTGCCACAACACGCGTCGTTCCCCTTTTAGAGTAGTGCATGAGGTTGAGGTTGCCCTAGACCTTTTTTGCTGTGACACTGGTGTTTTGTGTTAAAACCAAAAACGGCACAGAGTCCGCGCTTCCTATAAATGCTATGGGAAATAGCCGGCCGTCGACGGAGTTCCGCTTTTGGTGTAATTAAAAACACCGGCCACAGCCGCAGTGCCATATCACGAGGGTCTCAGTTTAGGTACGTCTCTCGACATAATGTCCGTGAACGTGTTAAAGTAATTTGATATCATTGAAATCTCGGTTTACAACTACGCACCGCTCACATCGGTTGATGTAGAAAGGTTTTTAAAAATATATCCACAATTTTAAAAGAAATCGATTGACAATATCTAACATAGAAAAAAATATGATAATTTACTATAACAATTTAAATACAGTGAGTTTTTAACAATATAATTATGGTTTTACTTTTAACAACACAGACTTATCCATATTAGTCATTACGTTTGACGTTAAAGTGACATAAAATGCTAGCGGTCGCCGATCATTAATCATTATTAACAAGAATTCTGTACCTCTTAGACAAGGATCGGAAAAACGACCGTCATTTTGAAAACATAACCCTTTTCCGTACAGCAGAGACTTCCTTGATATTAGTTAAAAATATTATTAGGTATTTTATAGATTTATTATACAATAATTTATATGTACTTAGCGACAATTTTATTAATGAATGACACCGAAATGTTAATTAGAAAACACAAACACACACACAAACAGTAAATCAATGACAACGATTGCCCCAATGTCCTCCGTAAACTGTGAACAAACTTTTTCGACTCATAAATAAGTCCTAAATTCACGTCGTTATGGAATAACAGGCGAAAATTTAAAAAAAAAACATTCTTTTTGACTGGCGAAAGTGTTTTTTTCCCATACCCATTATGGTTTTATTCATTGTTGCTGAATACATATAAATAATGGTATAATAAATGTAAAATACCTAATAATATTTTAAATCAACATCAGAAGGAAGTCTCTCCTGTACGGAACAGGGTTATGTTTTCAAAATGACGGGCGTTTTCCCGATCCTTGCTCATAGAGTTAAAAAATAAAAAAACTATGATCCGCGACGCGAGTCCAGAGGCTCTAACCAAGATGCATTACGCTAACAAGCGTTTCTATTCGTTTCGTTTTTAAACCAATCGCGTGACTAGTAGATCACGTGACTTTTCGTATCACGTCATCTACCAGTGACGCAATTGGTTGAAAAACGAAACGAATAGAGACGCTAGTAGTTATGCATAAATTTAATAACTCTCAACGTTGTACGCACGTTACAGTCAGGCCCGAGGATTACGTTATTTCTGGATACTTTTGTTGGGGACTTTTCTTCCCCCGCTCCTCAGTGACTTGAAGGATTTCTCTTACCTAGTTTCTGACAAGGAAAACATGAGGCAATACAGTGACCTATAAACTTTACGGGTTAAAAAAATAACACCCGGGTGGCGCCGGGCGTGGGCTAGTATTAGGATGCGCCAAAGTTCATATAAAATTGCAACTCCGATTATTGGAACTCAGAATTTTTTTCTCATTTCATTTTACATAATCACTCTTCACAATCTTCATAATATTTTTTAATACTAATGATCAGAACTCATACTCATCTGAATTCATAACGCCAATTTTCATGGAACCGTACACTTTTCCGATTTTCTTAAATATCTTACGTGTAGATAAATTAGGTTAGGTTAGATTAGATTTATAACAATCCTCAAAAAGTAACAGTTTCTTGAAAAAATGCATTATGAATTGCGATAATTATGACTTAAAAAGTATGAACAAAAAAGTATGAGCAAAATTTTTCGGAAAAATGATGAGTATAGATACAAATCGTTATTTGTATAAAAAATCTAAAGACCAATTTTATATGAGCCAATATGGACCCCTAGTATTAGTATATATTTACTTTTTAAATTTGAAACTACGATTATAATAAATTTAGTTGAAAGAAATCCTTTACGCAGACTTGCTCGTGACTAAGGTGTCACGTGCTGGGCGTCAGACCGTGTTAAAACTTCTCAAATTGTGCAAAGATCGTGACGATGAAATTTGTTTCAGACTGTTGACACAGATTCTATACTAGTTACTTTCTAACAGCGCCTCTATTCAACACGGTAAAACAATATCGTATTTGATCTTATCGTATTGTCAACGTTTTGATAGCTCTTATTTACTTGACAGTAATGGTGACCGAGTTAACAAAAATACCATAATAGGTCAAATACGATATGGATTTTATCTACACTCATATCATAAGTCCTCTATTATGCGTTCAAAACCCGTAGGCTATGACCAGCATTACCTGTGGTAGTAGGTGACGGCGATGACATCTGTTAGTTTTGGAAGATGTTCCAAATTTGGATCTCATTACCTTACAATATTCGATAACGTAATTACAAAATTACGTTACAGCTGTCATCGCTGTCACCTACTACCACAGGAAAGATAATGCTGGTCATTTGCCTTTCAGCTTCTGAACCCATCTAAGAGTACTTATAATATGTGTGTAGATAAAGTAGTTTACGTGACGGTCGCGTAATGCTAATGGTAACGAGATCCAAATTTGGAACATCTTCCAAAATTAACAGCTGTCACCGCTGTCACCTACTACCACAGGTAATGCTGGTCATTGCCTACGGGTTTTGAACGCATAATAGAGGACTTATGATGTGAGTATTGAGTGTAGATAAAGTATTGTACGAGACTCTGCGTAATTAGCATTACAACACTCGTGTGATCTATTATGAAGCTCGCCTTGCGTTTCGTTTCATAAACCACACTCACGTTGTAATGCCTGTCATTACGCAACCGTCACGTAAACTACTATTACCGCCTCGAATATAGGCGCATATAAGACACTAGCACTTTTATGCCACACCATCGCAGTGAGGGAAGAATGGAATACTTTAAAAAAAAAAGATTAGTCCCAGCGATGATAACGCTCCCAAATCTATTTCGCTTCGAGCGAGCTTTTACGAAGTACCTGGGGCCCGTTCCAGAAAGCCACTCTGCAACTCTGCACTCCACAAATCCCACTCTTCAAACGTATTTCTGTTCCACAAAGCTATTGCAGAGTTGAAGAGGTGGAGCCAAATCCAGAGCGTGGATTTGTGGATTTGCAAAGTATTTCTGTTCCACAAGACAATTGCAAAGTTGAAGAGGCAGAGTTAAAAGTTGTAGATTTTTTTAGGAACAGAATCTTTGCAGAGTTTTCAAATTACGCAGAGTGTTTTCTGGAACACGTTTGCTCTGCACTTTGCATTATCATGTATTTGCAAAGTGCAGAGTGCAGAGTTGCGGAGTGGCTTTCTGGAACGGGCCCCTGGTTACGAACTATAACTAATTGGTATTTTTCGAACCGTTCTGAAGCCCTCGTTCTGAAAGCTCTGGAGAAAATCGGCTTTCAAGAATTTAATCAGCCAGGTTTCGCCCCTATAGAATAATTTCTCTTTAGCTCTTTAGTTATCTAAAGGAAGCCACGCGGTAAAAGAAATGAAGGTATAAGCTAGCCGCAGAGGAGCATTTTGAAGGTATTTTAACGGCATAAAGGCAATAAAGACCGGTCCAGGATGAGTCGGACTCGCGCACCGAGGGTAGCGTGATTTAACCAGTAATGGATTCTTGTTTTACAGAAGATAAGGGTTATTTTTCTTTTGCAACAATCAATTTAGGACCGTATGAAATTTGAACAGAGTGAAGTGTCCATTACTGGTGTCTGTCAGCTGAATGTGTCCATCATTGGTGCCGTCATCCTAGGTATTATTAAAGCCCTGTCCGGAGATCCTAGAGCTGGTGCTTACCTCTCCCAAAGGATTGGGCTAGCTATCCAGAGAGGTAATGCAGCCAGTGTCATGGGGACCATGCCGCGGGCGGACCTGCTAGAGGGGGTGTTCTTTTTATAGTGGTGGTTTATCTGTAATATTTGAGTAGCTTAGTTTAATTTTAATTTAAATACGTTTAGTATAAAGTAAGCTTGTATTGCTTGTGTTGTATATATAGAGTGTCGTGACTGTACATACGCCTTTATTCCCAGAGTGGGGTAGGCAGTGCTACAGAATTACCAACAACTCTAAAAACTTGTTGATAATTCTGTAACCACATTTTGCACAATCAGGCTAAGATGTTTACCAGCGTATTAGTGACAGGTTGCAAGCCCATCGCCTAACAGTACTACAAGCCTTTATTCCCTTAGTCGCCTCTTACGACATCCACGGGAAGGCATGGAGTGGCACTATTCTAACCGGGCAACTACACGTTTTGGCGATTCATTTTTATTCGTATAGATGTCTCCGTTCCGATGTTATTTAACGCATTATATTTTTCATATTTATGTTTATTTAGAGGTCCACTAAACCAGAACAAAATCTTCAAAGGCCGCTGTAAAAAAAACTATAAATTAACCAATGCTCTTTATGAATTATATTTTGTTATTCATAGAAATAAATATGTTTTAATTTGAATAATTAACCTCATCTTTTGATTAAGGTTTGAATTAAATGTAAAATAATATGTTAGACAATAGAATATTGTTAAATTCTGATAAGACGCTTTTAAACGCCATTTAGTGAAAGGATATATTTAACCTCGTAAAGCTCAGTGTGGAATAGGATGTACATAATCAAGGCAATATAATTTGAACTGTGTTGCAATGGGTATAAGGTTTATTTTTCTATCTTCATAAATTGAAAATGGCATTATCGAACAAACGAAATTGAACTTTATTGCCTTGATGGTAGATTCAAAGTCGAACTAACAAAAAACTCCGTGTTTGTAGTATGGTGAGAATTACGACGTTTAATTTATTTAATAGGATTAAGTAATACAAATACAATATTGTTCTTAATAACTTTTGACTTAAACATTAATTAAAATAAGCGATATAATGATACAATGAAAAGTATAACTTACAAATATAGGGTTAGGATTCTGGTAGCATATCGTAGTTCTAGAATCCATGGAGTCGCTATTTCCTAATTATTGACATTTTGACATGACAATTTGATTTTGACCTTCAGTATTTTAATATTTCAAAATTCATATAATTAAACCGCTAAACCAATTTAAATGAATTTTGGTATGGAGGATATCTCTGCTGTGAAAGCGTTACAAACAAGCAAATATTAGTAGGTATGGAAAAACTTAACTAAAAATGTATTGAGTTCATTTTAAAATATGACCATACTGAAGGTCAAAATCAAAGTGTCATGTACATACATACATACGTAATCTCACGCCTTCGTTCCCAGAGTGGGGTAGGCAGAGCTAAAGAATTACAAACATCTCTAAAAACTTGGTGATAATTCTATAACCACAATTTGCGCAATTAGGCTAAGATGTTTATCAGCGTATTAGTGACAGGTTGCAAGCCCATCGCCTAACAGTACTACAAGCCTTTATTCCATTAGTCGTCTCTTACGACATCCACGGGAAGACGTGGAGTGGCACTATTCTAACTCGGCAACCACACGAGGCTAAGTGTCATGTATTATAATAATTAAGAAATAGCGACTCCATGGGTTTTAGAACCACGATGTGCCAACAAAATCCTAATACCAACTTAAAATTTATTTATAAAAGTTATGGATCGGGTGTGTACATTCGTAGCCCTTAGCGCTACGGCAGCCGTAGCGCTACGCCAACTACACTGCTACGCCAGCCGTAGCAGACTTAACATCGTTATAAGTTCAATTTCAAAACTTTAAAAACTTCTGCTTCACTTGGCCTGCGCCTCTATTCTAGGCGGTAAAAACGATATCGTAGTTTTCCTGTTATGGTATTGTTATGACATCAGCCGCCATTACTGTCAAGGAAATAAGAGCTATCAAAACGTTGACAATACGATAACAGATCACATACGATATTGTTTTTACCGTGTTGAATAGAGCCGATGGAATCGCGATACTCGGTAAAACTTCATGGCTTTTGACCGGTTTCCGTATTGCCAACGTTATAATAGCTCTTATTTACATGACAGTTAGAGCGTCAAGTTAAAAAAAAACGAGAACATGTCTAAATTTGGTTTTTACCGTATCGAATAGAGACCCTGTTCTCAAGACACCAAGGACTTTAATTGTTATGCCACTATGGAACCCTGTCATAATGACAGCGTCAAACCACATGACAGAAATTACGCTTAAATGAATGATTAACGTTATGCGACAGGGTTCCATAGTGGCACAATTAAAGTCCTTGACTGCACATAAAGTCCAAACCAACTGACTTGTCTTATTAAGGCACTGGTCCCACCGCCGGCGAGTAAGCGATGAACTATCGGCGATTTTCTTGCCCAAGAAACGAACAAAAGATAATCGCTCCCGTGTAAATAAAAGAGAGAGGTTTAAGTTTATAGTTCATCGCTGAGCGAGTGAGCCAGCGATGAACTATAAACTTAAACCTCTCTCTTTTATCGCTTACTCGCTGGCGGTGGGACCAGTGCCTTAGTCCCTTTTATAACCTCAAAATGCATCGTTTTCGGCTAACACGGCCGTTTTCTGCTGAATAAAGCAACTAGAGACCACATTTTGCACACTATTTTCCTGAGTTTACATCATGTATCGTTATTATTATGACAAAATTGTAATTTTAGGTAAAAAGGGAGCATTTTCAGGGTATATATAAAGTGTAGTGAGTGTACATACGCCTTCATTCCCAGAGTGGGGTAGGCAGAGCTACAGAATTACCAACAACTCTAAAAACTTGTTGTTAACTCTGTAACCACATTTTGCACAATCAGGCTAAGATGTTTACCAGCGTATTAGTGACAGGTTGCAAGCCCATCGCCTAACAGTACTACAAGCCTTTATTCCCTTAGTCGCCTCTTACGACATCCTCGGGAAGACATGGAGTGGCACTATTCTAACCCGACAACCACTCGGCAGAGTGTTCTCAAGTGAATTGCAATAAACAATTTCTAAGCAGGCTAGCTAGAAAACTCTACCCAATCGCAATAGTATGTACGTAATCAAAGCAATTAAATTTGAACTGTGTTGCAATAAGAATAAGGTTTATTTTCCGTCTTCATAAACTGGAAATGGTATTATCGAACAAACGTAATTGAACTTTACTGCCTTGATGGTAGATTCAAAGTCCCACTTACAAAAAACTCTCTGTTTGTAGTATTTTGCCTTACGAGGTTAAAACAAATAAAATCACATTATACCAAAAGCATTATACATTTTATGGAAATTTTGTTATGGAAATTTAGAAAGGATGGATGAAAGAAGATTGACGAAAGAGATATACAGAGCGAAAACGAGTGGGAGGGTCGGAAGGGGCCGCCCTAGGCGTACTTTTTCGAATCAAATCGGAGAAATACTGGAAAAGGGCCGGATGTTAAGTACCCGAAACCGACGTGCATGCATGACTCGATGTATGAATGTGGAAGAAGCGAAAGAGATTTGTCAGGATCGTAGCAGGTGGAAAGAAGTGGTCTCTGCCTACCCCTCTGGGAAACAGGCGTGATTTAATGTATGTATTCGCTATTCGCTTAATGATATTGACATCTTTGCGAATAGTTTATCAATGTTTAAAATTAAGATTCCTCGTGTGGTTGCCGAGTTAGAATAGTGCCACTCCATGTCTTCCCGTGGATGTCGTAAGAGACGACTAAGGGAATAAAGGCTTGTAGTACTGTTAGGCGATGGGCTTGCAACCTGTCACTAATACGCTGGTAAACATCTTAGCCTAATTGTGCAAATTGTGGTTATAGAATTATCAACAAGTTTTTAGAGATGTTTGTCATTCTGTAGCTCTGCCTACCCCACTCTGGGAACGAAGGCGTGAGATTATGTATGTATGTATGTATTTGTATGTATTCATTTGGGGTGCGCCAAAGTTCATATAAAATTGCAAATTGGATTATTGGATGTATCTCATATAATTTTACAACCTAATGATCACTCTCCATAATCTTCATAATATTTTTTAATACTAATGATCGGAACTTATACTCATCTGAACTTATAACGCCAATATTCATGGAACCGTACACTTTTCAGAATTTCTTAAATTACGTGTAGATAAATTTAGGTTAGGTTAGGTTACATTTATAACAATCCTCAAAAAGTAACAGTTTCTTAAAAAAAATGCATTATGAGTTGCGATGATTATGACTTGAAAAAGTATGAACAAAAAAGTATAAGCAAAAATTTTCGAAGAAATGATGAGTATAGACACAAATCGTTATTTGTATAAAAAATCTAACGACCAATTTTATATGAGCCAATATGGACCCATTAATTTGTACATAGCTGTTTGTTTTCCTAAATAAATTAAAGAAAAAAAGTGTGTTATGGACATATTTTTTATGTACATTTTTTTGTTCACAGTTCGAGATAAACGAGTCGGAATCTTGAAGCCCCAAGGCTCGCTTGAGAGAGCGCGAGAGGAGAGGGCCCTGGCAACCAATGACGAACAGGTAAGACATCTATACAGGGTGGAAACAATATGGACCCTGGAGGGCAACTATCTTAAGTTAGAGAATTTTTCGTAAAGGAATCAATATTTTATTTTTAAAATGAAACAAAACTGCGTTCAAAGGTTTAGTAAGATTCGCTTGTGTCACACTCGCTATAATTTTATTCTACTAATCGATAGGATTATTGTTCAGGATAAAATCTCTATAATAAACATTTGGTCTTGGAAATCAAAAACATCTTGAAATCTAACATTAATTATAGCGAGTGTTTATTTTTTGAATTTTTAGCTGGAGCGATTCCGGGTGAGACAAGCGAATTTTAGAAAATATTTGAATGCAGTTTTGTTTCCTTTTAAATATTTTATATTTTTTCCTTTAAGTAAAATGATCTTACTTAAAGATTTAAGATATTCCCCTCCAGGGCCCATAATTTTTTCCACGCTGTATTACGCCTCGAAGTTGTGCAAGTATTTCTACAACTAACTCTGAAAACTACACCATAGGACATAATTTACTCTAGCGCCACACGTGTACTTATGACCTTGTTAACGCACACCTTTAGCTCATAATTGAAACGTGCTAATTCGTCATTGCTTTGAAAAAACCTCGTATCTCATATTTCGTGACTTATGATTTTAAACTTTAACGTGATGAGAATTAAATTCAAACTCATATATCCCGAAATATCAGATACGAGTTTTTTCTAAAGTAGTAACGATATGTTGTACTGTATTTTTTTTAACCTGTAGTGTTTTATTTTCAGCGCGTTCAAAATGTCTTATTATAACACTATTCATAAGGCAATTAGTTAAGTTAACAGCAACTTCTCAAAAGGAGTACGCACACATTAACAGATGAGATGTTTTAGCGGCGATCGTGGTTTGTTTTTAATTAAGCCTCCCACAGACTACGCAGATCCGATAATATTTTATTTGCGTATATAAACTTGATTATCTGAAAGTTTCACACACTACGCAGATACGATAATATACCTAATAATACATTGACTCAGTTATCTGCTGATATATTTGTATACGCAGATAATATTCTCACTTTCGATATATCTCGGTGCTTACAGATGCTTTACGATAAAATATAAATTATCTGCGCAGTGTGCATTGCTCAATGAATTTAATATACAGGGTGGTACTCGATCAACTTTACATATTGAAAGGGATGAAATTTTAGGTTAATTTATAGATAAAACAATTTAAAAAAAAATTGCCACTTTTTTTCATCTATTTTTTTAAAAATTCACAAAATATGTCATTTTGTTTTCATAAAAACACGATATTCTCAAAATTTTGTAGATATTTCACTAAATTTTTTCGCTTATTACTATTCCTCGTTTAATTTTAAATGTAAAAACTTTTAAAAAAATTGTAAAATTTCTGCAAAATTTTAAGAAAATCGTGTTTTTATGAAAACAAAATGATATTTTTGCAGTAATTTTCCACAAAAAAAGCAGTTACTCAGTTATTTTTTTTACTTGGTCTAATATTGTTATCAATTATTATAAACCTAACTAAAGTCAATACTATGCATTTTGTTTTCCCTTTTTTGGGCTATTAGATCAAAAGTTACACCGTCACAAGGAAGTGTACTACCCAAACTTTATTAATAAGTTTGACAATCTGTAAAAAAAAAACCAGTGGCTAAAATTTAAAAAAAAAAATGTTTTGTCTATAAATTAACCTAAAATTTCATCCCTTTCAATATGTACATACAGTTTATCGAGTACCGCTATAGAGAGCAATACTGAAAGATATGCGCCCAGATACAGATATGTTATCGTATCTGCGTAGTCTGTCGGCTTTAAGCGCACCGGTGCGGAGGCTTCATGGAAAAGTTTCAGTCTTCTGCGCAGTTTATACCGGGGCATAGGGGTTGCTCGGGTATATAAACCCCCGGAGGACTAGACGTGGGTCAGTCGCGATCGGAACCTCTCGCGGGGAGGACGCGCTTTACGAAATGCGAGACCTCAGCGATCCCGAGCCGTTCTACTACGAGTGTCTGGAGGGCGCCGTGCTGGCTATAACGCTCGTGCTGGTTGTCGTCATTCTCGGTACGTGGTTGCTGGTTGCGGAAGATTCGTCGTTTAGGAGCTGCTCGGGTTTCTGGCGCGCTGTTTTTTTTTTCAGGTTTAATTATTGTTTTGCGAGTGCTTCTCGTATTTAAAGATATGTTTTTCTTGTATATAAAATAAATGAATTTTAAAAATTTAGAAAAGTAAAGAAATAAACGGGTTAAATGTTTTTTTGACGTATAAAATATTTAAAATTGCGAATAATAAACTTGCGTAGAAAAGTTATGTATAATAAAACTCAACTCTTTTTACAAATTTTACAGTTTAATAATGTTTACACTTTTAACTCTTTTTAGATTTAAAAAGTGTTTTACGCTCGAGTTTTTCACGTTTTAAAGTTAAAATGAATAACGTTAAAGTATATTTTTCTGTTTTATCTATTTTATGGTTTTATCTTAAATTTACACATAAATAAAAAATAACCGCTAAATCCCTTTTTTTTCGTATAAAATATTTTAAATAGTGAAAAATAGATAACAAAACTAATGTATAAAAAATAAAAATAAAAAATTCTGAAACTAAAACTGAAAAAGAAACACTGCTTTATTTTTTGCTTGCTTGAATATTTTTTAGACATCCAACTAAAAACTTTTCTATGATACCAAAAAAAAACATTACCTTATTTTTTCCCGTTTATTTAGTTAGAATGACTAATAGTGAAAATTCGGTTATAACTAGTCTAACTAGTTCTCAGCTCCTATCGTCCTCTCGCAAACATCTTAACATATTTATCTTCCTATTAAGCGACATTTCATAAAATCTATCATCCATAAAAATATCAAAATCGCCTCGAGTTTATAAAGTCGCCTGATAAAGATAAAAGATAAAAGAAATTTATTCAGTAAGTAGGCCGCACGGGCACTTTTACACGTCAAGAATCTACCAGCGCTTCCCAAGAGAAGACCACTGCTGAGAAGAAACGCCGCAAGAAACTCAGCAGTCAGTCATTTTTTAAACATATTTCTTATTACAATGGTACTACTTAGTCTAGCAATATATAAAGCTATAAATATTAAATTAAATATAGTATCAAATAACATGCGTAGTTCAGCAGGAAAACATGCCAATTAAGAATCTTACGGGAGAGATACAGAGAAAAAAAAAACACATACTTATGTGTATATAAGATGGTGCGAGACGACCACATAACGTTTCGATATGTTTTCCTACATCAACGGTGTCCCCTACATAATTCAAATGTTCAAAATATTTATTCAGTAAATTGACCATTATGACTCTTTTACACGTCGGTAATTAATATGCGGTGAATCTACGACACGGAAACGACCATAATTTCGAAAAGAAACTCTACTCCGACTGACAGTCATTTATTTTATTATCTTTCCAAAATCGAACGTGTTATAAAAAGTGCAAAGGGCATTGGGTAAATTTGTTTGAAGAATATTGTCTTTTTTTTTTCAGCGGCCACGGATGATTTTTACAGTTTTTTAGAGGACCTCTAAATACACATAGATATATATCATTTATGGCGTTAAATAATATCGGAGAGGAGATTTTAAAGATTTAAGTATTCAGTTTTTAGTACAAAAGTACGCCCAAGTATGAATATTTAAATATCTCGGCTCCGATGCACTGTAGAGTATTGCATTACATAACAAAATATGTTTATTTTTAATAATTCTATCATAATTTACCACTTTTACGAATGGCCGCTCACCTTGAAAATGTATGACTTTTACATATGACAACACTTTTACCCAAACCCCTTTAAACGAATAAAAAATTAAATCTCTGCCACATTTATTTAAAAGTAATATTTATTTATTGTAATGATAAAAGTTTGTACTTTATAATAGTGTAACAGGTTTGTCAAACATTACTATATATTTTTTTTTAAATAACTCATAAAAAGAAAGTAATATAATCTGATTCTAAAAGCGCTTCTAGCAGCGGTAGTGCCTAAGAAATCTGATGTTACTTGTAACTTGTACCGACATCGCTCGGTCAGCGAACTGATTATTTTATTATATGCTAGTGACTCGCCCTTGCTTCGCGTTTTATGTGTGTTCGGTTGAATATCAGATTGACTTTGGACCTAAGGTGAGTTCCAAATTTAATCTCGTGACTGTACCTCCGCTAGGAATGGTGCGGTTTCCTCTGCGAAATCGTATTTCTAGTTAGTTTTATACACATACATCCACTCACGCCTTCGTTCCCAGAGTGGGGTAGGCAGAGCTACAGAATTACCAATAAGTCTAAAAACTTGTTGATAATTCTGTAACCATATTTTGCGCAATTAGGCTAAGACTCCGTTTGTTTAGGTACTTAAAAAAATGTAAACAATCAAAACCATGTGGCATTGTTAAACAGCCAATCAAATCGGTTTTATCGCACTTTGACGTATCAGTGTTCTGCTTCTATTGGCTGACGAACTATATCACGTGATTATTTGTTTACATTTATTTAACTACCTAAACAAACTGAGTATACAAGCCTTTATTCCCTTAGTCGCCTCTTACGACATCCACGGGAAGACATGGAGTGGCACTATTCTAACTCGGCAACCACACGGTTAGTTCCCTCGATGGTTAATTAAGTTAAGTATTCTATTGTCGCCTGCAGCGATGATTTGAGTGCAATGGCAATTATACTATTTAGATGTATGTTTTAAACTAGCTTCTGCCCGCGACTTCGTCCCCGTGAAATAGTTACTTTGGGCTAACTTTAACCCGCGACTTTGTTAACGTAGAAGGTTGGAACATTTTTCATTGGTGCTCCGCTCCTATTGGTCTTAGCGTGATGATATATAGCCTATAGTCTTCCTCAATAAATGGGCTATCTAACACTGTAAGAATTTTTCAAATCGGACGAGTAGTTCCTGAGATTAGCGCGTTCAAGCAAACAAACTCTAGCTTTATAAAATTAGTATAGATAAGACGCGTTTAACTAATGACTTGAAGTTTGTCTAAGATTATATCAATGTTACTTAGAAAAGTAGTTGTTTGTACAGTAGCGGCATCGAGTGATGGCACTTTTGATACTCCATTTTATTATCGTAAAAATTTCGGTCAAGTGCGAGAAGCATATTTTAAAACGTTTATTAAAGAAATAACGCATGAAAATAAAAGGCCATAAATTGTAGATCAAACTCTCGAAATAAACTGTGTGGCTAAAAGAAGACGACCTTGTCAGAAAGGGCATTGGGTAAATTTGTTTGAAGAATATTGTCCTTTTTTTTTCAGCGGCCACGGATGATTCTTACATAGTTATTTATAGGACCTCTACATACACATAGATATATATAATTTATGGCGGTAAATAATATCGGAGCGGAGATTTTAAAAATTTAAGTATTAAGTTTTTAGTACAAAAGTACGCCCAAGTATGAATATTTAAATATCTCGGCTCCGATGCACTTAAGTGTATTACATTACATAACAAAATATGTTTATTTTTAATAATTCTATCATAATTTACCACTTTTACGAATGGCCGCTCACCTTGAAAATGTATGAATTTTGAAATATCGTGTCAAAATATACAAAATGTGAAATTATTGATAAATGAGTGAATAAATAATCATTAAACCACGTTAACTCAGAGCTAGGACGCGAGTTTGCCAGCGGCGGTGACGTGAAAGTGCAGTGACTTCATTGTCATACGCTGTTGTACCAGTCAGCGGTCCTTTGTTATCATCACGCGAATTGTTTTTTTAGATGATTTTTGTTAGTTATGATTAAAACGATGAACGCTAGAGTGCGAGCAAATAAAAACAAGCTCAAGATGAAGCTAATTGGGCCATTCTACTTTTCGTTGTACATAAGTTTTAGCCACGTTCTCACTAAACTATTTTTATTTCAACAAACGGTAAAGAGCTGCGTTTTCTAACTTGAAACTCGAAAAGGGACGTAAATAAGCTTATATTTAGAATGATCCTAATTCATAAAAAGTTATTTGTAATAACTATAAAGTGAGTGACGCAGTGGACGTTGATGTCCCCGCCTTTTCTATGGAAAAAGTGCAATTTACCACTGAGTTACCAAGATTCTTCAACGATAGTTGAGTAATTTAAGAGTTGTTTTTTGGAAAACCGTTGAACTTAAACATTCTAAGTTCATGTTATTTATATAAACGCGAATTCATAATTTGGTATACTTTTTATCGGACGATAACAAAAGTAGAATGGCCCAGTTACGAAAAGTGTTTCGGTAAATTACAGCGCCAGCAGTACATCACTATTCCGGTACCTGCAACAATGAAGTTTGACATCTGTTCCTTTATACTTGCTGTCAATATTAAGAGATACTTCATGAGCGAGCAAACTTCAAAAGTGCCATCACTCGATGCCGCTACTGTAGTTTAAACTGTGACCGCGTTAGCTCTGTAAATGTGCAGCCGCCATGCAATTAATGCAGGTCAGTGGGACTTGACCGTCGCGTAGTTCAAACAGCAACGGTTGCAGATATCAATGCCGCTGGGCGAGTTTCTCCTATCTAACTAGAACTTAAATAAATAACTGATTTTAAATTAATTATTTAATTGAACGGGAAATACAGGGTGTCTCCAAAGTGGTGAAAAAAAATCATAGTTTCTAACTAGCGTTGAAAATTGCGGAGAAAAACGAATGTGTTTTACTTGAGTTTTTGAGATTTTTGTTATGTTTCCGTTTTTTTCGGGTTTTTTAGGAAAATAACAAATGAATATGACAATTTATTCATAGTCAATCACTGTCACTAGTGGCACTCTCGCCACCTATTTCAATCGATTCTGCGTCCATTTCGTCGATGTCACCCTTTTGGAAATAATCGCTTCGAGAATTGCTAAAATTGTGTCCCCTTTATCTTGTAAACCATAAGTTTAAATTTTTTTTAAAAAATCGCACAGTTAAAATTTATTAAACACTTTCAAGGAAAAATATTTACAAAATGATCTGATATACGGTTTTTGAGTTATTGCCGAAAAATTGCGCTGCTCAACAAAAGGACGCAAGTGCCAAAAGATACGCTCTTTTGATAGTGCCCTTTCCTACATCGTATTTTTGAGATAGGTTTTTGTGCTGTTAGTAACGGCTTCGGAACCTTACACGGAGCATGCTCCGACATGCTCTTGACAGGTTTCTTTGTGTTTTCTGTTCTTACATAGACAGCAATTTGACGAAGTACTTAAACAAATTTTGCTAAAAAGAAATTAATTAAAATAATCCGTCGAAAAAAGCCCATCTAAACTATGTTCAACATTAAAGTAACATATTTATTTTACTCTAAACACTCACCATAATTACTGATTAAGTGATTACGTATTTTAAAGATTTAAAATAGATGCATCAGACTCACGAATTTCATCTAATCTAAATTATTCAACATTAGAATAAAATACTTATTTGTACACGTTATTACAGAATTCGTTCCTATTTCAAGTATTTAACGGCTTAGATATCATTGCAGACGGTTCCCGGTAAAGTGGAGGAGGAATAGGGGGAAAGGGGAGGGCGCAACAAGTGTACGACTCGGGAAACCCCTCGAATTAGGAGTTAATAGTCCGAGCTGTGGAGACTTGTACAAGCATTTGCTTTACAAGGGTAGACGATTACTGCTTGGGGAAAAAGTACAGAAACGTATCATTATACAAACTTTGATTACACAAATCATTATACAAATTTTAGCTGTGTGGTTGCCGGCTTAGAATAGTACCACTCCATGTCTTCCCGTGGATGTCGTAAGAGTCGACTAAGGGAATAAAGGCTTGTAGTACTGTTAGGCGATGGGCTTGCAACCTGTCTCTAATACACTGATAAACATCTTAGCCTGATTATGCAAAATGTGGTTACAGAATTAACAACAAGCTTTTAGAGTTGTTGGCAATTCCGTAGCTCTGCCTACCCCAAACTGGGAATAAAGGCGTGAGTTTATGTATGTATGTATGATTACACAAAATAGTAGATTGTTCAACAAGAGACTAAAACATGCCAATGACAAGAGATGATATTTAGCCACGCGAGCGAGAGTGGCTATAGTTCGAGTGTCATTATGGTTGTTTAGTCTCGCGTTAAACACTTTGCTTTTCACTTTGAACAAAGTTTCTGACAAATTTGTTTCGCGGTTGTCACTTGTCAGTTTTATGTAAAGTGACACAAATGCTTGCATATTTAGCCAACAGATACAAACTTGAAAACTATTTGGACCATGCCCAATTAATATATTTAAATAGATTCATAATCGTAATCATTTATCGTGTTTCTCGAAATTAGGTCGTTTTTTTTAAATGTTTTTGCACAGTTGTCATTTTGACATTATTTCCACGGCCTAAAAATGGTCCACACACAATCACTGAAAATGGCGATAATCCTCCATTCACAAACACCGTGATTGGTTGTTCCGGGGTTTCCAAAGCAAACTAAATTAAAAAAAAAACTTTAATCCCTATAGATTAATAAGGAGCTTTAGTCACGATGTGCAGAGATTAAAGTAACATTTTAAGAGCGTGAGAAGTGAAAACGAATTTGTGCTCAAACCATTACATATCGCACTGCTAGATCAAAACAGTAGTAACTTAAAATACAACTGTATTTTAAAATGAACTTTAATACAACTTCCATAAACTTGAAACATAACTAGCAAGGATTTTGAGTTGATACTGTTTTGATATTATACTAGAGGAAGCCCGCGACTTCGTACGCGTAGAATTAAATAGATCCCGCTACTCCCCCTAATTTAACCTCTTAGGGGATGAATTTCCAAAAATCCCTTCTTAGTGCGCCTCTAGTACTGATGTGCAAGTTGCGGAAAGTTTCCAAAAAGTTGGAAAAGTTCTAAGAAATTTCTGGAAACTTTCACTAGAAATATAGGAAATTTAAATTTAAGAAACGGAAAGTTTCAATCCCCATGCAAAATTGTGAGAAGTTTCCGAAATGATCCTACATTAAATGTTCCGCAATTTTGGAAAGTTTCCTTTGACACATCAGAAGCCCCTAGACCACAAAAAAAATTAGATAAAAATTAAAGTGCAGGTAAGAAATCTATTATTATAATTCAATTTGTTTAATTCAAATCTTTAGAGTCATGTCCACACTATTGCGAGTAATGACACGCATTTGTCCAATCTCTGTTCAAGACAGAGGTTTTTAGGAAAAATACTGGCTTACGTACGTGTGTTACAAAAAACTTAATAAACTGAAGCGAAACAAAGGCGGTCAGTAAAGCATTTTCTAGATATTGTGAAAACATAATTAAATGCTAGAAGCAGATGTAAAGTGACAGGAAATTAATTAAACCGAGTGGAAACTTTTTACGTTTCTTTTCTTTTAACAAAATAAAAGCTAGCGAACTAGAATCTGCGATGAACATCGTACCCGTAAACAGTTTTTAATTAAAATTAATATTTAGAACGCTTTATTAATGTCAGGCTTCTGTACGAGTTACAGAAACCTTAGGTAAACCGAAGCGAAGCGAGGGAGGCTCGCTAATTAGATGTATACTTGATCCATACACCAAATTGTAGCTCATTTAGTTGTGCTAATTACTTTAAAGACAACTTTTCTTTAAAATCTAAAGTCTATATCTAATAACATACATACATACATAATCTCACGCCTTCGTTCCCAGAGTGGGGTAGGCAGAGCTACAGAATTACAAACATCTCTAAAAACTTGTTGATAATTCTATAACCACAATTTGCACAATTAGGCAAAGATGTTTACCAGCGCATTAGTGACAGGTTGCAAGCCCATCGCCTAACAGTACTACAAGCCTTTATTCCCTTAGTCGTCTCTTACGACATCCACGGGAAGACATGGAGTGGCGCTATTCTAACACGGCAACCACACGATCTAATAAAAGTTGGATTAATAAACTTTGAGAACAAAATCCAAAAAAAATATAATTTGACTAAACTAAAATAGATAAATGCAATTAAGTTATATAAGTATGCCTTTCAAGTTGATGGTTTATGTATTCAAAAAGTACACCCGACAGCAAAAAGCTTGTCTCAAAAATGAAATTTCACCAGAAACTTACTAATGTCATTTTCGATACTTTTTCATGACTGTAGAAAAAAACATGGTCTTATTTTAAAAACTCAAAATTGACATCCTTTTCAAATCAGGCGCTGATGGAGTTGAGCATTTACTGGAACGTTCACTAGAATAATCGATGAGATCGAGGCGTTGGACAGATTACTTGATACTTGATACTTCTTTATTGATCATGTCAAATTACACGTCAGATTAAGTTTAAATTAGATTACAATATTGTATAAATTAATTACATACATACATACATAAACTCACGCCTTCGTTCCCAGAGTGGGGTAGGCAGAGCTACAGAATTACCAACAACTCCAAAAACTTGTTGATAATTCTGTAACCACATTTTGCACAATCAGGCTAAGATGTTTACCAGCGTATTAGTGACAGGTTGCAAGCCCATCGCCTAACAGTACTACAAGCCTTTATACCCTTAGTCGTCTCTTACGACATCCACGGGAAGACATGGAGTGGCACTATTCTAATCCGGAAACCACACGGGCAATTAATTAATTTATAAAATAGATAAATTTACATAATAACGTCATTTGAAAGTCATAAATTCATCAAGACTGTAAAATGCTCGCTCGATCAACCATTTCTTTAATCTATTTTTAAAGGCTGCGTTACTAGGCGCCGTTATAATCGTCTCGGGCAAGTGGTTGTACACCGCGGGCCCCAGCACGCGAGTATGTCTGCCGCGTCACGTGTATTACCACGTTCGACTCTTGCTTTAGGTACTCAAGTTATCTGAAAGAGATCGCTCTTTAGCGATAAGACCGCCTGTTGTTTACCTCTACTTTTATTATTCTTTAATACATTGTGTTCTATAATGTATCGATAAAAGATAAGTCTCTTTGACAGCTCAAAAGTAGGTTTCAAAAGCTAGCTTGCGCTAAGCTGTTTGTCGTCGTTGTTTTGTTAAAGTTTACCGTGTCTGTATTGCAAGTGCATGCTTTATCGTCCGATAATAGTAGTTTATGCAACTGATACATAATGAGACGCCTTAAAATACGAGTGTGGTCTCTCTCTCTGTGGACTCGCTGACGCTCGTTTCATAATAGGATCCCACGAGTGTTTTAAGGCCTAATTGTGTAAAGTTGCATACACTACTTTATCTACCCACATATCATAAGCCTCCATGATGCATTCAGGAGCTGCATATTAAATTTTAACCGGTAATGGCGGTAATGAAAAGTCTGAATAGTTTTCTGGCAGCTGTCATAGTTTTTTTTTAAATTCTGAGACAAACTAGAGTCGGCTCCAACTATCATATCGTTCGATATCTTACTTACGTGCGACATTTGTCAAATTTGTATGCAAATTGACAATTCATTTCGAACTAAACGTCATCTCGACTGATATTAGAATAGAGGTCAAATCAAATTTCTTTGTTTTTTAGAGATGTTCGAAATTTGAATGTCATAAGAACATCGAAATTGATGTTCTTAAGAATCCATAAGATTACTGCCGCGGATAAAAAATTTGCTCTAATAACAGAGTTGATTATTATGCTGGTCATAATTTGCGGTTTCTGAACGCATCATAGAGGGTTTATGATATGAGTGTAGATAAAGGGTATATAAGTCGCAGCCCACAGCGTTCTGGTCGTGTGCTTATGTCTTTGTGATAGTCGTTGTATCTTAAGCGCGTGGGTTGGTTAGGTGCATAATACTCTGTAACATACTCGTACAAACTGAGAATTGAACTTAGTTATAAATAACGCGTATAATAATGTGGGACATGTATGTCATTGTATGTTTATCTTACATATCCTGGCATATGCGTAACACACCTGGATATCTATCACGCCAGAACCGCTGAACGGGACTAGCATAGCAGAGTCTCATCATCCGCCGAAAGACGTCCACTGCTGGACATAGGCCTCCCCCAAGGCTCTCCACTCAGACCGGTCTAGTGCTTTTCGCATCCACCGCGTTCTCGCGATCTTTACAAGATCGTCACTCCATCTTGTTGGAGGCTTATCTACAGCTCGTCACCCGGTCCGCGGACGCCACTCAAGAACCTTCTGACCCCATCGGCCATCAGTCCTGCGATCTATGTGCCCCGCCCACTGCCATTTAAGTTTGGCTAATCTTCAGCATATTAGCAGACTCTGGAGTATTATTATTTGGGGGGGGGGGGGGGGTTGAGATGGGCCTTGTGGGCCACTTCGACTATTGCTGATCTTTTGTGACAGTCCTTTGTTTAGAGCTCCATGCAAAGGCCCGTTGCTTCCAGGAATTTCAAGATGCTTTGGGCAGTGAGTTTTATCTCTTGTGTGTCCATGATAAGTCGCCCTAGGTAGATGCTTCTGTTGCGCATTAGTGGTCCGCATGAACAAAGTAACGTGTACAGATGTAGTGAAATATCCTTTCACATCGTATTTTCTCGGAATTGTTCGTATTTGTCATGATACTTCAGTCTGACTCAGTACCCATCAAGATAACGTGGGGGAACGTCGCATCGCGAGAGTGATTATCGATATAGAGTCGTTAATACCAGAGTATTTTTTTGTTAATTAAGATTAAGTTTGTTTTCAGTTCTTTTTAATAGTCATGCTGTAAAGCATTAATACCTGCGAAACGTTTAGATCGACAAGCTTGTGAAATTATTTTTAACATATATTTATATTTCTTCTTGTTTACCTACACCTAATTTCTATATATTTGATCGTGGTGCTTTTAACATCTCGGTGTGATATACTTCAAAATCGTTTGACACTTGACACTGACAAACATGTCACTTAATAATTCAATAATTCATAGACACGTCGGCATCATTCGGAAGTAGACGTGAGTTCCGAGTTTTCACGATGTGAAAGGATTATTCACTAGATCTGTAATGCTGTGTCCTCTGGTTCCTGACAGAACGTCTTGTTTCTGGAGTAGCAGATAGGCTACCTTTATCCTGGGCAACTGTACGGTTCCCGTCAGATGATTAAATTACCAATTCTACCCGGACTTAGTCGCTGGCAGAAGCTAGTGCACTAGCAACGCAAATAATGGAATTGTTACATGCCAGAGAAGAAAAGAATGCAAAAAAAATACACATGATAAGACACGAAGAATAAGATCTATAATAAAACCAACTGATGCTCTTAACTACGCCCAAAAACAATTTAAATGGGCAGGACATGTAGCGCGTCAGGGTCAATTCACACCGAGACGCGACGCGACGCGACGCTGCGCGCACATGCGACTCAAAATATACTATATTTACTACACGAAAAGGTACACATTTCATTGTGAGAATTCAACGCTGCGTGGTGCAACTTATTCTGAATTTTCACAATGAAATGTGTACCTTAGATGGACCGTAGATGGCAACTTGTCACACCATGACCTGAGACCTTAATCACATAGTACTGTCCTCCTAAATAAAAAGAACGCATGTGCAATTTGATTGTCAAAGTAAATTTAACCCTCTATCCTAAGAAATAAGGTCACTATTACAGACGCGGTTCTATGAGACATACGCCCTTTTTTCTAAGGAGAGCAGAATTGGTAGTACTAACGTACAGAAGGATCACTCCCGAACAAACGTGCTGTTTCGTGTACGCTAGGGTTGTCAGTGTGAAATTCGCGTCACCTAATTACCATGCAGTTTACTACACTGCAGAGTGTCCCCCGCCTTAATTATGCACGCTGGAAAGACGACGTTAGACGTTAAAGAAATAGCAGGACCGGAATGACTTGAGAAAAAAGCCAATCTTTGGAAGATGCTTTCACATGAACCTTTATGGAACGTGTAAACTTAAATCCTTGTTTTGTTTTTTTTATCCGTTAATAAAGCGTTATTTTATTTTATTCATTCATTATGACCTTACCTAAAGGAGCTTCCTCACTGAGAGAATTCGCGTGAATATTCGAGTGGTGTGGACGTTGAGCCGAGCGTTACATATCTTACACACAACTCGATGCTCGCGCCGAATGCTCATTACACGCGAATGCTCTCAGTGAGACCGCTCCTTTAGTTGAATCTGTGTTTTTTTTTATCTTATTACCATAGAGTTAGCTAAAGTTGTCCTAGATGTAAGTTCACAGGATTAAAATAAGTCTATGACTAAGCGAATATTGGGTGTACAGGATTCCGACGCTGCGGCAGATGGCTCCGCAGGCGAAGATAGGCGCGGCTACCGGCGGCCGCGCGTCAATATCGCCATGGCCGCCATCCTCCGCAAGCAAGAGGAAACCTGCAAACAAGTCAGTGCACGCAATACAAACATTACAAACCACAGGCTTGCCAGCTTTACCTTCCTACTACGCTACTAACTAACCGCGGGTTGACCGCCGGTGGACGCTTTTTTTCTATAAAAATGAAAATACATAATGATTAATTTGGTGTAATGGTTCATAATCTATAATGTATTTTTTTTCTGAAACCGTAAACATTTCAGGATTTTTGAAATGCCATATTATAGAACCCATTAGTATAGGTTAGGTTTAGTTTATAACAATAGGGTATTTGCCTGATATTAAATTTCATATATTAATTTGGATAATATATCAAATTTGAAATTGGTACTAAAACAAAAAAGTTATAGCCTTTTAAAGTTTTTTGTCTATCTCTTTCTCACGAAACGATGTTTTGCGTGTAATTCATATGGCGGTTGAGTAATATGACGTCATATTCCTGTATTTTCCTCTCTGTCTAAAAGCAAGTTTTAAACATTTATATCTATCTTATTTTTAAAGATATTCAAAAACTATTTACACTAGGCTATTCGGAAGGTAAAAAAGCTTCAATTTAAATACTAATAAAAAAATAGGCAAATACCCTATTCTGAAAACATTACGGTTTCAGAAAAAAAGTCATTAGATATTATGGGCCATTATAGCAAATGATCCATTACGTATTTTCATTTTATAGGAAATAAGGTAGACCCTTGACCGCCAACGACGCATTCTTCCGTCACGGTGATACTTTAGGTAGCGTTGCGGATTCGCGTATTTGGAATTTTTGACAATCGCAAGTATTTTATTTTATTTATTCCTTGCAACCATGGTATTTACAAGATGTTATTTCTTAAATAGCCAGTGCAAAACATGGACCCGACAAGGGTGTAGCAATTAATTTAACGAGTATACATACAATTTAACACTAATTATGTATGTGTATAAATATTTTGATATTGATCTTCTAAACGGGCCATATTTTCACTGCAATATGTGGCTGGCAACTATTGGTTTCTTTCTCTAATATACGAGTAAAAGAGGGACACCAATAGTTGCCGGCCACATATTGCAGTGAAAATATGGCCCGTTTAGAAGCCCCTATACATACGTGAATACGCAACTCCAAGTGACGTGTCACCATCACCGTCCACGGTGTGACAGTACCCTATACTAATGGTCTCTTCTTTGATCGGTAGTTAAACTAATGGTCAAAAAACGTTACTAATCGTTAAAATCTCAAGGAAATGTGTCAATTTTTGCATTTTTTTTTCGAATTTTAACAATTAGTTTAACTACCGATCAAACAACACGGCCTTAGTCGGTTAATAGGTTACAAAGGTTAAGTCAAATAAAACTACCTTTTTATTCTTTAACTTCAAAATACATAACAAATTAAAGCTTAATGAATGTACATTTATAGGAACAAACAATCATTTCACATTGTGGCCGCTATGTCCGATACGATGTTTTGACATTCAAGGCCGGCATCGATAAAATTATACATGACCTTTTCGGAAATTAATTTTTTGAATAGCTATAAAAATAACCAAGATATAAGCCAACAAAGATCCTATATATTTCTAGCGAAAAAGAATTTTACATGGAGTTAATATTGCCGACGTGTTACATGACGTCACAGTGCATATCGGATCTCTCTCTCTAATCGATGTCTAATTAGCAGTTTAAAATGCTTGTATCATCCGTATTTCTCGGCTGATTTTAATTTTAATTTCACTTTTGGCCGTATATGTCAACAAAGTAAAAAAAAACCTTTTATTTTATGATTTTGTTAGAACTTAAGCTTGACAATGTCAAAAAGTATCCACAACGATGGAAAGAAGGTGTTTACAAATACATAAATGAGTAAATACAGTGCAATACTTTATCATAAAAACAAGGAAATGGTGCTTCGGTTAAATATATTTAAAAAAAATACATGTCACGTTGACATTGTATAGTACGATCTCGTCAAATCTACTACTTTATTCATTTTTTTTTTATATTGTTTGTATACAGGAAAGTCCTTGAATTAAATGCCGTAAAAATATGCGATAGGTGAAGAATATTGTGATTATTGAATATTTGGAATTAGATTTATAGATATGCTACAATAAACATGACAAATATAGGGCGGAAATACGAAAAAACGGAGGCAATGCTCAGTGAGCTGACTATGCACATTATTGTCATGTATAAGCTGCTTTTAGTGACACTTCCCCATGGCCTCTATTCAACACGGCGAAAGCCATATGGATATTGACCTGTTATCGTATTGTCAACGTTTTGATAGCTCTTATTTACTGGACAGTAATGGCGGCTGACGTCATAACAATATCATAACAGGTTAAAGACGATTTGGATTTTGGCGCAGGGCCCGTATTATGATCGCCTTTATCGCGGTGGATAAAGCATCCCTCACTCTCGCACTTACATACTAGTTAGAAGGTGACAGATATTTTATCCACGTTTATATAGATAAACACGACTAAATAGGCCCTTACGGTCCGTATAAAACATGTCTGGCTATACATTTATTTCAATTTATCAGCTCTATTCTACTCGGTAAAAAAATATTGCTTTCGACAAAGAAAGAAAGAAATAAAGAAAGAAAAAATGTTTATTCAGACATCTAACAAAAAGACAAAATAAGTAGTACTAAACAAAAAGAAATAAAAAACATATCGCACCTTCAAAACAATAGTGACCTAATTCAAAATTTCGGCTTTCTAACTTCAAGTCATAAATTTATTACTATAGAGACCTAACTCAGAAATTTAAACTTTCTGAATTAGGTCACTATTGTTCTGAAGGTGCGTATGGCTGACCTAATGCCAGATGTCATGAAACGGTCCCAGGTCACCAACGACAACGCAATAAAAACTATACGATAACATGTCAAAAGCAATATTGTTTTACAAAGAAGAATAGAACCCCCGTGCTTCACGCGACTCGGGACCATCCTTTCATTTAAATTTCCTCATCCAGGTAAAGTTCCGAACACCGCCACCCGTCACCGAAGAAACTGAAATAGACTCAGTTACTTCGGAGACCTCCACCTCAGCAACCGGAACCGCAATGGACCGCCCCAAGCCAAACCCACCTCGCCAACCAAAATCTCTAGCCGACATACCTGTCGGACGAAAAACAGGAGGCATTCTAGCCCTTAAAGACAAATCAGGCTACCCACACTTAGTGGACGTCCCCACTGAAACACCCCAGCGCCAAGAAAAAGTACAATACAAAGATCCAAAGGTGATACAACCACCAACGCAAGGTCAGAAGCGTGAACCCCAAAAGTGGCATCACTCGTATGAACACCGAGTGAACAAGAACTATGGACTCCAAAACGCTGGAATAACTTACAACCCGAACTACCAACATAAACCGCTCGACGACCATGGCATTCGGCTACCGGTTGTCAACCCAAAAGAGATAGACGTGCGTTCCGCTGCCTTGCAGAAGCAAAACGCGCGTGTTGAATATGGCGTCCAGAAATCCGATAGATCAGACAAGAAAAGCTTCTTAGATGACCTTCCACCGCGATTTGCTACTCAGAAATATCTCGAGCAACACAACAATAGATTCAGAGACGATGACTTCCGATTAAACTCCGAGCTTATGAGTGCACCTCCTCCTAGCTGGCTAAACCCCCTGACGCCTCCTTTGTCTTCGAGACAAAGTTCGCTTCAGGTGGGACCATTGGAAACTCAACTAACAATGCCTCCACCGCTGCCAGACAACTTCTCCCCCAGAAACTGGTGGAAGCAGAACTACCCCCCTCCAGTGACAAGCACTCAAACACATTCCCAAGCGTTACAACATATCTACGGCAATCAATTGCCTTACATGCCACCCTATCAGTTGCCTCCCATGGCCCGACCAGACCTATCTCCCAGTTTCGGTCGCCCGTCGCCTATAGGCCAGCAGCTGCCGCCTCGCCACATACCACCCCCCAATTACAACCCATACCCCCCCCTACCTTACCCCAACATGCACGAAAACTTCCCCATTTACAACAGGGGTTTTGTCGAAGAGCGATACCAGCCCCAGTTGGAGCAAGGGTTGGATCTGACCATGAATAGAGCCAACAATTTGGATTTGTTCGTCCCGACGTATGACAGTCGGAGGGCGGACGACGGGGGCCTGGAGCGGGCCATCGATGAAGCCCTGGGAGTGATTCCCCTGGACCTCTCCTTGAAGAGCGAACCCGAGGTAAGTGGCTTATTTTATTAAAGGATAGTTAAAGTAAGGTGGGGTAAGTGCGTCTACAGGGCAAGTGCGTCAAACCAATAATGAAATGAAATCAAGTCAAAACAAAATTATTTAATTCAGGAATAACATTTCCATATTGCACACAATTTTAAATAAACATTAAAATTAAAATTAAAGTTAAAAATAAAATCACAATTAAAATTACAATTAAAATTACAAAAATTTTCACAACTAAAAAAAACTAAAACACAATTAATAAGTACGATTGCTCCCTACATGGAGCTGCAGTGAGTGAATCATGTAGGGGTAATCAAACCTACTCGCTATCATGTCCAGGATGCTGTTGCCGCTGCCGCGCACTTGCTCAGCAGAGAGTGGTGTAGAAGCAATCAATGCGCACCTCCGCGAACATGCCTGCACGCCGCGCCGCAGCGTCGCCAGCACCCTGAACGCGTCATTGTACTGTACGCGTAGGGCGCTAAACGATCTTCGAGTATAGTTGGCCCACAGGGCGCATGTATAGAAAGAAGTGCAGAAAGCTCTGAAAAGAGTAACTTTCACTTAATTGGAACACCGCGCAAACCTGCGGGTCAACATGTTCGCTCTCACCGCCAGCGCCCGACGCGAATAATATCTCCTGTCCTCCTACGGCCCAGCATACAACGAAATTAGTCAATGGAATATGAATCTATTACTAATGACATAAAGTCAATTTTCCATTTTCATCTTATGTCATAAAAACAAAAGAAATTCCACTTTACTTTCTTTGCACTAGATCTTTATTTGAATGGCCGTATTTTGTACTAATTTTAGTACAAGGGACCTCAGGAGGATAATATTTTTTAGGAGATATTATTGATTTGACGCACTTGCTCCGTAGATGCACTTAGTAGAATTGAAATCCGGAATTGACAACAGGAACTTGGTTAAAGGTGTTCTGAAAATGATGCTTATAGAGGGTTGTCTCAAAATCATAATTTTTTTTTTAATTGGTCACATCTGCTGAAATAACTGGTGTAGTTTTGAAATTTTGTGGAATTATTCCCTAAGATGTTCTGATGAACATATTAAAGTTTGAGCTGTGGGCGGGTTAAAAATCTCGGAAACCTTATTACCTTTTACGAAAATAAACTTCTTTAAAAGACGATGGGCAAAAATGTTCCCGCCCTCCAACACAAATTAAATAGGCTTCTGTTCTCATCAGGCGACGATCGCCCTATGTATATGAGCAGACAAAGGAATCCAGGGGGCAAAATTTTATGACAGGTAGGGAGTTCCCATATCGATAAACTCAATTATCGATGCTTGTTTTATATACTAGTGATGACTCCAAGTTTTGCCTGTAAAAACATTTTATTAAAAGTGTAAATATTAAACAAAATAACAACGTAATTCTCTACTTCATTTTTCAAAAATATTTTTGAATCTACTCATAATTTTATTTCTTCATTACTGTCCCATCTACTATTGTTAAAATAAACGATCATAATTTTTTCTAAATTTACGGGCATTAAACTTCTCCGTCTTGGCTGATAAAAGTGATAAATCTATTTCAGGTGGCTAAATGACTTTTCAATTTCTGTGGAGGCAATAGAGGCCGATTTTTTTTTAAATATATTGTGTGATACAATGCTGGAGGCGATCACTAGTATTTGGAAAAATCATCGATAATTGAGTTTATCGATATAGGAACTCTCTACCTGTCATATGAGGTTTGTCGTTTCTGTGATGTGATGTTATATGAGGTTTCCTTGTAAAATCAAGTGTTGTATGGAATTTGTTTGAAAATTAATATTTTCTTGCCTTGCTTGTTCTTGAAAGGAGTAATTTTTATTAAAAATTCCCCATCTATTTTGCAACTAAAATATGTATTTTGTCTTTTTGGGTCTTAATAAACATAAACATGCATCACGTGACTGTTAGAGGGTGGGTCCATACAAAATCCCCCATCACCCTTTATTATTAATTAGGTCCAAACAATTACTATACAACCAATAGTTCAGATCGACGCATTTTATTTTGTAATCTATTATTATTGCAATCATCTTCATCTAAATTGGTGGGGTCTCTTTGTACACCCACCCACAGCTCACCTCCCACTTTCAGATATTTTTAGTATGTTTATCAAAGCAGCTGAACGACTAACTAACAAATTTTATAAACTTCACCCTTTGTGCTAATTTTCTTAGGCTATTATTAATCATCCTATAGTTTCATGAGATCTGTGTAGACAATGATATAATATATTAAAAAGAGGTAGATATTTTATACGCACTGCGATAGTGGCACCCTAAAACCAATCCAATTGGTACACCTTTACTTAGTCTTGCGCCGTCAACGGAACCGTGAACTAGTCTGCAGAGCAACATACACTCGTCTTTGTTTCGCTCCCGGAAATTAGCATACCATCCAGCTTTCACTTGTCATTCATGAATTAGTGTGTGATTGCAATATTTACTGATTATGTGTGCGTAAGCCGGGCCATTTTTAGTATACTGTATAGGTAACATATCAACCTTTTTTTATATTATATCATTGTGTGTAGGGCATTGGTGGTCTAGTGGATTAGGGGGTCGACTCGTGATCGTAAAGTCCCGAGTTCGAATCCTCGCAGCCATGTACCAATAAGTTTTTCAAACTTAAGTACGTCACACGACGCTCGTAGGAAAAAAATCGTGAGGAAACCTGCACATTAGAACTGCTGAGTGTGTAGAGGGTAATAGCACATATGCTAAAGGGTGTATCCGAAAGAGTCCGATTTTTCCTAAAACCCATTTACGATCCGACCGCGAGCGAAGCGAGGGCGCTATTACAATACTGGTAATATCTGTAGGTTGAGCAGCAGCCACAGGAGACTCCGGCGCCGAATCCGGGGACCTATTCCCTGTTCAGCGGAGGCCCGGGCTCCTGGGGGCAAGTGGGCCCTTCCCAGCAGGTAAATAGCACTGTAGTTTCCAGAGGCCGGAATTTTCGTGGTAGTGACGTCTCATTTATCGACTTTTAATGTATATATCGATAAATTTCTAAATAGATTGTTAGCAACTTATCGTGTCATGCGGGTAACCAGATAATATGAAAAAAATAGGACAATCTATTTACTCGTATTCATTATGAAGCAACTAAAGAAATAATTGTTAGCACAGCAAGTATTTTAAACGTGAAATTGAAAAAGGAGAAATAGATTTTGGTAGCCATATTTGGAACAGATTTTATAAGATGTAGAATAGAATATTATAGAATAGAAGAAATAGGTATGTATTGTTCTGCATAAACTTTTATATTTAATTCCATATGTCAATTTCAAATGTTTAGCCAAAGGTTATCTGGAAGATATTGCTCTTTAGTGATAAGACCGCTTGTTATTTACTTCTACCTTTAATCTTCTTTTGTATTTTGTGTTCTATATTGTATTGTATCGATATATGTATATCGGAAGTCAATAAATGAGAACTTACTAGCGTTATAAAAAAGTGCCGCGAAAATTCCGGGCTCTGCTAGTTACTACTTACAGGTAGGTAGATTAGCTAAGAAACTAACTCGAGTTAAACTGACAGTTTTCGTATAAATTTGACGTTTATTAACTCGAGGTAGTGTCAACAAAGTTACATTTTTCGATTTACTGTCATTAACAGAGCTCGGAATTTTCGTAGCATTTTTGAGCTGTCATAGGGACTTCTCGTCTATCGACTTCCGATATACATATTTTATCAATACATTATGAAATACAATATATTAAAGATCATTCGCGATAAGACAGCCTGTTTTTACTTCTACTCGTAATCATATTTTAAGTATTGTATTCTGTTTTTATCGATATACATATTGTATATCGGAAGTCGATAGACGAGAAGTCCCTATGACAGCTCAAAAGTGCTACGAAAATTCCGGGCTCTGGTCATTAAGTGCAAATAGAAAATCGACAACTTAGTGTCGCTGTTGCCTAACGCACTAGCAATCGCAATCGGCTTCGAAGTGGAACAAATGTTTTTATTTTGTAAGAAGACTCGCCATCGACTTTTAAAATGAAAACTATTGCGATTCATGGATCTTTGTAGACTTCATAGTATATTTAAATCCATTAATGGATGTCTGGATTGATGGATGTATTAAAAAGTGTAAATGACTCCAAATGGATTGAAGTGTACATTAAAGCCCACTCTGCTCCACTAATGGATTTGAATGTACAAAAAGTCCACATGACCTCTTTAATGGGTCTTATCAATGGATCCTGGTGCACGGAGGGGGTCGATTTTCCATGGCAGTAAATCAATTTTTCGTGCAAGTCCGTCTTAGTCTTGTCTATTGGTAGTAGCGTTGAAAAAGTCCGGAAAAAATCCCGTTTTTTTCCAAATAACTCGTATTTTTCGGATTTTTATGGAAAAATACAAGTAAATTTTCTGCTCTTATCTTAATCTATATTCGATCTTATTTGCACCTACAAAAGGGCGACATCGACGACATGGAGGCAAAAGCAATTGAAATAGGTGGCGAGAGCGACAGTGATTGACTATAAATATATTGTCATATTCAATTTGTATTTTTCCTAAAAAATCCGATAAAAACGGAAAAAAAACGAAAAATTCATTAACTTCTGAAAAAAACATTTGATTTTTCCCGCAATTTTCAACGCTAATTGGTAGTAAGTTCGACTTGTGTGTTTCAAGTCGCTATGGAGCGCGCCGAAGACATTGCCTACGAGCGAACTCGGCGATGCGCGGTACTCGCGCGACTCTGCCCACTGAAGACGCCGCCGCCCCGCGAAACCGCCGGGGATCCGCAACCGCTCTGACCAGTAGCGGGATCGGTGAGTCCTGTGTCTATACATCTCGATTCACAGGAGCTGGCACGAATGGATTGAATGAGTGAACGAAAGTATGCAAGTGTGTAAAATAAGTAATAACAGGGTTTCGGTTTGAAATTCGAACATCGGTTCAAAGGACTCGCACAGTGATAGGTAACATAACTTTTACATTCCATTCGTGCCAGATTTAGAGAATCTACCTGTACCTTTTTTTACTGAACTTTTCAGACTGATTTTGCTGCTCAGCAGGACTTAGTTGCATTTTGCCTTGGTAGCCAAAACGTCTTAGGTGCAATGATATTTTATATTAAGATACGTCATTTGCGCGCAAAAGCGTTCCTCAAAAAGGAAGGCAAATTGCCTTACTACCGTTCAGTCGCGCCGCGGCCGCTGACACGCACGCGTCGTAGACAATAAAATTTTATTACCGAAAAGTGAAAAATGAATTCCATAAAAAAATCTGTCTTGTGTTTTTCGAGGCTGCCGAAATTATACTTTAACTTATAGGATGTCTCATTTCATTCGTAAGTACCGTAAATATTTTTTACATTTTTTGTTTACATCGCCATATTTTGTGGCGGCCATCACGCGGCCATGAGCGGGCTCGCCACGTCATTCGTTCACGCAATTTGAAACAACTATTTATCTCTTTCTAACAATAGCGTTCGCTACGGATTGCCGTCTTTCTCTGTAGAAATATGGTAACGTAGCAACTGTCAGTAATTGGCGACGGGTTTTGAGTGCGTTTAGTATGAGCATAACGTATCTAAATATAAAATATCATTGCTTAGGTGTATATTGTCTGTGCAAAACGCCCGCATTGGAATATTCCAAAGTAGGCGAAAAGGCTTGCTTGTAAAACGTCTTAATGTCATTACGACTTCATAAGCAAAAGTTCCAAATGATTATAACAACCAATCTGGCAGAATGTTTTAGTAGCATAAAAACTAACTATACAGTCACATACACAGTCGTTGTACAACCAAGACCTTATACAATTTGATCGTTCTGCCTACTTGTATATTTAACGACTCAGACGTTTTTCTAAGTAAGTCTTTATAAAACTAAGACCATTTTCTAAGCATGTCATTATACAAACAAGTCGTTTTGCTTACTTGGTCATTTTACGACTGAGATTTTTGCTTACCAGGGCAAAATACAACTCGGTCCTCCTAAACCGAACCCCGTGTGTAAGCTCCTTGTGCACATGTAAACGCGTACTACTGCGACATTGACAGTCAACAGCAAAAGAAACTGATGAAATGGGGTCTCAAAATATTGATTTACCCTTGAAATATCTAAACTAATTCCATAGAATGTTTTACTTCGCCGAATTTTCATTTCATCGACATGCATTACACGTGCAGGAGTTATAATTTTTTGTTGGTCACATGTCTAACCTAACCTACGTAACCCATGCTCAAGATAACCTAAAAACAATAAGGATTCTGCAGAAATTAGGTTTCGACGAAATGAAATTCGATGAAATGATGCATTCGATCAAATGTGTGTGTGTCGCTGTTTCAAGGGGATCCCCAAAATAGTATACAGGGTGCCTCTGACCTTGGGGCTTTAAATGCTCCATCGATTCTACTCGCTAAACTGAACTAATTTTGTTCTGCAACATTAAAAAATAACTTAAATTTAGATAACTAATTGATGTTAAAGTCTAGTTGTAAAATCAGTGTATTACATCATGGCCATAAAATCACGATCTCATGGTACGGGGGCGACATTTCCTTGGTACAAGGGCTAAAGGAAAATGGAGAATTGGAACGCGTACATTGAAAATTACATTTAATATGTATGAAAAAAATGAAATTTAAGTTGGACATATTTTTAACAACTTACAGAACAAAAGAAGTTCAGTTTCAGGAGTAGAAACGATCCATGCATTTAAAGCCCCAAGGTCAGAGGCACCCTGTATACGATACAGGGTGACTAGTAACTCGACCTATTCCATAAAAGGGGTTATACTAGAGCTAATTTGCAATAATTTTATCCTAGTTAACTGGGGGTCTAATGTCACTGGTTTCCGAGTTATTTAACTTATTAAGTATTTTTTTTAATTTTCCGTCTTTTGATCTAAAACTGTCGATTGTGAAAAAACTACTTCACTCTGGGAACTAAAAATGCTGATAAATAAGCAAATGCTTCAAACAAAAACACTTTGCAAAAATTCCATAAAACTCAGAAATATTTGGTTCCTTAATCACAAGTCAGTTTTTTTTTGAAAATTTCGTTTTTGTCGACGGGGATTACTCCAAAAAAATGTATAACACTTGGCGTACAGATCACGGAAACAACTTTCTCAATCCAAAAGCTTTCCAAAAAGGTGCAAATGTTTTTAGGTGCCACTTTAGTACAGGTTTTAAAAATTAAGCTGATTAAACGAGCAGAAGACGCAAAGTGAATTTAATTCGGAAAGCTCTCGGTTTGTTTTGGACAAAATTATTGCAAATTAACTCTAGTGTTACCCCTTTTAAGGAATAGGTCGAGTTACCAGTCACCCTGTAGATTGAATCAGATGTCACTGACTGTCGTAATAAGTAAATGATCACATTCATCACCCTGTATATTGAGTCAGATGTCACTGACTGTCGTAATTAGTAAATGATCACATTCATTTCGAAACTAGGAAACTAAGTGACATGCTATTGAAACAGTTAGTCATTATTGAGTTTTTCAAATTAAACTGATTCTCTAAAATAACCATAATCATCACGCTTCGCGACAAAATCGCGTCTTTTTACCCCTTTTATATATACAGGGTGGCACATTTAGATCGGTCAGTATAGACAAGCCTGTAACTATAAGACATACATAGATTTTAAAAAAACTTGTACTTTGTTCGAGAATCCAACCAGATTGAAAATTAAAATGCTATATGAAAAAAATAGGTGTCATTTCGAAGACCCACCTATTTAATTAAACTAAAACATTATGAAAGGACGGTGGGCAAATTGGCCTATTTACCAATAAGGACAAGCGGTATGTCACCGGATAGGTAATTCTAAGTTGTAAAACTATTACTATGGCAGGTAGTTGGAAATCTTTGAGTGAAATAAGTTATCGCCAGGGAGCGTACATTTCATGCCGGTTTCGTCATAATGACGTATTCATATAAATACACAGGGTGTTTCAAAAAACGTAGTGACAGAGATAGTCTATCACCGTTAGATTATAACTAACATAATAGTTTCTGAAATATAAAAAATAAGTATTGGGTAATAGTATATGGGTTGGAAACAAAATGCTTTATTGTGTAATATGATATTAAGTACTATCACTCAGTTTCGTCTTTCTCAAAAAAAAACGCAATATCGGTTCAATTCAAATTTTAGTGTTCTTTCAATGTCCGTCTCAAGTGTCAATATATATCTACTTAAACGGAACAGGTTGATTAGATAACAGTGATTAATGATTAATCATATTTTCCATTGTTAGGTACGGATAAATAAACGTTCGTTATTCCGTTGCTCTTTTCAAACTTGTTGACTACGGAGAAGACGAAACTGAGTGATAGTACTTAATGTCATATTACACAATGAAGCATTTTGTTTCCAAATCATTAAATACTTATATTTTATATTTCAGAAACTATTACGTTAGTTATAAATTATAACTAATTAATTTATCTCTAAATAACACGCATAATTAAATGAAGAGATAGTCATGAAAACCAACAATTCGTTTTTTCCACCTGTATGTAGTTTGACGTCATACGCCTGTCATCGGCATGATATGTACGCTCCCTGGTTATCGCCATGCAAAGACGGCGGTATTTCATAGTAATTATGCTAAAGTCGTCTATGTAGGCGTCCCGATGTTCCAGATTTAAAAAAAAAACTCATGTATTTGAGGTTTTCCGCTACACCAAATCGTTGTGGAATTAAAAAGGATACCCAATGATATAGTGCTTATTGTTATTGGTTTCTAGGCCTGTGTTCATACATTTTTGCCCATTTTATTTGCATTAGCATTTTATTCAATTTAGATATCATAATAAAACTCACAGTAACATTCACTGCTTATGACCTACACAATCGATATCCAAATAGAATACGTTTTATTTTTCAATATGACCGGGTTCGATTCACGAACTGAGTACAATGTTTTTTTTAAATCTATGTATTTCGCTTTTCTTGTCACTAAAATCAATAACGTGGTTCCTAAGAATAGATCTTCGTATATCTTATAGTTACAGACTTGCCCATACTGACCGATCTAAATGTGGCACCCTGTATTTATTTTTGAAGTAACGTCTAAACTTTTTTTTAGAATGAACACACAGACAAGACATATGCGACCGAGAATTCGCACCATGGATATAAAGAGTGGCACCACAAGGAAATATCTTACTTATTGAAGTAACAATATTCGTTGATGCATATACCATTTACGAACAAATGTTTTTAAATCCACTAATCGATGTGCTGTTTCTACTGTTTCTGTGTCAAAATTATGTTTAAGTGTTAAATAGTAATTCGCATAGTTCATGTATTTTACGAGTAAATTGATCTATTTATAACCCTGTCACATTTAACTGTTGAATCAGTTTCTAAGGTGGCATAATTTAAAGTGTCATCTGTTTGCAGCTGATCAAATTCAATTATTTACGACTATGGCCTACATTCACATACTTGCAAAGCTAATCTCTCCAATAAAATTGGACATAAATGATTTTGTAAACACGTTGTTTTAGCAGTAGGATCAAGCAAGTTTATTTTTAGTTTTTTAAGCATTGGTTTTCGCACAAAATGGAGAATAAATTCTCAAAAATCTGTTATACCTTCCTGTACTTATTTAGTAACTAATTGGTCGTCCAAAACTTCATTAGATTTGCGACTGATGTATTTTCAAAACATTTCTCGTAGAACACAAGAACTGTGTCAAACGTCGTCCCGACAGATGTCACCGTATTGTGATATTCAGCATCTAATGCTGATGCCTATACATTTGCTATATAAACCCTTTGGCAAAGAACACGGGCACTTTCGATTATTTCAAGTAATTTGAATATAGTGTAAGGGAACAAGATTTAGTAAAAATACATTTATATTACACATTATTATACAGTACCCGGAAGACCGAGCATCGCTCGCGTTAAAGACGAATTTTTCCGAAAATCACTTGTCTGATCAATTTTTCGCCCCCGCAAGCAAGAGCCATATTCATGTGAGCAAATATAAATAATTATATACAACGATTGTTTGTTTAATAATATATAATGTCTCCGTAAATAATAGATTCTTATAAAACTTCATTGCTTTATAGAACGTTTAAAATACTTGGAAAAAAATGTTCCCGTTTTTTTTAGCAAAGTGTATTTGGCTAAGCCTCAGGAGCGTTTAGTCCGTCTGTTCCGTGTGTACACTTGTGTACTACTTTTTTTGTGGAAATCGAGGCATTTGATTACTATTCGATAAAAGTAAGAACATTAGCGAAGACTAGGGATTCCTGGAATATATGTAAATGTTTGATGTCCTTTTTCTTTGCAACACACACTGGGCGTTACAAACGCCTAAAATTCAAAATTAAATAGTGTTGTTATTTCATGTTACTTCCTGAGGGAATTTGTGTGCAATAAAGTTCAATTTCTGTTGTATTCAAATGTCTAAATTCAAAACAATGGAAAACGAACTTTATAATAATGGAATAATAGTTTAAATTGTATCGTATTGAGTACATTTTTTTCACGGCGTCACATGATACGGAGATGTGTGATACAAAAATATAACTGTGATTAAATAAGATAAGACACTATTCCTGACCTTATTCCTTAAGGGTATTAGCTTACTAAGCGTTGAAATATAACCACTATAGATTTTTCAAGTGTTAACGTAGTAGACTGCCGCTCGTGTCCACATTTACGTTTTACGTTAAATGTTACCGTTTGCGATATGTTAACGAATTGGCCACTAGTTACTAAAACCCTCGAGGTTTTGCCTCTAAGGCAATGTAAATTAAACTTATAGATTCGTAGTTTGGCATTATAACGTTCATATGTTAGACCTCATGTAATAGTAATATCGTGGAAAATAATGCACACACAGTTGTCAGTAAGACCAAGGAAGTCTAATATTTCGTCAAGAATAACATGGGTGTTAAATTAGATATACAGTTGGTTCAACAGGCCCATCGACAGCCGTATAAATTTGAAATTGTAACACAAAAATTTAAATTACCTTTAAAATCAATTATATTTTATGTTTAGATACGTTATGCTCATACTAAACGCACATAAAATCCGTCGCCAATTACCGACTACGTTGCCAGATTTCTACAGACAAAGAAGGCAATCCGTAGCGAACGCTATTGTTAGAAAGAGATAAATAGTTGTTTCAAATTGCGTACCCGAATGACGTGGCGTGCCCGCTCATGGCCGCGTGATGGCCGCCACAAAATACGGCGATGTAAACAAAAAATGTAAAAAATATTTACGGTAGTTACGAATGAAATGAGACATCCTCATTCCTTTTATAGTTACAGTATAATTTCGGCAGCCTCTAAAAACACAAGACGGCATTTTTTATGACTTATATTTGATGCATTTCGGTAATAAAACTTTACTGTTTTTGACGCGTGCGTGTCAGCGGCCACGGCGCGACTGAACGATAGTAAGGCTTCTAACCTTCCTTTTCCTAGGCTAACCTTCCTTTTCGAGGAACGCTTTTGCGCGCAGATGACGTATCTTAATATTACATATCATTGTTTAAAATAGCCGGACTTTAATTGGTCTTAAATCTGTGTACAGTCACTTTCCGTATTGTTACTTTTACGTTTGGTCACTAAATTAAAGTGTACAAAAACATAATTTTACACTTCAAATATAAGCATACCATTTTAACAGTTTCACTACCGCAAACGGTTAATGTTTACAGGCGACAGTGCTGACATTCCTTTTTTGATCTGAAATAGTCTCCTGTCAAAGTGACACCTGTCACAGTTTGTGAGTCACTGTTAATGTTTTCTAGTTAGGAAGACAAATTTTACCGTCTGAATTGTATGTTATCGAGGCGATAGGACACGCAGCCAAAACGATTAAATACAAACTTATCCTTCCCCTAAGTTTTGGGATGTAAAGCAGTTTGAAAGTGTGAAACCAACATGTATGAGTGAGACTACATTAAAAAGAACACAATCAAAGTAAATATTCTAGAATAAAATTTAATAAAACAGGGGACTCGGATAAAAAGTAGTTAATTCTTTTGGCTCGCAACGGGTCCGATCGATTTGCTAATCGATAAATATAATGCCTGAGGGCCTGCAAAGATGCATTGCGCTAACTAACGTTTCTATTCGATTCGTTTTTAAACCAATCGCGTCGCTGGTAGACCACGTGACTTTTCGTATCACGTCATCTCCCAGTGACGCGATTGGTTTAAAAACGAATCGAATAGAAACGTTAGTTAGCGTAGTGCATCTTTGCAGGGCCCTCTGTTTATTTTTTCTCTCAAGTTTTTTTTCCCACTACCTTTTAATAGAACTAATAGACGATAGACTTTTTTACATATGGTAACCCTATGGAAAAGTTATGCTCGTAAAAGTACAAGTATTGGACAAAAAAAAACGTCCTAGACAATATACATAACGCTAACAAGGACGGTTTTTGAGAACTGTCAAAGCGTATGCAATAGGGAATATGCATGTATTTTCTAAATCGCATTTCTCAACAAAATATGAAAATACCGTAAAAGAGATCAGCTAAAGTGAAATTAAAATTAAAATCGGTTAAGAAACACGGATGATACAAACATTTTAAACTGCTGATTAGACTGAGAGATCCGAAGTGATCCGACGTCATCGTGCAGTACGGCCATGTAAACTCCACGTAAAATTCTGTTTTGCTAGAAAGAGACAGGAACAAATCATTGTTGGCTTATATCTTGGTTATTTTTATAGCTATTCAAAAAATATTTTTTCTCACCTGTTTCTGACGTGAATCAGCTTTTATTGAAGCTGTAAAAAAACCATGAACATTCCCTATTGGCACAAGTGTCTCGCAGCTTAAGGTCTGTTCCTTCTTACTTGTCTTATATAGTAAACAACTTTCTAACCTCAAAATTAACCTTTTTTGGCTAAAACAGCTATTTTAAACAAAATAAAGTAATCACAGACAATACATTGGCCAAGTGGTGTCCAAAATGTTAACTCGGTTTACTTTATTTACGATAAAAGAGCTGTTTTAGCCAAAAAGGGTTCATTTTGAGGTTAGAAAGTTGTTTACTATATAAGACAAGTAAGGATTAACAGACCTTACGTCAATACTATACATTTTTGATAACAGTGACATACAGTGCAACCCTTTTCCTAATAGCGATCGGCAATCTTCGTTTTTAGACAAATATACTGTCAGTTGCGAGTGCAAGCGTGGTAGCGATAGCCAGCCGAACGCTGTTAAGAAGCCGGGAATACTGTACGCAGTATGAGTGTAATTAACAAGACGAAGGTCACTGAGAATTGAAAACTGCGCCAGGGCACAAAATAGATAGGTACAGAAGTCAATCTACATACAAACTGCGCTCGAGCAACGCACACATAGACACTGCTCACGGACACGATATCTCGGACCGGTTGGGACCAGTGCGAGCGCGAGTGCCATCCGCTTGAGACACGCGTCTGTGAACTTTTTTTGTGCAATTATGGAACAAAATTAGGTCTAAAACGGATGGGGCAATGGAAATTGTGTAACTAGGGTAATCCTTTAGAAGTTATTAGGACAAACGTAAAATTTTGTACGTTTCTGCTCTGTAAACTTTTTGTATTGTAATAGTAGGTAGGTTTATTGTTTTGTTACAACTAGATACGAGTGCCACTACCACGATAGTGTTTTGTGCATAAGCCATAGTTGGCAACCCTAGAGCGACCGCCGAGCGTAGGTATGAAAAGTGAAGTACATACATATGATTTACTTCTGTACATATCTGTTTTGTGGCCAGGGTTAGGACAACTCCTAGCCTTCCCTTGTTTTTTTTTTATTCATAAGTATCGTTCATTTTTATTCATGTTTCTTGTGAAACTAAAGGATGATTTCTACCAAACGGCTCGCATCGCATCGGATCGGATAGGATAAGTACGGATGCGGCGACAGCAGGGGCCTGTTTTATAAAGCTACAAATTACAATTTACAGGTTACAAGTTTCCATTTGACACAACCTCGACCAATGACGACCAGCCATTTGAGCAGTGTTGCCAGTTTAGACATGTAAAATTGTAACTTGTAGCTTTATGAAACGTGCCGCAGATCGCGTCTGTTCAAATTATTATTGTCTATTTATGACGGAGCCGATCGCACGTCGCAGCGTACGTTCGGCTACGATCGCGTGTCGCGGAAGACGCCCGCGGTCAAGTTGCTGTGCGCGGCTTGGTAATATAGACTTTAAATACTGTGAACATGATTTAATATCGTTTGAAGACCAAAAAATTCTTTCCGTTCCGATCCGTTGCGGGCCGTTTGGTGGAAATAGTACTTTATACCGCTCTTGCGGCGTGTGATTAGCTGTTGACCTAATGGTGGCAAATATGGTCAAACCGAATTATGTATGCGTTATTATTATGAATTATGACGGTCTTCGAGACCTCTCTGTAAAAAAGGACGAATTTCCTAAGTCAGTTGTAGAACTGTAAAATTATTATTATGTTAAAGATTAACTTGTGTATGCTATAATCGTTCGCCAAACAAAATATTCTAAATTATTTATATCTAGCCTAGTCTACAATGACAACTTATTGTGTAATAAAAAATTGTAATGTCTAACTACGTGTACCTATGTATCACCTTCGAAATGTGCCACGTTTAACCTCGTAAGACCCAGTGTGCAATGGGATGTAGATAATCAAGGCAATTTAATTTGAACTGTGTTGCTATAAGAATAAGGTTTATTTTCCTATGTTCATAAACTGAACATGGCATTATCGGTCAATCGTAATTGAACTTTATTGCCTTGATGTTAGGTTCAAAGTCCCACAAAATACTCCCTGTTTGCAGTATGGTGGATCTTACAAGGTTAAGACGACTAAATTAGATAGGTGACCATAAAACTTGTCTATTTTAAGTATTGTGGTTACCTTCCTTTTTTTTCTACGCGGCACAACCTTACCTATTTAACACATAGTACGTGTACCCTGTGTCTTTTTGGAATTAAATGTTTACTTTTTGTAATTTGGAGTTTTTATTCTACATAAATAAAATAAAATATTAAATAAATAAATATCAGGGGACATCATACCAATTGACCTACAGTCGCCGTCAATAGAACTTGTGAACGATGTAAACAAATTAGTACTGTTTGATACATAACCTCAAATATTCACCAAGCGTGGTTTTATTAAAAATAACGTATAATGAATAGTTATTTCATCTTTAACTTAATATAAAAATAATGATCTAGTGTATAAATCATTGCAAAGACCTCACTTGATCTTAAAAAGTACGTGATTATCGAGTTATCATGGTGAATTGATTCGTTCGGTTTTGTTACATTGTTCGCAAGTTCTATTGACGGCGACTTTAGTCCCAAACTAAGCTCTAGGCTTGTACTTTGGGTACTAGACAACGATATAAATACTTATATAGAGAAATACATACTTAAATATAATGATATAATATTGTAAAAAGAGGTAGATATGTTATACGCACTTCGATAGTCGCACCCTATAACCAAGCCAATTGGTACACCTTTACTTAGTCTTGCGCCATCAACGGAGCCGTGAACTAGTCTGCAGAGCAACATACACTCGTCTCTGTTTCGCTCCCGGAAATTAGCATCTGCATACCATCCTGCTTTCACTTGTCATTTATGAATTAGTGTGTAATTGCAATATTTACTGATTATGTGTGCGTAAGCCGGGCCATTTTTACACGCGGAATACCGTATAGGTAACATATCTACCTCTTTTTATATATCATTGCTTAAATACATAAAAAAAAACCATGACTCAGGAACAAATATCCGCGCTCATCATAAAAATATCTGCCCTTACCCGGATTTGAACCCAGGACCGCTAGCTTCATCACTACCTAAGCCAACGCGTCATGCACGGTAAACTTATTCTAGTATGGGTTCGCGAGTCTGCCGTGGAACTATGCTATACTCCAACGGTTTAGAAGGCCCGATGTGACAGCTGTACAAAATATAACCTCAAACATGCCTGAAAAGTCTAGGCTTCCAATCCCGCAGCCTATTTTCAATCTCGGTATCTGCGGGACTGAATATTTTCAGTCCCGCGGGGTCCCGGTATTTGCGGGATCCCGCATAGAAATACTATCGATATAAGATGAATGAAACAAAAGAAGTACAGAACATATCTTCACTTTTATTAAAGTAATTTACTGTTAAGAGATGAATTATCGGCGTTTTCACTAAAAAGTGTACCCAATTAAGGAACTTTAACTTTATCAGTTTTGAGACGAAAATTAGCTATACATTGACGGCCACAATGTATGGCTGATTTTCGTCACAAAACTGACAAAGTTAAAGTTCCTTAAATTCAGTCCTTAATTGGGTACTTATATCAAATTGCACTTTTATTGAGATCAGAAAAAAATATACAAATTAATACATACGGTCGGCCAAGAAAGTGGTCTCCCAGTCTGACAAAAGTTTCTGTGAGATCTAATTATCGCTAAGGGTGACACTTGTCACTGTCATAATATTATTGCGAGGGAAAATGGAACTTGTTGTATCATGACGGGCAAATGAACTTCAACCGTAGGGTGTAGAACACATTTTTGGCCGACTGTACAATAAAAAAAACCAAGAAAATTTTGATCAGAATTTTGAAAAACTAATTATAACTTTAGTTTGTTTGGGAAGAACTTTCTAAACTAAACCTTTCTGTTAAACAAATCTCTTTGCTAATCGGGTCACTTCAAAAAGTTCGAACTATAAGCATTCCGTTAAAACTTTTTAAATGAAATGAAATGAAATGAAATGAAATGAAATGAAAAGAATGAAATGAAATAATATTTATTTGCAATAAGTGTGGAATACATTGGTCTTATTTTTTAGATACTAGAGCACACACTTAGCTATGTCTAGCATGCAAATTCTTAAGTTGTAAAAATCCTAATATTGTTACCATTGATAATTCTTTAATCTAATCTTATATAAACGTCAAGCAAGTTGTGTATAATTATTATTTATCTTTTATTATTTATTAATTAGGTCAACAATTTCGTGTCAAGGTTAAAAAACTCTTGAATGGAGTAGAAACATTTTTCTTTTAACCAAACAAATAACTCGTATTTAAACCTTGCAATCGGTGTGATTTGTCTTAGACACTCGGGCAAATGATTGAAGACCTTTACAGCCATAGCGTGACAATTCTTATGATATAGCGCACTTTTGTATGTCGTCACCCTTAACCTCGTTGGGACCCTCGGCCTCAGCTTTGTGTTTACAAATGGTTTTCTGAACAAATATGAATGGTAAGTGACAAAGACGCAGATTTCAAAAATATACATGCATGGCAATGTAAGTAAATTAAGTTTTTTAAAAAGAGGTCGACATGGTTCCAGAGGACTGAAAGAAGAAGGCTGCGAAGAAAACATAACGTAATCTCACAGAATAAGAACATATAGCATAAAAACCGGACTATAAGACGTACTTTGCGTCAGCTATCTTTCTCTATTTTTTAGGTTACGTATTACATGAGAAAACATGAAACAAAAAGCAGGCTGTTTTTTCTTCTTTAACTGTCATTGTAACAAGGATTTACACAGGGACTTCTTTGTTCTTCCTATAGGAAGGATTTGTCTTTCCTTGTCTATAGGTCCAAATACTATAGGTGCTTATAAGTCAAAATCACGCCTTATGGCTGCTCTAACGATGGCCAATCATGTGCCAACGTAGGGACGGAGTGATGCGTAAGAGTGAGATGTAAGAATGTGTTGCTCGCTCTAAGGTGTAGATGCGTCCCTTACGTTGGCCCAAGATGGGCCATCGTGTAGAATGGCCACTACTTGTGACGATGTACCAAATAACGAAAGAACAGCTATAGATTCATCTCTTTCCAACTCACAATGAAAACCATAAGTAAAAAGAAGTGAACCATAATGTTTTTTCTGCTTATGTAGTACGGTTTCTATGCCTTTAGTCTTTACATATTCTGTGCGTTATCTAATGTGTTGTCTGCCAAACTATGGTGTTTCGCGAATCCGTCGAATCAATAAACATTAAATAAAACATTTGTACAACAAATAAAACCACCCTCGTGTATAATGCCTCGCACTATGCACCACGCACATAAACTACTATTAATTCATTTGTAGCAATATTGCTGCTGAAGTTTATCGCTTTCTATAAAGACAAATTGTCAGGAGTTTCCCGTGTCGTTGTTAACAGTTAACGCAAACAATATGCCCTCGTACGGAGAAATGGCACAAGTGCAATGAATAAACATAAACATAAACTCTCAAGGGTTGTAATAAGGTTGGAACTGCAATACAATTCATGTAGCAGATATGTCTTTTTTCCGTGGGACAGTAGACTTAGCTGCATTCAACAATTAAACGTCCGAGCGCTGTGTCGGCTGACGAAGTGTATTGACTATTCTGCCCTTATTAGAAAAAAGGGCGTATGTCTCATAGAATCGCGAATGTATTAGTAACCTTAATACTTAGTACAGGGGGTTCAATTTGCTTTAACTATCAAATTGTGTATGCTCCTTTTTATTTACAAGGGCAGTATAATATTGGTCAGTTCAGGAAGCGGTCGTGTAAATTAGTCGAACACCGATATTAAGCCGGAGCCCCACTGCTGCGCACGGTCAAGCTACACACGTGGGTACAAAAACGCTTTGTATGAAAATGTAGGTAGATACTTCCACAGTAGTGCACGAGCACGCTGCGCACGAAATGACGTCACTGATACACGCGTGGTCTGTTCCGAAGTGCCTGCTACGCACACGCTAGCGCACGTGGCAGGCAAAGCCCCACCGCGACCCACGCTGCCCGAGAGTTGCAGTGGAAAGATGGCTTCAAGGGCGTCGCACCCACCGCGCGCGCGTGCGTGTGCGTGGCCCGCAGTGGGGAATGTAGACACACGCAGCTGACCAACGAAGCCACGTGGCCCACACTTTTCACGTGTGCGTGCATTGGTTGCTGGGAAAATGTTGACACACGTATGCAGACCAACATACCCACGTGGGCGATGTGTATAGCGTGTCCGTGCGTAACGTGCGCAGCAGTGGGGCTCCGGCTTTAATCTGTCATGGGGGGTGTCGCAATGTTAGTTCCAAGCATCCTATATATTTGTAATTACCAGTGATCGGAATAGGTAGAGTATATTTACCTAAAGTTCGCAAAAGGACATAATATAGAGTGGTTACAACCGGGTGAAATATCAATTTATTTATATTGAATTCCGGATTTCCGTGACGCGATTGGTTTAAAAACGAAACGAATAGAAACGCTAGTTAGCGCAATGCATCTTGGCAGGGCCCTCTGAGGGTTTATTGGCTAACGCACTCGTAATCGCAATCGTTTTCATTTTGACAGTCCGAAGGCAAGTCTGCATACAAAATGAAAACAACTGTTCCACTTTGAAGCCGATTGCGATAGCGAGTGCGGCAATAATAGCGACGCTGTTATGGTATTTTTATGACGTCAGCCGCCATTACTGTCAAGTAAATAAGAGCTATCACAACGTTGACAATACGATAACAGATCAAAAACGATTTGGTTTTTACCGTGTTGAATAGAGGCCTTAGTTCCGTATCAATAAGGTAATTTGCACGAGATCCTAGAGCTGGTGCTTACCTCTCCCGAAGGATTGGGCTAGCTATCCAGAGAGGTAATGCAGCCAGTGTCATGGGGACCATGCCGCGAGCGGACCTGCTAGAGGGGGTGTTCTTTTTATAGTGGTGGTTATTATTTATCTCTTCTAATATTTGAGTAGCATAGTTTTATTTTTATTTAAATACCTTTAGTTTTAATGTTTAATTGTTTTAATGTTGAATTCTTTAAATATTATGTCGATTGAATTAATTTAATTTAATTTAAAAGGTTAATTATATAAGCTAAATAATAATTAACCCATTCAAATATTCTTAACACATTCACCGCCAGCCGCTGCTACGGGTGCTACGCTGTAGCTCGTAGCAGCATTTTTACGCTGTGTAGCGAAAATCTGCTACGGACAGTGTACCCGAGCGTGTCGTTGGCGTTGTATGTATAATGTTTTTGTTTTTAATACTATAATTGTTTGTATGTGTATATTTGAAAAACAAATTAAGATACTAAATCAAATTTAATAAAATGTGGAAGGAAGCAAAAAATAGCATTTATTCAGTGATACATAGAGCTAAGAGCAAACAGTAAGGGCAGAGGAATAAAAAAAACAATAATAAACTTAAGTACTAACAGAAATACACTAAAACTGAAAGGCGCTATGGTAATATAGCAAAAATAGCATATTCTGAAGCAAAATATGTACATCAATGAAACATTGTTTATAACTTTATATTTTCACTAGAAATGAGGATATTTGCCGAGTCCTACCAAAATTTAGGAGTCCTACCCCATTGGAGGGTAGGGGGGATTACTACCAAAGGGGAAAATTTACTAGGGGAGTGAAGTGTCGTTTTTCACGATTTTTTTTGCGCTGAATCGAATGACACCATACCCATTGTTGGAAAAAACTATGGAAAAAATGCCGAAATGGCGGTAGGACCACTAAATTTTGGTAGGACTCGGCAGATCCTTATTTCTAGTGCCAAGATAAAGTTATAAATAAAGTTTCATTGATGTACAGTCACCACACGGCATTGTTGAGCCACTTGCAACAGTTCGTATTTTGGCCGTGTAATGCAAACCTAGTTTAGTCGGTTATACTCGTGTATCCAGTATGTATTACTCGGCTCAATTACGAAGAGTAGCAAGTGGCTTAACATTCCCGTGTTGTCACTGTACTATCGCGATCGTTAATTTGTGACCCATTTCAAGAAAAATAGGCTTGAAGTCGTCAATGTCATTAGAGAGGCCAAATCGTCGGTGAAACTGCAAAACCGCGTAACATTTTTAATGAGAAGCAAACTGCACCTTTTTTCTAAGATGTTAAGGTTTATTTTGCTCTATAGTAAAGTTGGTTACGCGGTTTTGCAGTTTCACCGACGAAATCATTTGTAACGTACAGGAGACTCAACCTTATTGTTGTAGAATGTCAGAATGACTTTGGATCTAAGGTGGGTCCCAAATTTAAGTCCGTAACTGTACATGTTTTGCCTCCAAAATATCGCACCTTCAGAACAATAGTGACCTAATTGAGAAATTTTAAATTTCGACTTAGGTCTCTATGATAATAAATTTATGACTCGAAGTTTGAAAGCACAAATTTTGAATTAGGTCATTATTGTTCTAAAGGTGCGATATGCTATTTTTCCGGATCTACCATAGCGCTTTTCAGTTTTAATCTATTTTTCTTAATACTAGTAATTGTTTTGTTGTTTTTTTTTCCTATTCCAGCAAATTGACGTATTTAGTCTTACCTTAGGTACCTGTATTATGGGTCCCACTGAAATGGATCGCCACTTAGCACAAAGTTGAGGCACCGACATCGAAGGTACTGCAACGCTGGCTTCCTTTGGTGGCCGTGTGTGTTGTGCGCGGGGCAGCGAGAGATGTGTGATTAAAATGTTTATCTACATCCATATCATAACTTCCCTACAATATGATCAGAAGCGATAAGCAAATCGCCTATGTTAAGAAACCTGTATCTGTGGTTGCATCTTAATGTTTACATTAAAGTATAGTGCATCGTAATGTTTACATTAAAGTGTCGGTAATACTGTACCACTAACGTGAAAATGCAAGCCATATCTGTACATTATAAATAAAGTTGTTTTTTTATATATATTTTTTTTAAGCTTTGGTACTACAAACAAGTTAACAGTAACACTAACTTAATAAAAATACAGGCCATATCTGAACATATTATAGAAAACTTATGATATGCATGTAGATAAAGTTATGTATGCGGCTATACATAATTAGGCATTAAAACACTCGTGTGATCTTATTATGCACCAGCCACAAAACTACTATTTCGGTATTTATGTAAAAAGTGTTCTGCGTGGTAGCATGTGTTAGTCGTGTCATGGGGCAAATTTAGAGTTAAAGTTTAAATGTTTATTGAATCCTTATTAGAACTATCTCAACGTAATGTTGTAAACTTTTTACAGTGATAGTAAGAAATAAAAAAGAGTATTTTTTACATATTTTATAGAAGTTAGAGGGTTTAGTCACTTTCAGTTTGGAGGTAATTTTTTCCCAACAGGTTGAGATTCGGCAGCAAAAAAAAATACGTGTCTGTTATTTTAGATATTACGTTGTCTATGAAAAGGGACCTTATTGTCGATGGCGCTTCCGCCATTATTAAATATGCCCCGATATAAATACAACGTCGCGTGACGCAGTGCGGCGTAAGCGCCATCGACAATAAGGTCCCTTTTCATAGATGACGCCACATATATCAATTTAAGCCAAATCGGAGGCGGACAGTTGGGTACCTTTCCTTGTAAGATAAACAACTTACTTACTTTCATAGTATGAGACATGAAAAATGATTTTTTTTGTAATGTTTGTTGTCACCTGTCACCGGCCGCCACCGCTGCCGCCGCCCGGGTGATTCCACGGGCGTTTCAACCGCCGTCAGTCCGCTGTCATAAATATTGAAAGAATGAGCTACACCAAGCAGCTAACATTCACACAGAGCTGTACTGTTATCGTACTTCTTGACACAATTGATCGAATTTTAAGTATATTATCGCCTATTTCTTAAATACTTACGACAGCGGACTGACGGCGGTTGAAACGCCGCCTGTGGAATCACCCGCCCACTAAATGCTGTGCTGGGATGTTTTCCTAAGCAACTCGTTTCTCAATTCGTAACTATCAACCGGCAAGCTTATATGGTCTTTCTAAGGTCTGTTCATCCTTACTTGTCTTATATAGTAAACAACTTTCTAACCTCAAAATGAACCTTTTTAGGCTAAAACCACTATATTTTAAACAAAATAACGCAATCACAGACAATACATTAGCCAAGTGATGTCCATAATGTTTATTCAGTTTACTTTATTTACGATAAAAGAGCTGTTTTAGCTAAAAAACGTTCATTTTGAGGTTAGAAAGTTGTTTACTATACAGGATGTCCCAGGAAGTAGTGTCAAGCGGAAGTCCAGAGGTAGTGCACCTCAAGGGGCATCTGAATCACCCCCATGTATGTTCCGCGATTTTTAGTATTTTCGGAGATATGGATCATTTAAATCAGAATTTTGGTAAGTTTTCCTTGCGTCCATGTTATGAAAAACCCTTAAGTTCATGTATTATTATAATATTTTTTCAGTGGTTTCTTACATTGATAGAAAGAATACTGACGATGGGCTGCGATAAAATGCAACCCAAGTATGTATTCCGGAGGAATTTCAATATCCACATTCCGACAAGGGATGAATGGAAGGATGGGTTGCACCTAGCGGAGGAAGACAACGCGATATGGTACACGGATGGTTCAAAAATGAGCTCCGGTACGGGGGCGGGTATTCATGCCAATGACTATAACAGTAGTATAAGTATGGGTAACTACGCAACGGTCTTCCAGGCGGAGATGTATGCGATAATTGCCTGCACGCAGGAGAATATTAGTAGGCCTCTACAGAAGAGAACTATATATATTCTAAGCGACAGCCAAGCGGCACTTAAGGCGCTGACAGCGCCAAAAGTAGACTCGAAACTAGTCTACAATGGAATCCAAGCCTTAAACAGACTTGGTAGGCACAACAAAGTGAAACTGATGTGGATTCCAGGACACGAGGGCTTTCCCGGTAATGAAGCCGCGGATGAACTGGCAAGGAAAGGGTCCAAGAGCGTATATGTTGGACCTGAACCATTTGTGGCACCCTCACTGGGCACCATAAAAACAGCCCTGAACAATAACACCCTAGAACACCACCAAAAAGAGTGGAAAACTACGGTAGGCTTAGGGCATGCAAAGCTCTTCATAGAAAGAGTGGACCAGTGCTGGACCAAAAAACTTTGGAAACTCAGCAGAAGACAACTCCGATATATTATCGGAGCGTTTACCGGGCACTTTGGGGTTAAAAATCTCCTAGCAAAGATGGGCCTCTACGACAACACAGATTGTAGATTATGCGGCGAAGAGGAGGAAACAATGAAACACTTACTGTGCGAATGTGATGCCCTCGCCGGAGTAAGAATGAAAATCCTCGGTTGTGGTTACCCAGAACCGAACGACTTCAAGGCACTGCCACTGCACTCCACTATCCGCTTTCTGGAAGGGATGGAGGCTGCATTGGTCTAATTGCTAAAAGAGGGGTAATTACACAAAAGATCCCATAGGGTCGAAGTGTATCCGTAAGGACCCCACCTACAAGATAAGATAAGATACATTGATAGAATAATTATGAACTTAGGATGTTTTTAAAACTACATGCCAGCTTTTTTTTCATGATGACTTTTTGTGTAATCACACAAAGTTTGTTTGTCCATACTAGCTGAAAAACAAACATGGGGTACAATTAGTATGGAGAAAGTAACTATGTGTGATTACACAAAAAGTCATCATGAAAAAAAAGCTGGCATGTAGTTTTAAAAACATCCTAAGTTCATAATTATTCTATCAATGTAAGAAACCAATGAAAAACTATTAAAATAATACATGAACTCAAGGGTTTTTCATAACATGGACATAAGGAAAAATTACAAAAATTCTGATTAAAATGATCGATATCTCTGAAAATACTAAAAATCGCGGAACATACATGGGGGTGATTCAGATGCCCCTTGAGGTGCACTACCTCTGGACTTCCGCTTGACACTACTTCCTGGGACAGCCTGTATAAGACAAGTAAGAATGAACAGACCTTAGTTATTATGATCATTGTAGTGTGTGTATTTTTAATTTCGTTGTAGGTTAAGTCGTCGAAGGCGCTCGGTTAAAACGGATACCTATAAAAAAACAGGGGACAATCTGACACCAATTGGCCTACTCCCATACTAAGCTCTAGGCTTAAAGCCCCTTATATAATCGTGACCCTTCTTTCAGAGCTGATATCTCTTAAAAGGCTCAACCGATTTTCATAAAACCTAGCTACAAACAACCGCTAGAAAACCTGCTTTCAAATAAAAAAAATGCATCCATATCGGTTCACCTGTTGAGGAGCTACGGTGCCAAAAACATTCTCACACATATTGGTCAAACTTATAACGTAACTATTTTTCTTCTAGGTATATCTTTTTCACAAGAAAGTAAGGAATGATCGAATTCTCCATTGTCATTCTGGGAGCTACCAATAGATGGAGTGTTGCCTGCATTCGCGCGGCCTCCCCTACCATGGTAAAATGTGGACATTCAGCTGTACTAAATTCGATAAAATATAAAAACAAAGTTATGGAAATCCTGTATAATATTATGATTGAAGAAGCTAGCAACGCAGTAAATCTTAGGTCATCACCCATGACAAGGTTCAGTAGTAAAAACCTGAAATAAAACATGAAAAAAATAATTGAAACAAACTGTCAGTTGATTTTTTTTTGGTTAATTACAATAATTTAAATTTAATTTTAAAAGCTTGTACTAAGACAGAATAGATGATAACTATTTAAATTTACCCCAAAAGTCAGGTATTAACAAAATTTCACTTGCAACACTGTAATACTTCAAGTTGGCAAGTGTCGTGCGGCTTAATTTAAGTCGCGTTCTCACGTAATCCAGCAAATTTCTGGACGTAGACATTTATATATTACAAGGTACAGTCGACCAAAAATGTTGTCGACCACCCTACGGTTGAAGTTCATTTGCACTTCATGATACAACAAGTTCCATTTTCCAGTGACAAGTGTCAACCTTAGTATAAGAAAACGCAAAATACTAAAAACAGTTTATTATTTAAGCAACATTAATTACAACAAACTTGGAAATAAGGCACGCGCGCATAATAGCAAGAACGTGACGTAGTCCAGCTCCGATTAGCCGTGGCTTCGCTCTGCGCGTAGCAACAGAGCGAGCGAGCGGCCAGCCCGCGCGGCCACGCGTTGGTGGTGGGGAGAGAGAGACAGCAGATCTCTCGCTTCCATTTCGAATCACGCGGCGCCGCGGCGTTTGCCGGAGCGTACGCATGATTGGTATGAGTTCCTCTTCATTAGCAATAATTAGATCTCACAGGTGGGTTCTTGTCTAGCTGTCATTTTGAAAACATTTGTCTATTTATTTCATTTTTTGTAAATTACTTTATCGTTGATTTTCCAGGGCCACTTTGTGAAGTAACCTCCAACACTGACGAAGAATATGCATCAAATATAATAACAGTGAAAAGTTGATTCTGAATGAGCAAGCGGTCAAGAACACTCCAAGCCATTGAAGTGGATGCCCGCCATTTTCAATGGTGTGCCGACTGGGACTGGAAGACGCCGACGACAACGACGATTCACCGTACAATTGCTTATGTATACTTGACATTGGCAAAATTACATAACTTGTAGACGCCATTAAAATAAATAAATAATAATAATAGATTTCACAGACGCTTTTATCAAACCACCAGAGGTAGACCACTTTCTTGGCTGACCATACGGCGGTCCTACACGAGCAGTTTGAAGATATAAAGCGGCCTTTACACGGCACAGTTTGGACCGCGGGAAACGCCACGCGCCATTCCACGCGACAGTCCGAATCGTAGGTTTTTTACTATTTTACTATTACAGTTGCATTTACACGTACGGTTCGGCGCGAAGGTTGGAATGGCGCGTGGCGTTTCTCGCGGTCCGAACTCTACGTGTGCAGGCCGCTGTCACTGTCAGTCTGTTTTCCAATACGGTGAACTGAAAGACGGTTCGGCTGGTAGACTGTTCGTTTATATATACTTTGGGATTGTAGAAAGAGCCCCTTAACCTCGACCTTCGACCTTAACTACTACCGAAATAAAATTGGCAGAATAAAAACTTCATGTTGCTTATAGTTAACATTTATTATACAAATATATTTTTTACATTTTATATTTATTTTTCAACAATCAGATATTTAAAATGTAAATTTGATTTATAATAATATTTAAGATTTCACAGAAGGAGAAAAAACACTGTTTAATAATTTTCTATTATTCCCAAAGACCTGACTCATTTGGGTTCAACGATTCGTCGACGAAGGGTAATTGTGGAAGGTAAAGATGGGTTACTTGTGGAGTTTCTCCTCATATGTGCTGTCCCTGTAAAAAAAACATTCCGTTTAAAAAAAACCGCGTCCAATTACGACCATACGTTTGATTCGAAAACAATTTTAAAATCCCGAGCTGGATGTAGGTACCAGGTAATCACAAACGGCGACAATAGGGTATTTTACATATATTAAAATTCATATATTAATTTGGATAATATATCAATATATCAATATACGTTGAAGTTGGTAATAAAATAAAAAAGTTATAGCCTTTTCAAGTTTTTTGTCTATCTCGTTCTCACGAAACGATGTTTTGCGTGTAATTCATATGGCGGTTGAGTAATATGACGTCATATTACTGTAAGTATTTTCCTCTCTGTCCAAAAGCAAGCTTTAAACTTTAATATCTTTCTTATTTTTAAAGATATTAAAAAACAATTTGTAAAAAAGCTTCAATTTTAATACTAATAAAAAATTAGGCAAATACCCTATTCATGCGGCGGACCGAATATGTATCACTCACTAATATTATTATAATATCACCATCCCATTATGCCGGGGTAAGTCAGGCTAGGGTATCGGGACGATTACTGATCGGTTCTAAAAAAATGTACCTCTTACTATTCGTCATTAACATTTAGCCTTTTAAAAATATTACATTAATAAAAACAGAATGGGTTTCATTGTTTGTTTTAATCCGAATGGGTTTATACTTATGGAAAAAAATGGGAATGTAGGTCATAAAAAAAATATAAACGGGAGTCAGCTAGTTTGCTAAAAAATATATACAGTGGTGGTCACATAATTAGGGACACTTGTTTTTTTCCCATACAATTGCCTACAAATATGTCTTTTCAATTTTGACAACCAATCAAAAAGTTCTTAACCAATTATATTTTTAGTTACACTTATCGTTAACTAATAAAGTAAAGTTTAAATGTTTGTACAATTTATCTCTGTTGAGATCGGATCTTTCATTTTATAAGGATTTGAAAAAATAAATATTCGGCGCTCATACAAATTGTAGAATTTTGTATGGACGCGTCAGCACTTAGTTTTTAAATCCTTATAAAATATAAAGTCCGTTTTTAATATTAGTTCCCTGTACATCAGTTTAAACCTTAGTTAATTATGTAAAGTAAAATGTATTTAGCAATAAAATTGGTCGAGAACTTTTTGATTAGTGGTCATATTTGTATTGCCTACAAATATGACTTTTCAATTTTTGTATGGGAAAAAAATAAGTGTCCCTAATTATGTGGCCACCACTGTATATATATATTATATTGGTGGACCAAGGCAAAGGTGGCGGGACGACTTAGATGTACTTCGAAGCGGCTGGTCAGAGATTGGTATGAACAGCCAGTGGGACAGTAATTCGGGCTTTTAAAAAAATACTAAAGATCTAGGGTCATCTGATTTTACTTCATTATATCTACTTGTACTATATACGACCTATTTCATATCCTTGTCAAACCCGATGTACAGTCGAGTTCATAAATACGTGTAGGTACACTTTAGAACCTTGTCTATTTAATGTAATGTTTAATCTGCCATACATGAATGGTCACAGCGATTATAGTGACAGGGTACTAAAGTGTACACATATTTATGAACTCGACTGTACCATAGAAGTAACATAATCAAGGCAATTTAGTTTTAAAACTATATTTTAATGAGAGTAAAGTTAATTTTTATTTCTGCCGAAAATGGCATTTACGACCAAAGGTAACTGAACTTTATTTCCATGATGGTAGTTTCAAATTCCCCACAAAATGTCCAAACATATAAATGAATTAATTCCGCATAGCAAACTTTCCATTCGCATTTTTCCCCTTTTAAATTTTTCTCCAATCGCATTTTCCCCTATTTTATTTTTTTACAAATTGCATATTTTCAATTTTAGATTTACCCCACTCGCAAAAGGAGATTGACCATATTTGTATGGGAGTTGGACCAAGTGCTGCCCAGAATGAACGCATAGTGCATTATGTTCCTTACGCTAACACGAGACGGTACACTAAATCGCTTCAAGATCTACCCCAGGAGTCACGAAAAAAAAGACTTTTTGTAGAGAAGTAAATCATCAATCATCAATATACATTACTTACTAATGGTCTCATCTTCGTTGATAATAATTCTATCGAAGAGTGGAGCAGGCCGTCTAACAATGAGTTGGTGCCTAGCCCACCCTAAAAACCAAACTAGGCACATAATTATGCACTCATCAGCCAGTTGTTCCTAGCATGAAGATTGCTTTATGTTGATGACTGCATCAACGACAACATCTATAGTCGTCAACAAAACGAACACGGCAATACAAAACCTTTTTTTTTTCTCTCGAACCAATTTTGAAAATACGTGTTTTTTATAATAGACAGTAACGTAAGAAACTCGTTAGAGGTATTTTCACGTCTGGGCAGCGTTTGGTCCAAACCTTGTCAATCTCCTTTCCCGTTGTACTTAAGTCGAAATACGAGTAGATCGAAATAGGTACAGGATTCCCAGCTTCCTAATAGCTTTCGGCTGGCTATCGCTGTCACGCTTGCACTCGCAACTGACAGTATATGTGTCACTCGTGTGTCATAGACAAACGAAGATTGCCGATAGCTATTAAGAAAATGGTAGCACTGTAGATAGGTTAAGGTTATGTTAGTTTTGCAGAATTCCCGAAGGGCCATATCACCAAGATATAGATTTCATTTTAAAAATGTTTTTGAATTGGGAAAATATGTAAGTGGGGAAAATCGGTAAAAAATAAAATTGGGGAAAAATGAGATTGGAGAAAAATAAAATGGGGAAAATGTAAATGTAAAGTTTGCTAAGCTAACTTAATCAGTTTGGGAAAGCGATCTTTATTCTCCATATGTAGCCATACTTACGTTCTACTGCTCCTACAGTTCGCGATGGCGCTGCTGACGTTGCTGGCGCGGCTGGCGCTGCTGGCGCTGCTGGCGTTGCTGGCGCGGCTGGCGCTTCTGGCACGTGATGAGTGAAGCCTTGCACATCGTTATCAGCACATTGACCCTTGTGAAGATGACCTGCTGCATCAGTTGAGGCTCGGTTTCGAAGCTGTCGGGGGTCTCGGCCCTGGTTTTGAATCTGTCGGGGTACTCCGCTGCGGTTTCGAAGCTCACGGGGGCCTTGGCCCCGGTATTGAAGCTCTCGGGGGCCTCGGCCACGGTTTCTAAGCTCTCGGGGACCTCGGCCCCGGCCATCTCGGGCTCCACCGCACCGTCGCCAGTTTCAGAGTCGGAGTCCGAAATGTTGACTTGAAACACAAACGAACACGAACTTACTACCAACTTAAGTTTTAACAGAATTATCAAGCTAAAATGGTCACACTCGAAACACCAAAGTTGTGTTTTCTGTAGTCAATAGTTCAAGGCTTTTTAATTTAACAGAAACGTCTGTTACGAAATTCAAACTATATTAAAGCGAAAAAAATTCGTCGGTCTTAGGGAGGATTCGAACCTACATCTCCTCTGTCTCTCCGGGCCGACGCAGGCGCATTACGAGTTACGCCACCAAAACCCTACAAGATCCACGAAATTTGTGATCGCTTGCTTTTCCATACTCGGAGGGTAGCTGACGCCATCTATCGTTGTTTATTAACAAAGACACTCATGTTTCAAGTTCGTTAAAATTATCATGAGCACAATGTGCCATCATATTATAAAGACCTTTTAATTTAACAGACACGTCTGTTACGAAATTCAAACTATATAAAGCGAAAATAAAAACCTAAGACCGACGATTTTTTTTTTCGCTTTCAATGCTTGTTTGCATAGAAGTTATGTTATTATCTGATAGGATTAAAATAGACCTGACGCCATTGAAACGGATATGGGTCCAGCCAAAAATGTTGGCCTTAAAAACGTTAAGTTAAGATATGTCCACAAGAATGACTTTAACCCAAATGTGTGTAGGACCCAAAAAAATCTATACAAAATGCGATGTTTCTCTCTTTTTAATCTTTTTCCTATATTACGATTTTTGAACATGTCAATTCGTCTATGTATTCGGAACGGATTTTACAATCCAATCCAATCCGATGCGATGCGAGCCGTTTGGTTGAAATCATCCATAATGATAAACTAGGTCTGGCCGTAGTGCCGTAGTATGTTAAAAACTAAAAATGTAAAACGTGCATTAATAGCGCAAAAACAGTTCATACAAAAATTAAATAAATAAGACATTTTGCGTACAAAAAAGGCATTTTGCTTACATAGTCCTTTTGCAATCTAGTCCTTACGAGCCTTAACCCGGGAAAAATGAGTTGGGAGAAAAATTATAAAGGAAAAAAAATACATTAAGTATTTAAATAATGGTAATAACGCATATTGCATGTTAGCATCTATAATCGCTTGCATAATGACCAGGGTTCGGAGTTTTCATAGCACGATAAGACGAAAGAGAGCAGTGGAGTCGACATTAACATTAAAATTCAACTTTTACTCATGCTCATCCTCATTTGTTTATTTAATTGCAAAATTTAAATTTTATTATAAATATGGATTCACTTTCACTTTTAATATTCATTACATTACATTATGAGATTAATAAATAATATGTACATGAAAATAATTTTGTTTATAATTGTAATCTTTCATTACATAGCTTAGCTTACTCAGGGGCTCAGGGCGAATATAAAAGCATATATATAAAACGACATGAGTAAGAGTTGAATTTTAATGTTAATGTCGACTCCACTGCTTTCTTTCGTCTTACCATGCTATGAAAATTTCGAACCCTGATTGTGACATTAAAGAATTACCCACTACACTATTCAAGACTGAACTTTAGAATAGGGAATATATTCATAACTTTTTTTCACACATTAAATAAAAGCTGATTCATATATCAATCATAACCAGCGACAAGTCATGCGACTGATCGAACATATTGCATCTCTTACCCACGTCTCCATCCCATTCCGTCGGGGTGTGCCACAACCGGGTCTCGGGAATTTCGTCTCCGGGTTCTGGAACAAAATGTACAACATCTTCTAAAAATTATGTATAAATAAAAACGAAATGGTGTAATGGATTATGAGTATCAAGTTATTTTAGTTTAGGTAAAGCTAAATTATATTGATACTTTTACAATGTTCATTTGCAGAAAAGTTACGTAAGAAATGAGTTATTTAATATACCGACGGTAAATTTACAAAACACGTAAGTGCCTAGTATACAAATATCAAAGAATATAAAGAAACATACCACCACTCCACCACTACCACCACCACCACTACTACTAGTTACACTATTACTAGTACTAGTACCACTCCATGCCTTCCCGTGGATGTCGTAAGAGTCGACTAAGGGAATAAAGGCTTGTAGTACTGTTAGGCGATGGGCTTCCAACCTGTCACTAATACGCTGGTAAACATCTTAGCCTGATTATGCAAAATGTGGTTACAGAATTATCAACAAGCTTTTAGAGTTGTTGGCAATTCTGTAGCTCTGCCTACCCCAAACTGGGAATAAAGGCGTGAGTTTATGTATGTATAAAGAAACATTATCAAATACACATCAAAAAAGGATCGAAAAGTATCCTTTCATTATTGTAGATTTTGAGATAGACAGTAGCAAAAAGAATTAAGTAACATTATCATTAAAATACTGTTTTTATGTTGTAATAACTAGAGTTAGGACCTTTGGTGGCAAATCGTGGTTCTAGAATCCATGGAGTCGCTATTTCCTATTTATACATACCACTTTGATTTTGACCTTCCGTATTTTAATATTTCAAAATTCATTTATTCATTAAACCGCTAAACCAATTTAAACTTTGTTATGGAGGATATCTCTTCCGTGAAAACTTTACAAACAAGCAAATATTAGTAGGTATGGAAGAACCGATCTAAAAATGTATTTAGTTCATTTTGAAATATGACCATACTGAAGGTCAAAATCAAAGTGTATTAATCAGTGATCGGGGAAAACGGTGCAAAACTTTAACGAAACTTGTAAAGTTGACATAAAGGAGAACTTGCAACCAAGCAAAATAAGAATTATTATTAAAAAAAATATATATTATTGGCAGATTAGTGTTCAATTTAACTCTTTATCAGAGTCTCGGATTTGGTATAAGGATATTAATAGTTTCATGGCTGTAATGTAAGTTTTGTTAAGTTTTGTTGAAGTTTTGCATCGTTTTCCCCGATCACTGATTATAATAATTAGGAAATAGCGACTCCATGGATTCTGGAACCACGGTATGCCACCAAAATCCTAACCCTAGTAATAACGATTTGTATAATTAAATGCCATTCTATCTTTTTTTTTTTGATGTTGAAAAGAATTATGCTGCTACTGTCATTGGTAGGTATTTGATTACTTTTAAACTGTATTTGCCTCCGTTTTTTTTGTATCAGTTAATACCTACCTAAACACCTGCTAAATGAGAACACCATGTGTGCGAAATTTCGTCATTTTGACGTCATCGGCACCAAAATTCGACCCCTGTAGATAAGTAGTTAAAACCCTTCAAGCAGTGTAACAAAATTCGCGTAGAAATCTCTTTCTTTATGTTGAAGTATCACCGCGATCTTCGCGAAACCCTACCTACACTAATATTATAAAGAGGTAATATTTTGTACTTTTGTATGTTTGTAACGAATAAACTCAAAAACTACTGGAACGATTTAAAAAATTCTCTCAACATTAGAATGCTGTTTTATTTTTCTGCGCCGATGGAGTCGCGGAGACCAGCTAGTTTATAAACCTGGAGTTATCAGCTTACGCCCACGCAGCCATGGAGACGAAGATCCCAGCTCCGGACTCTGCACGGTGCGTTCCTCCTCTACCTCATCTTCCTCTCCCTGTTAACAATCAAAACACCGTAACCCTATTGTAAAGATAAACAACAAATAAAATGTTGACAATTTAAACACGCTGCGAGTAAAAATACGTTTCTGAAATCTTCAGGGTTCAGAGTTTTCATAACACGGTATGACTAAAGATAAAAAAGATAAAAGATAAAAGAAATTTATTCAGTAAGTAGGCCGCACGGGCACTTTTACACGTCAAGAATCTACCAGCGCTTCCCAAGAGAAAACCACTGCCGAGAAGAAACGCCGCAAGAAACTCAGCAGTCAGTCATTTTTTAAACATATTTCTTATTACAATGGTACTACTTAGTCTAGCATTATATAAAGCTAAATATTAAATTAAATATAGTATCAAATAACATGCGTAGTTCAGCAGGAAAACATGCCAATTAAGAATCTTACGGGAGAGATAGAGAAAAAAAAACACATACTTATGTGTATATAAGATGGTGCGAGACGACCACATAAAAGTTTCGATATGTTTTCCTACATCAACGGTATCCCCTAGACAAGATAAAGATTTTGCATTTGAATAAATTATTATTGACTAAGTTTCGGATTTAGGCCATGCATTTTTGTCTGTTAGATAGTCCTCGATCCTATAATACGCTTTAGACATTAACGACCTTTTCAAGTAATTTTTAAGTGCTGGAAAGGGTAACTTTAAAACTTCGTCAGGTAATTTATTATAGAAATGAATGCATTGACCAACAAATGATTTATATACTTTACGGACGCGAGCGAGCTATGGAGTCGACATTTATATTAACACTCGCGCCATACTCATACTCAATCTTTTGTATAATTCCACAGTTTATTCATATCATCAAAAGAGAAAATAATAATTCTTTCTAGTTATATAAATTGCTTGTTATACTTTAACATGATGAAAGGGGTTATGCCTATTACATGCTTAATATAATGAATATTGATACTTAGATACCTACATAATAATATGGTTATGATAATATTACTTAATCAAAAATGTTTTTTTTTGTGTATCCGGTAATACAGTAAAACACTTACATCGATAGCTTTTTATTTATATTAATAATTAAATACTAATTGTAGAATGCGATAAATAACTGAGTATGAGTATGACACGATTTTTAATTTTAATGTCGACTCCATAGCCTGCTCTAGTCTTACCATGCTATGTATAAATAATTGTTGGATGACAGTTTTTTACAATATTGTGATTTTTGTAAATATCCGTCTTGATTCCATACGAACCTAAAAAAGTGGTAAATGGGCGTTTTCCAAAAAATGTGTATATGAACTTTTTTTCCAGAATTCGTTTTTTTTTGTTTTTCTTACTCAGAATCGTTGATACTATCGAACCCCATACAAGAAAAAAAGTGTCCCTAATATTCCATTCCGGATTGTCACATTTTTGTATGCAGTCTTTTTTTATTTATATGGTCGTAACGCACTGGAAGAAAAAACTTAGGTAACATCTGGGACACTTTTTTTCTTGTATGAGGATCGATTGTATCAACGGTTCTGAATACTCGTAAGAAAAAACCAAACGAAAACGAATTCTGGAAAAATAGTTAATGTACACTTTTTTTGGAAAACGCCCAAATACATCAATGAAACTAAAATGGTTGTTTCATATGTCTTATATCATCATCAATAAATTAATCACTCTTTGACGACTATAAAAAAATCTTGGCTGGATTTTTTTTAAGTTGGTAGATCATCACGGCGGCTGCGCCCGCACCGTCCGTCAACCGGCACGGCCTTTATAAGCAACAATAAACTACTGTATTATCAGATTTGTCAGTGTTATTTACCGGTTACCTAACTGAACTCCGAAAAATGTTTGACCGAATTTTGGTTCGATAAATATTATTCGACAACTATGGTTTGGGTTTTTTTACGTTTGCCCGAAAGATCACTTCGAATATTTTCATTTAGTCATTACTTGTTTAGATTTTTTACCGATTACTGGTTACGGCGTACAAACAGTTGTCCAATGTAATGGTTTGTCAATTTATCTATTTCCCATTTCTGATTTTACCTTAGTATCATTTGCCCAATGTAACGGCTCTGTTTATTAATAGTTTACCTATTTTTAAATCGACTATGCTAACCTGTCCGAGTCGGTTCTACCCTGATTCGTCTTAATCGTTGCATTTTCTGGATAAATTACAAGCAAGATTTTATGGGCAGAAAAATAAATAAACTCGAAGACCTAGGCGGGAGCTTTGCCTTCTAACCTAACCTATCCGTATCGGTTCTGCCATAATTCGTCTTACTCGGTGCATTTTCTGGATAGTAACAAATTACAAGCAAGATTTTCGTATCTGAAATGAATATTTGAGGTAACATAGCAAAAACTATACGTAGCATTGATGAAGTGAAAAATGGGTTATGAAACAAAATACGAAACGATCCGGCTAATTGTAGCACTGGTGTAATGAAAAATAGGCTTTGAAATATAAATACGTAACAATACATAGGGCAAGTGACTACAAGGCGAAAAGTTGCTCGGACTAAAAGATATGTTTCCTTAATGTCAAGTGGTGAAATAAAAAAAATACGAATCGTGCCATCGGAGAAACGTTAAAAGACGAAACGTTTTCGGTCAAATGAAATTCGGTCAAAAAAAAATCCAGGTTGCAATAGGTTACCGTATTTACCTGCTGCTCGGGGCCACCCTGGTCCTCCGAGCCCTGGCCGTCGCTCCACTGGCGATAACCAGTGTGGCACGACGCCATAGCCTGTCGACCCTGTGGGTCCACCTACGGAAAAACACCCTAGTGTTATAACTGGAGTTAGGACTTTTGATGGCAAATAGTGGGTCTAGAATCCATGGAGTCGCTATTTCCTATTTATTAATCGACTTCAAAAAAGGAGGAGGTAACACGTTCCACTGTATGTAATTTTTTTTATGTATGTTCACCGATTACTCCGTCAATTGTGGACCGATTTGGTGAAGTGGAACTGATGATGTCTTCATAAGAATACCACCACCAGAACTCCTCAACGGTACTGATTTCAGGGGTGGCGATAAGATATCTCGATTAAGATAGTTGAGCGACTACAACGAAGAATTAAATAACTTGTTGAAATATGACTATGACTTTCGCGCGACGTTGCTTGCGGCGCGCTTGAAATAACTTAAACTTTCATATCAACCAAGAAGTGGGACTACATAACAGCGTGTTATGATCACTAAAAAACATAAAATAAAATAAAAATGTTTAAAAAAAAACAAAAAACCGCCTAAGAAACTGGATGAATATTACGGTTGATCTACAAGCAACCTTCAGCGCGCAACGGACTACAGTGCCAAGATTCTAGGTTGTAAAAACCATATCGTGTTTGACGTGTTATCGTATTGTCAACGTTTTGATAGCTCTTATTTACTTGACAGTAATAGCGGCCGAGTTAATAACAATACCATAACGATTTGGTTTTTATCGCCTAAAATAGAGCCCCTGTAGATACTTCATTGCTATTTACCTGCTGCCCCTGCTGGTAGCAAATTTGGCCGCAAGGTCCCTGGTATCCGGGGTACATGTCCGGGTCCCACGCCGCTACCTCCTGCTGCCCAGCCTACATATTTCAAAATAATAATACATTTTTTGTTGGTTTATCCATACCTACATATTTGAATATTTGTTTGTTTGAATTATGCGATCGATTACACAAACGCGATTCTTTGTATTCATGATTCCCATACGGATTCCACACAACCCCAGTTTACTACATTCGTGATTCTACACAGCCGTTATTTTAACGTAATCTACATTCTTCCTATTCGTCGCAATTTACTACATTTGTAACGCTTTCACAGCGAAGATAATACAATACATTTACTGGTTTTGCGGGTGGTAGGACCTTGTGCAGGGTCCGTCCGGATCGTTACCACCATCTTATCCATTAACCTACCGCCAAGCAGCAGTGTTCACATTGTTGTGTTCCGGTTTGTGGATAAGACAGCCGGTGAAATGACTAGCATAGAGGCATTCCATCTTAGTCCTCGGGGTTGGCAACGCGTTTGCAGTCTCGTGAATGCGAATGTCTATGGGCCACAGTTTCCACTTAACATCAGGTGGCCTGTGTGCTCGTTTGCCTTCTTTATGCCATAAAAAAGGGTAAAAAAGCAATAGGGAATATGGATGGATTTTTTAAATCCCATTTCTCAACAAAATATGAAAATACCGTAAAAGAGATCAATATGAGTGAAATTAAAATTAAAATCGGCCGAGAAATACGGATGATACAAGCGTTTTAAACTGCTAATTAGACATCGATGAGACTGTGATCATTTCAACTGCGAATTACCTGAATTTAACTTTGATCATTTTATTACCGCTTTTTATGATATATTATTTATTATAGCAGTTCATACAGCTGCTACCAGGAACTGGAATCCGAGGTCCTCAACAAAATGTGGTTGAGTGGAGACCCAGAACCGGGCGAAGAAACGTTGGCAGACAGGAGATGAGGTGGACCGACGATCTGGTCAAGGTGGCAGGAAGGTGCTGGATGAGGAGAGCACTGGACCGAGATGGGTGGCGAGCAATGCAGGATGCCTACACTCAGCATTGGGTGGCTATAGGCTGAAGAAGAGAGAGAGAGAGATACAGCTGCTAAATGAGAATACCCTGTGTGAAAAAATTCATCATTTTAGCGTCGTCGGCAACAAAATGGGCAAGGCCGAGATTCTAGGCGGTAGAAATATATAAAAAATTAAATAAATATCAGGGGACAATATCACACCAATTGACCTAGTCCCAAACTAAGCTCTAGCCTTGTACTACGAGTACTTGATAACGATATAAATACTTATACGGGTCGACTGCGGGGTTAATTTTCCCAACAATTTCAGTAAATGGTTGAGATGCTCTTAGTATAGTGGTTTTTGAAACAGTTAAAGTTTAGCTTTTTATTAAAATAATATTATGTTTCCCTAATTATTACTAAAATGATGGTTACCTAACGATTTCATGTTGAAAACTTAAAACCAATTTGAAAATCGAACATTCAGACGAGTAAGAAATTGAGTATGTAGGGTGGCCATGATCGCGAATAAAATAAATTCATCAAATGTTTATTTGAATAAAAAACAAAGTAATTGTCTTAACGCTTTTAAATCTATTACGTTATGTTCCTAATGGTGTAGTGAGGTTAGTTTACTTTGTTGCTACACGACCCCGCAGCCACCCTGTATAGAGAAATAAATACTTAAATAAATAGAAAACATCCAAGACTCAGAAGCAAACACTCATGCTCCTCACCAGGGGCGCCGACTCCGTGAGTGCTCAGGGGCTCAAGCACCTATGAGAGTTAAATAGTGGGTGCGGAGCACCCATGACCGGCATGACCATCATAATAACTTAAATAAAAGTCATCAGCGTGTGCGGCGGCGCGTCCTAGTATTAAAAGTTATGTTACACTGATACCATAATGGTTTCATTTTTACATTTTTGTTAAACTTAATTAACACACTCACACTTACATATTTAAATAAAGTACAGTCAACATCATAAATAAGTGATCATTTATGTACCGTGTCACTTTAACGTCGTGTTTGAAATGTCATACAAAATTGTGAAACGATTGAAAGCGAAAAGGTACATAAATGATGACTTAGAAGTAAAAGAAATACTACTTTAAAATAAATATATGTATAGGTATGAAGGCAGGCATAGGCATCTAAAGATCAGGAGCACCCACGAGGTTTTCTAATAGCCGGCGCCCCTGCTCCTCACACAAATATTTGCCTATACCGGGATTTGAACCCAGGACCGCTAGCTTCGTAGGCAGGGTCGCACCAACTAGGCCAGCGCGTCATCAAACCATATAATTACAAGTCAAACTCGACATGCCTTTTACCGCCTAGAATAGAGGCCCTGGGGTTCATTTTTAGGGTTCCGTACCTCAAAAGGAAAAAAGGAACCCTTATAGGATCACTCGTGCGTCTGTCTGTCTGTCCGTCTCATCATCATCATCATCATCATCATCATCATCATCATGTCAGCCGAAAGACGTCCGCTGCTGGACATAGGCCTCCCCCAAGGCTCTCCACTCAGACCGGTCTTGTGCTTTTCGCATCCACCGCGTTCCCGCGATCTTTACAAGGTCGTCACTCCATCTTGTTGGAGGCCTACCTACAGCTCGTCTCCCGGTCCGCGGACGCCACTCAAGAACCTTCTGACCCCATCGGCCATCAGTCCTGCAAGCAATGTGCCCCGCCCACTGCCACTTAAGTTTGGCTATTCTTCGGGCTATGTCGGTAACCTTAGTTCTGTCCGTCTGTCACAGCCGATTTGCTTCAAAACTACTGGACCGATCGAGTTGAAATTTGGTACACATATTTAAGTCAGTGACCCAAAGACGGACGCGAACGTAAATAAATGAATTTTTGGACAAAGGGGCCACTTTTGGGGGGTTAATAAGGAAATAAAAATAAAAAACTTTTGCAAACCTTATTGTGTGACATGTCAAATGAAAGGGCCTGTTGTGAGCATCTGAATTATTTTTTTTTATAATTTTAATATAAACAGTTTTTAAACAGTTAATTAACTTCAACACTGTTTATGTTAAAGTTATAAAACAAATATATTTGAGATGCTCACAACAAGCCCTTTCATTTGACTAGTCACACAATAAGGTTTGCGAATCTTTTTTTTTCAATTTCCTAATTAATCCCCCAAAAGTAGTTCCTTGTTCAAAATTCATTTACTCGTATTTACGTTACGCATCCGTCTTTGAGTCACCGACTTACTGTATATTTGTACCAAATTTCAACTCGATCGGTCCAGTAGTTTTGGAGCAAATCTGCTTTGACAGATGGACAGATAGACAGACAGACTAACAGACAGGCATATGGTGTGGAGACGGAACCCTCTCCACGCGAGTCGAACTCGCACTTGGCCAGTTTTTTTACACGCGGTCTAAGACAATGCTGATGACACCTCATTTGTCAAAATTTAAGTATTTTTTTTAAGAAATAGAATTTGAAACATTTATACGACGGGAACAAAAAAAACAGAACAGCGAAAAATCTCGTAAAAAAAGGATGGCAACACAAAAATCAAAATAAAAACAATAAAGAAGGAAAGAAAAAATGCAATTGTAGGATAATTGTGCCATGGGTGATTCTGTGACGTCGAAATTGACGCCACTCAGCACTATGTCACAGCATAAACCGCGACGCTGGTTTTCAGTGGCGCCAACGTGACACACAAACGAAGAGACAGGGTTTAATTTAAGAATATAATAATTAGTAGTGGATTAACAAGTTAAATAATAAGAAATAAATTAAATTATTTTTATACTATGGGATTGAAAACGGAGTCAAATAGGTACACCTACAATTTTTAGGAACTATTAACCTCCTAAATAAAAAGGATGCCCACGCAATTTGATAGTCAACATAAATTAAGATAGTTACCTTAAGAAATAATGTCAGGAATACATACGCACGTTTTTTCTAACGGGGGTAACCCTTAGGCTGCGACTCCACTGAGGCGGAGTCGAGCCGAGCGGAGCGGAGCTGTGCCAATATTAACCAATATAAGGCGCATGCGGTCACGTCGAGCGCGCCTTGCGTACGTTAGGTTAGATTCTATTGATTAATATTGGCACAGCTCCGCTCCACTCCGGTCATCTCAGCCTCAGTGGAGCCGCAGCCTAATACAGTGTACGGCAGGTACGGTACCTGCTGTTGGTTTTGCATTTGCTGCCAGTGATGATATTGTTGCATCATCAAGGGAGTCATTTGGCCCCAGATGTCGCTCGCAGAAGGAAGATTCTCTGGGTTCATCGGATACTGTTGGCAGCCCTAAGGAAAAGCCGTGTTTTTATTTAAATCTTCATTGCATTGTTTTTGCTTTTATTTTGTAGAAAAAAGTGTTTACATACTGGGGCACATACAAGCTACAAATTACAATTTACAGGTTACAAGTTTCCATTTGACACAACCTCAACCAATGACGACCAGCTATTTGAGCAGTGTTGCCAGTTTAGACCTGTAAAATTGTAACTTGTAGCTTTATAAAACGTGCCCCAGACATTACATACAGCTATAACGAGTAATAGAAGTTTTTGTGCCACGAATAAAATTTCCCTAGGGACTTCCGAAAGATATTAATTTATCGATAAATTGTACTTTCTTATGACAGTTGTGAATATGAGATAACGTATAATACGAACATGCAACTTGCATACCTATTACACAATATAAATAATGTCATAAAATTAACCTAAATAGGCCTTCATTGCAAGGCACTCTCGGTTTCAGTTTACTTTGTATGAAAATTGATTGAATAGCTTTAAAAGAAGTTTTTGTGTAAGAAACACGTTAATAATAAAATTATAGTTATTAAAATTGATTTTTATTTAAATTTTAAAATCCCTAAAAAGTATGCATATAAATTGGTTCACTAATGTTTGACCAAAAAACGTTTCACCAAATGATTCATTTCACAAACATATCATTTGACAAACCGCTTTTTTTTCCGAAACTGTATATATTTCAGGATTTTAAAAAAACAAACCTAACCTAACCTATAGGGTTCTACACGATGAAATAAATCCTGAAATATTTACAGTTTCGGAGAAAATAGCGGTTTGCCAAATGATATGTTTGTGAAATGAATCATTCGGTGAAACGTTTTTTGGCCAAACGACCGGACCCCATATAAATTACTTAAATTTAATATCAATACTCACCATCACCGATGGGTAAGTGATCATAATTTTATATTTTTTCCGGTTAACTTAATACCTATCTACTTTGAAATAAGTATTTGAAACAGTTATCGATAGATTGATTATCGGAAGTCCCTAGTTAATTGACGTTTTTGCCACAAAAACTTCTGTCTAGCTATAACACAATGCTTTGCTTGCGCTGCCATACCAAGTCCCTAGTTAATTGACGTTTTTGCCACAAAAACTTCTGTCTAGCTATAACACAATGCTTTGCTTGCGCTGCCATACCAAGTCCCTAGTTAATTGACGTTTTTGCCACAAAAACTTCTGTCTAGCTATAACACAATGCTTTGCTTGCGCTGCCATACCAAAAAAGCGGCTAACTTCAATGTAGTCGTCGAAATATTATATAGGTACTTTATTGGTAACCACATTAAATTTAAAATTCTTATACTATCAAGGCTCGGAAAAACGCCCGTCATTTTGAAAACATAACCCTATTCCGTACAGCAGAGACTTCCTTATATTGTTAATAAAAAATATCATAAGTAAGGAATTTTAAATTTATTATACTATAATTTATATGTATTCAGCGACAATTTTATTAATGAATGACACCATTGACATCACAAAGGATAGAGGCAGGTAGCCAAGTGGGCGGCAACAAACGATAATCTTCTTAGGGCTCGTTGACAATGGTATTTGAAAATAAAAGATTAATTAGGCATCGGTCCGTTCCACTAGCCAAGTCACAGGTAAACGATAAACAATAAGTGGCAAGAAGGGAAACAAGCGCGTCCGCACCGTACAGATGTAAGAGCCGACTGATTACCTGCTCCATTGTGAGTGCGGCTTTAGCGGATTCTCATTAGCCAATCACCTCATATCGTACTATACCTGCCGCAAATGAAATTGGCACACTCGGTCATAAAACCCTGGGGTGGGGCTTATATTTAGAGAAGCGCGCGAGAAATCGGCTGTATCGATGAAATTAAGACGTTTTTTTAATTTATTTACTAACTACATCATATATTTTGTACGGATGTCAAAATTGATACACATTTAAAGGTAATAAAAGTGAAGAAAAAGTAACAATATTTACAATCTACTTTTGAATTGCATTTTGCTGAAGTGATCTTTTTTTAAGTTAACTTAAAGTTGTGTTGGGTTTGAATTTAATATTTCATTTAAATTAATTGTTTAAAAATACAATAAGTATATTATTTAGTATCAAAATTATTTGTATTATTTAACCTTTTTGCCGCCATTGACTTGATATAAAGTCAGTAGGTACATTTAGTGCCCCACACGCCATGACCTCATATCAAGTCGAGAATTACACTGCAAAATAGACCTGAGTATTTGTGACGTAAGGTTGAAATTAGCTGTGGTTTTTAGCTGTCATTGGCGCGTCAGGACGACTTTTGTATCTTGACCTTGTCTTGTCAATGGCGGCGAAAAGGTTGACGAGTACTTACTCGGTATCGATAGTGACATGGCAACAATCACGAGGCAGTGATCGGTCAAGGGATATGCGCTGTCTTGCTCTAACGTTTTATTATACAGTGTGCCAGTTTGGTCTGCGACAGCTATAGGTCGCTAAAGTAAATGGAGTAAGGTTACCTGCTGTGGTACCTGCTGGTACATTTGGTCCGAGTACCCCGGGTGGCCCATCTGGGGGTTGCCCGGGCCCGCTGCCATATATTCCTGTTGCAGCTGCTGTTGCTGCGGCTGCTGCAGCTCTTCCTAAGGAAAAAAACCCGATCATTATAACGCCCTCGCTTCGCTCGCGGTGGATTAAGTTTAATTTAGTCAAGACAATATACGTAAGTTTCATGACTGTATTTCAGCCCTTTCGTTTTTTGATGTTCATGAATCTAACGATCTCAATCAAGCCTTTAACCTGTTTTATCATCTAATGCGACTGTTTTATGATTTGTGTTTCCCCACGATTAAGGTCAAAGTACGAAATCGTCAAAATAGAGTAAAATGGTTGTCGAGAGGCATTCGTAAATCATGCCAAGTTAAACGTAAATTATTTTTACAATCTCGAAGTCATAAAAGTAATATAAGTGTAAACAAATTTTACCTTAAGCAATATAATAAGATATTGAAAAAGTGTATGTACAAGTCTCAACAGATAAGCAATAATAAATATATAATTAACAATAAAAATAAATGCAGAGCCACTTGGGACATAATATCTTCTAACACTAAAATGTACACACAAAAAAATGACATCCATAGAATTAACTTTAATAATGTAACATACACCAACCCACAAGACATTTGCAATTTTTTTAATGACTTTTTTATTGACTTAAGTAAAACACATAATTTAAATACGCACAAGTTACAGAACAGATTAGGACTAAGTAGCATGATGCCATCTTCAATTTTTTTAAAGCCAGTTGATGATATAGAAGTTTTCAAATTAATTATGAGTTTAAATAATAGTAAAACCAGTGGTTTAGATGACGTAACAACAAAAGTTATAAAAGCAAATGCTAAATGCTTAAGCATTCCGCTTGCGCATATTATAAATATATCATTTACTCAAGGTGTCTTTCCTGAGCAACTTAAATTGTCACTTGTAAAACCTCTATTTAAAAAGGGTAATCACGATGACCCTAATAATTATCGTCCCATCACAATTATACCTATTTTGGGCAAAATTTTTGAGAAGGCCATGTATGTAAGATTAGTTAGCTTTTTAAATAAACATAATATTCTACAGCCAGAACAACATGGTTTTCGGAAAGGTTACTCGACTGAGCTAGCGTGCTTTGAATTTGTAAAATATGTGACGGAAGCAAACAATAATAAATTACCGATTACGTCAATTTTTCTCGACTTAAGCAAAGCGTTTGACTTCGTTGATCACTCAATACTGATGTCAAAATGCGATACGTACGGGATTAGGGCGCAAGCCCACGACTGGTTAAATAGTTATTTAAGAGACAGAAAGCAGTGCACAGAATTAACAAAAATGGTGGTGGAGAATAATAATAGCCTGGTTAAAACTATCTACAGATCTCAAATGCGAAATAACAATTCCGGAGTTCCACAGGGAAGTAACTTAGGACCCCTTTTATTTCTCATTTATATCAATGACCTACCCCGAGCGACATCATCTAAATGCATCCTCTTTGCTGATGACACGACTATTTTAATTAAAGGAGATGATAAAGTAAATTACGAACGAAATATAAATAAAACCTTAAAAGATTTGCATTTATGGACTTGCCAAAATAAACTACAGACAAACATTGCTAAAACTAATTTTATGCAATTTCACTCGCACAGGGCCATACCGTTGCAATTGGATGTTTGCTATGACAATAAGCTTGTTGAAGAAACCAGTAGTTTTAAGTTTTTAGGTTTAATTATTGACAAACAATTAAATTGGAAAGAACACGTTAACTCCTTGTGCTCCAAATTAGATCGTTTTGTTTTTGCATTAAGAAGACTGAAAGAAACCGTCTCCACTGAAGCTGCAATCACGGCCTACCACGGTCACGTTTCATCCCTTCTCAATTATGGCCTAACTTTGTGGGGTAACTCCGTGGACGTAGATAGGGTGTTTAAATTGCAGAAAAAGTGTGTGCGTGCAATAAAAAATGCATGGTTTATGGACAGGTGCAAACCTTATTTTAAACAACTAAACATATTACCTTTGGTGTGCATGTACATACTGAAGGTTTGTTTGTTCTGCAAAGCGCATCCTGAACATTTCAAGGAACGGCACGACATTTTTGTAAGAACAAGAATGCCCAGGGTGCAATACAAACATCTCTTACATAGACCACTTTGCCGCACTGATATTTATAAAAGAAATGCCTATAATATGTGCATAAAGATTTATAATGCTCTTCCTACTAAAATTAAATTACTGAAGGGAACTACATTTAAAAATGAGCTTAGTAGATGGCTTCTTTCTAATTGTTTTTACAATTTAAATGAATATTTTAATAACGGAGCTAAGTAGTGGATAAATTATAAATGGCGAGAACACTTGTAGATAAGCCTATGTCATGTAATTATGTTAATTGATTGTATGCATGTTTCGAGTAGACGGTAATACTATTTATATTGTTTTGACATGATTTGTAATGACCATATAATTAAAAATTTGCATGTCGTACTGTCGACACTGAATGTACGATCTAACCCATGTTATTTTTTAAGACCCTGTAAAACGCATTCTAGCAAATAAAATTTTCTATTTCTATTTCTATTTCTAATTAAACTTTGGATTACGTGTGTTACAGAAAACTCACATAAACCGAAACGAAGCGAGGGCGGGTCGCTGGTTCTTTATAATTTATTTTTTATGATTCTTGTTTGCCTCTCCGGGGATATTAGGCAAGAATGAACAGACTTTCTGTATTATTTGCTCTTTGGTTTTATTAAAGTAGGGTTGCACTTCAAAAAATAATAATAAAGTCATTTGGTTTTCATACATTGTCAATGGACTCTTTACAAGGGGATACCATTTAACCCTATCCTATCCTATCCTATCCCTATCCTATCCTATCTGCTTTACGGGTATTTTTGTAACACCATGAATAGCCTCCTGAGTCCCCAGGTTTTCGCTTGAGGACATAATGCCAAATATAAAAGGCACCCTATAGCTAATTCTACAAGGTTGCAATTACGATGCTACTCAAATAGGTCTTACGAGAATAGAGAAATACGCTAACTTCGTAAGTAAGTTCACTACCGACTAGGCCAACGTGTCACCAAATACGTGGTATCACCCCTTATAATATTTTTCATATCATGTTGTGTCTGTGACAGATGTCATTTGCAAATTTAGTGATGCTACTAATTAAAATCGTATTCATTTTTTTCGCCTACCGATAAGGTCTTTAAAGGATATACAACCAATTCGTATTCTGTTATAAATTTGTTAACTTAATTTGCTATACAAAGAGAAAATGCTGCCGGCATCTGTGGTACTTTGCCACTCTTTTTTATTTAGTTTTTATTTAATCGTATTTAGCTTATTTATAATTAGTTTTATTTTTGCTTTAATTTATTTATAATTTGCCATAGTTTTAGCTTTATTTTGTAATTGTTACTATAATAATATTTGATATAATAAAAAAAGTCCCCTTATTATTACGGTTATAAGAATTAACTTTTGTATGATTTCCTTTTTGACATAGTGCCACTATTGGATTAAACTATGTATGTGCAAAAGTGCATGATTTTTACCTGCTGTGAGTCGTGAACGGGGGTGGAAAATGGCTGCCGTCCCATCGGATACTGGGGAACGAAGCACGACTGAGAACCCGTCACCTGCGACATTACACCTATTGATATAACGCCCTCGCTTCACTCGCAGTGGAATTGTCTCGTGGGTTATCAGTGGATAAGGTGTGTACACGGACCTAAAAAAAATAAGGACGTAACTTCGTCTAATCATGAGTGAAGCATGCAAAATGGCTGTCTGTGTGCGTGCACACGCAACGTAAACTGTCACTCGTGCTGTGGCTCGGCGCGTTGTCTTACCTAGTGTGTTTGTGTGCGTGCGGTGAGTCGTGTATAACGAACGAAAGTGCCGACCTTGCATGCTTCACACATTTTTAGTGCAACATTTACGTCCGTATTTTTTTTGTGTCCGTGGGTGTGTATCCGGAAATTAAAGATTGTACATAACTAGGGTAAAAAAAATTGACTCGGTTTTTTGCAATGTCTCAAACTCAGCATTTACGGAACAAAATACAAACGTATTTTTTTAACGCGCCTTTGCAAAAAATATTAAATTATTTATGAATAGGTAACGCAGCTTGTTAAGATTTTTAGTGTCAGAATGATCAAAAAAAAGAATGCAAAAAAACAAAAAAATACTTAAGTAAAATTCAGTAATTTTTTATCAATAGAACGTACCTTTGATCGAATTTACCGTGACTCCATCCATCGGTGATGGCGTAAGGGTACGTTTGAGTTTGATTATCGCTGACTAACCTGTCTAAACTGACCGGTGCAATAAGGATATCCTTGGCAGCGAGGGGCGTAAGTCATGTTGGGGTAGCTCTCAGGTCGCCAGACCCTGTGTCTATCGTCACTGGTGGAACCAACGGCGGGCTGCGTATTCAACAATCCTTAGTTAGCACGTACTAACAAACAAGTCAAATATTACGTAGATATGAAAAAACCGGTAGACTGGTAGACACTTGGTTTCTGTTCCAATAAAATGAGTCTATCGATATAGGTACTTCCATTAAATTAACGTACTAATCCATTTGATTTAAGAAGGGCATCTCTCAGCATTGTGATCCTGATTAAAACTAACTTAACACTAATCAATTGACAACAATTCATATATGCCAAGGTAGTAAATTAAAATACCGTTTCTAGATTTTACACTGCTGATTCCACTAAAAATATTTTTGTTTTTTTTTATGCAGTACTTTTTTTTATATTTACGAAAAACAGTAAAAAAAAGTTGGATTGTGAATGTTAGGAATACACTTATAGCGCCCTTAGTCCATTTATTAGCATAGGAATTGAAAAAATATACAACTGTCATGTCATTTTTTTATCTGTCTGACGGATTACTTGATTCTAACGACACGCTTTCGATTCTCGTAATTAATACTATTGTTTTGATATACGCTATTTAAAATGAATGTGACTAACAGATTTGTAAAAGCGGATAGTTGCAATCTGCCCAAATTCGACGAATTTATGTTGTTACAGTTGTTATTGTTGACAAGTGACATGACATGACAGTCAGTTCTGTTTCTATTTAAAGTTACTTTTTTTATTTTATATCATGCTAAGATCACGACGTCAGTATTCCTAACTTTGTATATACGGTCTTTTTAATGACTATTTCTTTAATAAATTATTAACGACGAATTTAAGTTAAGTAAAGAAAAACCGAGAAACACGGGTACTCTAATTTTTTAACCAGCTATTATAAACGCGAAAAAACAAAAATCCTTTTTTTTTTAAATGTTGTCAATTGACAGACAAACCCTACCCAAGTAGCGATCGCGAATATTAATACCTACAACTCGACCTCAACATCAAATACAAAGTCGTCACTCACACGCAATGACAGATGACAAACACCGCGACGTATAATCTTACTCTTAGTTTAGTTTTTTTATTCATCAATTTAATACACATACATACATAATCTCACGCCTTCGTTCCCAGAGTGGGGTAGGCAGAGCTACAGAATTACAAACATCTCTAAAAACTTGTTGATAATTCTATAACCACAATTTGCACAATTAGGCTAAGATGTTTACCAGCGTATTAGTGACAGGTTGCAAGCCCATCGCCTAACAGTACTACAAGCCTTTATTCCCTTAGTCGTCTCTTACGACATCCACGGGAAGACATGGAGTGGCACTATTCTAACTCGGCAACCACACGAGGCTCAATTTAATATTACGATATAAATCAATTATATAGTATAAAAAGAAGTAGATATATTACCTATACGGTATTCCGCGTGTAAAAATGGCCCGGCTTGCACACACATAATCAGTAAATATTGCAATTACATAATAATTCATAAATGACAAGTGAAAGCAGGATGGTATGCTAATTTCCGGGAGCGAAACAGAACGAGTGTATATTGCTCTGCAGACTAGTTCACGGTTCCGTTGACGGCGCAAGACTAAGTAAAGGTGTACCAATTGGCTTGGTTTTAGGGTGCCACTATCGAAGTGCGTGCGTATATAACATAGCTACCTCTTTTTACTATATTATATCATTGATATAAATGGCAGTGATTGACGAAAAATACCAAATACGCACTAACTTTTTTTTAATATTGTATTGTTAGGAAAAGCATGAAAAAGTGAGCCTTTTTTGTCACTGGCAGTTTGAACTGGCTGGTTAAGAGTTTAAAAAATAAAAAGAAAGGCAAAGAAAATGGCGGGCATTCGAACTGTCAAGAGAGGAAAAATTGTGATAATATTAAGATTTTAAAGTAAAATTTATTCGTAATTAAGCTACTTTAAATAATAAAACACCGATTAAGTATAGTATTGGTAGTTCGTTTAGAAGTAAGTGTAAGTAGGTAATTAGAAATTGTATTTATGAGAATATACTTACCGGGTTACCCCCATTCTCGGGATTTCCACAGTTCCAATAACCCTGCCCGGTATGGAAGGAGCCGACGGCAGGGTTGGAGCGATAGAAACACTTGGTGGAGTTATCTTGCTGGTTATACCCCGCAGCTGCAGCGTTGGCCTCCTGCCAGCCAACAATGGTCCCTCAGCACAGAAGCTCGCGCACAAATATTATCAAGCAGCGATTCGAATAGGATTGAGCACATATGTCATTTTAAAATTAATACATAATAATAATAAAAAAATAATAAAATCATTTATTTAACAAAACAGTTTGTTACACAATATGCGGTTTATCCATCAGGCTGGGCCTGTATCTTGGCAGTCTGCGAGTGCGATTAACATGATTAACGACAGTAAATACAAGACAGGATATTATTACTTAGGTAGGTACTTATTATTACTAACAATGCTTAAAACTATACGTGCGAGCATGCGTGCATGTGTGCATGTGTGTTTGTGCGTGTGTGTGTATGTGTGTGTGTGTGTGTGTGTACAACAACATTCAGCAAAAATTAGGATCCAGTATTAAATTAGATTAGATTAAGTTTTCGGTATCAGTGTACGATAGCGTGAGCAACCATTTATACATTACCCTTTTAACATTAATTGCGGATGAAAAAACTATGTTCTGGTTATTGCAGACATTGTTATATATGTTGGGATGAGAGTATGCAGGACATTTCCTAGCCAACGCTGACCTAAGTGGCGGCAGGGCACATGAAATGCCATTGTCAATGGTAGATTGTGGAGATTAATGAAAATATACTTTTTTACTACGATGAAGTTCTGAAGCTTTAAAAAAAACATAAAATTAGAGTGATGGAACCAGTAATGAACATGGACCAATAATGGACATTTAAATTTTTTTTTTTTTTTTTTTTTTTGAGATAGTCAATTTATAACCGTATCATTTTCGAACCGAGTCAGTATGGGCACCCTGGGTACGCCTTTCGAACGCCGCGCTAAGCGCAATGTATGAACGCGTCGAACGTAAAGCCGAGTGCCTAATGTGCACTAGCTCTCATGGCGAGCGTGGATTTGAGGGACTGACCTGTGTACTGATGTTGTAGCCGTAGCCACCTTGGCCGTAGGTGTTGGGCACGTTTGGGTTACAGACATAACGCCCCATCCCTGCCATGGGGCAATGGTTCATCACGCCGCACTGTGCCTGCACAAGAAATAACAAGCGCTCAACATGGACGCATAAAAGGCCGCGGACACACAGGCTGCGGGGCGGCAGTCGGCGGCGCGGTTAGCGGCGCGTTCCAATGCATAGATTTATATGAAACTGGCCACGAGGGCAGCGACGCGGGGAGCGGCGCTCTAGCGATGCGCTCCAGTCAAGCAAAGGCACCCCGCGCCCCGCACCCCGCTGACTCTGCGGCTGCTACACGGTGAGCAACCAAGCTCTCCACCAAGGTGACCCTGGTTGGGGGCTCGGTTGCTAACGACATCGCGTTTCCGTCTACACGGTTGGCAACAGCGTGTACAAGTTGGAATGCCAAACGATATACGCCATTTTGTTGACATCCATATTGAACGTAACCATGGTAACCAAATAACAAATCGATGGATAGTAATCATCTATTATTAGTAATTGAATAAAAAATTAATTTTAAACACATACTTTGTATAAAAAAATATTTTGTTCTTAAACACGTATAATTTCAGTTAATATTAAAATATTTTTAACGGTTTATTATACAAATTAAGATGTCAAGTGTTCACTAAACGCCAAGATTTATATCCCGAATGAACGTTACCATGGTATAACAATGCTATAATAATTATTATTATAGAATTGTTTTCCCGCTTCGGTTACGCTATAGGTGGTATTCTGATACCGATAGCGATATCAATATTAGCGGTTTATAGTACACGAGTAGAAAAACATCATTTAGTGGTAACGTCAACTATAACAATACATTTTATTTATTACTTTTGAATAATTAAGGGATTGTGCTCATGGTAGCAATTTTTACCTAGACTTCAATTAACACAGCATTTAACTTTTCATTGACCCTCCTTGTCTTTCATTGGACCCATCTTTCTTGGGTAAGTTTTCCGAACCAATCAGATTAAATTTATTGATAAGGGATCCTATCTCGGAAAACCTCACTGGACAAATTATTATTATAGAATACATACAACTTCAAAGAGAAAATTAAATAATTTATCAAGTGAATTAAAGTTCTTCTTTCTTATTACTAGCGGGCGCGGTTCGCAGCTATTTCGCCAATGTCAAGTGGCACGGTATAAATTAATCATTGTATATTATAAATTAACATTACATCTTTCATGGTACACTCTGTCCAATTAGGGAATGGGCTTCCACCGTGCTTGACGCAGTCTAGATTTGTCGGTTAATTTAAGGAAAAATTAAAGAAGTTGTGGTTAAATGATTAAGATGAGTCGTGAGTGTTGTTTTGCTCTGTTGTAGGTTTTAATTGCTGTTTACATATGTGGTAGTATACAGTGTGTGACATCCATAAGAACATTTAAGTAACGATAGCTAAGGGCTTTGAACCCTTTATAGAAGGAATTAATTTAATTTGTATATTGTATCAAAACAAAACCCCATCACACCATTTGACCATTCCATAGATTAGATAAAATAGGTCATGTCTGTTTTCTTTCAAATTCTTTATTTGCTCCATGTAGGGCTAAGGGACTGTTACCCATTCCGCCAAATAAAGACGGGCATGAAAGGCTTTGCGAATTTCTGAGGTTTACGTTTATTTTATTCTTTCCTCATTTTTTTTATTTATGTTTTGTTTTAAAATCTATGTGTGTGTAACCTTCCGTGGTTTCGCCTGATGGTTCCAACGGAAGATCAGCGCTGACTTTAATGTCAGCATTACGCTGAGTTGGAACCATTTCGTGGCTATTTCCTGTTTGTACGTTTTTACTTTTTATCTGTTCTTGTTTATGTTTGTCACGAATAAATATTTTTCTTCTTCTTCTTTCTTCTTCGTAATAGCTCCAATCAATTTAGGGTAATTCATTTTTAAAGGGTCCATCGAGCAGCAATGTATAACATTAAGTCTAAGTTAATTGCAAGTTAATTGAGGCTTAATTGAGCTATTTATGATACATAGCGTGGCGAATTAGTAAATATGAAAAAAAAATTACAACTTATGTTATGTTAACAATACACATGTTTTTATGTTAATTAGGATGCGTACTATCTGTTGTCAAAATATATGTTCGTATGGATGTCACACGCTGTACAGGTGCATATTAAAGTTTGGTATTTGTGTACGGTGACACTCGCGCTTGCGGCGTGATGTAGAAAAAAAAGCATTGTAAACGGCCCCTTTACAATCTCGCAGTTAATTGACAACAATTCATATGTGCTAAGGTAGTAACATAAAATACCGTTTACCGTTTGTAGTTTTTAAATATATTTTATATATTTTAGGTTTTTTTTATGCAGGAGTTTTTTTATATTTAGGAAAAACAGTAAAAAAAAGTTGAATTGTGAATCTTAGGAATACACTTATAGTGCACTTAGTCCATTTATTACCACAGGAATTGAAAAAAATATACAACTGTCATGTCCATTTTTCATCTGTCTGACGGATTACTTGATTCTAACGACACGCTTTCGATTCTCGTAATACTTTTGTTTTGATATACGCTATTTAAAATGAAAGTGACTAACGGATTTGTAAAAGCGGATAGCCGCAATCTGCCCAAAGTCGACGAATTTATGTTGTTACAGTTGTTATGGTTGACAAGTGACATGACATGACAGACAGTTCTGTTTCTGTTTAAAGTTACTTTTATTTTATTTTATTTCATGCTAAGATCACGACATCAGTAGGTATTCCTAACTTTGTATATACGGTCTATTTAATGACTATTTCTTTAATAAATTATTAACGAAGAATTTAAGTTACATAAAGAAAAACCGAGAAACACGGGTAGTCTAATTTTTAACCAGCTATTATAAACGCGGAAAAACAAAAATCCTTTTTTTTTTGTGATGTTTTCATTGACATTTCTTAATCGCATTAAATCAATGTAGGCCAGACAAGGATATCCGCCCCCCCTGAATCCCGCACTGCATACCCCCCCTCCCTAACCCACCCCCTTAAACCTACCCGAAACTGAACTGAGTTGAACCTCTGGACGTCCTTGAAAAAGTTTCGAGTAAACTCTCGGCAATATACACCGTGTTGAACATAAGTATAAAACTTATCCCAGCATAGCAATCAGTATTTCATCTTGAAGAAAAGACGTACTAATTTGTTATTTTAAAATTTTGAAGCGTACCGTAATACGGGGTAAATAGGGACACACCGAATGTACGATTGAAAACGCAAAAATAAAGTTTGCGACTTTTTTCTTAAAAATCCATTGTAGTCTCACATTAATGGTGATGCCTATCTGATAACATAAGTATTCAAGAACATTGAGAAAAAATAAAATTTGGAAAAAATTAGCTTAGAATGGTGCTATGATCAAAACATTGAACAAGGGTGTTCATTTTCGAAAAAAAACGAATATTCCAAATATCTCGAAAACCGAGCGACTTTTACCTAACCTATTTTAGCTTTTTTACAACGTCCTAAGTGCCCTCTATCCATAGTTCAAGGATTATCCACTCATTACCTAACGCCCTGTATTCTCTTGGCTACTTTTGGCCTCATTCGATACCTAAGAGGGCTTGTGTCGGTCAGGAACTAAGAACTAAAAGGAATGAATTCCCGTCACGGACCGAAACGAACTAGTCTTCGTAAACGATCTTAATCGTTCGGTCCTTTAGGTCAGTAGCAATTGTTGTACGTATGAGCGAAACAGAGCTGACGAGAAAAGAGCGCACGGCGCTCGATGTGAACGAGACCAATAGTACCTATTTCAAAGCGCGTCCTGCTCAGATCTCGAAATTTGCTCCGGAGCTAAAGGACCTAAAGGAACTAAAAGACCGAACTAGTTCCTTTCACCGATTGACCGAGATCGGAGCGCTCCCTTTAAAGATCGAGCGGGCGCAACTCTATACCTAAAACTCTTATCGTCATTTGTAACTGCATTTGCCCCGGTGCATTTGCTTGTGGGTGATTCTCATGGACCCTGAATTTTCGATGTCCGGGGGCTTAATTCAATTAACTCTTTAGTTTAGAAGTTTTTCAGACGCGGCTTGTGTTTTTATTTATCTGGGTCAGTTGGTTTTTGGGTAGGTAACTGGTTCTAAACATGTACAAAAAAAAACATCATTCCGGTTATTCTGCTCATGCCCGTCTTCCATTTTTCTTAAAACCATATATAGATATCTTATATTCCGTCAACATTAACAAATTTTGAGTACTTAACCATTTATAATGAACATTAGTTACATTACCAAATTCGAAAAGTATTTTTTATAAAACGGCGGGTAAAATTAATATGTAAAATTTCTGGATAGTGAACATATATTTTTAAACTGCGTCTTCCGTGTTAAGTAATTAATAATTATTTATTAATCTTACTACAGTTTATATCGAATAATGCAAACATTACCATTTAACATCCATGTATCCATCCATCCATGCATACACGCACCTATCCACACTTTCATCAAATCATTCAAAAAAAAATTGAAACTCAGAGGTCAACTCAGTTTGTGTACTCGTAGAAAGGTTGATATCCGCCGCCACTGAATGGGGCACTTGTTGCTGGCGCCCCCAGGAACCCCCCTCCCCCTTTCCTCACCCCCTTCTCCCTCTTCCACCCCCTTTAAACCCTCCCGGAAACCGGACAGAGTGGAAACCTCGAGACCTTGAGACCTTGAACTTGTGTACATTGTTTTGTCTACGACAGTCAAATTAAACAAAAAGTAGGTATTTCTATATTCCAATTTGATTTTTCGAATCGAATCAACGTGTGGCCAACTCACACTTGGCCAATTTTTTGTGTTCGTGTTTTTTTTTTACTACAGAGTTTGTAATATAATTATATCAAATTAGACTCTTGTATAGTTAGGTAAAAAAATCCAGATGAAAAAATGAAAAGTCCGGAGAAAAGGCGTGATTTCTATTGAAAAATCCTGAGATGTTGTTGGAGTTTGAGAATTTTCTCTCAAACGTAATTACAAATTTAAAAATGTCAGTAACAAAGTTCAATTATTTTCTCTATTAAGAAGATTATTTTTAGTTTGTTTTGCTTTTTACTAAAGAAAATAAAATGTACTGTATTTTATTGAAAATTCTAAAAATCCTGAGATTTCTAAGATTTGCAAAATCCGGCCGTAATCGTGAGAAGAGTCCATAAATCCTGAAATCTCAGGACAAATCCTTGAGAATAAGGTTCAAATTGGAATAGGACACACTTCACATAGAACCTTTTGGAAGTGACAAAATAAGGATCTAGCATTTAGCAAGTCCATGTCATTTCCAAAAGGTTCTATGTGAAGTGTATCCTATTCCAATTTGAACCCTATTCTCAAGACGGTAAAGTCGTAATTCATATTCCATCTTTTGTTATTAGTGCATTTCATTCTGTAAAGGTAATTTGCCGTTGGTTTTAACAAAATACAACAATGCCATTCGTCGCCGATAAGTTCTCAAGTGGAAATCGTGATTTTAAATAGTTTCTACTATACGCGTTACCGTTTTTACGAGGTAAAAAAAATGGGGTGATAAAACGTTTCTTGTATGGGATCCTTTATTATTTTACTTTAAAGAATATTTTTGTTAGTAAATCCAGCGTAATAATAATAATATATATTCTAATAAAAAATCGCTATCTATCATGGTTCAAAATATACAGCTTTTTAAAGAGAGGACGGACGGACGGACAACGTAGGCATATGGTCGAGGTCAACAAGGTTGCGTTGTACCTTCACTACGGAGCCCTAAAAACGACACTTTCCGTGTTAACGCATTTGTATTACCAAATATTAACATCCACACATCAATCCACCCATCCACGCATACACCCGCCCGGCCACCGTGGTATCCAACCATTCAAAATAATTGTAAACAAAGGAGGGTGGGCAAATTGGCCTAATGACCAATAAGGACAAGCGATATGTCACCGGATAGGTAATTCTAACTCTCTATCTTTGTGTGAAATAAGTTATCGCCGTGCAAAGACGGCGGTATTTCATAGTAATTATGCTAAAGTCGTCTATGTAGGCTTCCCGAAGCTCCAGATTTAAAAAAGAACTCACAGTCATTTAAGGTTTCCCGCTACACAAAATCGTTGTAGAATTAAAAAGGATATCCGATGATATAGAGCTTATTGTTATTGGTTTCTACGCCAGCGTGCATACATTTTTGCCCATTCTCCTTTAATCCAATGACAATGAACTCGTAGATTGGCAAAACATTTCCGTCACCACCGTCATTTCAGTCAAGGAATTTAATTTTTGACCCGCCTTAGGTCCAAAGTCAATCTACATTCTACAGCAATAAGGTTGAGTTTCCTGTCAATTACAAATGACTTGACATCTCTATTGACAATGACATCTTCAAGCAGATTTTCTTTGAAAAGGGTAGCAGATTAACTTCCGTGACCGTACCATGAGTTACAATTAACATACTAGCGAGTCGAATGCTCTGTCCCTCACAGACCTCGCAGTATTCTTATAGAGTGCGAGGGAGAGCATTCGACTCGCTAGCGAGTACGGTCATTTTAACTCATAGTTAGGGTACTGAAACGGGTACTGGTTGAATGCGCTCGCCCCCCCACCTCCCTATTTCACCCCCTTTAAACGTACCCGGAAACCGGAAATAGTAGAACCTCTAGACTTCGAGGCCTTGACATAGAGTTTAGGAAAGTTGTCGGCGGCAGTGAAATTAAAAGCTCGAGTCGAACTCGCGCACCGAGGGTTCCGCACCACCACACGGTATTATTATATTATAATTTGAATTCGATTTCAAATCATACCAACTCGTGTTTTTTTTCTTCAGGGTTTGTTGTATAATCATAAACAATGACGCTAGTATGTTTTATAGTTTTTATACATACATACATAAATTAAATCACGCCTGTTTCCCAGAGGGGTAGGCAGAGACCACTTCTTTCCACCTGCTACGATCCTGACAAATCTCTTTCGCTTCTTCCTCATTCATACATCGAGTCATGCATGCACGTCGGTTTCGGGTACTTAAGATCCGGCCCTTTTCCAGTATTTCTCCGATTTGATTCGAAAAAGTACGCCTAGGGCGGCCCCTTCCGACTTTAGTTTTTATGATACAACTAAAATAAAAATAAGCATGAAATCTAAAAAAAAACACAAAAAACAAGTGCAACTATTCACCATTTTTTTTTATTTACGTTAACTAAAGCGAGCATTTCTCAAAATTTTCGCCACTTTGAGTGAAACATCCAAATTAAAAAAAAATGGTAGGTAGGTAGAGAACATCAAACTATGCAATAATTAAATAATATTCTAATGTGTCCCAAAATATTTGTATGGAAAGTTCCTTTTGTGTTACCAAAAAGCTACGAATATCGGTAACACAAAAGGACCTTTCTGACGTTCTCTACCTACCTTCCATTTCTTTTTTTAATTTGGAGATGTCACTCAAAGTGGCAATTTTTTTTGAGAAATCCCCGCATATTACTACGTACATCCATAGAAACAAAGGGTACATTAGATTTTTTAATATTGCTAACACTGCGTAATTAAATGTTGTATCTACGTTCATTGTAATGACATCCACACATACATATGTAAAGTTTTATTTACCAAATCACACTGACGTTACGTAAAATAGAAAAACATTTTCTTGATTATTGTATATTTATTTATTTATTAAAATTTATTAACGAAAACAATTACCATATATCAATAGAACATTGTCCCTCAAAACTGTTTACACAGTTTGACTGCGGGATCATTGAGTCTCTTTAATAGGATATTTATAACTTTACTTAAAAAATAATTTTAAAATTTATATAATACTAACAAAATAATTGAACATTCTTCTTTTAAACTTTGCCTTATTGGCCTCTAATCTAAAAATAATAAAAATTAAATAGCATCTGTCTCGTAGAATATTTTGACATTGTCAATTCAATAAATTAATGTCAATGAACCGAATTTCTTTAACCTTCATGTTGTGCATACACGTAAGAATCAGAATCTAATAATTAATTACTTACAGGATTTTAAAAGCAAATTGTACCTTTTACATTGGTTTAACGTAAATTTGTGATCCAATTTCATAATTATTTAGTTTCAAAACGATACGAATTAGAGCACTAGTTTCTTGGGAAAATGAACTTTATTTGACCTCAAGAATGCTCTCTTTTAAAATTAACTCAGTTAAAAAAAAACACAGTATAGAACCCGAGTTGCATGACTCAAACTAGCACTAGTCGAAAAACGTCTATCCCAAAATGACGACTAAAACTACCGTTAAATTATCTATTATTACATATTATGAATATCATTTTTAGTTTAGTTAACTTTATTTTTCAAAGTAAGTAATACCGTAGATTAAAACATTTGTTTTTTGGAACATGTTCTTTAAGTGACAAAATTACTAAACGTTAAATATAACAACCCACAGAGAAAACACATGGTTTTTTTTTAAAGTATTGGTCAGGCGGGAAACAGAAACAGTTGCGCGATACTTTTGTATTAAACTTTAAACCCAGCATTTTTTTCTCAAAACACACACACACAATTAAAGAAACTACAAAAAATAACTCGTCAATGCCGAAACCTGCTTAAATAAAATGATAAATCAACATTTTCACCGGACACCAGGCTAACTAAAAACTTCACCAACAAAACATTTCTGAAACAAAACTCTCGACCAATCGCCGTGCCGCAGAAACTCAAATCGACCAATCGGCAACCACTTACCATGTTCCTGACACAAGGCCGATGATCCGGGAGCTGTCCAGGCAAATATAGCACTTAACTGTTACTGTAGTGAAACGGATGTCTCTAACTTGTCTGCACTGAATTACCGAGTGACGCGTCCACACTGGGAGCGGATCCGAGGGCGACTGGGTCCTCCCCGGCCCCCTGGGGGGTTATATACCCGCGCAGCCTTCCCATCCCTCATAAAGGTGCGCGCGAAAACCACCCCATCCATGCACCGGTGTGCGTTAGGAAATACAAACAAACAACGAACATACAATCTTGAAAAGTCGCCGTTAGATTAGTGAAAACAAAAGGTGTTACATAAGACGCCGGATGGACTGAAAGCAACGGTCCGGTAACCCCTTCAAGGGGTTTTGAAAGAGTTAGAAAGGGTTAAACCCCTTGAAGGGGTTACCGGACCGGTTCCTGACTGAAAGCACAATCAGTAACCGCTTAAACGCTGCTGGAAAACCCGCCAAAAGAGTTAAAACAACGACCTTACTTCAATCTTTCCATTATGATCGTCGAGTTCATAAATATGTGTACACTTTAGTACATTGTCACTTTAATCGCTGTGAGAATTCATATATAGCAGTTTAAACATGACATTAATTAGATAAGGTACCGTAAGACCGGGTAAATTGGTCCAATCTTAAATTTCAACTGGAATTTTAACCTTCTTCCGTAATTCATAGGGTAATTTAAGTTACTACATAAAATGTGTGGTAAGCTCTTTTAGATGCTTAGTAACCTTAGATTCCCAAATTATTGCCATATTTTGAGAAATTCAACGATAACCCTATTGTATTCCAATTTACCCCAGACAACACATATTTATGAACTCGACTTTACCATATATTTTCATCTCACTAGCTCGGAAAGCCCTTTTTGTTTGTTTGATATCTATTGAGAAAATCGCTTTTTATCCACATGTGAAGAAAGAGTTTTGACATTTGAAGGCAGCTTTAGGGATATTTGACAGCTAACAAAACGTAAAACGTTAAAACCGCAGAATTTTTAAAATCACAATTAATGAATGACATCGAGTAAAAAATACTAAATACAGTCTTAAAACTTTATTTTAATTCATAAATATCAGCATTCAACATTAACCTTCATTCTTGTTGTAAAAACGGATAAAATGTTCTGACAGTCCAAGTAAGTCGATGTGCGAACAAAACGCATCCGAAATAATAAAAAAAAACTTAAGTCAAAACTTTTTAATTAAGCCGTCAACGCATAGAGGTAGTAAAGCAGAGGCCCTACTTTAAAAATTGAAGTTCGAAGTTACGTTAGCTCCATCTCTGTCACTCGTCCTTCGAGACTAAATCGAGAGAAAGGGATAGAGCTAACGTAACCTCGAACTTCGATTTTTAAAGTAGGGCCTCAGTTTTCCTTCATCTTTGCGTCAACGTTAAATATTCGCATGTTTTTCTAGTGTTTTGTTATTAAAAATTTGTGATTCGAGTGACGAAAGACGTATTAACACCTGTGGAATTACGGGAAACCGTGCAAAATGCGGAATTGAGCTTACTTTCCTCGCTGTAGTGAGGTGAAAAGTTGTGTGTTATACACGGGTGAAAAGTTATGTTACGTCTCGTGTGTTGAAACACTCGCAGGTAAAATACAACTTTCCCCCCTTGTATAACAAATAACTATTGTATTGTAATCAGAATACCATAAGTATGCAAATTTTGAAGTGAGATTTTGATCAAGTTAAAGTTCTTATAACTCTGTCAGAACTGAATATAAATTTATGAAAAAATATATTATAATTATCCATATATTCATCTTTGATTCTGTCGAACAGAATTTCAAAATAACCCATGGTTATTTTTTTATATATTTTTAAAAACATTACTGTAAAAACACAAAATTGGATATAACTTTTTCATCTTGGCGTCAATTGATATGGTAACTACGTCTAAATATTCTTCATTAATATATCTAATAAATTCACCGAAGGTTTTTTTTCTAAAGTAAAAAATATGGAAATAAAGGCCAAAAAACTACTTTTTTGAAGTAAAAATGTTAATCTGTGATAGCATTAATCTCGATATCAGTGACTTGTAAAAGAAAAATTGAGATGGCAGCTAGTTTAGAACAGCAGTGTTAATGCATAGGTTTTAACAACAACTGAAAGTTTAGAGCTTCAGATCGAAGGTCATCTGCCCGTGATATAGGTGAGCGGCCTTTCGTAAAAGTGGTAAATTATGATAGATCTATTCAATATAAACGTATTTATCTACACTCATATCATAAGTCCTCTATTATACGTTCAAATCCCGTAGGCAATGACCAGCATTACCTGTGGTAGTATGTGACAGCGATGACAGCTGTTAATTTTGGAAGATGTTCCAAATTTGGATCTTATTACCTTACAATATTCGATAACGTATTTCAAAATTACGTTACAGCTGTCATCGCTGTCACCTACTACCACAGGTAAGGTAATGCTGGTCATTTGTCTTTCGGCTTCTGAACCCATCTTAGAGTACTTATAATATGTGTGTGTGTAGATAAAGTATTGTACGAGACTCTGCGTAATTAGCATAACAACACTCGTGTGATCTATTATGAAACTCGCCTTGCGGCTCGTTTCATAAACCACACTCAATGTTATAATACCTGTCATTACGCAACCGTCACATAAACTACTATTTGTTATGTAATGTAATACTCTTAAGTGCATCGAAGCCGAAATATTTAAATATTTGTACCTGGGCATACTTTTAGTATAAACGTAATACTTAAGAGGATTGTGAAGCTAAAAATCTCCATACAAAATGCGAAAACGTTTCTCTCCCCTTAAACCTCGTCCGATTTTTACGATTTTTGAATATGTTGTAGATATCATGAAAAACTATGTCTGTACGTTTTCCTTTGCAAGAAAATATTTCATAGAATGAAACAAATTTAAAAAACAAAAAACAGGAACGTACAGACCTAGTTATTTATAATAACTACAACATATTTAAAAACCATGGAAATCGGACTTGATTTAGGGGGTGAAAAACGGTATTACCCGGAGCTAAATTTGTATGGATTTTTTTCAGCTACGCTATTTTAGCGGCGGTTCATAATCCTCTTAAATCTTTAATATCTCCGCTCCGGTATTATTTAGCGCATTCAATTTTATATATTTATGTGTATTTATTTAGAGGTCCTCTAAACCATTATAAAAAAATCATACCACCCGCTGAAATATTTTTACAATAATGTTCATACTAACACTTACCCAATGCCCTTACATCTTGTAGTTTTTGAGTAAAATGCATGTGACATACAGACGGACGCACGGACGGATATTATGAAACTATAAAGGTTCCATTTTTGCCATTTTGGCTTCGGAACACTTAAAATGCATTTAGGTTTTTAATACTTACTTTTTAACTAACAACAAATGGTAATTCTGTAGCTCTGCCTACCCCACTCTGTATATATAGAGGTATATATACTTATTTTTTATTATTAGTAGTATACCTACCAAGAGTCTGAGTTAACCGCGAACAGTCGGACAGAAGAACATGGAGAAACTACAGCGTGTGTATTCCGTATGGATTCTAAATTTTAACATACGATAGATTTAAGCAGTATTAAGAGGTACAGTAATAAATTTTAACAAATACTCTCAATAATTAAGCGTAATGATTTTTTTAAAGTGCGGCCAGCATTGTAATGCAAATATTGAGTTAACAATAACTTCGTCAATAAATCAATGAACACAAAGTGCTTACGTAGACGACTTGGTTATTTGAATACATTGCGTGCCGAATTAATTTGTACGAAAAAAAAATATGTTTGTTTTTGTACCAATTTACGTTAATTAGGGTCTTATCTAACTGCCCTTAAAATATAGGATCGTATGGAATACACACGCTGTATATGCTTTTCATTGACCGGGCATGTTACAGTATCGATGAGATCACTCAGAAGGATCATTGACCCAACAAACTAAGTACCAATTTCACCAAACGATGTTAACCACTTAACAGAAAATTAGAGCGTTAACAGCTGTCAAAATGTATGAACTAACAGTCGATTAACATTGATTAAATTTAGTACCAATTTCACCATACGATGTTATCCACTTAACAGACGATTAGAGCGTTAACAGCTGTCAAAATGTATGAACTAACAGTCGATTAACATTGATTAAATTTAGTACCAATTTCACCATACGATGTTAACCACTTAACAGACGATTAGAGCGTTAACAGCTGTCAAAATGTATGAACTAACAGTCGATCAACATTGATTAAATTTTGTACCAATTTCACCATACGATGTTAACCACTTAACAGACGATTAGAGCGTTAACAGCTGTCAAAATGTATGAACTAACAGTCGATTAACATTGATTAAATTTAGTACCAATTTCACCGTACGATGTTATCCACTTAACAGACGATTAGAGCGTTAACAGCTGTCAAATGTATGAACTAACAGTCGATTAACATTGATTAAATTTAGTACCAATTTCACCATACGATGTTATCCACTTAACAGGCGATTAGAGCGTTAACAGCTGTCAAAATGTATGAACTAACAGTCGATTAACATTGATTAAATTTAGTACCAATTTCACCATACGATGTTAACCACTTAACAGACGATCAGAGCGTCAACAGCTGTCAAAATGTATGAACTAACAGTCGATTAACATTGATTAAATTTAACATCGTTTGGTGAAATCGGTACTAAACATGATAGTGTTAGCACTGATAACATAACCTACCTTTTATCAATTATAAACTTATTTGTAAATCTAATATTTAATATATTGTAAATTTTAAATATTTTAAACTTGACTTGTAAAATGTTATTGTATTTTTACCAATAAATTCTGTATTTTGTTTTCTGTATATGGATTCCTTGTTGACTGAAAATCCCTGAAAGTAGCGACCTTTTTCCCTAAAATTTAGTACACGAAGATTCAAGATTAATAAACTAGTTCACGGTCCAATGGGGAAACTCCACGGATGCCAATAGAGTGATACTTATGCAAAAGCGAGCCTTATACACATTAGCCGGGGTGAAACCTAGGCACTCTTGCAGGGGCCATTTCTTAATGCACGTACGTTAACCATAACCTTTCAACCCACTGTGCTGTTTGAAAAAAACGAGGGCAGTGTTACTATTACCTTTTGTTTAATATTAAAAACCAGGCAAGAGCATGTCTGACCATGCTCAGTATAGGGTTCCGAAGCCGAAGCCGAAGTTAACACAAACCCCAGCTCAAAAAACCCTCAACCAAACTGACTACTGGGGCCATAAAACCCTTGAGCTCGCGTTATCAGTTTCCCATTGTCTTGCATTGTCCTTGTCATTGTCCCTTGTATTGCACCTCACCCGAGTTTTATGGCCCCGGTCGTCAGTTTGGTTGAGGGCTGCTATAATTCTCTATTTAAAGTTATTTGGTGCTGTCTTAGATGGTTTTAGTAGGTATAAACACTTTAGTCGCCTGTATCTCAGGAACCAATCAAGTCTACTCAGTCGTGATAGTTTTTCATTAAAATTCGTTATGTTTGTATTTGTAGTTTTAGTTGTAGGGGGCACTTGACTCTAACAAAAATTTGCGCTTTAAAGCTTATTTCATAAACGGAACGTTAATCGAAAAATTGTTTCCACAAACCCGCAATATTTTTAAAAGACCTATCCAACGACACCCCAAACTATGGAGTAGACGAGAAAGAAGAAGTTATGTGTACCTAGAAAAAAAAAATGTTTTTCAACATTTTATTTTACCACTTTGTTGGCGTGACTAATATGTATATCCATGACAAATTATAGCTTTCTAGTACTAAGACTCTCTGAGGTGGACGGATGGACGGACGGACATGCCGAAACTATAAGGGTTCCTAGTTTGACTACGGAACCCTAAAAAGATCTTAATAAAGATTACAGACGGCCAATTCATATTTCCTGAACTATATACTATATCTACGTATTCCTTCCGCCCATCCGTCCTAACTTCGTCCGGATCGCTACCACCATCTTATCTATAAACCTACTACCAAGCAGCAGTGTTTACATTGTTGTATTCCGGTGGAGAGGCGACCCGTGAAATGACTAGCGGGCATCTTAGTCCTCAGGGTTGGTAATGCTTTTGCCGTCTTAGGATTGTAATCTGTATATTCCAATCTTGAGAATTCAAATGTCTACGGGCCACGGATTCCACTTAAAAAGGATTTTGTCCTCACATTTTTTTTTATTAGGGTTAGGGCAGGGAAGAAGTAGGGGGAGTAGCGGGAGACTAATTCTCCGCGTAGGTACATTCGGCCAAAAATGTGGTCACCACCCTACGGTTGAAGTTCGTTTGCCCGTCATGATACAACAAGTTTGATTTTCACTTGCAATAATATTATGACAGTGACAAGTGTCAACCTTAGCGATAATTAGATCTCACAGAAACTTTTGTCAAAACTGGGAGACCACTTTATTGGCCGACTGAAAGCCACGAACGTTAATTGATGAACCACCATATAACCTTGTCACTTGCTTGTGACGACGCGACGCGTTGGCCTTGTTGGCCATGTAGATATATAGATACCGGACGCTTTGTATATCGGTGCATAGCCCGCGGCGCCCTCACATGAAATGACTTCGCAACCCCCATCTAAGGGCTTGTTTACGGAGAAGCGAGGCGTCGTGCGTAGCGTTGGGCGGCGCGGTCTGCACTAAATTCAAACATATGGCGTAGTATAAAAAGCGTTTACGGAGAAGCGGTTTTACACGCGTTTGCTTCAAATACAGCGTTACTTGCGGCGGAGCCCGCGGATGGCATCGCCGCGTTGCACGCAGCGTCGCACGTGTCAATAACGCCGGTTCCCGCCACTGCGCCCGCAGCGGGGCCCGCGGCGGAACCTTCTGAGTCTTGTGCTCCGCCGCGTGCTCCGCTACACGCGCGAGAGTCCGCCGCGGATGTAGCAACATCATGGACATCGATGCGGTCTGGCGGGGGTTAGAGCTTGTTTACGGAGACGCGGGGCGTCGCGCGGCGCGTCGGGCGTTTTTCCGTTTACAGAGAGGCGGCGCGTGCAGTGGACCGCGTCATCACACGCGCAAACACAAACATATGGCAATGTACAGCATTGTTTATAAAAATGCGGGGCGTGATGCGGCGCGTGGTGCGGGGCGTAGAGAGTAGCGGTGTCCGCTACATCCGCGGCGGACTCTCGAGCGTGTAGCGGAGCGCGCGGCGGAGCGCAAGACTGTCAGCAGGTTCCCCCGCCGATCCCGCTGCGGGCGCAGTGGCTGGAACCGCCGTTATTGACGCGTGCGACGCTGCGTGCAACGCGGCGATGCCATCCTCGGGCTCCGCCGCAAGTAACGCTGTATTTGAAGCAAACGCGCGTAAAACCGCTTCTCCGTAAACGCTTTTATACTCGTACAACGCCATATGTTTGAATTTAGTGCAGACCGCGCCGCCCAACGCTACGCGCGACGCCCCGCGTCTCCGTAAACAAGCACTTTAGATCTTTTTTCAGTGCATGATACCCAGTCTGGAAATAAAACACCCACTTAATCGAGAGCCAGGGAATGAACGGTGAGCTTTGACGTACCGCACCCCCGCACCTCCCCCCTCCGGCTGTAAATTGAATTGGATCTAGTGAATAATCCTTTCACATTGTGAAAACTCGGAACTCACGCCTACTTCCGAATGATGCCGACGTGTCTATGAATTATTGAATTATTATGTGACATGTTTGTATTAAATAAATAGAGTACTTTAGTTATCAGTTCAGTGTCAAATGTCAAACCACGAGTTTGAAGTATATCACACTGAGATGGTTAAACCACCACGATCAAATATATAGAAATTAGGTGTAGGTAAACAAGAAGAAATATAAATAAATATTGAAAATAATTTCACAGGCTTGTCAATCTAAACTTTTCCCAGGTCTTAATGCTTTCGGCATGACTATTAAAAAGAACTGAAAACAAACTTATACTTATATCTTAACTAACAAAAAAATACTCTGGTATTAACCACTCTATATCGATTATCACTCTCGCGATGCGACGTTCCCCCACGTTGTCTTGATGGGTACTGAGTCAGACTGAAGTAGCATGACAAATACGAACATTTCCGAGAAAATACGATGTAAAAGCATATTTCACTACATCTGTACTCTCTATCGTTTATTGAGATGTAGCAAAGAGAGGAATGCGTTAGTGTTTGGATGGATTATGACATTGGAGTCGTCAATTATTTCCGTTTTAAGCCCGAGCCCCACTGCTGCGCACGCTACGCACGGACACGCTATACACGTCGCCCACGTGGGTCCATTGGTCTGGATATGTGTGTCAACATTTTTACAGCAACCAATGCACGCACACGTAGAACGTGTGAGCCACGTGGCTACGTTGGTCAGCTGCGTGTGTCTACATTCCCCACTGCGGGCCACGCACATCCACGCACGCGCGGGGGGTGCGAAGCCCTTACAGCCACCTTTCCACTGCAACACACGGGCAGCGTGGGTTGCGGTGGGGCTTTGCCTGCCACGCGCGCTAGCGTGTGCGTGGCAGCTACTTCGGAACAGACCACGCGTGTATCAGTGACGTCATTTCGTGGTGGTTTCGTGGACTGCTGGGGAAGTATCTACCTACATTTTCATACAAAGCGTTTTTGTACCCACGTGTGTAGCTTGACCGTGCGCAGCAGTGGGGCTCCGGCCTTATTGTGTTCCTTCGTGTTTGATGTTTTTTGCGTGCAATTTGCTCATCCGTATTTGTTTTGTTTTATGTAGAACCCTAATTTTACCAGGCCCCCTTTGAGGTATGCCCAGAGGGCTCAGACAAGATGCACTGCTAACTAACGTTCTATTCGATTCGTTTTTAAACCAATCGCGTCACTGGTAGACCACGTGACTTTTCGTATCACGTCATCTTCCAGTGACGCGATTGGTTTAAAAACGAATCGAATAGAAACGTTAGTTAGCGTAGTGCATCTTGTCTGAACCCTCTGTTTCTTGGATGCTGTCATCCGGATGGCATAGCGGGGTTTTACCATTCACTTTGGTCTGGGTCCCAATCTGTAAGTTACTCACAGGGCCCAGCGCTGGCATAAACAGAGTGGTTTTGTTTGTAGCCCGGACCATTCAAACCACATTTTTGGATTTCCTAAGATCGAATAAAGAGAAGAACAAACACACATCCACAGTCAATCACGTTTAATCTGCACAAATAACTTAAAATTACACAGATATTTTTAAACAATTATCATTAGTAACATTATACCTACAAACTAAATAACACAAATATATATCATTTTAGCACATGTCATGACCCTTAATTAAAAAGATTATCAAAACACAAATACATTGTAAAAACTAGTTTTGTAACAATTATAGAAAATGGCCGACGAAAACTTCGCAATGCTAACAACTTATTCACATCGTGCACCGTTACAAAAAATAACGGAAGCAAAAATATAAGGTTTGAAGGAGCAAGGATATATAATAATATACCAGACAATATCAAAAACATTGATTCGGATAATTTATTTAAAACGCAAAAACTTATATACTTAAAAATATCGCTTTAACTTCGACCTGAGTCCGGCCCTGGGCCCTGCCAAGATGCATTACGCTAAATAGCGTTTCTATTCGATCCGTTTTTAATCCAATCGCGTCACTGGTAGATCACGTGACTTTTCGTATCATGTCATCTACCAGTGACGCGATTGGTTTAAAGGCTCGGCCAGACAGCACCGTCGCGGGCGCACGGCCTGCGCGCGACGGGCGCGCCGCGCAATATTTCCATACAAACCGCTAGCGCGGTCAAAAGCGGTGTGACGTCAGATAGCGCAGCGCAAAACAAATGACCAAACCACAGAGAGCGAGCGGGAGAGCGCGATGCGGGCGGGCCGCGCGCGCGATGCTTGCGGGTTGATGGCGCGAGGCCAGCGCGATGCGCGCTTGCTCTGTGTGACCGGGCTTCCCGCCCGCATCACTCCACGCTACCGTCCCGCTGGCAGTCTGTTCGAGCCTTAAACACGAAACTAATACTTAGAAACACTAATTAGCGTAGTGCATCTTGGCAGGACAGTCAGGCCAATTACCGCTGCTGGTTTGCGCAGCGGAATGTGTTGTTTTTGTCGTAGTCTAGTTCAGCTCTACCCTAAGTGTAATGTATTTCAACGATATTTTATATTTAGATACGTCATCTGCGCGTAAACGGTACCAAAACCGAGTACTTAGTTGGCTATCATACGTAAGCCGTTGGCGCTTCAGCACGCCTCACCCAAGCTTTTTACCTCTGGGGCCTGTTTTATAAATCTACAAATTACAATTTACAGGTTACAAGTTTCAATTTGAGACAACCTCGACCAATGACGACCAGCGATTTGAGCAGTGTTGCTAGTTTAGACCTGTAAAATTGTAACTTGTAGCTTTATAAAACGTGCCCCTGGTGGCGCCATTGCCACCACAACCGTCACCATCGTCGCCACCATCGAATCCGCTCGCGATCCTTGCTGCCGATTCCGCTTCCCTCCTCGCCAAGGCAGCTACCTGTGCCATTAATCCCGCAAGAGTTGCCTCCAATGCTGCCGATACCGACGCTCCGTCGCCGCAGCCTCGGTAATACAAAGACCTGGATTACTCGTAACATTGCAAAACATTTTGGACTAAAACAATTAATTGACTTGCCTACAATAACTAACACACCCAAAACTTGTCTTGACATGCAATTATCTGACCATCTAAGCGTGGCGGTGGTTGTCATTATAAATAACTGTTAATGTAGTTAATACTTCCATGAAAAAGCGTAATTCTTAAGTAATATAAGTAACTTCACCCTGAGTTTAAATGAATACGATTGGAACAAACTGTTGAATGAATAGTTATTGTCCCAGCTACAGATTGAGTTTGTCCTTATTGTAATAAAGCATTGCTGTGCGACACAAAAGAGTAGAAATTAAATAAAATGGAACTAAAAAAAATCCATACTAAATTGTTGCCATGTTTAAGCATTTTACGTCAAAAATGTGACAGTTACGTTGAAAGTGGCGCCCTCATTCAATTTCTACTCTTTTGTGTACTGTACTTCGATATAAATTTTCTATTAAAAAATATCCTGTGCGGAAACTTGTAAATGTAGGTATAAAATGTAACATTTTATCTATTGAATCTTGAATCTGGAATTGATGGTCGCCCTCCGCGCAGCCACGTTTTTTGCATTGCAGCATCGCCATTTCGTGTTCCCCCATTAATGACGTGACTAATTATATACTCGTATACATCCTCTGAGCGCCCTGCCAAGATGCATTGCGCTAACTAGCGTTTCTATTCGTTTCGTTTTTAAACCAATCGCGTCACTGGTACATCACGTGACTTTTCGTATCACGTCATCGACCAGTGACGCGATTGGTTTAAAAACGAATCGAATAGAAACTCTAGTTAGCGCAATGCATCTTGGCAGGGCCCTCTGGTAGACTTATCGAACTAGGTTTAGTGTTGTGGGCTCTTAGACTATTCAGGAGATATGAATTGGCCGTCTGTAATCTTCACTTAGATCTTATTGTTAATATTAAACAAAAGGTAATCGTAAAAGTGCCCTCGTTCATCAAACAGCACAGTGGGTTGAAAGGTTAAGGTTAAGGTTAGGTCCGGTAAGACTTAAGGCAGAAAAAAGATCGCAAAGTAGATAACAGACGGCCAAATTATATTTCCTGAACTATACCTACTGGTAGAATATTATGGCGTAGGCGGAGGCAGCAGCGATATAGGCATCGATATCGGCAGCACCTGTGGCAGCTCTTGAGGGATTAATGCTGATTGTAGCTCCCTCGGCGGCGAGGAGGGAAGCGGAACCGGCAGGATTCACGTGAGCTGATTCGATGGTGGCGACGATGGTGACGATTTTGGTGGCAATGGCGCCACCAAAGGTGAGCTTGGGTGAGGCATGCTGAAGTGCCAACGGTTTACTGAAGAAAGCCAACTACTCGGTGTTGGTAGTCGAACCTGGGGACAATTGAACTGTGGATCAATATCCTTTAGATTGTTTTAGTTTGGCTACTTGTCACTAGATGGCGTTATTAGTAAACGTAAGGTGCATATATGTGTCCTAGAGGTTAGAAACAAATGCATTTAGGGGGTTGTGAACCGAAGCTTAAGTACCGAACCAAACGATGTTAAATGTTAATCAATGTTAATCGACTGTTGGTTCAAACATTTTGACAGCTGTTAACGCTCCAATAGTCTGTTAAGTGGTTAATATCGTTTGGTGATATTGGTTGGTACTAAGTCAAGTAGGTAGTTGTCAAAAAAAAAACTAATTTAGCCCCGGGCCATAACGTTTCACACCCCTATATCAAGTTCGATTTTCACGATTTTTGAATATGTTGTAGTTATTACTATTGATATTGTTATTAATATTGTACTGTTTTTTCCAAGTTTTTTTTTTTTTGCTTCGTGTGGTTGCCGATTTAGAATAGTGCCACTCCATGTCTTCCCGTGGATGTCGTAAGAGACGACTAAGGGAATAAAGGCTTGTAGTACTGTTAGGCGATGGGCTTGCAACCTGTCACTAATACGCTGGTAAACATCTTAGCCTAATTGTGCAAATTGTGGTTATAGAATTATCAAGAAGTTTTTAGAGATGTTTGTAATTATGTAGCTCTGCCTACCCCACTCTGGGAACGAAGGCGTGAGATTATGTATGTATGTATTTTCTTGCGAAAAACGTACAAAAGGTACTCGTCGTTTTTCATAATATGTACAACGAAATCAAAAATCTTATTAAGTAGGTTTAAGGGGAGAAAACGTTATCTCATTTTGTATGGACATTTTTAGCTTCAATCCGCTTAACTTAGGCTTAATTTTCTCCTACGCTGACATCGGTCGCTGACGTCGGTCGAGCGTACGAAACTACGAATATACACCATGTTCTATGGGACACCGCGCAGCGACGCTGACGTCCGTCCGTGGCAGATTTGCCATATATTCGTACGCTCGACCGACGTCAGCGACCGATGTCAGTGTAGGAGGAAATCAAGGCTTAGAAAGCGCGTGCGTGTCACTGTGTGTCTGTATGTCGATGTGTGTGGGATCCGGATCTAACTATCAACTCAGAAAGCAGGGTCAACAGTTACGTAGCAAAACATCTAAAATCAAATGTTATAAAGTTGATACATATACGTCTAGAATGTCGAAAGCCTAAATGAATAATGTTCATAATCTATAACGTTCGAAATACATACAACACGACTGGTCGAATGAATATAATATCGTAGTACAAAATTCATATGATTAATTGACATAAACTTGGTACACATAATCTTATACATAATGTAGAAAGCCTGAATCAATAATGTTTCTATAACATTGGAAACACAAATATGTTTATGAATTTTAGTTTAATTTATATTTAAATATGAAATTTAACAGAGCCGACGGAGCTCCTATTTCTAAGTCTTTTGGCCCTTCGGGCCGGCTGAAAAACATAACGTAACCTAAACCTACCTCATATTTTAATATGACACTATTTTTTCTAAATTTCGTTCGTTATATAATTTTACTTTATGTATTTTGAACGTTATACATAGTAAGTAGTACCTATAGATTATAAACGTTATGAATTTAAATCGTAGAAATTTTAAACTTACGACATAAGATGTTATGAATTGCGTACGTTATGCAATTTGACTTTATATATTTTGATCATATGAAAACGAACTTATAACATTTGATTTTAGATGTTTTGCTACGTAACCGGGTCACTGTTATACACGGGGGTTTTTTATCTATGTTCTAATAGTTATAAGTCGCACTGTGGTACAAAACACGCAGCTGACTGGGTGAAAACACCGACCGGTTACGTTTGCCGCATGCACCCGGACCGGTGGGCTAGCGGGGCCACCAAGCAGGTGCTGCAAAGTGGGCGATATAGATGACGACGATGGAGATGGCGGGACGACTTCGACGAAATCCTCAGCAACTGGCCAGAAGAGGCAACAAATAGGGACTCATGAAGATCAAAAAGAGAGGCCTTCGCAGTGGGACACTCATAAAAAAAAGTTATTGGTGCGTTTCAACTTTGTGCGCGTTACTGGTAGTGTTGGTGTTATTGGAAGCGGTGTTATTGCTTCTTGGTCTGGTGTACGAGGGGCTCTTTGTTGCACCGATGGAGGCGCGCTGAAGCGCCAGCTGCTGACGGGGGGCGTCGTCGGCCGACGAGTTGTTGCACGGTTTGACTGGGGACAATTGGATCGTGAACGACACAGGGCCCGGAAATTGGGGGCGGCTTTTGACAAGTTGTTGGGAGGGAACACCGCCGTTTATCGATTTTATCGACAAAACGATAGTTTATTTAATTATTTATATCTTTATTAAATAAAACCACGACTTTTCCGATGATACGTACTCTTTTCGTAAGTCAAGATAATCAAAGTTATTTATAGACACTCCCATGGACTTATTAGAGAAATAAGTCCATGGATATCACACGCGAAGACAATTGTTCGGTAAATGAGAATATTCTCCGAACCAAACCAAACATTTAGAACATCCGTTGATAGCTTGAAAAGGGGTGTCCCTCAGAATCCCTAACAACGTTTGTTCTAACACATCGTTTGTCCGAATTTTCATTTGCCCTAAACTGGTTTTCAGCTGAGTCAGGCAGCTTTTTAAGTTTTCCAATATATCTGCGGTTCGGTTAGGTAAGGGTTGTATTATAACAACACTAAACAGGTTTAAAATGTAAGCGTTTTGGTTACGGTGTAGGTGGTACTGTGGTACTATTTACCATATCAATATTAGCGGTTTATAGTACGAGAGTAGAAAAAATACTTAATTAATCACCGAAGAAAATAACAAGAAATACGATTATGAAAACAGCACCGTTCCTAGCGGAGGTAGTTACTAATCCTTAACAGAGAAATTTCTAAGAGTTACCTACTCATTAAGTTTCATTGGTCGATGCTTGTAGTAATCCATTGACGTATTGTTTTAACATCTTTGAGCCGAGAGCTATTGCAGCGAGGCAAAGTATCACGAAAAGCATGCGGCGGCTATCGAGCAATAAAAAAACTGAATAAATGTTATAAATAAGAAAAAAGCGCCTTCAAAAACGCATAGGTATATATATACAGTGGTGATCACATAATTTGGGACACGCGTTTTTTCCCATACAATTGCCTACAAATATGACTTTTCAATTTTGACCACCATTCAAAAAGTTCTAAACTAATTTAATATTTGGTTACACTCATCGTTCATTAATGAACTAAGGTTTAAATGTATGTACAATTCATCTCTGTTGAAAACGGATCTTTCATTTTATAAGGATTTGAAAAAATAAATACCTCGCGTTCATACAAAGTTGTAAAACTTTGTATGGACGGGTCAGCACTAAGTTTTTAAATCCCTATAAAATATAAGGTTCGTTTTTAACAGTAGTTCATTGTACATAAGTTTAAACCTTAGTTAATTATCTAAAGTAAATTGTATTTAGCAATAAAATTGGTCAAGAACTTTTTGATTAGTGGTCAAAATTGAAAAGTCATATTTGTAGGCAATTGTATGGGAAAAAAACAAGTGTCCCTAGTTATGTGGCCACCACTGTATATATATATATACCTACCATTTTAAAAGAAGTTATTTTTTGCGTTTTTGAAGGTTTTTCTCTGAGTAAGAGGCGCATGGTTCAGCGTCAAAAACAATTCTCGAGATTTGTTATTGGGTCGTACAAAATGGCCGCTATTCCGTTTTATTTCATAAATCATGACAATATATTGCCTTTTCTTAAATTGGCTTAAGTTTTATTGTAGGTATCCCAACCGCTAAAACCATGAAGGAAAAAAAACAACAAAATGAAGGTTTTGGTCTTTTTTCGAAGAAATTTACTAAGAATGTTTCTAGACACTTCTACAGGTTTAACCAAGAATTTTTGCTTTTCTGTGGGTGTCAGAATCATTAGAAGGAACAGATCCATATCTTCTCTTACAACAGCCACCATAGTATGATCTGCCATTTTAATTTAAAAAACGGCGGATCCAACGCAGTACACTAACTGGCCTATCGTTTGACACCAAAATCAAAGGAATCGAGCGATAAATGGGAAAATGGCAACCATTTGAAGATTGAAGAACCCCGCCGGCGCCCAAGCGGCTCTCATCTTCGATTCCTGGGTCACGAGCTAGCCCCGGAAGCGAATCAGACTAAAGTTGTATATTATTCCATGTGAACCAGTAGCTCCACAATGCTCCACAACCACCAGGACATTTTTTAAACATTCAAATATTTCAAAAAGCACTTCGCACACACATTCCAAGAACCAAGTTTTTCAACACGGGCAATTTTTAGAGAAAAAAACTTCTTAACACTCTAACCAGCATTGTTGCAATAGTCATTTCGCTGGACACCAAAACATCTTTGAAATAACAAAACTTTCTACCGATTGCTAAGCCGCGACAATTCGAAGGATCCATCCTGAGACCCTGTAGCCAGACTGTAGCCGTTCAGCAAAATTGTAACACTTCCAAACTTGTACCAAGCGACGCGTCCACACCGGTAGAAGGTCCAAGAGCAACTGCGTGGGAGCTCCTCGGCTGCGGGGGGTTACATGTCCGCGCATGTTCCCACCCCACTAAAGATTAGTTATTATCAAGGTGTTATGAGACGTGTTAGAGGCAAAGAAAACTAAACTCTATACGTCTATGCGTAGGACTCAAATTTCACTTCGAGTACCTGTACATAGGACGTTTTAATTATGAGCATTAGTGTGCGTGTGATCGCTGGAGCAAACTATACCCTAAGCTTCTGTTATCTGGGTTAAATTTTAAATAACTAAATAGATTTGAGGCGTTCCATAGCCTTCCCCTTCCTCCCGCCCCTAACTCCCACCCTTTGATCGACCCTTTGATTTCAGGATTTACTCAAGACATAAAAAACAAAAAACCGCCTTCAAAAACGCTATTTTTTGCGTTTTTGAAGGCGGTTTTTTGTTTTTTTAAACATTTATTTTATTTTATACTTTTTAGTGATCATAATACGCTGTTACGTAGTCCCACTTCTTAGTTGAAATGAAACTTTAACTTATATCAAGTGCGCCGCAAGCAACGCCGCGGGAAAGTCATAGTCATATTTGAACAAGTAAATATTATTCGTTGTAGGTAGTCGCTCAACTATCTTAATCGAGATATCTTATCGCCACCCTTGAAATCGGTACCATTGAGGAGTTCCGGTGGCCATCTGTGGTCTTCATCATCAGTTCCACTACACCAAATGATACTTTCTGAATGTAAATGCTGGACTTGTTACTAAAAATACTAAAATCGCTATATGTTTGCCTACAATATTTGAGGAGTTCCCTCAATTCCTCACTGATCCCCTCATCAGATACAGATTTGGTGACAATGGGACCACCTCTGAAGTATACTCTATCAAACCAAACAATATTTTTTAAAATCGGCCCACAATTGACGGAGTAATCGGTGAACATACATAAAAAAAAATACATACAGTGGAACGTATAACCTCCTCCTTTTTTGAAGTCGGTTAAAAATAAGTTGTACTTACATAATAGTAGATTGTTCACCAAGGGATGAAGGGCACCTATATCACACGAGATATTTTGGCGCACGAGCAAAGCGAGAGCGCTAATATTTCGAGTGTGAAATAAATGGTGACTTTCACCCGAGTTAAGTTTTGTCGAAAAGGGTAGACTACTTTCTTGGCCGACCGTACAACAGCTTCCCCTATTAACGTTGTTATACGTATAAATATAACGACATAGATACCCTTGACCTTGACAATGAACGGGGAAAATGAACAAGTTTATTGACTGCCTCCAAGAGGGGAGCTATGAGTAGATTGGATTTGTTGCGGCTTGGTTATAGTAGGAGATCCGAATAGGAGACGATTTGGACCGGGCTGTTTATTCGATAAAAAGTATTTTATACCAAATTTAATATGCTAAGTAATATATGGCAAATAGGTAGGCTCAAAAATTTCAGTCCAGTATATAATTAATAAAAAAAATAAAAATTAACTTCGTTTTAAAAAATTACACTAGCTTGTTTAATGGACAAATTACATACCAATCGAAAGTATGAAGCCTATAGAATATGCAAACGTTAGTTTGACTATTTTTTCTCGTCAAGCTATTGGGTAGGCAGGTATAAACAGGTAAGTCGGTACTAGTAATTTGCACCAAACCTAAAGTTTGCATATTCTATAGACTTCATACTTTCGATTAGTATGTAATTTGTCTATTAAACAAACATGTGCAATTTTAAAAAAAAGTTCATTTTTTATTTATTTTTTAATGATATAAGTACTGGACTGAAATTTTTCAGCCTACCTATTCGCCACATGTTATTTAGCGTATCAAATTTGATATAAAATACTTTTCATCGAATAAACAGCCCGGTGCAAATCTTGTCCTATTGGGATCTTGGACCCCATTAGGGTGCGGGGGGAGGCGTCAATCATTTTATTTATTTATTTATTTATTTATTTATTTATTTTCACACACACTTACAACTATTTTTACAGGACTGTGCCTAAGACAATAGCGTAACTACCTCTAACTTATCTATACTTAATTATACTTATCACGACTATAACAAATACAGAATAAAGCCGACTTTGTGAATTCATTCAGAGAACAAAAGAACAAGTCAGTGTTTTCCGCGACGAGATTGAGGGTGCGCAGCGCGCGCGTCAGCGGCGCCCGCCGGAGCAGGTTCGTGCGCCCGCACGGCTCGGCCAGCAGCCGCGGCCGCCGCCGCCGCCACACGTACCCGGCTGGCGCACACAATCCCACACAATTCAGCACCTGACTATTGTCTACTCTACCCCTAATTACTTTAAATACATATGTTGCTAAACATAGTTCTCTCCGTACCCGCAGCTCATTGTATCCGACCATACCCAATACGAACAGAGTCGGATACATTAAGGGGTAAAAAGGATAAACCCCATATCGCCTCAAATATAAAAACCGCACAAATTTATTTTGGATACGCTCCACCATGAGATTATATTTAATTTCATGTGGAGCCCAAATTACTGCATTACACTCCAGGTTACCGCGGACTATTGCATTGTATAAGGCGATGATCGCCTTCATACTACTGAAACCCTGACATCTACGCAGCACAAATCCTAGCATTCTGTACGCTTTCTTACAAATAAGAGTAATGTGGTCTCGAAATTCAAGCTCAGATGTGAATGTTAGTCCTAAGTCTTTGATTTTTTTGACTCTATTCATTTTCTCCGCTCTAATTTCATAATCATGAAGTATGGGTTTGTGCGCTCGAGTAAAACTCATAGTCACGCATTTTGACGTATTAAAATGTAACTTATTAGTCATACTCCATGATACCACTCGATCTATATCTCTTTGCAATCTTACACAGTCGTCGACGCTTTTGATGGGCAGGTAAATTTTTAAATCATCCGCAAACAGTAAGCAACCGGCATCCTTGACGACCTGGGGTAAGTCGTTAACCATTATAATAAACTCCAACGGGCCAAGATTACTTCCCTGACTTACTCCAGATCTGACAATGTATGACTCTGACCTATGTCCTGCATACTCGACATATTGTCGCCTGTTGCTCATGTAACTCGCGAAGAACTTCAACAGATGAGGGGTGAAGCCCACGCCGGCTAGTTTCCTCAGCAGGATGTCGTTATCAACGACATCGAACGCCTTCCGGAAGTCAAAATAAGCTGCGTCGACCTGCCCCCCACTGTCCACTTCCGGTACGATCTGAGACACATAACTTACCAGATTGCTTGTTGTACTACGACCTTCTCGGAAACCGTGTTGAGCCTCTGACAACTGACTTCGTATCTGGTTATATATAATATTTTGCAATGCTGATTCGAATGTTTTTGCAGGAGTGGACAGCACCGCAACAGGCCTGTACCCGTCGACACTTTCACTACCTCCTCCTTTGGGAACTGGGACCACCCGGGTTGTTTTCCATATGTCTGGAAATACTTCATTCTCTATACAACTGTTGTATATATGCACTAGCGGTTCGACCAGCACAAATCTACAGTCTCGAAATATAAAAGCTGGAATACCATCCGGTCCAGCCGATCGCTTCGGTTTCAGTTTCGCAAGTGCCCTCATCACGTCCGACTGAAGTAATCCGTCCAGACATATTCGTGCCGAGTCTCCTTTGTAGTCTGCCTCGTTCATCGCCTCATCCACATTAAGCACTGCTGGATTAGTACTATACACAGACCGAAAATATTCTGCAAACTCTTTGGCCCCGTTCCTCCCATCAAGTACTTCCCCATTTTTTAATAACCTCAGTGCATTCCTACCTTTAGTTTTAGACCTAACATATTTCCAGAACGCTTTCGGATCATCCGTTAAATGGTTTTGAACGCGCTCCTGATACTGCGCATGGGCTATTTTAATCATTCTTTTCACCCGCGCCCTTGATTCAGCGAACGCTAAGTAATTCTCCTGAGATTGGATTGTTTTGTACTGTTTATGAAGAGTAGCCTTATACCTTATTTGGTTAATTACTTCCTTATTATACCACTCTGGATAACTGTACTTCGACTCAACACGCTTGCGTGTTTTTCTAGGCACACAGTCGCTAACTACGTCATTGATAATTTCATAAAAATATAACAAACACTGCTCTGCCTCATCCATATTATACAACGGTGACCAGTCAATAGAGGCTAGTGATGCATATAACCGTGGGAAATTCGCTTTCGCGAAGTTCCACTCCTGCCTATCCTGCTGCGTGTCAATATAAGTCTCATTATGGGAAAATAAACCTTATTACCATTGTAACACAGTTCAAATTAAATCGCCTTGATCATGTACATTCTATTGCACCCTGGGCCTTACGAGGTTATAATATAATCTAATAAATTAAATATGTATGGAGGAATGTGTTTATACTATTCTGCCCTCCTAAGCAAAAATGCAATAACTAAATTCAATAGCCAAAGCAGATTCAACTCTCTTCTGTTTGTAACTAGGTTGCAATTTCTACAGATGTTTTGTTTGAGATAACGCTATTATGCTTAGTAGGGCAGTATTGTTATCATTATGGTAATAAATTGATGTATCAGTTATTACCATAATGATAAATTACGAAAATTAAGATTAAAATGATCAATATCTTCGAAACTAGTAAAAATCGCTGAACTTACATAGGGGTTAAATCGATAGCTTTTTAGCTGATCTATCAGCCCTAGGCGGATTGACGTCGGCTTCTGGGACACCCTGTATACGTGTCAGAAAGTGACGAATGTTTTATCCAGTTTGTCACGCGTTAAACGCGGCCATATCTACGATATACAACAATATTACGACAAGTTAATAAGAGCTATCATAAAGTTGATACTAGGATAACATTTCAAAGACAATATCGTTATAGCTTTAAAAAAAACTTCGTATTTCACATTTCGTAACGTACGATTTTAAACTTAAAAGTGAAGAGAATTAAGTTCAAACTCGTACCTCTCGAAACATCAGATACGATTTTTTTCTAAAGTAGCATCTATATATTTTTACCAAGTAGAGACCAAGTGATGGAATTTAACAAATAGGTAAATAAAACGAACATCTAAATAAAATAGCTTTATTTAAAATAATATTCTTTGTACAGTTTTGTTACACAAGACAAAAATGGACTTAACTAAATACGATTAAACATGGAATAAATAACAAAAACTTAATACGCGGATGTTACCAGCTCTAATAACTCATTATAATAAAGTTACTGAGTCTGTGCATTGAATCAATACATTGTACTCAAACATAAAGGTTAAATATCGAGTAAAATTCAAATACCTTGAAACCTCTTTGGTTCCGAACTAAATACGTAGTTGCAACGCTTTGTACCTTTCACTCTAGTTATCTACGCGTTTGAGAGAAAGAGACGCGGCTCATGCAAGCTCGAACTAGTATTTTGGGAATTCCTGCTACGTATGCTACGTACGTACATTGAGTGTGATATTTACATGCAAAAATACTCTTCAGAAGCCCTAGCCAAAATGCATTACGCTAACTAGTGTTTCTATTCGTTTCGTTTTTTAACCAATCGCGTCATTGGTAGATCACGTGACTTTTCGTATCACGTCATCTACCAGTGACGCGATTGGTTTAGAAACGAAAAGAATAGAAACGCTAGTTAGCATAATGCCTCTTGGTTAGGCCCCGGAACCAATGATATAATATAAAAAGAGGTAGATTATGTTACCTATACGGTATTCCGCGTGTAAAAATGGCCCGGGTTACGCATCCATAAGTAAATATTGCAATTACACACTAATTCATAAATGGCAAGTGAAAGCAGGATGGTATGCTAATTTCCGGGAGCGAAACAGAGACGAGTGTATGTTGCTCTGCAGACTAGTTCACGGTTCCGTTGAAGGCGCAAGACTAAGTAAAGGTGTACCAATTGGCTTGGTTTTAGGGTGCCACTGTCGAAGTGCGTATAACATATCTACCTCTTTTTACTATATTATATCATTGCCCGGAACAAACATAAAGTGCGTTAGTTCTTATGACGAATTCACATTATTAATGTTTGCCGCAAACACTGCAGGACGCAACTATACGTTAGAGTGAGATGGAAATACGTCGTGTTCACTCTAACATATAGTTGTGTCTTGCAGTGTTTGCGGCAAACACCAAGCATATCGATTCAGCTTTATGGTAGCACTACACTTGGCTATGTTTGCCAAATATTGTTCTTAGGAGTTTTTCAAAAAACATGCACATAACTAGTTAAGGACTTTAACAACGGTCACAAACGTTAATTTGTGTCGAGACTCATTTAAAAATATGCTTGAATTCGTCAATGTCATTAGAGATGCCAATTCATTTGTAATTCATGGGAAACTCAACCTTATTGTCGTAGAATGTTAGATTGACTTTGGACCTAAGGTGGGTCCCAAATTTAAGTCTGACTGTACTGCCCTCATACGCCAATAGGCGGTATCTCACATTCAATAACCGAAGCAGTTTCAATCCTCACTCGTTAGTAAAATGGCTGCATTTGCTACAGGACGGCTGCGCAATTTCAAAACCTAGTAAGTCTCAAAAACTCAATTTTCTAGTACCGTAAAATGGGGTGACTTTGGAAACGCGAGGCGACTTTGATAATATTTTGAATCATCGATTTTGTGCAATGTCTGAGTTATTATTAAGCTCTTTCACGACATTACTTTCATATGTTTCATATGCGAGCGCAAAATATTAGAAGTTCAAGTATTTTCAGACATATTGGATTTAAAACCTTCGAAACAGAAAACCACTATTTTTTGACATGTTTCGGGGGACTTTTATATCGTGATGTAAACACGGGGATAATCAAAGTAGCCGGGCCATTCTACTTTTCGTTGTACATACGTTTTAGCCACGTTCTCACTAAACTATATTTATTTCAAAAAACGGTAAAGTGCTGCGTTTTCTAACTTGAAACTCGAAAAGGGACGTAAATAAGCTTATAGTTAGAATTCATAAAAAGTTATTTGTAATAACTATAAAGTGAGTAACGCAGTGGACGTTGATGTCCCCGCCCTTTCTATGGAAAAAGTGAAATTTACCACTGAGTTACCAAGATTCTTCAACGATAATTGAGTAATTTAAGAGTTGTTTTTTTGAAAACCGTTAAACTTAAACATTCTAAGTTCATGTTATTTATTTATACGCGGATTCATATTTTTTTTAATCGGACGATAACAAAAGTGTACACTGAAAAGTAGGATGGCCCAGCCCCATTTTAAGAATCGAGATCAGCTGCATAATAGTTTCTAAGCCGTCAACCGAAGTCTGTGTCAAGCTGCTTTAAGTTACTCCAAATGATTAGTGGCCAATACAATATTTTTAATAATTAATTTTACGATTAAATGCGGGAGTTACAGAAGATTTATTTTTAAAATTAATCAAACTAACCCCATTTTACGGTAAGTCCCTACCGGATGCAAAATCATTTAAAGCCCTATCTCTCTCAGGTTCACATTTACCCATACCCCGAATCCTAGTAAGTGCACAAAAAAAACGTGCTTGACCATTTCAAAACCTAGTAAATCGCAAAACTATTTCGAAAACGTAGTATGTGACATGCACTTACTAGCTTTTGAAAAAAACAGTGTTTTGAAAATCATCGGGCTCACTGATTCGTTATTTGCATTTCATTTAAAAAGCTAGTATGGCACATAAAACATGTAATATAGGAAATTAAGGAAATATATATATACCAATGTATTCGTCTTAATCTAATTAATCGAGAAAGTATAACTTCTTGAACAAATATTGCAAAATTTTGTAAGGCCTAGACAAAATATGATTCTTCAAAAAAAAAACATGCCCCTTCCTGGGTTTTAAAATTTCGCAGCCGAGGAGTTTTGTCTGTTATGTCACTATTTGTCTCGAAGTAGTTAACTGTTGTGGAATGGAAAAGTTGCCACTGTTAATTCCAGTCCTTGATATGAGCACTTTTTGAAAAACGCCCTCTTACATCTCTTGCGTTTGAAAAGTAACAACCGAAATTTAAAATAACCTTCGGATTTTTACCTACTTCTTTCTTTCTCGCTCACATACGCGCTTATCGTCTAACGCGAACCCGAAAGACTTAAAAGGGCTATCAAAACGTAAGAGTACAGTAAAATAGTACTCGGCCGTTCATCTGTTTCACTTTTCAACATATCGAATCGATAGATAATCAGGTCCGAGATTCTAGGCTGTAATAGTAGTTTATGTGACGGTTGCGTAATGACAGGCATTACAACACGAGTGTGGTTTATGAAACGAGCCGCAAGGCGAGTTTCATAATAGATCACACGAGTGTTGTAATGCTAATTACGCAGAGTCTCGTACCTACAACACTTTATCTACACACAAATCATAAGTCCTCTATTATGCGTTCAAAACCCGTAGGCAATGACCAGCATTACCTGTGGTAGTAGGTTACAGCGATGACAGCTGTAACGTAATTTTCAAATTACGTTATCAATTATTGTAAGGTAATGAGATCCAAATTTGGAACACCTTCCAAAATTAACAGCTGTCATCGCTGTCACCTATTACCACAGGTAATGCTGGTCATTGCCTATGGTTTTTGAAAGCTAATAGAGGACTTATTATATGAGTGTAAATAAAATCCATATCGTCTTTGACCTGTTATAGTATTGTTAAAGTTTTGATAGCTCGTATTGCTTACCACAGCTATTCGAGGTAGCGGAGTGGTCCGCGAGGAAAATCCACCAATTAGAACACTTAATTTTCATATTCTCGCTCAGCTCAACTCTCTTATTGGTGCATTTTTCCATCGCAACAGCTCTGGTGGAAACACACACTAATGGCGGCCAAGTTAAAAAAAAAACAATAACAGGTCAAAGACGATATGGTTTTTACCAAGAACCATTCACTTCTTCGTCTTCGTCTTGTCGACGACGAATACAACCAAAAAGGTTTGTTTTGACAGATAGTGCTGCAATATTCTTAGGTGGCAACCACCACAAAAATTGGATCATATTGCCAATTTCACATCCAAGCCGTGCCTTGTATGGCATTACATCAAAGCCTAGCATTACAATACAAAAATAAATAATTTGGACACGCAACAAAAACTCACTAATCACATTAAAAATAATTTCTTTGGTACATTGCGATACTCCGCACCCCACACAATTATTCATACTTGTGAATAATACACGAGTATTTATTTTGATCGTTTTTTTTTTACTTTAACACGACCGGTTGTTTATTTTCAAAAAACCAAGCGTAACACGGTTTCTTTTTTAATTAATTTCTAATGAAAGCAATAAGCCTTTACTTATGTAATTACAACATATTTTCGTTGCAGGTTCGAAATATTTCTAAAACGGCAAGATTTGACATACAAAATATAATTCAACAATATTGCACAGTAAACTCTACCACGCTTCCTTCACAAACACTGGCACATTTAATAATATGTTTGAAATTCCGTTACACCATGATGTACAACCATTTTGAAGTACATATTAGTTTTTTTATGTGACTGGCGCATATTCAGAGGCATTAATACACGAGTGTGGTTATATAAAACGAGCTGAAAGGCGAGTTTCGTAATAAGATCACACGAATGTTTTAATGACTAATTATGTGTACAGTCGCATACATAACTTTATCTACATGCATATAATAAATTATAGAAACCTGTATATTATGGTTGCCCTGTATCTTAACGTACTTGTATCTTAATCTTTATATTAAAGTATCGGTCACCGATACTTTAAAGTGAACATTAAGATGCAACCACATCGATAACCGATACTTTAGTGACATGCAATACTTTAATGTTAACATTAAAGTACAACCACAGATACAGGTTTCTTAATATAGGCCATTTGCTTATCGTGTCTGAACATATTATAGGGAAGTTATGATATGGATGTAGATAAATAGTTTAATTCAGGTATATTATATCTTATAATTAAGACTGCATCGAACAAATACCGAATGTACAGTGGTGCTCTCATTACTATTGTGTTTGCTAATAAACTAAAGTATTCACTTGAAATCGGGCATATGTTTTTTTGTATTACAAATAAAAATAGATTTTGATTGACCTTCGAGTTATCAACTTAACAACAAAAAGTGGCCACCTTTTGCTCTTAATCTGACTACTCAAAGGGTAATTGTATTATAGTAGTTTACGTGACGGTTGCGTAATGCTAATTACGCAGAGTCTCGTACAATACTTTATCTACACTCATATTATAAGTACTCTAAGATGGGTACAGAAGCCGAAAGGCAAATGACCAGCATTACCTTACCTGTGGTAGTAGGTGACGGCGATGACAGCTGTAACGTAATATTGAAATTACGTTATCGAATATTCTAAGTTGTCATCGCTGTCACCTACTACCACAGGTAATGCTGGTCATTTCCTACGGGTTTTGAACGCATAATAGAGGACTTATGATATGAGTGTAGATAAAAGTTTTTTTACGTATCCCATAAATTATGTTTTTACTTGCAGTACAAAAAAGCACAGTCATTTCGAAGAAGCGAAAGTACAATATCTTAGAATATAAGCTACAAAATATAACACACTATTATCTTATAACTATTTAAATTTGTAAAAATCAACATCTAATAACGGCAATCAATAAAAAGATTTTGGTCAAAACGCTATGAACGCCACTACACACTGTTTCATCTAAGATGAGTCCTGTGACAGCCGTATTTCGTAATTTCAATCAATACTACGCTCACATGCGAGGTACTTAAAAATAGGCGATTAATTATTTAAGTTCCTGAACGACGTCGCTGGGTGTGTACCAATGTAGTATTTATGTACAGTTAAACAAACAAGTGTAATACGTGTTTATATGAGCTGCCACAGGACTCATCTTAGATGAAAACGTTTGTAGGGAAGTTTGCCAATCGCCAAATACTGACTTTTGTCACAGAATATATAATATTACAAGTATGGAAGACGATCTTAATAACAAAAACAGCGTTTAGGTAGGTCAAGCGAGTAGTGCAGGTCGCAAGTTGCTTATAAAATTGCCTGCGTAACTTTACGTGATAAACCTTTTTATTATTTACGTATGGGTAAAATATAAAATAACTTTAAATCGCAAAACAACATTTATTCAACTAATATTAACTCTCAATATAATTTAATCAAAATCTTTGGGCAACGAATAAATACTAATGCCGTTTAGCACATCGTCATTGCTTTGGAAAAACCTCGTATCTCAAATTTCGTGACGTACGATTTTAAACTTAAACGTGGAGAGAATTAAGTTCAAACTCATACATCACGAAATATCAGATACGAGTTTTTTCTAAAGGAGTAACTATATATATATATAAGTATTTCTTTTTAATTTTGACTAGTTTTTTACTAGAGAATGAAACCATCCTCTGCGGATATGTTTTTATTAATTACCTATCTGTATTTGTGCATAACTGAGATCGGAATTTCCGTAGGGCTTTCAAATGAGTGATTTATTTATCGACTTTCGATGTATCGATACATTTATTTTCTTCTGCTTCAGGTAAATTAAAAAAACCTCTCTATATAATAATAAATATAAATAATTATATAGATTTCAAATAAAAAAAACTGTTTGACCTTAAGGTTGACTTAAGTTATGGAGTCTCCCATTTGTGTTAAATTAATTAAAATACCAATCGATATTGTATGAATGTTTCACACTCTTCTAGAGGGGTTATTCCCACCTGTTACCACCAATTTGTTACCACTGGTAACAGCTGTTACCAGTGTAACAAATTGGTGGTAACAGGTGGGAATAACCCTTCTAGGGCACTTTAATTTTTAATATTATGATGGAGTCTGGTCATTTATAAAGACGGGAACTTTTCCAACAGTAGCATGTGTAGACTTTTTAAATATTTACTCGAAGTAAAATTGTGCAACAGCAATTACTGATAATTGAGATGTATGAAAACTAGTAAACAATGGTCAATAGATTACTAACAACCTAAAGGTTAAATATATCGATCAACACTGAAAGTCGATACAAAAGAAATCACTATCATTGTTCAAAAGTGCAACGGAAATTTCGTCCTCTGGATTAATTGGTGATATCATGATTTACCTAAGTTAGCCTAAAATTCTAAACGGATCCAAGAAATCATCCATATCATAGAATGTACCTACTTCAATTGATATTCAAATATCAATTGCAATGGTGTGCGTACATAAGCTTGAGTGATACAAAAATATAACGACTTATCTCACTTACTAGCATACATCTCAAATTGAGCCTTCAATCTTTCCTCACAAAATACAAACTGCGATGCTTAGTTGATAGTATTTCAACATATTTCTTATACAAGGGGAGCAATCCAATTAGCTCAATATGGGGAATTCATAAACTATAACCCCCTTATTAATAAACGTTGAGTAACGCTGGTATATCTATACAATGTTTTGTCCTTATCTGTCAAATTCAAATGTCACAATGACAGATAAGGACAAAACATTGTATAGCCACCGTTACTCAACGTTTATTAGTAAGGGGGTATGAGTCAGAATATTCTGTTGCTAGGCAACCCAACCGCATTTTCATAATCTCTTCTAAGATAGAATTTATAGATACAACTTTTTAATATACCTTTTTCATTGTAGACCCTATTTTTGATATTTAAGGCAGAACTTCGTGATAATCTTAATATTTTAATAATGATAATTTTAGTGACAATTTTTGCCACATAACGAGACTAACGAATAAAATATTTTGTTTATGAGATATATACAATTTTATAATCATATCTTCCAATTAGTTTTGTTAATGCAAAAATTAAAACACAAAACTGAATCTCTATAACTCTCGTAGACTTATCATAAATGGCCATTTCCCATACATCACTATACGTTACAATATATATTTATCTAGCTTTGTACGGCGCGTATAATATAATATAATAATCCTAATCAGTTTATCTAAAACACGATTAACAAAATATACTGTCATAGCTGGACTACTCATTGGTACGCGATCGGCGAACGTCGGGTGCGGTCGTCAATTAGACAGTGAACGAGATACTTGTATCCCACTCTAACGCTTATATGTAGTGTATTGTTTTAGGGCCGGTACAGACGGACTGCATTTGAACTGCAACCCAGCTGCAAATTGGCAGTTCGAGGGTAGTTCTGATGCAGTTGTCGTAACTGCATCGAAACTGCAAACCAACTGCGCAGTCCGCTTGCAGTTGGCGTGCAGTCAACCGAGGCGGACTGCGCAGTTGGTTTGCAGTTTCGATGCAGTTACATCAACTGCATCAGAACTGCCCTCGAACTGGGTACCCTATCGCAAACACTAAAAACGTTTGCCAGCAGTTTCATTTCCCATCATTTTCATTTTATTCTGAACCCAATAACTTATGTTAGGTTTATTTTATAACAATTCAGGAAAGTTAAACGGTTTCAGAGAAAAATGACTTTCGGACAAATGAAAATTTGGCAAATGGAACAGCAGGCAAACGTTTTTTATTGTTTCAGATAGGTAACCCTCGAACTGCCATTTTGCAGCTGGGTTGCAGTTAAAATGCAGTCCGTCTGTACCGGCCCTTAGAGAGCGAGCGTTTAATAATAAAAAAATATAGACATTTAATAAATTAAAAATAAGTAACTCTACATCGTTAATCCATTTTTCAACCTAAAAACGGTCCAGGGACAGAATTGAGCTGTCAGAAACGCACAAGTTCCAGGCAATAAAAGAGACGGATAAATATAATCGAATCGAATATCTCAGGTTCACTTGCCAAAGTAGATTCAATCATCTCCTCTTAGAGATAAGGTTGTGATTGCTACAGCAGTTTTATGTGAGATGCTGCTATTTGCCTTGGCATGGGAGAATTAACCTACTCTTTACTTACAGTTGTTAGTTTAAATCAGTGATCCCAGGGGTCGACGACGACCTGCCAGGGGTCCATGTGAGCGGAAAAAATAAATGGGGGTCCACGATAGTGGACACTACAAACAGGCAGTTTATTGTGAGTGCGACTTTGAATCTACCATCAAGGCGATAAAGATTAATTTCGTTTGATAATGCCATTTTCAGTCTATGAAGATAGGAAAATATACTTTATTTCTTTTGCAACACAGTTCAATTTATTTGGCATTGATTTTGTACATCCTAATGCACACTGGGCCTTACGAGGTTGAGTTAATACAGCGCTTCTAAATAAAAAAGGACGCATGCGTTTGATACTCAAAGCAAATTAAACCTTCTACCTTAAGAAATAAGGTCACTTACTTACGTGGTTCTATGAGACATGCGCCCTTTTTTTCTAAGGAAGGCAAAATACTGCATCGTCCGTATGCCGTTTGATTAGTGCAGTGTTAAATATTTTTTCTCTGTTGTAGTTGTTTAGGAAGAAAGGAAAATATACCATATACCCATTACAACACAGTTCAAATTACATTGTCTTGATTTTGTTCTGCAGTAAGTCGTTGACCAATAAAAAAATACAGTACGATTATTTCCACTTTGACACTCGGGACATCTCGGTTTTAATCGTAAAGGTTCGTGTTTTCACATAGAGTATATAAAATCCTAGAATTTACTCACATGAAATATTCACACCTATTTAGTATAAATAATAGTAAAACCTCAACCTAAGTATAGAATGATCAGTGTGTGCCAGTGATGACTTATGGTGCTCAGACGTGGTCGTTTACAATGGGCCTCATAAGAAAGCTCAAGGTCACTCAAAGGGCGAGAGAGGGCTATGCTCGGAGTATCTTTGCGTGATAGAATCAGGAATGAGGAAATCCGCAGGAGAACTAGGGTCACCGACATAGCACGAAGATTTGCCAATCTGAAGTGGCAGTGGGTGGGGCACATTGTTCGTAGAACTGATGGCCGATGGGGCCACAAGCTTCTCGAATGGCGACCACGTGTTGGAAGACGCAGCGTGGGTAGACCTCCCACTAGGTGGTGCGACGACCTCGTGAAGGTTGCGGGAACTCGGTGGATGCAGGTGGCACGTGACCGGTCGTTGTGGCGATCCTTGGGGGAGGCCTATGTACTTCATTAATATTCTAATTATTCAAACTTTTATGCAACTTTTTATGACATTAGGGTTTGCTTTTAAATCGAAGGAATTTGCTTGGATAGAAATTATCGGTTTTTAGTAATACAATGTAATAATTAAATCAAGCCACATCTGTGTTATTCATAGGTCTACTGTAAAAAAATGACATTGCGGCAGGTGATGTACATTACTGTTTTAGACTGTTAAGTGCACAATATGATATTATGAATATGCAGCAATGTGTCTCGTGTCATTAGCACTTCCGATCTCTCCCGATGAATGTCGAGAATTGCCGAGTGTCAAAGTCGTATTAATCGTACTGTAAAGGCTTTTTCCTATTATGTAAATTTACATACGTATTCTAATGCGAGATGGTGACGTCGAATTGACATGCCGTATTAAAAAATTCACTATTAAAGTGCTAGCGGTAACTAGAGCAACCATCATAGTATCTTGGTAACTATGGTTACCTACCGCTTGAGTGGGTATACATAATCTGCCTTTTTTTCTCACTACAATGTCGTACAAGCACCCGATTTTTTTTAAATTATTTTCATTAAACTACTTTAATTATACAACGGTTAAATAAACATTTATACGTAGCTAACTATATTAATAGGCGTTTAGTTTCTTCACATCTAATAAATATCTTAAATTTATTGGCAACATTTAAATAGCCTCTACATATCTCTTTAATTAATACTAAAAAAACGAATATAATGACACCTGCTGCCTATTTCACTTGACAATGACAGGTGACAGGTGATAATTCGATATACATTGCAAAGTTGGCAAGTATTCACATCAGTGGGATTCATGTATGCTTCGCCATATATATTGAAATGTCGCGTGCAGTGGCGTAGCTACCAAAGGGCTAGCCGGGGCAGTGCTCCGGGGCCCCCAAGCTCATAACCTGATTAGGAAACTGTTATGTGGGTATATTCTCTAAGTTAGTGGGTAGGTAAACGCGGCTGCGTCCGCGTCAGTTAGTTGGATTATACTTGTCAACGAGCAAGGTGTTTTATTTGGTTTTGTCTCCTCCGTGGCTCCCTCTAGCGAGAAATAACAGAAACCTTTAATTGAACTAGCTAAACTCGGATTCATAATTAGATAACATCTGTCAATGTCAGTATGACGGTCCAGATGCCACCAACCCTTTCTTAATAGTAAAAAATAGTCTCAATTTTCTGTACACAGACATTATACAATTGCATAAACGTAGGGTTTCGTTAAGTTTCTCGCCTATACTACTTTGATTCTTAGATGTTTGTTATGTATCGAAGTAAACATTTATATTCATATTCCTAAATTCTAAGTAAAAAGGATCCTAATTGTTTCGGTCTAATTAGTGAGATAGTTAAACGCCCCTCCTCCAGTTAGGATGCTACAGTCAGGATAATGTAATACGCCTTAAAAATAGCCAACACAACTAGGTAGTAGTTAATTTTTTTTTAATTTACGTATTTTAGTTATAAGAATTAATAATATACGCACATCTTCAAACGGTAATATTATTGTATCAAAACGGATACCAAATGTTATCGAGACCTGAAGTTTTACCATTGCAATATGAATATTTCTACCACAATATTGCTTCAATTAAATATTTATTTATATAACAGGTTTTTATATAAGCATTTTTATTTATGTAAACAAAGCATTTAAATGTTATTCTTGAAATTACTAAGTAATTAATTACTTACGTGCATTCTTTCGCCAAGAGTAAATTTACTAATGTTTGAATGTTTCATTTCAATGGCAACACCGTGGTAGATTCGATGGAATCTAATTATGAATCCGAGTTTAGCTAACTAGCTGATGATACATAGTTATGAATATTTGTGATAAAGTAGCTTTGCAAGTTTAGGGGCCCAGTTTTTTCTGCCCCAGAGCCATTTGTCTCCTAGCTATGCCACTGGTCACCTGTCACTGTCAGGATTGTGAAATAGGAGGCTACTGTTGCGTGTGCCGGCCTAATACAGAGGTCGCTATTTTCCATAAACAGTAGAACGACTAAGTCTCGTCGGGGCCACTAATGTACGAAGAGAGGTTAATAGAAAGATCTCTCTCCCCGCGATTGTCATAATAGAAAACCTAAGTCCATTGGGTTGAAATTGGTAGTTGTATTTGTGGAACTGAAAGTTCTACATATATCAACCGATCGCGTTATCATACAAACTTAATGTTTTACAACCAACAAAAAGGGATGTTAATAATCGAATGTAACCTACTGAATTTATTTGAATTTGAATTTCTGACCTATATCTGTCTTCAGTACCCATTGATAAGCAAATTGGGAAAGCAAGGTAATTACCTTGTCAGAGACTGCGTGACTACTAATAAACTAAGCATTTTTAAACCCTCAACGTTATGATAAAGTAAAAGGACTTTTCGTGGCACTTTGAGGCATCTTATTCAACAAGTTTTTTTTTTAATTGTCTTTGATTATAAGTTGTACTGACGATGTTGAGACGACGCCTTCGCATATGTGTATAAGCGAAAATTCTGCGAAGTGTTACTTTCTATGAAATGAATCTCGATGAAACAAGGGTAAACCGTTGAATAGGTCAACCAACTTGTTTGTTCAGCTTCTTTTACTATCGACATATACGTGCGTATAACTGTTAGCTACTCTATAACGGCAGATCCGTATTAACTATTGCAATTAATTACTATTTTTAAAGCTTCACTTAGTAAAAGACTACCTTTAACAGTGTTTTACGAATTACTCTTACTCTATTAAAAGTGTGTATGATTTACAGTTAAATAAATAAATAAATAAATATCAGTGGACTATCTCGCACAAATTGACCTAGTCCCAAACTAAGCTCTAGGCTTGTACTATGGGTACTAGACAACGACAAACTTACTTATATAGAGTAATAGATACTAAGTTAAATTCAATACCTCTACAAAAACGCAGAAGGCACGAAAACCGGCACATTTCTATGTATGAGCTCATCACATCAACGTACAATAGGCCTCTATAACAGCTTGCTAACGACAACCCATACAATTGAACAGATGTTTACAGCTAATAAGTCACAAGTTGTTTTTAGGCATTCATGAACACTCCCAAACAAATCGTTAATCACCTTCATAACAAAAACCTTTAAAAGACTAAACATCAACAATAACAAATTGTCTTTTCTATTCGAAGAAAAGACGTTAAGACTGCATCGAGCATCCAGTGGCGCCCTACTATTGTATTTTCTAATAAACTAAAGTATTTTCCTGAAATCGAAGGACGGTTTTTGTTGTACATATTCTACCACTGGCCACTTTTTTCCGTTAAGTTACTCACTCATAGTTCAATTGTTATTAACTTGTCGTACATTCATACCTTCACGCTTGTCTCCCAATAGGGTAGGGAGAGACTATGGAACGCCATGTGCCCCGGTCTAACCATACAACTTTCGCTTCCTCTAGCGCCCCCTCCTTCTCTCTCTTGATGCAGTACGTCAGTTTTGGGTGCTTTTGATTTATCCCTTATTCAGTGCATCGCGAATCTGATCATTATATGTCCGTCTGTCATATACCCTATTAATTGTGTATTCATTTGTACAACAAAAAACCATCCTTGGATTTGAAGACAATATTTAAATTTATTAGAAACCACAATATTAGAAAAGAGGGCGCCACTGGACACTCGGTATTGTCTTAATTTAATACCTCAAATTTCATTCAAAATTTTACCTATAACTGAGTCTTAATTTAAAATGACTAACCGACCGTCAATAATATTGAACTCGATGGATCCTCAAAGCTTTATTGAAACAGCATCGGTACCCTAATTCTTAACCTTGGCTTGCATTGATATAATTCAATAGAAACCTTTATCGTAACTTATTACGGATAGTCTCTCTCATCGTCATCGATCTAGGCAACCGACACAAAAATGGGTCGATTTATGAATCGATATGGCGTTCCGTAAACCTAAGGTGTCGTGTATCTGCAAACTGTGGAGTCAATCTAAAACAAAAGCCTAGGCAACGCTGACGACTTATAAAAAAATCGCAGCGTCAAAGGGGTTTGGGTAAAAGTGTTGTCACTTGTAAAATTCATACATTTTCAAGGTGAGCGGCCATTCGTAAAAGTGGTAAATTATGACAGAATTATTAAAAATAAACATATTTTGGTATGTAATGTAATACTCTTAAATGCATCGGAGCCGAGATATTTAAATATTCATACTTGGGCGTACTTTTGTACTAAAACCTTAATACTTAAATCTTTAAAACCTCCGCTTCGATATTATTTAACGCCATAAATTATATATATCTATGTGTATTTAGAGGTCCTGTAAATAACTATGTAAAAATCATCCGTGGCCGCTGAAAAAAAAAATTACAATATTCTTCAAACAAATTTACCCAATGCCCTTTAACGTAAAACGGTTAGACCAGCAATAAAAATGGCAGAATTGTGTTCTGTCTTACTCTCACTTCTGTGTTAGAGCATTAAATTTAGTTTCTTTGTCTAGCTCTAAAACAGTCAAATTCTGCTTTCACTGCTAGCGTATTACACACGTTGAGAACTTTCAATATTAATCGTGTAGAAACAAATGCACCTTAAACGAAAATGATGACAAACTTGCTACTCACGGAAGACATGTGATCAAGTGATCCTGCTTGGGCTAATTTAAAGTTAATAAACCATCAAATGTTTACTCGTACCTCACCGACTTACCATCAATTGAGTTCAGGTAAGAGTCGATCGCTACTCAGTCCTTTATTTTTAATAAACATCCCGTTCATCACAATGGCACCCGAAAACCTAATTCCAATAGCGAACGGCTACATTTGCTTCCCCACGTTATTCAATCTTATACTATCTAAACCTCTTACCAACAGACGTTTAACCATCAAAATGTCCGTGGTAACCAGAGTTACCTCATATTGAAACAGATTGGTAACTCTAGTTGCCAATACTACTGATGTTATTTAAACGTCAACTAGATCGTGGTTGTATTAGTGAGGCCGGCCGCTCTTGCCGCTTCGCTGTGGGCTCCCAGGCACTGAGGCGAGGCCGGGATAGTCGAGGAACCCGATCGCCCTATCACGAACGTTCCGCTTGAGGTACTCAGAAATGTGCTGTACTATCAGGTCGATCGCCACTGGAAAACAACACGATAAAGTTAATGCCTACCGTATGCTATTGCTACTGTAATCTGGCCCCACGTGACATGCTGTCCCTAGCCAAGTGGTCACTGGAAATCTCATACTGTATGATAAACTTTTTTTGGTAAATAAATTATTCTTATTATACATTTAAGCTCACATGACAGGGTGATCTTTCACATGAAAGGGAAAAGGAGAGTGATAACTTTATCTAACAGATATATCTGCGACAACTGATATTATGGGACAACTGAGACGGTTTCGTCCCAGTAGTCCCATGGTACAAGCGGAACTAACTTTTATATTTTATTTTTGTCCAAAAGTCCCATAACGTTCATCACCGTATAAAGTCTCTTTTTCTTTAGCCGTGGCGCATTATCCCTCATTTGAGAAATCAATTTGTAAGCGTCTTTTTTTGGATGGGTTGACCCTTTCCGCTTGCTGCAAAACTAAGATAACCTAAACCTACCTGGGAATTTCGGGACTAAAATATTAGCGCCATTTGTACCATGGGACCGATGGGACAAAAAAGTTACAGTGGGATATACATGTTCATGCAAAGTTGACCGTAGTTAAATATACCCACTTTTGTATAATTAAAATGAGTAAATTGGAATAAAAACGTTTTAAATAGGTTCAGTACAAAGAAACGAGGTTATGTAAAAGCCTGTAAAAAATATTTAGAATTACGCCGATATCAAAAAACTGATAAAAAGAAAGAAACATTTATTGATATGTTTAAAACAAGCACTGCCTTATAAGTAAAATAACTGAGCTAACTTATACATTATACAGAGGTTAGAAATTTATATAACAATGCACCCTATACCAGTGTCTAGTGTATGTTTGTGTTAAAATTGACATTTGTGTCGCGACAACTTTTATTTTAATGAGAAAAAAAAACAAAGACTACATAATTATAAGGAAGATAGTTGTATGATTTGACGCATAGGTGCGACACCAAAGTCCAAGCTAAATAACTATCGTCAAATCCTGGGAAATGCACCAAAATGTTATATTGCTAGTCAAGATGTACCATGTTCAAAAATTGCTGGCAACATATCGCAAAGTTTAGACTGCCATAATATTTGGCAACTGGAGTTACCAAAAAGCGCATTCGTTCAAAAACAAGTTACTGTTGAACTACAGTGGCTAATTAATAAATTGTGAATTGGACATCTTATGGAAAACTTAAATCGGATTGTTATCCAAGTCTTTTTTGGATCGTTGGAAGTGAGCTATACTCTTTTTATTTTTATTATAATTTACTACTAGACCTGATCAGCATAAAAATTAACCCTTTAATTAAAGAATTATTTTCCGAACATGAAACAGAGTTTCTCTATACAGAAAAAAACAGTACCATCTTAAAATTATGAATATATATTGAATAAAATACCAACGTTTACACAGTCCAAAACGAAAAGGACAAAGTGTTACAAATGCAAACACTTTTACTGCCTTTCAGTATTAGACAACACACATTACTTACATTATAAAGTAATTAATTCGTAATACTATTAGTACAGATTTTCTTACACTAACTGACGCTACGTCACCATACCAAGCTCTTGTGATGTTGAAACATCGGCTATAATTAATTATCCTGACACGTACAATTTAATAACTATGTAAGCAAACCGAATTTGTTTAAATTGGAACACAAACTTTCACATCAAACTGACTCTTAACAAAAAAAACATTTATCTGTATTCCTAAGGTTTCAACTTGTCTGATCGCTTTTACCCGACTGCCGGAGGAGGAGGGTAATGAATTTCCAACAATATTCGGTAGTAAACTAATTAAAAAGGGTAATCGAAGATTTTGTCTCGTCCCCACCCCCCAACAGTCACGGGAAACATATGTTCATTAGGACCGAAAAAAATACAAAATACCTACTTCGCAAAATCAATGGGAGATTTAATTTAAAAAAAAACATTTAAAGGCAAGCAAGGCAAGGATATGTTTATATTTAAACTAATTCCATACGATATGATTTTATTTTGCAAACCCAATACAAAAGGCGATCTTCGTCATAGTAAAAATACATTATGTTGCCAAGATCTATAAACTGAAACACGTTTCATTTCTGTTGGTGTTTCATTTTGCCCATGGTCCTTTATTTGAAAAATTAAATAAGAGTTATTTGTTCAATGGATTATAAATGGAATCAATCAATTGTAATTGACCCTATGATTTGTCATTAAGTCTATGGTCAATTTAGTTACCAGTTTGTTTACATGATTATTAAATTAGGTTAACGCAGATCTTATACAGACGTGCCACGAGCAACTTTGTTCGACAATTTATAGCTACAATCTACAGGCGCTTCGTTATATCACTCGATATTAGAGTAAAACCTCAACCATCGCTATAAATTGACCTCATGAACTTTTTTTTATAGTTGTACTGAAAAATGGCATGCTTATAAGCATGTCTCAAAAGCATACTTTTTTTTATTCATTATTTACTGAGGAATTAAATTAAAAAAACTACTGATGACTAAATAGCTTAACCTTTTCAACGCCACAGTCGGCTCTGGCCGTCAACTAAAAGTCGTGCCACTGACGCCACGTCGGCTACAGCCGACAAGAGTTCAAGATTAAAAGAGACTTTGTTTTGTAGCAATAAGGTGTAATTAGCATAGCATAGCAAACATGTTTGGCGTGTGGGTGGCACATTTTGTATTCGACGTATGGCGTTCAAAAGGTTAAACGCCACATAGTCGTTTTTACGTCACAGCTAGTGATACGTAACGCTATTACATACTAAATGACGTCATTACGACCAATAGTCCAAAGCGAGCGTAGCAAACACTGATAATATTCAATATTTAATTTCTCAGTAAATAATAATAACAAAAATAATAATAAGTACCCGTGGAGCGCTTTAAGTTGCATTATGGTATAATTTTCGCAGACGCAAAGATTCTGCCGATATTTTGTGTAGTCCATGACCAAATTTTATATCACAAAATTCACTGGAATTCCAATACATGTAAACGCAAATTATTGCCAGTATACATACATATATAATACGTAAAGTTGATTGAAGTTACCTTAAACATATACCTTATATTTATAAATATGATACATAGAATCGTACACACACTTAATGCTATATTCTTAAGAACCATTTGAAATTTATGTGTAAAATGTCGATAAATTTCATACAGTACAGAATAGATAAATAGTTAAATAACCAAGTTTTGGACTCTATTCCAGGAAAAAGTAAAATATATAGAATTTTTTAATTTTTATACATTCGATGACGACTAAGAAATAATGCAATCACAATAAAGAAAAGTTTGACAATGTATTATTTCAGCCGACCGCCTAACACGAGTAATGTTTTTTGGCTGTATGTGTGTGTGTCTATGGGAATGATCGTTTATTTGTGCAATCATGTAGGCTAAACGGTCAGACGGACTTTAAAATAGAGGTAACATTGGATAGGACTTTTTTTTTCAATTATACTGATTATCAAAATACAGACAGTCGGATTGAGAACCTATTTATTTACTGCGTTTCTCTAATTTTATTAAGGAGATACATCTATAGATATAAAAAGTTATAAAACCTGATAGATATTGAAATTTATATATAAAATATTTTAAAAAAAACTACTAACACTATCCCATAGTACTTTGTGCGTTGCGCACGCAATTAAAAAAAAGGTTACATACTTAACTATTAAACAGATAAGTATAAACTTTATCTCAATATCAAGGTTAAATAACTTTAAATCCCTTACATACCCGCGGTAACTAGAGTTACCAAGTTTTTCTAAGAAATTCTTAGTGACCGTAACTAGTAGCTACTTAACCCATTCACTGGCGGCGATATAAGCGTGGTTGACATTCACCAAGCGCCTAGACTTAAACGTCTTAAGTACCCGTGGTAACCAGAGTTACCAAGCTTTTTCTTAGCAATCCTTAGTTACCGTTAAGGTAGTAGCTACTTAACCCACTGGCGGCAATATAAGCGCGGCTGACTTTCACCAAGCGCCTAGACTTAAACGTCTTAAGTACCCGCGGTAACCAGAGTTACCAAGTTTTTTAAGCAATCCTTAGTTACCGTAACCAGTAGCTACTTAACCCATTCACAGGCCCATTCATAAGCGTGACTGACATTCACTAAGCGCCTAGGTTTGATGTGTTAGATATTTTGTAAAAAACGAACGCTACATGGACGGCAACTACCTTAAATATTGGAAATAGCAAGTACGCAAAGGAGACTTACTTTTATTTATGAAAACAATTATTACTGCACGTATGGATTTTTGAAAATTTGCCTGCCTTAACCGGGAAGTAATGGGCCTTATAAGGAAGCTCAAAGTCACTCAGAGGGCTATGGAGAGGGCTATGCTCGGGGTTTCTCTGCGTGATAGAATCAGAAATGATGATATCCGCAGTAGAACTAAGGTTACCGACATAGCCCGAAGAATAGCCAAACTTAAGTGGCAGTGGGCGGGGCACATTGCTCGCAGGACTGATGGCCGATGGGGTCAGAAGGTTCTTGAGTGGCGTCCGCGGACCGGGAGACGAGCTGTAGGTACGCCTCGAACAAGATGGAGTGACGACCTTGTAAAGATCGCGGGAACGGGGTGGATGCGAAAAGCACTAGACCGGTCTGAGTGGAGAGCCTTGGGGGAGGCCTATGTCCAGCAGTGGACGTCTTTCGGCTGACATGATGATGATGAACCGAGAATCGAACTGTTCGAATATGACAAAACAATAAAGTCGTGTTCTTTAGGTAATTTAACTTTGTATGTGTTATATTATAGACATAAATTGTCACTATCAACCACCCTTTCGAACTGTGTGATAAAACACGACTTTGTTTTGTCATATTCGACCAGTTCGATTCCCATTTTTTCAAAAATCCAATAAAGCAGTACTTTTTGTTTTAAAAAAAAAGTAGGAGACTTTTATGCGAAAAACTTGCTATTTCCAATAATTAAGGTAGTTGCCGTCCATGTGGCGTTAATTTTTTCGCCCTATATTATTTTCGGTCGACGATGTCTGTGAGCAGTCTACGACAATCCTAAACATACTCGATTTTCGATAATAGCTAACTTATCGACTTTACTAAGACGTGGGCAAAGTGACAGCTGCGAATGCGTTAAGAACGCTTCGTCCGACCTACAACACTAACCATTCTAAATGCTTTTAACTAAATTGCTAATTCATTAATTCATTATAATTAAGATTCGTTTTTTTTAAAGTAATATTTTATATAACTGGAGTTAGGACTTTTGGTGGGAAATCGTAGTCCTAAAATCCATTGAGTCGCTATTTCCTATTTACTATAATCAGTGATCGGAATAGCTAGTGCAATTTCTCGGGATTTCGGTGCGTAAGCTTACTATGGATATAACTTAAATCCCGGATTTTCACTTTAAAACGTTTTAAAGTTTGTGTTTGGTTTAAAATAAATATCAGGGGACATTACACAAATTGACTTAGCCCCACAGTAAGCTCGATTTTTTTATTAATTTATAATTTTGACAATTATACTGCTAGTACAAAGTTGGTATTGACGAAATATGTATACACTTTCATTTCGACATTCTTGCAAAAAAAAACCTTATATAACCTTATATATACTTCAATCAATAACATGTCAAGAAAATATTCTGTGAAAGAATACGAATCCCGGAATCCCGGGTCTTATCCATATTATTTATAATGTTTGAGGTCATTCACCCGAACTTGCACTACCTATTCCGATCACTGACTATAATACATACCGCTTTGAATTTGACCTTCAGTATTTTAATATTTCAGAATTCATTTATTAATTAAACCGCTAAACCAATTTAAATTAATTTTAGTATGGAGGATATCTCTGCTGTGAAAGCGTTACAAACAAGCAAATATTAATAGGTATGGAATAACCGAACTAAAAATGTATTTAGTTCATTTTGAAATATGACCATACTGAAGGTCAAAATCAAAGTGTCATGTATTATAATAATTAGGAAATAGCGACTCCATGGATTCTACAACCACGATATGCCACCAAAATCCTAACCCTATATACAACCTAACGGATTCCTAAAATGGAAACATACGCAATTAAATATCTAAATCTTGATATAAACGTAAGAAGATTACTTGATACGAGGGATACTTTTCTAAAGATAGTTTCCATATCCACATATGCTGACACGCCCACATAAGAATGAAAAGGGATAGCTTCATGTGCTTCCGCACGAAGAACGTGAGATAAATATAGTTTGAGCGCGCATTGAGCCCACCGTCATTAAAATAATTGCTGTTTACTTTAAAACCACAACATTAATTCACAAGAAATCCTATACATTAACATTAAAGGAGTTCCATTACTCACGCACTGAACTATACTGCCCTCCTAAGCAAAAATGCAATAACTAAATTCAATAGCCAAAGCAGATTCAACTCTCTTCTGTTTGTAACTAGGTTGCAATTTCTACAGGATGTTTTGTCTGAGATATCGCCATTATGCTTAGTAGGGCAGTATACGTGACGTTATCTACAGAGTGACTGGAAATTCGCCGTATTCCTTGAAATGGGTTATTCTACAGCTTTGTAATGATTTAAGTCCAGTCAACCAGGGGTCAAAAACATAAAGTGCGTTCCATATTTTACTACAACGCTTCCCGCGTTTTTTTTGAAACGATGGAGCTTAACCGCGGACATTTCTGGTATTATTATTAATTGTAAAAAAATAAATTAAAATTAATTTTAAAATGTCACAAATTGTACCTTTTTAGAAAGCTTTTGACAAAACTATTCCTGTAATTTGTACGCGAAGTGCTGTAATTTATTTTTTAGTAATGCTCTAATGTGTTCCAAAATTTGGAAAAAAAAATACTAGAACTTCTAACTTCAAATCCTTTTATTTGTAAAGTTTTGCATTGTTTTGGCGTATTTTTAATTTTTTGGAATGAGTAGTTCATTGGGTATTTGAAAAATGGTTTTTTTATTTCTAAATGACGCAGTTTTTACACAATTACTAGGCTTAGGTCGAAAACGCGTATTTAACTTTTTTTTATCTAAAAACGTGAATAACTCGAAAACCGATGAGTTTTGACCCCTGGTTGACTGGACTTAAATCATTACAAATGAGCTGTAGAATAACCCCTTTCAAGTTTACGGCGAATTTCCAGTCACCCTGTATGAAAAGGGACCTTATTGTCGATGGCGCTTCCGCCATTATTAACGATGCTCCGATATAAATATAACGTCGCGTGACGCAGTGCGGCGTAAGCGCCATCCACAATAAGGTCCCTTTACATAGATAATGGACATATAGTTCACATAAATGTACATATATATCACCAACCTATCTCATATTAACCTAGTCCGAAACTAAGCTCCAAGCTTGTAATGTAGACAACGATATACATATAGTAGAAAATATTTAAAATCACGATTTCCACTTGAGAACTTATCTGCGATGAATGGCATTGTTATCTTTTGTTCTATGTGAAGTGTGTCCTATTCCAATTTGAACCTTATTCTATAGATTGTAAAGTTGTAATTCATATTCCATCTTGTGTTATTAATGCTTTTCATTTTGTAAAGCTAATTTGCGGTTGGGTTTAACAAAAGATAACAATGCCATTCATCGCAGATAAGTTCTTAAGTGGGAATCGTGATTTTAAATAGTTTCTACTATACTTAGAGACATTAAATACTAGAGATGGGCCGACTACGGATTTTGCCGACTGGCCGACTAGTCGGCAACGCCGATCGTAGGATTTTGCTAAGTTCGGGTGAACTCGGAAAAGTTCGTTTCGCCCATGTTTTGACCAGTTTTGTTTACGTTTATTCTGCACGACAAAAAAATTATTAGAACCCTAATTATAGTATTAAAACGAACTACCTAATGCTTTTTATAACTATGTCGAAAAGAAAATCGCGTTTGTGGACATTTTTTGTCGATTTTTCCTACAGGCAATAAAGTGTCGAATATTCGGCATTTTTTGACGACTAATCACCGACTAGAAATGATGCCGAATAGTCAGTCGTCTTTCCCGACTAATCGTCGATTAGTCGGCCCATCTCTATTAAATACTTATACAGAGTGTCCCAGAAACCGACGTCAACCCGCCTAGGGCTGATAGAGCAGCTAAAAATCGATTTAACCCCTACGTATGTTCAGCGATTTTTACTAGTTTCGGAGATATTGATCATTTTAATCTGAATTTTTGTAATTTTCCCTTATTCAGTGGTATCTTAGATAATTAGTATCGTTACGAATCAGCGAAGTTTTAAACCTAAATTCCCGTTTCTGGGACACCCTGTATATATAGAGTATCATATACAAGACTCAAGAACAAATAGTCGTGTTTATTACTCGAATATTTGACCTTTGGGATCGAACTGAGGACCTCTCGGACAAATAATCTGCACAACTTTTAAAACTGATGCAGTTCATGAGTATATATTAATAAACAAATATCAAGGCAAGGTGCTTTCTTAAGCTATATATAAGGCTTGTACTATGGGTAGTAGATAAGGATATACTATTTATAGATAAATATATAGAAAACAGAAACATACGTAAAAAAATACGTCAATTTATGGACAGGGAACGATTTAAAATCGACCTACATACAGTACAATTTTTTTAATTTAAAATATTAAAAAACAACAGACAAAATGCTTTTTTTAAACTGGCCGCTGTAAAGAGTTTGTGCACTATTCATTGACCGTTGGACATTTGAAATGCGTAAAAATGCTACAGCATCCATTATAACCTCGTAAGGCCCACAATACTACAAACAGGGAGTTTTTTGTGAGTGCGACTTTGAATCTACCATCAAGGCAATAAAGTTGAATTACGTTTGTTCGATACCATTTTCAGTTAATGAACATAGGAAAATATACCTTATTGTTATTGCAACACAGTTCAAATTAAATTGCCTTGAGTATGTACATATTGCACACTGGGCCTTGCGAAGTTAAAATAAGATAACTTGACTATATTATTAAAAATTGGCAATACAAAAGAACGCAAGTGCCATAGGACATGCATTGAAATTCTATCTTTATTCTCTAAAGAGAAAGGACAGATATTAAAGTAAATAGCAGATGTCTTTTAAAGTCTGTAGATTATCTAAAACGAATGCTAAAATGGTCCTTATAACTTTGAATACGGCAACGACTCAGACGCAATGCAGCTACGATATAATAACCAAATACCGTAAAACGGGGTGAGTAGGGACAACCTAAAATAAGTCGTAACGTGTTACAAATAAGAACTATTATTAAATGGACAATAACGTTACGTCTATTGGAAATAATTTCAGTCTTATAATCAGTAACATATGCTTCATTTTAGGTTGTGTCCCTACTCACCCCTTAATCCCTACTCACCCCGTTTTACGGTAGCAATTCCATGAGAAAAAACCCTTACGAAATTGTATAGGTTGGCAAAAGAGGTTACGGTAGTGACGAATAGAATACTGTGTTTGCATTTTATATTTAAAAATATATTTAATAGGGAATATTCATGTTTTTCACAGCTAATTTATATAACAGAATTAAGAAAAATCATTTTTTGAATTGCTACAAAAATAACCAAGATATAAGCCAACAAAGATTTGTTCCTATTTATTTCTAGCAAAACATAATTTAACATGACGTCACACGGCGTATCGGACCTCTTTAACCGCTGTCTAATTAGCAGTTTAACCTCGTAAGGCCCATCATACTAAAATCAGACAGTTTTTTGTCAGTGGGACTTTAAATCTACCATCAATGCAACAAAGTTCAATTTCGATCGATCGACAATGCCATTTTCAATTTATGAAGAAAGGAACAAAAAACTTTATTCTTATTGCAATACAGTTCAAATTAAATTGCCTTGGTAATATGTTATATGGTACATCTATTGCACACTGGGCCTTACTAGGTTAAAACGCTTGTATCATCCGTGTTTCTTGACCGATTTTAATTTAAATTTCACTTTTGGTGATCTCTTTTACGGTATTTTCATATTTTGTTGAGAAATGCGATTTAAAAAATACATGCATATTCCCTATTAAAAATAATATTAATAACAGCTCCTGCGCCTCTATTCTAGGCGGTAAAAACGATATCGTAGTTTGCCTGTAATGGTATTGTTATGAGGTCAGCCGCCATTACTGACAAGAAAATAAGAGCTATCAAAACGTTGACAATTCGATAACAGCCCCCTATTTCACCATCCTGACAATGACAGGTGACAGGTGACATTGCAGTGTACATGGCGCAGCTAATGTATCAGCGTGTTAACTTTGCAATGTATACCGAATTGTCACCTGTCACATGTCATTGTCAAGGTAGTGAAATAGGGGGCAGATCAAATACGATATTGTTTTTACCGTCTTGAATAGAGCCCCTGTTCTAGAACTTCCTTTCTAAGCTTTATTTAAAAAAAAATAGCATAAAAATGTCAATACATAAAAATTACCAAAATCTCTGAATTTACTTTACCATTGCAACATTCGCCGTTTATAAGGACCCTAAGTGATATTAAATATAGGTAAAAATACACGAATACATAAGTCTTGAACACCGGAAAGTTTAATCTTATACTAAAAAGGAATCAGCCTTAAATAGTAGAGTAGGTATACTACTGTATTAAAAAAAATACGCGGTCGCAATTGAAGTCATCTCTAGAGAAAAATAACCATTATTTTCACTTTGTACCAAGTAACGGTAAGCATGACAAAAATATCTTGAAAAATAAACGCCTTGTTCGGAGTTAAATTGGCATCATGATCCAATTTTTTCCAACTCATATTTGTATTATAAAACGTATTTTTTGTGAAAGTATGGACAAAACGTGTGACAGCGAATTTCATGTACGGTCACGGAAGTTAATTTACTACCCATTTCAAAGAAAATCTGCTTGAAGAAGTAATTGTCAATAGAGATGTCAAGTCATTTGTAATTGACAGGAGACTCAACCTTATTGCTGCAGAATGTCAGACTGACTTTGGACCTAAGGTGGGTACCAAATTAAATTCCTTGACTGTACAGTTTTTTTTAAATTACAAATACCTATGCAATACCAAGATTTAACAATAATGTAGTTTGAGGAAAAAACACAAAATCCCATTTTAAACGTACGGGTAAGATCTGACATACATTTAATAGCTTCTTACGAATAAGTTTTGGGGCATATTAAAACACTAATAGGTAAAAACACCCAACGCAATTATGATACGTAAATGTATATTGTGTAACATAATAGCGTTATATACGTCGTCAGACTTGGGGATATAGAACATTCTAGAATACTGTTCCAATAAAATGGTAACGTACTACGTAAATCATCGAAAGTCACATTGGAAGTTCGTTTGAGTTTCGATGATTTGCGTAGGGACCATATCGTCCCTTTACTTTCTCAACCTCGTATCTGATCGAATAGTTAGATAGGAAAAGCACTCATGTTCCCTAAAGAATAAAGATTACTTTCCTATCTAACTATTGGATCAGATAAGAGGTTGAGAAAGTAAAGGGACGATATGTAAGAGTTAGAATTTATCAATATATCTACAGAAAGTAGAAATTCATAATCGAACGTTATTTATGTTATTTTGTGTCTTATTATTATGGATCAGAAATTCGGATAGATATTTACCTAAAGTTGACAAAATCCCGGAAAAAGTTAGGCAAGTATGGCTTCGGCTTCTTAAAAAATATTATTTTATTAATACAAGTTCCGGGATTCGGGGATTCTGCAAAACGTTTATATTTCTTATTTTACATTTAGAATACTTTACGTCCATTTGCTCCTCAAACTTCGTTAGTTCAACAAGTTACAGGCAAATTAAACAATATTTAGTAAATCAATACATATAAAATACCTTCAAATAGTAAATTTAAATATTTAAATGTGAATTTATAGTGGCGAAATTTATTTATTCGGGAATTCCGGGGAATTTATTAATAAATTAAAATAGAGTCCGCTTCCATACAACATTAAAGTTTAGGTAAATATCTAACCGAATTGTCGATCCCTGCTTATTTATACAAGGTAGGAAAACTTTAGCCGCCCAAAAGAAAAAAGCAGTAAGGAACATGGATTCCCCCACGCGTTTAGCCTTTTCGGTTTGGACGACTGTATTAATTCAGGGGTTAATATACCTTATTGCTGTACTATATACATCAACCTCATTCATGGGGCGTTCATATACAGTAATATACAGAGCCTAAATTTAAATAAACGAGAACGAGAAAGGCTTATATCGTCCCTTTACTTTCTTAATCTCGTATCTGATCGAATAGTTAGATAGGAAAAGGACTCCTGTTCCCTAAAGGATAATGACTACTTTCCTATCTAACTATTCGATCAGATACGAGGTCTAGAAAGTAAAGCGACGATATCTCGTGGTTTCGTACGTCGTACGCCATTTCTACCATACGGGTTAATTTCAAAAAGTTGGTATACTTCAGTAAATCATAATTGGAAAAAGTACAATTTTCCAATGCTTTTTTAATACGAATTGTGTTTTCGGTGCACAATTGTTTTTTTTATTAATTACTATAGATAGGTAATTAGGTATTTTTTTACACCAAGTTGTGGCATACTTAACTACACGGAAAGAGCTTAGTTATAGATATATACATAATAATTATTGAAAAGTATTGCAGACACGTGATTTTTTTCCACAATTAAAGACTTTATTTAGACGAAAGAACTTCACTTTTTAAAAATAATAAGGACGCATGCGCAATTTGAGAGTCAGAGCAAATTCAGCCCTCTATCTTAAGAAATAAGGTTACTTACATACGTGGCTCGATGAGACATGCGCCCTTTTTTCTCAGGGCAGTATTGTAGTTGAACAAATTTAAGCGCGATCGTCCCGCGGGGGTCTTGTTGGGGGAGGAGAAGGGCCGCAAGTACGCGTACCTCCCCTCCCCGCTACACAACCCGCCCCCCATCTTCGATTATAATTAATATATTACATCTCGTGTAAGTTGAAATTTACGAATTGTAAATTCCGATGAATTTTTAACATAAACTTTTATTTGAGTTTCGGATTAAAAAACCTAGAAAATAGCACCATACAATTAATTTTAACGTAATAATCAACCAACGGAACACATTTTGATGAAAAAGTCACGTGACGCAAATGAATACAGGCAAATCAATTAAGCCTTGCGTTCGCGTGTTCAATTCGAATCATTCGCAGTTATATTATCCACATTCATGCAAGGAAAAATATATTGTACACCTCTTCAGGGCCACCATACAACCTCTAATACCTCGTATCTTCATATTTCGTGACGTACAATTTTAAACTCAAACATCAAGAGAATTAAGTTCAAACTCATTCATCTCGAAATATCAGATACGAGTTTTTTCTAAAGTAGTAACGATATTGTGAATATCGTAGTCAATTTTCTAATTCGATCGTCAGTCATAAAAACAAAGGAAAATCCATTTCACAATACATTTTCACAATATATTTTCCAATGCAATTTTTCGAATTTACATGAAAGCGGCAAAATTTAATCGACTTACGTGTACATAATTTATAAATAGCCACTTACTTATAACCATAGTCTAATACATTTCATTCGAAATTAGAGAAGATACCCTTGTAAAATCTAAACTGTGTCAACTCCGTCGAGTTGACACCGTGCCGTACTAAACGTAGGCACGAAGGCTCCTAAGTTGCATTACGTGGTCCCTAGAAATTATGCTTAACACAAATTGTAACGTATTTACGAAAAATCGCCTCTGTTCGACAATGAAAGATATAAAAGAAAACACATCGAACTGACTGGCCGGGAGGGACGGAGCTATTCGCTAGAATAAGAGATGTGACCTCTCTAACTGTCTCGACTATAAGTCTGTGGGGCATAAAGTATGTACAAGTCGACGCACGTAAAAAGAGCCCTGAGCGCAGTGCACAAATTACAGACCAAATTGGAGGGGGCAACGGGGGGACTGTAAACCGCTCCGCTTTGCTGCCACGCTATTGGTTTGTCAGTAGACAACATGCGCAAACATATCCCCTCCACTAGTCGCTCGGAGCTCTTTTTTCGTCGCTCAGGTTCACTTTGTGCATATTCCCATCTCGTCCACATTCTCATCTCTGCCACATTCCCATGTCGTCCACATTTCCATCTCGTTCACATTTCCATCTCGTCCACATTCCCATCTCGTCCATATTCCCAATAACTATTGAACAACCGAGTGATCGAATTGATATCGAACAGCCCTACAGTCCTAAGTTAGGTTGTAGACAAGATAGGAATGAGGACGAGTTGGGAATGTGGACTAATTGGGAATGCGGACGAGTTGGGAATATGGACGAGTTGGGAATATGGACGAGACAGGAAGTGGACAATTTGGGATTGATATCTGGACGAGTTGGGAATGTGGCCGAGATGAGAATGTGGATGAAATGAGAATAAGAAGAAAGTGAACCTGAGGGCCGATTTTTGACTATCGAGCGCTCGAAAGTTTCACTCGGAAGTCGTATTTGTGAAACCGTATTTTTGAAATTACGAGCGATAGAAAATTTAAAGACGAGTGGTCCACACCATTCGTCTTCAATTCTACCGCTCGTATTTCGAAAAAAAGGTTTCGAGAATTTGCTCACTTCCGAGTGAAACTTTCGAGCGCTCGAAAGTCAAAAATCGGCCCCCTGAGCGTTTTACGTTTGTCGACCTGTATTGAATTTTTCCCTACTTTTAGAGTAACCGATAATTTGATCACTGGGCGGTCACTACATTAAATGCTAAGATTCTAAAATCAAATTATTAGTAAATTATACTAGTAAGTTCAATGTCGAATAGAGGCTGGCAGGTTATGCCGTTGGCTCGGTGGTTGCACTACTGATTGTTAAGCTGGCAGTCGCTGGTTCAAATAACCAAAGTAAATTTCTCAAAATAATATTAACAGTTTCTGAACAGTGATCGGCAAATCTTGTTTTTTTATAAGACACGAGTGACAAATATCCAGTTGCGAGAGCAACCAAAAAATCCCTAATTTTTGTTTCTCCTAACGCATCGTCTGTCCGAATTATGGTTTGTCATAAACTTATTTTCAGCTGAGTCAGATAACTTTTCGAGTTGTCCAAAACTTCTAATTAGGTTAGGTTAGGATATTATAACAACACAAAAAAAACAGATGAATATGGCTTTAGGATAAGCGAAAATTCGGAGAAATGATGCATTAGGACAAATGACGATTATAGATTCGAATAAAGACCTGTTATTAAGAAGCTTGGAGTACTACACATATTTGGAATAGAGCTTCAATCAGCTGATTTCCATCAAAGCACAAAACATCAGTTGAGTTTAGTTTTGAGAAATAAACTTCGGCCACTATAAGTGACATCTATAAATATAAAAAATATTAGCAGGTACGGTACACGAAACTACGCAATATCAATTCAAGCAAGACCTTTTTCGCTAACGAAATTCTAACGTTTTCGGAAACGAAAAGGAAAGTTGCAATATATATATACTTTGTGAACACATTGGAATAATATTAAATTATTACATAGATTCATGTACAGGATTTGTTCATCTGGGCATTATAGCAGACCTTAATGAAGTCAACAGGAGCCCCGCAATGCGGAGCTCCTATTTCTAAGTTATTTTAGCCAGTTTACCATAATTCACATAGATGAACTACGCGTTATCCCTTCTTTTTTATATAGAGATGTCACAAACAGCGGCAAAATTTAAAACAAATGCTCGGAACCTGATATACGGCTCAAAATCGGCCGGCAGTGCGCCGCTAGCCACGACCTAACCTAAAAAACGGGACCATCCGCATCTTAGAAGCCTTACTCCTTACACTATCGACTCAACGTATCCTCAGAACTGCCTGACAGACGCCGGGCAGTCGCAGTCTCGTCCCCATCGCTATGAGGTTTGCATCCGTTAGTTTTTGGTGCCCGCTTCTTATACATAATGTCCCATATGTGGTGCACTATCAGATCGATAGCCACTGCAACAAAAATTTACTTTAGAACTCGATAGTACGTAGAGCAGCTACATGAGACATAGCCGCTGCAATTTTTTTTATTAAATATCGGGATACACGTCAAGGGCATTCAAGTGGACTTGGATTTGTGATGTTTCGATAAGACTGCACCGAGGTTCCAGTGGCGCCCTCATTACTAAGGCCCGGAATTTTGGGGGTGACTTTTGACAAGTTGTAGGGAGTGAACACCGCTGTTTATCGCTGTTATCGATAAATCGATAGGTTATTTATTTATTTATGTCTTTATTAAATAAAACCTCAAATTTTTACGTACTCTTTTCGTCGGTCGATGATGAAAAAAGTTCGAAATATTGGAAAGTTTCCGTTTAAATAGCTTGATTGAAATCTACCCTAATCTAACCTAAACTTTATATCTATTCTCAAGTTATAAAATATAAATGTTTCGAAATTATTCTGATTTATACTAATAAAGCTATTTAAACGGTTTAAACATTCCGATATTTCGAACTTTTTTCATCATTGACCGCTGAAAAGAGTACGTATTATCAAAAAAAATTAGGTTTTATTTAATAAAGACATAAATAAATAAATAAACTATCGATTTGTCGATAACATCGATAAACACCGGTGTTCTCTCCCTACAACTTGTCAAAAGTCGCCCCCAACATTCCGGGCTCTACTCATTTCTATTATTGTGTTTTCTAATAAAATAAAGTATCATCTCCCCAGCGAAGAGTGGTTTTTTGTTGTACACAATGGATAGCATACAGTGGTGGCCACATAATTAGGGACACTTGTTTTTTTCCCATACAATTGCCTACAAATATGACTTTTCAATTTTGACCACCATTCAAAAAGTTCTAAACTAATTTAATATTTGGTTACACTCATCGTTCATTAATGAACTAAGGTTTAAATGTATGTACAATTCATCTCTGTTGAAAACGGATCTTTCATTTTATAAGGATTTGAAAAAATAAATACCTCGCGTTCATACAAAGTTGTAAAACTTTGTATGGACGGGTCAGCACTAAGTTTTTAAATCCCTATAAAATATAAGGTTCGTTTTTAACAGTAGTTCATTGTAGATAAATTTAAACCTTAGTTAATGATCTAAAGTAAATTGTATTTAGCAATAAAATTGGTCAAGAACTTTTTGAATGGTGGTCAAAATGTAAAAGTCATATTTGTAGGCAATTGTATGGGAAAAAAACAAGTGTCCCTAATTATGTGACCACCACTGTATATGACAAGGTTTAATGAAATTTAACATTTGTGTAGGTAACTTAACGGAAAAAGTGGCTACTTATTCCGTTAAGTTACTCACTCAAAGTTCAATTGTCATTAACTTGTATCATGTACACTATAAATTGCGTATTCGCAACAAAAAACAATTCTTCGATTCCTGACAATACTTTATTAGAAAACAATAATAGTATTGACAGCGCCGAAGGAAGGTCGGCGTCCTCTTAAATAATGTTTATATTTTGAACTAAAACAGCTTTTTTATTAATCTTTTTTCAAGCTGCTTAATTTGTTGCTGTATAGTAAAAAAAAACCTCGTAAGGCGAGTAAGAATGAACATATACAGGCTGATCAATTTCGCGAGCTACGTGCTTACGAGTAGTGTATACAGGGTGTCTCAGAAGTAATAACTTTCACGCTAAGAGGTGATAGAGTGAAACAGGTCTATCTTCTTATTTTAATTCATTACATCACAATATATGGAACTGCTGTAATGTCATTATTTTGCAAACACGACCTTCATAGCAATGGAAGTAACGTGTTTCTTTTGTAAGGCAATAACGACTAATAATAACGATAAATGGTTATTGAGTTAGAAACAATACAATGTAACTACTGCCTTAGTAACAAACATTGACTTGACAAGGGGAAGACTAACTTAAAAGGATGATGCCAGGGTTCCTATGACATCTGGTCACCCTGTGTGTTATACATCGTTAGTTAGGTATTTTAAAGATTAACTCAAATTAATATGGCGCTATTTCCAAATCTTAGCGAATTCAGAATAGGAAATATTCATAACTTTTTTTTCACAGCTTCACACACAGATTCATGTAACAAACAGTTGAGAAAAAACATGAATAGCTATAATAATAGCCAGGATATAAGCCCACAAAGATTTGTGCCTATCTCTTTCTAGCAAAACAGAATTTAACATGGAGTTTATATGGCCGACGGGTTACTCCTGTCTAATCGCTGTCTAATTAGCAGTTTAAAATGCTTGTATGATCCGTATTTCTTGGCCGATTTGAATTTTAATTTCACTTTTGTTGATCTCCTCTACGGTTTTTTCATATTTTGTTGATGATGATGATGGCGATTTAAAAATCCATGCAAATTCTCTATTATGCTTTACTAAACATTAAATTCTTGCAGTAGCCAAAAACAATGTAAACAAATATAAAATGTAAATTTTAACCCCCTTACTAATAAACGTTGAGTAACGGTGGTATAGCAATACAATGTTTTGTCCTTATCTGTCATTGTGACATTTGAATTTGACAGATAAGGCGAAAACATTGTATAGCTATACCACCGTTACTCAACGTTTATTAGTAAGGGGGTAACAAATGAACTTGGCGCCATAGTAACTTTTATTCAGCTTAAAAACAACTAACACATATAGCTATTGGAATTTGGCACCATTATTTGCATCACCTTTGGTCTGCTATCTCCTAAAGCAAAAGTAAAATCTCTGAGACAATGTATACCTTACATCCTTACATTTAAGGTCCAGGAATGCTTTACCTTGCGGCCAGGCTATGCCGAGCTGTTGAGTTAACTGAGCGAGTAGGTAATTTAAATTGTTGCATTGGCTATGACTCTGGTGCTACTTACCGATACGACTTAAAAATAAAATATCATATTAGTAGTTTGTGACTGGTGCATAATGAGAGGCATTAATACACGAGTGTGGTTTTATGAAACGAGCCAAAAGGCGAGGTTCATAATAAGCTCACACGAGTGTTTTAATGCCTGATTATGTGTACAGTCGCATACATAACTTTATCTACATGCATATCATAAGTTTCTACAATATGTGAGAAACCTGTATTTGTGGTTGCCCTGTATCTTAATGTTCAAATTAAAGTATCGGTCATACTTTAATGACATGCAATACTTTAATGTTAACATTAAAATACTACCACAGATACAGGTTCCTTAATATAGGCTATTTGCTTGTCGTTTCTGAACATATTGTAGGGAAGTTATGATATGGATGTAGATAAAAAATATTAAACAACTATGTCGTTATTAATAAACATGGAGTAACCGTGGAGTAGCTAAGCCACAGAATAAGAACATATAGCATAGAAACCGGACTATAAGACGTACTTTGCGTCAGCTATCTTTCTCTACTTTTTATTAGATTACGTATTATATGAGAAAAAAGGAAACAAAAAGTGGGCTGTTTTTTCTTCTTTAACTGTCATTGTCACAAGGTTTTACACAGGGACTTCTTTGTGCTTCCTATAGGAAGGATTTGTCTTTCCTTGTCTATAGGTCCAAATACTATAGGTGCTTATAGGTCCAAATCACGCCTTACTTGTGACGATGTATCAAATAACGAAAGAACAGCTATAGATTCATCTCTTTCCAACTTACTATGAAAACCATAAGTAAAAAGAAGTGAACCATAATGTATTTTCTGCTTATTTAGTACGGTTTCTATTCCTTTAGTCTTTCTTCTGTGAGCTAAGCCATGCTTTGATCTATCGATAAAGACAAAGCAGTTTATTATTAAGGGCACTAGTGATTTCGATCCTCGAAGTTGACTTTGCGGAGTAGCGTCAATGTACGAAACAAAAAGTAGTGGGGCGCGACTTCGTGGATTGAGAACACCATAACACACAATTAATATACATCTCCACTTACATTTTATCCAATATTTAACATACAAATCAATATATATCAAGAAGACGGCAAAATTAAAGACATCTCTTTTTCTCTCTAGTTAGGTAGCTCTACTGAAAACGGCGGTGAGACTCTAACCCCTTATTCATCACGCCCAAATAACCTATTTTAGTTAAAGTATTCCTTGTTCCTTTCTGTCAAATTCAATTGCAATAATGAGAGAAAAGGACTGAGCTTACTTCAATAAAATACATGACATGATATATGAATAAGTTGGTAAAAGTATAATTGTGCTAAAAAAGCTTCTATAAACAACTTTATAGTTAAGTTTTATACGGGCAGTGCTTATTTTTACATATTAAAACATATGTTTTTATTATATTTTTTTTAAATATTAAAACTTTGGTAAATAATGTTGAATACTTCATAGACTCCAGTAAACATCACGCTTCGGTCTTCAACATTTCTCTAGCCGTTTAAACACGAGCCAAGTGTGAAGTACGTTTCGTATGGCAATGGGGGCATTCAGGCAAAAAGAAACGTTTTTTTTTTTGTGGGTAGAATGCTAGAAATAATTATATTTTTAATTATATACTCTAAGAGTTAAATAACTAACAATAGGAACCGCTTTATTTGTTCATATTCTATCAGAAAAATCCTCACAATTTATCAGCTCGGGTGTAAAGGACTACACAAGTACTGGGGACAGGGGAAGTCGACTTAACTCGTAACAAAAAGGTTATATACATAACCTGAGTATACTAGACTTAAACCCTTTTTCACTTGATCTTCAGGACACTTATCTGCCCGGGTATATGGCATAAAATTTATTGTCCGAAACTGTTTTAGCATAACAGACTTGGCATAATCGGTTTTCGCCGAATGGTAATGTGGCAGAAACCTTATATAGCATAATTTGTAACATCCCGAAAATGAGTTAGTCCGAAACTTTTCACGCCGAATGTATAGTTATCCCGAATTTTGTTTTCGCATATTTTTTCTCCAGATTAAACGGACAATATTTTTTTTATTTTTTGTGTAATCCTGGTAGAATAGAGTAGGTTAGGTTAGGTTTATATTATAACTTTTCAAAAAATTCAAAGGTATCAGTAGAATAACAATTATGCGAAATTAGTATTCTGCGAAATCATACATTCGGACCATTTATGTATTCGGACTAACGAAATTCTGCGTAATCAAACTATGCGAATGTAGATTCTGCGAATGTAGAATATAGATTATGCCACAAAGAATTATTACTTACAAAATTATGCCACAACAGGGTGAACCTATCTGCCCTCCTAAGCCAATAGGCAGTATTTCAGATAAAACTCCTGCAGCAATATCCACCTCATTACTAACGGAAGAGAATTCAAACTGCTTTGGTTATTGAATTTGGGATACTGCGTATTTGTTTGAGGGCAGAATTTAAGTTAACCTCGTTAAGGTTTGACCTCTCTACTAAAATATTTCAAATCTTGGTAATATAGAACAAGCTTCTTGTGAAATAAAATAATTCAAAACTTTATACTGATTTTAATCCTTAGAAGGAACGAGACTTTGCTCATATTAAGGTACTTCCACACCAATGCTTAAAAACGGTGTCGGTACGGAATCGCAGTGACGCATCGTATGCGTACCGTTTTTGACGCATGCTCCCCACATCGCTGCTTAACGGTGCGTCAAAAACGGCGCCATGTTGTTACTACGACCCCGTCTTTTGTTTACGCAACGTCACCGTATTTTACGCAGCGGTGTGGAGGGCATGCGATAAAAACGGTACGGATACGATGCGTCACTGCCATTCCGTACCGTCTCCGTATTTTAAGCACCGGTGTGGTCGCACCTTTATATATGAGAAAATATCTTTGTCTGTTTGTTCCTTCTTCATTGTTAAACTCCTCGACCGTTCGTCATGAAATGTGGTACAGTCAAGTTTATAGTTATGTGTACACTGGAGTACCTTGTCTATTTAATGTCATGTTTACACTGCCATATATGAATTGTCACAGCGATTAAAGTGACAAGGTACTGAAGTGTACACATATTTATGAACTCGACTGTACAGAGATACTTGGAAGCCGGGAGATGGACTTAGGATACTTGTATCTATGAAAATTGGACAGTTCACAAAGGGAATAGCGACAAAAACTATTTCTACGTAGATGGAGATGTATCTAGACATTCCCTATCTTAGGATTGGAAATTGTTGCCAACACTGAAGACTACGAAGGATTTAAACATAAATTACATTACAGATATTTTCACTAATATTACATTGTTTGCTTAAGGTAGGTAGATAACGCCTTTTCATGCTAATTTCTTGCAGTGCTGAAATGGTACATTAATTTTTCTCGAGTCCCTTTTAATTTTGAAAAATAAAAAAAACTTGATTGTATGTTCACAGTGACCAACCCTGTCAAATTAAGGGTAAACTGCATCACACCATCATTTATTAAAAGCGAACATTGACAAAAACCCAACGAAAATATCCACATATTTGTGAAAATTGAACACCCACTACAAAAATATATTTTTCTCAAAAATGTCTGGAAATGTTGACATTACTATCTACATATTGAGACGCGAAGGACATAGTTTACTGACAGATCTCAAATTAAAAAAAAAACATTGCGTGCTCGCTACACAAGCCCACAATGTTGCGTACAAATTCCATTACTATCTAGCTTGTAACTTTTTAAAAAGTGAAAAACCCCATAATAAAATGAGGGCACAAGTCTTATACATCCAAATTTTATTCGAAACATAACTTTTTTATCTGTGTCTGGAATACCTTTTGTTTTTTTTAAAAACAAAGCTTGCAATTCTCCTTGTCATAAACAAAAAGGCGGTAAAGAGTGATAGTTTTTTCACATGAAGTTTGTTTGTATGCAATTAAAAAAAGCGGCCAAGTGCGAGTCGGACTCGCCCATGAAGGGTTCCGTGAAAGGTAAAATGCGGTTTACGATTTATAACGTATTAAAAAAAAACTAATTATTAGATCTCGTTCAAACCAATTTTCGGTGGAAGTTTGCATGGTAATGTACATCATATATTATTTTTACATTTATCATTCCCTTATTTTAGAAGTTACGGGGGGGGGGACACACATTTTTCCACTTTGGAAGCGTCTCTCGCGCAAACTATTCAGTTTAGAAAAAAATTATAATAGAAACCTCAATATCATTTTTGAATACCTATCCATAGATACCCCACACGTATGAGTTTGATGAAAAAAAAATTTTTGAGTTTCAGTTCTAAGTATGGGGAACCCCAAAAATTTATTGTTTTTTTTCTATTTTTGTATGAAAATCTTAATGCGGTTCACCGAATACATCTACTTACCAAGTTTCCACAGTATAGGTCTTATAGTTACGGAATAAAGTGGCTGTGACATACGGACGGACAGACGGACAGACATGACGAATCTATAAGGGTTCCGTTTTTTGCCATTTGGCTACGGAACCCTAAAAATGAGTTCAAGCGATGAAGATTTTACTCCAACACAAATTTTTACTCGCAAGCTCGTCCGTTTAATACAATACTCGGCCCGCAATTGCCTACTTCCATGCCTAGGAAATAATGTACTATTTATTACAAATTCAGTATGTAAAGGCGTTAGCTTACTCCCTTAGGCCCGCTTGCACGTAAATGTTAACCCAAGGTTAACCCCAGGTTAACTGGTTAATTTGTTAAAACTGACAGTTCTTATATGAATCTGACATTCTTTAATAATTTAAACTGGGGTTAACCTAGGGTTAAATTTACGTGCAAGCGGGCATGAGCGTTAACTTTCATGTCCCATTAAAAAAATATCAAGCTCACTCACCGAAATTATCGGCTCCTCTCGGAATGATGACGTCAGCAAACTTCTTCGTCTGAAATCGAAAGTTGCAACTCTATACAAACTGCAAACCACGGCTGCCATAAATTGAACTCTAACTTCAAGCGGTAGTAGCAAGTTGGAGATCAAGATACGCACCTTTAGAACAATAATGACCTAATTCAAAATTTGTGCTTTCAAACTTCGAATCATAAATTTATTATCATAGAGACCTAACTCGAAATTTAAAATTTCTCAATTAGATCACTATTGTTCTAAAGGTGCGAATGATAGTTAGTTACACAATAAGGGACGCTTGTATTTTTCCTTTACAATTGCCTACAAATATGACTTTTTAATTTTGACAAATAATAAATAATCTTAACCTATTTCATTTTTAGTTACACTTATCGTTAACTAATAAACTAAGGTTTAAATGTATGTACAATTTATCGCTGTTGAAAACGAATCATTTTATAAGGATTAGAAAAAAAATATTTTTGGTGTTCATATAATATGGATGCGTCAGCACTAAGTTTTTATATCCCTTTAACCTCCTAAGGCCCACCATATAATGATATTTGTCAATGGAATACGAATCAATTATGAATGAAATAATAGTAGTAGTGCATAAAACGCACCATTTTACGCGAGACGTTTATCCATCCAAGCGAGCTTGCGAGCGAGAATGGATATAAAGTCGAGTGTTAAATGGGTTTTATTTTACTCAAATATAATAATAATAAATGCGACAAAATAAAAATTATAAGTTTATTTCATGAAGTCTTATTGTGTACTTTGGCTGTTGGTATCCTTGCCTTGGTCTTATAATACTAACGAAACGAAATAAAATAAAGAGGTTATTCTATGAAATTAAAGTTATTCGTGTGGCTGTTGGACCTATTACCTTCGCCTTCGACGAAGATTTTACTTTATGCACTAGAGCATAAAAAGCGACTTTATGTCGCCTACACTACATAAAGACGGACTTTTGGAGCATGAGAAGTGAAAAGTAAATTTTCTGATTTGATCATTAGTCATAAAAAAAAATCGCGATTTTTGGACGAGTCATATAGAGGGCCGAAACGTAGTTGAGGCCCTCTAGTGTACGAGTCCATAAATTGCACTTTCTACCGAGGCAGACATTGTGCTTTTCACAACTACTGAGAGGAAATAAAATAAAAATTCATATTCAAAACTCAAATTTTAATTCATGTTAATGTGACATCACCGCCAATTTTACCATAGATAACTTTTTTTTTTTATCTGGTCCCCTATTCTCGTGGCACTCGAGATTAATAAACTAACTTGCGAGATGAAGATGTCAACTCCATATAAAATTGTATTTGTTTCGCCATATCTCCCATGTAATTTCATATCTAGTGGTTCGAGATTAGGGGCCAAGTTTGAATTACTTTAAAAAAAAAAGCAGTGACATTGTTTTTAGTCTGTGTATCTTTTAGCAAAAATACACCTAATATTTTACGACACAAAATGGTGTGTACTGATTGGTCGATTTCAATTTTTAATTTTAAGGAGCTATGACACAAAAATTGATTGAATGATTTTCATTGGTTCTTAAAGTTGGACAACAATCCATCTATGGCCATATTTCCGAGCAGTGTTGTGAAAGAGAAATTCCACTTTACTTTCTTTGCGCTAGATCTTTATTTGAATGGCCGTATTTTGTACTAATATTAGTACAGTCACCGGCATAAATAAGTTATTATTTATGAACCTTGTCACTTTAACGTCTTGTTTGAAATATCATACGACATTGTCAAACGATTAAAAGCGACAAGGTACAGAAATCATCACTTATTTATGACGGTGACTGTACAAGGAACCTCAGGAGGTTAAAATAAAAATGTCCTTTTTTTAACAGTAGGTTACTGTACCTACATCAGTTTAAACCTTGGTTGATGATGATCTGAATTAAATTATAACTAGTAATAAAATTGGTTAAGATCTTTTAAATTGGTGGTCAAAATTGAAAAGTCATATTTGTAGTTGTTTGTAATTATGCGACCACCACTGTAGGCCTATGTGTTGAACGTACTCACAGGCAAGCAGAACTCCTCGAAGGCTGGTTTGACAAAGTTCATGTATTGGTTGAGAACTTGCTCCAAGTCGCGCCCGCGCTCCATTATGTCCCTCGGCACTGATCAGGGTAAAATTATGCTTAGAAACTAATAGACACAGAGATCGTTTAGATAAAATTAAAAGTTGATAAAAGTGTTTAAAATATATAAATTATACTAGTTGGTACTTGATTAATCTGCTTTAGAGGCGATTTAATTTTTGCATGCATTATTTCTCCTTTGGAAAAACTATTAATTTTGTTTACCGCATTACAAAGTTATGACGTCATAAAGTGACATCTGTCATTCTAATCATCAGAGCAAAAATTGAGTATAGTAGCGATTTTTCACACAGCGTCAACGACTTTATTGTCTCTGAGTACGGCGTAAATTACGTTGCGTCACAAACGGCGCCATGTTGTTACTATCACCCCGTCTTATGTTTAACACAACGACACCGCATTTTACGCGACGGTGAGGTCGCACCCTAAGGGTCAAATCACATCGATATGAATACGTTTCACCACGCAGCATGAATTCTCACAATGAAATGTGTACCTTTTCGGGTAGTAAATAAAGTATATTTCGAGTCGTATGTGCGCGCAGCGCCGTTTGACCGTAAGTCTGTAAACTAGTCACCTCTCCTGGCCAGCCTCGTGTCGGAGTCGGTGTCGACGAACAGCTTCATGTGGAACAGGTCTCGGACTTCAGGGAAATAGAACACCAGGATACCCTCGATGAGGACCACGTCGGCCGGGTAGATTGTGTGCGACCGGTTTGTGCTGAGGACGACATTATGAATAAGTATCTCAAAATGCTCCTTTTTCGTCTAAAACAACAATTTCCTCGTAAACAGTCCACAAGGGCGTAGCTAGGATTTTGTTAAAGGGGCAGGCGTACACAAGCCAAGAATATTGTGACGCAAGCATACATGACGTCACGTGGCTAGATAAAGTGAAGCTTAATTTCAACGCCTCAAGCGCTCGCCACGGTAGCTCACTGGTCTAAGTGTGCGACTATGAACCTGAGGTCGCGGGTTCAATCCCCGTACGGGGGATGATTTTTCTGTTTATTTGAGATTTTAATAGTTTAAATAGTTGCCGTTTCTTTATTTAGCCATGTTTTTTTTAAGTTTAATTGTTAAGTACTTTGTAGTTAATCTTTCATTTCGCCGAGTTGACCCGTAACAATATATCTAAGGTAAATGATGCATGCGTAATAATTATTACTTTACGGTTTGTGAACATTCCTGCAGGGGGGCAGCAGCCCTCCCCCCTGTCCGTACTTCGCTACGCCCTTGACAGTCCATGATGTAACATCGGGAAAATTATATGCAAAATGTGGTCTCATTATTCGAGCGTTTCAACCGCCTCACTTTTGTGGACATATTTTTAAAGAATTGGGCGTATATAAAAAATATTATATATTTGTATAAAAAAAACACCGCTAAATTTTCATTGTAGTCTGTGTCCATTTTTAGCCGGCTAGACCTCCAAAATTATCCGTGCAAAAAATCACGAAGATTTATTGCTTAGTTTTTACGTGATAACGTTAATATTAGGTAAGCACGTCCACCCAAAACCGAAACAAATGCCAAGTGGTCGATGCGACAAAAAAGTTTAGGGACCTCTGTAATAAACTATAGTATAAACCTAAACCCTATCATGCCAACACGCCATGGAGAGAAGTATCTTGAAGCTGAGGAGAAAGCAGTAAACGAGAAATATAGATTTTCGTAAGAAAACTAAGCTGACAGATGCGCTGCAGTACACCCTGAGCAAAAAATGGAAATGGGCAGGACATGTGGCAAGATTCAAGGACAAAAAGTGGACTAAACAAGTAACCAAATGGCAGGGACCGCTAGGAAAAAGGAGCGTTGGCAGGCAAAGAAAAAGATGGGCAGATGATATAATACAGACGGCAGGGATGAATGGATGAGCGTCGCGACGGACAGAAGTAGATGGCTAAAGATGGAGGAGGCTTTCACCCAAAAAGGGACCGTGTAATCAAAAATAAAAGCAACTGAAAATAAAAACCCAAACAGAAACATAACATATTATACAGGGTGTTTGGTAAATAGGATAACCCGAATAGGGCTGATAGAGCAGCTCATAAGCTATCGATTTAACCCCCATGTATGTTCAGCAATTGTTAATAGTTTCCGAGATATTGGTCATTTTAACCGAATTTTTTGTTATTTTTCCTTATGTCCGTGTTACGAAAAACCCCTAAGTTCATGTATTAATTCAATTTTTTTTTCGTTGTTTCCTGCCTGGTTAGAATCACTATGAACTAAGGAAGTTTTTAAAGCTACATGCCCAGTTTTTTTTCATGACAACTTTTTGAGTAAACGCACAAAGTTTGTTATTCCATACTAAGTGAAAAACAAACGCGGGGATTTCTTAGTATGGAAAAAGTAACTTAGTGAGTTTACTCAAAAAGTTGTCACGAAAAAAACTTGGCATGTAGCTTTAAAAACTTCCTTAGTTCATAGTGATTCTAACCAAGCAAGAAAAAAGTGAAAAAAATATGAATTAATACATGAAATTAAGGGTTTTTCGTAACATGGACATAAGGAAAAATGACAAAAAATCCGATTAAAAGTCCAAATATCTCGAAAACCGTGCGACTTTTACTAGACCTATTTTAGCTTTTTCATAACGTCCTAAGTGCCCTCTATCCGTAGTTCAAGGATTATCCACTCATTACCTAACACCCTGTATTGTAACATTATACGGGAAATAAAGCTTAATAATAATAATAATCAACCTAAACCCACCTAATAGAGTTGGTGATGTAATCATACTCCGGTACTTCCACCTTCTTCCCCTGAAGGATGTCCCGCAGTGTTGCCAGCAGCTTCTTGTCATCGAAAGCGTCCGGGTGGTCGAAGTTAAACTGGCCACGCTCAGCCCGAAGCCTCTCAGAGGGAGACAGTGACCGGTAGAACGAGTCCTGGCTGATGCAGACCACCCGTCGCTCTGTTTGCTCTTTGTGTTGCTGCCCTAGCTTCTCTACGATGCGCTGGCATACTGTTGACTGTGGAGAAAGAGGTTTAACATGTGTATTTGAGTTTGGATGGATGGAACGATACAGACACGTTTTTAAATGCGATGAGAAAAGAGATATCGGGATGGTTCATACATTTGATGATAATTGTCTGAGCCGTTGAAGAGTTATTTCGCTCTGAAAGTAGTGTTATAGAAACCTTGTAACAAAAAAAAAAAAAAAAAAACAAAGTTTATTTTTGTTTTTGTTCCATGTCAAAATTTTTATGCCAACCCCTTAACCTCGTGCCCAGTGTGCAATAGGATGTACATAATCAAGGCAATCTAATTTGAACTGTGTCCCAATAAGAATAAGGTTTATTTTCCTATGTTCATAAACTGAAAACGGCATTATCGAACAAATGTAATTGAACTTTATTGCCTTGATGGTAGATTCAAAGTCCCACTCACAAAAAACTCCCTATTTGCAGTATGGTGGGTCTTACGAGGTTAAGAAAACAATTATTAAAACCAGGCAAGAGCATGTCGGACCATGCTCAGTGTAGGGTTCCGAGTTCTGACGCCGTTACTACAAAAACACGAATTTTATATTTAAAGTTATTTGGTGGTCTTAGATGATTTTTGAGAGTATATACACTTTACCCGCCTATCCAGGAACCAATCGTCTACTTTGCCCTTAGCCGTTACATGTTTTCCTTCTAAATTCATTATACATGCTTTCAATTAAGATTTCTCCGGATTTTTATTACTTGTAGTTTTGGCTGTAGGGGGTGAGGACACGTATCTCTAGGAAAAATAGCGGTTTCCTAATGTTTGACAAGAAAACGTTTCACCGAATGATTCATTTCACAAACATATTTGACAAACCGCTTTTTTTCCGAAACTGTACATATTTCAGGATTTAAAAAAAAACCGAACCTAACCTATAGGGTTCTACACGATGGTCCTGAAATAAATCCTGAATTATTTACAGATTCGGAAAAAATTGCAGTTTTTCAAATGATATGTTTGTGAAATGAATCACTTGGTAAAACGTTTTTTGGTCAAACGACAGGACCCGAAAATGGCACTTTATAGTTCAATATATCCCAAACAGACATACACATGATTTTTTAATACCTATCCAAAATAAAGTTGTAATGTAAAAAAAATTTACGGGTGGATATGTACCGAAGGTACCCTAAATTATTTTTTTCTAATTTATCATCATTGATCTAAGTGCGCGTATAAATATACCTATAGACGTGTACAAAATTTCAGCTTTGTAACTTTGATAGTTTCTAAGAAAAAGTGTGTGTGACATACAGACAGACAGGCCTGGCGAAACTGTAAGCTAATAGTTTGATTTCGGAACAATAAAAACCGGCCGGCCCTAAAAAAAAACTATGACTGAATTGTAACAAGGCCTATAAATAGAAATGCGATCGAAAACACTCCGTGCAAAAATTTATTTCTTTAAAAAATTTAAATATGCTCCTCTTACAACTGCGTAGAAAGATCGTTCAGTTCACTGAAATTAATATTTACAGCAAGACGCCGTAGATTAACTGTTCCAAATATAGAAAAAACATTAATAGTTTAATTTGAAAATCGTGTCAACTACTAAATTAATTAACCTTATTATTATTTTAGATATTTATTGTATTTTCTGTACATTAGGTTTTTTATAACAAATATTCAAATATAAAAGTAAAATAACAATACTAATACAAAAAAATAGACATTATAAAAAACCTAACCTACGAGTGCCGCCGGCAGCGGGGCAAGGCTCAAGCTACCGGTGGTTAGGGCTGCAGAGAGAGGAACCTCCTCACAATACGTGCCGTGTCGAGGAGTACTGCCTTCTGTATCTGGCCCTTGATCCAGCCATCTAGCGAGAGTCTCTTGAGGTGTTGGTCGAGACTCTTCGCTATAGACAAACAATGTTTTTATAGGCTTAAAGTCTTATACAAAGTTCGAAATCACTTGAGTGTTGAACTGAGGATCCACCTTTGTAATACCTTAATATTGTCAAAACTTAATTATGTCGACACTGTGATAGGTAGTTGCTTATTCGCTCGTTCTAAAGCTCTTACTCAGCGCGTTCAGAACGCTTGTGCACGGTTCTGCTTTCCCATACCTCCGCGTACGCGCGTTACGCCATACTTAAATAAGAGCAACCAACTCAAAATGGACGCAAGGCGATTACTACATTTCGCTACTCTTCTTTTCGGCATAGTCGTTGCTCGCCAACCGCCATACCTTTTCCAGAAACTGTTATTTTCTCGGCGCGAGATGCGAACCGCCACTCGATTACTTTGTCCCAGACACTGTACGGCTGCTTTTCGTGGTAGTTTTCGCTATGCTGCCACGAAATGCTGGAACAACTTGCCACCGCCATTACGAAATTCCCAAACCATTGGATCTTTCAAGAGCAAATTAAAGCTATATTTATTGCATTTACAAAAATCTGAATCTTGAACCGCCCGTACAGTGTCATAAATGGGTACTCGTAGTCTTCTTTTTTGTTTTCGTAATCGTTCATTCAATCGTTATTATTATATATTTGTCTGCTAGTATGTATGTACATTGCGCATTACTTATTTCATAATTATATATATATATATATATATATATATTTCTACTATATATCTAAACACTACACATTGGGTCTCGGTATTTGTGAATTTAATCCAAGAATTTAATGTCTTTGCTGTCTGTCACTTGTCACTTGTCGTCGCGTGTGAATCACAAAGGGATCCACAGAAAACCAGCGTTGTAGCACCGAGTGCTGCAACACATGCTGAGTGGGACCCTTATTGGTGTCACATTCCACCACTATCATTTTTAAATCAAGCTTTATTTTATTATGTTATTATGTTGGTGGAGGTGTGTCTTATCAATAAAATGTTTTTCTTTCTTTCTTTCTTTCTTTCTATAAGACCGTTTGCCGAAACAACTATCGGGACAATGATCGTTGAGTCAACATCCCACATGGCGGTCACCTCGTGAGCCAAGTCAGGGTACTTGCTGAATTTGTCCTTCTCGGCCTTCACAAGGTTCTCGTCATAACCTTATTATTATTATTATCTCATATAATTATAGCCTTGGTAGTAAAGCTAAAGTACTACATGAGTTGAAATAAAATTGTATCATAGTGTGTATACGATTCGCAGAGAGGTAGTTATTCATTTGGCATAATAAGATATTTTTCAGATGAACCTATCTGTTTATCTCTACTCTTTCTTAAATCATTCCCGCACCGAAAACCCCAATGAAAATCACACATACAATGTGTCCAATCAATAAATGCATAGTTCTGTCATAAGAATAAATAATAACTACACGTAGAAGCGAAACTCCCGGCTCCCGACGCGCGCTCGGCGCGTTAGATACCTACCGCCTGGCGACACCTGAGGTGTCTAGTCAGTCAGGGCCGTCACGCACGGAATATATATTAAACAAGATATTGATATTGTGTCTTGAATTGGTTTTCGTATTTGTGTTGATTTTAGTGTTTATGATTGAACTAAGATAGTGTTTTAAAAAGAGAACGACTATTTACGGCAAAATAATTAGAAATAATTGATTGAATAAAGGAGTTTTATGAGATAATCTTAATATCCTCAAAAAGTATTATTACCTAATTTAACGTAAATGTAAAAAACTCATTTTGCAACAATGTTTCCATGTTGAAGTAAAACATTAATAATAATTCGTGACTGAACTTGTATACCACATCCATAAACCGATTAAAATATTTCGCAAGTAACAGCCCTAACTTTGGGCGCGGAGGACAGAGGGGCGTACCGGGGCGAAGGGGGAAGTAGGTATTTAAAGCGCGGCATTTGGGGCCTGGTCAAAGGAGATTCGCTTCTACGTGTAGTTATTATTTATTCTTATGATTGTCATAGAATATGCTGTTACATCAAAGATGTTCAATTGGTGTTCAAAGTAAATTATTAATATGTCAGACATACATAGACTTATGTTTTTTTTATTTCAAAGCTGACAAGCCAATTTGGACTAGTTCCCGTTATATGCAACCTGTTTGCATCCGATTGCCAAATTTCAATACGTACAGTCAAGGAAATGTATTCGCGTACCTTTTTGACTCTTATTGTCATTGTGACCAGACCTTTATAACGTTATGATTAATATCGTTATCATAACGTTATATTTTGTTAGTGCTCAAAATTTAGTTTAAATATATCGATTTTTTTCATATCGTTACGCTACACCGTAACGAAATCGTAATAACGTTACATTTAAATAACGTTATGAAACTTAAGAACTACGCGCTGTTGCCGCTCCTTAGGTAGGCATTTTGCGTGACTGGCCGACGTCTCAGAAGTCCGTCCATATATCCCGTCCTTTTTCCGTCCGTTTTCAAATAGCCAGCTAAAATACTTCGCTTCATCACAAAAAATGCATTTTAAAATGCAAATAACAAACGCAGATTTAAAAATTACGTTACATGAAAATAACGGTTATTAACGTTATTATAGCGCTTACCGAAATATCGTTATACGCTTTTAAAACACTTTGTTTGATAACGTTTATAATGGATACCGCTACAAGAAAGGCGTCAAATAACGGTACAGTATAACGTTATTCGTTCTAGATACCGTTATGTAAGATAACGTTACACGAAAATAACGGTTATTAAAGGTCTGATTGTGACAAGAGTGAAAAAGGTAAGCAAATACATTTCATACACTCACCGGCAAAAAAAAACTGCCCATCCGTCTTTTGTTACGGCCTGGCCACGACATTGCGCGAATTGCGGCGCGGTGAGCGTTTTCTTAATACATTGCACGGTCGGTTCTGCGGTTAGTTGGCATCACACGCAATGTATAAGAAAATCGCTTGCCGCGCCGCAATTCGCGCAATGTCGTGGCCAGGCCATTAGGTATACAATTGTTAACAAGTCTTACTTCTAAAATCAGAGAGTGACTTGTTAATACTAAACGAATTTAAATGTAGCTCGTAGTGTTTTGTTGCTAATTAACCTAGGGCCAAAATGGCCAACAAATATTTGTTTTTCTCAAAAATGTTCGGAAATGTTGACATTCCTATCTACATATTGAGACGCGAAGTACATAGTTTACTGACAGTTCTCAAATTTAAAAAAAAAATGCGTTCTCGCTACACAAGCCCGCAATGTTGCATACAAATTCCATTACTATCTAGCTTGTAACTTTTTAAAAAGTGAAATGGGCCATAATAAAATAAGGGCACAAGTCTTATACATCCAAATTTTACTCGAAACATAACTTTTTTATTTGTGCCTGGAATAGCTTATGTTTTTTTTTAAAACAAGAATTGCGTTTCTCCTTGTCATACAAAAAGGCGGTAAGGAGTGATGGTTTTTTCACATGAAGTTTCTGTTTGTATGCAATTCAAAAAATGAGTTCAAGCGATGAAGATTTGACTCCAACACAATTTTTTTCAGAAAAGCACTGTATTTGCCTCGGCAGGAACAGCAATTGCGGGCGTCGTATTTTTAAACGGACTCGCAAGCTCGTCCGTTTAATCCAATACTCAACCCGCAATTGCCTACTTCCATTCCTAGGCAATAATGTACTATTAAAGGTCATAGTCATTTAAAGGAACCCAAAAGATCCATAAATTTGAAAGCAGTACAAAGCATAACAATTTACTCGGGACAGGTAATTTATGTGATTGGTTTGCAGCTGTGGTTACTTGCACGTGAAGTCACATGCAAGTAACCACAGATCATAAGGGCATATCTGTTCAAATGACTGTTTATTGTTTACTTGCGTGTGACGTCACACTTGCCATATGGCCAGCGCCATGATAGAGATTTTTCTCAAATATGCCATGAAATATTGATGTTGTGCTCCTTATAATAGGCCGCCAAGTATGACGTTTCAGGTGCGGTTAGGACAAGAGGTCGTTTATGGAATTTCATACAAATCTTGCAGGCCTAGGCCGGCAAAGTCCTCTTTTTTAATTTCCATTCCACTTAAATTTGTGGCACAGGCATCATGACATTCTGCCACTATGCGTATTAAAAAAAACAATAAACGTTTTTTTTTAATTTTAGTGTAAACGTGGCGGCTGTGTTTATGAACAGGCTAGATAGCTGTTTTTTTTTAAATATACAAAGCCGTGCATCCAACCAAAGCGTTTGCATGTTTATCTATAGTACTAGGAGAACATAGGTAATTAGGGGTGCGTACCGCAACTTAGATCGCAAGCGGTGCGCTGCGGGGCACCGGCGGGCGAGCGGGCGCACCCGACACAGCGCGGATGACTGAGCACTGTAGGTTACTTTTAATGTTTATGCACTCCTAGTAATTTGACTTTGTAATTTTCGATTTAATTTTTTTAATGAATTATTATTATGTTTGATGTTTGAGAAAAGCACTATACAATTACATACCTCGGCGGGAAATATGGGTTGCCCGCCTCAGACCTATCGGGCCTCGCTTTGCTCGGCCGTCTATATGTCTTCGGCCGGCAACCCCTTATGGCCCGGCCTCTGTAGTAATGTACTATAGCGCGGTTTTGAAAATTTTAACTCTAACATAGATTTTTATTCATAATACAGTAGAATCTCAAGGAAATATCAATGTAGTGTGCTTGTTATGTAATAAAGAATCATTAAAAAAGGTTATCTAAAATTAGTCAAATAGCCTATTGAAAACAATTTGTATAATTATGAGAAAAAAAAATGTTTTATTCATTGCACCATTTAAGAGGTAACATATGATAGTGTTCCTCGATCTAGATCCCAATAACCATAACGCCTACGTGTCTGTTCTTTGGATATATTAAACTCGGTCATGTTTCCTTGAGACTGTTAAACGTAAAAAAAACACGATTAGAAACCAAATCCTCTATAGTTTTATTTGGTTGAATCTTCAAAACTCTATGATCGTAAACAATAATCTTTGATTCAATAGTTAAATTCATAACTTCTTAATGCTAGTAAAGCATTTTTTTTAATAAATGTTGTGATTTTAAAGTAAACAGCAATCATTTGAATTTGATACTGCCATCAAGGCGCAAACTATCCCCATCTAACATTCTTTGAGCGGAAACACATAAAGCCATCCCTTCTTGTGTGGGTGTGACAACATGCGTGGCGTCGTTAACTCTTTGTGGCACAGATTTTTGTTAATAAAGATGTGATTTTTACGGTAGTTTAATATTTAAGAATAAAAATAGGCAAAACAGGTAACTTACTACGTATTATTTGCCTTTTTTTTAATTTGTGCCTTCTTTTCTTTTTTGTCAACTTGTCGCTAGTTGCCACTGTCTACATAAATTTAGAACTTATGTTTGCTTATGCCTAATGCTACGTTGTTGCAGGATTGCTCTGTTACCAAGAACACGCCGATAATAGGTTGTCATCACAGGTCACAACTAACACGAAAAGAGTTAAAGCATTTTTAACCCCTGACGCAAAGAGAGGGGTGTTATAAGTTTATCATGTTTATCTGTGTATCCGTCTGTGACATCGTAGCTCCCCAGATGGACCCATACAGATGGAGTGTTTTTTTATATGAAAAGTTTAAGGGTAGTTCTTGGGACCGGTACAGACGGACGGCATTTGAACTGCAACCCAGCTGCAAAATGGCAGTTTGACAGCAGTTCTGATGCAGTTGATGTTACTGCATTAAAACTGCAAACGAACTGCGCAGCCCGCTTAGGTTGACTGCACGCCAACTGCAAGCGGACTGCGCAGTCTGCTTGTAGTTGGCGTGCAGTTACGTAAACTGCATCAGAACTGCCCTCGAACTGCCATTTTGCAGCTGGGTTGCAGTTCAAATGCAGTCCGTCTGTACCGGCCCTTAGCTAGGTTTGTTCAAAATAGGTTGTGCCATTAAGAGTTCCACTTTGAAAATAGGGTCACAATTTCAAAGTCTTCATCAAAATTATGTCAGAGCACAAAAGGTGCTACAAAAAGTCAAAACACGATACGCCATTAAATGAAAAAAAAAGTCTCTAAGCTCCGATATATTTGACGGCGAACGCACCACCCTGTTAAATCAACATGAGATTCCAATCACGAGTGACAAAACCCCTACCATCTTGAAAAGCATCTCAAATTCTACTAAAATGAAACAATGCGCACAACAATCGATCCGATCGGATGTTTTCGTTTTAAATTGATAACACTGATTTCTCATAGGATTCCTTAAGGTTATGTTGCTTTGTAAAAAAAAAACGATCGTCCGAGGCCCAAGAACAGTATGGCATTAGACTATGGTAAGGGACCATGGTATTAAAAAGTTACGTAATTTTATTCCAAGGGAATCGTATGAAAATCAATAATAAAGCAATGCGGCATGACTATACCTTGCCGCTCGCCGTGCCGCCAGCCACGCCGATTAGAAAAGGAGTTTTACTCTCCAGCCCGTTCGTGGTGGTATAATCTGCTGTTTTGTCCGTCATTCTTTTAAATGTGTAGAAGTTTCTTACTGATTTTATTGAAAAATTACCACAGTGCGCAGCAGCACGACAACTTAAAAAGAATGCTGACATGACATGACATTTGTGCAAATGTTACTAGAGTTAGCAGTTAAACTGACAGCTACATTAGCGAAATTGTATTAAGCCGGTGACACATATACTTGCATTTTAATACTAAACTAAGCAAACAAAGATAATTTTGATACTTGCGCATAACGGATAACTTATTTATTTGCAATCTTGAACATTGAAAGTCCCAGATAGACGGGCGAGTAAGTACGCTCGACGACCTTTTTCGCCCGTGTTTACCTTTAGAAGTAAGAATACTTAGGGTAACACACGGGCGGGTAAGGTCGCCGAGCCATAAGTACTGCGTACTTACTCGCCCGTCTATCTAGTGATGGCATGGCAGTCCCGTTAGCCGGCTGTATTTAAATTACACAGTAACTATTTAAAAAAAGGAGAAAGGATAAGGGGAGGGAGAGGTAAGAAGCACTACTTACGGATCCACTAACTGGCAGCGAGGGTTCTGCACCTCCCGACAGCGCCGAACACACATTTAGATAACCAGTTTTTATTACTTGAAGTTTACGTATTACTTTTTACAATGAAAACAAAGGGTATTTTTTTTGTCTTGACAGAAGCGCGTGGAGCTAACCCCATGTGCTTCTGTTTAGTCCATTAGAGAAATTCTCTTTTACCGAACAATTGTCCTCGCGTGTGATATCCATGGACCATTTTCTCTAATAAGTCCATGGGAGTGTCTATAAATAGCTCGACATTGGCGAAATACACCTTAACAGGAGTAAAAGCCATTAATAAAGAAAAAAAAAGGTTTTTTTTAAGGTCACGTCCTTATTATTTTACTTCTTGATTTTAAATGGTTTAGAAATCCGTCGTTGTTATAAACCCTCCTTTGACGTGAAAAAAACAGCAGATATTGTGAAAAACTTACGACATCGTATTTTGCCGGTTAACTGTAGCTATACTAAAGCTAACTGGGAAAGCAAGATGAATACAAACTTATTCCTACAAAATACGATATCATTCTGTTTATCATTCATCTGTACTTAATTATTCGTATGGAATTTCCCATAATGCGACCAAAATAAACGATTGTTATAGGGCACTTCACTTGGTTGTTATTTACCAAATTTTATCGTTAGGTACATCTCTTTCATTTGGTAATGTTAAACATAAGAGATGTAAAAATCATTTTTGGTGCGGTGTGTGCGGTTGTCACAAAAAAAATCATTTTAGACTTTTTCATTTGTAAGTTGGTCATTTTTTTACGGGTAACTCTTGTCCAACTTTTTGAACTCGATTTTAGTTTATAATTTAGGGCCGATTAATAAACTCATCTTGGCCGAGATGCCGGTCACAAGATACGTCAAAGTAAACGTCAAACCATAGAACACTGTCATTTTTGACGCATCTCGAAGCCGCATTAGAGTTCAGATTAGTTTATTAATAAGGCCCTTAGAACACAGGTAAGGTAAGCAAGATAAAATCGAATTTATTAATAAGAGTTTATTTTACGGAATGTATTACAAAAATACGTATAATATAAATGGAAAAGTTTAGAAAATAATAAAATAACATTCTTTTTCTCAACAATACTGCACTCGAACCATTTTGATCGTTGTTTTCTTAGAATTTAAGTTCTCTGAGTTTTTGGTCGGCCTGTCGCAAGCCCGCGGCCATATCGAGCTGCTTGGCGCGCAGGCGGCCCCACACGAGGTAGTCCTGCAAGCCAATGATCTGAGCTGCCATAAGAGCAGCGCTGTCCGGGTACAGCACCGTCGCGCACCCAAGCCCTGAGGGCACGGAAAGGGAAGACCAGATGTCCTGGAACAGAGAAATGGAATTTGAAGAAATGCCTTATCGGTGAACACATTTCGTCGATGAAACTGCAATACCGCGTAACCAACAATGGCTAATGCCGCGTAACTAACAAATGTGTCAAATTTGAGTTTTCGCGGCTGTAGGTAGAGCACTGTGATAGGCTCCAGACGGCATCGACAGCTGTGTCGATAACCAATCAGAAAGCTCCAAAGTCACGTCATGTCGATACCGCGAGAGAGCATGTCGTTTTTACAATTCCGCGAATGTGCATACAAGTATAGAGATGACGTATTATTCAATTGTGTAATACCGCGTAAGTGCTTTATATAAATACATACTGGTAAATTTAGATGCTTAATATAATAAACAGCTAAATTATGGGGTTAACAAAGTTATTTAACGTTTGGGTAAGTCTAACCTCAATAAACACAAAGATATTCAATTTTAATGCTCTCCTGTAAAATTTGCCACAAGTCAGTTACGCGGCATTAGCAATTGTTGGTTACGCGGTATCGCAGTTTCATCGACGATTTGTAACTTGGGTTTATGGATAAAAGGGAAGTCATAAGGAGTGTACAAACACTTTTTGTTTTTTTTATTTATACTAAGAATTAACCTGCTTGTATTCTAATATTAAAAATAGTACTAAAAATAAACATATTTTTTTTTAGGAAACTTAAGGCGTATTCCTATAAAGAATATCTGTTTATCTCTACTCTTTCTTAAATCTTTCCCGCAACGAAAACCCCGATGTATGAACATAAACAGGTACGTACTTGTACAAGTTTATCAGAAGGCGGCGGGCAGTTGATGACTGGGTACGACGTGTTTCCAGAAAGCACTGGGCCGAGTCCGTTAGAGCGGCCCGCGACGGCAATGAACACCAGGGCTCCGTGTGTGTCCTCGTATTGCTGCATGATGCGGAGCGTCTCTTCTGTCGCCTTGTGTGCTGAAGTAACGCGGAGGTCCACGTCAAGACCCAAGTCTCGTGCGGCTGTAAAACAAAATGTACATTAGCACAGACCTAAAAAAAACGGACGTAACGTTGCACTAAAAAATTGTGAAGCATGCAAGGTCGGCACTTTTGTTCGTTATACACGACTTACCGCACGCACACAGGTACACTAGGAACGCGCCGCGCCAAAGCACGAGTGACATTTTACGTGTGTGCGTGTGCACGCATACAGACATCCATTTTGCAAGCTTCACTCATGATTAGACGAGATTAAAGGTCACAGCTCATTAGAACCACCCAGCACCCGACCCGCACCGCCTCGCCTCGAGGCTGTTAATATTCCACATATGGATTTGTATGGGCACGCGCTCAGTACAACTACGCTACGTAACGTTTTTAATAACCGCGAGGCGAGGCGGTGCGGGTCGGATGCCAGGTAGGTCTAATGAGCTGTGACCTTAACCCTTAAATTGGCAGTATATCTAATAATGCAAATACTATAATGTTCACTTTTTTATATTTTTTTGTTACTATTTTTTTATGATGACTTCAAATCAAATAGGGTTGGAATTCACGACTTTTTTTAGTTTTGCCAATTTAAGGGTTAAGTCCGGATTTTTCAAAGTCACCTTGTGGTTTAGTTCCATGTTTCCTGACTACGGACTCGATCTCCGAGGGTTCCTTACCATATTTTTCGTTAAGTAGAGTGGCCATTGGAAAAGTTTTCATACTAAAACTTTGATTCTGAATATCATTAATGCCACGTAGCGTTCAATAGAAAACCAGTTTAAACTAATCTAGGACACTTTTCAGCTATCGGACGGTAGATAACCAGTTAACCAAACTGTATAGGAGGGTGACCAAAATAAAAAAAAAAACACTAAATTGGCCACAATGAGGGATCTTTTACACGTCGGTAATATGGAGTGAACCTACTAGCGCTTCGGACAAGACCATCATTGCGGAGAAAAAGCGCCGCAAGAAACTCCAGCAGAAAATCATTTTTCCAATCATAAAATACAATAGTAATAATTAATTCCAATTCGATATCAAGGTATTGATACTATCGATAAAGGATACTATAACTGATTTAAAATTTGCGACTTCATCACCATATGCTACAGTAGAAGTTTACTGTTCTATTAGTAGAACGTCTACTTGACAACAGATGGCGTTTATAACCTCTCTTAATGTTTTAGAATCATTTGTGTATAGTATTGAATAAATAAAAACGATTTATTAAAGCAGTAGTCGATTAACCATTTCATATAAAGTTTTAGACACGGTTTTAAAGTAATGTGATAGAAAAGTCATTATTTATTTTGTTAGCTACTCCTCAAACATGTGGACAGGTAACGCCATCTATGACCACATTTATCAACTAATACTTTTCGTTTCTTTGATTTTCATATTTATCAAAAAAGCTATCACGGCAGCCTGTGTATCAGAAATAAATGATTACTTACTTACTTGAATTACAGGCGAGTGAAATGTTTATATCTACCGAATATCACTAAAGATATCACCCAAAAACTTTAAATAGAAAATTAGCTTATACTTGTGGTTTTCGGAGATTTTTGTGTTTTTAGTAACGGTGACGGAACCCTACACTGAACTATTCCAACATGCTCTTACCTGGTTTTTATACCTTTATCGTCAGCTGATAGGTCAATAAAGTTTATTTATATTTCATGAATGCTGCGTTACAATTATTTTAACTAAAATTTAAATATTCATACATTAAAAAACTTTTTTTTTGCTGCAAATAAGCCCTTCTTTTCTCTCCTAATAAGCCCTTCTTTTCTCTCCTAAAAGAGAGATTGAATTACCAATAACCCAATAATATAATTGACTATACTTTAAGTATAAATTATATTATGGATCATGACAATTCTAAACTGTATTTTCACAAAGGGAATAATTATCCATTCTTACTGACATTCAGTCAGAGATATGGATCCAAAAAATCAATCGAGAAAATTATTCATCATGTCGAGTATTCGAGTTATGGGGTTTATATAAAATCTTGGGAACCAAACGACTCCGCGAGTTAGTGTACGACTAGCTCCATCTCTCGGCGGATGAAGACATTTAAAACTACTTCTGTCGTACACTCTAAAATGTCATAGAAACGCCAAATTACAGGAAAACAATGATTACTTGATCATCATAATACCATTTTAACTCATACAATTTTATTAGAAACTTACAACGCGTTTACATTAGGTCAGTGACTAAATACGTCATTTGGTTCCACCGCATTCGTTATGGTACCTACTATGAAAAAACCGTTTACAATAGTCAGTGAACGAATACGGCTGCAGTCGAGAACGGTAAAACCGAATAATGTAAAGCGCATTTCGGCGGTGATCTGCAATATTAACTAACAATTTCAATAAGTTTCAAAATGTACCTTAGTGACTTATTTCATTTCATTTCATTTATTTATTGTTGTCACATTATGGCACATACATTTGAGACAGGTGTTGTTGTCTTAAACTAGTCAGCTCCACGTGGACACCCTGCAAGGGCACCACAACATATACTTATAAGTCTAAAATACCTAACTAACCCGCAAACAATTATTTTTAAAATTAAAATTAAAATAATAATAAAAATGTCATCATGCTAACAATACCTACTTAAGTACTAATGGGCTATGTATTAAAAAGATTATTACATTATACAAAAAAAAAAAAAAAAAAAATATGTCAAGAACACGGGTTAATAATAGTAATAATTTTAAATCAAATCAATTTCTCAGATGAAACTATTACAAACAATTCTTATAGGAAGCGACACGGTGGCAGTGTTTAAACTTATCTAGGTACCCACTTTTACACTTAATCGTTACTTTAAATCATTGTCCGACAAGAACTGTTCAATACTGTAGTAGCATTTCTTAACTAATAGCTTTTTGAGATTATTTATAAAGATTTTGTCCTTGGGCTCATCGTGTAAACGTAAAGGTATTTTAGTATAAACTTTAATGCAGCAATAGGGGCCATTTTTAAATATCGCTAGTTTTGACTTCGGTTGTACTAATTGGTTTTTTGTTCGCGTGTTAAAGCTACATACCTCCTTTTTGGTCGTAAATAGGTTAATGTGTTTACGTACAAATGTGACTGCTTCTAGGATATATAGTGAAGGAAATGTTAGAATACGGTGTTGACAAAAATATGGTGCTTGCTTGCTTAGGTGTATTTTGCACCTCATTTAGTTTGTTAGTTATGCGGTTTTGCAGTATCACCGACGATTTATAGTTCGTTCGTTTAAATTGTGTGCATTGCAACCCTTTGACGTCGCGGGCGGCTTCTTTGTACCAATTGTACTGGCACATCAGAGCTTGCAAACTACAGTGGATTTCATTTATTACGACCTTGGTTGTAGCAACCATTTAGCTATAGCAACGTTAAATCTAAGTCCCTTGAATTTAAAGCATACTTTAGTACTAAATTCATGTGGCTATAGCAACTTTGGATGTAACGCCGAGTTCGGGTGTAGCGACTGTTTTAATGAATCATTTTTAACAAATTCCTAGAAATCCCATGCAGTTATTGAGACCGGAGTCGGCCGACAAAGACACAAAGATTTCTTTTTTTTCACAAATATTTTTCTTCTTTGTTTACATCCACACAGATGGTCAGCAACTGTGGAGACCTTTACCTTTTGTTTATAGATATCAGCTAAGTAGGTAGGTAAGCGTGTACGTTTCGGAGTTAAATTTGTGGTTCAGTTACAAAGTGATATTCTGAGTAGCAACTGGATTTAGTAAACTTTTGAATATGTATGGCTGCTAACTAGACGCACATTCACTGTTAAATAAAAGGCGGAAATCATTAAAAAATTAAAAAACGGTGAAAACAATGCTGATTTATGCAAAGAATACAAAGTTTCCCATTCAACAATATCTATGATGTGGAGAAACCGTGATAAAATAATAGAATGCTTTGAATCCGAATCCATAAATCAAGATCTCGAAAATGCCCTTCTTATGAGGTTCAAAGCCATAAATGAATATCAACGATGTAAGTATATGTACGTGTCTGTATCTCTTTACCCTTGCCTGTAACAACTTCCGGATATAATTACGAAATTAGAGTGGTCCCTTCATTGTCTTTATAGCGGAAATCCACTGTATTTGAATGAACGAACTATTATTAGGTTATTATTGAAACGCAGTATTTTTCGCAGCATTGAGTTGTAAATTACCTGACGAAGTTTTAAAGTTACCCTTTCCAGCACTTAAAATTTACTTGAAAAGGTCGTTAATGTCTAAAGCGTATTATAGGATCGAGGACTATATCTAACAGACAAAAATGCATGGCCTAAACCCGAAACTTAGTCAATAATAATTTATTCAAATGCAAAATCTTTATCTTGTCTAGGGGACACCGTTGATGTAGGAAAACATATCGAAACTTTTATGTGGTCGTCTCGCACCATCTTATATACACATAAGTATGTGTTTTTTTTTCTCTCTATCTCTCCCGTAAGATTCTTAATTGGCATGTTTTCCTGCTGAACTACGCATGTTATTTGATACTATATTTAATTTAATATTTATAGCTTTATATAATACTAGACTAAGTAGTACCATTGTAATAAGAAATATGTTTAATAAATGACTGACTGCTGAGTTTCTTGCGGCGTTTCTTCTCAGCAGTGGTCTTCTCTTGGGAAGCGCTGGTAGATTCTTGACGTGTAAAAGTGCCCGTGCGGCCTACTTACTGAATAAATTTCTTTTATCTTTTTTTTATCTTTACCTTTAGCAATCTTCACGCAATGCTCCTGGTCGGCCGGTGATCCCATAAACACGACCACCTTGTGGTGGATCGTTGGTCTCAGATGATCCAACTGGTCCTTGATCCAGGTGAAGTTACGCTTGACGGTGTCCAAGTCAGCCGCTGTGACAGTTGTCAGATTTCTGTAAACCTGTAAACATTTCACGATCAGATCGGGGACGTATAAGAAAGGGCCAGGTCGGGAGATCTCTAAACCGACGCACGTGTATGAAGAGACATGAGTGTGGAGGAAGCGAGAGAAGTTTGTCTGGATCGTAGCAAGTGCAAGGAAGTGTTCTCTGCCCTATGGGAAAGAGGCGTGATTGTATGTATATTGTGTGTAAACTTTTTTTAAATTACTAGTTCGATAAAACACAGTAAACAAAATGTGCATGCATTTATTATCTTAACAAAAGGTCACATTTGCGGCACTATAGATCTTATGTTTTCAATTCACGACAGCTTCGCCCGGCCACTCATATTGCGTCAATGGACGTAAAATTGCAGTATGACCTACAAACCTACCCTATGCAAATCAGGGAGAATAGACAAGATAAGCATAATGCAAAACAGATAAGAAATATTTTATAGACATAAGCGGCGTCAATCCTTTAAGTTTTGGAAATTTACGAATATAGCTGACGTTAACGTTTTGTATCATGGTCTCGTTCACTCTATTAACAGTTAGCCTGGGTCTAAAAGCGATGGCGTTAGGGTTCAGCCACTGGTTGGCCGGGAGTAGAATTCAAAACACTATAGGTACTTAGCCTTAGAGAAAGAGACAAGAGCTTCCAAAATTGTTCGTCCGCTCAAAGAGTGTGCACTACAACCGTCTGAAGTCGCCGACACCGCTCTGTGCGCGTCGCGGCGGCTTTTTTGTAGCAATTTTAGCGTCACATCAAAGCATGCAAACAATTTGAACGAACAAACTATATGCAGTCGTAATTCACCTGTTTGTCCACCATTAGTCTCTTATCACCAGAAGGCCACAGCCTCCAGGAGTCGGAGTCAATGACGTCAGCCAGGACAATGTTGCCTACAAAAAAAGAAAAATAAATACTACATGACATCAGCTTTCGAGTCTATATCATCTATCAATATTTTTTCTATGGTATAGGAGGCAAACGAGCAGACGGATCGCTTGATGGTAAGCGATTACCGTCACCCATAGACACATTAATTATCAACGCTTTAAAGAAAGGTCTTTAATACTACACTGACATGCAAAAATCATAGGTTAGTTACAGAATTTATGCACAATTAATAACCTTATAGTGACCTGTAGTGGTTGAGCCAATAGGTATGAGATTGACACGCCTGCTTATTCATCCAAATATAATAACTATATGAAAAGCAAGCTTTATAAACCCGACTGCATTTTTTATACTGTCGTCGATATACCTACATATATTAATAATTGTCATTTTGCCATTGTTGTTATTTCAATATTAACAGTTTAGGTATCCTATGTCACCCGGGATGACGTAAGGATTCTAACGATACCTCACACATCTAAATCGGTCAAGGGATTTAGAAGTTATAGTGGAATACAGAAACTCACATAAATAAACATGAACCCTGAAAACATTACACTCCTTTTTTGGGGCAGTCGTGTATCGTGTGTTAAATAAAAAGATTCAAGTTTATATATTTAAGTTCAAGTGAAGCCTCTAAAGAAAAATCAATTCGCAGACGCAGTTAATTTAATAATAATAGTAGCTTTAAGCTCACTTGAAGAGTGTCTCATACATTGATCATATCAAAGGAAAATCCAATGGCAAAGATGAGCAGGGTTCCTCCCTTAAATACGAAACTAATGGCTTTAACGACAAAAGGATAAAGCAGTGATCCCCAAAGTGGTCTATATCGACCCCCAGGGTCCATGTGACGGGAAAAATAAATGGGGGTCCATGAGAGGAAAATGGTGGTGCACGATAGTGGATCCCATTTAAACAGTTCGTGACTTTAATTTTGGCTTTCCATTAATGTAATAATCCACAATCATACACAGACAGTAGGCACCTACTTACTTACGTAATGCTTACTTATAAATATATAAATATACACGTACCATCTATCTATCTATATAAATTATGTTTTAATTTTCTCTGCGTGTAAGTTTTTATTTATCCGCGCTATATTTTAATTGTAGCCTTTGTAAATTTTTTGCCGACTAGCTTCTTGCTTAGTTTTACGTGACAACGTAAATACTAGGCAAGCAGGGGGTCGACCCAAAACCCAAAACCATTTTTTTTTTAAAGTGATTTACGAGCCAAAAAACTTTGGGGACCTCTGGGATAAAGCAAGATTATTAGCAAACAATAATACCATCTAAATCAACTCCGAACTCAATCTTCATGTCAATGAGAGCGCAGTCACGGAGAGCCCAAGCCTTCTCCAACACTTCAAACACCAAGATGGTCGCTCGCCTCATGTAGTCTACTTCATCTTGACCTGTTAAACAAACGGATTTTAGTAAATAAACATGATTCTGAAGGAATAAGCATTCATTTATTTAAAAAAAACAAGGGCCAATGTCACACCAATAATCTGGGGTCCCAGTGAAAAAGGGTATAAGTCTTCTGAAGATCAAGTGAAAAAGGGTTTAAGTCCAGTATACTCCGTTCATGTATATACCCTTTTTTATTACGAGTTAAGTCGACTTGTACCCTTTTTAGGGATGTCCAGGGGCACTTTTTATAAAGCTACAAATTACAATTTACAGGTTACAAGTTTCCATTTACACAACCTCGGCCAATGATGACCAGCCATTTGAGCAGTGTTGCCAGTTTAGACCTGTAAAATTGTAACTTGTAGCTTTATAAAATGTGCCCCAGTAAGATCACCTGGTAGGATCACCCACGTACAAAAATAATACGTAGAGGGTCCTACCAGGTGATCTTACTGGACATCGCGCCCTTTTTCACTAATCTCTAGGCTTGTACTATGTATACTAGGCAACGATATAAATACTCATACAGAGAAATATATACTTAAATACATAGAAAACATCCAAGACTTAGGATCAAATATTCGCGCTCACAAATATCTGCCCTTACCGGGATTTGAACCCAGGACCGCTATATCTTCATTTGACGAGGCTTTGGCCTAGTTGGTAGTGACCCTGCCTACGAAGCTAGCGGTCCCGGGCCAAGGGCAGATATTTGTGTGATGAGCGCGAATATTGGTTCCTGCGTCTTAGATGTTTTCTATAAATTTAAGTATGTATTTATCTATATAAATACAGTTTATCGTTGTTTAGTACCCATAATACAAGCCTAGAGCTTAGTTTGGGACTAGGTCAATTTGTGTGACATTGTCCCCTGATATTAATTATATTTATTATTATTCAGATATTCATTTAATTATCTGCACGCACATTAGGTTTTTTAAAATGAATATTAAAATAATTATTATAATTATTATTTAAATCGATGGTCCCAATAATGCCTATGTTCACTGCTAAACAAAGAACATCCCACAAACAAAGATCTCCAACTCTCCACCATCTTCAAGCATGTGCTCCTCGCTTACACTGCCATCTGCCATCCCACCAGTTTCCGAATTCCTTTAACCACAGATAAATGAACGCAATAGTCTTAAAGGACTTTGCGTACTCAAAAATATAAGATGTACTAGATGTCGCTTGTTTAGTACCTTGACTACAACATGTTGATCGTTGAACGCGATGATTTCTGGGGGACACTCCGATAGCGTGTTTCCGCACGTAACAGCGCCATCTAGCGCGCTCATGTGCAACAGAACTGAGCTACGATACTACAGCACGACACAATGAATATGGCGCTCGTCAAAGCGCTTACGCTGTTGGTAGAGAGTCTATTTTTGCTTAATCCACGCGTCATTTTAATTGTGTCGTGTTGTACCAGTTCTTGTTTGTTACGGAAAAATATATTTTTCTCAAAAATGTCCGGAAATGTGGACATTCCTATCTACATAATGAGACGCGAAGTACATAGTTTACTGACAGTTCTCAAATTAAAAAAAAAAAACATTGCGTGCTCGCTACACAAGCCCGCAATGTTGCATACAAATTCCATTACTATCTAGCTTGTAACTTTTTAAAAAGTGAAAAAGGCCATAATAAAATGAGGGCACAAGTCTTATACATCCAAATTTTATTCGAAACATAACTTTTTTATCTGTGTCTGGAATAGCTTATGTTTTTTTAAAAACAAAGCTTGCTTTCTCCTTGTCATAAACAAAAAGGTGGTAAAGAGTGATGGTTTTTTCACATGAAGTTTCTGTTTGTATGCAATTCAAAAAATGAGTTCAAGCGATGAAGATTTTACTCCAACACAAATTATTTCTTGCGATTTTTGAGAAAAGCACTATATTTGCCTCGGCAGGAACAGCAATTGCGGGCTTCGTATTTTTAAACGGACTCGCAAGCTCGTCCGTTTAAACCAATACTCGGCCCCCAATTGCCTACTTCCATGCCTAGGCAATAATGTACTATTTAAATAATTGATTTTATTTATTTATTTGTTTATTGTTTCATGTACAGTATAACAAGATGTTAACACAATAATATCAGTGATTACGATTAGTTATAAACGTACATTGCATTATATCAATAATTTTAATTTGATACGACTGCTATTTCTTTTCTTATACAGGGTGTCCCGTAAATCGACGTCATCCCGCCTAGGGCTGATAGAGCAGCTAAAAAGCTATCGATTTAGCCCCTATGTATGTTCAGCTTTTTATACTAGTTTCGGAGATATTGAGCATTATTTATAATCAGAATTTTTGTAATAAGTCCTTGTCACGAAAAATCCTTAATTTCATGTTTTATTTCAGAAGTTTTTCGGTGGAAACATTATTAGAATAATTACGAACGAATGATCAAAGTTTTAAGAATAGAATAGAAAATATTTATTCAACGCACACATAAGAAAAACAATAGAAAAAGGAAGACATTACGCTGAACAAACTCTCAAATTCTTTTGCTTGTTTTTTTTTATAATCAGTTTTTTAAGTAATGACATAAAGTTGTTTTTTCCATACAAAGTGAAAAACAAAGACTGGGGCATCTAGTATGGAGAAACAAACTTTATGTTATTAGATTTCTTTTATGTATAAAATAATTATGGCAAGTGAAAGATAACCAAGCAAATACTCACCAATTAGACGTCCATTGAACTTGAATTTGGCGCAGACAATTTGTTCTTCGGACCACTGAGGGTCATGGTTAGCGTCATCCTTGAAGAAGGTCTCCTGCTTCGGAGGAGTGAACCTGAAGCCCTCGGGAACCCCTGGGTTCCTCTTCAGAAACGAGCCGGTGGCCAGACGACGGGTCACCCACTCAATCGGTACCATATCGCATTTTTTAGACAAGAATGCAGTTGGTGAGACTAATTTCTCAAAGGCTGTCTTGATGCCTGGAAAAATAGATTGAGTTACTTTTATGCGATATAAAAAAAAATGTGGCATATTGGATTTCTTTTTAATAATAGGGAATATATATGGATTTTTTAAATCGCATTTCCCAATAAAATATGAAAAAAAAACAAAAGTGAAATTAAAATTAAAATCGGCCAAGAAATAGGTACAAGCATTTTAAACTGATTAGACAGCGATTAGATAGAGATACCATATGTACTGTGACGTCATGTAACAGGTCGGCCACTTTAAATTCTGTTTTGTTTTTGCTAGAAAGTAATAGGTACGAATCTTTGTTAGCTTATATTTTGGTTATTTTTATAGCTACTGAAACTGACTTATTCTCTTGACTTGTCCCAGTTAACAAACCATATAAGTAGGGTATAAGTCTTCTGAAGAACAAGTGAAAAAGGGTTTAAGTCTAGTATACTCCGTTCATGTAGATACCCTTTTTTATTCCGAGTTAAGTCTACTTGTACCCTTTTTCACTAGGGCCATAATGTGGATAGAACTCTAGAGTCGAACTTTGCTTGCCAAGGCAAGGCATATAAATAAATAAAAGGCATTTATCAGTTATTTGAAAACACGTACAATTTATAATATGAGCGTTATATTCATAGAGTTAAGGACACAGCCTCAGTTTGATCAAGATAATGCGAGCATTTATGATAAACGAATTTGTTATACATATTTTAGAGACGGAAAACTCATATGGTCTAAGTTTGTCAACATTATAAACCCAAAACGGAGGTCGTCTATCTATCTATATCGTATATCGTCGTTCTATCTATCGGTCTTCTTGTTATGCTTTCACTGCTAAATTTAGTATTTGTGGCCGAAGTTGCGGGCAAACGCAAGTTAAGTATTAAAAATTTAGAATATAAAAGAAAACATTTATTAAACAAACAAATATCAGGGGACAATGTCACACCAATGAACCTAGTCCCAAACTAAGCTCTAGGCTTGTACTATGGGTACTAGACAACGGTATAAATACTTAAATAGAGAAATATATACTTAAATACATAGAAAACATCCATGACTCAGGAACAAATATTCGCGCTCATCACACAAACATCTGCCCTTGCTGGGATTTGTACCCAGGACCGCGAGGTTCGTAGGCAGGGACACTACCAAAGACATTAAATTGTACCTACTTAGTAGTAATGGACGGGGCATAGCGACCAAAAGCGTGATCAATAACTTGTTACCTCGAGGTATAGTTTAAACTTTTTCAACTGAGCTTATCCACTTAAAAATACAATGCCATTGTGTAGTTAGCCTCAAATTAGGATAACGAGCTCGCAGTAAAGCAGATTATAACCGCCTTCGAAGGTTAACATGGATTATCGACTCTATTTCTCTAGACAATAGACTACAAAATACAGTAATAAAATAATGGCAAGTATTTTTTTTTGTATTTTACATCCGCCCGACACTGCCCGCCAGATACAATGACCAATTGACCATTATGTGTTTAGGGGTAGGTAAGTGGAAGAGCTCAGTTCAAAAAGTTTAAACTATAACAAGTCGTTCACTCTACTTTGACACGCCCGCCTGTGAGGTCGTATCTGTGTCATCGAAGAAATAACCCATTTCATCGGAAACATGCCGAGTTGCGTATTGCACTATTGTAAATCGCGATACTAAAAAACCGCTGGATGTCATTTCAGATTATTTCCCCTATTATTTTGTGTATTTATTTAATAAATCGATTTTTTATTAAAATTAATTCACATATGATTCTAGAAAATATGTTTGTTGTTATAAGCGCCCTCTGTTGTTGAGTAGATGAACTATAGCATGAATAGGGAGATGTATTGCTGTTATCGTTTATATCGATATTTTTTGTAAGTAAATAATAGGAGTACCTACTTTTAATGAATACTTATGATCAAAGTTTTTCTATGACAATGTTCCCAATGGCCACTCGTAGTATTAAATCTATTCTAAATTCTATTACGCTAACATACATAACAATATAAAGCCTAAAACTAACGCTAGCCGGCCGCCACGAAATCACCAAACTATGGCGAACTTCGGCCAGAAATATTCCTTTAAATTGGCACAAAAGATTTTAATCCTTGGGCTCCATCCTTGCCTCAGGGTACCTTCGTTAAAGGGGTGATAGACGGGCGAGTAAGTACGCCGTACTTTCACGACATTTGGGCATTTCAAGAAAAAGTGTACCCAATTAAGGACTGAAATTAAGGAACTTTAAATTTGTCAGTTTTGTGACGATTAGCTATGCATTGACGGCCGCCAAAACTGACAAAGTTAAACTTCCTTAATTTCAGTCCTTAATTGGGTACATTTTTTCGTGAAATGCCCAAGTACGTCGTACTTACCCGCCCGTCTATCACCCCTTTTAAGTAATAATATCCGGCCGTCGGTATTATAAAGGGCATTATCATGAACAAACATCGTTACCCTATCTAACTAAAGCTTATGCAACCTCGAGCAACCTTTCAATTCCATATTATCACAGCAAGACTTATCTGTTTGTTGGTCGCGCGTCATTGGGGTCAACGAGATCAATGGACAAATACTCGCAAATAATAATTGGAAACTTACGTGGAGATTATTTACGTAATTCGATTAGACCACCAGCCATGATGACCTTGATATTGTTCTTAATTTTTTGATAGGTACCTATACTCTGATTATTCGAAGATGATGCCTGTGACAGCTCGTATAAACACGCTTATTTATTTATCTGTACATAAATACTATATCGGTAAAATTTATCAAGCGACTAGATCATGCGACTCTTATATTAAAATTAGAACATTATGGTCCGTCAAATAATTCTCTAAATCTTATGTCTTCATATCTTAGTGATAGAACACAAACTATTGTGCTATTTGGTGATGATACTTCATTAATTTTCAAGGTGGACCGAAAATCCGTCGATTACAGTAGGATAAACGCCACGCTGGTTAAAGTACTTAATTGGTTTACTATTAACAATTTGCTACTTAACGCTAAGAAAACTAAATGTGTTAGGTTCGTTTTGCCTAATGTTAGACCGGTAGAATCTAGTATATTTCTAAATGATGAGTGTTTGGAGATGATGGACAAGGCGTTTTTCTTAGGGATAACTATAGACAAAAACTTGCAATGGAGTCCCCATATAGCAGTACTAGCAGGTATATAAATTAAGTTCGGCAGCTTATGCTGTTAGGAAAATCAGGCAACTTACCAATGTTGAGACAGCTCGCTTAGTTTGTCATAGTTATTTTCATAGTGTTATGTCGTACGGTATTCTGGTTTGGGGAAAAGCTGCTGACATTCAGACTATATTCGTGTTACAAAAAAGAGCCATTTGTTCCATATATAACCTAAACTCCCGTGATTCCTTAAGATTACTATTTAAAGAAATTAGTATTTTGACAGTAGCGTCACAATTTATTTATGAGAATATTATTATGTCATTAAAAATCAAGACTCTTTTGTTAAGAATTGTGATATACATAATTTGAATACAAGAAATAAAATCAAAATTGCTATTAAAAAAAATCGTCTCTGTAAGGTATAGGTGTAAATCATTTGTTGGTCAATGCATTCATTTCTTTAATAAATTACCTGACGAAGTTTTAAAGTTATCATTTCTAGCACTTAAAAATTACTGGAAAAAGTCGTTGATGTCGAAAGCTTACTATGGGGTCGAGGACTATCTAACAGATACAAATGCTTGGCCTAAATTAAACACCTAAATAACTTAGTAATAGCTTAGTCATAAAAATATGTAAACATTGTAGGTATAATTATTATCTAGGGGCACGGTTTCTGTAGGAGAATGTATCAAAACTATGTGGTTGTTTTGCACCGTCATGGGTAAGTATATGTATATACTGAGTACTTGAGCTCGTTCATCTGAACATACTGAGTTTTGACACATTTTCCTGCTCTGCTACGCATGATATATATATTTTAATGTTAAATTCATTGTTTTATATAATGCTAGGTTAAGTTCTATAATTGTATAAGTAATATTTAAAAAACGACTGACTGCTGAGTTTCTTGCGGCGTTTCTTCTCAGCAGTGGTCTCTTGCGAAGCGCTGGTAGATTTTTGACGTGTAAAAGTGCCCGTGCAGCCTACTTATTGAATAAACATCTTTTATGTTTTTATCTTTTTTTTATTCTAGCGACGCCGATCAGGAATTAAAATAATTAATCACCTATTTTTAAACACATCGCTTGTAAGTATAGTAAGTGATTGAAATTACGAAATACGGCTGTCACAGGCATCCTCTTACAATAATCAGAATATAAGATATATAAGGTTCAAGTCGTTTATGGAATTATTTAGGTGCACAGGCAACTTTAGAATTCCATTTACTGGTCTCTATTTTCATGGTGATACGGATTTATTTACTGTTAAAAGATAAAAAAGATAAAAGATGTTTATTCAGTAAGTGTGTAAGTGTGTTTGTTGTGTTGGTACCTAAGTAGCTAGGTAGGCATTTATTTTACATTAATAATAACGTTCTTCCGTATACATAACTAGTAAGTGAAATCCCAATTATTAAATTAACAGTTTATTTACGTGTGTTGTATTTGTCAAAAATCGAATGTTTCATTGTAGCTTGCAAATTAGTAAATGATTCGTCAATTAGGTATGTGTTATTGTCTGGCTATATACTTAAAAACTATAAGATTGCGTCATACTAGGCGCGACTCGAATTTGATTTCTAAATCTTCTAAGATTAGCAAAAAATGGTTAACATTATATCCCTACCCTACCTATTATCGGTCGACAAATTGTTCACTACCACCGCCCTATAAATTACTCATTTGGGCACCTACTAAAAGAAACGCGTTTAATTAATGCGGTAAATGATCCTTATCTCTAATAACTTTAGCAGTATTTTTTTACGATTATCAGTAAAATTAAACACGGGTCAAGATAAAATATCAAGTATAAGTCAGCGTTTAAGTAAGATAAGGATTATTTATTTATTCGCAAGCTTTAATTTAACTGGAAATGTTAAACACGTCAAATATAAAATTGACGACAAAAATCCTTAGAAGGCCCAGACCCTTAGTATTATACTCTGGTTATTTTAAGATCATGCCTGTGGCAGCTCATATAAACACTTATTACATTTATTTCTTTAACTTTACATAAATACTCATACAACATCGGTACAAACCTAGCGACGCCGTTCAGGAATTTAAATATTTAATCGCCTATTTTTAACCGACTTCAAAAAAAGGAGGAGGTTCTCAATTCGTCTGTTTTTTTTTTAATGTTTGTTACCTCAGAACTTTCGACTGGGTGAACCGATTTTGATGATTGTTTTTTTATTTGAAAGCTGGTGCTTCCAGATTGGTCCCATTCTTATCAAAATGAAGATCTGATGGTGGAATCCATGAGGAATCGACGGAACTCTTCAAAATTTATAGGCACACCTATAGCGATTTTGGTATTTTTCATTGTAACTCGTGTATTTGGTCTTGGAAAGCACTATTTGGTGAAGTGGACCACAGATGGCCACCGGAACTCCTAAACGGTATATATTTCGAGGGTGGCGACAAGATATTTCGATTAAGATAGTTGAGCGACTATAACGAAGCATATTTAGGTTTAAATATATGACTATGACTTTCCCACGGCGTTGCTTGCGGCGAGATTTGAATGTTCTATTGTTTCTTATTAATTGAGAAGTGGGAGAATAACAGCATAATTATGATCACTAAAAAGTATAAAATAAAAAAATGTTATAAAAAACAAAAACCCGCCTTCAAAAAGCAAAAAATAACTTCTTTAAAATGGTAGGTAAATAGGTCAGTCCAACTGAAGTCGGCGTCCAACAATATTTTAACCAAAAGCAGACTTCAGTTGGACTGACCTATTTACATACCATTTTAAAGAAGTTATTTATTGCTTTTTAAAGGCGGGTTTTTGTTTTTTTAAACACATCGCTTGTGAGTATAGTACGTGATTGATATTACGAAATAATCTGTCACTGGCATCCTCTTACAATAATCAGAGTATAGTTGCATAAATTACAATCAATACGAAGTCAGAAGTAACGTATTGCACAGTAGGTATAAACTAGAGTCACAATTAGTATCTTAAATGAGGAGTTTTAAAAAAATAGCAACCGATTTATTTTTTCTCCGGGATTGGAAAAGAAAATGGCGCCATCGTTCTGAACAAGAAATTTAAAATTCCTGATTTGTCCCCAAACACGTATGTAATTGTCAGTTTTGTGACAAAGAAATGTATTACATTTTGGTAAAAAGACTGACAACAAGGAACAAATATTTTGGGACATATCGGATATACTGTTTTCTCTTGCTTATAATGATGACCATAACAAATGTGCATGATTTTTCCAAAATCGTTTTCCAAAAAAAAAACGGGTGCTATTTTTGTGACACTCCCCAAATCCGGCTTAAATCATACTTGATATAATAAATGCGTAGTATGTGTGTGTATTTCTTACACTTTCACGGCGAAAGCACTAAATCGATTTTGATTAAGTTCCGTATAAATAACCTGAACCTCGTGAATAATAAATATGTGTACACTTTAACACCTTGTCACTTTAATCGCTGTGACGACTCATATACCTACGGCAGTCTATACATGACATTAAATAGACAAGGTACTAAAGAACTAAGATCTAAAACCTTGTAATCTAGATGGATGTGAATGTTAGTTCAAACATTTTTATGTTTGTCACATAATCACGCTCAAACCGCTGAATGGATGGATAAATGTTATATTCGGTAAACAAGTACTCCATATCCTGGAAAAGTGATAGTTTCTGTAAGAATAACCCTCTATAACTCTCGATCCTAAAGTAAGTTTCAATAAGTATTAGAATAAGAGAGATAAAAACACTCCCTTCTTTGAGAGCGAATATTTTTTAAAAGACCCAGCAGAATTTCATGAAAAGCCAACGCTAGAAAACCTGCTTTCTAATAATAATAAGAAACGCATCCAAATCGGTTCACCTTTTTAAAAGCTAAGGTGCCACAGATAGACACAAACTCATAGCAGTCAAACTTATACATAACACCGCTGTTGCGTCAGGGGATACGAGTAAAAATAATCTATATCATTAATGATGTTCTTACCAGCAGCCTTTAAAATCTCAAAGACTTTAGCGTTTGTCTGGTTGGAGATGGCAGCCTTGCCCTCCAGATCGTGCGCCTTGACACCATCTCCTGCGGTGATCCGGTCCTTATTGAGGAGCAGGCAATGTCCAGGGTTCTCGGGCAGGTCAAACACTTGCTTGGTCTTCCCCTCGATGAGCAAGCCACCGAGTTTGTAGCCACCGACTGCAAAAGTTTTTAATTTTATAAAGCTAGTCGGTGTTTTGTCCGACCAGAGGCCCGTTTCACGAAGCAACAATTTACAAATTACAAGCGGAAGTCTCTTTCTAACTCCCTTTGCAAGAAAGAGAGTTCCGGTTCCACAGCGAGTGGTGACACAAGCATTTTACTCAAATTCTTCATAGTGCAACAATTTTACCACGAAACAAGCTGTCACATTATGAGTACCTATCCAGTTGCTATGCATTTCGTGTTACTAGAGGCCCATTTCACGAAGCTAAAAGTTACAAATTACAAGCGGAAGTCTCTTTCTAACTCCTTTTACTAGAAAAAGAGTTCCGCTTGTAATTTGTAACTTGTTGCTTCGTGAAACGAACCTCAGCTAGTAATATTTTGAATTTGCCGCCTTTTTTTGTGTCAGCACTCCCTGGTCGGAGTTTATTAGCTGTTTATACCCCTCGTATGCCGGAGGTCAAAAAATACCAAGTTCTAGTCTTTTCTAATTATAAAGTAAAATTATATAAAGATATCCAAATTTTAAGCACGGATCCGTGCCTAAGCATACAAGGGGTTAAAGCTTGGCAAAAAGGGAACGGGGAGATGAGGGCGAAATTGGCAATATGATCCGATTTTTATCCAAAAACTGCTGCGTAATGTGGATGCTGCCACTTGAGAATATTGTAGTTTCACTGTGACCTAACACTAAAACCTAACAGCACAATATTATGATTTATTACCACGATCGTTGCAACGTAATCGATGCGGTCAAGGTAATAAATAGATTACATGCCGTTTAAATCAACAACATAAGGGTCTCAAGGATCAAGAAGGCTAGAGAGCACAAATCGCATTTCTCCGCTTGAGGGTCAGTGCGTTTCTTTCGTAATTTATGCTAGGTAACTAGTAAGAGAAAGATAAAACGAATGAAAGGTTGTTTCATTGCGCGATAGCCGGCATGCTTTTCAAGATAGGTAGGACATTGCGCCGCTGTAATAGCACTCGGTTCAAAAATGTTAAAAGAAACCCGCCAATGAATTGCTACAAGCCTGCGGGCTATCGACCAACGGAACTGAGCCTATGCTTATGAGATAAACAATAAACATGCTGAGTAAAAAAGTAAAAGTAAACTATATTTACCGGCCTAGTAAGTTCCAGGATCATAGATAATTAATTTGTTTAACAGTTACCTACCCACACAAGTTGACATTTGTTTTTACAATTAAAATGGTTAGGTATATGAAATAAAATAAACATGAATTAACATTAACCAAAGGCCGCGAGGAGTATTCAAAATCTCAAAAATAACATAAGTTGTACCTAGGTAATAAAATAACAAATATTTTATCACGAATCGATTATTTTTTATAACATATTTTAATGAGCTCAGTCTCGTACACGGACAGTGTGTTATTTGTTTAGTCTCATTATTATCTAAACTGCTATTGATCAAGGTCTTAAAATAATCATAACATTATAAGAAGCTAATAAAACTTATTGCCTATATCGCAAAAGTCTACAAACTATAGCAGCGTAAAATGCCATTGAGTACGCTGAATTAATGAAAAAATTCAACACTTTATTCTAATTTAGCCAAGGTCGCATTCTGCGTACATCGTAACCCGGCACAATTGAGAACTGTATTGAACAAAAACATGTTCTTTAGTTACGATGAAATGAAATCTGGTCGGTTAATAGAGGCCGTGTTGGTAAATGTAAAAACTTACCTTCTTTGGGATGCGACATTTTTTCGACTGGGTGAAGCGTCTAGTGTTTGGTGGAGCGATGGGAGCAAACCTGAGCGAGTTCCTTTTATAAAGTTCTGGTGCTAAACACCACGTGCTCACGCGCCGCCGCCGGTTTGATAAGGAAGCGTCGCCGACTATCGACACTTGGTACTGGCAAATAACGATTTATGAATAATTTATTTGCGCTGAAAGATAAAATTCGACTTCGTGCAGTTAATTGCATTTTAATACTAAGACTTATTTAAAATCGAGATTGTACATAATAATTCATATTGAGTACGGCAAGACCAAATAAAAATTCTGTCCTGGTTTAAGTTGAATAGGTATTATCAAAAAAGATTCCAATAATGGTATTTTGTTAAACTTGTATTACATATCTGATCTATATTCTTATATGTGGGATCATGCTATAACATGGTACGTACAATAAATAAAAATACCACGATATCGCTAAATGTTTACATTGGTATGCTGCAAACTCTAGTCGAATCCTGTATAAAACTTTAATAAGTTTAATTTAATTTAAAAGGAACTTATATACTAAATTTTCGTAATTTCGGATACTGACAACTTGTAAATCATGAACATGGCATACTTACCTATAAAAGAGGCGATTTAAAAGAAAGAAAAAAATAACATTAATTCGTGGCAAATCACTACAAAGAACAGATAAATGCTCACAAGAAAAATGTAGTCAAGAAATGGTCGTAACTCAGAGCAATGCTGGCATTTAATGCCCTGTGGTCATCCGTTGGAACCATATGGTGAAATCATGGAAGGTTACACACACATAATTAATGCTAACGCAAAAACAAAACAAATTATAGCTAAGAAAATTATATTTAAAGAAAATCTCATTTACTTTACTTTATTTCGTCGCAAGGTTTGTATCAATGTAGTACCTATTATCAATTGACAAAAGAAATGAACTAGTGTAACATGAATTCATAATAATGTAACAACTTTAAACTAAAAATCAATAGGACAAAATAATATTCAAAAATAAACGAAATAAAAATTCAAAACAACTTGAGTAACAAAACAGTTGAGAAAGTTGTGGTTTAGATACTGGGAGAATATTATATTTTTAAACTTACTTTCAAATCTCCTGCAACTTTAAAGTACCAAGAATGTTTGGTCAACGTAACGTATTGCTATTTCATTCGCTCGAAGTGCTTATCTCAGTCACACGTTAACTTCAAATACGAGTATTCAATCAATTAATTTCTCGATACACTTAGGCACAAGTCGCCTCGCTACGGTACGAAGTTGCTTATAACTTGCTACTACAACTCCTACAAATCTTAAAAACAGGTAAGTCTTCTAATCTATTAATAGTTAAAACATTTTATGTTAATATTCTTTTAGTTTAGACAGCTGAGAAAAAACTAAAGGCAATTCGATATTATTCGACTAATTTACGTTGACAATTAAAAATGCCCGAGCGCAATGACGTTTGTGCACTCCTCAATTTATTAAAACAACGTTAAGTGACAGCTAAGTTTTACGTAAATTATACCATGCGGTTTCCACTTTCCATAACAAATACTTAGTGATTTAAAGTATTGGAATATTAACGTGTTTAATAATTATTTGAGAAGGTAATGTCAAAACGGAGTACTTTTTAATTTTGAAAAGGAGTGACACTAAGAAGGTATTGACAATTTGTTTATGATATCAATAGAACTTTTTCGACAAGCGCTTGGTAATTTTTTTAAATATTTTTTGCTTACTTGCTTATCCCAATACAGCCAAAATTATTTTTGTAAATAAATAGACCGTATTACCTATATGGTTTTATAATGTAAAGTTTGTTATCTAAATGTTGAACTTTGTTTCCGTTTATTGTTCTTAAATAACACGCTCAAAATCTTGATTTTACAAAGTTTGCTTTCTGCCAGCCATGCGAAAGTTATTGTGTAATATAAATATAATTTGCATGTGTATTTAAAAAAAGGCTCCGTATTTTAGTACCTACCTAACATATCTCTAACAAAACGTATTTATATAAATATCTGGTGACTATATTACCCAAATCGACCTGTTTTTACTAAACTCTAGAATTGTAATTCGGATACTAGGCAATAACATACCTACATAGGTACCTTAAAGATAAATATTAAGTACATTGATAACACATACGACTTAAAAACAAGAAAAACATTGTGCAAATTTATCCTCATAAGTCTCAACGGTGTTAATGCAGGACAGCCATTTGTCAAAATTGTATAGTTTAGTTTTGATTGTGCTATTCTTGTATCTTTGTGTTGTTTATGGAACCTGTTACCGAAATAAACTATTTTCGTTTCGATACGACTATACGTTACATGACCAATAGGTACTTTCGTTTTTGAACTATCAAGGTTTTTTGTGGGTCTTATGAGTATATAGGGTTTGTATAAAATACTTATAAACACCGAACATCTGCAACTTAGGAACAAATATCCACACTCATCATATATTATAATTCTTTGCCCGTAACAGCAATTTAACCGGGGTGCTAGCTTCATGGGCACTAAAAACTATACTAATTGCATCATCATATCATATTAACATTCACCTATTTCATGTTTAATAAAAAAAGCATACATAACATACATACATAATCTCACGCCTTCGTTCCCAGAGTGCGGTAGGCAGAGCTACAGAATTACAAACATCTCTAAAAACTTGTTGATAATTCTATAACCACAATTTGCACAAGTAGGCTAAGATGTTTACCAGCGTATTAGTGACAGGTTGCAAGCCCATCGCCTAACAGTCCTACAAGCCTTTATTCCTTTTAGTGGCACTATTCTAACTCGGCAACCACACGAGGCAACAAATAAAAAAAGCAATAAACTATTAAAATGATAAAAGCTCCGAACATACAAATGCGACCCCTACTTTCAGGACTGAGATCTCTTTAACCGCTCATATCATTAACATCGCTAACTAAAAACCGCCCCGGTTAATCAAACCTTGTATTTAAGACGTCTAAATCAACTAAATCAAAATCTGTTCATCCATTTGTGGAACTATGATGCCGCAGATAGATCACAGATACACACATTTATAAAACAACTTTCTGTTTGTTTCGTTGTTGACCTGAAAAATTTGTCCATATCAGAATAACCTTAGTGCTGAAAAAATAACGCTAGCTTTCAATAAATTAACAAATTAATACATGGTTTGCAACGCTAAGGTTTAAATTACTTTGCACTTTTTAAACAAGAAGGCTGGTATTATGCTAAATTAACCTTTTGAACGCCTTACGTCGAACTCAAAACGTGTCACTCACACACCAAACATGTTTGCTATGCTATGCAAATTAAAACTCAATTGATACGAAACAAAGTCTCGTTTATTCTTGAACTTGTGACGGCTGTAGCCGTATTGGCGTCAGTGGCACGACTTTCACGGCCAGAGCCGACTGTGGCGTTCAAAAGGGTAAAGAAGAAAATCTGGCAATTTCACTGTCGACTTTGAGCTACATTTATGGGACTTGGCAAGCGCTTCAAACTTCAAAATTCAAAATATTTATTCAGTAAATTGGCCACATGAGGGCTCTTTTACACGTCGGTAACATGGAGTGAATCTACTAGCGCTTCGGACAAGTCCATCATTGCAGAGAAGAAGCGCCGCAAGAAACTCCAGCAGAAGGTTGGAGCTTGGAGCTAACCCCATGTGCTGTTTACTCCACAAAACAAAATACTCTATTACGGAACTATCCTTGTTTGTGATATCCATGGACTTATATCTGTAATAAGTCCATGGATGTGTCAATACTGCCCTGCTTATACAAATGGCAGTATCTTACCTTTACCTTATTACTAAGGGCAGAGGGTTGTCCATATTTTTTTTGCAATACCGTTATATCATGAACAAGGATCGGAAAAACGCCCGTCATTTTGAAAACATAACCCTGTTCCGTACAGCAGAGACTTCCTTATGATATTAATAAAAAATATTATTAGGTATTTTACATTTATTATACCGTAATTATATGTCTTCAGCGACAATTTTATTAATGAATGACACCGGAATGGTCATGGGAAAAAACACTTTCGCCAATCAAAAATAACGATTTTTTTCAAAATTCACTTCACTCACACACTTGTGAGTCCACAACGACGTGAATTTTAGGACCCAGGGGCATATTTAATCTATTTGTTAACCGTTCATCCAATACGCAGTTGTCGTTGAATACATATGAATTATGGTGGTTAGCGGTGTTGTGCAGGGTCCGTCCGGATAGCTACCACCATCTTATCCATTAAACCACCGCCAAGCAGTAGTGTTTGCATTGCTGTGTTCCGGGGGGGGGGTAAAACAACCGGTGAAATTAATAGCATAGAGGCATTCCATCTTAGTCCTCAGGGTTGGCAACACATTTGAAATCCTAGGATTGCAGTTTTGAGATTGTAGTCTTGAGATTTCAAATGTCTATGGGTCTCAGATCCCACTTACCATCAGGAGGCCTGAGTGCTCACGTGCCTTCTCCTTGCCATACAAAAAATTAAAAAAAAATTAGTATGATAAAGCTATAAAATATAAATAAGCTATAATATAAGGAAGTCTCTGCTATACGGAACAGGGTTATGTTTTCAAAATGACGGGCGTTTTTCCGATCCTTGATCATGAAGCTGATCTGATGATGGAGATCCATTGTTTTGGGATTCATTTGTGTGGTCTTGATAAGCAGATAATGAGACAAAAAAAAGAACAGTCGGCAACAAACGCTTGTCCCAAATATGCAATTATTGGCAGAAACTTTTTTGACGTAATATACAGGGTGGTAATCGATAAACTGTACATAATGAAAGGGATGAAATTTTAGGTTAATTTATCAGTAAACTTTTGATCTAATAGCCCAAAAAAGATAAAACAAAATGCATAGTATTGACATTAGTTAGGCTTATAATAATTGATAACAATATTAGACGAATTAAAAAAAATAACTGAGTAACTGCTTTTATTGTGGAAATTAATAAATTACTGCAAAAATATCATTTTGTTTTCATAAAAACACAATTTTCTCAAAGAAATTCAGATATTTTACAATTTTTTTTTAAAATTTTTAGATCTAAAATTAAACGAGGAATAATAATTATCAAAAAAAAATGGTGAAACATCTACAAAATTTTGAGAAAATCGTGTTTTTAAAACAAAATGACATTTTTGCTGTAATTTATTAAGAAATTTAAGAATGTGTAAAAAAAAGTGGCTAAAAAAAATAATGTTTTACCGATAAATTAACCTAAAATTTCATCCCTTTCAATATGTACAGTTTATCGAGTACCACCCTGTATGTTTTTAACTGACAGATTGTTAAATAACAATATTAGGATAGACTATTGCAAGTGTTATGAATAGATAATTGCTTATCAAAGAGTAGAGGTCTTGGTATTGACCTAATTTCTATTTATTCATAAAGATAACTTCATTTACTTGCATCATTCAAGAGTTTAGTTTGACCACGCTCTGGCCTAGTTGGTACCCTGACTACGAAGCTAACGGTCCTGGATTAAAAGCCCGGTAAGGGCAGATATTTGTACGATGAGCTCGAATATTTATTTCTGAGTAATGGATGTTTTCTATGTATTTAAGTATGTATTTGTCTATATAAGTATTTATATTGTTGTCTAGTACCCATAGTAAAAACCTAGAGGTTAGATTGGGACTAGGTCAATTGGTGTCACATTGTCCCGTGATTTTAAGACTCACTTGACTGGATTATTAGCAAGGATCGGAAAAACGCCCGTCATTTTCAAAACATAACACTGTTCCGTACAGGAGAGACTTCCTTCTGATGTTAATTAAAAATATTATTAGGTATTTTACATTTATTATACCATTATTTATATGTATTCAGCAACAATATTATTAATGAATTAAATCATAATGGTTATGGAAAAAAACACTTTCGCCAATCAAAAAGAATGTCTTTTTTTTTAATTTTCGCCTTTTATTCCATAACGACGTGAATTTATGACCTAGGTATTTATGAGTCGAAAAAGTTTGTTCACAGTTTACGGAGGACACTGGGGCAATTGTTGACATTGGTTTACTGTTTGTATGTGTGTTTGTGTTTCTAATTAACATTTCGGTGTCATTCATTAATAAAATTGTCGCTAAGTAAATATAAATTATTGTATAATAAATCTATAAAATTCCTAATAATATTTTTAAGTAATATCAAGGAAGTCTCTGCTATACGGAACAGGGTTATGTTTTCAAAATGACGGTCGTTTTTCCGATCCTTGTTTATTAGACAACCTCAAGAAAGTTATCCCATGGCCAAAAATAGCGAAGAACATACTTGGCTGGAAAAAGGAATGTATGAGGAATGCTGTGCAACTTTGCATTTAATTAAAAGCGGCCAAGTGCGAGTCGGACTCGCCCATGAACGGTTCCGTGAAAGGTAAATTGCGGTTTACGATTTATGACGTATTAAAAAAAAACTACTTACTAGATCTCGTTCAAACCAATTTTCGGTGGAAGTTTGCATGGTAATGTACATCATATATTTTTTTTAGTTTTATCATTCTCTTATTTTAGTTCCAGGGGGTACACACACACATTTTGCCACTTTGGAAGTGTCTCTCGCGCAAACTATTCAGTTTAGAAAAAAATGATATTAGAAACCTCAATATCATTTTTGAACACCTATCCATAGATACCCCACACGTACGGGTTTGATTAAAAAAATATATTTGAGTTTCAGTTCTAAGTATGGGGAACCCCCAAAATTTATTGTTTTTTTTTCTATTTTTGTGTGAAAATCTTAATGCGGTTCACAGAATACATCTACTGACCAAGTTTCAACAGTATATTTCATATAGTTTTTTTTGAAAGCTAGTTTAATCGGGATTGTTTTTAGGTAGGTTTCATGAAAATATGTCGGGACGCTTAAGAGACCAAAGCTGAGCTCTAAATGAAGGGGTTGCCGTTATATCGAGGGTTTTTTTTCGGTTTGTTCCTGATTCGTCATATTCCCAACTGGTCATATTCCTAATTCGTCATATTCCTAACTGGTCATATTCCTGATTCGTCATATTTCCAACTGGTCATATTCCTGATTCGTCATATTCCCAACTGGTCATATTCCTAATTCGTCATATTCCTAACTGGTCATATTCCTGATTCGTCATATTCCCAACTGGTCATATTCCTGATTCGTCATATTCCTAACTGGTCATATTCCTGATTCGTCATATTCCCAACTGGTCATATTCCTGATTCGTCATATTCCTAACTGGTCATATTCCTGATTCGTCTTATTCCTAACTGGTCATATTCCTGATTCGTCATATTCCCAACTGGTCATAATATTCCTGATTCGTCATATTCCCAACTGGTCATATTCCTGATTCGTCATATTCCCAACTGGTCATATTCCTAATTCGTCATATTCCTAACTGGTCATATTCCTGATTCGTCATATTCCCAACTGGTCATATTCCTGATTCGTCATATTCCTAACTGGTCATATTCCTGATTCGTCATATTCCCAACTGGTCATATTCCTGATTCGTCATATTCCTAACTGGTCATATTCCTGATTCGTCTTATTCCTAACTGGTCATATTCCTGATTCGTCATATTCCCAACTGGTCATATACCTAATTCGTCATATTCCTAACTGGTCATATTCCTGATTCGTCATATTCCTAACTGGTCATATTCCTGATTCGTCCTATTCCCAACTGGACATATTCCTGATTCTTCATATTCCCAACTGGTCATATTCCTAATTCGTCATATTCCAAACTGGTCATATTCCTGATTCGTCATATTCCCAACTGGTCATATTCCTGATTCGTCATATTCCTAACTGGTCATATTCCTGATTCGTCATATTCCTAACTGGTCATATTCCTGATTCGTCCTATTCCCAACTGGTCATATTCCTGATTCGTCATATTCCTAACTGGTCATATTCCTGATTTGTCATATTCCTAACTCGTCATTGTACAGTCAAATGAAATTGCGAACACGTGCTTAATACGGGATTAAATAAGTATTAGGACATATTCTACTAAGTGTAATAATGAATAATTCAGTTTCAATGCAACGAATTCTTTCGTGCTTTAAACGTGTGATACACTTAGTTGTGGGACTCAACTAAGTGTATGGCATTATAGTCAGGTAAACAATCCATATAAAAAAAAATTAGACCGAAAAGCTATTAAGGCACAAGATGGTCCCTTATCCCGCCACGGCTTTTGTGCAGTCAAATGTACGTGGTATGACGAGTTAGGAATATGACGAATCAAGAACAAACCTTTTTTTCATCCGGAACAGTTTTCTTTTAATAATGACAAAAAATATGCCATTCGATTCAGTTTTTTGTAAGAATCAACTGTAATCCGAGCACTACAAAAGTCAGAAATGAGAGTCAAAGTCCAACATTCGTACTAAGCGTTGAAAACGTCCCATACAAATTGGTAATGAACTATGAATTATGATATTTATGATGTCACAAATCGGTAATCACTTCTAAATGTATGTTAGAAACTACGTTTAAGTACATAGTTGGACTATAATTCATATTTAATTTAAAGGCTACCATTAAATTTACAATTGCATGAAAAAAAAAACAACATTTTCAAAACTTTGAAGTGTCATAAGTCATAACGATTAATTTGATAATTTTGGTGTTTACTTTGTTATTATATATTCCAGTTTTTTAATCCATATTACTAGATTACACAATATTGTTAATCAAGGCCGTTTTAAACTATGCTGGAGCCCTTGGGCATAAGAAGTTGAGGCCCTTTTGGAAAGTAAAGAAAGCGAATTATAACATTTTTCTACTATGATCTTCTATTTATTATTGGGTCATAAATTGTCGGTTCTTTGGGGCCTGAGGATGGGGGCCCTGGGCGCTGGCCCCGTGTGCACCTGTGAAGACGGTATTGGGTAGAGATGCGCCGAATAGTGGTTTCACCGAATACTATTCGGTTTAACCTTTACCGAACCGGATATTCGGCTGAATTATTCGGTTTACCATTTCATTGTTTGGCCGCGTAAACAGGTTCTAACATCATTACCCGCGCACACCGCGCTGTCACTGCTTCAAAACATCGCACAATTACGTTACAAGTAAAAACAATGCTTATTATTTTTTTACAAGTTTAAATTGCTTTCTTTTATTAGCTTTTCGCACGTTTAATCAAACAAAGGATTAACTCAAAACCAAAGTCAGTTTTAGATAAAACTCTATTATCAAAAGTTAGGGTTAAAACTCGAATGTATTTCTATTTAGAGATATTTCTTTGTGGATTAAACGTGCGTTTTATTCAACACATTCTTCATAGGCTTTCTTTGACTTATAAAATAATATAAATCTTACATAAGAAGTTTTTTCTTCTAATTCTTTACCGAGTCGTGTAGCCAAGAAAATAGAAATACTCCAACCGAATGTATTCGGCACCAAAACCGAATAATTCGGCCGAATACAAATAGTGAAAAAGATGCCGAATACGCCGAATACCGAATACCAAACGAATATTGAGTAAAGTTCAACAAGAGTCAACATCCCTGTTATCCCTATTATTGTTATTATCAGATATTTATTTAATATTGTATATTAGGTTTTTAAATAAGTATTCAAATATAAAAGTAAAATAACAATACTAATACAAAAAATAGACATTATAAAAAACCACCTACGAGTGCCGCCGGCAGCGGGGCAGGGCTCAAGCTACCGGTGGTTAGGGCTGCAGAGAGAGGAACCTCCTCACAATACGTGCCGTGTCGAGGAGTACTGCCTTCTGTATCTGGCCTTTGATCCAACCATCTAGCGAGAGTCATGAGGCTCTTGCGCAGGGTCCGCCGGATTACCATTATATTAGTCTTAGGATAAGATTCCGATGTCGGCGACTGCTACTTGGTCGCCGGCGCATTGTTTTGTATTTAATTTACCTATATGGAGCGCTGACCAACCCAAGCGACCTTTTAGCTAGGCGTCATCGCTCTGTATCAAGTAGCTTCCCGCGACTTTGTCCGCGTAGAAGTAGATCGTTATTCCCCCGGGAACTCGAATTTTCCGCGATAAAAAGCCTACGTGCTATTCCAGACCAATTAAAAAAAAACAACATTTATAAAACTTATTTTGCCACATTACATATTCAATATTATAAATGCGAAAGTTGGTGTGTGTTAGTTTGTTACTCCTTCACGCTGCAACGGCTGGATGGATTTGGATGAAATTTCGAATGGAGATAGCTTATACCCTGGACTATACTTTTCAACCTGGAATATTAAAAAGATCCCGAGGGAATAACGATAATCGATATCTACGCGGACGGATTATATTCTATAATCTATAGTGTCCAATTTCATCCAGATTCGTTCAGCTGTTCTGGCGTGATTGAGTATTTACCAAACCTTCGCATTTATAATATTACTACAAGCTTCTGCCGCGACTTTGTCCGCGTAGAACTAGTTTATCGCTATTCCCCCGGGAACTATCCAATTTTCCGGGATAAAAAGATTCGTTCAGCTGTTCTGTCGTGAATCAGTAACGAACGTCCAGACTTTTAATATTTCTGGCTTCTACCTGCGACATGATAGATAATCATAGATAATCACATATCTTAGATAATTATTATCGTTATTTCATCGGGATCTTTTAAATTTTCCGGGAAGATAAGTAGCCTGTGTATTAATCCAGGGTATTAGCTATCTCCATTCCGAATGTCATCCAAATCCGTCGAGCCGTTGCAGCGTGAAGGAGTAAAATGTAATACTACCCGCGGGAATAATGATCGACATCCCCCGGGACACGGGTTTTTCACAATTAATTTTAACAACGGGACCCTATTACTAAGAGTCCGCTGTCCGTCTGTCTGTCACCAGGCTGTACCTCATGAACCGTGATAGCAAGACAGTTGAAATTTTCACAGATGATGTATTTCTGTTGCCGCTATAACAACAAATACTAAAAACATTAAAATAAATATTTAAGTGGGGCTCCCATACAATAAACGTGTTTTTTTTGCCGTTTGTTGCCGTTAAGTGTCTTATGTTGTATAGATAATGGTACGGAACCCTTCGAGCGCGACTCGCACATGGCCGCTTTTTTTTTAAATCTTTTGCATAATCATGAAAATATATTTAAAAAGTGGTAAATATGCATCGTCTTTTAGAACAAATTATAGTTTAAAAATTGAACACCTTAATATAGGCCCAGGAGAAGTCGAATATAGTTGGAAAGTTTCCATGTTATTTGTTTATAAAAGTTAACTCTTTATCGTGGCTAATTGACTTCTGCCTCCAGAGGGGTACATAGGACTGTGATAATGATTGGAATGTCAATAACCTGTTGCCTTGATGACCAGGATGGCTTGATTGGTAGTGACCCTGCCTGCGAAGCTAGCGGTCCCGGGTTCGATTCGATTTTTCTATGTATTTAAGTATGTATTTCTTTATATATGTATATTTATCGTTGTCCCATAATACAAGCCAAGCTTTGGGACTTAGTCAATTGGTGTGAGATTGTTTTTTTTCTATATTTGTTTTTATTTATTTAATTTTCATGCATGTTTACTCTTGTACTTTTTTCAATAAATTAAATCAAATAGGTAGGAAGAAAATTGCTCCTTTTTCATGTTTAAAACTCCCATTTTTTTTTAAATTAATTTCTTCATCAATATTCAGGTTAGGGACAAAATTTTACACAATTTCTCCGAATGTCAGACCTGTAACTTAAGGACAGCTAACAGGGCTCTATTTTCAAACGCCACTCACTTAATTACACTTGGTGATCTCTTTAACTATTATTTCATAATGTGTTGACCATTGCGATTTAAAAAATCCATGAACATCCCCTGTTACACCCTTGGTCGTACGAATGAGCTAACTACCACTTCCGTTTATTTCTATTCTATTCTATTCTTAATTAATGGCTTTCACTCCTGTTAAGGTGTATTTCGCCTATGTCGAGTTATTTATAGACACTACCATGGACTTATTAGAGAAATAAGTCCATGATATCACTCGCGAAGGCAATTGTTCGGTAAAAGAGAATTATCTCAAATGGACTAAACAGAAGCACATGGGGTTACCTCCACGCGCTTCTGTCAAGTCTTCCGTTTATTTAATAGACCAGAGGCTCATTTGTCTTTCACCTGTTATCGTATTGTCAACGTTTTGATAGCTCTTATTTACATGACAGTAATGGCGGGAGTTAAAAACAGTACCATAACACGTCAGAATAGAGAGTATAGAGACCCAGGTCTGATATTCTACACGGCAAAAAGCTACTGGCTTTGGCCGGGTTATGGTATTAAGTTAAGCCCACACCAATGCTTAAAAAACGGTGACGGTACGGAATCGCAGTAACGCATCGTATCCGTACCGTTTTTATCGCATGCCCTCCACACCGCTGCTTAAAAAACGGTGACGGTACGACGCGTTACTGCGATTCCGTACCGTCACCGTATTTTAAGCAGCGGTGTCGGCGCAGCTTTAATTTATGAACTTTGATGAAAATAGCTATTTTCCATCAAAGATTTTCAACGTTAGATAGGTCTTATTTGCTTGACAGTAAAGGCGGTTGCGTTAAAAACCATAACACGTCAAAGGCACCATGGTTTACCCGTATAATAGAGGCTCAACCTAGCCAAGATGCAAACGCTACAACGTTTTTCGTTTCTATCACTCAAAATGTATGGGATGTCATTCTCATGCGTAGCGATAAACCACGTGCTCAACTGATAGAAAAGAAAAACGTTACTAGTAGCGTTTGCATCTTGTCTACGACCCTAGTTCTATTAAATATGCCCAATAGAGAACCCCGCGACTTCGTATGCGTATACACCACACCATCTGACTTGGCTTATTTAGTAAACACTATTATAACCTCAAAATGCTTCCGCTTAAAACTTTCATTAAAAAAAACATGATGTAAAATCAGGAAAATCGTGTCCAAAATGTGGTCTCTAGTTGCTTTATTCACCAAAAAACGGCAATTATAGCCAAAAACCATTTTGAGGTTATAAAAGTGTTTACTAAATAAGACAATTCAGTTGGAATGGACTATAGAATGTTTCCTGCTACTCCCCCTATTTTTTCCTGTTGGGGATAGATTTTTGGAACATCATTACTTAGGGCTCTCCTAGAGTAAAGTACCTAAGCAATATTCGCTACTAATTTCAAGTCTCTAGGTCCCTCGGTATCGCTGTGCGTTGATCGATGAGCCAATCAGTTTCTTTTATATACTCGTATATACATCACAATAACCCGCGTCACAATTGTTTTGAAGCTATTTTGCATCATCTCATAAGTTACTTAACATCAGCTAAATATACTCTATTATCTTATTGATGTTGTTAATGTCCAATAACATGATACTGTGGCACAAACATCGTTGGAAATGTACTTAAATGTCACGCGATAAGGACCCCCCGGAATGATGACATAGTGATGTGTCTTGCGTTGGGTTTGTCGCGTGATGTTTTATCTTAAATACCACATATACTGCTACGCTTTCACATCACACCTCCCAATGCATAATCGTAAGCATTAAATTGATAACGAGTTAGTATAATTCGGGTAAAACACAGGTATACGCAGGTGGTTTAAGCAGTAACTCGTATTAAACGCAGCTTGTCTATGCAGTAATTCGTCTGAAACGCAGCATGTCTACGCTGTAACTTGTCTAAAACACAGCTTGTGTATGCAGTAACTCGTCTAAAAGGCAGCCAGTTTAAAATGTCTAAGTCGCAAGTGGCCTAAAGGAACGCTTGTTCAAGTAGCGAGTGGTGGAAAACGTAGATCGTCTAAATAGCGAGTTTCCTAAAACGTAGATGGTCTAAGTAGCGAGGGGTCTACAACGTAGATCGTCTAAATAGCGAGTGTCCTAAAAAGTAGATCGTCTAAGTAGCGAGTGTTCTAAAACGTACATCGTCTAAGTAGCGAGTGGTCTAAAACGTAGAACGTCTAAGTAGTGAGTGGTCTGAAACGAAGATTGTCTAAGTAGTGAGTGGTCTACAACGTAGATTGTCTAAATACCGAGTGGTCTGAGACGTAGTTCGTCTAAGTAGCGAGTGGTCTTAAATGTAGCTGGCATAAGTTGCCAGTGGTATAAAACGTAGCTGGTCATAAGCATTTTCTATAAGAACAGTAGTGTACTATAACCCAGCTAGATTAACCCACCCACTTTACGTCAGACGGTTATTTTTTTTCCCGAGCAATAACACAGAAAACAAAATAAAAACAATAAAGAAGGAAAGAAAATATGCAATTGTAGGATAATGTTGCCATGGATGATTCTGTGACGTCCGCGACGCTGGTTTTCAGTGGCGCCAACGTGACACACGAACGAAGAGACGGTGTTTAATTAAAGAATATAATAAATAGTAATTAACAAGTAAAATTAATAAAATAGTGTATTTTCATACGTATGTAAGTTGGCAAATTGACATACATAGAGGCGACGATATTGCAATCGATTTTTTAAAGATCCAATTTTCGAATAATGAATTTCTTTTATAATTCATTATTCGAAAATTGGATTTTGTTGTTGTATCAAAATGACAGCTGCCAGAAATTCATTTTATTTTTCCACTAGTTTTTTCCTGTCCACCCGTAGGCAAGGGCACTCTTTCAACGGCCAGTATCATCTTTAATCACAAGAAAAATATCCCAGAAATTATTATCAGTGACGTCTTTATTAATAAATAGGTCTTGTTATCGGGAAATAAAGTGAGCGACGCACTATTCTTGTTTTCACTAGCCACATTGACGTCAAGCCGCCATATTGGGTTTTTAATTTGTGTTGTCTGTGGTTTTATTGTCTAATACCTCGTAGAGATAGTCAGTGTGGTATCATTTAAAAAAAATATACGTGATGTAAGGTTGTGTCTGAAACTGCGCGAGATTGTTGTTATAATATAATTAAAAAATAAAGTTTCGGGGTTTACAACTTTTACGCAAGGTATGTGCTTTAATATTCTCAACTGGCAACCACCATGTTAATCAGCTGTTTTGTTTTTTGTAATCAATACACATCCCTCATCATTTTTTGATAAAGGGGGAAACTAAATAAGCGGCCATTAACTGGTATTTACGATTACATTACTGCCCACTTAAAAAAGGCACATGAGCTATATGAATTGTACTGCACTTCCAACCTTGTTATAACCTTTGAGGGTTTAATATGCTTCTATGAATTAATCGCACTTATGCCTTTTCTACTTAGGATGGCAGATTAATTGTAAGGAACTTTTTTTAAAGGTGTTCTAAAAAAATCGTGCTTATTTTGTCTTGAAAGCATACTTTTTAAAATAATAATTTTCTGAGAAAAAAATAATTGAATATTATCAATGTTTACCACGCCGGCTTTGGACTAGTGGTCGGAATGACGTCATTTTGTTTGTAACCGCGTTACGTACCCACCTGTGACGTAGAAAATACCATGTGGCATTTAAGCCATTACCAGAAATGTATTTATATGTGGCAATGGACCCGATTCTACAGTGGCCTCTAAACTTCCTAATTTTATTTAGGTGTCGCTAAAACACTTCACTATTCTATGAGCAGCTGTCACAATCAAATGACAGCGCTAATTTGAATCTGACGCTTCTTATTTTAGGCGGTCTATTCAATATTATATCGACATTCTGGAATAGCACTTGTGTGTCTAAAAATTGGACAATTTAGTTTTAGGCTATTTAAGCGACGTACACGTAGAATCGGGTCCATTATCTATCTAAAGGGACCTTATTGTCGATGGCGCTTACGCCGCACTGCGTCACGCGACGTTGTATTTATATCGGAGCATCTTTAATAATGGCGGAAGCGCCATCGACAATAACGTCACTTTTCATAGATAACGTCATATTCTCAGCTCTCGCCGATTTCATTCGAAATTTAATTCAAATTGGTATATAATAATACCTACTGTGTTGAGGTAGGGAACCCTCGGTGCGCGAGTTCGACTCGCCCTTGACCGGTTTTTTAGAACCTTAGGTTAGAAAAGTGCCACTCCATGTCTTCCCGTGGATGTCGTAAGAGGCGACTAAGGGAATAAAGGCTTGTAGTACTGTTAGGCGATGGGCTTGCAACCTGTCACTAATACGCTGGTAAACATCTTAGCCTTTGTGCAAAATGTGGTTACAGAATTATCAACAAGTTTTTAGAGTTGTTGGTAATTCTGTAGCTCTGCCTACCCCACTCTGGGAATGAAGGCGTGAGTATATGTATGTATGTATTTTTCTGCTTTTTAGGGCCATTTGCAGCAAAGCGATAAATCTATATTATACAGGATGGTACTCGATTTATAGGTAGAACTAGCCTACATTCTAGCCACTTTTTTAAAAAAAAAAACAATAAATTACAGCAGAAATGTTATTTTGTTTTCACTTATTATTATTCCTCGTTTAATTTTAGATCTAAAAAAAAGCAGTTACTCAGTTTTTTTAATTGGTCTAATATTGTTATCAATTATTATAAACCTAACTAATGTCAATACTATGCATGTTGTTTTATCTTTTTTAGGCTATTAGATCAAAAGTTACACCGTCACAAGTAAGTGTACTACCCAAACTTTATAAAAAAGTTGTAAATCTGTAAAAAAAAAAAGTTTTACCTATAAATTAACCAAAAATTTCATCCCTTTCAATATGTATAGTTTATCGAGTACCTGTATGTTTGATCGATATTAATTGATTTAAGCCTCACTGTGCCGCAAATTTCGACGTTACTGAACCAGTATTAAGATGCACTACATTCGAGACTTCGGATGCCTCTTTCACTCGTTATTTAATATCAAATCGATAGAAAGGGATAATGCTTATTTATAACTAAGACTTAACAGACCATGTAGGTCGAGTCGATAGTGAAACATCGTCATTTTCGCATCACTATTGAATTTTTATCAACACATGATCTGTCAAAGTATTGCAACTAATAAAAACCCTACTATAAAATTATCTTTTTCTAAATCAATGCTCAGACCAGCACCATAGAGTCAAATATATTTATTTATTATTATTATTCCTTCACACGCAACAAATAAGTTTAGCATTATTTTACAGCTGTCAACATTATCAATATTTAGAAACTTCTTGTTTGTGTCATGTGTTTTTTTTAAATCTGCTTAGTACTTTAGATGCACAAGTTTATTTATTATTATTTATTAATTCACGTACTTTCAATTTCTACCCAAGCGAATTACAAACTGAAATTAGGGAATTAAGATAAGTATGACATGAAAAGAGGTCTAATTGTGAATCTTTTTTCTCTTTCCAGAGTCATGGACGGTCCCCAAGGACCTTCGTGTGAGCAGAGGCTGTCTGACAACTGCAAGTGCGAGGGAGAGGTCAATATTAAGAGCAAGAGGCATGGCAGAGGAGCGGTGGAGTCAGGTAATAAATTCAATTTTACACAATTCTTATTTTAGCTTCGGGGACAATTTGCCACCGGTGTATGCCCCTCAAGCTTGAAGGGAATATACAGGGTGTCCCAGAACCCAACGTCAAAGAGAGAAACCGATAGAGCAGTTAAAAAGCTATTGATTTAACCCCTATGTATGTCCAGCGATTTTTACTACTTTCGGAGATACTGATCATTTTAATCAGCTTTTTTTAAATTTTCCCTTATGTCCATGTCACAAAAAATCATTAATATCATGTTTTATTTCATAAGTTTTTCAGGGGTATACATGTTACATAATTAGAATCATTACGAATCAGCGAAGCTTTTAAACCTATTTGGTCGTTTTTGTTATAGTAACGTAAATTTGTTTTTTCCATACAAAGTGAAAAGCAAACACTGGGACACCTAGTACGGAGAAACAAACTTTATGAGATTACTTAAAAAAAACGTGCAAATAGGTTTGGCTGTTGTGGTCCAGGGGGGTTATTATGATATAGCTATGCAGTTCTTTTCACGGTGAGCGTAAAGGACAGTGTTGGCAACACCAACAGAACATATTCTCTATGTTTAATTATATTAGGTTGGTAAAGTCATTCCTTCCGGTAAAAGCTTCTTTTTATTACATTCTCCATGTGACCACCGCAACGGCTGTTTTATTTATTGTATATTGCTGAGATACCTTCCCTCCACCCAAGAACTGCCTATCAGCTCACTACGCTACATAAATGGTCCTTCGAGCCGGATTTGAACCGGCGACCTGTGTAGCGTAGTGAGCTGATAGGCAGTTCTTGGGTGGAAGGCAGGTGTCTCAGCAATATATGTGACCACCGCAACGGCTGTTTTATTTATTGTACATATATTGCTGAGATACCTGCCCTCCACCCAAGAACTGCCTATCAGCTCACTACGCTACATAAATGATCCTTCGAGCCGGATTTGAACCAGCTACCTGTGTAGCGTAGTGAGCTGATAGGCAGTTCTTGGGTGGAAGGCAGGTGTCTCAGCAATATATGTGACCACCGCAACGGCTGTTTTATTTATTGTACATATATTGCTGAGATACCTGCTCTCCACCCAAGAACTGCCTATCAGCTCACTACGCTACATAAATGGTCCTTCGAGCCGGATTTGAACCAGCGACCTGTGTAGCGTAGTGAGCTGATAGGCAGTTCTTGGGTGGAGGGCAGGTATCTCAGCAATATATGTACAATAAATAAAACAGCCGTTGCGGTGGTCACATATATTGCTGAGACACCTGCCTTCCACCCAAGAACTGCCTATCAGCTCACTACGCTACACAGAGCTATAGTAGTTATATTGCTCTGTCCATTTCTCTCAGCGTAAACTAAACTGCATAGCTATGTCATAATAAGGAAACTAAAACCTTTCTACTAATCTCATACTTAATGTATGGGAGTATTTAATGTCAAAATTTTGGATACTTATCATTTGATTTAATAGTACATTATTGCCTAGGCATGGAAGTAGGCAATTGCGGGCCGAGTATTGGTTTAAACGGACGAGCTTGCGAGTCCGTTTAAAAATACGAAGCCCGCAATTGCTGTTCCTGCCGAGGTAAATATAGTGCTTTTCTCAAAAATCGCTAGAAAAAAATTGTGTTGGAGTAAAATCTTCATCGCTTGAACTCATTTTTTAAATTGCATACACACAGAAACTTCATGTGAAAAAACCATCACTCCTTACCGCCTTTTTGTTTATGACAAGGAGAAACGCAATTTTTGTTTAAAAAAAAAAGCTATTCCAGACACAAATAAAAAAGTTATGTTTCGAGTAAAATTTGGATGTGTAAGACTTACTTGTGCCCTCATTTTATTATGGCCCTTTTCACTTTTTAAAAAGTTACAAGATAGATAATAATGGAATTTGTATGCAACATTGCGGGCTTGTGTAGCGAGCACGCAATGTTTTTTTTTTTTAAATTTGAGAACTGTCCGTAAACTATGTACTTCGCATCTCAATATGTAGATAGGAATGTCAACATTTCCGGACATTTTTGAGAAAAAGAATATATTGATGTCATTTTACTGATTCGGTAACGTACTTTCGATATCAGTTTATAATTTTTTGATATCTGTAATAGTTACGAAATAATCGCCTGGACACACTTCAAAATTACACCCTGTATAAGCGGAACAGACGACGGGAAGCCACTTTGTTTTTGTTTAATACTAGGTAGGTATGTAAAGATTTAGGAAAGTTTACTTTGGAAAACAAATCAGTATGTTTTCCCAGACCGTTACTGTTTTTTTTTAAACTATAATGTTGGACTGATGACTTAGGCTTGTCAAAGCATATAAGTCGAGTCACTCGAGTCGATACTGTAACATCGACCTTTTCGCATCACTACTGAACTTCTTAGTAAATGTCAAACTGCGATTAGAATATAGGGCTGATCACATATGTCGTTTTTGAATTAATACATGAAATGACATTGTCAATGGTAGAGCGTGCAGATAAATGAAAATACTTTCAGTACCTTGTACTTCTAAAGCGAAAGAAAACATTAAATTACATATAACGGGTTGGCTTAAAGTAATGAGAATTACGTTTTTTTTATTTTTATTAAATCACTTGCTTGTTAGGGTTATATAGCTTTTTATTATATCAAAATAAACTAAATTCAGTATGATAATCAATCATTACAATATAGCGAAAGGTCCCCCATCTTCAATTTTTCGTAGCTTTCTTCTTACCGTTTTCATCATACATTGGACGACATATATTTTTTCATTTCTTAGTTAATTAGTTGTTTTTGTACCCTGCGCTTCAACCGAGTCTGTGATTTCGCTTCCCGCCCCACACTGTAAACTAGTCTACTGAGAATTACCAAAAAATCCTCCATTAGACGAGCTATAGGGACGTTCGGAGGGTTTGAATCCTTCGGTATGAAGTGAACGTCACGCTCTTTTAGTGAATTCTGGGTGCTCCCTGCATAGTGATACTTTCTTTGCAACTTCCTGCACTTCTTTGGAATTTCTTCAAGCTGTTTGTCGGAATATTTGGGTGCTTTTTGACGCTTTAAGTGTTGAACATTGTATTTCTTTAAAATATTCCTTACTCAGCCAAGGGAAACATCATATTTTACAGCTAACTTATCTGGGACTCACCCACTTTGTTTTGTGCAAACTTTGCCACTTTCCTCCGGCCTCGATCACTAAGAATGGGTGGTCTTCCCGTTTTTGGTAAATCTTTATTCCTAATATCAAGTTCCACCGCTAGATCAGACATTAAATTGCAAATGGAGGTACATTTTCAGCTTTGAAGTGAGAGACCACTTCAGATTTTTCACGCTGTCCAAACCGGCGCTAAACATGTTTACGTAATAACTTCCTCGCGGTTTTTTTTTATTAAACCAGCTAATCTTTTTTTTCCTTTTTAACAATATTGACATATTTTCTATTTATTATAGCTGTCAAAATTCTTTTTGTATTTTTTTTATTGCCTTCTATTGTCAATTGAATACCTTCTCATTACTTTAAGCCAACCCGTTATACATAAACTAACGCCTTCGCTCCCAGATAGGGGTAGGCAGACAGAGCTACAGAATTACCTAAAGAGTGGCCCGGAAAAAAAGTAGCAGCACATTATATGGTTTTTTTTTATTATGTGGTATTTTAGTGCATTTGTTATAGTAATCTGTAGATATTTAGCTTTAAAAACTTCCTTAGTTCATATGGATTCTAATCATGCAAGCAAACACTGAAAAAAAAAAGAATTAATACATGAATTTAGGGGTTTTTCGTAACACGGAGATAAGGAAAAAAGACAAAAATTCCGATTAAAATGATCAATATCTCTGAAACTAATAACAATTGCTGAACATACATGGGGGTTAAATCGATAGCTTATGAGCTGCTCTATCACCCCCTTAAAGCTGTCGAACCCGCTACCAAACACCCTGTATAAGGACTGGACTGAAAATTTTCAGGCAACCTATTCGCTATACATTACTTAGCATTTTAAATTTTATATAATATAGTAGGAGATCCGAAAAGGAGACGATTTGCACCGGGCTGTTTATTTGATAAAAAGTGTTTTATACCAAATTTAATATATGGCGAATAGGTAGGCTGAAAAATTTCAGTCCAGTATATAATTAATAAAAAAAAAAAAAACATTAAATTTATTTAAAAAAATTGCAATAGCTTGTTTAATACACAAATTACATACCAATCGAAAGTATTAAGCCTATAGAATATGCAAACGTTAGGTTGACTATTTTTTTCCCGTCAAACTATTGGGCAGGCAGGTATAAACAGGTAAGCCGGTACTAATAATTTGCTCCAAACCTAACGTTATTCATATTTTCTATTAGTATGTAATTTGCCTATTAAACAAGCATTTGCAATTTTTAAAAAAAGTTCATTTTTAATAATTTTTTTAATGATATAAGTACTGGACTGAAATTTTTCAGCCTAACCCCACATATTATTTAGCGTATTAAATTTGATATAAAATACTTTTCGTCGAATAAACAGCCCGGTGAAGGTAGTCTCATATTCGGATATACTATATGTTTTCCTAATAAATAGTCTTCTAAACCCAATTTGTGTTTATTACTACATAAATAAAATACAAATGCTGTATTTGCTATTAAGAATAATGTTCGGCACCATTTGTTGATAGGTTTGACTCGATAATCATTATTGGTTAAGACTTGAATTGAATAAGGCTGTAACCGCGTGAAAACTAGGACAGTGCCGATCGCGTTACCTCGTAACAGATCTCAGGTCGAAGCGCGAGAGATAATTTACTGCGGGTTTTCTTCTAAGCTATTAAATAACGGGTACTATACAGTTCACTGAACCAACGGAGCGGTAAAGGCCCAGCCACACAGCCTGCGTGACGTGCACGTGCACGAGCGCGTTCGCTTTCCACTCCGTTATATAGTGACATGTCCTAATGAGAATTCATACTGTAAGCAGTGGAAAGCGAACGCGCACGTGCACGTCACGCAAGCGGTGTGGCTGGGCCTTGAAGCATGTCATATCCATATTATGGTCTATGATCCGAATAGGAGACGACCTTCACCCAGCTGATTCGATACAAAATATTTTATATCAAATTTATTATGGTAAGTAATATATGGCAAATAGATAGGCTCAAAAATTTCAGTCCAGTATTAAATAATTAAAAATTATTAACCTTTTGAACGCCATACGTCGAATACAAAATGTGCCACCCACACGCCAAACATGTTTGCTATGCTATACAAATTACACCTTATTGCTACCAAACAAGGTCTCTTTTAATCTTGAACTCTTGTCGTCTGTAGCCGACGTGGCGTCAGTGGCACGACTTTTAGTTGACGGCCAGAGCCGACTGTGGCGTTGAAAAGGTTAAAAATGAACTTTTTTTTTTAATTGCTATGGTTCGTTTGACAAATTACATACTAATCGAAAGTATGAAGCCCATAGAATATGCAAACGTTAGGTTTAGTGCAAATTATTAGTACCGACTTACCTACCTAACCAATAGTTATGACGGGAAAAAATTGTCAACCTAACGTTTGCATATTCTATAGGCTTCATACTTTCGATTGGTATGTAATTTGTCTATTAAACAAGCTATTGCATTTTTTTGTTTTATAGTTCATTTTTATTTTTTTTATTAATTATGTACTGGACTGAAATTTTTCAGCCTACCTATTCGCCATATATTACTTAACATATTAAATTTGATTTAATATACTTTTTATCGAATAAACAGCCCGGTGAAGGTCGTCTCCTATTCGGATCCCTCACGAATAGATACTCGTACGTTGGCGATTTTCGTAAATTGACAAAATGTATAGGATTAACGTAAGGCCGTAGTCTAGATGCAAATGCTACTAGCCTTTTTAGGTTTCCGTACCTCAAAAGGAAAAATCGGAACCGTTATAGGATCACTCATGCGTCTGTCTGTCCGTCTGTCTGTCACAGCCAATTTGCTCCGAAACTACTGGACCGATTGAGTTGAAATTTAGTACACATGTAAATTGATGACCTAAACAGATGTGCAAAGTATATATTTTTTTTAATAATGGTCATTTTTGGGGGACAAATTAGGAAATCAAAAAAAAAGTGTCTTATCTCAAATGAAACGGCTCGTTACGACCTCAAATATATTAATATTTTATTTTTTTATTTTTTTTATTTATTTATTATATATTATAATATATTTTTGTTATTATTGTAAAATAAATAGTTTTGATTTTATTCATGAAACAAGACGAAACTTGTCCATTCCTGCCCTCGATCTCCGAAACTACTAGGCCTAAAATTAAAAATAAATAGTTAATTGCCTGTACAGGAAACTCTATAAGAGTTCTATCAAAAAAAAAGTATGTACGGTCCCCTCTCCACGCGAGTTCAACTCGCACTTGGCCGGGTTTTTTTACTGAAACTTATTTGTAACTAGTCAAAAGCGAGTAGTTTTGACATACGTTGGCCAAATGATATACAGATCTAGTGAATAATCCTTTCACATCGATGCCGACGTGTCTATGAATTGTTGAATTATTAGGTGACATGTTTGTATTAAATAAATAGAGTACGTTAGTTATCAGTGTCAAATGTCAAACCACGAGTTTGAAGTATATTACACTGAGATGTTAAAACCACCACGATCAAATATATAGAAATTAGGTGAAGGTAAACAAGAAGAAATAGAAATAAATGTTGAAAATAATTTCACAGGCTTGTCGATCTAAACGTTCCCCAAGTCTTAATGCTTTCGGCATGACTATTAAAAATAACTGAAAACAAACTTAATCTAATCAACAAAAAAATACTCTCGTATTAACCACTCTATATCGATTATTACTCTCGCGATGCGACGTTCCCCCACGTTGTCTTGATGGGTACTGAGTCAGACTGAAGTAGCATCACAAATACGAACAATTCCGAGAAAATACGATGTGAAAGGATATTGCACTACATCTGTACCTATCAAGGCAAACTGCCGCAGGCTTATGAATAAGTGACGTCATCTTTGTATAATCAGTTTTACTCAAATATCTGCCCTCCTAAGCAAAAATGCAATAACTAAATTCAATAGCCAAAGCAGATTCAACTCTCTTCTGTTTGTAACTAGGTTGCAATTTCTACAGATGTTTTGTCTGAGATATCGCCATTATGCTTAGTAGGGCAGATATGTTGTCTAGAATGAAGGCTGCCAAATGCAAATATTGAAAATACATTATTACTAAGCTGGGAAAACCGTTAAATATTTCTGCCCTACTAAGCATAATGGCGATATCTCAGACAAAACATCTGTAGAAATTGCAACCTAGTTACAAACATAAGAGAGTTGAATCTGCTTTGGCTATTTTATTTAGTTATTGCCTTTTTGCTTAGGAGGGCAGATTTAAGGTCTGTTCATTTTTACTTGTCTTATACAGGGTGTTAGGCAGAAGGTTGGACAAACTTCAGGGACTAACTCTGTAGGTCATACTCATCAACTTTTATTATGGGACCAACATCCAAATCGCGAAAAAAAACAGCTGTTCCATACAAACTTTGAGAGCTAAACAGCCGAAATGTATGGAACAGCCTAACAAAGTCGACACGGGAACAGCTAGTTAGTTAGCTAAAAGTGAGGTTATGTCAAACGTATCTTCATATAATCATACTCCATATTTTATTTTTTATCATATAACCTCGTAAGGCCCACCATACTACAAACAGGGAGTTTTTTGTGAATGGGACTTTGAATCTACCATCAACGCAATAAAGTTCAATTACGTTTGTTCGATATTGACATTTTCAGTTTATGAACATAGGAAAATAAACCTTATTCACATTGCAACACAGTTCAAATTAAATTGCCTTGATTATGTACATTCTACTGCACACTGGGCCTTACGAGGGTAAATTATTATGCAATATCAAATATATGTCCCGTCTTATTTTTATCAGCAACGTAACGTTTCGATGTAACCAAGGATCGTTTTCGTCATCCACAATCGGCGGTCATCGATTATATAATGACATACATTACTTAATAAACTTCCGTGTAGTTTTTTTAACTATGAGATAAAGTATGAATTATGTTTATATAAGTTCGTTGGCCGAAATTATCTTTGCGTGTAAAACCATAGAGGGTGGAAAGATATGTTGATTAGTGAAGACATCGATAGTGAACTCAGGAGACAATAGGTAATTATTCATGACGTTTTTTTACAGCTTCAATAAAAGCGGATTCATGTAACAAACAGTTGAGAAAAAACATTTTTTTGAATAGCTATAAAAATAACCAAGATATAATCCAACAAAGATTGGTTTCTATCTCTTTCTAGCAAAACATAATTTAGCATGAAGTTTATAATATGGCTGACCTGTTACATGACGTCACAGTGCATATCGGATCTCTCTGTCTATACGCTGTCTAGTTAGCAGTTTAAAATGCTTGTATCATCCGTATTTCTTGGCTGATTTTATCCTCGTAAGGCCCATCATACTACAAACAGGAAGTTTTTTGTGAGTGGGACTTTGAATCTACCATCAACGCAATAAAGTTCAATTACGTTTGTTCGATAATGCCATTTTCAGTTTATTAACATAGGAAAATAAACCTTATTCTTATTGAAACACAGTTTAAATTAAATTGCCTTGATTATGTACATCCTATCTTACGAGGTTAATTTTAATTTCACCTTTGGTGATCTCTTTTACGGTATTTTCTTTTGTATGTTCCTTATAATAGTCCGCCAAGTATGACGTTTCAGGTGCGGCTAAATTTCCGGCCATTCCACATAAATTTGTGTCACAGGCATCATGATATTCTGCCAGTATGCGTATAAAAAAAAAACAATATACGATTTTTTATTTTATTTTAGTGTAAACATGGCGGCTGTGTTTATGAACAGGCTAGATAGCTTTTTTTTATATATACTACACCGTGCATCCAACCAAAGCGTTTGCATGTTTATCTAAAGTACTAGGAGAACAAAAGTAATTAGGGGTGCGTACCGCAACTTAGATCGCAGGCGGTGCGCTGCGGGGCACCGGCGGGCGGGCGGGCGCACCCGACACAGCGCGGATGACTGAGCACTGTAGGTTACTTTTAATGTTTATGTACTCCTAGTAATTTGACTTTGTAATTTTTGTTTTAATTTTGTTAATGATTTTTTTTTATGTTTGATGTTTGAGAAAAGCACTATACACCTCGGCGGGAAATATGAGTTGCCCGCCTCAGACCCATCCGGCCTCGCTTTTCTCGGCCGTCTATATGTCATCGGCCGGCAACTCCTTTTGTCCCGGCCTCTGTAGTAATGTACTATTATGATATTCCCTATTGCTAAATTTTTGAGTTATGTCAATTCATATTTGCAGACAGACAAACGGACATGGCGACATCATAACGGTTCCTAGTTTGACTTCAGAACTCTGTTGAAGTCTATTTAAATCAGTGATCCCCACAGTGATCTATATCGACCCCCAGGGGACCCGCAAGGGGTCCATGTGAGCGAAATAAATAAATGGGGGCCCATGGGATGAAAATTGGGTTCCACGATAGTGGATCCCATTTAAGCAGGTCGTGACTTTAATTTTGGCTTTCCATTAATGGAATAATCCATATTCATACACAGGTATTAGGTAACTACTTACTTACGTAATACTTTCTTATAAATATATAAATAAACAAATTATTATCTATTTAAATTATGTTTATGGCCTCGTGTGGTTGCCGAGTTAGAATAGTGCCACTCCATGTCTACCCGTGGATGTCGTAAGAGACGACTAAGGGAATAAAGGCTTGTAGTACTGTTAGGCGATGGGCTTGCAACCTGTCACTAATACGCTGGTAAACATCTTAGCCTAATTGTGCAAATTGTGGTTATAGAATTATCAACAAGTTTTTAGAGATGTTTGTAATTCTGTAGCTCTGCCTACCCCACTCTGGGAACGAAGGCGTGAGATTATGAGAGAGATTATGTAAATTATGTTTAAATTTTCTCTGTGTGTAGTTTTTTACTTTGTAAAAAAAAATTTTCCGCGCTAAATATTCATTGTAGCCTGCGCAATGCGCAACAGCCGGCTAGACCTCCAACGTTATCCGTGCAAAAACACCCGAAGATTTATTGCTTAGTTTTTACGTGATAACGTAAATATTAGGTAAGCAGGGGGTCCACCCAAAACCGAAAAATGGGGTCCTCTGATTTAAATAAATAAAACTTTTTCTAATCGTTAACTTAAGCTCTGCTAATTGTAACGCAAAATAAATTCATTAGCAGATAACATTAATGAAACCATCCTGATAACGTTTAACGAGGTGATGAAATTGAAAGGTCAGTCGTGTACAGCTGACTTCACTGATAACGATTGAACTCAGTTGCTCGCTAGAGACGGCGAAGAATACTCTACAGACCTCGGAATACTTCGGGCAATATCAGATGATAGTGATACTGGGGTCGGACAAAAAGTGCGGATGACGTAAAAATGACGTACCTAATCTTGCACACAAGATGATGTTTGTATTTAAACTTCCGTGTGACATGTAGTAACGAAGTATTGATGAAGTAACAAAATAATCGTAAATAAATACATGGAATTGACAACAATTTATATGTGCTAAGGTAGTAAATTAAAATACCGTTTGTAGATTTTACACTGCTGATTACGATAAAAATATTTTTGGATTTTTTTATGCAGTAGTTTTTTTTTATATTTAGGAAAAAAAGTAAAAAAAGTTGGATTGAGAATGTTAGGAATACCCTTAGTCCATTTATTACCATGAGAATTGAAAAAAATATACAACTGTCATGTCCATTCTTCATCTGTCTGACGGATTACTTGATTCTAACGACACGCTTTCGATTCTCGTTTTGATATACGCTATTTAAAATTAAGATAACTAACGGATTTGTAAAAGCGGATAGCCGAAATCTGCCCAAAGTCGACGAATTCATGTTGTTCCAGTTGTTATGGTTGACAAGTGACATGACATGACAGTCAGTTCTGTTTCTGTTAAAAGTTACTTTTTTTATTTTATATCATGCTAAGATCACGACATCAGTATTCCTAACTTTGTATATACGGTCTTTTTAATGTCTAAATCTTTAATAAATTAATAACGACGAATTTAAGTTAAATAAATAAAAACCGAGAAACACGGGTAGTCTAATTTTTAACCAGCTATTATAAACGCGAAAAAACAATAAAGCTTTTTTTTTGAAATGTTGTCAATTCCCTTAGTCGCCTCTTACGACATCCACGAGAAGACATGGAGTGGCACTATTCTAACCCGGTGACCACACAGGTAATAGTAATTGATTATGAAAATCAAAAATACTATTTGAAATCAGCCTATAAGTGGTTTGACGTGATCCGCACTTTTTGTCCGACCCCTAGTGATATGGTATATTTTTAATATCACGGGAAAATGTTACACAAATTGACCTAGTCCCAAACTAAGCTCTACGTTTGTACTGTGGGTAACAACGATAAACGGTATACTTATACAGGGTGTCAGTATAGTTATACATGAACCGACGTGAACCCGCCTAGGGCTGATAGAGCAGCTAAAAAGCTATCGATTTAACCCCTACGTATGTTCAGCGATTTTTACTAGTTTCGGAGATATTGAGCGTTATAATCTGATTTTTTGTAATTTTCCCTTACGTCCTTGTCACGAAAAATCATTAATTTCAGAAGTTTTTCAGTGGTATCTTACATTATTAGAATCATTACGAATCAGCGAAGTTTTTAAACCTTTTTGCCCGTTTTTTAAGTAATCACATAAAATTTGTTTCTCCATACTACGTGTCCCGGTGGTTGCATGGAAAAAACAACTTTAACAAACAAATATAAGGACAGGTGCATAAGAGATCCCGTTAAGGGATAAGTTCGCCTTTGTTCATAATTTATATTCATATAAGTGTTTTTTGTGAATCGATTTCTTTTCGAGGGATAAAGAGTTTACTTACTTACTGTATCATGAAAATAGTAATTAATAAATTATATATTTCCAGGTCTAACGCACGAGTGCGGCGTTTTCGGCGCCATCGGCACTGGGGAATGGCCAACGCAAGTCGACGTGGCCCAAGTTATTTGTCTAGGGCTTGTGGCGTTGCAGCACAGGTAACATTAGATAGTAGAGGACGCCTGTGACTTACGGGTACAATTAGTTGTTCGCTACTCCGCTATTTTAATCCCTTAGGCCTTAAACTTAGGGTTGAATTTCCAAAAATCCCGTCATGTTTCTTAGGTACATATCTATACTAGTTCAGTAAATTCGTAGATTTTATCTTGCAAAAGGTCGGGTATCGAGGGCGTAGCGAGGTACGGGCAGGGGGCGGACAGCTGCCCCCTCTAGAAGAAGCATGAATGCTCACAAACCTTACATATATTGTTGGTTTGTGTACGCCCCCTTAACAAAATCCTAGCTACGCCCTTGAGGTATCCATATAATATGTTCCGGGCTTTGTTTAAAAGTTTTCACACAGAGTTCAATATATATATTTAATAAAAACTGAAAAGAAACGTCGAAATTTTCGTTGTTTTATGATCATGGAGCCCGCGGCAGCACCTCAAAGTAGAAAACTGTCGCCAAAGTTGTATTAAAAAAAAATACAAAACGAAATGCGCTACAATTTGGCTTTACCTGTTCTTGTATAGAACATATCCAAAATTAGCGAATACCCGACCTTTTAATTTATACAGATTTACACATACATTTTATCTTTCAAAACAGTTCGCCTAAATAAAAATTCTACATTAGACAATTTCAATACCCGAATGCACATAAAACTAACATTTAAATATATCCATTCATAACACCAACAACGTTTTGGTAGCAATGAACTCGCTCATTCTGAGCATGAAATTGAGCTCAAATCTAGCATAACCTTACCTTTCCAGAGGCCAAGAATCAGCCGGTATAGTGACGTCAGAGGGCAAAAGCGCCCGTACGTTCAACGCTCACAAAGGCATGGGCCTGATCAACAACATATTCACCGACGAGGCTATGAGGAAGTTGAAAGGAAACCTTGGAATCGGACACACCAGGCAAGTCCAACATATTGACGATATCCTAGTTGGTAGTGACCCTGCCTAGAGCGGTTAGGTTCGACTCCCGTTATGGGCAAATATTTGTGTGATGAGCACGAGTATTTGTTTCTGAGTATTGGATGTTTTCTATGTATTTAAGTATTTATTTCTCTATATAAGTATTTATACCGTTGTCTAGTACCCATAGTACGAGCCTAGAGCTTAGTGTGGGACTAGGTCAATATGGAATTATCATGGATTTTTTCAGAGCATCAATAAAAGCTGATTCATGTAACAAACAGTTGATAAAAATCATTTTATGAATAGCTATAAAAATAACCAAAATATAAGCCAACAAAGATTGGTTCCTATCTCCTAGCAAAATAGAATTTAACATGGCCGACCCACGGCCGACCTGTTACATGACGTCACAATGCACATCGGACTATATCTAATCATGGTCTATCGCTGTCTAATTAGCAGTTTAAAATTCTTGTATCATCCGTATTTCTTGGCCGATTTTAATTTTAATTTCACTTTTGGTGATCTCTTTCACTGTATTTTCATATTTTGTTGGGAAATGCGTTTAAAAAAATGAGTGTGAGAGAGAGAGTGAGATTGTCCCCTGATATTTATTTATGTATCTGTAGGTACTCGACGTCGGCAGCGTCGGAAGAGGTGAATTGCCAGCCGTTCGTGGTGCATACCGCGCACGGTGCGCTGGCCGTGGCGCATAACGGCGAGTTGGTCAATTGCTCCAGCCTCCGCAGAATGGTATGTACTGTAGTACCACATCTACTCCATCATGGAAGAGGTGGACTATACTCCGTTTGTTTAGGTACTTAAAAAAATATAAACAATCCAAACCACGTGGCATTGTTAAACAGCCAATCAAAAACTGTTTTATAGAACTTTGGCGTATCAGTGTTCTGCTTCTATTGGCTGACAAACTATACCACGTGGTTGTTTTACTTTCATTTTTTGAAGTACGTAAACACACGAAGTATATTGGCGTAGGGGTCGACTCGTGACCGTAAGGTACCGAGTTCGATTCCCCGCGGTCACCATGTACAGTCATGAGATTAAATTTGATACCCACCTTAGGTCCAAAGTCAATCTGACATTCTACAACAATAAGATTGAGTTTCCTAAAAGTTACAAATGACTTGACATCTCTAATGACATTGACAACAAGCATATTTTTCGTGAAATGGGTCCCAAGTTAACGCTCGGGACCGTACATACCTTCACGCCCTCATTCCCAGAGTGGTGTAGGCAGAGCTACAAAATTACCAACAACTGTAAAAACTTGTTGTTAATTCTGTAACCACAAACTGTTGCACAAACAGGCTATGTTGTTTACCAGTGTATTAGTGACAGGTTGCAAGCCCATCGCAAAAACCTTTATTCCCTTTGTCGCCTCTTACGACTTCCACGGGCACTATTCTAAGCCGGCAACCACACGGTTAATTTTATTTATTTATCTACACTCATATCATAAGTCCTCTATCATGAGTTCAAAACCCGTAGGCAATGACCAGCATTACCTGTGGTTGTAGGTGTCAGCGATGACAGCTGTTAATTTTAGAAGATGTTCCAAATTTGGATCTCATTACGTTACGATATTCGATAACGCAATTTCAAAATAACGTTACAGCTGTCATCGTTGTCACTTACTACCACAGGTAAGGTAATGCTGGTCATTTGTCTTTCGGCTTCTGAACCCATCTTAGAGTACTTATAATATGTGTAGATAAAGTATTGTACGCGACTCTGCGTTATTAGCATTACAACACTCGTGTGATCTATTATGAAACTCGCCTTGCGGTCGTTTCATAAACCACACTCATGATGTAATGCCTGTCATTACGCAACCGTCACGTAAACTACTAATATTATTGAGTTGTTATTTCATTACCCATTATATTCCCAGGTGCTGGGCCGGGGCGTGGGTCTCTCTACCCACTCAGACTCGGAGCTGATCACGCAAGCCCTGTGCCTCAACCCGCCGGAGGGCGAGACCAATGGCCCTGACTGGCCTGCCAGGATCAACCATCTTATGAGGTAACTATAATTTAGAACGTTGCCGGTGATTACAACGTAGAACAACGCAGCGACGACTAGGTGTGTCGGAGTTTGTTTTGTGAAATAAAACATCTTTATGACATTACTTAAAAAGTTTATTATAATAAAAACTAGCAAAAGAAATTTAAAAGTTTGCTATTTCGTAATTATTCTAATTATGTAAGATACCACTGAAAAACTTCTCAAATAAATGAAATTAAGGATTTTTCGTGATAACGACGTAAGGGAAACTTACTTAAATTCAGATTATAATGATCAATATCTTCGAAACTAGTAAAAACCGCTGAACATACATTGGGGTTAAATCGATAGCTTTTTAGCTGCTCTATCAGCCCTCAGCTGGTTTACGTCGTGGTTTTTATGGGACACTCTGTATTGATTTTGTTGATTCTTATGTCAATCGATGTGACTTAATCTTGTGAGTGTCACTAATATGACAATAATCAAAATTCAATATGGCGGCAACCAGACGCCATATTGTAAAAAAGAAAAATAATATTGAGGAACTATGACAAGTGGGGTATCATTGACTAGGTATTTAAAAATCATCTTTAGGTTTCTTCCTCAATTTTTCATTTTGAATGATCATTTAGGATTTATAACGATTTAACCTCGTAAGGCCCAATGTGCAATTGGATGTACATCATCAAGGCAATTTAATTTGAACTGTGTTGCAATAAGAATAAGGTTTATTTTCCCATGTTCATAAACTGAAAATGGCATTATCGAACAAACGTAATTGAACTTTATCGCCTTGCTGGTAGATTCAAAGTCCCACTTACAAAAAACTCCCTGTTTGTGGTATGATGGGCCTTACGAGGTTAAAAGTCGGTTAATAACGCGTGGGTTTTTTAAAGTTTCTCGGCCCTGCGCCTCTGTTCAAGTAAATAAGAGCTATCAAAACGTTGACAATACGATGACAGCTCAAAAACTTGAATTTTACCGTGTTGTATAGAGGCCGAGTGTAACTTGCTGCGTCATCGTTTTCAGGCTGGCGCCCCTAAGTTACTCCCTGGTCATCATGCTCAAAGACAAGATCTACGCCGTACGGGACCCGTACGGGAACCGCCCGCTCTGCCTCGGCAAGATCCTGCCCCTCGGATCATCCTGTAAGTTATATGTATTTTCGTTAATTCATGGCTTTCACTCTTTGTATTTAACAAGGTGTATTTCGAACGTATTACAGGAACGGGTCCGGCCGTTACTACACAGAATATCACATTCGCTGAACATCATACTAGCAAAACGATATATACGCATAAAATCATACTAGCAAAACACGATATTAAGTACACCTTTAAGCGTAAGCTTAAAGGCTATTTGTTGACGCTCCAAAAATCATAATTTCCCAACCAGCACTTTGTCCTTAAATTATAGTTTAGTTTTCTTTGTTTTTTGTTTATTGAATTGTGCCAAACGGTCGATGCTGTATACTGGCTAAGTAGGTATATTTATTTTAAATATTATATTTCTGTAAGGTATTTGCATGTAGTTTTTGTATTTATTCTGTCACTATCTATAAGTATTTGTTTGGTAGTATATATTTATTCGTTTAGCGTACCGTCCGTCTGTCACAAACGGAGCTGGCTGAAAATCAGCTGCAGGTGTTTAACACCTCAGCATTATGCTGAGCCAGTGTCCGATTCACTGCCGCGATGACACTCACTACTATTTTATTGCTGTTTTCTGTTTTTACTTTTGTTTTCTGTGTGTCTTATGTGTGTAGTGAATAAATGTATTTTTCTTTTTTTCTTTCTTTCTTTTCTATATTCGCAAAACATGATATTTACAAATAGTCTGGTTTGGTTATAGAATCGTAGGTAGGTTTAGGTTATGTTAGATATACAGGGTGGTACTCGATAAACTGTACATATTGAAAGGGATGAAATTTTAAGTTATTATTATCGGAAAAACAGTTTTAAAAAAAAAACGCTTTTTTTCTTTCATTTTTTAATACATTTCAGCAAAAATGACATTTTATTTTCATAAAAACAAGATTTTCTCGAAATTTTGTATATATTTCACTATTTTTTTTTGCTTATTATTATTTCTCGTTTAATTTTATATCTAAAAACTTTAGAAAAAATTCAACAAAATTTTGAGAAAATCGTGTTTTTATGAAAACGAAATGATATTTTCGCAGTAATTTTCCACAAAAAAAGCAGTTACTCAGTTATTTTTTTTAATTGGTCTAATATTGTTATCAATTATTATAAACCTAACTAATATCAATACTATGCATTTTGTTTTATCTTTTTTGGGCTATTAGATCAAACATTACACCGTCACGAGTAAGTGTACTACCCAAACTTTATTAAAAAGTTTGACAATCTGTAAAAAAGAAACCAGAGGCTAAAAAATTAAAAAAAAAAATGTTTCATCTATAAATTAACCTAATATTTCATCCCTTTCAATATGTACAGTTTATCGAGTACCACCCTGCGTCGGGTGAGATTACGTTTGTGCCATATCCACGCACACAAGGTTGCTTGGATATGGCACTAACGTATTCTCACCCGACGCTGTATAGTAGACCCGGAGGGTCAAACTACCCAGAAATAGGAGCTCCGTCAACACTGTCTAATTCATGACTTACTAATAATTATGTTTTGCTAATGTGATGTTTTGCTACTATGATCATTTGCGAATATCATGTTTTGCGAATATGATATCCAACGACGAAGGGTTAGCTGCACGCGCTTCTCTCAAGTCCAAGTTATATATGTGGCATTATCTATTAAAAGGGACCTTATTGTCGATGGCGCTTACGCCGCACTGCGTCACGCGACGTTGTATTTATAAAGGAGCATCGCTAATAATGGCGGAAGCGCCATCGACAATAAGGTCCATTTTCATAGATAACGCCACATCCAAATATTATGGTCAAAGGAAGATCAACTCCCTATTTCACTATGCTGACAATGTCATGTGACACGTGACATTTCAGTATATGGCGCAGCTTACATGAATCCCAGTGATGTGAAAACTTGTCAACATTGCAATGTATATCGAATTGTCACACTTTTATTTCGAAGATTTTATTGCACAACTGTTACAATTATACTTAGTTTTCAAAAATCTACATGCATTTGCATTGCATTTTCAGTGTAGGGTTCCGACGCTGTTGCTACAAACACAAAAAGCTATCTCGAAAAACAACAAGCATGAATTAATTGTCAATTGAAAGTTATTTGAGTCGATGTTTTTTAGTAAGTATAAATACTTTAGCCTAGAGCATGAATACCGGTATTCGATGCTATCGAAAAACCGGAATATCGGACTAAAATTCCGACATTATAAAACCGATATTCGAGCTCGCAAAATACCGGTATTTCGATATTACATTAATTTAATATAATTATTAATATCCAATTAAAGTACGTTTTATTTTTATAGTTTCAAGCATGTCATTTTTAACTAGCTATAGGATGCCTTATTCCCGAGTTCCTGACCATTTGTTGCATGAAATTAAACTTATAATAATAGTATAGTAATTTAAGAATGCACTACATATTTCTCATGGAAGAGATTCTAGAGGTAAATATCGGCGATGAAAAGTTTTACTTACTTGAACTTATTACTAAGTATTCTTATAACAGATTATGATTACGTACAAGAAAAAAGACTTGATTTAGACTTTACAGGTAAAATCATACCTGTAATGGCTGAAAGCAATGCTTTTTTTTTTAAATAACATTTCTCTTGTTCTGTTTTGGGTGTTTTTAAGAAGATCATTATGATACTTTTGATTATTAAGTAATTGGAAGTTTAAATTCAAGATATTTTTAATGACTGTGCTGTGATTTATAACAAATAGCTGATTTATTTAAGGCCTCAAACTTCGCCCACCTAAAGTGGCAATCTAGGTCAATTCAAAAATCATTAATTTTTTTACATATTTAACTTTTATGTATGAATATCGAAAAAATATCGAAATACCGGGAATCGAAATAACCAATCAAGTCTTAACTATATTCCTATTTATAATCGGAGGGTATGCTGACGCCATCTATTAACAAACCTTTAGAATTTCGTAACAGACGTTTCTGTTAAATTGAAAAATCAATCAATTCTACTTAACGACGGCGTGAGTTTATGTATGTATGTAGTTTTCCTTTAAAGTTGTCGTTATGTGCTATCAATGCTATCATATAAGATATTTTTCACATTATTACTTGTAGTTTTTGCTGTAGGTGTGGGGACGACGACGATACATATTTAACTTTAGTATGGAACAAAGTACTCATCTGATTTTAATGCGGTATACATGTATACAGTCAAAAGCACTTATGTCTAAACGGCCATCGCGCCAAATATAAGTAAACATAGACCTTATTATTAGTGGCATAGGGGCGTGTAGATATTATCGACGCCTTGTGAAATTATATATTTCCGACTTTGACTGTACATACATATAATCTTATAACCGTGAGCATGTCCTTACCATTTGGAATGTTTTCAGATGCCTACAAACAGTCATCCGCACGACACAAAGAGGGTAAAGCATGAATCATTATATCATTATCATTATGCTTATAAAGGTGTCATTCCGCAGCCGACCGGAGACGGCAACGGCAGGCCTCTGACACCTAATTCCGTCTGCCGTTGCCGTCTGCCGATGCCGTCTGAGGTCGTTATTAGAGTTGTGCCCGCTCGGTCTTTAAAGGGAGCGCTCCGAACTCAGTCAATCTGGCGTTTTTATTTACAGTCAGTGCAAAAATACCCGTCCACCCCTCTTTTGTTTATACAATACGGAATATTCATGACTAGCGTTAGGATTTTGGTGGCATATCGTGGTTCTAGAATCCATGGAATCGCTATTTCCTAATTATTATACATGACACTTTGATTTTGACCCTCAGTATGGTCATATTTCAAAATGAACTAAATACATTTTTAGTTCGGTTATTCCATACCTAGTAATATTTGCTTGTTTGTAACGCTTTCACAGCAGAGATATCGTCCATACTAAAATTCATTTAAATTTGTTTAGCGGATTGATCAATAAATTAATTTTGAAATATTAAAATACTGAAGGTCAAAATCAAAGTGGTATGTATTATAATAAATAGAAAATAGCGACTCCATGGAGTCTAGAACCACGATTGGCCACCACAAGTCCTACAGATCTAGTGAATAATCCTTTCACATCGTGAAAACTCGGAACTCACGTCTACTTCCGAATGATGCCGACGCGTCTATGAATTATTGAATTATTAAGTGACATGTTTGTATGAAATAAATAGAGTACTTTAGGTTGTCAGTGTCAAATGTCAAACCACGAGTTTGAAGTATATCACACCGAGACGTTAAAACCACCACGATAATAGAAATAAGGTGTAGGTAAACAAGAAGAAATATAAATAAATGTTGAAAATAATTTCACAGGCTTGTCGATCTAAACGTTTCCCAGGTCTTAATGCTTTCGGCATGACTATCAAAAAGAACTGAAAACAAACTTAATCTTAATTAACCAAAAAATACTCTGGTATTAACCACTCTATATCGATTATCACTCTCGCGATGCGACGTTCCCCCACGTTGTCTTGATGGGTACTGAGTCAGACTGAAGTAGCATGACAAATACGAACATTTCCGAGAAAATACGATGTGAAAGGATATTTCACTACATCTGTAACTCTATTGATGACTTTCTTACAGCTTCAATAAAAGCTGATTCATGTAACAAACAGTTGAGAAAAATCATTTTTTGCATAGCTATAAAAATAACCAAAATATAAACCAACAAAGATTTGTTCCAGTGTAAAAAGACAAATTTGACAAAAAAATATAAAAAAAAATGTGTAGAAAACTAGCAAAAAAGAATTTAACACGGATTTTATATGGCCGACGTTACATGACATCACAATGCATATCGGAACTCTGTCTAATTAGCAGTTTAACCGTTAAATTGGCAAAAATAAAAAAGTCGTGAATGCAAACCTTATTTGATATGAAATCAGCATAAAAAAATTCTAACAAAAAAATAAAAAAGTGAACATTGTTAGTATGTGTATAACCAGTGATCGGAATAGTTGGAGTATATTTACCTAAAGTTCGCAAAAGGACATAATATAGAGTGGTTACAACCGGGTGAAATATTAATTTGTTTTTATTGAATTGAGTAAATGTAGTCGCAAGGAAATCTCCAGTTTATGTCTACGAAGTTTAGGTAAATATACTCCACCTATTAATTAGATACTTAAAAGAAATGAGTTACACGCCCCTTTTATCACTAACTAACATAAATTATCCCGTACCGTAAGTAAATATTACGTATATTTATTTAGCATTAAAAATACCGGAAATCTGGACATCAATAATAATAAATTAATATTTCACCCGGTTGTAACGCCTCAAAAACTGACCGCCTTTTTAAATGTAAATTAAAGGCATTTTGCTGCCAAAAAGCTTTCTACTCTATCACAGAGTTCTTTGGCGGTTGAGTAAATATGTCGAATAATCTAAGTACCTAAACATAATAACTTAATAATTATCATTCACAATTGTAACTTAATCAATTAATCCAATGTCATAATTCATAATGCAATTAAAATTATAGTGAGAACTAGTTTATATGCTATTGAATCTGATATTATTATGCCTATATTAATGTAAAACTGACTATGTATGATTATTACAAATAAAGAAATCTTATCTTATCTTATCTATATTATGTCATTTTGCGAACTTTAGTTAAATATACTCTACCTATTCCGATCACTGATTATTATGGTCCATTTCAATAGACTCGTCTTATTTAGTAAACACTTTTATAACCCCAAAATACTCATTTTTCGCCTAAAATAACAATTTTGTCATAAAAAAAACCATCCGTGATATAAAATCAGGAAAATGGTGTGCAAAATACGGTCTCTAATTGCTTTATTCAGCAGAAAACTGCCATTTTAGCCAAAAATCATGCATTTTGAGGTTATAAAATTACATACACACATAATCTCACGCCTTCGTTCCCAGAGTGGGGTAGGCAGAGCTACAGAATTACAAACATCTCTAAAAACTTGTTGATAATTCTATAACCACAATTTGCACAATTAGGCTAAGATGTTTACCAGCGTATTAGTGACAGGTTGCAAGCCCATCGCCTAACAGTACTACAAGCCTTTATTCCCTTAGTCGTCTCTTACGACATCCACGGGAAGACATGGAGTGGCACTATTCTAACTCGGCAACCACACGAGGAGGTGGAGGTTATAAAATTGTTTACTAAATAAGACGACTCTATTGGAATGGAGTTTAGATACTCTGCCAATTTAAGGGAATGTTTGTGACAATCAACTTTTTTACCCACACTTTTATTTTACCGGATTTCAACAAACATGTTTGTTTTTAAATATAATATCACTGCTTATTTTCGTTTTTAACGATGCAGTCATTTTACTAGTTTATCAATCTATCTTTTTCAAATACCTACTCATATCTTAATTTCTAAAATGTGTGAAAATTGGGTAATTACGTGTCTACTGAGTTACTGTCCGCGAATTTGTGTGATAAATAGTGAATTGTCAACTGAGTTACCACATTTTTATTACATACATTTTTAAACAATACATTATAATTTGATTTATGAAAGGAGTTAATGATATTACTACAATTTAAAAATAATTTCACTTAAAATAAGTCCCCGGATTTTATTATATTTATTAAAATCTGAACGGTGGGCAACAGACAGAAATGTGTGGGTAAAAAAATTTATTGATCCATTTCTTGGTCGATTTTAATTTTTGTTGGTCATTTTTACGGTATTTTCAACAAATGTGATTTAAAAAATCCATGCATATCCCTGAATGAAAAAAAGACGAGTGAGCGGGTATTTTTGCTGCTGAACACTCACCACATTACTAATGGGCGGACGACGGATGCAATTTACGTCAAAATAATGTCAAACGATATCCGTAATATGGATATAACTACAATTGATTTTAAAAAAGACTTCACTGCAAAAAATGTTATAGAATTTTATTGTTGAAGTAAATAATCGTTTTATTTTCTTTATTAGGTATTTTCAGTACTTTCATTTTATAGTCCACTATCTGCTTATATAGGGAAAATGACCTCTCCACATCTACAGACGTAAGAGGGGCGTATTCGTAAAGTGATACTTCAGTTCTTTCCTAATATACAAAATATGTACTGATTTATGGCAAAAACTGCATATATTTTCACACATAAATAGTACTCGAAATTTAATAAAAGTCTTATCCATTTTGTGCTTTCGTCACCGTATTGCATCCGTTGTCCGCCCATTAAACATTACTAACGAAGAATTTTGTTCCACACGCTGCAAATGGCCTAAAATGGTGGGTTTTACTTCATATTACTTATTAAATTGTGTGAGACGTTTCTATTTTCCACTATGTGTGTTGTTGTATGCATGGAAATTAATTCGGTAATTTTAGTTATGTTTATTAAGTTCATGTATTATTATTTGTGTGATTACACAAAAAGTCGTCATGAAAAGAAACTGGCATCAGCTTTAAAAACATCCTAAGTTCATAATGATTCTATCAATGTAAGAAACCACTGAAAAAATATTATATAATACATGAACTCAAGGGACCTATCAGACAGAGAGCGGTCACACGGTCAAGCGTTCAAGTGGTCAGTTAAAATATTGTAAATATTCATAAAATATGTAATATTGTTTAACTATTTATGATCGCTTCAACGCTTAACCACGTGACCGCTCTCTGTCTGATAGCTCCCCTAGTATTTTATGAATATTTACAATATTTTAACTGACCGCTTGATCGCTTGACCGCGTGACCGCTCTCTGTCTGATAGGTCCCTCAGGGCTTTTCATAACATGGACATAAGGAAAAATTCAATATCTCCGAAAATATTAAAATTCGCTGAACATACATGGGGGTGATACGGTTGCCCCTTAGGGCCTGGACACATGTCCACGGCACGGCGTCGTTAACGTGAATCGGCGCGGCGCCTTAGAAAAGGCACGTTGCCGCGTCGTGCAAATACACGGTGCCGTGTGACAACGGCTTCAACAATTTTACACTCTACGCGTAGGACATTGGCTTAATATTACACTTTTATAATTAATGACGGCACCGTGTATTTGCACGACGCGGCAACGTGCCTTTCTACGGCGCCGCGCCGTTTCACGTTAACGACGCCGTGCCGTGGACATGTGTCCAGGCGGGTTACTATCGAATTGTCTTTATCGCCAAACGACCATTTCAGCTAGATGACATAAAAGTAAAATACACAGTCGGCAAAGAGTCAATTCAGCTGGACGACATGAAAGTAGAATACTCAGTCGGCAAAGTGTCAATTAAGCAGGACGGCTCAGAATTAAAATGAGCAAGTAGCCAAACGTTTGGAAATATAAATATTCCGTATGATTAGAATATCTAATTAGCCGAAAGTAAAATTAGTTCATTGATATGAACACAGAACGACTTTGTAGCAAAACGTCTGGAAATTAAAATAGTCTGTATAATTACAATAGGTACCTAATTAGCCGAAAGTAAAATTAGTTAATTGTCATGACCACAGAACGAGTTAGTAGCAATACCTAATTTGTCGAAAGTAAAATTTGTTGTTTTTAATTATCAAGTGTCTTATTAATACGCAATTTTAAGATCCAGACGTTTTGCTAACCGGCCATTTGGGGTTCATGTCTATTTAGTAATTAAGACATTTTGAGATACACACGTTTCGCTACCGGGCCATTTAGCTTTTATGTCTATTAACTAATAAAGACGTTCTAAGATAAAGACGTTTCGTAGTGTATTTTAAATTGTAACATTCTAAGATCCAGACGTTTTGCTAAAGATACATTTAGCGCTCATGTCTATATAGCAACAAAGACATTACACAATCCAGACGTTTGAGCTATATTGTCATTTGGCGAAAAGGGAATTTTGATAGTAACCCGTCCAGGCCCTTAGGGTGCTCTACCTCTGGACTTTCGATGTACGCTTTACCCCGGGGCACACTGAATCCTACGCTTTGAAAAGGGGATCCCATTGAAACACCGTCACACATTTGCTCCAACGTATCATTGCATCCAATTTCTTTTCAATAGACCCCTAAATAATAGTGTCCTGGGTAATAAAATAATAATTGTAATTAGTCCGCCAGTAAGATAATCAATAAATATTGAACGCGTATTTTTTGCTTTATTAAATCCATCAAAATTGACAAATATAACGCGCATCAAAGTTCCGGGGTGGGGGCTCGTGACGTCACACCGTGGTATGAAGTGTGCCACGGCGTGACGTCTCGCGAAATTTCAACGCACTTCATCTTCGTCATTTTTTGTTTAATTGACAGAAGATAAAATAAGTGTTTAATATTTTTTGATAATGTAAATGACGGACTAATTAGTTTTTTTTAGGACACTAGCCTATTCCCGCTGGTCAATTTGTCTAGGATTGTCCCCTGACATATATCATCATTGCTTTGAAAACACCTCGATTCACAATTCATGACGAACGATTTTAAACTTAAATGTGAAGAGAATTAGGTTCAAACTCATATATCTCGAAATATCAGATACGAGTTTTTTCTAAAGTACTAACGATATTTATTAATTTACAGTCCTGTTGAATGGGTGCGCCAAAAACGGAGTGGAGGAGAAGGCGGAGGGCTGGGTGGTATCTTCAGAATCCTGCGGGTTCCTCTCCATTGGTGAGTAGAAATAAACGAAAACCACACCGCACTCACTCCCAAAATACCAAAATTATAAAGCACTAGACTACTCTCTTAACCAGATTCTACAACAGTTTCGAAGCATAAGGTAAATATCGGGGTGTTTCATATTTTAATCTTTGCAACTTTTAATGAATTCTCTCGTATTCTTGCTTCTATTTATCTAAAAGACCAGTAATCAAAATTATAATCAAAATTAGTTGGTATTTCGGGGTTGCAAACTTTGACCACTTTTTGGAGAAATTTTTATAATTATGCGATTCTCCAAAGCCGCAAGAGGTAGACAAAAATGGTGACGATGGTCGATATCATTAGTGTTTGACATAAGATGACTGGAAAGTTGGTTATTGTTGGTTTTTGGAAAAATTATAAATATTGAAAACCTGCCATAGTGGTCAATTGTGCAACCTCAAAATGTTGTCCTTTCACCTTGTAACTAGAAATTTTCATTTATTACATTATAAAGAGTTCCGTTGACGGCCGGAGCCGACGCCACAACTACTGAAAGTCGAGCCACTGACGCCACAAGTTGAAGATTAAAAGAGACTTTTTTTCGCATGAATTAAGTTGTAACTTGCATGCATAAAATAGAGTGATACATTTTGTATTTGACGTTATGAAGGTTAAATATGTGCACTAACCTGACTCTCCCCCCCCCCCCCCTCAGGTGCCCGTTACGTGCGCGAGGTCCTTCCCGGCGAGATCGTGGAGATGTCCCGGCATGGCGTCCGCACTGTGGACGTGGTGGAGCGGCCAGCAGACAAGCAGCAGGCGTTCTGCATCTTCGAGTACGTGTACTTCGCGCGGGCGGACAGCATGTTCGAAGGTTTGTGCTAGATAACGACACGTTAGCCTATACTCCGTTTATTTAAGTACCTAAAAATGTAAACAATAACAACCACGTTATATAGTTCGTCAGCCAATACAAGCAGAATACTAATACGTCAAAGTGCGATAAAACAGTTTTGATTGGCTGTTTAACAATGCCACGTGGTTTGGATTGTTTACATTTTTTTAAGTACCTAAACCAACGGAGTATAGTTGGTAGTGACCATAGACATTAATATACAGTCACCGGCAATACCCGCCCACTCGTCTTTTGTTCATACAATTGCAAACGAGCCTAACTTCCTAATCAGAAAGTTACTTCAAAAATACTGTAGTGTTTTGTTGCTAGGTCCAAAATGGCTTACATTTTTTCTTCATGTCGTGGTTCTTTACTAAGATTACAGATCCATAAAGAAGAATGGGCAAAAATGTATGAACGCTGGCCTGGAAACCAATAACAATAAGCACTATATCATCGGATATCCTTTTTAATTTTACGATTTTGTGTAGCGGGAAAGCTCAAATAACTGTGAGTTTTTTTTTTAAAGTCTGGAACATCGGGACGCCTACATGGACGACTTTAACATAATTACTATGATATACCGCCGTCTTTACATAGCAATAACTTATTCCACACAAAGATTTCGAACTGCCTGCCATAGTAATAGTTTTACAACTTAGAATTACCTATCCGGTAACATATCGCTTTTTCTTATTGGTCATTAGGCCAAATTACGAACAGGTAATTTTTGGATCTTTTGGGCTCCTTTGGAAAGAGATGCGTCCTTTAAAAATAATACTTGGTGGCCATTTTGGACCTAAGTTAATTAGCAACAAAACTCCTGAATCTCGAATTTTTTCTATGTATTTAAGTGTATATTTATCTATATAAGTATTTATATCGTTGTCTAGTACCCATAGTACAAGCCTAGAGCTTAGTTTGGGACTAGGTCAATTTGTGTGACTGTCCCCTGATCTACACTAATATTGTAAAGAGGAAAGATTTGTATATTTGTAACGAATAAACTCAAAAACATCCGGACCGATTTCAAGAATTCTTTCACCATTGGAATGCTACATTATCTCCAGGGAGCATTGATATAATATAGTGAAAAGAGGTAGATATGTTATTCGCACTTCGATAGTGGCACCCTAAAACCAAGCCAATTGGTACACCTTTACTTAGTCTTGCGCCGTCAACGGAACCGTGAACTAGTCTGCAGAGCAACATACACTCGCCTCTGTTTCGCTCCCGGAAATTAGCATACCATCCTGCTTTCACTCGTCATTTATGAATTAGTATGTAATTGAAATATTTACTGATTATGTGTGCGTAAGCCGGGCCATTTTTACACGCGGAATACCGTATAGGTAACATATCTACCTCTTTTTAACCGACTTCAAAAAAAGGAGTAGGTTGTCAATTCGTCTGTATTTTTTTATTTTTTTATTTTTAATGTTTGTTACCTCAGAACTTTCGACTGGGTGAACCGATTTTAATGGTTCTTTTTTTATTTGAAAGCTGGTGCTTCCCGATTGGTCTCATTCTTACCAAAATGAAGATCTGATGGTGGAATCCATGAGGAATCGACGGAACTCTTCAAAATTTATAGGCACACCTATAGCGATTTTGGTATTTTTCATTGTAACTCGTGTATTTGGTCTGGGAAAGCACTATTTGGTGAAGTGGAACTGATGATGAAGACCACAGATGCCCACCGGAACTCCTAAACGGTATATATTTCGAGAGTGGCGACAAGATATTTCGATTAAGATAGTTGAGCGACTATGACGAAGCATATTTAGGTTTAAATATATGACTATGACTTTCCCACGGCGTTGCTTGCGGCGAGATTGAAATGTTCTATTGTTTCTTATTACTTGAGAAGTGGGAGAATAACAGCATAATTATGATCACTAAAAAGTATAAAATAAAAAAAGTTAAAAAAAAACAAAAACCTGCCTTCGAAAAGCCTAAAATACATACATACATACATAAACTCACGCCTTTATTCCCAGTTTGGGGTAGGCAGAGCTACAGAATTGCCAACAACTCTAAAAGCTTGTTGATAATTCTGTAACCACATTTTGCATAATCAGGCTAAGATGTTTACCAGTGTATTAGTGACAGGTTGCAAGCCCATCGCCTAACAGTACTGCAAGCCTTTATTCCCTTAGTCGACTCTTACGACATCCACGGGAAGGCATGGAGTGGTACTATTCTAAGCCGGCAACCACACAGCTAAAATAACTTCTTTAAAATGGTAGGTAAATAGGTCAGTCCAACTGAAGTCGGCGTCCAACAATATTTTAACCAAAAGCAGACCATTTTAAAGAAGTTATTTTTTGCTTTTTGAAGGCGGGTTTTTGTTTTTTTTAACTTTTTTTTATATTATATCATTTATCCCCTACTAACATAGGCTATGTTTTATTTCTCTGCGCGGACAGAGTCGCGGGCAGCAGTTTGTAACTATTTTTAATTACAGGTCAAATGGTATACTCAGCGCGTATGCAATGCGGGCGTATGTTAGCGCGAGAATCGCCTGTCGACGCCGACATTGTCTCGTCAGTGCCAGAGTCAGGCACAGCCGCGGCGCACGGCTATGCTAGACAGGTACGTTCAAAAAACACTATCCATAATACTGCCCTTCTAAGCATAATGGCGATATCTCAGACAAAACATCTGTAGAAATTGCAACCTAGTTACAAACAGAAGAGAGTTGAATCTGCTTTGGCTATTGTATTTAGTTATTGCATTTTTGCTTAGGAGGGCAGAATAGCTGATTCATGTAACAAACAGTTGAGAAAAAACATTTAATAAATAGCTATAAAAATAACCAGGATCTAAGCCAACAAAGATTTGTTCCTATCTCTTTCAAGCAAAACAGAATTTAACATGGAGTTTATATGGCCGACGTGTTACATGACGTCGCATTGCATATCGGATCTGTATAATTAGCAGTTTAAAACGCTTGTATCGTCCGTATTTCTTGACCGATTTTAATTTTAATTCCACTTTTGGTGATCTCTTTTACGATATTTTCATGTTTTGTTAAGAAATGCGAAAAAAAATCATAGATCATAATGGTTAATGATCATACCTCGGGGTTTTCGGTGCGGGAATGATTTGAGAAAGAGTAGAGTTAAACGGATAGGTTAGTCTGAGAAAAGTCATATTATGCCTAATGAACAACTACCTCTCTGCGAATTGTATACACACTGTGATACAATTTTATACTCATATAGGAGGTGCTTTAGCTTTACTATAACGCATAATGAGATAATAATAAAAATAACATTTAATGATTACCTCTAGCATTAAAGTCCGGTATCTGTGAACTATTTACTTATAAATCAGTAGGGACTTAAAGAGGTTGATAATGTCTGATCCTTTTCATTTATATTATATTAAGTATTCAAGTATATTTTTTTCAATTAATTATTCATTAGGTAGAATCCTGCTATAGTAGCCCTCAACCAAACTGACGACTGGGGTCATAAAACTCGGGTGAGGTGCAATACAAGGGACAATGACAAGGACAATGCAAGACAATGGGAAACTGATAACGCGAGCTCAAGGGTTTTATGGCCCCAGTCGTCAGTTTGGTTGAGGGCTACTATAGAGTACATTCTGTATTTTATGTCCATAACTACTCTTTGGCTAATGTCAAACATTCCCGCACCGAAAACCCCGGGGTTTGTTAACCTCGTAAGGCCCAGTGTGCAATAAAATGTACATAATCATGGCAATTTAATTTGAACTGTGTTGCAATAAGAATAAGTTTTATTTTCCTATGATCATAAACTGAAAATGGCATTATCGAACAAACGTAATTGAACTTTATTGCCTTGATGGTAGATTCAAAGTCCCACTTACAAAAATCTCCCTGTTTGTAGTATGGTGGGCCTTACGAGGTTATTGATTGACTCGATCAATTGACACGTCTATGGGCAGAACCCGTTTTGTTCAATCTGATTGTACAAAAATACGATTACGCTAAAGTATCCACATGCTTGTTGTTTGCCGCAAACACTGCAGGACGCAACTATATGTTAGAGTGAGCACGATGTATTTCCATCTTACTCTAACATATAGTTCCGTCCTGCAGTGTTTGCGGCAAACACCAAGCATGTGGAGCCAGCATAACCGTTTTGTAAGGTCTGTTCATTCTTACTTGTCTTATATAGTAAACAACTTTCTAACCTCAAAATGAATCTTTTTTGGCTAAAACAGCAATTTTCAACAAAATAAAGCAATCACAGACAATACATTAGCAAATGTCCATAATGTTTATTCAGTTTACTTTATTTACGATAAAAGAGCTGTTTTAGCCAAAAAAAGGTTCATTTTGAGGTTAGAAAGTTGTTTACTATATAAGACAAGTAAGGATGAACAGACCTTAGGTCTATAAACCTCGTTTTTTTCTATTATAGTCCGGTATTCCATTCATGGAGGTTCTCTGCAAGAATCGTTACGTAGGACGGACCTTCATCCAACCATCCACCCGACTTCGCCAATTAGGCGTCGCCAAGAAGTTCGGGGCGCTCTCTGAGAACGTTCGCGGGAAGAGAATCGTTCTGATAGACGACTCGATCGTGAGGGGAAATACCATTGGACCTATTATCAAGCTACTGAGAGACGCTGGGGCCGCTGAGGTGAGTAGTTTTTACCCCAATGCCGAAGGAGGAGGTTAATGTGTTTATCAGCCTATATATGTTTGTTCCTTTGTGGCACTATAAAAACTAAACCCGTTGTCCGATTTTGATGATTCTTTTGTCAATCGATTTGTCTTAATCTTGTGAGTGTCACTAAAGGTATGACAGCAATCAAAATTCAATATGGCGGCAACCAGACGCCATATTGTACAAATAAAAAAAAAGTCGACCAAGTATGACAAGTGGGGTATCATTGAATAGGGATTTAAAAATCATCTTTAGGTTTCTTTCAACATTTTTCATTTTGAATGATCATTTAGGATTTATAACGATTCAAAGTTGGTTAGCAACAGTCGGGTTATGAAAGCTTACTTTTTGTTAAAGTTATTCATGTCTTATTGGGAATGTGACAGATGTCATTTAACAATTTTAGTGATGCTGCTAAATAAAACGCATTAATTTTTTTCGATTATCGATAAAGTTAATAAAGGAAATATAATCGATTTAGTATTTTGTTATAAATTACATACATCCATACATTAAATCACGCCTGTTTCCCACAAGTTAACTTAATTTAATTTACCTACCTACAATAAAATGAGGTATCACAAAAATCTTCTCCATTGGTTGGAACAAATTTCGCGTGAAATGAAAAAAAAAATTCTGTCACCGGCACAATAAAATACAAAAAATATCATAGTTATAACGACTTACAGGTCCACATTAGGATAGCCTCACCGCCCCTCAAGTACCCGTGCTACATGGGCATCAACATTCCAACACGGGAGGAGCTCATTGCCAACAAGATGGACGCGTACAAGCTCGCCGAACATGTTGGTAAGTGCAACATCAACAGGGATCAATAGTTTATACCAGGCAGTGGTGACTCTAGGATTAAATTAATTAAGGGGGAGGGGGCATTTCCATAAAAAACATGCCCTCATTGTAAAGCAGCTTTGATTTAGGTAGTATTTTTAGTACAGTCGAAGTCCGGTCTGTTCACGTCTGCAAGTACTTGTTGTTCAGTTAATTATTCCAGTTATGGCTCATTATAATGTAATGTATTTGACCTTACATTTGTAATGTTTTTATTTGTGCTAGTTCTAATAATTAATAATTGTTACTTTATTACCTTGTAATGTAACTCACTTTTAAGTATTATTGTATTTTATGTTTGAAAAAATTACCTGCTGGAGTTTCTTGCGGAGCTTCTTCTCCGCAATGATCTTGTCCGAAGCGCTAGTAGATTCACTCTATATTACCGTCGTGTAAAGGAGCCCGTATGTGCTGAATAAATATTTTGATTGAATTTGATTTGATAAATATGTGTACACTTTAGTCTATTTAATGTCATGTTTAAACTGCCATAGATGAATTGTCACAGCGATTAAAGTGACAATGTACTAAAGTGTACACATATTTATTTATGAACTCGATTGTACTAATAGCATACGTTCATTTTGTTTCAGGCGCCGACAGCCTTGAATACTTAAGCGTGGAAGGACTAGTGTCCGCCATACACTACAACATGAAAGCGACCCCGAGCGACGGCGTTGGGGGCCATTGTACTGCGTGCCTCACGGGGGACTATCCCGGGGGCTTGCCGGAGGCCGACTGGTGATTCAATTACGTACAGGGAAAAACATCAAGGTTTGAGTAAAAAAAGTCGATGGCAAATGAAATGGGGACGGGTGTTAACAAGCTATAACACGTTTGCACCAATGTTGGACACTTTCGGCTGAAGGCACCAATACACTTGAGTCAGTGTCCATAATTGGTCCCTTTGTCCAATACTGGTTCTGTTACGTTACGTAAAAAACTTAACTATTTCATATAGGGCCTCTATTCTAGCCGGTAAAAACAATATTCTCTAAAGCCATATTGTGTGTGTAAAAAAAGCGTTCATGTGGCGTTCTGCATTAATTAACACTAACATATGAGAGTTCACTCAGGTGAAAAACATTATTGTAGTAATATTTGCGGGAAAGCGTTTTCATCCCGCAGTAACTAAACCGGCCACATGCTTATACACTCCGGAGCCGAACTGCTCTCCTTCATCTTGCGAAATCTGTAATAAACAGTTCAGCACCTCTATTCTTGGCGGTAAAATCCGAATCGTATTTCGTCCCTTTTACTTTCTCAAACTCGTAGCCGATCGAATAGTTAGATAGGATTAGCACCCATTCCCTAAAGAATAAAGACTACTTTCCTATCTAAGTATTCGATCAGATACGAGGTTGAGAAAGTAATGGGACGATTTGAATTTGACCTGTTATGATATTGTTTTTAACCCAGCCGCCATTACTGTCAAGTAAATAAGAGCTATCAAAACGATGACAATAGAGGCCCTGTATAGAACGTTCGACATTCTATATTTATGTGACGTAAATTCCATATTAGTTTTGTATGTGCAAGAGGGGCTATACTTAAGTTTTTTACCTATAGTACTGTTTTGACACATAACCTCTAAATTGTCATCGAACAGTTTTTAATGTATAAATATGTATACATTTTTGGTGAGCGTGTTTTTATTTAAAGTTAAACAAATTTGGGTGGGTGTTTTACTATATTCCCGCGAAAATTCAAATTCAAATTCAAATTTAGAACAAGGAACCTAGAACTTAACTTGTAGTAAAAATAAAAGAGCTCTTTAACCTCGTAAGGCCTCTCGTGCAAACACTGTACATAATACGGCCATTACCATAAAGACCCAATGCAAAGGAGATACAGTAGAATTTCCTTTGTGTTTATGACTGACAGTTAATTTAGAAAATTAACTTTATTGCAATCACAAAAAGTTTATATTTAAAAAGACCTCGCTCTTCAAAACTACGTGATTATGCAGTAATCATTGTAAATTGGTTCGTTTGGTAAACCAAACGACACGTTTACATTTTTTCCTGTTTCAATTGACATCGACTTAACATTATGTGAGTTGACCTATTGCATTTTTGCGTGCCTATTTGTTATTGTTACAAATGAGTGAAATTTTCAATCTGATGTATTTATATGTGAAATTCAATATTGTATAAAAATATTATTGAGTTTGATAAGTCCCGTCATGACAAATAATTAATAAAATACGACGCACACAAAGCTATGTAGGACAGCTCTTAGATCGTTCGTATGTAAAAAAATATAATTGACAATTGCTTTTTCATAAGATATAGTTAATTTTTGTTATTGGAAATGCGCACGTAGCGAAATTGTGTTCTGAAAAAAAAACATGCTTTTAGAGGGTTGTCTAAAATGATACTGTATTTTTCTTTGTTTATGGTTTACTGAGAAAATAAATTAACAATTTTTGGCGAATGGATAAAGAGCTTAAACGCCATAAGGTTTTTTCTAAATCACTGCTAGAAAAAACGCGGTTGCAAACCAAATGACGTCATTCCGACCATTAGTCCAAAGCGGGCGTATCAAACACTGATAATATTCAATAGTCTCTTTCTTTGTTTATGGTTTACTGAGAAAATAAATTAACAATTTTTTGCGAATGGATAAAGAGCTTAAACGCCATAAGGTTTTATCTAAATCACTGCTAGAAAAAACGCGGTTGCAAACCAAATGACGTCATTCCGACCATTAGTCCAAAGCGGGCGTATCAAACACTGATATTATTCAATAGTCACTCTGAAAAGCATTAAAAAATAAAAAATGCTGCGTAATCTATGAAAAGGGACCTTATTGTCAATGGCGCTTCCGCCGTTATTAAAGATGCTCCGATATAAATACAACGTCGCGTGACGCAGTGCGGCGTAAGCGCCATCGACAATAAAGTCCCTTTTCATAGATAACACCACATATATTCTTTTAAGACAACCCTCCATCTATAAGCATGACTTTTTTAGAACACCTTTTAAAAAAAACCTGTTGTCAATTGTTTTTTTTGGTGTCTGGGTCCTATTAAAAAAGGGTATAAGTCTACTGAAGACCAATTGCAAAAGGGTTTAAGTCTAGCATACTCCGTTCATGTATATTCCCTTTTTATTTCGAGTTGAGTCGACTTGTACCCTTTTTCGCTGGGACGCCAGGATTCATGAACGTTTTTATGTAAACAACATAATGATGCTATTAATACAATATAATTTTTATACTGATATATTTTTTGCTAGTTGATATACAGGGTGTTAGGCAGAAGGTTGGACAAACCTCAGGGACTAACTCTGTAGGTCATACTCATCAACTTTTATTATTAGACCAACATCCAAATCGCGAAAAAGAAAACAACTGTTCCATACAAACTTTGAGAGCTAAACAGACGAAATGTATGGAACGGCTGTTTTTTGTTTTCGCGTTCTGGATGTTGGTCCCATAATAAAAGTTGATGAGTATGACCTACAGAGTTAGTCCCTGAGGTTTGTCCAACCTTCTGCCTAACACCCTGTAGAAGTGATTGTTGTGTTTGACATGCTATGCTTACATGCGTACAAAATATTTGCGATTCCTATGAGCATTTTGTTTTCGATGACATTCTTGTAGCGATCAAATCTAAAATGCATAATTTCCTACTATAATGTAGCTATATTTAAGTTAATATTTAGGTTTCTTCTATAAGTTATATTTCATGTGCGTTTATACTTTTTTAAAGTACAACTTGTATTTTTCTTAGATTAAGTTTGTCGTGCTGGTTTCGACTATTTTTTTATGTGTCGTTAATTATTTTCTTTTAACTGGTCCAATTAATTATAAACTACGCCTTTGACGGATTTATCCGTAGCAAAGGTTAAACGCCAGCTACAGCTAAATTAAATCTAAGTGTTTATGACATAAGGTTGAAATTTGCTGTGATTTTCTGCTGTCATTAGCACGAATCACTTTATTTGGCATAGAGCGTTAAACAGGTTAGACTTGGAAAATTGCAGGTGTGTACAAGATGTCTTTAGGGTATATAGTTTCTTTCAAGGCTGGTTTTAGATCCAATAATTTACTAAAATGAGTAGCGGAATAAAAAAGTTGGCCACTCTTACAGTGACGAACAGTTTCCAGTAATGTGAGAACAGTCGCCAGCAATAATATGCGGCATTATCTCTGTAAAGGTACCTTATTGTCGATGGCGCTTACGCCGCACTCCGTCATGCGACGCTGTATTTATATCGGAGCATCTTTAATAATGGCGGAAGCGCCATCGACAATAAGGTCCCTTTTCATAGATAACGTCATATGATCTGACATCGTGCTAAACAATAATTGACTCGTTCTTACGTCTCTAGTAAGAGACGTGTCATATATGGTGGCCACATAATTAAGGACACTTGTTCTTTCCCATACAAAAATATGAATTTTCAATTTTGACCACTAATCAAAAAGTTCTCGACCAATTTTATTGGTAAATACATTTTACTTTACATAATTAACTAAGGTTTAAACTGATGTACAGTGAACTACTATTAAAAACAGACCTTATATTTTACAAGGATTGAAAAACTAAGTGCTGACGCGTCCATACAAAATTCTACAACTTTGTTTGAGCGTCGAATATTTATTTTTTCAAGTCCTTATGAAATGAAAGATCGATCTCAACAGAGATAAATTGTACATACATTTAAACTTTACTTTATTAGCTAACGATAAGTGTAACTAACAATTGTCAAAATTGAAAAGCCATATTTGTAGACAATTGTATGGGGAAAAAAACAAGTGTCCCTAATTATGTGACCACCACTGTATGTTTAAGCCTAATATTGGAAACCACGTGAAATTCAACAGTGACACTAAATTACTTGAAATAATATTTTAAATAGTGACACAATTGGGGTTAACGTACTTGACCGCCACAGTCTAGTCGTGACAGCCAATGTCAAGGCTCACACGCCAACGTCATCTATACATGACCAACATTCAACTCGAAATGAAATCTACGATGGAGTTTAAAGTTTGATCCGTGGCGTATAGAGCACGACACTTCCTCCTTTTTTGCATAATGCCACTGTTGAATTTAAGGTTGTCGAAAATTGGACTCAGTTAATTTGTTACTAATTTACATTTTATAATAAATATTTGTATGTTATTGATTAAGAAAAAATCATTCCTTATTTTTGTAGATTTGTAATCTCATAAATAAGATCTAAGGACTCGAATCAATTTTGCTCTGTATATTAGTACAAGTTTTTTTTAATAGATAATATTATAAGCATCGATCTGACAATAAAGACAGCTAAGCTATTCCCGTAGCGTTTTCGAAGCGATTGGTGGTTGGCTTCACTGGTTAACCGCCATTAGCTTTAAATGATGGTGATGGTGATGATGGTGATGATGGTGATGATGATGATTATTATACTTGCAATCTATGCGTGAAACTTAGCTTAAGTATTTTTGATATATTTTCCTTATCAGCTGTTGTATTTTTACTCAATTTACATGATAAATTAATTAGTAATTTTCGCAGGCTTTGCAAAATAATATAAGCATTTTGATTTAAATATAATTATTAAAATATGTTCACAATCTGATATATATCGGTTATAATAAAGAAAAAGTTGATGGAGCAACTTTCTTTCTTGACGGATTAATCCGTCGTTGGCGTAAAAAAGGTTAAAAATACAAGATAGCAACTTTAGCTATCACATCGCCATTGGTCGAAAAGTACCAAAATCAAATTTATGACAATACTAATAAAGTTCAGTTTCCAAACTTGCGAAAACTACGAATGTAATATCAAAGTGCATTCCACTGTGCCTTACTGGTCATAATTAATAGGCTAAGGTATCCCTAAGTGAAACGTTATTATTGAGATTGAATTAAATATTCATTTATTTTGAATTTGTTGTTTATTTTCCGTCCTTTGTGTAAAAAAGTCAAGAGAAATCCTCGATTTCACAGTTTCAGCTGTCGTATGAAGTCAAGGATAGAAGTACAATGAACCGTGTATCAAATACGTTGTACACATAATAAGGCTTAGAACACTCGGAACCGTACTTTAATGACATGTAATACTATCTAGATCCCAAAATTTAAGGAGTACCGAGTGTCGATTATTCAAATATGTACTACCTCACTATAACAATCCATATGGAAAACGGATGTGGGAATATATTGTTACGTATGTGGGGGTAGGTAACTGATAGAAATGCACGAATACACCGATAATCAAAAGTAGACTTTAATTACGCACTCACTTAAACCGTTACAAAACAATTATCGCACAATAAACTTCGAATACTCAGATGATCCCTCGGGTCGCTCTTATTCGCACTGTTCGCTTTCCAAGTAAAGACTGACTCGTCGCAACCGGTGTCCGCCGTTTTATAGTTCCCGAGTCCGATTATTCTAGAACGCCTTCCGGAATGTTCTATGTACCTCGCCCCGCCAAGGTCGATCGAGACTGTTCCTTGCTGGAATGTTCTACGCCTTGCTACCTTGTTGTTTTTACGATCGCAATGACCTTGACTCACGGGTCTGGATGAGTCTGGAATGTTCCGCGTGTTGCCGTCTCATTTCGTGTTATCTCTTTCGCACGCTTCTGGAAGGTTCTCAGTATAGCTGTCTCTTTCTAATCATGCTATCTCTTTCACACGTTTCTGGAAGGTTCTCAGTATAGCTGTCTCTTTCTAATCGTGCTATCTCTTTCACACGTTTCTGGAAGGTTCTCAGTATAGCTGTCTCTTTCTAATCATGCTATCTCTGTCACTCTTAGTGGAAAATTGCCATATACTGAAATGTACTTCATAGGCCCATAAGGGGTCCTGAAAATGCCTGAAAATGGGTTTTCAGGTTATGGCGTCATCTGATAGAGGGTGGCCTGAAACGGACTGAAAACATGTTTCAGGCGCCTGAAAACAACGGCAAGTTGGTCGAAATTCTGATAATCTGGTATGTGATAGAGCTACCTCTGAAACGGACTGAAACGATATTTCAGCCTGCTGAAAACGCTTCTAAAGCACCAAAATTAACGATAAAAGATGAGACGCCTTATGCCATCGGCGTAACAATATGTTACCTTATATATTTAATCATTTGCCTAGTCACGTGTGTCAGAGCATATTTAATGATCCATATAAGTGCAAAAGCATCCTAAAAAACGTTCTTGTCATCTTAAATAAATTTTATTTAATCTCCTTATCAATAATAAGTAATACTAAACAAATTCGGTGTGAACGAGCGCCGAACAGCGACAGATAAACCGTAAGCGGTTTTCGCTCGCTGTAATACTCCATGTTTTATATTTAAGTTATTTTGGATAAAAAAAAAAACATTAAAGTACAACCACACATACAGGTTATTTAATATAGGCCATTTGCTTATCGTTTCTGAACATATTATATGGATGTAGATAATAGTAGTTTACGTGACTAATTACGCAGAGTCCCGTACGATACTTTATCTACACACATATAAGTACTCTAAGATGGGTTCAGAAGCCGAAAGGCAAATGACCAGCTTTACCTTACCTGTGGTAGTAGGTGACAGCGATGACAGCTGTAAAGTAATTTTGAAATTACGTTATCGAATATTGTAAGGTAATGAGATCCAAATAAGGAACATCTTCCTACCTAACCTACTACCACAGGTAATGCAGATCATTGCCTACGGGTTTTGAACGCATAATAGAGGACTTATGATGTGTGTGTAGATATATTATTTATAGTTATTGTTTGTGTGATAATAAAGTCACCTTCGGAAATATTAGTGATTTATCATTACGACCAATGATATAATATAAAAAGAGGTAGATATGTTACCTATATAGTATTCCGCGTGTAAAAATGGCCCGGCTTACGCACACATAATCAGTAAATATTGCAATTACACAATAATTCATAAATGACAAGTGAAAGCAGGATGGTATGCTAATTTCCGGGAGCGAAACAGAGTCGAGTGTATGTTGCTCTGCAGACTAGTTCACGGTTCCGTTGACGGCGTAAGACTAAGTAAAGGTGTACCAATTGGCTTGGTTTTAGGGTGCCACTGTCGAAGTGCGTATAACATATCTACCTCTATTTACTATATTATATCATTGATTACGACAAATCTCGACCTCTTAAGTCGAATGGTGTATGTCGCAGCAGCCCGTGCACTGAATAATCTGGGGTTAAAAAAGAAAATAAGAACGCAGTAAAAATTTCTATAATTTAATGCCAATATATTTACAAATGTTAGATACTATTTACAGTGATTATACAAATATCATTGTACTGTACAACGCGTGTCATCTAAAAACTAATCAATTTCGATACTATTATCTAAAGTACAATAGACAGTAGTTTGTCTTCAAGGTTATTCCGGTTATTCCCACCTGTTACCACCAATTTGTTACTACTGGTAACAGCTGGGATTTTTTTTCCCACCTGTTACCACTGGTAACTACTGGGAATAAAAATTCCCAGCTGTTACCACTAAACTAATTGGTGGTAGTTATCATCAAATATTTTAGTGGTAACAAATGGGAAAAATATTCCCACTTGTTACCACCGAGTACTTTAGTGGTAACAGGTGGGAAAAAAATCCCAGCTGTTACCAGTGGTAACAAATTGGTGGTGGGAATAACCCAACAGGACGAACCGAGCCGGTTTACGTGCTTATTAAGTATCAAGCGGCACATCGACGCAACCCTAGCGCCCAAGCGGCAATAGGTAACAGGAACTCAAGGGCGATTTGCCGCCAAAAGCCCTAACTCTAGTAATGAGGGCGCCACTGAACGCTCGGCGTAGTGTTAACCTTTTGAACGCCATACGTCCCCAGCCCCACATGCCAAACATGTTTGCTATGCTATGCAAATTACACCTTATTGCTACCAAACAAAGTCTCTTTTAATCTTGAACTCTTGTCGGCTGTAGCCGACGTGGCGTCAGTGGCACGACTTTTAGTTGACGGCCAGAGCCGACTGTGGCGTTGAAAAGGTTATCAAGCGGCACACCGACGCAACCCTAGCGCCCGAGTGGCAATAGGTAACAGGAACTCAAAGGCGATTTGCCACCAAAAGCCCTAACTCTAGTAATGAGGGCGCCACTGAACGCTCGGCGTAGTGTTAATAAAGGAAAAAATGCGAAAGGAATGCTACTAAGAAACTAGGTGCACTTGCCGTCCCCGGGCAAGTCTAAAAGGAGCGAAGCTAAAGATGAATCTCCAATAAGGTTACGAGCGAAGAGCGCCGCTTAAAATCGCAAGTTTCGGCAGTTTTTCCCATTTTTCCCATTGAAAGTCTATGGGAACAGATTTTCGGTGATTATTCCTCCGTGGTATGTCCGATTTTCAACTTTATTTTTTCTAAGCCATCTGTGGCTAGATGTCGTGTTACGCGCTAAATTTGATCCTGATATCTCTAATAGATTGGGAGGAGAATGCGTACAAACGAAAATCCGAATCGGGGAAGAATGGAGCTTCGCTCCAATTATGATTTTGGAAAATTTATCTAATAAATCGCGAGCCTTCTAATGATCATACCTCGGGGTATTTCGGTGCGGGAATGATTTGAGAAAGAGTAGAGATAAACAGATAGGTTAGTCTGAGAAAATTCATATTATGCCTAATGAACAACTACCTCTCTGCAAAATGTATACACACTATGATACAACTTTATAGACTCATGTAGAAGGTACTTTAGCTTTACTAAAAAGATTTATGAGATAATAATAAAAATAACATTAATTAATTACCTGCAGTATTAAAGTCCGGTGAACTATTTACTTATAAATCAGTGGGGACTTAGAGGTTGATAATGACTGATCTTTTTAATTTATATAATTTCATTAGGTAGAATCCTGCTAGAGTACATTCTGTATTTTATGTCAATACCTACTCTTTGGCTAATGTCAAACATTCCCGCACCGAAAACCTCGGGGTTTGCTAATGATTCTGTTCTCTGAAAACAAAATGGAGGTTAAAATATGAAGAGCTTATGATTTTACTGTTACAGTTCTTTTATTTCACTTGTATTTGTAATGTGTACTGCCTTGTTACGGAAAAAAGGCGCATCTACTAAATGAATTGTATTGCACTTCCAACCTTATTATAACCTTTGAGAGTTTAATATGCTTGTATGAATTCATTACACTTGTGCTTTTTCTTCTTTGGAGGGTAGTGTGATAGCTTAGCACTCAAGGGGGTATTCCAATAGCCAAGACGTGCAAGATGCATGTAGTTAGACGTCAAACATATGTTCGAAATCAAGTAAAACCTGCATGGAATTTGCACACAAATTGCATGCGTACAAGTGGAGATGCCGGCAGTTTCTCGTGCCACCTATTTTCGATTATTTTGTACAGTGAGAGACACCAGTAGGGATTACTTATGACTTTTTCACAGCTGAAAAAGCTGATTCGTGTAGCAAAAAGTTAAGATTTTTATTTTGAATAGCTATAAAAATAACCAAGATATAAGCGAACAAAGAGTGTTCTCTTTCTAGTATAACAGAATTTAACATAGAGTTTATATAGCCGACGTGTTACATGACGTCACAGTGCATATCGGATCTCTCTCTCTAATCGCTGTCTAATTAGCAGTTTAAAATGCTTGTATCATCCGTATTTCTTGGGCGATTTTAATTGTAATTTCACTTTTGTTGATCTCTATTACGGCATTTTCATACGTGTTGAGTAATGAGATTTAAAAAAATCCATGCATTTTCCCCTATTATACGCGTACGGCACCTGCTCGCAATACAAAATATTGGGTCCTTACATGAAAAACTGGCCACTTTCGTTCAAAATATCTGGTATTTGGCTGAGAATTCTGAATACGAATTTATTTCATATTTTAGCTCATGTATTTGTGCTTCGAATTTAGCGATTCATTTGCTATTGCGTCATTTGTTTTAATTCTGGTCACAATATGGAGAACTTAATCGATTCGTTGCGTCTTCCATTTTCGAAAACTTTTGGCTGTGGCGGCGAACAATTATTTCATGACACGCCAGGCGTGCCATACGCCATAGGCATCGTCCTAATAGAACGCGATTGCGCGATCATCGCAAGTTCGCGCGACTGTTTGTATGTAAACTGTCATATAAAGTTGCGTGAACTTGCGATGATCGCGCAATCGCGTTCTATTAGGACGATGCCATAGAATATGATGACACGCCTAGCGTGTCATCCGCCACACGTTAAACACATTTGATGACACGCCTGGCGTGTCATCCGCACTGAATCGGTTAAAATATCGCATTATTTACGAATACGAGTTCCGCCGTGGCACCGGTGCTGCAGAAACGGCTCGAAGGATTATTGACATGTATGAGGCAGCTACTGTATAGAAAACACGGTACGTTTTTGTTCCAACGTTTTCGTTCTGGATTTCGTTCTGGAAAACAAGCCCCGTGGATGGCCGGAGACCCAAATTGACAACATTTCAAAAAAAAGGATTTTGGTTTTTTCGCGTTTTTTAGCTGGTTCAAAATTAGACTACCCGTGTTTCTCGGTTTTTCTTTATTTAACTTAAATTCGTCGTTAATAATTTATTAAAGAAATAATCATTAAAAAAACCGTATATACAAAGTTAGGAATACTGATGTCGTGATCTTAGCATGATATAACATTAAAAAGGTAACTTTCAACAGAAACAGAACTGACTGTCATGTCATGTCACTTGTCAACCATAACAACTGTAACAACATGAATTCGTCGACTTTGGGCAGATTGCGGCTATCCGCTTTTACAAATCCGTTAGTCACTTTCATTTTAATAGCGTATATCAAAACAATAGTATTACGAGAATCGAAAGCGTGTCGTTAGAATCAACTAATCCGTCAGACAGATGAAAAATGGACATGACAGTTGTATATTTTTTTCAATTCCTATGGTAATAAATGGACTAAGGGCACTATAAGTGTATTCCTAACATTCACAATCCAACTTTTTTACTGTTTTTCCTAAATATAAAAAAAACTACTGCATAAAAAAATCCAACAATATTTTTACTGTAATCAGCAGTGTAAAATCTACAAACGGTATTTTATTTTACTACTTTAGCAGATATGAATTGTTGTCAATTAATAACGAAGAATTAAGTGATTGTGGAAGCGGATCCCGCAAACGTCAGAGTTAGCGGCAGGCTTCGGTGTGAGTGATAAAACAGTTTTAATTTGTTTTGACGACGCGCTGCCCTAGTTGGTAGTGACCCTGCTTACGAAGCGGTCCTGGATTCAAATCCCGGTAAGGGCAGATATTTGTGTGATGAGCGCGAATATTTGTTTCCGAGTCACGGATGTTTTCTATGTATTTAAGTATGTATTTCTCTATATAAGTATTTATATCGTTGTCTAGTACCCATAGTACAAGCCTGGAGCTTAGTTCGGGACGAGGTCAATGGGTGTGACATTTATTATTTATTTAATTGACCTGAAACAAATTGGAAAGGTGAAAAAGCTCGAAAATTGGGTATATTGTGGGTATATTGTTGCCATATAAAACGCCGATTTCATATGTATGGACATGGATCTTTGTTTTGCGTTCAATTTGCACGTCCCTTGAACGACGACTTTCGTGAGATGAAACAACAGTATTTTGCTTTGGACCGCCGTCTTGAACTTTTTTAATTAGGTACAGAGATGGGCATTATTCGAATAATTATTTATACGAATAATCATTCGAATAAAAAATAATTCGTAATATTTTTCTGCGAATGATTTATTCGCGACTAATTTATCCACGAATGAATCATTCGACTACTTTTCGAATAACGAATAATTTATTAATTTATTAGAGAACAATGGAGCAGGTATAAAAGTAGTACATAGTAATTATTCGTGGCAATTCATTCAACGAATAAATTATCCGCGAATAAATTATTCGCAAATGAATTATTCGACGAATAATTTATTCGAATAAGAATAATCATTCGAGAATTTCATTCGTTATTCGTCATTCGAATAAATATTGCCCATCTCTGCTTAGGAACAATGTTTCCCTACAACCGCCTCGATATCATGGATCTCCTTCACGCAGGACTCTGTCAGGATGGCCGGCGCCCCGTCGGTTATGAGAACATCATCTTCTATTCTGATGCCAATGCCGCGGAATTCGGGAGGCACCGAGACGTCATCGGGTCGTATGTAGATGCCTGCAAACGATCATTTGAAGGTTAACATAAAATCCGACTGTTAATAGGACCCGGAATTTTCGGGGGAGCTTTTGACAAGTTGTAGGGAGAGAACACCACTGTCTATCGATGTTATCGACAAATCGATAGATTTTTAATTTGTGTTTTTATTAAATAAATCTTCAAAATGTTCGACGATACGTACTCTTTTCAGCGGTCGATGATGAGAAAGTTCGAAATATCGTAATCCGTTAAATTGCTTTATCGAAATGAGTATAATCACGAAAACCTATAAATTTTATATTGTATAATATATTTAAGTAAACTTTACGCAGTAAGCTTTCACTGCTGCAAATATACAGGTATATTTGCAGCAGTGGCAACCGATATATTAAAAAAAAAAGATTGCGTATTATCCAATTAGGTCCAGGAAATATTGAAAATATTTAAGAAAATTATAAAATCTGCGCAACTCTTCTTTATTACCACTTGAGTTTATTCGATGAGCTTCCGATGACAGATGTCTTTTTATACAAAATTCTTGTGTCCGTTTAATTTGTGTATTACATAAAGAACAATATATTATAAAAATACCTACTCAATATTCAGAAATCCCAACCATAGACAGTTCGTGCAGTGTCAAACTTTGTTGGCAGTAATACTTAGTTCAATCTGGTTTTGGAAAGATACGCAGTAGAAAGTTAAATTATTATTATATTAATAAGTCATTTATTTAAACACATTATTTTGTTTGCCTATTTATTTCCACACACTAACTCACACAATCAGCTTTTAGGACAATGCGAGTGCACTCAACAGGACAGCAAGTTATAAAATTTTCTTAGGATGTTGTTTACCGTCGCACGCAAACTCGGGATCCACTGAAAATCAGCGTTGCAGCACTCGTGCTGCAACACATGCTGAGTGGACCCCTTTTGGCGTCAGGATGAGGCACCACCAATGCTTATGTTATGTTAGGTTTCTTATGTTTAAGTCAATTAAGTTGGTGGAGGTGCTCTTTTGATTCCAATAAAATATTTTTATTATTATTATTACAGAATTTTGTGCATTATTTGAATTCCGGATGCTTTTCTTACAGCTTCTTCACTTTAATTTGCTTGTTACTTGCCATTTCATAGCACATTTTATGCGAGAGGACACGCACATAAATTATGTCAATATATTCCGGGCCTAGTGATTAAGTCAATGTAGGATGATTTCTGTGGCAGGCATATTTCCTAATTACAAATACTTACTAAAATCAAACTGCTAATTATGTTTAGTAAAATGACCACCACTATTAGTAACATTTTAAGAGCACGAGAAGTGAAAACATTACGATTATGATAATGAAATTTGAAAATATGGTAAGTTAGCAACTTGTAGCGGGAGCTTACCCGGCTCGACGGTGACCACCATGCCTTCTTTGACCGGGACACGCCGCCTCACCAGCGGGGTGTCGTGGATGTCCAGCCCCAGGTAGTGAGACACGTGGTGCGGGCAGAGGCGGTACGCTTTCTGTGGAACATATTCATTTACGTAAGTAGGCTCGAGCCGGTCAGGAACTAAGAACTAAAAGGAATTCCCGTCGCAGACCGAAAGGAACTAGTTCTTCGTGAACGATCTTAATCGTTCGGTGCTTTAGGTCAGTAGCAATTGTTGAACGTATGAGCGAAACAGAGCGAACGAGTAAAGAGCGCACGGCACGGCGCTCGATGTGAACGAGACCAATAGTACCTATTTCAAAGCGTGTCCTGCTCAGATCTCAAAAGGACACCGCACGGAAAGTATGGAAAAAATACTTCGGTGAATTATGATTTTAAAAAAAAATGTGAAAAGTTATGTGGATATTGGTTTTATAGAAAATTTTATGGAGGAAAAAAGTGGCTTGCTTTGAACGAAAATATTTTTTAAACTGTACATAGAATATGTTTGAATTTGAATCATTTATGTTAACCATAAAACAAGCTATGAAATATTTAAAATCCACAACTTTTTACCGATTAATTAAAAAAAAACATGAAAGACCAAGTAGTTTTCGTTAAAATTCATTTCTAATCTAAATACTGAAGAATAGGGGGCTGTGACACAAAACTTATATTAATAAAAAATATGCACAAAGTATCTCTTTAGTTATTTTCACTATTGCAAAAAACGGAAATATCACGATTATTTAAAATAAAATAAAAAAAACAGGACAATTTTACTTAATTTTATGAAACGCTACAACTTAAAAACTAAACACTTTTTTATATCAGTTTTTTTGATGAAGTTGATTCATTAAATGGTCCCTAAAACATTATTTTTTTGTTCAAACCTGGCCACTTTTAATTTCTCTTTAATACATTTTTCTATGGGACCAATATCCATATGATTTTTTACTAAATATTTTTAAGGATTTTTAAGGATTTTTAAGGATTTTATTGCCCACCGAGTATTTTTATATATTGACCAAGACACGTAACATTATTATTTTTTCAAAATTCACCGATGGTTTTTTCCGTACTTTCCGTGCGGTGTCCTTTGCTCCGGAGCTAAAGGACCTGAAGGAACTGAAAGACCGAACTAGTTCCTTTGACCGATTGACCGAGATCGGAGCGCTCCCTTTAAAGACCTAGCGGGCACAACTCTACGTGAGGCTTGGTGGTCAGAATGTACATTCAGCAAGAGGTCAAAATGATCTAAAGTCTGTTCCTATTCAGACTGCCAATGGCAATAACAAGTATACCTGACTGTAATTGTCTTTAGATAGAGGATGAAATAGTAATGAGAATGATGTTACTTCTAATTAGTTTATTAAAAAGGTTGAATATATATTCATCATCACCATCGTGTTATTGCGCTGGGTGCGACAGAGACGAAAACCTCACTTATCAATCAAATCTATCAAACCTCACTACATTTTCAATGTCAGAAATGGTTCGAAATAAATTATCTTTATGACAAGACTCTGTCAGTGTAATGGTGTTTTCAGCAAATGTGCTTTTCATCAAAAAATACAATATTAAATAGAGATTACTACCTTATAATGGACATGAAGACAATGATAAAGTGTATAAATAAATAACATGACTAGGCTCAACCTTCAAAAGTACGCGAATATGGAGTTATAATGGTAAATTGATTTGTTTATAAAAGTGACGGAACGAATAGGAACAGACTTTATACTTATGATATAGTTTAAACTATAACATTTATTATGCGTTTATGTTATTTAGTTATTTTACGTTGTTTATGAACGCAATTTCTATTAAAAAAAGTCAAACTGTTTGATACACTTTTAAATACATTGTGAACGTTGTTTGAAAAGGCTTAACTTTTTAGTCTATGACAATTAAACAGTAAAATATACAAGGAAGAATTTTGATTGCACGAGTGTTTGGCTGTTTGGAGATAGTTATCCTAGTCCAAACATGGTTTTAAAAAGTAAAACACCAGGTACGTAATGAAATTTCATACATTTTCGCGGCCGCTGCCGTTGGTAAATAATAACTTTGTTTTTGTTTTGTTTGGGCCTCGAACTCGGAACTTCGCGGGCTGATTTTACAACAGTAAGGTTAACATTTCCGAGTATGTGGGAGAAAAATCAAAGTTAGGGTGAATAGGCATCTTCTGGGTCTAGCTGGGGCAAGGAGTGTAGTTGCTGCGTCAACGGTGGCGGGGTTTTGGCGATCCGTTTTTTTTTTGTAATCGTCTGAAGGGCCAAAGACAAAAGTCCTTGCTTTTGATTACTTTTTGCTTTAATTACTTAAAGAAAAAGGGCAGAGGTGAAAATCCTTTCCGGAGACCTGGGAATGGAGGGCCCAGGTACTGCCGGGCTCGCACCGGCTAAAAACACCAATGCCCCTATTACTAATTAGAATTTTGACTCCCGCGGATACTACCTCCGAAAGGTCGGAGGAGAAAGTCCTTCCTCCGTTTATATATTTGCGGGGTTTTTCTAAAAAGGGGGGATAGGAATGGGGGTTGGGTTGGGGGGGAGACTTATACTTCTTGACGCATGCATGTTTACAGACTACGGGCTTAGTCTATATATCTGCTATAATTTAATGGGTGTCAATGAGGGATCAGTGAATTGCGCGCGGAGTTTTATCCCAGCCAGTGCTGAAGGGGTCGGGAGAGAAAATTATTCTTTCGTTTAGGAGGCTGCAGGATGTCTCATCCCCGGGAATAACCATCGGGAAGTTTTTTATTTTATACATATTATTTGATTCAATTTTAGTAATAGAATTTATTAATTGATTAAGTAGACAACGATAAATATATAAATTTATAAAGGGCATTGGATAAATTTGTTTGAAGAATATTGTTTTTTTTTAGCGGCCTTGGATGATTTTTACATTGTTATTTAGATGACCTCTAAATACACATAGATATATATAATTTATGGTGTTAAATAATATCGGAGCGGAGATTTTAAAGATTTAAGTATCTATTTAGTTTTTAGTACAAAAGTACGTCTAAGTATGAATATTTAAATATTTCGGCTTCGATGCATTTATTTTTAATAATTCTATCATTATTTATGAATTTTACGAATTGCCGTTTACCTTGAAAATGTTTGAATTTTACTACACTTGTACCTAAATCCTTTTATTTAAAGCTAGGGTGAATAGGCATCTTCTGGGTCTAAGGACAGGTCTAGCCGGGGCATGGAGTGAGGTTGCTGCGGCGACGGTGGTGGGGTTTTAGCAGCCCGTTACAGTGGAGGATGTAGCGGCACTGACAGGCGGCGGAGACGCGGCGCGGTTTAGGGCGGCGCGGCGAGCTTTTGCGGCACGATGAGGCGCGCAGGCGCGATGGTTGGCCTTGCGCGGGCGGGCGTCGCGGTCGCGGGCGCGGGAGTGCTCGCGGAGGTAGTCTGGGCCGCGCGCGCGGGCGCGGCAGATGTCGAGGCGCGGGTGGTGGGGGCGGCAGCACGCGCGGGTGCGCGGGAGTAGGTACGAGTATAGTCTTTTCTCAAAAATGACCGGAAATGTTGACATTCCTATCTACATATTGAGACGCGAAGTACATAGTTTACTGACAGTTCTCAAATTTTAAAAAAACATTGCGTACTCACTACACAAATTGCATACAAATTCCATTACTATCTAACTTGTAACTTTTTTAAAAGTGAAAAAGGTGAAAAGGGCCATAAGAAAATGAGGGCACAAGTCTTACACATCCAAATATTACTCAAGTTCAATTCTTTGATATATGGCTCCTGTCCAGTGGGACAATTCTGCCAGTGTCAAGGTTGGAAGTTACACGTGATCGGTGTAAATGATATCAAAAAAAAAATCTTAAGTCGACGTTGTACGGTGATCCTCTAGCCTCCGTGAAGCGATGTCAAATTTTACTCGAAACATTACTTTTTTAATTGTGCCTGGAATAGCTTATGTTTTTTTTAAACAAGAATTGCGTTTCTCCTTGTCATAAACAAAAAGACGGTAAGGAGTGATGGTTTTTTCACATGAAGTATGTTTGTATGCAATTCAAAAAATGAGTTCAAGCGATGAAGATTTGACTCCAACACAAATTTTTTCTTGCGATTTTTGAGAAAAACTCTAGTTTTGCCTCGGCAGGAGCAGCAATTGCGGGCTTCGTATTTTTAAACGGACTCGCAAGCTCGTCCGTTTAATCCAATACTCGGCCCGCAATTGCCTACTTCCATGCCTAGGCAATAACGTACTATTTCACGCTACTGGTCGGAAAGTGACAAAACGACTCAAACAACCTTTACTTAACAAAAGGGTTAAAATTAATCGTTGTTTTGTAAACTTGGGTGTGATTAATACTGCGTTTTTAAGCATAAGCCTAAAACTTACAAAACAACAATTATGTTAACATGTAAATCCTACTAATCTCACTATCCTACTGATATTATAAATGCGAAAGTTTGTGTTAGATTGTTACTCCTTCACGCTGCAACGGCTGGACGGATTTGGATAAAATTTGAAATTAAGATAGCTTATACACTGAACACATATGCTACTTTTCACCCCGAAAATTTCTAAGCGAATAAAGCCACAGGCAGAAGCTAGTATTTTGAATAAAAAAAACGAATGTGAATGTGGCGAAAGATGGTCTGTTCTTGGTCCCCAAAACAATCAATAGTTGTACTTTAACTCCCTTACTAATAAACGTTGAGTAGCGGTGGTATAGCTATACAATGTTTTATCCTTATCTGTCGAATTCGAGTGTCACAATGACAGATAAGGACAAAACATTGTATAGCTATACCACCGTTACTCAACGTTTATTAGTAAGGGGGTAAATGAGCAGGCCTTCTATTAATTGAAACTGGACAACTACAACATAGTTGGTCTGTTCCATTGAGCAAGTCGACCAATCACATCGGTCCGCTGATCACTGATTCGACCAATCAAAACACGACTGCTACATATGAAATTAAATTGGCCAATGAGAAGTCATTTTATTTTTTAATAATATTCATCCCTTCACGGATAGGCAAAGAAATCAAATTCCATACAACCATCATATCTGTTTTTAGTTATCTGAAATATAGTTCTGGCACGGTCAGAGTCGTCAGTTTAAAAACGCCTTTGAATGGCTGGTCAGTAAGAACGGTATCGTTAAAAAATAAAAGTAATAATTGGCGGGAGAGCGCAATTTTTTTAGTACGAGTAGTAATTGATTTTTATCTCCTTCCAACGACAACAACGACAACGATATAAATACTTATATAGAGAAATATATACTTAAATACATAGAAAACAACCAAGACTCGGAAACAAATCGGAATATTTGCCCTTACCGGGAATTAAACCCAGGACCGCTAGCTTTGTAGGCAGGGCCACTACCAAAAATTTGACAGTAATCAAGAGGACATACTTAATAAGTTCAGTTTTGTGAGTTTATACAACTGATTAACGTAACAAAATATGCTACTGATTTCTGTTAACGTATTAAATGTTAATCAATGTTAATCGACTGTTATTTCCAGTGATTGGAATGGGTAGAGTATATTTACCTAAAGTTTGCAAAAGGACATAATATAGAGTGGTTACAACCGGGTGAAATATTATTATTATCGTGATTTTATGGCCATGATGTAATACACTGATTTTACAACTAAACTTTAACATCAATTAGTTATCTAAATTAAAGTTATTTTTTAATGTTGCAGAACAAAAGTAGTTCAGTTTAGCGCGTAGAATCGATGGTTGCTTTTAAAGCCCCAAGGTCAGAGGCACCCTGTATAAGACAAGTAAGAATGAACAGACCTTGCATACATACATTGCAAGTTAGATAATAGATTGTAAAAACCGAAAAACACGTCAAAACCAATATGTGGTATTATCTTTGAAAAGGGACCTTATTGTCGATGGCGCTTCCGCCATTATTAGCGATGCTCCGATATAAAGGCAACGTCGCGTGACGCAGTGCGGCGTAAGCGCCATCCGCCATAAGGTCCCCTTACATCAGGGGTGCCCATACTTTTTATAATAGAGATCGACCTAGAAAAAATTTATGACTAAGAGATCGACATTTTAACCGTTTAACCCGCCAATATTTTATCAAGAGAAAAAATATTGAAAAAGTAACACTACAATGGGTGCAAAGTGTCAAATCTGTATTAAATTTTTAATCCTCAGATATTACAAAAATAAATCAAATATAACATACATACATAATCTCACGCCTTCGTTCCCAGAGTGGGGTAGGCAGAGCTACCGAATTACAAACATCTCTAAAAACTTGTCGATAATTCTATAACCACAATTTGCACAATTAGGCTAAGATGTTTACCAGCGTATTAGTGACAGGTTGCAAGCCCATCGCCTAACAGTACTACAAGCCTTTATTCCCTTAGTCGTCTCTTACGACATCCACGGGAAGACATGGAGTGGCACTATTCTAACTCGGCAACCACACGAGGCCTCAAATATTATTACAATATTAAAAATGAAAATATATTGTGATGTCGAAGCGTGACACTGGTTGTCTTTCGAAAAATTTGCAGCAGAAAGCTACAGTTTTAAGGTCGATCACTGATAATCCTCCTCGGCGATCGACCTTAAAACCTCTCACGATCGACCGGTCGATCGCGATCGACCGTATGGGCACCCCTGCTTTACATAGATAACGTCACATATTGTTTAACGTAAAAAATAAAAATATAAATATAGTATAAATTCAAATATTTATAATGAAGTCTCTTCATATTATTAAAACGTTAAGTCTCCCTCTCTCTAAATATGTTCGCTGTCCCAACAGGGTTCATAATTGAGACATTTATTATATTTCCATCTTTGTAAACATTATGATTGCAATAAAGTATTGATATTGAGTAACGTCGCAGAAAAGAGGCCCTGGTGGCCCTGGAGGCCCTGCCAAGGTGCATTGCGCTAACTAGCATTTCTCTTCGTTTCATTTTTAAACCAACCGCGTCACTGGTCGATGACGTGATACGAAAAGTCACGTGATCTACCAGTGACGCGATTGGTTCAAAAACGTAACGAATAGAAACGTTAACGTAATGCATCTTGGCAGGGCCTCCTGGGGCCTGTTTTATAAAGCTCCAAATTACAATTTACAGGTTACAAGTTTCCATTTGACACAACCTCGACCAATGACGACCAGCCATTTGAGCAGTGTTGCCAGTTTAGACCTGTGAAATTGTAACTTGTAGCTTTATAAAACGTGCCCTCAGGTCATAACCATAAGGAAACCGAGGAACTTCTTACAGTTATGAAATAAACCAATAAATTTTATATCTACACACCCTCTTCGGCTAACACATACACACTCAATCACACTCCTACACACGCACACTCGCTCACATGCTTCCATAAGAAGAGGTTCACAATTACACACCCTCATTGAAACTCTACATTATGTAGTATTTTTTTTTTTGCTTTGTTAAATTCTGGTTACTGTTTTTCTTTAGTTTTATATAATAATTGTTAGCTAGATGACAGTACTAAATTTTTGGGGTTGAGCGCTGACTGCTTAAATACAGGTCCCCACCTAGTTTGGCAGCTGTCGCTAAAAATATTAGAGAATTGTTTCTGGCTAATGTAATTAGTATAAGATAGATGTGTTTTTTATGGTAAATAAAGAATTATTATTATATTATTATTATAACCAACGCGTGGTCAAAGTTGCGTCGAACTCACTGCAACCAACTCGTTGGCATCTATGTCCTTGGGCAGGATGCCTTCCTGCTGCAGATACACCCCCAGCAGCCGGCACATCATGTCGAAGAGTCCGTCCAGCGCCGGCCGCTCCTCGGCCAGGATTTGGATGAGACGTTTCTGGAAATAATTAAATTTTGCCATAAATAAGCTTTATAACTATTAACAGCACGGAATAGAAAATAATAGCACGGAACTTGAACAAAAAGCAAGCTTTCAAAACCCGACTGTTGCTAACCAACTTTAAATCGTTATAAACCCTAAATGATCATTCAAAATGAAAAATGATGAAAGAAAACTACAGATGATTTTTAAATCCCTATTCAATGATACCGCACTTGTCATACTTGGTCGACTTTTTTTTGTGCTCGTCTGGTTGCCGCCGTATTAAATTTTGATTACTGTCATATCTTCAGTGACACTCACCAGATTAAGACAAATCGATTGACATAAGATTCATCAAAATCGGACAACGGGTTTAGTTTTTATAGTGACACAAAGGAACAAACATACATATATAGGCTGTGAAACACATTACCCTCCTCCTTCGGCAGTCGGGTAAAAAAACAGTGGAAGTGGCATGAGCTTCGCTTAGTATCAGAGCTGTTGTCGCCAATACTCACACTATCATAAATACAACACGCCACCATGGAAAATGTTTTTGGTGCGGCTACATACATACATACATAATCACACGCCTTCGTTCCCAGAGTGGGGTAGGCAGAGCTACAGAATTACAAACATCTGTAAAAACTTGTTGATAATTCTATAACCACAATTTGCACAATTAGGCTAAGATGTTTACCAGCGTATTAGTGACAGGTTGCAAGCCCATCGCCTAACAGTACTACAAGCCTTTATTCCCTTAGTCGTCTCTTACGACATCCACGGGAAGACACGGAGTGGCACTATTCTAACTCGGCAACCACACGAGGAGGTGGTGCGGCTATCGTTTTTAAATCTAAGCAAACTAAAATGCATCGTTTTCGGCTAACGCGGCCGTTTTCTCGTCAATAAAGCAACCAGAGACCACATTTTGCACACTATTTTCCTGATTTTACATCATAAATGTTTTTTTTCTACTCGCGTACTATAAACCGCTTATATTGATACCGTTAATGGTACCACAATACCACCTACAGCGTAACCGAAACGTGAAAACTATTCTATAATGAGCGTTGCCATAGTAATAACAGTTCTATAATAATTATTATAGCATTGTTATTACCATGGCTACGGTCATTCTGGATATCAGTCTTGGCGTTTAGTGAACACTTGACATCTTAATTTGTATAATAAACCGTTACTAAAAACCAAATTAATTTAGAGACTATGTGTTTAAAATTATTTTTTAAACTACTAAAAATGGATGAATAATATCCATGGATTTGTTATTTGGTTACCATGGTTACGTACAATATGGATACCAACAAAATGGCGTTTCATTTGGCGTTCCATCTTTTATGATAAATTGTCAGAACTGTTTTATGAACTACTAAAATTGGCATGAAATTTGTAAACATATAACAATAAAATTCACAAACTAATCACGCCAATAGGAATAAGGAAAATGACTTCGCTGACAAGTAATTTGTTAGCAGAAAAATCTAGGAAAGTATACAAGAAAAGTTAGCGATTGTTTATTTTTGTCATTATCATTTTAAGCTTGTAGAAAAAGTTATGTATGCAACGGTACATAATTAGCTCTTAACGTACTCGTACCTTAAGAAGCTTCATTATGAACCAGTTACATAAATAAAAGTGCTTACTAAATAAGACACGTCAGTTAGTATGGAGTATACTTAGGGTGTCAAAATTACCCTTCCTTAGTACTCAGACGCGTAAATAAACGAACTTACTTGCACTGTCAGTATCAGCTCGTACAATATCTTCTGATGTTTGGTGAACTTCCCGGACACCGGCCACGTCCGGGAAATGTCCGAGTTGTACAGCCACCGCTGAGTTCCTGGAAATATAAATAAATAATAATAAATATCAGGGGACAATGTCACACCAATTGACCTAGTCCCAAACTAAGCTCTAGGCTTGTACTATGGGTACGAGACAACGATATAAATACTTATATACAGAAATATATACTTAAATACATAGAAAACATCCAAGACTCAAGAACAAATATTCGCGCTTATCATACAAATATCTGCCCTTACCGAGATTTGAACCCAGGACCGCCAGCTTCATAGGCAGGGTCACTACCAGCTAAGCCAGCACGTCGTCAACACATAACAACACATAACAGTTTAGTTTTTAGGGTTCCGTACCCCAAAAGGTAAAAACGGGACTCTATTACTCCATCCCCTATTTTATAAGTACTATGTATTTAAAGAAAATAAAGAATTTTGAATTTTGAATTTTGAATTATTACTAAAACTCCACTGTCCGTCTGTCTGTCACCAGGCTATAAATCATGAACCGTGATAGCTATACAGTTGAAATTTTCAGATGATGTATTTCTGTTGCCGCTATATCAACAAATACTAACAGAATAAAATACCCCCCGCGGGCACCATGTACCAATGAGTTTTTCTAACTTAAGTGCATTACCCGATGCTCTTACGGTGAAGGAAAAACATCGTGAGGAAACCTGCACATTCGAACAGCTGAGTGTGTAAGAGGGTAATTGCACAAAAGATCCTAAAGGGTCGACGTGTATCCGAAAGGGCCCGTCTGTAAGATAACAGAATAAAATAAATATTTAACCTCTAAGGCCCAGTATGCAGTACGATGTACATAATCAAGGCAATTTAATTTGAACTGTGTTCCAATTAGCATAAGGTATATTTTCCTATGTTCTTAAACTGAAAATGGCATTATCGAACAAACGTAATTGAACTTTATTGCCTTGACGGTAGATTCATAGTCCCATTTACAAGAAACTCCCTGTTTGCAGTATGGTGGGCCTTACGAGGTTAAGTGGGGCTCCCATACAACAAACGTGATTTTTTTTGGTTTACCCGTTTTTTTATCCGTTAAATAGGATACGTTGTAGGAACTAAATTACAAACTTGCTACAAAAAATTACCTATTAGGAAACTGAGGAACTTCTTACAATTATAAAATAAACCAATAAATTTTATATCTATACACCCTCTTCTGCAAGCACACACACACTCAATCACACTCCTACACACGCACACTCGCTCACATGCTTCCATAAGAAGAGGTTCACAATTACACACCCTCATTGAAACTCTACTTTATGTAGTATTTTTTTTTTTTGCTTTGTTAAATTCTGGTTACTGTTTTTCTTTAGTTTTATATAATAATTGTTAGCTAGATGACAGTACTAAATTTTTGGGGTTGAGCGCTGACTGCTGAAATACAGGTCCCCACCTAGTTTGGCAGCTGTCGCTAAAAATTTTAGCGAATTGTTTCTGGCTAATGTAATTAGTATAAGATAGATACATGTGTTTTTTATGGTAAATAAAGAATTTATTTTATTTTATTATTCGCATTTGGCCAATGTACTGAATAAATATTTTGAATTTTGAATTTTATACACTTTCGTTTTTTTCTCGGTAATGGCATGGAACCCTTCGTGCGCGAGTCCAACTCGCACTTCGCCGGTTTTGGGTGTCCTCAGCCGAAGTGACCGGCGAGTTGTAGTTGAATATTAAGGGTGCGGCTCCACTGAGGCGGAGACGAGCGGAGCGGAACTGTGCCAATAGAATCTAAACTAACGTGCGCGAGGCGCGCTCGACGTAACCGCATGTGTCTTCTATTGGTTAATATTGGCACAGCTCCGCTCCGCTCGTCTCCGCCTCAGTGGAGCCGCACCCTTTTTTTTTCGATAAAAAAAACTATAATTTACAGGTTTATCGATATCAGTTTTTTTTTATTGCCATTAATTTTATTTTAGCAGAAAAAGCTGACCTGTTGCACTATTTTTGCAATATTTTGTTTGTTTTGAGTTTATTTTCCATTTTTTTTCATTGCATAGCCATTAGGGCGCGTACACATAGAACGTCCGTTTTTACAGGATCCGTTTTAACGGATCTTTTACCAAGTAATCTTCTTTTTTACTGGATCCAGAATACTGTTTTGTGTCTGAACTCGCTCATACAACTACATACGCCATCAAATAACGGACCTGTAAAACGGATCGCTATGTGAACGCGCCCTTATTTTTACTTACCAGAGTCGACGAGCACCATCTCGTCTCCCTCCAACAGCTGGTTGTTGGTCACGTAGTGTATGTGGGTGGCGCGCGCCCCCCCCGCCACGACGGGGGGGAACGCGGGGTGCTCCGCGCCCGCCGCGCGCCCGCTGTAGTCGAGCACAGCCGTCAGGTAGTGCTCGGACACTCCTGCAAGGATAATACAAGAGATAGAAGGACATTATTGCCTAGGCGCGGAAAGTAGGGAATAGAGAAAATGCATGGACTTTTTTACACGACTGCCCCAAAAAAAGGAGTGTAATGTTTTCAGGGTTCATGTTTGTATGTATGTGAGTTTCTTTATTCCACTATAACTTCTAAATCCCTTGACCGATTTAGATGTGTGAGGTATCGTTAGAATCCTTACGTCATCCCGGGTGACACAGGATACCTAAACTGTTAAAATTGAAATAACAACAATGGCAAAATGACAATTATTAACATATGTAGGTATATCGACGACAGTATAAATAATGCAGTCGGGTTTTTAAAGCTAGCTTTTCATATAGTTATTTAATGTTTGTCAACAAAATATTGTTACGCGGATGGCATAAGGCGTCTCATCTTTTATCGTTAATTTTGGTGCTTTAGAAGCGTTTTCAGCAGGCTGAAATATCGTTTCAGTCCGTTTCAGAGGTAGCTCTATCACATACCAGATTATCAAAATTTCGACCAACTTACCGTTGTTTTTAGGCGGCTGAAACATGTTTTCAGTCCGTTTCAGGCCACCCTCTATCAGATTACGCCATAACCTGAAAACCCATTTTCAGGCATTTTCAGGACCCCTTATGGGCCTTTGAAGTACATTTCAGTATATGGCATTTTTTCCACTAAGAGTGAAAGAGATAGCATGATTAGAAAGAGACAGCAATACTGAGACCCTTCGAGAAGTGTGTGAAAGAGAAAACACGACTAGAAAGAGACGGCGATACTGAGAACCTTCCAGAAGCGTGTGAAAGAGATAACACGAAATGAGACAGCAACACGCGGAACATTCCAGACTCATCCAGACCCGTGAGTCAAGGTCATTGCGATCATAAAAACAACAAGGTAGCAAGGCGTAGAACATTCCAGCAACGAACAGTCTCGATCGGCCTTGGCGGGGCGAAGTACATTGAATATTCCGGAAGGCGTTCTAGAATAATCGGACTCGGGAACTATAAAACGGCGGACACCGGTTGCGACGAGTCAGTCTTTACTTGGAAAGCGATCAGTGCGAATAAGAGCGACCCGAGCGATCATCTGAGTATTAGAAGTTTTTGTGCGATAATTGTTTTGTAACGGTTTAAGTGAGTGCGTAATTAAAGTCTACTTTTGATTATCTGTGTATTTGTGCATTTCTATCAGTTACCTACCCCCACGTACGTAACAATACATTTTCAATACCGTAAAAGAGATCACCAAAAGTGAAATTAAAATTAAAATCGGCCAAGAAATACGGATGATACAAGCATTTTAAACTGCTACTTAGACAGATATCCGATATGCACTGTGACGTCATGTAACAGTTTGGCCATATGTGGCATTATACATGTAAAGGGACCTTATTGTCGATGGCGCTTACGCCGCACTGCGTCACGCGACGTTTTATTTATATCGGAGCATCTTTAATAATGGCGGAAGCGCCATCGACAATAAGGTCCCTTTTCATACATATCGTCACATATTAACTCCATGTTAAATTCTGTTTTGCTAGAAAGAGTTAGGAACAAACCTTTGTTGGCTCATATCTTGGCTATTTTTATAGCTATTCAATAGTAGATTGTTCAACAAGAGACTAAAACAAGCCATAATGACAAGAGACGTTTAGCCACGCCAGCGAGCGAACGAGCGAGAGTGGCTATAGTTCGAGTGTCATTATGGTTGTTTAGTCTCGCGTTAAACACTCTACTTTTCACTTTGAATGCGAGGAAAAAAAACTACGCTCTATACAAAATTACAATATTTAACAAAATATGTAGGTAACGAAGTTTCTGACAAAGATTTGTTTCGCGGTTGTCAGTTTTTTGTAAAGTGACACAAATGCTTTCATATTTAGCCAACAGATACAAGCTTGAAAACTATTTGGACCATGCCCAATAAAATAAAATTATCCTTAATATATTTAAATAGATTAATATTCGTAATCATTAATCGTGTTTCACGAAATTAAATCGTTTTTTTTTTATATTTTTGCACAGTTGTCATTTTGAGGTTATTTCCACGGCCTAAAAATGGTCCATACACAATCACTGAAAATGGCGATAATCCTCCATTCACAAACACCGTGATTGGTTGTTTAGGGGTCTCCAAAGTAAATTTAAAAAAAAATTACTTTAGTCCCTAGAGATTAATAAGGAACTTTAGTCCCGATGTGCAAAGATTAAAGTAACATTTTAAGAGCATGAGAAGTGAAAAAAAGTCATGAATATTCAGTATTGCCTGACTAGGTTGGCCGGCCGAGCTTTGGCGAAGCCTGCTGAAATCCAGGTCAATCAAACACCATTTCCGCCGAGGTATATTGTATAATGCTTTTCGCATACCATGCGAGGAAATAATACAAATACATAATGGTAATGGTAAACGTTGGACAAATTCAGAGAGAATCTTTTTTTTTAAACTAAGGTTTAGTTTAACACACAATAATTTGTTTTTCTACCTTTTACAAATCAACACGGACTCAGCAGAAAATAGCTGTCTATGAAACGAAAATTCTGCGAAGTGATACGTTCTATGAAATATGTGTCGGTGAAACAAGGATTAACCTTAATGAACGTACAGCAGATGTCCACATGCGATACGTATTAAAAAGTATAATAATCTGCCTAGAGAACTAAAAGCAAAACAAATATAGTACATTACTGCACAGACCGGGAAATAGGCCGTTGCGGGACGAGTAGAGTTAGCGTGGCCGAGACGCAGTCGAGGCCGCGCTATATACGAGTCCAGCAACCGCCCTTCCCGGTCGAGGCTTGTATAGTGCTTTTCTCCAAGATTTGAGGAAATTTAACACAATTGTTAATAATATTAAACACAGTGGGACTGTGTTTAATATTCCCAACAGTTCCAACATTTCCTTGAAAAAAAGAACAGAAACGTACGATTTAGTATGACACTGAAATAAAGCATTAAATAAAATCACAAATTATTTAAACGTAATAAATTCAATTTGAATAAAATATAGTTTAAACCATAACATTTATTACGCGTTTATGTTATTTCCGCAATTTATTTTGTTTATGAACGCAAGTTCTATTAAAAAAATGTCAAACTATTTGACATACTTTTAAATACGTTGTAAATGCTGTTTGAAAAGGCTTAACTTTTTAGTCTATGACATTTAAACAGTAAAATATACAAGGAAGAATTTTGATTGCACGAGTGTTTGGCTGTTTGGAGATAGTTATCCTAGTCCAAAAATGGTTTTAAAAAGTAAATTACCAGGTACGTAATGAAATTTCATACATTTTCGCGGCCGCTGCCGTTGGTAAATAATAACTTTGCTTTTTTTTATTTTGCCTGGGCCTGGAACTTAGAACTTCGCGGGCTGATTTGACAACAGTAAGGTTAACATTTCCGAGCATGTGGGAGAAAAAGTCTGTTCCTATTCAGATTGCCACTGACAATAACAAGTATACCTGACTTAATTGTCTTTAGATAGAGGATGAAATAGTAAAGAGAATGATGTTACCTCTAATTATTTTATTAAAAAGGTTGAATATATATTCATCATCATCATCGTGTTATTATGCTGGGTGCGACAGAGACGACAACCTCACTTATCAATCAAATCTATCAAACCTCACTACATTTTCAATGTCAGAAATAATTCGAAAAAATTATCTCTATGACAAAACTCTGACGGTGTAATGGTGTTTTCAGCGAATGTGCTTTCCATCAAAAATACAATATTAAATAGAGATTACTACCTTAAAATGGACACGAAGACAATGATAAAGTGTATAAATAAATAATGTGACTAGGCTCAACCTTCAAAAGTACGCGAATATAGAGTTATAATGGTAAATTGATTTGTTTATAAGTGACGGAACGAATAGGAACAGACTTTATATTACACTTTTAGATATAATATTTAAAAAAATCTAACTAAGAAAAGTAACTACATTACAAAAAAAACTAGAAAATAATTTCTTTCTACTTAGATGTATAAAGTTATTCAAACTTTTTTGTGTGATCATGTAAATATATTAATAATGCCAGTCGAGTGCGAATAAATTGTTTTTTTTTTTAAATAGTCGAGTATTTATTGTTATAATTATTAAAAAGGCACATATTAAATAAAATATAACAAACAATATTATCGCGGAAAACGACGTCAATAATTCCAAAAAAAATACAGCATGCTTAAAGGGGTAGGCAACTGTTTTTAATTTATGTAATTTTACTGTAATGATACAAAATAAGCTGTTGATTTAATTAAAATATAATCTTTATATATAAAAATGAACCCCTATTTCCCCTGGTCACGCTTTAACTTGAGAACGGCTGAACCGATTTGGCTGATTTCTTTTTTGTTGTGTTCGTCAATGTCAGGACAAGGTTTATACGTAAGAAAAAAAATTAAAAATCCAATGGGAAGGTCGGAAATTTGCAGCGGAGCGAAGCCGCAATAAAAACCATGCTTTTTTGTTATAAAATTGTAACTTCTTCCCGTTTCTCTAATTTTGTCCGTAAGTGTTTAAGACCTACCAGGTTTGGTGACCGCCATAGCACTATTGATCGACTGACTGCCAATATAGCAGGTCTCTTTCATGAGCTCCCTCTCCGCTGGGCTCTTGATGGACCTCATGAGGTGCAGGGTCCTCTGGGGGTCTTCCAGGGTGGCTCCAGCGTTCTTGAGGGGGTACAGCGTGTCACGGAGGTTCTGGTTGGACGAGGAGCTGAACCAGAGCGTTGCTGGGCGAGTGGAGGTTGATAGGCTGGAATGGAAATTAATACATACATACAATGATATAATATATAATACTACGGAGACAGGACACTTAAAAAACGTCTACCTTATCTCCTGAACAGATTACCAGCCGATATTGTTCTGGAAACCAATAAACGTAGATTTAAAGCTAGGTTATATAGGCATCTCCTGGATTCATTGTGAATACGATGCTCACCTATACTTAAAAATATCCTTATTACATATTTATATATTAGTGTACATCTATTTAAGTACCGCTTTTATGTTATGTGTAGTACTAGTGATCAACAAGCTGGACTGAAGATTCCGCAGTCAAACTGTGTAAACAGTTTTGTGGAACAATGCATAATATGTAAACTTTGTGATTGTTGTAATAAATAAATAAATAAATATAGTAAAAAGAGGTAGATATGTTATACGCACTTCGATAATGGCACCCTAAAACCAAGCCAATTGGTACACCTTTGCTTACTTGCGCCGTCAACGGACCCGAGAACTAGTCTGCAGAGCAACATACACTCGTCTCTGTTTCGCTCCCGGAAATTAGCATACCATCCTGCTTTCACTTGTCATTTATGAATTAGTGTGTAATTGCAATATTTACTGATTGTGTGCGTAAGCCGGGCCATTTTTACACGCGGAATACCGTATAGGTAACATATCTACCTCTTTTTATATTATATCTTTGCATACATACATTAAATCACGCCTGTTTCCCAGAGACGACTTCTTTCCACCTGCTACGATCCTGACAAATCTCTTTCGCTTTTTCCACATGCATACTTCCACATTTAATTATGTTTTAAAATAATTATTTATTACTTTATTACCTTGTAATGTTATTTTAAAGTATTATTGTATTTTATGATTGGAAAAAACGACCTTCTGCTGGAGTTTCTTGCGGCGCTTCTTCTCCGCAATGATGGTCTTGTCCGAAGCGCTAGTAGATTCACTCCATGCTACCGACGTGTTAAAGAGCCCTCATGTGGCCAATTTACTGAATAAATATTTTAAATTTTGAATTCTTGAATTTTTTATAAGTAGGTACAGTCAACAGCATAAATAAGTGATCATTTATGTACCTTGTCACTTTAACGTCGTGTTTTAAATGTCATCAAAATTGTGAAACGATTGAAAGCGACAAGGTACATAAATGATCACTTATTTATGCTGTTGACTGTACATCCAGTCATGCACGCACGTCGGTTTCGGGTACTTAAGATTCGTCCCTTTTCCAGTATTTCTCCGATTTGATTCGAAAAAGTAAAAATAATAATAGGAAAAGGGTTCAGAAAGGTACGACCTTCCGAAATTAATAATATTTAGAATATGAATATACATATACTTTTATCTTTGCTTTACTTATTATATACCCGCCGAGTAGGGGCTGGTTTCGTCTTGATAAGAAAGTTTGAGCGGAAAAAAGCATCATCATGTCAGCCAAAAGACGTCCACTGCTGGACATAGGCCTCCCCCAAGGCTCTCCACTCAGACCGGTCTTGTGCTTTTCGCATCCACCGCGTTCCCGCGATCTTTACAAGGTCGTCACTCCATCTTGTTGGAGGCCTACCTACAGAGTGTGGCGATGACTTTCCGTCCGCGGACGCCACTCGAGAACCTTCTGACCCCATCGGCCAAAAGTACGGTCGGCAACAAAAGCTAGTCCCAGAAATACAATTTTTGACAGAAATTTATTTTGTGACAACCAAGGATCGGAAAAACGCCCGTCATTTTGAAAACATGACCCTGTTCCGTACAGGAGAGACTTCCTTCTGATGTTAATTAAAAATATTATTAGGTATTTTACATTTATTATACCATTATTTATATGTATTCAGCAACAATATTATTAATGAATAAAACCATAATGGTTATGGGAAAAAAACACTTTCGCCAATCAAAAAGAAAGTATTTTTTTAAATTTTCGCCTGTTATTCCATAACGACGTGAATTTAGGACCTATTTATGAGTCGAAAAAGTTTGTTCACAGTTTACGGAGGACATTGGGGCAATCGTTGACATTGGTTTACTATTTGTATGTGTGTTTGTGTTTTCTATTTAACATTTCGGTGTCATTCATAAGTAAAATTGTCGCTAAGTACAGTCAACAGCATAAATGAGTGATCATTTATGTACCTTGTCGCTTTCAACCGTTTCACAATTTTTTATGACATTTCAAACACGACGTTAAAGTGACAAGGTACATAAATGATCACTAATTTATGCTGTTGACTGTACATATAAATTATTGTATAATAAATCTATAAAATACCTAATAATATTTTTAATTAATATCAAGGAAGTCTCTGCTATACGGAACAGGGTTATGTTTTCAAAATGACGTTCGTTTTTCTATCCTTGGTAAGAACACAAATACAACAAACAAGATAAAAAATATTAAACGAACCGACTAGTGACTTCAACTTCAATTTTTTTTACTAAATTACAATTTTAAGGAAAAAATAAGTTATCTATATAACATTTTAGATCAATTGATTAATTTATTAAAGAAATCAATCGATCAATGCCAACTCTGCTTGTGCGTCACTCACCTAGCAATGTAGCTGGGAAAGTTGTCGACAGGTCGGGCTTCGTCGACGGCGAAAAGCCTCGCGGCGGCAGAGCACCCCGTCCGCGGGCCCTCCCAAAGCTCCGCGTGGGTGTCCTTGTCTTGGACGAAGAGGATCGTCTGAAATCCGGCAAAACTTTACAATACCATAAAGCACTATTTCCACCAAACGGCCCGCAACGGATCGGATCGGAAAGAGTTTTATGGTCTTTAAACGATACTGAATCGTATATGTACTGTTTTTAAGTATTCATTACCAAGCTGCGCTTGACCGCGGGCGCCTTCCGCGACATATGAACGTCACCGAAAGTATGCTGCGACACGCGATCGGCTCCGTTCGCTTGCGATCGGCTCCGTACGCATGTCGTGTGCGATCGGAACGATTCGGCCGTGTAGGAGCGAGTCCACTCATTCTCGAAAGTGCACTCAAACACGTGGTAGGAACGAAACTATTTGGCTGGGTGCGGATACGTTCGCAAGTAACCGTACGGTGCCGATCGTGTGCGTCGACATCCTGTTGATCGCGAACGGCTGTTACCGCCCGATCGTATGCGTCGACATGCTGCCGGACGCGATCGGCTGTCGCCGCATCCGTACGTATCCTTTCCGATCCGATGCGATGCGAGCCGTTTGGAGGAAATCATCCTTTACAGGTCAAAGACGATATGGATTGTAGCCCCTAGAATATTGGCCCTGGTGGCATGAGCTTGCCTTCTCGTTGCGATAAAAAATAACTTTACAATCAAAGTTTATTTATCCGTACTCACTTGAAAGTTTTCAGTCTGCGCTGGTTTCACCAGTACCAGACATGCCCCTGGCTCCATGCACCCGGTCAGATAGAAGAAGTCCGAGTTCTGACGGAACACATAAGGTATCTTGTCTGACATATACTGCTTATCAGCAGCTGGAATTATTATCTGAAAAATTTATAATTAAAAAACAAGGGCGTTATAAGTTTTACGTGCCATTGGGGCAAGCGAGCAGCAACGGACTGATGAAAATTAAATACTCCAAATAATTTCCTTCAATCCATTGTGAATCATAAAACATGAAAAAAATTCTCGCGTCAGTCATCGTCCACGACGAAATGGAGTCAGACATGTCACAAAACACAAAATATTTACTTTTCATCAGTCCGGTCCACCAGTCCGTCAGTCCATGGGTTAGATAATCTGATGAAATACTGAGAGTGTAACCTCTCTCTAAACGGTGATTGGCATACGTTTTATCAGTCTGATATCAGTCTTGGATTGATTATGTAACCGTTCAAACCAAGCATCATTCTGGCATCAGTCATTTTGACCAGACTGACATACTGAACTGATGAAATACTGAGCGGAATGCTCTGTATTTCATCAGTTCAGTATGTCAGTCTAAAGACTTTACGTGACAGTTTAGATTGAACGTGCAATAGCTTTTAAAGAGAACGATCAGGTTTGTACTTCACTGTCACTCTCTCTCTTTCTCCTTTATACCAGACTAACCAAGTTTACAAGAAACCTGAAAAAAAAATCTCTGCATATATTTCAATAATAATAATAAAGCCTTTATTTCCGTGATTATTTACACTTTGTATCTTAAAAGGAGAAAAATCTCTTTAAGATAAAAATAACATTGTATAACAGTAAATTAAACATTTTAGACCACACTTTTATTATAAAATATCTCTTAATTTGGTTGGCCTTACGGCAAAGGCCTCCTCCAACTCTCTCCTCCATTTCTTTCTGTCTGGCGCTACTCTCATCCAAAGTGGTTCATAGGTCATTTTTAGGTCATCCTCTTATCTTATTGCTTTACGACCTCGGCTCCTTCAATCCATTTAGCTCAATTTATACAAATTAAAAAAATACAAAAATAAATAGAAATAAAACTTACAATATGATTCTTTTGCACCTTTTGTTCCATGGTCAGTTTATGAACTAGAGTTTCCCTTCTTTCCTTGTACTCCATCTGCGTTATGCCACATGTTAGAAACCCCGGCTTGATCATATGAGGATGAGTATGATACGTTGGCTGTCCCAAAATTCCCGACGGTATTTGTAGTTTTGTCACAACTTTTTCTTCCGTAGTATGATGTCTAGTGGTTGTACATCTCATGACCCGATCTACCTTTCTGTATAGATTTCTGCAAGTTTTTGTACCTAGAAAAAGGATACTAGTTCAGAGCTGTGGCATTTATATTAGTTTTATAGACTGACCTGAGAAAGGTATTAAATCGCGATGCCATTTTATATTCTGCTCTACAGTAAAAGGCATTCAAGTCAAATTATTAAGCTGCAAAATTGAAAGTGAGCATAAGTCATTCCACAGGATAAATGGAACCATTATTATAAACAATAATAAAGGAAAGATAAATTATTTAACCTCGTAAGGCCCAGTGCGCAATAGGATGTACATAATCAAGGCAATTTAATTTGAACTGTGTTGCTATAAGAATAAGGTTTATTTTCCTATGTTCATAAACTGAAAATGGCATTATCGGTCAATCGTAATTGAACTTTATTGCCTTGATGTTAGGTTCAAAGTCCCACTGACAAAATACTCCCTGTTTGCAGTATGGTGGGCCTTACAAGGTTAAGTTATGATCCATGAGTGAGATAGTACAGTAGAAACAACGCCAGTGGTATAACCACGAACAGAGGACCTATAAACACCATGGTTACATCGGCTTAATCACACTAACTAAAATGATTGTGAGGTGTATTGACTGCATGGTGGATTAAAAACACCGAGTAATTAAAACTAATAAAGCTCACTGCACTTGCCCACGGATCACCCGCTTTACAAGATGTATTATCTATATCCCTATGCTTGAGCTTAAAAAAGGTTAGTTCAAGTACCTTTACAATTTGATTTAATAAAAGATCTATTTGAAAACATACATAAGTAGGTCTGAAATTTGATAACCGGTTAGCCGGCCGGCCGGTTAGCTATATATATAAGAGGTTCATCAGCTGTGATAGCGATTGCAATCGACAGCCAATGTGTAATGGGTGAATTTCAAAAACCTAGTACTCAAATTAAGGGCTTAATTGAGTCAATTTTAACACATTCAGCGCCAAACCTGAAACCGATAGTCAAGTTCACTGTTTGTAGCAGATTTTTTTGCCGCATAATGGAAAAATGTTGCTACAGGCTACAGCGTAGCACTCGTAACAGTGGCTGGCGGTGAACATGTTAACTTTCTTCCATTGTGTAATGAAAAATTTGGTTATTTAGCTGGACAAGATCATAATTGTCTTGCTCTCTCCCTGTGCTTCAGTACCCATAAGCTGAGTATAACAAGACGCATACAAACTTATCTGACAAAACATGATATCATATAATTACATATACAGGGTGAGTAAGTCGTGATCACAATGATCACCCCTGTGTTCTACCCACGAATATGAACAACTTTTACTATGGGACCAACTATGAAATCACAAAAAAAAAACTGTTTCATAGAAAAGTTCTCGACCAAAATGTATGAAGCAGCTGATTTTTTTTTTCCTGATTTCTGAGTTGGAAGTTGTTCATATTCTTGGGTAGAACACAGAGGTGATCATTGTGATCACGACTTAGGAATCACCCTGTATACTACATAATTAGATGTAATAGTTTTATCAAATAAGTAAAATTAAAAAAATTGCTAGGTTCCTTCACGCAAAAATAAAGCAGAGGATAAGACAGAGATGCATTGCTTATGGTATTAGGGTAAATTCTATATCCGCAAAAGAAACTGAACCTTAAAGTTTAATCTTAGTAACTGAAGCGGTATGTAATACTTTGAACCTTATTAGGTTAAGTTTGTTTTTATAAATAAAAACGTCGAGAAAGTACCTGTATTTAACATAGAACACCTCAGATTATGCATCATTTTGAAAAGGGGGATTCTATATAGAACAAATACAAATACTAAAATAATGAAGTGAAGTTATTGTCCTTTTTTCTATTTTTGTTGCGGCCACGAGACTTGTACCCAGTGCTGTATGCGTAAAAAGAATATCAATTTTTGTCAGAAGCCATTTTAGATCGGAGAAAACCCCAATCCTCAAGTAACTTTGTTTTAAATATCGAAAATGTTTGGTTTTTCCGGCTCAGTGAATGAATACGATAGAATTTTGAGTATTTTGACATAATATCCATAGAACGGTTTTAGACAGATGCAGTGTTGCTATAATGGATGGTTGGTTAGGCGATCCAGAGATGATCAAGTAGCTTGGGGCAAACCACTTAATCATCAAACAAAGTTCAATTATCTATAAAAAATCACGTTTGTTGTATGGGAGCCGCCTTAAATATTTATTTTATTTTAATTTAATTATTTATTTTTAAAGTGAATATACAACTAAATATTCTGTGAATATTTTAAGCGTCTACCTGTTGCCGTTATTAATATCGAGTAACAAACGGCAAAAAAATCACGTTTCTTGTATGGGAGCCCCCTTAAATATTTATTTTATTGTATTTTTAGTATTTATTGTTATAGCCGCAACAGAAATACATCATCTGTGAAAATTTCAGTTTAGACCTGTAAAATTGTAACTTGTAGCTTTATAAAACGCACCCCTGGGGCCTGTTTTATAAAGCTACAAATTACAATTTACCGTAGAGGGAGAATAGAATGGAGTTGGCATTGGACTAGTACCAGGTGGGAAGTCTATATATGTATAAACGAGATGCACTTACTTTTACTGTCCCTCTCGCGCGTATACCTTTTCGACGTGTTTGCCACAATGATTGTGGCAAACAAACCCTGACAGCTGATGCGAGTCGTATGAGTTTTTAGTGGTTTTTAGCTGTTTTCGAAGTTTTTTTGCAAAATACAAGGGTGAAGTTTACGTGTAATGAGATAAAGAACAATTTCGTGATGGTGAATTGCAGTATTTAAGGCTGTAAAAGCACATAGCCTTTCATACGTAAGTCGATACATTATACTATTATTGTGGTCTTATAAATCCTGATTGACTATGTAAACAACTAATTATTTGAAATATCGTCTCCTAGTTACATTTTAACATAGAAAAGATCGGTTTTGTGTTCAAATAAATCGTATTTTTCTTCCGCTAACCGTCCGATTTATGTTGATAACGATAATACATAGTAATCCGTGTGATTGCTGACATTTAAATTTAGTCGTATATAACCAATTTCGTGTTGTCATCCATCTAAAATGCATTTTACCCAACAAACGGGGTAATATATAATTAATAATTATGATATTATTGGGTATTTTGTTATACTAATAAAACAAGTTTTGTTGATTTGACATAGTTTTTTTTTAAATCTTATAATCCCTGAAATTTACCTTTTTACGTTCGCAAAATTTTAGAACATTTTTTAATATTTTTCAGATACCCATCTGATACTGAAGCAAGGAAGCTTTGGATTATAGCTACATGCATGTAGCATAAATTGGCAACCAACAAAGTTTTCTCGTATCTGCTCAGAACACTTCGAAGCACATTGTTAATATTATATGACTGTACCTTCTGTAACAAAAATTTATATTAATAAACATTTGCAAAAACATGCAAGTATCATTTTAATCTTAGGCATTTCAGACCTAAAAACATATATAGAATTCTATAATTACTGTAGAGGTTTTGACCGTTCGATATTGTAACTTTCGATATTCAAATACGTACATACATTTAGAGGTTAGATGGTTGCGAATGTGATTTAAAACAGTAAGCAACGCCGTATGAAAATTATAGTGTATTATGTTCTAGAACCAATGTCACAAGCACGAGGATTATATTTCCGACTCTCAATTGACCGGTTGTTGTAGTCAGGTAATAAGTAGCTATTGGGGAAATTTAGCAAATTGTTGGCCACTCAGAATTGATTGCATATATACCAAACTTATATGTATAGATACTATCTCCATCTCAAAGGTATACGCGCGGGCCAGGTCTATTCTATACTCTGTTTACGCAATTTACAGAAGCCCGTTTCACGAAGCTACAAGTTACAAATTACAAGCGGAACTCTTTTTCTAGCAAAAGGAGTTAGAAAGAGACTTCCGCTTGTAATTAGTAATTTGTAGCTTCGACCAATGACGACCTGAGGCCCGTTTCACGAAGCAACAAGTTACAAATTACAAGCGGAACTCCTTTTCTAGCAAAAGGAGTTAGAAAGAGACTTCCGCTTGTAATTTGTAACTTGTTGCTTCGTGAAACGGGCCTCAGAGGCCCGTCGTCATTGGTAGACGTTGTGTCAAATGGAAACTTGTAACCTGTAAATTGTAATTTGTAGCTTTATAAAACAGGACCCTGGTGAAATCACGGAAGGTTACACAGACATAATTATGCTAACACAAAAACAAAACAAATTATAGCTAAGAAAAATGTATTTAAAAAGCCTCATTTAAATTACTTTATTTCGTCGCAAGGTTTGCATCAATGTAGTACCTACTTATTATTGACAAAAGAAATTAAGAAGTCTAGTGTAACACGTATTTATAATTGTGTAACAACTTTAACCTAGAAATCAATAGTCCTTAAATACTATAATATTCAAAACTAAACGAAATAAAAATTGTAAATAACTCGAGTAACAAAACAGCTGAGAAAGTTGTGGTTTAGATATTAAGAGAATTAATATATATTTTTTAAACTTACTTTCAAATCTTCTGCAACTTTAAAGTATCAAGAATGTTTGGTCAACGTAACAATTGATTTTGATTGGATATTGATTACTTTGGGCAGTGTCTCCCTGATATTTGATTTGTGGAATAACCTACCGCGATGTTTGTGTTACTTTTACTTTAAGTCTAATGTCAGATAGTTGTACTTCGACCAATTGACTTTGACTTAAAATAAAATTTACAACTTACCTAATATTAAAATCATTAGGAGAACTTTTGTTGCTGTGTTGGTGTGTGCGCGTGCCCGGAGTTGTCAGGTTTTATAATTCTGGTTTCGGTTGGATACTCAAAATTATTTAAATTTATTTTGGTGTCAGTATTTTATAATAACTTTAAGACGTAGCTTTAAATTAACGGTCTTGTGTAGTTGGTAAAATGAGCGACAAAGATCCCCCCGACAAGGGGGGCACCGAGTCGGCCATTTTACCTGACGGTAGATGCAATGTAAACGACTGTTCACTTTTTGTGGATTCACAGGATTTTGATAAAATTGAGTCTAGTAACAGACGGAAGCGCTTATTAGTGCCTGAGGGTTCTACTCATGAACCTTCAAACATTAAAAAGAATAGGTCTCCAGGTGAATCCATCCAAAATATGTTTGTTTGCCCGGGCTACGGTGTTGACGATCCACCATTATTCTATGCTCTTTCGGACACTGGCCCCTTCGTGGTTCATGTAAGTAAACTGGAAATGCAGCCTACGGCCGGCCTCACATTGCAAGTATTGAGACTCGCGCAATTATTGCATAAAAATAATGTGAGTAATATTGTTGAGGGCTCTATAAAGTCACTTGGACGTAATAAAATCGCCCTGAGCTTTTCTTCAGCTGAGGAGGCAAATAAATTTCACTCTCTGGACTTTTTAGATAAAAATAATTTGATAGCCTCCATTCCCAGGTACCAAGTGTCGAGGATGGGAGTTATCAAAAATATACCCACGGATTGGTCTTTGGAGGAGTTGGTTGACGGCATTCAGATTCCTGCGGGTCTTGGCCATAATGATTGTAAGGTAATAAAAGCGCGTCGCCTTTTCCGTAAGGTTCGTAAGGAAGGACAAGAGCCTGAATGGGTTCCTTCGTTGACGGTTGTTCTTACGTTTCATTCCCAAAATCTACCGGAAAAGATATACGTGTACAACACGTCATTACCTGTGTCGACCTATGAATTACCATCAATTCAGTGCAGGAATTGCTGCAAATTCGGACACATAGCATCTAAATGCAGATCTCGCCCTTGCTGCTACCGTTGTGCCCAACCACACACAGGCGATTCGTGTAGTATTGCAGACGATAAAATTAGCTGTGTTCTTTGTTCAGGACTGCATAAGGCCACAGACATGAAATGTCCAGAACATGCGAGGCAAAAGTATATCAAAATAGTTATGGCGGACGAAAATATTGGATATATTGAGGCATCTCAACGTTTTAGGCCAGTTAGATTGAGTTACGCAGAAGTTTCACAAAAAATGTTTTCGCCTTCCCCTCCTCGTATGGCTACTCCTATAAGTTCTCCTCCAATCCCGAACTATGTTCAAGAGTCTACTTCACAAAATTCGTATAGAAAAACTGTCACTTTTGAACGGAAGTCGCGACGACCTTTAGGCAAATCGTATGACATTCAGGCTCATAATCGAATTGTGGAATATCCCAAGTCTGCCCTTCCTAATGGCAGTGCCTTAGGTAATAATTATTCTCAGATAACCCCAAATGATAATTTTCTGGAACACCTCACAGGATTATTAATCTTCTCCACAAATTTAGTGATAGCTTACCGAACAATGTCATCTCTCAACTACAAAGTATTGTCCCTCTCATTCCAAACAATGGATCAGAATCTCATACAATGGAATGCACAGAGTCTGACCAATAAAAAATCGGACCTTATTTATCTCCTAAATCTTTATAAACCTGTTGCTTTTGCCATATCGGAGACATGGCTGAAGCCGGGCTCCCTTTTTCGGATCCCAGGTTACGCATGCTTCCGGGATGATAGAAGTGATGGTTACGCTGGATGTGCCCTTCTTATAAACAGGTCCTTTGTGTACTCTTTACTTTCCCTCCCCGATCATAGTTCTGGTATAAATGTCATTGCTGCTAAAATTTTCAATATTTCTTTTGTATCTGTGTACATTCCTCATCCAACTTTGGATTTACTTGCTGAATTTAACTCAATCTTATCCTCTATTCCTTCTCCTTATGTAATTTTAGGGGACTTTAATTGTAAAAATACCCTATGGGGTTGTCACGTATCAGACTCAAATTCTCTTGCTTTACTAGATATCCTGGACGATTTAAATATATGTGTGCTAAACGATGGTAGTGCTACAAGAAGGGCCTCGCCCCTGCAAAATACTAGCGCGTTAGACCTCACTTTGGTTTCTGCGAGCTTAGTTACTTCTTTCTCTTGGAAAGTTTTAGGTTCTTCTTTTGGCAGTGATCATTTTCCGATTCTTTCCACTATTCTGAAGTCTTTTCCTACCTCTTCCATCTCTCCTCCCCTTTTAAAATATAAAGTGGCTCAAGCCGACTGGCCGGAATTTTCCTTTCAATTAGAGGTTAAAGTCAATACCTTATGTGTGATTAACAATGATAATTTTCTTGAGTTATATTCAAAATTTGTTGAATTCCTTGGGATAGCCGCTGACGCTGCAATCCCGCTGAAAAATACGGCGCGTAGTAAGATTCCTTCTCCTCCCTGGTGGGATTCAGAATGTACGAATATTATACGAGAACGAATCTTAGCTGAGAGAAATTATAGTAATAATTTAAATATGGAAAATTATATCCTATATCAAAAGACCTCTGCGAAATCAAAGAGATTGCTCTCAAAGAAAAAGGTTCAAGGGTGGTTAAATTTTTGTAAATCCTTGTCTCCATGTTCCCCTTCTACGTTGGTTTGGAAAAAAATTAAGGCTTTTCGTCGTAGCTTAATCAGTACTGATGTATTATCAAATGATACAAATACGTGGCTTGAAGAATTTATGGACAGATTGTCTCCGGCTTCCGTTCCATCTGAAGACCTTTTCCCTTTGTCGAGGTCATCATTCCCTCCTTCTGTGGATAGAATGAATGACCCTTTCTCACTTCCTGAGCTACTGTGTGCTTTGGATAACCTGAAAGATTCTGCCCCTGGAATTGACGGTATTCCATATTCGTTTGTGGTTAGATCTTCTAGTTCCACTAAAGTTTACTTCTTGGAAATAATAAACCATATTTTTTTATCTGGTGTAGTGCCTATTCCTTGGAAGACCCAAATTGTTATCCCAATCTTAAAACCTGGAAAAGATCCAAATGATCCCTCAGCATATCGTCCTATAGCTTTATCTTCGGTTCTAGCGAAGATTATGGAACACCTGATTAAAAATCGACTTGAGTGGATTGTAGAAAATCGTAATGTATTAGCTAAGACGCAATTTGGGTTTCGTAGAGGAATGGGTACGATGGATAGTCTTAGTATATTAACTTCTGATATCCGTATTGCTTTTAGCAATAGTGAAAATATGGTTGGTGTGTTTTTAGACATTGCTTCTGCGTATGATAATGTCAACCTCTCCATACTCAGGCAAAAATTGCATCAGCTGAGTATTCCGTCGAGGCTGATCAATATCATTTGCAGTTTATTTATGGATAGATTCATTCGTGTACGTATTAATGGGTCTTTGCTCCCTCCTAGGTCTGTATGGAAGGGCTTACCTCAGGGGTCAGTTCTAAGCCCAATTTTATATAGTTTATATACATGTGACCTAGAATCGTCAGTCGACTGCTTTTGTAATATTTTACAATATGCAGATGATATAGTACTGTACAGTATTTCTCCTTCGTTTGCAAACTGTGCTACCAGATTAAATTCCGCTCTATTTTATTTGAAGGACTGGCTTGAGAATCATGGACTCACATTATCAATACCTAAATGTAATGCAGTGGTTTTTTCTCGCAAAATAAATATTCCTATTGTAAACCTTTCAGTTGATGGTCAACGAATTGCCATTCTTGATAAAGTTAAGTTTCTTGGAGTGTTTCTTGACTCTAAACTAACGGGAGTTCATCATTTGAATTACATTGTTAGTAAATGCGAGAAAAGCATTAATGTGATGCGGTCTTTGTCCGGTGTGCGATGGGGTGCTCACCCGTATAGCCAGAAAATCCTTTATAATGCAATCGTTCGTAGCCATTTTGACTACGGTTGTTTCATTTTAGAGCCTTGTAGCAAGTTAGCTCTTGCTAAACTTGATAAAATTCAGGCAAGATGTTTACGGATTATAACTGGCGCTATGAAATCCTCTCCAATAAATGCCCTACAGGTAGAATGTCTGGACCCCCCATTGATACTTCGTAGACAGTACTTAGCCGACAGATTTTTTCTTAATATCCTACAATATAATGCTCATCCCCTAATGTTGAAATGCCAAACTTTAAATAATCTAACTGCTTCTTCTAAGTACTGGTCAAAAAAGAATCTCCCTCCACTTATTCAATCTTTTAAAAAGTTTGCCTCTATCCCTTCTTTTCAGTTCAATAAAAATCACATCTTTTGTTTTGAATATGATACTTTAATTTTTCAACCATGTGTAATTTTAGATTTGGGAATTTACAAAAAAACAATAAGTGCTAATAGTGAATTTAATCGGATAATGGATACAAAATGGCCAGGATGGCTAAGGATTTATACGGATGCTTCAAAAGTATCTCCAGATGATAATGTTGGATGTGCTGTATGGATTCCCAAATATAAAATTATTTTAAATTATAAGTGCCCTAGTCACTATTCTACATTTTCCGGAGAAGCTGTTGCTCTGTATGAAGCTATATCATATGTTAAATCCCACAATCTTAATAAATCAATTATATTATCAGATTCTCTAAGCTGTTTGCAAGATTTAATGGGCTTTCCTTTCCATTCTAAAGACAACTTTTACTTAACTCTAATGATGAAAGACAAGCTTAGAGAATGCCATCTTGCCAACATTGAGGTGGCTTTGGCATGGATCCCTAGCCATAGTGGTATTGTGGGTAATGAGACAGCGGATTTTTGTGCAAAGGAAGCCATCCAACTCGGATCTAATACTTGGGCTAAATGTTTCACTCGCGATTTGAAGGCCTCTGTAAAGCCTCAACTAGTGGCAAAATGGAACAATCTATGGCAATTATCCCGTCGGAACAAAGGCAAACATTACGGAGACCTGCAGCCTGCTCTTCCATCCAAACCGTGGTTTTTTATTAACAGGGAGTTTTCAAAATTAAACACTTCCACAATCATTCGATTACGTCTGGGTCATTTTTGCTCTCCCGTTTTTCTAGCAAAACTGAGAATTAGGGACAGCTCGATTTGTGAGTGCGGTCTGGCTGAAGGCACATTGGAACATTTATTTTTGGATTGTCCTAAAATATCTGTTCCTCTATATAATCTCCTTCCCCGTTGTATTAGCCGTCCAATTAATGTCCATTTTATACTAACATTAGTATTTACGTCGTATTGTAAAATTTTAAATAAATTTCTTGCTAAAAATAATATCAAACTTTAATTAAATATGTATGTACTTGAGTATTTTTTTTTCAAAACAATTATATTTAAGTACTTATATTATATTTTTACTGGTATCCCACCGAACACCGTCAACGCACCGTACAAGACTAAAATGTCATATGGCAGTGCACTATCCAACCTCGACACTGGCAGAATCATCAATACATTGATGGGGCCATTATTCTCCTAAAAATTGAATTGAATTTTAAAATCATTAATAGACAGCTAGAATATATAAAAATGAAGTATTTACAAAAGTGAGGACATAAATTTAATTAGGCTAGCTAGGAGAGATAAAATCAGGAAGAAAGTTGAGCAGAGAAAGTGGAGTATTTGGACAGTTAAATAATATATGATTCGGAGTTCCCTCCTCGAGACCGCACTCATACAGGAATGATCCCGAACACGAATCTTCGCCAGAAAAGAGGGCGAACAAATGTGACCAATAGTCACAAGTGGAGGTGGCAGACTTATTAGTTTCATTGAATTTAAATAAAAATAAGGTTTTACGGGGAGACTGAGTTGAATGTTGGAATGGCGTGAATGTCCACCTCAATTATGTCATGTCAACCAGACATACCCGTATGTACCCATATAGTGAGAGAAAATTATTAATTATTAATTGGCAAAATTACACAACTTGTAGATGCCATTAAAATAAATAAATAATAATATAATAGTGAGAGAAAAGTTGTAGACGCCATTAAAATAAATAAATAATAATAATAGTGAGAGAAACTTCAAACCGACCCAGAGTCGAACTCAACTCGGTTTGATACGGTTTTGGTATATCGAGTTGACACATCACTAGTTTCAGTTCATTTCATTCCTATGATTTCATTATCATTACTATCATTCATTAGTATAATCTGTATTGTATGTGAGTGAATGTCGACAGGTCGACTCGATCAAAGAGTATAATAATATTTTGTCGACTTTTTAGGCTTATATGTGTACTAGACTACGAATTTCCTGACTTTTAACGTCTTCTTTAGTTGCTTAAAATATCCCCATTCACCAAGTCCCCATTCCCTATATGATCTCCCGAGAACCCCCGATTCCCCCGTTCTAATTTCAACTTCATCCTGGCCCTTTTTTAATATTATTATTTGCTGAGTACTGTCTCGTAAGCGTTCCATCCTTATTTCTTTCCTTTCCGTTATATTCCAATTCCTTTCGCTGCCTCTTTCACGGACATCGTCCTTAAGCTCTCCCTTACAAAAGTTGACATTGGCGAAATCACCACAGAAAAAAGAAGAAATTTAAGTTTTTAATTGTGTAAACAAAACAATCGTGCCCTTAAAATGATTCTACATGTAGATCATAATGATTCAAACATAAGCTTATAACATTTGTTAAGCTTTTAGTGCTTTATCATAAATATTATGTTGAACAGTGTTGATGTGAAGGATAAAGAGGCATCAAGCAACCTCGAGAGGCCTAGCAATATGCTATCGGCGCCTGACGCCAAGAAAAAGATAGAAATTAGCAGTAACCCTACTATAAAGCTAGAAAAAATAGACACTATATCAAAAAATCACCAAGACGACCCAAAACCGAGAATAGTTCTCACTTTTCGTTCTGAAAAGTCAGGTGCTCGCAGCAACAACATGAAGATAGTATCCCCTGAGGAAAAACACGAGGAAATATCACCGAGGCGTTCCAGCCGTATCCGCATGCCTACCATGTGGGATTCAGAAGAAGAAGCCGAGCTTTTGACACCTAAAAAAGAAAAAAGTGGGCCTGTTAGTGAGAATGATGACATGTCTGATGGGAGCGCTTCTAAGCGCATACCGCAGCGTCGAGGCAAGGACTCCTCCGACAATGTCATTGCCAATGCTGTAGCAAGAAAAGAGAAGTATAACGAGCCAGGGCCAGCGCAACGACCATCTCGCCGCATAAAACCAACTCCCAAAGTACTAGGGAATAAGGAACTGAGGTGGTTGCAGTCTCAGCATGACATAAGCAGTCTTTTGGAGAGAGCAGAGGAAGGTGTGATGACTAGGAGGTCAGCAAGGAGAAAGAGTTATGAAGCTATGGAGATAAAAAAGGAGATTGAAAAGGTATACGATGAAGAGGAAGACATTGAGAGAGAGGAGATTGAGATGGATGGTAAGCTTGCTTGGGGAATGTGGAATTTAAGTTTTCAAGTCTTGTATCTATAAATTGACCTTAAAGCTGCGACCGCACCGCTGCTTAAAATACGGTGTCGTTGCGTAAACAAAAGACGGGGTCATTGTAACAACATGGCGCCGTTTTTGACGCACCGTTAAGCAGCTGTGTGGGGAGCGTGCGTCGAAAACGGTACGCATACGATGCGTCACTGCGATTCCGTACCGTCACCGTTTTTTAAGCATTGGTGTGGGCGTACCTTAAGATGATTGAGAAACCTCAAAAAATCCATACAAGTGTAATGTGATTACGATCATTGATTTATGCTGTAGATCTCAAATTTAATAACCAAAACAGTTTTAATTCTCTTCTGTTAGTAATAAGGAAGATATTCCTACGGGAGTTTTATCTGAGAAACTCCGTATTGGATTAGCAGGGCAGAATCTGACCTTATTAAATTTGTAATTTTGTATAAATTATGATCTATGATCGAAGGGAAGAAAGGCTCGTAGTATTCTGCCCTCCTAAGCAAAAATGCAATAACTAAATTCAATAGCCAAAGCAGATTCGACTGTCTTCTGTTTGTAACTAGGTTGCAATTTCTACAGATGTTTTGTTTGAGATAACGCCATTATGCTTAGTAGGGCAGTATTGATAGGCGATGGGCTTGCAACCTGTCACTAATATACACTGGTAATTAATCAGTAATCAGTAATCAGTAATCATTTATTTTGTGAAACACAGGTTATTACAGGTGTTATAAATGCAATAAGAAAGGACCTCTGTGATCGTAAACATCTTAGCCTGTTCATGCAAAATGTGGTTACAGAATCAACAACAAGTTTTTAGAGTTGTTGAATAATTATGAATCAGGGAAGTTTTTAAACCTATTTGCCTGTTTTTTTGTAAAGATTTTTTAAGTAATTTCATAAAGTTGTTTTTTCCATACAAAGTGAAAAGCAAACACTGGGACACCTACTATGGAGAAACAAACTTTATGTGATTACCAGTGATCGGATCTAGGATGCAATTTAAATCCGTTATTTTAACATGGATATGAATATGACTTACAATCCCGCAAATCTTTTTGTTACCTACCTTTATAAAAAGGTAAATAACTCGTAATTTTAAGTAGTTTACACTATAACATTAACAAAATATGTAATAACTAAAAAAAAATACAGTACTGCATAGAAGAACTGAACGTAACTTGCACGTCTTTTCTTTTATGGTATTTTTATTATTTTTATTTGTTTATTAGGTTAACCCTCGACAAAAATTAATAATTATTAACAATACTCTATTTAATTAATTTTGTTCTCTATTACCATTTTTTTTGCGTTTTCTACAGAGGAGCAGTGCGAGGGTCAATCAAACAATGTAAAGAAACTGAAGCATCTCTGTGAGCTGGGGCTACGTGCCATCCATCCAGAGAGTCCCGATGAAAACAGTCAAGAGACCGATGACAGGTAACTGTGGTGCTGTTTTTTTCTACCCAATTGCCGAAGGAGGAGGATAATGTGCTCATCAGCCTATATATCGTCATTGGTTTGAAAAAACCGCGTATCTTTATTCGTGACGTAAGATTTTAAACTTAAAGGTGAACAGAATTAAGTTCAAATTCATACATCTCGAAATATCAGATACAAGTTTTTTCTAAAGGTAGTACATATGTATGTATTTTTGTTGCTTTGTGGAGCTCAAGAAACTAAACGCGTGAGCCGAATTTAATAATTTTTATGTCAATCGATTTGTCATAATCTCGTGAGTGTCACTAAAGATATGACAGTTATCAAAAAACCAATATGGCGGCAACCGAGACGCCATATTCTAAATAAGAAAATAATAAAGCAACGAATTATGACAAGTGGGATCTCGTTGAATAGGTCTTAGAGCAAGAGCCCGTGATGATAAGGGGCCCGTTCCAGAAAGCCACTCTGCAACTCTGCACTCCACAAATCCCACTCTTCAAACGTATTTCTGTTCCACAAAGCTATTGCAGAGTTGAAGAGGCAGAGTCAAATACAAAGTGTGGATTTGTGGATTTGCAAGATATCTTTTGGGAACAGAACCTTTGCAGAGTTTGCAAATTACGCAGAGTGTTTTCTGGAACACGTTTACTCTGCACTTTGCATTATCGTGGATTTGCAAAGTGCAAAGTTCCAGAGTGGCTTTCTGGAACGGGCCCCAGACGTTCTACCCTCTTTCACTAGTATTGGTATCACTATAACTACAGAGACGAAGATATGGAAGCGGAAATAGACGAAGACCACGAGCTCGACGAAGAATTGCTCAGCAAGATAGCTGAAGTAGAAACTGCATCAGAAGGCTCTGATGATGATGAAGAATATTTCTGTTCGGCTACCTCCTTCACCGAGAGACCAAGGCGATCGACGAGGCTGTGTTCAGGCTATGGAGCAGAGAGTGAGGAAGCTGCTTCACCAACTCCCGAGGACTCCAAGTAAGTAGACTGTCTTTTTAGGGCTCCGTACTAAAATGTAAAAAAAAGGAACCCTTATGGTGAGACTTCGGTATCGTGTCTGTCTGTCTCTCTGTATGTCACAGCAGTTTTTCTCAGAAACTATAGAAGCTAACAACTTGCTTGCTCGCGTTTTTAGCTAAAACGATATGTTTTTTTTTTTTAATATTTGAAAAGTTGTCTATAGTCTGTGTCAATTGAAATTGCCAAAGATGTAAACACAACCAAATGAACCAATTTACCATTGTTACTTGATAAGTGAGGTCTTAGCAATGATTTGTCCATTTGATCTTTACTTTCACATTAAGTTTAACATTAACTATTAATTATAAGTAATTTTAATTAAAAACACGCTTACACAAATGTTTGAGGTTATGTGTCAAACAGTACTAATTTGTTTACATCTTTGGCAATTTCAATTGACACAGATTAGAGAATGGGGGGTTGAAAAATGAAAGTGATTTGACTATAGCAAATAAGGTGTCATATGAAAAGGCTCAATCTGAAAATTACAAAACTATTTTTTTTCATAATTTTCCGACTGCCTAGACGATTTAAAACCAAGACCTTATACTATCCAGAAACTTTGCAAAATGGGTCATGATACAACTATGGCCATGTTCAATTGGGATCTGATGCTCATCATCATACTCCTGCCCTTATCCCAATTATTTGGGGTCGGCGCAACATGTCACACCTTCAGAGCAATAGTGACCTAATTCAAAATTTCTGCTTTCAAACTTCAAGTCGTAAATTTATTACTATAGAGACCAAACTCGAAAAATAAAATTTCTGAATTAGGTCACTATTGTTCTGAAGGTGCGATGTATTTTTCTTCCATAGTTCTCTATTAGTCGTCATCTCGGTAGTCTCTCCCTTTCTAGCCATATCATCTGTCACACAGTCCATCCATCGTTTCTTTGGTCTTCCCCTACTCTTATAGCCATCCACATTCATAATTATTTCTTTTGACGGAAAACTATTTTGATTATTGTCATAAACCTACTACTAATACTGGAAACTATCAAATAAGAAGCACGAAAAATATTAAAATGGTATTACCTAAAACTAATAACTTTTATGGGAGGCGGACAAATAACTTTTTCATACCTTACCTCATAAATACTTTGCCTAAAGAAATAAAACAACAAATAATCAAGAAAAATATAAGAACCCTAATTAAAAAATATTATCTTGGTCTATTTAATAAAAATGAACGCAAACATCCTGTACATGCGGTGTCCGAGTAAGACGCTCGCGCGATAGATCAGATAAGGAATCTGTTGCTGTGATGCGTCGTATGCGCATCGCCATTCTCGAGTTGTTGAGAAGGTGAACAATGGCGCGTTACTATTCTTCTTGTTAATATTTAAATAGCTAACATAAAATTATTATTAATGATGTATTTTGGCGATCCAGGTGTACGGAAAAACCTTGCATGGTTTATGTTACAAATGTTTTGTAACTGTTTATATCAAAAAAAAAAAAAAACTTTCCTGACGATATTTTCCTCATTCCTCCGCATCACATGCCCATACCATGACAACCGATTTCCACACAACTTTTCAGTCACCGGTGTCACTTTCAGACTTCCTCTTATATACTCATTTCTTATTCTATCCATTCGCGTAACACCACACATCCCTCTTAGCATTCTCATTCCAGCTGCATGCAACTGCCTAGGCAATGCAAGCATATATGGGATCTGATGCTACTTTGTCATTTTACAACAATGACGTTATGCCTAATTAGGCATTACTTACAACTTAGACATTTTGCTTTCTAGGTCATTGTACATAAAAGGCGTTTTGTTTACTTAGTCTAATCTAATGACGACGTTATGCTTTCATTGCATAGTCATTTTGCAATGTAGTTCTTACGAACCTAACCCCTTTTAACGATACTTTAGCCAGAATTCTTAGGTATACATATCTTGTCAGGCTATAAATAAAATACCAGGAAACATACATTAAATCACGCCTGTTTCCCTGAGGGGTAGGCAGAGACCACTTCTTTCCACCTGCTACGATCCTGACAAATCCCTTTCGCTTCTTCCACATTCATACATCGAGTCATGCATGCACGTCGGTTTCGGGTACTTAAGATCCGGCCCTTTTCCAGTATTTCTCCGTTTTGATTCGAAGAAGTACGCTGCCCTACTAAGCATAATGGCGTTATCTCAAACAAAACATCTGTAGAAATTGCAACCTAGTTACAAACAGAAGAGAGTTGAATCTGCTTTGGCTATTGAATTTAGTTATTGCATTTTTGCTTAGGAGGGCAGTACGCCTAGGGTGGCCGCTTCCGACCCTTCCACTCATTTTCGCTCTGCATTAGAGATGGGCCGACTACGGATTTTGCCGACGGGCCAGTCGGCCGACTAATCGGTTTTCAATTTGCGGATTAATCGGCCGACTAGCCGGCAATGCCGATCGTAGGATTTTGCTAAGTTCGGGTAAACTCGGAAACGTTCGTTTCGCTTCCTCCGTCGCGCTTCGTTACCTACCTTTGACCAGTTTTGTTTACGTTTTTTCTGCACGACAAAAAAAACAATTAGAACCCTAATTATAGTATTAAAACTAACCACCTAGTGCTTTTTATAACTATGTCGAAAAGAAAATCGCATGTATGGACATTTTTTGACGATGTTTCCTATAGGCAATAAAGTGCCGAGTATTCGGCATTTTTTGCCGACTAGTTGCCGACTAATCACCGACTAGAAATAATGCCGAATAGTCGGCTTTCCCGACTAATCGACGAATAGTCGGCCCATCTCTCCTCTGTATATCTCTTTCGTCAACCTTCTTTCATCCTTTCCAAATGACCGAACCATCGAAGCATATAACCTCGTAAGGCCCACCGTACTACAAACAGGGAGTTTTTTGTGAATGGGACTTTGAATCTACCATCAACGCAATAAAGTTCAATTACGTTTGTTCGATAATGACATGTTCAGTTTATGAACATAGGAAAATAAACCTTATTCATACTGCAACACAGTTCAAATTATATTGCCTTGATTACGTACATTCTATTGCACACTGGACCTTACGAGGATAAGCATACCAGGGAACAATTTAAGACAAATTGACCTTTTTTCCAAACTAAGCTCTAGGCTTCTATGGTTACTTCACAACGACAAATCGTCGGCCTAAATCGCATAACTCCATTTTTTTTTGAAAATCATGTTTTGACTCTTTTAGATAGTACTATTCTAACCGACTAACGGCAAAACTCTTAAATACCAAAAATAAACCATTTACGTTTAAAAAGCAAAATAGAAAACCTCGCAACTCCCGACCGCCATTTGTCGACCGCCGTTTTTTGTGCCTCCTGTAAAATTTGGTCAGATTGAGTTACGAGGTTTGCGATTTAGGCCGACGAAATATACTTACACAAAGAAATAATTACTTGGATATTTAAAATCTATAGAAGACTTAACGCTCGCCTGTGGTTCTTGAACCATTTTTAGGGTTCCGTACCAAAATAGTAAAAAAGGAACCCTTATGGTGAGACTTCGTTGTCTGTCTGTCTGTATGTCACAGCAAGTTATCCCAGCAACTACAAATGCTATCAACTTGAAATTTGGCATAGTTATACAACTTGCTTGCCCGCACATGTTTTCGGTCAAAAAAAAATGAAATTAATATTATTAATTATTGAAAAGGGGTCTAGAATGGGGGGTTGAAAAATAAAAGTGGTTTGATTATAGCAAATCGGGTGTCAAATGAAAGGGCTCAAACTGCACATTTCAAAACTACATTTTTTTGTGATGTATGTTTTTATTTATAGCCAAAAATGTACAAATAATAACCGTTCCCCCCTCCCATATCTCCGAAGTTTATTAATCGAAAAATCTGAAAAAGTCCTGACATATAGATAATTATTTATATTTTATGGGAAAAATAAAATGAAGCGTTCATTATTTACAGCTTTTGAGAAATAATAAAAAGAACTAAGGCTAGTCAAAATGGGCCTTATTTTATAGAAAATAAAGTTCATAACAAAATGAGTATTTTCTTTTGTGGTTAACAAGCATGTTATCTTAAATACGGAACCCTCGGGTCGCGAGTCCGACTCGCACTTGACCGGTTTTTTACATAAAACTAACAACCTGCTCGCTTCGCTTCGGTTAACGTGAATTTTCTGTAACACCCGTACATAAAACAGAATTTATTATACATCAAAACTTTCCGTGAAAAATTGTCTAACTGAGGGTGAAAACCGCATTCAAATCCGTTGCGTAGTTTTAAAGATCTAAGCGTACAGTCAACAGTATAAATAAGTGATCATTTATGTACCTTGTCACTTTAACGTCGTGTTTGAAATGTCATACAAAATTGTGAAACGATTGAAAGCGACAAGGTACATAAATGATCACTTATTTAGTTTAGTTTATTTATTCATCAATGTAATGTTACAATATAAATTGCATTGCATGTCAAAAAATACGAAATTACATTGATATAATAATATAATAATACAAAAATAACACTCAAATAATCAAAGTCAACATTAGTAAACAAGTAATAAATGGTCAGTTTCCGATGTTAATGTACAAAAAGTAATAAAGTCAAATAAACAATAATAATAATAATAATAATAATAATTTATGCTGTTGAATGTACATACAGAGGGACAGACGGCGGGAAGCGACTTTGTTTTATAGTAAACTAGTGACCCGTCCTCGCTTCGCTTAGGTTTATGCCAGTTTTCTGTAATACCCGTGCATAATCCAAAACTTATTATACACATACTGCCCTACTAAGCATAATGGCGATATCTCAGACAAAACATCTGTAGGAATTGCAACCTAGTTACAAACATAAGAGAGTTGAATCTGCTTTGGCTATTTTATTTAGTTATTGCATTTTTGCTTAGGAGGGCAGTATAAACCTTCCTCTTGAATCACTCTATCTATTAAAAAAAACCGCATCAAAATCCGTTGCGCTGTTTTAACCTCGTAAGGCCCACAATACTACAAACAGGGAGTTTTTCGTGAGTGGGATTTTGAATCTACCGTCATGGCAATAAAGTTCAATTACGTTTGTTCGATAATGCCATTTTCAGTTTATGAACATAGGAAAATAAACCTTATTCCCATTGCCACACAGTTCAAATTAAATTGCATTGGTTATTTACATTATATTGCACACTGGGCCTTACGAGGTTAAAGATCTAAGCATACATAGGGCCAGACAGACAGCGGGAAGCTACCTAATTTAAACAAAACTAGAGGAAGCCCGCGGCTTCGTCCGCGTAGAATTAGTTTCCCGCTACTCCTCCTATTTCTTCCCGTTGGGGGTCGATTTTCGGAAAATCCTTTCTTAGTGCTCACTTACATCATGAAAGAAACCATCAAAATTCAAGTCCAATCCATTGTACCAAATTTCAAGTTTCTAGGTACAGTAGTTTCGGCTGTGCGTTGATATATCGCACATGACATTCAACACCGTATTAACTCAAAAATTAATTGTAGCGCATAACTATATGTAGTAGTTTGAAATTAGAATAAATTTTTCAACACCGTCACATTTCGAGTTAAGACGGTATTGATTGTCATGTGCGATATATGTAAGTCAGTCAGTCAGGTTTGCCTTTAATACAGGGTGGTACTCCATAAACTGTATATATTGAAAGGGATGAAATTTTAGGTTAATTTATAGGAAAAAAAAAACACTTATTTTTTCTTAATTTTTTAAATAAATTACAGCAAAAATGTCATTTTGTATTCATAAAAACACGATTTTCTCAAAATTTTGTAGATACTATTTCACTATTTTTTTTTGCTTATTATTATTCCTCGTTTAATTTTAGATCTAAAAACCTTGAAAAAAATTGTACAATATCTGCAAAATTTTGAGAAAATCGTGTTTTTATGAAAATAAAATTATGTTTTTGCAGTCATTTTCCACAAAAAAAGCAGTTACTCCGTTATTTTTTTTAATTGGTCTAATATTGTTATCAATTATTATAAACCTAACTAATGTCAATACTATGCATATAGTTTTATCTTTTTTGGGCTATTAGATCAAAAGTTACAAACTTTATTGAAAAGTTTAACAATCTGTAAAAAAAAACTAAAAAAAAATTGTTTTACCTATAAATTAACCTAAAATTTCATCCCTTTCAATATGTACAGTTTATCGAGTACCACCCTGTATACATATATAGATGTAAAGATTCTAAGCCCTCGTTTATTTCGGCAGATTGCACCCACGACGGTCCAGTCGGAAATCCAGAACTCATGAGTCATATTTATCAGAAAACGAAAGGTATACGTTTAATAACACTTTTGTTCTTTTCGAAAAGTTTGTTCGAGGCTCGCAAAATGACAGACGTTGGCAAGGGCGAGGCAGCAGTGCCGAGATTCTATATTCCATTTACTTTAACGACTTAGTACTAGAAAATTGCAGTTGCATGTGACTGGATAATGAGCAGGGACCGGCCCGCTATCCCATTCAAGGCGTTTCGAATGGGTTTTTATCAGGATTTATTTAGAAAAGCCGTATCGCTGGAAAGCCATTCGATTTGCTTTTTAAAGCGCTATTTATAAGGATTACCCTTACCAATCCGTTTCGTATAAGTCTTGTTCGATTTTGCTTTTAAAGCGCTATATTTTGAGTGATACCAATATACCTTTAACTTAAAAAAGCCGTTCGATTGGCTTTTTAAGCGCTATTTATAAGGGTTACCCTTATACAAGGTGGCCGGAACAAAGACGACCAAAAAACAAAATTTTGGTCGCTCGTGTCGTGGGGTATCCGAATGACTTCGTTATTTGTTAAACTAACCAGTTTTAAAAACATCCTAAGTTCATAATTATTCTATCAATGTAAGAAACCAATGAAAAACTATTAAAATAATACATGAACTCAAGGGTTTTTCATAACATGGACATAAGGAAAAATTACAAAAATTCTGATTAAAATGATCAATATCTCTGAAAATACTAAAAATCGCGGAACATGCATGGGGGAGATTCGGATACCCCACGACACGAGGGACCAAAATTTTTTTTTTGGACGTCTGTGTTTGGGCCACCCTGTATTTGGTTATCAATTTACTGCTGACGATCTGAACTCTAGCCCTTCAGGTTTCCCTTATGTGAATGGTTAGTTTAACAAATAACTAAGTCATATTTCCAAAGGGGTTATGCCTTTAGTGGGTTATACTTCGAGAGGTAAGTTTTTTTAAAGGCTTTCATCGGGGAATGGGTGGTTAGGTACCTGGTAATGAGAATCCGCTGAAGCCGCACTCACAATGGAGCAGGTAATCAGTCGGCTCTAAGAGCTAGTTCCCACCATGTCGTATTTCGGATTCCGATTTTAATCGGGTGTCGGCGCCTCTGTTCCCACTATGTCCGATGTCGGATTCCGATTTTAATCGGGTGTCAGCGCCTCTGTTCACACTAGTCGGCTATCGGCCACTATGGCAGCCACGCGCGGGCGGATCAAGGAGTGCGGGCGGGGGGTCAGCCCCGACACCCGACCAATGTGAACAGCGTCATACTTACTCAAAGTCGAGCGAGTTCCGACACGATTTTTATCCGGGCGAGAGGACTGGCAAAACACACGATATTTTATGTCGGATCCGACACAAAATCGTTGTCCGACGAGTGTGAATAGCTTCATATAAAACGTTCTGCCACTGGAACGACCGATTAAAATCCGGACCGACATACGACATAGTGGGAACGAGCTCTTACATCTGTACGGTGCGGACGCGTTTGTTTCCCTTCTTGCGGCTTATTGTTTATAATTTACCTGTGACTTGTAAAACGGGCCCATGTCTCCTTAATCTTTTATTTTCAAATGCCATTGTGAACGAGCCCTAAGATCGTTTGTTGCCGCCCACTTGGCTACCTTCCTCTATCTTTTGTCCTTGTCATTTGCATGACACTGTGCAAGTGAGAGAAGCATATATATACTAGGTCGTTAAAGTAAATTGAGTATAGGCGATAAAAACTACAGTAAAAAAAAAATTTGCCACTTTTTTTAAAATAAATTTCAGCAAAAATGTCATTTTGTTTTCATAAAAACACGATTTTCTCAAAATTTTATAGATATTTCACTATTTTTTTGTTTGCTTATTATTATTCTTCGTTTAATTTTAGATATAAAAAAGTTAAAAAAAAATTGAAAAATATCTGCGAAATTTGGAGAAAATCGTGTTTTTATGAAAACAAAATGATATTTTTGCAGTAATTTTCCACAAAAAAGCAGTTACTCAGTTTTTTTAATTGGTCTAATATTGTTATCAATTATTATAAACCTAACTAATGTCAATACTATGCATGTTGTTTTATCTTTTTTGGGCTATTAGATCAAAAGTTACACCGTCACAAGTAAGTGTACTACCCGAACTTTATTAAAAAGTTTGACAATGTGTAAAAAAAAACAGTGGGTAAGTTTAAAAAAAAAAAGGTTTTGGCTATAAATTAACCTAAAATTTCATCCCTTTCAATATGTACAGTTTATCGAGTACCACCCTGTTTATCGTCTTTGACCGGTTATCGTATTGTCAACGTTTTGATAGCTCTTATTTACTTGACAGTAATGGCGGCCGTGTAAAAAAAATTACCATAACATGTCAAAGACGATGTGGCATTATCTATGTAAAGGGACCTTATTGTCGATGGCGCTTACGCCGCACTGCGTCACGCGACGTTGTATTTATATCGGAGCATCTTTAATAATGGCGGAAGCGCCATCGACAATAAGGTCCCTTTTCATAAATAACGTCACATATGATTTTTACCGCCTGTTCAATACTACATTTCGTTACCATCGGAAATGTCGGATTATACAGACATATATGGTCGGAAAACTTCGTAACTTCGTATGCTTCTTGCTTTCTCAATTAGCTCATTGATGGGTACTAAAGCTAACTGAGAAGGAAGATAAATGGGTCAATCAACTTTAAGTTATATCTCGTTGCCATGGTGACGTCTCCTGGGTCACTCTTATTTCTTAGGATATAAGTCCAATTAAAATCAGTTTTATTGGCATTACAAACCCTTTCTTTTATGTTTTTTCTCCTAAGTAGCACACTCGAGTATATCATTATAAAAAAAAATCTAAGAAACTCTATCAATGTTGCCTTCTGGCTCACGGGGCAGAATAACAACACAAAGGTGATTGATCCAAATATGATTTTTTCCGACCAAAAACTGTCCCACTGGCGACGATGAGCGAGAAGCGAGAAGAGCCAGTGATCAACTGTTATATGTGTCTCTTTTATTGACACAGGATCTATATCTTTTGTTTCGACAAACTAGTGGGGAGAGCAGCCAGCGATCAACTATTAATGTATGTCTATTTTATTGACATGGGATTTATATCTTTCGAACGTTTCTTGAGCGAGATAATAGTCGATAGCTATTCGCTTCCTCACCGGCAGTGGGACGAATGCCTTAGATTGTAGTCTGCAATGCAAATGTCTATCGTGGCATGTGTATATACAGTATTCCCAGCTTAATAGCTTTCGGCTGGCTATCGCTATCACGGTTGCACTCGCAACTGACAGTATATTTGTCACTCGTGTGTCAGAAAAACGAAGATTGCCGAAAGCTATTAGGAAAATGGTAGCACTGTGCTCCTTTGTTTTCTTGCCATAAAAGTTTTATGGCATCTCACGGTATTCATGATTGAACAGTAGGATACCAGCGAACGGTGACGACGGCTCGGAAGCAACGTGCCCTGAAGACGAGTCCGGTATAATAGCGCTGTGTACGTGCGAGGAGACGGGCAGCCTTTACGCAGCTCCTGTGGATTTAAATGGTACCGTAATAAAAAAAATATACACTACCTTATACCCGCGACTTCCTAGATTACGATTACCGTTGTTCCCTAGGAAACTTACATTTTCTGGAATAAAAGGGCATTTGCCTGATATTAAATTTCACATATTAATTTGGATAATATATCAATATACGTAGTATGATAAAATAATTCAAAATCAAATTTTAAATTGGTAATAAAATAAAAAAGTTATAGCCTTTTAAAGTTTTTTGTCTATCTCTTTCTCACGAAACGATGTTTTGCGTGTAATTCATATGGCGGTTGAGTAATATGACGTCATATTAATGTATTTTTCTCTCTGTCTAAAATCAAGTTTTAAACATTTATATCTTTCTTATTTTTAAAGATATTAAAAAACTATTTATACTAGGCTATTCGGAAGGTAAAAAAGCTTCAATTTAAATACTAATAAAAAATTAGGCAAATACCCTGTCGGAAATGAATGGCTTTCCGCCGCTGGAAATTAAGCACCTTCTAAGTGCTCACAGACTATTAAATGTATGGTTACTAGTAATTTGTAATTTGTGGGACTCCTGAATTTTATTGCGTTTAAGTACATAGTTGCCATACAATTCTTCTTTTTAATCTAAAAGCAATGGTTTTGATAATATGATTTGTTCGCTCAGGGAGGCTATTGCCTTACGCGCTCGCAATCGCAATCGTTTTCATTTTGAAACAATTCTTGACCGTTTTTTACCAAATTCCAAAAATGTTTCTCGTTACTAAAACTGACATTACTCATATGGCCCAGAAAAACCGTTTTTCTCTCGTCCAGAATGCTAATCCCCAGTTTACTACAAATCTCGAATACAAGAAACATCTTTTTGTTCATATTATTTTGTTCATCAGAACCAGTGTTTTGCCAAGCGATCGAGACGATAGATGGCGTGCGGGTCGGTTGTTCCCACCGCGCGAGCAAGACCGCGGAGGGCTATGCTCCCCTTGTTAGGAGCGGGCCCCGGGCCCCCTACATACTGGCCTGTACTACCCATAGGCAGCAGATGTTGAAGCATATGTGCTGTGCCGCTTGTGGATTGTTCTGTTCACAGGTTAGTATCTGAAACGAGTATATACTGCCTATTATAATTATTAAACAGAGGTGTGGTAAAAGTGGGTCAATCATCTTTTTATTGTATCTCGTTGCCATGGTGACGTCTCTTGGGTCACTCTTTTTACACTATGATTTCAAATGATGCAAGTCCTCTAAAATCAGTTTTATTGGCAATTACAAACCGATTATTTTATGGATTTTTTCCTGAGTATGCTAGAAGTACTTTGTACATTTTTATAACTTTTATTTTTAACAAACTCTATCACTGTTGTCTCCTGGCTTACGGGACAAAATGACTACAAAAAGATGATCAACCCACATAAGACACTCGTGATTAAACAGGGTCCATATGCTAAAATCGGTAGTGTTCCGCGATCTTTATCTCAAATAACTATAACGCCTATGTGTCTGTTCTTTGGATATCTTAAACTTGGTAATATTTCCTTGAAACTGGTTTTGGATACAGGATTGGATGCAAAATTCTCAATAGTTTTATATTTCAATTATGACACCGCCATTGTATAGAATACATTAGGATAGGTTTGTTTTATAGCAATCCTGAAAAGATACGATTTGGGAAAATAACATAACATATTATGACTATGTATTGTAATTATGACCCAATATGAAACATTAAAACAGAAACTACTGCCTATATTGACACAGTGATTTAAATATGAGAGACAATGAAAAAGATTCACCCAACTAACTTTCTTCTTTCCAGGGCATATTCTACAGTTGCAACCTAAACCACCTGTTCCACCTTGACTGCGGCGTGCCAGGCTCGCAGCACGTCGGGTGCCCCCACTGTGGCGTGTACTCCTATCGGTGGCTCCCGGTCAACAAGGACTGCCACAGAGTGCGAGTGACGATGAGATGCAAGAACAAGCGGGTGCTGCTGCCGGAGCAGAGGGTGCAATGGTGAGTGCGCTGTGGGAGATGTTTTTTTTGGCATAATGCCATTATTGACATATTTATTTATAGTCGTATTTTGATATAAATGAAAGTACTTACGAACGAACGAACTTAAAAGGAAAACTATCACGACTAATTAGACTTAGTTTCTGAGATATAGGTGACTAAAATATCGTTTCCTCGTGGTCCTACTGACTTCTAGGGCTCCTGTTTTTGTATGGTTTGCCTTTCGGGCATCTGAACATGCCTAACAAACCTAACCTACCTATTTTTATAACCACTATTAGTATTTGGTGATCAAATCTAGGTGATATTTTTGTGCAATAGGTCAAATATAGCAGCTAGGACCACCAAATAACTTGAAATTGAAAATTAGTTCATTCTTGTTCTTTTTTGTGATAGATTTTTGTGTTTGTAGTAACGGCTTCGGAACCCTACACTGAGCGTCGGCCGACATGCTCTTGCCCGGTTTTTTATATTCTGTAGACGGTCGCCAAGTAAATTAGTTTGTCTTGATATTTTGTATGAAAATAACGGCTTGTCTCCTGGGTCACTAGTAGATTTGCGAAAAAATAGTTTAACTGAACAAATAATTTACACTTATCATATATATTTATTTTGGCTCTTAACTGGTTTACACCTGGTTTCGGTGCAGTGTTAAGACTCTGTGACAAACATAGTGTACTAGTAATAATATTAAATCCAAAATGGCATTCTTAAATATCTGACGCGCGATTATTCTAGTTAGAGATGTCAGATATTTTCGAGTCCAATGATGCATAAGATATTATCGCTGGTGCCTGCACAGTGACTTACAAAACGAGTTGAAGGAATGGCCAATAAAACTGACTTTTAGTAGAGTTATATCCTTTGAAATCATAGTCTTCAAGAGTGACCCAAGAGACTTCACTGTGCGAGGTATTTGAAATCATAGTTTTCAAGAGTGACCCAAGAGACTTCACTATGCGAGGTACAGTCACGGACTTTAATTGATCAGCCACTTGCCACTGCTCATATTTTAGCCGTGTAATGCAATCGGGTTATTGAAACGTTACCATAGCAATCCTTTGGTAATGACCAGTAAAAACTGAGTTCAGTTTGGACCAATAGTAGCTGTTGTTTAAACGTGGTCATAGCAACCCTATTAAACGACCAATAACGACTGTGTTCAGTAGAATAGCTGATTGGGCGTTGTATCACCAATAGTAGCTGTTGTTTACGTATAGACATAGCAACGAGACAGACATGCAATTGGTTGCCTTTGGGTGATGTCACTCTGTTGTCTGGTTGGTAGATCTGGGTCTCAGGTTAGCCAACCGTTAATATTGCATGTCATTTTGTTCTTCTATTATACGAAGACGTGTGAATTTCCTTATCTCGATATACGAGTAAAACCGACTGAACCCGATTTGCATTACACGGCTAAAATATGAACAGTGGCAAGTGGCTGATCAATTAAAGTCCGTGACTGTACAACAAAAAGTTTACTGATCATTTTGTTTCAGTACACCAGCATACCTTGGCTTCTCCGCCCTCGACCCAGCAGTTTTAGACCAGGACCCCGTCATCCCTGCAGACCTGCTGCCCTCGCTCTCTCTAGACGAGGAGGTTCTGAGGACCAGGTCTGATGCAGAACCGGAAGACGCTGAGGTGGTGTGCGAAGCTATATACACAGGGGCCGGTGCTAACGAACTGGTACCTTTAATCGGTGAGCCTATTCGATAATCAATGTTACTATTGAATTTTTGTATTAAATTATGTTCAAACGATTAATTTACTTTCAAGCCGATGATAATGCAATATTATGTCATCAAAGAGCTGATCTGATGATGGAGTCGGAAGTTGGCGACAGGGTCTCCGCTATACTTTACGTAGACTTACCGTGTTGGTACTCATTAGTTTGGTTTTTATAAGCAGATAATGACTGCAAAAAAAAGTACAGTCAGCTACAAAAGTTGTCCCAAAAATGAAATGTTTGATAGAAACTTATTTTGTTATTACAGTGTGCTGTCCGAACATCAACAAGCTAGTGGGCTCGTGTGGCACAGTGTGCCACGTGGCCGCGCGGCGTGGTAACTTGGCTGCGCTCTACCTGGCTCAGTACGCGGGGGCCGACATAGATGCGGTCGACGCACGAGCACGGACCCCGCTTATGTGTGCTGTGAGAGGTCAGTCAATCAGTCTGTCCGGGGATTAACTCAGTGAGCTCATGTGGCACAGTGTGCGTGCTTGTAGGAAGTCAGTCAAGTCACCCACCAGTCATTCATTTCTTTGTTTTTATGGGACTTTTACACTATCGGCGATGATCGTGGTCTGATCGTCTGTAATCGGCACGATGATCTTGCAAGCATCCACACTATCGCCCGTAGTAGTTTTGGAACGGCAAGTGTACAAGATGCACGTGGATTGTGTTGGTGTTTTATTATTTAATAAATGGAGGAAAAGAAGATGGTCGTGCTTGAGCATTAATCACAATAAAACGAAGTATGTAGATACCATAACTACATAATACAATTTAATTTTTAATTAGTTTTCCACTGGGGAATCAATGATAGGCGATAGGGGCAGCTCAACTCACAACGCGGCGATTCTCTTTGATGCTTGCCCGAAAAACCGACAAATCACGGGTCGCAGGCGATCATAGACGATGATCGGCGAACACAGCTGATTATACCTGCTACACTATCGTGCTCGCCCGTAATCGTCTGTATTCGCCGATAGTGTAGGGGGACCGTTAAACTTTCGCGACGACACACTGTTATAAATCTAAAATGGTGTAGCGGAGCATTTGTTGGAGTCAGGACCAAACCATTGGATTGAACTTCACAATCCCAAAATCCTCTCTACAGAATAAATATCTTTAGTTCCGTTATATCGGAAGTTTTTATCTATCCTCGTAAGGCCCACGTCAAAAATCGTTAGTTCGAAAAATAATCTTGTGTCGGTCAACTAAAGTCAAAAATCACTTTGACAAATGTCCTAGATTTAACATTTAAGGGCCTAAAGCCGGGTACTCATTAGCGAGCTGTAACCGTAACCGTTGCATGTACTGTAACCAAAAAACATAGTGTGTACGTGGTTCGCAAACCTGCTGCGAGCGGTACGCGTGCGGCTCGCAGCGAGCCGAAGTTTACAACGTACTCATTTCTGAACCCGTAACGTTGCACGTAACTGTAACCGTTACTGTTACCAAAAACATAGTGTGTACGTGGTCCTCGAGCCTGCAACGAACGCTACACGAGCGACTCGCAGCGAGCCGACGATTTTCGGTTTTTGCCGCGAATCAAAGGGCGCTCGCAGCGCGCTCGTGGACGTCAAGAACACACTAGAACCTCGTTACTGTATCTGATTGGTTACAGTTACAGCTCGCAAAATGAGTACGCTCGGTGAAAGCGTTCCGGCGACGTCGTGAGTCTAAACTGTAACTCGCGTACACACTAGAACCTCGTTACTGTATCACGCATGTTACGGTTACGGCTCGCTAGTGATTACTCGGCTTTACGAGGCTATGTAATAGTTATTTATTTATACTAACTTAACTTCCACAGCGTTAGCTAAATTAATCCAACCTAAGGCAAAGTCCGACTCGGATCTAGAAATGGACGTCGACCAAGAGAGCGAGAAGGAAGACGACGATTTAAAAGACTGCGATGCAGAGGGAGCTACCGAGGAGGAACTGTTGAAAGTGATTCGATATCTAGTTGCCGCTGGTTCCGATGTTAATATACAGGTGAGTATTCGCTATTTGCGTTAAGGGGCTTCTAAACGGGCCATATTTTCACTGCAATATGTGGCCAGCAACTATTGGTGTCCCTCTCTTACTCGTATGTTAGAGAAAGACACCAATAGTTGCCGGCCACATATTGCAGTGAATATATGGCCCGTTTAGAAGCCCCTTTACGACTGCGCCAATTATCATTAGGGATCGGAAATTCGGATGCTTTTATTGTTTTGTTTTTTAACCGACTTCAAAAAAAGGAGGAGGTTCTCAATTCGTCGGGATATATATATTTTTTTTTATGTATGTTCCCCGATTACTCGAAGACCACTGGACCGATTTGAAAAATTTTTTCGTTGTTCGTATGGGTATATTTTCTAGTTGGTCCCATTGTCACCACGTCAGGATCTGATGATGGGATCATGGAGAAATCAAGAGAACTCCTCAAATATTATAGGGACACCTATAGCGATTTTGGTATTTTTCACTGTAACTCATGCATTTGCTTTTGAAAAGTACTATATGGTGAAGTGGAACTGATGATGAAGACCAAAGATGGCCCCCGGAACTCCTTAACGGTACCTATTTCAAGGGTGACGATAAGATATTTCGATAAAGGAAGTTGAGCGACTATGACGAAGCACATTTAGGTTTAAATATGACTATGACATTCCCGCGGCGTTGTCTGCGGCGAGCTTGAAATGTTCTATAGTTTCTTATTAATATTTAGAAGTGGAGCTACGTAACAGCATAAATAGGATCACTAAAAAGTATAAAATAAAATAAATGTTTAAAAAAACAAAAACCCGCCTTCAAAAAGCAAAAAATAACTTCTTTAAAATGATAGGTAAATAGGTCAGTCCAACTGAAGTCGGCGTCCAACAATATTTTAAGCAAAAGCAGACTTCAGTTGGACTGACCTATTTACCTATCATTTTAAAGAAGTTATTTTTTGCTTTTTGAAGGCGGGTTTTTGTTTTTTTTTTTAAATTATTTTATGTTGTTGTATTGATGTTAAGTGTGGAGGCGGACTCCATTTAATTTTGCTAATAAACGCGGGATTTCCCGGAATACCGGATACATACACATACGTATTTAAACTATTTAAATAACTTATTTTAGTTGTTTCTTTTTACAAAATATGTGGTTTGTTTAACTAACAGTACCTACACTATTCTTTAACATCAAACTAAACTAAATTTGTTGTTACATATTATTCTTATGAAAACGAATGGTACTAACGTTATTAGTTTTGTTAAGTCACCAAATTAAAACAAATATACATAGTCATACAAAATTGAACTGTTTAGGTATGTTAACAAAATTGCTGAAAATAGTCATAACCTAAATATTTTGATAGTTATCACTATTTCCTGACGTTTTATACAATCCCGGAATCCCGGAACTTAAATAATTAAAATAATATTTCTAAGAAGCCGACTCCATACTTGTTGAGCTTTTTCTGGGAATTTGCTAATTGTAGGTATAAAAGCATCCGAATTTCCGATCCCTAATTATGTTGTACTAGCGATTTCAAACTTTATTATCATCGACCGCCGAGTACGTATCATCTAAAAAATTTAGATTTTATTTAATCCCTCAAAATTCCGGGCCCTAACGATAATATATTCAATCAGGGTATCGAAGGCACAACAGCGTTACACACGGCGGCGCGCTACGGCCTCGTAGACGCGTGCGCCGCCATCTTGAGCACGGCGCGCGCGCAAGTCGACCCGCGTGACATGGGCGGGTGGACGCCGCTGGTATGGGCGGCAGAACACGAGCATGCTAGCACTGTGAGGTAAGGCAAACTTCTAACAAAAACATATACCTTGTAATAGCACTAATTGACAACATTTAAAAAAAAAAGGCACTTTTGTTTTTTCGCGTTTATAATAAAATTAGACTACCCGTGTTTCTTGGTTTTTCTTTATTTAACTTAAATTGGTCGTTAATAATTTATTAAAGAAATAGTCAATAAAAAGACCGTATATACAAAGTTAGGAATACTGATGTCGTGATCTTAGCATGATATAAAATAAAAAAAGTAACTTTCAACAGAGAAACAGAACTGACTGTCATGTCATGTCACTTGTCAACTGTAACAACATGAAATCGTCGACTTTGGGCAGATTGCGGCTATCCGCTTTTACAAATCCGTTAGTCACTTTCATTTTAAATAGCGTATATCAAAACAATAGTATTACGAGAATCGAAAGCGTGTCGTTAGAATCAAGTAATCCGGCAGACAGATGAAAAATGGACATGACAGTTGTATATTTTTTTCAATTCCTATGGTAATAAATGGACTAAGGGCACTATAAGTGTATTCCTAACATTCACAATAAAACTTTTTTTACTGTTTTTCCTAAATATAAAAAAAAAAAATCCAAAAATATTTTTACTGTAATCAGCAGCGTAAAATCTACAAACGGTATTTTATTTTACTACTTTAGCAAATATGAATTGTTGTCAATTACAGATGTAAGGGGTTGGTAGTTGGGTACCGTAAAGGTGTAGAGAGGCAATTAACACCACTAGCAGTCGTATGATAGACGACATTTATTATAGTGCTGCCGTAGCTTATATAAAATACGGTTGTCGCTGACACAAGCTATATGCGTTAATGTAGCATTAAACTATTGTGTTACTGTAAAACACCGAAAGTGGCCAATTGCCAAACTTAAACCAAAAAGATAATAATAACATGTCCATTGATGATTTTTTTAAGAGCTATCCAATGATACCTCACTCGATGTCATACAGTAAAAAAAAACCTTTGCTTTACTTGTATGGGAGGTACAGTCGAGGTCATAAATATGTGTACACTTTAGTACCTTGTCCCTTTAAACGCTGTGACAATTCATGTACGGCAGTTTAGACATGACATTAAATAGACAAGGTACTAAAGAGTACACATATTTATGAACTCGACTGTACCCGAAATGAAAAATAACAAGATTTTATTCTACAACTTTTTTGGCGTAATTTAAATGTATAACTATGCCAAATTACAGCTTTGTATTACCAAGGGTCTCAGACGGACATGGCCATACCATAAGGGTTCCTTGCTTACTACGGATCCCTAAAAAAGGTTAACAAACACGGCCACCGCAGCATTGTATTAAAGACGGAACAGGGCACTCACCATTGCGCACTCTGCTCGGGCAGGAGCACCCGCTTGTTGTTAGGTTGATCAACATTTTGTTTTTTATTTTGTCCTGTTAGCCAGGAGACCACATTGATAGTTTCGTAGAAAAAATGATAAAATATATACTTGTAGCACACTCGGGAGAAAAGCCATAAATGAATGGGTTTGAAACTGCCAATAAAACTGATTTTTAGTGGACTTATATCGTTTGAAATTATAGTGACCCAAGAGACGTCACCATGGCGACGAGACCCATTTCATAAAATGTTGACCAAAGTGAGTGATTTTTTTCTGGATTAAAAAAGGTCAGATAAGTAGAGTGAAGCAATACAATATTTTTTAATGCGTCTTGAAATATTATTAGTTATAGTTTCCGCAGCGCGCTAACGACAAGTCGTAATGTAAAACTCACTACGACTCCTCCTTCGCGCGCTGCGGAAACTATACCAAAAAAGTAAAAATTAAAAGAACATACAAATATTGAAAATGGTATTATCCCGGGGTAGCTAGATATTTTTAAATTTTCTTGTTTTTCATGAGATTCTGGTAACATATACCTGCAAGTAAAAATTAACTGTCCAAATCAAAAAAACATTTTGCGAAAATACCGGTGACCCAGGGGACAAACGAATATTTTGATACAAATCCTGGGACCAACTAGTCTACTGGGTGACTATTTATACATTAAATTTAAATAGAAACGAATATGTCCACTGGGATATTCAATTCACTATTCCATGTGTGATAAAAAACAATATTTTATAGTTGTTTACTGTTTCTAGAACACCGCAGAAAATTATAAATAACCTCCTGAATAAATGTCTCTTAGCTTTGGTTTGATGGAAACTAAGTTCTAAAATTAAGGGTCGCCATTATTACGTTAAATACGACAAAATACGTTTAATCTCCAGATTGCTACTAGAACATGGGGCAGACGCAACAGCGACTGACGTAGAAGGCAACGCGGCCGCTCATTGGTGCGCTCTGGCCGGCGACGCGCTCTCCCTGCGGCTATTGGTCGAGGCCTCGCCGCGCGCGGTCGCTGCCGTCAACGCGCACAGGGACACGCCGCTGTAAGCACACAACACACACATAGGCAACGCGGCCGCTCATTGGTGCGCTCTGGCCGGCGACGCGCTCTCCCTGCGGCTATTGGTCGAGGCCTCGCCGCGCGCGGTCGCTGCCGTCAACGCGCACAGGGACACGCCGCTGTAAGCACACAACACACACATAGGCAACGCGGCCGCTCATTGGTGCGCTCTGGCCGGCGACGCGCTCTCTCTGCTGCTATTGGTCGAGGCCAACAAGACAAGACAAAGACAACACACATAAAGTCTGTTCCTATTCGTTCCGTCACTCTTATAATTAAATCAATTTACCATTATAACTCCGTATTCGCGTACTTTTGAAGGTTGAGCCTAGTCATATTATTTATTTATACACTTTATGATTGTCTTCATGTCCATTTTAAGGTAGTAATCTCTATTTAATATTATATTTTTTGATTAAAAGCACATTCGCTGAAAACACCATTACACTGACAGAGTCTTGTCATAAAGTTTTTTTTTTCGAACTATTTGTGACATTGAAAATTTAGTGAGGTTTGATAGATTTGATTGATAAGTGAGGTGGTCGTCTCTGTCGCACCCAGCGCAATAATACGATGATGATGAATATATATTCAACCTTTTTAATAAACTAATTAGAGGTAACATTATTCTCATTACTATTTCATCCTCTATCTAAAGAAAATTACAGTCAGGTATACTTGTTATTGTCATTGGCAGTCTGAATAGGAGCAGACTTTAGACTGCAAAAGCAATGCAAACCCAGGCCGTCTATTCTACTGGGTCTATATTGTTTTTTATATGTTATCTTATTGTTTCTAACTCAGCCGCCATTACTGACGAATACATGCGTCACATCCATAGCAAAGTTGCGAATCTACATTTCGATTCAAAATTAGAATGGCAGATTCACTACTTTACCATGAGGCGTTCCCGTCATTGTCTTTTGAAATCAAAGTGCAGATTCGCAACTTTGCCATGGATGTGGCGTAAGAACTATCGTATCGTTGACAATATTATAACATGTCAAAGGCAAGATGACTTTTCCCAGAAGAATAGAGGCCTGAGATAGAATACTTCGATGCTATGACGATATGATTATATGTTCTCATTGTAATGTGCCTTTACTGTTTCTTACAGGCATGTAGCGGCCAGACAAGGACACTACGCATGCGTGGTTATACTACTAGCGCACGGTGCCAGGGTAAGTCACTACAATAGGGTGACGGCACCAATGATGGACACTTTTAGCTGACAGGAACCAGTAATGGACACTTCACTCTTGAAAGAAAGATGAAAGATGTTTATTCAATAAGTAGGCCGCACGGGCAATGTTACACGTCAAAAAATTACCAGCGCTTCGCAAGACACCACTGCTGAGAAGAAACGCGACAAGAAACTCAACAGTCAAAAGTCAGTTTCAATTCAAATTTCATACGGTCCTAAATTGATTATTGCGAAACAAATTAATAACGAAGTGTCCATTATTGGTGCCTTCTCCAGTACAGGGTCCATCACCCTAAGTATAAATAAAATGGCTTGCCGTTTTAAATACTACGAGCACTATCCGAGACGGCCCAAAAATTTCATTTTTCATTTTCGTTTTTATTTCATATAGTTTTCTGTAACACACGTACATAAACCAGAACTTATTATACATTATCTATTGATGAAACCCGCATTAACCTCGTAAGGCCCAGTGTGCAATAGGTTGTCCATATACCAGGCAGTTTAATTCGAACTGTGTTGCAATAGAAATAAGGTTAATTTTCCTATCTTGATAAACTGAAAATGTCATTATCGAACAAACGTAATTGAACTTTATTGCCTTGATGGTAGATTCAAAGTCCCACTCACAAAAAACTCCCTGTTTGTAGTATGGTGGGCCTTACGAGGTTAAAATACTTTGTTAAAAAGATCTAAGCGAACGTACAGAGGGACAGACGGCGGGAAGCGACTTGGCTTTATAACATGTAAACATGTTTGGGTAAGGTCCAAAACGTTGGGCATGCTAACTCACTCAATTAAATTTTCTATGAAACATTTCCGTTGTGAAACTAAAATTACCCATACAATTGTAGGGATCATTTTCGTCGCACAACGGAGCTTTTTTTGATTACGTTGTTTGTAGGGGACACCGTTGATGTAGGAAAACATATCGAAACTTTTATGTGGTCGTCTCGCACCATCTTATATACACATAAGTATGTGTTTTTTTTCTCTATCTCTCCCGTAAGATTCTTAATTGGCATGTTTTCCTGCTGAACTACGCATGTTATTTCATACTATATTTAATTTAATATTTATAGCTTTATATAATGCTAGACTAAGTAGTACCATTGTAATAAGAAATATGTTTAAAAAATGACTGACTGCTGAGTTTCTTGCGGTGTTTCTTCTCGGCAGTGGTCTTCTCTTGGGAAGCGCTGGTAGATTCTTGACGTATAAAAGTGCCCGTGCGGCCTACTTACTGAATAAATTTCTTTTATCTTTTATGATTAACTACGCTTAACTATGGTCCAACTTTTTGGTTCTCAACCGTTTATTGTCAAAAACTTAATAGTCAGCATAAATAAAATAAATACAAAATATGTTATTTTAAGACTGACATCGAAAATACTGCAGGCGAGTTGCCTGTAGAGGTCTGCTCTGGTGAATGCCAGAGCGCCATATCTCTCAACATGCAGATGGCGATTGCTACCAGAGAAAAGGGATCCAGATACGTCATGTTGACCAGGTACTACTATTAAATATATGATTTAATGGCGAAGTTTACTTTCAGAGCCTTACGTCGGATGCAAAATGTATCATCACGAGCCAAACATGTTTGCTATGCTATGCAAATTACAACTTAATTGGTACGAAACAAAGTATTTTTTGAATCTTCAACTTGTGTGGCTGTGGCCGCCGGTGACATCAGTGGCACGACTTTCAGCTGTCACCAGAACAGACTGTGGCGTTCACAAAGTTAAACAATAAAAAATAAAAACTCTGGAAACAGTTCAAACTGAAAACCTCATTTTTTAAGTCGGTTAAAATACTAAAACCTCCTAAGTGTAACAAATACTTTTCTGAAAACCGCATCAAAATCGGTTCAGCCAAACGCGAGGTAATCGCGGACAAACATACATAAATACATACAGGTCAAACTGAGAACCGCCTTTTTTTTCGGTTAATAACATTGCCGACTTGTACCGCTGCCCTCAGGATTCCATTTTTCAAAGAAAGTGTTACTGATGTCTCCTGGGTCACGGGTAAGAATAAGTGAGCCAGGAGACTGAACTGACTGACGGAATCATTGTGTGTCATAAATTGGCTTATCTACATCCATATCATAACTTCCCTACAATATGTTCAGAAGCGATAAGCAAATCGCACATATTAAGAAACCTTGTTGCATCTTAATGTTTACATTAAAGTATAGTACATCGTAATGTTTACATTAAAGTGTCGGTACCTAAACATTAAAGTATCGGTAATACTGTACCACTAACTTGAAAATGCAAGCCTTATCTGTACATTATCAATAAAGTTTTTTTTTTAAGCTTTGGTACTACAAACAAGTTAACAGTAACACTAACTTAATAAAAATACAGGCCATATCTGAACATATTATAGAAAACTTGATATGCATGTAGATAAAGTTACGTATGTGGCTATACATAATTAGGCATTAAAACACTCGTGTGATCTTATTATGCACCAATCACATAAACTACTATTTAAGCTGAGTCAGATATCTTTTTAAGTTTCCAAAAATAACTTCGGCTAGGGTTGTTTTATATTAACAAGAAAAGAAAACAAAATTCTTGCGAAAATGGCTTTAGGATAAACGTAAATTCGGGCAAACGAAAAAAATATAAATGTTATAGCTTATGTATATATTTTCAGCGACATATCAAACGGACGCGAACAGCATCCAATACCGTGCATAAACGAGATCGACGACTCGCCCGCCCCAGAAGAGTTCACGTACGTGACGCGGCACGTCACGCCGCGCGCCGTCCCGCTCGACGACACTACGCTCACGCTGCAGGTTCGTCTATCTGTCTGCTCTCTCTACAGCGTCACTCGAGCCGTGTATAGACAAGGTCGACGATGATGTGACGCGGCACGTCACGCAGCGCGCCGTCCCGCTCGACGACACTACGCTCACGCTGCAGGTTCGTCTATCTGTCTGCTCTCTCTACAGCGTCACTCGAGCCGTGTATAGACAAGGTCGACGATGATGTGACGCGGCACGTCACGCAGCGCGCCGTCCCGCTCGACGACACCACACTCACGCTGCAGGTTCGTCTGTCTGTCTGCTCTCTCTACAGCGTCACTCGAGCCGTGTATAGACAAGGTCGACGAGGATGTGACGCGGCACGTCACGCCGCGCGCCGTCCCGCTCGACGACACTACGCTCACGCTGCAGGTTCGTCTGTCTGTCCGCTCTCTCTACAACGTCACTCGAGCCGTGTATGGACGAGGTCGACGATGACGTGACGCGGCACGTCACGCCGCGCGCCGTCCCGCTCGACGACACTACGCTCACGCTGCAGGTTTGTCTGTCTATCCGCTCTCTCTACAGAATCACTCGAGCCGTGTATAGACGAGGTCGACGATGACGTGAAGCGGGACGTCACGCCGCGCGCCGTCCCGCTCGACGACACTACGCTGACGCTGCAGGTTCGTCTGTCTGTCCGCTCTCTCTACAGCGTCACTCGAGCCGTGTATAGACGAGGTCGACGATGACGTGACGCGGCACGTCACGCCGCGCGCCGTCCCGCTCGACGACACCACACACACACTGCAGGTTTGTCCGTCTGTCCGCTCTCTCCACAGCGTCACTCGAGCCGTGTATAGACGAGGTCGACGATGACGTGACGCGGCACGTCACGCCGCGCGCCGTCCCGCTCGACGACACCACACACACGCTGCAGGTTTGTCTGTCTGTCCGCTCTCTCTACAGAATCACTCGAGCCGTGTATAGACGAGGTCGACAACGACGTGACGCGGCACGTCACGCCGCGCGCCGTCCCGCTCGATGACACCACACTCACGCTGCAGGTTCGTTCGTCTGTCCGCTCTCTCTACAGCGGCACTCGAGCCGTGTATAGACAAGGTCGACGATGATGTGACGCGGCACGTCACGCCGCGCGCCGTCCCGCTCGACGACACCACACACACGCTGCAGGTTCGTCCGTCTGTCCGCTCTCTCTACAGCGTTACTCGAGCCGTGTATAGACGAGGTCGACAATGACGTGACGCGGCACGTCACGCTGCGCGTCGTCCCGCTCGACGACACCACACTCACGCTGCAGGTTCGTTCTTCTGTCCGCTCTCTCTACAGCGTCACTCGAGCCGTGTATAGACGAGGTCGACGATGACGTGACGCGGCACGTCACGCCGCGCGCCGTCCCGCTCGACGACACCGCACTCACGCTGCAGGTTCGTCTGTCCTTGTTAGATTTCTTTAATAATCTTACTACAGAGAAGCTGTATAGGTTTCTGGTATGTACTACACGGGTCCATAGATGAGTTTTTTTTTTTCAATTTACACTTCTTCCCTACGGTTGACATGCATGACAACAGTTACAACCCGCATCTAAGATAAGGGTGATTCCACGGGCGTTTCAACCGCCGTCAGTCCACTGTCATAAATATTGAAAGAATGAGCTACGCCAAGCAGCTAACATTTACACAGGTACTGTTATCGTAATTCTTGCCGCAATTGATCGAATTTTAAGTATATTATCGCCTATCTCTTAAATACTTACGACAGCGGACTGACGGCGGTTGAAACGCCTGTGGAATCACCCATAAACCGAATATGATACTTTCAAAATATGACATAAAAGTCATAAAACTTGTCTTCTTTTTTTTTTAACCCTAAACCCTCCATGCAGGGTTGTTCTTGCACCGACGGCGCCTGCGCCACGGATTCCTGCTCCTGCCAAGCTCTCGGCGTCCGCCGCTGGTTCCACAAAGGCCGTCTGGCCGAGGACTTCCCCTTCCACGAGCCTCCGATGCTGTTCCAGTGTAACTACGCATGCGCCTGTAACACGGTGAGTGACCGAAAGAGGGGGGATAATCAGGGGACAATATCTAGGCTTGTATTTAAAACTAGACAACGGTAACCTTATATAGAGAAGTACATACTTAATACATAGAAAATATCCAATACTAAAGAATAAATATACGTCGTACGTTTGGCTATCTGGGGCCTGTTTTATAAAGCTACAAATTACAATTTACAGGTTACAAGTTTTCATTCGACACAACCTCGACCAATGACGACCAGCCATTTGAGCAGTGTTGCCAGTTTAGACCTGTAAAGTTGTAACTTGTAGCTTTATAAAACGTGCCCCTGTTGTTTCAAACATTTCCCAATCGCTCAAAGTGTAACTGGAAGAGCACCCAGGGACAAGTTCGCCTTTGTACATACCTTTTGTGTTTCTGTCTATTTTGTTGTTTGTTATTTTCCCGTTTGTACAATAAAGTAGTTACGTACATACATCTATATATATATATATAAAAGGCAAACCTGACTGACTGACTTAGATATCAAAGCACAGCCGAAACTACTGTAACTAGAAACTTGAAATTTGGTACAGGGGTTCCTTTCATGATGTAAGTGAGCACTAAGAAAGGATTTTTAAAAGTTCATCCCCTAATGGGTTAAAATAGGGGGAGAAGCGGGAAACTAATTCTACGCGTACGAAGTAGCGGGCGCCCTCTAGTACATACATACATACAAATATCTGACCTTGATGGATGGATTTGAACCGACCGCTAACTTCGTAGGCAGGGTCACTACGAACTAGGCCAGCGCGTCGTCAAGTATGTATGTTGTCTAATAGCACAAATAAAAAAAAACTTAAAAAAAAAAAACATATTTCTGTTTAGCCCCAATACCCTTCAGCCAGGTCGGCCTCTTTGTATTTAAATAATTAAAGAGTACAAGTCACAGTGCCTCAAACACCTACTCAATAACTTTAACAAAAAGCAAGCTTTCAAAACCCGACTGTTGCTAACCAACTTTAAATCGTTATAAATCCTAAATGATCATTCAAAATGAAAAATGATGAAAGAAGCCTAAAGATGATTTTTAAATCCCTATTCAATGATACCGCACTTGTCATACTTGGTCGACTTTTTTTTTTGCACAATATGGCGTCTGGTTGCCCCCATATTGAATTTTGATTACTGACATATCTTCAGTGACACTCACCAGATTAAGACAAATCGATTGACATAAGAATCATCAAAATCGGACAACGGGTTTAGTTTTTATAGTGACACAAAGGAAGAAACATACATATATAGGCTGTGAAACACATTACCCTCCTCCTTTAACAACTCTTGGACTATTGATCCATTACAATTAGGGTTTGCAATCCGGATCCATTTTGTATGCGAAGATCCGGATACAAAATGGATCCGGATTGCAAACCCTAATTGCAATCTTCCATTTCTCGCCGTAGAAACTCTGCTCAAACGCAGTAATTACTCGAGCCACCCAAAACGGCTCTGTAATGATCCGCGCATCCGTATTCCGCGCTGGCGGCGCACGTGGCTGGGGGCTCCGCACGCTGGCCAGGGTGCTCCGCGGCGCGCCCGTGGCCGCATACTGTGGGGAACTACTCAGCATGGCCGACGCGGACATGCGCTCGGCGGACCACTACATGTTCGCGCTCGATGTGAAGCAGGACCTATTGGAGGTTAGTGAGATAAAAACCGATGAAATGCGAGTCGGACTAATTATTATATAGGTATTTGAATTCGATTTCGAAGTCATACATGATCATTTTTTGGTCTCTGTTCTTCTTCAGGGTTCGTTATACACAATCATACCAAAGCTATGGTTCCAAAAGAATGTACAGTAGCGGCATCGAGTGATGACACTTTTGATAGCTGACATATAGTGTTGTGAAACACTCCATTTTAATATCGTAAAAAATTCAGTCAAGTGCTAGAAGTATATTTTTAATAAGTTTATTAAAGAAATAACGCATAAAAATACAAGGCCATAAATTGTAAATCAAACTCTCGAAATAAACTGTGTGGCTAGAAGAAGACGACATTGTCAGAAATTTAAAATATTTTGTCAAAATTTACAAATTGTGAAATTATTGATAAATGAGTGAATAAATAATCATTAAACCACGTTAACTCAGAGCTAGGACGCGAGTTTGCCAGCGGCGTTGTTGTACCAGTCAGCGGTCCTTTGTTATCATCGCGCGAATTGTTTTTTTGAGATGTTTTTTGTTAGTTATGATTAAAACGATGAACGATGAGTTCGAGCAAATAAAAAAAAACCTCGTGATGAAGCTAGTTACGAAATGCGTTTCGGTAAATTACAGCGCCAGCAGTACATCACTATTCCGGTACCTGCAACAATGAAGTTTGACATCTGTTCCTTTATACTTGCTGTCAATATTTAGGGAACTTCATGAGCGAGCAAACTTCAAAAGTGCCATCACTCGATGCCGCTACTGCAGTCATGAAGGATGAAACAAGACGCGACATGCAGGTTCTGTCAGGAGACAGAGGAGACAGCAATGCATATCCTCTGCTCATGCGGATCACTAATGCGCAACAGAAGTATCTACATAGGTCGACAATAAATCATGGACCCACAAGAGATACCACTCCACACTGCCCAAAGCATCTGAATATTCCTGGACGCAACGGGCCTTTGCGGTGAGCTCTAAACTGAGGCTGCCACAAGAGATCAGCAATGGTCGAAGTAGCTCACAAGGCCCATCTCAACCCCCCCTATAAAAAATTGTCATGAAATGTTCCCAACTCAGGCGTTAAAATCAGCGCTGGTCTTCCGTTGGAACCATACCATCAGATGTAACCATGGAAAGTTACCCGTGGTTCTTCCTCGTTCTTTTTGTGCGAATTTCCTGTCTGTCATTTCACTATCACGAATAAATGTTTTTATACAGTAGCTCAATAACTCTATGAAAAGCAAGCTTTAAAAACCCGACTGCATTTTTTATACTGTCGTCGATATACCTACATATATTAATAATTGTAATTTTGCCATTGCTATTATTTCAATTTTAACAGTTTAGGTATCCTGTGTCACCCGGGATGACGTAAGGATTCTAACGATACCTCACACATCTAAATCGGTCAAGGGATTTAGAAGTTATAGTGGAATAAAGAAACTCGCATACATACAAACATGAACCCTGAAAACGTTACACTCCTTTTTTGGGGCAGTCGTGTAAAAAGTAGTACTTTTTGTAGTTGTATATCGTGCGGAAAGTTGGATTTTTCTCACTAGTGTTTTTTATAGGGTATTTTTTTTACCTTGTTCAAATCGCACTGTGAATTTATATTAGACTAAGAATTAAGTAAGATTGTCTGTTTAAAGGGCGTTTTGTTTGAAGAATATTGTCATATTTTTTTTCAGCGGCCACGGATGATTTTTACTTAGTTATTTAGAGGACCTCTAAATACACATAGATACATATATATATAATTTATGGCGTTAAATAATATCGGAGCGGAGATTTTAAAGATTTAAGTATTCAGTTTTTAGTACAAAAGTACGCCCAAGTATGAATATTTAAATATCTCGGCTCCGATGCACTTAAGAGTATTACATTATAACAAAATATGTTTATTTTTAATAATTCTATCATAATTTACCTTTTTTACGAATGGCCGCTCACCTTGCCCAATCCCCTTTTTTATTTCTTTGTCATTTTTTGGCAAATGTAAACGTCGTTTGATATGTATGTTAAAATGACATACTTTCCGCACGTGTATCAAAATTTACTATTTTCTTTCTTTCTTTAGATTATTTTTCTGGAAAGTTATCTGAAAATATCCGCAAATTCTCGGAAAGTTCTTCATCAAATCTTCTCACTCTCCAGCAATGCGAATACAAAGTCCAACTATGCGTGGACGCTGCCCGCTACGGCAGTGCGGCCCGCTTCATCAACCACAGCTGCGCGCCAAACCTGGCGCCCGTGCGGGTATTCTCGCACTGCCGCGACCTGCGGCTGCCGACCGTCTGTCTGTTCGCCACGCGGGACATCGAGCGAGGCGAGGAGCTCACGTGAGTACACTAACCACAGATATAAATACACATAGATAACGTAAACACCTCAATCTGTATGAAAACCAACCGTGTCACTTTTTGCTACCAACTGGGACACAACAAGAGAAGAGAATTTTCAGTTTTCCTCGCAAAGTGATTCAAAGTCGTCGCTTTTTTGCCTTTGCAGTTTATTATCACGCAACGAGGCATTTTTTTTATTTTCACGGCTGCAACAAACATGGGCTCGGAGCGTCAGTAGCGACGACCAACCTCGACGCTTGGTCGGGGTTTAAGTCCGGATTCGGACACGCGAAGTAGATGCATTTGCGTTATCTACGTGTATTTATGTCTGTGACTGTAACCAGCTTCAACAACCACAGCTGCCGCCCAACCTGGCGCCCGGGCGGGTGTTCTCGCTCGATCATTTGGTCTCAGTTTTCAAATAAAACCGTGCAAAAATAGTACATTATTGCCTAGGCATGGAAGTAGGCAATTGACAACATTTCAAAATAAAAAGCATTTTTGTTTTTTCGCGTTTATAATAGCTGGTAAAAAATTAGACTACCCGTGTTTCTCGGTTTTTCTTTATTTAACTTAAATTCGTCGTTAATAATTTATTAAAGAAATAGTCATTAAAAAGACTGTATATACAAAGTTAGGAATACTGATGTCGTGATCTTAGCATGATATAAAATAAAAAAAGTAACTTCAATCAGAAACAGAACTGACTGTCATGTCATGTCACTTGTCAACCATAACAACTGTAACAACATGAATTCGTCGACTTTGGGCAGATTGCGGCTATCCGCTTTTACAAATCCGTTAGTCACTTTCATTTTAGATAGCGTATATCAAAACAATAGTATTACGAGAATCGAAAGCGTGTCGTTAGAATCAACTAATCCGTCAGACAGATGAAAAATGGACATGACGGTTGTATATTTTTTTCATTTCCTGTGGTAATAAATGGACTAAGGGCACTATAAGTGTATTCCTAACATTCAAAATCCAACTTTTTTTACTGTTTTTCCTATATATAAAAAAACTACTGCATAAAAAAAAACAATATTTTTACTGTAATCAGCAGTGTAAAATCTACAAACGGTATTTTAATTTACTACTTTAGCACATATGAATTGTTGTCAATTGCGGGCCGAGTATTGCTGTTCCTGCCGAGGCAAATATAGTGCTTTTCTCAAAAATCGCCAGAAAAAAATTGTGTTGGAGTCAAATCTTCATCGCTTGAACTCATTTTTTAAATTGCATACAAACATACTTCATGTGAAAAAACCATCACTCTTTACCGCCTTTTTGTTTATGACAAGGAGAAAGGCAAGCCTTGTTTTTTAAAAAAACAAGCTATTCCAGACACAGATAAAAATGTTATGTTTCGAATAAAATTTGGATGTATAAGACTTGTGACTTTTAAAAAGTTACAAACTAGATAGTAATGGGATTTGTATGCAACATTGCGGGCTTGTGTAGCGAGCACGCAATGTTTTTTTTTTTTTAATTTGAGAGTTGTCTGTAAACTATGTACTTCGCGTCTCATTATGTAGATAGTAATGTCAACATTTCCGAACATTTTTGAGAAAAAACTATTTTCTTTGCAGGTTTGACTACGGAGATAAATTTTGGTCCGTCAAGTCGAAATGGATGAAATGCGAGTGCGGAACCAACGAATGCCGATATCCTCTGCAATCCTCCGACGACGCAGAGTAAGATTAGTCTAGAGACCGTCATAACTTAAGATAAATATCTGGGCATAAGAATAAATAATAACTACACGTAGAAGCGAATCTCCTTGGACCAGGCCCCAAATGCCGCGCTTTAAATACCTACTTCCCCCTTCTCCCCGCTACGCCCCTCTGTCTTCCGCGCCCAAAGTTAGGGCTGTCTCTCGCGATTTTTTTTTATCGGTTTATGGATGTGGTAGGGTTCCTATACAAGTTTAGTCACGGAATGTTATTAATGTTTTACTTCAACGTGGCAACATTGTTGCAAAATGAGTTGTTTTTACATTTACGATAAAACTCCTTCATTCATTCAATTATTTCTAATTATTTTGCCGTAAATAGTCGTTCACTTTTTAAAACGCTATCTTAGTTCAACCATAAACACTAAAATTAACACAAATACGAAAAATTCAAGGCACAATATCAATATCTTGGTTAATATATATTCCGTGTGTGACGCCCCTGACTGACTAGACACCTCAGGTGTTGCCAGGCGGTAGGTATTTAACGCGCCGAGCGCGCGTCCGGAGCCGGGAGTTTCGCTTCTACGTGTAGTTATTGTTTATTCTTATGATCTGGGGACATACTGGCCTAGTCCCAAACTAACCCATTGGCTTGTACTATGGGTATTAGACAATGATAAATAGGGTTCGGAGTTTTTATAGCACGCTAAGACGAAAGAGAGCAGTGGAGTCGACATTAACATTAAAATTCAACTGTTACTCATACTCATCCTCGTTTGTTTATATTGTTACGTACGTGAGGGTAGGTAACTGATAGAAATGCACGAATACACCGATAATCAAAAGTAGACTTTAATTACGCACTCACTTAAACCGTTACAAAACAATTATCGCACAATAAACTTCGAATACTCAGATGATCGCTCGGGTCGCTCTTATTCGCACTGTTCGCTTTCCAAGTAAAGACTGACTCGTCGCAACCGGTGTCCGCCGTTTTATAGTTCCCGAGTCCGATTATTCTAGAACGCCTTCCGGAATGTTCGATGTACTTCGCCCCGCCAAGGTCGATCGAGACTGTTCGTTGCTGGAATGTTCTACGCCTTGCTACCTTGTTGTTTTTACGATCGCAATGACCTTGACTCACGGGTCTGGATGAGTCTGGAATGTTCCGCGTGTTGCTGTCTCATTTCGTGTTATCTCTTTCACACGCTTCTGGAAGGTTCTCAATATCGCCGTCTCTTTCTAATCGTGTTATCTTTTTCACACACTTCTCGAAGGTTCTCAGTATTGCTGTCTCTTTCTGGTCGTGTTTTCTCTTTCACACACTTCTCGAAGGTTCTCAGTATCGCTGTCTCTTTCTAATCATGCTATCTCTTTCACTCTTAGTGGAAAAAATGTCATATACTGAAATGTACTTCAAAGGCCCATAAGGGGTCCTGTAAAAGCCTGAAAATGGGTTTACAGGTTATGGCGTAATCTGATAGAGGGTGGCCTGAAACGGACTGAAAACATGTTTCAGCCGCCTGAAAACAACGGTAAATTGGTCGAAATTTTGATAATCTGGTATGTGATAGAGCTACCTCTGAAACGGACTGAAACGATATTTCAGCCTGCTGAAAACGCTTCTAAAGCACCAAAATTAACGATTCAAAATGCGACGCCTTATGCCATCGGCGTAACAATATAATCGCAAAATTTAATTTTATTACAATATGGATAATAACTTTCACTTTAATATTCATAACCAGAGATCGGAATAGGTGAGCTAATTTGCCTAAACTTGATGCATGTTCATTCAATAATGTATTCCCATCTCTCTCACGCATGAATGAATATGCGTCAAGTTTAGGCAAATTAGCTCTACCTATTCCGATCACTGGTCATAACATTATGAGATTAACATTAAATAATTATGTACATGAAACTAATTTTGTATATAATTGTAATCTTTCATTACTTAGTTTAGCAGCTTTATTCAGGGGTCAGGGCAAATATAAAAGCATTTAGGAATTAAATTAACAAATGAGGATGAGTATGAGTAACCGTTGAATTTTAATGTTAATGTCGACTCCACAGCTCTCTTTCGTCTTACCGTGCTATGAAAACTCCGAACCCTAATGATAAATATAATTATCGTCATTGCTTTGAAAAAACCTCGTATCTCATAATTCGTGTCGTACAATTTTAAACTTAAACGTGGAGAGAATTAAGTTCAAACTCATACATCTCGAAATATTAGATACCGTAAAACGGGGTGAGTAGGGATTAAGGGGTGAGTAGGGACACAACCTAAAATGAAGCGTATGTTACTAATTATAAGACTGAAATTATTTCCAATACACGTAACGTTATTGTCCATTTAATAATTGTTCTTATTTGTAACATGTTATGACTTATTTTAAGTTGTGTCCCTACTCACCCCGTTATACGGCACGAGGTTTTTTTCAAAGTACTAACGATATTGCCTTTGAGATGTTATTTTTACACTGCTGCCATTACTGGAAAATAAATTATAGCAATCGTAATGTTGACAATACCGTAAAACGGGGTGAGTAGGGACACAACCTAAAATAAGTCATAACTTGTTACAAATAAGAACAATTATTAAATGGACAGTAACGTTACGTCTATTAGAAATAAATTCAGTCTTATAATTAGTAACATATGCTTCATTTTAGGTTGTGTCCCTACTCACCCCGTAATCCCTAATCACCCCGTTTTACGGTACACACCAAAAGTATGTTGAAATGTCCATTATTTAAAGTATTTCCTTATTTTACCTATATTTTAAGCTTAGACTATAATATGTCAATCGTAGAGAAATAATGTAGGGTAGAAATGAAACTTGTCTAACCTCAAAGGCCCAATGTTCAATGGATGTAGATCAAGGCAATTTAATTTGAACTGTGTATCAATAGGAATAAGGTTTATTTTCCTGTGTACACAAACTGAAAATTGCATTATCAAACAAACGTAATTGAACTTTATTGTCTTGATGGTAGGTTCAAAGTCCACCAAAAACTCTCTGATTGAAGTATACGAGGATACGTAAATAGTTTAATTTCTACCCTGCCTTATTTTTATAGCTAAATCTATTTTAGATGTTGGGATACTCCTTAGATATAGTTAAAAGGTCTTACACTTTTATTCTACCGTTTTTTCGAATAGTAGAAAAATACATATGGTTATATGACCTTGAGAAAATGAAGGAGGTAGAAGCAATCAAAATCACACTTTAAAATCTGTCAAGACGTAACGCCTACAGGTCACAAAAATACGTGGATACATATGTACAGTTTTTCATCCGGTAAATGTAAATAATCGACTTCTACGCGGACGAAGTCCCGGGCATCAGCTTGTATATGTGTATTGTGTCTGCGTTTCTGTCCAATGACTTATAACAGAGATTTGTAAATTTAAATTATTGTAATTCTCTAACATAATTATTTCTTAAGAACCATGCGTTAAAGGTAATGTTAAACTACAACGCCCCGACACCGAATCAGCACCGCCTCAGCTCAAGTGAAACATCGAAAAGTGAGCTTTGAGTTGTGTTAGTAAGATACATTTTTCCCTTCAGCAACTAGAATCCTTAGGCAGGATCCATCAATGGAGTCGAGTGAAACTTTTGTGCATTCAAATCCGTCAATGGAGTCGATTTCTGTACATTCCCCTTGGTCCACTAGGATCTATTAAAGGGGTCACGTGGACTTTTTGTACATTCAAATCCATTAATGGAGCAGAGTGGGCTTTAATGTCCACTTAAATCCATTTGGAGTGATTTACACTTTTTAATACGCTGGGATCCATCATTGGATTCTGTTGCACTCTTAATTACACTTCGATCCATAAATGGATCTTAGTACACTACTATTTATATGACCTATCCAACAGCGGTTTTTTTTAATAAACTTTGATACATCAATTGATGGATACTCGTGGACTTGTAGTATACGAAAATCCATTGATGGATCCCGGTATAATAAAAAGTTCAATAGAATCCATTCATGGATCTTTGTAGACTTCATAGTATAATTAAATCCATTGATGGATCCCAGCGTCTTAAAAAGTGTAAACGTCTCCAAATTGATTTAAGTGTACATACATTAAAGTCCACTCGACTCCATTAATGAATTTGAATGTACAAAAAGTTGACTTGACCTCGTTAATGGATCCTAGTGGACGGAGGGGTACATTGGGATTGGTCAGTCGATTTATCAATGGATTCTAGTAACTTATTACCAGAGGTCGGAATAGGTAGTGCTTATTAACCTAAACTTGACTCATGTTCATTCATGCGCGAGTGAGATGGGAATACGTTATTGAATGAAGATGCAAAAAGTTTAGGTTAATAAGCACTACCTATTCCGACCTCTGCTTATTACACACAGATCCAATAATGGATTGTAATAGACTGTGATGTCTGCGGCGAAGATGCATTAAAGGATCCCAATAAACTTTTAATATACTTGGATATAGTTCAGGTAATATGATTTGACCGTCTGTTATCTACTTTGCGATCTTTTTTCTGCGTTAAGACTTACCGGACCTACGTAACCTTAACCTTAACCTTTCGACCCACTGTGCTGTTTGAAGAACGAGGGCAGTTTTACGATTACCTTTTGTTTGATATTAAAAAAAGATCTTAGTGAACATAACAGACGGCGAATTCATATTTCCTGAACTATACATTCATGGATTACAATAAACCGCAATGCGCTTAACGGATTGGTGGATTCTAGACGAAATTAAAGTAAATTAAAATTAAAATCCACGTATAGATCCTAGTCAAACAAAGTTCCTATTAATCCATTGATGGATTCTAGACTATGTTATAGTTCACCATGCTCTATTATGGATTCTGGTGTACAGTCAAGGAATTTAATTTGTGACCCACCTTAGGTCCAAAGTCAATCTGACATTCTACAGCTATAAGGTTAAGTTTCCTATCAATTACAAATGACTTGGCATCTCTAATGACAATGACATCTTCAAGCAGATTTTCTTTGAAATTGGTAGCTAATTAATTTCCGTGGCTGTACATAATATCCGTTCGACTCCATTGATGGATCTGAATGCACATAAGGGTTACTCGACTCCATTGATGGATTCTCCCAATGGATCCTAACCTAGTGGCCGGATGGACATATAGTCCACTGAAAAATGTATCGTACTAACACAGAACAAAGCTCACTTTTCAATGTTTCACTTTGAGCTAAAGCCGTGCTGATCTGGTACCGGGGCGTTGTAGTCTGACGACCTTAAGTCAGAACTTAATCATTAGAGCTTAAGCACAATGAAACATAATGTAAAGTCTGTTCCTATTCAGACTGCCAATGACAATAACAAGTATACCTGACTGTAATTGTCTTTAGATAGAGGATGAAATAGTAACGAGAATGATGTTACCTCTAATTAGTTTATTAAAAAGGTTGAATATATATTCATCATCATCGTCGTATTATTGCGCTGGTTGCGACAGAGACGACAACCTCACTTATCAATCAAATCTATCAAACCTCACTACATTTTCAATGTCAGAAATAGTTCGAAAAAAAAATCTTTATGACAAGACTCTGTCAGTGTAATGGTGTTTTCAGCGAATGTGCTTTCCATCAAAAATACAATATTAAATAGAGATTACTACCTTAAAATGGACACGAAGACAATGATAAAGTGTATAAATATATGACCATGCTCAACCTTCAAAAGTACGCGAATATGGAGTTATAATGGCAAATTGATTTATTTCTAAGAGTGACGGAACGAGTAGGAACAGACTTTATGTATGCACTTTGATTTCAAAATTTAGTTCTTATAATTTAATTGTTAGTTTTAATATTGTTAGCACGTTCTTGAGATTACTCACTTATTATTAAGTTAGTTTTTTAAATGTTTAAAATGTAATAACAAATATAGAGGTACTTATTATAAGACTTTACAACTTTGTTCTCGTACGTCGCTTTTAGATATTTAAAGTAAATATAAATATTTATTCATGCTAAATTTTTGATGTCGTGTAAAATGTTTATTGAGACACATTTTTCTTAGTGTTTTTAGAGACTTCTTTTTCAACTGATGCAATAAATGAAATAGTAATAGATTAGTCGATTGTTTATCGATGATTTTGCTATATCAATTGGCTGGAATGAATAATGACGTTTTCTCTTAATAAAAAAGTTAAATATGACTTCTTAAATCAGATAATGCTGCACCAGTATTAATGTTTGTATGTATTAGCGATTAACGTAGGTCCAAAATGGCGAACAAAAAACATCTCAATGTGCCTTTTCCCAAAGATATCCAAAAGATCCATAAATCAATTGTTTGAAATAAATTGTGGCGTTTTTTCTTACGATTCGATTTATTTACACGCCTTTTTGGATCTAGATTCATGGGGTAATTTTTTAATGTCTTTTCGACAAATGTGTTGACGAAACCGCTCAGGCTCACCTTGTCCATATTCCCACCTCGTCCACATTCTCATCTCGGGCACATTCCCAACTCATCCGCATTCCCATCTCGTCCACATTTCCAGTTCGTTCGCATTCCTATCTCGCCTACATTCCCATCTCGTCCACATTTTTACCTGTAATTGAATAATTCTATGTTTTTTGACAAACAAATCAATAAAGTTTTAAAACTTGTGTGACATGATACATTTGGATGCGGTGTTTAAAGTTCACTACTCTCCCCCCCTCCCCCGGCCGCTTCCCCCCCCCCCCCACACCGTGAAATGTGTCCCCGTTAACGGTTTTTTAACATTCTTGGGACAACTACGATAGATACGAAAAAAATGTCAAGGACAAAATGTTCCTTATTAAATTCTAAAAAGAAGAGGTTACAATGTATTTTTGTGGTTACACTTTTTTCTTATCTATTATGGTTTTCCCAAGAATGTTGTAGAATGTGCGGAAGGGGGGGGAGTAGTGAACTTTAAACACCACACCTAAATGTATCATATCAACAAGTTTTAAAACTTTATTAATTTGTTTCATATTCCCATTTCGTTTACATTCCCAACAACTAGTGTACTATCGCGATCGTTAATTTTCATCACACTTGCTCGTAAATGGTGTTATTCCATGCCTGTATACAGAAGGACAATGGCCTAAATTGTTCCCGCGGGAATTATGGCGAGTTTGTCATCCCTAGGGAGTAATGACTTTCTTTTTAAAATTTGCAACTCTTTCGTACATCATTTCTGACTAAGGAGGTTTAATTTTCAGCCAAAAATTAAATCGGTTTCTAATTTCATCTTTAAAAATTAGCTATAGACTAACTTACATTACACAAAACCTATACGCTTCATTAAACTTCATTATTTTTATACCTATTTCAAGTTTATATCAACATTTATCGTTAATTTTAGTAATTATACATTTTTATCAAATTGGCTAAATCTGGCTCGAATCCAGGTCGAAACTAAACGCAGTTATTATCTGTGGTAGAGGTCACAAAAAAAATATCGTTTCCATTTACGTTCCCGTACGTCAAAAGTTATTTCTTTATATTTTGCAGAGTTAAAGTGTTTTATTTTAAAATAGATAGGTACAAAACAAAAAAGAAAATGGCTTCTTCATCCCAGGATTCGGACACGAGATTAATTATCACCAATACACCCCCGGAACTAAGAGATGCAGCTGAAGTAATACATGGCAATGTGTTACCCGCCAAATCGAAAGAAATGTACTATTTAATTTTCTCTTTGTTTTTTTTCCTCGCAAATGTGATGAAAACCATTGTGTGTATCACAGGCAGTAAGGGGATTACTAACTCGAGTCATTAAAAGCCCTCCGCCTTCGGCGTCGGGCTTCTAACACTCTCGTTAGTAATTCCCTTCATACTACCCTTGATGCACAATGTACTATTGTGACCCATTTCAAGAAAAATAGGCTTGGAGTCGTTAGAGCTTGAAGTCATTAGAGATGCCAAATCATTTGTAACTTATAGGAGACTCAACCTTATTGTTGTAGAATGTCAGAATGACTTTGGACCTAAGGTGGGTCCCAAATTTAAGTTCGTGACTGTACAACCGAGTAATCGAATTGATATCGAACAGCCCTGAGGGCTCAGACAAGATGCACTACGCTAACTAACGTTTCTATTCGATTCGTTTTTAGACCAATCGCGTCACTGGAAGATGACGTGATACGAAAAGTCACGTGGTCTACCCGTGACGCGATTGGTTTAAAAACGAATCGAAAAGAAACGTTAGTTAGCGTAGTGCATCTTGTCTGAGCCCTCTGTAGTCCTAAGTTAGGTTGCAGACGAGTTAGGAATGCGGACGAGTTGGGAATATGGACGAGACAGGAAGTGGACAATTTGGGATTGGTATGTGGACGAGTTGGGAATGTGGCCGAGATGAGAATGTGGACGAGATGGGAATATGGACAAAGTAAAGTCGAGCGCAGAATTGTATTCCGTATCAACCAACCACACATTTAAAAATTAAATAATACTGTACCTAATTAGTGCCTGTTTATTATAAGAGGTATTTAATTCCACTTTGAAAACGCAGACGCTATTTTGCTCCCTTGTATTTTTAATATTTATACATTTAGAATAGATATACATCACAAATTGGAAACATGCAATATTATACTGACATAATCATTTGTAAGCAATATATTTTCGAATCTACCTAATTGCTGTTTTATTTAAAGACTTATTCTGTGGTTACGTGTCATAAGGTCGAATTTTCGTTCCCATCCGTTTTATTTCTCCGAATTTTTATGAGGTACAAAAGCATGTTAAACTGAAATTTTCTAAAGCCGAGATTCTAGGCGTTAAAAACTATATCGTCTTTGACGTGTTAGAGCTTGTTCCCACTATGTCGTATGTCGGATTCCGATTTTAATCGGGTGTCGGCACCTCTGTTCCCACTATGTCCGATGTCGGATTCCGATTTTAATCGTGTGTCGGCGCCTCTGTTCCCACTATGTCCGATGTCGGATTCCGATTTTAATCGGGTGTCGGCGCCTCTGTTCCCACTATGTCCGATGTTGGATTCCGATTTTAATCGTGTGTCGGCGCCTCTGTTCCCACTATGTCCGATGTCGGATTCCGATTTTAATCGGGTGTCGCCGCCTCTGTTCCCACTATGTCCGATGTCGGATTCCGATTTTAATCGGGTGTCGGCGCCTCTGTTCCCACTATGTCCGATGTCGGATTCCGATTTTAATCGGGTGTCGGCGCCTCTGTTCCCACTATGTCCGATGTCGCATTCCGATTTTAATCGTGTGTCGGCGCCTCTGTTCCCACTATGTCCGATGTCGGATTCCGATTTTAATCGGGTGTCGGCGCCTCTGTTCCCTTTATGTCCGATGTCGGATTCCGATTTTAATCGGGTGTCGGCGCCTCTGTTCACACTATGTCCGATGTCGGATTCCGATTTTAATCGGGTGTCGGCGCCTCTGTTCACACTATAACTTTTATAGTCGGCTGTCGGCCACCATAGCAGCCACACGCGGGCGGGGCGGGGTCGGCCCCAACATCCGACCAATGTGAACAGCGTTATACTTACTCAAAGTGAGCTAGTTCCGACACGATTTTTATCCGGACGAGAGGGCTGGCAAAACACACGATATTTTTTGTCGGATCTGACACAAAATCTTTGTCGGACGACTGTGAATAGCTTCATATAAAACGTTCTGCCACTGGAACGACCTATTAAAATCCGGACCGACATACGACATTGTGGGGACGAGCTCTTATCGTATTGTGATCGTTTTGATAGCTCTTATTGACTTGACGGCGGCCGAATTAAAAACAATACCACAACAGCAAGCTTACTGCCTCGCCTTTGCAATCGCAATCTTTTTCATTTTGACACTCGGAAGACGTCTGCTTATAAAATGAAAACAATTGTTCCACTTTGAAGTCGATTGCGATTGCGAGTGCGTTAGGCAATAGACAAAGCCGGTCAAAGATACATATTGTCTTTGACCGGCTTTGTCTATTTTTACCGCCTAGAATAAAGGCACTTGATGGCCACGAACCACTAAATTCACACTTGTCACTCGTCACTCAAGACTATCGGAAGAACCAAGGTTTATACAGGACAGCTCGATTTGTGAGTGCGGTCTGGCTGAAGGCACATTGGAACATTTATTTTTGGATTGTCCTAAAATATCTGTTCCTCTATATAATCTCCTTCCCCGTTGTATTAGCCAATTAATGTCCATTTTCTACTAACATTAGTATTTACGTCGTATTGTAAAATTTTAAATAAATTTCTTGCTAAAAATAATATCAAACTTTAATTAAATATGTATGTACTTGAGTATATTTCTTTCAAAACAATTATATTTAAGTACTTACTTATATTATATTTTTACTGGTATCCCACCGAACACCGTCAACGCACCGTACAAGACTAAAATGTCATATGGCAGTGCACTATCCAACCTCGACACTGGCAGAATCATCAAAACATTGATGGGGCCATTATTCTCCTAAAAATTGAATTGAAGGTTTATACAGGGTGTCGCGTAAATCGGCGTTAACACGCCTAGGGCTGATAGAGCAGCTAAAAAGCTATCGATTTAATCACTAAATTATGTTCAACTATTTTTACTAGTTTCGGAGATATTGAGTATTTTAATCTGAATGTTTGTAATTTTCCCTCATGTCGACGAAAAATCATTAATTTCATGTTTTATTTCATAAGATTTTCACTGGTATCTTACATAATTAGAATCATTACGAATCAGCGAAGTTTTTAAACCCATGTTTTTAGCGGATGACTCCTGGTCACACCAGTTTGTCACCCCAGTGCTATTCGCTTTAGTCGGTTATTCGTCAGAAATAATTTTTATTCCGCAAAAGTAGGTAGGTTAGGTTCGTTAGGTATCTTAAGATGCCCGAAGGGCAAATCGCTCAGAAATAGGAGCCCTGCCATAGGCAGGGCTCCGTCGATAGGCACTGGGGTGACAAAGTGGGGTGACCCCGAGTCTGCACCCTTTTTTTTAAGTAATCACAATCACATAAAGTTTGTTTCTCCATACTAGGTGTCCCAGTGTTTGCTTTTCACTTTGTTTGGAAAAAACAACTTTATGTGATTACTTAAAAAAAATATTTTAAAAAAAACGGCCACATAGGGCTGGGAGCTAGACACAGGCGTCTTTGGCTCAGAATTCAGCCCATTCATTACCTCAGAAATCTCATCACTGCATATTATAAAACAAAAGCCCCTGCCGCCTCTGTATGTTCGCGATGATCTCAAAAACGACTGAACAGATTTTCATGCGGTTTTCAACAACAGTTACATAGTTACGGAAGATTTTTATGTATAACTAGCTTTTGCCCGCGACTTCGTCCGCGCAGCACTCGTTTATCACAGTTAAGTAAATTAATAGTTTAAAGTAATTCTATGGTTTGACTCCCTCCCTGGCCAGAATGATGTTTCAAACACATGTAATATTGAGCTCGAAATTTACCGGAACACCAACTTTAACCATGAACTTACGGGAGGGCACTCCCGATACCTCCAAAGAGTTCAGGAACTCTAAGGGCAGGACGTGACTTGCTCTGTGTCTATGACATTGTCTACTAAGAGATACTCCACAACATCGCCTTCTACGTGAGCCATATTTTTTTATGTATTCACCCGACAATTTCGTTTGTCGGTGCTAATATTGCCCTCTCGTACAAACATTCTCTATTCTTTATATTGTGTTTTAGATCGGGGTACACGTTATTTTTTAGATCATCTGTGTTTTGTACAATATTAAAGAATTCGCGGTTTAATGTGTTCAAATCGTTACTATCTCGCGCCATACGATCTTCGCCAATTTTTTAGTAGAGCTGCCGCATATATTGCCCCGACTGTGTATCATTGTGTACTCGTAGTTCCTGGCATATTTGTAGTTTCTTTTTTTATATATACCCATATCGTAGATGCCGGAATGCATTTATTTTATCCGCTGGTGTGCCCCTAGTTATCCCCGGTAAATGAGAATCTGTCTAAACTCGCCGTCTCAAAGCACCATCCCTCCCATGACAGTTTGGTTGCTCTTAAAATATCCATCATAGTTCAATATTACATATATTATATTATGAGTCTTATTGCTAATTATAATGTAGGTATCTATCATTATAAATGGCGGAACTCACAAACATCATCCGAGGCCGCTGAAAAAAAGACAATATTCTTCAAACAAATTTACCCAATGCCCATTATCTAATTCGGTTCCGAGGTTAATCCGTGAAAGCGTAACAAACAGACAGACGACAGACAAAATTGAATTGCCATTTTGAATTTCTACCTATACTTTCACATCATTTTCGAAATCTGCGTCCTCAAAATCTAAGAAAACGACAATTATGTCCACTTTTTAAAAATATCATGGCCTCCTTCTTGAATTCTAAATTTGACATAATTTTCATAATCTGCGTCCACAAAATGTAAGAAAATGATACCAATGACGACTTTTTCAATAAACATCATGACGGCCATTTTGAATTCCAAATTTGATATCATTTTCGAAATCTGCGTCAACGCAACCTAAGAAAATGACACCCATGATGACTTTTTCAAAATACACCAAACATTGTCGTTATTCCCTCGGAAACTTTTAAATTTTCCGGGAGGGAGTTTTTCTATGTATATGTATATATGTAATCCATTTAACCGTTGCAGCGTTAAGGAGTAACTAACTAAAACCCCCTTTTACCCCCTTAGGGGTAGTTTTGTTCTCAATCGCTGAAAGCAGTATATTTTATTTATAAACAGTAGCCTAAATATCAATTTCCTAATGTAGCCATTTCGATATCTCCCATACTAATTTCTACTCCCCATTTATCGCCTTAGGGGGAGTTTTACCGAAATCAAAGTTTTTTAATGTTAAACAGTATTAAACAGTAGCTTAAACAACAATTACCACGTTTCCAACTAAAAAAAATAACATAAATGACCAAATTGTCATACAAACTACCATCCCAAATCTCACCCCCTTTGGGGTGATTTTCGAGATACAAATTTAATCTAATTCAGTTCCGCGGTTTATCCTCGAATGCCTAACAAACAGACAGACGACAGACATAATTACTTTCACGTTTATAATATTAGTATGGATTTTCTTTCTACAGCAATATTATGTAGACCTATCGATGTATAGTTTTTTTACCCCTTGAGTATTGTTTGAAATGACATTTTAGAATTAAATAACCGACCAATTCGCCGAAAAATTAAATGCCTGTCCGTAATTATTTTCAAGTGTTCATAATAACCGCCCTAATATTAAATAACAGCCGTAGAATTAATACGCCGTGAATATTGGATAGTATTGAAAATAGCGGTTTAAAAAAAAAACTGGATATGTCAACGCTGACTACTTCAATCTGACACCGCTCCTTTTGATATAGAATAACAAAACTGAATGTAGGTACAAAGCCTGTCTCATGTTGTCACACTGGATGGCAAAAGCCATAGGAGAAATAAATTATTCAATTGCGCAATTTTGTCAAATTATTACTAATCTTATTCTATATTAGTAATTATTTGCGTGCCCAAAAACTAAGAAAATGTTACCCGTGACAACTTTTTCAAAAAACATCATTGCCGCCGGCTTGAATTCTAAATTTGACATCATTTTCATAATCTGCGTCCCCAAAATGTAAGAAAATGATACCAATGACGACTTTTTCAATAAACATCATGGCGGCCGTTTTGAATCCCTAATTTGATATTATTTTCGAAATCTGCGTCAACGCAACCTTAGTAAAGGACACCCATGATGACTTTTTCAAAAAACACCAAAGATATTGTAGTTATTCAATCGGGAACCTTAAAATATTCCGGGATGGGATTTTCCTATGTGTTAATCCAGGGTATAAGCTATCACCATTCTAAATTTCATCCAAATCCATCCAGCGCCATTGCAGCGTGAAGGGGGAACAAACTAAAACTCCCTTTTACCCCCCTTAGGGGTAGTTTTTTTCTAAATCGCTGAAAGAAGTATTTTTTATTTATAAACAGTAGCCTAAATACCAATTTCCAAATTGCTTATTTTAAAAATAACTTATCTCCTATACAAATTTCTACCCCCTATTTTAACCATTTAGGGGATGAATTTCCAAAAATCCTTTCTTAGACACCCTTTCTTTCTTTAGGGTACCCAAGGAATATTCCCTTCAAATTTCAAGTCCCTAGGTCCAGTGGTTTAGGCTGTGCGTTGATCGATCAGTCAATCAGTTTTACCCCTTTCCATCCCTTCGGGGATGAAATTATCAAAAACGCTGAAACACGTATAAATTCATTTTCAAATTTCAACCTAAACACAAAATTTGAATAGTCTAACTTAAACTAAAGCTGACGGACTTTCATACAAATTTTCATCTCCTTAGGGGTGGAATTTCCAAAAGTCCTTCCTTAGTGGATCTTTACACTATATAAGGTATCTATGTGCAAAATGTCAAGTCTCTAGGTCCTAAGGTTTGGGCTGTGCGTTGATATATCAACAATCCCTTTTACCCCTCTTCATCCCTTCGGGGTTGAAATTATGATAAACACTGAGACACGTATAAGTTAAAATTCAATCGCCAACCGAAACGCAATATTTGAAGCGTCTAACTTCAAAACTGACGGATTTTCATACAAATGTTTTTCCCCTATTTTACCCCCTTAGGGGTGGAATTTCCAAAAATCCTTCCTTAGTTGATCTCTACACTATATAAGGTATCTATGTGCAAAATTTCAAGTCTCTAGGTCCAGCGGTCTGGGCTGTGCGTTGATATATCAACAATCAGCTTAGCATTTTATATAATAGATAAAGTCTGGTTTATATACGGGTAATACTGACAATTCCCCTAAACCAAAACGTAGCGAGGGCGGGTCGCTATGAAATAAAAACATCCGATTTAAACTTTCAACTCTATTTCTAATATATATCACATGCTTCCTCACCCCTCTAGTCGTAGTAGGACTACAAAACATTCTTACTCTTAATATCTATCATGCACCAATGCCTCTAACAGAACTAGAGATGTGTCAGATATTATCCTCGTAAGGCCCAGAGTGCAATAGAATGTAGATGATCAAGGCAATTTAATTTGAACTGTGTTACAATGGTAATAAGGTTTATTTTCCTATCTTGATAAACTGAAAATGTCATTATCGAACAAACGTAATTGAACTTTATTGCCTTGACGGTAGATTCAAAGTCCCACTCACAAAAAACTCCCTGTTTGTAGTATGGTGGGCCTTACGAGGTTATGGCCTAAATCTATACTAATTTTATAAAGCTGAAGAGTTAGTTTGCTTGAACGCGCTAATCTCAGGAACTACTGGTCCGATTTGAATATTCTTTCAGTGTTAGATAGCCCGATTATCGAAGAAGGCTATAGGCTATATATCATCTCATGACGCTAAGACCAACAGGAGTGGAGCACCAATGAAGAATGTTTCAACCTTCTACGTTAACAAAGTCAAGGGTTAAAGTAAGCATTAGCCCAAAGTAAGTATTCCATGGGGATGAAGTTGCAGGCAGAAGCTAGTACTAAGATATACCTACTGCCATTGACAGATGAATGTCCCAAGATATGTCAAAGTAAACCTCAAGTCATAGGGAACTGATGTTCTTGATGCACTAAAAAAATATGAGGGTAGTTCAACTTTTGTTAGAAGCTAGGAAAATTATTCAAATTTGAAATAAATTAATTTGTTTATAGGCACTGTTTGCTACTACCAACTGATTAATTTACAGGGCCTCTATTCAACACGGTAAAAACCTAATTGTGTTTGTCCTGTTATCATATTTTCAATGTTTTGATAGCTCTTATTTACTTGACAGCAGTGGTGGGCGATTTAAAAACAGTACGGGGATGTCCAGTAAGATCACCTGGTAGGATCCCCCACATACAAAATTAATAGGTAGGGGATGCTACCAGGTGATCTTACTCGGGACATCGAGGTAAGTACCATCCATAACATGTCAAATACGATTTGGATTTTACCCCCTAGAATAGAGGCACAGCATTTTTAAATGAAATGTTATCATTGTCCATGCCCTAAGTCGAAGTTTTTTTTTACTTGCATGCTAAACGTATTTCAAATGTTATTCATTTGACTTAATTCATACAAAATAAGCTCTCTTTTAAGCTGTACCTCTAATAGCAACAAATGTTGATGGCGTTGTAGGCAACTCAACACCTTTAGGGGTTCTTGGCGTTTAAGGATTAAACCACAAAAAACCCAGCAATTCCCCTCCACAGCGTTGTTGGCAAGGACCACTGGCTCTGCTTGCTCATTCAACTACGACCAGCTACTTTTATACCCACAAACCCCTTTTACACAGTCAGAACAACCACCCACTCTTAGGGACCTATCAGACAGAGAGCGGTCACACGGTCAAGCTATCAGTTTTATGTTCTTGCGGTCTTTGTGTTATATTATGTTATAACTGACCGCTTGAACGCTTGACCGCGTGGCTGCTTTCTGCCTAAGCGTTCAACCGTTCAGTAATAACGTAATGTAACACAAAGACTGCAAGAACGCAAAACTGATAGCTTGACTGCGAGTGCTCTCTGTCTGATAGGTCCCTTAAGGTCAAGTTGTTTTCCTGACTTCAATTCCAACTGACATCTACACAATAGTTTTTGTTCAACTCGATCAAAAATGATTTGACATTGGTTGAGTTGGGTGGTTGTTCTGACTGTGTAGTACGGGTATCATTTAACCTTTCGTATGCTGGAGAGGCTCGCATACTTGTACCCGTCGTCTGCCGGGCTATGACGTCATCGGTGTCACTTGACTGAGTTTAATAGCTCCTAGCTCGGAAGTGATTTGATGTTTCGAGCAACTGAATGCTATCTATGGAAGATTCAATTTTTTAGTTTTTTTTACAAACAAATTATAACCCTATCTTTAAGCTACTAGAAAACAATTTGAAATAAACCGATTAAGCCCCTTAGTGACGAATACGGAACAAGGCATAGGACCAGGGTCGGTACGGATCCGGAACTAGGCATACGATAGGTTAACTTTTAAAAGGTGTAATAACTTGTCATGAGCTGTTGTGCCTACAACATAGTTGTCAGAAATGCAGCTTAATCTGTCCACTCTTTGTTGGTGAGTCCCCTCAGACCCAGGAGTACAAAAAGGGTATAAAGATATTCCCATAGATAAAAAAACAATTTGTGTTGGGTTGTGTTCATGATTTATTCTTAAACTTAACTCATAGTACAACAATCACTCAGTCCACCGATGTTTGCAGCTAGTACAGACGTAATAAAGTCTCATTTCTTCTTCAGCTCTTCTCGTTTGCCCCTGGAAGAAGACTGCTTCTCTGTTGTTACATTTAGGGCACATGTGGTCTTTAGTACGAGGTAGCGTGGGGTCGCTTACAACATCGGGATTTATATGCGTCAATTCGTCAACTTCGTGCATAATTTTGTTCACATAAACACAGTTGGAGTCGGCTAGCTGCTTGTAGTCGCAATTTCTGCATGCATACAGAAGGACTTTATTGTTCTTGTCTTCGCGCGGGTAAAGCATGTTGTTGCATTCCTGACAGAATTGTATGCCCACGTAGCCAGGCCCATCCTTCCTATTGAGAGTTAGCGTCAACTCCGCCAGTTTGATTGATTTTCAGACTGTATTATGAAAATACAGTGGACTTGCTTGCTTGCTAGACGCTTCGTATTGTCAGCCCTAATGACATTGACAGTTGCTTCTTTTTAAATACATTTGTCTTGTCTATGATAAAGCCTAATAAATTAATGCTGGCGCCATACTATTTACGTGGCAATTATGATGTCAGCCAATTCTCGTGACTTCGAGATCTGTTCGAATTCGAGATATAACGAAAAAAATCTGGTTTAGTTCGCGTTTATTATGCAGGGAATGGAAAATTCTTTTTGAGTAATTAGTTCTCCTTTTTAATGCTCCTCGAAATAAAACTTTAAACCAATATAATGGCTTTGGGTATATATTTGTGTTCGATACTTATTTTTTTTTAATCCAATCTATCATTTATTCGACATTTTAACAATATTTATTTGACACTTACTACGTTGTATTGTACTACGAAAATTTTGCGTGTATCAATTATAAACTGCTACACAATCGAGAATAACAAAACACAAAACGCAGTTTTCCACAGACAACATATTATCCTAAAGCCCTATTTACATTGGTTAAGGATAGTTGTACTTAGTGTAAACCGGTCGGACGGTAGCGAGTCAAGTTGCCTTGCCAGTGGATCCAAATAGAATCGCTTTCTATTTTTCACTCCTTGTCCTTGGCTCTGTACTTGCCACTGTCCTTAACCAATGTAAATCGGGCTTAAAATCTTCATATCAAATCATCTCAATCGAGAGCGAGAATACGATTTTCTGTAATAATAGAGTTATACAAGACGAGATAATCTCGAAATAGACCGATAAAATGAGAATTGGCTCCCTGAACAACGTCAAGCTAAAACTGTCTATTCATGAACGACCAATCAAGGCTTTGGAGGAAGCGAGGGTAACGATTAACGAGTTGCCAATTTTTAAATGGTTTCCCTTTTATTGGTAAAATATAAAAATTATTTCTTTTAGTTAATTAAAAAACATTTTTTATAATTCGTTGCTTTCCACCTTATAATATTTTTTTTCTTTTATAAAAATAACAATGAATTAGGTTTTGTATCCTTATTTACTTACAGAAAAGGGTCAATATAATTAATTTAAGCTTTTGAAAAAACAATACCCACCTAAAGCAAGTAATCGTTAGTGAGTTCTTGAAATATTTTCATAATAAATTTCTCATGCACATAAACAGTTAACACAACTAAATGTGTCTATTCTAAACGCCTACGCTATGGACTCGTCAGGTTGGTAGTACGCCACGAAGACATATTTAAGGTGAACGCACACTTATCCGAGCCGAACGCGTCCAACGAGTCGAACGAAACGAATTTTAGAATTCTGTATATGAATCTAATGAAATCTCGTACACTTAAAAACGAGACGTCCGAATCTGAAAGATCCTGGCAACGAATAAGTATGGACTTCAACGAGGTCTTCGTAGCGTACGAATATCTCCAAATCTATGAGAACTTTTATGGAAAACTGGCCGAAAACGCTTGACCTAAAACGCCAAACTCAAAAAGATAGACCCAAGCCCTCCTATACTTACATACTTGCAAGATTAACTCTATTGCATCACTTGCGATATAATAATTTAAGACTAAGTTTGGTCTTCAAACGACCTTGTGCAGTGCCAGTGTATAGTAGACAGCTATGGGCAAGCGTGAACTGGCGCAAGTACCGACCCCGTCGCGTTAGGGCGATGCGCAGTGCGCGCGAGTAAGGCGAGGATGAAGCAAACGCAGCGGGGGCAAACTAGTCGCACTCCCTTATATATTTTATTTACGAGTAAACTATATGCATAGTAGTAATACTTGCGCAAGCTATTGCGCATCATCTTCAACGGGCTTGAAGTAAAGTGATTAGAAGTAGGAATGTGATGTTACGGAGCTTTGAATCCGGTTCTGATTGTATTAAAACTCCGGTTCCGACTCAGCGCTAGCTGCGTTCAGCGTGTATAAACAAGTTTGTAAATACAGCACGGCTAGCACAAGTGGTATCGACTTGGTTGTCGCTCCGATCTCTCTTTCTATCTAGTCAGTAACGATAGAGACGCACTGAAAGCTTATTCGGACTAGGTTAGTATTTTAGTCGAGTAGCGAGTATTTTAGTAACTAAATGTGTCTGAACAACGAAAATTTAGTCGAGCGGTATTCTTCTTGACTGAATTACAACTAAAATACTCGTCACTCGACTAAAATACTAACATAGTCTGTACAGGCCTTGAGCGACAAGCGAGAAAATATAACTTATAATAATATGTTTCCACAAAATAACCGTTATACTTTAATAAGGTAATTATTTTCCTTACACTGGCAACCTATTTTTTTTTTGCTGTTAAGTTGGCAGTTTTGTTAAGTTGAAGCCGTGGTCTCGCTGACAATTTCTTTTCCCATCTGTAGCCGACTGGTGTCGTGCTATCCAAATGGGTAAGGAGCAGTTTTGTGGTTTTATTTTAGTTTATTTTATATTTCTATGTTCTTTTGTGTTATTAAGTGTTTTCTAAGCGCATGCATATTGTGAAAGCGAATTTGTTATTTCTTTTTATCCTTTAATTTAGAAATTTTAACTTGTGTGCACGCCTAGTTCTTTTGTCGGCCATGGCGGCGACATGTTTTTCTCGTGGTGTAGAACTAATCTCTTTGCATCTCGAAGCTCTGGCTTCGTTTAGGAGGTGTATCATTGGCATTACTGTCAAACTATAGTAATGAAACGTATCGTGTGTTAATTTCTTGGTTCGGGTGAGAAAGTGTTAACCGGCGTCTCGTAATTTTCAGGTAAACCGAGAGGGATCCGCACTGCGCGGAAACATGTGAACCATCGACGGGAGCAGCGATGGGCGGACAAAGATTACAAAAAAGCCCACATGGGGACGAGGTGGAAGGCCAATCCCTTCGGTGGTGCATCACACGCAAAGGGCATCGTTCTTGAAAAAGTGTAAGTAGTTTTCTTTTCGCTGTTGAATTGGTAAAATTTATTATATGGTGTAAGGACACAGGGCGCCTGCGCCGAGACTGCGGCGGAAGCGTGGGTCGGGTTTTCCTTACGTGGTATTATTCCTGTGACTGTGTGCCTATTACAATCACAGGATAATACTGCGAGAGGCGTTCCCAGAGTCTTCATCTCCATCTTCAGGTCATATCATCACATCTGGGTCAATGAACTCGTGTTTACTTTATAATTTCTCCGTAAATAAACAACTTATTGATTTTCTCTATACTGTGTTCAGTTATATAGTTCTAGCTTACTATCAAGACTATTTATAAACTGTATAAACTTTTATGTGAGCAACGCGTTAATACTTCTATTTAATTAGTAGGTACTTTTTAAAATAAAACATGGTTGTTTTAGGCCATTGTTGTTAAATAGCATAGTGCCGCTATTTAATTTTTCGTAAGGACGCCATCTTGTGCTACTTTACTACCTACTTGGCGGCATAATGGCCCTTTAACTACCTGGGTCTTGTCCCTTTACCAAATAGTTTTTTTTTTCAAACTGAAGTGGCTTGCCTTGAATATTTGGTGGCAAATAGCACAGCGTGGTGATTTATGTAAATACGCTAACTGAATATTTGTTAATTTTACAGCATTGCTTTTTTTAATTGAAACTAATAATTTTGTACATTTCGTTAGTTCACGGTTGCATTAATTTTAACCTGTCAATGCATAGTGTATCGAAAATGACTGTTTCTGGAAGCTACTTGTCAAACGTGAACTTACTATTTTAACTTAACTCTCATGTTTCTAAATCTAAATTTCTTTAATCGTTAAAATATATTAGGTACTCGAAAGTGTGCTGATTATTGTTGTTTTTCGAGTTGTTTACGTACGATGCATCCTACAATCATTCAATTAACCCTTCAAACGCCCTAAAACATTTTTTTAACCACTTTCAGATGCGTTGTGTGCATGGCGTGGTACGTAAGGCGATGTAGGGCTAAAATCATTGTGCACCATGTGTTCGTAGGTCGTTCTACGAGTGACCGGTTAAATTCTCCATAGCCCCATAGGATCCATGAAAAATAGCCGGCTGCTAAATTATAACCTATAAAGTCAACCACGTGGTTTTTTACCGCGAAAATTATCTCATCCGTTTCTTACTTTGTCAGATTCAAATTCTAGTCTGCCTAATGCAATAATAATTTCAAATATGGAGGAAATGCAGACTTTTACAAATTACCCTTTTTACCGCGAAAATCTCGTCTGTTTCTTAACATTATTTGTTAGTTTCAAGTGTCAGCCCATCAAATGCTAATAGTAGTTCTATTATCTTAGAAATATTTTCATTGTTTTCTAGGAAAAGCTCTTTTTTTTTTTTGTATAATCTAATCAACTATGCATCACAATTGTTTTTTTGGCAGTCAGTGTTAATAGTGAAATATTGTAATAACCAGTGATCGGAATAGGTAGAGTATATTTACCTAAAGTTTGCAAAAGGACATAATATGGAGTGGTTACAACCGGGTGAAATATTCATGTATTTTCATTGAATTCCAGATTTCTGGTATTTTTCTGGTACTAGTAAATGTAGTCGGAAGGAAGTCTCCAGTTTGTCTGTTTTCTATGACTTGGGTAAATATACTCCTTATTAGATACTTAAAAGAAATTAGTAACAGCCCCTTTTATCATAAACTAACATAACATATCCCATACCGTGAGTAAATCGCACTGCTAGATCTAAACAGAAGTAACTCAAAATACAACTGTATTTTAAAATCAACTTTAATATAACTTCTATGAACTTGAAACAAAACTAGCAAGGATTTTGAGTTGATGCTGTTTTGATCTAGCGCTGCAAAATGTAGCATTAAAAATACTGGAAATCCGGAATTCAATAAAAGTAAATTAATGTTTCGTCCGGTTGTAACCACTCTATATTGTCTTTTTGCTAACTTAAGGTAAATATACTCTACCTATTCCAATCACTGGTTATAACAGACCTTACATTGCAAATAACATAATTATATTAATGTAAAGGTCTATTTTATGTCAAGTTTACTGCTGTATATGAATAGTCGCATTGTTAAAGTGACAAGGTACTAAAGTGTACACATCGCTGCTTAAATACAAAAACGCCACAAATCAAAAAGAAATATAGTTTGATTTAAAACCTAAAGTAAATAGCATTCCGAATTTAAATGCAACACAAACACATTTTGTTTTGTGTCGCTTTTGTATTTAAGCAACGACATATTTATGAACTCCACACTGCTCACTTTTCCGGTATCTTCAAGACATGCAGTCAGTCATGCTTTAAGTTTCGGCATTTACATTGATGTCAATATCAATGTTGTAACTACAACCTAACTTCGTTTTTGTAAAGTGTCAGTGTATATTGATTGCAATTTGTTGCCATTACTGTCTGAACTTAACCTCTATATCTGTATAATTTGAAAATGTCATTGGAGATAACTGGTCAAGCTTGATAAGATATCTAAATACAATAATAGGGATATCTATATCCGTTGTAAAAAAAAACACTGATAATAAAAATCAAACATGGCACTCTGACATGATTGTTTTTAATAAAAATCTCCTTTTTTTTTCATAGCATTTAGATTTGAAATAAACTCTTGTCTATTTAAATTTTAAAGGGTTTCTGATTCTTACTATTCAATACTATTATAGAATTTTCAACATTACTACGACAAAATCCATAATAACATTTTGTACATAATAATATAGTATGAAATGATTGTGACTGTAAACACTGCCAACAGCATTCCCTCTAAAAAACTTAAACTACAGAAGCATTTTACTTATTACCAGTGATCGGGGAAAACGGTGCAAAACTTTAACAAAACTTGTAAAGCTGACATAAAGGAGAATTTGCAACCAAGAAAAATAAGAATATTATTGAAAAATAAAAATATTATTGGCAGATTAGTGTTCAATTTAACTCTATATCAGAGTCTCGGATTTGGTATAAGGATATTAATAGTTTCATGGCTGTAATGTAAGTTTTGTTAAAGTTTTGCATCGTTTTCCCCGATCACTGCTTATTACCGCATTACAGGTTCTATGGCCGGCTTTACACTGAAACTTAAGACTTACATAAGTAGGGATGCAGCTATTAGTTAGAATTAGATATTTTTTCTCATTCTAACAGATAGCTGCGTCCCTACTTACGTAAGTCGTGTAAGTTTCTGTGTAAAGGTCGCCTATGTTATTTCACTAGCTAACTTACTATCGCACTCTGACACGTCAATTAAATTTAATGCTTGATTAAAGTTGCTGCTGTCACTTTTATTGCTATAGCAATAGAATAAGACACCAAGTCACTGAACAAGCATTAAATTTAATTGATATCTCTGAGTGCGGCAGTTATCTGTTACTTGATAAAAACACAATCAGTAATAACTTCCCATGAAAGTAATATTAGGGTTTACAGCTTGTTAAATCTAGACCTTGAAGCTATAGTTGCTGTTATTTGATCCTAATTATATTGTAATAAATAATAATCCAACATTTTAGATACTTTTGGCCCCTGAAATTACCTGACAAAGCACGATTTCACTAACTTACATGACTTTTTAATTATTGAATATGTACATTTTGTTTGTCATGTTCTCATGTTCTCAGGTTTCTTTAATACAAGCAATCTCCAAATATTAAGTAACATTCAATGTGGCTTATTAAACTACAGTTTGGCTATTAACACCTGTCAGTAAAGTTGTCTAATTCAAAATGAAAATTCTATATACATCCAAACAATTTTTAATTTAATATTTTCTCTTTTAAAGATTAACAGTGCACTATAAGTTCCTTGTAACTAGGCCTAGCTATTCTCACGACTTCCTCCACTCGGAAGTCTTGACCATTTCATTGGCATTTTATTTTTCGAAATTAAAAACCCAAGTTGTAAAACCTACGTTGTTTTAATTTGAGATTGTACTTCCTGTCTCTCAAATAATGTCTACCAATTAAATTATAGCTTTTTTATACATAAAATCATTTTAAGATAAAACATTTGCATTGATTAAAATTTGTTACCACTTGAAAATCATTACAGTTGCCTTATGCCATGATCAACAACCTCTTTCTAACCGAAAGGTTACCACTAAAATACATTGACGTGACTCGTCTATACATATTAAATATTAAAACCTACATCGGTCGCAACAACCAGCTTTAGCCAAGGTGAAGTTGTCCTTCATCAAAAATTTATCGCGATGGATCGCGTAGACGTCAGTAACTTGACCTCAAATGGAATTAAAAATGTATGCACCGTAAATAACAACTCCAAGGCCTGGCAAGCCATTTGCAGTCTCAGGATTGCAGTCTTCGGATTACAGTCTTCTGATTGCAGTCTCAGGATTGCAGTCTCTAGATTGCAAGTCTCTGGATTGCAGTCTTCTGATTACAGTCTTCGGATTGCAGTCTCAGGATTGCAGTCTTCGGATTGTAAATAAGAGCTATCAAAACGTTGACAATATGATAACAGGTCAAAAACGATATGGTTTTTTTAGTGTTTATCAACACTATAAAAATCCGAATGCTTGTTTGCCTCCTTGCCATGAACATAACAAATAAGGAATGCAATTTAACTGGTTATTAGACTTTTTTGTAAGAAAATAACCAGTTAAAACCGGTTATAACCGGTTATTTGCATTCCCTAATAACAAAACCTTTCTATTTACAGTGGTGTGGAAGCCAAGCAGCCTAACTCTGCCATCAGGAAGTGTGTCAGGGTACAATTGATCAAGAACGGCAAGAAGGTCACGGCATTCGTGCCTCGCGATGGTTGCCTGAACCACATTGAAGAGAACGACGAAGTCCTCGTAGCAGGATTCGGTAGGAAAGGTCACGCCGTTGGTGACATTCCTGGTGTCAGGTTCAAGGTACGTTGCTCTGTTTAATTTATAAATTTCTGAAGCTTCATTGACCATGTTACAGTTGGACTGACCATGTCTTGTTTCCCGAAAGGATTAGCATTCCAAAAAAAAGCACCGCTGACCCTAGTCTGTGCCTTTCTCTTGATGGTACAATTTTTTTAACTTTGTCTTAAATTGATACCTCTTATCAGCACACTTCTACATCTTTTTGTAATATTAAAAAACAAATTGTGCATTTAAAGGTTAACATTAATGCACTTATGGCACTTTCAAAATAAAGTCCACAACTTAATTTCATCTTAAATGAAACAGTTTGCCTTTGACATGCTATCGGTATTATCAACATTACGACAGTCCTTACAATAGCGGCAGAGTTAAAAACTACCATAACACGTCAAAAGAAATATTATTTTAACTTGGTAGAATAATAGATATTTTTCCTGTGTACTAGCTAGATAAAGTAAATACTGATAAACCTCTTGAGCCCTACAGCCGACGACTGATAATCATACAAGTTAAAGATTAATGGCCTACCTTATAAACATACCTGGGGGTTTTCGGTGCGGGAATGATTTGAGAAAGAGTAGAGATAAATGGATAAGTTAGTCTGGGAAAAGTCATATTATGCCTAATGAACAACTACCTGTCTGCAAATTGTATACACACTATGATACAATTTTATTTTGACTCATGTATGAGGTACTTTAGCTTTACTACAAAGCCTTATGAGATAATAATAAAAAGTGAACTATTTACTTATGAATCAGTAGGGTCTTAAAGAGGTTGATAATGACTGATCTTTTTCATTTATATAATTTTAAGTATTCATGTATTATTTTTTCGATTAATTATTCATTAGGTAGAATCCGGCTAGAGTACATTCTGTATTTTATGTCCATACCTACTCTTTGGCTAATGTCAAACATTCCCGCACCGAAAACCCCGGGGTTTGCTTATAAACGTGGAGTAAGTAATCTGTCATTGTGACATTTGAATTTGACTGATAAGGAAAAAGCATGGTTTAGCTACTCCACGGTAACTCCACGTTTATAAGTAGGGGTGTAGAGACGCTTCATATGAATTGAGTTGTAATTTGTAAAGCATACCACACATGTTTGGCGTGCAATGCCCGCCTTCCACTGCGAGCGGGGCGAGCTCTGTACGGACTTCGTTTAGCATACTACGGTGACTTCAAGAGGTATGCTCGTGGTGGAAACACTTAAAAGTCACCGTTGTAAGCTAAAACGAGTCCGTACGGAGCCCGCTCCGCTCGCAGTGGAAGGCAGGCATATGTGATAATTTTGTATTTGACATAATAAATATTCACTGAAATAGTCTATTTTTCACAACTCCTATATGCCTAACTAAAACTTAATATTTTCATTTCATTGGTATTAATTGTTTTTTTTTTTCTCAGGTCGTGAAGGTAGCCAATGTATCACTCCTAGCCCTGTACAAAGAAAAAAAGGAGAGACCAAGATCATAGTGGAGGGAAAAAAACTGTAAGTATACTTATATTTTTAGTTTAATATTATAATATTTCAGAATCCGGCAAATGCAGTTTTAAATTTTAAAATCATGTGTCCCAAAATACATTTTTATTTATTCTGTAATATAATTTTTCTGATGTTGCTACAATAAAAAAACAGTTTGTACTTTCTATCTATGGACTTGCAATTTAGCCTAGAAATATTCAATAATAAAATTATTTTCCTAGATGATGTCAAAACTCATGTATTTGCTACTACTGATTGCCATGAGGTAACACTGTATTACTGATTAGAGAAAAAATATATAATTTTAGCCGTTTAAAGAGGATAATTAATTAACATATTTCTTTTTGTTCCAGTTATAACCTGCGCTGGAACCATAAATGGGGGTAGTTGTAGGTTAAGTGTAATATTGTATGTAATACAATCTTCATACATCAAAAGAAGTTTTCTTTAAACCCTTATAAATCCTATCAGCAACATGAGGGCAAGTTTCCACTAGAGCAGAGACTGGAATTACATAGTCAGAATTAAAGTCATTTCATCTGGTCTGCTTTAATTGGAGACTTGCCCTGCAGTGCCTCTATTCAACAATGTAAAAACAATATCGTTTTTGAGCTGTTATCGGATAGTCAACGTTTTGATAGCTCCTATTACTTGACAGTAAATGGCGGCAGAGTTGAAAACAGTACTATAACTGGTCAAATACGGTTTGGATTTTACCGCCTAAATAGAATGATTCCCTACTTAAGGCCCAGCCACACCGCTTGCGTGACGTGCACGTACGCGTTCGTTTTCCACTGCGTTGTATAGTGACATGTAACGAGAATTCATACTATACAACGCAGTGGAAAGCACGCGCACGTGCACGTCACGCAAGCGGTGTGGCTGGGCCTTTATGGCGAGTTTACATTATTCATTTTGGTTGATTTCCAGAGGCCGTTTCACATGGTTTCACGAAGCTACAAATTACAAGCGGAAGTCTCTTTCTAACTCCTTTTGTTAGAGTTCAGCTTGTCATTTGTAACTTGTAGCTTCGTGAAACTGGCTACAGCCGTCACTGACCACACTTGCATGTAAAACAATTGCATAACTTGGCATTTTTTTATTTCCGCCTTATCTTTGTAAACCGGCTTTTCTTTTTGAAATATTTAAATAAAATGGTTCTTGTAATCTAAGCTTTACAAAAAGTAAACAAACATGAAAATCGGTGCAGTATTTTTAAGAAACAAATTCAGTTTAAATTTAAACAGAGATAATTTGGTAGAAGAAGAAGAAAGAAATTGACCAAATACAGCGTGTGTCTTACGAATATTATAAAATCACACCAGAACGGCTGATCTAGCACAGAGACAGTGGGATGTTTTAAAAAAAAAAAAGAGCTCGTTCCCACTATGTCGTATTGCGGATTCCGATTTTAACCTTTTGAACGCCAATACGTCGAATACAAAATGTGCCACCCACACGCCAAGCATGTTTGCTATGCTATGCAAATTACACCTTATTGCTACCAAACAGTCTCTTAATCTTGAACTCTTGTCGGCTGTAGCCGACGTGGCGTCAGTGGCACGACTTTTAGTTGTCGGCCAGAGCCGACTGGCGTTGAAAAGGTTAATCGGGTTTCGGCGCCTCTGTTCCCACTATGTCCGATGGATTCCGATTTTAATCGTGTGTCGGCGCCTCTGTTCACACTAGTCGGCTGTCGGCCACTATGGCAGCCACGCGCGGGCGGAACAAGGGGTGCGGGCGGGGCGGGGTCGGCCCCGACATCCGACCAATGTGAACAGCGTCATACTTACTCAAAGGCGAGCGAGTTCCGACACGATTTTTATCCGGACGAGAGGGCTAGCAAAACACGATATTTTTTGTCGGATCCGACACAAAATCGTTGTCGGGTGAGTGTGAAAAGCTTCATATAAAACGTTCTGCGACTGGATCGACCGATTAAAATCCGGACCGACATACGACATAGTGGGAACGAGCTCTTAAGGGGTTTAATTAAAACAAAACTTAATTGATTCCTTTGTGAAACGAAAGTTTCCCGTAAATATAGATTTTATGACTAACTTTCGTTACACAAAGAACGTGATCGTGATTTTGTTTTCATTAAGCCTTTAATTATGTTCATTTTATCCCGGAAAATTTTACAGCTTCTGAAGGAGTGTAGTCGTTCATTTATGACGAATATAAATCTTTTAAAATAAAATTTATTCTTCCGCCCGCGTCCGCCCTCCCTTATTACATATATGTAGTTCCAAAAAGCAACGCAGTGGCGCCACTTGTTCAAACTCAAACAATATACAGATCTGTAGTGAATTATCCTTTCACATCGTATTTTCTCGGAAATGTTCGTATTTGTCATGCTACTTCAGTCTGACTCAGTACCCATAGAGTATAATGAATATATAGTACCCATCAAGACAACGTGGAGGAACGTCGCATCGCGAGAGTGATAATCGATATGGAGTGGTAATACCAGAGTTAAGATTTAGTTGGTTTTCAGTTCTTTTTAATAGTCATGCCGAAAGCATTAAGACCTGGGAAACGTTTAGATCGACAAGCCTGTGAATTTATTTTGAACATTTATTTATATTTCTTGTTGTTTACCTACATCTAATTTCTATATATTTTATTGTTGTAGTTTTAACGTCTCGGTATGATATACTTCAAACTCGTGGTTTGACATTTGACACTGATAACTAAATTTATCTATTTATTTAATACAAACATGACACTTAATAATTCAATAATTCATAGACACGTCGGCATCATTCGGAAGTAGACGTGAGTTCCGTGTTTTCACGATCTGAAAGGATTATTCACTAGATCTGTACATTACATTAATTAAATTTTAATAAATAAAAAGTTAGGTAAGTGATTAATAATACTCAGGGGCAAGGAGCAATTATAATATTTTAAAAGGTAAATTGACGAAATAGGGATTCTAAGGGCGAGGCCGATGTAACAAAAATATAAACTGATTGCGGACGATGTGCACCGGTACATGACCATATTTATCCTAAGACCCCAGAGAATTTGGCTGCTTTTAAGCCGAATTTGTTACCACTGGTAACAGCTGGGATTTTTTTTCCCACCTGTTACCACTAAAGTACTCGGTGGTAACAAGTGGGAATATTTTTCCCATTTGTTACCACTAAAATATTTGGTGATAACTACCACCAATTTGTTTAGTGGTAACAGCAATTTTTATTCCCAGTAGTTACCAGTGGTAACAGGTGGGAAAAAAATTCCCAGCTGTTACCAGTGGTAACAAATTGGTGGTAACAGGTGGGAATAACCCGAACGGTGCTGTGAAGTGAAGAGCTATTTTATCTATCCCTACCGCTATTACACGTCATCGTAATGCCTTTCGTTTTGTTCAATTTAAAATGATTCTCCAAGGAATGACAAATACTGAATAACGGCGCCGCCAGTGTGACGCTATGTGACATAGTCTCGAGTGACAGAGACTTCGCACTCGAAGATTATAATTTAGATTTTCGTGGTAACATGGCAGGAAGTAATACTTTCTCACTGGTCCAAATTGTAAATGGTATAATTAGAAAGTGGTTTAAAAGGCAGCTGGTTTAAGTAGCAGGTTTTTTAAAAGGAAGCTGGTCTAACTGCCGCAGAGACGTCAATTAAATTTAATTATTTATTTATTTATTTATTTTATTTGGGACATCAACAGCGATACATTGAATCAGATACTTAAGATATGGATACATTTGAGTAAGCCAATAACAGACGACCACAAGAAATACAAGAAAAATACAAGTGGAGTTATAACTAAGTAAAACAAGTATAGGTACATTTTTTGAAGTTTGCACAATATTATCCTTATTAATAATAATACTAATGAGAACTAAAAAAGAGAAAGTTATTACATTTACTTAAACGAGTGTGTGTAAGTGTGTGTATTTGTGTGTAAGTGTGTGTGTGTGTGTGTGTGTAGGTGTGATGCGGCTCAAGATCATCAAAATTACTAGGGATTCGAAAGTAGTTGACGAACACGGTTTACAAAAACAGACTTACTACAGTTGAAAATATCTATGCTATGAAAGCGCGTATTATACTCTCTGATTAATGCTTGTTTAGTCACGTGTTGTCTTATTCTATTGCTATAGCAAAGAAAGTGACAGCAGCATCTGTTATCAAGAATTAAATTGAATTTACGTTTGAGTGCGGCAGTAAGTAACACTAAGTCTAAATGCAAGACGCCTATGAGCAGTTCATAACACACACACACGCACATAGTAGGTAGGTTAGGTAGCTAGAGATGCCCGAAGGGCAAACCTCCCAGAAATAGGAGCCCCGCATAGCGGAGCTCCGTCGTAATTATTAATTAAGAGAGAAATTTTGAAAATACATATGGCAATTGCGAACTTAGACCATCTGCGTTTCAGACAACTTGCTACATAACTGAATAAAATATTAAGACACTTATTGGTTCAGGATGGAAGACAGGGGTTTTGACAAATACAAAATTCAGCTCGTTCCACACCGTATATTTTAACGTATTTGGACAGCGTTACAACAGCAAGCCAGAATCAGTAAGAACGTTTTAAAACGACCCGCCACTCTTTTTATATTAATCTTATACAATAGAAATAGGCCTGATCGAGTCAAAGTACCATCCACTTATAATACAATGCATCAAATAATCGATAACAAATCGATAATAAATCAGTCTATAAATTTAACATTAAATAATTTATATATAATCGAACGGTTATTAATAAATAATTGTATGAGTACGAATATCTATCGGTGCGCGGGGGCATTGCCGGGCCTGGTGGCGCCCCCGGTGACAGGAAACGGTAACAAAAACCATGCGTTTTTGACCGGATGATGGATGATAGCAACCCGATTTTATGTAGTTATTTACGAATGTGTGGAGCACTGAAAGGTGTGAAAATTTTATTAATCGGTGAGATTAAAAAATCCAGGCCAGGAATAGAACAGGTCCTACGGAACTTCTAGAACGTTCACTGTCATTCGTAATAGCCCTTATGTACACAATTAGTGTTTCCAAAAGTAGATATCTAAATAAATTAGGATAATTCAAAAGTATCAACGCATTTAAATTGGCATACCTACTTTTAAAGCCATAAAACATTTATTGTTTTTCATTTAACAACATTAGGCCCAAAACTAGAAAACGCGTCAGTAAACAGTGCAGCCCATACAAAACTTTTCGTCGTACATTTAGTAAATCGTTGTTTCGGTTCCCCAAAAAAGGTCCAATATGTTGTAAAGGACCACATAGCCATGGTAACCCAATTTTTCCGTCCCTCCAGCTCTTTTTCTTATTCCGCCATCTTGGAAAAGCTGACAATTTTTTGTGTTTTCTGCCTATACTATCGTTAAAGTTCATTCTAGTGTTAATCATGGTTGCAATATTGTAGAATACAAAAGATGCTAAAACTTTTGACTTCAAGGATTTTCCAGGACCCCTAGGGACGGAATGGTGTTCGGAATGGCGACAGGCAGATCCGTATTCTGCAGGGTCAAAACCCTCTGATAATGTTGTCAGCCCACTGGAGCACGTATTTAAAAAGCTACATTCGTAACAATTTTACAGGTCTAAACTGGCAACACTGCTGAAATGGCGGGTCGTCATTGGTCGAGGTTGTGCCAAATGGAAACTTGTAACCTGTAAATTTTAATTTGTAGAATTGTAGCTTTATAAAACAGGCCCCTGTTACATGTTTTTCCGCTTGCATTCTACGTTTTCAAAAATGGTTCTAGACTAAAATATTGATGAAAAAAAATTTGCTCGAACACTAAAAACCAAGGTTGCATATGAAGGGTCCACGGAAAGAACATGTCTAGTCACTTTTTTTAAAAAATGAGTTTTGATTCTCAAAAGCTAGAGGACGAAATGAACTATTACCTACCTTTCAGTTTAAGATATAAATCTTCATTTGTCTTGTATTTTTTCACTCTTAAAAAAACCTCTACACGAAAATTACGTACAAAATAAGATGTTTCCTAACTTTCAAATCACGATATCTCAAAAAGTTACTAATGTGACTAGACATGTTCTTTCCGTGGACCCTTCATATTGTCTTAAAAGTTGGCGCAATTAATTAAGATTTTGAATTCGTGCAACAATTACTACTCAATAAAGGCAAAAAATTAAGTTTCTTTGAAACTATCTAATTTCGGTTAAATTTTCGCATCCATCCCAGGGTCCTCAGAGTTTGAATTAGACGGTTCTGATCGATGTTAACAGACGTGTATGTCGTGAAAGGTTGCAACAAGTGGAAATATCGTGCTAGTAAGAAAAAAACCATGAACAGGTTTAAAAAAGTAAAAAAGGTTTGAAACGAACGATATCTATTGCAATGAGCAACTTAACTAAAAATCATGAACTAATTATGAAAATAAACATTACCATTTAATCCACAAAACACACTTGACAACATCATAAGCAAAAATCAAAGTAAAAAACAGAAATGTCATATAAAAAGAAAATACTTAATAAATAGTGACATGATGCCAAAGAGAGAAGATATACGCTAGGAGCTTGACTACCCTGTGCACTGCATTCAGGTAAGGGAATATTGACATCGTTAGTCGACCTGGGATTTTTCTTACTCCGAGTTTTCATTATCAAATGATAATGTTATACTATAAACTGATGAAATGTGAAAAATTGTAGAAATTAATAATGACGTGTCTGAAAAATTAAATAGGTAGGTAATGAATCGAGTGAATGACGCTGGAAAATGTAGGGAGAAGGACCAATGAAACGAACGATAGCTATTGCAATGAGCAACTTAACTAAAAATCATGAACTAATTATGAAAATAAACACTACCATTTAATCCAACACACTTAACAACAAGGTTTTTAATCAAATGTTATTTTATTTGGCCCAATGTTACCCAAAATGCCGCTAGAATTGTTAAAATTGCAATTATAGAGAAAAGTGAACCAGCCTTGAACAAAATAATGTGTAACGTAAGTGTCGCTGACGCTTCTTAACGGCTATAAAATATTTTGTAATAAAATTGTTTATGGAGTTACAAATAAAATATTTCAATGCAGACTTTAAGTACCTACCTAAGCGTTCGGCAAACAGTGAGAGCATCGTAGCGCGATTATACTCTCACTTACAATTACCGCCATTAATAAGAACAAGAAGGCACATAGAGAGCGCCACGCCATCACGCCACGCTAAGAGCAGCGGGACGTGACGCATTTGTGACAATGGATGTAGAAAAATTGATAGCTTGTATTGGAAAACGTTAATTTCTATATGATTTGGCCACAAAAACGACGAAATTCTGAACGGCATTGATTAAGAGACGCCACGCCACGCTATCGTCACGCCACGCCACGCGAGCGCTTTATAATAGGTGCAGTAAAGAAGATGTGACCGTACCTATAACGTTATGTTTTTGGTTCTGGCGGGCTCTTGGACCGTATAACGTTATAAAAAATCGTTGTTAAGCCCCCCATACATGTACAGGCCGATCGGTTCAGGCCGAACTGCGTCAGTTCCGCCTGACCGGATCGAGTGGCCATACATGTAAAGACCGATGTGTTCAGGCCAAACTGCGTCAGTTCCGCCTGACCGGATCGAGTGACCATACATGTAAAGACCGATGTGTTCAGGCCAAACTGCGTCTGTTCCGCCTGACCGGATCGAGTGGCCATACATGTAGAGGCCGATTGGTTCAGGCCGAATTGCGTCAGTTTCGCCTGACCGGATCGAATGGCCATACATGATCAGTTTTTCCAACGGCCAATCGTTCAGGCGGACGGATGCGATTTGCCTTCAGGCCAAATTACACATACACGATGCTATTTTGCATCCGGTCAGTTAGACCTGAAGGTAAAACTGATCATGTATGGAGTTCTGTCCGGTCAGGCAAATCGTTCAGGCGGACGGATGTGATTTGCCTTCAGGCCAAATTACACATACACGATGCTTTTTTACATCCGGTCATGGAGTTCTGTCCGATCAGGAAAACCGTTCAGGCGGACGGATGCGATTTGCCTTCAGGCCAAATTACACATACACGATGCTATTTGCATCCGGTCAGTTAGACCTGAAGGCAAAACGGATCATGTATGGAGGCCTTTATGTATGTATCGATATTAAGTTAACACAGTTATGATGAATACCGCTACAAATCCGGGTATTATACCGTTATAATAATAACGTTTTAGTGAGAGAGTAGTGATAACTACCGTTATGGTAAAATGGTAAAATAGCACTATTTGGAATAGAGGCGTGAAGAAGGAACATCAATGTAATAAAACGATTTTTTTTATAATCAGCAAATATGCCCTGTGTACTCAGTATTTTTTATAACGCTATGTGCTGGGTAAATCGCACATTAGTAAAATTAAATAGAAATCACACACTGAAATGAAACGGAAGCCTATGCTCTATCCTATCAGAAAAAAAACTCAGTGTCAAAAGCTTGTGACGGAATAAAAATATCGTATTTAATATAAATACTACGTAACTACTTAAAGTACTTAACTCCTTAGGTCTAAATAACACAAGCATGATATTCAGGAACTTCCCAATGCGTTTGTTTACGCAGACTTTGAAAGTAAGCGGTGTAATTTTGAAATTTTAGGTTATATTGTACGTCTAGATCTCAGAGTATATTATTATTTTTTATGCTTGTTTTAGGCCAGTTACGTCACAAAGGCGCCGAAGCCTGAAATCCCAAAGAATCCTTTAGCTGAGGTGTACTCCGGGCCTGCCCAAAAGACTAACGGGATTGTTTATGACAAAAAACCTTTCAAACTTAATCTTGAGGAAGGGAAGACTTATCACTGGTGTCTATGCGGCCGATCCAAGTCCCAACCGCTCTGCGATGGAACACATAAGGATGTGTATCTCAAAATAACACAGAGGTACTGTCATTTAGCCAACTAATTTCAGGATCTTGTATTTTCTGCGGACACTTGTCTTATTTAGTAATGCATATCAATTTTATGTCTCTACTGTTACAAAATATATCGACGATGCGTTAGCCTAGTTGGTAGTGACCGTGCCTACGAATCCTTTTTCAAACCGAACGTTGTTCAAACCTGAGGGAAGATATTAATTTGTGTGATGAGCATGAGCTTTCGTTCCAAAGTCTTTGGTATTTTCTATGTATTTAACACATTCACTGCCAGCAATGCATATAAGCATTCTCTTGACCTCCACCCAGTGCCCTCAATGCATATGTGCGTTCTTACAGTAGGCAAGCTCCGTATTAAACAAAAGATTGGCACTGGCGCAAGTTCAAAAAACAGTAAGAATGCGTTAAGAATATATTTCTTTATAAGTAGGTTTATCATTGTAGTAGCTTAGTGACTAGGTGAATTTGTGTGAGATTGTCCGCTGATATTATTAAAGGTCAGGCGGGGCTATTCTGACAGGGGTAAATGTGTCATTTAATTTTTTCAAGGGAATGTAACATATAAAAATTATTTTTATATTTTATAAAGGGATCACAAATTTTAGAATGTTTTAATCCTTTCCGCGATCTATCAATTTTCCGACCTAGCATATTATTACGTGCTTATCCAGGACTTGGATTGTCTTATATATCGTAGCATGGTATGATAAGGCTAAAGCCTCAATCAAATCACTAAGAGACAGATTTTGGCAGTGACGATTTATGTGTGTTGATAATTCACTTGCAGGACTTTACAGAAGTGGGTGGAGCTAACCCCATGTGCTTCTGTTTCGTCCACAAGAAATACTCTTTTACCACACAATTGTCCTCGCATTTGATATCCACAGACTTATTTCTCTAATAATTTTGTTTTATACTATGCAAAGACATTACTTTTTCAGACCTGTACGGTTCACAGTGGAGAAAACAAAAGACTACTGGCTGTGCAATTGCAAGCAAACGAAGAACCGGCCATTCTGTGACGGAACACACAAGTCCAAAGAAATACAGGAGGCTCACATTAAAGTATAGTGAAACTTTATTGGTAAGCGGACTTGTATACAAAATATGACTAGAGAACTAATACATAGATAAACTTTGGATATAATAACGACCCATACTTTAAGAACTAAACTCTGTTAAACGTCCCAATCGATTTTCATCCAACCTGGCTAAGAACAATCCCAATTAAACTAGCTTTTTAAAAATATTTCATATGCATCGGTCTATCCGTTTGGGAGTTATGATGCCACAGACGGACACACCGATACACACTTTTAACTTATACCCCTCTGTTTAGTTTGTTTGCATGTCGTACAATAAATACTTTGGTCCATTAATAGGATAAAAACTGATTGATACAGGACGCTACACATTCAATATTCATCACGTCAATACTGTAACATGTTTCGTAGAGTTCAGACATGTAATAGATATTGAGGCAAAAACTTACCTGTCATCTCAGTATTTACTGATCGTATTATTTATCTCAAACTGCCATTACAGAATCCAGAAACCTAGTAATAAATACTGAACTCCATCATATATAACTAGACCCCGTTATCAAGCGGGCAGTTTGGTGGCTACCAAACACGAGTGATGTGCAATACATACTATCCAAGTCTCGACATTGTAGCTAGGTATGGCTCTCCAAAGCTTTTTTGTGAAAATTCATCAGTTTCATTGGCTGAGTCGCCACGCAAAGTTTTAATGTTAGGTAGCCACCAAACTGCCCGCTTGATAACGGGGTCTACATACATAACAGTAGATTACACGATCAGTAAATGCTATTAACAGTCAATCTCTATGCACAAGTAGAGATCTCTTAATCCTATACGTACGTTTGACCAACTGACAGCACAACGCACAGCCTAAACCACTGGACCTACGGACTTGAAATTTGGAGGGAGTATTCCTTGATCTACCTAAGGGGTACAGTCAGCAGAGATAAGTATACCCCCTGCATACAAGTTTCCTAGCAAAGGGGGTTACATTTCCCTGAACTGACTTTACTAAGGATTTTTCGAAAATCGACCACAAATGGGAAGAATATGGGCTCCTCTAGTTTTGTATACAAGTCTTTGCTTTACTTTTATCGGAATAATAATATATACTCATAGCAATATTACTTTGGCATCGTTTAAACTTTTTTTTTTTTTTTTTTAATATAATTTTTTGGCTTTAGTACACATATGTGACTATGTCAGCCTCATGAGGAGACTCTATATAAAAATTAATTAAGGATCACTCCCTTCAGAGCGAGAATCTCTGGTAATAAAGGAGTGCTTTACAAATTTGTAAATCAAAATATGTAAGTCAAGGTGCCTCAGGTATTTATCCCTGAGACTCTTATTCTGGTCACATTCCATCAAAAAATGTATTAGGTCTTCTGTAGTATTGCACCTTTCACACAATGGGGACTGAACTACTCTCATCATATATAAAAATGTGTTTAAGGGAATGTGACCAGATCTTAAACGAAACGCTATCACAAGTAAATAAACTTGAATATGTAAACAATAATTTATTAGATAAATTGTTTATGTGGCCATGCTTTATTTGCAAAACGTGATGAAGCAGCAGATACTAAAGCATCCGTCACTATCGTACTTATGCACGTGTCAGAAAGTGACAGAAGACTTATCCACATTTTATATGTCACATTAAGGCCTCCCAAAATCCAAAGGGTGCCAAATCTTTCGATAGGCGATCTTTATATGCAATAAATGATCGCCAATAAAGGATGGGTGAGTATCAACCAAAGCTATGTGAGGAACCAATAGGAAAGCTCCGCTGAGCGAGGTTAGGAAAATGAAGTATTCCGGTTGGTGGATTTTTTCATCGCACACCGTTCTACCTCGCTTAGCTCTGGTAGATATTCACCCTTATTATTTTACTTTTAGCTTTATTATTTGTTAGGAAATTTGCTGTTATATCACAAATTCCGTAAGAGAAAGAGATTTGTCAGGATCCTGGCAGGTGGAAAGAAGTGGTCTCTGCCTACCCCTCTGGGAAACAGGCGTGATTTAATTTATGTATGTATGTACGAGTAGATTCCGTGGAGTAAATATATACGTTTTATATTTTGGATGCGCGGACAGCGATGATTTAGCAATTGGCTCCTGTTTGGCACCCTTTCGGTACGGAACGCTAAAATTGTCAGAAGAAATCCAGGTTTATGTCGTTAAAGGCCCAACCACACCGGATGCGTGCGCGTAGACGTGACGTGCGCGTGCGCTTTCCACCGCGTTGTATAGTGACATGTCGTATAAAGAATTCATACTATACACCGCAATGGAAAGCGAACGCGCACGTCACGTCTACGCGTACGCATAAGGTGTGGCTGGGCCTTAAAGCTGTTCGTTTTGTTGCCCTAAAATCTATTAAATTCGGGCAAAATACATTCTTAGGTAGTCGGGGGAAAACCGGACAACATTAGTACATTATTGCCATGGAAGTAGGCAATTGCGGGCCGAGTATTGGATTAAACCGTTGTGCGTGTTGTAATGCGTTTAAAAATACGAAGCCCGCAATTGCTGTTCCTGCCGAGGCAAATATAGTGTTTTTCTCAAAAATCGCAAGAAAAAAATTGTGTTGGAGTCAAATCTTCATCGCTTGAACTCATTTTTTGAATTGCATACAAACAGAAACTTCATGTGAAAAAACCATCACTCCTTACCGCCTTTTTGTTTATGACAAGGAGAAACGCAATTCTTGTTTTAAAAAAAACATAAGCTATTCCAGGCACAAATAAAAAAGTTATGTTTCGAGTAAAATTTGGATGTTTAAGACTTGTGCCCTCATTTTATTATGGCCCTTTTCACTTTTAAAAAAGTTACAACCTAGATAGTAATGGAATTTGTATGCAACATTGCGGGCTTGTGTAGCGAGCACGCAATGTTTTTTTTTTTAAATTTGAGAACTGTCAGTAAACTATGTACTTCGCGTCTCAATATGTAGATAGGAATGTCAACATTTCCGGACATTTTTGAGAAAAGTAATAAGCAGACCTAGGAATATACGGGGCAAAATTAAATGACAGCTAGGGATTGCCCATATCGATAAACTCAACTATCGATACTTTTCCCATATACCTACTAGTGATCGCTCCAAGTTTTGTTAGTATAAATAAAAATTTATTGAAAGTATGCAAATGAAACAAAATAGCAAAATAATTCTGGTTATTCTTTATTTTAAAAGGATTTTTAACCTTCACTCATCATCATCATATTTTTATTCCTTATTGTGTATTTCAAAATTACTGTCCCATTTACCTACTATTGTTAAAATCCTTTAAAAAAAAAGAATAACCAGAATTATGTTGCTATTTTGTTTCATTTGCATACTTTCAATCAAATTTTATTTTGACAAACAATACTTGGAGCGATCACTAGTATACGGGAAAAGCATCGATAATTGAGTTTATCGATATAGGCAATCCCTAGCTGTCATTTAATTTTGCCCCGTATATTCCTAGGTCTGGTAATAAGGAATAATATTTGGGAGATTACCCTGAATTCTTTTTTGTATAGGTATTAGGGCTTGCTGCTGAAGTTTTTCCAAATCTAAGGCTCTGTTCTACTCTCGAATACCAAATTGCTTTTGACATGTTATCGTATTGATAAAGTTACGATAGCTCTTAATTAGCTGACAGTACAAACAATCTTATAGTTCCCCTTTCGTATACACTTCGACCCTTTAGGATCTTTCGTGCAATTACCCTCTTACACACTCAGCTGTTCGAATGTGTAGGTTTCCTCACGATGTTTTCCTTCACCGTAAGAGCATCGGGTAATGCACTTAAGTTAGAAAAACTCATTGGTACATGGTGCTCGCGGGGGTTCGAACTCGGTACAGATCTAGTGAATAATCCTTTCACATCGTGAAAACTCGGAACTCACGTCTACTTCCGAATGATGCCGACGTGTCTATGAATTATTGAATTATTAAGAGACATGTTGTATTAAATAAATAGAGTACTTTAGTTATCAGTGTCAAATGTCAAACCACGAGTTTGAAGTATATCACACCGAGATGTTAAAACCACCACGATCAAATATATATAAATTAGGTGTAGGTAAACAAGAAGAAATATAAATAAATGTTGAAAATAATTTCACAGGCTTGTCGATCTGCTTTCGGCATGACTATTAAAAAGAACTGAAAACAAACTTAATCTTAATTAACAATAAAATACTCTGGTATTAACCACTCTATATCGATTATCACTCTCGCGATGCGACGTTCCCCCACGTTGTCTTGATGGGTACTGAGTCAGATTGAAGTAGCATGAAAAATACGCACATTTCCGAGAAAATACGATGTGAAAGGATATTTCACTACATCTGTACCTTACGATCACGAGTCGACCCCCTAAGCCACTAGGCCACCGACCCTCTTAACAGTACAGTACAATGTTATACTATAACATATCAAAAGAGATGTCCTCTTACCGAGGAGAACAGAGGGCCCTGCAAAGATGCATTGCGCTAACTAACGTTTCTATTCGATTCGTTTTTAAACCAATCGCGTCACTGGTAGACCACGTGACTTTTCGTATCACGTCATCTCCCAGTGACGCGATTGGTTTTAAAAACGAATCGAATAGAAACGTTAGTTAGCGCAATGCATCTTTGCAGGGCCCTCAGAGCATCTAAAAAGAAATCATGTGTTTTTTAAATAACATTTTTAAATATTATATTTTGTGTATTTTGTAAACCTGAATTTGCGTGATTGTATATTATTATTTTGGTATTCATTTGGAAAGTTCACTGATTAAGAATAATAATATTCTTTTGTTATATAAGAGTTTATTATATGTAGTGGTTCTGTCTAAGTTATCGTTTTTGTTATACCGTAGTGGATTAGATATAACGTAGATATTATGAAGTTATAGGATTAAAATAAATCAAGTTGATTCTATGTCGTGTGTGTTATTTTATTATTCATGCCTGGAAGACCGAGCGTCGCTCGGGTTGAAAACGAAATTTCCCGAAGATGACAACTTGACATATCGATTTTTCGCCCCCGTAAACCCCTATGAATATTTCAAATTTCATCAAAATAGTTGGAGCCGTTTCCGAGATTCAGATTATTTACGTAAGTACAGTCACGAACTTAAATTTGGGACCCTCCTTAGGTCCAAAGTCATTCTGACATTCTACAACAATAAGGTCGAGTCTCCTATAAGTTACAAATGATTTGGCATCTCTAATGACATTGACGACTTCAATCCTATTTTTCTTGAAATGGGTCACAAATTAACGATCGCGATAGTACAAGAATAGCTCGTTTAAAGGTATTATACGAAACAATTGCAAATTAATTCGTTGAATACAGCCTGTCGAATTTTGGGAAGGTACCTACAGTCAACAGCATAAATAAGTGACCATTTATGTACCTTGCCGCTTTAACGTCGTGTTTGAAATGGGTCATTATTTGGGCGTTTGTTCCGAATCACTTTCGTGGTCACATTTTTGTAGAAGTGAGTGCAGATTTCGTTTTCGTTTCTGGTTAGGTATCTAAGTTTACCGGACATCTAACAAATATCCAAAAACGGCATCAAAATATCAGGCGAATTCTTCAAAAATATGTCCACAAAAGTGAGGCGGTTTAAACGCTCGAATAATGACCCAAATGTCATAGAAAATTGTGATACGATTGAAAGCGACAAGGTACATAAATGGTCACTTATTTATGCTGTTGACTGTACAACCAAAAAAACATGCAAATGAATTTTAAAGCTTCCTTTTTGATAGACTTGTGTGTAATTAAATTAGTTCTCTAAGAATAGGATTTTTTTTATTTCGACCAACAAGGCTCACAATTACAAATACCTTATAGACTAAAACACATAACAATATAAAACTAAAAGCTAACACCAAGGTGATAGAACAGAGTGGTCCTGTTTTGCCAAAATCGGCGTTATGGTCGCTGCTGGGGCACGATTTATAAAGCTACATGTTACAATTTTACAGGTCTAAATTGGCAACACTGCTCAAATGGCTGGTCGTCATTGGTCGAGGTTGTGTCAAATGGAAACTTGTAACCTGTAATGTGTATTTTGTAGCTTTATAAAACAGGCCCCTGGGGCACGTTTTATAAAACTACAACTTACAATTTTGCAACTCTAAACTGGCAACACTGCTCAAATGGCTGGTCGTCATTGGTCGAGGTTGTCAAATGGAAACTTGTAACCAGTAATTTGTAATTTGTAGCTTTATAAAACAGGCCCCTGAGGCCCTAATTGAAATTCGAAGTTACGTTAGCTTCATCCCTGTCACTCGTCATTCGAGACTAAATCGAGAGAAAGGGATGAAGGTAACGTAATTTCGAACTTCGAATTTCAAAGTAGGGCCTCTGGTCGTCATTGGTCGAGGTTGTGTCGAATGGAAATTTGTAACCTGTAAATTGTACAATTTTTAGCTTTATAAAAGATGGAAACTTGTAACCTGTAAATTGTAAAATTTGTAGCTTTATAACACAGGCCCCTAGGTTGAAGACTTAAAATGGCCAAAATCGGGTCATCTGCCCCTATGTAGGTAGACCGATCATACTCATTTTGGAACTTAAAATTTGTATTGGAAAATAATCGGATCAACGCTTCTCAAGTTCACGGAGCGCGGACTCAAGTTATCGACTAACAAACGTACAATCCACAGAGTTGACTAATAAATAGAAGAATCTAATAAAGAAACTAGGACATTTGGATAGTTCTAGATTAATTTAATAAAATATAAAATATACAGTTATACAATAAAAATGTCGTATGGCAATATTTTTGAAATATTTATCAGTTTCGCAAATGGCAACACTGGTAAACGGTCAAGCCAGATCTGCTGAATAACGCTTTGGTTCAGTCTATTGTATAGTTTGGTAAATCTAGGATGATGCCTGTGACGGGTCATATAAAATCATATTATACTATGGTAACTCTTACTTTTCATAAATAATAAGGACTTTGATATAAATCTTGCGACAACATGCTGTTATTTAAATGATTAATCATCTCTTTTTATGTGCTTTGCTTTTGATTTTATTAATGTTTGAAATTATGGAATAGAGCTGTAACAGGCGAAAGTTCATCTTACATTGACTGAATTAATTACAAGCCATCAAATAGAAGCACAAACAATTAAAATTGATAGTTCGTTTGGCAGGTTCTTTAAATTCAACGGTGACACTAAATTACATACAAGCTATTTGAATAGTGACATTATTGCGGTTAAAAAGAATTAACTTTAAATAAAAGAACATATTTGATTTGCTTTATCTACAAAAATAAAATAATAGTTAAAATGTTACCAAAATAAATAACGTCGTTAGGTTTTTTGATTGCTCTCACGGACCCCACCTAACCAAATAGTTTACACGTCATAATTAAGGGATTCGTGTCACTGCCAAGTGTCAAACGAAATCTACACGGTGCCGGAGCAAGTGGTGTGCGGCGATTGTTCCGTAAAATTACTTATCAGCTACTAATTTACTGCGAACATTGTAATTTTACAGCTTGTCGTTATATTACGAAGGCTAGTATTTAATAACCCTCAAGCCTAGAGTAAAACAAGTTTAAGTCAACATGAGCGGCAAGGAAGAAGTAAAATTATTCACCAGGGAGGAGCTGAAAACGCGGAACACGCGTGAAGATGCGGTCATGGTTATCCACAACGGTGTCTACGATGTCACACATTTCCTAGACGAGGTATGTAATATAATTAATTTGCGATGTCATCATATTATTATTTAAGTTCCGCTAGCAAAAATACAGCTGAAAAAAAAATCGTGAGTTTTTTTAATCTTGCAAGCACGCTAATGGATATTCTCTTTGCCTAATTTTTTAAATCGTGTTTGTCTACGAGGCCAAAGTCCAGCCAATCTTCTTGCTTTATTCTCTGCGAATTATTTAAGAGCGTTTGGTACAAAGGTACTCTAATTAGATATCTTATCAGTGTTCTCTTAGTTATATGACTGCTTTTGTCATAATTATGCACTTCTATATTTATATCTTTTGTCTTATTAATAAAGGAGCATAAATTATAAATACCTACTTTAAAAAAATAAACACAGACTTGTATAGATATGTCTATGGGTCTAAGATTTCACTTATTCATCAGTTGGCCTTTGTCCTAGTTTCCATTCACCATACAAAAAAAAACAAACACAAAAGGGAGTGATGTTTACTCTGTGTTAAAAAAATAGTGTTTCCCAATTTTAATGCATTTTTATTAATTGAAGGTAGTCATTTTGGGTATTAGTTAAGCTTTATGTTGCTTCCATTTGAATTGTTTTTTATAGTTATGTAAAGAAGAAGAACTTTGTGACAAGTAGTGATTTAAACAAAATATATTTTTTAAACTGTTGTTTGAAGTATCCTGATTTTCTGTAAAAATATGTACTGATAATGATATAAATTATACTACACAAGTTAGTGCAACTAAAAGTTACATCATTATTTTTATTCACGTCTCCTTTATACTGCTAGAAGTTTCTAGTGTGTAAGATTCTTAGTCACCGACAGTTGCTATTTAATTAATATGTTTAAAACTTATATCTGACCGGCAACTTGTGTGACAAACCTATAATATATGGGACTAGCATGTTCTTGACAAATGTGTGTGTACTTGTGTCATGACTTTTATCATACCTTGACACTGGCAGAATTGTCCCACTGGACAGAAGCCATATATCAAAGAATTGAACTTGAACTTGACTTTTATCATTATTACCTATTTATCTTTATTCATTTATTTTTCAAAAAGCAATGATTCCTTTAAATTACACATGATAATTAAACTAGGCTAGAACTAAATTACACACAGAAATATATGTCAATTCAATTTAAAAATACTAATCTTAACAACTAAAATGTATGGCACTGCATCGGTTGAGATACGTTCCGTCCAGCCGCTCCGCAAACATTGTCAGGATGGTGTTAGGACTGCCCCGCACCCGGCTGAGCAGAGAGGCGGCCTTGCGGTGTCCCCGTGTTTCACCGACACTCATTTCATAGAACATATCACTTCGCAGAATTTTCGTTTAATAGAAAGCTATTTTCTTGAACCCGTGTTGATTTCAGGTTATCCATGTAGGTTAGACTTGTAACCATCACAACATAACCTGAAATCAACTCGGGTTCAGCAGAAAATAGCTTTCTATGAAATGAAAATTCTACAAACCCGAGTTTGTTTCTCCATACTAGAGAGTTACTCTATACTGGGAGTGTGTGTTTGCTTTCCTCTTTGTATGAAAAAAAAAACTTTAGGCGATTACAGAAAAAAAATTACTGAATAAAACGGGCAAATAGGTTTAAAAACTTCGCAGATTCGTAATGATCAGTGATCGGATCTAGGATACAATTTAAGTCCGTTATTTTAACATGGATATGAATATGACTTACAATCCCGCGAATCTTTTTGTTACCTACCTTTATAAAAAAGTTAAATAACTCGTAATTTTAAGTAGTTTACACTATAAAATTAACAAAATATGTAATAACTAAAAAAAAATACAGTACTGCATAGAAGAACTGAACGTAACTTGCACGTCTTGTCTTTTATGGTATTTTTATTATTTTTATTTGTTTATTAGGTTAACCCTCGACAAAAGTTATTAATTATTAACAATAACCCATTTCCCAAAATCCCGGGAAATCTCGAGTCACATCCATGTTAAGCATAACGTTTGAGGTCGTTCACCCCAAATTGCATCCTAGATCCGATCACTGGTAATGATTCTAATTATGTAAGATAATACTGATAAACTTATGAAATAAAACTTGAAATTAATGATTTTTCGAGACATGGACGTAAGGGAAAATTACAAAAATTCAGATTAAAATGATCAATATCTCCGAAACTAGTAAAAATCGCTGAACATACATAGAGGTTATCCATGGCTTATTAGCTTCTCTATCAGCCCTAGGCTGGTTAACGTCGGTTTCTGGGACACCCTGTATATTAAAGGCAAACCTGACTCACTGACTTATATATCAACGCACAGCCGAAACTACTGTACAAAGAAACTTGAAATTTGGTACAGGGGTTCCTTTCATGATGTACTAAGAAAGGATTTTCCGAAAATCGACCCCCAACGGGCTGAAATAGGGGGAGTAGCGGGAAACTAATTCTACGCGTACGAAGTCGCGGGCGTCCTCTATCATGTATATATTTTGAAATCCCGATTCCAGTGAAGCCATGCTAAGACGAATCTTTAAAGTATTGTTTTCAATATTGCATGCCTAAAATAGGTACAACATTAAGCACCCTGTAACACCAATGGCCTGTTGTTTGATCAGTAGTTAAACTAACTATTGTTAAATATCGTGACTAGCGATGGGCAATTTCTGAAACATTTCACTTATATGTATTACCTTAACTGTGACATATTTCAACTTTTGAAAATTACAAAACTGACAAGAACGTTTCTGACAGTAATGTTACCGAATAAATTACACTTAAGTAAATTCCATGTCACGCCTCCGCTACTTCTGCACGGGTAGCACAAGTTGTATTTTCTCGCTTGTCGCTCAGTGCGTCTCTATCGTCACAGACTAGTTAGAAAGGGAGATCCGAGCGACAAACAAGTCGCGGACAACATGTGCTAGCCGTGCTGACGTCAGTAGAACGGGTTATGATTATAAAATTCGAAACTATATGTGAGTGGCCGCTTGGTCTGTTCCGAACTTCCAAGTTGATATACGATGGACGGAAGTTCAAGACAAAGTTAAGACGTGCCTTGTTTTTTTTTGCTATGTTTATTTTACCTTTATTGCACAAAAAAAGTACAAATGGCGGACTTAATGCCTAATGGTATTGTTTTGTATGTTAAAAGTAGGTATATTATGTTATCTTTGTCGTAATAGAAAACAATATACAGAGTAGGTAATTAAAGGAATTATGCTAAAGTGGTTGCTGAGATAACTAATAAGAATGTTGTTGTTTATCGGGAAGTATAAAATTACACACAAAAAGATAATTTACACCTGAAAACTACAGAAACTTAACAGAAATTTTCCATTTGAAACTTCCAGTAACTTACATGAAATTTAAATGAAAGTTTCACTTTTGTAAATTACAAGCTGCCCATCAATAATCGTGACTAATGGTCAAATCTCAAGGAAATGACAAATTTTCGATTCCTTTCTCGAATTTTAACAATTAGTTGAGCTAACTACTAATCAAACAACATGGCCTACGAACTCTCCGATTACCTACTGTGTTCTTGCAATAAATGCCTGTCTTTGTCTAACACCTCATTTGTTAAAATCTGTTCTTCAATTCAACCTTTGCGCGGGAACGTGTAACGAAACGATACATACGTACTTATATAAAGTTAAAGGGCATTGGGTAAATTTGTTTGAAGAATATTGTCTTTTTTTTTTCAGCGGCCACGGATGATTTTTACATAGTTATTTAGAGGATGCGCGGATCCAGCTTTCAGATTAGGGGGTGGTCATTACCTGCTGAACGCAGAAGTTCGGTCAAGTGCGAGATAATGCCACACGACTATTTACTTTATGACCGGTATCTACGAGTGCCGAAGGGGGTGGTCATGACGTACTTGACCACCCCCGTGGATCCGCCACTGTTTTAGTACAAAAGTATGAATATTTAAATATCTCGGCTCCCATGCACTTAAGAGTATTACAATAGGTACATAACAAAATATGTTTATTTTAAATAATTCTATCATAATTTACCACTTTTACCAATGGCCGCTTACCTTGTAAATGTATGAATTTTACAAATGACAACACTTTTACCCAAACCCCTTTAGAACATTTCTCTCCTTCGGCAATCTAACTAACGATATTTTACAGGAGACATTTACAAATTGATGAAGTCTCAAACTAAGCCCTAGGCTATAGGTACTAGACAACGATTTCATATACAGAAATACATAGAAAATATTTATTTTCTGTTTAACCCTCTGCGACTGACGTGACGTCTATGAAACACGGCCAAAAAAAACTCTGTATAGCGTGATATAGCTGTGTATCACTCAGCAACTTCTTCTAACGACTCGCAAAATATATATATTTTATTTTATTTATATCCCATATTTTAATTTATTATAAATTCCGCATTAAAATGAAATAATCATGCTATGCACTAAATAAACAATACTTGTCATTGACCCATTATTTTTCTATATTTTATCAAAAATGACGTCTGACAGACTCCACATCAGAATGTTCTAAAGAAGTCGCCGAAGTTGCAGAGGGTTAAGGCGAAACTTCGAGAAAAACCCGTTGCCTACCGTTGAAAAACCTACTTACGTAACTTAACATTGTATAGGTTATGAGGGACATTAAACGTATATTTAGCCTTACAATGTTAAAAGTTTATATAAGTACTTTGAGCGTCGCGTTTTGCTCTATGGTCAGAGGTCAGAGAGCAAGGTTTTGAAATAGAAAAATACATTTATCTCTGTTAAACACTACAGCTCCGAAAAAACTCCGGGCAAGAGCATGTCGGACCATGCTGTAGGGTTCCGTTGTTGTTACAACAAACACAAAAACGATTTCCAAAATCCTCAAAGTTTTATTGAAAGTTATTTTTGTGGTATCTTAGATGATTTCTGGTACGTATAAACATTTTATTTGCCTGTAACTCAAGAACTGATGAAGATATTCGTTATAGTTTTCTTTTCCAATTCTTTACTATTCGTAGTTTTGGTTGGGAGGGTGTGGGGACACGTAATTTTAGTGAAAACTGAAATACTTCTGGAAGGTAATAATTAGACGTTGTGTTTCCCTAATTATTAATAAAATTATGGTCACCTTACGGTTTCGTGTTAAAACCTATTTGAAAATCGACGTAAGCAATTGAGTCTGTAGGGTGGCCATGATCCCGAATAAAAATAATTCTATGAATGTTTTTTTCGATAAAAAACAAAGTAATTGTCTTAACGCTTTTAAATCAATTACGTTATGACTTATGTTCCTAATGGTGTAGTGAGTTTTAGTTTACTTTGTTGCTACACGACCCCGCAGCCACCCTGTATAAAAAAATAAACTGACTATGGCTGATCGATTGACGTACTATCGCGATCGTTAGTTAATTTGTGACCCATTTCAAGAAAAATAGGCTTGAAGTCGTCAATGTCATTAGAGATGTCAATCATTTGTAACTTATAGGAGACTCAACCTTAAGCATGCGCCAGACGGCATTCTACCACAGTTTCTGCCAGGTGACCTCGGTAGAAGCGCGGTAGAAGCGAATGGTTTACAGCAAGCGCCAGACGGCATTCTACCACTGTTTCTGCTAATGGTTTGAAGCGCACGCCCGTCTACCAAGGGCGTTTAAAGGTCAATCGAATTTTGGTTTAAAACCACTGGCTACATGGTTTAAAACCACTGTTTTTCTACCAAGGTCACCTGGCAGAAACTGTGGTAGAATGCCGTCTGGCGCATGCTTTATTGTTGTAGAACGTCAGAATGACTTTAGACCTAAGGTGGATCCCAAATTAAAGTTCGTGACTTCAGGTAAAAGTCAGTGAAAATTCATCCCCTAAAATAGGGGGAGTAGCGGGAAACTAGTTCTGACCATCTAAATAAAAAGGACGCATGAGCAATTTGATAGTCAAAGCAAACTTAACCCTCCGTCTTAAGAAATAAGGTCACTAATACATACGCGGTTCTATGAGACATACGCCCTTTTCTCTAAGGAAGGCAGAATTCTACTCTATTCTAGCAAGCGGGCTTGCTCTAGTCTCTAATAATAGCAAGAATAAAGATATTTTAGAGGAAGTATGTAACTCGAATGTTTTCCTCAAATCTGGGTTTTCCTTTAATAAGGAAACCAACGTTCACCTAAGCTCGCTTGCGCTTTGGCTTCATTACAACTTAATTACGTAGGGTGGTACCAATGATGGACACTTTTAGCTGACAGGCACCAGTGTAAATAAATAATCTATATTAATAATTTCGTACCGGTCCACGGTAGACTCGAACGAAATGCACATCAAATTGAAGAGTGAAAAAATTAGTTGATCCGAGATAGCTGACGCAAAGTACGTCTTATAGTACGGTTTCTATGCCTTTAGTCTTTGTTCTGTGCGTTGGTGTCATGTCATCACGTGTCACACGTGTCACGGCTTCGTATCCCGTTCTCCATTGTGACTTTGAGACAGAGACATCATATAGGCCAGTCTATAACGACATTGTAGATCGCAAACGCGCATGTAACTACGATTTTTTTATGTTGTTAGGTCCCTTGGGAGTATTTAACACCCAAGTTTGCAACCCAGAAAACCCTGTGCTACCCCTATGGTGCTCGAAAAACTGCGAAATTTAGCACTAGTATTTAATAAACACAATGAACGATGCAATACGAATCTATGCCTTGCTTTGCGTTTAATATTCCTTGAAAACCGATAACTACAGAAATATCTACCTACATTTTGTACCTACATGTGTTTTATGATTATGAGCAATGATATTTTATATTTAGATACGTTATGCTCATACTAAACGCACATAAAATCCGTCGCCAATTACTGACAGTGGCTACGTTGCCAGATTCCTACAGACAAAGACGGCAATCCGTAGCGAACGCTGTTGTTAGAAAGAGATAATTAGTTGTTTCAAATTGCGTACCCGAATGACGTGGCGTGCCCGCTCATGGTCGCGTGATGGCCGCCACAAAATATGGCGATGTAAACAAAAAATGTAAAAAATATTTACGGTACTTACGAATGAAATGAGACATCCTTTCTTCCTTTTATAGTTACAGTATAATTTCGGCAGTCTCTAAAAACAAAAGCCGGCATTTTTTATGACCTATATTTGTTGCATTTCGGTAATACATCTTTACCGTTTTTGACGCGTGCGAGTCAGCGGCCACGGCGCGACTGAACGATAGTAAGGCAATTACCTTCCTTTTCGAGGAACGCTTTTGCGCGCAGATGACGTATCTTAATATAAAATATCATTGATTATGAGTCGCATTTCGTCCGAGCGAATAATATGACCATGCTCAACCTTCAAAAGTACGCGAATATGGAGTAATAACGGTAAATTGATTTGTTTATATGAGTGACGGAATGAAAAGGTCCCGACTATAGTATCAAATACGATTGCCCCATCCACCGATATGACCGCGTGTATTAAATTTCATTTCACTCAGTTCAGAAAGAGGGTTATATTTGTTTACATTCTTTATCTCGGCTCATTGGTCGTAATTAATTACGGTCATGGTATGGTACGGTGTAGTGGGCAGAGACCTTTTCTCCCAAATGCTCGGAAATGTTAACGTTACTGTTGTCAAATCAGCCCGCGAAGTTCTAAGTTCCAGGCCCAGGCAAAATTCAAAAAAACAAAGTTATTATTTACCAACGGCAGCGGCCGCGAAAAATGTATGAAATTTCATTATGTACCTGGTGATTTATTTTTTAAAACCATGTTTGGACTAGGATAACTATCTCCAAACAGCCAAACACTCGTGCAATCAAAATTCTTCCTTGTATATTTTACTTTTTAAATGTCATAGACTAAAAAGTTAAGCCTTTTCAAACAGCATTTACAACGTATTTAAAAGTGTGTCAAATACTTTGACATTTTTTTAATAGAAATTGCGTTCATAAACAAAATAAATTGCGGAAATAACATAAACGCTTAATAAATGTTATAGTTTAAACTATATTTTATTCAAATTGAATTTATTACGTTTAAATAATTTGTGATTTTATTTAATGTTTTATTTCAGTGTCATACTAAATCGTACGTTTCTGTTCTTTTTTTCAAGGAAATGTTGGTACTGTGTTTAATATTATTAACAATTGTGTTAAATTTCCTCACATCTTGGAGAAAAGCACTATACAAGCCTCGACCGGGAAGGGCGGTTGCTGGACTCGTATATATCGCGGCCTCGACTGCGTCTCGGCCACGCTAACTCAACTCGTCCCGCAACGGCCTATTTCCCGGTCTGTGCAGTAATGTACTATTACTTTTATAATACCTATTATATTAATATAGGATTGGAAAATAACTGTCATAAGAAAAAGAGTGTTAAGTAGATTTGACAGCACTGATAGCCCAAAACAAAATGTGGACGCCATTAAAGATTCTGAGAATAACTCTGTTATTCCACGCGAAACGGTGGTGTAGTAACTTCCCGAAAAAGTATTCGTAGAGTTATCGTTCGTTGGTAAAACGTAAAACTGAATTACTCTCGATTAACTGGCGATTTATTCCTAGAATAATATTTACTCTCGTTTGATCGAATCCACGTTTAGAAAAGAGTTATTTGTGCATCAAGGTTATATTTTTTCATTTAATAGAAATTCCAGTGATAATGGCCACCTCTTTCAGGGCTGAAGCTTAGGGTGGTGGAACCAGTACTGAACAAGGCACCTATAATGGACACGTGACTCTTATTTTTCAGAAGATAAGGGTTATTCATTTGTTGCAACAATCAATTTAAGACCGTATGAAAGAATTAAGAGTGAAGTGTCCATATTTGGGTCCGTCACCCTAATTCGAAAATCTAAGTTCGAAGCTACGTTATAGTCCATTCGCTTAGATAGTGTATCTAAACTTGCACGTTCTTGTGTTTATTGTAATAAAATACGTATATAATTCGACATAAACTGCTTTACTTGCGCCGTAACACCCACAAGTGAAATTGGCAGTTTACATCGAAATATATTCGTATTTTATTACAATAACCATAAGTACGTGCGAGTGTAGCGACACTATCTAAGCGAATGGACTATAGCTACAGCCCTGTCACTCGTGATTCGAGACCAAATCAAGAGAAAAGGATGGAGCTTATGTAACTTCGAACGTAGAATTTTCAAAGTAGGGCCTCAGCTCTGAAAGAACTTGACATTATCACGTGGGATTTTATCCACATATTTAATCGTAAATATTAAACGTTGCTTAGTATGGATATTTATATGAAGTCATAAATGTGGTCGTCATAATACTCTTTGTAATGTTATCTTTGCTTCCACGCATGATGCATGCATGTAGTTCGTGGTCAGTAATAATATAATGAATCTTCTTAGGATCGTAGCTAGTGTTGCCAGGTCTAGTCTATCATAAATCATAAATCGGGGCAGTATAAAAACTCGCGCGAATTACAGCCCTCTTGCAATGTCAATTGTGTCAAACGGTTTTTGGCCTTCTCGGTTCGAAATTCAAAATTCAAAATTCAAAATATTTATTCAGTAAATTGGCCACATGAGGGCTCTTTTACACGTCGGTAACATGGAGTGAATCTACTAGCGCTTCGGACAAGACCATCATTGCGGAGAAGAAGCGCCGCAAGAAACTCCAGCAGAAGGTCATTTTTTCCAATCATAAAATACAATAATACTTAAAAGTAACATAACAAGGTAATAAAGTAATAAATAATTATTTTAAAACTAACACAAATTAAATCATTACAAATGTAAGCTAAATTAAATTAAAAATAGTGTCTAGGAGAACAACATGACGAGGTCTCTACGTAAGGAACGATAATTAAAATAACTAACTGGAAAACGGGTCCTTGCAAGCGTGAACAGACCGGACCCCACAGACAGCCCCCGTTCACGAGTATGACGCGTATCTCAGCCATCGCCTCCCTCAACCATGTGTTCGGGAAGGTGGAAGGTGTTGTTATACGAGTATATTAGTAGGTATCTTATATGTATATGAGCACTGGCGATGTGCTGACAATCGGGACATTGGCGTTCCGATGACGGGTAAATCGGGACGTGTCCATAGACCCCTGAAAATCGGTACGTCCCGTAGAAATCGGGACGTCTGGCAACACTAATCATAGCACCAGTGTTGGACACTTTAAGCTGACAGGCACCAATAATGGACACTTAACTCTTAAGAGGCCACCTATGGTGCCACGCCCCCACAAGAATAAAAAGGGATGGCTTTATGTGTTTCCGCGCGAAGAATGTGAGATGGAGATAGTTCGCGCGCGCCTTGACGGCAGCGTCAAATTCAATTAATTACTGTTTACATTAAAACCACAACATTTATTGAAAAAATGGTTTACCAGGATTAATTAAGAAGTTACATATCCTCAACTATTGAATCGAAAATCATCGTTAAAGATGATAGGGTTTCGAAGATTCAACCAAACACATGCAAAAAAGGTGTCATGTTTGAAAAATAAAAGTATCGAGGATTTTATTTCTAATCGTGTTTTCACGTTTGACAGTCTCAAGCAAGTACGATCAAATTTAATATATCCAAAAAACAGATACAAAGGCGTTATGGTTATTGAGATCCAGATCTCGGAACACTACAGACTTTAGCATAGGTGGCCTTCTAATTCAAAGAATACACTAAAATTCATAAAACTGTAACGGCCGCACTCAGAGTCAGTTGACGATGTTTCCGTCAAAAAAAAAAACATTTTTAGGACAAGCTTTTGTTTCCGAATATAACTTTTTTCCGCTCAGACATCATCTGCTTATCAAGAAACTAACGAGCCGCAACTCGGCGCGTACATATTAAGTACAGCTAAGATCCCGTCGCCACCTTCCGACTCCATCATCAGATCAGCTCGGTGGTGCCATAATATTGCACTGTCATCGGGTTTACACATGTGTTCCAAATTTCAGCCCATTCTATAGACTTATTCTCGGAAGTCAGCAAGATCTTCGAAACCGTTTTTCGAAATACGAGCGGTAGAATTGAAAACGAATGGTGTGGACCACTCAAGTTCAATTCTTTGATATATGGCTTTTGTCCAGTGGGACAATTCTGCCAGTGTCAAGGTTGGAAGTTACACGTGATCGGTGTAAATGATATCAAAAAAAAATCTTAAGTCGACGTTGTACGGTGATCCTCTAGCCTCCGTGAAGCGATGTAACTTTACGAAGACCAGATGGGATTTTCTTGGAGCAATCCTTCCAAAGGCGAAACGTGTTCAAACTTGAATTCTTCATTATACTGCACATTTGAATGTTAATTTACTGCATATTAATACATCATTACTATCCATTAAACAACAAAATATGCAAAAAAATAATTACAACTAAGAAAGCGACGCCATCTTGTCGAAAACCCAAAGAGAATCCCCTGTGGACCACTCGTCTTTAAATTTTCTATCGCTCGCAATTACAAAACATCGGTTTCACAGTTTTTTCTCATTTCCGAGTGAAACTTCCGAGCGCTCGAAAGCCAACATCGGGCCCCTGTTGCAAAATTGACTTAAGACTTGACCCAAACAAATAATAAACAGGGCAAGTTAAATAAAAGCTTGTAAAAAGGAACAGATTCAGATTTTATTAAATAGAAATAGAAATAGAAACATTTATTCGACGATCACAAGAAAAAAAAAGAAAAAAAATTGAACATAAAACAAACAATGGCAACACAGAAAACAAAATTAAACAATGAAGAAAAGGAATAAAATACAATTGTAACATAATGTTGCCATGGGTGATTCTGTGACGTCGAAATGGACGCCACTCAGCACTATGTCACGGCATGAACCGCGACGCTGATTTTCAGTGGCGCCAACGTGACACACGAACGAAGAGACAGCGGTTGACTACATAAACAGTGATTTAAGTAATAAGAGAATATAATATATAGTAGTAGTGTAATAAGTGGAATAATAAGTAATAAATTAATATTTTACTATGGGAATGAATAGAGGAGTAAAATATAATAAATCAGTCATGAATATTAGTACAAAAAATATAAAGGAAGTCAACTGAGCACAGGAAAAAAGGAAGTGGGAGAAAAATAAAAGCAAGGGGGTAAAAGAGCCAATCGGTGCTACCAACATCATCATCATATTACTCGATATAACACAGTATAAATTACATGACGTCAAATTATATGCACTTACAACGATACAACAAAGGAAAAATGTTTCTAAATACAGCGGAAAACCTTTGTAATTGTAATTCAAATACTTTACGTGACGGTTGCGTAATGCCAATAACGCAGAGTCTCGTACAATACTTTATCTACACATATTATAAGTACTCTAAGATGGGTTCAGAAGCCGAAAGCCAAACGACCAGCATTACCTTACCTGTGGTAGTAGGTGACAGCGATGACAGCTGAAATGTAATTTTGAAATTACGTTATCGAATATTGTAAGGTAATGAGATCCAAATTTGGAACATCTTCCAAAATTAACAGCTGTCATCGCTGTCACCTACTACCACAGGTAATGCTGGTCATTGCCTACGGGTTTTGAACGCATAATAGATGACTTATGATATGTGTGTAGATAAACATGTATTTCATTATGTTGGCAAACAAAAAGGTTAATTCAACAATTGACGATAAAATAAAAACATGACGAAACCTGGAGCCAATTAAAAATCAATTAAATAATTGACTTTTTCATTACAGTTCATGAAATCATGAGTCAGTGGCAAATATAAATCAATACGCCACCTATTTCACCATATCGTGGCAATAACACGCGAGAAAGACATATTATATAGTGTATTTAGTGTAAATGACGCAGTTTATATGAATACTGTTTATGTTTGAACTTTTTAACTTTGCCATGTACACAGCATTTTCACCCGCTTAAGAAGCCACATTATGATAAATAAATAAATAAGTAAATATCAGGGGACAATGTCACACCAATTCACCCAGTCCCAAACTAAGCTCTAGGCTTGTACTATGGGTACTTGACATAAATACTTATATAGAGAAATATATATAATACTTAAATACATAGAAAACATTCATGACTCAGAAACAAATATTCACGCTCATCACACAAATATCTGCCCTTACCGGGTTTTGAACCCAGGACCGCTAGCTTCGTAGGCAGGGTCACTACCAACTAGGCCAGCGCGTCGTCGTAGTCGTCGATAAAGTTGGTAGTGTTCCGCGATCTGAGGGCTCAGACAAGATGCACTACGCTAACTAACGTTTCTATTCGATTCATTTTTAAACCAATCGCGTCCCTGGTACTGACGTGACTTTTCGTATCACGTCATCTTCCAGTGACGCGATTGCTTTAAAAACAAATCGAATAGAAACGTTAGTTAGCGTAGTGCATCTTGTCTGAGCCCTCTGGATCATAATAACAATAACGCCTATGTGTCGGTTCTTTGGATAAATTATAATTCATCACATTTCCTTGAGATTGTTTAACGCGAAAACACGATTAGAAACCAAATCCTCGATAGTTTTATTTTCATACATGATACCTTTTTCGCATATTTTTGGTTGAAGGCCCAGCCACACCGGACGCGTGCGCGTAGACGTGACGTGCGCGTTCGCTTTCCACTGCGTTGTGTGACATATCGTATGAGAATTCATACTATACACCGCTGTGGAAAGCGAACGCGCACATCACGTCTACGCGCATGCATCCGGTGTGGCTCGGCCTTGAATCTTTGAAACCCTACGATCTTTAATGAAGATAAGTAATTCAATAGTTGAATATTCATAATCCCGGTAAATCATTTTTTTATCAATGTAAGTTAGTTTTAAAGTAAACACGAATTATTTGAATTTGACGATGCCGTCACTCGCGCAAATCTCCATTTCATGTTCTTCGCGCGGAAGCACATGAAGCCACCCCTTTTCATTGTCGTGTGGGAGTGGCACCATAGCCGCTTAAAATACAAAATGGTGGACGTTGTGTCACCCCAAGGGCGTAGTATAATTTAATAGGTATGTATATTTCTTAAAAAAAAAATTGTTCGTAGTTAAGGGCTTTTATTAAAACAAAACTTAATTGATGTAACGTTACCCATATAGTTTGTATGACTTTCGTTACAAAAAGGACGCGATCGTGATTTTGTTTTCAATAAGCCTTTAACTATGTACAATATTTAAGAAAACGACCCCGGCCACGTATATTTGTAAACATTTCTATGAACAGTCGCCATCAGATATATTGGAGCGGCCGAGGTACTCAAATATTTCTGAGCAGCAATAAATTTCAATAAATTCTTTACGGTAAATAAGGTCAATAACATCTGAACATCCAATTCGCCACAAATATATGAGCAGTGGTTTTTCAATTAAATCTGAACACACAACGAGACAATAATATCTGAAAGCACAACTCGTCAAAGTTATCTGCACAGACAGGGTGATCATAAATATCTGAACATTTAAGGAAAATATACCTTAAAGCACTAGGCATACAGTTTAAAATTCTTTAACGTACTACGCTGGAATACATTTTCTACACAACCACCATTCGGTTTTATCAATGTCAAGACTAAAAAGTGCTTTAAGGTATATTTTCCTTAAATGTTCAGATATTTATGATCACCCTGTCTGTGCAGATAACTTTGACGAGTTATGCTTTCAGATATTATTGTCTCGTTGTGTGTTCAGATTTAATTGAAAAACCACTGCTCATATATTTGTGGCGAATTGGATGTTCAGATGTTATTGACCTTATTTACCGTAAAGAATTTATTGAAATTTATTGCTGCTCAGAAATATTTGAGTACCTCGGCCGCTCCAATATATCTGATGGCGACTGAACAAAAGACAGGCGATATTTCTCGTCTGGAGTAATTCATAAATCTGAAAAGAATCGGAATAGAAACCGCATAAATGAAAGGCGCTTGTTCCAAGTTTAAAAAAGGGTCTTTTTAACCGACTTCAAAAAAGGAGGAGGTTATACGTTCCACAGTATGTTTTTTTTTTTTATGTATGTTCACCGATTACTCCGTCAATTGTCGACCGATTTCAAAATTTTTTTTTTGGTTTGATAGAGTATACTTTCGAGGTGGTCCCATTGTCACCAAATCTGAATCTGATGAGAGGATCCGTGAGGAATTGAGGGAACTCCTCAAATATTGTAGGCAAACATATAGCGATTTTAGTATTTTTAGTAACAAATTCAGCATTTGCATTCAGAAAGTATCATTTGGTGAAGTGGAACTGATGATGAAGACCACAGATGGCCACCGGAAGTCCTTAACGGTACCGATTTCAAGGGTGGCGATAAGATATCTCGATTAAGATAGTTGAGCGACTACAACGAAGAATATTTACTTGTTAACCGACTTCAAAAAAGGAGGTTATTGAAATATGACTATGACTTTCCCGCGGCGTTGCTTGCGGCGCGCTTGAAATAAGTTAAAGTTTCATTTCAACTAAGAAGTGGGACTACGTAACAGCGTATTATGATCACTCAAAAGTATAAAATAAAATAAATGTTTTTTAAAACATGTTGGAAATCACTCAATATACGAAACAGGTAATTGACAACATTTCAAAAATAAAAGCATTCTTGTTTTTTTCGCGTTTATAATAGCTGGTTAAAAATTAGATTACCCGTGTTTCTCGGTTTTTCTTTATTTAACTTAATTCGTCGTTAATAATTTATTAAAGAAATAGTCATTAAAAAGACCGTATATACAAAGTTAGGAATACTGATGTCGTGATCTTAGCATGACATAAAATAAAAAAAGTAACTTTAAACAGAAACAGAACTGACTGTCATGTCATGTCACTTGTCAACCATAACAACTGTAACAACATAAATTCGTCGACTTTGGGCAGATAGCGGCTATCGGCTTTTACAAATCCGTTAGTCACTTTCATTTTAAATAGCGTATATCAAAACAATAGTATTACGAGAATCGAAAGCGTGTCGTTAGAATCAAGTAACCCGTCAGAAGATAAACAATGGACATGACAGTTGAATATTTTTTCAGACAGACAGTTGTAATAAATGGACTATAAGTGTATTCCTAACATTCACAATCCAACTTTTTTTACTGCTTTTCCTAAATATAAAAAAAACTACTGCATAAAAAAATACGAAAATATTTTTACTGTAATCAGCAGTGTAAATTCTACAAACGGTATTTTATTTTACTACTTTAGCACATAACGCACATCCTCTAAAAAAGAGTTGAAACATAAAAAAAGGCATTTTGAGAAAATTGCGTTTAAAGTTTTTTGTTTCCTTCTTCGTTTAATTGTGAATGTTTATTAATGGTTTATATTATTTTTACTTTTCACACTACTGTAAAATATACTTAACTAAAAAGGCAGTTAAATAAAAATTGTGTCGTCATACATTATCATTTTTATTTTTTTTATTAACTGAAAAATGTCATATAATGTCACAGTTTTTCACATTCTGAAAAGGAGATAATTTAAAAAAGTGACATAATATATGATATGACTGTATACTGCAATAGGCACAAACAAAAGTAATACAATAAAAAGTCATATTCTATCTTACGACTGTTTTGTGTTGTTTTGACTGATCTGCAATAAAGTCGCATAATAGCTTATGACGGTTTTCACCCGCACCGACACGCGTGCGACTGCGGCAAACACTGTTAGGGCATTATTGTAGATTGACGGCGTGTCAATGTCGCTCCGGATCAAACAGACACAAGTGCCCTCTGACCGCGAATTTTTGAGTTAAGAATATGGCGATTTTGTAGATTATAAAGAGAAAAAAGTGTTTTTTTTTTGTATCATTGGTTAATATTTGCACTTTTTTGTGTTATGACAGTTTTTTACAGGATGTGCGATGAATTGTTGTCAATTGCAGCACATCACTCTTAGAAGGTTTCACCATTGTTTTTACTTTTATTACAATAAATAGTGAGTTACGGAAGCCATCTGACATACCACCTACTTGTCAAAACCGGTTTCAAGCCAGCCAAAAAATATTGCCATATAAAGTTTTACACGCGGTTGCCAGGTTATTCTATTGCAGAGTTAGCTTGGCACGACTCTACAAGCATTTTAAACTGCTAATTAGGCAGCGATTAGACAGAGATCCGATATGCACTGTGACGTCATTTAACAGGTCGGCCATATCGCCCTTTTACTTACTCAACCTCGTGTCTGATCGAATAGTTAGATAGGAGTAGCACCCATATTACCTGAAGAATAAAGACTACTGTCCTATCTAATTATTCGATCAGATACGAGGTTGAGACAGTAAAGGGACGATAAAAAACTCCATGTTAAATTCTGTTTTGCTAGAAAGAGAGAAACAAATGTTTCTTGGTTTATATATTGATTATTTTTATAGCTATTTAAAAAATGATTTTTCTCAACTGTTTGTTACATGAATCAGCTTTTATGAATCTGTGAAAAAATGAATATTCCCCAGTCTACCCATACAAAGACGCGGGCTTTCTAGTGAATTAATATAGCCTCGTCTGTAAGGCGATCACGGAATGAAATGGAATTTCATTTGACTCGTTGAGAATGCGAAGCGTCTCTGTAATGCGATCTAAAGGACGTCGCCATAGATAAGATATACCTAGATATATGCGTACCAATATCACGCATTTTTCTATTCAGCCAGAACTTGCTTGGTAAGAACCACAGAATAAGAACAAATAGCATAGAAACCGGACTATAAGACGTACTTTATATCAGCTATCTTTCTCTAATTTTTAGATTACGTATTACATGAGAAAAAATTAAACAAAAAGTAGGCTATTTTTCTTCTTTAACTGTCATTGTCACAAGGTTTTACACAGGGACTTCTTTGTCCTTAGGAAGGAGTTGTCTTTCCTTGTCTATAGGTCCAAATACTATAGGTGCTTATAGGTCCAAATCACGCCTTACTTGTGACGATGTACCAAATAACGAAAGAACAGCTATAGATTCATCTCTTTCCAACTCACTATGAAAACCATAAGTAAAAAGAAGTGAACCATAATGTATTTCCTGCTTATTTAGTACGATTTCTATGCCTTTAGTCTTTATTCTGTGGTAAGAACTCTGCCGATTTGGACATAAAGATTTGTTGAGCAACAATTTGATAACAGTTTCTTGAAAAGGTGTTCAGATGAAAATCATGCTTATAAAGGTTTGTTTTATAAACGTTTTCTTTAAAAAAATAAATGTTTGTGGTTAAAAATATTGTGAGTCGCCGACTTCAGTTGGACTGACCAGCTCGCACCTAGAACTATAGTGACTTAATTCAACATAACCTAAAGAACCTAACCTAACCTAACTCAAAACCAACATTAGTGAATTAGGTCTCTATAATTCTAAAGATGCGACCTACTATTTTAAAAGAAGGTTTTTTTTGGGTTTATGACGGCGGTTTTTGGTCTTTTAATACATTTATTTTATTTTATACTTTTTAGTGATCATAATAAGCTGTTATGTAGTCCCACTTCTTAGATGATAAGAAACTTTAAGAAATTTCAAGCTCATCGCAAGCAACGCCTCGGGAAAGTCACTGTCATACAATTAAGTTTAGGACTTTTGGTGGCATATCGTGGTTCTAGAATCCATGGAGTTGCTATTTCCTTATTATTATTATAATTCATACCAATTTGATTTTGACCTTCAGTAATGTCATATATTAAAATTAATTAATTAATTTAAACCGCTAAATCAGTTTAAATTATTTTGGTATGGAATATATCTCCGCATTGCAAACAAAATATTAGTAGGTATAGATAATCCGAACTAAAAATGTATTTAGTTAGTTAGAAATATGACCATACTGAAGAGTGAAGATTAAAATCAAAGTGGTACAGTCGAGTTCATAAATATGTGTACACTTTAGTACCTTGTCTATTTAATGTCATGTTTAAACTGCCATACATGAATTGTAATAGCGTTTAAAGTGGCAAAGTACTAAAGTGTTCACATATTTATGAACTAGACTGTACTTACCTAGGTATGTATTATAATAATAGGGAATATGCATGGATTTTTGAAATCGCATTTCTCAACAAAATATGAAAATACCGTAAAAGAGATCACCAAAAGCGAAATTAAAATTAAAATCGGTCAAGTAATACGGATGATACAAGTATTTTAAAATGCTAATTAGACATAGAGATCCGATGTGCACCGGTGACGTCATCGTGCAGTTCGGCCATATAAACTCCCCGTAAAATTCTGTTTTGCTTGAAAGAGGTAGGAACAAATCTTTGTTGGCTTATATTTTGGTTATTTGTATAGCTATTCAAAAAATGATGTTTTTCACCTGTTTGTTACACGCATGAATCAGCTTTTATTGAAGCTGTAAAAAAAACATGCACATTCCCTATTAGGAAATAGCGACTCCATGGATTCTAGAACTACGATATGCCACCAAAAGTCGTAACCCTACATAAAATAAAAGATTTAAATATGATTCGTCATATTCGATCAACCATCTTAATCCAGATCACTACCCTTCAAATAGGTACCGTTGAGGAGTTCCGGTGGTCATTGGTCGTCTTCATAACCAGTTCCACTTTACCAAATGACACTTTCTGAATGCAAATGCTGGACTTGAGTTCCACTTTACCAAATGATACTTTCTGAATGAAAATGCTGGAATTGTTACTAAAATCGCTATATGCAGCACTGTATGCCTATGATATTTGAGGAGTTCCATCAATTCCTCACGAATCCCCTCATCAGATTCATATTGAGCAAACCAAAAAAATATTTTTTAAAATCTGTCCATAATTGACGGAAATATCGTTGAACATACACAAAAAAAACATACAGTGGAACATATAACCTCCTCCTTTTTTGAAGTCGGTTAAAAAAAAAGAATTTGAATTTGATTGCTGAGTTGACAGCTGTCAAAACAGGCCATTTTAGAACGGCGCGACTATAAGGTATTTGTACCTTACGTCAAAAAGGGCTGATAACTTCTATCGGTTAAACCTTTGGCGTAGGCGCTTCGAGTGAAAGTTGTCCTTAAGTACCCGGTACTAGTTCTTGCGTCTTACTTAGCACTGGTTTAAGATACTCTATGTTTAGACGCAACTCCTAGCTGTTGCTGCTGGCCTGGTACACCTAGTAGCATTTTCTACGATTGGAATCTGCAATTTTTAATCTATAAACAAAAATAACGGGTCAGAGTGCGTTTTTCATACAAACGAGGCTATTTCGAAGCCTTGGTTCCTTTGCCAGGGGTTGTTATGAGTGAGGTTTAATGGTGGATACTCCGAGGTTCAATAGAGGAGGTCAAAAGTTCTTAAGATACCTAACTGATCGCACAATCAGTTAACACCACAGCGAGAGAGTTTGGGTCAGCATTTGGATTTCCTTACATTTTATTGCCATTTTAGATGTTTTCTGAACATGCACAATTCCGACGTTAACCGCAGATTCAATCAGTTGGGTATCCTAGGCACTCCGGAAGTCCTGTATCGATGCTCGGGGTATCCATCATCAGATTTCATCACCTGCCGAGGAATCAAGGCTTCGAAATAGCCTCTTTAGTACGAAAAACGCACTCTGACCCGTTTTTTTTGCTCCTGAGTGTAGGTCCCCACATGTTCGGTTGGAATACTAGAGTCGTTTGAACAGCAGTTTGCCTGTTTGCCTCTTCCTTGTTTGCACATAATATAATCTATTTGTCGAAGGCCTGGTTAATTATATTTATAGAATTATCAGTAGGTCGGGTCGTTGACCAATGTTTACCATGCATTCGTACAGGTTTCGAGTTAGATGCAGGCTGGTTTTGGCGTCGCAAGAAACTCAGCAGACAGTGTTTCTCTAACATAGTTACTTATGACAATGATATACTTGTCCTAGCATTATATAAAACTATGACTATAAAATATCATGCGTAGTTGAGCAGGAAAACGTGTTAAAACTAAGAATTATCACAAGAGCAAATACAACAAACATTATGTAAATATATGACCGTGCAAGACAACATTAAAAAAATATCGATGTGTTTGTCTCCATTCAGGATCGTCGTAATATGTATAAACAACACGGATAACTTATAGTAGGAGATCCGAATAGGAGACGATTTGGACCGGGCTGTTTATTCGATAAAAAGTATTTTATACCAAATTTAATATGCTAAGTAATATATGGCAAATAGGTAGGCAGAAAAATGTCATTCCAAACTAATAAAAAAATTAAAAATTAACTTCGTTTTAAAAATGACACTAGCTTGTCCCATTCATTGCCGACGCCTCATATTTTTACTCATCACGCAGTGCCGCCGCCTTCCACGCGACAGTAACATTTTGGTATTAGCATTTAAGTGCAGTTGTTTTCTAGCAAAAAAAAACAAATAACTCGAGGACGCGACATTGCGTCCTCGGCATTACGACTACACATACATGGGACGCGAATTCGCGTCTTCGGCAATGAATGGGTTAATGGACAAATTACATACCAATCGAAAGTATGAAGCCTATAGAATATGCAAACGTTAGTTTGACTATTTTTTTCTCGTCAAGCTATTGGGTAGGCAGGTATAAACAGGTAAGTCGGTACTAGTAATTTGCACCAAACCTAACGTTTGCATATTCTATAGACTTCATACTTTCGATTAGTATGTAATTTGCCTATTAAACAAACATTTGCAATTTAAAAAAAAAGTTCATTTTTTTTTAATGATATAAGTACTGGTCTGAAATTTTTCAGCCTACCTATTCGCCGCATAATATTTAGCGTATTAAATTTGATATAAAATACTTTTCCTACTCCTGTACTTTTATCTGTCATTTATATAGTCACGAACACTAATATAAGAATATAGATAATATGTCCGCAGAACATTCCGTAGAAAAGTCTATCTAGTCTATCCCCCTTAACAGCACTTGTGCTTTTTTGAGCCAAAACGATATGCCTAGCTGCCAAAGCTTACACCTAGGTTAATTTGACCAATCAAAATACTTCACCAAATTAAACCACCAATCACAATACACATTGACTGTCAATCGGAACGTTAGGTTCTTTTTGGTATGTAAACTCTTTTACTAATTTAACTCTTTAAAAAAAACATTTTATTTGGTATCAACCAACCAGAACGCAGCTATATTAAAATCGACCAATCAGGTAAAAGAATTCATTTCTCAAATCATTAGGTGTTTTTTAGTCCCTATTTCACAAGTCAAATCGATTGTGCAACTTTTAAAAAAAATATGAAACCTGGTAAGTGCACATCAATTTAAAAACAAAGTTAACCATAGACATATATTTTATTGTTTTCGAATGTTTCTCGCTCGTTTGTTCTGTGCTTCGTTCGTTCGTATTCTAACCTAGGTATAAGCTAAGTCAAAAAATACTCGTGGCGTCTTGCTTTACGATGTTCGCCTGCGGCTCACATCGTAACCACACCACTCGTCTTTTTTGACCTCTCTTATACAACTGTTGCATAAACTACTATTTCATCGAATAAACAGCCCGGTGCAAATCGTCTCCTATTCGGATCTTAGACCATTAATAGTTTAGGTGCTAAATCAAATTCAAATTAATAATGATAACAGTATATGGCAACACAATTAAAATAACCTATAACCTTCCTTACATCTTATTTGTCTTATATAGGAAACAACTTTCTAACCTCAAAATGAACCTTTTTAGGCTAAAACCGCTGTTATAAACAAAATAAAGCAATCACAGACAATACATTGGCCAAGTGATGTCCAAAATGTTTATTCAGTTTACTTTATTTACGAGAAAAGAGCTGTTTTAGCCAAAAGAAAGGTTCATTTTGAGGTTAGAAAATTGTTTACTATATAAGACAAGTAAGAATTAACAGACCTTAAACTCTTTCACTATGACTATAGTGAATTATCCAACTAAGATTCTGATCGCCTGGCCACGACATTGCGCGAATTGCGGCGCGGCAAGCGATTTCCTAATACATTGCGTGTGATGCCAACTAACCGCAGAACGATGCGCGTCTCGACCGTGCAATGTATTAAGAAAACGCTCGCCGCGCCGCAAATCGCGCAATGTCGTGGCCAGAGGTTCCTGCCAAGATGCATTGCGCTAAGTAACGTTTCTATTCGTTTCATTTTTAAAACAATCGCGTCACTGATTGATCACGTGACTTTTCGTATCACGTCATCTACCAGTGACGCGATTGGTTTAAAATCGAATCGAATAGAAACGCTAGTTCGGCAATGCATCTTGGCAGGGCGCTCAGGCCGTGACAGTATGGGGCAAGTTTCTCAGAGACCCACCACCGAGATGACGGCGTTGTTGATGTTTTATTAAAAAGTACATCAGCCAAAACAGTTTCCACTTATAATATATATTACATTTCTGTTGCTCAGAAGATATACATATTACCTTGAAAAAACAAAAATATTAGTTATTTTGTTATAACTAACAATTTCATTATGCTAAAGATGCTTGCAAAATATAATTACTACCTATAGACAGATGATCTAGTCGATACGAGGGCTGCTACTTATGTATCCGGAATCTGGGATTCCAACATTTATAAACGTTATATCTGACCTCCATGGTAAAATTTGAACTTTTTTTTAATACCGGCCGCTATAATTTTTTTTCTTATGTACGCTAGTCTTTTGTTTTTGGCGGGATCAAAATGTCATCTCGCTGCAAGAATGGAACTCACTCGTGAAAATATTCGTGCTATGATTTATCATGATTTTCGGCGTGGTTTAACGCAACAACAGTGCATAGATCAATTAACTTCGACTTTTGGTGATGAAGCTCCATCGAAAAGCACTGTGTACCACTGGTTTAGTGAGGTCAATCGTGGACGTAGTATGCTCACGGACGAAGTTAAGGAAGGTCGCCCGAAATCGGTCGTTGTACCACAAAATATTGAAGCTGTGCGAAAACTTATAATGCATGACCGTCATGTTACATATCGCGAGATAGAGGCGACTCTGGGCATATGTATGACGAGCATTAATAAGATATTACATGATCATTTAGCTGTAAAAAAAAATTGTTCCCGTTGGATCCCTCACAATTTAACTAAGGATCAAAAAGAGGCTCGTGTCGAATGGTGCAAGAAAATGTTAAAAAAATATATCCGTGGTGACTCAAAAGCTGTTTATAATATCTACACAGGTGACGAATCCTGGATCTATGCGTATGATCCGGAAACTAAACAACAATCAACAGTGTGGGTGTTTCAAAATGAGCCGAACCCTACGAAAGTAACTCGTGCAAAAAGCACCTTGAAGCAAATGATCGCCTGCTTTTTCGGTATTAATGGCCATGTGGCTACAGTGCCACTAGAGAATCGTAAAACGGTTAATTCGGAATGGTACACGACCATTTGTTTGCCGGAGGTATTTGAAGAAATACGTAAAAACAACCAGCGACGCAGAATCGTTCTTCACCATGACAATGCCAGCTGTCATACATCACGCGAAACGACTCGATTTTTGGAAGGTCAAAATATAGAATTAACGGGTCATCCGCCGTACAGCCCTGATTTGGCACCCAATGATTTCTATTTATTCCCAAATGTAAAGAATAAATTACGTGGTCAACGATTTTCGACCCGTGAAGATGCAGTCGACGCGTTCAAACAGCACGTTTTGGAGATACCTCAGTCAGAGTGGAAAAAATGTTTTAAAAATTGGTTTCAACGTATGCAAAAGTGCATCGATCATAAGGGAGAATATTTTGAAAAACAATAAAACCATATTTAGTCGTATACGTTTGTTATTTTTTTCTATTCCGGTTACATAAGTAGCAGCCCTCGTAGATTACTAGAGAACACTTCATTTTGACAAAAAATACAAAATACATTTTTATTTAGAAAAGTGATTGATTACTGATTATTAACTAATGACTATTGATTAATTATTGCAGAGACAAATTGATTCATTTTCATATAAAATATATCAGAGTGGGTAAATAATTGGTTATGCTTTTTACAAGTCCTAATAAGTAATCTATTTCTAGTAGTATGTTGGGACGGGTTGTTGTGTAATTGTGAATAAATAAACCTCTTATAGTGCGACCAAAAAGAGTAGAAATTAAATGAGGGCGCCACTTTCTACGTAACTGTCACATTTTTGACGTAAAATGCGTAAACATGGCAACAATTTTGTATGGATTTTTTTTAGTTGCAGCTGTCACCACTGGCTCGACTTTTTGGCCAGGCTATACTCAATTTTATTGCATTTTTATTTATTTATGCATATGTAGTAGGTTAACACACTAATAATATAAAATAATAAATTAATTGTAAGTTGGCATGAAACCCGATATCCCTGTCTGTTTATTGTGAAGGTTGCTGAATATCGATCGATATCTCGAATTTTGAAGCATTTAGATCAATAAAAGAAACGTCTTAGTCCTCAGGGTTGGCAAAACATTTGCGGTCTTAGGATTACAGTCTTAAAATTGTAGTCTTGACTATGCAAATGTCTATGGGTCACAGATCCTACCATTAATGGCCTGTTTTATGAAGCTACAAATTACAATTTACAGGTTACAATTTTCTATTTGACACAACCTCGTTAACGACCAGCCATTTGATGCTGCAAGTGGTCGTAAAGGCATGAAAATTGGAACGATTGATCTTTAGGCCATAAGATACAATTTGACCCGTAACACGGAAAAAAAACAAAAACGGAGACGAGTTATGACGTCATGTTTATTTTGTATCGGAAAAAAAATAATATTCTGAAACCTATCGTGTGTGGTATCTAATGAAAGGGCTTACTAAGCCGATTCTAAAAATATATCACATCATTATATTTCAGTCACTTGTTTTAAATTAAAATAAAAACTATTCTCAAAACATACCAAGTTTGGGCTCCTCCAGATATGATACGGTTGAATAATTATTTGTAAAATATATCTAAAATAAATTTTGTTTTTTTTTACATTTAGTATTTTTTTATATTATCATCATCATCATCATCATCATGTCAGCCGAAAGACGTCCACTGCTGGACATAGGCCTCCCCCAAGGCTCTCCACTCAGACCGATCTTGTGCTTTTCGCATCCACCGCGTTCCCGCGATCTTTACAAGGTCGTCACTCCATCTTGTTGGAGGCCTACCTACAGCTCGTCTCCCGGTCCGCGGACGCCACTTAAGAACCTTCTGGCCCCATCGGCCATCAGTCCTGCGAGCAATGTGCCCCGCCCACTGCCACTTAAGTTTGGCTATTCTTCGGACTATGTCGGTAACCTTAGTTCTACTGCGGATATCATCATTTCTGATTCTATCAAATCACAAGTAATTGAAACATGTATAAAAAGTTCAATTTAAGACACTGAGGATGATAAATATTAATGCAAGAGGAGTTTTGCAGCATTTTGTGGCGTACCGCTAGGACGAGCAGGGCTGCCAGTTTAGACCTGTAAAATTGTTACTTGTAGCTTTATAGGTAGGTAGGCATTTATTTCATACTGAAAATTAAAATTAAAATTCATTTATTTGCAATCATAATACACGGATCTTATAAATATACATGTCAGTAGTAGGTACATGGATATGTTCTGCCACAATTTGGCATGCAAAAGTCTTAATCTACATTAGAAATAAATGCTCAAAATATCATATTATTATAATAGTCAAGATATTAATTTATTATTTTATTCGAATCAAAATAAATTAATACAATCTTAAATTAAATTGGAGAGAAACTAGATATTTGACTTATTGGAAAAATAGTCCATAACGGAGTAAAAACAGTTATCTAGAAGCCATTCCGTAAGTATTCTCTTGAATTTCCTCACAGGACATTCCACAATAAACTTAGGCAAATGGTTGTAAATTTGGATAGCCATACAGTAAGAGTTATTTTTGTGAAGCTTGACTCTAGATTGACACATAATCATAATGAATTCACAATAAGATCGTCAAAATGTAAAAAAATAAAGTAAAAATAATAATGAAATAAAATAAACAAACGCAGTCAAAATGTAAAAATGAGAATTAAATTAAACAAAATAAAAACATAGCAAATAAGCTACAGTCAGAAATGTCAAAAAAATTATTGAATAAAAAGAACAAAACGAGCCCCACGTGGCCTGAGTTTTCGTTTGCCTTGTCCATGAGTCCATCTTTTTTTTTTATGTTCTAATGTTATTGTTTGTCCATAGCACCCTGGAGGGGAGGAGGTACTGCTGGAACAAGCTGGGAAGGACGCAACCGAACCGTTTGAGGACGTCAGCCATAGCTCTGATGCCAGGTAATAAAAAAAATTCTGTAAAGTAAAAGCAAGCAAACAAAAAAAAAACTGGTATACAGGTGACCCAGAAACCGACGTCAACCCTCCTAGGGCTGTAAGAGCAGCTAAAAAGCTATCGATTTAACCCCAACGTATGTTCAGCGATTTTTACTAGTTTCGGAGATATTGATCATTTTAATCTGAATTTTTGTAATTTTCCCTTACGTCCATGTCACGAAAAATCATAAATTTCATGTTTTATTTCATAAGTTTTTCAGTGGTATCTTACATAGGTAATTAATTATTTTAATTAAACACAAAAACATATTATAGCTAAGAAATAAAATATGAAATAATAAGATAAAATAAAATTCGCACGAAACCTTGCGATTATTTATTTCTTATTTACCTTTATTGCACAAAAAAAGTACAAATGGCGGACTTAATGCCTATTGGCACTCTCTACTAGTCCAACCAAATCCTTTTGTCCGGGTCTGCCTAAATCTAAATGCCTAGACCAGTCGATAGGTAGTCGCATTAAGACTTAGGCCTCTTGCGTTTTTGTCCAAATGCGAATTTGGCAGAGTGAGACTTGAACTTATTACGATTTTGTCCAAAAGCGAATTCAGCTGAGTGAGACTTGAACTTAATGCGATTTTGTCCAAAAGCGAATTTCTTCTTCTTCCCCAAAATTTAATTTAACAGAGTCGACGGAGCTCCGCTTGTGCGGAGCTCCTATTTCTGGGTAGATTTGGCCCTCCGGGCCTGTTGCAAAACTGACATAACCTAAACCTACCTCATTTGTGATACTTTTGTCTATAGGCGTAACGTGTTTTAGCCTAACTGCTAATTAGGCGTATCGCGAAATGGACAAACATCTACTTAGGCTTACTGCGTTTGGGTCATATAAAATAAAAAGTTCAAACAGTTGCTCTCAAGAATGCTGGTAGATAAATGTTACTATACTATTAATGATTATTTTAATGATGCTGACCTTGACATTGAAAAATAAAAAGTGTAATTTGCAATGAACTGTAATCATGTTTTGACATTAACATTATTTTTTGTATTAGTTTAGGTTTTAAATAATTTATAATGTACTTCGTATGCCAAAAGGCGCGTCATGGAATTGCTGCATATTTTACCACATTGTCACCTGATTGTTACCTGTGATGACGAAATAAATATTCTATTCTATTCTAAGTTTTAGGCAGATCCGGGTCCAAGCTTACAAAATAATAATACTTTACGCACAAGTACTATCAAAAGATATTATTTCTCTACGTTGAAATCACAACGTTGCGACGACGCAGCGCACCGACAAAAGATCGTGTAGCATCGCTCTAAGTAGCATGTACATTCACGAGATTAAACTTTGGTACTACCCACCTTAGGTCCAAGGTCAATCTGTCATTCTACAACAATAAGGTTGAGTTTCCTAAAAGTTACAAATAACTTGACATCTCTAATGACATTGACGACTTCAAGCATATTCTTGAAATGGGTCCCAAATTAACGCTCGTGGCCGTACTATGCTCGAAAATCTAATTTAAGACCAAAATCCTAACCTCAACCGGCGCACATTCGCTGTGATTACTGGATTTTGGTGTAAGTGTAGGTAGTTTAATCATTAAAACTTACCCTAATATTACTGGTTACACGAGTTCTCATTCATATTTTTATGAAATAATGTTAAAATAACGAAATAATCAAAATGGGAACTGTCGGATTTTGGTCTTTAATTAGATTTTCGAGTATATGCCAGCGCGTCGTCAAAAGCGCAGAAGAAAGACTAAAGGCATAGAAACCGTACTAAATAAGCAGGAAATACATTATGGTTCACTTCTTTTTACTTATGGTTTTCATAGTGAGTTGGAAAGAGATGAATATATAGCTGTTCTTCCGTTATTTGGTACATCGTCACGAGTAAGGCGTGATTTGGACCTATAAGCACCTATAGTATTTGGACCTATATAAAAGGAAAGACAAATCCTTCCTATAGGAAGGACAAAGAAGTCCCTGTGTAAAACCTTGTGACAATGACGGTTAAAGAAGAAAAAACAGCCTACTTTTTGTTTAATTTTTTCTCATGTAATACGTCTAAAAAGTAGAGAAAGATTGACGACTTCAAGCATATTCTTGAAATGGGTCCCAAATTAACCCTCGTGACCTTACTAGGTCACATTAGCAAATGAATTTAAACGACACAAACACCGTCAATTTTGCCCTTAATCATGGCTGATGCCTTAATCTTGCTCATCATAATTTATTTACAAAGTATACTACAATGGGCGGTCAACCTATCAAATTCTTCCTTCCTCTAATAATATAGGTACAGTCAAATACTCTAATTGTTATGCCACTATGTAACCCTGTCATAATGACAGCGTCAAACCTCATGACAGGAATTACGCGTAAATGAATGATTAACGTTATGCGACAGGGTTTCATAGTGACATAACAATTAAAGTCGTTGTCTGTACACGTAACTAATTTATATTTTCGAGGTGCAAAGGGCATTGGGTAAATTTGTTTGAAGAATATTGTCACTTTTTTTTCAGCGGCCACGTATGATTTTTACATAGTTATTTAGAGGACCTCTAAATACACATAGATATATATAATTTATGGCGTTAAATAATATCGGAGCGGAGATTTTAAAGATTTAAGTATTCAGTTTTTAGTACAAAAGTACGCCCAAGTATGAATATTTAATTATCTCCGCTCCGATGCACTTAAGAGTATTACATTACATAACAAAATATGTTTATTTTTAATAATTTTATCATAATTTACCACTTTTACGAATGGCCGCTCACCTTGAAAATGTATGAATTTTACAAATGACAACACTTTTACCCAAACCCCTTTACTTGGCTCTTCCTGCATTTGATTTATGCGATTCCGGTGCATTCCGCAAATTAGGATACGGTTGGCGTTTTAGGTAGCTGCTCATTAGTGCTTTGTCGCATTAACGTCACGTTCGAACTGCGGGACTAATCTGTCAATGGGGTGTGTAATTACAGGTCTAGTGAATAATCCTTTCACATCGTGAAAACTCGGAACTCACGTCTACTTCCGAATGATGTTCACACACGACGACACGTCGTCTATGAATTATGGTATTATTAATTGACATGTTTGTATTAAATAAATAGAGTACTTTCGTTAGCAGTTTCAAAGGACAAACCACGAGTTTGAAGTATATCACACCGAGATGTTAAAACCACCACGATCAAATATATAGAAATCAGGTGCAGGTAAACAAGAAGAAATATAAATAAATGTTGAAAATAATTTCACAGGCTTGTCGATCTAAACGTTTCCCAGGTCTTAATGCTTTCGGCATGACTATTAAAAAGAACGGAAAACAAACTTAATCTTAATTAACAAAAATACTCTGGTATTAACCAGTCTATATCGATTATCACTCGCGATGCGACGTTCCCCCACGTTGTCTTGATGGGTACTGAGTCAGACTGAAGTAGCATGACAAATACGAACATTTCCGAGAAAATACGATGTGAAAGGGTATTTCACTACATCTGTATTTAGAACCTATGGACGCAAAGGCAGACGCTAAGCCATTAGTTAACTGACGCTGACTGACGTTAATTAATTTAGTAGGTGTGGTTTCACCCTTACCAATAGCTTCGTAAGGCCCACCATACTTCAAACAGGGAGTTTTTTGTGAGTGGGACTTTGAATCTACCGTCAAGGCAATAAAGTTCAGTTACGTTTGTTCGATAACGCCATTTTCAGTTCATGAACATAGGAAAATAAACCTTATTATTATTGCGACACAGTTCAAATTAAATTGATTTGATTATGTTCATCCTATTGCACACTGGGCCTTACGAGGATAGACCCCTTACGGCTTTCCGCCGTCTGTCTCTGAGTATGTACGCTTATATCTTTGAAAATACTCAACGGATTTTAATGCGGATTTCATCAGTAGACAGAGTGATTCAAGAGGTAGGTTTTTGTGTCTAATAAATTCTAGTGTATGTACAGTGAACAGCATAAATAAGTGATCATTTATGTGTCTTGTCGCTTTCAATCGTTTCACAATTTTGTATGACATTTCAAACACGACGTTAAAGTGACAAGGTACATAAATGATCACTTATTTATGATGTTGACTGTACGAGTGTCACATAAACCGAAGGAAAGCGAGAGATAATTTTGACCGTTATGTGTATGTGTCTGTGTCAACGTAGCTTTTAAACAGGTGAACCGATTTGAAAGCAGGTTTTCTAGCGTTTCATGAAAATCGGATAGGCCATATTTTTTTTCGTAATCGCCTTAGGGGCCAAAGTCAAGTCCTTGCTTTTGTTTGTTTTTTACTTGAATAAATTTAACAATAACTTTAACAATAACTTTAACAATAACTTTAACAAAAAGCAAGCTTTTAAAACCCGACTGTTTTCTTAACCAACTTTAAATCGTTATAAATCCTTAATGATCATTCAAAATGAAAAATGATGAAAGAAACCTATAGATGATTTTTAAATCTCTATTCAATGATACCCCACTTGTCATACTTGGTCGACCTTTTTTTTTTCATTTGCACTTTATTGCGTCTGGTTGCCGCCACATTGAATTTTGATTACTGTCATATCGCCAGTGACATTCATCAGATTAAGACAAATCGATTGACATAAGAATCATCAAAATCGGACAACGAGTTTAGTTTTTATAGTGACACAAAGGAACAAACATACATATATTTATAGGCTGTGAAACACATTGCCCTCGTCCTTCGGCAGTCGGGTAAAAAGGGGCAGAGGTGAAAATCCCTTCCGGAGACCTGGGAATGGAGGGCCCAGGTACTACCGGGCTCGCACCGGCTAAAAACACCAATGCCCCTATTACCAACTAGAATTTACACTCCCGCGGATACTACCCCAGCCAGTGCTGAAAGGCTGGAGGAGAAAGTCCTTCCTCCGTTTACTTACCCGCGGGGTTTTTCCAAAAAGGGGGATAGGAATGGCGGTTGGGATGGGGGGGACTTGTACCTATGTGAGGCGCGGAGTGGGAACCCTGACGCATGCATGCTTACAGACTACGGGCTTCCTTTCTTTTGCCCGACAATGGAAGGGTTGGATCGGAGATCTTTTTTGGACCGATTGTGTGGCTATGGATACCATCTTTATTACCCTTTTTGTGGTTGGAAATTGTACCTCAACGCAACCGTCAAAAACCCTCGACTAAACTTTGTTTTGCCATGTTTGAACGCGATTGATAGGTTCTTTTATCGTTGCCAAAAACGGTGTTAGAAAGCAAGGGCTGTGAGTGATAACCTGATAACACTGATAACTTGATATGAAATATGTAGGTATTTAAAAATAAAGTAAAAAATACTTTTTCTCAAAAATGACCGGAAATGTTGACATTCCTATCTACATATTGGTACGCGAAGTACATAGTTTACTGACAGCTCTCAAATTTACAAATAAAAAAACAAAAAACCGCCTTCAAAAAGCAAAAAATAACTTCTTTAAAATGGTAGGTAAATAGGTCAGTCCAACTGAAGTCTGCTTTTGGTTAAAATATTGTTGGACGCCGACTTCAGTTGGACTGACCTATTTACCTACCATTTTAAAGAAGTTATTTTTTGCTTTTTGAAGGCGGTTTTTTGTTTTTTTAAACATTTATTTTATTTTATACTTTTTAGTGATCCTATTTATGCTGTTACGTAGCTCCACTTCTAAATATTAATAAGAAACTATAGAACATTTCAAGCTCGCCGCAGACAACGCCGCGGGAATTTCATAGTCATATTTAAACCTAAATGTGCTTTGTCATAGTCGCTCAACTTTCTTTATCGAAATATCTTATCGCCACCCTTGAAATAGGTACCGTTAAGGAGTTCCGGTGGCCATCTGTGGTCTTCATCATCAGTTCCACTTCACCATATAGTACTTTTCAAAAGCAAAAGCATGAGTTACAGTGAAAAATACCAAAATCGCTATAGGTGTGCCTATAATATTTGAGGAGTTCTCTTGATTTCTCCATGATCCCATCATCAGATCCTGACGTGGTGACAATGGGACCAACTAGAAAGTATACCCAGTCGAACAACGAAAAAATTTTTCAAATCGGTCCAGTGGTCTTCGAGTCATCGGGGAACATACATAAAAAAAAAAAAAAAAAAAGTATCCCGACGAATTGAGAACCTCCTCCTTTTTTAAAAGTCGGTTAAAAAAACATTGCGTGCTCGCTACACAAGCCCGCAATGTTGCATACAAATTCCATTACTATCTACCTTGTAACTTTTTAAAAAGTGGAAAGGGCCATAATATAATGGGGGCCCAAGTCTTATACATCCAAATTTTACTCGAAACATAACTTTTTTATTTGTGCCTGGAATAGCTTATGTTTTTTTAAAAACAAGAATTGCGTTTCTCCTTGTCATAAACAAAAAGGCGGTAAGGAGTGATGGTTTTTTCACATGAAGTTTCTGTTTGTATGCAATTCAAAAAATGAGTTCAAGCGATGAAGATTTGACTCCAACACAATTTTTTTCTTGCGATTTTTGAGAAAAGCACTATATTTGCCTCGGCAGGAACAGCAATGGCGGGCTTCGTATTTTTAAACGGACTCGCAAGCTCGTCCGTTTAATCCAATGCTCGGCCCACAATTGCCTACTTCCATGCCTAGGCAATAATGTACTATTCATTTATGCTGCGTACTTTATTTTTCTTCCTCTTTTGGTATTCTGTTAAAAAAACCCACCCTAGTTGGGCCATTTATGAGATATCGGCTCTAAAAAAAGGGTCCATTATTATATCTATCTAATAATTATGTCTTATACCTCCTTCCTTCCGCAGGTCGTTAATGAAGAAATACAAGATTGGCGAGTTGGTGGAGGCCGACCGGACGTCGACAAAGAACGCATACTCGCCGCAGTGGAACAACGATCAACCCCAGGAGCAGGGCAAGTGCGTGGTCTCGTAGTCGTACTACAACACCGCACCCACACCGCTAAGTTTCACCAATCTACCATAAATGTAGTTCCAAACACATCACAACTTTTGGCTTCAAGTAGTCTTAAATAGTAGGAAACATGCGTATTTTTATAGTCGGACTACAACACTTAAGTCAACGCATAGTAGTTTAAAAACAGTAAGAAAGTGCGTCGCATAGTCAGACTACAACACTAAAGTCATTTACATATCGCAATTGAGCGCTAATAAAAACGCTACATCACATAATGTAAGCATAAAAGTTTGAAAACAGTAAGCAAATGTGTACTCTTGTAGTCGGACTACAACACTAAAGTCATATAGGCATACAGTTTAAAAACCGTAAGATTGCGCGTCGTATAGTCTGACTACAACACTAAAGTCATGTACATATCGCAATTGAGCGCTTATATAATTTACGCTATAATATAATAATGTATGCATAAAAGTTTGAAAAAGTAAGTAAATGTGAATTCTTGTACTCGGACTACAACACTAAAGTCATTTACATCAAATCTATGCATTATTATAGTTTAAAAACAGTATGAAAGTGCATACTCGTATCATACTACAACGCTTAAGTCATCTACATTTCACTAATGAGCGCTTATTTACATTATATCAAATCATTTACGCATAATAGTTAGTAGTTTAATAACAGTAGAACAATTGCGTCCTTCTAAAGTCTCATTATAACACTAAACTCATCGCATTACATAACTGATATTCTTTTATAAAACTTCATACTAAGAAACATGTCTGCTACAACCACATCTCCGCAAGCAAGATGTTTCGAACTATTATACATTTTTTATCTACACTCATATCATAAGTCCTCTATTATGCGTTCAAGACCCGTAGGCAATGACCAGCATTACCTGTGGTAGTAGGCGACAGCGATGACAGCTGTTAATTTTGGAGATGATGCGTTGAAGATGTTCCAAATTTGGATCTCATTACCTTACAATATTCGATAACGTAATTTCAAAATTAAGGTAAGGTAATGCTGGTCATTTGCCTTCCGGCTTCTGAACCCATCTTAGAGTACTTATTATATGTGTGTAGATAAAGTATTGTACGAGACTCTGCGTAATTAGCATTACAACACTCGTGTGATCTATTATGAAACTCTCCTTGCGGCTCGTTTCATTAACCACACTCATGTTGTAATGCCTGTCATTACGCAACCGTCACGTAAACTACAATTATTGAATCCAAATATTGAATTATACTGATGGTTTTACCAACTCGAATTTAGACCAATGATTGTTAGATCTAAAAAAGCTACAAAAAAATATAATGTTACTATTTTAATTCGTTTCTATATTATCACAAATATATATTAGAACTAGTTTTAGCAGATGTCCTTTTCTAGCGGGTCCAATATGAGAGAGAAGGACACAGGGTAAACTGCAAGTAATATTAGTTGTTACCAACTTGAAAAATCACAAGGTTGAATCTAAATTACATTTTCATTCAAACTATAGTAAGGTTTATATTTATGCGACAGTTTGACAGATGAAAATGCACATATGTTACCACATAATGAGCAATGCTGAGGGGATATTTATTATTATTATTATTTTCTCAAGGGTTAGCTGGAAGAGATCCCTTAAAGGGATAAGTTCGCCTTTGGACATATTTTTATATTAATTGTATTGTTTTGGTTTTTCTTTTGTACAATAAAGGGTTTCCATACATACATACATATTAAAAAAGGGTACGGGTTGGGATACTTAATAGATATATTGTTCGTTATTTTAATTTATATTTTAATGAGTAGCCGCGAATATTTTTGTTGTGAATATGTATAATAAAACTTATACCTCCTTATATATATAAAACTAGCGAACGCCCGCGACTGACGCGTAGAATTAGTTTCCCGCTACTCCCCCTATTTTAACCCTTTAGGGTAGAGGTCCCCAAACTTTTATTCTCATAGTGATTTTTTTTACCTCCCCTACACGTGACCCGGGGATATATTTTTTATATAGGGTGTCCCTGTCTATAAGTTGTGTCAACTTCGTAAGTCCCAACCTAAACTAAAAAATAGATCTGTCGGAAACTATATGTAGTACATACGGGGTTGACTGACAACCCTCTTAGCTCCCCTAATTTAGGACGCCGACCCAATTCCGCGTCGACCAACTAACCTAGATCCTCAATGGCTTAAATATATTTGGTTGACAGAGGTCTTGTTTATTAAGTGGTTATCCGGCTATTTGTTAATGTCATTGAAATGCATTGTTTTAAAATGAAACGTCATTTTATTATCTCTCACTGTACATAACGGTCGTATTGCAATTTCAAAGTTGAAGATTTTGGTGTGTTATATTTTTATTGATTTTTATTTACTAACCATTTCACCATATTTTTTAATTCTCTTGTCATTAACCGTATTGTGGCATAACTTACTTATAATTGCATTTAAAAGTGACGCTCCTTTTTTAATTCCTCCGCCGGTGAATGCAAAGTATTGAGGTTATGTCTAAGAATCATTAGATCATTAAGAAAAACCGGCCAAGTGCGAGTTGAACTCGCGTGGAAAGGGTGCCGTACATACGTTTTTTTTTAAATATAATTCTTATAGGTTTTCCGGTAATCTACAAGCAATGAACTATATTTTGTACTTTTTCAAAAAATTTAGGCTCAGTTTTTCGGAGAATGGTCAATTTTTGTCTTCTTTCATGAATAAAATCAAACCTATTTATTACATCATCCTACCAAAGGGCATTGGGTAAATTTGTTTGAAGAATATTGTCATTTTTTTTTTCAGCGGCCATCGATGATTTTTACCTAGTTATTTAGAGGACCTCTAAATACACATAGATATATATAATTTATGGCGTTAAATAATATCGGAGCTGAGATTTTAAAGATTTAAGTATTCAGTTTTTAGTACAAAAGTACGCCCAAGTATGAATATTTAAATATCTCGGCTCCGATGCACTTATTATTACACTACATAACAAAATATGTTTATTTTTAATAATTATATCGTAATTTACCACTTTTACGAATGACCGCACACCTTGAAAATGTATGAATTTTACAAATGACAACACTTTTACCCAAACCCCTTTCACCTGATTTGGTCCAGTAGTTTCGGAGCCAATTTGGCTGTGACAGACGGACGGACAGACAGACGCACGAGTGATCCTATAATGGTATCGCTTTTTTAAAAAAAAAATTGTACGGTACCCTAAAAAGCTTGGCACGATTGGTTTATTTAACCCGTTCACCGCCCGTATTGCACACCTGGTTTTAGTCAAGTAGTGGTTTTAGTTGTCGTGAGCTGACGCACGGTCGCGTCAAGCTCTTATGTCAATTCCATACATTCTGACAGTTTTCCAAAATTGGTTACGTCAGTGTTAATAGTCTTTTCTGGACTGTCAACTGGCCGAGTTTCTAATCTTTTTTTTAACGCTTAATCGTTTGTGTAGCAATATAATCAGAGCTTCAGATGTTATTACATTGTGGAAGAAATAGTTATTGTTAAAAGTGTTTTACTTACGGCCACGGACGTTAATTTGTGGCCTATTTCAACAAAAATATGCTTGAAGTCGCCAGTGTCATTAGTGATGCCAAGTCGTTTGTAACTAACGGGAAAGTCAACCTTATTGTTGTAGAATGTCAGATTGACTTTGGACCTAAAGGGGCCAAAGGACAATGCCAGATCTTGGCTTAAAACACTTATACGCGGATACGAAGGATGTTGATATGAGCTGTTTTGTATGAGATTTAACCTCCTAAGACCCACCATACAACGAAATTTGCCAAAGGAAAATTAACCTATTACGATTGCAATAAAGTCAATTTTCTATTTTAATTGTCAGTCATAAAAACAAGGGAAATTCTACTTTATCTCCTTCGCAATAGATCTTTATTGCAATGGCCGTATTATGTACATTTTTTTGTACGCGGGGTCTTACGAGGTTAAATTCAGTTTTATTACTTACACATTTAGGGAACTTATACTAAAAATAGAGTCATTTAAAGTCTGTTCCTATTCAGACTGCCAATGACAATAACAAGTATACCTGACTGTAATTGTCTTTAGATAGAGGATGAAATAGTAATGAGAATAATGTTGCCTCTAATTAGTTTATTAAAAAAAAAAGTTTAAAAAAACAAAAACCCGCCTTCTAAAAGCAAAAAATTGAGAACGAATTGAGAACCTCCTCCTTTTTTTGAAGTCGGTTAAAAAGGTTGAATATATATTCATCATCATCATCGTGTTATTGCGCTGGGTGCGACAGAGACGAAAACCTCACTTATCAAACAAATCTATCAAACCTCACTACATTTCCAATGTCAGAAATAGTTCGAAAAAATATCTTTATGACAAGACTCTGTCAGTGTAATAGTATTTTCAGCGAATGTGCTTTTCAACAAAAAATACAATATTAAATAGAGATTACTACCTTAAAATGGACACGAAGACAATGATAAAGTGTATAAATAAATAATATGACTAGGCTCAACCTTCAAAAGTACGCGAATATGGAGTTATAATGGTAAATTGATTTGTTTATAAAAGTGACGGAACGAATAGGAACAGACTTTATTGAGATACTTTGTAAATAAGACATCTTGCGAGTAATGTGTTGTTACGATTATTTATAAAATATTACTTTTTAGACAAGTTCTTCAGAAAAACTAACACCACAGCATTGTTTTAAATATTTATCTACATCAAATAAACCCAATACTATAATTATCCGTCACAATTTTATCTTAGGCCCAAGCTTCTAAGGAGACCTGGCATTGTTCTTTAAGTTCTTGACTGTACCTATATAATTGATGGCCGTATTAATAAACTCATCTTGGCCGAGATGCCCATCTCGAGAGACGTCAAAGTAAACGTTAACCCATAGAAAGCTGTCATTTTTCACGTGTCTTGTGATTGGCATCTCAACCAAGGTGAGTTTTTTAACCTTTTGAACGCCATACGTCGAATACGAAATGTGCCACCCACACGCCAAACATGTTTGCTATGCTATGCAAATTACACGTTATTGCTACCAAACAAAGTCTCTTTTAATCTTGAACTCTTGTCGGCTGTAGCCGACGTGGCGTCAGTGGCACGACTTTTAGTTGACGGCTAGAGCCGACTGTGGCGTTGAAAAGGTTAATACGTTTTAATAAACTAATCTCAACTCTAATGCTCGTCTCGAGATGCGTCAAAAATGACAGTGTTCTATGGTTTGACGTTTACTTTGACGTATCTTGTGACCGGCATCTCGGCCAAGATGAGTTTATTAATACCGCCGCCGGCAAGCAAGCGATTAGCTATCGACTATTTTCTCGCTCACGAAACGAACAAAGGCGTATGCCTTCCAAGTCAATAAAAGATAAATATTAATAGTTGATCGCTGGCTGTTCACAAGGCCGGTGAGAACTCTTCGCTTATCTAAACAAAATATATATATCAATAAAAGAGACACGTATATTAATAGTTGATCGCTGTCCCACTCATTGTGGTTGGACAAGTGCCTTAATAATCGAGAAACATTATGTGAAATAACGCGGTATGATTTACTTTGAGAACGTCGTATGGCGTTATTATGAAACCGCGATTAGTTTGGGATCGGAATAGCTGTCAATTTATATGCACTTTGACGTAAGTATATGGTACAACTGTCACCTGTAAATTACAGGCTGTAATCCCTTTCTGATCGCGGTTAGGTAATATGTGGCGTTTACTAAAATAGGTTTATTGTACGTTTATGAATACGGGGTATCTCGAATGCGCATCACATGGATCTGTATAGAATATATTTAACTTAATAAAAACTTTTGCTCATTTTGCTGTACTTATTCCATAAACTGTGATTAATGTGTTACTTATGTTTTACTGCAGCTCTTAGAATATAATATTATATGATAGTTGTAGAGATCGTGCTTATGATTCGCCCTCCTACTAAAAAAGGCGCATCTACTATATGAATTGTATTGCAATTCCAACCTTGTTATAACCTTTGAGAGTTTAATATGCTTCTATGAATTAACGGCACATGCGCCTTTTCTCCGTACGAGGGCTCGGTAGATAATCACATAACATGTCTAATCATTGAAATACATAGAATTTCATCTTAGCCCTCAGGGTCAACATACCGTTGGTGATACTGCAATACCACGTAACTTACAAATTCAATTAGTTGCAAAATGTACCTTACTGACTTATATATTAAGGTGTACATACATACATAAACTTACGCCTTTATTCCCAGTTTGGGGTAGGCAGAGCTACAGAATTGCCAACAACTCTAAAAGCTTGTTGATAATTCTGTAACCACATTTTGCATAATCAGGCTAAGATGTTTACCAGTGTATTAGTGACGGGTTGCAAGCCCATCGCCTAACAGTACTACAAGCCTTTATTCCCTTAGTCGACTCTTACGACATCCACGGGAAGACATGGAGCACTGGCACTATTCTAAGCCGGCAACCACACAGCTATATACTAAGGTGTGTTTTGCAACTTATTAATTTGTTGGTTACGCTGAATTGCATCACCGACGATACGTTACGTTAGTATTACTACATATTATGTATAAAGGCGTTTTCATGAAAAGTATGTGATTTAATTTTTTATCTACACTCATATCATAAGTCCTCTATTATGCGTTCAAAACCCGTAGGCAATGACCAGCATTACCTGTGGTAGAAGGTGACAGCGATGACAGCTGTCACTTTAGGAAGATGTTCCAAATTTGGATCTCATTGCACAATTCGATAATGTAATTTCAAAATTACGTTACAGTTGTCATCGCTGTCACCTACTACCACAGGTAAGGTAATGCTGGTCATTTGTCTTTCGGCTTCTGAACCCATCTTAGAGTACTTATAATATGTGTGTAGATAAAGTATTGTACGAGACTCTGCGTAATAAACATTACGCAACCGTCACGTAAACTACTATTTCTTTTGTTTTTTTTTTTACTCTTATATACAGGTGACTTTAAATTGGTACTACAAAACACTTCATTGTGGCTCAGTTAGTGATGAATTGTGTATTACATTAACTCAATTGGTTAAATTAGCCCTTTAGTTATCGTTAATTTGAATAAAACTAATAATTAAAATTCTAAAGGGTAGTTACCCTACATTTTTTGACGACGCGCTGGCCTTGTTGGTAGTGACCCTGCCTACGAAGCTAGCGTTCCTGGGTTCAAATTCCGGTAATGGCAGATATTTGTGTTTTAACAAAAAAAAATACATTCCTTATTAAATATGTGTTGTTAACTAAGAAATTCAAATTCTAAAATAAATTCTCTAATTGGTGGAATATTTTTGTGACAATCAAGATACAAAGCTGTAGGTGACAAACTTAAGTAAATGACCTCTTGCACGTAGTTGTAACAAATCTGTATAGACCGTTCGACATTATATATTTGGAATTTGACGTAGAGTTCGTATTAGTTTTGTACACAACTACATGCAAGAGGTCATTTAAGGTCTGTTAATTCTTACTGGTCTTATATAGTAAACAACTTTATAACCTCAAAATGAACCTTTTTTTGGCTAAAACAGCTCTTTTGTCGTAAATAAAGTAAACTGAATAAACATTTTGGACATCACTTGGCCTTTTTTTTTTTGGCTTTTTCTGTGATTGCTTTATTTTGTTTAAAATAGCGGTTTTAGCCTAAAAAGGATCATTTTGAGGTTAGAAAGTTGTTTACTATATAAGACAAGTAAGAATGAACAGACCTTACTTATATGTATGTATGTATATGTACGTTTTTCACCTATATGTATAAAGACGGGTCAAAAACAAAACCTGTTTTATTTGAAGTCGGTTAATGCACAATCTCGTCAGTTTTTTGTCCCCGTCAACTAACGTTCTGTCACGTCATGGACGCAACGACCTTTGTTGTATTGACTGTTCTATTATTAGACGTTAGGAGTTACTTGAGTTTATTCTGACGGTGAAACGCGTTGTTCGCTTGTTAATTACTATAAATAGACTCGCAACTGCAACTGTACCGTTGCTGCAACAGAAACGAGTAAGTTTCCACAATATTCATGACTTACACAGCTTCAATAAAAGCTGATTCATGTAACAAACAGTCGGGTTTTTTTTTAATAACCAAGATATAAGCCAACAGAGATTTCCTATCTCTTTCCAGCAAAAACAGAATTTTAATTTATATGGCCGACGCGTTACATGACGTCACAGTGCATATCGGATCTCTGTCTAATCGCTGTCTAGCAGTTTAAAATGCTTGTATCATCCGTATTTCTTGGCCGATTTGAATTTTAATTTCACTTTTACGGTATATTCATATTTTGTTGAGAAATGCGATTTAAAAAATCCATGCATTGTGGGCATAATATAACCGGTGAAGTTACTAGCATAGAGGCATTCCATCTTAGTTCTCAGGGTTGGCAACGCATTTGCAGTCTTGGGAATGCAAAAGTCTATGAGTCAAATCCCTCTCATCAGGTAAGAAAATATCAATTGAAAATATTGAAATTAGTAATGTTGCGAGAATATGTCGAAAGTCTGTTAAATTTACTAACGATATCATTACAAATTGAGTTCGAGTCTAAATGTGTACAGGTCTAGTGAATAAACCATTCACATCATGAAAACTCGTAACTCACGTCTACTTCCGAATGATGCCGACGTGTCTATGAATTATTGAATTATTAAGTGACATGTTTGAATTAAATAAATAGAGTACTTTTGTTATCAGTGTCAAATGTCAAACCACGAGTTTGAAGTATATAACACCAAGATGTTAAAACCACGACGATCAAATATATAGAAATTAGGTGAAGGTAAACAAGAAGATATATGAATAAATGTTGAAAATAATTTCACAGGCTTGTCGATCTTAACGTTTCCCAGGACTTAATGCTTTCGGCATGACTATTAAAAAGAACTGAAAACAAACTTAATCTTAATTAACAAAAAAAAACCTCTGGTATTAACCACTCTATATCGATTATCACTCTCGCGATGCGACGTTCCCCCACGTTGTCTTGATGGGTACTGAGTCAGACTGAAGTAGCATGACAAATACGAACATTTACGAGAAAATACGATGGGAAAGGATATGTCACTACATCTGTAAATACAACTCGCCTACGCCGACAGATTAAACCGTCACAGTAAACTCGTCTTTATTTCCCTTCTGAGGTGAACAAATTTCTAACCTAAAACTGTTTGTCAACAGTTCAATAAACAAAATATCGTTTATACTTTGGAAAAAACTCGAATCTGGTATTTCGAGATGTATGAGTTTGAATTTAATTTTCTTCACGTTTAAGTTTAAAATCGTACGTCACGAAATATGAGATACGAGGTTTTTTCAAAGCAATGACGTTATGTAGCCGTTCAAATCAAAAAGGCCATTATATCAGCTCGCGGTGATGCTTTTCTAAATCTTGTAACTATACAAAAAATAAGGTAACAGTTATAAGAACGGCGTAACCGCCCGACGCAATAAGCGCCCTTTTGAGTTGGACGGCCACATATATGTGAGAGTTTTTTAGTCATTTAATTTATTAGTTGGTTACATAATGAACGCGCGCTATAATGAAAGTCGTAACATTGAGGAGGGAGAGGGAGGGGTTGTCGACATTAGTCTGATAGTTAATTTATAGGTTAGAAAATTTATTTACCACAAAAAAAAGTAAGGATGAACTTGGTTACCTTCTCATCACATAGCTTAAATATTTTATCTACATCAATGTCATAACTTCCCTATAAATCTTCAGAAACGATAAGCAAATGGCCTATATTAAGAAACTGGTATTTGAGGTTGTATGTCATTAAAGTATCGGTTATCGATGTGGTTGCATTACGATACGGGGCAACCACGGATACAGGTTTCTCACATATTGAAGAAAACTTAGGATATGTATGTAGATAAAGTTATGTATGCGACTGTACACATAATAAGGCATTAAAACACTTGTGTGTTAATGCCTCTCATTATGCACCAGTCACATAAAATACTATTAATATGGATTTTATGGGATTGACATAAGATTTGAAACCGTGGCTTATGTCGATTTCATTAAAAAATCCATAATATAATACTTTTATGGTACAGCATTATAGCATCGCATTGCGTAGTGTCATAATATCATAAAACCGTGCACAAATTGTAATCACGTAGTTAGTACTGTTGGTGCTTTGTTATGTATCTATTTTAAAACTGTAATCGTTTGAATAAACGTATGTTATAGAACCGAGTTTTTATAATCGCACCTAGTTTAGTTCCTGTAGTTTAATTATGAATTTTGTTATTATTAAATAGTTATTTTGCGGTTTTTTGAGACTGTCTATCTAAACTTGTGAAATACTGAGTGTGAAGTCCGAAGGATTGTTTATTGTTTAAAAAGTCACTGGGACATAATATTTATATGATAATCATTTTTTATAGTATATTCTTTATTATACATATTGTTATGTATATGTTTGTGTATATGTACCAAAAAAAAACTATTATACTAAAAATGACACTTTGTCAAGTTTTGACGTCTATAAACGTCATCCACTGGAGTGCTAGTGAAAAAGGGTATAAGTCGCCTTAACTCGTACTAAAAAAGGTATATATATATATATATAAACATATTATTATAGACTTAAACCCTTTTTCACCTGGTCTTCGGGATAGTTATACTATTTTTCACTAGGACCCCAGCATTATGATTAAAAAGCTATTGAGATATGTTTCTATATGTATTCTTATTTGAGTTATTATTTTAAACTCAAATTTATAAAATAGTTTTTTTTAATATTGTTTTACCTAAGTGCACTTTTCACAATAATTTTATTTATTTGGTTATTTGTTTTATATATTTTACACAGATCCATGTTTTGTTGCTTAATTATGTGTTTAATTTTATTATTTTTGAATGTAGATATTTAGTAGAACTTATATCGCAGCTTCTAAAACACCTTACTGCCTTGTCACTTTAACCTCATGTTTGAATTACTGCACTGATCTGTCAAAGCCCTTAAAGCGACAAGGTACAAAAGCGTACATCTATACCGGCTGACTCCTAAGTCGTGTACAATATGTTTTTCTGGCTCTTTACCGTTAGTTAAAGCACTCGTACGCAACACTATGCAAGAGATTCTGAAATTATGTAATTTTTTCTAATAATTAATTTAAAAAAAAACTGAGTGTCATGGTTACCCTACTTCTTACGTTGAACTGTCAGACTCGTAAATAAGGGTGCGTACACATAGCGATCCGAATTACAGGTCCGTTATTTGATGGCGTATGTGTGTTGTTGTATGAGCGAGTTCACACAAAACAGTATTCTGGATCCAGTAAAAAAAGAAGATTACAAGGTGAAAGGATCCTGTAAAAACGGACGTTCTATGTGTGCAGTCAACAGCATAAATAAGTGATCATTTATGTACCTTGTCACTTTAACGTCGTGTTTGAAATGTCATACAAAATAGTGAAATACAAAATGATCACTTATTTATGCTGTTGACTGTACGCGCCCTAACTCGTCTAGTAGAATAGGGTGACCAGACGTTTGGTAATTGTTACTTTTTAAAGAAATTAAGTTTTACTTCAACAAAGTTTAATTGTTGGTTTTTTGGAGTTAATGCACTGAATTCGCCTTTACTGCGTTAGAAAGCATAATTTCGGTTCACGACTTAGGAATCACCCTGTATAAGTTCGACTGTCACTGCCAGATCAATACAGCATTAACTCAAAATAAGACTACATTTTAAAATCGACTCTATTACATTTCCTATGAGCTTGAAACGAAACAAGCTAGTTTTTTGAAATGATACTGTGTTGATCTGGCAGTGCGGCGCACCTTCAGAACAATAGTGACCTAATTGAGAAATTTTAAATTTCGAGTTAGGACTCTATGATAATAACTTTATGACTCGAAGTTTTAAAGCACAAATTTTGAATTAGGTCATTATTGTTCTAAAGGTGCGAATGACGAGTAAATGCATCTCGAATTAAGGCCCAATTTCATTGATGATGATCTGCGACCGGTAACATTATATCGTCGGTGAAACTGCAAAACCGCGTAACCAACAAATTTACTATAGATCAAAATAAACCTTAACATCTTAGAAAAAAGGTGCAGTTTGCTTCTCATTAAAAATGTTACTTACGCGGTTTTGCAGTTTCACCGACGATATGTCACTTTGACGTCAAACGTAATGACTAATATGGATAAGTCTGTATTGTTAAAAATAAAACCATAATTGTTAAAAACTTACTGAATTTAATGTGTTATAGTAAATTATCATATTTTCTTCTATGTTTAATATTGTCAAACGATTCTTTTTAACATTGAGGATCCATTCTACATACATACAAAAAAAAAACATCGTTTATGACATGTTAAAACCTCGATAGTAAAACTGCATACATTTTTAATGTATGAATTGTTGACGAAATTTAAATAGAATCTTATCCATGTTATATTTTCGTCGAAAATTGCTACCGGTCGCTGATTATGATTATTCATTGATGACAGCCCGCATGCTTGTAGAAATCCATTGACGGGTTGTTTTAACGTTATTGCGCTGGAAGGTATGGCAGCGACGCAATGTACAGCTAAATTCTGGCTATTGACCAATAAAACTGAGCGTTTAGCAATAATATCCGAAGACGGCCAATGAAAGACACTGGAATACGCCGTACAGCACGAAACAATTAATATAAAGCGCGGATAAAGCAAAAATAGACTCTCTGCCAACAGCATAAGGGCTTCGACGCGCGCCAGATTAATTGTGTCGTGCTGTAACTATTTAAGCGTAGCAAAAAAGAGGGCGAATATTCATCAGAGTACATATACGTACTATCGCGATCGTTAATTTGTGACCCATTTCAAGAAAAATAGGCTTGAAGTCGTCAATGTCATTAGAGATGCCAAATCATTTGTAACTTATAGGAGACTCAACCTTATTGTTGTAAAATGTCAGAATGACTTTGGACTTAACGTGGGTCCCAAATTAAAGTTCGTGACTGTACATTAATATATATATATACAGGAGATAATTTTATAAACTGTGATTTGGTGAAACAATCGATATAATCTGGCACGGCGCTAGATAAGATTAATTGGGTAAGTTGAACGTGATTGTGTGAATCGATTTTATTGCGATAAATAACGCAGGTTTTTAGGGTTCAGTATCCATAGTGTGGCGACCCTATTTGATAGTTAAGAAGGCCGTTAACTGCATAGTAATAGTGCAAGTATTTTAAAGGATAGTGGGCAAAATACACCCAGCTCCGCCAGCTATATATTGAATATAACTCGAAACATCTAACAAAAATAAGCATTTTTAATTACGACGCATCAAAAAATATGCCTGGGGTCTCATTACTTTAAACTGTGTAGGTATCACTGATAGTGTATTGTATAAAGAGATAGATATCGCACTAGCGTGCAGAAAGTGATGCTCTCAAAATCAGTCAATTGTTTTCGAGCCTGGCACGATATGAAGAGAATATCCACAGACCAGTAGGCCTTTCGCGTAACTCACTCGCAATCGCGATCGGCTTCAAAACAAAACAATTGACAACATTTCAAAAAAAAAAGCAATTTGGTTTTTTCGCGTTTATTATAGCTGTTTAAAAATTAGACTACTCGTGTTTCTCGGTTTTTCTTTATTTAACTTAAATTCGTCGTTAATAATTTATTAAAGAAATAGTCATTAAAAAGATCGTATATACAAAGTTAGGAATACTGATGTCGTGATCTTAGCATGATTTAAAATTAAAAAGGTAACTTTCAACAGAAACAGAACTGACTGTCATGTCATGTCACTTGTCAACCATAACAACTGTAACAACATGAATTCGTCGACTTTGGGCAGATTGCGGCTATCCGCTTTTACAAATCCGTTAGTCACTTTCATTTTTAATAGCGTATATCAAAACAATAGTATTACGAGAATCGAAAGCGTGTCGTTAGAATCAAGTAATCCGTCAGACATATGAAAAATGGACATGATAGTGGTATATTTTTTTCAATTCCTATGGTAATAAATGGACTAAGGGCACTATAAGTGTATTCCTAACATTCACAATCCAACTTTTTTACTGTAATTCCCAAATATAAAAAAAAACTACTGCATAAAAAAAAACCAAAAATATTTTTACTGTAATCAGCAGTATAAATTCTACAAACGTTATTTTATTTTACTACTTTAGCAGATATGAATTGTTGTCAATTGGTTTCATTTTGTATGCAGACAAGGCTTCGATTTTCAAAATGAACACGATTGTGATTGAGAGTGTTGTTACGCGAAAGGCCTGCTGCTCTCTTCTTAGATTCAATAATAATAGATCGTAATGATAATTATAATTAAACACTGTTAAATAGATTTTTTGGTTTATAACGTTAGTATTGAGTTTATTTTATTAAAAAAAGGTTTAATATGTTATGCTTGTTTAATAATGCTCAGTAAGTTAAACAAATTCGACTTTAAATAAATAGAGAACCCACGGACAGAATTTGATGCACATTGGTACGGAAGTACATAGCTTTGATACCTTCCAAACAAAAGTAGTCTCAGCTGTGGCGGACTTGGATGTGCCGTCCAAACATTTTTGCCCACTATCCTCTAATGTGGTTACCCATAGAGTATAGAATACTTCGACTAATATATTGCAGTTAGCCTGTCTGCCTTCATTGTCCGACCGTCTGTCAGTCCAAGCTTATAATAGTATATAATTTATCTCTGTTTAAAACACTTTCATTATAAGCAGAGGTCGGACAATTTGGCGTCATCACTCGCAATAATGTGGACGTGATTCCAAAAGATTTTAATTATAATAGTTAATTAAATTAAACGAATTGATTTCTTACCTGAAATTTAATTTTTATCCTTTGCAGGACAGTAATAAATAAATAATACAAAGGCTTGAGGAGTGGCCATTTATATTAAGTTTGCTCCATTAACATACGTGGATTGCGAAAGGAGATTTTCACCTCATAAGTTTATTTTAGCCGTGAAAAAGAATAAACTAACCACGGAAAAGTTATAAAAACTACTGTTTATTTGCTTTAATAAATCTACACAATAACAAGTCTTTGTATTATTTATTTATTTCTTGCAAAGGATCAAAATTATTTTTCGGGTAAGTAATCAATTAACGTAATTTAATTTGTTTAATTAAATTCTGTGGAGTCATGTCCACATTATTGCGAGTAATGACGCCCACTTGCCGATCTCTGAGAATGTAAAAACTGTTTTAACCTCGTAAGGTCCAATGTGCAATAGGAACATAATCAAGGCAATTTAATTTGAACTGTGTCGCAATGGGAATAAGGTTTATTTTTCCATCTTAATAAACTGAAAATGGCATTATCGAACAAACGTAATTGAACTTTATTGCCTTGATGTTAGATTCAAAGTCCCACTCACAAAAATCTCCCTGCTTGTAGTATGGTGGGTGGGTGTGGGTGGTTACGAGGTTAAAATTTTGTATAGACGGCTAAGGCAAGATAGGGAAAGATTCACAGAAACTGTTCAGTTCTTTGCCAGTGTCATTAACGTTTATAACCAGAGGTCGGAATAGGCAGTGCCTATTTGCCTAAACTTCGCGGAAGGACTTAACTAAGAGTGGTTACAACCACCAAAAATAATGATTTATTTTTATTGAATGCGGGATTTCCGGGTTTTTTTTATTAATACATAAATGTGGAAATTTATACTATAACTCAATATCATATGTTAAAAACATTTATTGCATACAATTTTACATGATAAAATGACATATTCTGATTTATTTCTAACGTAAATAAACTAACAAAGTATTTCGTAATATATAATATTTTATCTCATAGTAGTAATTATGATTGTAATTATGTTATTGATGATTCAGATTGAAACATGTTTTTGTTATTGATGATCATGTAAAATTGTATACAATAAATGTTCTTAACATGTGGTATTGAGTTTTAGTATCAATTTCCACATTTATGTATTATTAAAAAAATCCCAGAAATCCCGCATTCATTAAAAATATATCATTATTTTTGGTGGTTGTAACCACTCTTAGTTACGTCCTCCCGCGAAGTTTAGGCAAATAGGCACTGCCTATTCCGACCTCTGTTTATAACGCCTTATGTCGAATACAAAATGTGTCAATCACACGCTAAACATGTTTGCTATGCTATGCAAATTACAAATTATTAGGGAATATACATGTGGATTTTTTAACTCGCATTTGTCAATAAATATATAAAAATATCGTAAAACAAAAGTGAAACTCAAATTAGAATTGGCGAAGATATATTTTAACCTTTTGAACGCCATACGTCGAATACAAAATGTGCCACCCACACGCCAAACATGTTTGCTATGATATGCAAATTACACCTTATTGCTACCAAACAAAGTCTCTTTTAATCTTGAACTCTTGTCGGCTGTAGCCGACGTGGCGTCAGTGGCACGACTTTTAGTTGACGGCCGGAGCCGACTGTGGCGTTGAAAAGGTTAAACTGCGAATTAGACAGCGATTAGACACAGAGATCCGATATGCACTGTGACATCATGTATCAGGTCGGCCAGCTAGAAATAAATCTGTTGGTTTATATCTTGGTTATTTTTATAACTATTCAACCAATGTATTTTCTCAATTGTTTGTTACATGAATTAGCATTTATTTATACTCTGAAAAAAGACATGCTTATTCCCTATTGATACGAAACAAGTCTCTTTTAATCTTGGACTTGTGTCGGCTGTAGCCGTCGTGGCGTCAGTGGCACGACTATCAGTTGACCGTACGCCACGAAAGTCAACTTGTGACCCATTTAAAAAAAGTAGGCTTGGTGTCGTCAATGTCATTAGAGATACCAAATCATTTGTAACTTGTAGGAAACTCAACCTTGTTTTTGTAGAATGTCAGATTGACTTTGGACTGTACGAGTATCATGACTTACAAAGGATAGCGGGCAAAAATGTTTGGACGGCACACCCAAGTCCGCCACAGCTTATACCTTTTGTTTGGAAGGTATCAAAGTACTTCCGTACCAATGTGCATCAAACTCTGTCCATGGGTTCTCTATTTATTTAAAGTCGAATGGGTTTAACTTACTGAGCATTATTAAACCTTTTTTTTAACAAAATAAACTCAATAATAACGTTATAAACCAAAAAATCTATTTAACAGTGTTTATTTATCATTACGATCTATTATTATTGAGTCCAAGAAGAGAGCTGGTCTGTGGATATTCTCTTCTTATCTTGCCAGGCTCAAAAACAATTGACTGATTTTTAGAGCATCATTTTCTGCACGCTAGTGCGATATCTATCTCTTTATACAATACACTATCAGTGATACTACACAGTTTTATGTAATGAGACCCCAGGGATATTTTTTAATACGTCATAATTAAAAATGCTTATTTTTGTTAGATGTTTCGAGTTATATTCAACGGCGGAGCTGGGTGTATTTTGCCCACTATCCTTTCAATAATAAACCAGTGGGCAGGACTATCAGTTATCACATATGAAAAAAAAAAAGATATACGAAGGAGCAAGATATAGTTTTAAATTAAATGAGTGTGTGTGTAATGTGTATGAGTGTGTTGAATTAATCTGTGTTGTGCAATTCGTCGAAACACTTGCGTCGCTCTATGTTGAAATCACAGCGTTAACGCGCCGGCAACGCTCGTATGGCATCGCTCTTAATCGTGGACAACGTATTCATAAACGCACAATAGCTAAAATGTGCTTCAAATATGCTTTATCCTTATCTGTCATTATGACATTTACATCTGGGGCCTGTGTTATAAAGCTACAAGTTACAATTTTACGGGTGTAAACTGGCAACACTGCTCAAATGGCTGGTCGTCATTGGTCGAGGTTGTGTCAAATGGAAACTTGTAACCTGTAAATTGTAGCTTTATAAAACAAGCCCCTGACAGAAAGTGACAAAGAATACTATAAGAGCTGATTCACACGAGGACGTCATTATCACGATTCGTGATGCGTGTGAACCCTGGTATTTAAAAAGCATTGCCGCCGTTAAAAAAAGGGATCGTGAAGAAAGACGATTCGTCAAAAAACTCGAATCGTCCTCGTGTGAATGAGCTCTAACTAAAATAGATTTATACTTAGTAGGTATATAAACAAAGGGGTTAATGTATCCTTGTACAGTCAAGGAATTAAATTTGTGACCCACCTTAGGTCCAAACTCAATCTGAAATTATACAGCAATAAGGTTGAGTTTCCTATCAATTACAAATGACTTGGCATCTCTAATGACAATGCCATCTTCAAGCAGATTTTCTTTGAAATGGGTAGCAAATCAACTTCCGTGACCGTACGGCCCAGTGTGCAATAGGATTGTAGTATTGTACATAGTCAAGGCAATTTAATTTGAACTGTATTGTGATAAGAATAAGGTTTATGTTCCTATCTTCATAAACTGTAAATGGCATTATCGAACAAACGTAATTGAACTTTATTACCTTGACGGTAGATTCAAAGTCCCACTCACAAAAAACTTCCTCTTTGTAGTTTGGTGGTCCTTACGATTTAATATCGGATTAAGATTTTTTTGTTCGGGTCAGTCAAAGACTTTAATTGTTATGCCACTATGGAACCCTGTCATAATGACAGCGTCAAACCTCATGACAGGAATTACGCTTAAATGAATGATTAACGTTATGCGACAGGGTTCCATAGTGGCATAATAATTAAAAAGTCCTTGTCTGTACCTGCCATACATGTAAAGCAAAGGCAACTTTTTTTTACGTTATATAATCGAAGTTTTAAATTTGGACTTTTGCAGGACGACGTTTACGAAGTATTCTAAATATAAAACTCGAAAAGTGTAATTTTCTTTACCCGCTAAAGTTGCGCGATATTTTTTTTTGTTTTAACTGCTTTGGACCTCCATGGTCCGACATGCTCTTGCCCGGTTTTTACCCGACTGCCAAAGGAGGAGGGTAATGTGTTTCACAGCCTATATATGTATATTTGTTCCTTTGTGTCACTATAAAAACTAAACCCGTTGTCCGATTTTGATGATTCTTATGTCAATCGATTTGTCTTAATCTGGTGAGTGTCACTGAAGATATGACAGTAATCAAAATTCAATATGGCGGCAACCAGACGCCATATCGAGCAAATTTAAAGAAAAAGTCGACCAAATTTGACAAGTGGGGTACAGTGGCGTGCCTAGGGTTTCAGGATAGGGCAAGCCGAGAGATATGATTTTGTAGTTTTTAAAGTTATTGCGGATAAATGTCTCAATTCGCTTTTTACCAAAATTACTAAAATCGTTCGTGTCTTATTGCAAATAAAATTCATATGCCTTTTAATTGTGTCAGCTAAGTTATTTGATTTTTCATAATCAGATAGGTATATCCCAAACTTTTTGTCGTTCGATAATAATATACCTACACTACAACAGCAGCAATATTGTGTTTTTTACACAGATCTAGATATTAAACATTAAATCGTCTTTTACTTATGCGAGAAATGAGAAATAGGTACTGAAAATCTGATGTTTTATCAGCAAAGTTTAAAGAGTTTTACCTTTCACACGCCAAGCAAAATTTTTGCACAGTTTAAATAATCACAATCACAAGATTCACAAGGGAATACTTCCTCCATTGCCAATCCAATTGAACAACACAACAAACAAAATACTTAGTGACCGCAGTTGACTCAAACAAAACAATTCACAATTCACAACAAACAAAACAAGTAAAATTATTGAAGTAAGTAAGCAAGCAAGCAAATAAATAGAAGTGAAGTCGGCCGTCAACGCGGCTCAATACGCGCATTCGCGAATTTCGCATTTTACTCGACTCGGATACAACTTCAGACGCAAGCAGGGCTTAAAATCTCGTACTATGTGCTATATGAACCTATGAATAGTTATATCTCATTATAAGGCAGTTCTAATGCGTAAGAAAGAGATATACCGGTTAAGATAGAAGCCCCCCTGCAAGCCACCGCGTGCGAGCGGGATGACTAGCCGTGTCTCAGCGCGCAGCAGTGCTGCCGGCCGTGCGGCGGCGGAGCGCGATCAAATTCGGTACTACGCTGCTGTTGCATTATTTGAAAATTTTAATGAGAGCGCGAATTGAAATAGTTCGTGATCGTGACCTTTGATTTTTGATCGTTGTTATATTTGTAAGGCAAGCCCGGCTTTTGGGCTTGTATGGCAGTACCGCCACTGGTGGGGTATCATTGAATTGGGATTTAAAAATCATCTTTAGGTTTCTTTCATCATTTTTCATTTTGAATGATCATTTAGGATTTATAACGATTTAAAGGTCAAGTGCAAGCAACAGTCGGGTTTTGAAAGCTTGCTTTTTGATAAAGTTGTTTATAGTACTATTTATGCTATTGTATTTGTTTCCAGTGCCTGGAGCTCATGGTTGACGCCGCTGATACTGGGCGTAGCTGCTACCGTCCTCTATCGGTACTTGTTCGCGTAACCAACACGCCGCCATGTTGCTTGAGCGAGCTGTCAACAGTCGGGCTACGTCGGGCAACATCGGCCAACGTCGGCCGGGCAATAACGTCTAGTGACGTCGATTATTATACTACAGATTACAATAGGTCTATAGTCTTTTTCAAAGTGCTTGGGTACGGTGACATTTGAGTTTTTTCCTTTCCACGTAATTAACGTTTCTGACTTATCTTGTGTAATGAAAACAATTAAATCGCAAAGGGTTAAAAAATCTTATAATATTTTTAAATTATATACACAAACACTTAAAAATATATTTTCATGATTTAAAACTAAAAAGCTACACATTGAAATCGTTAACTTTCGTGTGTTAAATGGAATAAAGTTCCGTCTTTAACTTAAAAAAAAATGTTTTTAAAATTCTTCTTGCTGGTTTTAAATCATTAAACTGTATTTTTGAGTGATACATTATGACAATATACATATATATTATACATGATAAGTCTGCAACGTTGTTTGCATGGAATGGAACAAAAATCGAATGTCACCGTGACCAAACAATTTGGAAAAGACTATAATCGAAAATGATTGACGTTTTGAGAATGTTCTTTTCTATATTGTAAGTGAGATTAATTTGGATGCGTTCAGCTCGGGTTGTGTGTGGTTGACGTTACAAACGAAGGTACAAAAACCTTAGAACCCCTTTCACCCCCCAAACCTTACAACCCCTCTATTATGCGTTCAAAACCCGTAGGCAATGACCAGCATTACCTGTGGTAGTAGGTGACAGCGATGACAGCTGTTAATTTTGGAAGATGTTCCAAATTTGGATCTCTTTTACGTTGCTCCCTGAAAAAACGCTCTCTATAATAAAAATCCCCGACATATGACCACTTCAGAGCCGATATCTCTTAACCGGCCAAACCGATTTTCATAAAACCAAGCTAAGATCCACCGCTAGAAAACCTGCTTTCAAATGTAAAAAACGGCATCCAAATCGGTTCACCCGTTTAAGAGCTACGGTGCCACAAACAGACATACATAGCGGTCAAACTTATCACACACTTTTTTTTGCGTCGGGGGAAAGACCACGGCATCTTGTTTACATAGTACACGATTATGTGAACTTAACTCTGCCCTCATTAGAAAAAAGGACATATGTCTCATAGAATCGCGAATGTATTAGTGACCTTATTTCTTAAGGCAGAGGCTTCAATTTCCTTTGACTATCAAATTGCGCATGCGTCCTTTTTATTTAAAAGGGCAGTACTGATTTTATCAGTATTGCAAAATTGTAATCTGTAGTTTCATAATGGCGGCGGATTCAACGTGATATAATAAGACGTTATTGCTTACCAGTTTACGCTGCTTTGTTACAAGCATTTCTTATACAATCACAAATTTTATATAGCGATAGTCCCAGATTATTATAATATTATTTTAAGCCTGTGAGTTGTGTGCCTCCCTGCCAAAGAAGCCGGCTGCAAAGCATTTTATTCACTATTGGTAACCAAATAAAATTTAAAATGCTACGCTATTAAGTTTGCCGCTTTCTTTGGCATTACGGCAGAGTAAGGTAATGGAATTTAATATTTATTGAGTAAGTTTGTTTTATATTTAAGCGGGAGGGATAATTTACCAATGGTAAGATTAAATGATTGTTTTTTTATTATTATGGTTTTGTGCATTTTATTATGGAATATAATTAGGATTTTGTGGGTTTAGAGTTTTTGTGAAGGTAAGGGTTGTATTAAACTGATCTTGCACTGTGAAAATACAAAGAAATGTAATAGAACGTTGTAATTTCTTTCGCGTCTTCAGATTGGTATCTCAGGTTAAGGTCAGATTATTAAGAGGATTGTGAAGCGCCGCTAAAATCGCGTGGCTGTCAATAAAATCCATACAATTTAGCTCCGGGCGTTATCGTTTCTCACCCCCTAAATCAAGTCCGATTTCCACGATTTTTGAATATGCTGTAGTTATTATAAAGACCTAGGTGTGTACGTTTCTGCTTAGTGTTTTTTCAATTTGTTTCATTCTAAGAAATATTTTCGTGTAAAGGAAAACGTACAGACATAGTTTTTCTTGATATCTATAACATTAGAAAAACGTTTTCGCATTTTCTATGGTTTTTTTTTGCTTCGCAATCCTCTTAAGACGACCCTATCAATTAGAACACAGGGTTATAAAAAAGAAACGGTTTTATCGGTGAATATAATTTTATATTTATACGTGTTCTATTTGGTGCGGAACAATAGGGAATATTCATCACTGTATTTCACAGCTACAGTAAAAGATTAATGTAACAAACAGGTGAGTTATTTTTTTTTAATATCTATAAAAATAGCCAAGATATAAGCCAACAAAGATTTGTTCCTATCCCTTTCTAGCAAAACAGAATTTAACATGGAGTTTATATGGTCGAACTGTCACATGACGTCACAGTGCATATCGACGTTTCTGTGACTCAACCTCGTATATAGAATAATGTCCAGTATTAACTGACACTCACTAAGTACGCCAGTGCATACTTAGTGCGTGTCAGTTTATACTGGACATAATTCAATATACGAGGTTGAGTCACAGAACCGTCGATATCGTCCCTTTACTTTATCTATCTGATCAAATAGTTAGATAGGAAAGTAATCTTTATTCTTTAGAGAACATGAGTGCTTTTCCCATCTAACTTTTCGATCAGATATGAGGTTGAGAAAGTGAAGGGACGATATCGGATTTCTCTGTGTAACCGCTGTCTAATTAGCAGTTTAAAATGCTTGTATAATCCGTATTTCTTGGCCGATTATAATTTTAATTTCACTCTTGGTGATCTCTTTTACGGTATTTTCATATTTTGTTAAGAGGCCACGTATGATAAAGTCTGTAGTGTTCCGAGATCTGGATCTCAATAACCATAACGCCTTTGTATCTGTTTTTTGGATATATTAAACTTGACCATATTTGCTTGAGACTGTCGAACGTGAAAACACGATTAGAAACAAAATCCTCGATACTTTTATTTTTCAAACATGACACCTTTTCTGCATGTTTTTGGTTGAATCTTCGAAACCCTATCATCTTTAACGATGATTTTCGATTCAATAGTTGAGGATGTGTAACTTCTTAATCCTGGCAAAACATTTTTTCAATAAATGTTGTGGTTTTAAAGTAAACAGCGATTAATTGAATTTAACGCTGCCGTCAAGGCGCGCGTGAACTATCCCCATCTCACATTCTTCGCGCGGAAGCACATAAAGCCATCCCTTTTTATTCTTGTGGGGGCGTGGCACCATAGGTGGCCTCTTAAGAAATGCGATTTGAAAAAAACATGCATATTCCCTATTGTTACTTATAGCTTTATAAATAACCATTGTCCTATGATTAATTGCTTACGGTTGTAATTATACGTTGCTGTGACGTTTTTTTTAAATGGAAAATAGTCTTCAGGGTTTTTTTTGAGAACATGGTCTAACCAATCATTTCAAATGTTATTTCTCTTTCTACGCTGTACAGGGCAAACTATACGAGTTAAAAAGAGATGCTTAAGCTATATATACAATAAACGTTAACATTTTGTATTATTATAGAAGTAAGACTTGCTTTATTCTCGTGAGACCCGGTGTGGGAAAATCAAGGCAATTTAGTTATAATTGACAATTGAAATTGAACTTTATTTCTTTGATGCTAGGTGCAAATCTCTGTGTTCTCAGTATGGTGGGTCTCACGAGGGTATTATATACGGTCACGGAAGTTAATTTGCTACCCTTTTCAAAGAAAATCTGCTTGAAGATGTCATTGTCAATAGAGATGTCAAGTCATTTGTAATTGACAGGAAACTCAACCTTATTGCTGTAAAATGTCAGATTGACTTTGGACCTAAGGTGGGTCACAAATTAAATTTCTTGATTGTACATATCGTCGCTTTACTTTCTAAACCTCGTATCTGATCGAATAGTTAGATAGGAAAGTAGTCATTATCCTTTAGGGAACAGGAGTCCTTTTCCTATCTAACTATTCGATCAGGTACGAGATTGAGAAAGTAAAGGGACGATATACAATCAACCTCACAGAAAAGCCATCACAAATATTAATTATAAGCATAAAAGGTTATGTTTTAAATAAGTATTTTTTTATTTAGGCGAAATTGATTGATATTAAGTAACAAATGAATACAGATCTAGTGAATAATCCTTTCACATCGTGAAAACTCGGAAGTCACGTCTACTTCCGAATGGTGCCGACGTGTCTATGAATTATTGAATTATTAAGAGACATGTTCGTATTAAATAAATAGACTTTAGTTATCAGTGTCAAATGTCAAACCACGAGTTTGAAGTATATCACACCGAGATGTTAAAACCACCACGATCAAATGTATATAAACAAGAAGAAATATAAATATTGTTGAAAATAATTTCACAGGGTTGTCGATCTAAACGTTTCCCAGGTCTTAATGCTTTCGGCATGACTATTAAAAAGAGCTGAAAACAAACTTAATCTTAATTAACAAAAAAATACTCTGGTATTAACCACTCTATATCGATTATCACTCTCGCGATGCGACGTTCCCCCACGTTGTCTTGGTGGGTACTGAGTCAGACTGAAGTAGCATGACAAATACGAACATTTCCGAGAAAATACGATGTGAAAGGATATTTCTTTATATCTGTGCATTTATTATAGAGATGTCCGACTAGTCGGGAACGCCGGCTATCCGGCCAGATTCATAGTAGGCGAATAGTCGGCTAAAGATACCGAACAATCGGCACTCTGACTTACTGGAAAAAAAAAACACCATTATTTATTTCAAGTGTTATATATTTCAAAAATTTCAAGTAATTTACTTAAATACAACAAATAATAAAATAGGGTACCGCAATCTTGGCACCGACGGAACCCTAAAAAGTTAAATATTTGGTAACCGATTTTTTTTTTAAATATCGATTTGAACACCACTTTGTGAGTTCTACTTAACGTTATTGCCTAAGATATATATGTATTGATAATATATTGAACTAATTTTGCTAAATTATGTTGTACAGTCAAGTACATGTATATGTATATATCCTCCTTATTTCATTAACCTTTTCAACGCTTTGTCAAATAAAAAGTTGTCACTCACACGCCATTGACAGCTCAACACCCGAGCTAATGTCAACTTTACCTCATAGACAATCAGATTTATTTTCCACTGTCAACCATGACTGATATATCAGTCGTTGGCGTTGAACCTGCGGTGCTGATATATGAGTCGTTGGCGTCGAAAAGGTTAAATATTGGCCAACTGAGAGAAGGTACAAATAGTACATTGGCGTTCGAAATCAAAAGCACCCGAAACCGACGTTCGTGCTTGAAGAGGTTGATGAAAAGTAGAAGTGAAGTGAAAGTTGTATGTTTACACCGGTGCAACGGCTTCCCCTCTTTTTAGCCACTCGTCCCTATCCTGCACTCTTGCCAATGCCTCGCAAACGACTCTATGTCGTCTCGCCATCTCCTTCTGGGTCTACCTACTACTGCTACGCTGCCCGTCGCGTGGAAGCCAACGGGTGGTATTTTTGGCCCATCTCCCATGGTGCATGCGGCAGATATGCCACGCCCAGCCCCACCTTAACTTCGCGGTTTTCACCCCAACATCAGCAATACCAGTTCTGGAGCGCAGCTCTGTGTTCCTCAGCCTATCGGATCTTCGGACACTCCTGCTACGCTCCATTGCTCTTTGGCAAACCTTGAGCTTAGACTTTTGAGCCTCAGTCAATGGCCACGTTTGGGCACCGTATGTTAGGATGGGCAGGATGCACATGTCGACGAGTTTTCTTTTTACACGACTGCCCCAAAAAAGGAGTGTAATGTTTTGTGGGTTCATGTTTGTATGTATGTATGTATGTGAGTTTCTTTATTCCACTATAACTTCTAAATTTAGATGTGTGAGGTATCGTTAGAATCCTTACGTCATTCCGGGTGACATAGGATACCTAAACTGTTAAAATTGAAATAACAACAATGGCAAAATGACAATTATTTATATAATGTAGGTATATCGACGACGTTATAAAAAATGCAGTCGGGTTTTTAAAGCTTGCTTTTTATATAGTTATTAAAATAATAGCAACGGTGCCCTTCATAAGTTCATGGACCAGTAGCTCCTCCAGTAATTGGATAATAAAACTTATAAAAGTAAGATTGAGTATAGTTTTACCAAAGGGTGGCTGTATAAGATTTTAGAATGGCTCAGTACAGGTTTTTTTTTCTTACTACAAAGAGGTTGTATAGGATTCTGCTACTGCATAGGTCCAATAAATAACCGATGGTTTATTTTCAGAGTATGCGACATGAAAAAGTGTATACATATCTGTGAACTTGACTGTACAGGACGTAAAAATGAGAAGTTATCTATGAAAAGGGACCTTATTGTCGATGGCGCTTCCGCCATTATTAACGATTCTCCGATATAAATACAACGTCGCGTGACACAGTGCGGCGTAAGCTCCATCGACAATAAGGTCCCTTTTCATAGATAATATCACAAATATTATCATGCCCAAGATTGATTTGTCATGAAATGTCTGATTCAAATGAACTGAAAAAGTCAATTAGCCTAGTTTTTCTTTGTATCTAACATAACACTACAGTATTTTCTACTTTTCTATACCTACCTATATTTCAAATTTAAGCTAGCGAGATGAAATATTTTGTATAAACTTCGCACCGCCATCTATTGGTTTATTTGGCGCAATCAGCTTGTCCAAAGAGTTTTACGAGGTGGCAGATGGAACAATAAAAGGAAGATTAGATGTCAATTCTGACAGCTGTCATCGAATTACAATAGGGAATATTCATTTTTTTTAAAAGCTTCAATTAAAGCTGATTCGTGTAACAAACAGTTGAGAGAAATCATTTTTTAAATAGCTATAAAAATAACGAAGATATAACCCAACAAAGATTTGTTGCTATCTTTCTAGCAAAACAAATTTAACACGGAGTTTATATCGCCGACGTGTTATATGACGTCACAGTGCATATCGGAACTCTCTATCTAATCGCTGTCTAATTAGCAGTTTAAAATGCTTGTATCATCCGTATTTCAATTTAAATTCCACTTTTGGTGATCTCTTTTACGGTATTTTCATATTTCGTTGAGAAATGGGATTTAAAAAATCCATTCATATTCCATATTCGCATTACAACCAATTTTTGGGTTTGAAGTTGTAATATTCCGCCCTACTGAGACAAAAGGCGGTGTCTCAGCCAGACCCCCTATAGCAAATGCAACCTTATTACTGATGGGAGAGAATTGAATCTGCTTCGGCTACTAAATTTAAGATAACGCCTTTTGGCTTATGACTTATGAGGGCAGAATTTATACCCGTTGTCACGATTGACTTCTTACCTTCCTTTTACTCTACAGTATTTTAAAATGGCATCCACAAGGTATATTATAGAATTAGAATTTTTTGCTCCGCCATTTTTCAAACTTTCAGCCAATTTTTACTGTGTTTTGGATATGCTATAGCAAATGAATTATATTTTGTAACATATTTAGCACAAATATACGTACCCAAGTTTTGTAATTTGTTTCTATTGGTCTAAGATCCGAATTGGAGACGACCTTCACCCAGCTGTTTATTCGATAAAAGGTATTTTATATCAAATTTAATATGTTAAGTAGGCAATATTAATTTGTTTCGATCTAAGAAATATTTTCTTGGAAAAGAAAACGTACAGACATAGTTTTTCATGATATCTACAACATATTCAAAAATCGTAAAAATCGGACGAGGTTTAAGGGGAGAGAAAAGTTTTCGCATTGTTTATGGAGATTTTTAGCTTCACAATCCTCTTAAAAACTGCGTTCGGTCGTTCGAACGAGTGAACGCGGCGCAGCGGCGAGTTTAAGTAGTCACGTCTCACGTCAGAGCGTACAAAACACATTCTAGCGCGTGCATTTTAAATTAGGCTTATACGTTCGATCTTATCGACAGAAGCCCTTCTGCCTAATCGGCTCAGGGCGACTTTGTCCACAGTCCTATTTCGTTACCTTCTTAACTCGTCCACAATGCCATGTCGTCGGCATGTAATTCCTAAATCGTCACCTTCCTAACTCGTCCACTTTCTGATATCGTCAATACCCCATTTTGTCTACATTCCTATTTTGACCACAGTGCCAACTCGTCCACTTTCTTTTATCGACCTCAGTACTCCTTGGTCAGCAGTGCCAACTCATCCGCATTCCTGTATCGACCTCAGTGTCAACTCGTCCGCATATTTGTACTCGAGTCTGGGTGTTCAATATTTTTACTATATAGTTGACGAGTTTGCACTGTGGTCTTAATAAGAATGTTGACGAGTTGACATTGTAGACTAATTAGGGATGTTGATGAATTGGCACTGTAGTCTAATTACGAATGTAAACGAGTTGGTACAGTGGCCCACGTAAGAAAGCGGACGAGATAGGGAAGTGACGATATAGGAATGTTGGCGAATCGAAACAGTCGACCATATGCGAATGAGAACGACTTAAGAAGGTGGTGAAATGGAACTATGGCCGAAGTCATCCTGAGCCGCCTAATCGAGAATGCAAGCGCTAAAATGTGTTTTGTACGCTCTGACGGGACTAATTAAACTCGCCGCTGCGCCGCGTTCACTTGTCCACTCTTTCGACCGACGAAGGGCCGTTTTTAAGAGAATAACACCCCAGCAGATCAAACATGACGTTAAATTGACACAGGTCGACCGTAAGTCCGTAAGCCACATGATAATTATTTATGACGTCCTGTGGCCCGTTTCATAAAGCTACAAGTTACAAATTACAAGCGGAACTCTCTTTCTAGCAAAAAGTAGTTAGAAAGAGACTTCCGCTTGTAATTTGTAACTTGTAGCTTCGTGAAACGGGCCTCTGGCTTCTGGGGCAAAATGGAGCACTGAACCGCCATAGAACTGTGTTAGAGTGATATTTTCTTTGTCAATCCTTACGATTTGCTTTATAATGTCTCTGTGACACAGTTCTATGGTGGGTCAGAGATTTATTTTGCCGATTGTACAATTATTACCTGGCGTTTTTTTGACGCCACTTTGAACTTTATTCAACTGTACCTAATAAGCCAGCAAACGTAGACAGCTGAGGCGGTCAAAAGGTTATGGGCCCGAAACGCGAATGAACTTTAGAAGCTTTATTCCTTTCACTGTACAATTATTATGCGATTGAGAGAGAGAGTAACTATTTCGATTAAAAAACAGGTTTTTTTGTGTGTGTATGTTACTCGACTTTTTTGATGTTTTTTTTTTCACGAGTAGAGTAGGCATATCTCAAGAGTGGTTTCTTTAAATTTCGTCATCATCTGGGGCACGTTTTATAAAGCTACAAGTAACAATTTTACAGGTCTAAACTGGCAACACTGCTCAAATGGCCGGTCGTCATTGGTCGAGGTTGTGTCAAATGGAAACTTGTAACCTGTAAATTGTAATTTGTAGCTTTATAAAACAGGCCACTGGCCATAGGATCCACGGAAGGCAACAAAACTTAACGTTTTGGAGTCGGTTTATTATTTTAAAACATTTAATTACGACATTGAGTGAGAAGTTTTAGTTTTTAAAATACTTCCAAATTGTACCTCTTAGTATTTTTGGGCTGGAATAAATTTAGATGAAGGAATGTATTTTATCTACATCCATATCATAACTTCCCTAAAATATGTTCAGAAGCGATAAGCAAATCGCCTATATTAAGAAACCTGTATCTGTGGTTGCATCTTAATGTTTACATTAAAGTATAGTGCATCGTAATGTTTACATTAAAGTGTCGGTACCTAAACATTAAAGTATCGGTGATACTGTACCACTTACTTGAAAATGCAAGCCATATCTGTACATTATAAATAAAGTTTTTTTTATTTTTTATTTAAGCTTTGGTAGTTTCATCAAACAAGTTAACAGTAACACTAACTTAATAAAAATACAGGCCATATCTGAACATATTATAGAAAACTTATGATATGCATGTAGATAAAGTTATGTATGCGGCTATACATAATTAGGCATTAAAACACTCGTGTGATCTTATTATGAAACTCGCCTCTTATTATGCACCAGCCACATAAACTACTATTATGATATAATCAGCCATATGCATTTATAACAAAGCTTATATTGTTGGCCGTGTTATGTCAATTGGTTATGAATTTTATATGGATAATAAATAAGTTATAATTAATCGTCTTTTTATTAGAGTTCGCCCGCGACTTCGTGCCCGTTGAATTGCGCGTTAACCGCATTACAGAACGCAATTTTGCATCCATTTGAAATATTTAAAACCTATTCCAGTTGGCCACGTCGACCTCATTCAAACGGGGACATTACATAAATAAGTCGGTTAAATAAAATCATGTAGAATTTTCGGGTTACAAAATAAAAATATCAATGTCCACAGCATAAAAAATATGGATCTTTGTACAACAAAATAGTACTTTAGCAGCAAAACCGTATGTATCATTTTTATCACTTATATTTTAAGATGGTAATAGCTATGGGCAGGCCCAGGGCGAATCAAGGAAAGAGCCAAGGAGCCCAAGCAGTAACCTATCTAGGGTTAGGATTTTGGTGGCATATCGTGGTACTGACACTTTGATTTTGACCTTAAGTATGGTCATTTTTCAAAATGAACTGAATACATTTTTAGTTCGGTTATTCCTTACCTTACATTTGCTTGTTCGTAACGCTTTCACAGCAGAGATATCCTCCATACCAAAATTAATTTAAATTGGTTTAGCGGTTTAATTAATAAATTAATTTTGAAGTATTCCAATATTGAAGGTCAAAATCAAAGTGATATTATAAAGGGAAGAGTTTATTTGCTTGAACGCGCTAATCTCAGGAACTACTGGCCCGCTTTGAAAAATTATTTCAGTGTTAGATAGCCCATTTATTGAGGAAGGCTATAGGGTATATATCATCACGCTAAGACCCAAAGGAGCGGAGCACCAATGCAGAATGTTTGAACCTTCTACGTTAACGAAGTCGCGGGTTAAAGTTAGCGTTAGCCCAATAACTATTCCACGGGGACGAAGTCGCGGGCAGAGCTAGTATTATAATAAATAGGAAATAGCGTCTCCATGGATTCCAGAACTACGATTTGCCACCTAAAAGTCCTACTACCTATCACTTTATCGATTGCATCATTACATTTCATCGACCGCTATTTTCTGCTGAAACCATGATGTTTTCAGGATATCTTAAACATTAATTACGTAGGTTAGGTTAGGTAAGACTTGCGAATACCAAAAAAAATAATAGCAGATTACGAGTATACACCGAGGGGATAAGGCATTGTTTTATTTCACGGGCGCGATATTGAATCCTGAGCAATTGAGGGACTCCAGATTTAACTCCCGAGCGTAGCGAGTGTGTTACTAGTTAATTCCTGAGCGAAGCGAGGGAATTAAAACGGGGTCCTGAGTGCAGCGAGGGATTCAAGCTCGCCCAAGACGAAAACAGCTTTAATCCAAAGGAGAATACTCTACTTTTCTCACCTTTTGTTTATTTTCTTTGTTTTGCGTATATGGCTTGTAGTGGCCAGTTCGATTTTCAAATAAGTTCTGTTTGCTGTAGGTTTCTATAGAACAATTTTTCATACGAATTCAAATCTCATTATAAACCCGCTGGTTAGCCGATGGCTATAATCACTTACTTTAGGTGAAGTTTGCATGATATATAATTGGGCAATTTCGAGCATGTAGTGTGAAAAATTATAATTCTGCGTAATGAATAATGATACGTTCGTTCAAGGATGTTCTGATAAAATAATAGGTAGCTGGTTCAAGCACCGCGAAATTCTTCTTCTAGTTTCTATAGTTTCAGAAAAAAACTGCTGTGACATACAGACAGACACCGAAGTCTTACCATAAACCATCATGGTCATGGTTATGGCGGTGGGCGGGGTGCGGTGCGGGGGCGGGTGGAAAATTTAGTGGAATTCAGTGCTGAGTGAAACAGCTCCGACCGCTCTAATTCAGTGCTTTTTACCCAAAGTGTGCAAACGTCTTTCCATCCGTCCACACCACTTACTTAACTGTTTTCATTTTATGTAATGTTTCGGAACCCTCAGTGCGCGAGTTAGGCTCGCAGTTTGTTTTTCAAACCTGTAAATTGATTATAATATACAAGAAGACAACTTCAAAAAAGCTTCAGGTGTTTAAAAGAAGCAAGACAAATATTTCTCGAAGTTTCTGAAGCTTTTTTAATAATTTGTGTACGTGTAGGTATTAAGGAAACATGGAAGATTTTTTTTGTTTTTTGGTTAAATATTGATAACCATAGTAACACAAAACTTTGAATTTCGCAGGACATGGAGCATATGTACTTATTAGAGATATTCTTAGACAAAGTGATCATAGTAGAAGATGAGGAAGACGCTGGAACAGAGAAGAAACTGATAACAAAAATAAAATTCGGACCAAAAGTAGAGTTCATCATTAAAGAAGCACCACTGGCTGAAAACAAGAAAGTTGAAGACGTCATCGAACGCGATGAGAAAGGTAAAAAAAAATGGACGAGAAACATCAGAGCTGGTAAGTCCTACCTTTTCTCTTCCTACCCTGATAATTTACTCCGGAATCTAACCAAATTCCCCTTGGAGATAGAGATTTGGAATGACGATGAACAAGAGAAAAATATTTTTGTCGGAAGAGCCAACATGTCATGGGATAAAGACTTCTTTAACATATTGCAAGAGAGCGCCAGTTCTTGCGGTCCTGTGGAACCTTTAAGCATCAAGCAACGGGCTACTTTATCAGGCGAGTGTTGCAAGCCAAGAGTTGGTGAAATCCAGCTCATCCTCAGACTCAGCGTGATGGGTGACAGCATAATCACCGATTTCCAAGAGCTGATGGACGATCCTGACACGTTTGTCTTCAGAACTGATAAGACTTCTAGTACTTTCTCGTGCAAACGCATCGAAGGTGACAACCCTTCCGCCACCCTGGTCGGCAGTATTTACGAAACCACAATGTCAGAAGACGCTATTCAACTAAGCAGTAAGAAGAGAATGAAAGTATGCACGGAATTACAGAGCTGTGGTATTGCAGCGGAGGGTACAGACTACGCTTGCGAAGATGAGGTTAAAAAGAAGTATCCCATTGACAAAATCAGGTTTGGAGATATTGTTGGGCCGTGTGGCAACACAAGTTGTAAACTTGCTCATAAGGTTAGGGCGTATCTCAGGAATCAAGACAGCTATAAGAAGAATGCTAAAGGTGTTTCTAGTAGTAAGCATAGAAGTAAGAAAGTATGTGGAGGTTGCGAGTGTAAGGATGATCGTCATCATCGAGAAGTATGTCCCACGCATGAAGAACGCCGTATGATAAAAATGAGAGATAAAGCAGTGTGTTGCGGCAGTCAGTTAAAGGCAGATCATACATGTACAGACAGGCACATGTTATTAGAAGGTGATGATGAAGTTCCTCCTTGTCATAAAAGTAAAAAAAAAGGAAAGGAAAGAAGGAAATATAGTGATGATAAGACGGATGACACGTTAGCTTTCTTTTTACGTTTAAACGAAGAATTCGACGAATATTTTAGAAATGTCCCTCCATATTCAGGAGCGTGTTGTCGTGTATCCAAATCAAACAATAAAACCAACAAGTGTTCGGAGTTGGATTGTTGAGTTGAGTTTAAATCAGAGTTATTTTCAAATTAGTGTTTAAAGTTAACCAAAACTAAGTACTAGGACAGCAGCCATGGATAAGAATTATCCATCCATGAGAAACGTACGTAAACCAAGACCTACGAGAAAAACAAGCGCTTACAATCGCGGGAAATTAACTAACGATACGGCCGATATGGACGACGATTATTACCCAACTGAACCAGTTAAAAAATGCTTAGCAGAGTCTGTCAATAAAGAAGCTATTTACAAACATAAAACTTACTGTCCTTTATACAAGCACAAAGACACGTGCCCTGCTGTTTCGATCTTAAATGATATGAATCATAAGGGACAAAAAAAGGATGATGATCTAGAAGACCCTGCTGAAGCCTCCACAGGGTTGCCTCGGTTTAAGCTGGGCCCCTGTCCAATAATGGGAAGGCCTTGTACGAAGCCTAATGCCTTCTCGAAGTTATTCAAGAATGTAGAACCACCTCTACCTCCAAGCCACAGCGACGCAGGAAAAATCTGCTGTTCCAAAGAATTGGAAAGAATCAAGAAAATGTTAAAGGAATTCATGACAATCAAGAAAGATCATGATTTCAGATGCGTTAATAAGTTCTTCCATGATAATGATAGATGTTGTGATGATGACCAAATTATATGTGCTTTAAAAGGCGAAGAATGTTGTGGTATACACAAGTTAGATGTGAAAACAAGACCAATTTGAAAAATAATTTTGTTCTATGCTTTAATCTATCGCCAAGCAGCAGTCGCATTGTTGTTCGTGTGGGGATAAGACGACCGGTGAAATTACTAGCATAGAGGCATTGCATTGGCATTGGCAACGCATATCGTCGGTGATACTGCAAAACCGCGTAACCAACCAATTTTTTATACAGCAAAATAAACTTTAAATTCTTAGAGATAAGGTGCATTTTGCTCCTCATTACAAATGTTACTTACGCGGTTTTGCAGTTTCACCGACGATATGCGTTCTCAGGATTTGCAATCTTTAGACTGTAACAAGTCTTGAGAATGCATTCGTGTATGGGTCATAGACCCCACTTACCATGAGGAGGCCTGAGTGCACGTTTGCCTTAAACTGGCCATAAAAAATGTAGCTCATTGACATTGACAATTTTATTTTGTAACCGAGTTATGTTTGCTGTAACATCTAGCTGAAACATCGAATATAAACATATATTGAACTAGTGTTTCTTTATTTTGGCTTTTAATCGCATTTTATACACTCTTTTAGGGTTCCGTAGTCAAACTAGGAACCCTTATAGTTTCGCCATGTCCTTTCGTCCGTCCGCAGCATAGCTCAGAGGCTCTTAGTACTAAGAGCTAGTACTAGAAAGCTGTAATTTGGCATGAATATACATATTAGTCACGCCAACAAAGTGATAAAATAAAATCATGGAAAAAAAAATTTAGTTTACCTCCCCTTCACCTAACGTGAGGAAGTCTTTTTTTTTTCTCGTCTACCCCATAGTGTGGGGTGTCGTTGGATAGGTCTTTCAATATTGCGGGTTTGTAACAACAATTTTTCGATTAAGGGATCCGTTTATGAAATATTAAGCTTTAAAGCGCTATTTTTTGTTAGAGTTAAGTGTCCCCCCCCCCCTACAGCCAAAACTACAAATACTAAAAATCTGAAAAATATCTTAAATGAAAGCACATTTAATGAATTTAATAGGAAAACTATCACGACTAAGTAGACTTCATTGGTTCTTGAGTTACAAACGGTTTAAATGTTTATACCTACCGAAAACTTATTTGCGGTGTTGGTAAACGACCGCGACCTATGTCGATTTAGGAATAACAGTTTTCCAACGGCAAAGTTTAGTTTGTCGTGAGGTCTAATTTGTTTGTAGTGACGGCTTCGGAACCCGACACTGAGCATGGTCCGACATGCTCTTGCCCGGTTTTAGTATGATATATATGAGGTAGGTTTAGGTTAGGTCAGTTCTTCAGCTGGCCCGGAGGGCCAAACCAATCAGAAATAGTAGCGCGGTAGCGGAGCTCCGTCGACTTTCTGCGAAAGTGTATAAAATGCGAATAAATCAATTTCGGACCAATATCAAGGAATTTGTTAGTTCTCACCTTGAACTGGGTCGGCATCGGCATCAAAACACGCGGCAGTGTCCGCGTTGTGATCAGGGGGTTTAGTTTAAAATACTGAAGCAGTTCAGTTATGGTCGAGCGAAAGGGACAGATCTATAGCAGTTATACAGCTCCCTTTTCGCTCGACCTAAACAGAGGGCTCAGACAAGATGCACTACGCTAACTAACGTTTCTCTTCGATTCGTTTTTAAACCAATCGCGTCACTGGTAGACCACGTGACTTTTCGTATCACGTCATCTTCCTGTGACGCGATTGGTCTAAAAACGAATCGAATAGAAACGTTAGCGTAGTGCATCTTGTCTGAGCCCTCTGGACTGCTAAGCCACGATAATATAACAGTAGTTACAGTCGGCCAAAAATGTGGTCTACCACTACGGTCGAAGTTCATTTGCACGTCATGATACAACAAGTTCGATTTTCCCTTGCAATAATATTATGACAGTGACAAGTGTCACCCTTAGCGATAATTAGATGTCACAGAAACTTTTGTCAAATCTGGTAGACCACTTTCTTGGCCGACCGCGCGGGCAAGTGCGCAAGGGTTGGTTTTTCAATAAGTTTACAACTCACGAGTTCTGCGTTTGCGCAGCGGCGGCGGCGGTGCGTCGTCGATATCGTACGGCCAGCGAGCCGGTTATGGCTGTGTTTATAACGTGGATAAGGGCTCCTTCACATCTAGCGTTTTTCGAGAGTCAGCGTTCCTCCCACGCCTTATCTTAAGCGCAGCGTCAACGCGACGTTGCGGGCACGGGCGGTGGTGGGCGTGAATAAGTCAGTGACGTCCGAAAAACGTTAGATATGAGGAAACCCTAAAACATCTGTCACTTTCTCACCAGTATGTAAGTTCGAGAGAGACAGATGCTTTATCCAACGCGATAAAGGCGATCATAATACGGGTCCGAAGTCTACACAATCAGCATAAAGCTAACATTAACGATTTTCGGTAACTGAGAAAATGTATGCAGTTGTTATAAGCGGCCGACGCCATAGATCGTTAGCCTACTAAATCAAAATCAAAATCAAAATATTTTATTGCATGTCACATTAACATATTTATAGGTGGAACATAATAGGAGGTTTGCATGTGACGCCCTGCAAGGGCACAGCAACATCAGACAGAGAGCAGCTATACAATACAATACAATATAATATCTAGTTACTAATTATTTTCTAAATTATTTACTAGTCATATTGTTGTCCGTTTTCGAAAATGCCTAACGTTTACGTCGTTATGCCTCTTGTCTAGGTAGGAGGTTCAATCTCTACTCACTTTTCAATCGTACTGTCCTCCGGGTACTTGCCTAGAGTGGCTAACTAATGGAAAATACGGGTAGCTAACAGGCCCAAAGGCAGCCGATGAAACGACTAGCAGGTGCGTCCATCTTATTTGAGATCAGCCATTTCATAACTACTAACGTTGGAATTCAACACATGCTGCATGGCATAGAAACCAAGTTGATAGAATATACAGAGAATGACTTTTGCGTTGTTCTGATTGGCGAGGAGGACTTTAGAGAGTCTAAAAATTATTCAGAGTTGATTAAAAATATAAGGGATAAGTTACAAATATTAAAACACACTAATATTATTGTTTGTTTTCCGACATATAAATATGGGAAATATACTACAATGTACAACTGGAGGGTTGAAACTTTTAATCGATTACTACATCTTGACATTGAAAAATATGAATATGCGTACTTCGTCGACAGCAATAAAAACCTTTCCTATGATTACAGTATGTTCGACAAACGATCTGGACTCCTTAATAATCATGGCATGACAATGATATTCAATGACATTACTTCTCTAATAGTATTTCTCAAAAAAGTTACATTACAAGAACCTTCACTCCTATCGAAAGGTACTATTCCCTACTATTTTTCCTCTCTTCGTAAACCCTCACGTCCTCCGAAAGGGACTATTCCCTACTATTTTCCACTCACAAGAAAAGACTCTGTTAAGAAACAGATATCTGAAGAATGTCACTCAGAGAGCACATCTTCTACCCCTGAAGCCACTGCAACACCGGTTTTTTTTCATATAACTCCGTCTACGTCTTGCATCAGAACATAGCGGGATTACTGAGTAAGGCTGATGCCCTAACGGTATGTTTGGATGAACTAGCAGCAGACGGACAACCTATTGACGTACTCTGTATCACCGAACACTTCGTGCAAGAAGGCTTGGAGGATCTGGTCACCATACCTACTCGTAATTTTAAAATGGCAACGAGCTTCTCACGGGACACGCGAAGAGGAGGCGCGTGTATACTTGTGAAATCTGAACACGAGTACAAAGATTTAAATGTGGTCACAAGTCTTTCCATAAAATATTCTGTAGAATGTTGTGCAATTGAATTAACATCACACAATATAATTATAATTTGCTTGTATAAAACCCCTCAATCGAATATGTGTTTATTTTTTGATCGAATTGATACGTTACTCACAAAAATATGTAATAACACGAAAAAGAAAATCATAATGTGTGGTGATTTTAATATAAATATTTTGAAGAAAAGTAATAATACGATTGAATTTGAACATCTCTTGTTAAAGCATAATTTACAACTAGCAATAAGAGTACCGACTAGATTAAGCAGCAATACGTGCCTGGATAATTTTGCTCACAATATGAAAGCGTGCAAAGGCAGAGTTGTTGAACTCGGCCTATCAGATCACACAGCTCAAATATTAAAGGCCCCTGTCAAAAAATGTTGTGCTATTAACTCGTGGAAAATAAAACAGCGTGACTATAATGATGAACATTTGGAATTTTTTATTAAATCTTTAGAAAGTCTTTCTTTTTCAGAAATACTAAACTGTAATGCACCGAACGCAGCTTTTGATTCCTTCTTAGAAACTTTTACTTGTTTTTACGATTTATGTTTTCCCTCGAAAATAATAAAAATTAAATCTAAAATAAAAACAAAATGGATTTCACGAGGAATCAAAACTTGCTCTAAAAAGAAACGACAGCTTTTATGGACTTATAGACGAAATCCCAGTTTAGCGAATAAAGAAAGATTAAAATCATATAGTGCCACATTAAATAAGATAATAAATCTTACACAACGTTCGCAAAATTGCCATCGTATAAAATTGGCCAGTAATCGATCTAAAGCGACATGGAAAGTCATAAACAGTACTAAACATCAATATCCTAAAGAACCCATTTCAAAAATAGTTCAGGGCAAAAGTACGATAACAAATCCGATAAAGATCTCTAATGCCTTTAATAATTACTTCGTGGACTTACCTCAAAAGAAAAGTATTAACACACCTGATCAACGCGGTACGAGTGTTTACGTAAACTGTCCTCACTCTTTGTATATGAGACCAGTGACTCCTTACGACGTCTATAATATTATTAGGTCTCTGAAGAACACAAATAGTGTAGGATATGATGGGATCTGCACTAAAGTAATAAAAACAGTAGCCCATATAATTGCTATTCCGCTTAGCCACATAATTAATGTATGTATTGAATTAGGTATCTATCCAGATAAACTTAAAACTGTCATCGTAAAGCCACTGTACAAAAAAAGTAATAAGGAGGATTTGTCAAATTATAGACCAGTTGCTCTTGCAACTGTGCTTTCTAAAATATTTGAAAAAGTTTTTTATGGATCTCTCTATGCTTATCTTGAGGATCACAATCTTTTTGCAAATTAACAAAAAGGTTTTAGAAAACAAAAATCCATTAATATGGCAATATTTGATTTAATACGTCCCATAATAAGCAACATGGATAAGCGAAAGCATGTCTGTGCAGTTTTCATGGACTTGTCAAAGGCTTTTGACTACGTAGACCATAGAATACTAATAAAGAAGCTTAATGACTACGGCATAAGAGGAAATGTACTGGATCTATTTCAGTCATATCTAAGTGAAAGAGAACAGTATACTGAACTAACTCAGGTATGTTTACGCACTAAACAACAGATTTCGTACAGATCTGAGAAACGAAAGGTAGCGTATGGCGTTCCACAAGGGAGTGTTTTAGGACCGTTATTATTTTTATTATTTATAAATGATTTACCCAAGCATATTAAATACCCCATGATCTTGTTTGCTGATGATAGCACTGTTATAATTGAATGTAATAATATTGATGAATATGAAAATGAAATTAATGAAACCATACGAAATATAATTACATGGCTAGATATTAACAATTTAGTAATAAATTTAGATAAGACGAAACTTGTACATTTCTTTCAACGTAAATTGCCCTTGCCTATCATTTGTAATTATCAGGGATGTACTATTGAATCTGTTACGGTCACTAAATTTTTGGGAGTTCAAATTGACAACAACTTATCTTGGAAGCCTCACACGGAACAAGTTTGTCAAAAATTAAGTCAATATGTATATGTTTTACGCAGACTTGCCAAAATAGCTAACACTGACACAGTTTTAATGGCTTACCATGGTTTGGTGGCGTCAACACTACGTTACGGTATTATGTTTTGGGGAAACTCGGCAAACAGAGATACTGTATTTAAGGTCCAAAAGAGATGCGTCAGAGCAATGTGTGGTCTACAACAGACTGATAGTTGTAAGCCGCACTTTATTAATTTTAAGATTCTTACAGTGCCTTGTCTTTTTATATATGAAACGGCAATCTTTGTAAAAACGAATCCATATTTATTCAAGAAGGTTTGTGATGTCTCCAGTAGAAACCGCCGTTTTAATGAGAATCTGTGTACAACATTCTCCAATACAGCACTTATGCATAAAAGTGTATTCTGTTTAGCAAGTAAGATATATAATAAGTTACCCTTGACATTAAGAAACCTACCAGCAATGGGAATGAAAACTAAATTATTTAACTTGCTTGTACAAAGATGTTTTTATTCAATCTCAGATTTTCTGCTCGAAAATTTCGATGCGTGATAATGTATATTAATTTTTATTTTATTTTTCATTGTTCATAATTTAATATTGTTTCTTAGCGTAGGAGAATAGTATAGTATGTTTGAGACATTCTCATCATGTTTTTGTACGCCACATGGCAAAACAGTGTTCCACCAAAATATTTTTTTCCCCCACTATTTTTGTTTTACAAATAAACACTTTGACTTTGACTTTGACTTTGACTTTATGGCTGTATTACTTATAGTTTGGTAGTTCTAAGAGGGCCGATTTGACAGCTGTCAACGCAGTATAAAATATAACCTCAAACACATATTTTGTACTGCACGGGTAGCACAAGTTGTATTTTCTCGCTTGTCGCTCAGTGCATCTCTATCGTTACTGACTAGATAGGAAGGGAGATCCGAGCGATAAAGAAGTCGCGGGCAACTTGTGCTAGCCGTGCTGAGTTGACAGCTGTCAAATCGGCCCTCTTAGAACGACCAAACTGCAATAAATAAATATCAGGGATCAATATGAAACAAATTGACCTAGGTCCAAACTAAGCTCTAGGCTTTTACTATGGGTACTAGACAACGATATAAATACTTACATAGAGAAATACATACAAAAATCCTACAAAATACAATGTCGTTTCATTATCTACATCTAAGCTGCACTATTAATTAACGTGAGTAAGGGCGCGTACACATAACGATCCGTTTTACAGGTCCGTTATTTGATGGCGTATGTAGTTGTATGAGCGAGTTCACACCCAAAACAGTATTCTGGATCCAGTAAAAAAGATTAGAAGGTGAAAAGATCCCTTAAAACGGATCCTGTAAAAACGGACGTTCTATGTGTACGTGCCCTAACCGTGGGGTAGCTTACAATTAGCCTTGCTTTGTTCTTTTGTCATTATGACATTTGAATTCGACAGAAAAGGACATGTAGGTGAAAAACTTAAGTAAATGACCTCTTGCATGTAGTTGTAACACATCTCTATATACCGTTAGAGATTCTATATCTGAAATTTGACAGTTCCATATTCGTTTTGTACACAAATACATGCAAGAGATCATTTACCTAAGTTTTTCAACTATAACATGACTTTGCTATGCCACGGTTACTAATAAAGGCAACCGGATTTTTTTAAAGGGACACTTAAAATGCATTTAAATTTGAACTAGTTCTAATATTTTATTTAATGTCAGATTCAACACCTAGTAATACATTTAACAAACATTTAGCAAAAATAACATAATTATCACCTTACTAATCAACTAAATACACAAAAACCAATACCGTAAAACGGGGTGAGTAGGGACACAACCTAAAATGAAGCATATGTTACTGATTATAAGACTGAAATTATTTCCAATACACGTAACGTTACTGTCCATTTAATAATTGTTCTTATTTGTAAGGAGTTATGACTTATTTTAGGTTGTGTCCCTACTCACCCCTTAATCCCTACACACCGCGTGTTACGGTAGTCAATAAGTTACTATACTCTATTTGTGTAGTCACTAGAATAAATGTAAACAAAATGAACCACGTGACTTTTTAACGACCAATCAAAACAGTGGCGCTATGGTACCTCGATTTGCAAAATAGATCTCGTATTGAAGACCTGCTCTTTCCAAAATACAAGTTACGTAATATAGTCATAAATAAATTCATAATTTTTCTATTACAGCTACTTTTTCAATTATTTTTTCACCCTCACATTTGCTATTGCTACGCGACAGCAAAGTAAAAACATTGAAAGTATGTCATCGGTCTTCCCAAGTCAAAAGGCGGTTTCTAAAATGAATAGCTATAGAAAAGTCGATTCTCTTTCGTAAGTACTAAGGTTGCATGTTTCATGGGAGATGCCGCTTTTGGTTTCGCAGGGCAGCGCCCCAACTGTCAGCAACTTCAGTACATAAGAAAACAGAGTATATCTCGTATCCACGCATCTTCATATTTTTAAAGACAAACGAACGAAGAGAGCGAAGCTCCATTATTCCCCGATTCGGATTTTCTTTTGTCCGCATACTTCTCCCAAACTATTAGAGATGTCAGGATCAAATTTAGCCCGTAATACGACATCTAGCCACAGATGGTTTAGAAAAAATAAAATTGAAAATCGGACATACCACGGAGGAGTAATCACCGAAAATCTGTTCCCATAGACTTTCAATGTGAAAAATGGGAATTCGATTTGCGGCGCTCTTCGATCGTAACTTTTTTGAAGATGACCCTTATGAGTGAGGATTAAAACTTAATTTTACTAAAATGCCCGAACAGTTACTGTACGGGTATTCTGGAGAGAACTCGCGGCTTAAGCTAAGTGTGTGAGCGTTACTGAGATTTCTGAACTGATGGCAGCAAACCGCTTCGCTCCATTTAGACTTGCCCGGGGACGGCAAGGTCGTCACTCCATCTTGTTGGAGGCCTACCTACAGCTCGTCTCCCGGTCCGCGGACGCCACTCAAGAACCTTCTGACCCCATCGGCCATCAGTCCTGCGAGCAATCGGTCGGAGTGGTGGTGACATGATGATGATGATGATGGGGACGGCAAGCGCGCCTAGTACTAATTACTACTTCAACTGTTAATCACGTTAGCTGTAGCAGGACACACACATTTCGGAGCCCTCTGACCTGAAAATGAAAGTGTCTAACTCAGAAAATTTAAAAGTGGCAACATTTTACCCCATAAGGCCCAGTGTGAAAGATGTACATTCTCAAGGCAATTTAATACGAACTGTATTGCAATGAGAATAAAGTATTAATACCATCTTCATAAATTGATTATGGCATTTTCGAACAACCGTAATTGAACTTTATTTTACCCGCGTACTGACTGAGCGAGCAGCCTCGGCGAGGCAGCCTCGCGAGGCAAATCCTTGGTCAGTCAGGACGTGCCTCGCCCGAGGCAAACGCATGTCCGGCCTCGGCCCGAGCCGAGCGTTGTTGGTTTTTTGTCCATGCTCAAAGGCGCCTCAGTACCTTTGCCTCGCTCACTTAAAACGGTTGTGTTTTGCCTCGCTCTTTCGTCGCATGTTATCCGTTGAATACATGTTAACAGTGCCTTAAATTAATACAACTATATGGTGAATATAGACGATTATAGGATGCGATATGTCCCGATTATACTAATATCACTTAAACTTAATACGACTTCACGTTAAACTGAGCGCTCGATGTTTGGCTCAGCCTCACGAGGGCTCGGCCTTGACACGCGCGGCAGCCTCGCGCAACAAATCCTACTGATTGAGGCTGCCTCGCGCGGCAAACGTCCGAGGCTGCTCGCTCAGTCAGTACGCGGCTAATGCCTTGATGGTAGATTCAAAGTACCACTGACAAAAAACTGGCTGTTTGTAGTACGGTGGGCCTTACGGGGATAAAAGTGACGACGATGTTATTTTTAATGCAAAATTTAATGCAAACGAACACACAGGCCACCTGCCCCCTATTTCACCATATTTACAATGACAGGTGACAGGTGAAAATTTGTAATACATTGCGAAGTTAATAAGCCTTCACATCAGTAGGATCCATTATAAGCTGCGCCATGTACACTGTAATGTCACCTGTCACCTGTCATTGTCAGGGTGAGGGCAGATGGCAAGTGGGATCTGTGATTCATTGACACTTGCGTTCTCAAGACTATAATCCTAAGACCGCAAATGCGTTGCCAACCCTGAGGACTAAGACGGAATGCCTCTAATTACTAATTTCACTGGTTGTCTTACCGCACCGGAACAACAATGTGGACACTGCTGATTGGCGCTAGGTTAAAATAAGATAGTGGTAGCGAACCAGATAGGCCCTGCACAAGGTTCTACCGCAAGTAAAATATGATTTCGCTTTTGCTCCAGATAGTCTCTTGGACTAATCGGTTTACAAAATGGCATATTTGTACAGTAAGGGCCTGTTGTTTGATCACTAGTTAACTCAACTAATTCTTAAAATTCTAAAAAGGAATCGAAAATTTTACACATTTCCTTGAGATTTTAACCATTAGGGCCGGTTTTATAAAGGACTGTAAGTAAAAAATCAGGTCAAATTTTAGTAACTTCATACAAGTTTTGACATCCCTGACCGAAATGTGATCTAACGGATCTTTATAAAACCCAGGCTCAGTAACGTTTTTTGACCATTGGTTAGTTTAACTCAAACAACAGGCCATAAGAGGCTTATATGAAGTTACTCATTAAGTTACATTGGTCAATGCTTGTTTCAATCCAATGACGTATTGTTTTAACATCTTTCAGCCGAGAGCTATTGCAGTGACGCAATGTATCACGAAAAGCATGCAGCTATTGACCAATAAAAAACCTTAATAAATGTTTTAAAAAACAAAAAACTGCCATCAAAAACGCAAAAAATAACTTGTTTTAAATGGTAGGTATAGGTCAGTCCAATTGAAGTCGGCGACTCACAATATTTTTACATAACATAACATTTTTACAAAACAATACGTCAATGGATTGCTACAAGCATACACCAATGTAACTTAATGAGCAACTTCATATAAGGCTGGGATTTATAAAGATCCATTAGATCATATTTCGGTCAGGAATGTTTAAACTTTATTTTATTTTATTTATTATTATTATTTATTTTATCAGGCGGCAGTTGCGAGAACTGATAGATGCCTGTATCCAGCTGTTCCTTGATCAAGTGTTCTTTGTACTGCTTATGTGTTGGTCTAGTCGGTTTTTAAACTGGTTGACGTTCAGTGCTGAGACTACTCGTTCTGGCAGTTTGTTCCATGCTTTCACTACTCTGTTACATAAGAAGTGTCTGCGTGGATTGTTGTGTGAAAGCTCAGTTAGTAGTTTAAATTGGTGGCCCCGGAGACGAGTGTTGGTATTTAGCTTGAACAATTTATGAAACTCCTGTAAATCGTAATGTCCTGTGAGTATCTTATAGGTTTCTATTAAATCGCCACGCTCTCTACGATCCTTTAGAGTCGTGAGTTTCAGCACCTGCAGTCTTTCCTCATAGGATTTATTTTTAAGTTGTCTCGGTATCTTGGTGAAACTGCGTTGGACTTTCTCAAGTAGCTTGTATGAACTTATATGAAGTTACTAAAATTTGATGTGACATATTTACTAACGGGCCTTTATAAAACCGGGCCTAAGGGTACCTATCTGAGAGATGTATAGTTCATACCATCTGACTTGTCTTATTTAGTATACCATTATATAACCTCAAAATGCATAATTTTTGGCTAAAATGGCCATTTTCTGCTGAATAAAGCAACTAGACACCACAATTTGCTCAGCATTTTTCTAATTTTACATCATGGATAGTTTTTTGTGACAAAATTGTTATTTTAGGCGAAAAGGGAGCATTTTGAGGTTATAAAAGTGTTTACTAAATAAGACAGGTCAATTGGTGTGGACTTTACCATTTTTATATCTTATTGACATTGTAAGAAGACCATCGTACAAAACATACTTCTTTCAGTTTCCCTTACTGTACATCTAGATAATAACGTATAAAAACTCTTACCCCTCAAGAGAACAATGGACGCAGAACAATGACTGGCACTGCTTGCATGGGTGTTGGCACGACACACACAGGGCCTTTTCACAGTATGCACACTTGTCTGTAGATGTCTCGCCACAGACACACTTGTAGGCTAACTGCTTTGCCTGAAGATGATATGAGAAATATTTAAAACTTAGAATAAGGTTCCATTACGTTAGTCCCATTTGCAACATGCAATTGTCGCAATGCTGCCACTTCAGTAGGAATACAGATTGTTGGTTACATGGGCAAGGTTATACGATCAGCAACATGATCACATCTCTATCGTTACTGACATGCTACTGCATCGCTGCAGTCGCAGTGGGTTGATTGTAAGAGTGATCTTTTTTTTAAGTATTAAGAAAGTCTACTTACTAGGACACCAGACTGCATTAAGTGGCCGTCCTTGCCAAGAAAGAGTTGCTTCAACCCATCTTTCCTGTTCTCTTCACAGAAATAACCCATTTCTCCGTTCAACATCTTCACAGGCATCTTCTTCGCACCTCTGAATAATAGTTCTAGAGTTTTCTCTGTAATATAACGCTCGCTACAGCACCGGACATCATTTTTTAAGCAAATTTGAAGGTATTTGTAACTTACCGTACACTTTCTGCAGCCTGTCCTCATTATTGTTGAATTGTTTGATCCCCACGTGAACTTTACTCTGAGGTATGAAATCCTCAGTAAAGGGATTGGAGCGCTTAGCCATTTTGCTTTACTGTTTATATTTTCTAAAATATAAACGCGATTGCTGAGGGTTCAATGGAGTTCAAGTCACGTCCGTCAATGTCGTATTATGTGTCGTAAACTTTGTGACTTTTGCGTTCCGTTTTATTATTACAGGGTTAAAACAGCATCTGTGGTTTTCTTTTATGATAACACCTCGTTGTTTTAATTTTATTTGATAATTTAGGTGTAAAAGTGAGTGAAAACATATTGTGAAATGTATATTAAATTGATTAAGTAATAATAATAGATAGATAGTTAGTTAATAATAGAGAATGACGTACGATTTATTTTTGCCATTTGCAACCTATTACCCGGTAACACCGCGTTGAAGTCCCAATAATTTTCTTATCCACTAGTCTGGCAGCACCGTCCGTCGCTGCCAAACCTGCCATTTTACTTCGACATTTTTGTTGTCATAATATTTTAATAAATTCAAAAAAACCAATACACAATATTCGTGTTAGAATATATTGTAATAGGGTTAGCTAGACAAACATTTGTTTTGCAAGGTTTCATTCAGAAATTTTGTTTACAATTCACTTTTATCCTAACTGTGTCGTACATTGTTATAAGTCCGTAAGAAGAAAGAAGTCTTGGCCGCCACTTGTGAACTTGTGATGTCATGAATTGTTGGTGAGTAAATCCCTGTTATAGCGAGCGTTGCTACTGCATTTACGGGTCGTCGTTCGGGCCACCAATTGGCTCTAATTGCTGTTCTAGCGATTGCAATGGACTTATGGAATACTGCCAAGTCGTCCGCGTTATGTCTCGTAACCCAATGCGTAGTCTTGCATTCCTCAAATATTGTTGATAAAGCATCGCATTTCTTCACATGTTTTGACTTAGTATGTTTATGCGTTGCTCATTCCCTTAAACTGTTAATATTTTCAGTTAAACTGTTTGTTGTGTCATTTCTGTTTATCCTGTTGATTAAGTGAGCTGCTGAATTTGGTATGGAGACTTATTAATTTATTATTTCATAGTTTTATCTGCTTTTACTGCAACTGTGTAGACTTCATATCTAGCTCTTTTGAATTGTGTGTGGGTTGTGAGTGACAACATCCTAAAGACATTTGATTCAATTTAATTTAATTACATATTACAATTACTAAAATTAGTTTTGAATAGTAATAGTTTGTTTTGGAACCATTAGATCTTATAGTTACTTGGAGTTTGAATTAAAAATAATAAAAGTTTTTTTTTATTTGCTAATGTTCAAAAATTTGACATTCACACTGCTAGATCAAAACAGTAGTAACTCCAAATACAACTGTATTATAAAATCAACTTTAATACAACTTCTAAGAACTTGAAACGAAGCTAGCAAGGATTTTGAGTTGATACTGATTTTATGTAGCGGTGCGATTTATTTGCCCCCTTATGATACTTTAAAGAATATTGAAACAAATTAGTAAAAGGTTTATGCATAAAGTCCTATAATTTTTACGTTTCTTATAAAATATATAGTTGCTATGAATTTCCATTAAATTAGGTATGTAGGTGTAATTTATTTTTTCTGTTTAGTATGGTAAATCAACTTTTTCTGTTCCTCTACAAGAATGTCTTATTAAGAAAATCTAGATAAATTGTTAATACAAGTATAAAATCATTATCCATATTAGAATAACTTATTAACCTTTTCAACGCCACAGTCGGCTCTGGCCGTCAACTAAAAGTCGTGCCACTGACGCCACGGCTACAGCCGACAAGAGCTCGAGATTAAAAGAGACTTTGTTTGGTAGCAATAAGGTGTAATTTGCATAGCATAGCAAACATGTTTGGCGTGTGGGTGGCACATTTTGTATTCAACGTATGCCGTTCAAAAGGTTAAAAATACATGCACAACCAAGAAGTCTCTGAATATTGACTATGTTGACAGCATTCAAACAATGCTGTTATTACTATTCCTTCACACGCAACAAATAAGTTTGACATTTTTATTTTTTTACTTTTTTCTTAATTAATGGCTTTCCCTCCTTGTGTTTAACAAGGTGTATTTCGCCAGTATCGAGTTTTAGACAATCGCCATGGACTTATTAGAGAAACAAGTCCATGGATGTCACACGCGAGGACAATTGTTTGGTTAAAGAGATTTACTCTGGTGGACTCAACAGAAGCACATGGGGTCAGCTCCACGCGCTTCTGTCAAGTCAAGTTTAGTATTGTTTTACTGCTGTCAACAATGTCAATAGTCAGAAACTTTATGGTCGTGCAATGTGCCAGGATTGACTTCGTATCTGCCTAGTACTGTAGGAGATAAACCACTATTTATATACAAAGTTATGGCCAGTGATCGGAATTACGTGAGCCAAAATACCTATTATTCGCAAGAGGACATAATAAGTGGCGTTATCTATGATAAGGGACCTTATTCTCGATGGCGCTTACGCCGCACTGCGTCACACGACGTTGTATTTATATCGGAGCATCGTTAATAATGGCGGAAGTGCCATCGACAATAAGGTTCTTTTTCATATATAACGCCACATATAGAGTGGTTACAACCGGTACAAAAATATATTTTTTCTTGAGTACCAGGTATTTGATATTTATCAGGGTATTAGTCGCAATGTTAAACATTCATGTTTATACTTACAGTATGGGATGTTTTATGTTAATCTAAAAGTTGTAACTATTTCTAGTTGTTTTTTAAACTTCAAAGTGGTCAGTTCGGTGTAAATATTACATCTTTCGATATGTTTCGTCCTCAGGTGAAATATCCTACCACTGTGCCATGTGAAAATAATAAAGACAATAATTTATACTTCACACTTTTTCCTTCCTTCCTTATAAACCTTATGTATAGTCCATTTGCTTAGATAATGTCGCTACGCTCACACATACGTGTGGTTATTGTAATAAAATACGAATATAATTCGATGTAAACTGCCAAATTCACTTGCGGGTGTGACGCCTCAAGTACTAACTAAGCTCACTATCTAAGCGAATGGACTAGCCCTTTTTACTATAAACTAACATAAAACATCCCGTTGTAGGTAAAAACATGTATGATTTAACATTACGACTAATACCCGCATAAATATTGAATACCCTGTATTCAAGAAAAAAAACATTACCTTGTTTTAATCTCTCTATATTATGTCCTCTTGTGAAGAATAGGTATTTTCGCTCACCTAATTCCGTTAGTAAATAGATTTACATGATCAATCAATTATTTATTTATCTGTGTAATAAAGACACTTAATATTTTAACCTCGTAAGGCTCAGTGGGCAATAGGATGTACATAATCAAGGCAATTTAATTTGAACTGCGTTGCAATAAGAATAAGGTTTCTTTTCCTATATTCATGAACCGAAAATGGCATTATCGAACAAACGTAATTAAACTTTATTGCCTTGACGGTAGATTCAAAGTCCCACTTATAAAAAACTACCTGTTTGTAGTATGGTGGGTCTTACGAGGTTAAGAATTCCTCTAAAATATCTCTAAAATATCTTTAAGCCTTTAAAATTTTCATTACAGCAAAATGGTGATTGATTCAATTGAGTGCTTATCAATTAATTTCATTACATAGTCATTATAATTTATATCTGTTCATTAAATACAAAAAAAAATACCGAAGCAGTGCTTTTAAGTCTGCTAATTAAGTAGGAAACTTTTTATATTTATTATCTAATTATGTGCATTAAAAGTACAGTCGAGGTCAAAGTTATGTTTACACTTTATTACCTTGTCACTTTATCCGCTATGACAATTTCATACGGCAGTTAAAACATGACATTAAATAGACAAGGTACTAGAGTAAACATATTTTTATTTAACCTCGTAAAGCTCACCATACTACAAACAGGGAGTTTTTTGTGAGTGCGACTTTGAATGTACTATCCAGGCAATAAAGTACAATTACGTTTGTTCAATAATGCCATATTCAGTTTTATGAATATTGGAAAATAAACCTTATTCCCGTCGCAACACAGTTTAAATTAATTTGTCTTGATTATGCACATTATATTGCACACTGGGCCGTATGCGGTTAAGTATTTATTTGAAGTCTTTTACAGAGATTTATTCTATCTTTGCTGCAATTGCGAATGTTACCCAGGGAATGCAATTTAAACGGTTATTAACCGTTTTTGGATGAAAATAACCGGTTAAAACCGGTTATAACCGGTTATTTGCATTCCCTTGTTACCTGTTTAAACTTTAACCACAATTATTTGACCCACAAATAAAAGGAAATAGAATAATAGACAAACACAAATCGTCCCTTTACTTTCTGAATCTCGTATCTGTTCGAATAGTTAGATAGGAAAAGCACTCATGTTCCCTAAATAATAAAGACTATTTTCCTATCTAACTATTCGATCAGATACGAGGTTACGAAATTACGTTGTATACTTTTGAGATTAGCTTATTTACCACTTTGCCGTGATACCAAAGGAGGCAGGTAACTGCAATGTAGCATCCAAAGCATTATATACTCTATTAGTAACCACATTAAATTTAAAATAGGTGTACTATTACTATTCAGTTAGTACTTTTTAGGTATAACGGAAGACGGGCACTTTTACACGTCAAAAATCTACGAGCTCTTCGACGAAACGCTCTACGAGAAAAAACTCCGCGAGTAACTCAACAGTCAGTAATTTTTTAAACATATTCAATATTACCAGACATAGGATTCTTTGGGGCAAATTTCCTTCACAGGTAGGGACTTCCTATATCGGGTTATTCCTACTTGTTACCACCAATTTGTTACCACTGGTAACAGCTGGGAATTTTTTTCCCACCTGTTACCACTGGTAACTACTGGGAATAAAAAATCCTGTTACCACTAAAGTAATTGGTGGTAGTTATCACCAAATATTTTAATGGTAACAAATGGGAAAAATATTCCCACTTGTTACCACCGAGTACTTTAGTGGTAACGGGTGTGAAAAAAAATCCCAGCTGTTACCAGTGGTAACAAATTGGTTGTAACAGGTGGGAATAACCCCCTATATCGATAAACTGAAGCATCGATATTAGTTCTATATACTAGTGGTCGCCCCTAACATTGTGTGTTTTTGTAACTATTGTTCAACATAGCATCTTTAAAATAATCGATAGGTTATTATAAAGGTAGGGAGTAATACCCATTGCTCTATAAAATAGGTGTTTAATATTATCTCAAACTCATTAGATAAATAAATAGAAGTAGCTTACCTACTTAGACACTCAATATTAAACACTATCTACTTGTCAATATGGAACAAATTCTGGCCGTTTACTTTAACAATAGATGGGACATTCATGAAGAACAAAATTTTAACGAGTAAAATATTAAAATCGTTTTGAAAAAGAAGGAGAGAGTTTGTTTTTATTTAATTTGATTTTTACACTTTTAATAAAAACATATTTTTACAAGCAAATCTTTGAGTGATCACTAGCATAATACTTAGAACAACTATCGATGATTCCGTTTATCGATATAGGAAGTCCCTACCTAAGAAGAAAATTTGCCTCAAAGAATCCTATGTCTGAATATTAGGCTGCGGCTCCACTGAGGCGGAGACGAGAGGAGCGGAGCGGAGCGGAGCGGAGCTGTGCCAATACCTATTAACCAATAGAAGGTGCATGCGGTCACGTCGAGCGCGCCTTGCGCACGTTAGTTTATATTCTATTGGTTAATATAGGCACAACTCCGCCCCGCTCCGCTCGTCTCCGCCTCAGCGCAGCCGCAGCCTTACCATGGAACTTCTTAGTCTAGCATTATACTGGGTGTCAGGCAGAAGGTTGGACAAACTTCAGGGACTAACTCTGTAGGTCATACTCATCAACTTTTATCATGGGACCAACATCCAAATCGCGAAAAAAAAACAGCTGTTCCATACATTTCGGCTGTTTAGCTCTCAAAGTTTGTATGGAACAGCTGTTTTTTTTTCGTGATTTGGATGTTGGTCCCATAATAAAAGTTGATGAGTATGACCTACAGAGTTAGTCCCTGAAATTTGTCCAACCTTCTGCCTAACACCCTGTATAAAGCTATAAATATAAAATTAAATATAATATCAAACACCATACGTAGTTCAGCAGGAAAACATGTCAAAAATCTTACGAGAGAGATAGAGAGAGAAAATGGAAAAAAGGAAATAAACCACCTACTTACAAGGATATAAAACGGTGCAAGACGACCACATAAAAGTTTCTATATGTTTTCCTACATCAACGGCGTCCCCTAGACAAGATAAAGCTTTTGCATTTGCACAAATTATTAATGACTAAGTTCCGGGTTTAGGCCAAGCATTTTTGTCTGTTAGATAGTCCTCGACCTTATAGTATTTAAATGCAATTTGCCTGCGACTCTACTCATGTAGGAGTTTTTCATTGCTATCCCCTCGGGAGCTGGTCGATCTTCATAAACTAGACCCTATTGGCATTCCTGTCGCCGCCTTCCCACTCCATCAGATCAGTTCATCTATATATATAAAAGGCAAAACTGACAGACTGACTTAGATATCAACGCACAGCCGAAACTATTGTACCTAGAAACTTGAAATTTGGTACAGGGGTTCCTTTCATGATGTAAGTGAGCACTAAGAAAGGATTTTTAGAAATTCAACCCCCATCGGGAAGAAATAGGGGGAGAAGCGGGAAACTAATTCTACGCGGACGAAGTCGCGGGTGTCCTCTAGTATACCATATATTAATAAAATAAATATCAGGGGACAATGTCACACCAATTGACCTAGTCCCAAACTAAGCTCTAGGCTTGTACTATGGGCACTAGACAACGATATAAATACTTATATAGAGAAATATATACTTAAATACATAGAAAATATCCATGACTCAGGAACGAATATTCGCACTCATCACTCAAATATCTGCCATTACCGGGATTTGAACCCAGGACCGCGAGCTTCGTAGACAGCGTCACTACAAACTAGGCCAGCGCGTCGTGTAAATAATGATGAAATACGAAAATATAAATTAGTCTGTTAAATGTCTTATCTGAATGAGTACATGTGAACCCAGGACCTTTTGTTGTAAAACTTGTTGATAACATGAAAATAGCCTATTATTATGTCTCGATAATGCTCGTTATTTAAAATTTACTTTCAATGCGGTAGAATTAGTAACTTTACCATCCCGTTGAGAACTTAATTTATTTCCCGGTAAAAAGTTAGCCTATCTTCGTTGATACTGCAAAACCACGTAAGTAACAAATGTAATAAGATGCAAAATACACCTTAGCAGGTAAGTCAGTAAGGTAAATTTTGCAACTTACTGAATTTGTTAGTTACGCGATATTACAAAACTACTTTTTAGTGATCCTATTTATGGTTTATCTATTCCCACTTCTCAATTAGAATCTATAGAACATTTCAAGCTCGCCGCAAGCTGCGCCGCGGGAAAGTCATAATCATATATTTAAACCTAAATGATTTTGTCATAGTCGCTCAACTACCTTAATCGGGATACCTTATCGCCACCCTTGAAATAGGTACCGTTAAGGAGTTCCGGTGGCCATCTTTGGTCCTCATCATCAGTTCCACTTCACCAAATAGTGCTTTCCAAGAGCAAATGCACGAGTTACTATGAAAAATACCCAAATAGCTATAGGTATGCATACAATATTTGAGGAGTTCCCTCGATTTCTCCAAGATCCCATCATCACACCCTGACATGTTAACAATGGGACCAACTAGAAAGTGTACACTTACAAACTAAAAAAATCAAATGTGTCCATTGGTTTTTGAGTAACCGGGGAAAATACATTTAAAAAAAAGTGCGATACGGACTCGCTCACCGAGGGTTCCGCACATGACACGGTTCGTTCCTTGCGTAAAGACCCTGTTTTTTTGTGATTTAATTAAAAATGTACTGTTTTCAGATTTTTTCCTCGCCAAATTGCATGGATCTAGTTCAATGGAAAATACCATATAAATATTGATTCCCTTGAGAGTGTCAAAATATACGTATTTTGCGGCAAAAACGGCCGTATCTTTATTTACGTTAACTTGAAGTTTGATTTTTCACAACTTCAAGGCACTGTAGAGCTGAGTATATCTATGTATCTAATACCTCTAAAGAGAAATTCTTGTATATATATATATCTCGGAAACGGCTCCAACGATTTCGATGAAATTTGAAACATAAAGGTTTACGGGCTGTGTGGTTGCCGGCTTAGAATAGTGCCACTCCATGTCTTCCCGTGGATATCGACTAAGGGAATAAAGGCTTGTAGTACTGTTAGGCGATGGGCTTGCAACCTGTCATTAATACACTGGTAAACATCTTAGCCTGATTATGCAAAATGTGGTTACAGAATTATCAACAAGCTTTTAGAGTTGTTGGCAATTCTGTAGCTCTGCCTACCCCAAACTGGGAATAAAGGCATGAGTTTATGTAAGGTTTACGGGGGCAAAAAATCGGTCGGTCAAGTGTTCATCTTCGGGAAATTTCGTTTTCAACCCGAGCGACGCTCGGTCTTTCAAGTACTGGTTTTAATTTCAACTCGATACCTCCACGCGTTCCCGAGATAAAGGGTCTTGACAAACAGACGGACAACAAAGTGATCCTATAAGGGTTCCGTTTCTCCTTTTGAGGTACGGATCCCTAAAAAACCCGACATATTGAGAACCTCCTCCTTTTTTGAAGTCGGTTAAAAAACGTCAGTGCGACAACATAAGGCTGCGGCTCCACTGAAGCGGAGACGAGCGGAGCGGAGCGGAGCTGTGCAAATATAAACCAATAGAATCCGCATGCGGTCACGTCGAGCGCGCCTTGCGCACGTTAGTTTAGATTCTATTGGTTAATATTGGCACAGCTCCGCTCCACTCCGCTCATCTCCGCCCCAGTGGAGCCGCAGCCTAACGGGGTCTTTAATAATCACCAAACAGCCATTTAGCTCTGGCTCCTTAACCAAGCGTTAATTGCCATGTGTCCTCCTTTCCTTTCTAACTGTATATCGTTACTACTTTAGAAAAAAACTCGTAACTGATATTTCGCGATGTACGAGTTTGAACTTGATTCTCGTCACGTTTAAGTTTAAAATCGTACGCCACGAAATGTGAGGTACGGGGTTTTTTCAAAGCAACGACGATATCTACAATACGACCCACACGTGATTAGGAAGATGCACGTTAACAATTGAATCGTGTTTTAGATTAGGGAGTACTCGTGACTTTATTCACAGCTTTAATAAAAGCTGATTGATGTAACAGTTTGTAATTTTTTTTTTAATAGCTATAATAATAACCAAGATATAAGGCAACAAAGGCGTTCCTATCTCTTTCCAAAACAGATTTTTTATTTATATGGCGACGGGCGTCACATAATATTTAGTAGTATTTTCACCTTGAAAATTAATAATTAAATTAAAATAAAATGAATATTAAAGGGGGCTCCCAATCTCCCACACAGTCGAGATCATAAATATGTGTACACTTTAATACCTTGTCTCTTTTAAGTTACGCCCACACCAATGCTTAAAAAACGGTGACGGTACGGAATCGCAGTGAGGCATCGTATCCATACCGTTTTTGACGCATGCCTTCCACACCGCTGCTTAAAATACGGTGTCGTTGCGTAAACAAAATACGGGGTCATTTTAACAACATGGCGCTGTTTTTGACGCACCGTAATATACGCACCGTTAAGCAGCGGTGTGGGAAGCGTGCGTCAAAAACGGTACGGATACGACGCGTCACTGCGTTTCTGTACCGTCGCCGTATTTTAAGCAGCGGTGTGTGGAGCATGCGTCAAAAACGGTACTGATACGACGCGTCACTGCGATTCCGTACCGTCGCCGTATTTTAAGCAGCGGTGTGGTCGCAGCTTTAATCCCAGTGACAATTCATATATGGTAGTTTTAACATGACATTAAATAGACAACGTACTTAAGTGTACACATATGAACTCGACTGTACAACAAACGTGATTTTTTATAGATGGATTGGAACCCTTCGTGCGCGAGTCCGACTCGAACTTGGCCGGTTTTTGTACTAAAACAATTATGTTACACAATGAGCTTGGTTACCATGTCAGCGACCGATAGGCAATGGTCCTACCGCCGGCGAGTAAGCGGTGAACTATCGGCGATATTCTTGCCCAAGAAACGAACAAAATATGACCGGTTCGGTGTAAATAAAAGAGAGAGATATAAATTTATAGTTCATCGCTGGCTCACTCGCTCAGCTATGAACTATAAATATATATCTCTCTCTTTTATTTACACGGGAATGATTATCTTTTGTTCGTTTCTTGGGCAAGAATATCGCCGATAGTTCACCGCTTACTCGCCGGCGGTGGGACCAGTGCCATACTGCCGGCTGCGACCGGTTTGCGTGACCGACTGTTTATACTTCTTTATCATATTATAATAATAACGGTCAAATTCGCACGCGTACGCACCTCGTAGAGCCCACGTCAAATTTTGTTAGTTCGAAAAAGAATCTTGTGTCGGTCAACTAAAGTCAAAAGTTACTTTGACAAATGTCCTAAAGGACAACGCCAGGTCTCCATAGAAGCTTTGGCCTAAGAAAAAATTGTGACGGATAATTATAGAATTGGGTTTATTTGATGTAGAAAAATATTTAAAACAATGCTGTGGTGTTAGTTTTCTGAAGAACTTGTTTTGTTTTACTTTACATTACATACATTACTCGCAAGTTGTCTCATTTATAAAGTATCTTAATAGATGGCTCTATTTTCCATATCAGTTCTCTAAATCTGTAAGTAATAAAATACTGAATTTAAATCTCATACAAAACAGGTCATATCAACATCCTTCGTATCCGCGGGCTTTTTTTTCAAGTGTTTTATACCAAGATCTGGCATTGTCCTTTCGTTAGTTCGAAAAAGAATCTTGTGTCGGTCAACTAAAGTCAAAAGTCACTTTGACAAAAGTTCTACATTTAGGACGTTGGGCTTTACGAGGTTAAGAAAAATGATAGTTTGTTACAAATCAGGCCGCTCTACTTTAGGCTGTAAAAACCACGTGTTTGACGTGTTATAGTATTGTTTTTAACTCTGCCTCCATTACTGTCAAGTAAATAAGAGCTATCAAAACGTTGACAATACGATAACACGTCAAAGAGGATATCATTTTTACCGTCTAGAATAGAGGCCCTGTTCGATAATTTTTGACATAGCTAGGTATACTTATTACGATTAAGTTAAGCGCGATGCGGAATATTTCTAAATATATTTTGTCCTTGAAATTGAAATTTTGGTATACAACTTTAAGACTTAATTTGTTTGAAAAAAGACGCAAATTCTGTTGTCCTTTTGCATGGACTTATCCGCGTTTGAAGTTAAGCGACTCATTTGCTCTAGCCCTCGAGACTGGACTTAATCAACGGCTGTCCATAATATGGGGAGACAAATAGAAATTTGAAGTAACAGTTGGAGACTAACAGAAAAAGTGCTTGGTAAACGAAGTCTTTCATAAAGTTTGCCTGAAAAGTCATATTTCGTGCCTCGCTAATGATTTGGTTGCATGTCCGTGGGTCGGCTGCAGTTTATAGATGGCGCCGTGAATGCTGCCAGGTACCAAGACGTCTTAAATAACAGTTTATTGCCATCCCGGTTTGAAAAATTAAAACAAGTATATTTCCAACAAGATGGTGCTTCTCGTCATACTGCGAAAAGCACAAGGGTTACATATCAACGAAATTCCTACACTGGAAAAGTGGCCGCCTAGCTCCCCCGATTTGTCCCCGATCGAAACTTTGTGGCGGAAGATGAAAAACTCCTGCGGCAGGAGCCTTCCAAGTCGAAAGCAGATTTAAATGCAGTGTGGGACTTTTGTGGAATGCAATAATACCCCACAGAATGATACAATGCCACTAATAATTCAAGCCGTCGTCTTCACGAAGAAAGTACGATACTACACAGTGGTAGAACTGGTAGATGAATTATTCTGCGTCTAGTGAGCCACTAGTAGTGGTAGATGAACTATTTTGCTTCGACCAGTAGTAAATAAATTACTTATTGCAATAAATTAGTATGTAAATGATTAAATGCCAAAATAAACCAGAAAAAAGTTAGCTGTATTAACTGAACTTGACATTTTAATTTTTAAACCAATTCATTTAGAATTCTTTCGCATTTGGGCTCGTACATATATGCATGGAACACAATCAAGACTTAGTTGGGAACAAATACTCAAGCTCATCACACAAATTTGATTCGAACCCACTACAAACTAGTTAGGCTGGAAAGAAGGGCTTAAATAGCAAAATAAAGGCCCCTGGCCGACATGTATTTCCTCTAGGTATGTACAAATACACAGAGGCTAATTCAAACATAGATAACCTTATCAAAAGCACTTGCATAACTCTAAAGTGAGTTATCTATAGCAATGTGACCTACGGTCCGGCCAAGATTGACGATGACGAATACAAAAAACCCGGCAGCGTGTCGGACCATACTCAGGGTAGGGTTTGCCGTTATTACAAAGATAAAAAAACTATAAATTTTATTTTTAAATTATTGTGTGTTGTCGTAAGGCGAAAAGAAGTTGTCTCTGCCTATCGCTCTGGGAAACAGGCGTGAGTTAATGTATTTATGTACTATCTGTGGTATGTATAGGTACGAGTATGCTGTCGTAGATGATTTTTAGTAGGTATAAATTCGCCTGTATGTCAGGAACTCGTTGATCTTAGTGGTGAAATATATGTGTGTAAAAAAACAGTTTTGTAACTTGGATTATTCGAATTCGAGTCTTATAGCGTGAGAATAACGATATTATTTTAACGGGAGAAAGGGATGGTACTAACCAATGATATAGTATAAAAAGAGGTAGATATGTCTAATATAATCTTCTCCGTGGTAAAATTGGCCCGGCTTACGCACACGTAATCAGTAAATATTGCAATTACACACTAATTCATAAATGACAAGTATAAGCAGGATGGTATGCTAATTTCCGGGAGTGAAACAGAGACGAGTAATGTTGCTCTGCAGACTAGGTCACGGTTCCGTTGACGGCGTAAGACTAAGTAAAGGTGTACCAATTGGCTTGGTTTTAGGGTGCCACTATCGAAGTGCGTATAACATATCTACCTCTTTTTAACCGACTTCAAAAAAAGGAGGAGGTTCTCAATTCGTCGGGATATATATATATATTTTTTTATGTATGTTCCCCGATTACTCGAAGACCACTGGACCGATTTGAAAATTTTTTTCGTTGTTTGAATTGGTATACTTTCTAGTTGGTCCCATTGTCAAGACGTCAGGATCTGATGATGGGATCTTGGAGAAATTAAGAGAACTCCTCAAATATTATAGGCACACCTATAGCGATTTCGGTATTTTTCACTGTAACTCGTGCATTTGCTTTTGAAAAGTACTATAGTGTGAAATGGAACTGATGATGAAGACCACAGATGGCCACCGGAACTCCTTAACGGTACCTATTTCAAGGGTGGCGATAAGATATTTCGATTAAGGTAGTTGAGCGACTATGCCGAAGCACATTTAGGTTTAAATATGACTATGACATTCCCGCGGCGTTGTCTGCGGCGAGCTTGAAATGTTCTATAGTTTCTCATTAATATTTAGAAGTGGAGCTACGTAACAGCATAAATAGGATGACTAAAAAGTATAAAATAGAATAAATGTTTAAAAAAACAAAAACCCGCCTTCAAAAAGCAAAAAATAAATGCTTTTTGAAGGCGGGTTTTTGTTTTTTTAAACATTTATTTTTTACTATATTATATCATTGGTGCTAACGTAATTTTAAACGTCGAGTTTCAAACTAGTGCCTGTTTTGAACTATTTGATTTCTTCAAGCGCGTCTCGGTGACAAGTATCTTTAATTTCGAATGTGATTCTCTCGTGACGCTCTGTTTATGAAGCATTAGCGAGAAATATATGATTCATGCCTTGACGACTTATGTTTACGTTATTCTTTGAACCGGATAATATAGTCACTTATGAGTTCGCTTGTGTTTCTACGCCTTTCAATTTTGATTTTGGTACGGATATAGTTTTTAGGTTGACGGACATAGGGTTATTTATCCCGCAAAATAGGATATTCCCGATAGGATAGTGATTTGAGGCATTTACGCGGACGGAGCCGCGAGTAGTAGGTAGTTTACTAGTAAGTAGGCTATATTATGTTTACTAATTATATACATGCAATAGTTTGAACCGGATAATATAGTCACTTATGAGTTTGCTTGTGTTTCTACGCCTTACAATTTTGATTTTGGTACGGATATAGTTTTTAGGTTGACGGACATAGGGTTATTTATCCCGCAAAATAGGATATTCCCGATAGGATAGTGATTTGAGGCATTTACGCGGACGGAGCCGCGAGTAGTAGGTAGTTTACTAGTAAGTAGGCTATATTATGTTTACTAATTACCTATATAAAGAGTGGTCCGGAAAAAAAGTAGCAGCACATAATATGGCTTATTTGTTTATTTTGTGGTAATTTTTAAGCAGGGCATTTGTTATAGTGATCTGTAGATACTATTCAATAAAATAAAAATAACAATCGTAAAAATGAACGGGCGATCTAAAGTTTTCGCCTTTTATATTACATCTTGCCTAAAACTTTTTGAACAGCGTCTTCTGAGAGAATTAATGGGGTGTTTGTCATAAACATAGTTTTTCCTTAAAGTTTGATGGGCTACTTAATACCTTATTAAATTGTCTTTTGATCAATAGTTAACTTTTTTGATTTGACTTCACTTTGAGGTAGTTACATGGAATTTCAACATTGGTGTATTTACCATTTTTATAGAAATTTGTCTCCCATACAAAAACCTCTTGTCAGAGGTTAGATTGGAGAGACTTCCTTACTACCCAAAGTAAAATCCAGTCTATTGGTATAACTTATCCGTAAGATGATATTCCTAAAAGCATAAAACAAGTTTTGAAAATGGAAATTCAATTGTGGCATTGTAGAAAACGGCAAGAGAAGATTGTCAAATTGTGTTGTTCATAAGGTTATAAAGTACCTGCAATAAATATTGAGAAAACTTAAAGAATCTCATACATTTCATTATGATTGTATTTTTATTTCATAGTATGATATCTACAGATTACTAAAAAAAAAAACTGATTCATAATTAGCAATAAATAAAAAATATTTACCAGATAATACATTGCTACTTTTTTACTGAACCACTCCTTACATGCAATAGTATGTTTGCTGGCTTCGTTCTCTATACGATCGACCCCGATCGATGTGAAATTTCGTAGCTTATCTTCGATATGTATAAAAGTAGAGACTGACTGACTGATCGATCAACACACAGGGAAAACCGATGGACCTGGGTACTTGAAATTTGGAGGAAATATTCCTTGGGTACCCTACGGGTGCACTGAGAAAGGATTTCCCAAAAATCGACCCCCGACAGGAAGAAATAGGGGTAGTAGCGGGAAACTAATTCTACGCGTTTTTCGCAGGCGTCCTCTATTACCGAAACAATAAAATGATAGATAATTCATTGGCACAGAGTTATCAATCGACCTTGATGGTCATTGCCAAGCGTGGCTAATTAAACGTTCATTTTTAATAAGCATTCTCACACAACCACACACAGACACGCACACACTCGGTTCTGAAGTAATAAGTTAATGTAATCAAATATTATGTCAAAGCTATTTTTATTTTTTTATTTTCAACCTTTTGAACGCGTGTATGTAGGGTTGCCAACCGTACTATAATATACAGATGTAGTGAAATATCCTTTCACATCGTATTTTCTCGGAAATGTGCGTATTTTTCATGCTACTTCAGTCTGACTCAGTACCCACCAAGACAACGTGGGGGAAATTCGCATCGCGAGAGTGATAATCGATATAGAGTGGTTAATACCAGAGTATTTTTTTGTTAATTAAGATTAAGTTTGTTTCCAGAGGGCTCAGACAAGATGCACTACGCTAACTAACGTTTCTATTCGATTCGTTTTTAAACCAATCGCGTCACTGGTAGACCACGTGACTTTTCGTATCACGTCATCTTCCAGTGACGCGATTGGTTTAAAAACGAATCGAATAGAAACGTGAGTTAGCGTAGTGCATCTTGTCTGAGCCCTCAGTTCTTTTTAATAGTCATGCCGAAAGCATTAAGACCAGGGAATCATGTAGTTCGACAAGCCTGTGAAATTATATTCAACATTTATTTATATTTCTTCTTGTTTACCTACATCTAATTTCTATATATTTGATCGTGGTGGTTTTAACATCTCGGTGTGATATACTTCAAACTCGTCGTTTGACATTTGACACTGATAACTTAAAGTACTCTATTTATTTAATACAACATGTCTCTTAATAATTCAATAATTCATAGACACGTCGGCATCATTCGGAAGTAGACGTGAGTTCCGAGTTTTCACGATGTGAAAGGATTATTCACTAGATCTGTACATATAGTATAGGACTATATTTTACACTGTGTACTATATACTGGTAAGAAATATATAGTACGCAAACATACTATATTTCGGTCAGTCCTTATTATACATGTGCGGTTTGGGTTGCCTGTTTCAACCTGATTTTAAGCACCAATGTAGTTGGAGTGGGGAAATAATTAAGTTTTTTTCAGCTTAGATATTTGCCTCAATAGTAGGCAGAATGTTAGTAGGTGTTTATTAAATATTGTGCATTATATTTAATGAATTAATTTACACACTTTTTAAAAAGCGTTACTTCATAGTACTATATTTTTGTTCAAAAATGGTTGCTGGAAAATACTATATTTACCCAAGAAATAGTTGGCAACCCTACGTGTGTGATACATTTTGTATTCGGCGTGTGTGACGCATTCTGTATTCACACGCAAAACATGATTGCTATGCTATGCAAATGCATACAAAGTGGCTTCCCGCGTCTGTCTGTAGAATAACCGCTAACTCCTAAACCACGCAACTGATTTAAATAATTAGACAGCGTTTAGACAGAAAGATCCAAGCCGTGTGACGTCATGTAACACGTCGGCCATATAAACTTAATGTTAAATTCTGTTTTGCTAGAAAGAGACCTTCCGTGCATGTCCATATTGTTTTTTCAAAAGTGCTCTCTATTGCGTATAAAATCGAAAGCACCATGAACAAAATCCCGTGCACCCAACTTGTGGGGGCGCAGTGAGGGGCGGCGGCGCGGCCGGACTCTGCGGAGCGGCGGCGGCGGGCGGCGGCTCGTTGTGCGTGAAACTATCGCTACTAATACTCGTATGACGCAAACAAATATTCTCTCCGAATTTGTCTAAGGTTCTTAAAAATACTTATAATCATGCATTTGTATAATTTCCTCGCATTGTTTGAGAAAAGCATTATGTATGCCTCGGCGGAAACGAGGATTTCCTGACTCGTATTTTAGCAGGCCTCGCTGTTGCTCGGCCTGCTAACCACCTCGTCTGGAAATCCCTTACTTTCCGCGCCTAGGCAACAATGTACAACTTAATTGTGTAAATACTATTAGTGTATCTTTTTAAGTAATAAATAAATACATAGAATGTACTATTGTTGGCTTATTTCTTTTCTTTTATAGCTATATAAAAAAAATCTCAACTGTTGTTACATCAATCAGCTTTTATTGAAGAATTGAATGACATGTTAATATTTCCTATTGTCGCGTGTGAAGCTATAGTAATAACAGCATTGTTTTCCTGTAGCTATGCGACAATATTTTAAATCACTGTAATCTACTTCTTAAAGTAGATACATTGTTGTGCGTAAACTATTATTGACACTATTTCCTATATTCATAAACGCAAAATGGCAACAGAACAAACGTATGTGAACTTTATTGCCGTGCTGGTAGATTCAAAATCCCACTCACAAAAAACTCCCTGTTTGTTTTTATGGTGGGATGACGGTGGGCCTGACGAGTTACATATAATTTTGGGCTTTCGGCTAACCGGCCGGCCAGCCGTAGTGCGGCTAACCGGACAGTGCGTACGTACCCTAACATGTGCAGATGTTGTGTGTAAGCGTGTGTACTACTAGTTAAGCACTATTACCACCAAACGGCCCGCAATGGATCGGATCGGAAAGAATTTTATGGTCTTTAAACGATACTGAATCATATATGTACTGGTTTTAAGTCTACATTACCAAGCTGCGCACAACAGCCTGACCGCGGGCGTCTTCCGCGACATGTGAACGTCACCGAAAGTATGCTGCGACACGTGTACGGCTTCGTCCGTTCGCTTGCGATCGGCCCCTTTCGCTTGTCGTCGAGTGCGATCGGAACCTTTCGGCCGTGACCGGGCGAGCCCACTCATTCTCGAAAGTGCACTCAAACACGTGGTAGGAACGAAACTATTCGACTGGGTGCGGATACGTCCGCAAGCAACCGTACGCTGCCGATCGTGGGCGTCGACATCCTTTCGACCGCGAACGGGTGTTACCGCCCGATCGTATGCGTCGACATGCTGCCGGACGCGATCGGCTGTCGACGCATCCGTACGTATCCTTTCCGATCCGATGCGATGCGAGCCGTTTGGTGGAAATCGTCCTTTACTGCTCATAATTTCAGCCGAAAGACCTCCACTGGACAAATACTAAAGATTCCAACTGTTCATTCACGTTTTTTTTTCAGAACCCGAAGCATGTGAACATGTCCAAGGTCCTAAACGCCCTGGGCGGGGCCCTGCCCGACGAGCGGCCCCTACTGTCCCTGCAGATCGTGGAGTCCGTCGCCAAGTGCCCGGCAGGGTACTTCGCAGTCAGCAAGACCTATGACGAGGATGCCGACGCGGCGCTGCTCCGGCAAAATGGGCTGTTTGGCAAGAAACCGAGCCACTATATTTGCTTGTCAAAGTCTGAAGGTATGTAATATTAACTCTTCAATGGCACCTCGTGCCTACATCCTTCCTTTGGAAAGGACATAAGAAACCAAGCAAACTATAGGTCTAACGCATAACTGAGTCTGTTCAGACTAATCTTTGGTAGCAAATCCCGTGTGTGTTTACGGTACGTCAAACGACGTAATAACTTCAGTCGGGCGCCAGCCTTGCTGTCGTTAATACGTGTTAATTGAACAGGTTCCTTCAAGTAAAACACACACGGGATTTGCTAGCAAAGATTAGTCTGTTCAGACTCAGTTAAGCGTTAGACCGATTATCCCTAAGCAGGGACGGCACCAATGGCAATGATGGACACTTTTAGCTGACAGGCACCAGTAATGGAGACTTCACTCTTAATTCAAAGGGGTTTGGGTAAAAGTGTTGTCATTTGTAAAATTCATATATTTTCAAGGTGAGCGGCCATTCATAAAAGTGGTAAATTATGATAGAATTATTAAAAATAAACATATTTTGTTCTGTAATGTAATACTCTTAAGTGCATCGGAGCCGAGATATTTAAATATTCATACTTGGGCGTACTTTTGTACTAAAAACTGAATACTTAAATCTTTAAAATCTCCGCTCCGATATTATTTACCGCCATAAATTATATATATCTATGTGTATTTAGAGGTCCTCTAAATAACTATGTAAAAATCACCCGTGGCCTCTGAAAAAAAAATGACAAAATTCTTCAAACTTTACTCAATGCCCTTTCATACGGTCCTAAATTGGTTGTTGCAAAACAAATGAATAACCCTTATCTTCTGTAAAATAAGAATCCAGTGTCCATTATTGGTGCCTTGTCCATTACTGGTTCCATCACCCTAATGTCATCTTAAAGTTTCAAAATTATATACTCTCCCTATCGCTTTCCGATGGGAATTTTCGATTAATCCTTTCTTAATGTATCCCTATGGTTCGTTATGTATTTTCCCTTCTTTTAACTCTCTGGGTTAAGCTCCGCGCGCGGTTTAGGCTATGCGTGCTGTCAGTTGGTCATGAAACAGTTGTATGTATAAATACAGCTAATATTTAACATCATATCATAACATTTGAACTGGTTGACCGTTATTTGCACTGACGCATAAGTTGTGTCCATATTAATGCAATCAGAAGAGGTTGATGTGAAAATATGCGGAAATAAAGTATAAAAAACTAAAATATTCACGCTGTGCAATTATATAATATAGTAAAAAGAGGTAGATATGTTATACGCACTTCGATAGTGGCACCCTAAAACCAAGCCAATTGGTACACCTTTACTTAGTCTTGCGCCGTCAACGGAACCGTGAACTAGTCTGCAGAGCAAATATATAGAATAGCATTGTATCTCAAATTTTATGTTAGCTTAAGATACAGTTTTGTTCATGCTCAGAAGTCATAGTTAATTGAGATATAATGTTTTTCCTTGCATGTGTCGAAATGAAAGCAATGATTTTGTTTGACAAGTGGGTAATGGAAACAAGTTACAATTATTTATAACAAGAGATGTGGCCGTGGAATGAATGAACTAATGAAGCGAGGGCAAAGTATTTATCTAAAAATGATTACTTAGGTACAGTCGCCATCAGATATATTGTAGCGGGCGAGGTACTCAAATATTTCGGAGCAGCATTACTTTTCAATAAATTCGTTACACTAGTTATGGTCAATAACACCAGAACATGCAATTTGTCATAAATATAAGAGCAGCGACTTTTCAATAAATTCGGAACATATAACGAGGTAAAAATATCAAAAAGCACAGAACTTCAAAGGTATCTACGCAGTCAGGGTGATCATAAAGATCGGAACATTTATGGAAAATATACCTTAAGTCCATATCACACAGTTTAAATTCGTTACTATAATTATTATGCATGTCGAATCTACTCGTGACGTGTACACATCACGAGTAGATTCGAATTCCAAACAAAAGATAAATACGTCATGCCAAAGATCGACATGCATAATAATTATAGTAACGAATTTAAACTGTGTGATACAGACTTAAGGTATATTTTCCATAAATGTTACGATATTTATGATCACCCTGACTGCGTAGATACCTTTGACGATCTGTGCTTTCTGATATTTTTACCTCGTTATTATGTTCCGAATTTATTGAAAAGTCGCTGCTCTTATATTTATGACAAATTGCATGTTCTGGTGTTATTGACCAATACTAGTGTAACGAATTTATTGAAAAGTAATGCTGCTCCGAAATATTTGAGTAACTCGCCCGCTACAATATATCTGATGGCGACTGTACTACAAATTACAGATCTAAAAAGTGTCAGATAGCAACAAAAACTTAAAAGTAATTTTTTGGGAAATCTATTAAGTTTTGTAAAAAGTCTTCGAACAAAAGTTGTTGTTTATGATGTTAATGATTTAACCCTGAGAGGTTATTAGTATTTTACAAATAGCCCTGTATATATATCCTCGTAAGACCCACCATACTACAAACAGGGAGTTTTTTGTGAGTGGGACTTTGAATCTACCACCAGCACAATAAAGTTCAATTACGTTTGTCCGATAATGCTATTTTCAGATTATGAAGATGGGAAAATAAACCTTATTCTTATTGCAACACAGTTCAAATTAAATTGCCTTTATTATGTACATCCCATTGCACACTGGGCCTTACGAGGATAAATAAACTCGGAAAAGTTAATATACGTAATCTTTGAAAATGTGGTTTACATGATTCAAGATCGGTCTGAGTGGAGAGCCTTGGGGGAGGCCTATGTCCAGCAGTGGACGTCTTTCGGCTGACATGATGATGATGATGATGATGATGATTCAAGATTATTAAGGCATTTTTTTGCGCTCTAAACACCATTTCTCTGTCAGTTGAATTGACCCAGAACCCAGAATATAATACCATATCTGAGAGAGGATGTTACATAAGCATGCGGTTAACAACACTGACTCATTGACAAGTTGCGTTTTTAATGTTTTAATGGTACTGAGAAAAACTGATAATGTTAAAATATTTTTTATCTACATCCATATTATAAATTCCCTATGATATGTTCAGAAACGATAAGCAAATGGCCTGTATTAAGAACCTTTATTTATGGTTGTATTTTAATGTTAACATTAAAGTATTGCATGCCATTAAAGTATCGGTTATCGATGTGGTTGCATCTTAATGTTCACTTTAAAGTGTCGGTGACTGATACAGATACAGGTACATTATGATCAAAGATCGGACAAATGGGTGTCATTACTCGCAATAATGTGGACATGACTCCAATTTTAATTAAACAAATTAAATTACATGAATTGATTTCTTACCTGAACTTGAATCTTGATCCTTTGCAGGATAGTAGATAATAAATAAATAATATGTCAGGAGTTGCCATTGATGTTATATTAATTTAAGTACCTACATAATTTTGCTCCATTAACATCCGTGGATTGCGTAAGGAGCTTTTCACCTCATTCGTTTATTTTAGCTGTGAAGAGAAATAAACTAACCACGGAAAATATAAAAAATACAGTTGTTTTGCTTTAATAAACTTCTCGTTTCTACACAATAGCAAGTCTTTGTCTCATTTATTAATTAGTTATTACTGCCTTACAAAGGATCAAAAATATTTTTAGGGTAAGTAATCAATTAATGTAATTTAATTTGTTTAATTAAAATCTATGGAGTCATGTCCACATTATTGCGAGTAATGACACCCATTTGTCCGATCTCTGATTATGATACAGGGCAACCACATACAGGTTTCTCACATATTGTAGAAAACTTATGATATGCATGTACATAAAGTTATGTATGCGACTGTACACATGATTAGGCATTAAAACACTCGTGTGATCGAACCACACTCGTATTAATGCTTCTCATTATGCACCAGTCACGTAACTAGTGATATGTAGTGAATTATAACCTTTATTACATGGGACCCAGGCTGCACGATCGGGCCGGACCTAATGTTTGATTTGGGTAGGTAACACTTTGCGAAGTGCAAATGCGAAGTTCAGTTGCTACTGGCCATCATCATCATCATCAACATCATCATGTCAGCCGAAAGACGTCCACTGCTGGACATAGGCCTCCCTCAAGGCTCTCCACTCAGACCGGTCTTGTGCTTTTCGCATCCACCGCGTTCCCGCGATCTTTACAAGGTCGTCACTCCATCTTGTTGGAGGCCTACCTACAGCTCGTCTCCCGGTCCGCGGACGCCACTCAAGAACCTTCTGGCCCCATCGGCCATCAGTCCCAGTGGCTACTAGCCACTTGACAGCAAATGTATGAACTTCGCAAAGTTTAAATCAATCCAAACGATCCGTCCACGTTTTTTCTACCCGATCGAAGTATCGATTTTAAATGCATTGCTTTGTTCAACATAGATAAGACATTATTGCCTGAGCTTGACATAAAAGATTAAACAAATCGATAGCATATCGGCGCATGTTTCTGCCTACTTCCTGAACGCATTACCCTCGTAAGGCCCACCATATTACTTTGAATCTACCGTCAAGACAATAAAGTTCAATTACGTTTGTTCTATAATGCCAATTTCGGTTTATGAAGAAAAGGAAAATAAAGCTTATTCCCATTGCAACACAGTTCAAATTAAATTGCTTTCTTTATGTACATCCAATTGCACACTGGGGCTTACGAGGTTAAATAATTAAGAGATAGTGGCCACTTTCGTTTTTAGGGTCTCATATTTGAAGGGAGCCCAACGGGATCTATATACAGTGTGTTTAGGGTTTGCATTATTCGATCGTTTTTAAAATTAGAATAATATGAATAGTTCCATTTCCGATATTCGAATATTCGAATATTTCGGATAATATGAATATTTATTGAAACAAAATGAAATTATGATTTAAAGTTGTACAATCAAATATTACAATGTTTAAAAATACAGATATTGCCTTGACTTAAAAAAAATCTTCTTTCCGTGGTCAAATTAAACATTATTAGTTATTTTATCGCCCTCTCCATTGCTCTTTAGGCAACTTTCAGCTTCCTCATAACGCGTCAGCGTCATAATAACGAAGTCGGTGATTGCCCAGGTTTCAGACCCATAGGTAAGCTTCGGTAGTATGCATTGGTTATGGCATTCTTTGACGCTTTAGGTGTATTGGCATGTCTGACTTGAAGATGTTGCTCATATTCCCAAAACTGGCCCATCCAAGCTGGATCCGTCGCTTAATCTGTGTTTCCCAGTAATTCTCCATGGTGATGACTTGTCCCAAGTAAATAATAATATACTCCGAGACTATCCAGCCGCACGCCGCCAACAACTATCCCAGCATCCTCGACCGGTCTATTGGTCATCACTTTGGTCTTGGAAAAGTTCATGTTGAGACCAACGCAACTGCATGCGACACCCAAGGATGAAAGCATAGTTGTAAAGCGGCCAGAGTCTCGGCAAAAATTACAACGTCATCAGCGAACCGTAAATGAGAAAGATATTCTCCGTCGATTTTAATACCTTTTTCATTCCAATGTAAGGTTTTAAATATGTCTTCCAGTAAGTTGGTAAACAATTTTGGAGAGATGTATCACTCTGGCGTATTCATGGTAGCATGCCTATATATAGTTTTGATTAAATCGATATAGCGGTAGTCAATGTGACATCGCTGGAGAGCCTGCAACATCGCCCATGTTTCCACAGTATCAAACGCCTTTTCAAAATCCACTAAAGCCATGAACAGAGGTAATTGGTACTCATTGGTCTTCTGAATAAGCTGTCTGACGGTGTGAATATGGTCCACGGTACTAAAGCCACTGCGGAATCCAGCCTGCTCCACCGGTTCGAATGCATTGAGTCGATTTTTTTAGCCTATGTTTTGGGAATTAGTTTTGAAACTTCATATCATGTCATGTCATATTTTCATTCCTGTTTTACTATTTGCTTGTATGTGTCAGGAGATATGAAGGAAAGCTGATTCTAGCGTTCTATTAAAAGTAGGTCACTATTTAAATCCTTTTTACTATTCAAAATATCCGAATTATTCGAATAAGGAACATTGACGTATTCGAATTTAATTTGTGTCGGATATTCGAATAATATGAATATTCGAATATTCGAATTGCAAACCCTAAGTGTGTTACCGGCATGCGGGCATTTATTAAAACTGCCGATAATATGTTGCTTTAGCAATTGTTTGCAAGTATTATCAATTAAAAAATAATTAAAATAACTTCACAATTAATTTTCTTAGATACTGTCCATTTTTAATGCAGTGCATGTGCTGCGTGTTCATCGTTATCAGTATCGCTGTTGCTTAGTACAAGGCATGTCGTGGTACGGGGGCAAATCATAATAATCAAAGTACCCGTCGACTGTCATTTAACACTTGTCAAATTGCTGTGCTTTACATTGCTGGCAATTAAAATCTTGTTACAAAGTTAAAAAAGCCTGAAAATTTGTTTATTAATTAAATTAATGTCATAATTACGTTACAGATATACGTTATTTTAACCTCCTTTAAAAAAAGCCAGGGTGCTGGTAGCACACTGTATACGCTCTCCGTCCGGCCGTCTTAATTTTAAAGAGGTGTATCTTTTGACCCGTAAAAAATGACGGTTTGAAAAAAAAACGGGATATGTTTTACTACGGCGAATTTACTAGCCTAAGTAGTATGATTGTAATATGAAATATGTTTAAAAATGACTGACTGCTGAGTTTCTTGCGGCGTTTCTTCTCAGCAGTGGTCTCCTCTTGGGAAGCGCTGGTAAATTCTTGATGTGTAAAGGTGCCCGTGCGGCCTACTTACTAAATAAATGTCTTTTATCTTTTTTAAACAAATGAATATCGGTCTGCTCACAAAATAAAGACTAAAGGCATAGAAACCGTACTAAATAAGCAGAAAATACATTATGGTTCACTTCTTTTTACTTAAGGTTTTCATAGTGAGTTGGAAAGAGATGAATCTATAGCTGTTCTTTCGTTATTTGGTACATCGTCACAAGTAAGGCGTGATTTGGGCCTATAAGCACCTATAGTATTTGGACCTATAGACAAGGAAAGACAAATCCTTCCTATAGGAAGGACAAAGAAGTCCCTGTGTAAAACCTTGTGACAATGACAGTTAAACAAGAAAAAACAGCCTACTTTTTGTTTCATGTTTTCTCATGTAATACGTAATCTAAAAAGAAGAGAAAGATAGCTGACGCAAAGTACGTCTTATAGTCCGGTTTCTATTCTATATGTTCTTATTCCGTGGGTCTGCTCGATGATGACGTCACGAACGATTGTTTTAGGCCGATATATGTGTGTTGAGGTAGTTTAGTCTGATGTTAAAACGCGGACCACCATTGCCCCCTGACTACCATTATCAATACTCCCCTACATGGTTACTAGCTTTGGAATCGCGATAACTCGAAGAGTTACCAAGGTGCAGACTGGACATGTTCTACATACCTTCACGCCTGTGATCCCAGAGGGTAGGCAGAGATAAAGAATTACCAACAACTCTAAAAACTTGTTGATAATTCTGTTACCATATTTTGCAAAATTTAAAGTCGCTCAGCGAGCCCTGGAGAGGGCTATGTAGGGAGTTTCTCTGAAGGATCGAATCCGGAATGAGGTGATCCGACAGAGAACTAAAGTTATCGACGTAGCCCATCGAATTAGCAGCTTGAAGCGGCAGTGGGCCGGTCATTTATGCCGCAGAACCGATAATCGCCGATCTTCGCAAGGTGGCTGGCAAGAGCTGGATGAGAGTGCCCACGAATCGTGCCTGTTGGCGTGCAATGGGAGAGGCCTATGTCCAGCAGTAGACTAATATAGGCTGATGATGATGATGATTTTGCAAAATCAGGCTAAGGTCTTATTTAAGAGCTATCAAAACATTGACAATACCATAACCGGTCAATGACGATATGACTTTACCGCCTAGAATAGGCCTTGTATTGCATTTGCGTAGACCGGATAGCCCAGATTTGTGTTGATTGATGCTTGACAACCAATACGTTGAGCCAATTACGGCTCCGGCGGCCATGGCCGTGTCAATACGAACGAACCGATCAAGGGCGAGGTGAACTCACGCGCCGTTGCACTCATTTGAACTATTCATGTTATTAAATTGATATAAAGTCAGATATAATGATATTAACGATCACTCCCGGTTTTTAGGGTTCCTTACCTTAAAAGGAAAAAACGGAACCCTTATAGGATCACTTTGTTGTCCGTCTGTCTGTCCGTCTGTCTGTCAAGACCCTTTATCACGGGAACGCGTAGAGGTATCGAGTTGAAATTTATACCATATACTTAAATCTACAGTCCCTTGAAGCTGTGAAAAAATCAAACTTCTATGTTAACGTAAAAACAAGATACGGCCGTTTATGCTGCAAAAAACGTATATTTTGACACTCTCAAGGGAATCAAAATGTATAGGGTATTTTCCGTTAACCTAGAACTATGAGATTTGGCAAGTAATACCGCCTTATACTACAAATATAGGCAATAATCTGAAAACCCAACATTTTTAATCAAATATAAAAAAATACAGGGTCTTGCGACGGCGGTGCAATTTGAATTCAGTTTACCGTGTCATGTGCGGAACCCTCGGTGGGCGAGTCCGACTCGCCCTGACCGGTTTTTTTTTATGGCAAGGAGAAGGCACGCGAGCACTCAGGCCACCTGATGGTATGTGGGATCTGGGACCCACCCAAACTATCTCAAAACTGCAATCCTAAGACTTCAAATGCGTTGCCAACCCTGAGGACTAAGATGGAATGCCTCTACGCTAGTAATGTCACCGGTTGTGTTATCCCCACACCGGAACACAGCAATGCGAGATGGCGGTAGCGATCCGGACGGATCCTGCACAAGGTCCTACCACCACTTAGATACCACAATTTCAAAATACCTGCCTACCTCTCATATAGGATTACCATCCGTCCGGATTAGTCCGGACATGTCCGGACTTTGTCCGGGTTTTTGCAATGTGAGCTTCTTCTACCATGCCTACCATACCACTGTAACTAAGTGTGTAATCTTGTGACTAAAAATTTCGGCCTTTTTAGGGTTCCGTACCAAAATGGTAAAAAAGGAACCCTTATGGTGAGACTTCGTTGTCTGTCTGTCTGTCTGTATGTCACAGCAGTTTTTCTCAGAAACTATAGAAGCTATCAATTTGAAATTTGGCATAGTTGTATAACTTGCTTGCCCGCATCTGTTTTTAGTAAAAAAGTATGAAATTATTTTTCTAAGTATTTGTTAAGGGGTCTAGAATGGGGGGTTGAAAAATGAAAGTTATTTGATTATAGCAAAGTCATAATAAAAGGTCTGCACATTTCGAAACTATTTTTTTTATAATTTTCGGGACGTACTTTTTGATTTATACGCAAAAATGTACAAAAAATGACCGTTCCCCCCTTTATCTCCGAAGTTTATGGACCAAAAAATCTGAAAAAAATCCTGATTTAAATATAATTACTTATATTTTACAGAAAAAATAAAATGAAGTTGTCAAACTTTACAGTTTTGGAAAAATTATCAAAACACTTTAAAAATCTGTATTAAAATTTAGGCTAGTCAAAATGGGCCTTAATGCATAGATAATAAAGTTCATAACAAAGTAAGTATTTTCTTTTGCTTTTTCAAACCCTATTATCTTAAATACGGAACCCTCGGTGCGCGAGTCCGACTCGCACTTGACCGGTTTTTTCGAAATGTCAGGCTTTTGTCAAGACTTCAAATTCCTAAATACCTAGTAACCTTAATCTATCACGCTCTCAAAACACCATCTTGGAAATGTTAGGTATGGATGATCAACAATACCTTAAGAGACCACATATGATAAAGTCGGTAGTGTTCCGCGATCTGGATCTCAATAACCTTAACGCCTATGGGTCTGCTTTTTAGGGTTCCGTAGTCAAACTAGGAACCCTTATAGTTTCGCCATGTCCGTCCGTCCGTCCGTCCGCCCGCAGCCTAACTCAGAGACTCTTAGTACTAGAAAGCTGTAATTTGGCATGAATATACATATTAGTCAAGCCAACAAAGTGGTAAAATGAAATGTTGATTTTTTTTTATGTTCCCCCTGCACGTAACGTGGGGATGTACATTTTTTTTCTAGCCTTCCCTATCTCTCGAAAATCTTCTTTCAAAAATATTGCGGGTTTATAAAAACAATTTCAAGGTTCTTGAGTGGCGTCCGCGGACCGGGAGACGAGCTGTAGCTAGGCCTCCAACAAGATGGAGTGACGACCTTGTAAAGATCGCGGGAACGGGGTGGATGCGAAAAGCACAAGACCGGTCTGAGTGGAGAGCCTTGGGGGAGGCCTATGTCCAGCAGTGGACGTCTTTCGGCTGACATGATGATGATGTGATGATGAAAAACAATTTTTCGATTAAGGGATCTGTTTATAAAATATTAAGCTTTAAAGCGCTAATTTTTGTTAGAGTCAAGTGTCCCTCCTACAGCCAAAACTACAAATACTACTTAAATGAAAGCTATGACGACTCAGTAGACTTGATTGGTTACTGAGATACAGGTGACTAAAGTGTTTATACCTACTAAAATGACCTAAGACAGCACCAAATAACTTTAAATAGAGAATTACATCATACTTGTGGTTTTTTGAGATTTATGTGTAACGGCTTCGGAACCCTACACTGAGCATGGTCAGACATGCTCTTGCCCGGTTTTTTATATAATACTAGAGAACGCCCGCGACTTCGTACGCGTAGAGTAAGTTTCCCGCTATTCCCCCTATTTTAACCCCTTAGGGGTGAATTTTGAAAAATCCTTTCTTAGTGGCCACTTACTTCATGAAAGGAAGCCCTGTACCAAATTTCAAGTTTCTAGGTACAGTAGTTTCGGCTGTGCGTTGATATATAAGTCAGTCAGTCAGGTTTGCCTTTTATATATATAGATATTAACCAACTAAGTTTGTACTTATCAGTCTTTAACTAAAAGCATAATAAAAAATCATAAAATTTAGGCGGCCTTATCGGTATAGGGATACGGTCGCTAATTGCTTCTTGGACTAGAGAAAAACATGCTTGGCTGAATGTAATAGGTTATCGCCAAGACCCTAGTTATCTATTACAGAAGAGAAGTTCGCTTAGACTGGTTAAACAAACTATCGTCTTAAGGAGCGTCCTCACTGAGAGCACCTCTGCTTACCTAATATCGTCCCTTTACTTTCTCAACCTCGTATCTGATCGAATAGTTAGATGGGAAAGTAGTCTTTATTTTATTGAAAACATGAGTGCTTTTCCTGTATAACTATTCGATCAGATACGAGTTTGAGAAAGTAAAGGGACGATATTTGAGTCTCTTAACTTGAATAATAATGTCATTGAAATACGAATTTAAAACTTAATTTGTTTGAAAAAAGACACAAATTCCATTGTCCTTTTGCATGGATTTATCCGAGTTTGAAGTTAAGCGACTCATTTACGATGTCACATAAAAACTAAGCAAAAAATCTTCGGGATTTTTTGCACGGTTAACATTGGAGATCTAGCCGGTTAAAAATTGACTCAATGAAAATTTTGCGCGGAAAAATATATGTGTATGAATATGAATTATTCCAAAACTAAAGTCACGGCCTGCTTAAATGGGATCCACTATCGTGGACACCCATTTTCATCTCATGGACATTTTTCCCGCTCACATGGACCCCTTGCAGGTCGTCGTCGATCCCTGGGGGTCGATATAGACCACTGTGAGGATCACTGGTTTAGTGTGTGATCTGCCGTGGTTCCAACGGAAAACCAGCGCTGGCTACAATGCCAGCATAACGCTGAGATAAAACCATTTTGTGATGACATGCCTTTTGCCTATGTAATTCTTATCCTTTTTGTTTGTCTGCTTGTCACAGGGTTAGTATCATGTCGTCTAAAACGCAGCTGGTCTAAGCAGCAAGTGGTCTAAAACGCAGATTGTCTAAGTCGCCACTGGTTTAAAACGCAGCTTGTCTTATGTAGCAAGCGGTCTAAAACGCAGCTGGTCTAAGCAGCAAGTGGTCTAAAACGCAGCTGGTTTAAGCAGCAAGTGGTCTAAAACGCAGCTGGTCTAAGCAGCAAGTGGTCTAAAACGCAGCTGGTCTAAGCAGCAAATGGTCTAAAACGCAAATGGTCTAAGTCGCAAGTGGTTTAAAACGCAGCTTGTCTTATGTAGCAAGCGGTCTAAAACGCAGCTGGTCTAAGCAGCAAGTGGTCTAAAACGCAGATGGTCTAAGCAGCAAGTGGTCTAAAACGCAGCTTGTCTTATGTAGCAAGGGGTCTAAAACGCAGCTGGTCTAAACAGCAAGTGGTCTAAAACGCAGCTGGTCTAAGCAGCAAGTGGTCTAAAACGCAAATGGTCTAAGTCGCAAGTGGTTTAAAACGCAGCTTGTCTTATGTAGCAAGGGGTCTAAAACGCAGCTGGTCTAAGCAGCAAGTGGTCTAAAACGCAGATGGTCTAAGCAGCAAGTGGTCTAAAACGCAGATGGTCTAAGCAGCAAGTGGTCTAAAACGCAGCTGGTCTAAGCAGCAAGTGGTCTAAAACGCAGATGGTCTAAGCAGCAAGTGGTCTAAAACGCAGATGGTCTAAGTCGCAAGTGGTTTAAAACGCAGCTTGTCTTATACAGCAAGTGGTCTAAAACGCAGCTGGTCTAAGCAGCAAGTGGTCTAAAACGCAGATGGTCTAAGCAGCAAGTGGTCTAAAACGCAGATGGTCTAAGTCGCAAGTGGTTTAAAACGCAGCTTGTCTTATGTAGCAAGCGGTCTAAAACGCAGCTGGTCTAAGCAGCAAGTGGTCTAAAACGCAGATGGTCTAAGCAGCAAGTGGTCTAAAAGGCAGATGGTCTAAGCAGCAAGTGGTCTAAAACGCAGCTGGTCTAAGCAGCAAGTGGTCTAAAACGCAGATGGTCTAAGCAGCAAGTGGTCTAAAACGCAGATGGTCTAAGTCGCAAGTGGTTTAAAACGCAGCTTGTCTTATGTAGCAAGCGGTCTAAAACGCAGCTGGTCTAAGCAGCAAGTGGTCTAAAACGCAAATGGTCTAAGTCGCAAGTGGTTTAAAACGCAGCTGGTCTTATGTAGCACATGCTCTAAGTTCGCAAACTGCCCTATGTACAGTCAAGGAATTAAAGGGCATTGGGTAAAATTGTTTGAAGAATATTGTCATATTTTTTTTCAGCGGCCACGGGCGATTTTTACATGCTTATTTAGAGGACCTCTAAATACACATAGATATGTATAATTTATGACGTTATATAATATCGGAGCGGAGATTTTAAAGATTTAAGTATTCCGTTTTTAGTACAAAAGTACGCCCAAGTATAAATATTTAAATATCTCGGCTCCGATGCACTTAAGAGTATTACATCACATAACAAAATATGTTTATTTTTAATAATTCTATCATAATTTACCACTTTTACGAATGGCCGCTCACCTTGAAAATGTATGAATTTTACAAATGACAACACTTTTACCCAAACCCCTTTGTTACCAACCTTAGGTCTCAACTTGTTGTTACATCAATCAGCTTCTATTGAAGCTGTGAAAAATGACATGAATATTCCCCATTGTTGCGTGTGAAGCTATAGTAATAACAGCATTGTTTTCCTGTAGCTATGCGACAATATTTTAAATCACTGTAATCTACTTCTTAAAGTAGATAAATTGTTGTGCGTAAACTCCTGCAGACACTATTAAGGCCATTCTACTTTTCGATGCCTAAAATAGAAATGAAAATTTAAGATCCATTTAAAAAAATCTTAGATATCTTGAGATTGTTTTACACGAGCCCCCACGTTAAGCCTTAACCAGGTCTCACTTTTTACTGTAAATTTACTGGTATTTTTGTTCTTTTTTTCTATATAAAACAAGATTTTCCTGCTCAAATTACCACTGCGTTACCAGTCTCCACGTCCCCTTGCAAATAACGACCACTGCGTTACTATATTAGCGTTTTTTTACCCAACCCCACACAATTTGGTATAAAACATTATTCAGGTACAGTCGTGAACTTTAATTTGGTACCCACCTTAGGTCCAAAGTCAATCTGACATTCTACAACAATAAGGTTGAGTTTCCTAAAAGGTACAAATGACTTGACATCTCTAATGACATTGACGACTTAAAGCTTATTTTTCTTGAAATGGGTCACAAATTAACGTCCGCGACCGTATTTTCAAAATTCCTCTCTTATACAACAAGTTGACGGAGACGGTAACGGTCCTATTTATGGGCGGTTTGCCCTTCGGGCGTCTGAAGCTACCTAACGAACCTAACCTACCTACTTTGTGTGTGTCTGTGTTTTGAACTGCACATCGTGCCTCTTGTAATTATTTTAGACTTAATGCTACATAGACAAGCTTAATTTAGACCATTTGCTACTTAGACTAGTGGCGATTTAGAGCACTTGCTAATTAGACCATTTGCAATTTGGACGACTTGATGATACTTGTTTAGACGAGTTGCTTTTTAGACCACTTGCTAATTAGACCATTTGCAATTTGGACGACTTGATAATATTTGTTTAGACGAGTTGCTTTTTAGACCACATGCTAATTAGATCATTTGCAATTTGGACGACTTGATAATACTTGTTTAGACGAGTTGCTTTTTAGACCACTTGCTAATTAGACCATTTGCAATTTGGACGACTTGATAATACTTGTTTAGACGAGTTGCTTTTTAGACCACATGCTAATTAGACCATTTGCAATTTGGACGACTTGATAATACTTGTTTAGACGAGTTGCTTTTTAGACCACTTGCTAATTAGACCATTTGCAATTTGGACGACTTGATAATACTTGTTTAGACGAGTTGCTTTTTATACCACTTGCTGCCGTAGACCGGTTGCGTTTTAGCCGGCATGATACTAACCCATTGTTTTGTCTTTCGAAATTTAAACTTTCGGCATAGTATAGTAGTATAGTAAGAATGTCTCTTGTCTATGGAGATAATGAATGACGAGTCTTTTATTAGCTCGGATACAATTGTTTTATCTCACTAAGGCCTGATTTTTCAATGTCCAGATAACAGTAGCTGTTGTGTAAAGGGGTTTGGGTAAAAGTGTTTTCATTTGTAAAATTCATATTTTTTCAAGGTGAGCGGCCATTCATAAAAGTGGTAAATTATGATAGAATAATTAAAAATAAACATATTTTGTTATGTAATGTAATACTCTTAAGTGCATCGGAGCCGAGATATTTAAATATTCATACTTGGGCGTACTTTTGTACTAAAAACTGAATACTTAAATCTTTAAAATCTCCGCTCCGATATTATTTACCGCCATAAATTATATATATGTATGTGTATTTAGAGGTCCTCTAAATAACTATGTAAAAATCATCCGTGGCCGCTGAAAAAAAAAATGACAATATTATTCAAACAAATTTACCCAATGTCCTTTTAGCTTGGTCCTTTTCTATGTCAAATAAAAGAAGAGAACCGAGCTAAAATTTACCTAACAGTAACTGTTATCTGGACATTGAAAAATCAGGCCCAAAGCGGGTTGGCTATACGTGTGTCTAGATGCACGTGCACGTTGTCTCTGAGTGCGTGGCTGTCGTCGCTAAGCGTCGCCGTAGTGTGCGTGTCTGCGCGTTACAACTACAAGTGAGTCGCTTAACTTCGAATTCGGATATGTCCTTGCATAGTATACGACTTTATAACTTAATTTGTTTGAAAAAAGGCGCAAATTCCGTTGTCCTTTTGCATGGACTTATCCGAATTTGAAGTTTAGCGACTGAAGTAAGGTTCGCTTTCGTGATATGAAACAACTGTCGTATAAATAAATTACCAAGAGCACGGAAATTCCAAATATGTGGTTTCATTTTCCTTGTGGGTATTATCAGCAATAAATGAGGTATAATGTGTTAAAAAATATTACAACAATCAAGTCAATGTCAAATCGTACTAAAGTCTGCGTCAATTGAAATTGCCAAGGATGTAAACAAAGCCAATCGAACTAATTTACCATTATCACTTGATAATCACGTACTTTTTAACCGAATTCAAAAAAGGAGGAGGTTATACGTTCCACTGTATGTTTTTTTTTTATGTATGTTCACCGATTACTCCGTCAATTGTCGACCGATTTCAAAATAACTTTTTTGGTTTGATAGAGTATACTTTCGAGGTGGTCCCATTGTCACCAAATCTGAATCTGATGAGAGGATCCGTGAGGAATTGAGGGAACTCCTCAAATATTGTAGGCAAACATATAGCGATTTTAGTATTTTTAGTAACAAGTACAGCATTTGCATTCAGAAAGTATCATTTGGTGAAGTGGAACTGATGATGAAGACCACAGATGGCCACCGGAACTCCTTAACGGTACCGATTTCAAGGGTGGCGATAAGATATCTCGATTAAGATAGTTGAGCGACTACAACGAAGAATATTTACTTGTTAACCGACTTCAAAAAAGGAGGTTATTGAAATATGACTATGACTTTCCCGCGGCGTTGCTTGCGGCGCGCTTGAAATAACTTAAAGTTTCATATCAACTAAGAAGTGGGACTACGTAACAGCGTATTATGATCACTAAAAAGTATAAAATAAAATAAATGTTTTAAAAAACAAAAAAACCGCCTTCCAAAACACAAAAAATAACTTCTTTAAAATTGTAGGCACCTAATAGGTTAGTCCAACTGAAGTCGGCGACCACAACATTTTCAACAAAAAGCCGACATCAGTTGGACTAACCTATTAGGTGCCTACAATTTTAAAGAAGTTATTTTTTGCGTTTTGGAAGGCGGTTTTTTGTTTTTTAAAACATTTATTAAGATCAAGTGAGGTGTTTGCAATGATTTATACACTAGATCATTATTTTTATATTAAGTTTAACATTAAATGACTATTAATTATACCTTATTTTACTAGATGAATATTTGAAGTTATGTGTCAAACAGTACAAATTTGTTTACATCTTTGGCAATTTCAATTGGAACAGACTATATATTATATTGTATTAATGTTATAAATGCGAAAGTTTGTGTGATTGTTTGTTACTCCTTCACGCTGCAACGGCCGGACGGAATTATTTGAAATGGAGATAGCTTGTACCAAATGCCTACTTATCATCTCGGAAAATTTAAAAGTTCCCGAGGGAATAACGGTAATTGAAATGTACGCGGATCTTACAACTTATGCCTGGATATCTTTGCAGTTTGGCTTGGACGAGACTGTGCTTGGAGTATACGTATTTAGTTGCTGATTGTAGGAGAAATTCTTTATCTACACACATATCATAAGTCCTCTATTATGCGTTCAAAACCCGTAGGCAATGACCAGCATTACCTACGTGACAGCGATGCCAGCTGTTAATTTTGGAAGATGTTCCAAATTTGGATCTCATTACGTTACAACATTCGATTACGTAATTTCAAAATTACGTTACAGCTGTCATCGCTGTTACCTACTACCACAGGTAATGCTGGTCATTTGCCTTTCAGCTTCTGAACCCATCGTAGAGTACTTATAATATGTGTGTAGATAATAGTACTTTGCGGAGTCTCGTACAATACTTTATCTAAACAAATATTATAAGTACTCTAAGATGAGTTTAGAAGCCGAAAGGCAGCACCTTACCTGTGGTAGTAGGTGACAGCGATGACAGCTGTAACGTAATTTTGAAATCACGTTATCGAATATTGTAAGGTAATGAGATCCAAATTTGGAACATCTTCCAAAATTAACAGCTGTCATCGCTGTCACCTACTACCACAGGTAATGCTGGTCATTGCCTACGGGTTTTGCTCATAATAGAGGACTTATGATATGAGAGTAGATAAAGAATTGGCATTACGCAACCGTCACGTAAACTACTATTATACAACTGTGACCATATTTTTTTAATGCGTGTGGTACTTTTCGTAGCTGTCGTGCGGAAAGTTGGATTTTTCGAACTTTAAGCACCTTTCGGGTCATTTCTCCGCCGGGTGATTCCAATTGGTTTGTTAATGTGACGTCCCGGGGCTTTTACTGTGTATTAATGTCAAAGAGCATGCTCCCTCCCTTGCTTTGTTCGAGATAACGTTCGCGGGATTTCCATTTGATAGTTAAACAGATAGATAAACAGGCGTATTTGTTAGAGATTTTTTTATTTTAATTTATTTATTGGAGAAAATAACAGATATAGACAACATACAGAATTTAGAATAATATGCTAAAGTAATTAAAACATGTCTAAATCCTAAGAATAAGGCTGCGACTCCACTGAAGCGGAGACGAGCGGAGCTGTGCGGAGCTGTGCCAATATTAACCAATAGAAGGCGCATGCGGTCACGTCAAGCGCGCCTTGCGCACGTTAATTTAGATTCTATTGGTTAATATTGGCACAGCTCCGCCCCGCTCCGCTCGTCTCCGCCTCAGTGGAACCGCACCCTTAAGAGCTAGAAGTAAAGGTAGCGGTTACGGCTTTTACATAATTGGATTAAGAAAACAAATTGGCAAAAGGACAGAGAGTTAGGCAAAATATTCTAAATTATAATACAAAACACATTGATTAGTGATGGGATGAAACACAGGCTAGTTAGGCACTTAATTAATCAACATACACGACAATATTAACATTTAACATAAATATAAAAAAAAAACAAAAAAATTGTATAGCACATACGTACTATATTTTATTAAGTAAGAGACTGACTTGATTGTGATGTGATGTGATGTACCGACTAGTCGCCGACTAGCTGTGGGATAGCCGACTATTCGGTCATATTTATTTATAGTCGGCGTATAGTCGGCTAAAGATACCGAAAAATCGGCACTTTATGACTTACTGGAAAACAACAAAATAAATTTACCAATGTTTACTTCAAGTGTTATATTTAGTTTACGTAACACCTGGCCATAATGTGAGTTTTATCGCACGCTGCGCGCACGGTAAAACTCGCATTGTGGCCAGGTGAAGACGTAAAATTGTGTACTCATCACGGGCAGTAAAAAAGAAAGCCCTCTATCGCATATTTACAACCCTCGCCTACGGCTCGGGTCTCAAATACCTGCGATTTCGGGCTTTCTTTCTTTTACAGCCCTTGTTAAGTAATGTACTATTATGTGACAGTACATAATGAAGGCCATTATACACGAGTGTGGGAATATTAATAATAAATAAATATCAGGGGACAATGTCACACCAATTGACCTAGTCCCAAACTAAGCTCTAGGCTTGTACTATGGGTACTAGACAACGATATAAATACTTACATAGAGAAATATATACTTAAATACACAGAAGACAACCATGACTCAGGAATAAATATTCGCGCTCATCACACAAATATCTGCCCTTACCGGGATTTGAACCCAGGACCGCTAGCTTCGTAGGCAGGGTCACTACCAACTAGGCCAGCGCGTCGTCAGTGTAAGTGTTTTAATGCCTAATTATGTACAGTTACATACACTACTTTATCTACCCACATATCATAAGCCTCCATGATGCATTCCGGAGCCGCATATCGTCGCTTTACTTTCTCAATCTCGTATCTGATCGAATAGTTAGATAGGAAAAGCACTCATGTTCCCTAAAGAATAAAGACTATTTTCCTATGTAACTATTATGACCGGCATCGCGGCGTTGTTCAGGGCCGTTAACAGTAATTATTAGTAAAATGAAAAGTTTTGCTGGCAGCTGTCATAGTTTTTTTAATTCAGAGACAAACTAGAATCGGCTCCAACCACAGAAGAAAGACTAAAGGCATAGAAACCGTACTAAATAAGCAGAAAATACATTATGGTTCACTTCTTTTTACTTATGGTTTTCATAGTGAGTTGGAAAGAGATGAATCTATAGCTGTTCTTTCGTTATTTGGTACATCGTCACAAGTAAGGCGTGATTTAGACCTATAAGCACCTATAGTATTTGGACCTATAGACAAGCAAAGACAAATCCCTCGTATAGGAAGGACAAAGAAGTCCCTGTGTAAAACCTTGTGACAATAACAGTTAAAGAAGAAAAAACAGCCTCCTTTTTGTTTTATTTTTTTCTCATGTAATACGTAATCTAAAAAGTATAGAAAGATAGCTGACGCAAAGTACGTCTTATAGTCCGGTTTCTATGCTATATGTTCTTATTCTGTGGCTCCAACTATCATATCGTTCAATATTTTACATGCGACATTTGCCAAATTTGTATGCAAATTGACAAGTCATTTCGAACTAAACTCATCTCGACTGATATTAGAATAGAGGTCAAATCAAATTTCTTTGTCAGAGATGTTCGAAATTAGAATGAAATAATATTATAGAAATCTATGTTATTATTTAGTAAGAATAAAATTTTTACAGATAAGAAATTTGTTCTAACAAAACAGTCTATTTTTATTGTGGTCATAACTTATAATGCGCGGTTCTTGACCGCATCATGGAGGGTTTATGATATTTGAATAGATAAAACTTTAAATAGAGAATAAGTTCATACTTGAGGTATTTTGAGATAGTTTTTGTGTAGTAACGGCTTTGGAACCCTACACATGGTCAGACATGATCTTGCCCGGTTTTTAAAATATTACTTATGAGAATGATAGGTACTCAACCACGCATTAAAACAATAAATATAAAAATAAAAATACCCAGTGTTAAGCAGGAAAATGTGACAAATATGCATTACTCTTACAAGTTTCTATATTTATAACGTAGTGGTAAAAACCCGATTTGACCTTGGCGTTTGTCCCACTGCCGGCGAGAAACGATGAGCTATCAACTATTTTTTCGCTTAAGATATGATCAAATAGATATAGATCCCGTGTCAACAAAAGAGACACATATATTAGTAGTTGATTGCTGGCTGTTAACACTGCCGGAGAGACCTCACACCACTAGTTGTCGAAACAAAAGATATAGATCAGGGGTCAATAAAAGAGACATATATTAATAGTTGATCGCTGGCTGTTCACGGGTGATTCCACGGGCTTTTCAACCGCCGTCAGTCCGCTGTCCTAAGTATTTAAGAAATAGGCGATGATATACTTAAAATTCGATCAATTGTGGCAAGAAGTACGATAACAGTATAGCTCTGTGTGGATGTTAGCTGCTTGGTGTAGCTCATTCTTTCAATATTTATGACAGCGGTCTGACGGCGGTTGAAACGCCAGTGGAATCACCCTCACAATGCCGGAGAGACCTCTCTCCACTAGTTTGTCAATAAAAGAGACACATATATTAATAGTAGTTGATCGCTGGCTGTTCGATAGACCCTGGGACTCATATTTGGTCTTTTTTTAAATATTTTAAAGGGTTTCATAGGGTTATAAAAGTTTGTCCCCTTAAACCACGCAGAGTTTTTGAGAGGAAATCTTGATAAGCAGATAATGAGTATGCAATAAAAAGTAGGAAGGCCAAACCTTTTTTGACAAATACTTATGTAACCGTTTTCATCCCAGGGGTACCAGGGTACGTGATGGATGGGGTGGCGGTGGTGGGGGAGCGAGAGGCAGCCCCCTCTGGCTTCAGTGTGGCCGGTCGCGCGGGCAAGCGGCGGCTGTGCACGCGCGTCTCCCGCAACGCCGCTGCGCCGCGCGCGCCGCCCGTGACTGACGTCATCGTGTGCTCGCGCATGAGGAACGCGCCGATGGGGTTCATATTGGCTGGGTGAGTATATATTTAGCATATGATAAGGTTCATGAAACTTGGTTGGGCCATTTAAGAGATATCAGGGCTTATCCCCAATTCAACAGATTTCCATTACAGATTCCTAGTCCCACAGATTCCCACCCCCACAGATTCCCGGTTTTACAGATTCCTAGTCCCACAGATTCCCACCCCTACAGATTCCCAGTTTTACAGATTCCTAGTCACACAGATTCCCAGTTTTACAGATTCCTAGTCCCACAGATTCCCAGTTTTACAGATTCCTAGTCCCACAGATTCCCACCCCCACAGATTCCCAGTTTTACAGATTCCTAGTCCCACAGATTCCCTCCCCCACAGATTCCCAGTTTTACAGATTCCTAGTCCCACAGATTCCCATCCCCACAGATTCCCAGTTTTACAGATTCCTAGTCCCACAGATTCCCACCCCTACGGATTCCCAGTCTTACAGATTCCTAGTCCCACAGATTCCCACCACCACAGATTCCCAGTTTTACAGATTCCTAGTCCCACAGATTCCCTCCCCCACAGATTCCCAGTTTTACAGATTCCTAGTCCCATAGATTCCCAGTTTTACAGATTCCTAGTCCCACAGATTCCCATCCCCACAGATTCCCAGTTTTACAGATTCCTAGTCCCACAGATTCCCTCCCCCACAGATTCCCAGTTTTACAGATTCCTAGTCCCACAGATTCCCACCCCCACAGATTCCCAGTTTTACAGATTCCTAGTCCCACAGATTCCCTCCCCCACAGATTCCCAGTTTTACAGATTCCTAGTCCCACAGATTCCCATCCCCACAGATTCCCAGTTTTACAGATTCCTAGTCCCACAGATTCCCACCCCTACGGATTCCCAGTCTTACAGATTCCTAGTCCCACAGATTCCCACCACCACAGATTCCCAGTTTTACAGATTCCTAGTCCCGCAGATTCCCACCCCTACAGATTCCCAGTTTTACAGATTCCTAGTCCCACAGATTCCCTTCCCCACAGATTCCCAGTTTTACAGATTCCTAATCCCACAGATTCCCAGTTTTACAGATTCCTAGTCCCACAGATTCCCAGTTTTACAGATTCCTAGTCCCACAGATTCCCTCCCCTACAGATTTCCAGTTTTACAGATTCCTAGTCCCACAGATTCCCTCCCCCACAGATTCCCAGTTTTACAGATTCCTAGTCCCACAGATTCCCACCCCTACGGATTCCCAGTCTTACAGATTCCTAGTCCCACAGATTCCCACCCCTACAGATTCCCAGTTTTACAGATTCCTAGTCCCACAGATTCCCACCCCCACAGATTCCCAGTTTTACAGATTCCTAGTCCCACAGATTCCCACCCCCACAGATTCCCAGTTTTACAGATTCCTAGTCCCACTGATTCCCAGTTTTACAGATTCCTAGTCCCACAGATTCCCACCCCTACAGATTCCCAGTCTTACAGATTCCTAGTCCCACAGATTCCCACCCCTACAGATTCCCAGTTTTACAGATTCCTAGTCCCACAGATTCCCAGTTTTACATATTCCTAGTCCCACAGATTCCCAGTTTTACAGATTCCTAGTCCCACAGATTCCCACCCCTACAGATTCCCAGTTTTACAGATTCCTAGTCCCATAGATTCCCACCCCCACAGATTCCCAGTTTTACAGATTCCTAGTCCCACAGATTCCCACCCCCACAGATTCCCAGTTTTACAGATTCCTAGTCCCACTGATTCCCAGTTTTACAGATTCCTAGTCCCACAGATTCCCACCCCTACAGATTCCCAGTCTTACAGATTCCTAGTCCCACAGATTCCCACCACTACAGATTCCCAGTTTTACAGATTCCTAGTCCCACAGATTCCCAGTTTTACATATTCCTAGTCCCACAGATTCCCACCCCTACAGATTCCCAGTTTTACAGATTCCTAGTCCCATAGATTCCCACCCCTACAGATTCCCAGTTTTACAGATTCCTAGTCCCATAGATTCCCGCCCCCACAGATTCCCAGTTTTACAGATTCCTAGTCCCATAGATTCCCACCCCTACAGATTCCCAGTTTTACAGATTCCTAGTCCCATAGATTCCCACCCCCACAGATTCCCAGTTTTACAGATTCCTAGTCCCATAGATTCCCACCCGTACAGATTCTCAGATTTAAAGATTCCTAGTCCCACAGATTCTCACACCTACCGATTCCCAGTTTTACAGATTCCTAGTCCCATGGTAGAAATGGGAATCTGTAGACATGATAATAATTTAATAAACCATTTAAAGGATAACAACCTTTATTTTCAGCGAGATAAACGGGAAAGTGGTGTGCTACAAAGTGAGCGGCGGCGGTATAGACACGTCTCCATCCCACAAACAAAACGAGTATGAGAACATAGTGTCCAATGTCACCCCAGAAGCGAACAGAAGGTGAGTCACTCAATCTCAATACTGCAATCCTAAGACTCCAAACTGCCAACCCTGAGGACTAAGATGGAACCTAGTAACCCACAGATAAAAATACACATAGATAACGCAAATGCATTTACTTCGCGTGTCCGAATCCGGACTTAAACCCCGCCCGAGCCTCGGGGTTGGCCGTCGCTACTGACGCTCCGCGCGCCTGTTGTAGCAGCCGGTCGGCGGTGAAAATTAAGAAAATGCCTCGTTGCGTGATAATAAACTGCAATAGCCCAAAAAAGCGACGATTTTGAATCGATTTTGCGCGGAAAACGGAAATAGGACGTTGTTGCAGAGGATAAAAAATACGCGATTTTTGGACGAGTCATATAGAGGGCCGAAACGTAGTTGAGGCCCTCTAGTGTACGAGTCCATAAATTGCACTTTCTACCGAGGCAGACATAGTGCTTTTCACAACAACTGAGAGGAAATAAAATAAATATTCATATTAAAAACTCAAATTTTAATTCATGTTAATGTGACATCACCGCCAATTTTACCATAGTTTTTTTTTTCTGGGCCCCTATTCTCGTTACACTCGAGATTAATAAACTAACAAGCGAGCTGAAGATGTCAACTCCATATAAAATTGTATTTGTTTCGCCATATCTCCCATGTAATTTCATCTCTAGTGGTTCGAGATTAGGGGCCAAGTTTGAATTACGTTTAAAAAAAATCAGTGTCATAGTTTATAGTCTGTGTATCTTTTAGCAATAATACATGGTGTGTTCTGATTGGTCGATTTCCCTTTTTCATTGTAAGGAGCTACGAAATACAAAAATTGATTGATTGATTTTTATTGGTTCTTAAAGTTGGACAACAATGTTCTCGACCAATCAGCAAACACGGCGACAAAAACATTCTTGGTCTGTCCTTATAAGTGACGTTTTGTGACCCCAAACAAGACCATCTATGGCCATATTTCCGAGCAGTGTTGTGAAAATTCTTTTCTCTTGGTGTGCCCCAGTTGGTAGTAAAAAGTGACACGGTTGGTTTTCATACAGATTGAGGTGTTTACGTTATCTATGTGTATTTATATCTTTGGAGCCACCTGATAAGCGGGATCTGTGACCCATAGACATTTTGTATTCTCAAAGCTATAATCTTAAGATTGCAATTCTAACACTCCAAATGTGTTGCCAACCCCGAGGACTAACAAGGAAGGGTACCCAACTGTCCGGCTTCGATTTGGTTTATTTTGATATATGTATGTTAGAGAGTCGTCTAAAATAACAGAACCGTATTTTTTTAGCTGCCCAACTGCTCCTTCTGCTCTTTTTTAGCTGAAAAGTGACTAAACCCTCTAACTTCCATAGTTTTACTTAAACAATCATTTAAAAAAAATCGCAAATAGCTGCTAAACTAAACTTTAAACTTTGCTGATTCGTTATGATTCTAATTATGTAAGACTAGAGGACGCCCGCGACTTCGTATGCGTAGAATTAGTTTCCCCCTATTTTAACCCCTTAGGGGATGAATTTCTAAAAATCCTTTCTTAGTGCTCACTTACATCATGAAAGGAAGCCCTGTACCAAATTTCAAGTTTCTAGGTACAGTAGTTTCGGCTGTGCGTTGATATCTAAGTCAGTCAGTCAGGTTTGCCTTTTATATATGTATATAGATAGATAACACTGAAAAACTAACGAGACAAAACATGAAATTAATGATTTTTCGTGACATGGACATAAGGAAAGGGAACGCAGAGCGTTGTCGGTTAGGGCTAATATGTTGACCCGTAGATTCGCTAGGTGTTCAGACGCGGTAAAAATCACCTTATTCAAAGCGTACTGTACATCTATGTGCTCGGGTAGTCTGTGGGTCAAGTATACCCAAAAGTCGCACAATGCTCTGCGGGTCCAATTTAATAACAGCTTCAGGGCGCTGTTACGGCTACCCCGATTCTGCAGTGCCTCCGCCATGTTTACGGAAGCCCGAATGGATGGTTTCCATGCTATCCTGAGGAAAAAAGTAGCATCCCTCCTAGGTAGAATGAGGTGTAGCAGTAACAGCATCCTGAAGATGATTGCGGGCAGGTTTGATTGTCCCTTAGTGATGGGTCTAATCAGACTAGTAAAATCAAATTTAGATTTTAACTTTTAAGTAGAATTAGTTGTAAATTACTTCTAGTGTTTTTGTGTTTGGTATTTGTCCTAAAATCGTCTTTGTAATTGTAATTGTTAACTAACCCGATATGGATCTCGTTGTCCGAAATAAAAGTATTTTGATTTTGATTTGATTTTGATTTTGATAAAGGAAAATTACAAAAATTAAGATTAAAATGATCAATATCTCCGAAACTAGTAAAAATCGCTGAACATACATAGGGGTTAATTCGATAGCTTTTTAGCTGCTCTATCGGCCCCAGGCGGGTTGACGTCGGTTTCTGGGACACCCTGTATGTTTAAAACATGAAAAAATAATGAGCACGTGTTTTGTTATATCGGCTAAAACTCATATTAAAAAAAATACCCTTCAAAGTTATATACTTATCATCGAAGATACACATTCTTTGGTTTTTTTTAATACCCGTACGATAATAAAAAGCTTATAGGGTCGCCACTAATAGTTACTTTTTTATCTGTATTTAATTGCAATAGAAATGTCAGTTCATATAATTTCCGCAATATGGCGAGGTTTTTTATTTTTCTGGGCAGGCTTTACAAGTTTAGGCCTTATTTATTGCATTATCTATGTAAAGGGACCTTATTGTCGATGGCGCTTACGCCGCACTGCGTCACGCGACGTTGTATTTATATGGGAGCATCTTTAATAAAGGCGGAAGGGCCATCGACAATAAGGTCCCTTTTCATAGATAACGTCAGATTTAGAGTCTAGGTTGCTTAGTGTAAGTTGGTGTCCAAAGATTTTTATTTAGCTATAAGGTCGCTATCACTCCAAAACCGTTGAGCAATATCCGTGGTATTGGTTTCCGGTGGAACTCTTTCGTAATTTTATTATGGTTCGTTGACGTAATACTGAATGGTATTGTTCTACAAAATAAATAAATCAACGTTTTGCTTTCTCCGCAACAATTACTTATTTTAAAATCATTGTTCTATCAAAGACGCATTTGGCCAAGTTGGTATTATTATTTTATTATTGTTTATTTATTAACCAAAAATTACATAATGTTCTTAAACAAATAGTCTGCAAAACTGTCAAACAGTTTGACTGCAGCCGAGTCCTTTTAAACTTGATAGTAACAATTGGTTCCTTAATACTAACTTAATTTATATTTATTTTATAATTTATTTTATAATAAATGAAGTAGATGTTTTTTAAGCAGCCTTTTAAATTTGTGTAAATTTGGTTCTGATCGGATGTCTTCAGGTAGACTATTTAAAGTGTAAGGTATTCGTTTTTTAAGTGTTCTGTCTCCGTAATAGTTGTTGATCCTTGGTACCTTAAATTTACCCTCCGACACCGATCTTGTGCCATAGTTATGACTAACCCGAAATAGGTGATGCTCGGTAGTGCCCCTGCCTATGAAGCTAGCGGACCCGGGTTCGATTCCTGGTATGGGAAAATATTTGTGCGAGCGCGAGTAGGGTTAAAGTACCGATTTGCCCACTGTAACCTTTTTGGCCATTTGAGGTTGAAATGACTAACTCTATAAGTCATACTCATCAATTTTTATTATGGGACCAACATCCAGATCGCGCAAAAATAAACAGCTGTCCCATACATTTCGGCTGTTTAGCTCTCGAAGTTTGTATGGAACAGCTGATTTTTTTTTCGCGATTTGGATGTTGGTCCCATAATTAAAGACGATGAGTATGACCTACAAAGTCAGTCCCTAAAATTTGAGCACTGGTAAAAAAATTACACTGTATATACAGTGGTGGCCACATAATTAGGGACACTTGTTTTTTCCCATACAATTGCCTACAAATATGACTTTTCAATTTTGACCACTAATCAAAAAGTTCTCGACCAATTTTATTGTTAAATACATTTTACGTTACATAATTAACTAAGGTTTAAACTGATGTACAGTGAACTGATATTAAAAACGGACCTTATAACTTATAAGTATTTAAAAACTAAGTGCTGACGCGTCCATACAAAATTCTACAACTTTGTATGAGCGCCGAAAATTTATATTTTCAAATCCTTATAAAATGAAAGATCCGATCTCAACAGAGATAAATTGTACACACATTTAAACTTTACTTTATTAGTTAACGATAAGTGTAACTAAAAATATAATTGGTTAAGAACTTTTTGAATGGCGGTCAAAATTGAAAAGTCATATTTGTAGGCAATTGTATAGGACAAAAACAAGTGTCCCTAATTATGTGACCACCACTGTATATATTTAGGTAATGAGCGCATTTTATGCTGAACTAGCCTTTTTTTTTGGGATAATACATAGCCTATGTGTTAATACAGGGCACAACCTGCTGATTTTGATTTAAGAGGTCGCCATGATATCGTAGGTTTTATATTAATATCTTTTCCAGATTACGAGTAGTCCCAGAGCGCCCGCCGAAGCTGTCCCCGATCATCTCGGAGCTGAACAGCATGAGCCTAAACTCGTACCCGCACATCGAAGAGTTTGGCTCCGACCGCGACTATGAGGCGTTAAGTCCGTCGTACATCAAGCCGGCCAGACCAGCGCCCAGGTAACACATAAAGATACAAATATTGGTACAGATATTACAGATTCAGATACAAATATAGATACAGGTATTACAGATTCAGATACAGATATTACCCGTCAGATAGAAATATATATAGAGGTATTACAGATTCAGATACAGATATTACACATTAAGATACAAATATAGATACAGGTATTACAGAGTCAGATACAGATATTACCCATCAGATAGAAATATATATATAGAGGTATTACAGATTCAGATACAGATATTACACATTAAGTTACAAATATAGATACAGGTATAACGGAATCAGATACAGATATTACACATTTAGATACAAATATAGATACAGATATTACAGATTTAGAATAGAATAGAATAGAATAGAAAATCATTTATTTCGCTTAAAAATTATAACATTACAGTGTGTGATAAGTATTGCTGCGAAAATGGTATCCACTCAGCTATATGTCGTACCACCTATTGGCAATGCGACGCTGGTTTTCTGTGGACCCACGGACTGGTTTTGCTAGACAGCATACATTGCATTCGCTTCTCCCCTCAAGTTAAATAGGAAAAAACGTCACTATACATAAATCAACTGTTTTTTAGAAGTATGATACAATAATTAACTTAACCTGCCAATATTTTCACACCTGTATTTACATTTGTGTTTGTGCCTCAACACGAAACCGTTTGCATTAAACTTGAACAGATAGTAAATGCGCTTTTAAAAGTCGCTTAAAGGAAAATAATGATTTTGGACTAGTTTGATAGGAGGAGGGAGATTGTTCCAGCATTTCGTGGCTGTATACTGGAAGCTGCCATGAAATGCCGCGGTTCCAATTTATATACAGATATTACACATTCAGATACAAATATATATTATATACCTTTTTTGTGATTTTGTTCAGTTGAATACTAAGTCGTCCCTAACTGTTTCGAATGTAAATGACATTATGAGTAATGTCGATGATGATGGCGACATTGTTCCTTTTTTTTCAAATTTGGAACAGAGTTTAATATTATTATCAATTGTAGGTACTATATTTTCTCGCATTGTACGAGAAAAGTACTATACGAGCCTCAGCCGGGAAGGGCGATTGTTGGACACGTATATTAGCTCTGCCGAGACGCAAACTCATACTCGTCCCGCAACGGCGTTTTTCCCGGTGCTTGCAGTAATGTCCGTTTCTTAATTTTAGTCCTTAACTTTGTACACGTTTTTTGAAAACCGCCCTTATGTTTTGTGTTTATTTTCAGTTTTAAGTCTGTGATCACTGGAGTCAAATTACTGTGGAACCTCCCTAGGTACTGAAGCATATAGCGTGCATGGTTCTGCTACACCTGGTCATTGATACAGTGTGGAAAAAACGTACATGAACGGAGACTACCTCAAATATTGGAAATAGCAAATTCTACTCAAAGGAGTATTATTTTTATTTATCTACACTCATATCATAAGTCCTCTATTATCTGTTCAAACCCCGTAGGCAATGACCAGCATTACGTGTGGTAGTAGGTGACAGCGATGACAGCTGATAATTTTGGAAGATGTTCCAAATTTGGATCTCATTACCTTACAATATTCGATAACGTAAGTTCAAAATTACGTTACATCTGTCATCGCTCTCACTTACTACCACAGGTAAGGTAATGCTGGTCATTTGCGTTTCGGCTTCTGAACCCATCTTAGGGTACTTATAATATGTGTGTAGATAAAGTATTGTACGCAACTCTGCGTAATTAGCATTACAACACTCTTGTGATCTATTATGAAACTCGCCTTGCGGCTCGTTTCATAAACCACTCTCAGTTTGTAATGCCTGTCATTACGCAACCGTCACGTAAACTACTATTTTGAAATTACTGCATTTATTGATTTTTTTGTAAATTATCTGGCTTAGCCGGGAATCGAACTGGTGGGATATATTATTATGAGAAAACAGTAAAGTCGTCTTTTATGATACACATCGAATACAGTCAGCTGGCACATCTGTCACGTTTTTTTTTTTCAATATGTAACGGACTAAGGTTAGTGTACATCTTCATCCGTCCCAAATTTAATAAACTGTCTTTATTTTGTATAATTATATGACGTTACCAAAAAATCGTAAATTATTTTCATTTACTTATTACCTACTAACGAAAACATGTCCAAGCATTTCTACCTTTAAACTAAAGATATACCGCAAAAAAACAAGGCTTTATTGTTTTGTCAAATTATTATTCGACCAATTCGATTCCCAGTTAAGCCAGATGAATTAAAAAAACTATTAATGCAGTATTTATTGTTTTCAAAACTAAACTGTAAGTCACATTTGCGTAAAATTTGCTTTTTTTTTGATATTTAAAGTAGTTGCCGTCGTGGCGTTCGTAACCATCTTCTATACCATACACGGGATATAAACCCCCTTACTAATAAACGTTGAGTAACGGTCGTATAGCTATACAATGTTTTGTCCTTATCTGTCAAATTCAAATGTCACAATGACAGATAAGGACAAAACATTGTATAGCTATACCACCGTTACTCAACGTTTATTAGTAAGGGGGAAAGTGTATAATTTATCGGGGTATCATCTAGGGGCCTAGTGAAAACGGGGTTCAATCTTCTGAGGTTCAAGCGAAAAACGGTATATGTCTAGTAGTCTGAATATGACTTACACCCTTTTTTATTGTGAGCAAAGTTGACTTAAGCCCTTTTTCACTAGGACTCCCAGTGAAAAAGGGTATAAGTCTTCTGAATATCAAGTGAAAAAGGGTTTAAGTCTAGTATACTCCGTTCATGTATATACCCTTTTTATTACGAGTTAAGTCGACTTGAATCCTTTTTCACTGGGACTCCAATATTGTCATTGTTAAACGGGAAATCATCTCTGGCTCTGTCCCACCCTGTCAAACCATATTGCGTGTGAATTGTTACCGTCAGGGCCGATAACAGTGAAATCCATTGAAAATACTAAGATTGGTACTACACATTATTAGGTTTAGGACGTTTGGTGGCATATCGTGGTTCTAGAATCCATAGAGTCGCTATTTTCTAATTATTATAATACATGGCACTTTGATTTTGGCCTTCAGTGTTGTCATGTTTCAAAATCAAATAAATATATTTTTAGTTCAGTGTATCCATACCTACTAATATTTGTTTGTTTTTATTTTACGCTTTCACATCGGAGATATCCCCTTTACAAAAAATCATTTATACTCGTTTAGCGATTGAACTAATGAATGCATTTTGAAATATTATTATGACAACACTGAAGGTCAAAATCAAAGTGGCATGATTACAATAATTAGCAAACAGCGACTCCATGGATTCTAGAACCACGATATGCCACCAAAAGTGCTAACCCTACACATTAAAGGGCATTGGGTTAATTTGTTTGAAGAATGATTTTTTTCTTCAGCGGCCACGGATGATTTTTACATAGTTATTTAGAGGACCCCTAAATACACATAGATATATATAATTTATGGCTTTAAATAATATCGGGGAAGATTTTCAAGATTTAAGTATTCAGTTTTTAGTACAAAAGTACGCCCAAGTAAAAATATATAAAAATCTCGGCTCCGATGCACTTAAGAGTATTACAATACATAACAAAATATGTTTATTTTAAATAATTCTATCATAATTTACCACTTTTATGAATGGCCGCTCACCTTGAAAATGTATGACTTTTACAAATGACGACCCTTTTACCCAAACCCCTTTGTGACATGACAACAGTTTGATGTAATGGAAACTTAATGTTTTTTGTTGTCCTCTCATACGAAGATTGTCATATTACGAAGTTCTTATTACAATGGAATAAGGTGCATTTTGACATATTTTGGAGATGTGGCGTTCTCCCATATTTTTACACTAGACTGTGTTACAATAGGATTCATTTAAGCATTTATTATTTGCATACACCGGATTGACGCGGGCAAAATTGTACCAGTGCTAGTGATTCATTAAATATCGACTAAGTTTATCGACAACTTTTTTCGTGATCTTTCATTTCTTGCAAAAGTAAGTCGTACCTTTATATTCTATATGTGAACGATCAGCTTTGCATGAAGGTAAACGATCTTTTTTCTTTCGAGGCATTTTTAACCGACTTAAACAACAAAAAGGTTCTCATTTCGTCGGAATGCTAAGGAATATTGTTGTACTGAATGAATTTGTTATTCAATTTCATTTCAATGGTTGTCAAAAGTGTCTCGAGTCCATAGTAAATGTCAGATACCCGTTGTTTATAGTCGCGATAAGTATAAATAAAAGAGGTTTGCACATAATTAAAAGGTACTCAAACTTGGCCATTACTTATGATAATGCATACATACATAATCTCACGCCTTCGTTCCCAGAGTGGGGTAGGCAGAGCTACAGAATTACAAACATCTCTAAAAACTTGTTGATAATTCTATAACAACATTTTGCACAATTAGGCTAAGATGTTTACCAGCGTATTAGTGACAGGTTGCAAGCCCATCGCCTAACAGTACTACAAGCCTTTATTCCCTTAGTCGTCTCTTACGACATCCACGGGAAGACATGGAGTGGCACTATTCTAACTCGGCAACCACACGAGGTTCTTATGATAATTATGATTAATAATTGCTTTTTATCGATGTCGATAAACTTAGTCGACATTTAATGAATCACTAGCACTGGTACATTTTTGCCCCCGTCGATCCGGTGTTTGGTTATTTGTCAAGCAACGAAACATTTCGCATGGGAAATTGGGTAGATTTTTTTTATACAGGGTGACTGCGGGGTCGTGTAACAACAAAGTAAACTAAAACTCACTACACCATTAGGAATATAACGTCGGTGAAACTGCAAAACCGCGTAAGTAACATTTTTAATGAGGAGCAAAATGCACCTTTTTTCTAATATGTTAAGGTTTATTTTGCTCTACAATAAATTTGTTGGTTACGCGGTTTTGCAGTTTCACCGACGATAAGGTACTAGAGATTTAGAAGCGTTAAGACAATTACTTTACATACATACATACATTAAATCACGCCTGTTTCCCAGAGGGGTAGGCAGAGACCACTTCTTTCCACCTGCTACGATCCTGACAAATCTCTTAAGCTTCTTCAACATTCATATAATTACTTTGTTTTTTATTAAATAAACATTCAATCAATATGTTTCCCTAAGTATTACTAAAATTATTGTCACCCAAAGTTTTCATGTTAAAAACTTAAAACTTATTTGAAAATCGAACGATCAGACAAGTAAGAAATTGAGTATGTAGGGTGGCCATGATCCCGAATAAAAATAATTAATTCAATGTTTATTTGAATAAAAAACAAAGTAATTGTCTTAACGCTTGAAAATCTATTACGTTATGTTCATAATTGGGTTATCCCATAATTTTGTAATGTATAGTGATTCAAAAACCATTTCGAGAAAAAGGGTTGTAGAACCATTCCCTGTTATCAGATTAGTTTACAAAAATAGTATTAAATAGTTATTTCTAATTTATCATTTGAGATTTTTTGACCTGTAATGTAGTGACGTCACGATCTTCATTAGTAAGTTGTGTCTAATCTGTGATCAACCATAGTACTGCATATGATATGAGTCCGAAATGCAGTAATATATAAATAATGTATATCGAATTTTGTCTTATTTATGTTCATTTTATTTTAACGCTTATTAAAATTAAGACAATTTTTAACTGTATATAAACATGACAATGTAACATCTTTAAAAAAATTGAATGATTAAAATACAAGTCCGTTTTGGAACCTCCGCTCGTAGGCTAGTCTGTGGGTGAAATTGTCAAACTCGACAAACGGCCGAGGGAAATTACATGACTTGACATTGACATTTTACGTGATCTGACACAAACGCGTACTCTCAAACGAATTCAATAGTTTTAAAGCATGTCTCAAGCAAACCAACTTGTAGTGACGTCATAAAGCCATTTTCTTTAAAAATTAAAATAAATTAATATATTGATTTAAATGCAAAAACCGTGAAATTAGTGTCTTCAATTAGTCTTTTTATCGAAAAAATAAATAAAAACTAGGGGTATTTTTTTTTGGAATAACCCCGCAGTCACCCTGTATAGCTATATCATATTCGAGGGAAGAATGTCTTGTTTTAACATTTTAACTTTATTACCTTTAGGAAATATATTATTTGCGTTATCGAGAATATTATTTACGTTATTAGAAATTTAGATTCTTTCACCAAAAATTCTGATATACATAATTTAAATACCAGAAATAAAAATAAAATCGCTATCCGAAAATTCCGCGTCCGTAAAGTATATAAATCATTTGTTGGTCAATGCATTCATTTCTATAATAAATTACCTGACGAAGTTTTAAAGTTACCCTTTCCAGCACTTAAAAGTTACTTGAAAAGGTCGTTAATGTCTAAAGCGTATTATAGGATCGAGGACTATCTAACAGACAAAAATGCATGGCCTAAATCCGAAACTTAGTCAATAATAATTTATTCAAATGCAAAATCTTTATCTTGTCTAGGGGACACCGTTGATGTAGGAAAACATATCGAAACTTTTATGTGGTCGTCTCGCACCATCTTATATACACATAAGTATGTGTTTTTTTTTTCTCTATCTCTCCCGTAAGATTCTTAATTGGCATGTTTTCCTGCTGAACTACGCATGTTATTTAATACTATATTTAATTTATTATTTATAGCTTTATATAATGCTAGACTAAGTAGTACCATTGTAATAAGAAATATGTTTAAAAAATGACTGACTGCTGAGTTTCTTGCGGCGTTTCTTCTCGGCAGTGGTCTTCTCTTGGGAAGCGCTGGTAGATTCTTGACGTGTAAAAGTGCCCGTGCGGCCTACTTACTGAATAAATTTCTTTTATCTTTTTTTTATCTTTTTTATCGTCAAAACATGTCCACACACGCGATTTTCTTTTCGACATAGTTATAAAAAGTACTAAGTAGTTCGTTTTAATACTATAATTAGGGTCCTAATTGTTTTTTTTGTCGTGCAGAAAAAACGTAAACAAAACTGGTCAAAACATGTTAGGGGTAGGTACCGCGACGGACGAAGCGAAACGAACGTGTCCGAGTTCACCCAAACTTAGCAAAACCCTACGATCGGCATTGCCGACTAGTCGGCCGGTTAATCGGCAAATTGAAAACCGATTAGTCGGCCGACTGGCCAGTCGGCAAAATCCGTAGTCCATCTCTAATTTTTACCTGATTGCCGAAGTGGAGGGTAATGTGTTTGTCAGTCTAGATCGGTCAGTATGGGCAAGTCTGTAACTATAAGATATACAAAGTTCTTCGAAATGACACTCATTTTTTTAATAGCATTTTATTTTTCAATACGATCGGGTTTGATTCCTGAACAAAGCACAAGTTTTTTTTTTAATATATGCAGGTTTTCCTTTCACTAAAATCGATGACATGGTTCCTAAGAATAGATCTTTGTATGGGGAGCCCTTTGTTTCCCATAATTTTATTGGTCATAATGTAATTGTTGACATAATTTTTGATAGTTATAATTTTTATATCGCTGAAACTGTAAACTTTTCAGAAGTTCTGAAATATCTAACGTGTAGACGGGTCAATCAACTTTTTACCCACACTTTTATTTTACCGGATTTCAACAAACATTTTTAAATATAATATCACTGCTTATTTTCGGTTTTAATGATGTAGTCATTTTACTAGTTTTATCAATCTATCTTTTTCAAATACCTACCCATATCTTAATTTCTAAAATGTGTGAAAATTGGGTAATTACGTGTCTACTGAGTTACTGTCCGCGAATTTGTGTGATAAATAGTGAATTGTCAACTGAATTACCACATTTTTATTACATACATTTTAAAACAATACATTATAATCAAGGATCGGAAAAACGACCGTCATTTTGAAAACATAACCCTGTTCCGTATAGCAGAGACTTCCTTGATATTAATTAAAAATATTATTAGGTATTTTATAGATTTATTGTACAATAATTTATATGTACTTAGCGACAATTTTATTAATGAATGACACCGAAATGTTAATTAGAAAACACAAACACACATACAAACAGTAAACCAATGTCAACGATTGCCCCAATGTCCTCCGTAAACTGTGAACAAACTTTTTCGACTCATAAATAGGTCCTAAATTCACGTCGTTATGGAATAACAGGCGAAAATTAAAAAAAAAACATTATTTTTAATTGGCAAAAGTGTTTTTTCCCATAACCATTATGGTTTTATTCATTAATAATATTGTTGCTGAATACATATAAATACTGGTATAATAAAATGTAAAATACCTAATAATATTTTTAATTAACATCAGAAGGAAGTCTCTCCTGTACGGAACAGGGTTATGTTTTCAAAATGACGGGCGTTTTTCCGAACCGTGATTATAATTTGATTTATGAAAGGAGTTAATGATATAACTACAATTTAAAAATAATTTCACTTAAAATAAGTCCCTAGATTTTATTTTATTTATTAAAATCTGAACGATGGACAACGGACAGAAATGTGTGGGTAAAAAAGTTGATTGACCCAGACAAGGCTAGGTTAGGTTAGGTTTGATTTATAGAAATCCTGAAAAAGTAACAGTTTCTTCAAAAAACACGTTATGACTTGCGATGATTATGACTAAAAATAATTATGTCAATCAATATAGACCCCTTTGTATGTCTTATAGTTATTGACTTTCCCATACTGACCGATCTAAATGTGCCAACTCTGGATACAGTCGTGGCCACATAATTATCCGCTTGCGTTTTTCCCATACAATTGCGTACAAATATGACTTTTCAATTTTGAAAATCGATCAAAAAGTTCTTAACCAATTACATTTTTACTGCCGCACTCAGAGTCGTCAATTAAATTTAATGCTTGATTAAAGTTGCGTCTGTCACTTTCTTTGCTATAGTAATAGAATAAGACAACACATCACTAAACTAGCATTAAACTTAATTGACGTCTCTGAGTGCGGCAGTAAGTTACACATATCGTTAACTAATAAACTAAGGTTTAACTGTATGTATAACTTATCGCTATGATTTGAAAAAGAAAATGTTTGGCGTTCCAGTAGAAGTAGAGTCTACTGGACATTTTATTTTGGCTCAAAAACTCAAATGCTTGCTCATCAGTTTCATTGCCATCAAATTGGGTTGTTTTTTATTCTCTATTTAGATTTAGAACCTATATTTAACCTTATATTTCCAGGCCCCCCTCCACGACGTCGCCGCTCCCCCCAGGCCCGTCTTCACCCCCTCCCCCCTCGCGGAAGAAGGGTCCCGCGCCCCTTCCAAGGATTACCAACTATCAAACGTTGGGGGGCTATAACGGGTTGGAAGGGGTTCCGTTCATATTGAACCCTAAGCTGAGAGGACTGCCAAGTGATTCCATGGTAAGTGTTTTTTCTCAAAAATGACTGGAAATATTGACATTCCTATCTACATATTGAGACGCGAAGTACATAGTTTACTGACAGTTCTCAAATTTAAAAAAAAAACATTGCGTGCTCGCTACACCCGCAATGTTGCATACAAATTCCATTACTATCTATCTAGCTTGTAACTTTTTAAAAAGTGAAAAGGGCCGTACTAAAATGAGGGCACAAGTCTTATACATCCAAATTTTACTCGAAACATAACTTTTTTATTTGTGCCTGGAATAGCTTATGTTTTTTTTTAAAGCAAGAATTGCGTTTCTCCTTGTCATAAACAAAAAGGCGGTAAGGAGTGATGGTTTTTTCACAGTTTCTATTTGTATTCAATTCAAAAATGAGTTCAAGCGATGAAGATTTGACTCCAACACAAATTTTTTCTTGCGATTTTTGAGAAAAGCACTATATTTGCCTCGGCAGGAACAGCAATTGCGGGCTTCGTATTTTTAAACGGACTCGCAAGCTCGTCCGTTTAATCCAATACTCGGCCCGCAATTGCCTGCTTCCATGCCTAGGCAATAATGTACTATTTTTATGGCATGAGAGGAATATACGCGTTGGCCTAGTTCTGCCCTCTTAAACCAAAAGGCAGTATCTCAAATAAACGCCATGTAGCAATATCAATATCCCGTCACTCCAGCCTTAATGACATTATCCGCCGGGCTTTTACCAGCGCCAACTGTGCGGCCATTTTGGAACCAAATGGTCTCATGCGTGACGATTAGGGCATGCTCCCGGGAAATCCCGGTTCTGTAATTCCCGGGAAATCCCGGGAATTTCACAGGTCCTAAAGAACCGGTACTGAAGTTTACATCCCGGTTCTCCCGGTTCTTTCCATAAATACCAAACAAATATCGTGGCGCGTATCACATATATCCAATACACACCCTGAGCGACGAAGCCGGCACAAGCGGCAACATCGCATCAACATCCATCATATTTTGTGGCATATTTGCAATAATTAATCTCTAGATTTGTAAAAAGGAAGAACAAATAACTTTCTAGTAAGTATTTTACTTAATCAAGATATTTTTTTGTTGAAGAAAACGTGCATGATTTTATTGCATATTTATTATATTTAAAGTTTCCTAATGTTTTTCAATCGTTTTTTATCTCAAATGTCCATGATTGCGGTGATTTGAGGTAAAAAATAAAGAACCGGGAGAACCGGGAATCCCGGTACCGTCCCTGCTTAGAACCGGGAAATGGAAGTTTCGGAACTGGGCCCGGTACTGCATGCCCTAGTGACGATGGTAAAAGACCTGATGGGATGACCCTTATTCCGTGGAAGTTGGGACGGCCATTGGTGTGGGATGCTACTTGCGTGGACACCCTTGCGCCGTCACACCTTCCCGGATCGAGAATTAAGGCTGGATCCGCGGCAGAATCAGCGGAGACCCTGAAAAGGCGCAAGTACAGTCAGCTCGATAGAAGCTACGTATTTGAGCCTTTTGGGGTCGAAACTTTAGGACCGTGGGGACCAGGAGCTCATAAGATCTTTCCAAGCGCCTGGTCGACACATCTCGTGGCCAAAATGCTGGCCTTTATTTGGCACAAAGATTAAGCATTGCCATTCAACGTGGCAATGCTGCCAGCATTTTGGGAACGATGCCCACTGGCAGCGGTTTATTAGATTAGTGTAGTTTTAAGTTAATTTTAGGTATATTTTATTATATATATTTTTAATAGTCCTAAATATTTAGTTATAGGTACACATCAATAAGTTAGTTAATGTTTTATGTTCTTCTAAATAAAATAAATACTATATCAACCTTATTACTGAGATAATAGAATTAAAACTGTTTTTTTTTTAATTTGAGATTCTGCTTATTGTCTAAGGAGGGCAGAGTTGGTGGGGACTCTGCCTGGCCCTGGGTTCAAATCCCGGTAAGGGCAGATATCGTCCCTTTACTTTCTCAACCTCGTATCTGATCGTATAGTTAGATAGGAAAGTTGTCTTTATTATATAGAGAACATGAATGCTTTTCCTGTCTAACTACTCGATCAGATACGAGGTTGAGAAAGTAATGGGACGATGTGTGTGCAGAGCCCGCCTCGCCTTCGGCTCGTTTCATAAACCCACACTCGTGTTTAATGTCCTTCATTATGTACAGTCACATAAACTACTATTATTAAACCGATAAACCAATTAAAATGAATTTTGGTATGGAGGTTCTGTGAAATCGTTAGAAACAAAAATGTATTTCGTTCATTTTGAAATATAACCATACTGAAGGTCAAAATCAAAGTGTCATTTATTATAATAATTAGGAAATAGCGACTCCATGGATTCTAGAACCACGATATGCCACCAAAATTCTAACTCTCAGAGCTCCATGACTCAGGAACAAATATTCGCGCTCATCACCAGAGCTCGTTATTTTCGTAGCACTTTTAAGCTGTCATAGGGACTTCTCGTCTATCGACTTTCGATATACAATATGTATATCGATAAACACAGAATACAATATTTAAAATATGATTACGAGTAGAAGGCCTCTTCCTTCCTTTTTTTTTATCGGGAAATAAAGGGCTTTTTTTTTTAATTATTATTTTTATTATTATACGAGTAGAAGTAATGAGCGATCTCTTCGAGATAACCTTTAAATGCCAAATTTCGTAAATAATAAATAGGAATTCAAATAGTATTTTATTGTTTTAAATAAAATAAAAAATGGATTTCCTATGCCTTTTAAACATATTTCGATAGAAATTGAATCAAGAATTGCTATCGATAAGTTTTCATTGCAAATCTCTATTTCATATTTTCAAGCACTCAAAAGTTATCTGAAAGAAATCGCTCTTTGGCGATAAGACCGCCCGTTACCTCTACTTTTAAATTTCTTTAATTTTATTATATTGTATTTAATAATGTATCGATAAAATATGTATATCGGAAGTCGATAGACGAGAAGTCCCTATGACAGCTCAAAAATGCTACGGAAATTCCGAGCTCTGGCGATGAGCGCGAATATTTGTTCCTGAGTCATGGAACTCTGAGGGTTAGAATTTTGGTGGCATATCGTGGTTCTAGAAGCCATGGAGTCGCTATTTAGTTAACTGGAAGTGCCATGTCGATGAACTGTGTGGTAAACTGAGTAGTGCAGTCTTTGCGTTGCGAAAGCTAAAGACCCTCATCTCTGATGACCAGTGATCGGAAATAGGTGAGCTAATTTGCCTAAACTTGATGCATGTTCATTCAATAATGTATTCCCATCTCTCTCACGCATGAATGAATATGCGTCAAGTTTAGGCAAATTAGCTCTACCTATTCCGATCACTGCTGATGACCAGTGATCGGATCTAGGATGCAATTTAAGTCCGTTATTTTAACATGGATATGAATATGACTTACAATCCCGCGGATCTTTTTGTTACCTACCTTTATAAAAAGGTAAATAACTCGTAATTTTAAGTAGTTTACACTATAACATTAACAAAATATGTAATAACTAAAAAAAAATACAGTACTGCATAGAAGAACTGAACGTAACTTGCACGTCTTGTCTTTTATGGTATTTTTATTATTTTTATTTGTTTATTAGGTTAGCCCTCGACAAAAGTTATTAATTATTAATAATAACCCATTTCCCAAAATCCCGGGAAATCCCGAGTCACATCCATGTTAAGCATAACGTTTGAGGTCGTTCACCCCAAATTGCATCCTAGATCCGATCACTGCTGATGACGCACTGAAGCAAGTATATTATGCACATTTTCACTCCCTTATGTCGTACGGTACTCTTATATGGGGAAACTCCACGGATGCCAACAGAGTCATGCTAATGCAGAAACGTGCTGTACGTACATTAGTTGGAGTGAAACCTAAACACTCGTGCAGGGGTATTTTTGTGACGCACCGCATCATGACGCACTACTCACTTTATATTCACGACATTGTAATGTATGTCAGAAATCATATTAACATGTCCGCCCGCGAGCATGCAGTCGGCAAGCAGCTCCGCCACTCGGGGCGTTTGAGAACTCCCCGTCGCATGGCACTCGCAGCGAAGAACCCGCGCGTGATTGGCCCCACCTTTTACGAGCGTCTACCCTCCGAACTTTTGGCTGATTTACATTGGGCCAGTAAAAGCATGCCAGTAGCAGTACATTGACGAGTTGGTTTTCACGTTTGAAGCGAGAGCTGTAACGACGCAATGTACTTCTACTGACATGCTTTTGCTGGCCCAATGTAAATCAGCTATTAGGAATGAAGCATCCGACGAAGCATTTGGACGCCGGCTGAAAAACCTTTTATTGGAAAATGCATTATACTCAGTCAAAGAGTTCATGGATCTTAATTTATAATTAGGTAGATAAATTATTTAAAATGTTTTGATTTGATCTGTGTTGTTGTTTTTATTATTTCTGATGTTTTGACTTATTGTTATTTATTTTTAAAAAGAGGCTAATTTGGTTGCTTGCCATTTTTAAGACGATCCTTAACGGTGATAACTCCTTAGTTTTGTATTTTTACTATCCTGACTTCTTATTTCTATTTTTGATTATAAATTTGTGTATATTTTGACGATTCCAATGTAATTTCTTGTACTTTTGACATAACATGCAATGTATACTGTGACTTACTTTGGAAAATAAATATCATTCATTCATATGAATTTTTTCAAATAATTTCAGGTGATCCCGGTAATAAAGAAACGCAGCCGCTTCGACCTCGATCGGGAATATTCGTACAGTTTCGCCGTCGAACGGCAGACGTGAGACGAGAACACTTCCTCGCTATTATCATTTACGACTTTGTTTATACAGGAAGAGAGTCGAGAATTGGTCACAGGGCAGAACGGTAAGGGGTATGATATTGAAAAAGATTGTGAGTTCTTTGTTTTGATCTTTTGTGGTATCATCGTAAGGCTCAATATGCAATAGAGTGTTTGTATAAATAAAAAAAGTCCAAAAAAAACGAGCTATAAAAACTTGCATTTTTTGGTATTGTCGTCTATATCTTTACATAGTACAGATGTAGTGAAATATCCTTTCACATCGTATTTTCTCGGAATTGTTCGTATTTGTCATGCTACTTCAGTCTGACTCAGTACCCATCAAGACAACGTGGGGGAACGTCGCATCGCGAGAGTGATAATCTATATAGAGTGGTTAATACCAGAGTATTTTTTTGTTAATTAAGATTAAGTTTGTTTTCAGTTCTTTTTAATAGTCATGCCGAAAGCATTAAGACCTGGGAAACGTTTAGATCGACAAGCCTGTGAAATTATTTTCAACATTTATTTATATTTCTTCTTGTTTACCTACACCTAATTTCTATGTATTAGATCGTGGAGGTTTAACATCTCGGAATGATATACTTCAAACTCGTGGTTTAACATTTGACACTGATAACTAAAGTACTCTATTTATTTAATACAAACATGTCACTTAATAATTCAATAATTCATAGACACGTCGGCATCATTCGGAAGTAAACGTGAGTTCCGAGTTTTCACGATGTGAAAGGACTATTCACTAGATCTATACTAGCTGTTCCCGTGCCCATTTCGTAGGGCAATAAACTTTTTTTTTAGGTTAATATACAGGGTGGAAAGTTCGAATGCCACAATGAAGGCAACTACCTTAAATATTGGAAATAGCACATTCTGTGTAAAGGAGACTTTCCTTTATTTTTAAAAACTATAAACTCTGCACTAATGGATTTTTGAAAAATCGTCTGCCTCTACCGGGACTCGAACCGGTCGGTCAAATGCGGTAAAATAACATGCCGTATTTTATGATGCAGATCGAAAGGGTTACCGATATGGTACATTTATCTCTAAATAACAAACACAATCAAAATAACGGAAGGCCATGAATACTAGCAATTTAACTTTGTTTTCACCCGTCACGGGAAATGTACCGCAGCTCAGTGGAGCCGCACCCTTAATATTAAACGATTTTTCAAAAATCCATAAATGCTGTTTATAGTTTTTAAAAATAAAGGAAAGTCTGCTTTACACAGAATGTGCTATTTCCAATATTTAAGGTAGTTGCCTTCCATGTGGCGCTCGAACTTTCCACCCTGTATAGCCTGCCACCCACAAATAACGTGGCTTTCTATTGGTAAAATAATTTTCAAAATCGGTTCAGTAGATCCAGAGATTACCCCCTACAACGACACAAACTTTACCTCTTTATAATAATAGCAGAGGGCGGAATTTTCATGGCAAAAATCAAACGTCAATAGAGCTGGAACGTTGAATTTTATCGACTATCGATAAGTTATATTTACGAAGCGTATATATATTTATTTATTAACAAAAATAGAGCTTAGATGATGATGAACAGGAACAACAAGCATATAAAAAAACGGGTTGTGGATTGTTAATTCTTTTCCATGGGATGTTGCAAGAAACTAGAAATATAATCAAATCTAGATACAAACTAATAGCGTTCTTTACCGCTTTAATCTCACATGAATCAGTTTTACTCGTTATGTGAGTTTCAACGCAATATTTTTTAAGTTGCTTTAAATGAACCTTACATGTAGAGCAGTATATTGTTGAATTATTTTCGTTGTAAGAAAGGTAAGAATACTTCTTAATCCATTTGTTCATTATTTTTTGTTCGTTTTTATTTCGTGAATTAGTTGCAAAAAACTAGTGGCAGAAATGCCAGTTAACTGTCATGTGATTTACTATTAATGGCGATGCAAATCGCTAATCAAAGAGGTTAATGTTAAAAGTCAGCTATACAGAAGGAGATTAAACTTATCGATAGCGGGAAAAGTCGATAAAATTTAACATTCCAACTCTATTGACGTTTGATTTTTGCCATGAAAATTCTGTCCTCTGAATATTAGTATAGATAAAAAATCTGCTTAGGTTACTGGTAGGGCCGTGGTACGCTATGACTACACAACTGTCGAAGGAGCTGGGTCTGAATGACAAAGTCAATAAGTACTATGGGTAGGACCTTGGGCCTTAGGAGGTTAAAGCCTATGACACTCACAAATAACGTGGCTTTCTGTTGGTAAAAGAATTTTCAAAATCGGTTCAGTAGATCCAGAGATTACCCTACAAAGTCACAAACTTTACCTCCATAATACTGCCCTACTAAGCATAATGGCGTTATCTCAAACAAAACATCTGTAGAAATTGCAACCTAGTTACAAACAGAAGAGAGTTGAATCTGCTTTGGCTATTGAATTTAGTTATTGCATTTTTGCTTAGGAGGGCAGAATATTAGTATAGATAAAACAAAATCGCTTCTCGCGGTCTGTCCATAAGCATGTACTTACTTGGATTTTTCAAACTACGCAACGGATTTGAATGCGGTTTTAATTAATAAATAGACCGAATTCAAGAGGATTTTATGTATATAATGAATTTTGGATTATGTACAGTCAAGTTCATAAATATGTGTACACTTTAGAAACTTGTCACTTTAATCGCTGTGACAATTCATCCATGGCAGTATAAACATGACATTAAATAGACAAGGTGCTAAAGTGTACACATATTTAACTCGACTGTACGGGTGTTACAGAAAATTCACATAAACCGAAGCTAAGCGAGGGCGGGACGCTAGTAGGGTATATACTTAGCTAAATACGTAGTTAATAACATTTGAACTATGAGTGCGTAACTTAACGGAAAACGGTACCCAACCATTTCCGTTAAAATGACACGAAATTAGGTGACTAAACTCTATCTACATCCGGTGACCGATACTTTAATGTAAACATTAAGATACAGGTACATTAATATACAGGGCAACCGCATATACAGGTTTCTCATATATTGTAGATAACTTATGATAGGCATGTAGATAAAGTTATGTATGCAACTGTACACATAATTTGGTATTAAAACACTCATGTGATCTTATTATGAAACTCGCCTTTCGGCTCGTTTCATTAAACCACACTCGTGTGTTAATACCTCTCATTATGCGCCAGTCACATAAACTACTATTATCATATACCCTATAAATTGTGTGTTCATTTGTACAACAAAAAACCATCTTTCGATTTCAACACAATGAGGGCGCCACTGGACGCTCGGTTTAGTTTGAAAAAAAAGCTTATATAAAAATGGCGGCTTAAAAAAATACATGGCTAAAATATCAAAACAGTTGAGTTTTTAAAGTTTAATTTTTTATTGGACTTGGTTTGTATTGGCCTTACGGAGATATAAAAAAGAAACTCTGAATATTAACCTAATAACGTTTATCCTATCGTGTGTAACCCTAACTTAGTGTTTATTATTACAATTATTCATATAATAATTATTATTAGTAATTTATATGTAGCAAACTACAAAATATACCTAGTCAGGGTGTTTACTATGTGTATTGAAAATATTTTTCTCGAATCTTCCTTGGACATAATTTGATTTGACCTTGATTTTGTATGACGGGACTTTTTTAATAATAGATTAGTAATTCAGATTTTTATCTACTGGCAACACTATAGCTGTCAAATGAATTAGTATTTAATATTTGACATATTTTGTATGAATTTGTATTGTCGTGTATACGTTTGGCAATGATTAATTATTTATAGTTTAGTAAGGCTATTTATGAATTTGGGTGGCTAAACCTAAGACTGGGTGCGTTCTAGCAATGATAACAATATATCTAATTATATAAAATTATAATATATGAGAGAAAAGTAACTCAAGCATGATGAGACAATGTGTATGGCGATTAGAATCAGCGTCCATGTCCTCTTTTAGGGTGCGGCTCCACTGAGGCGGAGACGAGCGGAGCGGAGCTGTGCCAATATTAACCAATAGAATATAAACTAACGTGCGCAAGGCGCGCTCGACGTGACCGCATGCGCCTTCTATTGGTTAATATTGGCACAGCTCTGCTCCGCTCCTCTCGTCTCCGCCTCAGTGGTGCTCCCTTAGGGTTCCGTACCAAAATTGTAAAAAGGAACCTTTATGGTGAGACTTCGGTGTCTGTCTGTCTGTATGTCACAGCAGTTTTTCTTTGAAACTATAGAAGCTAGCAACTTGGAATTTGGCATAGTTGTATAACTTGCTTGCCAGCATCTGTTTTTAGTAAAAACAAAATTAAATTATTTTTCTAAATATTTGAAAAGGGGTCTAGAATTGAGGGTTGAAAAATGAAAGTGATTTGATTATAGAAAGTAGGTAGCTGGTTGGAGCTGTCAAGTCACCTAGCCCATTTCAAAATGGCGGCCGGAGTTCCGATCTTGCCTGCGTGGATAAACAGCCTTGTCTAACTATAATATAGGGTAAATGCTTAATAACTGGGCATTTTCGATGTGATTCATTTTATTATTATTTGGGGGGGGGAGGGGCCTTGTGTGCCGCTTCGACCATTGCTGATCTTGTGGCAGGCCTTTGTTTACAGCTCAGCGTAAAGGCCCGTTGCGTCCGGGAATTTCCATATGCTTGGTCCATGATATGTCGCCCTAGGATACTTCTGTTGCGCATTAGGTTGTGTCTACTGATGTTCAAGTTGCGGAAAATTTCCAAAAAGTTGGAAAAGTTCTAAGAAATTTCCGGAAACTTTCACCAGAAATATAGGAAATTGAAATTTAAGAAACGGAAAGTTTCAATCCCCATACAAAATTGTGAGAAGTTTCCGAAATTTTCCTACATGAAATGTTCCGCAATTTTGGAAAGTTTCCTTTGGCACATCAGTAGTTGTGTCCCTACTCACCCCGTTTTACGGTACTTATTATTTATTGAACCGCATTTCAACAAACGCATCATTACGCAGAATTTTCATTTGATTGAAACGCATTTCTCGCCGCATGAGCTGATTTTTTTTTGGGAAGTCACATGTCCAGATGGCGGAATTTTCATGGCAAAAATCAAACGTCAATAGAGTTGGAATGTTAAATTTTATCGACTTTTCCCGCTATCGATAAGTTTAATCTCCTTCTATATTGCTGACTTTTAACATCAACCTCTTTGATTAGCGATTTGCATCGCCATTAATAGTAAATCACATGACAGTTAACTGGCATTTCTGCCACTAGTTTTTTTGCAACTAATTCACGAAATAAAAACGAACAAAAAATAATGACCAAATGGATAAAGAGGTATCCTTACCTTTCTTATAACGAAAATAATTCAACAATATACTGCTCTACATGTAAGGTTCATTTAAAGCAACTTGAAAAATATTGCGTTGAAACTCACATAACAAGTAAAACTGATTCATGTGAGATTAAAGCGGTAAAGAACGCTATTAGTTTGTATCTAGACTTGATTATATTTCTAGTTTCTTGCAACATCCCATGGAAAAGAATTAACAATCCACAACCCGTTTTTTTTTAAATATGTTTGTTGTTCCTGTTCATCATCATCTAAGCTCTATTTTTGTTAATAAATAAATAAAGATACGCTTCGTAAATATAACTTATCGATAGTCGATAAAATTCAACGTTCCAGCTCTATTGAGGTTTGATATTTGCCTAGAAAATTCCGCCCTGCGCACATGCCTAACCTAACCTAACCTAACCTAACCTAACCTACGTAATTCATGTTTAAGATGAAAACATCTTGGTTTCAGCAGAAAATAGCGATCGATGAAATGAAATTCGATTAAATGATACAATCTATGAAATAATAGGTTACGGTGATTCCACGGGCGTTCAACCGCCGTCAGTCCGCTGTCATAAATATTGAAAGAATGAGCTACACCAAGCAGCTAACATTCACCCAGAGCTATACTGTTATCGTACTTCTTGCCACAATTGATCGAATTTTAAGTATATTATCGCCTATTTCTTAAATACTTACGACAGCGGACTGACGGCGGTTGAAACGCCTGTGGAATCACCCACCTTAAGTAAGGTTCAGACGGACAGCATTTGGACTGTAACCCAGCTGCAAAATGGCAGTTCAAGCTGTTCAAGGGCAGTTCTGATGCAGTTTTCGTAACTGCATCAGAACTGCATTACAACAGTGCAGTCCGCTTGCCGTTGGCGTGCAGTCCTGTTGCAGTTGAAGCAACTGCAATAAGACGGCAATAGAAATGTATTGCAGTTCTGATGCAGTTTACGTAACTGCATCAAAACTGCAAACCAACCGTGCAGTTAGCTTGCAGTCGGTATGCGGTCGACAGGGCTGCACGCCAACTGCAAGCTAGCTGCACGGTTGGTTTGCAGTTTTGATGCAGTTACGTAAACTGCATCAGAACTGCCCTCGAACTGCCATTTTGCAGCTGGGTTGCAGTTCAAATGCAGTTCGTCTGTACCGGCCCTTAACAACATACAGTTAATAATCAGAGATTAGACAAGTGGCCGTGATTACTCGCAATAATGTGGACATGACTCATATATTAATTAAACAAATTAAATTACGTTAATTGATTACTTGCCCGAAAAATATTTTTGATCCTTTGCAAGACTAATAAATAATATAAAGACTTGTTATTGTGTAGATTTATTAAAGCAAACATACAGTATTTTTTATTAATTTTCTCTGGTTGTTTTCTTCCTTTTTACGGTTAAAATAAACTTATGAAATTTGTATGTGTTTTGTATATCGATGATTAGGTTTATTAGATGGTTGTACAAATTAATTGTTTTGATTTAGAATAAGTAATAAATGTTATCTACACTAATATTATAAAGAGGAAATATTTGTTTTTTTTATTTGTTTGTTTGAATTGAATAGGCTCCGAAACTACTGGACCGATTTGGAAAATTCTTTCACCCTTAGAATCCTACATTATCCCTGATGAACATAGGCTGTTTTATTTTTCTGCGCGGACGGAGTCGCGGCCAACAGCTAGTATAGTGTAAATGTATGCATTCAAACACAATTTATATTATTACTGAATAAATAACTATGAAGTGAAAAGCTCCTTTCGCAATCCACGGATGTTAATGGAGCAAACTTAACTAGATTAATATTAATGGCTCACGTCTTTGTATTATTTATTTATTACTGTACTGCAAAGGATCAGGATTAAAGTTAAGGTAAGAAATCAATTAATGTAATTAAATGATTAAAATTAAAATATTTCGAGTCATGTCCACATTATTGCGAGTAATGACGCCAAATAGGCTAGTGTCCTAAAAAAATCTAATTAGTCTGTCTTTTACATTATCAAAAAATATTGAACACGTATTTTTTCTTTTGTCAATATAACAAAAAATTACGAAGATAAAGTGCGTTGAAGTTTCGTGTGACGTCACGCCGTGGCACGCTTTATACCGCGTTGTGACGTCACGAGTCACTCCCGAACTTTGATGCGCGTTATATTTGTCAATTTTGATTGATTTGAAAAAGCAAAAAATACGTGTTCAATATTTTTTGATAATCTTACTGACGGACTAATTAGAATTATTATTTTTTTACCCAAGACACACCCCTATTGTCCGATCTGTTAATAATGTACAGGCGTAGTTAAAATTACATTAGAATTGCCTTAATAGTGAAAATAGTGGCGTATTGCAATATTGTAATGTTTTCAAGAGCGCTTGTACAGTGATCGTTTGTGAATTTTCTTTTGTAAACTTAATGGTACAAAATAAAACACCAGATAGTCAAATAGTGTCATTATAATTATATTGAAATAGCAATTATATTATTATGATCAGGATTTAAATAGTGATATCGCATCTTCAGAACAATAGTGACCTAATTCAAAATTTCGGCTTTCAAACTTTAAGTCATAAATTTATTATTATAGAGACCCAACTCGAAATTTAAAATTTCTGAATTAGGTCACTATTGTTCTGAAGGTGCGATATGTTATTTTAGAACAGCTGATATATAAAGAACAATAGTAAGTATATGTTTATATAAAGAACACAATAGGAGATTATTTAACTTAGGTTTCTGACAAAATAACGTTTTTAAAGATATGGTGCTGCCGACTGGACTTTTTTTGCTTAGTAATTTTTAGGGCCCGGAATTTTGGGGGCGGCTTTTCACGAGTTGTAGGGAGAGAACACCGCAGTCTATCGATGTTATCGACAAATCGAGAGTTTTTTTTATTTATTTATGTCTTTATTACATAAAACCTTGAATTTTCCGATTATACTCGTACGTACTCTTTTCGGCGGTCGATGATGAAAAAGGTTCGAAATATCGGAAGATACAAAATAATATTTGCTGCTTTATTATATCAAAGGGTATTTGTCGATAACATCGATAAACTGCGGTGTTCTCTCACTATAACTTGTCAAAAGCCGCCCCCAAAATTCAGGGCCCTACTTATAACCTCTTTTGTGTTTGGGGGTTTATTTTTGACCAATTTTTTTGGTGTTGCTACTTCGGCCGAGAAATACGGATGATACAAGCATTTTAAACTGCTAATTAGACAGCGATTAGACAGAGTTCCGATATGCACTGTGACGTCATGAAACACGTCGGCCATATAAACTCCATGTTAAATACTGTTTCGCTAGAAAGAGATATGAACAGCTTTGTTGTCTTATATCTTGGTTATTTTTTTATAGCTATTCAAAAAAATATTTTTCTCGACTGTTTGTTACATGAATCAGATTTTATTAAGTTGTGAAAAAAAGTCATGATGAATATTCCCTATTGTTTGGGAAACACACAAGCGTTACCAGTTTTGGGGCTACCAATGTATACAGGGTGCCCTCTGACCTTGGGGCTTTAAATGCAACGATCGAGTCTACTCGCTAAACTGAACTACTTTTGTTCTGCAACATTAAAAAATAACGTAAGTTTAGCTAACTAATTGATGTTAAAGTCTAATTGTAAAATCAGTGTATTAAATCATGGCCATATATAATCACTATCTCATGGTACGGGGCGACATTTCCTGGGTACGAGGGCTAAAGGAAAATGGAGAATTGGATCGCGTACATTGACAATTACATTTAACTTGTATGAAAAAAATAAAATTTAAGTTGGACATGTTTTTAAAAACTTGTCCAGTTTCAGGATCCATGATCGATGCATTTAAAGCCCCAAGGCATAAGAATAAATAATATCTACACGTAGAAGCGAAACTCCCGGCTCCGGACGTGCGCTCGGCGCGTTATATACCTACCGCCTAGCGACACCTGAGGTGTCTAGTCAGGCAGGGGCGTCACACACGGAATACATATTAACCAAGATATTGATATTGTGTCTTGAATTGGTTTTCGTATTGGTGTTGATTTTATTGTTTATGGTTGAACTAAGATAGTGTTTTAAATAGTGAACGACTATTTACGGCACAATATATCTTAATATCTTTAAAAGGTATTATTATTTAATTTAACGCAAATGTAAAAAATCATTTTGCAACAATGTTTACGTTGAAGTAAAACATTAATAAGTTAATAACATTTCGTGACTAAACTCCATGAACTGATCAAAATATTTCGCAAGTGACAGGCCTAACTTTGGGCGCGGAAGACAGAGGGGCGTAGCGGGGTGAAGGGGGAAGTAGGTATTTAAAGCGCGGTATTTGGGGCCTGGTCAAAGGAGATTCGCTTCTACGTGTAGTTAGTATTTATTCTTATGCCCAAGGTCAGAGGCACTCTGTATATCTCAAACTGTTATTACTGACTGACTGCAAAATAAGTAAGATTAGATTCGGTGTAAATGGTGCCAATAGCAATAAATAAATGCCTTTTATAATAGGATTTATTATTCCTATTCAACTAGTATTGAGTCGGATAATAGATGTCCCTCCGTCCACTAGGATTCATTGGAATCCATCAATGGAGCTGAAAAATACTATGAAGTCTACGAAGATCCATGAATGGATTCTATAGAACTTTTCATATACCGGGATCCATCAATGGATTTTAGTATACTACAATGTACACGAGTATCCATCAATTGATGGATCCAAGTGTTTTCAACGCCACAGTCGGCTCTGGCCGTCAACTAAAAGTCGTGCTACTGGCGCCACGTTCAAGATTAAAAGAGACTTTGTTTGGTAGCAATAAGGTGTAATTTGCATAGCATAGCAAACATGTTTGGCGTGTGGGTGGCACATTTTGTATTCGACGTATGGCGTTCAAAAGGTTAAAAGTTTAATAAAATCCATTGTTGGATACTCATATATACATAGTAGTGTACTAAGATCCATTCATGGATCGAAGTGTAATTAAGAGTGCAATAGAATCCAATGATGGATCCCAGCGGATTAAAAAGTGTAAATCACTCCAAATGGATTGAAGTGTACATTAAAGCCCACTCTACTCCTTTCATGGATTTGAATGTACAAAAAGTCCACTTCACCCCATTAATGGATCCTAGTGGACGGAGGGGTAGATGTTAATAGTGAAATAGATAAGATAGCAGCAATAAAGTTTTGATCGATATTTTATTGCGAAGTTCATTAGCAATTAATTATACATAATTTTTCTGCGTCGCTTTAATGAATCGATCCAAGTGATATTTTGTATATGCGTTGTACATTGACGGTTTAGTACTGCAACCAAATTATGTAGCGTTAGACGACGGCGCAATGTATTAAACTGCTATATATTTTCGCAATTGAATATAATGATTATGCTGAAGTAAATTTAAATTTAGTTTATAATTTAATTGCTTCAAAAATCAATCAATCGATTTTGTTTTAGAAATTATGAAAATTCAGGATTTTTAAATAGTTTGAATTATGTAGTATAATATCCGATGATTTCATATCAACAAAACTAGACTTAATTATTTGTGACTAGTTAAATTATATATTTTAACTCTACGATTTTATATGTATGCCAATATTTACTATAATAAGTTCACAAAAAAGGATAGCGTTTTTATTCCGCGATAGTCCGCCTTAATTTGAAATGACGAACTTTTGCGTCAATGTACTGTTGAGGAATTTAAATGTTTAGCATAATACGTAAATTGGTGGGGTTATACATTTTCCACGTTTCATTAGTCGTGTCACGTCGGGAAATCGATAACACAGCTTATTAGCGTATTATGTCAAACCGTTCGCGTTCAAATTCTTTGATGGTAAGTAAAATTTAGTAATCGGGCGGGATTTCGGTTCTCCGGCCACTAGAATTATCAGAATCCATCAATGGAGTCGAGTGATCTTTACCAGACTTTATGTACACTACTACCCATAATAGAGTAAGGTCGGCGTCAATACTGCCCTACTAAGCATAATGGCGTTATCTCAAACAAAACATCTGTAGAAATTGCAACCTAGTTACAAACAGAAGAGAGTTGAATCTGCTTTGGCTATTGAATTTAGTTATTGCATTTTTGCTTAAGAGGGCAGAATAGAACTTGCGAACAATGTAAAAAACAGCAAACGAACCAATTCACCACGATTACTTTATAATCACGGACTTTTTAAGATCAAGTGAGGTCTTTGCAATGATTTATACACTAGATCATTATTTTCAGATTAAGTTTAAGATGAAATAAGTATTAATTATACTTTATTTTCAATAGAAACACGCTTGGTGAATATTTGAGGTTATGTGTCAAACAGTACTAATTTGTTTACATTGTTCGCAAGTTCTATTGACGCCGACCTTATGGTGAACTATAACATAGTCTAGAATCCATCAATTGATTAATGTGAACTTTTTTTACCTAGGATCCATGCGTGGATTTTAATTTACTTGACGTCGTCTAGAATCCATCAATGGATTAATGTAAACAGTATTTAGACTAGAATCCATACGTTATATCCTCAATACGCTATTTGACAACATTGAAAATATACTACAAATTGTGGTCATCCTATCAGATAATAGCGTAAAACAACATATTTCACTTTATTTTAATCTAAACTATGCATATTTTTTTGGAAATTACACGATAAAAATTGTAATATTTTTTGAAATTTTATCTGTGGCGGAAACGCTATGTGATTGGTTTGCAGCTGTGGTTACTTGCTGGTGACGTCACACGCAAGTAACTACAGATCATAAGGGCATATCTCTTCAAATGATTGTTTATTGTTTACTTGCGTGTGGCCACACACTTGTCATATGGCCAGCGCCATGACAGAAACAGCGTTTTTAGCGCGGTTTTGCAAATTTAAACTTTAACTTTGATTTTTAGTGAGAATATAGTAGAATCTCAAGGAAATATCAATGTAGTGTACTTGTTATTTAATAAAGAATAATTTAAAAAGGTTTTCTAAAATTAGTCAAATAGCCTATTGGATCTTCGCAGACATTACAGTTTATTACAATCCATCAATGGATCTGAGTATAATAACTCTTTACAAGAATCCATTGTACTTTTTCAAAATTTACTGACAAATCCAAAGGTACAAATAATCCACTTATATCCATTATGAACATACACCGGATTGACGCGGGCAAAAATGTACCAGTGCTAGTGATTCGTTAAATATCGACTAAGTTTATCGACAACTTTTTTCGTGATCTTTCATTTCTTGCAAAAGTAAGTCGTACTTTCCATGAAGATAAACGATCTTTTTTCTTTCGACGCATTTTTAACCGATTTTAAAAAATTGAAAACTGAATGAATTCGTTATTCAATGTAATTTCAATGGTTGTCAAAAGTGACTCGAGTCCAGAGTCAATGTCAGATACCGGTTGTTTATAGTTGCGGAAAGTATAAATAAAAGAGATTTGCATATAATTAAAAGGTATTCAAACTTGTCCATTACTTATGATAATGATGTTAAAAATTTGCTTTTTATCGATGTCGATAAACTTAGTCGACATTTAATGAATCACTGATACTGGTATATTTTTGCCCCCGTCAATCCGGTGTATGATTATGAATTCTAGTGTACATTACTGCCCTCCTAAATAAAAAGGACGCATGCGTAATTTATTAGTCAAAGTAAACTAAACCTTAACCATAACGAAATAAGGTCACTAATACATGCGTGGTTCTATGAGACATACGCCCTTTTTTCTAAGGAGGGCAGATTAAGTCCGTTCGACTCCATTGATGGATCTGAATCCACAAAAGGATCACTCGACTCCATTGATGAGTCCTGCCTATGGATTCAAGTGACCGGAAGGGATTTCGTGGATTCAAAACACATGATATTCTTTTATATAATTTACTTTATTTATAAATACCTAGTATATTATTTTATTTACACAAACGTATCTTATTATGTTAGGCATAATTATAATTTATAACGAGCCATGCAAAGAGCGTCAAATCTTACTGGCAAGATTGTTTTGCCCATACTTGTGTCAATTTTGTACATATCTTTTCACCTTGCTTTTAAGATAGTTTTAAGGTTTGTGAGGAATATCTAGAGTTATATTCGATTGAGTTGCTCCCGAAGTTAAAAATCCACTTTACTGAAAAGAACTTGTTAACCTCGTAAGGCTCAGTGTGCAATAGGATATACATAATCAAGGCAATCTAATTTGAACTGTGTTCCAATAAGAATAAGGTTTATTTTCCTATGTTCATAAACTGAAAACGGAATTATCAAACAAATGTAATTGAACTTTATTGCCTTGATGGTAGATTCAAAGTCCCACTTACGAAAAACTCCCTATTTGCAGTATGGTGGGTCTTACGAGGTTAAGATATTTTCCGTTTTTTTTTGTCTCGATTTTATTTGCATTTTTCTCCGTTCTCAATTTTTCCTATTGTTTATTAGTTTGAAACTGGTAGGTTTAGGTTATGTTCGTTTCTTAATAGGCCTGATAGTCTCGTATTGGCCCTGGGGCCCGTTTTATAAAGCTACGAGTTACAATTTTAAAGTTCCAAACTGGCAACACTGCTCAAATGGCTGGGCGTCATTGGTCAAATGGAAACTTGTAATTTGTAGCTTTATAAAACGTGCCCCAGGAGTTATTTTTTTTTGTACGTGATACGCGTTAATAACAAATTCAATTAGTTGCAAAATGTACCTTACTGACTTACGTGCTAAGGTGTATTTTGCATCTAATTCAACGTGTTAGTTACGCTGTACTGTAGTATCACCGACGTTATATATTTACAGTGGCTCTTGACGAGATACAGTCGGCAAACGTTATCGTTATTGAGAATCTATAACCTCGTAAGGCCCGTTTCTTGTACGTGGGGCTTTGAATCTACCATCAACGCAATAAAGTTCAATTACGTTTGTTCGAAAATGCCATTTTCAATGTATAAAGAAAGGAAAATAAACTTTATTCCCATTGCAATACAGTTCAAATTAAATTGCCTTGACTATGTACCTTACGAGGATAGAATTGACGTAAGCAGCCGAACGGTTGCGTCGAACTCTTACGTATTTTTTTTAAGTTTATGTTTTATTCATTCTGTCTAGAGTCTTATTACTAGAGTTAGAACTTTTGGTGGCAAATCGTGGTTCTAGAATCCATGGAGTCGCTATTTTCTATTTATTATAATACATACAACGTTGATTTTGACCTTCAGTATTTTAATATTTCAAAATTCATTTATTCATTAAACCGCTAAACCAATTTAAATGAATTATATATATATAATTATTAAGCAGCAGATTAAATAGGGTCTATATTGTCTGCCATAATTATTTTTAGTCATAATGTGCTTTAGGTCATAATCATCGCAAGTCATAACGTATTTTTTAAAGTAACTGTTACTTTTTCAGGATTTTTATAAATCAAATCTAACCTAGCCTTGTCAACACGTTAGATTTTTCAGAAATACTGAAAAGTTTACAGTTTCAGCGATATAAAAAATTATGACTATCAATAATTATGTCAACGATGACATTATGACCAATAAAATTATGGGAAACAAAGGGCCCCCGATTAAATATCAAGGGGACAATATCAAATATCAGGGATCAAAATCAAAGTGTCATTATAATAATTAGGAAATAGCGACTCCATGGATTTTAGAACCACGATATGCCACCAAAATCCTATCCCTACTTATTACAGCCAAGACTAATGTAACGATCAAGTTAGATATAATAAATTAATCATGTGAATATATCTAATAATATAAATGAAATGTAGAAATATAATCCAAAGTTTCAAAATTGTTACTACAGTCTGACTTAACATTGTAAGTACGTTTTGGTCCTGTTCAAAATGAAATCTTATGAATTGTGTAATATGATTTTGTTTTGAATGGCAACATTTTTTTTTATTTTAAACCATCGGTAAATCTTAGTAAGCCTTTTTCGTAATTCTGTACATATTCTTGTATGCGGTTAGACGTGTAGAACGCTTTTATTAATAGAGTTATTAATTAACCCCGTTACTTATAAACGTGGAATAACCTTGGATTAGCTAAACCATGTTTGTCCTTATCTGTCAAATTCAAATGTCACAATGACAGATAAGGACAAAACATGGTTTAGCTACTCCATGGTTATTTCACGTTTATAAGTAAGGGGGTTATACTTTTTTGTTTAGAACAATAATGAATTAATAAATAAATTATTGACTGATTCAAATGGACTTTTATTTTTATTAAGAATCTAGTGATATGGGCACAAAGATTTTTTTAACTTTGAGAGTTAGTGTGTGGTGGCTGGGTTTCCACTGTATTGGAGACAGTGTTGGCATGAATCGATTAATTTCTGTAAAAGGGCGTTTTCACTAAAAACTGTACCAAGTTAAGGAACTTTAACTTTGTCAGTTTTGTGACGAAAATTAGCTATACTTTGACGGTCGCAATGTATGGCTAATTTTCGTCACAAAACTGACAAAGTTAATGTTCCTTAACTTCAGTCCTTAATTTGGTACACTTTTTAGTGATAACGCCCAATAAATTAACCAATCGACTGAAAATTCAATCGATTAAATTAATCGTGATTGAATTTGATTGTGATTAAGATAGTAATCGCATTCGATTAATTTAAGTAATCGTCAATCGTAAAGGAAGATGTTCTCAATTCGTTTTTTTTTTGTATGTATAATGTTCAACTTAACTGTGTTTCAAAATTGACAGCTGTAACCGGCGTCATTTTGGTTGTAACCGTGTTTTGTTTTGGTTCCGTGCCAAAATGGTAAAAAAAACCCTTATGGTGATACTTCGGTGTGATCTTCTGTCTGTATGTTACAGCAGTTCTTCTCTGAAACTATAGAAGCTATCAACTTAACCGATACGTTGCGTCTTCCATTTTCGAAAACTTTTGGCTGTGGCGGCGAACAATTATTTCATGACACGCCAGGCGTGCCATACGCCATAGGCGTCGTCCTAATAGAACGCGATTGCGCGATCATCGCAAGTTCGCGCGACTGTTTCTATGTAAACTGTCATATAAAGTCGCGCGAACTTGCGGTGATAGCGCAATCGCGTAATATTAAGAATTTAGGACGATGCCGTAGAATATGAGACACGCCTAGCGTGTCATCTGCCACACATTAAAAACATTTGATGACACGCCTGGCGTGTCATCCGCACTGAATCGGTTAAGAGAACGTACTTTTCCATTTATAGCCAAAAATTTACATAAAAAAATGACCTTCCGTTATCTCTAAAGTTTATTTCGTAATCAAATTTTTAAAAAGTGGCTGCCATTTTGAACTTTTTTGTTAGGTACTGGTTGGATCGTCTTGAAAATCGATATCTGAGGATCCATGGGGAATACAGATGTGAACCCGTAATCAGATTTAAAAAAAGTGGCGGCCATTTTGAACTTTTTTGGTACTGGATCGATGGTCTTGAAAATCGATATCTGAGGGCCCCTTGGGACTACAAATGCGAAACCGTAATCAGATTTAAAAAAAATGGCCGCCGTTTTGAACTTTTTCAAGAGATAACTTCTTATGGGAGGGTATAGTTCAACTTAGATTAGTTTAAGTTATCATTTCGGTCGGGCGTCCCAAGACGCACACGTTTTTTTTGTTCGGCGTATTTTTTCGTTTCTTTTTTATTTGTTTGCCACAGGAAATGCTCTGGGATTAAAAAACCGTTTATTTCATCTCAATAGATCTCACGTGAGGCCAGATATTTCACTTTGTTCCAATAGGATTCAAATACAGGAATCAACTTTTTTTTTTTATCTTTAAAGAAGACACCTATTTTTTTGTTAGCGCTGCCTGAACTACTAATAATGAACTTTAAGTTCCGATCAACCTATCTGTCATACCTTTGCCTACAGCACGCACAGCGTCTATTGACATACCCATACCCTTATAATATGTGGCATTGTATTGATTATATGCTGCCTGGCTTAAAGGACTTAGAATCCAGGCCATAAACATTTTAAAAAAATCTGCCTACCTGTCTTGTGAAATAGCCGGTTTTCGTGTGCTGTCAAAACACGTATTAAAATTATACAATTATAATTTGTTTACGATTAGTCCGTTCTAATTATCAAATCATTCTGCTTATTGCCAAGGTGTGACACTTTTTGTTTTATATCATGCATGATGATCGATGAATACTTAACAATAATAACACTTAGGTACCGCCGCACTCGACAGTCTATGACGATAAGCCGTTCCTTAGTGACGATTTTTACAAGCCATTATTTAACTTGCCGTGTTAGTTTGTTTGGATCAAACCTTGCAAGTAAATTTTGAACCAGTTCCCGTGAATGGAATGGGCTGATTGGAACATATGTGTAAACCCGACGTCAATGCAATATTATGGTACCATCGAGCTGATGTGATGATGGAATCGGTAGGTGATGACGTGATCTTTACTGTACTATGTACTCGCCGAAATGGGGCTCGATGGTTTTGTCTTGATAAGCAGATTATGTCTAAGCGGAAAAAAGTATAGTTGGCAAAAAGGGGTTTGGGTAAAAGGGTTGTCATTTGTAAAATGCATACATTTTCAAGGTGAGCGGCCATTCGTAAAAGTGGTAAATTATGATAGAATTATTAAAAATAAACATATTTTGTTATGTAATGTAGTACTCTTAAGTGCATCGGAGCGGAGATATTTAAATATTCATACTTGGGCGTACTTTTGTACTAAAAACTGAATACTTAAATCTTTAAAATCTCCGCTCCGATATTATTTAACGCCATAAATTATATATATCTATGTGTATTTAGAGGTCCTCTAAATAACTATGTAAAAATCATCTGTGCCCGCTGAAAAAAAAAGTGACAATATTCTTCAAACAAATTTACCCAATGCCCTTTACAAATCTTATTCACACACAAGTTTGAAAACGGAACGAGATGTCTGATTGTTTAAAAAGGTTTTAAGTTTATATACTTACAATAATGTGTTCTCATGTAAGTGACTTATGTCTTTTTTGCAGAATAAATATCTTTAAACCTTTTTTATTGTCTCTAAAATGTTGAGTACGGCAGGTAGAAACTTGGTCCACACGTCAATGTGATGCCCCTCACACTAGACCAAGTCTGGTCTGTTCAGTAGGTACAACATTATTTGTGTGTACTTTTGTGTTTCGTACGAGAACATTAAGCCTACCTACTTCCATTTGTGGCTTCAAGTTTGATGTTTCGACTGTATGAAACTATCATTCTTATACTTTTTAAATCTATATATATAAAAGGCAAACCTGACTGACTTACTTAGATATCAACGCATAGCCGAAACTACTGCACCTAGAAACTTGAAATTTGGTACAGGGGTTCCTTTCATGATGTAAGTGAGCACTAATAAAGGATTTTCCGAAAATCGACCCCCAACAGGAAGAAATGGGGGGAGTAGCGGGAAACTAATTCTACGCGTACGAAGTCGTGGGTGTCCTCTAGTTGTATAATATTAAGTTAAGGCTTCCGCTAACTTTCCGGGGGGGACAAATGGACGGTTGAAAAATGCAGGCCTTAACTTTTTTATTCTGTTTACTGATTTATTCTACTCCCTTGACATTGGCGAAATCACTGTGAAATAATGCGGTGGGAGGCAATTAATAAAAAAAATAGAAGAATATTAAGTTGACTTGCAGTGAAATGTTAATTATCCTTTGTTTTAGCTTTTCGTTACCTCCAAGACATTCAACATGGCGGATGAACAAGGTTCAGAACGGCCCAGAGCATATGCCGTAAGAGACTGGTCTAAACAAGAAAAGTTTGATCTTCTACAGGGTCTTAAAAAATTTCGCTCTTGGGACATTAATAGTATAGCTAAAAGGATTCCGTCAAAAACAACAGAAGAGATAAAAAATGCTATTGAATATTATAGGGAAATAGCAACTGCGTTGAGGGAGGTTCCTGAACTTCCTGTTAGAAAGTGCAAGAGGACCATCAGGAAGAATTATCGTCCTGTACCATTATGCAGTTGGGCCAAATATTTACAGGATTCTTTCGACTTCAAGGAGCTTGAGACTGCAACAGCGGATTCTATCAGAATTATTGCCGAGTGTGAAGACATACCACCAGCAAAGTATACAAACTTCGTTGATTTCCGAAAAATATATCATGCTATAGCAGATGCTATGGAAGGGAAGCCACTACCAGAGGATCCTATTCTGGCTTGTGTTTTGGAAAAATGTATGCTAGAGGCGGCTTTATACAGCAAAAAATTTAATGAAGACCTTTTGGAGGGGCTCGAATTGTCAGGATCACCGGAACAACTGCTGCAGCCTATGGACTCACAAGAGCTGGCTTGCTTGAAACATTTGGCATCCCAAAAAGCTTACAATCCATTGAACGTACCTGTGGAATATCTAAAGCCAGAGCCAAGCTCATCTTCTGAGGTTAGCTGCGACAGTTATGACGAGTCTAGTGGTTCACTGGATTCAGATTAATATGCGAATCGACAGACCTTGTTTCGAGTACTTTCGCTTTTCTTAAGCGGCAATCAGAATAGTAAGTACCTACCATAGTCAGTAAGACTTCCAAACTACCATATGTAACTGAATACGGGTTTTTGGGACGTCATGACCTCTCAAGACCACCTCGGAATACAATTCAGACATTCGATTAGTGTCAGTTATCTTCCTTAGACCAGAGGTCCCCAAACTTTTTTGGCTCGTAGACCACTTGGCATTTCTTAGGTTTTGGTTGGACCCCCCCTGCTTACCTAATATTTACGTTGTCACGTAAAATCTAAGCAAGAAATCTTTGGGATATTTGCACAAATAATGTTGGAAGTCTAGTCGGCAAAAAATTAATAAAAGCTACAATTAAAATTTAGCTCGGAAAAATATTTTACACAAAATTAAATCTTACACGCAGAGAAAATTAACACATAATTTATATAGATAGCTATGTGTATATTCATATATTTATAAGAAAGTATTACGTAAGTAAGTAGGTGCCTACCTACTATCTGTGTATAAATATGGATTATTCCATTAATGGAAAGCCAGAATTTAAGTCCCAACCTGTTATGGGATCCAATATCGTGGACCCCCATTTTCCTCTCATGGACCCCCATTTATTTTTTCCGCTAACATAGACCCCTTGAAGGTGGTCGTGGACTCCTGGGGGTCGATATAGATCACTTTGGGGATCACTGCCTTAGACAAACAATCACCTCATCTCGTTTCTGTCGAGGGTGGTAATAAGTTCCTATTACTTTATCTTCATTTTATGGCAATTTTTTTTTTGAATTATTTAATATACTTTAATCTAATTCATAATTCATTTTATTTCATCAACACAAGTTAGTCAGGTAGCAATTATAACGTAAAATGGAATAGCTATGTTGTGCCTTTAGGCTTATGAAATTTTTCAAAGATACCTACGAAATTTATTATTATTAAAATTATGAAAAAAATCTTACTGATATTTTAGAGTAGCTCCAACTTTTATGTGAACTTGCGTCATTCTGGGAATGTTGAGAGATTTGCTTAAAATATTTCATTATTCTTTATTGTAGTTTCCAGCACAGAGATAGTTATAATGACATTATTATTTCACTTTGTCATTTTTATTTATCACCTTGTTTCTGTGTCCGTGTTATTATTATGATCATTTTCTCTTGACCATTTAAATAGTCAGTTGTAAATGAAACTCAGGTATAGGAAGTTTTATAAATAATCTTACTTTATAAACTTGCTCTTGACGTTGACTGTACTCCCAGCGTAATTTTTTTTTGCAGCTCAATTCATAAAGCATTGTTTTTTGACATTAGTTGTTACTATCATTTTGAAAGCATACATAATCTCACGCCTTCGTTCCCACAGTGGGGTAGGCAGAGCTACAGAATTACAAACATCTCTAAAAACTTGTTGGTAATTCTATAACCGCAATTTGCACAATTAGGCTAAGATGTTTACCAGCGTATTAGTGACAGGTTGCAAGCCCATCGCCTAACAGTACTACAAGCCTTTATTCCCTTAGTCGTCTCTTACGACATCCACGGGAAGACATGGAGTGGCACTATTCTAACTCGGCAACCACACGAGGCTCCTGTGCCCGCTCTGTCACCCTATAGTTACGCCACTGATTTAAGCCCACCCACAGCACAGTTAGTCCGTTTTTTTTAAAAATACACTCACCGGCAAGAGTACTTTCCCACCCGTATTTTGTTCATACAACTGCTTACAAAATATAAGTTCTTAACAGAGAGTAACTTCAAAAATACTCAACCAATTTTGGGGTTATTCCCATCTGTCACCACCAATTTGTTACCACTGGTAACAGCTGGGAATTTTTATTTTGTTATTAATTGTAGTGTTCTGTTGCTTATTAAATTAGGTACAAAATGGCCACCAAATGTGCGTGTTAAAGGTCCTTACTCTTTCCAAAGGAACCCAAAAGATCCACAAATCAGTATTTCGTAGTAAATTATTGTGTGTATCACTCTCAAATTAATGGATCTTTTGGGATGACATGGAAAAAGCCACGACCTTTAGAAAAAATTGTTAACTATTTTAGACCTAGCTTAATTAGCAGCAAAATACTACAAGCTACATCAAAATTCGTTCAGTATTTTTTAAGTTACTCTCTGATTTAGAAGAAGTAATACTTGTTATCAATTGTACGTGTTTCCAAAAAACGGATGGGCGGGTACTTTTGCCAGTGAGTGTATATGTTTTGTTTTCGTTGTAGCAAAATATCGTAATTTTAGTTTTGCTTTTGTTTTCAGCTAAATATCAGCTACAAGGCTCGCTCATGCCTGACAAGTGATGACTGGTCACATTCTGATCGCGGACTGATCATCTAACAACACAGCTAACTGACTACTAGCTAGCCGTTTGTAAGGTGAATTCACAGTAGTTCATATATGGTCAGTTAAGAATGTTCCTTTTGGAAATATTAATGTGTCTTCGTACTGTGTCTGTACATAGCATTGTAGCACCCAAACAGACAGACTGATCCGAACGTTTTATTGTAAGAAATCCAGTTACATAATGACTTGTATTGGAGTGGTGATGAAAAGTTTCAATGTGGAAACTTTAAATAGGTTAAGCGCAATAAAAAAAGTAAAAATACAAAAATGTTTATTAACTCTGACAATGGTTATAATAACATATTATGTAGGTGAAACTATTAAAAAAAAACAGCGTGAGAGCCTGGTATCTGAACTGGAAGATCGTGAATGACAGATTACCAGGCCCCTCCCCGACGATGCAGGGAAGTGGAGATGACAACACAAGTGTAACTCTGTTGTAATAATTAAAGACAATTAAAAGTAAAAAGGCTCTTCATTATTTATTAGCAATTTAATGCCGCACTCAGAGACGTCAATTAAATTTAATGCTTGATTAAAGTTGCGTCCGTCACTTTCTTTGCTATAGTAATAGAATAAGACAACACATCACTAAACTAGCATTAAACTTAATTGACGTCTCTGAGTGCGGCAGTTAATCATATTTTTTATTTGTTAAAGTGAACTGACAGTAAAGTTCATGTATGGTTTATTGAACATGTAAACTTGGACAATTATAACAAACGTATTGAAAGAGTTACTTATAGAACAAGCTTTGATCACATTATTTGAAAGTTTCACCAAAAGAATAACTCGACAACTGTCAGTTTACTTCATCTTATAAAAAATATAAGCATATGAGTCGCTTAACATCGAATTCGGATATCTCCTTGAAATTTGGTATATGAATTTAAAACTTAACTTGTTTGAAAAAAGACGCAAATTCCGTTGTCCTTTTGCATGGACTTATCCGAGTTTGAAGTTAAGCGACTCATATATGGAAGTGACCGTGCATACGATGCTTGCAGTCCCGGGTTCAATCCTGGGATACTCAATATTTGGATGTAGTTTGTTCCAGGGTCGGGATTCAAAACGGTAAAAACCATATCGTCTTTCACCCGTTATGTTATCATATCATTATTGTCAGCATCGTATATCTTTGTCATGATTTAACAAACTGATAGATACGTAAAGCCCCCCATACATGTACAGGCCGAACTGCGTCAGTTCCGCCTGACCGGATCGAGTGGCCATACATGTAGAGGCCGATCGGTTCAGGCCGAACTGCGTCAGTTCCGCCTGACCGGATCGAGTGGCCATACATTTAAAGACCGATGTGTTCAAGCCAAACTGCGTCAGTTCCGCCTGACTGGATCGAGTGGCAATACATGTAGAGGCCGATCGGTTCAAATCGAACTGCGTCAGTTCCGCCTGACCGGATCGAGTGGCCATACATGATCAGTTTTTCCAACGGCCAATCGTTCAGGCGGACGGATGCGAGTTGCCTTCAGGCCAAATTACACATACACGATGCAATTTGCATCCGGTCAGTTAGACCTGAAGGTAAAACTGATCATGTATGGAGTTCTGTCCGATCAGAAAAACTGTTCAGGTGGACGGATGCGATTTGCCTTCAAGCCAAATTACACATACACGATGCTTTTTTGCATCCGGTCAGTTAGACCTGAAGGCAAAACGGATCATGTATGGAGCCCTTAAGATGTTTGACTGTTCCGCATAACGCAGAACGCATCCTGTGTGTAGGCTCACTTGACCTTAGAAGACAAGGAGAAGATGCCGCTGGCGTTCTCAAAAAAAAATCACATTAGAAGAGAAAGTATCCTATCACAACACAACTCCGAAGATTTTTTCCCAACTGTTACATTTGTTTGAAAATTCATGAGTTAGATAGAAAATAATTTTTTCATGACTCATAATGAAAGGTCTCTATTCTAGGCGGTAAAAACGATATCGTAGTTTGCCTGTTATGGTATTGTAAAGACGTCAGTCGCCATTACTGTCAAGAGAATAAGAGCTATCAAAACGTTGACAATTCGATAACAGATCAAATACGATATTGTTTTTACCGTCTTGAATAGAGCCGCTGAGAGCTATTGTTTAATTTAGAAGCATGTTGAAACTGAGATTTATTCGCATTTAATACATTCTCGCAGAAAGTCGACGGAGCTCAGCTTCCGCGGAGCTCCTATTTCTGGGTGGTTTGAAGAACTAACATAATCTAAACCTACCTCGTCTTTATGATACTAAGAGAGGGAAAAACTTCCGAAAACTGCGAAAGTGTATAAAATGGAAATAAACGGAAACTGATGCATGTCAGCCCTAGGGAAAAAAGTAATATATTAAAAGAACTATGTCAATGGGCCTCTATTCTAGACGGTAAAAACCAAAAATCCATATCGTCTTTGACCTGTTACGCCGGAGCCCCACTGTTGCGCACGCTACGCACGGACACGCTATACACGTCGCCCACGTGGGTCCATTGGTCTGGATACGTGTGTCAACATTTTCACAGCAACCAATGCACGCACACGTAAAACGTGTGGGCCACGTGGCTACGTGTGGTTGGTCAGCTGCGTGTGTCTACATTCCCCACTGCGGGCCACGCACATCCACGCGCGCGCGGGGGGTGCGACGCCCTTGAAGCCACCTTTCCACTGCAACACACGGGCAGCGTGGGTCGCGGTGGGGCTTTGCCTGCCACGCGCGCTAGCGTGTGCGTGGCAGGAACTTCGGAACAGACCACGCGTGTATCAGTGACGTCATTTCGTGCGCAGCGTGCTCGTGGACTACTGTGGAAGTATCTACCTACGTTTCATACAAAGCGTTTTTGTACCCACGTGTGTAGCTTGACCGTGCGCAGCAGTGGGGCTCCGGCCTTATGGTGTTGTTTTTAACTTGGCCGCCATTACTGCCAAGTAAATAAGAGATTAAAAAACGTTGACAATACGATAACAGATCAAAGACGATATGGATATACCGCCTAGAATCTCAGCCCTGTGCAGTAGCAGAAACCTGTACAGCGTATCCGTAGTAAGATTTAAAAAAAACAGTCAAGTGTGACTCTGACTCGCGCATCGAGGGTTCCGAATTGCCGCACAGTGGCTATATTATTATATTTCGATTTGAATTAGTTTTCGAATCGAATCAGCACGCACGCCCCTTGACGCTGCCGCGCATGCTCTAAAGCCTGTTGCAAGCCTATCAAAAAATGCACTAGGGTTTTTAAAGCTTAGTTACATACTTATTCTTATAATAAGGTCAAAGACCAAATAATTATCGCATCTAAAATCATTATAAAATAAAACAAATGTCGTGCTTAGTTATAACGCAGTAAATATACTCGCATTAAAACAAGCCCTATTCTTATCTTGTGCACAAACTTATTATTACGAGTATCCTACTAATCCTACTAATATTATAAATTATAAAGCGAAAGTTTGTGTGTTAGTTTGTTACTCCTTCACGCTGCAACGGCAAATATTCATTTTATATAATGTTTTTTTCTATAACACTCACATTATCTAATTTCAGTTCGTATAACATACATGACATATAGCGACCATAATATATATTATATTTTAGTATAAGGATTATAAGATCTAATATCGTATGCTATACTCAATAGGTACCTAGGTACTGAAAGGAGCGGGTACAGTCGAGTTCATAAATATGTGTAAACTTTAGTACCTTGTCACTTTAATTGCTGTGATTGTTTAGTTCATATACTTATGGCAGTTTAAAAATGACATTAAATAAATAGACAAGGTGTATACATATCTATGAACTCGACTGTACCAGAAAGGTCTTGCTTGTAATTTGTGTAACTACCCAGAAAATGCCACGAGCAAGACGAATCAGGGAAGAACCGACTCGGTTAGGTTAGGTTAGAAGGACAAGGCGGGAGCTCTGCTTTTTTTCTGAAATCCAGAAAACTGCTGCCAGTAAAGTAAGTATTAAAATCGTTCTATAGGCGTTTATATTATACATGCATTATGTTTTTTGATGTTAGGTTCATGAACGTTATACGTTTTAATAGTTATATTAATTGTTATTATATATTAATAACGTTATACTTTATGGAAATAGATATTTTGAAATTATATCTTTCGTTCATTATATCCAGTGAACGTAAACATATTTAAACATATTTATATTTATACAAAGTGAGCGTATATATTGTGTGTTATATTATCAGTTGTTATATCTCGTATTACTTACCCGTTTGAAATGGAGATACCTATCTTATACCCCGAATAAACACATAAGTAGGCCAATTTTCATCCCGGAAAATTACTAGCGGCCCACCGCATCGCTTTGAAAACCTACATACATACCTACATTAAATCACGCCTGATTAAAAAATTTCGTGTCCGTAAGGTATATAAATCATTTGTTGGTCAATGCATTCATTTCTATAATAAATTACCTGACGAAGTTTTAAAGTTATCACTTCCAGCACTTAAAAATTACTTGAAAAAGTCGTTGATGTCGAAAGCTTATTATAGGGTCGAGGACTATCTAACAGATAAAAATGCTTGGCCTAAATTAAACACCTAAATAACTTAGTAATAGCTTAGTCAGAGATAATATGTAAACATTTTAGGTATCATTATTGTCTAGGGGCACGGTTTCTGTAGGAGAATGTATCAAAACTATGTGGTTGTTTTGCACCGTCATGGGTAAGTATATGTATATATATTTAATTATTATTATTATTACTATTTATGAGTTCATCTGAACATACTGAGTTTTGACACATTTTCCTACTCAACTACGCATGATATATATAAATATATATATATATATATATATTTTTTTTTTAATGTTAAATATATTGTTTTATATAATGCTTGGTTACGTTTTATAATTGTATAAAACGACTATTTAAAAAACGACTGACTGTTGAGTTTCTTGCGGCGTTTCTTCTCAGCAGTGGTCTCTTGCGAAGCGCTGGTAGATTTTTGACGTGTAAAAGTGCCCGTGCGGCCTACTTACTGAATAAACATCTTTTATCTTGTTTTTATCCTGTTTCCCAGAGGGGTAGGCAGACCACTTCTTTCCACCTGCTACGCCTGCCTGCTGCTTTCGCTTCTTCCACATTCATACATCGAGTCATGCATGCACGTCGGTTTCGGGTACCTAGATTCGGCCCTCTTCCAGTAATTCTGCGATTTGATTCGAAAAAGTAGAGCATACAAACCTTGTTCTGAGTAAAAAATACAACAAAAAAAAAATGGCGCAGTCTTACGGAAGTTAAACGCGTAGGTACTGTGGAGAAAGGTGGGTGATGATTAGAATAAACACTTTTCAATAGTATATCTTCTTTTATTGATTAGGTTTAAGAATACAATAGGTGTGCCTTCTATCCAGGCTTAGCGGTGTCTCCCTACTTTCTCAGAAAACAAAGCACCGCTGTTCCATAGAACCAATTTGATTTTAAAGGACAATGCCAAAAAATATATGGACCAAAAACCCAGCGTCGATTAAAATCAATCATATAGGGTTAGGTAGAGCATATTAAATAGGTCACAAATGTATAATTTGTTTTCGAGGAAACAATCCCCAAGTATTAAAAAAAGTGAAAACTTTGCGTAGTCAGAAAATAATAGCTATGTAGATGATGTGCTTGTTTTGTGACGGATAATTATACAGCGTGTGTATTCCAAACGATCCTAAATATTAACATACGATAGATTTAAGCAGTATTAAGAGGTACAGTAATACATTTTAACAAATACTCTCAATAATTAAGCGTAATGATTTTTTAAAGTTTTCCCGGCCAGCAATGTAATGCTAATATTGAATTGACAATAACGTCGTCAATAAATCAATGAACACAAAGTGCTTACGTAGATAACGTGGTTATTTGAATAAATTGCGTGCCGAATTAATTTGCATGAAAAAAAAAGATTTCTTTTGTTAACTTAATGTACCAATTTACGATAATTAGGGTCTTATCTAACTGCCCTTAAAATATAGGATCGTATGGAATACACACGCTGTATAATTAGGTTTATTTGTTGTAGTAGAATATTTTAGACAATGCTGTGGTGTTCGTTCTTCTGAAGTACTTCTCTAAAAAAGTTATTTAGAAATAATCGTAACAACACGTTATTCGTAAGATGTTTTATTTACAAAGTAACTCAATAGATGGCTCTAACAGAATGCTTTACGATAAGAGATTAAGCGGGATATAAAATAAAGCATTTTTTTTTGTATCCGAATTCGACTTTCCAAAGTTTTAAGCGTTTTTCCATTTACTAAAAAAATTGTTAGACTACTCTTCCGTAAATCCTTAATGCCGTAGGTTCATTAAAATCATTGTTTACTTTAGCTGACTAGCTTAGCTTATACTTTAGGGACTACAACGAGCAAACACCGACTATCCAGTGCAGCCCTCATTTAATAAATAAATAAATATCAGGGGAAAATGTCACACCATTGACCTAGTCCCAAACTAACCTCTAGGCTTGTACTGTGGGTGTAGGCTATGTTAAAAATACTGATATACTTAGAGAAATATATACTTAAATACATAGAAACCATCCAAGACCCATAAATATTTGCCACTACCGGGAATCGAACCCGGGACCGCTAGCTTCGTAGGCAGGGTCACTACCAAATAGGGCAACGCGTCGTCCTCCTTTGAAATCAAAGTTGATTTGTGTTACAAATGAATACTCAATTAATGAAATTATACATTAGATAACTTTATATTATGACATTTCACCTTCGTGTAATCAACTTATCAGAAAAGGTGTTCACTTTTTTCCGTTAAGTTGCTTACTAAAAGGTTAATTGACACGACTGCCCCAAAAAAGGAGTGTAATGTTTTCAGGGTTCATGTTTGTATGTATGTATGTGAGTTTCTTTATTCCACAATAACTTCTAAATCCTTTGACCGATTTAGATGTGTGAGGTATCGTTAGAATCCTTACGTCATCCCGGGTGACATAGGATACCTAAACTGTTAAAATGGAAGTAACAACAATGACAATTATCAACATATGTAGGTATATCGACGACAGTATAAAAAATGCAGTCGGGTTTTTAAAGCTTGCTTTTCATATAGTTATTTTTAATACTTGGGGATTGTTTTCTCGAAAACCAATTACACATTTGTGACCTATTGGATATGCTCTACCTAACCATATACGATTGATTTTAATCGACGCTGGGTTTTTTTTGGCATTGTCCTTTATAAATTTAAAATCAAAATGGACATTTTGTACAAAGAGTTTAATGCGATAAGGTCCACTTTTAGTAATAGAACCTTATCTCATTACAGTACATATTCGGAGATTCATTTTATTTAAATATATAGATGTCAATTGTCTGTGATTTGTAGTAAAATAAACGTTTTATCTATCTAATTCCGAAGAGTCATACATACCTGGGCTTTTTAAAAAAAAAAGTGCATGAATTTATGGACTAAAATTAATAACGGTTACTTTTCCATTACGTCACGACAATTAGGCAGTCATGCATTAATACTACCCTCAGTGCTTCGGTATATTTTATGTGAGATACCGCCGTACGCCATCAGCGGAATCCGAAGTAGTTTAAATCCTCACTCACTAGAAAAATGCCTGCATTTGCTACAGGAGTTTCGTCTGAGATGCCTTAAAGTATAGTTAATTGTCGTGACTTAAAGTCACAGTTGTTAATTTGAGTCCTTAACGAAAACGCCCCATTCCGAATCAAATGTTTTGATGAATAAGTAAATCAAACCTAACCTAACCAACTTAGGTATAGCAATTAACTTAACCTTTTGAACGCCATACGTCGAATACAAAATGTGCCACCCACCCACACGCCAAACATCTTTGCTGTGCTATGCAAATTACACCTTATTGCTACCAAACAAAGTCTCTTTTAATCTTGAACTCTTGTCGGCTGTAGCCGACGTGGCGTCAGTGGCACGACTTTTAGTTGACGGCCAGCGCCGACCGTGGCCTTGAAAAGGTTAAGCAGTTAATTTAAAGGCCCAGCAAAACAGGGCTTTCGGAAAAAAAAATCGGGCAAATGAAAACAGTCGTAATTTTAAGGTGTTCGAAAACTACACGTTGCACAGCGATTAGCCGGCAACATAACAAATCCATCAATGTGAATAAGTAGCCCTTGAATACATGATGTAGGATGCATCCTACGTAACAATAAACTCGAAAAACTTGACCTAGGTATAATCAACACAATATAACTAGTAAAAGAACCAATTTAGCGCCAAAAATAAATGTGCATTTAGGGGTTGACTTGAAGCAGTCCAGTCTATTGGTTAGTCCCTCCAGGCCCGTCGCTGGGGGAGGCCGCGCCACCCGCCCCACCCCGCAGCGCCCCGCCACGCCTCACGTGGGTGGACGCCAATCGATCAATACGCCCAGACACGCCGTTGTCTACAGGCGCCCGTCCGCCGGTCAGTATTATTATTGTTATTAAAATCAACTGACCGAGTTGTATTGTATCATTAGCCATGGCATCCTATTTTGCATCAGACGACACAAGCGAACCAACTACTTACCAAAGGGAAATCGCAAACATGATGCACGGTTTCGGCGACAATCCGAACCCCAACGCTGCAACAGTTGTATTGATCGAAAACATTGTCTTACAACAAATTATGAACATGCTGCAAGAGGCCTCGTCAAACACCGTTAAAAGATCCGGTAAAGGGATCACAAACTTTGACGTGATTTTCTTGATGAGGAAGAACAAGATGAAGTTGAAGAGGTTGCACGATTACCAACTCAAAATGAACGATATTGAAAAAAACAGGGAAAAGGCCGAATCCATCGATTTTATATTGGTTGAAGCTGGACTACAACCGAGAAAGAAGAAGCGAAGGACACACATTGACATAATAAATGAACTTGATGAATGTGATGAAGTAAGCCAAATCAAATTCGATGCCGTGGACTACAAGAGGAAGGTAAGGGCGTCTAAAATAACAGAAACCATGACGTTCGAGAAGTATAAAGCATACCACAAATCAAGGTGCGTCTCTTTCCGGACACCTGGTGACATGGCCAAGGGTTTCTCCAAGTTTGAGCGGTGGATTAACCCTAAAAAAGAATGGAAAATAACCAAATTGGCTTTGGAAGTACTGTGTTTTTTGGCATATGAAACTGTAGCAGAAATAGTTGATGGTGTATTTTTGATACGGCAAGATGCTAAAAAGAGAAGTGGGGATCCATTTAGCAAGTTTGAAGGCGGGCACTTCTGTAACCCACCGAGTTTGAACAATGCTGTGTACATCAAGTCCGGATATGAGGGAGTGCCAGCGATCACGGTGGCAGAAGTACGAGAGGTTTTGCGGAGGTACTACTCTCCCAGAATAGGTATGAACGGGTTGTTTTACAGAAACATGTCATTAGGTTTACCAACAAGATATTTGGCGCTGTAGATTGTAAACTAAAATTAATTCAATTGGGTTTTTTTAGGCTTAATTTTTTAAATATGGCATTGTTCAAGATTACAATATAACAATATCGGCAATGTTATAATATAAATTAGAAAAACAGTTTAATCCAAAATACACTGCATCACAAAAAACAAAAAAAATACATTAGTCTGAAAAACTGGTTTCTTGAGGTAATTATGATCATTAGGCCAATTTTTTTAGATTCATTTTGCCAATTAAAAAATACAAATTTAAGCTGTAAGGAATCAAAATCAAAATTCTAGAAATGTAATAGAAACTAATTTCCTAGTTTTCCCGCAAACAGATTGGAAAAACATTCTTAAATTTATTAATGGATGACAGCTTTACATTTCTTATTTCTAAATGATGTGTACAAAATACTTGCTCTTTAGAAGACTTTTATTGTAGGTAGGTACCCTTTTTAGGAACCCAGTATTATAGTTGGGTAAGTAAAGTATAAATAATGATGGTAGGTACTAACCTTATTTGTATAAGTGTTTTGCCTACATCGTCTTATTGTAGTTAAGTACCTATTTACTTAAATAAGAGTAGGTAGGTTATAAGTTGCATGTACTGATGGGTAATTAGTTGTGCATAAGCATAACAAAAAAAAACTTGTAAGATACGTTAGTATGATTAAGATAGAATAAGATTATTTTCTAATATAAGTATTCTATGAATTTTATCTAGTCTATATTTATATGTAAGTTTAATGTGTAACAGCTGTTGGCGATACGAATCCGACTTTTACTTGTGTTCTTCTTCTTAGATATACCCTTATAATCTGTATTTTTCTTTGACTTATAATTGTGTTAGTAAAATACCAACCACCATTTGATTTGATTGTCTCAAAGTTGTCAAACAAACAAATGTCAAACCGTAAGATAATGATACCATGTAAAAGCTTAATAGTGATGCACTCCATTCGCGAAGTGAATGATTTCAACAAAGAGCGAAATAGAATGGTGCAGTGACCCAAAAAGTAGATTGGCTGACTAGTAAAGTAGTAGAATTTTATATCTTTTTCACTAAATATTTTTATGCTGAAACACATTTTTAAATGCACCTAGTTGACAATTTTATTGTTTATTTTTATTTTATAAAACTAAATCGTTGTTCTATTAAAAAAAACTCAAAATGATTAAGTCTTCTCATTAATCTATGACTTAACGTAAAAACGTGAATAATCTAAGGCCCTACTTTGAAATTCGAAGTTCGAAGTTACGATAGCTTCATCCCTTTCTCTCGATTTAGTCTCGAATGACGAGTGACAGGGATGGAGCTAACGTAACTTCGAACTTCGACTTTCAAAGTAGGGCCTCTGTGACTTTACGTAAAGCCTAAGAATAAGGACATAAAGCATAGAAACCGGACTATAAGACGTACTTTGCGTCAGCTATCTTTCTCTACTTTTTAGATTACGTATTACATGAGAAAAAACGAAACAAAAAGTAGGCTGTTTTTTCTTTTTTAACTGTCATTGTCACAAGGTTTTATGCCGGCACCACACTTCGCTATTCGCTATTCGTTATGCGGCAGCGCCGTGTTTGTTAAAATATTTGCTATCTTGCTTAAGCGTTATGCGTGCGAATAAAGAAAACATAGACGAATAAACCCTCCACACTTCGTCGAATGTAGGCGCATAAGCCGCATAACAAATAGCGAATAGCGAAGTGTGGTGCCGGCATCATGTGTAACCCGATTAAGCGCTTAGCGAAATGTGAGGATTCATAAAAATCAGAGTTATAAAAACCCTTTAAAAACCCCGGGTTACGGTAAGCGGGTCCGGTCCCTGCTCTACTCGTTCACTAGGTCCAACAGAGAAGGACAAAAAAGGGAGCGGTGGGCATGACGAGCAAGACGTGTGGCATGACGAGTAACCTGGCCACACTCCGTCTCTGCCATGACACTCGACGAGTGTGGGGCAGAAGGTCTACTTTGAAAATCGAAGTTCGAAGTTACGAGCTCCATCCCTGTCATAGACGTCATTCGACACTAAATCGAGAGAGAAAGATGGAGCTAACGTAACTGAACTTCGATTTTCAAAGGCCTCAGAGCCCCTACTTTGAAATTCGAAGTTCGAAGTTACGATAGCTTCATCCCTTTCTCTCGATTTAGTCTCGAATGACGAGTGACAGGGATGGAGCTAACGTAACTTCGAACTTCGATTTTCAAAGTAGGGCCTCAGTGTTATTAAAGTGGCCGTCAATAGAACTTGCAAAAGATGTAAATAATCCAAACGAACTAATTCACCATGAACTCGATAATCACGTACTTTTAACGATCAAGGTGAGGTCTTTGCAATGATTTATACACTAGATCATTATTTTCATATTAAGTTTAATGCCGGCACCACACTTCGCTATTCGCTATTCGTTATTCGGCTTACGCGCCTACATTCGACGAAGTGTGGAGGGTTTATTCGTCTATGTTTTCTTTATTCGCACGCATAAAGCATAAGTGCGATAGCAAATATTTTATGCCGGCACCACACTTCGCTATTCGCCATACGTTATGCGGCTGCGCCTTATTTGTTAAAATATTTGCTATCGCACTTATGCGGGTCATTATTTGGGCGTTTGTTCCGAATCACTTTCGTGGTCACATTTTTATAGAAGTGGCTGCAGATTTCGATTTCGTTTCTGGTTAGGTATCTAAGTTTACCGGACATCTAACAAATATACAAAAACGGCATCAAAATATACGCCCAATTCTTCATAAATATGTCCACAAAAGTGAGGCGGTTGAAACGCTCGAATAATGACCCACGCGTGCGAATAAAGAAGACATAGACGAATAAATCCTCCACACTTCGTCGAATGTAGGCGCATAAGCGGAATAACGAATAGCGTATAGCGAAGTGTGGTGCCGGCATAACAAATACGGCGCAGCCGCATAACGAATGGCGAATAGCGAAGTGTGGTGCCGGCATAAGAGGAAATAACTATTCATTGTACGTTAGGTATTTTTAAAAACACGCTTGGTGAATATTTGAGGTTATGTGTCAAACAGTACTAATTTGTTTACATCATTCACAAGTTCTATTCATGGCGACTTTACTCTATTCATGGCCAGCTGGATTTTCCTAGAGGCAAGTCCATACGAAGTAATATTAAGTCAACGGAACACTAACTTGGAGAAAATAAAACCACAATAGTTATAGTTAACTATGATTTATTTATTGCTATAGTGGCATTTCATTTGATTACATAATACTCTAAAAAGCAATATATATTTACAATATGACCAGGCAAGATTTATTCCCGATATATTCATATTTATTTGATTAACAAATGCAATATATAAAAAAATATATGAAATGCGTGCGTAGTTTACACAAGGCAACCAATACTATGCCCATAAGGGCTTATAGTGTTAGTTCATTACCTTATAGTCTTCAATCTTTTGTTTTTTTTTATTCAACATTGATTCAATCAATCAATTTTTGTAGGTTATGAAATTGATTCGATAATTTAACTATTGTGACATTTGAGTTTGACATCCCGCCATGACTACAGATTAGATATCGTACAGTACCATGTCATAGCACTTAAAACTAAAAGTAGAACGAACTAGCTAAAACCATTTTGCTAAGTAAATAATATTGGTTTTACCGAGTGGGTACAATAGAGCCCCAGACGTAGTGAGTAATCATTCATCATATTTGGTCGGAAAAATTCGTATTTATATTTCTTTCTCAGTCAGTTTCAGTAAATATCATTAAGCTAAATGAGAAGGCAAGGCGGTAACGAATAATCCGGCAAAATGCGATGTGACACGATTGTGCACTACATCTGTTGTGCTTGCCTTAGCAAAGAACTAGTTTTTTTATTTTTATTATTAAAAATGAAATGAATAATAGACTATAATTACATATTTTTAAAAGCTGCAGGACAAAAGAGGTTCTATTTGAGAAGAGGCGATACTAAAATTAAAAGCCACATGTTCATGGACAACGAGTACGTTATTGATTATGAATACAATCAAAATAGCTGTCTAAATGATGACTCGAATTCTTTAACACATTTTACGCTTATTATAGTTTTTTACACTTATTCTGACGCACATATGCGTCACGGGTAGTCAATGCTATAAAATATAATGTATAAAAATAAAACTTAACTTCTTCAATGCCATTGACGGATATATCTGTACCACAGATCATCATAGACAACGGATAAATCTGTTTTTTATCTTTATTTATTTAAAAAAAAAGTATAGTTCGACACACGTAAAAAGAGCCCTGAGCGACCTACCTGCGCAGTGAGCAAATTACGGCGGCCATTCTACTTTTCAGTGTACACTTTTGTTATCGTCCGATAAAAGGTACACCAAATTATGAATCCGTGTATAAATAAATAACATGAACTTAGAATGTTTAAATTTAACGGTTTTCAAAAAAACAACTCTTATATTACTCAATTATCGTTAAAGAATCTCGGTAACTCAGCGGTAAATTGCAATTTTTCCATAGAAAGGGCGGGGACATGAACATCCACTGCGTTACACACTTTATAGTTATTACAAATAAGTTTTTATGATTTAGGATAATTCTAAATATAAGCTTATTTCGAGTTTCAAGTTAGAAAACGCAGGACTTTACCTTTTGTTAAAATAAAAATAGTTTAGTGAGAACGTGGCTAAAACTTATGTACAACGAAAAGTATAATGGCCCACGGACCAAATTGGTGGGCGCGGCGGGGGGAGCGTAAACCGCTTCGCTGCCACGCTATTGGTTCCCAGTAATACACTCTTATCTATGATTGGTTTGTTAGTAGACAACATGCGCAAACATATCCCCTTTACTAGCTCGGAGCTCTTTTTACGTGTGTCGACCTATACACAACATAGCGTCTCCATCTTACAGTGATGCCAGCCGATGCATTGCGTCGTGACACCGCTGTGATTATAACATAGAACGACGCACGTATTTCAACGCATAGTGTGGCATGTCGTTATAATTTATATTTAACTAGAACAATGCAGGGCACCGGCAACGCCCGTGTGGCACCTCTCTTAGTTGTTAGCGAATAAACTTTGCGTAAGATCGAAATTTGTTCTGCGTGCTATGAACGTGTGAGAGAGGCGACTCATGTACATGCCATCGAAAAGGTAAGCTTACCTACGCGTATACAGAACACATTGATTTGGACTTTTCCAATTCCAATACAAGGCAGGCCGTATTGTACAGCCAATGTGATAAATAAATCGTAACTTTTGAATTTTGTCACGCTACGTCCCGTTGGTGAGTTAGGGCCGTATTAGGCCCCCTCACATCTAGCGTTTTTCGAACGGCAGCGTCTCATTAACGCGCGCGCATCGTCTACGCCACGTTCTTGTAGCGCCGCCGCAACGCAGTGGCGTTTTTCGAACGTCAGCGTCTCAATAACACCCGCGCAGCGTCGACGCCGCGTCCGCGCAGCGCCTCCGCGACGTCCCTCCCTCTCCCCGTCGCAGTGACGCTGCACGATAGCTGACAAGACGTTTCGACGTTTGATATAGCCGCCAATGACGTCGCGGAGCTCGGGCGTTATGGACACGCTGACGTTCGAAAAACGACACTGCGTCGCGGCGGCGCTGCGAGGACGTGGCGTCGACTCTGCTCGGGCATTAATGAGACGCTGCCGTTCGAAAAACGCTAGATGTGAGAGGGGACCCTTAAACTGATCTCGACTCTAATGTTTGTCTCAAAATCCGTCTAAAAAGACAGTTTTCTATGGCTTGACGCTTACTTTGGCGTATCTTGAGATACGCATCTCAGCCAAGATAAGTTTATTAATACGGCCATTGAGTTTAACCGCAGTACAGTCAGTCCGCTCAAATAGTTTGCATGCTTTGATGTGCCGCCAGAAAGAAGCCGCCGCGGCGCGCACAAAGCGGTGACGGCGACTTCAAAGGATTGTACATCCGCAGGGTGCGCTGGTAAGTTGCGGCAAGTGGTTGTGTGTCCGTTGTAGTTATGACAAATGTAACACCCTAACAAATATGTAGGGCATGCTATTAAAGAAGAGAATAAATATTTCGGAGCAGACTAAGACATTGATCAAAATATTCAAAATGTAATAATAGACACACAAATTATATTCGACGATCACAAGAAAAAAAAGCAGAATAAATTGAACATAAAACGAAGAATGGCAACACAGAAAACAAAATAATTAATCATAATAATTAATTATATTATTGTTATTATTATATTTCATCGTTATCGGGTTTACATAATTATATAATCAAATTAATAGATACACAAAATGATTCAGAAGATTCGGATGATTAATTGTTGAAATTATATATATGTGTTTTTAATATTCTCCTGTTTGATTATTTCTTGTTATGAAACAATGATCTACATATTGAATTATTCAAAAATGTAGTTATTCTTATTCACGTAATATTATGTAATACTAGGTTATATATATATAGGTTTCCATAGCCGTGTGTGGGTGTACTGCAAACTATTTTAGCGGACGGACTGTACTTAGGGCTACTTAGGGAGATTTTCGAGACAATTAACTAAGTCTTTTTCCAAACTTGCGTATGACAAATCGTCACAATGGAACGACTTGTCGTCATCAACTGAGTGCAGCCGTAACATTGACAAATTCCTTAATAAGACCTCACGAGACTTGACAATGGCAGATCAAGAAACGCCATGAAGAAATATGACATTATATTTAGTGCGGCATAGTATGGAAATATTAATTGATTCATTCTTAAGAGTAGCTTATAGTCGTGTTTTTATTTAGACGAAGTAAACTGACAGATGACAATGTCAATTTGTAGGATTATAATTGTTTGTTGAACATAATAGCGATTGTATTCATGTTATTTATCACAAGGTTGAATTTTTGTTTGTAACTTTTATTTGTCCGAATATTCACGAGTTATGATTAATTAGAGCAGCAGAAATACTAAAACTTCATTTATTTATCTTATTACTAGACCCCGTTATCTTGTCGCAGTGACATCGCTATTTTGTAGGGATTGAATGTTTTTTTATCGACCATCTCTATATCGATGTTTGTAGTTTATATTATTCAGCAAAGCGATTTATTTTTTGCCTTTTAAATCTCTGCTCAATTTCAATATTGCGTAGGTATTAAAACTTCTTGATTAAAAATAAGTAGATATCCTCATTAGTATCGTATCTCGTAGATGCAATAACCTTCTGTAATGATTGTGGAAAAACTAAGATAAACTGTTTTAACTAACGAACACACGCGACTTTTATTCCCATTACTTTTTATCACATTTTTAGTAATTATTGTCTTTGACTCATTGTCAGTGACATGACATATAACTTTAAGCACAATATCATCGACGTTTAGATAGTCGATAAAATAAACATTCAATCCCTACAAAAAAACGACGTCATTGCGACAAGATAACGGGGTCTACTTATTACCTACCCTCCCTGGCTTCGCGTGGGTGGAATCCATGTGTATCATGTAAATAACCCTCTGGAAGACATTTTTATAGTACATTACTTAACAAGGGCTGTAAAAGAAAGAAAGCCCGAAATCGCAGGTATTTGAGACCCGAGCCGTAGGCGAGGGTTGTAAATATGCGATAGAGGGCTTTCTTTTTTACTGCCCGTGATGAGTACACAATTTTACGTCTTCACCTGGCCACAATGCGAGTTTTACCGTGCGCGCAGCGTGCGATAAAACTCACATTATGGCCAGGTGTTACGTAAATTGATTTTATCAATTGATGAAAACCTCCGTTGCGTAGTTTGCAAGATCTAAGCGTGCATATACGAACAGACGGCGGGAAGCGACTTGGTTTTAACCTCGTAAGGCCCACCATACTGCAAACAGGGAATTTTTTTGTTAGTGGGACTTTGAATCTACCGTCAAGGCAATAAAGTTCAATTACGTTTGTTTAATAATACCCATTTTCAGTTTATGAACATAGGAAAATAAATCTTATTCTTATTGCAACACAGTTCAAATTAAATTGCCTTCATTATGTAAATCCTATTGCACACTGGGCCTTACGAGGTTATACTATATCGATTTAAGCTGTGCTTCCCTATAAGCTGACAAACACAGCCCGCAAATATCCGACCCTAGCTAATTAGAGATGTTAGATAGGAAAACATGTTCATTAAACTGTTTTAAAAGCAATGATATTTTATATTTAGATACGTTATGCTCATACTAAACGCATTCGAAAACCGTCGCCAATTACTGACAGTTGCTACGTTGCCATATTTCTACAGACAAAGATGGCAATTCGTAGCGAACGCTATTGTTAGAAAGAGATAAATAGTTGTTTCAAATTGCGTACCCGAATGACGCCGCGTGCCCGCTCATGGCTGCCATATTAACCGCACCCGTCTTTATCGCACTCATGCGATATCTAATTGTGTATCTCATGTTTCACAGGTGACAGTGACACCACCGGTGCAAATTAAACAAAGTATGGCGATATAAAACAAAAGGTAAAAAATATTTACGGTACTTACGAATGAAATGAGACATCCTTTCTTCCTTTTATAGTTAAAGTTTTTTTTTATGACTTATATTTGTTGCATTTCGGTAATAAAACTTTACTGTTTTTGACGCGTGCGTGTCAGCGGCCACGGCGCGACTGAACGATAGGAAGGCAATTACATTCCTTATCGAGGAACGCTTTTGCGCGCAGATGACGTATCTTAATATAAAATATCATTGTTACAAAAAACACAACACTATTAATTTGACGTCAATATCTGACAACGTCATTTCACTTCGTCTAATAAAAAGTACGACTTCAATATCGCGTACACAAATAAATATTTACATAGCTCTCATTACAACCTTTGATAGATCTAGATAGAAGAATAAATGTATATACTACATATAGATCAACATTATTTAAATATATAGTTATAGTCGCGCCGGTATTAAAGGCAGTATATGACAGCTGTCAATTTCAGCAGTTAAAAAAAATATAGCCTCATACACATCGTGAGTTGAGTTGACAGCTGTCAATGCAAACCTTATAACACGGCGCAACTTATAGTATTGAATACAATCAATACAAATTTCAATTTGTTTTCTACACCACCCATGACGCAGATGGTGCGTCATGAGCGGTGGAAGTGTTAGTAGATTTTCATAAATAAAATGATTATCTCAATACTGTAGAACTAATGCGTGATTAACAATTGATTTACTAAGACTACTTCAATATTATTAATTATGATTAATTGATTATACTAGAATCTGATGTAATACCTACTCGTAAATATGTGGCAGTATTACTTGTTATTCGATGACTTGTTTAAAGTTCATTTATAGCAAAAAAACTTCATTAAGTGGCCTTTCCTAATATCAATATAAATGTCGTCATTGCTTTGAAAAATAATCGTATCTCATATTTTGTGACGTACGATTTTTAACTTTAACGTGAAGAGAATTAAATTCAAACTCAAACATCTCGAAATAGCAGATACGAGTTTTTTCCAAAGTAGTAACGAATATGTATTGAAATATTCCCCTAATATTGAAATATCATATCGGTTAAAAATCGTATAAATTATTATTCTTATACTAGCTGCCTGTCCCGACTTCGCACGGAATTCTATCTAGGGATGATGTACCTTTGAAATAGTGTTTTTTTTTAATTGTGGTTCCGATGATTGCCCTCCACGTATAAACCAATTTACAAAATTAGCTCTCTTTATACATTAAATATAAAAATATAATATGTATGTAAAAGTCTAGATTCGTTAATATTTTATTAGATTTTAAGGCAATGCCGGAACACATAGCGCTCTTAGCGTAGTTACTTATTTGTACCCGTTTTTTATAAAAAATAAAACATACTTACAAATATGCTTTTTTTATTTACCGAAATCTATTCAATCAATAATTTAACTCAAAATCATGAGGTTGAGATATAAATGATTAAAAAATAATATTTAAAACGCGTATGAATTTTTGAATTTGCTTTATTTGAAACTCTTTTTTCTACGAATATATATATATGATGTAGCGTATTTATTATTAAAATAACTTCCTTAGTTTTACTAGATGCTGAAAAAGGTATCTTATAAAAAAAATGTTAAGGACTTTGATATTTTTTTAGGACTTGTTGTAAAAAAAAAAGTTGTTAATACGAGAACGTATTGGGTGTATATAAGTGTTTTAAAAACACACTTATATGTATATTAACTTTACTTGTAACCAACACATAATGTAATCAAATATTATAAGTGGACATTATCCTAATTCTGAACCTGAACTACAGTCGGGTTTTCGTAAGGGTCGGTCGACTGCTACTGCGTTGCTCGATGTAGTCGATAACATCTTACAGGCTCGGGATGCTGGCAAAAGTACTATTTTAGTTCTTTTAGATTTCTCTAGGGCTTTCGATTGCATTAGTTTGCCCTTACTATTATCTAAGATGTCCTTTTACGGGTTTGATGTCGCTGCGCTTAGATGGTTTGACAGTTACCTGTCCGGTCGTGCGCAGGCGGTCAAGCTTCGGAAAGCGTCGGGAGGTGCTTTGCTGTCCTCTCTTAGTCCTGTGACTAGGGGAGTGCCGCAGGGTTCGATCCTGGGTCCTCTACTCTTTATATTGTACAGTGCTGACATTGTTACCAGTATAAAGAGTAGTAAGTACCATCTCTACGCCGATGACTTGCAACTTTACACTTCTAGCACGTTCTCAGATACAGTCAACGCCGTAGAGAACATAAACGCTGACCTCGATCGTGTTGCTTCTTGGTCGGAGAGGAATTGCCTGGTCCTCAATCCCAAAAAGTCCAAATATTTGGTATTTGGATCAAAGCATCAAACCCGTAAAACTTTAGATAGCCTGGCGTCCGGGGATATTACTATCATGGGCGAACCGATAGAAAGGGTGGTGGAAGCAAGTAACCTTGGCCTGCTCATGGACAGCGAGCTGCGCTTTGAGAGCCACGTAGCTAAAGTCGTGAGTAATTGCTTTTACCGTCTCAGGGTTCTTTATAATATTCGTGATTACCTCAGTGTTGATATGCGTGTCCACCTATGTGAATCACTTATATTATCTAGATCAAACTATTGCGATGTCGTTTATGATGGTCGTATACTTGGTCGGTCCAAGAGGCTAATACAACGAGTCCAGAACGCGTGTGCTCGTTTTTGTTTTAGAGTCCCTCCCCGCTCCCACATCACTCCATATTTGAACGCCGCTAACCTGCTAAACATGGCTGCGCGGAGGCGCATGCACCTGGCGACCCTTATGTTCGGTGTGGTGCAACACATGACCCCGTCGTACCTCTTTAACAAGATCCAGTGGTCCAGTAATGTACGCAGGTTTAAACCTAGGGCGATTGTGCCGCTGCACCGAACCGCGGCGTTTCGGGGTAGTTTCAGGTTCGCGGCGTCCAAGTGCTGGAATGATCTCCCCCCTCCCATCCAAGGAGCGCCTAGCAAGTACACCTTTAAGCGTAAGCTTAAAGGCTATTTGTTGACGCTCCAAAAATCATAATTTCCCAACCAGCACTTTGTCCCTAAATTATAGTTTAGTTTTCTTTGTTTTTTGTTTATTGAATTGTGCCAAATGGTCGATGCTGTATACTGGCTAAGTAGGTATATTTATTTTAAATATTATATTTCTGTAAGGTATTTGCATGTAGTTTTTGTATTTATTCTGTCACTATCTATAAGTATTTGTTTGGTAGTATATATTTATTCGTTTAGCGTACCGTCCGTCTGTCACAAACGGAGCTGGCTGAAAATCAGCGCTGCAGGTGTTTAACACCTCAGCATTATGCTGAGCCAGTGTCCGATTCACTGCCGCGAAGACACACTCACTACTCTTTTTATTGCTGTTTTCTGTTTTTACTTTTGTTTTCTGTGTCTTATGTGTGTAGTGAATAAATGTATTTTTCTTTTTCTTTTCTTTCTAATTCAAATATTTTCTTATCCGCATCTTAAGTACCCGAAACCGACGTGCATGCATGACTCGATGTATGAATGTGGAAGAAGCGAAAGAGATTTGTCAGGATCGTAGCAGGTGGAAAGAAGTGGTCTCTGCCTACCCCTCTGGGAAACAGGCGTGATTTTATGTATGTATGTATAGGACCACTCGTGCGTCTGTCTGTCCGTCCGTCTGTCACAGCCAATTTGCTCCGAATCTACTGGACCAAATCTGGTGAAATTTGGTAGGATGGTGTAACTCTATGACCAAAACACAGATGTGCAAAGTAACTATTTTTAAATAAGGTTGTTTTCGGGAGCAAATGAGGAAATTAAAAAATAAAAGTTTTGCAAACCTTACTGTGTCATATATCATATGAAAGGGCTCGTTATGAGGATCGCAAATATATTTTTGTTATTATTGTAAAATAAATAGTTTCGATTTTATTCATGAAAGAAGACGAAAATTGACCCCCCCCCCTGATCTCCGAAACCCGAAACGACTGAACCTAAAATTTTGAAAAAAATACAAAATATAGTTAATTGCTTGTAGATTACAGGAAAATCTATAAGAATTCTTAAAAATAAAGTATGTACGGAACCCTCTCCACGCGAGTTCAACTCGCACATGGCCGGTTTTTTCGATGGTAAGTTTATCGACACATGCAAGGAAAAACATTGTATCTCAATTTACTGTGACTTCTGATTTCAAACGTATTTGAACATGAACAAAATTGTATCTCAATTTGAGATGTGTCGTGATTATCAGTACAGTATACAGTCGGCAATAACTTTTTGACCTTCAAGACCTTTTTTCCTGCAACTGTCGCCCTTAATGCATCAAATAACAAATAATACTGTTCATAAAAAAATGTCTTCACTAGGCAGAGGTCACATGTAAATACTGTATTAAGTATAAGCGACGCCACTGATACACGATTCAGTGTCAACAATGAGTGTCATGGCGATTTTTTTTTACGAATCTTTGACTTCTTGGCCATCCACCTAAAACACAAAAAAAATATTTCATCTGTTCAATCACTAGTAAATAGATATATATACCGTGACCGGGACGTACCCGAAGGATTTTAACCATCGATTCTAGACCCTATTTGGAGTATATAATGTGGTATAACATGAAGTCCAATAACGCATAATTTCCGAGATTTTATTATTTAAAAAACAATTCCATAGTTAATTTAATTTGAACTCTGTCACCTTAACCTAAAGAATTATTTACTAAGATTCATGTTGTAAGTAGCAATATCATCAACGTACAACATAAATTAATTTAATCAATTTCTTAGTAAATAATCCTTAAGTTAAGGTGACAGAGTTCAAATTAAATTAACTATGGAATTGTTATTTAAATAATAAAAATCTCGGAAATTATGCGATATTGGACTACAAGTTATACCACATTATATACTCCAAATAGGCTCTAGAATCGATGGTTACAATCTTTCGGGTACGTCCTGGGCACGGTGTATAATGAAGACCACTTTAAGAGCGGACAACTCTTATTACGGGCTAACAGATTCACATGAAACAAATAGATTTCTTAAAAAAAAAAATGGTTTGAATCGGGATCTTGCGGGCACATACATAGTAAATACTTTAGTCACAAAGCACTATGTCCATGGCGGAAAGGGCAATTGATAGACTCTTAGACTTAATAGGCTGTACTTCATTTTCGCCATCTACGCCACTTGTCCATATATTGCATACTTTCCAGCCTTTGCAACATTCATTGCTGCTTTATCCGCAAAGTGACACTCATGTCGAGACTTGAATTTAATAATGTCGCCATGTATGCTAAAAACTTAAAAAAAAAACGCATTATGCACGATAAAGTATGGTTATTGGTGTTTTATATTTATTATTGGTGTCAATTACCTAACGGTGGCTTTTACGATATTACTAGTATATACTATATATATGTATACGCAACGTTACCGCGTTTTCCTTATGGACCATAGAGTTTTCACATCTAGTTTTACCCTATTAAATATTAATTCCTTGACACATTTTTTGTAACGCATAAATAAATCGGATTTAACGAACGGTGCTCCGCGTTTGCGGGGCTTCAATATTTGCGTGCTATTAGCCGTGCTGTGCAACTAAGGGCTCTTTCCGTGATCCGTAGCAAATTAAAACTTATAGCGATGTACACAGGTCACATTATTAGAAACGCTTGCGATTTTTCCAAAATATCGCATAGATATATTACTTTTAAATTTTGACAGCTAATAAAAAGTATTTAACATTTTTTTTTGTTACTCACACTTATCGTTAACTTATAAACTAAAGATTCTAATTATGCGACCATCTAGATATATAGTCATGTAGAAGCGGAATTTTTCATGTGGCAACACTCGATCCGCAAAGCCATGATAAGCCCTAACATAACCTAAAACTACATTTGCCCATTGGAAGTACATTGAATCAACATTTCAGATATCATTTTAAATTACACGCATTTAAAAATATATTATAATAGTTGCTCATTCCAAAAGGACGTATGTAAAAATATCGTCATTAAGTCGAAATTTAATCGCTTACATTTGAAAGTGACACAGATGACGTAAGCGAAATAACATTTGTTTTATCTGTATAGATTTTTTGGAGATTATCGATTGTTTTTAAGACACAAATATTGCTTTTCACCATTCGCCACTCAAGGAGCGCGGCCGCATCACTACAGTTTCATAATACTACTTATAATAATACACCTTCGAGCGATAACATAATAGGTATATGTATAAATCAATTAATTTTGTAACACTAAATAAACAAGAGGTATTTTGGAATATATAAACCGAAAATTCACTGCGTCACGTCCAATTTTATTTATAAGAACATAATGAGACGTTATCTATGAAAAGAGACCTTATTGTCGATGGCGCTTCCGCCATTATTAGCGATGCTCCGATATAAATACAATGTCGCATGACGCAGTGCAGCGTAAGCGCCATCGACAATAAGGTCCCTTTTCATTGATAATGCCAAATATAGGTAGTAGTTACAATATAATAATAAAACATCGTCTCTGCGAATTATGTTCATTTTGTATAATTTATAGACGATCGCATTACCTAGGATGAAAAATAATTATGGGCCCTGGAGGGAAGCTGCCTTAAATACTTAAGTTACATCATTTTATTTAGCGGAAACAATATTTATTAAAAAAAACTGAATACAAAGATTTTCTAAAATTTGCTTGTCTCACGCGGGAATCAAACCAGCTAAAAATTCAAAAAATAAACACTCGCTATAATTAATGTTAGATTTCACGATCATATTTATTTCTAAAATGTGTATTAGCGAGATTTTATCTTGAAAAATCCGTGGCGTCCTTTTCGCAGTTTGAAAACACACGGCCTGATTTAATTAAAAACATCATTTAACACTGTAACGAGGTTTCTAGTGTTATAAAAATTTCAAATTACAATATGTCCAATTGCAGTTTATTTTCCAAGATAATGCATGCTTGAAGGTAGGTTAAGATGTTGGTAGCATCCGGACGAACCCTGAAATAGTCCTACCACGACTAACAGGCTCACTAAAAGATCCTCTTTTTTTTCCTGTTGACTATTTTGCTTTTAAATTGAATTTAGCATTAAATATTAGGAAGTTACTGGAAATATCACTTCATCAACATATCGTCATGGCTTTGAAAAACCTCGTATCTCAAATTTCGTGACGCCTGATTTTAAACTAGAACGTAAAGAAATAAAGGTCAAACTCGTACATCTCGAAATATCAGATACGAGTTTTTTCCATAGTAACGATAGCTATCAGGAAAATTATAGAGTAACTGGAAGACGGGCAAGAAAAAAACTGTGACAATTGACGGAATACTACGCAGTGAATTTTCTTTCTGACAGTCATATCCGTTCAAACCTTATCGATCAAAACCTAACGTCGAATAAGTTGACATTTGCGAACTCCCAAACCGGCTGTTGTTTAAATGTTACAGTGCCTGTCAAAAAGACCTCCTTGTTTGTACAGATCTAGGGAAGAACATACATCGTTTCTCAGCTAGCGTTAGTAGCCATCTATACTCCTACATCTTAAATAAAAAGGACGCATTCGCAATTTGTTAGTCAAAGTAAATTTGGTCACGGGTAAGGGTCGGGTTGCATAAAGTTATAGTCATATTTTTGAAAGGCATACGTGGATTCGTCATACTCATCATTACGCATAACTGACAAAAGTCATAAATTAATTCGCATATATTTTTTAACCATAATGTTTGAGAGCATAGATAACAATTGTCCTACATTTATTGCGCATAAAAACTTAACGCACAATTATCAATCGGCATAACAATTTTGACTGAATTATTGACGATAAATAACAAACGTAGCAGTTAGTTTTTGATAAGGTCACAATTCTAACCTAACCTAACCTACTTTTCTGGTAGCAGTTCGTTTTTATTATAGTGGCAGTTCTAACCTAACCTACTTTTCTGTAAGCAGTATGGCTAAAAATAATTATGATCTACAATACAATAACTAAAAAAATTACGATATTCAACATTATGGTTTAAAAAAATATGACATAGAACAATTATGACAATGAAAATGGGAGCGCCAAAGTTCAACTAAAATTGCGACTCCTATTATCGGAACTCCGAAAATGAAATTTTTATACCGCTGGAACCGTAAACTTTTCAGAAGTTCTGAAATATTTAATGAGTAGATAAGACTAGGTTAGGTTAGGTTTGATTTATATAAATCCTGAAAATGTAACAGTTGCTGAAATAAATACGTTAGGAGTTGCGATAATTAGGACTTATGAGTCGTTATGAGTAAAAATAATTAGGTGAGCCAATATGGACCCCAATGAAAATATTATGCGCCCCATCATTTATGACAAAAGACTTTTATGAGCAACAACTTTATGCGTAAAGTGTTATGAAAATCGAAATTATGACAATAGTTATTATGCGACCTGACGGACACCCTTTGGTCACAAATACATACGCGGTTCTATGAGACATACGTCCTTTTTTTAAGGAAGGCAGTATAAGCTAATTGAGAAAACAAGACGAATACGAACTTATTTGATAAAATACAAGATATGAGCAAGAAGGCACGAGCACACAGGCCACCTGCCTCCTACTTCACCATAGACTATTACAGGTAAGGGCGCGTACACATAGCGATCCGTTTTACAGGTCCGTCATTTGATGGCGTATGTAGTTGTATGAGCGAGTTCACACCCAAAACAGTATTCTGGGTCCAGTAAAAAAAGCGGTTTTAATTGAATGATAGAAAACTTAAAAACGAGTGGGTCCACAACATTCGTTTTCAATTCTATCAGTAGATTTTTTTTTTCAATCAAACCACAAACCACTTATTTTTAATTTTCAAACAAACCTCAAATATTCGTAACTTTTTGGTGTACATGGTGCAGCTTATATGAATCTCAGTGATGTAAAAACTTATTAACTTTCCAATGTACACAGAATTGTCACTTCTCACCTATGATTGTCAGGATAGTGAAATAGAGGGCAGATGGTTTTATTAACATCATAAGGAAGTCTCTGCTGTACAGAACAGGGTTATGATTTTAAAATGACGGGGTTTGTCCGAGCCTTGTTCATATACGGCGCCCAACGGTAAAGTTCAATGTACGAAATTCTTCGTCATTGGTTATCCGCTACACAAGTATAAGGTTTTCAAATCACGATGTCCCCTCTCACTTCATTTCTCATATATTGACGCAACGCAATTTTATTTAGTGGGATGCGTCATTTGATAGAAAATATACTACCGGAAATAAATCTTGTCTTAACAATAAAAAAAAAACTCTACGCATATACAATACTTAATTGAGATTAATATTTAATAAACTTTAAAAATAATATCGATTGTTTTATAAAATTTCAACGCTTAATAAGGGACAGTTTTATTCGATACTCTTATATTCGAGGAGCCAAGACAAGATTAACGTTAACGATTGTAGAAAACCGAACCGTCTGGCAGCTTACATGAATCTTACATTATCGGTAACGATAAATTTTGCCAAATGCTTATCTTGGCCATATTTTGATTTCGATGCACATTCCTTATACTAACTTTGACCTATTTTAGTAACGCATTAACTGCCGGCACCGCATATAAGCGTCTAGCTCTCACCCAGTGCCAGAAACGCGTCTGGGCGTTTTATACACTACACGAGCACATTACTGCATGAGGAAACGCCGAGCGTCCAGTGGCGCCCTCATTACTATTATTTTTATCTAATAAAATAAAGTATGGTCTCTTAAATCGAAGGATGGTTTTTGTTGTACAAACGAATGATATATCGTCATTGCTTTTAAAAAACCTCGAATCTCATATTTCGTGACGTACGATTTTAAACTTAAAGATGAACAGAATTAAGGTCAAACTCATACATCACGAAATATCAGATACGAGTTTTTTCTAAAGTAGTAACGATATGATATAGTTTATTAACAATTGACCTTCAAGTGATTAACTTAACAGAAAAATGTGGCCACGTTTTTAGTAAATGCAATGTTTGGATGCCAGTTTAGGTCAAATTCAGTGGTCTCCTCTTGGGAAGCGCTGGTACATTTTTGACGTGTAAAAGTGCCTTGCGGCCTACTTACTGAATAAATGTCTTTTAGCTGCGTATTCATTAAAAGTGCTCAAATTTTCCGATACACCATACAATTAATATGGTGTATAGGTAAAAAACGGGTCCATAATGGCTCATATAAAATTGGTCTTTAGATTTTTTATACAGATAACGATTTATGTCTATACGCATCATTTCTTCGAAAATTTTTGCTTATACTTTTTTAAGTCATAATCACCGCAACTCATAATGCATTTTTTTCAAAAACTGTTACTTTTTTAGATTGTTATAAATCTAACCTAACCTAACCTAAATTTATCTACACGTAAGATAGTTAAGAAATTCTGAAAAGTGTACGGTTCCATGAATATTGGCGTTATAAGTTCAGATGATTATAAGTTCCGATCATTAGTATTAAAAAATATTATGAAGAGTATGAAGAGTGATCATTAGGTTGTAAAATTATATGAGATACATTTACGGAGTTCCAATAATCTAATTTGCAATTTTATATGAACTATGGCGCACCCGTAAAAAACTTAAGTAAAGCTCCTCTTGCATGTAGTTGTGTACAAAACTTATATGGAATTTAGGTCAAATTTCAAACAGAGAATGTCGAACGGTCTAAACAGATCTGTTACTACTACATGCAAGAGGAGCTTTACTTAAGTTTTTTATCTATACCGAACTATTTGAGCACTTTGAATGTTACCTTATATGACAACAACTCAATGCTCTGTTTTTTCACGACAGTACTTTAGTTTATTAGAAGACACAATAATAGTCATAAAATAAGGGTGCCAGCGCTGTCTTAAACAAAAAACGCGGCACTGGGGACGACATAATACGCGTTTTTTTTCCAAGTCATGTGGAAGGCAAACTAGCTTACAGCTCACCTGATAGTAAGTGACCAAAGCCCACAGATACTAGCAATATTAAGACAATATCTCGGCTCGTTCTATTTAAAAATAGAATTAAGAGAATCACCGCCAAACCGCAATGCCCGCTTGTGTTCCGGTAAGACAACCGGTCAAATAACTAGAGACACTAAGTTCTCAGGGTTGGCAACGTATTTTCAGGAGATTGCCATCGTCAGATTGCTGTCTCGAGATGCCTTCTTCATGCGTAAAAACCTATTTCAAAGGGCCGACAGCAAATGCGTTAATTTATTACTATATAGAGTTAGGGCTTTTGGTGGCAAATCGTGGTTCTAGAATCCATGGAGTCGATATTTCCTATTTATTATAATAGGAATGTATTATACTATACTACCTTCAGTATTTTAATATTTTAAAATTCATTAACACGTTCGGCGCCGGTGACACAACGTCTGTGATCAAAAAATTCTGACTCCTATGCCACACATATGTCGTGTTTAAATTTTCAACCTTTTTCTCGACAAATTTCCAATTATTATTTTTTATTAAATGTACAGTTATGTTATTGAAATATTAATCGAATTCCGCTTTGGTTTTAAAATCTGTAAGTTTTTTTAGATTTCATAAAAGTTACCCTTATACAATACCGATGACACAAATCTGTGTCATTTTGCGACAAAAATCGGCGGTTTTCAAATGTTTTGCAGTAATTTTTCCAGCACTAGCACCATTCGACTACACGTTAGAAAGACGGCTGACGCTGCAAAATAAAAATAAACACATTTTAATATTTTACCTATAAACTATGCCAGTTGACACGTATTTGTGTCCATGTAATTCGTACTCCTATGCCAGTGACACAAATACGTGACCACGATAATTTCACCCGGCATAGCTTAGGGCTCAGTGAATCACTGCCGGCGCCGAACGTGTTAAACCGCTAAACCAATTTAAAAGAATTTTGGTATGGAGGATATCTCTGCTGTGCAAGTGTTACAAACAAGCAAATATTAGTAGGTATGGAATATATTTAGTTCATTTTGAAATATGACCATACGGAAGGTCAAAATCGAAGTGTCATGTATTATAATAATTAGGATTCATGAATTCTAGAACCACAATATGCCACCAAAATCCTAACTCTATTTAATACCAATGTCAACTTATAAGACTTTCAATTAAGCTTATTACGATTACCATATACAATAATTATTTATAAAGAAAGAACCCTTTCGCGGCGTAAAGCAGGATACCGATTCACTATTTTCCCTTTGACACCTGTACGCTGTAAACAAAATGATAATTTAAGTCAAGCGACGTTCTCATCTCATTCACTACGCAAGAACATTAACGCCATCATCTACAAAACTAGTAACTCCATTTACATTAGAAACATGTGCGACTTAGTATGAAACTAAATTAAATATAATTTTTTTTTTTAATATAATAAATGTTATTTGAAAATTTGGAATTAAAATTATAAAAAAAAAATGAACGCAACATGTTTAAAATACGTGAATATTTACACTTTTAAATATGCTGTAATCTCTATACACCGGACTTGGAACTGTGTTAATGAATACGAAAAACGAACGGTTTTTAACTGATTAAATTCTAATAAAGAGTTTTATTTGAATTTATTCGGTTATTCGGTAGGCATTCATGATAACAATTACCTAGTCAACTGATCAACATTATGTTTCGGTATATTACTGTGGCTGCGCCACAATAATATTTTATTTAATCTTTATTTTTTATTTTTTAACTTAGACATTATCTATTCACATTTTATGTATAATTTCACCGCATCCATCACACATGGCAACATTTTTCCCTTCCCTTTCCCCCGCTACCTCTCTTCAGTAGTCAAAAAGAAGTTCAAAACGACTCACGCGCGCGCGAACGAAAATTACCTAAAAACCTACTCAAGAACTATATTTAACAAAAGACTACCAAATCGTTATTAATTACACACGAGTGCAAGAAGTGTTGTGATTCAAGTGCTGTGTGAAACTCAAAATTGGAGAAGGCCGATTGCCTTCACGAGGTATGTCCTAGCCCCTCCATACTGCAAACCATACATCTGTACATGAAACTGGGTTTGGTTTTTTAACTGTTTTAAGTTATGGTTTGAAGTAATATACCAAAAGGTAATATTGATCAATTTCCTACCTAACTTTTATCGTGAATGCCTGCCGAATAACTTTCTTTAATAGAATTTATTCTCAAGGAAAGGTACCGAACTGTCCGGCTGCGATTTGGTTTATTTTGATGTATGTTAGAGAGTAGTCTAACCTCGTAAGGCCCACCATATTACAAACAGGGAGTTTTTTGTGAGTGGGACTTTGAATCTACCATCAAGGCAATAAAGTTCAATTACGTTTGTTCGCTAATGACATTTTCAGTTTATCAAGATAGGAAAATAAACCTTATTACCATTGTAACACAGTTCAAATTAAATTGCCTTGATCATGTACATTTTATTGCACACTGGGCCTTACGAGGCTAAAATAATAGACACGTTTTTTTTTTAGCGGCCCTAACTCACCCGGTTCGGAGAAATTGACCGCCAAAGTACTGAAAAGTGACTAAACCCTCTAACTTCTATAGAGAATTTAAAAAAATAAAATGCTATTTTCTTACCAATTTTGATTATATGTTTAAGAACATGAAGAACATTATGTCGGCTCAAACTCAAAATAAAAAAACCCTTCAAAGTTATATACTTCTTATTGAAGATACACTTTGTTTGGTTTTTTTTTTTTTTTTTTTTTTTTTAATATGAGTTTAAGCATTATTTTAGTATTATTTTAGACTACTCTCTAACATACATCAAAATAAACCAAATCGGAGCCGGACAGTTCGGTACCTTTCCTTGTCAGTTAAAAACCGTTCGTTTTACGTATTTATTGACACCGTTCCATTTACTCCCCAAACTACCCTATTGTGACGTCATTGCGAAAAAAATCCGGTGTCTAGTAATCACCGTTCGAAAACGTTAACGTTTTTAGTCTATGACGTTTTAAAAAGTAAAATTTACATGGAAGTGTTGGCAATGGAACTTATATAACCCCTCTTTTGTTTTAATAAACTAAGGTACCTGGCGCGTTTGTGCCCGCTAGGAGTCGTGGCGTGGATAGTCCATTGTCTTGATGTACGCCACGGCGGCACAGAACTGAGTCCACCAATAGAGTGCGGGGCCTTGGAGGTACGCTACTCCCAGCGAGTTGACGAACTCTATGGTCGACAGGAGGGAGGGGGGGTTCACCTGGAAGGGGGGTTTAAAAAGTTAGATATTTATTACTATGGTTAGGACGTGTGGCATATCGTGGTTCTAGAATCCATGGAGTCATTGTTTCCTAATTATTATAATACATGACACTTTGATTTTGACCTTCAGTATGGTCATATTTCAAAATGAACTAAATACATTTTTAGTTCGGTTATTCCATAACTACTAATATTTGCTTGTTTGTAACACTTCCACAGCAGAGACTCCCCATACCAAAATTCACTTAAATTGGTTAAGCGGTTTAATGAGTAAATTAATTTTGAAATATTAAAATACTGAAGGTCAAAACGTATGTATTAAAAAAAATGGGAAATAGCGACTCCATGGATTCTAGAACCACGATATGCCATCCAAATCCTAACCAAACTAAACTAAAGGTGAAAGTGGATATATGTGATGTTATCTATGAAAAGGGACCTTATTGTCGATGGCGCTTCCGCCATTATTAAAGATCTTTAATAATGGCGGAATGCTCCGATATATAAATACAACGTCGCGTGACGCAGTCCGGCGTAAGCGCCATCGACAATAAGGTCCCTTTAATATCTTTTTGTAGTCGATTGGCCCAAAGCTTAGTTTGGGACTAGATCGATTTGTGCGAGATTTTCCTCCGATATTAATATTTACCAGATTTTCATTACACTCGAATCCCAAAACGAAGTTTAAGGAAAAATCATCGATAATTGAGTTTATCGATATAGGAACGCCCTACCTGTCATAAAATAATGCCCCCTGGATTTCTATATCTGGTACAGGTAGATTCACTAATTCATGACGATGGCATGAATGGAATGAACAAAAGTAATGTCACCTATCACTGTGTGAGCCGTCCTTTGAACCGATGTTCGAATTTCAAACCGAAATCCTGTTATTATTTTACAGGTCGATTCACAAGAGCTGGCACGAATGGATTGAATGAGGGAACGAAAGTATACAAGAGTGTAAAATAATAACAGATTTTCTGTTTGAAATTCTAACATCGGTTCAAAGGACGGCTCACACAGTGATAGGTGACATTACTTTTGTTCATTCCATTTGTGCCAACTCTTGTGAATCGACCTGTAATAGTAGAAGCATTTTTAATTTAATGTGGTGACCAATAGAGTATATATCGTCTTTGAAAAACCTCGTATCTCATATTTCGTGGCGTTCGATTTTAAACTTAAACGTGAAGAGAATTAAGTTCAATCTCATACATCTCGAAATATCAGATACGATTTTTTTCTACAGTAGTAACGATATTTAGAATGCTTAAACTAGCCCATTGCATTTAGCTACTTTCTTTCGCTTTACTAGTATTACCTTGAGAATGATGTAGACGAGGACTGGTGTGAGGTCGTCAGCGGAGGGCGCAGAGCCCTCCGTCAGCCCGAGAACCGACATGACGCACGTGACGCACCGCATGACGCACTGCACCTAAACACCGCAAGACCATTTTGTTAATAAAACAGAACTATAGGTGAAAAACTTAACTAAACAACCTCTTGCAAGTAGTTGTAATACATCTGTATAGACCGTTCCACATTCTATATTTGAAATTTGACGTAAGTTACATATTAGTTTTGTATACAACTACATACCAGAGGTCATTTACAAATGTAGTGAAATATCCTTTCACATCGTATTTTCTCGGAATTGTTCGTATTTGTGATGCTACTTCAGTCTGACTCAGTACCCATCAAGACAACGTGGGGGAACGTCGCATCGCGAGAGTGATAATCGATATAGAGTGTTTAATACCAGGGTATTTTATTGTTAATTAAGATTAAGTTTGTTTTCCGTTCTTTTCAATAGTCATGCCGAAAGCATTAAGACCTGGGAAACGTTTAGATCGACAAGCCTGTTAAATTATTTTCAACATTTATTTATATTTCTTCTTGTTTACCTACACCTAATTTCTATATATTAGATCGTGGTGGTTTTAACATCTCGGTGTGATATACTTCAAACTCGTGGTTTGACATTTGACACTGATAACTAAAGTACTCTATTTATTTAATACAAACATATCACTTAATAATTCAATAATTCGTAGACACGTCGGCATCATTCGGAAGTAGACGTGAGTTCCAAGTTTACACCATGTGAAAGGATTATTCACTTAAGTTTTTCACCTATAGCCTCGTAAGGCCCAATGTGCAATAGGATGTAAATAATCAAGGCAATTTAATTTGAACTGTGTTACAATAAGAATAAGGTTTATTTTCCTATGTTCATAAACCGAAAATGGCATTATTGAACAAACGTAAATGAACTTTATTGCCTTGATGGTAGATTCAAAGTCCCACTGAGAAAAAACTCCCTGTTTTTAGCATGGTAGGCCTTACGAGGTTAAAGATAATAGGGAATATGCATGATTTTTTTTTTCTCAACAAAATATGGAAATACCTTAAGAGATCACCAATAGTGAATTTAAAATTAACCCTTAATTTGGCAAAAATAAAAAAAGTCGGGAATTCAAACCCTTTTTGATTTTGAATCAGAAAAAAAATAAAAACCCAAATCAAACAAAAAATGTGAACCTTATGGTATGTATGGTATACCATACACTGCCAAATTAAGGGTTAAAATCGGCCAAGAAATACGCACGATACAAGCATTTTAAACTGCTAATTAGACAGTGATTAGAGAGAACCGATGCGCACTGTGACATATAAATAGGGCCCGGAATTTTGGGCGCGGCTTTTGACAAGTTGTAGGAAGAGAACACCGCTGTTTATCGTTGTTATCGACAAATCGATAGTTTATTTATTTATTTATGTCTTTATTGAATAAAACCTCAAATTTTCCGATGATATGAACGATACGAGTGTCACTTCTGTTATTGCCTATTTGTCATAATTATACCTAGATATTTTTCTAGCAGAAACACCATGTGGTTAGTGCTTGACATAATTACAATATCGACAAACCTTTTATCGATAACCACGACTTCAACGTAATAGAGGAAAAACTCGTGCATCATATCATTATATAGTTATTTAAAAAAAAACTATGTCCTAAAACTCATTGAAGTACCTACCTTATAAGAACATAGCGAAATCATATCATCAAGGAAAAATTACAATCATAATTATGTCATATGATTCATATAACAACGTGGTGCGTTATAAAATAAAAGAATAATAACAAAACTATCAATTTATTAATATTTCACATACTTCAGTGAAAATCAGTCTATGACATTGAAATGGTACACTTATCGATAACAGGATTGTCGATGTTTTTATTATGTCAAGCACTAACAACACGTCGTTCGTGCTAGGAAAATCTCTACGTATAGTCATAATCTTTCAATACTGTCAAATCGTTTTTGCTCCCGCGATAACTTTTGGGTATTATACCTAAGGGGGTATATACAGTGGTGGTCACATAATTAGGGACACTTGTTTTTTTCCCATACAATTGCCTACAAATATGGCTTTTCAATTTTGACCACCAATCCAAAAGTTCTTAACCAATTATATTTTTAGTTACACTTATCGTTAACTAATAAAGTAAAGTTTAAATGTGTGTACAATTTATCTCTGTTGAGATCGGATCTTTCATTTCATAAGGATTTGAAAAAATAAATATTCGGCGCTCATACAAAGTTGTAGAATTTTGTATGGACCCGTCAGCACTTAGTTTTTAAATCCTTATAAGTTATAAGGTCCGTTTTTAATAGTAGTTCACTGTACATCAGTTTAAACCTTAGTTAATTATGTAAAGTAAAATGTATTTAGCAATAAAATTGGTCGAGAACTTTTTGATTAGTGGTCAAAATTGAAAAGTCATATTTGTAGGCAATAGTATGGGAAAAAAACAAGTGTCCCTAATTATGCGGCCACCACTGTATATAGTGAAAACTTACCTTGTCCCTGGGCGTCCTGTACACCGCGAGTTGCATTAAAAACATTTGCGCGCGCACGAACGGCGCGGCCCAGAGGTGGCGGGGGCTCACACCGGCGCGCGCGGCGCTCGTGCTCGCCGCCAGCCGGCGAATATGTTCGCTGAGGACGCTGCGGACACGGTGTCATTGAGGACGGGTAGTTTTTAAAATTGACGGAATAGCCAAGTTGGTAGTGACCAGAGCTCGGAAAAGGTGAGCTGTTCTGATAGTTTGCATAACATGGACGTAACTTGTCATTTAATGATAGTCGCCCCATTTGTAATTTAATCTATACTGATATTATAAAGAGAAGAGATTTGTATTTTTGTGTGTGTGTATGTTTGTAACGAATAAACTCAAAAACTTCTGGACCGATTTCAAAAATTCTTTCACCATTAGGATGCTACATTAACCCTGAGTAACATGGCTTACTTTTTTGCGCGTACGGAGTCGCGGGCAACAGCTAGTTATTAATAAAATGATTTTATTTAGGCTGCCCTTCTGCTACGTCGCCGTTAAAACGAACACAAGCGAATTAGAATCTGCGGAATGTGATTGGTCGATTTTAACTAATATCCTCGTAAGGCCCGATGTCCTAAATTTAGGACATCTGTCAAAGTGACTTTTGACTTTAATTGACTGACATAAGATTCTTTTTCGAACTAACGAAATTTGACTTGGGCCTTACGAGGATATAAGAGCAAACCTCTTTAGATAATATATCCACATGGACGTAACTTTGGAGTTTTTTAACTTTGATATATGTATACTTCAAAGTCAGTGTCAATCATGTCTTATAAATTCTGAATTGAAAGGATGTTCACAAAAACAACATAACTAAAATTTTTAGTGGATTCGAATTAGTTTAATCATAATGAATTGTTTTGATTTATTTTAATATTTATTTTCAGGGTGTATCAACATTCATATCTCCACATGACATTAGAATAGCTCACCTTTCCGAGCTCAGGATGTGACCCTGGCTAAGCTAGAGGTCCCGGGTTCGATTCCCGGTATGGGTAAAAATTTGTGTGATGAGCGCGAGTATTTGTTTATGAGTCTTGGATGTTGTCTATGTATTTAAGTATTTATTTCTCTATATAAGAATTTATATCGTTATCTAGTACCCATAGTACAAGCCTAGAGCTCAGTTTGGGACTAGGTCAATTGGTGTGTGATCGTCCCTTTATAAACATACATACATAAACTCACGCCTTTGTTCCCAGAGTGGGGTAGGCAGAGCTACATAATTACCAACAACTCTAAAAACTTGTTGATAAATTCTTTAACCACATTTAACACAGTTAGGCTAAGATTTTTACTAGTGTATTAGAGGTTGATTTTTATGTAACTGTATCTTAATGTTCACATTAAAGCATCGATGACCGATACTTTAATATGAACATTAAGATACAGGGCAACCACAGGTACAGGTTACTCACATATTGTAGAAAATTCAAGATAATGTATATAGCTAAAGTTAGGTATGACACTGTACACATAATAGTGCTGTCACGTAACTGTGTTGTTGTTAAGTTATTTATAGTCACTTTTGCATGCATCAAAACAAATCAATTGCATGGTTAATCATCACAGATTACTGAGACTAAGTCACAGATTAGATGATGACTATGTATGTCAGCGCTGCCGTTGCCATAGATAGAATAGAATAGGTCATGTCGGTTTTCTGTGCTTGAACCATGTAAGGCTAAGGGACTGTTGCCCTTTCCGCCATCTGAGGACGGCCATGGAAAAATACTGCGTTTTTTTATTATTTATTATTATTGATTTTTTTTCTAGTTTTTTTTATTCTTTGGCAATCATTTCTTGTATTCAAATAATTATGTGTGTGTAACCTTCCGTGGTTTCGCCTGACGGTTCCAACGGAAGACCAGCGCTGACTTTAATGCCAGCATTACGCTGAGTTGGGACCATTTCGTGGCTACTTCCTTCTTGTACGTGTTAATCTGTTCTTTTTTATGTATGTCACGAATAAGTGATTTTTCTTTCTTTCTTATACGGCATTAAAACACTCGTGTGATTTATAAACACCACACTCGTGTATTAATGCCGCTCATTAAGCACCAGTCATAAACTAGTATTATTTCAGCTACTCACTGGTCTCTCGCGATGTCACCGTCGCCGTTTGGAAACAAGACGTGGAGGTAGAGTCGCGCAAACGCCGCTTGTTCCACTGTCAGTTCCAGAACGTCCAGGAGGTTTGGAGAGGCGCCTGCGCATACAAATAATGGATAGTTTATACTAAATATAATTAGAAAAGGTTGCCGACATGAACATGTAAATAAATACAGATGTAGTGAAATATCCTTTCACATCGTATTTTCTCGGAAATGGTCGTATTTGTCATGCTACTTCAGTCTGACTCAGTACCCATCAAGACAACGTGGGGGAACGTCGCATCGCGAGAGTGGTAATCGATATAGAGTGGTTAATACCAGAGTATTTTATTGTTAATTAAGACTAAGTTGGTTTTCAGTTCTTTTCAATAGTCATGCCGAAAGCAGTAAGACCTGGGAAACGTTTAGATCGACAAGCCTGTGAAATTATTTTCATCATTTATTTATATTTCTTCTTGTTTACCTACACCTAATTTCTATATATTTGATCGTGGTGGTTTTAACATCTCGGTGTGATATACTTCAAACTCGTGGTTTGACATTTGACACTGGTAACTAAAGTACTCTATTTATTTAATACAAACATGTCACTTAATAATTCAATAATTCATAGACACGTCGGCATCATTCGGAAGTAGACGTGAGTTCCGAGTTTTCACGATGTGAAAGGATTATTCACTCGATCTATAGTTTAAGTTGTCATGTGCCACAAAAAGTAGTAATATCTATACTAAAGCAATAGGCCGTATACTGTCTTAAACTAAGAAGAAGAAATCTAAAACGGGACTTCATCGCGTAAAAACATTATACAGGGTGTCCCATAAACCGACATCACCCCGCCTAGGGCTGATAGAGCAGCTAAAAAGCTATCGATTTAACCCCTATGAATGTTCAGAGATTTTTACTAGTTTCGGAAATATAGAGTTTATTTACTGATGTTTTGTAATTTTCCTTTATGTCCTTGGGCCTGTTCCAGAAAGCCACTCTGCAACTCTGCCCTCCACAAATCCCACTCTTCAAATGTATTTCTGTTTCACAAAGCTATTGCAGAGTTGAAGAGGCAGAGTCAAATGCAGAGTGTGGATTTGTGGATTTGCAAAGTATTTCTGTTCCACAAGACAATTTGCAAAGTTGAAGAGGCAGAGTCAAATACAAAGTGTGGATTTGTGGATTTGCAAAGTAGCTATTAGGAACAGAATCTTTGCAGAGTTTGCAACTTACGCAGAGTGTTTTCTGGAACACGTTTGCTCTGCACTTTGCATTATCGTGGATTTGCAAAGTGCAGAGTGCAGAGTTACAGAGTGGCTTTCTGGAACGGGCCCCTTGTCACGAAAAATCCTTAATTTCATGTTTTAATTCATAAGTTTTTCACTGGTATCTTACATAATTAGAATCATTACGAATCAGCGAAGTTTTTAAACCTATTTGACCGTTTCAACATTTTTTTAACAGGAGTAAACAGGGCGGTATAAGTCCTTAGATGCACGAGCTCGAATTGATCGGAGCGGTTTTTCAGCTACACCTACCTTCCCAAGATGGATCCGCCCTGACCTCGGCGGCCATTGTCTTGATGTTGCTCATCAGTCGTTTAGCCTTGTCATCCATTAACTCACCGCCTGAAAATAACAAGTATCTAATAAATATAATTAGGATTTTTGGTGGCAAATCGTTGTTCAATACATAATTGAACATGAATAATGTATGTACACCTTTATTTTTATTCTTAGTGCTGCCACCTGGCAACACCATTATTTCTCTTCTCTCTGGTTTATTTATTAAACAATCGTGGTTCTAGAATCCATGGAGTCGCTATTTCCTATTTAAACCTTCATTTATTATATTTCACAATTTTTTTTTTCATTAAACCGCTAAACCAACTTACAGATGTAGTGAAATATCCTTTTACATCGTATTTTCTCGGAAACGTTCGTATTTGTCATGCTACTTCAGTCTGACTCAGTACCCATCAAGACAACGTGGGGGAACGTCGCATCGCGAGAGTGATAATCGATATAGAGTGGTTAATACCAGAGTATTTTTTTGTTAATCAAGATTAAGTTTGTTTTCAGTTCTTTTTAATAGTCATGCCGAAAGCATTAAGACCTGGGAAACTTTAAGATCGACAAGACTGTGAAATTATTTTCATCATTTATTAATATTTTTTCTTGTTTACCTACACCTAATTTCTATATATTTGATCGTGGTGGTTTTAACATCTCGGTGTGATATACTTCAAACTCGTGGTTTGACATTTGACACTGATAACTAAAGCACTCTATTTATTTAATACAAACATGACACTTAATAATTCAATAATTCATAGACACGTCGGCATTATTCGGAAGTAGACGTGAGTTCCGAGTTTTCACGATGTGAAAGGATTATTCACTAGATCTGTAAATGAATTTCGGTATGGTGGATATCTATATATATATATGGACTGGCGTGGCCTATTGCTAGGCCCGTATGGTATTTTTTTATGGCAAGCAGAAGGCACGCGAGCATTCAGGCCACCTGATGGTAAGTGGGATCTGAGACCCATAGACATTTCATCTCAAAACTGCAATCCTAAGACTTCAAATGCGTTGCCAACCCTGAGGACTAAGATGGAATGCCTCTATGCTAGTAACGTCACCGGTTGTCTTATCCCCACACCGGCACACAGCAATGCGAACACTACTGCTTGGCGGTGGTCATTTCAAGTGGTCGATTTACTGTCATTAGGTACAAAAGTACCTAATGACAGTAAATCGGGTGGGCGGGTATTTTTGCCGGCGAGTATGAACTGACCGTTGATGGCAGCGTGGTTGGCGCCCGCGTACTGGCGCGCCAGCCGGCGCAGCGCGTTGCCCCGCTCGAGCTGCTGCAACACGCGCGCGGAGGCGGCGGCGTGGGCGCACGACACGCACTCGGTGCGGACCTGCGTGATTTGGCTGGCACAAACAAACATAACATATTACAAACAGTATTACTGTGAGGCCACATTTACTGCCACGCCCACACAAGAATAGAAAGGGATGGCTTTATAATCGGGTTCCTATCATTTTCTCGCCTCATTTAGCAAACTTTCTTTTCGCAACCAACTATTGACAAATACATCGTTCATCATTTTATCTTTTTACAACTACAGATTTAATAAATAATTCCTGTGTTCGAATAATAACTTGAAAAGTTATCATTTTATATTTTACAATTTGTCAAATATATTATTTATTATTGATATCAAATAGTCAACTAACGTAAGTCCTACAAACGTTTGGTATATTACTTTGTTTGCACAGATCACCCCCAATAGGTACCGCATAATGCTACTTTTGTTAAACGTCTAAATCACCAAACATGGAGGTAGGCTCGGGATGCGGGGAAAGAGGAAGCGATGACGTGATTGGTTATTTAAAGATCGTCCGATCTTTCACCGAACGAGTAGGGATGGGACATACTTATTGTGATGATATTTCTTATCGATAAAGATTCACCCTCTTATTATTATTAAGAACCTCAGTCATGGTATTTTGGCATTGTGAAACATCAGGATCGGAATGTAAAAAAAGATAATCACAACCAATATCCTTAATTATAAGTCTTACGTTAGTTACGTAACCCAGAATCATTAAAAACTCTCAATATAAATACGTATTTATTAAAATTGGTCCATTAAAATTACACTTGTGTACACAAGTGTAATTTTAATGGACCAATTTCATGACAAATCTGGTAAAGATCTCCGAAATGGATTATTATAGACCGTCGGTCTACCTGCACACAGTGGTTGCGTTCTCTTTATATGGCGGCTGAAAAACGTGTAATCGTTCCCAAAAAATATATATAAGGGAAATGGCTGAATGGTACATCTTATCTTCTTATCTTATTGGTGGGGGTCATAACGATACACTTCGACCCCATGGGATCTTTTGATTATTTACCTCTCTTTATGTTTAGCGCTTAATCCAATAATGCAGCCTCCGTCCCTTCCAGAAAGCGGATAGTGAAGTGCAATCGCAATGGCAGTGGCTTGAAATCGTTCGGTTCTGGGTAGCCCCAACCGAGGACTTTCATTCTTACTCGGGCGAGGGCATCACATTCACACAATAAGTGTTTCATTGTTTCCACCTCTTTGCGACACATTCTACAATCTGTGTTGTAATAAAAGCGCATCTTTGCTAGGAAATGTTTAACCCCAAAGTGCCCAGTAAAAACACCGATGATGGACCGGAGTTTGCTTCTGCTGAGTTTCCAAAGTTTTTTGGTCCAGCTCTGGTCAACTCTTTCTATGAAGAACTTTGCATACCCTCAGCCTATCGTGGTTTTCTTTACCTCGCATTATTGCTTTAAATATCGATATCTGGAGATATGTTTGATTTCCAGTTTTTGTTTCTGTATTCGTTGTCGGAAACTACCAAACACAGCCAGTCTATTTTGAAAGAATTCAGCCCAGTGGTGGCGGCTATTTTTCCTCAATCAGCAATCTCTCACAGAACTAAAAAGTTTGATCGCGGCAAAACAGTGAAACTTCTTACCTAAAAAAATCATGGCGACTGTTTTAGACGTTACTATAGTAACCAATAAAATATTACTATCAATAATATACTTCACAAATATCTTCGAAATCGGAAAAATTATCGACCAAAATTATGGTATTTAGAAACAACGCCGGACGTCACTAGGAAATCAGAAAAGGACAATATATTGGGAGTAAGAAAGACGTTACGAAAACGGCCATTATAACTTGACCATTGTCGGGCAAATATAAAATGTGCTTACCGGTGAAATTGAATGTTATACCTTATTTTTTAAAGTTTTATGTTCTTGATGCCTTTCCACACCATTTCACGGAACATGAAGGCATTTTGAGTAATTTCTCGAATTCTGTAAATTTTTCATGACATGTTTCAAACTCAAACGGGAGGCGTGCGCATAGCTCTCAAACATGGTTGACACTGACAGCGGTCATCGGCGCTATACCGTACATATACTAAATTTTACATATGAGTGGTGAACATCGGCTGCCTAAGCGGTATCTATTGGGAGTGATCTGTGTTTGTTTGTATAGGTTTTATTTTATAAAGCTTTAGTATAAAGTAATTTGTAAAGTTTGGATAGGCTAAGCCACAAAAGGGGGAGAGCAAAGCCAAAAAAAGGGGAGGGAGCAAAGCCTCTCAATTAAAAAGATACCTCAACAACCTCTAGTGCTTAGGTTAGGTTAGATTAGAGTTGTGCCAAGGCGCGAAGCGCCACAAATACGCGGAATAGGAGCTCCGCGAAGCGGATCTCCGTCGACTTTTAATGATGTAAACGTAGAATATCCAAAATACAATTATAGTAAATCCATGATTTTGCCTTACGAATAATTTTATGTAATGAAAAATACATAAATAACAATAAAACATTTGATACATTTATCAATTGTAGTATTTGGTAAATGACTAGTTGACAAACGATAAGTTTTAAATCGAAATATTTCTCGCAACAACATATTTGTGAAATGAATATAGTATATGAAACGTTGATTGTAAAATGAACTGTTGTCAAACAAGTTTCGGTGAAACATTAGTGAACCTTTATAATCATTTATAATACGTTCAAATTAAACCGAATATGGGCAATCAGGGGAAATAATTCGTATAGTTTTGTAAATTGGTACAGTTATATTAGTGGTATCCAGATGAACGTACTAAAAGTCCATAAGGGTGGGGGGTGTTCTGAGGGTGTAAAGGGGGGTTGAAGGTACCTTTTTTCAGAATTTTGCTCATATCTCGAATATCAGTACGAATAACATTATGATTAATTCTAACAAACATTTTTACATACAATTATCTACAAAATTTACTATATTATTTTTACGAGATTTTTAATTTTGATTTGTTGAGGTTGCGCTGGAAAATGCTGATGTCGAAAAAGCCGGTATTTCATGCATTCTAGTATGCTTGGGCTGTTTGGGTTCATCTACAAAACTGTGTACTGTGTACCTGTAGATGTCATAGATGGAGAAGACGATAATAAAGACGAACTGATCTGCTTTCGTGATGTTTTCCGAGACCCCACCTCTCCCCAAAGATTACATGAGATTCGACTCAACCGATCTCGACTCGATCATTACTTATTTATTCAAACGAAACTATAGTATCAACTGTTTGGGAAGTGATACTTTGCGGTACAATTTTCGCCCAATCATTAGTAAAACCGACTAATCTTTCTAACTCACCGCTGTATAGCATCATGCGTGTGTGTTAGAGCGGCGCGACACGACGCTAGGTACTTCGCGTACGGCCTCCTAGCGTCCAAGTCGGCGCGCAGGGCAGCGGCGAGCCGGTCCACGCGCGCGCCCGAGGCCGCCAGGGCGCGAGCCAGCTCGCTCGCGTGCGCGGCCGAAGATTCCGTCCCCGCTGACGCTGCGGCGGCGCGGACCCACTCCACTAGTGATGTACTGGTGCAACGCTGTGAAGAGATTTATAAAGGGCGAAATAGACCAGGTAGAGATAAAAATTTATTGCTGTCTTACTTTAACTTTAATTCTAGAGCTAAGGAGCACAATTTTACTGTCTTTTTGGGGTTCCTTTTTTACCATTTTGGTACGGAAAATGGTAAAAAAGGAACCCTTATGACGAGACTTCGTTGCCTGTCTGTCTGTCTGTCTGTATGTAACAGCAGTTTATCTCAGCAACTACAAATGCTATCAACTTGAAATTTGGCATAGTTATACAACTTGCTTGCCAGCATCTGTTATTAGTAAAAAAAATTTTTTTTTTTTATTAATAATTGAAAAGGGGTCTAGAATGGGGGGTTGAAAAATGAAAGTGGTGTGATTATAGCAAATAGAGTGTCGAATGAATTACCCTCCTCCTTCGGCAAAAAGGCAAGCGTCCTTAATTATGTAGCCACCACTGTAGGTACGGTCACGAGCGTTAATTAGGGCCCCATTTCAAGAAAAATATGCTTGAAGTTGTCAATGTCATTAGAGACGACAAGTCATTTGTAACTTTTAGGAAACTCAACCTTATTGTTGTAGAATGTCAGATTGACTTTGGACCTAAGGTGGGTCCCAAATTTAATCTCATGACTGTACAATTTTTTGAGGGAATAAACTTACATTAGGTACGTATTCGGGAGACAGCAGATCGGGATTCGAGAGAACGAGACGAAGCTTCTTTTTCATACTGTTGAACACTTCGGGATCGTCTAAATCCAATACGCCTTCGCATCTGCAAGGGAACAATAATAGGTCTTTAAAAATTCAAAAAAATCAAAATTCAAAATATTTATTCAGCAAATAGGCCACATGAGGGCTCTCTTACACGCCGGTAATATACAGTGAATCTACCAGCGCTTCGGACAAGACTATCATCGCGGAGAAGAAGCGCCGCAAGAAACTCTAGCAGAAGGTCATTTTTTCAATCATAAAACATACAACAACAATACTTAAAAGTAAATTACATTAAGTAATAATAAGGCAATAAAGTAATAAATAATAAATTCTTAAAACTACCAAAAATTAACTTATTACAAATTTAAGGTCAATAAACCTAAATTGAACAACAAGGCCGGACCCCACAGACAGCACCCGTTCACGAGTATGACGCATATCTCAGCCATCGCCTCCCTCAACCATGTGTTCGGGAAAGTGGCGACCCGATCAACTACGCCGCCGTAAGCAAACCCCTTTGAGCGAGCATGACATGCTCATGCTGCCGGACAACATAAAATGAATATTGTATGAAACAGCTGTCCGGCGAGAAACATCACAGCGTGTTCTCGTTTAAAAGCGTCTTGTACACACAAGAACTAGTAAAGATAAAAATACAAATAGTAAACATAAAATTAAATGCTTAAATACACAGTTTGCTTAAAGGCTATGTTTATCAAGTACAAATATTGTAAATATCCTAGACACTACTTAAAGACATCTTGGTCACCAATGAAGTCATTTACAGTGTAATTTACGGTCTAATTTACCGAAAAACCATTTGCTATAAACTGACATTATACAGGGTGTCCCAGAAACCAACGTCAACCTGCCTAGGGATGATAGAGCAGCAATATCGATTTAACCACTATGTATGTTCAGCGATTTTTACTAGTTTCGGAGATATTGATCATTTTAATCTGAATTTTTGATCAATATCTCCGAAACTAGTTTTATTTAATCCAGCGAAGTTTTTAAACCTATATGCCCGTTTTATTTTTGTATATTTATGAAGTAATAATAAATTTGTTTTTTTCCTAACAAAGTGAAAAACAAACGCTGAAACACCTTGTATGGAGAAAATTTGTAATTATTTAAAAAGTTGATTATAAAAAAAACTTCGCTGATTCTAATTGTGTTAGATACCACTGAAAAACTTATGAATCAAAACAAAATTAATTTAGGAACTTTTTTAAAACGCATTTTGAACAAAATCATGTTTAACCTCGTAATGCCCACCATACTGCAAACAGGCAGTTTTTTGTAAGTGCGACTTTGAATCTACCATCAAGGCAATAAAGTTCAATTACGTTTGTTCGAAAATGCCATTTTCAATTTATGAACAAAGGAAAATAAACTTTATTGCTAGTGCAATACAGTTCAAATTAAAATGCCTTCGTACATCCTATTGCACAACTCTGTCTACCCCACTCTGGAAGTGAAGGAGTGAGTGTATGTGTGTGTGTGTGTGTAGTTAAATAGATTTAAATACCTGTCTAGCTCCGAGTCAGGGACGTCCGAGACGCGGCGCTGCCCGCGGCGTTGCCTGCTCGAGTCGGTGGAGCTTTTCCTCCGGTACTTCGCTAGTATGTCGTCAGAGCTCTCCGCGATAGCGGGTTCGATTCTCGCGCCTTCCTCCAGCCGGGCCTCTTCTTCGGCCAGCTTTATGTCTGTAGTAAAAAAAAACATATGAAGGGTTCACGGAAAAGGCATGTCTAGTCACGATCACGACGATGTTGACGAGGGTCATAACCAATGCTCGGAAAACGCCCGTCATTTTGAAAACACAACCCTGTTCCGTGCAGCAGAGACTTCCATATGATGTTAATAAAAAATATTGTCCGGTATTTTATAGATTTCCTTCCTCCTACGGCCCAGCATACAACGAAATTTGTCAATGGAATATGAATCTATTACGAATGACACAAAGTCAATTTTCCAATTTCATAAAAATAAAAGAAATTCCACTTTACTCTCTTTGCACTAGATCTTTATTTGAATGGCCGTATTTTGTACTAGTTTTAGTACAAGGAACCTCAGGAGGATATTATAATTTATATGTATTCGGCTACAATTCTATAAATCTGGATAAGAAGATATCCAAGATCGTATATTTTTTTTCAATTGGCGGACGTCTTGGAACCATGTTTTATATTATAATTAATTAACGGAAATCGCGTCGGTTTACGAAAACACGTTTCTAAAGTGGCAACGTCTAAGCCTGACAAAGGTTATTAAGGTGAATATTACGTATTTTATCTAACTGCCCAGTAAATAAATAAATATCAGGGGACAATGTCACACCAATTGAGCTAGTCCCAAACTAAGCTCTAGGCTTGTACTATGGGTACTAGACAACGATATAAATACTTATATAGAGAAATATATACTTAAATACATAGAAAACATCCATGACTCGGGAACAAATATTCACGCTCACCACACAAATATCTGCCCTTACCGGGATTTGAACCCAGGACCTCTAGCTTCGTAGGCAGGGTCACTATCAACTAGGCCAGCGCGTCGTCGACAAAGTCATTGAAATCAAGTAAGAGTATGTATATATCTGATGTGATGATATTTGGTTTAAGAGTAGGTAATGTATCGTTAAAAGGGTTAAAATACATGTTAATTTAAAATACATGTGTATTTCGTGTAAACGTGTTAATAAATAAATAATATAAAATGTAATATCTTAACGTGTGGCCTCGTGTGGTTGCCGAGTCAGAATAGGGCCACTCCATGACTTCCCGTGGATGTCGTAAGAGGCGACTAAGGGAATAAAGGCTTGTAGTACTGTTAGGCGATGGGCTTGCAACCCGTCACTAATACGCTGGTAAACATCTTAGCCTAATTGTGCAAATTGTGGTTATAGAATTATCAACAAGTTTTTAGAGATGTTTGTAATTCTGTAGCTCTGCCTACCCCACTCTGGGAACGAAGGCGTGAGATTATGTATGTATGTATGTATAATCTTAACATCATAAGGAAGTCTCTGCTGTACGGAACAGGGTTATGTTTTCAAAATGACGAGCGTATTTCCGAGCCTTGGTCATTTCATTACGCTTTTGGCATCGATCGATCGATCAGACAGCCAGTCAGTTTCTTCTACACTAATAAAATAAAGAGGAAAGATTTGTGTTTTTGTGTTTATAACGCATAAACTCAATAACTTTAACAAAAAGCAAGTTTTCAAAACCCGACCCTTGCTAACCGACTTTAAATCGTTATAAATCCTAAATGATCATTAGAAATGAAAAATGATGAAATAAACCTAAAGATGATTTTTAAATCCCTATTCAATGATACTCCACTTGTCATACCTGGGGGCTGATTTTTGACTTTCGAGCGCTCGAAAGTTTCATTCGGAAGTCAGCAAAATCTGTGAAACCGTATTTTTGAAATTACGAGCGATAGAAAATTTAAAGACGATGGTCCACACCATTCGTTTTCAATTCTACCGCTCATATTTCAAAAAATGGTTTCGAAGATTTTGCTCACTTCCGAGTGGAACTTTCGACCGCTCGAAAGTCAAAAATCGGCCCCCTGGTCGACTTATTTTTTTAAATTTGCACAATATGGCGTCTGGTTGCCGACATATTGAATTTTGATTATTGTCATATCTTCAGTGACACTCACCAGATTCAGACAAATCGATTGACATAAGAATCATCAAAATCGGACAACGGATTTAGTTTTTATAGTGCCACAAAGGAACAAACATACATATATAGGCTGTGAAACACATTACCCTCCTCCTTCGGCAGTCGGGTAAAAACTACTGCACCGATTTCAAAAATTCTTTCACCATTAGTATGCTACATTATCCCTGAGTAACATAGACGGAGTCGCCGGCATCAGCTAGTCTATATCAGGCCATCCGTACCCTGACCAACCAGGGACACAGGACTACTGCATTGGTTAGAAAACGAGATGTTACAAAAACTGGGTACTTACCGTTAGGGTGTTGGTGCGAGCGACCTTTCTGCCGAAACATCTTGATCTTGTGAAGCAAGTTGCCTCCAGAGCGTTTCACGTTGTTTTTCAGATCGTCCAGGTTACCAACCAAGCCGTCCTCGCCTATACGTCGTCTGGAATAACTATGCAATAAAAAAGTCCGTTATAATGAAGACCAATCTGTGTTGCTAGTGGACAATTACATTTCTGTGGCTGAAAAGTTACATTTTAGGATAAAGAGTTTTTTTTTAACTTGAAAATTCTAAATGATATAAGAACTTAGGTCTCCAGTGGTGTCAGATACAACAAATAGCTACGGCAAGATATAATTCCTAAGCACAATGCAAGCCCATATAGGCATAAATCGTCATTAGTTTGAAAAAACCTCGGTTCTCATATTTAGTGACGTACGATTTTAAACTTAAATGTGAAGAGAATTCAGTTCAAAATCATACATCACAAAATATCAGATACGAGCTTTTCTAAAGTAGTAACGATCTATTAACCAATATATGGGCAATAGCCTGAAACCAGGGACCGGAACCGCTTAGCGCGAAAGGGGTTTTTGATATGGTATTTGATAGACTTGTTTTTACAAACCCCAAGTATGCGCTAAGCCTATCGTCGACTTAGTTCAATGAAAGGGCAACCAAACGATACAGTTAATTCGACTAACCGCTAACCCTATCCCAATACCCCATCGTCTGTTACCCTATTCAAACTTAATGGAATGGTTTCAAGCTGGTTTAATCTCTATGCGCAAGAGTGCTTATTATTGCATTACCTAACAACTGATAGGGTAGCGGCGGGTAGTAGCCGCTGAAGCAAGACAGCCAGAATTGACCTAATGCGCAAATAACTTTAACAAAAAGCAAGCTTTCAAAACCCGACTGTTGCTACCCAAATTTAAATAGTTATAAATCCTAAATGATCGTTCAAAATGAAAAATGATGAAAGAAACCTAAAGATGATTTTTAAATCCCTATTCAATGATACTCCACTTGTCATTCTCGGTAGACTTTTTATTTTATTTGCGCATTATGGCGTCTGGTTGCCGCCATATTGAATTTTGATTACTGTCATATCTTCAGTGACACTCACCAGTTTAAGACAAATCGGTTGACATAAGAATCATCAAAATAGGACAACGGGTTTAGTTTTTATAGTGAGACAAAGGAACAAACATACATATATAGGCTGTGAAACACATTACCCTCCTCCTTCGGCGGTCGGGTAAAAACAGAGAGGCGATCAATGGGGTAATACCCAGTCAATGCTAAGTGCTTAAATATTAAACTACCGAACCCCTAATGAACTTGGTAAGCTCTACGGATGCCGTTAACTAATTCAAAGGGGTTCGCCCTCAATCATAGGGTAACCACATCTATTGGGTAACTAAATGATAGGGTTACCCTATCGATAGGGTTAATCAAATGAAGGGGTTTTCCGGTCCCTGCCTGAAACAAATAATTCTATTCTATTATATTTTATTGAAGAGTGCAGCTTGTCTGGGCAGCATTTGGGAAATTGCGTCATATCTTTACGTCGACACTGCCGCAGTGCCTGAAAAGCCGGGTGTTTAACCAATGCGTCCTACCAGTTTTAACCTACGGAGCCGAAACGTGGAACATGACAGTCAAGTTGGCCACCAACTGCATGTCACTCAGCGTGCTATGGAAAGGTCTACGAGGGTTGATCCGTACGCACCACCCCTGACCTCTTTGCTGTTACTTGGTTATTAAAACCTTTTTGCTGTAGGTTCATAGACATTTAGAGGTTATTATAAAAAAAATAAAAAATAAAAATGTCAAACTATTATCGAGCTACAGCTTACTGAAATTGTTGAATTGCGATTTTTTATGAAAATGGATCCTGTTGAGCAGAGGGCGGTAATAAAATATCTACAAAAAAAGGGTATGACACCAACTCAAATCCATCGAGATATTGTGGCAACTGTAGGGGAGTGTGCAGTATCCTATGACATAGTCAAACGTTTTTGTCGAGAGTTTAAGTGCGGAAGATCAAGTTGTGAAAACCAACATGGCGGTGGACCACCTGTAACGGTCACTACAGACGAAAACATTAAAAAAGTTCACGATATTGTGTTACAAGACCGGCGAATACGTATCAGGCAAATTGTTGAAGAGACTGGCTTGTCATATCATGTAGTGCAACAGATACTTACTAAAGAATTGGGCATGAATAAGATCAGTGCAAGATGGGTGCCACAAATGTTAACCATTGATCAGAAAAGGCATAGAGTATTGATTTGCGAGCGTCTGTTGGACATGTATCAATCAAATAAAGATAATTTTCTCCATAGATACATAACCATGGACGAGTCTTGGGTACATCACTATGATCCCGAAACTAAAGTTCAAAGTAAACAGTGGAAACACAGTGGTTCTCCGCCACCACGTAAATTTAAAGTGGCATCGTCTGCTGGAAAGGTTATGTTGTCTGTATTCTGGGATGCTCAAGGGATAATCCTGACTGACTATTTAAAAAAGGGAGAGACTATTACAGGGGCCTATTATGCAAACCTTATTCTAAAATTGCGAGAGGCTATTAAAGAGAAACGCCGGGGTAAGTTAACAAGTGGCGTACTCTACCACCAAGACAATGCTCCCAGCCATACCTCCTGTGTTGCTAAGGCTGCCATACACCAAGCAGGCTTTGAATTGGTTGAGCACCCACCGTATTCGCCGGACTTGGCCCCCAGCGACTGCAGGCTATTCCCAAAATTAAAGGAATTTTTAAGAGGAAAAAAATTTTTGGACAATCAAGAGGTGATATCTGTTGTGGAGGAGTGGTTTTCAGAGGTCGGACAAAATTTTTTTCAGGAGGCTATTGAAATGCTGGAGCACAGATGGAATAAGTGTATTAGTGTACAGGGAGACTACGTAGAAAAATAAAATATAAATCTTGAATGTAGTTTCATTGTAAGTTGGTTAGGGGTGGAGCATAGGGATCAACCCTCGTATGTTGGGGATCTCATTAAGGGATAAGATCCGGAACGAGGTCATACGACATAAGACCAAGGTGACTGATATTGTCCAAACATGTAGCAAGCTGAAGTGGCAGTGCGCCGGCCATGTCTGTCGCAGAACCGACGAGAGGAGGAGCAGGAAGGTTCTCGAATGGAGACCACGCTTAGGCAAACGTAGTGTAGGACGCCCCCCGGCTAGATGGACCGATGACCTGAAGAAGGCAGCTGGCAGTGACTGGATGCAAAGGGCGGGAGATCGCGCGCTGTGGCGCTCCTTGGGGGAGGCCTATGTACAGCAGTGGACTGCAACAGGCTGATATGAATATTTTATTAACCGACTTCAAAAAAGGAGGAGGTTTTCAATTCGTCGGTTTTTTTTTAATGTATGTTCCCCGATTACTCGAAGAACACTGAACCGATTTGAATAATTTTTTCGTTGTTTGAATGGGTATACTTTCTAGTTGGTCCCATTTTCAACACGTCAGGATCTGATGATGGAATCTTGGAGAAATCAAGAGAACTCCTCAAATACTATAGGCACACCTATAGCGATTTTGGTATTTTTCACTGTAACTCGTGCATTTGCTTTTGAAAAGTACTATATGGTGAAGTGGAACTGATGATGAAGACCACAGATGGCCACCGGAACTCCTTAACGGTACCTATTTCAAGGGTGGCGACAAGATATTTCGATTAAGGTAGTTGAGCGACTATGACGAAGAACATTTAGGTTTAAATATGACTATGACATTCCCGCGGCGTTGTCTGCGGCGAGCTTGAAATGTTCTATAGTTTCTCATTAATATTTAGAAGTGGAGCTACGTAACAGCATAAATAGGATCACTAAAAAGTATAAAATAAAATAAATGTTTACAAAAAACAAAAACCCGCCTTCAAAAATGCAAAAAATAACTTCTTTTAAAATGGTAGGTCAGTCCAACTGAATTCGGCGTCCCACAATATTTTAAACCAAAAGCCGAATGCAGTTGGACTGACCTACCATTTTAAAAGAAGTTATTTTTTGCATTTTTGAAGGCGGGTTTTTGATTTTTTAATTACCTTTGAGTTTTCTCCGCCGTGGCATCAAAACTGATACTCTTCGGTATCGCCCCAGTGGAGACCACTTTCACAGGCGGAGGGCTGACCCTCCTCTCAGTCACAATCTCCGAATTAATATCCTGGCTGGAACTTTTATCAGACATAGACGTTTCGCTATTAACCGACAACGTACTAAGCGACATGTTAGACGTTTTCTTTTCTATTCTCGAAGATGAAATACTGACGACGCTCGTTCGCATTTCCGATTTGACGATTCGCGACGTAATGTTGTTGACCAAGTTGGCTGATGATGAGATGGTGGCGGAAGACATTCGGGTCATTAGGTCGGTTATTGACGAGCGTGCTTCGTCGTTTCTGTCGGTGTCTATCCCGGAGTCGAAGCGGCGGTCGTATTGGGAGACAGAGAGGGCGTTGAAGGAGCTCTCGCTTGAGTTCAGTGACCTGTGGGAGAGTAATTTGCTGAATAAAACAATTGGTAGTTTGTAACAAGACGATTAGTACATCAACTAAGATGTACGTTGAATACTATAGAACTTGCTGCTGTTACTATAAGCTTTGGTTGATATAACTAATATCATAACTAGGGTTAAGATTTTGGTGGCATATCGTTGTTCTAGAATCCATGGAGTCGCTATTTCCTAATTATTATAATACTAGCTGTTACCCGCGACTTCGTCCGCGCAGAAAAATAAAACATAGCCTATGTTCATCAGGGATAATGTTTGATTCTAATGGTGAAATAATTTTTCAAATCGGTCCAATAGTTTCGAAGTCTATTCAATTAAAAAAAACCAACAAACAAACAAACAATCAAATCTTTCCTCTTTATAATATTAGTGTAGACATGACACATATTTCAAATTGAACTAAATACATTTTTAGTTCGGTTATTCCATACCTAGTAATATTTGCTTGTATGTAACGCTTTCACAGAAGAAATATCCTCCATACCAAAATTCATTTAAATTGGTTTAGCGGTATAATGAAAAAATGATTTTTGAAATATTACAATACTGAAGGTCAAAATCAAAGTGGTATGTATAATAATTAGGAAATAGCGACTCCATGGATTCCAGAACCACGATTAAGTCCTAACTCTACAGTAGCGGCATCGAGTGATGGCACTTTTGAAGTTTGCTCGCTCATGAAGTTCCCTAAATATTGACAGCAAGTATAAAGGAACAGATGTCAAACTTCACTGTTGCAGGTACCGGAATAGTGATGTACTGCTGGCGCTGTAATTTATCGAAACGCATTTAGTAACTAGCTTCATCTTGAGGTTGTTTTTATTTGCTCGCACTCTAGCGACCATCGTTTTAATCATAACTAACAAAAAACATCTCAAAAAACACTTCGCGTGATGATAACAAAGGACCACTGACTGGTACAACAACGTATTACAATGAAGTCACTGCACTTTCACGTCACCGCCGCTGGCAAACTCGGGTCCTAGCTCTGAGTTAACGTGGTTTAATGATTATTTATTCACTCATTTATCAATAATTTAACATTTTGTATATTTTGACACAATATTTCAAATTTCGGACAATGTCCTTCTTCTAGCCACACAGTTTATTTCGAGAGTTTGATCTACATTTTATGGCCTTTTATTTTTACGCGTTATTTCTCTAATAAACTTTTTAAAAATATACTACTCGCACTTAACTGTTTCACAACAATAACCTCGTAAGGCCCACCATACTACAAACAGGTAGTTTTTTGTGAGTGCGACTTTGAATCTACCATCAAGGCAATAAAGTTCAATTACGTTTGTTCGATAATGCCATTTTCAGTGTATGAATATAGGAAAATAAACCTATTCCCATTGGAACACAGTTCAAATTAAATTGTTTTGATTATGTACATCGTATTGCACACCTTAGGGCCTTACGAGGCTATTTGTCACCTATCAAAAGTGCCATCACATTCGCATTTTAATAAGATAAGATAAGTACACTGCCCTCCTAAGCAAAAATGCAATAACTAAATTCAATAGCCAAAGCAGATTCAACTCTCTTCTGTTTGTAACTAGGTTGCAATTTCTACAGATGTTTTGTTTGAGATAACGCCATTATGCTTAGTAGGGCAGTACAGTACCGCAACGAAAATGATACTCTAGTGCACTGTCATAATAAACTTCAAACTGAACTTCAAATGACAAGTATGAAAATAAAAATGGAAGTCAAAATGACAAGGTTCTAAGTATGCTCAACATTTTTATTCGGTGACTGTACATCTTGTATATCGACACACAATCCATACCTGTCCATCATATCATTTTCTTCGTACGTCTTAGATGTGGACGGCATGTCGTACTTCGACGTGGAGGGGAAGGGGCGATCAGGGGAGTGGTGTGGGGGCGGGAACGAGTCGTCCACCCATTGGCTGGTCGCGTCCGATTGACTATTCTTGGTGCCTTCCAATGTCGATTCTGATTGGCTGTTATTGCTGTAGATAATAAATAAATATTATTATTAATCTCTAGGCTTGTACTATGGGATCTATATAGAAACCGATAACACATAGAAAACATCTAAGACTTAGACAAAACATTCGCGCTTCGCCCCCGATTTCAAATCCGATACCGCTAGCTTTGTAGGCAGGGTCACTACTAATCAGGCTTACCGCGACACATACAGAGACAAATTATGATTACTATAAATATCTTAGCTTAGAATAGAATAGAATAGAATAGAAAAGCTTTATTCGGTGCTAAAATAAAATAAAAATGTACATAACCTCGTAAGGCCCACCATACTACAAACAGGGAGTTTTTTGTGAATGGGACTTTGAATCTACCATCAACGCAATAAAGTTCAATTACGTTTGTTCGATAATGACATTTTCAGTTTATGAACATAAAAAGATAAAAAGATAAAAGAAATTTATTCAGTAAGTAGGCCGCACGGGCACTTTTACACGTCAAGAATCTACCAGCGCTTCCCAAGAGAAGACCACTGCCGAGAAGAAACGCCGCAAGAAACTCAGCAGTCAGTCATTTTTTAAACATATTTCTTATTACAATGGTACTACTTAGTCTAGCATTATATAAAGCTATAAATATTAAATTAAATATAGTATTAAATAACATGCGTAGTTCAGCAGGAAAACATGCCATATAGGAAAATAAACCTTATTCACATTGCAACACAGTTCAAATTATATTGCCTTGATTATGTATATTCTATTGCACACTGGGCCTTACGAGGATAAACAACAGCAAAACATAAAAAAGTAGAGTAGGTAACACAAACTTAGAGATCTTAATCTAAAATTAACACCGAAAAGGTTGCCACTCAGCATGGTGTCAGGCTTACGAGCCTTGACGCTGGTTTTCAGGGCCGCCGGGTTGAAGAGAGAGAAGTGTGTGTGTGTGTGTGTGTGTGTGTGTGTGTGTGTGTGTGTGTGTGTGTGTGTGTGTGTGTGTGTGTGTGTGTGTGTGTGTGTGTGTGTGTGTGTGTGTGTGTGTGTGTGTGTGTGTGTGTGTGTGTTTGGAGTGCGTGCACGCGTGTGAATACGTATGTTTATATTATTAATGATTAAATAAATAATTTAACATTTATAATTTGAATGACAAAAAATAATAATGCCCAAGTTATGAATACAGACGTCTGTTAAGTGTAGGTCAATAGGATATTTAGTAAATATTGTTTCATTTTATGTTTTAAGTTATTAATATATATAAGACGAACATACACAGAGGTGCTTTAATATAAAATAAAACGATGTGAAAGCGACAGTGCAATTCAGACACGCTGTAGCTGCTATGTATTGGATAATTGTAGGCCAATCAGATACTCTTTGAGGTTGTACTTGAAAGAGATCAAAGACTTAGCGTTTCTGATTGGCGGTGGAAGATTATTCCAACACTTCGTGGCAGCATAGCGAAAGCTGCTACGAAAAGCAGCTGTTTTGTGTCGTGGGCAAATCAAACGTGGCGCACCCCGAACTCCTGAATTAGGGAACTTGAGCTTTTCGAAGAGGTACGATGGTTCACCCTTGTCTATAACTCCAAATAGCAATGTAGCTAGGTGAGAGGAACGCCGCGCTGACATGTTTAAAAGCTTACTATTGTTCAGAAATGGTGTGATATGGGAGCGCCTAGGAACATCAAAACAATAGCGCACGCAAGCGTTTTGAACACGCTGCACCATCTTGCTCGTACGAGCTAATAGACGACCACCAAAGACAGCATCGGCGTAACTTAATTTTGAAAGAATCAGGGAATCACATAATTTAATACGCAGGTCAACACTTATGTGGTTGCGCACTTGATATAATACCTTAAGCCTATAAAAGCAATTACGGACAAGTTCTGACACGTTTCCCTCAAAACGTAGCCTGCTATCCATCAGGAGGCCGAGATTGCGAGACTCAGAAACGATCTCCAGATGATCATCCATTATAGAAACGTGCGGATCACAAAGGTAATGTCGCGTATTTGTTTTTTGGAACCAAAGAGAAGTAATTTTGACATACTAGCATTGAGAACCAAGTTATTTTTATCCTCGTAAGGCCCACCATACTACAAACAGGGAGTTTTTTGTGAGTGGGACTTTGAATCTACCATCAAGGCAATAAAGTTCAATTACGTTTGTTCGCTAATGACATTTTCAGTTTATCAAGATAGGAAAATAAACATTATTACCATTGTAACACAGTTCAAATTAAATTGCCTTGATCATGTACGTTCTATTGCACACTGGGCCTTACGAGGTTATTGCACCAATCAGCTACGTTACGCAGATCAATGTTAAGTTTACTCACTGCAGAGGTTGTTTCCGCTGGCTTAAAAGATAAATATAATTGAAGGTCGTCTGCATACAAATGGTAATTACAATTAGAAATACTATTTATTATGTCACTACTGTAAAGAATAAAGATAAGCGGCCCCAAAATTGACCCCTGTGGGACTCCTCTATTTATCGGCATAGTATTCGAGGTCAATACTGTGCCAGTCTCATTACAAACCTCTACGAACTTCCGGCCGACGAGATAGCTTGAGAACCAATTCACTGTTCGCGCGTCAAACCCGTAGTATAAAAGTTTGGCTAGCAACATTGTCGTATTATTTGTGTCGAAAGCCCGTGAAAAATCCAACAAGACTAATAAGGTGCCCTCACCAATATCCTGAGCAGCCAGAATCTCATCCACTACGTCGAGCAAGGCAGTCATAGTACTACGAGATTTCCTAAAGCCTGATTGTTTTTTAGGCAACAGGTTATGGTTTTCCAAATACTTTGTGAGCTGGAGACAAACGACTTTTTCTATAATTTTGGAAAGAAAAGCCAGGATGCTAATGGGGCGCAGATCTTTAAAGGTTCTAGGATAATGAACTTTGGGAATCGGTTTAACTTTGGCAGTTTTCCAGAGCTCAGGGAACTCTCCAGTTAATATAGACTTGTTGACAATTTTTGTGATTATTGACAACGTGTGCGGCAATGTTAAAATAATCATGTTAAGGGTAATGCCGTCAGATCCCTGGGCGTTGCTTGAAATAGATTTAATAATATTAAAGACAGCAATTTCATCAACCGGTTCAAGAGAAAACACTGCAGTGCCAACTCGCTCCGCCCTGTACCTAGCTAAAAGGGAATTATCAACCTGACCATCTCCGGGCAGATTGAGAAAGTGTTCATTGATATTGTTAGGGTTGCTTAAATGCGACGGCAGATCCAATTCTTTACATTTAAAATCAACGACATCTTTCTTAATATTCTTCCAGAGGACACGCGAGTTTTTTAAATTATATCTTAAACGAATAATACTTTTACGCCGATGGGATAAGGCTTCTAATTTTCTACTAAGAGTGAAAGAGATAGCATGATTAAAAATAGACAGCGATATTGAGAACCTTTAAGGACGCATTATGGAAAGGTCGGACACGGGGACTATAAAAAGGCGTACCAGTTGCGGGTACCTTCAGTCTTTACTTGTAAAGCGAACAGTGCGAACAACTGCGACACGAACGATCATCTAAAATTCTAAATATTCGAAGTTTATTGTGTTTTTAACGGTTTAAGTGAGTGCGTTAATAAAGTCTACTTTTGACTAACCTAACCTAACCTAATCCCACGTACGGTCGGCCGAGAAAGTGGTCTACCAGTTTTGACAAAAGTTTCTGTGAGATCTAATTATCGCTAAGGTTGACACTTGTCAGTGTCATAATATTATTGCAAGGGAAAATGGAACTTGTTGTATCATGACGTGCAAATGAACTTCAACCGTAGAGTGGTAGACCAAATTTTTGGCCGACTGTACGTAACAATACATGAAGATTAAAAACAAGTAATTTTACCCATTGGAAGGCGCGTAGTCGAACACATCGTTGGTCGGGGCCGGCGCCGCCGCCCCCGGGCTCTCGGGCGCCGATGTCGCGTAGCACGTCATCACCTGTAACAAACATCGCAAGTGTAAGGCACGTTTGTGAACGGAAATTTAACCTCTTAATGCCCACCATACTACAAACAGGGAGTTTTTTGCCAGTGTGACTTTGAATCTACTATCAAGGCAATGAAGTTCAATTACGTTTGTTAGATAATGCCATTTTCAGTTTATGAACATAGGAAAATAAACCTTATATTAATTGCAACACAGTTCAAATTTAATTGTCTTGATTACGTACATCCTATTGCACACTGGGCCTTACGAAGTTAGAGGCCGAATGCGAAATTCCACTTTGTTTAACAATTGTAATAGTTTACAATTAGGCCGCGTTAATTGTGAAGTTAACAATATAATAACGATAGGGGTAAAGACTGTTGAATAGAGGCCAAAGACAGGGAATGTCTTATCAAGTACTAGACGTTTTTCGATGGATTCATTAAGATAAAGAGCCTGCTTTTACAAGTTGTAAGTTTTTATTTCCCTTATTATTTTTTACAACTTTGTCGGTGTAATTTGAATGTTTAACTATGCCAAATTACAGCTTTGTAGTACCATAAGAATAAATACTATTAGAAGGGTAACTTCATCCCCACCACTCGCGCTCACGCGAGGCCTGTCAACAGTCCAGAGGGCTCAGACCAGATGCACTACGCTAACTAGCGTTTCTATTCGATTCGTTTTTAAACCAATCGCGACACTGGAAGATGACGTGATACGAAAAGTCACGTGGTCTACCAGTGACGCGATTGGTTTAAAAACGAATCAAATAGAAAGGTTAGTTAGCGTAGTGCATCTTGTCTGAGCCTACAGGACTACTTACCGCACCAAACACTAGCGGGTTGCCAGGCACCCGGAATCGGCGTTTGGAGTAAACGTGCAACAATATTTCAAATGAAGCTCTCAAAGGCGCCACTGTCTACGCAAACTGTGGTTTTACCATACGAAATATTTAGTTCCGTATTTGACCACGCGCTCCACGATAATAATTGTAGGACGATATCAACGAAGTGTGAATCTTGATTTATTATTTGTAACATAAACACATTAAGTAAAGAGCGTTAAAATGAAAGAATTAAAAAAATACATTATTTACCTATGCACTTTATGTGTTATCCAATATTAATCGTTATTAAGTACGTCTAAGATAGTATTTCAGTGGTTACGTTATAAAAGAAGGAGTTGCTAAATTAATTAATAAAATGCACGAATACGTCCTACATAATATATAAATTAGTTTTATTGCCTTTGCGTTTGTTCTTAAAACTTTATATCTGATTTAATTGTAATAAAAGTACTAAAATTTTAACATAGACTAGTTAGCGCAAACTTGTGCCGCTGTCATCCGCTGTCACACTCATTACGTCAGTGGAACTATATTGGAAAGTCTTACGGATTTGAAATTTTACGGACATTTTAGTTCGATTAAGTATATTTTATTTTATCGTATTATTTTACAGGTAAATAAACTAATTCTACGCGAACGAGGTTGCGGGCTCAGTTAGTATTATATACTTGTGACAACCCTAATTTTGAGACAGGCGAGAGAGGGGTAAGGCGGGGCGTGGGGCGCTGTAGGTAATTATTTGACGGCTTTGCTGTCAAATCCATACAACGACGCCAAAGATGCCCTTCTAATAGTATTTATTCTTATGGTAGTACCAAGAGTCTCCGAGTTAAACCGGGGGAGACGGACATGGCGAAACTATGAGGTTTCCTCGTCGACTACGGGACCTTGATAAGTACAGTCAGCGGCAAAATATTGTCTCTTTTTTGTCAAGATACTTCTGTTGAGGACTCCCATACAGACGCACACACAGACCCCCACATGCATATACAGTGATCAGATTCAAGATGTATTAAATAAAATAAATGTTTAAAAAAACAAAAAACCGCCTTCAAAAAGCAAAAAATAACTTCTTTAAAATGGTAGGTAAATAGGTCAGTCCAACTGAAGTCTGCTTTTGGTTAAAATATTGTTGGACGCCGACTTCAGTTGGACTGACCTATTTACCTACCATTTTAAAGAAGTTATTTTTTGCTTTTTGAAGGCGGTTTTTTGTTTTTTTAAACATTTATTTTATTTTATACTTTTTAGTGATCCTATTTATGCTGTTACGTAGCTCCACTTCTAAATATTAATAAGAAACTATAAAACATTTCAAGCTCGCCGCAGACAACGCCGCGGGAATGTCATAGTCATATTTAAACCTAAATGTGCTTCGTCATAGTCGCTCAACTTCCTTTATCGAAATATCTTATCGCCACCCTTGAAATAGGTACCGTTAAGGAGTTCCGGTGGCCATCTGTGGTCTTCATCATCAGTTCCACTTCACCATATAGTACTTTTCAAAAGCAAATGCATGAGTTACAGTGAAAAATACCAAAATCGCTATAGGTGTGCCTATAATATTTGAGGAGTTCTCTTGATTTCTCCATGATCCCATCATCAGATCCTGACGTGGTGACAATGGGACCAACTAGAAAGTATACCCAGTCGAACAACGAAAAAATTTTTCAAATCGGTCCAGTGGTCTTCGAGTAACCGGGGAACATACATAAAAAAAAAAAAAAAAAAAATATCCCGACCAATTGAGAACCTCCTCCTTTTTTTGAAGTCGGTTAATAAGAGCCTAATCTACCTGAAAGCGACGTACAGATGTAGTGAAACATCCTTTCACATCGTATTTTCTCGGAAACGTTCGTATTTGTCATTCTACTTCAGTCTGACTCAGTACCCATCAAGACAACGTGGGGGAACGTCGCATCGCGAGAGTGATAATCAGAGTGGTTAATACCAGAGTATTTTTTTGTTAATTAAGATTAAGTTTGTTTCCAGTTCTTTTTAATAGTCATGCCGAAAGCATTCACCTGGGAAACTTTTAGATCGACAAGCCTGTGAAATTATTTTCAACAATTAATTATATTTCTTTTTGTTAACCGTCACCTATTCTCTATATAATTTGATCGTGGTGGTTTAAGCATCTCAGTGTGACATACTCCAAACTCGTGGTTTGACATTTGACACTGATAACTGAAGTACTCTATTTATTTAATACAAACATGTAAGGTCCGACCGAGACCGCTTTTTTAATCTCGGCCGAGACCGAGACCGAGAACGAGAATAAAATAAATTCTCGGCCGAGACCGAGACCGACACCGAGACACGGAAAAAGGGGTATTTTTTATATATTTGCGTTTTTTTAACTATAAAAAAAACCCGTTAATAATGAAAAAAAGGTTTTATTATGGTTTTAACAAACTTAATACTCAAAATTGAAAAGAGCAATACTTATTGTACGACAAAACAAAGCATTTTTTTGGCATTGTACACTGTCAAAAAAATAACGATTGCCGCGGTGTCTCGGCCGCGGCTGAGAATCTCGGCCGTTTTGGGCCGAGACCGAGACCGAGATCTCGGCACGATTTTTGGCCGAGATTTGCCGAGACCGAGATCTCGGTCGGACCTTACAAACATGTCACTTAATAATTCAATAACTCATAGACACGTCGGCATCATTCGGAAGTAGACGTGAGTTCCGAGTTTTCACGATGTGAAAGGTTTATTCACTAGATCTGTAAATGCATGAAGAGGTTGATGAATGTAGAGGAAGCGAAAGTTGTATGTTAAGACCGGTGCACCTGGCGTTCCATAGTTCCGTTCTCTGCCTATCAGAAGACAGGCGTGAAGGTATGTATAGCATGTGTCAATTGAAATTGCCAAAGATGTAAACAAATTAGTACTGTTTGACACATAACCTCAAATATTCATCAAGCGTGTTTTCATTTAACATAACGTATAATTAATACTTATTTAATTTTAAACTTAATTTGAAAGGACTATTAAAAATATATACAATAAAATATACCTAAAATTAACTTAAAACTGCACTAATCTAATAAACCGCTGCCAGTGGGCTTCGTTCCCAAAATGCTGGCAGCATTGCCACGTTGAATGGCAATGCTTAATCTTTGTGCCAAATAAAGGCCAGCATTTTGGTCACGAGATGTGTCGACCAGGCGCTTGGAAAGATCTTATGAGCTCCTGGTCCCCACGGTCCTAAAGTTTCGACCCCAAAAGGCTCAAATACGTAGCTTCTATCGAGCTGACTGTACTTGCGCCTTTTCAGGGTCTCCGCTGATTCTGCCGCGGATCCAGCCTTAATTCTCGATCCGGGAAGGTGTGATTAATTTATTTATTTTTAATAGTCCTAAATATTTAGTTATAGGTACACATCAATAAATTTGATTTGTATTTATTGTTTTATAAATGTGTCATGTAAATATTATCTTTACCAATAAATTATCTTATATTTAACCCTTTAGCGGTCATCGGTCATAAATTTGACCACCATAATAAAATTAAAATGAGTGTTATGAATTAATAATGTAGTTCTATTTTCGAAAACTGTGACAGGAGTCAATAGCCGTTAAAGGGTTAAAAGGAAAGATCAAGGGTATAAATCATAGCTAAGACCTCACTTGATCTTTAAAAGCACGTGATTATTCAGTAATAATGGTAAATTGGTTCGTTTGGTTGTGTTTACATCTTTTCCGATTTCAGTTGGCACAGACTATAGAATAGAATAGAATAGAATATAATAACGTTTATTGTTTAACTGTGTACAGAGATGTTAACAAATATATAATTAGAACCAACAGTTTATCCATCACGGACATACAATCTTTAGTTACTTATGACTAAAATAGAATTTACTAATTCATGCACAATTTATTACCTATTATAAAACTCATTCATATCGTAGAAGACTCGATCAATGAGCCAACCCCTTAGGGTGGTTTTGAATTGTTTACCTTCAACTGATTTTATTTCAATAGGTAGGTTATTAAAGACCCGCATTGCGGCAATGAAAGCACTCTTATACATAAGTTTATTGTGGACCTTGGGAATACGATAATTAAATTTGTACTGAGTGCGCAAATTGTGACTAAGCGATGTCATCTTTGTGAAGTACTCTCCATTATGCTTTACAAAAAGGCAAAGCTCAAGTATGTAAATCCCAGTAAGCGTCAGGAGCTTCCTTTCCTTGAATACATTTCTGAGTGAGTGACGGCAGTGCAAATGGTACATGGTGCGTAGACACCTTTTTTGCAATCTAAATGTAGTTAGGACATCAGCAGAGTCACCCCAATAAATAATACCATACGTGAGAAGTGAATATACATTTTCTCAAACATGCTCGGAAATAACGGTTTCCCTATTGAAACACATGAACGGAAAGTGCCTCTTTTTACTCCTAGGAGTAAAAAAACCATATGAAAACACTTTCCGTCCATGTCCATATTGTTTTTTCAAAAGTGCTCTCTATTGCGTATAAAATCGAAAGGACCATGAAAAAAAGCACTCTTGATTATATCCTCTGAGCAAGTCTCAGAGAGTATGGATAGGGCATAACACGCCTTTGCAATTTTATTGTTTAATTCTATAATTATTTAATTATGTATGTATGTGTATGTGGAGGACTTACAGGGTATCCATTGACCAGTATGCTCTTCCTGTTCTCGGGGTAGACGCGCGGGGGCGAGCGCGGGCGCGGCGCGGCCGAGCTCAAGTCCAGCTCAGCGCCGCGACAGAGCTGAGCAGTAGCGCTCAGGTAGCCGCCACCAGACCTGAAGACAACGTACGAATATCGCCACGCCATCCAAGTACAGGTCGAGTCGAGTCGGACTCGCGCACCGAGGATTCCGTATTTAACATAATATGCTTGGTACCCGAAAAGAAAATACTAATTTCTCATGTACTTTATTTTCTATACAATAAGGTCAATTTTGACTAGCCTACATCTTAATACAGTTTTTCAAAGTGTTTTTTTATTTTTCGTAAATTGTAAACAATTAACACTTTATTTTATTTTTCAAGATTTATTCAGATTTTTTTATTAATAAACTTCGGAGATAAGGGTGGAGGAAGTTTTGTACATTTTTGGCTATAAATCAAAAAGTACATTACAGAAAATTATTTTTTATACGAAAAACAGACGCGGGCAAGCAATTGTACAACTATGCCAAATTTCAAGTTGATAGCATTTGTAGTTGCTGAGAAAACCTGCTGTGACAGACACACAGACAGACAGATAAGGGTTCCGTTTTTACCATTTTGGTACGGCACCCTAAAAACCAGCTTGGTCCCAACGATAATTCATCCCTGCTTAGGAAAAAAGGCACATCTGCTATATGAATTGTATTGCAATCCCAACCTTATTATAACCCTTGAGAGTTTAATATACTTCTATGAATTAATTGCACTTGTGTATCTCCGTATGAGGGCAGAATTATGCTCGCGAATTGATTCTGCTCCGAGCGAGGTTTTACGAAGAATCTGGTTTAGAACTTTTAATTAACCGGTATTTTTCGAACAGTTCTCAAGCAGACGTTGGACGTCTGCTGTTGCCGTCTGCGGTCGGCTGCGGAATAACACCTTTAGAATTATGAAACCGCGAATACTTTGGGATCGGAATAGCTGTCAATTCATATGCACTTTGACGTACAGTAGCGGCATCGAGTGATGGCACTTTTGACGTTTGCTCGCTCATGAAGTTCCCTAAATATTGACAGCAAGTATAAAGGAACAGATGTCAATCATCATTCTTGCAGGTACCGGAATAGTGATGTACTGCTGGCGCTGTAATTTACCGAAACGCATTTCGTAACTAGCTTCATCTTGAGGTTGTTTTTATTTGCTCGCACTCTAGCGTTCATCGTTAAATCATAACTAAGAAAAAACATCTCAAAAAAACAATTCGCGCGATGATAACAAAGGACCGCTGACTGGTACAACTACGTATGACGATGAAGTCACTGCACTTTCACGTCACCGCCGCTGGCAAACTCGCGTCCTAGCTCTGAGTTAACGTGGTTTAATGATTATTTATTCACTCATTTATCAATAATTTCACATTTTGTATATTTTGACTCAACGGTTGGGGTTGACCTATTCTGTTGTTCTCTGAATGAATTCACAAAAATAACTTTGTATATTTTATCCTACCATTACTTGGAGGATTAGTAGTAAGTAGTGTGATATTGAATCCACACTGTCGAATTAGGTTAGCCTGTAAGGATAGTTGTGTGTACGTAAATAAATAAATAAATAAATAATAAATAAATATTTTAAATTTCTGACAATGGCGTCTTCTTCTAGCCACACGGTTTATTTAGAGAGGTTGGTCTACAATTTATGGCATTTTATTTTTATGCGTTATTTCTTTAATAAACTTTAAAAAATATACTTCTCTGAAACTGAACTGAAATTATTACGATTTTACCGGAGGTATCCATGTTGATGGGGGGTGAGAGAGTAACCACTTTGTCAGTCAGTTTCAATCTAATTTAATTACAATTACACATGCGTATATACACAATGTTAACTTACTACAGTACTAACTAATGTGCACTAGATACACGTACAGATAATATCTAATCTAAATGCAATTCATCAATACGTGAATTGATAACAATTACGAAACGTGCCTAACCTAACGATAATAAAATGGAGTGTTTCACAACACTAATTGTCAGCTATCAAATGTGCCATCACTCGATGCCGCTACTGTAACTATATGGTACAACTGTCACCTCTAATCCCATTCAAATCGCGGCTAGATAATAATAGGGTTCTCTTAGCAGCCTATGGGTACGGAACCCTAAAAACAACGGGTACTTACCGACTAGGTTGGTACGGACGCACTGAATGCCGAGGGCTGTTGTTAACCTCAGGTTTTCTGTAAGCGCCGTTCTGTAACAAAAAGTAGAAATGTTACCTATATTTCTACATTTTACTCCCCCTATTTTAACTCCTTACGGGACCTAGGGACTTAAAATTTGGAGGTAATATTCCTTGGATATCCTAAAGGCGCGCTAAGAAGGGATTTTTGGAAATTCGTACTCGAAGGGGTTGTAATATGGGGAAATTGGGGGCGTTCTCTACCACTATACTCCATTTCTTTAGGTACTTAACTAAACGTAAACAAAAAAACCACGTGACATAGTTGGTCAGCCAATAGGAGCAGAACACTGATACGTTTCTGACAGTTTTTATTGTTTAACGGAGCCACGTGATTGGTTTGTTCACGTTTATCTAAGTACCTAAACAGATACCCCCTTACTAATAAACGTCGAGTAACGGTGGTATAGCTATACAATGTTTTGCCCTTATCTATCAAATTCAAATGTCGCAATGACAGATAAGGACAAAACATTGTATAGCTATACCACCGTTACTCAACGTTTATTGGTAAGGGGGATAGAATATAGCTGACAATAAAACTGATATTTAGTGGACTTATGTAAGGCTCCGTGTGCAATAGAATGAACAGGATCAAAGGCAATTTACTTTGAACTGTGTTGCAATGAGAATAAGGTTGGTTTTCCTATGTTCATAAACTGAAAATGGCATTATCGAACAAACGTAATTGAACTTTATTGCCTTGACGGTAGATTCAAAGTCGCACTCACAAAAAACTCCCTGTTTGCAGTATGGTGAGCCTTACGAGGTTAAAATCATAGTTTTAAAGAGTGACCCGAGAGACGTTGCCATGGCAACGAGGTACAACAAAAAGTTGATTGATTTATTAATAAGGTGCTCACGTGATTCTGTTTGGCAGGCACCTCTTCCGGCTGCGAGAGACGACGCGGCCACGAGGTGTCCGAGCGAGCCGCCACCGACACGCAGTCGTCCGTATCCACCTGCAACAAGACTTGAAATATAGATGTGACGACAAGGCTCGGAAAAACGCCCGTCATTTTGAAAACATTACCCTGTTCCGTACAGAAGAGACTTCCTTATGATGTTAATAAAAAAATATTATAAGGTACATTTTATTAAGGAATTACACCGGAATGGTTATGAAAAAAAGTCTGTCACAAAAAAAAAAAGACCAATTTTTTTTCCAAATTTTCACTTGTGAGACCACAACGGTGCGAATTCAGGACCCATTTTTAAGTAAAAAATGTTCGTTCAGCCTACGGACACCGTCATTGGGGCATATTTAATCGTTGAAATTGGTATACTATTCTTCCAATATCAAGCTTGTGGCTCGATAAATGGGTTAAACTACATGTATTTAGTGTAAACGTGTTAATAAATAAAAATACAAAATATAAAATCGTAACATAATAAGGAAGTCTCTGCCATACTGCCCTGCTACGGAAAAAAGGCACATCTGCTTTATGAATTGTATTGCAATTCCAACCTTATTATAACCCTTGAGAGTTTAATATGCTTCTATGAATTAATTGCACTTGTGCCTTTTCTCCGTACGAGGGCAGCATACGGGACAGGGTTTTGTTTTCAAAATGACGGGCGTTTTTCCGGTTTTTTTTTTGGAAGGTGTTTTTCAACTGGTCATGTCAAGGGTACCGCTACACAGTAGGTACAGATCTAGTGAATAATCCTTTCACATCGCGAAAACTCGAAACTCACGTCTACTTCCGAATGATGCCGACGTGTCTATGAATTATTGAATTATTAAGTGACATTTTCGTATTAAATCAATAGAGTACTTTAGTTATCAGTGTCAAATGTCAAACCACGAGTTTGAAGTATATCACAACGAGATTTTAAAACCACCACGATCAAATATATAGAAATTAGGTGTAAGTAAACAAGAGGAAATATAAATAAATGATGAAAATAATTTCACAGGCTTGTCGATCTTAACGTTTCCCGGGTCTTAATGCTTTCGGCATGACTATTGAAAAGAACTGAAAACAAACTTAATCTTAATTAACAAAAAAAATATCTGGTATTGACCACTCTACATCGATTATCACTCTCGCGATGCGACGTTCCCCCACGTTGTCTTGATGGGTACTGAGTCAGACTGAAGTAGCATCACAAATACGAACATTTCCGAGAAAATACGATGTGAAAGGATGTTTCACTACATCTGTATTACTATTCCGATTTGAAGTAGATTTCGAATCGAGTCAGCGCGACACACACTAGACCATTTTTAAATTTTTAGTATTATATGTTTTTCTTTATCTTCATCTTTATCATGTCGTCCCTTTACTTTCTAAATCTCGTATCTGATCGAATAGTTAGATAGGAGAAGCACTCATGTTTTCTGAAGAATAAATACTACTTTCCTGTCTAACTATACGATCAGTAACGAGGTTGAGATAGTTAAGGGACGATATTTGTAAACCAAATTGTGGATGATTATTAAAAAAAATGTACGTAGTTAAAGCTTTCATTGAGACAAAGTTAATTGCTTTATTAACCCCACAAAGGAGGGTGGGCAAATTGGCCTAATGACCAATAAGGACAAGCGATATGCCACCGGATAGGTAATTCTAAGTTGTAAAACTATTACTATGGCAGGTAGTTCGAAATCTTTGTGTGAAATAAGTTATCGCCGTGCAAAGACGGCGGTATTTCATAGTAATTATGCTAAAGTCGTCCACGTAGGCGTCCCGAAGTTCCAGATTTAAAAAAAACTCACATTTATTTGAGGTTTCCCGCTACAAAAAATCGTTGTAGAATTAAAAAGGATATCCGATGATATAGTGCTTATTGTTATTGGTTTCTAGGCCAGTGTTCATACATTTTTGCCCATTCTCCTTTACCTCTGTGTTCCGATCGCTGTCGGAAGCTAGCACGTCCATACTCCATGCGGACTCGCTCGCAGTCTCCGAGACGTCCGGCGCGTTGGTGTTGGCTGCCACGTCTGAAACACCAAAAGTCATAGTCAAAGTCAATACATAATGTAATAAAATAATTTGACTTTGTTTTATACTACGTAAAGACTTAAAAAAAAAAAAATTAAAAAATTTAAACTGTTTATTTCAATAATGTGCGATTGTTACATTCTTACTTAGACTCTAAATCTTAATTAGGAAGATTTTTAGGCGAGTCAAGTCATAATTAATTATTTAATAGTTAGGTACATTGCTTTCTTATTCTCCAATTCATGCTTATATAAACTTACCTAGGTCCTTATAAACACTTATTAATTGAGGTAATTGAGGTATTGGGGAGGCCATTCATTAACATTCGCTTATATGAGCTAGTAACTTGCTTGTCCGTTTTTTTATCTATGGAGTCATAGGTCTGTAGGGTATTTCATACACCTGTCTCCCAATGGGGTAGGCAGAGACCATGGAACGCCCGGTGCCCCGGTCTAACCATATAACTTTCGCTCCCTCTACATTCATCAATCTCTTCATGCACGTACGTCGGTATCGGTTGATTTGGCCCTTAGTCAGTACATCGCGAATCTGATCACCGTACGTCCGTTTAGGACGTCCCCTACCGACATCTCCGCTCTCGCTCGCTCGCCATATCTCTTTCGTAACTCTTCTTTCATGCACCCTTTCTAAATGACCAAACCATCTTAGCATACCCTTTTCGATCTTAGTCACTACATTTATTTTTACATTTATTTGTAATGTTTTTAATTTTGAATTTGTATTTTTTTTGTATGTGATAGTTCTAATAATTTATATTTGTTGCTTTATTACCTTGTAATGTAACTTACTTTTAAGTATTATTGTATTTTATGTTTGAAAAAATGACCTTCTGCTGGAGTTTCTTGCGGCGCTTCTTCTCCGCAATGATGGTCTTGTCCGAAGCGCTAGTAGATTCACTGTATATTACCGACGTGTAAAAGAGCCTGTATGTGGCCAATTTACTGAATAAATATTTTGATTTTTTTTTGATTTTGACATCTTTCAAACCACATCGTTCTCGGTATACGGTATTTCAGTTTTGACAAATTGCAATTTTTAATGGATTCGATCGAATTCTTGGCTCTACTTATCTAAAAGACCAGAGGGGCTATTGGCTAACGCTAATTGCGAGTGCGCAATCGAAATCGTTTTCATTTTGATAATCGAAGGCTTGTCTGCATACAAAATGAAAACAATTGTTCCATTTTCAAGCGGATTGTGATTGCGAGTGCGTTAGGCAATAGCCAGACAGTATTAAAATTATAATACATACATACACATACATACATACCTACACGCCTGTAATCCCAGAGAGGGGCAGGCAGAGCTGCAGAATTACCTACAACTTTATTTATAATACAATTAGTTGGTATTTAGGGATTGCACACTTTGACAACTTTTTGAGCAAACTTTCATGATTATCCAAAGCCGCAACGGTGATGATGGTCACTATCGTTAGTGTTTGAGGGTGGTATTCCACCTGTCCAACATCTTTGTCCAATGCAATGATATTTTATATTAAGATACGTCATCTGCTCGCAAAAGCGTTCCTCGAAAAGGAAGGTAATTGCCTTACTATCGTTCAGTCGCGCCGTGGCCGCTGACACGCACGCGTCAACAACAGTAAAGTTTTATTACCGAAATGCAACAAATATAAGTCATAAAAAATGCCATGTTATGTTTTTCGAGGCTGCCGAAATTATACTGTAACTGTAAAAGGAAGAAAGGATGTCTCATTTCATTCGTAAGTACCGTAAATATTTAATATATTTTGCACCGGTGTCGTCACTGGCACCTGTGAAACATGAGATACACAATTAGATATCGCATGAGTGCGATAAAGACGGGTAGCTATATGGCAGCCATGAGCGGGCACGCCGCGTCATTCGGGTACGAACGGGGACGAAGTTTTAAAGTTATCATTTCCAGCACTTAAAAATTACTTGAAAAAGTCGTTGATGTCGAAAGCTTATTATAGGGTCGAGGACTATCTAACAGATAAAAATGCTTGGCCTAAATTAAGCACCTAAATAACTTAGTAATAGCTTAGTCAGGAAAATATCTAAACATTGTAGGTATAATTATTGTCTAGGGGACACGGTTTCTGTAGGAGAATGTATCAAAACTATGTGGTTGTTTTGCACCGTCATGGGTAAGTATATGTATATATATATAATTATTATTATTACTATTTAAGAGTTCATCTGAACATACTGAGTTTTGACACATTTTCCTGCTCAACTACGCATGATATATATATTTTAATGTTAAATTCATTGTTTTATATAATGCTAGGTTTAGTTCTATAATTGTATAAGTAATTTTTAAAAAAAACGACTGACTGTTGAGTTTCTTGCGGCGTCTTTTCTCAGCAGTGGTCTCTTGCGAAGCGCTGGTAGATTTCTGACGAGTAAAAGTGCCCGTGCGGCCTACTTACTGAATAAACATCTTTTATCTTTTTTTTTTTACGCAATTTGAAACAACTATTTATCTGTTTCTAACAATAGCGTTCGCTACGAATTGCCGTCTTTGTCTGTAAAAATATGGCAACGTAGCAACTGTCAGTATTGGCGACGGTTTTCGAATGCGTTTAGTATGAGCATAACGTATCTAAATATAACATATCCCTGGTCCAATGTGCATTGCGTCTCGCCTTTTTTGAAGCAAACTGTGAGTCGCAAATATATATATATATTGGACAAAGATCTTTTACAATTGGAATACCACCCTAACATAAGTTGACAGGTAAGTTAGTTATTGGTTTTTGTTTTTGGAAAAATAATAAACATTGAAAATATGCTCCTCCTAAGTGGTAAAGTGCATCTAAATATTGTCCATTCACTAGACATTTTAATTTTTTACAATAGAAAGAGGGCGTAAGCGAAGTCTGCAAAAAATTTTTTTTTTTTCCATACAAATATGAAACACCACAGATATAAATACACATAGATTACGCAAATGCATCTACTTCGCGTGTCTGAATCCGGACTTAAACCCCGACCAAGCGTCGGGGTTGGCCGTCGCTACTGACGCTCCGCGCGCCTGTTGTTGCCGGTCGGTCGTGAAAATTAAGAAAAAAAAAGCCCGTAAAAGCGACGACTTAGAATCGAATTTGCGCGGAAAACGGAAAATTCTCATCTCTTGGTGTGTCCCAGTTGGTAGTAAAAAGTGACACGGTTGGTTTTCAATGTTTTCATACAGATTGAGGTGCTAACGTTATCTATGTGTATTTATATCTGTGTGAAACACCCTAACTTACTCTGGTTGACGGCGACAAGCGTCTGGTCACACGAGTCCCCGATGGTTTCGGAATCGGACGCGAGGACGTCAGTGCTCCAAGTGTCAGACATTATACTGACCGTCTCGTCACCTTCCAGAAGTTTCTGCAACAATAGTAACGAATTAAGACAAGTTTTCGTTACAGACACACATACACTCGAAAGTTTGTGAAGATAGATGAATAAATAAATATCAGAAGGCAATCTCATGCCAATTGTCCTTGGGTCCGTTACAGAAAGCCACTCTGCAACTCTGCACTCCATAAATCCCACTCTTCAAACGTATTTCTGTTCCACAAAGCTATTGCACAGTTGAAGAGGCAGAGTCAAATGCAGAGTGTGGATTTGTGGATTTTCAAAGTATTTCTGTTCCACAAGACAATCGCAAAGTTGAAGAGGCAGAGTCAAATACAAAGTGTGGATTTGTGGATTTGCAAAGTATCTTTTAGGAACAGAATCTTTGCAGAGTTTGCAAATTACGCAGGGTGTTTTCTGGAACACGTTTACTCTGCACATTGCATTATCGTGGATTTGCAAAGTGCAGAGTGCAGAGTTGCAGAGTGGCTTTCTGGAACGGGCCCCTAGTCCCAAACGAAGCTCTAGGCTTGTACTATGGGTAATAGACAACGATATAAATACTTATATAGAAACATATACTTAAATACAAAGAAAACATCCATGACTCAAGCTCAAATATTCGCGCTCATCACAAAAATATCTGCCGTTACCGGGATTTGAACCCAGGACCGCTAGCTTCGTAGGCAGGGTCACTACCGACTAGGCCAACTAGGCGAATGTATATTTGATACATGGATAGGCGGAATCGTAAAGGGGGCTGAGGGGCTGCCCCCCGCAATACAAAACACGTAGGTCACATGATTGATCAACTGATCTATAAGGTACTCCCCATTTTTCGACATGTATGACAAATTATACAGTGGTGGTCACTAGAGATGGTTGATAAATAACGTCACGATGAAAAAGTCACAGCGCTCAGTCGTCTAAAAGTATCACTGTGACTTCTCACGAGCGATCAACGTTACAAAATCACATAGGTCGTTCCTTCGCTCCTACTGCTCCTACCTAGAGAGAGAGAGACCTTGTCACGTCACGACTTTACAGCGTTTGGTATCAGTGACTCGTGGTTCGTTCGGCGCTATTCGGTCTCAGTCGGAAATAGTCTTAAAAGGCTATGTGGCGACGCCCGCGAGTGCAAATGAGAAGGCGTGAATGTCGTGAATACTTTCTCGTTCACTCACAACCCGGCCCAAAAAGTTTTTATCTGATAGAAATGGCGAATGAAAAAACTGACCTTTAGTTTGGATCTATAGTAATATTAGAGAGGTGATTGATTGATTGATTGTTAGTTAGGTAGTTTGTTTGTTTGTTGAGGACAATCTTCAGAACTATTAAACTGATTTAAAAAATATTTGAATGCCAATTATGATGCTGACACACATTAAAAAAAATATGTACTTACATAGTGTATAAATTGTAAATTATGTACATATCAAATAATTGTAAAAAGTTTAAACCTGTAAAAGTGTTAAGGTTATTACGGATCAACGGTTACCTATAATAATACCTATGTCTATTTCTACTTTAAAATATCGAAATATTCTATCCGGAACGCATATCATACCGTGATGCGAATACAGGTGCGATTAAAATTACGTCATATCATGATCGCTATGTGAGTAACAGGAGTGACAAAGTCACGGTGATATTTCGCAGTGATTTTTTTGTAACGGGAACGACAGTCACGGCGATTGAAATGTAACGCTTTTCCCCATCTCTAGTGGTCACATAATTAGGGACACTTGTTTTTTTCCCATACAATTGCCTACAAATATGACTTTTCAATTTTGACCACCATTCAAAAAGTTCTAAACTAATTTAATGTTTAGTTACACTCATCGTTCATTAATGAACTAAGGTTTAAATGTATGTACAATTCATCTCTGTTGAAAACGGATCTTTCATTTTATAAGGATTTGAAAAAATAAATACCTCGCGTTCATACAAAGTTGTAAAACTTTGTATTGACGGGTCAGCACTAAGTTTTTAAATCCCTATAAAATATAAGGTTCGTTTTTAACAGTAGTTCATTGTACATACATTTAAACCTTAGTTAATGATCTAAAGTAAATTGTATTTAGCAATAAAATTGGTCAAGAACTTTTTGAATGGTGGTCAAAATTTAAAAGTCATATTTGTAGGCAATTGTATGGGAAAAAAACAAGTGTCCCTAATTATGTGACCACCACTGTATATATTAAAGATGGTCTGTTCTTGGTCCCCAAAACAATCAATAGTTGTACATTGAATGAGCAGGCCTTCTATGAATTTAAGCTGGACAACAATCTTAACATTGTTGGTCTGCTCCATTGAGCAAGTCGACCAATCACATCGGTCCGCTGATCGCTGATTCGACCAATCAGAGCACGACTTGTGCTGCATATGAAATTAAATTTGCCAATGTGAAGTCGTTTTATTTTTAATATTCATCCCTTCACGGATAGACAAAGGAATCAGATTACATACAGCCATTTTTACCCGACTGCGGCGGAGGGTTATGTTTTTCACCGTCATGTATGTCCAGTTCTATGTTCCCCGCTACAGCAAAAACGGCTTAGACGATTTTGACAAATGAGCTATCATTGGATTCGTCTTCGCAGCGAGAGTGTCATAGGATACCTAAACTGTTAAAATTGAACTAACAACAATGGCCAAATGACAATTATTAACATATGTAGGTAGATCGACGACAGTATAAAAAATGCAGTCGGGTTTTTAAAGCTTGCTTTTCATAGATTTATTAATTATCTGAAATATAGTTCTGGCACGGTCAGAGTCGTCAGTTTAAAAAACGCCATTGAATGACTGGTCACTAAGAACGATATCGTTAAAAAAAAAGTAAAAATTGGCGGGAGAACGTAAAAAATTTAGTGTGTTGTAAATTTATTATAAGAATTGATTTTTATTTCCTCGCAGTAGTCGTGAAAAGCACTGTGTTAAGCCTCGGCCGAAAGTGCAATAGATGGACTCGTACTTTCGAACGAACTAACTCGTCCATCTATTGCTTACTTTTTAACCTCTACAACAATGTACTATAGAAAAACTATATATTTGCTAACGACGTGGTTGGGGTGTTTAGAGTGTCGCCTCCTAGTGTGGGTGGATGGTAGGAAACCGCAAGGACGTAAAAACCCGAACGGAATACTACCAACTACCACGGCACACCCCGGGCAACATTGCTGGTAGACTTGACGGAGTCCTCTGTGCCCTCTCTGTACCAGCAATGGCTGAGATCTCTCGGCTCCATCGGGTTTGTAGGCGGCCCGATGGACTATCCAGCCTACCTGCGGTAGTCCTCCGCAGTTGAGCGCCGTATGCGAGGATGCAGGAGTCCTGGGGGGTTGAGTCGAACGGAGTCGGGATAGTACTACCGGGAGACAACACGCCCCCTTTGGTCCGAATTTCTGGCAAAACGGTAGCCTTGCAGCTAGCCACTGCAAGGTAATGGACACGCGTCCGTACGGTCGAGGTGGGTACGGTTCGCAGGCGAGACATGGGGGGGTCCTCTGGGAGGACAGGGTGTCGGCCATGCTGACGGGGCAAGGGCGTGTGGAACAACTGGGAAGGTCCGGATCGATCAACCCAGCCATACGTCTGCAGCCCCTGATGTCGCGCAGTGATACCCAACCCAACATGTCTATCTCTCTCGAGTACTCCTGGTGATCTTTTTCTTTTTGCAAGAAGACATCCCCAAAGGTGCGGGCTCCGTGGAGGGCGGGAAACTCGAGAGATGAACATAAAAACAGGACAAACATGGAACATGCAAGATCCAAAACCCCTATAGTGCCGGAGGGGAAACCCGAAGGTGCTAAACATGAGAGCGGTGCTCCTCTGGATGTGCCGTCCTCTTCAAACACACACAACACACATGGTGCGGGTACTAGTAACGCAGGATCCCACCACAAACAAACATCACACAAAGGTGGCGGTAGGGCGAAAGCCCGGCCAGTTACCCAAACAAACCAAACACAGCAGGAGGTACGTGGCACGAAAGTGCCGCTACCGTCCTTCACACGTGGCTTCAAGGCAACGCCTTCGACCTCGAAGACCACAAACACTCACCCATACGGGGGCGGTGCCAAGGGACCGCCACACACAATCAAAAGGTCTGCGAGGGGCGGTAGGTCTGCAGGGAAACCAGCACAACACCTGACAACAACAAACAACCCGGAGATCGTCCCGTTTGCGGAGAAATCTGCAACCACGGGGCAGACACCGGCGTTGCCACCCACAACATCCTCCCAGCTAGACTCTAGCTGGTCTACCCCAGTGCTGACCACGTGGGGGAAAAAGGAGCAACCCGCTAAACGGGATGCGCCTGGCTCCAGCGCGATCGGCCTCGGGGAGAAGAGGCACAAAAACAAAAAACAGAGGCGCAAGTATCGCAAAATACTAGCGGAACAAGCTGCCTCTGTTGCTCCGGTGCCTGATACCGCATCAGGTGCTCCCAACGCGGTGGAGGTGCAGGAAGCTGCCGATGGCCCTAGCCAACCGGCAGCTAACCGTGTCCCACCGAAAGGGAAAGGAGCCCATAACAACAGCCCGGTGGCTCGGGCCCCTGTGAAAAGGATGCGCCTCGACGAGACCCTGTCTCCGAGAGGCGAATCCAAGAAGCAGAGGACCGAGTCCACCGTCGGGACCCCGCGAGCAACATACGCGGACGCAGCAAAGGCTGACCTGATGGTTGCAGTAACATCCGAAACCACAGGTCACCTCTCCTCACAACTCGCTGACGAGGCCCTCAACCTGATCCAGGGCCACGTCATGGCTGAGGCCATGCAAAACCCCCAGAGTGGAGCCGGACCACAGTTCCAGGGTAGACCGCTACATGTTAACGGGACCCTGAGAATGTGGTGCGGCGACCAGGCGGCGGTGGCTTGGCTCAAGCGGTGCGTGGCCGCCATCACCCTCTCATCAGGGGACAGGCTGGTGGTTAAGCGCCAGAGCGAGGTGCCGCGCAGAGTTCGCTGCGGCATTCTGCTCCCGGGGGTCTGGGACAATTTTGGGGTTGTAGCCAACTCCCTTAGGTACCAGAACGCCTGGGTGCAGATTGACCGGTGGCTGCTAATCAGCGCTGACAGGCAAGGTTCAGAAACCTTCGCCATTGTCAGCATCCCGGAGACAGAGGTGCAGGCTATCCTGGACAGGGACCGCCGACTCACATTCTTGTGTGGGTCGGTGTACCTGAAGTTCCAGGGACCTAGGGGGAAGTTTCTGGAAACTCCACCCCCTGGCATCAATGTTCCGGGATGCAGCACACTACACGAACCGATGGACACGACCGCGGTGACCGGGGAGGCTGACGACGTAGTCGTGGCTGAACCAGAGTCCCAATCCCTGACGCAGGGCGCCCCTAACTCCGAGCTCGACGAGGAGGAACTCCTCCGCGACCACTCGGAGAGCGGGGAAGAGTGCGCACAGGGACTAGGCAAGCTGGCCATCGGTGAGGGTGACGATGGGGAGGGTGCGTCGGGGCTAAGCTCCAATGGCGACGGTACCCCCTTCGACCAGCTGTAGTGTGCTACAGGCCAACCTCCACCACAGCGAGACCGCAACGGCTCAGGTCCGGAAGTGGTTGGAGGCCAACGACACAGCCGTAGTACTGATCCAGGAGCCGTGGGTCAGGAAGGGCGCTATATGCGGGCTCCGGAACATCGGAGGTAAGCTCATTGTCTGCACGGGTCCGGACAATCCCCGGACCTGCATTTACACGACTCGTAATTTACATGCGCAACCCTTAACCAGCTTCTGCTCTAGAGACCTGTGTGCCGTCAAGGTGCGCGGGGCGCAAGATTCCAGCCTGCCGGAAGTAGTACTAGCTTCGGTATACATGCCAGAGGCAGAAGACCCGCCGCCGCATGACATGTCCAGGCTCATTACCTACTGCGAAGAGTCCAAGCTGGAACTGATCATAGCCACGGACTCGAACGCACATCACCCCATCTGGGGCATGAAGACAGGCAACGAGAGAGGTAAGCTTCTTGTTGAATACCTAATAACAACCAACCTCAATATCCTTAACAGGGGGTCAGAACCCACATTTGTGAACAAACGCAGTAAAACAATCATTGACTTGACCTTAGCAACTGAAGAAGCCTCGAACCATATCTCAAACTGGCACGTATCTAGTGAGATGTCGTGCTCGGATCACAGATGGCTACGATTCGACATTCAGGTAAACACAATCACCGCAACCCCTAGACGAAACCCACGCAAGACCAATCGCACGCAGTACGCGGAGCTACTGGACCTGACTCTGCCGCCAGCAGAGTCTCTGCACAGGCTAGTGGGCTGCGACGAGATTGAAAAACAGGTAAACGGTCTCAATAGTGGAGTGTTACCACCAAGCATGTCCCTTATCTAGCCCGCCTAGCATGCGCAACGAGCGCGTGAACTGGTGGGGCCCGGAGCTGGAGAGACTCAGGAGGAAGATGAGGCGGCAATTAAACAGAGCAATGAACACAGGCGCAGACCAAGACTGGGACAATTACAAAGCGTCCAAGTCCAACTACAAGAAACGCATAAGGTACAGAAGTACGAACTCATGGCGCAACTTCTGCAGCAGCATTGAAACTTGCACACAGGCTAACAGGGTAAGGAAAGTTCTCTCCAACCAGACAACGCATACCATGGGCTCCCTACGAAAGCCAGACAACACCCTAACCGGCTCGCCAGAGGAAGCAGAGAATGTTCTCATACAAACTCACTTCCCTGGTTGCGTAATATCTGAACCGGTAAGCTGGACGCGAGAGGAGATCGTCCCCACAGAAGCTGACTGGGAATATGCAAACCAGGTAACCAGCCCCACGAAAATAAAATGGGCCATCAACAGCTTCGACTCCTTCAAATCACCATGCCTGGATGGAATATTCCCCGCCCTACTAAAGTGGGGCGGCGAAAATCTGACACAGCTGCTCACGGTGATCCTAGCAGCCAGCCTTGCGCACAGATATGTGCCTCAGCGCTGGAGGGAGGTCAAAGTAACATTCATACCAAAACCAGGTAAAGGTGACTACTCGGACCCCAAAGCATACAGGCCTATCAGCCTCACCTCGTTTTTACTCAAAACTCTGGAGAGGATATGCGACAGGTACCTGCGTGAAGGGGACCTGGTCAACACACCAATACATCAAAACCAACACGCCTATAGTCAAGGTAAATCCACAGACTCTGCCCTGCACGCAGTGGTCTCCAGGCTTGAGGAAGCCATCAAGAACAAATCGCTATGTCTGGGCGTCTTCATCGACATAGAAGGAGCATTCGACACCGGTACGGTGTGTGACATCACCCGTTCAGCCCTGTAAATCGTGGAACGCTGGTGCATGCACAACGAACTATCCGTCAACCCAAAAAAGACGGAGATGGTAATGTTCACAAACAAACGAAACCTAGGCAATTACAAACTCCCCAAGATATTTGGCACAGAGCAGCAACTCTCGACTGAGGTAAAGTATCTCGGAGTAATATTGGACAACAAACTGAACTGGAGCAACCACCTGAACAGCAAAATTGACAAAGCCACGATAGCATTCTGGCAATACCGCAGAATGGTAGGTAAAACCTGGGGACTTACCCCCCAGATCACCCTATGGCTGTACACGTCAATTATAAGACCCATCATTAGCTACGGCGCGGTGGTCTGGTGGCCACGCACCAAACTATCGACCGTCGAGGCCAAACTACAAAGACTACAGAGGTTGGCTGGCATGGCAGTTACAGGATGCATGCGGACAACACCGACAGCATCGCTGGAAGTCATACTCGACCTGCCACCCCTACACCTCTTTATAAAACAGGAGGCAGCCTCGACCGCTGTACGTCTCAAAAAACTAAACCTATGGAAAACTACAAAGGTGCCACACACCGAAATCCTATGTGAGTTGGTAAGTAACGACCCACTAATAGAAGCGGTGACCGACAGAGTGCCGAAGACATTTGTCTTCGACAAGAAGTACAAAATACAGCTCCACGAAGATCCCTGGGAGGGCCTGAACCCAAGGGAGGTAAGAATCTTCACAGATGGATCCAAAACAAGGTCAGGCTCCGGCTCCGGTACATTCTCGGAGGACCTGAACATACACATCTCAACACCATTAGGGGCCCACGGCACAGTCTTCCAGGCAGAATGCATGGGCATCATAGTGGCTACGACAGCAATAGAGGCACGGAAGGTAATAGATCTCCCGATCCGAATACTCTCCGACAGCCGATCAGTGCTCCAGGCCCTACAGAGCCACACCGTTACCTCAGGGCTGGTACTTGAGTGCCACAATGCCCTGACGAAGGTAAGTAAAAACAATCCCATCACACTACAATGGATAAAGGGGCACAGCAACTCACGTGGTAACGACGCAGCCGACGAGCTGGCGAGGAAGGGCTCAGAGATAGTAGCAGTGGGTCCTGAGCCCATATTGCCTCTCCCGTTCGGATGGCTGCGTAACAAACTGCGACGCTTAACCAAGGTAGAACACCAACGATACTGGAGCAACCTAAGCACCTGCAGGCAGGCCAAAGAAGCCCTCCCGACAATAAATCCCGGATTGTCACGGAAACTACGGAAGTTGAAAAGGACTCAACTTAGACTCGTAACTGGGGCAATAACCGGTCATGCCCTATTCAACAAACACTTACACACTTTAGGTGTTACAGACAGCCCCCTGTGCAGAGCCTGCATGACAGCGGAAGAAACCGCTGCCCACGTCATCATGGAGTGCTCAGAGGTGGCAACATACCGGGCGCGACACCTCGGACTGGTACCGAGGTCGCTACCAGAAGTCGTCGGCAACGTCAAGGGTCTGCTAGGCTTCCTGGTGGAACTGGGTTGGCAGGAGTAGTATCACCAACCCTCTCACGCAAAATAGGCGCATATTTAAGTCGTCGAGTTGCGGAAAACAGCCCGCCACAACCTATAACCTATAACCTATAACGACGTGGTTTACACGTCTTTTAAATCAGACAGAGTTTAAGGCTAACATTTGAAATGATTTGATTTAAAATAGTACAATTTTAAATAATAATATAGTTGGTAACGCGACGATGTTGTCCCTAGGTTTTGTATGCAAAAATTTTGAATTTTCCCCCGAGTTGCCAGGTTTTTTCAGGAAGATTAAAAAATATTTGAGATGCTTAACATGTAAGGTCTGTAAATTTGGTGGATTGATTTTAATATTCATACATTATTATTAATCATAAGCAGAAGGCGGAATTTTCTTGACAAAAATCAAACGTCAATAGAGTTATATTTACGAAGCGTATCTTTATTTATTTATTGACAAAAATAGACCTCAAATGATGATGAACAGGAACAACATATATATTTAAGAAAAAAACGGAATTATGGATATTTTCCATCGGATGTTGCAAGAAACTAGGAATATAATCAAATCTAGATACAAACTAATAGCGTTCTTTACCGCTTTAATCTCACATGAATCTGTTTTACTTGTTATGTGAGTTTCAACGCAATATTTTTTAAGTTGTTTTAAATGAACCTTACATGTAGAGCAGTATATTGTTGAATTATTTTCGTTGTAAGTAAAGAAAGAATACTTCTTTATCCATTTGTTTATTATTTTTTGTTCGTTTGTATATCTTGAATTATTTGCAAAAAGACTAGTGGCAGAAATGCCAGTTAACTGTCATGTGATTTACTATTAATGGCGATGCAACTTGCTAATCAATCAAAGAGGTTAATGTTAAAAGTCAGCAATATAGAAGGAGATTAAACTTATCGATAGCTGAAAAAGTCGATAAAATTTAACATTCCAACTCTATTGACGTTTGATTTTTGCCATGAAAATTCCGCCCTCTGATCATAAGTCATCAGGAAAGTTGAAATACCGCAAAAGAAAAGGAGTGCCTTAAAAGTTGATTCACCCAAATTCGTGTGAGATTGTGTCGTGATATTTTGTAGTTACCTTGATCTCAAACTTGCAGAATTTATCCTCGATATCGTTGCGGGTTTGCTTGAGCAGTTTCGCTTGAGCACTGCTGACCTGGCTGACGGGGACATTCTGCGGGAGCCTGAGGAAAAATACCGATACATACTACACACGAAATCTACATCAAGAATAACATGTGTTGCCACTAAGAATATTTATTTATTGGTATATTAAACCTTCGAATTAAATAAACAAGATAATCCAAGTTAGTTACACAAATACAAGGTGCCCTGTTAAATATTTAACCATAGAAGATTTTTGGTAGCTAAACTTTTATTGCACTTTGTCGGTGAAACTGCAAAACCGCGTAACCGACAAATTTACTATAGAGCGAAATAAACCTTAACATCTTAGAAAAAAGGTGCATTTCGCTCCTCATTACAAATGTTACTTACGCGGTTTAGCAGTTTCAGCGACGACTTGTAATAATTCGGAGGTTTATTGCCTTACGCACTCGTTCGCAATCGCAATCGTTTTCATTTTTTTTTTTTTTTTTTAATTTATTTAATATAATAAAGACGTTACGTTTATCGGCGAGACGCGCTCAGTTTTACACTACTTAACTTATCCTAATACCCTAATCGACTACTAATATTATGTTTAGCTATACATATGTAGATAGACACAGCGGCATTCATAGGTGGGTATGTACTTTAGACATATCTTATAATCTGTGGGTATGTAGGTGTTCGCTTCCCGACGACCGCAAGCGTCAGCTGTTTTTGCAATACCTAGGTACATATTGTCCTTTTATTCTATTGACGTTGGTAGTTATCGAGTCAACGATTTCGACAGTCCGAAGGCGAGTCTGCATAAAAAAAGTCCATTGCGATTGCTAGTGCGTTAGGCAATAGCGACGCTGGTCTTAGGTAATAAATAACATTTGGTACGATATATAAACAATAGTTGTGAACAACGTTAGATGCAATAAAATGTGATATTTTTCATAGTGAAAGTAAAGTTCTTTATTCTTCCATTTAGGCATATTACAATGTACTTATGAATGCCAGAAGTTACTACCGGTTCGAGAAAAGAAACTTATTTTATACTTTTCTTTTTAATTAAGTATAAGGAATCCTAATATGGCTTATCATTTTGTTTTAGCTGATTACTGACAAACGCCATTTAATCACATTTAACACACTATATCTGGAAATATATTTTTTGGGATGAAATTTAATGCATCATATTGTTAAATATAACATTTTCAAAAATATTTACGACGATTTGATTATCCATGCAAAAAGGTTGGCTAAATCTGAAATGTTTGATTGACAATGACATAGGTGAGTTCGACATTTATGACAGTGACATATATGTCGTAGTTTTTTTGGTGTTGAATTAGAAAAATATAAAAATTTCCGAGGGAATAACGGTAATCGAAATCGACGCGGACTAAGTTAACCTCGTAAGGCCCACCATACTACAAAAAGGTAGTTTATTGTGAGCGGGACTTTGAGTCTAACATCGAAGAAATAAAGTTCAATTACGTTTGTTCGATAATGCCATTTTCAGTTTATGAACATAGGAAAATAAACCTTATTCCCATTGCAACTCAGTTCAAATTAAATTGCCTTAATTATGTACATTCCATTGCACACTGGGCTTTACGAGGTTAAAACAGACGCTAGTATTAACATATCGCACCTTTAGAACAATAGAGACCTAATACAAAATTTGTGCTTTCAAACTTCGAGTCATAAATTTATTATTATAGAGACCTAACTCGAAATTTAAAATTTCTGACTTAGGTCACTATCGTTCTGAAGGTGCGTATATCGCACCTTCAAAACAATAGTGACGTAACTGAGAAATTTTAGTTTTCGAGTTAGGTCTCTATAATAATAAAATTATGACTTGAAGTTTAAAAGCAGAAATTTTGAATTAGGTCACTGTTGTTCTGAAGGTGCGATATACTTCTTATATGCGTAGTAAATTGCTATAGATATTAGTTCGTTACCGTCTTTGTGGTGCGTCGCCGGCCGCGTCCCCGTCAGTGACCTGGGAGGAGGGAGTCTCTCGCCCCGAGATGTTGGGGCTGCCGCGGCCGCTCACGTTCGCCGATACCTAAACCAGTATAAAAAGGCTGTATTCTTACCGTTTTTATTACCCTACTGCCGAAGGAGGAGGGTAATGTGTTTATCAGCCTATATATGTATGTTTGTTCCTTTGTGGCGCTCTAGAAACTAAACGCGTGGACAGATTTTGATGATTCTTATGTCAATCGATTTTTCTTAATCTTGTGAGTGTCACTAAAGATATGACAGTAATTAAAATTCAATATGGCGGCAACCAGACGCCATATAGTAAAAAAGAAAAAAAATTAAGACCAAGAACTATGACAAATGGGTAATTGAATAGGTATTTAATCATCTTAAGGTTTCTTTCATAAATCATTTTGAACGATCATTTAGGATTTATAACGATTTTAAATTGGTTAGCAACAACAGTGGAGGTTTTTAAAGCTTGCTTTTTGTTGTTATTATAGTCTGAAATACACCGGCAAATAAAAAGCAAACTTAAAAAAAGCCGACTGTTTTTGCTAATCAATTTTAAATCGTTATAAATCTTAACACGTTCGGCGCCGGCAGTGATTCACTGAGCCCTAAGCTATGCCGGGTGAAATTATCGTGGTCACGTATTTGTGTCACTGGCATAGGACTACGAATTACATGGACACAAATACGTGTCAACTGGCATAGTTTATAGGTAAAATATTAAAATGCGTTTATTTTTATTTTGCGGCGTCAGTCGTCTTTCTAACGTGTAGTCGAATGGTGCTAGTGCTGTAAAAAATACTGCAAAATATTTGAAAACCGCCGATTTGTGTCGAAAAATGACACAGATTTGTGTCATCGGCATTGTATAAGGGTAACTTTTATGAAATCTAAAAAACTTACAGATTTTAAAACCAAAGCGGAATTCGATTAATATTTCAATAAAATATCTGTACATTTAATTTAAAAAAAAAACAATTGGAAATTTGTCGAGAAAAAGACTTGTAAATAAAAACACAACATATGTGTCACCGGCATAGGAGTCAGAATTTTTTGATCACAGACGTTGTGTCACCGGCGCCGAACATGTTAAATGATCGTTAAAAAATGAAAAATGATTGAAGAAACCTAAAGATTATTTTTAAATACCTATTCAATGTTACCCATTTGTCATAGTTCGTCCACTTTTTTTTTCTTTTTTGCAATATGGCGTATAGCTGCCGCCATATTGAATTTTAATTACTGTCATATCTTTAGTGACACTCACATAGGAATAAACAATAACTACACGTAGAAGCGAAACTCCCGGCTCCCGACGCGCGCTCGTCGCGTTAGATACCTACCGCCGGGCGACACCTGAGGTGTCTAGTCAGTCAGGGGCGTCTCACACGGAATATATATTAATATGCAAAAATGTATATCATAGCAATATATCTTTCGATATATTTTCCGTACTAGTTGACAGAGTCCACACACGCAGCTATTAAATATATTAAATTAACCATGGGAAAACATTACTGCAGTGAATTTGGCTGTAAAAGCAATTCTGCCCTACTAAGCATAATAGCGATATCTCAGAAAAAACATCTGTAGAAATTGCAACCTAGTTACAAACAGAAGAGAGTTGAATCTGCTTTGGCTATTGAATTTAGTTATTGCATTTTTGCTTAGGAGGGCAGAATTGCAATAAAGCTTTTTCAACTTAATAAAAATTCAAAGTAGACTATAAAACTTATTGAGCTTATTTATTATTTTAAAGGTTGTTTATAGACTCGTTTCCGTGTTTTATAGATGATTAATAGCCACATAAGCCATGTAATTTTCTGGAGATAATCTTAATATGATCAAAAAGTATTCTTACCTAATTGACCGTAAATGTAAAAAACTCATTTTGCAACAATGTTTCCACGTTAAAGAAAGACATAAATAACATTTCGTGACTAAACTTGTATAGGTAGCACATCCATAAACCGATTAAAATATTTCGCAAGTGACAGCCTAACCTAGGGCGCGGAAGACAGAGGGGCGTAGCGGGGCGAAGGGGGAAGTAGGTATTTAAAACGCGGCATTTGGGGCCTGGTCAAAGGAGATTCACTTCTACGTGCAGTTATTGTTTATTCTTATGACACTCACAAGATTAAGACAAATCGATTGACATAAGAATCATCAAAATCTGCCCACGCGTTTAGTTTCTACAGCGCCTCAAAGGAACAAACACACACACAAACGCCATCACATGATAATCAGTTGATTCGTTAAAAGACAAATTGAAGAAGTTCTGGCTTGACTCTAGCTCCTAAATATTGTATCAACTGTCCTCTACATGACTGTAGTTTATATTTAGCTTTATCCTCGTAAGGCCCACCATACTGCAAACAGGGAGTTTTTTGTCAGTACGACTTTGAATCAAGCAGCACCGCAATAAAGTTCAATTTCGCTTGTTCTATAAAGCCATTTTCAGTTTATGAATATAGGAAAATAAACCTTATTCTAATTGTAACACAGTTCAAATTAAATTGCCTTGATTATGTACATCCTATCGCACACTGGGCCTTACGAGGTTATATGTAAGTTTAAGTTTGCATATACTGCCCTACTAAGCATAATAGCGATATCTCAGAGAAAACATGTGTAGAAATTGCAACCTAGTTACAAACAGAAGAGAGTTGAATCTGCTTTGGCTATTGAATTTAGTTAGTGCATTTTTGCTTAGGAGGGCAGTATAGATGTAAGGTCTGTTCATTCTTACTTGTCTTATATAGTAAACAACTTTCTAACCTCAAAATGAACCTTTTTTGGATAAAACGGCTCTTTTATCGTAAATAAAGTAAACCGAGTTAACATTTTGGACATCACTTGGCCAATGTATTGTGTGTGATTGCTTTATTTTATTTAAAATAGCTGTTTTAGCGAAAAAAGGTTCATTTTGAGGTTAGAAAGTTGTTTACTATATAAGACAAGTAAGGATGAACAGACCTTACGCAGATATTTGAATGTATTTATTTTTTATAGTTAGTTTTTATTGGTTAGTTTATTTTTTATGCTCTTTGCCTAAATAAACTTGTACACTTGCCTACTCGATGCACAACCTTCACTTCTCGCTATCTCTCAAGGGTTAGCTGGAAGAGATCCCTTAAAGGGATAAGTTCGCCTTTGTATTTTTTTTTAATCTTCATTGTATCGTGATTATTTTGTACAATAAATTGTTTACATACATACATACATACAACCATACATATAGGCTGATGAACACATTACCCTCCTCCTTCGGCAGTCGGGTAAAAATACCCGCCCACCCGGCTTTTGTTCAGACAATTTATTGTTACTCAGAGGGTTACTTTAAAAATACAAAACGAATTTAAACGTAAAGTCTGTTCCTATTCGTTCCGTCACTCTTATAAACGAATCAATTTACCATTATAACTCCATATTCGCGTGCTTTTGAAGGTTGAGCCTAGTCATATTATTTATTTATACACTTTATCATTGTCTTCATGTCCATTTTAAGGTAGAAATCTCTATTTAATATTGTATTTTTTGATGAAAAGCATTTTCGTTAAAAACACCATTACACTGACAGAGTCTTGCCATAAAGATATTTTTTTCGACCTATTTCTGACATTGAAAATGTAGTGAGGTTTGATAGATTTGTTTGATAAGTGAGGTGTTCGTCTCTGTCGCACCCAGCGTAATAGCACGATGATGATGATGAATATATATTCAACCTTTTTAATAAACTAATTAGAGGTAACATTATTCTCATTACTATTTCATCCTCTATCTAAAGACAATTACAGTCAGGTATACTTGTTATTGTCATTGGCAGTCTGAATAGGAACAGACTTTACCTTGTAGTGTTTTGTTGCTAATTAACCTAGGTCCAAAATGGCCGACACTAATTCTTTTTAAAGGTCGTGGCTCTATCTAAACGAAACCAAAGGATCCACTTGCCATATCGGACAGGTTGTCGTTCTGGTCTTCGGTTTCCAGCTCCAAGCTGGACGTGACGCTGTGGTTGGAGGCCGCCTCCGACACCGCCTCCAAGTTGTCCGAGGTGTTGCCCAGGGACACCTCGTCGTGGGACACTGAGAATCTGGAATATAAAAAAAGTATTTAGAGTATTACCTATAGTCTATGCCAATTGATATTGGCAAAGATGTAAACACAACCAAACGAACCAATTTACCATTATTAGACCCCGTTTAGGGGCACGCTAAAATAGTGATGTTACTTAACAAACATAATAAATAAAAATCCAGGCTTTAAGTCTGTAAAAAATATTAATCGGGTGATGGAAAATAAGGAAGTTCAAATTGATAACAGTATTGTAAACAAAAACTGCATAGACCCTTACAAAACTAGTTTTTGCCAGTTACATCAGTAGAGGTCGAAAAATCATTTTCATTTTTAAAATGCATTTTTACAAGCAGGCGAAGAAGTTTGACTTCATATAATTTGGAAAAAATATTCAAGTTCAATTCTTTGATATATGGCTTCTGTCCAGTGGGACAATTCTGCCAGTGTCAAGGTTGGAAGTTACACGTGATCGGTGTAAATGATATCAAAAAAAAATCTTAAGTCGACGTTGTACGGTGATCCTCTAGCCTCCGTGAAGCGATGTAACTTTACGAAGACCGGATAGGATTTTCTTGGAGCAATCCTTCCAAAGGCGAAACGTGTTCAAACTTGAATTCTTCATTATACTGCACATTTGAATGTTAATTTACTGCATATTAATACATCATTACTATCCATTAAACAACAAAATATGCAAAAAAATAATTACAACTAAGAAAGCGACGCCATCTTGTCGAAAACCCAAAGAGAATCCCGGAAAAAATATTGTTAATTTATTATGAATCATACAATCATAAATAGATAAATAAAAAACTTTAATCACTACATAGTATAAAACAAAGTTGCTTCCCGCTGTCTGTCTGTGCCTATGTATGCTTAGATCTTTAAAACTACGCAACGGATTTTGATGCGATTTTTTTTAATAGATAGGATGATTCAAGAGGAAGGTTTTTTATGTATAATACATTCTGGATTATGAACGGGAGTTGCAGAAAACTCACATCAACCGAAGCGAAGCGAAGGCGGGTCGATAGTACAATCATATAAATAAATAAAACTTTAAATTCATAATATTTTAAAATATCACTATAGCAGAGCTCTGTTAAGTATGATTCAAATCGTTTGATATGTGAGTGAGTTTGTAAATCAAATTAATTTTTTATCGATCTAGATTATCGAAATCGCCCCATCACTAGCCCCCAAACTGAGCTTTAGATAACGGTGTTAAAACATTATTACTTGATAATCACGTGCTTTTAAAGATCAAGTGAGGTTTTAGCAATATTTTATCCACTTGATCTTTACTTTCACATTAAATAACTATTAATTATACGATATTTTAAATGGCCTCGTATGGTTGCCGAGTTAGAATAGTGCCACTCCATGTCTTCCCGTGGATGTCGTAAGAGACGACTAAGGGAATAAAGGCTTGTAGTACTGTTAGGCGATGGGCTTGCAACCTGTCACTAATACGCTGGTAAACATCTTAGCCTAATTGTGCAAATTGTGGTTATAGAATTATCAACAAGTTTTTAGAGATGTTTGTAATTCTGTAGCTCTGCCTACCCCACTCTGGGAACGAAGGCGTGAGATTATGTATGTATGTATGTAATTATACGATATTTTAAATGAAAACACGCTTGATGAATATTTGAGGTTATGTGTCAAACAGTACTAATTTATTTACATCTTTGGCAATTTCAATTGACGCATACTATAGACGAGACACGAAAGCATTTATATGGAAAAACATATAAATAAAAAAGACGGCATATTTACTTTCTATCTCACTCCGCGTATACGTTTTTTCAAGACCGATTTTATACCGGTAATAATTTCTCATGATAAACCGCCTTAATAAGGTACAGATGTAGTGAAATATCCTTTCACATCGTATTTTCTCGGAATTGTTCGTATTTGTCAAGCTACTTCAGTCTGACTCAGTACCCATCAAGACAACGTGGGGGAACGTCGCATCGCGAGAGTGATAATCGATATAGAGTGGTTAATACCAGAGTATTTTTTGTTAATTAAGATTAAGTTTGTTTTCAGTTCTTTTTAATAGTCATGCCGAAAGCATTAAGACCTGGGAAACGTTTAGATCGACCAGCCTGTGAAATTATTTTCAACATTTATTTATTTTTATTTTTGTTTACCTACACCTAATTTCTATATATTTGATCGTGGTGGTTTTAACATCTCGGAGTGATATACTTCAAACTCGTGGTTTGACATTTGACACTGATAACTAAAGTAATTCAAACATGACACTTAATAATTCAATAATTCATAGACACGGCGGCATCATTCGGAAGTAGACGTGAGTTCCGAGTTTTCACGATGTGAAAGGATTATTCACTAGATCTGTAGGCACTCAATGACAGAAGCTTTATCTGCTGAAGGTGATACGTGATTTGGTCGCGTTGTCTGTATTGCTATCGCAAAGGGTATACAAGCTGCTAGGTAGTACTTTGTCTACGTATTTTATTTTTAACCGACTTCAAAAAAGGAGGAGGTTATACGTTCCACTGTATGTTTTTTTTTTTATGTATGTTCTCCGATTACTCCGTCAATTGTCGACCGATTTCAATTTTTTTTTTTGGTTTGATAGAGTATACTTCCGAGGTGGTCCCATTGTCACCAAATCTGTATCTGATGAGGGGATCAGTGAGGAATTGAGGGAACTCCTCAAATATTGTAGGCAAACATATAGCGATTTTAGTATTTTTAGTAACAAGTCCAGCATTTGCATTCAGAAAGTATCATTTGGTGTAGTGGAACTGATGATGAAGACCACAGATGGCCACCGGAACTCCTCAATGGTACCGATTTCAAGGGTGGCGATAAGATATCTCGATTAAGATAGTTGAGCGACTACCTACAACGAATAATGTTTACTTGTTGAAATATGACTATGACTTTCCCGCGGCGTTGCTTGCGGCGCGCTTGATATAAGTTAAAGTTTCATTTCAACTAAGAAGTGGGACTACGTAACAGCGTATTATGATCACTAAAAAGTATAAAATAAAATAAATGTTTTAAAAAACAAAAAACCGCCTTCAAAAACGCAAAAAATAACTTCTTTAAAATTGTAGGCACCTAATAGGTTAGTCCAACTGATGTCGGCTTTTTGTTGAAAATGTTGTGGTCGCCGACTTCAGTTGGACTAACCTATTAGGTGCCTACAATTTTAAAGAAGTTATTTTTTGCGTTTTTGAAGGCGGTTTTTTGTTTTTTAATAACTCACAAAATTTTAATTCAAATGTCATAATGACAGATATGGACGGAGCATATTTAAAGCGCACTCTAGCTATTGCGTGTTTATGAATATGGTTAATTGATAAGTTACCTGGTCCGCTTCTGCACGGGCGCTCCAGGCGCGGTGGCGAGAGCAGACCCAGCTTCATCGCCGTCTCCCTCTGACCCACCGCAGTGGCACTCGAGTACCTTCGACTCTGGGACGAGACCTGAAGACAACATACGTCATCAAGACGGTTTAGAACTTTATCTAAATAAATATCAGGGGACAATGTCACACCCATTGACCTAGTCCCAAACTAAGCTCTAGGCTTGTACTATGGGTACCAGACAACGATATAAATACTTACATAGAGAAATATATACATACAAATATTTGTGCTCATCACACAAATATCTGCCCTTACCGGGATTTGAAGCCAGGACCGCTAGCTCCGTCATCACCTACCTACATCCATATCATAACTTTCCTACAATATATTCAGAATAAATAAATAAATAATTATGTTCAGAAATGATAAGCAAATGGCATATATCATGCAATAGGTTGTACATAATCAAGGCAATTTAATTTGAACTGTGTTGCAAAAATAATAAGGTTTATTTTCCTATGTTCATTAACTGAAAATGGCATTATCGAACAAACGTAAGTGAACTTTACTGCCTTGACGGTAGATTCAAAGTCCCACTCACAAAAAACTCCCTGTTTGTAGTATGGTGGGCCTTACGAGGATATTAAGAAACCTGTATCTGTGGTTATATTTTAATGATAACATTAAAGTATTGCATGTCATTAAAATATCTGCTGTTGGGAATGTGAACGAAATGGGAATTATTTATTTATTTATTTAAACTTTATTGCACAATACACAAAGTAGGTACAAATGGCAGACTTAATGCCTTAAGGCATTCTCTACCAGTCAACTAATGGGCTAAACAGAAACAATTTGAATGAATGTGGGCGAGATAAGAATGTGGACGAGATGGGAATGTGGACAAGATAAGCATGTGGACGAGATGGGAATGTGGACGAGACAAGAATGTGGACGATATGGAAATATGGACGAGATGGAAATGTGGACGAGATAAGAATGTGGACAAGATGGCAATGTAAACGAGATGGGAATGGGGGCGAAATGGGAATGTGGCCGAGATGAGAATGTGAACGAGATGTGAATGTGGACGAGATAAGAATGTGGACAAGATGGGAATGTAGACGAGATGGGAATGTAGGCGAAATGGGAATGTGGCCGAGATGAGAATGTCGACGAGATGGGAATACAGACCTGACCGAGGCTGCCTCTAATCCGTACACACTTTTATAGAAACTCAGCGTGGTGTCATGGCCGCTTACTCACCAACATAGTCGTTCTCCTCTTGCCTCGCTATCTGTATGATGTACACCTCGTAGGCCTCCAGGGCGTCCGCCACGTCCACCAGATGGGCACCAGCGCTCCCGCTGCGAGGCAGGCGGGGCTTCGGGACCTTCGCGAGGATTCCCTTCTTTTGTTCTATCTCGGATGGTGGTAGTTGCCTGTGGAAATAAATGTTTGTACTCGTGAAGGCCCAGTGTGCCATAGGAAGTACATAATCAATGCAATTTAATTTAAACTATATTGCACCTCGCAAGCTCATTAAACTACTCGGCCCGCAATTGCCTACTTCCCTGCCTATGCAATAATGTAATTAATATTCTTGACAAACATACAAACAAAACGCCACAAAATACTGACATGGACAAGATAGCTGTTGTCACATAATGGTCCAACTCAGCAGCCTGTTGGCTTAGGAGGGTTACTATCAAAGGGCATTGGGTAAATTTGTTTGAAGAATATTGTCATTTTTTTTGAGCAGCCACTGATGATTTTTACATAGTTATTTAGAGGACCTCTAAATACACATAGATATATATATATATATATATAACTTATGGCGTTAAATAATATCGGAGCGGAGATTTTAAAGATTTAAGGATTCAGTTTTTAGTACAAAAGTACGCCCAAGTATGAATATTTAAATATCTCGGCTCCGATGCACTTAAGAGTATTACATTACATAACAAAATATGTTTATTTTTAATAATTCTATTATAATTTACCACTTTTACGAATGGCCGCTCACCTTGAAAATGTATGACTTTTACAAATGACAACACTTTTACCCAAACCCCTCTTTACCTTATCGCCAATGGACAATATAGCTAAAACATCGGGATCTTAGAATGTTACAATTTAAAATACTCTGGTAGCGAAACGCCTTTATCTTAGGATGTCTTTATTACTTAATAGACAGAAACGCTAAATGGCCCGGTAGCGAAACGTTATTTCTCAAAATGTCCTAATTACTAAATAGACATGAACGCCATATGGCTGGGGCACGTTTTATAAAGCTACAAGTTACAATTTTACAGGTCTAACTGGCAACACTGCTCAAATGGCTGGTCGTCATTGGTCGAGGTTGTGTCAGATGGAAACTTGTAACCTGTAAATTGTAAATTGTAGCTTTATAAAACAGGCCCCTGGTTTGCAAAACGTCTGAATCTTAATGATAAGACACTTGATAATTAAAATCAACAAACAATACTTTCGACGAATTAGGTATTGCTACTAACTCGTTCTGTGGTCATGTCAATCAACTAATTTTACTTTCGGCTAATTAGGTATTCTAAACATACAGACCATTTATATTTCCAAACGTTAGGCTACTTGCTTATTTTAATTCTGAGCCGTCCTGCTTGTTGGACACTTTGCTGACTGAGTATTCTACTTTCATGTCGTCCAGCTGAATTGACTCTTTGCCGACTGTGTATTTTACTTTCATGTCATCTAGCTGAAATGCTGCCCTACTAAGCATAATGGCGATATCTCAGACAAAACATCTGTAGAAATTGAAACCTAGTTACAAACAGAAGAGAGTTGAATCTGCTTTGGCTTTTGTATTTAGTTATTGCATTTTTGCTTAGGAGGGCAGAATGGTCGTTTGGCGATAAAGACAATTCGATAGTAACCCGCTTGGGAGGGCAGTATTACTAGGACCTCATAACCAAGGACCGGAAAATACTTCATAGCAAAAATCAAACTGTCATAGGGTTTGACCAAAGTGTTTTATCGACTATCGATAAATAAATGTCACTTAATGAATCATTAACATGACATCGGTAGATGTAGATCGATCATTTTCCACTCATAAATGGATCTTCAATAAATTAAGAAACCGATTTACTCCGAAAAACCAGGAACAAGTGGCCATAGTCCATTCATTTTATAACAAGGATACGCACTTAACTCAAGACAGTGACGAGGACCTCGAACACTTAACTCTAGTCACCAATAATTGTAGGGATTTTAAATATAATACATCTGTAACTGGCAATTAAGTGCACAAATGTGAAAAAAACAATTGGAACCAAATATATTACGATTGGTTGACGTATCCAGAAGTCTCGTTTACATCTTAAAAATGGGTGGAAATCATTTTAGTAACACGGCACGGAAACTACTTATGACAATCAAGCGACGTAAATGATATATGTGACGTGGGCACGATTTATTTTAACATGGAGATGCAGGTTGCTTATCAAAGAGGTCAAATGTTACAGAATAATCGTATAAGTCGATATGCGATAATATTCCGTGACATCGATACGTGAAATTGTCGATAAAACAATTTGGTCAAACCCTATGACAGTTTGATTTTTGCTATGAAGAATTCCGGTCCTTGCTCATAACTCACCTCGGCTTGCTAAAGTCCGGCATTTTTCTGAGCAGGTCGTGTAACCTGCTCCTGTAGTTCGGCTCCATAGTTTGCAGGAGAGCGGCGAGACTTGACGCGCATGCGTCGGACGATGACGACTCACTGCTAGATTCGCTATCGACAAAAAAAAATACAAGCATTATAATCAAGGATCGGAAAAACGACCGTCATTTTGAAAACACAACCCTGTTCCGTACAGCAGAGACTTCCTAGATATTAATTAAAAATATTTTTAGGTATTTTATAGATTCATTATACAATAATTTATATGTACTTAGCAACAATTTTATTAATGAATGACACCGAAATGTTAATTAGAAAACACAAACACACATACAAACAGTAAACCAATGTCAACGATTGCCCCAATGTCCTCCGTAAACTGTGAACAAACTTTTTCGACTCATAAATAGGTCCTAAATTCACGTCGTTATGGAATAACAGGTGAAAATAAAATAAAAAGACATTCTTTTTGATTGGCGAATGTGTTTTTTTCCCATAACCATTATGGTTTTATTCATTAATAATATTGTTGCTGAATACATATAAATAATGGTATAATAAATGTAAAATACCTAATAATATTTTTAATTAACATCAGAAGGAAGTCTCTCCTGTACGGAACAGGGTTATGTTTTCAAAATGACGGGCGTTTTTCCGATCCTTGATTATAATATGTTTCATATCTTATTGGGCCTGTGACAGATTGGAATTTTACATTTCAAGCGAACGTTGTTCCATCCAATTGAGCAGTCAACTAACTTTAAAAAAACCGGACGAGTGCGAGTCGGACTCGCCCGCCGAGGGTTCCGCACATGAAACGGTTAACTCAATTCAAAATTTGCACCGCCGCCGTTCCTTGCATAAAGACCCTATTTTTTTGTGATTAAATTTAAAAAAAATCCTATGCTTGTAGTATAAGACGGTATTACTTGCCAAATTTCATAATACTAGGTCAACCGAAAATAACCTATAAATTTGGATTCCCTTGAGAGTGTCGAAATATACGTTTTTTGCGGCATAAACGGCCGTATATTTTTTTACTTTAACTTGGAAGTTTTTCATTTCTTCTCAGATTTTTTCACAGGTTCAAGGGACTGTAGACTTGAGTAAATGATTTAAATTTCAACTCGATACCTCCACGCGTTTCCGAGATAAAGGGTCAAGACAGACAGACAGACAGACAGACGGACGGACAACAAAGTGGTGTAGTTTTCTTTTTGAGGTACGGAACCCTAAAAAGACCTACATACATACATAATCTCACGCCTTCGTTCCCAGAGTGTGGTAGGCAGAGCTAAAGAATTACAAAAAGAAATATGTACAGTAAATATGGATTTTTTTTTAAATCAAAATATAAAAATACCGTAATAGAGATCAGCAAAAGTGCAACTAAAATTAAAATCGGTGAAGAAATACGGATGCTACAAGCATTTTAAACTGATAATATGACAGCGATTAGACAGAGAGATCCGATATGCACTGTGACGTCATGTAACAGGTCGGCCATATAAACTCGAGATAGGATCAAACTCTTTGTTGTCTTATATCTTGGTTATATTTATAGCTATTCAAAAAAACATTTTTCTCAACTGTTCGTTGATTCGTTACATTAATCAGCTTTTATTGAAGCTTTAAAAAAAAGGTCAGGAATATTCCCTATTATTATGTGAAATATTTTTAAAAACAAACTAAAAACACTTTATTTTTTCTCCCACATGCTCGGAAATGTTAACCTTACTGTTGTCAAATCAGCCCGCGAAGTTCTAAGTTCCAGGCCATAATAAAGTTATTATTTACCAACGGCAGCGGCCGCGAAAATGTATGAAATTTCATTACGTACCTACTGTTTTACTTTTTAAAACCATGTTTGGACTAGGATAACTATCTCCAAACAGCCAAACACTCGTGCAATCAAAATTCTTCCTTGTATATTTTACTTTTTAAATGTCATAGACTAAAAAGCTAAGCCTTTTCAAACAGCGTTTACAACGTATTTAGAGGTGTGTCAAATAGTTTGACTTTTTTTTAATAGTAATTGTGTTTGTAATTTTATTTAATGCTTTCAGTGTCATACTAAATCGTACGTTTCTGTTCTTTTTTCAAGGAAATGTTGGGACTGTGTTTAATATTATTAACAATTGTGTTAAATTTCCTCACATTGTTGGAGAAAAGCACTATACAAGCCTCGACCGGGAAGGGCGGTTGCTGGACTCGTATATCGCGTTTAATTAGCATCATCACTAAATTTGTCAAATGACATCTGTCACACAAACAATAAGATATGAAAAATACTATAGCGAAACTATACAAAGTCCATTATAAATAGACCCACGTACCTGTAAGCGGCCGCCTCAGCCGTAGGCCCAGAGCTACTGGACATCTCTTCGGAGGTCACGCTCGGGGAATTGTTGTTGAGTTTCGAAGATATTCGTTTCAAGAATGTTATCTGAAAAGATGATATCTCGTAAGGCCCAGTGTGCAATGGGATGTACATAATCAAGGCAATCTAATTTGAACTGTGTTGCAATGAGGATAAAGTTTATTTTCCTATTATCGTAAACTAAAAATGCCATTATAGAACAAACATAATTGAACTTTATTGCCTTGTTAGTAGATTCAAAGTCCCAGTGGCTTCACCCGTGGTACGGTTGGCTATGTCCGGTTCTCAGGTAGGATCTCAAGTGTTCACTAAACGCCAAGACTGATATCCGGAATGACCGTAAGCATGGTAATGACAATGCTATAATAATTATTATAGCATAACAACGCTATAATAATTATTATAGCACTGTTATTACCATGGCAACGCTCATTATAGAATAGTTTTCAAGTTTCGGTTACGCAATAGGTGGTATTGTGGTACCATTAACGACATCAATATTAGCGGTTTATAGTACGCGAGTAGAAAATCACTTTTATATTCTCAAAATGCATCGTTTTCGGCTAACACAAAATAAAGCAACTAGAGACCACATTTTGCACACCATTTTCCTGATTTTACATCGTGGATGGTTTTTTTAATGACAAAATTGTAATTTTAGGCGTAAAAGCATTTTGATGTTATAAAACTGTTTACTAAATAAGATAAGTCAGATGGTATTGTTTACCTCGGAAGGCCCAGTATGCGATATAGAATTAAGGCAATTTAATTTGAACTGTGTTGCAATAAAAATAAGGTTTATTTTCCTATGTTCATAAACTGAAAATGGCACGAACAAACGTAATTCAACTTTATTGCAATGACGGTAGATTCAAAGTCGCACTCACAAAAAACTCCCTGTTTGTAGTATGGTTAAGGGCGTATACTGACCAGCGTGTTAAGATGCGGCGCGCTGAACAGCGCCGCGGCGGGCGCGCAGGGTGCGTCGGTGCGCGGTGCGCCCGCGTCGGGGGGCGGCGCCGGCGAGAATGGCGCATGGGCGTCCGTGCACAATGACTCCACTAGGGAGTAGACGCAGGAACGCTCGAATTTGGAGTACAGGTCGCGGAGTTTCGGCTCTACCTGGGGAAGAGTAATAGTAGTTTACGTGACGGTTGCGTAATGACAGGCATTACAACATGAGTGTTGTGTATGAAACGAGCCGCAAGGCGAGTTTCATAATAGATCACACGAGTGTTGTAATGCTAATTACGCAGAGTCTCGTACAATACTTTATCTACACACATATTATACGTACTCTAAGGTGGGTTCAGAAGCCGAAAGGCAAATTACCAGCATTACCTTACCTGTGGTAGTAGGTGACAGCGATGACAGCTGTAACGTAATTTTGAAATTTTGATATCGAATAGGTGACAGCGATGACAGCTGTAACGTAATTTTGAAATTTTGATATCGAATTTTGTAAGGTAATGAGATCCAAATTTGGAAAATCTTCACAAATTAACAGCTGTCATCGCTGTCACCTACTACCACAGGTAAGGGTGTGGCTCCACTGAAGCGGAGACGAGAGGAGCGCAGCGGAACTGTGCCAATATTAACCAATAGAAGGCGCATGCGGTCACGTCGAGCGCGCCTTGCGCACGTTAGTTTATATTTTATTGGTTAATATTGGCACAGCTCCGCCCCGCTCCGCTCGTCTCCGCCTCAGTGGAGCCGCACCCTAATGCTGGTCATTGCCAACGGGTTTTGAACACATAATAGAGGACTTATGATATGAGTGTAGATAAAGATATCTTGCCGTTATCACAAGCATTTAACTTTTGGAACAGCACAGATTTGTGCCACAGTATATACTCGTGTTCAAACAAAGCCACTCCACTAGGATCCTTTGAAAGTCCACTGGACCCCATTAATGGATCCTCTATTACTGGGGTCCAGTGGACTTTTTGTACATTCAAATCCATTAATGGAGTAGAGGGGGCTTTAATGTACACTTAAATCCATTTGGAGTCTCTATATACACTTTTTTATACGCTGGGATCCACAAGTTATAGCCATCTCTATTTATCCTACAGAAAAAACTGATACGGATATTAGTCAACATAAAGCAAACTGACAGCTGCCGACCCTACTTCCTGGAATACAAACTGCTTACGCTTCCAAGCATCTACATCTTAGAAGCATGTAAGTTCGTACGTAAGCATGAATACTTCTATAAAAAACGCGAGGATATGCCTCCTACACGCCCAATACGCCATAAACATAAAATTATCTTGCCACCTTCCCGCCTTAAAATCATCTCATCCGGCCCTTACGTAATGACTATAAAAATATACAACAATTTACCTGAAATATTAAGACAAGAAAAAAATGAACGTAATTTTTTAAATAAACTCAAACAGTTACTAATTACAAAAGCTTACTACACAATAAATGAATACTTAGACGACAAATTATAAATAAAGTAAATTACTTAAATTAATCAATAAAGGTAAATTATACAAAAATACAATAAATTCAAATATTTATAATGAAGTCTCTTCATATTATTAAAAGGATGAGTCTCCCTCTCTCTAAATATGTTTGCCGTGCCCAACAGGGTTCATAATTGAGACATTTATTATATTTCCATCTTTGTAAACATTATGATTGCAATAAAGTATTGAGTATTGAGTATTGAGTTAAAGTTTAAATATAATAAAAAAAAAGTCGAAAACACACCCGCGTTTATAAACGCTAAAAATAACTACATTCAAAATGGTGGTCAGTGAAGCTGAAGTCGGCTTTTGGTTAAAACATTGTGTGACTTCAATTTGACTTTGTAATTTGAATTGTACAGCTATCATGTTTGGCGTGTAAGTGACACTGGTCAATCTGGTCAATTAGCCACATTGAGAATGAGTCGGCTTATCTATACTAATTTTATGAAGCTAGAGTTTGTTTGCTTGAACGCGCTAATCTCAGGAACTACTGGTCCGATTTGAAAAAATCTTTTAGTGTTAGATAGCCCATTTATCGAGGAAGGCTATAGGCTATATATCATCACGCTAAGACCAATAGGAGGGGAGCACCAATGAAGAATGTTTCAACCTTCTACGTAAACAAAGTCGCGGGTTAAAGTTAGCGTTAGCCCAAAGTAACAATTCCACGGGGACGAAGTCGCGGGCAGTAGCTAGTGAATTCGATATGTAGGATATCAATCTCGGAATTGGCTGTGTTGGTAATTAGACAATTTGCCAATTAGCCATGTTGCCAATTTGAAAACACTTCACGTCTGTAATCGACGTAATCGAACCCACTCACCTCCTGGTGTTTGATGAGGCACAGCACTTGCAATATCTGAGCCACCTGCATCAGGTTGTTGCGCGCTATGTAAGACACCGGCGCGTCCACGACCCCATGCGCCTCGGGGTTCAAAATGGCCGGGCAGATGTAGTGGTTGAACACCAAGTCTGTGCAGAGTGCGTGAAGCTCGTGCTCCGGTATTCTGTTGAGGGAATTACAATTAGAGCATGAATACCGGTATTCGATAATATCGAAAAACCGGAATATCTGACTAAAATTCCGATATTATAAAACCGATATTCGAGCTCGAAAAATACCGGTACTTCGATATTTTTATTTTTATAGCAGCATCCAAACGTGTCATTTTTAACTAGCTATAGGATGCATTATTCCCGAGTTCCTAACCATTAGTTGCATGAAATTAAACTTATATAAATAGTAAGTATAGTAATTTAAGAATGCACTACATATTTCTCATATAGGAGATTCTAGAGGTAAATATCGGCGATGAAACGTTGAAAAAAATCTTGATTTAGACTTTACAGTTAAAATCATACCTGTAATAGCTGAAAGCAAGGCTTTTTGGTTTTTTTAATAATAACATTTCTCTTGTTCTGTTTTGGGTGTTTTTAAGAAGATCATTTGGATACTTTTGATTATTAAATTAAGATACTCGCATGTGCAAAAATAATAAGTTTAAATTCAAGATATTTTTAATGAATGTGCTGTGATTTATAATAAATAAATATACATATATTTACTACGCAAGAGCTGATTTATTTAAGGCCTCAAACTTCGCCCACCTAAAGTGGCAATCTAGGTCAATTCAAAAATCATTAAATTTCAACATTTGTAACTTTTTTGTATGAATATCGAAAAAATATCGAAATATCGGAAAACCGGTATTTACAATTACAATATCAAAAAAATACCGGTATTGGAAAAAAGCTCTGATATTGGATGCTCTATCAGGAGACATAGGAGAAAGCAATGCACATCCTCTGCTCATGCGGACCACTAATGCGCAACAGAAGTATCTACCTAGGGCGACATATCATAGACCCACAAGAGATACAACTCCTCACGGCCCAAAGCATCTGGAAATTCCTGGACGCAACCGGCCTTAGCAGTGAGCTCTAAACAAAGGGCTGCCACAAAAGATCAGCAATGGTCGAAGTGGCACCCAAGGCCCATCCCAATAACAGAGATGTGACTTATACATATCGCACCTTTAGAACAATAATGACCTAATTCAAAATTTGTGCTTTCAAACTTCGAGTCATAAATTTATTATCATAGAGACCTAACTCGAAATTTAAATTTTCTCAATTAGGTCACTATTGTTCTGAAGGTGCGATATATGATACAAAGTATCTGAAATACAGATACAAGATACAATATACGTATTTTCATCTTGTATCTAAAATACTTTTTTAAAATTCATTTTGTATCTTGTATTTAAATACTTTTTGTTTGGTATCTTGGTATTTTGTAAATACTATGTTTGTTAAAATACTTTTAGTAATAGTTATCTATGCATTTCGTTGCTTAAATACAAAAGCGACACAAATCAAAATGTGTTATTGTTGCATTTAAATTTGGAACGCTATTTCCTTTAAGTTTTAAATCAAACTGTATCTGTTTTTGATTTGTGGCGCTTTTGTATTTAAGCAGCGATTTATTCACAAAATGTGACAAGATTTCATAGTGATATTAATTTTAAATGTCACCATAGATAAAACGGAACGGAAATTTAGTCTAGGACCAAATTGATGGATGGCGCACTCTTTCTTTCTACAAATCGCACCATCAGAACAATAGTGACTTAATTCAAAATTTCAGCTTTCAAACTTCAAGCCATAAATTTATTATTATAGAGACCTAACTCGAAATTTAAAATTTCTGAATTAGGTCACAATTGTTCTGAAGGTGCGAAATGTCAAATGTCATCCTACAATAAAAAATATTTTTTTCATATATAACACTTGTTTGCCAAGTCCTGCCCCTGTGGAGCGACTCTTCACTTTTGGAGGTATGTTTATGAGACCTCATCGAAGAAAAATTAGTGATAAAATGTTTGAAGACCTGGTTTTACTTAAGTCTCAATTAAAACCTTAAAAGTATAATATTTTGTCATGTCGCATTTGCACGCTTTATTCGTAAATAATTCATGTAAAAAAATAAACTTACATTAAATAAAATGTTGTTTTCTTACAAAAGTATTTTATCTTTAAAAAGTATTTGAAAGATACTTATTTTGTATCTAGTATTTTAGAAACCATCCCAGAAAGTTATTTGTATCTGATATCTGAAATACTTAATTTAAAAGTATCTTGCATTTTGTATTCCAGATACTTTGTATAGGGTATCTTGTACATGACTGCCCAATAATACCTGGAGTGTTGTTGTATGATGTGCACGCTCTGCTGCATCAGCCAGGCTACGGATGCAGGGAAGTGTGCCCAGCTCTCCCGCAGCGACTGGATGAACCGCCCGGCGAGGGCATGCAGCGATTGTACTGTCCACTTTCTATAGCGGGACACTTTGGCGGTGTACTCCGCGCTGTTAGGCTGGCCGAACTTCCTTAGGCGGTCTTGTGGAGAGAATCTGAGGACAGTACATTAGGTTCACTAATGTGTTGCAGATTTTTTCTGTCATACACTCACCGGCAAAGATAATCGCCCACCTGTCTTTTGTTCACACAAATGTTTACAAATATAAGTTCTTAAACCAGAGAGTAACTTATTTTTATGTTCCTATAATCTCTCCATGGCTGACCACGGGTGAGGTCAGATTCAGCTTAGCTGTGCTCACGCCCTTTTCATTACCGCAATCTATACAACCTATCTATGAAAAATGTCTAAATGTAATGAAATCATAGTACATTACTACAGAGGCCGGGACAAAAGGGGTTGCCGGCCGAAGACATATAGACGGCCGAGCAAAGCGAGGCCGGATAGGTCTGAGGCGGGCAACCCATATTTCCCGCCGAGGTATGTATACTGCTTTTCTCAAACATCAAACATGATAATAATTCATTTAAAAATTTAAACAAAAATTACAAAGTCAAATTACTAGGAGTGCATAAACATTAAAAGTAACCTACAGTGCTCAGTCATCCGCGCTGTGTCGTGTGCGCCCGCTCGCCCGCCGGTGCCCCGCAGCGCACCGCCTGCGATCTAAGTTGCGGTACGCACCCCTAATTACCTTTGTTCTCCTAGTACTTTAGATAAACATGCAAACGCTTTGGTTGGATGCACGGCTTAGTATATTAAAAAAAACCAGCTATCTAGCCTGTTCATAAACACAGCCGCCACGTTTACACTAAAATTTAAAAAAAAACGTTTATTGTTTTTTTTAATACGCATAGTGGCAGAATGTCATGATGCCTGTGCCACAAATTTAAGTGGAATGGAAATTAAAAAAGAGGACTTTGCCGGCCTAGGCCTGCACGATGTATGAAATTCCATAAACGGCCTCTTGTCCTAGCCGCACCTGAAACGTCATACTTGGCGGCCTATTATAAGGAACATAACATCAATATTTCATGGCATGTTTGAGAAAATGAATTTATTTGAAATACTTAACCAATTCTGATGTTAATTGTAGTATTTGGTTGCTAACTTACTTAGGTCCAAAATGGCGACCAAATTATAATTTTTAAAGGTCGTAACTCTTTTCAAAGAATCCCAAAAGCTCCATAAATGACCTGTTCGTAGTAAATTATTGTTTTGTACGACTTTCACATTCATGGAACTGTTGGGTTCCTTTGGAAAGAGCCAAGACCTTCAACCAAAATAATACTAAAAGCTACATAAAAATTGGTAAAGTATTTCTGAAGTTACTATCTGGTTTAAAAAGTTATATTTGTAAACAGTTGTATAAGTATCACTTACCTCTCCATAGCTTTATCAGGGTCACAATCCAGGAACAGCTCGTCTTCATGCAATGCAGCCATGACGGGTGCTTGCAGTGCAGCCACCAGGAACTGCCGAGCTGGTGCGTGGCCGGACCGGAAGACGGAATACAGGGACGCCAGGGCACACTTCCCGGAACGGAATATTCTGGAATGCATGAGCGAGGGTTAGAATCAAGGGTTTTAAGTGGCATGGACAACCGGGCCGGTGCTTGGTGCGGAAGACGGAATACAGGGACGCCAGGGCACACTTCCCGGAACGGAATATTCTGGAATGCATGAGCGAGGGTTAGAATCAAGGGTTTTAAGTGGCATGGCGAAACGAGCTAGTGCGGGGCCGGACCGGAAGGCGGAATACAGGGACGCCAGAGAACACTTCCCAGAACGGAATATTCTGGAATGCATGAGCGAGGGTTAGAATCAAGGGTTTTAAGTGGCATGGACAACCGGGCCGGTGCTTGGTGCGGAAGACGGAATACAGGGACGCCAGGGCACACTTCCCGGAACGGAATATTCTGGAATGCATGAGCGAGGGTTAGAATCAAGGGTTTTAAGTGGCATGGAGAAACGAGCTAGTGCGGGGCCGGACCGGAAGGCGGAATACAGGGACGCCAGAGAACACTTCCCAGAACGGAATATTCTGGAATGCATGAGCGAGGGTTAGAATCAAGGGTTTTTAGTGGCATGGACAACCGGGCCGGTGCTTGGTGCGGAAGACGGAATACAGGGACGCCAGGGCAAACTTCTCGGAACGGAATATTCTGGAATACATGAACGAGGGTTAGAATCAAGGGGTTCTTTAGTGGCATTGAGAACCGAGCCAGTGAATGGCCGGTCCGGATGAAGCAATACAGGGACGCCAGGGAACACTTCCCGGTACGGAATATTCTGGAATACATGAGGAGCGAGGGTTAGAATCAAGAGTTTTTAGTGGCATGGAGAACAAAGCCAGTGCGTGGCCGGACCGAATGTTTAAAGATGCTCCGATATAAATACAACGTCGCGTGACGCAGTGCGGCGTAAGCGCCATCGACAATAAGGTCCCTTTTCATAGAGAACGCCACATATACTCTCTTCTCATAAACAGGAAAAGATCCCATATAAATAGGATAAGTTCGCCATTATATATTTTGATGCAAACATGGTTTGTAAAGCGTTTACATGCATACATTTGCGGTACCGGAAATAGAAGAATAAGGAAGTTAGACCAGATGTTTTTTACTTATTATTATTCCTCGTTTGATTTTAGAACTAAAAACGTTAAAAAAAATTATATGATAGATTATTTGCCGGTAATCTACATAAACTCACGCCTTCGTTCCCAGAGTGGGGTAGGCAGAGCTACAGAATTACCAACAACTCTAAAAACTTGTTGATAATTCCGCAACCAGATTGTGCACAGTCGGCTAAGATGTTTACCAGCGCATTAGTGACAGGTTGCAAGCCCATCGCCTAAGGGCTTGTTTACGGAGAGGCGGAGCGTCTCGCGTGGCGTGCGGCTTAGCGTTGCGCGGCGCGTCGGGCGTTTTATCCGTTTACAGAGAGGCGGCGCGTGCAGCGGATCGCGTCATCACACGCGCAAACACAAACATATTTATGGCAATATACGGTGTTGTTTATGAAGATGCAGGGCGTGACGCGGCGCGTGGTGCGGGGCGTAGAGCGTAGCGGTGCCCGCCGCTGCATCCGCGGCGGACTCTCGAGCGTTTAGCGGAGCGCGCGGCGGAGCACGCAGCGGGCAGAGGTCCCGCCGCGGGCGTCGTGTAAAACCGCTTCTCCGTAAACGCTTTTATACGACGCCATATGTTAGAATTTAGTGCAGACCGTGCCGCCCAACGCTACGCGCGACGCCCCGCATCTCCGTAAACAAGCACTAACAGAACTACAAGCTTTTATTCCCTTAAGGTTAATTAGAACCACCCGGCACCCGACCAGCACCGCCTCGCCTCGAGCGGTTAGTATTAACTACGCTACGCCGGGTGGTTCTACGCTACGTAGTTGATGTAGTGAGCGCATGCCCATACAAATCCATATAAAGAATACTAACCGCTCGAGGCGAGGCGGTGCGGGTCGGGTGCCGGGTGGTTCTAATGAGCTGTGACCTTTAGTCGCCTCTTACGTCATCCACGGGAAGACATGGAGTGGCACTATTCTAACCCGGCACCCACTCGGGTGTTTTATTTACCCTCCAACTATATCAAATTCTTCACATGTAAACCTGGGCACTTACCAAACTCCACAGGGATACTTTCTAGTTTATTATTATGCCAGAGGGCAATGGAGGGAAGTTTGACAGGAATAAGGAAGCAAGATAGAGTAAGACGTAGCATAATAAGCACTCGTTCAACGCGCTAAGGGTGCAGTATAATAATGCTTTTCGCATTCTGCTGAAATTGCCACGTTTCTCTAGTGCAAAGGGTATGTCTGCGAACGCGGGGGTCCCGGGCTTCTTCGCCATACTGAGGTCGAGATCGGCCGCCTGTTGGCAGAGGTTACGAGCCTCAAAAAATGAAATACTGTCGCTGATATCTGAGGATTTCAGTGACGTATTTAAAAAGTATTGGCTCAAGATGCACCGGTCGGAGAACGGACATTTGTAAATATTATGTTTACAAATTATATTTCTTTGTCCCATTCTACTGTCCTTTTTTAATTTCTTTTGTAAATGTTGTAATGTAAATTTATATTTTTGAAAGTTTTATTAATTTAATTTAATTTAATGTAATTATGTCAATACTGTAATATTCTATGGGTTTTTTGCCTTTAAATAAACAATTTATTATTGTTATTATAATAAGGGAGAAAACTAAAGTTGCCGATATAGGTGTATAGACCAACAAGACTGGAGATGGGCAGGCCACATGATCCGTGACCCACAGGAGAAATGGTGCAGAAGTATATGTATATATAATTATTATTATTACTATTTATGAGTTCATCTGAACATACTGAGTTTTGACACATTTTCCTGCTCAACTACGCATGATATATATATTTTAATGTTAAATTCATTGTTTTATATAATGCTAGGTTAAGTTCTATAATTGTATAAGTAATTTAAAAAAAAACGACTGACTGTTGAGTTTCTTGCGGCGTTTCTTCTCAGCAGTGGTCTCTTGCGAAGCGCTGGTAGATTTTTGACGTGTAAAAGTGCCCGTGCGGCCTACTTACTGAATAAACATCTTTCTATCTTTTTATCTTTTTGAAGTGTCACTTACTGGTGCCCCAGGGATGGAAAGAGAAGTAGAGGACGACAAAAAACTAGGTGGGAAGATGATCTAAAGCTCACGGCTGGAGATCATTGGAGAAGGGTAGCATGCGACAGAACCAAGTGGAAAATGCTAGAGGACTATGCCAAGAGGCAAACTGAGCTACGGGACATATTGTAGCAAACATATTGACGCAAACACCGTCTATACTCGAAAATGTAATTAAAGACCAACGTGGGTTGCCACTAAAAAAAAAATATTTGCCTTAGTATATTTCCACTTTTTAAAAGACCGCACTAAGAATATTTATTTGTAGGTAGTTTTAAACCTTCGATTTAAATAAACAAGTAAATTCAAGTTACTTACACAAATACAAGATGCCCTATTAAATATTTAACCATAGAAGATTTTTGGTAGCAAAACTGTTATTGCACTTGTAATACTTCAGGTATTAATAACATTTGGTACGATAAATAAACAATAGCTATTCGACAAAATAACAGGCCAAAAGTGTGTAGCTCACTTTATAATAACAATCATCGGGCATTTTACCAGCCATGACACCATGGGGTCCATCGGTAACTGTCAAGTTTAAATCAAGCATAAGTGTAAGGCATCCGAATTTAGCTTGTCATTTTGTTTTAGCTGATAAAAAAATCGCCATTGAACACACACACCCGCCATTTTATGACTTAACACGCTACATGAGAAAATATTTGTTTTGGGATATTTTAATGTTTTGAATATCGGGTAGATAAAACATTGAATGCATATTCCCTATTGTTAAATAACTTTTGATATTGAAAATGTTAGAATTATCTACATATATTTACAACAATTTGATTATCAATGCAGAAAGGTTGGCTAACTCTGAAATGTTCCATTGACACTGACATAAGTGACTTTGACACTTATGACAGTGACGTATCTGTCGTAGTTTTTTTGGTATTAAATTAGATTTTCGAGTATAGTTTAGAATAAGAAGGCTTATTATTATTATTAAATACAAAACATTAAATCACGCCTGTTTCCCAGAGGGGTAGGCAGAGACCACTTTCCACCTGCTACGATCCTGACAAATCTCTTTCGCTGTCACATTCATACATCGAGTCATGCACGCACGTCGGTTTCGGTACTTAAGATCCGGCCCTTTTCCAGTATTTCTCCGATTTGATTCGAAAAAGTACGCCTAGGGCGGCCCCTTCCGACCCTCCCACTCACTTTTGCTCTTTCGTCAATCTTCTTTCATACATCCTTTAATGACCGAACCATCGAAGCATGCCCTTTTCAATCTTAGTCACTACGTCTGCTTTGAGTCCACATTTCTCTCTGACCTTTTCGTTCCTTACTCTATCAATCAGTTTCACACCACACATACTACGCAAAAAGCGCATTTCAATTTATTATTATTTTTAGATATTTATTAAATTTTCTGTACATTAGGTTTTTTATATATATATAAAAAACCTAACCTACGAGTGCCGCCGGCAGCGGGGCAGGGCTCAAGCTACCGGTGGTTAGGGCTGCAGAGAGAGGAACCTCCTCACAATACGTGCCGTGTCGAGGAGTACTGCCTTCTGTATCTGGCCATTGATCCAGCCATCTAGCGAGAGTCTCTTGAGGTGTTGGTCGAGACTCTTCGCTATAAGACCGTTTGCCGAAACAACTATCGGGACAATGATCGTCGAGTCAACATCCCACATGGCGGTCACCTCGTGAGCCAAGTCAAGGTACTTGCTGAGCTTGTCCTTCTCGGCCTTCACGAGGTTCTCGTCATGCGGGATGGTGATGTCGACGAGCACTGCCCGGCGTTGAGATCGATTATTATTATTATTACTATTATTATTATGAGCCCATAATGTCCCAATGCTGGGCAAAGGCCTCTCTCCCCCTCTTCCACTCCATCCGATCTTGAGCGGTTTCCCTCCAGTTCTTGTCCCATGATCTCAACTCATCACTCCATCTCTTCCTGGGGCGGCCACGCTTCTCTTAACATTTTCCAGGAGCCAGTCTGAGGCTCTCCTGGCCCAACAATTAGGGTGCATTCGAGCAACGTGGCCGGCCCAGTCCCACTTTAGTTGGGGAGCCTTCTGAGCTACAACTATTATTTTTGTCTGGGAACGCAGTTCAGTATTCAGTATTATTATTATTATATATCAAATTAATTTCGCAGAGCTACTTACTAAACACTATTTGTAGGCATGGCAACGGCTAACGAACGACCTGCAGGCCTAATATGGCTGCGTTTATCGCGTGACAAAGTGTGGATAAGGCATCCGTCACCTTCTGACGCGTAAATAAGTACGAGAGTGACGGATGCTTTATCCACATTTGACATGACATGCTAGTCAGATTCTAAACGTAACATAGCAAAGCAAACACTGCTGCATGGCGGCAACTTCAGTAAAATGATAAACAAAAAGCTTCAAACGCGACTGCATTATCTACCTAATATATTTTTCTAACGCTAAGTCCGCGTAGATTCTATTATCGCTTTTCCCTCGGGAATTTTAATTTTTTCTAGTAAAAGTAGCCTACGTGTTAATCCAGGGAATAAGATATCGCCTTTTTAAATTTCATACATATGCGTCCAGCCGTTACAGCGTGAAGAAATAACAAACTAACACACAAAATTTCGCATTTATAATATTTGCTTCTGCCAGCGACTTCGTCCGCGTAGATTTCGATTATCGTACGAGGGGTGATTGGAAAGTTCGCGGCCTAAGTATGAAATCAAATCCAAAGTTTTATTTAAATATTTTTATTTCTCTACGTAGTCCCCGTCGAGGTCTTTGCACTTGTTCCATCTGGATTTCAAAGCCAATACACCACTTTTGAAGAAACTTTCCTCCAGGTCTTCAAAATAGGTGTCCACTTCAGCTTGGACCTCGTCGTTGGTCAAAAATTTCTTACCGCCCATGTGTTTTTTTAAGTTTGGAAATAGGTGGAAGTCCGACGGTGCTAAATCGGGCGAATAAGGCGGGTGGGGCAATAATTCAAACCCACATTTGTGAATTTCTGCCATCGATTTTAGTGACGTGTGCACACGAGCGTTGTCCTGGTGAAAGAGAACTTTTTTTGTCAACAATCCAGGTCTTTTTACTTTCAGTTCCTCTCGTAATCGCCGTAAAAGTTCGCAATAATAGTCCGAGTTTATAGTGGTACCTTTCTGGAGATAGTCAACCATTATTACTCCCTTTGCATCCCAGAAGACTGATGCCATGACTTTATTCGCCGACAAAATGGCCTTTGCCTTTTTGGGAGGCGGAGATCCAGCACGAACCCACTGCTTCGATTGCTGTTTAGTCTCGGGCGTGTAGTGGTGGACCCATGTCTCATCCATAGTAACATATCTGTCCAAAAAGTCTTGAGGGTCAGCTTCATACAGGTCTAGACAGTCGCGTGAAATTGTTAGACGAGTGATTTTTTGTTCCACTGAAAGGAGCTTTGGTACCCATCTCGCCGACACCTTCGAAAAACCTAATTCGTTGACTATAATGTTTTGCGTTCTTTCATAAGAGATGCCTACGATGTCAGCTATTTCTCTTACTTTTAACCGTCGGTCTTTCATTATCATGTCGCATATAATTGCCACATTTTGTGGATTAGTCGCAGTGGTTGGCCTTCCGGGACGAGGGTCATCTGCGATACTGACTCGTCCCCGCTTGAATTCAGCAGCCCACTTTTTTACCATCGTATATGATGGACAGGATTGCCCCAATGTACACTGCATATCTTCATAAATTTGTTTCGGAGTCAATCCTTTTTTATGAAGATATTTAATTACGGCACGCTGCTCCAAATTGTCCATTATGAAAAATCTGTTTACACGTATTTTTAAATCAGACGTAAAATATATATCAAATATTGTCTTCCAATTAAAATTTCGCGGGATGAAAACTGAATAGTGACAGTTCAAAATGGCGGCAGTTTTTTTTTAATTTTTAATTTTTTAAATGGTCGGGCCGCGAACTTTTCAATCAGCCCTCGTAATTCCCTCAGAAACTTTAAAAAATTCCAGTATAAAAAGTAGCTTATGTGTTAATCCAGGGTATAAGTATAAGAATAAATAATAACTACACGTAGAAGCGAATCTCCTTTGACCAGGCCCCAAATGCCGCGCTTTAAATACCTACTTCCCCCTTCACCCCGCTACGCCCCTCTGTCGTCTGCGCCCAAAGTTAGCTGTCACTTGCGAAATATTTTAATCGGTCTATGGATGTTGTATACAAGTTTAATCACGAATTATAATGAATGTTTTACTTCAACGTGGAAATATTGTTGCAAAATGAGTTTTTACATTTACTACTTTTTGATGATATTAAGGTTATCTCATAAAACTCCTTTATTCAATCAATTATTTCTAATTATTTTGCCGTAAATAGTCGTTCACTTTTTAAAACACTATCTTAGTTCATCCATAAACACTAAAATCAACACAAATACGAAAACACAATATCAATATCTTGGTTAATATATATTCCGTGTGTGACGCCCCTGACTGACTAGACATCTCAGGTGTCGCCAGGCGGTAGGTATTTAACGCGCCGAGCGCGCGTCGGGAGCCGGGAGTTTCGCTTCTACGTGTAGTTATTGTTTATTCTTATGGTATAAGCTATCTCCATTAAAAATTTCATCCAAATCCATCCAGCCGTTGCAGCGTGAAGGAGTAACAAACTAACAGACAAACTTTCGCATTTACAGTGCAACCATTTTCTCAATAGCGATCGGCAATTTTCGTTTTTCTATGACACACGAGTGACAAATATACCGTCATTTGCGAGCGCAAGCGTGATAGCGATAGCCAGCCGAAATCTATTAAGATGCTCGGAATACTGTATATTAGTAGGATCAGTATTAAAGTGACACTCGCAAAGCTAAGACGCGTCTAATCGTAGGTGATACTGCAAAACCGCTTAAACAACAAATTTAATATAGAACAAAATCAACCTTAACATTTTAGAGAAAAGGTGCATTTTGCTCCTCATTAAAAATGTTACTTACGCAGTTTTACAGTTTCACCAACGTAATGACTCTTCAGTTAAAATCAGATGATCTATTCAGCCTGTACGGGGAAATATAATCATAACAAACATTATACAGGGTGTCCCAGAAGCCGACGTCAATCCGCCTAGGGCTGATAGAGCAGCTAAAAAGCTATCGATTTAACCCCTATGTATGTTCAGCGATGTTTACTAGTTTCGGAGATATTGATCATTTTAATCTGAATTTTTGTAATTTTCCCTTATGTCCATGTCTCGAAAAATCATAAATTCATGTTTTATTTCATAAGTTTTTCAGAGGTGTCTTACATAATTAGAATCATTACGAATCGGGGAAGTTTTTAAACCAATTTGCCCGTTTTTTTTTCAGTAATATTTTTAAGTAATCACATAAAGTTGCTTTTTCCATACAAAGTGAAAAGCAAACACTGGGACACCTAGTATGGAGAAACAAACTTTATGTGATTACTTAAACATATTACTGAAAAATAGGTTTAAAAACTTTCCTGATTCGTAATGATTCTAATTATATAAGATACTACTGAAAAACGAATGAAATAAAACATGAAATTAATGATTTTTCGTGACATGGACATAAGGGAAAATTACAAAAATTGAGATTAAAATGATCAATATCTCCGAAACTAATAAAAATCGCTGAACATACATAGGGGATAAATCGATAGCTTTTTTTCGGATTGACGTCGGTTAATGGGACACCCTGTATACATACAAGTCAAAGAAATAAATATCATATGACAATTTGACACAAATTGACCATATCCCAAACTTTACATTGACGATACGAAAACTCGTCAAAGGCAACAAGGTTTTACCATGGAGAATCTCGGCTCGGCATTTGTCGCTCTCGCACTTATATACTGGTCAGAGAGTGACAGATGTTTTATCTACATCGATAAACACGACCATAATATCGCACCTTTAGAATTATAGTGACCTAAATCAACATTTCAGCTGTCGATTTCGAGACATCTCGCACCTTTAGAATTATAGTGACCTAAATCAACATTTCAGCTGTCGATTTCGAGACATCTCGCACCTTTAGAGTTATAGTGACCTAAATCAACATTTCAGCTGTCGATTTCGAGACATCTCGCACCTTTAGAGTTATAGTGACCTAAATCAACATTTCAGCTGTCGATTTCGAGACATCTCGCACCTTTAGAATTATAGTGACCTAAATCAACATTTCAGCTGTCGATTTCGAGACATCTCGCACCTTTAGAATTATAGTGACCTAAATCAACATTTCAGCTGTCGATTTCGAGACATCTCGCACCTTTAGAGTTATAGTGACCTAAATCAACATTTCAGCTGTCGATTTCGAGACATCTCGCACCTTTAGAGTTATAGTGACCTAAATCAACATTTCAGCTGTCGATTTCGAGACATCTCGCACCTTTAGAATTATAGTGACCTAAATCAACATTTCAGCTGTCGATTTCGAGACATCTCGCACCTTTAGAGTTATAGTGACCTAAATCAACATTTCAGCTGTCGATTTCGAGACATCTCGCACCTTTAGAATTATAGTGACCTAAATCAACATTTCAGCTGTCGATTTCGAGACATCTCGCACCTTTAGAGTTATAGTGACCTAAATCAACATTTCAGCTGTCGATTTCGAGACATCTCGAACCTTTAGAATTATAGTGACCTAAATCAACATTTCAGCTGTCGATTTCGAGACATCTCGCACCTTTAGAGTTATAGTGACCTAAATCAACATTTCAGCTGTCGATTTCGAGACATCTCGCACCTTTAGAGTTATAGTGACCTAAATCAACATTTCAGCTGTCGATTTCGAGACATCTCGTACCTTTAGAATTATAGTGACCTAAATCAACATTTCAGCTGTCGATTTCGAGACATCTCGCACCTTTAGAGTTATAGTGACCTAAATCAACATTTCAGCTGTCGATTTCGAGACATCTCGCACCTTTAGAGTTATAGTGACCTAAATCAACATTTCAGCTGTCGATTTCGAGACATCTCGCACCTTTAGAATTATAGTGACCTAAATCAACATTTCAGCTGTCGATTTCGAGACATCTCGCACCTTTAGAGTTATAGTGACCTAAATCAACATTTCAGCTGTCGATTTCGAGACATCTCGCACCTTTAGAATTATAGTGACCTAAATCAACATTTCAGCTGTCGATTTCGAGACATCTCGCACCTTTAGAGTTATAGTGACCTAAATCAACATTTCAGCTGTCGATTTCGAGACATCTCGAACCTTTAGAATTATAGTGACCTAAATCAACATTTCAGCTGTCGATTTCGAGACATCTCGCACCTTTAGAATTATAGTGACCTAAATCAACATTTCAGCTGTCGATTTCGAGACATCTCGCACCTTTAGAGTTATAGTGACCTAAATCAACATTTCAGCTGTCGATTTCGAGACATCTCGCACCTTTAGAATTATAGTGACCTAAATCAACATTTCAGCTGTCGATTTCGAGACATCTCGCACCTTTAGAATTATAGTGACCTAAATCAACATTTCAGCTGTCGATTTCGAGACATATGTTTATTACTATTGAGACCTAACTCGAAATCCAACATTTTTGAGTTAGGTCACTATGGGGGCCTAATATGTCTGCGTTTATCGCGTGATAAAGTTTGGATAAGGCATCCGTCACCTTCTGACACGTATATAAGTATGACAGTGACGGATGCTTTATCCACATTTGAAACACGGTATAGACGCAACCCGCCCTCACGCCTCTTTATAGCTTATAATAGTTAGGGGTAATGGAGCTTTGTACATGTGAAAGAGTTTTTTAAATCGGTTGAGAAGTTACAAGAGATTACAGCTAGGGCTAAGGTTGCCACCTTTTTTTTAACAGAAAGAAATATTACTTACCTACCAAAAGCAGAAGAAAAATGTAAAGTATTTTTGAATTATTTTTAAATACATATTTTTTATCAAGTTATCACTCATCAGACCTTGCTTTCTAACACCGTTTTCGGCAACGATAAAAGTACCTATCAATCGCGTTCAAACATGGCAAAACAAAGTTTATGTCGAGAATTTTTGACGGTTGCGTTGAGGTACAATTTCGTTTAAATTTATTAATTATTAGAAAAAAATAGCCATTAAAAACCGAATGTTATAAATGTACTTTCCCGTACTTTATGTGTTGCGTAAAATATAACGTACCGGAAGCTAAAATAGAGTACAATACTTTATAATAAAGTACGGGTGGCAACCCTAACTAGGGCAGGCGATTTTCATACAAAAACGTCTAATAACCGGTTAAATATAATTCTCTAATTACAGCACACGTATAGAAACATCGCTGTTGAGTGAAGTTCTCACGCCTACGATATCAAATACACAGACCCGGTTCCGTATCAGAACGCCTAAAACTTATGCCTAATGTATCATAATCCCTAAAAGTTTATAATAGGTAAATGGAATTTTTTTTCAGAAACCGTAAACTTTCAGGGTTTTTAAAAGGTATTCGATTATAGGATCCGTGTGCCGGTTTGGTTTGCGGCATGTATAACTGCTAGTCTACTTACTTCCTAGGATCACTTGTGGCAGCGAGCTGGTGTTTAAGCAGCGTCCGTAGCACTGCCAGCAGCCTGGTCCTATCAGCAGGGAGCCGGCAGCTTCCGTAGAGCCCGGCGACCAGCGCTGTAGGCAGCGAAGGAGGCAGGTACTCCTCGCCGAGGAGGAGGCATAGCGCGACCAGGTGGGGGGAATCGCGGAGCCAGCCCAGGAGTTCGCCGAGCGCTAGTGCCTCCTGGTGACAAGACATGATAAAATTAGAGGATAATCCGACCGAGGACCGGGAGTAGGAAATGCAAATAACCGGTTATAAAACCGGTTATTTTCATACAATAGCGGTTAATAACCGGTTAAATTACATTCCCTAACCGGAAGATTGTGACACCAAATACAAAATAGAGAGGCAATTTTTTTTTGCTGCGGTATGGTGTCTCTTTGGGACCGTCGGAAACGTATGGCATGGTGATTTTCGTGAATGGCTACTCGACGATATGATTAGCTGTGCAAAAATTAGCCTGGTACAAATAATAATAATATCACGGGACGATCTCACACAAATTGACCTAGTCCTAAACTAAGCTCTAGGCTTGTACTATGGGTACTAGACAACGATATAAATACTTATATAGAGAAATAAATACTTAAATACATAGAAAACATCCACGACTCAGAAACAAATACTCGTGCTCATCACACAAATATTTGCCCATACCGGGAATCGAACCCGGAACCGCTAGCTTCGTAGGCAGGGTCACTACCAACTAGGCCAGCGCGTCGTGGCTGTCGTCGTCGCTGTCGCAAATGGTTGACTTGTTGTTCTCGACGGTATGGCGGGCTGTAAGTCACAACGGAGAAGTATGGCAATGGCATTACGCTGCCGCCTACTTTTTTCGTCGAATGTACAAGAATTTTTGTGTAACAAATCTTTCGACACTCGTACAAGTCGACACACGTAAAAAGAGCCCTGAGCGACCTACCTGCGCAGTGAGCAAATTACTAGACTACTAGAATAACTGATAGAAATGCACGAATAACCGTTACAAAACAATTATCGCACAATAAACTTCGAATACTCAGATGATCGCTCGGGTCGCTCTTATTCGCACTGTTTGCTTTCCAATTAAAGACTGAATCTCGATTGCCGGTAGGTCCGCCTTTTATACTTCCCGTGTCGAAATTTCCAGAATGCCTTCCGGAATGTTCGATGTACTTCGCCCCGTCAAGGACGATCGAGACTATTCGTTGCTGGAATGTTCTACGCCATGCTACCTTGTTCTGTTTAAAACCGCGATGTCCTTGACTCACGGGTCTGGATGAGTCTGGAATGTTCCGCGTATTGCTGTCTCTTTCTAATCATGCTATCTCTGTCACTCTTAGTGGAAAATTGCCATATACTTAAATGTACTTCAAAGGCCCATAAGGGGTCCTGAAAATGCCTGAAAATGGATTTTCAGGTTATGGCGTAATCTGATAGAGGGTGGCCTGAAACGGACTGAAAACACGTTTCAGCCGCCTGAAAACAACGGTAAGTTGGTCGAAATTTTGATAATCTGGTATGTGATAGAGCTACCTCTGAAACGATATTTCAGCCTGCTGAAAACGCTTCTAAAGCACCAAAATTAACGATTAAAAATGCGACGCCTTATGCCACGGCGTAACACTACCTCTTATATATGATTGGTTTGTTAGTAGACAACATGCGCAAACATATGCCGCATATAACACATGCCGGTCTACTAGTCCGTAGCCTGTCTACGAGCAAAGGTATATCGCTTGCTTGGGTTATTCCCACCTGTTACCACTGGTAACAGCTGGGATTTTTTTCCCCACCTGTTACCACTGGTAACTACTGGGAATAAAAATTCCCAGCTGTTACCACTAAACTAATTGGTGGTAGTTATCACCAAATATTTTAGTTGTAACAAATGGGAAAAATATTCCCACTTGTTACCACCGAGTACTTTCGTGGTAACAGGCGGGAAAAAAATTCCCAGCTGTTACCAGTGGTAACAAATTGATGGGAACAGGTGGGAATAACCCTAGCGTCTTTCGAACGTCAGCGTCTCATTAACGCCCGCCCAGCGTCGACGTCGCCACTTTCTGGCAGCGCCGCCGCAACGCAGTGGCGTTTTTGGGAAGCGTCTCAATAACGCCCCCGCAGCGCCGACGCCGCGTTCGCGCAGCGCCTCCGCGACGTCAGTGAGGGGAGGGACGCTGCACGGGCGCTGACGAGACGTTCCGACGTTTGATAGGCGCCACTGACCTCGCGGAGGCGAACGTGGCGTCGACGCTGCGCGGCGTTAATGAGACGCTGACGTACGAAAGACGCTAGGTGTGAGGGGCTCTTAATGTTTTTACCCGACTGTGGAAAGAGGAGGGTAATGTTCTTGACTTGACCTGTATGTATGTATGGTTCTTTGGTCCTTTGTAAAGGTTGAACGGATGACCCGAGCGAGGTGTTAGATTGGTCTTACCGATATTGGCGAAATAAATTTTTTATATATAGTCACGAACTTAAATTTGGGACCACAGAAGAAAGACTAAAGGCATAGAAACCGTACTAAATAAGCAAAAAATACATTATGGTTCACTTCTTTTTACTTATGGTTTTCATAGTGAGTTGGAAAGAGATAAATCTATAGCTGTTCTTTCGTTATTTGGTACATCGTCACAAGTAAGGCGTGATTTGGACCTATAAGCACCTATAATATTTGGACCTATAGACAAGGAAAGACAAATCCTTCCTATAGGAAGGACAAAGAAGTCCCTGTGTAAAACCTTGTGACAATGCCAGTTAAAGAAGAAAAAACAGCCTACTTTTTGTTTAATTTTTTCTCATGTAATACGTAATCTAAAAAGTACAGAAAGATAGCTGACGCAAAGTACGTGTTATAGTCCGGTTTCTATGCTATATGTTCTTATTCTGTGTTTGGGACCCACATTAGGTCCAAAGTCATTCTGACATTCTACAATATTAAGGTTGAGTCTCCTATAAGTTACAAATGATTTGGCATCTCTAATGACATTGACGACTTCAAGCCTATTTTTCTCGAAATGGGTCACAAATTAACGATCGCGATAGTACATGATAACTTTATATAAATAGATGACATCCAAACAACAGTTGGGTTTTTTAAAAGCTTCTTTAGTGTTCCGTACCCAAAGGGTGAAAACAGGACCCTATTACTAAGACTCCACTGTCCGTATGTCTGTCTGTCTGTCACCAGGTTATATCTCATGAACCGTGATAGCTAGTTGAAACTTTCACAGATGATGTATTTCTGTTGCCGCTATAACAACAAATGCTAAAAACAGAATAAAATAAATATTTTTCTCAAACATGCCATGAAATATTGATGTTATGTTCCTTATAATAGGCCGCCAAGAATGACGTTTCAGGTGCGGCTAGGACAAGAGGCCGTTTATGGAATTTCATACATCGTGCAGGCCTAGGCCGGCAAAGTCCTCTTTTTTAATTTCCATTCCACTTAAATTTGTGGCACAGGCATCATTACATTCTGCCACTATGCGTATTAAAAAAAACAATAAACGATTTTTTTTTAATTTTAGTGTAAACATGGGGGCTGTGTTTATTAACAGGCTAGCTAGCTTTTTTTTAATATAAATAAGCCGTGCACCAACCAAAGCGTTTGCATGTTTATGTAAAGTACTAGGAGAACAAAGGTAATTAGGGGTGCGTAGCGCAACTTAGATCGCAGGCGGTGCGCTGCGGGGCACCGGCGGGCGGGCGGGCGCACACGACACAGCGCGGATGACTGAGCACTGTAGGTTACTTTTAATAGTTTTTATGTTTATGCACTCCTAGTAATTTGACTTTGTAATTTTTGTTTTGATTTTTTTAATGAATTATTATTGTTTGATGTTTGAGAAAAGCACTATACATACCTCGGCGGGAAATATGGGGTTACCCGCCTCAGACCTATCCGTCTTCGTCTTTATCTATATTCGTCTTCGTCTTCGTCTATATGTAGATATTTTCAATAGCAAAATTCCCCGTGTAAGACGTGACTTAACGTGTGACTATTTTAAATAATGTTAATTGGCGGTAACAATCCATAAAATCTAGTTTGGATTAATTTTGTAATTCTTTTGTCCTTTTTCCTTTTTGCTGCCATTTAGACTTTGTTTTTACTGTGCAGTTTCTGCTTGAGTGATTTCTCGCATGTAATGCTTTCTTTAAGGAAGTGTTTCTCTTTGTTCCTTTCATTATATTCTATTTCTATCTGTGAAAACCTGTAATTGGCTTTATGTGTCTTATGTTATGTTTAAGGTAATTTATCAGCTGTTGGTTTTCCTATAATAAATAAATAAATAAATAAATAAATAAATGTCTTCGGCCGGCAACCCCTCTTGTCCCGGCCTCTGTAGTAATGTACTATAAGTGGGGCTCCCATACAACAAACGTGATTTTTTTGCTCGATAATGGTACGGAACCCTTCGTGTGCGAGTCCAACTCACACTTGGCCGGTTTTAGTTCTACTTAGCTAAGAACCACCGCTAGAAAACCAGCTTCCAAATAAAAAAACCGCCACCAAATCGCTTCATCTGTTTAAGAGCTACGGCACTAGGGAATACAATTAAACAGGTTATTTACCGTTTTCGTATGAAAATAACCGGTTAATACCGGTTATAACCAGTTATTTGCATTGCCTATACGGCACAGACAGACGGTTCGACAGAGGGTTAAAAATAGAAACAAGATGGGTTATTTAAATTGGCAATTCCACCATCAGCGCTGGAATGCAATGAAATTGCATAGCGCCTTGCATCAATGCAACAATGGCACTCATACCGTCCAACAGAATGGCTACTTCCCGAGAGGATATAATATAATCAAATGCACAAATGCAGTGCCGAGACAGATCATCCTTCTATACACTGATTGGTACAGGTGTAGTGAAATATCCTTTCACATCGTATTTTCTCGGAAATGTTCGTATTTGTCATGCTACTTCAGTCTGACTCGGTACCCATAAAGACAACGTGGGGGAACGTCGCATCGCGAGAGTGATAACCGATATAGCGTGGTTAATAACAGAGTATTTTTTTGTTAACTAATATTAAGTTTGTTTTCAGTTCTTTTTAATAGTCATGCCGAAAGCATTAAGACCTGGGAAACGTTTCAATCGACGAGGCCGTGAAATTATTTTCAACATTTATTTATATTTCTTCTTGTTTACCTACACCTAATTTCTATATATTTGATCGTGGTGGTTTTAACATCTCGGTGTGACATACTTCAAACTCGTGGTTTGAAATTTGACACAGATAACTAAAGTACTCTAGGCTTGTGTCGGTCAGGAACTAAGAACTAAAAGGAATGAATTCCCGTCACGGACCGAAACGAACTAGTTCTTCGTAAATGATCTTAATCGGTCTTCGGTCCTTTAGGTCAGTAGCAATTGTTATATGTATGAGCGAAACAGAGCGAACGAGTAAAGAGCGCACTGGATGTGAACGAGACCAATAGTGCCTACTTCAAAGCGTGTCCTGCTCAGATCTCCAAATTTGCTCCGGAGCTAAAGGACCTAAAGGAACTAAAAGAACGAACTAGTTCCTTTCACCGATTGACCGAGATCGGAGCGCTCCCTTTAAAGACCGAGCGGGCACAACTCTAAAGTACTCTATTAATTTAATTCAAACATTCATGTAGGCATCATTTAGAAGTATTCGGGAGTTCCGAGTTTTCACGATGTGAAAGGATTATTCACTAGATCTGTAATGTGTAACATCCACAGATATAAATACACATAGATAACGCAAATGCATCTACTTCGCGTGTCCGAATCCGGACTTAAACCCCGACCAAGCGTCGGGGTTGGCCGTCGCTACTGACGTTCTGCGCGCCTGTTGTTGCAGCCGGACGGCCGTGAAAATTAAGAAAATGCCACGTTGCGTGATAATTACGATACGCCAAAAAAGCGAAACTTTAAATCGAAGTTTCGCGGAAAACGGAAAATTCTCTTCTCTTGGTGTGTCCCAGTAGGTAGCAAAAAGTGACACGGTTGTTTTTCATACAGATTGAGGTGTTTACTCGTACGTTATCTATGTGTACTGTATTTATATCTGTGGTAACATTCCGGCCAAGAAAGTAGTCTACGAGTTTTGACAAAAGTTTCTGTGAGATCTAATTATCGCTAACGTTGACACTTGCCACTGTCATAATATTATTGCAAGGGAAAATCAAACTTGTTGTATCATGACGGGCAAACGAACTTCAACCGTAGGGTGGTACTGGTAGACCACATTTTTGGCCGACCGTACAAAGTCAAGAGCAGTATAGTTGAAAGTATTTAAATGCCTTTTTAGGGTTCCGTAGTCAAGCTAGGACTAACAGTTTCGCCATGGCCGTCCGTCCGCAGCTTAGCTCAGTCTCTTCCGTTTGTGAATATTAAGATTTAAGGCCCAGCCAAAGGCCTCGTGTGGTTGCCGAGTTAGAATAGTGCCACTCCATGTCTTCCCGGGGATGTCGTAAGAGACGACTAAGGGAATAAAGGCTTGTTGTACTGTTAGGCGATGGGCTTGCAACCTGTCACTAATACGCTGGTAAACATCTTAGCCTAATTGTGCAAATTGTGGTTATAGAATTATCAACAAGTTTTTAGAGATGTTTGTAATTCTGTAGCTCTGCCTACCCCACTCTGGGAACGAAGGCGTGAGATTATGTATGTATGTAAGGCCCAGCCACACCGCGCCGACGTGCCGTGCACGAGCGCGTTCGCTTTCCACTGCGTTGTATAGTGACATATCGTAATGAGAATTCATATTATACAACGCAGTGGAAAGCGAACGCGCACGTGCACGTGCACGTCACGCAAGCGGTGAGGCTGAGCCTTTAAAGTGGTAATTTTTGTTAGAATCAAGTGTGTCCCCCCATGTTAACCCATAGGCGACTTTTCATCCCGGAAAAATTTAAAGTTCCCTAGAGAATTCTACTTTAATCGAAATCTAAGAAGAATTAGGCGTGCGAAAATTGTTTTCCCGTAGGATCGCTCTCTTATGACGAGGAGAAAACGACTCGTATTAATTGGTGAATAATGTTTTTAATAAATTCAACGGAAGAAGCTTAGATGTAGATTTTATGTATGTATAAAAAAATACAATACAATTAATATAAAAATATGTACAAAGGCGAACTTATCCATTTAAGGGATCTCTTCCAGCTAACCCTTGAGAGATTGAGAAATGTGAAAGGTTGCGCATCGAGTAAGTGTACAAATTTATTTAGAAGAACATAACACATTAACCAATAAAACCTAAGTAAATAAAATAATACTAACAAATTACATTCAAATACCTACACAAATAAATACAGAAATATATATTAATACTTAGATATACATACATAAACTACATTTTATGTACCTAGAGGATAGTTAATATTTAGGAGGAGTCAAGCCAGAACTTCTTTAATTTGCCTTTTAGGGAATCTACCGATTGTGATTGCCTAATGCCAGCTGGCAGCCGATTCCACAACCTGACAGAATGCACCGAGAAGGATTTGGAATAGGATTTGGATCTGTGGGACGGGAAAGCGAGGGTGAGATTGGCCTTTGAGCGCAACCTGTTTTGGGAGCCGGTGGTCATGAAGCTAAATCGCTCAGAAAGGTAGAGGGGAGAACGAGGGGGGATTTATCGTAATCAGGTAGCTAGTCGGGTCTTCATGTGAGCCTAAAATGTTTCTAAAGAATTTGAAGCCTAAATTGACTTAGTTAGTTGGAGTTACATCATGACTTTTCGTATAAAAAAACCGCCTACATAAAATTTCTACAAAAACACTCTTTCTTTTAGCCTCTTTGGCTTCCTATTGAGCAAAATTTCGTATTTCGCAAGAAAAAAATACATTTCATGTTTTGTTACAGAAAACTTCGGAAATTGTTTGTAAGGTTAAAACCACAGGGAAAAAGCATGTCGGGCCATGCTCAGTGTAGGGTTCCGACGCCGTTACAAAAAACTATCTCGAAAAATCAACAAGCATTAACTAAGGTACCTGGGTCGAATATGGCCACGTTAAGGTTTGACGTCAGATATAACGCACTGTATAACAGTTGGAGTTACAAGTCCCTATTTATTTAATAATGTATTTATTTACGTAACTTATTTGTAGGCAGGAAAACCTACAAACGAATAGACTAGAACTTGGGATTTATTTTAGAAAGCTTTGGAAAATGGCCATATTTCCGACAATGTATGCGAATATGGCCAGGTGATGGCCATATTAATAGTATGAACTGAACATGGAGGTAATTTCTATTCCTAAGGGGATTTAGTGCTAGAAATTAAATTATTTTATTGAATCAACACTTGTTTATTTATTACAACGAAATAAGAATAAAAAAATCAACTCAGAACAAAAAAATAACATCGTCTACGTGAGTAATTAGGTAACTAGTTATAGTGGCCATATTTTCAGTCATTCTCATATTTCACTTCAAGAACCACAATCCAAGATATACAAAAGAAATCTAGAAAATAACCATAGACATAGCATCAACGATTACTAATGACCAAAATACGATAAATATTTTGAAGTAAAAGTCAATTAAAACAAAGAAATCATAGAAACTTACGAGTGAATAATTCTATACGCGACACGTGGTCGCACTTCCACTGACATTGCGGGAGTAGCGGGGGCGCGGGGAAGGTAGCAACGACGCCTGAGCATTACTCACACATAGACGTTTTAACGCGTATAATCAAAGTCGTAGATAGCGCCATATTTTTGGACGTGTGGGGGTGTGGCCATATTCGACCCAGGTGCCTTAATAGGGAATATGCATGTTCTTTTACATCTTCAATAAAAGCTGATTCATTTAAGAAACAGGTGAGAAGAAACATTTTTTTAATAGCTATAAAATTAAACAAGATTTGTTCCTATCTGTTTCTAGCAAAACAGAATTTTACGTGGAGTTTATATGGCCGAACTGCACGATGACGTCACCGGTGCACTTCGGATCTCTCTGTCTAATTAGCAGTTTAAAATCATCATCCGTATTACTTGACCGATTTTAATTTTAATTTCGCTTTTGGTGATCTCTTTTACGGTATTTTCATATTTTGGTGAGAAAAGCTATTTAAAAAATCCACGCATATTCCCTATGTTCTATTTAAAGTTGTCTTGGATGATTTTTAGCAAGTATAAATACTATAGTCGCCGTCCTAAACAAAAATGCAATAACTAAATTCAATAGCCAAAGCAGATTCAACTCTCTTCTTTTTGTAACTAGGTTGCAATTTCTACAGATGTTTTGTCTGAGATATCGCCATTATGCTTAGTAGAGCAGACTTACGGTCCATGCCAATAGACCTGTCTTATTTAGAAAACACTTTTATAACCTCAAAATGCTCCCTTTTCATCTAAAATAATATTTTTTTCATAAAATAAACCATCCATGATCTAAAATCAGGAAAATGGTGTGCAAAATGCGTCTCTAGCGCTTTATTCAGCAGAAAACGGCCGTTTTCGCTAAAAATTATCCTTTTTGAGGTTATTAAATTGTTTACAAAATAAGACAAGTCAATTGGCACCGAGTATAGTCGTGATAGGTTTCCTTTTAAATTCGTTAAATGCGCTTTCATTTAAGATATATTTCAGATTATTATTACTTGTAAGGTCTGTTCATTCTTACTTGTCTTATATAGTAAACAACTTTCTAACCTCAAAATGAACCTTTTTTTGGCTAAAACAGCTCTTTTATCGTAAATAAAGTAAACTGAATAAAGATTCTGGACATCATTTCGGCAATGTAATGTCTGTGATTGTTTTATTTTGTTTAAAATATCGGTTTTAGCCTAAAAAGGTTCATTTCGAGGTTAGAAAGTTGTTTACTATATAACACAAGTAAGAATGAACAGACCTTAGTTTTGGCTACGGGGAGTATACGCCTCTATAGCGAAAATTAAACATTTCGAGTATATTTTTTTATAATAGGTCTCCCAAATTTGTATGTGTAACTATTTAAATGTGTAACTATGCCAAATGGCAAAGATCTTGCCACCTGTCACTAATACGAGTATACACTGGTAAACATGATAGCCTAATTGTGCAAAATGTGGTTACAGAATTAACAAGTTTTTTAGAGTTGTTGGTAATTCTGTAGACCTGCCTACCACACTCTGGGAATGAAGGCGTGAGTGGATGTATGTATGAAGTAGATTTACTGTCATTTAGGTTTAAAGGAAAATACCCAAATTGACCATTCTGAAGTTGGATCAAATAGTATCCAAAGTACATTTAGTCAAAATGTAATTATGCCTATAGCTAGTTTCTGCCCGCGACTTCGTCGGCGTAGATTTTGATACTCGTTATTCCCTCGGGAAGTTAAGTTTTTGGGATAAAAAGTAGCCTATGTCCTTTTCCAGACTATAATCTCTGTGCCAAATTTCATCAAGATCCGTTCAGTCATTCTCGCATGATTGAGTAAAAAACATCCAAACCTTTTCATTTATAATATAATATTAGTCAAATTAAATTAAATTAAGCCCAAATGGAATTTTTACCTTTATTTATTAGGTGCCAATTTAAATAAGCACAAAGTACATATTTAAAAATGAATTAAATCAGATTAAGATCAAAATGTGTGCAGCTTCAAAATGTAGTTTTTATGATTTATGAATTGTACTTTTCTACGGCGGCTACAGCCAACCCAAAGTGAAGCACAAGTTGGATTCATGTGGGCGTAATCAATGCGTACTTACGCACGACAACACGCACACAAGTAAACAAATAATGTTGCTAGCGGATCACACTGCCCCCGAAACGAGGGTTTTTTTTTTAACTTATAGTCCCTTTTTTTTTATACTTATTTTGTAGCGCTCCTTAAAGAAAAAAGACCGGAAGCACTACACGGGGTGATGATTATGACAAAACCACCAGCACGTAAAGGGCATTGGGTAAATTTGTTTGAAGAATATTATCATTTTTTTTTTTCAGCGGCCACGGATGATTTTTACATAGTTATTTATAATAATAATAATAATAATAATAATAAGCCTTTTTATTTCCTTATCAGTTAAGTACAATTTCCTTATTACTAAGCTGCGTATTAGTGTTTACCTTACTTTAGTTTTGTTAGTAGTAGTATTTTAAAAGTAAAAATTAATATGTATAATATTTATCCGATAGGAACCCCTTCTAGGGTGTAGGCCTCCTCCAATTCGTTCCAGATTTCTCTTTCTTCCGCCTTGTACATCCACTGTTTTCCTGCTATTGCCACTATGTCGTCGCTCCAGCGCTTATGTGGTCGTCCACGGTTTCTCTTACCGCCAGGTCCCGTCCATAGAGTTACCTCTCTAGTCCACCTCTTATCTTTGTAACGCGCTAAGTGTCCGGCCCATTTCCATTTTAATTTAAGGACATAGTTAAGGGCGTCAATTAATTTGGTTTTGTGCCTAATATGCTCACTTCTCACTTTGTCGATTTTTCTTAGCTTAAGCATGCTCCTTTCCATAGCGCGTTGGGTGGTAGTGATTTTAGTTTTAGCTTTTTTCGTGTGGCGCCAAGTTTGGCATCCGTAAGTAAGTGCTGGCAGAATATTTGTATCCATCACAATTTTTTTAAGACTTAGAGAGTAATCTCCTTTAAAAATTTCTTTCAACGACCAATATTTCTTCCAACTTATGTTTATACGTCGGTCTATTTCCTCTTCTGTGTTAATGTCGCTGAAAGCAATTTCTCTTCCCAAATAAATATAGCGCTCTACATATTCAAGTGGTGTTTGGCCAAGGGTAATAGGTTGTCGTTTACTATTCGTCATAATCTTGGTTTTTTCCTCATTCATCTTTAATCCTACTTTCTCGCTCTCTTCACTTAGTGAGTTTATCATTCTCTCTAGGGTTTTACTCGTGGAGGCGAAAAGAACGATATCATCAGCGAATCTGAGATGGTTTAGGTATTTGCCACGTATTTTGATTCCCTCTTGTTGCCATTTTAGTTTTGAGAATATATTTTCTAGTACGGCAATAAATAATTTAGGTGAGATCGGGTCTCCTTGCCTCACGCCTCTGCCTATAGGAATCGGTTCCCCTCTTGTTTCTAGTCTAACCGTACTTTTACAGTTATTATATAAGTCTCTTAGTACATTAGTATAATTCCGGTTGATTTGAGACTGATAGAGTGCTGTCCATATAGAGTTATGAGAGATGGTGTCGAATGCCTTAGCGTAGTCGATGAATGCTATATATAGGGGTTGATTGAATTCCTTATGCTTTTCTATAATTTGTTGCATAACATGCATATGGTCTGTGGTTGAAAAGCCGGAACGAAATCCTGCTTGCTCTATCGGTTGGGCGTTATCAATTTTTGGGTTCATTCGACTTTGTAATATTGATGTAAACAGTTTGTAGATACTAGACAAGAGGCTGATTGGACGGTAGTTCGCGATATTTTGTGGATTTCCTTTTTTATATAATAAAATTATTTCTGAGCTTTTCCATTGTTCTGGTGCGTGGCCTGAATTTAATACCAGGTTGTATAACTTCGTCAGTATAGGAGCGAGTTGAGCTTTTCCTAGTTTCAGTGCTTCATTCGGGATACCGTCAGGACCAGGGCTCTTGTCTAGTTTTAGTTTCTTGATGTGCGTTAATAGCTCTGTAGTCTCAATAGGATTAATATTATCATCACCTTCAAGGACCGGTAGATCTATAGCTGGGCGACCATTATCTGTTTTTTCGTATAAGTGCTTGTAAAATTGTGTAGCGCAGTTTATAATATCTTGTCTTGTTTTTGTTTTTATGGATTGTGATTTTAAGCTTTGTATCCATGTTTGATTACTATCTAACTCTTTAAAAGCTCGTTTTGTACTTCTATAGCATTTTAAGTTTTTTGTAATGACATTTTGCCGGTAGTTGTGATAGTCTTTCCTTAATGATTTACTGGTTACTTTAAATAGTTTGCTGAGCTCTTGTTTCTCTTCTTTCGTCTTGTTTTTTTGTTTAATTAAGGCGGACCGTCTTTCCATGAAGCTTTGTGTGATTTTACTTATAATCCTATTTTCTGTGATACCTGTTTTTTGTGTGGGGTGAATTTCTAGGCTTTTCTTGATCGCCATCTCTATATTATTGTAGAAAGATTGCACATGTGTGTCTTCTGTTTGTGTGTAGAGTACTTGTAGATTATTCTCTAATTCCTGTTGGTATAAATCAATTTCTTTTTCAGTTTTTAGCTTGCTTGGCTGGGGTCTGTAGTTTGTTCTGCTCTTCTTCGAAACATTTTTAATTGTATAGGTAGCTCTTACAAGTCGGTGGTCAGATGGGAAATCCACGTTGTTTAGGATTTCAACATCTGTTATGGTTTTTCGTTTGTTCGTTAAGATGAAATCAATTTCGTTTTTTGTTTTATGGTCAGGGGAGATCCATGTCCATTTTCGACTGGGTTTCTTTTTGAAATACGTATTCATAATACTTAATTTATGTTCGTATGCAAACTGAACTAGTGTTTCTCCTCTGTCATTTCGGTTTCCGTAACCATATTTTCCCATTATGAGGTCTTCATTTTTTCTCGGTAGTCCGATTTTGGCATTGAAGTCTCCTATTACGAGCACTTTGTCTCCGGCCATCAAATAAGCTTGATCTAGTGTTTCGTAGAACTCACAGATATCTTCGTTTGTTGCATTTTCAGTGGGTGCATATATTTGTATTATAGAAATTATATTATTATTGTACTTTATCTGTAGTAGTGCGACTCTTTCTGAAAAACCTTCAAAATTGTGAATATTCTTTTTGAATTTTTTCTTTACTAGGAAACCAACACCATGTGATCCTTGGGTTTCTCCTTTATAGCAAAAAATGTAGTTATCCATTTCTTCTATCTTACAGCCTGTTCTTCTTACCTCTGCTAAGCCTAGAATATCAATTTCTACCTTCTGGAGTGCATGCGTAAGCTCGATCATTCTTTCTCTTGATGATAAAGATCTCACGTTGTATGTTCCTATTTTTAATTGCTGTTTACTAGATTTGTTGTTGATTGGAGGGTTATAGTTATTTAGAGGACCCCTAAATACACATGGATATATATAATTTATGGCGTTAAATAATATCGGAGCGGAGATTTTAAAGATTCAAGTATTCAGTTTTTAGTACAAAAGTACGCCCAATTATGAATATTTAAATATCTCGGCTCCGATGCACTTAAGAGTATTACATTACATAACAAAATATGTTTATTTTGAATAACTCTATCATAATTTACCACTTTTACGAATGGCCGCTCACCTTGAAAATGTATGACTTTTACAAATGACAACACTTTTACCCAAACCCCTTTAGACCTGTGGGAAATAAAATAAAAAGCCGAAACGCAATTAAAAAATATATTACACAATTAAATAAAAAACCACAACAACGTTAGAATACACAGACGCAAAGGGATACTACGTGAAAATATGGTACCGCAAAAATATAAATTTATCAACGCAATACAAACGAAATTTCGCAAGGTGGTCTAAAATAGCTATAGATGAACTTCAAACTGTTATTTAATAATTGAATAGCCTAAAGAAACATTTGGAAAGACATCACGTAGTTAAAAGTAGTGAAAAATTATCATTTTCCTTAGGTATACAAAAATTCCCCTTGGGGTTTGACACTTATTAATGTTTGTTTTTGTAATTTTTTGGCAGTTTCTTTCTTTAAAAGTTACTAAGGTAGAATGATGATGTGCAACTCCATGTCTTCCTGTGGATGTCGTAAGAGACGACTAAGGGAATAAAGGCTTGTATTGGTAGGCGATGGGCTTGCAACCTGTCACTAATATACGGGTCCATCAACTATTATTTGTACACTATTTTTTTCAAGTTTTTAAGGCTTTATAATACATACATACATACATAAACTCACGCCTTTATTCCCAGTTTGGGGTAGGCAGAGCTACAGAATTGCCAACAACTGTAAAAGCTTGTTGATAATTCTGTAACCACATTTTGCATAATCAGGCTAAGATGTTTACCAGTGTATTAGTGACAGGTTGCAAGCTCATCGCCTAACAGTACTACAAGCCTTTATTCCCTTAGTCGACTCTTACGACATCCACGGGAAGACATGGAGTGGTACTATTCTAAGCCGGCAACCACACAGCTAATAATAATAAATAATAATAATAAAAACTAAATGGGTTTTCTTTAAAATATTGCGTGTTTTTATTACATAGATAATAAAAACACTAAGGAAGGAAAGGTACCCAACTGTCCGGCTCCGATTTGGTTTATTTTGATATATGTTAGAGAGTAGTCTAAAATAACAGACACGTATTTTTTTTTAGCGGCCCAAACTCAACCTGTTGGGAGAAAATGACCTCCAAAGTACTGGAAAGTGACTAAACCCTCTAACTTCTATAGAGAATTAAAAAAAACAACAGGCTATTTTCCTACTTTTTTTGATTATATGTTTAAGAACATGAAAAAATAATGAACACGTGTTATGTTATATCGGCTAAAACTCATATTAAAAAAAAAATAACCTTCAAAGTTATATACTAAAAGATACACTTAATATTATTTGTTTTTTTTTTTTAAATATGTATTTTAGCCGATATAACAAAACACGTGTTCATTATTTTTTCATGTTCTTAAACATACAATCAAAAAAATTAGGAAAATAGCATGTTGTTTTTTTTAATTCTCTATAGAAGTTAGAGGGTTTAGTCACTTTTTAGTACTTTGGAGGTCATTTTCTCCCAACAGGTTGAGTTTGGGCCGCTAAAAAAAATACTTATTTTAGACTACTCTTTAACATGTATCAAAATAAACCAAATCGAAGCCGGACAGTTGGGTACCTTCCCTTGTTAGTCTTGCGCCGTCAACGGAACCGTGAACTAGTCTGCAGAGAATCATTACTCGTCTCTGTTTCGCTCCCGGAAATTAGCATACCATCCTGCTTTCACTTGTCATTTATGAATTAGTATGTAATTGAAATCTTTACTGATTATGTGTGCGTAAGCGGGGCCATTTTTACACGCGGAATACCGTATAGGTACCTTATACCTCTTTTTATATTATATCATTGGGTAGCACTAAGATCTTAACGCGAAGTCTTATTTATCATGTTAAACAGACAGTACAATCTGTGGTTAGCGATCTCTTTCAAGCATCTTTGATAATAGAAGCGATATCCCTAACAAAAGTATAGTTTATTTCCGTCATATTCATTCAATCATTGTCATATTTAACGACGCAGTTACTACCTCAGTAACACTGCCTACGAAGCTAGCGGTCCCAGGATCAAGATGCATTCGGCGTTCGTTATTGTTATCCAAAATGTATTGGATTGACGTAAGCTGTCAGACGGTCGCGTCGAGCGCCTACGTCATTTCCATACATGTTGTCTGTTTTCGAAAATCGATTACGTTACGTTAAATTTAAGCAAGTTGTCTAGCCTCGAAGGGCACATATTTGTGTAGCGCGAGAATTCGTTTCACAGTAAGGGTGTTTTATTTAAAATAATAGTACATTACTACAGAGGCCGGGACAAAAGGGGTTGCCGGCCAAAGACATATAGACGGCCGAGCAAAGCGAGGCCGGATAGGTCTGAGGCGGGCAACCCCATATTTCCCGCCGAGGTATGTATAGTGCTTTTTTTTCAAACATGCAAATAAACAACAAAAAAATCAAAGTTTTATTTTTTTAATACGCATAGTGGCAGAATGTCATGATGCCTGTGCCACAAATTTATGTGGAATGGAAATTAAAAAAGAGGAATTTGCCGGCCTAGGCCTGCACGATTTGTATGAAATTCCATTAACGACCTCTTGTCCTAGCCGCACCTGAAACGTCATACTTCGCGGCCTATTATAAGGAACATAACATCAATAAAGTTATCATTTCCAAGTTTTAAAGTTATCATTTCCAGCACTTAAAAATTACTTGAAAAAGTCGTTGAGGTCGAAAGCTTATTATAGGGTCGAGGACTATCTAACAGATAAAAATGCTTGGCCTAAATTAAACACCTAAATAACTTAGTAATAGCTTAGTCAGAGATAATATGTAAACATTGTAGGTATAATTATTGTCTAGGGGACACGGTTTCTGTAGGAGAATGTATCAAAACTATGTGGTTGTTTTGCACCGTCATGGGTAAGTATATATATAATTATTATTATTACTATTTAAGAGTTCATCTGAACATACTGAGTTTTGACACATTTTCCTGCTCAACTGCGCATGATATATATATATTTTAATGTTAAATTCATTGTTTTATATAATGCTAGGATAAGTTCTATAATTGTATAAGTAATTTTTAAAAAAACGACTGACTGTTGAGTTTCTTGCGGCGTTTCTTCTCAGCAGTGGTCTCTTGCGAAGCGCTGGTAGATTTTTGACGTGTAAAAGTGCCCGTGCGGCCTACTTACTGAATAAACATCTTTTATCTTTTTTTTTTTATATTTCATTGCATGTTTGAGAAAACTAATTAATTAAATATTAAGTGATCTTTACGTCATCATCATCATTATCAGCCGCAAGACGTCCACTGCTGGACAAAGGCCTTCCCCAAGGTTTTACACAACGATCGGTCCTCTGCTGCTGTCATCCAGCGGTTTCCCGCGACCTTTATCAGATCGTCAGTCCACCTTGTGGAAGGTCTGCCAACACTTCGTCTCCCGGTTCGCGGTCGCCACTCTAGAACCTTTCCGCTCCAACGGCCATCAGTTCTACGAGCAATGTGCCCCGCCCACTGCCACTTAAGGTTTGCAATCCGGTGAGCTATATCGGTTACTTTAGTTCTCCTGCGAATCTCCTCATTCCTGATTCGATCTCGCAAGGAGACACCCAGCATAGCTCTTTCCATCGCCCTTTGAATGACCTTGAGCCTTCTTATGAGGCCCATTGTGAGCGACCATGTCTCGGATCCATACGACATCACTGGCAACACACACTGATCAAAGACTTTTGTCTTGAGGCACTGTGGTATTTGGGACGAGAAGATAGTGCGTAGCTTACCGAACGCTGCCCATCCGAGTTGGATTCGACGATTGACCTCTTTTTCGAAGTTGGACTTACCTAACTGGATTTTTTGTCCTAGGTATACATAGTCGTCAACAACTTCGAGAGTAGAGTCACCAACTTTGACAGGAGTTCTTCTATATCTTTACATAGTATAAAACAAAGTCGCTTCCCGCCGTCTGTCCCTCTGTACGCTTAGCCTCGTAAGGCCCACCGTACTACACTGCCCTACTAAGCATAATGGCGATATCTCACACAAAACATCTGTAGAAATTGCAACCTAGATACAAACATAAGAGAGTTGAATCTGCTTTGGCTATTTTATGTAGTTATTGCATTTTTGCTTAGGAGGGCAGTACAAACAGCCAGTTTTTTGTGAGTGGAACTTTGAATCTACCATCAAGGCAATAAAGTTCAATTACATTTGTTCGATAATGACATTTTCTATTTATTAAGAAAGAAAAATAAACTTTATTGCTTTGCAATACAGTTCAAATTAAATTGCCTTGGTAATTTACATCCTATTGCACACTGGGCCTTACGAGGTTATAACTTTTAAACTACTCAACTGATTTTAATTCGGCTTTCATCAATAGACAGAGTGATTCAAGAGGAAGGTGTATCACACAGTTTAAATTCGTTACTATAATTATTATGCATGTCGAATCTACTCGAATTCCAAACAAAACATAAATACGTCATGCCAAAGATCGACATGCATAATAAGTATAGTAACGAATTTAAACTGTGTGATACAGACTTAAGGTATATTTTCCATAAATGTTCCGATCTTTATGATCACCCTGAGTGCGTAGATACCTTTGACGTTCTGTGCTTTCTGATATTTTTACCTAGTTATATGTTCCGAATTTATCGAAAAGTCGCTCCTTTTATATTTATGACAAATTGCATGTTCTGGTGTTATTGACCATAACTAGTGTAACGAATTTATTGAAAAGTAATGCTGCTCCAAAATATTTGAGTACCTCGCCCGCTACAATATATCTGATGGCGACTGTACCTATTATATTTGCCTATTGGAATGTCTAGTAAGATGATCCGTAGGTACCCTAATACGTCGGAGAATGAATGCTATACTGTAATAACACACCTATGCTTGCCATTAGCATTTTATGATAATTCTATTTATCAGCAAAAGGCGACAACTCAAAATAACACTATTAAATATCACACTTCTGCTTTCACGATAAGATTTAAATTAGAATTGTTTCAATTTGAGTTAGGTCGTTCTTTCTCCGTTTGAATCCCCTATGCTACTAAGCATTAATGATCATAACATACATTGCAAGCGAACGATTTACGTAAAGTTTCATACAGATTTCGTATAAAATCAAGACGTAACTAAAGAGAAGTTGAGAGAGTTGGTATTTTAGGAAGCCCTTTGTTTCCCGTGATTTTTAGGGTAGGGTAAAAACGGGACCCTATTACAGGATTCCACTGTCCGTCTGTCTGTCTGTCCGTCTGTCTGTCACCCAGGGACCGGCCCGCTATCCCATTCAAAGGGTTTCGAATGGGTTTTTATAAGGATTTATTTAGAAAAGCCGTATCGCTTGAAAGCCGTTCGCTATTTATAAGCCCTTACCAATCCGTTTCGATAAGTCTTGTTCGATTTTGCTTTTAAAGCGCTATATTTTGAGTGATACCAATATCCCTTTAACTTAAAAAAGCTTTTCGATTGGCTTTTTAAGCGCTATTTATAAGGGTTACCCTTATATTTGGTTATCAATTTACTGCTGACGATCTGAGCTTTAGCTCTTTAGGTATCCCTTATGTGAATGGTTAGTTTAACAAATGACTAAGTCATATATTCCCAAAGGGGTTATACTTTTAGTGGGTTATACTTCGAGAGGTAAGTCTTTTAAAGGATTTTATCGGGGAATGGGTGGTCGGGTTGAGGCTATGAACCGTGATAGCTAGACAGTCGAAACATTCACAGATGATATATTTCTGTTGCCGCTATAACAAAAAATACTCAAAACAATAAAATAAATATTCAAGGGGGCTCGCATACAACAAACGTGATTTTTTATAGATAATGGTACGGATACCCTTCGTGCGCGAGTCCGACTTACACTTTTTTTGTTTTGATTTGTTTGTTTCTCCATGCTAGGTGTCCCAGTGTTTGCTTTTCATTTGTGAAAAAATTATCAATATCTCCGAAACTAGTAAATCTCTGAACATACATAGGGGTTAAATCGATAGCTTTTTCGCTGCGTACATATACACAGTTAAATAAGATCTTCCACTAATTGGCTTATTTAAACTCAATGACAGCTAGCATCCATAGAATAATGATATATTATATTATTATTATTTTATTAACCTTCATCTGACAACTTAAATGTTTTTGCTGTGAATAATGTAATATCTAAGGTGTAAGTATAGGTCATAGATAAAACGTTATATTAGCTTCACTTGTATGTATGTACGTAAACAAATCTAGGAACTTAACTATATCTGATTATCAGACTAATGAATAATTGATTAGCTGCTCGCTGTAGGTTCTTCTTTTGTGAAGAAAATGTAGTGACTAAGATTGAAAAGGGCATGCTTCGATGTTTCGGATGAGAGAAGATTGACGAAAGAGATAAATAGCGCGAAAGTGAGTGGAAGTAGGGTAACCATCCGTCCGGATTAGTCTGGACATGTCCGGAGTTGGTCCGGATCTTAAATTTGTCCGGATTTTTTTAAATTACAGTGAATATGAGTAATAAAACTACATATTACATGCACACACACACATACAGACACTGGGTAACTGATTCCTACCGAATGCCTAACCTATGTTTTTATTACTTCTTTATCTTTATTTACTTAATGTCAACTAGCAGTATGTTTGGATTAATTCCCTTAAAATGTTTGTTATACTTATGTATAAAACTTTTAATATTGTGTTAGCGTAATGCGTTGGAGATTTGTAAAAGCTCTATTAGCAAAATGAAAATCTCTAATTGGCCAATGTTCTGTTAAAACCTTAACTACACTGTAATTTGTGCTGTGGATTTATTGTGTGATAAATAAATAAATAAATATTGAGTCTCTAATCTTTATTAACTTCTCATTTATCTAAAAACAAAATATAAAATCTGCAACTATGCCTACCATACCACTGTAACTAAGTGAGTAATGTTTCCATTTTGTGACTAAAAATTTCGGCCTTCTATTGAAATGTCAGGCTTTTTGTCAGGACATTTCAAATTCCTAAATGGTAACCCTAGTCGTAAGGGGACGCCCTAGGCATACGTTCTCGAATCAAATCGGAGAAATACTGGAAAACGCTAGTTAAGTACGCGAAACCGACGTGCATGCATGACTCGATGTATGATTGTGGAAGAAGCGAAAGAGATTTGTCAGGATCGTAGCAGGTGGAAAGTGGTCTCTGCCTACCCCTCTGGGAAACAGGCGTGATTTAACAAACAAAGTAACTTTAGAATTCATAATAATTAGTATGGATGGAGATGATGTTCTCCTAATTTATTCTAGTTGCTACAATTGCGTGAACTGAGACTAGCTCTTAAAAACTGCCAAGTTCCAGTGAGTGGAAGGGATAGAGCGATAGGAGTCATATAACTCTCTCCTTTACTGCCTAGGATTTATTACGTATTTCCATTTCCAGTTCATAATTCGGACTTCAAGCATTTTTTTATGCTCAGAGCCAAACAAGCTTACAAATACTTGATTTTCAGAAAGCCTTTGATAAAGTTTCTATGTCAAAATTACTACAAATGCTGCAATTCGGCTGAATACAAGGAAAGCTTCTCTACTGGGTCAATGCATTTCCGTGATACTGAACCTTCCATAGAGAGTCCTTCCACAGTTTCCTTAAGAGTTGGGGAGACTTTGTAAAGGCAGCGAGAGAATCACAGTGGCGTACCACAGGGTTCTATTCTTGGCCCTTTGCTTTATATCATCTACACATTTGACTTACCTTGTTCCCTACATTGTAGTGTCAACAGTGACTTAAACATCATAGCTAAGCTAACTGTCAAAGAAGTGGCTCATCAACCTGAATGCTGTAAAATGCACCTTGTTACAAATAGCCCAACAAACATTTAGGCGTCAATTAGAGCTTGTTTTAGAACTTAACGAGTTATTAAGGTTCTATAGCAGCAACATTTACAACTTTTGGCGACATAAGAGCGTAGATAAGCAAAATCTATCACTTAAAGTTATACAACAGATTTATAAGGGTGGGCTTAAAGGTTTAAGAGATAGAGCAGTGATTTTTAACTCTACAATACGGGCAAAGCATCTTGTGTTATAGCTTTAAGTGAATCTTACCACTATAAGATCTAAATAAGAAGTAATAATTGACTACAACCTCCCAAAGTGCTATACAAGTGATAAAAAACTCTCGACAAGAACCAATTGTTGCACAAAAGCATTAATTACCGCTATAAGCTCTACAACGGTGCTCATAAACTCCTTTATAGCACTAAATGCCTAAAGAAGTACAAACCTCTCTTGTATTACTTAAAGCCATATAGTAGAAATATTTTTCGCTATTATAGAACTTCTAGTGCTTAATGTGACTTCTGTATAACTTTAGGTAGAGTAATAGAGCTTAATACCACTTCTGTACCCCTTATTTGATCACTCGCGACATATCAATATGGGGACACCACCAAAAAAATCTAAATTCATTGCCCACCACGTTTAGGTTACGAATTGATCTGACTAAGGTTAGAAAAACAAAAGGAAACACGGTTTAATTTAAGTATTTTGCTTCATTGTGTTGTAATAATAGTTGCACGATATCTTAAAAAATAGTATAGATAACGTTTTATTAGATTATTCTAAAAGTTTAATGTCACTCCATATCTAGTAAAATATTCTTCTCGGCAAATAGAGAACAGACATAGGGTGCTTAAATTATTTGTTAATAATACGTATGCTTATTCACAGTGTACTTACCTTCGCAGTAAAAAGTCAACTTTTATCCACTTGCAAAACGTACGCGTTGGTATATATCATTCACTTTTACAAAACCGGCATTCGTGATGGTTCCGACAAATGACATATTAAGTTTTATGTTGACGAAATAAAATAAGTAACTATCTTATTAAATGTTAAAAATTTCTTAGAACCTGAGGCCGTCTTTTAACCTTTGTGGATCTATACTAGAACTGAAAGCGTTAATAATCACCTATTTGCAACAAGAACCTAAGGTGATTAAAAAGTGTGCCCAATTCGGGGGTACAGTAGAGTTATAGCGCGCTCTAACTCCAAATCGTAACACTTATTTATAACCTTAGGATCTGGTTAGCGCTCTTATAGATTTCCTATAACTCTTTTCTTAGCGCCTACGTGTTACTTGGGAGGGAACTGTAATATGCACTTTACATATAACCTAGAAGAAATCCAACTTAAGCCATTCAAAGTGAAAACAGATCTGGGAGTCAAGGCAACGAAGGACCTCAAGTGGGAGGAGCACATAACAGCAATCACTAAAAGATCTTTAATCTATCTTATTAGGAAAGCCTTCGGGGTCCTAACCAGAGAATTAATGCTTCAAATATATAAATTATTAAGACCCAATTTGGAGTATGCTTTTCAAACCAGAGTACTTATTTTGCCAAAGATATTGAACTGCGTGAGGACAGACTTCAGATGCTGAAACTGACGACTTTAAAGGATAGCAGAAGGCGTGGCGATTTAATAGAAAACTGTAAGGACATTACGATTTACAGGAGTTTCATGAATTGTTCAAGCTTAACACCAAGACTTGTCTTTTGGGCCACCAATTTAAATTACTAACTCAGCTTTCCCATAACAATTTCCACAGACACTTTTTATGTAAAAGCATGGAACAAACTACCAGAACAAATAGTCTCAGCTGTGAACGTAAATTAGTTTAAAATCTGACTGCACCACATTAGCAGTACAAAGAACACTTGATCAAGGATCAGCTGGTTAAGGTACCTATCAATTATCCCAAATACTGCCTGATACAATAAATAATAATAAGGACAAGCTCAGCAAGTACGATCATTGTCCCGATAGTTGTTTCGGTGAATGGGCTCATAGCAAAGAGTCTCAAGCAACACTTTAAAAGATTCGCTAGATGCCTGGATTAAGGACCAGATACAGAAAGCAGTACTCCTAGACACGGTAAGTATTGTACTTAGGCTTGCACTGCTGCCGCAGGGGCACCCGTAAGTTAGGTGTTTTATAATGATTATTTTATGTATTAGTATTGATATTTTACTTTTATATTTGAATATTTATTGTAAAAACATATCACAGAATAATTAATAAATATCTAAATAATAATAATAATAACAATTTTCGTTTTTATCTGTGTATGGGTGAGAACCAAAAAGTTGGTATCACATAGTTAAGCATAGTTAACCATACAGACAAGGAAGGCGAAAAAAGTTGTGCCGAGACAACTATTGTATGACTAATTATCATGTCACAACAGAAAAGTTTCATAGAATTATTTTTTTGTGTGAGTTAGCTTGCCCAACTTTTTGGACCTAACCCGTATAGATTTTTGGCCTAATTTATAACTTGGCAAAATGACCTGGATATTTAGTGCATTATAAATCAACTAGAGGATGAACGCGACTTTATACTTAATTAGTTTCCAGCTACCCCCCCTAAGTCCCCCTTTAGGGATAATTTTCCAAAAATCCCTCCTTAGTGGGGGTAGGGGTGCCCTACAATATCTAACGAATATTCTGTCTAAATTTCAAGTTCCTAAGTCCAGCGGTTTTGGCTGTGCTTTGAGAGATCATTCAGCCAGTTATTTTATAATATATATGTACATATATTTTATGTAGATAATGGCATTTAAGTAGCAAATCTATAGTTGTGGTTAAAACACAATACTAGCACAGAACAAACAGTATTTCATGTCAATAAAAAGTGGGTGGATACTGCTGTCAACAAAATAATTAATAATGTTTGGACACTCTCTAAATGTTATTTTTTTAATAATAAACCATAAGAAACTTTTATAACAACACTTTAGAAACTTTTGGCATGAAAACTTTCTCAATTTCAGATAAAAGAATTTGTAAATAACCATTAAAAACAAACATTAAAAACACTGTTCGCTGACGCCTTCGACTTGATAATATTAAAAAACTTACCTTGTATTTAAGGACTTTATAGACGTCTATGAAGGTTGTGCTTTCCAGTAGGCTGTTTCTTTGGCAGGCAGCTATTGACTCTGCCTCACATCGCGCGTTCAGCAAGTCCGTAAGATTCTGACGCTGCTGCGAGCATATCCAGGCGGCTTGTAACAACTCTAAGGCACTCTTCTCCACTTCTTCATTAAGACTCTGTAGCTGCTGCCTCTCAGAGCTGATAAATATTTTCTCCCGAGTCAGCTGGTTGGCCAACTCGGCGATATTCAAACACCCTTCCGTCGTAGACTGCATTATGCTTATTTACTATTTATTTTACAACTACACATATCGCAGAGCTGAAGGAATTAGTCTGTCTGCTTACAAGCAAATAATGCGATACAATGAAACGCAAACGACAACGACAAGTGAACGGAATCAGACGAATGGCACTTTCTTTCTGAGTAGTTCTGACTGAATCTCCACAGTGAATCTCGGTCCGAAGGAAGTTAACGTCAAACGCTAGGGATGTGAGTCTAGTAGATAAACTTGAACAAGAGAACTTGCCTTCTCTTTTTTTCTTTTTTTTTAAATTTATTCTTCAATATGGATACTGGTCTTTTAGTCGTAATATTGAGCCCTCATTTCCACGGATGGCTTTTCAACGCACGTTATATAGGTATAGGTTATATTAATATATATTTAATTTTTTTTTTCAAATTAACGAGAGTAAAAGCTCGTAAAAATGCAACTATTTTTGGCCCACCTTATATAAATATTTTTGAAGAGCGCAAATTTACACCATTTCAATATCAATTTCAAATTCAAATCCTTTTATTAACTGAAAACCAGCGTCAAGGCTAGTTAACTTGAAACTATGCTTAGTGGCAACCATTTCGCTGTTAATTTTAGAATAAGTACTGGTTGTAGTCTTTTTTTACATATGTTCTTGCTATTGTTTACGTTCATTTTATTTTAGTACCAATTAAACCATTTATTTTACTTTCTTTTCACATCAGTCTTCTGCTTAGCGTGTCCTCTAGACACAAAGCCCTCCAGCGCCCTGAGGCTCTCTCTGTCTCTGATTTAGAGTAGCTATAAAAATATTTAGTTGTTTTTTGTATACTTTCCTTGCTTGTTTAGGTTCTGTTTATGTTGTGCAGGTTGAGGTTTTTGTTTGTTTGATGTGTACTTTTAATCTTTATAGCCCAACCCATAAAACAATCTCTGATGTGAGAGTGCATGAATATATATCCATTTGTTCTAAAAGGACGTTATTTATTGTGTTAATGTAACCATCATGCAATTGAGGAGTGAATAACGAAGAAACACACTGAACTGAATATGCTTTACGATTAAAAGTGCAATATTTGTTTGTGTATGTACATATTTGTAATCTCTTTCTCGAAAACGGCTCTAACGATTTCGATGAAACTTGCAATATAGGGGTTTACGAGGGTGAAAAATTGATTTTGGTTATGTTAGATTTACAGTAGACCAAACCATCCAGAAATAGGAGCTCCGCGGGAGCGGAGCTTCATCAACACTGTCTAATTCATGTCTTACTCATAATGATGTTTTGCTAATGTGATGTTTTGCTACTATGATAACTTGCGAATATGATGTTTTGCTTGTATGATATTTTGAGAATATCATGTGTTGCGAATATGATATGAACGATGGAGTGTATTTTTCTCCGAAAATATTTTTGACCGAAACCTTGGACTTGGAGCAGCGCAAAAACTAAAAAAAAAAGCCATAAGTAACTAGAATAATTAACTGAACTACGAGTCCTTGGAAACGTGAACAGACTGGACTCCACAAACAGCACCCGTTCACGCGTATCTCAGCCATCGAATCGAATCCCTCAACAACGTGTACGGGAAAGTGGCGAGCCGTTAGGGGGAATTGTGTGGCGATACTGGCAACAATCCTTTTTTAACTTTCCATTTAACCCTGTTCATTTTCTCAGTTGCTTGAGTACCTCTTTACTTACAAGTTCAAAGACGACTGGCGGCGAAGGTGTAGCGTCAATTGTGTTCAGTTATGGGAAATAATGAAATTTGTGAAGTATTGTCGTTTATTTTTGCTTTTCTTTTTTTTTATTTCGTCTTCTTTATTTTATTTCATTTGGTTTTACGGTGGTGGTTTAAATACGGTACTAGACTGTTTTAGGAAATTTAAAAGATACCAAAAAATAATTCGCACAAATGGTAAGTGTTTTTATATTTGAATGGCATGCAGAATAGTGAATATTTTTCTTGTGTTTGAAGGGTAGTTTGTGTATGTAAGAGAAGCTTAGTTTTAACAAAGAGGAAACTTTATTTATGGTTTTAATGATCCTATAGGTGAAATTATCAGCCTGTCTCGACTTGAGAATTTAGAGAAGAGACAGGTGATCTATGTAAGTTCTATAATAGGAAGGAAAAGGTAACATGTTTAACAAAAATGAAGTTTTTAGATTTTGATTTGATTTGTCGAAAGCAACCCGTTCAGCCTAAACCAACGATGAAAAAAAAAACGGTTAAATGCGAGTGGGATTCACACACTGAGGGTTCTGTACTGCCGCACAGTAGGTAGGGATTATTGTATTTCGATTTGAATGTCATAACTTTACCCAATAATAAAATAGCGTTGGACTCACTTACAATTGACCGGTTTTTGTATTTGTTGTTTTTCTTTAAGGTTCTTACTATAATTATACTCAATTTGACACTTGTACGTTTTACTGTTTTTACGATACAAAAAAAAATTAAATTACGTTGGAAAAACCTTTAAGTATTTATTTGTATTAGTTAGAAAATCCACTGTTATAACCAGAGATCGGAACAGGTAGAGCTAATTTGCCTAAACTTGACGCATATTCATTCATGCGTGAGAGAGATGGGAATACATTATTGAATGAATATGCATCAAGTTTAAATTAGCTCTACCTATTCCGATCACTGGTTGTAACGCATTAAAAATAACAATCCACTATTTCTCACGTTTCGAAAGATATAGCTCTTTAAAGTTAGTAGGTACAGCCGGATTGACGGACGGACAGCGTAGTTCTAGTAATAGGGTCCCGTTTGGCTACCTTCGGATACGGAATCCTAAAAACAAGAATACGGGAAGAGAGTTAATCTTAGAGCTTAAACCATTTTACAAAAAAAGTATTCTCACACACCGACGGATCAGACGGATACCAATCATCTTATAAAGGTTCCATTGCTCAGTATGAGATACGGAAACTTGATAACGATATGAGAATTGCCTTACGTTCTTCCCTAAGAACTGTGTTCCCGAAACTCCGGTCAATTCTTTATAGATTTACAGAAAAAAAAAACAATTTGGCAATTTCAGGTACGTACTGAAACGGAAAAATTGACTGAAATTTTATTGTGGATTCATTAAACAGCATTTAACCGAGCTATTAAACGAGCGTCAGTAGTAATTAGAGTCAAAGAAATCGGCTAAAAACCAATTTCTGGAACCCTAATATTGCTTAAAGACATAGTTGTTACATTATTTCGAGTGTACCTAAGTAAACAATAATGACAAAAATAAGACAAGTGTATATTTAGAAGAAGTTTAAATAAATATTATAAACTGCTTTAAATATGTATGGATACGACAAGGAAATAATTAAAGTTTATCACGTTTTAGGCAATTTTATAATATAGAAATCAATCAAATATAGGGTGGGCCAGAAATATTTGCATTTTTACTAGCTTCTACTCTTGCTAATTTGCAAACATTTTGACCCACCTATAAAAACAGCAAATTAAACAGTTATGATAAATCGATTCATACGATCGTGCTGCGCATAGCAGCACGCAATGTACATCAAAACCTCATTAAAAAACCTTAAAAAACTTTCCTTTCTTGACATGTCATGTCACCCATCATACACTATCTGTACGCACGTCGCACGTTCTTAGTCTGTGGTCTCATGGAAGGAAATAAGGAAATCCTTGGACCCCAGCTCTTTTTGATTGTGAATTTGTGGAACAAACAATCAATGTAATGGTACTTAAAAGTGTTTAAACGGGGGATAATAGTGTTATTTATAATGTCGAACCATACTATAGAAGGTAAACTAAAAGTTTTAGAGGAGCGTTTCCAGAACGAGTTGCGTATTCGTAAAGAAACTCCTTTTCATAGTCCAAGTGCATTGGGTGCTAGTAGACCTGGCAGTGGCAGGCGGCCGAGACCACGTAAGTAGTTCAATCCATCCTACTTAACTTTTTTCTAAATAGTAAGCACCATACCCCCTTCGAAGTCCTTCAAACTCGACCCTTATATTGTCCCATACACCGTCGCATTCGTGTTTTTCTTACGCTATTTCAGCCTTATAAACTGAATTATACATGGTATTCAAAACGGCTCATGTTATGTTATTAATGCACATTCAAACATGATTTCGCGATAGATTTTGAATGTATGTATTCAGTACAAATATCATGAAAAGTATGTGAGCTTTCGTGTTGGAAACAATAATAGCAGGTTATATGAATAAATTGGCATTGAAAATATACTATACTTATTAGGCATAGTTTTTCAGTACGATTGTTTTGACTAAAGACAAATTTTGTCTGCATTGGTTTTAAAAATTCATGCTTAGATCTTCACCCATCGGTTGTCCAATATAATTGGGGATACATACAAACAATCACTCCTCTTTCCCGTAGGGGTAGGCAGAGTATCACTTCCTTCCACTTCCTACAATCTAGACAAAATTCCCTCGCTTCTTCCACACTCATAAGTCTCTTCATACACATGTGTCGTTTAGGGTACTCCTTAGGACCATTATTATTAAGTGCATTTCTGTCCCTAACAAATTCAAAAGGTAAGGCAAAAATGAGATTTTTTTTAAATGCTTTGCTTTGCGTGTTGTGGTGTTCCAATCAGGGATCAATACTGGTATTAATTAAAATTAAAATATCTTCCTTAATTTGCATTATTTCCTTGATGTTTGCGACTATAATTTAGGTAATAACACTATTCTATTATATAAATTCATTGAAGAGCAAAAATACTCAATAATAATCGAGTTACCGAAATTGAATACCGGTATTTTTGTATGAAAATAATACCGGTATACGATCCCTGGTTCCAATATCCCTGATGATTCTAGATCCTAAGATATACTGAGACAACGCACCAGTAACTTTCATAAGATATTTCCTTGCGATGAAATAAATTAAACACTTTATATTTATAGTAAAACTGTATTGGTTTTGACCTGTTATCGTATTGTCTATGTTATGATAGCTCTTATTTACTTGACGGTGATGGCGGCCGAGTTAAAAACAATAATCTAAATACTTTTATAAATCTAAATGGGACTTCACGTAAAGACATGTGTGTATGTGTGAACATTGCGAAAGTTTGAAGCAAACAATATCATAACGCAATATGGTCTTACGAAGTAGAACCCCAGACATAGCTCAGTGCTAAATTCAACATAAATCTTTTTGTATTTATTATTTAAATTTTTCGTTTAAATTAAATACTACGGACCTAAATTAGTTTTTTTGGCAGTAGAACCTGGTGCATGGTCTGTCTAAATCACTACCAGGTTATTTTCGACATACAACCATTTTTAAACCAGAACCATTCGCATTGCTGTGATCTGTTCAGACAGACTGTGAGAGACAATCCGTGGAATTATCAAATTGCACGTTCTGTAGAACAAGGGTACAATGTACAATATGACACAAGTTGCAATCTATTATCTTTACCACACTACGATGGCACTATACCTACTTTATCTCTAAACTTGTTGACCGCTTAACGTAAATAAAGTCAATTAATTGTCATCTCTATGTAATCTAGTATATAACTCCAATCCAGCATATAGGGCGCTCCACGAGTTAATCGGTTTAGGTATGTTCTTCTTAGTCTTTCAGCTTTTCATATGGCGATTTATTTTTCAATTATGCAAGAAATAGATTTAAGAATTTAATATGGCATTATATTTATCTATAATGCCGTTATCTATCAAATCCTTATTTTAAAAATCACAAATACAGGTTTTTTTTTTCTTAATTTATGGCTTTCCCTCCTTGTGTTTAACAAGGTGTATTTCGCCAGTATCGAGTTTTAGACAATCGCCATGGACTTATTAGAGAAACAAGTCCAGTCACGCAGGACAATTGTTCGGTTAACCTCGTAAGGCCCACCATACTACAAACAGGGAGTTTTTTGTGAATGGGACTTTGAATCTACCATCAACGCAATAAAGTTCAATTACGTTTGTTCGATAATGACATTTTCAGTTTATGAACATAGGAAAATAAACCTTATTCACATTGCAACACAGTTCAAATTATATTGCCTTGATTATGTACATTATATAGCACACTGGGCCTTAAGAGGTAGAGATTTACTCTGGCGGACTCAACAGAAGCACATTGGGTTAGCTAAATGGGGTTACAGATTGATAGAGATTACTTTTCTCATTAATGGTAAGTTAAAAATCCACCAGATGTCGGGTAATGGCATTATAGATATATCACGGCAGTATTTATCCTCCTTTTCAAATGACCGAACAATTGAAGCATCCCCTTTTCAATCTTAGTCACTACATCTTCTTTTAGTCCACATTTCTCTCTGACCTTTTCATTCCTTACTCTATCAATCAGTTTCACACCACACATACTACGCAAAGAGCGCAAGCTACAATGCGTGTGGTTAACATTTTGAATGGGGAAAAATGCGATCGAGTAAAATCACTAATAAGAAAGAATGCGAGTAGAAAAATTACGAGGAATTATCGAGTTTGGCGAAGAGTGTCGCTATTGCCTAAGTGCTTTGTTTACGGAGACGCGGGGCGTCGCGCGTAGCGTTGGGCGGCGCGGTCTGCACTAAATTCAAACATTATGGCGTTGTATAAAAGCGTTTACGGAGAAGCGGTTTTACGCGCGTTTGCTTCAAATACAGCGTTACTTGCGGCGCGTTGCACGCATCGTCGCACGCGTCAATAACGGCGGTTCCCGCCACTGCGCCCGCAGCGGGGCCCGCGGCGGAACCTCTGGCCACCGCGTGCTCCGCCGCGCGCTCCGCTACACGCTCGGGAGTCCGCCGACGATGTAGCGGACAGCGCTACTCTACGCTCCGCACCACGCGCCGCATCACGCCCCTCATCTTTATAAACAACACCGTATATTGCCATATGTTTGTGTTTGCGCGTGTGATGACGCGGTCCGCTGCACGCGCCGCCTCTCTGTAAACGGAAAAACGCCCGACGCCCCGCGTCTCCGTAAACAAGCCCTTACGCACTCGCAATAGGCTTCAAAGTAGAACAATTGTTTTCATTTTCAATGCAGACTCGCTTTCGGACTGTCTAAATGAAAACGATGGCGATTGCGAGTGCGTTAGGCATGAGCCTGCAGACCTAGCTGCAGTCTGAGCATTTAGAAGGTGCTTCGGCTTTGTACTTCTCTCTCACTCGCTCTTAATAAGATTGTATGGGAGCGAGGGAGAGACGAGTACAAATCCGAAGCGCTTTCTAAGATCTGTCGCACTGTATTTGACCCGATGCCTGTTTTAGTGCCTAAATATCGGTTTTGTTTCAGTTTTCGCCAATAGAGATATCCCGGCGTATCGTCCTCGGTCGCCTCATGCGGCGGAAACGGAAAACAGAATGCGAGAGGTCCACAAGGTATGTATTCTAAATATATCAAGGGACTATGTCACACAAATTGATCCAGCCAACTAGGAACTAAGATATACCTCCTGTAGTAAAATCAACCTTATTACTAATAAAATAGAATTGAATCTGCTTTGGTGATTGAATTTAGCATACTGCTTAGACACTTTAGTACCTTGTCTATTTAACGTCATGTTTTAACTGCCATATGAAATTGTCATAGCGGATAAACTGACAAGGTACTAAGGTGTAAACATATCTTTGACGTCGACTGTACTATAGGCACTTATGGGCACTAGAGAATGATAAACATGCTTTAGAGAAATACATAAAAAACATCTAAGATTCAGGATAAATGTAATCAAATTTTTTAAATCCCTATAATATATAAAGTCCGTTTTTAACAGTAGTTAACCGTACATCAGTTTAAATCTTAGTTGATGATAGTAAGATCTGTTCATTCTTACTTGTCTTATATAGTAAACAACTTTCTAACCTCAAAATGAACCTTTTTTTTTCTAAAACAGCTTTTTTATCGTAAATAAAGTAAACTGAATTAACATTATGGACATCACTTGGCTAATGTGTTGTCTGTGATTGCTTTATTTTGTTTAAAATAGCTGTTTTAGCCAAATAAGGTTCATTTTGAGGTTAGAAAGTTGTTTACTATATAAGACAAGTGAGAATGAACAAACCTTAGTTAGGGATTAATTCTGTTGGCCATACTGATCAACTTTCAGGACATACAAACGAATCGCGAAAAAAAAATCAGCTGTTCCATCCATTTCCGTTGTGTAGCTCTCGAAGTTTATATGGAACAACTGTTTTTTTTTCGCGATTTGGATTTTGGTCCCATTAAGTAAGTCCCTAAAATTTGGCCGGAAATTAAAATTTCACCCTGTATATTATGATGATATTATTTATGACTAGCTGTTGCCCGCGACTCCGTACGCGCAAAAAAGTAAAACATAGCCTATGTCACTCAGGGTTAATGTAGCATCCTAATGGTGAAATAATTTTTGAAATCAGTCCAGTAGTTTTTGAGTTTATTCATTACAAACATACAAAACACACAAAAATACAAAAATACAAATCTTTCCTCATTATAATATTGGTATAGATAATGATATGACGATTGTCTTCCAGTCCAGCGGTAACCTAACCGTGAACAACGTCCAGTATCGCTCGAACGTCGACGACCTCCAACACCTGGGCGAGCTGGGATCTGGAACGTGTGGACACGTCGTCAAAATGCTGCACCGGCCTTCTGGCGCCGTCATCGCGGTCAAGGTAAACCTAGAGACCAGCCAAGGTATGGTACCACAGACCAGCCAAGTGGTATGGTACCACGCACCAACAGATTATCTCGGGTTAGTAGTTAAAAATTACTTAGTCGCAAAACGACAACACTGCTTGCAGCCTAGGTACATCTCAAAAAGTAGCAAAATGCTCACATGTTCTTTTATTTTATTTTATATCTGTCAAAATCAAAATCAAAATCATTTATTTGTCCAACATAGGTTAATTACACAATGTTAATTATATTGCTGTATCACTATGTGGTGCCCATGGGCATACAAATGTTTATTATGTAAGTTTGTACAAATGAAGCATGCGTAGGTTAGGTAATTTGCTATACAATAAATATAGGATATATACGATAATTACAATATGTCAGTGTCAAAAACTAATTATTTTTGTTCAAAAAATTCTGTTATCGAATAATAGGCATTTTCAATAAAAGTTTTAAGTTTTTCCTGAAAACCGCATCATTACTTTTATTTGCTAAAATGTTTTTTGGTAGTTTATTATAAATTGTGTGTGCCATCCCAAGTATACTTTTACGCAATAGGGCCGTATTACTCGGCGGTGCTATAAATTTGTCTTTTAGACGCACACTTCTAAATCTGTTAAAGAGGTTTTTGTTATTGTTTACAAAAGTGCATATTTCAAAAATGTACAGACAAGGTAGCGTTAGAATTTGAAGGCGTCTAAAGTGCGATTTACATGAATCACTTTGTTTAATACCACTAAGAGATCTAATGCATTTTTTCTGCGCCTTAAACGCTGTCTTATCAAAGTTGACAGTGCCCCGCATGGCGGGGCTCCTATTCCTGGGCGGTTTGACCTTCGGGCATTTGAAGTTTCCTAACCCAAACGAAGTGGTCATTTTGTAGCGGATATTTTATAATGCAGACTAACAGCGATGTGGTCTTTGACTTAGTCCTTCTGAGACCATCCGATTATCTCCAGCGTCATATAATTAATTCACGATTCCATCTGTATTATTTGTTTACAATTATAACATTTGTTATCTGGTTGTCAAGTCAAGGCCAAGTTCAACACATGCAATGTCAGTTAAAGTAAGGCTATGTGCACACTTACGATAAAATGGGTGAATCAACATTTAAGGTACTCCTTATTTTTCGACATGTTTCACAAATTATATATGATTTTAGAAATCTATATATTTGCTAAAGTCGTGGCTTACACGCTTATTAACCTCGTAAGGCCCACCCTACTAAAAACAAGGCGTTTTTTGTGAGTGGGACTTTGAATCTACTAACAAGGCAATAAAGTTCAATTATGTTTGTTCTATAATTCCATTTTCAGTTTTTGACAATAGGAAATTAAACTTTACCCTCATTACAATACAGTTCAAATTAAATTGCCTTGATTATGTACAGCCTATTGCACACTGGTTACGAGGTTAAATAACACAGATAGGCTAACATTTAAATGATTTGATTTAAAACAGTACAGAGGGGTTATTATGACATAACTATGCAGTTCAGTTCACGCTGAGAGAAAAGAACAGAGCTATATAACCAGAGGTCGGAATAGGTAGTGCTTATTAACCTAAACTTGACGCATGTTCATTCATGAATGAGTGAGATGGGAATACGTTATTGAATGAAGATGCATCAAGTTTAGGTTAATAAGCACTACCTATTCCGACCTCTGTATATAACCATACACCGGATTGACGCGGGCAAAAATGTACCAGTGCTAGTGATTCATTAAATATCGACTAAGTTTATCGACAACTTTTTTCGTGACATATGGATCTTTAATTTCTTGCAAAAGTAAGTCGTACCTTTATCTTCTATATCTGAATGATCAGCTTTCCATGAAGATAAACGATCTTTTTTCGTTCGAGGCATTTTTTTAACCGACTTAAAAAACAAAAAGGTTCTCAATTCGTCGGAATGCTAAGGAATATTGTTGAACTGAATGAATTTTTTATTCAATTTAATTTCAAAGTGACTCCAGTCCAGAGTCAATGTCAGATACCGGTTGTTTATTATTGCGATAAGTATAAATAAAAGAGGTTTGCACATAATTAAAAGGTATTCAAAGGGGTTTGGGTAAAAGTGTTGTCATTTGTAAAATTCATACATTTTCAAAGTGAGCGGCCATTCGTAAAAGTGGTAAATTATGATAGAATTATTAAAAATAAACATATTTTGTTACGTAATGTAATACTCTTATGTGCAGCGGAGCCGAGATATTTAAATATTCATACTTGGGCGTACTTTCGTACTAAAAACTGAATCCTTAAATATTTAAAATCTCCGCTCCGATATTATTTAACGCCATAAATTATATATATCTATGTGTATAAAGAGGTCCTCTAAATAACTATGTAAAAATGATACGTGGCCGCTGAAAAAAAAATGACAATATTCTTCAAACAAATTTACCCAATGCCCTTTGGTCATTACTTATGATAATGATGATTAAAAATTGCTTTTATCGATGTCGATAAACTAAGTCGACATTTAATGAATCACTAGCACTGGTACATTTTTGCCCCCCTCAATCCGGTGTTTGTATATAACTGATATATCCTTTAAGAAAATATCCCGACGAATTGAGAACCTCCTCCTTTTTTTGAAGTCGGTTAAAAAGGACGCATGAGCGATTTGTTAGTCAAAGTAAATTAAACCTTAATAGTAAAGTAATAAGGTCACTAATACATGCGCAGGTCTATGAGACATACGACCTTTTTTCTAAGGAGGGCAGAGCTATGTTATAATAACCCCCAACTTTTTAAATAATGATATAGTTGGTAACGCAGGGGACGATGTTGTCCCTAGGTTTTGTATATAAAATGTGCGTTATCCCCGAGTTACCAGGTTTTTTCGAAAATTAAATAATATTTTTAACCGACTTCAAAAAAAGGAGGAGGTTCTCAATTCGTCGGTTTGTTTTTTATGTTTGTTCCCCGATTACTCGAAGACCACTGGACCGATTTGAAAATTTTTTTCGTTGTTTGAATGGGTATACTTTCTAGTTGGTCCCATTGTCAACACGTCAGGATCTGATGATGGAATCTTGGAGAAATCAAGAGAACTCCTCAAATATTATAGGCACATCTATAGCGATTTTAGTATTTTTCACTGTAACTCGTGCATTTGCTTTTGAAAAGTACTATATGGTGAAGTGAAACTGATGATGAAGACCACAGATGGCCACCGGAACTCCTTAACGGTACCTATTCCAAGGGTGGCGATAAGATATTTCGATTAAGGTAGTTGAGCGACTATGACGAAGCACATTTAGGTTTAAATATGACTATGACATTCCCGCGGCGTTGTCTGCGGCGAGCTTGAAATGTTCTATAGTTTCTCATTAATATTTAGAAGGTGAGCTACGTAACAGCATAAATAGGATCACTAAAAAGTAGACGATAAAATAAATGTTTAAAAAAACAAAAAACCGACTTCAAAAATGCAAAAAATAACTTCTTTTAAAATGGTAGGTCAGTCCAACTGAAGTCGGCGTCCCACAATATTTTAAACCAAAAGCCGAATGCAGTTGGGCTGACCTACCATTTTAAAGGAAGTAATTTTTTGCATTTTTGAAGGCGGTTTTTTGTTTTTTTAAACATTTATTTTTAGGTGTTTAACGTGTAAGTTCTGTAAATTTGGTGGTCTGATTTTAATAATCATACATTATATTATTAATCATAAGTCTTACGGATCTGAGACGTGGGCGCTAACAATGGGCCTTATAAGGAAGCTCAAAGTCACTCAGAGGGCTATGGAGAGGGCTATGCTCGGGGTTTCTCTGCGTGATAGAATCAGAAATGATGATATCCGCAGTAGAACTAAGGTTACCGACATAGCCCGAAGAATAGCCAAACTTAAGTGGCAGTGGGCGGGGCACATTGCTCGCAGGACTGATGGCCGATGGGGTCAGAAGGTTCTTGAGTGGCGTCCGCGGACCGGGAGACGAGCTGTAGGTAGGCCTCCAACAAGATGGAGTGACGACCTTGTAAAGATCGCGGGAACGCGGTGGATGCGAAAAGCACAAAATCGGTCTGAGTGGAGAGCCTTGGGGGAGGCCTATGTCCAGCAGTGGACGTCTTTCGGCTGACATGATGAATCATAAGTCACCAGGGAAGTTTTATTACCGCAAAAGGCAAAGGAGTACCTTAAAGTTGATTCACCCAAATACGACGTTGCTCAATGTGCCGTTCGCCGTTAGCCGTTATTTGAACCAAGGGACGGTGGTTGTATTTGTGAACGCTACGCATCAAATCTGGATTTTGCCGGGCACGTCGCTTGGACGAGGACGAGGCCCACCAGTAAAAAGATAAAAAAAAAAGATAAAATAAATTTATTCAGTAAGTAGGCCGCACGGGCACTTTTACACGTCAAGAATCTACCAGCGCTTCCTAAGAGAAGACCACTGCCGAGAAGAAACGCCGCAAGAAACTCAGCAGTCAGTCATTTTTTAAACATATTTCTTATTACAATGGTACTACTTAGTCTAGCATTATATAAAGCTATAAATATTAAATTAAATATAGTATCAAATAACATGCGTAGTTCAGCAGGAAAACATGCCAATTAAGAATCTTACGGGAGAGATAGAGAGAAAAAAAAACACATACTTATGTGTATATAAGATGATGCGAGACGACCACATAAAAATTTCGATATGTTTTCCTACATCAACGGTGTCCCCTAGACAAGATAAAGATTTTGCATTTGAATAAATTATTATTGACTAAGTTTCGGGTTTAGGCCATGCATTTTTGTCTGTTAGATAGTCCTCGATCCTATAATACGCTTTAGACATTAACGACCTTTTCAAGTAATTTTTAAGTGCTGGAAAGGGTAACTTTAAAACTTCGTCAGGTAATTTATTATAGAAATGAATGCATTGACCAACAAATGATTTATATACTTTACGGACGCGGAATTTTCGGATTGCGATTTTATTTTTATTTCTGGTATTTAAATTATGTATATCAGAATTTTTGGTGAAAGAATCTAAGTATTAACTGGAACCGCTGTTTCACTGTTATGCAGTCTGGTAATCGCCCTTATAAATTACTTACTGTATTTCTGCAGGCAGGACAAATGGCATTCCACGTTTGGAATGAGTGGTGGGAGAAGGATCATGATTAGACCCCGTTATCTTGTCGCAGTGACATCACTATTTTGTAGGTATTGAATGATTTTTTTATCGACCATCTCTATATCAGGTCAGAAGGTTCTTGAGTGGCGTCCGCGGACCGGGAGACGAGCTGAAGGTAGGCCTCCAACAAGATGGAGTGACGACCTTGTAAAGATCGCGGGAACGCGGTGGATGCGAAAAGCACAAGATCGGTCTGAGTGGAGAGCCTTGGGGGAGGCCTATGTCCAGCAGTGGACGTCTTTCGGCTGACATGATGATCTCTATATCGATGTTTGTAGTTATATTATTCAACAAAGCGATTTATTTTTTGCCGTTTAAATCTCTGCTCAATTTCAATATTGCGTAGGTATTAAAACTTCTTGATTAAAAATAAGAAGATATCCTCATTAGTATCGTATCTCGTAGATGCAATAACATTATGTAATGATTGTGGAAAAACTAGGATAAATAGTTTTAACTAACGAACACACGCGACTTATTCCCATTACTTTTTATCACATTTTTAGTAGTTATTGTCTTTGACTTATTGTCAGTGACGTGACATATAACTTTAAACACAATACCATCGACATTTAGATAGTCGATAAAATAAACATTCAATCCCTACAAAAAAACGACGTCACTGCGACAAGATAAAGGGGTCTAATCATGATGACGGCGGACGCTATAGCCTGTCAAAGTGCTTTTATGCAGCTTTATAAAAAGTACTTCCATTGTTAATTTATACACGGTGATTTTTAATCGGTGATCAGGAGTTGAAAAATATTAATTACCAAACTAAATTGAATTCAATGGGTGAGGTCTCACGCAATTACCTCACTGTTTAATTAATTACAATTAATGATACTATTTTTAAAACCAATAACCACTGAAGACATGGTCATACTACATTCATTATTGAAGAGAAGTGAATACGACAAGTCAAGCGCCATCGCTTTGGCGGGGAATTTGACAGATCTTACGTCAATAAACTTTAACTTTTGAGAGCCAGGTCTGCCAACCTGACATGACAACAAAATTACTTCACCCAAAGTCTACTAATTGGGTTATCCCAAAAAAAATTAACCCTAGTTTTTTTTGGATACTAATTTCACGGTTTTTAACCCAATTGCAGGTCTTGAAATCGTAACCTAGCGACCATTGTTAGCGTACGGAGAAATTATGATTGGTAATTTCGACATCGGAAAAACGAAAAACCCACGATTTTATCCGAACGCTGATAGTTGCTACGGCTACGTTTAAACAACAGCTACTATTGGTCATACAACGCCCAATCACCTATTCTTACTGAACACAGTCGTTATTGGTCGTTTTATAGGGTTGCTATGGCCATGTTTCAACAAAACTACCAAAGGGCATTGGGTAAATTTTTTTGAAGAGTATTGACATTTTTTTTTAGCGGCCACGCATGATTCTTACATATTTATTTAGAAGACCTCTAAATACATATAGATATATATAATTTATGGCGTTAAATAATATCGGAGCGGAGATTTTAAAGATTTAAGTGTTCAGTTTTTAGTACAAAAGTACGCCCAAGTATGAATATTTAAATATCTCAGCTCCGATGCACTTAAGAGTATTACATTACATAATAAAATATGTTTATTTTTAATAATTCTATCATAATTTACCACTTTTACGAATGGCCGCTCACCTTGAAAATATATGAATTTTACAAATGACAACACTTTTACCCAAACCCCTTTCATTGACGTTTACGTTATAACAGAGAATTATTTTCTTCTTCTTTGATTAAATAGCATCTGTCTCGTAGAATATTTTGCCAGTGTCAATTTAATAAAATAATGTCAATGAACCTAATTTCTTTAACCTTAATGTTGTGGTTACCTAAGAATCTCTAAACAATTGGTAAGGTGAGAATTAATTTCGATAAAGTTATTTTCAAAACAAAAATTAGGTATTAAAATAGTAGTTTATGCAACAGTTGTATAAGAGAGGTCAAAAAAGACGAGTGGTTACGATGTGAGCCGCAGGCGAACATCGTAAAGCAAGACGCCACGAGTATTTTTTGACTTAGTTATACACCGTTGCATACAATACTTTTTCTACGACTAGGTTTCAAATAAAATGCAAAATTAAATTAACAAAATTTTATTAATATACCTAGGTTAGAATACGAACGAACGAAGCACAGAACAACAAACGAGCGAGAAACATTCGAAAACAATAAAATATGTGTCTATGGTTAACTTTGTTTTTAAATTGATGTGCACTTGCCAGGATTCATATTTTTAAAAAAAGTTGCACAATCGATTTAACTTGTGAAATAGGGACTTAAAAAACACCTAATGATTTGAGAAATGAATTCTTTTACCTGATTGGTCGATTTTAATATAGCTGCTTTCTGGTTGGTTGATACCAAATAAAATGTTTTTTTTAAAGAGTTAAATTAGTAAAAGAGTTTACATACCAAAAAGAACCTAACGTTCCGATTGACAGTCAATGTGTATTGTGATTGGTGGTTTAATTTGGTGAAGTATTTTGATTGGTCAAATTAACCTAGGTGTAAGCTTTGGCAGCTGGGCATATCGTTTTGGCTCAAAAAAGCACAAGTGCTGTTAAGGGGGATAGACTAGATAGACTTTTCTACGGAATGTTCTGCGGACATATTATCTATATTCTTATATTAGTGTTCGTGACTATATAAATGACAGATAAAAGTACAGGAGTAGGAAAAAGAAACAAAAGGTTGGTTTCATATAACTGCGACTGTAACGTAATCGGCATCAATTACTGAATTAGAAAAATTGGTACCTGATCACCAATAAAAAATCACCGTGTATAACGGCAGATTTTATGTTGGATGCCTTGTAAGGCTTTTCTGTTAAACGTTTTTTCAAAGGAGTGTCTGTCTGTCTGAGTGTGATTCTACCCCTACGCTATCATAATGAATGCAAGTCGCGCCATCTATTGAAAAATAGTACCTTTTGTAAAAATATCAGATAACTCCGCTATGAACCGATAATAAACTATCACCGAATAGCCAAGGTTTGCCCTACAAATATGCGTGGATAACGCATGAAAACGAGTTTTTTTAGGTGTTCGTGCTACGTATTAAGAGCACGTTTTTGAATAGTTGAGGCGATTCGTGGCGTATAATTGAATCAGTCCTGCTCGAGCTACAGCAATGTATCATTTTGTTCCAGCAAATGCGACGATCTGGCAACTCCGAAGAAACAAAACGGATACTTATGGATCTGGACGTCGTTTTGGGATCCCATGACTGCCCTTACATAGGTATGTAAACTATTAAATTGACTTCCCCACTGCTCAACTGATCAAAATTTGCATTTGTATCATAAATATAAGGTAGGTTTAGATTATGTTCAGGGTTCGTAAAATGCGAGCAAAATTTATTGTAGTGCTAAGGTTGTCACTTGTCAATGTACAGGGTTCGTAAAATGCGAGCAAAATTTATTGTAGTGCTAAGGTTGTCACTTGTCAATGTACATGGTTCGTAAAATGCTACTAAAATTTATTGTAGTGCTAAGGTTGTCACTTGTTAATGTACATGGTTCGTAAAATGCTACCAAAATTTATTGTAGTGCTAAGGTTGTCACTTGTCAATGTTCAGGTTTCGTAAAATGCTACCAAATTCATTGAATTGCTGAAGTTGTCACTTGTCAATGTTCAGGGTTCGTAAAATGCTACCAAATTCATTGAAGTGCTGAAGTTGTCACTTGTCAATGTTCAGGGTTCGTAAAATGCTACCAAATTCATTGAAGTGCTAAGGTTGTCACTTGTCAATGTTCAGGGTCCGTAAAATGCTACCAAAATTTATTGTAGTGCTAAGGTTGTCACTTGTCAATGTTCAGGGTTCGTAAAATGCTACCAAAATTCATTAAAGTGCTAAAGTTGTCACTTGTCAATGTTCAGGGTTCATAAAATGCTACCAAAATTCATGGAAGTGTTAAGGTTGTCACTTGTCACTTATATCATAATCGAATAAATTAAATATGTATGGAGGAATTTGTTTATATTTATGAAAGCACTTGTTATCATTAGAGTATTAAATTGCCCTTATCAGTTTTCATAGTTATAATATGAAACTAAAATTATTAGAATTGATAAATAAATTGTCTACAGATTTACGAGTGATAACTTGGTATGTTTGCATTGTCTCTCCATCGAACTTGCGAAGATTATTGATTGTTAATTAATTAATTAGAAATTGTAAATATAATAAAAAAATATACCACCCAGTGAGTTTCGGATTGCGTTCAATTTCATCAGTAAAATAAATATTTATTTGTATAATTTTAGCACCTAATGCATAAATTAAGAACCATCGCCAACCCTAATTGGTTGTCATACGTAATTTCAATAGATTTTGCTCGCATCCTACGATCCCTGGTTATCTTAGATCTCAGGTGGCTCGAAGGGCCGAAACAGTCAGAAATAGGAGATCCGCAAAAGCGGAGCTCCATCGACGCTGTTAAATTTGATGTTCGTATAGATATCACTGGTCAGTTGCGCATGTTAGTTAGTTGCTCGGTGGGGAAGAAGTCATTGGTTAAACTGTAAGTCCTCAAGAATATCTTTACGAATAAATAAAAATAAAAAGAATTGAGCATTTTACACAGGTTGAAGCAAGACCCAAACTAAACTCTAGCCTTGTACCTACTAAGGATAGACGCGGATAACATAATTTTCATAACACTGCTCGGATATATTGCGAAAGATTGGGTTGGGATCACAAAGTAGCACTTATATGAACAGGCCAAGAATTTGGAATTTCTCATCAAAATGGCTATGTAATCATTCTCTCCAAAAGTATTCACGAAACGACCACTCACCATTTAATAATTTACTGCCTTACAAATCTTGGAAAAATTGCGTAAAGGGTCACGTTTACTTTTAATGGGAAACCTCAGAAAGGGCAAGAAAGGGTCTGGGTTACGCGTTGCTTGCGTATTTCAAACTTTCGAGGGCTTCGAGCCTTGTGACGTTACGAAGCGTTTGTTTCATTTAATAATTAAGCCTCTTAACTTCAAACTCGGATAAGGCTGCGGCTCCACTGAGGCGGAGAGAAGCGGAGCGGAGACGTTTAGGGATCGACCAATCATATTAGTTGAAATCCACATCTCGTCTCCACTCCGCTTCAATGAAAACAGTCAAGCGGAGATGAGCGGAGCGGAGAGAAGACGTGTAGGTATCGACCAATCATATTAGTTGAAATCCACATCTTGTCTCCGCTCCGCTTCAATGGAAACAGTCAAGCGGAGATGAGCGGAGCGGAGAGGAGACGTGTAGGTATCGACGAATCATATTAGTTGAAATCCACATCTCGTCTCCGCTCCGCTTCAGTGGAAACAGTCAAGCGGAGTCTTGGGACGCCCTGTATGCTGCTTAAGGTTGCGGCTCCACTCAGCTCCGCTCGTCTCCGCCTCAGTGGAATCAATTAACTCTTTTTACAGCTCCGCTCCACTCGTCTCCGCCTCAGTGGAATCACTTAACTCTTTTTACAGCTCTGCTCCACTCGTCTCCGACTCAGTGGAATCACTTAACTCTTTTTACAGCTCTGCTCCACTCGTCTCCGACTCAGTGGAATCACTTAACTCTTTTTACAGCTCTGCTCCACTCGTCTCCGCCTCAGTGGAATCACTTAACTCTTTTTACAGCTCTGCTCCACTCGTCTCCGACTCAGTGGAATCACTTAAATCTTTTTACAGCTCTGCTCCACTCATCTCCGACTCAGTGGAATAACTTAACTCTTTTTACAGCTCTGCTCCACTCGTCTCCGCCTCAGTGGAATCACTTAACTCTTTTTACAGCTCTGCTCCACTCGTCTCCGACTCAGTGGAATCACTTAACTCTTTTTACAGCTCTGCTCCACTCGTCTCTGCCTCAGTGGAATCACTTAACTCTTTTTACAGCTCTGCTCCGCTCGTCTCTGACTCAGTGGAGCCGCAGCCTTAGTCCATGCAAAAGGACAACGGAATTTGCGTCTTTTTTCAAACAAATTAAGTTTTAAATTCGTATACCAAATTTCAAGGACATACCCGAGTTTGAAGATAAGCGACTCAATTGTGGACTTCGCGTTTTTAGGGTTCCGTAGTCCGTCAATTTTGAACCAGTTCCCGTTAAAGAACAATGCCAGGTCTCCATAGAGGCTTTGGCCTAAGAAAAAAATGTGACGGATAATTATAGAATACGGTTTATTTGATGTAGAAATATATTTCAAACAATGCTGTGGTGTTAGTTTTTCTGAAGAACATGTCTAAAAAAAATATTTAGAAATAATCGTAATAACGGTGTACTGCCTTTTTGCCGAATTATGTTTCGTCAAATTTCATTTGGCAACCAACTTTTCGCCGAAGTTTTATTTGACAAACCAATCCTTGGCATAATTTTACTTCGTATTTTTTTTTCGCTACATTTTTATATTGCAATATTTTATTGCATCAAATTTTATGTGGTACGAGGGCAGAGTGAAAAGTCTGGAAAAAATTAAACAAAATTTTTTTTTTGTTGGTAAAAGTAAATATTTATTTGTCAACGTAGTCCCCGTTTAACTCAATACACTTGGTCCATCGCTTTTCTAGCTTTTCGATTCCCTCCGTATAGTACGATTTCTCCAACCCTTATACGCAATGGTTTCTGCGATGATTTCTTCGTTGGAACCAAATCTTTTTCCACCAAGCCCTTTCTTCAAGTTTGGGAAAAGAAAATAGTCGCAGGGGCCTAAATCAGGAGAATAAGGCGGATGCGGGAGCAATTCGTAACGCAGCTCGTGGATTTTACCCATAGCAACGGCACAAGTGTGGACCCGTGCGTTGTCTTGGTGAAAAATGATTTTCTTTTTCGCCAAATGGGGTCGTTTTTCCACTAAAACTTCATGAAATCGCTGTAACAAGTTGGCATAATATTCGCCGTTAATCGTTTTACCTTTCTGAAGGTAATCAACATATATTACACCACGAGCATCCCAGAAGACAGTAGCCATAACTTTATTCGCAGATAAAACTGCTTTGGCCTTCTTTGGTGCAGGTTCACCTGAAGCAATCCATTGTTTTGACTGCTCCTTGGTTTCTGGTGTATGATGATGAATCCAGGTTTCGTCAACAGTTATGAAACGACGCAAGAAGTCCTTTTCATTACACCTAAACTTCGCCAAACATGCCTCTGACAGGGTCACCCTAGTGCGTTTTTGATCCACTGTGAGCAATCGCGGCACCCAACGGGCGGAGAGCTTCTTCATGTCCAAACAAGTGTGAAGGATATTACGAACCCGTTCGTCTGAAATGCTTACAATATCAGCTATCTCACGGACCTTTACTCTTCGGTCGTTCAATACGATGTCATGGATTTTGGTGATCATCTCTGGTGTAGTGACTTCAACTGGGCGTCCGGGTCGGTCGGCGTCAGCAGTGCTTGTACGGCCACAACGAAAATCCGTAAACCACTTGTGGATCATTTTAATCGATGGAGCAGAGTTCCCGTAATATTTGTCTAATTTTTTTTTGTTTCCGTATTTGTTTTTTTTTCGCAAAAAATAATGTTTAATCAGAACATGAATCTCACTTTTCTCCATGTTTGCAAACACCAAAGTGATTGTTTTGTTTTTCATAGCTGTCAAAAAAAACTAGCCGTGCGAACTGGCTGAAAATATACGATTTACCTCCAAAAAGGCTGCATTACAACTTGACATTAATGAATTTGTGAAAAAAATACCCCTAATATGATTTTTACAAGACTTCTCACTCTGCCCTCGTAAATAATTGTGTAGCAAATGATTTGCTGAGGCAATTAACATTATTTTATGACCCTAAAAACTAAACTGCTCCCAGATATAGGTAGGTTAGGGTTATTTTTTTTATGACCCTGAAAACGAAACTGCTCCCAAATATAGGTAGGTTAGGGTTATTTTTAAATTAAGGTATGCCAATCAAAACATAATTGACATCTTAAAAGAATCCCAGGTAATAATTTGTCCAACAATAATTTATCATATCATTAGTTGGGAAATGATACTCGTATCAGTGCGAAACGTTGAGTTGGGAAATAAAAATTTGCCCAAATAAAAATATGGGATACGTAGTTTGGGGAGTTAAGAATTTGCTAAATCATTTTCTTCAAAACATTAGTAAACCTGTAACAACACGTTGAAGTTAAAATGTCTTATTTACAAAGTATCTGAATAGATGGCTCTATTTTTCCCTAATTATGTAAGTAATAAAATACTGAATTTAAATCTCATACAAAACAGGTCATATCAACATCCTTCGCATCCGCGGGCTCTTTTAGTGTTTTAAGCCAAGAACTGTCATTGTCCTTTGGACAACGTATGTATACTCGATGACAATGCAGTATTAGGCTGCGGCTCCACTGAGGCGGAGATGAGCGGAGTAGAGTGTAGCTGTGCAAATATTAACCAATAGAATCTAAACTAACGTGCGCAAGGCGCGCTCGACGTGACCGCATGCGCCTTCTATTGGTTAATATTGGCTCAGCTCCGCTCCGCTCCGCTCGTCTCCGCCTCAGTGGAGCCGCAGCCTGTAGGTGTCTCAACATAATGCTGAGGTAGTGTCCGATTCGCTACCGCGAGCACACACTCTGTGCTGTTTCTGTGACATTGTTTGTTTTCTTTTATTTGTCTATTTCGTCGGTGATGCTGCAAAACCGCGTAACCACCAAATTTATTATAGAGCAAAATAAACCTTAACATCTTAGAAAAAAGGTGCATTTTGCTCCTCATTCAAATGTTACTTACGCGGCTTTGCAGTTCCACCGGCGAGCAGCCTTATGGTACCAGAGAGCTGATATAATGGAATCGGACGGCGTAGGATCCCCGCTATTCTTATAATACCGTGTTGAGACTCATAGTCATTAGCAGGCATAGGAATTTAGGGGGAACATTTTTATGACAGGTAGGGAGTTCCTATCCCTTCGGCCGCGTACGAAACCGCAAGTTCGTAACCAGTTACGATAGAAGAATTTTTATTCGTTGTACGAAACCAGTTGCGATCGATGATTTTTTATTCTGTGTACGAAACAAATTGCGATTTCTTTTTCGTAATTCAGCAGCTTCGACGGAGCCCCGCAACGCTATTTCTGGTCTGTTTGCCCTTCGGGCATCTGAAGATAACTAACGAACCTAACCTACCTAGAGTTTTGCGATCGTAACAGGTTTCCAACAAGGAAGATTAATTCTTCGATCGTAACTAGTTTCGTACAAAGAATAAAAATTCTTCTATCGTAACTGGTTACGAACTTGCGGTTTCCTACGCGGCCGAAGGTGTTCCTATATCGATAAACTGAATTATCGATGCTTGTTCTATATACTAGTGGACACTCCAAGTTTTGTTTGTAAAAATATTTCTATTAAAAGTGTAAAAAATCAACAAAATAATAACACTCTCTTCTTTTTTTTTCCAAAAAGATTTTTGTAATTTACTCTTCATAAGGTTTTCTTCATTACGAGGGCTGCCTTTTAAGTTCTGTCGTTTGCAAAACTCCCGTGATTATTAAAAAAAAAACTAGTATCATCTTAAAATATTTGAATTTAGAATTCAAAAACAAAAGAATGTCTCGAGATCGGCCGATTCGTTTTAATACAGCGTCGGTTCAAAGTTGACAAGTCGGTTGTGAAAATGGAAATTTCGAAGGAAAATTTACGTGCGATAATATTTTACAACTTTAAAAGGGGTTTAACGCGTCTTCAGTGCTTTGAAGAGCTGACTACCGTTTTTAAAAATGAAGCACCATGCATCCGGACTGTGGAACGTTGGTATTTGGAATTTCAACGTGGTTGCTCTAGCCTTAGTGATAGGCATCGTGAAGGCCGACCAAAAACAGCTGTAACCCAGGAAAACATTGATGCTGTACGGCAACTGATCGTCGAAGATCGCCATGCGACATACCGCGAGATAGAAGCTTCATTAAGCATTTCAGGGACCAGTGTTCAAAATATATTGCATGATCACTTAGGTGTAAAAAAAATTATCTCACGCTGGATACCACATTTACTTAGTGAAGACCAAAAAACGGCTCGCGTTAGATGGTGCCGCAAAACTCTGCGGCAATTCAACCGAGGAGACTCTAAGCACGTTTATGACATTATCAGTGGTGACGAATCTTGGATATATGCCTACGATCCGGATTCTAAACAGCAGTCGACTGTTTGGGTGTTTCAAGATGAGCTAAAACCGACCAAAGTAATACGCTCACGGAGCACTTCGAAAAAAATGGTCGCCACGTTTGTAGCGAAAAGTTGCCACGTTGCGACCATCGTGCTCGAAGATCGTAAAATAGTTAATGCTGACTGGTATACCACTATTTGTTTACCAGAAGTTATCGGCGAGTTCCGAAAAAATAACCCAAGACGTCGTATAGTACTGCACCACGATAATGCTAGCTCGCACACCGCCCGGCAGACAATTGCGTTTTTAAAAGAACAAAACGTCGAAAATTTGGATCACCCGCCGTATAGTCCAGACTTAAGCCCTAATGACTTCTTCACTTTTCCAAAAATCAAGCAACGACTTCGTGGTCAACGGTACCGGACGCCTGAAGAAGCGGTTGAGGCATACAAAACGGCCATTTTGGAGACCCAGACTTCGGAATGGAATAAGTGTTTCGAAAACTGGTTCGATCGAATGAAAAAGTGTATTACATATCACGGTGATTACTTTGAAAAACAATAAATACCATTTAACACTTAAATTGTCTTTAGTTTTTTCAAACGACAGAACTTAAAAGGCACCCCTCGTACTGTCCCATCTAGATCTACTATTGTTAGAATAAACGGTCCGAATTTGTTCCAAATTTCAGGCGTTAAACGTCTCCGTCTTGGCTGATAAATCCATTTCAGGTGGCTAAATAGCTTTTCAATTTCTGTAGAGCTAATAGGGGCATATATTTTTTTAAAATGCTGTGTGTACTTCATACGTGACTTCAGAACAAAACTTACGGGGCTTATGCTGGGGGCGATCACTAGTTTATGGAAAAAGCATCGATAATTGAGTTTATCGATATAGGAACTCCCTACCTGTCATAAAATTTTGCCCCCTGGATTCCTGTCTGGTCATTAGTATAGTATGTTTGTACAGTCAACAGCATAAATAAGTGATCATTTATGTACCTTGTCGCTTTCAATCGTTTCACAATTTTGTATGACATTTCAAATACGACGTTAATGTGACAAGGTACATAAATGATCATTTATTTCAGCGTTCCGTGAGTCACCAGAACGGTACTGGCTGAAAATCAGCGCTGTAGGTGTTTCAACATAATGCTGAGGTAGTGTCCGATTCGCTACCGCGAGCACACACACTCTGTGCTGTTTCTGTCATATTGTTTGTTTTCTTTTATTTGTCTATTTCGTCGGTGATGCTGCAAAACCGCGTAACCAACCAATTTATTCTAGAGCAAAATAAACCTTAACATCTTAGAAAAAGGTTCATTTTGCTCCTCATTAAAATGTTACTTACGCGGTTTTGCAGTTTCACCGACGATTTGTGTGTCTTATGGTTAGTGAATAAATGTCTTTCTTCTTTCTTCTTCTTCTTCTTTAGTTTCTGCTGGAGTTTCTTGCTGCTCTTCTCCGCAATGATGGTCTTGTCCGAAGCGCTAGTAGATTCACTCCATACTACCGACGTTTAAAAGAGCCCCAATGTGGCCAAATTTACTGAATAAATATTTGGAATTTTGATTTCTGAATTTAGTCTTAACAAAAGCGTGCCCCAATTTTTACTTTTGATAGAAACTTATTTGTGTATTGTACAGATGTAGTGAAATATCCTTTCACATCGTATTTTCTCGGAAATGTTCGTATTTGTCATGCTACTTCAGTCTGACTCAGTACCCATCAAGACAACGTGGGGGAACGTCGCATCGCGAGAGTGATAATCGATATAGAGTGGTTAATACCAGAGTATTCTTTTTTTAATTAAGATTAAGTTTGTTTTCAGTTCTTTTTAATAGTCATGCCGAAAGCATTAAGACCTGGGAAACGTTTAGATCGACAAGCCTGTGAAATTATTTTCAACATTTATTTATATTTCTTCTATTTACCTACACCTAATTTCTATATATTTGATCGTGCTGGTTTTAACATCTCGGTGTGATATACTTCAAACTCGTGGTTTGACATTCGACTCATCAATCAGTACTCTATCTATTTAATACAAACATGTCACTTAATAATTCAATATTTCATAGACACGTCGGCATCATTCGGAAGTCGACGTGAGTTCCGAGTTTTCACGATGTGAAAGGATTATTCACTAGATCTGTATTTGTATTGTGTTTGGCACAGTGCGGTGTCTGGGTTGCTTCGTCACCGACGCCGATGTGTGGATCTGTATGGAGCTGATGGCGTCGTGCTTCGATAAGCTGCTGAAGAGGCTCGGAGCGCCCATTCCTGAAGCGATATTGGGGAAAGTCACTGTTGCGGTAAGTTCACATGATATTACAGTTATTTCATCATTTTTCACGGAAATAAAGAAAGAAGAATATAGACAAACTCACCATCAACTTACCATCAGGGAGTCTGTTTGCTCGTCTACCTTCTCTATGCTTTTTATTATCATCATTACGGTTAGGATTTTGGCGGCATATCGTAGTTCTAGAATCCATGGAGTCGCTATTTCCTAATTATAATAATACATGACCAGTGATCGGGGAAAACGGTGCAAAACTTTAACACTGACATAAAGGAGAACTTGCAACCAAGCAAAATAAGAATTATTATTAAAAAATAATAATATTATTGGCAGATTAGTGTTCAATTTAACTCTTTATCAGAGTCTCGGATTTGGTATAAGGATATTAATAGTTTCATGGCTGTAATGTAAGTTTTGTTAAGTTTTGTTGAAGTTTTGCATCGTTTTCCCCGATCACTGTACCCCCCGGGCACTTTGATTTTGACCTTCAGTATGGTCATATTTCAAAATGAACTAAATACAGTTTTAGTTCGATTATTCCATACCTACTAATATTTGCTTGTTTGTAACGCTTCCACAGCAGAGATATCCTCCATACCAAAATTCATTTAAACTGGTTTAGCGGTTTAATAAATGAATTTTGAAATATTACAATACTGAAGGTCAAAATCAAAGTGCACTCAAAAAAATGAGGGCCAACAAAGAGAGATTTTCACTTAGTTGACGTAAAATGAATACAATAGTTAAGATGTTAGTTATATTAACCAAAACTGATAGTAACATACAGCTATTTCTTTAGTGATTCAACTAACATCTTTGTTGGTGTATCTAACGTCTTAGTTGGTGTATCTATCGTCTTGTCAGGCTCGTATGGGATCAAGACGCTTATGCACAACAATCACAGTCTTGTTACAAGCGACCAATAATTTTTTTCAGTTTGATGTGTATTATAATAATTAGGAAATAGCCACTCTATGGATTCTAGAACCATGATTTGTCACCAAAAGTCGCAACTCTAATCATCATCTTGCCTTTATCCCAATCATTCCCGGTCGGCGCAGTCTCTTTCTTCCAAACACCAATATCGGCCATCATCTCAGTATTCACTTGGTTTTCCCATCGCTCTTCGCACATTCCATCCATCTCTTCTTAGCTCTCCCCCTGCCACAAACCTATTCATACATCTTTTAGCTAGCCAGTTAGCCTGGGAAAAAGGAAAGGCAAGGAGTCATCATTATCTCATCTTTCAGAATAAATTATCATCTAATTAATAAAAGGACGAAAGCACCGCTGTTAAGTATTCAATTTTCAGTTTTAACTGGACATTCGCAATATTCATTTCACCTTTTCAGACGGTGAACGCTTTATCATATCTAAAAGACATGCACGGCGTCATACACCGCGACGTCAAACCGAGCAACATACTGCTGGACGAGCGCGGCAACGTGAAACTATGCGACTTCGGCATCAGCGGACGTCTGGTTGACTCTAAGGCGAAGACGCGGAGCGCCGGCTGCGCGGCTTATATGGCGGTGAGTGTTCAACGTGCGTCATATCAGACACTACGTCGTATATGACGTCAAACCGAGCAACATACTGCTGGACGAGCGCGGCAACGTGAAACTATGCGACTTCGGCATCAGCGGACGTCTGGTTGACTCTAAGGCGAAGACGCGGAGCGCCGGCTGCGCGGCTTATATGGCGGTGAGTGTTCAGCGTGCGTCGTATCAGACACTACGTCGTATCAAGCTACGGCTAATCAGCACCGTAAACGAACACTTCGTTGCCATTCGGTTATGTCTCGCAACCTTAACCTCCTACGGCCCAGCATACAACGAAATTTGTCAATGGAATATGAATCTATTACGAATGACATAAAGTCAATTTTCCTATTTCATCTTATGTCATAAAAACAAAATAAATTACACTTTACTTTCTTTGCACTAGATTTTTATTTGAATGGCCGTATTTTGTACTAGTTTTAGTACAAGGAACCTCAGGAGGTTAAATGTTCCAGGCACCAAGCAAGCAAGAACTGTAGCTTACGTAGAACAGGGTGACATTGCAATATGATTTTGTCCCACAGCCCGAGCGAATAGACCCGCCGGACCCCACGCGGCCTGACTACGACATCCGCGCCGATGTGTGGTCGCTCGGCATCTCTCTAGTCGAGCTCGCTACGGGTGTGTTCCCATACATGAACTGCCAGAACGACTTCGAAGTACTCACAAAGGTAAGGGACAAGTTATAATATATTTGGGTGATTCCTCGGGCGTTTCAACCGCCGTCAGTCCGCTGTCATAAATATTGAAAGAATGAGCTACCCCAAGCAGCTAACATCCACACAGAGCTATACTGTTACCGTACTTCTTGCCACAATTGATCGAATTTTAAGTATATTATCGCCTATTTCTTAAATACTTAGGACAGAGACTGACAGCGGTTGAAACGTCCGTGGAATCACCCACTTATTTGACTCGTGGTGACATTTTTTTGTCACAACGCACAAACGTTGCACCCAGATTCGACTTCCCAGTACTAATTGTGATTGTAAAAGTAGGTAGGTTGGGTTCGTTAGGTATGTTCAGTTGCCCGAAGGGTAAACCGCCCAGAAATAGGAGCTCCGCTCGGGGTCAAAATGACGAAACTTTTCACATGGCATGCTTTCATTTGGCATGTCAGGCAAAAAAAAACAAAAACAAGAAGCGATAAAATGATGAGAGTTAAATAGAGCTTTATCGCAATCAAAATAAGGATCACCACACATCGTATTTTTTTCACCGCTCATTGCTACAAGTGGCAAATTGAGACAATTTTGTTTTATTAATGTCAATGCCATAATTATATTTATAACTATTTAATCATATAAATGTTTATGACAACATAAAAACAGTTATTTTTTTAATTATAATGTTACTCGATGATTCTTGCCACCGTCCTTCACAATGTCAGAAGTTTAATAAGGGTTGCGTCATTGTCTGGGGCTCAAGTAGTTACAGTGCAACCGTTTTCTTAGCGATCTATAGCGATCGGCAATCTTCGTTTTTCGACGACACCCGAGTGACAAATATACCGTCAGTTGCGAGCGCAAGCGTGATAGCGATAGCCAGCCGAAAGCTATTAAGAAGCTGGGAATACTGTAAGTTGTTGTACTTAAAATAAAATCTAAATAAACGTAGTGATCTAATTGGCATTAGATTCAGTATTGGACACCTATTACATAAACTCCCTATAAAGTCTGTTCCTATTCGTTCCGTCACTCTTATAAACAAATCAATTTACCATTATAACTCCATATTCGCGTGCTTTTGAAGGTTGAGCCTAGACATATAATTTATTTTTACCCTTTATCTTTGTCTTCATGTCCATTTTAAGGTAGTAATCTCTATTTAATATTGTATTTTTTGCTGAAAAGCACATTCGCTGAAAATTCCATTACACTGACAGAGTCTTGCCATAAAGATATTTTTTTCGAACTATTTCTGACATTGAAAATGTAGTGAGGTTTGATAGATTTGATTGATAAGTGAGGTGTTCGTCTCTGTCGCACCCAGCATAATAACACGATGATGATGATGAATGTATATTCAACCTTTTTAATAAACTAATTAGCGGTAACATCATTCTCATTACTATTTCATCCTCTATCTAAAGACAATTACAGTCAGGTATACTTGTTATTGTCATTGGCAGTCTGAATAGGAACAGACTTTAGGTTTATGCAGAACTTTTTCGGCGATACTCGAACCAAATTTCAACCTTTTAATAGTAGTTTTTCATTTTTAGTCATTCTGTATGCAAATTAACATCATCCGCATCAAAAGTACGACCCCTGTTCATTAATGTAATTTTTATTGACAGGTAATATCGGACGACCCGCCACAGCTGCCTGAGGATAGCAACTTCTCACCAGAGTTCAAATCTTTCGTTTCACAATGGTTTGTATCCTACTAATATTATAAATGTGAAAGTTTGTGTGTGTGTGTGTGTGTGTGTGAGTTAAGTGTCCTTTATTTGTGCCTTCAGCTAAAAGTGTCCGACATAGGTGCCGTCACATTCCTAAGTTTTAATCGCTATAACTCCAAAGTTACTAAGGCGACTATAGTCTGCGTCAATTGAGATTGCCAAAGATGTAAACAATTTTTTACTGTTTGACACATAACCTCAAATATTCATCAACCGTGTTTTTGTTTAAAGTAACGTTTAATTAATAGTTATTTAATCTTAAACTCAATGTGAAAGTCAAGATACACCCCCGAACTTATAAAAGTGGAATAACCATGGAGTAGATAAACCATGTTTTGTCCTTATCTGTCATTGTGTACATTTGAATTTGACAGATAAGGACAAAACATGGTTTAGCTACTCCATGGTTATTCCACTTTTATAAGGAAGGGGGAAAGTGTATAAAGCATTGCTAAGACCTCATTTGATCAAAAGCGGTTCTCTATCGTTTGACCGAATTTCATATGCAATAATTTCATTTGCCCGAATGTCATATGACATAATTTTATATGCCATAACGAATCATATGCCATAATGATCATTTGGTTTATTTTCACTTGACATAATTGTTAGGTGCTATAACGATACGTATGACATACTTTTCATTCTCCCTATAATCAAGTGTTATAGAATTGTATGCTATAAATTTTAAACGCCATAATAATTATTTGCCATAAAACATTCGGAATGCGTATTACCTTCTTCTTGTTTTTTGTGTCGTAAGTACCATAGTACCATAAAGAAAAATCGGGTCTGGCGCTGAAAGGTCGCAGCTTCACCTAACACTCCTCCTCGCTTCGCTCGTCGTGGTACCTAACGGAGAACTTCCCTACAGTAGGTAGATTAGAATAGGTAAGTTATTATATAGGTAATAGTAGTACGTAATCCAGATTGTACCAGTACTTCATCCTTGTACCAGATTGTATCAGTACTTATACCCACTGAAACACACTGATACAGTCTGGGTCTGCTTTTTCCGAAATTATGGCAAATGAAGTGTTATGGCATATAATATTAGGGATTGTGAACATTATAGAAAGTAAATATTATGGAAAGTGTTATTATGGTATCTGATTTTAGGGAAGTTGAACATTATGGCACTAGAGTATTATGGCATTCAAAAATTATGGTATGTGATATTAGGGAAAATGAAGGTTATGGCCAGTGACCATTATGGAAAATGAAATTATGAAAAATTAAGGGATACCATAAAAAACACGTGATCATCGAGTAATAATGGAAAATTGGTTCGTTTGGTTGTGTTTCAATTGGCACAGACAGCACATGTTATTTTGTACCCTGGTCTTCCACAGCCTGACAAAGAACTACAGACAGCGGCCGAAGTACGCGAAGCTCTTGGAACATCCGTTCGTGGTCAAGTCAGCGAGGAACAAGGTGTCCGTTGCTGATTGGTATGCGACTCTGTCCGGAGGGCATTCCACCCCAGCCAAGGTAAGTAATTTACACCCTTATGGTCGTCGCTAGAGCCCGGAATTTTCGCGGCAAAAGAAAAGACTAGGGATGTTACGGAGGCGGCTTTACTGGAGGCGGAGCCGGATCCGGAGTTTATTTTTTTATTTTTAACGGAGTTGGAGCCGGAGGCGAAGTTAGAGCCGTAACCGAAGCCGGATCCGGAGGTTTACCGGAGGCGGAGCCGAAGCCGAGTAGCTTCCTGGACAAGTCAAAACTTGTAGGCGTAGGGCTTCAGCCCCGGAATGACTTCGGTAAAAATATTTTTCTCCCACATGCTCGGAAATGTTAACCTTACTGTTGTCAAATCAGCCCGCGAAGTTCTAAGTTCCAGGCCAAGGCAAAATTAAAAAAAACAAAGTTATTATTTACCAACGGCAGCGGCCGCGAAAAATTTATGAAATTTCATTACGTACCGGGTGTTTTACTTTTTAAAACCATGTTTGGACTAGGATAACTATCTCCAAACAGCCAAACACTCGTGCAATCAAAATTCTTCCTTGTATATTTTACTTTTTAAATGTCATAGACTAAAAAGTTAAGCGTTTTCAAACAGCATTTACAACTTATTTAAAAGTGTGTCAAATAGTTTGACTTTTTTTTAATAGAAATTGCGTTCATAAACAAAATAAATTACGGAAATAACATAAACCCGTAATAAATGTTATGGTTTAAACTATATTTTATTCAAATTGAATTTATTACGTTTAAATAATTTGTCATTTTATTTAATGCTTTATTTCAGTGTCATACTAAATCGTACGTTTCTGTTCTTTTTTCAAGGAAATGTTGGGACTGTGTTTAAATTATTAACAATTGTGTTAAATTTCCTCACATATTGGAGAAAAGCACTATACAAGCCTCGACCGGGAAGGGCGGTTGCTGGACTCGTATATATCGCGGCCTCGACTGCGTCTCGGCCACGCTAACTCTACTCGTCCCGCAACGGCCTATTTCCCGGTCTGTGCAGTAATGTACTATACTTACAGTACGGGATGTTGTATGTTAATTTAAAAGTTGTAACTATTTCTTGTTGTTTCAATCAAAAAATCACAGTGCAAAATTAAGGTTATAGTTTTTTGATAGCAACGATAAATACACTATAGAGAAATAACTATATGACAAGCAACCTTTAAAAACCCGACTGCATTTTTTATACTGTTGTCGATATACCTACATATGTTAATAATTGTCAATTTGCCATTGTTGTTGTTTCAATTTTAACAGTTACGGTAACCTATGTCACCCGGGATGACGTAAGGATTCTAACGATGCCTCACACATCTAAATCGGTCAAGGGATTTAAAAGTTATAGAGGAACAAAGAAACTCACATACATACATACAAACATGAATCCTGAAAACATTACACTCCTTTTTTGGGGCAGTCGTGTCATAAATACGTATATATCAAAAACAAACACGCGGTCATCGCGCAAATATTTGCTCTGTTCAGGGACTGCTGTACCCCCGTACGGAAAAAGGCACATCTACATGAATTGTATTGCACTTCCAACCCTATTATAACCCTTGAGAGTTCAATATGCTTCTATGAATTAATTGCAATTGTGCCCTTTCTCCGTACGAGGGCAGTGCTAGCTAGTCAAACCTCATAAAATAATGTTAACCCTTAATCAAATGGGTCTATTTTTAGAAGATAACGGAATATAATCTTTATTAAGACACGAACAAAAAACAGAAAAATAAATTAAAACTATAAAATTTAGTGGGAAAATAGTTTCCCAATATTAAGAGTTACACTATGTTGTCAGGTGGTCAGCTTACTAAATTGTAACATTGTTCACAGACGGTAACGACAACAGCGACGCACGCCATTTCCGGTTCCCGTGAGAGCTTCGAAGCCCCGGCCACGCCGCAGCCAGTACGCAACTTCGTAACTAGCTCCCAGTGGACCGTGGAGCAGGTCACGCCGACGCCTGCCAGGTAACGGGTTCATACATACATACATACAAACATTAAATCACGCCTGTTTCCCAGAGGGGTAGGCAGAGACCACTTTCCACCTGCTACGATCCTGACAAATCTCTTTCGCTTCTTCCACATTCATACGTCGAGTCATGCACGCACGTCGGTTTCGGGTACTTAGGATTTAACGGGTTCCAATCATAAGAATAAACAATAACTACACGTAGAAGCGAAACTCCCGGCTCCGGACGCGCGCTCGGCGCGTTAGATACATACCCCCTGGCGACACCTGAGGTGTCTAGTCAGTCAGGGGCGTCACACACGGAATATATGTATATTAACCAAGATATGGATATTTTGTCTTGAATTGGTTTTCGTATTTGTGTTGATTTTAGTGTTTATGGATGAACTAAGATAGTGTTTTAAAAAGTGAACGACTATTTACAGCAAAATAATTAGAAATAATTGATCGAATCAAGGAGTTTTATCGTAAATGTAAAAAAACTCATTTTGCAACAATGTTGCCACGTTGAAGTAAAACATTAATAATATTCCGTAACTTAACTTGTATACGACATTCATAAACCGATTAAAATATTTCGCAAGTGACAGCCGTAGGTATTTAAAGCGCGGCATTCGGGGCCTGGTCAAAGGAGATTCGCTTCTACGTGTAGTTATTGTTTATTCTTATGTTCCAATCATCTTTAGGGTTCCGTACCAAAGCTTTGGCTCCGGCTGCAGTACATGCTGGACTGTCCCATATAGCAAGCTAACCTCCTAAGGCACACCGTACAACGAGATTTGTCAATGGAATATGAATCTATTGTGGATGAAATAAAGACGATTTTCTGATTTGATTATAAGCAGTGATCGGAATAGGTAGAGTATATTTACCTAAAGTTCGCAAAAGGACATAATATAGAGTGGTTACAACCGGGTGAAATATTAATTTACCTTTATTGACTTCCGGATTTCCGGTATTTTTAATGCTAAATATACGTAATATTTACTTATATGATATTTTATGTTAGTTTGTGATGAAAGGGGCCCGTAACTCATTTCTTTTAAGTATCTTAATAATAGGTGGAGTATTACCTAAACGTCGTAGAACAGAGACATAAACAGGAGGCTTCCTTGCTACTTCATTTACTAGTACCAGAAAAATACCGGAAATCCATAAAAATAAAATAATATTTCACGCGGTTGTAACCACTCTGTTTTATATCCTTTTGCAAACTTTGTGTAAATATACTCTACCTATTCCGATCACTGATTAGTCAAAAAACAAAAGAAATTCCAATTTATTTTCTTTGCACTAGGTATATCTTTATTTCAATGGCCATATTATGTATTATTTTTTAGTACCTCAGGAGGTTAACCCGACTGTATTTTTTCATATTGTCAACGATATATGTAGAAAACATTGAAGCGCAATAATTCCGCCATTTTGATTAGCCATTTAGCAGTACCCAGTGACCAAATTAATAGCTGTTCTTTCCTGACATACATACATACATACACTAACGCCAACATCATACATAAATACACATACATACATAAACTTACGCCTTTGTTCCCGGAGTGGGGTAGGCAGAGCTACAGAATTACCAACAACTCTAAAAACTTGTTGAAAATTCCGCAACACATTTTGCACAATCAGGAGTAAAGATAACCTCGTAAGGCCCAGCGTGCTATAGGATGTACATAATCAAGGCAATACAATTTGAACTGTATCGCAATGGGAATAAAGTTTATTTTCCTATTTTCATGAACTGAAAATGGCATTATTGAACAAACGTAATTGAACTTTATTGCCTTGCTGTTAGATTCAAAGTCCCACTAACAAAAAACTTCATGTTTGTAGTATGGTGGGCCTTACGAGGATAAAGATAAAGTTTTCACTTCTCAAGCTCATAAAATGTTACTTTAATCTCTGCGCATCGGGACTAAAGCTCCTTATCAATCTCTACGGATAAAAGTTTTTTTTTAAATTTACTTTGGAAACCCCTAAACAACCAATAACGGTGTTTGTGAATAGAGGACTATCGTCATTTTCAGTGATTGTGTATGGACCATTTTTAGGCCGTGGAAATAACCTCAAAATGACAACTGTGCAAAAATGTAAGAAAAACGATTTAATTTCGTGAAACATGATTAATGATTAGAATATGATTCTATTTAAATATAGTAAGGATAATTTTACTTTATTGGGCATGGTCCAAATAGTTTTCAAGCTTGTATCTGTTGGCTAAATATGCAAGCATTTGTGTCACTTTATAAAAAACTGACAACCGCGAAACAAATTTGTCAGAAACTTTGTTACATATTTTGTTAAATATTGTATTTATGTAAAGAACGTAGTTTTTTTTCCTCGCATTGAAAGTGAAAAGTAGAGGGTTTAACGCGACAGTAATGGCCTGTTGTTTGATCGGTAGTTAAACTAACTAATGGTTAAAATCTCAAGGAAATGTGTCGAAATTTCGATTCTTTTTTCGAATTTTTACAATTAGTTGAGTTAACTACTGATCAAACAACAGGCCCTAAACAACCATAATGACCAGAGGTCGGAATAGGTAGTGCTTATTAACCTAAACTTGACTCACGTTCATTCATGCGTGAGTGAGATGGGGATACGTTATTGAAGATGCAACAAGTTTAGGTTAATAAGCACTACCTATTCCGACCTCTGATAATGACATTCTTGTCATTATGGCTTGTTTTAGTCCCTTGTTGAACAATCTACTATATTGGATATGTTCCAGGGCATGGTGGGCGACGGCGGGCCCCGCCCACGCGGGCGGCAGCAGCTCCCAGCCGGCCAGCCTCGAGACGGAGTTCGCGAACCACTCGCCCTACCCAAGACGCAGGTGAGTCTACACACGGTGGAAAAAAAACGCCCCATGGACGGCCATGGGTTAGAACATAGGTTGAATTGGGTTACTATCGAATTGTCTTTATCGCCAAACGACCATTTCACCTAGATGACATAAAAGTAAAATACACAGTCAGCAAAGAGTCAATTCAGCTGGACGACATGAAAGTAGAATACTCAGTCAGCAAAGTGTCAATTCAGCAGGACGGCTCAGAATGAAAATGAGCAAGTAGCCAAACGTTTGGAAATATAAATAGTCCGTGTGATTAGAACACCTAATTAACCGAAAGTAAAATTAGTTGATTGACATGAACATAGAAGGAATTATTATCAAAACGTCTGGAAATTAAAATACTCCGTACAATTAGAAGTTTGAATTATCGAGTGTCATATCAACGCTTGCCATTTTAAGATCCAGACGTTTTGCTAACGGGTTATTTGGCGTTCATGTCTATTTAGTAATTAAGACATTTTGAGATACAAACGATTCGCTACCGGGCCATTTAGCTTTTAATTTCTATTAAGTTTATAAAGACATGCTAAGATAAAGACGTTTGGCTACTAGTGTATTTTAATTTGTAACATTCTAAGATCCAGACGTTTTGCTAAAGATACATTTAGCGTTCATGTCTACATAGCAACAAAGACATTACACAATCCAGACGTTTGAGCTATATTGTCATTTGGCGCAAAGGGAATTTTGATAGTAACCCGTTGAATTTACATAATATATACAGGTGGAATGATGGATGAATTATGGGCCCTAAAATAGCGAGTGTTATTTTTTTGTATTATTAGCTGTTTGCTTTAAGTAAAAAGTACTTAAGGATTTAAAGTACGTAGTAGCCCATAATTTTCTCCAGGGCCCATAATTTTTTCCCAAAAACCAACGCCAGAACTGAGAGAGCTGATAGAGCAGCTAAAAAGCTATCGATTTAACCCCTATGTATGTTCAGCGATTTTCACTAGTTTCGGAGACATTGATCATTTTAATCAGAATTTTTGTAATTTTCCCTTATGGCTATGTTTCTTGATTATTAGAATCATTACGAATCAGCGTAGTTTTTGAATCCATTTACTCGTTTTTTAATCAACTTTTTTTAGTAATGATTTTAAGTTTGTTTCTCCATACAAGGTATCCCAGTGTTTGTATTTCACTATGTATAGAAAACACAACTTTACGTGATTATTAAGACATTTGATTAAAAAAAATGGGCAAGGAGGTTTAACCTCGTAAGGCCCAATGTGCAATAGGATGTAAATAATCAAGGCAATTTAATTTGAACTGTGTTGCAATGAGAATAAGGTGTATTTTACTATCTTCATAAACTGAAAATGGAATTATCGAACAAACGTAATTGAACTTTATGGCCTTGACGGTAGATTCAAAGTCCCACTCACAAAAAACTTCCTGTTTTTAGTATGGTGGGCTTTACGAGGTTAAAAACTTCACTGATTCGAACACACAAAATCTTTCACATTTATAATATTAAGTAGGATTAACTCCCTATTATACAAGCTCTAGTAATAAAGGCAAAATACATGTTTGTTTGTCCAGGACGTTGGACGCATGCGCGTCCCCGCCCCCGCCCCCCGCGCGGCGCGTCTCCGCCGAGAACCGCTGGAGGCCCTCGCCCGCGGTAAGTTGTTATATCTTCGTAAAACCCACGTCAAATTTCGTTAGGTTATTTCTGATATTTCTATCTTGATAAAAATGCCTTTAAGCAAACTGTGTATTCAAACACAAAATTGTATGTTTACTTTTGTACTTTATCTTTATTAGTTCTTGTGTGTACAAGACGCTTTTAAATGAGAGCACACTGTGATGTTTCTCGCCGGACAGCTATATCACACAATATTACTTTTATGTTGTCCGGCAGCATGAGCACGTCATGCTCGCTCAAAGGTCTTTGCTTACGGCGGCGTCGTTGATCGGGTCGCCACCTTCCCGAACACATGGTTGAGGGAGGCGATGGCTGAGATATGCGTCATACTCGTGAACGGGTGCTGTTTGTGGGGTCCGGTCTGTTCACGTCTGCAAGGACTTGTTGCTCAGTTAATGATTCCAGTTATGGCTTTTGACGTAGAGACCTCGTCGTGTTGTTCTCCTAGTCATTATTTTTAGTTTCATGTATTTGACATGTAATCTTGTTAATTTTTACATTTATTTGTAATGTTTTTAATTTTGAATTTGTATTTTTTTTATATGTGATAGTTCTAATAATTTATATTTGTTGCTTTATTACCTTGTAATGTAACTTACTTTTAAGTATTATTGTATTTTATGTTTGAAAAAATGACCTTCTGCTGGAGTTTCTTGCGGCGCTTCTTCTCCGCAATGATGGTCTTGTCCGAAGCGCTAGTAGATTCACTGTATATTACCGACGTGTAAAAGAGCCCGTATGTGGCCAATTTACTGAATAAATATTTTGATTTTGATTTTGGTTAGTTCGAAAAAGAATCTTATGTCAGTCAACTAAAGTTAAAAGTCACTTTGACAGATGTCCTAAATTTAGGACATCGGGCCTTACGAGGATATATCACACTGGTTGGGACTCTTTATTCCACTCGGAAAAACCATATTGCTTTTGGCATGTTATCGAATTGTAAACGTTATGATTAGACATAGGAATCCAGGGGTCAACATTTTATGACAGGTAGAGAGTTCCTATATCGATAAACTTAATTATCGATGCTTGTTCTACATATAAACTAGTGATCACTGTCAGTTTCGTTAATATTTTTATATTAAAAGTGTAAAAATTAAACAAAATAATATCGTAATTCACTTCTTCATTTTTTCAAAACGATTTTTGAAACAATTCATCATTATTTTTTCTTGATTACTGTCCCATCTAGTATTTTTAAAATAAACGATCAGCTATGCTAACTAACGTTTATATTCGATTCGGTTTTAAACCAATCGCGTCACTGGTTGATGACGTGATACGAACTTCAACTTCAACGCACTTTATCTTCGTAATTTTTTGTTTAATTAACAAAAGAAAAAATATGTCTACATTTTTTTTTTTAATGTTAATTACAGACTAATTACATATTTTTAGGACACTTGCCTATTTCCGACCACTCCCTGCTCAACGTCCATATAACGCTGAGCTCTATCAAAACGTTACCTGTATCATTTCAGAGCTCAGGCAACACCAGTCCAATTGTTCTACAAAGGTTCTACCACCAGAGCCAGCAGCGGCGGTCCCGCGTCGACCTGCACGCCACGCCACGACACAGAAGGTAACATTTTATTTACTCCCACATGCTCGGAAATGTTAACCTTAATGTTGTGAAATCAGCTCGCGAAGTTCCAGGTCCTGGATAAAAAAAAAACTTATTATTTATCAACAGCGGCGGCCGCAAAAATGTATAATATTTCATTACGTACCTACCTGGTGTTTTACTTTTTAAAACCATGTTTAGACTAGGATAACTAACCCCAAACAGCCAAGCACACGTACAATAAAAATTCTGGCTGCTAACTCGCTAATTCTCACTTCACTTAATTTCGTTTCTTTACTATATTTAAATTTTGTTCATTGTTTTTAAACTTTTTCGTTACTCACCAACCTATCTTAAAGTAGGTAAGTTATAAAGTTATAATTCATGCATAATTTTAATGCTTTTTTTTTTCTAATATGATTACGTATACAGGGAAGGAATAAGTCATATATATTTATTAGCAATAATATAAAAAAGTCACATATACAGGGTGTTATGCAGAAGATTGGACAAACTTCAGGGACTAACGGGACCAACATCGAAATCGCGAAAGAAAAACAGCTGTTCCATACATTTCGGCTGTTTAGCCCTCAAAGTTGTTTTTTTTTCGCGATTTGGATGTTGGTCTCATAACAAAAGTTGATGAGTATGACCTACAGAGTTAGTCCCTGAAGTTTGTCCAACCTTCTGCCTAACACCCTGTATATGTGACTTTTTTATATTATTGCTAATAAATATATTTATATGACTTATTCCTTTCTATATAAAATGTCTCATGTTGCCAATTTTCTGAATGAATATATTGAATTTGAATTTGTATTTTGCAATGGCGATAAAAGAGTTCTACGCAGACAAAGTCGCAGGCAAAAGCTAATTATAGCCTATTCTATTTTTAACCTCGTAAGGCCCACCATACTACAAACGGAGTTTTTTGTGAGTGGGACTTTGAATCTACCATCAAGGCAATAAAGTTCAATTACGTTTGTTCGATAATACCATTTTCTGTTTACCAAGATAGGAAAATACACCTTATTACCATTGTAACACAGTTCAATTTAAATTGCCTTGATTATTTACATTCTATTGCACACGCCTTACGAGGTTAACGTGTTTGCAATACGAATGTTACATTGCGAAATAATTTTTCATGGTTCTTACTAGTATTCTGCCCCCCTAAGCAAAAATGCAATAACTAAATTCAATACACTCACGAGCAAAAGTATCGAATCACTTCGCATTTTTTCATGTGTAACCAATATCTTTGTAAATCGGTTTAATGGTGGGAAATTACAAAGATATTGGATGCACATGAAAAAATGCTTAGTGATTCGATAATTTTGCTCGTGAGTATAGTCAAAGCAGATTCAACTCTCTTCTGTTTGTAACTAGGTTGCAATTTCTACAGATGTTTTGTCTGAGATATCGCCATTATGCTTAGTAGGGCAGTATTATAAATGCGAATATTTAACTTGCACTGTGCGTATGTTTGTATTGTCCGTCAAAATTTTGCAAGTCCATTTTGAACCGGTACCCGTTAATGAAACATGTGGACATTTACATTTTTTACAAGATGTTATTTAACTTGCAATGTATGTATGTAGGTATGTATGTATGTATGTATGTATGTATATATGTATGTATGTATATATATGTATGTATGCAAATGTTACAAGTTAAATTTGACCCACTTCCCGTCAACAATGAGCTGGATTTTGGACCACATATGTAAACCCGATGACAATGCAATATGATGGTATCTAAGAGCTGATCTGATGATGGAGTCGGAAGGTGGCGAAGGGATCTCCGCTATACTTACCGTAGACCCACTGAGTGGGGACGCAATAGTTTGGTCTTGATAAGCAGATATAATTTTGAAATAAAACTACATTCGGCAACAAAAGCTTGCCCCGGAAATGATTTTTTTTATAGAAACTTATTTACAAAGAGTAAGGGCGTAAGCGAAGTCTGAGAAAATGTATGACATTATTTTTTTTCCATACAAATATGAAACAGCCTAATGTTTCGCGATGTTCTTTTTTACCCGACTGCCGGAGGGTATTGTGTTTCACAGCCTATATATGTATGTTTGTTACAGCCTATATATGTGTGTTGTTCGTCGAACTATAACAAATGGGGTATCATTGAATAGGTATTTGAAAATCATATTCAGGTTTATTTAATCATTTTTCATTTTGAACAATCATTTAGGATTTATAACGATTTAAAGTTGGTTAGCATTAATAGTCGGGTTTTTTAAAGCTTGCTTTTTAATTCATTTTAGTGGTTTGCCACTTAGCGAATACTATATTTATAATTTTGAGTTGAGCATTGCAAATGGCTGACGACACGTACGCCTTAGTGCCCCTGCCTACGAGGCCAGCGGTCACAGGTTCGATTCCTGGTATGGGCAAATATTTGTGTGATGAGCACGATTGTTTCTGAGTCTTGGATGTTTTCTATGTATTTAAGTGTTTATATCGTTGTCTAGTACCCATAGTACAAGCCTAGAGCTTAGTTTGGGACTGTCCCCTGATATTTGTTTCTTTATATTTTTATTTTTAAGTACGAGTATGTAACAGCGAATTGTTTGTTTTTATTTTGCGAAATTTATTTAATTTGTTGTGTTTGTAATTAAAACTTTAAAACGCTTTTCGCTAAATTGCATTTGCGTATGTGTGTTTGTGTCGGCATCTAAGCTTATAAACTGATCTATGGAAATCCATTACATGTTAAACTAAGTACCAATTTCACCAAACGATGTTAAATTTAATCAATGTTAATCGACTGTTAGTTTTTACATTTAGACAGCTGTTGACGCTCTGATCGTCTGTTAACCTCGGAAGGCCCACAATACTACAAACAGGTAGTTTTTCGTGAGTGGGACTTTGAATCTACCGTCATGGCAATAAAGTTCAATTACGTTTGTTCGATAATGCCATTTTCAGTTTATGAACATAGGAAAATAAACCTTATTCCTATTGCCACACAGTTCAAATTAAATTGCATTGGTTATGTACGTTATATTGCACACTGGGCCTTACGAGGTTAAGTGGCTAACATCGTAAGGTGAAATTTGTACTAACTCTGTCTGTGTTATGCTACGGCTAAAGTGCTGAACCGATTTCGATGAAATGTTGTATAGAGATAGTTTTGGTATCTGGGAATGACAGGCTACTTTTTATGGCAGAAAATTTTAAAGTTCCCGAGGGAATAGCGGTGACCGAATACTACGCGGACGGAGCCCTGTATTGTTACTGCTGATGCGCCAAAGGAAACTTTCCAAAATCGCGGAACATTTCATGTAGGAACATTTCGGAAACTTCTCACAATTTTGTATGGGGATTGAAACTTTCCGTTTCTTAAATTTAAATTTCCTATATTTCTAGTGAAAGTTTCCGGAAATTTCTTAGAACGATTCCAACGTTTTGGAAACTTTCCGCAACTTGCACATCAGTAATTGTTACCAAAACTTGTTTTTTTTGTAAATTGAATTACTGATAATTAATCTTCCGCCTAGTTCCGTTTAGTTGCCGGGTTAGAATAGTGCCACTCCATGTCTTCCCGTGGATGTCGTAAGAGACGACTAAGGGAATAAAGGCTTGTAGTACTGTTAGGCGATGGGCTTGCAACCTGCCACTAATACGCTGGTAAACATCTTAGCCTGATTGTGCAAAATGTGGTTACAGAATTATCAACAAGTTTTTAGAGTTGTTGGTAATTTTGTAGCTCGGCCTACCCCACTCTGGGAAAGACGTGAGTTTATATATGTGTAATAATCTTTACATAGTATGAAACCAACCGCGTCTGTGTGTCTGTATATGCGCTAACTCCTAAACCACGCAACGAATTTTGAAGCGGTTTTAACCGACAGCATAAGAATAAACACGTAGAAGCGAAACTCCCGGCTCCGGACGCGCGCTCGGCGCGTTAGATACCTACCGCCTGGCAACACCTGAGGTGTCTAGTCGGTCAAGGGCGTCACACACGGAATATATATTAACCAAGATATTGATATTGGTTTTCGTATTTGTGTTGATTTTAGTGTTTATGGTTGAAGTAAGATAGTGTTTTAAAAAGTGAACGACTATTTACGGCAAAATAATTAGAAATAATTGATTGAATAAAGGAGTTTTATGAGATAATCTTAATATCATCAAAAAGTATAATTACCTAATTTAACGTAATGTAAAAAACTCATTTTGCAACAATGTTTCCATGTTGAAGTAAAACATTAATAATAATTCGTGACTGAACTTGTAAACTTGAACTTGACCACATCCATAAACCGATTAAAATATTTCGCAAGTGACAGCCCTAACTTTGGGCGCGGACGACAGAGGGGCGTAGCGGGGCGAAGGGGGAAGTAGGTATTTAAAGCGCGGCATTCGGGGCCTGGTCAAAGGAGATTCGCTTCTACGTGTCGTTATTGTTTATTCTTATGCCGTCAGTTAGACAATTTTTCACTGAAGATGGTTACCAATAGAGTATATCGTTACTACTGCTCTAATGAGCAGTATTCCAAATTTAATAACCAAAGCAGTTTTAACTTTCTTCTGTTAGTAATAAGGTTGATATTGCTATAGGAGTTTTATCTGAGATACTGCGTATTGGATTAGCAGGGCAGACTACTTTAGAAAAAACTCGTATCTGATATTTCGAGATGTATGAGTTTGAACTTAATTCTCTTCACGTTTAAGTTTAAAATCGTACGTCACGTAATATGAGATACGAGGTTTTTTCAAAGCACTGACGATGTATTGTTTCGACTATATTGCCGTTAGCCTTCTTTGGTATTACGCCAGTAATATGCAACTAACAATAAGGTCACTCTGTATACAACTAAGGAAATACGGTCACGGAAGTTAATTTGCTACCCATTTCAAAGAAAATCTGCTTGAAGATGTCATTGTCAATAGAGATGCCAAGTCATTTGTAATTGATAGGAAACTCAACCTTATTGCTGTAGAATGTCAGATTGACTTTGGACCTAAGGTGGGTCACAAATTAAATTCCTTGACTGTACAACTAATGGGTAGGAAAGACGAGAAAACGAAAGCGGTGCGAACAAATTAGCGAGCGAAATTAACCGTTATTTCGAGCAGGAATAATATCGATTTTGTTTGAGCGGAATCGAAATGTAAAGCTCTATTTGAAATGTATAGCGTTTCAAACGAGGTGGTTAAAAAAAACACGTTTCCGATCCTTGATCATATCTAACATTTACATTAACGACATTATCCAAACAGCAGTTGGCTTTTTTAGCTAATAAGGCCCACCATACTGCAAACAGGGAGTTTTTTGTAAGCGGGACTTTGAATCTACCATCAATGCAATAAGGTTCAATTACGTTTGTTCGATAATGCCATTTTCAGTTTATGAATATTGGAAAATAAACCTTATACCCATTGCAACACAGTTCAAATTAATTTGCCTTGATTATGTACATTCTATTGCATGCCGGGCATCAAGACAATTTAATTTGAACTGTGTTTCAATGGAAATAAGGTTTATTTTCCTATGTCCATAAACTGAAAATGGGTTGATCGAACAAACGTAATTGAACCTTATTGCATTGATGGTAGATTCAAAGTCCCGCTCACAAAAAACTCCCTGTTTATAGCATGGTGGTCCTTACGAGCTTAAGTTGCAACACCGAAGGTGTCGCTTTACTGAACACAATTAAAAGTCCACTAAAGGTCGCAGATTATAACGCCTCGGCATCGGATCGGCTCAATGTGAAACATTGCAAAGTGAGCTTTGATATCGTAGTAGTAGGATACATTTTTCAGTGGACGACGCCAGGCTATTGTTTTCACTTTACAAAATGTATCGTACTAACACAACATAAGGCTCACTTTTGAGTGAATTGAGCTGAGACAGTGCTGATCTCGTGCCGGGGCGTTGTAGTGTGATGACCATTATACACTCGCCGGCAAAAACGCCTACACATCTAGTGAATAATCCTTTCACATCGTGAAAACTCGGAACTCACGTCTACTTCCGAATGATGCCGACGTGTCTATGAATTATTGAATTATTAAGTGACATGTTTGTATTAAATAAATAGAGTACTTTAGTTATCAGTGTCAAATGTCAAACCACGAGTTTGAAGTATAACACACCGAGATGTTAACACCACCACGGTCAAATATATAGAAATTAGGTGTAGGTAAACAAGAAGAAATATAAATAAATGTTGAAAATAATATCACAGGCTTGTCGATCTAAACGTTTCCCAGGTCTTTATGCTTTCGGCATGACTATTGAAAAGAACTGAAAACAAACTTAATCTTAATTAACAAAAACATGCGCTGGTATTGACCACTCTATATCGAGTATCACTCTCGCGATGCGACGTTCCCCCACGTTGTCTTGATGGGTACTGAGTCAGACTGAAGTAGCATGACAAATACGAACATTTCCGAGAAAATACGATGTGAAAGGATATTTCACTACATCTGTACTTGTCTTTGGTTTATACAATTGTTAACAAGTATATACTTCTTAAATCAGAGGGTTACTTCAAAAATACTAAATGAATTCAAACATAGCTTGTAGTGTTTTGTTGCTAATAATTATCCTAGATCCAAAATGGCCAACACTTATTCTTACCAAAGAAAACCAAAGAATCCATAAATTTAAAAGTCACTTTACTTTGAACAGGTAATTAATAAATAAATAATATATATCAGGGGACAATGTCACACCAATTGACCTAGTCCCAAACTAAGCTCTAGGCTTGTACTATGGGTACTAGACAACGATATAAATACTTATATAGAGAAATATTACTTACATACATAGAAAACATGAATCAGAAACAAATATTCACGCTCATCACACAAATATGTGCCCTTACCGGGATTTGAACCCAGGACCGCTAGCAGGCACGGTCACTACCAAGTAGGCCAACGCTTCGTCTAATTTATGGATATTTTGGACCTAGGTTTATTAGCAACAAAATACTACAAGCCACATCGAAATTCGTTTAGTATCTTTGAAGTTACTGTTTGATTTAAGACGCGATCTATGCTAAAGTCTGGAGTGTTCCGCGATCTGGATCTCAATAACCATAACGCCTTTGTATCTGATCTTTGGATATATTAAACTTGATCATATTTGCTTGAGACTGTCGAACGTGAAAACACGATTAGAAATAAAATCCTCGACAGTTTTATTTTTCAAACGTGACACCTTTTTTGCATAATTTTGATTGAATCTTCGAAACCCTTTAATCATTAACTATGAAATTCGATATGTAACTTCTTAATCCTGGTAAACCATTTTTTCAATAAATGTTGTGGTTTTAAAGTAAACAGCAATTAATTGTTTTTGACGCCGCCATTAAGGCGTGCGCGAACTATCTCCATCTCACATTCTTCGCGCGGAAGCACATAAAGCCATCATCAGACCTGGGAATATACGGGACAAAATGAAATGACAGCTAGGGATTGCCCGTATCGATAAACTCATTATCGATGCTTTTCCCATATTCTAGTGATCGCTCCAAGTTTTGTTTGTAAAAATATTTTTTTATTGAAAGTATGCAAGTGAAACAAAATAGCAACATAATTCTTGTTATTCTTTATTTTAAAAGGATTTTTAACCTTCAGTCATAATCATCTTTTTTTTTTATTGTAACGTGTATTTCAGAATGACTGTCCCATTGACTATTGTTAAAATAAACGATCAGAATTTACATACATACATACATAATTTCACGCCTTCGTTCCCAGAATGGGGTAGGCAGAGCTACAGAATTACAAACATCTCTAAAAACTTGTTGATAATTCTATAACCACAATTTGCGCAATTAGGCTAAGATGTTTACCAGCGTATTAGTGACGGGTTGCAAGCCCATCGCCTAACAGTACTTCAAGCCTTTATTCCCTTAGTCGTCTCTTACGACATCCGCGGGAAGACATGGAGTGGCACTATTCTAAGCCGGCAATCACACGGGCTTTTTTTTTATTGTAACGTGTTTTTCAGAATGACTGTCCCATTGACTATTGTTAAAATAAACGATCAGAATTTGTTAGGAGTAAAAAAAGTATGATGATGATGAGTGAAGGTTAAAAAACCCTTTAAAATAAATAATAACCAGAATTATGTTGCTGTTTTGTTTCATTTGCACACTTTCAATGAAATTTTATTTTTACAAACAAAACTTGGAGCGATCACTAGTATGGGAAAACCATCGATAATTGAGTTTATCGATATAGGTAATCCTTAGCTGTCATTTAATTTTGCCCCGTATATTCCTAGGTCTGGCCATCAATTTCATTCTTGTGGCGTGGCCTCTTAACAAGTTATCCTCGTAAGGCCCACCATACTACAAACAGGGAGTTTTTTGTAAGTGGGACTTTGAATCTACCATCAAGGCGATAAAGTTCAATTACGTTTGTTCGATAATGCCATTTTCAGTTTATGAATATAGGAAATAAGCCTTGTTCTCATTGCATAACAGTTCAAATTAAATTGCATTCATTATTTACATGCTGTTGCACACTGGGCCTTACGAGGTTATACAGTGTAGTGTTATTTAAAGGAGGTTAAAATAACGTATATCTGTAACGTAACCATGACATTAATAGACAAATTTTCAGGCTTCGTTAACTTTCTAACAAAATTTTAATTGCCAGCAATGTAAAGCGCAGCAATTTGACAAGTGTGAATGAGAGTCGACGGATACTTTGATTATTATGTTTGCCCCCGTACCACGACATGCCTTGTACTAAGTAACAGCGATACTGATAACGATGAACACGCAGCACATGCACTGCATTAAAAATGGACAGTATCTAAGAAAATTAATTGTGAAGTTATTTTAATTATTTTTTAATTGATAATACTTGCAAACAATTGCTAAAGCAACATATTATCGGCAGTTTTAATAAATGCCCGCATCACACACTGTATAACAACGGTATGAACAAAATACTGTTGGACGGCTTGCCGGCGCTAGATGTTATAATCTGGCACACTAAGTGTGCAATATGTGTAAATGTGTCAACTATGTGTGTTCCAGCCTCAGCAGGGAGCACAGTAACGGGCGGTCACCGGAGCCCCCGCCGCGGACCGGCCGGCCGCATCCCATGCTCGGACACGAAGGTAACTTTTTAGCTACCACACACTCCACATTTGTATAATTTTGCCGATCACGATCACGCGTATCGTATCGAGCTCCCGTATCCTAAGTCACAAAATAGATAGGTACAGAAGTCAATCTACATACAAACTGCGCTCGAGCAACGCACACATAGACACTGCTCACGGACACGATATCTCGGACCGGTTGGGACCAGTGCGAGCGCGAGTGACATCCGCTTGAGACACGCGTCTGTGAACTTTTTTGGGCAATTATGGAACAAAATTATGTCTAAAACGGATGGGGCAATGGAAATTGTGTAACTAGGGTAATCCTTTAGAAGTTATTAGGGAATTTCCATAGTGAACATTGACAAACTTAAAATTTTGTACGTTCTGCTCTGTAAACTATTTGTATTGTAATAGTAGATAGGTTTATTGTTTTGTTACAACTAGATAGGAGTGCCACTACCACGATAGTGTTTTGTGCATAAACAGCGACCGCCGAGCGTAGGTATGAAAAGTGAAGTACATACATGTGATTTACTTCTGTACCTATCTGTTTTGTGCCTAAGTATGGACGCTCACTTTGGGCACACCGTATCACTACCATCGTCGCGTGAAAAACTGCGTCCATACTAACCGTAGCGCAGCAGCGTATCGTATCATAGCGCCGTATCATTAAGTGCTCGCTCACAAACTTGTCAAGTGCGTGTCCGTATCGACACGATCGGGGAAAAACCGCCTCTAGAGCGATCACGGCGTATCGCGTATCAAATCATAACTTCGTATCATGGTACAGTATCAAAACACATACTTACCGATCTTGATACGCGTATCCGATCGCGAGTGTGCGGGGTATAAAATAAACGCGTATCAACATCGATCACGAGCGATCACACTAGCGATCTTGATACGCGTCGGTGCTACGCGACGGAGATACGATACGACGAAATGATACAAGTCTGGACCCAGCCTTATATGATCTCATCTTATCTTACAGGTGGACCCTTTCGGATATAGTCCCTTTACTTTTTCAACGTCTTATCTGATCGAATAGTTAGATGGAAAAAACACTCATGTTTCAAGGTTTATAAAGACTACTTTCCTATCAAAATATTCGATCAAATAAGAGCTGGAGAAAGTAAAGGTACGATATACTTCGATAACTTTAGGATTTTTTTACAATAGGGAATATGCATGCATTTTTTAAATCGCATTTCTCAACCAAATATGAAAATAACGTAATAGAGATCAACAAAAGTGAAATTAAAATTAAAATCGGCCAAGAAATACGGATGATACAAGCGTTTTAATGCTCATTAGTCAGCGATTAGACAGAGAGCTCCGATATGCACTGTGACGTCATATAACATGTCGGCCATATAAACTCCATGTTAAATTCTGTTTTGCTAGTAATAGTCAGGAGCAAATCTTTGTGGCTTATATCTTAGTTATTTTTATAGCTATTCAAAAAATGTTTTTATCTACACTTATATCATAAGTCCTCTATTATGCGTTCAAAACCCGTAGGCAATGACCAGCATTACCCGTAGTAGTACTAGTAGTAGGTGACAGCGATGACAGCTGTTTAATTTTGGAAGATGTTCCAAATTTGGATCTCATTACCTTACAATATTCGATAAAGTCATTTCAAAATTACGTTACAGCTGTCATCGCTGTCACCTACTACCACAGGTAAGGTAATACTGGTCATTTGCCTTTCGGCTTCCGAACCCATCTTAGGGTACTTGTAATATGTGTGTAGATAAAGTATTGTACGAGACTCTGCGTAATTAGCATTACAACACGAGCCGCAAGGCGAGTTTCATAATAGATCACACAAGTGTTGTAATGCCTGTCATTATGCAACCGTCACGTAAACTACTAAATCAGCTTTTATTGAAGCTGTGAAAATTCATGAATATTCTCCATTGTTTCAGCTAACGGTGTTGACTCTGAACCCCCATCTTTGCACGAGCGGTTACACCCGCACCCCCCCTCTCCGTTGCTTCTCAATAGGTACGCGAGGTAAGGTTTCACCCCTAGCAAAAAATAGAGGGGTGTGTGAAGTTAAACGCGTGTATATTTGTATGTATTTGTCTGCCTTGGCTCTCAAACCTGTAGAACGATTGAGTGCTTTTTTTATAAAGAAAGATTAAAATAAAGCTAATAATATATCATCTTTGTACTTACATCTCATACGATTACCTACAAATGTGATTTAACAAAATTGACAACCAATCAAAAACTAGTTGATTTATTGACTCGCTAGCCTAGTTGGTAGTGACCCTGCCTACGAAGCTAGCTGTCCTGGGTTCAAATCCCGGTAAGGGCAGATAATTGTGTGTTGAGCGCGAGTATTTGTTTCTGAGTCTTGGATGTTTTCTATGTATTTAAGTATTTATTTCTCTATATAAGTATTTATGGGCGTTTCTTTAAAAGTTTGTACCTAGTTAAAGGCTAAAATTAAGAAACGTTAACTTTTCCGCTGAGTTACGAAAATTAGTTATACTTGTGATAAGATAAATGGTGGTATCTCAGACGAAACTCCCGTAGCAAGTGCAAGCATATTACTAACGGGTGAGGATTGAATCCACTTCATTGATTGAATTAGAGATACTGCTAATTGGCGCTGAGAGGTATATAAATGTACGACTAATTTTCGTAACTCAGCGGAAAAGTTAAAGTTTCTTAATTTTTGTCCTTAACTCGGTACAAACTTTTAAAGAAATGCCCTTATATCGTTGTCCAGTACCCATTGTACAAGTCTAGAGTTTCGTTTGGGACTAGGTCAATTTGTGTGAGATTGTCCCTTGATATTTATTTATTTATTATTTAATTTCTCTCCCACATGCTCGGAAATGTTAACCTTACTGTTGTCAAATCAGCCCGCGAAGTTCTAAGTTCAGGCAAAATTAAAAAAAAAACAAAGTTATTATTTACCAACGGCAGTGGCCGCGGAAAATGTATGAAATTTCATTACGTACCTGGTGATTTACTTTTTAAAACCATGTTTGGACTAGGATAACTATCTCCAAACAGCCAAACACTCGTGCAATCAAAATTCTTCCTTGTATATTTTACTTTTTAAATGTCATAGACTAAAAAGTTAAGCCTTTTCAAAATGCATTTACAACGTTTTTAAAAGTGTGTCAAATAGTTTGACATTTTTTTAATAGAAATTGCGTTCATTAACAAAATAAATTGAGGAAATAACATAAACGCGTAATAAATGTTATAGTTTAAACTATATTTTATTCAAATTGAATTTATTACGTTTAAATAATTTGTGATTTTATTTAATGCTTTATTTCAGTGTCATACTAAATCGTACGTTTCTGTTCTTTTTTCAAGGAAATGTTGGGACTGTGTTTAATATTATTAACAATTGTGTTAAATTTCCTCACATTGTTGGAGAAAAACACTATACAAGCCTCGACCGGGAAGGGCGGTTGCTGGACTCGTATATATCGCGGCCTCGACTGCGTCTCGGCCACGCTAACTCTACTCGTCCCGCAACGGCCTATTTCCCGGTCTGTGCAGTAATGTACTATTATTGTTATTATTCAATTCGTTAGTGGATAATAGTTAGTTATCTGAAAAAATCCTGATTGAAAGATAATTAAGTACTTATATTTTATGAGAAAAATATAATTATCAAAAAACTTTCAAAATCTGTATTAAATTTTAGGCTAGTCAAAATGGACCTTATTGCATAGATTAAAGTTCATAATAAAATTAGTATTTTCTTTTGCGGTTTCCCACTATATTATCTTAAATACGGAACCCTCGGTGCGCGAGTGCGACTCGCGTTTTTTTAGGGTTCCGTACCTCAAAAGGAAATATGGAACCCCTTTTTTTTTGTTGTCCGTCTGTCTGCCCGTCTGTCTGTCTGTCTGTCTGTCAGTCAGTCTGTCAAGACCCTTTATCTCGGGAACTCGTGGAGGTATCGAGTTGAAATTTAAACCATATGTATATTCAAGTCTCCAGTCCCTTGAAGTTGTGAAAAAATCAAATTTCTAAGTTAACGTAAAAAAAAATATAAGGCCGTTTTTGCCGCAAAAAACGTATATTTCGACACTCTCAAGGGAATCAAAATTTATAGGGTTTGTTCCGTTGACCTAGAACTATGAAATTTGGCAAGTAATACCGTCTTATACTACAAATATAGGGGAAAATCTGAAAACCCAAAATATTTAATAAAATCACAAATAAACAGGGTCTTTATGCAAGGAACGGCGGCGGTGCAAATTTTTAATTGAGTTAACCGTGTCATGTGCGGAACCCTCGGTGGTCGAGTCCGACTCCCCTTGTGCTGTTTTTTACCCGACTGCCGAAGGAAGAGGGTAATGTGTTTCACAGCCTATATATGTATGTTTGTTCCTTTGTGGTACTATAAAAACTAAACCCGTTGTCCGATTTAGATGATTCTTATGTCAATCGATTTGTCTGAATCTAGTGAGTGTCACTGAAGATAATTAAGACAGTAAGTTGAATTAATCAAAATTCAATATGGCGGCAACCAGACGCCAAATTGTGCAAATTAAAAAAAAAGTGTCGACCCAGTATGACAAGTGGGGTATCATTGAATTGGTATTTAAAAATCATCTTTAGGTTTCGTTCATCATTTTTCATTTTGAATGATCATTTAGGTTTTATAATGATTTAAATTTGGTTAGCTACAGTCGGGTTTTGAAAGCTTGCTTTTTTTTATTTTATAATAGAATATCTCTAAAATGTGTCCCCCCCCCCCATTTCCAGCCGACTATCCGAAGGCCGCAGCCAGAGCCTTACGAGAGTCGAACCTAGGAACGGGTTGCGGACCGACCTGCCCGCGCCGCACCCCTCGCGGCATCGCCACGACGACCAAGGTACCGGGGACGACTTTTATTCAAATATTTTTCCCACATTTTTTCTTAATTTAGGTATAAATATCGTCACTACTTTGGAAAAAACTCGTATCTGATATTTCGAGGTGTGCGAGTTTGAACTTAATTCTCTTCACGTTTAAGTTTAAAATCGTCCGTCACGAAATATGAGATACGAGGTTTTTCCAAAGCAATGACGATATAGCCATTGTCGTGCCAATAGAGATGATACGTTTGACATGTGAGACGCACACTGAGGGTTCCGTATACCCGGGGCCGACACATTTGGTCGGCTTTTTATTATTGGTGGTTTTTCCTAAAGTCTTGCAAATCATATTATTTTTTGGATAGCTATAAAAATAACCAACATATAACCCAACAAATATTTGTTCCTAACTCTTTCTAGCAAAATACAATTTAAACATGGAGTTTATATGGCCGACGTGTTACATTCACACTGTTTAATTAGCAGTTTAAAATGCTTGTATCATCTGTATTTCTTGGCCGATTTTAATTTCACTTTTGGTGATCTCTTTTACGGTTTTTTAATATTTTGTTGAGAAATGCGATTTAAATGATCCATTTATAATACGAAAAGTAATAATTTTACTGTTCTTGATAAGCAGATAATGAATTGGAAAAAAGTACAGTCGGCATCAAAAACTTGTCCCAAAAATCATAATTATTGACAGGAACTTAATATTTCGTCGGTGAGACTGCAAAACCGCGTAAGTAACGTTTGTAATGAGAAGCAAAATGCACCTTATTTCTAAGATGTTAAGGTTTCATTTGCTTTATAATAAATTTGTTGGTTACGCGGTTTTGCAGTCTCACCGACGATTTTCTACTTACATCTCGATTGGCATGAGAGATAGCTACAGAAAATTATATTCTATTAACTATTACACACATCAAAAATGTTCAAGCATCACAAATACTATACATATCATATATATCGTCGCTGTACTTTCTCAACCTCGTATCTGATCAAGTAGTTAGATAGGAAAAGCACGCTTGTTCCCGGAAGGATAAAGACTACTTTCCTATCGAACTATTCGATCAGATACGAGGTTGAAAAAGTACAGCGACGATATTTGTAAAAGCAGTTTTTTTTCTACCAGGTAGTTACACAGGCAACACTACAGTAAAATGTTTCACTTTAATTTCTGTTGCCGAACTCAAGTTTCGGGGAATCACCTAGTTTCGTTCGTATTCTATTAGCTTAATATTTAATTTCAAACCTTATCACCACGGAATAAGATTCACAATAAATAGGTAGTACTTACAAATTTAAAAGCGCTGGTAGATGTTTGACGTGTAAAAGTGCCCGTGCGGCCTACTTACTGAATAAACATCTTTTATCTCTTTGGTATTACGACAGATGTTAATACGTCAAATTCAGATCTTTAGGAATTGAAAACATTTCGTCATTGCTTTGAAAAAAACCTCGTGTCTGATACTTTGAGACGTACGATTTTAAACTTAAACGTTAAGAGAATTAAGTTCAAACTCATACATCTCGAAATATCAGATACGAGTTTTTTCTAAAGTAGTAACGATTTTTATATTGTCTGAAAATTCAGTTGGGAAAAATATTGAATAGAAGTTGTTTTCCTGTTATTATAAAATAAGGTTGTCCAGTTATGTTATGAGGTCATGAGTTTTTTTTGTTACCCTTAATTCGTTTTATTAAAAAATAGCATATCTGGTACGACACCTTTTTAAGTATTTAAAGGTCCAGTTCTAAATGGATTTAATTTATTTTTAATTCTCTATTAAAATGAGCATTGCTTGCATTTTAATACCTTTTTTAACACATTTACCGCTAATGACGCACATGTGCGTCATATATGAATCTATGAACGTACTTAAAGTTGTTCAAAAAATGATGCTTGGACCGCAACCACGAAAAATTTAAAAGCACTGCTGTGACGCATATGTGCGTCATCCACGGTAAATTCATTTAATAAATAACGCAATGCTCATTTTAATAACTTACCATTTAGAACCTTATTTAGATTTTAATTTATCTGTATATTTATTATATCTCTTCTATACGATATTAATGTATTTGATTTGTTTTTGTTTGTATTAATTCGGGGGCAGCCAGCCTATGACACATCGTTGATACTGTTGCGCTTGGCACCTTCTGCTGCTCATACATTTGTTTAGTGTTTCGTGAAATGATTGTATGTATGCCATTAACGACTAAACTAAAAAAGTAAGCAAATTCGAGTATGATGACGATTTTATTAGATCACGGTTAATTAAGTGGTTATTGCATAGCAGATTTTTCTATTCGTGATTTTTTTGTAAAAATAAGTACTGTAGTCTTTTCGTCTTCGTGTTTGTTTTCGTTTTTAAACCATATTTTACCGCTTTGAGCTCCTAAAGTGCTTTGACTTTTCGGGTTGCTGCAACACTAACGTATCCCATCGTTCAAGTATAAATCTGATTATCATTGAAAAAAACTTTATTGGATAAAAAGTGAGAAAAAGAGCCAAAATAACATCTTATTTGCTATAATTATCTAACGATCCTACAAATCATGTAGATCTGTGATCCCGCGTTATAAAATAGACCTAGTAAAGACATCTATGCATCGCGTTTTTGTGCTCTGGTTTTATTACTGTATAGGTTCCTCCCCACCGAGGCCTAAAATACCCTGATACTTACTGCGTAAATTCGGTATTTTAAAGCATTCACTGCCACCGACGCATATATGCGTCACCATGACTTCCACCCAGTGCCCTCAACGCATATGTGCGTTCTTACAGTAGGCAAGCTCCGTATAAAGCAAAAGATGTGGCGAAAGTTCAAAAAACAGTACTGGCAGTACATACGCGTTTACGGCACTGGGTAAAAGTCAGTAAAACGCTAATAGGGGGAAGTGGGGCACATTAATGCAAGGGGCACAATAATACACCAGTACTATTTTGTTAAAAACAAATGTTAATAATATCGAAATATCACTAAAGCATGACTATACGTTAGCGGGCTTGACAACTGTAAACGCATCGCTGGGTTGTTGTACTTTGGCATTACACGAGTAAAAAACTGTTTTTAGTGTAGCTAACTAAAAAATAGTGCCTTATGAAATAGTTCATTGTTGTAGTGTTTAATGTGTGTATTGGAGATTTTTAATTTTCAATATCAAGTTATTTAAGCACGTTGTCAGGGTTACACTTTTTTTTTTTAAAGAACACTGGTTTCATTCGTGGTAAAATATTTTTCGAAGATGACCATTGGGGCACTTTGATACACAAAGGCACGGGGAACATTGGTGCTATCAATATTCCGTAAGTAATTTTTGACTGAGTTCTTATAGTGCCCTAAAAGTGTTTTAAGGTTCCTTATTTTCTCATACATGTTTAAGTTCATTTATATAAATATTGAAAATTTCATTTTTAATTGGTCGTAAGGTCTAAAAGAGTAAAAAAAATATCTAAGAAAATGATATTGTAAATCTTTTTGAAACAAAACAGGTTAAAGGGGACCTATAAACTCCTTAAAAATGGAACAATATTTTGTTGAATGCTGGAATTTTTCCAACTTTTTCACGTAATTAAACATGTGTATCAAGGTGCCCCATGGGTGGGGAACAATGATACAAATTCAATTTGTCACTAATTTGTCTTTATCTTTTATAACTGTCAAACTTTTAAGATTAATTTGATGGCCGTGTCAATTCGTTTCCCTATGATATCTATATGCTGTGTCACTTACACTCGCAACTGATACTATAATTGTCTCTCGTGTTTCCGATCGCAATTAAGAAACTAGTAAGTATAGGTTTTTTAATCAAACGTTTTTTTTCCACTAGTTTTGTTTTAATTGGGATAAAATTAATGATACTGACGTGCATACAATCATTTCACATCACTCACCTACCATTACATAGTACTTCATGTAAATACGATATAAACGCGGTGAGCTTGCAAGCTTTTCCATGGAAAATACATTGGATTACCTTCCACGACAAAGGAATACTACATTATATTATATATACATATATATTTTTAATATCGTCATCGTAAAAACCTCGTATCTCATATTTCGTGACGTACGATTTTAAACTTAAACGTGAAGAGAATTGACTTCAAACTCATACATCTCGAAATATCAGATACGAGTTTTTTCTAAAGTAGTAACTATATAATAATATGACAAGAAGGCAAACAAAAATACAAGCCACCTCATGGTAAGTGAGAGATCCATACACTGTATTCTCAAACGTGCAATCCAAAGACTGCAACTCGTCATTGCTTTGAAATAACCACGTATCTCATATTTCGTGACGTACGATTTTAAACTTAAACGTGTAGAAAATTAAGTTCGAACTAGAGGACTAATATTGAATGCCTCTATGTTAGTAATTTCACAGGTTGCCTAATATCAAAAAAAAATCTACTCTAGTTTTTCCCCATTCGTGATTTTACTCTGTCGTTTTTTTCTCCATTCATAATTTTACCTACACGTATTTATTACTTTTTAGCTTTTTCCGAATCGTATGATTGCCTATTTGAAATATCGATTTTACAGAGCCGAGGGAGCTCCGCTTAAAGCGGAGCTCCTTTTTCTGGGTGCCTTAGCCCTTCGGGCCTGCTACAAAACTAACGTATTAAGAGAAATTCATAGCGGTCAATATGCGTCTGGGTAAAATTGCTTCGCGGAATTATGGAGTTTGGGAAACACATCAATACACTCATCTGGTTGTACTGTAGAGTCAAACAAATGGATTTTCACGCCACTATACCACTACGTCAAAGTGACGCATTAAGACACATTCTAAAACAGTTTCTTAGGATTTGATTGAATATGTCATTTTGATATAGTTCCATTTTGGGCTAGAAATGTATTTGACTGTACAACGATTGACGTCAGTCAAAGGTTGCGTTACTCGAAAATCTAAAGATCAAAATCTGACAGTTCCCATCCTGATTATTTCGTTATTTTAACATTAGTACCTGGAAAACCGAGCGTCGCACGGCTTGAAAACGAAATTTCCCGAAGATGACAACTTGACAGATCGATTTTTTGCCCCCGTAAACCCCTATAGTACAAATTCGTTGGAGCCGTTTCCGAGATTCAGATTTTATATATATATATACAAGAATTTCTCGTTTAAAGGTATTAGATTTCATAAAAATATGAATGAGAACTCGTGTAGCCAGTAATATTTGGGTTAGTTTTATTGATAAAAATACCTACACTTAAACCAAGATGCAGTAATCACAGCGAATGTGCGCCGGTTGAGGTTTGGATTTTGGTCTTAAACGAGAATATTCGAGATTATAGATTTTCGAGTATACCCTATGATACGAAGAGTCACGTGATCTACCGGTGACGCGATTGGTTTAAAAGCGAAACGAATAGAAACTCTAGTTAGCGTCTTGTTTAGGGCCTCAGTTCAACAACTCAATGCACACATGTTGCCACAGCACAGAGAGAGCTATTCTTATTAATGTAAAAGTATTGTAAAAGTGCTAGTCCCGATGGTTCCGCGTTATTTACATTTTATTATTTGTTGTTATTATTTAGCATTTGCACTATAATCACACCGGAAGGTTTTGGTTAAAAGCCTTGCAATTGTTAGATGAGCTGCCATTCGTAAAATGGTATATTCATTATGATAGATTTATTCATAATAAACTTATTTTATATTGTAATAGCCCAGATATTAAAATATTGAAACCTGGGCTTATTTTTAGTAAAAACTTAAAAAATAAATATTTAATTATATACATTTAAGTGAGGTCCTTTAAACTATTACAAGAAAATTAACCATGGCTTCTGAAAATAAAGACAATAATTTTCATACAAACATAGCCAGGGTTCTTTGACGCTCGTATGTTTTGACGATAAAACAAAACCTTAATTTTATAGGAATCTCTTAGTGTTTTTTTATATACAGTGTGTAAATGGAATACGAGCCAACCTTTAAACTAGACGTAGGAAATGTGGAATTTCGTTAAAACTCTAATACATAGAGCGCAATTAATTTTTAAAGGTTCCATCGAGCAGCAATGTATAATGTAAACGATGATTTAAGTCTCAGTTAATTGCAGTTTAATTTGGCTATTTCTGATGTACTCTCTGTAACTTATGTTAACGACACATGTTTCAATGTTAATTAGGATGCCATATTAACCGTCGTTAAAATGTTTGCCCGTATTCTATTTACACACTGTATATTTAGGAAATACGTCACTGTAACACATTCTAGGATCCCTATCTATACGGTAAAAAAAAATTGCTTTTGACATGTTATTGCATTGTTTCGGCCGCCATAACCGTCAAGTAAGAAAGAGTTAACATAACCAGACATCGGAATTTTTTGAGAAATATCTTTTGACAAGTAGTGATTTCGTACATCGACAAAATCACTTATCGATACTTCACCCTAAAACTAGTAATCACTTTCAGTTTTGTTAGCCGAAACACATTAAAACACAAAAAAAATAACAATTAAAATAATTGATATAAATACATACAGAAAGTTATGTTCGATTTAACCTCTTGAAGCAAATCCTCTTACGCTTAATGGAATGATAAAAAGGATTTTTACCAATTGTTGTATCTTCTTGTTTTTTTGTAGATAGGTTTTTTGTAAGCTGTGTGGTTGCCGGCTTAGAATAGTATCACTCCATGTCTTCCCGTGGATGTCGTTAGAGTCGACTAAGGGAATAAAGGCTTGTAGTACTGTTAGGCGATGGGCTTGCAACCTGTCTCTAATACACTGATAAACATCTTAGCGTGATTATGCAAAATGTGGTTACAGAATTAACAACAAGCTTTTAGAGTTGTTGGCACTTCTGTAGCTCTGCCTACCCCAAACTGGGAATAAAGGCGTGAGTTTATGTATGTATGTAGGTATACATATTTTATATCTGGGTGCTAATTGCAATATCTATGTGACAAGCATCGATAGTAAATTTTATCGATATACGAAATCACTACTTGTCTAATGATTTTGCCCCATAAATTCCGATGACTGATCATAACGTAGACAATTGAAATGTCAATAGCAATATTGTTTTACAGAGTAAAATAAATAACCAGGATCAGAATAGATCAGAACTGACCTGCATACATCATATTTAGTATCCCCACTCGACTTTTTTACTAACATTATGTTTAAATTTATTTAATAACGTCATATGTTTATTCCTTTCTGTCGTGGAATGTATCTCACATACGTAGAACGCATATCGCTAAATCGGTGCCGGATTGCGCTTAAACACAAACGTATTTAATTTAACACGTTCACCGCCCATGACGCACCTTTTGATGCACAGGGTTCGTCATATAAAACATTAAACAGCACACGGTTTTAACTCTTTCACCACCGATGACGCACATGTGCGTCATGGATTATTTTATGTTTGTGACGCACATGGTCGTCATGGTTGTTGAATGCGTTACATGTAAATGGCGATCATGGATGATGAATGTGTTAAATTCATTCTGTCCCTATAAAGCTTATATTTGTTTAAATTACCCCCTTGATTATTGCAATTCGTAGCAACAGTAGTTATTCCAGTGACGGGGACTAGTTATTTTAATGACGCACATGGGCTCTTATAGCTTATATATTTATTTCTTTTTTGTTTTTACTATCTACTACATAAAACTGAGATATACAGGGTGTCCTGGAAACTAAATCAAATTACTTACAGTGCAGTAGTGCATCTGGTACTTTATCAGAGAATGTATTATTGTAGGCGCTATTATAAAGTCAACATGATAACAAGAAAAAATATAAATTAGAAAGTAGCCCAAGATTAGGCAATATTTACCTTTAAAAATATATTTTTTAATATTATTTTGGCAAAGCAAAGTCCTGCAACTCCGAAAAAAAGAAACACTAGTTATGGTATTAAAAAAAACCGGCCTGGATTTTTACGTAATATTTTGTTAAATGAAAAATACAATATACTTTTATTTGCAGCTCTGGCACTCGATACACCTTGAACGTCTATCTACTTAGCATCTTAAGTTATTAAAATCACGAAATATGTAAAAAGTGCCAATTAATGGACAATTTTTTATGTTGTCAAGTTAGTTATTGCTTAATATGGTAAATTAGAGTCGTATTGACAAGCCGATCTTTATCGAGATGCTGGTTTGAAGACCTATCAGCGATGACAGTTGTCTATGGTTTGACATTTATTTCGACATGTCATAAAAAGATCGTACGTTATCGTTAGCAAACATGTACAGGATTGACGTAAGCTGCCGGACGGTCACGTCGAGCTAATACCATAGATTTTGACAGATTTCGAAAATCATTGATGATATCTCTCAGATAGAGGGCGCTGCTCGTGAAGTAAACAAGTGTCTCCGTAATTAATTTAAGATTAAAAAATAAAACTAGCTTTAATTGAGTTGGATTGTGATTTATTTAGAATTTGAACACATAATTCAATTGTGGAAGTGAAATCTAAACTTACCTTGTGCAAAATAAAGTGTAAAGTGAACATCATAATCATCCATGTATATGGAATGAAAAATAAACATCAGAATCAGTTACGCATTTTATAGATAGTGTTGAAAATATACATAGGTACCAATAACTAAAGTGCTTATAGTATTAAAGATTCACTCACTAACACTGTGCAACTTGTCTTAAACCAAATATAAACTGTGTTTAATATTGGCATTTGGAGTGCTGACCTATAAATAAATACTACCTCATGTGGGTACATCGTTAAAACAAATTTGTTAACTTTAAAAGCAGCAAGTGACTAACTTTTTCGTCCGGTAACCTATGTGTTATCGTAGTCTAGTTGGGAGTGACCTCGACGAGCAGCGTCAGCGAGTGTAGCCAAGAGGTCGCGGGTTCGCGTCCGCGCCTTGTCAATTTAGATTTTTATTTTTTATCTTTTCTGTAATATTTTTTAGTTTTTAAGATGTCGTTGAAGAATAACAAATTTGTATGCGCAAAGTGTCCTAATGTTATTACAAATAATGAATACTTGAAATGTTCGCAATGTAAGAAACACTTCCATGTCGCTTGCACGACGAATGTAAGTTTGCGAAGATTTTTCTTAATGTCTAAAGAAACAAAAACTGATTGGAAATGTCATATCTGTGTATCCTGCCTATCTTCTCCAAAAAAAGACAGACAGAGTTTGCCGAACACTTCTCCGGGGTCAATTGATAATATAACCGTTAGAAGAGTTAATCAACCACAAAAAAAGCGACTTTCTCTCGATGATTCTTATGAAACGGAATCGGAATTTAACTCTCCAACATCATTATTATTGAATGAAACAGCATGCAGCTTGCCTAATATAACAACAGTGGATGACTTAGAAATAACTGAACTTAAGCTGGAAATTAATAGTATGGCGACACAGCTAGCAAGTGCTCATGAGGAAATTGAACGTCTTAACTCTGAAATTATTATTTTGAAAAGGGCGCTAGAGGAGAAACAAAAGAAATTGGACCTTTTTAAAGTATTTCTCACCGAAAAGTCATCGCGAAAGTCTACAGCTTTAACAAAACTACATTGTGATGAAAATGCGGTGAACACCCCAATTGTCGAAAAAGAAAAAATCAAAGGAGTCAATATTACTCCCCCAGCTCCAATCGAAGAAAAGGATAATTCTCAAGTAATTGAAGAAGCAATGTTGCCTTTATCGCGAATTAACATTCCAAGTGTCAAGGATACAAATATTCCAGGTCATAATGGTACATGTATTCCAGCTCTATGTCCTTCAATCGAAGAAAAGGTTGTTTCTCAAAAAAAGGAAGAAAACTCATTACCCACAATGCCTATTTTTCCCCCTTCTCCCAATTTGCCCAGTTTGCCATCAAAAGTCTCACCTTCCCAAACTGAACGGGTGCAACAGATCACAAGAAAAAGAATAATTATTTTTTCAGACGAAAAGTGTGCTTATCTAAGAAGATTTCTTCAGAATCACATAGGGGATTCTTTTGTGGTCACTTCTTTTTATAAATCTGAAGCATCTACCGATATGCTATTGGAATGCTGCCTGAGCTTATGTAAAGACTTTACTAAGGCGGACTATGTCATTATAATGTGCGGTAATAATGAAAAAAGTTTAATGAAATTGCAGTCCGTGCTGTACAGCAATTTTGTTAATTTAACCCATACAAATGTATTGCTAACTGACATTTTCTGTAACAATGGATTGATTGGCAATATTCATAAAATAGATATAAGAAAAATGTTTAAATTAATGTGCAAAGAATTCAAATTTCATACAACCTTCGTAAATGATTATAGGCACAAACAAATCACGTATAAGTCGCACAAGTTGTTACTAGCAGAGCTGCTTCTGAAACATGTATTGCGTTTAAATTATAAATACAGTTACTATAATTTCTCAGACAGCCAAACAGAGGTAGACGAAACTACTAACCTTGTGATGAAGGTGTGTGCTGCGACTCAAACGGAATGGCCAGCGGAAGTTAGCCCACCTTCAGCACAAGCTAGTTTTGAAGAAAAATCCGATTTTTTTCGTGAATAAAAGCGGTACTTTTAATATGTTTCACCAGAATGTGCAAGGTTTACGGTCTAAGATAAGCCAAATCGAAATATTAGTGGATGCGACACACATTGATATTTTATGTTTTACAGAAACTTTCTTAAAAAATAGTGAAACCTTAACGTTGCAAATCGATGATTATAAAATAGCTTCATATTTCTGTAGGGAACGTAAAACAAGAGGTGGCGTTTGTATTTACGTAAAAAAAACATTGAATTATGTCAATTTAGAATGGATTGAAAAAATGTCAATCGAAATACATTTCGAGGTGTGTGGTATTTACATTTCAGAGTTAAATTTTATACTGGTGTGCATTTACAGAACCCCCGACAGTGATCTTAAACTTTTTATTGAAAAATTTGAGGTCCTTTTATGTAAAATAATGTACCGAGCTCGAAATTTAAAACGGAAAGTCTTCATAGCGGGTGATTTCAACGTAAACATTATGAATGACGACAATGCATCTATAATGTTCATGTCGACTTTGGCAAAGTTTAATCTCCGCCCAACTGTACATGAACCCACCAGAATAACAAATCAGAGTCAGTCGTGTATTGATAACATTTTAACTAACCAACGCCAGTACACTGCTGACGTCATGAACTTAGGGATATCGGACCATACAGGGCAAATAATTAAAGTACCCACTAGTTTAAGTTTTCATGAAAAGTATTGGTATGTTAAAATGAGGAGAATAGATACTTACTTAGAGATATTTGTTAAATACTTATCCCAGATTAATTTTGCTAGTGTGTATCAATACTCAGATGTCAATTCAGCTTATGAAAATTTTATAACTTCATTTAAATTAATTTACGACCTATGTATACCTCTCGAAAAAATCAAAATTACACATACGAGAAAACCCAATTGGAAAACTACAGGTATAAAAAAAGCTAGCCAGACTAAACGAAAAATGCATCAAGAGTTAATAAAATGTAAAAATAATTATAATATACCCAAATATAAAAAATATTGCAAAATTTTAAAAAAAGTTATTAGGAAGTCAAAAATCATATCAAATGATACATTCATCAATAATTGTAGTAATAAATCAAAAGCCACATGGGGTCTTATAAAAAAACACACTACCACAACCAATACAATTACTACTTCTATTGAAAATGTAAAAAAAGATGGTAATACTGTATCTGATCCAATTCAAATAGCAAGAGCCTTGAACAATTTTTTTATAAATCAGAATATTGGTAATGCTTTGTGTTCCTCTGAATATAAATTAATTGCAGAAAAAGTAAGCAAAAGCATTTTTATGTACCCTATTGACGCATGTGAACTTAGAAAGATTATTAAAAGTCTAAAAAACAAGACCAGTTCAGGGCACGATGAGGTACCAATGCGACTCATTAAAGCATGCATTGATCACATTGTCGACCCTCTTGTTTATATAATAAACCTTACTTTAGAGACTGGAGTATTTCCTGAAGACCTTAAAAAAGCAATCATTAAACCGCTGCACAAAAAAGGAGCTAAGGATGTGATGAATAATTACAGACCTATTGCCATATTGCCAAGCTTTTCAAAAATTTTCGAAAAGGTTATTTATACTAGATTAATACATTTCATAAACTGCAATGATGTATTAAATCCAAACCAATTCGGATTCCAGAAAGGAAAATCCACTACTCTGGCCATATTTAAAATCTTTAAAAATATATGGGATAATATTAACGAAAAAAAGCTTTGCGCCTCTCTTTTCCTTGATATGTCAAAAGCATTTGACTGTGTTTTACACGATGTACTCCTACGGCAGTTAGAAAACATTGGCGTAAGAGGACATGTTCTAGATTTATTTAAAAATTATTTGTCGAATAGAAAGCAAGCAACAGTCGTCGTTAAATATTGTAGGAAAAGTAAAACTGTAGAGCAAGTACATTCGGAGTTTGATATAGTTCCTATAGGGGTTCCACAGGGAAGTGTCTTAGGGCCTCTTTTGTTCTTGGTCTATATTAATGAGCTTCCAATGGCCATAAAAGATCTATGCGTATTATTTGCTGACGATGCAACTTTACTATTTACAGCAGAAAAGTCATCAGCTCCCACTTTAGAACAAAACATAAACTATACGCTTAAAAAGGTGGTAGAATGGCTACGTAAAATTAATCTAAGTGTAAATTTAAGTAAAACTAAACTGTTACAAATTAGGAACTACAGAACGCCTCAAATACAACTAAATGTAAAAGTAGCCGATGTATCTTTGGAGGAAGTAAGTAATATGAGCTTCTTAGGTGTGACAATCGATACCCATTTAAATTGGAAGGCTCATATTACAAAGATAAATAAAATTATATCTAGTAACTGCTACGCCTTGTCTCTATTGTCTGGAGCTTGTTCTGAAAACATAACCAGGAATGCGTACTTTGGTAACGTGTACCCATTGCTAACTTACGGTATTATTTACTGGGGCAACTCTGTAAATGCCCAATCAACTTTCTTGCTTCAAAAAAGATGTGTACGTACCATATACCGCTTACATGGAGGTCAATCACTTCGAAGTATATTCAAAGAGAAGCATCTTCTTACTCTTACTGGCATTTACATATTTGAATTATGTCTATTCGTAAAAAGTAATACAAATTACTTTGCAAAAAGATCAACTTTAAAAGATAATCTACGCATGCAATATAAATTCAATTTAGTGTGTCCTAAATCGAACAACGCAATCTACAGCAAGAGTGCATTTGTTATGGCGATACGTATTTTTAATAGTCTTCCTCAAGAATTTAAAATACTTGAGGGACATCAATTTAAGGTGAAACTGAAGAAGTGGCTGTATGAAAATGTTTTTTATACTCTAAATGATTTTTTTATGTACGCCGGCAATTGTAAATAGCCACTCCACTTAAGTTTATAGATAGATTCATAACATTTAAAGTTTTAACTCTAAGCCTAAATAATATTGTATGCCTGGAATGGGCAACTGTTGGAACCAGAATATTCATGTAAACCATCCATTTATACACAGTTCACAATAAATATTTTCTTATTCTTATTCTTATTCTTATTGACGTTTGCGTTAAGCGTTAGACTAGGGCCTAACATGTTTATTAAAGTTAGTTCTGAGCTAACTTATTAACAGTTTTGAAGTTAGTTTTAAAGTCACCCTGTATATTTAAAATATGTTAGGTAGCTATAAAAAGCGCAATTCAAACACCATATATTATTTACAACACAGATTTTTTTTATATATATTTGCCAACTCCATGCCAACTATGACTATGGCGTTGAGTTCTTATGTATAGAAGTAGATTAAGACCGACAGGTTTCACTCGTGGAGAAACGTTTAATTATATACAGTCGAGTCATACATATGTGTACAATTTAGTACCTTGTCTATTTAATGCCCTGTTTAAACTGCCATATATGAATTGTCATAGCGATTAAAGTAACAAGGTACTAAAGTGTACACGTATTTATGAACTCGACTGTGCTATAAAGGATTCATTTTATCTAGTTGAATTCGGTTTGCAGTTTGTTAATAAAAACATGACCATGTTCCAATACAGTAGTTAAGTATAGAGAGATGTTCGTAAGTGATTGCATTAGGCAAAGAAAATCGAGACTTAATTTGTTTCGAAAAATCTACTTTTGAGCGTATGTTTTAATTGTTATTCGCAGAAATAACTCGGGTATTAAATATTTTGAATACTGTTGTTAAATAAATATTTTTCAAGGGTACACGGAAAAGACATGACTAATCACTTTTTCCCGAAGTAAATCTTTGAAAGCTTGAGATTTAAATCTCAAAATGTAGAGTTTGCTATGAACGTTAACTTGCCACTCAATTACAGATATAAATCCAAAAGTAACCTTTAGTGATTCACATTAAAAAAAAACCTGTAAATGAGTTGTACTTTCAAATGACGATAGCTCAAAAAGTTACTAAGATGTCTAGTCTAGACCTATTCTTGCCGTGTACCCTTTATTTGGTTATGAATACGTTTATAAATAACACTTAAACAATGCCCCAGAAAGAGAAATAGTTTATTACATTTTTAGACAACCCTTTCGTGCAATCGCAATACTAAGCGATATCGCTGTATTCTATTGATTTTCTCATAAAAGGTAGTATAAAATTGGCAGACCAAACAACTTTCTTTCATAAATACATTATTTAAATTGATTTTGTTCATGAGTGAAATCTGTAGGCTCTTACTAATCTAAGCTTGTATGTTATCATTGCACAATGTGATATATTTGCAATGGGAATTATTACAGTATTTTAACACGTTCACCGTCCGAGACGCACACGGTGCGTCATGTGTTATTAAAATCCATTAACAGTGAGCGATGAATGTATTAAATAATCTCAATGGTAATGTTACAAGTAATACGTATTCGTTCCGATTTTTATTAATTATTAAGGATTTTTGTATTTTTTACTCGCTTAAAAGTTATTTATCGGTATTCCTTTGGAAAATGTCTGATTTTCGGGAATATAAAGTTGCCTAAGCTAATAACTATCTTAGAGTCAATTTGTGTAAGTTTGTAGAAAATCATTGTTTGTAACACGACACTTTGTTGAGATCTCGCTTTTCCATTGGGATGTAATGTCATTGCAAGTTATCTCATTGCATAGTACTTGGCAATATTACTTGCTATGTTACTTTCTAACGTTCGTGCAAGTTTGTTGACAAAATCGTGATAGTATTATTTCCTTGTTAATTGAAGTCAATGGTTATAAAGTGAATTTCGACGCTTCGCTGTCAATAAACTGTCCTAACTTTAGAGAATGACGTCACATATCCCGTGTAAACTGTATATTTCTGTCGGAACGTGTTTGAACAAACATTTGCACTGCTACCCGCATCACTGACGCACATGTGCGTCGTCGACGCATATATGCGTCACTCATTAAAAACACTACCATAACCGTCGTAAACAAAGCTGAGGCCATTTGGATGCTTTGGAACGGTCGAATGTTTGTCCGAACGTTTCGTGCTTTGCTCACTCGCGCCCCATATCGCCTGCCCATTTGATGCTGTTCACCGCCTCGGCCACTAAAGACCTTAACACCTCGCTAGTACGGGTTATAATCGATTGCAGGATAAGAATATACAGTACTAAAATAAACAATGAAGTCCCTTCACATCATCATCATCGCCGATTCTAAGTACCGTGTAAATACATAAATAAATCTTTCGATTTCAAGACAATACTCCAGTTTATTAGAAATCACAATAACAGTAATGAGGGCGCCACTGGACGCTCGGCGTAGTCTTTTGGTCATCACACTACAACGCCTCGGCACCAGCTCAGCACCGCCTCATCTCAAAGTGAGCTTTGTCTCGTGTTAGTACGATACATATTTCAAGTTAAAGTAAAAACAAATGCCTCGCGTCGTCCACTGAAAAATGTATCGTATTAACATGGATCAAAGCCCAATTTTCACTGTTTCACTTGAGCTGAGCCGGTGCTGATCTGGTGCCGGGGCGTTGTAGTGTGCGATGACCGTTAATGGTAGCTCATGAGCAAACACCGGATTGTCGGGGGCAAAATTGTACTTTTGCTAGTGATTAATTAAATATCGACTAAGTTTTATCGACATCGTTAAAAAGCAATTTTCAATCATCATAATTAATGGTCAAGTTTAGATATCTTTTAATAATTTGTAAAACTCGTTTATATATACTTATCGAAAATATTCCGTAGTCAAACGAAAATTTCTTTGTCAAGATTTTTTACCATTTTTCGGCGTGACTAATATACCAAGTGGTAAAATAAAAACTTGAAAAGAAAATTGTTTGACTATGAAATAGTTGCGATAAGTATAAATAAAAGATGATTAAAAGATATCTAAACTTAATTATCATGATTGAAAATTACTTTTAAACGATGTCGATAAAACTTAGTCGATATTTAATTAATCACTAGCACAGGTACAATTTTGGTTCCGTCAATCTGGTGTTTGCTCATGAGCCGACCTATAGGCCATCTTTGAGTTATCGTTTTAGTACCATCAAGGACTTTAAATGTTGATCTACCATTGAACCTTGTCATGACAGTGTCAAGTGACGAGATAGAAATTACATAGGAATTAATCGTTGGTTTTATGCAACAAGGTTCTAAAGTGGTTCATCAATTAAAGTCCGTGACCGTTTATTACAAACTTCGCAACTCATTGAAACTTACACCCCATCTTCAGACATACTGTATGTTCATTATCCTGAAACAGTAATTAGTTCGCTTGTGGGCGTTACATATACGTTCAGAATATGGAAATTCACTGATACATGTCAATTAATACGGTCACGAACAATCGCTTGAACTCGTCAATGTCATTAGCAGAGATCGGACAAATGGGCGTTATTACTCGCAATAATGTGGACATGACCCCAAAAAAATAAAAAATAAAAATAAAATTACATAAATTGATTTTTTACCTGAACTTTAATCTTGTTCCTTTGCAGGTCAGTAATAAATAAATAATACAAAGACGTGAGGAGAGGCCATTAATATGGGTGTCCCTCACAATCCCTAACAACGTTTGTCCTAACACATCGTTTGCCCGAATTTTCATTTGCCCTAAACTGGTTATCAGATGAGTCAGGGAACTTTTTAAGTTTTCCAATTATATCTGCGGTTCGGTTAGGTTAGGGTTGTATTATAGCAATACTAAAAAGTTTTAAAATTTAAGCGGAAATGGCGTTAGGATAAATGAAAATTCGGACAAACGATGCATTAGGACAAATTACGATTAGGGCTTTCATAGGAGAACCCATTAATATACATGGTTGGCTAGACTGTTAGAGTTAATTGTACAAAAAAAAACTACTTAAGTTTACTCCATTAACCTCGAAAGTGAAAGGAGCTTTTTACCTCATAAGTTTATTTTAGCTGTGAAAAGGAATAAACTAAAAACGGAAAAATTATAAAAAGTACTGTTTATTTGCTGTAATCAATTTACACAATAACAAGTCATTGTATTATTTATTTATCAAAATTATTTTTCGGGTAAGTAATCAATTAATGTAATTTAATTTGTTTGATTAAAATCTTTGCAGTCATGTCCACATTATTGCGAGTAATGACGCCCATTTGTCTTGGTCCACCTCTGGTCGTTAGAGATGCCAAGTCATTTGTAACTTATAGGAAACTCAACGTTATTGGTTTAGCATGTCAGATTGAATTTGGACCTTAGGGCATAAGAATAAATAATAACTACACGTAGAAGCGAATCTCCTTGGACCAGACCCCAAATGCCGCGCTTTAAATACCTACTTCCCCCTTCACCCCGCTACGCCCCTCTGTCTTCCGCGCCCAAAGTTAGGGCTGTCAATTGCTATTTTCTTTAATCGGTTTATTGTTGTGGTATACAAGTTTAGTCCCGAAATGTTATTAATGTTTTACTTCAACCTGGAAACATTGTTGCAAATTTACGTTAAATTAGGTAATAATGCTTTTTGATCATATTAAGATTATCTCCAGAAAATTACATGGCTTATGTGGCTATTAATCATCTATAAAACACGGAAACGAGTCTATAAACAACCTTTAAAATAATAATTAAGCTCAATTAAGTTTTATATTCTTGGATCCGGAGTTACTTTTTACGTTCCTTACCGGATTATTAATTTCATTTTTTATTAAGTTAAAAAAGCTTTATTACAAAATAACTATTCTTATATATTAAATGTTTTTTAAGCGATCCGTTCGAAGAAAGAAAAATCTTTTTTAAGACCACTGGTTTGGAGTCACTTTTTTTGCTGAATGGGGTCGGGTCACTTTTTTAAGAAACCTGTAATTACGTTTTAAAATAAATTGGTAAATAATTTAATATTAAACCAAACAGATACAAAAAAAGAAAAAAATAAAAGTTTTTTAAAAGTTAGAAAATTCGAGAAAAACTTAAAGTGTTTTTTACTACGGGATTTTCTCACAGGATAACGTCTAGGGGATGTAATAATTAACAAATAAAACTCCTTCATTCAATCAATTCTTTGTTATTATTTTGCCTTAAATAGTTGTTCACTTTTTAAAACACTATCTTAGTTTAATCATAGACACTAAAATCAACACAAATACGAAAACCAATTCAAGACACAATAATGGTTTTGGTTAATACATATATATTCCGTCTGTGACGCCCCTGACTGACTAGGCACCTCAGGTGTCGCCAGGCGGTAGGTATCTAACGCGTCCGGAGCCGGGAGTTTCGCTTCTACGTCATCATCATCATCATCATGACGTAGTTATTATTTATTCTTATGCCGATACTTTAATGTGAGCATTAAGATGCAACTACATCGATTACCTATACTTTAATGACATGCAATACTTTAATGTTAACATTAAAGTACAACCACGGATACAGACGATATCGTCCCTTTACTTCCTCAATCTCGTATCTGATCGAATAGTTAGACATGAAAGGCACTCATGTTCTCTATGGAATAAAGACTACTTTCCTATCTAACTATTCGATCAGATACTAGGTTGAGAAAGGAAAGGGACGATATGGCCTTTACCGCCTAGAATCTTGGCCCAGGTGACTTATGTGCTCATTTCCTTTCTCCTTGCCGTAAAAAAACTAACAAATGTGTTATTTAAAAATCGTGAGCGTTCAAAAGATTAAGATTAAATGAGTCGCTTAATTTAAACTCCGATAACTCCATGCAAAAGGACAACGGAATTTGCGTCTTATTTCAATCAAGTAAAGTTTCAAATTCGTTTACCAAATTTCAAGGACATCCTAGTTTGAAGTTAAGCGACTGAATTTCAAGTCATATAAAGAAAATTATCCTTTTTATCAGTGACTTTCCATTTCGAGCCTGCTTCTAGCTTGGTGTATGCTGTCCCAAACGAAAGAGCATTATGAGAGTAAAACATTAACCCTCATACGACCTTTACGTTTTGAATAGCAGTAAACTACGCGATCGAATAAAAACTGTCACAATTATATAAGAAATTAGTTCTTTGAGACACTGCCTTTTTATTAAATCGCGTAGGTTCATGTCTTTTCACCTCATCCGCTATCAATCGGGCACAAGGCAATAGCGAAGCTCTTTGGTGTGAAATACGGGTCCCTATCACCCTTGTGACCCCCTGGGGTCATCCATTTGCTTATTCCTGTGATCCTTATACCTAACGACCCAACAATACATATAGTTCTTTCGGTCTAGCTATGACTTTAAGCGTATGGTAAGCGGTGGAAAGAAATTCAGGCTGGTACTCGATAAAGTGTACATATTGAAAGGGATGAAATTTTAGGTTAATTTATAGGTAAAACATTTTTTTTTGAAATTTTTTAGCCACTTGTTTTTTTTACAGATTGTCAAAGTTTTTAATAATAATGATCTAATAGCCCAAAAAAGATAAAACAAAATGCAGTATTGACATTAGTTAGGTTTATATTAATTGATAACAATATTAGACCAATTGAAATAAATAACTGAGTAACTGCTTTTTTTGTGGAAAATTAATGCAGAAATATCATTTTGTTTTCATAAAAACACGATTTTCTCAAAATTTTGCAGATATTTTACAATTTTTTGATGTAAAATTAAACGAGGAATAATAATAAGCAACAAAAAATAGTTAAATATCTACAAAATTTTGAGAAAATCGTGTTTTTATGAAAACAGAATGACATTTTTGCTGTAATTTATTAAAAAATTTAAGAAAAAAAAATAGCTAAAAATTTCTTTTTCAATTTTTTTTTCTGAATTGACCTAAAATTTCATCCCTTTCAATTTGTGCAGTTTATCGAGTACCACCCTGTACATAGAAATCGCCTGAGCGCCGCTCTGGTGACTCATGTAGCGTGATAGCGGCATATAACTTGGAGCTACCTACGTATTCGGATTTGGTATTTGGAAAGTTTGAAACAAAGTCGCAATGTTTAGGAATATCGTTCGAATATCTTTTTCAATCTCTTATCTGATCGAATAGTTAGATAGGAAAGTAGTCTTTATTCTTTAGGCAACAAGAGGGCTTTTCCTATCGAAATACTCGATCAGATACGATTGAGAAAGTAAAGGGACGATATGGGTGGTTTCCAATATCTTTCTCAATCTCGTATCTTATCGAATAGTTACATAGGAAAGTAGTATTTATTCTTTAGGGAACAATAGGGCTTTTCCTATCGAAATACTCGATCAGATACGATTGAGAAAGTAAAGGGACGATATGGTAGGTTTCCAAATCGTCCGTTGCGTTGACCTTGTTGCTGCTAGCCACCCGTAGCCGCCGGTATTGTCGTCACTCAAAGTTCTACGAAACAGGCGGAAACAATTAATTTGATATATATAGGTATTAGTCCAAAATACTATGGAGTAGCATTATATTCAATCACACCTCCACAAAGTAATTTTTTCTATAAATTAGTAACATATTTGTCATATTTGAACTTGGTAGGTAGTTACTATTTATATCTCTTTGAGTTTAACCGTTAGTATTGTCAAATTTCGAAATAAACTAACTATATTTTAGGTTATGTTTATACATAGGTAGGTTTATAGGTAGGTGATATACAGGTAGTCATACTCGTATTAAATTTAATCAATTTATATTCATTTGTGTTTTTACCTGTGATATTATTTACAACACTTATGTAAAAAAAGCAAAGAATGACGCCATAGTTTCTAAAACCCATGGCGTGTTTACTCGTCCTCGCCCTAATTAACTTAACAAATACGAAATAACAATCACACACACAAACCCTTACGCCCTTAATGACCCCACCATACCCCCAATGACCCCAACATACCCCCTATGACCCCAGCATACCCCCAATATAACCCCAATGACCCCAACTTACCCCCTAACGACCCCCGCAACCCCCCCAAACGACCCCTCCCAACCCCCCAAGCGACCCCACCACCAAAGAGCTCCGCGTTCGGGGCGTGACACCACGTCGCGTCGCAGGCTGGCTGCACTCTCTCGCCGGGCTCCTAAAGCGACGGCTGAGCGGTTACGTGAAGTGGCACCACGTTGCAGGCAGGCGCGGGGCGCACGCACACGCCACGAACAGGTGAGAACTACCAACATTATAAATACTGACGCTTTTGCGCTGACCTCGTAAGGGCCAGTGTGCAATAATCAAGGCAATTTAATTTGAACTGTGATGGAATGGGAATAAGGTTTATTTTCCTATATTCATAAACGGATAATTGCATTATGGAACAAACGATATTGAACTTTATTGCCTTGATGGTAGATTTAAAGTCGCACTCACAAAAAACTCTTAGTATGGTGGGCCTTACGAGGTTATATGTTTAACGCTATACTGACTCGTGGTCACACTAAGTTTCGACGGATCCCCGCTCCAGCGGGGCACCTTTTTCTGGGCGGTTTGCCCTTCGGGCAATTGAAGATGCCTAACGAGCCTAAGCGTACTTTTACAAACACAGTATTGGGAGGTCGAATCTGGGTGCAACTTTTGTCAGGTGTGACAAAAAAGTGTCACCTCGAGTCAGTCACTGTTTAACGTGTGTATCTTAACGTCCTAACTCCCGCTATAAAACGAAATTTGTCAATTGAATATGAATCTAATTTGAATGAAATAAAGTCAGTTTTCTAATTTGATCATGAGTCATGAAAACAAAAGAAATTCCAGTTTACTTCCTTTGTACTAAATCTTTATATCAATGGCCGTATTATGTACAGAGCTACCATTTTCCTAATAGCGATCGGCAATCTAAGTTTTTCTATGACACACAAGCGACAAATATACTGTCAGTTGCGAGTGCAAGCGACATAGCGATAGTCAGCCGAAAGCTATTAAAGAAGCTGCGAATACTGTACTATTTTTAGTACAAGGTGACAAAATGACGATAAAACATCCATCACTTTCTGACACGTATATAAATATGAGAGTGACGGATGATTTTTGTCACGCAATAAACGCAACCATACTAGGCACGTAGGATTTCTTTAAAAGGTGATCTGATAAATGGAATAGATAGAGGTTTGTCTCAAAAGCCTACTTTTTTATTGTTATTTACTGAGAAAACGTTGAATATTATCAGCAGTGATCGGATCTAGGATGCAATTGTTTATTTATTTTGCCGGTAAAAAACGAAAAAAAAAAACAATTTTAGTATGGTTTTGTGACTCAATGAGCATGTTTTTTTTCACAATACCTTTAAGTTTCTCATGTCAAACTCAACCTTATTGTTGTAGAATGTCAGAATGACTTTGGACCTATGTTGGTCACAAATTTAAGTCTTTGACACTGTGCCGTTTTCGCATATTGAGTCGCTTGCGCAGGGCCTTTATTCAACACGGTAAAAACAATATCGTTTTTGACCAAAGGGGTTTGGGTAAAAGCGTTGTCATTTGTAAAATTCATATATTTTCAAGGTGAGCGGCCATTCGTAAAAGTGGTAAATTATGATAGAATTATTAAAAACAAAAATATTTTGTTATGTAATCGTACTCTTAAGTGCATCGGAGCCGAGATATTTAAATATTCATACTTGGGCGTACTTTTGTACTAAAAACTGAATACTTAAATCTTTAAAATCTCCGCTCCGATATTATTTAACGCCATAAATTATATATATCTATATGTATTTAGAGGTCCTCTAAATAACTATGTAAAAATAATCCGTGGCCGCTGAAAAAAATATGACAATATTCTTCAAACAAATTTACCCAATGCCCTTTGATAATATTTTTTCGCATTCCTTTTTTTTAATACTTGAAACAATAAATTATTACCAATGAAATGTCAATTTTATTCAACAGACGCCTTTTCTGGTGCCGCCCTATCCTCGTAAGGCCCAGTGTGCAGTAGGATGTACATTACTAAGGCAATTTAATTTGAACTGTATTGCAATATGAATAAAGTTCATTTTTCTTTCTTTATAAATCGAATATGGTATTATCGAACAAACGTAATTGAACTTTATTGCCTTGTTGGTAGATTCAAAGTCCCACTGACAAAAAACTGGCGGTTTGTAGTATGGTGGGCCTTACGAGGTTATTGCCATATTGCAACACAGTCAAAGCAATTAATTTTATTGACCTCTTCTTAATTTGTATTTCACTAAAACTTCAGTTTTGGTCATTTTAATTTAATTAAATATTGCTCGCATTTGTACACGCTTAAATTGCTGTAAAAGTTTTTAACAAATCTAATATCATTGAATCGTCAGTTGATCACCAAACACCATCGCTGACTTATTCATGCGCGTAAACATGGTAATAAAAATGCTATAATAATTACTTACTTACAATGCACTATTTACCATGGTACACGGGGCCCACTATTCCCAGGGCCCGTATTATGGGCGCCTTTATCGCGGTGGATAAAGCTTCCGTCACTCTCGCACTTACGTACTGGTCAGAAAGTGACAGATGTTTTATCTACGCTTATCTACGTCGATAAACACGACCATAATCGGCCCGCAGGGCCTCCATCCTCAGGTCTCGAAGGACCGACAATGTCTCTAACCAGCCCCCTATTTCACCATCTTGACAGTGACATGTGACAGGTGACAATTCGGCATACATTGCAAAGTGAACTCTCTGATACATCACTGGGTTTTATATAAGCTGCGCGTTCTACACTGAAATGTCACCTGTCACCTGTCATTGTCAGGATGGTGACTGATCATAGTAGAAAAATCTTAGTATGCTTAATTCGCTTTCTGTACTCTCCAAAAGGGCCCCAAATTCTTGTGTGCCCAAGGGCCCCAGCATAGTTTAAAACGGCCTTGCTTATTAATCTCTTATGTGTTTTTTGTTATCTATCGGGTGGAAAAAACGAATGCCACATAAACGGCAACTACCTTAAATATTGGAAATAGAAAATTGTACGCAAAGGACGCTTTTATTTACAATTTATTTTTAAAAACAATAACTACTGCAATATTGGATTTTGGAAAAAAATATGACGAAACAATAAGGTCGTCTTTTATGATATAGATCGAAAGCGTCATTGATATCTGAAGGGTCCACGGAAAGAACATGTCTAGTCACTTTTTTTTTGAAAATGAGTTTTGAATCTCAAAAGCTAGAGGACGAAATGAACTATTACCTACCTTTCAGTTTAAGATATAAATCTTCATATTTCTTGTATTTTTTCACTCTTAAAAAACCTCTACACGAAAATTACGTACAAAATATGATGGTTCCTAACTTTCAAATCGCGATATCTCAAAAAGTTACTAATGTGACTAGACATGTTCTTTCCGTGGACCCTTCATCTACAAAACATACACCTTGAAATTAAATAAAGACCGTATGAAACCCTACTTTATTATTTTGCCATATTCGATCAGTTCGATTCTCGGTTAAGGAAGAGGTTTTTTTTTTTTTAAATCATTTTTTTTTTTAAATATAAGTTGGTCTCCTTTGCGTTGAACTTGCTATTTCCAATATTTAAGATAGTTGCCGTCCATGTGGCGTTTGTTTTTCCACCCTGTATATAATCGTATGTGTTGATACAGATGGGCACAAGCTGAAAGTTGGAGTGTTCCGGCGTCCCCCCTCCCCCCGCGCGCGCCGCCCCCGCGCCCCTCCGAATAGCACCGCCTCACGTGGTACGTTGAATCCTGGCTTCGCGTCGCGTTTCCATGACGACGTTAAACGTACCCTCGCTTAAAACCATCTGGGTCTTAGAGTTATGTCAGCGTGTTAATATAATTTATTTTAGAGTTGAACAAAATAAACACTGGGCAACTTTGTTTAAATTAAGGAATTTTTTGCTGGCGAGTTTTTGTAATCGTCTATATAGAGAATAAAAACGCTTTAGTAAGTTCAATAAAAAAATACAAAATAATACTAATTTGATAATTTAAGTGACTACTTGATGTACTTAAATATTTTTTCCTCTGTATAGACGCAATGTAAAAACTTTAAATGTCAACAAGGTTAGGATAGTGTTTACAGGTTTCACAAAATGACCACTTGAATAGCAAATTTTCCTCGCATTTCTCACACTAATGATATCGACCATCATCACAATTTTGCTCCAAGTCCAAGGTCCGAGGTGTGCGACCTCTAAAAACCAATGAAATTCAAAGTTTAAATACTGATCTTTTAGATAAGTGTGACCAAGGTTTCAAGCAAATTCATACATACTACGTGTGAAAACTAAAACGCCTTAGTGAAGGGCGTGTCGTCATTACACGGGTGTCCAAGCACCCTATATAGTAACAGTGTTTATTTTGGCCATACGTGTTATATTAAGTTTTGAGTTACGGTTTATTACGACATGGGACTAACTTGGTATGAAGAGTACTGTCAATGCTACATGTGTGTGTGTGTGTAAGAAAGAGAGAGATAAGCGAGTACCGGGCGTCGGAATTTCGTTGCCGATGACGACAATTTGCTTATGAGGTCTGTTCATTCTTACTTGTCTTATACAGGGTGTTAGGCAGAAGGTTGGACAAACTTCAGGGACTAACTCTGTAGGTCATACTCATCAACTTTTATTATAGGACCAACATCCAAATCGCGAAAAAAAAAACTGTTCCATACATTTCGGCTGTTTAGCTCTCAAAGTTTGTATGGAACTGCTGTTTTTTTTTCCGGGATTTGGATGTTGGTCCTATAATAAAAGTTGATGAGTATGACTTACAGAGTTAGGCCCTGAAGTTTGTCCAACCTTCTGCCTAACACCCTGTATATTAAACAACTTTCTAACCTCAAAATGAACCTTTTTTTTTGTCTAAAACAGCTATTTTAAACAAAATAAAGCAATCACAGACAATACATTGGCCAAGTGATGTCCAAAATGTTTACTCAGTTTACTTTATTTACGACAAAAGAGCTGTTTTAGCCAAAAAAGGTTCAAAGGTTCATTTTGAGGTTAGAAAGTTGTTTACTATATAACACAAGTAAGAATTAACAGACCTTAAGTGATTTACCTCGTAAGAACCAGAGTGCAATAGGATGTAAATTATCAAGGCAATTTAATTTGAACTTAATTACAATGGGAATAAAGTTTATTTTCCTTTTTCCATAAATTGAAAATGGCATCGAACAAACGTAATTGAACTTTATTGCCTTGATGGTAGATTCAAAGTCCCACTGACAAAAAAACTGGGTGTTTGTAGAACGGTGAGCCTTAACCTCATAAGACCCAACACAACGAAATTTGCCAAAGGAAAATGAACCTATTACGATTGCAATAAAGTAAATTTTCTATTTTAATTGTCAGTCATAAAAACAAGGGAAATTCTACTTTATCTCCTTTGCAATAGATATTTATTGCAATGGCCGTATTATGTATTTTTTTTTGTACGCGGGGTCTTACGAGGATATACTTAGGACAGACGCACAGTGTAGACATATTAAAAGGGTATTTTGATCCTTAAAAACGAAATTATGTGACGTTACTAGCATTTCTAAGACGACTTTTAAATTATGAATACCGTAAAACGGGGTGAGTAGGGACACAACCTAAAATAAGTCATAACGTGTTACAAATAAGAACAATTATTAAATGGAGTTACGTCTATCGGAAATAATTTCAGTCTTATAATTAGTAACATATCGTTACTACTTTATAAAAAGCTCGTATCTGATATTTCGAGATGTATGAGTTTGAACTTAATTCTCTTCACATTTAAGTTAAAAATCGTACGTCACGAAATATGAGATACGTGGTTTTTTAAAGGAATGACGATATTATGCTTCATTTCAGGTTGTGTCCCTACTCACCCCTTAGTCTCCACTCACCCCGTTTTTGGGTACACCGTTAGTCCCATCGTAAACCTTTGTCGTAATGAATCTTGACTTGTTTCACTAATTGTATATAAATTCTCTTAACGAGTGGTAGATCCACGTTATCTAATAATTCACGGATTGTCGATATTTTTAAATTTAAATAACTTACATATCGTTACTACTTTGGAATAAACCTCGTATCTGGTATTTCGAGATGTATGAGTTTGAACTTAATTCTCTTCACGTTTAAGTTTAAAATCGTACGTCACGAAATATGAGATACGAGGTTTTTCAAAGCAATTACGATATTTATCAATTGTCATTATTACCTAGACTTGAAACTAGCTTATAAGTCAAGTAAAGTGTGGAGGTAGGATATAGTATTTCTTTTTATCGTGGAATATTTCTCTTGATATTCTATACAAACGTTTCTAGCGCATCGACTAACGATTCGGTTTTATTATAGCGGCTCTCGCTTCGCTTCGCGTTATGTCAGTTTTCTGTATTTTTGATCGCGTAATTTTATTAGAATAATATTACATCGTTTAACCCTAAATACAATTAAATTTTATAGGTCTAACGTATAGTATTTAGCTCCTAAACGGTTGAATTTTTTTTCAATATTATAACAAACAATGCAAACACGTTACAATGGGTACAATACAATAAAAAAATTAAAATAAATATAAGTTAAAACAGGAAACTATAAAATGGTTGAAAAAGTAAGAAAATTAGCGAGGTATGTACTTAATTTATGTTTCTAGAGCGCTACAAAGGAACAAACATACATACAAACATATATAGGCTGATAAACAGAGCTCGAAAAGCGTGAGCTATTCTTATGTCATTAATGTCATGTGTAGATATTAATATGGATATGCCCGGAAAATTAATAATAAAACAAATCAAATTATAATTAAAATAACTCGAATCCACCAAAAATTTTAGTTATGTTGCTATTGTAACCATCCCTTTAATTGAGAATGTATAAGAGACTTCATTGACACTGACTTTGAGGTATATATCTAAGATAAAAAACTTGTCACGTCCATATGGATATAATATCTAAAGAGGTTTGCTATAATCAGAGATCGGACAAATGGGCGTCATTACTCGCAATAATGTGGACATGACTCCAAAGATTTTAATTACATACATACATACATCACGCTTGTTTCCTAGAGGGGTAGGCAGAGACGACTTCTTTCTAGAGATTTTAATTAAACAAATTAAATTACAATAATTTAAAATAGTTTTGATCCTTTGCAAGACAGTAATAAGAAAACTACATGTTATTGTGTAGATTTATTATTTTTTATATTTTTTCCGTGGTTAGTTTATTCCTTTTCACGGCTAAAATAAACTTATGAGGTGAAATGCTCTTTTCGCAATCCACGGATGTTAATGGACCAAACTGAAGTAGATAAATATTAATGGCCACTCCTAACGTCTTTATATTATTTATTTATTACTGTCCTGCAAAGGACCAAGATTAAAGTTCAGGTAAGAAATCTTTTTTTTTTAATCTTTGAAGTCATGTCCACATTATTTCGAGTAATGACACCCATTTGTCCGATCTCTGGCTATAATAGTAGTTAAAACTGTCATCTCACTTAAACGGACTGCAACAGAGCTGTGGAAAATGGACGAATCATATTCAGTAGATTCTAATTCACTTAGGTTCATTTTAACGGCGACGTAAAGCTCGTTGTCCCCACGTATTCCATAATCATACATGTCTCGTCATACCTTTGTTTCACATGACATTATCATAATAATGGAGCGACAAACCACACGCATTATAATATAGAGAGATAGCAATATGAATCTGCTTCGCATTAAATTACTGTTAACGTTAACTCCTTGGGTGCCGCGCCCGACGCCACAGGGGGTCCCGTCCGAGAGCTATTTCTCCCTTATTACGGGTTAGACCCTGTTGTCCAGCACGGAGCCCAAGGGCGGGACCCGAAGGCCCCCTGTTGATCCTCCACACTCCCCTACAGATCAACCCAGGCCTCCAAAACAATATTAATCTTTTGCCATCTCTTAAATCGTCAATATTACCGTTTATAAGCACTTACCAGTGTACAGAACGATAATCTCACCCTTCACAAACAACAACCAACCTCACCATCGTCCATCTTTTTTCCATCTACTATTCCCGCCAAAGCTAGATGACACCTCCACCCAGAGTTGCCAGCCATAATAGTTTGGCCTAAAGATTCGTCATCATCATGTCAGCCGAAAGACGCCCACTGCTGGACATAGGCCTCCCCCAAGGCTCTCCACTCAGACCGGTCTTGTGCTTTTCGCATCCACCGCGTTCCCGCGATCTTTACTAGGTCGTCACTCCATCTTGTTGGAGGCCTACCTGAGGTCTAAAGATTACTACCGAACTAAAGGGGTTCACTCACCAGCATATTTCATGCATATCGCGATCATTCGCGACACTCGTAGCAAAAAGGCAGCCTGAATAAAATCATCCCTTTCCGAGCTCTGCTGATAGATACATTAGTTACATTACCCTCCTCCTTCGGCAGTCTAATATAATCAAACCTGATTGTTTAGTACTTACGCTAGAAGCGCTTGTATGGCAAATTAAGCGAAACGTTCCCAAACACTATACGTAAATAGAATCACATCGGCAAAGTCCACTCACAGATAATTATTAAGACATCACAAAACGTTTACCAGCAGGAGATATACACGATACCGACACGCTGAGATCCCCGTCAAATTAAACGCAACGCCGCAAAAAACTGTTACAGACATATAGTCTATGTCAATTGAGATTGACAAAGATGTAAACACAACCAAACGAACCAATTTACCATTATCACTCGATGATCACGTGCTTTTAAAGATCAAGTGAGGTCTTAGCAAAGATTTATACACTAGATCTTTACTTTCACATTACGTTTTAAGATTAAAAAACTAATAATTACACGTTATTTACAAAAAACACACGCTTGATAAATATTTGAGGTTATGTGTCAAACAGTACTAATTTGTTTACATCTTTGGCAATTTCAATTGACACAGACTATAGTGAATAATCCTTTCCCATCGTGAAAACTCGGAACACACTACTACTTCCGAATGATGCCGACGTGTCTATGAATTATTGTATTATTAAGTGACGTGTCTGTATTAAATAAAAAGAGTATTTTAGTTATCAGTGTCAAATGCCAAACGAGTTTGAAGTATATCACACTGCGATGTTTAAACTTTAAACCACCACGATCGAATAATATAAAAAAATGTTTACAAAAAAAATCACAGGCTTGTCGATCTAAATGTTCCCAGGACTTAATAAAATTCCGCAAGACTATTAAAAAAAACTGAAAACAAACTTAAATATTAACAAACAAAAAAATACTCTGATATTAACCACTCTATCGATTATTAATCTCGCGATGCGACGTTCCCCCACGTTGTCTTGATGGGCACTGAGTCTGACTGAAGTAGCATGACAAATACGAACATTTCCGAGGAAATACGATGTGAAAGGATTTTTCACTACATCTGTATTTTTGAAGCGTCATGAGACGATCTACAGTCGAGATCAATTTATTAATAAAGCCTTTAATATAAATCGATCCGGTAATTTTATATTGAAAGGTTATAGTTAGAAACGTGGTGTTCCGGTGTGGGGATAATACAACCGACGGAATAGGCCATTTGACAAATTTTAGAAAACGTTTTTAGTCATTCCCACATACTTCCTCGTGTGGTTGCCGAGTTAGAATAGTGCCACTCCATGTCTTCCCGTGGATGTCGTAAGAGACGACTAAGGGAATAAAGGCTTGTAGTACTGTTAGGCGATGGGCTTGCAACCTGTCACTAATACGCTGGTAAACATCTTAGCCTAATTGTGCAAATTGCGGTTATAGAATTATCAACAAGTTTATAGAGATGTTTGTAATTCTGCAGCTCTGCCTACCCCACTCTGGGAACGAAGGCGTGAGATTATGTATGTATGTATGTACATAACAAGCACACTACATTGATATTTCCTTAAGAATTTGAGATTCTACTGTATTATCAATAAAAATCCAAGTTAAAGTTAAAAAATTTAAAACCGCGCTAAAAACGTTGTTTCTATCACGGCGTTGGCCATATGACAAGTGTGACGACACCAGCAAGTAACCACAGCTGCAAACCAACACATATCGTCTCTTACCACAGATAAAATTTCATTATTTTTTATCGTTTTTTTTTGTAAAAATATATACATACGTTGTTGACGACGCGCTGGCCTAGTTGGTAGTGACCCTGCCTACGAAGCTCGCGGTCCTGGGTTCAAATCCCAGTAAGGGCAGATATTTGTGTGATGAGCGCGAATATTTGTTCCTGACTCATGGATGTTTTCTATGTATTTAAGTATATATTTCTCTGTAAGTATTTATATCGTTGTCTAGTACCCATAGTACAAGCCTAGAGCTTAGTTTGGGACGAGGTCAATTGGTGTGACATTGTCCCCCTGTTTTTTTTAACTATTCTCTGATAGGATGACCACAGTTTATAGTATATTTTCAATGTTGTCAAATTACTAGCATAGAGGCATTCCATCTTAGTCTTCAGAGTTGGCAAAGCATTTGTGGTCTTAGGCTGCGGCTCCACTGAGGCGGACGCGAGCGGAGCGGAGCTGTGCCAATATTAACCAATAGAAGGCGCATGCGGTCACGTCGCGCGTTACTTGCGAACGTTAGTTTAGATTCTATTAATATTGGCACAGCTCCGCTCCGCTCCACTCCGCTCATCTCCGCCTCAGTGGAGCCGCAGCCTTAAGATTGTAGTCTTGAGATGGCCTCGTTCGGTTGCTATCCCCACACCATAAAAAAACTCAGGCCATGTGATAATGAGTGATCGATCACGACAAAGAACTTGCACTATACACGTAAGGCCTAGTGTGCAATAGGATGTATATAATCAAGGCAATTTAATTTGAACTATGTTGCAATGAGAATAAGGTTTATTTTCCTAACTTCATAAACTGAAAACGGCATTATGGAACAAACGAAATTGAACTTTATTGCCTTGATGGTAGGTTCAAAGTCCTACTTACAAAAAACTCCGTTTGTAGTATGGTGGGCCTTACGAGGTTATACACGAATACACACACACGGTTAATAGAGTACAGAATTTCACTTTAATAATCTTAACGAAAAATATGACGTCATCAAGCTCACCTTAGGCCGCGTAAACATAGAACGTCCGTTTTACAGGATCTTTTCACCTTGTAATCTTCTTTTTTACTGGACCCAGAATACTGTTTTGGGTGTGAACTCGCTCATACAACTACATACGCCATCAAATAACGGACCTGTTAAACGGATCGCTATGTGAACGCGCCCTTATAGAAGGGTAGAAAACACGAACGCCACATGGACGGCAACTTCCTTAAATAATGAAAATAGAAAATTCTACGCAAAGGAGAGTTGCTTTTATTTAAATTCTACGCAAAGGAGAGTTGCTGTTATTTAAATTCTACGCAAAGGAGAGTTGCTTTTATTTAAATTCTACGCAAAGGAGAGTTGCTTTTATTTAAATTCTACGCAAAGGAGAGTTGCTTTTATTTAAATTCTACGCAAAGGAGAGTTGCTTTTATTTAAATTCTACGCAAAGGAGAGTTGCTTTTATTTAAAAAGAACTGAATTTATGGATTTTTGTTTTTTTTTTCTGCCTTAACACGTTCATTGCCAAGTTTAAAATGCAGAACTTTACCAGATGGCCAAAATAAAAAAAACGTTTAATTCCCTTCATTAGTGGCCAAACTAAAACCAGAAGCGCTACGGCCGTAATTTTGTGGCTCGAACAATTTTGTATGGGACCATCACGCGACGTCGAGTGATTGGCCACAGCGTATAAAGCCACTTCACGCGACGTCGCGTTATGTGGCAATAAACGTGTTAACCGGGAGTCGAACTGCGGTTGAATATGACAAAACAATAGAGTCGTGTTTTATGATACTGATCGAAATGGTGATAGTGATCATTTATATCTATTACATATACACCTTTGAACTAAATAAAGACCGTAAAAAAACAATCATTATTATGTCATATTCGACCAGTTCGATTCCCGGTTAAGGCAGACGAATTTACAAAAATCCATAAATGCAGTGTTTTTTTTTTAAATAAAAGTAAGTCTCCTTTGCGTAGAATTTGCTATTTCCAATATTTAAGGAAGTTGCCGTCCCTGTGGCGTTCGTTTTTCTACCCTTTATAATACTTGAGAAATTTCAATAGCTCATCATAAGTCTTTGACAAAAAGAAATACTAACTGATAACTACCGCCCGAATAAAATAGGCAGTATAAGCATATGAACTTCATATTACTATATTGCCCTTTTAATTTGGTTGCATTAGGTTTCAAGTGATGTATAAGCACTATGTATATAATACAAGAGCGACGGACAATGTCGAATCGTCGTAAGTAATAGATGCTGTGTTCAAAATGCTTAGTTAAAATTTAAGTATGTTGTAAACGGTAAAGATGAGTTTTGTTTGAATACTCTTAATTTAGAAACTCTTATCCTGATTGAAACGCTCTCACTGCCGGCGACGCGTATTAGCGTTTTCCACTTGGTAATTGTAGTTCAAATCCGATGTGCATTTTAGGCACTGAGTAACATTCATTTAAAGTTTTATGTGCTTTTGAGGCACTAGAAAACAGTCGTTCAAACTTATACGTGCATTTCAGACACTAGGTATTAGTCGTTCAAAGTCATATGTGAATTTGAGGCACTAGGTATCAGTCGTTCAAACTCAATTGTAAATTTTAGGCACTGTGTAACAACCATTAAAAGTTTTATGTGCGTTTGAGGCACTAAAAAACAGTCTTTCAAAGTTATATATGCACTTGAGGCACTAGGTAGTCGTTCAAACTCAATAGTACATTTAAGGCACTGAGTAACAATCATGAACAGTTTTATGTGCGTTTGTGGCACTAGAAAACGGTTGTTCAAAGTCATACTTGCATTGGAGGCACTAGGTTACAGTCGTTCAAACTCAATAGTACATTTAAGGCACTGATTAACAACCATTAAAAGTTTTATGTGCGTTTGAGGCACTATAAAACGGACGTTCAAAGTCATACGTGTATTGGAGGCACTAGGTAACAGTCGTTCAAACTCAATAGTACATTGAGGGCACTCAGAAACAATCATTAAAAGTTTTATGTGCGTTTGAGGCACTACAAAACGGTCGTTCAAAGTCATACGTGCATTGGAGGCACTAGGTAACAGTCGTTCAAACTCAATAGTACATTTTAGGCACTGAGTAACAATCATTCGAAGTTGAATGTGCGTTTGGGGCCCTAGATAACAGTCGTTCAAGCATAACCGTGGATTTGAGGCACTAGGTAACAGTCGTTTGAACTGGCATGTTTATTTGAGGCATTAGGTATAAGTCGTTCAAAGTCATATGTGCATTTGAGGTACTTTTATTAGAAGTAGGTCGTTCAAACTGTAAACTCACGAGTTTGAACTAGTGTTACTTAGTACCTCAAATGCACATATGAGTTTGACCGACTGTTTGTGGCACTAGGAAAAAGTCAAACTTGATGATGAAATGTTATCTAGCGAATTCTCGGAAAAACCGATCGTCAGCGCACCTATGCCTTCAATGAATCAAGGCGTTATATCGTTACTACTTTAGAAAAAACTCGTATCTGATATTTTGAGGTGTATGAATTTGAACTTAATTCATTTCCCGTTTAAGTTTAAAATCGTACGTTACGAAATATGAGATACGATGTTTTTTCAAAGTTATCTCGATACTCGATATACTTATACTCTTATAAAAGGTTTTTGTGAATAGTTTCGAAGCAATTGAAATAATACTGCCAATGTACCCCACATTGTAAAAAGCGCTTTTATATACAGTAGATACAGGAAGCAGTTAAGGCACGCCTTGTTTGTCGTTGACTATGATAAGAAACGTAGAGCACAAAACATAATGAATTATGATTATTTATTGCTGATAAACAAACCGCGGATTGACCGGGGCATAAATATACCAGTGCTAGTGATTAATTAAATATCGACTGAGTTTTATCGACATCGTTAAAATACAATTTTCCATCATTATAATTAATGGTCAAGTTTAGATACCTTTCAATAATTTGTAAACCTCTTTTGTTTATCGTAACTATAAACAACCGATATCTGACATTGACTCTTGACTCAAAAATTTTGTCAACTTTAGAAATGACATTGAATAACAATTAATTCAGTGCCAAAATATTCCTTAGCATTTCGACGAATTGAGGACCTCCTCCTTTTTAGGGTTCCGTAGTCAAACTAGAAACCCTTATAGTTTCGCCATGTCCGTCCGCCCGTCAGTCCGTCTGCAGCTTTAAAAAAGCTGTTAGTTGGCATGAATATACATATAGTCACGCCGACCAAGTGGTAAAATAAAATCTTGAAAAAGAAATTTTTGTTTGACTGCGGAATAGTTGCTACAAGTGTAAATAAAAGAGGTTTACAAATTATTATAGTAATGATTGAAAATTGCTTTTTGATGATGTCGATAGAACTTAGTCGATATTTAATTAATCACTAGCACTGGTACATTTTTGCTCACGCCAATCCGGGTTTGCTGATAAAAAAAAAACATGTATTTATAATCACATGATCTTGCAAATGTCAACAGTTAATAACTCCAAAACGATATAAACACAGGTAACGTTCCTAGCTTGCAAGAAATAGTCCAAATTCTCTCACTAAAGTATTTGTCATTAATTCAAATTTATTACCAGATATAGAAGTTTTTGTGGCACGATTAAAATTGTCCTAGGGACTTCCGAATGATATTAATTTATCGATAAAGAAACGGTTATCGATAAATTTAATATCGGAAGGAAGGCCCTAGTTAATTGACGTTTTTGCCATAAAAACTTTGTCTGTTTATGACTGAGCAAGGCGTTAGATTGACTGGCGGAATGCATTAACTTATGATTCCTATAAAATTTCCATACAACACATTTTAATGTAATCGTTTGAAAATCGTCATTACTTTGAAAAAACCTCGTATCTCATAATTCGTGACGTACGATTTTAAACTTAAACGTGAAGAGAATTAAGTTCAAACTCATACATCTTAAAATATCAGATACGAGTTTTTTCTAAAGTACTAAAGATATTTATTCTGAGATATTAAATGTTAGGCAAAAATTGGAACGCGTTCTCACCGACCAAAGACGACAGGCTTATACCTCTGTAATTAACCTCGTAAGGCCCATTGTGCACTAGGATTTACATAATCAAGGCAGTTTAATTTGAACTGTGTTGCAATGGCAATAAGGTTTATTTTCATATCTTCATAAACTGAAAATGGCATTATCGAACAAACGTAATTGAACTTTATTACCTTGACGGTAGATTCAAAGTCCCACTCACAAAAACTCCCTGTTTGTAAGATGGGTCTTACGTGGTTAAGACAATATCGTTATCATAATATGATAACAAAATTACATGATAAAAGGTTAAAAAAAAATAAAAAATTAATCAACTATTAAAATTAAGTCTTTTCCACATCTTTTTGTCAGACTGCTATAGTAAAAAAAAGTTATAAAAATCGCTATCCAGAGACTATGTCAGGATATCTAGTTACTGTTACACTGCATTTTGCTTTGCGAGTAATATTGTTACTCGCAAATTTGTAATTTGTATTTGACTTAAGGTTAAACCCCTCTTTTGAAAGAAGGGGTTGCCATTATACCGGGGGAATTTATCTTTAAAATAGTCATTTTCTTTTAATAATCATGCCAATGAGACATTGCTTATTATACAAATCGTTACTACTTTAGCGAAAACTCGTATCTGATATTTAGAGATGTATGAGTTTCAACCTAATTCTCTTCACGTTTAAGTTTAAAATCGTACGTCACGAAATGTGAGATACCAGGTTTCTTCAAAGCAATGATGAAATATTCATTGTTATTACAAATAGTATAAGATTTTACAGTTGATTATAGTTACCTTCCAACATCACAAGACATAGGTCATTTTACTTCTGATATGTATAGATTTAATTATAAGTTAATATAGTTAAGTAACTTTTTCACAACAGTTCTATTCTGAATTTCTGAGTAGCAAATCGTTACTACTTTGGAAAAAACTCGTATCTGATATTTCGTGATGTATGAGTTTGAACTTAATTCTCTTCACGTTTAAGTTTAAAATCGTACATCACAAAATGTGAGATACGAGGTTATTTCAAAGCAATGACAAAATACAGTTTGAAAAGAGCTTTCCAATTATATTATATCGTATACGTTACAATACGATAACTATAAGGGTAAAAACACGTATAAGAGGCCTTTGTCGTTTTTGATCGGTGGCGACATCTAGTGTCCTCCTTTAGATGACTTAGAAGCTTGCATACATTATATCGTCCTTTTACTTTCTCAACCGCGTATCTGATCGAATAGTTAGATAGGAAACTAGTCTTTATTCTTTAGGGAACATGAGTGCTTTTCCTATCTAACTTCTATATCTGGTAAAGTTATGTAACATTTTAATACTAAATCGAAACCAATTCTAGTGATATAGTTCAAGATATTGATCATTTTGATCATAGTTTCACTGATCAGTCATTTGCCTTACTTAAGAAAGCAAGTAAATGGCCACGCGTTAGGTTAGCGATGTTCAAACGATGTTTAAACTATTTAGAAATTAAATGTAAACATATTATCGATAGGGAATTTAACCGGTTATTAACCGATTTTGTATGAAAATAACCGGTTAAAACCGGTTATAACCGGTTAAAACCGGTTATTTGCATTCCCTAATTATCGAGCTTTGTATAAGGCTGGTACTTTTCGTGGCTCCTTAATTTATAATTTGTTTCACATAATTATTTTTTGATATAATTTTCGATTCGCATAGTTTTGTATGATTGTGGACTTAACATTAATGTTTTTTTGACATAGTTATAATCTATCGTAATTATTATTACGCTTCGCAGACGCTGGAGAACTTTTACATTTATTTATTTTTAATCTAATTATGTGAGTCGATTATTATGTAAGACAATTATCTACGAACATATTTATTATACGACACATCACATTACTAGTTGACTGTGTTAATAACGGAACAAATTTTATGAATATGATATTATATTGCTTGTCATAATTGTAACATTACTACATATACTTAACACCTGATAGTATAACCACGTAAGGCTTAGGTGCAATAGGATGTACATTTAATTTGAACTGTATTGCACTAGGAATAAAGTTTATTTTCCTTTCTTCATAAATTGAAAATGTCATTATCGAACAACCTTAATTGAACTTTATTTCCTTGACGGTAGATTCAAAGTCCCACTCACAAAAAACTCCCTGTTTTTAGTATGGTGGGCCCTACAAGGTTATGAAAACTAAGAATTGGTATTATGCCACTATTTGGCTAGCAAAGCTAAAGTATGTAAATTAGTTCAAATCCGGCCCTTAACCTTTTCAACGCCATCAACGGATATATCCGCACCAATGGTTCAACTCCAACGATGGATATATCCGTATCCGACGGATAAACTGGTTAATTAAGGTTAAAATAAAGTTCTCAAAACGTTCGCGTACCCTAGAAAAGTTTGGAGCAAAAACCGAAATGAACCGGTATTAACCGGTATTTTAAACCGGTTCCGAGCCCTGGTTGGTTTATATGATAAAGAGATCCTTGTATAACGTGATACCAAGCTCCTTAAAAAAATAAAAAATAGTTCATATAGCTTTCGTGAAAACTTACCTTCAGGTGGGATTGTACATTAGGATACAAAGATATCAAATTGTTGGTGTTTTACTACCAAAAACCTTGATAATTGTGTAACATTCATTACAAATGACAAACAGTACAATATCATTAATATAAAATTCGTTTTTTTATCAATCGATTTTGACGTGATTTTTTAGTGCAAACTCGTTTTTTTATTTGTAAATATTATTGTAAACATAAGCATATATTTAATGTTCTATAGATTTCATATTTAATTATTATTTAAGCCAATGAATTGTAATGAGACAGCTTACTATTAAATATTACTTGTAAAATTGTAATTATTAATTTTAATTATTACGACCAAATGTATGTTTTAGTCAGATGTTTTATTTCTTGCAAGGTATTTGCTGGTTTCACGTTCACAAATTTTTAAAACACCTATTTTCATAAAAAAATGTCTACTAACAAAAATTTGACAGGCCTGTCTCACTTCATACAAGCGTCCGCTTATTTACCTACGGATCCACACCGGCTTATGATGGTTATCGACCTAATTACTAAGGATGCACATTGAATTAAGCGCGAAAATGAGAAGAACATCACTTTAGAATGTGCAACGAGTTTAAAAAAAAACGATTACTGACTAAGGTCCAAAAAGGGCATGCTAACTCACTCAATTAAATTTTCCACGAAACTTTCGTAGTGACACGAGAATTCTGCCCTCCTAAGCAAAAATGCAATAACTAAATACAATAGCCAAAGCAGATTCAACTCTCTTCTGTTTGTAACTAGGTTGCAATTTCTATAGATGTTTTGTCTGAGATATCGCCATTATGCTTAGTAGGGCAGTTAATTAGCCATACAATTCTGCCCTCCTTAGAAAAAAGGGCGTATGTCTCATAGAACTGCGCATGTATTAGTGACCTTATTTGTTTACTATTAAGGTTAAATTTACTTTGACTAACAAATTGCTCATGCGTCCTTTTAATTTAGGAGGGCAGAATTGTAGGGTTACTTTTCGTCGTACAACGGTACTTTTTTCGATTACGTTGTTTGTATGGTCAACTACGCTTAACTATGGTCCAACTGTTTGGTTCTCAACCCACTCTCAGAATATCAGAATTTAAAATTCTAGTAAAATACTGGAATCGCGAAACCTAAAATTTAAATTAAGGTATTATTTACTATCTTTACCCAATGTTTTTTTACTCTGGTGTTTTCGAAATACAATCAAGAGATGCTATGGCATTTTGAAATGGTGGCATTTTCGGAATAAGCGAAAAATACCATGTAACCGTACGCATGTAATCCTGCCCTCCTTAGAAAAAAGGGCGTATGTCTCATAGGACCACGCATGTATTAGTGACCTTATTTCATTAAATTTAAGATTTAATTTACTTTGACTAAGAAATTACGCATGCGTCCTTTTTCCTTTTGATTCTTGACCTGGATGTTACGTCTGTAAACACGGCCTGTTAAATCTCTATACAAATCAATGAAAATAACAAAGTTAATACATATCATCGATGATCCTGCGTTACCGCGTAACTATCAAAATAAGTAAGATGCAAAATACACCTTAACAAGTAAGTCTGTAAGGTACATTTTGCAACGTATTGACTTTATTAGTTACGCGGTAATGCAGGATCATCGGCGATATCATATTGTCATATAAGGGAGCAACACACCATCGCTTATCGTTGCGTGAATTACGGTCCGTCAAAATTGACGCCATGTAATTACCCATTCTTTTGTTTACGCAACGTCACCGTATTTTACGCGTCGGTGTGGCCGATTTACACCTATTGACCTAAGAATGTGATGTGAAACCGGCAAATATCTTCCAAGTATTTTGAAATGTGACGTATGGGGTCGAATGCTGATAAACATCACTTTTTTTTTAATTGTTATAGGTATACAAAAGGTAGCACAGACGGAATATACGCAAAAAACGCCTATTAAAGAATTAAATGATACTTTTTTGAAAATTTTAGGGGGGTTGATTTTGTAGTGTAGGTGTCGTTTAAGGTATTTTTCGAAATTCAACTCCTAAGGGCAAAATGGGGGTGGACGTTTGTATGGAAGTCTTCCATAAACAAAAAAAATATATTTAAAGGTAATATTCATTAGATATCCTAATTAAACCCGAGTGAAAAATATAAACGCACACAAGACTACCGGTGAAATAGCACAGGGACATTCCATCTTACTGAAGGTTGGCAACGCATTTCGTCCCTTTACTTTCTCAATCTCGTATCTGATCGAATAGTTAGAAAGGAAAAGCATTCATGTATTCTAAATAATAAAGACTTCTTTCCTATCTAACTATTCCATCAGATAAGAGGAAAAGATAGTTAAGGGACAATTTGCAGTATTGAGAATTCTAATGTCTATGGGTCTCATCTTCCACTTACCATCGGGTGGCCTGTGTGCTAGTTTGCCATAGAGCAATCATTACTGTGCCACTTACAAATAAAGCTCAGTATTGATTGACCGCGCATTGACAACATCATTTTTTTAATAAAATGTTCTGATAAAAATCATTAGTCTCAGTAAATAATGAACAAAAAAAAATTGTCGGCTTTTGAGATAAATCTCTATACTATACTCCGTTTGTTTAGGTACTTAAATAAATGTAAACAAAACAACTACGTGGTATAGTTCGCCAGCCAATAGAAGCAGAACACATACGTCAAAGTTCGATAAAACAGATTTGATTGGCTGGTTAACAATGCCACGTGGTTTGGATTGTTTACATTTTTTAAGTATCTAAACAAACGGAGTATAAGCATGTTTTTTTCAGAACACCTTTTTAAAAAGTTCTCGTTTTCAGTGTTTTTGTAAACCTTGACAATTAAATATCTTTGTATGAACAAGGAGAGCAGCCATTCGGCCCCCAAGAACCGTCTCTAGTCGTCTCACGGCGCAGCGTGATTTGAGAATATATTTTAACGTTTAAACAACGATTAATTTGTTTTTTATTATTTTAAAGTGTAATAAATGCGGATCAAACTTTTGTTGGTAATTTTTTCTTACCTTACCCTATTTCTTGGCGCAGTAGTAGTGAATGCAAATAACCGGTTAGAACCGGTTTTAACCGGTTATTTTCATACAAAAACGGTTAATAACCGGTTAAATTGCATTCCCTACGCAGTAGTCATATTTTTGGTATAATGAAATAAACTTGACAAGTTTGGTTTATTATAACTAGAGTTTGGACTTTTGGTGGCAAATCGTGATTCTAGAATCCATGGAGTCGCTATTTCCTATTTATTATATTACATTCTTTTTTTTTGGTAATCGCCTGGAGGGCCACAGACAAAAGTCCTTGCTTTTGTTTGCTTTTTGCTTTAATTACTTTAAGAAAAAAGGGGCAGATGTGAAAATCCCTTCCGGAGACCTGGGCTGCCCTCCTAAGCAAAAATGCAATAACTAAATAAAATAGCCAAAGCAGATTCAACTCTCTTATGTTTGTAACTAGGTTGCAATTTCTACAGATGTTTTGTCTGAGATATCGCCATTATGCTTAGTAGGGCAGTGGGAATGGAGGGCCCAGGTGCTGCCGGGCTTGCACCGGCTAAAAACACCAATGCCCCTATTACCAACTAGAATTTAGACTCCCGCGGATACTACCCCAGCCAGCACGGGTAGCACAAGTTGTATGTTCTCGGTTGTCGCTCAGTGCGTCTCTTTCGTTACAGACTAGATAGAAAAGGAGATCCGAGCGACAAACAAGTCGCGGACAACATGTGCTAGCCGTGCAGTGCTGAAAGGCCGGAGGAGAAAGTCCTTCCTCCGTTTACATATCCGCGGGGTTTTTCCAAAAAGGGGGGATAGGAATGAGAATATTACATACTTCGATTTTGACCTTCAGTATTTTAATATTTCAAAATTCATTTATTAAACCGCTAAACCAATTTAAATGAATTTTGGTATGAAGGATATCTCTGCTGTGGAAGCGTTACAAACAAGCAAATATTAGTAGGTATGGAATAACCGAACTATAAATGTATTTAGTACATTTTGACATATGGCCATACTGAAGGTCGAAATCAAAGTGTCGTTTATTATAATAAGTAGGAATTAGCGACTCCATGGATTCTAGAACCACGATACGCCACCAAAATACTAACGCTAATAATCACCGTTATATATAATTGATGTTTTAGGCGGTCACCCATCCTATTTTAGACTACGCTTGTAGTTACTTAAATTTGGAAGTCGTAATATTTTTACGAATTCGTTTTAATGTTACTATGGTATAGTTATCTATCGTTTTGTATTACGTAAAGTTTGTATTAATAATGTATATGGTAAGTGTCTGTCACTAATCGGCTTTTCGCTTTGTAATGTTTGTCGAATAAGTACCAATTTCACCTAACGATGTTAAATTTCATCAATGTTAATCGACTGTTAGTTTATAAATTTTGACAGCTGTTAACGATCTAATCGTCTGTTAAGTAACATCGTTTGGTGAAATTGGTAAAAGTTGGTTAAAATTAGAATAATAGTCATGCCGTTTTAGTTATGGGTTCACCGTATTCTACATAATAGTACATTATTGCCTAGGCATGGAAGTACGCAATTGCGGGCCGAGGATTGGATTAAACGGACGAGCTTGCGAGTCCGTTTAAAAATACGAAGCCCGCAATTGCTGTTCCTGCCGAGGCAAATATAGTGCTTTTCTCAAAAATCGCAAGAAAAAAATTGTGTTGGACTCGAATCTTCATCACTTGAACTCATTTTTTGAATTGCATACAAACAGAAACTTCATGTGAAAAAACCATCACTCCTTACCGCCTTTTTGTTTATGACAAGGAGAAACGCAATTTTTTGTTTTAAAAAAAAACATAAGCTATTCCAGGCACAAATAAAAAAGTTATGTTTCGAGTAAAATTTGGATGTATAAGACTTGTGCCCTCATTTTATTATGGCACTTTTCACTTTTTACAAGCTAGATAGTAATGGAATTTGTATGCAACATTGCGGGCTTGGTTAGCGAGCACGCAATGTTTTTTTTTTTTGAGATTTGTCAGTAAACTATGTACTTCGCGTCTCAATATGTAGATAGGAATGTCAACATTTCCGGACTTTTTTGAGAAAAAATACTAAAACATTCGTGCAAAAGGTATGACTATTGCTAAAAACATCCCAAACATCAGGGGCCTGTTTTATGAAGCTACAAATTACAATTTACAGGTTACAAGTTTCCATTTGACACAACCTCGACCAATGACGACCAGGGGCCCGTTTATCAAACGCTTGTAACTTGTATTACAAGCGGAAATTTCTTTCCAACAATATGTATTAAAAAGAGAATTCCACTTATATTAAAGTTACAAGCTTTTGATAAACAGGCCCCTGAGGCCCGTTTCACGAAGCTACAAGTTACAAGCGGAAGTCTCTTTCGAACTCCTTTTGGTAGAAAGATTATTCCGCTTGTAATTTGTAACTTGTAGCTTCATGCAACGGGCCACAGCTATTTGAGCAGTGTTGCCAGTTTAGACCTGTTAAATTAGGGGCTATTCCCAGTTGTCCACACTGTGGACAATTGGGGAAAAAATCCCAGTTGTCTACAGTGTGGGTAAGTGGAAATAATAATTCCCAGCTGTTCGCACTGTTTAATTTGACTCAACTGTGTTAGTTGTTATTAATGTACTTAAGTAGATATTGAACTATGTAAACAGTTGAGTCAAATTAAAGAGTGCGAACAGCTGGGAATAAATATTCCTAGTTGTCCACACTGGACAAAATGCGATGAGATGACGTCACTCCAGCAAGATGGCGCCCGCGCCCTTTTTATATTATTGACCAAAATTTTAAACGTACGTAGAATCAAAACTCCATTTCGAAGGTCAAAGGATCATTTGAATGAAACAAAAAGTAGTACATATATTTGTTTACATACCTACTGACATTCTTCATTGCGTCAAAAACATGGCGAACTTGTCCTTGCAAACAATTGCGAAGTCCAAAAAATTGTTGAATTTTGAAATGCTTTATCTCGGGAACTATTGGGTCTACAAAAACAATGCAAGTCTCATATTGTAGCAAATTTAGTTTACTTTAAAAACGACACCATAAGGTATTATCAAAAACTGGTCCTTTAGGGTTAGAATCGACCAAATCTGAAAAATGTTCGAAACATCGTGGTTTATTTTTGACAAATACAGGGCGTCCCAAGACTATGGGACATGAAGGCAAAGTACTTTAAATATCGTGGATAGGATATTTTGCTGAAAGAAGACTTTATGTTATTTTTAAAAGTTAGTAATACTGCATTCAAAGATATTCTAAAAATTACTTGCTTCGTCTGGGAATCGAACCGACTTAAATGTGAAAAATAATCACCCGTATTTTTATGATGCCAATCGAAAGAATGAACAAAAAATAATAATTCTTCTTAAATAACGTACTATCTTAAAAGAAAGGAATACCGTAAAATGTTTGATTCAAATTTCAAGACAATTATTTATTACCGACGACGACGTGCGAAAAATAGCGATATTATTATTCCATAGATAGCATTGATTATTCGTAAATAAGTACCCACTTAATAAACGACTTACTGGCACAGTTTTTCTTATTATAGGTGCACGTGCATTACTTCACCGTTAGATTACTTTTTTTGGTGATAGGTACGTGAAAGATTTGCTATACAAAAAGCAATACGACAACGTGGGCGAATTACAAACAGAATTGAGCCATATCATATCGAGGATTCACCATAATAATAATGATAAGACAAACAACAGGCAGCTGATTTATTTAAAAAAAAATGGCGATTTGCATAAGACAAGAGGGATCAAATTTTGAGCATCTAATTAAAATATTTACAAAAAATACTTAACTGACTTTGGCAGTTTCATGTATGTTTTTAATTTAATTAAAATGATTAATTTCACGCTGTTCCTTTCTTATAAAATACTATGTTTCTTAAGAAGAATGATTATTTTTTGTTCATTCTTTCGATTGGAATCATAAAAATACGGGTGTTTTTTTTTACATTTAAGTCGGTTCGATTCCCAGACGAAGCAAATAATTTTTAGAATATCTTTGAATGTAGTATTACTAACTTTTAAAAATAACATAAAGTCTTCTTTCAGGAAAACATCCTATCTACGATATTTAAGGTACTTTCCCTTCATGTCCCATAGTCTTGGGACGCCCTGTATGCGTTCGGCGCTCGAGGTCACAAACTTGGACTATTCATTGGGCTAACATCATAAAGAAGTCTGCAAAAAATCCCCCCCGCGTCCCGCGCCCCGCATTTTAACGGTCGGCTCTTGCGCAGCCCCGCCGCCCAGTCAGTCGAGACACGGGTTCGCGACGTATGTCCGTACCACTTTACGCCCGCACACCACACTCGCGCCGCAACGCGAATCGCTCTTTTATCTACCTGTTAACAACATTAAATACCTTCCACCTCACTGAGAATATAATTTTCTGCCGGCTAGCAGTGGCGCATCCCCTTTCCTGCCTAGTCCAGTAGTCCTTAAGACTTGTATTTTGATCACGTTTTTAATTGGATAATCAAAACCAACTATTCCACTACCTACAAAACAAAAATCGTAGGTGTAAATTCTATCGCTGGGATTAAATTAGCAAAGATAGGTGTTAACAGGGTGTTAGATTTTTTTTCCAAACAATTAAATAACTTTGGAATAGTAGAAAATCGCTGAACATACATGGGGGTTGAAATCGATAGGTCTTCAAGTCCTCTATCGACCTGTTTCGTTTGAACCACTCTTCCTGTTACGCCCTGTATTTATTTTACTTCTTATTATTAATAGATGTAATTGTTGATGCAATAAATTAAAAACAAAAAAAGGTATGATAATTTATTCATTTAGTTCTATGGATATAATATAATATAATGTCTTGGCTCTAAGTAAGGTCAGTCATTTTGGAATTATGAGCACCATTTGTTTTATCCTCTTTCCGAGCCGGCTCTACTGTTGGCTTCGTAAGTTTTGAAGGATTTGACCCTTCTATTTCTTCTGTTTTGTTAGGATGCTTTGCTGGTAACATGATGAATGATTTCATTCTTTCCGTGTAATAGTTCAGTTCCATTTCTAAACCAGGGTTGTCAATCAGCAGCTGAGAGCAATCGTAATCTTTACCTTCTTCTTTTTGCTTGTAAATATAGTAATCCATGAGAGTGCAGCCAGTTCTGATGGTGTATTGTGGAGGGCCACGAGTCAATGGATCCGAGGTATTGCTTCCACATGAGGCTCCAGCTGCACTTATAGCTGAGCTTGGTCTTTTCCGAGAATTACTTTTTTTTTTAATCAGATTTACTTCATATAACCTTTTTTCCAGCAATAAATTCATCAATTTGGCAATTAGTGACTGCGCTAATAAGCTCTTGTCATTTAAAATCAACGCCTCGTTTTCATTTGCCTCAGTGGCTGACTTAACTTCTTCCTCGTTTACTTTATTCAGGTCTACGTCTGCTGGTTTGAATGCAGCGATCATAGTGCTGGGTACGGGTGATTTTTCCCAAATGGATACACTACCGCTCGTGGATGGTTTTTCCTCTAGTTCATCTTTGTTTGCTTGTTGAGCAACATCAGCGCTGGCAGTGTTAGGCTCAGATGATTTTTGAGAAGTGGGCACGCTGTCGCTCCGAGACCGGTCTTCCTCCAGTATTTCATTCAGGACTACAGCGGAATCTATATTTGATTGTTGAACAACATGAGAGCTGGCAGAACTAGATTCAGATGATTTTGGCGAACTGGGCACGTTGTCGCTCCCTGAAGATTCTTCCTCTAGTGCTACAGGCAGAACTGAATCAGAATCATTGTTTTCCTCTTGAGAAACATCAGCGCTGGCAGTATTAGGTTCAGATGATTTTGGCGAACTGAGCACGTTGTCGCTTCCAGATGATTCTTTCTCTAGCACTACAGTCAGGACTGAATCTGAAACTATATTTGCTTGTTGAACATCATCGTTGGCAGTGTTATCGACAGATGATTTTTGCAATGTGGGCACGATGCTCCCGGACGCTCCTTCCTCTAGTACTTCATTCAGCACTAAAGCGGAATCTATACTTGCGTGGTCAACATCAGCGCTGGTGGTGGTAGCTACAGTTGATTTTGGTGAAGTAGGCACGCTGATCGTCAACGGTTTTTCCTCTAGTACCTTTACTTGTTCAGTTTCATTATCACCTCTGCGTTTCGAGGGCGATACTGGGAACATCTCTGTCATATTAACTCCGTCCGCTACGACGCAATCCTCCATTCCCTCTACTTGTTCCTCCCCATCCTCGACGTCGTCTCTGGTTGTAACACTTGTAACGATATCGCATTCCTCCATACTGAGAACTGTAGTCACTGTAGGTATTGGTAACAATTGGAAAATTAATTTAACTACTTTTAAAATGGCGAGTTCAGGAGCCGGGACGCCGGTAAACTAGGACCGGGACAATAATCGATAATGCATACGGGATGCGCGCGCACTCGCGCAGACACCAAAGGTCACAAGTAACGATGTTAAACAATGTTAAACATCCAATTCAATCCAATAGGGAATATGCATTTTTTAAATCGCATTTCTCAACAAAATATGAAAATACCGTAAAAGAGATCACCAAAAGTGAAATTAAAATTAAAATCGGTCATCAAAATCCGGATGATACTATTTCTGCTAGTTTCATATGCCAAAAACACAGTACTTCCAAAGCCAATTTGGTTATTTTCCATTATTTTTTAGGGTTCATCCATCGCTCAAACTTGGAGAAACCCTTAGCCATGTCACCAGGTGTGCGGAAAGAGGCGCATCTTGATTTGTGGTATGCTTTATAGTTCTCGAACGACATATTTTCTGTAATTTTAGACGCACTTACATTCCTCTTGTAGTCTACGGCATCGAATTTGATTTGCCTTACTTCATCATATTCATCAAGTTCATTTATTATATCGATGTGTGTCCTTCGCTTCTTCTTTCTCGGTTACAGTCCGACTTCATCCAATAAATAATCGATAGATTCAGCCTTATCCCTGTTTTTTCCAATATCATTCATTTTGAGTTGGTAATCGAGCAACCTCCTCAGCTTCATCTTGGTCTTCCTCATCAATAAAATCACTTCAAAATTTGTGATCCCTTTACCGGATCTTTTGACGGTGTTTGACGACGCCTCTTGCAGAATGTCCTATTTTGTTGTAAAACAATGTTTTCGATACTACTGTTGCAGCGTTGGGGTTCGGATTGTCACAGAATCCGTGCATCATGTTTGCGATTTCCCTTTCGAAGGTGGTTCGTTCGCTTGTGTCGTCTGATGCTAAATAGGATGCCATGGCTGATGATGCAATACAACTCGTTCAATGGATTATAATAACAATAAATACTGACCGGTGGACGGGCGGTTGTACACAGCGGCGTGTCTGGGCGTATTGATCGATTCATTCATCGGCGTCCACCCACGTGCGGCGTGGCGGGGCGCTGCGGGGTTGGGCGGACGGCGCGGTCTCCCCTAGCGACGCGCCCAGCCGGCTGGACTGCTTCGACCTTTAAAAGCATGTTTTTTGTTCCTTAAATTAGTTCTATTACTCGTTATATGGTGCTGATTATACCTAGGTTATGTTTTTTGAGTTTATTGTTACGTATGATGCATCGTACATCATGTATTTAAGGGTTACTTATACACATTGATGGATTTGTTACGTCGCCGGCTAATCTCTGTCACTAACTTGTAGTTTTCGAACACCAGCAATTTCAACCTTGTGACTTGGAGATGACGGTAGCTATTTGTTTACATTTTTTGTTACTTGCTATGATTTGTTATAAGCGGTAGCCTTCAACAAAAGAGAACAATTGCATTGTGTATAAGATAGACTCTCAAGTGGATAACTACCAGAGGCCCGTTTCACGAAGCTACAAGTTACAACTGACAAGCGGAAGTGTCTTTTTGACTCCTTTCTAGCAAGAAAGAGAGTTCCGCTTGTAATTTGTAACTTGTAGTTTAGTGAAACGGGCCACAGCTTATAAAAGTTCTACTATACAAAATAAACTTGCTCATAAGTAAGTATAAGTACCCTGTTGGGTTAAGTGCAACAGGGGTGTGTCCTAGGTAAAAAAAAAATCTAATTAATCCATTAGTAAGATTATCAAAAATTATTGAACACGTATTTTGTGGTTTTTCAAATCAATTGAAATGGGGGGAGCTCGCGACGTCATTACGAGACGAGGTATAGAGTGTGCCACGGCGTGGCATCACGCGAAACTTCAACGCACTTTATCTTCGTTATTTTTTTCGTTTAATTGACAAAAGAAAACATATGTGTTCAATCTTTTTTGATAATGTAAATGATGGACTCATTGGATTTTTTTAGCACGCTAGCCTATTCTTGATGATGATGAGTGGGGACGCCGCCGAGGCAGGCGGGCGGTCGAGTGGCTCTCCATTCATTCCGCCCTGTTAGCCTATTCTTAGCCCTATGGCATTTATTTGCGTCAAGGTACGAGTATATGTATAGAAAATAAAAACAAAACTTATTTTAACACCGCATTTTATTGATGCAAATCATTTAGTTACAAAATAAAATAAAGGTTTTTATGGCCAAATCTTGACTTGATTGATATTGCAAATTTAGGTATTACCGAGCTTAAAACAACTTTACAGCAACTCTTTGGTTGAATAAATATTCCCTTTTCATTTAAAAAGAAAGAAAATCATTTATTTGTTACAAACATAACCAAGAACAGATAAAAACGTCCAAGAAGAAAGTAGCCACGAAAAGATCCCAAGTCAGCGTGATGCTGGCATTAAGCCGGAGCCCCACTGCTGCGCACGCTACGCACGGACCACACTATACACGTCGCCCACCGGTCGCTCGTCGGTCCATTGGTGCATCCATTAGTGCACGCGCGCGCGGGGGGTGCAACGCTCTTGAAGCCACCTTTCCACTGTAACTCACGGGCAGCCAGGGTCGCGGTGGGGCTTTGCCTGCCACGCGCGCCAGCGTGTGCGTGGCAGGCACTTCGAAACAGACCACGAGTGTATCAGTGACGTCAATTCGTGCGCAGTGTGCTCGTGCACTACTGTGGAAGTATCTACCTAAATTTTCATACAAAGCGTTTTTGTACCCACGTGTTTAGTTTGACCGTGCGCAGCAGTGGGGCTCCAGCTTTAAAGTCAGCGCTGGGGCCTGTTTTATAAAGCTACAAATTACAATTTACAGGTTACAAGTTTCCATCAGACACTAGTAGTGGACCAATGACGACCAGCCATTTGAGCAGTGTTGCCAGTTTAGACCTGTAAAATTGTTACTTGTAGCTTTATAAAACGTGCCCCAGCCATTTGAGCAGTGTTCCCAGTTTAGACCTGTAAATTTGTAACTTGTAGCTTCGTGAAACGGGCCTCAGGTGAAACCACGGAAGGTTACAAAAACATAATTATTTGAACACAAAACTTATGTAATAAAATGAGAAAAAAACGTAAAATTCAGAAATTTTCAAAAAGCTTTCCATGCACTTCCTTATATGGCGGAATAATTTAATAATTGGTTTCTCAATTTAAACTGCACTAAAACATCGAGATCGTCAAGAAAAAATTTTGGTCACTCATAAAGTTGGTCATCTTACAAAAAGAGATAAATATTTTCACGATGGGTTTTTTATAGCGGTGATAGTTTGAGTAAATGGTCCTAAAATGCTTGTTAGTTATGCTGGAATTACACATCGTGCAACACCTAAACTCCGAACTCGCCACCAAACTGGGGCAAACTTCAGCGATCTAGAGCGATTAACTCAGTTCGGATGTTGATCGATAGTGTAATGCCAGCATTATGATTGCGCTTCTGTGGCTGAAATTGCGTTTGGTTTAATGTCCACTTGCAACCGTTTTCATCAAGACGTTTCGACGTCATAACGTCGTGGAAATTGTTATTGTAAACTAACTAAACGCATTTTAAGCGTCAAGCTACAATTTGTCAATAAACATTGATTGATTGATTGGCGGAAACGCGGTAGACCGATGGAAAGACTACTATTGTATACTAGGGTACCTAGATAAAACAAGGAAATTAATACCTTAATCTGTGTTGCAAACTGTGTCTGTAGGTACTATTTTTATTATAAACTGAACAAGTTTTACCATTAGCCATGGTATCGTATTTTACATTAGACGCATCAGGCGACAGTAGCAACTTCCAAAAGGAAATCTCAAACATGATGCACGGGTTTGGTGACAATCCTAACCCGAATGCTGCTACAGTCGTATTGATAGAAACTATTGTCTCACAACAAATTAGGAATATACTGGAAGACGCATCGTCACTTTCCAACACAAGAGCTGGTAGAGCGATCACCAACTTTGATGTTATTTACTTAATGAGGAGGAACAAGGTAAAGCTGAGGAGATTATACGATTACCAACTGAAGTTGGATCATATTGACAAAAGCAGGCAATCAGTTGAATCTGTGAATACATTATTGCTCGAAGAAGATGTACAACCAAGAAAGAAGAAGCGAAGGACACACATAAACGTAATACAAGAACTTGATGAATTTGATGAAGTAAGCCAAATCAAATTTGATGCCATAGACTACAAGCGAAAGGTAAGGGCGGCTAAAGTAACTGAATCCATGACATACGAGAAGTATGAAGCATATCACAGAGCGAGGTGTAGCTCTTTTCGCTCAGGTAGTTACTTGGCCAAGGGTTTTACAAAGTTTGAGCGGTGGATTAACCCTAAAAAAGAGTTGAAAATAACTGTATTCGCGTTAGAAGTGCTGTGTTTTTTAGCATATGAAACTGTAGCAGAAATAGTTGATGCAGTATTTTTGATACGGCAAGACGGTAAGAAGAGAAGTGGTGATCCGTTTAGTAAGTTTGAAGGAGGTCACTTTTGTAACCCACTGAGTTTGAACAATGCTGTGTATATCAAGTCGGGATATGAGGGAGTGCCAGCGATCACAGTGCCTGAAGTACGAGAGGTTTTGCGAAGGTACTACTCTCCCAGAACTGGTATGAACGGGTTGTTTTATAGAAATATGTCATTAGATTTACCAAAAACATATTTAGTGTTGTAGAAGACAAGAGTTGAATTACTCATTTATGTTTATTTAATTAAGGCTTAAATGATGGAAGTAGTGCTTGGCTAAATAGAGGAGAAAATGATGGTGCCTCTTTCTATGTAAAATTCAAGTTTCCATTGCAATGCGAGTATTTATTACGGAAATATTAAAAATAATTGTATTCTTAATTCTAGATGTTTGTAATCTTGTATTGCCATAACTTTGTGTGCAAGTGTGTGTGTGCTTTAACTGTATTTATTTATGAGAATAATGTCTCCGTGATTAATAAAATTTTAATCAATTTAAGAATTGTTTCAATTAGCCCTGGTTAGATTATTTTTGTTAAGGTTTGATTTTTTAACAAAATACCATATATGCAAATGTTACACATTTTTAATTGGTATTTTTAAAGAAATCTATATTATCTAGATGGTTCTTAGCGAGATTTCATTAAAATCTGTTAGCCCGTTTATCTGAGAGGTGTCACCATTATAATGGGAGTTTTTCTAATTAATGTCTATTGAAAACGTTATAAGTATGTGAACGAGTATTGTCTGCTTCGGTATCTCTGCTAAATATTATTCAAGTATTATAAAGATATTTGTATATATATTTTGTTACTTTTTTACGCTAAAACACCTCAATAACGTGTGTCATGTCTGCTTCAGTATTTCTGCTAAATATATAATAATAATATATTATTTATATATATTTATTTATTTCCAGATTAATAGTTACAATTACATTTCATTAATTAAAGAAAAAATTCAGTTTACATAGTTTAGTCTGGTAAAGCCCATTTTTGGGCAAAGGCCTCCTCCATATCTTTCCACTTCTGTCTATCCCTGGCCAATCTCGTCCATGTCGCTCCAGCCACTTGCACGATGTCGTCGCTCCAGCGACGGCGGGGTCGGCCGCGGCGTCGCTTGTCTTCACGCGGCCACCAGTGCAGTACTCGCTCGCTCCAGCGACCGTCCTCTGCGCGCGCGACATGTCCCGCCCAACGCCATTTACTTCTGCACGCGAGATCTGTTGCGTCTTTTACTTTGGTTCTGGCTCGTATCTCTATATTTTGGACTCTATCCCTCAGTCTTAGGCCCAGCGTGCTCCTCTCCATACTCCTTTGGCACACTCGAAGTTTGTGGATTATTTCTCTTGTAATTGACCAGCTTTGGCATCTATAAAGTAGTACAGGTATAATAGTATTATCAAAAGCCTTCTTTTTCAATCTTATTGGTATTTGAGATTTGAAAATGTGTTTAAGAGCCCAGTATTTATTCCATGCCATTTTGATCCGTCTTTGCACTTCTTTTGATGTTTGGCTTAGTAGACATACTCTTTGACCCAGGTATATGTATGTGTCGACATAGCTTAAGTTATGTTCGTCTAGTTTAATAGGGTTTTGGTCTCCATTCGTCATTAGACAAGTTTTACTGGCGTTCATGGTTAGTCCACATTTTTGCTTTCAGTGTTTAGACTTTGTAGCATATGGTTTAGGTCCTTGTGATTTTCACTGAATATAACAATGTCATCTGCGAATCTCAAATGGCTTAGACGCTCTCCGTTTATGTGTATGCCTAGGTTACAACAATCTATTTTTCTGAAGATATCTTCAAGCAAAGCGTTGAAAAGGTTTGGGGATATAGGATCCCCTTGCCGGACACCTCTTTGTATTTGGAAGGGTTTACCTTTTAGTTCCATTTTGACCCTTGCTTTGCTTTCTCTGTACATTGTTTGCAGCAGTACTATATATTTGCGGTGTACTCCCTGTTTCTCCAGTGCAGTCCACAAAGCTTTGTGTGATATGCTGTCAAATGCCTTTGAATAGTCTATGAAGGCAATGTACAACTTTTTATTAAATTCTGTGTATTTCTCAATAACTTGATTTAAAACAAAGACATGATCAGTAGTTGAGAAATTATGTCTAAACCCGGCTTGTTCTTTTGGCTGATTGAATTCGAGTGTTGGCATGATTCTCAGTAGTACTATCCGTGTAAATAACTTGTAAATGGTAGGGATAGGCTGATAGGTCTGTAGTTATTTATATCCAGTGGGTCTCCCTTCTTATAAAGCAGAGTGATAATGGATGTTTCCCATTCTTTGGGTATAGTTTCCTGTTTAATAATTGTGTTAAAGAGATTGGTTAGTAGTGGAGTTAAAGGTTCCGCTATTACTTTGATAACATCATTAGTGATCCCATCCTCGCCTGGACTTTTCATGACTTTAAGAGATTTGATAGCTTCTTGAATTTCAGAGTTTAATAGTTGAGGTATAATGTTTTCATCAGTCAATATACTGTGTTCCTGTTGCATATCTGTTAAATCTTCATTACAACTGTATAGATTTTTGTAAAAATCAGAGGCGATATCAACAATTGTTGAGTACTCTTGGTGTTTGTGTTGTTATTAAGCGCTACTATCCATGGCTTTGAAGTGGTCAGACGTTTTTCTGCTCTTTTCACAGAACTCCTTTTATCTATTTCTTCTTCTATTAACTTTTGTCTATTCATTTTTATATTATTTTTAATAAGTTTACCGACTTTCCAGAATAGTTTACTTAGTTGTTTTTTCTCTTCGCTGGTTCTGGTTTTCTTCTTTTTCAGATCTTCCCTTTCAGATATCAGTTTTGTAACTTCTGCTGTAATTATGTTATTTGATGAGCTAAATATATGTATAATCAAGTATAATAAAAATATTTGTATTTATATTTTGTTCCTTTTTTAAGCTTTAACGGCTCGATGGATTTCGATGTAATTTGTGAAAAACTTAGTTGAATAGATAAAATATGGGTAAAAGAGAGAAATAATTTTGTTTCTGCAAAATTATACATTTCTACCTATAGTTAACATTCTGTTAAGCTAATTATCCTAGAACATTTAAAACGTATAAATAATAATTTAGCAACTCGGACTTTTTGAGATGTAGTCGTTCAAATTGAGATGTAGTTGCAAAGCGATCTGGTCGTATTCAATGATATTTTATATTTAGATACGTTATGCTCATACTAAACGCACTAAATCCGTTGCCAATTACTGACAGTGACTACGTTGCCAGATTTCTACTGAAAAAGACGGAAATCCGTAGCGAACGCTATTATAAGAAAGAGATAAATAGTTGTTTCAAATTGTGTACCCGAATGACGTGGCGTGCCCGCTCATGGCCGCGTGATGGCCGCCACAAAATATGGCGATATAAACAAAAAATGAAAAAAACATTCACGGTACTTACGAATGAATTGAGACATCCTTTCTTCCTTTTATAGTTACAGTAAATTTTTCTGCAGCCTCTAAAAACACAAGACGGCATTTTTTATGACTTATATTTGTTGCATTTCGGTAATAAAACTTTACTGTTTTTGACGCGAGCGTGTCAGCGGCCACGGCGCGACTGAACGATAGTAAGGCAATTACCTTCCTTTTCGAGGAACGCTTTTGCGCGCAGATGACGTATCTTAATATAAAATATCATTGGTCGTATTGCGATCTAGCGAAAAAGCGATGTAGTCAGATTGAGATGTAGTTGCAAAGCAATCTGATATTATTTGCTACCTATTCCTAACGAGATGTGGACCTAAAGCTTCTCTACCTTTTAAAGGCGTTAGAGTGACAAAATACAAAAGTGTGCAACTAATTAAGGCCAACTGTGCTTGCATTCTGCGAAGGTGACTTCGCTGTGACTCAACATGAGGTATTCCGAATTATATAGCAATTTCTCTTTAGTGGGTTCAGAAATAGATGATTGTTCCAAAGGATTACATTACAGGCATCTGAAATACATGGTGACTTTCATTCGAGTTAAAACACTCTACTTTTCATGTCGACTATGAGAAAACTTGATGATAAAACTTATAAAAGTAAGGGCTTGTTTACGGAGACGCGGAGCGTCGCGCGTGGCGTGCGGCTTGGCGTTGCGCGGCGCGTCGGGCGTTTTTTCCGGTTACAGAGAGGCGGCGCGTGCAGCGGACCGCGTCATCACACGCGCAAACACAAACATATGGGAATGTACGGTGTTGTTTATAAAGACGCGGGGCGTGATGCGGCGCGTGGTGCGGGGCGTAGAGAGTAGCGGTGTCCGCTACATCCGCGGAGGACTCTCGAGCGTGTAGCGGAGCGCGCGGCGGAGCACAAGACTGTCAGAAGGTTCCGCCGCGGGCCCCGCTGCGGGCGCAGTGGCGGGAACCGCCGTTATTGACGCGTGCGACGCTGCGTGCAACGCGGCGATGCCATCCGCGGGCTCCGCCGCAAGTAAAGCTGTATTTGAAGCAAACGTGCGTAAAACCGCTTTTCCGTAAACGCTTTTATACAAAGCCATATTATGTTTGAATTTAGTGCAGACCGCGCCGCCCAACGCTACGCGCGACGCCCCGCGTCTCCGTAAACAAGCACTAAGCGCTTAGCTTTCGCCGTCGCCGTCGCGTAGTAGTCGCCGACTAATCACCGACTAGAAATGATGCCGAATAGTCGGCTTTCCCGACTAATCGTCGACTAGTCGGCCCATCTCTACCGTTTAGAATCTCAGCCCTGGGACCAACTACACCCAAATATTGAGTATCCCAGGGATCGAACGTGGGACTCTCCTGAGGGCTCAGACAAGATGCACTACGCTAACTAATGTTTCTATTCGATTCGTTTTTAAACCAATCGCGTCAGTGGAAGATGACGTGATACGAAAAGTCACGTGGTCTACCAGAGACGCGATTGGTTTAAAAACGAATCGAATAGAAACGTTACTTAGCGTAGTGCATCTTGTCTGAGCCCTCTGGTAGCATTGTAGGCAGGTTCACTTCCATATATGCTAATATTTGATTTTTTTTATTAGATGAAGAAAACTGACAGTTCTCGAGGTATTCTTTTGGAGAAACTTAACAGAGAATGTGACCAAAACTTGTTCTATACCTAACTGTTTCAATAAGTTTGACATAATTGGACAAGTTTAAGTACACATTCATTTTAACAACTAAAACGGCTAGCATTGAAATTAACCATACATGAACTGTCAGTTCACTTTAACGAATAAAAAATATGACTAAATTGCTAATTAATAATGAACAATAATTGACTTTTTACTTTTAATTAATAATTATTACAATATAGTTACATTAGGCATAAAATTATGCCAAGACTGAAGCTATTCTAGATAAGATAGTTTAAGTTTAATACATTTCATTTTTAGGGTTCCGTAGTCAAACTAGGAACCCTTATAGTTTCGCCATGTCCGTCCGTCCGTCCGCAGGCTAGCTGAGGCACCCTTAGTCCTAGAAAGCTATAATTTAGCATGAATATACATATTAGTCACGCCAACAAAGTGGTAAAATAAAATATTGAATTATTTTTTTTAATCGCTTCACGTAACGTGGTGATGGATGTTTTTTTCCCGTCTACCCCATAGTATGGGGTGTCGTTGCATAGGTCTTTTAAAAATATTGCGGGTTTGTGGAAACAATTTTTCGATTACGGGATCCGTTTAAAAAATATTAAGCTTTAAAGCGCTAATTTTTGTTAGAGTCAACTGTCCCCCCTCCCCCCTACAGCCAAATCTACAAATACTAAAAATCTGAAAAATATCTTAAATGAAAGCACATATAACGAATTTTAAAGAAAAACTATGACGACTAAGTAGACTTGATTGGTTCCTGAGATACAGGCGACTAACGTGTTTATACCTATTAAGAGGCCGTATACGAAATTTTGCCGGTTTTGCTTATTTTTGTGATTTTACAGTTAAAATACTGCTTTTCTATAAGTTTTAATGCTCAACATTAAATGTCATTTTAGTTATGATCGAATAAATGAGCCACTTTCTTTTTTGTCGAGTATTGTAATTCGAGATTTAGGTTGTTTTAAAACATTATTTATTGCCAATTCTTTTGAACTTTTTGGATATTTTTTTAGGTAATGGATTGATTTTGAACTAAAGTTTATTTCTGTTATTTTAATTTTATGAACGAGAGTTCTGAGTAGCCGAAATCAAAAATATTTTTTGCCCGTTTTCTATAAAAATTTACCTAGTTTTTTTTTTACTCGAAAAATTTATATGAAAGTGGTAAAAAGTAATTCATACATTTTTAGACCACTTTCACAGCAATATATTGTAAATTTTTCATACCGTTAAGACGTCAAAACGATTCATGAATATGTGAAATTCTAAACCTCCTCCAGCAAAATTCACATAACAGTCGCCGGTGTCAGGTCGATTAATCAAAATAAAATAATAAAAAAACAAAAACCCGCTTTCAAAAATGCAAAAAATAACTTCTTTTAAAATGGTAGGTCAGTCCAACTGCATTCGGCTTTTGGTTTAAAATATTGTGGGACGCCGGCTTCAGTTGGACTGACCATTTTAAAAGAAGTTATTTTTTGCATTTTTGAAGGCGGGTTTTTGGTTTTTTAAACATTTATTTTATTTTATACTTTTTAGTGATCCTATTATTCCTATTTATGCTGTTACGTAGCTCCACTTCTAAATATTAATGAGAAACTATAGAACATTTCAAGCTCGCCGCAGACAACGTCGCGGGAATGTCATAGTCATATTTAAACCTAAATGTGCTTCGTCATAGTCGCTCAACTACCTTAATCGAAATATCTTATCGCCACCCTTGAAATAGGTACCGTTAAGGAGTTCCGGTGGCCATCTGTGGTCTTCATCATCAGTTCCACTTCACGATATAGTACTTTTCAAAAGCAAATGCAGGAGTTACAGTGAAAAATACCAAAATTGCTATAGGTGTGCCTATAATATTTGAGGAGTTCTCTTGATTTCTCCAAGATCCCATCATCAGATCCTGACGTGTTGACAATGGGACCAACTAGAAAGTATACCCATTCAAACAACGAAAAAAAATTCAAATCGGTCCAGTGGTCTTCGAGTAATCGAGGTACATACATAAAAAAATAATTGAGAACCTCCTTTTTTTGAAGTCGGTTAAAAAGTAGCTCATAAATTCGTTAAAATTAGAAATTATCTTTCATGTAGTAGCAATTTCAACAAACGATGTTAAATTTCATCAATGTTAAACGACTGTTAGTTCATACATTTTGACAGCTGTTAACGCTCTAATCGTCTGTTAAGTGGTTAACATCGTATGGTGAAATTGGTACTAAAACTTGTAGAAATACAGTATTTCAACTGTAAAATTATTATTTTTCAGTTTTCAGCCACGTTTTGCCTAGCCCATGCCAAAATAGAAATCACAACAAGATCATTGCGCTAACTAGCGTAATTCGATTCGTTTTTAAACCAATCGCGTCACTGGTAGATGACGTGATACGAAAAGTCACGTGATCTATCAGTGACGCGATGGGTTTAAAAATGAAACGAATAGAAACGTTAGTTAGCGTAATGCATCTTGACAGGGCCCTCTGGTTGTGGCTTCCCTTCCATATAGCATCAGCCATAGCCATATACTTTCTCGAAATCTATGTTGTTTGTATCCTTAGCTGGTGGTCTGTCTTCACACTCTGCAATGAATCTCAATGCTGCTGCTGTATTAGTCTGAAGCTCCTTGGAGTCGAAAGAATCCTCTAATAGTAGATTGTACAACAAGTGCATAAAACGCACCATTATACGCGAGACGTTTATCCATCCAAGCGAGCTTGCGAGCGAGGATGGATATATAGGTTATAGGTTAGAGCGGGCTGGTTTCCGCAACTCGACGACTTAATGTATGCGCCTTTTTTGCGTGCTGGGTTTTGGCACTACTCTTGCCAACCCAGTTCTACAAGGAAGCCTAGCAAACCCTTGATGTTGCCGACGGCTTCCGGTAGCGACCTCGGTGTTCCGAGGTGACGTGCCCGGTATGTTGCCACCTCAGGGCATTCCATGATGACGTGGGCCGCGGTTTCCTCCGCCGTCATATAGGCTCTGCACAGGGGGCTGTCTGTAACACCTAATGTGAACAAGTGTTTGTTAAACAAGGCATGGCCAGTTATGGCTCCAGTTAGTAATCGGAGTTGGGCCCTTTTGAGAAGTCGTAGCTTACGCGATAATCCGGGATTGATTATCGGAGCGAGGATGGATATAAAGTCGAGTGTTAAATGAAACAGCAACATGTAAATGATTGTAACACAAATATTGACAATGACAAAATAAGTATGGTTCCCGCCAATTAACTTTTATTTTCTTTTTTTTCATTGGGTACGTGACATTTGACTTAGGTCTTTGCATAACGCTCAGTTATAAAAACATTTTGTTTTTTATACCTATGATAACTTATTGTCATGCTTTAAATATATCGATTTACTCAAATATAATAATAATAATAAATGCGACAAAATAAAAATTATAAGTTTATTTCATCAAGTTTTATTATCAGAGGTCGGAATAGGTAGTGCTTATTAACCTAAACTTGTTGCATCTTCATTCAATAACGTATTCCCATCTCACTCACGCATGAATGAACATGAGTCAAGTTTAGGTTAATAAGCACTACCTATTCCGACCTCTGTTTATTATATACTCGTACTTTGGCTGTTGGTATCCTTGCCTTGGTCGTAGAATACTAACGAAACGAAATAAAATTAAGAGGTTATTCTATGAAGTTAAAGTTGTTCGTGTGGCTGTTGGACCGATTGCCTTGGCCTTCGACGAAGATTTTACTTTATGCACTAGAGCATAAAAAGCGACTTTATGTCGCCTACGCATGACATAAAAGGATGATTACATTTCACTGCAAGTCAACTTAATATTCTTTTTCTTATTTTTTAGGGTTCCGTACAAAAAACGAAAAAACTGAACCCTTATAGGATCACTCGTGCACCTGTCTGTCTGTCCGTCTGTCAAAGCCAATTTGCTCCGAAACTACTGGACCGATTGAGTTGAAGTTTGGAACACAAATGTAAATTGATGACCCAAACACAGATATGCAATGTATTTTTTTTTAAATAAGGGTCTTTTCTGTGGGACAAATTAGGAAATAAAAAAAAAAAGTTTTGCTAACCTTATTGTGTCATATATCAAATGATAGGGCTCGTTATGAGGATCTCAAATATTTTGTTTTTATTGTAAAATAAATAGTTTTTATTTTATTCATGAAAGAAGACGAAAATAGACCATTCCCCCCGATCTCAGAAACTACTGAGCCTAAAATATTGAAAACAATACAAAATAACCTCGTAAGGCCCAGTGCGCAATAGGATGTACATAATCAAGGCAATTTAATTTGAACTGTGTTACAATTAGAATAAGGTTTATTTTCCTATATTCATAATCTGAAAATGGCTTTATAGAACAAGCGAAATTGAACTTTATTGCGGTGCTGCTTGATTCAAAGTCGTACTGACAAAAAACTCCTTGTTTGCAGTATGGTGGGCCTTACGAGGTTAAAGTTCATTGCTTGTAGATTACAGGAAAACCTATAAGAATTACATCAACAAAAAAAAAACGTGTGCGTCTCGGGACGCCCGACAGAAGTGATAACTAATCTAAATCTGTGGGTTAGAGTGAGGGAGGAAGAGCCTCCCTACCGCTGCCGTATGCGTGAGAGAAGGGGAAGCCAGAGAAACTGGCGCGGTTACGCGTTACGTAACGAAGCGGTTTGACCTACCATAAGAAGTTGTCACTTCAAAAAGTTCAAAATAGCGGCAACTTTTTTAAATTTGATTACGGGTCCGCATTTGTTATCCCAACGGGCCCTCAGATATCGATTTTCAAGACAATCGAACCAGTTACAAAAAAGTTCAAAATGGCGGCCACTTTTTTTAAATCTGATTACGGGTTCGCATTTGCTGTCCCGACGGATCCTCAGATATGCATGATTTTCAAGACAATCGAAGCAGTAAAAACAAGTTCGAAATTGCAGCCACTTTTTTTTAAATCTGTGTACGGGTTTGCATTTGTAGTCCCAACGGGCCCTCACATATCGATTTTCAAGACGATCGAATCAGTAACAAAAAAGTTCAATATGGCGGCCACTTTTATTAAATCTGATTACGGGTTCAGATTTGTAGTCCCCACGGATCCTCAGATATCGATTTTCAAGACGATCGAATCAGTAACAAAAAAGTTCAAAATGGCGGCCACTTTTATTAAATCTGATTACGGGTTCAGATTTGTAGTCCCCACGGATCCTCAGATATCAATTTTCAAGTCAATCGAACCAGTAACAAAAAAGTTAAAAATGGCGGCCACTTTTTTAAATCTGATTACGGGTTCGCATTTGTTGTCCCGACGGATCCTCAGATATCGATTTTAAAGACAATCGAAGCAGTAATAAAAAAGTTCAAAATGGCGGCCACTTTTTTAAAATCTGATTACGGGTTCTCATTTGTAGTCCCCACGGATCCTCAGATATCGATTTTCAAGACAATCGAACCAGTAACAGCTAACTGAAACTAATCACTTTCGAAAACGGTGATAGTTTTAGGTTATACCGGTTATAATGCGCACTGTCAACACTCAACAGTATTGTATGCTTAGAAACGCAATACGGGTGTACTCTAGTGCCGTGGCATCTGGGACGGCCTTTAACATGGGACTGTACGTGTGTAGACACGTTAGCCTCGTCTCATGTTCAAGGCTCCGCTGGCACTCCTGGATATGCTTCTGACAATGCCCAAATTCTTAAACGCCGCAAATACGCCTTTTTAATTTCAAATTACGTATTTGCGGCCCTCGCCATCGAAACTTTTGGTCCGTGGTCTTCTGACTTGAAAAAATTCGTCAAGGAGGTGTCGGAAAAACTGGTGCATGTCTGTGGCGATCCTCGGGCCTGTTCCTTTTTTGCCCAAACGCTGAGTCTAGCGGTGCAGAGAGGAAACGCTGCGAGTGTCTTAGGCTCGATGCCACAAGTGAGTTCGTTGGAGGGGTTCGATTTGTTTTAATTTATTTTTATTTTAGTTAATATTTGTATTCTATGATATGTTATGATGTACATATGTTGTGTTGAAATAAAGCTATACGGGGTGACGTCAGGATATAAGATCCAATACCGTTTACCATTTTCGCCCATACTTGTAAGTTACGATTGGCCTTAGATAGAGCATCTAATATCGGAGCTTTTTTCCAATACCGGTATTTTCTCGATATTGTCCAAGGCCTTCGATTGCGTTAACCATGACACTTTGGTCAGGAAACTACACCACTATGGAGTTAGAAGTACTGCGTTAAACTTAATAAAAACGTACTTATACGGGAGAATTCAAAGGGTAGACGTGAATGGAAAACGATCACCTGGGTCAGTGGTCTCAATGGGCGTACCACAGGGCTCAATTTTGGGTCCATTTCTATTCCTCATCTACATAAATGATTTACCATACCTTATAAAGGACAACCATGATATAGTATTGTTTGCTGATGATACCTCACTCGTATTTAAAGTTAAAAGACAACAGGAGTTCAATGTCGATGTAAACAATGCTATATCAAAAGTAGTAGATTGGTTCAGTGTTAATAATTTATTACTGAATGAGAAGAAGACTAAATGTATTAAACTTATGACAACCAATGTGAAAAATAGACAAACTACTATAACTATTAAAAATGACAAACTAGACCTAGTTAATGATACAGTATTCCTTGGTTTAACGTTAGACTCCAAACTCCAATGGGGTCCTCATCTGGCTAAATTAGCAAATAGACTCAGTTCTGCAGCTTTTGCAGTTAATAAAATTCGGCAACTAATAGACTTGAAAACCGCTCGATTAGTTTATTTTAGTTACTTCCATAGTATTATGTATGGTATTTTACTATGGGGTAGTGGTGCTGACGTAAACAGCATCTTTGTTCTGCAAAAGAGGGCTATTCGTGCTGTTTACAAGATGGGTCATAGAGACTCTCTTAGAGATAAGTTTAAAGAAACCAATATATTAACAGTATACAGTCAATATATTTATGAAAACCTTATGCATGTTCATAAAAACATCGTTAATTTTAAAAAGAACTGTGACATACATAATGTTAATACTAGAAATAAACATAAGCTCGCAGTGCCCTTTACACGGCTTCATAAAATAAAAAACTCTTTCACGGGTAATTGTATAAGGTTCTATAATAAGCTCCCAAGTAGTGTTACTCATCTATCATTAAATAAATTTAAAAGTTACGTTAAACGTAAACTAATTTCTAAAGCGTATTATAGTATCAAAGATTATATGAATGATAACAATGCTTGGGACTGAATTGTTTGTATTACAATTATTATTGACCGTGGAGACTATATACATCTCCTTTGTATGCTTATTATTTTAATTTGACATCTGGAGACTCTTTACATCTCCATAATTGACCGTGGAGACTTTCTACATCTCCTATGGATGTTTATTTCTTAAATTTAATTTTAATTTGACATTTGGAGACTCTTTACATCTCCATAATTGTATTATTGACCGTGGAGACTTTCTACATCTCCTTACCTATGTCTATTTTTAATTTTTATTTGAAATTTGGAGACTTTACATTTCCAATTTAAATTGAATATACTTTGAGTCTCATAATTGCTCCTGGGACCTGTACATCCCTGTGACATTTAAATTAGTTAGCTTAAGTTTATCATAGTAATAAGTTACTCATATAAAAAAAAAGACTTCCTGTTGAGTTTCTTGCGGCGTTTCTTCTCAACAGAGTCCCTTGGAAGCGCTGGTAGACTCAGACATGTAAAAGTGCCTACAGGGCCTACTTACAGAATAAATGAATTTGAATTTGAATTTGAATTTGAATTGAAATTTTAACCGGTTTTCCGGTATTTCGATATTTTTTCGATATTCATACAAAAAAAATAATGTTAAAAATCGAATGATTTTTGAACTGACCTAGATTGCCACTTTAGGTTGGTGAAGTTTGAGGCCTTAAAAATAATAAATCAGCTCATGCGTAGCAAATATATATTTGTCATAAGACTTATAAATCACAGCACTTACATTCAAAATATCTTGAATTTAAACTTCAAATTGTTTTTGCACATGTGAGTCATCAACATTTCATCGCCGATATTTAGAATCTCCTCTATGAGAAATATGTAGTGCATTCTTAAATTACTATACTATTATTATAAGTTTAATTTTATGCAACTCATCGTATAGCTAGTTAAAAATGACATGCTTGGATGGGGCTATAAAAATAAAACGTACTTTATTGGAAATTCATTATTATATAAAATTTATGTAATATCGAAATACCGGTATTTTGCGAGCTCGAATATCGGTTTTATAATATCGGAATTTTAGTCCGATATTCCGGTTTTTCGATACTATCGAATACCGGTATTCATGCTCTAGGCTGAGAGGTAGATCTATGATGCCGCGGTTCAAATCCCATCCGATTCCAGTATCTTTTTGTGTTTTAAAAATTGTTTAACAATTAGTAGCTGCCGTATGCGTGAGAGAAAGGGAAGCCAGACAGGCTGTCTAGTAACGCGCGTTACGTAACGAAATGGTTTACCCTCCGTAAAGAAGTTATCACTTCAAAAAAAGAAAAAAGTACGTATGTACGGAACCTTCTCCACGCGGGTTCAACTCGCACTTGGCCGGTTTTTTTATTAATGGTGGCCCACTGCGGTGTTCCGCAGTGATTTCGCCAATGTCAAGTGAGTATAGTATGTCAATGAACAGAATAAATCAAATGTAAACGCTGAATATTTTTCAACCTGCCATCTTCTCTCCACCATAAGTTAAAATTCTACAATATAAAAAGTAGAAGAATGGTAGTTCCATACAGTTGACGCGTCAAACTTGAAGCTACAAATAGAAGCAGGTAGGCGTAATCTTGTATGGTCACGAGCGTTAATTTGGGACCCATTTCAAGAAAAATATGCTTGAAGTCAATGATATAATATAGTAAAAAGAGGTAGATATTTTATACGCACTTCGATAGTGGCACCCTAAAACCAAGCCAATTGGTACACCTTTACTTAGTCTTGCGCCGTTAACGGAACCGTGAACTAGTCTGCAGAGCAACATACACTCGTTTTGTTTCGCTCCCAGAAATTAGCATACCATCCTGCTTTCACTTGTCATTTATGAATTAGTGTGTAATTGCAATTTTGACTGATTATGTGTGCGTAAGCCGGGCCATTTTTACAAGCGGAATAGGTACCGTATAAGTAACATGTCTACCTCTTTTTATATTATATCATTGTTTGAAGTCATCAATGTCATTAGCCGCGTACTGACTCAGCGAACAGCCTCGGTGACCTGCTACGTCCCCTCTTACGTCTGCAGATGGGGAGGTCCTTTTCCCTATATTGGGGTCCCAAAACTCAACGATAACCCGGCACCGGGCGAGAGGCCAAGTTATTCCAGTTCTGGAAAAAAAAGAAAAAAGGTGATATTGTTTTTCTTTTCTTATTTTCCAGAACTGATATAACTTGGCCTCTCGCCCGGTACCAGGTTATCGTTTGAGCTTTGGAACACTCTGTATAAGTAGATAGGTAGTGAAGTACCTATAAAATTAATCTACTGAAAATACTTAATAAAGAAAAAAAATCATAACTTTTTTTGGAGTGATGTTCTCTTTTTTTAAATCAATTGTATTCATATCCATATTACTTTAATAATTATAATTTGCATCTGTCGTCCGCCCATTAGTTATGAATAATAAAATAAATAGTTTATATTACATTATTATTCAATTGCGCCGTTCTAAGAGGCCCGATTTGACAGCTGTCAAGTCAGTACAACATAAGTATGTGTATGAGGTTATATTTTATATTGCGTTGACAGCTGTCAAATCAGGCCTCTTAGAACGGCGCGACTATAAATTATGATGAACAAATCACTAACGGTAAATAAATTACAGGTCGATTCACAAAAGCTGACACGAATGGATTGAATGAGTGAACGAAAGTATACAAGTGTGTGAAATAATAACAGGTTTCCGATTTGGAATTCCAACATCGGTTCAAAGGGCCGTCCTCTCACACAATGATAAGTGACATTACTTTTGTTCATTCCATTCGTGCCAGTTTTAGTGAATCTACCTGTACAATTACGGTAAACAAGTTTTGCCGTTCTAATCCCGATTTGACAACTGTCACTGCCGTACAAAATATAACCTCACATATTTTATACTAAGATGACAGCTGTCAAATCGGGCCTCTTAGAACGGCAAATCTTGTAATGTAAAAGAGTATAATTTTAATAAGTATTTTAAAGCACAAGTACTTGATAGCACAGACCAAGTAGAGGCAGATAGAAATCAATACAATACTATAGGTATGACAGACAGATAGGAGTCAACCTGGGAACTGAAAGTTCGGTACGCATGCGAGGGCGGAAACGGTAGCGCTAGCGAGCGCTACATTATGAACAAAAATGGCGGAATGGCAGTGAATTTAAATCATCATCATCATGTCAGCCGAAAGACGTCCACTGCTGGACATAGTCCTCCCCCAAGGCTCTCCACTCAGACCGGTCTTGTGCTTTTCGCATCCACCACGTTCCCGCGATCCTTACAAGGTCGTCACTCCATCTTGTTGGAGGCCTACCTACAGCTCGTCTCCCGGTCCGCGGACGCCACTCAAGAACCTTCTGGCCCCATCGGCCGTCAGTCCTGCAAGCAATGTGCCCCGCCCACTGCCACTTAAGTTTGGCTACCTATTCTTCGGGCTATGTCGGTAATTCTATCACGCAGAAAAACCCCGAGCATAGCCCTCTCCATAGCCCTCTGAGTGACTTTGAGCTTCCTTATAAGGCCCACTGTTAGCGCCCACGTCTCAGATCCGTAAGTCATCACTGGCAACACACACTGGTCAAAGACGAAGTGAATTTAAATGCTTACTAGTAATGCGAATCTCTAAAAAACCTAAAAACATTGTTACGTTTTAATTTTTATTCTAATTCAAAGATAATACACGTAGATAACACAAACACCTCAATCTGTATGAAAACCAACCGTGTCACGTTTTTCTACCAACGGACGTCACAAGAGCGAATAAGTGATGTGGATTTAAAAACAAGCCTACCATTTTTGAAGGAGTTTTTGTTTTTTTTAATTTTGTGTAGTTTAAGTACTAGGTAATATAGTTAATGTAAGTTATTGTACTAAAAATTTTGGACTATTATGCTGTCTGATTATGAAAAATAAAATAAAAATAACACTACAAACATTAGAATAAATCATTATCTAGCATCATAATATGACTATTAATATAAACATATCCTTAACTGCATTTTAATAAAGATTTAAAATTGTATCAACCAAATAAATTAGCTATCAATTTTAACTTACAATGAGTATCTTGTTACCCTGTGGTAATGGGCCCATTGAAAATCAGCGCCGTGGCTTGCCTCGGCATCGTACTGAGTGGGTCCCTTATTGACGCAAAGTACGGTAGCAATGAAAATATGTTATCGGTTTTAATTCTTTGTTTAACAACATTTTAGAGTTGTTTGCAATTCTGTAGATCTGCCTACCCCACTCTGGGAATGAAGGCAGGAATTTCAAATGTCTATGGGTCTCAGATCCCACTTACCATCAGAGGCCCGTTTCACGAAGCTACAAGTTACAAATTACAAGCGGAAGTCTCTTTCTAACTCCTTTTGCTAGAAAAGGAGTTCCGCTTGTAATTTGTAACTTGTAGCTTCATGAAACGGGCCTCAGGTAGCCTGAGTGCTCGCGTGCCTTCTAGTCATAAAAAAAATAATCGTTACAATTACATAAGTAAATAGTCCAGTTTTGAAATATTTTTAAATAAATACCATAAAGCTCACAAAAAATATGCAAGAAAATATTAAAAGAAATATTTTTAATGTCCTGTGTCAATCCAATTTAATAATTTTGGAAACACACCGATTATGTTGAGATTTTATCACAAACTTCCACTAAATGAAATTAGAAACACATTTACAGCTGTACTGTATTCTAACATGATATCTCACTCATCGCTTTTTCTCACGATATTCGTTTAATTAAATGCAAAGACATACTAATACACCATAGGAGTAGTGAGATAGGCTTTTTCACAAAAATCTTAGCTAATCTTACATCAAACTGTTTAATTTGGAATGAATAATTGTTCTCAAAAATGTGAAGAAGTAAACCTCAATTAATTCTAAACATTTTTATCGCATTCCTAATGAATAAGCATTTAAATTCCCCGCCATTCCGCCATTTTTATTCAAAAGTTTATAGCTCGCTAGCGTTCCCGTTTCCGTAGTCGGCTGCGTATAGAACTACCCCTAACCAGCTGTCAGTTCCAAGCTTGATTCCTTTGTTACACATTATAATCTGTGCTGTGGATTATTGATTATTGTACCGGCGTTAAGTGGAGTTAGCACGCTCGCTCCGATTTTATTAGAAAATAAACTTTTCTTCCGATTTATTGGCGTGTTAGTTATTATGAACAGACTGTCAGAGATGGAGACCGGAGCTGCGCTCGCTGACAAGACTCTCGAAGAGTCTCAGCAAATCGCCACCGCCGATTCGGCATCGCAAACCGACATACCGGAAACCGCTCAGGTGGCAGACCATCCAGCATCTGAACGGTTATCTGCACTCACAAATATTATGCAATCTCTCATGGATGAGGTAAACATTTTATCGGATCAAGTCGCAGAATTGAATAGAGGACGAGCGGAAACCACAGGAAATTGATTACTGGCAAATTGAGAGCTAGGGCAGTGGGGCTTCTTACGTGCAAGACGACATAAGCGATAACTACAATCGCTCGACGAACGAACGAATTCGTTCACGTTCCCGCAACGCACTGCAAAACCGTATCCGCAAGAACTCGCCAATGCCGTACCGCTATTACCACCGTTTCGGCATGGACGCGAAGAAATGCGCACCGCTTTGCAGTTTCAAGACCATCGAGCCGGAAAACTAAAACTATGTAGACTCTACATTGTAGAATATGGCCACGCTAAGTCTGCAGAAGTCGAAAACCGTTAGGTTTAAAAAAGTTTTACATAGCAACACCACGAATTAAGGAGAAATAAGTATTAATACTTGTTATTATTATTTTATTTTACATATGAGACATCTTTCGCTAAATACTAAATCAATTAGGAGAGAAATATACGTTGATTATACTGTGAACTATCTAATTTAACCGACTTCAAAAAAGGAGGAGGCTATCCTTTGCGACTGTTCTTTTATGTTATGTCACAAGATATTGTGAATAGTTTCGGATAATTCGTTTCTTGCTGCAAGGGATTCGAATACTTTCTAGGTCCCATATCAATTTTACCAATGTCTGCGGGACTATTACGGTCGTGTTTATGGATGGGGAAACAATAATTATTTATCTAATAAGTATATCTACAGTATACATAATTGGGATACACCCATTCTTAACAATGTATGAAAATTTCAAAACCATTTCGAGGAATAGGCTTCTCGAATCGATCCCTGTAATTCTTTAGATTAAAAAAATATGTTACAATGAATTAATTATAATGAAATTAAGAAATGACCTTCATTTGACCAATAAATGCCGGTCGGAATTGCGCTATATCAACATTTTTTGTGGTTTTACTTAAAATATATATAAACTCTCCAATATTTTATTTTATAAGTACAATTTAGATATCTAGCATACACCTAAGTTTGAAGACAGCTGTTGTCATGTCCAATTTATTTGTTTACAAATTGACTGTAATTCTTGTACCCTCGAGCACATGTTTTTCAACTGCAACCGTATTGTCACCCCACTTTACGATATCCTCCCCTCCAATATCCCCCGTCCTGTTAACATCCAGTACCTTCTGACATTAGTCTACTCCCCTTTTGTGTTTATTCTAAGTAAATTTATTAAAATTAACAATCTGTTATTGTAGTAGTTAGGCTATCATTAAATGTTTGTTTTGTCTTTTGTCGTAGATTCTCTTTTGAATCTCGCGCCTTTCTTAACATTGACGTTGGCGGAATCATCGACAGTCTCGATGGAAGCTATAACCTACAAATTGAATTGAGTAGAGAATTTCAGCCAGTTTAGATTTTTGGCTTACCGTATTATTCATTAAAAACTAAAAATAGCTGTAAAAAAATCATTTCGATACGTCAAATAGTTTTCGAGATATTAAATTTTAAACTTCGTATGTGGCGCTCGAAACCCAGAGTATAGTAATCTGTGCCAGCGGCTAGCGCTCACGAATGATGACGTCATCGCTTAGCAGCGGTCCGCGCCCTTATATGAAAAAGTAAGTTTACAGGGCTATAACTTTTTAACCGTTATAAGTAGCCAGTTGAATTTTTCACAGAGTACGTGTTATTATAAAATCTATCGTTTAAAATTATACAATGAACAATAAATCAAATCCCAAGAGGGGTCCCGATACAAGAAACATGAAAATAAATCATTTTTTTTAGCATTTTTATACGGATTGTATTTTTATAATGGCTTCTTATTTTGATGCTATTTTAAGCTTAAATTGTAGTCTAATTTTCATAGTTTCCGACTAAATAGAAATCTCAAGTAAAACTGCTACAAATATGTGACAAAACTGATTTTATCAACACGATGTTTTAGGCGGTCACCCATCCTGTTATAGACTACGCTTGTACTTGCAATTTTGTAAGTCGTTTTGATGTTACTATGGCAGCTATGTTTATCTATTATTTTGTATTACATAACTAACTGTCTGTCAATGACCGGCTTTTCTATTTGTAATGTTTGTCGAATAAGTTGGTAAAATAAAATTAGAATAATAATCAAGCACTTTAAATTTTGGGATAGTGGCAATAATGCCTAGACCTAGCAAAGCGACAGTGTTGTAGGTGGGTACGTCTATCGACTTGGTAGCGCCCGCGCGCGAAATTTGAAATCGATGAAATGAATACACGAAGTATCAGAACTACTGCTAGGTCAATCAAAAATTCATGTTTTACAGTTCATTCTTTTATACAGTAGCGATATTAATTCTAAATTAACACGAAATTTGTAAAGAAAGGCCTACCACCAAAGTAAAGCAACCACCGCTTACCTAAACATTGAACGTGTTGATTTAAACTAGGCACTTTTTAACATATTTGTAAGAGTTTTACTACAGTTTACTGTTTGGTCGTAAACTATATATGTTTGTATGGAGTTTTGATTATTATCTAAACTTAATGTGACACCGAAATAAAAAGCTATTATACAAATACAACCCGTACTTCGCCTTCCAAAGTTAAGCAACTACACGCGTAGTCTAAAACAGGATGGGTGACCGCTTAAAATATCGTGTTGATAAAATCAGTTTTGTCACATATTTGTAGCGGTTATAGTCGTAAACTACAAAAATTAGACTACAATTTAAGCTCAAAATAGCATCAAAATAAGAAGCCACTATAAAAATACAATCCTTATAAAAATGCTAAAAAAAATGATTTATTTTCATGTTTCTTGTATGGGGTTCCTTCTTGGGATTTGATTTATTGTTCATTGTACAATTTTAAACGATAAATTTTATAATAACACGTATTCTGTGAAAAATTCAACTGGCTACTTATAACGGTTAAAAAGTTATAGCCCTGTAAACTTACTTTTTCATATAAGGGCGCGTACCGCTGTTAAGCGATGACGTCACCCCAGCAAGATGGCCCCCGCGCGCTTTAATATTATTGACCCAAGTTTTAAACGTTCATAGAATCAAAACTACTGAGTCTTTTTGAATAAAATAAAAAGTAGTATGTTTGTTTATTTATAAACTTTACTGATACAAGTTTTAAGCGATTTGGCGTACCTACTGACGTTCTTCATTGAATTGACTGTAATTCTTATGATGAAATTAATATATTAATGAGACCATTTCTCTTTTGAGTTATTTGTGATGAATGTTTATAAATTGTGTGGTGAGGTTTTCCAAGAGGTTCAAAACGACGGCATCAACGTTTCTTGTAGAAACTCACGATATACTTCCAAGTATGCAGTCCGCCTTTACAACAAATTTAATGTGATTGTGTTAACTAAATCTAGTCTAAAAATAAGAGTCATTTAGGAAGTGTTGTATTAATTCAGGTCTAGGTAATAAGCAATCGTTGAATGCTTATAATACTCAGAAATAATAAATTATATCGTATTGCGATTGTTTGTTTACATTATGTTTGAATGACGTCCGTTTATAATGAATTTAAAACAGATCACAGATAATAAAAAATCGTCTTTGCGCCATAGACTTTTTTTATTTATACAGGTTTAAACACATTACCCTTCTTAAGGTTTCGGCGTAGTCGGGTAAAACAAAAAATTTACAACCCTAATTCATTTTCATTTTTGTATGAACGAGTCACGAAATTGATTCACAAATTCGCCAACAAATTCGCCCTCTAAAGTTGAATCCTACGTCAAAAAGGACTTATAAAAATACAATCCTTATAAAAATGCTAAAAAAATTGATTTATTTTCATGTTTCTTGTATGGGGATCCTTCTTGGGATTTGATTTATTGTTCATTGTACAATTTTAAACGATAGATTTTATAATAACACGTATTCTGTGAAAAATTCAACTGGCTACTTATAACGGTTAAAAAGTTATAGCCCTGTAAACTTACTTTTTCATATAAGGGCGCGTACCGCTGTTAAGCGATGACGTCACCCCAGCAAGATGGCCCCCGCGCGCTTTAATATTATTGACCCAAATTTTAAACGTTCATAGAATCAAAACTACTGAGTCTTTTTGAATAAAATAAAAAGTAGTATGTTTGTTTATTTATAAACTTTACTGATACAAGTTTTAAGCGATTTGGCGTACCTACTGACGTTCTTCATTGAATTGACTGTAATTCTTATGATGAAATTAATATATTAATGAGACCATTTCTCTTTTGAGATATTTGTGATGAATGTTTATAAATTGTGTGGTGAGGTTTTCCAAGAGGTTCAAAACGACGGCATCAATGTTTCTTGTAGAAACTCACGATATACTTCCAAGTATGCAGTCCGCCTTTACAACAAATTTAATGTGATTGTGTTAACTAAATCTAGTCTAAAAATAAGAGTCATTTAGGAAGTGTTGTATTAATTCAGGTCTAGGTAATAAGCAATCGTTGAATGCTTATAATACTCAGAAATAATAAATTATATCGTATTGCGATTGTTTGTTTACATTATGTTTGAATGACGTCCGTTTATAATGTTTTTTTTTTTTAATTTTTATGGCCTTGATTCTAAGTCCTTTAAGCCATCGTTTATAATGACTTTAAAACAGATCACAGATAATAAAAAATCGTCTTTGCGCCTTAGACTTTTTTTATTTATACAGGTTTAAACACATTACCCTTCTTAAGGTTTCGGCGTAGTCGCGTAAAACAAAAAATTTACAACCCTAATTCATTTTCATTTTTGTATGAACGAGTCACGAAATTGATTCACAAATTCGCCAACAAATTCGCCCTCTAAAGTTGAATCCTACGTCAAAAAGGACTTATAATTGTATACAATTAGGTCATAGTTATTGTATATTATAGAGTTTAAGGACCTGATGATAAAGTCGACAGTGCCAAAGTTATTAGCGTTCAGACAAAAGTAGGCAATGTTGTAAAAAAGTTTTTTTTGGCTTATCATTTTTAGAGGTATTTTCACTAATAAATAAACGTATTTTTGTAGTAGATTCTTAACAGACATCAAGAATAGTATGCAAAGGTGTAAGTAGTACAGACTAGTTATTTAAAAAGTTATGATAAACGTGAATAAAGAGAAATAATTGCAAAAAGCGGGCAAAGTTGTATGGTTTTACACTACTCGTCGCTAGATGGCAGCTAAGTGAACCAGTAAGCGCTACTTTACACGTTCTGCAACTGAACTACGATAGAAAAAAAAAACGATCTTTCAGAGTTTTTCAACCTTGAAAACTTAACATAAAGCTTAATTTTGTGCTATTATCAAAACTATTTTACGGCGTTTTTAGTTCGTAAGTAAACTATAACCAATTATTAGGAAGTTGTTTTTAATGTAGTAGTTAATAGAGCGTAAGCATGGGACGCACACATGTTCAAAGGTGGCGACACCGGGTCTTGTACGAATTTGCGCTCATGACATGACAATATCTGAAATATCTCCCTTGTTTCTGTGATCCGAGGGCCCTGCCAAGATGCATTTCGCTAAAAAAACGCTATTGCTTTTCGCTATTGGTTTAAAAAGGAATCGAATAGAAACGATAGTTAGCGTAATGCATCTTGGCAGGGCCCTAGGTTTTTACCAAAGAACAAGGACTAAAGGCATAGAAACCGTACTAATAAGCAGATACATTATGGTTCACTTCTTTTTACTTATGGTTTTCATAGTGAGTTGGAAAGAGATGAATCTATAGCTGTTCTTTCGTTATTTGGTACATCGTCACAAGTAAGGTGTGATTTGGACCTATAAGCACCTATAGTATTTGGAAATCTAGAAAAAGAAAGACAAATCCTTCCTATAGGAAGGACAAAGAAGTCCCTGTGTAAAACCTTGTGACAATGACAGTTAAAGAAGAAAAAGCAGCCTACTTTTTGTTTCGTTTTTTCTCATGTAATACGTAATCTAAAAAGTAGAGAAAGATAGCTGACGCAAAGTACGTCTTATAGTCCGGTTTCTAAGCTTTATGGCCTTATTCTTAGGTTTTTACAATCAATGGTGCTGACAAAGTACTTCATTTTAACATATTAGGTACGGGTGCTTTTATCTGGATTGTTTTATGGTTGCCGGGAGTTGCCAGAGGGGGGTGGGTCAAGAAGAAGACCACAACCTCTGTGTAGCTTAGACGACTGTCTCCAAATATCTGAGGGCTCAGACAAGATGCACTACGCTAACTAACGTTTCTATTCGATTCATTTTTAAACCAATCGCGTCACTGGTAGACCACGTGACTTTTCGTATCACGTCATCTTCCAGTGACGCGATTGGTTTAAAAGCGACTCGAATAGAAACGTTAGTTAGCGTAGTGCATCTTGTCTGAGCCCTCTGTACCCTTACCATGAGTTACAATTAACGTTCTAGCGAGTGGACGGTCTGTCTCACGCAGACCTCGTAAGTATTCTTATAGAGTGCGAAGGACAGAGTATTCGACTCGCTAGCGAGTAAGGTTATTGTAACTCATGGTAAGGGTACTGAGCAAAGTTGTACCAAAATGATTATAAACAATAAAGTTATGTGAAATAACTATATGAAAAGCAAGCTTTAAAAACCCGACTGCATTATTTATACTGTCGTCGATGTACCTACATATGTTAATAATTGTCATTTTGCCATTGTTGTTATTTCAATTTTAACAGTTTAGGTATCCTATGTCACCCGTGATGACGTAAGGATTCTAACGATACCTCACACATCCAAATCGGTCAAGGGATTTAGAAGTTATAGTGGAATAAAGAAACTCACATACATACATACATAGACACAAACATGAACCCTGAATACATAACACTCCTTTTTTGGGGCAGTCGTGTAAAAATGCCATCTCCCCGCAACCATACGGATTCGGCATTTTGAAATTTAAATTGGTCGCATAAGGGTGCGGCTCCACTGAGGCGGAGACGAGCGGAGCGGAGCTGTGCCAATATTAACCAATAGAATATAAACTAACGTGCGCAAAGCGCGCTCGACGTGACCGTATGCACCTTCTATTGGTTAATACTGGCACAGCTCCGCTCTGCTCCTCTCGTCTCCGCCTCAGTGGAGCCGCACCCTAATATTATGTCCGGCATTACCATGTTTGTTCATCTTTGATTTTAAACGTCACTCTCATGTCATGTCGTATGTCTTGCGAGTGCGATACGTTCTAGGTACCTAGTTGTCCAGCCCCGGATCTACATTTTTTCGAACCAGGTCTGAACTTGACAGTGACGCCCCCTTTCCACCAGGTCCAGGGTTATGAAACAAGTTTTTTCTTTAAACATATGCAGTTGCCCCCCCTAGATCCGGGGCTGTAGTAGTCCCAGAATCTTTTATTGTTTTGAGTTGTTCAGTTTTATTTTCTGTTAAAGCTTGTTATTGTTCTTATTGTAATAATACATTATATACATTATCTTCTGAAGAAAAAGGACACATGCTTCTTTGTCTAATGCTAAAAAAAAACGAAATACCTATAGTAGTTTTCTTTGAATAAATTGTTTTTCTTCTTCTTTTTAGTAGGTTTTTAGAGATTACCTGGTACCTACAAATAAATAAATATTAATGTAAATAGATAAAGATTTTTTCGTCATGGGCGAGCTTGAATCCCTCGCTGCACTCCGGACTCCGGTTTTAATTCCCTCGCTTCGCGCAGGAATTAACTCGTAACACCCTCCCTACGCTCGGGAGTTAAATCTGCAGTCCCTCATTTGCTCTGGATTCAATATCGCGCCTGTTACATAAAACAGTGCTTTGTCCCCGCGGTGCATAATCTACTATTTAATTCTTTGATATTACAGCAGCAGAATGTTGCATCTACTTTGACGTTTCATGTTATGCACACCTTGAATATTCGAATCACCAATACACAAAAGGTTAAAGAAATCTAACTTTAACCAACTACAAATAAGGGCGATGTTGACCGCATTTTAAAGTATGAAAGTTGGTGCGCAGCGTTAACCGCCATTTTAAATAAAAATGGCGGATTTGACATTAAATAAACAGTGCAGTTTCAACCTTACTCCGTACTGACAAGGTTGCTTATGTTTTTCTTTAAGAAGGGGTAGTTTAGTACGCATGCGTCACCCGGGCCGGTTGCTAGCTATGCGCTCCCGGCTAGAAGCACAGTAGGGATGGGACAACACTGACTAAGGATGCCACTTGAATATGTAAAACTTTATGCCCACAACGCTGAGTTGGAAACATTTCGCGACAATAGGCGCAAAGACAAGAGTGTCTAAGTCAGTATTTTGTTTTTTCCTGTTTGTTTGTCTGTCACGAATATTTATTTTCTTTCTTTCCTTGTTTCTGAAAATCATTTTTTACTACTAATATTATAAACGTGAAAGTTCACGGGATTTACTGCCACACTCAGAGACGTCAATTTAATTTAGTCTCTGAGTGCGGCAGTTAGATGAATTTCATATGATGATGGTTTTAACATCCGATGCAAAAAGGGGGCTGTTGAAGGTAAGATTTTTTTTCTACAATGGAGAAGGCGCGCACACAGGCCACCTGGTAAGTGGAAAGTATGCCTATAGAAATTTGCATTCTCACGACTACAATCTAAAGACTGCAATCACTGATAGAAATACACATACTTAGATAACGCAAATGCATCTACTTCGCGTGTCCGAACCCCGACCAAGCGTCGGGGTTGGCCGTCGCTACTGACGTTCCGCGCGCGCCTGTTGTTGCAGCCGGTCGGTCGTGAAAATTAAGAAAATGCCTCGTTGCGTGTACGTCTTAGCTAGATTTGGTGAAAATCGACTGGGCCGTTTAAGTGTCATTAAATTTCATAAATATACAAGTCTAAAAGACGGCCACAACTTCGTACGCATAACTAAGTACTACTGCTGTTTCCTACCGTTGGGGGGTCGCTTAAGAAAAAATAGGTTACCCAAGTACTATTCCCTCCCCATTTCAAGTCTTCTTCAGCGGTTTGAGTGTATCGATCTGGGGACTGTTTTATAAAGCTACAAATTACAATTTACAGGTTACAAGTTTCCATTTGACACAACCTCGACCAATGACGACCACCTATTTGAGCAGTGTTGCCAGTTTAGACCTGTAAAATTGTAACTTGTAGCTTTATAAAACGTGCCCCAGCCATTTGAGCAGTGTTGCCAGTTTAGACCTGTAAAATTGTTACTTGTAGCTTTATAAAGCGTAGCTATTTTTTTGTCGCGTTTTTCTCATTCGTGATTATTTAGTATACACGGTCGCATTTTCCTCCAGTTAAGAGGAATGTGAGGATAAAAATGTCCATACAAAATGCGATAACGTTTTCCTTCCCTTAAACCTAGTCGGATTTTATCGATTTTTAATATGTTGTAGATATTATGAAAAACTAGGTCTGTACGTTTTCATTTCCAAGAGAATATTTCTCGGAAAGAACCAAGAAAATAAAAATCGGAAATGTACAAACTTAGTTTTTCATAACAACTACAAACTATTCAAAAATCGTAAAAACCGGACTTGATTTAGGGGGTGAGAAACGTTATCGCCCGGAGCTAAATTTGTATGGTAATTTTTTGACATCTACGCGATTTAAGCGACGATTTCACCTTTCACAATCCTCTTAAAAATATCCCCAGCTATAAATTTCTCTTAATCACATGTTTTCTTATTGTTATTACAATGGAACAGGTAGGTAGATTTAGGTTATGCTAGTTTTGCAGCAGGCCCGAAGGGCCAAACCTCCCCGAAATAGGAGCTCCATCGTGACTGACTGAGCTCCCTCGACTCTGTACATTTAATATTTGTAATAGGCATTAGGTGAAGTAAGATATTCTATAAATATTTAATCGAAAGCGTAAAATAAAAACCGAACGACAAAAAAAAAACAGTAGGTACAGCAATAAACTAAACGCACACAAAACTTAGAAGCTTTTGATGATCGTATAGTTTTTGGCTGTGCAGTTTAGTTTTTTTTGATGCGCGTTTAAATATCCCCCCAAAACATGACATGAGTGTCGGTAATTCAAGGTTTTGTAACAATTGAAGCAAAGCATGATCCAAAACCTCAATACTCATCCTCACATCACAAATCTACTTCCCATCCGCAAGAGACACTGCACAGCCCTACAGCCGCGATCTCCGTTGTTTTCGTCAGTACGCAACCGGCAGAATGCGGGATGTCGCGCGACGTTGAATTGTTGCCGCTTAAATCGGCACTCACGAGTCGCGAAGAAAATAACCAACAAGGCCCTCAGCATGACTATACGCTGCTATCAAAACGCACCCCGGCGAGCAAGCGGTACTGTTTCATATAAATTATGAGTTATTATGAGTGCCTAAGGAGCAGAACATCACTATTAGTCTTAGCTCTTAAGCGTTTTTGAGTAGTTGTTCCGAGGCAATGTGGATACTCGTATTTAACAAGTGATTTCTTTTCGAAAAAAAAAACTTTGAGGCGTTTTTAAACATTTAAAAACCATGCCGCGAGCGGACCTGCTAGAGGTGTTCTTTTTATAGTGGTGATTATTATTTATATATTTAATATTTGAGTAGCTTAGTTTTATTTTAATTTAGATACGTTTAGTTTTTATTTTTAATTGTATTATTAGTACCTAATATTAAAAATAAAAATAAATGTTTTTGAGGCACGTTGAAATTTGAACATACTGCTCTGTTTAAAAAAACACCACATTAAAAAATCATAACTCGGTTTAGCCCCCATACTCTTGAACCAGGTTAACTTCTATTTTTTTAAATATCATTAAAGAAGTAGGTACTGTACAAAATTTCCACAGTGCCTCAAACACCTACTCAAAAATGCTTTACAGCTCTCCTATACAGTGTTTGACATCCATACGAACATATATTTTGACAACAGTTAATATGCATCCTAATTAACATAAAAAACTAACTAATTCGCCACGCAATGTATATAAAATAGCTCAATTATCTCTCAATTAACTTGCAGTTAACTTAGACTTAATGTTACACATTGCAGCTCGATGGACCTTTTAAAAATAAATTACACTAAATTTATTGGAGCTATTAACTTAATTCCTTCTTTAAACGGTTCACAGCACTTAAAGCTATCGTTACTTAAAATTTATGTTCTTATGGGTGTCACACACTGTATACAGGGTGTAACATTTAAATCGGTCAGCATGGGAAAGTCTGAAACTATAAGACATACGAAGATCTGTTCTTAGGAAACATGTCGTCCTTTTTAGTAAAAAAAACTTTTACTCAGCTCGCGAATCCGGACGTTTTGAAAAATAAAACTAACACTATTACTTAAGCAGTAAACAATTCATTTTATTAATTTTAGACATTGTTTCATAGTATCATTTAGGACCTACACAATCGATATCTAAATAGAAATAGTGTTCGATCCCGACCGGGTGCGATTCTCGAGCTAAGGGCCTGAGGGCTCAGACAAGATGCACTACGCTAACTAACGTTTCTATTCGATTCGTTTTTAAACCAATCGCGTCACCGGTAGACCACGTGACTTTTCGTATAACGTCATCTTCCAGTGACGCGATTGGTTTAAAAACGAATCGAATAGAAACGTTAGTTAGCGTAGTGCATCTTGTCTGAGCCCTCTGGACACATGTCCACGGCACGGCGCGTCGTTAACGTGAATCGGCGCCGCAGAAAGGCACGTTGCCGCGTCGTGCAAATACACGGTGCCGTGTGACAACGGCTTCAACTATTTTAAACTCTACGCGCAGGACATTGGGCTTAATATTGCACTTTATAATGAATGATGGCACCGTGTGTTTGCACGACGCGGCAACGTGCCTTTCTTTCTACGGCGCCGCGCCATTTCACTATAACGACGCCGTGCCGTGGACATGTGCCCAGGCCCTAAATACAATTTTATTTTTAAATGTATTAATCAATCACCACCTCCTTTTTGTACTGCTTTTACTCCGGTTATTTCCAAACGGAACAACCTAAACAAAGCGACCTTTTTTAAAGAAAGCTTGTTCAATCCGGATGTTCCTTAACTATGTTTCATGAGAATTAATTTTGCCGTTAAAAAGAATATCAATTCCAAAAGAATGGATTGCCATTCCATTATATCGGGGTTTTTTTCTACAAACATTCGTACCTTCACGCCTTCATTCCCAGAGTGGGGTAGGCAGAGCTACAGAATTACCAACAACTCTAAATATTTGTTGATAATTCCGCAACCACATTTTGCACAATTAGGCTGAGATGTTTACCAGTGTATTAGTGACGGATTGCAAGCCCATCGCCTTACAGTACTACAAGCCTTTATTCCCTTAGTCGCCTCTTAAGACATCCACGGGAAGACATGGAGTGGCACTATTCTATCCCGCGACACGGGATTTCAATATAGTTATTCAAGTTCGGGGTTGATTGTAAAGGTTCTTCGCATGCGATTTTTTTTCTTTCTCGAAAATCGATCCCACTGGAGATCTGTTCCATTTGGCAAAAGCATATTGCCTTTGAAATGTTATCGTGCAATATATAAATTTCTACATCCAGAAATTTGCTGGATTACGTGTGAACGCGACTTATACGCCACACGACACTTGCCAACTTGAAGTATTACAGTGGTGCAAGTGGAATTTTGTTAATACCTGACTTTTGGGGTAACACCAAATAGTTATATCATCTATTCCATGAAGTTATAGACAAAGATTGAGGCCACACTCTCTAGACCAAAGTGAAGCCTCTTGAATGTACTTTTTCATCATTCTATCTCAAACACTTAGGGCCCCCTCCTCTCTTTCTAACTAGGGTAGTTAGATAGAGAGGAGGGGAGCTACGTGTTTGAGATAGAATGACTTCAAGGACGCTTCATTCAGCTTCAGAGAGTGTTGCCTCCACTGTTATCCATAACTTCATGATCTATTCTGTCTTAGTATACCTGTAGCCTGAATATTTGTGTTTTTATTTGGTGTAAACCAACTTAAATTATAAACATTACAATCGTATTGTTCTAAATAGGCTGCCATTACTGTCAAGTAAAAGTTATATGGATTTACCTAGCAGCCCTAGATCTCTTTAAATTGCATAATGCCGTAATACAAATTGAACATTGCGGCAGTTGTGGGCCGGAGCCAGCACATTTTGCGAATACCCCCCCTCCCCACCCCAAACTTAACCTTTGCTGCGCAAAATGAGGCCAATGCCACCCCTCGACCTTGGAGAAATTCGCGGAAAATGTGCACGAGGATCTACAGGGTGCTGGAAAAATATTCGTTACTCCGTGGTCCGGCTGTAGTAATTGTAACAACATGTATAGTCAAAATATTTGGTTTATTAATTAAGGGATATATGGAAATTTCGATAGGTAATATAAAAAACTCTACTCATATTTTTATTTGTTTAAACCTATCTTTATAGATTGTACCAAATGTTACCAGTGCACCAAAAATCACTTCGCTTAAAATACATATAAATCATTTACTGTCATTAGGTACAAATGGAAAATCGTCCACGTGAAATAAACATTCTGAAGTTTGGTCAAAAGTAATAGTATCCGAAGTGAATAAAATAATTGTAATTGTGCTGAAAAGTATTTATAACCAAATTTATTTTCGTTGTAAATTAATTAAGGCATTTTTCTAATTTGACAAATAATTTTAAGTGGACGATTTTCCATTTTTAAGTAATTACAGTAAATCATATAAATGAGTCTCGTATTTATGTAACCAATGCCTTATTGCTTATATTATATATTATATTAAATTATCAGTGTGGTTTTTTTATGAAGTCCAAATTTATTACTGAATTAGTATAGCCTGGCCAAACAGTCGAGAAATTAAATGAGGGCGCCACTTTCTACGTAACTGTCACATTTTTGACGTAAAATGCGTAAACATGGCAACAATTTTGTATGGAATTTTTTTAGTTGCAGCTGTCACCACTGGCTCGACTTTTTGGCCAGGCTATAGATTGTTAACCGAGGGATGAGAGTCACCTATACAGGATGTCCCAGAAACCGACGTCAATCTGCCTAGGGTTGAGAGAGCGGCTAAAAAGCTATCTATTTAACCCTTATGTATGTTCAGCGACTTTTGCTAGTTTCGGAGATATTGATCATTTTAATCTGATTTTTGTAATTTTCCCTTATGTCCATGTCACGAAAAATCATGAATTTCAGTTTTATTTCATAAGTTTTTTAGTGGTATCGTACATAATTAGAATCATTACGAATCAGCGAAGTTTTTAAACCTATTTGCTGGTTTTTTTTATCAGTATTTTTTTTCAAGTAATCACCTAAAGTTGATTTTTCCATACAATGTGAAAAACAAACACTATGACACGTAGTATGGAGAAACAAACTTTAGGAGACTACTCAAAAAAAAACTGAAAAAAAACGGGCTAATAGGTTTAAAAACTTCGCTGATTCGTAATGATTCTAATTATGTAAGATACCACTGAAAAACTTATAAATAAAACTGAAATATAATGATTTTTCGTCCCATGGACATAAGGGAAATTTACTAAAATTCAGATTAAAATGATCAATATCTCCGAAACTAGTAAAAATCGCTGAACATACATAGGGGTCAAATCGATAGCTTTTTAGCTGCTCTATCAGCCCTAGGCGGGGTGACATCGGTTTATAGGACACCCTGTATACGTAGTGCCAACACTGGCAAGATGTTTTGCTCCGAAAAAAAACCGAGTTTAGCTGTTTTAATTTATGTTTATTACGCAGGCTGCAAACGCGCAGTACGACGCCGGCGCCTGCGCCCATGGTAACGCTGTTGTGTGGTGCGCCAGCGCCATCGCGCAAGCGCGAGGAGCTCGCCACCATGGCCAACTTGAGGAAAAAAGTGGCGCCCGCACTGCTGCGCTCGGACAGGTAAGTAATGCTAATTTATCCGACAACAGTACACGATTTGGACTTTGACACTCGGTAATTCTCGACATTCATCGGGAAAGATCGGAAGTGCAAATGACACGAGACACATTGCTGCATATTCATAAAATCATAGAGTGCGCTTTACAGTCTAAAACAGTAATGTAGATCACCTCAACGTCATTTTTTACAACAGACCTATGAATTACACAGATGTGGCTTGATTTAATTAAAACATCGCATTACTAAAAACACATTATTAAATTAGTAAATGTAAATTACAGATGATTAATTCGAAGCAAATTCTTTGATTTTAAACGCCATCACATAATGTTTTAAAAAGTTGATTGTACTTACCTAGTCTATTTGAATATTTAGAATGTTAATGAAGCTTCTATACTTAGGTTGATGTTTTATTATTTTTATTTATTATACTAAATAGATTTCAATATGTTATGTGAGTGAATTCTAGGATTTTATATACCCTTTGTGAAAACACGAACCTTAACGATTAAAACCGAGACGTCCCGAGTGTCAAAGTGGAAATAATCGTACTTACTGTATTTACCATCAGTTACAATAACCGTACTCGGTCGTAGCTCCAAAACGATACGTTATTGCAAAAGCTAGTAAATAAAGAAATAAAATATCAAGGGACGATCTCACACAAATAATTGGGCTAGGCCCAAAGTATAGGCTAAACAACGATATATATAGTGAAATAAATACTTAAATACATAGAAAACATCCAAGACTCAGAAACAATCATGCTCATCACACAAATATTTGCCCATACCGGAAATCGAATCCGGGACCGCTAGTTTCGTAGGCACTACCAACTGAGCTATCGCGTGGTCAAAAGTAGGGGAAGATGGGGTGGCTTCGTACAAAGGGAGCATTCGTACAGTGGTCATATCTCGACTAGCCAACATGCTGAAGCGTTCATGTTTGTATGCGTGACTGCCGCTCATATGCATAGGCTACCCTCAAAAAGCGATGGCAGTGCGGCAGCAGATTTCGCCAGAAATAATGTGTTTTCGCGATCCGAAAGTAATTTTTTGTTCTCCTTTGAATTCTGTCTCAAATAATTCAAATTAGAATAATATTTTTATGTATTTTGTAATTAGATGCTTGAGATTAATACATAAACAATGGTTTTAGGATTACCTTAACAGTTTTTATTTCGAATCGTTTTGGTTGGGGTACTTTCGTACAATCAAAATGTATGTAATTTTATACAGTACGAATGCACCCCATGAAAGTTAAAAAATAATAATATCAAGAATAATTATAATCACAAAACCAGGTCAGTTAGATATGCCTAAAAGGTGACTGAAACAGGAGAAATAGCTGAAAGTCCAATGAATCCTGGGAAAAAACGAATAGTGTACGAAGCCACCCCACGTATGGGGTGCATTCGTACGTTTCCCACTTTTTGGGAAAACCATTATATTTTGGCACAGTTGCTTTGTATCCAAACTGAAATACACAATGGTTATAGCCAAATAAGTGGAAGATGAAGTAACATTCATCTCATTTAAAAATAGCTATTAGTTTTTTTTTTACAAAATATACATACATGTTTTTCACATACATACATAAACTCACGCCTTTATTCCCAGTTTGGGGTAGGCAGAGCTACAGAATTGCCAACAACTCTAAAAGCTTGTTGATAATTCTGTAACAACATTTTGCATAATCAGGCTAAGATGTTTACCAGCGTATTAGTGACAGGTGGCAAGCCCATCGCCTAACAGTACTACAAGCCTTTATTCCCTTAGTCGTCTCTTACGACATCCACGGGAAGACTTTAAAATGTTTACTTTATTCAGTGTGCTATTACTTCAAACGAGCCGGTACATGCAAGTTGTTTCAACCTTTTACTGGCCGGAAATATGCTAATTCTGTTTCGTGCGTGCACATTGATGAGAGCCCCGACCCCCTTCCACCCCATAATGGGGGAATCACACAAAAGACTTCTATTTATAGACTAACTTACGTAAGCTGTTGCGGCTTTCTTGTCTATTGCAAGGCTTCCGACAAGCTTCAGATAGCAAACACAAGATATTGTCGAGCTACTTTGTTGTGGATCGACAATATCTTGTGCATCTGGGATGTTGCTGCCCTCTGTCCTTTACAGCATTTATCACGGGAATATTTTATTCGGATTATTTAATACCAGCCACTACATAAAGCTTGTGGTGTTAGGCGATGGGCTTGCAACCTGTCACTAATACACTGGTAAACATCTTTATCTACACACATATCATAAGTCCTCTATTATGCGTTCAAAACCCGTAGGCAATGACCAGCATTACCTGTGGTAGTAGGTGACAGCGATGACAGCTGTTAATTTTGGAAGATGTTCCAAATTTGAATCTTACCTTACAATATTCGATAACGTAATTTCAAAATTACGTTACGGCTGTCATCGCTATCACCTACTACCACAGGTAAGGTAATGCTGGTCATTTGCCTTTCGGCTTCTGAACCCATCGAGTAGGTACTTATAATATGTGTGTAGATAAAGTATTGTATGAGACTCTGCGTAATTAGCATTACGCAACCGTCACGTAAACTACTATAGCCTAATTGTGCAAAATGTGGTTACAGAATTAACAACAAGTTTTTAGAGTTGTAGGTAATTCTCTAGCTCTGCCTACCCCCCACTCCACTCTGGGAACTAAGACGTGAGTTTATGTACAGTCGAGTTCATAATAGTTATTTATGTAACTGGTGCATAATGAAATGGTGCGGTTTACGGCTCGCCTTACGGTTCGTGTCATAATAAGTTTGTTGTTGTTGTTTTAATGCCTAAATATGAGTACGTTTTCTTTTTCGTAAGTTTTCTTCAAAATGTGAGAAACCTGTATCTTAATGTTCACATTAAAGTATAGGCCACGGATACTTTAAAGTGAACATTAAGTAAGATGCATACAGCGATAACTGATATTTTAATGACATATAATATTTTTATGTTATTATTAAAGTATACCCACAGATACAGGTTACTTAAGAGGCCACCTATGCTAAAGTATGGAGTGTTCCGCGATCTGGATCTCAATAACCATAACGCCTTTGTATCTGTTGTTTGGATATATTAAACATTATCATACTTGCTTGAGACTGTCAAACGTAAAAACACGATTAGAAATAAAATCCTCAATACTTTTATTTTTCAAACGTGACACCTTTTTTGCATGTTTTTGGTTGAATCTTCGAAACCCTATAATCTTTAACGATGATTTTCGATTCAATAGTTGAGGATATGTAACTTCTTAATCCTGGTAAACCATTTTTTCAATAAATGTTGTAGTTTTAATGTAAACAGCAATTAATTGAATTTAACGCTGCCGTCAAGGCGCGAGCGAACTATCTCCATCTCACATGCTTCGCGCGGAAGCACATAAAGCAATCCCTTTTTATTCTTGTGGGGGCATGGTACCATAGGTGGCCTCTTAATATAGGGCATTTGCTTATCGTTTCTGAACATCGAAGTGACTGTATGTATGTATGTACGAAGCCCTAAAAACGACTGACGGCTGAGTTTCTTGCGGCGTTTCTTCTCAGCAGTGGTCTCTTGGGAAGAGCTCGTAGATTTTTGACGTGTAAAAGTGCCCGTCTTCCGTTATACCAAAGAAAGCACTAACTGCATAGTAATAGAATAAGCATTTTGAACTTAATGTGGTTACTAATATAGTCTAGAATACTTCGACTACTACAGTTACCCGGCTTCTTTGGCAGCCGTGCGACCTACTTCCTGAATAAGCATCTTTTATCTTTATTACCTATAACATAAGACCTTTTTTTGTTTGTTACAGACGTACCTCGAGACACACCAACGAACCATCGGAAAACGAAATCGAACCGTTGGACAATAGACCGAAACTACTGCAAAAGGTACGTACAGACAGCGACTTGAATAGGGGATGTTTAATGACTCTTTCACAACTTCAATAAAAGCTGATTAAAGCTGCGACCACACCGCTGCTTAAAATACGGTGACGGTACGGAATCGCAGTGACGCGTCGTATTAGTACCGTATTTGACGCATGCTCCACACACCGCTGCCTAAAATACGGCGACGGTACGGAAACGCAGTGACGCGTCGTATCCGTACCGTTTTTGACGCACGCTCCCCACACCGCTTCTTAACGGTGCGTATATTACGGTGCGTCAAAAACGGCGCCATGTTGTTACAATGACCCCGTCTTTTGTTTACGCAACGACACCGTATTTTAAGCAGCGGTGTGGAGGGCATGCGTCAAAAACGGTACGGATACGACGCGTCACTGCGATTCCGTACCGTCACCGTTATTTAAGCAGCGTTGTGGAGAGCATGCGATAAAAACGGTACGGATACGATGCGTCACTGCGATTCCGTACCGTCACCGTTTTTTAATTGGTGTGGGCGTAACTTAATGTAACAAACAGTTGAGAAAAATAATTTTTGAACAGCTTTAAAAATAACCAAGATATAAGCCAACAAAGATTTGTTCCTATCTCATTCTACAAAACAGAATTTAACATGGAGTTTATATGGCCGACGTGTAACATGACGTCACACATGGCGGTATTTCCTGGCCGATTTTAATTTTAATTTCAATCTTTTTTTTAATATTTTAAGCCGTGCATCCAACAAAAGCGTTTATATGTTTAAATAAAGTACCAGGAGGGGCAGAGGTAATTAGGGGTGCGTAGCGCAACTTAGATTGCACTCCTAGTATTTTACGTTGTAATTTATGTTTTAATTTTTTTTATGAATTATATGTTTGAGACAAGCACTATACATACCTCGCCGTGAAAAGAGGTTGCCAGCCTCGTAACTATCCGATATTAACTCGGCCGGCAACCCCCTACTTCCCGGCCTCTGTAGTAATGTACTATTAAAGTTTAAATATTACGTTAAGGATCTCTAATAGACTCTCTATACTACTCGGAAAAACAATATCGTATTTGACGTCAATATATTGATTCCAACTCGGCCGCCGCTGCCAAGAAAATAAGAGCTTTAAAAATAAATGTAAAAAAAAAACCGGCCTTCAAAAAGCAAAAAATAACTTCTTTAAAATGGTAGGTAAATAGGTCAGTCCAACTGAAGTCTGCTTTTGGTTAAAATATTGTTGGACGCCGACTTCAGTTGGACTGACCTATTTACCTACCATTTTAAAGAAGTTATTTTTTGCTTTTTGAAGGCGGGTTTTTGTTTTTTTAAACATTTATTTTATTTTGTACTTTTTAGTGATCCTATTTATGCTGTTACGTAGCTCCACTTCTAAATATTAATGAGAAACTATAGAACATTTCAAGCTCGCCGCAGACAACGCCGCGGGAATGTCATAGTCATATTTAAACCTAAATGTGCTTCGTCATAGTCGCTCAACTACCTTTATCGAAATATCTTATCGCCACCCTTGAAATAGGTACCGTTAAGGAGTTCCGGTGGCCATCTGTGGTCTTCATCATCAGTTCCACTTCACCATATAGTACTTTTCAAAAGCAAATGCATGAGTTACAGTGAAAAATACCAAAATCGCTATAGGTGTGCCTATAATATTTGAGGAGTTCTCTTGATTTCTCCATGATCCCATCATCAGATCCCGACGTGGTGACAATGGGACCAACTAGAAAGTATAACCATTCGAAAAAAAAATCAAATCGGTCCAGCGGTCTTCGAGTAATCGGGGAACATACATTAAAAAAAAAAAAACCCGACGAATTGAGAACCTCCTCCTTTTTTTGAAGTCGGTTAAAAAACGTTGACAATACACATATCAAACAATAATAGCCTAAGCAACGATGACAACTCAGTGGAAAAAACTCGTGTATAAGGGAATTTTGGCATAGTTGTGGGAAATTGTGTTTTAAACCACATACTAAAAGTACTGATGGGTGGGGGTGGAGCTAACGGGTGGAGGGGGGTGTAAAGGTCCCTTTTTTTAGTTTTTCGTAAATAACTCGTAAACGGTGGCCCATAGCGAAAAAAAATCCTCTACATAATTAATCTACATAAAATTCTCTACAAAAAAGATTCAATACACTTTTTTGCTGGGATCAATATTGAACGAGATATAGAAGCAAAAATTATTCCCGAAATGCCATAGTCGGGTTTGCATAGTAAGACCCTTACATCAAATCGGCTCGGGTTTTTTTATTTAGTACCTCTTATAGTGAAGAATATTTAAGGTCACAGCACACATATCAACTCGGAAAGGGATCGTCACCCTATCAACTCAAAGTGAAACATTGAAAAGGGAACTTTGACCTGTGTTAATACGATACATTTTTCAGTGGACGACTGCTAGCTCGTGCCGAGGTGAGGCGTTGCCGTTCCGATGCCGATAAGTGTGCGTTGCAGTAGGGAGTTTCATACAAATGATACTGAACGGCTCGAGTTGATAGGGTGACGATCCCTTTCCGAGTTGATATGTGTGCTGTGACCTTTATGCTGAGTATCAACATCTTAATTGTGACAGTTCTCGACGGCTATAACATGTCAAAGACGGTTTTGCAGAGTGGAATAAACGCGCTCGTTACCGCCAAAAGCTTTACCGAGGAAATATAACTAGATCTGATGGATCGAGTTCCGGTGCAACCCGGAAGTGGGTCACGATCTTGACCCAGTAAGACCCTTTGCGGAAGTGCTTCGCGAACATTCTCTAAGCCGTTTACTGGGTCCCGTAAAATATTAGCATCGAAAATAATAAAAATAATTGTTTTAATAGCGGTTTTTTGTTTTTTAAAACATTCGTTGAAGTGATTGTATGATTGTGCTTCTTAACGTATTATATACATATTTTATTCTATTAGGCATGGTCATAATAGTTTTCAAGTTTGTTTCTGTTGGCTAAATATGCAAGAATTTGTATCACTTCGTAAAGTGTCACTTTACGAAAAACTAACAACAGCGAAACAAATTTTTCAGAAACTTTGTAACATATTTGTTCAATATTGTAATTTTGTATAGAACGTCGTTTTTGATAACTTCTTTACGGAGGGTAAACCATTTCGTTACGTAACGCGCGTTACTAGACAGCCTGTCCGGCTTCCCTTTCTCTCACGCATAGCTGTAAAACTAATTTTTAAACAATTTTTAGAATACAAAAAGATACTGGAATCGGTTGGGATTTGTGTTACTGCTTCGATTGTCTTGACAATCGATATCTGAGGGCCCCTTGGGACTGTAAATGCGAACCCGTAATCAGATTTAAAAAAAGTGGCGGCCGTTTTGAACTTTTTTGTTACTGGTTCGATTGTCTTGAAAATCGATATCTGAGGGCCCCTTGGGACTACAAATGCGAACCCGTAATCAGATTAAAAATAAATGCCCGCCATTTTGAACTTTTTGCAGTGATAACTTCTTATGGGAGGGTATAGTTCAACTTAGATTAGTTTAAGTTCTGTCGGGCGTCCCGAGACGCACACGTTTTTTTTTTTTATACTTTTCAGTGATCATAATACGCTGTTACGTAGTCCCACTTCTAAGTTGATATGAAACTTTAGGTTATTTCAAGCGCGTCGCAAGCAGCGCCGCGGGAATGTCATAGTCATATTTCAACAAGTACATATTCTTCGTTGTACAGTCGGGTTCATAAATATGTATACACTTTAGTACCTTGTCACTTTAATCGCTGTGATAATTCGTATATGGCTGTTTGAACATGACATTAAATAAACAAGTTACTAAAGTGTATACATATTTATGAATTCGACTGTAGTCGCCCAACTCGATCGAGATATCTTATCGCCAACCTTGAAATAGGTACCGTTGAGGAGTTCCGGTGGCCATCTGTGGTCTTCATCATCAGTTGCATTTCACCAAGTGACACTTTCTAGACTTGTTACTAAAAATACTAAAATCACTATATGTTTGCCTACAATATTTGAGGAGTTTCCTCAATTCCTCACGGATCCTCTCATCAGATTCAGATTTGGTGACAATGGGACCACCTCGGAAGTATACTCTATCAAACCAAAAAATATTTTTTAAGTAATCGGTGAACACATTAAAAAAAAAGTACATAATGGGTCATTATTCGAGAGTTTCAACCGCCTCACTTTTGTGGACATCTTTTTGAAGAATTGGGTGTATATTTTGATGCCGTTTTTGGATATTTGTTAGATGTCCGGTAAACTTAGATACCTAACCAGAAACGAAATCGAAATCTGCGGCCACTTCTACAAAAATGTGACCACGAAAGTGATTCGGAACAAACGCCCAAATAATGACCCATATAGTGAAACGTATAACCTCCTCCTTTTTTTAAGTCGATTAAAAAGTGGTCATTTTATTCCGAGAGCCCGTTGCTTCTTTTTTTAGGTCATAATTACTTTTTTACACGACTGCCCCAAAAAAGGTGTGTAATGTTTTCAGGGTTCATGTTTGTATGTATGTATGTATGTGAGTTTCTTTATTCCACTATAACTTCTAAATCCCTTGACCGATTTAGATGTGTGAGGTATCGTTAGATTAGAATCCTTACGTCATCCCGGATGACATAGGATACCTAAACTGTTAAAATTGAAATAACAACAATGGAAAAATAACAATTATTAACATGTAGGTATATCGACGACAGTATAAAAAATGCAGTCGGGTTTTTAAAGCTTGCTTTTCATATAGTTATCGTTACCCGTGTGGTTACCGAGTTAGAAAATTGCCACTTACTTCCCGTGGAAGTCGTAAGAGGCGACTAAGGGAATAAAGGCGTGTAGCTGTTAGGCGATGGGGTTGCAACCTGTTACTAAATACGCTGGTAAACATCTTGGCCTGATTGTGCAAAATGTGGTTACAGAATTATCAACCAATTTAATTCAGGCGCGTTAAAATTTAAAGCATTTTTTTTTGTTCTTTTAATTACCAACTTTGCTCTGCTCGAAAAAAACTAATTTAAAAAATCATAACTCGATTTCGCCCCAATACCCTTCAGCCAGGTCGGCTCTTTTAATCGACTTAAAAAAAAAGGGTCTCAGTTTGACCTGAGAGCCCTGCCAAAATGCATTGCGCTAACTAGCGCTTCTATTCGTTTCGTTTTTAAACCAATCACTAGTAGATCACGTGACTTTTCGTATCACGTCATCTCCCAGTGACGCGATTGGTTTAAAAACGAATCGAATAGAAACGCTAGTTAGCGTAGTGCATCTTGGCAGGGCCTCTGTATGTATGCATGTATGTATGTATGTTCGCGATTATCTCGCGTTTGGCTGAACCGATTTTGATTCGGTTTTCAGAAAAGTATTTGTATTTAAATATCATTATCATTAAAGGTGTCAATCAACTTTTTTACCCACACTTTTATTTTACCGGATTATAATTCATAACAAACATGTTTGTTTTTAAATATAATATCACTGCTTATTTTCGTTTTTAATGATGTAGTCAATTTACTAGTTTATCAATCTATCTTTTTCAAGTACCTACCCATATAATAATTTCTTAATCGTTGAAAATTGGGTAATTACGTGTCTACTGAGTTACTGTCCGCGAATTTGTGTGATAAATAGTGAATTGTCAACTGAGTTACCACATTTTTATTACATACATTTTTAATCAATACATTATAATGAGATTTATCAAAGGACTTAATGATATTACTACAATTTAAAAATAATTTCACTTACAATAAGTCCCCAGATTTTATTTTATTTAAAATCTGACCGGTGGGCAACAGACAGAAATGTGTGGGTAAAAAAGTTGACTGTCCCAAAGAAGTAAGTACTGTACCCACGCTGCCTCAAACATACTAAAAATAAATGTTTTAAAAAACAAAAAACCGCCTTCAAAAACGCAAAAAAATAACTTCCTTAAAATTGTAGGCACCTAATAGGTTAATCCAACTGATGTCGGTTTTTTGTTTTTTAAAACATTTATTTTATTTTATACTTTTCAGTGATCATAATACGCTGTTACGTAGTCCCACTTCTTAGTTGATATGAAACTTTAAGTTATTTCAAGTGCGCCGCAAGCAACGCCGCGGGAAAGTCATAGTCATATTTCAATAACCTCCTTTTTTGAAGTCGGTTAACAAGTAAATATTCTTCGTAGTCGCTCAACTATCTTAATCGAGATATCTTATCGCCACCCTTGAAATCGGTACCGTTAAGGAGTTCCGGTGGCCATCTGTGGTCTTCATCATCAGTTCCACTTCACCAAATGATACATTCTGAATGCAAATGCTGGACTTGTTACTAAAAATACTAAAATCGCTATATGTTTGCCTACAATATTTGAGGAGTTCCCTCAATTCCTCACGGATCCTCTCATCAGATTTAGATTTGGTGACAATGGGACTACCTCGAAAGTATACTATATCAAACCAAAAAAATATTTTGAAATCGGTCGACAATTGACGGAGTAATCGGTGAACATACAAAAAAAAAAACCTACAGTGGAACGTATAACCTCCTCCTTTTTTGAAGTCGGTTAAAAAATGCCAGCTCTCCTTCTATCCCTACACTTCTTTGTTAATGAGCCCCGCATTTTTAATTGCATAAGCCCCCTGCAGGGGGAAGCGGAGCGCGACCCTGACCTCTAATGCATAAAACAATGCAACTGTGGTGCAACAATGCAGAGGGCTCAGACAAGATGCACTACGCTAACTAACGTTTCTATTCGATTCGTTTTTAAACCAATCGCGTCACTGGGAGATGACGTGATACGAAAAGTCACGTGGTCTACCAGTGACGCGATTGGTTTAAAAACGAATCGAATAGAAACGTTAGTTAGCGTAGTGCATCTTGTCTGCCCCCTCAGCTCAAATTACCCGGGCATGCGGTCAAGTTTAAGTTTTGACGCAACCACGAACATTCTTCCGGCGAATATTCTAGGTTAGTAAGTTTCTGGGGTGTTGTTCTCTTAAAAAACCGGGCAAGAGCATGTCGGACCATGCTCAGTTTAGGGTTCCGAAGGGTTGTGTAGTAACACAAAATTAAAAAAACAAAAAACCGCCTTACGCTGCTGGCGCTTTTAGGTGCCTACAATTTTAAAGAAGTTATTTTTTGCGTTTTTGAAGGCGGTTTTTTGTTTTTTTTTAATTTATTTTATTTTATACTTTTTAGTGATCATAATACGCTGTTACGTAGTCCCACTTCTTTGTTGAAATGAAACTTTAACTTATATCAAGCACGCCGCAAGCAACGCCGCGGGAAAGTCATAGTCATATTTGAACAAGTAAATATTCTTCGTTGTAGTCGCTCAACTATCTTAATCGAGATATCTTATCGCCACCCTTGAAATCGGTACCGTTAAGGAGTTCCGGTGGCCATCTGTGGTCTTCATCATCAGTTCCACTTCACCAAATGATACTTTCTGAATGCAAATGCTAGACTTGTTACTAAAAATACTAAAATCGCTATATGTTTACCTACAATATTTGAGGAGTTCCCTCAATTCCTCACAGATCCTCTCATCAGATTCAGATTTGGTGACAATGGGACCACCTCGAAAGTATACTCTATCAAACCAAAAAAAAATATTTGAAATCGGTCGACAATTGACGGAGTAATGGGTGAACATACATAAAAAAAAAAAATACATACAGTGGAACGTATAACCTCCTCCTTTTTTGAAGTCGGTTAAAAACAAGCATGAACTAATTCTTTATTTAAAGGTATTTGGTGCTGTCTTAGGTCATTTTAGTAGGTATAAACACTTTAGTCACCTGTATCTCAGGAACCAATCAAGTCTACTGAGTCGTCTTTTTTTCCTTCAAAATTCGTTATATGTGCTTTCATTTAAGATATTTTTCAGATTTTTAGTATTTGTAGTTTTGGCTGTAGGGGGGGGACACTTAACTCTAACAAAAATTAGCGCTTTAAAGCTTAAAATTTCATAAACGGATCCCTTAATCGAAAAATTGTTTTTACAAACCCGCAATATTTCTGAAAGACCTATCCAACGACATCCCACACTATGGGGTAGACGAGAAAAAAAATACATCCCCACGTAATGTGTAGGGGAGGAACAGGAAAAAATTTTTTTTTTCTAGATTTTATTTTACCGCTTTGTTGGCGTGACAAATATGTATATTCATGCCAAATTACAGCTTTCTAGTACTAAGAGTCTCTGAGCTAGGCTGCGGACGGACAGACATGGCGAAACTATAAGGGTTCCTAGTTTGACTACGGAACCCTAAAAACGGCGTTCGGTCGTTCGAACGAGTGAACGCGGCGCAGCGGCGAGTTAAAGTAGTCCCGTCAGTGCATACAAAACACATTTTAGCGCATGCATTCTCAATTAGGCAGCAGGGCTTCTCCTTCTGTCGAGTGCAGACTCGTCGTCACACCAGGGGCATGTTTTATAAAGCTACAGATTACAATTTTACAGGTCTAAACTGGCAACACTGCTCAAATGGCTGGTCGTCATTGGTCGAGGTTGTGTCAAATGGAAACTTGTAACCTGTAAATTGTTATTTGTAGCTTTATAAAACAGGCCCCAGGTTGTCACACCACTGCTATTCGACGGAGGCCTGCCTACAGCAGGGCTCCTATTTCAGGGCGATTTGCACTTCGGGCATCTAAAGATACATAACGAACCTAACCTACCTACTTTTGCGGAACAAAAATGATTTCTAACGAATTTCTGACGAAAGGAAATAGCAGTGGGACAAAAGTAATGGGTCCACGAGTCAATCGCTACCTAACCTAGGGTGACGGCACCAATGATGGACACTTTTAGCTGACAGGAAACAGTAATGGACACTTCACTCTTAATTCAAATTTCATACGGTCCTAAATTGATTGTTGCAAAACAAATGAATAACCCTTATCTTCTGTGAAATAAGAATCAAGTGTTTATCATTGACTTCTAGTCCATTAGTCCATTACTGGTTCCACTACTCTACCTACTTTTGCGATGAAAGCGAATAGCAATGGTGTGCTAACTGTGTGACCACGAGTCAGCCCCTTTTTTTATAAAAACCTTGTCCTGATCTTTACGAACACAACAAAATAGTACCTACATTACTACAGAGGCCGGGACAAAAGAGGTTGCCGGCCGAAGACATATAGACCGGATAGGTCTGAGGCGGGCAACCCCATATTTCTCGCCGAGGTATATATAGTGCTTATTTACAACAAAAAAATCAAAGTTTTATAGTACATTTTAATATGCATAGTGGCAGAATGTCAAGATGCCTGTGCCACATGTGGAATGGAAATTAAAAAAGAGGACTTAGGACCTAGGCCTGCACGATTTGTACGAAATTCCATTAACGACCTCTTGTCCTAGCCGCACCTGAAACGTCATACTTCGCAGCCTATTATAAGGAACATAACATCAATATTTCATTGCATGTTTGAGAAAAAGAAATTATTCAAATCAGCCGAGCCATTCTCGAGTTATAGCGTGACCAAGAAAAACAGGGGTTCATTTTTATAAAGTATAACGATTTATAAATCAAGAATATCTGGATCGATTTTTATGATCTTTGTGTGTTAGTCTTCTGAGGTTCTTGCGGCGTTTCTTCTCAGCAGTGGTCTCCTCTTGGGAAGCGCTGGTAGATTCTTGACGTGTAAAAGTGCCCGTGCGGCCTACTTACTGAATAAATGACTTTTATACTTATTGTATCTTGTATCTTTTGATTTGTTGGATATCCCGAATAGCAGAACAACTATAAAAAAATCGGAATCAAAAACATTCTGAGGCGGTACAAAGTTCGCCGGTTCGGCAAGATATATTTATATACCTATATACAGTGGTGGTCACATAATTAGGGACACTTGTTTTTTTCCCATACAATTGCCTACAAATACGGCTTTTCAATTTTGACATCCATTCAAAAAGTTCTTAACCAATTATATTTTAAGTTACACTTATCGTTAACTAATAAAGTAAAGTTTAAATTTATGTACAATTTATCTCTGTTGAGATCGGATCTTTCATTTTAAAAGGATTTGAAAAAATAAATATTCGGCGGTCATACAAAGTTTTAGAATTTTGTATGGACGCGTCAGCACTTAGTTTTTAAATCCTTATAAAATATAAAGTCCGTTTTTAATATCAGTTCACTGTACATCAGTTTAAACCTTAGTTAATTATGTAAAGTAAAATGTATTTAGCAATAAATTGGTCGAGAACTTTTTGATTAGTGGTCAAAATTGAAAAGTCATATTTGTAGTCAATTGTATGGGGAAAAAACAAGTGTCCCTAATTATGTGGCCACCACTGTAGGTAGACTGTACCCGGCATGCGTTGCTATGCCTGTATGATCAAAAATTAGACAGATTTTTGGGCCAGAAACCGTGGGTCAGAACACTACTAAAGCTTCATCACGATCTAAATCAATGCTCTAAGGTCTGTTCATTCTTTACATTTTTACTTGCCTTAGATAGTAAACAACTTTCTAACCTCAAAATGAACCTTTTTACCCGACTGCCGAAGGAGGAGGGTAATGTGTTTCACAGCCTATATATGTACGTTTGTTCCTTTGTGTCACTTTAAAAACTAAACCCGTTGTCCGATTTTGACCATTCTTATGCCAATCGATTTGTCTTAATCTGGTGAGTGTCACTGAAGATATGACAGTAATCAAAATTCAATATGGCGGCAACCAGACGCCATATTGCGCAAATTAAAGTCGACCAAGTTAACCAAGTATGACAAGTGGAGTATCATTGAATAGGGATTTAAAAATCATCTTTAGGTTTCTCTCATCATTTTTCATTTTGAATGATCATTTAGGATTTATAACGATTTAAAGTTGGTTAGCAACAGTCGGGTTTTGAAAGCTTGCTTTTTATTAAAGTTATTGGCTGAAACAGCTATTTTAAACAAAATAAAGCAATCGCAGACAATAGGCCAAGTGATGTACAAAATGTTTACTCAGCTTACTTTATTTGTGATAAAGAGCTGTTTTAGCCAAAAAAGGTTCATTTTGAGGTTAGAAAGTTGTTTACTATATAAGACAAGTAAGAATGAACAGACTTTAGGAACGCATAGAGGACAAACATTCAAACATTTATTTTTAATTATATAGATTCCCCAGCGTACTCGTATACCGGCATATTTAAACAACAACACTAAATCAGTTCAAACACAAGACGTAAAGGCTCGTTTACACAGTGGCCGCCAGCTGAAGACGGCGAGCGACTTCATCTTGCCGAACAAAGTCGAAGTAGCAGACAGGACACGAAAAAGTAACGAGTAAAAGAGAAGCATTTATGCGGGAAAGACATATAAATAAAGAAGACAGCATCTTTACTTTCTATCTTACTCCTCTTATTTTTTTCAAGGCAGATTTGGTGAATTGTTGCTTTTAACTAGTTTATTGTGGGTTTTTTATGATCATGTGTTTTCAGCTTTCGAAAGATGAAAACAAACTTTCATCGGTAATACCGCCCGTCTAAATAAAAAAGACGCATGTGCAATGTGATAGTCAAAGCAAAATTAACCCCATGTCTTTAGAAATAAGGTCACTTATATATACGCGGTTCTATGAGATTTGCGCCCTTTTTTCTAACGAGGGCAGAATAATTTAGGCTTGACAGCAGCTTTGTCTGCTGAAGGTGATACATTATGTGATTTGCTCGGGTCATCTGTATTGATATCTCAAAGGATATACTATCGCGATCGTTAATTTGTGACCCATTTCAAGAAAAATTGGCTTGAAGTCGTCAATGTCATTAGAGATGCCAAATCATTTGTAATTTATTGGAGACTCAAACTTATTGTTGTAGAATGTCATAATGACTTTGGACCTAAGGTGGGTCCCAAATTAAAGTTCGTGACTGTACGTGAGCAGCTTGTCGAGGTAAAACTCCGTACGAAGTGCTGCTTTCACTGTGTCGAATAGTCAGCCGCCTGCGTTAGATGATTTCGCCGGGCGCCTTCGGCTTGTCGAAAGCGACGCGGTCTAAAGGCGTTTTATTGGTCGATAGCATAGCCCGCATGCTTTTCGTGATAGGTTTTTAACGCTTCAATAGCTCTCGGCTTAATAATGTTAAATCAACTCTTCAATGGATTACTACAAGCATGCGGCTATTCATCAATGAAACTGAGCTTCAGAGGGCTCAGACAAGATGCACTACGCTAACTAACGTTTCTATTCGATTAGTTTTTAAACCAATCGCGTCACTGGTAGACCACGTGACTTTTCGTATCACGTCATCTTCCAGTGACGCGATTGGTTTAAAAACGAATCGAATAGAAACGTTAGTTAGCGTAGTGCATCTTGTCTGAGCCCTCTGGTATAGTTGCGTTTATCACGTGACTAAATGTGGATAAGGCATCCGTCACTCTCGTATTAAGTACGTGTCAAAGCGTGACGTTTTATCCACACTTTGTCACACGGTATACGTATCCATATTATGCCCCGTGTAAAGGATGTTTATATTAATAAAAAATGCTATTCAAAATTCAGTCTAATCTAATGGGTGTTTAAGTTCACAATCTTTTGAAGCGTTTTAAACGACGCACGAGTACAGTAGAACCCTGTCACGTGACAGACCACGTAATGTATTGATTTGTTATTTATATCCTTATTGGAGAACAGTGATTACACGGTGTTTTATACAATAGTACAAATATCAACAAGTACAACCAATTACATATTTTCACATGAAATTTTACAAAGAATATTAGCTGTTTGTGTGAGCGTGTGTGTGTAAGCCAGTAATTAATTCAGTAATGTGATGTTTACCATACGCCTCACCTCATTGTGACAGGGTTCTACAGTCGTACCTGGCGGCACGCGCCGGGCGGCTATTTAAGCCCTATTGTTCAGACAAGCGAAGTCAACTACTTGTGTAAGCAAGCCACAAGTCCTCAATCTTGTTTCTCTTTAGCATCGTCAGAAACTTCACTGCCATCACTATCAAATGTCGTACTTGGTATTACCGTCACAATTCCATCTTTACTCGGCGTCTCACTTTTGTCAGATGTATTTGCGTCTTCAACACCATTAGCTTTAACTATTTCAATGGGTCTGTTGTCTAAAGTTAGATGTTCGTCTGAATTTACTCCTGCTAGTTCTAGCCATTTGGCCTCCCCTCTTGCTCTTTTGAGATCAGTAAGACTTGACTCTGCGCTGGCAAATTGGAACCTCTCCGTACCAATTTTCCTGTTAATCATTGTTATCTTCTGCGTGAACTGACAGCTCTTGGTGTTTGACAGCCTCAAGCATCTACTGCAAGTGCATCTTCTTTCTCGTTTCTTTATTGATCGCGTCACGTTTCTTGTCAGCTGGTTGCTGTTGGGGTGTTTGTATGCCATTTTTGAACCGTGAAGTTTAGTTTTTCGATCGTCCGTAATCTGAAAATGACAGTGACAAATTAAGTTAGAAACATGCAGAATTGCAAATAGAATTACATAAACAAATATGACATACTACCACAGGGGGAAACTTAGAAGAAGAAGAAATAAGAGGAAAATTTTTATTCGGTGGAAAACACAAACAATAATAAAATAATGAAATATTACTAACTCCTCCACATTCCCAACTCGTCCGTATTCCCAATTAGTCCACATTCCCAACTCGTCCACATTCCTAACTCGTCTGCAACCTAACTTAGGACTACAGAGGGCCCTGCAAAGATGCACTACGCTAACTAACGTTTCTATTCGATTCGTTTTTAAACCAATCGCGTCACTGGGAGATGACGTGATAGGAAAAATCACGTGGTCTACCAGTGACGCGATTGGTTTAAAAACGAATCGAATAGAAACGTTAATTAGCGTAGTGCATCTTCGCAGGGCCCTCTGGGCGGTTCGATATCAATTCGATCACTCACTAGTTGTTGGGAATTTGGGCGAAATGGGAACGTGGACGAAATGGGAAAGTGGACAAAGTGGGAATGTAGACGAGATGGGAATGTGGACGAGATGGAAATATGGACAAAGTGAACCTGAGCGAGTATAAGGTTTAAAAAAACAGGCTTACTCGTACTTCGACTGTAGACATTGTGTTCAGCCTTCTTGTTGCCACGTCTCGCGATGAATTCATCTTAAATAAATAAAGATAAAGTTGAAAATAAAACCTGACTACGAAATCAATGAATTATTATCGCCTCTTTATGCTACGTATTTGAAAATACATTTATCTTATATTATCTTATCTGAAAGTAGGGTTTGTCTTTATATCGAAGTTTTTTATGCATTAAAGTTTTTTTTAAAGCATTCAGAATGCAAAAGAGCACACAGACCGCCTGGGGCACGTTTTATAAAGCTACAAGTTACAATTTTACAGGTCTAAACTGGCAACACTGCTCAAATGGCTGGTCGTCATTGGTCGAGGTTGTGTCTAATGGAAACTTGTAACCTGTAAATTATTTGTAGCTTTATAAAACAGAGGGCCCTGCAAAGATGCACTACGCTAACTAACGTTTCTATTCGATTCGTTTTTAAACCAATCGCGTCACTGGTAGACCACGTGACTTTTCGTATCACGTCATCTCCTAGTGACGCGATTGGTTTAAAAACGAATCGAATAGAAACGTTAGTTAGCGTAGTGCATCTTTGCAGGGCCCTCAGGCCCCAGGCAACGAAAAGGAGTAGAGGGAAATGTTTGGAACGCAATTTTTGACTTCGTAACTTAGTTTGGAATAGTTAGGTGAACAATGAACATATCAAAAGTCCCCGCACGTAGCCCTTGAGACGGTGGGAAGGGGGGATTGAAGGTCCTATTATTCGGTTTGTCACATATTTCTCAGAGATTATACATTTTAAGGACATGGCCTTATACCAAATGAAAGCTGATTAAATTTGCTACAAGATTTATACAGTCAAGTTTTTCGATATCTTGTATAGTTTTCGAGATATCCGCTTTTGAGAGTCGGTTTTGGAAAAAAATGTTCTTGCCTCATTTTTTGCTCTTTTTGTAAGTTATCTATGGAACCACTGAAACTATTTGTAAAAATATTACACCATTTGAAAGGTATGTTATTCCAAATAAACATAGGCTATATATTATGTATATTATTCAACTCGGGCGAAATTGGAACGGGACGCTAGAAAATAAATTAAAAAAGTTACCTCGTTGCTTTTTGGACAAGAGCACTTCTTTTCCATCTTCCACTTTAAAAAAAAACCCCTATTACATTTTTTATTTAATTTACATTAAAACTCTTAATTTATTTAGTTTTTTTGAGCTAAAAGCATGTTTACGTATTTTTCCTATAAAATTGTGTTGACATGTGTTATATTTTATGACATGTCATTTTTCTCTGAGTGATCGCTTGCCAGAATTGTAAATAGGTAACCTTCATGTTACTTATTAAGGGCCCCACTGATTAACAGGGGGTCTATTCTAGGCTATAAAAACCACACGGTCTTTGAAATGTTATGGTTCTGTTTTAATCACAGAATATAGACTAAAGGCATAGAAACCATACTAAATAAGCAGAAAATACATTATGGTTCACTTCTTTTTACTTATGGTTTTCATAGTGAGTTGGAAAGAGATGAATCTATAGCTGTTCTTTCGTTATTCGGTACATCGTCACAAGTAAGGCGTGATTTGGACCTATAAGCACCTATAGTATTTGGACCTATAGACAAGGAAAGACAAATCCTTCCTATAGGAAGGACAAAGTCCCTGTGTAAAACCTTGTGACAATGACAGTTAAAGAAGAAAAAACAGGCTAGTTTTTGTTTCATTTTTTCTCATGTAATACGTAATCTAAAAAGTAGAGAAAGATAGCTGACGCAAAGTACGTCTTATAGTCCGGTTTCTATGCTGTATGTTCTTATTCTGTGGTTTTTAACTCGATCGCCATTACTGGGCCTCTATTCTAAACGGTAAAAACCATATTGTCTTTGACCTGTTATCGTATTATCAACGTTTTTTTGGGCGGTTTTCAAAAAAAAGTGTACATACTTAAGGACTAAAATTAAGAAACTGTAATTTTGGTCAGGTGAGTCACGAAAATTAATTATTCATTTATATACTGCCCTCATAAGCCAAAAGGTCGATACACGTAAAAAGAGCCCTGCACGGGTAGCACAACTTGTATTTTCTCGCTTGTCGCTCAGTGCGTCTTTATCGTTCCTGACTAGATCATAAGGGAGATCCGAGCGATAAACAAGTCGCGGGCAACTTGTGCTAGCCGTGCTGAGCGACCTACCTGCGCAGTGAGCAAATTACGAACCAAATTGGTGGGGGCGACGGGGGGAGCGTAAACCGCTTCGCTTTGCTGCCACGCTATTGGTTCCCAGTAATACACTCTTATCTACGATTGGTTTGTTAGTAGCCAACATGCGCAAACATATCCCCTCTACTAGCCGCTCGGAGCTCTTTTTACGTGTGTCGACCTATATCTCAAATTCAATAAACGAAGCAGATTCAATCCTCGACCGATAATAATAAGGTCGCACTTGCTACAGAAGTTTTGTCAGAGATTCCACAATTTGTTTTATAACGGTATAGTTAATTTTCGTGACTCAACTGACTAATGTTACCGTTTCTTAATTTTAGTCCTTAATTATGTACACTTTTTTTGAAAATCGCCCTGGTTAGCTCTTATTTACTTGACAGTAATGGCGGCGGAGTTAAGGAGCGCCACACCGACGCGTAAAATACGGTGACGTTGCGTAAACTAAAGAATGGGCCATATTATTTACGCATCTGCGGTGTGGTCGTTCGCTAAAAAACAATACCATAACTAACAGGCCAAAGACGATATGGTTTTAACCTTTTGAACGCCATACGTCGAATACAAAATGGGCCACCCACACCACAAACATGTTTGCTATGCTATGCAAATTACACCTTATTGCTACCAAACAAAGTCTCTTTTAATCTTGAACTCTTGTCGGCTGTAGCCGACGTGGCGTCAGTGGCACGACTTTTAGTTGACGGCCAGAGCCTAATAATAAACATCTAGAATAGAGGCCTCGACGTTCACTTTGAAAGTCGAATTTGGAAGTTAAATTAGCTCTATCCCTGTCACACGTCATTCGAGACTAAACCGAGAATCATAAAGGGATGTGGAGCTAACGTAGCTTCAAACTTTGCAAAGTTGCTTTTTTAATTACCTGGCCATTAAAAAGTCATGTTGTTGACCTTCCAGGTGCTACGTAACAAACAAGTCAGTATGGTGGTGCAGTGGAGCGAAGTCCGCACTGCCTGGCAAGACAGCGAGTTCATCACGGAGTGTCTCTGTTGGCATAACGTCTATCGACAAAGGCACGGCGCTCCTCAGCTGTACATGGCTCCTGAGGTACGGTTGAACCACATAGGGCCGTTTCTATTCGTTTCGTTTTTTAACCAATCCCGTCACTGGTAGATCACGTGACTTTTCGTATCACGTCATCTATCATTGACGCGATTGGTTTAAAAACGAATCGAATAGAAACGCTAGTTAGCGCAATGCATCTTGGCAGGACCCTCAGATATAAATACACATAGATAACGCAAACGTATTACTTCGCGTGTCCGAATCCGGACTTAAACCCCGACCAAGCGTCGGGGGTCGCTTCTGACGTTCGCGCGGCTTGTTGCAGCCGTGAAAATTAAGAAAATTCCTCGTTGTGTGATAATAAAATGCAATAGCCCAAAAAAGCGACGACTTTGAATCGATTTCGGAAAACAGAAAATTCTCTTCTCTCGTTGTGTTTCAGTTGGTAGCAAAAAGTGACACGGTTGGTTTTTATACAGATTGAGCTGTTTACGTTATCTATGTGTATTTATATCTGTGGGATGAGCCCTTGGCGCAAAAAGTAGGGAGTTACGAACACACATCAACTCACGCCTTCATTAGCGGCCTGAACACGTAAAGTTCGGACCGCGGGAAACGCCGCGCACCATTCTAATCTTCGTTCCGAACCGTACGTGTCAATGCAACTGTAATAGTAAAATAGTAAAAAATCTACAGTTCGGAACGAAGATTAGAATGGCGCGTGGCGTTTCCCGCGGTCCCTTTACGTGTAAAGGCCGCTAATCCCAGAGCGTGGTAGGCAGAGCTACAGAATTACAAACTCTAAAAACTTGTTGATAATTCTGTAACCTCATTCTGCACAGTCAGCCCACCAGCCACCATCCATCATGTTTACCAGCGTATTAGTGACAGGTTGCAAGCCCATCGCCTAACAGTACTACAAGCCTTTATTCCCTTAGTCGCCTCTTACGACATTCACGGGAAGACATGGAGTGGCACTATTCTAACCCGGCAACCGCAGTCGCTTAAGAGGATTGTGAAGCTAAAAGATTCCTTACAAAATTGGATAGCGTTTGTTTTCCCTAAAGCCCGATTTACATTAAAGTACGGCCAATGAGACGAGATAAAGAATTTAAACAGAATGACCGTTACTAAGTTATATTGCGATAGCGAGCGATTATTTTCTATCCTTATTTCTCGTACGCAATCATATCTTTAGTTGGTCGATGACGGCTGTCGTTGCGTGATTCGTGGTACAGGGAAGCTGTCAGTACAGAAGTTGTCAACATTAGGGCCGCCATTTTGTGAAGTTCATTCCTGTTTGGATTGCGTTCGAAGTGACACGATTTCAAATAAAAACGTTTTGAACTCCTGGGGCACGTTTTATAAAGCTACAAATTACAATTTTACAGGTCTAAACTGGCAACACTGCTCAAATGGCTGGTCGTCATTGGTCGAGGTTGTGTCAAATGGAAACTTGTAACCTGTAAATTGTAATTTGTAGCTTTATAAAACAGGCCCCTGAAAGCTTGTTTACATTATTTATCTCGTCTCGATGGCCTTACTTTAGTTTAGGGCAGTGGCAAGTACGGAGCAGTGCAGCAGTGGAGTGAAAACATAGAAATTTGGCTTTTGGATCCACTGGCAAGGCAACTTGACTCGCTACTGTCCGATCGGTTTACACTACTGTAAACCCTGTTCAGACTTGTCTTATATGGTAAACAACTTTCTAACCTCAAAATGAAACTTTTTTTGGCTAAAACAGCTCTTTTATCGTAAATAAAGTAAACTGATAAAACATATTGGACATCACTTGGCCAATGTATTGTCCGTGATTGCTTTATTTTATTAAAATTTTGTGGTTAGAAAGCTGTTTACTTTCTACTTAAGACAAGTCTGAACAGGGTGTAATGTCCACTGACCTTGACCAATGTAAGCCGGGCTTTAAACCTGGTCCGGTTTATTCGATTTTTGAATATGTTATTATGACCCTCATTATGTATTTTGAACTTAATATTTTATGATACGATCCCATAAAAAATACATTAATTGTAGTTTACGTGACGGTTGCGTAATGACAGGCATTACAACTTGAGTGTGGTTTATGAAACGAGCCACAAGGCGAGTAATGCTAATTACGCAGAGTCGCGTACAATACTTTATCTACACACATATTATAAGTACTCTAAGATGGGTTCAGAAGCCGAAAGGCAAATGACCAGCATTACCTTACCTGTGGTAGTAGGTGACAGCGATGACAGCTGTAACGTAATTTTGAAATTACGTTATCGAATATTGTAAGGTAATGAGATCCAAATTTGGAACATCTTCCAAAATTATCAGCTGTCATCGCTGTCACCTACTACCACAGGTAATGCTGGTCACTGCCTACGGGTTTTGAACGCATAATAGAGGACCTATGATATGAGTGTAGATAAAATAATAAACGTGTTTTTTTTAAGAGTTTCATACTCGGATTTTTATTTTAAGGTAGTACGGCTCTATGTTCGAATCCGACTCACGCTTGACCTTTTTTTTCACAGCTATGCGACTACGCGCAAGCTTGGGCGAACCATCTCGCTCACACGAATCGGTTCTTCTACAGGAATGACAGAGACGTCGGTCAGAACCTCTACCAGCGGCCTGTGAGTGCGATTCAGCCGGATGTTACTGGTAATTAAAAAAATCAGTCAAGTGCGAGTCGGACTATCGCACCGTGGGTTCCGTACCCAAAGGGTAATAACGGGACCCTATTACTAAGACTCCACTGTCCGTCTGTCTGTCACCAGGCTGTATCTCATGAACCATGATAGCTAGACAGTTGGAATTTTCACAAATGATGTATTTCTGTTGCCGCTATAACAACAAATACTAATAAAAAAAACAACTGAAAAGCGAAAAACAAGCTAGGTATTTATGTGTAGAAAATTGTAAGAGCATGTACTTATTGATATTTATAACAATATAATAACAATATAAATTTAACTTGAATATTGGAAAAGGTGTTCCAGGCGGGGACAATCTAGTCCAACTGTTAAATATTTTCAAGAAATAGGTTTTGTATTTCATTGCTTGTCCCCGCCTGCAATACCTTTTCCGATATTCAAGTTAAATTTATATTGTTAAAAATATCAATAAGTACATTGCAGTCGGGTTTTTTGTTTATTTTTAATTATTTATTTTATTTAACTCTTTTTAGTTTTTGTTAGTAAAATAGTGGTTTAATTAATTATTACTAAGCGATATACGAGCTCTGGAGCTCAAAATTTTAATGTCGCGAAGCTACAAGTCACAAATTACAAGCGAAACTCTCTTTCTAGCAAAAGAAGTTTATTACTAAAGTCAAAAAATACGTAAATGTTATTACGTATTTTTTGACTTTCCTGTCAAAATGGTAGCATCAAAGTATTATATTGTATATTGTATATATATTTGGGATGGGCTATTTCATAGCTTTCATTTGATACCCATATTGTTATAATAAAAAAATAAAATATTTCCCCTCCATTTTTTCCGCGGACGCCATATTGAAATATTATATACCCTATGTCACTTCGGCAATTAAGACAAATCGAATGACACCTCGTATGTTAAAATCCGTCAAGCCGTTTAGGCTGCAGAGCGTGCCCAGAAATAGACATACATACATACATACATACATACACTCGTAAAACATAACCCCCCTTCTGACGCAGTCGGGTAAAAACAAAATTAAATAAATATTTAAGTACCCCATACAACAAACGTTTTTTTTGCCGTTTTTTGCTCGATATTAGTAACGGCAACTTGTATAGTGTCTAATGTTGTATAGATAATGGCACGGAACCTTCGTGCGCGAGTCCGACTCGCACTTGGCCGGTTTTATATAGATTATTTTTATTCGGCGTTTTATTCGTATATTGTGTAGTGTCTTAATTTGACAACAGATGGCAGCACCAGCAGATTAAAATGACATTGAAAATGCTACAAATGCTAGTAATGCAACAAACTTAATGAGAATTATTTATCCAACCCGCTCGTGGCTGAACAATTTTAAATAACAATAACGCTTCTTATAATGAAATGCTTTAAATTTGATCCTTATAAAAGGCTATTATTTCGAGTAAATATGTAAAAGCAAGCAGTATTCTTTTTAGGTGTATCTCAATTGTTTCAAAAACCACTAACGGCCTGTTGTTTGATCAGTAGTTAAACTAACTAATCGTTAAAAACTGTTACTAATGGTTAAATGTCAAGGAAATGGGTCACATTTTCGATTCCTTTTTTAATTAACAATAACTTGAGTTTAGCTACTGATCAAACAACGGTCCCTTATACAATCACAATCATTTACAGAGTTGGGAAAATTAAGTTAGGATCACGACCACAAAGTCACCAGTCAGTCAGTCAGGCATATATAGGTGAAAAACAAACGTACAATACTTTATCTACACACATATTATAAGTACTCTAAGATGGGTTCAGAAGCCGAAAGGCAAATGACCAGCATTACCTTACCTGTGGTAGTAGGTGACAGCGATGACAGCTGTAACGTAATTTCATTACGTTATTGAATATTGTAGGGTAATGAGATCCAAATTTGGAACATCTTCTAAAATTAACAGCTGTCATCGCTGTCACGTACTACCACAGGTAATGCTGGTCATTGCCTACGGGTTTTGAACGCATAATAGAGGACTTATCGTCGATGAAACTGCAATACCGCGTAACCAACAATGGCTAATGCCGCGTAACTAACAAATGTGTCAAATTTGAGTTTTCGCGGCTGTAGGTTGAGCACTGTGATAGGCTCCAGACGGCATTGACAGCTGTGTCGATAACCAATCAGAAAGCTCCAAAGTCACGTCATGTCGATACCGCGAGAGAGCATGTCGTTTTTACAATTCCGCGAATGTGCATACAAGTACAGAGATGACGTATTATTCAATTGTGTAATACCGCGTAAGTGCTTTATATAAATACATACTGGTAAATTTGGATGCTTAATATAATAAACAGCTACATCATGGGGTTAACAAAGTTATTTAGCGTTTGGGTAAGTCTATCCTCAATAAACACAAAGATATTCAATTTTAATGCTCTCCTGTAAAATTTGCCACAAGTCAGTTACGCGGCATTAGCAATTGTTGGTTACGCGGTATTGCAGTTTCATTGACGTTATGATATGAGTGTAGATAAATGACCTCTTAATGAAGTCGCTCCCGCTGTCTGTTCGCTTTGATCTTTTAAACTACGGATTTTAATGCAGTTTTCAGCAAAAGAGTGATTCAAGAGGATTTTTTTTGTACAATAAGTTTTGGATTACGTACGGGTATTACAGAAAACTCGCATAAACCGAAGCGAAGCGAGGGCGGCTCGCTAGCGTAATATAAAGCTATGCTATGTTTCAGGGCAAGAAGTATCCTCCTACTGGTATGCAGCGGTTCGGCAGTACAGGTTCTTCAAGGACCCAAACATTCTACACGCCAACGTCAACGCTGGTAAGATTTAATCATTATCTTACTAAATACTTACTAGAAAAAAACCGGGCAAGAGCATGTCTGACCATGCTCAGTGTAGGGTTCCGAAGCCTTTAATACACAAAAACTATCTCAAAAAACCATAAGTATGAAGTAATTATTGCTGTCTTAGGTCATTTTAGTAGTAAATCATAAACACTTTAGTCACCTGTATCTCAGGGACCAATCAAGTCTACTTAGTCGTCATAGATTTCCTTTAAAATTCGTTATATGTGCATTCATTTAAGATATTTTTCTGATTTTTAGTATTTGTAGCTTTGGCTGTACACCTGACTCTAACAAAAATTAGCGCTTTAAAGCTTAATATTTCATAAACGGATCCCTCAATCGAAAAATTGTTTGCATAAACCCGCAATATTTTTAAAAGACCTATCCAACGACACCCCACAATATGAAGTAGACGTGAAAAAAAAATGCATCACCAAGTTACGTGTAGGAGAGGTACATTAAAAAAAAATTCACTCAATATTTTATTTTATCACTTTGTTGGCGTTACTAATATACATGCCAAATAACAGCTTTCTAATACTAATAAGAGTCTCTGAGCCAGGCTGCGGACGGACAGACGGACGGACGGACATGGCGAAACTATAAGGGTTCCTAGTTTGACTACGGAACCCTAAAAACCATACAAAAGGTGGATTTGACAATGAAGGATTGCACGCCAATGAGAGCATTGTGAAAGTTTTCCATACAAAGGGCATTGGGTAAATTTGTTTGAAGAATATTGTCATTTTTTTTTTCAGCGGCCATATGATTTTTACGTAGTTATTTAGAGGACCTCTAAATACACATAGATATATATAATTTATGGCGTTAAATAATATCGGAGCGGAGATTTTAAAGTTTTAAGTATTCAGTTTTTAGAATAAAAGTACGCCCAAGTATGAATATTTAAATATCTCGGCTCCGCTGCACTTTAGAGTATTACATTACATAACAAAATATGTTTATTTTTAATAATTCTATCATAATTAACCACTTTTACGAATGGCCGCTCACCTTGAAAATGTATGACTTTTACATATGACAACACTTTTACCCAAACCCCTTTAGCTCCGGGCGATAGCGTTTTCCACCCCCTAAATCAATTCCGAATTTAAGATTTTTGAATAAATTATAGTTGTTATGAAAAACTGGGTTTTTATTATCTTGGAAATTAAAAAGTACAAACCTACACGCACCGGCAAAAATATCCGTCCCACCCGTCTTTTGTCCGTATACAATTGCTAACAAATATAACTTCTTAAATCAGAGAGTAACTTCAAAAATACTGAACGAATTTCGATGTACCTTTTAGTGTTTTGTTGCTAATTAACCTAGGGCTCAAACGGCCAGCAATTTTTTTTTAAATTGTCGTGGTTCTTTCCTAAGGAACCCAAAAGATCCATAAATTATCTGATCATAGTAAATTATTGTGTTTTGTACGACTTTAAATTCCTGGATCTTTTGGGTTCTTGGGTGGGCGGGTATTTTTGTCGGTGAGTATAGTTTTTCATAATATCTACAACATACTCAAACATCGAAAGAACCTGGTCCGAACCAGGTTTAAGGGAAGAAAAACGTTATCGCATTCTGTATGGAAATTTTTAGCTCCTCTTATAATAATTTCATACAAACCGCTCATTCCCGAAATACCAGTATTTTAAAATACCAGATTCTCAATATATCGAAATCCCAAAACCAAACATACAAATTAGGGTATTGTTTATTAATTTTATTATCTTCACCCAATATTTGGAAACTGGTTTTTAGCAAGCCCTGCCAAGATGCATTGCGCTAACGTTTCTATTCGTTTCGTTTTTAAACCAATTGCGTCACTGGTAGACCACGTGACTTTTCGTATCACGTCATCTACCAGTGACGCGATTGGTTTAAAAACGAATCGAATAGAAACGCTAGTTAGCGTAGTGCATCTTGGCAGGGCCCTGCATTGCAGGTAGTCGTCGACCCCCTGGGGGTCGATTTAGACCACTTTGGGAACACTGTTTTAAACAGATACCTCGTAAGCCCACCATACTGCAAACAGGGAGTTTTTTGTGAGTGGGATTTTGAATCTACCATCAAGGCAATAAAGTTCAATTACGTTTGTTCGATAATGCCATTTTTAGTTTATGACGATAGGAAAATAAACCTTAATATTTAAACAAAATTCAAATTAAATTGCCTTGATTATGTACATCCTATTGTAAACTAGGCCTTACGAGATAATTGTGACGTTATCTATGAAAAGGGACCTTAATGTCGATGGCGCTTCCGCCATTATTAAAGATGCTCCAATATAAATACAACGTCGCGTGACGCAGTGCGGCGTAAGCGCCATCAACAATAAGATCCCTGTACATAATTACTCCAAGAAGTTCAATCTTTCAGGCCACTTCACCCAAATGGTGTGGGCATCCACCCGATTCTTTGGCGTCGGCAAGGCTCGCTCCAGGGCTGGGAAGATCATAGTAGTGGCTAACTACTCCCCACCAGGAAACTTCTCGGGGCAATTCGAGGGCAACGTACTACCACCAGTGCCTGAAAACTTCCAGGACTTACCGTTGCCACCACTACCGGACCTTTGAACCATTTTTTCCACTTTACAATCTTACCCCTTACTTATAAACGTGGGGTAGCATAAGCCATGCTTTGTCATGTTTTGGCATCTGTAATAGGGAATATGCTTTCTTTTTTACAGCTTCAATAAAAGCTGATAATATAACAAACAGGTGAGAAAAATAATTTTTTGAAATAGCTATAAAAATAACCAAGATATAAGCCAACAAAGATTTGTTCCTATCTCTTTTTAGCAAAACACAATTTTACGTGGAGTTACGAACGAACTGCACGATGACGTCACCGGTGCACTTCGGTTGTCTCTGTCTAATTAGCAGTTTAAAATGCTTGTATCATCCGTATTTCTTGACCGATTTTAATTTTAGTTTCGCTTTTGGTGATCTCTTTTACGGTATTTTCATATTTTGTTGAGAAATGCGATTTAAAAATGCATATTCCCTATTGCCACATTCGCATCTGACAGAAAGTGACAAAGCATGGCATAAAGCTACCCCACGGTGATTCTAAGTTAATAAGTAAGAGCTCGTTCCCACTATCTCGTATGTCGGATTCCGATTTTAATCGGGTGTCGGCGCCTCTGTTCCCACTATGTCCGATGTCGGATTCCGATTTTAATCGGGTGTCGGCGCCTCTGTTCCCACTATGTCCGATGTCGGATTCCGATTTTAATCGGGTGTCGGTGCCTCTGTTCACACTAGTCGGCTGTCGGCCTCTATGGCAGCCACTGGCGGGCGAAACAAGGGGTGCGGGCGGGGCGGGGTCGGCCCCGACATCCGACCAATGTGAACAGCGTCATACTTACTCAAAGGCGAGCGAGTTCCGACACGATTTGTATCCGGGCGAGAGGGCTGGCAAAACACGATATTTTTTGTCGGATCCGACACAAAATCGTTGTCGGACGAGTGTGAATAGCTTCATATATTCCCGACGCGCGGTGACTCGCACAACTATAACACCAGGCGGCGAGGCGAGCTGCGCCCACCCGCCACACGTCTCGCTAAGTCAAAAAAATGTCTGCACTCAATAGGCCCGATGATATACAACAAGATACCCCCAGAAATCAGAAATGCACCAAACATGAGGCGTTTTGTTAATAAATTAAAGGCTAAACTAGTATCTGACGTATATTACACTATTGACGACTTTCTCAACGGCTAAACCGACTAGTTACTGGTTCGCTGCCCAAACAATTGACTCCATATAGGGTAGACTGGGTACGGTTGAAACAATTTTTATTTGATCGCTCATAGCATCAGCATTATGCTATTGAGAGTTGAATAAAATGTCAAACAGGTGAGGGCATACATCTGTCTTGAAATATGTACCATTGTTTTATGCCCAGATATATTCATTTTCACACAGGAGCAGTTTTTGAAAAAGTCTGTCCTCTGTTACAACCGACCCCATACCAGGGGCGGTTGAAACACACAGAAATAATATTCAATACGGGTATTTTAATCTGCTTTATTACTCATTCTCGTATTAATCAACTCAGTCTCACATAAGATCAACACTTATAATGAATTAAAAACTTAATATAACTTCATCACGACAAATAAAGGTATTTAACATAAAATCAAATAATTTCTTCTTTAAAATAGTTACCCGGAACTAAACAGCCTAATAATTATAAGATGCTGTTTTATTGCTTATTCCCGGATCAATTCACTCAGTGCCAAATTAAATCAATCAATCAATACTCAATAATACTTTCGTGTGTTTCAACCGTCCCCATCCCTCCCTGACGTCAAAGAAAAATCATAGTGGCGAGGCAAAGAACCCAACACAAAAAATAATCATCGTTATTTTATCATAAACATCTGACAAATTACTAGAAAAAAACTCAATATTCAATCGATATAATTAAAAAAGTTATTCGACAAAGATATCAACTGAGAATACTAACTTTTGATTACCAAAATACAATAGGCTCCCCTGCAAGAAACTACAACGAGCGATAGTGGATGCAATACTGTGGAACATGTTCGCGCTAACATGCCACGCATTTCTTCCCTTATACCCCTCATCCTAAAGCTGATAGTTTCTCGGATATTCGCTTTGTTTCAACCGTACCCCGTTACAACCATACCCAGTCTCCCTCAATTACATATATTGACATACTTTGTATAGATACATTTAATTTAAGATCTTAGAAATTTGTATAGAATTATTGTGTTTTGACATGTAAAACTCTGTTTTATCAAGGAATAAATAAATAAATAAATAAATAAATAAATATAAAACGTTCTGCCACTGGAACGACCGATTAAAATCCGGACCGACATACGACATAGTGGGAACGGGCTCTAAGGGGGTTAGGGTAGGTAAGTAGTCGTGCATATCAATAGATATTCAATTTGAATGTTTTTTATTTTTATTTTTAATGTAGCTTTAGCTATGGATACCTTTTTTTTTTAAACAAGCGGCGCTGTTAGCCTAGATGGTTGTGAAGTCTACGAAGCTAGCGGTCCCAGGTTCGATTCCCGGTAAGATAAAATGTTTGTGTGAACGAGGGTATTTTTTCCTGAGTCTTGGATGTTATTTACAAGTATATATGTTTATCGTTCTCTAGTACAGTCTAGGACTTTAATTGTTATGCAACTATGGAACCCTGTCATAATGACAGCGTCAAACCACATGACAGAAATTACGGTTAAATGCATAGAATATGAACATATAGCATAGAAACCGGACTATAAGACGTACTTTGCGTCAGCTATCTTTCTCTACTTTTTAGATTACGTATTACATGAGAAAAAATGAAACAAAAAGTAGGCTGCTTTTTCTTCTTGAACTGTCATTGTCACATGGTTTTACACAGGGACTTCTTTGTCCTTCCTATAGGAAGGAGTTGTCTTTCCTTGTCTATAGGTCCAAATACTATAGGTGCTTATAGGTCCAAATCACGCCTTACTTGTGACGAGATGTACCAAATAACGAAAGAACAGCTATAGATTCTTCTCTTTCCAACTCACTATGAAAACCATAAGTAAAAAGAAGTGAACCATAATGTATTTTCTGCTTATTTTGTACGGTTTCTATGCCTTTAGTCTTTATTCTGTGCTTAAATGAATGATTAATGTTTTGCGACAGGGTTCCATAGTGGCATAACATTTAAAGTCCTTGATTGTACCCATAGTTAAAGTCTAGAATTTACTAGGAAGGGTACCCAACTGTCCGGCTTCGATTTAGTTTATTTTGATATGGTAGAGATTGGTCTAAAATAACAGACACGTATTTTTTATTTATATTTTCACGTATTGGAGGGTTAGTATGTTTGATGACACAACGGTATCCATAATAAATTCGTAATAATTTGTCGATATTTTATATTGAGTTCCTAAAGCCGTCCGTTGAACAAAGTTAACAATTTATAAAATAACTTAATTAATCTATATTCAGAAGCTTTCCGTCCATATCTCGATATGACTAAACACTGTTTCATCTAAGATGATTCCTGTGACGGCTCATATAAACACCTGTAGGAAGAGAGGACAATAGAGAGATCTCTCTCCAGGCGGGTGTTATGCCTGGGGACCGAAGTCCATTGGGATGAAGTTGGAAGTTGTATATATCTCATCTGACTGGAGAAACTTCGTTAGCGCGTTGTAGAAGACTTAAGTTGCGCTGTCTGACGCTGGTGGCGCTAGCGAGGTAGCGTGTTGGTTGATACAAGTTGCCGTTAGATGTCGCTAGGTCGCCACACACCTATTAAGCCGGAGCCCCACTGCTGCGCACGCTATGCACGGACACGCTATACACGTCGCCCACGTGGGTCCATTGGTCTGGATACGTGTGTCGACATTTTCACAGCAACCAATGCACGCACACGTAAAACGTGTGGGCTACGTGGCTACTTTGGTCAGCTGCGTGTGTCTACATTCCCCACTGCGGGCCACGCACATCCACGTGCATGCGGGGGGTGCGACGCCCTTGAAGCCACCTTTCCACTGCAACACACGGGCAGCGTGGGTCGCGGTGGGGCTTTGCCTCTCACGCGCACTACCGTGTGCGGAACAGACCACGCGTGTATCAGTGACGTAATTTCGTGCGCAGCGTGCTCGTGGACTACGGTGGAAGTATCTACCTACATTTTCATACAAAGCGTTTTTGTACCCACGTGTGTAGCTTGACCGTGCGCAGCAGTGGGGCTTCGGCCTTACACTTATTTCTTAAACTTTACATAAATACTACATCGGCACACCTAGCGACGCCGTTCAGGAACCTAAATAATTAATCGCCTATTTTTAAATATCTTGCATGTGAGTATAGTTAGTGATTAAAATTACGAAATACGGCTGTCACAGGACTCATCCTAGATGAAACGGATTATAGGTAGCTAATACGACAAGCCCTAGCTAAGATGCATTACGCTAACTAGCGTTTCTATTCATTTCATTTTTAAACCAATCGCGTCACTGGCAGATGACGTGGTACGAAAAGTCACGTGGTCTACCAGTGACGCGATTGGTTTAAAAAATCGAATAGAAACGATAGTTAGCGTAATGCATCTTGGCAGGGCCCTCAGATCGCTTTGTGACGACGTGGTGACGACGTCTAGATCAGACTACATCGCTTTGTGCCTAGATCGCTTTTCGACCACATCTCAAAAAGTCCGGGTCGCCAAACGGCCACATTTTTTTTCATCCTGTGTCTGTCTTAGCAATGTCGACGGAGCTCCGCATGGCGGGGCTCCTATTCCTGGGCCATTTGCCCTTCGCGCATTTGAAGTTACCTAACGAACCTAACCTACCTAGTAACGCAAACGAAGTGGTCATTTTGCAACTCGGGCTTTTGGAGATGTAGTCGCAAATACGACCTGAGGGCTCAGACAAGATGCACTACGCTAACTTACGTTTCTATTCGATTCGTTTTAAACCAATCGCGTCACTGGTAGACCACGTGACTTTTCGTATCACGTCATCTTCCAGTGACGCGATTGGTTTAAAAACGAATCGAATAGAAACGTTAGTTAGCGTAGTGCATCTTTGCCGGGCCCTCTAGTAGTATTTGCTACCTCGTCCTAACGAGATGTGGACCTAAAGCTTTTATACCATTTATTCTTATATTAGACTGAGAGGGTACCGTCGGTAAAGCTACCTGATCAAGTAAGAGTATCAACAGAATTCAGTCACTATGGGAATAAACATGTCAACAAAACAGAAATTAGATGATGTACTCAAATATTTTTCTAATGTTAACAAAACTAAATTAAGTGGTTGTGTTGCGCTGATAATAAATAAAACATATAATATAATAATAATAATTTATTTCAACTTAATACTTAAAAGGTTACAAATAATAAACAGTAAACAATAAAATACGTCAAAAATTATTCTGAAACATTGAATTGTGAAAATTGACACTAGAAATACTCTTCTTACTGCTCTCTTTACTCGCTGATACTCGATCAAGAAGGTTTACCGACTACTCTCCCCGAGTCTACATATACTATGATCTAAGGCTTTTCATAATAGATTTTCGTCTGCTTTAGAAAGTCATTTGCTAGTTCAATAAACTATGTAATAGTAGTTTACGTGACGGTTGCGTAATGCTAATTACGCAGAGTCTCGTACAATACTTTATCTACACACATATTATAAGTACTCTAAGATGGGTTCAGAAGCCGGAAGGCAAATGACCAGCATTACCTTACCTGTGGTAGTAACAGCTATGAGAGCTGTAACGTAATTTTGAAATTACGTTATCGAATATTGTAAGGTAATGAGATCCAAATTTGGAACATGTTCCAAAATTAACAGCTGTCATCGCTGTCACCTACTACCCCAGGTAATGCTGGTTTTACTATACGAGTGTAGATAAAATATGTAAATAGCTCCGCGATAATGCAATTTCGATTTCCCTAAACAGATTCTATTTGGCTAGGAGTCCATAACATAGACTGCTGTGAAAGCACTAAAATACATTGTTTGCAAAATCAATTGAAACTCTATGGAATTTCTTCGGTTAAATTTAAAAAGATAATGCTGTTCGTACTCTAGATAGTGACCAGCGAGTGGTGACACAAGCATTTTTCTCAAATTCTTCATAATGGCAACAATTTTATTTATGAACTGTCACATTATGAGTACCTATCCAGTCTTTATACATTTCGTGTTACGCTAGTGATATTTTCTATTCGCCGCCATTTTTTTGTGTCACCACTCACATGTAAGACTCTTGTAATTTCGTTTTTTATAATATTAATTGTATTTTATCAATACGGGCAGCGTCCCCCTGAAAAGCTTCACCTTACTGCCCCCCCCGGATACTTTCAGGGGCGGGGACAACTTTGAGAACCTATGATCTACACACACAAGTATGGCAAACAAACCCGCTTTCGTGAGTTATCAAATGTAACAACGAATTCGAGAACGAACTCTGGCGGCCCTGCCAAGATGCACTACGCTAACAAGCGTTTCTATTCGTTCCGTTTTTAAACCAATTGGTTCACTGGCAGATGACGTGACACGAAAAGTCACGTGATCTACCAGTGACGCGATTGGTTTAAAAACGAAACGAATAGAGACGCTAGTTAGCGTAATGATCTTGGCAGGGTCTCGGTTCCACGATAAAGATAATAACGCCCAAAAGCTTTCTAGACTTGAGAAGAAATCTAACGTAGTTAGTTATAGGTACCTATTGTATTCGTAGATATATTAATTGCGGTCTTCCCTAACGGTTGTTTTAAATTTGATAGTTTCGGAGCTTAATATGATTACTAGTTCTAAATTTTTCTTGTATCGTTAAGTAAATTGCTTCAACATGTCATTGTATGGTCGCGCTCGCTCGAATGGGGGAGCACGGCCGAATACTATGTAAATACTTGTTTAGAAACTTTTGTATAAGTTGGCCTTTTAGAACGTATAATAATTTTAAAAGAGTTTTAGACTGTGCCAAATTAGTATCACTGGTACCACTTTTCGAATCTACACTGTTTAATATCCCTACATATTTTATTTTACACAAGAACGATAGCATTCGTTGGGTTGGGGCAAGTACCTAAGTGCATCTACCACCAGTATCTCCCGAAGCGAAGTACAGTCACGAACTTAAATTTGGGGCCCACCTTAGGTCCAAAGTGATTCTGACATTCTACAACAATAAGGTTGCGTCTCCTATAAGTTATAAATGATTTGGCTATAATGACATTGACGACTACAAGCCTATTTTTCTTGAAATGGGTCACAAATTAACGATCGCGATAGTACATGCTTATTTATTTTAAAAAATGTGATTGTTTATGAGTGACATTTCAAATACTGTTTTATTTATTAGAAATAAATTAACAAAAAGCAAGCTTTCAAAACCCGACTGTTCCTAACCAACTTTAAATCGTTATAAATCCTAAATGATCATTCAAAATGAAAAATGATGAGAGAAACCTAAAGCTGATTTTTAAATCCCTATTCAATGATACCCCACTTGAAATACTTTCTCACTTTTTTTTTTAATTTGCACAATATGGCGTCTGGTTGCCGCATTATGAATTTTGATTACCTGTCATATCTTCAGTGTTACTCACCAGATTAAGACAAATCGATTAACATAAGAATCATCAAAACGGACAACAGGTTTAGTTTTTAAAGTGACACAAAGGAACAAACGTACATAATAGGCTGTGAAACACATTACCCTCCTCCTTCGGCAGTCGGGTAAAAAGCTGCAGCTGTCACTAAGAAATGTAGTGTTTCTGCTAGCGTCAACCCGTTTTTTGACAAGTCGTACTTTAAAAAACAGCTGGTAGACGCACTTAACCAACTTGGGTGGGTGGGTTAAGAGGTGCACGTAACCAACTTAACCAAGCGAACGAACAAGAATTCTATCGAATTATCGCTTACGTTTTCTTTGTAAAAATAAATAAAAAACATGTTTTAGAGCATTCGCTCGTTTGATCTCTGTACTTATTATAATACCACGTTCTACGATCGTTGGCGAATATGTAGCTGGGCTATTAGAAAAATCTCGCAATAAAGTATTACTTAAGAGATATGAAAAAATATGATATTATTATATAGGTATACCAATTATGCTTGTTTACTAAATTTACAAAATCTAAGCATTGTTGAAATGCGGTTGTTTTTAGAACTGCTATTATATTTTTGAGCTACTGAAATAATGACTAATTTATATTATAAGGCAATGAGATTGACCACCTGTTTCACAATCGAGAAGTAAAAGATATTTGACAGTTAAATTTAGCCCTTTCCCTTTCTTACACTAGACAAGGGTAGCCAACTTTAAATGGCAAATAAATTTACTTGTCGATTGTGAGAGGCCCTTAGTATTTATTGTTAATTACCTATAACAAACGATACAGTACGAGTATATGCGTCAATTATGTTGTAAATGTATTGGTTGATTGATCGGAATATGTGTTAGTTTACTTACCTTACCTGAAGCCTAAACTTGCGTCAATATATAAAAAAGAGCTAACATAATTTTTTTCTTCATGTCTGGATCGCTTCCACCTATTTATAAACCTACCGCCAAACAGCAGTATTCGCATTGGATTTATTCGCATTTTATACACTTTCGCAGAAAGTCAACGGAGCTCCGCGCGGAGCTCCTATTTCTGGTTGGTTTGGCCCTTCGGGCTAACCTAACCTAACCTAACCTAAACCTACCTCATATTTATGATACCAAGAGGTGCCTTGTACCTTGGGCCCGGAATTGAAATTTTTCATAAGTATAAAAACTGCGAAAGTGTATAAAATGCGAATAAACGTCGCATTGTTGTTTCACGTTTGGGGATAAGACAACCGGTTGGCAACGCATTTGAAGTCTTAGGATTGAATTATTAAGATTGGTAGCTTGAGAATGCATATATATATGGCAAGGAGAAGGCAAACAAGCACACAGACCACCTGCCCCCTATTTCACCATCCTGACAATGACAGGTGACAGGTGACATTTTAGTGCAGATGGCGCAGCTTATAGTAGGCGATCCGAATAGGAGACGATTTGCACCGGGCTGTTTATTCGATAAAAAGTATTATATACCAATATTAATATGCTAAGTAATATATAGCGAATAGGTAGGCTGAAAAATTTCAGTCCAGTTAAAAATAAAAAATTAGGTAGGTAACTCTGTTTTTAAAATTGCAATAGCTTGTTTAATAGACAAGTTACATACCAATCGAAAGTATGAAGCCTATAAAATATGCAAACGTTAGGTTGCCTATGCTTTTCCCGCCAAACTATTGGGTAGGCAGGTATAAACAGGTAAGTCGGTACTAATAATTTGCACCAAACATAACGTTTGCATATTCTATAGACTTCAACTTCATACTTTCGATTAGTATGTAATTTGTCTATTGAACAAATATTTTCAATTTCAAAAAAAAGTGAAAAGTGAAAGATACTGAATTTTTTCAGCCTACCTATTCGCCACATATTATTTAGCGTATTAAATTTGATATAAAATACTTTTCATCGAATAAACACCCCGGTGCAAATCGTCTCCTATTGGGATCTTAGACAATTATATAAAACCCAGTGATGTATGTATCAGCGTGTTAACTTTGCATTGTATACCGAATTGTCACCTGTCACATGTCACTGTCAAGATGGTAAAATAGGTGGCTGATGGTATGTAAGTGGGACCTGAGACCCATCTGATCTTAGACATAATAACTTGATTATTTGTTACCCTATTTATTTGGAAGTCATCCAGCCTATGCTGCCCTCCTAAGCAAAAATGCAATAACTAAATTCAATAGCCAAAGCAGATTCAACTCTCTTCTGTTTGTAACTAGGTTGCAATTTCTACAGATGTTTTGTCTGAGATATCGCCATTATGCTTAGTAGGGCAGTATGGAGATAGCGGTCCAGGTTTCAATAAGGGCAGCAGATCTGGGATCCTAGTGAAAAAGGGCTTAAGTCAACTTTGCTCATAATCAAGGGAAAAACGACCGTCATTTTGAAAACATAACCCTGTTCAGTATAGCAGAGACTTCCTTGATATTAAATAAAAATAGTATTAGGTATTTTATAGATTTATTATACGACAGTTTTATTAATGAATGACACCGATTTCGATTTAATTAGAAAACACAAACACACATACAAACAGTAAACCAATGTCAACGATTGCCCCAATGTCCTCCGTAAACTGTGAACAAACTTTTTCGACTCATAAATAGGTCCTAAATTCACGTCGTTATAGAATAACAGGCGAAAATTTAAAAAAAAGACATTCTTTTTGATTGGCGAAAGTGTTTTTTTCCCATAACCATTATGGTTTTATTCATTATTTATTAATGTATAATACCTAATAATATTTTTAATTAACATCACAAGGAAGTCTCTCCTGTACGGAACAGGGTTATATTTTCAAAATGACGGGCGTTTTTCCGATCCTTGCTTATAATAAAAAGAGTATAAGTCATATGCGGAGACTACTAGACATATACCGTTTTTTACTTGAACCTCAGAAGACTGAACTCCCATTTCACTTGGTCCCCCAGATATTTATGTGTGATGAGCGCGTGTATTTGTTACTGAGTCTAGGATGTTTTCTATGTACTCGTATTTAATGTATTTCTCTAAATAACTATGTTTATCGTTGTCTATCACACTACGAGCTAAGAGCTCAATTTGGGACTACGTCAATTTGTAATTGTCACTTGGTATTTTTTTATTTTCTAACTTAATGTACTTAGGTTTTGTGCTGCAAGTGGCTATAAGACCATATCCTACTTTTTTCTGTGTGTGTATCTCGACTCTTAATCGAAATGGTTTTTTTGTAATTATATCTTAGTTATGGTTTCCGCTATTTTTAGCGTTTTACAAAAATGTATTTGCATCGTATTATTTAATAATTGATGTTACATAAATGGCTGTGAAATGTTACTGTTATTTAGAACAAATGTGGCTTGGCGATATTTTAGTTAAATAAACGTGTAATTCAAAATATAATAGTTTCTTTCTTTGAATCCCAGCGCCTCCACCATTTTATTATCCATAGAAGTAAAGTTACATATCGTCGATGATACTGCGAAACCGCGTAACCATCAAATTTATTATAGAGCAAAATAAACCTTAATGTCTTAGAAAAAAGGTGCATTTTGCTCCTCATTAAAAATGTTACGTGGTTTTGCAGTTTCACCGAAAATATAAGTTTAACGTTGACAATACGATAACCATAGTTGTAAAGACAATGTGGACTAAGGCTCTTGTACCCGCCTAGAGCTTAGTTTGGGACTAGGTCAATTTGGGTGAGATTATCCCCTAATATTAATTTATTTAATGCCCCCTACAAATTATTATATTTATTTTCAAAAAAAACACCTGTTACATGTACAGTCACGAGATTAAATATGGTACCCACCTTAAGTCCAAAGTCAATCTGACATTCTACAACAATAAGGTTGAGTTTCATAAAAGTTACAAATGACTTGACATCTCTAATGACATTGACGACTTCAAGCATATTTTTCTTGAAATGGGTCCCAAATTAACGCTCGTAACCTTATGAAATGCCCCCCTAGAAATATAAAGTGTGTTACCAGCACCCAGGCTTTTTTTAAAGGAGGTTAAAATAACGTATATCTGTAACGTGACCATGACATTAATTTAATTAATAAACGAATTTTCAGGCTTTGTTAACTTTCTAAGAAAATTTTAATTGCCAGCAATGTGAAGCACAGCAATTTGACAAGTTAAATTACAGTCGACGGATACTTTGATTATTATGATTTGCCCCCGTACCACGACATGCCTTGTACTAAGCAACAGCGATACTGATAACGATGAACACGCAGCACATGCACTACATTAAAGATGGACAGTATCTAAGAAAATTAATTGTGAAGTTATTTTAATTATTTTTTAATTGATAATACTTGCAAACAATTGCTAAAGCAACATAATATCGGCAGTTTTAATAAATGCCCGCATGCCGGTAACACACTGTAAATATATTTTTGTTATTTAATACCAAACTAAGTAGCGGCTTCTACAAGACACCTGCAGAGACAGCCAAAAATGTGGTCTACCACCCTACGGTTGAAGTTCATTCGCACGTCATGATACAACAAGTTCCATTTTCCCTTGCAATAATATTATGACAGTGACAAGTGTCAACCTTAGCGATAATTAGATCTCACAGAAACTTTTGTCAAAATTGTTAGACCACTTTCTTGGCCGACCATACATACGAGTACTACTCCAAACATCAATGTACCTCTTGTAGTTTTCGAGTAAAATGCCATACAGACCGACGGACGGACAGAAATGACAAAGAGGCAGACAAGACAGGGTTCCGATTTTGCCATTTTGGCTACGGAACCCTAAAAACTACAAAGACGGTTTAATCTAAAAATAAAAATAAGCTATAATTAAAATGCTTAAAAAATCTAATAAAGACCCTTGGGCATTGTCAATAGGAACTTAAAAAACGTGCTTTTAGAGGTTTGCCTTTTTTTCTGAGAAAATAAATACACAAAGGGTTTTGTTTGAAGAATAGGTATTGTCAATTTTTTTTTAGCGGCCACTGGTGATTTTTACATAGTTATTTAGAGGACCTCTAAATACACATAGATATATATAATTTATGGAGTTAAATAATATCGGAGCGGAGATATTAAAGATTTAAGTATTAAGTTTTTAGTACAAAAGTACGCCCAAGTATAAATATTTAAATATCTCGGCTCCGATGCACTTAAGAGTATTACATTACATAGCAAAATATGTTTATTTTTAATAATTCTATCATAATTTACCACTTTTACGAATGGCCGCTCACCTTGAAAATGTATGACTTTTACAAATGACAACACTTTTACCCAAACTCCTTTCCGCTAATGCGTAAGCAACATAGTCATTTCTACGTCACAGCTGGAGATGTAGTAGGATTTATTTAAAATGTCGGAATCCACTTGAGAGCTAATCTTTCAAACAATGGTATTGTTTCTATTGTAAACTCCAACCGCAAATGATCGTGCAAAATGGAACGAAATAAATAACAAAATTATTCATTTGAATAGCGACTTTGTTTCCTAAGCTTGAAGCTACAAATTGAAATGACAGCACATTCGCTACAATACTTTTTGAAATTGAGAACGGTACCCAGGTAGTATGTTGCGTTAGCACCAGTGAGATACAGTATAGTTTCTTGTTCCGTCATTTCAATTTGTACCTTCAAGCTTAGGAAACAAAGTCGCTATTCAAATGAATAATTTTGTTATTTATTTCGTTCCATTTTGCACTGATCATTTGCGGTTGGAGTTTACAATAGAAACAATACCATTGTTTGAAAGATTAGCTCTCAAGTGGATTCCGACATTTTAAATAAATCCTACTACGTAACGCGGACAAAATGACGTCATTCCGCCGTTTAGCCCAAAGCGGGCGTAGCAAACACTAATAATATTCAATTTTTCTCAGTAAATAATAAAATAAAAGAGAAAAAAAATGCTTTGAAGACAAATCGCTTATAAGCACGTTTTTTTCAGAACACCTTTTAAAAAAAAACCTTATGTCATTACTGCCCTGCTACGGAAAAAGGCACATCTGCTATATTAATTGTATTGCAATTCCAACCTTATTATAACCCTTGAGAGTTTAATATGCTTCTATAAATTACTTGCGCTTGTGCCATTTCTCCATACTAGGGCAGTTGAACTACTGCGTCGAGCGAGGAAACCAGCTCCAGGTAAATAGTTTTTAAAATGTATATTTAACAATAATCATGGGAATTACGCTTTTATAATAAATTCGTCATGTTCAGGAATATTTAATAAAACCCGTCATCGGTCTATGTAATTGGCATTAAGAATTACTCACTGAATTAATTGGGAATATACTTTTTTTCAGTTTGAATAAAAGGTTGATTCATGTAACAAACAGTTGAGAAAAATCTTTTTTTGAATAGCTATAAAAATAACCAAGATAAGCCAACAAAGATTTGTTTCTATCTCCTTCAAGGAAAACAGAATTTAACATGGAGTTTATATGGCCGACCTGAGGGCCATGCCAAGGTGCACTAGCTACGCTAAGTAACGTTTCTATTCATTTTGTTTTTAACCAATCGCGTCACTGGTAGATCACGTGACTTTTCGTATCACGTCATCTACCATGGACGCGATTGGTCTAAAAACGAAACGAAAAGAAACGCTAGTTAGCGTAGTGCATCTTGGCAGGGCCCTCTGTTACATCGTCGGATGACGTCACAGTGCGTATAGTTTCTCTGTCTAATCGCCGTCTAATTAGCTGTTTAAAATGCTTGTCGGTAACATGCGTATTTCTTGACCGATTTTAATTCTAATTTCACGTTTGGTGATATACGGTATTTTCAGATTTTGTTGAGAAACGCGATTTTAAAAATCCATGCATATATCCTATTGGGATGTACACCATATTTTTTCCGTACCCACCGTTTGCCATGGAACCCTTACCAGAACTTGCTTACTGCCTTATTTTTCAGTAAATATTCTAGTCTTGGCTTTCACGCAGAGACCTCCTCATCGTGTTGTTCTCCTAGTGATTATTTTAAAATTTGCTAGTGTTTGACAAACGTACGCCTTTATTCTAGGCGGTAAAAACGATATCGTAGTTTGCCTGTTATGGTATTGTTATGACGTCAGCCGCCATTACTGTCAAGACAATAAAAGCTATCAAAAAGTTGACGATACGATAACAGATCAAATGCGATATTGTTTTTACCGTCTTGAATAGAGGCGCTGTAGACATGTGGCCCGTTTCACGAAGCTAAAAGTTACAAATTACAAGCGGAACTCTCGTTCTAGCAAAAGGAGTTAGATAGAGACTTTCGCTTGTAATTTGTAACTTGTAGCTTCGTGAAACGGGCCTATGGCCTCTATACTACGCGGTAGAAATAATATTGCTTTTGACATGTTTGCTATTGATTTTGTTTGCTTTTGACATATTGTTGTTAACTCAGCCGCCATTACAGTCAAGTAAATAAGAGCTATATCGTTACGTTGACGATACCATAACATAGGGCTCAGACAAGATGCACTACGCTAACTAACGTTTCTATTCGATTCTTTTTTAAACCAATCGCGTCACTGGAAGATGACGTGATACGAAAAGTCACGTGGTCTACCAGTGACGCGATTGGTTTAAAAACGAATCGAATAGAAACGTTAGTTAGCGTAGTGCATCTTGTCTGAGCCCGCAGGTCAAAGACAATTTGTTCCTAATTCGTCATATTCCTAATTGGTCATATTCCTAACTCGTCATATTCCTAATTGGTCATATTCCTAATTCGACACTTTCCTTACTGGTCATATTCCTAACTTGTCATATTCTTGATTCGTCATATTCCTAATTCGTCATTGTACAGTCAAATACAATCGCGTACACGTGCTTACAGGATTAATAAGTATTAGGATTAGGATAAATTGTACTAAGTAGTACACGATATAAATAATAAAGTGACAATGACATTAACTTTATGATAGACACGTAAAACTCGTCTAGTTGGTAAGCAACTAATGGTTAGCAAACATTTATAAATCTGTCTGCAATTAATATTATACTGAACTGCTCTAAATCATTTTGGTCAGCAAATTAAGTATTTGAGCTGCATTGAGCGATCCACAGTTAATCAAATTTTGGTAAGCAATCAGTAGGTAAACAAAATATTTCATTTTGTCCATCAAAAAAAAGGGGGCAAATTTACTGCCGTGCCGGCAACGCACTTATGCCAAACCCACCATCAAATTTACAAAAACAGAGTCGACGGAGCTCCGCTGACGCGGCGCTCCTATTTCTGGGATTGTTCTGGCCCTCCGGGCCTGATATAAAAACGAACCTAACCTAACCTACCTCATATTTATGATACAAATTTTGGTTAATCTAGGGTGTGATTGTGATTCCTAAATTTGAGTGACAAAACGTAACTTGTAATTACTACTACCCTCAAAAATGTTTAAAAAAAACAAAAAACCGCCTTCAAAAACGCAAAAAATAACTTCTTTTAAATTTGTAGGTACCTAATAGGTTAGTCCGACTGATGTCGGCTTTTTTGTTGAAAATATTGTGGTCGCCGACTTCAGTTGGACTAACCTATTAGGTACCTACAAATTTAAAAGAAGTTATTTTTTGCGTTTTTGAAGGCGGTTTTTTGTTTTTTTTAAACATTTATTTTATTTTATACTTTTTAGTGATCATAATACGTCGTTACGTAGTCCCACTTCTTAGTTGAAATGAAACTTTAACTTATATCAAGCGCGCCGCAAGCAACGCCGCGGGAAAGTCATAGTCATATTTGAACAAGTAAATATTCTTCGTTGTAGTTGCTCAACTATCTTAATCGAGATATCTTACCGTCACCCTTGAAATCGGTACCGTTGAGGAGTTCCGGTGGCCATCTGTGGTCTTCATCATCAGTTCCACTTCACCAAATCATACTTTCTGAACGCAAATGCTGGATTTGTTACTAAAAATACTAAAATCGCTATATGTTTGCCTACAATATTTGAGGAGTTCCCTCAATTCCTCACTGATCCCCTCATCAGATTCAGATTTGGTGACATTGGGACTACCTCGGAAGTATACTCTATCAAACCAAAAAAAAATTTTTGAAATCGGTCGAGAATTGACGGAGTAATCGGTGAACATACATAAAAAAAAAAAAAACATACAGTGGAACGTATAACCTCCTCCTTTTTTGAAGTCGGTTAAAAATACCAACTCTTGGGTGCTCGCATCACGTGGTCTGAGTTCGCTCCGCCCGCAAATAACGAACACTGCAGATTTTTCAAACTAAACGCAATCCACTTATTTATATAGATAACCATTATTTTAATATGCACACCTCTCAATTAAACTGCTTACAGACATGTTTTCCTCTGCTGACCAATTGTAAAATCTAGCTGCCCAAGTAATTATTTTGCGGCTCGACTGTTTATTAGGCAGACAAGTGACCAAAGAAGCAGATTGATATTGTTTAAAATGTTAACCGTTTGTAAATTGTTTGCTGAACAAGAGTTGCAGCACGATTTTTATTTATTGCCTGCCAAATCTTTGTATGCTGCCCAAATGAGTAAATTGCTTCTTTTTTTTTGCGAATCAATTTGAATAACGGCTGACCATTTAATTACTTCCCTATGGTTTATATCGCCTAGAATCTCGGCCCTGCAGACCTTACATTTGGAACTAATTAAGTATTACTTTATTATCTTGTGATTTACTTAAGTTAGTTTAAAGTATTTTAACTTAATTGTAAGTTAAGTAGGTAAAGTCTGTTCCTATTCACACTGCCAATGACAATAACAAGTATACCTGACTGTAATTGTCTTTAGATAGAGGATGAAATAGTAATGAGAATAATGTTACCGCTAATTAGTTTATTAAAAAGGTTGAATATATATTCATCATCATCATCGTGTTATTGTGCTGGGTGCGACAGAGACGACAACCTCTCTTATCAATCAAATCTATCAAACCTCACTACATTTTCAATGTCAGAAATAGTTCGAAAAAAATATCTTTATGGCAAGACTCTGTCAGTGTAATGGTGTTTTCAGCTAATGTGCTTAACATCAAAAAATACAATATTAAATAGAGATTACTACCTTAAAATTGAACTGAAGACAATGATAAAGTGTATGACTAGAATAAATAATATGACTAGGCTCAACCTTCAAAAGTACGCGAATATGGAGTTATAATTATAATGGTAAATTGATTTGTTTATAAGAGTGACGAAACGAACAGGAACAGACTTTAGGTATTATATTTTATGATTAAAAAATGCCTTTCTGCTGAAGTTAATTGCGGCGCTTCTTCTCCGCAATGATGGTCTTGTCAGAAGCGCTAGTAGATTCACTCCATATTTCCGACGTGTAAAAGAGCCCTCATGTGGCCAATTCACTGAATAAAACAATTGAATTTTTAAGCTTCCGCCGTCCGCCTGTTCTACCTTTGAAGAGCTGTACGGTACAGCCTGTACCTTATTTTTAAACCGTATAACATTGCCGGTTGTTTTGCAAAATATTTATAAGTTATAAAATCTGGAGTCTCCATACAAAAAGATAAGATAAAAAAGATAAAAGAATGATGAATGTGTGAATATTCTACAATGCAAACAGTAAATGTTATCAATCTGCTATATACAGGATATTCGATACAATCCTTTTAAGGAGGCATAGTAGAGCTCATTTGGAACTAATTAGGTCATGGAGTACCTACCCTGACCGAAATATATTAGTTTCTGAGATATTCATAATTTTAATCTGAATTTTGGTGATTTTCCCTTATGTCCATGTCACGAAAAATTCTTTATGTCATGTTTTATTTCAGAAGTTTTTAGTGGTATTTTACATTATTAGAATCATTACAAATCAGTGAAGTTCTCAAACTCATTCGCCCGTTTTTTTATAATCATGTTTTTAAGTAATCATATAAAGTCTGTTTCTCCATACTAGGTGTTCCCGTGTTTATTTTTCACTTAGTATGGAGAAACAAACTTTATGTGATTACTTAAAAACTTGATTATAAAAAAATGGCCAAATGAGTTTAAGAACTTCACTGATTTGTAATGATTCTAATAATGTAAAATACCACTAAAAAACTTCTGAAATAAAACATGCCATTAAGAATTATTCGTGACATGGACATAAGAGAAAATCACTAAAATTCAGATTAAAATTATAAATATCTCAGAAACTACCTCTAATAATTTTCGGTCAGGGTACTCCATGACCTAATTTGATCCAAATGAGCTTTACTATGCCTCCTTAAAAGGATTGTATCGAATATCCTGTCACCCTATATACCGACCTTTAGGTAGGTATCTCACTCAGGTATTCTTTATCTGTCACGGCAGTTATTAGCCTCCAGCAAAGATTAAAACAGGCCAATAAACAAAAAAATAGTAAATAACTGATAAATATTAAAAAGTTGATAAACAAATACGTTTGGACTCGATAAACCTTGTTTTCGAGTTGATAGCAAATCTTTGACTTAACACTTAACAGGTAAATTAGTGAGTGCGTTGTATTTTTATCGTGTGACCTTGGCTACAACAACTACTCGGTGACCAGATACAAACAGTGTTGTGCCACCGCACGGCCGAAGCGCACGTAGCTCTAGTCATTCGAATGTTACGTTCGATTAGTCGTTTAAAAAAAACTACGGCAGCATTAAAAAAAAGTAAGTGGACAATTATGTAATAAAATGATGATATATGCAAATTATCTTATCTGCTTCGCTTTTTATCTGTGGTACGCAAAAATGGCATAAGGCATAAGGTATGATGAACTTAATTGATATCCTGCATAGTACGTGCAAAGTATAATGAACCGTTTTACTACTTGTAGTTAGTTTAGTTGTTTCAAAATGTATGGATTTGACAATTTCAACACCAGATTTTGGCAAACTTAACTTAACTTTTCAATAAAGTGGCCCTTTTAGTATCTGCAAATACACCCTGTCTAGTATTATAATTTATCTTACCTGTGACTTCAGTTTGACTTTTTGTTAGGGTTTCTTGTTTTAAGGTTTCTTGTATGAATCATAGTTTGGTTATGACTTGTTGTTTTTCAGCTGTCATGACATGATACTTACTGAAGTTAGTAGTGAAATTGAAGCACAGAATACTTCGGAAAATTAAAAATAAGATACTGGTGTTCGCAACGCAAAGTACCAACCTAAGTGCAAGTTGCGAAATACTTCCATTATCTGAGTCATTTCATAACAATTATAGTCATCATAAATCATTAAAGAGCGCGAGTATTTTTTCTGAGTCTATGTTTTATATGTATTTAAGTATTTATTTCTCTATATATAAGTATGTTTATCGTTGTCTAGTACCCATAGTACAAGCCTAGAGCTTAGTTTGGGGCTAGGTGAATTTGTGAGAAATTGTCCACTGATTTTTTTTAAGGAAAAGATACTGGGTACGTGCAGTGTACAACCAAATAAGCGGTTTTACAATTTTACTGAACTTCTGTACCCTTCCCTTACCATGAGTTACAATTACCGTAATCGCTAGCGAGTCGAATGCTCTGTCCCTCGCACTCTATAAGAATACTGTGAGGTCTGCGAGGGACAGAGCATTCGACTCGCTAGCGATTACGGTAATTTTAACTCATGGTAAGGGTACTGTTTGTTTGTAGACCTCTTACTGCAGATGGCCCTGCACCTTGCATTGCGCTAACTAGCGTTTCTATTCGTTTCATTTTTAAACCAATCACGTCACTGATAGATCACGTGACTTTTCGTATCACGTCATCTACCAGTGACGCGATTGGTTTAAAAACGAATCGAATAGAAACGTTCGTTAGCGTAGTGCATCTTGGCAGGGCCCTCAGGAGTACCTAGTCGGGAATTTAAAGATTCCCTGTTTTTGGCGATATTTAACACCTTAAAGCAAAAAGAGCTGATAAATTTAACGTGTATATATGTGTGTCCGTCAGTGCCTTCGTATTTTAAAAAAATCGGTCTAGTGCGTGTCGGACTCGCGCACTGAGAGTTCCGTACCGCCGCACAGTAGGTATTACTATGGCTCTCAATGATATAATATAGTAAAAAGAGCTATGTTATACGCACTTCGATAGTGGCACCCTAAAACCAAGCCAATTGGTACACCTTTACTTAGTCTTGCGCCGTCAACGGAACCGTGAACTAGTCTGCAGAGCAACATACAGTCGTTTTGTTTCGCTACCGGAAATTAGCATACCGTCCTGCTTTCACTGGTCATTTATGAATTATTGTGTAATTGCAATATTTACTGATTATGTGTGCGTAAGCCGGGCCATTTTTACACGCGGAATACCGTATAGGTAACATATCTACCTCTTTTTATATTATATCATTGGTGGCTCACGTGAAAACAGATACAAGTCGATTTAGCTCTTATCGATATTATGTCGGAAAGTTATATCTATTTACTAGGGAGGGATGCAATTCGCTCATTACGATTACGATTACCATAAATCGTTATTATTACGATAACCGTTGCATTAGGTTTTTTTACCCGACTGCAGCAAGCCCAAAAGGAGGGTTAGGTATGTGTTTGACCTGTATTTACAGTCACGAAATTAAATTTTGGACCCACATTAGGTCCAAAGTCATTCTGACATTCTGCAACATTAAGATTGTGTCTCCTATTAGTTACAAATGATTTAGCATCTCTAATGACATTGACGACTTCAAGCCTATTTTTCTTGAAATGGGTCACAAATGAACGATCGCGATAGTATGTCCGACTAAGTATGTTCCCTCGTAACTACTAAAACTAAACCGATTTTAATTAATTACACGTGGTTAGATTCTTTTCATTAGATTCTTAACCGCTAGAGTGTCATAGGCTATATTAAAATTATTGGAAATCAAAATGGCGGAGTTTTGGCGGTAAATTGCGCGGCTTGAAAACTAACATTATGTTGACGACATTATTCAAACAGCAGTTGGGTTTTCAAAGCATGCTTTTTGTCAGACTTGCTTTGCTTTGTGATAAAATTCAAACTTTATGTAAACGACGTGTTTTTTTTTCCTTACACTGATAAATGTTTAAATAAAAAAGAAAAACAGAAAATATAAATTTAATAACTTTCTCAAGAAGTGCGTGGCTCGATTAACGCTGTACTTATTGTTTTATTGTTACATGACTGCTCAAAAAAGGAGTGTAATAATGTTTTCATAGTTCATGTGTATATATATTTTTTTTAAATAATAAATTGTTTATTTAAAGGCAAAAATCCCATACATACAATATTACAGTATCGACATAATTACATTACGTAGTATATATATGTAGATACGATTCTTTATTCCACCATAACTTCTAAACGCCTGAGCCGATTTAGATGTGTGTGGCATAGTTAGAATCCTTTCACCATCCCGGGTGACATATGATACCTAAACTGTTAAAATTGACGATATAAAAAATGAACTCCGGTTTATAAAGCTTGCTTTTCATTAAGTAATTTACAATATGATAATCTTGACGATTATAATCGTAATTATTACGATTACAGATGCAAAACGATGCACCGCTTCGTAATCGTTGCGTCCCTACTATTTACTAGCGACTCGCCCTCGCTACGCTTCGGTTTATGTGAGTTTTCTGTAACAGCCGCACGGTCGGCCAAGAATATGGTCTACCAGTTTTGATAAAAGTTTCTGTGAGATGTAATTAATGCTAAGGTTGACACTTGTCACTGTCATAATATTATTGCAAGGGAAAATGGAACTTGTTATATCATGACGTGCACATGAACTTCAACCGTAGGGTGTACACCACATTTTTGGCCGACTGTACGTAAACCAGAATTTATACATAAACCTTCCTCTTGATGAAAACTATAGATAGATAAAAAAAATCAGAGCTGATATGTCTGACACACACACATACACGCACGCACACACACACACACACACACACCCACACCCACACGCACACACACACACCCACACGCACACACACACACGCGCGCGCATTAAGAATAACACTAAATCGACCCTTTAATTAAATTATCAGACGCATCTTATCGATCTTATTGCTATATTGTAGCGAAATTCAACCTTGAGTTGACAGACGTCTTACGTCATTTGACATGTCACACAATAAGTTTTGCAAAACTTTTTTTTTTAATTTCCTAATTTATGCCCCAAAAGGGGCTCCTTGACCAAAATTCATTTATTTACGTTACGCGTCCGTATTTGGGTCACTGACTTACATATGTGTACCAAATTTCAACACGATCGGTCCAGTAGTTTTGGAGCAAATCGGCTGTGACAGACGGTCAAACAGACAGACGCACGAGTGATCCTATACCTGAGGGTTGCTTTTTACCCGACTGCCGGAGGGTAATGTGTTTCACAGTCTATATATGTATGTTTGTTCCTTTGTGGCACTATAAAAACTAAACCCGTTGTCCGATTTTGATGATTCTTATGTCAATCGATTTGTCTTAATTTGGTGAGTGTCACTAAATATATGACAGTAATCAAAATTCAATATGGCGGCAACCAGACGCCAAATTGTCCAAATTAAAAAAAAAAGTGTCCAAGTATGACAAGTGGGGTATCATTGAATAGGGATTTAAAAATCATCTTTAGGTTGGTTTCATCATTTTTCATTTTGAATAATCATTTAGGATTTATAACGATTTAAAGTTGGTTAGCAACAGTCGGGTTTTGAAAGCTTGCTTTTTGTTAAAGTTATTTCCTTTTGAGGTACGGAATCCTAAAAACGAAGATTGCCAATCGCTATTAGGGAAATGGTTGCACTTATGATTTTATTTACAGTGTCACTTTGACATAGTCCAAAGTGGTCCAGGAATCTATTTCCTTGACTGTACATTGATGTTTTGATGGTCAAGGATGTTCAATGACAATTACCAATGCAAACTATGTTTGAATTATGTATATTTAGTTTGTTTGTTGGTTACTTTAGTAGTTTATTATAATTTCGCTAACTGTTTAACGCGTCGGTACATTTCGTCAATACAGACAACCTTGAGGTCAATTCTAGTTTGTTAAACTATATAGCTTTTGACTTGATATCGTGTCTTCAACGTTATGATAGCTATATTTGATTTATGAAGCTTGTATATCAGTTCCGTAGTGGTAAAACTAAGAAATACTTGAGCAAAGAATTAAAAAATCGGGCAAGTGCATGTCCGACCATTCTTAGTTGGTTTCCGAAGCTGTTACTACCCAAAAACTATCGCAAAAAATACGGCTCAGGGCGACTTTGTCCACAGTCCTATTTCGTCAACTTCTTAACTCGTCTACAATGCCATGTCGTCAGCATGTAATTCCTAAATCGACACCTTCCTAACTCGTCCACTTTCTTATATCGTCAATACCCCATTTTGTCTACATTCCTATTTTGACCACAGTGCCAACTCGTCCACTTTCTTTTATCGACCTCAGTACTCCTTGGTCAGCTGTGCCAACTCGTCCGCATTCCTGTATCGACCTCAGTGTCAACTCGTCCGCATATTTGTACTCGAGTCTGGGTGTTCAATATTTTTACTGTACCTATAGTTGACGAGTTGGCACTGTGGTCTAATTAAGAATGTTGACGAGTTGACATTGTACTTAGACTAATTAGGGATGTTGACGAATTGGCACTGTAGTCTAATTACGAATGTAAACGAGTTGGTACAGTGGCCCACGTAAGAAAGCGGGCGAGATAGCGAAGTGACGATATAGGAATGCTGGCGAATCGAAACAGTCGACCATATGCGAATGAGAACGACTTAAGAAGGTGACGAGATGGAACTATGGCCGAAGTCATCCTGAGCCAAAAATACGATTGGAATGAAAAGTGCACCAGCAAAAGAGCGTATCGTCCTTTCGTTGAGAAGCGAAGTTATTCGGTAATAACTCGAAAACGGTATATCCGATCACGTCGAAAATAATTTTCGTTGAAAGTATTTAAAGCGTTACCTTCGTGATTTTTTTCATATTTTTTGGACACACGGTTTAAAAGATAAAGGGGGTAAATCATTTTTTGAATAGCTATAAAAATAACCAAACTAGCCAACAAATATTTGTTCCTATCTGTTTCGAGCAAAACATAATTTAACATGGAGTTTATATGGCCGACGTGTTACGTGACGTCACAGTGCATATCGTACCTCTCCGTCAAATCGCTGTTTAATTAGCAGTTTAAAATGCTTTTATCTTCCGTATTTCTTGGCCGATTTTAATTTTAATTTCACTTTTGGTGATCTCTTTTACGGTATTTTCATATTTTGTTGAGAAATACGATTTAAAAAATACATGCATATTCCCTATTGGTCAGTTCCTAAGGGAATAAACGACTAAATTACCTCTACGAGGACGGAGTGACGGGCAATCGCTATTTAAGATATTTATAAAAACCATTCAGTCTTCATTAAGGAGTTTTGTTTTAGTATATGTTTTCCTCATAACACTCAGCATGTTATTCATCGGATTGTTTTATTCCTACCTCTTGAAAACCGAATTAATAGTACATTACTACAGAGGCCGGGAAGTAGGGGGTTGCCGGCCGAGTTCATATAGATAGGATAGTTACGAGGCTGGCAACCCCTTTTCACGCCAATGCTTTTCTCAAACGTAATTATAATTTATTAAAAAAATTAAAACAAAAATTACAATGTCAAATACTAGGAGTGTATAAAAATTAAAAGTAATTAGTGCCCCGCAGCGCACCGCCTGCAATCTAAGTTGCGCTACGCACCCCTTATTACCTTTGTTCTCCTGGTACTTTATATAAACATGCAAACGCTTTGGTTGGATGCACGGCTTAGTATATTTAAAAAAAATTAGCTATTTAGCCTGTTCATAAACACAGCCACCATGTTTACACTAAATTTAAAAAAAAATACTTCCCGGCCTAGGCCTTCAATTTTGTATGAAATTTCTTTACAGTTCGTTCTCTAGAGTTGATCCGCCTGAAACGTGATACTTTGAAGCCTAAAATAACTAACATATCGCCAATATTCCATTGCATGTTTGAGAAAAATCCGTTGCGTTGTTTGCAAGATCTAAGCGTGCAGTCAACAGCATAAATAAGTGATAATTTATGTACCTTGTCGCTTTCAATCGTTTCACAATTTTGTATGCCATTTCAAATACGACGTTAAAGTGACAAGGTACATAAATGATCACTTATTTATGCTGTTGACTGTACATACAGAGGCACAGACGGCGCCGGGAAGCGACTTTGTTTTTTACTATGTAAAGATGGAGTATTTGGCTAGTAAATACCGTAACTAATGTTACGACATTTGCATTGCGAAGTATCTTTTTGCCTTAATTACTGCGATTTAATTAAAATTTCAAATGAACGGCCATTATATGTTAATGCTGAAACTGTAGCTCGGTGGTTTTAGCGCGTCTGTGGTTTGGGTAATACTCGTGTAGGTCCAAAACAAACTTGAAAAAATACCGCATTTTGTTTAGTGTAATCAGTGTTTATTTGTAAACATAGGTAAAATTAAAACAGTGGTGGAAAAAATATGGTACTATGGTACACTATGTCATGGTAATTCTGGTAAAATAAATACTAGGCGCACTTGCCGTCCCCGCGGGCAAGTCTAAATCGCCGGTGATACTGCAATAACGCGTAACTAACAAATTCAATTAGTTGAAAAAGTAACCTTACTGATTTACTTTTTAAGGTTTATTTTGCATTTTATTTCATTTGTTAGTTACGAGGTATTGCAGTATCACCGACGAAATGGAGCGAAGCGGTTTGCTGCCATCAGTTCAGAAATCTCAGTAACGCTCACACACTTAGCTTAAGCCGCGAGTTCCCTCCAGAATACCAGTACAGTAACTGTTCGGGCATTTTAGTCAAATTAAGTTTTAATCCTCACTCATAAGGGTCGTCTTCAAAAAAGTTACGATCGAAGAGCGCCGCAAATCGAATTCCCATTTTTCACATTGAAAGTCTATGGGAACAGATTTTCGGTGATTATTCCTCCGTGGTATGTCCCATTTTCCATTTTATTTTTTTCTAAGCCATCTATGGCTAGATGTCGTAATACGCGCTAAATTTGATCCTGACATCTCTAATAGTTTGGGAGGAGTATGCGGACCAACGAAAATCCGAATCGGGGAAGAATGGAGCTTCGCTCCAATAAGTAAATGCGAAAGTTTGTGTGTTTGTAACTCCTTTCGTATTACTCGTACCGTGGCCAGATAACTGTTTAATTAGACCTTTTTGATCTGTATTATAGGTAAAACCACTACCCTATTTCTTCCATAGTAGGGTAAAATTAAGTTTCTGTCAGATTTTTTATTTATAGTACTATCTTTTGTTGCCTATTGTATTTTTATGCTCAAGGAAAGGTACCCAACTGTCCGGCTCCGATTTGGTTTATTTTGATATATGTTAAAGAGTAGTCTAAAATAACAGACACGTATTTTTTTTAGCGGCCCAACCTCAACCTGTTGGCAGAAATTGACCTCCAAAGTACTAAAAAGTGACTAAACCCTCTAACTTCTACTTAAAAAAATACCAAATAATATTAAGTGTAGGTATCTTTAATGAGAAGTATATAACTTTGAAGGCAATTTTTTTTTAATATGAGTTTTAGCCGATATAAAACACGTGTTCATTATTTTTTCATGTTCTTAAACATATAATCAAAAAAAGTAGGAAAATAGCATGTTGTTTTTTTTAATTCTCTATAGAAGTTAGAGGGTTTAGTCACTTTTCAGTATTTTGGAGGTCATTTTCTGCCAACAGGTTGAGTTTGGGCCGCTAAAAAAAATACGTGTCTGTTATTTTAGACTACTCTCTAACATATATCAAAATAAACCAAATCGGAGCCGGACAGTTGGGCATCTTTCCTTGTAAGTAATTATCTGCTTGTCCAAACTTGTTACATACATACTATAAAATAATTTCGCTTTCAGTCTGTCCCTCTGTATGTACGCTTATATGTTTCAAACTACACAACGGATTTTAATTTGGTTTTTGTTAATAGATAGAGTGATTCAAGAGGAAGGTTTTTATGAATAATAAATTCTGGATTATGAACGGATGTTACAGATAACTCTCATAAAGCGAAGCGAAACGAGGGCTGGTCGCTTGATTTAAACTGACCATAACAACATAGAAACCTTTATAGGGGCAAATTTATGCGCGATTCCAATGTGAAACTAGATATTTCCATAACTGGAAAGTGGTATAGTGCGAGAAACAGAAAGGCAGTATGTACACATGGTCCATATGCTGTTAATACCGTTTGGTATTAACGACAGAATAGTTCTAAGCTGGTCTGCACGACTGGTTTGACTAGAAGCCTGTAGTTTAGCTCTAATACCTATGTTAACTGGTATTGGTTATCAAGCCGTTGTACGCTCTGCGAGTATAATTGCCAACAGGATTTTTGTGAAAATATGTTCTTGTAAAAGGGGTGATAGACGGGCGAGTAAAAACGAAAAAGTGTACCCAATTAAGGACTGAAATTAAGGGGCTACCATGCCCATAACAGACGTTTTTGATGAAGTTTAAGTTCTTATATCTTAGTCAAAACTGAAGGTAAATTTTTGAAAAAAATATATATTATTATCCATCTTTGATTTTGAGGAACAGAATTTCAAAATAATCCATGGTTATTCGTTTATAATTTTTTTTAAACATGACTATAAAAACACAAAATTGGATATAACTTTTTCATCTTGGCGTTAATTGATATGGAAACTACATCTAAATATTCTTCATTAATATATCTAATAAATCAACGAAGGTTTTTTTCTAAAGTGAAAAATATGGAAATAAAGGCAAAAAAACTACTTTTTCAGAGTAAAATGACAAACTTTGTTAGCATAAATCTCGATATCAGTGACTTGTAAAAGAAAAATTTAAATGGCAGCTAGTTTAGAACAGCAGTGTTAATGCAAATAGGGTTTAACAACAACTGAAAGTTTAGAGGATCAGATCGAAGGTCATCTGCCCATGGTAGCCCCTTAAGGAAGTCTAACTTTGTCAGTTTTCGCGGCCGTCAATGTACCTACAGCTAATGTTCGTCACAAAACTGACAAAGTTAAAGTTCCTTAATTTCAGTCCTTAAGTGGGTACACTTTTTCGTGAAAATGGTCAAATGTCGTGAAAGTACGGCGTCTATAACTTTAAAGGTCATATTTATAGAAGTTTGTTTGAAAAGCATGCAATTTTTATTTCATTTTATCTTATTATTATGTACAAGGAAAAATATATGTATGTATGTAAACACTTTATTGTACAAAAACAGAAAATCAAATACAATATTTACAGAATTGGAATGTACAAAGGCGAATCTTAAGGGATCTCTTCCAGCTAACCCTTTGGTGATTGAAGAAAATAAGAAAAGTAGAATGTGGTAGACATTAGTACAAAACAAGTTTACAAAAACTGCGTGAACTAAAATTTAGATCTTATGAATAAATACTAACAGAGACATATAGTTACAGGGTGTTAGGCAGAAGGTTGGACAAACTTCAGGGACTAACTCTGTAGGTTATCATCAACTTTTATTATGGGACCAACATCCAAATCGCGAAAGAAAAACAGCTGTTCCATACAAACTTTAAGAGCTAAACAGCCGAAATGTATGGAACAGCTGTTTTTTTTTTTCACGATTTGGATGTTGGTCCCATAATAAAAGTTGATGAGTATGACCTACAGAGTTAGTCCCTGAAGTTTGTCCAACCTTCTGCCTAACATAAAAGTAATAAAAATAAATATCAAAAAAAAATACACAATGTTAAATCAGTACCGTAAACTCGGGTTACTTTAGCCCTAGGGGGTAACATTGCCCACCCTTAAAACTATAACTATTTTAGTGGTTTTCATCTGAAATTGTTAAAATAATTTTAGAACTATATAAGTAGATTGGTCCTGATGTAACATTTAATGGAATAATTAAATTTTAAAGATGGTTTTTGGGGTGGGCAATGTTACCTCCTAGGGCTAAAGTAACCCGAGTTTACGGTATTTGCTACGCCCACTTTCGACTATAACCCGTTTCATCTAAGATGAGTCCTGTGCAACCGTTTTTCACAATTGCAATCACACACTATGCTCACATGCGAGGTACTTAAAAATAGGCGATTAATTATTTAAGTTCCTGAACGGTGTCGCTAGATGTGTACCAATGTAGTATTTATGTTAAGTTAAAGAAACAAGTGTAATATGTGTTTATATGAGCTGTCACAGGGCTCATCTTAGATGAAACAGAGTGTAGTTGGATTTACGTCATTTTGTTTGTAACTAACTATCTGTAACGTAGAAAAGACCATGTGGCGTTTAAGCTGTTAATCCATTATCAGTTTGTTTATATGGCGACGCGCTGGCCTAGTTGGTAGGGACCCTGCCTACGAAGCTCGCGGACCTGGGTTCAAATCCCGGTAAAGGCAGATATTTGTGTGATGAGCGCGAATATTTGTTCCTGAGTCATGGATGTTTTCTATGTATTTAAGTATATATTTCTCTATGTACGTGTTTATATCGTTAGCTTAGTTTGGGACTAGCTCAATTGGTGTGACATTGTCCCCTGATATTTATTTATTTATTTATTATTATTATCTGTTTTCTCAGTAAAAAATAAATAGTATGCTTTAAGATTAAGGCAAACCTCTACAAGCATTATTTATTCAGAAAACCTTTTAAAAAGTTCGTGTTGTCAATTAAGTCAATGTCTTTATTGGCAACATTATCTTCTACATATAATATCGTGCTTTTTACTATAACATGTCGAAAGCGATATTGTTTTTCCGAGTACAATAGAGCCACAGGTCGTTAAATGTCATTTTCGCAAACAAAAACAAGTTTCACCTTTATTCGCGAAGGTACTTATTTGATAATGATAAAAAGTCGGTACGTATTTAATATAGATTATCGATAAGTTTTTAAATCGGCAAATTATATTTTATCTGTTGCTACGTTAAGTTTTATTTACACCTACGGTCAAGTGCAAAATCAAAATCAAAATAAAAAATTTATTCAGTAAATTGGCCACATACAGGCTCTTTTACACGTCGGTAATATACAGTGAATCTACTAGCGCTTCGGACAAGACCATCATTGCGGAGAAGAAGCGCCGCAAGAAACTCCAGCAGAAGGTCATTTTTTCAAACATAAAATACAATAATACTTAAAAGTAAGTTACATTACAAGGTAATAAAGCAACAAATATAAATTATTAGAACTATCACATATAAAAAAAATACAAATTCAAAATTAAAAACATTACAAATAAATGTAAAAATTAACAAGATTACATGTCAAATACATGAAACTAAAAATAATGACTAGGAGAACAACACGACGAGGTCTCTACGTCAAAAGCCAGTAAGCCAGCGACTCGGTCTCGCGCACCGAGGTTTCCGTACCGCCGCTTACTTACTACGTATTATTATATTTTGATCTTAATTCGACTTCGAACCGAATCAGCGTGAACCCAACTCCCACCTGACAATTTTTTAGTATTTGCTGTTTTAATCAGGGTTTGTACAGTCAACAGCATAACGTCGGTTAAATTTGCAAACCTCGTAAGTCCATTTTTTGCGAAAATGTTTTTTTTATTGAATCGTGTAGCCAATCACCAAACGCATCGATCTATATATTGCATTCAAACGTCAAACAAACCGTTATTTAAAAAATCTACAAATCTACAAATAGAAAAACTTGTAACTCCCCTCCAGGTATGGAGTAATTAGTGTTGATATGATTTGACAGCATGGACTTACGAGTTTTGCTTTACATTTCATTTCGGAGATACGTGGTTTTCTGTATTGAAGCGAATTTACAGCAGGGATATTTCATAGTTTTAGAAACATTTTAGGTATTTTGAGCTAAAAATATGATAACTTCACTATTTTTTACCTATATGAATACATAACATTAATAAGCTTCCCTGCAACTACATGCTGTAATTTTGTTTTTTGTGTCTCCTGTAAACTTGAGCCAAATGGACTTACCAGGGTTGCGCATTTAACCGACGATAAATAAGTGATCATTTATGTACCTTGTCGCTTTCAATAGTTTCACAATTTTGTATGACATTTCAAACACGACGTTAAAGTGACAAGGTACATAAATGATCACTTATTTATGCTGTTGACTGTACTATAATCATTTTATTTGTTCCATCCGCAGCTGGTACGATGTCAAGCGTCCATAGCGCCTGGAAGGAGGAAGTCCACGACGTTCCCATATCGGTGCTGATCAGACCGTTTATACCGGAGCTGGATGAGAAGAAAGTCGAGTCGTTGATGGAGACAATTAAGGTAAGAAATACCACTGTACCGCCGAAGCATTGTATACTCTATTGGTAACCACATTCGATTAAAAATGCTTATACCTACTATTACTTTTTTGCATTGGTATCATGGCAGCGTACTCAAAGAGATTTTAAAGATAATTTTGACGACACGTTTAACTTACAATTAGTTGGTAGTGACCCTGCCTACGAAACGCGCGCAGTCCTCATGTACGTACCAATGAGCATTTCTAACTTACATTATAACTCGATACTTTTACGATAAAAGAAAAACATCATGAGGAAACTGAGGAAATAATTCTTTATATGTATACCCAAGTACTATACAACACTAGAGCTTAGTTTAAGACTAGGTTCGCTCAGGTTCACTTTTTCCATACCTATTCCCATCTCGTCCACATTCCCATCTCATCCACATTTCCATCTCGTCCACATTTCCATCTCGTCCACATTCCCATGTCGTCCACATCCTCATCTCGGCCACATTCCCATCTCGTCTATATTTCCATCTCGTCCACATTTCCATCTCGTCCACATTCCCATCTCGGCCACATTCCCATCTCGTTCACATTCCTATTTCGTCCACATTCCTATTTAGTTTACATTCTCAACAACTGGTGAACAACCGAGTGGTTGAATTGATATCGAACAGCCCTACAGTCCTAAGTTAAGTTGCAGATGAGTTGGGAATGTGGACTAATTGGGAATGCGGACCAGTTGGAAATGAGGACGAGTTGGGAATATGGACGAGATAGGAAGTGGACAATTTGGGTTTGGTATGTGGACGAATTGGGAATGTGGCTGAGAAGAGAATGTGGAATAAATGGGAATATGAACAAAGTGAACCGGAGCGGTAAAGGGGTTTGGGTAAAAGTGTTGTCATTTGTAAAATTTATATATTTTCAAGGTGAGCGGCCATTCATAAAAGTGGTAAATTATGATAGAATTATTAAAAATAAACATATTTTGTTATGTATTGTAATACTCTTAAGTGCATCGGAGCCGAGATATTTAAATATTCATACTTGGGCGTACGTTTGTACTAAAAACTGAATACTTAAGGCTTTAAAATCTCCGCTCCGATATTATTTAACGCCATAAATTATATTATATCTATGTGTATTTAGAGGTCCTCTAAATATCTATGTAAAAATAATCCGTGGCCGCTGAAAAAAAAATGACAATATTCTTCAAACAAATTTACCCAATGCCCTTTGTGTGAGATTGTCTACCTAAATTTATTTACTTACTTCTAGAAAGAAGAAGAAACCGGCTACGTACCTCCAATAGATGTTCTTTGGATCAAGGGCTCTGAAGGAGGCGATTACTTCTACAGTTTTGGAGGCTGCCATCGATACGCTGCTTACAAACGACTGCAGAGAGAAACGATCCCGGCCAAACTTATCAAGTCAACCGTAACCGACCTTAAGACCTATCTTGGAAACAGCACTCCCAACTTAAAATAGGTCTGAGGGTGTGTAGCACTTGTTAGTGGAATGTGACCAGACTCAAGGATTACTTGTTCAGCTCAATTTGAATATCGCACCTTCAGAACAATAGTGACCTAATTCAAAGATTTTAAATTTCGAGTTAAGTCTCTATAATAATAAATTTATGACTTAAAGTTTGAAAGCTGAAATTTTGAATTATGTCACTATTGTTCTGAAGGTGCGATATATTGAACATCGGACTGTTTCAGTCCATTTTGGTAGAACCAACGACGATGCTGCAAAATTAGTTTATACATTTTTGAACAAGTAGTCCTTCCCCCTTTTCCTTTTTTTCTGAATGATATCTATTTGTATTTTATTTTTTTAGAGCTTTGTCCAACGGCCGTGATCAAGATTGATCAAAGACCCTAATATTAAAGATTGTAAATAAATAAATAAAACTTAGGTCTCAACATTCGTAAAACCTTTGATGTTCTATATTAGGGATGTTAAACTTCAAATACGGTTCCGATAAGTCGGAATTTCCGATTGATACAACTCCGATTCCGATAGTTTTTAATCGGAGGTTCTAATCGACGACGGCTGCGGTCAGCGTGTAGGTACAACTACAAACCAGGGGAGCTAATACAGCCCTCTTACGGAAAAAAGGCACATCTGCTATATGAATTGTATTGCACTTCCAACCTTATTATAACCGATGAGAGTTTAATATGCTTATATGAATTAATCGCACTTGTGCCTCTCTCCTTAGGAGGGTAGAATATGGCTGCGTTTATCGCTTGACAAAATGTGGATAAAAACATCCGTCACTTTCTGACACGTATCCTGCCCAAGCATTTTTGTTTATACTTCCGGTTTCTGCTCGATGTCCTCTACAAAGGACAATTTACATATACAATTTGATTTCCTGTGCAGAAACTACCAAATCGAATATGTCCTTTATTAACCGATTCGTTGCGTCTTCCATTTCCGAAAACTTGTGGCTGTGGCGGCGAACAATTATTTCATGACACGCCAGGCGTGCCATACGCCATAGGCATCGTCCTAATAGAACGCGATTGCGCGATCATCGCAGGTCCGCGCGACTATTTGTATGGAAACAGTCATATAAACAGTCGCGCGAACTTGCGATGATCGCATCGCGTTCTATTAGAACGATGCCATAGAATATGATGACACGCCTAGATTGTCATCCGCCACACGTCAAAAACATTTGATGACACGCCTGCCGTGTCATCCGCACTGAATCGGTTAAGAGAGAACACTGAGCAGGACGAGGGTAACGGATGCTTTATCCACATTTTGTCGCGCAATAAACGCAAACATACTAGGCCCGCAGCGCCTTCAACACGGTAAAAACCATATCGTTTTTGACCTGTATTTTCATCGTTTTGATAGCTCTTATTTACTTGACAGTAAGGCCGGCCGAGTTAAAAACAATACTATAACAGGTCAAATACGATTTGGATTTAACCGCCGAGAATAGAGGCGCGTATATTGGTCGTGCGACCAACCCCGCATCCCATGTGCTGACACATTACACACACAACTCATTTGTACCTCTACTCCGACACCGGTAAACCAAATTTTAAAACTCCGATTCCGACTTCGGTTCCGATAATTTTCGTAACGTCCCTATTCCAGATTAGTCTTAAAAGACATATGAAGAGTACAAAAGAACATGTGTAGTCACCTTAGTAACTTTATCTACAACCCTATCTTAACTTCCCTACAATTTGTTCAGAAACGATTAGCAAATAGCCGATATTTGTTACCTGTATCTGTTGTTGTATTTTAATTAGAGATGGGCCGACTAGTCGACGATTAGTCGGGAAAGCCGACTATTCGGCACTTTATTGCCTATAGGAAATATCGTCAAAAAATGTCCACACATGCGATTTTCATTTCGACATAGTTATAAAAAGCACTAAGGTCTGTTCATCCTTACTTGTCTTATATAGTAAACAACTTTCTAACCTCAAAATGAACCTTTTTTGGCTTAAACAGGTATTATAAACAAAATAAAGCAATCACGGACAATTCATTGGCCAAGTGATGTCCAAAATGTTAACTCGGTTTACTTTATTTACGATAAAAGAGCCGTTTTACCCAAAAAAAAGTTCATTTTGAGGTTAGAAAGTTGTTCACTACATAAGAGAAGTAAAGATGAACAGACCTTAGTTAGTTCATTTTAATACTATAATTAGGGTTCTAATTGTTTTTTTTGTCGTGCAGAAAAAACGTAAACAAAACTGGTCAAAGGTATAGGTAACAAAGCGCGACGGACGAAGCGAAACGAACGTTTCCGAGTTCACCCGAACTTAGCAAAAACCTACGATTGGCATTGCCGACTAGTCGGCCGATTAATCGGCAAATTGTAAACCGATTAGTCGTCCGACTGGCCAGTTGGCAAAATCCGTAGTCGGCCCATCTCTAATTTTAATATTAACATTAAAGTATTGCATGTCATTAAAGTATCGGTTAACGAAGTGGTTGCATCTTAATGTAAACATTAACATACAGGTACATTAAAATACAGGGCAACCACAGACACAGGTTTCTCACATATTGTAGAAAACTTATGATATGCATGTAGATAAAGTTATGTAGGTATGCGACTGTACACATAATTAGGCATTGGACCCGATTCTACAGTGGCCTCTAAACTTCCTAATTTTATTTAGGTGTCGCTAAAACACTTTGCTATTCTATGAGCAGCTGTCATAATCAAATGACAGCGCTAATTTGAATCTGACGCTTCTTATTTTAGGCTGTCCATTAAATATTGTATTGACATTCGGGAATAGCACTTGTTAAATCTGCCATCTAAACAATGTCTAAAAATTAGACAATTTAGTTTTAGGCTATTTAAGCGATGTGCACGTAGAATCGGGTCCATTATGAACCAGTCACATAAACTGCTTTTGAGATATCGCAATTTCAAAGTTAGTAACCATGTAATTTCGTACGTAGTTTTCGGCCAGAGGTTTTTTAAAGGGAAACATAAAAGAAAACTTTTTTAAATGAGTATGTTCTTTCCGTATAAGGTACCCTTAATTTGTACTACGGTTGTACAGTGTATTATATATTTTTAGTTCTGCCGCATCCATTAGTAAGAAATATTTTGTAAATGAACTAAGCCATTGTATTGTGGCGCAACAGAAGCATACTTCGCAAAAAAGACTACCATTTCTATAAACCTAGCGTAATCTTCTTTCTATTATGAGTTGATAAACCATCGAAATGATAACGTTTTAAATATATGTTTATTAATACTTAGGTAATAAATGATTTTCGGACAAATTCCTTGACTTTTTTTGTTACAAATGAGCTGTACTATCCATTTAAGACATATATTGAATAACTAATGCCATGTATATAAACACAGACTACAAGCCCCGCAAAGCGGAGCTGCGTTAACTATGTCATATGTATACCGATTATACTTGACATGTACAGTAATGGAAATTGATTCCTAGACCATTTTGGACTATGTCATAGTGACGTAAGCAATCAAAACGTAAGAGACTTCTTATGATTCTATTTAGTGTCACTTTGACATAGTCCAAAATGGACTAGGAATCAATTTCCTTGACTGTAAATGTCACCTTAAAGGTTGAGTAACCGCGATTTGAAAGTTAAGAACCTTGTCATTTTCAGATATTTTCGTGTATGTGTATTAAAAGTGAAAAAAAATGTTATATTAAGATTTATATAAAATAAAGATTAAATTCTCATAAAAAAACTATAAATGTTCTTCCCAAGTAACCTTCATTTGTTAAAAACTTGACTGAAAAATAAATAATTTTAACCAACAATATTTTTATTATTATTCATTTTAGCTATTTACTAGGTACATTGTGTATGGATATTGTGGCTGGATGAGTTCGGATGAAATTTGGAATAGAGATAGCTCATACCCAGGATTAACACATAGCCTATACAGTGTGTTACCGGCATGCGGGCATTTATTAAAACTGCCGATAATATGTTGCTTTAGCAATTGTTTGCAAGTATTATCAATAAATAGTACATTACTACAGAGGCCGGGAAGTAGGGGGTTGCCGGCCGAGCGAAGCGAGGCCGGATAGTTACGAGGCTGGCAACCCCACTTCACGCCGAGGTTTGTATAGTGCTTTTCTCAAACATATAAATAATTCATTAAAAAATTTAAAACAAAAACTAGTATGTCAAATACTTGGGAGTGCATAAACATTAAAAGTAACCTACAGGGCTCAGTCATCCGCGCTGTGTCGGGTGCTAGCGCCCGCCCGCCGCCGCTGCGCCGCCGCGCGGGCCGCACCGTGCTACATACACCGCCTGCGATGTAAGTTGCGCTAAGCACCCCTAATAACCTCTGCCCTCCTGGTACCTGGTGCCTTTATGCAAACGCATTGGTAGGAAGCACGGCAAAGTATATTTAAAAAAAAAACAGCTATTTAGGCTGTTCATAAACAGCCGCCATGTATACACAAAAATTAAAAAAAAATTACTTCCAGCCCTAGGCCTTCAATTTTGTATGATTTTTTTTTACAGTTCTCTCGAGGTGTTCCGCCCACAACGTGATACTTTGAGGTCTAAAATAACTAACATAACGCCAACATTCCATTGCATGTTTGAGAAAATAATAATTAAAATAACTTCACAATGAATTTTCTTAGATACTGTCCATTTTTAATGTAGTGCATGTGCTGCGTGTTCATCGTTATCAGTATCGCTGTTGCTTAGTACAAGGCATGTCGTGGTGCGGGGGCAAATCATAATAATCAAAGTATCCGTCAACTCTCATTTAACACTTGTCAAATTGCTGTGCTTTACATTGCTGCCAATTAAAATTTTGTTAGAAAGTTAACAAAGCCTGATTATTTTTTTATTAATTAAATTAATGTCATGGTCACGTTACAGATATACGTTATTTTAACCTCCTTTAAAAAGCCATGGTGTTGGTAACACACTATATCTCGAAAATTTAAAAGTTCCTGAGGGAAAATTGATAGTCGAAATCTACGCGACGAGTCACGGGCAGCTAGTAGTGAAATAAAATCAGGCTTACCCTATCTCTAGGCTCTTCTTACCTTCAGGAATTATAGCTCACATTGAGACTGATATACACAGACTGAATTTAAAAAAAACGGTCAATTCCAAGTTGGACTCGCGCACCGAGGATTCCGTACAATTTCGAGCACATTCGTCGCGAGTCCAACTTACACTCGGCCCTTTTGAAACTTTTGAACGCCATACGTCGAATACAAAATGTGCCACCCACACGCCAAACATGTTTGCTATGCTATGCAAATTACACCTTATTGCTACCAAACAAAGTCTCTTTTAATCTTGAACTCTTGTCGGCTGTAGCCGACGTGGCGTCAGTGGCACGACTTTTAGTTGACGGCCAGAGCCGACCGTGGCGTTGAAAAGGTTAAGGTTCCGTACCAAAATGGTAATAAATGAACCCCTATGGTGAGACTTCGTTGTCTGTCTGTATGTCACAGCAGGTTTTCTCAGAAACTATAGAAGCTATCAACTTGAAATTTGGCATAGTTGTATAACTTGCTTGCCCGCATCGGTTTTTAGTAAAAAGAATTAAATTAATTTTATAAATAATTGAAAAGTGGTCTAGAAGGGGGTTGAAAAATTAAAGTGATCTGATTAAATAGCTAACGGGGTTTCATTTGAAAGGGCTCAGTCTGCACATTTCAAAACTATTTTTTATAATTTTTCGGGACGTGGTTTTTGATTTATAGCCAAAAATGTACAAAAAATCTGAAAAATTCCTGATTTAAAGATAGTTACGGGAAAAATAAAATGAAGTTGTCAAACTTTACAGTTTTGGGAAAATTATCCAAAAAACTTTAATTTCTGTATTAAAATTTAGGCTAGTCAAAATGGACCTTATTGCATACATTATAAAGTTCATCACAAAATAAGTATTTTATTTTGCGTTTTCCAACCATAATATTATCTTAAATACGGAACCCTCGGTGCGCGAGACCGACTCGCACCCGACCATTTTTTTAGTATTTGTTTCTCTTTAGGGTCTGTTATATATTCATTAATCATACCCAATTTGACCCTTACCGATTTTACGATAAAACATAAATAAAAATACATCGAAAAAAAAACGTTTTATGTATAGGAACTCCATTATTTCACATTCTTAAAAAAAAGTAGTAATATTCATTTAAAAAAAAGTATCTATCTATTACGGTTTAAAGCTTTTTAAAGTTAGGTTAGGACGGACGAACGGACAGCGTAGGCGGCATATTAACCTTTTGAACGCCATACGTCGAATACAAAATGTGCCACCCACACGCCAAACATGTTTGCTATGCTATGCAAATCACACCTTATCGCTACCAAACAAAATCTCTTTTAATCTTGCACTCTTGTCGGCTGTAGCCGACGTGGCGTCAGTGGCACGACTTTTAGTTGACGGCCAGAGCCGACTGTGGCGTTGAAAAGGTTAATCTCTTGCCCGCCAGTCATCTAGTCGCGACAAGGTTCACACGCCAACGTCAACTATACATGACCAACATTCAACTCGAAATAACACCTAATTATCTACTACACGGTTTGTTGCGTGGCGTACACTTCATTCGTAGGGACTCGTTCAGAAATCTATCTTTACAGGTCAGCCCAATGCGATAGTGTAGCAAGTATTTAACACAGGTTAAAAAATGACAAAATATCAAATATCATGTGATTATTCTGGCCTAATTTTGACCCCCAACCTTGGTGATATTTGGTGATTATAACGCTCCCCCCCCATTCAAGATCACGTGCAGTTTTAGGACTAAGTATGAATTAAGTTAGTAATCAGAGATGGGCACTATTCGAATAGTTATTCGAATGAAAAATAATTCGTAATATTTTTATTCGCGAATAATTTATTCGTCGAATAATTTATTCGCGAATAAATTATCCACGAATGAATCATTCGACTACTTTTGGTTTGTGGTTTGGCTTTTGGTGGTGATTAATATTATTCATATCTTAAATATTTGAGTAGCTTAGTTTAATTTAAATTTAAATACGTTTTAATTTTTAATTGTATTAAGATAACAATTATTCGTGCCAATTCATTCAACGAATAAATTATTCGCATATCAAATTATTCGACGAATAATTTACTCGAATAAAAATAATCTTTTAATTCGCTATTCGCGAATTATTTGGTTATTCTTATTCGTTATTCGTCATTCGAATAAATTTTGCCCATCTCTGTTAGTAATCAAAAAAACAGCAATATCAATAAAAATGGTTTTAATTTCAGCTATGTCACGCTACATCATGTCCTCGGTCCACGGGTTTTCACATATGTTTTGGATGGTGATAAATCATAAATGGGAAACTACGAGGCATTTTAGAACCTTATAGTTCAATTGAAAAGTATAGAACCTAGGTAGGTTTAGGTTGTTATGTTCCGTCGACACTCTAATTGATTTGAAAAGTGTCGACGGAGCTCCGCTTTCGCGGAGCACCCATTTCTGGGTGGTTTGGCCCTCCGGGCCTGCTGCAAAACTAGCGTAACCTAAACCTACCTAGGTTCTATACATAAATTAGCAAACTCCGTTCAGTTCGACTTTTCAATCGAACTATAAGGTTCTAAAATTCCTCGTGGTTCGATTAATTCAAATTGATCGAACTATAAGGAATTACAAATACCTCGCGGTTCGATTGATCGAACCTGGCGGCCGGAGCGCAGCGGAGGGTGTTGAGTTCGTGTTGAGTTCACCAGCACCATCTTCAACATCTTCATTTTGCCCTAAAATACCTTCATTAAAGTTGGGTTGCCAGCAAGTTATGGCTCGTTTTGACTTTCCTGTTATGTAAAAAAATTACACGTGGTCTTCTCGGACCCCCCCTCCCCCATCGTGATCATTTCTGATATTTTTCTGACCCTAGGGTGGCGGTCAAGACGTTAATACCCAAAAAAATAAATAAAACAGCAAATAGAACATCATTAATTATAATTCTCCAAACACCCAGTTATCTGTTGTGCCGGCGATCTCTGGACCGGGAGCGGTGGCGGGGCCCGTCGCGCCTGTCGCGATTGTCGCGCTCCCTGTCGCGCCTGTCGCGGGCGTCCCGGTCGCGGTCGCGTCTGTCGCCGTCGCGCGTCCGGTGTCGGTCGCGATCGCGGTCTCGCTCTCGCTCGTCGCGTTTGGGATCGCGCTGTCTGTCTTTTGAATATCTATAAACACAATTAAATAGATGTGTGATGTGTTATTGTGTAGATTTATTAAAGCCAATAAACAGTATTTTTTATAATTTTTCCGTGGTTAGTTTACTACTTTTCTCGGTTGAAATAAACTTATCAGGTGAATAGCTATTTTCACAACCCACATATGTTAATGGAGCTAACTTAAGTAGATTAATATTTCATTTATTGGCAGGGTTCAAAAGGATAATTATCAATGATAATTATCGTGATAATTATCATGATAATTATCACTATAATTATCATGATAATTATAGTGATAATTATCATGATAATTACCGAGATAATAACAGATGGATAATTATCAATTGATAATAACAATAAATTGCGCTTGTAAAAGAGAACTGTATTCGATGTATTCGAACGTGTATTTCCGCAATCGCTCTGTTTATTCCTCAATCTAACTTTAATTACTTAATGTTGATTTGTGTTGGATTAATATCAAAATAATAAAAATAAAATAAAAATATGTTTTTATCTGTTTTATTAGAATTTTATTTTATTAGAAAACAAATGCATTTCTTACACGTGATAATTATCCGATAATTATCTGATAATTATCCGATAATTATCCGATAATTATCCGATAATTATCGAGAAGCATAATTATATTGATAATTTCGAACTCTGTTTATTTGTTACTGTCCTGCAAAGGATCAAGATTAAGGTTAACGTCCAAATAAGAAATCAATTAATGAAATTTAATTTGTTTAATAGATTTTTTGGAGTCATGTTCACATTGCGAGAAATGACGCCCATTTGTGCCACCTCTGCGTATAATAATTATTACCTGTCATTATCACCATAGTCGCGGCGGGCGCGATCGTCGTGCTCGCGCCGGTCGGGCTCGGCCCGCGGCGCGGGCGCCCCCGCCCCGCGGGCCGCCGGCCGCGTCGCCGCCGTCAGCCGATTGTGTTCGTTTAACCTAGACAACATTACAATAGGCAATATTCATTTTGTTCAGAGCTTCAATAAAAGCTGATTCATGTAAAGAACAGTTGAGAAATAGTACATTATTGCCTAGGCATGGAAGTAGGCAATTGCGGGCCGAGTATTGGATTAAACGGACGAGCTTGCGAGTCCGTTTAAAAATACGAAGCCCGCAATTGCTGTTCCTGCCGAGGCAAATATAGTGCTTTTCTCAAAAATCGCAAGAAAAAATTTGTGTTGGAGTCAAATCTTCATCGCTTGAACTCATTTTTTAAATTGCATACAAACAGAAACTTCATGTGAAAAAACCATCACTCCTTACCGCCTTTTTGTTTATGACAAGGAGAAACGCAATTCTTGTTTTAAAAAAAACAAGCTATTCCAGGCACAAATTAAAAAGTTATTTTTCGAGTAAAATTTGGATGTATAAGACTTGTGCATGCTTGTGCCCTCATTTTATTATGGCCCTTTTCACTTTTTAAAAAGTTACAAGCTAGATAGTAATGGAATTTGTATGCAACATTGCGGGCTTGTGTAGCGAGCACGCAATGTTTTTTTTTTTAATTTAAGAACTGTCAGTAAACTATGTACTTCACGTCTCAATATGTAGATAGGAATGACAACATTTCCGGAAATTTTTGAGAAATAGTACATTACTGCACAGATCGGGAAATTGGCCGTTGCGGGACGAGTAGAGTTATATACGAGTCCAGCAACCACCCTTCCCGGTCGAGGCTTGTATAGTGCTTTTCTCCAACAATTTGAGGAAAAGTAACAAAATTGTTAATAAATAATATTAAACACATTCCCAACATTTCCTTGAAAAAAAAAGAACAGAAACGTACGATTTAGTATGACACTGAAATAAAGCATTAAATAAAATCACAAACTATTTAAACGTAATAAATTCAATTTGAATAAAATATAGTTTAAACTATAACATTTATTACGCGTTTATGTTATTTCTGCAATTTATTTCGTTTATGAAGTAATTTCTATTTCAAAAAAGTCAGTCTATTATACACTTTTAAATACGTTGTAAACGCTGTTTGAAAAGGCTTAACTTTGTAGTCTATGACATTTAAACAGTAAAATATACAAGGAAGAATTTTGGTGACACGAGTGTTTGGCTGTTTGGAGATAGTTATCCTAGTCCAAACGTGATTTTAAAAAGTAAAACACCAGGTACGTAATGAAATTTCATACATTTTCGCGGCCGCTGTCGTTGCTAAGACTTTGTTATTTTTAAAATTTTGTTTGCCTGGGCCTGGAACTCTGAACTTCGCAGGCTGATTTTACAACAGTAAGGTTAACATTTCCGAGCATGTGGGAGAACAAACAACTTTCGAATAGCTATAAAAATAACCAAGATATAAGACAACAAAGATTTGTTCCTATCGCCTTCTATTCTATCGCAAAACAGAATTTAACAGGGAGTTAATATGGCCGACGTGTTACATGACGTCACAGTGCATATCGGATCTCTGTCTAATCGCTGTCTAATTTAGCAGTTTAAAATGCTTGTAGCATCCGTATTTCTTGGCCGATTTTAATTTCACTATTGTGTATCATATTTAATTGAAAAATTATTGTGAATTGCGATTTTATAAGTCCATGCATATTCCCTATTATCTCAATATTCAAATGAAAAACTCACTGTTATTTAGAGTTCATCTCTATCGAGTATATTTAGCCGACTTCAAAAAAAGGAGGGGGTTTACAATTCATCGGGATTTTTTTTATGTGTTCCCCGATTACTCGAAGACCACTGGACAGATTTGAAAATAAAATTTCGTTATTTGAATGGGTATACTTTCTAGTTGGTCCCATTGTCAACACGTCAGGATCTGATGATGGGATCTTGGAGAAATCAAGAAAACTCCTCAAATATTATAGGCACACCTATAGCGATTTTAGTATTTTTCACTGTAACTCGTGCATTTGCTTTTGAAAAGTACTATATGGTGAAGTGGAACTGATGATGAAGACCACAGATGGCCACCGGAACTCCTTAACGGTACCTATTTCAAGGGTGGCGATAAGATATTTCGATTAACCTGTCGTATGTCAGACAGATTTTAATTACAACATTAAAGTTCGAATTTTTAATCTTTTGTCAGTAAAAATTAAATTCAAAATCTTAATTAGAATGTCTGACGCACTAGTAGGTCAAAGGTAGAGGAGAGGTTAAGGTAGTTGAGCGACGAATGACGAAGCACATTTAGGTTTAAATATGACTATGACATTCCCGCGGCGTTGTCTGCGGCGAGCTTGAAATGTTCTATAGTTTCTCATTAATATTTAGAAGTGGAGCTACGTAACAACATAAATAGGATGACTAAAAAGTATAATATAAAATAAATGTTTAAAAAAACATCCAAACAATCCATTCGGCTTTTGGTTTAAAATATTGTTTGACGCCGACTTTAGTTGGACTGACCTACCATTTCAAAAGAAGTTATTTTTTGCATTTTTGAAGGCGGGTTTTTGTTTTTTTAAACATTTATTTTATCACAGAGGAAAAGGGCATTGGGTATATTTGTTTGAAGAATATTGTCTTTTTTTTTTCAGCGGCCACGGATGATTTTTACATAGTTATTTAGAGGACCTCTAAATATACATAGATATATATAATTTATGGCGGTAAATAATATCGGAGCGGAGATTTTAAAGATTTAAGTATTCAGTTTTTAGTACAAAAGTACGCCCAAGTATGAATATTTAAATATCTCGGCTCCGATGCACTTTAGAGTATTACATTATAACAAAATATGTTTATTTTTAATAATTCTATCATATTTTACCACTTTTACGAATGGCCGCTCACCTTGAAAATATATGAATTTTACAAATGACAACACTTTTACCCAAACCCCTTTGGGGGTCTCGTCGAACCGAATCTACTCACGACGAAGATTCAACCTGTTATAGTAGTTGTGTACAAAACTAATATGGAATTTACGTCAAATTTTAAATATGTGTGGCTTTCCATCACAAAAGGGTCCTTATGGCAGTTTCTAGTTACGGAGATATTGACGATGTTGTAAAAATCATTAAAAATATATATTTTGTGTTTTATACGAAATAGTAAAATAAAGGGATAGACGTCTATTCCTTTATTTTACTATTTCGTCGTAGCTTGGTTTCACTCGTGTATGTTAAATATTTCTAAAGTAAAATTGGGTACAAAGTTTAGTAGAAAAGGGTCCTTATGGCAGAACACATTCAAGAATGATATATCTGGTGATAAATTTACTTGCAATGTTTGCTTAAGTTATATTGGTCCACTTACAAAACGTGCCTAATAACAAAAAATACCCAACTTAGGTAAGTACTGTCAAATATCTTACGAGCTATAAAATATGATAAATGAATAGGTAGGTCTGATAGATTAATAAGGAACCAAATACGAAATGGTGTTTATTTTTGCAAAAAAAGGCAATCAGAACAAACTAAATAATCAACAAAAATGTTTTTTGAGACAGGTACTCTTTATAAAACAAGATTTTAAGTAAACATGTAAAAATATTTTTTCTTGGGTATTCTGTTTTAATATAAGATTAATAATAGATAATGTTACTATCGTGATATTACTATACTACTGTAATTATCAGCAATTATCTGTAATTCCCTAATGTATGGGTGTGAATTTGTGATTTTAATGTAACTCAAATCGTTTGTAACTATAGAAATAAGACTTATAGAGTAACAATGACACTTTAGTGATACTTGCGTAGATTGATCAAATATAATTTAGATCTCACTACACAAAAATTGTTAATGTTACAGAGCAAGATGAAAAAAATAAAAAATATCAAATTTAATTTAAAAAAAAAGGATTTTGTTAACTATGTTATTTTATTTCTATCCTAAGACGTAAATTAAAATATCCCCAACTATACACTATGGTACGAATTACAACATATTAAAGAACATTCCGAAAATCTTATTTTTCTTAATGTCGTTCTTATTAGCAAGTTGCTCTAATCAAAGGCTGATTTTTCAAAGTCTAGAAGTCACATTAAAAAAACCTTATGGTTTACTGAATATCAAAGAAAAACACATTGAGATACATAATCAATCATCATCTATGTAACTTCCAATGGGAACATACTTAATATGAGTTTCAAACTTCTTTTAACGATTTCTCAAAAGTGCAATTTCGGCTTGTGTAAGTATGATAAATAAAATTTAAAAAAGTTTGGGACTTAGGGTCGTGACTCTTTCTTTATTAGATAGCCTATTTAACGCAGATTTAGGATCAATGCTTAACTCAATATGTATCATAAGGACTCTTTAGCCATGGAACGCCACATATAATGTCGAACGGTCTATACAGATGTGTTACAACTACATGCAAGAGGTCATTTACTTTTGTTTTTTACCTACAGTGGTGGCCACATAATTAGGGACACTTGTTATTTCCCCATACAATTGCCTACAAATATGACTTTTCAATTTTGACCACTAATCAAAAAGTTCTCGACCAATTTTATTGTTAAATACATTTTACTTTACATAATTAACTAAGGCTTAAACTGATGTACAGTGAACTACTATTAAAAACGGACCTTATATTTTATAAGGATTTAAAAACTAAGTGCTCACGCGTCCATACAAAATTCTACAACTTTGTATGACCGCCGAATATTTTTATTTTTTCAAATCCTTATAAAATGAAAGATCCGATCTCAACAGAGATAAATTGTACATACATTTAAACTTTACTTTATTAGTTAACGATAAGCGTAACTAAAAATATAATTAGTTAAGAACTTTTTGAATGGATGTCAAAATTGAAAAGTCATATTTCGCATCTTTAGAATTATAGTGACCTAACTCAAAAATGTTGGATTTCGAGTTAGGTCTCTATAGTAATAAATATATGTCTCGAAATTGACAGCTGAAATGTTGATTTAGGTCACTATAGTTCTAAAGGTGCGATTTGTAGGCAATTGTATGGGGAAAAAACAAGTGTCCTTAATTATGTGGCCACTAGGGTATGCAAATAACCGGTTTTAACCGATTTTAACCGGTTATTTTCATACAATAACGATTAATAACCGGTTAATTTGCATTCCCTAGTGGCCACCACTGTATATAATTATTATTACTCACTAAAAAAAACGGGTGGTGGCTGCTGGACTAGGCACTCGTAGCAGCAGCTGGCGGTGAATCTATAATTCGCACTTGCATCGAAATTAAAAAATCAACTCACTTCATCTCAATCTGCTTCTGTATTGACACCGGTATCCTCGGGAACAGAGTGTTGAACCAGTCCAACTTGATGAGCATCTGTCGCACCATCGCGCCTATCGTCGTCGGGCCGCCGCCGCCAGCGCGAGGGTCGATCTCCTCCTCGTCGTCGAGGTAGTCCGCGAACCAATCGAAGAGCTCGGCGGGGGGCTGCGTGAAGCGGATGTACATGAAACCTGGAATTAATTAAAGGGGTTTGGGTAAAAGTGTTGTCATTTGTAAAATTCATACATTTTCAAGGTGAGCGGCCATTCGTAAAAGTGGTAAATTATGATAGAATTATTAAAAATAAACATATTTTGTCATGTATTGTAATACTCTTAAGTGCATCGGAGCTGAGATATTTAAATATTTACACTTGGGCGTACTTTTGTACTAAAAACTGAATACTTAAATCTTTATAATCTCCGCTCCGATATTATTTAACGCCATAAATTATATATATCGATGTGTAATTAGAGGTCCTCTAAATAACTATGTAAAAATCATCAGTGGCCGCTGAAAAAAATAATGACAATATTCTTCAAACAAATTTACCCAATGCCCTTTATATTACAATATGTATTGAGCTGATTAATTAGCATAATTTGATATAGTTTGTTAAAAAACAAGCAATGGCACCACAGATAACGTAAACACCTTAATCTGTATGAAAACCAACCGTGTCACTTTTTGCTACCAACTGGGGCACACCGAGAGAAGAGAATTTTCCGCTTTTCGCGCCATTTCGATTCAAAGTCGTCGCTTTTTTACAAGACTGCCCCAAAAAAAGGAGTGTAATGTTTTCAGGGTTCATGTTTGTATGTATGTATGTATGTATGTGTGTGAGTTTCTTTATTCCACTATAACTTCTAAATCCCTTGACCGATTTAGATGTGTGAGGTATCGTTAAACTCTTAAAATTGAAATAACAACAATGGCAAAATGACAATTATTAACATATGTAGCTATATCGAGGACAGTATACAAAATACAGCCGGGTTTTTAAAGCTTGCTTTTCATATAGTTATTGGGCTATTGCAGTTTATTATCACCAGGGATCGTAAAATGCGAGCAAAATCCATTGAAATGACGTATGACAACCAGTTAGGGTTGGCGATGGTTCTAAATTTATGAACTAAAATATAAGGTACTAAAATAATACACGTTAATAAATAAATTGAACACAATCCAAAACTCAGTCTTCTGGCTGGTATATAATTTTATTTTATTTACAATTTAAAATCAAATAATTCCCAATTATAGACGTGGGATAGTAAGTAATAATTTTCGCAAGTACGATGGCGAGACAATGCAAATAATACAATCAGATTGACAATCATGACAAGATATTACTCGTAAATCTATATACACTGTACTTATCAATTCTAATAAGTTTTAGTTTAACATTATAGATAAACCATGAACACTGATAGCGGCAATTTATTACCATAATGATAACAAGTATAAACGGGTCATTCTCCGAAATCACGATATTCACATTTATTTTTCATTTATTTTTCAAAATTGTTTTTTTTTAGTACTAGAAGTGAAATGAGATAGGAAACAAGTGCTAAATTGAATATCAAGTAAAGGCACACTTCGCCAATCTCTTAGTTCGAGTTTATTGAATTCCAAAAACCACATTAGGTTACGGTAATGAGAGGTCTGTACGGTAATGAAATAAAAGGTCCTGGTAGTGACATTTGAGGAGTCTGTAATGATATTTAAGGTCTCGGCAATGACTAAAGTTTTTAAAAATGTTTAAATAAATAAAAATTGATTGTTTAATTAACTTTTTCTTTAATGAACATATTATTTTAAAAAAACAGTTGTTTACAAAAAACTATAGAAATCAAAACAATACTTCTATTCCTCTAATAATTCTAACAACAGCGATGATTCTTTGATACATCAAAACACAATAATTTGAGATCAACAGAGGTGTTCTTTTATGGGGTTCACCATAAAATATTATTACCTAATTAAGTAAACATAACACTTATTTAAAAGCAAAACAATGTACACTCTTCAAAGTGGAATCCCAAGCCACCATGTAAACAACAGATTATATGCGTATGTCCATGGAAATTGCAATGCGACGGATGTACATTAGACAATTAAGTATAAAACCATTGTTTTGACCATCGTTACGTTTATGTTGTCATTGTGACATGATTTGATAGTGACCTAGGTTTCCAAATTTTGAGGTGTACTTACAATGAGATCAGTCTAATTGTCCATATAAAAATAACTAGTAACAATGAGATCAGTCTACTAAAATTGTTCATATATAACTAGTAATCACATAATGAAAATAAAGGTATTGTCAAAACAAATGACATATAAAATTAGTAACGAACATATTTTTGTAACATTAATTTCAAGCTTTCGTTTAATTATTATAATCAACAAATTCGTTAGTTTAGTTTAGTCAGCAGCACTTACGTTCACTTATTTTTTCCCTTTTCCTGTACCTTTTCCTTTTCCTCTGGTCATAGTTGCGTTATTTCCTTCATCCTTTATCTTCACTTTTATGTTTTTCTTCGCTGAACATCCTGTGGTCATAGTTGCTTTATTCCCTTCTTCTTTAATCTTCGCTTTTATTTTTTGTCCTGTACCTTTTCCTTTTCCTCTGGTCATAGTTGCTTTATTTCCTTCATCCTTTATCTTCACTTTTATGTTTTTCTTCGCTGAACATCCTGTGGTCATAGTTGCTTTATTCCCTTCTTCTTTTATCTTCGCTTTTTTTTTTTGCTCTTCTGAACATCCCGGCTCTGCTTCATCGAAATGAATGTTGCCATGTCTTCTATATTCAACTTCTACGCATTCAGTTAAAGTAACATTTGTCACCTTATTTGTAACTCCTACATTCACTTCTTCATTCCCATCATCGGTGTGTGATCCACAATCCATTACTTGACTTTTACCTTCATCTTTTGTTGTATTTTGATTGTCTGTAATGAACTTTTGAAATTCACTAGAGTATGAAGTACTCTGGTTATTTAGAAATGGTGAGTTTTGCCAATTTCCTAATTTGGGTACTGTAGTTAATGGAATCACTGATTTCGGTTTTGTCAATATTATTGTGTTTAACTTCCCTTCCTGTTTGGTCATATTAGAAATTATGTGCTGAATTTTCTTTTTTTTTGTGGTTGTCAGGCTTTCTTGTTGAGATTGTGAGCAAGATAAGACTTGTTGGGTACGTTTTTTTCCAGATGTAGTGGCATTTTGGACTGTATCATTTTTGTTCTGTAAATTGCGATTAACCGGGCACAAAACATTTGGAGGATATGGGAAAGCAATATCTGTTTCGAATTGAATAGCAGTTTCTATGGGCTGCGCTAAAATTGTCTCAGGTAATTTTTGTACAAGCTCTGGACTGAATCTTCTTATACACTCATCATCTGTTAAAGACACGACGCTAGGCTCTTCCTCCTTATGAAGCAAGGAAATCGCGTGAGTGTTGACAGATACATTTCCAAGTTTGTGATATCCATGATGGTAATGTACACAAATAGTATCTAGACATTTAAAACAACTACGTCTTCTTATTTCCAGTTGTCTAGGAGTTTCAATAGCCCACAAAATCTGGTGTACTTCCATAGTTCCTTTGTAGCCTGGTACTTTTTTAGGATAAATTTGTTCCTTGGCAGTGATATCTGAACTTCTAATGATCTCAATTTTAATACTTGAAGTATTGGCCTTTGTGATTTCGACGAATTTATCAAACGTTCCAACGTCAGTACCTGATTTTACCAGCCAGTCGGCATTCCTTTTTATTACAGCTCCTAGACCATCCGGCGCACCTTTACCGTGTCCGGCTTCTAGGTAATTCCAAGTCAACTTGCGAAGAGCTGGGAACTGCTGTTCCAGCTGACTGGTAATAAAAAATATGTGCCGATTTCTATACTGACTACTTGGGCTGTCACTATAAAAATGGAGAGTGTCAACAAACGGTGATAACTCTGATATATATTTTAGAACTGGATCAATATGTGCCCAGACTGAAAGTGCATTATGTCTTAAATCGTCAGACAATGTACACATAGAGAGAACTTTAACTTCAGATGTTCAGATTAATATCTGGAGAATCTTTAATGAACTTTTGATACAAATTTTTTAATGTATCTTTAAGATATCGTCTTTGTTTTTTTATCTTGTTCCGTTTGACAAATTCTTTTGTACCTGGAGACAACCAAGTGTTCTCATCGTCATCAAAAAAGGTTTCAATGGCTTTTATTACATGTTTGTTTTTCTTTTCCATCTGGATTTTTTTTCTTATTTCTCCTATTAGTTTTCTCTTTGGCTGATCACGAATGTTTACCCTTGGCGTATTCTTCAATAAAAGTCGGCGAAATTTCTTGTTCTCTTTTTTCAAGTCGTTTATTATACATTTCAATCTCCGAACCTCTTTGAATCGCTGGTATCTTAATTTCCTTATTTGTGCTCTTAACGTAAACATTTCTTCTGAAAAATCACGTTCTTTTACGTTTTCTTTGATATTTGTATCGTTATTGCTACCTATCATGAATGAGGATGTGTTAGATCCTATTGGATCAAGATTTGATTGTTCCTCAATTTGAAAATCATCTATATTTATCTCAACATTCTCTATTTTCTTTTTTTCTGCCTTTTTTTCTAAATACCTCTTGCTATTAATTTTCCATTTTCTGCGTCTTTCTCTTTGTGCTCTCGGTGTTAATTTATCGATTCCTAAAATTTTCTTTTCTTTTTTTCTTTGTAAGTATCGTTGACGCTCCTTTTCCTTCTCAATTGCATATAATTCCTCATTTTCTTTCAAAGCAGCATACTTCTTTCGTTTTGCTAAAATCGTCCGTCGTCGCGCTAAAATAGCCTCTTTAGACTTTTTAGGTCGCCCCATGTTTAACTGTAACAATAATTTGATTGTTTTTTAATTAATCCTCACTTGACGAACATTATTAATTTCCCAAGTTCCTTTGAAATAAAATAAAAATTTATACTTTAAAAAAAATTCATCACCGCGACGATTACATCATTACCGTGACGTGTAAAAAGCTACGGGAAACACGGTAATGACGGTCACGGTAATGAATATTTAACACTTTTTGTAGAATTATCCTTTGTACGTTATGAAATACGATTTCCGATGATTATACCTACATAGTAATTCACTTCACTAAACCCTTTATCATGCTGAACTTATAGAATTAATAGTACTTACCTAAACAAAAGATGACTGGCAATGAAACCAAATCAGGACAAAACACCAAAGAACGAATTGAATTAGGTTTTTGCTGGGAAGAGCAGCGCACGACCGTCCGGTTCGACATCCCACTGAATACTAAGCCGGCGTCTGCGGCGCCGACACCGTTTGGCGGTGAGATCAAAAGAACTTGTAGCGACTTGTGCAAGCATATTGTTTCGTGCACGGAAATGAAGTTTTAGTTGTGACAAACTTTTCGGTTTATAATTGTGCGTAATATTGGTGTATTAAAATTTCATATTAATGCTTTTTGGAACGCTAAAGATTGCAACTCTTGTGGAATGTATTATAATTAGCGTTCTTCGCATGCGTTTTTTGTATTTTGTAAATAGCATTAAATTCGGTACTGTGGAACAGAGTCCGGTAATGAACTAATTGAAGACTTTTATTTTTTGGTTTCATAAATATACATACAATTGTGAAATAAGTTGTTGCACAATTAAGAATGGATCATATTAAACATGTTAAGTATAATTTTCCCTGCATTTATTAATACTGTATTATTTTATGAAACGAAAAAGAGCAAATTACGTAACTCGGAGAATGACCCAAACACATTTCTCGATACATATTTAATTTATTCGACTATATTATAAATGACAACCCTAGCACTTCAATGAATTTTGCTCGCATTTTGCGATCCCTGATTATCACGCAACGAGCGCTTTGTTAATGTTCACGGCCGACCGGCTGCAACAACAGGCGCGCGGAACGCCAGTAGCGACGGCCAACCCCGACGCTTGGTCGGGGTTTAAGTCCGGATTCGGACACGCGAAGTAGATGCATTTGCGTTATCTATGTGTATAATCTGTGAGTGGCTCCATCATGAGTCATGACTATTATTGTGTTTTCTAATAAGTTAAAGTATTGTCTTGAAGTCGAAGTAGTTCTTTGTTGTGCAAACGAATACTCAATTTAAAAGGTATAACATAACATAATAAACTTTGAACTACGAGTAACTTCTCGGAAAAACTGGCCTCCTTTGAGTACGCGAAGGTTAAAGGTAATTAAACTTAGTCATATATGTTATAAAATGTGTCTACTGATGTGCCATAGGAAACTTTTCAAAATTGCGGAACATTTCATGTAGGAAAATTTCGGAAACTTCTCACAATTTTATATGGGGAATGAAACTTTCCGTTTCTTAAATTTCACTTTCCTATTTTTCTAGTGAAAGTTTCCGGAAATTTCTGAGAACTTTTCCAACTTTTGGGAAAGTTTCCGCAACTTGCACATCAGTAAATGTGTCAAAAAATCCACTGAAAGGTCTGAAATTTGCAGCGAGGCGAAACTGCTGGCGGGCAGCTAGTATATAAGTGTAGATAGTACATCTACACTTATATTATAAAGAGGAAATATTTGTTTTGTTATATGTTTGTAACGAATTAACCACAAAAACTACTGGACCGAAAGACATATTCCATCATAGGTCTACTCTAAAATTCCAGCGAATTCGAAGAAAGCGGCTAGGGACTCGCCTCATATGAAGTGGGAGCGCATTCCAGAGAAGAGCGAAAGAGCCTGACATGAAACTTTTTTCGGTTTAGCCGCAGTGCAAGACAGAAAATAAAAAAGAGCTGTAATTTTCGGCTATTCCCAGTTGTCCCCTTTGTACACAACTGGGTTTTTTTCCCAGTTAACCGCAGTGTGGACAACTGGGAATAAGCGAATTTAGGTGTGGACAACTGGGAATGGCCGGTATTTTTTCGCATCGCTCCATCGCAAATAGTGGAACTACCACTTTATTGTTTAAAAAAAACTCGCTGAGCAATGTCTCGTGCGTTTCCACAACAATAAACATAAATAAAATGCGTATCTGCGTAATCATGTCGAACGCGGCCATTTTGATACATTTAAGTAAAAAAGGTTCCAGATTCTAAGTTTAAAATTTAATATTGGTGGTGGAATGTACTGATGTGCTAGTTGCGGAAAGTTTCCAAAAAGTCGGAAAAGTTCTAAGAAATTTCCGGAAACTTTCACTTGAAATATAGGAAATATAAATTTAAGAAACGGAAAGTTTCAATCCCCATACAAAATTGTGAGAAGTTTCCGAAATTTTCCTACATGAAATGTTCCGCAATTTTGGAAAGTTTCCTTTGGCACATCAGTAATAGAATGCCATTAGGGCGGCCACATACATTCGTAATTCCGTTTCGGATTTCGGATCGGAATTCCGAAAGCAGCTAATCCATGCAAAATCTACGATCCTACCACACACGTCCATTCGATTCTTTTTCCGTTTCGGAATTCCGTATGTATGTGGCCGCCCTTATGAAATTTCGAAAAACAGTGGAAGCACTCCAAAATTTTGAATTTCTAAGTTTAATACCTGCCTATTCGCTATTCACACTAATGAAGAAGTGGAAGTAAAAACACGTCCTGGGGCCCGTTTATCTTTTTCCAACTATATGTATTAAAACGAGACTTCCACTTATATTACAAGTTACAAGCTTTTGATAAACAGGCCCCTGCTGGATAAAAAAAATAATAACTCCTCGATATATACATACATACATACATAATCTCACGCCTCCGTTCCCAGAGTGGGGTAGGCAGAGCTACAGAATTACAAACATCTCTAAAAACTTGTTGATAATTCTATAACCACAATTTGCACAAATAGGCTAAGATGTTTACCAGCGTATCAGTGACAGGTTGCAAGCCCATCGCCTAACAGTACTACAAGCCTTTATTCCCTTAGTCGTCTCTTACGACATCCACGGGAAGACATGGAGTGGCAATATTCTAACTCGGCAACCACACGAGGCTAACTCCTCGATAATTAACAATAATACCATAAACTAGTATTTTGTTAGAATCAGCATTAAACAATATGTGATTAACTTTCGATAGTGTAATTTTTTTTCACGAGAATGTTTACAAAATCGATTCGATACGAAATCGAAGATTTTGTTACACAGAGGGCTCTGCCAAGATGCATTGCGCTAACTAGCGTTTCTATTCGATTCGTTTTTAAACCAATCGCGTCACAGGTAGATGACGTGATACGAAAAGTCACGTGATCTACCAGTGACGCGATTGGTTTAAAAACGAAACGAATAGAAACGATAGTTAGTGCAATGCATATTGGTAGGGCCCTCAGAAGTCTTTGTAGGAAACCATTTATTTAACTGATACATTGTTTTCTTTTTTCAGCTGAATGTACGATGTTAGAAGAGTTACACTATCCCAAAACCTATTTAAAAATAAAATAAGCCGTAGGGTTACAGATTGTTTAAAAAAAAATGTTCTGAGAGATAATAATATAAATTTAGCACTTTGTAATCTTCAAGAATCAAATTAATCAACGGTTAAAATGTTTGGAAATGACCGCCTCGGTGTCCCTGTTCGATTTGATCCACATAGTTCATAGTTAAGATAAAAGATGTTTATTCAGTAAGTAGGCCGCACGGGCACTTTTACACGTCAAAAATCTACCAGCGCTTCGCAAGAGACCACTGCTGAGAAGAAACGCCGCAAGAAACTCAACAGTCAGTCGTTTTTTTTTAAATTACTTATACAATTATAGAACTTAACCTAGCATTATATAAAACAATGAATTTAACATTAAAATATATATATCATGCGTAGTTGAGCAGGAAAATGTGTCAAAACTCAGTATGTTCAGATGAACTCTTAAATAGTAATAATATATATATATATATATATATATATACACATATACTTACCCATGACGGTGCAAAACAACCACATAGTTTTGATACATTCTCCTACAGAAACCGTGTCCCCTAGACAATAATTATACCTACAATGTTTAGATATTTTCCTGACTAAGCTATTACTAAGTTATTTAGGTGTTTAATTTAGTTCATAGTTCATATCATTTATTCATAAACAATACAAATATTGTGTTTGAAATATGTAAGTACATTAAATAATATTAATTATTCTTAAAACTAACTCTCGTCACACATATCATAGGACATAATAAAGCGGAGAGAAGAAACACAGAAATACATTCTTAGTGCACTCTCTTATTAAATAACAAATTAGTTAGTATTTTATGTATCTCTAAATATCTCCTCAATACTGTAGAAACATCCCCGTAACAAAAAGTTTTTTAATTTTCTATGGAAGATTGATTTGTTCGTAATAATTTTTAGATCTGAAGGTAGCTTATTATATAGTTTCACAGCTTGACGACTAGCACAATGCACTGCAATCTTAAGCCTCGGACAGAAGTTGTACCTTTTGTTTTTTGTACGTGTAAGTAGTCGTAAGTCTTGTTCTTCTGAGGTCTCTATCATTGAATTATTTTTAAGGGACTCAGTGAGCAAAATTAAAACATATAAGCTAGGTACCTTCAGAATTCCTAATTTCTTAAAATAATCTCTACACGAGACCTATTGAGGAGTGCGAAACATGGTGCGCACAGCTCTTTTTTGAATTATAAGAGCCCTACTAACATTACACACACACTTCCAAGGACTCCCTATATACACACATACGGTCACGGAAGTTAATTTGCTACCCATTTCAAAGAAAATCTGCTTGAAGATGTCATTGTCAATAGAGATGCCAAGTCATTTGTAATTGACAGGAAACTCAACCTTATTGCTGTAGAATGTCAGATTGACTTTGGACCTAAGGTGGGTCACAAATTAAATTCCTTGACTGTACTAACTATATACCAATCTGAGACTCTGAAAAATCGCAAACTTCAAACGCAGCAATGCATATTTTTCATTCGCAAATCGCAACCTAGATAGAAACTATTTTGATATTTTTATACAACTAGTTCGTTTAAGGATTGGCCACACGGGTACATAAAATACGCTGACGCATCGTAAACGCAGTGGCGTCACTAGTGCGTCACGTTTTTAACGCACACACACAAATACTCTTTATTAAATCCATATCATAACTTCCCTACAATATGTTCAGAAGCGATAAGCAGATCGTCTATATTAAGAAACCTGTATCTGTGGTTGCATCTTAATGTTTACATTAAAGTATAGTGCATCGTAATGTTTACATTAAACTGTCGGTACCTAAACATTCAAGTATCGGTAATACTGTACCACTAACTTGAAAATGCAAGCCATATCTGTACATTATAAATAAAGTTTTCTTATTTTATTTTATTTTTTTAAGCTTTCGTACTACAAACAAGTTAACAGTAACACTAACTTAATAAAAATACAGGCCATATCTGAACATATTATAGAATGCATGCAAATAATTAGGCATTAAAACACTTGTGTGATCTTATTATGCGCCAGCCACATAAACTACTATTATCTACATCCATATCATACAATGTTCAGAAACGATAAGCAAATGGCATTTATTAAAAAACCTGTATTTGTAAAACATCTTAATGTGTACATTAAAGTATTGCACGTCATTAAAGTATCGGTTATTGATGTGGTTTTATTTAATGTTCACATTAATGTATAGGTGAACTATACTTTAACGCAAACATTATGACACAGGTACATTAAGATACAGGGCAACCACAGATACAGGTTTGTCACATATTGTAGAAAACTTAGGATATGCATGTAGATTATGTTATGTATGCGACTGCACGGTTAGCACAAGTTGTATTTTCTCGCTTGTCGCTCAGTGCGTCTCTATCGTTACTGACTAGATAGAAAAGGAGATCCGAGCGACAAACAAGTCGCGGGCAACTTGTGCTAGCCGTGCAGTACTCATAATTAGGCATTTAAATACTCGTGGGATCTTATTATGGAACTCGCCTTTCGGCTGGTTTCATAAAACCACACCCTGTCATTATGGACTAGTCAAATAATAGTTATTTATGTAACTGGTACCTAATGAAGCTTCTTAAGATACGAGTGCTGAGGTTAGAGGGCGAGCTTGCGAGCGATATCCGGAATGACCGTAACCGTGGTAATAGCAATGCTATAATAATTATTATGGAACTGTTATTACCATGGCAACGCTCATTATAGAATTGTTTTCACGCTTCGGTTACGCTATTGTTTGTATTCTGATACCATTAACGATATCAATATTAGCGAGTAGAAAAACGATCCGAGGGTGCTGAAAAAAAAACATTAACAAAAAGAACTTTTCTAAAAGGTGATCTGAAAAAAAAAACATGTCTATAGGGGTGCGCGAGTCCGACATGCTCTTGCCCGGTTTTTGTTACTCACCCAGTGCTCTGATGTAGGCCGAATCAGTGTGCTGTAGCAGACCGTTGACTTGCTTGCGCGTGAGACGAAGAGTGTACAGCTTGTAGAGGAGGCAGAATGCAGTGGAGACTATGCCGCCAGCGCCTACGCCGCGGACCTACAGAAGAAAAAAAAGTTGTCATCCTGCCAAAGATGGCGGCTTGCAATGTAGGGGTTAGTATCATCTAAAATTCAACTGGTCTACGGTATGTGGTCTAAAAAGCAATTTGTCTAAACAAGTATTATAAAGTAGTTTAAATAGCAAATGGTCTAATTATTAATAAGCCGGTTTTAGTAGGATTAGGTCTAAATTAAATGTTAGACGCCCGATGAGCAGTTCAAAACACACACACACACAGTAGGTAGGTTAGGTTCGTTAGTTCAGATGCCCGAAGGGCAAAGGGTACAGGAATAGGAGCCCCGCACAGCGGGGCTCCGACGTCTTATTAAGAGGAATTTTGAAAATACGTATATTATGGCAGTTGCGAACTTAGACCACCACCATCTACGTTTTAATCCACTTGCTGCTTAAACCACCTGCGTTTTAGACGAGATGACACTAACCCCAACGTACAGTCGAGTTTATAAATATGTGTACACTTTAGTACCTTGTCTATTTAATGTCATTTTTAAACTGCCATATACGAAGAGTCGCAGCGATTAAAGTGACAAGGTACTTGTACACATATTTATAAACGCGACTGAAGTAGTCAAACCATTCTATACTCTATTGGTAACCGCATTGAATTTAAAATGCTTATACTATTAAGGGGCTACCATGGGCAGATGACCTCCGATCTGATCCTCTAAACTTTTAGTTGTTGTTAAACCCTATTTGCATTAACACTGCTGTTCTAAACTAGCTGCCATTAAAAAATTTCTTTTACGAGTCACTATATCGAGATTTATGCTATCAAAGTTTGTCATTTTTACTCTAGAAAAGTAGTTTTTTGGCCTTTATTTCCATATTTTTCACTTTAGAAACACGGCAACGAGAACACACGCCATATGAAGGTAAGTGGGAGAGAGACCGATACACATTTACATTCTCAATATTACTACCTTAAGACTGCAATCTTAATGCGTTAAACCCGAAGAGAACGCCTAAGATTAATGATTCTTAGGGCCAGCGCAAACCGGCGGACGGCAGGGGATTTTTACCTATAAATTTCGTCCGCCGCAATCCGCTATGATGCTTCGAGGACGGTTTCAAATTTATACCTTATTTCAATTGAAATAGCATTAAATATACATTGACAAATTTAATATCCTCTGTCGTCCTGTCCGCCGGTTTGCGCTGGCCATTTGACAGCCATATTTTATTTCAAAATGCCCTAACACAACATGTAACCTCCTCCTCCTCACACAACATGTGTGGGATCTTCTGTCACAAGTATTGCCATACTTACTAGAAGGTCCCAACCCTATCCTTATTGTAAACACACTGATTGTGACCAATAAACGATTTTTCATTATCATTTTTCGTTTTCACAACTCAGAAATAGGAGCTCCGCAAAAGCGGAGCAGTCGACTTTTTAAATTAATTTATGGATATGGATTAGGGAAAAGTACGTCAGGGGAAAAACAATACAACTGGTGAATCATATCACTTACATTAGTAAAATCAGGTTGGCTATTGCCTGCATAATATACAAGAGAGCCTATATATACATCCGTTACAAATTCATTGAGAATTTATGAAATTTAAAGTAAAGTCAATCATGCAATATGCAATGATTTGGTTCAACTCTCCAACTTTGTATTATAAAACAACAATGCATTTTTACTTATACACCTTTATAGCAATCATACTTTGTAAACTAATAAAAAAAAAGGCGTCCGCTACGAGCTGATCTTTAAACAGCAAGAAAAGTCTTGCCGTATAAAGACCACCAAACTTAGCTAACAACCACCTCATACAAACTAGATACACAGGTTTTGAAACTTAAAACTTCTTCAAGACTCAGACATATTTAAGAGAAAATAACGGGTTACTCAAGGTAAAACGGGCAAATAGTTTTTAAAGCTTCGCTGATTCGTAATGATTCTAATGATGTAAGATACAACTGACAAACTTCTGAAATAAAACATGGAATGACGGATTTTTCCTGATATGGGCATGAGGGATAATAAGAAAAATTCAAATCAAAATTATCAATATATCTGAAACTAGTAAAAATCGCTGAACATACATAGGGGTTGAATCGATAGTTTGCTAGTTTTAGCTGCTCTATCAGCCCTAGGCGGGTTGACGTTGACTTTTGGCACACCCTGTAATGTGCATAATAGTAGTTTATGCAACTGATGCATAATGAGAGGCCTTAAAATATTAGTGTGTTTTTATGAAACTAGCGTTAGGGAGTTTCATAATAGGATCACACAAGTGTTTTAAAGCCTAATTATGTACAGTTGCTTAGACTACTTTACGTGATAGTTGTATAGATATTAATGCTTTCAACCGTATTTAGGAAAGAAACTTGCGAAATATAGCAACATTCACTATGTTGTGGTTTTATTTATACGTTGTTACAGCGTAGAATATGAACATATAAAAATCACACCGTATGTGAACATACTCACTCCACCGCACATCCCAGTTTGCCCGGCAGTCTTCCGGCTGCCTCGCTCCCACGGTTCTAGATGCTTGACCTGGTAGTAGATCTCATCGACAACCTCGTGATAGGTTTTCAGCTTGAATAAGTGAACTGCCGACAACATCAATAAAATTAGCAACGGAGACTTTGAAATGTATGGGCTATGTAAGCTTTGGGGGTGAAATTGATGTCAGAGAAACATATTACACATTGGAAAGTACACAAGCTCGCAGGCCACCCGATGGTAAGCAGGTTGATACGTGCTGATGTTGGATGATTGAATGCGTTGTTAAACCTGAGGACTACTATTTCAATAGGCTTTATTAGGCTTATATTAAAATCGATCTCCCATCATAATACTATTGACAAAATGGTATCGATGTTTGTTTTCATACATGCATAAATGATGGACTTTTTATGTATGGTTATGGATGAAATTTAGTACGTCAATGGTCTGGTTTAGCATAAAATCCATATTTATTTAAACCCTTAAAAGAATATTCGCCTTTGTACCCTGTAATTATTTATTTTGTCTCCATATTAGTTAGTCAATTTGTTTTATATGCAATATAGAGTTTACATAAATATATACAAGCTATATGCAGAGAAATTGTTGAAGAAAAGATAGTCATATATAGCGGTCATGATCATCTATGATTTATATGTATAAAGGGTTGATTATCTGGTGTGGATGGAACGCATTAGAAACATGACACATAAGTCACATTCACATCACTGTACATATGGTGCATTTATATATTTTGAGCACCAGTGTGATCAAACCTTGATACTGTTGTAAAAGGGTTAGCGTTTATGTTGACAAAGCGATTTAAAAACCTGATACTTTAGGTTAAATTCGGATTTATGCAGCTCAAGCAGAATGTTTCTCACTTAATAATGAATGCATAAATAATAATATTTTTTATGACTAACAAGGCAAAAGATGTTACAAATGACAGTTATAAAATAAAACTACCAGAGCAAGGAGCAGGAAAAAGTTAAATCCAGTTAAGTACGCCTAGTGACAGATCCAGAACATTCAAGTACCAAATAAAAAAAAAAGTGTATAGAAAAGAGACTGGAACTTTTTATTCTGGCACTTAAAGTAAATACTGACGGTTCTACATTATTACAACTGTACCTAAACCAACTAGATTTATCAATTTGCTGTAAATGACCCTAGACAAGATGCATAAAGCTAACGTAACGTAACGGCACCAATGTTGGACACTTTTACCTGAAGGCACCAATAATGGACACTTGACTCTTAATTGAATGATCATACGGTTACGTATTGATTGTTGAAAAACAAATTAATAACCTTTATCTTCTGTGAAATAAGAATCAGTGTCCATAATTGATCCTTTATCTGTTACGTTAAATGATTTTTTTAATAATATTTTCTATTACAATAATATTTGTAGAATGCATCTTACCTATGGCTCCCGTTCACATACTATATCTATATTTGTGTGTTGAAAGTAAGATACAAAACAAATAAAAACAAGTGTACTACATAACCTTTATCTTTTTTATAGCTGACCAACGTCTATACTATTCTTAAAACATGTCAATCTATCAATGATTTTAATACATGGCGGTTCACCGCGGTATTCTCGGTGTTGCGGATAAATCAGTAAACAGGTACATTGTTAAAAAATTAACCATGCTATCTTTATTCCAATACATAACAAAAATTTGTGATACAATCATTCAGTATGGTAAAAGACCATAAAAAATTATGCGTATTTAATAGACTCCTTTATTCATTTTTCTTTAATTTACCCGCATGACGATGCTGCCTACGACTTGGGAAATATGCAACAGTTTAAATACTGTATTCCAAAGGGAGCCAGTGTAAAAGTATGAAGTCTGCTTTTTTCAGAGTGGGACACAATTTTCCTAAATTGAAACAGTTACTAAAACATGAAAATCACTGACAATGACAATAAACATATCCCCAAAGCCTTTCCTGAACTAAGTGCTTGTGAAATCATTGCTTTTCTTGTACTATTTTGTCGTTTTCCAGTTAAAAAAAAAAAGCTATAACTTAACAAGTAAACTCAACCACAGATGTAAAACATGTCTAAAATGCTATGCAATTAGAAGTGTCATTAAACAATGAAGCAATTACCATATCTACGAGTCAATTTAATTCATTATTTTGGACATGATTGCTGCTAGTTTTTTTTTATTGTTTTAACACTAGGGCATGATTATTTTATTTTACAATGGTACTTGATCGTATATTAGCATCAAATTGTATTAAACTATGTTTCTCTGACTTGTAGTGTAAAAGATAAATAAAAAAATGGTGATATTGATTGTTACTCGTTGCGTAGTTCAGTCTGCTTACCTACCTTTGAAGTAGCTCGAACCTTGGATATTTGCTAGTATTAGATGGTTCAGATTCATAGATTCCTGACTACCCCATATCGGTAGGATATTGTGCTGCTTGCTCGTCTTCCCACCCTTTAGCTGATGTTCTGAAATTAGCACGACCGTCTTAAGCATCTAACAAAAACATTCTCCAAACACAAATCGGAACGAAACCTACCTTCTGATTCAGTCATTTTATACTTATCGTACAAACGTACTGTTAAACGAACTGCGTAAACTTATATTATAAATGGTTAGCACAAAATCGAATAAACAAAACCAATATAGTTTTAACGATTCACGAATATGCATGCAGGCTACACAAGCACAGATAACATGACGTTATGCAGTAATGGCGGCGGTGAAACTGTACCGGAAACAACGATCGAGTCCAATGTTGCCAGGCCGTGAAATTTTTACCTCCTTTCGATGGCCTAAGGCTTACCATTCAAAACATTATTATAATAATCGTTCGAAAATTAATTTATTCTAAAGTTTTTTTCTCTACAGCCGTGTTAAGTTGTAAATACAACCAATCTACAGTGTCGCTCGCTATTAGTAGTTAAAAACTACCAAATTTTCAACCGCAATATGGATATTGTTGCTTATGGACCGGGAGATAGTGTCACAAAATTTCAGGTCATTTACAAATTACAAGTTGTAACTTGTAGCTTTATATAACGTGCCCCAGACGCCCGTTTCACGAAGCTACAAGTTACAATTTACAAGCGGAAGCCTCTTTCTAACTTCTTTTGCTAGTAAGAGACTTCCGCTTGTAAATTGTAACTTGTAGGTTCGTGAAACGAGCCACAGGCCATTTGAGCAGTGTTGCTAGTTTAGACCTGTAAAATTGTAACTTGTAGCTTTATAAAACGTGCCCCGGGGTCTAATTTACGTAATGATAAAAAGAAATTGACGATCAAGCGCGCTGGTATCGGCGGCCCAATCGTCCGCGGGGCGATAGGCGAACGTGTTGGATAAATTACGAGTTTCGAACGATTTGTTACACTAAAACTCTTGTATTATCCGATAGTCGATGAAACAAGAAGTAGGCGGTAGCGTAATGCCATACTTCTCCGATGTGACTTACAACCCACAATTCCGACAAAACACATTACTTAAAAAAAATCAATTACCGCCACATGTTTTTGAATTTTATTATTTATGTTTATTTAACCTCAAACTTAAAGGTTTTTTTTTGCCATACTGGTACAAATACCCGATAGTAAGCTTTTGGCTTACAAATTTTAAGTATTGTCTTGTAATCGAGGGATGGTTGGTTGTACAAATATGGTATTTGATATAACTTAATAACAATTTAATTAAGAGTGAGTAACTTAACGGACAATCTTTTTCTGTTAAGTTTACACCCCGAAGGTTAGAGGTTATTAAACTTTGTAGTATACGCTATTACATTGTGTACTCATTTGTAGAACAAAAAACACTCTTCGATTAATTTCGATTTCAAGATAATACTTTAGTCAATTAAAGAGGGCGCCACAGGACGCATTCCCAAATTCATCTAAATCCGTCCAGCCTTTTCCGCGGGAAAGAGTACCTAAGAAACATACTGAGGCCCTACTTTTAAAATCGAAGTTCGGAGTAACGTTAGCTCGTCTAAATCGAGAGAAAGGGATGGAGCTAACGTAACTTCGAACTTCGATTTTCAAAGTGGGGCCCCTGGACTCACACACAAACTTTCGCATTTGTAATATTTTATATCATAAGGCTGGCGTCTACTAGGCTCGCCGAGGCTAGTCGAATCGAATCGAAATAATTCGCTTTCATATATTTAAGGCTGGCGTCCACTAGGCTCGCCGAGGCGAGTCGAATCGAATTGAAATTAATTCGCCTTCATACATTAACTATGAAAGTGTTTCGATTGACGCAGAGCCGCGGCGCGCCGAATCGATTAAATCCAATCGACGCACTTTCATAGTAATGAATGAAGGCGAATTATTTCGATTCTATTCGACTCTCCTCGGCGAGCCTAGTGGACTCCAGCCTTAACTATGAAAGTGGGCAGATTGGCTTGATTCGATGCGGCGCGCCGCGGCTCTGCGTCAATCGAAGCACTTTCTTAGTTAATGTATGAAGGCGAATTATTTCTATTCGATTCGACTCGCCTCGGCGAGCCTAGGGGACGCCAGCCATTAGTGCAACTATACCTAATCATGAAGGAAAACGTTTTTTTTTAAATAAAGTGAAACAAATATACATATGTTAAAATATCATATTTAATATCTTGACATGCAATGTAAAATATAAAAACAACATGGTCATTACTTAGTGCTGGGTGTAATTAATTACTTTTGTAATTTAATTAATTAAATGATATGTACCTAATGTAATTGAAAGTTCTTATAATTACATTTATTTTAATAGAATGTAATTATAATTTATAATTGCATAGTAATTCATAATTGAAATTATATTACTTACTTATTAATTACATCTTGATATCATTATTTTAGAGTAGACAAAGTGAACAGTTTTATTAGTTTTATGGTTTTTTGAAGGAAAGGTCGCATGTAAACAAATGTGTATTCCTATTTTTTTAAACTGATTTGTCAAATAAACGTATTTGAATAATTCCATAAAGTAATTAACTACAAATTACAATCACAAAATGTAATTGTCACTTTCATATCTAATTTAATTACATTTCATAATTGCAATTCATAATTGATAGCAAAATTACTTTTACCTTGTAGTTGTAATTTATAATTGAAATTACAATATTTTTTGTCTCCATATTTTGTTATTGTACTTGTTAATCCATTTACTTTTTGCCTAACACTAATAACTTATTACATATAGCTACAGGTTTTCATGCCATTTTTTCCCATTTTTATTTATGGCAAGGAAAATTCTCACGGCTAGAATCTCAAGACCGCAGACCTAAAATTCCAAAATGTGTTGTCAATGCTGAGGACTAAGATGGAATATGGATATGCTATTTCACCAGTTGTGGTATCTCCACACGGGGACACAACTATGCAGCGCCTCTATTCAACACGGAAAAAACCATTTTTGACCCGTTATCGTATTGTCAACGTTTTGCTAGCTCTTATTTACTTGACAGTAATGGTAGCCGAGTTAAAAACAATACAATATGATTTTAACCGCCTAGATAGAGGCGCTGCTTAGTGTTACGTTAAAGCATAAGATGGTGCTAGCGATCTAGACTGAAAATAGTCTCTTCACTTTCTCAACCTCGAATCTGATCAAATGGTTAGATAAGATAAGCACTCATGTTCCCTAAAGAATAAAGACTACTTTCCTATCTAGTTATTCGATCAGATACGAGGTTGAGAAAGTAAAGGGGCGATATACGGTTATGACACTAATTATAATGAAACAAACGTTATTGGGACAAGTTTATAAATTTAACTTACAGCGTAAAATATAAAACAAATTAGTGATTACTTATTACTGGTAATATAACTCCAGGTTCATGCCATCGTGGATTTCATCTGTACTAATCATTAAGGAAATGTATTTGATAAATTAACCTACGGTTTTCAAAGAAAAATAGGACAGCCTTGGCAGTATGCCATGGAAAGAAGCACAACTTAACCTCATAAGGCCCTTTAAGGCTTTTTAGGACTGAGAACCGTAGTTCTTGGGCCCAAGTTAATGTTTAAAATCAATTAGCGGCATGGAGTACAATGGAATTTCACCTTTTTAACCATTTCAACGCCACAGACGGCTCTGGCCGTCAACTAAAAGTCGTGCCACTGACAACACGTCGGCTACAGCAGATGAGAGTTCAAGATTAATAGAGACTTTGTTTGGTAGCAATAAGGTGTAATTTGCATAGCATAGCAAACATGTTTGGCGTGTGGGTGCATTTTGTATTAGACGTATGGCGTTCAAAAGGTTAAATATGTCTGGTCTGAATGCAGCCAAATGTTATAGCAACTCAAAGTTCTAGGCTATATGTATAATAAGTGCCTTTAATTAGGACACTGGGTCATTATTATAAACGTCCTAAAAATAGCTTGGGCCTTATGAAGTTAACATGAAAAAACATAGACAACGTAAAACTAAGAAAAATCAGGAAAAAGACGTATGCAATATAATTTCTTTTATAATAAATAAACTAAAATAGAGATGCTCGGGTCACATGCTAGGAAGCACAAAGGAAAACCGGGCAAGACCATGTTGGACCATAAAATGAAGGCCTAATGAAACCTCTCCCTAACACTGCAGTGCCTGTCAAAATGATCTGTTCAAATAGTAAAGGCCTCAGAAACATATTGCAATTATTATCATTATTAAATATTATTATTATTATTATTATTAATTAAAAAGGATACAATCTGATAGTTTGATGTGGTCTTTGAACACCGTGTACCACTTCTTAAGTACGATTTTGTCGTACCGGGTGCCAGTCTGCGCCGCTATTAGCTTCTTCAGGTCCCCCACAGTGTCGTCTGGATTGCATTTCACCCTCACCTTCTTTCCGAGACGATCGTTGCACGTTACTTCCAGCATTATCTAAAAACAGTCTTAGGTTGGTAAATTAACGGTAATAACGTAGTGTCTTAATATATGTGAATGTCCGTACTTGCGTGAGACGAAAAGATTGATGATCTTTTAGTGAAAAAAGAAATAACGTTAGTAGCGATTCGTTTTACTATCAATAATAAATAGCAAGTGAGATTCAGACGATTCAGTCAGTGATGTGATGTCCGAGATGTCTGTCTGACAAGTTCTGCGTTTCGTTACAATGTATTGAGGTCAAACATCAATTTCAAAGTTAAGAAATTTGTACGAAAGACTTGGTAATTACAAATATGACAAGTTTTTGAATATGTTTGTATTTTATCGCCGTATACTATGTGATAAGGCTAGAATAAAGATTATTTTGCAGATAACTTGGAGATACGAAACGCGTAACCGATTATCATTTTATGTTGCCAGATAGATGTTATATTCCGGTTGTGAAACGATGAATAACTTTATCAATAATCAAATGGCAATAGAAATATCTGTTTATTACTAAACACAATAAAGAAATCGCGGATATATACACCATTTTCATGAAATATAAACACTATTAAAAAAGTTCAATTTCAAGTTAGTCAATTGAGCAGGAAGTGTCTTCCAACTATCCACACGTCACTCGCAGCGACAGCGACAGTGAGTGAAGTGAGTGAATTTCATTTCAGTGATTGTGGTTGTGAATACGCCGAGGAAAATGCAAATTCCTAATGAATACGTGTCAACGGCTGAAGATGTGGCAGATCAGGTGAGATTTGGTGATTTTATCACTATTAGATTGATTTAAGTGTGGTAATTATTAATGTATCGGCGGTTGGCCGCACTTTGGATCGGGTTTGTCACGTCACCGTAGTTTTTCGTGTTGGCTCGGAGTCCGTCGCGCGGATATATGAATGTAAATAATAAAAATAGTTCCGGCACGTTTTGCCGCGTGTGCCAAAATTATGTTCATCGAATAAAAGCTGTATTTAGTCTACGGGTGCGATGTGAAACTTTAAAAGCTGTTGTAACTTTTGCCCTACTTATCTGCTTATTAGATCCACGTTCTAAAACAACTGATAAAATTTACGGCTCAATATAAAAGCGAGCGCTACATATACTCTTATTTAATAGTGCTACTTTGTTCTTACAATAACAGAGATCGTAAAATAACGAATGCATTTCGAAATAGTCAACTCTTTCTCGCGGTACCTTTTGGCTTGTTTTATGCATAACTTTAGAAACTTTCACTCTTACATAAATGTATAATGTAGGTAGTTTAACATTACTGTGAGCATAGAAACCTAAGTTGGCTAAGCTAATGTCAATTCAAAATTTTTGTACATCTTAATTTGATTTAACTACTCTTATAATAATACTAGAGGACGCCCGCGACTTCGTACGCGTAGAATTAGATTCCCGCTACTCCCCCTATTTTAACCCCTTAGGGTATGAATTTCTAAAAATCCTTTCTTAGTCCTCACTTACATCATGAAAGGAACCCCTGTACCAAATTTCAAGTTTCTAGGTACAGTAGTTTCGGCTGTGCGTTGATATACAAGTCAGTGAGCCAGGTTTGCCTTTTATATATAGATGCTTAGGTACAGATCTTTGGACTTTGTATATCATAGTTTTTTTTACCATTTTCTCTCATTGACATGTTGACATTTAAAATATGGTGATCATATTTAAGATGTCATTTTGTTTATTAAAAAGGCACTTGCGTATATAAATAAAAGTAAAGGCAATTTCCTTAAGATCGGTAAGTCGTAAATAACAAGTTCTATAAGTTGCAAAATGTACCTTATTGACTTGCATGCTAAGGTGTATTTGGCATCTTATTAAATATTTTTCACACAGTATTGCAGTATCACCAACGAAAATGTATCAGTCTGTTGAAATTTTATTGCAGTTTCATAAAATGTCTTTCCAAATAAAAAACAACCCGTTATTAAAATTAAAAAGTCCAACATATGCGAGCCCTTCTTTCAGAGCTGATATCTCTTACCCTCGTAAAGCACAACGTCCTAAAGACATTTGTTTTGACTTTTGACTTTAGTTGACCTGTGCCTTTTTCAAACTAACAAAATTTGATGTGGGCCTTACGATACAGCCCAACCGATTTTTATGAGCTAGCTTATTAAACATTAACTGACGTGGTATAAGTCTCACAGACGTCATGACTATTTTAAACTTTATGTTGCCATTATGTTGTACTTTGAGATTGCTGAAACCACGTCATCCAGATTAACCCTTGGAATGCCAATCAGCGAAGTAATTTATGTTTGCCAGATTTGGCTCTCAAAAGTTTAAAAAAACGGTCCAAATCGGTCCATCCAGTTTGTAACTATGACACCACAGATACACACATATAACCCTCCTTTTTTGGCAGCGGTTAATTTTTTTATTGTGACTGCTTACACAATTCTAACCTACGTATCTTTAACTTATGTATTCCGTGTCTGTTACAAGTATTATATTTACTTTCACTTCTACGAGTAATGAAATCAAGGCATTCGAATCTGTAATAAGATGATTATGACATCTTCTTAGGGTTGCATATTCGAAGGGAGCGTATCGGGACCCTATTATCATGCCTACTCTGTCTGTTGGTCTGTCTGTCTGTCTGTCTGTCTGTCGGTCTGTCGGTCTGTCCGTCCGTCCGTCCGTCGGTCTGTCCTTCTGTCTATCCTAACTTTATCCTTTGAACTGTAATAGACGCATATTTTTTTTTTACAATATATGATATTATGGCCGATTTATTAACAAATAAATCATAATTAAAGAATGGGGAAGATACAAAAAACATTTTTTTTCAACATATTTTTGTTTTTATTGTATCGTAAAAACGGTAAAACATCAAAGCGTCAAATTTTGTATGATTATATTACAAGCCCAAAATGAAAACGACAAAGCGCTGATTCCAAATCGAATTCTAATTGGAATAATTATCATATTCCACTTACTGTACGGCGGTACAGAACTCTCGGTACGCGAGTCTGAGCCGCGCTTGACCGGTTTTTTACTTTCACTTCTATGAATAATGAAATCAAAGCATTCAAATGGGAACCAAGATGATGCCATCTTTTTTTTAACACTTACTTAATAGCAAGTATAAAGTGTCATTAGTCAACTGTTTCATAAGTTGAAAATGCAATAGATTCTGAAACCATCCACTTAAGATGTCGTCATCTTGTCTATATCCTAATCATCTGGGGTCGGAGCAGCATGTCTTTTTCTTCCCCACATCCCTATTAACCGTCATCTCCTCTTTCTCATGTCTTTCTTGACACAATCCATCCATCTCTTTTTAGTCCTTCCTTGTGCTCTATATAGCCCTTATTGGCTCACATAAAATTCTTATTCCTATTTTTGTTTTCCTACCGATTTCTATTCATAATAATCACTCTTCATAATTTTTTTCTTCATACCTTTTTTGTTTATACTTTTTAAGTCATAATTAGCGCAATTCATAATGCATTTTTTTAAGAAACTGACTTTTTGAGGATTTTTATAAATCTAACCTGACCTAACCTAACCTTATCTACACGTAAGATAATTTAAGAAATTTTGAAAAGTGTACTGTATTATTATGATGTAAAATGGTATCGAAAAATTTTCAAACTTCCGATAACAGGACTTAAAAAAAAATATGTGGAAAAATGCGCTCCCAGCCATTCACATTCATAATCAAAAGTCTTCACTCAATCACTTCCCTCATGGCATCTGAAATCTGTGAAAAATTCAACTGTCTAGCTATCGCGGTTCATGAGAGCCTGGTGACAGACAGACAGACGGACGAACAGTGGAGTCTTAGTAATAGGGTCCCGTTTGTACCCTTTGGATACTTAACCCTAAAAACAACTGACTGTTGAGTTTCTTGCGGCGAGGGTTACTTCTCTCAACAGTGGTCGCCTCTCGGGAAGCGCTGGTAGATTTTTACTTGTACGAGTAAAAGTGCCAGTCTTGTACTGGCATAAATTTAAATAAAAATTTGTAGACATACGAATTATCGGGTCGCCACCTTCCCGAACACATGGTTGAGGGAGGCGATGGCTGAGATATGCGTCATACTCGTGAACGGGTGCTGTTTGTGGGGTCCGGTCTGTTCACGTCTCCAAGGACTTGTTGCTCAGTTAATGATTCCAGTTATGGCTTTTGACGTAGAGACCTCGTCGTGTTGTTCTCCTAGTCATTATTTTTAGTTTCATGTATTTGACATGTAATCTTGATAATTTTTACATTTATTTGTAATGTTTTTAATTTTGAATTTGTATTTTTTTATGTGATAGTTCTAATAATTTATATTTGTTGCTTTATTACCTTGTAATGTAACTTACTTTTAAGTATTACTGTATTTTATGTTTGAAAAAATGACCTTCTGCTGGAGTTTCTTGCGGCGCTTCTTCTCCGCAATGATGGTCTTGTCCGAAGCGCTAGTAGATTCACTCCATATTACCGACGTGTAAAAGAGCCCGTATGTGGCCAATTTACTGAATAAATATTTTGATTTTGATTTTGATTTTATGCTCTCTGCGTAGTATGTGTGGTGTAAAACAGATAGATAGAGTAAGGAATGAAAAAGTCAGAGAGATGTGGGCTTAAAGAAGACGTAGTGACTAAGATTGAAAAGGGCATGCTTCGATGGTTCGGTCATTAAAGGATGGATGAAAGAAGATTGACGAAAGAGATACACAGAGCGAAAGTGAGTGGGAGGGACGGAAGAGGTCGCCCTAGGTGTACTTTTTCGAATCAAATCGGAGAAATACTGGAAAAGGGCCGAATCTTAACCTCGTAAGGCCCACCATACTAAAAACAGGGAGTTTTTTGTTAGTGGGACTTTGAATCTACCGTCAAGGCAATAAAGTTCAATTACGTTTGTTCGATAATGACATTTTCAGTTTATCATTTATAGGAAAATAAACCTTATTACCATTGTAACACAGTTCAAATTAAATTGCCTTGATCATGTACGTTCTATTGCACACTGGGCCTGACGAGGTTAAGTACCCGAAACCGACGTGCGTGCATGACTCGATGTATGAATGTGGAAGAAGCGAAAGACATTTGTCAGAGGCCCTACTTTGAAATTCGAAGTTCGAAGTTACGATAGCTTCATCCCTTTCTCTCGATTTAGTCTCGAATGACGAGTGACAGGGATGGAGCTAACGTAACTTCGAACTTCGACTTTCAAAGTAGGGCCTCAGGATCGTAGCAGGTGGAAAGAAGTCGTCTCTGCCTACCCCTCTGGGAAACAGGCTTGATTTTATGTATGTAGTAAATTGAATTAGGAAAGTATTTTTTTAATTTCAATGTCATTATTACTAATGTTGAAGATAAAGAAACATCAGCAATGTAATTACATGAATTGATTAAGTAATATGATAATAAACTTGTCGTTTCACAATGACCAAGATATTTTACTCGTAATACCAGTAAACCAGTATCAACTCAAAATCCTTGTTAGCTTTATTTCAAACTTATAGAAGTTGTATTATAGTTGATTTTAAAACACAGTCGTATTTTGAGTTAGTACTGTTTTGATCTACATAGCAGTGCGACATAGCGTCATTGCTTTGAAAAAACCTCGTATCTCAAATTACGTGACGTACGATTTTAAACTTAAACGTGAAGGGAATTAAGTTCAAACTACATCTCGAAGCAGATACGAGTTTTTTCCAAAATAGTAACGATATCACACATTATAAAAGATATAATCTTATTTCTTACTAATATTATAAATGCGAGAGTTTGTATGTTTGTTATTCAATCACGCTTGAAAATCTGAAAGGATCTGGATGAAAAATGGCGCAGAGATAGTGTACGGTCACGGAAGTTAATTAGCTACCCATTTCAAAGAAAATCTGCTTGAAGATGTCATTGTCAATAGAGATGCCAAGTCATTTGTAATTGATAGGAAACTCAACCTTATTGCTGTAGAATGTCAGATTGACTTTGGACCTAAGGTGGGTCACAAATTAAATTCCTTGACTGTACCTAGTCGTTAATTTTATGATGGAAATAAAACACTTATCGTTCAACAATGACTTTTTGTAATTCGTGTACGGTCACGAACTTAAATTTAGGACCCACCTTAGGTCCAAAGTCATTCTGACATTCTACAACAATAAGGTTGACTCTCCTATAAGTTACAAATGATTTGGCATCTCTAATGACATTGACGACTTTAAGCCTATTTTTCTTGAAATGGGTCACAAATTAACGATCGCGATAGTACAGCAATGTGAAACGTCTCGCTTCTCCGATACGAGCAGTCCTCCTAGGGTTACTAGGAGTACTAAGGGTACTAGGGGTACTAAGAGCCAAAAATAATTAATCCCCGTCACTGTACTAGAACGAACTATTCCGTGAAGTTTCTGCTCTTAGTTCATTGAGTACACGCGGAGCAAGAACCGAACAGAGCAGGCAGAGCAGTGAGTGACACTGACAGCAAAGCCGGCCATTCATTCGGTCAAAGGAGCATGAACAGACCAGTTTCTTTCAGTGTACTAGTGTATTAAAAGAACTAAAAGACCGAATTAGTACATTAGAGCGATTGTACTAGTTTGGAACGATCCGCCCAGTGAACGAGCGCGCACAACCCTAGTCCTCCCGCGTCTGCCCTTTTATTTTTAGTTCCTAAAAGTGGCGCAGTAGCGCCAGTTGTTCAAATAATTTATACATTTAAATACTTACATTAATTAACAATTACTTTAGTAGTTTTAAAACAGATTGACAAATTAATAACTGTATTTGTAATATTTAAAGGTTAAGTAATTAAGAATTCTCGGGGGCAAAGCGTAATTATAATATTTTAAAGAGGCAAAGTAAAGTGACGGAAGTAGCCGTACTACTAACGGCCAGTTTTTTGTCAGTGGGAGTTTGAATCTACCATAAATGCAATAAAGTTCAATTACGTTTGTTCGAAAATGCAATTTTCAATTTATGAAGAAAGGAAAATGAACTTTATTGCTATTGAAATACAGTTCAACATCCTATTGCACACTAGGCCTTACGACGATAAAATTACTGAGGAAGATGGCTAGTAAGATGAAAACAAATGCTACCTTGTTGATTGAACTGTTTTAATCAGACGATGATTCACTTTAATTGCTATCAAACAGAAGTTTTCTCAAACATGCTCGGAAAGAACGGTTTTCCGATTGAAACACAAGGACGGAAAAGTGCTCTGTAAGCGTATAAAATCGAAAGGACCATGAAAAAAATCCCGTACACCCAACTTGTGGTTGGGGGCGCAGTGAGTAGCGGCGCACGGCGGCGAGGCTCTGCGGAGCGGCGGCGGCGGGCGGCGGCTCGTTGTGCGTGAAACTATCTTAACTAATACTCGTATGACGCAAACAAACATTCTCGCCAAATTCGTCAAAGGTTTTTAAATATATCTTTAATCATGTATTTGAATCATTTCCTCGCATTGTTTGAGAAAAGCATTATGTATGGCTCGGCGGAAACGAGGATTTCATGCTTCGTATTTTAGCAGGCCTATTGCTTTCTACTTTACGCGCCTAGGCAACAATGTACTATTTTGTGGCACGAATAAAATTGTCCTAGGAACTTCCGAATGATATTAATTTATCGATAAATTGTACTTTCTTATGACAGTTATGACTAAGAGATAACGAATAATATTATACAGTATAAATTCCGTATAGGTCGATTAAGAAAGATAACGGTTTTCATCCTATACAGATAAATAAGACGTTGACATAACACGATAGTCTTGCCCGCTCAGAAAGATTAGTTAATGAAAATAATATTACGCGTAAAAATGCCGCCTAGAAAACAGTGCCGTGAATTTTTTATAAATTCATGTAAAAAGCGGGTTTAAGTATACGTGGATCTAAGACTTTTTCACTTCTCATGCTCGTAAAGTCCTTCTTTATAGGCTGCATAAAATCGCATTTTATGCACTAGTGCTTAAAGTGTTGTCGTCATCTAGACTAAGACAATTAAGCCCTACGGCCAGACAGACGTGGTGACTGCATTAAATAAACTTGTTATTTGAATACATTTACTTTAATTTATTTGCCTTCTATATTGCATCTAACAAAAAAAGAAATTTAAAACTATTTAAAACAAGCATTATTAAAAAAAAAAATTGCCTTACACAGATACACATACAAGAGAAGAGGAGAAGATACATTTACACAAAGACTTAAAAATATCCAGATATTAGAAACCCTGACATACATCACATCTCACATTCTTTAGTACATCCAATCGTCCAACCATTCGAGCAATTAAATTTAGAGGAAAAACACAGTTAAGATAAAACTAAACTAACACTAAAAAATATTATTATTATTAATTTAAATTTACAACAGCACAAACACAACACAAAGGCAAAGGGCTCGGGCTCAGTATTGAGCTGCGCTTGCACACAGCGCTGATTTTCAGCCCGCGCCGGCACATTTGTAGTAGGTAGGGCATTTAATTTTTTTATTTTTTTATTTAACAAACATTACAATATCAACGTATGATTGGGCAGTATTGCGTTCGACCTAAAATAAAAATCTCATGCAGAAAATTAAAAAAAAGAATCATAGAAATACAGTGGCGGGAAAGAAGTTTTTGTTTATAGTTTTTGACTATTAATTAGATAGTTGTTTTCTTTGCAAAATATGTGGTGTTACGGAACGGTGTTAGTGTCGAGGAAATAATGCTCATAACTAACACACTAATAGAAAAAAATGCAATAGAACTTATTGAACAGACATTTCCTCCTAAATCCAAGAAAATTAGTTTTAAAACGTGTGAAAATTCAAAGTCTGGAGAAGCGGCGAACAAGTCAATACTCGTACATTTTCAAAATCAGTTCAGTAGATCCAGAGATAACCCCCTATAACGTCACAAACTTTACCTCTTTATAATATTAGTATAAATTATATTATATTATATAGTAACTTTATATTATTATAGTATAGATTACCAAGTGCAATTGCTATAAGTGTATTAAAATACCCAGGTGATCCGCAAAGGCAAGAATGTCCTACCAACGGTTGCGCGGCTCTGCCTCATCAGCACCTTCCTCGAGGATGGCCTCCGCATGTGGTTCCAGTGGTCCGAGCAGCGTGACTACATGGACATGTCATGGGGGTGCGGGAAATTCCTCGCCACCATGTTTGTGGTAAGTTCATAGTCCCATACCCAAAACACAACGAAATTTGTCAATGGAATATCGTAACTACTTTAGAAAAAACTCGTATCTGATATTTCGATAGTATGAGTTTGAACTTAATTCCCTTCACGTTTAAGTTTAAAATAGAACGTCACGAAATGTGTGATACGAGGTTTTTCAAAGTAATGACGATATGAATCTATTGTGAATGAAATATACAATTTTCTAATTTGTTCACGAGTCATAAAAACAAAAGATATTCCGCTTTACTTCTTTTACTCTAGGTCTTTATTTCAATGGCCGTATTATGTACTATTTTTAGTATATGGAGCTAGGGTTGTGTAGTACATGTACTAAGAGCCAAAAAGCATGAATTCCCGTCACTGTACTAGAACGAACTATTCCGTAAAGTTTCTGCTCTTAGTTCATTTTGTAAACACGAAGCAAGAACCGAACAGACCAGGCAGAGCAGTAAGTGACACTGACAGCAAAGCGATCACAAATAAAGACCATGAGCAGACCAGTTTCTTTCAGTGTACTACTGTACTAAAAGAACTAAAAGACCGAACTAGTTTGAGCGATTGTACTGGTTTGGAGCGATCCGCTCAGTGAACGAGCCCGCGCAACCTTATATGGAGCCTCAGTAGGCAAAGACCGGTCCTTGTGGCAAACCTTGGAGGAGGCCTATGTCCAGCAGTGGACGTCTTTCGGCTCAAATTATGGTGATGATGATGTTAATTGGGGATAAAAGCTTTCCGTCCACATCTCGATATGACTAGGTAGCTAATACGATCTGATCGCTTTGTGACTACCTACATCTCGACCTACGCCTGGATTGCAATACGACCTGATCGCTTTACCATCACACTGTTTTTTTCATCTTATGTCTGTCTTAGCAATGTGGACGGAGCCCCGCATGGCGGGGTTCCTATTCCTGGGCAATTTGCCCTTCGAGCATTTGAAGTTACCTAACGAACCTGAGCTACCTAGTAACGCAGACGAAGTGGTCATTTTGCAACCCGAACTTTTTTAAATGTAGTCGCAACGCGATCAGCTCGTATTTAAGGCTTCTAAACCGTTAATTGATTGGTTTTTCCACAGATAATTAACTTATTGGGGCAGATTGGCGGTTGTATCATGGTCCTCGGCAGGTTAAAAGTGGATATTGCTTGTGGAGTTCTTTTCTTCATCGTTGTGTTACAGGTAAGATTAAATTTTACATTTTTTTAGGTATAAACTTTTTTTTTTGGTTAATATATAGCTAATGACACTCACAAATAACGTGGCTTTCTATTGGTAATAGTACATTTTGATGCTAGTGCGGAAAGTATGTCATTTCAAACGAGTCCCGAGGTAACATGCCAAGACTCGGGACGAGTGAAAATTACAGTTCCGCACGTGTATCAAACGACGTTTTTTAATACATTTGCGAAAAAATTACAATACATAAAAAATTAAACAATTCCGTGTCAATTAAATTTCATGTAACTTTTTGTAGGTACCAATGTCATTTTCGTTTGGAATCATAGTTTTTAAAATTGAATATTTTGACCGCATCGTAGATGCCTGATATTTCTTAGAAAGTTCAAAAAAGTAAGGCAAAAGTACGTTTTCTGAAAAATAAATAACTCCGTTTTCCCTTTTCCAGTCGATGAATTGGTCATAGACGGTCATATAGTTTTCCTTTGACTTCTCCGGTAAAATACTATTATTTGCAATTAATGCGTTTGTATATAAATGTGGCGGTGTCAAATGTATTTCACAATCGTCTAAATCGCTCATTTTTTCATAACAAAATTTTCAAGCCAATACGTAAATTTTAATCGTTCGCGAAAATGGCGGGTTTATGTTTTACTTTTAATTGACAGAATTTTTTCATAACGGCAACGGTTGCGTCCATTCAGCCAAATCAAAGAAAAAAAGTCACATAGTAATTTAATTACCTATATTTAAAAATCAAAAAGCATAAAATTAAATACTCTATTAGCCAGCGGTAACGCATAAAGGTGGATTCACATTACGCCGTACTGGGCTGGGCCCGGCTTCGACATGGTGTAACGTGAATACACCTTAATACTCAACTATCCGATCATTTGTAATATTCATTCAGATTCAGCCATCTTGACGACGGCTGATTTTTTTAAATATTACCTAGATAATTTGTGTATGTACTTAATAATTGGGCCATTCTACTTTTCAGTGTACATTTTTGTTATCGTCCGATATAAAGTATACCAAATTATGAATCGGCGAATAAAAAATAACATGAACTTAGAATGTTTAAGGTTAACGGTTTTCAAAAAAACAACTGTTAAATTACTCAATTATCGTTGAACAATCTCGGTAACTCGGTGGTAAATTGCACTTTTTCCATAGAAAAGGCGGGGACATCAACGTCCACTGCGTTACTCACTTTATAGTTATTACAAATAACTTTTTATGGATTAGGATAATTCTAAATATAAGCTTATTTACGTCCCTTTTCGAGTTTCAAGTTAGAAAACGCAGCACTTTACCGTTATTTGAAATAAAAATAGTTTAGTGAGAACGTCGCTAAAACTTATGTACAACGAAAAGTAGAATGGCCCAATTTAAATCTTTAAAATTAATTACCCATATGTATAGATTCAATGCTAAATGACATAATCAAAAAGTGATTGAACATGCAAACTCTTTGGTTGGATTGGCTTGGAAGTTGAAACCAAATTATATTTAAAAAATATTGGAAAAGTAAAACGCACTAGTGCGAAATAAGAAAAGTAAAAAGCACTAGTTCGAAAAAATCCAACTTTCCGCACGATATACAGCTACGAAACTTTTTGAGCAACTGTATTAAAAAATAATTTTCAAAATCGGTTCTAAAGATCCAGAGATTACCCCCTACAACGTCACAAACTTTACCTCTTTGTAATATTAGTGTAGATTAGTAAATATATGTCTAGAAATAGCGGTCCACTGATGTTTTTATTCATAATATTCAAAGATTTTAACACATCTATAAAAGTTTCGGTTTCAACAAAAAAATACGTTTCGGTAGGACACTGACGTTTAAAACTAAGACCATTTTCTAAGCATGTCATTATACAAACAAGTCATTTTGCTTACTTAGTCATTTTACAACAGACATTTCGCTTACCAGGGCAAAATACAATTTAGAATAAATTACGTCAAATTAACACTCAATGACCTTTTACAAAACATTTAGCCTGATATCGAAAAAGACGTAAGTAAAGGGTAGATCGTTACTACTTTGAAAAATCGTAACTGATATTTCTAGATGTATGAGTTTGAACTTAATTCTCTTCTCATTTAAGTTTAAAATCGTACGTCATGAAATGAGATACGAGGTTTTTTCAAAGCAATGACGATACCTATGTTTTAAACGTAAAACGGAACACGGGAATAACATGTCGAATGTACCAGGAAATAAGCATGTGTGATCTATTCTGCCCTTCTAAATAAAAAGGACGTATGTGCATTTTGATAGTCAAAGCAAATTGAACCCACCGTTTATAGAAATAAGGTCATAAATAAATACGCAGTTCTTTGAGACATACGCCCTTTTTTCTAAGGAGGGCAGTATTATAGTCCCCGGCCGATAAGAAGTCAACCCTGCCATATTGCACAACCATGAAGTTTCTGAATATTGATAATGTTGACAATAGTCAAACAATGCTGTTATTACTATTTCTTCACACGCAACAATAGTTCTTTGTGCAACGAGATATCACAGTTTTTGTTGTGAGTGTTGATTTTGAATCTCGAATAAGTGAAGGATTTTATAATTGAATCAGTTTAGCGAGTTAGAAGCTTGAGCGCGGCGAGGGATTCAAAGACACGAGATACAAATAACTTTGGAATCGTGTTGCACATAAAGTCTGTTCCTATTCAGACTGTCAATAACAATAACAAGTATACCTGACAGTAATTGTCTTTAGATAGAGGATGAAATAGTAATGAGAATAATGTTACCTCAGTCTAGTTAGTTTATTAAAAAGGTTGAATATATATTTATCATCATCATCGTCGTATTATTGTGCTGGGTGCGACAGGGACGACAACCTCACTTATCAATCAAATCTATCAAACCTCACTACATTTTCAATGTCAGAAATAGTTCGAAAAAAAATATCTTTATGACAACACTGTCAGTGTAATGGTGTTTTCAGCGAATGTGCTTTTCATCAAAAAATACTATATTAATTAGAGATTACTACCTTAAAATGGACATGAAGACAATGATAAAGTGTATAAATAAATAATATGACTAGGCTCAATCTTCAAAAGTACGCGAATATGGAGTTATAATGGTAAATTGATTTGTTTATAAGAGTGACGGAACGAATAGGAACAGACTTTATGTACATACCCTACATACATACTCACGCCTTCATTCCCAGAGTGGGGTAGGCCGAGCTACAGAATAACCACATCTAAAACTGTTGTTAATTCTGTAACCACACTGCACAATCAGGCTAAGCTGTTTACGTGTTTACGAGTTTTTGTTTTCAAAGTAGTAACGATATCGTTCCGTACGTTGCAACTGGGCTAAATGAAATCCAACTTTTTATTTCAGACGTTCGCCTACAGTATACTTTGGGACATGCAATTCCTTCTCCGAAACTTGGCCCTCATTGGAGCCCTGCTCCTAGTGTTGGCTGAGGCGAGGGCCGAGGGCCGCAGCCTGTTCGCTGGAGTGCCTTCTCTCGGGGAGAACAAACCGAAGACATATCTTCAGTTGGCTGGCAGAATCCTATTAGCCTTCATGTTCATCACATTGTTAAGATTCGAAGTGTCATTTGTACAGGTACGTTTGCACTATACCTTATCACCCCCCGACGTAAGAATAGGGGGCTAAAACCAGGGAGTGTAACGATCTATTTCCCAAATTATATAATTCCGCGCAGTATTTTCCCCATTAGTGATTTTCGAAGAAGAATTTCTCTTAATTGCATATTTTCTTATTGTTAGTATAATGAAACAGGTAGGCCGATTTAGGTTATGTTAATTTTTCAGCAGGCTCAAAGGGCCAAAGCATTCAGAAATAGGAGCTCCGCAAAAGCGGAGCTCGGTTGGTTGTGTAAAATTGATATTTGAAATAGGGAATCATGCGACTCGGAAAAAACCTACAATGTAATTAATGCGTGTGGTTATAATTAAGAATGGGGGAAAAAAGCAACTGGAAAAATTGCTACGTGGAATTATAGTTTGGCGAATAGATCTAGCTACTCGATTCGAAGTGTCGTTTGTACGGTCACGAGCGTTAATTTGGGACCCATTTCAAGAAAAATATGCTTGAAGTCGTCAATGTCATTAGAGATGTCAAGTCATTTGTAACTTTTAGGAAACTCAACCTTATTGTAGTAGAATGTCAGATTGACTTTGGACCTAAGGTGGGTACCGAATTTAATCTCGTGACTGTACAGGTGCATTTACACGATACCTTTTCATTATCACGCCAGAAATAAAAATAGGTGAGTTGTAAGCAGGGATTTTAACTTACTCGAATTATTTTGCATGCATATTTACCCATGACTTACTTGCTGACTTAAGCGGCGGCGTTGTTGTTTAGTGATGTGGAAGCGGACCTTTTATTTATGAATAAAAATCTCAGCTATATAAAACAAACCTAATTTAACCTACAGGTGCTAAGGTATTTTCGGAGGTTTTTTTTTTTACAGGTTTGTAAATAGGCTAGTGTCCTAAAAAAATCTAAATAGTCCGTGATTTACATTATCAAAAAATATTGAACACATATTTTACCTTTTGCCAATTAAACAAAAAATTACGAACATAAAGTACGTTGAAGTTACGCGTGACGTCACGCCGTGGCACTCTTTATACCACGTTGTGACGTCACGAGCCCCCACTCCCGAACTTTGATGCGCGTTATATTTGTCAATTTTGATTGTGTTGATGAAGCAAAAAATACGTGTTCAATATTTTTTGATAATTACTGACGGACTAATTAGAATGATTATTATCGTCCTTTAATAAAGCCATTATGAAACTGAGCCGTAATGAAACCTAATCTTTTAATATTCTACTTTACTAGATGACGATCGCGCCTTCGTACGTGTAGAATTACTTTCCCACTACGGCCCCTATTTTAACCCCTTAGACCAGGGGTCGGCAACCTTCGGCTCTTTGGATGAGAAGCAGCGGCTCTTTAGTTCCAACTTTATTTATGCATATACTCTTTACTGTTGGCAAGAAAAAAAAAGTGGCTGTCTAAAAACTTAATTTTTAATTTTCGACTCTTCCGACTCAAAAGGTTGCCGATCCCTGGCTTAGACGGCTCCAACGTTCGTTCTGCGGCAAACATAACTAGAATGTTTTATCCTCTTGAATCATTCTAACTAATAACGAAAAGCGCATTAAAATCGGTTGCGTAGTTTGAAAGATATAACCTCGTAAGGCCCAATGTGCAATAGAATGTACATAATCAAGGCAATCTAATTTGAACTGTGTCGCAATGGGAATAAGGTTTATTTTCCTAAATTCATAAACTGAAAATGGCATTATCGAACAAACGTAATTGAACTTTATTGCCTTGACGGTAGATTTAAAGTCCCACTCACAAAAAACTCCCTGTTTGTAGTATGGTGGGCGTTACGAGGCTAAGAGAACCGACAGCGGAAGCGACTTTGTTTTATATTACGTAAAGAAGAGTTCACAGCCTTGTTCAAGTCTCATTATAGTATCGATTAAGTACAAGGTTCGACGTTGTTTGTTTAAATTTAAACGCCACGCCATGTTTTATTAGTTCCACTCGATTGTTATGTTAGCTCGATCGTAGTGACGTCAGTGCGTTCGTATGTTTAATTATACATCTGGATGAGTGTTGGCCACGTGGATTTTCCGGTATGTTCAACCCAAACGAAACATAGAGGGGTGTTATAATAACGTGTGTTATGCGTTTGTCTGTGGCATCGTAGCTTCCAAACGGTTACCAATTGACATAGGCAACTTTTTTTTAAAGTTTTTCTGAAAAAATCCAAATACAATTGCTTTTTTTGTTCATTATTTACTGATAAAATGAATAAACTAATTCCTGCTTCATATTTATATTATAGGAAAAGTAAGACTCAGTATAGTTTTACCAAAGCATGGCTCAGTACGGATTTAGATTTTTTAATAATCTTACTACAGAGAGGCTGTATGGGTTTCTGGTCCATTGACATAGCTCTTTTTTCAAAAAAATATCTTTATATAATTTTACTATGTAAGGCTGTACAGGATTCTGCTACTGCACAGGTCTATTTTTACCAATTACAGATGTAGTGAATAATCCTGTCCCATTCTTTGGCGGAAAAGTTCGTATTTATCTTGCTTTCTCATTTGGCTTATTGATGGGTACTTAAGCTAATTGAGAAAGCAAGATTAGTACATTGTGCATCAAGGGCGATAAGAAGGGGATTGCTAACGAGAGCCTATTAGAGAGAGGCTTTTAATGACTCGAGTTTGTAATCCCCTTACTGCCCGTGATACACACAATGTTTTTCATCACATTTGCGAGGAAATAAAAAAATTGAGAAAAAATATACAAAATACGCTTCGGAAACAACAATCAAACAAATGAACTCGACTCGCTAAAAGAGTTTGTCAACTTTTTTCAATATAGTCTTCCACAGATAACGCTTAGAACTGCTTTAGTTTTTAAACTTGACAGGCCATACTGCCAGCTTGTACCAATTTTCAAAATGAAATTTAATAAATTTATTGCAAATGTCTCTGAAATAATTTTAAAATATAAATATAATGCATACCGGTTAAGTTAAATTATACAGAAAAATTGGTTTGTAGCCAAGTTTTGAATTTAGGAAATAAACCTTGGCTGATTTTACACCTCCTTAGTCTGAAATGATGTACGAGTGGATTCTATATTTTAAAACTAAACTAGGGAGTTAAAAAACTCCATAATTCCCGCGGGAGCTTCATCGGCTATAAGTGCCCTTTACGCCTGCGTGTTATAACACTATCTGATCAAGTGTGATGAAAAAATACGAACTTATCCAACAAAAAAAGATAGGAAAGGATTATTCTTCTGTACTTTTTTGTGGCGTTTAAAAGGGTAAGGGTAATGTTATACAATTTGACCCCCAGATCGTCCAGGACCTCCTGGGCAGTATTCTCATGGTGCTGGTGACCATCGGCTACCGCACCAAGCTCTCGGCGCTGATGTTGGTGGCAGTACTGACAGTCCTGAATCTGTACCACAACGCGTGGTGGGCGGTGCCAACGTATAAGCCCCTTAGGGACTTCTTGAAGTATGACTTCTTCCAGGTAAGAATCGAACCCCCAACGCAAAAAAGGGGGTGATAACCTCCCAAAGTTCTCGTTTGAGGTTGTAATGCCAAATAGAAACCGCACCATATAGCTAATAGGGAATATTCATGGCTTTCCACAGCTTCGATGAAAGCTGTTTCATGTACGGTCACGCAAGTTAATTTGCTACCCATTTCAAAGAAAATCTGCTTGAAGATGTCATTGTCAATAGAGATGCCAAGTCAATTGTAATTGATAGGAAACTCAACCTTATTGCTGTATAATGTCAGATTGACTTTGGACCTAAGGTGGGTCACAAATTAAATTCCTTGACTGTATAAACATCGGTATCAACGTTCCGTTTTCATGGCACCCGGTAAGGGTAGCAAAAGAGAAATACGTTCGAATATTTAATGAATAATAACCAGTGATCGGATCTAGGATGCAATTTCCCAGGGTTTAAGTCCGTTATTTTAACATGGATATGAATATGACTTACAATCCCGCGAATCTTTTTGTTACCTACCTTTATAAAAAGGTAAATAACTTTTAATTTTAACTAGTTTACACTATAACATTAACAACATATGTAATAACTAAAAAAAATACAGTACTGCATAGAAGAACTGAACGTAACTTGCACGTCTTATGTTTTATGGTATTTTTATTATTTTCATCTGTTTATTAGTTTAGCCCTCGACAAAAGTCATTAATTATTAACAATAACCCATTTCCCAAAATCCCGGGAAATCCTGAGTCAGATCCTTGTTAAGCATAACGTTTGAGGTCGTTCACCCCAAATTACATCCCAGATCCGATCACTGATAATAACTTTTATTTTCTGTTACTTTTTAAAACATAATTATGCAGCAGCTAACTGTATCTATATTTATGCTGTACTTATGCTTAAAGAGGTTTATATTCTAAATAATGTCATAGAACCTTACTTATTTTGCATTCGAAAAAGAATATATGCCAAATAGGTAACGTATGTCAATTTAATAGTCACACCAAATAAATATTGGTCAGTGTGGAAAGATAATTAAGTCATGTGTACAAAATTTATATGGAATTTACGTAAAATTTTAAATATATAATGTCGAACGGTCTATACAGATGTGTTACTACTACATGCAAGAGGTCATTTACTTTAGTTTTTCACCTATATATTATAAGAGATGTCAAAGGTTAACAGCAAAATCCATGAAACTAATTTTAGTAATTTATTAAACCTTTAATACGTTCTTAGCGTCTTTCTTTTTGTTTATAAAAAATATAAGTTCAAAATACTAGATGTATTTGTTTGTATTTGTTTTTCTGCAAACCGAACTTTGCCATGAAAGTTGAACGTTGATATGGTTGATTCATGTAACAAACAGTCAAAAAATTTTTTTTTTTAATAGCTCTAAAAATATCCAAGATATAAGAAAGAAAGATGTGCTCTTATCTCTTTCTCGCAAACGACCTGTTACATGACATCACAATGTATATCGGCTCTCTGTCTAATTGCTGCCTAATTAGGAGTTTTTTTAGTGGTGGTAGGATCTTGTGCATTCGTCCGGATCGCTACCACCATCTTATCCATTAACCCACCGCCAAGCAGTAGTGTTCGCGTTGCTGTGTTCCGGTGTGGTGATAACACAACCGGTGAGATTACTAGCATAGAGGCATTCCAACTTAGTCCTCAGGGTTGGCAACGCATTTGAAGTCTTAGGATTGCAGTTTTGAGATTGTAGTCTTGAGGTTTCAAATGTCTATGGGTCTCAGATCCCACTTACCATCAGGTGGCCTGAGTGCTCGCGTGCCTTATTGCCATAAAAAAAAAGAGTTCTAAATTCTTGTATCATTCGAATTTCTTGGCCGATATTAATTTCACTTTTGGTGATGATGGATACGGTATTTTTATATTTTGTTGAGAAATGCGAATGCTTATTTTCGTAACTAATCGGAAAAGTTAGTTTCTTAATTGTACTCCCTAGGTACAAACTTTTAAAGAAATTCCCATAAAGCTTCACAAATCTTATAAAGGGGTCTATATTGATTTACATAATCATTTTTAGTCATAATGTGCTTTAGGTCATAATCATCGCAAGTCATAACGTGTTATTTTAAAGAAACATACTTTTTCAGGATTTTTATAAATCAAACCTAACCTAACCCAGCCTTGGCTACACGTTAGATATTTCAGAACTTCTGAAAAGTTTACAGTTTAAGCGACATAAAAAATTATGACTATCAAAAATTATGTCAACAATTACATTATGACAAATAAAATTATGGGAAACAAAGGGCTCCCCTTATAAAGATATCAAATGAGAAAGGCTTTGGACAGATCATGCCACTGTATTGTGTTGCAGCGGTAGGCAAAGAATATTTTATTTCTGTTTTTTGTCCTTGCTAAGTTCACTAGATGTCTTTTTGTTACTACTAAACTAATTGGTGGTAGTTATCACCAAATATTTTAGTGGTAACAAATGGGAAAAAATATTCCCACTTGTTACCACCGAGTACTTTAGTGGTAACAGGTGGGAAAAAAAATCCCAGCTGTTACCAGTGGTAACAAATTGGTGGTAACAGGTGGCAATAACCCTTTTTAACGTGTGGCGGATGACACGCCTAGCGTAGCGTAGCTGTGGCGGCTAACAATTATTTTATGACACGCCAGGCGTGCCATACGCCATAGGCATCGTCCTAATAGAACGCGATTGCGCATCATCGCAAGTTCGCGCGACTGTTTGTATGACAGTTTACATACAAACAGTCGCGCGAACTTGCGATGATCGCGCAATCGCGTTCTATTAGGACGATGCCTATGGCGTATGGCACGCCTGGCGTTTGAAATAATTGTTAGCCTCCACAGCCAAAAGTTTTCGATAATGGATGACGCAACGAATCGGTTAGCAAGTATCATTTGACACATAAGTAGGTAACTAATTTACCGTAAACAAAAATAAGCTATGTAGAGGAATGATTTGTTATACCCGAAAACGGGGTGAGTAGGTACACAACCTAAAATGAAGCATATGTTACTAATTATAAGACTGAAATTATTTCCAATAGACGTGACGTTATCGTCCATTTAATAATTGTTCTTATTTGTAACAAGTTATGACTTATTTTAGGTTGTGTCCCTACTCACCCCGTTTTACGGCACGTTATTTTTACCCGACTGCGTCAGAAGGAGGGTTGTTTTTCGAGCGTATGTATGTACGTCATCATCATCATCATCATCATCACCATGTCAGCCGAAAGACGTCCACTGCTGGACATAGGCCTCTCCCAAGGCTCTACACTCAGACCGGTCTTGTGCTATTCGCATCCACCGCGTTCCCGCGATCTTTACAAGGTCGTCACTCCATCTTGTTGGAGGCCTACCTACAGCTCGTCTCCCGGTCCGCGGACGCCACTCAAGAACCCTCTGACCCCATCGGCCATCAGTCCTGCGAGCAATGTGCCCCGCCCACTGCCACTTAAGTTTGGCTATTCTTCGGGCTATGTCGGTAACCTTAGTTCTACTGCGGATATCATCATTTCTGATTCTATCACGCAGAGAAACCCCGGGCATAGCCCTCTCCATAGCCCTCTGAGTGACTTTGAGCTTCCTAATAAGGCCCATTGTTAGCGCCCACGACTCAGATCCGTAGGTCGTTGTTTCTGGTAGCCGGGTCTCTGCCGGAGATTACCTAAATGTACGTATGTATGTCTATTTCTGGGCACGCTCTGCAGCCTAAACGGCTTGACGGATTTTAACATACGAGGTGTCATTCGATTCGTCTTAATTGCCGAAGTGACATAGGGTATATAATTTTTCAATATGGCGTCCGCGGAAAAAAATATGGAGGGGGATTTTATTTTTTATTTTTATTATAATACTATTGGTATAATGGAAAAGGTATTGCAAGCGGGGACAAGCAATAAATTTGAAACCTATTTCTTGAAAAAAAAATTACATTTGGACTATCTTGTCGCCGCCTGGAACACCTTTTCCAATATTCTCTATAGATTATATAGCTTGTTTTTCGCTTTTCAGTTGTATTTTATTGCAGTCGGGTTTTTTGTTTACTTTTAATTCTTTATACTAATTTGTACCACCCTAAGTGTATGTATGTCCGCCTTTTCAGACTCTCTCCGTCATCGGCGGACTCCTCATGATCGTGTACCTAGGCCCCGGCGGCGTCAGCATGGACGAACACAAGAAAAAGTGGTAGACCGGACTTGTCCAGTGCTTGACAATGTAATATTAAGGACTGATCATCTGCAATGAACGATGGGTGGCCGTGGTCGTTGAAATACTTTCCCTCGAAATTCCTAATTTCATTTGTCCTAGCCTCATTTGTCCTAAAATGGTTTTCACCTGAGTTTTTCACTGCGTTAGGGTTGTAAGCAGTTTTTTTTTACTCAGAACTGGGTTAGGGCAAATGAAGATTAAGGGACTGTTTAATGGCCTGTTGTTTGATCGGTAGTTAAACTAACTAATGGTCAAAAAACGTTACTAATGGTTAAAATCTCAAGGAAATGTGTCAAATTTTCCATTCCTTTTTCGAATTTTAACAATTAGTTTAACTACTGATCAAACAACAGGGCCTTAATAACATTCAAATCCGCATAAACTCACAATAGACTGTCATCGGCGCTCCCCTCTTGTCTTAGTACGCGACCGTGAAACGTCAGTTTGACAGGTGTGCTGTCAAACTTTTTTTTGACAGCTGTCAAATTACAAACCACAATATTAAGCGGATTATTAAGCTGAATATTTCCATACAAAATACGGTTTCTCTCACATTAAACCTAGTCCAATTTTTACAATGTTTAAATATGTTGTTGATTTTATGAAAAACTAGATGCACGTTTGTAGGTAGACGCAAAAAAAAACAACCCCAAACAAGGACTTTAATTGTTGAGCCACCATGGAACCCTGTCGCATAACGTTAATCATTAATTTTAGCGTAATTTGTTTCATACGGTTTGGCGCTGTCATTATGACAGGGCTCTATAGTGGCTTAACAATTAAAGTCCATGCCTGATTTTTACTGTCGTCGTGACTAATATGTATGTATATACATGCTAAATAACAGCTTTCTAGAAAGTCTCTGAGCTAAGCTGCGGACGGACGGACGGACATGGCGAAACTATAAGGGGTTCCTAGTTTGACTACGTAACCCTAAAAAAAAAGGAAACGTACAAATCTAGTTTTTCAGAAACTACTATATTTAGAAATCGTTGAAATCGGACTCGATTTAACCTCGTAAGGCTGCTGCTCCACTGAGGCGGAGATGAGCGGAGTGGAGCGGAGCTGTGCCAATATTAACCAATATAATCTAAACTAATGTGCGCAAGGCGCGCTCGACGTGACCGCTTGCGCCTTCTATTGGTTAATATTGGCACAGCTCCGCTCCGCTCATCTCCGCCTCAATGGAGCCGCAGCCTAAGGCTCAGTGTGCAATAGGATGTAAATTATCAAGGCAATTCAATTTGAACTACATTGCGATGGAAATAAAGTTGATTTTCCTTTGTTCATAAATTGAAAATAGCATTTTCGTACAAACGTAATTGTACTTTATTGCCTTGATGGTAGATTTAAAGTCCCACTGACCAAAAACTCCCTTTTTATAGTATGGTGGGCATTACGAAGTGAAAAAGGGTGTAAGTGTAGCATACTCCGTTTATGTATATACCCTTTTTATTACGAGTTAAGACGACTTGTACCCTTTTTCACTAGGGCTCCAGAATTTGTATGGTTTTTATTTTTCGGTTAAAGCGTCGATCACTTTTTTTATTTTTTTTGTTTGGAGTACCAAGCGTCAAATTGTTAAAGCAACTCTTGGTTTTGTGAAGAAATGTCCCAAATTCGACCTCCTAAGACCCACCATTCAACGGAATTTAGCAAAGGAAATTGAACCTATTGTAATTGTAATAAAGTCCATTTTGTATTTCAATTGTCAGTCATAAAAACAAGGGAAATTCTACTTTATCTCCTTTGCAATAGATATTTATTGCAATGGCCGTATTATGTACATTTTTTGTACGCGGGCTCTTACGAGGTGGTTTTCCATTTTAAATGTGAAGATTAGACAACTCACGCTTGACCAAAATTGTGATTTTAACTTGCCCACAATATTTCAGTAAACAATGTATATTTTTGTTAGTATTTTGTGAACACATACAGGTAGTTGCCAAATCGTCCATTGACTTTCTAAAGCTCGTATCTGATCGAATAGTTAGATAGAAAAAACACTCGTGTTCCAAGGTATATAAAGGCTAGTTTCCTATCAAAATATTCGATCAGATAAGAGGTTGAGAAAGTAAAGGGAGTATAATGATTTCTGATCAGTGCCAACTTGACAAAGTATCCTTCGAGCGACGACCACAGAAAAAAAAGAATGTCTAACTATAGTTGGGTCTATCTAGGGTGATTCCGGTGACAGCTCATTTTAACAAGAATTCGTAAATATAGAACGTCAAACGGTCTGTACAGATGTGTTACTATATGCATGATGCTTAAGTTTTTTTACTTCACTTGTTTCCTTTTTTTTAAATACTTTTATATAAATCTTACGTAATTAATTATTTGTATTAAAATGTAGCCTGTTTTTGTATTGATCAGAAATTCAATAAACTTTTTAAGTACCGGTATGGATATGAAAGGTACAGAAAGAACATGTCTACTCAGTACTCACCTAAGTAACTTTTTGAGTAACTTCTAAAGTTATTTTTCTCAAAAATGTCGTGAAATGTTGACATTACTATCTACATATTGAGACGCGAAAGCCCGCAATGTTGCTATCTATTCCATTACTATCTAGCTTGTAACTTTTTAAAAAGTGAAAAAGCTAATAATATAATGAGGGCACAAGTCTTATACATCCAAATTTTATTCGAAACATAACTTTTTTATCTGTGTCTGGAATAGCTTATGTTTTTTTAAACAAAGCTTGCGATTCTCCTTGTCATAAACAAAAAGGCGGTAAAGAGTGATAGTTTTTTCACATGAAGTTTGTTTGTATGCAGTTCAAGCGATGAAGATTTTACTCCAACACAAAAAAAAACTTGCGATTTTTGAGAAAAGCACTATATTTGCCTCGGCAGGAACAGCAATTGCGGGCTTCCATGCCTAGGCAATAATGTACTATTCGTGTAGAGGTTATTTTATATCTGTAAAAGTGGTAAGTTAATAGTTCATTGAGAACTCTATATGCGATTTAAATGTCATTAAAAGTGACTAGACATTATCCGTGTACCGTTATATAACCATACCGGTACAATAGCTTCATATTAAGATGTAAACTAAACCGCTAGCGACCGCGGTTAACTCCCAAGTGTGACGCGAAAGGCGCTTCGACGATGACAGTAATAATAAAGCTTCTATTTTATAACGCTGACGTAATTGACAGTTAACATCCTAGAAGTGTACCGCATGTATTTTCGGTACAAGCTCAAATGTACCGGTATCATGTCTGTACCAATGTCATCCGGGGGAAATGGTACTTAATATAATATCGGTACTATTGAAATGCAGCATTAAGTGCCTATAATTTTTAAAGCTCATTTTTATACTAAACTTGTAGTAGAATCCATTGAAATATCTTTAAAAGAGCGGGGCTAAGCCCTTTGAATTGTTTTTCTATCAGTATTTCATGGTTTATTGGTGGTTATGTGTGGGAAGCTGTAATATCGTCCCTTTACTTTCTCAATCTCTTATCAGATCGAATAGTTAGATAGGAAAATGTCATGTTCCCTAATGAATAAAGACTACTTTCCTATCCAACTATTCGATCAGATACGAGGTTGAGAAAGTAAGGGACGATATGCGATTTGTAATGTTCAACGCTTGAGCGAAATTATTTCTAGTGTCAGTTAATGCGAAGTTTTATTATGGTCGAATTTATTTTAACCAATTTGACAGCACGTTGATTGATTTTGATTCGTAACTTCTTGTTGCTATTCTTTATAAATGCTGTATTCGTTCCTTTAACTCTGTGGTATTTCCTTTCACTAATATAAGCGAGAAATCTTTGTTCCTTCATATCTATTGTGTAATGTTTTTTTTTATTATTTTATTATTAGCGAAGTATATACAGTGGTGGTCACATAATTAGGGACTTTTGTTTTTTCCCATACAAATATGACTTTTAAATTTTGACCACCATTCAAAAAGTTCTTGACCAATTTTATTGCTAAATACAATTTACTTTAGATCATTAACTAAGGTTTAAATTTATGTACAATGAACTACTGTTAAAAACGAAGCTTATATTTTATAGGGATTTAAGAATTTAGTGCTGACCCGTCCATACAAAGTTTTACAACTTTGTATGAACGCGAGGTATTTATTTTTACAAATCCTTATAAAATGAAAGATCCGTTTTCAACAGAGATGAATTGTACATACATTTAAACCTTATTTCATCAATGAACGATGAGTTTAACCAAATACTAAATTATTTTAGAACTTTTTGAATGGGGGTCAAAATTGAAAAGTCATATTTGTAGGCAATTGTATGGGAAAAAAAATGTCCCTAATTATGTGACCACCACTGGATGTACTCCACTGTGCTCTCATTTATTGTACATATATATTTGACAGTGACACTTTTAAAATATGCTACGGACGATGCATATTTTTAAGGTGTCATTAACGCAATCACTGCCGGCCTGCGTTTTCTTGACTTTCACCCAGTGCCTTGAACGCGTATGTGCGTTTTACAGTACGCGAGCTTGGGCACGGGGGGCAAAACGCCAAAGGCAGTGAATGCTTTGAAAAGCAGGGCGCACACATAACCACCCTCATAATATTCGATGTTGAGCTTTCCTTCACGTGTGATATTTTTATCCGATTGTTGTTTGCATGTAAGTGTATTTTGACTGAGGCATCCCTTATCTTAAATGGATGGGGTTCGCGAATTCAATATAAATGTGAAACTATTTTTAATGAATTAGACGCGAACCGAACTGCAGTGCCATGTGTAAAATGAACCTCACCGCTGCGACGTTTGTAAGAATCGGTTCACGCGTCTACAACTTATTTTATACATATTTCCGAGCCTTATCCAAGTTTCATTCCGCGTGCCCTATTGTGATGTCACTGTAAATATATATTTTGTACTTATCGAGTAAACGAAAATAACCCTTAGCAATAAATATCTGAGGTTGTAAGGACTTAATATTAAATAAACTGTATTCCAATAGCCTTAAGAGACCTTAGGCTCGCGTCACTTATTCACGGTACAGTGCAATTTTAAATATATTTTCAAATTAAAAGACTATAAGGATATTTATTTTTATATTTTTTTTATTATTCTTAATTTAATGTTCCAATTACATTTGGATTCCTAAGTGACATTATTGTTCCGAATAAAAATTACATTATAAAGGTTATTTCATTTTCACTGTGTATATACGTGGCCATATATAGTTAAGGATATATACAAGGTTTTATAGAACAGAATTTATTTGTAAAACTATATAAAATAAACATAGTTCAACCACATTGTGCGTTACGATTGCTCCGCTTCTCGATCTTTCTCCCTCCTGTCTATGTACTGGAACACTTTGTTCGCGAGTCTCCTGTACTTCTCTGCGTGTATGCTGTCCGGGAGCGCGTATATCGCTGGCTTACCGCTGTTGATACACTCGGACATGTTCTGGTCGACCTGCGAAGAATAAATCCCTTATAACCAGCCTCTTCACCATCCTGACAATTATAGGTGACAGGTGACAATTCGGTATACACTGCAGTTTGAACTGCTAAACAAGTTCAAGTTTTTTTCTAAATGTAAACTATTAAACGGGATTATTTTTATTTCCGTTTTGGTAATCGAGTTATTTTCGAAAATGTTTAAAAACGCGTAGTTATTTTGAAAAAAAAACCATTGAAATCCAAAGATAAGAATCTGAATATTAAGGTAAGGGCGCCTGGGATTCATTTAAGGCCGAGCCACACCGGTTGCGTGACGTGCGCGTTCCCTTTCCATTGCGTTGTATAGTGACATGTCGTAATGAGAATTCGTACTATACGACGCAGTGGAAAGCGAACGCGCACGTCACGCATGCGGTGTGGCTGGGCCTTTAACCTTCTGAATGCCAAGCAGCGAAGTAATATTACCAGAGCTCGGAATAGGTAGTACTTATTTACCTAAACTTCGCGGGAGGACGTAACTAAGAGTGGTTACAACCACCAAAAAGAATTTTTTTTTATTATTGAATGCGGGATCTCCCGGGATTGACTGTATAACTCTAAAGGCTTAATATATTTAATTTTAGTTATAAATCAGGGTACCAAACTGCAGGTAGTAAGTACACGGCTAAAGTGTCGGCTACATCTGTTTTTGTTGAATACATTCTATACAATATTATAATTCTATTTAAATCAACTAAAAAAGATCAATTTTCAGGCTTCCTTCGATTCAATTTGATCTATTGTATATTGTTTTATGACTGATTGTTATTTCAAGATAAATAAATAAATAATATGCAACATAGCAAGATTTATAAGTAAAGTGCGTATTAAGCGTTTAGAGTAATACAGTCAATCCCGGGAAATCCCGCATTCAATAATAAGAAATAATTATTTTTGGTGGTTGTAACCACTCTTAGTTACGTTCTCCCGCGATGTTTAGGTAAATAGGCACTGCCTATTCCGAGCTCTGAATATTATTAATAAGAGTCTTGTGGCGTATGAAGGCAATAGGCTAGTGTCCTAAAAAAATCTAATTAGTCCGTGATTTACATTATCCTCGTAAGGCCCACCATACTACAAACAAGGAGTTTGTTGTCAGTGGGACTTTGAGTCTACCATCAAGGCAATAAAGTTCAATTACGTTTGTTCGATAATGTCATTTTCAGTTTATGAAAATAGGAACATTAACCTTATTTCCATTGGAACACAGTTCAAATTAAATTGCCTTGAATATGTACATTCTATTGAACACTGGGCCTTACGAGGTTATCAAAAAATATTGAACACATTTTTTCTTTTGTCAATTAAACAAAAAATGACGAAGTACGTAGAAGTTTCGCGTGACGTCACGCCGTGGCACACTTTATACCACGTTGTGACGTCACGAGCCCCCACTCCCGAACTTTGATGCGTACATTCGTCAATTTTGATTGTGTCGATAAAGAAAAAAATACGTGTTCAATATTTTTTGATAATCTTACCGACGGACTAATTAGATTTTTTTTACTCAGGACGCACCCCTATTGCCAACGTTTGGCGTCAGTCCCATGAATTTCAAATGGTTAAGCAGAGCCATGTATAGTCACGGTATGAAAAGGTTTGTCACTTTTCGTCTCTATTTCAATGCAGTTAAGGTCCAAAATTGACGAAACTTCATACCGTGACTGTACACTGAAATGTCACCTGTCATTGTTAGCATGGAGAAATAGGTAGAAAACTTTTTCAACACTGTATCAAACCAGAGTTAATGCTAACCTTGCCTCATAGACACTCTGGTCTATTATGCGCTGGTAACCGGCAAAAACGAACGCTACATAGACGGCAACTACCTTAAATATTGGAAATAGCAAGTTCTACGCAAAGCAGACTTACTTTTATTTTTGAAAACAAAAAATCTGCATTATTAGATTTATGAAAAAAATCGTCTTCCGGGAATCGAACTGGTCGAATATGACAAAACAATAAAGTCGTGTTTTATGATAAAGATCGAAAGGGTTATTGATAGTGATCATTTCGGTCTATAACACATACACCTTTAAATTAAATAAGGACCGTAAAAACCCTTAATTATTTTGTCATATTCGACCGGTTGGTTCGATTGCCTGTTAAGACAGGCCAAATTCCAAAAATCCATAAAAGCAGTAATAATTTTTTTCAATAATAAACGGAAGTCTCCTTTGCGTAGAATTTACTATTTCCAATATTTAACTTTTTGAACGCCATACGTCAAATACAAAATGTGCCACCCACACTCCAAACATGTTTGGTATGCTATGCAAATTACGGGTTACTATCGAATTGTCTTTATCGCCAAACGACCATTTCGGCTAGATGACATAAAAGTAAAATACACAGTAAGCAAAGAGTCAATTCAGCTGGACGACATGAAAGTAGAATACTCAGTCGGCAAAGTGTCAATTAAGCAGGACGGCTCAGAATTAAAATGAGCAAGTAGCCAAACGTTTGGAAATATAAATAGTCCGTGTGATTAGAATACCTAATTAGCTGAGAGTAAAATTAGTTAATTGACATGAACACAGAACGACTTAGTAACAAAACGTCTGGAAATTAAAATAGTCTGTATAATTACAATAGGCACCTATAACCGAAAGTAAAATTAGTTAATTGTCATGACCACAGAACGAGTTAGTAGCTAATATATACTATAATACCTAATTCGTCGAAAGTAAAATTTGTTGATTTTAATTATCAAGTGTCTTATCAATGCGCAATTTTAAGATCCAGACGTTTTCCTAACCGGCCATTTAGCGGTCAAGTCTATTTAGTAATTAAGACATTTTGAGATACAAACGTTTCGCTACCGGGCCATTTAGCTTTTATGTCTATTAAGTAATAAAGACATCCTAAGATAAAGACGTTTCGTAGTGTATTTTAATTTGTAACATTCTAAGATCCAGACGTTTTGCTAAAGAAACTTTTAGCGTTCATGTCTATATAGCAACAAAGACATTACACAATCCAGACGTTTGAGCTATATTGTCATTTGGCGAAAAGGGAATTTTGATAGTAACCCCAAATTACACCTTATTGCTACCAAACAAAGTCTCTTTTAACCTTGAACTCTTGTCGGCTGTAGCCGACGTGGCGTCAGTGGCACGACTTTTAGTTGACGGCCAGAGCCGACTGTGGCGTTGAAAAGGTTAAGGTAGTTGCCGTTCATGTGGCGTTCGTTTTTTCCACCCTGTATATTAGTCAACAGCGTTGAAAATGTTTATAGAACAGTATTCCAAGCTTCTTAATAGCTTTAGGCTGGCTATCGCTATCACGCTTGCACTCGCAACTGACAGTATATTTGCCACTCGTGTGTCATAGAAAAACGAAGATTGCCGATCGCTATTTAGAAAATGGTAGCACTGTATCACTGTCACACTCACAGAACAAAAACTAAGGGCATAGAAACCGTACTATAAGACTTACTTTGCGTCAGCTATCTTTCTCTACTTTTTAGGTTATGTATTACATGAGAAAAAATGAAACAAAAAGTAGGCTGTTTTTTCTTTTTTAACTGTCATTGTCACAAGGTTTTACACAGGGACTTCTTTGCCTTTAGTCTTTATTCTGTGGGAAGGCCAAAGATGTCCCTATGTAAAACCTTGTGACAATGACAGTTAAAGAAGAAAAAACAGCCTACTTTTTGTTTCATTTTTTCTCATGTAATACGTAACCTAAAAAGTAGAGAAAGATAGCTGACGCAAAGTACGTCTTATAGTATGGATTCTATGCCTTTAGTCTTTGTTCTGTGATCACACTCTAGCATTGACAAAGGTTTAACTGACACCAAAAGGAAGATTCTATGTTAGTCTGTATGTATGTTTTGTCACGTAAATTAGTCGTGGATTTATACAGGGTGTCCCATAAACCTACGTCAACCCGCCTGGGGCCGATAGAGCAGCTAAAAAGCTATCGATTTAACCCCTATGTATGTTCAGCGATTTTTACTAGTTTCGGAGATAATGATCATTTTAATCAGAATTTTTGCAATAGGTACTTTAAAAAAAGGCAAATGGTTTAAAAACTTCGCTGATTCGTAATGATTCTAATTATGTAAGATACCTGTGAAAAACTTATGAAATAAAACATGAAATTAATGTTTTTGCGTAACATGGACATAAGGGAAAATAACAAAAATTCAGATTAAATTGATTAATATTTCCGAAACTGGTAAAAATCGCTGAACATACATAGGGGTTAAATCGATAGCTTTTTAGCTGCTCTATCAGCTCTAGGCGGGTTGACGTCGGTTTATGGGACACCCTGTATACTTTTTTTTAAATACCGCCTATTGGCGTATGAGGGCACGATATAAGTGTATGAAGTTGTTTCTATATTTTAACCGATTCAGTGCGGATGACACGCCAGGCGTGTCAACAAATGTTTTTAACGTGTGGCGGATGACACGCTAGGCTATGGCATCGTCCTAACAGAACGCGATTGCGCGATCATCGCAAGTTCGCGCGACTGTTTATATGACAGTTTACATACAAACAGTCGCGAACTTGCGATGACCTCGCAATCGCGTTCTATTAGGACGATGCTTATGGCGTATGGCACACCTGGCGTGTCATGAAATAATTGTTCGCCGCCACAGCCAAAAGTTTTCGAAAATGGAAGACGCAACGTTAATCAAAGTACACTATTATGAAAAATGCCCAAATAGCGACTCCATGGATTCTAGAACTGTCAACCACTCCTAACCCTAGTGAAAGTGTTGTTCTCAAATCTCACCTCGAAACTCTCAATGATCTCAATTCCCATCTCAAGCGCCATTCGCTTCGTCTCGCTCCCAAACACGAAGTTCTTATGGCCGCAGTTGGAGCACAGGGCGTGGGACATGTTCTCGACCATGCCTATGACGGGCACTTTCAACTTTTCAAACATGTTCAGACCGCGTCTTGTCACTTGCAACGCGGCGGATTGCGGCGTTGTCACTATTAGGACGCCTGTAAAATAAGCAAAAAGCTAGCTTTAAGCCCAAGTGTTGCTAACCAAATTTAAATCTTTATAAATCCTAAGATAGATAGATAGATAAAGCGTTTATTCGATGCTTCAATCACACACATACAATTGTCTTAATTAGTGGAAAAAACAATATCAAACTAACTAACAAACTAAGTACAATCTCAATCGCATGTGTGCGTCGCAGCAGTACAAAAGGTCATGGCTCAGCGAATACCATTGCTCTAGTGAGCAAAACACTGGTATTCTGCCACAACCCCGGGATACGACGAACCCATTATGTTGCATAGAAAGGAATAATGTCATAAATATAAGTATCCGAAAAAAAAAAACATTCAAATGAGGTATGCATGAATTATAAGTTGTAGATAGGTTGGTTAGTAACAAAAAACTTTAAAAACAATGAGTAATTTAAATTAGGTATGGAAATGACAGTGAAGTGAGAATTAGGCTATTTGACTAAGTTTACAAAACCATTTTAAATGATTCTTTATGACATAACAAGCACACTACATCGATATTTCCTTGAGATTCGACTGTATTAGCAATAAAAATCTATGTTAAAGTTTAAATTCTCAAAACCGCGCTAAAAACGCAGTTTCTATCATGGCGCTGACCATATGACAAGTGTGACGTCACACGCAATCATTTGAAGAGATACGCCCTTATGATCTGTAGTTACTTGCATGTGGCGTCACCAGCAAGTAACCACAGCTGCAAACCAATTCATAGCGTTTCTGCCACAGATAAGGTTTCAAAAAATATTACAATTTCTTTCGTGTAATTTCCAAAAAAGTATACATAATTTAGTTTAAAATAAAGTGAAATATGTTGTTTTACGCTATTATCTGATAGGATACCCCAATTTGTAGTATATTTTCAATGTTGTCAAATAGCCTATTAGCGAGTTAGCAGCCAGCAACTGTGACATGTGTAAATTAAATAGCTAAATACATAAATGACCAATCAAATTGAAAAATGATGAAAGAAGCCTAAATATGTTTTTTAGGGTTCCGTAGTCAAACTAGGAACCCTTATAGCTTCGCCATGTCCGTCCGTCCGTCTGTCCGTCCGCAGCCTAGCTTAGAGACTTTGAGTACTAGAAAGCTGTAATTTGGCATGAATATACATATTAGTAACGCCAACAAAGTGGTGATGTATTTTTTTTTCTCTTCTACCCCATAGTGTGGTGTGTCGTCGGATAGGTCTTTCAAAAATATTACAGGTTTGTAAAAACTACATATACTAAAAATCTGAAAAATATCTTAAATGAAAGCACATATAACGAATTTTAAAGGGAAACTATGACGACTAAGTAGACTTGATTGGTTCCTGAGATACAGGCGACTAACGTGTTTATACCTACTAAAATGACCTAAGAAAGCACCAAATCACTTTAAATAGAGAATCACTTCATACTTGTGGTTTTTTGAGATAGTTTTTGTGTATTAACGGAACCCTACACTGAGCATGGTCAGACATGCTCTTGCCCGGTTTATAAATACCTATGATACCCCACATAGCCTAAAAAGGTTCATTTTGAGGTTAAAAAGTTGTTTACTATATAAGACAGGTAGTAATGAACAGACCTTACAACTTCGATGACTGTTTATGTGGATGATATAACAGACTCAAACACTGACCGTCTATTGGCAAGTTCTGCGCTAGTGACAGGTGCGTATCCCCGGTGCCAGGCGGCGTGTCAACCACCAGGCAATCGAGCGGGCCCCACGCTACTTGCCGCGTCAGGCGCTCCAAGGCTTGCATGACCATGAGGCCGCGCCACACCACCGCGTTTTCCCCGGATACCAGGAGACCCATTGACATGCTGTGAAGGAAACGACACTGCTGGAATAGGGATGAAGATTGTAGGCTTTCTTTACTTAGTATAAAACAAAGTCGCTTCCCGCTGTTAGTTCAAAATTCAAAAAAATCAGAATATGTATTCAGTAAATTGGCCACGTGAGGGCTCTTTTACACGTCGGTAATATAGAGTGAATCTAACAGCGCTTCGGACAAGACCTTCATTGCGGAGAAGAAGCGCCGCAACAAACTCCAGCAGAAGGTCATTTTTCCAATCATAAAATACAATAATACTTTATAGTAACATTACAAGGTAATAAAGTAATAAATAATTATTTTAAAACTAACACAAATAAAATCATTGAGGTTCTTGTCTAGCTGTCATTTTGAAAACATCTGTCTTTTTATTTCATTTTTTGTAAATTACTTTATCGTTGATTTTGGTTCGCAAATCCAGGGCAACTTTGTGAAGTAACCTCCAACACTGGCGAAGAATATGCATCAAATAAAATATCAGTGAAAAGTTGATTCTGAATGAGCAAGCGGTCAAGAACACTCCAAGCCATTGAAGCGGATGCCCGCCATCTTCAATGGTGTGCCGACTGGGACTGGAAGACGCCGACGACAACGACGATTCACCGTACAATTGCTTAATATACTTGACATTGGCAAAATTACATAACTTGTAGACGCCATTAAAATAAATAAAATCATTACAAATGTCATCATCATCATCATCATGTCAGCCGAAAGACGTCCACTGCTGGACATAGGCCTCCCCCAAGGCTCTCCACTCAGACCGATCTTGTGCTTTTCGCATCCACCGCGTTCCCGCGATCTTTACAAGGTCGTCACTCCATCTTGTTGGAGGCCTACCTACAGCTCGTCTCCCGGTCCGCGGACGCCACTCAAGAACCTTCTGACCCCATCGGCCATCAGTCCTGCGAGCAATGTGCCCAGCCCACTGCCACTTAAGTTTGGCTATCCTTCAGTGTACAAATAGTCTTACAAATGTAAACTAAATTAAATTGAAAATAGTGTCTAGGAGAACAACATGACTGTATTTACGCTTAATCTTTCAAATTACGTAACGGATTGTAATGCGCTTTTCAGCAGTAGATAAAATAATTCAAGAGGAAGGTTTTATGTATAATAAGCAAGGGGCGGAATTTTCATAGCAAAAATGAAACATCAAGAGGGATTGATTGAAAAAAAACAACTCTCCAAACTGCGATACATGTGGCACTATTGAGGATGTGCAGCACTTGCTGATGGAGTGTAGCCGGAACCGCGCCCAAAGGGAGGCGTTGTTGGCGGCAGCAAACCTCAGCCAATACGACACTGGTGCTTTTGTTGGCATTCTCGCGAACCCCACGTCAGATTTAGCCTTAGAGGTGTATAGGTTAGCTGATTTTTGTAGAAACCCATAGTTTTTTAATATTGATAACTTTTGTATTTTGTAATGTTTATTTTGTTCATTTGGTTTTGTTAAGCAATGTTCGTCCTAATAGGGCCGATATGTACTCAGTATAAAGGTCCTGTAAAACAATAAATTAAAAAAAAAAAACGAGGGATTGATCATTGTGTTTTATCGAATATCGATGATTAATTGGAAGTGTTTTTAACATACAGGAACAACAAATATTTCTCGATAAAAATTACAAAAAATCTGTGGCTGGTTATTTTTTCGATGGGATATTGCATAAGGTACTAGAAATATTAAATCTAGATAAAACGTGTCACTGGTTCTTCTTGAGGATTGTGATTCATAAGTTTTACTCGCTAAGTGAGTTTGCAACGCAATTTTTCTTAAGCTGCTTTAAATGAACTTCACACTTAGAGAAGGAAAAATCGTGGAAGAATCTTCTGTTTAATTAAAAGAAAGATATTTCTTTATCAATTTGTTAATCGTTTTTCTTTTAGGTTTAACCATTTCAATAACCCGGGAACTTAATAATAACTTAAGAAAACTCAAGCGACATCAATGTTATATGTGACGTTGACGTAATTTATTTAAATAAGGAGATGCAAGTCTCTTATCAAAGTGGTCAAATGTTACAAAAAATGTTCTAAGATTCAGTTTACAAAGAGATTCGATAAAATCGATAACTGGAACAGTCGATAAAACATAATGGTCAATCCCTCTTGACGTTTGATTTTTGCTATGAAAATTCCGCCCCTTGATAATAAGTTCTGGATTATGTACAGATGTAGTGAAATATCCTTTCCCGTCGTATTTTCTCGGAAATGTGCGTATTTGTCATGCTACTTCAGTCTGTCTCAGTACCCATCAAGACAACGTGGGGGAACGTCGCATCGCGAGAGTGATAATCGATATAGAGTGGTTAATACTAGAGTATTGTTTTGTTAATTATGATTAAGTTTTACTATACAAACTCGTGGTTTGACATTTGATACTGATAACTAAAGTACTCTATTTATTTAATACAAACATGTCGCTTAATAATTCAATAATGTATAGACACGTCGGCATCATTCGGAAGTAGACGTGAGTTCCGAGTTTTCACGATGTGAAAGGATTATTCACTAGATCTGTACGGGTGTTACAGAAAAATAAGCAATACTCGTACTAGTATCCATAGTGGTTTTACGAGTAAGTGGATTTTTTGTACATTTAGATTTGTCTGTAGATTTTGAGAAACTACAATGTTTATACTGATCCATCAGTGGATTCTATTAAACACTAATTATACTCAGATCCATGAATGGATTGTTATTGACTGTTATGTCTGCGAAGATCCATTTAGAATCCTAATAAACATCTAATAGACTCTGATACATTTAAGGTTTACAATACACCGCAATGTTTAATCCATTGACGGATTCTAGACGACAGCAAAGTAAATTAAAATCAGTTTTGGATCCAAGTCTAAAAAAGTTCACATTAATGATGGATTCTAGACGATGTTATGGTATACCATACTCTATTATGTATCTGAATGCTCGACTCCATTGATGGATCTGAATGCTCGACTCCATTGATGGATCTGAATGCACAAAAGGTTCACTCGACTCCATTGATGGATCTGAATGCACAAAAAGGTTCACTGGACTCCATTGATGGATCTGAACGCATAAAAAGATTCACTCGACTCCATTGATGGATCTGAACGCACAAAAAGATTCACTCGACTCCATTGATGGATCTGAACGCACAAAAAGATTCACTCGACTCCATTGATGGATCTGAATGCACAAAAGGTTCATTCGACTCCATTGATAGATCTGAATACACAAAAAGGTTCACTGGACTCCATTGATGGATCTGAATATACAAAAAGATTCACTCGACTCCATTGATGGATCTGAACGCACAAAAAGATTCACTCGACTCCATTGATGGATCTGAATGCACAAAAGGTTCATTCGACTCCATTGATAGATCTGAATACACAAAAAGGTTCACTGGACTCCATTGATGGATCTGAATATACAAAAAGATTCACTCGACTCCATTGATGGATCTGAATGCACAAAAGGTTCATTCGACTCCATTGATGGATCTGAATGCACAAAAAGGTTCACTGGACTCCATTGATGGATCTGAATATACAAAAAGATTCACTCGACTCCATTGATGGATCTGAATGCACAAAAAGGTTCACTGGACTCCATTGATGGATCTGAATACACAAAAAGGTTCACTGGACTCCATTGATGGATCTGAATACACAAAAAGGTTCACTCGACTCCATTGATAGATCTGAATACACAAAAAGATTCACTCGACTCCATTGATGGATCTGAATACACAAAAAGGTTCACTCGACTCCATTGATAGATCTGAATACACAAAAAGATTCACTCGACTCCATTGATGGATCTGAATGCACAAAAGGTTCATTCGACTCCATTGATGGATCTGAATGCACAAAAAGGTTCACTGGACTCCATTGATGGATCTGAATATACAAAAAGATTCACTCGACTCCATTGATGGATCTGAATGCACAAAAGGTTCATTCGACTCCATTGATGGATCTGAATGCACAAAAAGGTTCACTGGACTCCATTGATGGATCTGAATATACAAAAAGATTCACTCGACTCCATTGATGGATCTGAATGCACAAAAGGTTCATTCGACTCCATTGATGGATCTGAATGCACAAAAAGGTTCACTGGACTCCATTGATGGATCTGAATATACAAAAAGATTCACTCGACTCCATTGATGGATCTGAATGCACAAAAAGGTTCACTGGACTCCATTGATGGATCTGAATACACAAAAAGGTTCACTGGACTCCATTGATGGATCTGAATACACAAAAAGGTTCACTGGACTCCATTGATGGATCTGAATACACAAAAAGTTTCACTCGACTCCATTGATAGATCTGAATACACAAAAAGATTCACTCGACTCCATTGATGGATCTGAATACACAAAAAGATTCACTCGACTCCATTGATGGATCTGAATGCACAAAAAGATTCACTCGACTCCATTGATGGATCTGAATACACAAAAAGATTCACTCGACTCCATTGATGGATCTGAATACACAAAAAGATTCACTCGACTCCATTGATGGATCTGAATGCACAAAAAGGTTCACTCGACTCCATTGATGGATCTGAATACACAAAAAGATTCACTCGACTCCATTGATGGATCTGAATGCACAAAAAGATTCACTCGACTCCATTGATGGATCTGAATACACAAAAAGATTCACTCGACTCCATTGATGGATCTGAATGCACAAAAAGATTCACTCGACTCCATTGATGGATCTGAATACACAAAAAGATTCACTCGACTCCATTGATGGATCTGAATACACAAAAAGATTCACTCGACTCCATTGATGGATCTGAATGCACAAAAAGGTTCACTCGACTCCATTGATGGATCTGAATGCACAAAAAGGTTCACTCGACTCCATTGATGGATCTGAATGCACAAAAAGGTTCACTCGACTCCATTGATGGATCTGAATGCACAAAAAGATTCACTCGACTCCATTGATGGATCTGAATGTACAGTCACGAACTTAAATTTGGGACCCACCTTAGGTCCAAAGTCATTCTGACATTCTACAACAATAAGGTTGAGTCTCCTATAAGTTACAAATGATTTGGCATCTCTAATGACACTGACGACTTCAAGCCTATTTTTCTTGAAATGGGTCACAAATTAACGATCGCGATAGTACAAAAGGTTCACTCGACACTTGATGGACCCTAATGGCCGGAGGGCAATGTTAAAACATGCGTGGTTTTCTTGTCGCTCACCATTTAATTCCATAGTTGAGCAGCGGTTCAATGAGATTCTGATCGTTGAGCATGGGCTCCCCGGTGACGTTCATCATGAGCGGCACCGACGGCCCGAACACGTCTGCATCCAGGATCCCTATCTCCTTGTCTGGTTCTATCACTTTCATAGCGCATGCGAGATTCACTGAAAAAATACAAGCATTTATTTCACAAGGTTTTATTTAACCTGAATTCTATGTAAAGTCTATTCCTATTCGTTCCGTCACTCTTATAAACAAATCAATTTTACCATTATAACTCCATATTCGCGTACTTTTGAAGGTTGAGCCTAGTCATATTATTTATTTATACACTTTATCATTGTCTTCATGTCCATTTTAATAATCTCTATTTAATATTGTATTTTTTGATGAAAAGCACTTTCGCTGAAAACACCATTACACTGACAGTCTTGTCATAAAGATAATTTTTTTCGAACGATTTCTGACATTGAAAATGTAGTGAGGTTTGATAGATTTGATTGATAAGTGAGGTTTTCGTCTCTATCACACCCAGCATAATAATACGATGATGATGATGAATATAATTACATATGATTCAACCTTTTTAATAAACTAATTAGAGGTAACATTATTCTCATTACTATTTCATCCTCTATCTAAAGACAATTACAGTCAGGTATACTTGTTATTGTCATTGGCAGTCTGAATAGGAACAGAATTGATGTAGGTATGTACTGGTCAAATCTTGCACGTTTTTGACCCACGTCCCAGTTTCCGATGAAGTTGAGAATTTGACTTTAGTTCTGATGTCAATACAATAACATAGCACCATCGAGCTGGTCTGAGGATGGAGACGTAGAGTGGCCATAGGAACTCCTAAATTACACATGATAAACCCGTCGTGTTAGGGCTCGTTAGAATCGTCTTGTCGAGTAAGTGACGAATGTGAAAAAAGTACAGTCGACAGCAAAAGCTTGTCCCAAGAATGTTTTTTTTGACAGAACTTTATCTCTATAAGTTTGGTTATCGTTGTCCAGTACCCGTAGTACAAGCCTAGAGCTTTGGGACTAGGTCAATTTGTGTGACATTGTCCCCTGATATAATTTACACACACACAGGCCCCAGGACAGGGCCAGGTCAGGAGACTCAGGAGTACCCTAAACCGACGCACGTGTATGAATAGACTTATGAGTGCGGAGGAAGTGAGGGAAGTTTGTCTGGATCTTAGCAAGTGGAAGGAAGTGGTCTGTGCCTACCTCTACGGGAAAGAGGCGTGATTGTATGTAGTATGTATGTGTATAATTTACTTAGTTTTTTTTTTATAATTTGTATATGAACCTGCAGTTGTCGTTTTTCCGACTCCTCCTTTTCCAGAAGCGACGAGGATGATATTCTTAACTCCTGGTAGGGGCTTCCGCTCTGGGAGCCCCCTACCCATGACTTTAGCTCTGTGTTCGTTGAGATCATTCTTGCTGTGCTTTAGACGGAGTGAACTGAGGCATGGAGGCTGAAACAAGCAGAAATTGTTTTTAAGCTGGGCATTCACGGACGCGCCGTTTGTCTCGGCGACAGGTGGAGTGTATACAACTGGATCGGCGTCATATTTTGACAACATTCCTGCGTGCGCTACGGCACTTAGTTTCCGCTTCTTTACTTTACTAGAAAATGGAAGCCGGAGAACGCATTCACGACGACGCCATTTGGCTTGGCACGGTGGCGTGGCATATTACAACGTTGAATTTCGACATTCACGATAGTTCCATTTGGATTGCTCGTTGGCGCGTCGCGCTGGCTTTTCGTCCATTTGGAAATTCCAACTCAATCATCAATGACTACGACCTGGCAAGCGCAGTGTGGGACGACCGCCGGCACGATGGAGAGACGACCTAATAAAGGTAGTCGTATAACGCGCACCACGCACCATGAACCGGCGCGAAAGTCGATTTTTAGGGTAGGTAAGCTGCGCGGTGTAAGGGAGCGCGCGTTACCATAGCAACCGCATTGTTACCATGTTGATTCATGTTACGTGATACAGATTATAGCAGAAAGTCGGTGGATGCAGACCGCATTGGATCGTTCTTGCTAAAAATCAAAGAGGTTCTGTAGTAGAATAGTAAAATCCGGGCAGGACCATGCTCAGTGTAGCGTACCACCCAACAAGCAAAATAGTCGTATAATGTCAGTCTTATATTACTTCACAGTTATGTAACTCATATATTGGTTTTTAACTAAAGATCATGTTGCATAAACATTTATATTACGATCAAACGTAATGAAATGGAATTTTCGGCGGAAAGAAGTGGTATCTGCCTACCCTTCTTGGAAATAGGCGTGATTTAATGTATTTATGTATGTATTAAGATGTTTCAGTCGCGTGACTGTAATGTCGTGTTTTTACGACTATTGGTATTATAGTTTAGGTCGAATAAACGTTTCTATGACTATATAATATAGTCATTATAATAATGAATGTCACAATTTTGAATTCTTAATAATGGCACGTAATAGACATTTAATATTATCACGATACGCGTATGTCAATATGAGTAATGAGCAGGGACCGGAAAACCCCTTCATTTGATTAACCCTATCGATAGGCTAATCCTTCATTTGGTTACCCAATCGATGTGGTTAGCCTATGATTGAGTTAGCTTAACGTTAGGGCGAACCCCTTTGAGTTAGTTAACCGCATCCATAAAGCTTACCAAGTTCATTAGGGTTTCGGTAGTTTAATATTTAACCACTTAGCATTGACTGGGTATTTTATTGATCGCCTCTCTCTTTTTTGCGCATTAGGGCGAATCTGGCTGTCTCGTTTAAGCGGCTACTACCCTATCAATTATTATGTAATGCAATAATAAGTCGAAACTCTTGCGCATAGAGATTAAACCAGCTTGAAACCGTTTGATTAAGTTTGAATAGGATAACAGACGATGGGGTATTAGGATTATTAGCGCTTAGTCGAATTAACTGTATCGTTTGGTTGCCCTTTCATTGAACTAAGTCGACGATAGGCTTAGCGCATCCTTGGGGTTTGTGAAAACAAGTCTATCAAATACCATATCGAAAACCCCTTTCGCGCTAAGCGGTTCATGTCCCTGGTAATGAGGGCACTTTACGTCTCTGCGAGAGTATGGCCGGGGTCTATCAACGTATTCGCCGAATGAGCCGCACATTTATGGTCCATTACAATAGACTTGCCTTATTTAGTAAACACATTTATAACCTCAAAGAGCTCCCTTTTCGCCTAAAATAATAATTTTGTCGTAAAAAAAACTATCCATGATGTAAAACCAGGAAAATGGTGTTCAAAATGTGGTCTCTTGTTGCTTTAAACAGCTGAAAACGGGCATTTTATCCAAAAATGATGCAGTGTTTACTAAATAAGACAAGTCTAATCTAAGATAAGGAATGGGCCATAAAAACAAACTGCTCCTGAACTAAATCTGTATTTGTTGATTACATCTAGTTGATGGTGCTGCTATCTATGCCACCACCCCTGACCAATGATATTTTATATTTAGATACGTTATGCTCATACTAAACGCATTCGAGAACCGGCGCCAATTACTGACAGTTGCTTCGTTGCCATATTCCCACAGACAAAGACGGCAATTCGTAGCGGACGCTATTGTTAGAAAGAGATAAGTAGTTGTTTCAAATTGCATACCCGAATGACGCGGTGTGCCCGCTCATGGCTGCCATATCCGTCTACCCGTCTTTATCGCACTCATGCGATATCTAATTGTGTTTCTCATGTTTCACAGGTGACAGTGATGCCACCGGTGCAAATTAAACAAAGTATGGCGATGTAAAAAATATTTACGGTACTTACGAATGAAATGAGACATTCTTTCTTCCTTTTATAGTTACAGTATAATTTCAGCAGCTTCGAAAAAGATAAAACGGCAATTTTTATGACTTATATTTGTTGCATTTCAGTAAAAAAACTTTACTGTTTTTGACGCGTGCGTGTCAGCGGCCACGGCGCGACTGAACGATAGTAAGGCAATTACCTTCCTTTTCGAGGAACGCTTTTGCGCGCAGATGACGTATCTTAATATAAAATATCATTGCCCCTGACTGACTCGATTATCATATTTAATTTTGCCCTTATGGACAGCTTCACCCGCTTCCTCTCTTCGCTCTGACACCAAACGATGAAGCAAGCTCACCCAGAAGATGGCAATAAACGATAACTTCAAGTACAAGGATTTAATCCGTGACTATAGAGTTATAGCCATGAGCCACTGGCACCACGGTTTAACTTCCGTGGCTGCTGCACAGGAACATGTGGTCTCCGGGGATACACTGGTCTCTACAAAGTTATTCTTACAACATCTATCACTGACTCAACCTGGTCCGCTTATTGCGGTCACCACTTTACCTACTGGGTTGTTTAGAATTATATACGGGTGATCCCACAGGCGTTTCAATCGCCTTCAGTCCGCTGTCATAAATATTGAAAGAATGAGCTACACTAGCTCATTATCATACTACTTAGCAGCTAACATTCACCCAGAGCTATACTGTTATTGTACTTCTTGCCATAATTGATCGAATTTTAAGTATATTATCGCCTATTTCTTAAATACTTACGACAGCAGACTGACGGGGGTTGAAACACCTGTGGAATCACCCATACGCTAGGTTAACTTCGGTATGGTTGAACTTAAAAGCTGTTCATTTTAGTTCCTTGTCGCAGTTATTGATATACGAAATCCAAACCACTTTCTCTTTAATACGTTACTGTTTCATAGTAGTAAAATTTACAGCTACTTTAAACTTCAACTGTACCTGGCAAAATGGATTAGTTTAATACCCATCATTGCAATGGTCTCGTTAATATGTGCAACGTTTCTTACAATCTCTATACTCTACTCGTATATGCATGATTTGTGTAATTATGTGTCCTGCATTCCGAGCTTCACACTTCGTAACATTCATAAGTGTTCTTACATTGTTCCTACGTAATACTTTATGGTCTAATAAGACTATAATAGACACCTACACTATTAAAGCACTCGTTAAAGTTAAGAAAATGCTTAATTTGTGTTGCTGGCAGTGAATTCGTTAAACGGTAGAATAATGTAAAGTGAAAAACGCCTCAACATGCCAGGGACCCGATATGGGGTCTAGTTTGTATATAAATCAAGGAAACTGGTCTGGAAAAATAACCTGCTACAATTGCATCCAGATCTGACCAGATCTGTTTAAATTGAGCAGAAGCTAAGTGGAAAAAGAGCGTATAGTAGGCACTTAGCTTCGCAATTTTATCATTTATTTAATGCACGACAGAGCTATTATGCTATCTTGTTGGAAAATAGTTACGTTTTAAACCACTTACTTTGTTAGAATTGCAAATCAATTGTTGCCCGTAAACTCTCTGGAACGCTCGCTGCACAATCATAATTTGTCGGCACTTGGCTACAGTTCTGTTGTGATAATAATAAACATACAAAGTGTTTCACCGTATTTTTACGCAAAAAAATAAATTGGCCACTTAACGACTTTTACGAACGCTTAAAAATCGACACAATCTGAATCCGACACATTACACTGCGCTCAGCTGATAGATTCAACTGCCAGCGCTAAGGCAAAATTCTACAAGCTACAATAAGCCGGCTCAATAAGAAACGCGTTAAAAATTTAAATTACCACCATATTACCACTATTTTATTTACCCAGTTAATTTGGTAAATTAGATATTTACTTCCATTTGCGTATTTTAATTATTCAAATGCGTTTAAAATGTAATAAATAATTAGTTTTCACAATCAACGAATAAAAATATTCACGAACAGTTTAGACCGATGTAAGACGCCTTATTAGGAACTAGAAAAAAAAGAAACATCTGTCATGTGTTTATCCGATCCGATATGTCAGGATTTTCTACGACACATTTTCGAACAATTATCGACATTCTCGTGCTAGTTAGTGAATAAACGTTACACGTGAAAATGGCGCTGTGTTTGCGCACGTTTTCCTACAAATTTTCTCCTATAAACGGGATAGTATCCACAAAAAATCATTCCAGCCGATTGTCTAGAAAAATCCCCGTCCGGACACAATTTTTGGAGGATGTAAGTCAATTACTGTTTATTTACACATTGCAACTGGATTAACTCAGCATTTGATCTTTCTTTAAGTTGCAAACAATGTTTAGACATAACAATTACGTGGTTACCGATGTTATTTTTATCTTTATGTGCTATATTATAGGTGCCTTGACATTGACTTAATTAAATTGCACCGCGCGCGTTACACCGACCCCGCATGCGTTTATGATTGATTATTTTGCAGTTTCTTCAGCCCCGGCGCATATCCAGTTGCCCCAGGCCGGCAAAGTCCATAGACAGCAACATCGACAATGTATACATTCACGAGTTACTCACTACTACCGCGCTGAGAGGTTATACACTATTACCTGTCACGAAGAAAGAATCCGAAGAAAACATTAGCAACAGATTGAGCTGTGAAGACGGCATTACAGTCCGCTCTTTAGGCTTGACATGCGATGACTATGTTGAACATAAGTTGCCGTTTGAGTTCCATGATATACCGCACTCTAGTATAAGGGATATAGACTTAATGAAATATGAAGATGCTGAGGTACGTTTTAACAGATGAAGGGCCTGGGCCTATATTCTTGGAATCTACGCGGTAAAAACCATATAGCTTTTGACTTGTTATGGTATTGTTTTTAACTCGGTCGCCGTTACTGTCAAGTGAATAACAGCTATCGTAACATTGACACTACGATAACAGCTCAAAGACGATATGGTTCTTACCACCTAGAACAGCAGCCCTGGCTCCTAGTATTCATTTTACAAACAATGTACAGTCGACGTCATAAATATGTTACTTCAGTACTTTGTCTATTTAACGTCATGTTTTAACTGCCATATGAAATTGTCATAGCGGATAAAGTGACAAGGTACTAAAGTGTAAACATGTATTTGACGTCGACTGTACATACTTTCTGCAGTCTTATACTCTACTTGGTATTATAACCAGAGATCGGAATAGGTAGAGCTAATTTGCCTAAAATTGACGCATATTCATTCATGCGTGAGAGAGATGGGAATACATTATTGAATGAACATTCATCAAGTTTAGGCAAATTAGCTCTACCTATTCCGATCTCTGATTATAACGTTTAGATTTCTAGATCAAAATTCTCTCATGAATTTATCTGATTATAAAATAGCTTTTTGTGAGGATAGACATGTATATGGCGGTGCTGATGTAATATTTTGAAATTCACCCATTATTTCTGTACACTCTCTGGAAACCACCCATATATACATATACATATTTTAAAGGATGTGGCTCTTTCCAAGAGATCATAAATTACCTGTTTGTAGTAAATTATTGTTTTATATGACTTTCAAATTTATGAATCTAATGGGTTCCTGTGGAAAGAGCCATGCACCTTTAAAAAATAATGTTGGCTATTTTGGACCTAGGTTAATTAGCAACAAAACACTACAAGCTACAGCGAAATTCGTTCAATATTTTTGAAATTACTGTCTGATAAGAAGGTATATTTGTTAGTTGTATGAACAATAGACGAGTAGGCAGACATTTATGAGTGTACTAGCGACCCGCCTTCGCTTCGCTTCGGTTAATATAAGTAAAAATAACCCAAATTCATCTGGAATAATATAAAGAATTTTTAGATAGGTGCATTTGCATAGAGGTTTGCAGAATTCACTTTATTTGGCCACAAATTAGAAGTTCTTGTGGACTTACGTTCGGCCTACTTGGATGTTCAGTAGAAGATTCTTTGGCTCTCTGAGATCTGTTTATCCCTGTCGCCTGTTAGCCGAACGTCACGCTCAGTAGAAGATTATCTGGCTCGCTGAGATCTGTCTATCCCTAAGTCTCAGACGAACGTCACGTTCATTTCATTTCATTTCATTTTATTAGATGATTCTCTATTTCTTCGCAAAGAATTACTTTCTCTTCTATTTCAAAGCCTGATTTCCCTTTGTTCTTCGATTTCGTAATTTAAACGTCAATTGTTTCTATTATTATCCCTATTTCGACAACCTATATTAGAATGACTTCTTAGAGGGATAATTCATTTTGAGTTTTCTACGTAAAAAACGTGTGCGTCTCGGGACGCCCGACAGAAGTGATAACTTAAACTAATCTTAGTTGAACTATACCATCCCGCTTCGCCCCGCCCGCTACCGTATGCGTGAGAGAAAGGGAAGCCAGATAGACTGGCGCCGTAACGCGTTACGTAACGTAGCGGTTTACCATCCCATAAGAAGTTATCACTTCAAAAAATCTATTGACCCAAATCCACAAAATTACACAAACAAAAACAAATTGCTACTAAACTAACACCCGCCAGGCTATGGTAACATGCTAAAAGCATATAAGTTAACATTTATTTTTAAATTTTCAACAGAAAATATGTAAGTGTACCTATATTCGAAATATTTACAACACAGCTTTAAAGTAAGAAAAATTGAGTTTTATCCCTTAAATCCACAAAATTAAATAATAAACACTACCTCTCGTTGATAACCTAATATGTATTTTAAAAAAAACACTGGGAATAAAACTAACGCCAGCCAGGCTATGCCAAAAGCTTAACCTTAATTTATTTACCTATATTAATTTATTTACCTATTACGCAAATTAATTTATTTACCTACTGTACAATGTATTCAAAAAATATGAAATGAGCACAATTACTTTTAATCAAAACCTAAACTCAATCTAACTAACCTACCCATTTCCCGAATTGAATAATCGGAAAATCTTGTATTTCTTTATTAATTACCTAATAGCGGCCCGCCCCGGCTTCGCTCGGGTGTGGTTTAGTAGATATGTTCATTTTATATTAAGATAGTTGAGCGACTACAACGAAGAACATTGAATTATTGTTTGAAAATTACTATGATTTTCACGCGGCGTTGCTTGCGGCGAGCTTGAAACGTCTTAAAGTTTGATATATCAACTAAGAAGTGGGACTACATAGGCTTATTATGATTAGGTAGAAAAAGAGTAAAAAAAATAATTAAAAAAAACATAAAATCGCCTTCAAAAACGCAAAAAATAACTTCAATTAAAATGATAGGTGATAAATAGGTGAGTCCAACTGAATTCCGTGACTCACAATATTTTCAACCAAAAGCCGACTTCTGTTGGACTAACGCAATACGTATCATTTTAATAGAAATTATTTTTTGCGTTTTTGAAGGCGATTTTTTTGTTTTTTGGAACATTTATTTTATTCAACTTGTTTTGTTAGTATGTAGCATGTAGGTACGTTATAATGTGGGAGTCTAATTTTGGAAGTTTATTTTAAACCAGTTCCCGTTATAGGATTTAGCTGAAATTTGGTACACAATATAAACCCACTGACAATGCAATAATAAAGTATAGCTAGAAAAAAAGGTTGTCAGAAAAGTGAAATGTTTAACATAAACTTATTGTTTAAATACCTACGGTGAAGACTGAAAACGATCTAATACGAAGTGTAGATTTTAGTTTTTCCTTTCTGAGATAATCGGATTTGAATGAAAATGTTAATGCTTTGTTATGGAATAAATGTTTGAACATAACACTCGCTTCTCTTTAGCTGCAGTCGTGAAAAACGGATAAATAAATTGATTGCTTTGAAACAACGGGAATCCCGTACAAATTTTCAACCCCTTTTTTATTCCCTTAAGGGTTGAATTTCCATAAGCGGTAAAATTATATTTCTTTAATTCGTACCAGGAGCCTACGTGTTAAATTTGATGTAATTTACTTCAAAAATGACTTATCTCCCATACAAACTTTAATGCACTATTTTGACCCTTTAGGGTTGAATTTCCTTAAACAGTAAAATTATGTTTCTTTAATTCGTACCCGCAGCCTAAATTTTAAATTTGATGTAATTTACTCCAAAAATGACGTATCTCCCATACAAACTTTAATCCACTATTTCGACCCTTTAGAGATGAAATAAAAAAAATGAATATGGTACATTTACAGCCTCATATTTATAAGCCTTAATACTAAATATCATGTTCGTAGCTTTAAAAATGACGAACTTCCTTACAATGGTTTATCCCATATTTCACCCCTTTAGGGGTTGAATTTCGAAAAATCCCTTCTTATTACTTGCTTACGTCAAAAAATATACGTACTGTTAAAGTTTCATGTTTCTAGCTTCAGTAGTTTCGGCTGGGCGTTGATGAGTGACGCGCATTCCGGTTCTCTCTTTATTAATAGTATAGATAATACGAAATACACAGCAATAATTTTTGCCTCAATGCCTGAGAAAATTATTAATCACACTTTGCGGTTAGGAAGTTAGGGCTTGTTCATGGAGACGGAGCATCGCGTGTAGCGTTCTGCATCTGCTATAAAATCAAATATATAACGTTGCATGAAAACATTTACGGAGAAGCGATTTTACACGCATTTGCTTCAATAACGGTGGTACCTGGTACTCTACGCGCATTGTGCGTGTGATGCCGCGGGCCGCTGCATTTTATCAATTAAACAAATTTGTTTTTTTTTATATTATGTCCTTTACTTTGTTTTCTGTGTTTCTTTTTCTGTGCACCACTTTTGTTAGTTTCCGTATGATTATTTGGTTGACTGGTAGCGGAATGCCATTAGCCATCAAGTCCGCCCTTTGTACTTTCTTTGTGCAATAAAGGTTAAATAAATAAATTACCAGCGCTTATTCTGTATTTCAATTTTGTAGTTTTTATTTTGCCAAGAGTAACAGGATAATAACAATGATTCATCGTTGCCATCAGAAACTACAGCCCACCTGCCTCTCACCGTTTGAGTATAATGCAGTTGCATACTGCAGCAGCCCCAACGTGCAGTCCTCCATGGCGAGTCCACCTGAAGTGATCAAAGAGGGGAAACCTAGCGAGGAGCAACTCATGAAGGTTTACCATGTGCTATCGGAAACTGTAAGTTCAACTGATAATTTCAAAAATAATAAGGGTCAATCAACTTTTTTACCCACACATTTCTGTCTGTTGCCCATCGTTCAGATTTTAATAAATAAAATAAAATCTGGGGACTTATTTTAAGTGAAATTATTTTTAAATTGTAGTAATATTAACTCCTTTCATAAATCAAATTATAATGTATTGTTTAAAAATGTATGTAATAAAAATGTGGTAACTCAGTTGACAATAGTGAATTGATAGTTACTGTCCGCGAAAAAAACAAATTCGCGGACAGTAACTCAGTAGACACGTAATTACCCAATTTTCACACATTTTAGAAATTAAGATATGGGTAGGTATTTGAAAAAGATAGATTGATAAACTAGTAATCATTAAAAACGAAAATAAGCAGTGATATTATATTTAAAAACAAACATGTTTGTTGAAATCCGGTAAAATAAAAGTGTGGGTAAAAAGATGATTGACCCATAACCAGCGTTGGGCAATTCGTGATATTTATAGTCGAGTTCATAAATATGTGTTCACTTTAGTCCCTGTCACTTTAATCGTTGTGACGAAAGCGTTAAACGTGACGTTAGAAAGACAAGGTAATAAAGTGTAAACGCTGTTCAGACTTACTTGTCTTAAGAATTAAACAACTTTCTAACCTCAAAATGCAACGCAAACAATCACTGACTATATATTTACTCAGTTTTCTTTATTAAAAAAGCTGTTTTAGCCAAAAAAGTTTCATTTTAAAGTTAGGAAGTTGTTTACCATATAAGACAAGTAAGTCCGAACAGGGTTCATGTTAAACCGACTGTGTATAAGCTCCACAATTCCACATACTCTCTATTATTATCTATGAATGATTATAACGATATAAATAAATAAATAATAAATCTAATGACATCAAGATGCATTTCATGCTATTTAGTGTTAATATTTAATGTTATAATGTGTAAGTAAAGTTCCGTTCACCGCACTTATTGACTGTTTTATTTCATCGCTAATCCACGAGCCTCTCCACCAGGCTAGGACACCTGAGGAAACCTACAAGTGCTGCCTACCCTGGATGGAATACAACAACAGTTTACACATATTTATGAGATCTACTGTACCTAAAGTTGGCAGAATCCCGGAAAAAGTAAAGCGAATATCACGTCGGCTTCTTAAAAATGTTTTTTTAATAATATAAGTTCCCGGATTGCGGGATTCTACAAAACGTTTCATCATCATCATCATGTCAGCCGAAAGACGTCCACTGCTGGACATAGGCCTCTCTCACCGGTCTTGTGCTTTTCGCATCCACCGCGTTCCCGCGATCTTTACTAGGTCGTCAGTCCATCTTGTTGGAGGCCTACCTACAGCTCGTCTCCCGGTCCGCGGACACCACTCAAGAACCTTCTGACCCCATCGGCCATCAGTCCTGCGAGCAATGTGCCCCGCCCACTGCCACTTAAGTTTGGCTATTCTTCGGGCTATGTCGGTAACCTTAGTTCTACTGCGGATATCATCATTTCTGATTCTATCACGCAGAGAAACCCCGAGCATAGCCCTCTCCATAGCCCTCTGAGTGACTTTGAGCTTCCTAATAAGGCCCATTGTTAGCGCCCACGTTTATATATATATATATATATATATATATATATATATATATATATATATATATATATATATAATCTCATGCCTTCGTTCCCAGAGTGGAGTAGGCAGAGCTACAGAATTACAAACATCTCTAAAAACTTGTTGATAATTCTATAACCACAATTTGCACAATTAGGCTAAGATGTTTACCAGCGTATTAGTGACAGGTTGCAAGCCCATCGCCTAACAGTACTACAAGCCTTTATTCCCTTAGTCGTCTCCTACGACATCCACGGGAAGACATGGAGTGGCACTATTCTAACACTTATATTAATTCTTTTACATATAGGATAAAACGTTCCGTCCCAACCCCAATCTTCTCTCTTCTCTGCCAGCTCCTTGAACTCTATAAACTAAACTCCCTTATAAAAACTAAACAATTGATGTTGTCAATGATATTTCCAGATGCCGAGGCTGTTTATAAAACCTTTGGATTACTCCATCTACCACCCGAACCTTATATTTGTGAACAATATCCGTGGAACGACAACGATGTAAGTTTTTTTTTATTCTATATCTATATCTATACTTAATATTATAAAGAGGAAAGATTTGTATTTTTGACCTATTCCCAGTTGTCCACACCCCCTTTGTCCACACTGTGGAAAACTGGGAAAAAAAATCCCAGCTGTCCACAGTGTGGACAAATGGGAATAATAAATCCCAGTTGTCCACACCGTCGAAAATAGGTGTGGACAACTGGGAATAATAATTCCCAGTTGTCCAGTGTGGATAACTGGGAATAAAAATTCCCAGTTATCCACACACTTTAATTTGACTCAACTGTGTTAGTTTTTATTAATGTACTTAAGTAGATATATTCGTATTTATATATTATACCCAGGTTCAGGAAAATACAAAGAGTCATTTAAGAGTACCTAACAAACGTTTACTTGTGTTTACTGTTTCCACAGTGTGGACAAAGGGGGTGTGGCCAACAGGGAATAGGCCGTATTTTTGTGTGTGTGTATGTTTGTAACAAATAAACTCAAAACTACACCGATTTCAAAAATTCTTTCACCATTAGGATGCTACATTAACCCTGAGTAACATAGGCTATGTTTTACTTTTTTGCGCGGACGGAGTCGCGGGCAACAGCTATATTTTATATTTTAGGGTTAAGAAGTTTTTGATTGGTAGTCAGGATTTAAAAGTCATATTTGTAGGCAATTGTTTTGGGAAACAAAAAAGGAAGCGTCCCTAATTATGTGACCACCAAGGCTCTGAAAAACGCCCATCATTTTGAAAACATAACCCTGTTCCGTGCAGCAGAGACTTCCTTGTGATGTTACGATATTATATTCTATATTATTTATTTATTAACACGTTTACACAAAATGTGTAAGTACCTACTAGGTGTACATGTAGTTTAAGGATTAAGAGCCACTTGCACCAAAAATGTAACCCTGGTTTAAGACACTAACTCGAGTTAGTAAACGACAGAAACGTCGAGTTAGTGTCTTAACCCAGGGTTAAATTTTTGGTGCAAGTGGCCCTTAATATGCCCCAATGACGTCCGTAGACTGCGAACGAACTTTTCCGACTCATAAAAGGGTACTAAATTTACGTCGTTATGGACTCACAAGTGAAAAATTGGAAAAAAAAAATGTCATTCTATTTGATTGGGGAATGTGATTTTTTCCTAACCATTCCGGTGTCATTCATAAGTAGGGATCGGAAATTCGGATGCTTTTATTCTGTTGTTTTTGTTGTTGAATTAATAAGGTAGTATCAGGAGGCGGACTCAATATAATTTTGCTAATAAATTTCCCGGGATTTCCCGAAATACCGGAAATTAGGATACATATACACATATGTATTTAAATAACATATTTTAGTTGTTTCTTTTTACAAAATATGTGGTTTGTTTAACAAACAGCACCTACACTATTCTTTAACATCAAACTAAAATAAATTTGTTAAGTTACATATTATTCTTATGAAAACGAATGGTACTAACGTTAGTATTTTTGTGAAATCACCAAATTAAAACAAATATACATAGTCATACAAAATTTAACTGTTTACCAACGTGTAGGTACGTGAACAAAATTGCTGAAAATAGTCATAACCTAAATATTTTGACAGTCATCACTATTTCCTAATGTTTTATACAATCCCGGAATCCCGGAACTTAAATAATTAAAATAATATTTTTTAAGAAGCCGTCTCCATACTGGCTGAGCTTTTTCCGGAAATTTGCTAATTGTAGGTATAAAAGCATCCGAATTTCCGATCCCTATTCATAAGTCATAATTAAAAGTGGTATAATAATTCTGTAAAATAGGTACCTAATAATATTTTTATGAACATCATAAGGAAGTCTCTGCTGTACGGAACAGGGTTATGTTTTCAAAATGACGGACGTTCTTCTGAGCCTTGGTGACCACCAATGTATATAATTATATTGCTCGTTTAAAGTATATATAGGATTATAACTAGCAGAATAATTAATAGATTATAGTACATTACTTAACAAGGGCTGTAAAAGAAAGAAGTTCGAAATCGCAGGTATTTGAGACCCGAGCGGTAGGCGAGGGTTGTAAATATGCGATAGAGGGCTTTCTTTTTTACTGCCCGTGATGAGTACACAATTTTACGTCTTCACCTGGCCACAATGCGAGTTTTACCGTGCGCGCAGCGTGCGATAAAACTCACATTATGGCCAGGTGTTGCGTAAAATGTATAACCTCGTAAGGCCCAGTGTGCAATAGGCTGTACATTACCAAGGCAATTTGAACTGTATTGCAATAAGAATAAAGTTTTTTTTCCTTTCTTCATAAATTGAAAATGGCTTTGTCGATCGATCGAAATTGAACTTTGTTGCCTTGATGGTAGATTTAAAGTTCCACTCACAAAAAACTGTCGGATTTTAGTATGATGGCCCTTACGAGGTTAAATTTTGACGTATAATTGTCACTGAGTTTTTTTTTCAGAGGTCTAATTCACTACGTCAAACAAATTGCCCTGTTGCGTACGGTCGGACACCTCAAGTTTGCATACGTCAAACTGGAAGTCATGAAAATCACGGCACACCCCGAGGATTCCACCATCAGGTAAATGTCATTATATATTGTCACCAAAAGGTCATTATATATTGATGAAAAAAATTGTGAAAGTAGGTAACATTAATGTTTTTTTTTCACAGCTTCTAAAAAGCTGATTCATGTAACAAACAGTTGATAAACTCATTTACGTTACACCTGGCCATAATGTGAGTTTTATCGCACGCTGCGCGCACGGTAAAACTCGTATTGTGGCCAGGTGAAGACGTAAAATTGTGTACTCATCACGGGCAGTAAAAAAGAAAGCCCTCTATCGCATATTTACAACCCTCGCCTACGGCTCGGGTCTCAAATACCTGCGATTTCGGGCTTTCTTTCTTTTACAGCCCTTGTTAAGTAATGTACTATTGTTGGATAGCTATAAAAATAACCAAGATATAAGCCAACAAAGATTTGTTCCTATCTCTTTCTCTGTACATCGCAGAATATGACATTAGCAAAACATCATATACGCATAACATCATACTAGCAAAACATCATATACGCATAACACCATACTAGCAAAACACGTTATTTGAAAACATGATATTTACAAATAGTCGGGTTTGGTTATAGAATCGTAGGTAGGTATAGGTTATGTTAGATTTACAGTAGACCCGAAGGGCCAAACCACCCAGAAATAGGAGCTCCGCGGTATTGAAGCTCCATCGACGCTGTCTAATTCATGCCTTACTAATAATGACGTTTTGCTACTATGATGATTTGCGAATATCATACATACATACATACATAATCTCACGCCTTCGTTCCCATAGTGGGGTAGTCAGTGCTACAGAATTACAAACATCTCTAAAAAACTTGTTTATAATTCTATAACCACAATTTGCACAATTAGGCTAAGATGTTTACCAGCGTATTAGTGACAGGTTGCAAGCCCATCGCCTAACAGTACTACAAGCCTTTATTCCCTTAGTAGTCTCTTACGACATCCACGGGAAGACACGAAGTGGCACTATTCTAACTCGGCAACCACACGAGGCATAATAATGCGAATATCATGCTTTGCAAATATGATGTTTAGCTTGTATGATATTTTGAGAATATCATGTTTTGCGAATATGATATCCAACGACGGAGGGCTATTTCTAGCGAAGCACAATTTAACATGTAGTTAACATGGAGCTCTTAATTAGTTGACAGTATGGCAGCCATGTTAAAAACCTAACACATGTCGAAGACAATATGGTTTTACCAAACAGAATAGGTGGGTGCCCTTCGACTGACCTAAAATTTGTGCTAAAATGTTATGGTCGAAAATGTTTCCTATAATATTTCAGAATGGCATACTTCTTTTTTAGCATAAAGATTTTTTCGCATACATATTTTTTGCTCTAAAGCACTTTTGGTTTAAAATTGTTTTGTCTAAAATTTTAATGACTAGAAGGCTAAATCCATAATATTGTTTGGTCGAAGCCCCTCCGAGTATAAAACACCTGGGTCTCAACTAATCTATAGGTTAGGTCAGGTTAGAATTGTGCCAAGGCGCGAAGCGCCACAACTACACGGAATAGGAGCTCCGTCGACTTCGCCTCACGGTACCATAAAATCATTCGACAAAAATTTTTTATTCCAAACTGTACTTGTTACTTCGATACTAAGCTAAGTGGACTGTAAAACGAACTTTTTACGATATAATAAAAATACGCAAAATCAACTACGAAATAATAATTTACCAGCGTGGAATCGCGAGTCTGTGATCGGTTGTTTGAAGCACTTACCTCGAGGGTCTGCAGAAGGTGGTGCAGATCCGGCTGATTAACTGGAGCTGGCTCCCTAGATCATTGGCTCGTTCGAACTCACCTCCAATCAAGGTTACCGTTAACCAGCAACTACCGGAATACGACCTGGGCAGCACTTCCTCCAACAGATCGGCCTTCCTTCACGTTCACACGCGATTTACACGACAATACGTAAAATAGAGCATTAAAGAGACGACAATTTGCCCTTTTAACGATATTATTTGCACATCAACGCGCCGATAGATGAGAAAACCATTTCTCTACAAATGTGAAGTAACCTTCTTTTTAATAATATTTTTTACTTCGAGACGATAATCTTGCTAGACGAAAATATTTAAGCTACAATCCTTAACACAAACAAATGTTATACTAAACAAGTTTTCGACTAAACAATATTATGCAAAACAATTTAAATCATTAGACGAAACGTTGGTATGCAAAAAAATATGATGCGAAACAAATATAGGCCAAAAACTTTAGATAACCGATATAGACCCTGTTACAAATAAGAAAAAATATTAAATGGTCAATAACGTTACATCTATTGGAAATAATTTCAGTCTTTTAATTAGTAACATATGCTTCATTTTAGCTTGTGTCCCTACTCACCCCGTCCCCGTTATTACACGACTGCCCCAAAAAAGGAGTGTAATGTTTTCAGGGTTCATGTTTGTATGTATGTATGTATGTGAGTTTCTTTATTCCACTATAACTTCTAAATCCCTTGACCGATTTAGATGTTTGAGGTATCGTTAGAATCCTTACGTCATCCCGGGTGACATAGGATACCTAAACTGTTAAAATTGAAATAACAACAATGGAAAAATGACAATTATTAATATATTTAGCTATATCGACGACAGTATAAAAATGCAGTCGTGTTTTAAAGCTTGCTTTTCATATAGTTATTTTGGTGTTTTAGGATGAGGTGGCGCGTTCGAGGCATCTCCGGGCTCAAAGTTTTCTTCATGTTTTGGAAATATAAATTGTGGAATATGAAGGACGCGTTTCAGGATCAAGAATTGTGAGTAATACTTACACTCATCACCTTCCCGTTATCCCAATTTTTTCATCATCAGGGTTCGGAGATTTCGTAGCCGGTAAAGGCCCAGCCACACCGGATGCGTGACGTGCACGTGCGCGTGCGCGTTCGCTTTCCACTGCGTTGTATAGTAACATGTCGTAATGAGAATTCATACTATACAACGCAGTGGAAAGCGAACGCGCACGCGCACGTGCACGTCACGCATCCGGTGTGGCTCGGCCTTAAGACGAAAGAGAGCTGTGGAGTCGACATTAACATTCAACTCTTACTCATACTCATTTGTTTAATTGTGACGTTATCGATGAAAAGAGACCTTATTGTCGATGGCGCTTCCGCCATTATTAAAGATGCTCCGATATAAATACAACGTCGCGTGACGCAGTGCGGCGTAAGCGCCATCGACAATAAGGGCCTGGACACAACACGTCGCCGTCATTCATTATAAAGTGCAATATTAAGCCCAATGTCCTGCGCGTAGAGTTTAAAATAGTTGGAGCCGTTGTCACACGGAACCGTGTATTTGCACGACGCGCAACGTTGTACGTTGTATTTATATTGGAGCATCTTTAATAATGGCGGAAGCGCCATCGACAATAAGGTCCCTTTTCATGTTTAACGTTAACGACGCCGTGACGTGGTGTTGTGTGCAGGCCCTAAGGTCCCTTTACATAGATAATGCCACAATTAATTGCAAAATTTGATTTTATTATAAATATGGATATGGACTTTCACTTATAATATTCATAACATTATGAAATTAATATTAAATAATATGTACTTGTTTTTTTTTTGTTTGTAATTGTAATCTTTCATTACCAGTGATCGGATCTAGGATGCAATTTAAGTCCGTTATTTTAACATGGATATGAATATGACTTACAATCCCGCGGATCTTTTTGTTACCTACCTTTATAAAAAGGTAAATAACTCGTAATTTTAAGTAGTTTACACTATAACATTAACAACATATGTAATAACTAAAAAAAATACAGTACTGCATAGAAGAACTGAACGTAACTTGCACGTCTTGTCTTTTATGGTATTTTTATTATTTTTATTTGTTTATTAGGTTAACCCTCGACAAAAGTTATTAATTATTAACAATAACCCATTTCCCAAAATCCCGGGAAATCTCGAGTCACATCCATGTTAAGCATAACGTTTGAGGTCGTTCACCCCAAATTGCACCCTTGATCCGATCACTGTTCATTACTTAGCTTAGCAGCTTTACTCAGGGGCTCAGGGCGAATATAAAAGCATTTAGGATTTAAAAAACAAATGAGTAAGAGTGGAATTTTAATGCTAATGTGGACTCCACTGCTCTCTTTCGTCTTACCGTTCTATGGAAACTCCGAACTCTGGTCATCATCATCATCATCATTTTGGCAAAAGACGTCCACTGCTGGACATAGGCCTCCCCCAAGGTTTGCCACAAGGACCGGTCTTGTGCTGGAATCCAACGGTTTCCCCCAACCTTAGCCACGTCGTCGGTCCACCTTGTTGGAGGCCTACCCACGCTGCGTCTTCTGGTACGCGGACGGCAATCGAGACCTCATCGACCCCATTGGTCATCTGTGAAGGCCCATTTACATTATACAACTTTCTTGCACATTCCATACAATAAAATTGCTAATTCTAAACCTTACGTTTGGTACAATTCTTAAACACTTATTGCATACAATTATTGCCGATTCTTGTACAAGAAACTTGCATAATCTAAATGAGCCTTAACAGATGTGGGAGCGAGGAGCCCTTACTACATAATTCCGACTGTAATCTTTACATAGCACAAAATGAAGTCGCTTCCGCTGTCTGTTCGCTTAGATCTTTTAAACTACTCAACGGATTTTGATGCGGTTTTTTTAAATAGATAGAGTGATTCAAGAGGAAGGTTTTTATGTCTAATAAGTTTTGAATTATGTACGGGTATTACAGAATACTGGCATAAACCGAAGCGAAGCGAGGGCGGGTCGCTAGTATGTTATAAGTAATGATCGGCGACCGGTACCGGACCCATCTCGTTTTAACACGAATTAATTGATGAAATATCGGTGTAAAACCTACCACATCTGATGATGTAGAAAGGTTATTTAACTACACTCATATCATAAGTCCTCTATTATGCGTTCAAAACCCGTAGGCAATGACCAGCACTACCTGTGGTAGTAGGTGACAGCGATGACAGCTGTTAATTTTGGATGATGTTCCAAATTTGGATCTCATTACCTTACAATATTCGATAACGTAATGAAATTACGTTACAGCTGTCATCGCTGTCACCTACTACCACAGGTAAGGTAATGCTGGTCATTAGCCTTTCGGCTTCTGAACCCATCTTAGAGTACTTATAATATGTGTGTAGATAAAGTATTGTACGCGACTCTGCGTAATTGGCATTACGCAACCGTCACGTAAAATACTATTTCTTTATATAAATGGAACCTCAATGTTAAAAGGAATCGATTGGCAATATCAAACATTGAAATAATATGATAATAAATTAAATTCAGTAAGTTTTGAACACTATAATTGTTTTTATTTTTAACCGACTTCAAAAAAAGGAGGAGGTTCTCAATTCGTCTGTATTTTTTTATTTTTTTTTTATTTTTAATGTTTGTTACCTCAGAACTTTCGACTGGGTGAACCGATTTTGAAGATTCTTTTTTTATTTGAAAGCTGGTGCTTCCAGATTGGTCCCATTTTTTTCAAAATGAAGATCTGATGGTGGAATCCATGAGGAATCGACGGAACTCTTCAAAATTTATAGGCACACCTATAGCGATTTTGGTATTTTTCATTGTAACTCGTGTATTTGGTCTTGGAAACCACTATTTGGTGAAGTGGAACTGATGATGAAGACCACAGATGGCCACCGGAACTCCTAAACGGTATATATTTCGAGGGTGGCGACAAGATATTTCGATTAAGATAGTTGAGCGACTATGACGAAGCATATTTAGGTTTAAATATATGACTATGACTTTCCCACGGCGTTGCTTGCGGCGAGATTGAAATGTTCTATTGTTTCTTGAGAAATGGGAGAATAACAGCATAATTATGATCACTAAAAAGTATAAAATAAAAAAAGTTTAAAAAAACAAAAACCCGCCTTCAAGAAGCAAAAAATAACTTCTTTAAAATGGTAGGTAAATAGGTCAGTCCAACTGAAGTCGGCGTCCAACAATATTTTAACCAAAAGCAGACTTCAGTTGGACTGACCTATTTACCTACCATTTTAAAGAAGTTATTTTTTGCTTTTTGAAGGCGGGTTTTTGTTTTTTTTAACTTTTTTTTAACAACAGACTTATTCATATTAGTCATTACGTTTGACGTGACATAAAAATAATGTTGCCCGTTAACTTAAAAAATGCTTAAATTTTGAAATAAATAAAAAGTGTTGTTACGACTGATGTATTCGTGATTTATGCGTCGTTGGACTAAAAGTAAATATGGCGAATGGCGATGTATAAAAATGTCTACAATATAAAATAAAAATTGGTCCGAGTATTAGAAAGCCAATACTTCAAAATGTCTAAGTCTTATCAAGTCGGAATATAAAAATGACTACTTTCAAAGTATACAAATGTCTAAGTCTTATCTTAGTGCCGCAACATATTTATATTTGGTCTAATACACAGGTGGACATTTCTATACTTCGTCGAAATTATATACGCACGAACTTATGCAAGTAGACATTTTTATACATCGCCATATTTACTTTTAGTCCAACGACGCATAAATCGTATTCGTGTTTCAGGTGGTACGACGGTTTCTCCACGTTCTACGTCGGTGGCGACGGGCTCATTCAGAAGCATGTTGCTGACAAGGTAGTTTTTTTTTAATAATATACGCTAGTGAGTTCTACTTTAACGACTTGTGATATACATACATACACAGTGGTGGTCACATAATTAGGGACACTTGTTTTTTTCCCATACAATTGCCTACAAATATGACTTTTCAATTTTGACCCCCATTCAAAAAGTTCTAAAATAATTTAGTATTTGGTTAAACTCATCGTTCATTGATGAAATAAGGTTTAAATGTATGTACAATTCATCTCTGTTGAAAACGGATCTTTCATTTTATAAGGATTTGAAAAAATAAATACCTCGCGTTCATACAAAGTTATAAAACTTTGTATGGACGGGTCAGCACTAAGTTTTTAAATCCCTATAAAATATAAGGTTCGTTTTTAACAGCAGTTCATTGTACATAAATTTAAACCTTAGTTAATGATCTAAAGTAAATTGTATTTAGCAATAAAATTGGTCAAGAACTTTTTGAATGGTGGTCAAAATTTAAAAGTCATATTTGTAGGCAATTGTATGGGAAAAAAACAAGTGTCCCTAATTATGTGACCACCACTGTATATTGATACAATTCGAGACAAAACACAAAATTCAAAAAAATATTATACAGGATGTTAGGCAGAAAGTTGGACAAACTTCAGCGACTAACTCTAGGTCATACTTATCAACTTTTATTATGGGACCAACATCCAAATCGCGAAAAAAAAACAGCTGTTCCATACAAACTTTGAGAGCTAAACAGCCGAAATGTATGGAACATGGATGTTGGTCCCATAATAAAAGTTGATGAGTATGACCTACAGAGTTAGTCCCTGAAGTTTGTCCAACCTTCTGCCTAACACCCTGTAGGTAGAGGTAAACAATAGGCGGTCTTATGGCTAAAGAGCGATATTTTCCAAATAACTTTTAGGTGGATGAAATACTTGCTAGGGTGACGGCACCAATGATGGACACTTTTAGCTGACAGGCACCAGTAATGGACACTTCACTCTTAATTCATATTGTATACGGACCAAAATTGATTGTTATTCATTTGTTGCAAAACAAACTCTTAGATCTGAGACGTGGGCGCTAACAATGGGCCTTATAAGGAAGCTCAAAGTCACTCAGGGGGCTATGGAGAGGGCTATGCTCGGGGTTTCTCTGCGTGATAGAATCAGAAATGATGATATCCGCAGTAGAACTAAGGTTACCGACATAGCCCGAAGAATAGCCAAACTTAAGTGGCAGTGGGCGGGGCACATTGCTCGCAGGACTGATGGCCGATGGGGCCAGAAGGTTCTTGAGTGGCGTCCGCGGACCGGGAGACGAGCTGTAGATAGGCCTCCAACAAGATGGAGTGACGACCTTGTAAAGATCGCGGGAACGCGGTGGATGCGAAATGCACAAGACCGGTCTGAGTGGAGAGCCTTGGGGGAGGCCTATGTCCAGCAGTGGACGTCTTTCGGCTGACATGATGAACCCTTATCTTCTGTAAAATAAGAATCAAGTGTTCATTATTGGTGCCTTGCCCACTACTGGTTCCATCACCCTACTGCTAAAAAGTGTTTCTTTAGTTCCTTCATAATTGGTTACCCGCATGACACAATAAGTATAATCTATTGAGAAGTATAGTATATCGATATTAGCGTTGAAAAAGTCCGAAAAAAATCCGTTTTTTTCCAAGTAACTCATTTTTTTCGATATTTATAAGAAAAAAAACAATTAAATTTTCTGCTCTTATTTTAATTTATATTCGGTCTTATTTGCACCTACAAAAGGGCGACATCGACGACATGGAGGCAGAAGCAATTGAAATAGGTGGCGAGAGTGACAGTGATTGACTATAAAATTGTCATTATTCATTCGTTATTTTTCCTAAATAACCCGAAAAAAACGAAAAAAACTAAAATTTAAAAAAAAAAAAATGATTTTCCGGAATTTTCAACGCTAATCGATAAATCAAAGAAGTCACTACGAAAGCCCAAAAATTTCCATAGTGGAAAGGATCTAGCAAATTTTTTGCGTTCCGCATTCGAATTCTTTATCATTTTCTCCCCAGGTAATGCCCGATCAAGACACTATAGTCGACGACGAAGAAAAGGCCCCCATAGCGGCCAAAATAGCGCTCCTCATAGGTCTCCTCCCCCGCAACTATCTCTCTGACGCATCGCCTTTCTTCACGAGCTCGCCGGGCACTCCTGAAGTCACCCCTTTGCCTTTTAAGGAATAGACTATAATGTAGCTTGTCTTGAGTTTTTAACAAGGGAGTAGTGAGGTATCTATGGTCCGAATTTTTGTTTGCCATTTTTTTTCTGAAACGGGTATCTTTCCTAACCTAACCTATAGGTTCTATAAGTGATCTTTAAAATATCATTTTCTAGCCTATGAAGAATTGCCTAACGAAATTTCGGACTTGCTTTAGGTTGCCTAGTAGTGAATTAAATCTGACATTTGAATTTTACAAAGTAGAAATGAATTTTAACCCTTCAGTCCACACTGGCTAATACAAGTACAGTACTCACAGCTTGTTAGCGTTATGGCGACCGCTGTCACAGTGACACTTGCTCCTGACAGTGTATTTGTCACTTGCCACTGACAGTGTATTTGTCACTTGCTCCTGACAGTGTATTTGTCACTTGCTCCTGACAGTGTATTTGTCACTTGCTCCTGACAGTGTATTTGTCACTTGCTCCTGACAGTGTATTTGTCACTTGCCACTGACAGTGTATTTGTCATTTGCTCCTGACAGTGTATTTCTCACTGGCCTGGCTATGACTTGGTATTGAAGCTATTTGATTTGCCATTCCGCTGTTAGAAACAATACTAATAAAGGGAAGAAAGTCTGTATTCCCGGAATCGTATAACCTTAATGTTTTCAAAGCAAGAGTGAACAGATTTTTATGCGGTGAGTGTGTACCGCCCTTGACATCGGGCCTCGACGTCACTTAACATCAGGGGAGACTGAGGGCGAACGCAAACCCAAGTTGGATTAAAAAAACGCATCTTACGATGTTACTTTTTATTAGTAGTAATCTCCGTGTGAACACGGAATCGGCACAATTAATAACTATTATTTTATACACCACAGCCTGTCCAGTACTTGTGTTAGTAGAGTCGGTGTAAAATGACATAGTTAGTAAAGCCTAAAATAGGGCTGTACTGGGTAAAAAAAAAAACTAATTAGTCCGTCAGTAAGATTATCAAAAAATATTGAACACGTATTTTTTGCTTTTTCAAATCAATCAAAATTGACATTGGGCTCGTGACGTCAAAAAGTGGTATAAAGTGTTCCACGGCGTGACGTCACGCGAAACTTCAACGCACTTTATTTTCGTCATTGTTTGTTTAATTGACAAAAGAAAAAATATGTGTTCAATATTTTTTGATAATGTAAATGTCAGACTTATTAGATTTTTTTAGGACACTAGCCTGTCACTTGGTCACAGTCCTGAGAAATTAACCTAATGTGTTGACTGAGGCGTTATAAAAGGTAAGTAATATTGGAGATTTAGCGGTATTATATATATTTTTACGCTTAAATTATGTAATGCCAGTTTGAAGATGTGGGGTTTGGTTTAGATATATTTCTTTAAATGATTATTGTATTAATTTGACAGTGACTGTCACTTTTAACCCTTTCAACGCCAGTGACGACGGATTTTTTCGTCATCGTTGACAGTTAAACAGTTGTCATTGGCGTGTAAGCGATGACAGGGTTAGAAAATAATGTTGAAAAGTTATATACATAGTTTTTTAACCAATTTGTATATACCCTGCAATATAGTCGAAACAAGTCATTAGAAGTATGGTCATCATGTAATGGCGATAGACTGCCACTGAAAAAAATAATCATTAGGAACCTATAATAAAAAAAAACAAGAAAAAAAAAACTGATAGCAAAATACATTATGAACTAATATCCAGTAACAGCAACGCAATAATCTTATCAAACAATATTTTTAATCACTTTGTAATGTTTCAACGTCATTTAGGGTCAATGTACCTTGTAGTCCACGCTGAGTACTATCGAGATTTTTTAATTTAATTATTTTTTGATTGTGCTGTTTTAACCGACACTAGAAAGCGCCATTTTGATTTCAATGAAATACTTTAGTTTTTAGAAAACACGATGGCAGTAATGTGGGCGCCGCTGGACGCTCGGCATTTGCTCGGCGCCGTCTTAACTCCTTTGGTACACATACATTTTTGTCTTTCTCCGCTTGGCTAATTAGTACTCCCTATACATAATGTACACTTAGGCATTAAGGGTGCACGCAGTCTCAAGGTAAAACATTCAAATATAGAATAAAAATACTACAGCATAGCGGCGGTTATACTGCAAAACCGCGTAACCAACAAATTATAGAGCAAAATAAACCTTAACATTTTAGACATAAGGTGCATTTTGCCCCTAATTAAAAATGTTACTTACGCCGTTTTGCAGTTTCACCGACGATAGCGGATTTTATTGATGGCGTTGTCATGGTTACCTGCGCAACGGTGACGTAACATTGTTTTCTATCCACTACGGTGCGCATTTTTACCCAACTGCCGAAGGAGGAGGGTAATGTGTTTCACTGCCTATATATGTATGTTTGTTCCTTTGTGTCACTATAAAAACTAAACCCGTTGTCCGATTTTGACGATTCTTATGTCAATCGATTTGTCTTAATCTGGTGAGTGTCACTGAAGATATGACAGTAATCAAAATTGAATATGACGGCAACCAGACGCCATATTGTGCAAAAAAAAATCGACCAAGTATGACAAGTGGGGTATCATTGAATAGGGATTTAAGAATCATCTTTAGGTTTCTCTCATCATTTTTCATTTTGAATGATCATTTAGGATTTATAACGATTTGAAGTTGGTTAGCAACAGTCGGGTTTTGAAAGCTAGCTTTTTGTTAAAGTTTTTTGTTTTTAATTTCTTTCTTTCAATACTGTGTCACTTTTTACGTTTTGTTTATTTGAGTAGAGGTACACGCCGTCGTGGATAGAAAACAATGCCAGCGTTCGTGACTATGCTTGAGTAAATATGACGTTATCTACGAAAAGGGACCTTATTGTCGATGGCGCTTCCGCCATTATTAAAGATGCTCCGATATAAATACAACGTCGCGTGATGCAGTACGGCGTAAGCGCCATCGACAATTTACATAGATAATGCCACAAATAAGCAGATGTTAATAACTATTTAGTATTTCAGGTTGTTATTTTGAACGTCTTACCTGTGGTTACTATAAGCACTATGCTGCCCTCCTAAATAAAAAGGACGCATGCGTAATTTGTTAGTCAAAGTAAATTAAACCATAATAATAATGAAATAAGGTCACTAATACATGCGTGGTTCCATGAGACATACGCCCTTTTTTCTAAGGAGGGCAGTATGATGAAACAATGTTACCAATTTACACATTAATATCTAGCATGTCGCCTAATTAATTTAAATAAACAGACGAACGTATCTTACACTTGGTATTTAAATTCTGAATAAATGTACTAGGGAAGCAGGTTTGTATGGAGTTGTAGCTACTCAAGCTGCCTTCGTAGATTATACACCTGACATACATTTCAAATGTTGGTTTCCTAACTTAATCATAAAGGAAATGTATCGAAATCTACAATTAAAAATATTTAAAAAGTTATTATTGTTTTTTTTTTAGATTGTTTTAAACTATCCCCCTAGATTTGTTAAGGGCAGACCTTCAAATAGCACAATTTATAACGTTATAATAGGGTTTTGTTACATAGGGATTATGCATTATTTTTTTAAATCGCATTACTCAACAAAATATAAAAAAATACTTTAAAAGCAGGGATTGTATAACCGGAAAATAAAGGTACCGTTTTATACGGTATAACGTCATAGCATTTCGTTTCGGTGGGTTTCGGTAGCTTAAAAGATTATTGGTACCGTGACCGTTTTCAAAAGGTATACCGGTATAAGGTCGGATTTTTATTTCCACAGAAAAAAATGTAAACAAAGGTGTTGCCATTTAAAACATTTGCAGTATTCAAAATATTTTTACTTTCCACATTTAAAAGAAATCAACTTTTTATAAAAAAGCTATATATTGTAATCAAGATTGAAGAATTTAATTTGTTGATGACAAACTTTATTTTGATATAAACTCTTTGTTGTATTCATTTAAAACAAGAAAACTGTTTTAGTATGCATAATTTATTTATTGCACTGGTATCATTGACTCGATACACCCGTGTAAACAAGCTGAGGGCCGCTTTATTGATGTGAGACGTCACTTCACTCGCTTCGCTTCACAATTCGTGTTCCCGTCGTAATCGCTTTCCAGTGACTCATTTGTGCGATTTTAATTTCAATTATTTCTCGAATTTATTTTTATATCACGGTTCGAGCGAAAAGTTGGCTTGTCTTTATTTACATCCAACTAAGTACAGAATAAAACAAGTTGAATAATAATAAAATATAACACAACTAACCTATAATATAAATCCCTTCATTACCCCCACTTGTGGCATCGTGCCGAGGACACTCGCAGCGTTACCCCGTTGCACTGCGATGCTCAGTCTTTGGGCAAAAAAGGAGCCTTGCCTGTGGTCGCCAGAGACAAATGATAACTTAATATTATATTTCTTGCTGGCCTAAACCTTGAGATCTCCTGAAATGTCACTTTGACAGTGACGTAACTTTGTTTACATTTTTTCTGTGTGAATAAAAATCCGACCTTAGATTCGTTAAGGGCAGACCTTCAAATAGCACAATTTATAACGTTATAATAGGGTTTTGTTACATAGGCAATATGCATGGATTTTTTTAATCGCATTTCTCAACAAATTATAAACATACTTTAAAAGAGATCTAAAGTAAAATTAAAATCGTCCAAGAAATACAAGACGATACAAGCATTTTTACCCACAACGGTACGGAGACGGTATATATGCGTTTCGGGTGAGAGGAAGTTTTTGTTTGTGCAAACCAATGTTGCCAATTATCTCCAAAACTACTGGTCCGATTTTGATGGGGTGTTCAGTGATAGGTTCGGGATTGATGGGTGCATGTTCTTAGATAAGTGTTACGGTGACAACTCGCCAGGGGGCGCTGCAGTAAACATTTCGCACATGACATTCAATACCGTATTAACTATTAATAAATTTATTAAATAAATTGTAGCGCGTTTGTAGTAGTTTGAAATTAGAATAAATGTTTCAACACCGTCCCATTTCGAGTTAAGACGGTATTGATTGTCATGTGCGATTTGTTTGTGCAAATCAATGTTCCTTTTTCAATAACTTTTTTAATTTTTCTTTTTTTTAAACTGATAATTAGACAGCGATTAGACAGTGATCCGATATGCACCATGACGTCATGTAGCACGTCGGCCGTATAAACTCATTGTTAAATTCTGTTTTGCTAGAAAGAGATAGGAACATCTTTGTTGGCCCATTGGACGACCAAGAGTGTAGCCCAAGGGCATAGCGAGGTACGGGCTATTACGCAGGTAGCCTATTAATAAGCCGTTTGTGTACGGAGTTATCACTAGTATATAGAGCAAGCATCGATCATTCAGTTTTTTTTTCTTAATGGCTTTCACTCCTTGTGTTTAACAAGGTGTATTTCGCCAGTATCGAGTTTTAGACAATCACCATGGACTTATTAGAGAAACAAGTCCATGGATATCACACGCGAGGACAATCGTTCGGTTAAAGAGATTTACTCTGGTGGACTAAACAGAAGCACATGGGGTTAGCTCCACGCGCTTCTGTCAAGTCGATAATTCAGTTTATCGATATAGGAACTCCCTACCTGTCATGAAATTTTGCCCCCTAAATTCTTGTCTCGTGATAACCGCCTTAATCTTCGTTTTGTGTCGGCTATGGCCGACGGTGCGGTCAGTTGCACGGCTTGGAGCCTCTTGTCCAGGGCTTTATTTCTCAACACCATGTATGTATCAATATGGAGTCTGCTGAGTAGTTTATTCCCACTAGTTCAGTTGTCCAGTTCAGTTGACTGAACTATTAGGATTCTTTTTCTCGCTTGTTCAGTTGACTGAACCTGGTCAAAATGTGTATCATAAAAGAGAGGTAGGTTTAGGTTATGGTGAATGTTCAGCAGGCCCGAAGGGCCAAATACACCAAGAAATAGGAGCTCCGCTGTAGCGGAGCTCCCTCGACGCTATAAGGATATACCCCCTTCATCCGCGTTCGTAACTAAGATTTCACAACTGAACAAACGGGAAAAAGAATCTCACTAGTTCAGTTAACTGAACTGGACAACTGAACTAGTGGGAATAGAGGTTCTGAGTCAGGGATACTGTCAGAAATAATACGAAAACTCGAACTCAATATTTATTACTTAAAATAAATCTTCCTAAAGTACAAATCTAATAAATATTACTATACAATTAAAGCTTTAAATTATGATTTCTCGTAACCAGCGCTCGCTTATTGATTATACACAATATATAGGGCACAATGAAAGATAATTGTCTAGTCACTTGAAAAAAAGATATTTTAATCTCTAAATGTAGAGTTCGCATTGAACTATTACTTATAGATATAATTCTTAATAGTTTTATTATTACACTTTAAAAAACCTCCACTCGAAAATAACGCACCAAATTACATAGTTCCTAACTTTCGAACCGCGATAGGGGCGATATTCAAAAAAAGTGTAGGGTGACGGCACCAATGATGGACACTTTTAGCTGACAGGCACCAGTAATGGACACTTGACTCTTAATTCAAATTGTATATGGACCAAAATTGATTGTTATTCATTTGTTGCAAAACAAATTAATAACCCTTATCTTCTGTAAAATAAGAATCAAGTGTTCATTATTGGTGCCTTGCCCATTACTGGTTCCATCGCCCTACATAATTTAAGACTACAATTAAGAGACGGTAACTTTAGTCAGTTGAGTCACGAAAATTAACTATACCGTTATAAAACAAATTGTAATATCTCAGACAAAACTCCTGTAGCAAGTGCGACCTTATTATTATCGAGCGAGGATTGAATCTGCTTCGTTTATTGAATTTGAGATACCGCCCTTTTGCTTATGAGGGCAGTATATAAATGAATGATTAATTTTCGTGACTCAACTGACTAAAATAACAGTTTCCTAATTTTAGTCCTTAACTATGTACACTTTTTTTTAAATTGCCCAGATCTCAATAGTAGTTTATGCAACTGATACATAATGAGAGACATAATTAGGCCTTAAAACACTCGTGTGATCCTATTATGAAACTAGCTGACGCTCGTTTCATAAAACCACACTCGTATTTTAAGGCCTAATTATGTACAGTTGCATACACTACTTTATCTACCCACATATCAAAAGCCTCCATGATGCATTCAGGAGCCGCATATTAAATTTTAATCGGTAATGGCGGTAATGAAAAGTTTGAATAGTTTTCTGGCAGCTGTCATAGTTTTTTTAAATTCATAGACAAACTAGAGTCGGCTCCAACTATCATATCGTTCGATATTTTACTTACGTGCGAGATTTGTCAAATTTGTATGCAAATTGACTATTCATTTCGAACTAAACGTCATCTCGACTGATATTAGAATAGCGGTCAAATCAATTTTCTTTGTTTTTCAGAGATGTTCGAAATTTGAATGTCATAAGAACATCGAAATTGATGTTCTTAAGAATCCATAAGATTACAGCCGCAGATAAAAATTTGCTCTAACAACAGAGTTGATTATTATGCTGGTCATAATTTGCGGTTTCTGAACGCATCATAGAGGGTTTATGATATGAGTGTAGATAAAATTACTAAGGTGACTAGACATGTTTCCGTGTACCCTTCATATGTAAGCGAGCTACACTACTTCATTTTGTTAAACACCGATAAGTGGATTACACATAAGTCAAATAATCTTAATAAGGTCAGGATTTCGGTGGCATATCGTGGTTCTAGAATCCATGGAGTCGCTATTTCCTAATTATTATAACACCGCTTTGATTTTGGCCTGAGCGCCGGTACAGACGGTCAGCATTTCAACTGCAACCCAGCTGCAAAATGGCAGTTCGAGTGCAATTGACGTACAGTCAGCTGCAGAGATAAGAATGTGACCCACTTTGCTAGGAAACTTGTATGCAGGGGCGTCTGCATACAAGTTTCCTAGCAAAGTGGGTCACATTTCTCTGCAGCTGACTGATGCAGTTACGTGAAATGCATCAGAACTGCACTCGAACTGCCATTTTGCAGTCCGCCTGTACCGGCCCATAGTATCATATGTCAAAATAAACTAAATACATTTTTGGTTCGGTTTATCCATATCTACTAATTTACTTTTTTGTAACACTCACATGGGAAATATCCTTCAAAATTCATTTAAACTGGTTTAGCGATTTAACGAATGAATGACTTTTGAAATATGACAATACTGAAAGTCAAAATCAAGGTGTTATGTATACAGGGTGGCCGGAACATTAACGTCCAAAAGTAAAATTTAGGTCCCTCGTGTCGCGGGGTATCCGAATCACCCCATGTATGTTTCGCGATTTTTAGTATTTTCGGAGATATTGATCATTTTTATCAGAATTTTGGTATTTTTTCCTTATGTTCATGTTATGAAAAACCCTTAAGTTCATGTTCTATTTTAATATATTTTCAGTGGTTTATTGTCATGAAAAAAAAACTGGCATGTAGTTTTAAAAACATCCTAAGTTCATAATTGTTCTATCAATATAAGAAACCACTGAAAAAATATTAAAATAATACATGAACATAAGGGTTTTTCATAACATGGACATAAGGAAAAATTACAAAAATTCCGATTAAAATGATCAATATCTCCGAAAATACTAAAAATCGCGGAACATACATGGAGGTGATTCAGATGGCCCACGACACGAGGGACCTAAATTATTCTTTTGGGCGTCAATGTTCCGGCCACCCTGTATAATGGTATCCTGCCTTTTGGCCGAAAATCATTCGGCAAAATGTATCGTTTCCCAACAGGTTCATTTGGCAGACCGCTTTTTTTTTCTGTAACTGTAAAAAATCGAGATTTATTTCAGTACTAACGTGTAGAACCCTATAGATTAGGTTAGGTCAGTAATAAAAATCCTGAAATATTTACAGTTACAGAAATAAAACGTTTGGGAAACAATACGTTTCGCCATATTTTTTTTTTCCAAAAGGCAGAGAACCGTATATAATAATTAAGAAACAGCGACTCCATGGATTCGCGAACCACCATGTCACCAAAAGTCCTAACCCTAGTTATTAATTATTATACAGCACTCCCAGCTTCATAGCGCTCTGCCTGTTATCGCTATCACGCTTGCACTCGCTGGTTCTAACCAAGATGCATTGCGCTAACTAACGTTTCTATTCGATTCGTTTTTAAACCAATCGCGTCACTGGGAGATGACGTGATACGAAAAGTCACGTGGTCTACCAGTGACGCGATTGGTTTAAAAACGAACCGAATAGAAACGTTAGTTAGCGTAGTGCATCTTGTCTGAGCCCTCTGGTCCTAACCAAGATGCATTGCGCTAACTAGCGTTTCTATTCGTTTTATTTTTCAACTTGAAATACTTGCAGCTATAATTATAAACATGTCAACTGCGAGTCGGGAGTCGCGCACCGAGGGTTCCATACCACCCCACAGTAGGTATTATTATTATTTATAGATATTTATTTAATCTTCTGAAGTCAAAAGTCTTTGACCAGTGTGTGTTGCCAGTGATGACTTACGGATCTGAGACGTGGGCGCTAACAGTGGGCCTTATAAGGAAGCTCAAAGTCACTCAGAGGGCTATGGAGAGGGCTATGCTCGGGGTTTCTCTGCGTGATAGAATCAGAAATGATGATATCCGCAGTAGAACTAAGGTTACCGACATAGCCCGAAGAATAGCCAAACTTAAGTGGCAGTGGGCGGGGCACATTGCTCGCAGGACTGACGGCCGATGGGGTCAGAAGGTTCTTGAGTGGCGTCCGCGGACCGGGAGACGAGCTGTAGGTAGGCCTCCAACAAGATGGAGTGACGACCTTGTAAAGATCGCGGGAACGCGGTGGATGCGAAAAGCACAAGACCGGTCTGAGTGGAGAGCCTTTTGGTGAGGCCTATTTCCAGCAGTGGACGGCTTTCGGCTGACAGGATGATGATGATGATGATTTAATCTTCTGTAAATTAGGTTTTTTTATAATATTCAAATATAAAAGTAAAATAACAATACTAATATTTTATCATAAAAAATAAACATTATAAAAAACCTAAATTACGAGTGTCGCCGGCAGGCAGGGCTCAAGCTCCCGGCTGCAGGGACAGGAACCTCCTCACAATAAATGCCGTGTCGAGGAGTACTGCCTTCTACATATTATTATTATTATTAGGGTAGACTCATAGACTCCTCCGGAGATCCTAGAGCTGGCGCTTACCTCTCCCAAAGGATTGGGCTAGCTATCCAGAGAGGTAATGCAGCCAGTGTCATGGGGACCATGCCGCGAGAGGACCTGCTAGAGGGAGTGTTCTTTTTATAGTGGTGATTATTATTTATATCTTTAATATTTGAGTAGCTTAGTTTAATTTAAATTTTAATACGTTTAGTTTTAATTTTTAACTGTATTAACCTCGTAAGGCCCACCATACTAAAAACAGGGAGGTTTTTGTGAGTGGGACTTTGAATCTTCCGTCAAGGCAATAAAGTTCAATTACGTTTGTTCGATATTGCTATTATCAGTATATGAAGATAGGAAAATAAACCTTATTCCTATTGCAACACAGTTCAAATTAAATTGCCTTGATTATTTACATCCTATTGCACACTGGGCCTTACGAGGTTAATGTTGAATTCTATAAATATTATGTCGATTAAATACCAGGTATTATTCTGCCCTACTAAGCATAATGGCGTTATCTCAAACAAAACATCTGTAGAAATTGCAACCTAGTTACAAACATAAGAGAGTTGAATCTGCTTTGGCTATTGAATTTAGTTATTGCATTTTTGCTTAGGAGGGCAGTATTATATTCCGGTTTGAATTCATTACGAAACACACTTGACCACCTCTTTAGTATTTGTTTTTCTTGAGGATTTGTGCTATAATCCGACCAAATTTAACGCTTGTATTTTACCGTTTACACGATACAACAAAAATTAGTAGTTTATGCAACTGATACATAATGAGAGGCCTTAAAATACGAGCCTTGCTGACGCTCGTTTCATAATAGTATCACACCAGTGTTTTAAGGCCTAATTATGTACAGTTGCATACACTACTTTATCTACCCACATATCATAAGCCTCCATAATGCATTCAGAAGGCGCATATTAAATTTTAACCGGCAATGGCGGTAATGAAAAGTTTGAATAGTTTTCTGGCAGCTGTCAGTTTTTTTTTTAAATTCAGAGACAAACTAGAGTCGGCTCCAACTATCATATCGTTCGATATCTTACTTACGTGCGACATTTGTCAAATTTGTATGCAAATTGACAATTCATTTCGAACTAAACGTCATCTCGACTGATATAAGAATAGAGGTCAAATCAAATTTCTTTGTTTTTCAGAGATGTTCGAAATTTGAATGTCATAAGAACATCGAAATTGATGTTCTTAAGAATCCATAAGATTACCGCCGCAGATAAAAAATTTGCTCTAACAACAGAGTTGATTGTTATGCTGGTCATAATTTGCGGTTTCTGAACGCATCATAGAGGGTTTATGATATGAGTGTAGATAAAAAATATTATTGTCCGTGTGGTATGTACTTTGCGATCTTTTTTCTGCGTGAACCTTACCGGACCTAACCTTAACCTTAACCTTTCAACCCACTGTGCTGCTTGAAGAACGAGAGCAGTTTTACGATTACCTTATGTTTAATATTAAAAAAAAGATCTAAATGAAGATTACAGACGGCCAATTCATATTTCCTGAACTATACAGACTTCTACACTGACTTATAATTGATATAATTCTGATCATATACATTTATTATTTATAATCTATAATCAAATATATTACAAGTGTAAAAAGAGGTAGGTACGTTATACGCGCTCAAGTCATGGCAAGTTGAAACTTTACTCATTTAGGACCCGGAATTTTGGGGGCCGCTTTGACAAGTTGTCCGATATTATAAACTTCATTATAGACCGCTGAAAAGAGTACGTACCATCGGAAAATTTGAGTTTTTATTTAATAAAGTTATAATAAATAAATAAAATATCGATTTGTCGCTAACATCGACAACGCATTCACTGCCACCGCCGCATATATGCGTCACCGTGAGTTCCACCCAGTGCCCTCAACGCATAGGGTAAAGTCACCAGTGGTCAGCCAGAGACGAGTAGTCGACCTTATATGCGTGCGAAGAGTGGGAAATATATCTTTAGTACTCTTCCCACTCATACAAAGTATAGGCAGAGGCCGACTACAGGTGTCTGGTTGACCACTGGTGACTTTACCCTATGTGCGTTCTTACAGTAGGCAAGCTCCGTATAAAACAAAAGATGTGGCACCTGGCGAACGTTCAAAAAACAGTACTGGCAGTGAATGCGTTATAAGCTGTCGTCAAAATTCCGGGCCGTACTGATTAGCCAACCTGGGCCTATTTTCTGCTAGTAAAACTATATGGCCTTTGACCTGTTACGGTATTGTTTTTACTCGGCCGCCATTACTGTCAAGTAAATAAGAGCTATCAAAACGCTGACAACGGTATCCCACAATTCATGGAATTTTATTTCACCGAACGCTTACAGATGTATTGAAATATCCTTTCACATCGTATTTTCTCGGAAATGTTCGTATTTGCCATGCTACTTCAGTCTGTCTCAGTACCCATCAAGACAACGTGGGGGAACGTCGCATCGCGAGAGTGATAATCGATATAGAGTGGTATACCAGAGTATTTTTTTGTTAATTAAGATTAAGTTTGTTTTCAGTTATTTTTAATAGTCATGCCGAAAGCATTAAGACCCGGGAAACATTTAGTTAGATCGACAAGCCTGTGAAATTATCTTCAACATTTATTTATATTTCTTTATGTTTACCTACACCTAATTTCTGTATATTTGATCGTGGTGGTTTTAACATCTCGGTGTGATATACTTCAAACTCGTGGTTTGACATTTGACACTCATAACTAAAGTACTCTATTTATTTAATACAAACATGTCGCTTAATAATTCAATAATTCATGGACACGTCGGCATCATTCGGAAGTAGACGTGAATTCAGAGTTTTTACGATGTGAAAGGATTATTCACTAGATCTGTACAACTGTTATTGACCTGTTATCGTATTGTCAATGTTTTGATAGCTCTTATTTACTTGACAGTAACGACGGTTGAGTTAAAAACGATACCATAACAGGTCAAATACGATATGGTTTTATGCTGTAAAATTCAATGTGTGCTCCGTCTTGCCACGGAAACATAACTAATGAATATGTACAAGGTGGAAAAAACGAACGCCACGTGGACGGCAACTATATTAAATATTGGAAATAGCAAGTTCTACGCAAAGGAGACAAAGTTCTATTTAAAAAAAATTACTGCACTATTGGATTTTTGAAAAAAAACCTCTTAACCTTTTGAACGCCATACGTCGAATACAAAATGTGCCACCCACACGCCAATGTTTGCTATGCTATGCAAATTACACCTTATTGCTACCAAACAAAGTCTCTTTTAATCTTGAACTCTTGCCGGCTGTAGCCGACGTGGCGTCAGTGGCACGACTTTTAGTTGACGGCCAAAGCCGACTGTGGCGTTGAAAAGGTTAACCGGGAATCGAACTGGTCGAATCGGTCATCGATAGTGATCATTTATATCTACAACACATACACCTAGCGTTGAAAAAGTCCGGAAAATATCCCGTTTTTTTCCAAACAACTCGTCTTTTTCGGATTTTTATGGAAAAATACAATGAAATTTTCTACTCTTATTTTAATCTATATTCGGTCTTATTTGCACCTACAAAAGGGCGACATCGACGACATGGAGGCAGAAGCAATTGAAATAGGCGGCGAGAGTGAAACTAGTGACAGTGATTGACTATGAATAAATTGTTATAATCATTTGTTATTTTTTCTAAAAAAAACCCGAAAAAAAACGAAAATTTCAAAAACTCAATGAAAAAACATTCGCTTTTTTCCGCAATTTTCAACGCTACATACACCTGATTAAATAAAGAGCGTACAAAAAACCATTCTTTATTATTTGGTCATAACCAGTTCGATTTCCGGTTAAGGCAGACGAATTTCCAAAAATCCATAAATGCAGTATTTAATGATTTCAAAAATAAAAGCAAAACTTGCTATTTAGCTGAGTAATTCTATGTATTCAATGTATGGGAATATCAAACAAATTAATAAAGTTTTAAAACTTGTGTGAAATTATACATTTGGGTGTGGTATTTAAAGTTCACTGGTCTCCCCCCCCCCTACCATGGCCGCTTCACCCCCCTGCCGTGAAATGTGTCCCCGTTAACGGTTTTTTAGCATTCTTGGGACAACTATAATAGATACGAACAAAGTGTCACGGACAAAAATGTTCCTTATTAAATTCTAAAAAGAAAAGGTTATATGTATATATATTTCACGGCAGGGGGGGTGAAGCGGCCAGGGGAGGGGGGGGGGGGAGACCAGTGAACTTTAAACACCACCCCCAAATGTATCATTTCATACAAGTTTTAAAACTTTAATAATTTGTTTGTCAAAAAACATAGAATGACCCAACTAATTTCCAATGTTTAAGGTAGTTGCCGTCCATGTGGCGTCCCTTTTTCCACCCTGTAGTATACATATACTCTGAATGTCCAATAACCTATTCTACCTCTGTTTACCTTACTATCATGGATCTATCTTCACTGTAGCATTCTGCAGTATAACATATTCCTCCGGCGTTACGTGCGCTTGTATCTTGGTCAGTAGAGCTTCTGGAATGCTCTGCGTGTTATGTGACAGGTATTTGATCAGCAGGAGATCTGTCGCCGTCGGCCGGCTGTGGGCGTTGTATCGAAGGCATTGCTTCAAGGCTGTTAGTAAAGACGGCGGTAAATCTGGAATTAGACAATTGTAATAGTCAGAGAGAAATGTGGACAATAACTTTTGACTGTTCAGTTGCTAACCAACTTTAAATCGTTATAAATCCTAAATGATCATTCAAAATGAAAAATGATGAAAGAAACCTAAAGATGATTTTTAAATCCCTATTCAACGATACCCCACTTGTCATACTTGTTTTTTTTTTTAATTTGTACAATATGGCGTCTGGTTTCCGACATATTGAATTTTGCTTACTGTCATATCTTCCTCCACCTATGGTGCCACGCCCCCACAAAAATAAAAAGGGATGGCTTTATGTGCTTCCGCGTGAAGAATGTGAGATGGAGATAGTTCGCGCGCGCCTTGACGGCAGCGTTAAATTCAATTAATCGCTGTTTACTTTAAAACCACAACATTTATTGAAAAAATGTTTTGCCAGGATTAAGAAGTTACATATCCTCAACTATTGAATCGAAAATCATCGTTAAAGATGATAGGGTTTCGAAGATTCAACCAAAAACATGCAAAAAAGGAGTCATGTTTGAAAAATACAAGTATCGAGGATTTTATTTCTAATCGTGTTTTCACGTTCGACAGTCTCAAGCAAATATGATCAAGTTTAATATATCCACAGAACAGATACATAGGCGTTATGGTTATTGAGATCCAGATCGCGGAACACTCCAGACTTTAGCATAGGTGGCCTCTTAAACTGCTAATTAGACAGCGATTAGACAGAGACCCGATATGCACTGTGACGTTATGTAACAGCTCGGCCATATAAACTCCATGTTAAACTCTATTTTGCTAGAGAGAGACAATAACAAATCTTTGTTGGCTTATATCTTGGTTATGTTTATAGCTATTAAAAGAAAACTCAACTGTTTGTTGCATGAATCATATCATAGTACCTGGGCGACCGAGCGTCGCTCGGGTTGAAAACGAAATTTCCCGGAGATGACAACTTGACAGATCTATTTTTCGCCCCCATAAACCCCTATATTTCAAATTTCATCGAAATCGTTGAAGCCGTTTCCAAAATTCAGACTATATATATATACACAAGAATTGCTCGTTTTAGGCTGCGGCTCCACTGAGGCGGAGATGAGCGGAGTGGAGCGGAGTGGAGCGGAGCTGTGCCAATATTAACCAATAGAATATAAACTAACGTGCGCAAGGCGCGCTCGACGTGACCGCATGCGCCTTCTATTGGTTAATATTGGCACAGCTCCGCTCCGCTCGTCTCCGCCTCAGTGGAGCCGCAGCCTAAAGATATTAGATAGATAGATAGATATAACTTATCTCCAACAATTTCATCCAATTTCGTCCAGCCGTTGCAGCGTGAATGTGTAACAGACAAATACAGAAACTTTTGCGTTTATAATATTTCTAGCTGTAATACGGAACAGACTCTTTCAGCCGTCGCGGCGTCAATAGCACTTTCAGTTGACGTCTAGACCCGTCTGTGGCTCAGCCTCAGGGTGTGTCCATTCGTCTGCTTGTTTATCCTTGGTATAAAAATAAATACTAACTGTCAACAGGCGGGTAGCCTATATAGTGTTGGGGGTCCCTGATGGTCGCCAACTTGACCATCGTGGTGAGGTGCGCGAACGGCGTGTGTCCGTACACGAGGCTGTAGAGGATGCAGCCTAGCGACCAAATGTCGGAGTAGAAAGATACCTGGAAGCAAATAGTCTTATGTAACTACGTAATAATCATACACCGGATTGAGGGGGGCAAAAATGTACCAGTGCTAGTGATTCATTAAATATCGACTAAGTTTATCGACAACTTTTTTCGTGACATCATCATCATCATCATGTCAGCCGAAAGACGTCCACTGCTGGACATAGGCCTCCCCCAAGGCTCTCCACTCAGACCGATCTTGTACTTTTCGCATCCACCGCGTTCCCGCGATCTTTACAAGTTCGTCACTCCATCTTGTTGGAGGCCTACCTACAGCTCGTCTCCCGGTCCGCGGACGCCACTCAAGAACCTTCTGGCCCCATCGGCCGTCAGTCCTGCGAGCATTGTGCCCCGCCCACTGCCACTTAAGTTTGGCTATTCTTCGGGCTATGTCGGTAACCTTAGTTCTACTGCGGATATCATCATTTCTGATTCTATCACGCAGAGAAACCCCGGGCATAGCCCTCTCCATAGCCCTCGTGACATATGGATCTTTAATTTCTTGCAAAAGTAAGTCGTAGCTTTATCTCTTATATCTGAATGATCAGCTTTCCATGAAGATAAACGATCTCTTTTCTTTCGAGGCATTTTTAACCGACTTAAACAACAAAAAGGTTCTCAATTCGTCGGAATGCTAACGAATATTGTTGTACTGAATGAATTTGTTATTAAATGTAATTTCAATGGTTGTCAAAAGTGACTCGAGTCCAGAGTAAATGTCAGATACCAGTTGTTTATAGTTGCGATAAGTATAAATAAAAGAGGTTTGCACATAATTAAAAGGTACTCAAACTTGGCCATTACTTATGATAATGATGATTAAAAATTGCTTTTTATCGATGTCGACAAACTTAGTCGACATTTAATGAATCACTAGCACTGGTACATTTTTCCCTCAATCCGGTGTTTGAAAATAATATTATGAAATCGCGATTAGTTTGGGATCGGAATAGCTGTCAATTTATGTGCACTTTGACGTAAAGTCTGTTCCTATTCGTTCAGTCACTTATAAACAAATCAATTTCCCATTATAACTCCATATTCGCGTACTTTTGAAGGTTGAGCCTAGTCATATTATTTATTTATACACTTTATCATTGTCTTCATGTCCATTTTAAGGTAGTAATCTCTATTTAATATTGTATTTTTTGATGAAAAGCACATTCGCTGAATACACCGTTACACTGACAGAGTCTTGTCATAGAGATATTTTTCTTCGAACTATTTCTGACATTGAAAATGTAGTGAGGTTTGATAGATTTGATTGATAAGTGAGGTTGTCGTCTCTGTCGCACCCAGCACAATAACACGATGATGATGATGAATATATATTCAACCTTTTTAATAAACTAATTAGAGGTAACATTATTCTCATTACTAATCCTCTATCTAAAGACAATTACAGTCAGGTATACTTGTTATTGTCATTGGCAGTCTGAATAGGAGCAGACTTTAAGTATTTTTTTTATGGCAAGAAGGCATCTGAGCTCTCAGGCCACCTGATGGCAAGTGGGATCTGAGACCCATAGACATTTGAAATCTCAAGACTACAATCCTAAGACTTCAAATGCTTTGTCAACCCTGAGGACTAAGATGTAATGCCTCTATGCTAAGAATTTTATAGGTTTTTTTATCCCCACATAGGAACACAGTAAGCGAACATTACATCCATTAGCATTAGAATTAGCATACATTTTTAAAAGGCTATTTGACAACATTGAAAATATACTACAAATTGTGGTCATCCTATCAGATAATAGCGTAAAACAATATATTTCACTTTATTTTAATCTAAACTACGCATATTTTTTTGGAAATTACACGAAAAAAAGTGTAATATTTTTTGAAATTTTATCTGTGGCGGAAACGCTATGTGATTGGTTTGCAGCTGTGGTTACTTGCTGGTGACGCCACACGCAAGTAACTACAGATCATAAGGGCATATCTCTTCAAATGATTGTTTATTGTTTACTTGCGAGTGACGTCACACTTGTCATATGGCCAGCGCCATGACAGAAACAGCGTTTTTAGCGCGGTTTTGCAAATTTAAACTTTAACTTTGATTTTTAGTGAGAATACAGTAGAATCTCAAGGAAATATCAATGTAGTGTGCTTGTTATTTAATAAAGAATCATTTAAAAAGGTTTTCTAAAATTAGTCAAATAGCCTATTGCGGCTAGATAATACATACGTACATTAAATTACGATTGTTTCCCGGAGGGGTAGGCAGAGATTATTTTTTTCCACCTGTTACGATCTTGACAAATATCTTTTGCTTTTTTTAAATATAATTATGGTATATAAATATTTTTTTTTAAATGGCCTAATAAGACAATTTATTTATTTATTCAATTAGATACAATAATAGTAGCACAAACAAATATAAATAGCTTTGTAATTAAATAACGAAAATAGTATGAATGTTATAAAGACTGTACACGATAAAATCCGGCCATGTATGCTCTGGTGTATTTTTTTAATGAATGCTAATTTTCGAGCAGCCCTTTTTGTAATAGTCAGTGGTTATGAAACTTCATAGTAAAAATACAATCATAATAAAATGTTAGGGCGTTAGTGACTTAGACCGTTATATAATCCACAGTACCAATATTTTTTCGTACACGGTCTACTGACAGTCTTTACCAAATTCTCCTGTTATAAATATTTTATTATTTTTAATTATACAAGCCAAATTATACCTTATTACATTATCTTTTCACAATAGTTAAAACTTTTCTAATTGTATTAAGATTGAGATAGTTCTGAGGTTTTTTAACTTTGGTGAATTTGACTTTTTGACAAATAAATACCTCCCATACAAAAATAACTTTCAGTGCTTGGAGTAAAAAGTCTTCCTGACTACTACAAACAGAAATGAGTTTCAAAAAGCATTTTTTTGGTAAGACGATATTCTAATGTGCGTAAAACAGCTTGTAAAAATATAAATACAGTTGTGACATTGTAGCAGGAAGCGAGTGAAGATTGTCAAAAAACGCTGGACAGGGGATGAAAGGTATGATATAATATATTCGGCGAAAACTCACACATACCCATACATTATGATACGATTTTATTTTATTATATAGTATTATAATTATATAAGTTAATAAAAAAAAACTGCTTGAAATTATGCATTCATTGTAAAGATACACCAGAGCATGCATGCCCGGATTTTATCGTGTAGTCTTTATTTGTACGTAATATAGTTTTTGTGTTTTTTATAATTCATTATTAATTTGTATAAAGATAATGTTATAACTTTTTTTTTTGTTTTTTTTTTAGGATTAATATGAATTAAACTTAATTTAGTTTTGTTTTCACGTCAAATATTTAATTAATTTTGAAAGCTTTATGGTTTTAGTGATAAACAGAGGTCGGAATAGGTAGTGCTTATTAACCTAAACTTGACTCATGTTCATTCATGCGCGAGTGAGATGGGAATACGTTATTGAATGAAGATGCATCAAGTTTAGGTTAATAAGCACTACCTATTCCGACCTCTGGTGATAAAATATGATTATCAGTAATTTTACATGTTAATAATTATATTGTAGCCGTTGGAATCTACATTGCTTATCTGTTCAGAGGATCTCTTAATAGTTTTTAAATAAAATTTGATTTAATTGTATTGTATTTTAATACTTAGGTACTGGTTGTACAGAAATTGTGTCTAAGCAGGTTGGAGGCGGTAAGGAGAGTGATATGCAAAACTTTGAAGTTATCAAAAATAGTTTTAAATTTAGTGGTCGGGAGAAGTTTAAATTTGTGTTTTGTTATTGTTATTACGTTGTTTAACTTTAAGTCCACTGCCTCACCGGAACGCCATGGCGACGTCGCTGGCTACGTATCCTATACAAATTAATGTAGCCAAACCGTCGCCAAGTGAGTGAGGCTGTTTATTTTTCAATATGAATTGTTTGGCTGCGGTGGCCGGCGACGTCGCCATGGCGTCCTGGTGAGGTAGGGGACTTAGATTGGAAAGGTTTTATATGACAGTAACATAATTAAATGAAATTTTGTGAATTTTAAAGATGTTTTTTTTGGATTTTTTACATTTTAAAATGTATATGCAATATTATGATTAAAAAAAATTTAGGTAACAATGTAGGGGGGTGGCGTTTGAAGTTGTAGTGGTTGCTGCTGTTTCCGGGGGCAGAGGGGGGGTGGTGGCCCAGTATCCATTGGTGGTTTGAGCCAGGGCGTGGGATGCGATGGCTGTGTCGTGTGTGGCGGGGCTTTTGCGCCCCGTTTGTTCGGCGCCGCTGTGGTGGAGGGTGCGGCGGCGGTGCGGTGGGGGGGGGCGACGACTCTAGGGCGGCGGAGCGCCCCCGCGGCCGGTCCGAGCCGCCCCAGCTCCCCCGCCCGCCCACCGGACACTAGCGCTCCCCCCCCGCGAGCCGGCGAACACCGGAGGGCGCGCACGCGGACCGGACTCCGGAGGCGGCACCACCACCCCGCCCCGACACGCTCGGAAACGGCAACCTCACAACGGACCAAATCTCACAACGCAACCCCACCCGGCGGATCACTTTTTAAAACCACGTTTGGAACCACAACTAACTCCAAACAGCCAACACTAATGCCACCAAAATTCTCCCCTGTATATTTAACTTTTTAAATGTCATAGACTAAAAAGTTAAACTTTTTCAAACAACGTTTACAGCGTATTTAAAAGTGTATCAAACAGTTTGACTTTTTAAACAGAAATTGCATTCATATACAAATTAAATCGCTCATTCCCAAGATACCAACATTCCAAAATACAAAATTACTCTTTTTACCAGATTCTGAAATAACCAGATTCAAAATATTGGGTGAAGATAATAAACAATACCATAATTTGAATGTTTAGTTTTGGGATTCCGATATATTGAGAATCTGGTATTTCAAAATACTGATATTTCAGGAATAAGCGAATTAAATTGCCAAAATAACATAAACGCGTAGTAAATGTTATAATTTAAACTATATCTTATTCAAATAAAATTTATTACATTTAAATTTATGACTTTATTTAATACTGAATTTTATTATCGTTATAAAAACATAATATCTACAAAATTCAACATTAAAACAATTAAAAATTAAAACTAAACGTAGTTAATGTTTATTTCTGTGTCATACTAAATCGTAACTGTTGTTATTCCTTTTTTTTTTAAATCGAAACTGTATTTAATATTATTAACAATTATATTAAATTTTCTCGCATTATTGAAAAACCGAAAAAAACTCTACTCTACTCGTCCCGCAACAACAATTTTCCCATTCTCTGCAATAATGCACTATTATAAACATCCATATCACAACTTCCTTACAAAATATTCAAAAACAATAAGCAAATAACCTATATTAAATAAAATACCTGTTTCTGTACTTATATTTTAATGTTAACATTAAAACACTGAACGTCATTAAAGTATCAGTTATCGATATAATAACATCTTATTATTCACATAAAAGTATACGCGACCGACACTTTAATACAAAATTTAAGATACAGGTACATTAAAATACAGGACAACCACAAATACAAATTTCTCACATATCACAGAAAACTTATGATATAATACATGTAAATAAAATTATGTATGCGAGTGTACACATAACTAGGCATTAAAACACTCATGTGATCCTATTATAAAATTCGACTTATGGCTCGTTTCATAAAACCACACTCGTGTACAGGTCGATTCACAAGAGCTGACACGAATGGATTGAATGAGTGAACAAAAGTATACAAATGTATAAAATAATAACATGTTTTCGGTTTGAAATTCGAACGTCGGTTCAAAAGACGGCACTCACACAGTGATAGGTGACATTTTTTCATTCGTGCCAACTTTAGTGAATCTACCAGTATTAATGCCACTCATTATGCACCAATCACATAATAGTAAATTATGTGACTCTACATAATGAAGGGCATTAAAGACGAGTGTGGGTTTATGAAACGAGCCGAAGGCGAGTTTCATAATAACATCACACAAGTGTTTTAATGCCTAATTATGTATAGCCGCATACATAACTTTATCTACATGCATATCATAAGTTTTCTATAATATGTTCAGATATGATAAAACTTTATTTATAATGTACAAATATGGCTTGCATTTTCAAGTTAGTGGTACAATATTACCGATACTTTAATGTTTAGGTACCGACACTTTAATGTAAACATTACGATGCACTATACTTTAATGTAAACATTAAGATGCAACCACAGATACAGGTTTCTTAATATAGGCGATTTGCTTATCACTTCTGAACATATTGTAGGGGAGTTATGATATGGATGTAGATAAATTACTATTTCTTTCTTTCGTTCTTTGTTATATACCTTAAGCGGTTGACTCCCGTCGCCTCCCAGCGCCTCGGGCGATATGTACGAGAAGGTGCCCTTCCCGCACGAGCGCACCACGCTAGTCGCATCGCTGCTCACCGCCGACGCGATCCCGAAGTCGATCAGCTTGAGTCGCCCGGACACCAGCAGGAAGTTGGCCGGCTTCAAGTCCGCGTGGACTATGCCTGGGGGATACAACAATAGAGAAACTAAAAAACTACATATATAAACTCACGCCTACCTTCCCAGAGTGGGGTACGTAACAACCAGAGGTCGGAATAGGTAGTGCTTATTAACCTAAACTTGTTGCATCTTCATTCAATAACGTATTCCCATCTCACTCACGCATGAATGAACATGAGTCAAGTTTAGGTTAATAAGCACTACCTATTCCGACCTCTGGTAACAACTCTTAAAATTTGTTGATAATTCTGTAACCGCATTTTGCACAATTAGGCTAAAATGACTAGAAAACTAAATTTAAAAAAAAACCGGCCAACTTCGAGTCGGACTCGCGCACGAACGGGTCCGTATTATCTCAAAAAAATCACGTTTTTTGAATGGGAGCACCCCTAAAATATTTATTTAACTTTTTTTTTAAAGTGAATAAACAACTAAATATTCTGTGAATATTTCACCTGTTGCCGTTATAAATATTGAGCAAAAACGGCAAAAAAATCACGTTTGTTGTATGGGACAAACATAAATATTTATTTTATTCTGTTTTTAGTATTTGTTTTACAGCGGCAACAGAAATACATAATCTGTGAAAATTTCAACTGTCTAGCTGTCACGGTTCATGAGATACAGCCTGGTGACAGACAGACGGACAGACGGGCAGACAGACAGACGGACGGACAGTGAAGTCTTAGTAATACCCTATTACCTTTTTTACCCTTTGGGTACAGGACCATAACAAGCTTTAAAAATCCATTTTCCGATACTGTCTTCGATTCGGGTGTCCCACAAACCGACGTCGACCCGCATAGGGCTGATAGAGCAGCTAAAAAGCTACTACATATTTTTGCACAGTTGTCATTTTGAGGTAATTTCCACGCCCCAAAAATTATCCATATACAGATGTAGTGAAATATCCTTTCACATCGTATTTTCTCGGAAATGTTCGTATTTGTCATGCTACTTCAGTCTGACTCAGTACCCATCAAGACAACGTGGGGGAACGTCGCATCGCGAGAGTGATAATCGATATAGAGTGGTTAATACCAGAGTATTTTTTTGTTAATTAAGATTAAGTTTGTTTTCAGTTGTTTTTAATAGTCATGCCGAAAGCATTATAAGACCTGGGAAACGTTTAGATCGACAAGCCTGTGATATTATTTTCAACATTTATTCATATTTCTTCTTGTTTACCTACACTTAATTTCTATATGTATGATCGTGGTGGTTTTAACATCTCGGTGTGATATACTTCAAACTCGTGGTTTGACATTTGACACTGATAACTAAACTATCTATGTATTTAATACAAACATGTCACTTAATAATTCAATAATCATCAGTCGGCATCATTCGGAAGTAGACGTGAGTTCCGAGTTTTCACGATGTGAAAGGATTATTCACTAGATCTGTACATATTTTTGCACAGTTGTCATTTTGAGGTAATTTTCACGCCCCAAAAATTATCCATATACCATCACTGAAAATGGCGATAATCCTCCATTCACAAACACCGTGATTGGTTGTTTAGGGGTTTCCAAAGTAAATTTAAAAATACTTTAGTCCCTAGAGACTAATAAGGAGGTTTAGTCCCAATATGCAGACACTAAAGAAACATATTAAGAGCAGGAGAAGTGAAAAAAAGAATTGTATCATACCATGCTGGTGTATTTGCTGCACCGCCCTTAACATCTCTTCCCAGTAGTGCAAGACGAGCGCGGGCGGCGCGCCGTCGCGGTGCGCTCGTAGGAAACAAGCCAGGTCCGTCTCGCCCGCCTCAAGCACCAGACGGAGGTAGTTATTCGGGCGATCGTATTCGCTGGAACGTAACCAGGATGGAATGAAAACATTTGGTCTATAAGCACACATGAAAAAAAAAAGTGTGCACCCAAAAGGTGCAAAAACATGTACAGTCGAGTTCATAAATATGTGCACACTCTAGTACCTTGTCACTTTAAGCGCTGTGACAATTCATGTATGGCAGTTTAAACGTGTCAATAGATAACTTTAACAAAAAGCAAGTTTTCAAAACCCGACTGTTCAGTTGCTAACCAACTTTCAATCGTTATAAATCCTAAATGATCACTCAAAATGAAAAATGATGAAAGAAACCTACAGATGATTTTTAAATCCCTATTCAATGATACCCCACTTGTCATACTTGGTCGACTTTTTTTAATTTTATTTGCACAATATGGCGTCTGGTTGCCGCCATATTGAATATACATATATAGGCCTTGAAACACATTACCCTCCCCCTTCGGTAGTCGGGTATAAAACTACTTACTAGATCTCGTTCAAACTAATTTTCGGTGGAAGTTTGCAAGGTAATGTACATCATATATTTCTATTAGTTTAATCATTCTCTTATTTTGGAAGTTACAGGGGTTGGATACACGTTTTACCACTTTGGAAGTGTCTCTCGCGCAAACCATTCAGTTTAGAAAAAATATATATTAGAAACCTCAATATCATTTTTGAAGACCTATCCATAAATAGACCGTATTTTTTTTTAAATTTCATTTCTAAGTATGGGGAACCCCCAAAATTTATTGTTTGTTTTCTATTTTTGTGTGAAAATCTTAAGATCTGCGGTTCACAGAATATATCTACTTACCAAGTTTCAACAGTATAGTTCTTATAGTTTCGGTTAAAAGTGGCTGTGACATACGGACGGACAGACAGACATGACGAATCCATAAGGGTTCCGTTTTTGCCATTTGGCTACGGAACCCTAAAAAACAGCATCCAAATTGGTTCACCCGTTTAAGAGTTACGGTGCCACAGACATCTGCCCGCGACTTCGTCCGCGTAGATTTCGATTATAGTTATTCCCTCGGGAACTTTTAAATTTTCCGATGAAAAGTAGCCTATGTGTTAATCCAGCTATCTCCATTTTAAATTTCATCCAAATCCGTGCAGCCGTTGCAGCGTGAAGGAGTAACCAACTAACACCCACGCAAACTTTCGCAATTTATAAGAATTCCGCTGTCATAAATATTGAAAGAATGAGCTACGCCAAGCAGCTAACATTCACACAGAGCTATTCTGTCATCGTAATTCTTGCCACAATTGATCGAATTTTAAGTATATTATCGCCTATTTCTTAAATACTTAGGACAGCGGACTGACGGCGGTTGAAACGCCCGTGGAATCACTCATTAGTAAGATTCAATGATCACTTACTATTCATACAGTGTGACGACCCGGTCGCTCTTCTGCAAGTCCCGCAGCACCTTCACCTCGTTGAGGTACCCCTGGGCCATCTCGCGGTCCGTCGCGAGGTCCACACACTTCACTGCATACTCGGTGGATGTACTTATTTCTAGCACCTGTAGGAAGATTTGGGTTAGGAAGAGAGATCAACGAACCTAGTATATGTATACAGTAAGGTGGTCCAAAAAACAAAAGTGTGTAATATTGTTTCTCCACAAGTTTCTTTTTATTTCACAATACACAAAAATACGCTATACCAAGTTTTATAGCAATTGAATAAACTTTACAGGTCGCCCATAATGTTAAAATGATTTGTTCCCGTTTCGTCGTATTCCTGTTTCGTCGCATTCCCGATTCGTCGGATTCCTGTTTCGTCGTATTCCCGTTTCGCAAATAATGGACCATTACTTATCCGCCTTCCCGAAGAGCAGTTATACATATACAATATATATAGTTCTACATATACATATAGGTACCGGGTGCCCCATGACTAAGAGACATGAAGGGAAAGTGATCTAAACATTGAAGAGCCAGTGTTTTTAACCGACTTCAAAAAAAGGAGGAGGTTCTCAATTCGTCGGGTTTTTTTTTATGTATGTTCCCCGGTTACTCAAAGACCACTGGACCGATTTGAACATTTTTTTCGTTGTTCGAATGGGTATACTTTCTAGTTGGTCCCATTGTCAACACATCAGGATCTGATGATGGGATCTTGGAGAAATCAAGGAACTCCTCAAATATTATAGGCACACCTATACCGATTTTGGTATTTTTCACTGTAACTCGTGCATTTGCTTTTGAAAAGTACTATATATGGCCACCGGAACTCATTAACGGTACCTATTTCAAGGGTGGCGATAAGATATTTCGATTAAGGTAGTTGCGCGACTATGACGAAACACATTTAGGTTTAAATATGACTATGACATTCCCGCGGCATTGTCTGCGGCGAGCTTGAAATGTTCTATAGTTTCTCATGAATATTTAGAAGTGGAGCTACGTAACAGCATAAATAGGAACACTAAAAAGTATAAAATAAAATAAATGTTTAAAAAAACAACAAGCATTCGGCTTTTGGTTTAAAATATTGTGGGACGCCGACTTCAGTTGGACTGACCTACCATTTTAAAAGAAGTTATTTTTTGCATTTTTGAAGGTGGGTTTTTGTTTTTTTAAACATTTATTTTACCGTAAGAAGACATTATTTTATTTCATAAAATAATAAGTACAGTCAGTGTTAAAAGTAAGTTATCACTTTGGAACCATATCGCTTTAACGTGAGGTTCCAACTACCATATGAAGTTGTCAAACATCTGAAAGCGACAAAGTACAAAAATGATCATTGACTTTTGACGCTGGCTGTACTGTATTCAGGGAGAATTAATTTTTTCGTATTTTGTATTAAAATACGCCGGGTCAAATCAGTTTTAGAGATTTAATTTTTGAAATACACGTTTATTCGTTTGATTTCCTCTTTCTATTGGCAACATAATAATACGCGGTGTTTTTTTTTCACATTTGAGTCACTTCGATTCCCAGGCGGCGAAAGTCATTTTTCGTAAATCTTTGAATGCATTAAATTTGAACTTTTAAAAATAAATTAAAGTCTCCTTTCAGCAAAATGTCCTATCTGCAATATTTAAGGTAATTTCCCTTCATGTCGCATAATCTTGGAACGCCATTGAATGTTTAAATAGGCTTTGTTTAATAATATAATAGCAATATAGCATGTGTGAATATAGCATGTACGAATATCTTATATGAAAACGCTTTTTTTGTAAAACAAAAAAAACTTCATTTTTAAAACGTAAGTGGAGCCGTGGTAATTGCATAGTTTCATTCGATAATAAAAATCCGACGAATCAGGAATACGACCAATCAGGAATACGACGAAACAGGAATACGACGAATCGGGAACAAATCGTTAAAATTGTTTCATATAAAAATGTATAGAGCTTCACACATCTAATAAAGATATAGAATGAGAAAGTCTTTGGACAGATCTTGACACTGTATTCTGAGCTGCAGCAGTAGGCAAACAATATTCTACTTCTGTTTTTAGTTTTCGATAAGTTTACTAGATATCGTTTTGTATGAGGATGAGATCTTTTTGGCATAAACTAAACGCTTTGGGCGACCAGTAAACGATCACATAACAAGTTTAAATTTGACACATAAGTAACTAATTTATAGCAAACAAAAATAAGCCTTGTGGAGGAAGGATTTGATATAGTTTTTTTTTATAGGGGATAGTTAGATCGGCTGCTCAAACTTATTAATTCCGCGTAGCAAACCTTCCAGTCGCATTTTTCCCCATTTTAATTTATCTCCGATCGCATTGTATCCCATTTTAAATTTTTAGCAACTGCATAGCCATTTAGGATTTTCTCCACCCGCAAAATTTCCCATTGTAATTATGCCAAAATAGGTACATAGGTTTAGGTTATGTTCGTTTTGCAGAAGGCCTTAGCACCCAGAAATAGGAGCCCCGTCGACTCAAGTGCAATTGATTTTGAATTGAGAAAACATGAAAGTGGGGAAAATCCATAATGGAAAATATGCAATTGGTAAAAAAAAACAATAGAAAAAAATGCGATTGGAGAAAAAATGGAGAGTGGAAAAATGAGAATTGAAAGTTTGCTACGCGGAATGTCAGTTAGGGTAACCGATCTATGTTCTCTACAGTGGTGGTCACATAATTCAGGATGCTTGGGTTTTTTCAATACCTACAAAGATTACTTTTCAATTTTGACCACCAATTAAATAGTTGTGACATACACTGGAGCCCTTTGTTTCCCATAATTTTATTGGTCATAATGTAATTGTTGGCATAATTTTTTATATCGCTGAAACTGTAAACTTTTCAGAAGTTCTGAAATATCTAACGTGTAGACAAGGCTAGGTTAGGTTAGGTTTGATTTATAAAAATCCTGAAAAAGTAAGTTTCTTTAAAAAAACACGTTATGACTTGCGATGATTATGACCAGTGATCGGATCTAGGATGCAATTTGGGGTGAACGACCTCAAACGTTATGCTTAACATGGATGTGACTCGAGATTTCCCGGGATTTTGGGAAATGGGTTATTGTTAATAATTAATAACTTTTGTCGAGGGTTAACCTAATAAACAAATAAAAATAATAAAAATACCATAAAAGACAAGACGTGCAAGTTACGTTCAGTTCTTCTATGCAGTACTGTATTTTTTTAGTTATTACATATGTTGTTAATGTTATAGTGTAAACTACTTAAAATTACGAGTTATTTACCTTTTTATAAAGGTAGGTAACAAAAAGATTCGCGGGATTGTAAGTCATATTCATATCCATGTTAAAATAACGGACTTAAATTGCATCCTAGATCCGATCACTGGTTATGACTTAAGGAACATTATGACAAATAATTATGTCAGTCAATATAGACCCGACATACACACATCAAAAATTTCATGTGATACATGGCATAATACTAAAATTGACAACAGGTGTTTTTTTCAAAGATTTCCTGAAAAATCATACTTATAGAGGTTTCTCTAAAGCATACTATCTTTTCTTTTTGGTAATTACTGAGAATAACTCTTTGTTGACGTCATTTTGTTTGTTCACACTGCTATATCTAAACAGTAGTAACTCAAAATACACATGTATTTTAAAATGAACTTTAATACAACTTCTATGAACTTTATTTTTAATCTAATATTTTATAGAGGCTTTAGTACACATACGTGACTATGTCAGCCTCATGAGGAGACTCTATATAAAAAATAATTAAGGATCACTCCCTTCAGAGCGAGAATCTCTGGCAATAAAGGAGTGCTTTACAAATTTGTAAATCAAAATAGCATCTCTAGACAACGGACGTGTCAGCACTGTGTTCTCTGCACCATTATGTAAGTCAAGGTGACTCAGGTATTTATCCCTGAGCCTTTTATTCTGGTAACATTCCATCAAAAAATGTATTATGAACTTGAAACAATACAAGCAAGGATTTTGAGTTAATACTGTTTTTTTTTAAGCCTAGCACTAGCTGTAGAAAAGACCATGTGGCGTTTAAGCTCTTTAACCATTGACAGGAATTTGTTTATTAATTTTCTCAGTAAAGAAAGGGCAACAAAAATTAAAAAAATGAACGCTTCGAGACAATCTATAAGCTTATTCAGAACACTTTGTGATGTTTGTGTTAAAGTGGTTATGATATGACAATACTAAGCTATTCCTTTTAAAAAGCGCTCAGATCATTGTTAAAAACTGGAAAAACTTTGAAATTTGTAATATTTTTAATTTATTGTTAATTCTTACCAAGGTTTTTTGTGTTATGGCATAAGTTACTATAGATACCTTAAGGAAGCCTAAGTTTGGAACAAAATGGGACCTATTTCGTCTCGGTAGACTTTTTTTTTTTTAATCTTGGGATTGTCATGAACCACTTCATCACATCCAACACCGAAAGAACCAGAACAACCTCATTCAGTGCAAAGCAAAATGTACCAATTCCATCTGAACGGTAAACAGTGGACATTCAATTTTGAACAAAAAACCTCATAAATTCAAGCTTAGCGCTTAGCACTTCAATATAACTACTTAGTGGCACTCGCAATGCTAAGAATAATATAATGACAAACATCCATACACACGGCCGTCATACGAAAGCCATTAATTATAATTAGAATTTGTTAGAAGATACTCCAGCCTAGATCACAAAGGAACATGGATACATACACTCAAAACCGTTGGGTATTGAATACCTTATCATCTTAAAATTACTTTAGTGATTATTCAGCATAGCGACGTAGCATTGCAATAGAGGATGGTAACTGATTAAGAATTGCATAATATTAAGAGTATTAAATCGGAGAATTTGAAAGGAAGGCTAGATGACGAAGATGGATAGATGAGCTCAAACGATTTGCTGGCAAAACATGGACGAGACTGGCACGAGAAAGAACAGAGTGGAAGGAAAGGGAGGAGGCCAAGATTAATACTAATTGTAGTACTACTAATATATCTTATTGTTATGTATATTCGTAAATAAAGAGGTTCTTTTTTATGTTAATTTTTTTTCTCAGTTTTCATTGGTATACTGTTATGCACGGGCCTAGGCCGAGTGTATACCAGGTAAATTGTTTCAGCTAGTGGTAGTTGGTGAACAGCGTCTGTGAGGTTCCTTGTTGCCTGATTGTAGCACTGCAGTTAATTGAAGGTAGGTACGTAGTATGAACATATTCATTTCAGGTGTCCATCGTCTACGTGTTTGAGAAGCGCCCGGGGTGGGTGCTTATTATTATTATTAAAAGTATTAAAAGTATTGCAAGCAGCAAAGTATTATTAAGAGAACTTAGGGCAGAGTTCACCAACCAATTGAACAGACGGTTAAGTCTTAATCAGCTGTTAATCAATACATTTGACACCAGTTAAACTGCTAAACGTCCGTTTAATTGTTGGTGAACTCGGCCCTTAGTCTTTTAAATAATAGTGAAACAATGTAATTGCATATTAGATTTTATGTTAGCATTGGCCAAACAAGATTAGTTCTTTTATTTAAACACACAGGTAGTGTAATATGCAGGGCAGGGAGAACTTTGGTGTTGTAGACATCAAAATGACGAAAATTTTGCACATAGGGTACTCTCATTTAGGTATTGATTGGTATAAATAATTAAAATTAAAAGACACAATACACACAAAACAAAATACATACATACATAATCTCACACCTTCGTTCCCAGAGTGGGGTAGGCAGAGCTACAGAATTACAAACATCTCTAAAAACTTGTTGATAATTCTATAACCACAATTTGCACAATTAGGCTAAGATGTTTACCAGCGTATTAGTGACAGGTTGCAAGCCCATCGCCTAACAGTACTACAAGCCTTTATTCCCTTAGTCGTCTCTTACGACATCCACGGGAAGACATGGAGTGGCACTATTCTAACTCGGCAACCACACAAAACAAAATATTTTAAAGAAAACCCATTTAGTTTTTCTTTACACTTAAATACCTTACAAACTTTAAAAAAAACATACAAATAATTGTTTATTGGCCCAATTATTCATTATTAATGTAGTTTAAAAACTGTTTGAAATAATGGCTTATGATATTATTAAATTATTAGCTAGCGAGTGTTGGAAATTACGAAATCAAACTGTCACAGAGATGATCCTACATTAAACAGACTATAGTAGTTTAGGTGTATAAAATATGGCCCCCAAGTGTTGTACCCTTTGCCAGTCCCTAGCTACGATGTTGCATAGTAATTTTTTAATAATATTGCATAAAACTCACCTTATAAACCTGGCTGGACCCACCCACCCCCAATTTCTTCAAGATCATGTATTTCTTCCCTTTAATATTGATGGTTTTGAATTGAATTTTGCCATTGTTACGGGGGCCTTGGGGCTGTGATGGGGTAGCAGCGACCGTTCCAGTTTGCTGCATCTGCTGAGTTTGCTGAGTAGACTGCGAACGGCTAGGTTCAGGTTTAACTTCAGACACTGGGCCTGCGGGTTTAAGCTTAGGGGTATGCTGAGGGGTTTCCTTAGGGGCCAGCCTCGCGGTCTGTTTAGGGGTTTCTTTAGGGGTCTGCTTCTGGGTCTGTTTGGGAGTCTCTTTCGGAGCTGGCTCCTTTGTGGGTTCCGGAAATAGACCTGTGTGCAAACATACTCTTTATTCACTGATAACAAGGCAACAAAAGCACTATGCATTAAAATTACATGTAGCTGAACTACTTACACCTAACACTATCCTTCTTCTCTACTGTGGCAACACGTTTCGGAATAATTTCTGCAGGAATCGCCTGCGACGTTGTTGTCGAAGCCTCGATAGTAGACAACACGTGAACTCGGTCAAAATATCTACTTTTTCTATATACATTTTCCTTGTCATGGACGTCGGAGGAGCTCTTAGGTATCGGAGTAGCCTTCTTCACGTCATCGAGAGCTGGTTTCACAGATGAACTACCAATAGAACTACTACTTTCGTCAGAAGAGTCACTAGAGTCACGGTAGTTTAACGTAGCTGGTAATGTCTTTAAATTGGCGATCAAAGCTGCCATAGGCATAGGCTGGAACTTTATCGACTTAGACGAGGACTTTGCCCTGCAACTCATGGTTGCAGTTTATTTAATTACCAACAATAAACAAAATAAAACGTTCCACTGATTTCACTGCTCCACTGTGACAGTTGATTATTCGAATATTTACAACGGATGCACCCACAGATACTGCAACAGTGGAGTTGGCTTTGGGAAATGACCACAGGTACAATTAATGAATGACGCATATGCGCATGACATAAGCGCTAGGGCCGTCATGTGTTCCGGAAATAACGGTATCATGAGTCGGTTTGAAATGAAACCCAAAACGTTAAACTGATTTGGCAGCTCCAGCGCAAGTATCTAATTGTTTATTTTCCATCTCTCTTGTTTGAGCTGTTTTCCTTTGGAAACGGACGCTATAATATTATGATAAAAAGGTATGTTACATGCATGATACTATCTTATTGTGGACTCAATACACAACCGGGCATTTTGGAACAGACATATTTTCCTATAGTTTCCTAAATCAAATGGTCTCTTTATTTATGTTTACAAGTAATTTAAATAATAGATGATACAATTATGTCCCTCTGTACACTACCCACGGGTATACAAAATCATTTAATATATCTAACAAAATCTAGAATGTAATGTCAGAAATGCAAATACAAAAAAAAACTAGTTACAGAGTACCAATATAAAGTGAAGCTTGACTCTAGAGCCTGGCAAGAATAATTTATTTATATTCCTAGTTGATCCCGGATAGTAAGCTTTGCTCTGCTTTTCAATAAGCAAGTCTTACTTTTATTGTTTTGAATAAGAGCCCATATACAAGTAGTAGTTGTAGCCCACAGATGTATAGTTGATATTTGGTCACCCTATTAAAAAAAGTAAATTAATATGCACTCACGGTGGGCGACAAAGAAACATTCCAGTGGCCTGTTTTATAAAGCTACAAATTACAATTTACAAGTTACAAGTTTCCATTTGACACAACCTCGACCAATGACGACCAGTTATTTGAGCAGTGTTGCCAGTTTAGACCGGTAAAATTGTAACTTGTAGCTTAATAAAACGTGCCCCAGTCAGTCACACTTTATCCCAGCAGTATTCGTCAGTTTGTGTAAAAGGTCCTTGGTAAATCGGGTCATAACCATATACCCTGAAAATCGGGTCGTACTTAAAAAGTGTACCGTGAATTGGGACGTCAAGCAACACTAAAGGCCTCCATACATGATCCGTTTTGCCTTCAGGTCTAACTGACCGGATGCAAAATAGCATCGTGTATGTGTAATTTGCAGTGATCGGAAATAGGTGAGCTAATTTGCCTAAACTTGATGCACGTTCATTCAATAATGTATTCCCATCTCTCTCACGCATGAATGAATATGCATCAAGTTTAGGCAAATTAGCTCTACCTATTCCGATCACTGCTAATTTGGCTTGAAGGCAAATCGCATCCGTCCGCCTGAACGGTTTTCCTGATCGGACAGAACTCCATGACCGGATACAAAAAAGCATCGTGTATGTGTAATTTGGCCTGAAGGCAAATCGCATCCGTTCGCCTGAACGATTTACCTGACCGGACAGAACTCCATACATGATCAGTTTTACCTTCAGCTCTAACTGACCGGATGCAAAATAGCATCGTGTATGTGTAATTTAGCCTAAAGGCAAATCGCATCCGTCCGCTTGAACAATTGGCCGTTGGAAAAACTGATCATGTATGGCCACTCGATCCGGTCAGGCGGAAATGACGCAGTTCGGCCTGAACCGATCGGCCGCTACATGTATGGCCACTCGATCCGGTCAGGCGGAACTGACGCAGTTTGGCCAGAACACATCGGTCTTTAAGGCCTCCATACATGATCCGTTTTGCCTTCAGGTCTAACTGACCGGATGTAAAATAGCATCGTGTATGTGTAATTTGGCCTGAAGGCAAATCGCATCCGTCCGCCTGAACGGTTTTCTTGTATGGTGTCTTGTAAAGTCTTTACATGTATGGGCACTCGATCCGGTCAGGCGGAACTGACGCAGTTCGGCCTGAACCGATCGGCCTTTACATGTATGGCCACTCGGTCCGGTCAGGCGGAACTGACGCAGTTCGGCCATGATTCGGCCTGTACATGTATGGGAGGCTTAACCGTGTCTTTGGTTAGTACTAACCACAGAATAAGAACACAATAGCATATGTATGCCTTTAGTCTTTATTCTGTGGTACTAACATTTAAAATACAGACAAAAATGCATTTGGCAACAATCGCAAGACAATTTCAAAACAAAGGTTATATTACTTTTTTTAAACACGTACAGTCGAGTTCATAAATATGTGTACACTTTAGTACCTTGTCACTTTAATCGATTTGACAATTCATATGTGGCAGTTGAAACATGACATTAAATAGACAAGGTACTAAAGTGTACAAAAATTTATGAACTCGAACTAGACTGACAAAAAGATCTTATCCTTACTAAGGGCGCTGATAAGTGAACGACTTTCGCATATACATGCTTACCAAATTATCTAGTAATAAGCAAAAAAGTGAAATTTTACCATTGAAAATAGAATTAACTTTAAGAGTATAGTTAAAATTCTGTGCACAAGAGTTATCGTTTAAACTAGGCGTGAAGTTTTGAAGAAAAGAGACAAAGGTAGTGTTTACCAATAAACATATTATTTTTTATCAGAACAGTTGAAAATTGTGCCAAAATAAACGGTTTAAAATTGTGTTCAATGTGTGTACCAGAAACATTCACGCTAGTATGCGTTATTAATATAAATCTTGACAAAACTGTTTAAAATAAACGTTACGCTGAACATAGACGACATCGCCACCTGTCGAGAACTACTGGAAGTTCGACATCTCAAACAAGTAAACATTTATTTCCATAGATGTAGATGCTTACCGATCATATTCTTAAATAATAATAAAGAATGAAAAAGTAATAAAGTATAAAGTGCTAAGAGTGTTGGACTCCTTAGGTATCAATACATACCTATTGTTGACAATTAAATTACAATCACACAAAACGATCACTTTCATTTTATTTCCACTTCACTTACAAAGTCTAGAAACGTATAATTATATTGGATTGAAAAAACACATCGCCGCGACTACTTACAACAAATAAACAAGAAACACTGTTGTAATTGTAATGCATTCACAAACATTGCGAGCAAGATTATAACTACCTTACCCACTCGCCCGCAAATAAATTCGAGTCAATAAAATACCCTACAAACATCATACAACTGGATAATGTATGCTAATTTCGCACCTGATGAGAGGTCTATCGTGGCTTAACGCGACGACACGGAGACTCGTACGTTAGAGGTCCGGGGATCGATCCTACGTTGATCTACATGAAATTTTGTTTTTCTTTTTATAATCTTGGTCTCCTTTGTATGAACGAATAAGCTAAACGAAATTGGAAAATGGCACCAAAATGTACCAAATGTAGCAATACGATAACCAACAGGCAAATGCTAACATGTTCAGTCTGCAAAGGCATATACCACACAAAATGTACGGAAGTGTCAGAAAAACGATACTATCTCATGACAGCTAAATCTAGGCTTATTTGGAAGTGCCGCAAGTGTTTGGAACGTCCTAATTTAAGAACGAGTTGTAATAGCACACCGTTATCGACAGCGAATTATACGCGATCTCTCGATATATCGTTAAATACACCTGGAAAGAGTGACGGGGAACAAAAGAGCTTCAAAATCAATATTCCAACGGAAAACTCTTTTGAATCTTTAAGTACAAATGATTCTGATATCTTCTCGCCAACGAACACCTTGAGTATGAATAGGAGTTGTCCCGAAATAAGAAATATTAGTGAAGAACTTGAAACCTTACGAGGGAGAAATAGGGATTTGGAAACCAAGCTTCAAATCGCCGATAATGAAATAGAACTTCTACTGAACGAGAACTGCAACATAAAAAAGAAGCTTGAGATTCAGGAAAAGGAAATAGCAAATCTTACGCGCATTTGTAAATCAACAGACATTAAAATATCCCCTTATTTCGACAAAGGAATGGGAACAAAACGATACAATACTCACCTAAAATGTCTCCAGTAACTATAGTACCAAAAACGTCACAAACGGAAAACCCTGAAGCACTCAGCACCCAGTCTCCCCCAGGCAAAGAACAAGTAACACCCAATCCGGAAGTACGTCATCCTAACGGTCCAAATGATGCCACCCCTGCAGAAAAAACCGGTCTGTCACCATCCGCGCCCACCAGCTCATCGGAAGCGCCGATAGACGTCGCTACTAAACAACCAAGTATAATAATACTAGGGGATGAACAAGCAACAGGCTTGGCAACAGAAATAATTCGAGCCAGGTTAAATAGATGGAACAATAATTATAAAACATTTGCTTACATTAAGCCTGATGCTACTTCATCCGAAGTATTAAAATATTGTAAAACCGTTAAGAAACGTATTGGGAAAAATGACTACATAATTATTTGTACTGGCAATCATGATGTTAACCCAAATCAAATATTTTGTAACTTATCTGTAGCCTTAAATACCCTCAATCAAACGAATGTACTATTACTACCCGTAAACAATAATAAACATCTAAATGAAAAAATGATTAATAATAATTTTAAATTACTAGCTAAGGTTAACCGAAACTGTAATTTTATTGAAACAAATTACTTAAGTGATCACAAATATTACGTAACATCAGCATGTAAAAATATAAATATGTTCATAGACTGCTGTACTTATAACAGAGATTTTTTAACATTAAATACTACTACAACACATAAAAAACAAATAACAAAAGAGATAACTCCGTCTCAGACTGGAATTATAAATAGAGGAAAAATTACTTACTACTTTCCGAAGATTGTATCTAAATTGACCACCGTAAGAGAGGTAAATATCACTCAAAAAAGTTTACTAAATAAAGGTAAAATTACGTATTACTTTCCTCAGGCTGAAGCTAATCTAACTACGGTCCTAGTAAGGGATACTTCCATTACAAAAGGACGTGATCAGGATCATAGTCTTTTTCGTAAATAACATTGCGCAACATAATAATAATTTCTATTTATTACACCAAAACATTGCAAGTGTTTTAAAAAAGAAAGATGATATGGAAATAGTCTTAAATAATTTTAAAGTCCAAAAAAAAGTGGTAAATGTATTTTGCTTAACTGAAACTTTTCTTAAAAAGGGTATGGAGCACAATGTTTGCTTTGACAACTATAAATTGGTAGCTTTTTGGTCGCGAGAACATGAAAGAAGAGGTGGATCGTGTGTTTTAATTCAAAGGGAACTAGATGCAAAGATTATAAACGTATGTTATGATATTGCAGCAAACTATGTGTTTGAGTGCTGTGGCGTGCAGCTAAACGATCCGAAGTTATCTATAATCTGCATATATAGATCACCGTCCTCTAATGTAAACACTTTTCTAGACAAACTTGACTTCTTGCTAACCAAATTAAACAAAATAGGAAAAAAAGTAGTGATATGTGGTGATTGGAACATAAATATGTTAAAGCCTAATCTGATAACAAAAGGTCTGGAAAGTATTTTAGATAGCCATAACTTTAAAATACACATTAAATCACCAACGAGGCTTAATACTTGCATTGATCTGATTACTAGCAACTTACCCGAGGCAATTGGGTATACTGTACATCTAGCGCTCTCGGATCACGACACCGGTTAAATATTATCTTTTGATGCAGGTAATTTTAATCCATCTAAAATCTGGTACGAGTTTAAAAGAGACTTTAGTGCAGAAAACACAAGTAAATTCTGTAATTATATTGAATCCCTATCTTTCGACGAAATTATAATCAGATCGGACACGAATGAAGCATTTAATGTTTTCCATGACACTGACTTTGTTCTTTGAACTGTGTTTTCCAAAAATAAGGGTACGAGCTAGCAATAAAAGTAAAAGCTCTCCGTGGATAACGAAAGGTCTGAGAAAAAGCTGCAATAAAAAACGTATTCTTTATTTAAACTACTTAAAGTCGGAAATTAAGGAAAAACAAAATTCTATAAAAAAAAATGACAGATATTCGAGGATGTTAAAAAAATGTATTTTAAAGTCACACCAAATATATAACAACGCAACGATTACGAATGCTAAAAATGTATGCAAAGCTTCTTGGACAGTAATAAATCGCAATATAAATTGCAAAACTTATCAAAAAGAAATTAATGAAATAATTGATAACAAGGTTAATTTAGTAAATGTACAGGATATATCTGAAGCTTTCAACAGTTATTTTATAAACTTAACAAATGATCATTCTACAATTCAAAGTAAAAAAAAGAAAATAAACACAAACAAAATAAAATCAAATAATACAATTTTTCTAGCACCAGTATCCTCAACAGAAGTTGGAAAAATTATAATGTCACTAAATAATACAAACTCTGTTGGATACGATAACTTGAGTACTAAATTAATAAAACAATGTGCTCATAAACTGGCAACTCCCTTAGCTCACCTCATAAATCTATCTCTAGAGCAGGGCATATATCCTGAACGACGTAAGGTTTCACTCGTTAGACCCATTTTTAAAAAGGGTGATCCAAAAAGTTTAGGTAATTACCGACCAATAACTCTTATTCCAATTGTTGCTAAAATATTTGAAAAGGTTATTGCTGTAAAAATGTACAACTTTATTGGTAAATATAATATACTTAAACCCGAGCAGTACGGTTTTCAGCAAAGGAAATCAACATCACAAGCATGTTTTTCATTAGTTAAACAAATAACTGAATGTATCGACAACCACGTACCAATAGTAGCAGTATTTTTAGACATGTCTAAAGCGTTTGATTATGTTGATCATCAAATACTCATGAGCAAACTATACGATTGCGGTATAAGAGGTAAAGCGTATGAGTGGTTTCTTAGTTACTTAAAAGATCGAAAACAGTGTACAGAGATTTCAAAAAATGTTAAAGGTGAAATAATAACAGCCCGTTCTAAGTTTAATATAAATAAATATGGTGTTCCGCAAGGCAGTATTCTTGGGCCATTATTATTTCTCCTGTATATAAACGATTTACCTGATGTGACCAACAAAGAATGTATACTATTCGCAGATGATACTACGATTCTATTTAAAGCTGACAACTTGGATAATTTTGAAAATGAAATAAACTGTACATTAATAAATATAGCTAAATGGATGGACAGGAATAACCTGAAAATTAACATAGATAAAACAAATGCAATACCATTTAAAACTCACAAAAGTGAAAAACTGCAGCTTAACATAAAATACGACAACAACAAAATTAAAATAGTAGACTCATCGATGTTCTTAGGTATAACATTAGACGAAAACTGCCACTGGAAAAACCACATTGACTTAGTTTGTAAGAAGGTCAACCGATTTGTATTTGCCCTATACCGCATTAAAAGATGCGCATCCCTGCGTACAGCCCTCAGTGCCTACCATGGGTACGTGGCTTCAGTTTTAAGATATGGCGTCATTATCTGGGGCAACTCAGTGGCAAAGGAAAGAGCATTTAAGGCTCAAAAAAAATGTGTACGAGCACTTTGTAATCTAAGCAGCAGAACGTCATGCAGAACATTCTTTAAAAAACTCTCAATTCTTCCTCTGCCCTGCATCTACATAGCAGAAATCTGCTTATTCGTTATGGATAACAAGGGACATTTCACGACCGTCTCCCAGATCAATCCCCAGGCCAGAAGCAATCGACTGAATAAGCTAGTAATTCCTAAGAGTAACCTGGCACTGTATCGTAATAACGTAATGGGAATGGCAGTCAGAATTTTTAATAAACTGCCATCAACACTGCGAGACATCTCGCCACGAAACAATTTTAAATCTGCCCTGTTACAGTGGCTCTCAGTCAAAATTTTTTATTCGATAGACGAATTTTTATCATGGATGTAATTGGGTATTCGTAAGTTATTTTTGTTTATAGGTTTTTGTGTGTATAGTTTTTTTTTTTTGTTGGAAATGTTAATTTATAAATAATGTATCATTATATTTATAGCAAGTCTGTAAAAATCACCTCTCTAGTTTTTAAGTTATCTTTTTGCATGCCTACGCCACTAAGGTACGAACATTGTTGATACTTTTTACTTGATACTCCATCTTATTGTACATGATGTTTAGCAAAATAAACCATTCATTCATTCATTCATTCATTCATTCTAATATTATAACGCGAAAGTTTATATGTATGGATGTTTGTTACGCTTTCACGCTGCAACGGCTGGACTTATTTGGATAAAATTTGAAATGGAGATAGCTTATACCCTGGATTAACACATAGGTAGGCTACATTTCATCCCGCAAAATTAAAAAGTTCCAGAGGGAATGATATTCAAGATCTACGCGGACGAAGTCGTGGGCAGAAGCTAGTAATTATTACTATTATTATAGAATAGTGACTGATTAGGAAAAGAGCAATTACGTTAAACATAATATAACCCTTCTTGGCAGTCGGCCAATAAATAACTCTTGAGATACAATAATACTGCATTGTCATGGGTTCGCATATGAGGTCCGAACTTCAGTCCACAATTAATGCGAATCGATTCATTTACACTAATGAACTGATGCAAGATTTGATCTAAACAAGCTAACATACATACATCACAAGCTTGTAAAATGACCCATTTTGTTCCATATTGATGGATTTGATTCGACTTTGCGTAATGAGACTAATGAGTATCATAAATATGAGGTAGGTTTAGGTTATGTTAGTTTTTCAGCAGGCCCGAAGGGCCAAACCAACCAGAAATAGGATCTCCGCGACAGCGGAACTCTGTCGAATCTGTTAACCCTTTTCCAGGCCTTGCTAAAATAAGGATACAAGCAAGAAATGGAATAGAGCCTCGAATACGTAACTTCCTCAAGAATACGGATCCATGAAGTCATATTTCAGGAAAGTTCATTTAAATTTGTGTCATAAAATGTAGGTAGTTAAGTTCAATTTTGAGCGACATGAATTTGGTCGATGAAATGTACTATGCCTGAAAAAGGGTTAAATTTGATTTTAAAATGATTAAATCAATCAATGGATTATAGTGGAACAAAAAGTCGAAACAGAATCATTCATGGATTTGTCCAGTGGACTAGTGGAATAGAGGGTAAAATGGGTGTCAACTGTGATGGCTCCGTTGTATAAGGAACCCCATTTGGGTCTCCCCACAGCCGAGGGGTTATGACCTTACTGGGACAAGGTATTAAATGCATGCAGGTACTTGTGATCTATGTGGTGGAACCGTCATTATTTTTCCAAGCGAAGTATATATTTTTTAAACAATAAATCATCAATCAACACGACCCACGGGGAGTTACCAAAATCTTGGAAAAAGAGTGAGGGACAATTTTACAGGTCTAAACTGGTAACACTGCTCAAATGGCTGGACGTCATTGGTCGAGGTTGTGTCAAACGGAATCTTGTAACCTGTAAATTGTAATTTGTAGCTTTATAAAACAGACCCCAGATAGATCGGGATGATAAACGACTGTAGGAGGGAGGTACCAAATAAAACACGCATAAAACTACACAAAAATGTATTTGAATCAAATCTGATGGTCATAATAACTTTAACATTTCGTCGTATACATGGTTTGCCTCGCGGCGACGCTTTCTTCAGAACTTTAAACATTTTATTTTGTCTCGTATACTATCTCAGATATATTGTTTTAGAACACATCAACTTAATTCTAGAATTGAAGTCCGATCTATATCTAATAGTGAGACTAAAATAATATAGGGGTAGCACTGTGCGAGGGATTGAATTTTCAAGGGGTTAAAATAGGGGGATGACGGGAAACTAACATATCGACATTGCTTTGAAAAAACATAGTATCTCATATTTCGTGACGTACGATTTTAAACTTAAACGTCAAGAGAATTGAGTTCAAACTCACACATCTCGAAATATCAGATACGAGTTTTTTCTAAAGTAGTAACGATATATTCCAAGTAATGAAGGTTGGCTATCAGAATGTTTTTTGAGGAATATTTAAGTGATGACTGATGAGGAACACTAACTATGTTATACACATTTACAATATCAAATTCAAAGCCCTTTTCAATTGTATTACTTATTAAGCTGCTTTCACGTAGACTCTCGTGCAGTGCTACCACCTTAATACACTAGAAATATTATCTATTCCGCGTGCAACGGTTGTAAGAACGGATTCCGATAACTTATGGCTAAAATAAAACTTGCGCTAGTAAACATACTAAGCAAAACCTTGGCAAACTTGATTAGCCAGCGCATTCAGTACCATATTCACTTTGAAGTTATTGTTTTTTCTTTTGAAATTCCCGTGTGCCCAACAGCTTCTTGTTGTGAGTGGTCACGACGGAGCAGCCTATGAGACGGTCGATCATCGCTCGCTTCCAGTTGGAACCTTCAGTCTGCCTTTCGGTGTTTTCCGGTTTTTTTTTTAAGGAGCGCTACAAAATCAGTGGAAAATGACCTAGTCCAAAACTAAGCTCCAGGCTTGTACTATGGGTACTAGTAATGATAAATATACTTATACAGGGTGTCCCAGAAACTGACGTCAACCCGCCTAGGGCTGCTAGAACAGCTAAAAGCTATCGATTTAACCCCAACGTATGTTCAGCGATTTTTACTAGTTCCGGAGTTATTAATCATTTTAATCTTAATTTTTGTAATTTTCCCTTATGTCCACGTTACGAGAAATCATTAATTTCATAAGTTTTTCAGTGGTATCTTACATCATTAGAATCATTACGAATCAGCGGAGTTTTAAAGCTAATTGCCCGTTTTTTTTAAATATTATTTTGATGAACATAGATCAATGCATGTAAATTTTAATGTAATTTATAATGTAATTGTTTTATGCAATAAATAAATTAAACTAAATTAAGTAAAATTACACATAAAATTGTTTTTTCCATACAAAGTGAAAAGCAAACCCTGGGACACCAATATATCTGAAACTAGTAAAAATCGCTGAACATACATAGGGCCTAAATGTAAAGCTTTTTAGCTACTCCACTAGCCCTAGGCGGGTTGAAGTCGGTTTCTGGGACACCCTGTATAAAGATTCCGGAACAATTATTCGTGCTCATCACAAATATCTGCCCTTACCGGGATTTAAACCCAGGACCGCTAGCTTCGAAGGCAGGGTCACTACCAACTAAGCTAAGGTGTTATTAAAATTGTACTAACGATGGTGACTATGGTGACATATCAAGTTTGTCAAGATTTTTAACGATTTCGTTCTGATATTCACAACTCCAGAATATAAGCGGATAATAGAGAACTCGTTTAATAATAATGTATCAACCGACATTTAGTTACTACTTCAGAAAAAACTCGTATCTGATATTTCGAGATGTACGAGTTTGAACTCAATACTCTTGTCGTTTAAGTTTAAAATCGAACGGCACGAAATATGAGATACGAGGTTTTTTTCAAAGTAATGACGATTTTTCATCAAATCATGAAAAAAACGGAACTAAGTTACAGATCAAGAAGTTGTAAGTGGGTGATAGTACAGTAAAAACCTTAGTTCAACTTCGAAGGTATATCGTCATTGCTTTGAAAAAACCTCGTAATTCATATTTCGTGACGTACGATTTTAAACTTAAACGTGAAGGGAATTAAGTTCAAAGTCATACATCTCGAAATATCAGATACGAGTTTTTTCTGAAGTAGTAATGATATCGCTTGCTTGCGTGGGTGCGTGTCTCGACCGTACGCGCCGCGAGCCACCACAAGCACTCAACAGGGCGGAACAAGCCGGTAAGGGTGCGGCTCCACTGAGGCGGAGACGAGAGGAGTGGAGCGGAGCTGTGCCAATATTAACCAATAGAAGGCGCATGCGGTAACGTCGAGCGCGCCTTGCGCACGTTAGTTTATATTCTATTGGTTAATATTGGCACAGCTCCGCTCGTCTCCGCCTCAGAGGAGCGCACCCGTCGGGGCTGCGCCGTTGCGTAAGTATCGAGCCACGCGCCCGAGCGGCAATAGGTTACGGAAACTCCTAAAGGAGCATAGATGATCTACTTTTCTATTTATACTTGCATGTCTATCACCCACTAAGGATTATTACACCTTCCTAAATTAGTCATTACGAGGGATGCCGCAATACGTTAGATATGTACAGAGATATCTCCATCTCGTTTCAACGTATTGCTGCGTCCCTCTTGTTAGTGACTACTTTAGGAAGCGGTCTTGAAGTCGGTTAGAGCCGCATGAGAGCTTGTAGCGAATAGGTCAAATATAAAAAAAATGCTAAGTTGAAACATTATTATAAAAACACCGAGTAACTATTAAGTAATATTATAAAGTTCTAATTTATAGAAAGCGCAAAATAATTTGTGGCTTCAATTTGTCTTTTTTGCTAAACCTGGGTAGACGGACACAACCATAAAATAAAAAAATAAAATTGCACACAATTCCGTGAATCCGGTACACATCTGACATATAAAAAATGTTAAGTTCTTATAAAATAATATACATACGTAAAATTAATTATTTCTTACTGAACGGACGATGGACAGGTTTCTTTACGCTATTTTTAACCTAACAAAATAGAGTGATGTTGCCACGGCTCACTTACGCAAAAGGCCACATGTGCTGCCACGCCACACAAGAAGGAATAGAGATGGTGTTATGTGCTTCAGCGCGAAGGTGAGATGGACATAGTCAAATTCAAATAATTACTGTTAAGAGTACACCGAGCGACCAGTGGCGCCCTCATTACTATTATCATGTTTTCTAATAAACAAAAGTATTTTTTTGAAATCGAAGTATGATATTTTGTTGTAAAAATGAATATATACAATACATATATGACATAGTTTCATCTTTAACCTTAAAATATGAAAAATATGGTCACTATTTTCCATTAAGTTATGCCATAACATAACGTTACTACTTTGGAAAAAACTTGGATCTGATATTTCGAGTACGTCACTAAATATGAGATACGAGGTTTTTCCAAAGCAATGACGATGTAGCCTACAAATTGTGTATTCATTTGTACAAAAATACCATAAAAATAAATTAAATAATTTATTAGAAAACAATAATAGTAATGAGGGCGCCACTGGACGCTCGTCGTTCTTTTAACTATAAAATCGTGACATTTCTCAAAAAAATGGTTTACCAGAATTAATAAGTCATAAGTACCCAAATATTAAATAAAAAGGCCGTAAGGGTTTCAAAGATTCAACAAAATTATCAAGGTTCGTGTTTTCACGTTTGTCAGTTACAAGGAAAAATTATCAAGTTAAATATCGTCCCTTTACTTTCTCCACATCGTATCTGATGGAATAGATAGGAAAGTAGTATTTATTCTTTAGGAGTATGAGTGCTTTTCCTATTTAACTACTCGATCAGATACGAGGTTAAGAAAGTAAAATGACAAATCCACAGATACAAACACAGGTGTTATGTTTATTGAGAATCAGATCGCGGAACATTACAGACTAGCATTATGTGGCCTTTTTAAGACAGGAAACGGTCCGACATGTATCAGGCGCGTTAAGACCTGCGTGAGAAAACCATGGTATTGTTTCTTTTGTTCGTGTCAGTAGGGCTAAGACATTTCAATTGTATAAAAAATAATGTGTTGTTTGTCAGTCATAGTCGATTATTATGCCGTTTCTTTATTATGTGTATTTATTAATTAGTAATTAAATTAATTAACAATGTCCAGTTTACAAATTTATACCAGGATCTTTTTTCATGTTCTGAAGAAAAAACATGCTTATAGAAATTTGTCTCGAAAGTATATTACTTTTTTTTCATTATTTACCGAGAAAATAAATAAATTTCTGACAATGGATAAAGAGCTTAAACGCCACATGTTATTTTAATAGTCACAGATATAGCTAGACTAGAAAAAAACAAAACGCGTTTACAAACAAAATTACGTCATTCCGACCCTTTCGGGGCAGTGTTCCAACTTTGTCCAACTGACCAATAATTTCTATTTGAATACCAAATTAACAGGCTCGACCGGAACTCCTATTTCTGAGTTTTTCGGCCCTTCGGGCTAGCTGAGGAACTAAAACAACCTAAACCTACCTCATATTTATGATAATAATTAAGGTAATTAATAGCGCAGTTGGACTATTGCCTTGACAATATTCCGTTATAGTCAAAAACGGGTGTAAAAAACTCTGATAATTTTCAATAAAAAAAACTCAGTTAATGAAAAAAAATATTTTGACCAGACCAGACCTATTGAGACCAGAGATGGGCATTATTCGAATAATTATTCGAATAAAAAATAATTCGTAATATTTTTATTCAACGAATAATTTATTCAAACAAGAATAATCATTCGAGAATTTCATTCGTTATTCGCGAATAATTTGGTTATTCTTACTCGTTATACGTCATTCGAATAAATTTTGTCTATCTCTGATTGAGACACATATAATAAGCATGGTTTTTTTTCAGAACACTTTAAAAAAAAGATTTGTCCTCAATTAAAATAATCTACGTAGAATCGCACCAGGAATTACACTAGAACTTGCATGACTATTTAAGTACGTTAATCTACAAGCGAAGCGGAATATAAATTAAATGTTTCAAATCGAAAGCGCATTGTTTTTTGGCGTAAACGCCATGTTAAGTTGATTTGAACGGTATTACGTGTGCGTAGACATACATATATAAGAAGATATTTTTAAACAGGAATGAGTTAAAACGGACCGGATCCACTCCAAAGTACAAACGCGGCCGGGCGATGCCTGACTAAAAACTAAAATTATTACAGACTTGAAAACACTTGGGCCTTGTAACTTTTTCTACGGATATCCGCACCACTAGTCCAACGCCAACGACAGCTACTACAGACATGGTTGCTAGCGCAAAATAGATCTTATTATCTACGCCATCAAAGGATATATCCGCACCACTGGTTCAACGTCAACGACGGATATTTCCGTCATGGTTGACAGCGCAAAATAGACCTTAGTATCTAAGCCATCGACGGATATATCCGCACCACTAGTTCAACGCCGACGATGGATATTTCCATTACGGTTGCCAGCGCAAAATAGATATTAGTATCTAAGCCATCGACGGATATATCCGCACCACTAGTTCAACGCCAACGACGGATATTTCCGTTACGGTTGCCAGCGCAAAATAGATCGGAGTGTCTATGAGGCAATGTCGACATTAGCTCTTTTTTCAAGCTGTCATCGGCGCGTTAGTGACGACTTTTGTACTTGAGGGATATTTTGTCTAATTTTTTTTTTTAGCGCGTAGTCCAATGCTGCTTCCACCGCTTCCAGAAAACGGATGGAATGCAACGACAGTGCCTTCAAATCGTTCGGTTCTGGGTAGCCACAGCCAAAGATTTTCATTCTTACTCCGGCGAGGGCATCACATTCACACAATAAGTTTCATTGTCACCTCTTCACCACTTTCTACAATCTATGTTGTCATAAACGCCCATCTTTGCTAGAAGATATTCACTCCAGAAATATCTAGTGATCACTCCGATACTGCACCGGAGTCTTCTGTTAAGTTTGCAGCTCCGGTGCGCTCCGTCCACTAGGATCCATTAAGGGCTCAAGTGGACTTTTTGTACATTCAAATCCATTACTGGAGTAGTCACTCTACTCCATTAATGGATTTGAATTTACAAAAAGTCCACTTGAACCCATTCAAGGATCTTTGTGGACTTCATAGAATATTTAGATCCATTGATGCATCCCAACGTATTAAAAAGTGTAAATCACTCCAAATGGATTTAAGTGTACTTACATTAAAGCCCACTCTACTCCTTTCATGGATTTGAATGTACAAAAAGTCCACTTGACCCCAATAATGGATCCTAGTGGACGGAGGGCTCCGGTGTGATTCGCCAGTGTTTGAAAGGCAAGTCCAAAAAGTACAGTCAGACACCTCGGAAGCCGCGTAAAGTACACTCAGCACAAAATATCAGTAGACTTATCCTAATACACTTACATACTATCGTATAATGTTAACCACCACAGACAAACGAAGTGACCGAGTTTTTTTTATAGATTACTAATACTGCCGAAATAATAACTTTAAAATTTTCAGAATTCACTGGGTCAAAAGGTCCAAAATAATACTACACTAAGGCTCAATGTACGTAAATTGTACATAATACGGGTTTAGAAATATCTGGTGCAAATGAAATAAAGTGTTATTAAAAAAAACTACTTAAATCGGGATGGTTTTTAGCTAGATTTCATGAAAATCTGTTGAGGCGTTTAAAATATATCAGTTTTATAGCATTAGGGTTATTTTGGTGGCATACCATGGTTCTAGAATCCATGGAGTCGTTATTTTCCAATTATTATACAGGTCGACACGTAAAAAGAGCTCCGAGTGGCTAGTAGAGGGGATATGTTTGCGCATGTTGTCTACTAACAAACCAATCATAGATAAGAGTGTATTACTGAGAACCAATGGCGTGGCGTGGTTTACGCTCCCCCCGCCGCGCCCACCAATTTGGTCCGTAATTTGCTCACTGCGCAGGTAGGTCGCTCAGGGCTCTTTTTACGTGTGTCGACTTGTAACACATACCATTTTGATTTTGGTCTAGTATTGTCGCATTTTAAAATAAACTACGAGTACTAGTATTTGTTTGTTACGATATCAAACAGGTTTAGCGATTGACGAATGAATACATTTTGAAATATGACAATACTGAAGGCCAAAGTCAAACATGTGTTATAATAATTAGGAAATAGCGACTCCATGGATTCTAGAACCATGGTATGCCACCAAAAGTCCCAATTATGACTTATTTCATTCGCAATAGATTATTCCATTGACCATTTTCGTATTATTGTGAGCCTTAGGAGAATTTGCAATAAGCGCCAATTATAAATAAGATACATTTCAATTTCGGTTCCGGTATGCCTTGTTTAGTTTTCATACAAACTTGGTGGTGTTTTATTATATTCGAAAATCTAATTAAAGACCAAAATCAGACAGTTCCCATCTTGATTATTTCGTTATTTTAACATTATTCCATAAAAATACGAATGACAACTCGTGTAACCAGTAATATTAGGGTAAGTTTTATTGATAAAAATACCTACACTTAAACCAAAACGCAGTAATCACAGCGAATGTGCGCCCGTTGAGGCTAGGATTTGTCTTATTAGATTTGCGAGAATAGTGGTTGGATAGTTTAATGTCATGTCGCCCTTATCGCGGTGGATAAAGCATCCGTCTCTCTCGCACTTACTGGTCAGAAAGGGACAGATGTTTTATCCACATCGATAAACATGACCTCGTAAGGCCCACTAAAAACAGGGAGTTTCTTGTGCGTGCGACTTTGAATCTACCGTCAAGGCAATAAAGTTTAATTACGTTTGTTCGATAATGCCATTTTCAGTTTATGAAGATAGGAAAATAAATCCTATTGCAATGGCATCACAGTTCAAATTAAATTGCCTTGATTATGTACATTTTATTGCACACGAGATGATAGTTTCAGGTCTCAGGTTGAAATATTTATATGAAATGATGAAAGAAACCTAAAGATTATTTTTAAATCCCTATTCAATGACACCCCACTTGTCATACTCGGTCAACTTTTTTTTTAATTTGCACAATATGGCCCCTCAAAATTCCTAATAACGTTTGTCCTAACGCATCGTTTGTCCGAATTATCACTTGTCCTAAAAAAAATCAGCTGAATATGATAACTTTTTAACTTCTCCAAAATACCTGCGGTTAGGTTAGGTTAGGGTTGTATAAACAACACTAATATGTTTTAAAATTTAGCCGAAAATGGCTTTAGGATAAATGAAAATTCGGACAAACGATGCATTAGGACAAATGACTATTAGGGATTCCATAGGGGAACCTATGGCGTCTGGTTGCCGCCATATTGAATTTTGATTAATGTCATACCTTCAGTGACACTCACCAGATTAAGACAAATCGATTGACATAAGAATCATCAAAATCGGACAACGGGTTTACTTTTTTATACTGACACTAAGAAACAAACATACATATATAGACTGTGAAACACATTACCCTCCTCCTTCGGTAGTAGGGTAATAAAAATAGGGATAAGTTAACCTCGTAAGGCCGTGTAATAATCAAGGCAAGGCAATTTGAACTGTGTTGCAACGGGAACAAGGTTTATTTTCCTATCTACATAAACTGAAAATGGCATGATCGAACAAACGTAATGGAACTTTATTGCCTTGACTGTAGATTCAAATACGCAATACAAAAAACTCCCTGTTTGGGGTTATTCCCACCTGTTACCACTAAAGTACTCGGTGGTAACAAGCGGGAATATTTTTCCCATTTGTTACCACTAAAATATTTGGTGATAACTACCACCAATTAGTTTAGTGGTAACAGCTGGGAATTATTATTCCCAGTAGTTACCAGTGTTAACAGGTGGGAAAAAAAATCCCAGCTGTTACCAGTGGTAACAAATTGGTGGTAACAGGTGGGAAAAACTCCCTGTTTGTAGTATGGTGGGGCTTACGAGGTTAATATCATGTCGCCTTTATCGCGGTGGATAAAGCATCCGTCTCTATCACTTACTGGTCAGAAAGTGACATGGCAAAGGCACGAGAGCATCCAGGCCACCTGATGGTAAGTGGGATCTGAGACCCATAGACATTTGAAACCTCAAGACTACAATCTCAAAACTGCAATCCTTAGACTTCAAATGCTGTTGAAAGTTGGATTTTTCTGCGCTTTTTCTTCCTGTAGCTGCACATCGTGCGGAAAGTTGGATTATCCGCACGTTTTTTACGATTGATTGATTTGATTTTTTAACTAAGAATTACAGTGTTCCCAGCTTCTTAATAGCTTTCGGCTGGCTATCGCTATCACGCTTGCACTCGCAACTGACAGTATATTTGTCACTCGTGTGTCATAGCAAAACGAAGATGGCCGATCGCTATTAGGAAAATGGTTGCACTAGTATAATTTCCTCATAATTACTGTTTTAATTTAGTTTTATTGATTTTTTTTTCGCAAATGTATCAAAACGACGTTAGGTACACGGACTGATGTGCAAGTTGCGGAAAGTTTCCAAAAAGTTGGAAAAGTCCTAAGAAATTTAAGGAAACTTTCACTAGAAATATAGGAAGTTTAAATTTTAGAAACGGAAAGTTTCATCCCCGTACAAAATTGTGAGAAGTTTCCGAAATTTTCCTACATGAAATATTCCGTTATTTTGGAAAGGTTTCTTTGGCACAACAGTAGATACACGTGCAGAGCTGTAATTTTTACTCGTTTGCTGCTCGGGCAACGACACTTCGGGAATCGTGTATAACGACTAAACATCGGTATCAACGTTCAACTTTAATGGCACCCGGTAAGGGGAGCAAAAAAAGAAATACATTCGAATATTTAATGAATAATAACTTTTATTTCCTGTGTTAATTTTTAAAATTATTATGCTGCAGCTAATTGTACCTATATTTATACTGTACTTTTACTTAAAGTTTATATTCTAAATAATGTTATAGAACCTTAATACTCATTTTGAATTCAAAAAATAAATTATACCGAATAAGTAACACATATCAATTTCATTGTCACACCAAATAAATATTAGTCAGTGTGGAAACGTCATTGTAGTTAAAATGGATATATTATAACAGACGTCAAAGGTTGACAGCAAAATCCATGAAACCAATTTTAGTAATTTATTCAAAACCTTAATTCATTTTTAGCGTCTTTCTTTTTGTTTATAAAAAATAAAGATTCAAAATACTAGATGTATTTGTTTGTATTTATTTTTCTGCAAACCGTACTCTGCCATGAAAGTTTAACGTTGATACCGATGTTTAATAATGACATACTCTCCGTACTTGCATCAAAATGCACTATTCTGAAACAATACGAGAAAATGATGCGATTCGATGATAACCCTTTTAATATGTACCCAATATACATATCAAAATATGTTCTCATACGTTCATTTTACTCCTAGGTAGAAAACGTGGCCCATGTCTTCGATTCTCAAAAGAAAAACCTATCATTAACGAGAACGTTTGAAAAAAACTTTCCGTTCATATGAAAACTAAGCCAAGGCATTGCAATTATCATTCCACTCAACCTCTTTTAAGACAAGTACAGTAATGAGGTACACAAACAGTTAAGTACTGGATTGCTTCCAAAAAAAACTTCCTACAAAAATAAAATAAAAAAATAAATACTGGGTACAGTCCAATAATATGCAATAATACGCACGGAACAAAATTTAGGTAATTACATGTCCCTCCAAAAATACCGTCGCTACAAATATGTGTTTTTTTTAAGTATTTTAAGATATAGTATACAATGTCCTAATCTACGGCATAGACTGTAGCCATGGTTTAACTACAGTATAGTACGAAAATGGCAATTCAGTGGAAGCTGCACAAGTGAACAACGCTCTTCGTCTGAAAAAAGAAAAAGTATACTGAGCGGGAGCCCTTTGTTTCCCATAATTTTATTGGTCATAATGTAATTGTTGACATAATTTTTCATAGTCATAATTTTTTTATATCGCTGAAACTGTAAGGTCTTTTCACACTTACTTGTCTTATATAGTAAACAACTTTCTAACCTCAAAATGAACCTTTTTAGGCTAAAACCGCTATTTTAAATAAAATAAAGCAATCACAGACAATACATTGGCCAAATTATGTCCAAAATGTTTATTCAGTTTACTTTATTTACGACAAAAGAGCTGTTTTAGCCAAAAAAGGTTCATTTTGAGGTTAGAAAGTTGTTTACTATATAAGACAAGTAAGAATGAACAGACCTTAAACTTTTCGGAAGTTCTGAAATATCTAACGTGTAGACAAGGCTAGGTTAGGTTAGGTTTGATTTATAAAAATCCTGAAAAAGTAACAGTTTCTTTAAAAAAACACGTAATGACTTGCGATGATTATGACCTAAAGCACATTATGGCTAAAAAAAAATTATGTCAGTCAATATAGACCCATACTGAGCACATATTTTCATAGTTTGGAGATATACAGGTGTAACATTTAAATCGGTCAGTATAACACTATATCTATTTAGATATCGATTGTGTAGCTCTTAAGCAGTAAGCAATACATTTTATTAATTTTAGACATCATGTTTCACAGTAACATTTACTACTATGAAACATGATGTCTAAAATTAATAAAATGTATTGCTTACTGCTTAAGAGCTACACAATCGATATCTATATAGATATAGTGTTATGTAATTTTATTTTTCAAAACGTCCGGGCTCGATTCCCGAGCTGAGTACAAGTTTTTTTTAAATGTATGAATGCAGTTTTCCTTATACTAAAACTATAATACGGGACTTAATCGCGTAATAAAATAAACATTTACCCCGACATTTCGACTGTTACAACAGCCGTGGTCACGAGAAGATTACGACTGTTGTAACACAGTCGATACGTCGAGGTAAATGTTTATTTTATTACGCGATTAAGCGGGTTATTCCCACCTGTTACCACCAATTTTTTACCACTGGTAACAGCCAGCTAATAATTCCCAGCTGGTAATTCCCAGCTGTTACCACTAAACTAATTGGTGGTAATTATAACCAAATATTGTAGTGGTAACAAATGGGAAAAATATTCCCACTTGTTACCACCGAGTACATTAGTGGTAACAGGTGGGAAAAAAATTCCCAGCTGTTACCAGTGGTAACAAATTCGTGGTAACAGGTGGGAATAACCCGATTAAGTCCCGTTTTATAGTTTTTGTATGTGTGAAAATCGTGTTAGTTTAAGGCAGTTTTCCTTGTTACTAAAATCGATAATATGGTTCCTAAGAGCAGATCTTCGTAGGTCTTATGTCTGATCGATTTAAATGTTACACGCTGTGTATATTGCTTATACAGTACGGTCACGCACTGTAATTTATCAACCACTATAGAACCTTGTCGCATTAAACCGAGAATTAGTTCCTATGTAATTTCTATCTCATCACTTGGCGCTGTCATTGTGACAAGGTTCTATGGTGGATCAACATTTAAAGTTCTTGATAGTACTTTACACATTACACAATGAACTTTTCTGAACATTGATAATGTTAATAGCGGTAAAACAATGCTGCCTTTATTATTCCTTCACAAGCAATAAAAAGGTTACGTAGCAAAACTTCTAAAATCAAATGTTATAAGTTTATACACATACGTCTAGAATGACGTTCGAAATACATACAACACGATTGGTACAAAATTAATATGATTAATTGACATAAACTTTGTACACATATATATAATCATACACCGGATTGACAGGGGCAAAAATGTACCCGTGCTAGTGATTCATTAAATATCGACTAAGTTTATCGACAACTTTTTTCGTGACATATGGATCTTGCATTTCTTGCAAAAGTAAGTCGTACCTATAACTTCTATATCTGAATGATCAGCTTTCCATGAAGATTAACGATTTTTTTTCTTTCGACGCATTTTTAACCGATTTAAAAAACAAGAAGGTTCTCAATTCGTCGAATGCTATAGAATATTGTTGTACTGAATTAATTTGTTGTTCAATGTAATTTCAATAGTTGTCAAAAGTGACTCGAGTCCAGAGTCAATGTCAGATACCAGTTGTTTATAGTTGCGATAAGTATAAATAAAAGAGGTTTGCACATAATTAAAAGGTATCCAAACTTGGCCATTATAGGTAAAAAACTTAAGTAAAGCTCCTCTTGCATGTAGTTGTGTCCAAAACTTATATGGAATTTACGTCAAATTTCAAATATAGAATGTCGAACGGTCTATACAGATGTGTTACTACTACATGCAAGAGGAGCTTTACTTAAGTTTTTTACCTATACTTATGATAATGATGATAAGAAATTGCTTTTTATCGATGTCGATAAACTTAGTCGACATTTAATGAATCACTAGCACTGGTACAGTCAACAGCATTTAAATAAGTGATCATTTATGTACCTTGTCGCTTTCAATCGTTTCACAATTTTGTATGACATTTCAAACACGACGTTAAAGTGACAAGGTACATAAATAATCACTTATTTATGCTGTTGACTGTACATTTTTGCCCCCGTCAATCCGGTGTATGTATATAATGTAGAAAGCTTGAATGAATAGTGTTGTTAATGTATAACATTCGCAACACAAATATGTTTATGAATTTTAGTTAAATTTCTATTTCTATATCAAATTTAAGAGAGTTGACAGAGCTCCTATTTCTAAGAGTTTTGGCCCTTCGGGCCGGCTGAAGAACTAACATAACCTAAACCTACCTCATATTTAAATATCACACTATTTTTTTCTGAATTAAGTTCCTTATATAATTTGACTTTATGTATTTTGAACGTTAAACATAGTGAGCAGTAAAGATTATAAACGTTATGAATTTAAATCGTACAAATTTTAAACTTATGAAATAAGATATTATTAATTGCGTACGTTATGCAATTTGACTTTATATATTTTGATCATATGAAAATCGAACTTATAAAATTTTGCTTTTAGATGTTTTGCTACGTAACCAATAAATGTAGGGTTAGGATTTTGGTGGCATATCGTGGTTCTAGAATCCATGGAGTCGCTATTTCCTAATTATTATAAACATGACACTTTGATTTTGGCGTTCAGTATTGTCATATTTCAAATTAAACTAAATACAGTTTTGGTTCGGTTTATTACCTACGGATTCCTCCGTACTAAAATTAATTTAAACTAATTTATCGATTTAACGAATGAATGAATTTTGAAATATGAAACTCACTCCATGCATTCTAGAACTATGGTATGCCACCAAAAGTCCCAAAGTTAATAATAACTTACCCAGTCTACGGCGACAGGTCCTGATGCATAGGATCGTACCCCATAGACCCGTCGTACCCCGGCTGGGGCTGGTCGTACCCCGGCGCCGGCAGGGAGTACCCCATCGAGTCCTGGGTGGGGGCCGGGGACATCATGGGGGTGGCGGTGCCGGAGGCAGCTCCCATAGAGTACGGGGAGGCGCCTGCAGCTGGGGAATGGTCCTCATGTAGCCTCACTCCGCATTAAGTAAACAGATGCCAAGGGACAATTGGGTGTGGATGCTTAGATATTGTTTCGTTGGTAGGTCCGCATTAAGTAAACAGATGCCAAGGGACAATTGGGTGTGGATGCTTAGATATTGTTTCGTTGGTAGGTCCGCATTAAATAAACAGATGCCAAGGGACAATTGGGTGTGGATGCTTAGATATTGTTTCGTTGGTAGGTCCGCATTAAATAAACAGATGCAAAGGGACAATTGGGTGTGGATGCTTAGATATTGTTTCGTTGGTAGGTCCGCATTAAGTAAACAGATGCCAAGGGACAATTGGATGTGGATGCTTAGATAGTTTCGTTGGTAGGTCCGCATTAAGTAAACAGATGCCAAGGGACAATTGGGTGTGGATGCTTAGATATTGTTTTGTTGGTAGGTAATAAGCTTCCTAAGTAAATAAAATAAGTTTCTGTCAAAAATTGCATTTTTGGGACAAGCTTTTGTTGCCGGCTGTACTTTTTTTGCACAGTCGTTATCTACAGATATAGTGAAATATCCTTTCACATCGTATTTTCTCGGAAATGTTCGTATTTGTCATGCTACTTCAGTCTGACTCAGTACCCATCAAGACAACGTGGAGGAACGTCGCATCGCGAGAGTGATAATCGATATAGAGTGGTTAATACCAGAGTATTTTTTTGTCAATTTAGATTAAATTTGTTTTCAGTTCTTTTTAATAATCATCCCGAAAGCATTAAGACCTAAGGAAACGTTTAGATCGACAAGCCTATGAAATTATTATCAACATTTATTTATATTTCTTCTTGTTTACCTACACCTGATTTCTATATATTTGATCGTGGTGGTTTTAACATCTCGGTGTGATATACTTCAAACTCGTGGTTTGAAATTTGACACTGATAACTAAAGTACTCTATTTATTTATTACAAACATGTCACTTAATAATTCAATAATTCATAGACACGTCGGCATCATTCGGAAGTAGACGTGAGTTCCGAGTTTCCACGATGTGAAAGAATTATTCACTAGATCTGTACTTATCAAGACGATTCTAACGAGCCCTAACACGACGGGTTTGTCATGTGTAATGTAGGAGATCTTATGGCCACCCTGAGTCTCCATCATCAGACCTTCTGCCCTGTTAAGACAAATGGCGGTATCTCTGACAAAACTCCTGTAGCAAGTGCAACCTTATTTCTAACAGGAGAGGGCTGTATCTGCTTTGGCTATTGAGTTTGAGATATCGCGTTTTGGCTTATGAGGGCAGCCTTCTCGATGGTGCTATATTATTGTATTGTCATCAGAACTATAGGTGTATGTAAATTTTCAGCATCATCGGAAACCGGGAAGTGGGTCAAATTTAACTTGCAAGATTTGACCCGTACATACATTCATAGCCAGTTAAATACAAGCTTGTAAAAAGAAAGATTTTCAGAAAAAATAATGACATGGTTGCCATTGACAGCTGTCATAAAACTCAAACAAACATAACCTTAACGTGTGATTAGTGCATCTTGCTAAAAAACACATTTTAGGTTCCCTCCATGGTCTTCGTTAGTGCTCATGATAAAACCAAATTGAATACCAAGAGATTAAAACAGAAGTCCAGAAATTCCTGTATCAGTTCCAAGTTTTCGTAGCAGCTATCAGGGTCCAGTCCGGGGGGTTATTCCCACCTGTTACCACCAATTTGTTACCACTGGATAGATTATCACCAGTGATCGGAATAGGTAGAGCTAATTTGCCTAAACTTGACGCATATTCATTCATGCGTGAGAGAGATGGGAATACATTATTGAATGAACATGCATCAAGTTTAGGCAAATTAGCTCACCTATTTCCGATCACTGATTATCACTCTCGCGATGCGACGTTCCGCCACGTTGTCTTGATGGGTACTGAGTCAGACTGAAGTAGCATGACAAATACGAACAATTCCGAGAAAATACGATGTGAAAGGATATTTCACTACATCTGAACTAATATTGTGTTTTCTAATAAAGAATTTCCTTGACATGTAACCTTTTGTCCAAAATGTGTCACTCACACGCCAAAAACGTTTGCAACTTAAAAGGATTGTGAAGCTAAAAATCTCTATACAAATTGCGAAACCGTTTCTCTCCCCTTAAACCTCGTCCGATTAGTACGATTTTTGAATATTTTGTAGATATCATGAAAAACTTTGTCTACGTTTTCTTTTCCAAGAAAATATTTCTTAGAACGAAACAATTTTAAAAAACATAAAACAGAAACGTACAGACCTAGGTCTTTATAATAACTACAACATATTCAAAAATCGTGAAAGTCGGACTTGATTTAGGGGGTGAGAAACGTTTTCGCCCGGAGCTAGTATTGTATGGATTTTTTTTGACAGCTACACGATTTTAGCGGCGCTTCACAATCCTCTTAACTCTTAATTTTGTATTCGACGTAAGGCTTTCAAAAACCTGACGGATTCTGAAAATTGCTTTTCTAACTTATGAAATTTCGGTCAAATCAGGTGAGAGCGAAAATTCCGCTCATGTTCACCTTGTCCATATTCACATTTCATCCACATTCTCATCTCGGCCACATTTCCAACTCGTCCACATACCAAACCCAAATTGTCCACTGCCTATCTCGTCCACATTCCCAACTCGTCCTCATTCGTGACTCGTCCGCTACTTAGGACTGTAACTTAGGACTATAGGGATGTTCGATATCAATTCGATCACTCAGATGTTCACTAGTTGTTTGGAATGTGAACAAAATGGGAAAATGGACGAGATAAGAATGTGGATGAGATGGTAATGTGGACAAGATGGATATGTCGATGAGATGGGAATGTGAACGAAATGGGTATGTGGATGAGATGGGAATGCGGACGAAATAAAAATGTGGACGAGATAAGAATGTGGACGAGATAGGAATGTGGATGAGATGGGTATGTGGACGAGATCGGAATGTGAACGAGATGGGAATGTGGACGAGATGGGAATGTGGACGAGATGGGAATGTGGACGAGATGGGAATGTGGACGAGATGGGAATGTGACCGAAATGGGAATGTGAACGAAATGGGTATGTGGATGAGATGGGAATGCCAGTAAACGACCAAATAACAAGTTTAAATTTGACACATAAGCAACTAATTTACAGCTAACAAAAATAAGCTATGTGGAGGAATTATTTGATATACTTTATATTACTGGTTAATAAGGTTGCAATTGCTACATTGGTTGTGGGTGGGAAAATGCCTTTTAGCTTTGCAGGGCTGATCTGGATGCATGGATGGATGGATACATGCATTTCTAACATGAAAATCAGGTCACACGAAACAGTGTTCAGGGAAAATTGGACCTTGTTTATGGATGGATGGATGGACGGGTGGATGGATGGATAGATTGATGGATGGTTGGATGGATGGACAGGTGGATGGATGGGTGGATGCCTGGATGGACGGGTAATTAATGTATAGTTTACTGTAATTCGACGCCGCCCTGGGAGAGAGGCGAGACGTGCCGGCGCCTATCCAGGGCAGGTCTGTGTAAATCAACCGACACATGGAGAAATCAATCGTTATTACTATACAAATTATACACGCCGATATCTTAAGGTCAGTGCCTCTATTCAACACTTTAAAAACCAAATCGTTTTTGACCTGAGGGCCATGCCAAGATGCATTACGCTAACTAGCGTTTCTATTCGTTTCGTTTTTAAAACAATCGCGTCACTGGCAGCTGACGTGATAAGAAAAGTCACGTGATCTATCAGTGACGCGATTGGTTTAAAAACGAAACGAATAGAAACGCTAGTTAGCGCAATGCATCTTGCTGGGCCCTCTGTTATCGTATTGTCAACGTTTTGACAGCTCTTATTTTCTTGACAGTAATGGCGGCCGAGTTGAAAACGATTTGAATTTTACCGCACTGAATAGAGGCCCAGTTTGGAAGCACGTCAAGATGAAATGCGTTTCTCTCCTTTACATAGTCCATTTTTTTAATGTCTGAACGGTTTTTTTCCAAGAAAATATTTCTTAGAAAGTGCAAATTACATAAAAGAAAAACCAACTTGCAAACCTGGTTTTTTCATAACTACACAAGAGTGCGATTGGTTAGTTTAGTGCGTGCGCGGAATAAGCAATGAGTGAATATGTTGAGTGCACCGAATATCTACAGAAAATATGTTTATAATTAGACTGACGAAAATCATTATTTTCAAATACAATAAAACAAAGCTTCCCGCCGTCTGTACGCTTATATTATTAGATCTTTCAAACTACACGACTGATTTTAATGCAGTTTTTATACAGGTGTCCCTAAAACCAAACGTTAAAATGAAACGGGGTGATAGAAGCAGCTCATAGGCTATCGATTTAACCCCTATGTATGTTCAGCGATTTTTGCTAGTTTCGGAGATATTGATCATTTTAATCTGAATTTTTGTAATTTTTCCTTATGTCCATGTCTCGAAAAATCATTAATTTCATGTTTTATTTTAAAAGTTTTTCAGTGGTTTCTTACATAATTAGATAGATAGATAAAGCGTTTATTCGATGCTTCAATCACACACATACAATTGTCTTAATTAGTGGAAAAAACAATATCAAACTAACTTACAAACTAAGTACAATCTCAATCGCATGTGTGCATTAGAATCATTAAGAATCAGCGAAGTTTTTAAACCTATTTGCCCGTTTTTTTCCAGTATTTTTTTTGAGTAATCACATAAAGTTTGTTTCTCCATACTAGGTGTCTCAGTGTTTGCTTTTCACTTTGTATGGAAAAATATCTCCGAAACTAGCAAAAATCGCTGAACATACATAGGGGTTAAATCGATAGCTTATGAGCTGCTGTATCATCCCTTTTCATTTTAACGTTGGTTTTAGCGACACCCTGTAGATAGTGATTCAAGAGGAAGGTTTTTATGTACAATTAATTCTGGATTATCCTCGTAAGGCCCAGTGTGCAATAGAATGTGCATAATCAAGGCAATATAATTTGAACTGTGTTGCAATGTGAATAAGGTTTATTTTCCTATGTTCATAAACTGAAAATGTCATTTTCGAACAAACGTAATTGAACTTTATTGCGTTGATGGTAGATTCAAAGTCCCACTCACAAAAAACTCCCTGTTTGTAGTATGGTGGGCCTTACGAGGTTATGTTACAGAAAACTCACATAGATTGAAGCGAAGCGAGGGCGGATCGCTAGTATTTATAAAACATTTACTTTGTATTTAATTGCTTTTAGCAATTAAAAAAAATCGAATTAGAAATCAAAGCATACTGTAGAGTGGTAATAAATAATACGAGTGTGTTGAGTACAACATTTACATGTATGGATAAGTACCTTTATATTGAGTGCGATTTTTTGTGCGAAACGTGCAATAAGTCTTTGTGCTTTCAGTACGACAATAAGTGCACGAATCATTACATGTATATTAAGTGTAGGGATTGTTTGTAAATTTGGGGGCGATTATGAGTGCGACATTTACAATACGTGCACGGACCTGTTATCTTATTGTCAACGTTCTGGTAGCTCTTATTTACTTGACAGTAATGGCGGCCGAGTTAAAAACAATAACGTAAAATATGAAAGACAATCTGGTTTTTACCGCCTTGAATAGTGGCCCTGTAAGTGTTAAGTGCGGCGAGTGATTGTGCAATGAGTGCGACATTTACAATAAGTGCACGGATCAGTACGTGTATGTTAAGTGCGAAGTGTTTTGTTCGATAAGTGCGACATTTAAAATAAGTGCGCGAATCTGTACGTGTTAAGTGCGGGGGCGGGGCCCTTACCGGCTGCCTTCTTGGCGGCGTAGAGGTTCGCCTCCTCCTGGGCCTTGCCGATGTTCTTCTTGTAGCGGATACGTTTGTTGCCGAACCAGTTGGAAACCTGTAAGAAGGCAATAATATATTTTGATTGACACTCGAATGGCGACTTGTTCTATAGATGTTTAATTAAAAAAAAACGGTCAGAGGACTTCAGGCTAATAAATAAAAAAACTTCAGGGGACAACCTCACACAAAATGACCTAGTCCCAAACTAAGCTACGATTGTAATATCGATACCTTAGTGCACAATCGTACTAAATGATTTTTTTTGCCAGTAAAGTTACGAACTTATTATTTGTGCACAAACATACTAATTACAATAACTTTTCAAATGTAATTAGTACTTTTGTGAACTAAGGTAACGATATATGGGTACGATAATAGTAGTTTATGCAACAGTTGTATAAGAGAGGTCAAAAAAGACGAGTGGTGAGAGGTAAAGCAAGACGCCACGAGTATTTTTTGACTTAGTTATACACCGTTGCATACAATACTTTTTCTACGACTAGGTTTCAAATAGAATGCAAAATTAAATTAACAAAATTTTATTAATATACCTAGGTTAGAATACGAACGAACGAAGCACAGAACAACAAACGAGCGAGAAACATTCGAAAACAATAAAATACGTGTCTATGGTTAACTTTGTTTTTAAATTGATGTGCACTTGCCAGGATTCATATTTTAAAAAAAAGTTGCACAATCGATTTAACTTGTGAAATAGGGACTAAAAAACACCTAATGATTTGAGAAATGAATTATTTTACCTGATTGGTCGATTTTAATACAGCTGCGTTCTGGTTGGTTGATACCAAATAAAATGTTTTTTTTTAAAGAGTTAAATTAGTAAAAGAGTTTACATACCAAAAAGAACCTAACGTTCCGATTGACAGTCAATGTGTATTGTGATTGGTGGTTTAATTTGGTGAAGTATTTTGATTGGTCAAATTAACCTAGGTGTAAGCTTTGGCAGCTAGGCATATCGTTTTGGCTCAAAAAAGCACAAGTGCTGTTAAGGGGGATAGACTAGATAGACTTTTCTACGGAAAGTTCTGCGGACATATTATCTATATTCTTATATTAGTGTTCGTGACTATATAAATGACAAATAAAAGTACAGGAGTAGGAAAAGTTAGTTTTATAGAGAAATGCGTATTTTAATAAGTAAGTACAATATAATATTTCCATACGAACGTTTCACGCTGTTTCTTGCGTAAAAAATAATAATATATGTATTCATAAACGAACTATTAACCTATTTAGTTAAATTATTTGTTGTCACTTTCAAATTCAAATTCAAATGCAAATGTCACAATGACAAAGCATATTTAAAGTATATTTAAACTATTGTGCGTTTATGAATGAGGGTTAAGGTTTATTATTGTCTTTTTTAGTTCGTGATGTAATTTTACTATTTTAATTATATTTACCGCCTGTTTCAAAATCAAAGTAAAGTAAAGCATATTTGACAGATAAATTTAGCCCTTTCTCTTTCTGACACTTGAAAATAGACAGGAGAGAGCCAACTTTAAGTGGCAGATAAATGTACTGGTCGATTGTGAAACAGGCCCTTAGGATGTTAAATTATTTTGTCAATAAAAAGTCCAACTTACTTGGTACTAAGTATATACAGAAGATTTTCCATAGGTCAGTTTATGCGGTAATGTCACACTTGCGCGCCAGCTCCTCCTTAGCCTCCTCGCTCGGGTACGAGTAGAAATACTCTTTCAGTTCCTAGGAGGCTTGCTTGGTTGCGTCGTTATTTGTTACCTGGGACACGGTGATGCCGCACTTGCGCGCCAGCTCCTCCTTGGCCTCCTCGCTCGGGTACGAGTAGAAATACTCGTTCAGTTCCTAGGAGGCTTGATTGGTTGCGTCGTTATTTGTTACCTGGGACACGGTGATGCCGCACTTGCGCGCCAGCTCCTCCTTGGCCTCCTCGCTCGGGTACGGGTTGGACAGGTGCGAGTAGAAATACTCGTTCAGTATCTCGGAGGCTTGCTTGCTGAAATTGCGGCGCTTGCGGCGGGCGTCCAGGAAACTGGAGATGAAATGTAAGTATTATCACATGATTCAAATAATTTAAATTGCAGAAGAATATTATCTAGCCGCGATTAGAAAGGGATTAGAGGTGACAGTTTTACCATACACTTACGTCAAAGTGCATATGAATTGACAGCTATTCTGATCCCAAACTAATCGCGGTTTCATAATAGCCTATGGCGCCTCACTAAGAACAGCGCGCATCACTAGCGTCGCTCTGTCAACGGAAAAACATAGCTGTCTAAGCAGATACATTTTCATATCGCGACCGTATAAATCGAAGTGTAATTTTAATTGAATCTTCTTATTCGGAGTAAAACTTTATATCTATTCAAGTGTTGCATATTATTTATAAACATAGCGTTCGTACATTCTCGCTATAAGCCTAGAGACGCCCAAGAAAAAAACGCGAGATCAGCTTAACACCGAGTGTGCAATGTATAAGCCATAACGTTTTTATGTCCAAACTTTGAGTACTGTAAAATGGGATTAGATGATTAATTTAAAAAATAAATCTTCTTGAACTCCCGCATTTAAAAGTTATTTAGTACATTGTTGCAGAGGATAGAAAGTACGCGATTTTTGGACGAGTCATATAGAGGGCCGAAACGTAGTTGAGGCCCTCTAGTGTACGAGTCCATAAATTGCACGTTCTACCGAGGCAGACATAGTGCTTTTCACAACTACTGAGAGGAAATAAAATAAAAACTCACATTCAAAACTCAAATTTTAATTCATGTTAATGTGACATCACCGCCAATTTTAACATAGACATTTTTTTTTTAAATCTGGACCCCTATTCTCGATGCACTCGAGTTTTTTTTTTAAATAAACTAACGTGCGAGATGAAGATGTCAACTCCATATAAAATTGTATTTGTTTCCCCATATCTCCCACGTAATTTCATCTCCAGTGGTTCGAGATAAGGGGCCAAGTTTGAATTACATTTAAAAAAAAAGCAGTGACATAGTTTTTAGTCTGTGTATCTTTTAGCAAAAATACACCTAATATTTTACGACACAATTGGTGTGTTTTGATTGGTCGATTTAAATTTTTCATTTTAAGGAACTATGACACAAATAAAATGTGATTGATTTTCATTAGTTCTTAAAGTTGGACAACAATTATCTCGACCAATCAGCAAACACGCCGACAAAAACATTCTTGGTCTGTCCTTATAAGTGACGTTTAGTGACCCCAAACAAGACCATCTTGGCCATATTTCCGAGCAGTGTTGCGAAAAATAAGTTATTAAAATATTGTATTGGCGGCGACTACTCATTTGGAGTAACTTAAAGCAGCTAGAGGCTAGATGCAGACTACGGTAGACGGCTTAGTTTGCATTCGACCAAACTGGAATAAGGTCTAATACCTAGATTAAACGCCGAATTTGTATAGACTAATCTCGGAGTAAGTCTTATTCCAGTTTGGTGAAATGCAGCCTTAGTAGGAAAAAATAATTACGCAGCTTAAAATCTCATTTCTCAAAATGATGCTACTTTGATTCCTTTGTTCTACGTCTGCCTAAAACGCATTATGCCCTGTTGCTGCATAAACCTAAAACGCGTTTAGAATAAAACGCGAAGTTCCTAATTATCACTATGCTTAAATCTCTGTTGTACTAAAACGCATTATGACTAACTCTGTTTGGGCTAAAACGCATTAGGACTAAAACGCGTTTTGACTCAATCGAGTTTAAGACTGAAACGCGTTTTGACTAAATCACGTTAACGATTATAGAAATATTAGAATATATATTTTCAATTTTCACCATATAAGCCTTCTGAAGCAAAATCCATCAAAATGTAATAATTGCATTATATTATCTTATCTTATCTTACAGACGGGCCCTTTCGTATACACTTCGACCCTTTAGGATCTTTTGTGCAATTACCCTCTTACACACTCAGCTGTTCAAATGTGCAGGTTTCCTCACGATGTTCTTCTTTCACCGTAAGAGCATCGGGTAATGCATTTAAGTTAGAAAATCTCATTGGTGCATGGTGACCGAATAATTGCATTACTGAAGTTTAGGCAAAACGCGACTTAGTCAAATAGCGGAGTAGGTACATTACCGAAATAGACATTATACTCAATAGATCTACAGCGAAATAGACCAATTAACCATGTAGCCTAAATGCTACCAAAGAATGAAGTTTAGGCAAAATGCGACAAAGGCATACGAGGGGTGCCTTTTAAGTTCTGTCGTTTGAAAAAACTAAAGACAATTTAAGTGTTAAATGGTATTTATTGTTTTTCAAAGTAATCACCGTGATATGTAATACACTTTTTCATTCGATCGAACCAGTTTTCGAAACACTTATTCCATTCCGAATTCGGGGTCTCTAAAATGGCCGTTTTGTATGCCTCAACCGCTTCTTCAGGCGTCCGGTACCGTTGACCACGAAGTCGTTGCTTGATTTTTGGAAAAGTGAAGAAGTCATTAGGGCTTAAGTCTGGACTGTACGGCGGGTGATCCAAATTTTCGACGTTTTGTTCTTTTAAAAACGCAATTGTCTGCCGGGCGGTGTGCGAGCTAGCATTATCGTGGTGCAGTACTATACGACGTCTTGGGTTATTTTTTCGGAACTCGCCGATAACTTCTGGTAAACAAACAGTGGTATACTGTTTTACGATCTTCGAGCACGATGGTCGCAATGTGGCCACTTTTCGCTACAAACGTGGCGACAATTTTTTTCTAAGTGCTCCGTGAGCGTATTACTTTGGTCGGTTTTGGCACATCTCCGTGTGATATACTTCAAACTCGTGGTTTGACATTTGACACTGATAACTAAAGTACTCTATTTATTTAAAAAAAACATGTCACTTAATAATTCAATAATTCATAGACACGTCGGCATCATTCGGAAGTAGACGTGAATTCCGAGTTTTCACGATGTGAAAGGATTATTCACTAGATCTGTACAACAAACAATCTTACGTCAAACGTGACAGCTGTCAATTGTAAGCTCTGCTACAGATTTCTCATTGATGACTGTAACTAATGGTAACGATGAAGCTTCAAAACGGTTACGATCGAATCGAAGTTTCGGCATTTTTCCCATTTTTCCTATTGAAAGTCTATGGGAACAGATTTTCGGTGATTATTCCTCCGTGGTATGTCCGATTTTCAATTTTATTTTTTCTAAACCATCTATGGCTGGATGTCGTATTACGGGCTAAATTTGATATCTCTAATAGTTTGGGAGGAGTATGCGGACAGACGAACATCCGAATCGGGGAAGAATGGAGCTTCGCTCCAATAAATAATCCTGGCACTTTTATTTTGTGTTGCTGTAATTATTACATTTAAATTGTCACCTATTTTAAGTGACATGTAACTAATAATTATGGGCAATACGAGGGGTGCCTTTTAAGTTCTGTCGTTTGAAAAAACTAAAGACAATTTAAGTGTTAAATGGTATTTATTGTTTTTCAAAGTAATCACCGTGATATGTAATACACTTTTTCATTCGATCGAACCAGTTTTCGAAACACTTATTCCATTCCGAAGTCGGGGTCTCCAAAATGGCCGTTTTGTATGCCTCAACCGCTTCTTCAGGCGTCCGGTACCGTTGACCACGAAGTCGTTGCTTGATTTTTGGAAAAGTGAAGAAGTCATTAGGGCTTAAGTCTGGACTGTACGGCGTGTGATCCAAATTTTCAACGTTTTGTTCTTTTAAAAACGCAATTGTCTGCCGGGCGGTGTGTGAGCTAGCATTATCGTGGTGCAGTACTATACGACGTCTTGGGTTATTTTTTCGGAACTCGCCGATAACTTCTGGTAAACAAACACTGGTATACCAGTCAGCATTAACTGTTTTACGATCTTCGGGCACGATGGTCGCAACGTGGCCACTTTTCGCTACAAACGTGGCGACCATTTTTTTCGAAGTGCTCCGTGAGCGTATTACTTTGGTCGGTTTTGGCTCATCTTGAAACACCCAAACAGTCGACTGCTGTTTAGAATCCGGATCGTAGGTATATATCCAAGATTCGTCACCACTGATAATGTCATAAACGTGTTTAGAGTCTCCTCGGTTGAATTGCCGCAGAGTTTTGCGGCACCATCTAACGCAAGCCGTTTTTTGGTCTTCACTAAGTAAATGTGGTATCCAGCGTGAGATCAATTTTTTTACACCTAAGTGATCATGCAATATATTTTGAACACTGGTCCCTGAAATGCTTAATGAAGCTTCTATCTCGCGGTATGTCGCATGGCGATCTTCGACGATCAGTTGCCGTACAGCATCAATGTTTTCCTGGGTTACAGCTGTTTTGGTCGGCCTTCACGATGCCTATCACTAAGACTAGAGCAACCACGTTGAAATTCCAAATACCAACGTTCCACAGTCCGGATGCATGGTGCTTCATTTTTAAAAACCGTAGTGAGCTCTTCAAAGCACTGAAGACGCGTTAAACCCTTTTAAAGTTGTAAAATATTATCGCACGTAAATTTTCCTTCGAAATTTCCATTTTCACAACCGACTTGTCAACTTTGAACCGACGCTGTACTAAAAGGAATCGGCCGATCTCGAGACATTCTTTTGTTTTTGAATTCTAAATTCAAATATTTTAATATTATACTAGTTTTTTTTTTAATAATCACGGGAGTTTTGCAAACGACGGAACTTAAAAGGCAGCCCTCGTAGCTTGAAATAAACGATTCTATTCCAGTCCCTTGCCACTGCCAGGAGACTGTCTGACGCTACTCACCGAGAGCGCAGGATCATGACTGCTTCGCAGGTGGACTGTTTCAGTTGCATCTGAATGGAGCTAAACTTCTTGTGGATGATTTGCACCATGCGCTCGATCTCCTGGAGGTGATACAATGTGGATGGTTTATGTTGTTGCTGTAATATATAATCATAGCTCGGACAGGTCACCGCAAAAACAGATATTGAAATAGAACAAGATTCTATAGAGTCATAATACCTAAGATTATGATTATTTAAAGCAGATAAACGTAATTTAACACTCATAAGTCCTCTATTATGCGTTCAAAACCAACCAGCTTTGACCAGCATTACCTGTGGTAGTAGGTGACAGCGCAAACAGCTGTTAATTTTGGAAGATGTTCCAAATTTGGATCTCATTACCATACAATATTCGGTAACGTAATTTGAAAACTACGTTACAGCTGTCATCGCTGTCACCTACAACCACAGGTAAGGTAATGCTGGTCATTTGCCTTTCGGCTTCTGAACCCATCTTAGAGTACTTATAATATGTGTGTAAATAAAGTATTGTACGAGACTCTGCGTAATTAGCATTACAACACTCGTGTGATCGTTATAAAACTCGCCTTGCGGCGTTTCATAACCCACACTCAAGTTATAATGCCTGTCATTACGCAACCGTCACGTAAACTACTATTATACGCATATTTGTCATAGTTTTGTCAAAGTGGCAATCCTGAAACAGTTTTGTGACAATTGAAATTAGTATAATTATTTACTTATGGTTTTTTCTAAATATTTTAAACATGGTGAAATTAGAAACGGTTCATAAGTGGATTAAGAACTATCCCGAGCTCTCTTATGAATTATGGAAATGTCTGAAATATTGTGTACAGCATGTGACATTCGTATCAAACAGTTAAAGAAAGATAACATTAAAAAAAAAGAATTTGCTTGCAATTTTTTTTGCAAATCGAAGTCGTAAATGCAATATACAAACTTTCAGAAATGCTCACATAACACGACTCTATTAATCTTGTTCTATTGCCGTGTTGCGATTGTTTTTCGATGCCCTGTCCGAGCTATGTATATAATCTCTCATAAATTGATCTGGTGTTGACCTTAGCTCCGGGGTAGACTAGGACAAACATGCTTAACCTCTTAACCTATATGACAGTGTAGACTAAGCATTTCGCCTCAGTGAATATTGTTTATACATTGCATGATGGTACAGATCACAGATATAAATACACATAGATAACGTAAACACCTCAATCTGTATGAAAACCAACCGTGTCACTTTTTGCTACCAACTGGGACACACCAAGAGAAGAGAATTTTCCGTTTTCATAACATTCCCGTTTTTCACTAAGTATGGAAAAAAGAATACCCGCGTATTTTATTTTTTTGTAACTCGAATCTAAAATACAGCCTTGGCCAAAGGTTAAAAGGTGCATTTATATCTTTTATTATAGTAATGTCGTGAAAAACAATTACAATTAATCATTTGTAAACCCTTGACCTTGACCTTGTAAAGATCGCGGGAACGCGGTAGATGCGAAAAGCACAAGACCGGTCTGAGTGGAGAGCCTTGGGGGAGGCCTATGTCCAGCAGTGGACGTCTTTCGGCTGACATGATGATGATGATGATGATTTGTAAAACCCGACTTTTTCTAGCTTCAGTATTCACACGCAAACAGCTACTTCGAAACGATATCTACTAATGATTTGCACATGTTCAAACATTTTTTTAATATTTTACGACTTTATGTATTTTTTAAATAGAAAAATAATACTTTATAAAGTTACAAAGGAAAACGTGGGGTGCTCAACACCTTTGGCCAAGACCGTATTTAATAGAAAAAAAACAGTTCATAAGTGACAGAGAGTTAAGGCCATTGTACAGGTCGAGTACAACGATATGTATACACTAGTGCACCTTATTCCATTGAAATTGTGTATACATAATCCTTGACCTAAACTGTACAGTCACGAACTTAAATTTGGGACCCACCTTAGGTCCAAAGTCATTCTGACATTCTACAACAATAAGGTTGAGTCTCCTATAAGTTACATGATTTGGCATCTCTAATTGACTTCCAGCCTATTTTTCTTGAAATTGGTCACAAATTAACAATCGCGATAGTACCAAGAATTTTACAAAATTCGTTAATTGAAATAAAAATGTAGTCCAAGGTAAAAAAAACTTTTTATAGCTATTCAAAAAACGATTTTTCCCAACTCTTTGTTACATGAATCTGCTTTTATTGAACTGTGAAAAAATAGCAGTTTACGTGACGGTTGCGTCATGACAGGCATTACAACATGAGTGTGGTTTATGAAACGAGCCCCAAGGCGAGTTTCATAATAGATCACACGAGTGTTGTAATGCTAATTTCGCAGAGTCTCGTACAATACTTTATCTACACACATATTATAAGTACTCTAAGATGGGTTCAGAAGCCGAAAGGCAAATAAAAAATAAAAAAAGCATTACCTTACCTGTCTGTGGTAGTAGGTGACAGCGATGACAGCTGTAACGTAATTTTGAAATTACGTTATCGAATATTGTAAGGTAATGAGATCCAAATTTGGAACGTCTTCCTTCTGTGATCGCTGTCACCTACTACCACAGGTAATGCTGGTCATTGCCTACGGGTTTTGAACGCATAATAGAATACTTACGATATGAGTGTGGATGAAGTTCTGAATATTCCCTATTCTACGCGTACGAATTGAATATATTTCCCCTATGGAATCCCTAATCGTCATTTGTCCTAATGCACCGTTTGTCCGAATTTTAACTTATCCTAAAGCCATTTCCGGCTGAACTTTAATAGTACATTATTGCCTAGGCAGGGAAGTGGGCAATTGCGGGCCGAGTATTGGTTTAAACGAACGAGCTTGCGTTGCTGTTCCTGCCGAGACAAACACAGGGCTTTTCTCAAAAAACGCAAGGAATAATTTGTGTTGGATTAAATCTTCATCGGTTGAACTCATTTTTTGAATTGCATACAAACAGAAACTTCATGTGAAAAAACCATCACTCTTTACCGCCTTTTTGTTTATGACAAGGAGAAACACAAGCTTTGTTTAAAAAAAAAACATAAGCTATCTATTCCAGACACAGTTAAAAAAGTTATGTTTCGAATAAAACTTGGATGTATAAGACTTGTGCCCTCATTTTATTATGGCCGATTTCACTTTTTAAAAAGTTACAAGCTAGATAGTAATGGAATTTGTATGCAACATTGCGGGCTTGTGTAGCGAGCACGCAAAGTTTTTTTTTTAATTTGAGAACTGTCGGTAAACTATGTACTTCGCGTCTTAGTATGTAGATAGTAATGTCAACATTTCCGGACATTTTGGCAAAAATATTTTAGCGCTGTTTATAATACAACCCTAAACTAACCTAACCGCAGGTTATTTGGAGAGCTAAAAAGTTGTCTCACTCAGCTGAGAACTAATTTAGGAAAAATGATAATTCGGACAAACGATGCGTTAGGACAAACGTTATTTATTAGGTATTCCGAATTGAATATAATATAATAGCGTTCGGCTGGCTATCGCTATCACGTTTGCACTCGCAACTGACAGTATATTTGTCACTCGTGTGTCATAGAAAAACGAAGATTGCCGATCGCTATTAAGAAAATGGTTTCACTGTACAGATGTAGTGAAATATCCTTTCACATCGTATGTTCTCGGAAATGTTCGTATTTGTCATGCTACTTCAGTCTGACTCCGTACCCATCAAGACAACGTGGGGGAACGTCGCATCGCGAGTGATAATCGATATAGAGTGGTTCGAATAATTCATAGACACGTCGGCATCATTCGGAAGTAGACGTGAGTTCCGAGTTTTCACGATGTGAAAGGGTTCTTCACTAGATCTGTAATAATATGTTACCTTGGGAGTGATGGGCCTTGTACGGCTCTGCTCCCGGAGTAGGTTCATCACGTGGGTGGTGAACTCGTTGCAGGCGTTCTCATACTTGTCCAGTTCCTGGTGGTAGATCTGTCGGATCTGCGCAAGCTTCGCGCGATAGTCCGAGTGCTCGATAGCATTATCTATAAACCAGTCAATGTAGGAGCCTTGTGGTGGTACTTTCTTTATGGGATGGAGTAGACGAGCGTACTGGTTATACGAAAATTGTTATTTAAATTTAACAGCTAAAGGACAATGCCAGATCTTGGGTTAAACACAAGATGTTGATATGACCCGTTTTGTATGAGATTTAAATTCAGTATTTTATTACTTACACAATTAGAGAACTTATACGGAAAATAGAGCCATCTATTAAGATACTTTATAAATAAGACATGCGAGTAACGTGTTGTTACGATTATTTCTAAATATTATTTTTTAGACATGTTCTTCAGAAAGATTAACACCTAAGCATTGTTTTTTAAAAAAAACTACATCGACTAAACCCTATAATTATCCGTCACAATTTTTTCTTAGGCCAAAGCTTCTATGGAGGCCTGGCATTGGTCTTTAACAATGGTCTACGGGTAACAATTGAGAATTTTTGTTCCGTTTTGTTACCGTGGTAACGAATTGGAAATATTTCTTCCCAATTGTCCTCAGTGGTAACGAATTAGTTTTATTCGTAGTAGTAAGAAATAGGAATTATTTTTCCCATTTTGTCCTCATTGGTAACAAATGAACAAATGATTCATTATAATGCATGCCACTTTGATTGTGACCTTCAGTATTTTTATATTTCAAAATTCATTAAACCGCTAAACCAATTTAAATTAATTTTGGTAGGGAGGATATATCTGCTGCGCAAGCGTTACAAACAAGCAGATATTAGTAGGTATAGAATAACTGAACTAAAAATGTATTTAGTTCATTTTGAAATATGACCATACTGAAGGTCAAAATATAAGAGTCATGTATTATAATAATTAGGAAATAACTACTGCATGGATTCTAGAAACACGATATGCCACCACAATCCTAACCCTATTTATTTATAGTATATGTTTCGCAAGAGCTGACAATAATGTTAGTAACGAAACTATTAGCCAATAAAAATGATCTCAGATTCGATTGCCAAAGATTGAATCCTCTCTTGTTAAAGTCGGATTTTTATTCCCACAGAAAAAATGTAAACAAAGTTACGTCACTGTCAAAGTGACATTTCAGGGAATCTCAAACCTTTGGGCCAGCAATGTAATAATTAAGTTATCATTTCGCTCGAACCTTGATATAAAAATAAATTAGAGAAATAATTGAAATTAAAATCGCACAAATGAGTCACTGGAAGGCGATTACGACGGGAGCACGAATTGTGAAGCGAAGCCAGTGAAGTGACGTGTCATATCAATCAAGCGGCCCTCAACTTGTTGACACAGGTGTATCGAGTCAATGATACCAGTGCAATAAATAAATTATATGTACAAAAACAGTTTTCTCGTTTTAAATGAATACAACAAAGAGTTTATATCAAAATAAAGTTTGTCATCAACAAATTAAATTCTTCAATCTTGATTACAATGTATAGTTTTTTTATACAAAGTCGATTTCTTTTAAATGTGGAAAGTATAAATACTTTGAATACTGCAAATGTTTTTCGTTAACGGCAACACCTTTGTTTACATTTTTTCTGTGGGAATAAAAATCCGACCTTAGCAGAGACTGGAATTATCGTAGCACTTTAGAGCTGTCATAGGGACTTCTTTCTCAACTTCCGATGTGTTTCATAACTCTTTTTTTTTAAATCATTTGTCATATCCATATTACGGATATCGTTCGACATTATTTTGACGTATTTTGCATCAGTCACCCGCCCATTAAACATAACATAAAAAAACAGTGTTAGAACTTAGAAACGAAAAAATATTCGCTGAAGCATTGGAACAAAGCTGCTGCAGTAACCGTAGACAAGATGCATTCGAACGACATCGCTATGGAAAATGTATGGTTTAACCTCGTACACAAACTAAAAAAAGGATTCATTAAAAAAATACCCAGATCCGTGTTTCCTATATTAAAACAGCACAAAGATTAGGTTACTTCATGTTGAAATTTCAGGTCATTTTGTGACAAATGTCTAATTTAAATTTTGAAGCAACAAAACCAGCATGACTGGATTCTTTATATCGCCCTAGCTTAGGCTGCGGCTCTACTAAGGCGGCGATGAGCGGAGTGGAGCGAAGCTGTGCCTATATTGACCAATAGAATCTAAACTAACGTGCGCAAGGCGCACTCGACGTGACCGCATGCGTTTCTATTGGTTAATATTGGCACAGCTCCGCTCGTCTCCGCCTCAGTGGAGCCGCAGCCTTAGAGTTATTCCCATCTTCCAATCTAGCCATCCGACCCAGGTTGGATATTGGGAAATCACAGTGCCATCTTCCAACCTGGCCATCCAACCCAGGTTACATATTGGGACATCTCAGTGCCATCTTCCAACCTAGCCATCCAACCCAGGTTGGATATTGGGACATCTCAGTGCCATCTTCCAACCTGGCCATCCAACCCAGGTTGCATATTGGGACATCTCAGTGCCATCTTCCAACCTAGCCATCCAAACCAGGTTGGATATTGGGACATCTCAGTGCCATCTTCCAACCTGGCCATCCAACCCAGGTTGGATATTGGGACATCTAAGTGCCATCTTCCAACCTGCCTCAGGTCGGATAGTTGGAACATAATTTATTATTTATTTCTCTTTTCATCTTCCAACCTATACTTTTGGACAGATAGCCTAAGCAACGAAGACCAAGATCTAGATTTTAATTATGTAATGGACCATTTGTTGCTATGGGCCACCGTTTACGAGTTATTTAGGAAAAACTAAAAAAAGATACCTTTACACCCCGCTCCACCCGTTAGCTCCACCCCCACCCTTCAGTAGTTTTAGTATGTGGTTTAAAACACCATTCCTTTCAACTATGCCAAAATTCGCTTATACACGAGTTTTTTCCACTGACTTGTCTTCGCTGCTTAGGCTAAGAGCAATTAAATGTTCAGGCTAACAAATATGTGTATTCCCTTCAAAGTACATAAATGTTTTTTTTTATAAATATGGGTTTATCCTCGTAAGGCCCACCATACTACAAACATGAAGTTTTTTGTTAGTGGGACTTTGAATCTAACAGCAAGGCAATAAAGTTCAATTACGTTTGTTCAATAATGCCATTTTCAGTTCATGAGAATAGGAAAATAAACTTTATTCCCATTGCGATACAGTTCAAATTGAATTGCCTTGATTATGTACATCCTATTGCACGCTGGGCCTTACGAGTAAATTATATTCAGTCAATGTGTTTTAGGCCATAATTATCGCAAGTCATAATGACAACGTAATTTTAAAAGAAAATTTCCTTTCTAGGTTTTCTTTTTGATTGAGCTAGGATATAATAGTACATAACTGCACAGACCGGGAAATAGGCCGTTGCGGGACGAGTACAGTTAGCGTGGCCGAGACGCAATCGAGGCCGCGCTACGATTTATTTTTAGAATTTATACGAGTCCAGCAACCGCCCTTCCCGGTCGAGGCTTGTATAGTGCTTTCTCCAACAATGTGAGGAAATTTAACACAATTCGTCGATGAAACTGCAATACCGCGTAACCAACAATGGCTAATGCCGCGTAACTAACAAATGTGTCAAATTTGAGTTTTCGCGGCTGTAGGTAGAGCACTGTGATAGGCTCCAGACGGCATTGACAGATGTGTCGATAACCGATCAGAAAGCTCCAAAGTCACGTCATGTCGATACCGCGAGAGAGCATGTCGTTTTTACAATTCCGCGAATGTGCATACAAGTATAGAGATGACGTATTATTCAATTGTGTAATACCGCGTAAGTGCTTTATATAAATGCATACTGGTAAATTTGGATGCTTAATATAATAAACAGCTACATTATGGGGTTAACAAAGTTATTTAGCGTTTGGGTAAGTCTAACCTCAATAAACACAAAGATATTCAATTTTAATGCTCTCCTGTAAAATTTGCCACAAGTCAGTTACGCGGCATTAGCAATTGTTGGTTACGCGGTATTGCAGTTTCATCGACGAATTGTTAATAATATTAAACTCAGTCCCAACATTTCCTTGAAAAAACGAACAGAAACGTACGATTTAGTATGACACTGAAATAAAGCATTAATTAAATAAGATCACACATTTAAACGTAATAAATTCAATATGAATAAAATATAGTATAAATTATAACATTTATCACACGTTTGTTATTTCGGCAATTTATTTTGTTTACGAACGCAATTTGTTTTAAAAAAAACGTCAAACTATTTGATACCTACACTTTTAATTACGCTGTAAACGCTGTTTTAAATATTTAACTTATGAGTTTTAAAAAGTAAAATTTACAAGGAAGAATTTTGATTGCACGAGTCTTTGGCTGTCTGGAGATAGTTATCCTAGTCCAAACATGGTTTTAAAAAGTAAAACACCAGGTACGTAATGAAATTTCATACATTTTCGCGGCCGCTGCCGTTGGTAAAATAATAACTTTGTTTATTTTAATTTTCCTGGACCTGGAACTCAGAACTTCGCGGGCTGGTTTTACAACAGTAAGGTTAACATTTCCATTTGGGAGAAAAATATATTATATATAAAACATATTAAGCCAACGTTGTAAACCCACAAATCTAGAAAAGAAACAGATAAAAATACCAACATATATAATATATAATAATAACTTCGCTTTGCCAGGTAGAGTACAATGGTGGCCGGGATATTGTCTGTGACTGTACCCTATTCAGTACAGGTAAGAGAAAATAATAATAAAGGAGATGCCAGGTTTCCATAGAAGCTTTGGCCTAAGAAAAATTTGTGACGGATAATTATAGAATTAGGTGTATTTGATGTAGAAAAATATTTAAAACAATGCTGTGGTGTTAGTTTTTCTAAAGAACTTGTCTTATTTTACTTTACATTACATACATTACTCGCAAGTCGTCTTATTTATAAAGTATCTTAATAGATGGCTCTATTTTTCATATCAGTTCTCTAAATGTGTAAGTAATAGAATACTGAATTTAAATCTCATACAATCTCATATAGCCTCGTGTGGTTGCCGAGTTAGAATAGTGCCACTCCATGTCTTCCCGTGGATGTCGTAAGAGACGACTAAGGGAATAAAGGCTTGTAGTACTGTTAGGCGATGGGCTTGCAACCTGTCACTAATACGCTGGTAAACATCTTAGCCTAATTGTGCAAATTGTGGTTATAGAATTATCAACAAGTTTTTAGAGATGTTGTAATTCTGTAGCTCTGCCTATCCCACTCTGGGAACGAAGGCGTGAGAGATTATGTATAAATCTCATACAATACGGGTCATATCATGATCCTTCGTGTCCGCAAGCTTTTTTTTTTTAAAGTGTTTTAAGCCAAGATCTGGCGTTGTCCTGTCATGTCCTACCATCCAACCTGAGGCAGGTTGGAAGATGGCACTGTGATTTCCCAATATCCAACCTGGATTGGATGGCTTGGTTGGAAGATGGGATACACTGCTTAAACTTAACTAAAAGAAAAGAAACAAAGTTGACATACGCGTAGACAAAAGAAGTAAAAAAACTGATATTCTGATTTTGTATGAAGAGGCCACATATGCTGCCACGCCCACACAAAAATGAAAAGGGATGGCTTTACGTGTTTCCGCGTGAAGTACGCGAGATGGAGATAGTTTAGCGCACTTTGATGGCAGCATAAAATTCAAATAATTGCTGTTTACTTTAAAACCACAAAATTGATTTAAAAAAAAGCTTTACAAGGGTTAAGAAGTTATAAATACTAACTATGGAATCAAAAATCATCATAGATTGTAGGGTTTTGAAGATTCAAACATGCGAAAAAGGAGTCATCTTTGAAAAATCAACCTATTAACCTTTTGCCCGCCAACCCGCCATTGACTTCATATAAAGTCAGTGCCCCACACGCCATGACTTCATATCAAGTCGGCGATTACAGTGCAAAATAGAACTGAGTGTTTGTGACGTAAGGTTGAGAAGATTAGCTGTGATTTTCAGCTGTCATTGGCGTGTGTGGTGGACGATTTTTGTATCAATTCAATGGCGGCAAAAAGGTTAAAGATTTTCAATTCAATGGCGGCAAAAAGGTTAAAGATTTTGTTTCTAATCGTGTTTTCACGATTAGCAGTCTCAAGGAAATATGATCAAAGAACAGATATACAGGCGTTGTGGTTATTGAGACCCAGATCGCGGAACACTACGGACTTCATCATATGTGACCTCTTAATGTCTAAGTGTAAAGAGAAAGGTCCTTAATGGCTTAAGAATATATGATAATTACTTGCCTCTCTCGCTGGCTAAAATATAAACACTTCTGAGCCAAACGATCAATAAAAATATAACAGTGGGAGTTCTGAACAATTATTAGAAACTATACTCGGAGATAAAGAAACTTCATCAACTTAGGAAGGGCTTCAAACAAATTGAGTCTGTCAGAATAGGGAGATTAAGAATTTCTCTTGATACAAACACAATGTATCAAAGTATAATAACCAGGGGTCGTAAAATGCGAGCAAAATTCATTGAAGTGCTAGGGTTGTCACGTATAATATAATCGAATAAATTAAATACTCGTATTTATAGAGGAATGTGTTTATACTTGTTATCATTATGGTAATAAATTGCCCCTATCAGTGTTCATGGTTTATCTATAATGTTAAAGTAAAACTTATTAGAATTGATAAGTACAGTGTATATAAATTTACGAGTAATATCTTGTCATGATTGTTCATCTGATTGTATTATAATTGCATTGTCTCGCCATCGTACTTTCGAAAATTATTACGTACTTACTATCCCAAGTCTAAAATTGGGAATCATTTGATTTGAAATTGTAAATATAATAAAATAATATACCAGCCAGTAAACTGAGTTTCGGATTGTGTTCAATTTCATCGGTAAACAAAATATTTATTTGTATTATTTTAGTACCTAATATTTTAGTTCATCAATTTAGAACCATCGCCAACCCTAACTGGTTGTCATACGTCATTTCAATGGATTTTGCTCGCATTTTACGATCCCTGATTATAACACATAAGACAGGTCAGACTTGGAAAGCTCACTTTCCGGAAAGGTGCACTTTCTCTAAACGTGCACTTCTTCAGAAGGATAACTTTCTCGGAAGGTACGCCGTCTCTAGAAGTGTATTTCCCAATGGGTACACGTTCTCAAAAAGTGCATTTTCACAGATAGAACACATTTTCAGAAGATATATTTTGTAATAAGGAGCGCTTCCTTTATCTCTATTATTAAAAAATAATTAGCCAGTATCATACCAGAGTTAAGTCCTCAGCCAGTAATAATTAAAAAACAAAAAATATTCAAATACTTTGAAAAAAGTTGATTACGTTCAAAGTACATTATTATTCATTTAAGGTTCTAGAGATTGTTCAAAAAACGTTTACATTTCCATCACGACTCATAATCTTTCATCTGACTAAAACTCGTGTGAACTTTGTGGTGATTGAAATAGTGCATCTTTCGAGAAAGTGCCCCAATGGGGAAAGTGTACCTTTTGGGAGTGTACATTTGCAGAAAGTGCACATTTCGGGAAAGTGAGCTTTACAAGATTGAACACAGGACTATGACACACATAATAGATCTTTAAAATTTGTCTTTCTGCTGTGTTACTTAGTTTAGCCTCAAAAGTTTCAAACACATGCATTACATTGCTAAATTAATTCACCTACGTACAGTCAGCACGAGTGATCTGCACTCGACTCTATTGCAAAGAGAATACGTCGTGTCTAGATCATTTTGAGCATGTTATTTTGCTTAGCTACTTTTGATGTTGACTGTACCTACAGCATACAGTTTCTTAATAGAAAAAGAAGGCAACTGCAATGTATTAGTCAAGGCATTCCGCACTCTATTTGTAACAACATTAAATTTAAAGTTCTTATACTATTACTATGCAGTTAACCAACTTCTTTGATTTGCACTGCTAGATGAAAACAGTTGTAACTCAAAATACGCTTGTATCTTAAAATCAACTATACAACTTCTATGAACTTGAAACGAAGCTAGCTAGGATTTGAGTTGATGTTTTGATCTAACATTGCGAATATTACGGTACTATCACGATCGTTAATTTGTGACCCATTTCAAGAAAAATAGGCTTGAAGTCGACAATGTCTTTAGAGATGCCAAATCATTTGTAACTTATAGGAGACTCAACCTTATTGTTGTAGAATGTCAGAATGACTTTGGACCTAAGGTGGGTCCCAAATTAAAGTTCGTGACTGTACTAATGCAGTGTTTTCTTAACTGGGATATTTATGGGAAATCCAACAGAAGATACAGGTAAACTGTCTTAGCAAACATTAGGTCTTTTTTGTTAAACAATTTTTTTCATAGTCAAGAGTGTAGAGAGAAAAAGTTGATAATATAAGTTCCAATTTACCCCACTCTCCGGCTGCAGCGGAGGCCGACGCGGCGGCCCCGGCGCCCCCTCCCTTCTCCGGCCCCGCGACGCCCTCGGCGATGAGCATGTTGTCCAGACGCATCAGCTGAGGGTCTGGGGGCTCCTCCTCTTGGGTGTTGCGGAGGGACAATACTGAAAAACATTATTCATATTTAATCTAGCGTTAGGATGGTGGCATTCTAGAATCCATGTAGTCGCTATTTATTGGATTTTAATAAATAAAAATTTGAAATAACAATCTATATTTAATTTGGTTTATCCATACCTACTAAGTCTCATTTTTTTTTTTGCTAAAATACTTTTCAATATTATTGTATTTTATGTTGGAAAAAATGACCTGCTGGAGTTTCTTGCAGCGCTTCTTCTCCGCATTGAGGCTGCGGCTCTACTGAGGCGGAGATGAGCCGAGTGGAGCGGAGCTGTGCCGATATTAACCAATAGAATCTAAACTAACGTGCGCAAGGCGCGCTCGACGTGACCGCATGCGCCTTCTATTGGTTAATATTGGCACAGCTCCGCTCCGCTCGTCTCCGCCTCAGTGGAGCGGCAGCCTCATTGCGGAGAAGAAGCGCTGCAAGAAACTCCAGCAGGTCATTTTTTCCAACATAAAATACAATAATATTGAAAAGTATTTTAGCAAAAAAAAACATGATTTTGATTTATGATTTTGCTTGTAATGCTTTCACAGCAGAGATAATATCTTCCATACCAAAATTTAATTTCATACGGAGTATTATCATATTAAACTAATTAATTCATGTAAGAAACAGTTGAGAAAAATCATTTTTTAAATAGATATAAGCCAACAAATATTTGTTCCTATCTCTTTCTAGCAAAACAGAATTTAAGACGGAATAGATTTTTAATAATAACAAAAAAGTATTCTGCCCTCCTAAGCAAAAATGCAATAACTAAATTCAATAGCCAAAGCAGATTCAACTCTCTTCTGTTTGTAACTAGGTTGCAATTTCTACAGATGTTTTGTCTGAGATATCGCCATTATGCTTAGTAGGGCAGAATTGTTTTGTACAATCGACTGGTAGTATTGAAGGCTAAATAAAGATATAATTTCAAAACACGATATTTACGAAACAAAATATTCAATTTCCTAATTTGATTGATACTCGCAAATACAAAAGAAAAACTATTTTAATTCCTGTGCAATGGATCTATATTTCAATGGCCGGTGGCCGTATTCTGCCCTCCTTAGAAAAAAAGGCGCATGTCTCATAGAACCGCGAATATATAAGTGACCTTATTTCTTAAGATAGAAGGTTAAATTTGCTTTGACTATCAAATTGCGCATGCGTCCTTTTTATTTAGAAGGGCAGTATTACGTAGAGTGGTTTACAAAGAGATGTCACTTTAAACTTTCATTACAATACAAGGTGAAAAAGTGGATCTCTTTGTAGTCAACTGTAAAATAATATATAAGGGGCCTTATGAGGTTATGGTACAGAATCATGCTGATCGGTGTCATCGCCAACATACCTACAGTCGTGTTCATAATTATGCATACACTTTAGCACCTTGTCTATTTTATTGTGATGTTTAGACTGCCATATATGAATTGTCATGGCGATAAAAGTGACAAGGTACTAGAGTGTACATATATTTATGAACTCAACTGTACATTCGGGTAAAAAGAAGAGTTATACCAATCTTTGGATTCTAACATAACCTAGCCTAACTGATTTTCATTGGATACTCTATTTCTAGGCTTTTACAAATACCGTCACAAGGGTGTTTCACTGTTGTATTGAAAAATAGGTCTTATTTTCTGCAGAGGTGAAGGCTGATTCTGGTCATGGCCTAACTCTTTCTATTTAAAAAAAAATGAAAATGTCTACTTTCAAGGTGAATGGAAACTTAATATTATGCCAAACACTAATAATATAAGCCAACAAAGATTTGTCCCTATCCCTTTCTAGCTAAACAGATTTTTAGCATTGGCAGATCTCACTGTCTAATCTTTGTCTAATTAGTTGTTTAAAACAAGGATCGTATACGGGTATTATTTTCATACAAAAATACCGGTATTCAATTTCGGTATCTCCCTTATTATTACATTTCTCAAGATTTTTCAAGTGGTATTGATCCCAGGGTTAAAATGCTTGTATCATCTGTATTTCTTGGCCGATTTTAATTAATTTCACTTTTGGTTGTCTTTTACGGTATTTTCATATTTCATAGTGAAATGCAATTTAAAAAATCCATCATTGGCATTGAAAAAATACTACTGAATTGTACCACTGGACAGTAACCTTATATCATAGAACTAGTCATCCTGCTGGGCTTATTTGTATAAATTGAAGTTCCTTTCTCGAGTCGTACGTAATTGAATTCAATGTAATAATGACAAATGGTGTATTCTATTAAAGAAATATTCTCTTGTGCATACACTTGTTCTTTGCCTGGCTAATATAGTTTTAAAAGTATGGGTATGAGATAAAAAATAAGGGTGATTCCACGGGCGTTTCAACCGCCGTCAGTCCGCTGTTGTAAGTATTTAGGAAATAGGCGATAATTTATATAAAATTTGATCAATTGTGGAAAGAATTACGATAACAGTATAGCTCAGTGTGAATGTTAACTGCTTGGTGTAGCTCATTCGTTCAATATTTATGACAGCGGACTGACGGCGGTTGAAACGCCTGTGGAATCACCCATAAAAAAAACCCAAGGCCTAAATACCCAGAATACAACAAAAAAAGCTTTTAATAATTGGAAAACTATTTACTGAGACATTAAATAGGATAAATATTAAACTAATGTTTATCAATAGTTTTAATTGTGACATTATATTTTTCAATTAAGCTTGAAATAACATTGGTTGGAAGAGATGAAAGGCCAAATCGTTCAATCTGAATATTATCTCATCTTGTGATTGTATGTTTTATTTTCTTAGCAAATAAGTACCTCTTCTTAACCCTTTATAAGGCATAAAAAAGCTTTTGGGATCGAAAATAGCTTAATTTTAATTTTTAGATTGGCTTTTATAATTGTTTAAACATCAATAAAATTTTCAAAATGTACTGTAATACTGTAAAAAGGAGAGGATTATTTCCTTTTTATAACAAAGACTTCAACCAACATTCTCCATAAACATAATTAATTGATGTTTTATATGAATTAAAATACAATATTCAGTTGTTTTAGAAACTTTTCATCTAGTCCCATCAGAAAATATACATAGTGTAAGGGATCAACAAAGCCTAAAGGTAATTATGCTAACTTACAATACAATAGAATAGAAGCCAGAGTTAAGACTGAGAAGCGGGATACGCACCTGTTTTCTCTTTGATCTCGCAGAGCACCGAGAACAATGCTGGTTTCATTCTGTGGCAGTTCAGAGTGTGCTTGCGGGCCTGCGCCTCGTCCAGACTCTGGTCCGTGATGTTCATTATCTGCTGCAGGATCTCCCCGATGTCCTGCTTGCGAGCCTCGCCGTCGCCCGCCGCCGGAGCGCCCTCACCCGCCAGCCCATACCCTTGCGGACCCATCAACCCACCGCTATGCGCCATCATTCTATTCGGATCGTCCATCTCCCAAAACGCTCAATACATAAATAATCTCTATCCTTAAACACTAAATACGTATACGTCTTTGTACGTAGTTAAAACGACAGAATATTAAAAATAATTAGATAAAAAATACAACAAGCCCCCAACGGGTGAAGAGCCTTCTTCTCAAGCAATAAAATGGCCGACTTCTTTGTGCTGTCAAATCTGAGATATGTATCCGAAAAGAAAACAAATAATTAAAACTATTCCTATCACGCTTCATCTCACAATTGTTTAAGCTGTGATTTCAAGTGCGAAAGAGATGGTTGAACTAATGTTGCCATGCAGAAACCGTACAAAATTGATTTCATGGTTTCTCAACGCGTCGTAAGGTTTGTTTGGATGCTTAATAAATTGTCCTATTTTTTTATTATTATTTTGAATTTCCTTTTCATGATTAATAATATCGTACGGTATATAATAAACAGGACTTTATCTAAATGGAAATTATTTATTTATTTATGCCTTACATTATTCATCAAAATTAGAACGCATCACAAATTTGACAAGACAAGCAGATATTGAACCGTGAACGTGGCTATTACTATTTCGTCACTTGCCCATTTTCCACCGTCAGCTACCACGCGACGAAAAAGTTAATTACCGGCAAACATATGCGAATATGTAAACGTACATACATCGTATAAATGAGAAACCTTCTCAGTCTATTTCATAAGTGTAGTGTTCTTAGTAAACAGTTCCCCGTCGTCTGCATTCAGCTGCGGTCGTCGCACCAGCTGCCACACTGGGGCAGCAATAAGGTTCATAGGAAGATAAAAATACCTAATCCGTTAAGAGAAAGAATAATGGCAGATCCTAAGATCGAAGTGATCCTGGCGCCGCTACGTGCGAGCGTGAAGGAGCAGGGAGATTTAGTGCGAAAGCTGAAGGAAGAGAAAGCGCCAGAACTCGACGTGAAGAAAGCTGTAGCGGAGTTGAAAGCGAGGAAGAAAGTCTTGGAAGATAAAGAGCTCGCCCTAACGCCTTCAGAAGAATCTTTCGACCGTTCTAAAATGGAGGACCTCATCAAGAGAAGGTTCTTCTACGACCAGTCCTTTGCTATCTACGGCGGTATTACCGGTCAGTTTGATTTCGGCCCCATGGGCTGTGCTCTCAAGAGTAACATGATCCAACTATGGAGAAAGTACTTCATCCTCCATGAACAAATGTTGGAGGTAGACTGTTCCATCCTCACCCCAGAGCCAGTCCTTAAAGCTTCAGGTCATGTGGAGAGATTCGCTGACCTGATGACTAAAGACGTCAAGTCCGGAGAGTGTTTCCGTTTGGATCACTTGATCAAGGCTCATTTGGAGAAGATCAAGAGTGAAAAGAACACAACAGCTGAGCTCAAAGCCGAAATAGAGGATATCCTTGTCAAGCTTGACGGTATGACTGCTGATGAAATGTCTGCACTCATGAAGAGGTTTGATATGAAGTCTCCGATTAGTGGTAATGAACTAACTCCACCTATTGAGTTCAATCTCATGTTTAACACACAGATCGGCCCGTCGGGTCTCATCAAAGGCTTCCTTAGACCTGAAACTGCTCAAGGTATCTTTGTCAACTTCAAACGCCTCCTAGAATTCAACCAAGGCCGTTTACCATTTGCTGCAGCTCAGATAGGCAACTCATTCAGAAATGAGATATCACCTCGCTCTGGTCTACTCAGAGTCAGAGAGTTCACCATGTGTGAAATTGAACACTTCTGTGATTCCAAGTATCATCCTAAATTTGACACCGTAGAGAACACAAAGATGCTTTTGTACTCGGCAGAAAACCAAGAGCAAGGGCGCCCGGCGGAAGTGGTCACTATCGGAGATGCTGTAGCTAGGGGCATGGTAAACAACGAAACTCTGGGCTACTTCATGGCCAGAATCTACTTGTATCTCGTAGCAGTAGGTATAGATCCTAACAAGCTCCGATTCAGACAGCACATGAGCAATGAAATGGCTCATTACGCCTGTGACTGCTGGGATGCTGAATGCCTTTCCAGTTATGGTTGGATTGAATGCGTAGGCTGCGCTGATAGATCTGCTTATGACTTAACTCAGCACACGAAAGCTACTGGTGTCAGGTTGGCTGCCGAAAAGAAACTAAAAACTCCTAAGCAAGTACAGGTAGTAGAGGTTGTTGCCAACAAAGCTGCTATTGGCAAAGCCTTCAAGAAAGATGCTAAGATCATCAATGACACGCTGGCAGCTATGGATAGAGCTGCAATAGATTACCTTCAGAAATATTTAGACGTAGAAGGAGAGTATGATCTCGTTACACCAAATGGTGAGTTCAAGCTTAACCCAAGCTTGGTCAATGTAGTTAAGACAGAAAAGACAGTCCATGTGGAAGAGATCATACCTAGTGTGATAGAGCCTTCCTTTGGAGTTGGCAGAATCTTGTACTGCCTTTTGGAGCATAACTTCAAGATGCGAGATGGTGATGAACAAAGGACATATTTCTCGCTCCCACCAACAGTAGCACCAATGAAATGCGCTGTGCTACCGCTTAGCAGCAATGTAGAGTTCCAGCCGTTTGTTAAAGAGCTTTCCCGCGAACTGATTGAAGCTGATGTCTCGCACAAGGTAGATGACTCATCTGGCTCCATCGGTCGCCGCTACGCAAGAACCGATGAGCTCGGCGTTCCATACGCTGTCACTGTCGACTTTGATACCATCAAACCGCCTCACTCTGTCACTCTTAGAGAGCGTGACAGCATGGTCCAAGTTAGAGTCCTTCTCTCTGATGTTCCAACCATAGTCAATAATCTCTCTAACGACAAGATTACCTGGGCTAAAGTGGTGGCGAAGTACCCTAAATTCGAGCAGCAAGAGAACATTAAGGGGTCGGCAGCGTAGTACAGGGCTTTATGACGCACCCAACAGTTTGTTCAGGTGTCGTATCAGCATCAATCGATATGCATAATACTCTAAATATTAGCTTAAGCTTGAACATTCAATTGTTTAACTCTTAACTTAATGGAACTGTAGCCTCGTATTTATTACTCTATGAATAAAGCGATCATATTATTGAGTTGTTTTCGTAAAAGTTATATACCTACACAAAACAATGGGGACACATTTAAAATAATTATTATTCTGTGCATTTAGTCACAAGTTGACTAGGTACTTATATTAAAGTGTTTTATAAAAGTGTAAGTCAACTAAATAATAAAATGGATTTTTATCAATCCGGACTTTTTTACGGGACCTCCCCTACCGTAACGTGGGGATGTTTTTTCTTGTCTACCCCATGGTGTGGGGTGTCGTTGGTCGTTGGATAGGATTTTCAAAAATATTTATATTTATTGCTTATTTTTATTAGAGGCAAGTGCCCTACAATAGCCAAAACTACAATAGCCCAGTCTATAACGACATCATAGATCGCAAACGCGCATGTAACTACGATTTTTTTTATAGGTTGTTAGGTCCCTTGAGTGTAGTTAATACACAAGTTTGCAACCTTGAAAACCCTGAGCTACCCCCATGGTGCTCGAAAAGCTGCGAAATTTTGGCACTTGTTTCAGTTTTTTCGAAAAAAATACGCTAAGGAAGCGTTTTTCAAGTCTTTGGTTCTACTTTAATAAAGATAACTAAATTTGCTACAATTTGAGCGTAACCTGAGCTCACTATGTCCATTGGTTGCGAAGATACAGCAAGTCGAAGATGGGTAGTGTGCGCAGAGCCCACCCTGCCTAAAACGGTGACTTGCAAATGCAAAAAGAGGTTGCTTAGGGTCGTGCACTTGCAGACAGGCTGGGTTCAGGCGCTCTATCCCATGCTCGTTTTGCCACAGGTGAAATTGCAACAACGCCATCCCTATCGCCCTGGCCGAGGAAGTCGAGGATATGGACGACCCAACACCATGAGCCGGCCCGCCTCCACTCCAGAAAACATTATCCCTCTTCCCCCACTCCTCCCCCACTGTTCTAGACTGGATGAGACCTGGTCCTTCCAAAAGGACGAAAGTCTAAACGGTTTTTGCTTGACCTTGTAAATATAGTATTATTTTATAGTTTAAACATATGTTTGCTGTGTTTTTTATGTTAAGGTACGTTTATTTGTTTTATCCATATGTTACAATTTAATTTGTAAACCATATGTTACATCTAAAATGTCAAAGGGCATTGGGTAAATTTGTTTGAAGAATATTGTCATTTTTTTTTTTCAGCATCCTCGGATGATTTTTACGTAGTTATTAAGAGGACCTCTAAATACACATAGATACATATAATTTATGGCGTTAAATAATATCGGAGCGGAGATTTTAAAGATTTAAGTATTCAGTTTTTAGTACAAAAGTACGCTCAAGTATGAATATTTAAATATCTCGGCTCCGATGCACTTAAGAGTTTTACGATTCGTAACAAAATATATTTATTTTTAATCATTCTATCATAATTTACCACTTTTACAAATGGCCGCTCACCTTGAAAATGTGTGAATTTTACAAATGACAACACTTTTACCCAAACCCCTTTACACTTTTTGGTTTTCTTTAAGAAATACATTCATAGGTAGGTACATATGTTTTTATCATTTACCCAAAATCAGATATTTTAATGGTTTTTATATTTTTGAAAAAACTATGAAAGCTAGAGGCACTACTTTGGTATTCAATTGAAGCTAGTCAAATTATACACTAATTCTTTTCGCAACTTTTATTCTAGGACCATAAGTTTAGCCAGTACGTAACTTGGAAAATGACCATAACACGAAATTTTCATTTTGTTGAAGAAAAATCTCAGTCTTTGACTAGCTCTAACTCCGCAACTAATAGTCTTACAGTACTCAAATTAGGCTTAAATTGTAGCCAATTTAGTACGCTTTATTAAAGAATGAACAAAAATAGTCAAAAACGCTTCCTTTATATAATTATTCGAAGAAAAAAAAAACGTCTCAAAATTATTCAGAACAATGTTTTTATTATTTTGCCAAAATCCGATATTTTACTACTTATTTTTTTATTTTGGAAGAAACTATGAGGCCTAGAGTAGTAATTTTGGCATTAAATTGAGATTTTCATGACTTTTAACTAGGAGCATTATTTCAGCCGGTATGTATCTTCGAAATAACCCTACCAACAAATTTTCACTTTTTGAAGAAAATTGCCCATCTTTGACTTGCTGTTTCTCCGCAACCAATAAACATAATGTGCTCAAATTACGCTCAAATTGTAGCAAATTTAGTTATCTTTATTAAAATCTAAATACAGTTACTCGGAAAATATTTCCTTAGAGAAGTTTTTTCGAACAAACAGAAACAAGTGCCAAAAATTCGCAGTTTTTCGAGCACCATGGGGGTAGCACAAACTCGGATGTTACATACTCACAACGGACCTGAAAACATATATATCGTAGTTACATGCGGGTTTGCGATATTTGACTTTTTTGTGTTGATATAATAATAATAATTATAATTAATAATTTATTTATTTATTCAGACAACATGATAGGTCCACAGTTTTATTAGTAATTCTTAGCCTAAATGTTAGTAATTAATAAATAACAGTGATTTTGTCCTCTGTGTAAGTTTCCACATCAGAGGACAATCAAATTTATTGGCAATCATCTTTAAGATGCCATTCCCGCTGCCACGCACCCTGTCTACTAATGAGGCAGTTTTCTTGCGCCACAGAGCATCGAAACTGTCTGTGCGTGCCTCCACAAACATGGAAGAGGCGCTGCAGTACCGCGGCAGCCGCAATAGCACCCTAAAGGCGTCATTGTACTGGACGCGCAGAGCATTGTAAGCCTTTTGAGTATACCTGACCCACAGACTCGACGAGTACAGAGATGTGCAAAAAGCCTTAAAAAGCGTAATTTTTACTGAATCCGTACATCGTCTAAATCTGCGCGCCAGCATGTTCGCCCTAACTGACAATGCTCTGCGCTCCCTCTCCATATCAGCATCATCTTTCAAGTTCTCGGTCAATAGATGACCAAGATATTTGAATTGATGCACTTTTCTAAGGTGAACACCATTGAGTGTGATAGGAGGAAAGAAGAAGACTATACTAAAGACTAGATATAGACTGGGCTACAAATACTAAAAATCTGAAAAATAACTTATATGAAAGCACATAACGAATTTTAAAGAAAAACTATTACGACTAAGGCCTCATTTCACCAAACTTGGAATAAGATTCCGAGATTTGCGTATACAAATTCGGCGTTTAATCTAGGTATAGGTAAAAAACAAGCTCCTCTAGTTGTGTACAAAACTTATATGGAATTTACGTCAAATTTCAAATATAGTATGTCGGACGGTCTATACAGATGTGTTACAACTACATGCAAGAGGACTTACTTAAGTTTTTTACCTATATAAGACCTTATTCCAGTTTGGTCGAAAGCAACCAGTAGACTTGATTATTTCCTGAGAACATTCGACTAGTGTGTACTAAAATCATCAGCACCAAATAACTTTTCTCAAACATGCTCGGAAATAACGGTTTTCCGATTGAAACACATGGACAGAAAATGCCTCTTTTTACTCCTAGGAGTAAAAAAACCATATGAAAACACTTTCCGTCCATGTCCATATTGTTCTTGCATAAGTGCTCTCTATTGCGTATAAAATCGAACGGACCATGAAAAAAATCCCGTACAACCAACTTGTGGGGGCGCAGTGAGGGGCGGCGGCGCGGCGGGCTCTGTGGAGCGGCGGCGGCGGGCGGCGGCTCGTTGTGCGTGAAACTATCGCTACTAATACTCGTATGATGCAAACAAACATTCTCTCCGAATTTTTCAAAGGTTTTTAGAAATACTTATTGTCATGTATTTGTATAATTTCCTCGCAATGTTTGAGAAAAGCATTATGTATGCCTCGGCGGAAACGAGGATTTCCTGACTCGTATTGTACCAGGCCTCGCTATTGCTCGGCCTGCTAATCACCTCGACAGGAAATCCCTTACTTTCCGCGCCTAGGCAACAATGTACTATTAAATAGAGAATTAGCTCATACTTGTATGTATGTAAGATTCTTTACTCCACCGTAACTTCTAAACGACTGAGCTGATTGAGATGTGTGTGGTATGTTAGAATCCTTTCATCATCCCGGATGATATAGGATACCTAAACTGTTAAAATTGAAATAATAACAATGGCAACATTTATCAAAGAGATGTCAGACAAATTAATCGGCATCTCTGGCGACCACAGGCAAGGCTCCTTTTTTGCACAAAGACTGAGCATCGCAGTGCAGCGGGGTAACGCTGCGAGTGTCGGCACGATGCCGCAAGTGGGTGTATTGGAGGATTTTATTTTATAAGTTAGCTGTAGTGCAAATTTAATATTTTAGTTTTATTCAATGTGTTTTTATAGTTTCATTAATAAAGAGTTTACATAAAGGGTGAAAAAAAAAGGCAAAATGTCAATTATTAACGTCTTATCAAATATCTTATCTTACAGATGGGCCCTTTCGGATACACTTCGACCCTTTATAGGATCTTTTGTGCAATTACCCTCTTACACAATCAGCTGTTCGAATGTGCAGGTTTCCTCACGATGTTTTTCCTTCACCGTAAGAGCATCGAGTAATGCACTTAAGTTAGATTGGTACATGGTGACGCGGGGGTTCGAACTCGGTACCTTACGATCACGAGTCGACCCCCTAAGCCACTTGGCCACCGACGCTCCCCAATTATTAACATAGGTAGGGTGGCGCACGGAATAGAAAAAACAGTGGTAGTGCCATGAGCTTGGCTTAGTATCAGAGGGCCCTGCCAAGATGCACTGCGCTAACTAACGTTTCTATTCGATTCGTTTTTAAACCAATCGCGTCACTGGTAGATGACGTGATACGAAAAGTCACGTGATCTACCAGTGACGCGATTGGTTTAAAAACGAAACTTATAGAAACGCTAGTTAGCGTAGTGCATCTTGGCAGGGCCCTCTGACCTGTTGTCGCCAATACTCGCACTATCATAAAAACAACACGCCAACATGGAAAATGTTTTTGGTGCGGCTATCGTTTTTACATTCCAAAATAGCTCAATAAGGCATGCTATTGGATTTATTTCCTATTTTAGAAATATTTATTCGCACAACTTTCACGCACAAGCGATCGCGGCAAACTATGGAAGGTTGCGCGGAACTCCGCATAAACATGCCACACGTCACGTCACACGCCCACATCACACTTACTGTTTTTTCTGTTCTGTGGGGTGGCGGGACCAGTAATGGACAAGGCACCAATAATGAACACTTGATTCTTATTTTACAGAAGATAAGGGTTATTCATTTGTTTTGCAACAATCAATTTAAGACCGTATGTAATTAATTTGATTTAAGAATGAAATGGCCATTTCTGGTGCCTGTCAGCTAAACGTGTCCATTATTGGAGCCGTCATCCTATATCAACGGCAATATAAAAATGCAATCTGGTTATTAAAGCTTGCTTTCATATAGTTACTAAAAAAAAAGTTTAAAAAATCAAAAACCCGCCATCAAAAAGCAAAAATAACTTCTTTACAATGGTAGGTAAATAGGTCAGTCCATTTGAAGTCGGCGTCCAACAATATTTTAACCAAAAGCAGACTTACCTACTTATTTACCTACCATTTTAAAGAAGTTATTTTTTGCTTTTTGAAGACGGGTTTTTTTTTATGTACTTTTTAGTGATCATAATTATGCTGTTATTCTCCCACTTCTCAGTTAATAAGAAACAATAGAACATTTCAATCTCGCCGCAAGCAACGCCGTGAGAAAGTCATAGTTATATATTTAAACCTAAATATGCTTCGTCATAGTCGCTCAACTATCTTAATCGAAATATCTTGTCGCCACCCTCGAAATATATACCGTTTAGGAGTTCCGGTGGTCATCTGTGGTCTTCATCATCAGTTCCACTCCACCAAATAGTGCTTTCCAAGACCAAATACACGAGTTACAATGAAAAATACCAAAATCGCTATAGGTGCGTCAATCGCTACAGTTATGAGGTAACAAAACATTAAAAAAAAATACAGACGAATTGAGAACCTCCTCCTTTTTTTGAAGTCGGTTAAAAACCTATACAGATGTCTAGAAGTGGATAATTGGACATCATTCGGGTCTTGTAATGCGGTTGACATTTAATCTAGGTTGTCGCCATAACGAATTTCGTCAAAATCAGTTCTGCCCTTCAACCGTGAAGACAAACAAACTCACCTTTGGATTTTATAATGTAAATATTTGGCAAACTGAAATTTCTGTACAGTCGAGTTCTATCTTACTTAAGTATCTCTTGTCACTTCAATCACTTATATGTAAATGGCAGTTTAATTAAACATGAGATAAAGGGAACAGCTGTTTCTTTTTTCGGGATTTGGATGTTGGTCCCATAATAAAAGTTGAGGAGTATGACCTACAGAGTATGACCCTGAGGTTTGTCCAACCTTCTGCCTAACACCATGTATATGTATAGGGTCTTAACCGCGTGAGTTACTGTTGTTTATTAGGATAGCTACCTACAGAAATATAAATATAACTACAGTATTTTGGATAAAAAAAAAAAATAGTACTCAGCTATCCCTTTTTCAGTTCGCTTTATTTTTTATTTTTATTCAAACAACTTTTACAGACATTTGTAATATATGCTACTCCAAAATTTTCGACATCATCATGTATATGGTTTCTGGTAAACCATAAGAGCTTTATCCGGTATTTTCCGGTGGCAAAATTAAAATTCCGGTTTTCCGGTACATTGATATTTTTTTCGAAATTTACACAATAGACACAGAACCGGCACAAATCACATTGCTCTTTAACCTAACGTTGCGAATATATTTTGGAGTAGCTACATAAATAATTAATAATAATTAAAAAAAAAAAATCTTTATTATTAGACCCCGCTATCAAGCGGGCCGTTTGGTGGCAAACAAACATTAAGTCCTCTACACATTATCCTTCCGTGCCATCCCTCCGGGCACGATGCACGACGCAAAACGATAGTGCGTAGGCTTGCTGGACGTCAATTATTATTATTATTACCGTGATTATCGTGCATCGTGCCCGGAGGGATGGCACGGAAGGATAGTCTAGTCTACTTAAATACAGATGTTTTAATACACGACAACGCGCCACAGCTTTCAATTTGATGTTGCGTCACTGTTTTAACAACAAGCGGGGCGCGTCGTCACGAATCATAAATACTAATAACTAGAAATAAACTTTAAAACATGACTTAAGGCCTCCATACATGATCCGTTCTGCCTTCAGGTCTAACTGACCGGATGCAAAAAAGCATCGTGTATGTGTAATTTGGCCTGAATGCAAATCGCATCCGTCCGCCTGAACGATTTGCCTGACCGGACAGAACTCCATACATGATCAGTTTTACCTTCAGGTCTAACTGACCGGATGCAAAATAGCATCGTGTATGTGTAATTTGGCCTGAAGGCAAATCGCATCCGTCCGCCTGAACGATTGGCCGTTGGAAAAACTGATCACGTATGGCCACTCGATCCGGTCAGGCGGAACTGACGCAGTTCGGCCTGATCCGATCGGCCTGTACATGTATGGGGGGCTTTAGGGTATGTTGGGGTAAGATCGGATCAGGTCAAGACCGGATAATTCAAATTACTACTAAAGTACTAGCAAAGGTTTTCGATTCCTGGCGCTGCAGGCTGCGGGGCGCAATAAGATAGCGTTTTGCGATTAGCGATTGAAAATCGAAGTTCGAAGTTACGTTCGTTCCATCCCATTCCCTCGATTTAGTCTCGAATGACGTGTGACAGGGTTGGAGCTAACGTAACTTCGAACTTCGATTTTCAAAGTAGGGCCTCTGGTGTGTTTCCAGGAATCGAGAACCTTTGTTAGTTTAGGAGTAATTTGAATTATCCTAACATACCTTAATTTAATAACATACCTTAGTACTTTAAAAATAACAATTAGGCTGCGGCTCCACTGAGGCGGAGACGAGCGGAGCGGTACGGAGCTGTGCCAATATTAACCAATAGAATCTAAACTAACGTGCGCAAGGCGAGCTCCACGTGACCGCATGCGCCTTCTATTGGTTAATATTGGCACAGCTCCGCACCGCTCCGCTCGTCTCCGCCTCAGTGGAGCCGCACCCTAAGAATTAAAATAAAAAAAAACAACAGATCATTATTAATAACTTTAAAAAAACCGTAACGCAAACAAAAATGTTCTAATTATATTGATGTGACTAAACCAGAGGCCACACTTTTGGCGCCGATAACGTCAATTTACATATAGGTTATTTAAAAATTAAACACTAGTTAAAGCCCCCTACGCATTATCCTTCCGTGCCATCCCTCCCGCACGATGCACGATGGCACGATGCACGACGCAAAACGATAGTGCGTAGGCTTGCTGGACGTCAATTATTATTATTATTACCGTGATTATTGACGTCGAGCAAGCCTACGCACTATCGTTTTGCGTCGTGCATCATGCCCGGAGGGATGGCACGGAAGGATAATGCATAGGGGGCTTAAAGTGGAAAATTTGATCCGGGTATCGCGGAACCCGTTCTGCATAACCCTTATTAGACATTCAGAATGTAGTGGCAAAATAATTAAGATAATGTTACCATTTAAGAGAACTTAAAAAAAAAAGTGACGTAAAAGTAATGCAAGTATTGCAAGACTATAACTACATTTCGTCGCTGTACTTTCTCAACCTCGTATCTGATCGAATAGTTAGATAGGAAAGTAGTCTTTATCCTTCCGGGAACAAGCGTGCTTTTCCTATCTAACTACTTGATCAGATACGAGGTTGAGAAAGTACAGCGACGATTTACTCAACGAAAAATCAGGAGATTTTATTAATATCTAAAATAAATCAGTAGACCGGGGCCCTGTTTTATAAAGCTACAAATTACAATTTACAGGTTACAAGTTTCCATTTGACACGACCTCGACCAATGACGACCAGCCATTTGAGTAGTGTTGCCAGTTTGGACCTGTAAAATTGTAATTGGTAGTTTTATAAAACAGGTCCCTGGAGACACTGCTCAAACATAATCTACAAATAAATCAAAGAAGTTAGCAGCACTGTGCATTCGTTTAAATACTCGTAAGTTAGTGGCCGCCGTTGAGGGCGCGTCGCCCGTTCCTTTGGTACCGGCGATGAAAAGCCCTTCACAGATGGCACAGCATATCAATCAGGACGCGTTTTCGTCGTGCCCGCGGCGTGTTGGCCGCCAGCTGCGAGCTCCGCGCCGGCGTCCCGGATTGAACAATCATTTTGCCGCGGTCTTGGGCTCTGCGGGGAAAAATGGCGGTATTAACACTAGGGCCCGTGTAGGTTCCCGGAATAAAACCAACATTGCGGGTAGGGTATGCAAAAAATCGGTTATAACCGGTTATTTTCATACAAAAATCGGTTAAATGGCATTCCCTAATTGCGGGTAACGCGTGAAGATAGAGTAAAGTGAGAAGTCTGTCAAGCTCAATGATTGGACACACCAAGTATAGATGAATTACCGAGAGCGTGAAATTGCATATGTAGTGGTTGTGCCGTTCGCATGAAAATTAAAATAATTTAGGTTTTTTTCTTAATTTTATGAGATTACCCTAAACAAGTGGAATAAGTATGTTCTTTTTTTGCTTTTAGTCGCTATCATTTATTTAAATTTTCATCTTTAAGGTTGGAAATTGCTTAGGTATGGGACAGATGAAAATTATATAAATATAGTTCTCCTGATGACGTCTTGATCAACATCATCTACTGCCGACGGACAAGTAGGTACTTATGTAACTTTTTCTTACTCGGAGAGGGGATTTTTTCGTTGCTTTGAATTTGACACTCTCTCTCATTCATAATTTTATAAATAGTCGAGAGAGAAACACCTGTAGCTTTTTCAACTAAATGGGCAGCGGTTTAAGGTGAATTTAAATTTTTCATTAGTTCGAGTTCAAACTATTTATGACAGTTAAAATTATTCGTTTACTTTGACTCTCAATCGGACCAAAATTACTGCTACTTTCTGCCATATTTTTTGCAAACTGCAAGTTGTACGTGCCCAGTCAAAATAACTCTGAAAATTGCGAGAATACAATAAAATAAGACGTATAGGTATTTTAGTGCATTGTGAAAACTATTTAGAATTTGACGCTGACATTATTTTTGTACTTACTTATTAAATACATAACAATACTCTATTTATGCTGCTGGTATGAAAGTAGAGGAAATTTAAATATAGAATGCCTTTAAACATATATTACTACTACATATGCAATTCCACGCTCTCGGTAATTCATCTATAACACATAACCTGTATATTAACCAGAGTGGATACGGATTTATGTCCTTAAGTCCGAATAACACTTTTAATTGGCATTGGCAAAGATAAAATGGTTTTTAATAGCATTTAGTTCGTGTCGAAATGCAAAGCTATACTATATCTTAAATAACGATTAAACTCCTACTAAAACATTAGGTATTTATAATATAGGTACAGCAACTTAATCAGCTTTTATCAACATCCATATCATAACTTCCCTACAATATGTTCAGAAGCGATAAGCAAATCGCCTATATTAAGAAACCTGTATCTGTGGTTGCATCTTAATGTTTACATTAAAGTATAGTGCATCGTAATGTTTACATTACGATGCACTAATTAATACTTACCTTGTAGATAAATTTTGAAACTAGGTATAAGGAAAATTTGTAAACTGCATTAGGTATTTTGTAAGATACTAGATATAAATGAAGGAAATGTCAAAACGTGTGAAGAATATTAAATAGAGAAATGTCATCATTATTTTTGTAATTTAACTCACAAAAATATCTTATTTTAATTTGTACTGTATAATAATTTTAAAATGATTTGCAACGCCCTAAATAGGGTCCATGTACGTACTTATTTTATTTTATTTCTATTTTAAGACCACCTCATGTAATACCATGGTTATGCAAATACGTAATAAATAAATAAATAAATACATTAAACGTTAGTTAGCGTAGTGCGTCTCGTCTGAGCCCTCTGAAACAAGAATATTAACGTTTTGTTTCTCATTTGAATACTCAAAGTGGTCCAATAACGGCAGCAAACATTACAATGTGCTTATAAAGTGTTGCAATATACCTGAATACTATGTTTGAATGTCTTATACTTTGCTAAACAGACTCAAAGTATTCTGTTTAGCTAAGGTAAGATTAACAGCATTATTATACTTTCGTTGAATGCGTAAAGCATTTATATTATCTGACGCCATTTGCCTTCTGTTTCTTCTTCTTACGGAAACAATTAAAGTGATTAAAAGTGAATAAAATCTGATTAAAAGAGCACTTAATATACTTTTATTTTCTGCGCGATGCCTATATAAGCCATTTTATTTAGTAAAACTAAGCTAAGAGCTTATAATTTTACAAAACATATTGAGAGTCGATTATAATTTTCTATATTTTTATGATATAAAATCACTATCACGAGGGCGCGTGGAAATATTACCACAAAACGTAACATGTTTTCACAGTAAACTGACATCCGCAGCTGAATTTTACCCATAAACAGAAAATAAAGTTTACTTATCATTACATATGATTTTTTTACAGTAATTTTCAAACTATTCGCTGCGGCCTATTCCCAGTTGTCCACACCCCCTTTGTCCACACCCTCTAAAATAGGTGTGGACAACTGGGAATGAAAATTCCCAGTTTTCCACAGTGTGGATAACTGGGAATTTTTATTCCCAGTTGTCCACACTCTTTAATTTGACTCAACTGCTTTAGTTTTTATTAATGTACTTAAGTAGATATATTCGTATTAAAACAGAGTAAATAGAGGAATAAAACAGAGTTTATGTAAATGTTTGTTAGATACTCTTAAATTTAAGAGTATCTATTCATTCATTTATGACTATTTGTTTTTTCTTAAACCTAGCTATAATATAATATATAAACCAGATTGTAAGTAAACGTTTGTTAGGTACTCTTAAATGACTCTTTGTATTTTCCTGAACCTGGGTATAATATATAAATACGAATATATCTACTTAAGTACATTAATAAAAACTAACACAGTTGAGTCAAATTAAAGAGTGTGGACAACTGGGAATAAAAATTCCCAGTTATCCACACTGTGGACAACTGGGAATTTTCATTCCCAGTTGTCCACACTTATTTTCGAGGGTGTGGACAACTGGGATTTATTATTCCCAGTTATCCACACTGTGGACAACTGGGTTTTTTTTCCCAGTTGTCCACAGTGTGGACAAAGGGGGTGTGGACAACTGGGAATAGGCCTTCGCTGCTTATGCACTGCACCAAACGAACATAACTTTTTTTAAGTTAAGAAATCCTTTTCTACAAAGGAAATAAAACAATTGGCATTTGAATATGTTCCCATTTAGAGATTGTATATTAATAAGGTGTATATTGGTTGTACTATGGTCGCAATAAATGCGTTAAGTCTAGTGATTTGTTCTTTACCGACTTCAATAATAACTTTGTGCAATCATTATAATAAAGCCTTTATGAAGCTCAATGCTGTATAATTTGGGCCCCAAATTGCTCTTAAAACAGCTGTAGTAAAGTAAATACAGCTGATATAGGATTTGCATACGAGTATAATGCTTTGCGCGTCAGTTCGTGCTGTTGTATGTTTTTTATAATGGTGTTTTGTGTTACTTAGGCATTCTCGTTTCAACCCCTCGGAATCCCTAATAACGTTTGTCCTAACACTTCGTTTCTCCGAATTATTCATTGCCCTAATCTGGTTTCAGCTGAGTCGGACTACTTTTTAAGCGTTCCAGAAATACCTGCCGTTAGGCTTGGTTAGGGTTGTCTTGTAACATCACAAGTTTTAAAATTCAGGTCGAAATGGCTTTAGGATAAATAAAAATTCGGACAAGCACTGCATTAGGACAAATGACGATTAGACCCCTTCTTGTGACGCATTTCGATTTCATCGGAATTTCAAAGTTATAGTAAACAATACTATTGACATAATCTAAAACAAAGTCGGTTCCCGCCGCAAAGTGCGGATGGCGCCCAAAGTGTTGTACGCTTCGATCTTTCAAACTACGCAACCGTTTTTAATGCGGTTTTCGTCAGAGTTAGGGATTCAAGAAGAATGTTTCTACAACTTGGCCAGAGGTGTTGAGCACATGCGTTTTTCATATAAAAGTAAAACTTTAAAAGGTGCATTTATATATTTTATCATAGAAAGTTGTATATCTATCGGAAAGAATAGTAATATTAAGAGAAATTCCGTGAAAAAAAATACAATTAATTATTTAATTTTATAACCCGACTTTAGCTTCAGTTTTTACACGAAAATAGGTACTTCGAAACAATATCTACTAATGATTTGCACATGTTCAAACAGTTTTTTATATTTTGCGTCGTTGTGTATTTTTTACCCGACTGCGTCAGAAGGAGGGTTATGTTTTTCGAACGTATGTATGTATGTATGTATGTATGTATATTTCGCAAGCCTGAACGGCTTGACGGATTTTAACATACGAGGTGTCATTCGATTCGTCTTAATTGCCGAAGTGATATAGGGTATATAATATTTCAATATGGCGACCACGGAAAAAAATATGAAGGGGGAATAAAAAAAATATTTTTTATTATAACAATATGGGTATCAAATGAAAGCTATTAAATAGCCCATTCCAAATATATATACATTATAACCCTTTTATGCTACTATTTTGACAGGAAAGTCAAAAAATACGTAAATGTTAAGTAATAAACTCCTTTCGCTAGAAAGAGAGTTTCGCTTCAAATTACAAGCGAAATCACTTGTAGCTTCGCGACATTAAAAATTTAAGCTCCAGAGCTCATATATTGCTTAGTAATTATAAATTAAACCACTATTTTATTAATAAAAACTAAAAAGAGTTAAATAAATTAAATTATTAAAAATAAACAAAAAACCCGACTGCAATAAAAAAAACAACTGAAAAGCGAAAAACAAGCTACCTATATAATCTATAGAAAATTGTAAGAGCATGTACTTATTGATATTTATAACAATTTAAATTTAACTTGAATATTGGAAAAGGTATTGCAGGCGAGGGACAAGCAATATATTTCAAAACACATTTCTTGAAAAAAATTAACATTTGGACTATCTTGTCCCCGCCTGGAACACCTTTTCCAATATTCAAGTTAAATTTAAATTGTTATAAATATCAATAAGTACAGTCACGTCTAAAAGTATGTATACGAAACAAGATTTGAAAAATATGTACCCACACATTTTCATCATAAATATGTATCTATTACTGACACCAAAAAATTGTATTCATTAAACTATTTCAGTATTATGTAATCACAAAATGCTTCAGAAAGTTGCATACTTAAATAAATTCCATTTAAATGTATCCACCTCGTAGTCAAAAATAAGTATACATGAATGGGTTCCATATACATATAACCACACCAATTTGGCAAATATTTGTATACGCCGTTTGATTCATAGATATGTAAACACGATTTGATATTTTGATGCGTCTAAGTATATGTAAGTAATTGATTTTAAAATGAAGTTTCTTCCATGTGGCCAGTGACTTTCTTTTATAATATTTGGTTGATCAATAAGTTTTTACATACATACATAATCTCACGCCTTCGTTCCCAGAGTGGGGTAGGCAGAGCTACAGAATTACAAACATCTCTAAAAACCTGTTGATAATTCTATAACCACAATTTGCACAATTAGGCTAAGATGTTTACCAGCGTATTAGTGACAGGTTGCAAGCCCATCGCCTAACAGTACTACAAGCCTTTATTCCCTTAGTCGTCTCTTACGACATCCACGGGAAGATATGGAGTGGCACTATTCTAACTCGGCGACCACACGAGGCATAAGTTTTTAGAATTGGTATAAAAAATGGGAGATACGTAAATCGTTATATTTTAATTGGAATATGCACACTTTCTATATTTACAAACATTTATTAACGCCATTTAAATGTTTTATTTTAGCCCTATAAAAATATTTTTACTTTTGGAGGTCAAATTTTGTACCTTAACTAAGTCATCATCAGCTTGTGATTTTTATGTAGTAGTTTTTGAACATCGGTGAATGAGAAGTAGTAGTCAAAAGTTAGGGCTAAATAACAGGGGGAGCGGTTATCAGATTAGAACTTAGGTCGGAGAGCAGCATCCTTTTGAATTAGATGGCTCTGAAAAATAATTCCTGCCGAAAATACGTAAATTTTATTCAGCACTTTTTTTTTATTTTTTTTTAACTATACGGTAGAATAATGTTATATAACTGTCCAAGGTTATTTCATAATTGCTAAAAGCTAATATCACAGTATTTATTTGTAGGCCTCAATAATCCCGGAAAAGGCCGAAAAATCCACCCTAAATGTTGGTGACCGAGCTGGAAATAAAAAAGTCCACTGCAAAGATAACTTGTTTATCCTTAAAATCATAATGATAAACCAAGGTTTCATTTTCAATAACATTTTTTTATTAGGGCTTCAGGACTTTCTCCACACCGCTCCAAATAATTACAAAACGAACTCTAATTTTTGCCGTCGTGTAAAATTGTTCATACAGATGTTTTTTGTTTAGCTATCACAGAAAAACAAATGAATAATGTTATTTTTTTTGTCTAATTTAACGTTGATTAGTGCCATGGTATAGTCCACATTAAAATAATATCATTACGCGGATGGTTCATACCGATTCTAAAAACTTATTGATCACCCCTCGTATGTAACCTATCTGAAGTTACAAATAGGTAGTGTTGTTTTCGCTAATTTAGTCTATACATCTTTATCTACTCACTTCAATGTGAAGTGTTGGAAGTGTTCACAAGTGCAAATGATGCCTCTTGTTGTAATTTTTTTATATTCATTGTGTTTAAAAAAAAATTACAGCTATCGTAAACGATAATACCCAAGATATATCATGGAACCTTATCAAAACATGGAAAACAAAGATTTTTCAGCTGCCTCTGCCCAAATGCATATTACGCGATGTTTTCCTGGATGTTCTCGAGCACTTAACATTTATGTTAAACTTTGAAAAAGAAATGGTATTGTTTATTGGAATATGCACTAAGTGCTAATGCATTTTTGGACGATAAAGACATTTACGAACAAGAAGAACTTCAACCCGTATTTTTATTTTGTAAATTATGTGCTGGTCCCTGTTTTATAGAATGTCGTCATACAACTTATTGTAATTGTCTCGAATATGTAACTAGCTTAGGTAAATAAAATTATTTGAAATATCTATAATTTGTGATTTCAATCTAAACATTTTGACTGTCAAGTGCGTCATAGAATAATCATGAAAGAATCGTGAGATAGACGTATGCAGTGACAAGTCCGCACTGTTTTCGTGAATTGTCAAATCAGTTAAATATACAACTTACGATTCTATGCCAGTCAGGCAAGATTTGTTGTTGCAGTCTGAATACATATCTATGAATCAAACGGAGTATACAAATATTTGCCAAATTGGTGTTGTTATATGTATATGGAACCCATTCATGTATACTTATTTTTGACTACGAGGTGGATACATTTAAATGGAATTTATTTAAGTATGCAACTTTCTGAAGCATTTTGTGATTACATAATACTGAAATAGTTTAATGAATACAATTTTTTGGTGTCAGTAATAGATACATATTTTTGATACATTGTATGACTACATATTAATATTCAACCTTGTTTTTGTATACATATTTTTAGACGTGACTGTACATGCTCTTACAATTTTCTATAGATTATATAGGTATAGGTAGAAAACTTAAGTAAAGCTCCTCTTGCATGTAGTTGTGTACAAAACTAATATGAAATTTACGTCAAATTTCAAATATAGAATGTCAAACGGTCTATACAGATGTGTTACAACTACATGCAAGAGGAGCTTTACTTAAGTTCTTTACCTATAGCTTGTTTTTCGCTTTTCAGTTGTTTTTTTATTGCAGTCGGGTTTTTTGTTTATTTTTAATAATTTAATTAAATTGAAAAATAATACTTTATTTGTAAGTAGGAAAACGTGGCGTGCTCAACACCTTTGGCCAAGACTGTACCAATGTATAAAATCCGTGTAGGTACGTACGTTATAGAAAACTCACCTAAACCACAGAATAAGTAATAGTACAACCTAAACCGAAGCGAAGCGAAGCGAGAGAGCGGTCGCTAGTAAATAATAAAATAAATAATTTATCTATTTTTTACTTTAAGATTACAATAAACTAGCTGTTCGCCGCTACATAACGTCGTAAGGCCCGATGTGCAATAGAATGTAAATAATAAAGGCAATTTAATTTGAACTGTGTTACAATGGGAATAAGGTTTATTTTCCTACCATCATAAACTGAAAATGGCATTATCGAACAAGCGTAATTGAACTTTATTGCCTTGATGGTAGATTCAAAGTCCCACTCACAAAAACTCCCTGTTTGTAGTATGGTGGGGACGCGAGGACAAACAAATTTAATAACCTCCGACGAATATCTGCCGAATATTGATTGGAAGATGTGGCGGTGGGTTAATCAATAAGATGGTGGCAGATGGTGGTAGCGATACGGACGGACCCAAGGTCCTACCAACACTATATCGTCCCTTTACGGCGGCGTCGTTGATCGGGTCGCCACCTTCCCGAACACATGGTTGAGGGAGGCGATGGCTGAGATACGCGTCATACTCGTGAACGGGTGCTGTCTGTGGGGTCCGGTCTGTTCACGCTTGCAGGACCTGATTTCCAGTTAGTTATTTTAATTATCGTTCCCGACGTAGAGACCTCGTCATGTTGTTCTCCTAGACACTGTTTTTAATTTAATTTAGCTTACATCTGTAATTATTTTATTTGTGTTAGTTTTAAAATAATTATTTATTACTTTATTACCTTGTAATGTTACTTTTAAGTATTATTGTATTTTATGATTGGAAAAAATGACCTTCTGCTGGAGTTGCTTGCGGCGCTTCTTCTCCGCAATGATGGTCTTGTCCGAAGCGCTAGTAGATTCACTCCATGCTACCGACGTGTTAAAGAGCCCTCATGTGGCCAATTTACTGAATAAATATTTGTTTTTTTTTTAAATTTTACTTTCTCAACCTCGTATCTGATCAAATAGTTAGATAGGAAAGTAGTCTTTATTATTTAGGAGACATGGGTGCTTCTCCTATGTAACTATTCGATCAGATACGAGTTTGAGTAAGTAAAGGGACGATATGTAGCAGTAGCCTATATTGTAAAGTTCGAAGTTACGTTAGCTCCATCACTGTCACTCGGCATTCGGGACTAAATCGAGAGAAAAGGTTGTTATGAGCAGACCTAGGAATATACGGGGCTAAATTAAATGACCGCTAGGGATTGCCTATATCGATAAACTCAATTATCGGTGCTTTTTCCATATACTAGTGATTGCCCCCGGCATTGTATGTATTTTTTTGTAAGTATTGTTCTGAAGACTGTACATAAGTAAAAAAAAAATATGATGATGAGTGAAGGTTAAAAAATCCTTTTAAAATAAAGAAAAACCTGAATTATGTTGCAACGTTATTTAATTTGCATAATCTACATACATAATCTCACGCCTTCGTTCCCAGAGTGGGGTAGGCAGAGCTACAGAATTACAAACGTCTCTAAAAACATGTTGATAATTCTGTAACCACAATTTGCACAATTAGGATAAGATGTTTACCAGCGTATTAGTGACAGGTTGCAAGCCCATCGCCTAACAGTACTACAAGCCTTTATTCCCTTAGTCGTCTCTTACGACATCCACGGGAAGACATGGAGTGGCACTATAAATTTGCATACTCTCATTTTACACTCATTTGCATACTTTCAATAAAATTTTGTTGTGGAACTGTACCAGTGATGAATTCAAGTTTCTTTGATTATGCTGGTTTTCATTAGTATTTCGCCAATGTCCAGTGAGCTCGTGGTTGTTCCGTGTAAACCCAGTGATGTATCAGCGTGTTAACTTTGCAATAATATACCGAATTGTCACCTGTCATAGTCAGGATGGTAAAGTACGGGGCTGCTCCACCATCAGACCCAGACCCAGACCATTTCAGATCAGAGTACTTGTCAAAGCAAAACAATAAGTAACGAAATAAATATCAACTAAAAAACTTACCTCTTTTTGAAATAAAGCACCTAAGTTTATTCACAACGACGCTCAATAAAAAAGTTGTTGTGAAACGGTCCCAACTCAGCATGTGCCGGCGGTTAAGCCAGCGTTGGTCTTCCGTTGGGACCGCTCGATAGCAGCACGGAAGATGACACAAACTTAAATTAAGGATAATGTAGGTATAAAACCAATAACCACAAAGAGAACACGATTCAGTTGGTGATCATACAAATATCTTCTTAGTTCAGATTTAAAGCTACATATGTAAACTTGGCAAGTTTTTAATCGGCGGTGGGATGTTGTTCCAGCATAGTGGCTGCGTACATAGCGGAAATAACCTCAAAAGACAGCTGAGGTATGACGAGGCGTCAAAGACATTAAATAGTAGTAATAGACGGGGCATAGCGACCAAAAGTGTGATCCAAAACTTGTTACCTCGAGGTAACAAGTCGTTTAGTCTACTTTGACACGCCCGAAGAAAGAAACCCATTTCACTATTGTAAATCGCGATACTTCTGAATCACCAAATAAGCGCAAAATAGCTTAGAAGCGTTCCGTCTTAGTAATCTTTAAATATAATGGAACAAACTGACTGGCTGACTGATCGACCAATGCACAGCCGAATCTGCTGGACCTAGAGACTTCAAATTTTTAGAAAATATTCCTTAGATATCGTAGTAGTACATCACAACAGTTGTTGGGGACAACTTGAACTACTAAACAGATTTACAAAAACTACTACAAATATTAACCCAGACTATAAACGCTACATTTTTCCGTTAAACCAGAGCAAAGCGAGGGCACGTTGCTAATAAATAAAAATAACACAACGTCGAGCACGACACCACATTAATAACCTGCAACTGTCCGCGTGCCCGTAAGCATATGGAAAAGGGGGAGGGGGGTACTTACTTACTTAGGGCGGGGTGGTTCGATGACAAAACCTGCAACCAAAGTCAGTCAATACGTTGGCGTTGTTTTACTGCCGTCAACATTGTTAATAGGTCATCGCGTCAGAGCATACATACATACATACATACATACATTAAATCACGCCTGTTTGCCAGAGGGGTAGGCAGAGACCACTTTCCACCTGCTACGATCTTGACAAATCTCTTTCGCTTCTTCCACATTCATACATCGAGTCATGCATACATGTCGGTTTCGGGTACTTAAGATTCGAGCCTTTTCCAGTATTTCTCCGATTTGATTCGAAAAAGTACCACGTCAGAGCATTATCAACATAATTGTGCATGTCATGCTCCCTGGAATCCCCTGTTTGTTCTGTTATTTATTATTAAAACATGATGATGCTCACAATATATAATTATGTACTGAATTAGTAAATAATAATTATGCCTTAACCTTTTAAGACGGCTCTAGCCGACAACTGAAAGTCGTGCCACTGACGAACGGCCAATGCCACGAGATGAAGATTAAAAGAGACTTTATTTCGTTTAAATTAAGCTGTTATTTGCTTAGCGAATCAAACATGTTTAGCGTGAGTTGCACGTTTTGTATTTGAGGTAACGCGTTCAAAAGTTAATTAGGGTACCGCTAACGATATTTTACACCCACTCACGGGCTTAAGCCAAATGACGGATAAATCCGTCCCAGATAAATCCATCAAAGATACCAGAGCAAATAGATTTTAGGTTAACCTTTTCAACGCCACAGTCGGCTCTGGCCATCAACTAAAAGTCGTGCCACTGACGCCACGTCGGCTACAGCCGACAAGAGTTCAAGATTAAAAGAGACTTTGTTTGGTAGCAATAAGGAGTAATTTGCATAGCATAGCAAACATGTGTGGCGTGTGAGTGGCATATTTTGTATTCAACGTGTGGCGTTCAAAAGGTTAACCCCCCCCTCTCATTCAGAGGGCCTGTGCTTAATCCAGATATTTCTAAACGTATTAAGACGCAATGTACTGAGCAATTAGCACTTTCATCACCAACTACCCGACAGCAATGATATTTTATATTAAGATATGTCATCTGCGCGCAAAAGCGTTCCTAAGCGCGCAAAAGACGGGTAGCTATATGGCAGCCATGAGCGGGCACGCTGCGTCATTCGGGTACGCAATTTGAAACAACTATTTATCTCTCTCTAACAATAGCGTTCGCTACGAATTGCCGTCTTTGTCTGTAGTAATATGGCAACGTAGCAACTGTCAGTATTGGCGACGGTTTTCGAATGCTTTTAGTATGAGCATAACGTATCTAAATATAAAATATCATTGCCCGACAGTGTACACCGTTCGTAGCACTCATGTGGCTGGCTGTGAATGTGCTGACTTATTCCGTTTATCCACCTTAACCTCAGGTTCCTTGTACTAAAACTAGAACAAAATACGGCCATTCAAATAAAGATCTAGTGCAAAGAAAGTAAAGTGTAATTTCTTTTGTTTTTATAACATTAAGATGAAATTGGAAAATTGACTTTATGTCATTCGTAATAGATTCATATTCCATTGACAAATTTCGTTGTATGCTGGGCCGTAGGAGGCTAAGGTGGATACTCGGAAACGCGTGTCCGTCTATCCACCCTGAAAGGGGTGGATAATTGGAATGTCTTTCATCCGATTTTATCTCCCGCTTGTGTACAGTCATTTCAAACCCATCAGGATATCTGAATACCTACCCTATGGTGCAAGTAAGACACTTTAAATTTGTTTACTCTCCTGGGCGCTATGGTCCCAGACCAGCGATTACTAAAATGTCCCGCTGAACGTATGGAAATCGATGAGAAAAACTTCAGCTAAGAGTAAAATACACGAAATTGATTTGGGGTTCCATAAAACAGTAGGAATGTGGTGAGTGTTCCGTTACCAAGTTAGGGAACCCCTACCCTAGACAAGATGCGTTATCGAAACGTTATGCGAAACGATATTGTTGTCGAGAATGTATAGTATTGACGTAAGCTGCCGGACAGGGGCACGTTTTATAAAGCTACAAGTTACAATTTAACAGGTCTAAACTGGCAACACTGCTCAAATGGCTGTGTCCCGTTTCACGAAGCTACAAGTTACAAATTACAAGCGGAAGTCTCTTTCTAACTCCTTTTGCTAGAATAGGAGTTCCGCTTGTAATTTTGTAACTTGTAGCTTCGTGAAACGCGCCACTGGTCATTGGTCGAGGTTGTGTCAAATGGAAACTTGTAACCTGTATTTAAATTGTAATTTGTAGCTTTATAAAACAGGCCCCAGTTGTCGAGCGCTGTCAATTCCATACATTTTGAAATAAGCTTGTGTCGGTCAGGAACTAAGAACTAAAAGGAATGAATTCCCGTCACGGACCGAAACGAACTAGATCTTCGTAAACGATCTTAATCGTTCGGTCCTTTAGGTCAGCAATTGTTGAACGTATGAGCGAAACAGAGCGAACGAGTAAAGAGCGCACGGCACGGTACTCGATGTGAACGAGACAAGTCCCTATTTCAAAGCGTGTCCTGCTCAGATCTCAAAATTTGCTCCGGAGCTAAAGGACCTAAAGGAACTAAAAGACCGAACTAGTTTCTCTGACCGATTGACCGAGATCGGAGCGCTCCCTTTAAAGACAAAGCGGGCGCAGCTCTATTTTGAAAGTTTTCAAAATTCGTTTACGTTAGCGCAGGTATACATCTACCACCTTACTAATAAACGTTGAGTAACGTTGGTATAGCTATACAATGTTTTGTCCTTATCTGTCAAATTCAAATGTCACAATGACAGATAAGGACAAAACATTGTATAGCTATACCACCGTTACTCAACGTTTATTAGTAAATGGGTTAGTGAATAATCCTTTCACATCGTGAAAACTCGGAACTCACGTCGATTTCCGAATGATGCCGACGTGTCTATGAATTATTGAATTATTAAGTGACATGTTTGTATTAAATAAATAGAGTACTTTAGTTATCAGTGTCAAATGTCAAACCACGAGTTTGAAATATATCACACCGAGATGTTAAAACCACCACGATCAAATATATAGAAATTAGGTGTAGGTAAACAAGAAGAAATATAAATAAATGATGAAAATAATTTCACAGGCTTGTCGATCTTAACGTTTCCCAGGTCTTAATGCTTTCGGCATGACTATTAAAAAGAACTGAAAACAAACTTAATCTTAATTAACAAAAAAATACTCTGGTATTAACCACTCTTTATCGATTATCACTCTCGCGATGCGACGTTCCCCCACGTTGTCTTGATGGGTACTGAGTCAGAGATTTCCGAGAAAATACGATGTGAAAGAATATTTCACTACATCTGTATAATTTTATTCGATTCAGTTTGAGTATAACTTCCTTGTCTGTATATTTCTAGGTTTTTAATCGTTCAAAGTCTAGCGTCTAGTTATATAATATCAACGGAATGGTTTCAAACTACACTAACTAGCACTACATAGGTATACCAATAAATGTAACAATCTATATGTTCACTCTACATCAAGTTAGGTAAACAATTTTTCATCATATCAACCAATGATATAATATAAAAAGAATTCCGCGTGTAAAAATGGCCCGGCTTACGCACACATAATCAGTAAATATTTCAATTACACACTAATTCATAAATGACAAGTGAAAGCAGATGGAATGCTAATTTCCGGGAGCGAAACAGAGACGAGTGTATGTTGCTCTAGACTAGTTCACGGTTCCGTTGACGGCGCAAGACTAAGTAAAGGTGTACCAATTGGCTTGGTTTTAGGGTGCCACTGGGTCGTTCTACTTTTCGTTGTACATAAGTTTTAGCGACGTTCTCACTAAACTACTTTTATTCCAAAAAACGGTAAAGGGCTGCGTTTTCTAACTTGCAACTCGAAAAGGGACGTAAATAAGCTTTTATTTAGAATTATCCTAATTCATAAAAAGTTATTTGTAATAACTATAAAGTGAGTAACGCAGTGGACGTTGATGTCCCCGCCTTTTCTATGGAAAAAGTGCAATTTACCACCGAGTTACCAAGATCCTTCAACGATGAATGAGTAATTTAAGAGTTGTTTTTTTGAAAACCGTTAAACTTAAACATTCTAAGTTCATGTTATTTATTTATTCCCGGATTCATAATTTGGTATACGTTTTATCAGACGATAGCAAAAATTTACACTGGAAATTAGAATGGCCCACTATCGAAGTGCGTATAACATATCTACCTCTTTTTACTATATTATATCAATGATATCAACTATCACTTCTTACCACGGGTGTTTTCATAGATTTTGCAACATTGTGGAAATCATTATCTATAACGAAATCGTATTAATCATATAGTATTAACTAGTTCTAAAATTTTATATCGGAAACGACTTCAATTTTTATGAACAAGGGTTTTAGGATGCGACCTGTCATGTGGACATAAGATCTATTAAATAAAAGAAAGTACAGTATGCTTTTTACCCGACTGCCGAAGGAGGGGGGTAATGTGTTTCACAGCCTATATATGTATGTTTGTTCCTTTGTGTCACTATAAAAACTAAACCCGTTGTCCGATTTTGACGATTCTTATGTCAATCGATTTGTCTTAATCTGGTGAGTGCCACTGAAAATATGACAGTACCTGATCAAAATCAAAACCAGACGCTATATTGGGCAAATTAAAAAAAAAGTCGACCACGTATGACAAGTGGGGTATCATTGAATAGGGCTTTAAATACTTTACAAAAATCCAAATGCCATACTGGTAAAAATCGTTAAGCAAAAAAAATAACATTTAGTTACTTCTTTGCGGCGGTATGGCGGTCATTTGGAACCGTCGGAAAAGTATGGCACGGTGATTTTCGTGAACGGCTACTCGACGATGAAGAGCTGTGCAAAAATTAGCTTCGTACAAATGGTTGGATTGTTTTTTTTTAATTAACGTGTTTTCGTCGGTATGGCGGGATGGAAGCCACACCGGAGAAGTATGGCATTACGCTACCGCCTACTTCTTTTTTCATCGACTATCGGAAAATGTCAGTAGTACAAATCGTTCGACTTTCGTAATTTATCCGACACGTTCGATTAACGTCCACGCGTTTGGACCGCCGGTACCAGCGCTATGACCATCATTTTCCTTTTCGTCATTACAGATGTAGTGAAATATCCTTTCACATCGTATTTTCTCGGAAATGTTCGTATTTGTCATGCTACTTCAGTCTGACTCAGTACCCATCTAGACAACGTGGGGGATGGTCGCATCGCGAGAGTGATAATCGATATAGAGTGGTTAATACCCGAAATTTTTTTTGTTAATTAAGATTAAGTTTGTTTTCAGTTCTTTTTAATAGTCATGCCGAAAGCATTAAGACCTGGGAAACGTTTAGATCGACAAGCCTGTGCAATTAGTTTCAATATTTATTTATATTTCTTCTTGTTTACCTACACCTAATTTCTATACATTTGATCGTGGTGGTTTTAACATCTCGGTGTGATATACTTCAAACTCGTGGTTTGACATTTGACACTGATGATAACTAAAGTACTCTATTTATTTAATACAAACATGTCACTTAATAATTCAATAATTCATAGACACGTCGGCATCATTCGGAAGTAGACGTGAGTTCCGAGTTTTCACGATGTGAAAGGATTATTCACTAGATCTGTACGTAATTAGACCCTTGAAGGGTCGCCATACTGGTACAAATGACCGGAAATTTTGTGTCAGTATCTCCCGGTCTATAAGTGAAACACCGGGGCAAGTGGAACACTTACAAATATCTCTTAAAATAATAGCTTTAATACTGCCCTACTAAGCATAATGGCGATATCTTAGACAAAACATCTGTAGAAATTGCAACCTAGTTACAAACATAAGAGAGTTGAATCTGCTTTGGCTATTTTATGTAGTTATTGCATTTTTGCTTAGGAGGGCAGAATAAAGCACAGACGTGTCGGTGAAGCAGTTATTGTCATAATAAGTCTGGATTCAAAAATGAGATATCGCTGCGGTTTGCGGGTAAAGTAAACAAACGGATATATGTTTCAATTGCCCCAAAATAACGTTTTTATCTTTTCTATGCAAAAACCAACTTTTTTAATGTTGCCAAGATCAAAATAGCTTTATTACTTTCCTACAAAACGACTTTAATATAACTATAATAACTTTTAGTGCAAGTACCGAACGACAAACACGACTGACAGTTTTTTGTGTGCGTACAGTTTCTTTTATATGCCTGTTATGAAGGCATCTAGAGTAATATTTTGTTAATTTTATAAATCTTCATAATTTGGCAAAGATACACCTTATAGCCTAAGCAACGAAACAAATCAGTGGAAAAAAATCGTGTATAAGCGAAATTTGGCATAGTTGTAGACAGAGATGGGCAATATTTATTCGAATGACGAATAATGAACAAGAATAACCAAATTATTCTATAATGATTATTCTTATTCGAATAAATTATTCGTCGAATAATTCATTTGCGAATAATTTATACGCGGATAATTTATTCGTTATTCGAAAAGTAGTCGAATAATTCATTCGTGGATAAATTATTCGCGAATAATAATATTACGAATTATTTTTTATTCGAATAATGCCCTTCTCTGGTTGTAGGGAATGGTGTTTTAAACCACATACTGAAAGTACTGATGGGTGGGGCATCAGTACTTCCAGTATTTTTCCTTACAACTATGCCAAAATTCGCTTATACACGAGTTTTTTCCCCTGAGGGCAGTTTTTGGTCTTCGTATTATATTGCTACTGTGCTAGACCTAACATTTTAGTAAATCCAGTTATATTTTCTTTAGAAACAAATAAAGTATGTTTCACTTTCCTCACTTACCCAACTTGGGTTCACCCTGTTGTGGCATAATTTTGTAAGTAATAATTCTTTGTGGCATAATCTATATAGCCATATTAGGCTTTACGCATCTGGTGTCGCAGAATCTACATTCGCATAGTTTGATTACGCAGAATTTCGTTAGTCCGAATACATAAATTGTCCGAATGTATGATTTCGCAGAATACTAATTTCGCATAATTGTTATTCTACTGATACCTTTGACTTTTTTGAAAAGTTATAAAATAAACCTAACCTAACCTACTCTATTCTACCAGGATTACACCAAACATTTAAAAAAATATTGTCCGATTAATCTGAAGAAAAATTATGAGAAAACAAAATTCGGGGTAACTATACATTCGGCGTAAAAAGTTTCGGACTAACTAATTTTCGGGATGTTACAAATTATGCTAAATAAGGTTTCTGCCACATTACCATTCGGCGAAAACCGATTATGCCAAGTCTGTTATGCAAAAACAGTTTCGGACAATAAATTGTATGCCACATAGAGGGAACCCACCCAACTTGACCTTAAATACATACATACATAATCTCACGCCTTCGTTCCCAGAGTGGGGTAGGCAGAGCTACAGAATTACAAACATCTCTAAAAACTTGTTGATAATTCTATGTTATTCTATAACCACAATTTGCACAATTAGGCTAAGATGTTTACCAGCGTATTAGTGACAGGTTGCAAGCCCATCGCCTAACAGTACTACAAGCCTTTATTCCCTTAGTCGTCTCTTACGACATCCACGGGAAGACATGGAGTGGCACTATTCTAACTCGGCAACCACACGAGGAAACCTTAAAGAGGTGACCTTAAATTAAAGTTAGTAAAGAGTTTTATTACAAATAATCCATTAATTTTCTGTAGGTCCTTATGAATAAGTTTGGTCATTGGTTTTAATTGTGACGATTTTCAGTCGCTGCATAGTTAAGTATCAAAATAATTTTAAAACAATAAGGCCAGTCTGCAATTAAAATTTCGAATGATGGACAGTAAAAACTCTTAATAATGCGCTTCGCTTACAACGCGGATGTTTAAAGAGAAAGGTGTACATCAGGAACAAGAAAAGTCCGATAAATGTTATAAGTTTTATTAATTACTGGAAACCGATACAAAACGATAACTGAGAAAAATAACGTCACCTTAAAAAACGAACGCGAACAATAAACATAAATAGCATGGATGGGTCAACCACCGTACTGTATTTAACCCTTTCAACAGCAGCCTCGGATAAATCTGTCAGGCTCAGGAGCAAAAAAAACGGGTTATTCCCACCTGTTACCACCAATTTGTTACCACTGGTAACAGCTGGGATTTTTTTTCCCACCAGTTACCACTAAAGTACTCGGTGGTAACAAGTGGGATTATTTTTCCCATTTGTTACCACTAAAATATTTGGTGATAACTACCACCAATTAGTTTAGTGGTAACAGCTGGGATTTTTTATTCCCAGTAGTTACCAGTGGTAACAGGTGGGAAAAAAAATCCCAGCTGTTACCAGTGGTAACAGGTGGGAATAACCCAAAAAAAACGGGTCTGAGCGCGTTTTTCATACCTAAAGGGGCTATTTCGAAACCTTGATTCCTCGCGAGGGGTTGCTTTTAGTGAAATCTGGTGATGGATACCCCGAGCATCGATACAGGACTTCCAGAGTGCCTAGGATACCCAACTGATTGAATCTGCGGATTACGCCGGAATTGTGCATGTTCGGAAACATCTAAAATGGCAATAAAATGTAAGGAAATCCAAATGCTGACCCAAACTCTTTCGCTGTGGTGTTAACTGATTGTGTGATCAGTCAGCAACTTTTGACGTCCTGTATTGGACCTCGGAGTATCCACCACTAAACCTCACTCAAAACAACCCCTGGCAAGGAACCAAGGCTTCAAAATAGACTCGTTTTTTTTGAAAAGCGCACTCCGACGCGTTGTTTTTGCTCCCGAATGTATTAGGCAAGGTTGATATCGTACTTTTACTTTCTCAACCTCGTATCTGATCGAATATGTAGATAGGAAAAGCACTCTTGTTTCCTAAAGAATAAAGACTACTTTCCTATCTAACTATTCGATCAAATACGAGCTTGAGAAAGTAAATGGATGATATTCGCTCTGGTTGTAAGCTGTCATTGGCGTGCGAGTCTTTAATATTTGACATTGCGTTGAAAAGATTAAAAAACATCCTGTAAATTTTCTACAGGCAACCAGTGTCGCTGTCGCCTAACGCACTCGCAATCGGCTTCAAGGTGGATCAATTGTTTTCATTTTGTATGCAGACAAGCCTTCGATTTATAAAATGAAAACGATTGCGATTGCGAGTGCGTTAGGCAATAGCCCCTCAGGTTAATAAACCGGTACCCTGCGAGGTAGAGATCGCTACAATAGATATTACATTATAAATTACTTGAGGCCATTTCACAACAGCTGTAGGAATAAGTCGCATCGTTAGAATTATAGTGTCCTAATTCATAAATTTTTGATTTCGAGTTAGGTCTCTTTGCTATTTGTGAAGTAGATGTTGAATTAGGAAATAATTCTAACACCCGTATTCACAAACGTCACTATGTGGTCTCACAGTGCTCACGAACGCACAGGGTGGTTCAAATCGTGTCATAAACAAAAGGTCGGTCAAAAAGGACCAATCACAAAGCTGTATTGATCGCAGTTTTACTCAGTGAAGGATCCCTTAAGTATTGTTTGTGAATACGGCTGTGCGAAGTGATAATCAATGTATTACATAGTACACCTTGAAATTAATACAAACTGGTGTCCTGTGCGTTTTATTCGAGTTTCAACTGTTACGAAACGACCTGTAAATATGAATGACTGTTTACAACGTTACGCTTAGGGTACCGATGAATCACACAGATATGCAAGGTCTCGACAAGAGTCAAACAAACTTAGCACATAACAGGCTTCCTCATGTATTGTTTAACAATAGTTCGCTGTGCATAGCGGTAGCGGACGTGAGTAAAAAACAAGTATTTCAGTCAAAATTCTCTTTTTGCCACACATGATTTGGAGAGTTTAAAAAAATAACAGACTTTCTTCAGATTTGGGAAAAGAATTGCACGTCGATGGGGACATTCTAAACAATAATACATTGGATCCCGATATGTCCCCAAACAATAGATTTTGATAACAAAACGAACGCATACACTTTTTGGGGACATATATTGCCAGAACGCTGTTCCAAACCCACGTCCAATATTTGGGACCTTATTTGAGCGTTTGTTCCGAATCACATATCTGTAGAATTCTTCAAAAAATTGACCACAAAAGTGAGGCGGTTGAAACGCTCGAATAACACCCATTTCCCTAGTCTGAAAATAACTCTGTTATGAACCTTGTACGCGCCATGTACTAAATAAACTTATACTGCCTTCTTGATCTGACGTATCGCTTGAACGGCCGGTTATAAGAACACAGGGCACGCTATGCTGCCGTAAGTTCAGTGCCGTAGTCGAATAATTCTATACTCTATTGGTAAGCACATAAAATTCAAAACGCTTCTACAACTATCTAGTCGCTTTTGGTATTTCGGCAATGTTTGTTACTCAACGCCCGCTTTTCTTGTAAGGAGATTGACCCACCGCCACATCTAGCTGATAATGGATATAAAAATGAAAACTTACATGTGAATCTTAATTTATAGGATGAATAATGCGATCTACATTACATTGGTTACTGTTTGCGTGTTACCTTTGATTAGCCTAAAAATAACTTACAACTATAGTGCAGAGGCTTTCTAACAGTTAACTTGACAACTAGATTTAAAGAAATTCAAAATGGCGTACGATTAACATTGGCATTTTGTATCTGTAGTACGCTTGTATGTTGTATTTATGTTTTCAATCGCTGTTGATGATTGATAACGGAAATTGTTATTTAAATTCGACTAAGTCAAGCAAAAACAAATATTTAAACAAGATAAAACAATAAATAAATATAACATCGATTTAAATATTGCATACTTGTTGATAACCTTTTCAAATGTCAAATAAAAAAGTCGTTAGTCGCACGCTAATGACAGGTTAAAATTTGAAATTCGAAATTCGACGTCACGTCATCTGCATCCTTTTCTTCCGACTACAATCCTGCCCTCCTAGCAGTATCTCAAATTCATTAACCAAAGCAGTTTTAGTTCTCTTCTATTAGTAAGAAGGTTGATATTGCTACAGAAGTTTTAACTGAGATACTACCTTTTGTCTTAGGAGGATGGAATCTTAGACGGCTCCTATCCAAATTCATCCAATGAGACAATGAATTTGAACTCATGAAAGTTGAGGCATGAACACGACCTAAGTTGTTGATAAAGACTCAATTTGCGAATATCTCGCTAGAAGGAGCTTAGCGAACTGGAGGCCTCGCCAAGACGCATTGCGATAACCAGCGTTTCTATTCGTTTCGTTTTTAAACCAATCGCGTCACTGGTAGTCCACGTGACTCTTCGTATCACGTGATCTACCTGTGACGCGATTGGTTTAAAAACGAAACGAATAGATACGCTAGTTAGCGTAATGCATGGCAGGGCCACCTGATATGCTTTAAATGAGCCACAAACTGTTGAATAAAAGATATATTTTTTTTTGATTGATCTCTTTTTTCCCTTAGGTTCGTTAGGAGTTTTTTTTTTACTTTCTTAGGGGAAGGGTCTGAGAATATCGTCCTTTTACTTTCTCAACCTCGTATCTGATCGAATAGTTGGATAGGAAAGTATTCATTATTCTTTAGCGAACATGAGTGCTTTTCCTATCGAACTATTCGATCAGATACGAAGTTGAGAAAGTATAGGGACGATATCTGTCTCTTTCGTTGGGAAAATCAGTTAAATTTACATACAAAATACATAAACTCACGCCTTCGTTCCCAGAACATAGGCATAGTTACAGAATAACCTACAACTAGGGGGGGAGGGGCAAGGGGTAGTTACATTTAACAGTTACTATTTAAATAAATAGACAAAGTCGAATATCTTACGTGTAACCGCATAGTTAACTGATTGAGCACCTCTACACACATATACGAGCATTTAACTAAAACAACTGAAACTATAATAATATAATGGATCACAGCGTACGGTGCGAACACTACATAGTACATACATAGATAGGTATAACAAAATTACATCTATATAATAAAAATACCGCCGAAACATCTGGAAAAGTTATGTTGTTGTCTAGAGCATGGACTATCGGGACGTTTTTAGAAGAAAACCGGAATTTTTAATTTATTTCAAAAATACCGGTTTCCGGTTTTTTCGTGTTAAGTAAAATAGGTACAACTAACATTGTTTCTTGATTTATCTCCGGTATTTCGATATTTTTTTCATATTAAGTAGAGACGATAGCGGTATCAAATCATGTTGTTTTTTTATTTAACGTTCATGATTTAAATATGTAGAAGGTTTAAGTTCTAATAATAAAATTTTAATATTTCGAAATGGGATTTTTTGCCCGATCTTCAAATTTTTCGATAAAATCTTAAACCGCTGTCCATGCTCTAAAATAATCGGTAGGAGAGCGTTCGAAGCCTAAGTACTTCCGCAAAAGTGTCAATAGGAATGTGAAAAAATATCAACAAATTAAGTACTGTTTAACATAAGTGTTTTTATGAATAGTTATTTAATTTATTTCAGAAATAATGTGTTACTTAATATGAAAATTTAAATAATTTACTCGCTCGATCTTGAAAATTACGCGATTATTAAGTAATGAAGGTAATTTATTTTGTGTGGTTTTGCTTAAATCTCGCATAGAAATGTTAAGATATTTTCGAGCGGAATTTGGTTATGTACTGATCGAATCGAGATCAAGGAGACACATTTTGTTTGAAACAGTCCCTCATTACGACTGTTGGAAACAAAATGTGCATGAGGCAGGTGAATCTTTCCAAGGTAATACGGCACGCGAATACAATTTCTGAGCATTAGGTCTGTTTTTGAAGGCGTGATCTAAAACTAAGCTAGCCTCATAACTCAAAACTAGTACGTTATAGGTCGTAACGCTCTCCAAGTATAATTAATTTCCCTTATAAACGAGGAGCAGCTAAGCCACGCTTTGCCCTTATCTGTCGAACTCAAATGTCAATGATAGATAAGGACAAAACAAGGCATACCCACTCCACGGTTACTTCACGTTTATTAAGGGTTAAGCAGAATTGCGTGGATATTTAACAAGTTTAAGTACCGTAAAATGGGGTTAGTTTGATTAATTTTTAAAATAAATCTTCCGTATCTCCCGCATTTAATCGTAAAATAAATTATTAAAAATATTGTATTGGCGACTACTCATTTGGAGTAACTTAAAGCAACTAGAGGCAGACTACGGCAGACGGCTTAGCAGGAAAAAATAATTACGCAGCTTAAAATCTCGATTCTTAAAATGGGGCTACATTGATTATCCCTGTGTTTACATCACAATATCAAAGTCACCCCTAAAACATGTCAAAAAAGTGTGGTTTTTTGTTTGTAAGGTTTTAACTCAAATTTGTCTGAGAATACTTGAACTACTAATATTTTGTGCTCGCATATGAAACATATGAAAGTAATGTCGCGAAAGAGCTAAATAAAAACTCAGACATTGCACAAAATCGATGATTCAAAAAATTATCAAAGTCACCTCGCGTTTCCTAAGTCACCCCATTTTACGGTATTAATATGGTAATGGAATTGTCTTAAGAGTAAGGATTATTATTGATATTTGCTGAGTAAAATGTTTTAACTGGTTCTATTTTGGTATGAATTTTATCACTACCGGAGGAAGAAAAGGTTTATTTGACGCCTAACGCTGTCAATTTGAAGGATATTTTTCTCTGTTGTAACTTGAAAACGGTTTATATTCGAAATTATCTTAATATCATTCCATCTTCTATATTGGTAAGATGTCTCTTTGTTTTCTTGTTGATGGCTAGGATATCATAGTGATGTAGATAATATATTGTCGAATATGAACGTTAAAGTGATAAAAAAAATTGAATCTAAACATGGAGAAAGCCCCTTTATAGTGATCATTAGCACACAGGAAAGAAAGAATTTATTTCTCACTTAATATTAACTATTGCATTTTAGGTACAAAAATATACCGACCAGCTATGAGCAGCTCAAGGCAGATCTATCTTAGTTCTCATTTCTAGCTAACTTAACACTCCCACCCTAAAATCGCAGATTTATATACGCGGCTATCATGTGATGCGTGCGCACATGGTTTAGGCGCTATCTTTATCCAGGCGTCCTTATGCCTTTATAAAGAACCAGAAAGTGTACTATATTTTTTAATCGCTACTTATAAACTTGCTTGTATACAGAGCTATTGCTTTCTTAATACGCTGCGTATAGAGTAAATATCTATACTATATATAAACGGTAATATCCGTACACACTATTGAGGCATTAGCCAAAATATTAATTGCAATACTCCTATAATGTACCTAAAAAAATAACTATTTATCCCGGCTATGATAGCAACAAACCTGCTGTAGTTACGATTATTTATTTAGGTATTTTTAACCTACGATGCACCATATAAGCTAAACGTTACTGATTGTTTTCTACATTGCTATGTTATCGTAATATTGCATAGCAATATAGAAAACGCTCAAAACATTATCGTTTATCCCTATAACCAACGTTATCCTAATGCAACTGCGAAACTGCTTAATTTTAAATTTTACCTTACGTCCAACGTTAATTTTAGTTATAAATAATTCTAAGCTATGCTGGTGTTCCATTTGCCTCATAGTTGTATCGCGAATGAGTGATATCAAAGAACTTTTAGTCGCGGATCCCCTAGTAAATGATATAGTAAAAAAAAGAATACCCGTGTAAGGAGTATTTTAAAACTTTGGTATTTAAGGAATAAACGGAAATTTGAAATAACATAGCGTAAATCGTCAATAACTGGTCACTTAATAAATTGAATTTTTTTCTTGCCACCAATTGTATACACTGACGCCGTCAGTGGAGATACTTTAACAGTACTCCGGATAATATCTCTGGATCTAGTTCTAGGTTTTTATAGTATTTATATTATTAGCAGGTTTTTATTTATGTCAAGAGCACACGGGCGAACTGATGGGGGGAGAATAAAGGATAAAATGGTGGTTGCGATCCGGAGGGACCCTGCCAAAGTCCTACCGCTCCTAAAACAGTTATTGTCGATTTACTCTACCTGTTGGGTATGCTGGGTATACCCGTCTTCCTCTCGAAGGGAGTAGAGGACACCCGCGACTTCGTACGCGTAGAATTACTTTCCCGCTACTAACTTTATTTCTTCCCGTTGGGGTTCGATTTCCGAAAATCCCTAATGCATCCATAGGGTACAGTCAGTCATACATACACGTTCCCACGACGCTAAAAATATCTACACGGTTATGCTAATAACAATAAGGTGTATATGTATTTGACGCGATGGCTGTGTAGATAAATGCTTTGGACTGTTCCCAAGGAATACTCGCTCCAAATTTCAGGTCTCTAGGTACAGCGGTTTTGGCAGTGCATTGATCGATCAGTCAGTCGATTATCCTTTTATATATATAGATTGGACGCTAAGTAACTGTTAGCCAAATGAAAACGATCTAATTTTTTTTATAACAATAGTAGACCGATCGAAGCAGACTTTAAAGATTTCGTCTAGTCCTTTGAAAAGAAATCGGGCACTTGATTATTTCGAGTAGTTTCAATATCAAGTAAATAGATTTTAGGCTATTTAATATTACTTATATGTTGTCTTGTAAATAATACTTTATTTATTTTTTAGCATAAAATATCATTTGCTTACAGTATATTTAAACTACTAGACAATAGCGAAAGTTCTCGTTTTCTTTGCTAAGGGGTTAACAGATGTAGTAAATAAACATACGACATTGTTTTGGTTAGGATAGTTCGTATTCATCATGCTTTCTGAATTCAGTACGTTCCGAATTGAAACTAGACGGGGAAGCTATAGTTTTTGATTTGGATACATTATAATATGCCGAGTATGCACTGTATTATTTTGAGAACGTTCACCTTTTTTAACCATCTAAAATAACTAAGTTTTTGATTTGTAAAGATTTTGTCTTTGCATAGATCTCGACATAAGAAATTAAGTCCGATATTCCGGTTTTTTGAACAAATTTAAAACCGGTATCTATGCTTTCCAGATAAGCAATTAAAAAAAGCAAGACGGATAGGGTAGTCTTGGACCAAATACGATTTCGTATGATTATACGCTCACTACATCTGTACATAAATTATAACAATAAAATGACTACTTAGTTAACAGTGTACTGAACCCAAACCGATGTCCTTTCATAATAGGCTTCTAAACAGTTTTTAAGTACTATTGAGTAATAATCAAGGGAAAACAATTAAAGAGATTTAAAAAGAAATAATAAATCTCTATTGTTCAAATTAAACAAAATTTTCAGAGCCTAATTGCCGGAACCCCACTGCCCCGCACACCCACGCTACGCACGTGGATATTAATTAGGTCCGTATTAAAACGATTGGGTTATAGTATGAACGAGTAAGCCATTAGAGCGGCTTCAGCAAAGGGACGGGTTTTTCGGGCGCGCGTGGCATGCGACACTCCACTGGGGCGGACGCTGATCGGTTCGTACACATCGTGTGTTGCAGTGCGTCTCCGGCTTTATCCGATATTATGTAGGATTGAAAAAAAAACACTATAGGTATCTATTTCACGAAGTCAGTTTGGCTTTGGTTGTGGTGACGTCTCCGATAAACGCACTTGTGTCTATGTTGAGCGTTAGTGAAGAAATCGTATCGTATTGTTAAGTTTACATTGTTATAAAAAAGACACAAATTCAATTCCAATTTATTTTAAAACCTTCTTATACCATGTCTAATAATTTCATTTCATTTCCTTAAAAAAAACTTGATTACAGCTTACTTTGTTAGATTATTTTGTTTAATACTATTTAAAGAAGATATGTACTTCTACGTTTAGTTGCCACGCTGTGTTTACTCCGAGAAGTAGAATCCTGACAGCGCTCTCAAGGTTACGCAATAATATGTATGTGAACGCCTAAAACATTCACAAGCTAAACGGACTTCGTAAGATAGAATATCTGTACCATATGACCTTGATTGTGTTTGGCACCAAGAAGTATATAATGGAATGGAATGAATACGGAGAATTACTACGGATTAAATTAATTGACGCAGTTTTAAATGTGTTTGTACTTCGTTCGTATAATAATGGAAAGTTCGTATCCTAATACGATAGCTGTTTTTCACGAAGGCACGCCCCACCACCTAATATTAGGAACAATTACGCAACGGTAAAATTAAGTGGTGAAGCTAATAATAAAGACTTATCAGAGTAATCAATCACTATAAAACCTCGATCTTAAAGGTGTGTACGGACTAGAGGCAGCCTCTGGCGAGGCACGCATGGGTCGAACTGTTTCCTCAAATGCGTACGCGCCTCAGTCCGAGGCGTGCCTCGACCCGAGGCTGCCGCGGCGCGAGCCATAGGAAGTCGGTTTTATGATTGTGCGCCTCGCCATATGTGCTACGCAATTTTGTACGTTAATTGAGCAGGTTTTAACAGAAGCAATGAATGTTAGACATTGCCGTAGAGGTAGAGGTTAAAAACTAACTTTGTCGTGTACTTCATATAATATTGATCGAAGGACACTTATAGGTTTAAGGACACTTACTTTAGTCAATTAAATGGCTTAAAACGATCGGCGCCATTTTGTTTTATGGTTTCGCTCGAGGCACGTGCCTCAGCATGTGGTTTCAATTGTGCTACCGAGGCCACCAATCCGCACGCAACGCGTGGCGAGGCAGCTTCTACTCCGTACACACCTTTATGTGATATCAATTGCACCAAACCTCAATAAAAAAAACAAAACTGCCTATCACTAATGTACTAACATTACTTGTATTTATGTCCCGTTGATAATCACTAGCAACGTCTTAAAAGGTATCAACTTCTTTAATAACAAACACCTAAACTCCTACTACGAAACCCAAAGATAAAGAAATATGGTCACACTAAGTACATATTGACATGAGCGGCTAACATTTTTCAATGTTATTGTGGCGACTTGTCAACGCGAGTATAATTACGCTACGTTCAGTAAATAGCAAATATCTATAAATGCGGCAAGTTAGGTTTTATAATTAACGACCTCTGTACATCCCTGATTGTAAGTTTACGCTGTTAGTCAAAAACTCGCTACGATTTATATTGGAACAAATGCAAACCGGGTGTCAGTTTGCATCATAAGCCTTTAACTTAAGTGACTTTAAGCATAGCCACCTTGAAAACAAAAGAGCGTGAAATACATTTTATAAATTCCTGTAAGATTTGTAGGAGCATTTTACGTACGTTATCGCTATCGAAAATGTAATGGGTTCACGTAAGCTGCCGGACGTTCAAGTCAAGTGCTTACGTCGATCCCATAATTTTGCAAGTTTCCGAAAAACATTTTCGATTCGTTATAGTATCTTGTCTAGAGCTCCAGGTCAGAGATCGTCGACGTGACTTGACGTCGAATTTCAGCGTCTCTTTGAGGTCATGGGCACTTTCAGATCATGTCCCGTTTTGTTAGTTTATTGACTGGGACCTAATAACCTGAATATAAGTGGGTCAGTAATCGACCACCAGCGTTACAAACTTCAGAGGTGTAAGAGGTCGTATTCGACGGTCAGCTATGTAAAACGTCAGTGTTCGACCGCATAACACGGTTAAACATTTTAACATATGACCGTCAAACCCTAACTTTTAACACCTCACGGTCGCTTCGACCGTGAGCTGTTAAAAGTAGAGCATGGACTATCAGAGCTTCTTTTTAATATCGGTATTTTTTCGACATCAAAATTTAAAATACCAGATACTTTGATATTTTTTTAAAGACATTTAAGCGGTACAAATCAAACTGTTATATTTAAATTTAATAGTTGGTTTAGGAAGATAAAGGCAATTTCAATACAAATCAGTCAGTCGACTGGATCGAAAACTCGAGTCGGTTCTCGTGTTTTGAATTTGAATCCACCTGCACTGTTACCATTTACGAACTACCTTTACCTATCTAAACAAAAAAACAATTTGTAAAGCCAAGTCTTTTCAAACATCAAAAAACCGATATTTGGAAAATTCCGGTCTCTTTTTCAAAAACCGGAATTCGTGTCAGTTAAAAGTGTTCGACGGTCGGCGCATGTGGGTCAGTGAATACGGTCAGTGGTGCAAGGGATCTGTGTTCTGCGGTCAGCGATGTAACATAGGCTAGCGGATGTCGACGGTCCTGTCAGCGAGCGCGCGTGTTTCGCCGACCGGCACACCCCTAGCGTTTACCGTTGTTGTATGAGAGACTGCGCAGAGGAGCTTTGAAGTTGGCAGCGGCCTGTTGCTGGATTTGGTACGCGAGCGGATGGATCTTGAATCCGTATAACCTGTAATAAAATAATGTCATACTTTATATGATGTTTGTTTGACGGTGTGGTAATATATGATTTCTATACAGCGCGCGGTTGTTTTGATGCGTAGCGCTTATCGCATATAACTCTTCTAAGCTTTTCCCGCTTGAAACTAGTGGCTTGAAATTTATAAGAAATATTCCTTGGGTACCTTATGGTCAATTCATACCGAGACGCGAGGCGACGCGACGCTGCGCGCACATACGACTCAAAATATACTTTATTTACTACACGAAAGGGTACACATTTCATTGTAAGAATTCATGCTGCGTGGTGAAACGTATTCTGAACTCACAATGAAATGAGTACCTTTTTGTGTAGTAAATAAAGTATATTTTGAGTCGTATGTGCGCGCAGCAGAAAGTAGCCAATTCTACGCGTACAGTAAAGAACTTAAATTTGGGACCCACCTTAGGTCCAACGTCAATGTGACATTCTACAACAAAAACGTTGAGTTTACTGTAAGTTACAAATGATTTGGCATCTCTAATGACATTGACGACTTCAAGGTATTTTTTTAAATGGGTAACAAATAACGTTCGTGACTGTACTTCCGGACGTCCTCTGGTTAATTTTGATACTCGGTAATTTAGTGCCAATTGTATATCGATATACAGTAAAACTATATTAATAGAACTCAGCTGTCTATCTAACACATGCACTATACAGGGTGCTAGGCAGAAGGTTGGACAAACTTCAGGGACTAACTCTGTAGGACATACTTATCAACTTTTATTATGGGACCAACACTAAATCGCCAAAAAGAAATACAGCTGTTCCATACTTTTCTGCTGTTTAGCTCTCAAAGATTGTACGGAACAGCTGTTTTTTTTTTCGCGATTTTGATGTTGGTCCCATAATAAAAGTTGAAGAGTATGACCTACAGAGTTAGTTGAAGTTTGTCCAACCTTCTGCCTAACCCTGTAGGATTTTTAACATTTGTAAGGAAGAAATAAATGTCTAATTTTTGGAAGACTCGGCTTACTCTTTCTATTGTAAATGAAAATCGTCGGTGAAACTGCAAAACCGCGTAACCAACAAATTTATTATAAGGCAAAATAAACCTTAAGATCTTAGAGAAAAGGTGCAGTTTGCTTCTTATTAAAAATGTTTCTTACGCGGTTTTGCAGTTTCACCGACGAAATATCTAATTTCAAGGTGAAAGGACACTATTTAGAGGTTGCACAAATAGACCACTAAGGATGAGCAGATTTTTAATGTTTATTTGTTCCAAAAACAACAAACAATAACTAACTTTCCTGTGAACTTATGTCAAACACTAATGATATTGACCATCATCACAATTTTTTCCACCGGTTGATTAAAAAACCCCTAAAAAAACCAACTAATTGTATTATAATTTTGAATACTGGGGCCCGTTCCAGAAAGCCACTCTACAACTCTGCACTCTGGACTTTGCAAATCCACGATAATGCAAAGTGCAGAGTAAACGTGTTCCAGAAAACACTCTGCGTAATTTGCAAAATCTGCAAAGATTCTGCTCCTAAAAGATACTTTGCAAATCCACAAATCCACACTTTGTATTTGACTCTGCCTCTTCAAATTTGCAATTGTCTTGTGGAACAGAAATACTTTGCAAATCCACAAATCCACACTCTGCATTTGACTCTGCGTCTTCAACTCTGCAATAGCTTTGTGGAACAGAAATAAGTTTGAAGAGTGGGATTTGTGGAGTGCAGAGTTGTAGAGTGGCTTTCTGGATCGGGCCCCTGCTCTTTTAGATAAGTAGGACCGCGAATTCGATCGATAAAAAAAATATGCAATGTATCAAAATTAAAACACCCTAATGCACTTATCTGACAAATGCACTATCAGATTTTAGAGAGAATGTGAAAGTAGATAGCCGAGTACAAGTAACACTCCTGTTTTACTATACTATCGCGATCGTTAATTTGTGACACATTTCAAGAAAAATAGGCTTGAAGTCGTCAATGTCATTAGAGATGCCAAATCATTTGTAACTTATAGGAAACTCAACCTTATTGTTGTAGGATGTCAGAATGACTTTGGACCTAAGGTGGGTCCCAAATTAAAGTTCGTGACTGTACACCGAATAAATTGTAAAAGTAAATAGTTTTCAATTTCATGTTAAAATTTTGTCTTCTTGCTTCAGATCGCGTCAAAATTTTTGGAAAAATCCCAGTATTATCGTTAGGCCACATCATATCGAAAAAAAAAATTGTGTTGCTACTCACGACTACAGTAATAATAATAATAAATATCTAAAATAATAAGTAATAGTTTAGTCCGCAGCCCTAACCACCGGTATGTCTTTATTTTTTGAAGCGAGCTGATCCTCTACACAAAGCCCATTGTTTGTGTACAATACTATTATCTTCCTTTGTTTCCGTAACCGCAAGCTGATTACATACGAAAAAGTTATAACTACATTGAATGTATATTGAATTATCAACCCTATATTTTTAGTCAGTAGGTTTAAAATGTGAAGTGTCAGAATACGGGTATATGTCTTTATTATTTGAACTGAGCTTATTCTCTACAAAGTACTATCATCTTCTGTCGCCAGGGTCGTACGCCCGTTGTTTAAAGTTTCACTACAAAATTTTCAAAGTTTCTCTTCAAAATTTTGAAAAAAGTCGTGTTTTTATGAAAACAAAATGATATTTTTGCAGTAATTTTCCTCAAAACAAGCTGTTACTCAGTTATTTTTTTTAATTGGTCAATTTTTTTTTAAACTTTGGCTATCTGTTAAAAAAAAACACTGGCAAAAAAAATATGTTTTGTCTATAAATTAACCTAAAATTTCATCCCTTTCAATATGTACAGTTTATCGAGTACCACCCTGTAGAATGCTTTTCAACGCTATGCCAAATACAAAAGACGTTACTCAAACGTACATGGTAAGGCCCATTGTGCAACAAGACGTAAATAATCAAGGCAAACGGTTTGTCTGTACTGATATCTCAAAGGGTATACGCACAGAACAGAAAAAACAGTAGAAGTGTGAAGTGGGAGTGTAACGTGTGGCATGGTTCTGCGGAGTTCCGCGCAACCTACCATACTTTTGCCGCAATCGCTTATTTTGATATTTCTAATTATCAAAAAGCAAGCTTTCAAAACCCAACTGCTGTTAAACAACTTTAAATCGTTAGAAATCCTAAATGATCATTCAAAATGAAAAATTATAAAAGAAACCTAAAGATGATTTTTAAATCCCTATTCAATGATACCCCACTTGTCGTAGGAAACTCTTCGACTTTTTTTTTTAATTTGCAAGTGGCGCCTGGTTGCCGCCATATTGAATTTTGATTACTGTCATATCTTCAGTGACACTCACCAGATTAAGACAAAACGATTGACATAAGAATCATCAGAATCGGACAACGGGTTTAGTTTTTATAGTACCACAAAGGAACAAACATACATATATAGGCTGTAAAACACATTACCCTCCTCCTTCGGCAGTCGGTTAAAAAAGGAAATAAATCCAGAAGCATGCATCATTGTGCTATTTTGGAATGTAAAAACGATAGCCGCACCAAAAACATTTACCATGGTGGCGTGTTGTTTTTATGATTTGAGTATTGGCGACAACAGGTCTGATACTAAGCGAAGCTCATGCCACTTCCACTGTTTTTTCTATTTCGTGTGTATACGCGAACGGCTTGTCTAGGTAACACTCTGTCTAAGCAAATCAAAGAGAAATGTAGGCAATTACCCCTAGAATCAGCAACATCACAATCCTCTTAAGGGTCTCCCCAGATCTATTGACGCGGAATCGGCTTGAGCCGGTAACTTTTTGTTACCGGCTCAAGCCTGTTCTGTTTTATGTCCATGCAATAAGAGCGAAAACGACGTCGTTCCGTTCGCAACGCCGAATCGGGCCGAGCCGAGCCGAGCGTCGTCGTTTTCGCTCTTATTGCATGAACATAAAACTTTTCCTTACCGGCTCAAGCCGATTCCGCGTCGATAGATCTGGGGAGACCCTAAGGCGATACACGAACGAGAACAGGCACAAGTGCAATTAATTCATAGCAGCATATTAAACTCTCAAGGGTTATAATAAGGTTGGAAGTGCAATACCATTCATATAGTGGTGTGCCTTTTTTCCATAGGCGTGATTGAATATTAGTTTTTCAGCGGAAAACTGTTTTTATCTTCTTGTCCATCAACATCAGACTTTCCGACAAAAAACGACGTTTGTCTATGCACTAGATCTGTACAGATCTAGTGAATAATCCTTTCACATCATGAAAACTTGGAATTCACGTCTAATTCCGAATGATGCCGACGTGTCTAAGAATTATTGAATTATTAAGTGACATGTGTGTATTAAATAAATAGAGTACTTTAGTAATCAGTGTCAAATGTCAAACCACGAGTTTGAAGTATATCACACCGAGATGTTAAAACAACCACGATAAAATATATAGAAATTAGGTGTAGATAAACAAATGTTGAAAATAATTTCACAGGCTTGTCGATCTAAACGTTTCCCGTCTTAATGCTTTCGGCATGACTATTAAAAAGAACTGAAAACAAACTTAATCTTAATTAACAAAAAAATACTCTGGTATTAACCACTCTATATCGATTATCACTCTCGCGATGCGACGTTCCCCCACGTTGTCTTGATGGGCACTGAGTCAGACTGAATTAGCATCATAAATACGAACATTTCCGAGAAAATACGATGTGAAAGGATATTTCACTACATCTGTACACATGTAGATTTTCGCCTAGATTTATTTTCCATTTGCCAATTGCTTGCTTGATTGACCCTTAAGTTTGACGCGATCCGCTCGCATCTGTTCATTTGCCAATGAATAAAATTGTAATATCTGTCTGTGATTTCAAAATAAATGCCGAAACTAAGTAAATTTGACAGTGATACGGTGCCTAATAGGGCATGCAATTTAACCGGTTATTAACCGGTTTCGTATGAAAATAACCGGTAAAACCGGTTATTTGCATTCCCTAGAGCCTAATCATCAGACATCGTAGATTTTGTAGCATTTTTATTGCAGTGGTGACGTATTAAATTATTTAAACCAAAAAGTAATGCACTGCAATGCAATGTTAATGATGGATGTCATTAATAACACGTACACAAAAGCACTAATATCTGTACGGCCATCGCGACAAATATTTGTGTACATAGGCCTTACTATCAGTGGCATAGGGGTGTATAGATATTTTTGTCATCTTGGGAACGTATACATATTTATGACCCTGCATTACCAGTTGTTCACCTGGGCATTTTAGCAGACCTTAACGAAGTCGAAGGAGATACGCTTTCGCGGAGCTCCTATTTCTAAGTTATTTTGGCCCTTCGGGCACTCTGAAGAACTAATATACCCTCACTAGACCTACCTGTTAATTTTGACCAGTCTACTCTCCGTTTTCCACATAGGTTAACAACATAGGAGAATCACGGGAATTGTCCTTTATGACCAAACGTCTTTATCGCGGGAGCAAAAACAAATCTATTAAAGAACACATATAACAGAATGTCTGTTTAGTATAAAAAATGGCCCCAATAATCACCATCCAAAGAGACTGAACCTGGCATTTTTTTCACCTTCGTCGCGCGTAGGTTAAGGGAAATTATATTACAGTATATGACTGACATTTAAAAATTATCAATCATATCGTCGCTTTACTTTCTCAACCTCGTAACTGATCGAATAGTTATATAGGAAAGTAGTCTTTATTCTTTAGGGAACATGAGTGCTTTTCCTATCTAACTATTCGATCAGATACGAGGTTGAGAAAGTTAAGCGACGATATGCCCTCGACAAACCTAGAACTGTCATGCGTGACTGCAACGGTCATGCTACAAAATTTCCGATGCCTGCTAATCACGCCAGCTTGTAAAAAAAGTATTCGCGCCTAAATAAAATTACAGAGTGCCCCGCCGAAAACAACCACACGATTTTAATAGCATAGCGTCATTGCTTTGAAAAAACCACGTATCTCATATTCCGTGACGTACGATTTTAAACTTAAACGTGAAGAGAATTAAGTTCAAACTCATACATCTCGAAATATCAGATACGAGTTTTTTCTAAAGTAGTAACGATAGTTACTTGGAAATCAATTGCATGGTACTGCGCTTGGGCTGTCACTAAGAGGTTACATTAATACCATGCTTTAATTAGAGATCAGATATTCGGGAGTTAACATAGCCAAAAGGCTGGTTCGGACTTAATTCGTAAATTAGTCAAGTCGCTGGTGATAATGGTGATATTTCGTCCCTTTACTTTCTCAACCTCGTATCTGATCGAATAGTTAGATAGGAATGTAGTCTTTATTCTTTAGGGAACTTGAGTGCTTTTCCTATCTAACTATTCGATCAGATACGAGGTTCCCTTTACTTTCTCACCCTCGTATCTGATCGAATAGTTAGATAGGAATGTAGTCTTTATTCTTTAGGGAACTTGAGTGCTTTTCCTATCTAACTATTCGATCAGATAAGAGGTTGCGACGGTAAAGGGACGATTTAAAGGTTGGTTGAAGGGTGTAATATGGTGACGAAAGCAAAGATGGATAAGACTTTTATTCTAAATACTATTTATGTATGAATATATGCAGTTTTTGATATAAATTAGTACCTATTTTGTGTATTAAGAAAGTACTGGCCACTTGTAAATTGTCACCTCTTGATACTATAAATTTTCGCCATATAAGTGGATAGTGAACTATTAAAGGAATGGACTGAAGATAACTAATATTTAAAAAAAAACTTCAACAATAAAATTCTATAACTTTTATGCAATGATATCGTCTTTTTTTATTTAAATCAATTGTAGTCATATCCATATTACGGATATCGTTCGACATTATTTTGACGTAATTTGCATCCGTCAGCCGACCATTAGTGATATTACTAAATCCTGTAACTAACAATTTTAATAAGGAGCAAAATGCACCTTGCTGTTAATAAATAAGGTGCTCTTTGCTCCGTATTCAATTTGTTAGTTAAGCGATTTAGCTATATCACCGACGACGACTTGACTAACCTTCGTACTCAGACATTTCAAAGACAATTTACCCTTTCGGAACTTGTGTCGTAACTCCTCTGATTAACAATTCTCAAAATTCACACTGGGTTTATTTTACGTACGTATCACATTGGACACTTACTTAAACTCACACTTCATGTAATATCTACTTCCTGAAATTCCCACTTTTTCAGAATTCTTACTCTTATGAAAATATAAACATGTAAATATGAAAATGAGGCAGGTTTAGGTTATGTTAGTTTTGCAGCAGGCCCGGAGGGCCAAACCACCCAGAAATGGGAGCTCCGCGTTAGCGCAGTTCCGCCGACACTCTTGTTTCAAATCAATTAGACAGTGTCGACGGAGCTCCCATTACGTGGAGTTCCTATATCTGGGTGGTTTGGCCCTCCGGGCCTGCTGCAAAACTAACATAACCTAAACCTACCTCATTTTCATATTTACATGTTTATATTTTCATAAGAGGAAGAATTCTGAAAAAGTGGGAATTTCAGGAAATGACATTTATAGGCTGTAGTGATTTTAGAAAATAAGTAACAGATGAATAGGTATTTTGGTAAGTGAGAATTTTGGGAACTGTTAATCAGAGGAGTTAGGACACAAGTTCCGAAAGGCAATTTACTCGTTCCTTTTTTAAACTTGCGCATGAAAAATCGCCACTAAGGAACGACCTGATTGTCATTAGCTGCAGGACTCGGAAACCGGTTAATATTTAAACCCAAACCTGAATCGAGTACGGATTAGGGTAACCGGTTTATAATCGGTTAATTGAAAAGCCGGTTTTTCACAAAGGCACTGGTCCCACCGCCGACGATGAGCGGGAACCGAGTACAGCCAGCGATCAACTATTAATATTTGTGTCTCTTTTATTGACACGGGATCTATATTTTTTATTTCGACAAACTAGTGGAAAAACTTGCCGGCAGCCAGATCAACTATTCATTTATGTCTCTTTTATTGACACGCGATCTATATCTTTTGTTCGTTTCTTGAGCGAGAAAATAGTCGATCGGTTATCGCTTTTTCGCCGCCAGTGGGATAAGTGACAAATTTCTAATTGAACTTGACACTGCAGTACAGATCTAGTGAAATATCCTTTCACATCGTATTTTCTCGGAAATCTTCGTATTTGTCATGCTACTTCAGTCTGACTCAGTACCCATCAAGACAACGTGGGGGAACGTCGCATCGCGAGAGTGATAATCGATGTAGAGTGGTTAAACCAGAGTACTTTTCTGTTAATTAAGATTAAGTTTGTTTTCAGTTCTTTTTAATAGCCATGCCGAAAGCATTAAGACCTGGGAAACGTTTAGATCGACAAGCCTGTGAGATTATTTTCAACATTTATTTATATTTCTTCTTGTTTACTTACACCTAATTTCTATATATTTGATCGTGGTGGTTTTAACATCTCGGTGTGATATACTTCAAACTCGTGGTTTGACATTTGACACTGATAACTAAAGTACTCTATTTATTTAATACAAACATGTCACTTAATAATTCAATAATTCATAGACACGTCGGCATCATTCGGAAGTAGACGTGAGTTCCGAGATTTCACGATGTGAAAGGATTATTCACTAGATCTATAGATAGGGCGAGCGATATGCGATCTCTTTACAACACTAACTCAGATTTTAGTGACGTTACTTTACTCAAATTTGACTAGTTCCGTTCGTACTAACCTATGATTCAAATAGGCTATTTGACAACATTGAAAATATACTGCAAAATGTGGTCATCCTATCAGATAATAGCGTAAAACAACATATTTCACTTTATTTTAATCTAAATTATGCATATTTTTTTGGAAATAACACGAAAAAAATTGTAATATTTTTTGAAATTTTATCTGTGGCAGAAACGCTATGCGATTGGTTTGCAGCTGTGGTTACTTGCTGGTGACGTCACACGCAAGTAACTACAGATCATAAGGGCATATCTCTTCAAATGATTGTTTATTGTTTACTTGCGAGTGACGTCACACTTGTCATATGGCCAGCGCCATGACAGAAACAGCGTTTTTAGCGCGGTTTTGAAAATTTAAACTTTAACTTTGATTTTTAGTGAGAATACAGTAGAATCTCAAGGAAATATCAATGTAGTGTACTTGTTATTTAATAAAGAATCATTTAAAAAGGGTTTTCTAAAATTAGTCAAATAGCCTATTAGTTGAGTATACTCTCGATTACAAAGTGATGTATCCCCTTTTTGACTTTATCCTCGTAACCTTTACCCATACTAAAAACAGGTAGTTTTTTGTGAGTGGGACTTTGAATCTACCGTCAAGGCAATAAAGTTCAATTACGTTTGTTCGATAATGCCATTTTCAATTTATGAAGATAGGAAAATAAACCTTATTCCTATCGCAACACAGTTCAAAATAAATTGCCTTGATTATGTACATTCTATTGCAGGGTTATTGGATTGTAATAAGATCCAAACGTGGATAAATCTCTGTAGCCGACTGAGTACATGTATAATCAATAGAGATGTGCCGACTAGTCGACGATTAGTCGGGAAAGCCGACTATTCGGCATCATTCCTAGTCGGTGATTAGTCGGCGACTAGTCGGGAAAAAATGCCGAATATTCGGCACTTTATTGCCTATATGAAATATCGTCAACAGTAAATGTCCACACACGATTTTATTTTCGACATAGTTATAAAGAGCACTAGGTAGTTTCGTTTTAACGTAAACAAAACTGGTCAAAACATGGTAGGGGTAGGTAACAAAACGCGACGGACGAAGCGAAACGAACGTTTCCAAGTTCACCCGAACTTAGCAAAATCCTACGATCGGCATTGCCGACTAATCGGCTGGTTATCGGCAAATTGGAAACCGATTAGTCGGCCGACTGGCCAGTCGGCAAAACCCGTAGTCGGCCCATCTCTAATTATCAATAATTTTGAATTATTTAGATTTTCTGTTTTTTTATGGTATAGAGAAGGAAAGTGAGCACACAAGCGACCTGGGGCCTGTTTTATAAAGCAACAAATTAAAATTTATTACAAGTTTCCATTTGACACAACCTCGACCAATGACGACCAGCCATTTGAGCAGTGTTGCCAGTTTAGACCTGTAAAAATGTAACTTGCTTTATAAAACGTGCCCCTGATGGTAGGTGACACTCTCTAGACAGCAATCTTAAGACAACAATACTAAGGGCCGTATTAATAAACTAATCTCAACTCTAATGCTCATCTCGAGATGCGTCAAAAATGACAGTGTTCTATGGTTTGACGTTTACTTTGACGTATCTTGTGACGGGCATCTCGGCCAAGATGAGCTTATTAATACGGCCATTAGGCTGCAAACGTGTTGCCAACCCTGAGAACTAAGATGGAATGCGTCTATGCTTCAAGTATTTTTAAATATATTCTGCCCTACTAAGCATAATGGCGTTATCTCAAACAAAACATCTGTAGAAATTGCAACCTAGTTACGAACAGAAGAGAGTTGAATCTGCTTTGGCTATTGAATTTAGTTATTGCATTTTTGCTTAGGAGGGCAGTATTAGCGTCCGAATATCCGATCTCTAATGAATAACTGTCCCAAGATGCGCTATATCAAACTAATAGTGTTGCCAATTATAAAATACGCAAAAATTAATTCATAGTTAAACTTTTACTAATCCTAAAGATGACATTTTTCATGACAAAAATCTCACTAAAGCCCCACTGCTGCGCACGCTACTCACGGACACGCTATACACGTCGCCCACGTGGGGCCATTGGTCTGGATACGTGTGTCAACGTTTTCATAGCAACCAATGCACGCACACGTAAAACGTGTGGACCATTCCCCACTGCGGGCCACGCACATCCATCATGAAGCCACCTTTCCATTGCAACTCACGGGCAGCGTGGGTCGCGGTGGGGCTTTGCCTGCCACGCGCGCTATCGTGTGCGTGGCAGGCACTTCGGAACAGACCACGCGTGTAAGAGTGACGTCATTTCGTGCGCAGCGTGCTCGTGCACTACTGTGGAAGTATCTACCTACATTTTCATACAAAGCGTTTTTGTACCCACGTGTGTAGCTTGACTGTGCGCAGCAGTGGGGCGCCGGCTTAAATGTATAACTTTCCTCTATAATGTATATAGAGGACTTTTTTACTAGTATAAAATTTACGCCCGAAACGTGGCAACACTGTTTCGTTTGGACAATGAATGTTACCTACAACAACAATTATTAACAATTATTCAAGTATGATACTTACAATTGAAATATCAAAATTTTGGTTCCTTGTCATCTAACACAACATTTAAAAAAAACACGACGCTTTTTTATTAGAGTTGACCGAACGTGCGTTCATCGAAAGCGAGGCCTGATTATACATTGACTTTTCACATTGCTATAGTATTGTCAACGATTTATTTATTCCAAAAACAGTGAATAGTTAAGGAAATTAATTTCAAGACCACTTTGGACTCTGTCAAAGTGACAGTAAATAAAATCATAAGAAGTCAGTTTTTACTTCGCGCCTTTGGGTTCTTGTCTAGCTGTCATTTCGAAAACATCTGTCTATTTATTTCATTTTTTGTAAATTACTTTATCGTTGATTTTGGTTCGCAAATCCAGGGCAACTTTGTGAAGTAACCTCCAACACTGACGAAGAATATGCATCAAATAAAATACCAGTGAAAAGTTGATTCTGAATGAGCAAGCGGTCAAGAACACTCCAAGCCAATAAGCCATTGAAGTGGATGCCCGCCATCTTCAATGGTGTGCCGACTGGGACTGGAAGACGCCGACGACAACGACGATTCACCGTACAATTGCTTATATATACTTGACATTGGCAAAATTACATAACTTGTAAACGCCATTAAAATAAATAAATAATAAGAAGTCTCTTACTTTTTGATTGATAACGTCACTTTGACATAGTCCAAAGTGGTCAAGGAATCATTTCCCCTTACTGTACATTTTTAATAGAACAATTTGCCCAACGTAATTTTTAATATATATTTCACTGGCACAGGATAGAGAAAAGTGGCAATTACTCCACCGACAAGAGCCTGGCTCTTAAATTTAATGATGATGATTTCACTATGACATCCTCCATGCACGTAACAATTAAATGACATGATTACATTTTGACATTCTTAATTTGAAGCATCTACTTTTATTGGCTTTTAATTGTGTGGCGTCACCCCTACGGAATTTGCATGGTCAACATGGCTGAGCTCGTCTTTGCTTAGCTTGCCTATTACGAGGTCGAATTTTGTTTCGGCGCCTATTTTCTGAGGTGCTGTGATTGCCTCGAACTGCACGAACCACGATCTTGGTTTATCGCTCCAGAAGGGCGCAATCCGGCTGTCTATGCTCACAGATTGTACCTCTTCTACCGCGGTGCTGAGTGCTTCCATTATGCCCGCCTGGCCTGTTTAACTTTCGAACAAAAATCACGTCGGGGTCACCAATTTAACTGCCGATTGCAGTTAATAAATGTCCGGAGGGAATTTGGTGAGCGGAGACAAAAGAAACCACTTAATTTAATTACTATTTTAATCACTGAAACTTATGTTAAATGATACAGGCGTGACCAGGCGGGCGCGAGACACAACGGACGGGATACCGTTAAGAATGGTGGTAGGAAACGGACTGAGCTCGCGTGTCCCGCGCTCTCTTCGGTTTTCTAATAATGTTGACCATGCAAATTCCGTAGGGGTGACGCCACAATTGTGTCGCTCAGATTCACTTTTTCCATATTCCCATCTCGTCCACATTCTCACCTCGGCCACATTTCCATCTCGTCCACATTCCCATTTCGTCCACATTCCCACTTCGTCCACATTCCCATCTCGTTCACATTCTTATCTCGTCCACATTCCCATCTCTTCCACATTCTTATCTCGTCCACATTCCCATTTCGTTCACAGTACCAACAACTAGTGAATAACAGAGTGATCGAATTGCTATCAAACAGCCCTACAGTCCTAAGGACGAGTTAGGAATGAAAACGAGTTGGGAATGTGGACCAATTGGGAATGCGGACGAGTAGGGAATAAGGACGAGTAGGAAGCAGGGATCGTATATCGGTATTATTTTCATACCAAAATACCGGTATTCAATTTCGGTATCCCGCTTAATAATTAATATTTTTGCTCTTCAATGAATTTATATAATAGAAAAGGGTTATTACCTAAATTGCAGTCGAAAATATCAAGGAAATAATGCAAATTAAGGAAGATATTTCAATTTTAATTAATACCGGTATTGATCTCTGAAGGAAGTGGATCATTTGGGATTGGTATGTGGACGAGTTGGGAATGTGGCCGAGATGAGAATGTGGACGAAATGGGAATATGGACAAAGTGACAGTGAAGTGAGTGAGTGAGTGTAAATGAGCGAGTAAAGCGAGATGCGAGTTATTGAATAAATAATAATGAAAGAGTTATAAAAATTGCTTCACTGATTGAACTACTGAGGCTCTTACATACATACATACATAATCTCACGCTTTCGTTCCCAGAGAGGGGTAGGCAGAGCTACAGAATTACAAACATCTCTAAAAACTTGTTGATAATTCTATAACCACAATTTGCACAATTAGGCTAAGATGTTTACCAGTGTATTAGTGACAGGTTGCAAGCCCATCGCCTAACAGATACAAGCCTTTATTCCCTTAGTCGTCTCTTACGACATCCACGGGAAGACATGGAGTGGCACTATTCTAACTCGGCAACCACACGAGGCTCTTTACATTTGAAAATATGTTTAAGCATGTAAACATTTCAGTGAACAACATGTGTGTACTTTTTTACGTTAAAAGCTTATGTCAAATGTCTGTCAATCTTTTTTGGGCCACTGTATCATTTTCGTTCATTCTTTGGTCAAACCATTCACTTCGTGAATGAAGTTCATCACGATTAGTTTTTAAATGGTATCATTATTTTACGGTTCGATAATAACGCTTTATTACTGAACACAATTAGAAATCGGACCGTAGCTTGCTTTTAAAAATGTTTTACTGCTGAACTTGACAGTAATGGCGACCGAGTCAAAGACAATACGATAGCAATAGGTCTAAAAACAATGTGGTAAAGGCCCCAGTTTGTACGTAAAATGTACCCGATATTTTTTAATTATTTGATGGTCTTAAATTCAAGCGGCACTTAAAGTCCTGGCTAATCAAAGTTTTATAATCAGACAGGAATCCAGGGGGCAAAATACTCATACTCATTTATTTATTGCATTATGTGTATACATGATCTTAAAAATATATTTAGTCCAAACATAAACCCTGCAAGGGCGCTGCAATCGAATCAAAGAAACTACGTTATTAACGAATTCAATTCAAACATGTCATCATAATTACAACTAACTATCTACTAAAAAAATTAATATTAAATATAAATGCTGATTATTTTAAATCAATAGTAAAAATATTGGAATTCGGATGTTAGAAGTTATTTATAATTATGGTGTCAGTCTGTTAGATGCCTCGTGTGGTTGCCGAGTTAGAATAGTGCCACTCCATGTCTTCCCGTGGATGTCGTAGGAGACGACTAAGGGAATAAAGGCTTGTAGTACTGTTAGGCGATGGGCTTGCAACCTGTCACTAATACGCTGGTAAACATCTTAGCCTAATTGTGCAAATTGTGGTTATAGAATTATCAACAAGTTTTTAGAGATGTTTGTCATTCTGTAGCTCTGCCTACCCCACTCTGGGAACGAAGGCGTGAGATTATGTATGTATGTATGTCAGTCTATTACATTAGTCAAAGGTAAGATTTATTATTAAAATTAGGTAATTGCCAATTTGTAAACATCTAAACATAATCAAAAATTTAGATAAAAAATAATTTGTCAATGACTACATTTAGAAATAGAAATTTACTAGGTGTTATAAAGAAAGAGAGGAGATGTCAGAGAGGTTGTCATTTATTTAATATTATTTGAACCATTAAAGTATCCATCAACCGTATAGTATGCTTTCTGAATTAAATATGTATTGAGGCTTTTTTTTTTTAATTATATCCTTTTTCACGTTCTTTATGTCAGTAGGCAATTTATTAAAGATTTTAACTGACATAGAATTGGGTCCGAAGCTATGTAGCTAGGTAGGGAGTTCCTATATAGATAAGCTCAATTATCGATGCTTGTTTTATACGCCGTGCCCGGGACGTACCCGAAGGATTTTAACCATCGATTCTAGACCATATTTGGAGTATATAATGTTGTATAACATGTAGTCCAATAACGCATAATTTTCGAGATTTTTATTATTTAAAAAGCAATTCCATAGTTAATTTAATTTGAACTTTGTCACCTTAAGCTAAAGCATTATTTACCAAGAAAGATTCATGTTGTAAGTAGCAATATCATCAACGTACGACATAAATTAATTTAATCAATTTCTTACTAAATAATCCTTAAGTTAAGGTGACAGAGTTCAAATTAAATTAACTATGGAATTGTTTTTTAAATAATAAACATCTCGGAAATTATGCGTTATTAGACTCCATGGTATACCACATTATATACTCCAAATAGGGTCTAGAATCGATGGTTAAAATCCTTCGGCTACGCCCCGGGGACGGTTTATACTAGAGATCACTACAATTTTACATACATACATACATAATCTCACGCCTTCGTTCCCAGAGGGGTAGGCAGAGCTACAGAATTACAAACATCTCTAAAAACTTGTTGATAATTCTATAACCACAATTTGCACAATTAGGCTGAGATGTTTACCAGCGTATCAGTGACAGGTTGCAAGCCCATCGCCAAACAGTACTACAAGCCTTTATTCCCTTAGTCGTCTCTTACGACATCCACGGGAAGACATGGAGTGGCACTATTCTAACTCGGCAACCACACGAGGCTTCTACTAGTTTTGCGTGTAAAAATTGCCTTTTTTATTAAAATTGTAAATATTAAACAAAAGAACAACGTAATTCTGTTCATCATTTTTCAAAAATATTTTTGAAACTTTACTCATCTTTATTTTATTCTTCATAAGTGGCTGATAAAGGTGAGAAATCTATTCTGCCCTGCTAAAGAAAAAGGACGTATGCGCAATATGATAGTCAAAGAAATTTTAACCTTCCGCCTTAAGAAATAAGGTTACTAATACATACGCGGCTCTATGAATCATACGCCCTTTTTTCTAAGGAGGGCAGTATTTCAGGTGGCTACATGACTTTTCAATTTCTGTGGAGGTAATAGAGGCAGAACATTTTTTTTGAATATGCTGTGTGAACTTCATACTTACTCAGAACGATACTTACAATAAATACATACAATGCTGGGGGCGATCACTAGTATATGGTAAAAGCATCGATAATTGAGTTTATCGATATAGGAACTCCCTACGTGTCATAAAATTTTGCCCCCTGGATTCCTATGTCTGTTTAGTTCCTAAGATTTTTTTTTCTTTTAAAGACAATCAAACATGGTGCATGAAATAATATTATTTGCAAGTTCATATTAAACTCAAACGTGAAGATATTTAAGTATAAACTCATACATATCGAAACATCAGATACGACTTTCTCGAAACATCAGATACGAGTTTTTTTAGGTTTTTGCCTTTAGGAAACCACTAGGCCAAATAGGATAGTTGAGGTAACAATTGAATATATAAATGTCCGTGGGAGCATACTTATAGTATGCACAGGACAATTTGTTGTTCTTCATGATGTCTCGTAGAACCTAATACAGTTACCCAAAGAAAATGTGTAGCATACTTAGAGCCTTAATGTTTGATTCCTTAACATTTTCGTGGAGCTCCATAACGATAGTAAAAATAAAATACATACACATATCGACATTGCTTTGAACAAACTCGTATCTCAAGTTTTGTGACATACAATTTTAAACTTAAACATGAAGAGAATTAAGTTCAAACTCATACATCTCGAAATATCAGATACGATTTTCTAAAGTAGTAACGATATAGTCGTGACTTTTGATAAAGTGTGTATCATACAGAGCCTTGATCTTTGATTCCTTAACATTTTCTTGCAGCTCCATAACGATAGTAAAAAAAAAATACCTACACATATCGACATTGCTTTGAACAAACTCGTATCTCAAGTTTTGTGACATACAATTTTAATCTTAAACATGAAGAGAATTAAGTTCAAACTCATACATCACGAAATATCAGATACGATTTTCTAAAGTAGTAACGATATAGTCGTGGCTTTTGATAAAGTGTGTATCATACAGAGCCTTGATCTTTGATTCCTTAACATTTTCTTGGAGCTCCATAACGATAGTAAAAAAAAAATACATACACATATCGACATTGCTTTGAACAAACTCGTATCTCAAGTTTTGTGACATACAATTTTAAACTTAAACATGAAGAGAATTAAGTTCAAACTCATACATCTCGAAATATCAGATACGATTTTCTAAAGTAGTAACGATATAGTCGTGACTTTTGATAAAGTGTGTATCATACAGAGCCTTGATCTTTGATTCCTTAACATTTTCTTGGAGCTCCATAACGATAGTAAAAAAAAATACATACACATATAGACATTGCTTTGAACAAACTCGTATCTCACGTTTTGTGACATACAATTTTAAACTTAAACATGAAGAGAATTAAGTTCAAACTCATCTCACTCTCACATCTCGAAATATCAGATACGATTTTCTAAAGTAGTAACGATATAGTCGTGGCTTTTGATAAAGTGTGTCAATCCAATTTATTAACTATGTTATAGGGAATATTTATGACTTTTACAGCTTTAATAAAAGCTGATTCATGTAACAAAATAATCAAGATATAAGCCAACAAAGATTTGTTCCTATCTCTTTCTAGAAAAACGAAATTTAATATAGAGTTTATATGGACGACCAGTTACATGACGTCACATGGCGTATCGGATCTTTGTCTAATCGCTGTCTAATTAGCAGTTTAAAAGTTTTGGGTACAAACACAGTCTGTTTAAATCAGATTGCAATTTGCTAACAAAATCTGTTTGTAAATATTTTCATAGACAAAAATCAATTAGTCTACACTAATATTATAAAGAGGAAAGATTTGTTTTTTATGTTTGTAACGAATAAACTCAAAAAATACTGGTGGTCTGCCAAGATGCACTACGCTAACTAGCGTTTCTATTCGTATCGTTTTTAAACCAATCGCGTCACTGGTACATGACGTGATACGAAGAGTCACGTGGTCTACCAGTGACGAGATTGGTTTAAAAACGAAACGAATAGCAACATGGCAGGGCCTCCTGGACCGATTTTAAAAATTCTCTCACCTTTAGAATGCTACTTTATCTTTGAGTAAGTAGGCTACTTTTTGTCCCAGGAAAACGAACGGTTCCGGAGGGGCTCAGGGCGACTTTGTCCACAGTCCTATTTCGTCACCTTCTCAACTCGTCCACAATGCCATGTCGTCAGCATGTAATTCCTAAATCGTCACCTTCCTATACTCGAAACCGTAATTAAAGACCAACGTGGGTTGCCACTAAAAAAATAATATTTGCCCTAGTATATTTCCACTTTTTAAAAGACCGCACTAGGAATATTTATTCGTAGGTAGTTTTAAACCTTCGATTTAAATAAACGAGTTAATTCAAGTTACTTACACAAATACAAGATGGCCTATTAAATATTTAACCATAGAAGATTATTGGTAGCAAAACTGTTATTGCACTTGTAATACTTCAGGTATTAATAACATTTGGTACGATAAATAAACAATAGTTGTAAACAACGTTAGATGCAATTTAAATATTACATACGTCTAGCTATTCGACAAAATAAAACAGCTCACTATATAATGACAATCATCGGGCATTTTACCAGCCGTGACACCATGGGGTCCATGGGTAACGGTCAAGTTTAAATCAAGCATAAGTGTAAGGCATCCGAATTTACCTTGTCATTTAGTTTTAGCTGATAAAAAAATCGCCATTGGACACACACACCCGCCATTTAATGACTTAACACACTATATGAGAAAATATTTATTTTGGGATATTTTAATGTTTTGAATATCGGGTAGAAAAAACACTGAATGCGTATTCCCTATTGCTAAAAATAACTTTTGATATTGAAAATGTTAGAATTATCTACAAATATTTACAACAATTTGATTATCATTGCAAAATGGTTGGCTAACTCTGACATGTTCGATTGACACTGAAATAAGTGACTTTGACACTTATGACAGTGACGTATCTGTGGTAGTTTTTTTGGTCTTAAATTAGATTTTCTGATATCAATACCCCATTTTGTCTACATTCCTATTTTGAGTACAGTGCCAACTCGTCCACGTTCTTTTATCGACCTCAGTAATCCTTGGTCAGCAGTGCCAACTCGTCCGCATTCCTGTATCGACCTCAGTGTCAATTCGTCCGCATATTTGTACTCGAGTCTGGGTGTTTAATATTTTTACTATATAGTTGACGAGTTGGCACTGTGGTCTAAATAAGAATGTTAACTAGTTGACATTGTAGACTAACTAGGGATGTTGACGAATTGGCACTGTAGTCTAATTGCGAATGTAAACGAGTTGGTACAGTGGCCCACGTAACAAAGCGGACGAGATAGGGAAGGGACGATATAGGAATGCTGGCGAATCGAAACAGAAGGTGACGAAATGGAACTGTGGCCGAAGTCATCCTGAGCCTCCCGAGGGATGTCAAAAATACGAATTCTACGCGGACGAAATCGCTGGCAAGCTAGTAATTAATAAATTGGATCAACACAGACTATAAAACCAAGCCTCATTGCTGAAAATAAAAACGGCTTTCGCCACAAACATTGTCCGATCAACGTGTTTTTTACATTAATGTTAGTTAGTGTGCATGTGCGTCTATGTGAATGTGTTACCTGGGAACAAACTGCACGGTCGCTCGCTTGGGTCGGTACTCAGGGTGAACCATGAATACCATGTGGGGGAATCCTGTGCCGAAATAGGCACCGTCGGTATGGTGGTGGCGGGAGGACTTTGGCGTGTAAACGTCCATACACTTGGGGCAGTACAGCTTCACCATAGCCTCGCCGGGGACATCAGAGAGACCTATATAAAAAAATTGTACGATATAAACTCTGAGAAATACACGCCTACCTGCGCCTCTATTCTAGGCGGTAAAAACGATATCGTAGTTTTCCTGTTATGGTATTGTTATGACGTCAGCCGCCATTAGGGTGCGGCTCCACTGAGGCGGAGCGGAGCTGTGCCAATATTAACCAATAGAATATAAACTAACGTGCGCAAGGCGCGCTCGACGTGACCGCTTGCGCTTTCTATTGGTTAATATTGGTACAGCTCCGCTCCGCTCCTCTCGTCTCCGCCTCAGTGGAGCCGCACCCTTACTGTCAAGAAAATAAGAGCTATCAAAACGTTGACAATTCGATAACAGATCATATACGATATTGTTTTAACCGTCTTGAATAGAGCCGCTGTTTCAAAAATGCCGACCGCTGTAAATAAACTGGTGGTACAGTGAAAGTCAAATTCCCCTATGCCACTATCAATAAGGTGCATAGTATTATGGTGGTCTGAATAGGCTAATGTCCTAAAAAAATCTAATTAGTGCGTCATTTACATTATCAAAAAGTATTCAACACGCATTTTTTCTTTTGTCAATTAAACAAGAAATGACGAAGATAAATTGCGTTGAAGTTTCGCGCGACGTCACGCCGTGGCACACATTATACCACGTTGTGACGAACTTTGATGCGCGTTATATTTGTCAATTTTGATTGATTTGATAAAGCAAAAAATACGTGTTCAATATTTTTTGGCGACATTGAATCCTGAGCAAATAAGGGACTACAGATTTAACTCCCGAGCGTAGCGAGGGTTTTAAGAGTTAAGCGAGGGAATTAAAACGGGGTCCTGAGGGTTTCAAGCTCGCCCAAGACGAAAACAGCCTTATCCCAAAGGAGAATACTCTACTTTTGTTTTATTTTCTTTACACACATACATACATAAAATCACGCCTGTTTCCGAGAGGGGTAGGCAGAGACGACTTCTTTCCACCTGCTACGCTCCTGACAAATCGTCGATATACTTTCTCAACCTCGTATCTGATCGGATAGTTAGATGGGAAAAGCACTCATGTTCCTTAAATAATACAGACTACATTCCTATCTAACTATTCGATCAGATACGAGGTTGAGAAAGTAAAGCGACGAAATGTCTTTCGCTTCTTCCACATTCATACATTATTTATTCATTCATACATTATTATTTTCTTTAATGTATATGCTTTGCGTATATGTTTTGCGTATATGGCTTATACCTAGTAGCCAGTTCGATTTTCAAATAAGTTCTGTTTGCTGTAGGTTTCTATGGAACAATTTTTCATATGAATTCAAATCTCATTATTAACCAGCGGGTTATAATATTGTACTGAATCTCATTATAACCCGCTGGTCAGCCGATGGCTATAATCACTTACTTTAGGTGAGGTTTGCTGCATGATATATAATTGGGCAAATTCGAGCATGTGGTGTGAAAAATATTTTAGTTTTTTGGACCACCCTAATATGCATACGTATATTTGACGTAATGGCTGTGTAGATATTAATGACTTTGACTGGACCGGACTATGATTTGTACTTACCGAGAGGCAGCATGGGGTGGCACTCGCAATAGACGCGGGGGCAGTGGCCGAAATCGCCGGCTTGGAATTTTTCCAACATTTGTCCTATGCCCCTGTAGAAAAAAACACAGTAAATATAAATGTTTAAAGAATAATTAACTTAATACAAATTGTTCAGTGTCACCTTCCTATGTCGTACCCAATGCCACATGGTCCACTGTCCTGATTAGGCTGCGGCTCCACTGAAGCGGAGACGAGCGGAGCGGCGCGGAGCTGTGCCAATATTAACCAATAGAAGGCACATGCGGTCACGTCGAGCGCGCCTTGCGCACGTTGGTTTAGATTCTATTGGTTAATATTGGCACAGCTCCGCACCGCTCCGCTCGTCTCCGCTTCAGTGGAGCCGCAGCCTTAGTCCACATTCCTATTTTGTCAACTTCTTAACTTTGTAACAAGGTTGTTATAACCTCCTTTTTTATTTTCATCTCACTAGCTTGGAAAGACCTTTTTGTTTGTTCGATATCTATTGAGAAAATCGCTTTTTATCCACATGTGAAGAAAGAGTTTTGACATTTTAAGGCAGCTTAAGTGATATTTGACAGATAGCAAAACGTAAAACGTTAAAAGAGCTGAATTTTTAACATCACAATGAATTAATTGCATCGAGTAAAATACACTAAATACAGTCTTACAACTTTATTTTAATTCATAAATATCAGCATTCAACATTAACCTTCATTCTTGTTGTAAAAACGGATAAAATGTTCTGACAGTCCAAGAAAGTCGAAATAATAAAAAAAACATAAGTCAAAACTTTTTAATTAAGCCGTCAATGTTAAATATTCGCATGTTTTTATAGTTTATTTTGTTATTAAAAATGAGTGATTCGAGTGACGAAGACGTATTAACACCTGCGGAATTACGGGAACCCGTGCAAAATGCGGAGTTGAGCTTTTTTCTTATTTTCCTCGCTTTAGTGAGGTGAAAAGTTTTGTGTTATACACGGGTGAAAAGTTATTTTACGTCTCGTGTGTTGAAACACTCGCAGGTAAAATACAACTTTCCCCCTTGTATAACAAATAACTATTCCTTCATCCTTCAAAATTCAATATTATTATGATCGATTCAGATATCTCCTATCTTAGCAACCTTCAGAAAAAACACAGGGATCTCGGGCTTCGTGTTAAAAACTTAGTATTAATTTAATATTTATTTTATTACCCCCTTACTAATAAACGTTGAATAACTGTGGTATAGCTATGCAATGTTTTGTCCTTATCTGTCATTGTGTCATTTGAATTTGACAGATAAGGACAACATTGTATAGCTATACCACCGTTACAGGTGTAGTGAAATATCCTTTCACATCGTATTTTCTCGGAAATGTTCGTATTTGTCATACTACTTCAGTCTGACTCAGTACCCATCTAGACAACGTGGGGAACGTCGTATCGCGAGTGATAATCGATATAGAGTCGTTAATACCAGAGTATTTTTTTTGTTAATTAAGTTAAGTTTGTTTTCCGTTCTTTTTAATAGTCATGCCGAAAGCAATTGAGACCTGGGAAACGTTAGATCGACAAGCCTGTGAAATTATTTTCAGCATTTATTTATATTTCTTCTTGTTTACCTACACCTAATTTATATATATTTGATCGTGGTGGTTTTAATATCTCGGTGTGATATACTTCAAATTCGTGGTTAGACATTTGACACTGGTAACTAAAGTACTCTATTTATTTAATACAAACATGTCACTTAATAATTCAATAATTCATAGACACGTCGGCATCATTCGGAAGTAGACGTGAGTTCCGAGTTTTCACGATGTGGATTATTCACTAGATCTGTACTCAATTTTTATTAGGAAGGGGGTTACTATGTTAACCTACTATTATATGCATAAACTAGAGTACGCGTAGAATTAGTTTGCTGCTACTCCCCCTATTTTAACTCCTTAGGTTTACACGGGCTTAGTAGCTAATGCTTAGTACTTGTCACTTACACTTGTCAGATGTGTGTAATGCTTAATACTAAGCACTTATACATCATGTTTACACACATGTGACAAGTGTAAATGACAAGTACTAAGCATTAGCTACTAAGCCCCGTGTAAACCTAGCATAGGGGATGAATTTTCAAAAAACCTTTTCACAACACTGCTCGGAAATATGGCCATAGATGGTCTTGTTTGGGGTCACAAAACGTCACTTATGAGGACATACCAAGAATGTTTTTGTCGGCGTGTTTGGTGATTGGTCGAGAACATTGTTGTCCAACTTTAAGAACCAATGAAAAGCAATCAATCAATTTTTGTGTCATAGCTCCTAAAAATTAAAAATTTAAATCGACCAATCAGAACACACCATTTTGTGACGTGTATTTTTGCTAAAAGATACACAGACTAAAATCCATGTCACTTTTTTTTTTATGTAATTCAAACTTGGCCCCTTATCTCGAAATTACATGGGAGATATGGCGAAACAAATACAATTTTATAAGGAGTTGACATCTTCATCTCGCATGTTTGTTTATTAATCTCAAGTGCCACGAGAATAGGGGTCCAGATAAAAAAAAGTTATCTATGGTAAAATTGGCGGTGATCTCACATTTACATTAATTAAAATTTGAGTTTTGTATATGAATTTTTATTTTATTTCCTCTCAGTAGTTGTGAAAAGCACTATGTCTGCCTCGGTAGAAAGTGCAATTTATGGACTCGTGCACTAAAGGGCCTCAACTACGTTTCGGCCCTCTTATATCACTCGTCCAAAAATCGCGTACTTTCTATACTCTGCAACAATGTACTATTCTTAGTGCTCACTTACATCATGAAAGGAACCCCATTACCAAATTTAAAGTTTCGGCTGTGCGTTGATATCCAAGTCAGTCAGTCAGGTTTGCCTTTTATATATGCATAAATAATTAAAAATGCAATAAAATTGAGTAAGAGATTTACTTATTCACAATCATACAAAAATTCGTCCCATCATCACCAACGCCGTCATCTTGGTGGTGGTCTCCGAGATACTTAGGTACCCAATACTGTCAGAACTTGACCTCATTGTGGAATGGTGCACTGTTCTGATTTTAGAAATATAATAGACGAATATAGAAATATAGGCGAGATAAGAAGTTGTCGAAATGGCAATGTGAACAACTTAGGGAGTTGACAATTGACAACATTTAAAAAAAAAAGCATTTATGTTTTTTCGCGTTTATAATAGCTGGTTAAAAGTTAGACTACCCGTGTTTCTCGGTTTTTCTTTATTTAACTTAAATTCGTCGTTAATAATTTATTAAAGAAATAGTCATTAAAAAGACCGTATATACAAAGTTAGGAATACTGATGTCGTGATCTTAGCATGATATAAAATTAAAAAAGTAACTTTGAACAGAAACGGAACTGATTGTCATGTCATGTCACTTGTCAACCATACCAACTGTAACAACATGAATTCGTCTACTTTGGGCAGATTGCGGCTATCCGATTTTACAAATCCGTTAGTCACTTTCATTTTAAATAGCGTATATCAAAACAATAATATTACGATAATCGAAAGCGTGTCGTTAGAATCAAGTAATCCGTCAGACAGATAAACAATGGACATGACAGTTGTATATTTTTTTCAATTCCTATGGTAATAAATGGACTAAGGGCACTATAAGTGTATTCCTAACATTCAAAATCCGACTTTTTTTACTGTTTTTCCAAAATTAAAAAAAAAACGATACGACGCGTCACTGCGTTTTCGTACCGTCGCCGTATTTTAAGCAGCGGTGTGTGGAGCATGCGTCGAAAACGGTACCAATACGACGCGTCACTGCGATTCCGTACCGTCACCGTATTTTAAGCAGCGGTGTGGTCGCAACTTGAATCGGCTTTTATTGAAGTTAAATAAAAAAACATGCATATTCCCTATTGTATGTAGACGACACGGAATTGTGGACGTCGTAGGAAGGTGACCAAAACAAATGTGGGTGAAGTCATCCTGAGCCCTTCTAACTATGTGACCTATTTATACAAATAGGTCAATTGGAGCGGATCCCACGTAAAGAAATAGTCATTAAAAAGACCGTATATACAAAGTTAGGAATACTGATGTCGTGATCTTAGCATGATATAAAATTAAAAAAGTAACTTTGAACAGAAACGGAACTGATTGTCATGTCATGTCACTTGTCAACCATACCAACTGTAACAACATGAATTCGTCTACTTTGGGCAGATTGCGGCTATCCGATTTTACAAATCCGTTAGTCACTTTCATTTTAAATAGCGTATATCAAAACAATAATATTACGATAATCGAAAGCGTGTCGTTAGAATCAAGTAATCCGTCAGACAGATAAACAATGGACATGACAGTTGTATATTTTTTTCAATTCCTATGGTAATAAATGGACTAAGGGCACTATAAGTGTATTCCTAACATTCAAAATCCGACTTTTTTTACTGTTTTTCCAAAATTAAAAAAAAAACGATACGACGCGTCACTGCGTTTTCGTACCGTCGCCGTATTTTAAGCAGCGGTGTGTGGAGCATGCGTCGAAAACGGTACCAATACGACGCGTCACTGCGATTCCGTACCGTCACCGTATTTTAAGCAGCGGTGTGGTCGCAACTTGAATCAGCTTTTATTGAAGTTAAATAAAAAAACATGCATATTCCCTATTGTATGTAGACGACACGGAATTGTGGACGTCGTAGGAAGGTGACCAAAACAAATGTGGGTGAAGTCATCCTGAGCCCTTCTAACTATGTGACCTATTTATACAAATAGGTCAATTGGAGCGGATCCCACGTTCGCATTAACACCCACACTAAAAGTAACTTATGAAAGAAATTCTCAATATTCAAACGAGCTAAAAATACGCTACTTACAAATTGGAATTACTAAGAGAAATATTCTAAAGGGGTTTGGGTAAAAGTGTTGTCATTTGTAAAAGTCGTACATTTTCAAGGTGAGCGGCCATTCGTAAAAGTGGTAATATGTGGTAGAGTTATTCAAAATAAACATATTTTGTTATATAATGAAATACTCTTAAGTGCATCGGAGCCGAGATGTTTAAATATTCATACTTAGGCGTACTTTTAGTACCAAAACCTGAATACTTAAATCTTTAATAATATCCGCTCCGATATTATTTAACGCCATAAATTATATATATCTATGTGTATTTAGAGGTCCTCTAAATAACTACGGGTGTTTCTCTGTAAACTCGTAATTTTGAACAGTCCCCTGTCAAGTTTATCTATAAATTAACACGAATAAAAAGAAGTTATGAATTTTGCTTTATTATATTAGTATTGTTTTTGCCCATTGCAATATCTATAATGCAATAGACTTTTACAAATATGTCTATATTATTGTTAAATTTGCTACAGGGGACTGTTTTTTAAGCCGAGGGACAGATTTTAAATCAGGTTAGAATAAAATCTAAATACATTAGATTGAAAATAATAAACAATTAATATCCAGCATGTAATACACTTTTAAAGTTTCATAATAAGGTCTTGCCAAATTGCAACAAATAGCCAATAATTTGCCCTATAATAAGAATTCTGGGTTTGGGACACGCCAGGGTACTGTTTTTGAAGGTGTTAAAAAAAATATAATAAATAAATGAGTTAATATTTGTAAAAAAAACTAACCGGGCCATGAACATCACTTTTGTGTTTTTAAAAAAATAGTTTTGATTATTAATTACTTTCAGTAATTTTGCCAAAATGTAACCAAGACAATGAGTTCCAAGTTTACAGAGAAACGCCCCTACATAAAAATCATCCGTGGCCGCTGCAAAAAAAATGACAATATTCTTCAAACAAATTTACCCAATGCCCTTTAGCTACGTGTTATCTACTGGTTGCGCGTTCTACTGACGTCAGAGCTACTTATTGGAAACCATTACAGGTTTTTATAATAACGTTTCCGTGAATATGGGGAGGAATCCGATTCTGCGTAGGTATGACCAATTTAATTTGATTTCCTAATGATTATAGTTGACGTAATGACGTAACGAAATACAGTGGGCCTTATTCTACGAACTTAAAAAAGATTGCCCCTTCGTCGTTGGATAACATTTCGCAAAACATGATATTCTCAAAATATTATATTCGCAATACATCATATTCGCAAAACATGACATTCGCAAATCATCATAGTAGTAAAACATATAGTGTCCCAGGATAAGGGTGCGGCTCCACTGAGGCGGAGACGAGCGGAGCGGGGCGGAGCTGTGCCAATATTAACCAATAGAATATAAACTAACGTGCGCAAGGCGCGCTCGAAGTAATCGCATGCGCCTTCTATTGGTTAATATTGGCACAGCTCCGCTCCGCTTCGCTAGTCTCCGCCTCAGTGGAGCCGTACCCTAAAGTGTACATCGAAAGTCCAGAGGTAGAGCACCTTAAGGGGCATCCGAATCACCCCCATGTATGTTCAGCAATTTTTAGTATTTTCGGAGATATTGATCATTTTAATCGGAAGTTTTGTAATTTTCCCTTATGTCCATGTTATGTAAAACACTTAAGTTCGTGTATTATTTTTAATATTTTTTCAGTGGTTTCTTGCATTGATATAATCATTATGAACTAAGGATGTTTTTAAAGTTACATGCCAGTTTTTTTTCATGACATTTTTTTTGTGTTATCACACAAAGTTTGTTTTTCCATACTAGATGAAAAACAAACATGGGGTGCACTTAGTATGGAGAAAGTAACTTTGGGTGACTACACAAAACGTCGTTATGAAAAAAAAACTGGCATGTAGCTTTAAAAACATCCTAAGTTCATAATGATTCTATCAATGTAAGAAACCACTAAAAAGTATTAAAATAATACGTGAAATTAAGGGTTTTTCATAACATGGACGTAAGGAAAAATTACAAATACCGATTTAAAAAAAAGTACTCGGTGGTAACAAGTGGGAATATTTTTCCCATTTGTTACCACTAAAATATTACCAATTAGTTAAGTGGTAACAGCTGGGAATTTTTATTCCCAGTAGTTACCAGTGGTAACAGGTGGGAAATAATTCCCAGCTGTTACCAGTGGTAACAAATTGGTGGTAACAGGTGGGAATAACCCATATGGTTTTGTGTAAAATGGAAGCCCTTAATTGATTTTGCTTCGGCGATAACACTGTCTACGGAATGACACCTAAGAAACTTGTACTAGCACTCTACTAACCTGTTAGTCAATATGTAGCGGGCATGTATGAGACCATACAGTATTTCAGAGGCTTGCTCTACGAGATCCGACTGGTTAGGATTATCGTCCAAGTCATCATCTGCAAGAAAAAAAAAACCATAATTGACGGCCCAAAAAAAACTCAACTAGGGTGCATTGGGGTAATTACGATATAAATTTTGACGATTTGAGTAAACGACAGCATTTCAGTTAAAAAATCATTTTATTTTGAAATTTTACTGCCAATATTTTCGTATCTCTTTAAAATTGATGAATAGACTTAGACATTAGATACAAAAATACGCTGTTGTTTCTTTTTTATGCATATTTATTGTCGTCTTACTTTTTTGGTCATGTGGGGGAAATACGAAATATGTCCGGGTAATTCCGAAATAGTTGAAAAGTAGATTTTACTACTCATAGATTGATGGTTTATACAGTGGCATGCGGGCATTTATTAAAACTCCCGATAATATGTTGCTTTAGCAATTGTTTGCAAGTATTATCAATTAAAAAATAATTAAAATAACTTGACAATTAATTTTCTTAGATACTGTCCATTTTTAATGTAGTGCATGTGCTGTGTGTTCATCGTTATCAGTATCGCTGTTGCTTAGTACAAGGCATGTCGTGGTACGGGGGTAAACATAATAATCAAAGTATCCGTCGACTGTCATTTAACACTTGTCAAATTGCTGTGCTTTACATTGCTGGCAATTAAAATTTTGTTAGGTCAACAAAGCTTAAAAAATTGTTTATTAATTAAATTAATGTCATGGTTACGTTACAGATATACGTTATTTTAACCTCCTTTAAAAAAAGCCAGGGTGCTCTTAACACATTGTAGAGTGTTGTGGTTATTGCGAATCACCCAAAAAGGAGCAAAAATCACTTGTCAGTCGTGACGGCACGCTGCTCACACACTTACGCTAGCAGCGACGGTTTGAAGTAATGTTGCCAGTAAGATAAAAATAAACAAAAAACCCGACTGCAATAAAAAACAACTGAAAAGCGAAAAACAAGCTGTATAATCTATAGAAAATTGTAAGAGCATGTACTTATTCATATTTTTATCAATTTAAATTTAACTTGAATATTGGAAAAGGTCTTCCAGGCGGGGACAAGATAGTCCAAATGTTATTTTTTTTCAAGAAATAGGTTTTGAAATTGTATAATCTATAGAAAATTGTAAGAGCATGTACTTATTCATATTTTTATCAATTTAAATTTAACTTGAATATTGGAAAAGGTCTTCCAGGCGGGGACAAGATAGTCCATATGTTAATTTTTTTCAAGAAATAGGTTTTGAAATTGTATAATCTATAGAAAATTGTAAGAGCATGTACTTATTCATATTTTTATCAATTTAAATTTAACTTGAATATTGGAAAAGGTCTTCCAGGCGGGGACAAGATAGTCCAAATGTTAATTTTTTTCAAGAAATAGGTTTTGAAATTGTATAGTCTATAGAAAATTGTAAGAGCATGTACTTATTCATATTTTTATCAATTTAAATTTAACTTGAATATTGGAAAAGGTCTTCCAGGCGGGGACAAGATAGTCCATATGTTAATTTTTTTCAAGAAATAGGTTTTGAAATTGTATAATCTATAGAAAATTGTAAGAGCATGTACTTATTCATATTTTTATCAATTTAAATTTAACTTGAATATTGGAAAAGGTCTTCCAGGCGGGGACAAGATAGTCCAAATGTAATTTTTTTTCAAGAAATAGGTTTTGAAATTTATTGCTTGCAATACCTTTTCCAATATTCAAGTTAAATTTAAATTGTTATAAATATCAATAAGTACATGCTCTTACAATTTTCTATAGATTATATAAGCTTGTTTTTCGCTTTTCAGTTGTTACGAGGGGTGCCTTTTAAGTTCTGTCGTTTGAAAAAACTAAAGACTATTTAAGTGTTAAATGGTATTTATTGTTTTTCAAAGTAATCACCGTGATATGTAATACACTTTTTCATTCGATCGAACCAGTTTTCGAAACACTTATTCCATTCCGAAGTCGGGGTCTCCAAAATGGCCGTTTTGTATGCCTCAACCGCTTCTTCAGGCGTCCGGTACCCTTGACCACGAAGTCGTTGCTTGATTTTTGGAAAAGTGAAGAAGTCATTAGGGCTTAAGTCTGGACTGTACGGCGGGTGATCCAAATTTTCGACGTTTTGTTCTTTTAAAAACGCAATTGTCTGCCGGGCGGTGTGCGAGCTAGCATTATCGTGGTGCAGTACTATACGACGTCTTGGGTTATTTTTTCGGAACTCGCCGATAACTTCTGGTAAACAAACAGTGGTATACCAGTCAGCATTAACTGTTTTACGATCTTCGAGCACGATGGTCGCAACGTGGCCACTTTTCGCTACAAACGTGGCGACCATTTTTTTCGAAGTGCTCCGTGAGCGTATTACTTTGGTCGGTTTTGGCTCATCTTGAAACACCCAAACAGTCGACTGCTGTTTAGAATCCGGATCGTAGGCATATATCCAAGATTCGTCACCACTGATAATGTCATAAACGTGTTTAGAGTCTCCTCGGTTGAATTGCCGCAGAGTTTTGCGGCACCATCTAACGCGAGCCGTTTTTTGGTCTTCACTAAGTAAATGTGGTATCCAGCGTGAGATCAAATTTTTTACACCTAAGTGGTCATGCAATATATTTTGAACACTGGTCCCTAAAATGCTTAATGAAGCTTCTATCTCGCGGTATGTCGCATGGCGATCTTCAACGATCAGTAGCCGTACAGCATCAATGTTTTCCTGGGTTACAGCTGTTTTTGGTCGGCCTTCACGATGCCTATCACTAAGACTAGAGCAACCACGTTGAAATTCCAAATACCAACGTTCCACAGTCCGGATGCATGGTGCTTCATTTTTAAAAACCGTAGTCAGCTCTTCAAAGCACTGAAGACGCGTTAAACCCCTTTTAAAGTTGTAAAATATTATCGCACGTAAATTTTCCTTCGAAATTTCCATTTTCACAACCGACTTGTCAACTTTGAACCGACGCTGTACTAAAACGAATCGGCCGATCTCGAGACATTCTTTTGTTTTTGAATTCTAAATTCAAATATTTTAAGATGATACTAGTTTTTTTTTTAATAATCATGGGAGTTTTTCAAACGACACAACTTAAAAGGCAGCCCTCGTATTTATTGCAGTCGGGTTTTTTGTTTATTTTTAATAATTTAATTTATTTAACTCTTTTTAGTTTTTATTAATAAAATAGTGGTTTAATTAATGATTACTAAGTAATATATGAGCTCTGGAGCTTAAAATTTTAATGTCGCAAAGCTACAAGTGACAAATTACAAGCGAAACTCTCTTTCTAGCGAAAGGAGTTTATTACTTAGCATTTTCGTATTTTTTTGACTTTCCTGCAAAATAGTAGCATTAAAGTGTTATAATGTATATATATTTGGAATGGGCTATTTAATAGCTGTCATTTGATACCCATATTGTTGTAATAAAAAATATTTTTTTTTATTCCCCCTCCATATTTTTTTCCGCGGACGCCATATTGAAATATTATATACCCTGTGTCACTTCGGCAATTAAGACGAATCGAATGACATCTCGTATGTTAAAATCCGTCAAGCCGTTTAGGCTGCAGAGCGTGCCCAGAAATAGACATACATACATACATACATACATACGCTCGAAAAACATAACCCTCCTTCTGACGCAGTCGGGTAAAAATATCGCGGCGTTTAGTTTTTATAAACTTTCGGAACATAACCAATTTCGCAATTACCCCAATGCACTCTACTTTGAACCGTTTTGGTTATGTTAGCTGTATGTATGATTTTTTTTAGTTATGGTAAGTGGCATCTGTGTCAAGACTACAATCTTGAGACTTCAATCCTAAGACCGCAAATGCGTCGCCAAGCACACAAGTGGGGTATCATTGGAGCTATTTAAAAATCATCTTTAGGTTTCTTTCATAATTTTTCACTTTAAATGACCATTAAGGAACTATAACGATTTAAAGGACATGGACGTAAGGAAAAATTACTAAAGTTCAGACTAAGAGCTCGTTCCCACTATGTCGTATGTCGGTCCGGATTTTTATCGGTCGTTCCAGTGGCAGAACGTTTGATATGAAGCTATTCACACTCGTCCGACAACGATTTTGTGTCGGATCCGACCAAAAATATCGTGTGTTTTGCCAGCCCTCTCGTCCGGATAAAAATCGTGTCGGAACTCGCTCGCCTTTGAGTAAGTATGAAGCTGTTCACATTGGTCGGATTTCGGGGCCGACCCCGCCCCCCTTGTTTCGCCCGCCAGTGGCTGCCATAGAGGCCGACAGCCGACTAGTGTGAACAGAGGCGCCGGCACCCGATTAAAATCGGAATCCGACATATGACATAGTGGGAACGACCTCGTAAATGATAAATATCTGCGAAACTAGTAAAAATCGCTGAACATACATAGGGGTTAAATAGCTTTTTAGCTGCTCTATCAGCCCTAGGCGGGTTAACGTTGAGTTTTGGGACACCCTGTATGCATTGTCACAGTGATTAAAGTGACAAGGTACTAAAGTGTACACATATTTATGAACTCGACTGTAGTTAGCCGCCTTTTTTTGTTGGACGGCTGTACGGGGGCCAATGTTCCAAGTGCCGCCACGGAACCCGCCGCGTTTGACACCAGCTAAGGCTGCGGCTCCACTGAGGCGGAGACGAGCGGTGCCGAGCGGAGCTGTGCCAATATTAAGGGTGCGGTTCCACTGAGGCGGAGACGAGCGGAGCGGTGCGGAGCTGTGCCAATATTAACCAATAGAATATAAACTAACATGCGCAAGGCGCGCTCGACGTGACCGCATGCGCCTTCTATTGGTTAATATTGGCACAGCTCCGCTCCGCTCCTCTTGTCTCAATCATCTAAAGTTGTTTTTTCAATACAAAGTGAAAAGCAAACACTGGGACACCTAGTATGGAGAAACAAACTTTAAGTTATTACTTTTAAAAAAAACTGAAAAAATACGGGCAAATAGGTTTAAAACTTCGCTGAAGTATAAAAAATCAGTTTTTTGTATGGGCCCCACTTTAATATTTATTTTATTCTGTTTTCAGTATGTTATAGCGGCAACAGAAATACATCATCTGTGAAAATTTCAATTGTCTAACCAAAAACCATGGGCCTTATAAGGAAGCTCAAAGTCACTCAGAGGGCTATGGAGAGGGCTATGCTCGGGGTTTCTCTGCGTGATAGAATCAGAAATGATGATATCCGCAGTAGAACTAAGGTTACCGACATAGCCCGAAGAATAGCCAAACTTAAGTGGCAGTGGGCGGGGCACAATGCTCGCAGGACTGACGGCCGATGGGGCCAGAAGGTTCTTGAGTGGCGTCCGCGGACCGGGAGACGAGCTGTAGGTAGGCCTCCAACAAGATGGAGTGACGACCTTGTAAGGATCGCGGGAACGCGGTGGATGCGAAAAGCACAAGACCGGTCTGAGTGGAGAGCCTTGGGGGAGGCCTATGTCCAGCAGTGGACGTCTTTCGGCTGACATGATGATGATGATGATGAACCAAAAACCAAATCGTATTTGACCTGTTTGGCTTTTTTTTTAACTCGGCCGCCATTACTGTCAAGTAAATAAGAACTATCAAAACGTTGACAATACGATAACCGGTCAAAGACGATAAGGATTATACCGCCTAGAATACCGGGCGTTCACGTTTTACATACATGCATCAAAAATGTCTAACGATCAAAAACATCCCTACTAGAGATGGGCCGACTAGTCGACGATTAGTCGGGAAAGCCGACTATTCGGCATCATTTCTAGTCGGTGATTAGTCGGCAAAAAATGCCGAATATTCGGCACTTTATTGCCTATAGGAAATGGAAATTAAACCATTTTATCTATGAAATTTAATATTTTTATGAAACAATTATTGGGCTACCTATCCAAGGAGGTAATGCAGCCAGTGTCATGGGGACCATGCCGCGAGCTGACCTGCTAGAGGAGTGTTCTTTTTATAGTGGTGATTATTATTTTTATATCTTTAATATTTGAGTAGCTTAGTTTAATTTTAATTGGAATACGTTTAGTTTAAATTCCCTAGGAACTCAAATCAAAAATCAGTTACATCCACATACCTACCGCCGTTAGGGTAGGTAACAAATAGCGCGTCTGACGAAGCGAAACTAACGTTTCCGAGTTCACCCGAAATTAGCAAAATCCTACGATCGGCATTGCCGACTAGTCGGCCGATTAATCGGCATATTGAAAACCGATTAGTCGGCCGACTGGCCAGTCGGCAAAATCCGTAGTCGGCCCATCTCTAATCCCTACTATTAATAATTTGCAATGTATAGAAGTAGCGTGACAAAGATTTCAAAACATTATGGTGGTTGTGAAACCGATATGGATTGCAATTTGCACGTATACCCGTACCGCAAAGCAAGGCCTATTGCCTGATAGTCTCATCACTAGACGTACATCACTACATAGTATAAAACAAAGTCGCTTCCCGCAGCCTGTCCGTCCCTATGTACAGCCAAGGAATTTAATTTGTGACCCACCTAAGGTCCAAAGTCAATCTGACATTCTACAGCACAGCAATAAGGTTGAGTTTCCTATAAATAACAATTGACTTGGCATCTCTAATGACAATGACATCTTCAAGCAGATTTTCTTTGAAATGGGTAGCAAATTAACTTCCGTGACCGTACAGTAAGGTGCAAAACTGACCCAATATTAGCACCTTAGTAGAATGTGAATAAGTTAACAACAATCAAAGGTATTTATACATGCTTAATACGGAACAGTACTCCTTGAAATTTGCTACAAACCAAACCTACCAAATGATTTACCTGACAATTACAGTTTCCCAGTAATTTTATCACAAAAGCTGTTAGACTTCACTTTTTTTATTTTTCTAATATTTTTAAGTCTCTCTAGAAGTTAACTATTTCACATTCTACTAAGATGCTAACATTGGGTCAGTTTTGCACCTTACTGTACGCTTCTTTAACCTTTTAAACGCCATACGTCGAATACAAAATGTGCCACCCACACGCCGAACATGTTTGCTATGCTATGCAAATTACACCTTATTGCTACCAAACAAAGTCTCTTTTAATCTTGAACTCTTGTCGACTGTGGCGTTGAAAAGGTTAAAACTACGCAACGCATTTTGATGTGTTTTTTTTTAATAGATAGAATGATTCAAGAGGAAGGTTTATATGTATAATTAATTTTGGATTATGTACGGGTACTACAGAAAACTGGCATAAACCGAATCGAAGCAAGGGCGGGTCACTAGTAATTTAATAAGAAATGAAGGCTTTCAAACAGCGATGCCACGCAGCGGCGACGTGCAGAGTTATTCCCACCTGTTACCACCAATTTGTTACCACTGGTAACAGCTGTGTTTTTTTTTCCCACCTGTTACCACTGGTAACTACTGGGAATAAAAATTCCGTTATCACCAAATATTTTAGTGGTAACAAATGGGAAAAATATTCCCCCTTGTTACCACCGAGTACTTTAGTGGTAACAGGTGGGAAAAAAAATCCCAGCTGTAACCAGTGGTAACAAATTGGTGGCAACAGGTGGGAATCACCCGACGTGCAACGCACGTCTCTGGTGTCTCTCAAACTCGTTTGCAAACTCGCAACTCGCAAGGCTGGTAAACGGTACAGATTTCAACTTTTAAAAAACTAGATTTGCGGTATGAAAGGTCTCCAAAAGTCTCTTGAATCTCATGCTGAAAAGGATTGTGAGGCAACGCTTATCGCGTAGCTGTCATTTTTTTTCCATAGATAGGGCTCAGGGCGACTTTGTCCACAGTCCTATTTCGTCAACTTCTTAACTCGTCCACAATGCCATATCGTCAGCATGTAATTCCTAAATCGACACCTTCCTAACTCGTCCACTTTCTTATATCGTCAATACCCCATTTTGTCTACATTCCTATTTTGACCACAGTGCCAACTCGTCCATTTTCTTTTATCGACCTCAGTACTCCTTGGTCAGCTGTGCCAACTCGTCCGCATTCCTGTATCGACCTCAGTGTCAACTCGTCCGCATATTTGTACTCGAGTCTGGGTGTTCAATATTTTTACTGTACCTATAGTTGACGAGTTGGCACGTTGGTGGTCTAATTAAGAATGTTGACGAGTTGACATTGTACTTAGACTAATTAGGGATGTTGACGAATTGGCACTGTAGTCTAATTACGAATCTAAAGGAGTTGGTACAGTGGCCCACGTAAGAAAGCGGACGAGATAGGGAAGTGACGATATAGGAATGCTGGCGAATCGAAACAGTACACCATATGCGAATGAGAACGACTTAAGAAGGTGACGAAATGGAACTATGGCCGAAGTCATCCTGAGCCATACATAGCTCCATAGGTTTACCCGACTGCGCGACACAAAACCGAGTACAGATGTAGTGAAATATCATTTCACATCGTATTTTCTCGGAAATGTTCGTATTTGTCATGCTACTTCAGTCTGACTCAGTACGCATCAAGACAACGTGGGGGAACGTCGCATCGGGAGAGTGATAATCGATATAGAGTGGTTAATACCAGAGTATTTTTTGATTAATTAAGATAAGTTTGTTTACAGTTCTTTTTAATAGTCATGCCGAAAGCATTAAGACCTAGGAAACGTTAAGATCGACAAGACTGTGAAATTATTTTCAACATTTATTTATATTTCTTCTTGTTTACCTACACGTCATTTCTATATATTTGATCGTGGTGGTTTTAACATCTCGGTGTTATATACTTCAAACTCGTGGTTTGAAATTTGACACTGATAACTAAAGTACTCTATTTATTTAATTCAAACATGTCACCTAATAATTCAATAATTCATGGACACGTCGGCATCATTCGGAAGTAGACATGAGTTCCGAGTTTTCACGATGTGAAAGGATTATTCACTAGATCTGTAATGTGTTTATCAGCCTATTTAGGTATGTATGTTTGTTCCTTTGCGGCGCTCTAGAAACCTAACTTCTGAACATGTTAGCCTAATTGTGCAAAATGTGGTTACAGAATTATCAACAAGTTTTTAGAGTGGTTGGTAATTCTGTAGCTCTGCCTACCCCACTCCGGGAACGAAGGCGTGAGTTTATGTACAGTCAAGGAATTCAATTTGTGACCCACCTTAGGTCCAAAGTCAATCTGACATTCTACAACAATAAGGTTGAGTTTCCTATCAATTACTAATGACTTGGCATCTCTATTGACAATGACATCTTCAAGCAGATTTTCTTTGAAATGGGTAGCAAATTAACTTCCGTGACTGTATGTATGTTTGTCAATCGATTTGTGTTACATCTTGTGAGTGTCACTAAGGATATGACAGTAATCAAAATTTAATATGGCGGCAACCAGGCACTATTAAAAAAAAAAAGAAATAAAGTCGACGAACTATGAATTAGGGCTCGGGGTCGTGTCCGTGTTTCGTGTACCCGTAGCCGTGCGCCCGTTTCCGTGTTACACGGCAACGGTTTTATGGCCCCTTCGTCACGTGAAATTCGGCTACGTGTAATTAAGTCACGTGTACCCGTAGATCCAATGATATAATATAGTAAAAAGAGGTAGATATGTTATACGCACTTCGTAGTGGCACCCTAAAACCAAGCCAATTGGTACACCTTTACTTAGTCTTGCGCCGACAACGGAGCCGTGAACTAGTCTGTAGAGCAACATACACTCGTCTCTCTTTCGCACCCGGAAATTAGCATACCATCCTGCTTTCACTTGTAATTTATGAATTAGTGTGTAATTGAAATATTTACTGATTATGAGTGCGTACGCCGGGCCATTTTTACACGCGGAATACCGTATAGGTAACATATCTACCTCTTTTTATATTATATCATCCGGTCCGCCAGCGACGTTTTATTTTCAAAAATATTCGAATATTGGAAATCTAAGTATTACTAAAATTTGACGCATATTGCAAGCCCTAGTTCCGACCGGTGCACACGAACGCAGGTACGGGCTACGTATCTTGGCGTGTCACGTGAATCCGGACGCGAACGCAGGTACGGGCTACGTACCGGCCGTGTTCGTGAAATTCGTGATCTTAGTACCGCTGGGTTAAGACCACGTAGCTACGGGTCGGCGTGTAACACGGATATCCAGAGGCCTACTACGAATAATAGGCATCTAAATAGTAGTTTATGTGGCTGGTGCATAATAAGATCACACGAGTGTTTTAATGCCTAATTATGTATAGCCGCATACATAACTTTATCTACATGCATATCATAAGTTTTCTATAATATGTTCAGATATGGCCTGTATTATTATTAAGTTAGTGTTACTGTTAACAGGTTTGTAGTACCAAAGCTTAAAAAAAATATATATATATATAATGTACAGATATGGCTTGCATTTTCAAGTTAGTGGTACAGTATTACCGATACTTTAATGTTTAGGTACCGACACTTTAATGAAAACATTACGATGCACTATACTTTAATGTAAACATTAAGATGCAACCACAGATACAGGTTTCTATAGGCGATTTGCTTATCGCTTCTGATCATATTTTAGGGAAGTTATGATATGGATGTAGATAAAATATTTTATAGGTTTTTTCACCATTTTTTATTTTGAATGGTCATTTAGGATTTTTAACGATGTTTAGCAACAGTTGGGTTTTTTAAAGCTTGCCTTTTGTTATTTAGATGGTTTTTTGAAAAAAAAACACGCTTATAAAGATATATGTCTCAAAAGCATACAATTTTTGTTTTCTTTTTATGATTATTAAAAATATTGAATATAACCAGCGTTTGTTACGCCCGCTTTGGACTAATGGTCGGAAAGACGTCATTTTGTTAGTAACCGCATTAGGAGGCGTTTTATTAATTACGCGAGGCGTTAAGGGGGGGAGGGGATAGAGCCGAATCTCATTTCATCTTACTTTGGGGGAGGGGGGGTGTCGGCGAATATCACGTTTTTTTTTCCTCACAATAACAGAGTAAAATTGCGAAAAACTTGGGTTTACTCAAGTGAAACATGTTCCCTCAATAAAATACGGGCAAATCTTACACTATAAAATATGTATGGTGTTTTTTTTTAGAATAAATTCCACGCATTTACACTAGGAACAAGTTTTGGAAAATCTCACATGAGATTGGGGGATGGGGGAGGTCCGAAAATCGCCAAAAACGCGCGTAATTAATAGACGCCCCCTTACGTAGCAATAGCTGTGCCGTATAAGAGACCATGTGGCATTTAAGAATATAATGAAAAAAAAAAGTTAATTTAGTGAATTGGCAGAGCAATCAAGAGACATTTTGTAATTACTTTGAAAAAACCTCGCATCTCATATTACGTGACGAACGATTCTAAACTTAAACGTGAAGAGAATTAAGTTCAAACTCATACACCACGAAATATCAGATACGAGTTTTTTCTAAAGTAGTAATGATTTGGAACTTTTGTCGCAATCTCCAGGCGGGCCAAGTTACACTCCGAGGGTTATACCATCATACGGAGAAAAGGCACAAGTGCAATTAATTCATAGAAGTATTTCAAACTCTCAATGGTTATAATAAGGTTGGAATTGCAATACAATTCATATAACAGATGTGCCTTTTTTCTGTAGTATGGCAGTGTAGCTCTTCCACAGATTTTTATCGTGGACATAGAAGGGTTGTGAAATTAAACAGGTTGACGTAGTTGCCTTAATTTAATTATACTGATGTGCAAGTTGCAGAAAGTTTCCAAAAAGTTGGAAAAGTTCTAAGAAATTTCCGGAAACTTTCACTAGAAATATAGGAACGGAAAGTTTCAATCTCCATACAAAGTTGTGAGAAGTTTCCGAAATTTTCCTAATAAATAATAATAATAAAATAAAGTTTATTTGTCTAAAGAAAATTACAACTTCTGAGTTACCAGTGGGACCCAAACTAGGCGGAGCCTGTATCTTGGGACCCGGTGAGATGGTTCACAGTATGATTAGACATAAAGCAGTTAAGACTGTTTTAGGTAAAATAAACATAGCAAGGCAAGTAAAACAAAGCAAAGTTCTTAGTAACTAGTATTACATTTGTATGTGTTATTTGTTGGTAGGTGCATGTGCGTGTCAGTGTCAATGTGAGTGTGAGTGAGTGCACGTAAGTATATGTGTTATGTCAGCAGGTCTTCCATGTCAGAATAAGACAGCGTTAATAGCCACTCTATCCTACATGAAATGTTCCGCAATTTTGGAAAGTTTCCTTTGGCACATCAGTACTTAGCATTATTTGGAAATGGGATCAAGTTTTGCGCCTCACCTATGGAGGGGCTCCAAAAACTCATCATAAATAACAATGTTACGTAAAGTATAGATAAAGTTAGTTGTATATAACTAATATGTGGCATTATCTACGTATGTAAAAGGACCTTATTGTCGATGGTGGCGGAAACGCCATCGACAATAAGGTCCCTTTTCATAGATAACGTCACATATGGAATGTATTTCAAATTTCAAATAGAATGCCAAACAGTCTATACTCCATACCAATGATATAACATAAAAAGAGGTAGATATGTTACCTATACGGTATTCCGTGTGTAAAAATGGCCTGGCTTACGCACACATAATTAGTAAATATTGCAATTACACACTAATTCATAAATGACAAGTGAAAGCAGAATGGTATGCTAATTTCCAGGAGCGAAACAGAGACGAGTGTACGTTGCTCTGCAGACTAGTTCACGGTTCCGTTGACGGCGCAAGACTAAGTAAAGTTGTACCAATTGTATTGGTTTTAGGGTGCCACTAGCGAAGTGCATATAACATATCTACCTCTTTTTACTATATTATATCATTGCTCCATACCATCTGACTTGTAACCTCAAAATGCTCCCTTTTCACGTAAAATTGCAATTTTGACATAGAAAAAACCATCCATGATATAAAATCAGGAAAAAAGTGTGCAAAATATGGTCTGTAGTTGCTTTATTCACCTGACGGCGGTTGAAACGCCTGTGGAATCACCCATATCTGTTACAACTACATGCAAGAGGGGCTTTTCTTAAGTTTTTTACCTATAAGTCCAGGCTTTACGTATTTTGGGGTGTATAAAATATTGATTTATAAGGGGTCCATCGCTAAAATATTATTTTAGAGACTGGTGTATAGGTATTTACAGTACATGCCCCAAGCTTAGTAATACTAGTTCAAATATGATGATGCGATAACCTATTTGGTAGTGATCCTACATACAAAGCAAGCAGTCCAAGGTTTGATACCTAGCATGGGCAAATATTTGTATAATGAGAGTGGGTATTTGTTCCAGTCATGGTTTTTTTTTTAAATTAATTTAGGCAACATACAGTCTTATAAGTATTACAAATATTCAAATTTTCTATTTATTTAAGTATGTATTTCTCTATAAGTCTGTTTTGTCAGTCTAGTACCCGAAGTACAAGCCTAGAGCTCATTTAGGAACTAGGTCAATTTGTCTGTTTTTAAAGTTTTATCTGGCAAACAAAACTTTAAAAGTTTTGATAGTTTCATGTGTTGATTAATAAGGAATAGACATACATACAGCTAAAAAAAAAAGAGAATACTAATATTTCCTAATTAATGTGTTGCTACTGCCATTTTATTGTTAGCTTAGAATTAGGTAATATCTCATTCGAAAGCGTAAAAATTCGTAGAGCTGCCATATTGTTGGTATGATGCTAAGCAAATAGATCAATCAATATCATCTATCACTCACCAGGTTCCAAGTCGAGGATCATGTCAAGGGCTTGCCGGTAATGCGGCACTTGTTCGTTGAGCCCCGTCAAGTTGAATTTATCGTTTATATAGTCCTCGTCCACCTGAAAGTAAAATCTATCAGCACACGCTTCTTATCACCACCACGGCTCTCAATAGAAACTCACTCACCTCGCAGAAGAATTCATTGCCCCGGAGGCCACAAAACCAAGATATCCAGGAGACTTCCTCGGAACTACTCATCTTTCTAAAAAACACAATAAATCAATACCCACGACGCCTGACTGTTCGTACTTCAAATGTGCATTCCTATGATTTCAGCAATGACTTTTGCTTTTTTACGAATTTTATCACTTTTTATAGTAAAACGAAGTTCGTAGTTCGATTAAAACGATCGATTTGGAGAAAATGAACGTTTTAAACAGTGATTTTGTGACAAGAAACCTCACCTTTTGGTTCCTTGATTAGCCACGCTTAACGATCTCCTCTCAGGGAGAAATTCCATTCATTCACTATTTTACGCAGTGATGCGGATATCCAGCTTTGTCTATGGTTGCGCGCGCACAGATAAACTATAGTGAAATGTTTTATGGGCTTTATGGCAAAATAGATAGTTTAATTTTTTTTTAACTAGTGATTTTGGTTATGTATGGCATATGATAATAAAAATATAAGCTGTAATGTATTATAAGAACGTGGATGGATTATTTGGCATTGTTTTAAAATATATAAATGATACAAAATAATGATTTTGACCGGTTGCATAGCATAGATTATAAACATGTGGGTTTTAACCCAAATATATATAGGTAATTACGTCACAAACGTGTTGGCAAAAATTGTTACTCATTGCCCTAATTTTTTTTCTTGTGTTACTAACATCTTTTTTTTTTTAGTTTGTCTTTAACAAATACGGGACTATGGAGTCCCAGACCTTTGGAAGGCCTACCTACATGGAGCAGATTATTATTATTTATTCAATATGTACTTATATGAGATCTAATTGGGATACACCTAAAAAGTTGCTCGCTTTATTATTTCTATTTAACAAAATAGCTTTTTATAAGGATCTAATTTAAAGCATTTCGTCATTAAAAGTGTGGTGTTAGTAAAAATAATTTATTAAATGACAAAATGGCGGAGCTATTTACAAAGACCATTTTATATTATTATCTGTGATGTGTTTTAGACGAACGTCATTCCAACAATGTAAACAAACGATCGTAATGCGATATATTTATTATTTTATAGTATTATAAGCATTAGACCATTGCATTGCTTATTACCTAGATCTCAATAAATACAGCACTTCCTGCATTAACCTTGTTTCTAGACTAGATTTACTTAACACAGTCGCATTATATTTATTGAAAAGGGATTCCATACTTCCAATCATGAGTTTCTACATTGATGTCGTCGTTTTGAACCTTTTGGAAAACGTCACCACAGAAATTATTAACATTTATCACACATAACTCAAAAGAGAAATGTCTCATCACCTCAGGTTTTATAAAGCTACAACTGCTACAAGTTACAATTTTACAGGTCTAAACTGGCAACACTGCTCGAATGGCTGGTCGTCATTGGTCGAGGTTATGTCAAATGGAAACTTGTAACCTGTAAATTGTAATTTGTAGCTTTATAAAACAGGACCCTGGTTTCATAGGTCGAGGGGGCCTGTCCTATAGGGCCTGATCTAGCGCGATTCGAACCGCATTTAGGGGTTAAATGAAGGTCATTTCTTAATTTTATTATAATTAATTCAATGTAACATATTTTTTTTATCTAACTTCAGGGATTGATTTTAGAAGCATATTCCTCGAAATGGTTTCTAAATTTTCATACATTGTTAAAAATAGGTGTATTCCAATTGTAAATTATTGCATATTCTCTCAAATGATTAGTTTTGGGCTGATCTGATAATTTGCTGGACATCATATTGGACAGTGAAACTGTTTGATTGAACGAATGAGTGAATGTTTATGGAAAGGAATAATAGAATACAAAAATGCGCGAAAATAACACTTCAAACTAAATAGACCCTGAATTAGAAAGAATATAACGAATCATGTGTTCTATTCTCCACGTCAAGTTGCTATTTCTACCTGGGGCCTGTTTTATAAAGCTACAAATTACAATTTACAGGTTACAAGTTTCCATTTGACACAACCTCGACCAATGACGACCAGCCATTTGAGCAGTGTTGCGAGTTTAGACCTGCGAAATTGTAACTTGTAGTTTTATAAAACGTGCCCCGGCTATCATTAGAAATATAACGGCCTTTTTCGCACACATTTTCTTTAATAACATAAATAAATACTGAAAAGTTGTTATTAATTACTTATAGAGAAGACAATCAATAAAAGCGAAAAATCTTATATAACAAAGTACATACATACAGGGCTGTTTAAACAGCGACGTTAATTAAAAAACCGCAACCAAATATCCAAATCGCCATAGGTGTGCCTATAATATTAGAAGTTTTCTCGATTTCTCCAGAATCCCATCATCAGACCCAGAGCCCCTACTTTGAAATTCGAAGTTCGAAGTTACGATAGCTTCTTCCCTTTCTCTCGATTTAGACTCGAATGACGAGTGACAGGGATGGAGCTAACGTAATTCGAACTTCGATTTTCAAAGTAGGGCCTCAGACATGAAATGATTTAGGGTTGCCAGACATACATTTTTTGTCACCTCATTAACGGGAAAGAAATATTTTATTTTTTCACACTTTCACATCGAGAAGAATAGGGTAGATGCACCAGTAAACAAATGAGGTAAAAGCATATAGGTAATTCTTATAAATAAAACTTAGAACGCTCATCAAAAATAAGAAGAGTTTCGTGGAGTAATCTTGTGAACATAGTTTAAATAAAAAGTAAATGTGTGATTTTGTGATTACTTAAGCTCATACATTTCGCTTGATCTCGTATGGAGCGTTCCAACAAGGCCTCGCGAGGTAGCTTCACCGTCAATTTTCAAATTATATTATGTCAAAAACAAAAGCTCGTAGAGCAGTAATTCAAACGCAGTTTTGACAATTTCTATATATAATTCATTAAAAAAATTAAACAAAAATTACGAAGTCAAATTTCTAGGAGTGCATAAACATTAAAAGTAACCTACAGTGCTCAGTCATCCGCGCTGTGTCGTGTGCCCCGCAGCGCACCGCCTGCGATCTAAGTTGCGGTACGCACCCCTAATTACCTTTGTTCTCCTAGTACTTTAGATAAACATGCAGACGCTTTAGTAGGATGCACGGCTTAGTGTATTAAAAAAAACAGCTATCTAGCCTGTTCATAAACACAGCCGCCATGTTTACACTAAAATTTAAAAAAAATCGTTTATTGTTTTTTTTAATACGCATAGTGGCAGAATATCATGATGCCTGTGCCACAAATTTAAGTGGAATGGAAATTAAAAAAGAGTACTTTACCGGCCTAGGCCTGCAAGATTTGTATGAAATTCCATAAACGACCTCTTGTCCTAGCCGCACCTGAAACATCATACTTGGCGGCCTATTATAAGGAACATAACATCAATATTTCATGGCATGTTTGAGAAAAGACATTAAATGTACTTAGTAGTAGGTAATAGATGGGACATAGCGACCAAAAGCGTGATCCAAAACTTGTTACCTCGAGGTAATCAAGTCGTTTAGTCTTCTTTGACACGCCCGCTCATCGCCTGCCTATGACGTCGTATCTGTGTCGAAGAAAAAACCCATTTCAACGGAAATATGCTGAGTTTCGTATTGCACTATTGTAAATCGCGATACGAAAAAGCCGCTGGATGTGATTAAAAAAAAAAGTTATATTGTAATAACTTGTAGCTTTATAAAACGTACCCCAGTTGTACACTGTCCATTTGTCGCGGAGAGAAACGGCGCGACCGTGAATGCCCAGCTTAATAAAATGCTCAAACTGCTATGGATTCCAACGTACCCAACGTTGGAAACCATAGAAAATGCGTAACCCGTTTTAAAATGGCCAACAAAAGCGAATTAACTGTTAAGTACGACTGTTTAGAAACAATAGAATCATCGAGTTATTTATTTGTTTTCATTTAATAGGTACCAACCAGCTTTACGGTGGTTTATTTTTTGTTGTTTTAGTATGAGGCAATCACAGAGGCAATAAACTTTATTTGGCACCCTATTTAAGGCGCCAAAACACAATTTTTTTCGTGGCGTGGGTATTGGAATAAGAATAGTAATAAATATTAACTTTAATTATAATATTTATTTTGTAATTATTGTAATTTTTTAAAAGAGATTACGATAGAAGACAAAATAAACTTAGTCAGTTAACTTTAGAATCGTTGTTCACAAACACAGTAACACAGAACGAATATAAGGTCTATGGAAAACGGTTGGGGCGCGGGAACTCTGGAAGGCGCGGAAAAGTACGATCCCGTGGACGTGTAGCTCGGATTAAGCGCGACCCTCGAATATTCTCCGGGCAGCGCGGGGACGAAATGTAAATTCCCTCTCGCTCACCCGCGCGTTAATCTTAAGCCCGCTGTACACTTAGCCCGCCAATCGCACGCGAAATCCAACGCGGCGCGAAAAGTGTGGAGCTGTTTCTCATATTCGCGTTTTGTTCTCCGTTTTTTACCTCAAAGCGGTGTTCACTGTGAAATTACCGTGAACTACTGCGAGTGTGGAGTCGTTGTTTATGGCGCCGTATCGGCAACTTCCTGCGCTTCGCCTCGGTTGGCGCGAAAATGGAGTTTACCCTGAAGATTACGCGCAGAGGATCGTGACGTGCCACTAAATTCGAAACTTTTTGCGCGGAGTCCCGGTCACTAATCACTCGAGACTAAACAAGAAGCTGGCTAGACATTGCGAAACGACGACTTGGCTTGGTTTGCGAACTTTGTACTTTCTTATGAAAATAGGCTTGAACAAGGAAGACCTTACTAAATAGTAACTAACTAGGTTTCTTGCTTTATTCAAACGAGCCGAATCGCCGCGCGCCTCGTCCGTCTGGCGACTTTTTGCCGATTTGGATAACCTATCCGCCGTAGACCTCGATGACGGACGTTACCGACACAAGTGATCGTATAAGGGTTCCTGTTTTACCTTATTATTTCGCTTTTTGTTAGTAATTCCGCAGTAATAACTAGGGTTAGGTTTTTGGTGGCATATCGTGTCCTAGAATCCATGGAGATGCTATTTCCTAATTATTATAAATTATAATGATTAGGAAATAGCGACTCCAACGATTCTAGAACCACGATTTGCCACCAAAAGTCTAGCTCACATATTTAGAAAAAAAAACAACCCACTATACAGGGTGGTACTGGCCCAAAAAAGATAAAACAAAATGCATAGTATTGACATTAGTTAGGTTTATAATAATTAATAACAATATATTAGACCAATTAAAAAAAATAACTGAGTAACTGCTTTTTTGTGGAAAATTACTGCAAAATATCGTTTTGTTTTCATAAAAACACGATTTTCTCAAAATTTTGCAGATATTTTACATTTTTTTTTAACGATTTTAGATCTAAAATTAAACGAGGAATATATAATAATAAGCAAAAAAAAAATAGTGAAATATCTACAAAATTTTGAGAAAATCGTGTTTTTATGAACACAAAATGACATTTTTGCTGCAATTTATTAAAAAATTTAAGGAAAAAAAGTGGCTTTAAAAAAAAAATTGTTTGACTGATAAATTAACCTAAAATTTCATCCCTTTCAATATGTACAGTTTATCGAGTACCACCCTGTATTTCTATTACGGTTTAAAAGATACAACTCTTTAAAGGTAGGACATATACATACAGACAATTAACGCTTAAAATCATATTTAAAAATTGACCCAACCCTTCAGGTTACTAATCGCTTTATTAACAAAAAATATATTGTACCATTGTATTCCATTGTTTCCTAATCCACAAAATCCCTACTTTAAAACGAAAACAAAGTACCACACATATTAAGTCATTACAATAGCGACTCAATTGTCTAGAACATGTAGTGCATTATAAACCAACACTCGTTTGGATATAGCACTTTTTTACACGGGTGGAGTTAAAAACGAATGTTATTTGGGCAACAAATGATGGAGTTGGAAAAATCACGTTGCAGGAAGAATTGTTTGAACATTTGTATGGCTCTGGTAAAGAAAGAGCGGATTGCTTGACGGGGTGTGCGTGTGGGTGGTACAGATGTAGTGAAATATCCTTTCACATCGTATTTTCTCGGAAATGGTGCGTATTTGTCATGCTACTTCAGTCTGACTCAGTACCCATCAAGACAACGTGGGGGAACGTCGCATCGCGAGAGTGATAATCGATATAGAGTGCTTAATACCAGAGTATTTTTTTGTTAATTAAGATTAAGTTTGTTTCCAGTTCTTTTTAATAGTCATGCCGAAAGCTTTAAGACCTGGGAAACGGTTAGTTCGACAAGCCTGTGAAATTATTTGCAACATTTATTTATATTTCTTCTTGTTTACTTACACCTAATTTCTATATATTTGATCGAGGTGGTTTTAACATCTCGGTGTGATATACTTCAAACTCGTGGTTTGACATTTGACACTGATAACTAAAGTACTCTATTTATTTAATACAACATGTCTCTTAATAATTCAATAATTCATGGACACGTCGGCATCATTCGGAAGTAGACGTGAGTTCCGAGTTTTCACGATGTGAAAGGATTATTCACTAGATCTGTAGTAATGTAGGGCGGGAAATCGTATGTTTTCGTTAAAATTGTGCACATTGTGACAAAAGTGTGATTTTTAGGGTTCCGTACAAAAACTGAAAAAAAAAGGAACCCTTATAGGATCACTCGTGCGTCTGTCAATTTGCTCCGAATCTACTGAACCAATTCTGGTGAAATTTAGTAGGATGATGTAATCCTATGACCCAAACACAAATGTGCAACGTATTTCTTTTTAATAAAGTGTCATTTGCAGAGATCGGAATAGGCAGAGCTTGTTTGCCTAAACTTGACGCATATTCATTCATACGTGAGTGAGATGGGAATACATTATTGAATGAATATGCATCAAGTTTATTCAAATTAGCTCTACCTATTCCGATCACTGGTCATTTGGGTGAATAAATTTTTAAGGTGCACCCCATTTTTCGACATGTTTCACAAATTATATGTTTTTAGAAAAACTATAGATTTGCTAACGACGTGGCTTAGACACTTATTAAATCATACAAATAGGCTAACATTTGAAATGATTTTATTTAAAATAGTACAGCCTTAAATAATAATATAGTTGGTAAAGCAGGGGATGATGTTGACCCTAGGTTTTGTATGGAAAATGTGCAAATTCCCTTGAGTTACCAGGTTTTTTGTAAGATTAAAAAATATTTGAGGTGTTTAACGTGAAAGGCCTGTAAATTTGGTGATCTGACTTTAATATTCATACACTATCATTAATCATAAGTCACCAGGAAAGATTTAATACCGCAAAAGAAAAGGAGTACCTTAAAAGTTGATTCACCCATTATCGGGGCACAAATTAGGAAATTTAAAAAAAAGTTTTGCAAACCACTGTGTCATATATCAAATGAAAGGGCTCGTTATGAGGATCTCAAATATATTTTTGTTATTATAGTAAAATAAATAGCTTTGATTTTTTTCATGAAAGAAGACGAAAATTGACCATTCCTTCCCCTAGGGATCAGCTGATCTCCAAAACGAATGAGCCAAAAATTTTGAAAAAGTACAAAATATACCTAGTTCATTGCTTGTAGATTACAGGAAAACCTAAAAGAATTCTTCCAAAAAAAGTAATTCACAAAATTACGTATGTACGGAACCCTCTCCACGCAACTAGCACTTGGCCGGTTTTTTTACCTTTGATGTGAGTTTCTTGCGGCGTTTCTTCTCAGCAGTGGTCTTCTCTTGGGAATTGCTGGTAGATTCTTGACGTGTTAAAGTGCCCGTGCGGCCTACTTACTGAATAAATTTATTTTATCTCTTATCTTATCTTTTATGCAGCGCCCTTTAATCAGTGCAATAAACATAATCATCGACATGAGTTGTAAGTCTTCTATAACATCGCCTAACTTCAGGCTACCTCAGTTAAAATAGTTCGGGGTTGACCCGGTCAAAATGTGTAGTATCGGTTTCTGAACCTTATACTGAGCATGGTCAGATATGCTCTGGCCCGGTTTTTAATAAAGTACTATTGGATTATTTACTGAATAATGAACAAGAAAAGTGCAAGTTCGCTAGAATTAACCAGAAGCACAAAAAATCTGGAAAATATATTTTCACAACACTGCTCGGAAATATGGTCATAGATGGTCTTGTTTGGGGTCACAAAACGTCACTTATAAAGACAGACCAAGAATGTTTTTGTCGGCGTGTTTGCTGATTGGTCGAGAACATTGTTGTCCAACTTTAAGAACCAATGAAAATCAATCAATCAATTTTTGTGTCATAGCTCCTTAAAATGAAAAATTTAAATCAACCAATCAGAACACACCGTTTTGTGTCGTAAAATATTAGGTGTTTTTTTGCTAAAACATACACAGACTAAAAACTATGTCACTGCTTATTTTTTAAATGTAATTCAAACTTGGCCCCTAATCTCGAACCACTAGAGATGAAATTACATGGGAGATATGGCGAAACAAATACAATTTGATATGGAGTTGATATCTTCATCTCTTATGTTAGTTTATTAATCTCGAGTGCCACGAGAATAGGAGCCAGATTTAAAAAAAAAGTTATCTATGGTAAAATGGGCGGTGATGTCACATTAACATGAATTAAAATTTGAGTTTTGACTATGATTTTTTATTTTTTTTCCTCTCAGTAGTTGTGAAAAGCACTATGTCTGCCTCGGTAGAAAGTGCAATTTATGGACTCGTACACTAGACTCGTCCAAAAATCGTGTACTTTCTATCCTCTGCAAAAATGTACTATTTCTTCCATATGCTCGGAAATGTTAACCTTACTGTTGTCAAATCAGCCCGCGAAGTTCTAAGTTCCAGGTCCAGACAAAATTAAAAAAAAAACAAGGTTATTATTTACCAACGGCAGCGGCCGCGAAAATGTATGAAATTTCATTACGTGCCTGGTTTTTTACTTTTTAAAAACATGTTTGGACTAGGATAACTATCTCCAAACAGACAAACACTCGTGCAATCAAAATTCTTCCTTGTATATTTTACTTTTTAAATGCCATAGACTAAAAAGTTAAGCCTTTTCAAACAGCGTTTACAACGTATTTAAAAGTGTGTCAAATAGTTTGACTTCTTTTTTAATAGAAATTGCGTTCATTAACATAATAAATTGCCGCAATAACATAAACGCGTAATAAATGTCATAGTTTAAACTATATTTGATTCAATTTGAATTTATTACGTTTAAATTTGTGATTTTATTTAATGCTTTATTTCGGTGTCACACTAAATCGTACGTTCCTGTTCTTTTGTTTTCAAGAACTGTGTTTAATATTATTAAAAATTATGTTAAATTTCCTCACATTGTTGGAGAAAAGTACTATACAAGCCTCGACCGGGAAGGGCGGTTGCTGGACTCGTATATAGCGCTAACTCTTCTCGTCCCGCAACGGCCTATTTCCCGGTCTGTGCAGTAATGTACTATTCTCAAACATGCTCGGAAATAACGGTTTTCCGATTGAAACACATGGACGGAAAATGACTCTTTTTACTCCTAGGAGTAAAAAAACCATATGAAAGCACTTTCCGTCCATGTCCATATTGTTTTTTAAAAGTCCTCTCTATTGCGTATAAAATCGAAAGGACCATGAAAAAAATCCCGTACACACAACTTGCGGGGGCGCAGTGAGGGGCGGCGGCGCGGCGGGGCTCTGCGGAGCGGCGGCGGGCGGCGGCTCGTAGTGCGTGAAACTATCTTAACTAATACTCGTATGACGCAAACAAACATTCTCTCAGAATTTGTCAAAGGCTTTTAAAAATACTTATAATAATGTATTTGTATAATTTCCTCGCATTGTTTGAGAAAAGTATTATGTATGCCTCGGCGGAAACAAGGATTTCCTCACTCGTATTTTAGCAGGCCTCGCTGTTGCTCGGCCTGCTAGCCACCTCGTCAGGAAATCCCTTACTTTCCGCGCCTAGGCAACAATGTACTATAATTGAAAGCCCATACATATAACACATGGTGGATGCGAAAAGCACAAGACCGGTCTGAGTGGAGAGCCTTGGGGGAGGCCTATGTCCAGCAGTGGACGTCTTTCGGCTGACATGATGATAACACATTTCAAAGGAAATCTACCACGACTACGTTTTTTTTGGAAAGCAAGTATCCTAGCGGTGGTTTTAAGCTAGATTTCATGAAAATCGGTCCGGCCGTTTAAAAGGATTGCGAAGCGCCGCTAAAATCGCGTAGCTGTCTTAAAAAATGCATACAAATTTAGCTCCGGGCGAAAACGTTTCTTACCCCCCTAAATCAAGACCGATTTGCACGATTTTTGAATATGCTGTAGTTATTATAAAGAACTAGGTCTGTACGTTTCTGTTTTTTGTTTTTTCAATTTGTTTCATTCTAAGAAATATTTTTGTGTAAAGGAAAACGTACTGAAATAGTTTTTCATGATATCTACAACATATACAAAAATCGTAAAAATCGGACTAGGTTTAAGGGGAGAAAAACGTTTTCGCATTTTGTATGTAAATTTTTTGCTTCACAATCCTCTTAAGATATATCAGTACCCTTACCATGAGTTATAATTACCGTACTCGCTAGCGAGTCGTTATGCTCTGTCCCTCGCACTCTATAAAATGCGCTAACCACACGCACAAGCTTCACCACAGTTTGGCCTGCGCAAGCTTATCGTACGAAAAACTGAACACTGCGTGTGCACACACGGCACAGTTAAGTACGCGCGAGTCGCATTCTTGTCGAAATCCTTGTCGTGGAAACAATGTTTCCCAATGAACGACGAGCGAGCCCCGACTGTGGCGTCTGTGGCTTGAACACTGAACGCCCAACCCGCGCACAGACAAGTACGCGCAGGCCAGAGGCCCTACTTTGAAATTCGAAGTTCGAAGTTACGTTAGCTCCATCCCTGTCAATCGTCATTCGAAACTAAATCGAGAGAAAGGGATGAAGCTATCGTAACTTCGAACTTCGAATTTCAAAGTAGGGCCTCAGGCTTGCGCAGGCGAATTTCAAGCAAGTCGAAAACTGCGCAAGCCACGCCGTGGGGTTGGCGCGTGCTACAGTTTTACCTACCACACGCTCCGTATTCCGTGTACAACCCTAGCCTGAGCAGGCAAAACTGTGGCGAAGCGCAAAATACCGCGAGGTCAGCGAAGGACATCATTTGACACGCTAGCGAGTACGGTAGTTGCAACTCATGGTAACGGTACAGAGGGCTCAGACAAGATGCACTACGCTAACTAACGTTTCTATTCGATTCGTTTTTAAACCAATCGCGTCACTGGTAGACCACGTGACTTTTCGTATCACGTCATCTCCCAGTGACGCGATTGGTTTAAAAACGAATCGAATAGAAACGTTAGTTAGCGTAGTGCATCTTTGCAGGGCCCTCTGCTCTGAAAGAAGGGCCTCCATTACCTATCTTTACCGAGGCTTTTACTTTACCTATCTTATATTTATCGAATGTTTTTAAACGTTTCCTTACTTCTAGGAAGCCCAAGGCCAGGAGGGAGGGCCCAAAGGTTATGTGTTTGACCTGTATGTATGTCCGACTATATTCCGTCGTAACTACTAAAAGTCTAAACCGATTTTAATAAATTATACGTGATTAGATTCGTCTTAACCACTAGAGTGTCATAGGCTATATTAAAATTATTGGAAGTCAAAATGGCGGATTTTTGCGGCCAAATTCCGCGGCATGAAAACTAACATTATGTTGACGACATTATTCAAACAGCAGTTGGGTTTTCAAAGCATGCTTTTTGTTAGAGTTGTTGGCAGTTCCTTTGAAGGCACAACAGCGCCATTGTCATCGTCAAGTTCGAAAAAGAAGTCCCCGTACTTCCTTTAAGAAAATACTGAGAATAAGCCAAAAAAAAACCAATAAGTAATTCATTTTATCAACCCAACTTCGTGAAGCAATAAAGATAATAATCCATCACTACTGGGGCCGGGTAGTAGGGGGTTGCCGGCCGAGATCATATAGACGATAGTTACGAGGCTGGCAACCCCTTTTCACGGCACATAAAATTCATTAAAAAAATTAAAACAAAAATTACAACGTCAAATACTAGGAGTGCATAAACATTAAAAGTAACCAACAGTGCTCAGTCATCCGCGCTGTGTCGGGTGCGCCGCCGCTGCGCTGCACCGTGCTTTATCGCCTGCGATCTAAGTTGCGCTACGCACGCCTAATTACTTCTACTCCCCTAATACTTTATTTAAACATGCAAACACTTTGGTTGGATGCACGGTTTAGTATATTTAAAAAAAAACAGCTATTTAGTCTGTTCATAAACACAGTCGCCATGTTTCCATTCAATTCCCGGCCTAGGCCTTCAACTTTGTATGAAATTCCTTTACGGTTCTCTCGAGTTATTCCGTCCGAAACGTGATAAGTACTTTGAAGCCATAACTAACATAACGCCAACATTTCATTGCATGTTTGCGAAAAAGATGTTTATTCAGTAAGTAGGCCGCACGGGCACCTTTACACGTCATTCTTGTAGGATTTAAAATTAGAATTCAATGAGTGTTCGTCAGAAACCATTTTTGTTGGCGTTTCTTTTGGTGGACCCCAGACTAACGCAGAGTGGAACGCAGCTATCTGTTATGCCGGCACCACACTTCGTTATTCGCTATTCGTTATTCGGCTTATGCGCCTACATTCGACGAAGTGTGGAGGGTTTATTCGTCTATGTTTTCTTTATTCGCACGCATAACGCATAAGCGCGATAGCAAATATTTTGATGCCGGCACCACACCTCGCTATTCGCTATTCGTTATTCGGCTTATGCGCCTACATTCGACGAAGTGTGGAGGGTTTATTCGTCTATGTTTTCTTTATTCGCACGCATAACGAATAAGCGAGATAGCAAATATTTTAACAAATACGGCGCAGCCGCATAACGAATACCGAATAGCGAAGTGTGGTGCCGGCATGACAAATACGGCGAAGCCTCATAACGAATAGCGAATAGCGAAGCGTGCCGGCCGGCCGGTAGCCGGCATTAGAATAATGTCGCCTTAACTTAAAGCATTATTTACTAAGAAATTGATTAAATTAATTTATGTTGTACGTTGATGATATTCCTACTTACAACATGAATCTTTCTCAGTAAATAATGCTTTAGCCTAAGGTGACAGAGTTCAAATTAAATTAACTATGGAATTGGTTTTTAAATAATAAACATCTCGGAAATTATGCGTTATTGGACTACATGTTATACCACATTATATACTCCAAATAGGTTCTAGAATCGATGGTTAAAATCCTTCGGGTACGTCCCGGGCACGGTGTATAACAACGCAATACACAGGCAACGCTTGTGTGGCATCTGTCTGTACCTGTCAAGTTACAAGCAGTAAATACGACAACGATATATTGCTGCGGCTCCACTGAGGCGGAGACGACCGGAGCTGAGTGGAGCAGAGCTGTGAAAAAAGTGCAGTGATTCCACTGAGGCGGAGACGAGCGGAGCTGAGTGGAGCCTTAGGGTGCGGCTCCACTGAGGCGGACCGGAGCGGAGCTGTGCCAATATTAACTAATAGAAGTCGCATGCGGTCACGTCGAGCGCGCCTTGCGCACGTTAGTTTAGATTCCATTGGTTATATTGGCACAGCTCCGCTCTCGTCTCCGCCTCAATGGAGCCGCACCCTTAACCGATTCGTTGCGTCTTCCGTTGTCGAAAACTTTTGTCTGTGGCGGCGAACTATTATTTCATGACACGCCAGGCGTGCCATACGCCATAGGCATCGTCCTAATAGAACGCGATTGCGCGATCATCGCAAGTTCGCGCGACTGTTTGATGTAAACTGTCATACAAACAGTCGCGCGAACTTGCGATGATCACGCAATCGTGTTCTATTAGGACGATGCCGTAGAATATGATGACACGCCTAGCGTGTCATCCGCCACACGTTAAAAACATTTGTTGACACGCCTGGCGTGTCATCCGCCACACGTTAAAAACATTTGTTGACACGCCTGGAGTGTCATCCGCCACACGTTAAAAACATTTGTTGACACGCCTGGCGTGTCATCCGCCACAGGTTAAAAACATTTGTTGACACGCCTGGCGTGTCATCCGCCACACGTTAAAAACATTTGTTGACACGCCTGGCGTGTCATCCGCCACACGTTAAAAACATTTGTTGACACGCCTGGCGTGTCATCCGCACTGAATCGGTTAAGCAGCATACAGGGCGTCCCAAGACTCCGCTTGACTGTTTCCACTGAAGCGGAGCGGAGACGAGATGTGGATTTCAACTAATATGATTGGTCGATTCCTACGTCTCTCCGCTCCGCTCATCTCCGCTTGATGGTTTCCATTGAAGCGGAGTGGAGATGAGATGTGGATTTCAACTAATATTAATGACGTGACGTGCGCGTTCGCTTTCCACTGCGGTGTATAGTATGAAAGCGAACGCGCACGTCACGTCAACGCGCACGCATCCGGTGTGGCTGGGACTTTATGAAGGTCTTCCGGTACCCTTCGAGGAGAGAAGATGGCCGATTGAAAGATGTCCGGCTTTTACTTTTGATCTATTCTGTTTACTTTTCTCACTTGACATTGGCGAAATCAATACCGCCATCAATAAAAAAAACTCGGTCAAGTGCGAGTCGGTCTCGCGCACCGAGGGTTCCGTATTTAAGATAATATGCTTGGTAACCGCAAAAGAAAATACTAATTTTGTTATGAACTTTATTTTCTGTGATAAGGTCCATTTTGACTAACCTAAATTTTAATACAGATTTGCAAAGTTTTGGCCATTTCTCAAAAACTGTAAATAATTAACACTTCATTTTATTTGTCCCAAAAGTTACAACTGTTATAAATAATTATCTATAAGTCAGAACTTTAAAAAAATAAAAAAAAATAAACTTCGGCGATAACGGCGGCGGGGAACGGTCATTTTTTGTACATTTTCGGGTATAAATCAAAAAGTACATAACAGAAAATAAAAATAAAAAGTTTAAAAATGCGCAGATTGAGCACTTTCATATGACACCCATTTGATATAATCAAACTACTTTCATTTTAGCCCCTTTTCAGCTATTTATAAATTTGATATTTTTTTTTTTATTAAAGACAGATGCGGGCAAGCAAGTTGTACAACTATGCCAAATTTCAAGTTGATAGCATTTGTAGTTGCTGAGAAAACCTGCTGTGACATACAGACAGACATACAACGAAGTCTCACCAAGGGTTCCTTTTTTACCATATTGGTACGGAGCCCTAAAAAGAAGAAGACTCTTATGAAGATAGCGCTATCTATATACCTTTTCTCAAAAATGTCCGGAAATGTTGACATTCCTATCTACATATTGAGACGCGAAGTACATAGTTTACTGACAGTTCTCAAATTAAAAAAAATAACATTGCGTGCTCGCTACACAAGCCCGCAATGTTGCATACAAATTCCATTACTATCTACCTTGTAACTTTTTAAAAAGTGAAAAGGGCCATAATAAAATGAGGGCGCAAGTCTTACACATCCAAATTTTACTCGAAACATAACTTTTTTATTTGTGCCTGGAATAGCTTATGTTTTTTTTTAAACAAGAATTGCGTTTCTCCTTGTCATAAACAAAAAGGCGGTAAGGAGTGATGGTTTTTTTACATGAAGTTTCTGTTTGTATGCAATTCAAAAAATGAGTTCAAGCGATGAAGATTTGACTCCAACACAATTGTTTTCTTGCGATTTTTGAGAAAAGCACTATATTTGCCTCGGCAGGAACAGCAATTGCGGGCTTCGTATTTTTAAACGGACTCGCAAGCTCGTCCGTTTAATCCAATACTCGGCCCGCAATTGCCTACTTCCATGCCTAGGCAATAATGTACTATTTACTGGGTGGAACTTGGCAGGCTTTTAAAAGATCTTAATACGGCTCCAGTTCTTCTGTACTCTTCTTGTCGCGTCTCCAAGGGTTAGCGCATGTATGCGAGTCGTTCGTCGCTCGGATCACCTTTTCTAATTAAGTACGTAGCTCTTAGGTGCTTCGTGTTTGTACTTGACTATCGCTCTCAAGAGAACCCCGAAGCACCTTCTAAGTGCTCACAGAGTGTACATAGAGGTGGTACTCGATAAACTGTACATATTGAAAGGGATGAAATTTTAGGTTAATTTATTGGTAAAACAATTTTAAAAACAGTTTTTAGCCACTTTTTTGTTCTTAAATTTTATAATAAATTACAGAAAAATGTCATTTAGTTTTCATAAAAACACGACTTTGTCAAAATTTTTTTTTGCTTATTTTGATTCCTCGTTTAATTTTGGATCTAAAAACGGTAAAAAACAATTGTAAGACATCTGCAAAATTTTGAGAAAATCGTGTTTTTATGAAAACAAAATGATATTTTTGCAATAATTTTCCACAACAAAGGCAGTTACTCAGTTTTTTTTTTAATTGGTCTAATATTGTTATCAATTATTATAAACCTCACTAATGTCAATACTATGCATTTTTTAAATCTGTTTTGTGCTATTAGATCAAAAGTTACACCGTCACAAGTAAGTGTACTACCCAAACTTTATTAAAAAGTTAGACAATCTGTAAAAAAAACCAGTGGCTAAAAAACATAAAAAAAAATTGTTTTACCTATAAATTAACCTTAAATTTCATCCCTTTCAATATGCACAGTTTATCGAGTACCAACCTGTATATCAAGTGTAACGATCACTTAAGACTCGGTTAAATAATGACGATCAAGCCGGTCCTTAGTCACAGTATAGATAATAATACAAGTATAGAAGGCCCACTCCTATGATCTTTACAAAAGCCAGTTTTTTCTTAGCCAAAACTAAATGATTTATGGCCCTCTGACGTCGTCGACTCTAGCGCAAGCCAAATGGAACGTTAAGGCTGACGGTCGACGATAGTGAGGGCTGACAATGACTAAAAATAAAATAATAACGTATTGCCCGTTTATTTCTTGCATTCAATATAGAGAGCAAGAATAGTACATTACTACAGAGGCCGGGAAGTAGGGGGTTGCCGGCCGAGTTCATATAGGATAGTTACGAGGCTGGCAACCCCACTTCACGCCGAGGTTTGTATAGTGCTTTTCTCAAACATATAAATAGTTCATTTAAAAAACTAAAACAAAAACTAGGAAATGAAATGAATGAAAAGGTCAAATACTAGGAGTGCATAAACATTAAAAGTAACCTACAGTGCTCAGTCATCCGCGCTGTGTCGGGTGCGCCCCGCGGTGCGCCGCCCCATGCTACATCGCCTGCGATCTAAGTTGCGCTACGTACCCCTAATAACTTCTGCCCTCCTGGTACTTGGCGCCTTTATGCAAACGCTTTGGTTGGATGCACGGCTTAGTATATTAACCTTTTCAACGCCACAGTCGGCTCTGGCCGTCAACTAAAAGTCGTGCCACTGACGCCACGTCGGCTACAGCCGACAAGAGTTCAAGATTAAAAGAGACTTTGTTTGGTAGCAATAAGGTGTAATTTGCATAGAATAGCAAACATGTTTGGCGTGTGGGTGGCACATTTTGTATTCGACGTATGGCGTTCAAAAGGTTAAAGCTGTAAAAAAAACATGCATATTCTCTATTCTCTACCGGTTGCGGGTTCTACCTGATGTCAGAGCTACTTATTGGAAACCTTTACAGGTTTTTATAATAACGTTTCCGTGAATATGGGGAGGAATCCGATTCTGCGTAGGTATGACCAATTTAATTTGATTTCGTAATGATGCATATTCCCTATTATGTAAACAACTACATATGTATATTCGACATTAGGCGTTTAAAAAGGTTAACCTTTTGAACGCCATACGTCGAATACAAAATGTGCCACCCACACGCCAAACATGTTTGCTATGCTATGCAAATTACACCTTATTGCTACCAAACAAAGTCTCTTTTAATCTTGAACTCTTGTCGGCTGTAGCCGACGTGGCGTCAGTAGCACGACTTTTAGTTGACGGCCAGAGCCGACCGTGGCGTTGAAAAGGTTAAAAAGGTTATACACTAAGACCTTTTGCTTGTCCAAATTGTTCTTTTACCATTCTTTTTGATTATTTCTTAAATTAATCATGACGGAACAAAGTACCAAATAAGCTTAAACGAGACAAATAATAATAAAAATGACATTAATTAAGCCGATAGCTACTTTAATGAAAGTTTTTTTTTACAACATTGCAATATTAAGCACTAGTATAAAAAAAGTTATTGATATTTTTAATATTTGTATTCAGTATGACAACATACATTAATATTTATATTTTCGGGAAAAATCTTTTTTAACCCAATGAACTCCAAGTACATTTTTCACCTTTTTTAGGTTCTGATATTTTTTAACCTTTCAATCTATTTATACACAATCGTTTCAATTAGTAGGTACTATTTCTATTATAAATAGGCCACTTGCAGCAAAAAGATGAATCTAGTTTAGTTTAGTCAAAGTTGAACTCTCAGTCTTAATTTAGATTTAACCTTTTCGTACAAACTAAGCGCCTTAAGGCAAAAAAAGACACAAACATCACATTTATCCAGATTTAATAATTTCCCCAGGTTTAAAAACAAAATAAAATTTTAACCTTTTATCCGCAATACTGTGCGCTTTTTGAAGCGATTATATTTAAATTGGAATCTACACAGGCATTAATGTAAATTATATATTAATGGTCAAAAGGTTAAAAGTCGAAAATAATCTACAAACACGATTTTTTTATAAAAACCCTTTTGCTAGTCTAAATTAAATTAATTATTATAAAAATCCCGGCATAAGTTATTAAAAATATGCAAAAGTATACAAAAAAAACAGTACGGTCTAGTCTTATAATTTTATTTTAAGACTAGATAGAGATAGCATGCGTATATCGCATCGTTGTACACAAATGTATTACATAACTATGATAATACACGGAGTTTGGACGACCAAGTGAAACGACATTCGGAGGCGACAGATCACATTAAAAAAAATCAAAACCTTAGTCCTTAGTAGGGAATGAAAATTAACCGGTTATTAACCGTTTTTGTATGAAAATAACCGGTTTAAATCGGTAAAAACCGGTTATTTGCATTCCCTAGTCCTTAGTAAATTTCAAAATGGAAGACATCACTACACCACAAATATAAAAAATATGAACAAACTAATATTATTCCGAGGAAATTTAACAAAAATTGGAATTTAACCTCGTAAGGCCCATCGTACTACAAACACCCAGTTTTTTTGTAAGTGGAATTTTGAATCTACTATCAAGGCAATAAAGTTCAATTACGTTTGTTCGAAAATGCCATTTTCAATTTATGAAGAAAGGAATATAAACTTTATTCTTATTGCATTACAGTTCAAATTAAATTGATAATGTACATCCTATTGCAATCTGGGCCTTACGAGGATAATGAGCAATATTTAAAAACACATTAGGTTTTAAATAACAGTAAAATATGACTCGCGAATATCCCTGAAAGTCCTTACACTCGATTACCAAACAACCTGTTTAAGGTGGATTTAGGTTAGGACATAAGAATAATCAATAACTACACGTAGAAGCGAATCTCCTTTACCAAGGCCCCAAATGCCGCGCTTTAAATACCTACTCTGCCCTCCTAAATAAAAAGTACGCATGAGCAATTTGTTAGTTAAAGTAAATTTAACCTTATCAGTAAAGAAATAAGGTCACTAATACATGTGCAGTTCTATGAGACATACGCCCTTTTTTCTAAGGACGGCAATTAATTGAAAAAACCCCGATCCCGAGGGTGAAGGGGGAAGTAACTTCCCCCTTCACCCCGCTACGTCCCTCTGTCATCCGCGTCCAAAGTCAGGGCTGTCACTTGTGAAATATTTTAATCGGTTTATGAGTGTGTTATGAAATTTTACAAATAAAACTCCTTCATTCAATCAATTATTTCTAATTATTTTGCCGTAAATAGTCGTTTACTTTTTAAAACACTATCTTAGTTCAACCATAAACACTAAAATCAACAGAAATACGAAAACCAATTCAAGACACAATATCAATATCTTGGTTAATATATATTCCGTGTGTGATGCCCCTGGCTGACTAAACACCTCAGGTGTCGCCAGGCGGTAGGTATCTAACGCGCCTAGCGCGCGTCCGGAGCCGGGAGTTTCGCTTCTACGTGTAGTTATTGTTTATTCTTATGGTTCGGGGTTTTAAATAAAAGTGTTTCTTCTGTTTTTTTAAGTTAAGTAAATAATAGAGAATATGCATTTTTTTAGCTTCAATAAAAGCTGAATCTTGTAACAAATAGATGAGAAAAAACATTTAATTTAATAGCTATAACAATAACCAAGATATAAGCTAAAAAAGATTTGTTCCTATCTCTTTCTAGCAAAACAGAACTTTACGTGGAGTTTATATGGCCGTACTGCACGATGACGTCACCGGTGCACTTCGGATCTCTCTGTGTAATTAGCAGTTTAAAATGCTTGTATCGTCCGTATTTCTTGACCGATTTTAATTTTAATTTCACTTTTGGTGATCTCTTTTACGATATTTTCATATTTTGTTGAGAAATGCTATTAAAAAAAACCATGCATATTCCCTATTGCTCAGTTTATGTTGTATGTTGCAATTTTTATTGTAGTATAATAGTAGGTCCATTCTTAATAAAAAAAAACAATATTTAATACCCCGAGGTAGACATTCATTGACATTTCCTCGGTGATACTGCAAAACCGCGTAACCAACCAATTTATTATACAGCAAAATAAACCTTAACGCCTTAGAATAAGGGTGCATTTTGCTCCTCATTAAAAATGTTACTTACGCGGTTTTGCAGTTTCACCGACGATTTATAACCTTAAAACATTTACAGGGTGCAACCAAATTAGGTGCGAATTTTTTAAGATGTAAAAAATAATTTTACAAGGTAATGTGAAGATTTTTAACACATTAAATGATTTTAAATACTTAATAAGATTACATAATAAAATGTAAAGATTAAAATTATTGTGATGTAACAAAATCGCTTTGTAAAATTCATACATTTTTAAGGTGAGCGGCCATTCGTAAAAGTGGTAAATTATGATAGAATTATTAAACATAAACATATTTTGTTATGTAATGTAATACTCTTAAGTGCATCGGAGCCGAGATATTTAAATATTCATACTTGGGCGTACTTTTGTACCAAAAACTGAATACTTAAATCTTTAAAATCTCCGCTCTGATATTATGTAACGCCATAAATTATATATATCTATGTGTATTTAGAGGTCCTCTAAATAACTATGTAAAATCATCCGTGGCCGGTGAAAAGAAAAAATTACAATATTCTTCAAACAAATATACCCAATGCCCTTTATTTATTCGCACCTACCTTACTCCCAGTATATAATAGTTTATATATAACCAAGTATCCATATTTTTAGCGTAAAACGTAACATTCATAATCCCATTACATCGATAAGCACAAGTGCTCATTTGTACATGTTTAAAAAGCAAGTAAAAACTTATTTTTAATATTTTTTTAGACATTCAATCTTATATTTGCTACTTAAGGCAACGCTAGTAGCGTTAAATTTAATAGATTTAGTACGAATTTCACCAAACGATGTTAAATTTAATCAATGTTAATCGACTGTTAGCAATTTTAACCATACGATTTTATCAACTTAACAGACGATTAGAGCGTTAACAGCTGTCAAAATGTATGAACTAACAGTCGATTAACATTGATTAACATTTAACATCGTTTGGTGAATGTGGTACTTACATACGCGCAAGATTTAACTTTACCTAAAGGACGATGGGCAAATATGGCCCCACCCTCCAACAGAAATAAAACATGTCTCAGTTTATAGATCTTGGCAACATGATGTATTTTTACCCGACTGCCAAAGGAGGTGGGTAATGTGTTCATCAGCCTATATATGTATGTTTGTTCCTCTGTCGCGCTCTAGAAACTAAACGCGTGGACCGATTTTGATGATTCTTATGGCAATCGAATTGCGAGCGTCACTAAACATATGACAGTCATCAAAATTCAATACGGCGGCAACCAGACGCCATATTGTAAAAAAGAAAAAAATAAAGTAGATGAACTATGACAAGTGGGGTATCATTGAATAGCGATTTAAAAATCATCTTTAGGTTTCCTTCATCATTTTTCATTTTGAATGATCATTTAGGATCTATAACGATTTAAAGTTGGTTAGCAACAACCGAGTTTTTAAAAGCTTGCTTTTTGTTAATTTTTACTATGACGACAATCGCCCGATGGGGTTATTTAATCGTATCGTATGGAATTTGTTTAAAAATAAACACATTCTTGCCTTGCTTGCTCTGGAAAGATTTTTTTAATCGATGTTGCAAATAAAATAGGTATTTTATCTTGTTTTGGGTCCCAACCTAATGAACATGCCATGCATCCCGTGACTGTTGGAGGGTCGGGACATGTCCATACAAAACCCCCCATCACCCTTTCTGGGTTATTCCCACCTGTTACCACTAATTTGTTACCACTGGTAACAACTGGGATTTTTTTCCCACCTGTTACCACTGGTAACTACTGGGAATAAAATTTCCGAGATGTTACCACTAAACTTATTGGTGGTAGTTATCACCAAATATTTTAGTGGTAACAAATGGGAAAAATATTCCCACTTGTTACCACCGAGTACTTTAGTGGTAACAGGTGGGAAAAAAAATCCCAGCTGTTACCAATGGTAACAAATTGGTGGTAACAGGTGGGAATAACCCCCCTTCCTCAAGCTCATATTTATGCCATTTCTAATGATCATTACTATGTCAGTCTAAAATCATAACTTCCGTAATACCAAAAAAGGAATTTGAATGTTATGTGATTACCAATAGAGTATAAAATGCTTCGACTTTTAGTTAGCCTTCTTTGGTATCACGGCAGATAAAGGGTGCGAAATTTGGTGGCGATGACGTCATTATGACGTATCACATACTTTTCAAATAAACCAGCGGAACTAACACGTGCTTCTGTTTAGTCCACAAGAGAAAATAATCATATTTTTCTAAGAAGTCCATGGAGTGTCTTTATATAACTCTAAGGCGAAATACACCTTAAGGGCTTGTTTACGGAGACGCGGAGCGTCGCGCGTGGCATCGGGCGTTTTTTCCGTTTACAGAGAAATGGCGCGTACAGCGGACCGCGTCATCACACGCGCAAACACAAACATATGGCAATGTACGGTGTTGTTTATGAAGATGCGGGGCGTAGAGAGTAGCGGTGCCCGCCGCTGCATCCGCGGCGGACTCTCGAGCGTGTAGTTTGAATATAGACCCCCCGCGTCTCCGTAAACAAGCCCTAACAGTGAAAACTAATAAAAATTAGATTATACTTCTTATCGGTCAACGCGCTGGCCTAGTTGGCATTGACCCTGCCTAAGAAGCTAGCGGTCCTGGGTTCAAATCCCGGTAAGGGCAGATATTTGTGCGATGAGCGCGAATATTTGTTCCTGAGTCATGGATGTTTTTTATAGTACATTACTACAGAGGCCGAGACAAAAGGGGTTGCCGGCCGAAGACATTTAGACCGGATAGATCTGAGGCGGGCAACCCATATTTCCCGCCGAGGTATGTATGGTGCTTTTCTCAAACATCGAACATTAAAAAAATTAAAACAAAAATTACAAAGTCAAATTACTAGGAGTGCATAAACATTAAAAGTAACCTACAGTGCTCAGTCATCCGCGCTGTGTCGGGTGCGCCCGCCCGCCCGCCGGTGCCCCGCAGCGCACCGCCTGCGATCTAAGTTGCGGTACGCACCCCTAATTACCTTTGTTCTCCTAGTACTTTAGATAAACATGCAAACGCTTTGGTTGGATGCACGGCTTAGTATATTAAAAAAAACAGCTATCTAGCCTGTTTATGAACACAGCCGACATGTTTACACTAAAATAAAAATAAATCGTTTATTGTATTTTTTAATACGCATAGTGGCAGAATGTCATGATGCCTGTGCCACAAATTTATGTGGAATGGAAATTAAAAAAGAGGAATTTGCCGGCCTAGGCCTGCACGATGTATGAAATTCCATAAACGACCTCTTGTCCTAGCCGCACCTGAAACGTCATTCTTGGCGGCCTATTATAAGGAACATAACATCTATATTTCATGGCAAGTTTGAGAAAAGTATTTAAGTGTATGTATTTCTCTATATAAGTATTTATATCGTTGTCTAGTACCCATAGTACAAGCGTAGAGCTTAGTTTGGGACTAGCTCAATTGGTGTGACATTATCCCCGATATTTATTTATCTATAGTATTGTAACAAACGATGTTTGAGTGATATAATCTTTTTCTTATTTTATTGTACCTTCCAACAAATTTAGCAGTGAACTAACTTTAAAAAAACGTATCCTTAGTAAATTCGTTTCAAAAAACAAATAATTGGGTTATCCCATAATTTTGTAATGTATAGTGATTCAAAAACCATTTCGAGAAAAAGGGTTGTAGAACCATTCCCTGTTATCAGATTATTTTACAAAATTAGTATTAAACAGTTATTTCTAATTTATCATTTGACATTATTTGACCTGTAATTTATTTAATACAAACATCACTCAATAATTCACTAATTCATAGACACGTCGGCATCGTTCGGAAGTAGACGTGAGTTCCGAGTTTTCACGATGTGAAAGGATTATTCACTAGATCTGTATTTGTTATTTAGCACCACTACAAAGAATGAGAAATCTCCATCCCATCGCCGAATCTGTTCCACTTTCACATGCAAGAACTATAAGTTAAAAAAAAATATGGCTCCAATGCAAATATATCTCAAATACTCAAGTACTTTGAGAACTTCGCGATTATAAAAATATAATTCGTAATTAACAAAACGTGAAATTCAAATACAGTGTCATGCAGTGAATAGGTAGTGTATATATTACCTAAAGTTCGCAAAAGGACATAATATAGAGTGGTTACAACCGGGTGAAATATTAATTTATTTTTATTGAATTCCGGATTTCCGGTAATTTTAATGCTAAATATACGTAATATTTATTACTTACTTAGTTTGTAACTCATTTCTTTTAAGTATCTAAATAATAGGTGGAGTATATTTACATAAACTTCGTAGAACAGAGACATAAACTGGAGACTTCCTTGCGACTACATTTACTAGTATCAGAAAATACCGGAAATCCGGAATTCAATAAAAATAAATAGATATTTCACCCGGTTGTAACCACTCTATATGATGTCCGTTTGCGAACTTTAGGTAAATATACTCTACCTATTCCGATCACTGGCATGTTTGACACTTCCTAGGGAATCATTTAAAACCAAGTCATTTTTCGTGAAAAAACAGAATATGTATCATATTCTGTGGTCCGTAAGGTTGAAATTCTAATTAAATATATATGGTCGCTAAGTCGCCTCTACCTTATAAAGGGTTAAAAACACAAATTCAACATTACGTCATTACTTTGAAAAACCTCGTATCTCATATTTCGTGACGTACGATTATAAACTTAAACGTGAAGGGAATTAAGTTCAAACTCATACTTCTCGAAATATCAGATACGAGTTTCTAAAGTAGTTACGATTACAACTGACATTACAAAATTAAATCAATTAATAATAAAATCATGTCGATGGGATATATGAATATTTACAATCAACCAAATGTGACGTTATCTATGTAAAGGGACCTTATCGCCGATGGCGCTTCCGCCATTGTTAAAGATGCTCCGATATAAATACAACGTCGCGTGACGCAGTGCGGCGTAAGCGCCATCGACCATAAGGTCCATAATGCCACAAATGGGTTTATAAATCATTAAAAAACTAAACATATACTACAGTTTCTTTTTTTAAATAACCGTATTGGTTTCATTACAAGTGGCATTAGGAATATTTCAATACAGTTGCTCAAAACGTGGTACGTTTTACCTGACTGCGGCGAAGCTCAAAACGAGGGTTATATGTTTGAACTGTGTGTATGTATGTCCGTTCCTATATCTCCTCGTAACTAGTCAACGGTTCAACCGATTTCGATAAATGATAGGTCATTTGTGTGAAGGGACATTTTGAGAAAGGGGTATTTTGCAGAAGGGCCGTTATGGGAAGGTTCTCTGGATGGCATAAAATTATTTGTAATAATATTGTTACGCATAATTGCTTTTAGACGAAATAGCGATGTGCATAATCATCTTTACGCATAAATACAGAAAGCATAATCGTCATGAAGACTAACGTTAAATAGCATAAATAAAAAAAGTCATAATAATAAATTGGCATCATTACAAAATGAATAATGTATATTCCTAAAAAATAGTCTCCTATTCTGCGTTACTTGGGCGCTTCGCGCCGGGATATCATGCTAACCTAATCCAACCTAATGTACCTAGCGTGACCTAATTTAACCTTACCTAATATGTAACAACGAAACTGTGTTTTATGTATTTAGAAAACTGAAATTATAGTTAATGACAGATATAACAAATAATTATTAGCCCAAATAACAATATGCATAATGTGTATTAGTCCAATTGAAATTATTCTAATGGCGTAATATGCCTAAAAAGTATTAGGCCAAAGTATTATTATGCGACAGTACTATTATGCCAAAACAAATTATGCCAAATCAATTATGCGGAAAAATTATAGTCTAAAAAACATTATGCGATCCAAGGGGATCTCTTATGGGAAAGAGACATTTATAAAAGGGACCTTTTGCAGGTTTGGGCGCATAACGTCCCACTCGCAAAACGTCCCTCCACCAATTACGTCCCATTCGCAAAACGTCTTCTCTGCAAATGGTCCCTTATGTAAAATACACCATTCGCAAAACGTCCCTTTCTCAAACCACCCCTCCACCCCTTTCGCTGAAAGTCCCTACTGCATAACGCCCCTTTCGCAAAACGTCCCGTCTACGAAATGACCCATTCGCAAAATGTCCCGTCTGGAAAAAGCTTGTTTAATTAGAGACTAGCGAGTCTTCTCATGGGATCCCTAGTGTGGAATGGGGACTTCACTGTCCACTCACCTTTGATTTACCCTGGCGGACCAACTAGGAACGATATGACTAATATGTCCGTTATTTACAATCGTAGCAGTAATAACATGCAAAGTCATAGCATAGCATGTCATAGTGTCATAGTGTGTGTGTTAGTAGTCATAGTGTAGCATTAATTTCTTCATTACACGGGACTACCTCCACGTAATGCATGTAACGAAGGAACGTTTTGCGAACGAGTCATTTTGCGAAAGGGACGTTTTGCGAACGGGTCATTTTGCGTAAGAACGTTTTGCGAACGGGTCATTTTGCGAAAGGGACGTTTTGCGAACGGGTTATTTTGCGAAAGGGACGTTTTGCGAAAGGGACATTTAGGAAAGGGACATTTTCGAAAGGGACAACGGGACATTCTGCGAGTGGGACGTTATGCGCCCAAATCAAAAGAATTAGGTCCAAACCCGAATATCAGATACGAGTTTTTCTAAAGTTGTATCGATATATTAGCTGTGGTTGCCGGCTTAGAATAGTACCACTCCATGCCTTCCCGTGGATGTCGTAAGAGTCGACTAAGGGAATAAAGGCTTGTAGTACTGTTAGGCGATGGGCTTGCAACCTGTCACTAATACGCTGGTAAACATCTTAGCCTGATTATGCAAAATATGGTTACAGAATTATCAACAAGCTTTTAGAGTTGTTGGCAATTCTGTAGCTCTGCCTACCCCAAACTGGGAATAAAGGCGTGAGTTTATGTATGTATGTATGTATCGATATATTTGATTTCATAACTTGTTGTCCCTGTGACAGATATACATTTTACATTCCACGCGAAAGTTATTATTATTATTATTATTATTTATTTATTTTAATGGCGTCTACAAGTTATGTAATTTTGCCAATGTCAAGTATATACAGTGGTGGTCAAATAATTAGGGACACTTGTTTTTTTCCCATACAATTGCCTACAAATATGACTTTTCAATTTTGACGACCATTCAAAAAGTTCTAAACTAATTTAATATTTGGTTACACTCATCGATCATTAATGAACTAAGGTTTAAATGTATGTACAATTCATCTCTGTTGAAAACGGATCTTTCATTTTATAAGGATTTGAAAAAATAAATACCTCGCGTTCATACAAAGTTGTAAAACTTTGTATGGACGGGTCAGCACTAAGTTTTTAAATCCCTATAAAATATAAGGTTCGTGTTTAACAGCAGTTCATTGTACATAAATTTAAACCTTAGTTAATGATCTAAAGTAAATTGTATTTAGCAATAAAATTGGTCAAGAACTTTTTGAATGGTGGTCAAAATTTAAAAGTCATATTTGTAGGCAATTGTATGGGAAAAAAACAAGTGTCCCTAATTATGTGACCACCACTGTATAAGCAACTGTACGGTGAATCGTCGTTGTCGTCGGCGTCTTCCAGTCCCAGTCGGCACACCATTGAAGATGGCGGGCATCCGCTTCAATCGCTTGGAGTGTTCTTGACCGCTTGCTCATTCATATTTTATTTGATGCATATTCTTTGCCAGTGTTGGACGTTACTTCACAAAGTTGCCCTGGGTTTGCGAACCAAAATCCACGATAAAATAATTTACAAAAAATGAAATAGACAGATGTTTTCAAAATGACAGCTAGACAAGAACCCCCCACGCGAAAGTTATGCCGAGTAATTGAGCAGACAATTAACACTTTAAAAAATACGTACCTATAGTTAATTCGTTTCAAAAAACAATAATTTATATTTCAACGACCTTAAAGTTCATTGGTTTCTTTGAAAATTACTAAGAACAAATAATTGAACTTTATTTCCTTTTCCAAGAAGAATTCCGTGTGGTTGCCGGGTTAGAATTGTGCCACTCCATGTCTTCCCGTGGATGTCGTAAGAGACGGCTAAGGGAATAAAGGCTTGTAGTACTGTTAGGCGATGGGCTTGCAACCTGTCACTAATACGCTGGTAAACATCTTAGCCTAATTGTGCAAAATGTGGTTACAGAACTATCAACAAGTTTTTAGAGGTTGTTGGTAATTCTGTAGCTCTGCCCCCACTCTGGGAACGAAGGCGTTAGTATGTAAATTCCTGTTTATAGTATGCTGCCCTCCTAAATAAAAAGGACGCATGCGTAATTTGTTAGTCAAAGTAAATTAAACCTTAATTATAATGAAATAAGGCCACTAATACATGCGTGATTCTATGAGACATACGCCCTTTTTTCTAAGGAGGGCAGTATTATGGAATAAACGAAAATTCGGACGAACGATGCATTAGAACAATTAGGATTTCCGTAGACATTTTAAAATTTGTCTCCAAAAAACTACCCCTAGGTAGAAATACAAATAAAAATAGATACGTCTGTCGTCTATTCAATTCTCACTGTTATCAGAACTACTGAACATAGAAGCTACCATGTTGTCGAACTCCGGTACAGCATCCTCGTACATCTTGAGCTGTTGGGAGAGGTTGTCGGAATCCGTGGAGTGTTCTGTCAGGACGTCCGACCATTCGTCGGTGGCTGAGCGGAGTTGGACGCATTCTTGGTAGAAGTTTGCCAGCTCGGTTATAGGACTGCCGTCGGCGAAGGGGAACTCCTGGGAAATAATATTCAATTACTGAATAGGAACAGACTGTGGACTCAATTTGTTGGGACTCATTAGTTTGGCCTTGATTAGAAAAAGATTTTTCTCAAAAATGTTCGGAAATGTTGACATTGTTATCTACATAATGAGACGCGAAGTACATAGTTTACTGACAGTACTCAAATAAAAAAAAAACATTGCGTGCTCGCTACACAAGCCTGCAATGTTGCATACAAATTCCATTACTATCTAGCTTATAACTTTTTAAAAAGTGAAAAAGCCCATAATAATATGATGGCACAAGTCTTATACATCCAAATTTTATTCGAAACATAACTTTTTTATCTGTGTCTGGAATAGCTATGTTTTTTAAAACAAAGCTTGCGTTTCTCCTCGTCATAAAGAAAAAGGCGGTAAAGAGTGATGGTATTTTCACATGAAGTTTCTGTTTGTATGCAATTTAAAAAATGAGTTCAAGCGACGAAGATTTTACTCAAACACAATTTTTTTTGGCGATTTTTGAGAAAAGCACTATATTTGCCTCGGCAGGAACAGCAATTGCGGGCTTCGTATTTTTAAACGGACTCGCAAGCTCGTCCGTTTAAACCAATACTCTGCCCGCAATTGCCTAATTCCATGCCTAGGCAATAATGTACTATTGCCAATAACTTTAACAAAAAGCAAGCTTTCAAAACGCGACTGTTGCTAACCAACTTCCAATCGTTATAAATCCTAAATGATCATTCAAAATGAAAAATTATGAAAGAAACCTAAAGATGATTTTTAAATCCATATTCAATGATACCCCACTTGTCATAATTGTTCGACTTTTTTTTGCACAATATGGCGTCGGTTGCCGCCATATTGAATTTTGATTACTGACATATCTTCAGTGACACTCACCAGATTAAGACAAATCGATTGACATAAGAATCATCAAAATCGGACAACGGGTTTAGTTTTTATAGTGACACAAAGGAACAAACATACATATATAGGCTGTGAAACACATTACCCTCCTCCTTCGGCAGTCGGGTAAAAAAAAGTACAGTCCACAACAAAACCTTGTGCCTTAAATTAAATTACTGACGGAAACTTATTTGTGTTTAAATCTTGATAAGTAGGGTTAGAATTTTCGCTATTTCCTAATTATTATACATACTACTTTGATTTTGACCTTCAGTATGGTCATATTTCAAAATGAACTAAATACATTTATAGTTCGGTTATTCCATACCTACTAATATTTACCACCACCAGAGATATCCTCCATACCAAAATTTAAATTGGTTTAGCGGTTGAATAAACGAATGATGAAATATTAAAATACTGAAGGTCAAAATCAAAGTGGTATATATAATAAATAGGAAATAGCGACTCCATGGATTCTAGAACCACGATTTGCCACCAAAAGTCCTAATTGTTGGTAAGACAGTTAAAAAAAAACCGGTCAAGTGCGAGTCGGACTCGCGCACCGAGGGTTCCGTATTGAAGATAATAGGGTTGGAAAAAGCAAAAGAAAATACTTACTTTGTTATGAACTTTATTATCTATGCATTAAGGCCCATTTTGATCAGCCTAAATTTTAATACAGATTTTAAAAGTTTTTTGATAATTTTTCCAAAACTGTAAAGTTTGACAACTTCATTTTATTTTTCCTGTAAAATATAAGTAATTATCTTTAAAACAGGACTTTTTCAGATTTTTTGGTCCATAAACTTCGGAGATAAGGGGGGGGGGGGGAACGGTCATCTTTTGTACATTTTTGCGTATAAATCAAAAACCACGTCCCGAAAAATTATAAAAAAAATAGTTTCGAAATGTGCAGACTGAGCCCTTTCATATGACACCCCGTTTGCTATAATCAAATAACTTTCATTTTTCAACCCCCCTTTCTAAACCCCATTACAAATACTTAGAAAAATAATTTCATACTTTTTTTTACTAAAAACAGATGCGGGCAAGCAAGTTATAAAACTATGCCAAATTTCAAATCGATAGCATCTATAGTTTCTGAGAAAAACTGCTGTGACATACAGACAGACAGACAACGAAGTCACACCATAAGGGTTCCTTTTTTACCATTTTGGTACGGAACCCTAATAAATGGAGTAGATATGAAACTGACCATGAGGCTGCTGTACTTCTCCCCTTCCTTCGGCTTAGGAACTTCTATGGCTTTACTCGTGCTGCAGTGCGCAACTTCTGTGTCCTGCTTGAACTTCTGCGCGTCAGCCAACAACTTCATCTTCTGTAAATGAGAAACATAGTAGTTTTTAATTGACAACAATTCATATGTGCTAAGGTTGTAAATTAAAATATCGTTTTTAGATTTTACACTGCTGATTGATTACAGTAAAAATATTTTTGGATTTTTTTATGCTGTAGTTTTTTTTATATTTAGATAAAACAGTAAAAAAAGTTGGATTGTGAATGTTAGGAGTACACTTATAGTGCCCTTAGTCCATTTATTACCGTGGAATTTAAAAAAAATATACAACTGTCATGTCCATTTTTTATCTTTCTGACGGATTACTTGGTTCTAACGACACGCTTTCGATTCTCGTAATACTATTGTTTTGATATACGCTATTAAAATGAAAGTGACTAACGGATTTGTAAACGCGGATAGCCGCAATCTGCCCAAAGTCGACGAATTTGTGTTGTTACAGTCGTTATTGTTGACAAGTGACATGACATGACAGTCAGTTCTGTTTCTGTTTAAAGTTACTTTTTTTATTTTATATCATGCTAAGATCACGACATCAGTATTCCTAACTTTGTATATACGGTCTTTTTAATGACTATTTCTTTAATAAATTATTAACGACGAATTTAAGATAAATAAAGAAAAACCATGAAAAACCAAAAAGTTTTTTTTTTTAAATGTTGTCAATTGTGATCTAATTTATTAAATCACGCTCAGATCGGGGACGTATTAAGAAAGTGCCAGGTCAGGAGAGTCAGGTGTACCCTAAACCGACGCACGTGTATGAGGCACTTATGAGTGTGGAGGAAGCGAGGGAACTTTGCCTGGATCGTAGCAACTGGAAGGAGGTGGTCTCTACGCGAATGAGGCGTGACTGTATGTATGTATGTATGTTTATTAATTGTGCGGGACGTCAAGCTATTGCCCCGCATGCTTTTGTTGAGGACAGTAGGCGGTCGAAGAAATAAAACACTTTTTAGGGTTCCGTAGCCAAAATATCAAAATGCGGAACCCGTCCGTATGTCACCTGCATTTTACTCAAAAACTGCCAGATGTATATTGATGAAATTTAGAGTATAGGTGTCTTGTATAAACCGCTACTTTGGTAGTTAAATACAAAAATAAATATATCCAGATCCCTGGATATATTACCTCCATACAAATGATTAAGAAAAAATATTCATCAGTTTTTTGGATTTTACGGCCTAGAATGCGCTGTATATCTTTCCTTATTGTTAGCACTAAGGCCGCTGTCCACCGCACGCCGTCAACGACACGACAACGACAACGATATTTTTCTGGCCGAGTTCAAGATGTCACGACAGCGATCGTTTGTCCACCGCGACGATCTCGGTAGCTGCCAAAAACCGGCCGGCGTGGTGGGTGGACAAGTTCAAAATTATTCTAGCTATGGCTTTTCTGCCCTCCTAAGCAAAAATGCAATAACTAAATTCAATAGCCAAAGCAGATTCAACTCTCTTCTGTTTGTAACTAGGTTGCAATTTCTACAGATGTTTTGTCTGAGATATCGCCATTATGCTTAGTAGGGCAGTTTTGACGTAGAGACCTCGTCGTGTTGTTCTCATAGTCATTAGTTTTAGTTCATTATTGACCTTACATTTGTATTAAACAACAACTTACAACAAGTTACAATTTTAATCTTGCTATTTTTAAGAAATTATTATGTATTACTTTACGAGTATTACCTTGTTATAACTTAATGTAACTTACTTTTAAGTATTATTGTTTTATGTTTGGAAAAATGACCTTCTGCTGGAGTTTCTTGCGGCGCTTCTTCTCCGCAATGATGGTCTTGTCCGAAGCGCTAGTAGATTCACTCCATATTACCGACGTGTAAAAAAGCCCTCATGTGGCCAATTTACTGATTAAATACTTTGAATTTTGAATTTTTTGAATTTTGAAACGTGTTTTGCTTTACCGGTACAGTCAAGGACTTTAAATGTTATGCCACTATGGAACCCTGTCGCATAACGGTAATTTCTGTCATGTGGTTTGACGCTGTCATTATGACAGGGTTCCATAGTGGCATAACAATTAAAATCCTTGACTGTACATCGGCCCGTCAGTCTCAGGCCAAGTGCTAGCGGTAGCGACGTTCTACTCCAAAAGTCGGGTTATTCCCACCTTTTACCACCAATTTGTTACCACTGGTAACAGCTGGGAATTTTTTCCCACCTGTTACCACTAAAGTACTCGGTGGTAACAAGTGGGAATATTTTTCCCATTTGTTACCACTAAAATATTTGGTGATAACTACCACCAATTAGTTTAGTGGTAACAGCTGGGAATTTTTATTTCCAGTAGTTACCAGTGGTAACAGGTGGGAAAAAAAATCCCAGCTGTTACCAGTGCTAACAAATTGGTGGTAACAGGTGGGAATAACCCCAAAAGTCAGCGTCCGGGATGATGGCGGTTAGGCGACGGGCGTGCTGTGGACAGGCGGCCATACTGCCCTCGTTAGAAAAAAAGGGCGTAAGTCTCATAGAACCGCGTATGTATCAATGACCTTATTTCTTAAGATGTAGAGTTAAATTTACTTTGACTATCAAATTGCGGATGCGTCCTTTTTATTTATGAGTATATAGATGTATGTGTTGCTACTTCGGGGCCGTCATCTCGTTATCCTTGTCGTGTCGTTGACGGGGGCGGTGGAGAAACCGCACCTATAAACTAGAATTATAGCGACCTAATTCAACATTTCAGCTGTCGATTTTGAGACAAATATTTATTACCTTAGAGACCTAAATCGAAATCCAACATTTGTGAATTAGGTCACTATAATTCTAAAGATGCGACAGATTAAAGGTATACTGACAGTGTCTCTCTCCTGTTCGGCGAGCAGCCACGCCAACGGCGGCTCCGGAGGCAGCTGTTGATTCAGCATGGCGCGTAATTCCCGCATCTTATCGTGGTCCACAAAGGCGCCTGCTGTGAGAGGTTTGTTGAGGTCGATGCTTTTCTTCTCTGTGTCTCGCCTGGAAAATACATACGTCATATCTGTAGTAACATTTAACAAGCCATGCTTTAACCGATTCGTTGCGTCTTCCATTTTCGAAAACTTTTGGCTGTGGCGGCGAACAATTATTTCGTGACACGCCAGGCGTGCCATACGCCATAGGCATCGTCCTAATAGAACGCGATTGCGCGATCATCGCAAGTCCGCCAGACTGTTTGTATGAAAACAGTCATATAAACAGTCGAGCGAACTTGGATCGCGCAATCGCGTTCTATTAGGACGATGCCATAGAATATGATGATACGCCTAGCGTGTCATCCCCCACACGTTAAAAATATCTGATGACACGCCTGGCGACAGATCGATTGACATAAGAATCATCGAAATCGGTCCTCGCGTTTAGTTTCTAGAGCGCCACAAAGGGACAAACATATAATATGTAAAAACATTATATAAAGGCAGATAAACACATTACTCTCCTTTGCGTTGCGCAGTCGGGTAATAAGAGTTCATCATAGTCCGTCGCGCGCGTACAGATGTAGTGAAATATCCTTTCACATCGTATTTTCTCGAAAATGTTCGTATTTCTCATGCTACTTCAGTCTGACTCAGTACCCATCAAGACAACGTGGGGGAACGTCGCATCGCGAGAGTGATAATCGATGTAGAGTGGTTAATACCAGAGTATTTTTTTTGTTAATTAAGATTTACATGTCGAAAGCATTAAGACCTGGGAAACGTTTAGAGCGACAAGCCTGTGAAATTATCTTCAACATTTATTTATATCCTCGTAAGGCCCGATGTCCTAAATTTAGGACATCTGTCAAAGTGACTTTTGACTTTAGTTGACTGACATAAGATTATTTTTCGAACTAACGAAATTTGACGTGGGCCTTACGAGGTTATTTCTTCTTGTTTACCTACACCTAATTTCTATATATTTGATCGTGGTGGTTTTAACATCTCGGTGTGATATACTTCAAACTCGTGGTTTGACATTTGACACTGGTAACTAAAGTACTCTATTTATTTAATACAAACATGTCACTTAATAATTCAATAATGTATAGACACGTCGGCACCATTCGGAAGTAGACGTGAGTTCCGAGTTTTCACGATGTGAAAGGATTATTCACTAGATCTGTAGACTGTAATACATTCGTCTAATTAACAATGACAGCACCATACATGCCATGCTAAAGGAGTTTGGGTAAAACTGTTGTCATTTGTAAAATACATACATTTTCAAGGTGAGCGGCCATTCGTAAAAGAGGTAAATTATGATAGAATTATTAAACATAATAGTACATTACTTAACAAGGGCTGTAAAAGAAAGAAAGCCCGAAATCGCAGGTATTTGAGACCCGAGCCGTAGGCGAGGGTTGTAAATACGCGATAGAGGGCTTTCTTTTTTACTGCCCGTGATGAGTACACAATTTTACGTCTTCACCTGGCCACAATGCGAGTTTTACCGTGCGCGCAGCGTGCGATAAAACTCACATTATGGCCAGGTGTAACGTAAACATATTTTGTTATGTAATGTAATACTCTTAAGTGCATCGGAGCCGAGATATTTAAATATTCATACTTGGGCGTACTTTTGTACCAAAAACTGTATACTTAAATCTTTAAAATCTCCGTTCCGATATTATTTAACGCCATAAATTATATATATTTATGTGTATTTAGAGGTCCTCTAAATAACTATGTAAAAATGACCCGTGGCCGCTGAAAAAAAAATGGCAATATTCTTCAAACAAATTTACCCAATGCCCTTTGAAAATCATTTAAAAAAACCTGCTAAGTGCGAGTCGGATTCGCGCACGGAGGGTTCCGTACCGTTATCGAGCAAAAAACGGAAAAAAGTTACGTTTGTTGCAAGGGAACCCCACTCAAAAATTTATTTTATTTTGTTTTTAGTATTTGTTGTTATAGCGGCAACAGAAATACATCATCTGTAAAAATTTCAACTGTCTACCTCTCGGTTCATGAGATGCAGCCTGGTGACAGACAGACAGACGGGCGGACCATGGAGTCTTAGTAATAGGATCCCGTTTTTACCCTTTAGGTACGGAACCCTAACAAAGGACACAATAGAGTAAAAACAAAAATAGCAGAAGATGTGACAAACGTTTACATTATAACGCTGTTATACACTCCGCGAACACTGTCGCCGCAATCCGCGAACGGCGAAGCGATGCGAAATTCATACAAAATTTCGCTGTTAGCTGGAATTTTTGAAAAGAAAAACTCGTCCAAATCCGTGTTATTGGGAGCTAAGATGTAACAGATAGACACACAGATACGCAGACGCACTCGTTAACAATATTATTATGACGTATAATATTCGCAACAGCTTCTTCGATAGCGACCTAACGTCAATAGCTTAAAAAAAACTAAATTCACAAAGTGAAAACGTCAATAAATTGCCTAGCCAAAAAAACAGACATAGAGATCCGATATGCACTGTGACGTCATGCAACAGGTCGGCCATATCCATGTTAAATTTCGTTTCGCTAGAAAGAGATAAGAACCAATCTTTGCTGGCTTATATCTTGGTTATTTTTATAGCTATTCAAAAAATATTTTTCTCAACTGTTTGTTACATGAATCAGCTTATATTAAAGCTGTGAAAGTATCCATGAATACTCTCTATTGGATTTGAACATGATTGTGAAAGCGTTAGACAAGTACTATTAACTCCGATTTTACATATGTACCAGAGATGGGCCGACTAGTCGACAATTAGTCGGGAAAGCCGACTATTCGGCATCATTTCTAGTCGGTGATTAGTCGGCGACTAGTCGGCAGAGAACGCCGAATATTCGTTCTAATTGTTTTTTTGTCGTGCAGAAAAAACGTGTGATCAGAACTGTCAAAACATGGTAGGGGTAGGTAACAAAGCGCGACGGACGAAGCGAAACGAACGTTTCCGAGTTCCCCCGAACTTAGCAAAATCCGATTAATCGGCAAATTGAAAACCGATTAGTCGGCCGACTGGCCAGTCGGCAAAATTCGTAGTCGGCCCATCTCTAATATGTACGGTCATGGAAATGTATTCACGTACCTTTTTCACTCTTGTCACAATGACAATAAGAGTCAAAAAGGTACGCGAATACATTTCCTTGACTGTACCTAAGTAAACATTGATTGGATAATAGAAACAAGATAACGAAACGCATATGTAAGTAACCATAACAATAATCTTCATGAATAAGAGCGTATAACGCAGTTAAATTCAGCAATGCAAATCATGTCGCAAAATAAATTCATAGTTATTCCATTTGCAAATATCAAAGCGAATCAACATGACAATGGATTAGCTATTTTTGCGAAGAATGTCGATGCAATGGGGGTTAAATAGATTGTGGCAGGGGCAGATTCTAATCGCGTGCGGAAGTAGGGACTCATAAACCAGCAGTTATAAAAAAAACTTAAGAAATTGAAGGTATGTGTTCGAACAGGTTATGCCGGCACCACACTTCGCTATTCGCTATTCGTTATGTGGCTGCGCCGTATTTGTTAAAATATTTGTTATATGCGCGAACAACAAACATGCCCCCCACAGGGAGCGCCAAAGTTCAACTAAAATTGCAACTCCTATTATCGGAACTCCGAAAATGAATTTTTTATACCGCTGGAACAGTAAACTGTTCAGAAGTTCTGAAATATTCAATGTGTAGATAAGACTAGGTTAGGTTAGGTTTTATTGATAAACATCCTGAAAAAGTAACAGTTGCTGAAAAAAATACGTTAGGAGTTGCGATGATTAGGACTTATGAGTCGTTATGAGTAAAAATAATTAGGTGAGCCAATATGGACCCCCCCCACACTTCGTGGCGGTATGGTGAACATGTCAAATATGTGTGTTGTTCGCGCAGCGATACCTACCCTTATCTGTGGTAGCGATGGACGTGTCGACACTGCAAGGATGCATCTGATATAATTCTATAAATCGTATTACTTTTTCGTTCATTCACTCCATTTTCTTATTAATATTAACAACGGATAAAAACTTGGAAAATCACGTCGAGACACCACAGATTATAATATGGGGGCAAATTAATGAGTGAACGAAGTGTGGGCAGCGCGCTATTCGACTTATTCGTACGTCCTTTGATGTGTGCCAAAAAACCGACAAGTCGACGGATACGCGTATTCGCTATTCGCGCTTATGCGTTATGCGTGCGAATAAAGCAAACATAGACGAATAAACCCTCCACACTTCGTCGAGTGTAGGCGCATAAGCCGAATAACGAATAGCGAATAGCGAAGTGTGGTGCCGGCATTATACGCACGGTATTTCATCAGCAAACACCTGATTGGCGGGGGAAAAATTGTAACTGTGCTAGTGATTAATTATAATATATATCGACCAAGGTTTATCGACATATTTAAAAAACAATTTTCAACCATCATAATTAATGGTCAAGGTTATATCTTATAATAATTTGTAAACCTCTTTTATTTTATACTTATCGCAACTATTCCGTAGTAGAAAAAAATCTTTTTAAACTGAAATTCATGCCAAATAACTGCAAAAAGCTGCAGACGGACGGACGGACGGACATTGCGAAACTAATATGAGTGATAAATTAAAATATTGAAAAATATTTTTTTGTTTTACTACCGAATAGTTGCGATAAGTATAAATAAAAGAGGTTTACAAATTATTAAACGATATCTAAAGGACAATGGGCATTTTGGTACCCGCTCCAATAGAAATAATGGTACTGTCATTGAATAGGTCATACCAATAGGAAAAACGTTTACTACGGTGGTTTGTCTCAAATCCCTGTCCATCCGGAGATATTCATATAAGAACATGACACCTTATGCGAAATAAAATCTGCTCCCGGCATCTTTATTTCCTTAAAAATACAACTTAAGCAAAAGTGAATAGGCTGCTACTGCACCAGAGAGCTCCATCTTCAGCCTCATGGACAGTTAGGTATTTGTAAAAAAAAAACGAATGTAACAAAAATCACCTCATGTTGTCACTTTTCTAATGAGAAAAAAAACCATTTTATTTATGAAGCGGAAACACTGAAGTGTACCCTTGACTAGTAATGTAGGTACCTAATAGTAAGTAGTATAAATATAGTGCCCGGCCGATAAGAAGTTAGATATTTCTCGTTATGTAGTACATGTTTTCTTTTCTTTCATAATGGTATCCCTAAAGGAAATTGATTGATAACAACGTATATTCAAAATAAAATAACTCAGTTCCGACAGCAAATAGAGATAAGCGATATGGTTATCTTTGCCCAATATAAAAATACCTTTCTAATGATATATACATTATGTCCATTGGCGCGGGTACCACGTTCCATACATTTTTGCCCATTGTCCTTCGACCATTAATATATAATATTTATAAAAAATAATATGCATATGTTTACTGTAAGAAACCCTACACAAAGGCTACGGTCGAAATACGAGAATGACAGTGTGTGTCCCTTCTAAATCTGCTCCCCTTACAAAAAGCGTTATATGTATGAGCATTAAACTTTATAATAAACTTCCTGTAGAACTCAAACGGTTACCACCAGTACCTATTAAGAGAAAGTTGTTCGATTGGCTTATTAAAAATGATTTTAGAGCATAAATGAGTTTCTGCAAAGTTAAAGCTCCTAACTACAATAATTTCTGTATCTGAACATTGTTAATATTATATGTAATACTAAATTAACTATCTAATAATAATATGATCAACTATTAAATATGGACTAATTTCAATTAAATTAAGACTTTTACATGTGCGTGAAATTGTATTTAATTCAAGGGTAATATTATATTAGACCTAAGACTGACAATATTGTACGCCTCCGTGAGGATATGGCGAACTGTTATTAGTTATAATATCCTCTGTAGAACCATACAATAAAAATATTTGAATTTGAATTTGAATAATAACAAAAAAAAAACAGGTAAATCAATCCATAATTTGCTTTTTAACGATGTCGATAAAATTTAGTCGATATTTAATTAATCACTAGCACAGTTACAATTTTGCCCCCAATCCGTTATTTGTTCATCAGTGCCCTCTGTAAAAAAATTTTATGTGAAAAAGGAGGCAGGCGAGCGAGCGAGTCACCTGATGGTAAGTGATCAGCGCGACCCATAAACACCCCAACACCAGAGGAACCGCAGGTGCGCTGCCGGCCTTTGAGAAAAGAGTAGGCTCGTTTTTTGAAGGCCCCCAAGTCGTATTGGTTCGGAGGGCATGCAATATCGCGATTTGTTCCTGATTCGTCACATTCCTAATTGGTCATATTCCTAACTCGTCATATTCCTGATTCGTCATATTCCTAAGTTGTCAATGTACAGTCAAATAAAATCGCATACATGTGCTTACAGGATTAATAACTTTAGGACAGATTTTACTAATGAGTATATGACAAGATATAAATAATAAAGAATGACATTATCTTCATGATAGACACGTAACACTCATCTATTAATTATCTAAGGAGGTTCTTATCATTTACCACAGACGACTCTATAATAAGATTTCGCAGGCAAATGTAAATGGTATGACGAGTTAAGAAATATGACGAATCAGGAATATGACGAGTTAGGAATATGACCAATTAGGAATATGACGAATCAGGAACAAATCAATATCGCAAGGTTTTCAATACCGGTATTAATTCCGGGATTGGGTTTTTTATTATTTCAGGTTATAAAATGCCCCACGCTTGCTGATTTTGGATAGGTAAATAAAAAAAAACAACATTTGCCATTCGTGTTTTTAATAAAAAATAAAAAATAGGCTTTTAATCACAGTTTCAATCACTCCTTGTTTTCTTATATGATACGAGTTGTTTTAGCCGGACAATAAGAGAGAAAGAGAGAGGTAAATACAGGAAGGTTCTCGGGTACAACACATTCCTTTGTCTCACAACTAATTTACTACCTGCTCGAGGTCTCAAATGGCAAGTATGGCAACGCAAAAGCTTATTTTAAATAAAACAAAGATACATTGTTGTCTTCAATCAATCCCGGAATTACGATATTGAAACGCTCAATCCCGGAATTGAAATATCGGTAAAAATCGTCCGAGATCCCGGAATTACGAGATTCCGGAATACCGGGATGCATGCCGTAGTTCGGAGATACAGAAGCCGAAAGTTGATTCCGCATAGATAAGGTGCGTGGCGAGAAGGCCCTCGAAAAACACCCGGTAGTGGATTTCCAACCTGATCAAGCTTTGACGGGAGTAGGGAATGCAAATAACCGGTTTTAACCGATTTTAACCGGTTATTTTCATACAAAAATAGTTAATAACCGGTTAATTTTCATTTTTAGACAGGAGCCTGCCGTTTGGGCGAAACATGTATGTATGTATGTATGTAAATACTTTATTGTACAAATCAAATACAATATTTACAGAATTGGAATGTACAAAGGCGAAATTATCCCTTCAAGGGATCTCTTCCAGCTAACCGTCGGGTGATTGAGGAAAATAAGAAAAGTAGAATGTGGTAGACATTAATACAAAACGAAGTTTACAGAAACTGCGTGAAATAAAATTTTGATCTTATGAATAAATACTAACAGAGACATTATGTTTGCCAAAATGTGTCGTTTCCCAACCGTTTCATTTGGCAACCCAGTTTTTTTCTGTAACTGTAAATATTTCAGGATTTATTTCAGTAAAATCGTGTAGAACTTTATATTTTAGGTTAGGTTCGTTTTTACCCGACTGCGTCAGAAGGAGGGTTATGTTTTGGAGCTTATGTATGTATGTCTATTTCTGGGCACGCTCTGCAGCCTTAATAACGGCTTGACGGATTTTAACATACGAGGTGTCATTCGATTCGTCTTAATTGCCGAAGTGACATAGCGTATACAATATTTCAATATGGCGTCCGCGGAAAAAAATATGGAGGAGGAATAAAAAAAAATCTTTTTTATTATAATAATATGGGTATCAAATGAAAGCTATCCCATTCCAAATATATATATACATTATAATACTTTTATGCTACTATCTTGACAGGAAAGTCAAAAAAATACGTAAATGTAATAAACTCCTTACGCTAGAAAGAGAGATTCGCTTGTAATTTGCCACATGTAGCTTCGCGACAATAAAAAATTTAAACGCCAGAGCTCATATATTGCTTAGTAACAATTAATTAAACCAATATTTTATTAATAAAAACTAAAAAGAGTTAAATAAATTAAATTATTAAAAATAAACAAAAAAGCCGACTGCAATAAAAAAAATCTGAAAAGTGAAAAACAAGCTCTATACTCGTAATGTATAGAAATTTGTAAGAGCATGTACTTATTGATATTTATAACAATTTAAATTTAACTTGAATATTGGGAAAGGTATTGCAGGCGGGGACAAGCAATGAATTTCAAAAGATATTTCTTGAAAAAAAATAACATTTGGAGTAAGTTGTTCCCGCCTGGAACACCTTTTCCAATATTCAAGTTAAATTTAAAATTGTTTTAAATATCAATAAGTACATGCTCTTACATTTTTCTATAGATTATATAGCTTGTTTTTCGCTTTTCAGTTATTTTTTTTATTCCAGTCGGGTTTTTTGTTTATTTTTAATAATTTATAAAAAGTTTTTATAAAATCTTGAAATATTTACGGGTTGCAAATGAAACGGTTGGGAAACGACACAATTACAACATACAAAGGTAACCCAACTTTGACAGTTGCCACAAAATGATGGATGACTTGGACGGTTACACAATCAATCAAAGACTGGCATCAGACTGAAAACGTACTTCAGTCACCGTTTAGAGGGAGCTTACACGCTCAATATTTCATCAGTTTAATCGTCTAACTCACGAACTGCTTAACGCTAACGTAGAAGATTATCGAAAACCATAAAGTTCGTCGAATACAGCATCCAAAATCGCTTGGCAGGCAGAATATTGATACGACACAATAAAAAGAAAAAATTGCAAATTTTCTTTTCGCTTACTGCAATAATTGACGTCGCGCAAAGCTAGACCGTAAGAGTCATGACATTTAAAAAAACAACCTTCGATATGATCAAAGAACAAAGACTAAAGGCATAGAAACCGTATTAAATAAGCAGAAAATACATATACACGGTTTTCATAGTGAGTTGGAAAGAGATGAATCTATAGCTGTTCTTTCGTTATTTGGTACATCGTCACAAGTAAGGCGTGATTTGGACCTATAACCACCTATAGTATTGGACCTATAGACAAGGAAAGACAAATCCTTCCTATGGGAAGGACAAAGAAGTCCCTGTGTAAAACCTTGTGACAATGACGGTTAAAGAAGAAAAAACAGCCTACTTTTTGTTTCATTTTTTCTCATGTAATACGTAATCTAAAAAGTAGAGAAAGATAGCTGACGCAAAGTAAGTCTAAGGCTGCGGCTCCACTGATGCGGAGACGAGCGGAGCGGCGCGGAGCTGTGCCAATATAAACCAATAGAATCTAAACCAACGTGCGCAAGGCGCGCTCGACGTGATCGTATGTGCCTTCTATTGGTTAATATTGGCACAGCTCCGCGCCGCTCCGCTCGTCTCCGCTTCAGTGGAGCCGCAGCCTTATAGTCCGGTTTCTATGCTATATGTTCTTATTCTGTGGATATGATGGTCATGAGAGTGAAAGCAGGATTAATGCTGTTGAAATGAAACCTCTGGGAAGTATGTGTGGAGTTAGGATGATAGATAGAGTAAGAAATAACGAGATCCGAGATCGATGTGGATTGAAAGATGAATTTTTTTATGGCAAGGAGAAGGCACGCGAAGACTCAGGCCACCTGATGGTAAGTGGGATCTGAGACCCATAGACATTTGAAACCTCAAGACTACAATCTCAAAACTGCTATCCCAAGACTTCAAATGCGTTGCCAACCCTGAGGACTAAGATGGAATGCCTCTATGCTAGTAATTTCACCGATTGTCTTATCCCCACACTCTAGTACAAGCCTAGAGCTTAGTCTGGGACTAGGTCCTGATAATTACAAACACAACAAAAAATCATCATCATCATCATGTCAGCCGAAAGACGTCCACTGCTGGACATAGGCCTCCCCCAAGGCTCTCCACTCAGACCGGTCTTGTGCTTTTCGCATCCACCGCGTTCCCGCGATCCTTACAAGGTCGTCACTCCATCTTGTTGGAGGCCTACCTACAGCTCGTCTCCCGGTCCGCGGACGCCACTCAAGAACCTTCTGGCCCCATCGGCCGTCAGTCCTGCGAGCAATGTGCCCCGCCCACTGCCACTTAAGTTTGGCTATTCTTCGGGCAACAAAAAATAAATGATTCGAATTATAGCCACCAACAGTTGGACCCCTGGTGATGTGTTTTTATACAAGTAACATACCTCGGATGCTCTGTGGGGAAGTGGTCGCTCTTAACCATGATACTTCCATTGCTGTTCAGGACTTCAGCTGCTTTCAGCCCGTCTTCCGGCAGCATCGTCATATTGGTGCGATAGAGTACCCCAATGAGGATCGTCCCTATGGGAGTGTGGAGTTCGCTCACTTTGATCTCCTTGTGATCGCCACCTGGAAAACATTTGGGATTTGTCAAAAGGACATCATCATTTCATCAAAACTCAAATTTTAATTCATGTTAATATGACATCACCGCCAATTTTACCATAGATAACTTGTTTTTTTATTCTGGAGATTAATGAACTAACATGCGAGAGGAAGATATCAACTCCATATAAAATTGTATTTGTTTCGCTATATCTTCCATGTAATTTCATCTCTAGTGGTTCGAGATTAGAGTCAAGTTTGAATAACATTTAAAAAAAAAGCAGTGACATAGTTTTTAGTCTGTGTATCTTTTAGCAAAAATACACCTAATATTTTACGACATAAAATAGTGTGTTCTGATTGGTCGATTTCAATTTTTCATTTTAAGGAGCTATGACACAAAAATTGATTGATTGATTTTCATTGGTTCTTAAAGTTGGACAACAATGTTCTCGAACAATCAGCAAACACGCCGACAAAAACATTCTTGGTCTGTCCTTATAAGCGACAAGACCATCTATGGCCATATTTCCGAGCAGTGTTGTGAAATATAAATATCAGGGGACAATGTCACACTAATTGACCTGGTCCCAAACTAAGTTCTAGGCTTGTACCCGTAGATACTAAATAGGCAGAGACCACTTCTTTCCACCTGCTACGGTAAACATCTTAGCCTAATTGTGAAAAATGTGGTTATAGAATTACAAATTTTAAGGTTCTTGGTAATTCTGAATCTCTGCCTACCCCACCTTTTGGTAATAAAGGCGTGAGTTGTATGTGTATGTGTGTATTACTTGTTTACACCATAGAGATTCCTTATCAGAAAGACAGGCCATACATTACCCATTTTTAGGGTTCCGTAGCCAAATGGCAAAAAACGGAACCCTTATAGATTCGTCATGTCTGTCCGTCTGTCCGTCCGTATGTCACAGCCACTTTATTCCGTAACTATAAGAGCTATACTGTGGAAACTTGGTAAGTAGATGTATTCGGTGAACCGCATTAAGATTTTCATACAAAAATAGAAAAAAAACAATAAATTTTTGGGGTTCCCCATACTTAGAACTGAAACTCAAAAAATTTTTTTTCATCAAACTCATACGTGTGGGGTATCTATGGATAGGTATTCAAAAATGATATTGAGGTTTCTATTATAATTTTTTTCTAAACTGAATAGTTTGCGCGAGAGACGCTTCCAAAGTGGAAAAATGTGTGTCCCCCCCCCCGTAACTTCTAAAATAAGGGAATGATAAATGTAAAAATAATATATGATGTACATTACCATGCAAACTTCCACCGAAAATTGGTTTGAACGAGATCTAGTAAGTAGTTTTTTTTTAATACGTCATAAATCGTAAACCGCATTTTACCTTTCACGGAACCCTTTATGGGCGAGTCCGACTCGCACTTGGCCGCTTTTTTAATAGTACGTGGAGCGTCGAACAGTAGGCACGTGCGCCCATTTACGAGTAACGTAAACAAATATTATACGGGGTGTAATACTACCCAAATGTGATTTTATGAGGAGTTGCAAAACATTTTGAACACTTGTGATTTTATGAGGAGACGACGAGCTGGCCTAGTTGGTAGTGACCCTGCCTACGAAGCTAGCGGTCCTGGGTTCAAATCCCGGTAAGGGCAGATATTTGTGTGATAAGCGGATATTTATTTTTGAGTCATGGATGTTTTCTATGTATTTAAGTATATATTTATCTATATAAGTATTTATATCGTTGTCTAGTACCCATAGTACAAGCCTAGAGCTTAGTTTGGGGCTAGGTCAATTGGTGTGACATGGTCCCCTGATATATATTTTTTTCTTCATTGGCAACAATACTAGTTGCTCCGTCTTAATTGGTGTGTGTAACGGTCTTCTTTCGAGCAGAAAAAAAATGGTAAGTGTGCGTATTTTTTTTATTTTTGAGGTAAAAAGCTTCTCTAGTACGGTTGGCCAAAAATGTTGTCTACCACCCTACGGTTGATTTTCATTTGCACGTCATGATACAACAAGTTCTATTTTCCCTTGCAATAATATTATGACAGTGACAAGTGTCAACCTTAGCGATAATTAGATCTCACAGAAACTTTTGTCAATATTGGTAGACAACTTTCTTGGCCGACCGTACCTATGTTAACCGTATGTGATTTGTACGGTCACGGAAGTTAATTTGCTACCCATTTCAAAGAAAATCTGCTTGAAGATGTCATTGTCAATAGAGATGCCAAGTCATTTGTAATTGACAGGAAACTCAACCTTATTGCTGTAGAATGTCAGATTGACTTTGGACCTAAGGCGGGTCACAAATTAAATTCCTTGACTGTATGATGTCTTCTGATAATTGATAAACCTAATTGGTGATATTGAAAAAGAATAAAATATATTCTAATTTTTAGGGTTCCGTACCATACATAATCTCACGCCTTCGTTCCCAGAGTGGGGTAGGCAGAGCTACAGAATTACAAACATCTCTAAAAACTTGTCGATAATTCTATAACCACAATTAGGCTAAGATGTTTACCAGCGTATTAGTGACAGGTTGCAAGCCCATCGCCTAACAGTACTACAAGCCTTTATTCCCTTAGTCGTCTCTTACGACATCCACGGGAAGACATGGAGTGGCACTATTCTAACTCGGCAACCACACGAGGTTCCGTACCAAAATGGTAAAAAAGGAGACTTCTGTGTCCGTCTGTCTGACTGTATGTCACAGCAGTTTTTCTCAGCAACTACAAATGCTATCAACTTGAAATTTAGCACAATTGCACAACTTGCTTGCCCGCATCATCTTTTAGTAAAAAATATATGAAATAGATTTTATAAATATTATTTTATTTCGTATCCTCTGCTCTAAAACTCTTAAACTATAGATTTTAACAATGAATGTATTTTAATTTGTAATTCTTATTTTATTTTGACTTTCAATTAGTGTCATCAAATTTTAATTGTATGTGTAAGCCTAAGGTCTGTTCATCCTTAATTGTCTTATATAGTAAACAACTTTCTAACCTCAAAATTAACCTTTTTTGGATAAAACAGCTATTTTAAACAAAATAAAGCAATCACAGACAATACATTGGCCAAGTGATGTCCAAAATGTTAACTCGGTTTACTTCATTTTCGATAAAAGAGTTGTTTTATCCAAAAAAGGTTAATTTTGAGGTTAGAAAGTTGTTTACTATATAAGACAAGTAAGGATGAACAGACCTTAGTCTCAAATGTTGACGAAACTAATGTTTATTTTATTATTTTTACTAAATCGAATTGTTATGTGCTTGTGCCAGATATTATTAATAATAATATTTTTTCAAATTTTAATTTTAATTTTTAATTTAATGTAAATAATTTTAATTTGTCTATTGTAAATTTGTAAATTTAATGGGATTAATGCCTAAATAAATAACTATTTTATTTTTTATTTTTATTTATTTATTTATAAATATTTGAAAAGGGGTCTAGAATGAGGGGTGTCATATGAAAGGGCTTAACCTGCACATTTTAAAAATATTACCTTTATAATTTTTGTGACGTACTTTTTGATTTATAGCTAAGAATGTACAATAATGACCGTTCCTCCCTTTTATTTCCGAAGTTTATTAGTCAAAAAATCTGAAAAATTCCTGACGTATAGCTAATTATTTATATTTTATGGGAAAAATAAAATGAAGTGTTCGTAATTTACAGTTTTTGAGCAACAGCAAAAAAAATTGAAAATCTGTATTAAAATTGAGGATGGTCAAAATGGACTAGATATAGAAAATAAAGTTTATAACAAAATCATTATTTTCTTTTGCGGTTACCAAGCATATTATCTAAAATACGAAACCCTCGGTGCGCGAGTCCGACTCGCACTTGACCGGTTTTTTACGTGATTTTCAGCGGGTTTACTTGAGATATTAATTTATATTAGTTTAACATTGATCTGCTGCTGGAGCTGGAGGAGCTGTGTGGTTGCCGGCTTAGAATAGTACCACTCCATGTCTTCCCGTGGATGTCGTAAGAGACGACCAAGGGAATAAAGGCTTGTAGTACTGTTAGGCGATGGGCTTGCAACCTGTCACTAATACGCTGGTAAACATCTTAGCCTGATTATGCAAAATGTGGTTACAGAATTATCTTTATTATCTTTATTAAGCTTTCAGAGTTGGTCCTGTAGCTCTGCCTACCCCAAACTGGGAATAAAGGCGTGAGTTTATCTATCTATCTAACATTGATCTATTCTTCATTTGAAACTAATGGTCTTAATTTTTCCTAATTTATCACAATTTTTGTCACGCGTGAGCTCTGCCCTACTAAGCATAATGGCGATATCTCAGACAAAACACATCTGTCGAAATTGCAACCTAGTTACAAACAGAAGAGAGTTGAATCTGCTTTGGCTATTGAATTTAGTTATTGCATTTTTGCTTAGGAGGGCAGAATACAGTGCGACCAAAAAGAGTAGAAATTAAATAAAATGGAACTAAAAAAAATCCATACTAAATTGTTGCCATGTTTACCGTGAGCCGTTCTCGCAATTCATTCCTGCAGAGTGTGTACCGCGACTTGGGTAGCCCTATGTTTAAATATTGGCTGGCTGCTCACCAGAATGGCAATATAAAATAAGATTAAGATTTTTACAATCTGCATTAGCTAGTAAGACTAGGAGTTTATTGCTTCTGAATGTATTTTAATTGACGTTGTACATTTTGTGCCTTATCTTTGTATTTTTTGTATTATGGGTTTTTTGCCTGCAAATAAAGCTTATTATTATTATTATTATTATTATTATTATTTACGCATTTTACGTCAAAAATGTGACAGTTACATAGAAAGTGGCGCCCTCATTTAATTTCTACTCTTTTTGGTCGCACTGTACAGTAGGTAGAACCCGCTTAAGACGATTCTGAGGGGACCTAGCAAAAAAAGCGTCTTAAACGGGAAATCGTGTTAAACGAGAAAATAAAACAAATATTATTTCATGTATATACATTATAACATGTAATTTGTTTATTTTAAATGAAAGACACAAAAAAATATGTTTATGTAAAAGTATATTAATAACAATTCGTCGGTGAAACTGCAAAACCGCGTAAGAAACATTTTTAATAAGAAGCAAACTGCACCTTTTCTCTAAGATCGTAAGGTTTATTTTGCCTTATAATAAATTTGTTGGTTACGCGGTTTTGCAGTTTATTTTTATATGTATTTTAGCTTGACGTAACGATTCGGATGCATTTGTTATAACAAGATTTTCAATATAATTTAATTTATGGATCGCTTCTTCGCTGTATTACCCATAGACGATACATAGCGTCTTAAATCTGCTACAACTGACAACGCCTGAGCATTTGACAAAATTGGGAGGAGTTTCCTCCTGGGTGGTGATTCTCTCAACAAGCAAAGATGATCGTTCACTCGAGTGAAGGTCCAAGCGGCGAGTTTAAGTAGTCCCGACAGAGCGAACAAAACACATTTTAGCGCGTGTATTCAATTTAGCAGCATTACTTCTCCAACGTATAAGGCTCCCTAATTGACAATGCACGCGCTAAAATGTGTTTTGTTCGCTCTGTCGGGACTACTTAAACTCGCCGCTTGGACCTTCACTCGAGCGAACGATCACCTTTGCTTCTTGAGAGAATCACCACCCTGTTCGTGTGCGTCTTCATCATCACCCTTGCGTAATATTAGTACGATGCGTAGTCGCAACTCTTTTTCACCCGCGTACATAACTTGGTATTATGGTTTTAGATGAGGTATTAAGCGGGACGCGAGTCGTATTATCCGTGAAAAAATGTATGAAAACAGGCCTTAAGTTGCAGGGACCGGCAGAAAATGGCGTATTATGCGTAGGGTTGCCAACTATTTCTTGGGCAAATATAGTATTTTCCAGCCCGAGCTATAAACAATATAGTACACAGAAAAAAAAAATAGTACATTGAAGAAAAACTTTTAAAAAGTGTGTAAATTTATTAATTAAATATAATGCACAATATTTACTACTTCCTAACATTCTGCCTGCTATTGGGGCAACTATCTGAGCTGAAAAAAGCATATTTCTCGACTACATTGGTGCTTAAAATCAGGTTAAAATGGCCAATCCAAACCGCATATGTTTATGTATAAGGACTGACAGAAATATAGTATTTTTGCGTAAGTACTGTATATTTCTTCAACAGTGTATAGTACACAGAGTCAAAATATAGTACAATACTATATATTATAGTACGGTTGGCAACCCTAATTATGCGGGCAATCGTATTAGGCAGGTTCTACTGTACATATTGTAAGGAACCCTCGTTGCGAAAGTCCAACTCGCACTTCACCAGTATTTACTACAACACTTACCTAGTAAATCAGCATCCGGCGCCCCTCCATAAATCTTATGATAAATCTGATACGTTTCTTTATTCTGTGACCTCGACATTTTGTACGCTGGAGTTATTCTCGAAATGCTCAAGGTTGACTTCAGCATTACACTCATCCTGTAGTATATAGTTGATACGGACGTCAAAGGGACTTCCATGCACGGAGCGAGCTTGACTGTCCACAGTTCTAGCACCATTTCGTCTCCTTCAACCGTTTTCAATGATATCTCTATGCACAGGATGTTGGTTAGGGCAGTGATGATCTCCCCGTTGAGGATACGTTTGGTGTCACAATTTACTGTTGGCTCGTCTGGTATTGAGAGGTTGAACTGGAACAAAATGATTGGTGTGAGTAATAGTTATACCATAAGAATAAATAATAACTACACGTAGAAGCGAATCTCCTTTGACCAGGCCCCAAATGCCGCGCTTTAAATACCTACTTCCCCCTTCGCCCCGGTACGCCCCTCTGTCTTCCGCCTAACAGTACTACAAGCCTTTATTCCCTTAGTCGCCTCTTACGACATCCACGGGAAGACATGGAGTGGCACTATTCTAACCCGGCAACCACTCGGGTAATGTAATGCACTTAAGTTAGAAAAACTCATTGGTACATGGTGACCGCGGGGTTCGAACTCGGTACCTTACGATCACGATCCGACCCCCTAAGCCAACAAGATACAAACAGATGTTTAGTTATGAGGGCTTTAATGACTCGAGCTTTGTATTTCCTTTACCACCTGTGTAACATACAATGTTTTTCATCACAATTGCGAGGAAATTAAATAAAATCAGACAAAAAATCATATTTTTAACTTACGATTCTCACTAATAGTTTTAGCCGCGTTGTCGATGTCCGGCGGAGTCGCATTATCTATTTCCTCGGATGACGACATGTTTTTATTGATATATAAATTTTAATATTTGCACAAAGACACCCTTTTAATTATTATTTTGGAATCACACAGTTTATAATCAGTATTTATAAATTTGCGGCAGACTACATCATTATCTATGACTTACCACAGATAATGTCAAACGTGGTCAGGAGTCCGATTCTAGTGACAGTCGAGATCAATAGTTTATATGCGAGATTTTTAGAAAATTTTATGCAACTGACATTTCATCTCGAATGAAACTTCATATCGAATGGCACAAGAATTGGGGTCCTGGCGTATTATGATAGTTTGAGTCTACGTATAATATTAAAAAAAAAAAAACTATTTCGCCCGCAGGGCGTAATGGTAAAAAAAAGGCCCGTGGGTATTATTTTGTATTTACGGTCGATTTTTCTAGCATGTTAGGACACTATTTACGAGCAAGTGTGATGAAAAACATTAAATTAGTTTAGAACTTTTTGAATGGTGGTCAATATTGAAAAGTCATATTTGGAGGCAATTTTAAGGGAAAAAAACAAGTGTCCCTAATTATGTGACCACTGTATATATTAATCTCGTGTCACGGTGTTTGTGGTAGAACTCCTCCGCAACGACTCGACCGACTTTTATGTTTTTTTTTTATATATTTTGGTAGGTATGAGATTCGTAAAGTATATTTCATACGGTGTGAATGAACAAAAGTTACTAACCCAATGTAAGCGATTGGATTGTCTAAAAGGTATGAAAATCCCGGGCGGTGCCGGAACTTACCTAACCTATAGGATTCTACAAGATGGTCCTGAAATAAATATTGAAATATTTACAGTTTTGGAAAAAAAGCGTTGTGCAAAATGATAATTATGTTTGTGAACTGTTGCTAGGCGGGTAATTGGATACCGTTTTGGAGTCCAAAGGGCATACAAACATAGCTACATACACATCGGTTTTAATATATATAGATAAATAGCTAAACAGAGTAACTTTTCATGCTCCGTGTTTTTTTTTCTAAATCGACTCCATGCGACCTGCCTTGACTATTTACGAAACCAATAAAAAATATTAGAGATGGGCCGACTAGTCGACGATTAGTCGGGAAAGCCGACTATTCGGCATCATTTCTATTCGGTGACTGGCCAGTCGGCAAAATCCCTAGTCAGCCCATCTCTAAAAAATATGTCAATCTAGCAACCCGCCCTCGCTTCGCTTCGGTTTCTGTGAGTTACATAAATAAACCAGAAAAAAAAGAAAAAAACTATGTTTCCGCCCGGGATCGAACCGGGGGCCTTCTGCGTGTTAGGCAGATGTGATAACCGCTACACCACGGAAACCTTAATAACCCGCGTCGAAATTATGGTTCGTATACCGAATTTCACCAACAATTTAACAGACGACAAGAGTATCAAAATTCAAAATGTACAAACAATAATTATACAAAACAAAAATGTTTGCGCAATCTTTATACGTAAAAGCAAACCTCACATTTTGCAATTTTCTTTAGGTAGTGATGCAAAATGCTCGGACAAATAAATGTTTTTAATATTTTTCCCGTTATTCCGTCATACTACCGTAAGGGTGCGGCTCCACTGAGGCGGAGACGAGCGGAGCGGTGCGGAGCTGTGCCAATATTAACCAATAGAAGGCTCATGCGGTCACGTCAAGCGCGCCTTGCGCACGTTAGTTTAGATTCTATTGGTTAATATTGGCACAGCTCCGCACCGCTCCACTCGTCTCCGCCTCAGTGGAGCCGCACCCTAAAACATTCCCAATAAAAAAACCACCTTTCATTTACTCCTTGAAAGGTCTTTCTAATGCTTAAAAACCGGGCAAGAGCAAGTCGGACCGTGCTCAGTGTAGAGTTCCGAAGCCGTTAAGTACTACAAACAAATTAGACCTCGCGACAAACTTCGCTTTGCCATTGGAAAACTGTTATCCCCATATATCGACATAGGTCGCGGTCAGTTTACCAACAGCGCAAGTTTTCGGTAGGTATAAACCTTTAAACCGTTCCCTTCTCCGCCTCAGTGGAGCCGCACCCTTTTATGGTTTTAACAAACTTAATACTCAAAATTGACAAGAACAATACTTATAAATATACGACAAAACAAAGCAATTTTTTGGTATTGTACCCTGTCAAAAAAAAATGAATCGATTGCCGCGGTGTCTCGGCCGCGCCCGAGACCGAGACCGAGATCTCGGCACGATTTTTGGCCGAGATTTGCCGTGACCGAGACCGAGACCGAGATCTCGATCAGGACTTAATTGCAAGTGTAAATGCAGCCATTTTTGGAAATAAATACTGTGTCCATGCAAATAAGTCGCAGGCAGAAGCTAGAGCCTCGTCCTGCCCACGCATTTTCAATTGACAACATTTAAAAAAAAAAAGCATTTTGGTTTTTTCACGTTTATTATAGCTGGTTAAAAATTAGACTACCCGTGTTTCTCGGTTTTTCTTTATTTAACTTAAATTCGTCGTTAATAATTTATTAAAGAAATAGTCATTAAAAAGACCGTATATACAAAGTTAGGAATACTGATGTCGTGATCTTAGCATGATATAAAATTAAAAAGGTAACTTTCAACAGAAACAGAACTGACTGTCATGTCATGTCACTTGTCAACCATAAAAACTGTAACAACATGAATTCGTCGACTTTGGGCAGATTGCGGCTATCCGCTTTTACAAATCCGTCAGTCACTTTCATTTTTAATAGCGTATATCAAAACAATAGTATTACGAGAATCGAAAGCGTGTCGTTAGAATCAAGTAATCCGTCAGACAGATGAAAAATGGACATGACAGTTGTATATTTTTTTCAATTCCTATGGTAATAAATGGACTAAGGGCACTATAAGTGTATTCCTAACATTCACAATCCAACTTTTTTACTGTTTATCCCAAATTTAAAAAAAAAACTACTGCATAAAAAAATCCAAAAATATTTTTACTGTAATCAGCAGTGTAAAATCTACAAACAGTATTTTATTTTACTACTTTAGCAGATATGAATTGTTGTCAATTTCCGTTTCGTGCCCAATGTCCTGTATGAAGGACATTTTTGGATGGAAAATTTGAATTACCAAAGGTTTTAAATCTATTTGTTCTTATTAGAGAGCTTTGTGAAGGACGATGATAATTTTTTTTCCCTGTCTTCCTAAGCAATTGTTCTATTTTAACAATAAACAATTAATAATTTTAGAGCAGTTTGTAGTTTTCCTGTCTATAAATGTCAAGATTCCTTGTAGGGTAAAGTACTAGTTCCTTTCCTGTTTTGTATGTTTTCTGTGTATTTAAGTATGTAAATATATTTCTCGTTGCCTAGTATTTTTAGTACAGTCAAAGGCATTAATATCTATATGGCCATTCGCCAAATATATTATACTCGTACATATACCTTATTATCAGGGTTCGAAAGGATAATTATCAATGATAATTATCATGATAATAACATATGGATAATTATCAATTGATAAAAGCAAAAAATTGCGCTTGTAAAAGAGAACTGGTGCCCGTTTCTCGAAAAGTATTAGTCTAATAATATTAGTGTTTTGTCTCATTTTGTAGTGTTATTTACGAGACAAAACTCTAATATTATTAGACTAATATGTTTTGAGAAATCGGCCCCAGTATTCGAAGTATTCAAACGTGTATTTCAGCAATTGCTCTGATACTCAATCTAACTTTAATTAATGTTGATTTGTGTTGGATTAATATCAAAATAAACAAAATATAAAATTAATTTGTTTTTATTTATGCTTTATTAGAATTTGTTATGAAACAATATAACAAATTAATTTCTTACACATGATAATTATCTGATAACTATCCGATAATTATCCGATAATTATCAAGAAGCATAATTATCATGATAATTTCGAACCCTGATACCAACCCATTTACATGAAACGTAGGTAAGAACTATTCCGATTACACTAGCCTTTCTTACCAATCAGTCCAATCATTAGGGAGTTAAAATGCCACAAACACACATGTTTTTATTTATTTTATTTTAAATAGGAACTGAACAAGGTATCTACTAAACCTTGGTAAGTACAATCTAAGTATACTGACAGGGATCTTGACTGGACACTGTCCACTCAACAGACATTTGACGGTAATAGGAGCCAAACAGGATCCTCGATGCCCACATTGTGGCAAAGAGGAAACTAGTCAACACGTTCTGGCCGAGTGTGTGATGTACTCGTCACTGAGATATCGCACATTCGGGGAGGACGCACTGACAGCAGAGACACTTAAAAGCATTAACCTTCAGGACACACTATTGTTCTGTAGGAAAACAAGAAGATGGGATCAGTGCTGGATGGGAGCGCCGCAGAGCCAGTAACCTGAGACTGGATCAAGGGGAACAGGGCGGAATGAATGGAGAGCCACTCGACCGCCCGCCTGCCTCGGCGGCGTCCCCACTCATCATCATCATCATCATCAACACACATGTTAAACTTACAACAATAACACCCATCTATGTATGCTGAGAGTTACCGAAATAGTTTTCTTGAACAACAATATTCTTTGTTGCAATCCGGAGTACGAACTACTTAGATGTTGTTTTCATTCAAATCTGTGCATCTGTTCATATACAATAGGAAGATAATATCGTAGTTTTCTTTGTATAGACCAAGTGTTTACAGCACAATGAAAATGTATGTTATAGAAAAATTATCACAACAATAACATGCCCTGATTAACAGATAGGTAATATTAATAAAGATAAACACGTTGTTACCCATTGAAGATTCACAGGAGACGTAGAAAGGGGGCTGCAGTCCACAGGTTTCTGTGGCTGACCTGTATGCGTGATCCTCTTCCCGTCGCGACTTTGCACGACTATTTGCGCAACTTTTAAAGTTAGTATTTTAGTGAATTTATACAAGCGAGCCCGCTCGCTTTCCGCGGCATGAGAGGCCATGATATTTATTATATTAAACAAATATCATTGTGCTATTTACGCAGTTCTGATCAGCCAACCTGGCGGAGATAAAACACTTAACACAACATAATTATTTATAATCCGGATCACTTTATACACACACGCTAACACAATTTAATCGGTCCTATAAATAATATATATAATATAAAAACAAAAGGGACTTTTATAATAATAATAGAATCGTTGATAAAATCACGAGGGGTAATTTCTTGCTGAGAGGAGAGGTTACACGGACACGAAATATACAAGGAATGTAACGCTTGAAAACGTTTCTCATTGGTCAAGTCAGCTGTCAAGTAATTGTGTCTTGGTACGTGATTGGCGGAAATTGTGCACGAAAACATATGGTCGCACAAGTTTATACTACATCACTATTTTATTCGTACAATTATAGCCCTTTTTCATATGATTATAAAAGCTTTAATGGTGGGCCGGTGAATACGTATAAAATCATAGATTTTTGACAACATAAATGCTGCCCACTGTAAAATATAGTTTTATTTGTTCGAGTAGAACTGTAGAACTCCTTATTTAGATAAGAATTATTAATATTATTGTGTTATGTAACCACAAAACCTATAATTAACTAAGCAATAGATTACCTGACATTTGCTGCATATTTAAGCGCTCCGCATATAGTAAAGTTTCATAGTAATATAATAAATAGGAAAAAGTGCTTGTTTGTTTATTTGTTACACTCCAGCGACAAGGAAGAGCCTAGCTCTTAAGAGAAATGATTATGAAGGGATAGCCGTAGCCTGTTAGTAAATTGATAAGGATTGATAGGTTAATTTTTATCCCGATATCCTACGTTCAAGATGGTTCAAAAAATATTCTTTTATTTACGTTACATCAATATCCGAAATACGAAAAACGCTACTCGACGGCAGATGGCGTTTTCTTTCGTCTTCTAACCCCACTAAGTTCCACTAGATATCGCTGTTAAACCCGAAATGGTGCTGAAGTTTTTCTTCCGATTGAATAAAATCATATCTAATTTCGCTCTAAGGTCCATGTGGGGAAGACCGTCGTCTGTGGCAAGACTGGTGAGTCTGTCTACACGCTTTAATCGTCTGTTTTTGATTAGGTAGGTAGGTACACCGCCGACGGCTCGGTTATACAAAATTTGGTTCCAGCTCCATCTCTTCATAATAGACGTAGCTGTGACAAAAAAATGGAAGAAATTCAACTGCCTTTTTTTTCGTGTTTTGATCTTGAGTGATAGGTATGATAAGTTAACGACCGGTTCGAAGAAAAAACATAAAATACAGAAATTCAAGGTGTTTTGAATCAAACATTACCTAACTATGAAAGTAATTTTATAACCACCTCACATATTACCGTTATATAATAATAAAATGCGCTCTAGTTATGTAATTAACTAATTATATATATGTGAATTTCTAACGATAGAATATTCGAGGGAAGTCGTGTTCGAAGGTCTTACCTAAAATCAGACATTTACGTCCGTAATGAAGAAATAAATCGGTTAACTTAAACTTTTTTTACTGAAAATAAGAGGTCTCAATAGAGGTTACCCTTGTACATAAAAACAAATCGTGCGGGTAGTAGCAAAACAGCAACTGCACTGTTTTACAAAGCAAGGTATCCCTTCCCCTGCCTACCTGGGGCCTGCCTGAGGAGAATCGTTCATGACGCAGCTACCCGACAGGACGAGTTGTATCATTCTTCTGCCTGATTCTAAGCTGTGAACACCGAATAAAAACTATAAAGAAAAAAAGAAAGCTTTCAAAACCCGACTGTTGCTAACCAACTTTAAATTGTTATAAATCCTAATGATCATTTAGGATTTTTCAAAATGAAAAATAATGAAAGAAACCTAAAGATGATTTTTAAATCCCTATTCAATGATAACCCACTTGTCATATTTGGTCGAGTTTTTTTGAAGTGATAACTTCTTTACGGAGGGTAAACCATTTCGTTACGTAACGCGCGTTACTAGACAACCTGTCAGGCTTCCCTTTCTCTCACGCATACGGCAGCCGTTAGTACTAATTTTTAAACAATTTTTAAATACAAAAATATACTGGAATCGGATGGGATTTGAACCGCGGCACCGTGGCGTCTTAGACCTTCCTCTCAGCCGCTAGGCCAATCGTAAGTTGCAGGTTTGGACGAAAATGGTAAACGGTATATTTGATCTTACCTGCTGACGTCACCCCGTATTGCGTTTCAAAGCATACTGTTGACAGCATGTTGTCATTGAGCATAGAACCTAAAAATATCACCGTTTTTGAAAGTGATTGTGATTAGTTTAAGTTATTTTTGTTACTGCTTCGATTGTCTTGAAAATCGATATCTGAGGGCCCCTTGAGAATCCGTCGGGACTACAAATGCGAACTAGTAATCAGATTTAAAAAAAATGGCCGCCATTTTGAACTTTTTGAAGTGATAACTTCTTATATCGGAGGGTACAGATAGTTCAACTTAGATTAGTTTAAGTTATCACTTCTGTCGGGCGTCCCGAGACGCACACGTTTTTTTTTTAAATTTGCACATTATGGCCTCTGGTTGCCGCCATATTGAATTTTGATTACTGTCATATCTTCAGTGACACTCGCCAGATTAAGACAAATCGATTGACATATAAAACATCAAAATCGGACAACGGGTTTAGTTTTTATAGTGACACAAAGGAACAAATACATATATAGGCTGTGAAACATATTACCCTCCTCCTTCGGCAGTCGGGTAATGAGTCATCGTTGGACTGGCGCCCTACGTCGTATGCGACGTTCCCCGTCACCAGACGTACCACCTCGGCACCTCGTATGCCAACACCTCTCCTCCTCTGCCTCCTGCATGCCTCCTCGGATGCAGTTCTCGTGTGATTTACGATTGCATCAACCTCTACCAGATATATCTGTCTTACCAGTATTACCCGATAAATGAGAAAACTGGTCATATTTATCAATTGGAACCTTATTTCAATGACCTGAAAGTATACATTTCACCGGCTTAAGCTCTTAAATTAGCGAGCTCGTTTCATGCGAGTTAATACATCTAATAAGGAATATGCATGAATTTTTAAATCGCATTTCTCAACAATATATGAAAATACTATAAAAGAGGTCACCAAAAGCGGAATTTAAATTAAAATCGGTCAAGAAATACGAATGAGACAAGCATTTTATACTGACAGAGAGATCCGATATAAACCGCTCTTACGTCATGAACAGATGTAGTGAAATATCCTTTCACATCGTATTTTCTCGGAAATATTTATTATTATTTATTTATTTATTTATTAAAAACAAACAACATGATACAATAATATTAAAGGCCCTGCAAAACTGTTACAACAGTTTGACTGCAGGAATGTGTCCGTGAATAAATCTGTTTTTTTTTTAAATATAAATATACTTAGCTATGTCTTACAGTGTGTCTAGTATGGAAGTGACTCCAATAAAAATTTATTGACTAGCCTCTTAAATCTACGTATATTTGTCTCATGCCGGATATCATCGGGCAAACTATTCAACACATATGGCACACGTTTCCTTAATGTTCTATCACCAAAGTAATTATTCACTCTAGGTACCTCAAATTTACCCGCAGATACCGACCTTGTGCCATAATTGTGACTTACTTGAGATAGGTTATGCTCTTGACTATCACGATTATTTATTGCTAGAAGGTATTTATGTTTTACAGTAACTGGAAGGATTTTACAAATTTTAAACAATTTCCGATAATCTTTATTACAGCTTTCTCTAGTATTATTATTAACAAGTAATTTTAAAAACCTTATTTGCAATGATTCTAATTTATCTAAATGAGTTTTAAACGTAAGACCATAACTATCAAGAGCATATCCCAATATGGGATCTACTAACGAGAAATATAAACACTTTAAGGTACTAATAGGAATGTTCGTATTTGTCATGCTACTTCAGTCTGACTCAGTACCCATCAAGACAACGTGGGGGAACGTCGCATCGCGAGAGTGATAATCGATATAGGAGGTTAATACCACACTATTTTTTTGTTAATTAAGATTAAGTTTATTTTCAGTTCTTTTTAATAGTCATGCCGAAAACATTAAGACCTGGGAAACGTTAAGATCGACAAGCCTGTGAAATTATTTTCAACATTTATTATTATTTCTTCTTGTTTACCTACACGGTGCCTACACCTAATTTCTATATATACTCGTATGATCGTGGTGGTTTTAACATCTTGGTTTGATATACTTCAAACTCGTTGTTTGACATTTGACACTGATAACTAAAGTACTCTATTTATTTAATGAAACATGATGAAACATGTCACTTAATAATTCAATAAGTCATAGACACGGCGGCATCATTCGGAAGTAGACGTGAGTTCCGAGTTTTCACGATGTGAAAGGATTATTCACTAGATCTTGTAACCAGTAGGCCATATAAACTCCATGCTAAATTCTGTTTTGCTACAAAGAGATAGGAACAAAACATTGGACCCGATTCTACAGTGGCCTCTAAACTTCCTAATTTTATTTAGGTGTCGCTAAAACACTTTGCTATTCTATGAGCAGCTGTCATAATCAAATGACAGCGCTAATTTGAATCTGACGCGTCTTATTTTAGGCGGTCTTATGCAATATTATATTGACAGACTCGAATAGCACTTGTTAAATCTGCCGTCTAAACTAAGTTTAAAAATTAGACAATTTAGTTTTAGGCTATTTAAGCGATGTGCACGTAGAATCGGGGCCATTGTTGGCGTATATCTTCGTTATTTTTATAGCTATTATATTCAAAAAAATATTTATCTCAACTGTTGGGTACATGAATCAACTTTTAATGAAGTTGTTCGCTATACTGGAACCCGTAGGTATTGTTAGGGACGACGTCCAGCGACCAGATCGAGGTGGATTGGGGCCGTGGAAACGTGGTGTGCGACGAAATCTTCCAACATCCATTCGATCCGTCAATACCATAATCAGGCCGATGCAGCAGCTGATCAGGCCCAAACCCTGCTCCCAGCTCAATTCGGACCTAAACAAATGTTGTGCCGGTACTACACACTGTCCAAAACCCTAACTCCAAACTCGCGCCAAAATCAGGTCCATCTTTACCGATTTATATTCGTAGCAATAACTCGATCCAACCGGCGAAACCACCCCTTTTTTACTCATCGATGGTTAAATAATCAGCTCGGATGAACGACAGTGTACAGTGCCAGCGTTAAAATAAAATCAATAATCGTGGGCCCGTACTACGTTCGACTTGGTAGATGCAGCATCCGTCGCTGTCGCACTTACAAACTAGACATAAAGTGGCATCAATGATTTGTCCACGTCGATCAACGCGAATAGGGCCGTGATGACGCGGATTGCACAAATTTTCGCTCATAAGAGACTTAATTTACTTATCAATTAGCACTGTATTCCGTTAGTACACAGTTTAATTTTATAGTGACGTTTGCTCGTAAAGCAATGTCCAGTTTGACTAACGAGTTTTTACTCTCAATAAGGGTGACGCGTGGGATTTATTGATTTTCGTCCCGGGTCGTGAGCGAATCTAAAGGAACGATCCTTTGTGTAAGAGCTAACATATTGGTAGTGTAGATAAATGTGTAGTGATTAACAATTAAATTGATCCAGAGAAAAACGAAGACATTAGAATCTATCATAAGTAATTAGTAGTATTTAGTTAATACATTTCAATAAACTAATGTTTTCTTTTTTATTAATTTTCTGTGGACCAGAAATTAGAAAACGATTGGTGAGTCATTTGTTTTATAAATAAGGTAAAGGCACCAGAGTGGTCAGATTATCAGATACCAAGTAATCGGCCTTTTGCGTCTTTTCATCCTTGAAAAAACGTTGAAGTATTTTGAACGAACAAATCACCAGTTGATGAAACTTGATTCCCTATTGATCAATGCACGGCGCTTGCAATCGTTGGATGCAAGCGTTGCAGCGCCGCTTCTTGTCCTACCCCAATGTCTGGCCTTGGAGCCCTAGTCCAGTAATGGACGCCAAAATGATAATAATGATGAACAGGAGAAAATAAAAAGCTGGTAAAATAAGAGCTGTCGGTTGAATATGTTAAATTTGCATCGTCCGCCATTTTATTGCAAGTATAGATTTTGTCCTGTCAGGGAAGACAAATATTATTTTCAGTTAAACATTATTTAATACATTCAATCGCGTAATATTTACAGAATTCAACATTAATACAATTAAAATTCCCACTCCGCGACTCGCATAGCTATAAGTCTCCCCCCCCATCCCAACCCCCATTCCTATCCCCCCTTTTTGGAAAAACCCCGCGGATAAGTAAACGGAGGAAGGACTTTCTCCTCCGGCCTTTCAGCACTGGCTCGGGTAGTATCCGCAGGAGTCTAAATTCTAGTTGGTAATAAAGGCATTGGTGTTTTTAGCCGGTGCGAGCCCGGCAGTACCTGGGCCCTCCATTACCAGGTCTCCGGAAGGGATTTTCATGTCTGCCCCTTTTTCTTAAAGTAATTCAAGTAAAAAGATAACAAAAACAAGGACTTTTATCTTTGGCCCCTTAGGCGATTACCATAAAAAAACAATTAAAAATTAAAACTAAACTAAGCTACTCAAATATTAAAGATATAAATAATAATCATAACTATAAAAAGAACACCCCTCTAGCAGGTCCGCTCGCGGCATGGTCCCTATGACACTGGCTGCATTACATGTCTGGATAGCTAGCACAATCTTTAATCCTTTTATTTAATTAATCATGCATTTACAAATTAAGGGTACCTGCCTACTTCAGACACTTTTCCGCAGAAATTTCCAAAGCATGCGTCAAAATGGGCCCTGCCCTGACTGAACCACCAAAGGTGAGCTCACGGAGGGTGTATAGAGTCAAAGGTGCTCAAAGAATTCTCTACCGCCCCCCACTGGAGGCTGAAGGAAACTGTAGGGCCGGTAAGGCCCTCAGAAAAAAATATGGGGGCACTGAAACTGTTTAAAGGGGCGCTGCTCTTATTGCTAAAATATAATAGAAAACATAAAATAAAGTAGAGTAGGGTGATGGAACCAGTAATGGACAAGGCACGATATGCAATATTGGACGCTCATGCCTTGGTAAACAATCTACTATTTTTGTTGTGGAGGCGGTTTGGAAACCTATACTTTAAAGGCAACAGGGTGTTTTCTCATGACAATATAAAGAAAAAGCGTTGCTTGAGAAGGACAATAATAAAAGCGACGATTTTCTAATTCGCGCGTCGCTTATAATTTATTAAACGCGTCGTTTTTCCCACGCATTACACGAATATTAAAACATTTCTAGTTAATTAACCACTAATATTAGTTAAGTGCCCAATAAATAATTAAGTTTGAATGGACGCTATGTTATTCGGTACAAAATTTAACAAAAACCAAGGGGGAAACAAGCGACGCGTTTTTTAGATTGACAACACGAATCTGGAGAACAAGGGAGCTAATTTATTGTATTATTAAAATTAAAATGATTGAAATTACGTCCGACGTTGATTTCAATGACTAATTCTTCAATTTAGAGCTTTTTTTGTGCTTGAACAATCAACCAATGCCAGGAGTATTTTGATAATTTTGGGTCAATTTTGAGTAGGTCGTACTGAGAGCAAAACGTCCTGTGTTGCATTTAGTCTGGCAGGCATAATGTCCGTTAATGAGAAGGACCGCAGTGAAGAAAGCCCAGGGAGCAAAACGTCCGCAATTAAAAATGCCCTTGAAGCAAATCGGCATCAACGAAAAATGACAAAAATGCATAACGTCCCCAACGCATAATACGAGTATACATTTTTATCCTCCTAAGTCCCCGCGTACAAAAAAATGTACATAATACGGCCATTGCAATAAAATATCAATTGTAAAGAAGATAAAGTCGAATTTCTATTGTCTTGTCTTGTCTATATTTTAAGCCATAAAATTAACGTACCTACTTACTTACAGTCCCGTTTTTCATCATAGTGTTAGTCAAAAATGTTGAAAGTCATAAAAAAATATCGGCAGTTCCGATTTCCGCGAGTCATTTTTGTAGAAAATAATAAATATGTTCATAATTTTTAATTTCGTTATGTGACACTTCATTATTGTTAATATTACTTGTCAAAAAAATTAAATAATTAACGTTTGCAAGGTTGGTATAGCAGTAACATATTTGTGGGCATATAAAAACTTAACCCCTCTCCTAAGTTTCATGCTGCTAATTTAATTAATAGTACATTGTTGCAGAGGATAGAAAGTACGCAATTTTTGGACGAGTCATATAGAGGGCCGAAACGTAGTTGAGGCCCTCTAGTGTACGAGTCCATAAATTGCACTTTATACCGAGGCAGGCATAGTGCTTTTCACAACTACTGAAAGGAAATAAAATAAAAATTCGTATTCAAAACTCAAATTTTAATTCATGTTAATGTGACATCACCGCCAATTTTACCATAGACAACTTTTTTTTAATCTGGACCCCTATTCTCGTGGCACTCGAGATTAATAAACTAACATGCGAGATGAAGATGTCAACTCCATATAAAATTGTATTTGTTTCGCCATATCTCCCATGTAAATTTCATCTCTAGTGGTTCGAGATTAGGGGCCAAGTCTGAATTACATTTAAAAATAAAACCAGTGACATCGTTTTTAGTCTGTATATCTTTTAGCAAAAATACACCTAATATTTTACGACACAAAATGGTGTGTTCTGATTGGTCGATTACAATTTTTGATTTTAAGGAGCTATGACACAAAAGTTTAATTGATTGATTTTCATTGGTTCTTAAAGTTGGACAACAATGTTCTCGACCAATCAGCAAACACGCCGACAAAAACATTCTTAGTCTGTCCTTATAAGTGACGTTTTGTGACCCCAAACAAGACCATCTATGTCCATATTTCCGAGCAGTGTTGTGAAAAAGTTATTTTTATACTTTTTAATTTACCCCTTTTTCTTTATTTATTTATTTAAATGGCGTCTACAAGTTATGTAATTTTGCCAATGTCAAGTATATATAAGCAATTGTACGGTGAATCGTCGTTGTCGTCGGCGTCTTCCAGTCCCAGTCGGCACACCATTGAAGATGGCGGGCATCCACTTCAATGGCTTATTGGCTTGGAGTGTTCTTGATTGCTTGCTCATTCAGAATCAACTTTTCACTGATATTTTATTTGTTGCATATTCTTCGTCAGTGTTGGAGGTTACTTCACAAAGTTGCCCTGGATTTGCGAACCAAAATCAACGATAAAGTAATTTACAAAAAATGAAATAAATAGACAGATGTTTTCAAAATGACAGCTAGACGAGAACTCCAATTTACCCCTTTTTCTTTACTTAATGCGGTTACCCTACTACAATGTTTAAATTAGATTGATATTATCGAGTGACAGGTATGACAGTTAGGTATTAACTGTAGGGTAACCGCACTTTAGGACTTTAACTATTAGTTTTATAAGAAAATTAACAATAATGGAAGAAGGCTAAATAACTGAGTTAATGTAATACACTATTCGTCATTACCTGGGGTGTGATTCTCTCAACAACAACGGACGGACAGACGAACGAGTGATTGTCCAAGCGTCGAGTTTAAGTAGTCCCGTCAGAGTGAACAAAACACATTTTAGTGCGTGTATTCAATTTGGCAGCATGAATTCTCGAACGTATAAGGCTGCCTAATTGACAATGCACGCGCTAAAATGTGTTTTGTTCGCTCGGACGGGACTACTTAAACTCGCCGATTCGATTCGCTCGTCCGTCCGACCGACCGCCGTTTTTTGACAGTATAACACCTCTGAGTCACAATCAAGTGTTTTACCAATTTGAAGTTATAGTAGGATTTATTTAAAATGTCGGAATCCACTTGAGAGCTAATCTTTCAAACAATGGTATTGTTTCTATTGTAAACTCCAACCGCAAATGATCAGTGCAAAATGGAACGAAATAAATAACAAAATTATTCATTTGAATAGCGACTTTGTTTCCTAAGCTTGAAGGTACAAATTGAAATGACAGCACATTCGCTACAATACTTTTTGAAATTGAGAACGGTACCCATGTAGTATGTTGCGTTAGCAACAGTGAGATACAGTATAGTTTCTTGTTCCGTCATTTCAATTTGTACCTTCAAGCTTAGGAAACAAAGTCGCTATTCAAATGAATAATTTTGTTATTTATTTCGTTCCATTTTGCACGATCATTTGCGGTTGGAGTTTACAATAGAAACAATACCATTGTTTGAAAGATTAGCTCTCAAGTGGATTCCGACATTTTAAATAAATCCTACTATACCCTGTGTATGGAGCTGGGACTTCAATTTCAATCAACACCAATCAGTGTACCAAAACCGGTAACATTTATTAATATTTTTTTCGCTTTCCATTACTTATGTAGGTATATACACCGGGCATGTCTTTGTTTGTCGATAACAAAAAGCAAGCGTTAAAAAACCCAACTATTATTGCTAACCAACTTTAAGTCGTTATAAATCCAAAGTGATCGTTCAGAATGAAAAATGATTAAAGAAACCTAAAGATGATTTTTAAATACCTATTCAATGATACCCCATTTGTCATAGTTCGTCGACTTTTTTTTTTCATTTTCACAGTTTGGCGTAGCTGCTGCCATATTGAATTTTAATTACTGTCATATATTTAGTGACGCTCACAAAATTAAGACGAATCGATTGACATAAGAATCATCAAAATCGGGCCACGCGTTTAGTTTCTAGAGCGCCACAAAGGAACAAACATACATATATAGTCTGATAAATACATTACCCTCCTCCTTCGGCAGTCGGGTAAAAATAGGTAAACATACGTTACGGTATTATAAATACGTAATTTGTTTAATATGCTGTTTTATATCTAACTGTTTCCTGGGTTGTGATTCTCTCAACAAGCAAAGGCGATCGTTCGCTCGAGTGAAGGTCCAAGCGGCGAGTTTAAGTAGTCCCGACAGAGCGAACAAAACACATTTTAGCGCGTGTATTCAATTTGGCAGCATGACTTCTCGAACGTATAAGGTTCCGTAATCGACAATGCACGCGCTAAAATGTGTTTTGTTCGGTCGGATGGGACTACTTAAACTCGCCGCTTTTATTCGCTCGTCCGTCCGAACGGCCGCCGTTTTTTGAAAGAATAACACACCTGAACATATTTTATTTATTACTGTACGGTGAGGCGAGAGCATTTTAACCGACATCTTCATCTTTCTATGTAGGCCCGACGCCCTTTTTCGGGATATATCCGTGTATATAAATATCCGAGGATATACAGTACCCGCACGAAAATGTTAAGCACTTTAGTGCATTGTCAGAGTAAACTTCGAACAGAACATCAAATGACACTCATGTCAATGACATTCACAATTCCCGGTGAGGCCAAATATTTGTGCGATGAGCACGAATATTTATTCCTGAGTCATGGATGTTTTCTAAGTATTTAAGTATATATTTCTGTATATCGTTTTACAAGCCTAGAGCTTAGTTTGGGACTAGGTCAATTGGTGTGACATTAGCGGCCTTTACACGGTAAAGTTCGGACCGCGGGAAACGCCATGCGCTATTCCACGCGCCAGTCCGAACCGTAGGTTTTTTTACTATTTTACTATTACAGTTGCATTTACACGTACGGTTCGGAGCGAAGAATGGAATGGCGCGTGGCGTTTCCCGCAGTCCGAACTTTACGTGTGCAGGCCGCTATTGTCCCTGATATTTTTATTTATTTTATTTATTGTTATTAATGACAAGGTTCTAAGTATGCTCAACATTTTTATTAGGTGACTGTACGATGACTTAGTAAGCTTATTATTTTGCCGTCATGTCCTCTTTCGTTCCCGATGGAGGGTGATTCGTGAGAAACCCTTTCTCAGGGCACTTACGCTACTTAAAGAATATTGCCTGCGAATTGTAAATCCATACATCCAGCGGTTTGTTAATCAGTCACTCTCATAATGCCGTATGACGTTTTTTTCTGGAAAGTGGAATGACGTCGAATCTTGCCCTAGGGTCGCCCTCCCTAATGCGCAAGACACCGCGCGTGCGCTATAGGGTTGGGAAAGTCGAACGTCCTAGAATGCAGGGCACTGTCACTTTATAGGTGTAAATCAATGGCGTAGGTACAGTTTTTTTAAATTGTGTGATTTTACCAGTTTTAAAATTTCACCAGATTAATAATTATTATTTTGATTAGTGTCAGTCATTGTTAAAAAAATCGTTTGTTATTTTTTTAAATATTTTAAGTATATTTGTGTCGCAAGTGTTTGTGTTACTTGTTTGTTTAGTTTTAATCAGTGTACTTCTGAATACCAGCGTCTCGGCTTGATCAGACTCTTTTTAACATCATGTATGTACAGCTTTATGTTTGTTTTTAATTGGTTTCTTCTCTTCTTATGTTAAGTAAATGTGTCTTTCTTTCTTTTGCACATAACATATGTTATTTTTACGACACTGTTTTACCAAAGACACCTGTCTTTGTTTCTTGTATAATTAGATAGAGACAAAGCACTATTTTTATACAAAATCTCGGGACAACCTGGTCCACTGTGATACCGTTGAAAAAAAATTTTGGTATTTAATCAATCGTCTGCCAGGTCATTAATTTTAATAAAACAAGCAAAATTCCAAAGAAAACTCGTGTAACCTTAAATTATCTACAAACTTAAAAAAACATGACAGTAGTTTAAAATAATAATTATATTTTTTTCCGTGTGGTATTATTAATTTAAATACTATATTTAGATACTACATTAGGAGAAGGAATATTATTTAGTACAGTGTACTCAGTCACAAATATATTTATACTCTTTTATACATTATGAACACGGTTTTAATAACTTGATGGTATTTATATTCAGACATAAACTAATTACAATTTACTTTAGATCATCAACTAAGGTTTTAAACAGAGAACTACTGAAAAAAACGCACCTTATTTTTATAGGGTTTTAAAAGCTACGTTCTTACATACGTACAAATTTCAAGAAAGTCGTTAATAGGCTGACTATTATAGCTACTGGTGCCTTTACCCTACAGCTTAACAACAATATAAAAAGTAAAACATACAAACGCTTTAATTACCGTAAAATGCTTCAACTTTGCACGGATTTTGAAGTTTTTTCCTTATACCTGTGAAACTATTTCTCTTATGGGGTTTAATGAGTATTAGTCGGAAAACAGACCCTATGCCTCGCCAGATTGGACTCAAATCTCATTGTAATCATGCAGTATTTCCGATTTACAAGCAATCAAAGTGGCTGGCAAAGTTGTAGGCCTAAGACGTAACTTTGCCTAGACGGTTATCTCGATAAATAACGTTTTGCTATTTGTAATAATATTTAATTGTGTACATGAGACATTGTGCTTGTCCCTGGCAGTCAAATTATTGCCATAAGCTTTATACTTTTTTTTTCACCGGCAATAGGCAATGTTGTATCAGGTTCCACGAACTTTCCATACAAAAATATCGGCAACTGTAGGGTTGTGCCAAAAATAAGATTGTTATTGAAAAAAAAATAGTTAAAAAATACTCATCACAACGTAGGAACACAACTGAAAGCTCTAAATACACATAGGTACATATAAATTATGGCGTTAAATAATATCGGAGCGGAGATATTAAAGATATAAGTAGGTATTCAATTTTAGGTACTAAAAGTACGCCCAGGTATGAATATTTAAATATCTCGGCTCCGATGCACTTAAGAGTATTACATTGCATAACAAAATATACCATAATTTACCACTTTTTACAAATGACAACACTTTTACCCAAACCCGTTTTGAGTTAATTCGACAACTGGAAGTTGGTAAAAATCGATTTGCAAGATTTGACTTGACAAACATTGCAAGTTATTAAAAAAATTGTATTAAATAAACTCACTTGAGAAATTTAGGCACACCTATTTTTACTCTTATCTGTTCATTTATAAAATCCAGCTAGTGACAGCCCTAGACCTAGGCAAAATTGTGTCACTCAAGTTTCCAGAACTCTGCCCAATATTGCCTACTACGTTATTATAATGAAATCGAGCCCTATTCTTGAAAATATTAAACTTACGGAAAATAGACAGTATTTACTTACCCTGGGACGTTACTACTTCTCGAAAATCACCTTTTTGTACATAAAAATTCAAAAGTTGCGAGACACTAAAAAAATGAAGCCACTCCCTCCAACTTATGATGCACAACTGGCGGCGCAACAATGGAGTTACCAACGTAAAAAAATGAAAAATGTGTTGCCAGAATAATGAAAATTAAAATTAAATGATAAAAAACAAGAAAAAACTGAGCAAATGCGAGATATCGTAATTTAAATGAAATAGGCAAAATTGAGCTTAAATGGCAAAGTTGCAGCATTTTACGGTATATTACATTATAAAACTGGTGAAACAATAAAGGAATTTTGGACTATGTCAAAGTGACGTAATCAATCAAAACTTAAAGAGACTTCTTATGATTTTATTCAGTGTCACTTTGACAGAGTCCAAAGCGGTTTAGGAACCTTTTTTTTTTTACTGTATGTTATATGAATTACACCGCCCTTCTAAATAAAAATGCATGTGTATTTTGATAATCAAAGCAAATTTAACGTTCTGCCTTAAGAAATAAGATTTATATTTACGTGGTTCTATGAGGCATGCGCCCTTTTTTACCCGACTGCGTCAGAAGGAGGGTTATGTTTTTCGAGCGTATGTATGTATGTATGTATGTATGTATGTATGTATGTATGTCTACAAATAGCCCATTCCAAAAATATATACATTATAAAACTTTGATGCTACTATTTTGACAGGAAAGTCAAAAAAATACGTAAATGTTAAGTAATAAACTCCTTTCGCTAGAAAGAGAGTTTCGCTTGTAATTTGTCACTTGTAGCTTCGCGACATTAAAAAATTTAAGCTCCAGAGCTCATATATACCTAACTTAGTAATAATTAATTAAACCACTATTTTATTAATAAAAACTAAAAAGAGTTAAATAAATTAAATTATTAAAAATAAACAAAAAACCCGACTCCAATAAAAAAACAACTGAAAAGCGAACCCAAACCTTTCCAATATTCAAGTTAAATTTAAATTGTTGTAAATATCAATAAGTACGTGCTCTTACAATTTTCTATAGATTATAGAGCTTGTTTTTCGCTTTTCAGTTGTTTTTTTCATTGCTTTCGGGTGTTTTGTTTATTTTTAATAATTAAATTTTTCCAAGAATGGTAGTAAAGAACTAAGCAGATAAGAAGTCACTTAAAACATTGCGCAACCATGAAGTTTATGAATATTGATAATGTTGAAAGCAGGAAACAGGATGGAAACAATGGATTAATTTATTAAAATTTGATTATATCATCATTTGTAAATAATTTTGGTAAAAAATTGCAAAAGCCTGCTACAGATTGTAACAGACAAAATGTTTAAAAAACCCTAACCTATTTAGTAACCCCAATACCTATTTAGTAACTTAGTAATCACAAGCTTGTCGAATGAACTATAAGGTGCATTTTATGTTGGGTACTATGTCCTTAAGTGAAAATCTGGGGACTCGGGAGGATAGTTTTTCTCAAAAGCATACTTTTTTTTGTTAACTTCTTTGTGTATTATTTATAAGAAAATAAATAAACAAGCTTAAACGCCACATGGTATTTTCTATGTCACAGCTAGTTATAGACTTAAAAATAAAACACGGTTACAAAAAAAATGACGTCATTCCGACCATTAGTCCAAAGCGGGCGCAGTAAACACTGATAAGTTTACATATAAGACGGCTAAAATATGGAACACCATACCACCACCGTTGAGGAAAAAGATGTCAGCATATACATTTAAGAAAAAACTGAAACGGTTAATCATTGCACAACAACTTTGGCCGTCAATTTAAATAAAAAACGAAAATTTAATAGGATATGTGTAGGTATTTTTGGCATTTCTTTGGCTATTGTAAAGTCAACTTTTTGTCAATGTTATTGATTAAGTATTATTCGGTAAATATTCGGTACAAAAGGGAGAAAACTGAAAACCAGCGCTGCGCAACAGTCCTGCGAGACTGCGGCCAGCACAGCTGAGTTTGCTCCTTTTGCTGCAGTAAAATTTTCTGTATTTTGTAAAAGCTGTGCCTAATAATTCTGTCCTGCAGCAATAAATATTTTTTCATTTCATTTTTCATTTCATTTCATAAGTAATATCCTTTTTTCTTTCTCAGTAAATAATAATAAAAAAATGTTACCATGCTTTTGAGAGAAACCTCTATAAGTATGAATTTATCAGAACACCTTAAAAAAAAATGCAACTTACTCGTATAGTCGGCCAAAAATGTGGTCTACCCTACGGTTGAAGTTCATTTGCACGTCGTGATACAACAAGTTCTATTTTCCCTTGCAATAATATTATAACAGTGATAAGTGTTAACCTTAGCGATAATTACATCTCGCAGAAACTTTTGTCAAAACTGAGCGCCCTGCCAAGATGCACTACGCTAACTAACGTTTCTATTCGATTCGTTTTTAAACCAATCGCGTCACTGGTAGATGACGTGATACGAAAAGTCACGTGATCTACCAGTGACGCGATTGGTTTAAAAATGAAACGAATAGAAACGCTAGTTAGCGCAAAGCATCTTGGCAGGGCCCTCTAGGCCACTTTCTTGGCCGACCGTCTCCTTCGTACGTTGACGATAAAATTTGAGTAGGTAGTGTTTTTCATGGAGGTTTTTACTTCTATTTCCTAATGTTTCTTGGAAAGAGTTTTACTTTATTATTTATCCTATAAATTAGCATCTCTATTTTTATCTCTATTATAGTAGTATTATAGTACAGATCTAGTGAATAATCCTTTCACATCATGAAAACTCGGAACTCACGTCTACTTCCGAATGATGCCGACGTGTCTATGAATTATTGAATTATTAAGTGACATGTTTGTATTAAATAAACAGAGTACTTTAGTTATCAGTGTCAAATGTCAAACCACGAGTTTGAAGTATATCACACCGAGATGTTAAAACCACCACGATCAAATATATAGAAATTAGGTGCAGGTAAACAAGAAGAAATATAAATAAATATTGAAAAAAATTCACAGGCTTGTCGATCTAAACATTTCCCAGGTCTTAATGCTTTTGGCATGACTATCAAAAAGAACTGAAAACAAACTTAATGTTAATTAACAAAAATATACTCTGATATTAACCACTCTTTATCGATTATCACTCTCGGGAAGCGACGTTCCCCCACGTTGTCTTTATGGGTACTGAGTCAGACTGAAGTAGCATGACAAATACGAACATTTCCGAGAAAATACGATGTGAAAGGATATTTCACTACATCTGTACGTTCGATTCCCGGCTCGGGTAAGCTTTAAAAAACGGAGAATTTATCTTTAAAAAAATCCTTTAAGTAACATTAACTATCTCAAGGATTTGAGGCGCTTTCGTATCATGCCCAATTTGATTGTTTCCACCCTGTATATTGTAGCTAATTGAGCTATATTTACAAATGAACATAATTATGTAGATAACGCAAATGCATTAGGTACTTCGCGTGTCTGAATCCGGACTTGTACCCCGACCAAGCGTCGGTGTTGGCCGTCGCTACTGACGCTCCGCGCGCCTGTTGTTGCAGCCGGTCCGCCGTGAACATTAAGAAAATACAGATTGAGGTGTTTACGTTATCTATGTGTATTTATAACTGTGATTATTTCTATATTTGACGAAGTTATTCTGAATTCATTATAATTATGTAATCTGTCGTAACACCAAAGAAGGTAGCTTACTGAAATCTGGTAGTCGAAGTATTATATACCCTCTTGTAAACCACATTGAATTTAAAATACTTATACTATTACCATACAGTTAGCCGCCTTCTTTGGCGTAGAAGCTTACCGTCCACATGTCGATATGACTAAGTAAGTAGCTAAACTTTGGATAAGGCATCCGTCACCTTCTGACACGTAAATAAGTACGAAAGTGACGAATGCTTTATTACACGCGATATAGACGCAGCCATATTACTAGGCCCAGATTATAGTCGCCTAGAATGTTGACGAAGCCCCGCACGGCGGGGCTCCTATTCCTGGGCAATTTGCCCTTCGGGCATTTGAAGTTACCTATCGAACCTAACCTACCTAGTAACGCAATTTTTGAGATGTAGTCGCCAAGCGATTTGAGGGCGTATTGCCTAACGCAATCGTTTTCATTTTGACAGTTCGAAGGCGAATCTGTATACAAAATGAAAACAATTGTTTCACTTTGAAGCCGATTGCGAGTGCGTTAGGCAATAGCGACGCTGGTCGTATTGCGATCTAGGGACAAAGCAATGTAGTCCGATCAAGATGTAGGTACAGTCAACAGCATAAATAAGTGATCATTTATGTACCTTGTCACTTTAACGTCGTGTTTGAAATGTCATACAAAATTGTGAAACTATTGAAAGCAACAAGGTACATAAATGATCACTTATTTATGCTTTTGACTGTACTATTCACAAAGCGATCTGTGTGGCTAGCACAAGTTGCCCGCGACTTGGTTGTCGCTCGGATCTCCCTATCTACTCAGTAACGATAGAGACGCACTGAGCGACAAGCGAGAAAATATAACTCGTGCTACCCGTGCTGGGGCCTGTTTTATAAAGATACAAATTACAATTTACAGGTTACAAGTTTCCATATGACACAACCTCGGCCAATGACGACCAGCCATTTGAGCAGTGTTGCCAGTTTAGACCTGTAAAATTGTAACTTGTAGCTTTATAAAACGTGCCCCTGGTTGTATTAGCTACCGAGTCATATCGAGATGTGGACGAAAAACTTTTAGCCCTTAGGCTTCGGCTCCACTGAGGCGGAGATGAGCAGAGTGGAGCGGAGCTGTACCAATATAAACCAATAGAATCTAAACTAACGTGCGCAAGGCGCGCTCGACGTGACTGCATGCGCCTTCTATTGGTTAATATTAGCGCAGCTCCGCTCGTCTCCGCCTCAGTGGAGCCGCAGCCTTATTTGGTTATACGGCAGTAATTTTCAATATGTAATAAATACCTTCAGCTACTTACAACAACAAGTAGCCCGCTTACCGACTCTCAACGTGGAAAAACGAGGTTACGAGGTAATATACCGTTGGAGGGGGAGGGCCTCGACCCAATATTTTGGGCTTGCTTGTTCCAGGAAATCATGAAAAAGCGGAATAGGAATGAAAAGTAAGTTAAGTGTTTGAATTTACTAAATACGGCTGTCACTCGGATCAACCTATAGTCTGTGCCAATTGAATTGGCATAAACCCAACCACGAACCAATTTTCCATTATTACTCGATGATCACGTGCTTTTAAGATCAAGTGAGGTCTTAGCAAAGATTTATACGCTTGATTGATGAAGTTTAAGATGAAATAAATATTAATTAAATGATATTTTATATAAAAACACGCTTGATGAATATTTGACGTTATGTGTCAAAACAGTACTAATTTGTTTACATCTTTGGCAATTTCAATTGACACAGAATTGACCGAATGAACCATACGACCGCAAACAATAATGTCACTTAAGTAATAGTTATTAAATACCAAATTTTGAGACGATTGTAGTAAAAGTTTTCTTTTCAATTCTGCCCTACTAAGCATAATGGCGTTATCTCAAACAAAACATCTGTAGAAATTGCAACCTAGTTACAAACAGAAGAGAGTTGAATCTGCTTTGGCTATTGAATTTAGTTATTGCATTTTTGCTTAGGAGGGCAGTATTACTGTCATAAATTTTGCCGTAATATCAAAAAAGGCTGCAAACGGCAATTAAGTAGTCAATGCATTATTTATACTGGGCGACTGCGGGGTCGTGTAGTAACAAAGTAAACAAAACATCACTACACCATTAGGAACATAACGTAATAGATTTAAAGGCGTTAAGACAATTACTTTGCCTTTATTAAAATAAACATTGAATGAATTCATTTTATTCAGGATCATGGTAACCTACATCTCAATTTCTCTCGCTGATCGTTCGAGTTTCAAATAGGTTTTAAGAGGATTGTGAAGAGCCGCTGAAATCGCGTAGCTGTCAAAAAAAATCCATACAAAATTAGCTCCGGGCGTTAACGTTTCTCACCCCCTAAATCAAGTCGGATTTCCACGATTTTTGAATATGTTGTAGTTATTTTAAAGAAATAGGTCTGTTCCTTCTGTTTTTTGCTTTTTCAATTTGTTTCATTCTAAGAAATATTTTCGTGTAAAGGAAAACGTACAGACATAGTTTTTCATGATATCTACAACATATTCAAAAATCGTACAAATCGGACGAGGTTTAAGAGGAGAGAAATGTTTTCGCACTTTGTATGTAAATTTTTAGCTTCACAATGTTCTTAAGTTTTTAACATGAAAACGTTAGGTGACCGTAATTTTAGTAATGATTAGGGAAACAATATTATTTTAATAAAATGCTTTGTTTCAAAAACCACTATACTAATAGAATCTCAATCATTTAATGAGTTCGGAAAATTAAGTTAGGATCACGACCCCGCAGTCACCCTGTATACTTTATTGTAACCACATTAAAGGAAAATAGCGGCCTTTACACGTAAAGTTCGGACCGCGGGAAACGCCACGCGTCATTCCACGCGCCAGTTCGAACCGTACATTTTTTACTATTTTACTATAACAGTTGCATTCTACACGTACGGTTCAAAACGAATATTGGAATGGCGCGTGGCGTTTCCCGCGGTCCGAACTTTTCGTGTGCAGGCCGCTAATGCCAGATATTGGCTTATTTAGCTTAAAGCACTCTAAAAAAACGGTTACGAAGGATGTTGATATGAACTGCTTTGTATGAGATTTAAATTCAGTATTTTATTATTAACACATTTAGGGAACTTATACGAAAAATAGAGCCATCTATTAAGATACTTTGTAAATAAGACAACTTGCGAGTAATGTATGTAATGTAAAGTAAAATAAGACAAGTTCTTCAGAAAAACTAACACCACAGCATTGTTTTAAATATTTTTCTACATCAAATAAACCCAATTCTATAATTTTCCGTCACAATTTTTTCTTAGGTCAAGGAGTCTATGAAGACCTGGCATAGTCCTTTAGAATGCTAACAGAATACTATTACAATACAGTTAGCCGCTTTATTTGTTAAGTATTTAAAAAAATACTGCAATTATCTCACAATTTACACGGCACAGTTTGGACCGCGGGAAACGCCACGCGCCAGTCCGAACCGTAGGTTTTTTACTATTTTACTATTACCATAAGAATAAACAATAACTACACGTAGAAGCGAATCTCCTTTACCCAGGCCCCTAATGCCGCGCTTTTAATACCTACTTCCCGCTTCATCCCGCTACGCCCCTCTTGTCTTCCGCGCCCGAAGTCAGATGTTGTACAAGTTTAGTCACGAAATGTTATTTATGTTTTCCTTCAACGTGGAAACATTGTAGCAAAATGAGTTTTCTACATTTACGTTAAATTAGGTAATAATATTTTCGATGATATTAAGATTATCTCCAGAAAATTTAATGGCTTATGTGGCTATTAATCATCTATAAACAATCTTTTTAGCTCAAAAAGTTATAAGTGTAGTCTGGGATCTTTTTACGTTCCTTTCCGGACCATTAATTTCAATTTTTATTAAGTTGAAAAAGCATCATTACAAAATACTATTCTAATCTATTAATTCGTTTTTAATGAGTCTGTGACGCCCCTGACTGACTAGACACCTCAGGTGTCGCCAGGTATTTAACGCCCCGAGCGCGCTTCCGGAGCCGGGAGTTTCGCTTCTACGTGTAGTTATTATTTATTCTTATGCTATTACAGTTGCATTTACATGTACGGTTCGGAGCGAAGATTGGAATGGCGCGTGGCGTTTCCCGCAGTCCGAACTTTACTAGTGCAGGCCGCTAATACATCGAGGCAAAATGTTTGAGAGTGGTTAGCCTGCCTACGAAGCTCCATTCCCGGTTATGTTCAAATATTTGTGTGATGAGAAACAGTATATTTGTTTTATGTATAATTTATTTTATTTCCCAGCCCCAGAAATGGCCAATTTTATATTTCACTAGAGGTACTCGAAGATACCTTAATCGCGAAGATCCTGGAGGATCAACATGGTCCCCAGATGTCGAGCGACTCAAGTGATGTAGTTGGAGCTAGATCCCGTTTTGACTGGGAAGAGTTTTTAAGACAGCATCAAGTAAGTAGACATTAGCGGCCTTTACACTTAAAGTTCGGACCGCGTGAAACGCCACGCGCCATTCCATCTTCGTTCCCAACCGTAAATTTTTTACCATATTACTATTACAGTTGCATTTACACGTACGGTTCGGAACGAAGATTGGAATGGCGCGTGGCGTTTCCCGCGGTCCGAACTTTACGTATGCAGGCCGCTATTGATGGAATAGAAACAATCTACCAGTAATACCCGCTATTAGCCAAACCAACAATTTTTATCTGTTTTCTTTTTGTAGTTTAATTGTTTATGTTTAATATAAGTATGTCATCTACCTCCATCTCAGGCTCCAGCTGACAGCGCTGAGGCTCAACGCACCTACAAGCTGAGCTGGTTGGCTTTTTAGGCTTTAGTATAAGGTCTGTTCATTCTTACTTGTCTTATATAGTAAACAACTTTCTAACCTCAAAATGAACCTTTTTTGGCTAAAACAGCTCTTTTATCGTAAATAATGTAAACCGAGTTAACATTTTGGGCATCACTTGCCAAATGTATTGTCTTTGATTGCTTTATTTTGTTTAAAATAGCTGTTTTAGCCAAAAAAAGGTTCATTTTGAGGTTAGAAAGTTGTTTACTATATAAGACAAGTAAGGATGAACAGACCTTAGTGTATAGTGCATTTCGAAGTTATAACTTCTTATGGGAGGGTAAATAAACCGCTTCGTTACGTAACGCGTTACGGCGCCAGCATAGAGGTAGGAAAGCATAGAGGGAGTATAAAAACAGCCAATAGAATAGTACTCCTCGCACCTGTTACAAATGCCCTTCGTTAAAAAGAGACGTCTATATATGACCTCTTTCAACAGTGTACCACTTTTTAGGTTTGTTAGTGTGTGTGTGCGTAAGTATTAGTGTGCATAAGTTTGCAGTCAGTTAAACAATTTCAATATTAAATAGTTCAACTTAGATTAGTTTAAGTTATCACTTCTGTCGTTTCTTTATTTCGTTTTTTTTTTTTGGTTTTTTAAATAGTTTATTGTTTAAGTTCATTGTTGTTTTTGTTATTTAATTGTATTTGTAATTAACAGTCCAACTGAAGTCGGCGACTCAAATTTTTTTTAACCAAAAACCGACTTTAGTTGGACTGACCTATACCTACCATTTTAAAAGTAGTCATTTATTGCGTTTTTGAAGGCGGTTTTTTTGTTCTTTTTTAAACATTTTATTTTATTTTATTTATTTAGGTCACATCACACATCTCTAAAGAGGGTGAGGGTGATCCATTTGCGAGCCGGCGAGCCAACAGTCTAACCGTTAGCTCGTGGCTCGCCAACTCTCGTAGTGATCCATTGGCGAGCAACACTGTCGACTCTCGACCACGGACTTGGAATTTCAAGCATGCACAAAGAGCCAGCGAGCAAGTCCGACGGTGTTTAAGTCCGCAGACTTGAGCTCCATTGCCGGTTTAGACCTTTGGCTCGCGAGTTCGTTGAACTACCGGCGGTTTTGCTTGCAAATGGATCACCCCCTGAACAAAAAGATATAAGCACAATTGATAGGTACCAAAGCTAATTGAGAAAGCAAGATAAATACGAATTTATCCGACAAAAAAAAACCCGGCGAATTGAGAACCTCCTCCTTTTTTTGAAGTCGGTTAATAATAAAATTATAAACACTTTAGTCAACATCTTCTCGTCCAACATACCGCAGTGTCTCAAGACGAAAGTCTTTGATCAGTGTGTGTTGCCAGTGATGTGATGACTTATGGTGCTGAGACGTGGTCGTTTACAATGGGCCTCATAAGAAAGCTGAAGGTCACTCAAAGGGCGATGGAGAGGGCTATGCTCGGAGTATCTCTGCGTGATAGAATCAGGAATGAGGAAATCCGCAGGAGTAGGGTCACCGACATAGCCCGAAGAATTGCCAAACTGAAGTGGCAGTGGGCGGGGCACATTGTTCGTAGAACTGATGGCCGATGGGGCCACAAGCTTCTCGAATGGCGACCGCGTGTCGGAAGACGCAGCGTGGGTAGACCTCCCACGAGATGGTCCGACGACCTCGTGAAGGTTGCGGGAACTCGGTGGATGCAGGTAGCACGTAACCGGTCGTTGTGGCGATGCTTGGGGGACGCCTATGTCCTGCAGTGGACGTCGTTTGGCTGAAATGATGATGATGATGAATCACTTTAGTCGCCTGTATCTCAGGAACCAATCAAGTCTACTTAGTCGTCATAGTTTTCCTTTAAAATTCGTTATATGTGCTTTCTTTTAAGATACTTTTCAATTTTTTTGTATTGGTAGTTTTGGCTGAACACTTGACTCTAAGAAAAATTAGCACTTTAAATCTTAATATTTCATAAGGGGATCCCTTAATTGAAAAATTAATTTCACCCCCATTATTTTTAAGACCTATCCATTATCCAATGACACCCCACGCTATGGGGTAGATGAGTCGAGAAATAAAACATCCCCATGCGCCACGTTACGTGTTGGTAGGGGAGGTACTATAAAAATATTTTTCTCAAAAATGTTCGGAAATGTTGACATTACTATGTACATAATGAGACGCCTCAAAAAAAAAAAAAATTGCGTGCTCGCTACACAAGCCCGCAATGTTGCATACAAGTTCTATTACTATCTAGCTTTTGACTTTTTTTAAAGTGAAAAACCCCATTATAAAGTTTTGGCACAAGTCTTATACATCCAAATTTTATTCGAAACATAACTTTTTTATCTGTGTGTGTGTAGGGCTTGCAAATATTCGATAGATTCAGATATTCGAATATTCGACTTTAAATTTACAGGTATTCGAATAGTCCTAAAAATTTAATAAAAAACGGTATACACCATACTGATATAAATTGCAGTGACTGAGTATAATTTCAATTACTATTTCTTTGATAGTATGACCCAAGGAAGCGATAGAATCATCTTTTAATTCATAACAATTATATAGGGAACCAGTATTCACGTAACAAAAAAGTTTAATTCTAATTCAGTCCTTACTCACTTCTCGATAGTTTCGGTGGTATTTTTATCGTTTTGAAAGAAATAAAAAATAAAATAATTTTGATTGACATTCAATTCCGGAATAGTAATAAAATTGTAATACTTATCAGAGAAATAGGTCCGAAAATACCGGGATTTCGGTATGCACGCGCCCTAGTACGTAGGTGACTACGGAAATTAAAGGAAGTATCATCATACTTGTTTCTCGTAGTCGGTATTTGAAGATTACCATCAAAATATATTATGTTAATATCGCTACTATTCGCACGACATGGTCATGGTGGGTGGGGGGATAGTGGGAATGAGACAGACAGTTCCAGATAGTTTCCGAGTAGTACCTAGATGACGTTACATCAATAAATTTGGAGTAATCAAAAATATTCGAATATTCGAATTTCAATCACCGCATTATTCGAATATCTGAATGTACCGAATATTAGAATTATTCGAATATTCGAATATTTGAATTGCAAGCCCTATGTGTGTGGAATAGCTTATGTTTTTTTTAAAACAAAACTTGCGTTTCTACTTGTCATAAACAAAAAGGCGGTAAAGAGTGATGGGTTTTTCACATGAAGTCTCTGTTTGTATGCCATTTAAAAATGAGTTCAAGCGATGAAGATTTTACTCCGATACAATTTTTTCTGGCGATTTTTGAGAAAAGCACTATATTTGCCTCGGCAGGAACAGCAATTGCGGTCTTCGTATTTTTAAACGGACTCGCTAACTCGTCCGTTTAAAACAATTGCCTACTTCCATGCCTAGGCAATAATGTACTATTAGTTCACATTTTTCGGCGTAACTATTATCTATATTCATGCTAAATAACAGCTTTCTACAAATAATAGTCTCTGAGCTAAGCTGCGGACGGACGGACGTGGCGAAACTATAAGGGTTCCTATCCTAGTTTGAGTACGGAAGCCAAAAAAACGATGGGAGAGGATTATTCACTCCTGTAGTATAGTAACATAATCCTCATGTATTAGACGACTTGCTGGCCTAGTTGGTAGTGACCCTGCCTACGAAGCTAGCGGTCCTGGGTTCAAATCCCGGTAAGGGCAGATATTTGTGTGATGAGCGCGAATATTTGTTTCTGAGTCATGAATGTTTTCTATGTATTTAAGTATATATTTCTCTATATAAGTATTTATATCGTTGTCTAGTACCCTTATACAAGCCTAGAGCTTAGCTTGGGACTAGCTCAATTGGTGTGACATTGTCTGATATTTATTTATTTACTCATCATGTTTTCAGGAGCCGATCTTCGTCCCAGGGCTCCGTCCCAGCCCCCCGAGCCCCAGGCTGTCATCGCTGACAAAACGTCAGCATGAGCAATGCCTGGCCGTGCTATGCTACAAAAAACCTCATATACTGCCCAGTAGGTTCATTCGGCGGCCGACCGCGCAAGACTATGTTGTTTTTGAGGTTGGTGGACGTATATTACTTCTTACTAGTATTATAAATGAGAACGTTTGGATGTCTGGATATTTGTTACTCAATCAAGCTTCAACTACGGAACGTACGCCACTTTCCCAAACACATAGTTGAGGGAGGCGATGGCTGAGATACGCGTCATACTCGTGAACGGGTGCTGTTTGCGGGGTCCGGTCTGTTCACGTTTGCAAGGACTTGCACAAAAAATTATATTTATTTACAGAATTCAACATTAAAATAATTAAAAGAACTAAACGTATTTAAATTTAAATTAAACTAAGCTACTCAAATATTAAAGGTATAAATAATAATCACCACTATAAAAACAACACCCCCTCTAGCAGGTCCGCTCGCGGCATGGTCCCCATGACACTGGCTGCATTACCTCTCTGGATAGCTAGCCCAATCCTTTGGGAGAGGTAAGCACCAGCTCTAGGATCTCGGGAGGTTTCTATGAGCCGGGAGGACAGGGCCTTAATAAAGCTTTTCATATCAGCTGTCCAAGGTCCCATGGTTTCCACTGCAAGCGCCACAAATTCGTAATTATTTAATAATGACGAATATTTGCGGCGCTTGAGTGTTTGGGCCTGATTAGCTGCTGCACCGGCCCGATTACGGGTTGACTGGACGTGGGAAAGGGCGAATGTGTCAACGCACGTCGCGTCCCACACCAGTGCCCTACCTAGTTTCCACGGCACCAATGTAGCTCCGTCTGGTCGCTTGCCATCGTCTCTATGCACATTTATTTACTTATTTATTATTTACTTCTATGTATTATTAATATCATCAGTTAACCACACCTATTCAATTACTCTTTAGGAGGTCAAACAGCAATACCTACAAGAACAGCAGGAATACATAGAGTGGGCTAAAGCTTTATGGGTAAATGGACACAACCTCCGAGCCCTTCAGCCTTCAGTGGCGATTGAGAACGTATACCTGTCAGAGTTCAATTTGCGTGTCAGCCAGGTGAGAGACTACCCAATGACCTACGAGGGTAGTATTACCATCTCGCTTGACACTGGCGGAACGTTTGGGATGAAGCGGTTGGGGACATTCCAGGATGTAAGTATTGAGTTAGTAACAAGACTAATGGTGACGATAAGCGGCCTACCCCCTTCGTAGCTACAGAAAACGAAGGCCTTGATTTATGAAATAGCGAGGATATTCTTTCGACATTGCATGAAAAAAAAAAATTTTTTTTGAACTCAGAATATCCCCTAATGTGGAAGTTGCTGATCAAAAAACACCCCGTATATGTATAATATAATTAGTCACGTCAAATAGGGGAACACGAAATGGCGATGCTGCAATGCAATGCTGGTAAACCTAATTATTATTTTTACATTCCGATGTCGTAATAAGACTCCCAAGTTTCGTTTGTTCCTCGGATCAGGGGAGAGGAAGGACTATACGATAATGCAGTGCTGCAAGCCCCCTGATTGGCCTAATCAGGGCAGCAGCATGATAAGCGACGCCTCGTACTTAATTATCTAGTATGATTGATCTCCTCAAAATCAAAAGCTCATCTGAAAGATCATCAATTTCTGTGTAAGAAAAATCACTGCTGCATTTTCCGAACAGTGGAGAAAGTGTTTGCTGCAGCGATTGAGGTCGCCCTTCGCGCAGCCCGGATTTTTTTGCATTGCGGCATCGCCATTTCGTTCCCCCATTAATGACGTGAGTTATCGAACTAGGTATGGTGTCGTGGGCTCTTAGACTCTATGGCGTTGTGAGGGTAAAGAATGCGTTATTAAAACAAGTTGAATATTTTCAGGTGAACACATCCAACCTGCCACAGCTCCAATATCCCGAGACGATCGATGAGCGTCTGACCCTCCAACCAACAGGCGAGATGCTCAAGCCGTGCGCAATACATCCCGTGCGGTTCGTCCTCCCTGGTAACTTTTTTTTTTAGGTACAATCATACAAAATAATATAACTCGCACTGCTAGATCAAAACAGCATCAACTCAAAATCCTTGCTAGTTTTGTTTCAAGTTCATAGGAGTTGTATTAAAGTTGATTTTACAATACAGTTGTATTTTGATTTACTACTGTTTTGATCTAGCAGTGCGAACTAGACACCGTTATCATGTCGCACTGACGTTGCTTTTGTAGGGATTGAGTTTAATTCATAATTCGTAATTCTTTATTCAGTAAGGGTTATACATTGTCATTCGTGTTTCATTAAATAATAATAATAATTATTACAAATTAGACAATAAAAATAATAATATCAATAATTACAAATTAAATACAATCAGTCAATCGCTAAAGTTAATGTTAAGGTAACGGCACCTATTACCGTGGTAGTTAAGGTAGTTTTCAAATAAGAGCCAGAAATTAAGGGTATCAAGACACCCTAACGACCGAAAGGATTTTTTTCATAAAAGTGTGTTAATTGAACTTTGTAATTTGCACCTTTTTGGGCTTATTTTAGGTGATTATATGGGATTAAATAAATATTAAACACAAAAAGTCGGATTCTCCTATTACCGAGGTATTGGACGGGCTTTGACCCTATTACCGCGGATGAGGTTCCTATTACCGAGGGTTGAGGATTAATGTATTTTTGGTTCTGTACATTTAATATTTAACATCTTTCTTTAATACAATATAAAGCCCATCTCTGCTTAATACAATATAACAATTTCGATAAGTACAAGATGACTGTATTGTCATCAGATTTAATAATTATGTATATAAAAATGTCAAATCAATGCCATAACTGAAAGCGGATTATTCAAGATTATGTTACACCCTAAACTGGCTAACTAACAGGCTTATCATGTAAAAAATAACCATTTTATTGTTTGATTCTTAACAAGAAAAACCACATTAGTAAAGAATTAAATTCGCACTTATAGATCTCGAAATATCAGATACGATTTTTTTGATTTTTCTAAAGTAGTAACGATATACTCTCTCGTGCTTAGCTATGAAAATCTAAATTTGATAGTGAGTTTAAAATAATTAGTACTTGTGTTCATAGTGTAAGTACATTATAGATGCCGCTGACTTCAAAACATAAATTAAAACTATAAAAAGAGCAAGTTTTACCGAATTTTTTGAAATACAAAATAAACATACGATTAGTCTTATTATCCCAGTTTTTGACAGACTAACCTAAAAACTCAGTCTACCAGATAAGCGTTGTACCGTCAGTTAGTACAACAGTTTCCAAAAGGTTAGCTTTACTATCCAAAAAAATCTTAATTTTATTAAGGAATCTGGACTACGGTACCCTAAAATTGTTATTTCATTTAATGTAATAACACGGTAATAGGAGCTAACTCCGACCGCGACCGATCCATAAAAAACCTAAATACCTCGGAACTAGGTTCCCATACATCCTATTACCGAGGGTTATCTTTTCTTACCCTCGGTAACAGGATAAATTCACGGTACTATAAAACCTAATTACGACCCATAAAAAAATTAAGTTATCGTGAAGTTGGTTAAACAAATAAATACTTAACATTTTAACCATCTAATAAAACAAAACTCTCGGTGTTTTGCGAGTTGTTTATTTGATGCATAAACACTAGTGCCAAAAAATCCCGGTAGTATACAAACTGAGCTTTGCTCGTGTAAAATAAGTTTCTTAATGAGTAAATCGACTTGTTCATAAACCGCAGTTTTAAAAATACCGCGATAATGGGTGCCGATTTTGGGGGGAGCGGTAATAGGTGCCCTTACCTTAATAAATAATTGTGTCAAAAATTCAAAATAAAATAATTAAAGGTCAAATGTCATCCAGATACTCATTTACGGAATAGTAAGCCCTCTGTGTCAGCCAGTTTTTAAGTTTACGGTCGAAACAAGGTATGGAGCTGCAGTCCCTAATTTGAACCGGTGTTTTATTATATATTAGCGGACCCATGACGAACAGCGTTTTTTTTATCGACTATCTAAATGTCGTGTATACCTGTAATTGACATTCATATCAGATTGTGTTTTTGTAATTTAGTTTTATTGTAATTGTATTAATTACCTTACTAAATAAATAAATAAATAATAAAATAGATATTTTTGAGCTTGTTAAACTTACAATATACCCCTCATACAGGCCAGAGGACCGTCACGAATCTGGTGGCAACCGAAGTCCATACGCAGCTGGCGGAATACGCTGGGGCCCGTGGGGTACCGTTTGTGGCCCGGGAGGCGGCCCTGCGTTGTCTTGTGGAGAGTCGCTACTGGGCTCTTACGGTGTCGGTCTGCGCCGTCCGCTGGAAAGGTGAGTAGTTAAAATTAATAGTAGATTGTTCAACAAGGGACTAAAAGAAGCCATAATGACACGAGAAGTTTAATGGCTATATTTATGGTTAGTGTCATTATGGTTGTTTAGTCTCGCGTTAAACACTCTTCTTTTCACTTTGAGTGCGAGGAAATAAACGAAGTTCTATACAAAATTACAATATTTATTATAACAAAGTTTCATACAAATTTGTTCCGTGGTTTTTTTTTTGGAAAGTGACGCTTTAATTCTTGCATATTTACTCAACAGATTCAAACTTGAAAACTATTTTAAAACTAATCATGAATCATGAAAACCAATCTTTTTTTAAATATATTTTTGCAAATTCGTCATATTGTGGTTATTACCACGCCCTTAAAAATTTATGACCAAGGTAGGGAGTCGGTGGATGCAGGCCGTATTGGATCGTTCTGGCTGGAAATCAAAGGGGGAGGCCTAGTGCTTGTTTACGGAGACGCGGGGCGTCGCGCGTAGCGTTGGGCGGCGCGGTCTGCATTAAATTCAAACATATGGCGTTGCATAAAAGCGTTTACGGAGATGCGGTTTTACGCGCGTTTGCTTCAAATACAGCGTTACTTGCGGCGGAGCCCGCGGATGGCATCGCCGCGTCGCACGCGTCAATAACGACGGTTCCCGCCGCGGGGCCCGCGGCGGAACCTTCTGACAGTCTTGTGCTCCGCCGCGCGCTCCGCTACACGCTCGAGAGTCCGCCGCGGATGTAGCTACTCTCTACACCCCGCATCACGCCACGCATCTTTATAAACAATACCGTTCATTGCCATATGTTTGTGTTTGCGCGTGTGAGATGACGCGGTCCGCTGCACGCGCCGCCTCTCTGTAAACGGAAAAAATGCCCGACGCGCCGCGCAACGCCAAGCCGCACGCCACGCGCAACGCTCCGCGTCTCCGTAAACAAGCCCTATGTTCAGCAGTGGACGACTATTGGCTGCAATGATGATCATGAAGGTTGTCTGCATTTCTACAGACTGTACTTCGGGGAGTGTGCACAAGAGCTCCACGAGCTAATACCGCCGTCTCCTTTCCACCATCGGACTTCCAGACGCACCGCGTGATAACATCCGTACTTGAAATTCCGCCTTTTCGAACGAAGCGTTTTGCATCCTTCATAATGCGTACTGCAAAAGAGCGGAATGCGCTTCTGCCGTCTGTATTTCCGAGTGCATACAATCTAAACCTATTTAAGAGTGCGTCAAGAGCAAATCTATTATTAATAAATAAATAAAAACCGCATGAGGGCTTTACAGATGTAGTGAAATATCCTTTCACATCGTATTTTCTCGGAAATGTTCGTATTTGTCATGCTACTTCAGTCTGACTCAGTACCCATCAAGACAACGTGGGGGAACGTCGCATCGCGAGTGATAATCGATGTAGAGTGGTTAATACCAAAGTATTTTGTTGTTAATTAATATTAAGTTGGTTTTCAGTTCTTTTTAATAGTCATGCCGAAAGCATTAAGACCCGGGAAACGTTTAGATCGACAAGCCTGTGAAATTATTTTCAATATTTATTTATATTTCTTCTTGTTTACCTACACCTAATTTCTATATAGTTGATCGTGGTGGTTTTAACATCTCGGTGTTATATACTTCAAACTCGTGGTTTGACATTTAACACTGATAACTAAAGTAGTCTATTTAGTTAATACAAACATGTCACTTAGCTCTGCCTACCCCACTCTGGGAACGAAGGCGTGAGATTATGTATGTATGTAACATGTCACTTAATAATTCAATAATTCATAGACACGTCGGCATCATTCGGAAGTCGACGTGAGTTCCGAGTTTTCACGATGTGAAAGGAATATTCACTAGATCTGTACATCACTTTCTTGGCCGACCGTACTAGTTACATAAACTACTAAATGTTTGCGTGTTTGTTTTAGATGGTCAAACGCGCAAAGTGGTGGTGTTGGGAAGCGAGATGACGTACAAGCTGGAGGATCCTATGACAAGGACGTTTCGTGCGTACAGACGACTCCTTGAGAACGCCTTCGTGCCGTAAGTGGAAATTAGTCTGTCCGAAATGACCTTCGGCGGATAACTTTTATAACTCCTTTAATCACGTCCGATTTCATTTTTTTTTAATATGTTGTGACCATTATGAAAAACCGGTCAAAACAGTACGAAGTGCGAGTCGGACTGGCGCACCGAGGGTTCCGTATTTAAGATAATATGGCTGGAAAAGCAAAAGAAAATACTCATAATGTTATGAACTTTATTTGCTACGCAATAAGGTCCATTTTGACTAGCGTAAATTTTAATACATATTTTTAAAGTTTTTTGTTAATATTTCAAAACTAAAGATACTACTTTATTTTATTTTTTGCGTAATATATAAATAATTAAAAATCAGGAATTTCACATTTACTGGTCCATAAACTTCGGAGATAGGGTGACGGAATCATATTTTGGACATTTTTGGATTAAAAAAGTACTTCACGGAAAATTGTAAAAAAAAATAGTTTTGAAATGTGCAGATTGAGCCCTTCCATATGAAACCCCGTTTGCTATAACTATAACCAAATCTAGACCCCTTTTCAAATAGGTATTTAGAAATATAATTTCATACTGTTTCAAGTTATACAACTATGCCAAATTTCAAGTTTATAGCTTTTATAGCTCAGTCAGAGAAAAACCGCTGTGACATACAAACAGTCAGACCATAAGGGTTCCTATTTTACCATTATCATTTATTTATAAGAAATATTTTTATCAAGAAAATATTGCTTATAAATAAACAAATGAAAATACTTATTAAAAAGAACTGAAACGTAGGTACTTACAAACCTTGTTTTTCATGATTACTACAACATACTCAAAATCGTGGAAATCGAAATTGATTTTTAGGGGATGACAGGTAAAGGAGGGTGGGCAAATTGGCCTATATGACCAATAAGGACAAGCGATATGTCACCGGATAGGTAATTCTAAGTTGTAAAACTATTACTATGGCAGGTAGTTCGAAATCTTTGGACGAAATAAATTATCGCCATGGAAAGACGGCAGCATTTCATAGTAATTATGCTAAAGTCGTCTATGTAGGTTTCCCGCTACCAAAATCGTTGTAGAATTAAAAAGGATATCCGATGATATAGTGCTTATTGTTATCGGTTTCTAGGCCAGCGTGCATACATTTTTGCCCATCATTCTTTGTAGGTATGTTTTTTTTTGACAGCTACGCAATTTAAGCTTCGTTCACAATGTTTTAATTATTCTCCAGGCCGTCGGAGTCGTCCAAATGGTCCTTGGACCCTGATGACTTTGACACAGAAGGTGTGGCTAGCAATGACGCCACTCTGGACGCCAGTAATGCTAATATTCCTTGGTCGGAGCACTATGTTCCCAGCAACAAATATGAAGACCACAAATTGTTCATATTTGGTACGTCACCTTACCTTATTGTTTGCCACTCGGCGTGGTCACTATAATATAAAAAATATAACCAACGACAGTCACAGGAAGACCACGCCGAGTGGCGCCTTCATTACGATTTGTTCCTGATTCGTCATATTCCTAATTGGTCATATTCCTAACTCGTCATATTCCTGATTCGTCATATTCCTAAGTCGTCATTGTACAGTCAAACAAAATCGCATACACGTGCTTGCTGGATTAATAAGTATTGGGACAGATTGTACTAAGAAGTGTATGACACGATATCTATCTAATACCTTTAAACGAGCAATTCTTGTAGCTCCAACGATTTCGATGAAATTTGAAATATAAGGGTTTATGGGGGCGACAAATCGATCTGTCAAGTCGTCATCTTCGGGAAATTTCGTTTTCAACCCGAGTGATGCTCGTCTTCCAGGTACTAAATAATAAAGTGACAATCACTTCATGATAGACACGTAACACTCATCTATTAATCTAAGGAGGTTCTTATCTTTAACCACAGAGAACTCTATAATAAGTTTATGCATGCAAATGTACATGATATGACGAGTTAGGAATATGACGAATCAGGAATATGACGAGTTAGGAATATGACCAATTAGGAATATGACGAATCAGGAACAAATCTTCATTACTATTATTGTGTTTTCTAATAGCCTAAAGTAATTTCTTGAAATCGAAGAATAGTTTTATGTTGTACAATTGAATACACAATTTATGTATAGGCATAAGAATAAATAATAACTACACGTAGAAGCGAATCTCCTTTGACCAGGCCCCAAATGCCGCGCTTTAAATACCTACTTCCCCTTCGCCCCGCTACGCCCCTCTGTCTTCCGCGCCCAAAGTCAGGGCTGTCACTTGCGAAATATTTCAATCGGTTTATGGTTGTGGTATACAAGTTCAGTCACGAATTATTATTAATGTTTTACTTCAACATGGAAACATTGTTGCAAAATGAGTTTTCGACATTTACGTTAAATTAGGTAATAATACTTTTTGGTGATATTAAGATTATCTCATAAAACTCCTTTATTCAATCAATTATTTCTAATTATTTTGCGGTAAATAGTCGTTCACTTTTTAAAACACTATCTTAGTTCAAGCATAAACACTAAAATCAACACAAATATACGAAAACCAATTCAAGACACAATATCAATATCTTGGTTAATATATATTTCGTGTGTGACGCCCCTGACTGACTAGACACCTCAGGCGTCGCGAGGCGGTAGGTATCTAACGCGCCGAGCGCGCGTCCGGAGCCGGGAGTTTCGCTTCTACGTGTAGTTATTGTTTATTCTTATGGTATAGGGTATATGACATAACGTTTGTTAGTCCTTTACCTCAAAAGCATAAACTCCTTGTAGCGATTCACCGAATCGCATTTCACCTCGAATGAACTACATTTCAATAGAATCTTTTACTTGAAGCAATTTTTCGCGTGGCTTTTTACATTAGTATAATTAATTTCTAGCATTTAATTTCTCGTGTAGTATTTTACCCTAGACGCATTTCGTCGCGATCGATGTTTGTTTGGAACTCTATTTAATGTGACGCGTTAATTGATGTTCGCATTAAAATTCTGTAACATTTTTTTTAAAACGTGTTTTGTACCTGTAGTTTCATGTCTTACGTGCTATTAAACTCATTAAAATATTATCTCTGTGACTAATAAATAATAGATAATACTCTGTCATTGCGACATACACTACAGTGACATTGATTTCAGATACAATAATTATATATTGCAATATTTGTGAGAAAATATGGAGCTTGAACATGGCTAAAAATGCCAAAAAAAAGCGAAAAAAGTACATTGCGACGAAATATATTGTCTAATACTGAATTAGACGATTACGATACGAAGCAAAAATTTATCGCACGATCGAGGTGAAATGCGACGAAAACTAATATCGACTAAAAAAAATTACGGTTGAGACACAACGCGATAATTAAATATACGTTCGGAGTGAAATGCGATTCGGTGAATCGCTTCAAGGAATTTATGCTTTTGAGGTAAAGGACTAACAAACGTGACATAATTTAGTAACAATTGAACTATGAGTGAGTAACTTAACGGGAAAAAGTTAATCTTTTTCAGTTAAGTTGACTACACGAAGGTTGAAGGTTATTAAACTTTGTCATATAAGTCATACATTGTATATTGATTTGTACAACAAAAAACCATCCTTCAAATTGAAGATAATGATTTAGTTTTTTAGTAAACACAATAAGAGTAATGAGGGCGTCACTGGACGCTCGACGTTGTCTTACAACATGTTCTGTTAGACTTTTTTAGCGTAAGGTTATATAAGTTATTTATGAAAAGGGACCTTATTGACGATGGCGCTTCCGCCCTCAATAACGATGCTCCGATATAAAAACAACGTCGCGTAACGCAGTGCGGCATAAGCGCCATCGACAATAAGGTCCCTTTCATAGATAACACCGCATAATCTCTGTGTGGTGGCCGGCTTAGAATAGTGTCACTCCATGTCTTCCCGTGGATGTCGTACGAGGCGACTGAGGGAATAAAGGCTTGTAGTACTGTTAGGCGATGGGCTTGCAACCTGTCACTAAAACACTGGTAAACATCTTAGCCTGATTGTGCAAAATGTGGTTACAGAACAATAAGTTTTTAGAGTTGTTGGTAATTCTGTTGCTTTGCCTACCCCACTCTGGGAATGAAGGCGGGAGTTTATGTATGTAGGTTATATCTGTATTTTTTAAAGGGTTTTAATGACATTTTCACAACACTGCTCGGAAATATGGCCATAGATCGTCTTGTTTGGGGTCACAAAACGTCACTTATAAGTGTCATAGCTCCTTAAAATGAAAAATTGAAATCGACCAATCAGAACACACCATTTTGTGTCGTAAAATATTAGGTGTATTTTTGCTAAAAGATACACAGACTAAAAACTATGTCACTGCTTTTTTTTAAATGTAATTCAAACTTGGCCCCTTATCTCGAACCACTAGAGATGAAATTACATGGGAGATATGGCGAAACAAATACAATTTTATATGGAGTTGACATCTTCATCTCGCATGTTAGTTTATTAATTTCGAGTGCCACGAGAATAGGGGTCCAGATTTAAAAAAGTTATCTATGGTAAAATTGGTGGTGATGTCATATTAACATGAATTAAAATTTGAGTTTTGAATATGTATTTTTATTTTATTTCTTCTCAGTAGTTGTGAAAAGCACTATGTCTGCCTCGGTAGAAAGTGCAATTTATGGACTCGTACACTAGAGGGTCTCAACTACGTTTCGTCCTTCTATATGTCTCGTCCAAAAATCGCGTTCTTTCTATCCTCTGCAACAATGTACTATATTAATTAATATGTACATTAGGTATAGACGAACCTATTGAGAAACAGGCAGACAAGGAAAACAATGACCCGGATGATTCTGATGTGGAGGAGTCGCCTCCAGAGGAATCGTCTGCAGACGAAAATGAGACTCCAGCTAATCCTGAGGCTGTCGGCGAAAACATGTATACTTGGAAAAGTATGTTTCTTATTGTACGGTCACGGACGTTAATTTGTGACCCATTTCAAGAAAAATATGCTTGAAGTCGTCAATGTCATTAGAGATGCCAAGTCATTTGTAACTTTTAGGAAACTCGACCTTATTGTTGTAGAATGTCAGATTGACTTTGGACCTTAGGTGGGTCACAAATTAAATGCCTTGACTGTAATAAAAGCTATGCATGTACAATAAATATATTCAAGAAAACACTTTATTAGAAAACACTATAATAGTACCTAATAAGCCCCACTGCATGGTTGGTATTTGCTCAGCAGTCCCAACTAGAGCGCCCTGCCAAGATGCATTGCGCTAACTAGCGTTTCTATTCGTTTCGTTTTTAAACCAACCGCGTCACTGGTAGATGACGTGTTAGGGCATCCTCCCGGGAAATCCCGGTGCTGTAATTCCCGGGAAATCCCGGGAATTTCACAGTGCCTAAAGAACCGGTACTGAAGATTACATCCCGGTTCTCCCGGTTCTTTCCATGAATACCGAACAAATATCGTGGCGCGTATCAGATATACCCAATTCACACCTGAGCGACGACGCCGTCACAAGCGGCAACATCGCATCAACATCCATCATATTTTGCGGCATATTTGCAATAGTTGATCTCTAGATTTGTAAAAAGGAAGAACAAATAACTTTCCAGTAAGTATTTGACTTAATCAAGATATGTTTTTGTTGAAGAAAACGTGCATGATTTTATTGCATATTTATAAAAAAATTAGTTTCCTAATGTTTTTCAATCGTTTTATATCTCAAATGTCCATGATTGCGGTGATTTGAGGTAACAAATAAAGAACCGGGAGAACCGGGAATCACGGTACCGTCCCTGCTTGGAACCGGGAAATGGAAGTCTCGGAACCGGGCCCGGTACTGCATGCCCTAGTCACGTGATACGAAAAGTCACGTGATCTACCAGTGACGCGATTGGTTTAAAAACGAATCGAATAGAAACTCTACTTAGCGTAATGCATCTTGGCAGGGCGCTCAGGAAAAACAGGCAGTAGGGTTTTAAAAAGCATTATCTGTGAGACTTTTTTAGTTGCAGGTTATTCTGTATTTTTAACCCCCGACGCAAAAAGGGGGGTGTTATTTTTTAAATTTGAAAGCAGGTTTTCTAGCGGTGGCTCTTAGCTAGGTTTTATGAAAATCGGTTAAGCCATTTAAGGGATATCAGCTTTGAAAGAAGGAGTCACCATTATATCGGCGGCTTTATCTAACTGATAGATATCCTCGTAAGGCCCAGTGTGCAATACGATGTACATAATCAAGGCAATTTAATTTGAACTGTATTGCAATAAGAATAAGGTTTATTTTCCTATTTTCTTATACTGAAAATGTCATTATCGAACAAACTGAATTGAACTTTATTGCCTTGATGGTAGATTCAAAGTCCCACTGACAAAAAACTGGCTGTTTGTAGTATGGTGGGCCTTACGAGGATATTTGAGATGTTATCTATGAAAAGGGACCTTATTATTGTCGATGGCGCTTCCGCCATTATTGACGATGCTCCGATATAAATACAACGTCGCGTGACGCAGTGCGGCGTAAGCGCCATCGACAATAAGGTCTCTTTTCATAAATAACGCCACATTTATAGGATTTTACTGACGCTTTATTTGTTATTAAATATGTAAATTACGTTTAGATGAACCAGGGACAGTCAAAAAACCCGATTTGGAAGTGACAGAGCAGGAAAACAGGATTCCCGAAGGTTCCGATGCAGTCGTGAAGGAGAAGAAAGATCCAACGGACATTGACAGCGATGCTAAGGGTGTCGACGAAGACCGGTGCACTTGCAAAGGTATGTTTCTTATTGTAATAAAAACTAGGGAGATGGAACCAGAGGGCTCAGACAAGATGCACTATGCTAACTAATGTTTCTATTCGATTCGTTTTTAAACCAATCGCGTCACTGGAAGATGACGTGATACGAAAAGTCACGTGGTCTACCAGTGATGCGATTGGTTTAAAAACGAATCGAATAGAAACGTTAGTTAGTGTAGTGCATCTTGTCTGAGCCGTCTGGAATGGACAAGGCACCAATAATGCAAACTTGATTCTTATTTTCCAGAAGATAAGGGTTATTCCATAAGAATAAATACTATTAGAAGGGTAACTTTATCCCCACCACGCGCGCTCTCGCGTGGCCTGTCAACAGGCCAGGACTACTTATCGCAGCTAACACTAGCGGGTTGCAATCGACGCTTGGGGTAAACGTACAACAATATTTCAAATGAAGCTCTCAAAGGCGCCACTGTCTACGCAAACTGTGGTTTTACCATACGAAATTGTTAGTTCCGTATTTGACCACGGGCTTTACGATAATAATTGTAGGACGACATCAACGAAGTTTGAATCTTTATTTATTATTTGTAACATAAACACATTAAGTAAAGAGCGTTAAAATGAAAGAATTAAATAAATACATTATTTACGTATGCATTTTATGTTTTATCCAATATTAATCGTAATTAAGTAAGTCTAAGATAGTATATTACTGGTTACGTTATAAAATTATAAAAAGAAAGAGTTGCTAAATTAATTAATAAAATGCACAAATACATCCTACATATATAAATTAGTTTTATTGGCTTTGCGTTTGTTCTTACAACTTTATATCTGATTTAATAGTAATAAAAGTACTTATTTTTACATAGACTATTAAGCGCCGCGCCGACTTGTGCCGCTGTCATCCGCTGTCATACTCATACGTCAGTGGAACTATTGGAAAGTCTTACGGATTTGAAATATTACGGACATTTTAGTTTTATTAAGTATATTTTATTTTAACGTATAGTTTTACAGGTGAATAAACTAATTCTACGCGAACGAGGTTGCGGGCTCAGTTAGTAGTTAGTATTATATACTTGTGACAACCCTAATTTTGCGACAGGCGAGACAGGGGTAAGGCGGGGCGTGGGGCGCTGTAGGTAATAATTTGACGGCTTTGCTGTCAAATCCATACAACGACGCCGAAGATGCCCTTCTAATAGTATTTATTTTTATGGCTATTCATTTGTTTTGTAACAATCAATTTTGGACCGTATGGAATTTGAATTAAGAGTGAAATGCCTGGTGCCTGTCAGCTAAATGTGTCCATTATTGATGCCTTCAACCTACATTCCCTTTTTTTTATCACATTCGAACGAGCGCACAGAGATACAATACTGTTAATAGTAGCCCACGACACTAAACCAAGACTACCAGAGGGCTCAGACAAGATGCACTACGCTAACTAACGTTTCTATTCGATTCGTTTTTAAACCAATCGCGTCACTGAAAGATGACGTGATACGAAAAGTCACGTGGTCTACCAGTGACGCGATTGGTTTAAAAACGAATCGAATAGAAACGCTAGTTAGCGTAGTGCATCTTGTCTGAGCCCTCAGATGATATATATGTCGCGTTATCTGCGAAAAGGGACCTTAAAGTTACGCCCACACCAATGCTTAAAAAACGGTGACGGAACGGAATCGCAGTGACGCATCGTATCCGTACCGTTTTTATCGCAAGCCCTCCACACCGCTGCTTAAAAAACGGTGACGGTGTGGAATCGCAGTGACGCGTCGTATTCGTACCGTTTTAGACGCATGCCCTCCACACCGCTGCTTAAAATACGGTGTCGTTGCGTAAACAAAAGACGGGGTCATTGTAACAACATGGCGCATTTTTTGAAGCACCGTAATATACGCACCGTTAAGCAGCAGTGTGGGGAGCGTGCGTCAAAAACGGTACGGATACGACGCGTCACTGCGTTTCCGTACCGTCGCCGTATTTTAAGCAGCGGTGTGTGGAGCATGCGTCAAAAACGGTACTGATACGACACGTCACTGCGATTCCGTACCGTCACCATATTTTAAGCAGCGGTGTGGTCGCAGCTTATTCGATGGCGCTTACGCAGCACTGCGTCACGCGACGTTGTATTTATATCGGAGCATCTTTAATAACGGCGGAAGCGCCATCTACAATAAGGTCCCTTTTCATAGATAACGCCATATATAATTAGTCACGTCATTAATGGGGGAACACGAAATGGCAAAGCAAAAAACCTGGCAAAGCTTTTTTTTAATTATTAGTCCCATGTCTTGTATGATACGACTCCCAAGTTTCGTATGTTCCTCGGAACGGAGGAGGGGTAGGACTATACGATATGCAATGCTGTAAGCCCCCATGATTGGCGTAATCAGTGGCAGCAGCATGATACGCGACGCCTCGTACTTAAATATCTAGTATGATCGATCTGAAGTCTGAAAAACCACTGCTGTATTTTCCGAACACTGGAGAAAGTGGTGCCGTGTTGGTGCCGGTGCCGGTCGAGAATAGCACCACCCCATCTCTTCCCGTGGGTGTCGTACGAGGCGACTAAGGGATAAACCGGAGGATGGGCAGCAGCGTCTTCCGCGGACTACGTGGTATAACTGCGGTCGCCAACCCGCCTGCCAAGCGTGGCGACTACGGCATTTTCCCCCCAACGGTTCTAGGTCAAAAGCCAATTAAGTATGAATTTAAAACAACAGCCCAGACCCCTAGTCCCCGGCGGCCCCGCTATTCCTGGCTCCGGTAGCGGCCATGTTAACGGCGGGGCAGGGGGTGCTTTAGGTAATCTTCGGCAGAGACCCGGCTACCAGAAACGACGATCTGAGACGTGGGCGCTTACAATGGGCCTTGGCAAGGAAGCTCAAAGTCACTCAGAAGGCTAGGAGAGGGCTATGCTCGGGGTTTCTCTGCGTGATAGAATAAGAAATTATGATATCCGCAGTAGAACTAAGGTTACCGACATAGCCCGAAGAATAGCCAAACTTAAGTGGCAGTGGGCGGGGCACATTGCTCGCAGGACTGATGGCCGATGAGGTCAGAAGGTTCTTGAGTGGCGTCCGCCGTCCGGGAGACGAGCTGTAGGTAGGCCTCCAACAAGATGGAGTGACGACCTTGTAAAGATCGCGGGGGAGGCCTACGTCCAGCAGTGGACGTCTTTCGGCTGACATGATGATGATGATGAAGATGGAGAAAGTGGTTGCTGCAACGATTGAAGGTCGCCCTTCGCGCAGCCAGGTTTTTTGCATTGCAGCATCGCCATTTCGTGTTCCCCCATTAATTACGTGACTAATTCTACCAAATATATGAGACCCATCTACATAGATAAACAAAACCATAAAGCTGCGGCTCCACTGTGGCGGAGCTGTGCCAATATTAACCAATAGAAGGCGCATGCGGTCACTTCGAGCGCGCCTTGCGCACGTTAGTTTAGATTCTATTGGTAAATATTAGCACAGCTCCGCTCCAGTCCGCTCATCTCCGCCTCAGTGGAGCCGCAGCCTAATAAGCATTAGGAATGTCTCTGTTAACCAATTGTTTAGGCATTATTAAGAAGCTCTATTCTACTGGATATCTTACATGGCCTTATCTATGAAAAGGGACCTTATTGTCGATGGCGCTGACGCCGCAGTGCGTCACGCGACGTTCTATTTTATATCGGAACATCGTTAATAATGGCGGAAGCGCCATCGACAATAAGGTCCCTTTTCATAGATAACGTTTCGCCTTAGACGGGTTCTCGTATAGTTTTTAATTCGGCCGCCATTACTGTCAAGTAAATAAGAGCTATCAAAGCGTTGACAAAACTGTACCACATCAAAAGCAGTAATGTTGTACCGTGTCAATAGAGCTATCTAATGGGCCCACAGAAGAAAGACTAAAGGCATAGAAACCGTACTAAATAAGCAGAAAATACATTATGGTTCACTTCTTTTTACTTATGGTTTTCATAGTGAGTTGGAAAGAGATGAATCTATAGCTGTTCTTTCGTTATTTGGCACATCGTCACAAGTAAGGCGTGATTTGGACCTATAACCACCTATAGTATTTGGACCTATAGACAAGGAAAGACAAATCCTTCCTATAGGAAGGACAAAGAAGTCCCTGTGTAAGACCTTGTGACAATGACAGTTAAAGAAGAAAAAACAGCCTACTTTTTGTTTCATTTTTTCTCTTGTAATACGTAATCTAAAAAGTAGAGAAAGACAGCTGACGCAAAGTACGTCTTATAGTCCGGTTTCTATGCTACAACTATGTTCTTATTCTGTGAATTGGCCCCATTGATTCAAGTCTCGGTCCACAGATACAGTATTCGGGCAACCACCACCGCGCTCGTTCCGGAAGTGGCAGTTCAGAAGCAACTTCGGCTCTGAGAACGTTCGAACGGTCGATGTCATCGTGCACTGCTCGCATAAATTCAGGGTAAGTCCGACTTTTGACTGACGGCGCAATTTGTCAGGCAAGTTATGATAACAGCACCATGCCAAATATTTGAGAGCATCTAAAGCATTTCGTTACTACTTTTGAAAATACGTATGTGATGTTTCGAGCTGTATGAGTTTGAACTCAATTCTCTTCATGTTTAAGTTTAAAATCGTACGTCAAGAAATTGAGATACGAGGTTTTTTCATAGCAATGACGATTTATATGGTATTAAAAGCACTTGCGTTTGCCTAGCGACTTGTTACCTTTGTATTAGAAATGTTTCCGCACCGCCTTGCGTCGCTTCTGCCTTTGAGTTGTAACGGAGCTCATCAACTTTGCAATGCATACCAAATTGCGAATATCACTTGTCTTTGTTACCTTACAATAGACAAAGTAGAGTTGTGAGCGCTCTGTCTTTAAAGGGAGCGCTCCGATCTCGGTCAATCGGTCAAAGGAAGTAGTTCGGTCTTTTAGTTCCTTTAGGTCCTTTAGCTCCGGAGCAAATTTTGAGATCTGAGGCCTCAGACAAGATGCACTACGCTAACTAACGTTTCTATTCGATTCGTTTTTAAACCAATCGCGTCACTGGAAGATGACGTGATATGAAAAGTCACGTGGTCTACCAGTGACGCGATTGGTTTAAAAACGAATCGAATAGAAACGTTAGTTAGCGTAGTGCATCTTGTCTGAGCAGGACACGCTTTGAAATAGGTATTTGTCTCTTTCACATCGAGCGCCGTGCCGTGCGCTCTTTACTCGTTCGCTCTGTTTCGCTCATACGTTCAACAATTGCTGACCTAAAGGACCGAACGATTAAGATCGTTTACGAAGAACTAGTTTCTTTCGGTCCGTGACGGGAAATCATTCCTTTTAGTTCTTAGTTCCTGACCGACACAAGCCTAAGACAATGGTTCCGTGTGCTTGTTTTACAAATAAGTTGTAATATTAGGGTGCCAAGGGGGAGGTTTTGCTGGAGCCAATCATTGAGTACCAGGCCGAGCTTGGAGCCAGCGAGCAGTCAGATGACAGGCTGAAGGGCATGGCGCTCGCGCTCGCACTCAGGGATGACGCCACTGGCGTTGTGAATGGTAAGCTTGTTAAGGAAACGTGGGGCAAATGCGTCAAACCAACAATATCTCCAAGAAGATATGGTTTGTCGCACTTAGACACTATGATAAGATATAGATATTTATTCAGTAAGTAGGCCGCACGGGCACTTTTACACGTCTAGAATCTACCAGCGCTTCCCAAGAGGAGACCACTGCTGAGAAGAAACGCCGCAAGAAACTCAGCAGTCAGTAATTTTTTAAAAATATTACAATGTTACTGTATAGCATTATATAAAGCAATAAATATTAAATTACTTTATTATACTTATAAAAATAACATGCATAGTTCAGCAGGAAAACATGCCAAAAATCTTACGAGCGAGACAGAGGGAGAAAAAAAAACACCTATTTATGTTTATATAAGACGGTATAAGATGACCACATAAAAGTTTCGATATGTTTTCCTACATCAACGGTGTCCCCTAGACAAGATAACGCTTTTGCATTTGAATAAATTATTATTGACTAAGTTTCGGGCTTAGGCCATGCATTTTTGTCTGTTAGATAATCCTCGACCCTATAATACGCTTTAGACTTACACTTGACACCCCAAATGACCTTTTTTTACATATTCTTTTTCATTACTGCTAAATAAAAGCTGTTTATTCAGTAAATAGGCCGCATGGATACTACACATCAAAAATCTGTTACCTATTCCTTTGATTGATAAAATATTAATCTTTTTTAACTCGTTACTTTTGGTCTATCAACGTTACGCATAATTACCTTTTTTGTCTAGCACCATTTCTAACTGTTTAATAATCTCTCTCTCTCTCTCTCTCTCTCAACCCAACGGGAAGTAAAGGTGTGACTCAAGGTTCTATTTTGGGCCCTCTGTTATTTATAGTAATGATTAATGACCTTGAAACAGCTGTTAGTCATTCAAGATATCTTCTTTATGTTGACGACCTTGCACGTTCAACGCGGCATCCGTTAAGTAAACTTTCTGGGAGTACGACATGATCATACCTTATCATAAGCAAAATAATTCCCATGGTGCGACGTTTGCTTGATTTTCCCACATCATTTGCTAGATTTGAAGCTGTTATTAGCCATGCTAACATTTCATTATTTTTTTGTAAATTTCACCGCTACCACGGTAAGGCTGCAGCTCCACTGAGACGGAGATGAGCGGAGCGGAGCTGTGCCAATATTAACCAATAGAAGGCGCATGCGGTCACGTCAAGCGCGCCTTGCGCACGTTAGTTTAGATTCTATTGGTTAATATTGGCACAGCTCCGCTCCACTCCGCTCATCTCCGCCTCAGTGGAGCCGCAGCCTAACAGCCTCTAGTTTTAGAGATATACAGGGTGAAGTCGAAGACGTGATTAAAAGTGATATGACTTAATTAAGCATTCAAGTGGGATCCCTGTAATATAGATATGTACAGATGTAGTGAAATATCCTTTCACATCGTATTTTCTCGGAAATGTTCGTATTTGTCATGCTACTTCAGTCTGACTCAGTACCCATCAAGACAACGTGGGGGAACGTCGCATCGCGAGAGTGATAATCGATGTAGAGTGGGTAATACCAGATAATTTTTTTGTTAATTAAGATTACGTTTGTTTTGAGTTCTTTTTAATAGTCATGCCGAAAGCATTAAGGCCTGGGAAACGTTTAGATCGACAAGCCTGTGAAATTATTTTCAACATTTATTTATATTTCTTCTTGTTTACCTACACCTAATTTTTATATATTTGATCATGGTGGTTTTAACATCTCGGTGTGATATACTTCAAACTCGTGATTAGACATTTGACACTGGTAACTAAAGTACTCTATTTATTTAATACAAACATGTCACTTAATAATTCAATAATTCATAGACACGTCGGCATCATTCGGAAGTAGACGTGAGTTCCGAGTTCTCACGATGTGAAAGCATTATTGACTAGATCTGTAACAGCCGTTCGCGGTCGAAAGGATGTCGACGCACACGATCGTCACCGTACGGTTGCTGCGAACGTATCCGCACCTAGTCAAATAGTATCGTTCCTACCACGAGTACCACGTGCTTGAGTGCACTTCCGAGAATGAGTGGGCTCGCCCGGTCACGGCCGAATGGTTCCGATCGCTCACGGCGACATGCGTACGGGGCCGATCGTAAGCGAATGGAGCCGTACGCGTGTCGCAGCATACCTTCTTTCGGTGACGTTCACATATCTGTAGACTTAAAAACAGTATATACAGTGGTGGTCACATAATTAGGGACACTTGTATTTTTTTCATACAATTGCCTACAAATATGACTTTTAAATTTTGACCACCATTCAAAAAGTTCTTGACAAATTTTATTGCTAAATACAATTTACTTTATTCAAAAAATAATATCCGGCTTAGACTCGCCACTAAATGTGTGGTATCTTGATCATTATAGGTGGAAGTCCACAAGTGGTCCTTAGCGATTTGAGGAAGTTAACTTTGGCTTTACAAGATGTTGGGTTAGAGATTAATCCAAGTAAATGTGAGATTTTTTCCTGTGGGTCATCATCTTTGGACTCTTTAAGGGATTTCGAATCCATATTGCCGGGAATCGTGCGGCGGGATAAGGATTCGCTGAGCTTATTAGGTGCTCCAATTTTTCCTGAGGGTATCAGCACTGCCTTGCAAATAAAAAATCAGGCCCTTATTTCTACTCGGGATCATTTCTCGCATTTGTCAGCCCATGTGTCCCTGACGTTACTTCGCAATTGTTTCACAATACCTCGATTTATGTACATCCTGCGAACATCACCAACTTGGTTGTTTGAACAAGATGTCGCGTTAATAGATGATACACTCAAGCAAATTATGGAGATAGTACTTAACGTGAGTTTAAACGACACGCAGTGGTGTCAGGCTTCTCTCCCCGTTCGTCACGGTGGGATTGGGCTACGTCGCGCTCAGGATGTGGGTCTTGTTTCTTTTCTGTCTTCTACTCATGGCTCCTCTGATCTAGTCACTCGTATTTTAAATGCTCATGGTGTCGAGATTCGGGTGCCGTTTGAGGCTGAGGCTTTGGCAAGATGGTCCATCCTTTGTCCTAGTGACGAACGACCAGACAAGCCTAATGTTCAGAGGTTGTGGGATGACATACTCTGCAAGCAGAGGTATCAGTGTTTGTTGAGTGGCGCTTTGGGAACTGACGTGGCCCGTCTTAAGGCTGTAGCAAGGCCGGAATCAGGAGCGTGGTTGCATGCTTTCGTCATCTCCGCAATTGGGAACATTGCTGGACAATGACTCCCTGAGAATTGCTGTAGCGTTACGGGTGGGTGGCAAGGTTTATGAGGTTGAGGAGAATGGTCATCACGGGCTAAGCTGCCAAAAATGTGCGGGGCGGTTCCCAAGGCACCACTCTATTAATGACATCGTTCGGCGGGCCATAGTTTCTGCTAACGTTCCCTGTATTTTAGAACCACCAGGTCTGTCTCGAACAGATGGAAAGAGACCGGACGGTCTGACGTTGGTTCCATGGCAGAGAGGGCGCTGTCTTTTATGGGATGCGACTTGCGTGAGTACTTTCGCCGCTTCTCATTTGAAGAATACTTGTAGGGCGGCTGGGTCCGCGGCGGAGACTGCTGCGAAGATGAAGCACTCTAAATACTCTGCCTTGGAGCCAATGTACGATTTTGTCCCTGTCGCGGTGGAGACATCGGGACCTTGGGGTTTGGAAGCCAAGGGGCTTTTTAAGGAGTTAGGCCGTCGTCTGCGTGACAGAGGGGGGGATCCTCGTTCTGGGTCGTGGCTGGTTCAGCAGGTTTCCATTGCAATCCAGCGGGGCAATGCGGCCGGTGTAATGGGAACGTTTGAGCCAGCCACGGTGCAGGGTTGGTGGTAATTAGGATAAGTCTGTGTTTTAAAATTTGTTTTGTTAGTGTTAAGGAGATTTGACGAAGCGGTTGCCGATGATCATTCCTATGTAAAACGTTTTGACGAAGCCTGTTGCTGATAATATGTTAATGTATTATTTTCTTATGACAATATGTTAATGTATTATTATATTATTTTCTTTGACACATTTTCCTGCTCAACTACGCATGATATATATATTTTAATGTTAAATTCATTGTTTTATATAATGCTAGGTTAAGTTCTATAATTGTATAAGTAATTTAAAAAAAAAACGACTGACTGTTGAGTTTCTTGCGGCGTTTCTTCTAAGCAGTGGTCTCTTGCGAAGCGCTGGTAGATTTTTGATGTGTAAAAGTGCCCGTGCGGCCTACTTACTGAATAAACATCTTTTATCTTTTTTTTATCTTTTTATCTTTTATATATACTTCAATTAACATAATGTCAAGAAAATATTCTGTGAAAGAATACGAATCCCGGAATCCCGGGTCTTAATATTATTATTTATTTATAATGTTTGAGGTTATTCACCCGAAATTCCGCTACCTATTCCGATCACTGATAATCACGCAGACGCAAAACTTTAGCATACTATTATTAGTGGGGAAATTGTTAGCTTTATATTTGGTGTAAAAACACTATCTGTGTTAGTCTATAGAATTGTTAAATAATTATTTGATTAGTATATGCTGTGGTATATGTAAGAGAATAAAACTATCATCTAAGGGGTTGGGAGATTTTATGGTGAAACTGTTTGTGAGAAATATTCATTTTCGATACCTTAGTTACACTTGTACTAATTACATTTGAAAAGTTATTGTAATTAGCATGTTTGTGCACAAACAATAAGTTCGAAAGTTTACTGGCAAAAAAAATCATTTATTACGATTCTGCCCTACTAAGCATAATGGCGATATCTCAGACAAAACATCTGTCGAAATTGCAACCTAGTTTCAAACATAAGAGAGTTGAATCTGCTTTGGCTATTTTATTTAGTTATTGCATTTTTGCTTAGGAGGGCAGGATTGTGCGCTAAGGTATCGTTTTAATGAGACACTGTAAACATATTCTAATTTTACATATTGGATTTGAGTACGTTAAAAAACGTACGTTGAAAAACAAAATTGAATAAATCAAGGCATAAACCGCTTATATTGATATCGTTAACGGTATCAGAATACCACCTATAGCTTAACCGAAGCGTGAAAACAATTCTATAATGAGCGTTGCCATGGTAATAACAGTTCTATAATAATTATTATTAAATTCCTGGCTGTCGGTGTTGAATTAGACTCCGGTATGAGAGGTGGTGCCGAATGTGTTTTAAGACTAAGTGCCATAACTTATCTTTACAGTAAGAATAGACGTGCAGTCTGGAGACGTGATCACCATAGAAGAGTTATCCGAAGATCAGCTGCGAGAATTGAAATCGCCCGAAAGGCTGGCCGCCGGCGGGACCGCCATACACTCCACACTTAATCGCTTGCAAGTGTATGAACCCGGACATTACCTTCTCATACACGATGTAAGTAAACGTATGGGAACTGTACATACCTACATACTTCAGTCGAGTTCATAAATATGTGTACACTTTAGTTCAATTGTTTATTACTTTTAAATAAAAAAAAACAAGTTGAATAATACACTTTAGTACCTACCTTGTCACTTTAATCGCTGTGACAATTCATAAATGGCAGTATAAACATGACATTAAATAGACAAGGTACTAAAGGCTACACATATTTATGAACTCGACTATAAATAAACTAAGCCTTACCTGGCGTCGCTAGGTAACGCCTTAAAGAGACATCATTTCAACGGGAGCCTGCCGATTAGCCAAAATATTTTTGGTCAAATGTATCATTTCCCAAATTTTCATTTCCCAAAAAGCATTTTGTATTTTTGCAGTCAAGCGATGGTGACTACGCTCTTCTGTACACTGAGGGGTGCTGCTACGACCAGCCGTGCGAAAGGGCCCCCTCGCATGAACCAGACTGCTCGCGTAACGCCGCGGGCTCCTCGAGCGATCTGAGTTCCACTAGCGAAGAGCAATGCCCAAGCCACAAGAGCTTCTCAGGCGACGCGGACTGCTCTCGCGACGAGGATTTGTCAAGCGAAGCGGACTCCTCGTACGAAGCGGGCTACTCGCGAGTCGTGGGCTTTTCCCATGACGTGGGCAGTACGCGCGACGTGGACGCGGATTACTCGCTTGACGCGGATGAGGATTGGTCGCGTGAGGCGAACGCGGATTGCTCGCGCGACGCGGACGCGGAATGGACGCCCGAAGCGAACGCGGATTACTCGCGCGACGCGAACGCGGATAGCTCCCGCAACGCGGACGCGATTTGCTCGCTCGACACGGACGCAGCTTGCTCACTCGAGGCGGACGCGGCTTGCGCGCTCGTCGCGGACGCAGATTGGTCGCGCGAAGCGAATGCGAGTTGCTCGCGCGACGCGGATGCGGATTGCTTTCGCGACGCGGATGCGGATTGCTTTCGTGACGCGAACCAGGATTGCTTTCACGACCTGAACGTGGATTGCTTTCGCGACCCGAACGCGGATTGCTCGCGCGACGCGACATGGAAGCCCAACGAAGAAGATAAACGATACGCGGCCTGGTGGCACCGCGTGGGCTACTCCCGCAACGTGGGCTTCTCTAGCGACTTGGGCTTTTCGCACAACGCGGGCTGGTCTAGCAACTTGTGCTCTATGCGCAACGTGGACTTGTCGCGTAACGCCAGCTTGATCGACGCGGCTTACTCGCGCAACGCGGCTTCCTCGCGCGACGCGGTTTCTACGCGCTACTCGGCTTCCTCGCACGATGCGGCTTCTACGCGTGACGCGCCTTCCTCGAGCAACGCGGCTTCTACGCGCGTCGTGGTTTCTACGCGCGACGCTGCTTCCTCACGCAAAGCGGCTTCTACGAGCAATGCGACTTCTACGCGCGACGCTGCTTCCTCGCGCGACGCGGCTTCCTCGCGCGACGCGGCTTCTACACGCGACGCGGCTTCCTCGCGCGACGCGGACTCCTCGAGCGATGACGGCGACCAACACGATGCGGGCGCCTCACGCTACGCGGGCGGCCCCCGCAACCCGGGCTCCTCGCCCACCCTCCCGACGCCCGTGCTGGGGCCCACCCTACTGCCCTATCACAAGTACGAATTAATTACTGAGGTAGGGACTTCCTGCCTTTACTTTTAAACATTACAGGAGCACGCACACACACACACACACACACACGATTTCTTATTTTTAAACTGTGCCTTCATTCACTCATACAGAGACAAAATAGCAGCGGCCCGAGGCAAGATGCTTAACTATTGATACACTAGTTTTCACTATACGTATCGGTTTTAATATAATATGATATTTGTTCAGGTTTCGCAAGACTTTGCCCTGTACGTTCACCTACGACCCGGAGAACGTCATCGAGGAGTGCAGGCAGCCAGTGTCGACAGTGAAGGCACCGCCAAAGCCAATCCAGGTAATATCTCTATAGCATTACGAACTGCGGATACTAACCCGTCCGACGTCTATCGCGACGTAACTAGCGCCATCTATCGTTAACTAGTGTAACTAATATCTAATTTTTACAACGTGAATCAATATTCTCTACCGATGGGGACCAATCAATCTTCTGTATAGACCTATTGAGGCTCTGTATTTTACTCCGTAAAACCATATCGTTTTTGACATGTTATGGTATTGTTTTTAACTACTATTACTATTACTATCATGAAAATAAGAACTGTAGTAACGTAGGCACTACGATATCATATAAAATATGTATTTTGTATTTAGATATAATTAAATACATATTTATGTACTTATTTAAGGCTCTGAACCCTTAATGTTAGGTTGATAATGCAAAAACATCTCAAGATATACAACCTTGAAAACAAAAATTACTCACTACCTATATAATAGTACATTATTGCCTAGGCATGGAAGTAGGCAATTGCGGGCCGAGTATTGGATTAAACAGACGAGCTTGCGAGTCCGTTTAAAAATACGAAGCCCGCAATTCCTGGTCCTGCCGAGGCAAATATAGTGCTTTTCTCAAAAATCACAAGAAAGAAATTGTGTTGGAGTCAAATCTTCATCGCCTGAACTCATTTTTTGAATAGCATACTAACAGAAACTTCATGTGAAAAAACCATCACTCCTTACCGCCTTTTTGTTTATGACAAGAAGAAACGCAATTCTTGTTTAAAAAAAAAACATAAGCTATTCCAGGCACAAATAAAAAAGTTATGTTTCGAGTAAAATTTGGATGCATAAGACTTGTGCCCTAATTTTATTACGACCCTTTTCACTTTTTAAAAAGTTACTAGATAGATAGTAATGGAATTTGTATGCAACATTGCGGGCTTATGTAGCGAGCACGCAATGTTTTAATTTTTTTAATTTGAGAACTGTCAGTATACTATGTACTTCGCGTCTCAATATGTAGATAGGAATGTCAACATTTCCGGTCATTTTTGAGAAAAAGAATTTTCAGTTAACGATGGTTGCACGTTACCACAGATATAAATACATATAGATAACGCAAATGCATCTACTTCGCGTGTCCGAATCCGGACTTAAACCCCGCCCAAGCGTCGGCGTTGGCCGTCGCTACTGACGTTCCCCGCGCATGTTGTTGCAGGTCGGCCGTGAAAATTAAAGGCCCCCATACATGATCCGTTTTGCCTTCAGGTCTATCTGACCGAATGCAAAATAGCATCGTGTATGTGTAATTTGCCCTGAAGGCAAATCGCATCCGTCCGCCTGAACGATATGCCTGACCGGACAGAACTCCATACATGATCAGTTTTACCTTCAGGTCTAACTGACCGGATGCAAAATAGCATCGGGTATGTGTAATTTAGCCTGAAGGCAAATCGCACCCGTCCGCTTGAACGATTGGCCGTTGGAAAAACTGATCATGTATGGCCACTCTATCCGGTCAGGCGGAACTGACGCAGTTCGGCCTGAAACTATCGGCCTCTACATGTATGGCCACTCGATCCGGTCAGGAGGAACTGACGCAGTTTGGCCTGAACACATCGGTCTTTACATGTATGGCCACTCGATCCGGTCAGGCGGAACTGACGCAGTTCGGCCTGAACCGATCGGCCTGTACATGTATCGGGGGCTTAAGAAAATGCCTCGTTGCGTGATAATAAACTGCAATAACCCAAAAAAGCGACGACTTTAAATCGATTTTGCGCGGAAACGGAAAATTCTCTTCTTTTGTTGTGTCCCAGTTGGTAGCAAAAAGTGACACGGTTGGTTTTCATACAGGAGGTGTTTACGTTATCTATGAGTATTTGTATCTGTGCACGGTACCTATGTAATGTAATGTAGGTACATCTAAATGTGTGATTTGTTTTCAAATAAGGCTTTTTATTTAATAAAAGTTTTTCCTATTAGTTGCCAGAGCCGGAGTGGAGCCCGCCGCGAAAGAAGGTTGGTTTCCATACAAGATTATAACCTAGTTGCTTTCGGACGAAGCCGGGGACTATTGTATAGTTGACGAAAAATAATCTGGGGCCATAGACAAGATGCATTTGGCGTTCGTTATCGTTATCGTTATCAAAAATAGTATTGACGTAAGCTGTCAGACGGTCGCGTCGAGCCCCCCTGTCAATAGCGCTGAGGTTCACTTCGTCCATATTCCCATCTCGTCCACGTTCTCATCTCGGCCACATTCCCACTTCGTCCACATTCCCATTTAGTCCACATTCCCGTCTCGTCCACATTCCCGTCTCGTCCACATTCTTATCTCATCCACATTCCCATCTCTTCCACATTCTTATCTCGTCCACATTCCCATCTCTTCCACATTCTTATCTCGTCCACATTCCCATTTCGTTCACATTCCCAACAACTAGTGAACAACCGAGTAATCGAATTGACATCAAGGTAAAAAATCCATGCGTATTCCCTATTGTTCGGTTATTAAAGACTATTTGTGGCATTATCTATGAAAAGGGACCTTATTGTCGATGGCGCTTACGCCGCACTGCGTCACGCGACGTTGTATTTATATCGGAGCATCTTTAATAATGGCGGAAGCGCCATCGACAATAAGGTCCCTTTTCATAGATATACGTCACATTTACTCTAGTGGACTAAACAGAAGTACACGGGGTTAGCTCCATACGCTTCTTTCAAGTCCAGCTGAGCTGAGGCGACTTAACTCGTAATAAAAAAGGGTATATACATGAACGGAGTATACGAGACTTAAGCCCTTTTTCACTTGATCTTCAGAAGAATTATACCCTTTTTCACTAGGACCCCAGGTTATATTTTGTACCTACTGATTTGACAGCTGTCAAATCGGGCCTCTTAGAAAGGCGCGACTATAAATAACTAGAGTTAGGGGTTTTGGTGGCAAATCGTGGTTCTAGAATCCATGGAGTCGCTATTTCCTATTTATTATAATACATACCAGTTTGATTATGACCTTCAGTATTTTAATATTTCCAAATTCATTTATTTATTAAACGGCTAAACCAATTTAAATGAATTTCGGTATAGAGGATGTCTTTGCTGTGAAAGCGTTACAAACAAGAAAATATTAGTAGGCATGGAATAACCAAACTAAAAATGTATTTAGCTCATTTTGAAATATGACCATACTGAAGGTCAAATTCAAAGTGTCATGTATTATAATAATTAGGAAATAGCGACTCCAAGGAATCTAGAACCACGATATGCCACCAAAATCCTGACCCTACTTATATATATAACCCTCCATTAATTTAATAACGCTGTAAATTTGGAAACTTCTTGTGTACTTACCGAATCAAAAATGTTCCAGCTTATTGTGTGTTTAGGGTCTGCTGACCAGGGGCACGTTTTATAAAGCTACAAATTACCATTTACAGGTTAACAGTTTCCATTTGACACAACCTCGACCAATGACGACCAGCCATTTGAGCAGTATTGCCAGTTTAGACCTTTAAAATTGTAACTTGTAGTTTTAAGGCCTCCATACATGATCCGTTTTGGCTTCAGGTCTAACTGACCGGATGCAAAATAGCATCGTGTATGTGTAATTTGGCCTGAAGGCAAATCGCATCCGTCCGCCTGAACGGTTTTCTTGTATGGTGTCTTGTAAAGTCTTTACATGTATGGGCACTCGATCCGGTCAGGCGGAACTGACGCAGTTCGATCTGTACCGATCGGCCTTTACATGTATGGGGGTCTTTATCAGCTAGAAATCTTTTAAATTTGCCGCCATTTTTTGTGTAACCACTCACTGGCCAAACTCTGTGTAGATTTGAAAACATTGTGTGCTTAGCGAATCAAAAATGTTCCAGCTGTGTGTTTAGTTAGAAATGTTATGCAAAGTGAATGTATATTATTTGCGTGTACCAACTGCGACTTAATATATTCGTGTTTCGCTTTGTTCGTGTTAGAACTGCTATGCAAAATCAATGATATTTTATATTTAGATACGTTATGCTCATACTAAACGCATTCGAAAACCGTCGCCAATTATTGACAGTTGCCATATTTTTACAGACAAAGACGGCAATTCGTAGCTAACGCTATTGTTAGAAAGAGATAAATAGTTGTTTCAAATTGCGTACTCGAATGACGCGGCGTGCCCGCTCATGGCTGCCATATAGCTACCCGTCTTTATCGCACTCATGCGATATCTAATTGTGTATCTCATGTTTCATAGGTGACAGTGACGCCACCGGTACAAATTAAACAAAGTATGGCGATGTAAAACAAAATGTAAAAAATATTTACGGTACTTACGAATGAAATGAGATATCCTTTTTTCCTTTTATATTACAGTATAATTTCGGCAGCCTCGAAAAACGTAAGACGGCATTTTTTATGACTTATATTTGTTGCATTTCGGTAATAAAACTTTACTGTTTTTGACGCGTGCGTGTCAGCGGCCACGGCGCGACTGAACGATAGAGTCTGTCTAATGAAAGCTGAACCTGGGAAAAAGCGGCAAATTCAAAAAATCTTGATATGGTATTACCGATCAATGAAGGAATAAACGATATTGATACTTTTATTATTTTATTTATTTTGGTGGGCACAAAGGAAGAGGAAACGCGTACTATATTTTCATATATATTATTACGAGCGCTATATTTTGATGAAAAGCACTTTAGGTAAAATACGATGACAGTGACTGGAGCACATTTGGTTTTTCGAAATATATTTGACATGAAAATATAGTGATCTGCACGTGTAGCACAAGTTGTATTTTCTCGCTTGTCGCTCTGTGCGTCTCTATCGTAACAGACTAGATAGTAAGGGAGATCCGAGCGACAAACAAGTCACGAGCAACTTGTGCTAGTCGTGCTGTTGATAGATTTCATTGATACGAGAGGTTTTCGTCTGTGTCGCACACAGCATAATAAAACAATGATGATGAGGAATATTATATTCAACCTTTTTAATAAAGTAATTAGAGGTAACATTATTCTCATCACCCTTACACCTCTATCTAACGACAATTATATCTTGGAGAAGAAGCGCCGCAAGAAACTCCAGCAGATCATTTTTTCCAATCATAAAATACAATTATTCTTAAAAGTAACATTACAAGGTAGTAAAGTAATTAATAATTATTTCTAACAACACAAACTTAGTCGTTACAAATGTACACTCAATAACATTGAGTAAATTAAAAATAGTGACTAGGAGAACAACATGACGAGGTCTCTACGTCAGGAACGATAACTAAAATAACTAACTGGAAAACAGGTTCTTGCAAGCGTGAACAGACAGGACCCCACTGACAACACCCGTTCACGAGTATGACGCTGATCTCAGCCATCGCCTCCTCAACCATGTGTTTGAAAAGAATAATTAATGAGGGCTAATAAAACAACGGAATCTTTAGCACTCCTGGTATGAAGCGACCTCATCCAGCCACGGTTTCTAACTTGGATAACTTTGATGTTAAAACTATCCGTAATAAAGTCTATGAGTTTTATGTTGTAAAAAAGCAAATTCCGACTCAGAACACTTCTGGCAAATTTGAAAGAAAATATGGGTTTTACAGGCTCCAGATAGACTCTACGTAAAATACTGATGAGCAATGGTTTTGAATAAAAAATAAAATAAAAAAAACGTTCAGTGCTCATAGAACGATATGACATTGCAGTCTTGCGACAATGATCTTGAGAACCAAAGCCACGAAACGTGCCAAAAATAAGCCAATTATATATCTTGATGAAACCTATCTTCATCAAAATTACAAGCCAAAAAGATCATGGCCGTGGACCGTCGACATCTGGTTTAATAGAAAATATTTCCTCCGCAAAAAGACTTATCATCATTCATGCTGGTTCCGTAAATGGATTTGTGCACATGCAATGTTGACATTTAGCACTAAGTCTACAAAGGCAGATTAACACCATTACATGAATACTACAAATTTTAACAGGTATTTACGAGAGAAATTGATACCAAATTTATTTGAACCCAGTGTGATTGTGTTTGACAATGCAGGTTATCATGCGGTACAAATTAATAAGCCCCTAAGCACAAACACACGCGAAGCTGAAATACAAGCCTGGCTCCGTGCTAAGTCTGTGAATTTTGATGAAAGTTTATACAGAGAAGAACTTTTTGTTTTAGTGAATCAGCACAAAACAAAGCCAATTTATGAGGCAGATAAAATTCCTAAAGCTAGTGGTCATGACATGAAGTGCTCACACTCTCACCTTACCAATGCGATCTAAACCAGATCAAGCTCATTTGGAATACTGTAAAACGAAAAGTGGGTAGCAAAAATATAGGTAAATCGGCGTCAGAATTTGAAAAAATCTAAAGGAATCCTTTGATGTAATGCATGGAAGAAGATGACAGACCATGACCTATGTCGAAAACCAATACAAGGAAAAGGATGGAATTACTAATCAATTGGAAAGCTTCATAATAAGTGTATGTGATGGTGAACCTTCCAGTAGTTCCAGTTCAGATGATACCCTAAGACTCTAGGAACTGTAATTAAAATCAGATTCTAAATACTCTATTTCTAATGATTCATCTGAACTAGTGCTGTCATCATCACGGACACTTATAATGAATGATTCTAGTTCTTTAGTTATTCCATCCCTGGTTTTGTACTGAGCTTCAATATTAAGCACATGATTAGTCATTTTCTTCCAATGCTCCGGTGTTATGCTGTCAAAAGACTCTTTAATAATTTTTTCAATTTCAGCTGCTGATACGCCAACATTTCTACTCGCGACTTTTCTCTTCGCCGAACTCCAGATTAGCTCAATGGGGTTAAGGTCGCAATGGTAGGGCGGAAGTCTTAAAACCTCATGACCGTGCTCCCTTAGAATTTCATCGGCTTCATAGATTGGGTCTGCTTTGTGTTTATGTGCCAAGACAAGAAGTTCTGGTACAGTATAATATTCTTCAAAATCAATTTGTTTAGAACGCAGCCACTCTTTTATTTCGGCTTTGCGGGTGTTGGTATTTGGTACCTTATTAATTTGCACCGTGTGATAGCTAGCATTGTCCATGACAATGACACTTGGTTCACTCAAGTTGGGAATAAGCTTCTCACGTAACCACTTATTGAAATTTGTGGCGTTCATGTCATGGTGATAGTCTGCTTTGATTGATTTTGTGCTAAACGTTAATAAAGCATTAGGCACAAAACCATCTTCTGATCCAGCGTGAACAATAATAAATCGTTTTCCAGCTGAGATATTGCCAACTACACCTTGGGTGGAAGGCCCCTGCCACGACTTTTTTGTTTTGTAGTTCTGGTGAACGTAAGTCTCATCCAGGTATATTATTTTTTTACCTTCAGCACGTTTTGATGCAATAGTCCTTAGGTAGCGGTGTCGCCAAGCTGCTATGTCAAAACGCTCAATAAGTATCGAACGTTGTTCAGTATTTTGTTTAAATTCGTATCCATTTGCCATTAGTATTCGGCGTAAAGTCTCAAGGCATCCGGTAAAACCGATGCTTTCTCTCAACTCTGCCAATAAGCATCTGAGTGTAGGCACTTGTTTTTTTACAATATAAAATTCATTTATTTTATTTCGGATAGCTTGGATGTCAAAGCTATCCAAATTAGCCACCGTGGCCTTGTGAGGTCGTTTTTTTCCGGGAGTACTAAAGACACCGTTGTTTAATTTTCCCTCATTACTTATTCTTTTTAAAGATGAAACACTGATATCTGTAAGAAGAAAGAAAGTGTTAAATAAACAGAACACCATTTAGAAATACATTGTGTGGTTGCGCAGTACAGCCCCATTGTACAGTCCGACAGCCCTAAAAACATTTGGGTTTAGGTGAAATGAAATTGCATCGGTGAGGTTCTAATCGCAACGGTTTAAGAACAAGGAAGACTCATATAACCCGAACATCTTTTATATCTGGCCGATCAAAAATGACATTAAATAAATAGATAAGGTACTAAAGTGTACACATATTTATGAAATCGACTGTACAGTGTACATTTGGTTCATAAACAACAAAATGCTGTTTGCTCCGCACACAGAAAATACATATCAAATAATATGTTTATGATATCTTTTAACTAAACACCTCCTTATTGTTTTATTGAAACTATGAGTGTCAGTTACATTAATCATCTGTCTATTAAATTAATTTAATAAAATTGTGAATGCTAAGAGATTCAACATGATATAGGGACAGACAATAGGTACCTACACCTATTATATAGGGAAAGACAATGATAATTTTAGTAATTACCGGTCATTGAAGATACTTCTTCCAAATATTTCGTCTGAGTCTGGCAGGCTAACTCAGTTTCCTCAACCTCTTTCAGCTGCTTTACGTTTTCCAGCACACTTTTGTCAACGTGCACGTCCAGGTTTTCTGAAACGAATTTAATTTCGTTTAATTTCTTAATCTCATCGTATAATAGACAGAAAAAGGTAAATTAAACTTAGGATTGCACATAGAGAAATAAGAAGTATCAAAATGAACATGCCGTACTAAAGCCGTACTAACCTATAAATTTGGTCACCGTAACTAAACAATTATTTTTTTGCATCAATAATGCTTTTCTTTCTTCTTGTTTTTCTTTGTACTTCTGTATAATAGTATACAGAATCTCCCGGACACCGCCTCTTATCGTCGACGGCATGATTACTCCGTATTTTTATCAATTTAGATCTCGAATTGACAAGTTTCTAACAACAACAAAGTCCAAACGACATATTAAATAGTGTTGCCAGACTCGTCAGCCAAGAAAAATCCAGGTTCAGCTTTCATTAGACAGACTCTAGTAAGGCAATTACCCTCCTTTTCGAGGAACTCTTCTGCGTGCAGATGACGTATCTTAATATAAAATATCATTGTGCGAAATAATCATTGAAATAAAAACAGACTACATTAAGATATTCTATGCGTTTCGTGTTGACTATTACTTTACACAATTCTCATGATGAAAATGGCTCCTTATTTAACAGCTGATCAACGGCTCAACTGACTTTCTTGATAAGCTGAAAACCTTTCCGATTAAACAAGCATTATTAAAAAAAAAGTGTCCAAATGGATACGATGACACACAGACACCCATACGTTAAACTTATCCTGGGTTTCCCGTTATACTGGGTGATTTCATATTGGTAATGCAAAATCAATGGTTTACTCACACTCCCTAAACCAAACCCCACTCCTCTAAGTGTCATGCTGCTAATTTAATTATAAAACAATAGTACTTTACGTGACGGTTGCGTAATTACACCTTGCGGCTCGTTTCATAAACCACACTCATATTGTAATGCCAATTACGCAGAGTCGCGTACAATACTTTATCTACACACATATTATAAGTACTCTAAGATGGGTTCAGAAGCCGAAAAGCAAACGACAAGCATTACCTTACCTGTGGTAGTAGGTGACAGCGATGACAGCTATAACGTAATTTTGAAATTACGTTATCGAATATTGTAAGGTAATGAGATCCAAATTTGGAACATCTTCCAAAATTAACAGCTGTCATCGCTGTCACCCCAGGTAATGCTGGTCATTGCCTACGGGTTTTGAACGTATAATAGAGGACTTATGATATTTGTGTAGATAAACGATTTTTCATCATTTATCCCAGTTTTTTCGGTTTAATATGTGGCCCGTTTCACGAAGCTACAAGTTACAAATTAAAAGCGGGACTCTCTTTCTAGCGAAAGGAGTTAGAAAGAGACTTCCACTTGTAATTTGTAACTTGTACCTTCGTGAAACGGGCCCATGATTACACTATCACTATGTTTGAATTTGATTGATGTCAGTTAAGTTCTAAATGTAGGGTAGCCACACTTTAGGACTTTATTAGTTTTATTACAAAATTAACAATATTTAAAGAAGGTTCATTCAATCAGCTGAGATAAATATTCGTCATTAACTGAGCCATGATCAGGCCAACCTCCAATTACCAATTTGATGTCACCCTGTATCACCCCTCATGTTTGCCAGGGGTCAACTGAGAGAAATGCATATTTTCAATTTCATCCCTAAAAAACAATTAAAAAAAAAATCAAAATCAAAATATTTATTCAGTAAATTGGCCACACACGGGCTCTTTTACACGTCGGTAATATACAGTGAATCTACTAGCGCTTCGGACAAGACCATCATTGCGGAGAAGAAGCGCCGCAAGAAACTCCAGCAGAAGGTCATTTATTGAAATTAAGGGTCGGCGCTAGGGCATCCTCCCGGGAAATCCCGCCTAAAGAACCGGTACTGAAGATTACATCCCGGTTCTCCCGGTTCTTTCCATGAATACCAAACAAATATCGTGGCGCGTATCAGATATACCCAATTCACACCTGAGCGACGACGCCGTCACAAGCGGCAACATCGCATCAACATCCATCATATTTTGCGGCATATTTGCAATAATTGATCTCTAGATTTGTAAAAAAGTAAAACGATTTAAAGTTGGTTAGCAACAGTCGGGTTTTGAAAGCTTGCTTTGCTTGCTGCTTTGGAGCTTGCTGTTTGACCAAAATATATTTGGGCAAATGTATAATTTGCCAAAAAGGATTTAGTAATCTTTCTTTATATCCGAGATATTGAAACCACTTGTTACGTCTATTAGGTTACACTTGTGACTATAGAAATAACTTTTAACAAAAAGCAAGCTTTCAAAACCCGACTGTTGCTAACCAACTTCAAATCGTTATACATCCTAAATGATCATCCAAAATGAAAAATGATGAAAGAAACCTAAAGATGATTTTTAAATCCCTATTCAATGATACCCCACTTGTCATACTTGGTCGACTTCTCTTTTTAATTTGCACAATATTGCGTCTGGTGGCCGCTATATTGAATTTTGATTACTGTCATATCTTCAGTGACACTCACCTGATTAAGACAAATCGATTGACATAATCATCATAAAAATCGGACAACGGGTTTAGTTTTTATAGTGCCACAAAGGAACAATAGCAGATTATACATCGAGGGGATAAAGCACTGTTTTATGTCACTGGCGCGATATTGAATCCTGAGCGAATGAGGGACGCTAGATTTAACTCCCGAGCGTAGCAAAACGGAGTCCTGAGTGCAGCGAGGGATTCAAGCTCGCCCGACACGAAAACAGCTTTATCCCAAAGGAGACTCTACTTTTCTCACCTTTTGTTTTATTTTCTTTGTTTTGCGTATATGGCTTGTAGTGACCAGTTCGATTTTCAAATAAGTTCTGTTTGCTAGGTAGGTACTGAAGTTCATTATAATCCGCTGGTTGGCCGATGGCTATAATCACTTACTTTAGGTGAGATTTGCATGATATATAATTGGGCAAATTCGAGCATGTGGTGTGAAAACATACATATATGTATAGGCAGAAACACATTACCCTCCTCCTACGGCAGTCGAGTAAAACTACCCCTACCCCTGAGCTTCGCTTTATGCCTTAACCTCGTAAGGCTGCGGCTCCACTGAGGCGGAGACGAGCGGAGCGGAGCTGTGCCAATATTAACCAATAGAAGGCGCATGCGGTCATGTCGAGCGCGCCTTGCGCACGTTAGTTTATATTCTATTGGTTAATATTAGCACAGCTCCGCTCCACTCCACTAAGTGTGCAATAGAATGTATATAATCAAGGCAATTTAATTTGAATTGTTCTGCAATGGGAATAAAGTTTATTTTCCTATTGGCCTAAGATCCGAATAGGAGACGATTTGCACCGGGCTGTTTATTCGATGAAAAGTATTTTATATCAAATTTAATACGCTAAATAATATGTGGCGAATAAGTAGGCTGAAAAATTTCAGCCCAGTACCTACATTATATTTTTTTTATTAAAAACGAACTTTAAAAAAAAATGGCAAATGCTTGTTTAATAGACAAATTACATACTAATCGAAAGTATGAAGTCTATAGAATATGTAAACGTTAGGATTGTTGCAAATTATTAGTACCGACTTACCTGTTTATACCTGCCTACCCAATAGTTTGGCGGGAAAAAAATAGTCAACCTAACGTTTGCATATTCTATAGGCTTCATACTTTCGATTGGTAAGTAATTTGTCTATTAAACAAGGTATTGCAATTTTTTAAAACAAAGTTAATTTTTAAAATTTTAATTAATTATGTAAAAAAAAAAAACTGAAAATTTTCAACCTACCTATTCGCCATATATTACTTAGCAATCTTAGCATATTAAAGGGCATTGGGTAAATTTGTTTGAAAAATATTGTCATATTTTTTTTCAGCGGCCACGGATGATTTTTACATAGTTATTTAGAGGACCTCTAAATACACATAGATATATATAATTTATGGCGGTAAATAATATCGGAGCGGAGATTTTAAAGATTTAAGTATTCAGTTTTTAGTACAATAGTACGCCCAAGTATGAATATTTAAATATCTTGGCTCCGATGCACTTTAGAGTATTACACTACATGACAAAATATGTTTATTTTTAATAATTCTATCATAATTTACCTCTTTTATGAATGGCCGCTCACCTTGAAAATATATGAATTTTACAAATGACAACACTTTTACCCAAACCCCTTTGGTATAAAATACTTTTTATCGAATAAACAGCCCGGAAATAGTCTCCTATTCGGATCTCCTATTATAGATATCTTCTTAAACTGAAAATGGCATTATCGAACAAACGTAATTCAATTTTATTGCCATGGTGATTCATAGTCCCATTAAGGCCCAGCCTCACCGCTTTCCACTGCGTTGTATAGTGACATGTCGTAATGAGAATTCATACTATACAACGCAGTGGAAAGCGAAAGCGCACGTGCACGTGCACGTCACGCAAGCGGTGTGGCTGGGCTTTTAGGGTTGTGCGCGCTCGTTCACTGAGCGGATCGCTCCAAACTAGTACAATCGCTCTAATGTACTAATTCGGTCTTTTAGTTCTTTTAGTACACTAGTACACTGAACGAAACTGGTCTGTTCATGCTCCTTTGACCGAATGAATGGCCGGCTTTGCTGTCAGTGTCACTCACCGCTCTGCCTGCTCTGTTCGGTTCTTGCTCCGCGTGTACTAAATGAACTAAGAGCAGAAACTTCACGGAATAGTTCGTTCTAGTACACTGACGGGGATTCATTCTTTTTGGCTCTTAGTACATGTACTACACAACCCTAGTCCCACTCGCAAGCAACTCCCTGTTTGTAGTATTGGTGGGCCTTACGAGCAATGTTGTCGATGTACTTTGCGAAACCAATGCTTTGCCACAATGGTATCAACACCTGTTTAGTTTACCAGTTTTTTTTTGTTGCAGTGGACTAAGAAGAAAGGAGGCAAGAAGAATCTTCGTCCGCATTGAATACCGATAGTTCAAAAACGGAAAATACCACCAGAAGCAGAAATGAAGTAACTTGGCGAGCAGCAACCCTACACATGATTGGGATCGAATCAAATATCATTATTGTAAAACTATATAGATGTTTAGAAGAGTTCATCTAACTCCTGCAAAACCGGTCAATCGATACCGGAACAAACTGTTTTATAAAGCTACAAATTACAACAGGTTACAAGTTTCCATTTGATACCACCTCGACATCATCCAGCCATTTGAGCAGTGATGCCAGTTTAGACCTGTAAAATTGTAACTTGTAGCTTTATAAAACGTGCCCCAGCAGAAATAACAGCTTTGTAAATTACGCATCCTGCAACCTTACGAATTTTTAGGATAGTAATAATCATCTAGATAAAATAGTTTACAGGAGTTAGTTATTCAAAAACATATAAATAACCATAAATGGTAAGAATTAAGAGTTCGTCCCACTCCCGCGCTACGCCGCCGAGCCGTTGTAGAGTTCGCTCGGATGAGCTATGCTGCCTTCTCCGGCTGGATTTCCGTGTGTCGGTCGCTAGCCGTGAGTATCTTATATTTTAAGAGTAGCTCTAATTTTAAGATATTTACTTAAAGTCCTGATTGGTATGAAGTAACTGTGCGGGCAACAATCCTACACATTATTAGGATAGAAGTATTAATATATAGAAAACCGTTAATGTACAATCATATATAACAAAATGAACAGCTTTGTAAATTACGCGTCCTGCAACCCTACGAATTTTTAGGATAGAAATAATCTCGAGGAATAAAGGTTCTATGAGTTAATTATTAAATAAATGGTAAGAATTAAGAGTTCGTCCGACTCCCGAGCCGTCCGCGCTACGCCGCCGAGCCATCGCAGAGTTCGCTCGGATGAGCTACGCGGACTTCCCGGCCGTCAAGCTGGATTTCCGTGTGTCGGTCGCGAGCCGTGAGCGTCTCATATTTTAAGAGTAGCTCTTATTTTGAGATATTAACTTAAATTTTGAGAGATAAATGTTGAGTGACTCACACTTTGAGTTTGAATCATATTTTGAGATAGTGGATCATACGTATCATGAGAGATTGACTCATGTTTTTAGATAGTGTCTCATATTTTAGATAGCAACTCATATTTTGAGAGAATTACTTTTATTATGAGGTAGTGACTCATATTTGAATATAGTCACACATATTCTGAGAGGGTGGCTCATACTTAGAGATTGTGTCTTTTGCGTTGCGCATAAAGAACAATTAACGGCCGAACCCTAGGATTCAAACCGTGGACATATTTGCCAATACAAAATGTTTCAAATTTTAATCCGAAGTAAGCCATCTGTCCGCGCTTTGAATATAGTTTTCGGCCACAGACATAAATAGTAAATACACATACATAACGCAAATGCATCTACTTCGCGTGTCCGAATCCGGACTTAAACCCCGACCAAGCGTCGGGGTTTGCCGTCGCTACTGACGTTCCGCGCGTCGTGAACAATAAGAAAATGTCTCGTTGCGTGATAATAAACTGCAATAGCTCAAAAAAGCGACAACTTTGAATCGATTTTGCGCGGAAAACGGAAAATCCTCTTCTCTTGGTGTGTCGCAGTTGGTAGCAAAAAGTGACACGGTTGGTTTTCATACAGATTGAGGTGTTTACGTTATCTATGTGTATTTATATCTGTGGGTTTAAAACGTCAACTGATCAAATGGCAGCTGACCCGTTGCTTCTCAGACTCTTGGAGATTGAGAAGTGCAGTGCGCTCACTTTGATCGCACGAGTGAGACTGAGATAGAGTGAGATTGAGTTAAGTGTTAGTATAGCTCGTAAGTAAAACGCTTTATTATTGTCAGTTTTTTGTAATAATCAAATCTATTTTTAATTTAATTCATAATTCAGAAGTTAAAAAAATCTATATATTTAATTTAAAAAAAATGAGCTTATTACGTGTACATAAGAGAAGACTATGTGATTTAATTTTAGTAGGTACATATTCTACTGCGACGCAGGGTGCCATGATTTTTTATAGGTTAAGAACACAAGTGTACAATCTATACAAAGAAATAAATTGAAGTTGATTGATTTGACGAAATATAGTTAAGTACATGGTCTTATCGACATAGCCCATCGAATTAGCAGCTTGAAGTGGCAGTGGGCCGGTCATTTGTGCCGCAGAACCGATAATCGCTGGAGTTATCGTATTCTTGAGTGGAGACCGCGAATCGGCAAACGTAGTGTAGGACGCCCTCAGACTAGGTGGAGCGACGAGCTTCGCAAGGTGGCTGGCAAGAGCTGGATGAGAGTGCCCACGATTCGTGCTCGTTGGCGTGCAATGGGAGAGGCCTATGTCCAGCAGTGGACTAATATAGGTTGATGATGATGATGATGATGATGATGATGATGATGATGATGATGATATATTATATAGTTATTGCACTTGTATTCAGCATCGAAGCTGACGTACAAATAAATAATCGTAGGTTTCTAATAAAAAGTGAAATTGTTGTCAAACTATATAAATTTTACTTAGTATTCAAATCCCTAAGTATTTCTTTACACTGTTACATTCCACTAATAGGCACTTTGTCAAATTACCTGCGCCCCTATTCTAGGCGGTAAAATCCAAGCTTTGACTGTCTAAAGGCCTCCATACATTATCCGTTCTGCCTTCAGGTCTAACTGACCGGATGCAAAATAGCACCGTGTATGTGTAATTTGGCCTGAAGGCAAATCGCATCCGTCCGCCTGAACGATTTGCCTGACCGGACAGAACTCCATACATGACCGGTTTTGCGTTTAGTTCTAACTGTCCGGATGCAAAAAAGCATCGTGTATGTGTAATTTGACCTGAAGGCAAATCGCATCCGTCCGCCTGAACGATTTGCCTGTCCGGACAGAACTCCATACATTATCTGTTTTGCGTTTAGTTCTAACTGACCGGATGCAAAAAAGCATCGTGTATGTGTAATTTGGCCTGTAGGCAAATCGCATCCGTCCGCCTGAACGATTTGCCTGACCGGACAGAACTCCATACATGATCTGTTTTGCGTTTAGTTCTAACTGACCGGATGCAAAAAAGCATCGTGTATGTGTAATTTGGCCTGTATGCAAATCGCATCCGTCCGCCTGAACGATTTGCCTGACCGGACAGAACTCCATACGTGATCTGTTTTGCGTTTAGTTCTAACTGACCGGATGCAAAAAAGCATCGTGTATGTGTAATTTGGCCTGTAGGCAAATCGCATCCGTCCGCCTGAACGATTGGCCGTTGGAGCAACTGATCATGTAGAGGCGCCTCTCCGGAACTGACGCAGTTCGGCCTGAACCGATCGGCCTCTACATGTATGGTCACTCGATCCGCTCAGACGGAACTGACGCAGTTTGGCCTGAACACATATCGGTCTTTACATGTATGGCCACTCGATCCGGTCAGGCGGAACTGACGCAGTTCAGCCTGAACCGATCGGCCTGTACATGTATGGGGGCTTTAACTCGGCCGCCATTACTGTCAAGTAAATAAGAGCTATCAAAACGTTGACAATACGATAACAGCTCAAAAACGATATTGTTTTTATCGTGTTGAATAGAGGCCCTGACATCTGTGTAAAGGGTTTTTTAATAGAAAAATAAGCTCGTATTTAATATTATTTTCCCTTCTCATGCTTTTAAAATGTTAGTTTAGTCTCTGCACATCGGGACTAAAGCTCCTTATTAATCTCTAGGGATTAAAGTGTTTTTTTTTTTACTTTGGAAACCCCTAAACAGCCAATCACGGTGTTTGTGAATGGAGGATTCTCGCCATTTTCAGTGATTGTGTATGGACCATTTTTACGCCGTGAAAATAACCTCAAACTGACAACTATGCAAAATTATAAAAAAACGATTTAATTTCGTGAAAACACGATTAATGATTACGAATATGTATCTATTTAAATATATTAAGGATACATTTATTTTATTAGGCATGGTCCAAATTAGATTTCAAGTTTGTATCTGTTGGCTAAATATGCAAGCATTTTAACCATCACTTTACAAAAAACTAACATCCGCGAAACAAATTTGACAGAAACTTTGTTACATATTTGTTAAATATTGTTATCTTGTATAGAGCATCGTTTTTTTGTGGTTAAAGGTGTTTAACGCGAGACTAAACAACCATAATGACACTCGAACAACAATAATGACAACCATAATGAAGCTCGCCCGCTCGCTCGCGTGGCTCAATATCTCTTGTCATTATGGCTTGTTTTAGTCCCTCTTTGAAAAATCTACTATTATTTAAATTACTTATCTGTCAGTATCGACGCCGTAAATATAAATCAATCGATAGTCTTATACATAAATATCAGCATGAACGCAAGCGTACAAGTAAATCGTATTAGGTTATACTTAAATGTTTACTAATAATAAAGTGAAATGGGTGTCTAATACAAACTCCTTTACAATTAACATTCTCTCCCATTATCCAGTGTCAAATCCCCTGTCCTCTGTGTAAAGGTTTTTTAAATTTTAGCCCTCTTCTTGACAAAAAATATAAACGAAAAAAATAAAAAGTCTAAGGTCTGTTCATCCTTATGCCGGCACCGCACTTCGCTATTCGCTATTCGTTATTCGGCTTATGCGCCTACATTCGACGAAGTGTGGAGGGTTTATTCGTCTATGTTTTCTTTATTCGCACGCATAACGCATAAGCGCGATAGCAAATATTTAAACTAATACGGCGCAGCCGCATAACGAATAGCGAATAGCGAAGTGTGGTGCCGGCATTACTTGTCTTATACAGTAAACAACCTTTTTTGGATAAAACATTATCGTAAATGAAGTAAACTGAGTTAACATTTTGGACATCACTTGGCCAATGTATTGTCTATGATTGCCCTTTGTAAACATAACTTGGATTGGATGTATTATTTACATAAGAATTGGTTTCGGCCTTGAGAAAAAAATACACATTTAAGACAAAAATAATTAAAAAAAGACTTGGCCTCGGCCTTAAAATACAAAACACTTCCAGAAGAAAAAAATACAAAAGACTTGGCTGCATGGGCTAAGATCCCTTCGCCTTCCCCGTGTGGGGTAAATTAAACTAAAAAAAAAAAAATGTCTATGATTGCTTTATTTTGTTTAAAATAGATGTTTTATCCAAAAAAAGGTTCATTTTGAGGCTAGAAAGTTGTTTAAGAACTATATAAGACAAGTAAGGATGAACAGACCTTATGTTAAGGTAAGTGTCTGTCATAAACAGATATAAATATAAACCAGCTCTGCTGCTCACCAAACAATAATGGTCTTACGTATATAATTATTACAGTTGTATTCAACACGAAAGCAAGCGAGCAAATAAATAATCATATTACTTATTCAATAATAATAAATAGCGAAATGGTTGTCAAATACTTCATAAACGATATAGATTTTAGTCAATATCTGTCTGTATCATCGTCGTAAATGTAACCCAATTGATAATGTTATACATAAATGTTTAATTATAATCATTACATAAAAGTGAAAAATGAAAATAGTTAATAGCAAACACTTCCTTTATTGGACTAAGCTCCTACAGACATTGTCGGCCAAATAATTTATTTAACTTTGCAAACTTACTAAACATACTTTGTATCTTGTTAACCTACTTATAAGCAATGATATTTTATATTAAGATACGTCATCTGCGCGCAAAAGCGTTCCTCGAAAAGGAAGGTAATTGCCTTACTATCGTTCAGTCGCGCCGTGGCCGCTGACACGCACGCGTCAAAAACAGTAAAGTTTTATTACCGAAATGCAACAAATATACCTAAGTCATAAAAAATGCCGTCTTGTGTTTTTATAGGCTGCCGAAATTATACTGTAACTATAAAAGGAAGAAAGGATGTCTCGTTTCATTCGTAACTACCGTCAATATTTTTTACATTTTTTGTTTACATCGCTATATTTTGTGGCGGCCATCACGCGGCCATAAGCGGGCACGCCACGTCATTCGATTACGCAATTTGAAACAACTATTTATCTCTTTCTAACAATTCGCGCGTTCGCTACGGATTGCCGTCTTTGTCTCTAGAAATCTGGCAACGTAGCCACTGTCAGTAATTGGCGATGGATTTTATGTTTTAGTATGAGCATAACGTATCTAAATATAAAATATCATTGCATATAAGTCAATACCTGCCTTGGCCAAATGTGTTGAACACCCTCGTTTTCCTTTGTAACTTATAATTTATAAATAAAGTACTAACATACATACACATCTCTACATGGAACGCCAGGTGCACCGGTCTAAATATACAACTTTCGCTCCCTCTACATTCATCAATCTCTTCATGCACGTACGTCGGTTTCGGGTGCTTTTGATTTGGCCCTTATTCAGTACATCGCTAATCTGATCACCGTACGTCCGTCTAGGACGTCCCCTACCGACATCTCCGCTCACTCTCGCTCGCCATATCTCTTTCGTAACTCTTCTTTCATGCATCCTTTCTAAATGACCAAACCATCTTAGCATACCCTTTTCGATCTTAGTCACTACATCTTCTTTCAAACCACATCGTTCTCGGATCTCGTTTTTTTTTAACTCTATCTATCATCCTAACTCCACACATACTTCTCAGAGCTCTCATTTCAACTGCATTAATCCTGCTTTCGTTCTTCTTATGCCATACCTAAGATTCACTACCTACCATACATCAATGTCAGTGTCAATATTCCCTGAACAATAGCAAGGCGAGCTTTGCTCGATATGACCTCGTTAGCCAAGATTGAGTGTAACGCCCCATTGATCATATTTCCCGCTTTATCTCCTCATTCAATATCCCCGTCACATTTCCCATCCCTCGTAAACATAGAACCTAAATACACAAACTCAATAAAGTAATAACTTTCAATTTAAAAACATACATTGGTGTAATATATAGAAAAGCGTTTCAACATGTGCAAATCATAGTAGATATCGTTTCAAAGTATGAGCGTATCTGCGTGAGAAAGCTGAAGCTAGAACAAGTAGGGTTTTACAATAAAATGAGTAATTGTATTTTTTGACGTGATAACGTCTTATAAATCGATGAACGCCGGCTGCACGCACGAAAAAGTGTCACGTTCGGCTTGAGTGTTTTCTTATGACGTTATCACGTAAAATTATCATCCGTAAACCTACTTTACAGACAACCAGAGAGTTTTTTCACGGAATTTGGCTTAACGTCAATAAATATGGCTAATCTTTCCGATAGATATACAACTTTCTACAATAAAGGATACAAATTCACCTTTTAAAGTTTGACTTTTATATGAAAAACGCTGTTTCTCAACACCTTTAGCCAAGGCTGTATACGTCAACCATTTTTATTTAAAATGATGCATAATTTACTCTTGTATTATTTTGCGTAGCGTAGGTAGGCCTCCTCCAAGGTTTCCGTTACCTGATGGATGCTCGTGCAGGGCCGGTCCTTGTGCAAACCTTGGGGGAGGCCTATGTCCAGCACTGGACGTGAGTTCAGACACACTTTTCTGATGTATTTACGCATGTTTTTTTAATTTGTCTTACCTATTCCTACTTATGGTTCGGAGTCGTGGTCTTTTACCAGAAGATTCTACACACAGTGACAGTCCATGGCTCGTTGGGTCCCATCATAGTCCGCTTGCTATGCGGGGAATCTCTTGTAAATCGCTTCCAAAGGAGACTTGACGTGTAACGATAGTCGATGTTGGATAACGAATAACGAAGGAACCGTAATAGTAGGAGATCCGAATAGGAGACGATTTGCACCGGGCTGTTTATTCGATAAAAAGTATTTTATACCAAAGGGCATTGGGTAAATTTGTTTGAAGAATATTGTCTTTTTTTTTCAGCGGCCACGGATGATTTTTACATAGTTATTTAGAGGACCTCTAAATACACATAGATATATATAATTTATGGCGGTAAATAATATCGGAGCGGAGATTTTAAAGTTTTAAGTATTCAGTTTTTAGTACAAAAGTACGCCCAAGTATGAATATTTAAATATCTCGGCTCGGATGCACTTTAGAGTATTACATTACATAACAAAATATGTTTATTTTAAATAATTCTATCATAATTTACCACTTTCATGAATGGCCGCTCACCTTGAAAATATATGAATTTTACAAATGACAACACTTTTACCCAAACCCCTTTAATATGCTAAGTACAAATTTCACCAAACGATGTTAAATTTAATCTATGTTAATCGACTGTTAGTTCATACATTTTGACAGCTGTTGACGCTCTAATCGTCTGTTAAGTGGTTAACATCTTATGGTGACATTGGTACTAAGGGCCTGTTGTTTGATCAGTAGTTAAAGCAACTAATTGTTAAAATTCGAAAAAGGAACGGAAAATTTTACTCATTTCCTTGAGATTTTAACCATTAGTAACGATTTTTGACCATTAGTTAGTTTAACTACCGATCAAACAACAGGCCATTAGTAATATATGGCGAATAGGTAGGCTGATAAATTTCAGTCCAGTATATATAATTAATAAAAAAAAACTTTGTTTTAAGAAATTGCAATAGCTTGCTTAATAGACAACTTACATACCAATCGAAAGTATGAAGCCTATAGAATATGCAAATGTTAGGTTGACTATTTTTTTCCCGTCAAACTATTGGGTAGGACGGTATAAACAGGTAAGTCGGTACTAATAATTTGCACCAAACCTAACGTTCATACTTTCGATTAGTATGTAATTTGTCTATTAAACAAGCATTTGCAATTTTTTTTAAAAGTTCATTTTAAATAAAATAAAAAATGATATAAGTACTGGACTGAAATTTTTCAGCCTACCTATTCGCTACATATTATTTAGCGTATTAAATTTGATATAAAATACTTTTCATCGAATAAACAGCCCGGTGCAAATCGTCTCCTATTCGGCTCTTAGATCATAAGTGGAGATAGGTAAGACACTTGGTGAAGAGAAAAGATGGAGGATGGACGAAGTTGGTTGTTGACTGGTGGAATTGAAAGGAAGAGGCCTAAAATGTATACAAGCTGTGGATAGATGGATATTAATTATACTTTTTATACTATATTATATCTTTTTATATTAAAATACTAGATTAAGATCAATGTAATCCAAACTGTATGTGTAACCTGGTGTCTAATAAAAAACAAGCTTTAAAAACCAAACTGAATTTTTTAACTGTAAAAGTAAAGAAAAATGAACCCCCCCCCCCCCCCCCTCGCTAAAGCCGATATAATTTTTTATCTGAAGCGCGGCGGCGTGTTACTTTGAATACCGCCCTTGCTACCCCCCACAGGGCCCTGCCAAGATGCATTGCGCTAACTAACGTTTCTATTCGATTCGTTTTTAAACCAATCGCGTCACTAGTAGATGACGTGATACGAAAAGTCCCGTGATCTACCAGTGACGCGATTGGTTTAAAAACGAAACGAATAGAATAGAATAGAAAAGTTAGTAAGCGCAATGCATCTTGGCAGGGCCCTCAGGGGGTGGCTGCATGATGATTACCGGGCTGTGCCAAGTGAATATATCCGGACTTACTACTGGTACTCTTATGGACTCAGACAACAGCACTTAAGACAAATACTTGCCAATTTGCCACTCTGGACAATCTTCTAACATTATATGTTAAAAAGACCCAGTATGTGTGATTTTCCAAATACTACTTCTGCAACCGATTCGAGTCCTCTAAAGCTGGGCATTCACGACCGCTCCAACAAGCCGAATAGAGCAGCGCCGCGCCAAATTCGATCCATGAATGTCAAAACTGTTGCGTTTAAAAGTACTTGGCGCGGTCCGTTGGATTTCCTACTGGACGGAAAATAAATTCAATGTCATTTTCAATTTCAATAATCGAAAGAAAAGTAGAGTGTTTAACTCGGGTGAGTCACCATTTAGGTAGGTAAGTACAAAAGATGAAGGCAGGTAAAGTCTATTCCTATTCGTTCCGTCATTCTTATAAACAAATTAATTTACCATTATAACTCCATATTCGCGTACTTTTGAAGGTTGAGCGTAGTGATATTATTTATTTATGTACTTTATCATTGTCTTCGTGTCCATTTTAAGGTAGTAATCTCTATTTAATATTGTATTTTTTGATGAAAAGCACATTCGCTGAATACACCGTTACACTGACAGAGTCTTGTCATAAAGATATATTTTTTTCGAACTATTTCTGACATTGAAAATGTAGTGAGGTTTGATAGATTTGATTGATAAGGGAGGTTTTCGTCTCTATCACACCCAGCGCAATAATACGATGAAGATGATGAATATATATTCAACCTTTTTAATAAACTAATTAGAGGTATTATTATTCTCCTTACTAATCCTCTATCTAAAGACAATTACAGTCAGGAATACTTGTTATTGTCATTGGCAGTCTGAATAGGAACAGACTGAAAGTGGGCGGCAACAAACGATAATCTTAGGCCTCATTCACAGGTAAATGATAAACAATAACTCGCAGGAAGGGAAACAAACGCGTCCGCATCGTAAAGATGTAAGAGCCGACTGACCTGCTCCATTGTGAGTGCGGCTTTAGCGGAGTCTCATTAGCCAATCACGTGCAACTGCACTTTTGCAGTACTAGGTCGGTAAAGTAAATGGAGTATAGTAGCCAATGTCTAACCTATGTAGGCACATCTTGCGGCGCTTCTTCTCCGCAATGATGGTCTTGTCCGAAGCGCTGGTAGAAGAGCCCTCATGTGGCCTATTTGTTGAATAAATATTTTGAATTTTGAATTTGAATTTGACAGCTCAAGCAACGCATGCGACGGTGTAGTTGTCGCGAATGATCGCGATACGCATGAAATATGCTGGTGAGTGAACCCCTTTAGTTCGGTAGTAACTTTTAGACGAAACCATTATGACTGGCAACTCTGGGTGAAGGTGTCATCTACCTTTGGAGGCAAGAGTAGATGGAAAAAAAATGGACGACGGTTGAGGTTTGGATTGTTGTTTTGTGACAAGTTTGTGAGGTGAGATATTATTGTTCTGTGCACTGGTAAGTGCTTGTAAACTGTAATATTGACGACGTAAAGAGATGGTAAAAGATTGATATTGTTTTGGAGGCCAGGGTTGATCTATAGGGGAGTGTGGAGGATCAACAGGGGGCCTTTGGGTCCCGCCCTTGGGCTCCGTGCTAGACGGCAGGATCTAACCCGTAATAAGGGAGAAATTGCTCTCGGACGGGACCCCCTGTGGCGTCGAACGCGGCACCCAAGGAGTTAACGTTAACAGTAAATTAATGCGAAGCAGATTCATATTACTATCTCTCTATATTATCATGCATGCGAGTTTGTCGCTCCATTATTACGATAATGTCATGTGAACCTAAGAAGGCATGATGAGACATGTATGATTATGGAATACGTGGCGACACTAGTCTCATATTGACCAATTGCCCTATTGTTCAGTTCCAAAATGACCTATGTTAAGTAATATGCAAAATGACCAAACGCAAATATGAGGTAGGCTTAGGTTATGTTAGATGTTCAGCAGGCCCGAAGGGCTAAACCACCCAGAAAAAGGAGCTCCGCGGCTCCGTTAAATTTGAATTAGAAATAATTGGTCAGTAGTGGGCAAGGACGGCAATGGTCATAAAGAATATTGGTCAATTTACGTATGTCATTTTGCGTGGTAATAATTTAAATTTGAATGTTCTTATTGGTATTGGTTAATATGCCTAGAGTAGAGGCATGCGTTGCGCTACGACAATTCTTAGTACATAACTCGTAGTATTGAACTCGGGTAGCGTAGGCACAGTATAGAGAATTGGGGTTACTATCAAAATTCCCTTTTCGCCAAATGACAATATAGCTCAAACGTCTGGATTGTGTAATGTCTTTGTTGTTATACAACGTGTCCCAAAACTCAACGATAAGCCGGCACCAGAGGATGGAGCTGCTTATGATTAGTCGAGAAAAAATAAAAAAGATAAAAAAGATAAAAGAAATTTATTTAGTAAGTAGGCCGCTCGGGCACTTTTACACGTCAAGATACTACCAATACCAATACCAATAAGGAAAAGATATATTTTTTTCCTTATTTTTTCTCGACTAATCATAAGCAGCTCCATCCTCTGGTGCCGGCTTATCGTTGAGTTTTGGGACACGTGGTATAGACATGAACGCTAAATGTATCTTTAGAAAAATGTCTGGATCTTAGAATGTTACAAATTAAAATACACTACGAAACGTCTTTATCTTAGGATGTCTTTATTACTTAATAGACATAAAAGCTAAATGGCCCGGTAGCGAAACGTTTGTATCTCAAAATGTCTTAATTACTAAATAGACATGACGCCACATGGCCGGTGAGCAAAACGTCTGGATCTTAAAACTGCGTATTGATAAGATACTTTTTTTTATTTTATTAAAATCAACAAATTTTGATTTTGGGTTGAGAAACGTTATTGCGTTTTGTATTAAAAAAAACCATCTGTCCCACTGAGTTGTCCCATTATGGGACAACAGACGATTTCGTCCCAATAGTCCACGTGGCACTAATATTTATATTTTATTTTAGTCCGAAAAGTCCTCTTGTTCCGTCAGGGCTCGGAAACCTGGTTAATTTTATTAACCAGCTCGTCAGAAACGCCATATATTTCAAAAAGAGCATTTTCATTTCGATTCCGCTCGTAACAGAATCGGTATTATTTCGGTTTTTATCAAAGAGCAAAATGAAACTGTTCCTGCTCAAAAAACCGGTTAATTTCGCTCTCTAATTTGTTCGCGCCGCCCACCAATCCCACCACCTTTTTCTCGTCTTTCCTAATAGGTTAGTAGCTAGCTCTAAAATAACTCTCGCGTGACTTATGATTATATGATTCCAAGCAGCGTCGGCCGAAAGATGCTCCACCCACTTGTCATTTCAAATTAACTAGGTTAATCCCAGCGACCATAACGCTCGCGAATCGATTCCGCTCCCAGCGAGCGTTTACGAAAAACCTGGTTAAGAACCATATGTTGCGGATAGGCAGGAAAATGAGAAAAGGCGATGTATTTAGCAATTGTGAATCTATGAGCGATCTATAAAAAAACACGTATGGTCGCTTTGGTGTGTGAAAGAGAACTCAGTAAGAGCAGCGCGCACACATGTATGTTACCGCTCACACATAGACACAACTATTTATTGATAATAAAGTAGTTTAGCGTTATATGACAACAGATAGAGTTACAGGCAAGTGATTTTATATATATATATTTTAAGGTAATATTTTGTTATTAATCTACTGTTAGTTATAGTATAATATTAAGGTAATATAATGTAAGATTTTAGGTTAGTTTTCCTAGACTAAGTTTATTTTACAGGTAAGAGCGTGACAACGACATCTAGCGTCAACACCATATTTACCGGTATTTTTCGAACCGTTCCCAAGCCCTGATCACCGTGTACATTAGTCTCCTTTTTCTTTAGTTCTGTCGTGTTTTCGCATTCTTCATTCTAGAAATCGATTGAATAGTGTCGACGGAGCTCCTTTTTCTGGGTCGTCTGGACCTTCGGGCCTGCTGCAACACTAACATAACCTAAACCTACCTGGGAATTTTAAGACAAAAATATTAGTGCCACTTGTGCCATGGGACTACTGGCATTATCTATGTAAGGGGACCTTATTGTCGATGGCGCTTACGCCGCACTGCGTCACGCGACGTTGTATTTATATCGGAGCATCTTTAATAATGGCGGAAGCGCCATCGACAATAAGGTCCCTTTTCATAGATAACGTCATATTGTTATTACCCAGTAGTTGTGAGCCACTTCAAATACCTTTACAGTCTGAGCACTTATGTGCTTCGGGTTTTTACTTCTCTCTCACTCGCTCTTAATAGGAGCGTATGAGACTGTGAGAGACAAGTACGGTCACGGACGTTAATTTGTGACCCATTTCAAGAAAAATAAGCTTGAAGTAGTCAATGTCATTAGAGATGTCAAGTCATTTGTAACTTTTAGGAGACTCAACCTTATTGTTGTAGAATGTCAGATTGACTTTGGACCTAAGGTGGGTACCAAATTTAATTCCTTGACTGTACAAACCCGAAGCACATAAGAGCTATTGAACTGTTCTCACTCGCCTTGCTAAATTAAACAACAAATTGAAATAAATATTTATTAATTCAAACGGAATACAGAAACTACAAAGGTTGGCGTCAAACATTTAAGGCTTAAACTTTAAATACTAAGTCGAATACGTGAATACTTTGAGCGCCCTCGTCATCACTCCATATATACTGTTAAAGCGACTTATATAATATTCAAGGCTCATCGATAGATAATTTAATTATTAAATGTAAAACTAGCAAGTAGACTATAAATAATCCATAACCACACTTATATTTATTGTATATTATAAATAAATACTAAGATTTAACTAATACCTTTTATATGATAGATGGATAAGTTGGGCGGGGCAATTCCGACTGAGGGGTAAACGCGGCCTTATTTTTAAGGAAAAAAAATGTTTCGGGACAATTTATGGGTCTTTTTATAGTAGTTTAAGTAAAAATAAATTTCTATAAAAGGAAGCAAAAAATAGTTTTTTTAAATCATTAAGAGGCGCATTTACCCCTCCGCCTGAAAAGCCCGACCCGACCTCACTCAAATATAATATAAAATGAAGCTACAAATATTTACCAGTAATTTTATGCGTTTTTTTTGTTGTAATACACTGCGATGCTTCAAACCAGAATCCATAATTCCGCGGACCGAGATGACAAAAAGTTAAAAAAATTGCGTCATACCCATATCAGAAGTTATCAGTGTTGACAGATCGAATCGGCAATGACATTTCGCTGAATTTTTTTCATTGGTTAAAACTTGTTTCTGACCCTTCTAACGCATCGACGGATATAGCCGCACCAGTCAACGGATATTTCCGGATCTGTCATGGTTGCCAGCTCAAAATAGACCTGAATGTCTATGAGGTAAGGTTGACATTTGCTCTGGTTTTAAGTTGACATTGACGTGAGTGGCGTCCTGGGGACCCGCATTAAGGTCGGTTTTATCGCGTTGGATAGCATCGGTTACTCTCAAACTTTCCTACTGGTGAGGAAGTACCGTAAAACGGAACAAATGGGATATCTCCAAAGAAATCACCAATAGTATTACATAATTTTCCAAGATTTGTTTAGCGTAGCTCTTGGACGAGTATTGGCGGATTTTTTCGCTTAGCTCGCTCAGATATAGCTTAAAACTAGTGCGTGAAATTATGCATCCTGGTTGACTACAGATCTGATATTATATGTTATATTATATGTAATATAGAATTAGTAAATATGTATTGCTACGTACAACACGTTAGCGGTAAAGTTCTCAAAAATATCTCCACATAATTCTTTTGCCGTTCGTTAGTCTCGCAAAAACTCTAGAATGGCTCGACCGATTAGAATAAAAAATATATTTTTGTGCTTGTAAAGGTCAGGATAAGGTATGTGTAAAAAAAACATCCAGGCGACGCCGGGTACAAACAACTTGTATATACTAATATTGTAAAGAGGTAAAGTTTGTGACGTTGTAGGGGGTAATCTCTGGATCTACAGAACCGATTTTGAAAATTATTTTACCAATAGAAAGTCACGTTATTTGCGAGTGTCATAGGCTATATATTAACGCATTCACTGCCACCGACGCATATATGTGTCACCGTGAGTTCCACCCAGTGCCCTCAACGCATATGTGCGTTCTTACAGTAGGCAAGCTCCGTATAAAACAAAAGATGTGGCACCTGGCGAAAGTTCGAAAAACAGTACTGGCAGTGAATGCGTTAACCCAAAAAAAAATGTTTATTGCCCAACAAAGTGGGCACGGGAACAGCTAGGTATCAATAATCGTGTATGTACTTTTGAGAACTTTTCTGCTTTGTGTATTTTCGACAACATTATTGCTTATATACGGTTAAAAGTCATTTATTTTGGGTTCTCCGGTTACATAATTGCTAATAAATAGTGTATACTATCATGAACATGGATCCAATAGTCGTGGAAAGATTTGCGGGAGCTTCGGATCTCTCTGCTGCTCAGAGAAAAGGAACGACATCCCTGCGGCTTGATTTACGGCCATTAAAATTGGCATTAAATCAAAACCTATTGTAGTTTGTTAGATTATAAATCGTCCCTTTACTTTCTCAACCTCGTAACTGGTTGAATACTTAGATAGGAAAATAGTCTCTATTCTATAGGGAACACGAGTGCTTTTCCTATGTAACTATTCGACCAGATACGAGGTTGAGAAAGTAAAGCGTCGAAATTATGCTAAGTACAGACAAAGCTATAAGGGCAGAATGTAACGTATTAACACAATGTACGTATGTTTAACACGTTCGGCGCCGGCAGTGATTCACTGAGCCCTAAGCTATGCCGGGTGAAATTATCGTGGTCACGTATTTGTGTCACTGGCATAGCAGTCCGAATTACATGGACACAAATACGTGTCAACTGGCATAATTTATAGGTAAAATATTAAAATGCGTTTATTTTTATTTTGCGGCGTCAGTCGTCTTTCTAACGTGTAGTCGAATGGTGCTAGTGCTGGAAAAAATACTGCAAAATATTTGAAAACCGCCGATTTGTGTCGAAAAAGACACAGATTTGTGTCATCGGCATTGTATAAGGGTAACTTTTATGAAATCTAAAAAACTTACAGATTTTAAAACCAAAGCGGAATTCGATTAATATTTCAATAACATAACTGTACATTTAATAAAAAATAATAATTGGAAATTAGTCGAGAAAAAGGCTTGAAAATAAAAACACAACATATGTGTCACCGGCATAGGAGTCAGAATTTTTTGATCACAGACGTCACCGGCGCCGAACGTGTTAAAATTGGCATTACATCAAAACCTATTGTAGTTTGTTAGATTATAAATTAAGCTTAGTACAGACAAAGCTATAAGGGCAGAATGTAACGTATTACGTATACAGGGTGACTATTGGTAATACAAAACACTTGATTGTGGGTCAATCTACTTTTTTACCCACACATTTCTGTCTGTTGCCCATCGTTCAGATTTTAATAAATAAAATAAAATCTGGGGACTTATTTTAAGTGAAATTATTTTTAAATTGTGGTAATATCATTAACTCCTTTCATAAATCAAATTATAATGTATTGTTTAAAAATGTATGTAATAAAAATGTGGTAACTCAGTAGACACGTAATTACCAAATTTTCACACATTTTAGAAATTAAGATATGGGTAGGTATTTGAAAAAGATAGATTGATAAACTAGTAAAATGACTACATCATTAAAAACGAAAATAAGCAGTGATATTATATTAAAAAACAAACATGTTTGTTGAAATCCGGTGAAATAAAAGTGGGGGTAAAAAAGATGATTGACCCTTGTAGCTTGTAGCTTAGTTAATGACGAATGGTGTATTACATTAACTCAGTTGTTTAATTATCGTGATTATTTTAATAATAACTAACTGTCATACGTCAGACGATGTTATCAATCTAATTTAAAACTCTTTTGATTAAATTAACATAATTTAACTTAGGAGATGGGTTCAGTTTTGGTAAGAGGCATGTAATTGATTTTGTATTACCAAATCAGTCATCTGGTACATTACGTATATATTAAAAACTAGACGCAAAGCGTTAAGAGTTCAAATAGAACGCACGCTAAGCAAGCCTAAACAACGTTTTTTTTTATTTTTTAAATGCTTTTTGAGTTACACTCAGTCTATAAAATATAGATGGAATAATGCTTTGTCAAACAGAATACAGGTGGGAAGGTGGAAAATTAGAAAGCAAGCGTTTAAGTTAACATCTATTTAAAATATCGTGGTGTAATCAGCTGATCGTACGACGTTGAGGGAGAATCGTATATTTACCTGTACTTCTTCATATATGTATTCGTTTTAAGAGTTCAATACTGCCCTCCTAAGCAAAAATGCAATAACTAAATACAATAGCCAAAGCAGATTCAACTCTCTTCTGTTTGTAACTAGGTTGCAATTTCTACAGATGTTTTGTTTGAGATAACGCCATTATGCTTAGTAGGGCAGAATAGCTCATAATAGATCTTAAATCTGAGATAATAGACAACAAGAGATCGATGAGGAAGCGATATCGTAGGTGCTACTGTAATACCGTAAGGCTCACCATACTACAAACAGGGAGTTTTTTGTGAGTGGGACTTTAAATCTGGGAGCCCTTTGTTTCCCATAATTTTATTAGTCATAATGTAATTGTTGACATAATTTTTGATAGTCATAATTTTTTATATCGCTGAAACTGTAAACTTTTTAGAAGTTCTGAAATATCTAACGTGTAGACAAGGCTAGGTTAGGTTAGGTTTGATTTATAAAAATCCTGAAAAAGTAATTGTTTCTTTAAAAAAACACGTTATGACTTGCGATGATTATGACCTAAAGCACATTATGACTAAAAATAATTATGTCAGTCAATATAGATCAACGACGCCGCCGTAAAGGGACGATATAGTGTTGGTAGGACCTTGGGTCCGTCCGTATCGCTACCACCATCTGCCACCATCTTATTGATTAACCCACCGCCACATCTTCCAAACCATAATCGGCAGATATTCGTCGGAGGTTATTAAATTTGTTTGTCCTCGCGTCCCCACCATACTACAAACAGGGAGTTTTTTGTGAGTGGGACTTTGAATCTACCATCAAGGCAATAAAGTTCAATTACGTTTGTTCGATAATGCCATTTTCCGTTTATGAAGATAGAAAAATAAACCTTATTCCTATTGTAACACAGTTCAAATTAAATTGCCTTGATTATGAGGTTAAAATATGATTTTACCAAGTGGAATATTGACTTTTTAACAGCTACAATTACAATATCCTGCGCAGTCGTCGATCAGACCTGGTTACACCACGGAACCTGGCAGGTTTAGTTCTGGAAGAGCGTGCGGGTGAACTCGATGTAGTCGAGGGCGTTGGGGATGGGCCGCTCGGTCTTTTGCTCGACGAAGGGTTTCATGCGAGCGACGCAGTAGTCCGCCATCTCCTTTGTGAGGTTCTGTTGGGACAACTTAGTATTAATAGGCTATTGGACAAAAAAAATTGGTACCACTCGATTCAATTTTTTGTAAAGTTCAAAGTCTACTATCCTACTAATGTTATAACCAAGGCTCGGAAAAACGCCCGTCATTTTGAAAAGATAACCCTGTTCCGTACAGGAGAGACTTCCTTATGATGTTGCGATATTTTAAAAACGGGTGTGTAATGATCGGTATAAAAATAATTAATATAATTTCATTTAATATAATAACATTTGATATAATTTTAAAGGATATAATCACTCATTTTATATAATAAACGATTGGTATATTATCAAAATATCTATTTTTATTTACTATAATTATCATTTGGTATATCGTTTATTTATTATAAACATCATTTGGTATAATCATCATTTTGTATAAAAATCATATTGTATAACTATCAAGTGGTATATTATTTTTTATTATTTTTTTGTCGCATGTTTTTTTGGTACAACGCTGACAGTGAGGCAAAGTCGACGGAGCTCCGCTTTGCGGAGCTCCTATTCCGCGTAGTTATGGCGCTTCGCGCCTTGACACAATTCTAACCTAACCTAACCTATACAGGGTGTTTTTTTGGTCAACAACTTCGACAATAGGGGTTACTATATTTTTTTATACCAACTGTACTTTATATGAAATTAGCTTTATATCATAAGTTGATTATAGTAAATATGCATTATACTTAATGCATGTTATATAAAATATTTTTATAACAAGTGATCGTTATATAAAATGATAATTATATCATATTTAAATATATTAAATGTTGTTATATGATTTAATTATTATATCAAATGAGCGTTATATCGACTGATATTATAGAAAATATTTTTATATCGATCGTTACGCACCCTTTAAAAACCAGAGTACCTGTCAAATAAACTGAAGTGGATGCATGGAGATGAGAGCTCAGTAAGATCTACTCGGAGAAACACTCTACGGATTCTTAATCATAAATCGGCTGGTCTTAGGGGAGGGTTTACATATAAGACGGCTAAAATATGGAACACCATACCACCACCGTTGAGGAAAAAGATGTCAGCATATACGTTTAAGAAAAAACTGAAACAGTTAATCATTGCACAACAACTTTGGCCGTCAATTTAAATAAAAAACGAAAATTTAATAGGATATGTGTAAGTATTTTTGGCATTTCTTTGGCTATTGTAAGGACAACTTTTTGTCACTGTTATTGATTAAGTATTATTCGGTAAATATTCGGTACAAAAGGGAGAAAACTGAAAACCAGCGCTGCGCAGCAGTCCTGCGAGACTGCGGCCAGCACAGCTGAGTTTGCTCCTGTTGCTGCAGTCAAATTTTCTGTATTTTGTAAAAGCTGTAATAATTGTGTCCTGCAGCAATAAATATTTTTTCATTTCATTTTCATTTCATTTCATTTCATTTTCATTTTATATTGTTTATTTTAACACGTTTACACAAAATATCTAACGTACTTTAATCTAGACTTACTTATATCAAAATTTCAAGCAATTTAAAATAAAAATCCTGATAATGTTACCGTAAAAGAAATACAAAAGATAATTAACACCGAGACACAAGCATATTGGAAGAACAGTATACCAATGTCAACGATTATATATGCCCCAATTAGTAGGAGATCCGAATAGGAGACGATTTGGACCGGGCTGTTTATTCGATAAAAAGTATTTTATACCAAATTTAATATGCTAAGTAATATATGGCGAATAGGTAGGCTGAAAAATTTCAGTCCAGTATATAATTAATAAAAAAAATAAAAATTAACTTCGGTCTAAAAAAATACACTAGCTTGTTTAATGGACAAATTACATACCAATCGAAAGTATGAAGCCTATGGAATATGCAAACGTTACTTTGACAATTTTTTTCTCGTCAAGCCATTGATGATGAATGATTTTCCGAGCCTTAATTATAAGCGGAGATCGGACAAATGGGCGTCATTACTCGGAATAATGTGGGCATGACTCCAAAGATGTTAATTATAATTATTAACTTAAATTAATTAATTTTCTACCTGAACTTTAATTTCGGTCCTTCGCAGGACAGCGATAAATAAATAAAATCCAAAGACGTTAGGAGTGGCCATTAATATCTATCTACTTCAGTTTACTCCATTAACATCCGTGGATGGCGAAAAGAGCTTTTCACCTCATAATTTTATTTAGGCCTCGTGTGGTTGCCGAGTTAGAATAGTGCCACTCCATGTCTTCCCGTGGATGTCGTAAGAGTCGACTAAGGGAATAAAGGCTTGTAGTACAGTTAGGCGATGGGCTTGCAACCTGTCACTAATACGCTGGTAAACATCTTAGCCTAATTGTGCAAATTGTGGTTATAGAATTATCAACAAGTTTTTAGAGATGTTTGTAATTCTGTACCTCTGCCTACCCCACTCTGGGAACGAAGGCGTGAGATTATGTATGTATGTATGTAGTTTACTTTAGCCGTGAAAAGGAATAAACTAACCACGGAAAATTTATAAAAAATACTGTTAATTTGTTTTAATAAATCTACACAATAACAAGATTTGTATTATTTATTTAATACTGTTTCAGCACTGGCTGGGGTAGTATCCGCGGGAGTCTAAATTCTAGTCGGCAATAGGGGCATTGGTGTTTTTAGCCGGTGCGAGCCCGGCAGTCCCTGGGCCCTCCATTCCCAGGTCTCCGGAAGGGATTTTCACCTCTGCCCTTTTTTTCTTAAAGTAATTAAAGCAAAAAGCAAACAAAAGCAAGGACTTTTGTCTTTGGCACTTCAGGCGATTACAAAAAAAAAAACTGTCTTGCAAAGTAGCAAAATTATTTTCTGGTAAGTAATCAATTAATGTAATTTAATTTGTTTGATTAAAATCTTTGGAGTCATGTCCACATTATTGCGAGTAATGACGCCCAATTATCCAATCTCTGATTATAAGTGTGAAAGTGTGTGTGTGTGTGTATATATACTGACCGCGTAGAGCTCGTCCTTGGTGACGTAGGCGCGGTCCTGGTGCGCCGTGATCGCGCGGAACGCGTTCTCGATCTCCTCCGAGGAGTGGACGTTCTCTGTCTCCTTGCTGATCATGAACGCCATGTACTCCTGGAGGGAGACCTGCCCGTCGCGGTTCGGGTCCACCACGTCTGTGGGAAACAATAACATGATAAATATCAGGAGACAATCTCAGCGGACTCCACCTACAGCAAGCAGCGAGAGACCAACGAGGCCTGGCACCAGCTCCAGGCGCGCGCCAACGCGCCGCGAGGAATGAGAAGCTTCTTGACTCATACGATTTGCAGCGGTCAGTATTTAAATAATAACAAATATCAGGGGACAATGTCACACCAATTGCCCTAGTCCCAAACTAAGCTTTAGGCTTGTACTATGGGCACTAGACAACGATATAAATACTTATATACCTACGTTTATGCTAAAACATTATTCTGTTTTATAAGTTTATGCTTTAATAATAAATAAAAATAATAAATATCAAGGGACAATCTCACACAAATTGACCTAGTCCCAAACTAAGCTCTAGGCTTGTACTATGGGCACTAGACAACGATATAAATACTTATATACCTACGTTTATGCTAAAACATTATTCTGTTTTATAAGTTTATGCTTTAATAATAAATAAAAATAATAAATATCAAGGGACAATCTCACACAAATTGACCTAGTCCCAAACTAAGCTCTAGGCTTGTACTATGGGTACTAGACAACGATATAAATACTTACATAGAGAAATATATACTTAAATACAAAGAAAACATCCAAGACTCAGAAACAAATACTCGTGCTCATCACACAAGTATCTGCCCTTACTGGGATTTGAACCCAGGACCGCTAGCTTCATAGGCAGGGTCACTACCAACTATGCTAGCGCGTCGTCAAACTTTACTTTGTTTATTCCTTACGAATGTTCGACTCATCAATGTTATACGTAAAGATTATTCAACCAACTAAAGGACGATGCCAGATCTTGGCATAAAACACTTAAAAAAAAAAGCCCGCGTATACGAAGGATGTTGATATGAACTGCTTTGTATGAGATTTAAATTCAGTATTTACTTACACATTTAGGGAACTTATGGGTCATTATTCGGGCGTTTGTTCCGAATCACTTTCGTGGTCACATTTTTGTGGAAGTGGCTGCAGATTTCGATTTCGTTTCTGGTTAGGTATTTAAGTTTACCGGACATCTAACAAATATCCAAAAACGGCATCAAAATATACGCCCAATTCTTCAAAAATATGTCCACAAAAGTGAGGCGGTTGAAACGCTCGAATAATGACCCTTATACGAAAAATAGAGCCATCAATTAAGATACTTTATAAATAAGACGACTTGCGAATGTATGTAATGTAAAGTAATATAAGACAAGTTCTTCAGAAATGCTGACACCGTATAAACCCAATTCTATAATTATCTATCACTTTTTTTTCTTAGGCCAAAGCTTCTATGGAGACCTGGCGTTGTACTTTATGCGTAATGATTTCTGCGAAACAATACCATACCGTATACGTTTCTGCTTATTGATACTTATGCTAAAAGTTATTACGTCATACAATTCTTCAGAAAAAAAATCTACCAAACAAAGAGGACCCCGCCCGGAGCGGTCCTTGTCGAAGTGCTTGAGCTCCATCGAGACCTGTATACACAGATATAAATACACATAGATAACGCAAATGCATCTACAAGCGTCGGGGTTGGCCGTCACTACTGACGCTCCGCGCGCCTGTTGTTGCAGCCGGTCCCCCGTGAACATTAAGAAAATGCCTCGTTGCGTGATAATCAGACCTAGGAATATACGGGGCAAAATTAAATGACAGCTAGGAATTGCCTATATCGATAAACTCAATTATCCATGCTTGTTTTATATACTAGTGATCACTCCAAGTTTTGCGTGTAAAAACATTTTTTATTAAAAGTGTAAATATTAAACAAAATAATAACGTAAATTCCGTTCTTCATTTTGAAAACGATTTTTGAAACTATACTCTTTTTTTTTTCTCTATGTCCCATCTACTATTGTTAAAATAAACTATCAGAATTTGTTCCAAATTTTCGGGCGTTGCACGTCTCCGTCTTGGCTGAAAAATCTATTTCAGGTGGCTAAATGACTTTTCAATTTCTGTGGAGGTAATAACATTTTTTTTTAAATATGCTGTGTGACACTCGTCTTCAGAACAATGCTTACAAAAAAATACATACAATGCTGGGGGCGAACACTATATAATATATAAAATAAAATAAAATAAAAAGCCCATTTATTCCAACACCAAAAGTAATAAATTAAAGATATTGAAAAATTACATTCCTTATAAAACTAATATGGATTGGACCCCTCTCGGGTAAAGGCCTCCTCCAGCTCTTGCCATCTTTCCCTGTTTTTTGCCGTGTTGGGCCAGTCGGCGTCTATTTTATGGAGGTCATCTGACCATCTTGTGTTGGGTCTGCCAACTCTTCTTTTGCCACTTGGGCCCGTCCAGATCGTGGCGATTTTTGTCCACCTCTCCGCGTGCATCCTTGCTACATGGCCCGCCCATTTCCATTTTGACTTGAGACTATATTCCAAAGCGTCAATTATTTTAGTTTTCGCTCTAATATCGCTATGCCGTATCTTTTCTTTCAGTTTTATTTTCATGATATTCCGCTCTATAGCTCTTTGACATGTCCTGATCTTATGCTTCGCTGTCTGCGTGTATTTCCAGGTTTGGCTGCCGTATGTCATGGTTGGGAGCAGGCATGAGTCTATCGCTTTCTTTTTCAGCTTAAGGGGGAGTCGACTTTTTAGAATTTCTTTCATGCTCCAAAATTTATTCCAGGTTTTCTTTATTCTTCTGTCGATCTCCTCTAAGTTGTTTGATGGGTTGAAAGATAGTTCTTTACCTAAGTACACGAAGTTTTCAACGTACTCTATTACGGTATCTTCTATAAAAATCGTTGTTTCGTTGTAGTTGGTCATCAACTTTGTTTTTTGTAGGCTAATTTCAAGACCTATCTCCTTGCTAACTGTATTTAGAGATGTTAGCATAAATTGGAGGTTGCATGCCGTATCCGAAATGAGCACTATATCGTCTGCAAAGCAGAGATGTGTCAGATTTTTTGTTGACATAGTTATTCCTCTACCTTTCCATTGTAAAGCTCCCATTATGTGCTCTAGTACTGTTACAAATAAGGTTGGAGACAATGGGTCCCCCTGCCTTACTCCTCTTTCTATTTTGATTTCAGGTCCGGTACTTTCGAGTCTGACTCTACTCTTGCAATTTGCGTAAATATTCTTTATTATAGTTATGTACGTAGGGTGGACTTTTGCTGCTGTTAGGGATTTCCAGATTGCTAAATGTTCTATTGAGTCGAACGCCTTTTGATAATCAATAAATGCAAGGTGGAGTGGTTTTCTAAATTCTGTGTATTTTTCTATAAGCTGTTCTACTACTTGCAGGTGGTCGGTGGTACTGAAGCCTTTTCTAAAGCCCGCCTGCTCTACTCCTAGGAAGGCTTCCACTTTCGGTGATATCCTTGACTGAAGGCCTGCTGAAAATAGTTTATAGAGGCTGGACATTAAGCTTATTGGACGATAATTTGTAATATCAGTCGGATCTCCTTTTTTGTAGATAATCGTTATGTTTGATTCAGTCCAATCACGTGGTACTCTTTTTTCGTGTATAATTTTGTTAAATAGTATCGTTAGGGGTGTGAGTATATAAGGGTAGCCAGCTTTCAGTAGGTCGTTGGTTATACCATCCGGTCCGGGGCTTTTACTTGTTTTTAATTTTTGTATAAGCTGTAGAATTTCTATTTCATCAAAGTTTTTAACTTCTATGTGTTGTTCTATTTCGTCTGTTATTTGGTGGTTTTCAAGGAAAGCGGATGTTCTTTTTTTATATAGGTCTTGATAGAATTTTGTTGCAATTTCCTGTATGTCTTGTCTATTTTCTTTAGATATAGAATTTGATTTTAATTTTGATATCCATTTTTTTCCTTTATTTAGCTCTTTATATGCTCTTTTTGTGCTTCCTGTTGTAGTCAGGTGTTTTTCCAATATTGTTATTCTATGTTGATAATATTCATGTCTAATTTTTTTGTTTACCTGTTTATACAGCATTTTAAGTTCTGTTTTTTCTTCTCTAGTAAGGGGCTTTTTGTTTTGCAGATCATGTCGATATTTTATCAAGTTCTTTGTTTCATCTGATATTATGGACGGTTTTTCTTTGTTGATTCTCTTTGTAGGGTGGGGCACACTGGATATAATACATTTTTTTAACTTTTCATAGTAGTCTGGCACTGTATCTTGTGATTGCATTGTTTCTTCGAGATTTTTTTGTAAGTTCTTTTTATATTCCGTGCTTTCTTCTTCAGTTTTAAATGCTTGTGGTAGAGGGTTTCGGAAGTTTCTTCTTATTTTTTTCTGCTTAGATAGCATCACTGTTGTACGTAGCAGTCGATGGTCTGATGGGTATGTTGTAGTTAAAACCTCGTAGTTACTTATTATCCTTGGGTTTGTAGTTAGGATGTAGTCTATTTCATTTTTAGTTGTTTGGTCCGGGGATATCCATGTCCATCTGTGTTGTTCTTTTTTATTAAATAAGGTGTTTGCTATCGTTAACTTATTTTCAGTGGCGAATTGTATAAGCCGGTGTCCTCTTTTATTTCTTGTTCCTGATCCATTTTTTCCTGTTATGAAGTTCTCTTCCTGTTTTGGTTTTCCAATTATTGCGTTAAAGTCTCCAATTACGAATTGTATTTTTTCAGACTCATTTAAGGCTTTTTTCAACTGTATTGTAAAATAACTCTATGTTTTCATCAGTAGCGGTACTAGTAGGTGCGTGCACTTGAATTATAGATATTGTTTGGTGCTGGAACCGTAGGTTAAGTACAGCGACTCTCTCAGTGTAGCCCACAAAGCTTAATATATTGGCTTTGTACTTTTTTCTGATGAGAAAACCTACCCCTAAGTACCCTTGTGTCTGACCGTAGTAGCAGAATATGTGCGATTCATCTTCTTCTATGCTATAGCCTTGTCGTCGTACCTCTGCTAGTCCAATAATGTCGTACTTAATTGATGTAATAGCATTTTTGAATTCTATCATTTTTTCTTTAGATAGTAGTGTTCTTATATTGTACGTACAGATTAATAACTTATCTTGTTTATTTTTTCCTATCCAAGCTGGAGGGTTTTGGTCTTTTTGCCCCGCGGTGACCGGCCGTATTGGGACAATTAGGGTATATGGAAAAAGCACCGATAATTGAGTTTATCGATATAGGCAATCCCTAGATGTCATTTAATTTTGCCCCGTATATTCCTAGGTCTGGTGATAATAAACAGCACTAGCCAAAAAAGCGACGACTTTGAATCGATTAGACGTCGCGGAAAATTCTTGGTGCCCCAGTTGGTAGCAAAAAGTGACACGGTTGGTTTTCATACAGATTGAGGTGTTTACGTTATCTATGTGCATTTATATCTGTGTATATGTATCCATGAGTGTACTCACTGAGGATCTCCTCGAACTCGGGGTCGGGCTGGCCCTCTTCCACCATGGGCAGGTCGTAGCCGAGCGCGCGCAGGCACGACTTGAACTCGTGGTGATTCAGCCGCCCGGAGCGGTCCTTGTCGAAGTGCTTGAACATCATCGAGAACTCCTTCAGGGCGTCCTCGCTTACACCTGGAAAAACATTAGAATACATAACTTTAAGAAAAAGCAAGCTTTAAATCTTTATAAATCCTAAATGATCATTCAAAATGAAAAATGATGAAAGAAACCTAAAGATGATTTTTAAATCCCTATTCAATGATACCCCACATGTCATACTTGGTCGACCTTTTTTTTTTAATTTGCACAATATGGCGTCTGGTTGCCGCCATATTGAATTTTGATGACTGTCATATCTTCAGTGACACTCACCAGATTAAGACAAATCGATTGACATAAGAATCATCAAAATCGGACAACGGGTTTAGTTTTTATAGTGACACAAAGGAACAAACATACATATATAGGCTGTGAAACACATTACCCTCCGGCAGTCGGGTAAAAAGTGTTAGTCACACGCCAAACATGTTGCGGGGCTCCGTTGACATTGACAGGCATAAGATGAAAACACGTGATCATTTAGCGATTGTCACTTTTAGAAATTTGGTAGCAAAACGGTCTGGTCGTATAGCGATCTAGGTACCAAACTATGTAGTCAGATCGGGTGTAGTCGAAAAGCAATCAACGCGCTCAGACAAGATGCACTACGCTAACTAACGTTTCTATTCGATTCGTTTTTAAACCAATCACGTCACTGGAAGATGACGTGGTACGAAAAGTCACGTGGTCTACCAGTGACGCGATTGGTTTAAAAACGAAACGAATAGAAACGATAGTTAGCGTAGTGCACCTCGTCTGAGCCCTCTGATCGTATTTACTCCCTAGTCGAGAATCGAGATGTGTTTCAATCATAGATACGAATGTCGAGCTTATAACACCTCTTTTTTTCGGATGTTAAAATATTACAGGTTCTAAATCATAACATAATTTCCAAACACACACATTAAATATTGTCTCTTTACTTTTTCAACCTCGTATCTGATCGAATAGATAGGAAAAGCACTCATGTTGCAAAAAGAATAAAGACTCCTTTTCTGTCTAACTATTCGATCAGATACGAAGTTGATAAAGTAAGGAGACGATGTGTACAAGGGTCAATAATATCCCTATATTATTTTGATGTTTTGCAATGATTATGTGGAACATAATAATAGTCTATAGGAGAGTCATCCTAACTTATTATTGGTAAGTTGGTCCATATACGATACTTCCCTCTACATAGACGATATGACCCTAAGCAAATATCTTACCAGAATGGTTCCTAGCCTGGATCTGCTGCTCCAAGTTGTGCTGCATCCTCATGGACAGCTGGTCCAGCTGGTCCCACTGCTGGGCGAGCCCCACGGTGCTGTGCTCCGTGTAGCGGTTATCCAGGATGAGGTGTTCTTCCAGGGCGGCACCTGCGGAGGCGGGGGGTTACACCAGTGCGGAGGGGGAAGGTTTGAGTACGTTTATATCATTAGGTTGGCGTTTTTTTAAGTATCTATAATGAAGTGTCAAAAATAATTCCATTTTAAATTAAGAACGCGAATACACGTGTGACCAAACCGACCCGCAGTCCCATACAATAAGTAATAAATATCTAGTCCCAAAATATTTGTATGGAGTGTTCCTTTGTTACTAAAATGTTCATGAAACAAAATAAAAACCATAAAATTATTTCGAGACATTAGGAATTGGTTAAATTTTTACTTTCGTTTCAATGGCGTAAAAAAATCTCGGTGTGACTATGATCAATTAGCTAGTATTAAAAGTGTGATACTTAGTTTTGCGGGCCAGTGTATTTTAAAATTCTGGTATTTAGAAAATGAGCGTAAAAATACAAGAATAATCACACTGATAAGATAATAGTTTAGGTGGGCTATTCTGCTCTAGTACGGAAAACAGGCACACCTACTATATGAATTGTATTGCACTTCCAACCTTATTATAACGTTTGAGAGTTCAATATGCTTCTACGAATTAATTGAACTTATGCCTTTTCTCCGTAGCAGGGCAGTATAGGTCTGAAGGTAATAAAACAAGTTGAAGGTTTTTTTATTTAAATTAGACTGAACTTATCTTAGTGTTGTGTTTAAAATTATAGAATTTCAAAAAGTATTCGAGAATAGAAACGAGCGAGCACAGGGCATCTCTTTGACACTTCATAAGAAGTCGCTAATTTGATCTGTCTGTCCAATATTTTTATATAATAACTGTTTATATCTTCCTAAGGCCCCCTGCCAAGAAATTGTACATAATACGGCTATAACCTACCCCGGATTGACGGGAGCAAAAATGTGAATGCTAGGAATTAATTAAATATCGACTAAGTTTTATAAGTGTACTTTTTTGTAGATTTATTTCCACGGATAGGTTGCACTGTCCATTTCCACTATTCGCTACTCTATTACTAATTATCCATAATTAATATTATAAAGATGAGGTAGGCTTAGGTTATGTTAGTTCTTCAGCAGGCCCGAAGGGCCAAAACATTCAGAAATTGGAGCTCCGCTTAAGCGGAGCTCCGTTGACTGTGTTAAATTTGATATTTAAATAGAAATTATTGGTAGAGTTGCGAATAGTGGAAATGGACAGTGCACCTATCCCTACCGGTACAAATAAATCTACAAAAACGTGCACTTAACCACCGGGCCTATTATTGCTAGGTTTACACGGGTCTTGGTAGCTAATGCTTAGTACTTGTCACTTACACTTGTCACATGTGTGTAAACATGTTGTATAAGTGCTTAGTATTAAGCATTACACACATCTGACAAGTGTAAGTGACAAGTACTAAGCGTTAGCTACTAAGCCCGTGTAAACCTAGCATTATGGTCGTGTTTATCGATGTGGTAAAGCGTGGATAAAACATCTGTCACTTTCTGACCACTATGTAAGTGCGAGAGTGACGGATGCTTTATCCACCGCGATAAAGGCGACCATAATACGGGCCCAGTAGGGATAAGTGTACTAGCTGGTTTTATCGACATCGTTAAAAAGACATATTCAAACATCATAATTAATGGCCAAGGTTTATTAATAATATTTTTATTTATACTTAACCTTTTGAACGCCATACGTCGAATACAAAATGTGTCACCCACACGCCAAACATGTTTGCTATGCTATGCAAATTACACCTTATTGCTACCAAACAAAGTCTCTTTTAATCTTGAACTCTTGTCGGCTGTAGCCGACGTGGCGTCAGTGGCACGACTTTTAGTTGACGCAACTTTTAACAACCGACATCTGACATTGACTCTTAACTGTTTATATGTATATTACGTTCAATAACAATTCATTCATTGCAAAAATATTCTTTAGCATTTCGACGAATTAAGAACCTCCTTTTTGTTTTTTGAAGTCTGATAAAAATACCTCGAGAGAAAAAAGATCGTTCATCTTCATGGATAGCCGATCATTCAGATATAGAAGGTGAAGGTACAACTTACTTAAACTTGCTTTACGGTGGTACGTAATTTTTATCGACATGATCTTATAAAATTAGTTTTAAGTTGTCCTCGCACTATTTAAACGTCAGTACAGAATTGCTCTCTTCAATCCGGGGTTAGGCTATTAAAGTACCTAGTGCAAAGGAAATAAAGTGGAATTTATTTTGTTTTTATGACATATGTTTTACTTGAGTCGTTACATTTTAAACTCGGATAAATCCATGCAAAAGGACAGCGGAATTAGAGTCTTTTTTCAAACAGATTAAGTTTTAAATTCGTATACCAAATATAAAGGAGATATCCAAGCTTTAAATGTAACAACTCAATTAGAAACGTTATTTCATTTGTAATAGGTTCATATTCTACTGGCAAATTTGTATGTATGGTGGACCTTAGGAGACTATAATTTGAACACTTCGCCAACACAATGTATGATATAAACCGCACCCAAATCCAATGGCACCGATCAGGAGCGTAGCGCGTGAACTCTTTAAACATAACCTTGTCTACCGAATAATTCTAACAGCTTTTTTAAAGTAACGTCAACTTCTTTAAGGTCGAATTTGCCTGGCCGTGTTTCAAAATAAATATTGGATAATTATTGGGGTTCAGGTAGACTAGGGGAGAACCGTCGGTACCTCTATAAAACTCTTTATTAATTATAAAATATCACTTACAAATAAAGAAAGGATCTACAATAACTATTAAATTATGGAATAACGCAATGATATAATATAGTAAAAAGAGGTAGATATGTTATACGCACTTCGATAGTGGCACCCTAAAACCAAGCCAATTGGTACACCTTTAAGGTACGCCCACATAGGGAATGCAAATAACCGGTTTTAACAGATTTTAACCGGTTATTTTCATACAAAAACGGTTAATAACCGGTTAATTTGCATTCCCTACGCCCACACCAATGCTTAACGGTGCATATATTACGGTGTCGTTGCGTAAACAAAAGACGGAGTCATAGTAACAACATGCGGTGTGGCCGTAGCATTACTTAGTCTTGCGCCGTCAACGGAACCGTGAACTAGTCTGCAGAGCAACATACACTCGTCTCTGTTTCGCTCCCGGAAATAAGCATACCATCCTGCTTTCACTTGTCATTTATGAATTAGTGTGTAAACATGTGTTGTTTTCTATTGATTTCTATGGTACAGCGTACACTGGATCGGTATATCTGTATTCATAGCAATTAATACAAAGCAACAAATCCATCCGCTTCTTACGCTCCAATTCTGACCCAGTGAACTTTGCAACAGCTATCCTTCTCTACAATTTAGAGTATTTCTTAAGAGGAAATGAAACAAAGGCTAGAATGTTTCTTCTCTTTCACGTCACAACGTCAAACAAAGTCGGCTCTAAGAATGGACTTCTTTTTGACTTCTTGAGAACTGACAAGGTTTGAATACTGTCCATAACAAACTATTAGACGAAGATAGATCTATTCCAACCTTGCGACAACCTAAGGTCTGTCCATCTTACTTGTCTTATATAGTAAACAACTTTCTAACCTCAAAATGAACCTTTTTTTGGCTAAAACAGCTATTTTAAACAAAATAAAGCAATCATAGACAATACATTAGCCAAGTGATGTCTATAATGTTTACTCAGTTTACTTTATTTACGATAAGAGAGCTGTTTTAGCCAAAAATTCATTTTGAGGTTAGAAAGTTGTTTACTATATAAGATAAATAAGGATGAACAGACTTTACCAAATAACGAAAGAATAACTACGAGTATAAGCACATTTTTATCAGTCCCACGTAATATTAGCGTCTACCCGCCAAACTACATTGTACATTTTTAAGTTTGGCGGGTAGACTCCGTGGATATATGGAGCTGGAATTGTAAACATATTATTGTATTGACATTTAATAATCAAGTGTCCATTTTTTGCAAGGGGGTATATAGGTACCTATATCCGGCCACCTAAGTAACTTGGCAGGTTTATATAGGTCAATACAGCATCAGGCATAGATGAACGAAACTAAAAAAGTTGACGACTATCAAATAGTTTATCACCAAATTCTTGGCTAAGTGTCATTGCAAGAACGCAATCTAAAGAGTCCACGCGATCGCCTCCAGACCCAACAGATTTACAACAGCAAGACCCTAGTCTCCTCCCGTGGTGGGGGGACAGCCCCCCTTAATTTAAGGGGGGGCCTAGCCGCCATTCAACGCGATTGCGTTTCAAGGCCGCATACATCACAGCCGGTACATTTTGCCTGCACGCTAGTCTACATAGCATTGCAAAGTAGACAACATTACAATCATATTTTTGAATCATATTTTAAGTTTTAAAACTAAAAAAGGTCGATAGTGACATTTTATTTTGAATCTGACGCAAACGATGCATCTCGGCCGAAATGCCAAATAAAAATAAAGAAGCGACTATCGACCTTTAAAAAGTCCTGTGTTAAGACCAATTTTTAACTTAAATATGAACATTACAAACTTTTTTATTTAACAAGTATGCAACAAAGTACGTGAATTTGTATACTTTTTCTGAAATTTCATCTACAGAGTTGTAAGGTTGTCACAATTTTAAAACGGCACATATCACGTGTATACAGACTTAACTGAACGATATATGTTATTTTAAAATTGGGGAGCGTCATGAGAAAATGTGCCAGCTATCCGCCAATCCAATTCGCAGTAGAACGATATAAGTACTTAGATATATGTGAACAGATCTATATTAAACTGGTCGTCTACCTAAGCTGCCCTAGTTAAAAAGGGGGCTAAGTGCAATGTCGTAGTCGAAGCATTCTATACTTAATTACTAATCATATTAAGTTTAAAATGCTTATATTATTACTATGTAGTTAGCCGCCTTCTTTGGTATAGTCGAGTTTTATATGTGTACATATTAGTGCCTTGTCTAATTAATTTCATGTTTAAACTGCCATACATGAATTGTCACAGCGATTAAAGTGACAAGGTACTAAAGTGTACTCATATTTACGAACACGACTGCACTAGGACAGTAAGTGTGTCCACACTAAAGAGCCGTAGAGCCGTAACAGACAGTCGACATTTGAATTGCAAAGTTGCATTTTGGATGCAATTATTGTGCGGTTTTCATACCAACTGCAAACCGAGTGTGCGCGTGCAGCTATAACGACTGCACGATTGCAATGCAGTTCAAATGCAGTTGGTCCAACTGCAATGGAAAAACATTGCAACCTTTTAGCCTGCAGCCAGTTTGCAGTCGTAACTGTACGCTGACTGCAAAGTCGGATTGCAGTTTATATGCATTAACGCTAACCTTATAATAACTGCGTTCAAACTGCAACTTAGCTGCTGGCTCGCAGTTCAAATACAGACTGTCATGGCCCTTAAGGTCTCTCTACATTTATCGATGCGGCATTCTCGAAGTTACAAGTTACAAATTACAAGCGGAAGTCTCTTTCTAACTCCGTTGGCTAGAAAAAGTTCCGCTAGTAATTTGTAACTTGTAGCTACGTGAAACGAGCCACAGGGGTGTGATTCTCTCAAAAACGCGGTCGGACGAACGAACGAGTGAAGGTCGCAGCGGCGAGTTTAAGTAGTCCCGTCAGAGCGAACAAAACTCAATTAGGCAGCATTACACGTTCGATCTTATCGACAAAAGCCACGCTGCCAAATTGAAAATGCACGCGCTAAAATGTGTTTACTTAAACTCGCCGCTGCGACACTCACTCCTTCGTTCGTCCGACCGTGTTCTTGAGAGAATCACACCCCTGTACGACTCGACGTGACTTGATGCTGGCGTTTTACTCAAGACCAGTATATCCTTAAGGCCTTAAGATAATGCTAACCTTTAAAACGCCACTGTCAACATTAAGTGTACACTTGTACAGTGCAATCGATTTATAGACCAGTATGGAAGTACACATATCAAAAATGGATCAACAATATCTCTACTTTAATTTGCAAAGTATCGCAACGCAGTACCGTAAAACAGGGTGAGTAGGGACACAACCTAAAATGAAGCATATGTTACTAATTATAAGAGTGAAATTATTTCCAATAGACGTAACGTTATTGTCCATTTAATAATTGTTTTTATTTGTAACAAGCTATGACTTATTTTAGGTTGTGTCCCTACTCACCCCTTAGGCTGCGGCTCCACTGAGGCGGAGACGAGCGGAGCTGTGCCAATATTAACCAATAGAAGGCGCATGCGGTCACGTCGAGCATGCCCTGCGCACCTTAGATTATATTCTATTGGTTAATATTGGCACAGCTCCGCTCCACTCCGCTCATCTCCGCCTCAGTGGAGCCGCAGCCTTAATCCCTTTTCACCCCGTTTTACGGTACATCAAAAATGGATAAAAAATATCTCTACATTATTTTGCAAAGTATCGCAACGCCTTAGGCTGCGGCTCCACTGAGGCGGAGACGAGCGGAGCGGTGCGGAGCTGTGCCAATATTAACCAATAGAATCTAAACTAACGTGCGCAAGGCGCGCTCCACGTGACCGCATGCCCCTTCTATTGGTTAATATTGGCACAGCTCCGCACCGCTCCGCTCGTCTCCGCCTCAGTGGAGCCACAGCCTTATACGTTCACGAACGTCAATCTGAGACCCATTTAAAAAAAAATGCTTGGTGTTGTCAATGTCATTAGAGATGCCAAGTCATTTGTAACGTATAGGAAACTCATCCTTATTGTTGTAGGATGTCAGGTTGACTTCGAACCTAGTGTGGGTCACAAATTTAAGTCTTTAAATGTACGTTGGAAAATAATGGCGGCGCGTTGGCCTAGTTGTTAGTGACCTTGCCTACGAAGCAGTCCTGGGTTCAAATCTCGGTAGGCAGATATTTGTGTGATGAGCGCGAATAATAGTTCCTGAGTATTGGATGTTTTCTATGTATATAAGTATGTATTTTTCTATACAGGGTGGAATCTAAGTCGTGATCACAATGATCACCTCTGTGGTCTACCCACGAATATGAACAACTTTCACTATGGGACCAACTCTGAAATCCCGAAAAAATAATCAGCTGTTTCATAGAAAAGTTCAATACTTACTCGACCAAAATGTATGAAGCAGCTGTTTTTTTTTTCTTGATTTCAGAGTTGGTCCCATAGTGAAACTTGTTCATATCCCCGGGTAGAACACAGAGTTGATCATTGTGATCACGATTTAGATTTCACCCTGTATAAGTATGTTAATCGTTGTCTAATACCCGTAGTACAAGACTGTATGTAAAAATAATATAGGGATCTTTTCGATCCTTAATTTTTTTGATGTATGTGACAAAGTGACATCCGTAAAACGCTAACTTATTCTTTAGGATTTGACTTAATGCGTCACTTTGACTTAGTTCCATATCGGCCTACAAATCCATTTGACTGTACGTACCCCTGACACCAGGGTCCCTCTTACAACAAATAAATGAATCGTTACACATCGTAACACAAAAACCTCGTATCACATATTTCGTGAAGTAAGATTTTAAACTTAAACATGAAGGGAATTAAGTTCAGATTCATCTCAAAATATTAGATACGAGTTTGTTTTAAAATAGTAACGATATCCTAACAGCTGGATATATTACTGACAGTGGCATTTAAAAGTTTGTCCCACTAGATCATAATTTTAATTCTATCGTGTAAGGGTCGTAGCGTAGTGATATTGCTTCGGACGAGACTAGGTTATATATAAAATAGATGGAGTACTTTTTAAGAAGTATTTCAGGCGTGAATTTGTTTATTATCGAAGTTATTTGGAAATGAAAATTACACGAAATTAGCTACAGTTGGACTTTTGCTTGTGTCCAGTAAAGTGATCTTCGGTGTTGTAAGTTAATGGTGGAATTAATTTGAATTACGAAAGTCATTTTTTTTATGCACTACCGTCTGTTTGGCGAACGCTTAAGTACTCGTAGTGAGGAATTATATTTGAAAATGTGATTGATTAAGTATACAATATGACAGTGAAAACATAAAACTTAAGCATTTTACGTTGTAGAACTTAGGTAATATAATATAATAATATAATAATATAACTAAACTATCCTCGTCAGCAAATCTTTGGACAGTTCCTGAAGGAATAGCGATCTACTTCTACGCGGACAAAGTCGTGGGCAACATCTAGTTTTAAATATGATTGTTACCATACTTTACATTAAAATATCAAAATTCGATTACTATATGAGTAAGTTACAGCGTATAATTGTGATACATAACTATATACTACAAACTACGCTATTATAATGAAAAACAACTACGGATATCATTTACATGTGTAGAAAGTAGGTTCTGTGAGTAAATTTAAGTTGCCAATAACTAAAATCAAATGGACTGTTGTGATTTCAAAATAAATGTCAAAAATAAAATGAAAACTGCTATTTATTTGCCTAATCATAAACAACAGCTGTCTGAAAGTTTGTATGCAAAACGACTCAACAATTTGCAATGAAAAATTCAGGTATTACAACTGGATTAACTTAAATTTTCGTGTATGTTTCATTTCGATGTCTTAAAGGGCTCAAAATATATGAGTAAAAATATTAGTTAAGCAAATGACGAAACGAAGCAATGGCGGATCAGTACTTCTTAACAGCACCATGCCATGGCTATCACTGATCAATTAAATAAGGCCTCATTGTCTATAGCCTGTGTCAATTGAAACTGCCAAAGATGTAAACAAATTAGTACTGTTTGACACATAACCTCAAATACGCGTCATACTCGTAAACGGGTGCTGTCTGTGGGGTCCGGTCTGTTCACGCTTGCAAGGACCTGTTTTCCAGTTAGTTATTTTAATTATCGTTCCTGACGTAGAGACCTCGTCATGTTGTTCTCCTAGTCACAATTTTTAATTTAAGTAATTTAACTTACATTTGTAATGATTTTATTTGTGTTAGTTTTAAAATAATTATTTATTACTATATTACCTTGTAATGTTACTTTAAGTATTATTGTATTTTATGATTGGAAAAAATGACCTTCTGCTGGAGTTTCTTGCGGCGCTTCTTCTCCGCAATGATGGTTTTGTCCGAAGCGCTAGTAGATTCACTCCATGTCGCCGACGTGTAAAAGAGCCCTCATGTGGCCAATTTACTGAATATTTTGAATTTTAAATTTTGAATTTTTTGACTCATCAAGCGTATAAATCTTTGCTAAGACCTCACTTGATCTTTAAAAGCACGTGATCATCAAGTAATAACGGTAAATTGGTTCGTTTGGTTGTGTTTACATCTTTGCCAATTTCAATTGACACAGACTATAGCTGATAATGAGGCTAATTTTAATTGACATATGTTACACGACTGAATTAAGATTGTGACCTTGGGTTGGGTTAACATTCATCTGGTGTGTTGGTAAGTTGGGATCAATTCCACTAAGTTTAAACCCACAATGCTCCTGTATCGTTATCATTTAGATCGTTAGGCTTGCGAAGTTAGATAATTGTGTGCGTGTGTAAAAAAGCTACAGAAATGTGAACCTTAAATCGCGTAGCTGTAAAAAAAATAATTTTAATATCGCCATTGCTTTGAAAACACGTATCTCATATTTCGTGACGTACGCTTTTAAACTTAAACGTAAAGAGAATTAAGTTCAAACTCATACATCTCGAAATATCCAGATACGAGTTTTTCTAAAGTAGTAACGATATGTAGTTCCGTTTTTTTGACGTTTTCTATATAAATATTTTTTTTAAAGGAAAACGTACACACCTAAAATACCCGGCTGCATTACACAACCATGAAGTTTCTCAATATTGATGTTGATAGCACAAAAACAATGCTAAACTTATTTGTTGCGGGTGAAGGAATAGTAGTTTACGTGACGGTTGCGCAATGACAGGCATTACAACATGAGTGTGGTTTATGAAACGAGCCGCAAGGCGAGTTTCATAATTAGATCACACGAGTGTTGTAATGCCAATTACGCAGAGTCGCGTACAATACTTTATCTAGACATATTATAAATACTCTAAGGTGGGTTAAGAAGCCGAAAGGCAAATGACCAGCATTACCTTACCTGGTGGTAGTAGGTGACAGCGATGACAGCTGTAACGTAATTTTGAAATTACGTTAAAGAATATTATAAGGTAATGAGATCCAAATTTGGTACATCTTCCAAAATTAACAGCTGTCATCGCTGTCACCTACTACCACAGGTAATGCTGGTCATTGCCTTCGGGTTTTGAACGCATAATAGAGGACTTATGATATGTGTGTAGATAAACTACAATTACACAACGGAAATAAATATCGTACGTATGTTTTTGAAATATACGCATTTTATTGATGCGCGTAAGTACTAGTTGGATGTTTTCTATGTATTTAAGTATGTATTTCTCTATATAAGTACGTTTATAGTTGTCTATTACCCATAGTACAAGCCTAGAGCTTAGTTTGGGACTAGTTTGTATGCGATTGTCGTGTGATATTTATTTAAATTCATATAGTTACCATCATAGTAGGTCTTGCAGATAAATTAACATAGCGTCAGCAATAAGATAGCGATATCGAAGCAAGGTGAGCTTAAACTAAGTGGAATAGAGATGCTCTATACTTAATTCATGTTTGATTAAAGTGAAAGGATAAAATAACAAGCGCTTATCATAATGTATTTAGATTGTAAAGGTGTTATATAAATAAAGGGAGGACTTGGTGGCATATCGTCGGTGAAACTGCAAAACCGCGTAAGAAACATTTTTAATAAGAAGCAAACTGCACCTTTTCTGTAAGATCTTAAGGTTTATTTTGCCTTATAATAAATTTGTTGGTTACGCGGTTTTGCAGTTTCACCGACGATATCGTGGTTCTAGAATCCATGGAGTCGCTATTTATTAGTTCCTATTTATTATAATACATATGACTTTGATTTTGACTTTCAGTATTTTAATATTTCAAAATTCATTTATTAATTAAACCGCTTAACCAGTTTAAATGAATTTTGGTTTGGAGGATATCTCTGCTGTGGAAGCGTTACAAACAAGCAAATATTAGTAAGTACGGAATAACCAACCTCTGAATGTACAGTCGCCATCAGATATATTGTAGCGGGCGAGGTACTCAAATATTTCGGAGCAGCATTACTTTTCAATAAATTCGTTACACTAGTTATGGTCAATAACACCAGAACATGCAATTTGTCATAAATATAAGAGCAGCGACTTTTCAATAAATTCGGAACATATAACGAGGTAAAAATATCAGAAAGCACAGAACGTCAACGGTATCTACGCACTCAGGGTGATCATAAAGATCGGAACATTTATGGAAAATATACCTTAAGTCTGTATCACACAGTTTAAATTCGTTACTATAATTATTATGAGAGTCGATCTTTGGCATGACATAATATTTATGTTTTGTTTGGAATTCGAATCTGACGTGTATACGTCACGAGTAGATTCGACATGCACCTCGTCCTCGCCCTCGCCCGCTACAATATATCTGATGGCGACTGTACTTAGTTCATTTTGAAATATGACCATACTGTAGGTCAAGATCAAAGAGTCATGTATTATAATAATTAGGAAATAGCGACTCCATGCATTGTAGAACCACGATATCGTCGGTGAAACTGCAAAACCGCGTAACCAACAAATTTATTATAAGGCAAAATAAACCTTAAGATCTTACAGAAAAGGTGCAGTTTGCTTCTTATTAAAAATGTTTCTTACGCGGTTTTGCAGTTTCACCGACGATGTGCCACCAAAATCCTTACCCTATATACAAATACTCTTTCTAAATATATTTTCACGGGCATCTATACAACTGATACTTTAGATAATTCTAGTGTTCCTGCTGGTAAATATTAAAAATGTATAACAAAAGATGTTTACTTTATAAAGTTACAAATCGCGTTAGGTTGCATTGTATCTTCAAATATCGCGTTAATTTAAGAAAAAAAAAGTTATTTTTATTGTCTCTCATAAAAGTACAACTTACATTTGTTGGGTGATTCCACGGGCGTTTCAACCGCCGTCAGTCCGCTGTCCTAAGTATTTAATATACTTAAAATTCGATCAATTGTGGCAAGAATTACGATGACAGTATAGCTCTGTGTGAAAGTTAGCTGCTTGGTGTAGCTCATTCTTTCAATATTTATGACAGGGGACTGACGGCGGTTGAAACGCCTGTGGAATCACCCATTTATACAAAAATAAAGTGTATTGGGTATTTTCTACGCACGTATTTCGCTATATAAGTATTTATATCGTTGTCTAGTACCCATAGTACAAGCCTAGAGCTTAGTTTGGGGCTACATCAAATTTAGTGACATTTTATTCGAATAAAAAATTATTCGTAATATTTGTATTCGCGAATAATTTATTCGTCGAATAATTTATTTGCGAATGATTTATTCGCGAATAATTTACCCATTAATGAATTCGAATAACGAATAATTTATTAATTTATTAGAGAACAATGGAGCAGGTATAATAAGTAGTAAATAATAATTATTCGTGGCAATTCATTCAACGAATAAATTATCCGCGAATAAATTATTCGCAAATGAATTATTCGAATAAGAATAATCATTCGAGAATTTCATTCGTTATTCGCGAATATATTTTTTATTCTTATTCGTTATTCGTCATTCGAATAAATATTGCCCATCTCTGGGTGGTAGCGACCCGGACGGACCCTGCACAAGCTCCTACCACCATAAAATCAAGTACCGTAAAACGGGGTGAGTAGGGACACAACCTAAAATAAGTCATAACTTGTTACAAATAAGAACAATTATTAAATGGACAGTAACGTTACGTCTATTGAAAATTTAGTCTTATAATTAGTAACATATGGTTCATTTTAGGTTGAGTCCCTACTCGCCCCGTTTTACGGTAATATCTAAAACGCAAGCTGTATAGATGCCAGTCTATTTGTGTATGTGTTTTTTTTATTGTTATACTTAAATACTATTCAATGTACAAAAGAAAATGGCAGGCGAGTGGGATATAAAAGAAGAGGGGTTTGAGATGAGAAGGATGAAAAATTTCGTGAGATGTGTGCGGCCTGCGTTAGCGTTGGAACCCAAATCGATATTACTGCGTCGAAAGGTTAAAAACGTAGAAAACGCTTCAATTTATATAGAAATAAGACTAATTTTTAAATGCGCTGAAAAGGACTAGTCGTAATTTTAACGTTTGCTATAATAAAGGTAATTTTGTCGTATTTTAACGAAGAATAGAGTATAATTTTACCTGTATAGTTAATTATAGCTAAGTAAAACTAAAAAAAAAAACCTACGTTTTTAAACTTATAATCGGCGATAGCGCAGTTTCAAACAATTATTAAAATAACGTTATTGTTTGTAACGTCATAAAAAACGTTATTTTATAATTAACGTTGCGTTATGCACTATCGCCGACGTTATGACGCCTAGGGACATGTAAGGACGAACCTCCGAGGTACGGAGGACAGTAAAACCCCTCCTCTTCAACGGTGGCGTGGACAAACGAAATGATGATTAAAAAAAATACTCTGTACACCGCGCGCCATTCACGGCGGATACAGTCGACCAAAGAAGTGGTCTGCCTCGCTACAGATAGGCTGCCCTGCTAAGCCAAATAGCAGTATCTCAAATAAAACTCCTGTAGCAATCACAACCTCATTACTAAGAGGACAAGATTGAATCTACTCTGGCAATTGAATCTGACATACTGTTTATATGCTTATGACGGCAGAACTGCCCTACTAAGCATAATGGCGATATCTCCGACAAAACATCTGTAGAAATTGCAACCTAGTTACGAACATAAGAGAGTTGAATCTGCTTTGGCTATTTTATTTAGTTATTGCATTTTTGCTTAGGAGGGCAGAGTAGGGGTCCGCTGCACGGGAGCTATGAAAAACATCGGCGAATTTTCACGAAACAAATAATTTTGAAACTATGAGTAGATGGAAATTTGTTTGCTAGTTAGAATTCTTCATGATCATCGTTGCAAAAAAAAACGGCGTTTTTTTCATGTACAATTAATTGCCTACAAATATGACTTGTTAATTTTGACAACCAATCAAAAAGTTCTTAACCAATTTTATTTTTATTTACGCTTATCGTTAATTTATAATCTAAGGTTTAAAATTATGTACTACTGAGATACATTATCTCCGTTGAAAACAAATCTATCATTGTATAAGGATTTGAAAAAATAAAAGTTTAAGTTCATTCAAAGTTCAAGCACTTGGTTTTAAATCGCTATAAAATATTAGATCCGTTCCTAACATAGGTTAATTGTACATCCGTTTCAACGTTACTTAATGTTCTAAAGTAAATAGTAATTGGAAATAAAATCGGCCAAGAACTTTTTATTTGGTGGTCAAAATTTAAAAGTCATATTTGTAGGCCCGTTTTTTTGCAAGAGGGTGTATTAAAATAAAATACACTGTTACCAAATCTTTTTTCATAATTCCCGCGTCGCGGCTTTTTGAAAATCTATCTAGTTGTCAAATAGAGACTATGCCAGTGCTAAACCCCTTTCTTGGCCTACCGTACAGTATATTTTATAAATTTGATTAGTAACACATGATTATAGCTCCAGTGAGACATTGAATTGATAAAAAGTGACAGTTTATTTGTGATATATGAGCGACTGAACGTGTCTGCAAAGCTATCAAAATATAGTACAGTCAACAGCATAAATAAGTGATAATTTATGTACCTTGTCGCTTTCAATCGTTTCACAATTTTGTATGACATTTCAAACACGACGTTAAAGTGACAAGGTACATAAATGATCACTTATTTATGCTGTTGACTGTACAGCAAAACCAGAGTATTAAACTTTGTATGTATGTATGTAAATACTTTATTGTACCACGGGAAAATAACAAACAAAATAGACGGAAACACAAAAGTATGCACAAAGGCGAACTTATTCCTTTAAGGGATATCTTCCTGTTAGCCTTTGAGCGATTGGGGAACGATTGAAACAACAAATAGCCAAACTTACAACAGTGAAAAAACTAGATGTTTCATAATTACGTTGATATTAAATTAACCAATAATTTTATAATAGCTGTGTGGTTGCCGGCTTAGAATAGTACCACTCCATGCCTTCCCGTGGATGTCGTAAGAGTCGACTAAGGGAATAAAGGCTTGTAGTACTGTTAGGCGATGGGCTTGCAACCTGTCTCTAATACACTGATAAACATCTTAGCCTGATTATGCAAAATGTGGTTACAGAATTAACAACAAGCTTTTAGAGTTGCTGGCAATTCTGTAGCTCTGCCTACCCCAAACTGGGAATAAAGGCGTGAGTTTATGTATGTATGTATTTTATAATTTATATTTTTGAATTAAAGTAGTTTATGCACATGCAACGGCTTTTCACCTAAATATATGGAAGGTTAATTCTCGCCTTATCCACAGGCGGAGTAAAAGGCACTTCCTATTGTACTAGGATGTCTCTCGCTTACACTCTCTGGTATCAGTATATTTTTTATGCCAATACGCACTGCCAGATCAACACAGTATCATTTCAAAAAACTAGCTTGTTTTGTTTCAAGTTCATAGGAAATGTAATAGGGTCGATTTTAAAATGTAGTCGTATTTTGAGTTAATGCTGTATTGATCTGGCAGTATGACATTGAGACAGTTGAGTATTAATAATGCTCTGGTTTTACTGTATTTATACATAAACGTATTTTTTTTATTAAATCACTAAGTAAGAGAATTTTTAAACATATTGTATTTGTAAAGTCGCTAAGAGCTCTAATATATTTGAAGTTCAAATATCTAGTTATATACGAAAAAGAAAATTAAATTTCCACTGTGTTACAAAAATTAACAATTAATATGATTAAATTTCGTAACAAAATGGATTTTTTTTTTCAACTTCTCACGTTATACTTGCAATATATATTTTATTAAATTCACCTAAATATTTTGCATACACGTCCACTCTCAATGAAAAACACTACACAAATGTCAGCTATTATAAAAAAAATAAGCACCTAATGACTATAATTTAAAGACTATATTTAATCAAAGAAATACGATTATTAATTACTTAACAGAGTTTTTTTTAAGGCATGCTTTTTAATTATTTTTCGTTGCTAAATACAAATAATTCCACACGACGTGAGATCCGAAAACGTAAGGTCCAAGAATAGGCTAGTGTTCTCAAAAATACATTATCAAAAAATATTGAATACATATTTTTTCTTTTGTCAATTAAACAAAAAATTACGGAGAGAAAGTGCGTTGATGTTTCGCGTGACTTCACGCCGTGGCACACTTTATACCACTGTGTGACGTCACAAGCCCCCACTCCCGAACTTTGATGCCCGTCATATTTGTCAATTTTGATTGATTTGACAAAGCAAAAATTACGTGTTCAATATTTTTAGATAACCTTACTGACGGACTAATTGGATATTCTTTTTACCCAGGACACACCCCTATTGTGTATGCCGAATGCCGATGATTTACGTCGAAGTAACATAATCTATTGATGAAGCTTTCAGCCTGTTAGCTTAGTTGGTAGACTGCCGTCGAAGCTACCGGTCCCAGGTTCGATCATCCGATAGAGCAAATAAAATGTTTGCTTAATTATCAAGAATTCGATTTTGCTCTTTAATCTTTTCGCCTAGTATTTTTAAACTAAAATTACAGATCTATTGTGTAGATTAGGTAAACATTTGATTTATTTAGGTACTAAACTAAAATTACATTTTAACAACTTAATTGCTTAATTATATATTTTTTATATTTTTTTAGCCTCGTGTGGTTGCCGAGTTAGAATAGTGCCACTCCATGTCTTCCCGTGGATGTCGTAAGAGACGACTAAGGGAATAAAGGCTTGTAGTACTGTCAGGCGATGGGCTTGCAACCTGTCACTGATACGCTGGTAAACATCTTAGCCTGATTGCGCAAATTGTGGTTATAGAATTATCAACAAGTTTTTAGAGATGTTTGTAATTCTGTAGCTCTGCCTACCCCACTCTGGGAACGAAGGCGTGAGATTATGTATGTATGTATGTATATTTTAAAACTAAAATGCTATATCTAAACATTAAACAACTCCGGCATTGTCCCGAAGATGCTGGCAGATTAGGTTAGTTTTTATAGTAACAAAAAAAAGTTTCAATTAAAGCCGTTCTCGATCAAAAAATACATAACGCAAACAATGACAAACAATGATTATGGTTATGCCAGTCGATACAGACCCATTTCCGAGTGTATATTGTTTATGTATTAAATGTAATTATTTATTTTCTTTATGTTTATCTTTGATTGATAAAAAAGACACATCTTTATAAAGTAAAATCTTCATTATCTATAGAGATTAATTGTATACAATATAAAAACATATTTTACGTTAAGAACTTTTTGATTGGTTGTCAAAATCAAAGTAATATATTTTGTCGGCAATTGTATGAGACCAACGCAAGCTACTATATAATTATAGATACCGCCTGTTGTAAAGTGCAATATTCTGGGGCCTTACGTTCTCGGATGCGGTGGACGCATGCAATAAACAATATAAGTATGTACAGTCGCAGCCCGGGATTGTTGGACTAGCTTATCACTAGGGTTAGGAATTTTGGTGGCATATCGTGGTTTTAGAATCCATGGAGTGGCTATTTCTTAATTATTATAAACATACCGCCTTGATTTTGACCATCAGTAATAATATTTCAAAATGCATTCATTTGTTAAATCGCTAAACCAGTTTACATTATATTTGGTAAAGAGGATATCACCACTGAGAACGCGTTACAAACAAACACTAAAAATGTCTTTAATTTATTTTGAAATATGACAATACTGAAGGCCAAAATCAAAGTGGTATGTTTATAATAATTAGGAAATAGCGACTCCATGGATTTTAGAACCCCGATATGCCACCAATCCTAACACTACTTATCATCTTAACTTGGTATGTTTTTCGTTATTGAAACGTGACCATGGCAACCCTTATATAACGACAAATAAAGACGAGTTCAGTTTGAACCAATACTGGCTGTTGCTTAAACGTAAACATCAATGACTATAGACTAGTAAACGCGTTCGGATAAAACTGTGAGTTCCGAGTTTTTCCGATGTCAAACTGACCAATCATAACCTCGTAAGGCCCACCATACTACAAACAGCCAGTTTTTTGTCAGTGGGACTTTGAATCTACCGCCAAGGCAGTAAAGTTCACTTACGTTTGTTCGATAATGCCATTTTCAGTTAATGAATATAGGAAAATAAACCTTATTCTTTTTGCAACACAGTTCAAATTAAATTGCCTTGATTATGTCCAACCTATTGCACATTGGGCCTTACGAGGATAATAGGATATTTGCCTAATTTTTCATTAGTTTTTAGATTGAAGCTTTTTTACCTTCCGAATAGCCTAGTATAAATCGTTTTTTAATCTTTCAAAATAAGAAAGATATAAATGTTTAAAACTTGCTTTTAGACAGAGAGGAAAATACAGTAATATGACGTCATACGACTCAACCGCCATATGAATTACACGCAAAACATCGTTTCGTGAGAAAGAGATAGACAAAAAACTTTAAAAGGCTATAACTTTTTCATTTTAATACCAATTTCAAAGGGCATTGGGTAAATTTGTTTGAAGAATATTGTCATTATTTTTTCCAGCGGCCACGGATGATTTTTACATAGTTATTTAGAGGACCTCTAAATACACATAGATATATATAATTTATGGCGTTAAATAATATCGGAGCGAAGATTTTACAGATTTAAGTATTCAGTTTTTAGTACAAAAGTACGCCCAAGTACGAATATTTAAATATCTCGGCTCCGATGCACTTAAGAGTATTATATTACATAATAAAATATGTTTATTTTTAATAATTCTATCATAATTTGCCACTTTTACGAATGGCCGCTCACTTTGAAAATGTATGAATTTTACAAATGACAACACTTTTACCCAAACCCCTTTGATTTTGAATTATATTATCATACTACGTATATATATGATCCAAATTAATATATGAAATTTAATATCAGGCAAATACCCTATTGTCGCTAGGATACGGTTGCTATACCTGCAATTGGTTGACTTTGGTTGTAAGTTTTCACTCTGCTGTCAGGTCGGTAGTTCTAACACACGATGAAATATATTTTTCTTCTATAATACGAAGTAGTGTGACTCCTTGTCTGGATATACTAGTATAACCGGTTAAAGCCGATTTGCATTACACGGCCAAAATACGTAGTCTACCAATAAAGTCTATACCATTTTTGGACCTTAACGTCATACAAATAGAATCGAAAAATGGTACAGGAGTGGCAACTGGCTCAACAATCCCGAGTTGTGACTGTACTACTTACTACCTGTGCAGTGGTCTCCCTCTCTCCAATGGTCCGGTGTTGGGCTAGACTAGGTAGAAGGGTTCGGTGGATGGTATTTAAGGGTATTGTTGGGACAATGTAGGGTAGCGTGCGGCATTGTGAAGTAATGTAGTCAATTCTGCCCTTCTAAATAAAATGGACGCATGCGCAATTTGATAGTCAAAGTAAATTTAACCCTCCATCTTAAGAAATAAGGTCGCTTCTATATACGCGGTTCTATGAGACATACGCCCTTTTTTCTAAGGAGGGCAGAATTCTGGGTATTGCTTTTGACATTCTTTTTTAAAATTTAAAGACTAAAATGTGATACTTTAGCGGAGCTTCTTTGTAATTAATATTTTGTATTAGTGATATTAGTTATAATGTATCACCAAACATTTAAAAAAAAAATGTATTGAAGACAATTGTAGGTTACAATGATATTTGTAAGGTATTGCAGAGTACTGTATGATGGTATTGTTGGGTATTGTAGTGAAAGGTATGGTAAATTGAGTAGATTGGGGTAGTATACTATAATGTGGGGATGTATGATATGATATGTTATGGTAGAGTACTTTATGGTATGGTGAATTAGGGTGTGGTGTATCAAAGCTATCTCAATCGCCGCAGGTATAATGTAGGGCTGTGCAGAATATTGCGCGGTATTGTAGGGTAATGCAGGATATTTGTCAGGTATTGAGTCAGGTAGTGTAGATGTAGTGAATACGGCATCATATTTGGTCGTAAAAAGCTTAAGACACGAACGCATCCAACAAAATATGACGCCGTATATTAATTCACTACATGTTTAAAGTAATGCATGGTATTGCAGTAAACTACAGTAAAACCAAAGTATTAATGGTACTCAGCTATCTGTCGCTGCCACACTCCATCGCCTTATGATTATGAAGGAGCGCAACTATATTATAAATTTACCAAAGGATATGAAAAATGCAAATGCGACATATAGCATCTATCCATAGTTTTACTCGCTATGCGAGTTTCTCAAGTTGCTTTAAATGAACTTCACACTTCGCAATATATCGGTGAAGAATCTACTTTGTAATTAAGAGAAAGATATTTCTCTATCCATTTGTTAATTGTTTTCTTTTAGAATTAACCATTTTAATAACCGGGTAACTTAATGATAACTTATGAAAATTCAAGCGCAATCAATAATATGTGACGTTGGCGTATTTATTTAAATACATACATAAATTAAATCACGCCTGTTTCCCAGAGGAGGCAAAGACCACTTCTTTCCACCTAAAACATGTTTCCTTTTCTTTTCTTTTATTTAAATTAAGAGATGCAAGTCGCTTATCAAAGAGGTCCAATGTTACAGAATAATGTTAAGTCGGTAACATGCGAAGAGATCGATCGATAAATCGATAAATGGAATAGTCGATAAACAATGGCCAATCCCTATTGACGTTTGATTTTTGCTATGAAAATTCCGCCCCTTGGAAATAAGTTCAAGCGAGCAAGCGAGTGGGATCTGTGACTCATACACATTTGCATTGTCAAGGACACAATGTACCACAGAATAAGAACATATAGCATAGAAATCGGACTATAAGACGTACTTTGCGTCAGCTATCTTACTCCACTTTTTAGATTACGTATTACATGAGAAAAAATGAAACAAAAAGTAGGCTGTTTTTTCTTCCTTAACTGTCATTGTCACAAGGTTTTACACAGGGACGTCTTTGTCCTTCCTATAGGAAAGATTTGTCTTTCCTTGTCTATAGGTCCAAATAGGTGCTTATAGGTCCAAATCACGCCTTACTAGTGACGATGTACCAAATAACGAAAGAACAGCTATAGATTCATCTCTTTCCAACTCACTGTGAAAACCATAAGTAAAAAGAAGTGAACATAATGTATTTTCTGCTTATTTAGTACGGTTTATATGCCTTTAGTCTTTCTTCTGTGCAATGTACAGTGCAACCATTTTCTTGATAGCGATCGGTTTTTCTATGACACATGAGTGACAAATATACTGTCAGTTGCGAGTGCAAGCGTGATAGCGATAGCCAGCCGAAAGCTATTAACAAGCTGGGAATACTGTAAAGAGTGTAATCGTAAGGGAGGTAGCACGCGGCGACTTTTTGTAGCTTTGCAGTGCGTTCGGTATCGCTACTTTCACACATTAACAAAAGAGACCGCGATATGAAACGCGCGACTACATCGCAACATGGCCAGCCATGAGGACTAAGGTGGAATGCTTCTATGCCGCACTATTAATACCTTGGTTTTTCTATATTTTAATGTATACGTGTTCATTCTTACTTGTCTAATATAGTTAACATCTTTCAAACGTCAAAATGAACCTTTTTTTGCTAAAGCAGGTCTTTTATCGTAAAGTAAACTGAGTAAATATTTTGGACATCACTTGGCCGAATTATTGTCAGTGATTGCTTTATTTTATTTAAAATGGGTATATATTAGGGTGTGTCATTTTTGTCAAACTGTGAAATTCGAAGAGTAATACCACACAAAAGTTTCTTTTTTAAGTGTAATTAAGATTCGCATTTACAGATTTTATATTTAATGGTACTTTTGGCTCGCTCATTGACCGTGAAGTTTGGTAAAATTGGCAAAATACAGGGTTAATAAAATCTGCATTTTTTATTTTAGTGTATAATTATATACATAAAGTATATTTAATGTTTGTCTTGTTTAAGAAAAATAAAAAAGCTGTCATGTTTTGACGTAATCAATCAATTCATATGTCTCCTAACGCACGCAGTTAAAACGTTTAATGATAAGAATGCTTGTTTGTTTATTTTGTGCTATTAATGTAATTTCCCATGCTAAATACTTATTTGTTGTATAGGAACCCGATTAATTGCTGCTGTAAGAGTGTGTTATACTAGGAACTCAAATATTCATTTTGGGCTCTTAGTATGGAGATCCAAAAACTTTACCTCAATTGAGTGAGCCAAAGATGTCTAAATAAACCTATATTTTTTACATATTTTGTTATTTTAGATCTCAATGCATCTTTTGATTACCATTAGATCAACAAAAAAACAAAGTTTTTATTTCCTATACTAAGGTGACACACCCTAGTATATATCGTCTGTCATAATTATTATTAGTCATAATGTGTTATAAGTCATATTTATAGCAAGTTCTAACGTAAGAAACTGTGACATTTCAGGATTTTTACAAATCAAACCTAACCCAACCCAGCCTGTCTACACTTTAGATATTTAAGAAATTCTGAAAAGTTTACGGTTCCTGCGATATAAAAAAACAAAAAACCGCCTTCAAAAATGCAAAAAATAACTTCTTTAAAATTGTAGGCACTTAATAGTTTAGTCCAACTGATGTCGGCTTTTTGTTGAAAATGTTGTGGTCGCCGACTTCAGTTGGACTAAACTATTAGGTGCCTACAATTTTAAAGAAGTTATTTTTTGCATTTTTGAAGGCGGTTTTTTGTTTTTTAAAACATTTATTTTATTTTATACTTTTTAGTGATCATAATACGCTGTTACGTTGTCCCACTTCTTAGTTGAAATGAAACTTTAAGTTATTTCAAGCGCGCCGCAAGCAACGCCGCGGGAAAGTCATAGTCATATTTCAATAACCTCCTTTTTTGAAGTCGGTTAACAAGTAAATATTCTTCGTTGTAGTCGCTCAACTATCTTAATCGAGATATCTTATCGCCACCCTTGAAATCGGTACCGTTAAGGAGTTCCGGTGGCCATCTGTGGTCTTCATCATCAGTTCCACTTCACCAAATGATACTTTCTGAATGCAAATGCTGAACTTGTTACTAAAAATACTAAAATCGCTATATGTTTGCCTACAATATTTGAGGAGTTCCCTCAATTCCTCACGGATCCTCTCATCAGATTCAGATTTGGTGACAATGGGACCACCTCGAAAGTATACTCTATCAAACCAATAAAAAAAAAATTGAAATCGGTCGACAATTGACGGAGTAATCGGTGAACATACATAAAAAAAAAAAAAAACTGTGGAACGTATAACCTCCTCCTTTTTTGAAGTCGGTTAAAAATTAAGAATTATGACTATCTAGCAGACGTAAATTGCTTTGCCTTACACTTGGTAATTAATAATTTGTGCAAATGCAAAAGTTGTATCTTCTCTAGAGGACACGGTCGGTGTAGGAAAACACATCGAAACTTTTATGTGGTTGTTTTGCACCGTCTTATATACTCGTACATATACGAAGGTTTTCTTCGTTTTCTCTCCCTCTATCTCTCGCGTGATATTTTTGTCATGTTTTCCTTCTGAACTACGCATGATATTTGACATTATAATTAATTTAATATTTATAGCTTTATATAATGCTAAACTAAGTATCATTGTAATAAGAAATGTGTTTAAAAAAGTTGTTGAGTTTCTTGCGGCGTTTCTTCTCAGCAGTGCTCTCCTCTTGGGAAGCGCTGGTGGATTATGGACGTGTAATTTTTTTTTTATCTTTTTCATCTTTTACGTCAACAATGACCAAAAAAAAAATAGGAAACAACAGGCTCTCATTTAAAAGTTTTTAAATTCACTTTGAGGTTAAAAAGATGTTTACTATATTAGACAGGTAATAATAAACACTATAGTGGAGTTAAGAGTATGTTGCAGGGTACTTGTGGATATGTACTTGTACTTGTGGGGTATTGGAGTGGGTATTGTGGGGTAGTGTCGTCATCTCACCAAGCTCCTCGAGGCGTCGTAGGTCGGCGCGACGCGCGCGCACCTCCCCGGCGCGCTGCCGGAGGGTCGCGAGCTGCTGCTCCAACGACCCAGTCCCCTCCATCATCGAGGTTCTGCAGACGTGGGTTACGTTAACAGTTGCAACTAGTTGTATACAGGGTGGCATCTAAGTCGTGATCACAATGATCACCTCTGTGGTCTACCCACGAATATGAACAACTTTCACTATGGGACCAACTCTGAAATCCCGAAAAAATAATCAGCTGTTTCATAGAAAAGTTCAATACTTACTCGACCAAAATGTATGAAGCAGCTGTTTTTTTTTTCTTGATTTCAGAGTTGGTCCCATAGTGAAACTTGGTCATATCCCCGGGTAGAACACAGAGTTGATCATTGTGATCACGATTTAGATTTCACCCTGTATAGGCTAGTTTTATTTAGTGAAAGGTGTACAAAGCATATTATATAAGGTCCGATTTTTATTCCCACAGAAAAAATGTAAACAAAGGTGTTGCCGTTAACGAAAAACATTTGCAGTATTCAAAATATTTATACTTTCCTCATTTAAAAAAAAAAACCATTTCAATAATAACACTATATATTGTAATCAAGATTGAAGAATTTAATTTGTTGATGGCAAACTTTATTTTGATATAAACTCTTTGTTGTACTAATTTAAAACGAGAAAACTGTTTTTGTATGCATAATTTATTTATTGCACTGGTATCATTGACTCGACACACCCGTGTCAACAAGTTGAGGGCCGTTTGATTGATGTGAGACGTCATTTCACTCGCTTCGCTTTACAATTCGTGCTCCCTTTGTAATCGCTTTCCAGTGACTCATTTTTGCGATTTTAATTTCAATTATTTATCGAATTTATATATATAATTTATTATTTTTATATCACGGTTCGAGCGAGCTTAATATTATATTTCTTGCTGGCCCAAACTTTGGGACTCGCTGATATGTCACTTTGACAGTGACGTAACTTTGTTTACATTTTTTCTGTGGGAATAAAAAACCGACCTTCGTATGTTGCCAGAGATAATAGTACCGTAGAACACAATTATTAAAAACATACATTTTATACATTTAAACATAAAAATTGTCAACATTTGATGCAACAGTAAACGACATTTCGCACCTTTAGAACAATAATGACCTAAGTCAAAATTTGTGCTTTCAAACTTCGAGTCATAAATTTATTATCATAGAGACCTAACTCTAAATTTAAATTTTCTCAATTAGGTCACTATTGTTCTGAAGGTGCGATTTATTTATAGATTTTTGTGTGATCTATTATTTTTTAACTTAAGATTACATCGAGCATCCAGTGGCGATCTCATAGTTCGCCTGCCGTTTGGCCGAAATATGTTTGCCAAACGTATCGTTTCCCAACCGTTGCATTTGCCAACCCACTTTGTTTCCTGTAACTGTAAATATTTCAGGATTTATTTCAGTACCATCTTGTAGAACCCTATAGGTTAGGTTAGGTTAGTTTTTATAAAATCCTCAAATATTTACAGTTACAGAGAACAAAGCGGGTTGGCAAATTAAATGGTTGGGAAGGGCCATTCTACTTTTTAAACATTTTTGTTATCGTCCGATAAAAAGTATACCAAATTATGAAACCAGTGGCCTGTTTCACGAAGCTAAAAGTTACAAATTACAAGCGGAACTCACTTTCTAGTAGTTAGAAAGAGACTTCTGCTTGTAATTTGTAACTTGTCGCTTTGTGAAACAGGCCTCAGGAATAAATAAATAACATGAATGTTTAAGTTTAACGGTTTTCAAAAAAACAACTCATAAATTACTGAATTATCGTTGAAGAATCTCGGTAACTCAGCGGTAAATTGCACTTTTTCCATAGAAAAGGCGGGGACATCAACGTCCACTGCGTTACTCACTTTATAGTTTACAAATAAGTTTTTATTTAGGATAATTCTAAATATAAGCTTACTTACGTCCCTTTTCGAGTTTCAAGTTCGAAAACGCAGCACTTTACCGTTTTTTGAAATAAAAACAGTTAAGTGGGAACGTCGCTAAAACTCATGTACAACGAAAAGTAGAATGGCCCGGAAACGATACAGTTGGCAAACATATTTCGCCGAAACACAGGTAACCCGAACTCATCAGTAGTTGTGTTTTCTAATAAAATATTGTCTTGAAATCGAAAATAGAATAGTTAATTAGAAAACACAAAAATAGTAATGTAATGGACGGTCCGCGTTTGCTCGGTTTGAAGAGTTAGAAAATTATTAAACACATCGAGATAAGTACAGGTAAGATTTAGCCCAACCACGCGAGAACGATACGAGCCGGCACATAGTTACCTACAATGAAGCGCAGCGCAGAGAATGTGCGTTGGCCCTAACGGTATGGCTACAGACAGGCACTACAGTTAAACGTGTGTATACCGGGTGGAACGCCACATGGACGGCAACTACGTTAAATATTGAAAATAGCCAATTCTACTCATAGGAGACTTGCTTTTATGTTCGAAAACATTTTTACTGCATTAATGGATTTTTGAAAATTAGTTTAGTTTGTCTTAACCGGGAATCTGGTCAAATATAACAAAACAAAGTCGTGGTTTATCATACAGATCGAAATGATAATGATAAGTGATAATGATCATTTATGTCTACAACACATACGCCTTTAAACTAAATAAATACCGTAAATAAAACAATTTTATTGTTTTGGTTCGAAAAAGAATCTTGTGTCGGTCAACTAAATTCAAAAGTCACTTTGATAAATGTCCTAAATTTAGGACGTTGGGCATCCATAAATGCAGTAGTAATGTTTTCAAAAATAAAAGTTAGTCCCCTTTGAGTTGAATTGGCTATTTTCAATATTTAAGCTAGTAGCCGTCCATGTGGCGTCCCTTTTACCCTGTAGATAAATTATCGAGAGCGCGTTATTGCGTTTGTAGTGGTTGTACCGTTCGCATAAAAAGGAAAATATTTTTTTTACTTGCATTTGAAATTTGTCACTCTTACTCTCCGACATAATTTTATATATAGTCGAGGGAGAAATTTCAAAACATTTATAACAGTTAAAAATTATTTGATTACTTTCGACTCTCAATCGGACCAAAATTACTGCTACTTTCCGCCATATTTTTTGAATAATGTGTAACTTACAGTCATCATCATCATCATCATCATCATCATCATCATCATCATCATCATCATCATCATCATCATCATCATCATCATCATCATCATCATCATCATCATCATCATCATCATCATCATCATCATCATCATCATCATCATCATCATCATCGTGATGATGATGACTGTACTTACAGTCGTTACTCTGAAAATTGCGAGAGTACAATAAAATAAGACAAGTATATTTTAGTGCAACGTAAATAGTATTTAGAATTTGACACTGATATTTTTTTGCATTTACTTCTTCAATATATAACAAACCTTTTTTTATGCTGATAGTATGAGAAGAGAGAAAATTCAAATATAGTTAGAATGCCGGTAAACACACATTACCACTACATATGCAATTCCGCGCTCTCGATAATTTATCTATATATACTTTAATTAAAACACCCCCTTATTAGCGTTGGGGGTTAAAAGGGGGGTCGAAACTCGGGCAATGACCGTATTACGTTTAAATAGTAGATTGTACAACTAGGGTCTAAAATAAGCCATACTTAGTACCACGAGATGGTTATTTTCCCGAGCAAAGCGAGGGAAAATTGTTCGAGGGGTACCTAATATGGCTTTTAGACCCGAGTAATACACTCTACTTTTCACTTCGATTGCGAGAAAATAAAAACATTACCTATACAAAGGTAAAAAATTAGCAAAGATAGCACCACATATTCTACGGCGAAAATATTGTTTTAATTTGGCGGCTGTTTTTTTTTCAAAAGTACTTTAACACAGATACAAAATATAGATACCGCAAATAAACGCCACTGACCGTGTGATTATTTAGCGCTTCAAAGCGTTGCACAATCGATTTAATCATATTTTAACGATTGTAAAATAGGGACTAAAAAACACCTAATGTTTTGAGAAATTAATTCTGTTCCCTGATTGGTCGATTTTAATATAGCTGTATTCTGGTTGGTTCATATCAAATACAAAGTATTTTTTTAAAGAGTTAATATACGTTCCGATTGACAGTCGATGTGTATTGTGATAGGTTGATTTAATTTCGTGAAGTATTTTGATTGGTGGATTTAATTTGATGAAGTATTTTTATTGGTCAAATTAAAATGTTTTCTACAAATAAATCGTTATATTTTCCATTTCATATTTTCACTAGGGGAAATATGAGTATTATGTATTCTCTAGGGTTTACATGTACTACTTGAGTCTCGCTTGATAAGTCTAATATGACACACTTTTTGAGCATGAGAAGTGAAAATAATATTTATAGTATCGTTCAATCGTGCATGGGCTTAAAGGGAGGTCGCCAACGACGGGATGCATGCCATAATACCTAAGAAGGCAATATGGAATGTAGTAGTCAAAGTATTCTATATTCTATCGGTGACCACATTAAATTTAAAATGCTTATACTATTACTATACCCTCGTAAGGTAATATTTGTTGGCCGTTTTGTACCTAGGTTAATTAGCAACAAAACACCACAAGCAACATCGATTAGTTCAGTATTTTTGAATTTACTCTCTGATTTAAGAAGTTATATGTTGCGTTATCTATGAAAAAGGACCTTATTGTCGATGGCGCTTCCGCCATTATTAAAGATGATCCGATATAAATACAACGTCGCGTGACGCAGTGCGGCGTAAGCACCATCGACAATAAGGTCCCTTTACATAGACAACGCCACATAGCCGATGAGTGTATATCGCTTGTTTGCATGTGTGCGTGCCTTTATCGTACGCCTTTTTTCCGTTGGCGATCTCCCTTAGCAAGGATATTTATAAATTTTATAATACAGCGTTGTGTTGAGCGATATCGCGTTGGTTAGTACACCGAAACGCACTGACCGTGTGACAACAACCAAAGCGCGGCCTTGTCCACAAAATGTCATCTACTTAAGCACTACCTAAGTATTATTTAAATTTAAATGAAGGATTAAGGCCTGATTCGGAACGGATTCGCCAAATTCAAAACGCTGGCACCTAGCTCTAAAGGTGTTCTCAAGTTTTATTTTTTTAGCATTGGCATTATTATTGTCACAAAATTGTGTAATGATTATCTTTTATTGAGTAATTCGCTGATAAAACCAAAAAAACGTGACTCAACGTGAACGCCGTGAGCAGATTGTCGCCAAATGGATGGAAAATACACAGCGTCCGAACCAATTGATGGCAAAAGAATTAAAAATCACAAGAAGAGCCGTTCATACGATCCTGAAACGATACCTTGAGACCTTGTCTACCGCTCAGAAGCCTCGAACCGTATAACATGGTGGTGCTCATGCTGGGCTGACAGGAAAATCATTAAGACGATTCGTAAAAACCGAAGCATGTCCGAACGGGACATAGCTAAAAAAATCTACAAGACAGTCAACTGTGAGATATGTTAAGGAACGCGCTGCTGGGTCATTATTTGGGCGTTTGTTCCGAATCACTTTCGTGGTCACATTTTTGTAGAAGTGGCTGCAAATTTCGATTTCGTTTCTGGTTAGGTATTTAAGTTTAGCGGACATCTAACAAATATCTAAAAACGGCATCAAAATATACGCCCAATTCTTCAAAAATATGTCCACAAAAGTGAGGCGGTTGAAACGCTCGAATAATGAACCTGCTATGAAGGCAAAAAAGGAGCGGGAGGTGCCGAAAACATCAGAAAAACGAAGACCGACTTTAAAAACTCGATCGAAAGATGTCCGACTTTCTGGGTACAGATAATTTTAATTTGATTTTGGATGACGAAACCTATGTGAAGACGGACTTTTCAACACTTCCAGGCGATCAGGTTTATACTATAGCTGATGGAGAAATTCTTCCAGATAGGAATGGAGAATTTGGCTCCAAGTATCTGGTTTGGCAGGCAATTTGCCCATGCGGTGATCGTAGCAGTGCACATGTTACAACTGGCATAATCAATAATAATATTTACATCAATTAAGGTTTAAAGAAACGTCAAATACCATTCATTTAAAAACACAATACTTCGGCTTTATTTTGGCCTGATCTGGCTACAGCCCACTATGCGCCGGATACCCTAAACTTTCTCAAACAAAATGATGTACAGATCGTGCCTAAACCACTGAATCCGCCGAATATTCCACAGAGTCGCCCTATCGAAAGATATTGGGCTGTGGTCAAAGGAATCTTGCGTAAGACAGGTAAGGCTGCCAGCAACCAACAAAACTTCCTAAGAAAGAGTAACGCAGCGAGCAGGAAAGTGTTTGACACTGTCGCACGGCTGATGGAGGGCATTCGACAAAAATTGCGGCCAGAATGCAAGAAAAAGTAGAATTATAATACTGCCCTCCTAAGCAAAAATGCAATAACTAAATTCAATAGCCAAAGCAGATTCAACTCTCTTCTGTTTGTAACTAGGTTGCAATTTCTACAGATGTTTTGTTTGAGATAACGCCATTATGCTTAGTAGGGCAGAATAATAGTGTAGGGATGATAATTTTATACCGTTTTTTTTCAATATAAAATCATATATTTTGGTCAATTAAACCACTTAGCTTGCCGTTACAGCTTTTTGAATTTGGCGAATCCGTTACGAATCAGAGGGCCCTGCAAAGATGCACTACGCTAACTAACGTTTCTATTCGATTCGTTTTGAAACCAATCGCGTCACTGGGAGATGACGTGATACGAAAAGTCACGTGGTCTACCAGTGACGCGATTGGTTTAAAAACGAATCGAATAGAAACGTTAGTTAGCGTAGTGCATCTTTGCAGGGCCCTCAGGCCTTATGCGTGAATTATACGCTATACATTTATAATTACGTTTAAATTACTGCACTGTTGTAGTGTTCATTATACTTTCTCTGCTTGTAATATCTATTATTAACCTTTACATAGTACAGAACCGCTACCCGCAGTCTGTCCTGTACTATCGCGATCGTTAATTTGTGACCCATTTCAAGAAAAATAGGCTTGAAGTCGTCAATGTCATTAGAGACGCCAAATCATTTGTAACTTATAGGAGACTCAACCTTATTGTTGTAGAATGTCAGAATGACTTCGGACCTAAGGTGGGTCCCAAATTTAAGTTCGTGACTGTACGTACGCTTAGATATCTCAAACTACGCAATTTTAATGCCGTTTTTATTATTAGAGGATTCAAGAGGAATTATTTATATTATAATATATTCCGGTATAACCACGTAAGGCCCAGAGTGCAGTACTGCCCTCCTATGCAAAAATGCAATAACTAAATAAAATAGCCAAAACAGATTCAACTCTCTTATGTTTGTAACTAGGTTGCAATTTCTACAGATGTTTTGTCTGAGATATCGCCATTATGCTTAGTAGGGCAGAGTAGGATGTACATAATCAAGGTAATTTAATTTGAACTGTGTTGCAATGAAAATAAAGTTTATTTTCCTATGTTCATAAACTTAAAATGGCATTATCGTGCAAACGTAATTGAACATTATTGCCTTGATAGTAGATTCAAAGTCCCACTTACAAAAAACTCCCCGTTTGTAGTATGGGCCTTACGAGGTTATATAAGGGTGTTACAGAAGTCTTAAACCAAAGCGAAGCGAGGGCGGATCGCTATATGAATAAATATGAATTTACAAAACAATTCGACTTATTGTGGACAAGGCCGAGTTAAGTGCCGTCTTTGTAGATACATTACCCGCTCCAGCCTAGCAGTTGGTACCTGCGCATCAAGCCTATGTTAGCAACTAGATATTGATATGTGACGTTATCTATGAAAATTGACCTTATTGTCGATGGCGCTTCCGCCGTTATTAACGATGCTCTGATATAAATACAACGTCGCGTGACGCAGTGCGGCGTAAGCGCCATCGACAATAAGGTCCCTTTACATACATAATGCCTCATATACTATACTCCGTTTACTGAAACGACCTAGTACTGGAAAAGTGCAGTTGCACGTGATTGGCTAATGAGAATCCGCTAAAGCCGCACTCACAATGGGGCAGGTAATCAGACGGCGGGACAGTCCGGTACGGACGCGTTTGTTTCTCTTCTTGCGACTTATTGCTTGAGGGCGGTTTTCAAAAAAAAATATACATACATAAGGTCGGATTTTTATTCCCACAGAAAAAATGTAAACAAAGTTACGTCATTGTCAAAGTGACATTTCAGGGGATCTCAAAGTTTGGGCCAGCAAGAAATATAATATTAAGTTATTATTTCGCTCGTACCGTGATATAAAAATAAATTTGAGAAATAATTGAAATTAAAATCACACAAATGAGTCTCTGGTATGCTATTACGACGGAAGCATGAATTGTGAAGCGAAACGAGTGAAGTGACGTCTCACATCAATAAAGCAGCCCTCAACTTGTTGACACAGGTGTATCGAGTCAATGATACCAGTGCAATAAATAAATTATACATACAAAAACAGTTTACTCGTTTTAAATGAATACAACAAAGAGTTTATATCAAAATAAAGTTTCCCATCAATAAATTAAATTATTCAATCTCGATTACAATACATAGATTTTTTTATAGAAAGTCGATTTCTTATAAATGTGGAAAGTTTAAATATTTTGGAAATTGCAAATGTTTTTCGTTAACGGCAACACCTTTGTTTACATTTTTTCTGTGGGAATAAAAATCAGACCTTAGTTAAGGACGAAAATTAAGAAACGGTAACTTTAGTCAGGTGAGTCACGAATATTAACTATACCGTTATAAAACAAATGGTGTTATCTCATACAAAACTCCTGTAGCAAATGCGACCATATTACTAACGGGTGAGGATTGAATCTATTCGTTCATTGTTTTTGGAATACCGCCTATTGGCTTATAGCAGTATTTATATGAATAATTAATATTCGTAACTCGCCTGACTAAAATTGAAGTTTCTTAATTTTAGTCCTTAACTATGTACACTTTTTTGAAAATGGCCCTTATTGCTTACCTGTGACTTGGCTAGTGAAACGGACTGATCTCTCCGTATTTTATTTTCAAATACCATTGTGAACGAGAAGATTATCGTTTGTTGCCGCCCACTTGGCTACCTGCCTCTATCTTTTGTCCTTGTCATTTGTATGACACTGTGCGAGTGAGATAAGCCTATAATAGGTCGTTAAAGTAAATGGAGTATAAACATCATATTCTTTCAACTTAAAATGCAAAAATACGGTATTTTTAGAGACTCTATTTAGTAAACTTAACGGTTTTTTCGGCCGCCATTACTGTCAAGTAAATAAGAGCTATAATAACGTTGACGATACGATAACATGACAAAGGCGATATGGTTTTACCGGGTAAAATAGAGACGCTGCACATTCGAACAGCTCTGCCCTCCGACGGAAACAAGGCACATCTATATGAATACATTTCACTTCCAACCTTATTACAACCCTTGAGAGTTTAATTTGCAATTAATTGCACTTGTGCCCTTTCTCCGTACGAGGGCAGCGCTGTGTGTATGAGAGTAATTCGACAAAAGGTCTTAAAGGGTGGAAGTGTATTCAAAACGGTCTATATCAGAAGCGCGGCAAAAAATAATACTTGAGTTGATAAATATCAAACTCCAATATGTCCTTGATATTTGGTATACGAATTTAAAACCTAATTTGTTCGAGTTAAGTTTTATCCTCGTGTGGTTGCCGAGTTAGAATAGTGCCACTCCATGTAAAAAAAAAAAAAAAAACTGTTTATTTCAATAAATTTAAATAGCGTTATACAATACTTCTTGTTACAATCTTTACTATTTTTAAGATTATATTAACTAAGAAGGGGTTACCCTACACCACAGCTTACTTTAAATATTATTCCTTAATATTATGTATAAATGTATTTTTAATTATATTTTTAATTAGTTTAGGTTTCATTTCAATTTTTTTAACCACATTTCTAGGGAGATTATTTAAAGTATAAGGGAGGTAGTTAGTCCAAACTCGTTTGCCATATTGGTTGGTACTTCTTGGAACTATAAACAATGGCTGGTTAGGCATGTTTTCCCGTGGATGTCGTAAGAGACGACCAAGGGAATAAAGGCTTGTAGTACTGTTAGGCGATGGGCTTGCAACCTGTCACTAATACGCTGGTAAACATCTTAGCCTAATTGTGCAAATTGTGGTTATAGAATTATCAACAAGTTTTTAGAGATGTTTGTAATTCTGTAGCTCTGCCTACCCCACTCTGGGAACGAAGGCGTGAGATTATGTATGTATGTATGTAAGTTTTATATTTGTATAACAAATTACAAGGACATGTTGGAGTTTGATATTGTATCAACTCAATTGCAGAAATACGGAATAAGCATGCATTATTTAAATCGCATTTCCCAATAAAATATGAAAATATCGTAAAAGAGATCACCAAAAGTGAAATTAAAATTAAAATCGGCCAAGAAATTCGGATGATACAAGCATTTTAAACTGCTAACAGAGAGATCCGATATGCCTTGTGACGTCATGTAACACGTCGGCTATATGTCCATGTTAAATTCTGTTTTGCTGAGATAGGAACAAATCTTTGTTGGCTTATATCTTGATTATTTTTACAGCTATTTTTTTTTTATTCTCAATTGTTTGTTACATGAATCAGCTATTATTGAAGCTGTGGAAAGTAATGAATAGACATAGAAGTGTTTAACCTCGTAAGGCCCACCAAACTACAAACAGGGAGTTTTTTGTGAGTGGGACTTTGAATCTACCATCAAGGCAATAAAGTTCAATTACGTTTGTTCGATAATGACATTTTCAGTTTATCAAGATAGGAAAATAAACCTTATTACCATTGTAACACAGTTCAAATTAAATTGCCTTGATCATTTACATTCTATTGCACACTGGGCCTTACGAGGTTATGGCAAAAATGTCAATTAACTAGGGACTTCCTTCCGATTTTAAATTTATCGATAACTGTTTCAAATATTTATTTCAAAGTGATATTTCATAGTTAGGAATCGGAAATTCGGATGCTTTTATACCTACAATTAGCAAACTTCCGGAAAAAGCTCAGCAAGTATGGAGTCGGCTTCTTAAAAATATTGTTTTAATTATTTAAGTTCCGGGATTCCGGGATTGTATAAAACATCAGGAAATAGTGATAACTGTCAAAATATTTAGGTTATAACTATTTTCAGCAATATTGGTAAACAGTACAATTTTGTATGACTATGTATATTTGTTTTAATTTGGTGACTTAACAAAACTACTAACGTTAGCTGTACCATTCGTTTTCATAAGAATAATATGTAACTTAACAAATTTAATTTAGTTTGATGTTAAAGCATAATGTAGGTACTGTTAGTTAAACAAACCACATATTTTGTAAAAAGAAACAACTAAAATATGTTATTTAAATACTTTACATGTATCCTAATTTCCGGAATTCCGGGAAATCCCGGGAAATTTATTAGCAAAATAAATTGAGTCCGCCTCCATAATACTTAACATCAATACAACAACAAAAACAAAACAATAAAAGCATCCGAATTTCCGATCCCTATTCATAGTAGATAGGTATTAAGTTCACCGGATAAAATAGTACTTAACTAAAATGCTGATCACTACCCATCGATGTTATATAATGAATGATGGGTAATATTCAACGATCGGAAAAACGCCCGTCATTTTGAAAACATAACCCTGTTCCGTACAGGAGAGTTCCTTCTGATGTTAATTAATAATATTATTAGGTATTTTACATTTATTATACCATTATTTATGTATTCATCAACAATATTATTAATGAATAAAACCATAATGGTTATGGGAAAAAAACACTTACGCCAATCAAAAAGAATGTCTTTTTTTTTTAATTTTCGCCTGTTATTCCATAACGACGTGAATTTAGGACCTATTTATGAGTCGAAAAAGTTTGTTACAGTTTACGGAGGACATTGGGGCAATCGTTGACATTTGTTTACTGTTTGTATGTGTGTTTGTGTTTTCTAATTAACATTTCGGTGTCATTCATTAATAAAATTGTCACTAAGTACATATAAATTATTGTATAATAAATCTATAAAATACCTAATATTATTTTTAATTAATATCAAGGAAGTCTCTGCTATACGGAACAGGGTTATGTTTTCTATATGACGGTCGTTTTTCTGATCCTTGGTAATATTTAATTTAAGTAAACTATATTCAAGCGAAACTAGGGATTTTTTGCACAAAAACTTATTTTAATGCTATTATATCGATATCCATACAAAGTAAACTGAAACCAAGAGTGATATTTAAAGGGCTATTAAGGTAAATTGTATGACATTGTGTACCATAATAGTATACTCTAATATAATACCTACTCAATTTTCGGAAAAAATATGTACAAGATTCAAAAATAAAAAAAAAGATACATATTTAGATAGTCATATAACTGTCATAAGAAAGTACAGTTTATCGATAAATTAATATCGTTCGGAAGTCCCTAGGACAATTTAATTCGTGCCACAAAACCTTCTATGTCTGGTCATGAATATTGTCTATTGTATTCTAATCGCGGTTTGTTAATAAAGGGTTAAGATATGGATAAAGGTACTGACCGCGTCTCAGTCAGCCACTGGTGGAACGCGTTGGCGTGTTTCGCGAACTCCTTGCGCAGCTTGTCGTTCTCCTCCTGTCTTTGGGCTTCCTTGGTGAGCTCGACGTCGCGTTCCGCTGTTGGTCATTGGTAAAGTTGAATCAACAGAGATCGAAGTTAAGTTAGAAGCCCTAGCCAAGATGCATTACGTTACAGATGTAGTGAAATATCTTTTCACATCGAATTTTTTCGGAAATGTTCGTATTTGTCATGCTACTTCAGTCTGACTCAGTACCCATCAAGACAACGCGGGGGAACGTCGCATCGCGAGAGTGATAATCGATATAGCGTGGTTAATACCAGGGTATTTTTTTGTTAATTAAGATTAAGTTTGTTTTCAGTTCTTTTTAATAGTCATGCCGAAAGCATTAATACCTGGGAAACGTTTAGATCGACAAGCCTGTGAAATTATTTTCAACATTTATTTATATTTCTTTATGTTTAGCTACATCTAATTTCTATATATTTGATCATGGTGGTTTTAACATCTCGTTGTGATATACTTCAAACTCGTGGTTTGACATTTGGCACTGATAACTAAAGTACTCTATTTATTTAATACAAACATGTCACTTAATAATTCAGTAATTCATAGACACGTCGGCATCATTCGGAAGTAGACGTGAGTTCCGAGTTTTCACGATGTGAAAGGATTATTCACTAGATCACTGGTGTTTAATTCGTTTCGTTTTTAAACCAATCGCGTCACTGGTAGATGATGTGACTCTTCGTATCTATTCACAGTACCCCAACGAAGACAGTAAGCACTTTAGTGCGCTGTCATAATAAGCTTCGAACTGAACATCAAATGACAAGTATGACAATAACAATGGCAGACACAATGACAAGGTTCTAAGTATGCTCGGGATTCTTGTCTAGCTGTCATTTTGAAAACGGCTGTCTATTTATTTCATTTTTTGTAAATTACTTTATCGTTGATTTTGGTTCGCAAATCCAGGGTAACTTTGTGAAGTAACCTCCAACACTGACGAAGAATATGCATCAAATAAAATATCAGTGAAAAGTTGATTCTGAATGAGCAAGCGGTCAAGAACACTCCAAGCCAATAAGCCATTGAAGTGGATGCCCGCCATCTTCAATGGTGTGCCGACTGGAACTGGAAGACGCCGACGACAACGACGATTCACCGTACAATTGCTTATATATACTTGACATTGGCAAAATTACATAACTTGTAAACGCCATTAAAATAAATAAATAATAATAAGTATGCTCGACATTTTTATTGGGTGGCTGTACGTTATGTGGGTACTGATGTGCCAAAGGAAACTTTCCAAAACTGCGGAACATTTCATGTAGGAAAATTTCGAAAACTTCTCACAATTTTGTATGGGGATTGAAACTTTCCGTTTCTTAAATCCAATTTCCTATATTTTCCAACTTTTTGGAAACTTTCCGCAACTTGCACAGAAGTATATGTGGGTGAATCAACGTGTAAGGTACTCCTATTCTTTTGTGGTCTTTCCAGGTTTTATAATTAGTAATATTCATACCCCCTTACTAATAAACGTTGAGTAACGGTGGTATAGCTACACAATGTTTCGTCCTTATCTGTCATTGTGACATTTGAATTTGACAGATAAGGACAAAACATTGTATAGCTATACTACCGTTACTCAACGTTTATTAGTAAGGGGGTATGAATATTAAAATCAGACCATCAAATTTACAGATATCACACCGAATCGCCACGTCGAATACAAAATGTGTCATTCAAAAGCCAAACATGTTTGCTATGCTATGCAAATTACAACTTAATTGATACGAAACAAAGTCTCTTTTAATATTGAACTTTTAACGGCTGTAGCCCTCATTACATCAGTTGCCTATTGTCAAGTCAGAAAAAAAAGTCATCGGAAATTTTGGGGAAAAATCATTTAACGTCGGTACATTACCTATGATCTTGCGCAGATTACGCCAAGTCTCCTCCAGAGCTTCCATGGTGAACCAGGTGTAGGGGTTCGCGCCGACGTTGAACGACTTGATCTGCTCGTCCAGAGCTGCCAGCGCTTCGAAGTCGCTTTGGGCCGAGGATAGCGATGCCTGCGAACGAGGTTTAGGCGTGAGCTTAGTTCTTCCACGCGACTTTAAATTGGTAATGGGTGGATCAACTTTTTGTTGCTGTTATTCTGTCCCGTAATCCAGGGGAAAACAGTGATAGAGTTTCATAGAAAAAATGTTATAATATGTTACTTCCAATAACACACTCAGGAGAAAACCCCTACAGGAATGGGTGTGTAATTGCCAAAAAAACTGATTTTTAGTGAACTAATATCCTTCGAAATCATAGTTTTAACAAGTGACCCAAGAGACGTCACCATGGCAACGAGGTGCAACGAAAAGTTGATTGACCCTAATACAAAATCAGGGTCATACACACTCGCAAAAACAAAAGTTGTCTCTCCTGTGGTCAATAGTTAAAGGCGTGTGTGCATATAAGTTATGTTTTTATTTGCTAGGACTAAAGTAGAGCTGAGGCCGCTTATGAGGATGTGGTTTCAGCAAGCAAGTTAGGCCTTAAAAACGTTAACTTCGTGTAGGTATGTCCACAGGAAAGACGGTAACCTAAATCTGTATGACCCATCAATGTTTTACACACATCTTCACTAAACTTAACCCTTGGAACGCTTGAGAGGAATTCGTTCCCGTCGAGCGCCTGGCCATGACGTCATCGTAGTCACGTGACAGAGTTTAAACGCCCTTGTCAAGTGGTTTCACGTTTCAAAAAATCAAATTTTATGTATGTTTTTTTTTTACAATGAAATTAGATCCTTAACGTAGTTAAGTCGAATTTTAAATAACAAGATTAAATGTCGTGTGGATGGACAAGTGACTAGGCGCTCTAGGGAGGTAAGTACGGATAAGCGTCACAAGGGTAATAGATTAGATGGGCTTATGGTTGATTATAAAAAAAATACGTAGTCAAAGCCTTAATTATCAGACTTTCATACATTGATAAAAATAGGTGGATTTATATTACAAACTAGTTGACAAAATCGACAGAGCCTGTTAGTTTTGCATGTGGGTGTATTACTGACCTGGAATTGAGCGTGCGCGTCCCTCAGAGCGCGGATCTCCTCGATGGAGTTGCATCGCACCGGATCCGTGAGGTCTTCCTCTGCATTTTCGAACCAGGAGTTGAATGCTGACGCCTGCGCAGATAGATTAATATTAGGGCAATGTTACATAACCTGATGCCAAGCCATAACCAACTAAACCAAAAGGTCATTTTTCCAAACATAAAATACAATATCTGTGGTCTGTTACGATTGGCCAGCATAATGTCCTAATACGGCTGCGTTTATCGCGTTACAAAGTTTGGATAAGGCATCCGTCACCTTCTGACATATAAATAAGTACGAGAGTGACGGCTGCTTTATCCACATTTGACACGAGATATAGACTCAGCCAAATTAGGACATTATTATGCTCTAAACTCCGGAAAGTTTATACAGCAGAGCAAACGTTGGATTAAACCTTTAACCTTCAGAACACTAATTACATCGATTACAAAATGTGTCATTTACACACCAAATATGTTTGCTATGCGTAGCAAATTACAACTTAATTGATACGAAACAAAGTCTCTTTTAATCTTGAATTTATGAGGGCTGTAGCCGTGGGCCAGAGCCATCTGTGGCGTTAAAAAGGTAAAAAGTTGGAAAAAAGTCTGTTTTGAAGATGTATTTTTTTTCCTTCCTAGAGAAAAGATAGACCAAATTCAAGTATTTTTTTTTTATCTTCAATTCAATGAAAGCATCGCATTCGCCATAGTATCTAGTTTTTTTACGGTTTAGTGAAGGCAAACTAGCAGCCACCGGCTCCTATTTCACCATCCCGACAACGACGCGTGACAGGTGACAATTCGATACACATTGCGAAGTTAGCACGCTTTTACGTCACTGGGTTTCATATAAGCAGCGCCATGTACACTGAAATGTCACTTGTCACCTGTCATTGTCAGGATGGTGAAACTGGGGGCTGATGGTAGGTGAGATGAGAACCCATAGAAGCTTACAGCAAATTTGTCGCCAACCCTGAGGGACGATGGAATGCGGTTCTTGGAGAACGTTATCATTCGAAAGCCGTGCCGTTTTTTACCTTTTTCGCAAACGTCAGGTACAGTTCCTCGATCTGCCGGAACTGGTCTTGGAGCTCTAGCAGCCGCTGCTTCCTTGCGGCGGAGTCAGCCAGGAGTTGTTGCCAGCGCGAGATCACGTCCTGGTGGCGCTTGACGATGGCCGGGGTCTGCTCGTGGTTCGCGGCGACCAGCTGCTCCTTGAGGGCGGTGATGTTTTGGATGCCCTCGTGCTCGAATGCGGCGAGACCTGGTGGTATATTTAAGGTTTAGTTTGATTGGTCGATAGTTGATGCTTGTAGCGATGCATTGACGGGTTGTTTTAACATTTTTGCGCCGAGAGCTGTTGCAGCGACGCAATGAATCACGAAAAGCAAGCGGGCTATCGCGCAATGAACTGAGCCTTTAGTTTTGTTATTCTAGATGTGTTCACAAATGAATGATACAAATGAAGTAGGTAAAAATACAGGTATTTTTGTGGAATTCAAAAGACATGTTGACTATTTATTCCCGATCCCGTTCAAATTCGACATCAGCCTCTCACAGTTTAAGCTACGGTGCTACCACGTCAGGGTCCCGTCACCAGCGTCGAAGGTATCCTGCTTGGTCAGCAGGGTCTGCACCGTGGACAGGTCCCGTCCAAACTCGTCGGAGCGCACGTGGGTCTCCTTGTCTGCCATCCAGGACTTGACCACATCAGCCTCTCACAGCTGAAGCAGCGCGATATGGTTTAAGAGCTATTGAGCGGTCACACTAGGGTCTACTCACCAGCGTCGAAGGTGTCTTGCTTCGTCAGCAGGGTCTGCACCGTGGACAGATCCCTTCCGAACTCGTCGGAGCGCACGTGGGTCTCCTTGTCTGCTATCCAGGACTCGACCACGTCGGCCTTCCACAGGAGTTGGAGGTACGCAGAGTTGTCCACCAAGGCTGCCTTGCGACGGGCGGCTAAGCTGGTCAGTTTCTCCAATTTGGCCTGGGTGAATAATGTAATGTTAGTTTGGTTGGCCTTTGGAGCCTGCTATGTATCTTCTATGATGTATATAAAAATAAAAATGAATCTCCAACATGTATATACGACTGCATGAAATTGGATAATTATTTTGTTACGATATTTTAGTATACTTATTTTGTTACGATATTTTAGTGTTTTAATAAGTTCACGGTGACTGTCTAAAACTCGTATTGGTCATTAATTAATTAAGGAAAAAACTGCCTTTACTGTATTACAGTGCTTCCATTTTCTTAATAGCGATCGGCAATCTTCGTTTTTCTATGACACACGAGCGACAAATATACTGTCAGTTGCGAGTGCAAGCGTGATAGCGATAACCAGCCGAAAGCTAAGCTGAGAATACTGTAAAATTATTGACGTATCAACTAGTCTTGCTCAGTGACACTACGAACATCTTTCAAGCATTGTGTACAGAAAAAGTTTTCTATGTATATAAGTATTTATTTCTTTATGTAAATATTAAATATCGTTGCCTGGTACCCATAATACAAGCCTAGAGCTTATGTTGGGACTAGGTCAATTTGTGTGAGATTGTCCCGTGATAATTTTTAAATTTCAAACTCCTACACAAAAATGCTTAACAGCCGTTTTCTGAGCTGGTGACTCCACCGGGATCCTCAATCCTCACCTGCAGAGCCCTGATGCGGTGCTGCAGCGCGTCCTCGTGCAGGTTCCCAGCGGCGAGGAGCGCCTCGCCCTCAGCGGCCAGGTCGCGCACTCGGTCTCCGCGGGACGCCATCTCGGCCTCCAGGGCTTCGTGCTTCTTCAGCAGACCCTGGACGGCGGCCATGCTGTCGCCACAGTCGCCGACGACCACCAGCTGTTGCTTCTCGCTAGGGAGAAAGAAGTCTACATGTAGACAGTTTGGTGGTCACATAATTAGGGACACTTGCGTTTTTCCCATACAAAAAATTACAAAGATAAAGTGTTGAAGTTTCGCGTGACGTCACGCCGTGGCACGCTTTATACCACGTTGTGACGTCACGAGCGACACCGGAACATTGATGCGCGTTATATTTTTAAATTTTTATTAATTTGATAAAGCAAAAAATACGTGTTCAATATTTTTTGATAATCTTACTGACGGACTAATTAGCATATTTTTTTACCCAGGACCCTATTGCCTACAAATTTTGAAAGCAAATCAAAAATGTTCTTAACCAATTTTATTTATAGTTCCACGTACAGTGAACTAATAAACTAAGGTTTAAATGTATGTACAATTTAATTCTGTTGAAATAGAATCGTTCATCTTATGGGCGTTTCTTTAAAAGTTTGTACCTAGTTAAAAGCTAAAATTAAGAAACGTTAACCTTTTCGCTGAGTTACGAAAATTAGTTATACTTGTTATAAGATAAATGGTGGTATCTCAGACAAAACTCCTGTAGCAAGTGCAAGCATATCACTAACCGGTGAGGATTGAATCTACTTCATTGATTGAATTAGAGATACTGCTAATTGGCGCTGAGAGGTATATAAATGTACGACTAATTTTCGTAACTCAGCGGAAAAGTTAACGTTTCTTAATTTTTGTCCTTAACTAAACTAAAAAACCTAATTAGATTCCAACATACGTCAAAAAAGTGTTGCCATTAAAATGACATATTAGGTGGATCGGTAAATTTTCACTTCTGTAAATGTTATAGGTAGCTGTTTATTTCATTTATAATATTAAAGGCAACATTTAATTTTCCTTCTTAAATAAACAATCTTATTTAAATACTCGTCGCAAAAAAAGATATTTAATTAAATTGTTTTATAGGAGAAAAGTTTAAATAACAATGGCAATAACTCAGGGTTTAATAACATTTGGTACCAATTATTATTCTCATTATGTGCGATTACATTTTTAGGAAAAAAATCAATCATATTTTTACGTACGTCTTCAAAACTTGACCAAAATCTTATCAAAAATTATCAGTTGATCATGTGTGGTAACCTTTATGGTGGACATGGTGGTTCTGTGGCGGCCATAACATCTATTGTCACTTCATTCGACATCTGACGTTTGGATAGCTCGAATGTTTTCTGTACCTATTCGCCCCGTGGTGATTTCCATTGTTAAGTTTTTGTTTTCCGTTAAGTTTTTGTTGTTTCATTTCGTTATTGTTTCAAGTTTGTGTTTTGCTCGTGGGTTTTTCTTTATTGCAAGTAAAATGGAGCCTGTAGGTACCAAGTTCAACAAACATTGATTAAAATCAGGATGACCTTTATCATATTGTGGAAATAACTTATATTGTTTTATTTTAACATAATTATTGTACCAAAAGGTTGGTTTTTCCTGAAACGTCACAATGATGATGACACCGTGTAACTGTGACATTCCGCCATCTTTGGTAGTTTTTTTGACGTATATTGGAATCTAATTAGGTTTCCAAGTTTAGGTACAAACTTTTAAAGAAATGCCCTTATAAGGATTTGAATAAATAAATGTTTGGCGTTAATACAAAGTTGTAAAACTTTGTGTGGACACGTCAGCACTAGGAAGGCAGACGAACAAGCAACTTAACTGTTGGTAAGTGATCCATGACCCATAAACACCCGCAACACCAGAGGAATCGCAGGTGCGCTGCTCTCACGGAATAGAAAAAAAAAAACAGTGGAAGTGGCATGAGCTTCGCTTAGTATCAGACCTGTTGTCGCCAATACTCGCACTATCATAAAAACAACACGCCACCATGGAAAATGTTTTTGGTGCGGCTATCGTTTTTACATTCCAAAATAGCACAATAAGGCATGCTTCTGGATTTATTTCCTATTTTAGAAATATTATTCACTCAACTTTCATTTGCGCGGAACTCCGCTTAAACATGCCACACGTGACACGCCCACATAACACTTCTACTGTTTTTTCTTTTCATGCTCTTCACTATAGTTATTTAGTGATCTGGCTAAAACTGAAGTTGTGCACAAACCTGATCCACGCCTCCTCCTCGTCGACCTTGGCAAGGAACTGTTGGTACGCCAGCGACTGTTGCAGTTTGGCGCCTCTCTCCCCGGCCAGGGCTTGCAGCTCCGACCAGGCCAGAGCTACACAACACCATATTCAGAAATAAATAAATGCATCGTGTACAGTCAGGAGCATTACAAACGGGTCAGAGTGCGTTTTTCATACTAAAGATTTCATTCCTCGGGGATGCTTTTAATGAAATCTGATGATGGACAACCCGAGCATCGATACAGGACTTCCAGAGTGCCTAGGATACCCAACTGATTGAATCTGCGGTTAACGCCGGAATTGTGCATGTTCCTAAAAACATCTAAAATGGCAATAAAATGTAAGGAATTCCAAATGCTGAGCCAAAATCTCTCGCTGTGGTGTTAACTGACAGTCCGATCAGTTAGGTATCTTAAGAACTTTTGACCTCCTCTATTGAAACTTGGAGTATCTACTACTATACCTCACTCAAAACAACCTCTGGCTTCGAAATAGCCTCGTTTGTATGAAAAATGCACACTGACCCGTTATTTTTGCTCCTGAGTGTAGTTTGGGTATTTGTTTTGTGTGGTATGGGTGAACCCTAGTTCTGCCCTCCTTATTAAAAAGGGCGTATGTCTCATAGAACTGCGCATGTATTAGTGACCTTATTTCTTTACTATTAAGGTTAAATTTATTTTGACAAAAAAATTGCTCATGCGTCCTTTTTATTTAGGAGGGCAGAGTTATTAACATACTAAAGGTCGTCACAGATATAACAGCTCGGCACCGGTAGATCGAAATGAGACATTGAAAAGTGAGCCTTGACTTGTGCCAGTACAATACATTTTTTAGTGGGCGATGCGAGGCCCGCGCCCTGGTCTTGTTTTTACTATCAGAGTATAGTACTCGCTTACCCAGCGCTTTGAGCCGCTGCTCGATCTCAGGCACGCCCAGGTTGGACACGTCCATGAGCTTCTCCCCGGCCTCCTGCACCGCCTGGATGGCGGGCTCGTGGCTCGCCAGCTCGGCCTCCAGCCGCTTGTGCTTCTTGAGGAGGTTCTGGACGCCGGTCAGGTCGCGGCCGTAGTCGTCCGAGGCTACTAGGAGTTTCTTCTCCCTGTCAAACAAGTGGTCAGGTTACTAGTGTTGCCAGGTCTAGTGTATCATAAATCGGGGCTGTGCTAGAAAAATCGGTACTGGGATTTTAAAATCAAAGTACAAAAATTTGCGTGAATTACTGCCCGTTTTTCGTTACTATTTATTAGCTCTTGTGAAAATTCTGAGTTTTGACACGTTTTCCTGCTGAACTACGCATGATATTTTTATGTTAAATTCATTGTTTTATATAATTAAAGTATTATAATTGTATAATATCATAAGCAATATGTAAAAAACTAATGACTTTTAAGTTCCTTCCGGAGTTTCTTCTCTGTAGTGGTCTTTTGCGAAGCGCTGGTAGATTTTTGACGTGTAAAAGTGCCCGTGCGGCCTACTTGCTGATTTTTTTTCTTTGAATCCATGCCTCCGCTCGTTTACATCCCCCCCCGTCTCTAGCCCCTGTGTATTCACTTGATCCACGATCCAGCTCGTTTGCTACCTCCCTCCTCGTTCGCCTACCCCATCTCCTCGTTTGCCTCCCCATCTTTTCTAGCCCCTGTGTACTCACTTGATCCAAGACTCCTCGTCGGCGATGTCCCTGAAGAACTGGTGCAGCGTGTTGGCCTCGTGGAGGCGCGCGCGCCGGTGCGCGGCCAGGTTGCGCACGCGCTCGAACCGCTCGTTGATGGCGGTGCGCCGGGACCCGATGCCTGCGCTGTCGAACTGTCCGCTGGAGACGAGCGCGTCCGCTTGGGCGTTCATGTCTGGGAAACAGGTGAAATGTTAGTACATACATACACACGATCACGAACGTTAATTTGTGACACATTTTCAAAAACAATATCTTTAAAAAACAACTGTTTATTTCTTACACAAAAAAATACATTATTAATTTATCTTAACGTGTACTTTTAAATTAATCAAAGATTTTATCAGTTAAGAGTATACATGAGTTCTAAGTTTTGTTATGAATACTTTATTAACATTATAACATGAGCTGGAACTCGTCAACGTCATAAGAGATGCCAGCCAGGTCATGTGTAAATTATAGGAAACTCGACCTTATTATTGTAGAATGTCAGATTGACTTGAGATATAAGGTGGGTCACAAATTTAAGTCTTTGACTGTACATAAACTCACGCCTTCATTCCGAGATTGGGGTAGGCAGAGCTACAGAATTACAAACAACTCTAAAAATTTGTTGTTAATTGTGACCACATTTTGCACAATTGTTGTGGATCGTTAGTACAGTAAAGTGTAAAAATATGCGAGAACGCATCATTTCAATGTGTCCTGATTTACCTTATTCCAGTGTAATAATAACTTGGTAACATATTTATGGGATGATTCCTTCGATACATATTTTTGCGCTTGACTGTACCTAATCTCTCCATGGGTGACCACGGATGAGAATTCAGCTAAGCAAAGGGTTGGTTTTTGGTACTAAAACTACACCCAGAGGATTGTTTCACGATGTTACAAGTTACAAATTACAAGCGGAAATCTCTTTCTAACTCCTTTTGCTAGAAAGAGAGTACCGCTTCGTGTGGTTGCCGAGTTAGAATAGTGCCACTCCATGTCTTCCCGTGGATGTCGTAAGAGACGACTAAGGGAATAAAGGCTTGTAGTACTGTTACGCGATGGGCTTGCAACCTGTCACTAATACGCTGGTAAACATCTTAGCCTAATTGTGCAAATTGTGGTTATAGAATTATCAACAAGTTTTTAGAAATGTTTGTAATTCTGTAGCTCTGCCTACCCCACTCTGGGAACGAAGGCGTGAGATTATGTATGTATGTAGAGTTCCGCTTGTAATTTATAACTTGTTGGTTCATTAAACGGGCCACAGGTATTAAAATATCTTGGCTCTTATACACGCAAGAGTATTATTACATGATATAACAAAATATGTTTATTACACGACTGCCCAAAAAAAGGAGCGTAATGTTTTCAGAGTTCATGTATGTGTGTACGATTCTTTATTCCATCATAACTTCTAAACGCCTGAGCCGATTTTAATGTGTGTGGTATCGTTAGAATCCTTTCACCATCCCGGGTGACATAGGATACCTAAACTGTTAAAATTGAAATAACAACAATGGCCAAAAGACAATTATTAACATAGGTATATCGACGACAATATAAAAAATGCTGTCAGGTTTTTAAAGCTTGCTTTTCATTTCGCTCACCTAAAAATTTTATCGACGGTGATACTGCAATACCGCTTAACTAACAATTTCAATAAGCTGCAAAATACACCTTAGCAAGTAAGTCAGTAAGGTACATTTTGCAACTTATTATGCGTAGTTATGCGTTACTCTAGGATCACCGACGTTATGTCTTTCAACAAGTTGATAACCTTTTTTCACGGCCGCTTCACTATCCCGTCATTATTATTCATTTGATATTTGGAAACTAAGCTGTGTGGTTGCCGGCTTAGAATAGTACCACTCCATGCCTTCCCGTGGATGTCGTAAGAGACGACTAAGGGAATAAAGGCTTGTAGTACTGTTAGGCGATGGGCTTGCCACCTGTCACTAATACGCTGGTAAACATCTTAGCCTGATTATGCAAAATGTGGTTACAGAATTATCAACAAGCTTTTAGAGTTGTTGGCAATTCTGTAGCTCTGCCTACCCCAAACTGGGAATAAAGGCGAGAGTTTATGTATGTATGTATGTATTTGGAAACAGACGTCTTTCAGATGTTTTAGATGCAAGTCATTTTGAGATTAAGTCGTATCAGAATTCAGGCATTTTGAGACTCCGGCGTTTTGGATCAGAGTCACAATGAGACCGTTTGAAATTTTAGACATTATGGGACTAAGTCGATTTGAGATTTACTCCCAATTAAAGATTAAGGTATTATGAATTTCGCTCGTCATGAAGCCTACTCTTATTCACCTAAGATGAGTCCTGTGCAGTGATCGGAATAGTTGGAGTATATTTACCTAAAGTTCGCAAAAGGACATAATATAGAGTGGTTACAACCGGGTGAAATATTAATTTATTTTTATTGAATTCCGGATTTCTGGTAATTTTCTGGTACGGTCACGGACGTTAATTCGTGACCCATTTCAAGAAAAATATGCTTGAAGTTGTCAATGTCATTAGAGATGTCCAGTCATTTGTAACTTTTAGGAAACTCAACCTTATTGTTGTAGAATGTCAGATTGACTTTGGACCTAAGGTGGGTCATAAATTAAATTCCTTGACTGTACTAGTAAATGTAGTCGCAAGGAAGTCTCCAGTTTATGTCTTTGTTCTACGAAGTTTAGGTATACAATATGCTCCACCTATTAATTAGATACTTAAAAGAAATGAGTTACACGCCCCTTTTATCACAAACTAACATAAAATATCCCATACCGTAAGTAAATATTATGTATATTTAGCATTAAAAATACCGGAAATCCGGATTTCAATAAAAATAAATTGATATTTCATCCGGTTGTAACCACTCTATATTATGTCCTTTTGCGAACTTTAGGTAAATAAATATACTCGACCTATTCCGAACACTGGTGCTGTGACAGCTCATATAAACAGGTATTACAATTGTTTCTTTAACTTTACATAAAAAATACACTGGAACACACCTAGCGACGCCGTTCAGGAACTTAAATAATTAATCGCCTATTTTTAAACACCCCGCATGGGAGTATAGTAAGTGATTGAAATTACGAAATACGGCTGTCACAGGGGTCGTCTTAGATGAAAAAGAATGTAGTCTTTTAACCTCGTAAGGCCCACCGTACTACAAACAGCCAGTTTTTTGTGAGTGGGACTTTGAATCTACCATCAAGGCAATAAAGTTCAATTACATTTGTTCGATAATGACATTTTCTATGTATTAAGAAAGAAAAATGAACTTTAGTGCTTTGCAATGCAGCTCAAATTAAATTGCCTTGGTAATATACATCCTATTGCGCACTGGGCCTTACGAGGTTAACCTTTCAGAATCATATTTTTTGCGCAAAGCGCTGGAATGATAAAATAAATGTTGTTGATTTTGTTTGTTTGTTGAGTTTACAAGATGTCAGTGGGTATTTCAGGAAGTGAATACAGGTGATGTTTCGTATTCATTTGTTTTATCGATCATTTATTGTGTATAAGAAGAACTGAAGTATATTTTAAAAACTAGGTTATTAAAAAAAAACATAGCCAACATGACCAGTTATTTCTGTATAATTTTTTAGTAAATTTTAGAGCATTCGGGCATGATCAAAAAAGGACGGGTAACATATTTTAGAAAAAAAAATGCGGAATATATAAAAGTACACATTATATTTCTAAATTATTAATTTTACATGTATATTTCACCTAGAAAGGTCGACTAGTGTCACTACTTAAGATTAGGAAGTGTGTGGTACGCCAACCGACATGCGCCGACGCACAATTTCACATCGTAGTCTTGGCATAATGTGGTTACCATTTTCAGTGAAGCATCGTGTGCATCGGCGCTGTAAGGCCCAGGACACATGTCCACGGCACGGCGTCGTTAACGTGAAACGGCGCGGCGCCGTAGAAAGGCACGTTGCCGCGTCGTGCAAATACACGATCTCGGAATCTCGGACCAATTTTTCAGATATTATAATTCCGAGATTAGACGGAGCAATACCGGAACACTTTCAATATCGAAATTGAATTCCGATATTGTAATATCGAAAAAAACGTAGTATTTCAAAGTTATCTGTGGAGTTGCCTTCTATGCATTATAGGACATGCAGTATCGGACGATTTCTAGTATCGAAATTGAAAATCGGTATTGAATATTGAATAGAAAGTGTGTTTTTCTAATAGATCCCTAATTCCGATACTAGTATCGGAATTCCGATGTTGAGACACAATACCGAATTTCAATTCCGGTATTGGAAATAGTCGATATTGTACGCCCTGCGTAATTCCGAGATTCCGATACTGGAAATCTTCCGATACTGCATGCCCTAGTCCCGGCCCTAAAAGCCGATTTCCCTTTTACTCCGTGTTAATAACCACGACGTAACGACGTAACGACGTAACGACGTAACGACGTAACGATACACCAAAAAATAACTGGTTGTTTTTACATTTGTATTCGAGAGAATAGCCTTTTCTAAGGATCTAATTTGAAGCATCTCATGATCGAAAGTGTTATTGCTTTTGAACCGACTTCAAAAAAGGAGGAGGTTCTCAATTCGTCTGTTTTTTTTTTTTAATGTTTGTTACCTCAGAACTTTCGACTTGGTGCACCGATTTTGAAGATTCTTTTTTTATTTGAAAGCTGGTGCTTCCAGATTGCTCCCATTTTTTTCAAAATGAAGATCTGATGGTGGAATCCATGAGGAATCGACGGAACTCTTCAAAATTTATAGGCACACCTATAGCGATTTTGGTATTTTTCATTGTAACTCGTGTATTTGGTCTTGGAAACCACTATTTGGTGAAGTGGAACTGATGATGAAGACCACAGATGGCCACCGGAACTCCTAAACGGTATATATTTCGAGGGTGGCGACAAGATATTTCGATTAAGATAGTTGAGCGACTATGACGAAGCATATTTAGGTTTAAATAAATTAAATTAAATATATGACTATGACTTTCCCACGGCGTTGCTTGCGGCGAGATTGAAATGTTCTATTGTTTCTTGAGAAATGGGAGAATAACAGCATAATTATGATCGCTAAAAAGTATAAAATTAAAAAAAGTTTAAAAGAACAAAAACCCGCCTTCAAAAAGCAAAAAATAACTTCTTTAAAATGGTAGGTAAATAGGTCAGTCCAACTGAAGTCGGCGTCCAACAATATTTTAACCAAAAGCAGACTTCAGTTGGACTGACCTATTTACCTACCATTTTAAAGAAGTTATTTTTTGCTTTTTGAAGGCGGGTTTTTGTTTTTTTTAAACTTTTTTTATTTTTTTAATAAGTGTAATTTCGCCTACTGACTATGACAAAACGGCGGAGTTGTTTAGAACACAGAATAAAGACTGGCATAGAAACCGTACTAAATAAGCAGAAAATACATTATGGTTCACTTCTTTTTATTTATGGTTTTCATAGTGAGTTGGAAAGAGATGAATCTATAGCTGTTCTTTTCTTATTTGGTACATCGTTACAAGTAAGGCGTGATTTGGACCTATAAACAAGGAAAGACAAATCCTTCCTATAGGAAGGACAAAGAAGTCCCTGTGTAAAACCTTGTGACAATGACAGTTAAAGAAGAAAAAACAGCCTACTTTTTGTTTCATTTTTTCTCATATAATACATAATTTAAAAAGTAGGTAGAGAAAGATAGCTGACGCAAAGTACGTCTTATAGTCCGGTTTCTATGCTATATGTTCTTATTCTGTAGTTTAGAAAGACGATTTTTATTATCTGTGATCTGTTTTAAAGTCATAATAGATGAACGTCATTCAAACATAATGTAAACAAACAATCACAATACGGTATATTTATTATTTCAGAGTATTATAAGCAAGGGGCGGAATTTTCATAGCAAAAATCAAATGTCAAGAGGGATTGCTCATTGTGTTTTATCGACTATCGATGATTAATTGGAAGTGTTTTTGACATACAGGAACAACAAACATTTCTCGATAAAAATTACAAAAAAACTGTGGCTGGTTATTTTTCCGATGGGATATTGCATAAGGTACTAGAAATATTATTAACCTTTCGTCTGTGTTTGATAAGGATCCTGACCAAATTTTGGTATCACTTTTTGTACTTTTTTTCGATTTCTTTTTGTGGATTATTCCAAAATTAGAAGAGACTCGAATTCAGTATTTTTTTACCCTTCCACAGACGAAGAGTTAAATCTAGATAAAACGTGTCACTGGTTCTTCTTGAGGATTGTGATTCATAAGTTTTATTCGCTGAGTGAGCTTGCAACGCAATTTTTCTTAAGCTGCTTTAAATGAACTTCACACTTAGAGAAGGAAAAATCGTGGAAGAATCTTCTTTGTAATTAAAAGAAAGATATTTCTTTATCCATTTGTTAATCGTTTTTCTTTTAGGTTTAACCATTTCAATAACCCGGGAACTTAATAATAACTTAAGAAAACTCAAGCGACATCAATGTTATATGTGACGTTGACGTAATTTATTTAAATAAGGATATGCAAGTCGCTCATCAAAGTGGTCAAATGTTACAAAAAATGTTAAAATTCGGTAACATGCGAAGATCGATAAAAACGATAACTGGAATAGTCGATAAAACATAATAGTCAATCCCTCTTGACGTTTGATTTTTGCTATGAAAACTCCGCCCCTTGATTATAAGCATTCAACAATGAAGAATGTCAGTAGGTACGCCAAATCGCTTGAAACTTTGTAGCAGTAAAGTTTATAAATAAACAAACATACTACTTTTTATTTTATTCAAAAAGACTCCGTAGTTTTGATTCTATGAACGTTTAAAATTTGGGTTAATAATATTAAAGCGCGCGGGGGCCATCTTGCTGGGGTGACGTCATCGCTTAACAGCGGTACGCGCCCTTATATGAAAAAGTAAGTTTACTTTTTAACCGTTATAAGTAGCCAGTTGAATTTTTCACAGAATACGTGTTATTATAAAATCTGTCGTTTAAAATTGTACAATTAACAATAAATCAAATCCCAAGAGTCCCGATACAAGAAACATGAAAATAAATCAATTTTTTTAGCATTATTATACGGATTGTATTTTTATAATGGCTTCTTATTTTGATGCTATTTTGAGCTTAAATTGTAGTCTAATTTTTGTAGTTTACGACTAAATAGCAATGTCAAGTAAAACTGCTACAAATATGTGACAAAACTGATTTTATCAACATGATATTTTAAGCGGTCACCCATCCTGTTTTAGACTAGGCATGTAGTTGTGCAGCGTCTAGCTGCCGCCATATTGAATTTTAATTACTGTCACATCTTTAGTGACACTGACAAGATTAAGACAAATCGATTGCCATAAGAATCATCAAAATCGGTCCACGCGTTTAGTTTCTAGAGCGCCAAAAAGGAACAAACATACATATACAGGATGTCCCAGGAAGTAGTGTCAAGCGGAAGTCCAGAGGTAGTGCACCTCAAGGGGCATCTGAATCACCCCCATGTATGTTCCGCGATTTTTAGTATTTTCAGAGATATCGATCATTTTAATCAGAATTTTTGTAATTTTTCCTTATGTCCATGTTATGAAAAACCCTTGAGTTCATGTATTATTTTAATAGTTTTTTATTGGTTTCTTACATTGATAGAATAATTATGAACTTAGGATGTTTTTAAAACTACATGCCAGCTTTTTTTTCATGATGACTTTTTGTGTAATCACACATAGTTACTTTCTCCATACAAATTGTACCCCATGTTTGTTTTTCAGCTAGTATGGACAAACAAACTTTGTGTGATTACACAAAAAGTCATCATGAAAAAAAAGCTGGCATGTAGTTTTAAAAACATCCTAAGTTAATAATTATTCTATCAATGTAAGAAACCACTGAAAAAATATTATAATAATACATGAACTTAAGGGTTTTTCATAACATGGACACAAGGAAAACTTACCAAAATTCTGATTTAAATGATCCATATCTCCGAAAATACTAAAAATCGCGGAACATACATGGGGGTGATTCAGATGCCCCTTGAGGTGCACTACCTCTGGACTTCCGCTTGACACTACTTCCTGGGACACCCTGTATATGCTGATAAACACATTACCCTCCTCCTTCGGCAGTCGGGTAAAAAGTATTTCACAAGACTGCGACAGTATTTTGTTCTGCCGGGAAAATTCCCCGCTCTGGTTATGTAATAGTAGTCACCAACGTAATATGGCCATGGAATCTTGACATGTCAGTGGGTTAATGGTTAATTTAATGAATAACCCTAATAATTTTCGTGCGCCATACTCACCGCTGATCCTATCCTCGTGCGCCTGGATGTCAGCCTCGACCAACTGGTGCTTCTTCATCAGGTTCTGGACGGAGGCGAGGTCCTTGCCGGAGTCTTCGGAGGTGAGGAGACTCTCCACCTGGACAGACGGATACATTGAACATGTGTATTTATACAATGATAGTGATGTGTGTTTGTTTGTAACTCCGTTACGAAGCAGCGGCTGGACGGATATAGAAGAAATTAGAAATAGAGATAGCTTATACTCTAGGTCAGGGATGTTGCGGATGCCGAATTTTTCACATCCGCGGGTGTGAATGCGGATGCGGATTTTTGAAGGCTCACATCAGCGGATGCGGATATTTAAGATCTTATATAAATACAGTATATGAATGAAGAATTAAAACAAAGATAAAGTAATTAATCTATACGATAAGTAATCCACAGCGCAAACAAACACGTAATCATTTATTTACAAGAAATAAATGATGGACCACAACAAACCCGTCGGATCTCGACACCAATTTTTTAGCTCCTAATGGTCATCGTCACGTGCGAACGGCACGCGCCATTGGCCGGCCCCGCCCAATTTCTTTCTTGTCGAAACTGGTAACCGCATCCGCATCCGCATGAACAACCGCATTGATTATTGCGGATTCGCATGCAGATGTCCAAATCTATGCGGAAGCTCTGCATTTGCGGATGCGGATGCGAATATTCGCAACATCCCGACCCCGCGTACAAAAAATGTACGCAATACGGCCATTGCAATAAAGATCTATTGCAAAGGAGATAAAGTCGAATTTCCTTTGTTTTTATGACTGACAATTGAAATACAATAGGTTCTTTTTCTTTTGGTAAATTTCGCTTTATGGTGGGTCTTAGGAGGCTAGATTAACACATACACATTCTCATCCCGAAAAATTCAAAGTTTGCCGAAGGAATAACGATATATCGCACCTTTAGAACAATAATGACCTAATTCAAAATTTGTGCTTTCAAACTTCGAATCATAAATTTATTATCATAGAGACCTAACTCGAAATTTAAAATTTCTCAATTAGGTCACTATTGTTCTGAAGGTGCGTATGTGTGCCTTAAAGTCGGCGAATAAATGTCTTTCTTCTTCTTCATGCATGTATGTACTAGTTATTATAATAATGGTCACCTCTCCAAGCCAGAAGTCGAGGTCCTTGACGGCGGCGATGTAAGTCCGCTGCTTGTTGGCCTCCTTCAGCTTGAGGGACTTCTCAGTGGTCTTCTGGGTGAGGAACATCCACTGGTCGGCAATGGACGCGAGTCGAGCCTGAGGAAAAATAATATAGTTAAAACTAAGTGTAATTACGAATTTTGTGAACCCTTATCAAGGCAAAGGCTTTTTATCAACCACATACGGTTAGTTGAAATATCAGTCTTATTACCTTGACAAAAAGTTAAAATAAGATTGCAAGGTGTAGGTGAAGAGGTCGGCTCAGGATGACTTCGGCCATAGTTCCATTTCACCACCTTCTTAAGTCGTTCTCGTTCGCATATGGTCTACTGTTTCGATTCGCCAGCATTCCTATATCGTCACTTCCCTATCTCGTCCGCTTTCTTACGTGGGCCACTGTACCAACTCGTTTACATTCGTAATTAGACTACAGTGCCAATTCATCAACACCCCTAATTAGTCTACAATGTCAACTCGTCAACATTCTTATTAAGACCACAGTGCAAACTCGTCAACTATATAGTAAAAATATTGAACACCCAGACTCGAGTACAAATATGCGGACGAGTTGACACTGAGGTCGATACAGGAATGCGGATGAGTTGACACTGCTGACCAAGGAGTACCGAGGTCGATAAAAGAAAGTGGACGAGTTGGCACTGTGGTCAAAATAGGAATGTAGACAAAATGGGGTATTGACGATATCAGAAAGTGGACGAGTTAGGAAGGTGACGATTTAGGAATTACATGCTGACGACATGGAATTGTGGACGAGTTAAGAAGGTGACGAAATAGGACTGTGGACAAAGTCGCCCTGAGCCAAGAGCTCCGTTATTCGATTGATACGATACACTTCATTATTTGTCACGTTTCAATTTGTTTAGTGGTCGTTTGCTGGTCGCCTAAAACGTTTGTTTTATGAAAACTGGATCTTACTTTCGTACAAAAAGACATTTTTCACGCCACTGCTCGGAAATATGGCCAAAGAAGGATCGAAATCAGAATAGAAAGTTGCTCTTAGTAGTACAACACAAAAACAGTCCAACAATGTTGAGTTGCAAAGTAAAATGGAGTGTTTTTAGACCAGTTTACTTTCTACTCTGCTATTGGTCGGTTATTTATGACATTAGTAACTCGTTCGGAAATAAATAAAAAAATGTTTGACAAATATGACATTAGAACGTTTAATTAAAAAATTAAAACGTCAAATCCGCTCAGTGAAAGTGTATTTTTGCGATTGTAAACGTGTTTTTATGTAAGTTTTTAAGGCGTACGTGAAAAACGCCTTTGCATCTTTAAATAAGGTAAAAATTAAAAAAGTTAAAAAGGCGGGAATGAAAATTACTTCTGTTCTTTTAATTGGAAACAAACGCTAAACTTTTGAACTTTTGATTGGAAATTTGTACGATATTCAACAAAAATGAGTGATACAAGTACAGATATGGATCTTACACCGCCTGAAATTCAGGATACGGCAAAGTCGGTAATTCGGAATTTAACTTTTAATTAAACTGTGTATTATGTCCTAACCTGTTTTATTTCCTTACATTAGGCGTGAAAAGCACATAGTATTGCCTCGGTAGAAAGTGCAATAGATGGACTCGTATCTTCGCGGTCCTCACCTGCGGCTCGGCCCGCGAACTAACTCGTACATCTATTGCTTACTTTCTGTACCTGGGCTACAATGTACTATAGTAAACTTAGCAAGGATTAAAAACAGAAGTACAATATTCTTTTCCTACTGCTGCAACATAACCTCGTAAGGCCCAGTTTGCAATAGGATGTACATAATCAAGGCAATTTAATTTGAACTGTGTTGCTATAAGAATAAGGTTTATTTTCCTATGTTCATAAACTGAAAATGGCATTATCGGTCAATCGTAATTGAACTTTATTGCCTTGATGTTAGGTTCAAAGTCCCATTGACAAAATACTCCCTGTTTGCAGTATGGTGGGCCTTACAAGGTTAATATACACTTTAGTTTTATGGACCACCTTTATCTTTTGTCAAAACTGGTAGAACACTTTCTAGGCCGACCGTACTATACTTCGTTCGGATAGGCATTTAATTAAATGTAAACAAACCAAACCACGTGGCTCTGTTGAGTGTTTGTTTGTTCGAGCTTTGACTTATCAGTGTTCTGCTCCTATTGGCTTACTAACTATGTCACGTGCCTTTTTTGTTTACAAATGTACTAAATAGTTAAATACCTATCCGAACGAAGTAAACTAGGTTCTTGATTGCGATCGGCAGTTGTTTTTCTGTGAAACGTGAATGACAAATATACAGGGTGACTGCGGTGCCATGATCCTAACTTAATTTTGCCAAGTCAGTAATTAATTGAGATTCTATTAGTATAGTGGTTTTTGAAACCATTGAAGTTAAGCATTTCATTAAAATAATGTTATCGTCGGTGATACTGCGAAAACCGCGTAACCAACAAATTTATTATAGAGCAAAATAAACCCTAACACCATGGAAAATAGTGCATATTGCTCCTCATTAAAAATTTTACTAACGCGGTTTTGCAGTTTCACCGTCGTTACGTTTCCCTAATTGATATAAAAATTATGGTCACCTAATATTTTCATGTTAAAACCTATTTGATAATCAACCGATCAGATGGGTAAGAAATTGAGTATGTAGGGTAGAGTTACATAAAAAATATAGTACAGTAGAACACAATTTATGTGACGTGTCGTGAATCTTCGTTCGCGCAGACACGAACAACGATTCCGATGATTTCCGAAAGCACGATTAGAACACACGATCAGACTTGTACGTTATAATCAGGGATCGTAAAATGCGAGCAAAATTCATTGAAGTGCTAGGGTTGTCACTTATAATATAATCGAATAAATTAAATATGTATGGAGGAATGCGTTTATACTTGTTATCATTATGGTAATAAATTGCCCCTATCAGTGTTCATGGTTTATCTATAATGTTAAACTAAAACTTATTAGAATTATAAGTACATTGTCTATAGATTTAAGAGTAATATCTTGTCATGATTGTCAATCTGATTGTATTATTGGCATTGTCTCGCCATCGTGCTTGCGAAAATTATTACTTACTATCCCAAGTCTAAAATTGGGAATTATTTGATTTGAAATTCTAAATATAATAAAATAATATACCAGCCAGTAAACTGAGTTTCGGATTGTGTTCAATTTAATCAGTAAAAAAAAATGTATTTGTCTTATTTTAGTACCTAATATTTTAGTTCATGAATTTAGAACCATCGCCAACCCTAACTGCTTGTCATACGTCATTTCAATGCATTTTGCTCGCATTTTACGATCCTTGGTTATAATTATAAGGTGCAAATTAAATTGCATCAACGTTTTCCATCTCACTCACGGCTGACTGAATGACACGCGGGCGCGCGTCAACATGGCGTCACTAATAACAAATAATAGCATAGAATACAGAGAGGATCATGCTGATTGGTGCCCGTGCTTGGAAATTTCGTCATCTGCGCATGTACATCGGTAAGCCATGTCAGTTCTGTTTTACTGTGATTGTCTTAAAGCTTTCAAATCTATTACGTTGTGTTCCTAATGGTGTAGTCACTACAAAGTCAACTATAAGTCACTACACTGTAGTGAGTTTTAAATTACTTTGTTGCTAAACGTCCCGGCAGTCACCCTGTATACTGTGATAGCGATAATAAATCGAACGCTATTAAGAAAATGGGAGTACTGTACAAAGCTATACATTAGCCCCCTTACTAATAAACAGAGGGCGGAATTTTCATGGCAAAAATCAAACGTCAATAGAGCTGCAACGTTGAATTTTATCGACTATCGATAAGGTATATTTTACGAAGCGTATCTTTATTTATTTATTAACAAAAATAGACCTCAAATGATGATGAACAGGAACAACAAATATATTTAAAAAAAAAACGGAATTGTGGATTGTTAATTCTTTTCCATGGGATGTTGCAAGAAACTAGAAATATAATCAAATCTAGATAAAAACTAGTAGCGTTCTTTACCGCTTTAATGTCACATGAATCTGTTTTACTCGTTATGTGACTTTCAACGCAATATTTTTTAAGTTGCTTTAATGAACCTTACATGTAGAGCAGTATATTGTTGAATTATTTTCATTGTAAGAAAGGAAAGAATACTTCTTTATCCATTTGTTTATTATTTTTTGTTCGTTTTGATTTCCTGAATTAGTTGCATAAAGACTAGTGGCAAAATTGCCAGTTAACTCATGTGATTTACTATAAATGGCGATGCAAATCGAAAGAGGTTAATGTTAAAAGTCAGCAATATAAAAGTAGATAAATCTTATCGATAGCGGGAAAAGTCGATAAAATTTAACATTCCAACTCTATTGACGTCTGATTTTTGCCATGAAAATTCCGCCCTCTGCTAATAAACGTTGAGTAACGGTGGTATACCTATACAATGTTTTGTCCTTATCTGTCAAATTCAAATGTCACAATGACAGATAAGGACAAAACATTGTATAGCTATACCACCGTTACTCAACGTTATAGTAAGGGGGTATATCTCCTAGGAGGATTAATGCTCTTGTAATTCGTTGTTAGTTACACATAGCATAACAACAGATCTGTTTATAACAAAAAACATTAAGGTTTAAAATTGGAGAGCCGTCACCATGGCAACAACAACAAAACGTCGTTCGATCATAGTCACTGACATAAATACAGCACTGGTTAAGCCAATAATAGTTATTTATGTAACTGGTACATAATGAAGCTTCTTAAGGTACGAGTGCCGAGGTTAGAGCGCGAGCTTGCGAGCGCTCTAATTACAGGCACAAGTACCTTAAGAGCTAGTTATGTACCGTTGCATACATAACTTTTTCTACAAGCTTAAAATGATAATTTCAAAAATAAACAATCGGTAACTTTTCTCGTATACTTTACTCGATTTTCCTGCTAAAACAAATTACTTGTTAGCAAAGTCATTTTCATTATTCAGATTGGCGTTAATAATTTGTGAATTTTATTGTTAAGTAAACGTTACCAAATTTCATGCAAATTTTAATAGTTACTAAAAACAGTTCTGACAATTAATCACAAAAGTTGGAATGTCAAACGAAACGCCATTTTGTTGGTATCCATATTGAACGTAACCATGGCAACCAAATAACAAATCGATGGATATTAACCATCTATTTTTAGTAATTTAATAAAAATGCTATTTTATACATATAATTAGTCCCTAAATTAATTTTGTTTTTAATATACGTAATTGTAATTGTTATTAAAATATTTTAACAGTTTATTATACAAATTAGGATCTCAAGTGTTCACTAAACGGCAAGACTGATATCCGGAATGACCGTAACCATGGTAATAACAATGCTATAATAATTATTATAAAACTGTTATTACCATGGCAACGCTCATTATAGAATTGTTTTCCATTTTCGGTTACACTATAGGTGCTATTCTGATACCGTTAACGATATCTATATTAGCGGTTTATAGTACGCGAGTAGAAAAACATAATTTCAGACTAGTTTGCCAAAGTAGATTCAATCCTCTCCTGTTAGTCAGAAGTAATAATCTTGACCGGTAGCAATTTTTCGACGAAAGTATAACATGGATATGATTCTATTTAAATTTCGTGCACAATTTGTATATTAAAAATGTACAGATCTAGTGAATAATCCTTTCACATCGTGAAAACTCGGAACTCACGTCAACTTCCGAATGATGCCGAGGTGTCTATGAATTATTGAATTATTAAGTGACATGTTTGTATTAAATAAATAGAGTACTTTAGTTATTAGTGTCAAATGTCAAACCACGAGTTTGAAGTATATCACACCGCGATGTTAAAACCACCACGATCAAATATATAGAAATTAGGTGTAGGTAAACAAGAAGAAATATAAATAAATGTTGAAAATAATTTCACAGGCTTGTTGATCTTAACGTTTCCCAGGTCTTAATGCTTTCGTCATGACTATTGAAAAGAACTGAAAACAAACTTAATCTTAATTAACAAAAAAATACTCTGGTATTAACGACTCTATATCGATTATTACTCTCGCAATGCGACGTTCCCCCACGTTGTCTTGATGGGTACTGAGTCAGACTGAAGTAGCATGACAAATACGAACATTTCCGAGAAAATAGGATATTTCACTACATCTGTATGCAGTTTTATTGTCGAGGTTTTAACATGTCTATTATGATTATAAAGTACAGGCCACTTATAATTGCCTATCCAACGAATGTGTTTACGTCAACTCATGTCGCTGACGTTCCTAACATTATTTTATACGTCAATTCTACGTTTTCATTAATCTACTTGTTAGTTCATCATATTTCTGGAGTTTTCACTATATGTGGCATATTTTACTTGGTTACAGGATCAACCTGACCTAATTTACGACAAAACAAAATGTTTAATCTTATGCACATTAATAAAAGAAAAAAATATGATAATTAATTATAAAAAAAACAGTGATTTTTTAACAATATCCGGTTTTATTTTTAACAACACAGACTTATCCATATTAGTTATTACTTTTGACGTTAAAGTAACACAAAATGTTATCGGTCGCCGGTCGCCGATCATTAGTCATGATTTTGTGATTGCTATAGGACTATTTGAGATACTGCTATTTGGTTTATCAAGGGTACAATAGATAAATACCTGCACAGCATCCTCGCTGCCGCTGCACTGTCCTCGCTGCACCAGGTTGTCTCCCATGGCGAGGACCGACTGGATCCTCTCGGCGTTGGCGGCGAGCTCCGCCTCAAACGCCTGATGCTTCTGGTGCTTGGACTGGATGTTGGCTGGGTCCTGTTAGGAAGAGTTTTAGCTATAGTAATACTTAAAAACTCTGGGCTTTGCCTAATCCAAAACGAAGCTAATACCCCAGGGATGTTGCGGATGCCGATTTTTTCACGGATGCGGATTTCTGAAGGCTCACATCCGCGGATGCGAACGTTTAAAATGTTATATATATGATATATATATTTTATCGATACATTATAGAACACAACACAACATATCAATGAAGATTAAAAGTAAAGGTAAACAACAGGCGGTCTTATCGCTAAAGAGCCATCTCTTTTAGATAACTTTTGAGTGACTGAAAATGTTAAATAGAGATTTGCAATGAAAAGTTAATAGTTAACAATTTTACATTAATCCGTTCATTTCAGTGTTTTAACATTTAACAATTTCATGTTCAAAGACAGTTTTAGTGCTAACAAGTATTTATCATTCGTTTCTCAATAAAAGAAATAGATAGTCATAATTTCCTAAAATTAGGTATCCAAAGGTTACCTCGAAGAGATCGCTCATTCGCGATAAGACTGCATGTTGTATACTTCTACTCGTAATCATATTTAAAAAAATGCATTCTGTATTTATCGATTTACACATGTATATCGGAAGTCGATGGACGAGAAGTCCCTACAACAGCTCAAAATTGCTACGAAAATTCCGGGCTCTGTATATGAATAAAGAATTAAAACAATGATAAAGTAATTCTTAACATTTTTACTAATGAAAATTAGTATAAAGTATAATGCTCCTATTTTATTTTCACTTACTAATTTTCATATTAGTAATAGGACCACCACAGACGTATCGGATCTTGTCACGAATATTTTCGCTCCCATTGGTCATTGTCACGTGCGAACGGCACGCGCCATTCGAAGGCCCCGCCCAATGTCTCTCTTGACGCAACTTATATTACATCCGCATCCGTATGAACATCCGCATTGTTTATTGCGGATGCGAATGCAAATGTCCAAATCTATGCGGAAGCTCCGCATTTGCGGATGCGGATGCGAATATTCGCAACATCCCTGACACCCATCCTGATTTAGGGTCCGGATTTTTCGTAGTGTGGTTAGCTAAGGGACCAATGTCTCTGCGATTTAAAAACCGTCGGACACGAAGGCTTCCTTTTATTTTTCGAGCTACTAATCAATCAGTGAACACCACATCGTCACTGTGCAAAAAACGTCATTCGTTTTAATTTCAACATCCAGTTATTACTATCATTCCGCCAGTATAAAAAAAAATAGTAGTTTACGTGACGGTTGCGTAATGCCAATTACGCAGAGTCGCGTACAATACTTTATCTACACACATATTATAAGTACTCTAAGATGGGTTCAGAAGCCGAAAGGCAAATGACCAGCATTACCTGTGGCAGTAGGTGACAGTGACAGCGATGACAGCTGTAACGTAATTTCAAAGTTACGTTATGGAATATTGTAAGGTAATGAGATCCCAATTTGGAACATCTCCCAAAATTAACAGTTGTCATCGCTGTCACCTACTACCACAGGCAATGCTGGTCATTGTCTATGAGTTTTAAACGCATAATAGAGGACTTATGATATGTGTGTAGATAAAAAGTCTTATCCATCCGGAATAATTCTGGGGTCCTAGTTTAAAAGGGTACAAGTCGACTTCACTCGTAATAAAAAAAGGGTATACTTATACAAAAAGTATACTAGACTTAAACCCTTTTTCACTTGATGTTCAGACGACTTATACCCTTTTTCACTAGGACCCCAGAATATACCTTTGAAACGTTTAAAGAATTTATCGAAAACATTCCGTAACATAGACCACCTGTTGAATAGATCACAAAGTTCGCCGCATCAAAGCCGCATTGAGTAAAAACAACAAAATGATTAAAGGATATTTTTGATGCATTGATGTAGATTTAAGTTTGTCGAGGTTAATGTACGATATTTTAACACTGAGCGCATCTAGTCGGCGCAGCTATTTATTTAGCAGAGAGAGCGGACGTGCGCTCTCGGCCGCGGTCGGAGCGATTCTGACGGGTGTGCCGCGTAGCAACCAGGAGTGCATCGAGAACTCAAGGCGTTCGCGAGTCGAATACGAGCTCCATCGAAACGTTTCTCGATCGATAAAGCATTCGGTTTCCATGGAATGGGTTAATAAAATAGGACGAAACGAATTGGTTATTTAGTGAGTGATTTTGAAGATTAAGTGGTGTTTTTAGGGTTGCGTAGGCAAACTAGGAACCCTTATAGTTTCGCCATGTCCGCCCGTCCGTCTGTCCGCAGCCTAGCTCAGACTCTTAGTACTAGAAAGCGGTAATATGGCATGAATATACATATTAGTCACGCCAACAAAGTGGTAAATAAAATCTTGTTTTTTTTTTGTGTACCTCCCCTTCTTGTAACGTGGGGATGTATTTTTTTTCTCGTCTTCCCTGTAGCGTGGGGTGTCGTTGGATAGATCTTTCAATAACTTTAAGAAAAAGCAAGCTTTCAAAACCCGACTGTTGCTAACCAACTTTAAATCGTTATAAATCCTAAATGATCATTCAAAATGAAAAATGATGAATGAAACCTAAAGATGATTTTTACATCCCTATTCAATGATTCCCCACTCGTCATACTTGGTCGACTTTTTTTTTTAATTTGCACAATATGGCGTCTAGTTGCCGCCATATTGAATTTTGATTACTGTCATATCTTCAGTGACACTCGCCAGATTAAGACAAATCGATTGACATAAGAATCATCAAAATCGGACAACGGGTTTAGTTTTTATAGTGCCACAAAGGAACAAACATACATATATAGGCTGTGAAACACATTACCCTCCTCCTTCGGCAGTCGGGTAATAAGAAGACTGGCTGGCTGGTCGATCAACGCCCAGCCGAAGCCGCTGGACCCAGGGGCTTGGAATTTGGGGGAATATCCCTTGGATATCCTAGGGGTGGACTAAGAAGGGATTTTCGGAAATTCATCCCCTAAGGGGTTTAAAATAGGGGGAGTAGCGGGAAACTAATTCTACGCATACGAAGTCGTAAAGTCTGTTCATTCTTACTTGTCTTATATAGTAAACAACTTTCTAACCTCAAAATGAACCTTTTTTTTGCTAAAACAGCTATTTTAAACAAAATAAAGCAATCACAGACAATACATTGGCCAAGTGATGTCCAAAATGTTTACTCAGTTTACTTTATTTACGATAAGAGAGCTGTTTTAGCCAAAAAAGGTTCATTTTGAGGTTAGAAAGTTGTTTACTATATAAGATAAGTAAGAATGAACAGACCTTAGGCATCCTGTAGTTTATTACACATTATAAATATACACAAAAACATTTAGTTTCCTAGAAAATAATGTTGTGTGTATGATTGTAACCGAAATCCATGATTTTATCCAAATTCGTTGATGCCTTCATTGCTTACAAATAAAGGTACCCAACTGTCCGGCTCCGATTTGATTTATTTTGATATATGTTAGAAAGTAGTCTAAAATAAAGGACACATATTTTTTTTAGCTCCCAATCTCAACTGGTTTGGAGAAATTGTCCTCCAAACTACTGAAAAGAGACTACCCTCTAACTTCTGTAGAGATTTAAAAATAAAAATTTGCTAGTTACTTACTGGTTTGATTATATGATTTAGAACATGAAAAAATAATGAGCACATCGCACCTTTAGAACAATAGTGACCTAATTCAAAATTCGTGCTTTCGAACTTTGAGTCATAAATTTATTATCATAGAGACCTAACTCGAAATTTAAAATTTCTCAATTAGGTCACTATTGTTCTGAAGGTGCGACATGTTTTGTTATATCGGCTCAAACTCATATTTAAAAAAAATACGCTTCTAAGTTAGACATAAAGGGTACTCGATAAACTGTACATATTGAAGGGGTTGAAATTTTAGGTTAATTTATAGGTAAAACAATATTATTCAAAAAAAATTGCCACTGCTTTTTTTTTACAGATTGTCAAACTTTTTAATAAAGTTTGGGTAGTACACTTACTTGTGACGGTGTAACTTTTGATCTAATAGCCCAAAAAAGATAAAACAAAATGCATAGTATTGACATTAGTTAGGTTTACAATAATTGATAACAATATTAGACCAATTCAAAAAAATAATTAAGTAACTGCTTTTTTTGTGGAAAATTACTGCAAAAATATCATTATGTTTTCATAAAAACACGATTTTTTCAAAATTATGCAAATATTTTACATTTTTTTTTTAACGCTTTTAGATCTAAAATTAAACGAGGAATAAAAATTAAGGAAAAAGAAATAGTGAAATATCTACAAAATTTTGAGAAAATCGTGTTTTTATGAAAACAAAATGACATTTTTGCCGTAATTTATTAAAAAAATGTAAGAAAAACAAGTGCCTAAATTTTTTTTTAATTGTTTTACCGATAAATTAACCTAAAATTTCATCAGTTTATCGAGTACCACCCTGTATATTTCTCATCGAAGATACACTTCCTTTGTTCTTTTTAAAAATAAAAATTGATAAATTGGTTCATTTGCTTTTGTTTACACCTTCGACCATGTCAATTGACAAAGACTATACAATATTTGATGGCATACCTTGTAGCTCTCCTCAGTGGCCAGTTGCAGTTTCTCCGCGATCCAGTTCTCCATTTCGTCGGCGTCGCGCGAGAATTGTTGCAAGGTTTGCTCGTCACCCAGCCTGGACAGATAGGTAACTATGAGAAGACCATCACACGAATTTGACAATATGATTTTTGAGAAAAGCTGTTCTGCCCAGTGTGCAATTTAATTTGAACTGTGTTGCAATCGGAATAAGGTTTATTTTCCTATGTTAATAAACTGAAAATGGCATTATCGAACAAACGTAATTGTACTTTATAGCCTTGACGGTAGATTCAAAGTCCCACTCACAAAAAACTCCCTGTTTGTAGTATGATAGGCCTTTCGAGGTTATTGAGGTTTGTCTAATAATATTTTTTTCTCAAAAATGTCCGGAAATGTTGACATTCCTATCTACATATTGAGACGCGAAGTACATAGTTTACTGACAGTTCTCAAATTAAAAAAAAAAACATTGCGTGCTCGCTACACAAGCCCGCAATGTTGCATACAAATTCCATTACTATCTATCTTGTAACTCTTGTAAGTGAAAAGGGCCATAATAAAATGAGGACACAAGTCTTATACATCCAAATTTTACTCGAAATATAACTTTTTTATTTGTGCCTGGAATAGCTTATGTTTTTTTAAAAACAAGAATTGCGTTTCTCATTGTCATAAACAAAAAGGCGGTAAGGAGTGATGGTTTTTCACATGAAGTTTCTGTTTGTATGCTATTCAAAAAATGAGTTCAAGCGATGAAGATTTTACTCCAACACAATTTTTTTCTGGCGATTTCTGAGAAAAGCACTATATTTGCCTCGGCAGGAACAGCAATTGCGGGCTTCGTATTTTTAAACGGACTCGCAAGCTCGTCTGTTTAATCCAATACTCGGCCCGCAATTGCCTACTTCCATGCCTAGGCAATAATGTACTATTTTTGTCTATTAACTATCGTGGACAGTCGGGAGGTATTTGCCCAGCAGTGCGACATTATGCTCCTAAATAATAATAGTAAATTACCGCTTTATTTAATTTAATCTGCCCTCGTAACCTAATAGCAGTATCCCAAATTCAATAACCAAAGCAGTTTTAATTCTCCTCTGTTAGTAATAAGGTTGATATTGCTACAGGAGTTTCATCCGAGTTACTGCGTAGTAATATTATCAGCAGAGGGCGGAATTTCCATGGCAAAAATCAAACGTCAATAGAGTTGGAACGTTGAATTTTATCGACTATCGATAAGTTATATTTACGAAGCGTATCTTTATTTATTTATTAACAAAAATAGACCTCAAATGATGATGAACCGGAACAACAAATATATTTAAAAAAAAAACGGAATCATGGATTGTTAATTATTTTTCATGGGATGTTGCAAGAAACTAGACATATAATCAAATCTAGATAAAAACGTTCTTTACCGCTTTAATCTCACATGAATCTGTTTAACTCGTTATGTGAGTTTTAACGCAATAGTTTTTAAGTTGCTTTAAATGAACCTTGCATGTAGAGCAGTATATTGTTGAATTATTTTCGATGTAAGTAAAGAAAAAATACTTCCTTATCCATTTGTTTATTATTTTTTGTTCGTTTGTATTTCGTGAATTAGTTGCAAAAAGATTAGTGGCAGAAATTCCAGTTAACTGTCATGTGATTTACTATTAATGGCGATGCAACTCGCTAATCATAGAGGTTAAAGTTAAAAGTCAGCAATATAGAAGGAGATTAAACTTATAGATAGCTGGAAAAGTCGATAAAATTTAACATTCCAACTCTATTGTCGTTTGATTTTTGCCATGAAAATTCCGCCCTCTGATTATCAGCAGACCTATTAATATACGGGGCAAAATTAAATGACAGCTAGGGATTGCCTATATCGATAAACTCAATAATCGATGCTTTTCGCATATACTAGTGATCGCTCCAAGTTCTGTTTGTAAAAATAAAATTATGTTGAAAGTATGTAAATGAAACAAAATAGCAACATAATTCTGGCAATTTTTTATTCTAAAAGGATTTTTTAACCTTAAGTATGATACTTTTTTCCTCATTGTGTATTTCAGAATGACTGTGCCATTTAATATTGTTAAAATAAACGATCAAAATTTGTTAGGAGTAAAAAAAATATGATGATGATGAGTGAAGGTTAAAAAATCCTTTTAAAATAAAGAATAACCAGAATTATGTTGCTATTTTGTTTCATTTGCATACTTTCAATAAAAAAATATGTTGACAAACAAAACTTGGAGCGATCACCAGTATATGGGAAAAGCATCGATAATAGGCTATTTGACTGATTTTAGGAAACCTTTTTAAATGATTCTTTATGACATAACAAGCACACTAAATCGATATTTCCTTGAAATTCTACTGTATTATCAATAAAAATCTATGTTGAAGTTTAAATGATCAAAATCGCGCTAAAAACGCAGTTTCTATCATGGCGCTGGCCATATGACAAGTGTGACGTCACACGTCTGTAAACAATAAACAATCATTTGAAGAGATACGCCGTTATGATCTGTGGTTACTAACCTGTGACGTCACCAGCATGTAACCACAGTTGCAAACCAATTCATAGCGTTTCTGCCACAGATAAGGTTTCATATATTACAATTTCTTTCGTGCAATTTCCAAAAAAGTATACTGGATTTAGTTTAAAATAAAGTGAAATATATTGTTTTACGCTATTATCTAATAGGATGACCACAATTTGTAGTATATTTTCAATGTTGTCAAACAGCCTATTGAGTTTATCGATATAGGCAATCCCTAGCTTTCATTTAATTTTGCCCCGAATATGCCTAGTTCTGATTATCAGTGTTTGCTACGCTGCTGTGAACTAATGGTCGGAATGACGTCGTTTTGTTTGTAACTGCGTTAGGTAGCACTGTGACGTAGAAAAGACCATGTGGCGTTTAAGCTCTTTAGCAGATTTTTATCAGTAAAAAAATAAATATGGAGGTATAACCTGGATCGTTTCTCGATGAGCGCCTCCTTCAGATGGCGCCACCGGTCGAGAACCTGGCGGCGCTTGTGATCTATTGGATCCGCGGCATAGTGGTCGGACGCGATCAGCTGATCGGCCAGCGTCTGTAGCTGGGCGATCTTCTCCTCCTGCAGAGAAAAAAAACTTGTTAATATATTCTAACTAGCGATCCGCCCTCGTTTCGCTTCGTTTTATGTGTGTTTTCTGAAACACATTTATTATTTATTATCCTCGTAAGGCCCACCATACTACAAACAGCCAGTTTTTTGTCAGTGGGACTTTGAATCTACCGTCAAGGCAATAAAGTTCACTTACGTTTGTTCGATAATGCCATTTTCAGTTAATGAACATAGGAAAATAAACCTTATTCTTTTTGCAATACAGTTCAAATTAAATTGCCTTGATTATGTACAACCTACTGCACATTGGGCCTTACGGGGTTATACATAAAAGCCTTCCTCTTGAATTACTCTATCTATTTATGAAAACCGCATTAAAATCCGTTGCGCAGTTTAGAAGATCTAAGCGAACAGACAGCGGAAGCGTTTTATACTATGTAAAGATGAGCTCTGACTGCGTCATTTTGATACTTGGGTTGCCATTTCAACTTGAACCTTAAAGCTTAGAACTGAAGGTAGCTATTTGAGCGGATTATCTTTTCACATATTTCCTTTCGTTCTGAACTGCTAAACATAAGCTATTTATGACCATTCGGACATCTTCAAAAAATACTCCTATACTAGGCAATATGAGTCATTTTTTTTGTAGCTGTAGTACTGCTTTCTGTGAGTTGTAGTACGCTTTGATACGACGACGAGTACCAAGCTAGCGGTTCTTGGTTCGATTCCCGGTATCGGTAAATATTTGTGTGTTGAGCGTGAGTATTTGTTCCTTAGTCTTTGATGTTTTTTTATATTTTTTGTTTCAAGTTTAAAAACATATCCAACCACTCACGCGAGCGTTGATGGCCTTATCAAAGTCCTCGTGCTTCTTGATCAGCTGCTCCATCGGTTGTCAGAAATTTTTGTATGAACATAGCCGGTTAAAACCGGTAATTAGACATTTTGGTGTGAATATAACCGGTTAACAACCGGTTATTAAGATTTTTTTTAAGGATATAACCGGTTATTAGACAATGTATGAATATAACCGGTTAAAACCGGTTATTAGCCATTTTTGTACCGGTCATTTGCATTCCCTAGTTCCAAGTTTAAAATCAAATACAACCACTCACGTGAGCGTTGATCGCCTTGTCAAAGTCTTCGTGCTTCTTGATCAGCTGTTCCACATTGTCGGGCTGCGCCTCGGGCTGGTCGACCTGGTCCGCGGGCGCCAGGAACGCCTCCCGCGCGCCCATCCAGCCCTCGGCCTGGGAGCAGTCCCGGTAGAACAGCTGGAGCTCCAGGTTCTGGTCGAGCTTCATGCGGCGAGCTACCCATGCTCTGGAAGTAACAATTTGCATTTGTTTCATAAAGATGGGATAGACATCACGACGACGCGCTGGCCTAGTTGGTAGTGACCCTGCCTACGAAGCTAGCGGTCCTGGGTTCAAGTCCCGGTAAGGGCAGATATTTGTGTGATGGGCGCGAATATTTGTTGCTGAGTCTTGGATGTTTTCTATATATAAGTATTTATATCGTTGTCTAGTACCCATAGTACAAGCCTAGAGCTTAGTTTCGGACTAGGTCAATTTGTGTGACATTCTCCCATGACATTTATTTAATTTTAATGTAAATAATAAATCAAAAATTCCAACCACGCCATAGGGTACCATACTAGCTAGGCTATGATGGATTAAGATGAAATATATTTACACTTTTTTTTAAAAGCTTACCTGAGGCGGGGATCGCTTCGCTACCACCTCAACCTTCTAACTTAACTAACTTATTCTGCCCTAACCCATTTTGCTCGCTCGCTTCGCTCGTTCACTCACTGCCTTTTGGTTTTAATAGTAATTATGTAGGTATGTCATTTTCTAAGCCGCATTATGCAATATGATGATTATGCTACACAAACCAACATTATTCGTAATGAAAATTGGCCTTGTCAACAGCTATTTAAAATTCGCCCAAACAAAGGGCATTGGGTAAATTTGTTTGAAGAATATTGTCATATTTTTTTTCAGCGGCCATGGTCGATTTTTACATAGTTATTTAGAGGACCTCTAAATACACATAGATATATATAATTTATGGCGGTAAATAATATCGGAGCGGAGATTTTAAAGATTTATGTATTCAGTTTTTAGTACAAAAGTACGCCCAAGTATGAATATTTAAATATCTCGGCTCCGATGCATTTAGAGTATTACATTACATAACAAAATATGTTTATTTTTAATAATTCTATCATAATTTACCACTTTTACGAATGGCCGCTCACCTTGAAAATGTATGAATTTTACAAATGACACTTTTACCCAAACCCCTTTTCGTATAATTGCCAATTATACAAAATACGCTTTCTGCAATGTTAACATTCGTCGAAAAACGATTATGCCAAGTATATTTCAGATGATTAATATTATGCTAAATAAACCCTCTGTGAAGATGTATGAGATCTGATGATGATGCACCGTTACAAAATTACGGACGGATAAATCCTTCAAACAAATAAGGCCTCTTTTTTTAAATAATCCATGGTTACATTAAAAATGTGAAAGCAACTTTTCAGACTAGCCGGTACAGACGGACTGCAATATGGCAGTTCGAGTGCAGTTCTGATGCAGTTTACGTAACTGCATCACAACGTACGTAGTCACCAGCAATAATATATTATCCAACATTGGGCGCAAAAATATCTGAGAAGTCTTTATTACTAGAGGTATAAGAGCGTGTCAGATACTTTTGCGCCCAATGTTGGATAATATATTAATGCTGGTGACTATGTCAACTGCGCCTCTAAAACAACTGAAAAAGGTAATCCGATCCTACAGGGAAATGGTGAATAATGCGACCAGGGAAGTGAAAGCGCTTGACACGCTAGTAGAACTACCCAAATAAAAAACAAAAAACCGCCTTCAAAAACGCAATAAAATAACTTCTTTAAAATTGTAGGCACCTAATAGGTTAGTCCAACTGATGTCGGCTTTTTGTTGAAAATGTTGTGGTCGCCGACTTCAGTTGGACTAACCTATTCGGTGCCTACAATTTGAAAGAAGTTATTTTTTTGCTTTTTTGAAGGCGGTTTTTTGTTTTTTAAAACATTTATCTTATTTTATACTTTTCAGTGATCATAATACGCTGTTACGTAGTCCCACTTCTTAGTTGATATGAAACTTTAAGTTATTTCAAGCGCGCCGAAAGCAACGCCGCGGGAAAGTCATAGTCATATTTCAATAACCTCCTTTTTTGAAGTCGGTTAATAAGAGCTATCAAAACGTTGACAATACGATAACAGATCAAACACTATATTGTTCTTACCGTGTTGAATAAAGGCCGTTCACTCGAACTGCCATTTTACAGATAGGTTACAGTTCAAATGCTGTCAGTCTGTACCGACCCTAAACCGTTGAACCGATTTCAACGACATTTGGTATGGTAGGACATAGTACGACTCTACACAGAGACGTGAGCAAAAGCCAGTTTATTTAATAAAAATCGCTTGGCAAGCATTATATGGTTTGGTATGGTTTTTTGTATTTTAAAACATTTATTTTTCGCAATTGCATTAGCAACCCTAAAGATATGGAATGCCTCTACGCTAGTAATGTCACCGGTTGTGTTATCCCCATACCGGAACACAATGTGAATGCTTGGCGGTGGGTTAATGGATAAGATGGCGGTAACGATCCGGACGGACCCTGCATAAGCTCCTACCACCAAATTATTTGTTATCTATGAAAAAGCACCTTATTGTCGATGGCGCTTCCGCCATTATTAAAGATGCTCCGATATAAATACAACGTCGCGGGACGCAGTGAGGCGTAAGCGCCATCGACAATAAGGTCTCTTGTCATAGATAACCCAACAATTTGTATAATTCAAGTCGCTTATCAAACTCAGATATGTCCTTGAAATTTGGTATACGAATTTAAAACTTAACTTGTTTGAAAAAAGACGCAAATTCCGTTGTCCTTTGGCATGGACTTATGCGAGTAAGTTTAGTGACTCATTTGAGCTACCCGGTGGCAATCGCTATGCTAAGGCGAATCTATTGACTAACTCTATGAGGTAACTTATTTAGTTTAAGCCAGAGCAATTAAAAATTTATGTCGCAGAAGCAGAGTGTAAATATACTTAAAGTTACCCTTTCCAGCACTTAAAAATTACTTGAAAAAGTCGTTAATGTCTAAAGCGTATTATAGGGTCGACTATACATAAAGAACACATTAACAAAGTGTCTTCCCCTTAACAGAGAAAATAGGATAAGTGTTAATAGACACTTTCTTAGCTTAACCTTGTAAGGCCCAGTGTGCCATAGGATGTACATAACCAAGGCAATTTAATTTGAACTGTGTTACAATAAAAATAAGGTTTATTTTCCTGTGTTCACAAACTGAAAATGGCATTATCGAACAAACGTAATTGAACTTTATGGCCTTGGTGGTAGATTCAAAGTCCCACTTACAAAAAACTCCGTTTGCAGTATGGTGGGCTTTACGAGGTTAATCTGTATTAGAAGCTTAGGTCAAATTTAAAATGCTTATTAATCATAAGACTAGATTGTATTTCAATGGAATGTATAATAAAATGTTTCATTTAATAAAAAAAAAATAGGGTCGACGATTATCTAACAGATGATATATTTATGTATGTATGTAAAACATGATAATTTCGAACAAATAGATCTTGCCACATTTAATTTAGCTATGGATAAAACTGTTTGTACAGTCAACAGCATAATTAAGTGATCATTTATGTACCTTGTCGCTTTCAATCGTTTCACAATTTTGTATGACATTTCAAACACGACGTTAAAGTGACAAGGTACATAAATGATCACTTATTTATGCTGTTGACTGTACACCTATTTTAGATAATTTACCGACTGCCGAAGGAGGCGGGTAATGTGTTTATCGATTCGTCTTAATCTTGTGAGTAGTGTCACTAAAGATGTGACAGTGATTAAAATGTTATATAGCGGCAGCCATATTATAAAAATAAGAAACAAAAAGGCGACAAACTATGACAAATGGGGTATCATTGAATAGGTATTTAAAAATAATCTTTAAATTTCATTAATAATTTTTCATTCTGAAGAATCATTTAGGATTTATCACGATTTAACCTCGTAAGCCACACCATACTACAAACAGAGGGCTCAGACAAGATGCACTACGCTAACTAACGTTTCTATTCGATTCGTTTTTCAACCAATCGCGTCACTGGTAGACCACGTGACTTTTCGTATCACGTCATCTTCCAGTGACGCGATTGGTTTAAAAACAAATCGAATAGAAACATTAGTTAGCGTAGTGCATCTTGTTTGAGCCCTCAGGGAGTTTTTTATGAGTGGGACTTTGAATCTACCATCAAGGCAATAAGGTTCAATTACATTTGTTCGATAATGCCATTTTCAGTTTATGAAGAAAGGAAAATCAACTTTATTCCTATTACAAATACAGTTCAAATTAAATTGCCTTGATAATTTACATCCTATTGCGCACGGCCTTACGAGGTTAAAGTTGGTTAGCAACAACAGTCGGGTTTTTTATTAACGCTTCCTTTTTCTTGTTATTTACTCGTATCTTTACTTAGGGTACTTACTTCTCAAGGTCCTGCCTAGCGTTGCCCATGTTGTTGAGCTTCTCCTGGATGTCCGCGCTGGCGTAATGCCCTCCCTGCAGCAACTGGTGGCCGAACAGCTCCAGAGCTTGGAAGGTGCCGGCGCGAGCGTCCATTTCAGTGCGGTGTTCCTATTCCATATAAGTTAGGTTAGGTTATGTTTTTTGGTGATAGCAATGGGATTAATTGAAGCTCGAAAAGAAACCGGGTTATAGTCGCGTTGTTTAAACAGGGCCCATTTGACAGCTATATAATACAACCTCAAACTCTTGTACCGAGTTCACAGCCTTCCAGAGCAGAATACCAGAATCGCAAAATATTGGATTAGCAGGATACCAGACTCGCAAAATACGAGATTAGCACGATATCAGAGTCGTAAAATACGAGATTTGCACGATACCAGAGTCGCAAAATACGAGATTAGCACGATACCAGAGTCGCTAAATACCAGAATCTCAAAATAGCTGAGTCGTAAAATCCCAAAATGTTATTTCGCGAACAAGTTATTAAGGAATGTGGTATCTTCCAATTCTTTGAATATTTTGAGACTATGGTATTCTGCGTATCTGGGATTTTGTGCGACTCAGCTATTTTGAGATTCTGGTATTTTGAGATTCTGGTATTTTGCGACTCTGGTATTGTGCTAATCTCGTATTTTGCTACTCTGGTATCCTGCTAGTCTGATATTTTGCGATTCTGGTATTCTGCTCTGGAAGGGTTGACAGGTGTCAAACAGGCCTCTTAGAATGGCGCGACTGTAGTAAACACTGATCTACAGTTGGTGTCCATTGAAATGAACAAGGTGTGAACAAAACGAAACGACGAGTTTAATATTATCTGGTATTACTAATAAGGCGTTTTTTTTTTTAAACTTGCGTAATTTCAAAACCATAGGAGATACGGGTAAAACTGTCTCAGCAAACATTAGGTCATTTTTTCGTTATTTTTGGCACAGTCATTGTTGGTCAAGAGCGAGTTGTCCGTAAAATTAATAAATTTGAAACGATTTTTTTAATGCAAATCGTCTCAGTTTCAAGTAAGGATCATTTTATTGCGTAACATTTGCATGTGACAAGTGACAAAGCATACTTTAAGTAAAATAGGTTTATAGTACGGTTATGAATGAGTTGGTTCATGTATTGTATTAATTATACTATCTTTTGATTTGACGTTAATACTGCTTTCGGTAGCTTCGATTGACACAGTACTGTTATGTTTTAATATTCTAATCCATCTTAACATTAATAAATGTGAGTGAAACAGCTGAATCGATTTCGATAAAATCTGGTATTAAGATAGCTTGAGTCCCGGGGAACATAGGATACTTTTGGTTTTGAAAAATTGAATAGTTCCCGAGGGAGCAATAACAGACTCTACTCGGACAGACCCACGGGCAACAGCTTGTTGTAAAAAAAAGGGTTAAAAAAAACAACAAAAAGATAAAACCGAAAATTACAAGAGTTCAGAGAGAAAAGATCCACAAATTCAAACACACAACAAATAATATAACACAGATAAATTAACCTCGTAAGCCCACCATACTCAAACAGTGAGTTTTTTGTGAGTGCGACTTTGAATCTACCAGCAAGGCAATAAAGTTCAATTACGTTTGTTCGATAATGCCATTATCAGTTTATGAATATAGAAAAATAAACCTTATGCCTATTGCAACACAGTTCAAATTCAATTGCCTTGATTATATACATTTTATTGCACACTGGGCATCACGAGGTTAAAAAACTGGGCCTCTATTCTGCTCTGTAACACCATATTGTCTTTGACGTGTTATGGTATTGTATTTCTCTCGGCCGCCATTACTGTCAAGTAAATAAGAGCTATCAAAACGTTGGTAATACTATAACAGGTCAAATACGATATGGTTTGACCCAATAGAATAAACGCCCAGAAGGCCCTGCCAAGATGCATTGCGCTAACTAGCGTTTCTATTCGATTCGTTTTTAAACCAATCGCGTCGCTTGAAGATGACGTGATACGAAAAGTCACGTGATCTATCAGTGACGCGATTGGTTTACAAACGAAACGAATAGAAACGTTAGTTAGCGCAATGCATCTTGGCAGGGCGCTCTGTATATCATACAACACCAATAAAAGAACAAGAAATACATTAAAGTTATAATTTTTTTTTCATATTAAATTGATTACTATATATATTCAACATTAATAGAGTGAGACGGGAAATACTTTGCACATTAACAATAATTTTAATAGAATCCAAGGTATTTTTTAGTCAAATATCAACCTAATTTATTATTGAATTAACGTGAAGATAAAGTGATCTTAACCAACTAATTAGATATATTATAGGTGGGCAAAAAGAGCGTTGACCTTGAAATATAAATCATGAAATCCCAACAGTACAAAGAGGGGAGGAGGGGTACTTGAGCAAAACTCTCTGTAGAAGTTATACTTCGTTAGGATAGGTAGGTATTTAACTAAATGTAAACAAACCAAACCACGTGACTCGATTCAACAGCCAATCAAAGCGGTTTGTTCGAGCTGTGACGTATCAGTGTTCTGACCAACTATGTCACGTGGTTTTTTGTTTACATTTAGTTATAGATGAACTAGCGAGAGCGTGGAATTGCATGTGTAGTGGTTGTACCGTTCGCATGAAAAGGAAAACCATTTAAGTTCTTTCTTAATTTAATGAGATTACCCTAAACAAGTGGAATAAGTATGTCCTTTTTTTGCTTTTAGTCGGTATCATTTATTTAAATTTTCAGCTTTAAGGTTGGAAATTGCTTAGGTATGGGACTGATGAAAATTATATAAATATAGTTCTCCTGATGACTTCTTGATCAACATCATCTACTGCCGACGGACGAGTAAGTACGTAACTTTTTCTTACTCGGGGAGGGGAATTTTTTCATTGCTTTGAATTTGTCACTCTTACTTTGTCATAATTTTATAAGTAAATAGTCGAGAGAGAAACACCTGTAGCTTTTTCAAATGAATGGGCAGCGCTGTATGGAGAATTAAAAAATTTCTTTAGTTCGAGTTCAAAATATTTATGACAGTCAAAATTATTTGTTTACTTTGACTCTCAATCGGACCAAAATTACTGCTACTTTCTGCCATAATTTTTGCAAACCGTGTAACTTACAGTCGTACGTGCCCAGTCAAAATAATTCTGTAAATTGCGGGAATACAATAAAATAAGACGTATATTTTAGTGCACTATAAAAAGTATTTAGAATTTGACGCTGACATTATTTTTGTACTTACTTATTTAATATACAACAATACTCTTTATATGCTGCTGGTATGAGCCCTCCTTCCCCACGGCACTACTAAGCCGCACTACTGACCAATGATTTCTATTTCTAATTAAAATTTGACGGAGTCGACGGAGCTCCGCTGTCGCGGAGCTCCTTTTTCTGGGTGGTTTGGCCCTTCGGGCCTGCTGAACAACTAACATAACCTTAACCTACCTCATATTTATGATACTAATTTTGGTCAGTAGTGCGGTTTAGTAGTGCCGTGGGGCAGTCCCCGAAATTTAAATATAGAATGCCTGTAAACACATATTACCACTAAATATGCAATTCCATGCTCTCGGTAATTCATCTATAAATACCTATCCGAACGAAGTATAGGTTAAGTCAATTTTCAGTACTGTGGAGGACGATTTCTCTCAATAGCTTTAGATAGGGCAGCTAAAAAAATACGTGTCCGTTACTTTAGACTACTCTGCCCTCCTAAATAAAAGGGACGCATGTGCAATTTCATAGTCAAAGTAAATTTAACCTTCCATCTTAAGAAATAAGGTCACTAATTCATACGCGGTTCTTTGAGACATGCGTCCTTTTCTCTAAAGAGGGCAGTACTCTATGACATGTATCAATAGAATCGGAGCCTGACAGTTGGGTACCTTTCCTTGTAAGATGGAATGCCTCTATGCTAGTAATTATTGAAAATTACTGACGATATTCGTTACTACTTTAGAAAAAACTCGTATCTGATATTTTGGGATGTGCGAGTTTGAACTTAATTCTCTTCGAGTTTAAGTTTAAAATAGTACGTCGCGAAATATGAGATCCGAGGTTTTTCCAAAGTAATGACGATTTTATACATGTTACACCATTTCAACGCTCTTTCTGTCTGTTAATATAAGAGCAGCCGACGCGTGTCGTGAACGCTAACGTTTGACAATGAACCGCATTACATCATATCGTATCAACTATACAATAAAAGTATTTCGTGACTGACTTGTATACAACGCACAGCCTAAGGGTCGGTATATACCCCGCGGATAAGTAAACAGAGGAAGGACTTTCTCCTCCGGCCTTTCAGCACTGGCTGGGGTAGTAGCCGCGGGAGTCTAAATTCTAGTTGGTAATAGGGGCATTAGTGTTTTTAGCCGGTGCGAGCCCGGCAGTACCTGGGCCCTCCATTACCATGTCTCCGAAAGAGATTTTTACCACTGCCCCTTATACTTCAAGCAAAAAGCAAACAAAAGCAAGGACTTTTGCCTTTAGCCCCTCAGGCGATCACCAAAAAAAAGGGTCGGTATAGACGGACAATATTTGTCAAATGCAGTTGATTGCTGTTAGCATCAAAACTGCAAACCAGCAGCGCGGTCCGTTTAGGTAGACTACAAACCAACTGCGAATGCCCGTCTGTACCGACCCTAATCCACTGAACCTAGGGACTATGGAATGCAAATAACCGGTTATTTATACGTTATTGTATGAAAATACCCGGTTGAAACCGGTTATAACCGGTTATTTGCTTTCCTTACTAGGGACTACCTACCTTTTCGACCATGTCCCCCGAAGGGTAGAAATACGGGAGAGTTCTACGCATAAAAAGTTACGGGCGTTTTAATCATCATTGTGAGTTCCGAAATTAGATATATCCTCGTAAGGCCCGATGTCCTAAATTTAGGACATCTGTCAAAGTGACTTTTGACTTTAGTTGACTGACATAAGACGTGGGCCTTACGAGGTTATTACGTTTCTTATAATTAAGTTGAAAATGCATTATATTGCCTTGCTTTTTTTTTTATCTGCTGCCCGAATTTCAAATAGAAAATTAAAAGTTATATTAAGATTTTGCGTACTCTATATTTTGAAATTTAAACTATCCCAAGTGATTAGACGTGTTTATTCCGTGTTACCCTGTCTAACAGAAAACAAACGAGACTTGAATGCCTTTCTTATGTACGGTAACGGAAGTTAATTTGCTACCCATTTCAAAGAACATCTGCTTGAAGATGTCATTGTCAATAGAGATGCCAAGTCATTTGTAATTGATAGGAAACTCAACCTTATTGCTGTAGAATGTCAGATTGACTTTGGACCAAAGGTGGGTCATAAATTAAATTCCTTGACTGTATCATCCCTCTATGTTAACAAATCAAAAGCACCCGAAACCGACGTAAGTGCATGAAGAGATGAATGTAGAGGGAGCGAAAGTTGTATGTTTCGACCGGGGCACCTGGGGCACGTTTTATAAAGTTACAAGTTACAATTTTACATGTCTAAACTAGCAACACTGCCAGCCCGGGTATTGTAGCGAGGTTGTTACAACCTCCTTTGTTTGCGTTCCTGGCCACTCTTACATTTCGATCTAAATCTTTCCAAATTCAAAATTGTTTATGATCTATTCGGATATCGATCCATAAGCTCATTCTCTAGAAAATTTCAATAGAACCAGACACGGGATCTCGTGTCTTGGTGCTTCTTTAAAATTAATTTTAAATAAAAATAATCTGATTATTAGAAAAAGTATTAAACACATAATTTATAAAAGTGATTCATTTATTTACAACTTCAATACAACTTCTCCGTGTGGGACTCATCGATACTACCCTATACCGTCAGACACTGCTCAAATGGCTGGTCGTCATTGGTCGAGGTTGTGTCAAATGGAAACTTGTAACCTGTAAATTGTAATTTGTAGCTTTATAAAACAGGCCCCTGGTGTGCCATAGTCTCTGCCTACCCTTTTGGAAGATAGACGTGATACCATGTATGTTAACAAATAAAACTACGCCCCTAAACACGAAAATAGAAATCAATTTGCAATGCGGTTCAGTTGCGTAAACGCAGCGTTAACGCGACGCGTCCGCTGCGGTTGCACACCACGCGTGTCATTAGACAGTTAGCGACATGCGGCTGACCTGCGGCATAACGCCGTAACGCGCGTCAATCTCCAACCGTTGAGTCTAGAACACATGTGTATGGTGAGGCTACACATTCTTTTTTTAAAGACACACGAGTATTTAGGCCACAAGATGGTAAATTTTGATGGTAAGCAAGACACGCCTAGGCATTTGAATTCTCATTACCATAGGTCGGACAGGCCATCGCAAACCAATCGCAACATTGTAATAGAACAAGATTAATAAAGTCGTATTCTGCCCTACTAAGCATAATGGCGTTATCTCAAACAATACATCTGCAGAAATTGCAACCTAGTTACAAACAGAAGAGAGTTGAATCTGCTTTGGCTATTGAATTTAGTTATTGCATTTTTGCTTAGGAGGGCAGTATTAACCTCGTAAGGCCCAGTGTGCAATAGAATGTCCATATTCAAGGCAATTTAATTTGAACTGTGTACCAATGGAAATAAGGTTAATTTTCCTATTTTCATACACTGAAAATGACATTATCGAACAAACGTAATTGAACTTTATTGCCTTGATGGTAGAATCAAAGTCCCACTGACAAAAAACTACTTGTTTGTAGTATGGTGGGCCTTACGAGGTTATGCAAGGTCTGTTCATTATTACTTGTCTTATGCACCGTGCCCGGGACGTACCCGAAGGATTTTAACCACCGATTCTAGACCCTATTTGGAGTATATAATGTGGTATAACATGTAGTCCAATAACGCATAATTTCCGAGATGTTTATTATTTAAAAAACAATTCCATAGTTAATTTAATGTGAACTCTGTCACCTTAACTTAAGGAATATTTACTAAGAAATTGATTAAATTAATTTATGTTGTACGTTGATGATATTGCTACTTACAACATGAATCTTTCTTAGTAAATAATGCTTTAGGTTAAGGTGACAGAGTTCAAATTAATTAACTATGGAAGTGTTTTTTAAATAATAAAAATCTCGGAAATTATGCGATATTGGACTACATGTGATACCACATTTTATACTCCAAATAGGGTCTACAATCGATGGTTAAAATCCTTCGGGTACGTCCCGGGCACGGTGTATAAGACAAGTAATAATGAACAGACTTTACATAATACGACTTTATTAATCTTGTTATATTTCCATATCGGTTTTTGCGGTGACCCGTCCGAGCTATGCTCATAACTCAAGACTTCAAATGCGTTGCCAACCCTGAGGACTAAGATGGAATGCCTCTATGCTAGTAATTACACGGGTTGTCTTATCGCCACACCGGAACACAGCAATGCGAACACTACTGCTTGGCGATGGGTTAATGGATAACTTGGTGGTAGCGACCTGGACGCAACTTGCGCAAGGCCCTACCACCATTAAATAAAATACGACCAATATTTGGCAAATACTACTAAGTGAAATCCCGCCATAAGGCTGCGTTTCCACCAGAGCTGTGCCAGACAGTTATGTGGTGTGGTAAAAAAGTCCACCAATAGGATAGTGTGGCTAGTAAAACCAAATAATACTATCGGTGGATTTTGCCTCGAAACTCCTTTTAGCTGCCTCATACAGCTCTGGTGGAAACCCAGCCTATAGTTGTCTCATCGCCGGCGAGGAAGCGATTAGCAATCGACTATTTTCTCGCTCAAGAAACGAACAGAAGATATAGATCCCGTGTCAATAAAAGAGACGAATATAATAATGGTCAGGTTTCGGAGTTTTCATAGCACGGTAAGACTAAAGAAAGATATGGAGTCGACATTCATATTAAAACTTGGCCTATACTCATACTCGATCATTTAAATAATTTATTCATATCATTAACTAACTAAATAAAAATCTTTCATTTATTAAATTGCTTACTATACTGTAACATAATCCGATGAAAGGCATTAATTACTCCTATAGCTACATGCTTAATAGATATTGATACTTAGGTAGCTACGTAATACTAAGGTTATGATAGTACTTGATACTTGATACTTCTTTATTGATAATGTCAAATTACACGTCAGATTTTGTTCAAATTAGATAACAATATTGTATAAATTAATTAATGTATAAAATAGATAAATTTACGTAATAACGTCATTTGAAAGTCATAAATTTGTCAAGACTGTAAAATGCTCGCTCGATCAACCATTTTTTAGATCTATTTTTAAAGGCTGTGTTACTAAGCGCCGTTATAATTATCTCGGGCAAGCGTTTGTACACCTGTGTTGTAACCAATGTTGTATTAATTAATATTATCAAAAATTAATACTTTATTAAAATGTTTTGTTTATCGGGTAATACAATAAAAACACTTAAAACGATGGCTTTATCATTTATATACTTAAATGATAATTGCAAAATGCAGTTAATAATTGAGTATGCGTATGACGAGACTTTTTAATTTTAATGTCGACTCCATAGCTCGCCTTAGTATGATTCTTCTTCCAGAGCCTCATCAATCGTGAAGGATGGCCGTCAGCTTCTTGTACTCGTCCCTATCCGCAGCCTTAGTACCAATTTCATCAAATGTTAACCACTTAACAGACGATTAGAGCGTTAACAGCTGTCAAAATGTATGAACTAACAGTCGATTAACATTGATTAAATTTAACATCGTTTGGTGAAACTAATACTTAACATCGTATGGTGAAATTGGTACTAAGTACCATACCGTGCTAAGAAAACTCCGAACCCTGTTAATAGTTGATCGTTGACTCTACTAGTTACCGTTCGTTGTCTGCGTTGGAACAGGTACCTAACACTTCTACACTAGCCTTCCTTCAGGACATATCTACGTACCTGGTGCCGTTCCAGGAGAGCCTCCGCCCCGGTGACGTCATTGGCGAGCTCGTCGGAGCTGACCAGGGCCATCATGGAGTTGATCCAGGCCATCAGGTCGCGGTGGTCAGAGAGGAATCTGAGGAGAGGGATTTTGTGTTTATTTTTTTGGTATGATGGCTGATTTCACTAAGGGTACAAGATAATTCCTGGTCTCAAATCTCGGTAAGGGCAGATAATTGTGTGATGAGCGCGAATATTTGATTCGACTGTTTTCTATGTATTTAAGTATATATTTATTTATCTAAGTATTTATATCGTTGTCTAGTACCCATAGTACAGTCACGAGATTTAATTTGGTACCCACCTTAGGTCCAAAGTCAATCTGACATTCTACAACAATAAGGTTGAGTTTCCAAAAAATTATAAATGACTTGACATATGTCAGGATCGTAGCAGGTGGAAAGAAGTGGTCTCTGCCTACCCCTCTGGGAAACAGGCGTGATTTTATGTATGTATGTACAGATGTAGTGTAATATCCTTTCACATCGTATTTTCTCGGAAATGTTCGCATTTGTCATGCTACTTGAGTCTGACTCAGTACCCATCAAGACAACGTGGGGGAACGTCGCATCGCGAGAGTAATAATCGATATAGAGTGGTGAATACCAGAGTATTTTTTTGTTAATTAAGATTAAGTTTGTTTTCAGTTATTTTTAATAGTCATGCCGAAAGCATTAAGACTGGGAAACGCTTAGATCGACAAGCCTGTGAAATTATTTTCAACATTTATTTATATTTATTCTTGTTTACCTACACCTAATTTCTATATATTTGATCGTGGTGGTTTTAACATCTCGGTGTGATATACTTCAAACTCGTGGTTTGACATTTGAACCTGATAACTTAAGTACTCTATTTATTTAATACAAACATGTCACTTAATAATTCAATAATGCATAGACACGTCGGCATCAATGGGAAGTAGACGTGAGTTCCGAGTTTTCACGATGTGAAAGGATTATTCACTAGATCTGTATGTATGATTGACTTGACATCTCTAATGACATTGAGGACTTCAAGAAACTTATACTTTTCTTGAAATAGGTCCCAAATTGACCCTCGTGACCGTACTTACAAGCCTAGAGCTTAGTTTGGGACTAGGTCAATTGGTGTGACATTGTCCCCTGATATTTAGTATTATTTAAATACTGACCGCTGCAAATCGTATGAGTCCAGAAGCTTCTCCTTCCTCGCGTTGGCGCGCGCCTGGAGCTGGTGCCAGGCCTCGTTGATCTCGCGTTGTTTGCTGTAGGTGGCGTCCGCTGAGTCGCCATGGGTCGACATGAGGCGGTTCGCTGTGTCGTCTAAGGAGCGGATCTTGTCGCCCAGGGCGGCTAGGTCGCGCTCCAGGCCTTCATGTTTGCCTGGTAGATGAAAAAGGATATTTACAAATCTGTTCGGAAATGTCTACTCAATGACATATATCGTATAGTTTTTAACTTGATCGCCATTACTGCCTAGTGAATAAGAGCTACCGTAACGTTGACAATACGATAACGTAAGCAATATGGTTTTATCCAGAAGAATAGAGGCCTAGGAAGCGGATCTTGTCGGGCAGGGCGGCTAGGTCGCGCTCTAAGCCTTCATGTTTGCCTGGTAGATGAAAAAGGATTTTGACAAATCTGTTCGTTAATATCTATTTTTAACCGACTTCAAAAAAGGAGGAGGTTATACGTTCCACTGTATGTATTTTTTTTTTATGTATGTTCACCGATTACTCCGTCAATTGTCGACCGATTTCAATTTTTTTTTTTTTGGTTTGATTGCGTATACTTTTGATGTAGTCCCATTATCACCAAATCTGAATCTGATGAGAGGATCCGTGAGGAATTGAGGGAACTCCTCAAATATTGTAGGCAAACATATAGCGATTTTAGTATTTTTAGTAACAAGTCCAGCATTTGCATTCAGCAGTATCATTTGGTGAAGTGGAACTGATGATGAAGACCAGAGATGGCCACCGGAACCCCTTAACGGTACCGATTTCAAGGGTGGCGATAAGATATCTCGATTAAGATAGTTGAGCGACTACAACGAAGAATATTTACTTGTTAACCGACTTCAAAAAAGGAGGTTATTGAAATATGACTATGACTTGCCCGCGGCGTTGCTTGCGGCGCGCTTGAAATAACTTAAAGTTTAATTTCAACTAAGAAGTGGGACTACGTAACAGCGTATTATGATCACTAAAAAGTATAAAATAAAATAAATGTTAAAAAAAACAAAAAACCGCCTTCAAAAACGCAAAAAATAACCTCTTTAAAATTGTAGGCACCTCATAGGTTAGTCCAACTGAAGTCGGCGACCACAATATTTTCAACAAAAAGCCGACATCAGTTGGACTAACCTATTAGGTAATATCATCGTAATGGAATTAACTCGGCCGCCATTACTGTCATGTACGGTCGGCCAAGAAAGTGGTCTACCACTTTTGAAGTTTCTGTGACGTCTTATTATCGCTAAGGTTGACAATTGTCAGTCATAATATAATGGCAAGGGAAAATCAAACTTGTTGTATCAAGAGATGCAAATGAACTTCAACCGTAGGGTGGTAGACCACATTTTTGGCCGACTGTACAAGAGCTATCGTAACGTTTATAATACGATAACGGCCCAGCACGGAAGCACAAGTTGCATTTTCTCGCTTGTCGCTCAGTGCGTCTCTATCGTTACTGACTAGATAGAGAGCGAGATCCAAGCGACAACCAAGTCACCGGCAACTTGTGCTAGCAATTCAGGAAGCAGACTTTATCGCGCAGGGCGGCTACGTCACGCTCTAGGATTTCATGTTTGCCTGGTAGATGAAAAAGTTTCTTGACAAATCTGTTCAGACATATCGCCATCCTATGAGATAACATCGTATTAGTTTTCAGTATCGTATTGATTTGGTCGCCTAGGGCCACTAGACCTTCACTTCATGTTTGCCTGTTAGATGAAAACACATAATCTAGAAATTATCGCCAATGACGGTCTGAAATTGTGGTCACAAAAAATAACTTATATGAACAGACAACAATATTTGTTACCTAAGGGTGGTATTTCACTTGTCCAAGATTTTTGTCCAATGTGTATTTGCGTCTCACAGTTTGCTTTAAAAAATGTGAGACGCAATGCACATTGGACAAAGATATTGGACAGGTGGAATACCACCCAAATGCAAACAGGCCAGCAAAAATATTCCTGGCCTGTTTTTTTTATAATAGTATTTGCGTACAAAATAACTCACTAGGCCCCCCAAGGGAGGTAGCACCCCCCAACGGAGACACCTCTGTGTTCAATTGGACCTTGCACCTAGTCAACATTGGGAGGGAAGTGTTGCACGTCACGCGCGGAGCACAGTTAGACGCGCTGGACCGCCACGTCGCGGTGGAACCGCTGCACCTCGTGGGAGGCGCGTTCTGACCTCAGTTGTTGGAGGGACGTCCATTTGGAGTTCAATAGGTGTACATGCAAAGGGTGTACTCACGCTGCAGCGTCTGCACGGAGCGCAGGTCCTTGCCCAGGTCGTCGGTGGCGAGCGCCGCCTCCTTCTCGGCGATCCACTCCTTGGTCTCGTCCACGTCGCGGTGGAACCGCTGGACTTCGTGCGCGGAGCCCAACTGGGCGGCGCGCTCTGACGTCAGTTGTTGGAGGGACGTCCATTTGGAGTTCAATTCCTGATTAAATAGGATGCAAGGGCAAGAGTTAGTCACAAGCAAACCAATCAATAAAATATAGATTTTTAATTCAAATCTTGGGCAAGTTTTGGGCAGCAACAGCCCTGGCTACGCACCTGCATCTGTGTCTTTATCTTCAGCGCGGCCTCAGTCTGCCCAACGGTCATGAGCTGGACGGCGATCTCGTTCATCTCGGCAAGACGGACCTCGTTGGCTCGCAGGTCGTTCTGGAAGTCGTCGAACTTCTTCTGCATCACTTCCACCTGCTCCAGGTCTTCGCCGACATCTTGGACTTGGGCGTGCATTTCCTGGGGACGTATGTGGTTTAGTGGGGAGAAATAGGCTGCCCTCCTTAGCAAATAGGGAATACGCATGGGTTTTTTCACAGCTTCAATAAAAGCTGATTCATGAAACAAACAGTTGGGAAAAATCATATTTTGAATAGCTATAAAAATAACCAAGATATGGCCGATCTGTTATATGACGTCACAGTGCATATCAGATCTCTCTGTCTAACCGCTGTCTAATTAGCAGTTTAAAATGCTTGTATCTTCCGTATTTCTTGGCCAATTTTAATTTTAATTTCACTTTTGGTGATCTTTTTTACAGTATTTCCATATTTTGTTGAGAAATGCGATTTAAAAATACCATTTCCTTTTAAGCAGTGTCTCAAATTCAACAGTCACAGCAGATTGAATCCTCTCCTGGTAGCTATGAATGAAATTGCGATTGCGTATCGTATTATGTACTACTTTTAGTATAGTCAAGGGTAAAAATAAATATCTGCACAATGGTGCAAAAATACTTACAAATACACCTTATTGCCATAGTAATAAGTCTGTGTATAAATTTTTGAGAGTTTCTGGTGTATACATGTGTACCCTTGACTGTACAAGGAACCTCAGGATAATAATGAAATGAAATGAAATGTTTTATTAATAACAATTGTTACATGTCAGAGATAAGATATCGTGACGGGACGTGACGTGACGTTCTACGGATTGAGATGATGCTATTAGGCAAAGCAGGGCAGTATCCTCGTAAGACCCAGTGAGCAAAAGGATGTACATAATCAAGGCAATTTCATTTGAACTGTGTTGCAATAAAAATAAGGTATATTTTCCTATCTTCATAAACTGAAAATGGCATTATCGAACAAACGTAATTGAACTTTATTGCATTGATGGTAGATTCAAAGTCTCACTCACAAAAAACTTCCTGTTTGTAGTATGGTGGGGCTGACGAGGGTATACTTAATGTTAAGGCTACTTACAACTACACACACATACACGCACGCGTATCAACGCGGATCCGAGCCAGTCTGCTACCTGAGGACAACCGGCTCAACCACTATGACGTCAAGCGACATATCACGACATCGGCAGCCAATGGGAGTCCTCGCATATCACGACATACGCAATCTGCAGCCAATACAGAGCCGCGCTACGCCCCCACCGAAACGCAGCTTTGACGACCTACGGGTTTTTTGAAAGTCATGCACTCACCGCTCTTGCTCGCTTTACTATCGACGCATAAACTCGCACAGCTTTGCCTTTTTATATAACTTTTAAGCGCACTTATTTTAAGCTTTTGTAAAGTTTCATTTAATCTAAATAACGCTAATTTGAACAGTCTCAGCTTTCGTTTTCTACCTGCCATCCGCATCTTCAAGACTATCCCAGAGCCTAACTCGTGTCTAGACGTACATACACTTAGGCCCTGTTGTTTGATCAGTAGTTAAACTAACAAATTGTTAAAATTCGAAAAAGGAATGGAAAATTTGACACATTTCCTTGATATTTTAACCATTAGTACGTTTTTTGACCATTAGTTAGTTTAACTCCGATCAAACAACAGGCCATTAAACAGCTGTGATCGTTTCCTACCTTGTCCTTGATCCACGTGTGGAGCTCAGCCGCCTCGCGGACCAGCACGTACGCCTTGACCGTCTCGTTGAGTTTGCTCTGGCGCTCGCGCGCGAGACCGAGTAAGTTGTCATACTGGCCGTCGATCTGTGAAAAGACATAATTTTAAAGGACAATCCGCGCGTATGTTGCTGCTGCCAGGCCAATCGTTGGACAACCAGCTCAGCAGCCTACTGAGGTGAAGCAGAATCGCAGGGTGCTGCCCCCGACGTGTCTCAAGCGGGAGCCCTTTCTTTCCCATAATTTTATTGGTCATAATGTAATTGTTGACATAATTTTGGATAGTCATAATTTTTTTATATCGCTAAAACTGTAAACTTGTCAGAAGTTCTGAAATATCTAAAGTGTAGACAAGGCTAGGTTAGGTTAGGTTTGATTTATAAAAACCCTGAAAAAGTAACTTTCTTTAAAAAAACACGTTATGACTTGCGATGATTATAACCTAAAGCACATTATGACTAAAAATAATTATGTCAGTCAATATGAACTCGTCTCAAGCAGGACTAAGATGGTTTTACCAGAGTGGAGAGTAAGAAGCCTGAGGAACCTGTGCGGCACCGCACCGACCGGACCGAGCCATTTCCTGTGTCCTGCTACGCCCACGACGCAGCTGTACGTGTCCCGATTACATTACTCTACGGAGGCGAAGAAGCTCGCAGAGTATGTACGAGTTAAGACCGGAGTTACCCCTAGGGTCGAGTGGTTGGAGCCCCGCCACAAGGTTAATTTTAAGTCATTTGTGGTGAGAGTACCGACTAAAGATCTGTCGACCTTTTTAAAGGAGGAATTCTGGCCGAGGGGCGTCATATTTCGGCTTAGCTGACACCGCTAAAGTGTATTAGTAGTCATGTTATTTTTGGGTTATATATAGTTATGTATGTATGTTAGTCTGTAATGTATTTGTAAATATGGGCCTACTATTCTAATATCTCGCTAGATTACCGTTCTTTGCGTCGCGTAGTTGGATGAAAAGTATATAATATTAATTTCCATGGACGACACCTATTCGGTTGTTGGCCATACCTGGTTCTGACGGGCCGCGATGGAGCTGGAGTCAGCCAAGTTCTGTTGCGAGGAGGACAGACCAGCGTCGATCTTCTTCACGTACGCCGCTGGCACGAAGCCTTGGCGGTCATTCACTTCGACCTTCCACCAGTCCTGAAACATTTTATTGTTTTACTTTTGAACCGTAGGCATCAAATACAGTCACCATCTGATATATTGTAGCGGGCGAGGTACTCAAATATTTCGGAGCAGCATTACTTTTCAATAAATTCGTTACACTAGTTATGGTCAATAACACCAGAACATGCAATTTGTCATAAATATAAGAGCAGCGACCTTTCAATAAATTTGGAACATATAACGTGGTAAAAATATCAGAAAGCACAGAACGTCAAAGGTATCTACGCACTCAGGGTGATCATAAAGATCGGAACATTTATGCAAAATATACCTTAAGTCTGTATCACACAGTTTAAATTCGTTACTATAATTATTATGCATGTTGGTTTGGTGAGCATTCATATGATATTTTTTTTCGAAGAAAATATAACATAATCTCATGTGTCGTCTGCCAAACTATCGCGTCCCGCAAAACGCGCTACCGCGGTATACCGCGATCTCGGAATACCGCGATCCCGGTATACCGGGATTGGAAGCCCTAGTAACAAGTGAACACGACATTTGTAATTAGACAATAATATAAATTAGTACAATTACATAAAATTAAAACATTACAAAACATAGATATGAGATAATTTAATTTGTTGGCAGAAAGTATTAAAAAACGGTGTAACGTTTAAATCAGTCAGTATGGGAACGTCTGAAACTATAAGACATACGAAGATCTAGTTCTTAGCAACCATGTCATCGATTTTAGTATAAGGAAAACTACATTCATACATTTAAAAAAACTAGTACTCAGCTCGGGAATCGAAACCGGACGTTTTGAAACATAAAACTACATAACACTATATCTATTTAGATATCGATTGTGTAGCTCTTAAGCATTAAATGTTACTATGAAACATGATGTCTAAAATTTATAAAATGTATTGTACCGTTACAAGGTCACTCCATCTTGTTGGAGGCCTACCTAGAGCTCGTCTCCCGGTCCGCGGACGCCACTCAAGAACCTTCTGACCCCATCGGCCATCAGTCCTGCGAGCAATGTGCCCCGCCCACTGCCACTTAAGTTTGGCTATCCTTGTAAGGATCGCGGGAACGCGGTGGATGCGAAAAGCACAAGACCGGTCTGACTCGACTCAGACCGGTCTGAGCTTTGGGGGAGACCTATGTCCAGCAGTGGACGTCTTTCGGCTGACATGATGATGATTGTACCGTTAACCGAGGTTACTTTGATTTACGGGGCGACTTTGATAGCAACTACCATTTATTTATTATTGGGGGGTTGAGATGGGCCTTGTGTGACTTCGACCATTGCTGATCTCTTGTGGCAGTCCTTTGTTTAGAGCTCACTGCTAAGGCCCGTTGCGTCTAAGAATTTCCAGATGCTTTGGGCCGTGAGGAGTTGTATCGCTTGTGGGTCTATGATATGTCGGCCTAGGTAGATACTTCTGTTGCGCATTAGTGGTCCGCAAGAACAGAGGATGTGAATTGCTGTCTCCTCTGTTTCCTGACAGAACCTGCATGTCGCTTCTTGTTTCATACCCATTAGAAACACCCATTACCACCCACTACCATTCCACACAAACATGTATTTTCTGAGGAGTTGGAATACGCCAGCATAATTTGTTTCTCGTCACTGGTAACGGGGATAGTTAAAGTAGTGCGCGTGTTACTGTCTTTTTTCGTATAGAAAAAAATATGAATGGTTAGTGTGCGTTTTGTGTTGATTTTTGAGGCAAAAAAACTTTAAAAGTACCTATGTTATGCAAAAACATATGTTGTTTGTATGGTGTCTTATTTTAAGCAAATCTAATTGGTGATATCGAAAATGAACAACATCTATTCTATATTTCTTCAGATTTTACGTGCTTATCAGGGGGTTTTGCTTGAGATATTCGTCAAATATTTAGTGGTTTCAAAGTAACCCCCTTCGTAGTTTAACTTTGAACATAGTGTTTTTTTTTTTACGAGAATCTTCAGGTCTCTATTTTTTCTAATAAATCAAGTCGAAACAACAGGAAAAACCGATTATAGCATATTTTTATTTTATTATTTTGTCTTTTAGTTTCCTTAAAAACTCGTGTTAAACTTGAAATTTGATCAAAGTACAGATCTAGTGAATAATCCTTTCACATCGTGAAAACTCAGAACTTACGTCTACTTCCGAATGATGCCGACGTGTTTATGAATTATTGTATTATTAAGTGACATGTTTGTATTAAATAAATAGAGTACTTTAGTTATCAGTGTCAAATGTCAAACCACGAGTTTGAAGTATATCACACCGAGATGTTAAAACCACCACCATCAAATATATAGAAATTAGGTGTAGGTAAACAAGAAGAAATATAAATAAATGTAGAAAATAATTTCACAGGATTGTCGATCTAAACGTTTTCCAGGTCTTAATGCTTTCGGCATGACTATTAAAAAGAACTGAAAACGAACTTAATCTTAATTAACAAAAAAATATTCTGGTATTAACCACTCTATATCGATTATCACTCTCGCGATGCGACGTTCCCCCACGTTGTCTAGATGGGTACTGAGTCAGACTGAAGTAGCATGACAAATACGAACATTTCCGAGAAAATACGATGTGAAAGGATATTTCACTACATCTGTAACCCCGGTTTACGGTATAGACAAAAAGGTACGTTTTTCAGTTTTGTTTACTGTACATAAAATTCGACACTTTATAAGTCATAGTCAAGCTCATATAACATGTATAATGTTGAACTTACCCCTTTAAGGGATCTCTTCAGCTAACCTGACGCTGAGAAGGGAATTTAGGAGTTCCGTTGCCTTTCCACCTATCCCATAATTAGATCTTGCAAAAATTTTAATGGGACCAAGAGAATCATAAAAATCATTTAACAATTGGCGCAGAAATCGAGTAACTTACGCACGAAAAATTAACGGCCAAGCGTGATTCGAATCCAAGACGAAGCCACTTTTATTTTAACGTTTTTACACGACTGCCCCAAAAAAGGAGTTTAATGTTTTCAGGGTTCATGTTTGTATGTATGTATGTGAGTTTCTTTATTCTTCTATAAGGGTCATACACAGATTTAGGTTACCGTCTTTCGTGTGGACATACCCGAAGAACGTTTTTAAGGCCAAATTTGCTGGCTGAACCCACATCCTCATCAGCGCCGTCAGGTCTACTTTAGTACTAGCAAATAAAAACATAACTTATATGCACACTAGCCTTTAACTATTGACCACAGGAGAGACAACTTTTGTTTTTGTGAGTGTGTATGACCCATAACTTCTAAATCCCTTGACCGATTTAGATGTGTGAGGTATCGTTAGAATCCTTACGTCATCCCGAGTGGCATATGATAACTAAACTGTTAAATTTGAAATAACAACAATGGCAAAATGACAATTATTAATATATGTAGGTATATCGACGACAGTATAAAAAAATGCAGTCGGGTTTTTAAAGCTTGCTTTTCATATAGTTATTCCAGACACGGGCTTTATACACACATCAAAAAATACTTGGGATACTCAGTATGCCTAGACAAATTTGATGTTTGACTCAGTAGTAATATGTCTATATTGAAACGTTCGAAACTGTCTAGGGATAAAAAATATCCATAGGCACTTTTGATGTGTGTATTAACCAAATAAGTTTAGTTACAATTTCAACCTTAGCACCTTCATTTAAGATTGAGTAATTCCCAATATGTAAATAACTTGGATAATTATCTTATCTTATCTTACAGATGGGCCCTTTCGGATACACTTCGACCCTTTAAGGATCTTTTGTGCAATTACCCTCTTACACAGTCAGCTGTTCGAATGTGCAGGTTTCCTCACGATGTTTTTCCTTCACCGTAAGAGCATCGGGTAATGCACTTAAGTTAGAAAAACTCATTGGTACATGGTGACCGCGGGGGTTCGAACTCGGTACTTTACGATCACGAGTCGACCCTCTAAGCCACTAGGCCACCGACGCTCTTAACTTGGATAATTGCATTGTTTGTTAATATTATTATTTGTTGTTACAGCAAATTCAAATTCAAATTCAAATTCATTTATTCTGTAAGTAGGCCCTGTAGGCTAGGGTGTGTCATTTTTGTCAAACTGTGAAATTCGAAAAGTAATACCACACAAAAGTTTATTTTTTAAGAGTAATTAAGATTCGCATTTACAGATTTTATATTTAGTGGTACTTTTGGCTCGCTCATTGACCTTGAAGTTTGGTAAAATTGGCAAAATACAAGGTTATTAAAATCTGCATTTTTTATTTTAGTGTATAACCATATATACATAAACTATAATGTTTGTCTTGTTTAAGAAAAACAAAAAAGCTGTCATGTTGTGACGTAATCAATCAATTCACATGTCTCCTAACGCACGCAGTTAAAAAGTTTAATGATAAGAATGCTTGTTTGTTTATTTTGTGCTATTAATGTAATTTCCCATGCTAAAAACTTATTTGTTGTATAGGAACCCGATTAATTGGTGTTGTAAGAGTGTAATATACTAGGAATTCAAATATTCATTTTGAGCTCTTAGTATGGAGACCCAAAAACTTTACCTCAATTGAGTGAGCCAAAGATGTGTAAAAAATCCTATATTTTTTACATATTTTGTTATTTTAGATCTCAATGCATCTTTTGATTACTATTAGATCAACAAAAAAATAAAGTTTTTATTTCCTATACTAAGGTGACACACCCTACTGTAGGCACTTTTACATGTCTGAGTCTACCAGCGCTTCCAAGGGACTCTGTTGAGAAGAAACGCCGCAAGAAACTCAACAGGAAGTCTTTTTTTTATATGAGTAACTTATTACTATGATAAACTTAAGCTAACTAATTTAAATGTCACAGGGATGTACAGGTCCCAGGAGCAATTATGAGACTCAAAGTATATTCAATTTAAATTGGAAATGTAATGTCTCCAAATTTCAAATAAAAATTAAAAATAGACATAGGTAAGGAGATGTAGAAAGTCTCCACGGTCAATAATACAATTATGGAGATGTAAAGAGTCTCCAAATGTCAAATTAAAATTAAATTTAAGAAATAAACATCCATAGGAGATGTAGAAAGTCTCCACGGTCAATTATGGAGATGTAAAGAGTCTCCAGATGTCAAATTAAAATTATAAGCATACAAAGGAGATGTATATAGTCTCCAGGGTCAATAATAATTGTAATACAAACAATTCAGTCCCAAGCATTGTTATCATTCATATAATCTTTGATACTATAATACGCTTTAGAAATTAGTTAACGTTTAACGTAACTCTTAAATTTATTTACTGATAGATGAGTAACACTACTTGGGAGCTGCAGCAGCAATCGTAATAAACACCGAAAATTTCAACCGCCTATTTATTTATTTGAGAGTGTCCCTTGATATTTATTTAGTACTAGAGGACGCCCGCGACTTCGTAAGCGTAGCATTAGTTTCCCGCTACTCCCCCTATTTCTTCCCGCTGGGGGTCGATTTTCGGAAAATCCTTTCTTAGTGCTCACTTACATCATGAAAGGAACCCCTGTACCAAATTTCAAGTTTCTAGGTACAGTAGTTTCGGCTGTGCGTTGATATCTAAGTCAGTCAGTCAGGTTTGCCTTTTATTTATTTAGTATTTATTTATTACGGTTCATGAGATATGGCCATCGGACAGCATAGGCTTAGCAAGAGAGGCCCGTTGTCCTTTCGGTAATCAAACCGAAAAAAACCAGAATTGAGAACCTTCTAATTTGTCTGTTAATAAACACAATCATACCTGGCTTCTTTTAAACGCATCTTCAACAAGCAAATAACCAAACCACGTACAAACTATCATTATAAAAAGCAATATTATCATAATAAAACTATCTACTAATATCACAGGAATTCGATATAGATCATAGTCGAGAGCTACATTGTCGTGTGATCGCCGCGACGGTATCGTTAAGACTGATTTTGTTCAGCTGTTATATAAACACTGGTTACAGGCAGATAGTGACGGTTAGGTAAGGCTGTGTTTATATTGGTGAGACTTTTATACTACCGTCCTACTAATGAATCCGGCTAACCTTTCGGAACTTGTGTCCTAATTCCTCTGATTAACAGTTCCCAAAATTCACACTTACCAAAATACCTATTCATCTGTTACTCAATTTCTAAAATCACTACAGCCTATAAATGTCACTTCCTGAAATTCCCACTTTTTCAGAATTCTTACTCTTATGAAAATATAAACATGTAAATATGAAAATGAGGTAGGTTTAGGTCATGTTAGTTTTGCAGCAGGCCCGGAGGGCCAAATCACCCAGAAATAGGAGCTCCGCGTGAACAGAGCTCCGTCTACACTGTCTAATTTATTTGAAACAAGAGTGTCGACGGAGCTCCGCTTACGAGTACTCATAAGAGTAAGAATTCTGAAAAAGTGGGAATTTCGGGAAGTAGATATTACATGAAGTGTGAGTTTAATTAAGTGTCAAATGTGATAAGTACGTAAAATAAACCCAGTGAGAATTTTGCGAATTGTTAATCAGAGGAGTTAGGACACAAGTTCCGAAAGGGCGGCTAACTCCAGTGTAGTAGTCAAACCATTCTATACTCTATAGGTAACCACATTAAATTCAAAATGCATATACGCAAACATGATACAAACGACAATGATTAATAATTCAGACAAATTAACAGACCGAATCAGTCAATCTTCAATAAAAGCTGATTAATTTAATAAACAGTTGACAAAAATGCTTTTTTGAATATATCCTGTGTCAATTGAAATTGCCAAAGATGTAAACATACTATTACTGTTTGACACATAACCTCAAATATTTATCAAGCGTGGTTTATTTAAAATAATGTATAATTAATAGTTACATACATACATAATCTCACGCCTTCGTTCCCAGAGTGGGGTAGGCAGAGCTACAGAATTACAAACATCTCTAAAAACTTGTTGATAATTCTATAACCACAATTTGCACAATTAGGCTAAGATGTTTACCAGCGTATTAGTGACAGGTTGCAAGCCCATCGCCTAACAGTACTACAAGCCTTTATTCCCTTAGCCGTCTCTTACGACATCCACGGGAAGACATGGAGTGGCACTATTCTAACTCGGCAACCACACGAGGAATTCTAACTCGGCAACCACACGATAGTTATTTAATCTTAATCTTAATGTGAATTTAAGATCATGTGTATAAGACCTCACTTGATCTTTAAAAGCACGTGATCATCAAGTAATAATGGTAAAATGGTTCGTTTGGTTGTGTTTACATCTTTGCCAATTTCAATTTGCACAGAGTATAGGTATAAAAATAACCATAAGGCAAAAGATTTGTTCCTATTTCTTTTTAGCAAAACAAAATTCATCATTGAGTTTACATGGCCGACCTGTTACGTGACGTCACAGTGCATATCGGATCTCTTTGTCTAATCGCTGTCTAATTAGCGGTTAGACCTTGTAAGGCCCACCATACTGCAAACAGGGAGTATTTTGTCAGTGGGACTTTGAACCTAACATCAAGGCAATAAAGTTCAATTACGATTGACCGATAATGCCATTTTCAGTTTATGAACATAGGAAAATAAACCTTATTCTTATAGCAACACAGTTCAAATTAAATTGCCTTGATTATTTACATCCTATTGCACACTGGGCCTAACGAGGTTAAAATGCTTGTATCATCCGTATTTTTTGGGCTATTTTAATTTCACTTTTGGTGATCTATGCTGCCCTACTAAGCATAATGGCGTTATCTCAAACAAAACATCTGTGGAAATTGCAACCTAGTTACAAACAGAAGAGAGTTGAATCTGCATTGGCTATTGAATTTAGTTATTGCATTTTTGCTTAGGAGGGCAGTATGTACATACATTAAATCACGCCTGTTTTCCAGAGGGGTAGGCAGAGACCACTTCTTTCCACCTGCTAGGATCCTGACAACTCTCTTTCGCTTCTTCTACATTCATACATCGAGTCATTTGGTGATCTCTTTTACGGTATTTTCATATTTTGTTGAGAAATGCGATTTAAAAAAACCATGCATTTAGTTGTCCTATTGAGTTTGTTGTCAATGCCGTATAAAAATCATAAGATATCGCACATGACATTAACTCAAAAATAAATTGTAGCGCATAACTATTTGTAGTAGTTTGAAATTAGAATAAATTTTTCGACACCGTCACATTTCGAGTTAAGACGGTATTGTTTGTCATGTGCGATATGTATACAGCCTTATGATCGGCGTCATTGACGCGGTCCATTCGGTGATCGAGTTAACAGCTGACGTCAGCGTCACAATAGATCGCAACGCGTGTTTTAATATACACAACTAAACAACTTGGAATTCGGAAATTCATAGGTACAATGGATATTGTTTATTGATTTATAATAGTCTGTGTCAGTTGATATTGGTAAAGACGTAAACAAAAACTGTGTCCAGTAAAGTGACATATCGTAACCAACAAATTTATTCTAAGGCAAAATAAACCTTAAGATCTTAGAGAAAAGGTGCAGTTTGCTTCTTATTAAAAATGTTTCTTACGCGGTTTTGCAGTTTCACCGACGATATTCGGTGTTGTAACGACTTACTGAATGAATAATTATACACATAGATTTTTTTTTAACGAAAAATTATTTACATACATACATAATCTCACGCCTTCGTTCCCAGAGTGGGGTAGGCAGAGCTACAGAATTACAAACATCTCTAAAAACTTGTTGATAATTCTATAACCACAATCTGCACAATTAGGCTAAGATGTTTATCAGCGTATTAGTGACAGGTTGCAAGCCCATCGCCTAACAGTACTACAAGCCTTTATTCCCTTAGTCGTCTCTTACGACATCCACGGGAAGACATGGAGTGGCACTATTCTAACTCGGCAACCACACGAGGCAAAAAAAAAGCTGAAAAATTATTTGTTTTGAAATAAACAATTAAATTGCCTTAATGATTCACTTACAGAAGGCTCTTTACGTTTGTTTATGCATAAGTTTTCAGATATTTGTTGGGGCCAAATAAAATGACAGATAGGGAGTTCGTGTATCGTCTACCGTCCCCTGTACTAGCGATGGCTCCCAAGTTAGTTTAATTTTTTTTAAATTATAATTGTTGTTATAAAAATTAAAAAAGAAAATTTCGATTGACGTAATACTCCGCTTCTCAACCTCGTAAGGCCCAGTGTGCTATAGGATGTAAATAATCAAGGCAATTTAATTTGAACTGTGTTGCTATAACAATAAGGTTTATTTTCCTATGTTCATAAACTGAAAAGGGCATTATCGGCCAATCGTAATTGAACTTTATTGCCTTGATGTTAGGTTCAAAGTCCAACTGACAAAATACTCCCTGTTTGCAGTATGGTGGGCCTTACGAGGTTATAAAAAGATTTTTTGTTCACTCATTTTGTTCTTCTTGTATATTTCGGAAATGCAGTTTATTTATTTACCTATACTCGAAACTGTAATTTAAGACCAAAAAAACTACGTTAGATACGTCACTGTGACAAGTGTCAAAGTCGCTTATGTCAGTGTCAATGGAACATTTCAGAGTTAGCCAACCTTTTTGCATTGATTATCAAATTGTTGTAAATATTTGTAGATAATTCTAACATTTTCAATATCAAAAGTTATATTTAACAATAGGGAATATGCATTCAATGTTTTTTCTACCCGATATTCAAAACGTTAAAATATCCCAAAACAAATATTTTCTCATATAGTGTGTTAAGTAATTAAAGGGCGGGTGTGTGTGTTCAATGGCGATTTTTTTTATCAGCTAAAACAAAATGACAAGCTAAATTCGGATGCCTTACACTTATGCTTGATTTAAACTTGACAGTTACCCATGGACCCCATGGTGTCATGGCTGGTAAAATGCCCGATGATTGTCATTATAAAGTGAGCTACACACTTTTGGCCTGTTATTTTGTCGAATAGCTAAACGTATGTAATATTTAAATTGCATCTAACGTTGTTTACAACTATTGTTTATTTATCGTACCAAATGTTATTAATACCTGAAATATTACAAGTGCAATAACAGTTTTGCTACCAAAAATCTTCTATGGTTAAATATTTAATAGGCCATCTTGTATTTGTGTAAGTAACTTAAATTAACTTGTTTATTTAAATGGAAGGTTTAAAACTACCTACAAATAAATATTCTTAGTGCGGTCTTTTAAAAAGTGGAAATATACTAAGGCAAATATTTGTTTAATTAGTGGCAACCCACGTTGGTCTTTAATTACAGTTTCGAGTATAAATAGGTTAGATAAAATTATAATAAATAACTATCACATAGAGCCGAGCTGTTACGCGTCACTGTAAACATATCTTTATATACATTTAATTGTTAATTTCCCAGTTCAGTTAAGAATTTGATAACCGGCGATAAAGTATTTCGATAACGTTATCTTACCATTGAACCGCTTACGGCAAATCAACACTATATTCACTATTTAATTCTTCTATTTTTATTCTTTACTATAATATTTCCTCGTGTGGTGGTTGCCGAGTTAGAATAGTGCCACTCCATGTCTTCCCGTGGATGTCGTAGGAGACGAATAAGGGAATAAAGGCTTGTAGTACTGTTAGGCGATGGGCTTGCAACCTGTCACTAATACGCTGGTAAACATCTTAGCCTTATTGTGCAAATTGTGGTTATAGAATTATCAACAAGTTTTTAGAGATGTTTGTAATTCTGTAGCTCTGCCTACCCCACTCTGGGAGATTGTGTATGTGTATGTACTATAATACTATAGTTTGAGTAGAATTAGTTAACCGCTAGTCCCCCTATTATAACAACTTAGTGGATAAATTTCGAAAAATCCACTTCTAGGACATCCAAGGCATATATTCCATTTCGTTATGTTTTTTTTTATTGTACTTTTTCGAATCAATCGGAGAAATACTGGAAAAGGGCCGGATCTTAAGTACCTGAAACCGACGTGCGTGCATGACTCGATGTATGAATGTGGAAGAAGCGAAAGAGATTTGTCAGGGTCGTAGCAGGTGGATAGAAGTGGTCTCTGCCTACCCCTCTGGGAAACAGGCGTGATTTAATGTATGAATGTATAAAAAAAAAAAAAAAATTCGTAATAAGGTTTTAAATGTTTTTTTTTTCAAGATGAATTTTTTTGAAGACTTCAGTCGGGTAAGCTTGTGAAAAAAATAATTTTATTCCGCTGTTAATGCAATATTACAGTGTTTAGACACTGTTTATAGCTGATCTGACGATGGAGTCTGACCCCCTTACTTATAAACGTGGAATAACCTTGGATTAGCTAAACCATGTTTTGTCCTTATCTGTCAAATTCAAATGTCACAATGACAGATAAGGACAAAACATGGTTTAGCTACTCCATGGTTATTTCACGTTTATAAGTAAGGGGGTGAAAGTTTCAACAAGATCTCCCCTGTACTTTAACTTCGTAAGGCCTTGCCTGCAATAGGATGTAAATAATCAAGGCAATCCAATTTGAACTGTGTTGCAATAAGAATAAGGGTTTATTTTCCTACGTTGATAAACTAAAAATGGCATTAACAAACATATTTGAACTTTATTGCCTTGATGATAGACTCAAAGTCCCACTTACAAAGCTTCCTGTTTGTAGAATGTTGGGCCAATAATAAACTCTATTATCGACGCTCGTTCTATAATATACTAGCTGTTGCCCGCGACTCAGTCCGCGCAGAAAAATAAAACATAGCCTATCGTCGATGAAACTGCAATACCGCGTAACCAACAATTGCTAATGCCGCGTAACTGACCTGTGGCAAATTTTACAGGAGAGCATTAAAATTGAATATCTTTGTGTTTATTGAGGTAAGACTTACCCAAACGCTAAATAACTTTGTTAACCCCATGATGTAGCTGTTTATTATATTAAGCATCCAAATTTACCAGTATGTATTTATATAAAGCACTTACGCGGTATTACACAATTGAATAATACGCCATCTCTGTACTTGTATGCACATTCGCGGAATTGTAAAAACGACATGCTCTCTCGCGATATCGACATGACGTGACTTTGGAGCTTTCTGATCGGTTATCGACACAGCTGTCAATGCCGTCTGGAGCCTATCACAGTGCTCTACCTACAGACGCGAAAACTCAAATTTGACACATTTGTTAGTTACGCGGCATTAGCTATTGTTGGTTACGCGGTATTGCAGTTTCATCGACGCTATGTTACTCAGGGATAAAATAACATTCTAATGGTGAAAGAATTTTTGAAATCGGTCCATTAGTTTTTGAGTTTATTAATTACAAACATACAAACACACAAAAATACAAATCTTTACTCTTTATAATATTAATATAGTATAGATATAGACTAGTGATCATTCAAAGTTTTGTTTGTAAAAAAAATAACAAAATAACAACGTAATTCTGTTCTTTTTTTTGAAACTTTACTATCATAATTTTAAAATAAACGATGAGAATTTGTTCTAAATATGTTTTCGGGCGCCAAACGGCTTGGTTGATAAATTCATTTCAGGTGACTATTATGACTTTTCAATTCATGCATACAGGCATAACATTTTATTTTAAAATATGAACTTCATACTCGTCTTCGGAAAAATACTTTCAAAAAATACATAAAATGCTGGGGGCGATCACTAGTATATGGAAAAAGCATCGATAATTGAGTTTATCGATATAGGAACTTCCTACGTGTCATAAAAAATTGCCCCCTAGATTCCTGTCTGGTGAAAGTTATATTAATTTTAAGGGATTATTTTAAACTCTAATGTCGAAACGAAAGGGGACCTTATTGTCGATGGCGCTTACGCCGCACTGCGTCACGCGACATTCTATTTATATCGCAGCATCTTTAATAATGGCGGAAGCGCCATCGACACTAAGGTCCCTTTTCATACATAACGTCACATTTCGTCCCTTTACTTTCTCAACATCGTATCTGAACGAATAGTTAGACAGGAAAAGCACTCATGTTAATAAAAGAATAAAGACTACTTTCCAATATAACTATTCGATCAGATACGAGGTTGAGAAATTAAAAGGACGATTTGAACATAGTGCACAATATACATTTCAAGAGATGATGTCATTCTCACGTAACTAAGAAAACAAATACAAAGCAAATGGATATGATTCAAGCGATTTGAATTAGTAGTTTACGTGACGGTTGCGTTATGCCATTTACGCAGTCGCGTACAATATTTTATCTACACACATATTATAAGTACTCTAAGATGGGTTCAGAAGCCGAAAGGCAAATGACCAGCATTACCTTACCTGTGGTAGTAGGTGAGAGCGATGACAGCTGTAACGTAATTTCATTACGTTATCGAATATTGTAAGGTAATGAGATCCAAATTTGGAACATCCTCCAAAATTAACAGCTGTCATCGCTGTTACCTTCTACCACAGGTAATGCTGGTCATTGCCTACGGGTTTTGAACACATAATAGAGGACTTATGATATGTGTGTAGATAAACATACATACACTACGTGGCCGTGGTAGCATACTTTTACAGGATTAAATTGTGAGGCTCAAAATTTCAATACAAAATGCGTTATCGATTCTCGTATAAAAACTAGTTTGATTTTTCGTTCCGAAGTCAATCTAGGAACAGTTTCGTCACACTCTTGGTACGGTCACAAGCGTTAATTTGGGACCCATTTCAAGAAAAATATGCTCGAAGTCGTCAATGTCATTAGAGATGTCAAGTCATTTGTAACATTTAGGATACTCAACCTTATTGTTGTAGAATGTCAGATTGACTTTGGACCCACTAAGGTGGGTACCGAATTTAATCTCGTGTCTGTACAATCAGCATCAAAAGTATCTTAGCAGAATAAGGCTGCGGCTCCACTGAGGCGGAGACGAGCGGAGCGGAGAGGAGCTGTGTCAATATTAACCAATAGAAGGCGCATGCGGTCACTTCCAGCGCGCCTTGCGCACGTTAGTTTAGATTCTATTGGTTAATATTGGCACAGCTCCACTCCACTCCGCTCATCTCCGCCTCAGTGGAGCCGCAGCTTTACATGCTCAAAATGACCTAGACACGTCGTATTCTCTTAACAATAGAGTCGAATGGAGATCATTTTGACCTCTTTGGTTGCGTCTACTTCTGCTGCTGACTGTACTACAAAGTTGTGCTTTGGCACAGTTATACATTTAAATTACGCAGATATCGTCCTTTTACTTTCTCAACCTCGTACCTGATCGAAATTTTAGATAGGAAAAGCACTCATACGCCCTAAAGAATATGGACTACTTTTCTAAAGTCTGTTCCTATTCAGACTGCCAAGATAATAACAAGTATACCTGACTGTAATTGTCTTTAGATAGAGGATGAAATAGTAATGAGAATAATGTTACCGCTAATTAGTTTATTAAAAAGGTTGAACATATATTCATCATCATCATCGTATTATTGCGCTGGGTGCGACAGAGACGAAAACCTCTCTTATCAATCAAATCTATCAAACCTCACTACATTTTCAATGTCAGAAATAGTTCGAAGAAAAATATCTGTAAGACTGTCAAGACACTGTCAGTGTAATGGTGTTTTCAGCGAACTTTCTTTTTATCAAAAAATACAATATTAAATAGAGATTACTACCTTAAAATGGACACGAAGACAATGATAAAGTGTATAAATAAATAATATGACTAGGCTCAACCTTCAAAAGTACGCGAATATGGAGTTATAATGGTAAATTGATTTGTTTATAAGAGTGACGGAACGAATAGGAGCAGACTTTATCTAACTATTCGATCAAATACGAGGTTGAGAAAGTAAAGGGAAGATATAAGTTGAGGAATCAACCTTGAATCCAAATCCCGTCTCTACCCCGCTAGTCTGTACCTCAGAATAATCATCTACTTTCCACAGGTTTGTCACCGGAGTAGTTTTTTTTCACTTTTCACTGCTGCGGTCCACAGTAGAATCAGCTTCCACTTTTGACAACTCCGCTGCAAAACTAACCTAACCTACACCTAGATCTCTTATTTTTATTAAACAGTATGATTTGATAGTTACTAATACTAGAGACTAAAATATTTCTATTAAATGAGCATTAGGGTGTTTAATTTTTGACACATTGCAATTTTTAATGAATTTAATCAAATTATTGGTCCTACTTATCTAAAATAATCGGCCTCGTGTGGTTGCCGAGTTAGAATAGTGCCACTCCATGCCTTCCCGTGGATGTCGTAAGAGACGACTAAGGCCCACTTGCGCGGACCGGAGTTAGCGTCTTAACCCGAGGTTAGGCGGCAAACCACGTACAAAAGTAGACGCTTAACTCTGGGTTAAGGGTTAACTCTGGTTCGCGCAAGTCCGCCTAAGGGAATAAAGGCTTGTAGTACTGTTAGGCGATGGGCTTGCAACCTGTCACTAATACGCTGGTAAACATCTTAGCCTAATTGTGCAAATTGTGGTTATAGAATTATCAACAAGTTTTTAGAGATGTTTGTAATTCTGTAGCTCTGCCTACCCCACTCTGGGAACGAAGGCGTGAGATTATGTATGTATGTATGTACTTATCTAAAAGAGCAGTATTCATAATTATAATACAATTAGTTCGTATTTAGGACACAAATTGACGACTTTCTGAGTCAATTTTCAAGATTACGCAATCCTCCAAGGCCGCAACGCGGCAAAAATGGTGGTGATGCTCAATATCATTAGTGCTTGACATAAGTTGACAGGAAAGTTATCTTATCTTATCTTACAGATGGGCCCTTTCGGATACACTTCGACCCTTTAGGATCTTTTGATCTTTTCTTTTGTGCAATGAAATTACCCTCTTACACACTCAGCTGTTCGAATGTGCAGGTTTCCTCACGATGTTTTGCCTTCACCGTAAGAGCGTCGGTTAATGCACTTAAGTTAGAAAAAGTCATTGGTACATGGTGACCGCGGGGGTTCGAACTCGGTACCTTACGATCACGAGTCGACCCTCTAAGCCACTAGGCCACCGACGCTCTTGACAGGAAAGTTAATCATTGTTTGATGTTTGTGGAAAATTAGTGGTCACTTTGTGCAGCCTCTCAATATTGTCCATTCACCTTGAAACTAGACATTATTTTTTTACAATAGAAAGTTTTAGGGGGTAAGCGAAGTCTGCAAATAAATGTTTAAAAAAACAAAAACCCGCCTTCAAAAATGCAAAAAATCACTTCTTTTAAAATGGTAGGTTAGTCCAACTGTATTCGGTTTTTGGTTTAAAATATTGTGGGACGCCGACTTCGGTTGGACTGACCTACCATTTTACCATCAGATCCGGACGTGTTAACAATGGGACCAACTAGAAAGTATACCCATTCAAACAACGAAAAATTTTTTCAAATCGATTCAGTGGTCTTCGAGTAATCGGGGAACATAAATAAAAAAAATTAAAAAAAAACCCGACGAATTGAGAACCTCCTTTTTTTGAAATCGGTTAAAAATAGGTCTTTTTTTCCCATACAATTATCAAACACCCTAATGAGTATCATAGATTTTGTTTGTTATGAATTCTTATTTTAGATCAAATTAAATAAGATTCGATCAATACGGCCAATGACACATTTGTCAAAATATGATGGTTGATGACTGCTGGAATATCAACCTTCCATCTTCACCGTAACCTGTTTCTAACAGGGTAGCCAACTGACCTTGTTGTTCGAGTTGAGAAGGGTGAGCACGTCGCCGCGCTTCATGGAGACCTCGCGGGGACTCTTCTCTGCGTAGTCGTAGAGGGCGACCACGCACTCCTTGCCGGAGACATCCACCACTGGGGACTCTTGTTGCTGTTGGGATAGAGGATTAGGTTAGTTTTGGATGCAGTTGACAAGTTCGCGGATTCAAAGTTGTCATTCGAGTTTGGAATTTTAAAATCCATAAGTTGTTTTTTAATTTAAGTTTTTTGGCGGCGTCCTAGGTGAGCGAATTCCACGCGAATGCGATGCGGCGCGAAAGAAATAAACAGTCGACAGCTATTGAAGTGTCCTACGTGACCAATACTGGCGCGGGGTGCGGGCGGCGCGGCGCGAAACGAAGCGAACGCGATCAAACGGCTTGATATTTTTCGCGCGAACCGACGCGGCATCGGTTGTCTGCGGCGGAGGTATTCCTACGGCGGGGCGATTCACGCGCACGTAGGACAAGGCCAACGCTTCGCATTGAAATCGCGTGTCACCGCATCGGATCGCTTCGCAATTCTGTTCGCTTTGAATCGCCCACGTAGGACGTAGCCTATTATAAGATGACAATACTCACGAATAATCAGTTATTTGTGTTGCTCACAGTAATTTTAATATAGATAAAAACTGGATACATCTTGTGATGACACGATTTGATATCTTTTAAAAAGATTGCAGATCATTTATAAAACTGGAATACTGTATGTCACTATAACGGCCTAGTACTATTTAATTTATTTACTTACTCTGCAAGAGTTAGCCTGCTCCCTCAAGCTCTTGATAGTGTTTCCAAACGCCTCGAGGTCAGACAGCAGCGCCTCGTGTTTCTTCAAGAGCGCTTCCGAGGAATCCTCATCCTTGCCGTAGTCCTGGGTGTTCGCCATGGGTTCCTTCTCTCGCATCCAGGATTCGGCTTCGTTGGCGTCCGCGAAGTATTGCTGGGCTTGAAGCGAGTCTTCTAGGTCTTGTTTACGCTGAAAGAGGGTAAACGCTTTAGATGTTATGGACGCCTGGTAGTTGCAAACTATTGTGTGAGGTAATTTACATGTAGGTAAACAAAATTGGTAAAATATTAAAGAATAATTAGGGTATTTAAATCCAAACCCAGGTACTGAAACCGCAAAACTTTCTCAAAAATGATCGGAAATGTTGACATTACTATCTACATAATGAGACGCGAAGTACATAGTTTACTGACAGTTCTCAAATATAAAAAAAAACAAGTTGCATACAAATTCCATTACTATCTAGCTTGTAACTTTTAAAAAAGTGAAAAAGCCCATATTAAAATGATGGCACAAGTCTTATACATCCAAATTTTATTCGAAACATAACTTTTTTATCTGTGTCTGGAATAGCTTATGTTTTTTTTAAAACAAAGCTTGCGTTTCTCCTTGTCATAAACAAAAAGGCGGTAGAGTGATGGTTTTTTCACATGAAGTTTCTGTTTGTATGCAATTTAAAAAATGAGTTCAAGCGATGAAGATTTTACTCCAACACAATTTTTTTCTGGCGATTTTTGAGAAAAGCACTATATTTGCCTCGGCAGGAACAGCAATTACGGGCTTCGTATTTTTAAACGGACTCGCAAGCTCGTCCGTTTAATCCAATACTCGGCCCGCAATTGCCTACTTCCATGCCTAGGCAATAATGTACTATTATTAAAGTACTAAAATGTTTTTTTTTGTTTATGTTTTTTACTCAATAAAGTAATGTACCCAGATTGTTTCAATCATATCAGCGTTTATTGAATATGTCAAGAAATGTAAGAATATCTGTGTCCACTAGGTCTGTCTGTCCGTCAGTACTCCAACTACCTGTAGCGCCTTCTCCTGCAGCTGAGTCCACTGCTGATGCAGCTGTTGTAGCCGAGAGCCGATCTCGTCAGCGGCGAAGTGGCCCGCGTCCCGTAGGGCCGCACCGGCCGCGCGGACCGCCTCCACCCGGGCCTCGTGTTGGGCCATCTCGCCCATCACAGCTTGGTGCTTCTTCATGAGGTTCTGGACGCCGATTAGATCGCGACCTGATGAGTTAACATAATGAAACATATGATAGAATATAGAAATAATGTCTTCTGTTTATCACCGTGCGGTTCCAATGGAAGACCAGGTATGGGCCCCCCCTTTTAATGGTATAGAGAAAGCAAGCACACAGGCCAGCTGATGGCAATTGGTATCTGTGGCTCATATACAATTACAAGACTACAATCTGAAGACTGCAATCCTAAGACTGCCAATGCGTAGGAGTTTTTTGTTGTAGCATCAATAGAAATAAACAATTTCGTGAAAATTTCAAATTTCCATCTATTACGGTTCACAGAGACGGACGGACGGACCGCGGGGGCTTAGAAATTGGGTTCCGGTTGGCACCCTTTGGGTACGGAACCCTAACAAGCTATGAACCATGGCTGGGGTTACGTTGTCGTCTGCAGCATTAGTATTCGATGTACATAAGATAAGAAAACACAGTACTTTATGTACCAGGAGCATATAAGTTTATTCGTAGAATCGATGATGGGCTTCCTGCCTGTTGTTTCTTGCCAGATTCGGTGTTGAAAGTTCATAATACAGTTTTGATATGTACTTGATGTACCAGGACAGCATACCTCTGTTGGTATACGCTATGATGGGCTTCTATGGATTTTGCCGCTTTCGCTGCCTGAATAGGTTTTGACGGTTCAACACAGTTCTTATTACTTAATGTACCAGGACAGCATACCTCTATCGGTATACGCTAGAATTGACAACATTTCAAAAATAAAAGCATTTTTGTTTTTTCACGTTTACGCTCTTTAAAAATTAGGCTAACCGTGTTTCTCGGTTTTTCTTTATTTAACTTAAATTCGTCGTTAATAATTTATTAAAGAAATAGTCATTAAAAAGACCGTATATACAAAGTTAGGAATACTGATATCGTGACATAAAATAAAAAAAGTTACTTTTTACAGAAACAGATCTGACTGTCATGTCACGTCATTTTCCCGCATGAAATGTAACAACATAAATTCGTCGATTTTGGGCAGATTGAAGCTTTTACAAATCCGTTAGTCACTTTCATTTTAAATAGCGTATATCAAAACAATAGTATTACGAAAATCGAAAGCGTGTCGTTAGAAACAAGTAATCCGCCAGAAAGATAAACAATGGACATGACAGACAGTTGTATATTTTTTCAGACAGACAGTTGTAATAAATGGACTAAGGGCACTATAAGTGTATTCCTAACATTCACAATCCAACTTTTTTTACTGTTTTTCCGAAATATAAAAAAACTACCGCATAAAAAAATAGAAAAATATTTTTACTGTAATCAGCAGTGTAAAATCTACAAACGGTATTTTATTTTACTACCTTAGCACATATGAATTGTCGTCAATTGGCTGCTGCTAAAATGCCTTTCGCCACTTTCACTCTGTTTTGATGGTCATATTTACCAGGACAACATACCTCTGTTGGTAGACGCGATGATCGGCTCCTTCTCCCGGATCCACGCGGCCTCGTCGTCGAGATCCCGGAACAGCTGTTGCGCTTGCAGCGAGTCGAGGAGGCGCCGCTTGCGGATCGCCATTGGCTTGTCCAGAGCCGTGTAGCGAGCGACTAGGCCGTCCTTGGAAAGAACACGGGTAGAATTAGCGACTGGTTAAGTATTTATTTCTGTATATAAGTTTTTTTTTGTCTAGTATCCATAGTTTAGGTAAAAAACTTAAGTCCTCTTGCATGTAGTTTATTGAAAATGAATTAATGGAAATTAGTAATACAGTAAGATTTTTCCTAAAATCGTTTTCTGCCGCAACTTTCCATTCGCAAAATTTTCTCAGCAGAAATAATTCCATTACGATATTTTCCCAATCTGTATTTATCTTAATAGCTACAGAGACCACGGAGCTCCACTGATGCGGAGCTCTTACTCCTGGGTAACATAACCTATACCTACCTATTTCGGCCTAATTAAAATGGGGAAATTTGCAAATGAGAAAAATCCAGAAAGCTAATATGCAAATAGGAAGCAACAAAGAAAAATTAACAATGGGGACAAACCCTAAAAACAATATGGAAAAGAGAACCCTAGATTAGATTATGTTCGAAAGTACTAGGTTACCATAAAACCAAGGCACTCCACCCTCTTAGCCTTGATGCTGTCAGCGAGTGTCCCTTCTCAATGAACTGCTAGGCATGGTTGAAAAGAGTACCTGACTCTGTTTAAAAGTACCAGAACACCATAAAACCTAGGCACCCACCCTTTTAGCTTGATGTTGTCAGCGTTGAACTGTCAGCGTTGAAAGGAGGACCCGACTCTGTTTAAAAGTACCAGGCCACCATAAAACATAGGCACTTACCCTCTTAGCTTTGATGTTGTCAGCGTCGAAGTGTCCCTTCTCGATGAACTGCTCAGCCTGATTGCGGATGGCGTCGATTCTCTCAGCGTGAGATCCAACATCTGCTTCGAGGAGGGCGTGCTTCTTTTGGAGGTTCTGCACGCTCGTCAGGTCCTGAGAAATTGTTTTTTTTTTAGATGGGTACGAGATGAAATTCCTTGATGGCAATCTCAAGACTACAAAAGCGTTGACAAACCTCACGGTTATCGAGAGTCGATTCGTTTAAGAATTGTTTACAATTAACGTTATTTAGACATTGTTATATAGAGTCAGAACTCTTTTTAGTCATTTTATGTTCAATTTAAATGTTCATTACGCTCAAATTCCTAACATTCATATTTTTATCTACATCCAAATCATAACTTCTTCCCTACAATATGTTCAGAAACGATAAGCAAATGGCCTATATTATGAAACCTGTATCTGTGGTTCTATTTTAATGCTAGCATTAAAGTATTGCATGTCATTAAAGTATCGGTTATCGATATCGCTTCTTAGGCCCTGTTGTTTGATCAGTAGTTAAACTAACTAATTGTTAAATTTCGAAAAAGGAATGGAAAATTTTACACATTTTCTTGAGATTTTAACCATTAGTAACGTTTTTTGACCATGAGTCAGTTTAATTACCGATCAAACATCAGGGCCTTAATGTTTACATTAAAGTATCGTTGACCGATACTTATGATGTGCATGTAGATAAAGTTATGTATGCGACTGTACACATAATTAGGGATTAAAACACTCGTGCATTAGCCTCTCATTATGCAACAGTCACTTAAACTACTAATTATATATTATTTTTTGATACTGGACTTAATTGGTCCAAACGAACGCATCTTTCAGTCCTTTTTTTAACCTACGGTGTTATAACATTAAAATGTTTACATACAACGGTAACTTATCTTACCTTCCCGTAGTCCTCGCTGAGCAACTGCCCCTCCACTTCCGAGAGCCACAGCTCGATATCTTCAACGGCGCGGTTGTACTGCTGTTGCTGAGCTGCCTCCTGGAGCTTACTGCCCTTCAGTTCCGAGGCGGCCTTGAGACGCTCCCACAAGCCTGCTAGCTCGCCGAGGCGCGACTCGATTTGGGCTACAAACGAAAAGTACTATGTAGCTCTATGAACATTTTCCAAAATACAGGACTAAAACTTGTTTTAAAACGTCTTAGTTTATAAAAATCACTTTCAAGAACAACGGTAAACTGCCAAAAAGTCCCAACCATTTTAAACTGCTAATTAGACAGCGATTAGACAGAGAGATCCGATATGCACTGTGACGTCATGTAACAGATCGGCCATATGAACTCCATGTCAAAATTCTGTTTTGCTAGAAAGAGATAGGAACAAATCTTCGTTGGCTTATATCTTGATTATTTTTATAGCTATTCAAAAAATGATTTTTCTCAACTGTTTGTTACATGAATCAGCTTTTATTGAAGCTGTGTTCAAAGTCATAAATATTCCCTATTAGGGCCAATGAAGATAATTCCACATCCCATAACAAGATATTTTAGTCATGGCTTTTGACATAGCCAATATACTAAACCAATATTTTGAAAAGATAACTTCTTATGGGAGGGTAAACCGCTTCGTTACGTAACGCGTTACGGCGCCAGTCTGGCTTCCCTTTCTATCACGCATATGGCAGCGGCGCGGGGTGGAGCGGGGCGGTATAGTTCAACTTAGATTAGTTATCACTTCTGTCGGGCGTCCCGAGACGCACACTTTTTTTCATAGAATAGCTAGTTACAAATACTTACGTTTAGCGAAGTGCTCCTGTCCCAGCAGGTGGCTCCCCACTGCGGATATCTCGTCGACGCGGGGCTTGTTCGCCTGCAGCTCCTGCTCGAAGTTCTGGTGCTTCTGCACCTTTCCGTTGAGGTTCGTCGGGTCGAGGTACGAGTCGTCCGTGGCGAACTTGAGTTTCTCGTTGATCCAGCCTGGAACCGAGTTAGTTAGTCCGATGGCGCCCACATTATTATTATTGTATTATGTAACAAACTAAAGTATTTTCTTGAAATTGAGTTATTTGCTATAAAAATTAATCTCACTGTAGTCTCACTGTAATCTCACTGTTATAGCACTTTATGCCTAGCTTAATTAATTGTAACAATGTACTTATGATATATGTTGTGATGTATTTAATTTCATTCTTTCTCCAAAAATATAACTTTAAAAATATAAAAAAATTAAATTAAAAAAATATATATTAATTTGAGAGCAAGGATTTAATGTATGCCGTTGTTCAATTTATATATTTACTGGCGTAAGATGTGGTTTCCTATAATTGGGTAAGCATCGAGTTAGATGTTTAAAATAGATTTAACCATAAGTTGGATGTATTATCTGTTGGAAATCCTTAATAAATAAATAAATAAATACACAATTTATAGTGTATGATATAAGGGGGCGTCCAGGGGGGGAGGTCTAGCCGAATCTCATTCAATCTTACTTTTGGAAGAGAGGGCTTAATGGCGAATATTACTTTTTTTTCCGAAAAACAGTAAAATTGCGAAAAATAGCTAAATCAGAGCGAGGTTGAAGGAGCAGATAATTTTATTGAAAATCTTTTGGACATGTTGGTTCCGATAGTCACTCTTGAGACCATGCATGAGTCTCCATGGACTGGATTGGAATAAGTATTTTTTTATTAAATCTTAGTAGTTACGATTTAATTACTTTATTGTTCAATTCTCAGTGATTTTAGCCTAATTTTAACTTAAATCCTACTTTCTTCACTAATCAAATAAAAATATACCTCTTAAAACGTCAGTATTGAAAAATCTCACGTGAGAATAGGGATGGGGGAGGGCAATGTACCAAATCTCTCGACCTCTAACCAGGGGAAAGAGGGGGGGGGAGGGGGGGGGGGATCGCTGTGCGCATACACAATGTATAGTATTAGAGTGTAAAATTAGAGTCACGACTTAATAACAATTGACATATGAGTGAGTAACTTAAAGGAAAAAAGTAGCCACCTTTTTCCGTTCGACCAAATCGTCGGCCAATGACCGGTCCGGTCAGCGATCTGGTCGTATTTGCTACTTACTCCTTTCGAGATGTGGATCTAGAGATTCTATCCCGAATAGAGCCCCAGATAATGCAGGGAACTTACCTTTCGTCTCGTCGCAGTCTCGTTCATATTGCTGGTATTTATAGGCATCTTCCAGCAGCTCACGCCGCTGGTGGGATTTCTCGAGCAACGCTGCGCGACGCTCCAGTAGCTATGTGGGAAAATATACATGCAATATTTAATACGTTTTGTTTTGTCGTGAGGCCCAGTGTGCAATAGTATGTACAAAATCAAGGCAATTTGAACTGTGTTTCAATGGGTATAAGGTTTATTTTACTATGCCCATAAACTGAAAATTGCATTATCGAACAAACGTAATTGAACTTTATTACCTTGATGGTAGATTCAAAGTCCCACTCACAAAAAACTCCCTGATTGCAGTATGGTGGGCCTTACGAGGTTAATGTTAATGTATTACACTGCAAGGTCTGTTCATCCTTACTTGTCTTATATAGTAAACAACTTTCTAACCTCAAAATGAACCTTTTTTGGCTAAAACAGCTCTTTTATCGAAGACGAAGCTCTTTTGGCTAATGTATTGTCTGTGATTACTTTATTTTGTTTAAAATAGCTGTTTTAGCCAAAAAAGGTTCATTTTGAGGTTAGAAAGTTGTTTACTATATAAGACAAGTAAGGATGAACAGACCTTACGTTATAAACTGAGAAAGTCGGGTTAGTTACATTTATAACTCAAGAATGGCTGGACCGATTTTTATGATCTTCTTGATTGTTGGTTGCCTCTGCCCCAAATAGCAGAATAACTATTAAAACATCGGAAAAAAGTACAAGAAAACATTCTGTACTAAGTTCGCCGGGTCGGCTAGTTTTTAAAAGCACTCACCATTTCTCTCCTCTGAGCCACGTCATCGGCAGCGTAATGCTGGCCCTCAATAAGCTTGGACGCGAACTCGTCTAGAGCCTTGATCTTCTCCTCCTGAGCAGCGAGGGACTTCTCAAAGTCCTCGTGTTTCTTCAGGAGAGCTTCCACAGAGTCCAGAGAGTCACCGACGTCTTCGTTGGCGAGGAAAGCCTGGGTAAACAGGTTAGTTATTTAATAAGGCTAGTATTTAAACACGAAATGGTCAGCGTAGTTTGCCGAGTTTTTTTTGTTGTGCAGTTCAGTATATATTCATGGTGCGTTTTTGAAAATATCTTTAATAATAGGCCAGAGATTTTAAATATCTATATCTATTTATTAACTAGGTAGCAATGTTTGTTTGTAAATTTGTTTAGGTCGAATTTTGAACCAGTTTCCGTTCCGTTCTCAAAAATGTTCGGAAGTGTTGACATTCCAATCTACATATTGAGACGCGAAGTACATAGTTTACTGACAGTTCTCAAATTAAAAAAAAAAAACTGCGTGCTCGCTACACAAAACCGCAATGTGGCATACAAATTCCATTACTATCTATCTTGTAACTTTTTAAAAAGTGAAAAGGGCCATAATAAAATGAGGGCACAAGTCTTATACATCCAAATATTACTCGAAACATAACTTTTTTATTTGTGCCTGGAATAGCTGATGTTTTTTTTTTTAAACAAGAATTACGTTTCTCCTTGTCATAAACAAAAAGGCGGTAAGGAGAGATGGTTTTTTCACATGAAGTTTCTGTTTGTATGCAATTCAAAAAATGAGTTCAAACGATGAAGATTTGACTCCAACACAAATTTTTTCTTGCGATTTTTGAGAAAAGCACTATATTTGTCTCGGCAGGAACAGCAATTGCGGGCTTCGGCCATCCAATACTCGGTCCGCAATTACCTACTTGCATGCCTAGGCAATAATGTACTATTTCATACCTTATTGGGCCTGTGTCATTTGGCAAATTTTGATGTTGCAACAATCGGACTGAAACGTATTTGGTTTTAAGCTGCAAAAGTACCAGGAACCTACGAGTGACAAAGAGCTCACCTCCTGCTTGTGCATCCAAGCGTCCGCCTGCTCCGTGTCACGGTAGAACAGCTGTAGATCCATACACTGCAGGTAGAGTACTCTGCGCTGCTCCCACAGCTGCTGGAGCGCGCTGCTCTCTCGCTCTAGCGCCTCGAGCGCGGCGGAAACCTCCGAAGATGCCCGATGGCCGTTGTCGACGAGGGCCTGGCCGGCGGACGCGCATGCTCGAATCACGTCCTCGCGAGCGTCCATTTCACCCTGAACAAATAATTATTTAATTATTATGAGCAATGAGGTAGCTAAGTTGATATGAGATTTTGTCTTCATTAAGGACTTAATTGAATCAATGATTTTGAATAAGGAAGTGTACAATTTTAACACCAAATGCAGTGTGAAGTGTGATAGCTCTTAGCTGCTTCGGGTTTGTACTTGCCTATCACTCGCTCTCATACGCTCTTATTAAGAGCGAGTGAGAGAGAAGTATAATCTAGAATCTTTTCTACAAGGCACACAAAAGAATCGAATAAAAAAGACACGTTACGACAAACGAAAGGTCCAGGAAATGGGACGACTCCTGTTTACTTCTTCGCTCCTGGTAGTGAAAATTCTCCTTTTCCTCCCTACCCTTTTCGTTTAAACTACTCTCTGCCTGCACGACAAACAAAAGGTCCAGGAAATGCGACGACTCCTGTTCACCTCTTCGATCCTGGTAGTTGTTGAAAATTCTCCATTGCCTACCTACTGTTGTTTAAACTATTAACTACTCTCTACGTAATATACGAAAGAAAGCGGTTATCTGCATATTAATAGTATAAGGCATTTTGAATTTTATGTGATAACCAATACAGTATAGAATGCTACAACTACTACATTGTTATGCTTTATATGGTCTGTGATCTCCTACCTTGTGCTCCTGGTGCCTCTCCAGTAGAGCCTCGGCCCCAGGCACATCCTTGGCCAGGTCGTCGGCCGCGATGAGCGCGCGGATGTCGCTCACCCACGACACCAGGTCCCTATAGTCAGCTAGGAAACGGTGCAGGGCGTGCGAGGACTCCAGCTCGCTTCTGCGCTCCTGGTACATGAGAGGAATAAAATTGTTCATAAAATATATAATGGCTTACGTAATTGATTCAGTTCTGAAGAATTTATATTTTTCATCTCACTAGCTCGGAAAGCCCTTTTTGTTTGTTTGATATCTATTGAGAATATCGCTTTTTATCCACATGTGAAGAAAGAGTTTTGACATTTGAAGGCAGCAGTGATATTTGACAGCTAACAAAACGTAAAACGTTAAAAAAGCTGAATTTTTAACATCACAATTAATGAATTGCATCGAGTAAAAAATACTAAATACAGTCTTACAACTTTATTTTAATTCATAAATATCGGCATTCAACATTAACCTTCATTCTTGTTGTAAAAACGGATAAAATGTCCTGACAGAACAAGTAAGTCGATGTGCGAACAAAACGCATCCGAAATAATAAAAAAAAACTTAAGTCCAAACTTTTTAATTAAGCCGTCAACTATTCGCATGTTTTTCTAGATTGTTTTGTTATTAAAAATGTCTGATTCGAGTGACGAAAGACGTATTAACACCTGTGGAATTACGGGAAACCGTGCAAATTGCGGAATTGAGCTTATTTTCCTCGCTGTAGTGAGGTGAAAAGTTTTGTGTTATAAACGGGGGAAAAGGTATTTTACGTCTCGTGTGTTGAAACACTCGCAGGTAAAATACAACTTTCCCACCCCTGTATAACAAATAACCAGGGAGCGTACATTTCATGCCGGTTTCTTCATAATGACGTATTCAAATAAACACACAGGATGTTTCAAAAGACGTAGTGACAGAGATATTCTATCACCGTTAGATTATAATATAACTAACATAATAGTTTCTGAAATATAAAAAAGAAGTATTGGGTAATAGTATATGGGTTGGAAACAAAATGCTTTATTGTGTAATATGATATTAAGTACTATCACTCAGTTTCGTCTTCTCTGTAGTCAACAAGTTGGAAAAAACAACGCAATATCGGTTCAATTCAAATGTTATAGTGTTCTTTCAATGTCCGTCTCAAGTGTCAATATATATCTACTTAAACGGAACAGGTTGATTAGATAACAGTGCTTAATGATTAATCATATTTTCCATTATTAGGTACGGATAAATAAACGTTCGTTATTCCGTTGCTCTTTTCAAACTTGTTGACTACGGAGAAGACGAAACTGAGTGATAGTACTTAATGTCATATTACACAATGAAGCATTTTGTTTCCAAATCATTAAATACTTATATTTTATATTTCAGAAACTATTACGTTAGTTATAAATTATAACTAATTAATTTATCTCTAAATAACACGGATAATTAAATGAAGAGATAGTCATGACAACCAACAATTCGTTTTTTCCACCTGTATGTAGCTTGACGTCATACGCCTGTCATCGGCATGAAATGTACGCTCCCTGCAAATAACTATAGGCAAACCAATTTGACAAGTTAAAATGTGGAAAAAAAAGTACACGACTTGACCAAATGTAAGTATAGTCAGGGAGAACGCTAATAAGCTGGGAGTAATGTACATGTCTGACCAACTACACTGGCCGGAAAAAATACTTGCCCACCCGTTTTGTTTTCATTTGTTAACAAGTATACTTCTTAAATCAGAGAGTAACTTCAAAAATACTGAACTAATTTCGATGTAGCTTGTAGTGTTTTGTTGCCAATTAACCTAGGTCCAAAATGAAGAGCCATTTTTTTTAAAATGTTGGCTCGTCCCAAAGGAACTTAGAATAGTGACTCACCTTGGCTTTGTGCACGAGTTTTTGCCAAGCCGCGGTGATCTCGTCCCTCTTGGCGTGGATGGCGGGGGCATGGTCGGTATGGATGGCAGCCAGGCGGGCTGCTTCTCCATCCAGGGTTGACACCTTGTCTTCAAGAGCTGCCAGGTCTCGCTCTACACCCTCGTGCTTACGCTGTGGATTTTATGGTGTGGTGAGGTTGGTTTAATGCTGAATAAAAAACGGGCTAGCATGGACACTGGGATGGGGAGAAATTTCAGAAGCGTTGCCGGTCTTTGTCAATAGGGGAATGTTTTCCGAGATAACATTTGGCCGTCAAGGACAAACACATTTTTTTAAAAGAACATACCGCACTGCTAGGTCAAAACAGTATCAACTCAAAATCCTTGCTACTTTTGTTTTAAGTTCATAGAAGTTATCTTAAAGTTGATTTTTAAATGCAATTGTATTTTGAGTTACTACTCTTTTGATGTAGCAGTGTGATTATTACAAAATAAGCAACCATGATAACTATATTTTTGATATATTTTACAAGTTGCTCTTGCTCTTGCTCTTGAAGGTCACTTCATACAGCACTAAAAAAACTTACAGCACCAAATAAAACGTACTTTATTGCCTAGCGTCAAAACGTCACTTTACTGCACCTACACATGCCTCTAAAATCCCTATAAACAAGAGAATTTAAGAACCTACCTGCAAAGTTTGGACAGTAGCGAGATCTCTCCCGTAGTCATCGGACCCTAGTACCACGTCCTTCTCGGAGATCCAGGCGATCGTCTCGTCGGCGTCACGGTTGAAGCGTTGGATCTCGTGAGCGCCGAACAGACGCTCTTGACGCATCAGCGCCATTTGGCGGAGGCGCTGCCAAGCCTCGTTCAGCTCCTGTATGGAAAAGGTGGTTAGAGCTCTTCAATAGTTCTGAGCGCCTTGTAACTACATAGAATAGGGCCTATTTGACAAACAAACATTTATTAGTTATAATATTCCTCTGTATCAATAATTAATTGAAGTTAGTTCAAATTCGAACTTGATTCAAGACATGCTTTGAATATTCTTCATTATAGTATTTGAAAATAACAAAATTAAAACATGGTTTTTGTATGTATTAAAACAAGTTGGGTGCCTGCTAAGTTATGCGCTCCTGGTACTCACACCCTTGCTCTTCACGATGGTCACTCTCTCTCTCTGCCAGCTGGTTGACCCTAACGTCCTAAGATCTGGAGGCTACATCTAACAGGACACCTACTAAGTTATGTGTCCTTGGTAATCAAGTGGACATCAGTACAATCAAAGGTCCTTAGGATCTGATGACTACTTGTTTGTAGACACCTGCTAAGTTATATGCCCCTGGTACTCACATCCTTCCTCTTCACGATGGTCTCTCTCTCCGGGTGCCCCTCTAACACCAGCCGCTCCGCCAGCTGGTTGACCTCGGTCACGCGGTACTCCTGGGCGGCCATGTCCTTTTGGAACTCATCAAACTTTCTCTGCAGCACTTCGACATGTTCCAAATCAGAGCCAAACTCATCGGCACAGACGAAAGTCTCCTGAAATGGTGAATGGTGAATTTTTAATCAATTTAAAACAAAATCAAAACACTATTCAACTATTTCATCCTGCACTGACCTTATCATGAATCCAGAACATAACTTCATCGCAGTGCCTCAAAAACTGCACCAGCACCAGAGCCTGTTGCAACTTCATCCCCTTCTCAGCCAGCCTGGAGAGCAGGAGCTCCCAGAGGCGGTGCAGCTCATCCAGACGTCTACGGATGGTCTCTGACGCGAAATGGTTGCTGGTTATCATCTCGCTCCCGGTGTTGTCGAGGACCACGATAGCGTTGGAATGGGCAGCGACTTCGGCTTCGAAAGCTTGGTGCTTTTGGATCTTAGCCTGAGGAGGAAATAGGGGTGAGTAGTTTGGTGTCAAGCATTCGGCCGAAAACAATCGACATGCAAATGTTAGGAGAGCACAAACACTTCAATAACTATAATATCTGAGTGGGTGCTACAGTACCCTTACCATGAGCATAAGAATAAATAATAACTACACGTAGAAGCGAATCTCCTTTACCAAGGCCCCAAATGCCGCGCTTTAAATACCTACTTCCCCCTTCACCCCGCTACGCCCCTGTGTCTTCCGCGCCCAAAGTTAGGGCTGTCACATGCGAAATATTTTAATCGGTTTATGGATGTCGTATACAAGTTAAGTCACGGAATGTTATTAATGTGTTACTTCAACGTGGCAACATTGTTGCAAAATGAGTTTTTTTTTACATTTACGATAAAACTCCTTGATTCAATCAATTATTTCTAATTATTTTGCTGTAAATAGTCGTTCACTTTTTAAAACACTATCTTAGTTCAACCATAAACACTAAAATCAACACAAATACGAAAACCAATTCAAGACAAAATATCCATATCTTGGTTAATATATATTCTGTGTGTGACGCCCCTGACTGACTACCCACCTCAGGTGTCGCCAGGCGGTAGGTATCTAACGTGCCGACTGCACGTCCGGAGCCGGGAGTTTCGCTTCTACGTGTAGTTATTGTTTATTCTTATGCCATGAGTTACAATTACCGTACTAGAGAGTAGAATGCTTTGTGCCTCGCACTCTATAAGAATACTGCGAGGGACAGAGCAATGGACGCGCTGGCGAGTACGGTAATTTCAACTCATGGTGAGGGTACAGGACGGTTACCGGCGCCGTGGTAGACCAAGGCGAAAGAACCCGAAAGTTCGATCGGAAACTACTTATAGTGTCTACTGTCTGTTGTTTCCACTATACCTGCAAGTTGGTGGGATCTTTGTAGCTCTCGTCGCTGGCCGCCTGCAGCTTCTCCTGGATCCAGGACTCGAGCTCGTCGGCGTCACGCTTGAAGTACTGGAACCTTCTAGAATCTTCCAGTTTCTCGCGCTTAGCGCGGGCCTCTTGCTTGAAGTCTTCATAGCGGTTGAGCACCTAAGGAAAAAAAATAATGTAAGGCATCTTTTCAGTACAAAAAATTGACAACATTACCATGCTTAGATAATATTTAAAAAAAAAGTTTTATCCTAATGAAAAGTTCTTCATTGTTAAATTTAGGCATAAGTACCTGGAAAACCGAGTGTCGCTCGGATATAAAACGAAATTTCCCGAAGATGACAACTTGACAGATCGATTTTTCGCCCCCGTAAACCTCTATATTTTAAATTTAATCGAAATCGTTGGAGCCGTTTCCGAGATCCAGATTATATACATATATACAAGAATTGCTCGTTTAAAGGTATTAGATATGCACCTATGATTGTCTTACTCTAAAAGCATCTATTACGGTTCGAGAATTTCGCATAGTCCTCTGTAAATTATGTGGTCCTAGTGAAAAAGGGTATAAGACTTCTGAAGATCAAGAGACAAAGAGTTTAAGTCTAGTATACCCCGTTCATGTATGTACCCTTTTTATTACGAGTTAAGTCGACTTGTAACCTTTTTCACTAGGACCCCAATGGTGTATATGGTCCCTGGTCTTCTTGTTTACCTGTTCACGACGCTCTTGAATATCCTCGGCTGTCTCGAGGATCTTCACCTCTTTGGGGGGTGGGATCTGTTCCATAATGGATGCGTCAAATTACCTGAAACAAACAATTTACTTCAGTACACATACTTTACGAATATTGCCGTAATACCAAAGAAGTCTAACTGCATTGTATTAAGTCAAAGCATTATGTACTCTATTAGTAACTACATTAAAATTATCCTTTTGAACGTCTTAAAGTTGGGCGTTCACGACCGCTGTAACAAGCCGAATAGAGCAGCGCCGCGCCAAAATCGATCCAAAAATGTCAAAACTGTTGCGTTTAAAAGTATTTGGCGCCTTGGATTTCCAAATGGACCGAAAGCCATGATCGTGAATCTCGAAATTCAACGTTGAAACACGCCACGCCACGGCGCCAAGCCAAAGACGCATTCACGTTCTTGGGCTGCCATTTTCTATGCATCTCCGTGATGTCGCACCGTTGAGAACGTAAAGAAGCGGAAAGTAAATGGCGCGCTCGTGAAATAGTCAAAATCGTTTGTTAGTCCTTTGGCTCAAAAGCATAAATTCCTTGTAGCGATTCACCGAATCGCATTTCACCTCGAACGTATATTTAATTATCGCGTTGTGTCTCGATCGTTAACTTTTGTAGTCGCTATAAGTTTTGGTCGCATTTCACCTCGATCGTGCATTTAACTATCGCGTTGTGTCTCAATCGTCATTTTTTTTAGTCGATATTAGTTTTTGTCGCATTTCACCTCGATCGTGCGATAAATTTTCGCTTTGTATCCTAATCGTCTAATTCAGTATAAGACAATATCTTTAGTCGCGATGTACCTTTTTCGTTTTTTTTTTGTCTTTTTTAGCCTGGTTCTAGCTCCAAATTTTCTCACAAATATTGCAATATATAATTATTGTATCTGAAATCAATGTCACTGTACTTCAATGTCGCAATGACAGAATATTATCTATTATTTATTAGTTGCAAAAATAATATTTCAATGAGTTTGATAGCACTTAAGGCATGAAACTACAGGTACAAAACACGTTTCAAAAAAAATGTTACAGAATTTTAGTGCGAACATCGATTAACGCGTCACATTAAATAGCGTCCCAAACAAACATCGATCGCGACGAAATGCGTCTAGGGTAAAATACTACACGAAAAATTAAATGCTACAAATTAATTATACTAATGTAAAAAACAACGCGAATAATTGCTTCAAGTAAAAGATTCTATTGAAATTTTGTTCATTCGAGGTGAAATGCGATTCGGTGAATCGCTACAAGGAATTTATGCTTTTGAGGTAAAGGACTAACAAACGGTCAAAATATTACGCCCATCCAGTTGTATACGCTCCATCTGACGCCGAGACTCCAAATAGCCTATATTCACAAATAGCCCCGTTTTAAGGTACTTAATGCTAATGTCGTTAATATGCAGTTCGCAGCCTTCGTGGTATAATATATTTGTGACGAGCGCGATTTGTTCCTGAGTCTTTGGGGGTTTTCTATGTGTCTAAATATGTATTTCTCTACCAATATATAAGTATTTATATCGTTGTCTAGTACCCATAATACAAGCCTAGAACTTAGTTTGGGACTAGGTAAAGGGCATTGGGTAAATTTGTTTGAAGAATATTGTCTTTTTTTTTTCAGCGGCCACGTATGATTTTTGCATAGTTATTTAGAGGACCTCTAAATACACATAGATATATATATAATTTATGGCGGTAAATAATATCGGAGCGGAGATTTTAAAGATTTAAGTATTCAGTTTTTAGTACAAAAGTACGCCCAAGTATGAATATTTAAATATCTCGGCTCCGATGCACTTTAGAGTATTACATTACATAACAAAATATGTTTATTTTTAATAATTCTATCATAATATACCACTTTTACGAATGGCCGCTCACCTTGAAAATGTATGAATTTTACAAATGACAACACTTTTACCCAAACCCCTTTGTGTGGCCGTCCACTGAGTAGTTAGTGAGCAAGTCATGGTAAAATTTTATATGAACTAAAATAAACAATATAATATCGTCGCTGTACTTTCTCAACCTCGTATCTGATGGAATAGTTAGATAGGAAAGTAGTATTTATCCTTCCGGGAACAAGCGTGCTTTTCCTATCTAACTACTTGATCAGATACGAGGTTGAGAAAGTACAGCGACGATATGTTAGTATTCGGTAATGTTATCATCAGCAATCAATGACGTCTTTTACACTCAAAATAAAAACCGTTATCTGTAAGCAACATTGCAGTTTAATTCTAAAAAGAGATGCATCGAATAATTGACAACTGGTTATTTTTAAAGGTGTTCTAAATAACTCATGCTAAGGGTGCGGCTCCACTGAGGCGGAGACGGGCGGAGCGGGGCGGAGCTGTGTCAATATTACCAATAGAATATAAACTAACGTGCGCAAGGGGCACTCGAAGTGACCGCATGCGCCTTCTATTGGTTAATATTGGCACAGCTCCGCTCCGCTCCTCTCGTCTCCGCCTCAGTGGAGCCGCACCCTTATAGTGGAGGCTGTTTTAAAAACTTACATTTTTTTAAACATTATTTAAAAATAAAAGAAATACACAAATTTCTGCAAATTGCTAGAGTTTAAACGCCACAAGAGGGCCCTGCCAAGATGCATTGCGCTAACTAACGTTTCTATTCGTTTCGTTTTTAAACCAATCGCGTCACTGGTAGATCACGTGACTTTTCGTATCACGTAATCTACCAGTGACGCGATTGGTTTAAAAACGAATCGAATAGAAACGCTAGTTAGCGTAACGCATCTTGGCAGGGCCCTATGGTATTTTTTAAACTAGTTTCGTATTTAAAAATTTGTTTGGGAGCTACTATGTCACAGATAGGTACACTGATAAACACTTAAGGCTGCGGCTCCATTGAGGCGGAGATGAGCGGAGTGGAGCGGAGCTGTGCTAATATTAACCAATAGAATCAAACTAACGTTCGCAAGTCACGCTCGACGTAACCGCATGCGCCTTCTTTTGGTTAATATTGGCACAGCTCCGCTCGTCTCCGCGTCAGTGGAGCCGCAGCCTTAAACTTGGTGGAACGGTTAAAACTAGAGATGGGCCGACTACGGATTTTATCGACGGGCCAGTCGGCCGACTAATCGGTTTTCAATTTGCCGATTAATCGACCGACTAGTCATCAATGCCGATCGTACGATTTTGCTAAGTTCGGGTGAACTCGGAAACGTTCATTTCGCTTCGTCCGTCGCGCTTTGTTACCTACCCCTACACCTACCATGTTTTGATCAGTTTCGTTTAAGTTTTTTCTGCATGTCAAAAAAAACAAGGGGTCCTAGTGAAAAAGGGTATAAGTCTTCTGAAGGCTCAGGATGACTTCGGCCATAGTTCCATTTCGTCACCTTCTTAAGTCGTTCTCATTCGCATATGGTCTACTGTTTCGATTCGCCAGCATTCCTATATCGTCACTTCCCTATCTCGTCCGCTTTCTTACGTGGGCCACTGTACCAACTCGTTTACATTCGTAATTAGACTACAGTGCCAATTCGTCAACATCCCTTATTAGTCTACAATGTCAACTCGTCAGCATTCTTATTTAGACCACAGTGCCAATTCGTTAACTATATAGTAAAAATATTGAACACCCAGACTCGAGTACAAATATGCGGACGAGTTGACACAGGTCGATACAGGAACGCGGACGAGTTGGCACTGCTGACCAAGGAGTACTGAGGGCGGTAAAAGAAAGTGGACGAGTTGACACTGTGATCAAAATAGGAATGTAGACAAAATGGGGTATTGACGATATCAGAAAGTGGACGAGTTAGGAAGGTGACGATTTAGGAATTACATGCTGACGACATGCTATTGTGGACGAGTTAAGAAGGTGACGAAATAGGACTGTGGACAAAGTCGCCCTGAGCCCTTCTGAAGATCAAGTGAAAAAGGGTTTAAGTCCAGTATACTCCGTTCATGTATATACCCTTTTTTATTATGAGTTAAGTCGACTTGTACCCTTTTTCACTACGTCCCCAGAATTAGTACCCTAATTATAGTATTAAAACGAACTAACTAGTGCTTTTTGTAACTATGTCGAGAAGAAAATCGCGGGTGCGGTCATTTTTTGACGATATTTCCTATAGGCAAAAAAGTGCCGAATATTCGGCATTTTTTGCCGACTAGTCGCCGACTAATCACCGACTAGAAATAATGCCGAATAGTCGGCTTTCCCGACTAATCGTCGACTAGTCGGCCCATCTCTATTTAAAACACTATTTTTCATGCTTAAGAAGTGAAATCTATACAAAATCGCCTCATACATCGTCCCTTTACTTTCTAAATCTCTTATCTGATCGAATAGTTAGATAGAAAACACTCATGTTCCAAAGTTCATAGAGACTACTTTCCTATCAAAATATTCGATCAGAAAAGAGGTTGAGAAGGTAAAGAGACGACATGACGGAGATCACTTTGAGAACGGCTCAACTGACTTTTTTTGTGTCGTGACAAGGTTTGTATGAAAAAGAAAACCCTAACGACGCCGGGCACAAACCTAGCTTTTTAATACGAGTAACATGTGCAGCGTCTCTATTCAAGGCCGTAAAATGCAAATCGTATTTGACTCGCTATGGTATTATTTTTACCCTGGCCTTCATTACTGTCAAGTAAACAAGAGCTATGCCAACGTTAATAAAACGATAACAGGTAAAAATCGATATGGTTTTTAGCCTGTTGAATATACTAAAAAAACAAAAACCCGCCTTCAAAAAGCAAAAAATAACTTCTTTAAAATGGTAGGTAAATAGGTCAGTCCAACAGAAGTCTGCTTTTGGTTAAGATATTGTTGGACGCCGACTTCAGTTGGACTGACCTATTTACCTACCATTTTAAAGAAGTTATTTTTTGCTTTTTGAAGGCGGGTTTTTGTTTTTTTAACCTTTTTTTATTTTATCCTTTTTAGTGATTATAATTATGCTGTTATTCTCCCACTTGTCAATTAATAAGAAACAATAGGACATTTCAATCTCGCCGCAAGCAACGCCGTGGGAAAGTCATAGTCATATATTTTAACCTAAATATGCTTCGTCATAGTCGCTCAACTATCTTAATCGAAATATCTTGTCGCCACCCTCGAAATATATACCGTTTAGGAGTTCCGGTGGCCATCTGTGGTCTTCATCATCAGTTCCACTTCACTAAATAGTGCTTTCCAAGACCAAATACACGAGTTACAATGAAAAATACCAAAATCGCTATAGGTGTGCCTATAAATTTTGAAGAGTTCCGTCGATTCCTCATGAATTCCACCATCAGATCTTCATTTTGATAAGAATGGGACCAATCGGGAAGCACCAGCTTTCAAATAAAAAAAGAATCATCAAAATCGGTTCACCCAGTCGAAAGTTCTGAGGTAACAAACATTAAAAATAATTTAAAAAAAAATAAAAAAAAATACAGACGAATCGAGAACCTCCTCCTTTTTTTGAAGTCGGTTAATAAAATAACACAACATTAACAAACAAGTTTTTAAACCCGACTGTTGCTAACCAACTTTAAATCGTTATAGATCCTAAATGATCATTCAATGATACCCCACATGTCATACTTGGTAGACCTTTTTTTTTATTTGCACAATATGGCATCTGGTTGCCGCCATATTGAATTTTGATTACTGTCATATCTTCAGTGACACTCACCAGATTAAGACAAATCGATTGACATAAGAATCATCAAAATCGGACAACGGGTTTAGTTTTTATAGTGACACAAAGGAACAAACATACATATACTACTAACAATAGGTATTGCTTTTAAAATGTCTTAGTACTCAGCCGCCATTACATTCAAGTGTCAAGTAAATAGGAGCTGTCTTAACGTTAACACGATAACATATTAGCAATATGGTTTTAACGAGTAGAATATAACCATTCAATGCTATTCAATGGTGATATTGTACAAAAACTTGCCACACTACGCTTCCTAAACCACACCCAAGCGCATCCCAGCTCGTGACCCCGTAATACCCTAATTGGCTCAAACGTTTCGACACAACCGACCAAATTACAACGGCTACGAACACCACACCGCTGAGTACAAAACAGAGCTCTACTAATTTAGTCGGGTAGCATCATAAAAAACGAGGCGTGGCGACTTATGTTTGCCTGGTATTCTGATTCAATACAGTTTAACAATTATTTTGAAACTAGCGTCCGCCCTCGCTTCGCTTTGGTTTATGTGAGTTTTCTGTAACACCCGTATATAAACCATAATTTATTATACATTAAAACCTTCCGTGATAGATATAATTATATAATGTGTTTGATATTAATAACGGCAACAGGTAGGCGCTTGAAATATTCACAGAATATTTAGTTGTATTTTCACTTTAAACATAAATAATTAAATTAAAATAAAATAAACATTTAAAGGGGGCTCCCATACAACAAACGTGATTTTTTATAAAAAATGTTACGGGACCCTTCGTGCGCAAGTTCGACTCGCACTTGGCCGGTTTTTTGTATTACGTCACATCTAGTGCTACATAACGCGGCAAACAAAATGACGTCATTCCGACCACTACTAGTTCAAAGCGTAGCAAACAGTGATAATGTTATATTCCATTTTTTTTTCTCAGTGAAAATCTACACTAATATTATAAAGAGCAAAAGATTTGTAAGTTTGTAACGAAAAAACCTAGTTAACCGTGGTTGCCGGGTTAGAATAGTGTCACTCCGTGTCGGATCCCTCAGTGCGCGAGTCCGACTTTTCCCTATCTATGTTTGTATACATCGACGATATTATATATTCGCATGTTTATGATAAGGATAACTATATTGGTCTAAGATCCGAATAGGAGACGACCTTCACCGGGCTGTTTATTCGATAAAAAGTATTATTATATTAAATTATATATGCTAAGTAATATATTTATAATAGGTTGACTGGAAAATTTATATGATTATATGACTAAAAAAAAAACTGGTTTGAACTTTTTTTTTAATTGCTATTGCTTTTTTAATAGACCAATTACATACTAACCGAAAGCATGTACCCTATAGAATATGCAAACGTTAGGTTTAGTGCAAATGATTAGTACCGACTTACCTACCTACCTAAGAGTTAAGATGGGAAAAAATAGTCAACCTACCGTTTGCATATTCTATAGGCTTCATACTTTCGATTGGTATGTAATTGGTCTATTAAACAAGCAATGGCAATTTAAAAAAAAAGTTAATTTTCAGTTTTTTTTTAGTCTTCCAAGGACTGGACTGAAATTTTCCAGTCAACCTATTATAAATATATTACTTAGCATATTCAATTTGATATAAATCACTTTTATCGAATAAACAGCTAGGTGAAGGTCGTCTCCTATTCGGATCCCCTACTATACGCACTGCTAGATCTAAACAGTAGTAACTCAAAATACAACTGTATTTTAAAATCAACTTTAATACAACTTCTGTGAACTTGATACAAAACTAGCAAGGATTTGGAGTTGATGCTGTTTTGATCTAGACGTGCGAATAGCAACAAATAACACCGTAAAGTTTTTACTAATAAACTAAAGGTCGTCACTTGACATCGCTTCGTTATGACTCCATTTGTCCTTGTGAGTCACTCGGCATGCTACGTAATCTATTGATAATATGTAGGTACGACGAGCCGGCACAAACTTATCTGGCAGTCGGCTAAATACTGACAACATTGACGATAGGAAATATGCTTGGATTTTTTTAAATCGCATGAACTTAACAAAAAGCAAGCTTTCAAAACCTACTGTTGCTAACCAACTTTAAATAGTTATAAATCTGACGTGGTTTTAAGATGATTTTTAAATCCCTGTTCAATGATACCCCACTTGTCATACTTGGTCGACTTTTTTTTTTTTGCACTATATGTCGTCTGGTTGCCGCCATATTGAATTTTGATTACTGTCATATCTTCAGTGACACTCACCAGATTAAGACAAATCGACTGACATAAGAATCATCACGAACAACGGGTTTAGTTTTTATAGTGACACAAAGGAATAAACATACATATATAGGCTGTGAAACACATTACCCTCCTCCTTCGGCAGTCGGGTAAATACCGTAAAACGGGGTTACTTGGGAATCACGAGGCTATTTGGAACCAAGTAATGATACTCGTCAACTGAAAACTTCGCCTGACACCAAGTTTTACAGCTCTATCATAGCCACAATGATATAATACAGTAAAAAAAGAGGTAATATGTTATACGCGCTTCGATAGTGGCACCCTAAAACCAAGCCAATTGGTACACCTTTACTTAGTCTTGCGCCGTCAACGGAACCGTGAACTAGTAGTAGAGCAACATACACTCATCTCTGTTTCGCTCCCGGAAATTGGCATACCATCCTTTTATTAGTATGTAATTGCAATATTTACTGATTATGTGTGCGTACGCCGGGCCATTTTTACACGCGGAATACAGTAGGAAGGAGGAGGGTAATGTGTTTCACAGCCTATACATATATGGATGTTTGTTCCTTTGTGTCACTATAAAAACTAAACCCGTAGTCCGATTTCTAAGAGTCTTATGTCAATCGATTTGTCTTAATCTGGTGAGTGTCACTGAAGATATGACGGTAATCAAAATTCAATATAGCGGCAACAAGACGCCATATTGTGCAAATTAAAAAAAAAGTTGACCTAGTCTGACAAGTGGGGTATCATTGAATAGGGATTTAAAAATCATGTTTAGGTTTCTTTCATAAATTTTCATTTTGAATGATCATTTAGGATTTATAACGAATTAAAGTTGGTTAGCAACAGTCGGGTTTTGAAAGCTTGCTTTTTGTTACAGTTAATATTATATCATTGCAAAGCCGTGACAAAAATTATATCCACTAAAACCTTGTGATTACTTGGTTCCAAATAGCCTCGTGTTTCCCAAATAGCCCCGTTTCACGGTAGCGTAAAAGAGATCACCAAAATCGGCCAAGAAACACGCATGATACAAGCATTTTAAACTGCTAATTATACAGAGAGTTATAGTCTTTATTCTATAGAGAACATGAGTGCTTTTCCTGTCTAACTATGCGATCAGATACGAGGTTCAGAAAGTAACGGGACGATATCCTCCATAGAGCTGTTGCTGTATACATTTTGTTGGTAGTGGCGACTGGTTGCATCGTCATGGTGTCCCGGTGAAAAGCGGGCCTTAAAAAAGTGCCGTTTTAAATTTGCGCAATGCCACAGCGACAATGCAGTGATAAAATTAAGTTTGTAATTATAACGCTTCTTTGACGAGGTATGTAATGATAATAGATGGAGAATTTAGGTTTATTGTTGCGTTAACGACTTTATAATACGTTACGAGAACGTTTAATTATAGAACTAACTTGACTTCGCCCGCATAAGACCCATTTCGTCGCTTTACTTTCTCAACCTCGTATATGCTCGAATGGTTAGATAGGATAAGCACTCTTGTTCCCTAAAGAATAAAGACTACTTTCCTATCTAACTATTCGATCAGATACGAGGTTGAGAAAGTAAAGAGACGATTTGGTATTAAAGGGAGCTGTGACATTTTCTGTGACGTCAATTAGGTACTTACATACATACATACATACCTTCATGCCTGTAATCCCAGTGTGGGGTAGGTTGATAATTCAGTAACCACATTTTTCACAAATTAGGTACTTATTCTGGCTTAAGAAGCTTCAAGTATTCTACAATGATGTGTCTGAGTATGGCAGTAAAATAATTGCTACTCTACCAATACTTGCTAATTTTAAACTAGCATAGTCCGAACCTAACTTAGAGGGAGGTTACACGCACAGTTTTTCATTAATCATCAGTTCAGTCCGTCAGTCTTGTTAAACTTTGACTGAAGCTAGAATGATGCTTGGTTCAAACGGTTACATGAGCAATCCAAGACTGATAACAGACTGATGAAACGTACGCCAGTCACCGTTTAGAGGGAGGTTACACACTCAGTATTTCATCAGTTCAGTCCGTCATTCTGGCCAAACTTTGTCTGATGCCAAAATGATGCTTGGTTTAAACGGTTACATGAGCAATCCTAGACTGATAACGGACCGTTTAGAGGTAGGTAACACAATCAGTATTTCACCAGTTTCGTGGCTACTTCCTTCTTGTACGTGTTAATCTGTTTTTTTTTATGTATGTCACAAATAAATGATTTTTCTTTCTTTTTCTTTAAGTTTTTTTTAATGCCAGCTGCGGGCAAACAGGCAGACAGCCCTATGGAAAGTGGTCACCGCCGCCTATGGACATTTGCAACGCCAGTTAGAATCCATCTGCTTTGTCAGAATGAGCAGAGAGTGATCTAACCCACCGGACTAACGGACTGATGAAAAGTTAATATTTTGTGTCATGTGATGAGTCTCATTCATTTTGTCATGGATGCGGACGGTTATTGTATGAAAATGCGGACTGATGAGTGAATGATATGAGTTGGTTACGCAATCAGTTTACCATCAGTATTTCATCTTTCACAACAGAATTAAGGGAATTATTTAAAATACACCATGTGGTTCTTTCCTAAGGAACCCAAAAGATCCATGAATTATCTGTTCATAGTAAATTATTGTATTTTGTACGACTTTTAAATTCATGGATTTTTTGGGTTTCTTAGTTAAAAACCAAGAAATTTTAAAAATATATTTGTTGGCCATTTGAGACCTAGGTTAATTAGCATCAAATCACTAAAAGGTACTTTGAAATTTGTTAAGTATTTTTGAAGTTACTCTCTGATTTAAGAAGTTAGGCCTGTTAGCAATTGTATGAGCGACTTGACAGAAGCGCGAGGAGCTAACCCCATGTGCTTCTGTTTAGTCCACCAGAATAAATCTCTTTAACCGAACAATTGTCCTCGCGTGTGATATCCATGGACTTGTTTCTCTAATAAGTCCATGGCGATTGTCTAAAACTCGATACTGGCGAAATACACCTTGTTAAACACAAGGAGTGAAAGCCAGTAATTAAGAAAAAAAAAAAAGTATGAGCAAAAGACGGGTGGGCGGGTATTTTTGCCGGTGAGTATATTTAATTTTCATCACTCCATCCCATCAGTCATCAGTCTGTGCGTTAGACGACCATTCTCCGGTCATTCTAATCAAATTGATGGACTGAACTCATGATTGATGAAATACTGAGCGTGTTACCTCCTTCTAAACCATTATTCAGAGTCTAGCATTACTCTCGATCATTACAAAATGTGTACTTAGCTCACTGTAATGCAATACTGCTATTTGATACCACTACAACAATCTCTTTACGTACATTATGTCAATACATATATAGGTGTGGCATGTGCAATGCACCTCTTATGTATCCATTTTATAGTAAGTTCATAGATAAAAATCCAACATACAAAGGCCACTCCTATCAGAGCCGATATTTTAGAAACAGCCCAATTAAACTTTTTCTTAAACTGCATTCTTATCAGTTCATTCGTTTGGGAGGTACGTTACAGACAAATAAATAAATATCAGCAATACATTTATTACTACACTTTTTCTTTAAATGTATTGCTGTGTGAGTCATCAAAATCTAGTCTAAAATGCTAGAAGATAATTTACTGAATAAATATATTGAAATTTGAATTTTTAGAACATGTGATGTATTTAAACCTTAAGCTAATTTCTAAAACTAGGTCTATTAAAATCTATTAAAAAAGAAATTTTTAGGCATATTGGTTGATGAAAATATTAGATTTTATACATGTGTTTAAAATTCATTAAGGTGTGCCCACAAGTTAATTTGCAAACTTGAATTTTTAAAAAGGGTTTCTAAAAAAACATGCTTATATGTCTCAAAAGCATACATTTTTTTGTTCATTATTTGCTAAGAACATAGTTAACAAATTTCTGGTAAAAGATAGAGCTTAAACGTCACAGTCTGCTATGTTACACCTGGTGCTAGACTTAAAAAAAACAGAACACTAGTCCAAAGATCAGAACACCTTTTAAAAAAAACATGTTGTAAATTTAAGTAAGTCATGTCATGAGGCAGAACTTTCTGGAAACACTATGCCAGCACGATTTCTTAATTTCCCCATGATCAATTGGAACTTGGAAAAATAATGAATAAGAAACAATTGTATTACTATACGAAAGAAGACCTCCTTAAACAGTTCAGCTTCTCAATAGCACGAAAAACAGACACCTATTGATTACAACTACAAAATACCTACTTAAACACCAGGTTGTTTTCTGCAAAACTATAACTTTGATAAAGTTAACAAATATGTCAGCACATACCTTAACAGCTATCTTGAATGCACTATCGGCTCAAGATACGGCCAGAATAGTAATTATCTGTAGAAAGTATCGTATCTCAGCCTACATTACTTGCATGCACGACTAACTCCCAAGTTTCAAACGGCGACCGGTAGGTACATACCTACTACTTCCCTATTACAGGCATGACGTAATGCTCCAAAATAAACCTAATAAGGATAACGGTTAGGGACCAATATAGACTTCCGCACCACGAATGCACGCTTCGAATGACTATTTTGATTTAATTATAGTTTTAGGCGTCCACCATAATGGCTTTCGGAAAGGAATCGAAATCCGCCGATTGGGTGTGTCAGATAAGAAATACTGCAGGAAATCGGATTCGGTGGGGTATTGATTGTTTGAGGATAAGATTTAAAGTTATCTTATATAGAACTTACCGTTACAGTAGATGTTTTATTTTACTTCGTCTGTATATCGCACTTTTTAAAGTAATTTCTAAGAAATCGTTCGTTCGACGTGCACTCGCGTCACTCCACCTACAACTAATGTTGCTGCAGCTAAAATTATTTAATGAAATTATGACATTCACATTGATTGCCCTCATTGCGTTTCGTTATTCCGCAGAATAGCGTCATGCAAATGTTTCGTATGTTCGTTTTTATTTGAATGTTTGTGTGTTTTTGACACCCACTGGTTTTATTCAATTGAGTTGTACTAAAATATAGGAGGTTGATGCAAATAAACAGTGAAAATTTCAACTTTTACTTGCGGCAACTTAGATCAGAGCCAGGCAACATCGGTCGCTCGCAAAGTTTTAAAAAGCAATCACTCGGCACAACTCGGCATCTAGCAACACTCCAAGACAGTCAGTTGTCACAGAGTTGCTCTAGTGTTCCGCGGCCGTGTCCAGTGTTTACTGTAACAAAGTTTATGACAATTTATTAACTTTCTTTGAATGGTGGACTTGTGATTATCAGAACTGAGAACTTTTTATTATTATTTATGCGTGCTCTGTGAACTATGGCGGAGGGTAGCGAGGAGTTGTGGCGTCAGGCTGCGGCCTGGCTGACTCGATGCGGTTTACTACATAGGAGCCACAAATCAAACTGGGGCTCGAGTACCATTCACGACTTGGCTTACACCCTGCGCGACGGCGTTCTGCTATGCAACCTGCTCAACGTCCTGCAAGCTGGCTGTTTGGATATGAAGGAAGTGAGCCAGCGTCCTCAAATGGCCCAGGTAATTAAAAAGTTGACATCACTCCGCAATTATGATCGTGCGAGTCGCAGTCCCGTTTTACGTTACGCGCGTTCTACGTAATTTTTAATATTTTATCATATGTTGAGCATAAATCTCGTACTTCCCGTGTGTTTGGGAGATAACATGAATGGAGCTTTAATTATGCATACAGGACTGAATGGCTATTCAATGATACGTTGTTATGCTCAATATGTTCCTCACATTATCTTCATCGTAAAATTATGAATGAGAGGGTGTGTGTGATCATAAATTTGTATATTTTGTATGATGCTACACAGTATGATTTATATTTATAGTTTTAAATTTACTGCACAACACAAACTATGATTTTTTTTTTATTAAAAAGCTAAATGTAAGCTAAATCTATGTCACAAAACAAAAGTTCAATAATCATTACTAATGAAAGCTAAATCTATGGTAAATAAATCAAAGTTACAATAATTGCTACCATTACACTGCCCTCCTAAATAAAAAGGACGCATGCGCAATTTCATAGTCAAAGTAAATTTAACCCTCTATCTTAAAAAATAAGGTCACTAATACATACGCGGTTCTATGAGACTTACGCCCTTTTTTCTTAGAAGGGCAGTACAGGTACTCTATGACATGAAACTTTAAATTTCAATAATTATTACAAGTTAAAGCTTAATCTATGACAATAACCTATATTCACAATAAAGATTTCCAATTAAAACTAAATCTATACCATAATAATAAGTAAGTTATTATTAACTAAGTAAAGTAATGTGGTTGTCAGCGAGTTGCAACCTTACGACTATGTTGTGTTATGTGATTTTATTGTTATTTTACTGCTTGTGATTTGTTACTGTGGCATAAATAAATAAAGGTAAACATTATAATTACAATGATGAATAGCAATTAAAACTAAATCTAAGGTATGTGTTTTTGATATTTTGTATGTATGTATGTATGTATGTATGTAAACTCTTTATTGCACAAAAATATAAATATTACAATTATATTACTAAATTAATGTACAAAGGCGAACTTATCCCTAAATGGGATCTCTTCCAGCTAACCCTGAAGCAAATGAGTAAAGACAATGCATGGGGTTGGACACATACAAGTTTGCACAAAAAGTAAAAAGAAATGATAATACTTATAAATAAATAAATTTTGCAATGTTAGGGATATTTTTTATCTGTAGACATCTTGATGTGTACTTGATAAAGGCATTACAGTAATTTTTGAACCACCTAATACATGATAGAAGCATTACCGGTGATTTTTGAACCTCCTCATACTTGGTAGAGTCATTGCAGTCGTTTTTGAACTGCCTCATACTTGATAGAGTCATTAAAATCGTTTTGGAACTGCCTCATACTACTTGATAGAGTCATTAAAATCGTTTTGGAACTGCCTTATACTTGATAAAGGCATTAAAATCATTTTTGAACCGTCTCATACTTCACAAAGGTATTAAAGTCATGTTTAAACCAATGCATACTTGATAGAGGCATTCAAGTCATTTTGTAACTGCTTCATACTTGATAAAAGCTTTAAATTAAAGTCATTTATGATCTGCCTTACACTTGATAGAGGCATTAAAAAGTCATTGTTGAACTGCCTCATACTTGAGAGAAGCATTAAAGTCATATTTAAACTGCCTCATACTTCATAAAGGCATTAAAGTCATTTTTGAACTGCCTCATACTTAGGGATTGCAATCCGGCCTCATTTTCAATCCGGCCGGGTCCGATCGGATTTCTATCAATCCAGGATAACTTAGTAACTTTTTTCGTTTCAAGAAGTGTAAAATAAAAACGATACATAATAATAATAATAATAATAAGCCATTTATTTCCATATTAAACAAATTATGTTTTTATTTTTACACAGCTAACTGGTGTTACTATGGATCCCTTTTTGGGTAAAGGCCTCCTCCAATCCATTCCACTCCTGTCGTCTTTTTCCTTTGTCCAGCCAGTTCCTACCAGCTACTCGTGCTATATCATCGGCCCATCTCATGTACGGTCTGCCAACATTTCTGTTTCCAACTGGTCCTCGCCAGGTTGTGGTTAGAATGGTCCATCTTTTATCTTGCAGGCGTGCGATGTGGCCAGCTCATTTCCACTTTAATGTTAGGGCATGTGTCAGAGCGTCCGTGACTTTAATTTTTTACCTTATTTTTGAGTGTCTAATCTTGTTCACTTTCCTTAGTTTCAGCATGCTTCTCTCCATTGCTCTTTGGGTTGATACAATTTTGTTTTTAATTTTGTTAATATATACCCAGGTTTGAGAGCCATAGACCAAGCATGGTAGAAGACAGGTATTGCTTACAACTTTTTTCAAATTAAGGCTGTAGTCTCCTTTAACAATTTCCTTAAAAGATCAGAGATTAGAAGACTTGGCTGCCAATTAGAGGAATACCAGTATCATATCTTCTGCTATATTGGGGAATCCAAGGGTCTAAATCCGTCCCGCCCCGCCGTCCCGTCCCGCTGTCCGCAAGCCGCGCCGGCTCACGCGCACCCCTCCGACGCATTTGTGATGCGCATAACAAGTCGCTGGTCTCAGTTGACATTTTCAATGCGTCAAGACTTAACTTTAAAAAAATTGTACTGGAGCTGCTGGGTACTGGTGAGGGAGGTGGCTGACTACGTGTGACAATATGTGGTTAGCCGCTTATCATTGCTGCCTAGCGACTTACATGGATGGTTACTTGTTATTGTGCACTGTTTTTGTCTAATTCTTTTTACTTCTCTACCATTTCTGTTTAAAATTTGGGTGATGGTGTTTATTATTATAATATATCATAGTCTTTTTTTTTTCGAATCGTTGGAATTTAGTTTAGTTAAGTGTAGAACAAACACAGTTTTCATGTATCTTAGTGAAAGCTGTTGAGGGAGTAAGTGGATGTTATTCATTAATATTTATAAGAGATAATGTATTTGTACACACTTATTGCTGTTTGCTTTCCTGAATAAATAAATAAATAAATGGAGCAGGATTCCTAATAAAGAAAAGTTTAAAAGAAAAACGATACATATACAAAATTAACTTTATTATGAATACTTTTAAAAAGAAAAACCGAAAATAGTCTCATTGTCAACACAAATAAATCACAAATCTTTAACTTAACGTAATTAACTAGTAGTTCAATCTTCCTAGTCAGATTTCAAAGACGTCTTTGCTTCCAGTAAGGCAATATTATTAACCAAATTATAAAATTAAACATAAGAATAAGAATAAGAATAATCTTTATTGCCACAACCTTAAAACTAGTAAATATACAAGAATCAAAAATAAATGAAAAACCAAGTGAAGAAAAAAAATAAAATGAAAACTTATAGTAACTAAGCTAGGTTGAGCAAAGGGTCCCAATCTCAGCATGTGCTAGGCAGATATACCTGGCGCTGGTTTTCAGACTGGTCCCTAGAGACGGGACGGTCGCAAACTGACAAAAGAAAATGTTTGATACAGTAAAGGTAGATAAAAATAAATAAATATAAAAGTACAATAAAAAGTTCATGCTTTAAAAAGTTAGGTGAAAAAGGAATAACATAATAGTTAACCTTAACTCAGAATTGAGATCACAATAATGTCAATAATTAGCTATACATAATATGGCAGACTACAGAATCTATCTAATGAATAGCTCAACACAACAATCACAATAACTATTCTTTAAATTAAAAAACAAAAAACCGCCTTCAAAAACGCAAAAAATAACTTCTTTAAAATTGTAGGCACCTAATAGCGTCCAACTGATGTCGGCTTTTTGTTGAACATGTTGTGGTCGCCGCGTGTTTTTTTTTTGCGTTTTTGAAGGCGGTTTTTTGTTTTTTAAAACATTTATTTTATTTTATACTTTTTGGTGATCATAATACGCTGTTACGTAGTCCCACTTCTTAGTTGAAATGGAACTTTAACTTATATCAAGCGCGCCGCAAGCAACGCCGCGGGAAAGTCATAGTCATATTTAAACAAGTAAATATTCTTCGTTGTAGTCGCTCAACTATCTTAATCGAGATATCTTATCGCCACCCTCGAAATCGGTACCGTTAAGGAGTTCCGGTGGCCATCTGTGGTCTTGATCATCAGTTCCACTTCACCAAATTATACTTTCTGAATGCAAATGCTGGACTTGTTACTAAAAATACTAAAATCGCTATATGTTTGCCTACAATATTTGAGGAGTTCCCTCAATTCCTCACGGATCCTCTCATCAGATTCAGATTTGGTGACAATGGGACCACCTCGAAAGTATACTCTATCAAACCAAAAAAAATTTTTGGAATCGGTCGGCAATTGAAGGAGTTATCGGTGAACATATATAAAAAAAAATACATACAGTGGAACGTATAACCTCCTCCTTTTTTGAAGTTGGTTAAAAATTAAGTCTTTAGTTTGAAACAAATAATTAAGTATTGGTTTGAAAAAACGATCTCAAGTCAAGAAGAGAGTCAAGCGACTTGAACCCTCAAGCACCACGCGTTTAAAGTACCTACTCATGCAACAGCACAAGAACAGCACGGTTATTATTTTGCCGAAATATGCAATGCACCCAGTCACCGGATCCGGTAATTTGGTGCCGGATCCGATAAGAGTATATTGATGCCGGATCCCCAGGATTACCGGATCCGGTTTTCCGGATTGCAATCCATACTCATACTTCATAAAGGTATCCTAGTAGATTATACATCGAGGGATAAAGCACTGTTTTATGTCACGGACGCGATATTGAACCCTGAGCAAATGAGGGACTCCAGATTTAACTCCGAGCGTAGCGAGGGTGTTACGAGTTAATTCCTGAGCGAAGCGAGGGAATTAAAACGGGGTCCTGAGTGCAGCGACGGATTCAGGCTCGCCCAAGACGAAAACAGCTTTATCCCAAAGGAGAATACTCTAGTTTTCTCACCTCGTGTATTATTTTCTTTTTGCGTATATGGCTTGTAGTGGCCAGTTCGATTTTCAAATAAGTTCTGTTTGCTGTAGGTTTCTATGGAACAATTTTTCATACGAATTTAAATCTCATTATTAACCAGCGGGTTATTATAGTCCGCTGGTTAGCCGATGGCAATAATCACTTACTTTAGGTGAGGTTTGCGTGATATATAATTGGGCAAATTCGAGCATGTGGTGTGAAAAGTCATTTATTAAACCAACTTGTACATAATAGAGGCATTAAAGTCATATTTAAACTGCCACTAAAATTGGTAAAGGAGTTGAAAGACATTGCCGGCAACGTCACTGTTACCGCGCCTCCCGACGGCTTAAGGGTAATCGCTAACATGTCGAGACTTCGTCGTTGCGCGCCGCTTGGCTCTACATGGCGGTAAAGCAACATCGCCGCCATTTTGTAATTTCTTCATTAAGCCGCAGAGTGGCGGGAGCGTGCCCAAAGCGTGGCTGAGGCGTTTTTAATGGGGCTGCATACGTAACGTGATCAGGACGTGGACGGGACGGGGACGGGACGTGGTTGCATACATTTTTGGTTTTCCCGTCGCGTACGTGCAATCGTTACGTATGCACATTCCGATACATTTTCTATGAAACGATATGTTCGTCTCGTCCCGTCCCCGTCCCGTCCGTGTAAAATCACGTTACGTATGCAGCGCCCTTTAGTATAGGAACGCGCCGCGTCGCTTCCGCTTCGTGCGTATGCGATTTAATGAACTGCGCGTCTATTCCACTGTTTAAAATCATATTGCCTTTGATGTTCGTATTGTCAACGTTTTGATAGCTCTTATTTACGTGACAGTAATGGCGGCCGAGTTAAAAACAATCCGATTACATGTCAAAGTACGCGAATAAAACATTAGTAACTCTAAATACAACTGTATTTTAAAATCAACTCTAATACAATTTCCATGAAGTTGAAACAAAACTAGCATGTATTGTGAGTTGATACTGTTTTGATCTAGAAGTGCGGTCATGGGTTTACCCAGAAGAAAAGGGGCATGGCACAAAGCTTAGCCGCCTTCGTCTCGACTCTTTACAAAAACCTTAGCCACTTGTCACTCCGCCGACGAGGAATATATTATCTATAGACTATTTTCTCACCCATCAAGAAACGAACAAATGATATAGATCCCGTGTCAAACAAACAAATATTAAAAGTTGATCGCTGGCTGTTTACACTGCTGGCGACAACTCTCTCTAAAGCACCCTACAGATGATCAATTTATTTGTGCATTTACACTGATTATCCAAACTTTTTGCTCGTCTATGGCTATGATTGAAGTTGGTGCAATCATGGATTGTGTAGTCTGTGATTACTCAATGTTTTTTAATCTGTGGTTCAATGTCAAAACAACTTCTACTCTTCTATTAAAAATAAATAATGGCGGAAAATGGCGTCGGAATTGTTTTTCACGTGACGTTTAGCCTGATAACTCTAGTTTTAATTTTTAATAAATAATTCATGGATAATTCATATTAATCATAGCCATAACCATAGATCATAGATTATTGACCACAGATTATAATGATTGATGATTGACTCGTGTAGGGGTAGAACCTGTTTCAATCCTGATTGTACAGGAATACGACTGTGCAAACATTTTGTAGGTCTGTTGTCTAACCTAACCTAACCTAACAAAATATATTTATCCCGTGTCAATTAAACAGACTTATATATTAATTAATTAATTATTGATTTTTGACTCTACTCGCTTCTCAGTCATCGTTGGAAGCGACAAGTGTCTTAAGACCTCGCAGTGAGCGAATCCCTAATAAAGTATGTGCGACATCGAGCGAGCATCTTCTTCTTCTTTTTTAGGGTTCCGTACCCAAAGGGTAATAACGGGAGCGTATTACTAAGACTCCACTGTCCGTCCGTCTGTCTGTCTGTCACCAGGCTGTATCTCATGAACCGTGATAGCTAGACAGTTGAAAGGGCATTGGGTAAATTTGTTTGAAGAATATTGTCATTTTTTTTTTAGCGGCCACGGATGATTTTTACATAGTTATTTAGAGGACCTCAAAATACACATAGATATATATAATTTATGGCGTTAAATAATATCGGAGCGGAGATTTTAAAGATTTAAGTATTCAGTTTTTAGTACAAAAGTACGCCCAAGTATGAATATTTAAATATCTCGGCTCCGATGCACTTAAGAGTATTACATTACGTAACAAAATATGTTTATTTTTAATAATTCTATCATAATTTACCACTTTTATGAATGGCCGCTCACCTTGAAAATGTATGAATTTTACAAATGACAACAGTTTTACCCAAACCCCTTTCCACAGATTATGTATTTCTGTTGCCGCTATAACAATCTCTGCTTCAAACATTTATTTTAATCTGTTTTTAACAGAATAAAATAAATATTTAAGGGTACTCCCATACAATAAACGTGTTTTTTTGCCGTTTTTTACTCGATGTCAATAACGTAATAGGAAGCTTGAAATATTCACAGAATATTCCAATATAATTCATGTAATTCGTTAATTTCATATAACTTTTTGAATTACGATCGTAATTACTAGCATAGAGGCATTCCATCTTAGTCCTCAGGGTTGGCAACGCATTTAAAGTCTTAGAATTATAGTCTTGAGATTTCAATTGTCTATTGTAGATCCTACTTACCATCAGGTGGCCTGAGTGCTCGCGTGTCTTTCCCATGCCCAAAAAAAAAACATTTACAGTCTAATACAACTATGCTCTAAAAAATTATCAGCGGCGTATCGTTATTAATTATTCGCGGCCGGAGTGGTAACTAAACTAATGTTAAATTACCTACGTGATAAAAATCCGTCATGAGGCCAACATGTGGGAAAATGCATGGATTTTTTAAGGGTCCATATTGGCTCATATAAAATTGCTCTTTAGATTTTTTATACAAATAACGATTTGTGTCTATACTCATCATTTCTCCGAAAAATTTTGCTCATACTTTTTTGTTCATCTTTTTAAGTCATAATTATGGCGATTCATAATGGATTTTTTCAAGAAACTGTTACTTTTTGACGATTGTTATAAATCTAACCTAACCTAATTTTATCTACACGTAAGATATTTAAGAAATTCTGAAAAGTGTACGGTTCCATGAATATTGGCGTTATGAATTCAGATGAGTATGAGTTCCGATCATTAGTATTAAAAAATATTATGAAGATTATGTACAATGATCATTATGATGTAAAATGGTATGAGAAAATAATTCGGAGTTCCAATAATCGGAGTTGCAATTTTATATGAACTTTGGCGCACCCATTTTTTAAGTAGCATTTCTCAACTAAATATGAAAATACCGTAAAAGAGATCACCACATACATACATACATAATCTCACGCCTTCGTTCCTAGAGTGGGGTAGGCAGAGCTACAGAATTACAAACATCTCTAAAAACTTGTTGATAATTCTATAACCACAATTTGCACAATTAGGCTAAGAAGTTTACTAGCGTATTAGTGACAGGTTGCAAGCCCATCGCCTAACAGTACTACAAGCCTTTATTCCCTTAGTCGTCTCTTACGACATCCACGGGAAGACATGGAGTGGCACTATTCTAACTCGGCAACCACACGAGGCACCAAAAGACCACCAAAAGTAATAAATTAAAATCGGCGAAGAAATACGTATGACACAAGCTTTTTAAACTGATTATTAGATAGCGATTAGGGTGCGTTCACATAGAACGTCCGTTATTATGGCGTATGTAGTTGTATGAGCGAGTTCACACCCAAAACAGTATTCTGGATCCAGTAAAAAAGAAGATTACAAGGTGAAAAGATCCGTTAAAACGGATCCTGTAAAAACGGACGTTCTATGTGAACGCGCCCTAAGGCAGAGATGCACATGCAGAGAGCAATTACTGTGCGAATGTGATGCCCTCGCCGGAGTAAGACTGAAAATCCTCGGTTGTGGCTACTCAGAACCGAACGAGTTCAAGGCACTGCCATTGCACTCCACTATCCGCTTTCTGGAAGGGGTGGAGGCTGCATTGGACTAATTGCTAAAAGAGGGGTAATTACACAAAAGATCCCTTAGGGTCGAAGTGTATCCGTAAGGACCCCACCTACAAGATAAGATAAGATAAGGCAGAGATTTTTTTCACTGTCAGGTCATGTAACAGGTCGGCCATATAAACTCCACGTTAGATTCTGTCTTCCTAGACACAGATGGGAACAAATCTTCGTTGGCTTATATCTTGGTTATCTTTTGGTTATATTTACGTGTATAAATAGCTGTTCAAAAATGAAATCTCAACTGTTTGTTACATGAATCAGCTTTTATTGAAGCTGTGATAAAAGTCATGAATATTCCCTATCCTGACAGTTGCTTACAAAATCGAAAGCACCAAAAAAAAAACTGATTTCTTTTACTTTTCTTTTCGTAATAAAAGCCTTTCTAAAGATCCAATTTATTTATTTATATAAACAATGTCTTGAGGACTTACAGCGTCAGCCAAAGCGGCCAACAAGATAGAAACTTAAAAGCTAGGTACAAATTTAACACAAGAACTCTACATAACATAACAAAACCATGAGGAAAACTAAAGCTAGACATAACCCTAGAGTTTATTTAAATTTAAGAAGCGACTTAAGGCCACTACGAGTATAAGGACAGGCCACTTGTCCGCAAACACGTCGGCCTCCCGCATCCGCGCAAGGAACTCATTAAGTAGCGCGATGGCTCTGGTGGTGGGAGCGTTGCAGGCGTGCTGGGTGCGCATCCTATCAGGCAAAGCAAACAAGTTTTCATTTGAAGCATTTCATGATTCTAACAAGGAAAGGTAGCGAACTGTCCGGCTCCGATTTGGTTTATTTTGATGTATGTTTGGTTTATTTTAATGTATGTTAGCGGCCCAAACTAAATATGAGTTCTAGCCGATATAACAAAACACGTGCTCATTACTTTTTCTTGTTCTTAAACATATAATCAAAAATGGTAAGAAAATTGCATTTTATTTTTTTAAATTATCTATAGAAGTTAGAGGGTTTAGTCACTTTTCAGTACTTTGGCGGTCAATTTCTCCGAACCGGGTGAGTTAGGGCCGCTAAAAAAAAAACGTGTCTATTATTTTAGACTACTCTCTAACATACATCAAAATAAACCAAATCGGAGCCGGACAGTTGGGTACCTTTCCTTGTCAGTGTAATTGCTAAATAAAATAATTTCTTAATTAAAAGTAACCTCCACTTACTATGACAAAATGGCGGAGCTATATAGAAAAATGAGTATACTTCGTCTAAGTTTTGGAAAGACGGTTTTTATCTGTGATCCGTTTTTAAACTCATAATAGACGAACGTCATTCAAACATAATGTAAACAAACAATCACAATACGGTATATTTATTATTTCTGAGTATTATAAGCATTCAACGATTGCTTATTACCTAGACCTCAATTAATACAACACAATTCCTACGTGACCTTTGTTTTTAGACTAGATATACTTAACACAATCACATGTTTCCATACTTCAAATCATGAGTTTCTACAATAAATGTTGATGCCGTCGTTTTGAACCTCTTGGAAAACCTCACCACACAAATGATTAACATTCATCACACATAACTCAAAAGAGAAATGGTCTCATTAATATATTAATTTAATAATAAGAATTATTATTTATTTATTTTAATGGCGTCTACCAGTTACGTAATTTTGCCAATGTCAAGTATATTAAGCAATTGTACGGTGAATCGTCGTTGTCGTCGGCGTCTTCCAGTCCCAGTCGGCACACCATTGAAGATGGCGGGCATCCACTTCAATGGCTGGAGTGTTCTTGGCCGCTTGCTCATTCAGAATCAACTTTTCACTGTTATTTTATTTGATGCATATTCTTCGTCAGTGTTGGAGGTTACTTCACAAAGTTGCCCTGGATTTGCGAACCAAAATCAACGATAAAGTAATTTACAAAAAATGAAATAAATAGACAGATGTTTTCAAAATGACAGCTAGACAAGAACCCCATCATAAGAATTAAAGTCCAGTTCAAGGTCAATTCTTTTATATATGACTTCTGTCCAGTGGGACAATTCTGCCAGTGTCAAGGTTGGAAGTTACACGTGATCGGTGTAAATGATATCAAAAAAAAAACATAAGGCGACGTTGTACGGTGATCCTCTAGCCTCCGTGAAGCGATGTAACTTTACGAAGACCAGAGGGCTCTGCCAAGATGCATTGCGCTAACTAGCGTTTCTATTCGATTCGTTTTTAAACCAATCGCGTCACTGGTAGATCACGTGATACGAAAAGTCACGAGGTCTACCAGTGACGCGATTGGTTTAAAAACGAAATGAATAGAAACGTTAGTTAGCGCAATGCATCTTGGCAGGACCCTCTGATGGGATTTTCTTGGAGCAATCCTTCCAAAGGCGATACGTGTTCAAACTTGAATTCTTCATTATACTGCACATTTGAATGTTAATTTACTGCATATTAATACATCATTACTATCCAATAAACAACAAAATATGCAAAAAATAAATTACAACTAAGAAAGCGACGCCATCTTGTCGAAAACCCAAAGAGAATCCCATTGAAGTCAATTTGTAAACAAATTTGACATGACAACAGCGGTCGACAAACGTAGGTGTCAGCTCTGTCAGCTAGATATCTAAATTATACTTATAAACTAAAATATTGGAGAGGTTTGATATGTTTTAAGTAGAACCACAAAAGAGGTTGATATACCATAATTCGGACCACATTTATGGGTCAAATGGTAATTTCTTAATTTTATCATAATTAATTCATTGTTTTCAGAGTTGTTTGTAATTCTGTAGCTCTGCCTATCCCACTCTGGGAATGAAGGCGTTAGCTAATGTATAATGCATTGTTACATATTTTTTCAATCTAACTACAGGGATGTATGAATGTGTAAGAAGCGAAAGAGATTTGTCAGGATCGTAGCAGGTGGAAAGAAGTGGTCTCTGCCTACCCCTGTGGGAAACAGGCGTGATTTAATGTATGTATGTATGTACTACAGGGATCGATTTTAGAAGCCTATTCCTTGAAATGGTTTTTAAATCATACATTGTCAAAAATTGGTCTATACCAATTCCATACAGCAATGCTGTTCGGTGCGGAAGGCGGGGGGTGGCGGGCGGAGATGGCCGCGGCGGTGTGAACTTATCTTTACAAAGTTTGCCCCGTAAAAGGTTTATAATTTTTTCTCAAGATCAGAAAGTGCATATAGAGCAATTCTTTGATTTTTCTTGTAATATACAGGGTGTCCCAAAAACCGACGTCAACCCGCCTACGGCTGATAGAGCAGCTAAAAAGCTAGCTGTACACATATATTCAAAATGTCAGCCCTTTCCATTGATGGGAACTGGTTCAAAATCTACTTGCAAAATTCCAGGACATACTAAAGTTATAGCCTGTAACGTGAAACATGCAACGTGTTTTATCTACACCCATATCATAAGTCCTCTATTATGCGTTCACAACCATAGACCAGCATAACCTGTGGTAGTAGGTGACAGCGATGCCAGCGGTTAATTTTGGAAGATGTTCCAAATTTGGATCCCATTACCTTACAATATTCGATAACGTAATGAAATTACGTTACAGCTGTCATCGCTGTCACCTACCACCACAGGTAATGCGGGTCATTTGCCTTTTGGCTTCTGAACCCATCTTAGAGTACTTATAATATATGTGTAGATAAAGTATTGTACGCGACTCTGCTTAATAGGGTATTTGCTTGATATTAAATTTCATATATTAATTTGGATAATATATCAATATACGTAGTATGATAAAATAATTAGAAATCAAATTTGAAATTGGTAATAAAATAAAAAAGTTATATCCTTTTAAAGTTTTTTGTCTATCTCTTTCTCACGAAACGATTATTTGCGTGTAATCCATGTGGCGGTTGAGTAATATGACGTCATATTACTGTATTTTACTTTCTGTCTAAAAGCAAGTTTTAAACATTTATATATTTCTTATCTTTAAAGATATAAAAAACTATTTACACTAGGCTATTCGGAAGGTAAAAAAGCTTATATTTAAATACTAATAAAAAAATAGGCAAATACCCTATTGGCATTACGCAACCGTAATAGTAGTTTACGTGACGGTTGCGTAATGACAGGCATTCAGGCAGCTGCAAGGCGAGTTTCATGATAGATCACACGAGTGTTGTAATGCTAATTACGCAGAGTCGCGTACAATACTTTATTACACACATATACATATATTATAAGTACTCAAAGATGGGTTTAGAAGCCGGAAGGCAAATGACCAGCATCTGTGGTAGAGGTGACAGCGATGACAGCTGTAACGTAATTTTGAAATTACGTTAACGAATATTGTAGAGGACTTATGATATGTGTGTAGATAAAATACTATTAACAGACTTGTTTATTACATACATATTGTGCGTAGCACATTTACGTACGTTGGAAAAAGACTGTTCTGTAAAGCAACAAAGAAATATACTTTGCATTCATAATAGGTGAAGATAATGATCATATCCGGTACTTGGCTGAGATTGAATATCAGTTGCCATTTGCATTGTAATTCTTTCATACAGATCTTTACGCACACATATCGTGTAATAGTAGTTTACGTGACGGTTGCGTAATGACAGGCATTCAGGCAGCTGCAAGGCGAGTTTCATGATAGATCACACGAGTGTTGTAATGCTAATTACGCAGAGTCGCGTACAATACTTTATTACACACATATACATATATTATAAGTACTCAAAGATGGGTTTAGAAGCCGGAAGGCAAATGACCAGCATCTGTGGTAGAGGTGACAGCGATGACAGCTGTAACGTAATTTTGAAATTACGTTAACGAATATTGTAGAGGACTTATGATATGTGTGTAGATAAAATACTATTAACAGACTTGTTTAATACATACATATTGTGCGTAGCACATTTACGTACGTTGGAAAAAGACTGTTCTGTAAAGCAACAAAGAAATATACTTTGCATTCATAATAGGTGAAGATAATGATCATATCCGGTAATTGGCTGAGATTGAATATCAGTTGCCATTTGCATTGTAATTCTTTCATACAGATCTTTACGCACACATATCGTTACTACTTAGGAAAGAACTCGTATCTGATATTTCGAGATGTATGAGTTTGAACTTAATTCTCTTCACATTTAAGTTTAAAATCGTCCGTCACGAAATATGAGATACGAGTTTTTTCAAAGCAACGACGTTATTCAAATGAACCCAAGTCTTGTGTGATGCAGAAGTCTCGGTTCGTAAGGTCATGCACTTTACAAACATGCAGATATCTTATCTTGGCAAATCGTTATTGCTTTGAAAAAACCCAGTATCTCATATTTCGTGACGTACGATTTTAAACTTAAACGTTAAAGAATTAAGTTCAAACTCATACATCTCGAAATATCAGATACGAGTTTTTTCCATAGTAACGAAATGTAGATTTAGATTTGCACTTGAATTGATCTACGCCAGTTTCCTTGATGTAATCGGTGTTTGAGTGTGAATCTTTCATTTTATCACGGAAGCGACGTCATTGGGAAAATGTTTATGATGACCCGAAGCCTCTATTAAACACGGTAAAATCGAAATCGTATTTGAACTGTTAGGGTGCGGCTCCACTGAGGCGGAGACGAGCGGAGCGGAGCGGAGCTGTGCCAATATTAACCAATAGAATATAAACTAACGTGCGCAAGGCGCGCTCGACGTGACCGCATGCGCCTTCTATTGGTTAATATTGGTACAGCTCCGCTCCTCTCGTCTCCGCCTCAGTGGAGCCGCACCCTTATGGTATTGTTATGACGTCAGCCGCCATTACTGTCAATTAAATAAGAGCTATCAAAACGTTGACAATACGATAACAGGTCCTCTATTCAACACGGTAAAAACGATATCGTATTTGACCTCCAGGGGCCCCCTGGAACCTTATTAATATAAATAAATAAATATCAGGTGACAATGTCACACCAATTCTGCCCTCCTAAGCAAAAATGCAGTAACTAAATTCAATAGTCAAAGCAGATTCAACTCTCTTCTGTTTGTAACTAGGTTGCAATTTCTACAGATGTTTTGTCTGAGATATCGCCATATGCTTAGTAGGGCAGAATTGCCCTAGTCCCAAACTAAGCTCTAGGCTTGTACTATGGGTACTAGACAACGATATAAATACTTAGTATGCCTCTACTGTCCGTCCGTCCGTCCGTCTTAACTTTAAACAGTTGTATCTTTTGAACCGTAATAGATGGCGGGTTTTTTTTTCCTTCAAAATATGTATTATTACAGGTCGACACACGTAATAACTATATGAAAAGCAAGCTTTAAAAATCCGACGGCATTTTTTATACCGTCGTCGATATACCTACATATATTAATAATTGTCATTTTGCCATTGTTTTTATTTCAATTTTAACAGTTTAGGTATCCTATGTCACCCGGGATGACGTAAGGATTCTAACGATACCTCACACATCTAAATCGGTCAAGGGATTTAGAAGTTATAGTGGAATAAAGAAACTCACATACATACATACATACATACAAACAAACATGAACTCTGAAAACATTACACTCCTTTTTTGGGGCAGTCGTGTAAAAAGAGCTCTGAGCGGCTATGTTACCTGGTGCAGTTTGTTTCGTGTAATTTCCAAAAATATAAATTTAGTTTAATATAAAGCGAAACATGTTGTTTTACCTGATAGGGTGACCACAATTTGTAGTTATTTTCAATGTTGCCACATAGCCTATTGGTGTGACATTGTCCCCTGATATTTATTTATATTATTTATTGTCCACAGTTCCTGAGCATGCGCAATATAAATATGTTCCTGCGCACATGCCACGAAGTCTTCGACGTGCCCGAGGAGGACCTCTTCGATCCCCTGATGCTGTTCGACCTCTCGAACTTCCACAAGGTGCTGTGCACCCTGGCCAGACTCAGCCAGAGCCCCAAGGCATTGAGAAAGGAGAAAATGTAAGTTTTATACCTACCTATTTTTAATCCCTGACGAAAAAAAAGAGGTGTAGTTGTATACGTTTGAATGCTGTGTGGGTGAACCAGCTAACGAGCGAACTCGCAAATAAACCTTTTTGTCATCTGCGTATAGTGGATGGTGGGCGTTATTGAAACAGGAATAGATATTAAAGATATATGCGTTATAAAAGAGAGGGCCTAAATGCGAGCCTAGGGGCACGCCAGATGGGACATGGATGAAATCAGATCTGAAACCACCACCTACTACTGCTTGAAAACGGTTTGATAGATAAGAGTGAGCCATCTCAATAAATCGCCGTGAATTCCGAGCGATTCTAGTTTTTTAAGAAGGATGTCATGGTCCACACGGTCAAAAGCCTTTTCAAAGTCCGTGTAGACCACGTCAACCTGTCCAACTTCTATTTCATTAAGTACAAAGTTTGCGAAACATGCTAACTTGGTTATTGTGGAGCGACCCCTTAGGAAACCGTTTTGTTTATTCGATATACCACAGGCTATAATAGGATATATAGGCTTATAAACAATAGATTCAAACACTTTACCGATTGTGTCAATACGTGATTTTGAGCCCTTTTTGTGGATCAGAATAATGTGCGCTCTTTTTCATGACGAAATGCGCGTTACGTAACGAAATGGTTTACCCTCCGTAAAGAAGTTATCACTTCAAAAAACATGTGCGTCTCGGGACGCATCCCATCCGATTCCAGTATATTTTTGTATTTTAAAAAAATGTTTACAAATTAGTACTACCGCTGCCGTATGCGTGAGAGAAAGGGAAGCCAGACAGGCTGTCTAGTAACGCGCGTTACGTAACGAAATGGTCTACCCTCCTTCCGTTAAGAAGTTATCACTTCAAAAATATAACTAGATTTTTAATCTCCCGGAAACTTCAGACGAACTTAGTATTTACTAGTGGGTTCAGTGGGCGGGACTTTGAACACGAACGGGCCAATCACAGCGCGGTAGCGGCTCCCGTACCCCGCAGCCTCTGCACCGTAGTACCCATTTGTCGCCGACGACGCCGAACGGCGTCATTCTTTACCCTAACACAAGCCGTGTACGCCCGGTCATATTTACACTAAAGATTCCATGGAAATAAATAAAATGTCAGGGGAACAATGTCACACCAATTGACCTAGTCCGAAACGTATATGGGTACTTGACCACATCCATAGAAAATACAAATACATAGGAAACTTCCAAGACTCGGAAAGAAATATTCGCGGCCATCACACAAATATCTGCCCTGGGATTTGAACCCAGGACCGCTAGCTTCGTAGGCAGGGTCACTACCAAGTAGGCCAGCGCGTCGTCGTGCCAGAATACTTATGACTAATGTACAAGGTGTTAGCTGCGGCGCCACTGAGGCGGAGATGAGCGGAGTGGAGCGGGGCTGGCCCAATATTAACCAATAGAATATAAACTAACGTGCGCAAGGCGCGCTCGACGTGACCGCATGCGCCTTCTATTGGTTAATATTGGCACATCTCCGCTCGTCTCCGCCTCTGTGGAGCCGCAGCCTTATGGTTAGTTTCGAGTCGAGCATTCAGCTGAAACCAGTCGACATGCAAATTTTAGGAGAGCACAAACACTTCAGTAACAATAATATCAATTTGTCAATGGTGCACATTTTCCGATTCTAGAAACTCTTTCACATTATAAAAGCAATGTTCAAACATCAATTGTGGCATCTATGAAAAGGGACCTTATTGTCGATGGCGCTTCCGCCATTATTAAAGATGCTCCGATGTAAATACAACGCCGCGTGACGCAGTGCGGCGTAAGCGCCATGTACAATAAGGTCGCTTTTCATAGCCACAATTTATCAAGTTTCGGATTAGGTGACTTTGTGTAAGGTCTCCCCCCCCCCTAGTACTAACGCAAGTTATTTTTCCAGATCATTCTCGGCTCACCAGACCAGGCCAGAAGAAGAAGTATACAAGGACCTGCATGTCGTGTAAGTACTCTATATTAATTGACTTTGGTTATAACAAAAGGGCGTATTTCCACATTGTCTATTTCATAACCGAGCTTATTAGGCTCTAGTGAAAAAGGATACACTGCCCTCGTACGGCGAAAAAGCAGAAGTGCAATTAATTCATGGAAGCATATTAAACTCTCGCGGGTTATAATAAGGTTGGATGTGCAATACAATTCATATAGTAGATGTACCTTTTTTCCGTGCAAGTCTGTAGGGGTGTAAGTCTATTAGACTATATATGAATTACACGCTTTTTTATTACAAGCTAAGTCGACTTATGGACATTTTCACTAGGGCCACAGGCTATTCTGCCGTCATACCAAAGATAGCAGTAATGTAGTCAAAGCATTTTAAACTCTATTAGGAACCAAATTCGATTTAAAATGCTTATCCATTACTATGCAGTTAGCCCCCTTTGATATTAAGGCATTATTAAGCATTTTTAAGTATTTGTTCCAGGCACCGTGGAAACTTTGTACTTGGCATATCGAATCATTTAAAAAAATTGTAAACAGGTATTTAAGAAGTTAAAAATAACTCACTAACTTTGGTTAACTGGGGTCCTAGTGAAAAAGGGTGTAAGTCGACTTAACTCTTAATAAAAAGGGTATATCTATAAACAGAGTATACTAGACTTAAACCCTTTTTCACTTGATCCATAATTCATGTGATCGTTTATGGGTGGGGGTCAGAAAAATATCACAAATGATCACGATGGCTTCCGAGAAGACATCACGTGTAATTTTTTTACACAGAAGGAAAGTCAAAAAGTAACGAAATTACATAATAATTTTCTTATATCAAAAGAACCCGCTCGGAGCGTATTTATCCAAATAATAATTATGCATTGTACCAACTTCAAAACATTAATATTGAAGCCTTGTGAAAACCCGTGGACCGACGGCATGATGTAGCGTGACATTGCTTAAATTAAAACAATTTTCATTATGTTATCGCTGTTTTTTTAATTACTAACTTAATTCATACTTAGTCCTAAAACTACTCGTGACCTTGAATGTTGGTAGCGTTATAATATACCAAAATTCACCAAGGGGGGGCGGGGGGTCAAAATTATGCCAACAATGGTGGGGTCCTGTCCTTTGACCAAAACACGTTTCACTAAATGACTCATTCACAAACATATAAGGCTGTTACCTAAAGAAGTTGTTGTTTGGATTAGGAGCCTTACACATACATCACCAGAGCTCAGAATAGGTAGTGCCTATTTACCTAAACTTCGCCGGAGGACGTAACTAAGAGTGGTTAAAACCACCAAAAATAATTATTTCTTATTATTGAATGCGGGATTTCCCGGGATTGACTGTATTACTCTAAAGGCTTAATACATTTAGCTTTAATTATAAATCTTGCTATATTGCATATTATTTATTTATTTATCTTGAAATAACAATCATTCATAAAACAATATAATATAGATCAAATTGAATCAAAGGGAGCCTTAAATTTGATATTTTGTTGATTTAAATAGAATTATAATATCATATAGAATGTATTCAACAAAAACAGATGTAGCCGACACTTCAGCTGTGTACTTACTTCCTGCAGTTTGCGACCCTGATTTAGAAGTGAAGTTAAATGTATTAAGCCTTTAGAGTAATACAGTCAGTCCCGGGAAATCCCGCATTCAATAATAAGAAATAATTATTTTTAGTGGTTTTAACCACTCTTAGTTATGTCCTCCCGCAAAGTTTAGGTAAATAGGCACTACCTATTCCGAGCTCTGTACATCACATACCAAGCACACCCATACACACTCGCACTCACACACTCACATTCACTCCCATAGTTTAATTTATACATTAATTTTTATTTTCTGTAGAAACCACAAATCAACATGTCTAATATTAATAATAATAACGATAGTTTCCACATTTTGTTCTCTCAGTCTTCTTGATATTTAATGTAACCAGAAGATACGAAAAATTGTAAAGTTTTATTGTATGTCGAATCAGAGGGCCCTGCAAAGATGCACTACGCTAACTAACGTTTCTATTCGATTCGTTTTTAAACCAATCGCGTCACTGGTAGACCACGTGACTTTTCGTATCACGTCATCTCCCAGTGACGCGATTGGTTTTAAAAACGAATCGAATAGAAACGTTAGTTAGCGTAGTGCATCTTTGCAGGGCCCTCAGGTCGCGACGTGACAGGCATAGCCTAGTGTGGGACCACCAGCTAACTGTATCGTCTGTAATTTGTGTTCCTTTTTAATAAACAAATTGTATTATTATTTATTATTTTATATCATTTGACAAACCGTTTTTTTCGAAACTGTAAATATTTCAGGATTTATTTCAGGACCATCGTGTAGAACCCTATAGGTTAGGTTTGTTTTTTAAAAATCCTGAAATATTTACAGTTTCGGAAAAAAAGCGGTTTGTCAAATGATATGTTTGTGAAATGAATCATTTGGTGAAACGTTTTTTGATCAAACATTAGTGAACCAAATATGATCATATGATTTCTGGACGAGCCCTTATGCCCTTTTTCACTTGGACCATTTAATTTTAGCCCCAGTACCCTTCAGCTCCGTTTCTTTGTATTTATATATCATTTAAAAAATGCTGTAGAAGTTTTCTCGGTGCCTCAAACCTACATCAAAATGCTTAAGAGCTCTTGGGGGTATTACTAATATAAATAAGTTGGTGGAGTTGATTGGAGAAAGTGCCTTTGTCTGTGATGCTTTCAGGTGGTGAAATTGACCTTGGAAATAATTGTATATTATCTATAGATTTTTAAATAGCAGAAGTAACAGAGGGCCCTGCCAAGATGCATTGCGCTAACTAACGTTTCTATTCGTTTCGTTTTTAAACCAATCGCGTCACTGGTAGATCACGTGACTTTTCGTATCACGTCATCTACCAGTGACGCAATTGGTTAAAAAACGAAACGAATAGAAACGTTAGTTAGCGCAATGCATCTTGGCAAGGCCCTCAGGTTGCCATAAACGAGTGGTAGTTGGTCTAAAAAGTTGCTATGACAACTTAATTTTTTAGGCTGTATTATTACATTATTACATCATTGTTTTAAAAATATTGTGACAAGGTTCGTGAATATTTTCGATTTCTACGGAATTTTAAACTTTATTGTCATGAATATTGCGCTTCCTCGTGAATTACAGAACAAAAGAACGTCTTGACGTTAAAATAAGAGTTAAATCTAAGTTTTTTTATAACCTAAGTTTATTATATAAGTAAACTAGGAATTGTGAATGTGAAAATTTTCCTACAAAATGCTATAACCTTTCTCTCCCCATCCAATTCGACTTTTACGTTAATTGAATGTGTTCCAAATATTATATGTCATAGAAAGAAAGAATATAAAAACACGGATACGTACATAATCAAAAATCGTGGAAATCGGACTTGAGTTAAAAAATCACTGCTGCATTTTCCGAACAGTGGAGAAACTGGTTGCTGCAGCGATTGAAGATCGCCCTTCGCGCAGCCAAGTTTTTGCATTGCAGCATCGCTAATTCGTGTTCTCCCATTAATGACGTGACTAATTATATGTATATCATCTGCACTCCACAAATCCCACTCCTCAATCGTATTTCTGTTCCACAAAGCTATTGCAGAATTGAAGAGGCAGAGTCAAATGCAGAGTGTGGATTTGTGGATTTGCAAAGTTTTTCTGTACCACAAGACAATTGCAAAGTTGAAGAGGCACAGTTAAATACAAATTGTGGATTTGTGGATTTGCAAAGTAGCTTTTAGGAACAGAATCTTTGCAGAGCTTGCAAATTACGCAGAGTGTTTTCTGGAACACGTTTGCTCTGCACTTTGCATTATCGTGGATTTGCCAAGTGCAGAGTTCATAGTTGCAGAGTTGCAGAGTGGCTTTCTGGAATGGGCCCATGGGCTCTTCGAAATTCGCTTCTCCATCTTGACTAGGTTTTTAACGGCCCAGTGTTTTTCAACCTCGGCCACGCGTCATTTGTTTTTTGTGTACGAGGATTAAAAACATTTGTACCTTGAAGTCCTTTGTCATGTGAAAGAAAAGAAAGGAATGTAGGAACGTGCTAGTAACAGAGAGCCCGTGTAAAACAAAGGGCTATAGAATGTTAATCAAATGAAATTCCTTGATTCTCGCCGGAACAAATGAAGATGGGAAACTGCGTTTTAATTCAAAAATCACTGCGCAGTGTTTCGTGAAAATATTGAATATGTTTCATTTCAAAATGAAGTGAAAACGAGGTTTCCAGTTTCCCGACGATATTTTCATTGAATTTTTCGTTCGGATATAACAAGTTTTAATACGGGTTGCCGTGTAATTGGTTAGGATTGGCTCTTGATGCACGTATGGAGGGGTGCTACACGGAACAATAGGGTTATTTCAACCCTGTTGCACGGAATACGGGGTTGTTAGTTAAGCCTCTTGTTGTCCGTATTTTGGTCGTTTAACATCGGGTTTATGTTATATTCGTGTATCCAGTATTACACGGCTAAATTAAAATAGTAGTTTACGTGACGGTTCCGTAATGACAGGCATTACAATATGAATGTGGTTTAAGACACGAGCCGCAAGGCGAGTTTCATAATAAATCACACGAGTGTTGTAATGCTAATAACGCAGAGTCTCGTACAATACTTTATTTACACACATATTATAAGTACTCTAAGATGGGTTCAGAAGCCGAAAGGTAAATGACGAGCATTACCTGTGGTAGTAGATGACAGCGATGACAGCTGTAACGTAATTTCATTACGTTATCGAATATTATAAGGTAATGAGATCCAAATTTGGAACATCTTCCAAAATTAACAGCTGTCATCGCTGTCACAGCTACCACAGGTAATGCTGGTCATTGCCTACGGGTTTTGAACGCATAATAGAGGACTTATGATATGCGTGTAGATAAAATATATTGTGAATTCTCAAAGAAATATTTGGTTGATATTTCGTATTATTTCTAGCGGTCATCTTTATCCTCGTAAGGCCCAGTGTGCAATAGAATGTACATAATCAAGGCAATATAATTTGAACTGTGTTGCAATGTGAATAAGGTTTATTTTCCTATGTTCATAAACTGAAAATGTCATTTTCGAACAAACGTAATTGAACTTTATTGCGTTGATGGTAGATTCAAAGTCCCATTCACAAAAAACTCCCTGTTTGTAGTATGGTGGGCCTTACGAGGTTATTACTACTAATTTGTAAACTTCTAAATGTGCCTATTTACTTCTAAAGTTCTTTTATTCCAAATTTAAAATTGTTATTTAAGTTATGGCATTCTAGGTGCCGCAGCCAGGATACAAACGATACTAACGTTTTTCTTTTCTATCACTCAAAATTTATCGGATGATAGTTGACCACGTGGTTTATCGTAACGCACGAAAATGTTATCCCATACATTTTGAGTAATAGAAAAAAAAAAGTTAGTTGCGTTTGCATCTTAGCCAGGGTTGGTCTTATTAATTAAATTAATATTGTAAACACTTTAAGTTGTGACTGCTTAATGCATAACAGAAAAATATAGTAGTAACTGGCCTAACATTCCCGTGTTTAATTAATGAACCACTATACTTTATCCTTGTCGCATAAAACCAAAGATTAATTAATATGTAATTTCTATCAAGGCACTTGACGCTGTCATTGTGACAAGGTTCTATGGTGGATCAACATTTAAAGTCCTTGATCGATCATTGGGGCTCTATTGTAATCGGAAAAACCTTATTACTTTTGACATATCGTATCGTGAACATGAACTGTATTGCAATGGGAATAAAGTTTATTTTCCTTTCGTCATAAATTGAAAATTGCATCGAACAAACGTAATTGAACTTTGCCTTGATGGTAGATTCAAAGTCATACTGACAAAAAAACTGGCTGTTTGTAATACGGTGGGCAATATTCAATCTAATTTAAAAAATCCGGAAAAATTAAAGAGCTGGGCAAAGTCCGGACTACTCCAAAAGTCCGGACATGTCCGGATTTTTAGATTTGTCTAGTAATATTCTATCCTTTAGACTAGTTTAGTAATTTAGACTAGTAATATTCGATATAATTTAAAAACCCGGACAAATTAAATACCCGGACAAAGCCGGAGCCTAAAAGTCCGGACATGTCCAGACTAATCCGGACGCATGGTAACCCTAGGTGCGATGAACCAAAAAGTTGTAGCCCGTAGAGTTCGCTACGCCGTAGCTTAGGTTAGTTAAGCTCGTAGACCTACGTCGTAGTTAGATTATTGGAAAATGGCGGCGGGCTAATATTTTATAACGCCGCTTCAATTTATTACTTTAATTTATTTTAAATAGTGACGGGCAAAATTGGGAAATGAAAGTTTTTTTAACTTTTGTTTATTCTTTTTATTTGTTGTTATAGTGACCATAGTTAGAAACTATCACGGTTTAAAAGATACAACCCTGTCGCAGGACAGCGGATGCTTAATGGGGAATATTCATAAAATTTATTTCACAGCTTCATTAACCTTTTCAACGCCACGGTCGGCTCTGGCCGTCAACTAAAAGTCGTACCACTGACGCCACGTCGGCTCCAGCCGACAAGAGTTCAAGATTAAAAAAATAAATGTTTAAAAAAACCAAAAAAACCGCCTTCAAAAAGCAAAAACTAACTTCTTTAAAATGGTAGGTAAATAGGTCAGTCCAACTGAAGTCTGCTTTTGGTTAAAATATTGTTGGACGCCGACTTCAGTTGGACTGACCTATTTACCTACCATTTTAAAGAAGTTAGTTTTTGCTTTTTGAAGGCGGTTTTTTTGGTTTTTTTAAACATTTATTTTATTTTATACTTTTGAGTGATCCTATTTATGCTGTTACGTAGCTCCACTTCTAAATATTAATAAGAAACTATAGAACATTTCAAGCTCGCCGCAGACAACGCCGCGGGAATGTCATAGTCATATTTAAACCTAAATGTGCTTCGTCATAGTCGCTCAACTTCCTTTATCGAAATATCTTATCGCCACCCTTGAAATAGGTACCGTTAAGGAGTTCCGGTGGCCATCTGTGGTCTTCATCATCAGTTCCACTTCACCATATAGTACTTTTCAAAAGCAAATGCATGAGTTACAGTGAAAAATACCAAAATCGCTATAGGTGTGCCTATAATATTTGAGGAGTTCTCTTGATTTCTCCATGATCCCATCATCAGATCCTGACGTGGTGACAATGGGACCAACTAGAAAGTATACCCATTCGAACAACGAAAAAATTTTTCAAATCGGTCCAGTGGTCTTCGAGTAATCGGGGAACATACATAAAAAAAAAAAAAAAAAAAAAAAAAAAAATATCCCGACGAATTGAGAACCTCCTCCTTTTTTTGAAGTCGGTTAAAGAGACTTTGTTTGGTAGCAATAAGGTGTAATTTGCATAGCATAGCAAACATGTTTGGCTTGTGGGTGGCACATTTTGTATTCGGCGAATGGCGTTCAAAAGATTAAAAGCTGATTCATGTTACAAATAGGTTAACAAACATCAGCTTTCGAATAGCTATAAAAATAACCAGGATATAAGCCAACAAAGATTTGTTACTATGACTTCTAGCAAAACAGAATTTAACATGGAGTTTATTTGGCCGACGTTTATATGACGTCACAGTGCATATCGGCTCTCCAATCGCTGCCTAATTGCTTTAAATGCTTGTATCATGCGTATTGATTAGCCGATTTTAATTATAATTTCACTTTTAGTGATCTCTTTTACGGTATTTTCATATGTTAAATAAATAAATATCAGGGGACAATGTCACACCAATTGACCCAGTCCCAAACTAAGCTCTAGGCTTGTTCTATGGGTACTAGACAACGATATAAATACTTATATAGAGAAATAAATACTTAAATACATAGAAAACATCCATGACTCAGGAACAAATATTCGCACTCATCACACAAATATATGCCCTTACCGGGATTTGACCCAGGACCGCTAGCTTCGTAGGCAGGGTCACTACCAACTAGGCCAGCGCGTCGTCAAAATGTTGTTGAGAAATGCGATTTAAAAATCCATGCATGTTCCATATTAAGGTCTCGTCGGCTTCCTTTGTGTACGGAACCCTAAATATAGCGGCAAACACAAATAAACAGAAACCGCGCCCCCGCCGTGGCATGCTTCATATTTCTCTATGTATTTGTATATTTCCGCTCGCCGCTGCCGCTAATTTGTGGCTAGGCCTTAATAGTGCTGGGTACTGGGTAAAAAAAAAAAACTAATTAGTCCGTCAGTAAGATTATCAAAAAATATTGAACACGTATTTTTTGCTTTATCAAATCAATCAAAATCGGCAAATATAACGCGCATCAAAGTTCGGGAGTGGGGGCTCGTGACGTCACAACGTGGTATAAAGTGTGCCACGGCGTTTTAGTCACGCGAAACTTCAACGCATTTTGTCTTCGGATTTTTTTGTTAAATTGACAAAAGGAAAAATACGTGTTCAATATTTTTTGATAATGTAAATGACGGACTAATTAGTTTTTTTAGGACACTGGCCTATTGCAATATCACTGACGTGAACAAACGCGTGCAAAATGAGAAATCAACTCACCTGCTCAGAATTTAATGACGGTTAAAATTCAAATGGATTAATTTCCTTACATTTATACATTATAATTAAAAATCAGATTCGTTTATTACCTTGTTATTCTGTGACACCACTCTCGGCTTATTCGTGTGTTTGCTGCAATTGGAGAACTAATAGGGTATTGAAATAATTATAACACCCCTATTTTTGCAGGCGGACTTTGAGCTTCAATAGTTCGAAAAATGCGGCGAGCGCTTATATCACTTTCATACATTTTGTCGATAACAAATTTCGACAACGAATATCGAAGCGTTTTGTTCTAGAACCCCAGATCACTATTTACCTAGGAGCTGAATTTGCTCCTACAAAGGAGTGGAACCCCCTGACTAAGTACTTATAGTAGACAATTTTATAATTCATAATTTTCGTAATTTCTCTTTTCGTGATTTTCGTGATTCTAGTTGCCTGAAAGAAAAAAAGTCAAATTTCGAATATCAAACGGGACAAATAGTGAATGTGTCCAATAAAGAATGAGATCAATTTCTAAAGAGGCCAAATAAGAAAAATACGAACTTAGAATAAGACCAAAGACGATATGACGAATAACGAATGAGACTAAAAAAGAGATAGACTAACACCGATCATGACCAAAAAATATGAAGACTAATAGCGGAATGACACGGAGTAAGAAAAAGACAAACAACGAATATGACCAAAACGACAAAGACTACCACCGAAAGTGAGGAATGAAGAATGGATGACGAAATCAGAATGAGACGAATTAAGAACTTGACAAGAAACGAATGGGACGACCCAAGACGATACCCCGACTCCATAGGGCGTCGGGACTTCCGTGGCATGCCCTGCTTCACCCGCGATAATGAAGGAATGGAGATCGAAGAGGATTTCTGCTACGTGAATATAAATCATATGTATCCGGAGGTGGAATGTCCGTTATCATATTTACTTGAGTCTATATCGAGTGGCATAGTCCTTGTTTATCCTAATGTTGGTCGTTTACTGTTTTAAAAAACTAACCTAAATTATCTACACAATAGATGTTTATTGAATCTGTTATTTCATAACTTTAAAACAAACAATACTAGGACAAACATTTTTATGCGTTTCGAAGGGATACTATTAACTTGGCCATCACGATCACCCGATTTGTCACCCAATCAGCAGTGTTTTCATTCCACTACGGCGTTACAGTCAAATTGATGTTACATGGCTGTGCAGTGCAGTGCAGTGGGAGCAGTGGATTCAAATCACTTTAACGTCAGTCGTTGTTATATACAGCTATCGGTCGGTGTAGTTTTTGAATTGACAACAGGTTTTTTTTTAAATGCAGTTCTAATGAAAACATATTAAACTTTATCAATGCTCCGAGGTCGGTCTCAAAGCATTGAAATTTATACCTTATTTCAATTGAAATAGCATTAAATATACATTGCCAATTTTAATATCCTCTGCCGTTCAGTCCGCCGGTTTGCTCAGGTCATTATAAGTAGAACACTTTTGTACCTTGTCTTTGACATATTAGTGCAGCAGTTCAAACATGACGTTACTGTGACACAGTGCTAAAGTGTCCAGCCTTATAAGGCTGACAGTACAGTCAGCAACACAGTAGGTACAATTATTAACCATTTGTGAACCTTGCCACCGTACAAAAAGGCTCATTATCGGTAAGTTAGGGTGCGGCTCCACTGAGGCGGAGACGAGAGGAGCGGAGCGGAGCTGTGCCAATATTAACCAATAGAAGGCGCATGCGGTCACGTCGAGCGCGCCTTCCGCACGTTAGTTTATATTCTATTGGTTAATATTGGCACAGCGCCGCCCCGCTCCGCTCGTCTCCACCTCAGTGGAGCCGCACCCTTAAAAGTGATGTTAGTAATCACTAACTAAGGATGTCTTGATGTTAAATAATATTACAGGCCCTTTTTACCTCAAGCCTACATAAAATATCCCGTACTGTGATACATACTCGTACAATTATATTTAGCCAGAAAAATACCTAAAAATAACCTTGGTTTTAACCACTCTATACTATGTCCCTTAGGTAAATTAGCTCTACCTACTTATTCCGATCACTGATCATATGGCAACATTATTTGATTTTTATATATATAGTAAGGGGGGTAATCTATTATTCTGTTTAAAATATAACCAACGCGATCAGTACTAGAGAAGGGCAAAATTTATTCGAATGACGAATAACGAATAAGAATAACCAAATTATTCGCGAATAACGAATGAAATTCTCGAATGATTATTCTTATTCGAATAAATTATTCGTCGAATAATTTATTTGCGAATAATTTATTCGTTGAATTAATTGCCACGAAGAATTATTATGTACTGGAATACCTGCTCCATTTTTCTAGAAAATTACTAACTAAACATAACTGAAAGATGTTGTTTGTACACACTAACGGAACGGACTAAGGTAATTTTTGCCTTACATAAGACATTCTTCTATTATTTGTTAGGTCTACAAATATTTGACGTTAAATTAAAAAGTTTATGCGGTTTAGATAAAAGTATTGACAAGTGTGATGTGCAATGCACTGCTACTAAATAATAACTGGCAAATATAAACTAGGTATTAGATTCGCTCAGGAATGAACAACTGATAAGAAAACGTTGTTATCTCACTCTTTCATATATCTATCTCTTTTTAGGCCAGGCTAGAAAGTTACTAACTACGTGTGACTAATCCGATGTCTACGCTGCTCCTTTGTTTATTTTACTACCTGGGTTTATCCCTTAACCTTATTGTCAATCTTTAAGGTGTTGGAATATGCAGTACTTATAAACGAGTCACTTTATTTCTAATTTGTGTTAGTTATTTGAATGGAATAAACAAAAAATTACAAATATTATTCGTGAATTTATCCGAATAAAATAGCAAATAAATTATTCGTTATTCGGAAAGTAGGCGAATGATTCATTCGCGGATAATTTATTCGCGAATAAATCACTCGCAAATAAATCATTCGACGAATAAATTATTCGCGAATAAAAATATTACGAATTATTTTTTATTCGAATAAATAATTATTCGAATAATGCCCATCTCTGATCAGTACATTAGTATTTGATCCATAGTTCCTTATCCTTCCCGTATATTAGTAATTAAACATTCCGCGTAGCATTCCTGCGGGTACAGTAAGAAAAAGGTTATTTATCCTTTCGAGCACTGTGGCTTTTTCAGCCTAAAATACAACACTGCCCTCACAAGCCAAAAGGTCGTATCTCTAATTCATTAGCCAAAGCAGATTCAATCCTCTCTCGTTAGAAATAAGGTTGCATTTTCTACAGGAGTTTTGTTTGACATACCGCCATTTGTCTTAGCAGGGCAGAACAATTCAAATCACACATGTCTGCTAAACCTACAGAAACGCATAAACACAAACAACGCAATCAAATAGTTAAAAGCAACTCCATTGTTAGGTAACAATTCTGGTGACAAACAGAATCGGCCTTGAAAAACATGTACACATACGATAGAAAGTACGAGAATATGCAAACGTTAGGTTTGGTGCAAATTATTAGTACCGACTTACCTGTTTATACCTGCCTAACTAATAGTAACGATGGGAAAAAAATTGTCTACCTAACGTTTGAATATTCCATAGGCTTCATGCTTTCGATTGGCATGTAATTTGACTATTAAACAAGCTATTGCATTTTTTAAATTAATTATATAGTTACTGGACTTAAAAAATTCAGCCTACCTATTCGCCATATATTACTTAGCACCAATTTCACCAAACGTTGTTAATTTTAATCAATGTTATACTCGTACTTCCACACTGTATAGTAGGGTGTGTCACCTTAGTATAGGAAATAAAAACTTTGTTTTTTTGTTGATCTAATAGTAATCAAAAGATGCATTGAGATCTAAAATAACAAAATATGTAAAAAATATAGGATTTTTTACACATCTTTGGCTCACTCAATTGAGGTAAAGTTTTTGGGTCTCCATACTAAGAGCTCAAAATGAATATTTGAATTCCTAGTATATTACACTCTTACAACACCAATTAATCGGGTTCCTATACAACAAATAAGTTTTTAGCATGGGAAATTACATTAATAGCACAAAATAAACAAACAAGCATTCTTATCATTAAACTTTTTAACTGCGTGCGTTAGGAGACATGTGAATTGATTGATTACGTCACAACATGACAGCTTTTTTGTTTTTCTTAAACAAGACAAACATTATAGTTTATGTATATATGATTATACACTAAAATAAAAAATGCAGATTTTAATAACCTTGTATTTTGCCAATTTTACCAAACTTCACGGTCAATGAGCGAGCCAAAAGTACCACTAAATATAAAATCTGTAAATGCGAATCTTAATTACTCTTAAAAAATAAACTTTTGTGTGGTATTACTTTTCGAATTTCACAGTTTGACAAAAATGACACACCCTACGCTGCCCTGCTAAGCCAAATAGCAGTATCTCAAATAAAACTCCTGTAGCAATCACAACCTCATTACTAAGAGGACAAGATTGAATCTACTCTGGCAATTGAATCTGACTTACTGTTTATATGCTTATGACGGCAGTACGGTATACTCGTACCCATTTCATTACTAGATAAGTAGACTTGCCCTTTTTCACCTGGTCCCCAGATTTAAGCATTGCTCCGAAATGCACACTTATAAAGTCGAATATAAACCTTTTAACCCTTCCAACGCCCTTGTCGGGTATACCCGTTCGAACAGGAATGTCGGATAACGTCGTAGTTGACAGCTCAGTGTTCCAACGTGGAAATTAAGCCAGGAACCGGCACGCTATCCCATTCAAGGGGTTTCGAATGGGTTTTTATAAGGATTTATTAAGAAAAGCCGTATCGCTTGAAAGCCATTCGATTTGCTTTTAAAGCGCTATTATTATAAGGGTTACCCTTACCAAAGTTACCAATCCCTTTTGTATAAGTCTTGTTTGATTTTGCTTTTAAAGCGCTATTATTATAAGGGTTACCCTTACCAATCTCTTTTGTATTAGTCTTGTTCGATGTTGCTTTTAAAGCGCTATATTTTGAGTGATACCAACCAATATCCCTTTAACTAAAAGCAAACTAACTTTAACAATAAGCAAGCTTTCAAAACCCGACTGTTGCTAACCAACTTTAAATCGTTATAAATCCTAAATGATCATTCAAAATGAAAAATGATGAAAGAAACCTATTTTTTTTTTAAATACCTTTCAACGATACCCCACTTGTCATACTTGGTCGACTTTATTTTATTTTATTTGCACAATATGGCGTCTGGTTGCCGCCATATTGAATTTTGATTACTACCATATCTTCAGTGACACTCACCAGATTAAGACAAATCGATTGACATAAGAATCATCAAGATCGGACAGCGGGTTTAGTTTTTATAGTGACACAAAGGAACAAACATACATATATAGGCTGTGAAACACATTACACTCATCCTTCTGCGGTCGGGTAAAAAAGCCATTCAATTGGCTTTTTAAGCGCTATTAATAAGGGTTTCCCTTATATTTGGTTATCAATATACTGCTCACGATCTGAGCTTTAGCCCTTTATCATGGTTAGTTCAACGAATAACTAAGTCATATATTTCCAAAGGGGTTATTCTTTTAGTGGGTTATGCTTCGAGAGGTAAGGTTTTTAAAGGCTTTTATCGAGGAATGGGTGGTCGGCTCCCTGTTTTTAGCTAGTTCAGTATTTCACTAGGTACCCAGAATTATGTTCCTACAACAACCCACTAAAGCACATAAACTAATGAAACATATCCAAACAATTCGCCCATTGAGGTCCTCAATGGTACTTCACAAAGAGCGTTTTTGCCCTATTGAATCCGATATTCATCAGGATTTTGTATGCAACGTTTGTCAAGTGCACTATTCGGGTGCACTCGGGTTTTGAAAGCTTTTTTCTAGACTGGATCAGGTTTTAAAATTTACGGTATTAATAGGGTATTTGCCTAATTTTTTATTAGTATTTAAATTGAAGCTTTTTTACCTTCCGAATAGCCTAGTATAAATAGTTTTTTAATATCTTTGAAAATAAGAAAGATATAAATGTTTAAAACTTGCTTTTAGACAGAGAGACAAATACAGGAATATGACGTCATATTACTCAACCGCCATATGAATTACACGCAAGACATCGTTTCGTGAGAAAGGGATAGACAAAAAACTTTAAAAGGCTATAACTTTTTTATTTTATTACCAATTTCAAATTTGATTTTGAATTATTTTATCATACTACGTATATTGATATACTATCCAAATTAATATATGAAATTTAATATCAGGCAAATACCCTATTGTCAGAGGCGGACTGATTGAAAAAGGCTATAGGTAAAAAACTTAAGTAATCTCCTCCTCTTGCATGTAGTTGTTTAATAGTACATTACTGCACAGACCGGGAAATAGGCCGTTGCGGGACGAGTAGAGTTAGCGTGGCCGAGACGCAGTCGAGGCCGCGATATATACGAGTCCAGCAACCGCCCTTCCCGGTCTAGGCTTGTATAGTGCTTTTCTTCAAGATGTGAGGAAATTTAACACAATTGTTAATAATATTAAACACAGTCCCAACATTTCCTTGAAAAAAAGAACAGAAACGTACGATTTAGTATGACACTGAAATAAAGCATTAAATAAAATCACAAATTATTTCAACGTAATAAATTCAATTTGAATAAAATATTATATACGTATTAATATTAATACGCGTTTATGTTATTTCCGCAATTTATTTTGATATGAACGCAATTTCTATTAAAAAAAGTCAAACTATTTGACACACTTTTAAATACGTTGTAAATGCTGTTTGAAAAGGCTTAACTTTTTAGTCTATAACATTTAAAAAGTGAAATATACAAGGAAGAGTTTTAATTGCACGAGTGTTTGGCTGTTTGGAGATAGTTATCCTAGTCCAAACATGGTTTTAAAAAGTAAATCATCAGGTACGTAATGAAATTTCATACATTTTTCGCGGCCGCTGCCGTTGGTAAATAATAACTTTGTTTTTTTTAATTTTGCCTGGGCCTAGAACTTAGAACTTCGCGGGCTGATTTGACAACAGTAAGGTTAACATTTCCGAGCATGTGGGAGAAAAAACTTATATGGAATTTACGTCAAATTTCAAATATATAATGTCGAACAGTCTATACAAATGTGTTACAACTACATGCAAGAGGACTTACTTGAGTTTTTTACCTAAGTATACTGAAAAAATGACAATCATAAATAGGGAATGTTCATGTTTTTTTTTCACAGCTTCAATAAAAGCTGATTTAACAAACAGTTGAGAAAAATATTTTTTTTAATAGCTATAAAATTAACCAAGATATAAGCCAACAAATATTTAATTTCAATCTCTTTTTCGCAAATCAGAATATAACTTGATGTTCATCAAACAGAATATATCATTAATTCATCTACATAAAAGTATGTCTCCTTTGTGTAGAACTTGCTATTGCCAATATTTAAGGTAGTTGCCGTCAATGCGGCGTTTTTCCACCCTGATTATATGTCTTAAGAAACCAAGCCACAGTATTTTTTTGGCAATATCATTTTCTGCTTATCAAGACCAATCGAATGAGTCCCAACAAGGTGGGTCTGCGTTAAGTATAGCGGAGATCCTGTCCCCACCTTCTGACTCCATCATCCAGCTCGATGGTGCCATATTGTACCGTCATCAAAGCTACATAGGTAAACCAAATTTCAGCTCTATCAGTCCCCGGGAAGTGGTCCAAATCATCGTTGCGAGATCCCGACTTAAAATTTGCCTGCCGTAGACTCAATTCACCTGGTAAGTAATAGTGTATTAAATAAACTGTTGTTGTTTAAATCCGCATTCTTTAATTGTCGTTAATTTTCTAATTTAACTAACAATTAAATTACAAAAGTGAGGTTGCCCTACATTTAATACCCAACTGTCATACGTCACTCGATGTTATCCATCTAATTTGAACATAGTGGTAGGGTAACCGTATCAAGCCAAAAAAAATGGGATAAATTAAAATTTAGAAAAAAAATATTTTTAATTATATCACAGCATGAGACTTAGGCGAGGGGTTTAGTTTAGGGTAAAATATTGTTTTTTTATTACCAATTTGAAGTTACCCTTATATTTGAAACTTCAAGTTGCTTGCAAAATCATTTTGCTCTCAAAACTCGTAGCTGTGGCTCCGTGACGTCACAGTTACTACCAGTCCTGCGCCGACTCCCAGCCCGCGAGGTCGTCAGCTGTTTTAAACTCCCGCGCGAAGTCAGCTGATTCAAATACGACATGGCGAACTGCGTTTTGGATTCGGTGAGGCAGTGCTTACTGTTTATTAGATCGTTCTAAACCTATGTGATGGTTTTTTGTGGCTAATAAAATATTATGATAGTTTCTTCGCACGATTTGCTTTTTAAAATCAGTGATACAACCAGAGCGTCGCGTTCTCGTCGAACTTTTAAAGTTTTTGAACTACCATGACTTCTCGTTTATTACATGCTAATTCACAATAATTCATTAAAAATCGATATGATAATGAAACTTAGGAATTAAATAACTGTAAATAAAATAATTATTGAGATCAATTTCACATTTTTTATCGCTAAATGGTGTGTCTTTTTATTTAAACCTGCAAAGAAGTAACTTATCTTTAGTCTTTATTCACTGACATATTTTTTTAAATAAGCTGCAGTCGGAGGAGTGTTTTTCACGTTCCTGCAACGTATGTAAAATAAACAACGTTTTCTGATATGTTGTTCTTTTTGTGACGATTGAAATTGTCATGTAAATTTAACATTGAAAACACTTTTTAGCACAGAAAATAAATTTTAAATAGTATTAGGATAATTCGTAATTCATCGAATTTTATAATAAACGAAAAGTCACTATTACTGCTCTGGATATGTCATTAATATATTAGTATCGTGTGGAACCTGTGTCTTTGTAATTTGTATGTGTATTTTGTATATTTTTGTATTTTATAAGCGAGCTGGTTTCCGCAACTCGACGTCTACCGCCTATTTTGCGTGTGGCTGGGATTACCACATATGTTCAGCCAAGCCGTGTAGTACCTACTGTATGTGATAATCATACGACTTAGTACACTGAAAAAAGTATAAAAAAATAAAAACCAGCCTTCAAAAAGCAAAAAATAACTTCTTTAAAATGGTAGGTATATAGGTTAGTCCAACTGAAGCCTGCTTTTGGTTAAAATATTGTTGGACGCCGACTTCAGTTGGACTGACCTATTTACCTACCATTTTAAAGAAGTTATTTTTTTCTGTTTTTTGAGATCATAATTATGCTGTTACTCTCCCACTTCTCAATTAATAAGAAACAATAGAACATTTCAATCTCGCCGCAAGCAACGCCGTGGGAAAGTCATAGTCATATATTTAAACCTAAATATGCTTCGTCATAGTCGCTCAACTATCTTAATCGAAATATCTTGTCGCCACCCTCGAAATATATACCGTTTAGGAGTTCCGGTGGCCATCTGTGGTCTTCATCATCAGTTCCACGTCACCTAATAGTGCTTTCCAAGACCAAAAAGGAGTTACAATGAAAAATACCAATATAATAAATCGCTATAGGTGTGCATAAATGTTGAAGAGTTCCGTCGATTCCTCATGGATTCGACCATCAGATCTTAATTTTGATAAGAATGGGACCAAACAGGAAGCACCATCAAAATCGGTTCAACCAGTCGAAAGTTCTGAGGTAACAGACATTTAAAAAAAAACAGACGAATTGAGAAGCTCCTCCTTTTTTTGAAGTCGGTTAAAAAAAAGCAGTATGTTCAACCGAAAAAACATGAACACGTGTATGGCATTGTAAATAGTGTAATTTAATTAAATAGTAATATTCATTCAGTAAACGTGAATGTTTTCAAGCACTTGATAATACTTCGCGATCAGAGGGCTCAGAAAAGATGCACTACGCTAACTAACGTTTCTATTCGATTCGTTTTTAAACCAATCGCGTCAATGGTAGACCGCGAGACTTTTCGTATCACGTCATCTTCCAGTGACGCGATTGGTTTAAAAACGAATCGAATAGAAACGTTAGTTAGCGTAGTGCATCTTGTCTGAGCCCTCAGGGACCTACTCAAACCGTTTGTTGCTCTTTTGTTATGTATTCTGAATGCGTTGTTGAATGCAAGGATCGGCGTACTAGCACTTTATAAGTGTGCTCCCCATTAAATGGCTGCACTGGGGCATATTTGTGAATATATATTCCCTCGGAGATGCTTTCTGAAGATGTCACATTTCTCAACTTAAAGGAGCAGTGCACATTGGAGATTTTGTAGCGAGACGTTTGAAGTTGTGTATTTACTAGAGTAGAAGAGAAGTTAGTGCACGTTGCCATCGTTTGATGCGATGCCCATTAGAGAGCATGTTAGCATTGTTGACAAAATGTCGAGTGAGTGGGATGTGGGGATGCTCGCCCAATTACCCTTTGAATATGAAATTCTATGACGATACTTCGACGTTGGCACAGCTCAAAAGGTTGAACGTAATCAGGAAATACAATACATAACTTTTATTTCGGGCGTATACAATCTTTATTTATTTCTTTACGATTTCCACATTTAGAGATCTAATTTTATAGCATAAAATTCTTTCGTGTGAGATTGATTCCCCGTATTTGCTAGGCAAAATTGGCCTTAGGATAGTATTAATGCTCGCAGTAATAACAATCTATTTCATGTTCCCTTTACCCGTAACAAATATGCGTCAAATTCATTTTTATGTAGAACTTCTAAAAACTATAATATCACATTTTGTCACTTAGATATATTTAGTCTTTCCCTTCATAGATTTAAAATTGCGTTGTCTAAACATTAATTGTTGTCTGTACTTGAATTGAATTTAATATTTGTACTTGAATTTAATACTACGTAAACACACATTTTTAACGTGTTACTCTGTACTGTAGGTATTAGTTAATTGTGGCAACTTCACTGGTCAATGTGTTATGTAAGTTTTTCTGTATTAATTTTTCTTTACTTGTACCGTTTGTGACCAAATAAACATTAAACATTAAACATTATGAACCTTAACATTCATAACGTAACAATTGAATTGAAAAACCATGGACAGCGGTGATGGTTTTTACTTAATTTTTTTTCTTAATTATTTCACCCTGTTAAATGTCTATTGATTTTTTTTTTGGTTCAAACAGTAAAAACGGTCACGATAATAAAATTTAGCTGCAAGCTTTTACTATTTTTGGTTCTGTAACAATTACCGTTTCAAACGTTACTCTCCTATAGTAAGCAGTGAATGGCCATGTTGTTTCGTTTCTGCATCCTTTTTTAACCGACTTAAAAAAAAGGAGGAGGTTCTCAATTCGTCGGTTTTTTTTTTTATATATGTTCCCCGATTACTCGAAGACCACTGGACCGATTTGAAAAATTTTTTCGTTGTTTGAATAGGTATACTTTCTAGTGGATCCCATTGTCATCATGTCAGGATCTGATGATAGGATCTTGGAGAAATCAAGAGAACTCCTCAAATATTATAGGGACACCTATAGCGATTTTGGTATTTTTCACAGTAACTCGTGCATTTGCTTTTGGAAAGTACTATATGGTGAAGTGGAACTGATGATGAAGACCACAGAAGGTCACCGGAACTCCTTAACGGTCCCTATTTCAAGAGTGGCGATAAGATATTTCGAAAAGAAGTTATTTTTTGCATTTTTGAAGGCGGGTTTTTGTTTTTTTTATTTCAGTGTAACACTTCTCTCAACTGCCATATTAATCGTCATAAGCAACACTGATCTCCGTTTAAAAAACCGGGCAAGAGCATGTCGATCCATGCTCAGTTTAGGGTTCCGAAGCCGGTACTACAAACAAATTAGACCTCGCGACAAACTTAACTTTGCCGTTGGAAAACTGTTATCCCCATACATCGACATAGGTCGCGGTCAGTTTACCAACACCGCAAATAAGTTTTCGGTAGGTATAAACATTTAAACCGTTTGTAACTCAAGAACCAATGAAGTCTACTTAATCGTGATAGTTTTCCTATTAAATTCATTATATGTGCGTTCATTTAATTTTTTTTTCAGATTTTTAGTATTTGTAGTTTTGGCTGTCCCTACAGGGACAGCCTTGACTCTAACAAAAATTAACGCTTTAAAGCTTAATATTTCATAAACGGATCCCTTACTCGAAAAATTATTTGGACAAACCCGCAATATTTTTGGACGACCTATCCAACGACACCCCACACTATGGGGTAGACGAGAAAAAAAATACATCCCCACGTTACGTGTAGGGGAGGTACACTAAAAAAAAAACTTTTTCATGATTTAATTTTACCACTTTGTCGGCGTGACTAATATGTATATTCATGCCAAATTACAGCTTTCTAGTACTAAGAGTATCTGAGCTAGGCTGCGGACGGACAGACGGACGGACGGACATGGCGAAACTATAAGGGTTCCTAGTTTGACTACGGAACCCTAAAAACAAAGCTCGGCAAATACACCAGTTACATTTCTTACTAACTAAATTTATCAACTTCCAACTGACTTACGAGCCTCATGACCTCACCACAAAGCCGATATAGAGCATGCATCGCTTTTAAGTCACAATAAACTTCATATACCGACAGATGAGAGAGAGAGATGGACGTAATGGGCCCGCTACACTAACGGCGAATACAGACGATTACGGGCAAGCACGATAGTGCAGAGGCTGTATTCGTCGTTCATTGTCTATGATCGCCGATGATCGCCTGCGACCCGTGATTTGTCGGGTTTCGGACACGCATCAAAGGGAATCGCCGCGTTGTGCGTTGAGCTGCCCACACTATCGCCGATCATTGATTCGCCGACAATTAATTAAAAATTAAACTGTATTATATAGTTATTGCATCTACAGACTTCGTTTTATTATGATTAATGCTCAAGCACCACAATCTTTTCCTCCGTTTATTAAATAAATAAAGCAGTAAAACAATCCACGTCCATCTTGTACGCTTGCCGTTCGAAAACTACTACGGGCGATAGTGTTTATGCTCGCACGATCATCATGCCGATTATAGACGATCAGACCATCAGCGATCTTCGCCGATAGTGTAAAGGGCCCGTAATAGGAACTGTTCGTCCAAACAAGAGACGTAGTTATCGCCGCCGCCAGCGCCAAGCTTTCCAATTTCCAACACAAAATGAACCCACAATCGAGTCCTGGGCATATTGAAAGGCAACTTCATAAAGGGACGTTCTGAATTTGAATAGAGGTTTAAAATTCAACGCAGCGCGCATGCGCTAGGTCAGTTTTGTATTGATAATGATTGTGGAACGGCGTTTACGCAAAGAGAAACAACGACCTGATAACTGTCTTCAAAAAAAAAGTTAAAAAAAACAAAAACCCGCCTTCAAAAAATTTGCTTTTTGAAGGCGGGTTTTTGTTTTTTAAACTTTATTTTTATTTTATACTTTTTAGTGATCATAATTATGCTGTTATTCTCCCACTTCTCAATTAATAAGAAACAATAGAACATTTCAATCTCGCCGCAAGCAACGCCGTGGGAAAGTCATAGTCATATATTTAAACCTAAATATGCTTCGTCATAGTCGCTCAACTATCTTAATCGAAATATCTTGTCGCCACCCTCGGAATATATACCGTTTAGGAGTTCCGGTGGCCATCTGTGGTCTTCATCATCAGTTCCACTTCACCAAATAGTGCTTTCCAAGACCAAATACACGAGTTACAATGAAAAATACCAAAATCGCTATAGGTGTGCCTTCAAATTTTGAAGAGTTCCGTCGATTCCTCATGGATTCCACCATCAGATCTTCATTTTGAAAAAAATGGGACCAATCTGGAAGCACCAGCTTTCAAATAAAAAAAAAATCTTCAAAATCGGTTCACCCAGTCGAAAGTTCTGAGGTAACAAACATTAAAAAATAAAAAATAAATACAGACGAATTGAGAACCTCCTCCTTTTTTTGAAGTCGGTTAAAAAAGGGGCGTGGTATAAATTAACGTGTGAAACAGTTTTTCTATCTGGCGGAATCGGATGTATTGTCTTGTACGCGGTTTATGAAAGTTAGTTTTTTTATTTGATATTGGGTTTGCTCTTGACTAGGGTTACCATTCGTTCGGATTAGTCCGGACATGACCGGACTTATTGACTCTGGACTTTGTCCGGCTCTTTAATTTGTCCGGATTTTTTCTATATGCCGGGACGGATGTATTGATTTGGACGTGATTTATAAAAGTTAGTTTCTTTTTTATAGATATTGGGTTTGCTCTTGACTAGGGTTACCATTCGTTCGGATTAGTCCGGACATGTCCAGACTTTTATACTCTGGACTTTGTCCGGCTCTTTAATTTGTCCGGATTTTTTCTATATGCCGGGACGGATGTATTGATTTGGACGTGATTTATAAAAGTTAGTTTCTTTTTTATAGATATTGGGTTTGCTCTTGACTAGGGTTACCATTCGTTCGGATTAGTCCGGACATGTCCGGACTTTTATACTCTGGACTTTGTCCGGCTCTTTAATTTGTCCGGATTTTTTTCCATTAAATTGAATATGATTAATAAAACTACATATTAAGTAATATCAATTTTTTAAACTTTATCGCAATGCGAGCGTCTGCTACCATGCGTTCGGGAGTACAGACGGCGGAAGCGCATTCCACTCTTTGACAGTAATTGATTGTCTAATTCGAGACTTTGATTCGAATTACTTTTAAGTATTATTGTATTTTATGTTTGAAAAAATGACCTTCTGCTGGAGTTTCTTGCGGCGCTTCTTCTCTGCAATGATGGTCTTGTCCGAAGCGCTAGTAGATTCACTGTATATTACCGACGTGTAAAAGAGCCCGTATGTGGCCAATTTACTGAATAAATATTTTGATTTTGATTTTTGATTTTTGAGATATCCTGAAAACATCATGGTCACGTCAAAAAATAGAGTTTGATGAAATTATAAAATCAATAGTGAAGTTTGATAGATTTATGGGTTACTAATAGGTACGCCGGCCAAAAATGTGGTCTACCCTACGGTCGAAGTTCATTTGCCCGTCATGATACAACAAGTTCTATTTTCCCTTGCAATAATATTATGACAGTGACAAGTGTCAACCTTAGCGATAATTAAATCTCACAGAAAGTAACCTCCAACACTGACGAAGAATATGCATCAAATATAATAACAATGAAAAGTTGATTCTGAATGAGCAAGCGGTCAAGAACACTCCAAGCCATTGAAGTGGATGCCCGCCATCTTCAATGGTGTGCCGACTGGGACTGGAAGACGCCGACGACAACGACGATTCACCGTACAATTGCTTATATATACTTGACATTGGCAAAATTACATAACTTGTAGACGCCATTAAAATAAATAAATAATAATAAATCTCACAGAAACTTTTGTCAAAACTGGTAGACCTTCTTGGCCGACCGTACCTATAGTAGTAAGCTAGGACTCCTATTGAGATTAGGTTTTATTTGTGAAAGGTCTTCAAATTGAATTTCTCCCACAGCTCCAGCGTACCATCAGAACTTTAAATGTAGATCCACCATAGAACCTTGTCATTATGACAGCGTCAATTGACTACATAAAAATTACATTGGAATTAATCTTGGGTTTTATGCGACAGGGTTCTATAGTGTTGCATGAATTAAAGTCCGTGGCCGTACCATAGTAATAGTACATTATTGCCTAGGCATGGAAGTAGGCAACAGCGGGCCGAGTATTGGATTAAACGGACGAGCTTGCGAGTCCGTTTAAAAATACGAAGCCCGCATTTGCTGTTCCTGCCGAGGCAAATATAGTGCTTTTCTCAAAAATCGCAAGATTTTTTTTGTGTTGGAGTCAAATCTTCATCGCTTGAACTCATTTTTTGAATTGCATACAAACAGAAACTTCATGTGAAAAAACCATCACTCCTTACCGCCTTTTTGTTTATGACAAGGAGAAACGCAATTGTTGTTTTAAAAAAAAAAACCTATTCCAGGCACAAATAAAAAAGTTATATTTCGAGTAAAATTTGGATGTATAAGACTTGTGCCCTCATTTTATTATGGCCCATTTCACGTTTTAAAAAGTTACAAGGTAGTTAGTAATGGAATTTGTATGCAACATTGCGGGCTTGTGTAGCGAGCACGCAATGTTTTTTTTTTTTAAATTTGATAACTGTCAGTAAACTATGTACTTCGCGTCTCAATATGTAGATAGGAATGTCAACATATCCGGATATTTTTGAGAAAAATAAATTATCCCGAGAAGCTATTTCATTTGTTTTCATATTACAATTTTAATGAAGAGTAGTAAGTTAAGTCGTCCTTTCTTTTTACGTACAATGGCGTCTCACTGCGCAGGAAAGCTGTTTGGAAAACGTTTTTCAAAACTAAGATCGAATAAAGTCGTCGAGTTGCCATTAGGGTTGTGTAGTACATGTACTAAGAGGCAAAAATAATTAATTCCCGTCACTGTTATGTACTAGAACGAACTATTCCTCTAAAGCCTCTCAAGTCTCTCAACTAACGGCGTACTAAATGTATGGAAGGGTTTAAAGTTTATATATGGGATATTTATGGTTTTATAAAAAAAAAAGTTGTAATTTTACTCATTGGGTATCTTACTTTCGATGTCAGTTTAAAGTTTTCTGATATCTGTAATATTTACGTAACAATCGCCTGGCTACTCTGATCGATTACACCCTGTATTGTTTGCTTGAACGCGCTAATCTCAGGAACTACTGGGCCGATTTGTAAAATTATTTCAGGGTTAGATAGCCCATTTATCGAGGAAGGCTATAGGCTATATATCATCACGCTAAGACCAAGAGGAGCGGAGCACCAATGAAGAATGTTTCACCCTTCCACGTAAACAAAGTCGCGGGTTAAAGTTAGCGTTAGCCCAAAGTAACTATTCCACGGGGACGAAGTCGCGGGCAGAAGCTAGTCACTGAATAAATGTTTCTTCTTTTATTCTGTATCTCTTACATGTCAGTTGCAATAGTCAGCTATTCGAACTCAGTAAATTAATTTGTGTACACCGTTAGCCAATGGACGACATTTTTGTCAGCTTTTCAATTGGTCGTCAATTCTGCCCTCCTAAGCAAAAATGCAATAACTAAATACAATAGCCAAAGCAGATTCAACTCTCTTCTGTTTGTAACTAGGTTGCAATTTCTACAGATGTTTTGTCTGAGATATTGCCATTATGCTTAGAAGGGCAGAATTGAGCTCGTAATTATTGTTCTGAGATGAAGCGATCCAATTTACTTTTAACTAAGTAGGTATAGTGCTCTAAAGGGATACATGAATCAATAGCCCGCATTGGAGATGCGCACTATTTAATATGTGGCATGATCTATGTAAAGGGACCTTATTGTCGATGGCGCTTACGCCGCACTGCGTCACGCGACGTTCTATTTATATCGGAGCATCTTTAATAATGGCGGAAGCGCCATCGACAATAAGGTCCCTTTTCATAGATAACGCCACATTTCAAGACGTAACCAGTAAACCAGATTGTTTATTTAGCGTACAATTTGTTGCAAAAGATGGCTTCCAAAGATGGCTGTCAAAGTGTATGGAATCGGCCAAGAAATACGGATAACATTTTAAACTCCTCTTGAGTTGCTGGAGTTTATGGGCAGTGGAGATTACTTCCCATCAGAGGGCTCAGACAAGATGCACTACGCTAACTAAAGTTTCTATTCGATTCGTTTTTAAACCAATCGCGTCACTGGTAGACCACGTGACTTTTTGTATCACGTCATCTTCCAGTGACGCGATTGGGTTAAAAACGAATCGAATAGAAACGTTAGTTAGCGTAGTGCATCTTGTCTGAGCCCTCAGAGGGCCCTGCCAAGATGCACTACGCTAGGTATCTAACGTTTCTATTCGATTCGCTTTTAAACCAATCGCGTCACTGGGATATGACGTGATACGAAAAGTCCCGTGGTCTACCAGAGGGCCATGCCAAGATGCATTGCGCTACTAACGTTTCTATTCGATTCGTTTTTAAACCAATCGCGTCACTGGTAGATGACGTGATACGAAAAGTCACGTGATCTACCAGTGACGCGATTGGTTTAAATAGAAAAATAGAAACGTTAGTAGCGCAAGGCATCTTGGCAGGGTCCTCTGGTAGATCACGTGACTTTTCGTATCACGTCATCTCCCAGTGACGCGATTGGTTTAAAAACGAATCGAATAGAAACGTTAGTTAGCGTAGTGCATCTTGGCAGGGCCCTCGGGTAACCTACATGATCGTTTGCCTCCCACTCTTATAAAAAAAAAACGGATAAGTTCGAGTCGGACTCGCGCACCGAGGGTTCCGTATTTAAGATAATATGGTTGAAAAAAGCAAAAGAAAATACTTACTTTGTTATGAACTTTATTATCTATGCAATAAGGCCCATTTTGACTAGCCTAAATTTTAATACAGGTTTTTAAAGTTTTTTGCTAATTTTACCAAAGTTGTAAAGTTTGTTTTTTTTCCGTAAAATATAAGTAATTATCCATATAGTCCATAAACTTCGGAGATTAGGGGGAACGGTCATTTTTTGTACATTTTTGCTATAGGCAAAAATCAAAAAGTACGTCCCGAAAAATTATAAAAAAAGTAATGTAAATTGTTTCGTAATGCGCAGACTGAGCCCTTTCATATGACACCCCGTTTGCTATAATCAAATAACTTTCATTTTTCAACCCCCCATTCTAGACCCCTTAACAAATACTTAGAAAAATAATTTCATTTTTTTTTTACTAAAAACAGATGCGGGCAAGCAAGTCATACAACTATGCCAAATTTCAAATTGATAGCTTGTATAGTTTCTGCGAAAAACTGCTGTGACATACAGACAGACAGACAGACAGACAACGAAGTCTAACCATAAGGGTTCCTTTTTTACCATTTTGGTACTCTGTTTTAGGCGGTAAAAACCATATCGTGTTTGACCAGTTATCGTATTGTCCACGTTTTGATAGCTCTTATTTACTTGACAGTAATGGCGGCTGATATGAAAACAATAGGCTATTTGACTAATTTTAGAAAACCTTCTTAAATGATTCTTTATGACATAACAAGCACACTACATCGATATTTCCTTGAGATTCGACTGTATTATCAATAAAAATCTATGTTAAAGTTAAAATTTTCAAACCCGCGCTAAAAACGCAGTTTCTATCATGGCGCCGGCCATGTGACAAGTGTGACGTCACACGCCAGTAAACAATAAACAATCATTTGAAGAGATACGTCGTTATGATCTGAGGTTACTTACCTGTGACGTCACCAGCATGTAACCACAGCTGCAAACCAATTCATAGCGTTTCTGCCACAGATAAGGTTTCAAAAAATATTACAATTTCTTTCGTGTAATTTCCAAAAAGTATACATGATTTAGTTTAAAATAAAGTTAAATATATTGTTTTACGCTATTATCTAATAGGATGACCACAATTTGTAGTATATTTTCAATGTTGTCAAATAGCCTATACCATAGCAGGTCAACGATATGGTTTTTACCTCCTACAATACAGGCCCTGGTGATGTTGGCGTATGGGTGTCATGTTTTTTTAGATCAGATGTTGATCTTTTCTAGTTGTGATTCGCAATGGACTCAGTTTAATGAAAAATTTGCCTCGAAGGAGTTGTTTGTGAACATCGTTGTGGCAGCTGTCTGTAAATATTGTCTTTTCGTGAGTACAATCATCAAAAATTCTTAAATATCTAATCTATTCTATGACCATGTTTTGTTTCAAGCAGTAGGTTGTTGCTTTCTTTCACGCAGGTGTCCACGGGATATTGTTCCACGGCGTTTTCTGTAAGTACACAGAAATCTGTCCGCCGGGGTCCTAGAGACCTGTTTTTCAATAGATTCACCAGCAGAAGGAATGATAGTTAATGTTTTTTTTATTGGGATAGTCATGATATTGTATACGAGTTGCTATTAGGTAGGATAATTTTAAGATTAAAAACTAAGGCAGATCTATTAGAAAAAGGCATAATTTCACCAAACGATGTTAAATGTAATGTGATTCGCAGCTTCGAATGAACCCACAATAGGAAATATGCATGGATTCTTTATATCGCATATCTCAACAGAAAATGAAAATACCGTAAAAGAGATCACCAAAAGTGAAATTAAAATTAATATCGGCATAGAAATACGGATGATACAAGCATTTTAAACTGCTGATTAGACAGCGGTTAGACAGAGAGACCCGATATGCACCGTGACGTCATGTAACAGGTCGGCCATGGTTATAAACTCAATGTTAAATTCTGTTTAGCTGGAAAGAGATAGGAACAAATCTTTGTTGGCTTATATCTTGGTTATTTTTATAGCTATTCAAGAACTGATTTTTCTCAACTGTTTTTACATGAATCAGCTTTTATTGATGAATATTCCCTATTATCTAAGGACTTACAATCTTACATTATAAACAAACTTCGCCACACGTTGGCTGTGTGAATAATCGAATCGTATAACTTCCCAACACGAGCTTTAATTTACCATACGGAACCTGATACTGACTTAGTACTCCATTATCCTCAAAAACATGTATATGGGATTTTAAATTAAAAAAAAAGTAATTAACTTGAATAAGGTAAAAATCTGGAATTTTTAACATAGGTAGTCGTTAGAAGGTACTGAGCGATACAAAGCTATATCGCGCTATACGGCGATTTTTTTTGGGCGGTGTCTGATACACGTCACGTCATCAGTCGCAGAAGGTTTAACATGAAAATGTTTGGTGACCATAATTTTTAGCCCAGTCTATAACAATACAAAAAAGACAAACATCGCAAACCCGCATGTAACTACAATTTGCCTATGTTTTTAGGTCCGTTGTGAGTATGTAACATCCAAGTTTGGAACCTCGAAAACCCTGTGCTGGTGCTCGAAAAACTGCGAATTTTTGGCACTTGTTTCAGTTCTTTCGAAAAAACTTCTCTAAGGAAATATTTTCCAAGTATCTTTATTTAGACTTTAATCAAGATAACTAAATTTGCTACAATTTGAGCGTAATTTGAGCACATTATGTTTATTGGTTGCGGAGAAACAGCAAGTCAAAGATGGGCAATTTTCTTCAAAAAGTGAAAATGTGTTGGTAGGGTTAAAGATACATACCGGCTGAAATAATGCTCCTGGGTAAAAGCCATGTCAAAAGAATTTGTGGAAAATTGAATTAGCCTCAATTTAACACCAAAATGGTGCCTCTAGGACTCATACTTTCATCCAAAATAAAAAAATAGTAAAATATCGGATTTTGGCAAAATAATAAAAACATTGTACAGAATAATTTTGGGACGATTTATTTAAAAAAAAATGTGCACAAATGTGAATATACCATTTGAGATGTATAATTATGGCTTCAAAAAACATACACTAAAGAAATGAACCTATTTCCACGTTGTTTTGTTAACTGCGAAAATTCAAGGCACTTGTTTCAGTTTCTTCGAAATAATTATATAAAGGAAGCGTATTTTTAGTATCTGTGTTAATAGTTTAATAGAGCGTACTAAATTGGCTACAATTTAAGCCTAATTTGAGTACTGAAAAACTATTAGTTGCGGAGATACAGCTAGTCAAAGACTGACATATTTTTTCAACAAAATTAAAATTTCGTGTTATGGTCATTTTCCAAGTTACGTACTGGCTAAACTTATGGTCCTAGAATAAAACTGGGGATAAGAATTAGTGTACAATCTGACTAGCTTCAATTTAATACCAAAGTAGTGCCCCTAGCTTTCATAGTTTTCTCAAAAATATAAAAACTATTAAAATATCTGATTTTGGCTAAATGATAAAAACATATGTATGAATGTATTTCTTAAAGAAAACCAAAAAGTGTAAATTTGACATTTTAGATGTAACATATCGTTTCAAAACAAATAAACGTAAACATAAAAAAAACACAGCAAACATTTATTTAAACTATAAAATAATACTATTTACACGGTCAAGCAAAAACAGTTAAGACTTTCGTCCTTGTGGAAGGACCAGGTCTCATCCAGTCTAGATCAGTGGGGATTACAAAACAATAAAGTCGTGTTTTATGATACAAATCGACAGGGTCATTGATAGTGATCATTTCTGTCTATAAACACATACACATTTAAACCGTAACCGTAAAAAAATCCTTCTTTATTATTTTGTCATATTCGACCAGTTCAATCCTCGGTTAAGGCAGGCCAGTTTTCAAAAATCCATAAACGCTGTAATAATTGTTTTCAAAAATAAAAGTAAGTCCCCTTTGCGTAGAACTTGCTATTTCCAATATTTAAGGTAGTTGCCGTCCATGTAGCGTTCGTTTTTTCCACCCTGCATAAAAATCCCCGATATAATGGCGATATGTGGCTGTAATCATCATCATGTCAGCCGAAAGACGTCCACTGCTGGACATAGGCCTCCCCCAAGGCTCTCCACTCAGACCGGTCTTGTGCTTTTCGCATCCACCGCGTTCCCGTGATCTTTACAAGGTCGTCACTCCATCTTGTTGGAGCCCTACCTACAGCTCGTCGTTTCTGGTAGCCGGGTCTCTGCCGGAGATTACCTAAAGCACCCCCTGCCCCGCCGTTACCATGGCCGCTACCGGAACCAGGAATAGCGGGGCCGCCGGGGACTAGGGGTCTGGGCTGTTGTTTTAAATTCATAATTGGCTTTTGATCTAAAACCGTTGGGGGGAAAATGCCGTAGTCGCCACGCTTGGCAGGCGGGTTGGCGACCGCAGTTATACCATGTAGTCCGCGGAGGACGCTGCTGCCCATCCTCCGGTTTATCCCTTAGTCGCCTCGTACGACACCCACGGGAAGAGATGGGGTGGTGCTATTCTCGACCGGCACCGGCACCAACACGGCAATAGAAGGGTCTATTACAGCCACATTACAGCTGAGATCTCTTAAACGGCTCAACCAATTTTTATGAAACCGAGCTTATAACCATGCTGATTAAAATAGCTTTCTTTTAAAAAAAAACCGCGACCGAATCGGTCCATCGGTTTGCGAGCTACAGTGCCACGAACAGACTCATACGTTACTCCTGTGACACTTTTGTCTTGTATAAAAAACTAGCTCCTTCGTCCGCGTTTTTGACTATCGTTATGCCCTCGGGAAATTTAAATTTTCCAGGATTAAATGTAACCTATGTGTTAATTAACTTGGATTACATTTTTTTATTGTCATAGTTGTAAATAATTGGAATTAAGTTATTAAGAAATAATATAAGACCCGGTTTTGTAAAGACCCGCTGGGGCCCATTTCTCAAAGCGTATTAGTCTAATAATATTAGTGTTTTGTCTCGTAAATAATACTAAAAAATTAGACAGAACACTAATATTATTAAACTAATACGCTTTGAGTAACAGGCCCCAGGTAACATGTCAGCCCAAATGGCATTATTTGACACTTGATCAAAACTTGACCTAGCGGTTCTTTATAGAACCTACATTAATTAGTAGCTCTTTACTCCGAACTCACTGACTGCTCACAAGCCTCTGTGACTTTTGTAGTCTTTCAAATTAGAAACTCTGCGATAAACGTTTTATTTGGACCTTTAATTAAAAAAAAAAGGGTATAAACTATCTCCATTTCAAAATTCATCATAATCCGTGCAGCCGTTGCAGCGAGAAAGTGTGACAAACTTCTAACGGTATAGGGTAGTATCGCTGAGACCCACACAGACTTTTATAAATGATGTGTTTAATACTTTTTCTAATAATAAGATTACAGGAAGATAAGTAAACAAAAATAAAATAATTAATTTTAAAGAAGCACCAAGACACGAGATCCCGTGTCTGGTTCTATTGAAATTTTCTAGAGAATGAGCTTATGGATCGATATCCGAATAGATCATCAACAATTTTGTATTCGGAAAGATTTAGATCGAAATGTAAGAGTGGCCAGGAACGCAAACAAAGGAAGTTGTAACAACCTCGTTACAAACTAACACACACAGACAAACTTTCGCATTTATAATATAGCTTCTGCCCGCTACTTCGTTCGCGTTTTCGTTTAACGTTATTTTCTTGGGAACTTTATATTTTTCCGGGATGAAATATAACCTGTGTGTTAATCCAGGGTATAAGCTATCTCCATTCCAAATTTCATCCAAATCAGTCCAGCCGTTGCAGCGTGAAGGAGTAACAAACTAACACACACACAAACTTTCGCATTTATAATATTATAGGATATTTAAATTGTTCTTGAGTACTTTGTACCGCGCTCTCAAGAATTTTCCTAAACAGTTTCTCTATTGTTTACCTTTGTTTTATATTTAGAAGTTCCGAGTTCAATATCGTCTGTTTGGGATCGACTATACTCGTAACGCATACGGTGTGAGAAGTGAAGTAAACAGGTGTCACATTTCTATTGAAAAGATTGTTGCCTCGTGTGGTTCCGAGTTAGAATAGTGCCACTCCATGTCTTCCCGTGGATGTCGTAAGAGACGACCAAGGGAATAAAGGCTTGTAGTACTGTTACGCGATGGGCTTGCAACCTGTCACTAATACGCTGGTAAACATCTTAGCCTAATTGTGCAAATTGTGGTTATAGAATTATCAACAAGTTTTTAGAGATGTTTGTAATTCTGTAGCTCTGCCTACCCCACTCTGGGAACGAAGGCGTGAGATTATGTATGTATGTATGTAAGATTGTAGGTTCCCAAAGTGACCCCTATTGCCCACTGGGGAGCTGAAGGTATCTGGGGGGTAAGGCCCTCAGAAAAAATAAATCCTGCTGCTCGAATTGATAAATAAAGATAAAAGATGTTTATTCAGTAAGTAGGCCGCACGGGCACTTTTACACGTCAAAAATCTACGAGAGCTTCGCAAGAGACCACTGCTGATAAGAAACGCCGCAAGAAACTCAACAGTCAGTCGTTTTTTATATTGCTTATGATATTATACAATTATAATACTTAAACTAGCATTATTTATAACAATGAATTTAACGTTTTACCAAATCATCATTTGACAAAGTATATAATTTTGCAAACTTTCAATTCGCAGAGACGTACTTCCCGCCACATATTTTTCAATTTTTCTGTGGTCCTTAATCTAACCTAACCTAACCTTACTTATTTAATAAGCCCACGTAACCTATGTAATATGTAATGGTTTAAGCACAATTACGTTTTTCGAATTAAAAGTTTGTAAAATGATATAGTTTGTCAAATGATAATTTGGTAAAAAGTCAGGATACCGAATTTACATACATAATCTCACGCCTTCGTTCCCAGAGTGGGGTAGGCAGAGCTACAGAATTACAAACATCTCTAAAAACTTGTTGATAATTCTATAACCACAATTTGCACAAATAGGCTAAGATGTTTACCAGCGTATTAGTGACAGGTTGCAAGCCCATCGCCTAACAGTACTACAAGCCTTTATTCCCTTAGTCGTCTCTTACGACATCCACGGGAAGACATGGAGTGGCACTATTCTAACTCGGCAACCACACGAGGATCAGAGAGAGAATCAAAAGTCAGGATACCGAATTTAACATATAAAAATAAAAAATAAAATGTCTTGCTTAGTTGAGCAGGAAAAACAACAGGTGTACAAATTGCCATTGATTGAATTTGCAATGTATGGTCACAAAATTTAATTTGTGGCCAATTAAAAAAAAAATGCTTGTAGCTGTCCATGTCATTAGAGATGCCAAGTCATTTGTTACTTATAGGAAACTCCACCTTATTGTTTTAGAATGCCAGGTTGACTTTGGACCCTAATTAATTTCTAGAGCGCCACAAAGGAACAAATATACGTACGTACATACATGTATAGGCTGATAAACACATTACCCTCCTACGGCAGACGGGTAAATACCGGTATAGACTCGCTCGGAGCGGAATAGACGCGAGCTTTCGCTGGAATTAACCTGGGTTTTTTTTCTTTTTAATTCTTCCTTCACTTGGATGGCATGTCGACTATGGTGTTCTAAAATGATAAGGCTTGCATAACTTCAAGCTGAGCAATTGAAAATGAATCTAAAGAGCCAGCTATTAAGGTAGGAATCAAGAAATCAAAATCAAAATCAAAATATTTATTCAGTAAATTGGCCACATACAGGCTCTTTTACACGTCGGTAATATACAGTGAATCTACTAGCGCTTCGGACAAGACCATCATTGCGGAGAAGAAGCGCCGCAAGAAACTCCAGCAGGTCATTTTTTCAAACATAAAATACAATAATACTTAAAAGTAAGTTACATTACAAGGTAATAAAGCAACAAATATAAGTTATTGGAAGTATCACATATAAAAAAAATACAAATTCAAAATTAAAAACATTACAAATAAATGTAAAAATTAACAACAACAGAAAAGAACAAGAGAAAAGGTGACCGAAATTAAGCGATATTCCGAGCAGGAAGAGTTTTTGCTCTTTGACCAAAACCTGACGAGCTGGAGAATACTTGCAGTTTTCAATACCTTTAGCAATACTTTCTGAAACAAAGAGGCATAGATTATTAGAACATAGAAACCTTCAATTCTATAAATAAGCTGAAATATATACTCGTATAGCGGTAAGGAGAATACATGCCCCAAGGGCATGTATGCCGCGGAAAATCGGGGCAACTACCCTATTTGATATTGATAGCCCTTACCAAATACAAAAGAGCGATTACTAACACTTAGGCGAGCACATCATGTATAGGGCATGCAGTACCGGGCCCGGTTCCGAAACTTCTATTTCCCGGTTCTAAGCAGGGACGGTACCGGGATTCCCGGTTCTCCCGGTTCTTTATTTTTTACCTCAAATCACCGCAATCATGGACATTTGAGATAAAAAACGATTGAAAAACATTAGGAAACTTTAAATATAATAACTATGCAATAAAATCATGCACGTTTTCTTCAACAAAAACATATCTTTATTAAGTAAAATACTTACTAGAAAGTTATTTGGTCTTCCTTTTTACAAATCTAGAGATTAATTATTGCAAATATGCCACAAATTATGATGGATGTTGATGCGATGTTGCCGCTTGTGCCGGCTTCGTCGCTCAAGTGTGAATTGGATATATGTGATACGCGCCACGATATTTGTTTGGTATTTATGGAAAGAACCGGGATGTAATCTTCAATACCGGTTCTTTAGGACCTGTGAAATTCCCGGGAATTACAGAACCGGGATTTCCCGGGACCATGCCCTAATCATGTACCACTATATTGATATAACAAAAACAGAACAGAAGTTAATACTACTTACAAAGTTATGAAACTGCAAATACTTACGTTTGAAAGTTTGAGCCGTTCTTCGTGCTCGTTGTGAAGTTCGCACTCGCAAGCGAGACGCGTCCTTCCCTCACGACGGCCCGCGGGGGACTGAGACACTGAGTTGAGTGCCGCCCTTACGCTCCAGATTTAAGGTGGGGATAGAAGCTTCAAGTCCACATCTCGACAGGACTAGGTAGCAAACACGACCAGATCGTTTTGCAACTAAACTCGATCTGACTACATCGCGTTGTGCCTAGAGATCGCTATGCGATCAGAGCGCTCAGACAAGATGCACTACGCTAACTAACGTTTCTATTCGATTCGTTTTTAAACCAATCGCGTCACTGGTAGACCACGTGACTTTTCGTATCACGTCATCTCCCAGTGACGCGATTGGTTTAAAAACGAATCGAATAGAAACGTTAGTTAGCGTAGTGCATCTTATCTGAGCCCTCAGATCGCTTTGCGACCAAATCTCAAAAAGTCTAAGTCGCTAAATGACCACATTGTTTTTTTCATCTTAGACGGAGCCCCGCATGGCGGGGCTTCAATTCCTGGGCAGCTTGCCCTTCGAGCATTTGAAGTTACCTAACGAACTTAACCTACCTAGTAACGCCAACGTACTGGTCATTTTGCAACTCGGACTTTTTGAAATATAGTCGCAAAGCGATCTGATCGTATTGTCATCTAGGCACAAAGCGATGTAGGCAGATCGAGATGTAGAGAAGCGATCTGAAGGCCCTACCAAGACGCACTACGCTAACTAAAGTTTCTATTCGATTCGTTTTTAAACCAATCGCGTTGCTGGTAGACCACGTGACTTTTCGTATCACGTCATCTCCCAGTGACGCGATTGGTTTAAAAACGAATCGAATAGAAACGTTAGTTAGCGTAGTGCATCTTGGCAGGGCCCTCAGGTCTGATACTAAGCGAAGCTCATGCCACTTCCGCTGTATTTTCTATTCCGGGCCCACACCGGAGCATAGCACAGTGCTTGACGCAGAAGGGGCTTGTGAATTCACTTGCGCATTACCTGAGCGTTCCCTGAAATTGAGTTGGTTGTAAGGTCAGTTTCAGAAACAATCCAGCTAACCTATACTCGAAAATCTAATTAAAGACCTAAATCTGACAGTTCCCATCTTGACTATTTCGTTATTTTAACATTATTTGATAAAAATATGAATGAGAACTCTTGTAACCAGTAATATTAGGGTAAGTTTTATTGATAAAAATACCTACTCTTAAACCAAAATGCAGTAATCACAGCGAATGTACGCCGGTTGAGGTAAGGATTTTGGTCTTAAATTAGATTTTCGAGTATAACTCGATAGATCAACGTCTTACATCTGGCAGATACTTTGTAGGTCGATCCATGACAACAATTCATATTTGCTAAGGTAGTAAATTAAAATACCGTTTGTAGATTTTACACTGCTGATTACAGTAAAAATATTTTTGGATTTTTTATGCAATAGTTTGTTTTTATATTTAGGAAAAACAGTAAAAAAAGTTGGATTGTGAATGTTAGGAATATACTTATAGTGCCCTTAGTGCATTTATTACCATAGGAATTGAAAAAAATATACAACTGTCATGTCCATTTTCTATCTGTCTGGCGGATTACTTGATTCTAACGACACGCTTTCGATTCTTGTAATACTATTGTTTTGATATACGCTATTTAAAATGAAAGTTACTAACGGATTTGTAAAAGCGGATAGCCGCAATCTGCCCAAAGTCGACGAATTTATGTTGTTACAGTTGTTATGGTTGACAAGTGACATGACATGACAGTCAGTTCTGTTTCTGTTTAAAGTTACTTTTATTTTTATTTTATATCATGCTGAGATCACGACATCAGTATTCCTAACTTTGTATATACGGTATTTTTAATGACTATTTCTTTAATAAATTATTAACGACGAATTTAAGTTAATTAAAGAAAAACCGAGAAACACGGGTGGTCTAATTTTTAACCAGCTATTATAAACGCGAAAAAACAATACTGTTTTTTTTTTAATGTTGCCTATTACCACCTCCAATCTCGGTCTCATGGCTTAGTTTGTTACAGCGGGAATTCCCTTAACATAATCAATTCCAAAATGCATTAAACCATCTTGCATCGATATAGTTCACGTTATGTCGACTAACAAGGTAGAGTTCCCAAGTCCCAACTGTCCAGCTCCGATTTGGTTTATATTGACTGGGTGAACCGATTTTGATGATTCTTTTTTTATTTGAAAGCTGGTGCTTCCCGATTGGTCCCATTTTTATCAAAATGAAGATTTGATGGTGGGATCCATGAGGAATCGACGGAACTCTTCAAAATTTATAACTCGTGTATTTTGTCTTGGAAAGCACTATTTGGCGAAGTGGAACTGATGATGAAGACCACAGATGGCCACCGGAACTCCTAAACGGTATATATTTCGAGGGTGGCGACAAGATATTTCGATGAAGATAGTTGAGCGACTATGACGAAGCATATTTAGGTTTAAATATATGACTATGACTTTCCCACGGCGTTGCTTGTGGCGAGATTGAAATGTTATATTGTTTCTTATTAATTGAGAAGTGGGAGAGTAACAGCATAATTATGATCACTAAAAAGTATAAAATAAAAAAAAGTTTAAAAAACAAAAACCCGCCCGCCTTAAAGCAGTTATTTTTTGCTTTTTGAAGGCGGGTTTTTGTTTTTTTAAACTTTTTTTTGTTTCATTATATGTTTAAGAACAAGCATAAATAATAAGCACGTGTTTTGTTATTTCGGCTAAAACTCATATTTAAAAAAAATACCTAAGAAAGTGTATCTTCGATGAGAAGTATACAACTTTGAAGGGTTTTTTTTTAATATGTGTTTTAGCCGATATAACAAAACACCTCCCGCTACTCGCCGGTTTGCGGCGTTCATTCGTTCACTGGTTCGACCGAGCGAACGCCGTTTTTGAGCCTTAGGCTGCGGCTCCACTGAGGCGGAGATGAGCGGAGTGGAGCGGAGCTGTGCCAATATTAACCAATAGAGTCTAAACTAACGTACGCTAGGCGCGCTCGACGGGACCGCATGCGCCTTCTATTGGTTAATATTGGCACAGCTCCGCTCCGCTCTACTCGTCTCCGCCTCAATGGAGCCGCAGCCTAACGCCCTCCAGCAGTTCAAACATGACGTTAAAATGACAACGCGATAAAGAGCACCTACTTATACGGTCGAGTACAAGTTAATTTAATAGTACATTATTGCCTAGGCATGGAAGTAGGCAATTGCGGGGCGAGTATTGGATTAAACGGACGAGCTTGCGAGTCCGTTTAAAAATACGCAGCCCGCAATTGCTGTTCCTGCCGAGGCAAATATAGTGCTTTTCTCAAAAATCGCAAGAAAAAAATTGTGTTGGAGTCAAATCTTCATCGCTTGAACTCATTTTTTGAATTGCATACAAACAGAAACTTCATGTAAAAAAACCATCACTCCTTACCGCCTTTTTGTTTATGACAAGGAGAAACGCAATTCTTGTTTTAAAAAAAACATAAGCTATTCCAGGCACAAATAAAAAAGTTATGTTTCGAGTAAAATTTGGATGTATAAGACTTGTGCCCTCATTTTATTATGGCCCTTTTCACTTTTTAAAAAGGTAGATAGTAATGGAATTTGTATGCAACATTGCGGGCTTGTGTAGCGAGCACGCAATGTTTTTTTTTTTAATTTGGGAACTGTCAGTAAACTATGTACTTCGCGTCTCAATATGTAGATAGGAATGTCAACATTTCCGGACATTTTTGAGAAAAACATGTTAATTACTCGTAGTTTACTACGCAATAACATTTAACAATTTCCTAAAACATGAATTCTGCTTATCGCCTTCATACGAACAAAGGACTTGTTTAAGACGGACAAGACAGTCTTTATTAATAAGACAATATGATATGTGCCCGTGTAATCTAGTGACCTTATGTCGTTTAGCGTTTACGCTAATTACACAGCGATTAGACAGAGATCCGATATGCACTGTGACGTCATGTAACAGCTCGGCCATATAAACTCCACGTCAATTTCTGTTTCTCTAGAAAGAGATAGTAACAAATCTTTGTTGGCTTATATCTTGGTTATTTTTATAGCTATTCAAAAAATGATTTTTCTCAACTGTTTGTTACATGAATCAGCTTTTATTGAAGCTGTGAAAAAGTCATGAATATTCACTTTTGCTGTTGAGTAAATACGAGCTATCATAACGTTGACTAAATAGTATATTATACACCGAGGGGATAAAGCACTGTTTTATGTCACGGGCGCGATATTGAATCCTGAACAAACGAGGACCTCTCGAGCGTAGCCAGGGTGTTACGAGTTAATTCCTGAGCGAAGCGACGGAATTAAAACCGAGTCCTGAGTACAGGGTCGGATTCAAGCTCGCCCAAGGCGAAAACAGCTATATCCCAAAGAAGAATACTCTACTTTTCTCACATTGTGTTTTATTTTCTTTGTTTTGCGTATATGGCTTATATTGGCCAGTTCGGTTTTCAAATAAGTTATTTTTGCTGTAGGTTTCTACGGAACAATTTTTCATACGAATTCAAATCTCACTATTAACCAGCGGGTTATAATGAGATTCAGTACCATGTTATAACCCGCCGGGTCATAATATGGTACTGAATCTCATTATAACCTGCCAATGGCTATAATAACTTACTTTAGGTGAGGTTTGCATTATATATAATGGGGCAATTTCGAGCATGTGGTGTGAAAACATTTTAAAAGCTTCATCATCATCGTCATGTCAGCCGAAAGACGTCCACTGCTGGACATAGGCCTTCCCCAAGGCTCTCCACTCAGACCGGTCTTGTGCTTTTCGCATCCACCGCGTTCCCGCGATCTTTACAAGGTCGTCGCTCCATCTTGTTGGAGGCCTCCCTGCAGCTCGTCTCCCGGTCCGCGGACGCCACTCAAGAACCTTCTGGCCCCATCGGCCATCAGTCCTGCGAGCAATGTGCCCCGCCCACTGCCACTTAAGTATGGCTATTCTTCGGGCTATGTCAGTAACCTTAGTTCTACTGCGGATATCATCATTTTAAAAGCATAGGTAAAGGTAATATTAAGTCCCTGTGAGCACGTATGCCTCCAGTTGCCATTAAAAAAAAACGTATTCTCGACGGAAGAGAATGAGCTTAGGTACTAGGAAAGTAGAAACGAAAGGCTTTATTATTATTATGCTTGCTGCAATCTCTTCTGGCACACCTTGGCTGACTGCCTTTTGGTTGGGTCTTGTAGACGCGCGTAAGGATATTACCGTGTCATTATCGATATAGATATAACTTACTAAAATAATTATTTGACTGATTAATAATGTACAGTCTGCGAGCACTTCGGTGCTCCGGGTTTGTACTGCTCTTTCACTCGCTCTTAAATGCGTATGAGAGCAAGTGAGAGACAAGTACACACCCGAAGCACCTTCAAAGAGCTACGTACTGTATATTTTTGCCCGTAGACATTTTTCATTTGTGAAGTTTATTTATTAATTAAATTTTAATTGCACAAAAAATTGTAAAATCGACGTACTTAATGCCTAATGGCACGCGCTGTCATGTAGCGTACAGTGTATAATACCGACTACGAATTATTAAAGAGATTCCATGAGATATGCCCTAATCAAGAAATAAATTTATTAAAATCGGTTGAAAATTAGCAGAAGTGGAGCAACATACAAAAAAACAGACGAGTTGAGACCCTCCTACATTTTTGAAGTCATTTTTAAAATAAAATAAAAACCGTTTTCCACATCTCTAGTACTAATTAGCGTAGATTTAGAAGTACACTTAAGTTGCACTCGTGTTTGCGTCATCGCTTTGTATAAGTAGTTAAGTAACGAATGCATTTTTAAATGTAGCTCTTCAAAAGAAAAAGGCATTATGAGAGCATGAATACCTCATCTGTATGCCTTTTTGCTTTGAATTACAGTGTAGTTAACGACCTTTTTTATTTTTATCCAGGACGTAATTCTACATGAGACCGACACAAGACGCTAAAAATTTTAGCGGTCTTCGAAAACTGACTATTAGCTTACGTAAATCTTATACATTTTGACAGTTTTCGAAGATCCCTATCGTTATCATTTTCGCATTTTGTAGCCTCCAGGTCCGAATAATGCTTCCACAATGATACAGCTGTGCACGGCTTGTAACCTTACGTTGCAAACGGTGTACTACGCTTATGACCTTGAATATTCAGTGTCAAGGTCAAAGGTCAAGGTCACAAATATATCTGCTAATGTTTCAGGTTACTTAAGGTATAAACTGTTTTTTTCTGGGCTGTGAAAAGGACAGCGCTATAGCATTTATATATCTCCCGCTCACGCCTTATTAGTTGACCTTGACACTCTATACTCTTAAGGTCATAAAGCGTACGCGTACGGTCAACAACACAATAATGAACGTTGTATCTACGACATAAAGTTCATAACGTGTGTCGTTGATCGTGCTCAAAGTCATAAGTAATGTCTTGGATCTTGCCAATTTAAACTCGCTTTTAATACGTCATTGGAAATCGTCTATCGGTTAAAAAATGAACCACCAGTAACAGTTAACAAAATTCGTTTACCACCGAACCTTGACACAATGAGTAATATGTATATTTCGACTCCCTTCCGTTAATACCTAATGATGAGGTCGCATATCACGTACTACAAAGTATAAAACAAAATCGCTTCCCGCTGTCTGTCTGTCCCTATGTATGCTTAGATCTTTAAAACTATTCAACGGATCTTGATGCGGTTTTATGTAGGTATAATAACTTCTGGATTATGTACAGTCAACATCATAAATAAGTGATCATTTATGTACCTTGTCACTTTAACGTCGTGTTTGAAATGTTATACAAAATTGTGAAACGATTGAAAGCGACAAGGTACATAAATGATCACTTATTTATGCTGTTTAATGTACGGGTTTTTCAGAAAACTCATATAAACCGGAGCGAAGCTAGGGCGGGTCACTAGTTCTACTATAATGTACTATTCTGCCTAGGCAAATCTGCCCTCATACGGAAAAAGGCACATCTACTATATGAATTATATTGCACTTCCTACCTTATTATAACCTCTCAGAGTTTAATATGCTTCTATAAATTAATTGCACTTGTGCCTTTTCTCCGTAGAAGGGCAGAAATGGTTATCGAAAATCCACTGAATTGACGTAAGCTGTCAGGCGGTTTCGTTAAGCGCTTACGTAAATTGCATCTTGACAGTTTTCTAAAATCGTTAACGATTCTGCGATGGTACATGAATCCATTTCGATGACTGTACAAGATGCTCTACTTTATGTCTTCCTAGTACCTACCTACCACTAACGAATTAAGTTTAAGCGGTTTTTTTATCACTTTGGCGTATTGTTAACAAACAACTGTTAAAATATCTTCGTCTAATTTGGTCTAAGCCAAACAAACAATTAATTGAGTGGATATATTTTTAGTAAATGTAAACTGTTCCATTTGCGGCGTTATCTATGAAAAGGGACCTTATTGTCGATTGCGCTTACGCCGCACTGCGTCACGCGACGTTGTATTTATATCGGAGCATCTTTAATAATGGCGGAAGCGCCATCGACAATAAGGTCCCTTTTTATAGATAACGCCACATTTTCGTTGCTCAATATTAGCCGGATACAACTGACCCCTCATTACTCTGCCCTCCTAAGCAAATAAACAGTATGTCAGATTCAATTGCCAGAGTAGATTCAATCTTGTCCTCTTAGTAATGAGGTTGTGATTGCTACAGGAGTTTTATTTGAGATACTGCTATTTGGTTTAGCAGGGCAGTACTATTATTGTGTTTTCTACGTAAAAGGCGGTGTTTTCTCGCTAAGTTACTCACTCCAACGTTAATTGTTATTAAAGTTTGTCATTTATTAATAGTTTCCTTATTTGTATAATAAATAAACACACAAAATACTTTAGTTTATTAGAAAACACAATTATAGTAATGAGAGCGCGAGTAAATCGTTGGTGATACTGCAATACCACGTAACTAATACATTGAATACGATGCAAAATAAACCTTAGCAAGCAAGTCAGTAAGGTGTATTTTGCAACTTATTGAATTTGTTAGTTAGGCGGTATTGAAGTATCATCGACGAAATGGCGATTGCTCGCAGGACAGTCTGTAGGGACAAAAAAGGTTGCTTTACGAACAGGTGGAGAATAGTTTTTATCTATTGTTAAGGAATAGGATCGCGATAAAAATCCAATTTTGACTGTGGGGTGACGGCCATCTTTAATGGAAGGTGCCAATTTTATTTTTTATATTTCCAGAACAATTGCGTCTACAACTAAAGTGTCTATCATCTATGAGAAGTAAACAAGGCAAAGACAAAAAAAATTAGTTTGTGCAAACATATTTTTTTTTCCAAAAGCACACATTCATTGCCTATCGATGCAGGATAATAGTAGATTATACACCGAGGGGATAAAGCAATGTTTTATGTCAAGGGCGCGATATTGAATCCTAAGCAAATGAGGGACTCCAGATTTAACTCCCGAGCGTAGCGAGAGTGTCACGAGTAAAACGGAGTCCTGAGTGCAGCGAGGGATTCAAGCTCGCACAAGACGAAAACAGCTTTATCCCAAACGAGAATACTCTACTTTTCTCACCTTTTGCGAGACAATAAAAAGCAAGGCTACTTACTAGAAACAACATTTTATTAAAACTTAAAGTACCTTATTTAAAAAAACGTACATATTGTAATTTTTCATACGAATTCAAATGTCATTACTAACCAGCGGGTTATAAACCCGCCGGGTCATAATATGGTACTGAATCTCATTATAACCCGCTGGTTAGCCGATGGCTATAATGATTTACTTTAGGTGAGGTTTGCATGATATATAATTGGGCAATTTCGAGCATGTGGTGTGAAAAAAATATTGTAGGATAACGTTGTGTTGCATATAAAATCAAAATTAGATTGAAAAGTTACTAGGGAGACATAAAGTACTACTAACCCTGGTGGCACACGAGGTCCTACTCACAACAAAAACCGACAAGATACACCAGACTTATCACGTTGCTGTTACCCTTAGCGTCCCTCCAACTCCGACGAACGACGTCGGCGAATATGCGAGCTACTGCGCGCGCATCCACGACGAAGAGATCTACCACGATCTATGCGCGGTGAAGAGTGCGCGGGACAGCGTCGCCGCGGCCGCGCCGGCGCCATCTTTCAACGTATGGTTTGATATTGTCTGGTCGCCCTGAGAAACAGCCTTAAAACACTCATCTTGACTTTTACTGCTAAAGTGAACGCCAATCCATAGATTTAAACGTCTACAGACTGGCGTTGAAGTCGAGATCAGTTTTTGAATGCGGCGGAATTGTTCACTGAATTTAAAGTCACAGAATTTAGAAAAGTATGACATTTTTGATCTGTGTAGTACGGTCACGGAAGTTAATTTGCTACCCATTTCAAAGAAAATCTGCTTGAAGATGTCATTGTCATTAGAGATGCCAAGTCATTTGTAATTGATAGGAAGATCAACCTTATTGCTGTAGAATGTCAGATTGACTTTGGACCAAAGGTGGGTCACAAATTAAATTCCTTGACTGTACTAGAACGGTAGGCCCTCTAACAAAGCATTTAGGTAGGTTGAACTTGCTGTGCTTCCCTTTCTATAACATAAAATTTCCTATGTTTGTATTCACTCGCATGCAAACCAGCCCGTGCAGAAGTCATCCAAAAATGCAAGCCTATGTACAGTCAAGGAATTTAATTTGTGACCCACTTTAGAGTTTGACCAGCGAATCGTGACATAAGCTTTTTATTCTAATTCTTCACATGGCAATAATTTTACCTACGAAACAAGCTGTCACATTATCCAGTCGCTATGCATTTCGTGTTACCAGCTAGTGATATTTTAAATTTGCCCCCATTTTTTTATGTCACCACTCACTGGTCAGACTCTAGTTCCGAGGTCAGTCTGACATTCTACAGCAATATGATTGTTCCTATCAATTACAAATGACTTGGCATCTCTAATGACAATTACATCTTCAAGCAGATTTTCTTTTAAATGGGTATCAAATTAACTTCTGTGACCGTACTTGTACCTTCTCGCCTACCGTTGGTAGAATCATCCCCAATATTTGTCCTAACTGTCTCTAAACGATGGACCAAGTTCCACTGGCGACTAGATCCTACCCCGTTGTAAAATATCGTTTAAGTACATTCCATGTTACTTGTCTTATTTAATTAGTACCTTTATAAAGTCAAAATGCAACTGCTTTGGATACAACAGCCGTTTTGTCGTAGATAAAGCAAATAAAGACCACATTCTGTTTATAAATTTCCCGATTTTACAACATGGATGATTGTTTTGTTCAAGACAAAATTATTGAGCTTAAAAATCATTTGAACACACTCAGTGTACATTGTTTTGCGGTTGGAAAGTATCACCAACCAGTACGTTTCAAAATATCATAATGTTTTAGGGTCATTTTTGATCCCCAGGCAATTTTGATGTGAGTAATTGTCACATATAATAGTCCGTTACACTGCCTGTAACTTTTCAGATTGACCTCATTTATTTCATTCCACGTACCATATTGTATTTTGTAAAGTTCGGCATTTTTTAATTCGTTATCGGAAAGGCTTCCAACCTACATCCTATTTAATCATCTGCTATAAGGAAACAGAAATTTCAACTCGCATGATGAATTACTTTCTAAAATTAGAAAATTTATCGTAATACACAACATTTTTAAAAATCGTAGTTCGACCAGTTATATTTCAATATATCATCCCCAATCTAGTTAATGAAATCCTCCTGAACATACGAATTCAATAACTCGAAATGTCCATTTGCCGAGAGACTCCGCGTTCCGCGGTGGCGCGATGCATTGAATATTTGCTGTTCATTACTTAGGAGACACGTATGCAAAAGGCCATGGCTTCCGATCTGGATCTGCATAACCATGTCGACTTTATTAAACTTACACTTTCATTTTTAAACAAAAAACACGATTTGTAAGAAAAGCCTTGTAACTTTAGCGAATGTTTTTGGTTGAAACTTAGAAACCTTGTAGACTAATCATTTGTGTCTGGTTTATTAGTTTAACATATTATTTGTTCTACTGTGTATTTTGTAAACCCTGTTCAGACTTACTTGTCTTAAGTAGTAAACAACTTTCTAACCTCAAAATGCTACTTTTTTTAAAAATAAAATAAAGCAATCACGGACAACACATTGGCCAAGTTATGTCCAAAATGTTTTCTCAGTTTACTTTATTTCCATTAAAAGAGCTGCTGCAGCTGCCAAAAAAGTTTAATTTCGAGGTTAGAAAGTTGTTTACCATATAACACAAGTAAGTCTGAACAGGGTTTAGTAAACTCCAATCATTTGATTAGGCGTTTAATACTACAATCGAGGCAAGCGAACTAACTAATTAGTCTTCATATTTTTGTGGACGAATTTCATACCATCGTCCGATCATTTCCAAGTTATAGAAGCCTGGTAGCGTCATTAGATTATTAAATGGAGTATGCGGTTTTTGGAATTTGCGTGTCCCAGTTATTTGAGGGCATCGTCCCCTGGCTCAGTTTTGGCAATCCATTGACGGGTTGTTGTAACATTTTTGAGCTTAGAGCTATTACACCGACGCAATGTATCACGAAAAACATGTTCCATCGCGCAATGGAACTGGGTCTTTAGTGATTGAATACTCTAAAGTAGCACTGAGGCTTTCATACTGATGTGCTAAAGGAAACTTTCCAGAATTGCGGAACAGTTCATATAGGAAAATTACGGAAACTTCTTACAATTTTGTATGGAGATTGAAATATTCCGTTTCTTAAATTTAAATTTCCTATATTTCTAGTGAAAGTCTTCGGAAATTTCTTAGAACGTTTCCAACTTTTTGGAAACTTTCCGAAAATTGCACATCAGTAGGCATTCAGGCTTTGCATCTGAGGGTTGTATCGATAACAGATATTGATTTAGATTCCCGTTTTCAGAAAGTAAATGTTGGTTTTCGCGCGTTTTGTGACGGGGATAGTTAAGTCATCGTGTTTTAGTACATTATTGCCTAGACATGGAAGTAGGCAATTGCGGGACGGGTATTGGATTAAACGGACGAGCTTGCGAGTCCGTTTAAAAATACGAAGCCCGCAATTGCTGTTCCTGCCGAGGCAAATATAGTGCTTTTCTCAAAAATCGCAAGAAAAAGTTTGTGTTGGAGTCAAATCTTCATCGCTTGAACTCACTTTTTGAATTGCATACAAACAGAAACTTCATGTGAACAAAACCATCACTGTCACTCCTTACCGCCTTTTTGTTTATGACAAGGATAACGCAATTTTTGTTTTAAAAAAAAACATAAGCTATTCCAGACACAAATAAAAAAGTTATGTTTCGAGTAATATTTGGATGTATAAGACTTGTGCCCTCATTATATTATTAGCTTTTTCACTTTTTAAAAAGTTACAAGCTAGATAGTAATGGAATTTGTATGCAACATTGCGGGCTTGTGTAGCGAGCACGCAATGTTTTTTTTGTTTTTGAGAACTGTCAGTAAACTATGTACTTCGCGTCTTAATATGTAGATAGGAATGTCAACATATTGAGACGCGAAGTACATAGTTTACTGACAGTTCTCTAATTTAAAAAAAAAAAACATTGCGTGCTCGCTACACAAGCCCGCAATGTTGCATACAAATTCCATTACTATCTAGGTTGTAACTTTTTAAAAAGTGAAAAGGGCCATAATAAAATGAGGGCACAAGTCTTAAACATCAAAATTTTACTCGAAACATAACTTTTTTATTTGTGCCTGGAATAGCTTATGTTTTTTTTAAAACAAGAATTGCGTTTCTCCTTGTCATAAACAAAAAGGCGGTAAGGAGTGATGGTTTTTTCACATGAAGTTTCTGTTTGTATGCAATTCAAAAAATGAGTTCAAGCGATGAAGATTTGACTCCAACACAATTTTTTTCTTGCGATTTTTGAGAAAAACACTATATTTGCCTCGGCAGGAACAGCAATTGCGGGCTTCGTATTTTTAAACGGACTCGCAAGCTCGTCCGTTTAATCCAATACTCGCCCCGCATTTGCCTACTTCCATGCCTAGGCAATAATGTACTATTAATAACGAAGTCGCTTCCCGCCGTCTGTCCCTCTGTATATACGCTTTGATTTTTCAAATTACGCAACGGATTTTAATGCGGTTGTCTACAATAAATAGTGATTCTAAAGGAAGGTTTTTGTGTAATCAATTCTGGATTATGGACGTGTGTCACGTAAACCGGAGTGAAGAGAGGGCGGGTTGCTTGCCTTACATATTAAATTCACCTACACGTACACACATCAGAAATGTCTAAAAATTAAATTCCTACATTTTTTGATACTTTGCATTGTCTCAAAATAATGTACGTACCTACGGATTTTTTTGATCCATGATCTGTTTTAATGTGTACTTTATTATTAAAAAAACATGTGGTGAACAATACTTGTTTCTCAGGGCGTTTGCATCAGACTTTTTTTATTTTGCTTTGGCGACTTACGTAACGGCTTGTCGCTTTACACCTGTAACGGCGACACATCGTGATTTGATTTGTATTATATATTATTTTTGCTTGGGGTTTTGAAATGAAGTTGCGCTTGCATTGTTGTGCGGGGATACAAGAGTTGTATAACAACAATTAACTAACCCCGTGACGTTCAGGGCATTTTTAATAGTTGTTTATGGCTGGTGCATAATAAGATCACACGAGTGTTTTAATGCCTAATTATGTATAGCCGCATACATAACTTTATCTACATGCATATCATAAGTTTTCTATAATATGTTCAGATATGGCCTGTATTTTAATTAAGTTAGTGTTACCGTTAACTTAACTTGTTTGTAATACCAAAGCTTAAAACAAACAAACAAATAAAAATAAAAAACTTTATTTATAATGTACAGATATGGCTTGCATTTTCAAGTTAGTGGTACAGTATTACCGATACTTTAATGATTAGGTACCGACACTTTAATGTAAACATTAAGATGCAACCACAGATACAGGTTTCTTATCGCTTCTGAACATATTGTAGGGAAGTTATGATATGGATGTAGATAAACGTCTTTTTTACGCTGAGAAATTGTTTCATTATTGCATAACTAGCATTATTAACTTGATGTAGCTTTGAATGCAACGCTAGTTCTCTATATTTACTTGATGTAATTTTTCATTGACATTCCTAAATGAGATTGAGTAAGATATTGCTGGATCCATGGCGGCCATTTTGTGCGTAACAAAAAGCACTCATACAAACTCACACTAACCGTTATTCAACAAAAAGAAATCTAGTATCTTAACCCAATTTCATCGCTCATCAGTAAACGGTATATCTCAATTCCAGATTATCGTCATTTATAATGTGCATAGGAAATCGCTTCTCGATACAAATTGCTAGATGCTTCACGGATGGATTGTGGATTCGCCTGGTGTTAATTCAGTGCCGAGCTCCGTTATCCCCAAACAACATTGACACCGTATCGTGTCGCAAATCACTTGTAAAATTAGTAACACAAGTAAAAGTTCCGACAAGCGACGAGCCGTTACGTCTCTGACGATGTTAGGCCGGAACACGGTTGGCGTTTACGCTGTTTTGATTGTTAATCCTATGTAATTAATACGATACAGTGATTAAAACAGTTTAAACGCTATTCGCTGTTACGTCGTTTTTGTTATCGACTGCCATTCCTAATAGCATTGGTAAAATGTAGGAGCTATCGGATGTATATTTGAGACGGACGTATTGTGTCGTTCTGGGATCTATTCGTGTGATGGTACAGTCGCGAGATTTAATTTGGTACCCACCTTAGGTCCTAAGTCAATCTGACATTCTACAACAATAAGGTTGAGTTTCGTAAAAGTTACACATGATTTGACATCTCTAATGACATTGACGACTTCAAGCAGATTTTTCTTGAAATGGGTCCCAAAGTAACGCTCGTGACCGTACCAGTGTTGGACATTTAAAACTGACATGACACCGATGGACACGTATTTCTTAATTCAAAGATCATCTTTTTTATTATTAGAGGTACCTACATAGTATAATACAAAACCGGCCAAGCGCGAGTTGAACTTGCGTGGAGAGGGCTCCATACATACAATTTTTTTTTTCTGATAGAATTCTGAATTCTTTTCTGTGTGTTTGCGTCATCAATTTATTTAAATTGTGCATGTTCAGAAAAACATCTAAAATGGCAATAAAATGTAAGGAAATCCAAATGCTGACCCAAACTCTCTCGCTGTGGTGTTAACTGATCGTGCGATCAGTCAGCAACTTTTGACGTCCTGTATTGGACCTCGGAGTATCCACCACTAAACCTCACTCAAAACAACCCCTGGCTAGGAACCAAGGCTTCAAAATAGCCTCGTTTGTGTGAAAAACGTACTCTGACGCGTTATTTTTGCCCCTGATTGTATTTTCTCTCATATACAGGGTGAAAAGTTGAGATGGGGCATTAAGGGCAGCTACCAGATCCCTTGCTGCCACGCGAAAATGATCTTAGGAGACCTTTCCCAACTTTTTGAGCGTTGACAATCTACATTCACAGATTTTTGATAAAATGTACAGTCAGCGAGAAAAACGTCAGAATTGAGTAATTTTTTTTTTAATGTCAATCGGTCCCATTCCCATAAAGGATTCAAATACTCTTTGAGACCAACTGAGGTTAGAGTACCAGAACACTCACAAATCAAAGAAAACTTTTTCTATACATTTTAGTAGGGTAGGCAAAAAAGGCAAAAAGGCAAAAAAGGCAAAAAAGCTAAAGGCAAAGTGGAATTTTCTTAAGCTGATGATGATCTTTAATCATTCCATTAGGACATTAAAAATGAGAAAAATCGGTATTCTTACAAATAAAAAAACCACTAAATACGATACAAACTTTTTGCTACATAGAGAAAGCTGGCCGTTATGGGTGAAAAAGCTTAATAATTAAAAAATAATGTACGAAAAAAAATTAAATTTTGAATTCAGAACAGAGACGATATCTAAGATATAAGTATTTAAAACCACATGCGAAGGACCTTTCTTCTCTGTTATTAGTGTTATCACCCTATTAAATGTATGGAAAACGTTTTCTTTGATTTGTGGGTGTTCTAGTACTCTAACCTCAGTTGGTCTCAAAGAGTGTTTTAATTTATGGGAAAGGGATGGAATGGCATTAAAAAAAAACTTAAATTCTGACGATTTTCTCGCTGACAATACATTTTATCAAAAATCTGTGAATGTCGATTGTCATCACTCAAAAAGTTGGGAAAGGTCTCCTAAGATCATTATCGCGTGGCAGCAAGGGATCTGGTAGCTGCCCTTAATGCCCCATCTCAACTTTCCACCCTGTATACTCTATGGCGCCACATTACAGTTTTTGCAAAACAAAGCTGGTCTAGCGTTTTAAAATTTCGAATTTACCCGTCGCGTGAAAGTAGGTGTGGTGTTCCAGGGTGTTTATGGCGGTATCTACCTTTTGTTAATATAAATAAGGTGTATTATCGTTATTTTGAAGTAGATTGCATGTTGAATAAATACTGCCCTCCTCAGAAAAAAGGGCGTGTGTCTCGTAGAACCAAGCGTGTATTAGTGACCTTATTTAATTATACTTAAGGTTTAATTTACGTTGACTAAAAAATTACGCATGCGTCCTTTTTATTTAGGAGGGCAGAATATTAGTTAGAAGAAAAATGCATCGTACTAGTTTGTTGCATTGATTTTAAATTGAAGGGTCATTGTAGTTGGTCTGTCCGTTCACCGTAGACAAAATGTGGCATTATCTATGTAAAGGGACCTTATTGTCGCTGGCGCTTACGCCGCACTGCGTCACGCGACGTTGTATTTATATCGGAGCACCGTTAATAATGGCGGAAGCGCCATCGACAATAAGGTCCCTTTCAATATATAACGTCTCAAATGCTTAACGCTTACGTAAAACTTACGAAACTGTCGTACCATCGAGTGCTTTAAATGTTGATCCACCATAGAACCTTGTCATAATGACAGCGTCAAGTGACGACATAGAAATCACATAGGAAGTAATCTTTAGTTTTATGCGACCAGGTTCTATAGTGGTTCATCAATTAAAGTCCGTGGCCGTACCTTTGTGTGGAATTGACGTATTCAACGCGCCCATTCGGCAGCTTAAATCAACCCTATACAAGCAATTATCCCACCGCCGACGCTAATTAAAAAATGAGTAGGCGATCAACTACAATATATTCGTCTTTTTACGGTTCCGTACCCAAAGGGTAAAAACGGGACCCTATTACTAAGACTCCACTGTCTGTCCGTCTGTCTGTCACCAGGCTGTGTCTCATGGACCGTGATAGCTAGAAATCTTTTCACAGAAGATGTATTTCTGTTGCCGCTATAACAACAAATGCTAAAAACAGAATGAAACAAATATTTAAGGGGGCTCCCATACAACAAACAATTTTTTTTTGCTTGATTTTGCTTGATATTAATAAAGGCAACAGCTAGACGCTAGTAATATTCACAGAATATTTAGTTGTGAGTTCACTTTAAAAAAAATATCTAAAAAAAATAATATTTAAGGGGGCTCCCATACAACAAACGTGATTTTTGATAGATGGTACGGAATCCTTCTTGCGCGAGTCCGACTCGCACTTGGCCGGTTTTTTTATTGACACGTGATCTACCTATATATTTTGTTGAAGAGAGAGTTCTCTCTGGCAGCGTGAACAGCCAGTGACCACCTAATAACATGCATCTCTTTAAGAGGATTGTGAAGCGCCGCTAAGGCTGCGGCTCCACTGAGGCGGAGACGAGCGGAGCGGAGCGGAGCTGTACCAATATTAACCAATAGAAGGCGCATGCGGTCAAGTCACAGTTAATATTGGCACAGCTCCGCTCCACTCCGCTCATCTCCGCCTCAGTGGAGCCGCAGCCTAAAATCGCGTAGCTGTCAAAAAAAATCTATACAAATTTAGCTCCGGGCGTTAACGTTTCTCACCCCCTAAATCAAGTCAGATTTCCACGATTTTTGAATATGTTGTAGTTATTATAAAGACCTAGGTCTGTACGTTTCTGTTTATTGTTCTTTAAATTTGTTTCGTTCTAAGAAATATTTTCTTGGAAAAAAAAACGTACATAGTTTTTAATGATATCTACAACATATTCAAACATCGTAAAAATCGGACGAGGTTTAAGGGGAGAGAAACGTTTTCGCATTTTGTATGGAGATTTTTAGCTTCACAATCCTCTTAACACGGGATCTATGCTTTTTCGTTGCTTGTGATAGAAAATAGTCAATAGCTAATCGCTTCCTCGTCATTGGGACAAGCGCCACAATTTCGATAACGTAGCTCTCGCAAATTTATCAAAACTCTTCATTGTCTTTAATATGTTTTGTAATAATCGTGTCCACAGCCAGTTTCTCCGCTGCAAAATGTGGAGAAAAGGGATTATGTAATTCGGGAGCTGGTGGATACGGAGTGTAACTACGTCGAGGTGCTGACGAAGATCGTCGACAATTTTATGAAGCCCCTCACACCAGTTATGAAAGAGAGCGACATGAAGACCATCTTCTACGGGATATTGGTAAGTGCCTTTGAGCGTACGTATTTGGGTGTTTCACATTTGTGTGCAAAATCATGTCTTATTTTTCACTTACGATCGAAATCTTTCAAAAAAGATATTTAAGTACGTCCGTATATTTAAGGTCGGTGCCCTATGTTTTATAGTCACTCATTTCATAGCTCGGATCACTTCGCAAAATTTTCATTTCATAGAAAACTATTCTCTCCTGAACCCGTGTTGATTTCAGGTTATCTTAAATATGATTCACATAGGATAGGTTCGGTTAAACTTGTAACCATCACAAGATACACTGAGATCAACTCAGGTTCAGCAGAAAATAGTTTTCTATGAAATGAACTAAGAACTAAGAGACTAAATAGTAGAACTAAGGTTACCGACATAGCCCGAAGAATAGCCAAACTTAAGTGGCAGTGGGCGGGGCACATTGCTCGCACTGATGGCCGATGGGGTCAGAAGGTTCTTGAGTGGCGTCCGCGGACCGGGAGACGAGCTGTAGGTAGGCCTCCAACAAGATGGAGTGACGACCATGTAAAGATCGCGGGAACGCGGTGGATGCGAAAAGCACAAGACCGGTCTGAGTGGAGAGCCTTGGGGGAGGCCTATGTCCAGAAGTGGACGTCTTTCGGCTGACATGATGATGATGATGATGATGATGATGATGATGATGATGATGATGATGATGATGATGATGATGATGATGATGATGATGATGAAATGAAATGAAAATTTGCGAAGTGATACGTTCTACGAAATGAGTGTCTATAAAACCAGGGTAAACCACCTCCTGTCTATGTTAGATTAAAGAAAACGTAAATCTTTTTTAACCGACTTCAAAAAAGGAGGAGGTTATACGTTCCACTGTATGTATCTTTTTTTTTTCTATGTATGTTCACCGGTTACTCCGTCAATTGTGGACCGATTCTAAAAAATATTTTTTGGTTTGATAGAGTATACTTCCGAGGTGGTCCCATTGTCACCAAATCTGTATCTGATGAGGGGATCAGTGAGGAATTGAGGGAACTCCTCAAATATTGTAGGCAAACATATAGCGATTTTAGTATTTTTAGTAACAAGTCCAGCATTTGCATTCAGAAAGTATCATTTGGTGTAGTGGAACTGATGATGAAGACCACAGATGGCCACCGGAACTCCTCAATGGTGCCAATTTCAAGGGTGGCGATAAGATATCTCGATTAAGATAGTTGAGCGACTACCTACAACGAATAATATTTACTTGTTTAAATATGACTATGACTTTCCCGCGGCGTTGCTTGCGGCGCGCTTGATATAAGTTAAAGTTTCATTTCAACTAAGAAGTGGGACTATGTAACAGCGTATTATGATCACTAAAAAGTATGAAATAAAATAAATGTTTATTAAACAAAAAACCGCCTTCAAAAGCGCAAAAAATAACTTCAAAAGCCGACATCAGTTGGACTAACCTATTAGGTGCCTACAATTTTAAAGAAGTTATTTTTTGCGTTTTTGAAGGCGGTTTTTTTTAATTCATTTTATGTGCTTCCATTTAAGGTCATCATCATCATCAGCCTATATTAGTCCACTGCTGGACATAAAAAAATTCAAAAAGTTCAACTATTAAAACTTCTACAATTTGAATTTAATGTTATAACCACTCTTAAAAGTTTTAATTCTCATAATTAGTATTCCAAGCATTGTTAAAGAAATATACATAAAAATATATATCTATGTGTAAATATACGACTAAGTGAACCTGAGATACATACATACATTAAATCACGCCTGTTTCCCAGAGGGGTAGGCAGAGACCACTTCTTTCCACCTGCTACGATCCTGACAAATCTCTTTCGCTTCTTCCACATTCATACATCGAGTCATGCACGCACGTCGGTTTCGGGTACTTAAGCTCCGGCCCTTTTCCAGTATTTCTCCGTTTTGATTCGACAAAGTACGCCTAGGGCGGCCCCTTCCGACCCTCCCACTCACTTTTGCTCTGTATATCTCTTTCGTCAATCTTCTTTCATCCATCCTTCAAATGACCGAACCATCGAAGCATGCCCTTTTCAATCTTAGTCACTACATCTTCTTTTAGTCCACATTTCTCTCTGACCTTTTCATTCCTTACTCTATCAATCAGTTTCACACCACACATAGTACGCAAAGAGCGCAGATCCTGAGATACGGCGACTAAATTGTTTATAGCTTGTTTATAACTAAATACTAATAATTATCTGAGAACGCACCAAATAACTTTAAATATTTCAGATACTACTGATAACCAGCTAACTAGCTGGATGCTATTACGAAACTGGCAGTAGTGTTATATACTTTCTTTTTTACTCTACTAGCCCAAAGCATCTGGGAAATCTTGGACGCAACGGGCCTTTGCGGTGAGCTCTAAACAAGCTGCCATAATAGATCATTGGTTAAAGCGGCGCACAAAACCCATTTCCAACCTTCTCCTCCCCCAGTAATTATACTGTTCTACGACCTACAATTTTTTTAACGAAGCTTAAGAAAACTAACGTTAACGTTATAAAAGCCGTCAATCTTCGCGCTCGCTAATTCTGAAAAAAAACCGCCTTCAAAAAGCAAAAAATAACTTCTTTAAAATGGTAGGTTAATAGGTCAGTCCAACTGAAGTCTGCTTTTGGTTAAAATATTGTTGGACGCCGACTTCAGTTGGACTGACCTATTAACCTACCATTTTAAAGAAGTTATTTTTTGCTTTTTGAAGGCGGTTTTTTGTTTTTTTAAACATTTATTTTATTTTATACTTTTTAGTGATCCTATTTATGCTGTTACGTAGCTCCACTTCTAAATATAAATAAGAAACTATAGAACATTTCAAGCTCGCCGCAGACAACGCCGCGGGAATGTCATAGTCATATTTAAACCTAAATGTGCTTCGTCATAGTCGCTCAACTTCCTTTATCGAAATATCTTATCGCCACCCTTGAAATAGGTACCGTTAAGGAGTTCCGGTGGCCATCTGTGGTCTGCATCATCAGTTCCACTTCACCATATAGTACTTTTCAAAAGCAAATGCATGAGTTACAGTGAAAAATACCAAAATCGCTATAGGTGTGCCTATAATATTTGAGGAGTTCTCTTGATTTCTCCATGATCCCATCATCAGATCCTGACGTGGTGACAATGGGACCAACTAGAAAGTATACCTATTCGAACAACGAAAAAATTTTTCAAATCGGTCCAGTGGTCTTCGAGTAATCGGGGAACATACATAAAAATAAAAAAAAAAACCCGACGAATTGAGAACCTCCTCCTTTTTTTGAAGTCGGTTAAAAATAGGAGCGAAATGTAATATTTCGCTTCATTTCAACGCGTAATGCAGCAGGAGTGTGGCATGCTCAAGCTAGTGGAATAACATACATCATTCCAATTATTCTTCATTATACTGAAATCCTTAGTTCAAATTTCGATGTACGATTTAATATTTGGTATTTTGAAATTGTTGAATAAATGGAGTTTGGGTAAAAGTGTTGTCATTTGTAAGACTCAAATATATAGGTGAGCGGCCATTTACCCAAAACATAATACATACATACATACATAATCTCACGCCTTCGTTCCCAGAGTGGGGTAGGCAGAGCTACAGAATTACAAACGTCTCTAAAAACTTGTTGATAATTCTATAACCACAATTTGCACAATTAGGCTAAGATGTTTACCAGCGTATTAGTGACAGGTTGCAAGCCCATCGCCTAACAGTACTACAAGCCTTTATTCCCTTAGTCGTCTCTTACGACATCCACGGGAAGACATGGAGTGGCACTATTCTAACTCGGCAACCACACGAGGCTAAAAATACCAAAAAATAATACTAAACCAATAAACTAAAGCAATATCAAATATAACTCCTATAGCAACCACAACCTAACACAAAAGGATTGAATCTAATTTGAGATAATGTTTATTCGCTAACGAGGGCAGAATATCTGTTTCAAAGACTACTAATGTGTTTACGTCGTCTGTTTCAATTGACACCGATATCACTAATACTTATATTGCGAACGCCACCCTCTGCTACGCTGTTCGTCTTCATTGAATAAACGAATTGATTCAAGAAGCGTGTATCGGGCTACAAGATTTCCGTTTCCTGTCGTTCAAGGCAAATAAGAATGCAAACGCTACCTAGTTACGTTTTTCTTTGATAGATAAAAGACAGGTGACCACGTGGGTTATCGCAACGCACGAGAATATCATCCCATACATTTTGAGTAATAGAAAAACGTTTGTAGCGTTTTCATGTTCGCTAGAGCCTCTTACACATTGTACATTCACGAGATTAAATTTGGTACCCACCACTCCACTGAGGCGGAGACGAGCGGAGCGGAGCTGTGCCAATATTAACCAATAGAATCTAAACTAACATGCGCAAGGCGAGCCCCACGTGACCGCATGCGCCTTCTATTGGTTAATATTGGCACAGCTCCGCTCGTCTCCGCCTCAGTGGAGCGGCAGCCTTAGGTCCAAAGTCAATCTGACATTCTACAACAATAAGGTTGAGTTTAATAAAAGTTAAATATTACTTGACACCTCTAATGACATTGACGACTTCAAGCATATTTTTCTCGAAATGTGTCCCAAACGTGTTAACGCTCATGACCGTACAATATGTGTGTGAATATTGATAATCAACGCGCTGGCCTAGTTGGTAGTGTCCTACGAAGCTAGTGGTCCTGGATTCAAATCCCGGTAAGAGCAGATATTTGTGTGATGAGCGCGAATATTTGTTTCTGAGTCATGGATGTTTTCTATGTATTTATTTAAGCACCTATATATTTCTCTATGTATTGTTATTTTTACTAATAAATGGTGAACATATTACGCTGCTGTTGTGAATTTGTGATCCGTATTTTTATTACGATTAGGCTGTGCTTAACTCTGATAATCCATCTTCAGTTGGTTCGTCTGCTCGTTTGCCTTTTACGGCTAAAAAACCTTGAAAGATCCATATTCGCCCCCGTATACCCCTATATTGCAATTTTTGAAGTCGCAACATATTTTATACAGAAACCGACGTCAACCTGCCTATGGCTGATAGAGCAGCTAAAAAGCTATCGATTTAACCCCTATGTATTAGACACAAAACTTATGTGATTACTTAAAAAATATTTTAAAAAAATCAGGGAAATAGGTTTAAAAACTTCGCTCATTCGTAATGATTCTAATTATGTAAGAAACCACTGAAAAACTTATGAAATAAAACAAGAAATTAATGATTTTTCGTGACATGGACAAAAGGGAAAAACATAAAAAATCAGATTAAAATGATCAATATCTCCGAAACTAGTAACAATCGCTGAACATACATAGGGGTTAAATCGATAGCTTTTTAGCTGCTCTATCAGCCCTAGGCGGGTTGACGTCGGTTTCTTGGACACCCTGTATACATTGCTCGTTAAATAGTAAAGGATTCTGAATCTTCATGCTAGTGCAATGTGTCAGGATTTGGGTTATAAACAGATTTAGGTTACCGTCTTTCCTGTGACATACCTACACGAAGTTAACATTTTTAAGGGCTAATTTGCTGACTGAACCCACATCCTCATCAGCGCCGTCAGGCCTACTTTAGTCCTAGCAAATAAAATCATAAGTTATATGCACACGAGCCTTTAACTATTGACCACAGGAGAGACAACTTTTGTTTTTGCGAGTGTGTATGACCCGTTTACATTTTATGTGTATACTTTAGTACCTTGTCACTTTAATCGCTGTGACAATTCATATATGGCAGTTTAAACATGACATTAAATAGACAAGGTACTAAAGTGTACACATATTTATGAACTCGATTGTACACTTCAATTCTCGAAAAACGTTGCCTTGCTTCTTCAGCAGTTATAACGTAAATATTCAATGTACAAATAATTGCCTTCGCCAATAGAAGTCAATAAGTAGCTTATACCCATTTATCCCCTTAGTATCGTTAAAAAATAAATGTTTAAAAAAACAAAAACCCGCCTTCAAAAAGCATAAAATAACTTCTTTAAAATGGTAGGTAAATAGGTCAGTCCAACTGAAGTCTGCTTTTGGTTAAAATATTGTTGGACGCCGACTTCAGTTGGACTGACCTATTTACCTACCATTTTAAAGAAGTTATTTTATGCTTTTTGAAGGCGGGTTTTGGTTTTTTTAAACATTTATTTTATTTTATACTTTTTAGTGATCCTATTTATGCTGTTACGTAGCTCCACTTCTAAATATTAATGAGAAACTATAGAACATTTCAAGCTCGCCGCAGACAACGCCGCGGGAATGTCATAGTCATATTTAAACCTAAATGTGCTTCGTCATAGTCGCTCAACTACCTTTATCGAAATATCTTATCGCCAGCCTTGAAATAGGTACCGTTAAGGAGTTCCGGTGGCCATCTGTGGTCTTCATCATCAGTTCCACTTCACCATATAGTACTTTTCAAAAGCAAATGCATGAGTTACAGTGAAAAATACCAAAATCGCTATAGGTGTGCCTATAATATTTGAGGAGTTCTCTTGATTTCTCCATGATCCCATCATCAGATCCTGACGTGGTGACAATGGGACCAACTAGAAAGTATACCCATTCGAACAACGAAAAAATTTTTCAAATCGGTCCAGTGGTCTTCGAGTAATCGGGGAACATACATAAAAAAAAAACCCGACGAATTGAGAACCTCCTCCTTTTTTTTAAGTCGGTTAAAAAGCGAAGCCCAGTAAATATGATGCCAATTTTCATCTAATTATTCCTAACAAGAAATTTTCTGAGTACATTTTGATTTCAAACAACCTCTTAATCGTCATTACCTCATTCCTATTAAATCCTATACACGGAAAATTGAAAATACACAGCGTGGGTTCCTGATGAACTTAATTCAAAGTGCTTCTATCGAGCACTAATAAAATGAACTTACATTTTTCCAATATTGCATCATGCAATTTTCCACCGCTCAGAAAAGTAACGTGGGTATGACTTGTAAGTTGTAACTGGCACAACTAATGACCGCAAACAGTTTTTCTCAAAAATGACCGGAAATGTTGACATTCCTATCTACATATTGAGACGCGAAGTACATAGTTTACTGACAGTTCTCAAATTTAAAAAAAAAAAAAACATTGCGTGCTCGCTACACAAGCCCGCAATGTTGCATACAAATTCCATTACTATCTAGCTTGTAACTTTTTAAAAAGTGAAAATGGCCATAATAAAATGAGGGCACAAGTCTTAGAAAATCCGTAGACTACAGTAGGATTAACACCACACTAGTTAAAGTACTTAATTGGTTTACTAGCAACAATTTGCTACTAAATGCTAAGAAAACGAAATGTGTTAGGTTCGCTTTGCCTAATGTTAAACCGGTACATTCTAGTATTTTTCTAAATGACGAGTGTTTGCAAATGGTAGATAAGGCAATTTTCTTAGGCATAACATTAGATAAATATTTGCAATGGAGTCCCCATATAGCTGTACTGGCAGGTAAACTAAGTTCGGCAGCTTACGCCGTTAGGAAAATTAGACAACTAACCAATGTTGAGACAGCTCGCTTAGTCTATTATAGTTATTTCCATAGTGTCATGTCGTACGGTATTCTGGTTTGGGGTAAGGCAGCTGACATACAAACTATATTTGTGTTACAAAAAAGGGCCATTCGTTCTATTTACAACTTAAACTCCCGTGACTCTTTAAGAGAACTTTTTAAAGAAATTAATATCTTGACTGTAGCGTCTCAATTTATTTATGAGAATATTATTTACGTTATTAGAAATTTAGATTCTTTCACCAAAAATTCTGATATACATAATTTAAATACCAGAAATAAAAATAAAATCGCTATCCGAAAATTCCGCGTCCGTAAAGTATATAAATCATTTGTTGGTCAATGCATTCATTTCTATAATAAATTACCTGACGAAGTTTTAAAGTTATCCTTTCCAGCACTTAAAAGTTACTTGAAAAGGTCGTTAATGTCTAAAGCGTATTATAGGATCGAGGACTATCTAACAGACAAAAATGCATGGCCTAAATCCGAAACTTAGTCAATAATAATTTATTCAAATGCAAAATCTTTATCTTGTCTAGGGGACACCGTTGATGTAGGAAAACATATAGGAACTTTTATGTGGTCGTCTCGCACCATCTTATATACACATAAGTATGTGTTTTTTTTTTCTCTATCTCTCCCGTAAGATTCTTAATTGGCATGTTTTCCTGCTGAACTACGCATGTTATTTGATACTATATTTAATTTAATATTTATAGCTTTATATAATGCTAGACTAAGTAGTACCATTGTAATAAGAAATATGTTTAAAAAATGACTGACTGCTGAGTTTCTTGCGGCGTTTCTTCTCGGCAGTGGTCTTCTCTTGGGAAGCGCTGGTAGATTCTTGACGTGTAAAAGTGCCCGTGCGGCCTACGTACTGAATAAATTTCTTTTTCTTTTATCTTTTTTATCTTTATCTTTTATACATCCAAATTTTACTCGAAACATAACTTTTTTATTTGTGCCTGGAATAGCTTATGTTTTTTTAAAAACAAAAATTGCGTCTCTCCTTGTCATAAACAAACAGGCGGTAAGGAGTGATGGTTTTTTCACATGAAGTTTCTGTTTGTATGCAATTCAAAAAATGAGTTCAAGCGATGAAGATTTGACTCCAACACATTTTTTTTCTTGCGATTTTTGAGAAAAGCACTATATTTGCCTCGGCAGGAACAGCAATTGCGGGCTTCGTATTTTTAAACGGACTCGCAAGCTCGTCCGTTTAATCCAATACTCGGCCCGCAATTGCCTACTTTCATGCCTAGGCAATAATGTACTATTATCTGCCGGTGCTCATTAAAACTTTTGATGAGTGACACCTGAAACGGTAGAGTTTGGTGTTTCCACAATTTGCGCAATATTATATTGACTTTGTACTGTACCTAAAATGATTTGATTTGAGTAACTAAGAAAATGAATATCAGGGTACATCTTACACAAATTGACGTAGTTCTGAACTAACCTCTAGGATTATACAGTAGCGGCATCGAGTGATGGCACTTTTGATAGCTGACAAATAGTGTTGTGAATACTCCATTTTATTATCGTACAAATTTCAGTCAAGTGCGAGAAGTGTATTTTTAAAAAGTTTATTAATGAAATAACGCTTAAAAATAAAAGGGCATAAATTGTAGATCAAGCTCTCGAAATAAACTGTGTGGCTAGAAGAAGACGACGTTGTCAGAAAGGGCATTGGGTAAATTTGTTTGAAGAATATTGTAATATTTTTTTTCAGCGGCCACTGATGATTTTTACATAGTTATTTAGAGGACCTCGAAATACACATAGATATATATATATATATATATATATATAATTTATGGCGTTTAATAATATCGGAGCCGAGAAATTAAAGATTTAAGTATTCAGTTTTGATACTAAAAGTGTACTAAAGGTATGAATATTTAAATATTTCGGCTCCGATGCACTTAAGAGTATTACATTACATAACAAAATATGTTTATTTTGAATAATTCTATGATAATTTACCACTTTTACGAATGGCCGCCCACCTTGAAAATGTATGACTTTTACAAATGACAACACTTTTACCCTCCCTTTGATATCTAATGTCAAAATGTACAAAGTTTGAAATTATTTTAAATGAGTGAATAAATAATCATTAAACCACGTTAACTCAGAACTAGGATAGGACGCGAGTTTGCCAGCGGCGGTGACGTGAAAGTGCAGTGAATTAATTGTCATACGTTGTTGTACCAGTCAACGGACCTTTGTTATCATCACGCGAATTGTTTTTTTGAGATGTTTTTTGTTAGTTATGATTAAAACGATGAACGCTAGATTGCGCGCAAATAAAAACAACCTCAAGATGTAGCTGGTTACGAAATGCGTTTCGATAAATTACAGCGCCAGCAGTACATCACTATTCCGGTACCTGCAACAATGAAGTTTGACATCTGTTCTTTTGTACTTGCTGTCAATATTTAGGGAACTTCATGAGCGAGCAAACTTCAAAAGTGCCATCACTCGATGCCGCTATTGTAGTATGGGTTTTCAAAGGCTTAAGTCTGTTACAAGATCTAGTCTTATAATAATAACACATAGAAACCTAGTCAATAGTCATCGCAACAATGTGATGCCGCTCAAACCGGACCAAATTTGGTCTGCTCACTGCGACATTATGTGCACTTGTGTTTGATGTACGAGAAGGTTACGCCTACATGCTTTAAGTTTAACGCATCGTCCGTATGAATGTATTATTATATGTGTTATTAGGGTGTAGAGCTGGAGAGCCCCGTAAGAGCTAATATTTGAGTTATGAACTCGAACAGGTACTTGTTGAGTCTTGGGACTTCCTAGATTATTTTTCAAAGTCGGTGCATCATTGTCTATTACCCATAGTTCAGTTACGGTCACGTCTGAAGGGTTCAATACATTAATTAGTATCCTACCGCTACCAGATAAGCTGCTATCAATTAAGACGTCTATTATATCGATATTCTATATACATTAAATTTGAGATCGTGTAGCTTTGCTGGCGTACTGGATCAAGTTAATTGGAGATTAGTTTTCTGGCGGCGCTTCTCAGAAGTCGTCTCTTGGGAAGCTGATAGATTTACTGATTAAATATGTTTAATCTTTTATAAAATTAAATTTATTTGCCTGTTGACTGATAGGTCTTATGGTTCGATGTTTGAGTATTCGTCTGAAAATAATATCAATGCAACGCTGTAACTTATTTTTCTCAAACATGCCATGAAATGGCTAGGACAAGAGGTCGTTTATGGAATTTCATATAAATCGTGCAGGCCTAGGCCGGCAAAGTCCTCCTTTTTTAATTTCCATTCCACATAAATTTGTGGCACAGGCATCATGACTCTCTGCCACTATGCGTATAAAAAAAAACAATAAACGATTTCTAATTTTAATTTAAGTGTAAACATGGCGGCTGTGTTTATGAACAGGCTAGATAGCTGTTTTTTTGTAATATACTAAGCCGTGCATCCAACCAAAGCGTTTGCATGTTTATGTAAAATACCAGGAGAACAAAGGGGTGCGTAGCGAAACTTAGATCGCAGGCGGTGCGCTGCGGGGCACCGGCGGGCGGGCGGGCGCACCCGACACAGCGCGTTTGGCTGAGCACTGTAGGTTACTTTTAATGTTTACGCACTCCTAGTAATTTGACTTCGTAATTTTTGTTTTTTTTTTTTATGAATTATTATTGTTTGAGAAAAGCACTATACATACCTCGGCGGGAAATATGGGGATTCCCGCCTCAGACCTATTCGGCCTCGCTTTGCTCGGCCGTCTATATGTCTTCGGCCGGCAACCCCTTTTGTCCCGGCCTCTGTAGTAATGTACTATTAATTTGTTTACTTAAAATCTTTGGAGTCATGTCCACATTATTGCGAGTAGTGACGCCCATTTGTCGATCTCTGAGTCCATATATGCTGGCCCTGCCAAGATGCATTACGGCAACTAGCGTTTCTATTCGATTCATTTTTAAACCAATCGCGTCACTGGAAGATGATGGATACAAAAAGTCACGTGATCTGCCAGTGACGCGATTGGTTAAAAACGAAACGAATAGAAACGATAGTTAGCGTTGTGCACCTTGGCAGGGCCCTCAGAGCCCTAGACAAGATGCATTCGGCGTTCGTTATCGTTATAAAAAATATATAGGATTGACGTAAGCTGTCAGACGGTCGCGTCGAGCGCCTACGTTAATTCCATACACGTCAGTTTTCGAAAATAATTTACGTTAGCGTTAAGCTACTTGTCTAGTGTCGCAAATCAAATACGATGTGGATTAGGCTCGAGTCGGTCAGGAACTAAGAACTAAAAGGAATGGTTTTCATTCATCTGGCATAACTTTTTTTGGCATAATCATCATTTGGCATAATCATCTTTTAGCATACAGTCTTTCTTTCTGAATTGTACTTTTCAGGATTGATATAAAATAAACCTAACCTAACATAATGGACTCTATGCAATGATATTTCAAATAATCCTGAAAAATATACGGTTTCAGAAAAAAAAGACTGTATGCTCAAAGATGATTATGCCAAATGATGATTATGCCAAATGATGATTATGCCAAATGATGTGTATACCAAAAGATGATTATGCTAAAAAAAGTTATGCCAGATGAAGGGTACCCAAAAGGAATGAATACCCCTCACAGAACGAAAGGAACTAGTTCTTCGTAAACGATCTTATCGGTTTTCGGTCGTTTAGGTCAGTAGCAATTGTTGAATTTACGGAACGAACGACGGGACGGCGCTCGATGTGAACGACACGAACGATCGATGTGATATGGCAGTTTAAACATGACATTAAAGAGACAAGGTACTAAAGTGTACAAATATTTATGAACTCGACCGTACCCATTATGTTCCAAACCTATTGTTTTACACACGAGCAGAATTAAACAACATATATTATACTTTATTACATGTATTTTCAAAGACGTGCATCACCAACTTCCGCAACTCACAGATCGTCAACTAATTCAATTACTGTTCAAATACCTTGTTTACCCATCACCTAGTAATCAGTCGTGTCCAATTATATGTAACTTGTTTTTAGGGTTCCGTAGTCAAACGAGGAACCCTTATAGTTGCGCCATATCCGTCCGTTCGCAGCTTAGCTCCGACTCTTGGATCTAGAAATCTGTTATTTGGGATGAATTTATATACACCGTGCCCGGGACGTACCCGAAGGATTTTAACCATCGATTCTAGACCCTATTTGGAGTATATAATGTGGTATAACATGTAGACCGATATCGCATAATTTCCGAGATTTTTATTATTTATAAAACAATTCCATAGTTAATTTAATTTGAACTCTGTCACCTTAACCTAAAGCATAAGAAAGATTCATGTTGTAAGTAGCAATATCATCAACGTACAACATAAATTAATTTAATCAATTTCTTAGCCATTTCTTAGTAATTATATACTCCAAATAGGGTCTAGAATCGATGGTTAAAATACTTCGGGTACGTCCCGGGCACGGTGTATAAGTCACGTTGACGAAGTAGTAAAATCTAGAAAAATATATTATGGTAGCATAGGTACCTCCCCTACACGTAACGTGGTTTTTTCTCGTCTTTGCCATGGTGTGGGGTGTCGCTGGATAGGTCTCTCAGAAGTATTGCGGGTTTGCGACATTTTTTTGATTAAGGGATCCGTTGGTGAAGTATTAGGATTTAAAGTATTGTCCCCCCCCCACTACAGCCAAAATTACAAACACAAAAAAAACATAATAGTAGTTTATGTGGCTGGTGCATAGTAAGAATAATTATGAATAGCCGCATACATAACTTTATCTACATGCATATCATAAGTTTTCTATAATATGCTCAGATACTCGTATGGCCTGTATTTTTATTAAGTTAGTGTTACTGTTAACTTGTTTGTAGTACCAAAGCTTACAAAAAAAATACTTTATTTATAATGTACAGATATGGCTTGCATTTTCAAGTTAGTGGTACAGTATTACCGATACTTTAATGTTTAGGTACCGACACTTTAATGTAAACAGTACGATGCACTATACTTTAATGTAAACTATAAGATGCAACCACAGATACAGGTTTCTTAATATAGGCGATTTGCTTATCGCTTCTGAACATATTGTAGGGAAGTTATGATATAGATGTAGATAAATACCTTAAATGAAAGCACATGTAACGAACTTTAAAGGAAAACTATCACGACTTGATTGGATCCTGAGATATTGGCGACTAAAATGATTATTATACCTACTAAAATCATCTAAGACAGCACCAATTAACTTTAAATAGAGAATTATTTAGTTCACACCTGGGGCCCGTTCCAGAAAGCCACTCTGCAACTCTGCACTCCACAAATCCCACTCTTCAAACGTATTTCTGTTCCACAAAGCTATTGCAGAGTTGAAGAGGCAGAGTCAAATGCAGAGTGTGGATTTGTGGATTTGCAAAGTATTTCTGTTCCACAAGACAATTGCAATGTTGAAGAGGCAGAGATAAATATAAAGTGTGGATTTGCAAAGTATCTTTTAGGAACAGAATCTTAGCAGAGTTTGCGAATTACGCAGAGTGTTTTCTGGAACACGTTTACTCTGCACTTTCCATTATCGTGGATTTGCAAAGTGCAGAGTGGCTTTCTGGAACGGGCCCCTATTGTATTTTTAGATCGTTTTTGAGTTGTAACTGCTTCAGAACCCTACACTGAGCATGGTCAGACATGCTCTTGCCCGGTTTATAACAATAGTACTGATATGTACGGTGGGAGGGTAAACATCAGATTATTCACGTTCATGTTAATGATAACGCTACACCGTAATTCCAAAAACCGCAACTACAATAATAGTGGAAGGATTCTAAATTCCATTGTTAACCACATTAAATTGAAAATGATTATACTGTTACAGTGCACTTATACGGCCGTATACCCATGGGTTCATTTAACAACAGTCATGGTCGTCTATTACTTGCGGTGTATTTTTTCTAGCTCTGTTCTGCTCGTTAAAACATAATTGCTATGATATTGTCAACTATATGATAGATCTTATTAGAAACGGTAGCAGCGGTTGTATCTTGGCTAAGTGTCTGGTAATAAGTGGGCTTTGAGACTACTATCTCAAGACTGCAAATGCCTTGCTAACTTTGGTGTAAGATGGAATGCTTATGCTAGTAAGTTCACCGATTGTCCTATCCACACTCCGGAAAACATTGCAAATGCTGCAAATCAAAAATCAAAATTGAAAATATTTATTCAGTAAATTGGCCAGATACGGGCTCTTTTACACGTCGGTAATATAGACTGAATCTTCTAGCGCTTTGGACAAGACCATCATTGCGGAGAAGAAGCGCCGCAAGAAATTCCAGCAGAAGGTCACATTTTTTTTTCAAATATAACATAATCTCACGCCTTCGTTCCCAGAGTGGGGTAGGCAGAGCTACAGAATTACAAACATCTCTAAAAACTTGTTGATAATTCTATAACCACAATTTGCACAAATATAAAATACAATAATACTTAAAAGTAAGTTACATTACAAGGTAACACAAGAAGAATGTAGCCACGAAATGGTTCCAACTCAGCGTAATGCTGGCATTAAAGTCAGCGCTGTTCTTGCGTTGGAACCACCTACGATGCGCTACGACGAACACATACGAATCCCATAAATTGTAACGTTTCGAAAATCGTTTACGTTAGCTAGCACCTTGTCCAGGGCCGTATTTTTTTGCTTCAGCGTACAAAAAAAAACAAAATAACAAACACTGGTCTCTTCCACAGCAATTGCACGAAATCCACACCGACCTGCTGCTGGGCATCAGACTGGCCACCGACACCTGCGTGCCGCCCCCCGGGACCCCTCGCCTGGCGGAAGTCTTCCTGACCATCCGGCAGAGGCTGCTGGTCTACGGCGATTACTGCGCGAACCTGACCACGGCTCAAGATGCCCTGAAGAACGTGGAGAATCGAGACCCAGTGATCAGGAACATGCTTGTGGTTAGTGTTTAGGGTGATCTCAGAATAACGTAAACCAAGCGTCGGGGTTCCGCGCTCCTGTTGTTGCAGCCGGTCGGCCGTGACATTAAGAAAATGCGTCGTTGCGTTATAATAAACTGCAATAGCCCAAAAAAGCGACGACTGAATGTTTTTTGCGCGGAAAACAGAAAATTCTCTTCTCTTTGTGTCCCAGTCTGTAGCAAAAAGTGTAGAGATGGGCCGACTAGTCGACGATTAGTCGGGAAAGCCGACTATTCGGCATCATTTCTAGTCGGTGACATTATTGCCTATAGGAAATATCATCAAAAAATGTCCACTTCCGCGATTTTCTCTTCGACATATTAAGTAAAGTAAGTAAAAGCACTAGGTAGTTCGTTTTTATACTATAATTAGGGTTCAAATTGTTTTCTTTGTCGTGCAGAAAAAACGTAAACAAAACTGTTCAAAACATGGTAGGGGCAGGTAACAAAGCGCGACGGACGAAGCGAAACGAACGTTTCCGAGTTCACCCGAACTTAGCGAAATCCTACGATCGGCATTGCCGACTAGTCGGCCGATTAATCGGCAAATTGAAAACCGATTAGTCGGCCGACTGGCCAGTCGGCAAAATCCGTAGTCGGCCCATCTCTAGTTTTACAGATTGAGGTGTTTACGATATCTATGTGTATTTATATCTGCTAATCCTATACATTTTCGATTACGTTAACAATCACGCCGCGCATCTTGTCTAGCCACTTTTTCCAGGTCACTGAGGAAACGTTCTTATTTCAGCAATTGCAGAAAGAGCACAGTGACTCTCGCATCCAGCTGCGCGATATACTATCGGTGCCGATGCAGCGTATACTCAAGTACCACCTGTTGCTGGACAAGCTGTACCACGAGACAATGCCGGTAAGACTTCGAACACCCACATCAAAAACGGTCAAGTAATTAATCTCGTAAGGTTCAATGTGTACATAATCAAGGCAATTTAATTTGAACTCTGTTTTAATGGGAATAAGGTTTATTTTCCTATGTTCAAAAACTGAAAATGGCATTATCGAACAAACGTAATTGAACTTTATTGCCTTGATGGTAGATTCAAAGTCCCACTGATAAAAAACTCCCCGTTTGTAGTATGGTGTGCGGGGTGGGCCTTACGAGGTGTAGATAATAATGGCTTAAAGGTCACAGCACACATATCAACTCGGAAAGGGATCAACTCAGAGTGAAACATTGAAAAGGGAACATTGACCTGTGTTAATATGATACATTTTTCAGTGGACGACTGCTAGCTCGTGCCGAGGTGAGGCGTTGCCGTTTTGCTAATTCTTCAAAAATTCTAATTTGAAAGCTTATTATTTTTCGCGTAAAATATAAATAATTATTTTTAAGGCAGGAATTAATTGGAGGTTTTTAATTTATATATTCATCATTCTCCCAACTTATTGGGGGTCGGCGCAACATATATTTTTCTTCCATATTTCTCTATTAGTCGTCATCTCGGTAGTCACTCCCTTCCTAGCCATCTTCTATCATCTTCCACACAGTCCATCCATCGTTTCTTTGGTCTTCCCCTACTCGCATAGCCATACGCAGGTTTGTATATATTATAAACCAAAAACTACTGTATCAATTTATTTCTATCTAATTTTATCACTATAAGAGAGATATATAAAATGTGCAAGAATGCGTATCTAAGATAACTCGAATAGATAACACTTGTCAAGATGAAATAATCTGAATATGCATCATACGCAGATATGGTCCGATAAGCTAATAATCAAAATAAATATCCAGGGAACAACTTACACAAATCTAGGCTTGTATGTACTACGGGTACTAAACAACGATAAACATACGTACATAAATAAATACATATTTACATAGTATAAAACAAAGTAGGTTCCCGCCGTCTGTCCCTCTGTTATTGTTGTTTTTTGTTAATTCATGTGTTTTCGTCGGTATGGCGTGCTGTAAGCCACACCAGAGAATTATGGCATTACGCTACCGCCTACATCTTTTTTCATCGACTATCAGAAAATACAAGAATTTTTGTTTACAAATCATTCGACTTTCGTAATTTATCGGGCCGCCGGTACCAGCGCTATGACCACCATTTTCCTTTTCGTCATGACGTAATTAGACCCCCATTCCAATTTCCTTGTTCAGAACGATGGTTCCATTAATCACTTTTTTTCTGGTGCTATTTTTTGAAGCTCTCCACATAACTAATAATATAAATACAAAAGATTGTTTATGTCACATTTGGTACCGAGATAATTTATGGCCTAGAGACTTCATACATACATAGCTTCCCGCCCTCATTCCCAGAATGGGGTAGGCAGCGCTACAGAATTACCAAAAACTCTAAAAACTTGTTGTTAACTCTGTAACCACATTTTGCACAAACAGGCTAAGTTCCAATGAAAGAGGTCACAAAATAGGGCAGCGCTAGGAGACACGCGCAAAAAATAGTATCTCCAGGCAAAAGAGAAAGCCTCAAAAAGGGTAGCCCCACCCATAAAGATGGTATCCACAGCCACACAAGTGGTCCAAAAAGATCTCCGACCCAACCCTTCCATTGTCGGGCAAAAGAAAGGAAGCCCGTAGTCTGTAAGCATGCATGCGTCAGGATTCCCACTCCGCGACTCACATAGCTATAAGTCTCCCCCCCCATCCCAACCCCCATTCCTATCCCCCCTTTTTGGAAAAACCCCGCGGATAAGTAAACGGAGGAAGGACTTTCTCCTCCGGCCTTTCAGCACTGGCTGGGGTAGTATCCGCGGGAGTCTAAATTCTAGTTGATAATAGGGGCATTGGTGTTTTTGGCAGAGCCTGGCAGTACCTGTACCCTCCATTCCCAGGTCTCCGGAAGGGATTTTCACCTCTGCCCCTTTTTCTTAAAGTAATTAAAGCAAAAAGCAAACAAAATCAAGGACTTTTGTCTTTGGCCCTCCAGGCGATTACCAAAAACAGGCTAAGATGTTTACCAGTACAGTGTTAGTGACAGGTTGCAAGCCCATCGCCTAACAACACTACAAGCCTTTATCTCTTACGACTTCCACGGGAAGACATGGAGTGGCACTATTCCAAGCCGGCCACCACGCAGCGACTAACATTGTGTTATTACTTGTCTATTGTGTAGAGCCACGAGGAGTACAAGATGCTGGGGCGCGCGAAAGATGCCATGGTCGACGTTGCGCAGTACATTAACGAAGTCAAACGTGACAGCGAGGTGCTGGCGTTACTGACCAAAGTTCAGGTAACACCGTCCGTAATTATACTGATTTCATACATACATTACCACCACCGCCACCTGTTAAGATCCTGACAAATCTCTTTCGCTTCTTCCACATTCATACATCGAGTCATGCACGCACGTCGGTTTCGGGTACTTAAGATCCGACACTTTTCCAGTATTTCTCCGATTCGATTCGAAAAAGTGATTTCAAATTAAACGTATTAAACTTTCCGACATTTCGAACTTTTTTCTTTTGTCAACCGTTGAGTATACGCATAGTCAACAACTTTAATTGTTGAGTACCTATAGAGCCCTGACATAATGGCAGCGTCATGTCTAAAGGAATAATTTATGTCAAAATTAACGATTGTCTTTCTGCGACTGGTCTCTATAGGTACTCAACAATAGTTACCCATCATCGGAAAGTGTGGGGTTTTATTTAATAAAAACAAAAAAAAATGATTTGTCGATAACATCGATAAATAGTGTTGTTCTTTCCCTACAACTTGTCAAAACCGCACCCAAAAATCCGGGTCCTATACTCTGATTGTTTTAAGATGATACCTGTGACAGCCGTATTCCGTAATTTCAATCATTTACTATACTCACAAGCGTGGTATTTACAAAGGCGATTAATTATTTAAATTCCTCGATGGGGTCGCTAGATTTGTACCGATGCAGTATTGATGTAACGTTAATAGTAGTTTACGTGACGGTTGCGTAATGACAGGCATTACAATATGAATGTGGTTTAAGACACGAGCCGCAAGGCGAGTTTCATAATAAATCACACGAGTGTTGTAATGCTAATAACGCAGAGTCTCGTACAATACTTTATTTACACACATATTATAAGTACTCTAAGATGGGTTCAGAAGCCGAAAGGCAAATGACCAGTATTACCTTACCTGTGGTAGTAGGTGACAGCGATGACAGCTGTAACGTAATTTTGAAATTACGTTTCCGAATATTAAATAAATAAATAAATATCACGGGATAATCTCACACAAATTGACCTAGTCCCAAACTAAGCTCAAGGCTTGTACTATGGGTACTAGACAACGATATAAATACTTATATAGAGAAATATATACTTAAATACAAAGAAAACATCCAAGACTCAGAAACAAATACTCGTGCTCATCACACAAGTGTCTGCCCTTACTGGTATTTGAACCCAGGACCGCTAGCTTCATAGGCAGGGTCACTACCAACTAGGCTAGCGCGTCGTCAATATTGTAAGGTAATGAGATCCAAATTTGGAACATCTTCCAAAATTATCAGCTGTCATCGCTGTCACCTACTACCATAGGTAATGCTGGTCATTGCCTACGGGTTTTGAACGTATAATAGAGGACTTATGATATGAGTGTAGATAAAGAAATAAATGTAATAAGTGTTTATATGAGCTGTCACCGGCATCATGTTAGAATAATCAGAGTATAGTAACAAGTAGACAGTTGAACCCGCACTTGGCCGTTTTTTTTATAATACTTTAAAACTTTTTTTTAACCCGATGTACCAGGAGAGCATAACTGATTGGAATGAAGCGGAATTTGGCGCCAAAGGCGAGAACCTCTCCGTGTTCGGTCGGCTGCTCCTCGACGGAGAACTCAAGGTCAAGTGCCATGAAGACCAAAAACTCAGGAGCAGATACGTTTTTGTCTTCGACAAGCTGATCTTGTTGTGCAAACCAGTGAAGGTCAGTACTAGGATAGCATTTTCATTTCAAATTAACGAACGAAATGAAAAATATCACTAGGGTATTATTATACTTTCTTTTTGCGACATTTAACTATCACATATATCATTTACGTCACTTTCAAATTAACTTATAACTAGGAATGTAACGATTCGGACATTACTAATTAATTAATTAACTAGCCAATTATTAACCTAGCATTATATAAAACAATCAATTTAAAAATTTAAAAAACATGCGTAGTTCAGCAGGAAAATATGTCAAAACTCTGAATTTTTACAAGAGCTAATTATAATATTAATTATTTGTTCCTATCGCTTTCTATCAAAACAGAAATTAACATGGAGTTTATATGGCCGACATATTACATGACGTCACAGTGCATACCTATCGGATCTCTCTGTCTAACCGCTGTCTAATCAGCAGTTTAAAATGCTTGTATCATCCGTATTTCTTGGCCGATTTTCATTTTAATTTCCCTTTTGGTGATCTATTTTACGGTATTTTCATATTTTGTTGAGAAATGCGATTTAATAACTTTAACAAAAAGCAAGCTTTCAAAATGCGACTGTTGCTAACCAAAATGAAAAATGATGAAAGAAACCTGAAGATGATTTTTAAATCCCTATTCAATGATACCCCACTTGTCATACTTGGTCGACTTTTTTTTTAATTCGCACAATATGGCGTCTGGTTGCCGCCATATTGAATTTTGATTACTGTCATATCTTTAGTGACACTCACCAGATTAAGGCAAATCGATTGACATAAGAATCATCAACATCGGCCAACGGGTTTAGTTTTTATAGTGAAACAAAGGAACAAACATACATATATAGGCTGTGAAACACATTACCCTCCTCCTTCGGCAGTCGGGTAAAAAGTCTATGCATTCCCTGTTAATGTTGCAAGCTCTGTTTCACAGGAGAACCAATACTCTTTCCGAGCCGGGATCCGCCTGGCCGAGTACCGCGTGCAAGAGGGAAGCACCAGGAGGACCCTCCGCAGCGATGCTCGCTGGGCCTCTCACTTCCACCTGGTGCGCCGGACCAAGGATTCCACGTTCACCCTGTATTCGCGCACCGAAGACAGCAAGAGCAAGTGGGCTAAGGCTATACGCGCCGCAATGTAAGTATACGTAGGGTGTTTCATTTTTGACACATTACAATTTTTATAGACTTGCTTATCTAAAAGATTATAATACAACTAGGTTTATCTACACAGATATCATAAGTTCTCTATTATGCGTTCAAAACCCGTAGGCAATGACCAGCATTACCCGTGGTAGTAGGTGACAGCGATGACAGCTGTTCTGCCCTCCTTAGAAAAAAGGGCGCATGTCTCATAGAATGGCGTATGTATAAGTGACCTTATTTTTTAAGACAGAGGGTTAAATTTGCTTTGACTATCAAATTACTCATGCGTCCTTTTTATTTAAAGGGCAGTGTTAATTTTGGAAGACGTTCCAAATTTGGATCTCATTACCTTACAATATTCGATAAAGTAATGAAATTACGTTACAGCTGTCATCGCTGTCACCTGCTACCACAGGTGATGCTGGTCATTTTCTTTTCGGCTTCTGAACCCATCTTAGAGCACTTATAATATGTGTGCACTTATAATTATATCGACCAAAAAGTACCTATATCCTCCCAAAAGTTCTCATGTACAGTCACGGAAGTTAATTTGCTACCCATTTCAAAGAAAATCTGCTTGAAGATGTCATTGTCAATAGAGATGCCAAGTCATTTGTAATTGATAGGAAAGTCAACCTTATTGCTGTAGAATGTCAAATTGACTTTGGACCTAAGGTGCGTCACAAGTTAAATTCCTTGACGGTACAACCAAAGGTAGCGATATCCTAAAAGCTACCAAGTTTGGCACTAGATTGTTAGCCATCAGACGAATTTATTGCCATTGCATTTTGAGCCCTAACTTGGCAGTTTTCTACACAGTGTGTTGAAATAGTAGTTTATGCAACAGTTGTATAAGAGAGGTCAAAAAAGACGAGTGGTGTGGTTACGATGTGAGCCGCAGGCGAACATCGTAAAGCAAGACGCCACGAGTATTTTTTTACTTAGTTATACACCGTTGCATACAATACTTTTTCTACGACTAGGTTTCAAATAAAATACAAAATTAAATTAACAAAATTTCATTAATATACCTAGGTTAGAATACGAACGAACGAAGCACAGAACAACAAACGAGCGAGAAACATTCGAAAACAATAAAATATGTGTCTATGGTTAACTTTGTTTTTAAATTGATGTGCACTTGCCAGGTTTCATATTTTTTTTAAATCGATTTAACTTGTGAAATAGGAACTAAAAAACACCTAATGATTTGAGAAATAAATTCTTTTACCTGATTGCTCGATTTTAATATAGCTGCGTTCTGGTTGGTTGATACCAAATAAAATGTTTTTTTTAAAGAGTTAAATTAGTAAAAGAGTTTACATACCAAAAAGAACCTAACGTTCCGATTGACAGTCAATGTGTATTGTGATTGGTGGTTTAATTTGGTGAAGTATTTTGATTGGTCAAATTAACCTAGGTGTAAGCTTTGGCAGCTAGGCATATCGTTTTGCTCAAAAAAGCACAAGTGCTGTTAAGGGGAATAGACTAGATAGACTTTTCTACGGAATGTTCTGCGGACATATTATCTATATTCTTATATTAGTGTTCGTGACTATATAAATGACAGATAAAAATATCATATTGTAATCTGTTGGGTGTTTAACCTCGTAAGACCATTTAATCAAGACCGTTAAACCAGACATTCAAGGCAATTTGAACTGTGTTGCAATGTGAATCAGGTTTATTTTCCTATCTTCATAAACTGAAAATGGCGATATCGAACAAACGAAATTAGTCTTTATTGCCTTACATTCAAAATGTGGGCCTTACGATGTTAAGAAATCTGTCAGTGTGTAGATGTCCGTCTCTGTAGTTGAAGTAGTAGATGTTATCCTCATGACTTAAGATCTGATCTCTTCTCAGCGGCGTTTCAGACATTCTTCTCTCTTTGCTAGGTGTTTGAGATTTAGATACGACAATAATTCTGCTGACCAAAGGAATATAATTATAAGAGAAGCTTATATGAGTCGCTTAACTTCAAACTCGGATATGTCCTTGAAATTTGGTAGACGAATTTAAAACTTATTTGTTTGAAATAAGACGCAAATTCCGTTGTCCTTTTGCGTGGGCTTATCCGAGTTTGAACTTAAGCGACTCATACGAGTATACGCGTACTGCCTTACTTCAGACGGCTCTGGCAAGATGCATTGGCCTAACTAGCGTTTCTATTCGTTTCGTTTTTAAACCAATCGCGTCACTGGTAGATGACGTGATACGAAAAGTCACGTGATCTACCAGTGACGCGATTGGTTTAAAAACGAAACGAATAGAAACGTTAGTTAGCGCAATGCATCTGGGCAGGGCCCTCTGGTCACTTACGATTTTGGAAATAATTATATATCTGGCCCTCCATTCCACCGCGTAAAATCATATTGTGATGTGATATAGTATTGTTTTTTACTCGGCCGCCATTACAAGTAAATAAGTGTTGGATTTGGTTTTAATCCTGGTAAGTAGCGTGCTTAAAGCATTAGCATACCATCAACTGAAGTTTGATTATTTCTTTTACCACCGCGGTCATCAACGTCATCATCATTCGCCTGCCCTTATTCCACCTTATTCGGGGTCGGCGCAACATGTATTTTTCTTCTTTACTTCTCTATTCGTCATCTCGGTAGTCACTCCCTTTCTAGCCATATCATCCTTCTCACAGTCCGTCCATCGTTTCTTTGTTCTTCCCCTACTCTTATAGCCATCCACATCAACGCAACTAAACATCAACGTAGCTGAATAAAATAATGCCAATCAAATTTTAGCCGCAATAAAATCAATTTTCGTTGTCTTCAAAATAATAAATCGTAATTTCCTTCGTGTATTTCTCTTTGGTCGGCAGAACTTAGAATAAGAGAGGTGCCACACGAGCGTTGAAATACATGCGTCTCTATGTTAAAACCACAGCAATGACGCATCGCAATGGCAACGCTCGTGTGGTGTGTACTGCCCCAGACGAACGCCTTTGTCCTTTGTCCTTTACTCCACGATGATTAAGTGTACACTCAAGTACTTTAATTGTTATGCCACTATGGAACCCTCTCATAATCAATGATATTTTATATTGAGATACGTCATCTGCGCCCAAAAACGTTCCTCGAAAAGGAAGGTAATTGCCTTACTATTGTAAAGTCGCGCCGTGGCCGCTGACACGCACGTGTCAAAAACAAATATAAGTCATGACCAATAAATGCCGCCTTATGTTTTTCGAGGCTGCCGAAATTATACTGTAACTATAAAAGGAAGAAAGGATGTCTCATTTCATTCGTAAGTACAAAATTAGATATCGCATGAGTGCGATAAAGACGGTTAGCTATATGGCAGCCATGAGCGGGCACGCCGCGTCATTCGGGTAAGCAATTTGAAACAACTATTTATCTCTTTCTAACAATAGCGTTCGCTACGAACTGTCAGTAATTGCCGGCGGTTTTCGAATGCGTTTAGTATGAGCATAACGTATCTAAATATAAAATATCATTGGTCATAATGACAGCGTCAAACCACATGACAGAAATTACGCTTAAATGAATGATTAACGTTATGCGACAGGGTTCCATAGTGGCATAACAATTAAAGTCCTTGACTGTACAGTGCTACCATTTTCTAAATAGCGATCGGCAATCTTCGTTTTTCTATGACACACGAGTGACAAATATACCGTCAGTTGCGAGTGCAAGCGTGGTAGCGATAGCCAGCCGAAACCTATTGAGAAGCTATAAGAAATACTGTAGTCTCGAATCGGGTGCTGTCTGTGGGGTCCGGTCTGTTCACGCTTGCAAGGACCTGCTTTCCAGTTATTTTAATTATCGTTCCTGACGTAGAGACCTCGTCATGTTGTTCTCCTAGTCACAATTTTTAATTTAAGTAATTTAGCTCACATTTTTAATGATTTTATTTGTGTTAGTTTTAAAATAATTATTTATTACTATATTACCTTGTAATGTTACTTTTAAGTATTATTGTATTTTATGATTGGAAAAAATTACCTTCTGCTGGAGTTTCTTGCGGCGCTTCTTCTCCGCAATGATGGTCTTGTCCGAAGCGCTAGTAGATTCACTCCATGTTACCGACGTGTAAAAGAGCCCTCATGTGGCCAATTTACTGAATAAATATTACGAATTTTGATTTTTTTTTAATTTTATCGTTGACGTAATTTAACATGTCCCAACACGTCATTTCAGTGACAACTTGGAGCCACAAGGTTGCCGAAACACCACACATAAGTTTGTGATGCACACCTTCGACAAGCCGGCGATTTGCAGCTGCTGCACCAAGTTCTTGAAGGGCCGCATATTCCAGGTCAGTGAGATTTTCTTTTCATTTTAGAATAGAAGCATTTCAGGCTATTGCCCATATTGGTTAGTTGCATGTATATTACTTAAAATACTTACATTAGTTACAATTTGTATATACAGCCTTGGCCAAAGGTGTTGAGCACTCCATAAAGTATTATTTTACAATTTAAAAAACATACAAAGACGTAAAATATAAAAAAAATGTTTGAACATGTGCAAATCATTAGTAGATTATCATATCAAAGTAGCTATTTGCGTGTGAACACTGAAGCTATAAAGAGTCGGGTTTTTCCATAAAACTTTTTTTTTTCAAGGAATTTCCCTTAACGTCAATAAATATGACTATTTTTTCCGATAGATATACAAGTTCCTATCATAATATTGGTACTTATTACGGCAGAGTTTCATAAAAAAATTCTTTCCAGGGCTACCTGTGCAGCTCGTGCCAAGTTTCTGCACACAAGGACTGTATCGCCTCATCAGGCCGGTGCGCGGGCAAGACTCCCATCACCCCCCCGCCCCCGTTGCCGCCGCACACCCCTAACCCCGACAAGGATCTGCATTACTACATGTGGTGAGTTCTTGTTTGTTCTAAGTGTAACATGTGTGTCTGTGGGGAGCCCTTTGTTTCCCATAATTTTATTGGTCGTAATGTAATTGTTGACATAATTTTTGATAGTCATAATTTTTTATATCGTTGAAACTATACTTTCCAGAAGTTCTGAAATATCTAACGTGTAGACAAGGCTAGGTTAGGTTAGGTTTGATTTATAAAAATCTTGAAAAAGTAACAGTTTCTTTAAAAAAACACGTTATGGCTTGCGATGATTATGACGTAAAGCACATTATGACTAAAAATAATTATGTCAGTCATACCCGTGTCTGTGATAATTATCCTAACTCCCATCGATTCGAAAACTATTTACCAAATATGAATTATGCATATTTTTGAAGATTTTTTTATCATAAAAAGTGATCAGCACCGACGGTGCAACACGTGGCCAATGACCTCAATCGTTATGCTAATATAGATATGCCCCGGGATTCCGGGATTCGAGTTGTAGAAGGAAGTCAATGTTTCTCATTTTAGTAAGTTTATGAAATAAAAGATTGATGTATTAATGAATCGAAGAACATAGTGAACATATTTGCTATTAGAAATTGTTTGAAATCTTTATCATTAAATCAGAAAAGGATGGTATTAAATGATTATGTGAATACTATTTGCTGTCTCTGTGGCGCCAGTTTCAACTTTGTGTTTGGTCAAAAATGCATAAAATAGAAAATCCAAAAGTGACAGTGACCATCGGCAAGCCAGGCAGTCGGGTAAAGGGTTTAGTACTCGTAGCCATTTAAACAATACAATTTATGCGTTTATTAAACATTTAAGCGTTTATTTTTAAATATATAGCACTCGATAGAACTATTTTTTCGAGCAAGATCGCGGGAATAACATCATGTCCATACTAAGATTTCTACACGGAATCCCGCGGTGTGGCACCGCCCGTACCGAGCACCGATCATAAACTTTAAATATTCATTACTTTGAGCTTAGTGAGATATGTGACGTTCCGCGGGTAAAGGTACCTTATGGCGGGTTTTAGTTTCGGAGATACGAAGTGTTTTATAAAATGGTACGAAAGTAACTTGGTCTTTTTTGCTTATTCTCGAAGTATAGAAGGCTTAAAGTTTGATTATATATATTGTTCAAAGTTTGATTTATGTTACTCAGCTAAAAATATGGCCAAAAAGTTATTTTAAAATGTCCTTTTTTTCAGAATGTATTTTGAAGAATATTTTCAAAAAAAATATCTCCGTAACTGCACAACTTAGGGAGTTGGTTGTTTTTGTTATCGATTGCTTATGAATTTTAGATTACAGGGATATTCATAACTCCATACCGACCATAAGGTACCTTTACCCGCGGAACGTCACATATTGTCCCCCTTAAAATTAGTGGCTGCCGTGTATTTGGCATTATTTTTATTGTCCGAAACGTGTTTGCCATAACATAATTTAGTATAATTGGTAAATATCCGAATGTTCGATTCGGCAATTTTAAGATTATGTACTATTGATGAGACAGAATTTCATTACGAATAACTTACATACATACATACATAATCTCACGCCTTCGTTCCCAGAGGGGGAAGGCAGAGCTACAGAATTACAAACATCTCTAAAAACTTGTTGATAATTCTATAACTACAATTTGCACAATTAGGCTAAGATGTTTACCAGCGTATTAGTGACAGGTTGCAAGCCCATCGCCTAACAGTACTACAAGCCTTTATTCCCTTGGTCGTCTCTTACGACATCCACGGGAAGACATGGAGTGGCACTATTCTAACTCGGCAACCACACGAATAACTTTGTTTAGTATAATGGTCATGTTGCATAATTTTTAAATCTTCTACCTCAAAGGGCAAGAGTTTGTCAAGAGCAAACCCATTATCAATAATAATAATCATCACTTTACTAAATTAATCTTGTCTAAAGCACTATCTCCATCAAACGGCCCGCATCGGATCGGAACGGAAATAATGTTATGGTCTTTAAACGATATTAAATCATGTTTACATTATTTAACCCTTAATAACATAAGAATTAAAAAAGTCGTGAATTCAAACCCTATTTGATTTTGAATTAGCATAAAAAAAATTATACAAAAAAAAAAGTTGGCGTTATGTTATGATGGATTTTTCCGTCACCATGCAAAGAAGGGTTAAAGCACAAAACAGATAGGTACAGAAGTCAATCTACATACAGAGTGCGCTCGAGCAACGCACACATAGACACTGCTCACGGACACGATATCTCGGACCGGCTGGGACCAGTGCGAGCGCGAGTGCCGTCCCCTTGAGACACGCGTCTGTGAACTTTTTTGTGCAATTATGGAGCAAACTAGTGGTTTCAGAGAGGTAAGTAGGTAACTGCTTGTAGGTATTTCGATGGTTCGTTTTAACGTTACACAGTTAGGAAGGTAGGTAAGCTCCCGGCCCCGGCCCCCGAAGAATATATCTAAAATCGATTTATATAATAGTTTCCTATTTTGAATCAGTATAAACGAAGTAGGTACTTAACTAAATAATTATTCTAAGGTAAATTCACGCCACCTTACGTAAGTTGAAATCATGTTTTTTGTTTGTGTAGATATTGTGTTGTTTTTAGTGTAATTTGATAGGTTTAGGTTTAAAACGGATAGGGCAATGGAAATTGTGTAACTAGGGTAATCCGTTTAGAAGTTATTAGGGATTTTCGATAGTAAAAATTGTCAAACGCAAAATTTTGTATGTTTCTGCTCTGTAAACATTTTGTATTGTAATTGTAGGTAGGTTTATTGTTTTCTTACAACTAGATACTAGTGCCACTACCACGATAGTTATTTGTGCATAAGCCATAGTTGACAACCCTAGAGCGACCGCCGAGCGTAGGTATGAAAAGTGAAGTACATACATGTGATTGACTTCTGTACCTTTGTGGTTAAAGTCTACACGCACAGCAACTTGACCGCGGGCGTCTTCCGCGACACGCGATCGTAGCCGAGCGTATGCTGCCACGCGCGATCGGCTCCGTCATAAATAGACAATAATGTTACGCCAATGGGATAAGGCGTCTAATCTCCCAGAAACGTGTGAAAGAGATAGCATGATTAGAAAGAGACAGCTATACTGAGAACCTTCCAGAAGCGTGTGAAAGAGATAGCATGATTAGAAAGAGACAGATATACTGAGAACCTTCCAGAAGCGTGTGAAAGAGATAACACGAAATGAGACGGCAACATGCGGAACATTCCAGACTCATCCAGACCCGTGAGTCAAGGTCATTGCAAGGCGTAGAACATTTCAGCAACGAACAGTCTCGATCTGCCTTGGCGGGGCGAAGTACATCGAATATTCCGGAAGGCGTTCTAAAATAATCGGACCCGGGAACTTTAAAACGGCAGACACCGGTTGCGACGAGTCAATTTTTACTTGGAAAGCGATCAGTGCGAATAAGAGCGACCCGAGCGATCATCTGAGTATTCGAAGTTTATTGTGCGATAATTGTTTTGTAACGGTTTAAGTGAGTGCGTATTTAAAGTCCACTTTTGATTATCGGTGTATTCGTGCATTTCTATCAGTTACCTACCCCCACGTACGTAACAATAATAATTTTAATAGACACGATCGGCTGTCGCCGCATCCGTGCGTTTGGTGAAAATCATCCTTTTAGGGCGTCTGCGTGTTGGCTTCGGCTCCATGTACGCCTTCCAAAGGTCCGGGACTCCCATAGTCCCGTGATTGGTACATACAGCGATTTTAGTATTTTTAGTAACAAGTCCAGCATTTGCATTCATAAAGTATCATTTGGTGAAGTGGAACTGATGATGAAGACCACAAATGGCTACCGGAACTCCTTAACGGTTATTTCAAGGGTGGCGATAAGATATCTCGATTAAGATAGTTGAGCAATTGTAACGAAGAACATTGTATGACTGTCCCCGTATATGTATATTTGTATATAAGCATGTTTAAAGTTGTCTATTATAGTACAAGTCTAGAACTTAGTTTGGGACTAGGTCAATTTGTATGAGACTGTCCACTGATATGTATATGTGTATATAAGCATGTTTATCGTTGTCTAGTACCCATAGTACAAGCCTAGAGCTTAGTTTGGGACTAGGTCAATTTGTGTGAGATTGTCCCCTGATATTTATATATTACTAGCTGACCCGGCAAACGTTGTTTTGCCATATAAATAATTTAGGGGTGGACTACCCCTAACATTTAGGGGGATGAAAAATAGATGTTGGCCGATTCTCATAGATACCGGATAAGCACAAAAAATTTCATCAAAATCGGTCAAGCCGTTTCGGAGGAGTATGGCAACGAAAACTGTGACACGAGAATTTTATATATTAGATAAATACTTTTTTCATTGCAAGTGAAAGGTCCTCGAGCGCTCAGAGTAATTGATGGTAAGTGGGTCCTTTACCCATAGACATTCCTACGACTTTAAAAAAATCTAATTTGTCCGTCATTTACATTATCAAAAAATATTGAACACGTATTTTTTCTTTTGTCAATCGAACAAAAAATGCCGAAGATAAAGTGCGTTGAAGTTTCGCGTGACGTCACGCCGTGGCACTCTTTATACCACGTTGTGACGAGCCCCCACTCCCGAACTTTGATGCGCGTTATATTTGTCAATTTTGATTGATTTTATAAACATGTTCAATATTTATTGATAAGCTTACTGACGGACTAATTAGAATTTTTTTTTTTAAATTAGGACACTACCCTGTACTCCCTTTTCCTAAAATAACCATTATGTCATAACAAACCGTCCATGATGTAAAATCAGGAAAACGGTGTGCAAAATGTGATCTCTAGTTGCTTTCTTTATTCACAAGAAAACGGAGATTTTAGCCAAATACGCATTTTGAGGTTATAAAATTGTTTACCAAATAAGACAAGTCAGATGGTATGGACTATACAATATAACGTCGGGGATACTGCAAAACCGCGTAACCGACCATTTTATTATGGAGCAAAATAAGCCTTAACGTCTTAGAAAGACGGTGCATTTTGCTCCCAATTAAAAATGTTACGCGGTTTTGCAGTTTCACCGACGATAATACACTTTATTGAACACTACTAATATCAAAAGCGATCTCTTCCAGACAACCTTACAAAGAGATGGTTAAAATACACAATAGAATGGCAGGCGGTGAATTAAACAATATAAAAGCAATGTGGTTTTGTCGAGTGAAACTCGACAGTAGTAACGATATTAAACATGTTTGCAGGTATGTCGGCGAGATGGATCGCGATACGGCCACCAACCGCCTGGAGCGTCGCGTCGATGGCACATTCCTGTTGCGCGTGCGCCCGCAGCCCAACCAAAACCAGACCGAGTTCGATACGCACCTGGCGTTGTCGCTCAAGTAAGTGTACAGTCAACAGCATAAATAAGTGATCATTTATGTACCTTGTCGCTTTCAATCGTTTCTCAATTTTGTATGACCTTTCAAACACGACGTTAAAGTGACAAGGTACATAAATGATCACTTATTTATGCTGTTGACTGTACTAGACACGACACAGCGGTGAATAGCCATTAATAAAAAAAAGAAGATTTAGGCTGCGGCTCCACTGAGGCGGAGACGAGCGGAGCGGAGCTGAGCCAATATTAACAAATAGAAGGCGCATGCGGTCACGTCGAGCGCGCCTTGCGCACGTTAGTTTAGAGTCTATTGGCTAATATTGGCACAGCTCCGCTCCGCTCGTCTCCGCCTCAGTGGAGCCACACCCTATTACTAAGACTCCGCTGTCCGTCCGTCTGTCTGTCTGTCACCAGGCTGTATCTCATGAACCGTGATAGCTAGACAGTTGAAATTTACACAGATGATGTATTTCTGTTGCTGCTATAACAACAAATACTAAAAACAGAATATAATAAATATTTAAGGGGGGCTCCCATACAACAAACGTGATTTTCTTGCCGTTGTTTGCTCGATATTAATAACGGCAACAGGTATTTTAAAGTGAACATATTTAGTTGTATGTTCACTTTAAAAATAAATAATTAAATTAAAATAAAATAAATATTAACGGGGGCTCCCATACAAGAAACGTATATTTTTTATAGATAATGGTTAAGTCAAGGAATTTAATTTGTGACCCACCTTAGGTCCACAGTCAATCTGACATTCTACAGCAATAAGGTTGAGTTTCCTATCAATTACAAATGACTTGGCATCTCTATTGACAATGACATCTTCAAGCAGATTTTCTTTGAAATGGGTAGCAAATTAACTTCCGTGACTGTACAGAGCCCTTCGTGCGTGAGTCCGACTCGCACTTGGCCGGTTTTTTATTTAACACTTCGTCTGTTTGTCCTAGAACCGATAACACGGTGAAACACATGCGAGTTTGCTCCAAGCCCATCGACCTGGTGCCCCACTACTTCCTCTCCGAGACCCGCTACTTCCGCAGCGTGGTCGAGATGATCACATACTACGAGAAGACCACTCTCGCCGAGAACTTCGTGGGGTAAGCCTTCTAGCTATAACAAGATACGGATGTAGTGAAATATCATATCATAATAATAATTATTATTGACCCTGGAGACTGCAAAGAACACCTCGCACCTTCAGAACAATAGTGACCTAATGTAAAAATTTCAGCTTTCAAAGTTCAAGTCGTAAATTTATTATTATAGAGACCTAACTCGAAATTTAAAATTTCTGAATTAGGTCACTATTGTTCTGAAGGTGCGACCTCTTTTGTATATTTATTTTCAATTTAACATTTGGAGACATAAAATTTCCTTTTTATTGTAATTTTTAATTTGACATATGAAGAGTGTTTACATCTCCATAATCAATAATCATATTTATAATTTTTGAAGGTGAAGACTTTTACATCTTCACAAATTTAAATTTTAACATACTTTGACCCTTAGAGACTTTATACATCTCTAAGACTTTAATTAAGATATACTATTTACTCTGGGACCTGTAATCCCTGTGTCATTTTATTTGTTTACCATTATTTCATATAACCTCGTAAGGCCCACCATACTGCCCTACTAAGCATAACGGCGTTATCTCAAACAAAACATCTGTAGAAATTGCAACCTAATTACAAACAGAAGAGAGTTGAATCTGCATTGGCTATTGAATTTAGTTATTGCATTTTTGCTTAGGAGGGCAGCATACTACAAACAGGGATTTTTTTGTGAGTGGGACTTTGAATCTACCATCAAGGCAATAAAGTTCAATTACGTTTGTTCGATAATGACATTTTCAGTTTATCAAGATAGGAAAATAAACCTTATTACCATTGTAACACAGTTCAAATTAAATTGCCTTGATCATGTACTTTCTATTGCACACTGGACCTTACGAGGTTAACTGCTTATTTTTTGTATCACTAGCTTAAGTGATAATTATGTTTGTAAGGAGGGGAAAAAAACGACTGACTGCTGAGTTTCTTGCGGCGTTTCTTCTCAGCAGTGGTCTCCTCTTGGGATGCGCTGGTAGACTCGGACATGTTAAAGTGCCTACAGGGCCTACTTACTGAATAAAGATTTTCATTTTCATTTTCATTTTCATATCCTTTCACATCGTATTTTCTCGGAATTATTCGTATTTGTCATGCTACTTCAGTCTGACTCAGTACCCATCAAGACAACGTGGGGGAACGTCGCATCGCGAGAGTCATAATCGATATAGAGTCGTTAATACCAGAGTATTTTTTGTTAATTAAGATTAAGTTTGTTTTCAGTTCTTTTTAATAGCCATGCCGAAAGCATTAAGACCTGGGAAACGTTTAGATCGACAAGCCTGTGAAATTATTTTCAACAATTATTTATATTTCTTCTTGTTTACCTACACCTAATTTCTATATATTTTATCGTGGTGGTTTTAACATCTCGGTGTGATATACTTCAAACTCCATAAAACTTCATGAAATAAACTTATAATTTTTATTTTATCGCATTTATTGTTATTATATTTGAGTAAATCAAGCATGACAATAAGTTATCATAGATATAAAAAACAAAATGTTTTTATAACTGAGCGGTATGTAACGACGTAAGGTCTGTTCATTCTTAGTTGTCTTATATAGTAAACAACTTTCTAACCTCAAAATGAACCCTTTTTGGCTAAAACAGCTCTTTTGTCGTAAATAAAGTCAACTGAATAAACATTTTGGACATCATTTGGCCAAAGTACCGTCTGTGAATGCTTTATTTTGTTTAAAATATCGGTTTTAGCCTAAAAAGGTTAATTGTGAGGTTAGAAAGTTGTTTACTATATAAGACAACTAAGAACAGACCTTAAGTCAGATGTCACGTACCTAATGAAAAAAAAGAAATAAAAAGTTAATTGGCGGGAACGATACTTATTTTGTTTTGTCATTGTCAATATTACATGTTGCTGTTTCATTTCCTGGCAATCGAAGTGAAAAGTAGAGTGTACAACTCGTCCATAAAATTTAACAAACGTCTCGCGTAAAATGGTGCGTTTTATGCACTTGTTGTACAATCTACTATTACACACTTGTTCCAACAATATGACTCCATCTCCAGCCTCAACTCGGTGCTGCGCTGGCCGTTCCGCCGCATCATCGTGAACGTGGTCGAGGAGTGCAAGCCCACGGATGACACGCAGATGGCACTCCGGGTGGGCACCAGGTTGCTGGTCCTCAGCAAGGAGGGGGATGGACGCGGCTGGTGGAAGGGACGAGTGCTGGACAAGGTAATTTGTGACCCATTTCAAAAAAATTAACCTTGAAGCCATCAATTTGGAGTCAGGTCTCGTTGAAGGAATCCAGTTCGTCAAGCTGTTCCAATTTGACAATCATTCAGATGAGGGTCTTTAGTCATCCTATTACCAGGAGTTCAGAACCTTTAACGGTCTGCTTCGAACTGGCTGGCCTTACGGTCAAACAGATGTTAATTGAAAAAATGAAATCAATGTCATTAGAGATGCCAAGTCATTTGTAGCTTAGAGGAAACTCAACCTTATTGTTGTAGAATGTCAGAATGACTTTGGTCCTAAGGTCTCTAGTCTTTGACTATGTTCAATTGTAACCTCCGGTTTAAAAAGAGTAAATTTCTCTCATTAACTTCGTATTTGGGAAGAGTGTGGAGATATTTTTCCCAAAATCGTTTTTTTCTGGTATGAATCTTTCATTCGCAAAATTTACCAGCGTTTCTTTTGGGTGTCCCTCACAATCCCTAACAACGTTTGTCCTAACACATCGTTTGTCCGAATTTTCATTTGCCCTAAACTGGTTTTCAGATGAGTCAGGCAACTTTTTAAGTTTTCCAATTATATCAGCGGTTCGGTTATGTTAGGGTTGTATTATAGCAATACTAAAAAGTTTTATAATAAAAGCGGAAATGGCGTTAGGATAAATGAAAATTCGGACAAACGATGCATTAGGACAAATGACGATTAGGGCTTCCGTAGGAGAACCGTTTCTTTTCAGTAGCTTATTTTGCCAACTTTTTTTTTCTCAGCTAAATTCCATGATCATAATTTGCGCATCCAACTACGACCTGGCTAACCAACCTAACCTAACGTAGTTAAACTAACTTTTCTCCCACATGCTCGGAAATGTTAACCTTACTGTTGTCAAATCAGCCCGCGAAGTTCTAAGTTCTGGAACTTAGAACTTCGCGGAACTTCGAACGTGGAACGCCAAGGCAAAATAAAAAAAAACAAAGTTATTATTTACCAACGGCAGCGGCCGCGAAAAATGTATGAAATTTCATTACGTACCTGGTGATTTACTTTTTAAAACCATGTTTGGACTAGGATAACTATCTCCAAACAGCCAAACACTCGTGCAATCAAAATTCTTCCTTGTATATTTTACTTTTTAAATGTCATAGACTAAAAAGTTAAGCCTTTTCAAACAGCATTTACAACGTATTTAAAAAGTGTGTCAAATAGTTTGACTTTTTTTAAATAGAAATTGCGTTCATAAACAAAATAAATTGCCGAAATAACATAAACGCATAATAAATGTCATAGTTTAAACTATATTTTATTCAAATTGAATTTATTACGTTTAAATAATTTGTGATTTTATTTAATGCTTTATTTCAGTGTCATACTCTGTTCTTTTTTTCAAGGAAATGTTGGGACTGTGTTTAATATTATTAACAATTGTGTTAAATTTCCTCACATTGTTGGAGAAAGCACTATACAAGCCTCGACCGGGAAGGGCGGTTGCTGGACTCTTATATATCGCGGCCTCGACTGCGTCTCGGCCACGCTAACTCTACTCGTCCCGCAACGGCCTATTTCCCGGTCTGTGCAGCAATGTACTATTCTTCGTCCTAAAACAGTTCATCCCTGTGGATGCCACAATGCCATAAACAGACATACATATCAAACGGATACGTACATTTTTTGCGTGGACAAATCATTTTCTAGGATTCCGTACGTCAAAAGGGAAAAATGGAACCCTTATAGGATCACTTTGTTGTCCGTCTGTCTGTCCGTCTGTCTGTCAAGACCCTTTATCTCGGGAGCGCGTGGAGGTATCGAGTTGAAATTAAAACTATATACTCAGGTCTACAGTCCCTTGAAGCTGTGAAAACATCAATCTTCTAAGTTAACGTGAAAAAACAGACCCGGCCGCTTATGCCGCAAAAAACGTATATTTCGACACTCTCAAGGAAATCAAAATTTATAGGGTATTTAACCTTGACCTAGAACTACGAAATTTCGCAAGCAATACCGTCACAATATGCTACAAGTATAGGGAAAAATCTGATACCTATACATTTGTCAAGTGGGATTTAATTAAAATCCCTCTTGTCCTGATTTTTTAACTTAGTTTTAACACAAATTTTAGGTAGATGTGATTTACTGAATAGCCCAGGAAACAGCTGATACTCTATTTATAAACCATATAGCTTTCGACATGTTGTCGTATAATAGACGTTACGCTCTTATTTACTTGACAGTAATGACGTTAATGCAATACGATATCATGTCAAACGCAATATAGCTTTACCCAGCAGAATAGAGCGTTTGAACTAAAGAAACGTGATAATTAAAATGAAAACTGCTATGCCTTACGTTAAAACGTTCGCTGCCATCGACTAACATATGTATCTAATTTAAACAATCTATAGTATTGGCAAATATTTTTGATCAGCGTTTGTAAGCGGGATCTCAGACCCATAAACTCTTGCAGTCTCAAAGCTATAATCTAAAGATTGCAAATCTCAGACCTCAATTGCATTGCCAACCTTGAGGACCAAGATGGAATGCCTCTACGCTAGTAATGTCACCGGTTGTGTTATCCCCACACCGGAGCACAATGCGAATGCTTGGCGGTGGGTTAAGGATAAGACGGGTTGTTAGTAGCGCTGGTAGATTCACTCTATATTACCGACGTGTAAAAGTATAATAATATGTGTGTAAATAAAGTATTGTACGAGACTCTGCGTAATTAGCATTACAACACTCGTGTGATCGATTATGAAACTAGCCTTGCGGCTCGTTTCATAAGCCACACTCATGTTGAAATGACTGTCATTACGCAACCGTCACGTAAACTACTATTTGCGCCCTTGCGAAAATGCAGAGCCAATATTTACTAGAATTTGATTGAAGGTGTTTGTTTCACATTTGCAGTTCGGGACTTAATCGCGTACCTTTATAAATATTATTTTATTATGTGTAAAGGGGTTTGGGTAAAAGTGTTGTCATTTGTAAAATTCATACATTTTCAAGGTGAGCGGCCATTCATAAAAGTGGTAAATTATGATAGAGTTATTAAAAATAAACATATTTTGTTATGTAATGTAATACTCTAAAGTGCATCGGAGCCGAGATATTTAAATATTCATACTTGGGCGTACTTTTGTACTAAAAACTGAATACTTAAATCTTTAAAATCTCCGCTCCGATATTATTTACCGCCATAAATTATATATATCTATGTGTATTTATAGGTCCTCTAAATAACTATGTAAAAATCATCCGTGGCCGCTGAAAAAAAAAATAACAATATTCTTCAAACAATCCAATGTCCTTTTATGAGAGTTGAAGCAAATCTATGTTTTTTATGAATTGTGATGCGCCTTGCCCAATTCCTTTTTGTACATGTGCGACCGCTTAGCAATTTATGAAATATCTAGCTCCTGCCCGCGACTTCGTCCCCGTGGAATAGTTACTTTGGGCTAACGCTAACTTTAACCCGCGACTTTGCTAACGTAGAAGGTTGAAACATTCTTCATTGGTGCTCCGCTCCTATTGGTCTTAGCGGGATGATATATAGCCTATAGCCTTCCTCGATAAACAGGCTATCTAACACTGAAAGAATTTTTCAAATCGGACCAGCAGTTCCTGTGATTAGCGCGTTCAAGCAAACAAACTCTTCATCTTTATAATACTAGTATACATTAAAATTTCGTGCTCGTTTGCTCAGTTAATGATTCCAGTTATGGCTTTTGACGTAGAGACCTCGTCGTGTTGTTCTCCTAGTCATTATTTTTAGTTTCATGTATTTGACATGTAATCTTGATAATTTTTACATTTATTTGTAATGTTTTTAATTTTGAATTTGTATTTTTTTTATATGTGATAGTTCTAATAATTTATATTTGTTGCTTTATTACCTTGTAATGTAACTTACTTTTAAGTATTATTGTATTTTATGTTTGAAAAAAATGACCTTCTGCTGGAGTTTCTTGCGGCGCTTCTTCTCCGCAATGATGGTCTTGTCCGAAGCGCTAGTAGATTCACTGTATATTACCGACGTGTAAAAGAGCCCGTATGTGGCCAATTTACTGAATAAATATTTTGTTTTTTTTTTGATTTTCGCGTCATGTACTGCCTATATGCGACTATTATTTTTTACTACGCAAGCGACTGTTCCTCAACATTCACTGCGAAGATTATGTGTGTTGTTATTCTTAAACTTTAATATTAACATTAATTTAGTGGAGTGAAGTGAAGTTGTTGGTTGTACTATGGTCATGTTGCATCGAGCGAGCTAAGCGAGCGAGCAATACTTGTAAGTAGACTTACTGTGCCAAAGGAAATTTTCCAAAATTGCGGAACATTTCATGTAGGAAAATTTTGGAATCTCACAATTTTGTAAGGGGATTGAAACTTTCCGTTTCTTAAATTTAAATGTCCTTTATTTCTAGTGAGTTTCCGGAAATTTCTTAGATCTTTTCCAACTTTTTAAAAACTTTCCGCCACTTGCACATCAGTACTTGTAAGGCAGGAGCGAATCGGATAAGTCAGGTTAGAAGGCGGCTTCCCAGGCTACAGCTCAAAACTTCTAAGGGTAAAATTATTATGTAAAAAAATGTATAAGAATTTTATTAAAACCAGTATTATGTCTATATATATAATCTACAGTATTCTAAATAGGCATACAACAAAGTTATATGAAGTTAAACATTCGTAAGTGTGATGAATCAGGCTAAAAATCAGTAGTAAATAGGAGAAACTTGTGACTTATTAATCTCATTTTAGACCCCGTTACCAAGCGGGCAGTTAACGTGGCTACCTAAAGGGGGTGATCCATTTGCGAGCAAAATCGCCGGTACGCCAACGAACCCGCGAGCCATAGGTCTAAACCGCCAATGGAGCACTAAAAGTCTGCGGACTTAAACACCGTCGGATTTGCTCGCTGGCTCTTTGTGCATGCTTGAAATTCTAAAGGGGCTGATCCATTTGCGAGCCGGCGAGCCAACAGTCTAAACCGTTGGCTCGCGGCTCGCCGACTCTCGTAGTGATCCATTGGCGAGCAAAACTGTCGACTCTCGACCGCGGACTTGGAATTTCAAGCATGCACAAAGAGCCAGCGAGCAAATCCGACGGTGTTTAAGTCCGCTTTTAGACCTTTGGCGTACCGGCGGTTTTGCTCGCAAATGGATCACCCCTTAAGTCCGCGGACGAGAGTCAACAGTTTTGCTCACCAATGGATCACTACGAGAGTCGGCGAGCCAACGAGCCAACGGTTTAGACTGTTGGCTCGCCGGCTCGCAAATGGATCACCCCCTTAACATGATGTGCGATACATTTTTTGCACTGCTATAATAAATTAACTATACCTAACTATACCATAATGATTGTTATTTTTCAGGGCGATACCCGTTCCGGCTACTTCCCCAAGCATAGCGTCCGCCAGGAGAGCATAACTCCTAAGTTGCTTGGATGATGCCTGATGTGCCTTCAGAAGCGGTACAAGCTCATGAAGCACGTGTACAATGACGACCTGAAACACCTGCAGTAACTTATGACAATCTAGTACTTTTAAAGCGGCTGCGCTTTTGAAATCCTAGTGTTTATAAGATTTTAGACTATCGTTTAACTTATGATAGCGACAGCTCTATAAGACCTAGTTTTTATGAGATTTTGGACTCGTTCTTACGAGCCAAGCTTTTATCTCATTACCATTGTCTTTATGGTAGCCTGGTATTCTGGTGCTTTATGTAATGGAACAATGCCTTCTGGAATCGTGAACATAAGGAACAGTGAACTTTTGGTGCCTTCGGTACCTCTTTTTCAAGACATATAGTTACGCGTGTCCCTATCGTGAATTTGGACACATACCTCGTCTTTATGGGAGCCTGGTACATTTAGTGCGCGAGAGTAGTACTGGTATACTATCCCTGGTATTCAGAGCTGGGACATATTTAAGGAAATGTGAAGTGAATTGGTGCTTTGAATATCTCTATGTTAAGATAGTTCTAGTTCTTCGTAACTCCGCGAGATTTCGTAGTGTTTTTCTCGCTCCTGCACTTCGTAGGAATCTAGTGACGGTAGTAGCGTGATTGAATCATGCCTTATGGTGTGATGGTTTTGAGAGATGGAAGTTAGTAATACGCTAGCAAAACTAGCTATATCTAACTCCTTGTAAATGTACCCTAGTACCCTTAGTATTCAGGATTAAATGTTGTGCTTCGTCTATTTATGTGAGCCTGGTAGCTTGGAAATAATAGAACGTATGTAATTTAAGTAAGCGAACTTGACTTGGATTTTATTATTAAGGACTTGGTTTACATCAAGTAACATATGAAGACAATATGATCTTAGGTACCGATGCATCTTCTGGACTTATGATGTCCTGGTACCTAACAGAACATGGATGAAATTGTTCTGTCATTGACAATAAGTCAAAGTGACATATTGACATATACAACGTCGGTTTAACCACAGAATAAGAACATATAGCATAGAAACCGGACTATAAGACGTACTTTGCGTCAGCTATCTTTCTCTACTTTTTAGATTACGTATTACATGAGAAAAAATGAAACAAAAAGTAGGCTGTTTTTTCTTCTTTTACTGTCATTGTCACAAGGTTTTACACAGGGACTTCTTCGTCCTTCCTTTTTTGGAAGGATTTGTCTTTCCTTGTCTATAGGTCCAATACTATAGGTTCTTATAAGGTCTGTTCATTCTTACTTGTCTTATATAGTAAACAACTTTCTAACCTCAAAATGAACAATTTTTGGCTAAAACAGCTCTTTTAAATAAAATAAAGTAATCACAGACAATACATTGGCCAAGTGATGTCCAAAATGTTTATTCAGTTTACTTTATTTACGATAAAAGAGCTGTTTTAGCCAAAAAAAGGTTAATTTTGAGGTTAGAAAGTTGTTTACTATATAAGACAAGTAAGAATGAACAGACCTTAGGTCCAAATCACGCCTTACTTGTGACGATGTACCAAATAACGAAAGAACAGCTATAGATTCATCTCTTTCCAACTCACTATGAAAACCATAAGTAAAAAGAAGTGAACCATAATGTATTTTCTGCTTATTTAGTACGTTTTCTATGCCTTTAGTCTTTATTCTTTGTATACGACATCGGTTTAACACTTTCGCGATTGACCTCGCAAACTCGCGAGGCGGGTTTTCGGTCGCGAAAGTGAAAATTATGAAATAATTACGAAGAAAGTCAAAGAAAGATAGGTAGACTAATGAATAAACGAAAATGAGAGCTACCACTGTGTACACGTGTATAGAGGTTTCACTCTCACGCGTTGGAAGCTACGGGTAAAGAAGGAAATAACATGATTGCGACGGACTTATACCGAGGCAATGTTCAAAATAAACGCTTGACGCCTCTCGAGTCGTCAGTGAGTAGTCAGTTTATAGGCACGTTACGGCTGTTAGGAACCCGCGAGGCGGGTTCACGGGCGAGATATTGTGTGATGTAGGGTGCGTTTTCTATAACACGAGCGTGGAAAAAAAAAGGGCTGAAAAAGTTTTATTTAGCTAAATAAATATTTATATTTACTTGATTTTATCATTAAATAGTATATGTCTATGATACAATGCTTTCTAGACTTTAAAATATTAGTGTGTTTAGATTTAGGATTTTTAGTTTTAAAAAACCCTTTGTGTTTGGAATGTAGGTGTGTATTTTTATTTTACTTTATGCTTTATACTCCTTGTGTGGAGTTTTGTCTATGGTGTGTATGAATGATTTTAACAGGTGATATAGTGTGTATGGGTCGCAGATTTGGCGGGTCGCATGACACGTACAGATAATTAAATTGACCACCGTAAAACTACCTACGTTTCAACTTGCATATTACAAAGTTCAAGCCGGAGGAGGAGGGGGAGGTGTCGAGACGGATGTAACAAAATATCACGCGGGGGGAGGGGCGGGTCTTGACAAATATTACGTAATCTCACGCGGGCTGGAGGGGGATGGAAGAGGGGTCGAGACAAAAGTAGCAAAATATGACGCGGGCTGGAGGGGGAGGGGTCGAGAGGAATGTAGCAAAATATCACGCTGGCTCTCGACAAATATTTCGTAATCTCACCAAGGGGGGGGCTTGAAAAGTCGTCAAAATCGCCTAATATAAGGTCTGATTTTTATTCCCACAGAAAAAATGAAAACAAAGGTGTTGCCGTTAACGAAAAACATTTGCGATTTCCAAAATATTTAAACTTTCCACATTTATAAGAAATCGACTTTCTATAAAAAAACTATATGTTGTAATCAAGATTGAAGAATTTAATTTGTTGATGGCAAACTTAATTTTGTAATAATTTCTTTGTTGTATTAATTTAAAACGAGAAAACTGTTTTTGTTTGCATAATTTATTTATTGCACTGGTATCATTACTCTATACACCTGTGTCAACAAGTTGAGGGCCGCTTCATTGACGTGAGACGTAACTTCACTCGCTTCGCTTCACAATTCGTGCTCCCGTCGTAATCGCTTTCCAGTGACTCATTTGTGCAATTTTAATTTCAATTATTTCTTAATTTTTTTTTTATGTCACGGTACAAGCGAAATGATAACTTAATATTATATTTCTTGCTGGCCCACACTTTGAGATTCCCTGAAATGTCACTTTGACAGCGACGTAACTTTGTTTACATTTTTACTGTGGGAATAAAAATCCGACCTTAAGTAATGGACGTCTCTTAATACGCGGAATAATATTAGAGAAATAGCTCTCTATCTTGTATCACTCCCCAATAAGAATATAATTATATTCTTAAAGTTTTATAAACGTCACCCGTGGCAAGATTATCGGCCCTCTACAACTTGTCCATCTATTGCATACTTTCTCGACTCTGCAACAATGCAGTACGTTATGTATTCACGCTAAGCAGTCACCGGCTGGTAATAAAAAAGGTAAGACTTGATTGAGTATGTTTGACAAGCGAACTGCTCAAAAAAACTATTTTTCTCTCTATTACTTACATACTCGTACATACATAAACTCACGCCTTTATTCCCAGTTTGGGGTAGGCAGAGCTACAGAATTGCCAACAACTCTAAAAGCTTGTTGATAATTCTGTAACCACATTTTGCATAATCAGGCTAAGATGTTTACCAGTGTATTAGTGACAGGTTGCAAGCCCATCACCTAACAGTACTACAAGCCTTGATTCCCTTAGTCGCCTCTTACGACATCCACGGGAAGGCATGGAGTGGCACTATTCTAAGCCGGCAACCACACAGCACCTATTACTGCTCTCTATTACTTTTACTATTTAAATACACAAATGGTTTTAATTATTTTATCTGCACTCATAACATAAACCCTCTATGATGCGTTCAGAAACCGCAAATTATGACCAGCATAATAATCAACTCTGTTGTTTCAGCAAATTTTTTATCTGCGGCAGTTATCTTATGGATTCTTAAGAACATCAATTTCGATGTTCTTATGACATTCAAATTTCGAACATCTCTGAAAAACAAAGAAATTTGATTTGACCTCTATTCTAATATCAGTCGAGATGACGTTTAGTTCGAAATAATTTGACAAATGTCGCACGTAAGTAAGATATCGAACGATATGATAGTTGGAGCTGACTCTAGTTTGTCTCTGAATTTAAAAAAAAACTATGGCAGCTGCCAGAAAACTATTCCAACTTTTCATTACCGCCATTACCGGTTAAAATTTAATATTCGGCTCCTGAATGCATCATGGAGGCTTTTGTTATGTGGGTAGATAAAGTAGTGTATGCAACTGTACATAATTAGGCCTTAAAACGCTCGTGTGATCCTATTATGAAACTAGCTGACGCTCGTTTCATAAAACCACACTCGTATTTTAAGGCCTCTCATTATGTATCAGTTGCATAAACTACTATTAGGAGTTAATCACTCAGTAATAGTGCCAAGTTTAAACACTAGAGTCCTATTGAGCATATGTGGCATTATCTATGAAAAGCGACCTTATTGTCGATGGCGCTTACGCCGCACTGCGTCACGCGACGTTGTATTTATATCGGAGCATCGTTAATAATGGCGGAAGCGCCATCGACAATACGGTCCCTTTTCATAAATAACGTCGCATATCATTTTTTTCGCACTAAATAACATTTAAAAACTGGCCGAGTGAGAGTCTCACACAAAGGGTTCCGTTACATTCTTGTATGGCCCCCCTTTTTAAAAATAATTGTAATATAAGCAAAAGTATTTAAAACAAACGAGTTTTTACTAGTGTTCAAGAGATACAACGATAAAAATCGCTAAAAAAAACACGTTTCTTGTACGGGGGCCACCCATTTTTTTTTAAATAGAAGTACACACACTTTTCGATACAGAACCCTATATATAGGTACTTCATAATCACTATTGTTCTTTAGGTAGACTTAATGGAGTCCCACAACAGGGCCTAAAACTAAGTTCTTATGAAAAATTCTAAATTAGATATATTAGTTGTAAACTCGTTGTAAATACAATGAAAATCAATAAACAATTATATTTTTGACGTATGATAATTTTAATGAAATCAATATGTTCATTAAGTGTAAGATATCACGTAGATAAGTATATATATATCTCATATATTTACACCCGTACCTATCAAAACACATATTTTTGACATAGTTAATTTTTATATATTTTAACTATATACATTGCTGGCTCTGATAATATATACGTAGGAAATGTACATGATATTTAAGGGATAACGCTATTGCGTTTGAAAATGGAACCATAAGGCAAGTTTGCTTTTGCAATTATAAAAAGCCGGTAATGTATATTTTATATATATTTTCCCATTATCAATAGTAAGGTATATTTAAAATGAGAGTGGAAAGGCGAGGGCCTAATCTGAAAATGGGGGATTATGTATAGTCAAGGTAAGAAAAGGTTCGTCACTTTTGGACCTTAAGAGCGTTGAAATAGAGTCGAAAACTATACTGCCGTGACTTTACTATCAGGCCAATAAAACCCTGACCCACCATAGAATCGTATCACAGTGACGTTATGATTCAAGTCGTAAAGAAGGGTCAAGCATTAATTGTTTTTCATCACACTTGCTCGGAAAGGGTGTTATAACACGCAGGCATATAGGGCAGTTATAGCCGATTTAGCTCCCTAGGGAGTTACGAGTTTAGTTTTAAAATATAGAATCCACTCGTACATCATTTCAGACTAAGGTGTAAAATCAGCCAAGGTTTATTTCCTATATTCAAAACTTGGCTAAAAACCAATTTTACTGTATAATTAAACTTAAACGGTACATTTATCTGCATTATATTTATATTTTACAATTATTTCAGAGACATTTGCAATTATTTTATTAAATTTCATTTTGAAAATCGGTACAATCTGGCAGTATGGCCTGTCGAGTTTAAAAACTAAAGCAATTCTAAGCATTATCTGTGGAAGACTATATTGAAAAAAGTTGTCAAACTCTTAGCGAGTCGAGTTCATTAGTTTGATTGTTTTTTTTCTCATTTTTTTTTATTTCGCAAGTGTGATGAAAAACATTGTGTGTATCACGTGCATTAAGAGGATTGTGGAGCTGAAAAACTCCATACAAAATGCGAAAACGTTTCTCTCCCCTTTAACCTCGTCCGATTTTCACGGTTTTTGAATATGTTGTAGATATCATGAAAAACTATGTCTGTACGTTTTCCTTTACAAGAAAATATTTCTTAGAACGAAACAAAGGGGTTTGGGTAAAAGTGTTGTCATATGTAAAAGTCATACATTTTCAAGGTGAGCGGCCATTCATAAAAGTGGTAAATTATGATAGGATTATTAAAAATTAACATATTTTGTTATGTAATTTAATACCCTAAAGTGCATCGGAGCCGAGATATTTAAATATTCATACTTGGGCGTACTTTTGTACTAAAAACTGAATACTTAAATCTTTAAAATCTCCGCTCCGATATTATTTAGCGCCATAAATTATATATATCTATGTGTATTTAGAGGTCCTCTAAATAACTATGTAAAAATCATATGTGGCCGCTGAAAAAAAAATGACAATATTCTTCAAACAAATTTACCCAATGCCCTTTGAAAAACAAAAAACAGAAACGTACAGACCCTAGGTCTTTATAATAACTACAACATATTCAAAAATCGTGAAAGTCGGACTTGATTTAGGGGGTGAGAAACGTTTTCGCCCGGAGCTAGTTTTGTATGGATTTTTTTTGACAGCTACGCGATTTTAGCGGCGCTTCACAATCCTCTTAATGGGATTACAAACTCGAGTCATTAAAAGCCCTCCGCCTTCGGCGTCGGGCTTCTAATAGTCTCTCGTTAGCAATCCCCTTCATACCGCCCTTGATGCACAATGTACTATTATAACGTCACCGTGACACCGTTCCATGGTGGGTAGGGTTGGGCTGATAGTACATTTATTACTAAATTTTTCTCCCAAAAAAACTATTTTAATATCTATAACCATTTCCGAGTAACACCTTTTTAAAGTTATAAGATTATAGGAGCGATGGCTTGCTTAAAAATATATTTTTATCTTTTGGTTGACATCATTTAATATTACCATTTTTGAATATACTTTCAAATCGATTTTATTACGTGACTTAAATGAATTTGTATTTTCGGAAAGGACCTTCGTCTTCCACCCGGTATACACATATGTATATTTATTTTTATAATCGAATCCCTACCACTAGTTACATCTCTTTCGCACTCATTGTTAATACATATATTTAATATTAAATAATGTGTACTAGGGTAGATTAAAAAAAATTAGAAAGGCTAAAATTAAAAAATATCTTTGTTCTTACTTCCCTTATGTGGTAAACAAAATTTAAGTAAAAAGTTCCCTTTGTAGCGTTTTTTCACGAAGCGCAGCCCCACTTCGTTATTTCACCAAGCAGCAGTGCTCGCATTGTGTTCCAGTGTACGGTGAAATAACTAGCAGAGAGGCATTCCATCTTAGTCCTCAGGGTTGGCAACGCATTTGAAGTCTTGGGATTGTAGTCTTGAGGTTTCAAATGTCTATGGGTCTCAGATCCCACTTACCATCAGGTGGCCTGAGTGCTCGCGTGCCTTCTTGCAATAAAAAAAAAGGTCAGTATGGGAAAGTCTGAAACTAAGGTCTGTTCATTCTCACTTGTCTTATATAGTAAACAACTTTCTAACCTCAAAATTAACCTTTTTTGGCTAAGGCTGCGGCTCCACTGAGGCGGAGATGAGCGGAGTGGAGCGGAACTGTGCTAATATTAACCAATATAATCTAAACTAACGTGCGCAAGGCGCGCTTGACGTGACCGCATGTGCCTTCTATTGGTTAATATTGGCACAGCTCTGCTCCGCTCCGCTCGTCTCCGCCTCAGCGCCCCTTGCGATCTTAGCATTATAGTGTTGGGATAAAAAAAGAGGTGGGGATCGGCGTCGTGGGCTGAATACACTAGCGTCTAAGGTTTAGTTATAGTTAACAAGAACAATACACGCCTATGTGTCTGTTCTGTGGATATATTAAATTTGATTTTCATCTCACTAGCTCGGAAAGCCCTTTTTGTTTGTTTGATATCTATTGAGAAAATCGCTTTTTATCCACATGAGAAAGATTTTTGACATTTGAAGGCAGCTTAAGTGATTTGACAGCTAACAAAATGTAAAACGTTACAAGTGCTGAATTTTTAACATCAAAATTAATGAATTGCATCGAGTAAAAAATACTAAATACAGTCTTACAACTTTATTTTAATTCATAAATATCACCATTCAACAATAACCTTCATTCTTGTTGTAAAAGCGGATAAAATGTTCTGACAGAACAAGTAAGTCGATGTGCGAACAAAACGCATCAGAAATAATAAAAAAAAACTTAACCCTTCGTATGCGGGAGGTCAAAAAAGTACCAAGTTCTAGTCTCTTCTGATTACGACATAGTCCATAACATTAAGCTTGAAATACAAAAAGGTATCCAAATTTTAAGCACGGATCCGTGCCTAAAGCATTCTAGGGGTTAAGTCAAAACTTTTCAATTAAGCCGTCAACGTTAAATATTCGCATGTTTTTCTAGTTTGTTTTGTTATTTAAAATGAGTGATTCGAGTGACGAAGACGTTTTAAAACCTGTGGAAATACGGGAACCCGTGCAAAATGCGGAATTGCTCTTTTTTCTGATTTTCCTCGCTGTAGTGAGGTGAAAAGTTTTGTGTTATACACGGGTGAAAAGTTATTTTACGCCTCTTGTGTTGAAACACTCGCAGGTAAAATACAACTTTCCCAACAAATAACTATTTTTCCTTCAAACTATTGAGATTGGCTGCTACGAAGCGCGTATACGCTAGCTAAAAAAAGTTGTTACAAATGTTTACCACAATATATTTTTTAAGTACCATATATAGTGGTGGTCCATAATTAGGGACACTTGTTTTTTTCCGATACAATTGCCTACAAATATGACTTTTCAATTTTGACCACCAATCAAAAAGTTCTAAACTAATTTAATATTTGGTTACACTCATCGATCATTAATGAACTAAGGTTTAAATGTATGTACAATTCATCTCTCTTGAAAACGGATCTTTCATTTTATAAGGATTTGAAAAAATAAATACCTCGCGTTCATACAAAGTTGTAAAACTTTGTATGGACGGGTCAGCACTAAGTTTTTAAATCCCTATAAAATATTAGGTTCGTTTTTAACAGCAGTTCATTGTACATAAATTTAAACCTTAGTTAATGATCTAAAGTAAATTGTATTTAGCAATAAAATTGGTCAAGAACTTTTTGAATGGTGGTCAAAATTTAAAAGTCATATTTGTAGGCAATTGTATGGGAAAAAAACTAGTGTCCCTAATTATGTGACCACCACTGTATGTCTATATACAATTTGATGTTAGAATGTAATAAAATATGTATTTTTAATAAATAATATTTTTCCTTGATGTCAAGAAGTGATTCTGGTTATTTATTATTAATTCAATCATAGATACCATTTTTTTTAATTATTAAAGCTGATTTATAATATAATTTTAAATTACGATATTAAGGATTTTGGTTAATAAAAAAATAGATCTGATAAATTAGTTTTTGGACATTAATATTAAATTGTACACTAAAAATCACTTCTTTAGCAAATAATAAATGTAATATTTTAAATATAATCAAATTAATAGTGCCACTTAGATTACTATGTCAATGTTAATTATTAAATTATATTTAATATAATGAATATATCGTAGTGAACCATGGTGTTGCAAAGTTACATATTCAAATATATAAAGTATTAATACTTCCAAAAACATAGATTTTTTTTATGTTATATTCTATATTAAAAGGAACTTTTTTTCCTTCACACTAGAATCGTAATGTTGGAACGATTTAAGTTGTGTTTTTACACTAAAGAATGGCAACTAAATTAATCGTTTAAACCAGTAGGAACCGGTAATTTATCACCAAAAACCGGTTAACCGGACCGTAAATAAACATAAATAAAGCACGCTTTTGTCTTAACACTCACAGATGTAGGCAAAATATTTACGTACTTGTTTCTGATTACAAAGATTTTTCGACGGTAATTATTCTGTTCATCGGATCAATTTACCGGATTAACCGGTTATAACCGACCCAGATCTGGTATTAATAAATTTGGTCAGTCGTTGCACTTTCTGTCCATCCGTGCTAGTTTTTTTGATGTATCCGTTTAATAAGCTGTGTAGTAAATATATATATTTATATTTGGTTCAAGTGGACCGGTCTGTAAAAAAATCTAAGTGCTGATTTTAGCTGTCTTTACACTTTGTATTAAAGATGTACATGCAGACGACGAGCGTTGCGAGCGACACTGGATAAATCTCCATCATTACTCACCTACGCGCTATAATATGAATTGTATTCCCTATTTAATCTGAAGATATAAAAATATCTGCTTAATTTAATACCTTAAACGACCCATTCAACCCATTTCAAAGTTCGATACAAATATTTTAACGGAATTCGCCCCGCTTGCGCTCGCGTCAGCAATACCATTTGCTATTTACGCATTATTTTAAAATGCAATAATAAACCCTACCGCTGATGGCGCTTACGTCGTTCCTTACGTAAAACCGATAAAAATCAGAATGGCGTATCGCCTATCCATGGAACTTTTACTAGTTTCCGACAAGTGTCAAGAATGGTCAAAATGTAAACATCTGTCAAGTCTTTATCACAGGGACATTAGTAGTATTTTTTTGTTTTGTTAACGTCAGAATCGAGTACTGCCGCAATAAAAAAGTTTGTCATTAACCTTGCGTTTATACCCTCGTAAGACCCACGTAAGACCCACCATGCTACAAAAAGTGAGTTTTTTGTCAGTGGGACTTTGAATCTACCGTCAAGGCAGTAAAGTTCAATTATGTTTGTTTGACAATGTCATTTTCAGTTCATGAACATAGGAAAATAAACCTTATTCCCATTGCAACACAGTTCAAATTAAATTGCCTTGATTATGTACATTCTATTGCTCACTGGGCCTTACGAGGATACTTGAGTGGATGAAGGTTTTATGTACTATCGCGATCGTTAATTTGTGACCCATTTCAAGAAAAATTGGCTTGAAGTCGTCAATGTCATTAGAGACGCCAAATCATTTGTAACTTATAGGAGACTCAACCTTATTGTTGTAGAAGGTCAGAATGACTTTGGACCTAAGGTGGGTACCAAATTTAAGTTCGTGACTGTACAGGATCAACAATATTCCATACGGTGTTATAAAGACGCATGAAATAACTCTCTATCGTATTTCTATAAAGTTTCAAGTATTTCTAAAGAAATGCATGGATTTTTTAATTCGTATTTCTCAACAAAATATGAAAATACCGTAAAAGAGATCACCAAAAGTGAAATTAAAATTAAAATCGGGCGAGAAATACGGATGATACAAGCATTTTAAACTGCTGATTAGACAGCGGTTAGACAGAGAGATCCGATATGCACCGTGACGTCATGTAAACTCCATGTTAAATTCTGTTTTGCTAGAAAGAGATAGTAACAAATCTTTGTTGGCTTATATCTTGGTTATTTTAATAGCTATTCAAAAAATCATTTTTCTCAACTGTTTGGTAAATGAAAAGTCATGAATTTTCCCTATTTGGTCTGGTTTAAACGGCATCACAAGTGGTAGCCTAGATTTCTATGTTATATTCTAAACGCCTTCCTAATAAACGTTGAGTAACGGTGGTCTCTATACAATGTTTTATCCTTATCTGTCATTGTGACATTTAAATTTGACAGATGACAAAACATTGTATAAAAAAAAACAGATAAATCAATCCATAATTAGTTAGTCACAAGAATACTTAAGAACTATGTTGGTACAATTAAATAATGTTCTTAATGCATAAAGGCCTGGCATCATGGGCTCCCACGTCTCACGTGCAAGTCCATGAAGCGGCTCAAGACGGCAGAGTCCATTCTGTCCGCTGCCATATGCAGAATCTCGTTATCGCCCCCGCATACGCCTAACTATGATGGATATAGCTACGAGTACACTACCGTTACTCAACGTTTAGTAGTAGGTAAGGATTTACGCTAGAAAAATGCATCTGTAATGTTTTGCATTTCTTTCCCAAAGAGCATGTTTTTGTTTTTCTTCCGCCCCTGAAAGAGATGCAAGGGATACTTGGCGTGCTGTCAGCCTGACCCACCATAGAACTGTGTCACAAGAACATTATAAAACAATTTGTTGGACATTTCATACGACTTGAATCATAACGTCACTGTGACAGAGTTCTATGGTGGGTCAGTGTGTGATAGTACAGTTCAAGGTCAAATATTCTAGTTATAACTGGTTTGTTAGCTGTACACTCTCTATAGGTTATATATTGTCATTGCTTTGAAAAAAACTCGTACCTCACATTTTTTTACGTACGATTTTAAACTTAAACGTGAAAAGGATGAAGTTCAAACCTCATACATCTCGAAATATCAGATACGAAGTTTTCTAAAGTAGTAACGATATTCCGCTTATACGGCGTCATAACACCTTTTTCCACTCAATGGTCGCTTCGATTCTGTAATTTCTCTACGTAGTCATGTATGTATTAAATTTTTAAGAGGTGCTATTTTTTTTCTATATCGTCCCTTTACTTTCTCAACCTCGTATCTGATCGAATAGTTAGATAGGAAAAGCACTCATGTTCCCTAAGCAATAAAGACTACTTTCCTATCTAACTATTCGATCAGATACGTTGAGAAAGCAAGGGACGATATACATAGGTATGTGGTGCTTTGCCAATCCCGATTTTCTTTGAAATACAGATTGTACTTTTCTGATTTCTGGGGTCCTAGTGAAAAAGGGTGTAAGTCGATTTAACTCAGGGTACATACATAAACGGAGTATACTAGATTTAAACCCTTTTTCATTTGATCTTCACGAGACTTACACCCTTTCTCACATGGACTCCAGATTTATACCATCGCATGCGTTAGCACGTCTTCGTAATAATGTTTTTTTTGGGAGCCCTTTGTTTCCCATAATTTTATTGGTCATAATGGCATTGTTGACATAATTATTCATCGTCATGTCAGCCGAAAGACGTCCACTGCTGCACATAGACCTCCCCCAAGGCTCAATAATTATTATTGATAGTCATAATTTTTTATATCACTGAAACTGTAAACTAGTCAGATTTTTTATTAGATAAAGTTAACTGAGAGTTCTCAAGTCAATGTTTTGGTAAAAGATAACTGGGAAATTTAACCAAAAATTAACATACGTAGTTTAACAGTAAAAACGGCTATAATTGAATTTTACCGCACAAGAATTGTCAGTTTACATTATACATTTTTTTTATGAGATCATTGCAATTTTAAAAATGGAAATTTTAAATTCAATTTGATTAATTTGTAATTTCATATATTTTTTTATTAATGATTAAATGTTGTTTTCACGTTTCGCATACGAGGGTTTAACGTTTAAATATCGCTATGTAAATTATTTGCAAAATTCAAATTTGTCCAATAACACATTTGGCCAAACGTACTTTTGGCCAAATTAACTTATATTGGTGCTCGTGGAGAAATCCTATGTTAGTATTCCATAATATTTTGGGTTTATTTCTAGTATTTTGAAAATCTGGATTGGCGGCTAGGAAGTCTAGATTAAGGGAAGTTGACCATGGCTACGCTCTCCAATGAACATGGCGTCTTGCGAATTCAAATATCAGTCAACTGATTGAATCGTAAGAGAAAGCTTGTATTCTGATATAATTTATATTATTATTTGTAAATAGATACAATATTACATATCTCAATGTTTATGGTTAAGATGCTCCACATTAAATACACGTTTGGAGATCAATTTGTGTTTTACTTTACGGTTTTAGGGTTATACAGGGTGTAATATAACACCAAGTCACCAAGCAGTAGTGTTCGCATTGCTGTGTTCCGGGATAAGACAACCGGTGAAATTACTAGCGTAGAGGCATTCCATCTTGGTCCTCAGGGTTGGCAACGCATTTGAAGTCTTAGGATTGTAGTCTTGAGATTTCAAATGTCTATTGGTCTCAGATCCCACTTGCCATCAGGTGGCCTGAGTGCTCGCGTGCCTTCTTGCAATAAAAAAAAAGGTCAGTATGGGAAAGTCTGAAACTAAGGTCTGTTGATTCTTACTTGTCTTATATAGTAAACAACTTTCTAACCTCAAAATGAACCTTTTTTGGCTAAGGCTGCGGCTCCACTGAGGCGGAGATGAGCGGAGTGGAGCGGAACTGTGCTAATATTAACCAATATAATCTAAACTAACGTGCGCAAGGCGCGCTTGACGTGACCGCATGTGCCTTCTATTGGTTAATATTGGCACAGCTCTGCTCCGCTCCGCTCGTCTCCGCCTCAGTGGAGCCGCAGCCTAAAATAGCTTTTTTAAACAAAATTAAGCAATCACAGACAATGCATTAGCTAAGTCATGTCCATAATGTTTATTCAGTTTACTTTATTTACGATAAAAGAGCTGTTTTAGCCAAAAAAATGTTCATTTTGAGGTTAGAAAGTTGTTTACTATACAAGACAAGTAAGAATGAACAGACCTTATAAGACATACGAAGATCTGTTCTTAAAAAAAACTGCATTCATACAATTAAAAAAAAACTTGTACTCGGCTCAGGAATCGAACTTGGACGTTTTGAAACTTAATTGTTAAATGTCATAAAGAGGAAAGATTTAATAGGGTATTCGCCTGATATTAAATTTCATATAGGTATTAATTTGGATAATATATCAATCTACGGAGTATGGTAAAATAATTCAAAATTAAATTTGAAATTGGTAATAAAATAAAAAAGTTATAGCCTTTTAAAGTTTTTTGTCTATCTCTTTCTCACGAAACGAATGCGTGTAATTCATCAGGCAGTTGAGTCATATGACGTCATATTACTGTATTTTCCTCTCTGTCTAAAAGCAAGTTTTAAACATTTATATCTTACTTATTTTTAAAGATATTAAAAAACTATTTACACTAGGCTATTCGGAAGTAAAAAGCTTCAATTTAAATACTAACAAAAAAAATAGGCAAATACCCTATTGTTGGTTTGTTTGCATTATTGCATAAGTGCTTAGTAATTACCGAGAGGTAATCCTCCCAAAGCACATTACTAATTCGTAACTTTTTATTTAGTTTTTACCGACAGTAAAATATAATATTCTGATAGTTTAAGATAAGAATAGGAAACGACCTTCACCGGGCTGTTTAATCGATAAAAAGTATATTATATCAAAATTTAATGTAGTAATATAGGTAGGCAGAAAAAGATCAGTCCAGTACTTACATAGAAAAATTAAAAATGAACTTCTTTTTTAAACTGTAATTGCTTGTTTAATAGACAAATTACATAATAATCGAAAGTATGAAGCCTATAGAATATGCAAACGTTAGGTTTGGTGCAAATTTTTAGTACCGAGTTACCTGTTTATACCTGCCTACCTAATAGTTATGATGGGAAAAAATAGTCAGGCTAACGTTTGCATATTCTATAGGCTTCATACTTTCGATTGGTATGTATTTTGTCTATTAAACAAGCAATTGCATTTTTTTTTAAGTTCATTTTTATTTTTTTATTTAATTATATAGTGGACTGAAATTTTCCAGCCCACCTATTCGCCATTACTTAACATATTCAATTAAATTAGATATAAAATACTTTTTAACGATTAAACGGCCCGATGAAGGGTGTCCTATTCGGATCCTCTATGAGCCTATGAGGTGATTTAAGCCAGGGTGATAAAAATCAGTTTAAAAGGGGTGATAGACGGGCGAGTAAGTACGCTGTACTATCGCGATCGTTCAATTCAATTCAATTTTGTAGGTTATGGCTTCCATCGAGACTGTCGATGATTCCGCCAAAGTCAATGTTAAGAAAGGCGCGAGATTCAAAAGAGAATCTACGACAAAAGACAAAACAAACATTTAATGATAGCCTAACTACTACAATAACAGATTGTTAATTTTAATAAATTTACTTAGAATAAACACAAAAGGGGAGTAGACTAATGTCAGAAGGTACTGGATGTTAACAGGACGGGGGATATTGGAGGGGAGATCGCGATCGTTAATTTGTGACCCATTTCAAGAAAAATAGGCTTGAAGACGTCAATGTCATTAGAGATGCCAAATCATTTGTAACTTATAGGAGACTCAACTTTATTGTTGTAGATGTTGAATTTTGTCTATGATACTAGGCATGCTTACATGTGGTAACATCACTGGTATTTAAAAAAAAAACAAACATTATCTATGGCTGTTCGTTCACTTCCTCTTCTGCTCCATGCCTCCGCAACGGCTAACTCTAAGACTAAAATCTCCGTCTACTTTTGCTTACAATATTATTGCGCATAAGTGTAACCTTTCTTTTCTCTATTCAATATACGAGAGTTTAACGTGGTCGCTGTTTGATTTAAATGTCCGCATATAATAAGGCTGGCCTTCCAACTTCAGAACTGCCATCTCATTAGTAGAATGTCAGAATGACTTTGGACCTAAGGTGGGTCCCAAATTTAAGTTCGTGACTGTACTCGGGCATTCTCACGAAAAAGTGTACCCAATTAAGGACTGAAATTAAGGAAGTTTAACTTCGTCAGTTTTGGCGGCCGTCAATGTATAGCTAATTTTCGTGACAAAACTGACAAAGTTAAACTTCCTTAATTTCAGTCCTTAATTGGGTACACTTTTTCGTTAAAATGCCCAAATGTCGTGAAAGTACAGCGTACTTACTCGCCCATCTATCACTCCTTTAATGGCCCTTCTACAGGATGGCACATCATGGGCCAACGTATGGGACGCATTTACACGTTAGAGCGAGCAACATATTCTTGCATCTCACTCTTACGCATCACTCCGTCCCTACGTTGGCCCATGATGGGCCATCGTGCAGAGCAGCCATAAGAGATATTGTGCGTGCCTATACAAGTTACTACTACAAGTACGCCAAACCCGCTTTCGTGAAATAAAACAACTGTACAGAGTGTGAAATAAATTGATTTGATTTGAATAATTTATGTCCATATTATATTTTAGTTAACATCATATTTTTAATTACGAAGTTGGCCTAAGCCTTTTAAGATTAGGTTTTTTAGCAGCAACAATCAGCGAAGTACAATGACTGGAGGACCCGCTACTCCCCCTTTTCCTCCCGTTGGGGGTCGATTTTTGGCAAATCCTTTCTTAGTACATCCCTAGGGTACCCAAGGAATACTCCCTCCAAATATCAAGTCCCTTGGTCCAGCGGCTTAGTAGCTGAGTAATTCTGTGTATTCAATGTATGGGAATATCAAACAAATCAATAAAGTTTTCAAACTTGTGTGACATGATACATTTGGGTGTGGTGTTTAAAGTTCACTACTCTCCCCCTCCCCCCCCTCCCATGGAAGCATTTAAAAAACCATCGCTGACGCGTGCATAGAAATTGGTATGAACGCGTCGGTAATGGTTTTTTAAATGCTTCCTCCGTGAAAACTACGATATGTACAAACATTTATTATATACTATTTTGAACCTTATTTAATCAGCTAACGAACAACTATAAAAGCAATACAAGTGGTCTATTCGTTCTTGATTGGTTGACAATTTTGGTAAGTCATATCTGTATGGAATCGTACGAGATGTAAGTACGAAGGCGATATATTAATGGCCGCTACCTGAAGCTATAGCTTGAAAACCGTTGATCTTACAAAAAAAATACATATAACCTTTTCTTTTTAGAATTTAATAAGGAACATTTTTGTCTTTGACACTTTTCGTATCTATTATAGTTGTCCCAAGAATATTAAAAACCCGTTAACGGGGACACATTTCACGGCAGGGGGGGTTGAAGCGGCCAGGGAAGGGGGGGAGAGTAGTGAACTTTAAACACCACACCCAAATGTATCATGTCACACAAGTTTTAAAACTTTATTAATTTGTTTGTCAAAAAACATAGAATTACTCAACTATAGGCTGCGTTGTCCTTGTCAGACAGTGAGTCACGGAAGTTTCATATAGGTACACTACCGCTCATAAGTCTTAAGTATTTAGGCACTCATTCTTTAGTACATACTATATATTATATATTATTGTATTGTGTTATTACTATATATTATTGTATATTGCCTACAAAAAATGACCTTCAACATCATACCGTCGAATCACAACCAATGAACTCTTTTAGATGCTGGTTACATTTTATTTAGGTAATATACTATATTAACTGAAGTTGATATAAAGCGTTTAAAAAAACCTTTTGCTACCGAAATGATTATCGCACTTAGCGACTCGCAATCCAATCCATTGTCGAAAGTTTGTTTAAATCGACTCTGTTTACAATATTTGGTTACGAGATAGGCCGAAAAGGACCCCAGCAGCCATGTGGTTCCTAATAGACTTTGCTGATCGGCGATGCTAAAACTGGATACATCACGTAATTCCAAATATTCATGTGTCCGAATTTTCATATTTTCAATTGCTAATGCATAATTTAATTGACAGATCTGCCCATTGAATCGTGGCAGTCGTCAAAGGTGGCAAATTTAAAATATCATCAGCTAGTAACACAAAAATAGCGACTGGACAGGTACCTGCACAAAACGAGACGGCTTGTTTGTCAGGTAAAATTGTTGCCATGTTAAGAATATAAATAAATAAGTAGATGCTGCCACGATCCACTGAGCAGACTAGCTATGTTTAATGTAGGTTAGGTTAGGTTAGGTTTGTCATTGTTAAGCAATATCAAAAAATAAACTACCAATCAAAGAATTGCGTTCGAAATTATGAAAATTCGGTATTTGGGTTAATTCGGAATTAAGCAAACCCGCTAAAACTTTATGACCGATCGTCATAAAACTGCGTATTCACGCGATAATATGCGTCAGCCACGGTCGTAGCGCGGCAACGTTAGCGTACAGCGCAGGCTCGCAGGCAGAGCCGCATGCGCCATTATCCGCCATGATGCCGAGCAGGCGGAGCCGGGAGAGCAACGGCGCGCCGGCGCAGTAGTTGCACGGGGAGCCGCGCGCGAAACGCACGCCTGCGCAGAGAGGGGACGCGGCGCATCGCGCATGGAGCTCCCTCGTTTTAGGGATGAGGTGGCGCGGGCCCGAGTCGCGAGAGCTTATGCATTGGGCGTGTGGCAGCGAGTGCACGCCGGCGCTGTGTACGCGCTGTCCCAGCGGCCCGTGGTCGATTGACCTGCGATAGATTTACGTTCACGTATTAGGCACTACTCCCACTGCCCGAGGAAACGATCAGCTGAATGCAAACTTTCCAGACTCATTTGGGTGAATTGCAAAAATATCGTATATAGTTAAGGAGTTCATTGACGACCCTGTAAAGAATGCGGGAACGCGGTGGATGCGAAAAGCACAAGACCGGTCTGAGTGGAGAGCCTTGGGGGAGGCCTATGTCCAGCAGTGGACGTCTTTCGGCTGACATGATGATGATGATGATGAAGGAGTTCATTGAGACAACAACGTTAACTTTCTTCCTTTGTTTTTGTGAGTTATCTTCGTTACACAAAGGAAAAAGTTAAGGATTTTTTAATTGACCCCTGAACTATGTCCAATATTTTTGAAATTCACCCATTTATCTATATGGGAACTCTAGTTTGCCAAGCTGTAAGTATGTACATTGTAAACGCTCACCTAAAATTCCCGAATCCAAGTATCGCCATCTTCTCTCCTATGGTGATACGAAAGTAGTCGAGCAACGTCGGTAGCTCCACAGCTCTCTTCCCCAAGGCGTCGTCCGTCTTCAACAAAGCCAGATCATAGCTGCTATTCCCACCCTCGTACTGTGGGTGCACCCGGACGTCAGTTACTGCGTGGCTTTGACCCTTGTTCTCCTCACCGTAGTTATCCATCATCACAAACGAGTCCAAGGAATCCACCTCTTCGATAGAATCTATGCAGCTAGCCGCCGTCACAGTCCAGTGGTTGGACAGGATGGTTAAAATACAGCCGAACGTCAACCCACTCGGTTTGATCTTCACAAGAGCTATGATCACACTTTTCTCGTCGCCATCGGCCAATTCTCCGTCTGATTCTTCCGCGTCTAATATGTCCGTTGTGCCATTACCTATGGCCGTTGTATAATCTTTATAATCTTCCAAAGAGTCGACTGTTGACAACCGTTCATGCATTAAGGCACCATCCATAACTTCTGTAGCATTTGCATTGGGTTCTGTTGCCGTGCATCGAGTAGACGATACCTCGTGCCACAGTTTGGGTCCCCGGTCGTCTCCGGATGGCCTAAATTGTGCGAGTGTATGGTGCGTGTGGATAGTGTCAGTTTCTGTTCCGGTATATTCAAAATCTGTTTCAGTTGGGTCGCCGTGCAAGGTGGGTCGGCCGGTGTGCGAGCTGGGTTCGTCGCTATACTCGTAAACTGGCTTACTTGTGGAAATTGGGCGGGGGAGGGGTGTTTCCCGAGCGTAACAAGTCATTAGATGCAGTACCAAGAATGTTAAAAAACCAATAAGAAGGACAAGCAACAGGAGCTCTATGCAGGCCAGTACCAGCTCAGTCTTTGTAAACGCTCTCCACCACCCTTTGCACTCTTTGCAACACAGGCGGCAACATGACATATTTATTCATTGTTATAGCGTGGCCGAGTAGATCATACGAATGCTTTACTTTGCTTTGCGTCTAGGAATCGTTTTAGTTGGAGAATAAAACGATGAGTTTCCTAAATACGACTACAGCTTCGATAAAAAGTAAGAAATAAATCTATATGTATACACAGGTGAACACATAATTTTTTCCCAAACAATTGCCTACAAATATGACCTTTTCAATTTTAACAACCAATCAAAAAGTTCTAAGTCAAATTAATTTCTTACTTTTATCATTAATTAATAAAGTAAGGTTTAAATGTATGTAGAATTTATCTTTGTTGAAAACGAATCGTTCATTTGGAAGGATTTGAAATAATAATTTTTTGGCGTTCATACAAAGTTGTAAAACTTTTTATGGACGCGACAGTACAAAGTTTTTAAATCCCCACAACATATAAGGTCCGTGTTTAATAGTAGATCACTGTAAATCAGTTTAAAGGTTAGTTGATAATCTAAAGTAATTTGTAAATTAGCAACATTGGTCAAGGACTTTTTAATTGGTGGTCAAAATTTTAAAGTCATATTTGGGGTTATTCCCACCTGTTACCACCAATTTGTTGCCACTGGTAACAGCTGGGAATTTTTTTCCCACCTGCTACCACTGGTAACTACTGGGAATAAAAATTCCCAGCGGTTACCACTAAACTAATTGGTGGTAGTTATCACCAAATATTTTAGTAGTAACAAATGGGAAAAATCTTCCGACTTGTTACCACCGAGTACCGATGTGCAAGTTACGGAAAGTTTCCAAAAAGTCGGAATAGTTCTAAGAAATTTCCGGAAACTTTCACTAGAAATATAGGAAATATAAATTTAAGAAACAGAAAGTTTCAATCCCCATACAAAATTGTGAGAAGTTTCCGAAATTTTCCTACATGAAATGTTCCGCAATTTTGGAAAGTTTCCTTTGGCACATCAGTACCACCGAGTACTTTAGTGGTAACAGGTGGGAAAAAAATTCCCAGCTGTTACCAGTGGTAACAAATTGGTGGTAACAGGTGGGAATAATCCATATTTGTAGTCAAAGTTGTTGCGGAAAAACGCAAGCGTCCCTTATTATGTGGCCACCACTGTACTGCCCTACTAAGCTAATAAACAGTAAACCAAATTTACTAACCAAAGCAGTTTTAATTCTCTTCTGTTAGTATTAAGGTTGATATTGCTACAGGAGTTTTATCTGAGATAGGTACTGCGTATTGGATTAGCAGGGCAGTGTAGGTATAGGCATAAGAATAAACAATAACTACAAGTAGAAGCGAAACTCCCGGCTCCCGACACACGCTCGGCGCGTTAAATACCTACCGCCTGGCGACACCTGAGGTGTCTAGTCAGTCAGGGGCGTCACACACGAAATCTATATGTATGAACCAAGATATTGTTATTGTGTCTTGAATTGGTTTTCGTATTTGTGTTGATTTTAGTGTTTATGGTTGAACTAAGATAGTGTTTTAAAAACGAATTAATAGATAAGAATAGTATTTTGTAATAAAGCTTTTTCAACTTCATAAGAATTGAAATTAATGATCCGGAAAGGACCGAGGTCCGTTGTTTATTTATAGACTCGTTTCTGTGTGTTATAGATGATTAATAGCCACATAAGCCATTAAATTTTTTGGAGATAATCTTAATATCATCAAAAATATGATTACCTAATTTAACGTAAATGCAAAAAACTCATTTTGCAACAATGTTTCCACGTTGAAGAAAAACATAAATAACATTTCGTGACTAAACTTGTACAAAACATCCATAAACTGATTAAAATATTTCACAAGTGACAGCCCTGACTTTGGGTGCGGAAGACAGAGGGGCGTAGCGGGGTGAAGGGTGAAGTAGGTATTTCAAGCGCGGCATTAGGGGCCTGGGTAAAGGAGATTCGCATCTACGTGTAGTTATTGTTTATTCTTATGGTATAGGGTCGCCACTTTCCCGAACACATGGTTGAGAGAGGCGATGGCTGAGATACGCGTCATACTCGTGAACGGGTGCTGTTTGTGGGGTCCGGTCTGTTGACGTTGGCAAGGACTTGTTGTTCAATTAATTATTATAGTTATAGCTTTTGACGAAGAGACCTCGTCGTGTTGTTCTCATATTATTTTTAGTTTAGGTTTATTGACCTTAAATTTGTAATAAGTTTATTTTTGGTAGTTTTAAGAATTTATTATTTATTACTTTATTGCCTTATTATTACTTAATGTAATTTACTTTTAAGTATATAGTTTTATGATTGAAAATGACCTTCTGCTGGAGTTTCTCGCGGCGCGTCTTCTCCGCAATGATGGTCTTGTCCGAAGCGCTGGTAAATTCACTCTATATTACCGACGTGTAAAAGAGCCCTCATGTGGCCTATTTGCTGAATATTTTTTTTTTTTTTTGAATAGGTATAAAATGAATCGCTTTCCTTGTTCACGCCATAACTCGAGAATGGCTCTACCAATTTGTTTTTTGTTGTGATCGTAATTATCGTATTGTCGACGTTTTGATAGCTCTTATTTACTTGACAGTAATGGAGGCCGAGGTTATAACAATACCATAACAGGTCAAATACGATTTTGTTTTTACCGCCTAGAATAGAGGCTCTGACACATTGCACAAGACAAAATATAGATGCCTAATGTTGCCAGCAGTAAAACTGCTAAACTTTATTTGTTGCGTATTAAGTACCTACTTAATAGCAGAGATGGGCATTATTCGAATAATTATTTATTCGAATAATAATTCGAATAAAAAATAATTCGTAATATTTTTATTCGCGAATAAGTTAATCGTCGAATAATTTATTTGCGAATGATTTATTCGCGAATAGTTTATCCACGAATGAATCATTCGACTACTTATCGAAAAACGAATAGTTTATTAATTTATTAGAGAAAAATGGAGCAGGTATAATATTAATAAGTAGTACATAATAATTATTCGTGGCAATTCATTCAACGAATAAATTATTTCCGAATAAATTATTCGACGAATAATTTATTCGAATAAGAATAATCATTCGAGAATCTCATTCGTTATTCGCGAATAATTTGGTTATTCTTATTCGTTATTCGTCATTCGAATAAATTTTGCCCATCTCTGCTTAATAGTAAAGACGGCATTATTTTAGTGCTCTCAAAATTATCAATGTTCAAACACTTTATGGTTGTGCTGATCTGGCTAGTACATCATCATCTGGCATGTTCTTTCCGTGTACCCTTAACCTTTTCAACGCCACAGTCGGCTCTGGCCGTCAACTAAAAGTCGTGCCACTGACGCCACGTCGGCTACAGCCGGCAAGAGTTCAAGATTAAAAGAGACTTTGTTTGGTAGCAATAAGGTGTAATTTGCATAGCATAGCAAACATGTTTGGCGTGTGGGTGGCACATTTTGTATTCGACGTATGGCGTTCAAAAGGTTAATAATTATAGACTTGATAATTTACTTCAGCGTGGACGGAGTAGTGGGCGAAGTTTTAGTAGTTACGCAGTAAATAATTTATTTGATATACAGTAAGAAAAACAACGATGCTTACACGTATGTTTATTTATTATTCATCACGGTAAATACAAAACGTTTTGCCTTAAATCTAAACACACATGTTTATACATTATACATCACAGCAAAATAGGACATTTTGATGCAAGTGCGGAAGGTACGTCATTTTACTGTTCCGCACGTGTATCTTACGTTTTTTAATACATTAGCGAAAAACCGCCAACGAAACAAAAATAAAAGTCACTTTACTTAATTCTTAGTCTAATACAAATTCATATGCAATTTGAACAAATAGGTAAAAAATTGAAAAGTGAAAAACACAAGTGCTTAAAAACCAACTTTTCCCACGGTATACAGCTACAAAAAATACCACTTTTTAAGGAACCGTATTAAAAAAAAATGGGCAAGGTTGCTCTTGAAAGAAATAAAAATCACTCCAGGGGCCTGTTTTATAAAGCTACAAATTGTAATTTACAGGTTACAAGTTTCCGTTTGACACAACCTCGACCAATGAAGACCAGCTATTTGAGCAGTGTTGTTAGTTTCGACCTGTAAAATTGTAACTTGTAGCTTTATAAAACGTGCCCCAGTTCTCCATCGCCGCGGTACTCAGACCTCGTTGTGCCTTACCGCATAGGACACGCTTTGATTCACTTGACCTCTCAATAGGTTATGGGCCCAGTATTAACGGGTTTGAATTGGAGTACAAGGACGTGGCGATCCTCGCGTGACCAATCAGAGTCCAAGGCAGGATGCCTGATGAAACGGGCGATGATGGAACAGCAGCCGGCGAAAATCGCGGCACGCCGAACGAAATGGCATTGACGCCTACGTATAATGGAAATACCAGTTCATCGGCGCCTAGTCATGTGTTTACTCAGGTTGAATTGGAGGGCGCGTCGAATTTCTATTCGTGGAAGTTTGCCATGAAAATGTCGCTTATTCAGGAGGGCCTTTGGGACTGCGTGACCGGTGACTTGCTTGACGCCGCGCGTGACCAACGTGCGCTGGCGCGCATAGCACTCAGTCGGCGGCCTCATCTCTACCAGTATATAACCAATTGTGCAAGTTCCAAATCAGCCTGGACAAAACTCTCCGATATATTTGAAGACAAGGGGTTATACCGTCGTATATTACTACTCAGAAAATTGCACAAGGTGCAGTATATACACCGTAATAATATGGATTCATATATCGACCACACTATGAAGATTGTGCAACAATTGGCCGATATTGGAAAGGTGATAGATGATAGTGAAGTGGCTGAACTTCTGCTTAGCGGTCGAACCTGTCTACGGCCTGCCTCACCTCTACAAACTCCAGCGAGTTTGTTAGAGCACGTCATATGCAAGAAGATTCTAGAAAGGCTGCCTGTACAACTGAAACAGCCTTTATCAACCACTACTGTAATAAAGAAGGGGACATAAAAGCTAGGTGTTTCAAGTTGAGGGACAAAAGGCAGAAAAATGAACCAGATAAATCCATGGCTGTGGCATTTTTAGTCGCACAAGAATGGTATATGGATTCGGGCTGCACCGCCCACGTGTGCAACAGAAAATATTTCAACACTTCGCTTCCGAGGAAGGCTGGACCGATAGTGAAACAATACGGCTATGCTTCAAAGGCCCAACATGAGATGCAATAAAGTAGACCATATTTCCGGTAACGCTGTGTTCCAATTGCTGGAGATACCGTCATTCAAAAAAAATATGCCCTATGAAAACAACATGACCGAAATGTGCCAGAAATCATGCTAACTGTGAGACTGCGTCGTACACATGTCTTGACTGTGCCGGGAATCATAAGGCACTAGATAAATTATGCCCATTTTATTTAAAAGAAAAGAAAATAAGAGGTTTAATGTCGGAGTCACATACAGACAAGCGATAGACGTCTATACCCTTGAATTTCCTGAGTCCCAAGAGAATTTTCCAGCGACACTAACGCAGCACCGATCAGATATCAAACAATCGTCATGGAGTGCGACAACCAGTCACCGAAAAGATATCATACGCTAACATGCTGACTACAACCGTCGATGTTCACCAGGAAAATGTTACACGGATGGAGACGGATACACCCCAAGCAGCGCACAAAAATAAACCCCGTATTATGACCAAGGAGGATAAGTCTAATCCTCAAGATCCGAAGATAGCTTGACCAATTCCGAATCACAAAAACGTATGTTTTCAACAGATAAAGTTGCATGGCAAAAACAATGTGATTTGTCAGTAATAGCTCTCCTGAATAGACTCAAAGACATCATTTTTTATGAAAAAAATTAACATAACTGAAAAAATAAAGACCACTTCAAACAGGATTATAGTGGCTCATAATCAATCAATCAATTGATGATGAAGTAGCTGAGATACTTCTAAATGTTCTACCCCAAGAGTATGATGTGCTCGTGTCCAGCCTCGAAACGGCCATTCTGACCAAAACTGTTTCATGCGAAGCTGTACGAACGCGTCCACTTCAGGAAGAAAGAAAGAGTAATGTTGAAGCGTTAACAAGTGTAGGGCCAGCTGGCCAGGAGAGGATCGGATCGCCCATCGGTCGGTCCCGCTCCAATGCTTCCGTTAGCATTTAACCAGCTAAGGTCGTGGTTGCGTCACAGAACACTCAAACAACATGCTAATCAATGGGCAAATACCAGTACATGCAGACGATCAAGGGAAACGGTGCCACACCCGGACGCGCGACTAACAAAGCGTCTCCATCACTAGATAGACATGCCCTGCGAATAATTGTAGGAAACATTACTGGACATTGCTCGCTTAACAAACATTTATATGTTCTAGGTATGACCGACAGCCGCCTATGCAGGGGATGCCTGTCGGCCGACGAAACAGCTCCCCACGTAATCCTGGAATGCGTAGGCGTAGCTGCTCAACGGACTGAAATCTTTAGGGCACCATGGTCACTCCGAGATGCCTGTGGAGATACCAGGAGGATCCTGCGCTTCTGGTCAGGATTAGGCTGGCTTGACTACTAGCTAGAGCTAGTACCCCCTACGCACAATGGCCCGACATACACGGGCTAAGTGTGGAGAAAGGAGTCCATCACCATAACCATACCCATTTATATCAAAGAAGAATCTATAATCTGTCATTTTTGCAAGAAGCCAGGGCACACAAAATATTAATGTTTTGCCCGGAAACAGTGAGACAAGAAAAGATGTGATATTTAACTGTCAACACTTTAGCTACGTCTGCAGCTGGCAAGGTGCGAAGTGACGTCTGGATTCTGGATGTACGCGCACATGTGTAACGAGAAAAGTGTTATCTATATGACTTTAAACGTGTATCGAGTGAGGTCTTAATAGCTAATAATGATATAATCTAATGTAAATCAGCAAATTAACTGAAAAAGGGTGTAATGTTACGTTTAATAATATTAATCGTAACATTTTATGTAATGATAGCCTGGTTGGGTCTGCTACTACTTAAAGTTAAAAGCATTTCTAAATTGAATAGCAGTGTTGTGTGTTGTGTTCCTAATCAGGATTTACAAGTTCCCAGGGTCTTTAGTCACTCTGCAGAATAAAGTTCAGAGTGAGCAAACGTTGTAAAAAATCTGGTGTCTCCAACAAAGCCTTCAAGAAAAAACTTTGAACAACTCATAGAGATTTTGACACAACATTATGTCATAAGAAAATCTGCCGAAGCCGGCATGAGTTTTACCCTCTCAAGCAAAAGGAAGGTCAATGTGTGAATGATTTTGTGGTTGAAATAAAAAGAAAGGCGGCACTGAGCAATTTTGGAACATTTCTAAATGAAACCCTCAAAGACCACTTAGTAAGCGGCTTATTCAATGAACAACTAATAAAGAGGTTATTGATAGTTGGGGACGGGCTTTCCTTCGAGGAAGCTTTTAAAGCGACCGCTTATGCGGAGAAGCAAATAAAAAATATTCAGCCTGACACTGTGGTGCAAAAACATTTATAAGAAGGTTCCTGTTGTCAAATGCCATCCATTCAGTGGCAAGGACGGCGAAAAGGCAATGATAAAAAGTTAGTAACCGCCCACATGCAACGGCAACGCTCGAGTGCACGTGTTTTGGCGGAAGCCATTCATCAGAAAGGTGCTATAAAACGACATGGAAATGTGCCATTAAGTGTCATTTTCGGGGAAAACAATTGGACGACCTAAGTGCAGAGGAGCAAGGAACGGAGAAGATCATCCTTGCTAGTATTCAGCAAATATGTGGAGGGGAAGAAGCGGCACGCTCAGGCACCGCCCCATACTCGTAAAAAGTCTGCATGGGGCTTAAAGTCTGCAGGGAAATCGGCGGGCTCTAGACCCTGAGCGCGCCCAAGCCACCACACAAAGAAAACCCGGACATCATCCCGTCTGCACCTGCGGAGAAATCCCCAGACGCGGGGCAGACTCCGGCGTTGCTATTGCTACTCACGCCCTCCACAGCTTCCCAGCCGGATGCCAGCTGGAAACTTCCCGTGTTGACCACGTGGGAAAGAAGGAGCAAACCGCCAAGCGGGACGCCCCAGTACCCAGTGTATTCGAACTCGGGAAAAAGAAGCATAAGGACCAGGAGCAGTGCCGCAACTACCGTAGGCTGCTGGCGGAATAAACTGCTGCTCCGGTGCCTGACCAACAACCTGTGCCATCTAGGTGCGTGGGGCGCAAGATTCAAGCCTGCCGGAAAATCTGGCATCAATCTACATGCCCGAGGATCGCCGCCCGAAAGAATCCAAGCTGCAACTGATTGTGGCAAAGGGCTCCAACGCACACCCCCTCTGGGTCACGAAAACCGCCATCAACAGAGGTAAGTTACTTGTAGAATACCTTACAACAAACCTTAACACAGGCTCTGAACCCACATTCATAAACAGACGAAGTAGCACAATCATTGACTTGACCTTAGCAACTGAAGAAACTTCACAGTACATCATGAACTGGCACGTCTCAAAGGAACTGTCGTGCTCAGATCATAGATGCGTTTCGATATTCAGGTAAATACAATCGCGGAAATCCAAGGCGGAACCAACGTAGAACCGACCGCTTGCAATACGCCAAGCAGTTGGAACTTATGTTGCCGTCGGTTCCACTCCAAGTCTGCTTCGACGCGGTAGAAAACGAGGTAACTCTCCAACGGAGGTCATTGTAGCCAGTTATCATAATACCAGTCCTCTAACCCACCGTCCAACTGAAATAACGAAGGAAAATGGAAGAAAGATGCGGCGACAACTGAACAGAAAGATGAATACAAGACCACGACTGGGAGAACTACAAAACGACCAATTCTAGGTACAAAAAACGCCTGACGTACAGGAGTACGAGCTCATGGCGGAACTTCTGCAACAACAGTATGTTCACAGGCATACGGTAAGGAAGGTTCTCTCCAACCAGACCACGCACACCATGGGCTCCCTACGCAAACACACTCACCAGCTCGGCAGGGGAGGCGGGTCCTCCTAGAAACACGTCCCTGACTGTGAGATATCACAGTCAACTAGCAGGACGCGCGAAGAGGCCCCCCCTACTATGGTAGACTGGGAACAGACCCAAAAGGTAGCGTGGATATGAACGTGAGATCCATGGGCGGTGACCGGCGTGGGGGAGAGCTTTAAGATGGCACGATAAAGACAATGATCACAACTAAGTATTCTATTAAAACAGATTTACAAAAATAACCCAGAAATAATGATATGAAATGGACGAAGCAAAGATCAAAACGGAAGATCTCATAACAACAACAATAACATCAAGTATCAGCCCCTTGCCACTAACGGTGAATAATGATTATAAAAATACCAAAATGGTATCAAAGATTTGATTTATTTATAGTAGCCAATGATCTGGAAGATGCATCAGACCAAAAGAAAGTTGCCATATTGCACAGCATTGGTGAAACGGGATTAGAAATGGAATTATTTAAAAAACCTTCGGACAAAACGACATTTACAATAGTTAAAACATCTTTTGACCAACATTTTATTCCGAATAAAAATATAACCATGGAAAGGCACAAAATTTCACCCGAACCAAAGGTCCAACGGGAAAATTCGAAACGTTCTTGACTGATTTACACAAGAAAAGTTTTACACGCAAGTTTGCAGACCTAAGACCTAGTTTAGTGAATGATTTGATTACCAAATAAATAATCTAACAACCAAAGAAAGAATGCTGAATGAAGAATGACAAACTTTTTTTGGACCTGGCTATCAAGGTGTGCAAAGCGGCTGAACCATCCCAAAAACCACTTTAGCAAATGTGCGAGCATAAACAAGAAGCAGTCTTAGCTGTTAAAAACATACAAGAACATGCTTTAGTTGTGGATTTAAAAAATGGGAATTATCTCATAAATGCTTGGCAATTAGCACTACTTGAACTAGAAAGGAAGGAACCATTTTGCAAAAGTGTGTCTTAACAAAAGAGTTGCTAATATTAAGCAGAACGAAAGTGAACTCAATGCAAACAACAATCAACAAGCACTGGTAGCAAATGGCTGTCCTCAGGGCAGCGTTTTCTCCCCGCTACTATGGAACATAGGTGAGAAGTAGTCAATTCAAGAAGTCGTTTATTCGATAAGCCGTCAATGACAGCTGAAAGGATGTGACGAGCTGATCGCCAAACTAAACGAGTCTCTACTACGCGGTACGCTATGCGGACGACATAGCGATACTCACAATCGGCAACGTCACCGGCACGATATGTGACGTCACCCGGTCAGCCCTAAGTATTAGGCTCGTGTCCGTCAGGTACTAAGAACTAAAAGGAATTAATTCCCGTCACGGACCGAAAGGAACTAGTTCTTCGTAAACGATCTTAATCGTTCGGTGCTTTAGGTCAGTAGCAATTGTTGAACGTATGAGCGAAACAGAGTGAACGAGTAAAGAGCGCACGGCACGGCGCTCGATGTGAACGAGACCAATAGTACCTATTTCAAAGCGTGTCCTGCTCAGATCTCGAAATTTGCTCCGGAGCTAAAGGACCTAAAGGAACTAAAATACCGAACTAGTTCCTTTGACCGATTGACCGAGAGCGGAGCGCTCCCTTTAAAGACAGAGCGCTCACAACTCTACTAAGTATCGTGGAACGCTGGTGCTCAACCAACGAACTATCTGTCAACCCGAAGAAAACGGAGATGGTATTGTTCCGCCACCTGGGCAACTACCAACTCCCCAAGTCGTTTGGAACAGTACTCCAACTATCGAATGAGGTAAAGTATCTAGGAGTCATACTTGATAGCAAATTGAACTGGAGCAATCACCTGAACAACATAGACAACGCGACAATCACATTCTGGCAGTGTCGCTGGATGGTGGGTAAAACCTGGGGACTACATCCCAAGATCATCATATGGCTCTTCACATCAGCGATACGACCAATCATAGCCTATGGTGCGGTTTTCTGGTGGCCACGCACACTGTCCAGGCGAAACTATAACGACTCCAGAGACTAAGAAAGACAAAGAAAGTGGTCTACCAGTTTTGAAAAAAGATTTCTGTGATCTATTTCAATTCAATTCAATTTTTTGGAAAAAAGTGGCCCCATCAATGTTTTGATGATTCTGCCAATGTCGAGGTTGGATAGTGCACTCCCATCTATTATCGCTAAGGTTGACACTTGTCTCTGTCATGATATTATTGCAAGGGAAAATCGATCTTGTTGTCATGTCGTGCAAATGAACCGCAACGGTAGGGTGGTGACCACATTTTTGGCCCACTGTACAAGATATTCTCAATACAAATGCTAGTACGTTTGAAGGTCTGGAATGTTTACCAACAACAATCCATTTAGAAATTGGTCCCAGTGTTAAACATAAAGCATGAGCACGATGAAGAATACCTCGTAAAGCCCAGTTTGCAATAGCATGTACATAATCAAGTTAATTTAATTTGAACTGTATTGCAATGAGGGTAAAGTTTATTTTCCTATTTTCTAAAACTTAAAATGGCAGTATAGGACAAACGTAATTGAACTTTATTGCCATGACGGTAGATTCAAAGTCCCACTGACAAAAATCTCCCTGTTTGTAGTATGGTTACGCGGTTAAAACAGAATTATAACACTCTCGCAACTCTGGAGAAACATCACACTATTCAAGTTCTATGTTACCTAAAGAAACTTAATAGAAGTTTTTATGGATTCGTTAAACAGCAATTATTTGAATTTGACGCTACAATCAATTATTCGACAATGGTCGAACACGTGAACCAATTTTGAAAATTTCCACCCCCGTGTAGCCCGTAGTGCGCCGAATCACTTGGCACTTCAAATGATGTTTTACGCAATTAAAATATTTTTCCGATTTTTTAAAGTGCGGAGCCACTCGGAATCGTGACGCTCGCACAGGCGTACGGTTTGCGACAGTAAGGTTTATTTTGCTCTATCATAAATTTGTTAGTTACGCGGAATTGCCGTAGCACCGACGAAATACTAAAAAATTATCAAGTGCTAGTCGGGCTTGCCCTGATTCGATTCGAAATCAAATACAAATTGGAATATATTTCACTGTGCAGCACTAGTGCGACTCGCACTTGACCGATTTTACCTCCACCTCAACTCCGGTTCCGGTTCCGACTCCGATAAATCGATAAAAACTTCGACTTCGGTTTCAAGACTACCACTGTCCCTAGCTACGAATCCTTTCAATGTTGGTTCTCAGTAACGACTCGTATGGGTGGCTGGAACGGTCGCGCGCGGCCCCCGAAACGCAGCTGGCCCGCGTGCCGCGCGCCGCCAAGCCCGCCGCCCAGGCGCCGGGGCACCCAGCCGCGGAGTGTCCGCTCCGCCTCTCGCTCCACTATCACCTGGACACATTGTCTTCTTTAGATTGATCAAATACTCATTTTAATTGCGTGAGAAAGTGCACATTTCGGGAAAGTGAGCTTTAGAAGCCTGACCCTGAGAAACATTATTGCCTGGAGAAAAATTTAAATGGATTTGTTTTAGCTTCACAATTCTCTTAAGTATCAAGCGATGCGCATTGACGCAAAGCTCCGAAGCGGCATTAGGGTAACAGAAATTTCTAAAGGGCTAGAGACAAACTACGTTTCCATTTATACCTATGCAGTGGTGGTCACATAATTAGGAACACTTGCGTTTTTCCCATACAATTGCCTACAATTATGACTTTTAAAGATCTTAGCCCATAATCCGACCCGGTCAAAAAATGTTTGCATACTTAAACCAAATTGGTGGTAAATTTTACAGTTATGACCCAAGTTTTATTTTAAGTAAATAGTTTTAAAAAAACCATGGAGGTAACATGTAACAGTGCAAAGAAGATTGGCTATTAATATGTCTTTGATTAGGTATATGAAATCCCTCATAATCGTTTTATTATTTTTCTTTTATAATTACTAATGCGACATATACCATTATAAAGTATACATATTAATCTTTAATTCCCGCCCTATTTAATTTCTGTACTCCCTGGGCATTATTTTCATACTATACTCGAAACTGTAATTAAAGACCAACGTGGGTTGCCACTAAAAAAATATATATTTGCCTTAGTATATTTCCACTTTTTAAAAGACCGCACTAAGAATATTTATTTGTAGGTAGTTTTAAACCTTCAATTAAATAAACAAGTTAATTCAAGTTACTTACACAAATACAAGATGGACTATTAAATATTTAACCATAGAAGATTTTTGGTAGCAAAACTGTTATTGCACTTGTAATACTTCAGGTATTAATAACATTTGGTACGATAAATAAACAATAGTTGTAAACAACGTTAGATGCAATTTAAATATTATTTACGTTTAGCTATTCGACAAAATAACAGGTCAAAAGCGTGTAGCTCACTTTATAATGACAATCATCGGGCATTTTACCAGCCATGACACCATGGGGTCCATGGGTAACTGTCAAGTTTAAATCAAGCATAAGTCTAAGGCATCCGAATTTAGCTTGTCATTTTGTTTTAGCTGATAAAAAAATTGCCATTGAACACACACACCCGCCATTTAATGACTTAACACACAATATGAGAAAATATTTGTTTTGGGATATTTTAATGTTTTGAATATCGGGTAGAAAAAACATTGAATGCATATTACCTATTGTTAAATATAACTTTTGATATTGAAAATGTTAGAATTATCTAAAAATATTTTATTTGATTATCAATGCAAAAAGGTTGGCTAACTCTGTAATGTTCAATTGACACTGACATAAGTGACTTTGACACTTATGACAGTGACGTATCTGTCGTAGTTTTTTTGGTCTTAAATTACAGTTTCGAGTATAGGTGGGCCGTGACTTTTTGACAACCAACCAAAAAGATGTCAGATTTTATTTTTAGTTAAACTTTCCCTTAACTAATAAAAAAAATGTATTTGTATGTACTGTGTGTTATCTGTAATAAAAAAATTATCTCTTTAAACAAGTTAGGCCGTTAAGAGATATCACCTCTGAAAAAAAAACCAAGGTACAAATGTATGTATAACTTATCTCTGGTGAAAACGAAATGTAAAGTCATATTTGTAGGCAATTGTATGAGATAAACGCAAGCGTCCCTAATTATGTGACCACCACTGTATATACAAGTAGGTTGCACCCACCTCAGCATTGTCAATGTACTCCCCATGCCGCTGCAGTGCCTTCTCCACATCAGCGCTGCTCTGGTACTCGACGAAGGCATACTGCCTGGAGCGCCCTGTGACTAGATCACGCACAAGCCTGCAGTGGACCACCCGCCCGCATTGAGAGAACTCTGATAATACGGTGCCCTGGAAAAGATAAGCTAAAAGTAATAACCACTAGATAGATATATTTTAAACAGCCTAATACCTTAACTGTGATACTGTTAGTTTAAGGCTTTAAGCTGTACTATTTTAATTAATTTTTTAGGGCATAAGTTTTACGGTTGTGTTTTTATTACATTCTAATGTTTACTCATTTACCTTATACAGGCCGAGCTGAAAATCATTGCTGTGGCTAAGCTGGTACACGGCTTCAGCTATTTTGTTTTCCAGAGAAACGGTTATTTTAGCCATTAGTTATTGTTAAATTTGTTTTAGGTTTAAAGAATGTATTTCTCATAAGAATATTTACAATTCACTTACATAAGAATTAAAAGTAAGTTTTAAGTTTCGTATAATGTTTTAATAACTGAATATAGTCCATTCGCTTAGATAGTGTCACTACACTCGCACGTACTTGTGGTTATTGTAATAAAATACGAATATAATTCGACATAAACTGCCTAATTTACTTGCGCGGTAACACCCGCTAGTGAAATTGGTTGTTTACATCGAAATATATTCGTATTTTATTACATTAACCACAAGTACGTGCGAGTGTAGCGACACTATCTAAGCGAATGGACTATAAATATTCTTTTTTCTTTATTTATTCTTTAATCTTGACATAAAAGTTCTGCTTAACTTGGGGCATGCGGGTTAGCTATACAGTCAACAGGAAAAAAAACTATCCACACAAAATACAAAAATAGGTACACATAGGCCTTATTGCAATAGATATAAGGTCTATGTACATTTTTTTGAACCCTTGTATACATGCCTTTGACTCTACGAAATCAATCCCAGATCAATGTATATTTAAATAATTGTACCTGTGTAGTCTTCGGGTGCAACCGGCCGACAAACACGGTGCGTCGCGGGTCACCACGCACAGCCCGGTTAGGGACATACACTGCGTTCAGAGCCCGGAGTAGCGCGCGATCATGGGGGCGTTCATCCGTGCCTGCATACCACACAATACAAAAAGTATAAATCAAGTCCCGGTTATGGCAGATATTTGTGATTCATTACCGAGTCTTGGATGTTTTCTATGCATTTCTCTATATCATATAGTTCGGGACTAAGTCAATTTGTGTGACATTGTCCCCTGATATTTATTTATATCAGCCAATGATATATTATAAAAAGAGGTAGATATGTTACCTATACGGTATTCCGCGTATAAAAATGGCCCGGCTAACGCTCACATAATCAGTCAATATTGCAATTACACACTAATTCATAAATGACAAGTGAAAGCAGGACGGCATGCTAATTTTCGGGAGCGAATCAAATACGAGTGCATGTTGCTCTGCAGACTAGTTCACGGTTCCGGTGATGGCGCAAGACTAAGTAAAGGTGTACCAGGGTCATTATTCGAGCGTTTCAACCGCCTCACTTTTGTGAACATATTTTTGAAGAATTGGGCGTATATTTTGATGCCGATTTTGGATATTTGTTAGATGTCCGGTAAACTTAGATACCTAACCAGAAACGAAATCTTAATCTGCAGAAACTTCTACAAAAATGTGACCACGAAAGTGATTCGGAACAAACGCCTAAATAATGACCCACGCGCGTATAACATATCTACCTCTTTTTACTATATTATATCATTGATATCAGCCGACACTTTTGTTAATTGTCCCCATCCCGATCTAATATTTAGTATTGGTACTAGAAACCGATAGGTATAAATACTTTAATGCATCTACGACGTTAATTTTGCGGAGTAAACATAACCTATAACTTACCGTCAATTGATCCTATTTTAATCGGATCGTATTCCGTAGCGTAGCGTTGAAACTCGTCTTTGTGAGGAATTTCCCTATACTTATTTTGACTCATTTCTTTTATAAGATTAATATTACGCTTAATACAAACATTTGCTTCCTTTTCTTCTTCTTTTTTATTTATGGTGGTTTCGTGGTGACTTCAATGTCAAGTGAATGAGATTATTATCAGTAAATAACATAAATCAAAATGAAATTAATTCTTGTAAAAATATTCAGTCATTTTTCGACACTTTATTATAATCTAAAAACAAGTGTTAATTCAGCCCATCGTCACGTCAAACTTTGACTTTGATCAGAGGCCCTACTTTGAAATTCGAAGTTCGAAGTTACGTTAGCTCCATCCCTTTCTCTCGATCTAGTCTCAACAAACGAGTGACAGGGATGGAGCTAACGTAACTTCGAACTTCGATTTTCAAAGTAGGGCCTCTGACTTCAAAGAGAGAGAATATAACCAAATAATAACACTAGTAACACTACGTACGACGTACCAACTTTGGGGTATAAAAAATAACCTTATCGAGTTAAAATGACTGCTGATGCATTTTGGTAGCAAATACCATACTTGCTATCAAACATAGACGTATTATAATTTTCTTTAGGTTGATATGCTTGATTATTCGAAACGTCAGATTATTTTGTCTTGAATACGGGTAAGAATCGTGCCCTATTTGTTTTGTTTTAGATAAAATAAATTTAGCTTTTATTTAAAAGTTTGTGGTGTCAGGCGTGTGAAAAAATCAATTTCTGACGTATTTTCTAGAGTCTGTCTAATGAAAGCTGAACCTGGATTTTTCTTGGCTGACGAGTCTGGCAACACTATTTAATATGTCGTTTGGACTTTGTTGTTGTTAGAAACTTGTCAATTCGAGATCTAAATTGATAAAAATACGGAGTAATCATGCCGTCGACGATAAGAGGCGGTGTCCGGGAGATTCTGTATACTATTATACAGAAGTACAAAGAAAAACAAGAAGAAAGAAAAGCATTATTGATGCAAAAAATTAATTGTTTAGTTACGGTGACCAAATTTATAGGTTAGTACGGCTTTAGTACGGCATGTTCATTTTGATACTTCTTATTTCTCTATGTGCAATCCTAAGTTTAATTTACCTTTTTCTGTCTATTATACGATGAGATTAAGAAATTAAACGAAATTAAATTCGTTTCAGAAAACCTGGACGTGCACGTTGACAAAAGTGTGCTGGAAAACGTAAAGCAGCTGAAAGAGGTTGAGGAAACTGAGTTAGCCTGCCAGACTCAGACGAAATATTTGGAAGAAGTATCTTCAATGACCGGTAATTACTAAAATTATCATTGTCTTTCCCTATATAATAGGTGTAGGTACCTATTGTCTGTCCCTATATCATGTTGAATCTCTTAGCATTCACAATTTTATTAAATTAATTTAATAGACAGATGATTAATGTAACTGACACTCATAGTTTCAATAAAACAATAAGGAGGTGTTTAGTTAAAATATATCATAAACATATTATTTGATATGTATTTTCTGTGTGCGGAGCAAACAGCATTTTGTTGTTTATGAACCAAATGTACACTGTACAGTCGATTTCATAAATATGTGTACACGTTAGTACCTTATCTATTTATTTAATGTCATTTTTGATCGGCCAGATATAAAAGATGTTCGGGTTATATGAGTCTTCCTTGTTCTTAAACCGTTGCGATTAGAACCTCACCGATGCAATTTCATTTCACCTAAACCCAAATGTTTTTAGGGCTGTCGGACTGTACAATGGGGCTGTACTGCGCAACCACACAATGTATTTCTAAATGGTGTTCTGTTTATTTAACACTTTCTTTCTTCTTACAGATATCAGTGTTTCATCTTTAAAAAGAATAAGTAATGAGGGAAAATTAAACAACGGTGTCTTTAGTACTCCCGGAAAAAAGCGACCTCACAAGGCCACGGTGTCTAATGTTATGTTATTGAGCGTACATTTGTAACGACTAAGTTTGTGTTGTTAGAAATAATTATTAATTACTTTACTACCTTGTAATGTTACTTTTAAGAATAATTGTATTTTATGATTGGAAAAAATGATCTGCTGGAGTTTCTTGCGGCGCTTCTTCTCCAAGATATAATTGTCGTTAGATAGAGGTGTAAGGGTGATGAGAATAATGTTACCTCTAATTACTTTATTAAAAAGGTTGAATATAATATTCCTCATCATCATTGTTTTATTATGCTGTGTGCGACACAGACGAAAACCTCTCGTATCAATGAAATCTATCAACAGCACGACTAGCACAAGTTGCTCGTGACTTGTTTGTCGCTCGGATCTCCCTTACTATCTAGTCCGTAACGATAGAGACGCACTGAGCGACAAGCGAGAAAATACAACTTGTGCTACCCGTGCTGTTACGATAGAGACGCACAGAGCGACAAGCGAGAAAATACAACTTGTGCTACACGTGCAGATCACTATATTTTCATGTCAAATATATTTCGAAAAACCAAATGTGCTCCAGTCACTGTCATCGTATTTTACCTAAAGTGCTTTTCATCAAAATATAGCGCTCGTAATAATATATATGAAAATATAGTACGCGTTTCCTCTTCCTTTGTGCCCACCAAAATAAATAAAATAATAAAAGTATCAATATCGTTTATTCCTTCATTGATCGGTAATACCATATCAAGATTTTTTGAATTTGCCGCTTTTTCCCAGGTTCAGCTTTCATTAGACAGACTCTAGATTTCCACTTGAACTGGAAAGATCGGTAAACGGATGTTTTCTGTTCATACCCTTATAAATATTTTCAACCATTCTATCATTCGTGACTTTGAGTCTTTAACAGTTAGTTACTAATTTTATTAGTTCGAAGTAGATTGAATCATGGATTAAGTGAAAAAGACGTGCCTACCCGTTTTTTTCACAAAATAATCTTTATTCATTGAATTTTTGTGCATTCCAACACCAAAAACACGACTAGTGTGTGAACAACTTATCGATAACATCTTATGCTGACTGGCAATGAGGATTTGGCGTATTTACCTTTACAAAGGCTGAACGTAAATAAATTCATTTGTGGGAATCATTTTGAATCTAGTGCCTTTAATCAAAACAAACCGATTAAAAAGAAATGCGATGCAAACACTAAATCTCAGTGTGCCACTATCAGACGAAATTCTTTCTTCATTTCCTATTGTTCCGGAGTTTGAAAAGTCAGAAAAAAGTATCTTGATTTATCAAATGGCAATTATAAATAAACAGACAAGTAAATAAAATAGACTTATATTATGTTACAGGGGTTTCAGCTGAAGGAGACTCCGGAATAAAACGCAAAATAGAAGATAATACATATAATTCATAAAAATGAAAATGTTCTACTTCCGTTTAAGTAATAAAATTTTGTATTGTTTTAGTTTAAGATGATGATTCTAAATGTTCCAAACGAGATAACTGTATGCCATCGACTTCACAGACAAAATCAAATTACAAAATTGTTAAAATTACACGAGGTTGGTCATTTATTATTATTATTAGCAGAATATTAACAAATTGTACCGTCATTCGATGCCTGTATAAATGAGAGTGGCAACACTGTTTTCTTAATCTATGACAGTTAAAGAACCCTTTTATTGCTTTGGTCATCCTACCTACCCGCGTTTTCGGTTTCCCTCCAAAACCCCTCCAGCAGCAGAGCCTACAAGATGCATGGAGACGATCCTGGCCTCATTGGCTTTTGTGGCATTGTTTTTCGAGCTATACAGTTGTGATCAGACTGTGTGTCTACGACAGCAGCGATCTAGTAACTAAAGTGTCCTTATTATTTTTTTTGAAATTAATTATACATATTGTTATTTTCAGTAGTTATGGAAAAACGTGAGAGTTGTGATTCCACTTCATGGTCGGATACTGAGAGAGTGGACTCACCCGCTTCCGTGCCGCCGCCTGTGGCAAAATCTCAGAAAAGGAAACAATCTCACAAGGCCGCTAAGGCTAAATATAAGTGTAACAAAGCTGTACCTGATCTCGCTAAACGTGTCAGCCCCCGCAGCTTGTATGGGCTTCCAGACTTGATGGTATTTCTGATGACAATGTCAGTCTCAATGTTAGTGGAGATTTATTTCCAGGCAATGAACAATAACAACCCTGCTCTAAAAGATTTAAGTATCAATCAGGTTACCACAGCTGTAAAGGCGCCTTCAGTTCCAAAATCATCCCGAAATCATGTCAATTTTTTAAATTCAATTCAGCATTTTGGGTCCACTGACTGGGCTGATAAACGCTATTTGGAGATTCAGAAAGGTTACTGTTCTACCCCAGGTTTCATCGATACCGAATGTAATAATGAACTGAAAGTTTATGACGGAGCGAAGTCATTAAGCATCACTGAAAAAGGTTTAGCAGCCATTACGCAAGCCCTAATTAAACAAAAGAAATCGATGCAATCTGGGTTAGAAACACTGCTTTCCTGGGTCTCGTCCCGTGACGATGTTACTGTACCGCTTTTGAAAAATAAGCTGATCGAAATATTTATAGATGGGTCGTATAATAAAATATCTGATGACCTTCTTCAAATGGTATGTGGACATAGTAGGGCCGATTTGATTCGGCAAAGACGAGACAGTGTTTTGAGATATGTAAAGGACAAATTTACTCGTGCTAGATTACGTAAAGTTCCGCCTACGTGTGAATTTACGCCCACACCAATGCTTAAAAAACGGTGACGGTACGGAATCGCAGTGACGCGTCGTATCCGTACCGTTTTTGACGCATGCCCTCCACACCGCTGCTTAAAATACGGTGTCGTTGCGTAAACAAAAGACGGGGTCATTGTAACAACATGGCGCCGTTTTTGACGCAACGTTAAGCAGCGGTGTGGGGAGCGTGCGTCAAAAATAGTACGGATACGACGCGTCACTGCGTTTCCGTACCGTCGCCGTATTTTAAGCAGCGGTGTGGGGAGCGTGCGTCAAAAACGGTACGGATACGACGCGTCACTGCGTTTCCGTACCGTCGCCGTATTTTAAGCAGCGGTGTGGGGAGCGTGCGTCAAAAACGGTACGGATACGACGCATCACTGCGTTTCCGTACCGTCGCCGTATTTTAAGCAGCGGTGTGGGGAGCGTGCGTCAAAAACGGTACGGATACGACGCGTCACTGCGTTTCCGTACCGTCGCCGTATTTTAAGCAGCGGTGTGGTCGCAGCTTGGTTCACTTTTTGATAACGTTTCATTATCTGCTGAGTTGGAGAAAAATGGCGGGGTTCCCAAAACTTTACGGCCAAAACGTAATGCATCATCTAAGCCTTATCGGCCGGCGGCGCAAGCTAAGCCATCGCGTGCCAAGCCCCTCGCGCAAGACATACATCCATGCCCGATTAGTGGTAATTTCGGCAGGCATATGTCGAATCAGCCTATGCAAGGCACTTCTTTCCACCCTTTGCGCAATTCCAGGCAGCCCCTTTTTATACGCAAAATTGAATCGGCAAACGTGGTGACCAAACTGATTCCAGTGAAACTCGTCAGAGAATTAATTTGATGAGCACTCGGGCAGGAAAGGCGGAACAAACTTGAAAACAAGATCCCGGCAAGGTTAAATTCTGACTTGGAACCGCAAACCTTCAAAGCGGGCAGACTTTTGAAGTTTGTTCACGTTTAGGAATAAACGGAGACTCCCGAGGCCATTTTAAACATCATAAGGGGCTACCGATCGCCTTTCAAACAAAATAGTTCCGCTTTGTTACCCCAAACTCAATCACAAGCGTCGAACAACATTTTCTCACCAAATGGAGGTAGTTGTTCTTTTTTTAATAATGGCGGTCCACCGCGGTATTTCGCAGTGATTTCGCCAGTGTCAAGCGAGTAGAGTAAATCAGTAAATGGAATATATCACAAGTACAAAGCCGGACGTCATTCAATCGGCCATCTTCCTACCCGAAGGTTATTGGAAGACATAAGGTAGTTGTAAAATCGGTGTGCTAAAAAAGTGTTGCCATCGCAAAGTTACAATTCCCCGATTTTCTTGGTTTCCAAGTAGGACGGAATGATGCGTCAGATTTTCAATCTACGCAATTTAAACAAGTACCTAATTCTGTCGAAGTTTCTTAAATGTACGAAACGTGTCCGATTTTCTACGCCTTACGACTGGTTTGTAAAAATCGATATCTCAAACGCGTATTTTCACAGAAGCGTTGCAGAATAGCACAGAAGTTAATTTAGGCTTGTCCGCGACGAATCATGGCGTATCGTTCAGCTATGATTGTCATCTCTAATGGCCTGTTTTTTGATCGGTAGTTAAACTAACTAATAGTCAAAAAACGTTACTAATGGTTAAAATCTCAAGGAAATGTGTCAAATTTTCCATTCCTTTTTCGAATTTTAACAATTAGTTAGTTTAACTACTGATCAAACAACAGGGCCTAAGACCCGATTTCACCATACGATGTTAACCACTTAACAGACGATTAGAGCGTTAACAGCTGTCAAAATGTATGAACTAACAGTCGATTAACATTGATTAAATTTAACATTGTATGGTGAAATTGGTACTAAGACTGAAATGCATTAAAAATCATTTGATTATACTTACACGCAGTGTCTAAGATTACTAGCAACATGAATTAAATACCTTTAAAATATAGATAAATTGGAGTGATCTATATAATTAATAATAATTATAACTGTTATTTGTCAAACTAATAATTGTGACTTATTTATTATACTTTGTTTTTTTTCATGTTATATTGATCATTTATACAATATTGTGTGTGTGATAATTTTATATCAGTATTAAACAAAATACTGCAACATTTAATTGTTTTTATTTGAACTTTACCTTTTTTACCCGACTGCCGAAGGAGGAGGGTAATGTATTTCACAGCCTATATACGAGGGGCGGCTGAAAAGTAATCTACCTAACAATGAAACAAAAGACTGTCGTGGCTAATTTTTTTTTATTTTTCTATATAGTCCCCTGCTAGTAAAATGCACTTATTAAATTTTTCAAATATTGAATTTAAACCATTAAAAAAAAAATCTTTCGGTTTGTCGTCAAAAAAGTCAGTAACCGCAGCCTTCATTTCGTCATCGGTCATAAACCTTCGTCCCCTGAGGTCTTTCTTGAGAAGTCTAAACAGAAAATAGTCACAGGGGGCTAAATCTGGACTATAAGGGGGGTGGTCAATGGTTTCGAAGCCATTGTCTTTAATTGCTAGCTTCGTTGTGCGGGCGGTATGCACTGGTGCGTTATCGTGCAAAATCAGAATACCTTTGTTTAGTTTACCTCGCCGTTTTTCTTTTATTGTCTCTCTTAGTTGGTATAGTAAGTTTGAGTAATAATCAGCATTCATTGTAGTTTTCTTCGGTAAATAATCTATGAGCAAAATCCCTTCTGTGTCCCAAAAGATTGTAGCCATAAGTTTACCTGCCGATGGACAGACCTTGAATTTCCGAGGCGGCTTCTCATCCTTAAATTTCCACTGTAACGACTCTTGCTTACTTTCCGGGTCCCATTGTCGAATCCAAGTCTCATCACATGTTACAATTCTAGAAATTATTTCTTCCTCTTTCCCTCGACTCATCTCCAAAAACTCTTCGCAACATTTGACACGCCTCTCCATGTCAAATGCAGTCAACATTCTGGGGACCCAACGTGCACTAACCTTGGACATGTTCAAATGCTCATGAATTATTTCATTGACTCGCTCTTTACTGACGCCCACATCTCTAGCTATCTCCCACTGCTTCACTCGTCGGTCCTCTAATATAATTTTTTTCACCCTGGCTACATTTTCATCGGTGACGGCCGAAACTGGTCTTCCGCTACGAGGATCATCTTCCAGACTCTCAAGACCTAACTTAAACTGCTTTGACCAAAACTTTATAACAAATTCGGAAGAACACAAACTGCCAAACACACGTAACATACGCTGTCTGATCTCCGAAGGCGTATTCCCTTCTTTAGTCAAAAACTTAATCACCGCACGCTGCTCGATTTTATCCATTTTCACTTTTTCTACCGACATGTTTGAAACAATTGTAGGAGACAAATAAACGTGATGCAATAAACAAATGAATGTAATACATTTTGAAAATAGAATAACAAACGAATATAAATCCATACCAGCCAGCATTATTTTTGTATATATTTCTGACCAAGGAGATTACTTATCAGCCGCCCCTCGTATGTATGTTTGTTCCTTCGTGGCACTATAAAACTAAACGGCGATTTTGATGGCGGCAGCCAGACGCCATATTGGGCAAAGGAAAAAAAAAGTCGACCAAGTATGACAAGTGGGGTATCATTGAATAGGGATTTAAAAATCATCTTTAGGTTTTTCAACATTGTTCATTTTGAATAATCATTAACGATTTAAAGTTGGTTAGCAACACTCGGGTTTTGAAAGCTTGCATTTTTTTCCACTATTGAGGATCGAGTTGCATGACCCAGTTATGTAGCAAATGATTCATCATTATCAGCCGCAAGACGTCCACTGCTGGACAAAGGCCTTCCCCAAGGTTTTCCACAACGATCGGTCCTCTGCTGCTGTCATCCAGCGGTTTCCCGCGACCTTTATCAGATCGTCAGTCCACCTTGTGGAAGGTCTGCCAACACTTCGTCTCCCGGTTCGCGGTCGCCACTCTAGAACCTTTCCGCTCCAACGGCCATCAGTTCTACGAGAAATGATTCATATTTGAGCAAATAATAACATAATATGTGAACCTTCAACTCTGAACTTAACTAGGGAAATCTGCCCTATTGTTGGCACCATGAACTTTATTTTAAGTTAATTTTTATAGATGTGATTCTAATATCACTAGGTGCATATAACTAGTATTTTGGATGCTAAAATTAGGTGTTTTACTTCTTTTTAATAACTGTATTTACCTCGCCTCGTGTGGTTGCCGAGTTAGAATAGTGCCACTCCATGTCTTCCCGTGGATGTCGTAAGAGACGACTAAGGGAATAAAGGCTTGTAGTACTGTTAGGCGATGGGCTTGCAACCTGTCACTAATACGCTGGTAAACATCTTAGCCTAATTGTGCAAATTGTGGTTATAGAATTATCAACAAGTTTTTAGAGATGTTTGTAATTCTGTAGCTCTGCCTACCCCACTCTGGGAACGAAGGCGTGAGATTATGTATTTATGTGTAAAAACTGTATTTACATTAACACTCACTAGGCTGCTAATGACAATACCGAATGGTTTGTCAGATATTTAAACATCATTTGGAGAATTGCTGGGTTTTATGGGTTATTCCCACCTGTTACCACCAATTTGTTACCACTGGTAACAGCTGAGATTTTTTTCCCACCTGTTAGCACTGGTAACTACTGGGAATAAAAATTCCCAGCTGTTACCACTAAACTAATTGGTGGTAGTTATCACCAAATATTTTAGTGGTAACAAGTGGGAAAAATATTCCCACTTGTTACCACCGAGTACCTACTTTAGTGGTCACAGGTGGGAAAAAAAATCCCAGCTGTTACCAGTGGTAACAAATTAGTGGTAACAAATTAGTGGTAACAGGTGGGAATAACCCGGTTTTATAAGCAGTGTAAGTGTTAGAATGGACATAAAACTTTTTCTTAACGACTCAAGCCCATTCCGCGTCGATAGGTCTGAGGAAACCCTTAGTCCAAGGAAGACCGCGACGAAAAACGAATACGACTTATTAAGAGAGAGACAAACAGAATAAGACAATGACGAATAAAGAATGAGCGAAAAAAACAGAATTAAAAAAACGAATGAGGCGAGATAATAGGATACCCTTATGATAATAATAAAAAACACAAACTATGTCTTTTAATTTATTAGAAAAATATTTATAAGCAAATAGCATAATTTCACAAGTATTACATCAAAACATTTTTTTATAAGCGTTCGTAATATTGACCAAATTTAGCTTAGGTAGTGGAATTCTAAATCAAACTTTATGAGGCAGTGTTCCAACGACTTCAATATTGTCACTAAGCATAAAACCTTATCTATGAAAAGGGACCTTATTGTCGATGGCGCTTCCGCTATTATTAAAAACGCTCCGACATAAATACAACGTCGCGAGACGCAGTGCGGCGTAAGCGCCATCGACAATAAGGTCCCTTTACGTAGATAATGCCACATTTAATCTTAGATTACGAACAGTTATGTTTATTAGCATCTACTTACAGTCCTTACAGTATACATTGCTTCCTAATAGCTATCGGCAATCTTCGTTTTTCTATAACACACAAGTGATAAATAGAGTTCGGACTTTTGGTGGCAAAACGTGATTCTAGAATCCATGGAGTGGACCTTTTGATTTTAATATTTCAAAATTTATTTATTAATTATTCCGCTAAACCAATTTAAATGAATTTTTGTTATGGAGGACATTTTTGCAGTGAAAGCGTTACAAACAAGCAAATATTAGTAGGTATGGAATAACCGAACTAAAAATGTATTTAGTTCATTTTGAAATATGACCGTACTGAAGGTCAAAATTAAAGTGTCATGTATTATAATAATTAGGAAATAGCGACTCCATGGATTCTAGAACCACGATATGCCACCAAAAGTCCCAACTCCAAATGTCATCAAAGGTATAAAGATTATTTTTTAGTAAGGTCAAGGTTCGGCCATTGACCCTATCATCTGCTAGGGTTGAAACAATGAATTTTTGCATTAATCTTTACCGAGCTTTTCTCGAAAACAGTTTCAAATATTAACATAGTTTCTAGGAGAAAAACAAAGGCTACATAATCTCCCGTTTTCGAGTTATGCCTTCGTCACCTTCCATCCACCTAATTAAAAAACGTGCCTACACTTAAGTGTAAACTACTGTTTATACGATGTCTAATCAATCATCGATCACAATTTTTAGTTTCTGAAAGTTCGTCTCGAATAAGCTTCAAAACGGCCATTATCAATAACCTCGTAAGGCCCAGTGTGCAATAGGATTTACATAATCAAGGCCATTTAATTTGAACTGTGTTGCAATTAGAATAAGGTTCATTTTCCTATGTTCATAAACTGAAAATGGCTTTATCGAACAAACGTAATTGAACTTTATTGCCTTGATGGTAGATTCAAAGTCCCACTTACAAAAAACTCCCTGTTTGCAGTATGGTGGGCCTTACGAGGATAAAAAAAGGATTAAATTAGAGATGGGCCGACTACGGATTTTGCCGACTGGCCAGTCGGCCGACTAATCGGTTTTCAATTTGCCGACTAGTCGGCAATGCCGATCGTAGAATTTTGCTAATTTCGGGTGAACTCGGAAACGTTTCGCTTCGTCTGTCGCGCTATACCTATTATAATAATATAAACATAAATCAATTTGCTAGTTCTACCTACCTACGGCGGTATGTGAATGTAACTGATTTTTGATTTGAGTTCCTTTAAGTTAATTGCTTCATAAAAGAATATTAAATTTCATAGATTAAAAAATGGTTTAATTTATATTTCCAGGCAATAAAGTGCCGAATATTCGGCATTTTTTGCCGACTAGTCGCCGACTAATTACCGACTAGAAATGATGCCGAATAGTCGGCTTTCCCGACTAATCGTCGACTAGTCGGCCCATCTCTAGATTAAATACATGAATTTTCGTGTTTCATTTCGATATCTATCAGTTTTCAGAAGATATGAATAAATATTGGTAAAGCTATGGCCATCCCGAAGCGAAGCGAAACAATCGCTATAGTGCCCGGCCGATAACAAGTGAATCCTGACACTGCACAACCATGAAGTTTCCTAATATGGATAATGTTGACAGCAATCAAACAATGCTGTTATTACCAGGGTTAGGAGTTTTCGTAGCACTCAGGGCGACTTTGTCCACAGTCCTTATTTCGTCACCATAACTCGTCCACAATGCCATGTCGTCAGCATGTAATTCCTAAATCGTCACCTTCCTAACTCGTCCACTTTCTGATATCGTCAATATCCCATTATGTCTACATTCCTATTTTGACCACAGTGCCAACTCGTCCACTTTCTTTTATCGACCTCAGTACTCCTTGTTCAGCAGTGCCAACTCGTCCGCATTCCTGTATCGACCTCAGTGTCAACTCGTCCGCATATTTGTACTCGAGTATGGGTGTTCAATATTTTTACTATATAGTTGATGAGTTGGCACTGTGGTCTAAATAAGAATGTAAACGAGTTGGTACAGTGGCCCACGTAACAAAGCGGACGAGATAGGGAAGTGACGATATAGGAATGCTGGCGAATCGAAACATAAGAACGACTTAAGAAGGTGACGTAATGGAACTATGGCCGAAGTCATCCTGAGCCTCATTTGTATATTTAATTCCAAAGTGCTTTTAAATTCGCCCTGAGGCTCTGAGTAAAGCTGCTAAACTAAGTAATGAAAGATTACAATTATTAACAAAATGTGACGTTATCTATGAAAAGGGACCTTATTGTCGATGGCGCTTCCGCCATTATTAAAGATGCTCCGATATAAATACAACGTCGCGTGACGCAGTGCGGCGTAAGCGCCATCGACAATAAGGTCCCTTTACATAGATTATGCCACAAATATCTTCATGTACATATTATTTAATATTAATATCATACATCATGAATATTAAAAGTGAGTTATCAACTATCATCATACCCCGCAATCGAACTAGCAAATTAGTAGGTAGCAGATTTACGTCAGGGTTGTCACTATGTACTACGAACAAATAAAAATACAATGTTATTTAAACCATCAATGTTTTTTTTTAATATTTAGTTTTGAAATTTTGCGATGATATCTGTTGCCAAATGAAGATCAATGTCATGTTTTTTTACACGAAATATAGTAAATTTTGTTATCTTTTACCTGTAAACCTGGTATTTTAAAAGAAAATCTAAATGTGAAGAGATACAATCTTCCTTTTCTTGGTGGCTTCTACTAGCTAAATGTTTGAACACGTTGTTTCTTTGATTTTATATTCACTGCACATACAGTACAAAAATATTTGTTCGTTTTTTCCAGTACACCATTATTTCCAAGCAATAAAGATTGAAATATGAAATACGGAAAATACATGATTTCATTAACAAAATGACAGACACATTGAAACGCATTTAACATGATGACATTAACATTGATAGAAAATTAAACAAGGTTATATCAAAAGAAGGTCAGTAAGGTTAACATAAAATTGTATTAATCATACGTACGAAAATGAAAATGATTTAAGAAAATGATCCATCGTAATCGCCAACCCTAACATTAAACTGTCATTTGCTACGGTTTTGCTACCTCTGTTGCGGGGACTCATTACCATAACTATTTAAAATTAAATTAAAGGAGACAGACGTGAAAATACCTCTAACGAGTTTCTTACGTTACTATCTATTATAAAAAACACATATTTTAAAAATTGGTTCGAGAGAAAAAAAAAGGTTTTGTATTGCCGTGTTCGTTTTGTTGACGACTATAGATGTTGTCGTTGATGCAGTCATCAACATAAAGCAATCTTCATGCTAGGAACAACTGGCTGATGAGTGCATATTATGTGCCTAGTTTGGTTTTTAGGGTGGGCTAGGTACCAACTCATTGTTAGACGCCCTGCTCCACGCTTCGATAGAATTATTTTCAACGAAGATGACGACCATTAGTAAGTAATGTATATTGATGATTGATGATTTACTTCTCTACAAAAAGTCTTTTTTTTCGTGACTCCTGGGGTAGATCTTGAAGCGATTTAGTGTACCGTCTCGTGATAGCGTAAGGAACATAATGAACTATGTGTTCATTCTGGGCAGCACTTGGTCCAACTCCCATACAAATATCACAAAATAGATAGGTACAGAAGTCAATCTACATACAAACTGCGCTCGAGCAACGCACACATAGACACTGCTCACGGACACGATATCTCGGACCGGTTGGGACCAGTGCGAGCGCGAGTGACATTCGCTTGAGACGCGCGTCTGTGAACTTTTTTGTGCAATTATGGAACAAAATTAGGTCTAAAACGGATGAGGCAATGGAAATTGTGTAACTAGGGTAATCCTTTAGAAGTTATTAGGGAATTTCCATAGTGGACATTGACAAACGTAAAATTTTGTACGTTTCTGCTCTGTAAACTTTTTGTATTGTAATAGTAGGTAGGTTTATTGTTTTGTTACAACTAGATACGAGTGCCACTACCACGATAGTGTTTTGTGCATAAGCCATAGTTGACAACCCTAGAGCGACCGCCGAGCGTAGGTATGAAAAGTGAAGTACATACATGTGATTTACTTCTGTACCTATCTGTTTTGCGCAAATATGGTCAATCTCCTTTTGCAATATAATAATCGAATGAGGATGAGGATGAGTAAGAGAGGAATTTTAATGTTAATGTCGACTCCACTGCTCTCTTTCGTCTTACCGTGCTATAAAACTCCGAACCGTGGTTATTACTATTCCTTCACACGCAACAGATAAGTATAGCATTTTTTTACTGCGATCAACAATGTCAATAGTTAGAAACTTCATGGTCGTGCAATCTATCAGGATTGACTTCGTATCTGCCTAGTACTATCCTCGGAAGCTCCAGTGTGCAGTGGACATAACCAAGGCAATTCAATTTGAACTGTGTTGCAATGAGAATAAGGTTTATTTTATCTTCATAAACTGAAAATGGCATTATCGAACAAACTTAATTGAACTTTATTGCATTGACGGTAGATTCAAAGTCGCACTCACAAAAAACTCCCTGTTTGTAGTTACGAGAGTATAGTCAGTAATTAAATACTACCAGTAACTTCTTTAAATACAGTATTTTCAGCGTATTTTTATTAATTCAGGTATTAAATACCAAAAGGTTAAAGGCATATTTATTGCGATAATTTCATCTTGAACGTAGATCTGGGGCCTGTTTTATAAAGCTACAAATTACAATTTACAGGTTACAAGTTTCCATTTGTCACAACCTCGACCAATGACGACCAGCCGTTTGAGCAGTGTTGCCAGTTTAGACCTGTAAAATTGTAACTTGTAGCTTTATAAAACGTGCCCCTGGGGCCTGTTTTATAAAGCTACAAATTACAATTAACAGGTTACAAGTTTCCATTTGACACAACCTCGACCAATGACGACCAGCCATTTGAGCGGTGTTGCCAGTTTAGACCTGTAAAATTGTAAGTTGTAGCTTTATAAAACGTGCCCCTGGGGCCTGTTTTATAAAGCTACAAATTACAATTTACAGGTTACAAGTTTCCATTTGACACAACCTCGACCAATGACGACCAGCCGTTTGAGCAGTGTTGCGAGTTTAGACCTGTAAAATTGTAAATTGTAGCTTTATAAAACGTGCCCCTGGGGCCTGTTTTATAAAGCTACAAATTACAATTAACAGGTTACAAGTTTCCATTTGACACAACCTCGACCAATGACGACCAGCCATTTTAGCAGTGTTGCCAGTTTAGACCTGTAAAATTGTAACTTGTAGCTTTATAAAACGTGCCCTGATGTTCATTTAATTTTAGGTTAGTGTAATTATTGGAAAAACCATTTTTGAAAACTTCGTCAGACCAAAAGTAGGTTAGGCTAAAAGGGACGCAGCTATTTGTTAGAATAAAGCACGTTTAACTTACTAACAAATAGTTGAGTCTTAGCCGAAATAACACTGAATTAATTTCTTAAATTTACCTTATACTAAAGCTGGATCACGCCTAACGCGCGAATCTAGTTCATTACAATTACTTAATTAATAATTTAATTATAACTCTGCCCTCCTAAGCAAAAATGCAATAACTAAATTCAATAGCCAAAGCAGATTCAACTCTCTTCTGTTTGTAACTAGGTTGCAATTTCTACAGATGTTTTGTCTGAGATATCGCCATTATGCTTAGTAGGGCAGAACTATAAATCATTAGTATTAGTAAAGTTTCAAAGCTGTTAAGAGTAAAAAGAGATATCGTCAGTGATACTACAATACCTCGTATCTAACAAATTAAATAAGGTGTAAAATACACCTTAGCAAGTATGTCAGTAAGGTACATTTTACACCTTATTGAATTTGTTAGTTACGCGGTATTGGAGGATCACCGACGATATGGAGTCGACATCTTTATCTTTACATAGTATAACCTCGTAAGGCCTAGTGCGCAATAGGATGCACATAATCAAGGCAATTTAATTTGAACTATGTTGCAATGAGAATAAGGTTTATTTTCCTAACTTCATAAACTGAAAACGGCATTATCGAACAAACGTAATTGAACTTTATTGCCTTGATGGTAGGTTCAAAGTCCTACTTACAAAAAACTCCCTGTTTGTAGTATGGTGGGCTTTACGAGGATAAAACAAAGTCGGTTCGGCCGTCTGTTCGCTTAGATCTTCCAAACTGCGCAACGGATTTTGATGCGGTTTCCATCGATAGGTAGAGTGATTCAAGAGGAAGGTTTTTTTGTGTAATAAAACCTTACATAAACCGAAGCGAAGCGAGGGCCGGTCTCTAGTTAATATTAGAACTCACCTCATACCTATACTCATTTATTTATTGCATTCTACGATTTAATTATGGGCTTAAAATAAGGTGATCGTTTAGTGTTTTTATTTAATTTAATAAAGCACTTTTTTTAATAAGTATCAAGTATCACGATATGGTAGCTATCTAATTGCCAACATTCATATATAGCTATAGGAATAATGCCTTTCATGATTTCATCTCATTATGTTAAAGGACACCAAGCAAATATATATAGAAAAAAAATCGAACGCTATAAAATGTATAGTATAATAGATTGAGTTAGTATGATTATAACCAGGGATCGAAAAATGCGAGCAAAATCCATTGAAATGACGTAAGACAACTAGTTAGGGATGCCGATACATAATACAAATAAATATGTTTTTACAAATGAAATTGAACACAATCCGAAACTCAGTTTACTGGGTGGTATATTTTTTTATTATATTTACAATTTCAAATCAAATATTTTCCAATTTTACACTTGGGATAGTAAGTAATAATTTTTGCAAGTACGATGGCGAGACAATGCAAATAATACAATCAGATTGACAATCATGACAAGATAATACTCGTAAATCTATAGACAATGTACTTATCAATTATTATAAGTTTTAGTTTAACATTATTGATAAACCATGAACACTGATAGCGGCAATTTATTACCATAATGATAACAAGTATAAACGCATTCCTCCATACATATTTAATTTATTCGATTATATTATACGTGACAACCCTAGCACTTCAATGAATTTTGCTCGCATTTTACGCTCCCTGATTATAACTAGGTTTACGATTTTGGTGGCATATCGTGGTTCTAGAATCCATGGAGTCGCTATTTCCTAATTATTATAATACCTGATGATTTTGACCTTCAGTACGGTCATATTTCAAAATGAACTAAATACATTTTTAGTTCGGTTATTCCATACCTACTAATATTTGCCTGTTTTTAACGCTTTTACAGCAGAGATATCCGCCATATCAAAATTGAATAATATTGGTTAGGCGGTTTAATTAATAAATGAATTTTGAAATACATTCATCAAAAGTGCCTATGGATATTTTTTATCCCTAGACAGTTTCGAACGTTTCAATATAGACATATTACTAATGAGTTAAACATCAAATTTGTCTTGGGATACTGAGTATCCCAAGACTTTTTTGATGTGTGTATTAAAATACTGAAGGTCAATATCAAAGTGGTATGTATTGTAATAAATAGGAAATAGCGACTCCATGGATTCTAGAACCACGATTTTCCACCAAAAGAGCTATCTCTAATTTATAATGGTGACTTTTAATATTAATGTCGACTCCATGTCTCTCTTTAGTCCTATCACGCTATGACACCGGACCCTATTTTATCTAAACACATATCATAAGTCCTCTATTATACGTTCAAAAGCCGTAGGCAATGACCAGCGTTACCTGTGGTAGTAGGTGACAGCGATGACAGCTGATAATTTTGGATGATGTTCCAAATTTGGATCTCATTACATAACAATATTCGATTACGTAATTTCAAAATTACGTTACAGCTGTCATCGCTGTCACCTACTACCACAGGTAAGGTAATGCTGGTCATTTGCCTTTCGGCTTCTGAAACCATCTAAGAGTAGGTACTTATAATATGTGTGTAGATAAAGTATTGTACGCGACTCTGCGTAAAATTATCATTACATTACGCAACGGTCACGTAAACTACTATTTCATTAATTATACATACTTGCACAATTCTGCTTTAAACAGTATACTTATAGAGTAACATACCAATATTGTAGAATTACGACGATTTTCAATATCTGCGCTACCATTTTCCTAGTACCTCTCATCTGTTCGAAAAGTTAGATAGAAAAAAACACTCTTTTTCCAAGGTTCATAAAGACTACTTTCCTATCAAAATATTCGATCAGATAAGAGCTTGAGAAAGTAAATAAACATATCGTCCGATATTCTAGCATTACGACGATTTTCAGCTGCCATTTTCGTAATAGCTATCGGCAATCTTCATTTTTCTATGACCTGTGACAAATATACTGTCAGTTACGAGTGCAAGCGTGACAGCGATAATCGGCCGAAAGCTATTAAGGGCCAGCCACACCGCTTGCGTGACGTACACGTGCACGTGCGCGTTCGCTTTCCACTGCGTTGTATAGTGACATGTCGTAATGAGAATTCATACTATACAACGCAGTGGAAAGCGAACGCGCACGTCACGCGAGCGGTGTGGCTGGGCCTTTAAGCTGGGAATACTGTGATTTACTGTGGTTAAATATAGTAAATACTGTGGATATGAACACGACTTGTGATTACTGCGTAACCAACAATAAGTCTACGTATATACAGGGTGGAAAAAACGAACGCCACATGGACGTCAACTACCTTAAATATTGGAAATAGCAAGTTCTACGCAAAGGAGACTTACAATTATTTTTGATACAATTATTACTGCATGTATGGATTTTTGAAAATTTGCCTGCCTTAATCAGGAATCGAACTGGTCGAATAAGACAAAATAAAAAGAAAGGATTTTTTTTTACGGTCTTTATTTAATTTAAAGGTGTATGTGTTATAGACATTAATTATCATTATCAATGACCCTTTCGATCTGCATCATAAACCACGACTTTGTTGTTTTGTCACATTCGACCAGTTCAATTCCCGGTTAAGGTTTTTTTTTTTCAAAAATCCAATAATGCAGTATTTTTTGTTTTCGAAAATAAAACTAAGTCTCCTTTGCGTAGAACTCGCTATTTCCAATATTTAAGTTAGTTGCCGTCCATGTGGCGTTCGTTTCTTCCACCCTGTATACTGCCCTCCTAAGCAAAAATGCAATAACTAAATTCGATAGCCAAAGCAGATTCAACTCTCTTCTGATTGTAACTAGGTTGCAATTTCTACAGATGTTTTGTCTGAGATATCGCCATTATGCTTAGTAGGGCAGTATAGAAGAAGTAACTGACTGATCGATCAACGCACAGCTGACACCGCTGGACCAAGGGGCTTGGAGGAAATAGTCCCCTTACTTTCCCAACGTCTTATCTGCTCGAATAGTTTCATAGGAAAAGCACTCATGTTCCCTAAAGAATAAAGACTGTTTTCCTATCTAAGTATTTGATCAGATACGAGGTTGAGAAAGTTAAATGACGAATATTGTTCATTATCATTAGAGAGCAGATTTGAAGTAGCGATTACAAGTTTAACATGGATAAGACTAAAGTCTGTTCCTATTCAGACTGCCAATGACAATAACAAGTATACCTGACTGTAATTGTCTTTAGATAGAGGATGAAATAGTAATGAGAATAATGTTAGCGCTAATTAGTTTATTAAAAAGGTTGAATATATATTCATCATCATTATCGTGTTATTATGCTGGGTGCGACAGAGACGACAACCTCACTTATCAATCGAATCTATCAAACCTCACTACATTTTCAATGTCAAAAATAGTTCGAAAAAAAATATTTTTATGATAAGAATCTGTCAGTCTAATTGTTATTTTCACAGAAAGTGCTTTTCATCAAAAAATACAACATTAAATAGAGATTACTACCTTAAAATGGACATGAAGACAATGATAAAGTGTATAAATAAATAATATGACTGGGCTCAACCTTCAAAAGCACGCGAATATGGTGTTATAATGGTAAATTGATTTGTTTATAAAAGTGACGGAACGAATAGGAACAGACTTTAGTACAGGACAGGAACTATCAAAAAGGTGTGTAATAAATAGAATCTATTATGTTTGAGCTGTATAATCCTTTAATTGGAATTTAAAAAAAATCTTTACATATAGTTTGTTGCAAGAATAACTTATCTATAAGATTGCATTGCAGTAAGTAAGTAAGTAATAAAATAACTGTAAGACCAATAAACAACAAGATATCTTACCTTATGGCGGATGGCGCTTCCACCATTAAGGTTGCCGCAGACATAGCCGCTCGACACCGGATCAACTCAAAGTGAAACATTGAAAAGGGAACTTTGACCTGTGTTAATACGATACATTTTTCGCTAGCTCGTGCCGAGGTGAGGCGTTGCCGTTCCGATGCCGATAAGTGTGCGTTGCAGTAGGGAGTTTCATACAAATGTTACTGAACGGCTCGAGTTGATAGGGTGACGATCCCTTTCCGAGTTGATATGTGTGCTGTGACCTTTATTAAGGATGCTCCGATATAAATACAACGTCGCGTGACGGAGTGCGGCGTAAGCGCCATCCGCCATATGGTCCCTTTACATAGATAACGTCACAAATATATCTATCTAACCAATCCCACTAGTCATATCCATATTAACCTCGTTAGGCCCACCATACTACAAACAGGGAGTTTTTTGTGAGTGGGACTTTGAATCTACCATCAACGCAATAAAGTTCAATTACGTTTGTTCGATAATGACATTTTCAGTTTATGAACATAGGAAAATAAACCTTATTCACATTGCAACACAGTTCAAATTATATTGCCTTGATTATGTAAATTCTATTGCACACTGGGCCTTACGAGGTTAAACTAATCTTGTAATCGCTACTTCAAATTCGCTCTCTATTATTATACTATTTTGTTATCATTCGTATCACCAATATCCGTTTGTTAGTCCTTTACCTCAAAAGCATAAATTCCTTGTAGCGATTCACCGAATCGCATTTCACCTCGAATGAACAAAATTTCAATAGAATCTTTTACTTGAAGCAATTATTCGCGTTGTTTTTTACATTAGTATAATTAATTTGTAGCATTTAATTTTTCGTGTAGTATTTTACCCTAGACGCATTTCGTCGCGATCGATGTTTGTTTGGGACGCTATTTAATGTGACGCGTTAATCGATGTTCGCACTAAAATTCTGTAACATTTTTTTTGAAACGTGTTTTGTACCTGTAGTTTCATGTCTTAAGTGCTATCAAACTCATTGAAATATTATTTTTGTGACTAATAAATAATAGATAATACTCTGTCATTGCGACATTGAAGTACAGTGACATTGATTTCAGATACAATAATTATATATTGCAATATTTGTGAGAAAATATGGAGCTTGAACCTGGCTAAAAGAGATAAAAAAAAAACGAAAAAGGTACATCGCGACTAAAGATATTGTCTAATACCTAATTAGACGTTTAGGATACAAAGCTAAAATTTATCGCACGATCGAGGCGAAATGCGACCAAAACTTATAGCGACTACAAAAGTAAACGATCGAGACACAACGCGATAATTAAATATACGTTCGAGGTGAAATGCGATTCGGTGAATCGCTACAAGGAATTTATACTTTTGAGGTAAAGGACTAACAAACGCCAATATACAGTACAATAAAATATCACTTTTCTCGTGGTCCTACTATGTTTGTCCTATTGCACAAAAACTGCAACTAGATTTGATCACCAAATACTAATTGTGGTTGTAAAAGTAGGTAGGTTAGGCTCGTTAGGTACGAGGGGCGGCTGATAAGTAATCTCCTTGGTCAGAAATATATACAAAAATAATGCTGGCTGGTATGGATTTATATTCGTTTGTTATTCTATTTTCAAAATGTATTACATTCATTTGTTTATTGCATCACGTTTATTTGTCTCCTACAATTGTTTCAAACATGTCGGTAGAAAAATTGAAAATGGATAAAATCGAGCAGCGTGCGGTGATTAAGTTTTTGACTAAAGAAGGGAATACGCCTTCGGAGATCAGACAGCGTATGTTACGTGTGTTTGGCAGTTTGTGTTCTTCCGAATTTGTTATAAAGTTTTGGTCAAAGCAGTTTAAGTTAGGTCGTGAGAGTCTGGAAGATGATCCTCGTAGCGGAAGACCCGTTTCGGCCGTCACCGATGAAAATGTAGCCAGGGTGAAAAAAATTATATTAGAGGACCGACGAGTGAAGCAGTGGGAGATAGCTAGAGATGTGGGCGTCAGTAAAGAGCGAGTCAATGAAATAATTCATGAGCATTTGAACTTGTCCAAGGTTAGTGCACGTTGGGTCCCCAGAATGTTGACTGCATTTGACATGGAGAGGCGTGTCAAATGTTGCGAAGAGTTTTTGGAGATGAGTCGAGGGAAAGAGGAAGAAATAATTTCTAGAATTGTAACATGTGATGAGACTTGGATTCGACAATGGGACCCGGAAAGTAAGCAAGAGTCGTTACAGTGGAAATTTAAGGATGAGAAGCCGCCTCGGAAATTCAAGGTCTGTCCATCGGCAGGTAAACTTATGGCTACAATCTTTTGGGACACAGAAGGGATTTTGCTCATAGATTATTTACCGAAGAAAACTACAATGAATGCTGATTATTACTCAAACTTACTATACCAACTAAGAGAGACAATAAAAGAAAAACGGCGAGGTAAACTAAACAAAGGTATTCTGATTTTGCACGATAACGCACCAGTGCATAACGAAGCTAGCAATTAAAGACAATGGCTTCGAAACCATTGACCACCCCCCTTATAGTCCAGATTTAGCCCCCTGTGACTATTTTCTGTTTAGACTTCTCAAGAAAGACCTCAGGGGACGAAGGTTTATGACCGATGACGAAATGAAGGCTGCGGTTACTGACTTTTTTGACGACAAACCGAAAGATTTTTTTTTTAATGGTTTAAATTCAATATTTGAAAAATTTAATAAGTGCATTTTACTAGCAGGGGACTATATAGAAAAATAAAAAAAAATTAGCCACGACAGTCTTTTGTTTCATTGTTAGGTAGATTACTTTTCAGCCGCCCCTCGTATCTTCATATGCCCGAAGGGCAAAGCACTCTGAAACATGAGCTCCGCCAAGCGGGGCTCCGCCGAAAGTCAGTAGAACAAATATAGTTCGACCAAGGAGAGAAAACGGCCGTAAAATATCTGACACGCTCTTATGCCTCCGGTAATAAGGAAGTGTCAGATATATTTGAGTCCAATGTTGGATCATATATTATTGCTGGTGACTGAATAAAGGCCAAATCAAAACCACCCGAAACCTACGTACGGTCACGAGCGTTAATTTGGAACCCATTTCAAGAAAAATATGCAGTATATTAGAGATGTCAAGTCATTTGTAACTTTTAGGAAACTCAACCTTATTGTTGTAGAATGTCAAATTGACTTTGGACCTAAGGTGGGTTACCAAATTAAAGTTCGCGACTGTACACCTGGCGTTCCATAGTCCCTACCCTATTACCACCGCAGATAAAAAATATATCACAGTAACATAGATTGTTGTAATGCTGGTCATTGCCTTACGGTTTGTGAACGCAGAGAACCTATGATACGTGAGTAGAAAAATAAAGCTTGAAATTGTAAAAAAAAATGCGGCAGAAAGCACTTCCTTGCGAAATTAAACTTTGTAAAATGATTTTGCCAAATGATTTGGTAAAACATTAGTGAACCCCTTATCCGTGTAATACGCCCTAAAGTAGAGGTCAATGAACGAAATTCTTCGTCGTCATAACAAATATTACAATACACTGGTCTTACCCCACATAACACAACATCTATATGCTGCCTAGTTCTTCCAGAAGTTAGGATTCTGTTGCAGCCGCCGTTCGAAGTTCTGGTACCAGGTCTGCAGAGTGCTCAAGGGGATGTAGGAGACACCAGGAGTTGGCTGCATCTGTTCTTGGGTGACTGCGAACGAGGCCACATAGTTGACCAGACTATCAAGCATCTTCTGGGCAAAGGTTACATAGGAGCTCTGTTGCTGGGCCTGTGAAGAGATATCCCAGGATAAATTACTGTTAATTAGATACAAATCTAATGTATTTAGCCGACTGCGCGACGCGAAGGAGAGTAATGTGTTTATCATAGTCATAGTCATTTATTCAGAAACAATATACATTGCATTTGAAATATCTTATCATTACAATAATTCACAAATTAATTTAAAATACATACTTAATAGATCATAAAAAAATACACAATATTTAAAACATTCATTTTACCATATATATATTTTAAAAAAAAAAGTTAGTCTTAACATGTTTGCAATTTTTTAAATTTTTCATTTAATAAATTAATTAATTAATTACACGACTCACAGAAATCCTCAACTGAGTAAAAACACTTCCCTATCAAAAATGCTTTAAGCTTATTTTTAAATATATTTATATTTGAAAGCAACTTCATTTCAACAGGCAACTTATTAAAAAGAACAATTGTCTGGTAGCCCGCCGATTGCTTTAATGCTTTAAGCCTAGTTTTGGTGGACTGTGGCAGGTTTTTCCTCCGTTTCGCCAATCGCTTTTTTCGCTCTTCGGGTGTTTCTATGTTATTGAAATGCTTCATTACCAGTGATCGGATCTAGGATGCAATTTAAGTCCGTTATTTTAACATGGATATGAATATGACTTACAATCCCGCGAATCTTTTTGCTACCTACCTTTTTAAAAAGGTAAATAACTCGTAATTTTAAGTAGTTTACACTATAACATTAACAACATATGTAATAACAAAAAAAAAATACAGTACTGCATAGAAGAACTGAACGTAACTTGCACGTCTTGTCTTTTATGGTATTTTTATTATGTTTATTTGTTTATTAGATTTAGGCTGCGGCTCCACTGAGGTGGAGACGAGCGGAGCGGTGCGGAGCTGTGCTAATATTAACCAATAGAATCTAAACTAACGTGCGCAAGGCGCGCTCCACGTGACCGCATGCGCCTTCTATTGGTTAATATTGGCACAGCTCCGCACCGCTCCGCTCGTCTCCGCCTCAGTGGAGCCGCAGCCTAACCCTCGACAAAAGTTATTAATTATTAACAATAACCCATTTCCCAAAATCCCGGGAATCTCGAGTCACATCCATGTTAAGCATAACGTTTGAGGTCGTTCACCCCAAATTGCATCCTAGATCCGATCACTTTTCATAAGACTATATGTGTATATAAAAATATATATATATTTAAACAGTTTATTTCAATAATGTGCGATTGTTACATTCTTACTTAGACTCTAAATCGTGATTAGGAAGATTTTTAGGCGAGCAAGTCATAATTAATTATTTCAATGTTAGGTACATTGGTTTATTATTCTCTAATTCATGCTTAAATAAACTTACCTAGGTCCTTATAAATTTCACTTATTAATTGAGGTAATTGAGGTATTCGGGAGGCCATTAATTAACATTCGCTTATATGAGCTAGTAACCTGCTTGTCAGTTTTTTTATCTATGGAGTCATATGGAAGTCTGTTCAAAATACGAGGTAGTGCTCGCGTCCATACTCTCCTGCCATACTCGTTAGTACTAGATGGCACCACAAATGTTGGGAGGTATGTATGACTGCGTAAGTTTTTAGGTCTGTATTTCTTAGCTAATTGACAGATTTTGAACTGGCGCATGTATGTATGTTTGTTCCTTAGTGTCGCTCTAGAAACTAAACGCGTGGGCCAATTTTGTTGATTCTTATGACAATCGATTTGTCTTGTGACACTAAAGATATTTATGACAGTAATCAAAATTCATTATGGCGGCAACCAGGCGCCATATTGTGCAAAATAAAGTGGACGAACTATGACAAGTGGGGTATCATTGAATAGGTCTTTAAAAATCATCTTTAGGTTTCGTTCATCATTTTTACAAGACACAAGAAATAAAAAAAGTTTGATATAAAACGTTTCATGTATGTACCCTTTTTTTATGTAATGTTTTTTTTAAGTCATGATCGCGACCCATAAACACCCGCATCACCAGAGGAATCGCAGGTGCGTTTAAGAAAACAGTAGGCTCGTTTTTTGAAGGCCTCCCAAGTCGTATTGGTTCGGATATATAGACGCCGACGCTCATTCCACATAGATAAGGTGCGTGGCAAGGAAGCCCTCGAATAGTGGCTTTCCAACTATCAAGATGGTTGATAATTCCTCGGACAAGACAGAGGGAAGCAACATCCCTCCATAGGGCCAGTGGATCCAGATTTTTGAGAACCCCCAGTGGTTGACTTATCGAGCCGCTTTTCTTATTTTACTATCTTTAATAATTTTTATTCGTTAGTAAATCTGATGTAATGACCAAGGACCGGAATTCTTTATAGCAAAAATCAAACTGTCATAGGGTTTGACCAAAGTGTTTTATCGACTATCGATAAATAAATATCACTTAATGAGTCATTAAAATGATATATGTCATAAATGGATCTTCAATAAATTAAGAAACCGATTTACTCCGAAAAACCAGGAACAAGTGGCCATAGTCCATGGGTCCATATTGGCTCACCTAATTATTTTTACTCATAACGACTCATAAGTCCTAATTATCGCAACTCCTAACGTATTTATTTCAGCAACTGTTACATTTTCAGGATTTTTATAAATCAAACCTAACCTAACCTAGTCTTATCTACACATTGAATATTTCAGAACTTCTGAAAAGTTTACGGTTTCAGCGGTATAAAAATTTCATTTTCGGAGTTCCGATAATAGGAGTTGCAATTTTAGTTGAACTTTGGCGCTCCCATAGTCCATTCATTTTATAACATGGATACGCACTTAACTCAAGACAGTGACGAGGACCTCGAACACTTAATTCTAGTCACCAATAATTGAAGGGATTTTAAATATAATATATACACACTCTTTTGAGTAGGTTGTGTAACAGGCCACCATTAAGTGCACAAATGTGAAAAAAAAATTGGAACCAAATATATTACGATTGGTTGACGTATCCAGAAATCTCGTTTATACGTTAAAAATGGGTGGAAATCATTTTAGTAACACGGCACGGAAATTACTTATGACAATCAAGCGACGTAAATGACATAAGTGACGTGGGCACGATTTATTTTAATATGGAGATGCAGGTTGCTTACCAAAGAGGTCAAATGTTACAGAATAATCGTATAAGTCGATATGCGATAATGTCGATATCCGTAACATCGATAAGTGAAATTGTCGATAATACAATTTGGTCAAACCCTATGAAAGTTTGATTTTTGCTATGAAGAATTCCGGTCCTTGGTAATGACACATTCTAAAAAAAAAGATATCTATTACAGTTCAAAAGATACAGATATTAAAGTTAGGACGGACGGACAACATGGACGTATTAATAGAGCTCACTTCGGTGACGTAACCATGATAATAATAAAGTGACGAGGGACTGGAGCGCAACTATGTTTGTGACTTCGACTGGACCAAAATGGTCATATATTTAGTGCAAGTTTTTGTATAGTAATTATATTAGTATTCACTACACGATGTATCATATTGTAAGAATGAATATGTTCTTTTTTCCTCAACTTTTTAGTTTATGTTTGTTAAATAGTAGGCTATAGCTGTCTTATCTGTAACTAATTAAGGAAACTATAGGTTTAAGTTTACTCATATTTTGTGTAACATTAAATGTATACAACCGTTTGTTTCTTAATAAACAATAAATAAATAAATAAATAAATAAATAAATAATAATTAGGGATCGAAAATTAGGATGCTTTTATTGTTTTGTTTTTGTTGTTGTATTGATGTTAAGTAGTATGGAGGCGGACTCAATTTAATTTTGCTAATAAATTTCCCTGGATTTCCCGGAATACCGGAAATTAACATACATATACACATACGTATTTAAAGTATTTAAATAACATATTTTAGCTGTATCTTTTTACAAAATGGTTTGTTTAACTAACAGGACCTACACTATTCTTTAACATCAAACTAAAATAAATTTGTTAAGCTACATATTATTCTTATGAAAACTAATGGTACTAGGGCCATTCTACTTTTCAGTGTACATTTTTGTTATCGTCCGATAAAAAGTACACCAAATTAATCCGCGTATAAATAAATAACATGAACTTAGAATGCTTAAATTTAGCAGTTTACAAAAAAACAACTTTTAAATTACTTAATTATTGTTGAAGAATCTTGGTAACTCAAGCTTAAGCTTTGTTGGTCTTAAATTGCACTTTTTCCATAGAAAAGGCAGGGACATCAACGTCCACTGCGTTACTGAACTTATAGTTATTACCAGAGGTCGGAATAGGTAGTGCTTATTAACCTAAACTTGTTGCATCTTCATTCAATAACGTATTCCCATCTCACTCACGCATGAATGAACATGAGTCAAGTTTAGGTTAATAAGCACTACCTATTCCGACCTCTGGTTATTACAAATAACTTTTTATGAATCAGGATAATTCAAGTTAGAAAACGCAACACTTTACCGGTTTTTGAAATATAAATAGTATAGTGAGAACGTGGCTAAAACTTATGTACAACGAAAAGTAGAATGGCCCACTAAAATTAGTATTTTTGTTAAATCACCAAATTAAAACAAATACATATACATAGGGCCGAGTTCACCAACAATTAAACTGATGATTAGCGATTTAATGGGGGTCAAATGTATTGATTAACAGCTGATTAAGACTTAACCGTCTGTTTAATTGTTGGTGAACTCGCCCCTTAGTCATAAAAAATTGAACTGTTTACCAACGTGTAGGTATGTTAACAAAATTGCTGAAAATAGTCATAACCTAAATATTTTGACAGTTATCACTATTTCCTGATGTATTATACAATACGGGACTCCCGGAACTTAAATAATTAAAATAATATTTTTTAAGAAGCAGACTCCATTCTTGCTGGGCTTTTTCCGGAAATTTGCTAATTGTAGGCATAAAAGCATCCGAATTTCCGATTCCTAATAATAATACTGCCCTCCTAAATAAAAAGGACGCATGAGCAACTTGTTAGTCAAAGTAAATTTAACCTTAATAATAAAGAAATAAGGTCACTAATACATGCGCAGTTCTATGAGACATACGCCCTTTTTTCTAAGGAGGGCAGAATATAATTATGAACTTCTCTTACCACGGCGGAAGCAAGTAGTTGCACGTTGGCTTCTGGTTCTATAGCCACCCCGATCTGCGCCTTCTGACATATGGTCTGCTGGCCCAGCGCACAGCTGAACTGGTTCTCACCTGAAATGAAATGACATCTGTATAAAAACTTGACAACATCACATCAGCTCTAGTCTACTCAGTAAAAAACATATTGCTACACAGTAAAATCAATCAAAATTGACAAATACAACACGCATGAAAGTTCGGGAGTGGGGGCTCGTGACGTCACCCGAAACTTCAACGCACTTTATCTTCATCAGTTTTTGTTTAATTGAGAAAAAGTAGAGTTCAATATTTTTTAATAATGTAAATTACGGACTAATTCAATTTTTTATGTCACTAGCCTATTCCTGGGTCTGGAGCCTGAATGTTATTCAAAGATCCAAAGAGGAGTGTTATAACTTTTAAGTTTAATGTGTATGTCCGTCTGTGGCATCATAGCTCCCAATTGAAGAGACCGATCTGAACACATTTTTAAAATTAGAAATCTACTTTTATTATGGTGGCTAATAAGCTCTAATTATTGTGATGTCTATATAGACAATCGCTTAGATAGTGTCGCTACACTCAGTCATACTTGTGGTTATTGTAATAAAAAACGAATATATTTAGATGTAAACTGCCAAATTAACTTGCGGGTGTTACGCCGCAATTCGAATTATATTCGTATTTTATTACAATAACCACAAGTATATGCAAGTGTAGCGACACTATCTAAGGCGAATGGACTATACTTTCAAAACCGAAAATAGGTTCTATCTAATTAAATGATAGGGAATATTCATCACTTTTTTACCCAGCTTCAATAAAGGCTGATTCATTCAACAAACAGTCATGTATAGATACAGTGGTGGCCACATAATTAGGGACACTTGTTTTTTTCCCATACTATTGCCTACAAAATATGACTTTTCAATTTTGACCATCAATCAAAAAGTTCTCGACCAATTTTATTGCTAAATACATTTTACTTTACATAATTAACTAAGGTTTAAACTAATGTACAGTGAACTAATATTAAAAACGGACCTTATATTTTATAAGGATTTAAAAACTAAGTGCTGATGCATCCATACAAAATTCTACAACTTTGTATGAGCGCTGAATATTAATTTTTTCAAATCCTTATAAAATGAAAGATCCGATCTCAACAGAGATAAATTGTACATACATTTAAACTTTACTTTATTAGTTAACGATAAATGTAACTAAAAATATAATTGGTTAAGAACTTTTGGATTGGTTGTCAAAATTGAAAAGCCATATTTGTAGGCAATTGTATGGGAAAAAAACAAGTGTCCCTAATTATGTGACCACCACTGTATATCACGGCAGTCAATGATATAATATAAAAAGAGGTAGATATGTAACCTATATGGTATTCCGTGTGTAAAAATGGCCCGGCTTACGCACACATAATCAGTAAATATCGCAATTACACACTAATTCATAAATGACAAGTGAAAGCAGGATGATATTCTAATTTCCAGTAGCAAAACAGAGACGAGTGTATATTACTATGCAGACTAGTTCACGGTTCCGTTTGATTGCGCAAGACTAAGTAAAGGTGTACCAATTGGCTTGGTTTTAGGGTGCCACTATCAAAGTGCGTATAAGTATGAAGACATTTTAACCCCTAGTATGCTTAGGCACGGATCCGTGCCCAAAATTTGGATATCTTTTTGTATTTTTTTTAAGCTTAATTTTATGGACTATATCATAATCAGAAGAGACTAGAACTTGGTACTTTTTTGACCTACCGCATACGAGGGGATAAATTTGAATGAAAAACTTTTGCTTCATCAATACTTACTGGACAACTCATGCAACTTCTTCAAATTGGATATCTTGAAAATAGCAGAGGGTTTTGAGTTAGAGATATGACCGAGGAGCTGCCAGTTGGGAGGCGCCGCGGGGTCCGGCCAGCTCCAATAAACGAAACCGGCGGCCCCCGGGGGCAAAGGCGTCGCGCCAGTTAAAAACACAACCACGTAATTAATGGAGTCCGCTTCAGGAATAGTCATCAAAAACTGTGTGTCTGACACCGGCGTGAAGTCCGTTTGCACCTGAAAAATAAATACTTTCAATAAACCGGTGAATAAATACACATTTTTACAAAACCGGTGGCGCCTCTGGCAAACCTGGAGTTAAAGGTTTAATAAAATTACCAAACGCCCGGATACTATTATTCCGAATACATTCGCCATTGTAATGCGAGTTTATGTCAAGGTTCAGTTTAAATCACGTTGGAATTAAGATAAATAAAAATAAATGGAACTTTCTTATAGGTTCTAGAACATTGCGTGTATACAAAATGTTAAGCTAGTTGCACATTATTAATCTAATGTGACTGTCAAAGAAGTTGCGTTTTGTTTCTAGAAATTTCAGCTTAAGAAGAGAGTTACAGTTTAACAGAATAATGTAATTCAGCTAGATTAAAGCGTATCACTTACGATTTTGAAATTTAAATGAAATGTAAATTAATAACTATAATAAATAAATTTTCGAATACACAAATGTATTAAGTAAATCACGCAGCTAAACGCAGAAGCCTCAATCGACTACCCATGTAATTAGGCCCTAAATCTGACTTTTTCTTCCTACAAAATGTGGCACCGCAAAAGGAAATTTGACCATACTGCCAATTTATTTATTTTTGCAAGAACATTTTTTGATAAAATTGATAAAAGAAAACTAATTTATTACAAGTATCTTACAATTTTTTTTAGTAATTTTGACTTAAATCTTTGCATAGGTAGTATAAAACCTTTATAATTTATAAAACAAAGTCGCTTCCCACCGCTCCGGGCGGGTCGCTTGTAGAACTATATACTTACGAAAAGAAATCGTAAAGCCGTTATTGTTGTACAGTCAAAGTCATAAATATCAGACCCGCCAGACCTATCGATGCGGAATCGGCTTGAGACCGTAAGAAAACGTTTTATATCCAAGTAATAAGAGCGAAAACGACGTCGCTCGGCTCGGCTCGGCTCGTTTCGGGGCGTTGCGAACGGAACGACGTCGTTTTCCGCGTCGGTAGGTCTGGGGAGACCCTTAGTAGATTTAAGAGTTTTTGTTTTCATTATTTGTTTGTAATTTTTGTATTCTTTGATTATTACTTATTATTTATGTTGACGATCTCAAAGTAATTTCGTATGTTTTGACATGCAATGCAATTTATGTTGTAAACAAGCTGTCCGCGTCCATCGTCGCCCGGGTGTGTTTTTTTTTACATACAAACATTATGAAATATACTTTACGACCTATTCTCAGACCTACTGAATATATACACAAAATTTCATAAGAATCGGTCAGGCCGTTTCGGAGGAGTTTCGATACAAACACATTGTCATATAACATTGATGACTGAATAAAATAGGTAAATTATGTAGGTTCCCAAGAAGTCATAAATATCTACACGCCCCTATGCCACTGACTTTAAAGGTCTATGTACATTAGGTCTTCCAATCCCGCAGCCTATCTTCAATCTCGGTATCTGTGGGACTGAACATTTTCGATCCCGCGGGATCCCGGTATTTGCGGGATCCAGCATAGAAACTGATACTACTTTTGATATAAGGTGAATGGAACAAAATAAATAAAGAACATATCTTCTAGACTAGTCGGCTAATCCTTTTAAGGCTTTATAAGTAAGTAAATCATAGATAGTTATTTACCCATTGAACCCCCTGATTCATAAAGAGTCATTGATTTTTTAAGATGGTCTTAAGTGTAATGTAATTTTGCGAATGTCAAGTATATATAAGCAATTGTACGGTGAATCGTCGTTGTCGTTGGCGTCTTTCAGTCCCAGTCGGCACACCCACCATTGAAGATGGCGGGCATCCAAGCTCGAGATGGCAAGGGACAAATTACGTTAGATGCTGACGATACAGTTAATTCTAACTGCGCAACGTAAGATTAAGATCGAATATTGAATTTTGACCTTATCATTGTTATTTGTTACTTGATGTCCTTAATGAACAACCTCTTCGTTGTCGTTATTTTTAGATGAATTTGAAAGATTGAACTGCATCTTAATTACAAAGTCTTTACTTTCTTTGGAAGTAAGTATATTTTTCGTTGGAAGATTAAATATTTCATCATCACGCGACGCATGGTAACCGCAAGCACTTTGAAGATATGTCAAAAGTACAGTCAAATTAGCCCGCTTATCCCGCGGATCCCGCGCTCGTAATCACGCAACAAGCGGGACTGGAAAATAGCGCGGGATCCCGGTATGGGTACCGGGATTGGAAGCCCTAATGTATACATATATTTAGCGCGAATGGCTGTAAAGATATTAGTTTAGTACTTTTGAGGTCTGCACTTTTAGTTTCCTACTGACGTAATGAAAAATAGAAACTACACCCGGAAAACGATCGTATCATGTCTTATACTTGATATATAATACAATCGTACTTAACAACTTAAAAAAATTAAAACGCACGATGACGCATCGAATCGATTTTATCGCATTATGCATTTTGCAGACCGCTCACCTGACTTACAAGGTCCTGCCAAGGTTAAAATTGTTTTAACTAATTAGTTTAATAGCGATTTGGCTAGCTCGGCTGTGTTATTTCACATCCGTGTCTCTAAAATACAGGGTGACTGCGGGGTCGTGTAGCAAGGAAGTAAACTAAACCTCACTACACCTATAATAGATTTAAAAGACAATTACTTTGTTTTTTATTCAAATAAACATTGAATGAATTCATTTTATTCGGGGTCATGGCCACCCTACATGCTCAATTTCTTACTAGTCTGTGGCCCGTTTCGCGAAGCTACAAGTTACAAATTACAAGCGGAAGTCTCTTTCTAGCAAAAGGAGTTGGAAAGATACTTCTGCTTGTAATTTGTAAATTGTAGCTTCATGAAACGGGCCTCTGATCGTTCGATTTTCAAATAGGTTTTAAGTTTTTAACATGAAAACGGCTACATGCTGTAAAGAATGAAATCTATTTGTATATAACTAGGTACCATACAAACGTAACAATGAAAATGACATCATATTTTGTCGGGTTAACTCGTATTTATCTTGCTATCTCAGTAAGCTTGTAGATGGGGACTAAAGGTAACGAGCGCTAGATAAAAGACCAAGGTAAACTGACAAAAATAGAATGTCACTTGTTTGGTTGCTACATCAGTATAAGAGCAAGGTCGCAGTTATTTAGTTCGGCCAATCAATGTACTTCTTAAATCGACCGTGAATGTTGAGACGATAATTGACTCGTTACATTTCAAACTCGGATAAATCCATGCAAAAGACAGCGGAATTTGCGTCTTTTTTCAAACAGATTAAGTTTTAAATTCGTATACCAAATATCAAGGAGATATCCAAGTTTGAAATGTAATGACTGAATTGGTAATGTATGAACGTGACAGATTGATTATTTGTCCGAAATTGAAAGAGTTGCGTTGTAGGAGAATCCTGCCAAGTACCTAATGGCCCGTTTATAGAGCTTCGTATCCATAGAGTGCCAACGAGAAGCTATTTGCAAGCCTTCGCTGTCCGTCTGTCTGTCTGTCAGCGCGCTGTATCTCATGAAAGTAATAGGGTAGACCAGCGGTTCTCGAACTTTTTTAGCGACAGAACTCTTTTGGACCTCTTATTTTTTTACGGAGCCCCAAATCAGACACATGTTTTATTATGATAGATAATAAATAATAATAAACTCTTTAAATAACTTTTTTTTTTGACGGAGCCGTAATCGTTACGTGCCAGGCGATTATTCCGTAAATAAAACAGATATCAGAAAACTTTAAACCGATATCGAAAGTACATCAATAACTTTTTTTTAATAAAACCAGAAATATTCCAAATGTACTTCAATCCCTCCCATACATTTAGTACGCCGTTCGTTGAGAGACTTGAGATGATTCATGAATTGTTTAATTTATTACAGTTTATTCTTGTAAAGCCTCGTGTGGTTGCCGAGTTAGAATAGTGCCACTCCATGTCTTCCCGTGGATGTCGTAAGAGACGACTAAGGGAATAAAGGCTTGTAGTACTGTTAGGCGATGGGCTTGCAACCTGTCACTAATACGCCGGTAAACATCTTAGCCTAATTGTGCAAATTGTGGTTATAGAATTATCAACAAGTTTTTAGAGATGTTTGTAATTCTGTAGCTCTGCCTACCCCACTCTGGGAACGAAGGCGTGAGATTATGTATGTATGTATGTATTCTTGTAAATTATGAATCTTAAAGAGTTTTACCTCTTACGGTAGGGAAATATAATCAAATTACAGCCTCAAAGATCGTCGTACCGCACTATATGTGTATGGGAGCGTTTCAACTTAATATTTTTAATATTACTAGAACTAATTTATTTAAAAAAAATATTAGGGTCATTATTCGAGCGTTTCAACCGCCTCACTTTTGTGGACATATTTTTAAAGAATTGGGCGTATATTTTGATGCCGTTTTTGGGTATTTGTTAGATGTCCGGTAAACTTAGATACCTAACCAGAAACGAAATCGAAATCTGCAGCCACTTCCACAAAAATGTGACCACGAAAGTGATTCGGAACAAACGCCCAAATAATGACCCTTAATGTGATCTTGGGTAACGATATTTCGACATCAGTTTAAAGTTTTCTGGTGTCTGTTATATTTACGGAATATTCGTCTGGCTACACGACACGATGAGCAAATAACCGCTATGACAATATGAAAATAAAGATTTGGCTTAAAGGTATAGAAACCAGGCCATAAAATTAAAAAAAACACCACCGTGTAGAAAACCCTCTTCCCCCATATAATGGCAACCCAGTAGGTATTGACAGCTGATAATATGTGGCATTTATCTATGTAAAGGGACCTTATTGTCGATGGCGCTTACGCCGTACTGCGTCACGCGACGTTGTATTTATATCGGAGCATCGTTAATAATGGCGGAAGCGCCATCGACAATAAGGTCCCTTTTCATAGATAACGTCACATAATATATTATATTCTTAAAAGTTAAAACCTCACCGAATTATCTTTATTATCCTTATAATTGAGTCGCTTAACTTCAAACTCGGATAAGTCCATGCAAAGGACAACGGAATTTGCGTCTTATTTCAAACAAATTAAGTTTTAAATTCGTATACCAAATTTCAAGGACATATCTGAGTTTGAAGGCGTCTCAATTTCAATCGCTATAGGCAAATCGTCGGCGAAACTGCAAAACTGTGTAAGTAACATTTTTAATGAGGAGCAAAATGCACTCTTTTTCTAAGGCGTTAAGGTCTATTTTGCTCGATAATAAATTTGTTGGTTACGCGGTTTTGCAGTATCACCGGCGAAATGCACTTCCGAAGAGCGCTAGTTATGCCTGGAGGTTACGTAAATAGGTAGCTTTATTTTTAGCCACGTCCCCTATTTTAGGATACGGGTGCCAAGTATTATTTACGGTCAAGAAAAACTGCGAGAATGCGCAGTTTTCATTTGTATCTCTTACTTACTTATAAAAAGAATAGTCTCCGGCCCTTTAGGAGTTTCCGTTACCTATTGCCGCTCGGGCGTTGGTGTTGCGTCGATGCGCGTCGCTACGCACGCACGCAACCAAACGCGGCGAAAGTAATTTAAAGGCCCAGCCACACCGTATGCGTGACGTGCACGTGCGCGTGCGCGTTCGCTTTCCACTGCGTTGTATAGTGACAGTGACATGTCGTAATGAGAATTAATACTATACAACGCAGTGGAAAGCGAACGTGCACGCGCACATGCAAGTCACGCATCCGGTGTGGCTCGGCCTTTATACTCATTAAGCTCCTGTCGATAAGATCCAATGTATAAGGCTGCCTAGTTGAGAGTGCACCCGCTAAAATGTGTTTTGTGCGCTCTGACCGGACTACTTAAACTCGCCGGTGTGGCGCGTTCACTCGTTCGATCGACCGTTTTTTTTTAAGAGACTATCACCCCAGCGCGCAAAAAAGGCGCATAAATTAAGTCGTAGACAAGCGGAAAACTAAAGGCCGCTACGCATTATCCTTCCGTGCCATCCCTCCGGGCACGATGCACGACGAAAAAAACGATAGATAAGAAAGATAGGCTTGCTGGACGTCAATTATTATTATTATTACCGTGATTATTGACGTCCAGAGGCCCGTTCCACGAAGCTACAAGTTACAAATTACAAGCGGAAGTCTCTTTCTAAGTCCTTTTGCTAGAAAGAGAGTTCCGCTTGTAATTTGTAACTTGTAGCTTAGTGAAACGGGCCACAGCAAGCCTACGCACTATCGTTTTGCGTCGTGCATCGTGCCCGGAGGGATGGCACGGAAGGATAATGCGTAGGGGGCTTAACCCGGTCTAACCTATAATGTAACCTATGTACAGGTCGATTCACAAGAGCTGGCACGAATGGATTGAATGACGGAACGAAAGTACACAAGTGTGTAAAATAATAACAGGCTTTCGGTTTGAAATTCGAACATCGGTTCAAATGACGGCGCTCACACAGTGATAGGCAATGATATAATATAAAAAGAGGTAGATATGTATTACCTATAAGGTATTTTGCGAGTAAAAAAAAACAAAAACCCGCCTTCAAAAATGCAAATAACTTTTAAAATGGTAGGTCAGTCCAACTGCAGTCGGCTTTTGGTTTAAAATATCGTGGGACGCCGACTTCAGTTGGACTGACCTACCATTTTAAAAGAAGTTATTTTTTGCATTTTTGAAGGCGGGTTTTTGTTTTTTTAAACATTTATTTTATTTTATACTTTTTAGTGATCCTATTTATGCTGTTACGTAGCTCCACTTCTAAATATTAATGAGAAACTATAAAGCATTTCAAGCTCGCCGCAGACAACGCCGCGGGAAAGTCATAGTCATATTTAAACCTAAATGTGCTTCGTCATAGTCGCTCAACTACCTTAATCGAAATAACTTATCGCCACCCTTCAAATAGGTACCGTTAAGGAGTTCCGGTGGCCATCTGTGGTCTTCATCATCAGTTCCACTTCAACATATAATACTTTTCAAAAGCAAATGCACGAGTTACAGTGAAAAATACCAAAATCGCTATAGGTGTGCCTATAATATTTGAGGAGTTCTCTTGATTTCTCCAAGATCCCATCATCAGATCCTGACGTGTTGATAATGGGACCAACTAGAAAGTATACCCATTCAAACAACGAAAAATTTTTTCAAATCGGTCCAGTGGTCTTCGATTAATAGGGGAACATACATAAAAAAAAAAACCCGACGAATTGAGAACCTCCTCCTTTTTTTGAAGTCGGTTAAAAATAGCCCGGCTTACGCACACATAATCAGTAAATATTGCAATTACACACTAATTCATAAATGACAAGTGAAAGCAGGATAGTATGCTAATTTCCGGGAGCGAAACAGAGACGAGTGTATGTTGCTCTGCAGACTAGTTCACAGTTCCGTTGACTAAGTAAAGGTGTACCAATTGGCTTGGTTTTAGGGTGCCACTATCGAATTCCGTATAATATGTTATAATATATATTATAGATATTATCCTACTCTTTTTACTATATTATATATCATTGGTGATAGGTGACATTATTTTTGTTCATTCCATTTATGCCAGCTTTAGTGAATCAACCTGTATGTATGTTACACTGAAGAAAGACTGAAGGCATAGAAACCGTATCTACTAAATAAGCAGAAAATACATTATGGTTCACTTCTTTTTACTTATGGTTTTCATAGTGAGTTGGAAAGAGATGAATCTATAGCTGTTCGTTCATTATTTGGTACATCGTCACAAGTAAGGCGTGATTTGGACCTATAAGCACCTATAGTATTTGGACCTATAGACAAGGAAAGACAAATACTTCCTATAGGAAGGACAAAGAAGTCCCTGTGTAAAACCTTGTGACAATGACAGTTAAAGAAGAAAAAATAGCCTACTATTTGTTTCATTTTTTCTCATGTAATACGTAATCTAAAAAGTAGAGAAAGATAGCTGACGCAAAGTACGTCTTATAGTCCGGTTTCTATGCCTTTAGTCTTTCTTCTGCGGTATGTTAAAAAAGGTGTATCCCATGTCAACAGATAAGTATGATTGTTTCATGAAGGAGAGACTGTGAATTCACATAATACGCTCGGGATTCTGCTAAAGAAATCTTCACTTCGCATTAGATTCAATAAATCATCCCTTTACTTTCTCAACCTCGTATCTTTAATAATAGTTTGATAGGAAAAGCACTCATGTTCTCAATGAAATAAAGACTACTTTCCTACCTAACTTTTCGATCAGATACGAGGTTGAGAAAGTAATGGAACGAAATGGACCTCGCCGGAAACAAGTCATTTTGCTCCCTTGCGGCACAATCTACCTACCTACTATGCTACTGAACATACTGAGTTTTGACACATTTTCCTGCTCAACTACTCATGATATATATATTTTAATGTTAAATTCATTGTTTTATACAATGCTAGGTTAAGTTCTATAATTGTATAAGTAATATTTAAAAAACGACTGACTGTTGAGTTTCTTGCGGCGGCGTTTCTTCTCAGCAGTGGTCTCTTGGGAAGCGCTGGTAGATTTTTGACGTGTAAAACTGCCCGTGCGGCCTACTTACTGAATAAACATCTTTTATCTTTTATCTTTTATCTTTTATCTTTTATCTACTATACAATGCAGACTGTGATCCCGGGTTCAGTGTTCTTATTTATTGTATACGTTACACTTTGCATCAACGACTTAGGTACATACAGGGTGTCCCAGAAACCGACGTCAACCCGCCTAGGGCTGATAGAGCAGCTAAAAAGCTATGCATGTTGAGAGATTTTTACTAGTTTCGGAGATATCGATCATTTTAATCAGAATTTTTGTAATTTTCCCTTATGTCCATGTCACAAAAAATCATTAATTTCATGATTTATTTCATAAGTTTTTCAATGGTATTTTACATAATTAGAATCATTACGAATCAGCGAAGATTTTACACCTAGTTGCCCGTCTTTTTTTTATAAGTAGTTAATCACATAAAGTTGTTTTTTCAATACAAACTGAAAAGCAAACACTGCATGGGATTCGCAGTAAAGGGCGTCTGCCTGCGCCTGCACATTTCAAATCTATCTTTTCAAAACTATAATTTTCCGCGTGACGTACTTTTTGATTTACAGCCAAAAATCTACAAAAAGTGACCTTTTTCGCCCTAATCCCTGCAGTTTATGGCGCAAAAAATCTAAAAAAAAACTGATTTTAAGATAATTATTTAAATTTTACGCGAAAAATAAAATCTGTTTTTAGTACAAAAAAGTTTTTTTTTTCTCGTTATCTAGTGCAATCTGTCCTGTTCTTTGGGACAATAAGGGATAGACAATTTGGGACTATTTTGGTGGTGTTGATTAATTCATATATCCTACGGAGTATGCTCCCATTGCAGCATCTCACTTTTTCTCCTAGACGTCGGCTGGGGTTTTGCGTTTTAGCCTTCTATTTTTTTATTTATTGTTTATTTATTAACCAAAAATTACATAATGTTCTTAAACAAATAGTCTGCAAAACTGTCAAACAGTTTGACTGCAGCTGAGTCCTTTTAAACTTGATAGTAACAATTGGTTCCTTAATACTAACTTAGTTTATATTTATTTTATAATTTAGTTTATAATAAATGAAGTAGATGTTTTTTAAGCAGCCTTTTAAATTTGTGTAAATTTGGTTCTGATCGGATGTCTTCAGGTAGACTATTTAAAGTGTAAGGTATTCGTTTTTTAAGTGTTCTGTCTCCGTAATAGTTGTTGATCCTTGGTACCTTAAATTTACCCTCCGACACCGATCTTGTCGATCTAGGCGGAGGTTGGTCAGGCATAAGATGTAGCACGAGGCTGTTTGGATGGATGTTGAGGCGGTCTTTGTATTTTGTGCTATGGCTTTTGATCTCTTCTTTGATCAGGGGAATCCCCAAGTCTCGATGTATGGTGGCATTGGTAACATACCAAAAAGTATGAAATTATTTTTATAATATTTGCTAAGCGATCTAGAATGGGGGGTTGAAAGATGAAAGTTATTTTATTACAACGGGGTGTCATATGAAAGGGCTCAGTCGCCACATTTCGAAACTATTTTTTTTATAAGTTTTCTGGACGTATTTCTGATTTATAGCCAAAAACGTACAAAAAATTACCGTTCCCGCCCCTTATCTCCGAAGTTTCTGGACCAAAAAATCTGAAAAAATCCTGATTTAAAGATAATTACTTATATTCTTATAAAGAGATTTGTCAGGATCGTAGCAGGTGGAAAGAAGTGGTCTCTGCCTACCCCTCTGGGAAACAGGCGTGATTTAATGTATGTATGTATGTTACTTATATTCGACGGGAAAAGTAAAATGAAGTTGTGAAACTTTGCAGTTTTTGAAAAATTATCCAAAAACTTTCAAAATCTGTATTAAAATTTTGGCTAGTCAAATGGACCTTATTCCATAGATAAAGTTCATATCAAAATGAGTATTTCCTTTTCAATTTTCAAACCGTATTATCATAAATACGGAACCCTCGGTGCGCAAGTCCGACTCGCACTTGACCGTTATTTTCCTTACGGAATCCTTAAAAGATACAGTAAAAACAATATCGTATTTGCTCTGTTATCGAATTGTCAACGTTTTGATAGCTCTTATTTTCTTGACAGTAATGGCGGCTGACGTCATAACAATACCATAACAGGAAAACTACGATATCGTTTATACCGCCTAGAATAGAGGCGCTGTACCCTAGTAACTACACAACTCTGTCTTCACCGCTTTTGTTCGGACATACTTCGTTATAAGTATTATTTTATTACACAATGTCTATTCTCGAACAGACGTTGATGGATGAGTTCACATTACAAAAACAATATTATGTACCTAGTAGTTATAGGCTAAGACCCAAGCCCGTACATTTCCGAGCCAAACCATGGCTAATTATTTGTGATACGGGCGGCCATTTGCATACTTTAGCGTGCTTTGTCAGTTTAAGTCATGTTAATTAACTGGGGCACGTTTTATAAACTGGCAACACTGCTCAAATGGCTGGGGCACGTTTTATAAAACTACAACTTACAATTTTACAGGTCTAAACTGGCAACACTGCTCAAATTGCCGGTCGTCATTGTTGGAGGTTGTGTCAAATGCAAACTTGTAACCTTTAAATTGTAATTTGTAGCTTTATAAAACAGGCCTCTGGTCGTCATTGGTCGAGGTTGTGTCAAATGGAAACTTGTAACCTGTAAATTGTATTTTGTAGCTTTATAAAACAGGCCCCATGGGCACGTTTTATAAAGCTACAAGTTACAATTTTACAGGTTTAAACTGGCAACACTGCTCAAATGGCTGTAGCCCGTTTCACGAAGCTACAAGTTACAAATTACAAGCGGAAGTCGCTTTCTAACAAAAGGAGTTAGAAAGAGACTTCCGCTTGTAATTTGTAACTTGTAGCATCGTGAAACGGGCCTCTGGTCGTCATTGGTCGAGGTTGTCAAGTGTCAAATGGAAACTTGTAACCTGTAAATTGTAATTTGTAGCTTTATAAAACAGGCCCCTTGGTACCTGTCAAAGGCTTTAAAGCGACAAGGTACAAATTACTGTACATACTTTCATATTTATAGTACAAGTACAGTCAGCATCAAAAGTAGCTAAGCAGTTAGCAGAATAACACGCTCAAAATGATCTAGACACGACGTATTCTCTTGACAATAGAGTCGAGTTCAGGGACCGGAAAACCCCTTCATTTGATTAACACTGTCGATAGACTAACCCTATCATTTGGTTATCCAATCGACGTGGTTACCCTAAGACTGAGTTACCTTACCGTTAGGGCTAACCCCTTTGAATTAGTAAACCGTATCCGTAGAGCTTACCAAGTTCTTTAGCGTTTCGGTAGTTTAATATTTAAGCACTTAGCATTGACTGGGTATTACCCCATTGATCGCCTCTCTCTTTTTTGCGCATTCGGGCGAATTCTGGCCTTCTCACTTACTTACACGGTAGTGCAATAATAATTCGAAACTCTTGCGCATAGAGATTACATCAGCTTGAAACATTTCGATTAAGTTTGAATAGGGTAACAGGCGATGGGGTATTGGGATAGGGTTAGCGCTTAATCGAATTAACTGTACCGTTTAGTTGCCCTTTCATTGGATTAAGTTAGTGTTGCCATCTCTAAAATTTGGTAACCAGGACAAGACGCGTGAAAACCCCGGATTTTGGAGCCCAACCCGGACGGTTCGTCGATTGTCCACAAGATCATTTTGATCTCTTCGGTTGCTTGCGTAGCTACTTACTTCTGCTGCTGACTGATAGGAGGCGCTTTTCATAATAGATAATATTCATGACATTTTTTCACAGCTTCAATGAAATGATTCATGTAACAAACAGTTGAGAAAAAAATTTGAATAGCTATAAAAATAACCAAGATAACTCAACAAAGATTTGTTCCTCTCTTTCTAGAAAAGCACAATTTAACGTGGAGTTTATATGGCCGAGCTGTTACGTCACAGTGCATATCGGATCTCTCTGTCTATATATATAAGGCAAACCTGACTGACTTAGATATCAACGCACAGCCGAAACTACTGTACCTAGAAACGTGAAATTTGGTACAGGGGTTCCTTTCATGATGTAAGTGAGCACTAAGAAAGGATTTTCCGAAAATCGACCCCAACGGGAATAAATGGGGGGAGTAGCGGGAAACTAATTATTGCCTTATAAAGGGTTAAATATAACGTTTTGGGATTTCAGTATATTGAGAATCTGGTATGTTAAAATTCTGGTATTCCGACAGTGAGCGGATTGCAAGCCGACGACGTTCAAATCGCATAGCAGTAAAACAAAAAAAATATGTTTAAAAAAACATAAAACCGCTACAAAATTTCAAAACGTAACTTCTTAACGGCATGCGGCTTTTTGTTTTTAAAACATTTCTATTATTTTATACTTTGTTTTGATCATAATATGTAGAGAAATCGGTGAACATACGTATAGAATCTCTGCCATTTTGAAGGTTAAAAAACAAGGCCCGATAGCTTTTCCACCGAAGGGTGAGCAAGGCGAGGCGGCGCGAGAATTTAGAACCAACTCAAGTTTTTGAAAACGGTTAAATATAAACAAAATTCATCATAAATACTCAACCATTTTCAAAACCGATACTTACGAACTAATTTAGTCACCCAGCATACTTTGACCTCCAATTTTAAATACCTCAACGAGTCTACAGGACCAATATCCGCTGGTTTCTCGAGTTAAAATTAAAATCCATACTTCATATTCTAAATCTCAACCTTAAAAATAGTTACGTAATGTTTACGTAAACCCCAACGTTTCCGTTTGCTCACGGTCGTTCTTGCCAAACTCCCTAAATTTCATATAAAAGTCCCCCCATACTGTGTCTTGGGCACCCAACGTGTATCATTCTGCACAAGTTAAAACGACGCATCTGCAATTTACAAGCCATTGCAGATTCAGCTCTATTGTCGATGCCATAAGGTTAGTAATAATAACAAGCTATCTTCCTGCAGATTTGCCGCTTGCCGTGCTGCAATGCAACTTGCTGTGCATGTCCTCTGCCTGAAATTATTGATTAAATCTATCTCTCTCGGTCTTAGCCTTACAACAAGCGTGGGAAAGGGATAGACGATCCAATTGGGTCACTCGTTTAGCAAGAATACACACGTTCGGAACCATGCGCATTGATCTGTATACAGAACAGACACTAAAGCGGGTCATTTGGTTCTCAGAACATACAAGAACTACGAGTTCAGGTCACGATTAGTATAAATTTGTTAGCACAGTGACTATGCGGCGTTTGGCTCACGCGGCCTTCATTGGGTCGTAGCTACAGGCAATCTGCAATTTGTCAATTGAGAAGGGCATTTACTATTTTGCTAGGCTCGTTCCCAACATTCAATTAACTAATGCTGCTAAATTTGACACTACACAGCTCCCTAATACAATATAACATACTACTACCTTCTGTCCGCTACCACAGAATAAATAATAACTGCGTCCGCCATCCTACAGGAACAGACAAAGTTTTTCACAGGATAAAAGGTATCCTGTGTTTAATAGGGTATATCTAGGCTATCTCCATTCCTACCTAACTCTTCTTCCGTACCTAACTCACACACGCGCTAACAAACTACCTATAATATTTTTCGCTTACCATGTCATATCTTTTTCTATTGTAAACCGACCAAAATAGAAAATAATAAACGCATTTTTAACTTACTTTTAAGGTAAAAGAAACAACAATAATATAGGTATAATTTATTGGAATACCATACATACTTCTAAAAATTCACAGATATGAGATAACACACGAACGTAGAGATAATTTCACTGAATAAATAAAGCGCTTCACTCATGTAGGTTATCATATATCAGTTACAAAGGGTAAATGCAGACAGAAAGACGGACCGTCGAGCAACGAGAGATAACGTCCGGCCAGTAAGGAAAAAACATCACAGCTTTAATACTAGCCGTTCACCAAGAGGTAAATTTAGCATTCTAATCATTTTACAATCTAGATTTCATTGTTAACATTGATTATTGCGTGCTACAGCTATTTCTAATTATTGTTATAGAATACCTCAGCAATCTTTCATGTATGGGTATTCAATGTCTCGCAGGGGTACAAAAGTCTCCTTGATTGCTTGGGGGCTGGAAAAACGGAGCACATAGGATGGCCCGCCAGCTTTGTCGTTTGTGCCTGACATATGGCCGCCACCGAATGGCTGCTGCCCAACAACTGAACCTGTAGATTTATCGTTGATGTATAAGTTTCCGCAAGCAAATTTCAATGCATCTAGAGCGTGGTACAGGAACTGCTGATCCTGCGCAAACACAGCCCCTGTCAAGGCAAACCTTGTTGAAGTACTCACGAGCTTCAAAGTCTCTTCCAACTTGGCATCTTCATAAACATATATGGCGAGCACAGGCCCGAAGATCTCTTCCGTCATGAGCTTGTCTAGGGGATCAGTTGTTTCTATTATTGTTGGTTCAATAAAGTATCCTATAGTTTTGTCGAAGTTCCCCCCACCAATAATAGTGTTTTTCTTGTTTTTCTTTGCAGCTGTGATGTAACCTGAGATTCTATCAAAGGCCTTTTCATCAATCACTGCCCCTAAGAACATCTTGAAGTCTGTCACATCCCCATATTTAATGCTAGAACGATCCCTTATTAGACCTGCTTTGATGGGTTCCCAGATGGACCTTGCTACGTACATTCTGGCGCAAGCTGAGCACTTTTGCCCACTGTATTCAAAGGCTGCGCGGATGGTAGATGTCACAACAGATTCAACATCAGCAGTTGGATGTACAAAGTGGAAGTTCTTGCCACCACATTCTCCGATGAGCCTAGGGTAGTTTATGTACTTGTCAATATTTTTAGCCGTTGCGGCCCATAGCCAGTTGAAAGTCGGAACCGAGCCTGTGAAGTTGATACAAGCAAGATGCGGGGAGGAAGTTATAGTCTTACCAAATACAGGGCCATCAGAAGGCACGAAGTTCACAACACCTGGTGGCACGCCAGCTTCACGCATGATGTTAAAGATCCTCCAATTGGAAAGGATAGCAGTATCAGAAGGCTTCCAAACCACGGCGTTCCCCATGAGAGCAGGTGTGTAAGCTAAGTTACCTCCGATCGCAGTGAAGTTGAATGGACTGATGGAAGCGACAAAACCATCTATGCCACGGTACCTCATCGAGTTTCTAGTGACACAAGGGTCCTCCGAAATGGGCTGGAACTTGCAGTTTTCTTTCAAGAAGAAGCTATTAAACCGCCAGAAATCTATTAGCTCGGCAGCGGAGTCGATCTCCGCTTGTATTGCGGTCTTGGACTGACCAAGCATGGTCGCCGCGTTGAGCTGCTGGCGGTACACTGCGGACATGGCATTGGCGGCGCACTCCCAGATGCGGAGCCGATGCTCGAGGGGTGTGCGGTCCCACTTAATTTGCGCTTTGACACTGACATCGATCGCTTTCTGGATGGTTTTTTCGCTGGCATACCAGAACTTGGCAATTTTCCGTTTATGGTTGTGCGGCATGGGCTGGAACCGGTCCGGCCCCTCCCTGATCTCCTCATCACCAATGACAATGGGCACTTCCTCGGTGCAGCACGAGATACGCTGCAACTCAGCCGTGAGTGCATCCCGCTCGCAACTCCCAGCGCGATATTCCAGGACAGGCTCATTTTTCACCATAAAGTCTGCTATTTTGGGCAGTTCCACGACAGTGTGAACAGAGCGCTCCAGCGGCCATCCGGCCTTTATAGCCCTTGAATACAAACTTAACATCGCTATCAGCTGATGGCCGATCCCGCTATCGATCCGAGAGTTACGTAAAACTGGCCGCGACCGCAGCGGTAAACAATGTGGCACGCAGACAACGGGCTAATTGGCAACGGGCTTCGCGACCTTCAATGATTCACATTTTACAGAAACACTAAATTATTATTCAATCTGCTCGGATTCTGGCACGGCCGACGTCGCGCGTCACGTCTCAGTCAAATCACAAAAATAATTTCCTCTGGTTTCGTCCTTATGGCGGGACGTGTTGCCGTTGTAAATATTCAAGGCGTTCTCTTCTCGGTGCTTGTTCAAGAGCCAGCAAATGTTAAACGAAAACCGACCACATTTTTATAGACTCACGTTGCAATTTTAATGCGAACATAATAGCATTATTTGACAGATTCTGCGCTCAACACTATCGATTTTCTTTGTTCACCGGCCTTTTATGCGCCTGGCAATCCGCCTCTATCCGGTTGGATTTATAAATTGCGCGACAATTCTGCGGGTTTTTTTGAAGTTGATTATTTATAATTAAGTGAAGATAAAATATTTTATATTAAAAAAGTGTGCGTCTCGGGACGCCCGACAGAAGTGATAACTTCAACTAATTTAAGATGAACTATTTAATATTGAAATTGTTTAACTGGCTGCAAACCGTAGAGGGAGAATAAATAGAGTGGGCATTGGACTAGTACCAGGTGGGAAGTCTGAGATGCGTTTATACATGATTACGTATGTATAAAAGAGATGCACTTACCTGTCCCTCTGGCGCGTATACGTTTTCGAGTTGTTTGCCACAATCATTGTGGCAAACAAACCCTGACAGCGGATGCGAGTCGCATGAGTTTATAGTAGTTTTTAGCTGTGTTCGGAGATTTTTTGCAAAAAACAAGTGTGAAGTTTACGTTTAATGTGCTTAAGAACAATTTGGTGATGGTGAATTGTAGTATTTTAGGCTGTAAAAGCCGCAGTGAGCAGAAATATGAGCACATAACCTTTCATTCGTAAGTGGATACATTATACTATTATTATGGTCTTTTTAATCCTGATTGGCAATGTAAACAACTAATTATTTGAAATAACTTCTCCTAGTTACATTTTAACATAAAAAAGGATCGGTTTTGTGTTCAAATATATCGTATTTTTCTTCCGCTAACCGTCCGATTTGTGTTGAAAACGATAATACACGGTAATCCGTGTGATTGCTGACATTTAAATTTAGTCGTATAAAACCAATTTCGTGTTGTCATCCATTTAAAATCCATTTTACCCAACAAACGGGGTAATATATAGTTATGATATTATTGGGTATTTTGTTATACTAATAAATCAAAGTTTTGTTGAATTGACATATATTTTTTTACGAATTAACTCTTATAATCTGTTAAATTTACCTTTTTACATTTGCAAAATTTTAGAACATTTTTTTATAATTTTTCAGATACCCATTTGATACTGAAAGAAGGAAGCTGTGGATTAAAGCTACAGGTCGCATAAATTGGCTACCAACGAATTATTCGCGGATATGCTCAGAACACTTTGAAGCACATCGTTTAAAAAAAAAAAGTAAAACTTTTATGACTTTTATGATTTTTTACTTTTGGGCTTACCTCAATTGTTCCTAGGTATTTGTTTATTTTTCCAAAATCTTTATTTCTCATTAGCAGAATTTACATTCGCATTTTTTCCCGAATTAAATTTTCACAGTCGTGTTTTTCCACTGACGCGTTTTTTCCTGTCGCTTGTTTTATCTCCTATTTCTGGGTGGTTTGACCCTTCGAACCTGCTGCAAAACTAACATGCCCTTAAACTACCTAGTACCTACCTATTTCGGCCTAATTTTAAGTAGTAAAATGCGAGAGAAAAATAATAAAATCGGCAAAATTTTAATTCTGCTACTCAGAAATAATGATTTTGCAAAAATAATGTAACAAAGCCTAGTGTGTCAAAATCAAATCACGCTTCAGTACCAATTTCACCAAACGACTTTAAATGTTAATGAATGTTAATCGACTGTTAATACATTTTGACAGCTGTTAACACTCTAATAGTCTTTTAAGTTGTTAACATCGTTTGGTGAAATTGGTACTTAGCCTTCTTAACCTAACATAACAGACGGTTCCGCATTAGATAGACGGTCTCCGACTCTCCGCTGCGCTCGCTCACTTCACTAAAACGGCTTTGTTCGATTTTGTAACTTTCGATATGCTAAACGCATTTTAATCATAGGCATTTCAGACCCAAAAAAATATTATTATTGTAGATATTTTCCGACCGTTCGTTATTGTAACTTTCGATATTCAAATATACGTACACACATTTGGAGGTTAGGTGGTTGCGAATGTCATTTAAAGTAAGCAACGCCGTATGAAAATTATAGTGTATTATGTTCTAAAACCAAAGTCACACGAGGAATTTATGTCCGACTCGCAATTGACCGGTTGTTGAAGTCGGGTAAAAAGTAGCTATTGGGGAAATTTAGCAAATTGTTGGCAACTCAGAATTGATTGCCTATATACCATACTTATATGTATAGATACTATCTCCATCTCAAAGGTATACGCGCGGGCCAAGTCTATTCTATACTCTATTTACGCTGCAAACTTACGCACACTAATGCAGAGTGACACACACTAACAAACCTAAAAAGTTGTACACTGTTGAAAGAGGTAATATACAGACGTCTCTTTTTAACGACGGGCATTTGTAACAGGTGCGAAGAATACTATTAGCTGTTTTTATAATCTCTCTACGCTTTCCTACCTCTATGCTCGCGCCGTAACGCGTTACGTAACGAAACGGTTTACCCTCCCATAAGAAGTTATCACTACAATTAAAGGATTTTCTAATAGCTAATAGCTTTTACACGTTGCATCATTTTTAAGTATTTGTTATAAGTACATAGCTTAAGTTTGTGTATATATATAAACTTGTAAATTGCTGTGCCCTTACAGGGTTTATGTTGAACTATTCTATTAATTGTAACACAACTGTAAAGCATAAATGCAATAAATGATAAGACTATGAGTATGATTATAGATGAATTATCATAAGAATGGGTTCCGTCATCCAATTTCTCTATAGATCCGTATTTTCACGGGTTCGGATCCGATTCGGATCGGACGTAGTGCGGAACCGCTCTGACGGATGGCTTCCGTCATCCAATTTATCTATAGATCCGTATTTTCTCGGGTTCGGATCGGACGTAGTGCGGAACCGCTCTCATCCAATTTATCTATAGATCCGTATTTTCTCGGGTTCGGATCGGACGTAGTGCGGAACCGCTCTCATCCAATTTATCTATAGATCCGTATTTTCTCAGGTTCGGATCGGACGTAGTGCGGAACCGCTCTCATCCAATTTCTCTATAGATCCGTATTTTCTCGGGTTCGGATCGGACGTAGTGGGGAACCGCTTTCATCCAATTTCTCTATAGATCTGTATTTTCTCGAGTTCGGATCGGACGTAGTGCGGAACCGCTCTCATCCAATTTCTCTACAGATCCGTATTTTCACGGGTTCGGATCGGACGTAGAGCGGAACGCGTGAATAAGATAACTAAATTGCAACCAAAAGAAAAAGTACCTATGTCTCTTTCTCAAAGAGAATATTAACACGCTTATTTTGTTCTCTATAATATCCCAAGACAAGATAAATGTCAGAATCATATTTTGACATGTAAATGATTAAAGCAGACAAAATTCTCGTGTATTATTTATTCAATTTTACAATGTCCCATAGGCCGAATTTGATGCGAATCGTTTGCGGCAATGAATTAGCTAATTTAAGGGACAATTATACATTTTGGGTTCAACGGCGGAAAGGTTAGTTTTGTTTTTTTAGTAGAAGGCTAAGGGTTGCAGGGCACTTCCCTCGTTTTCACTTAGGCACTAGGAAAATGGTTTGAGATCAAAATTTAGTTCAATAACTTATAAGTTGAGTAATTCTATGTTTTTTGACAAACAAATTAATTAAGTTTTAAAACTTGTGTGACATGATACATTGTGTGGTGTTTAAAGTCTTTTGTTTTATACGGAGCTTGCCTACTGTAAGAACGCACATAATGCGTTGAGGGCACTGGGTGGAAGTCACGGTGACGCATATATGCGTCGGTGGCAGTGAATGCGTTAATACTGCTGTATGTTACCAGACCTATCGATCGATCGTCAATCGACGGCATCGATCGACTGGTCTGGTAGGAACTATCGATCGACGGATACCGTTCGACTAACCAATCGATCGATGCCGTCGATCGACGATCGATCGATTGGTCTGGTAGCATTCTGAGTGCAATCGGATAATAGTTGGACCTATAGAAATATAAGGATGCAATCCTGACCAAATTTGAAAATCGAAGTTCAAAGTTACGTTAGCTCCATCCCTTTCTACATTTAACTAGAGACTAAATCGACGGAAGGGATAGAGCTACCGTCAGTTCGGACTTCGATTTTCAAAATAGGGCCTCAGGCAAGGCTGGCAAAAGCCTCTCACCAAAACTTGCGAGTGTGTACAGGCGGCATTAGGAAAAGCGCTTATTAGAGTAAATTCACAATGAAGATGTGCATGCAGTAAAATATACTTTTAGCTACTATAAATAATATATATTATAGCTAGTAAATCATTGCACTTCTTCCACTACACAGTGCTCAAACGTTTACGGACGCGAAATGTAGTCTCTTTTTTATCGCGCGCAAATGCCCATTGTGAATCCACCTTTATCAGGACCCCGTCAAAACCACGCGCTTTGGCAAATATAAAAATCTAAAAAATCAATATGTGTCGGCTTCTCTTACTTCAACATAACTTTAACTCTTATAATGCCGTATCCACATGCTTGGTGTTTGCCACAAATACTGCGGGACGCAATGTAGAAGTGAGCACGACGTATTTCTCATGAATAGAGTGAGATCACTCTGAATCTCGCGGTCTTGGCCGTAGCGTCGAGAGACTTCTCATTTATCGACTTTTAATGTCGGTACCTATATCGATAAAGTAAACTTCAAGCAAACTAACGCTTCTAAACAAAAAGGACGCATGCGCAATTTGATATTCAAACCAAATTGAACCCCTGTCTTAAGAAATAAGGTCACTAATACATTCGCGATTCTATGAGACATACCTACGCTCACTCTGATACCTTTTTAGTTTACCTTTGATTGTTAATATTCTGTTTCAAGTACAATCCGGTGAGCCCGCAGTGGTGCCTCAGTGCAATAAATTCCGCAGTGAACCGCCGAAAAATGAGGCGATAAAGGAGCACCTCGAAGGTTCTGAGGAAAGGAGAGAGCTGACAGAGCAACTCACGGGTTTCCTGAGGTACCCGATCACAATGCCAGTGGTGCTTGGTACTGAAAAACTATACTCGGGTAATCGACACTATTCTCTATCCATTTACGAACGTAACGAACCATATGGTTGTGTTTTTCATAATTAATGGCGTTCACTCCTTGTTTTAAATAGGTGTATTTCGCCAATGTCGAGTTTTAGACAGCCATGGACTTTAAAAACATCTTAGCCTAATTTGTGAATTATAAACGGGGTGTACCCTTCATCTGGCATAACTTTTTTTGGCATGATCATCATTTGGCATACTCATCATTTGGCATAATCATCATTTGGCATAATCATCATTTGGCATAATCATCATTTGGCATAATCATCACTTGGCATACTCATCATTTGGCATAATCATCATTTGGCATAATCATCATTTGGCATACTCATCATTTGGCATAATCATCATTTGGCATAATCATCTTTTAGCATACAGTATTTTTTTCTGAAACCGTATACGTTTCAGGATTATTTAAAATATCATTGCATAGAACCCATTAGGTTAGGTTAAGTTTATTTTATGACAATCCTGAAAAGTATACGGTTTCAGAAAAAAAGACTGTATGCTAAAAGATGATTATGCCAAAAAAAGTTATGCCAGATGAATGAAAACCATCAACAAGTTCTTAGAGTTGTTGGTAATTCTGTAGTTCTGTCTACCCCACTCTGGGAACGAAGGAGTGTGTTTATGTAGAAGGAGTGTGTTTATGTATGTATGTGTGGACTTTTAGATAAACTACTCCATGGATATCACGCGAGGACAATTTGTTCAGCTAAATAGTATTTACTTTTGTAAACTAAACAGAGGCTGTTAGCTCCGCGCGCTTCTGACGAGTCACACGGATTTCCAAAAAACTGGTTATAAGGCTGCGGCTCCACTGAGGCGGAGATGAGCGGAGTGGAGCGGAGCTGGGCTAATATTAACCAATAGAATCTAAACTAACGTGCGCAAAGCGCGCTCGACGTGACCGCATGCGCCTTCTATTGGTTAATATTGGCACAGCTCCGCTCCACTCGTCTCCGCCTCAGTGGAGCCGCAGCCTAAGTCATCATTAATGACCGGCGACCGGTAGCATTTTATGTCACTTTAACGTCAAACGTAATGACTAATATGGATACGTCTGTGTTGTTAAAAATAAAACTATAATTATATTGTTAAAAACTCAATGAATTTCACTTGTTATAAGTAGTAAATTGTCATTTTTTTTCTATGTTTGATATTGTCAATCAATTCCTATTAACATTGAGGATACATTTATATAAAGAGAATGACTTTTCAATATCAGGGCAATTCCATGGCAGAGTAACGTAAGTTACCAATTTCTAGCATTCTGCTTGGTGAAATGGTTTTGTTACGCTATTGTGGAATTACCCCATTGACAGATGTGACAGATGCGTAGTTGTAAACCGATTTATATCTTATACTTGGGGTTACGGCTATAATTGGTACTGTAATGACAGGTGTCAAGTTATACTTCTTATCGGCCGAGCACTATAGTCGAATTCTGACGTATCATTGGTTCAGGGGATCTACTTTGAAAATCGTTGTTTGAGGCTACGTTAGCTCCCTCCCTGTCACTCGTCATTCGCGACTAAATCGAGAGAAAGGGATTGGGCTAACTTAACTTTGAGCTTCGATTTACTTTAGAGGATCGGGCATCGGTGTCAGGGAGAGAAGTTGCATAACTTTTAATTACTTTTTGCCAACGATTGATGCTGATTTTTACGTGTGTTACCTAGGATGCGGTGATTGCTACCCGCTCGTGATACCATTTGACCATGGAGTAATCGGCAGCTACTTCTACCGGCCAATGGACTCGGTGGTCCACCGTGCCGTCGATTGCGCTGTCAAGGAACAGCCATGCTGGGAACGCTTAGCTATCGAGAAGCGATGCGACATATTCGACAGAGCGGCGGACATAATGGCTGGCGAGCAACGGCAAAGAATAATCGCCGCTCAAATGATAGGCCAAGCTATGACCTGCATACAGGCAGAGCATAATCTTTGTCAATTGATCGATTACACACGAATCAACAGTAATTTTCTTCGAGATCTTACCACAAGCCGTTGCGTTACGAAAGGCGGGAAGGGCGTTACGAATTTAAACCACTATCACGGTTTAGAAGGCTTCTTCGCCGCTATAACTCCGAGCGACTCCCTGTCTAATGCGGCGCAGCTAGCTATTACACCAGCTATAATGGGTAATACTGTTCTTTGGAAGCCAAGCGATTATTCTTTGCTGGCTTGTTACTGTGTTTTGGAGTGCCTTACCGCTGCTGGTCTACCCCCGGGAGTAATAAACTTCGTTCCCGCTGAAGAATATACATTTTTAAACTGTATTTGTGCTCGAAAAGAACTGGCTGGTGTCGCTTTTGGCGGTTCGACAATTGCTTTACAGCATATCTGGCAATCTATTGGAAAGAACATATATCTTTATGAGAGGTAAGGCCGTCTCTGCAGTCTCTTTACCTAAGTAAAGGGGTTTGGGTAAAAGTGTTATTTGTAAAAGTCATACATTTTCATAGTGAGCGGCCATTATGATAGAATTATTAAAAATAAAAATATTTTGTTATGTAATGTAATACTCTTAAGTGCATCGGAGCCGAGATATTTTAATATTCATACTTGGGCGTACTTTTGTACTAAAAACTGTATACTTAAATCTTTAAAATCTCCGCTCCGATATTATTTAACGCCATAAATTAAATATTTCTATGGGTATTTAGAGGTCCTCTAAATAACTATGTAAATATCATCCGGGGCCGCTGAAAAAAAAAATGACAATATTCTTCAAACAAATTTACCCAATGCCCTTTCCTAACATAGTTTTTTTTTTCATTTCGAAAGATATCAGTCGAATTCGCACAAGTTTTCTTTAACGTAGATACTGAAAAATATTTGTTTGAATGTTCTTATTCATGTTAAGAGTCTGACCAGTGAGTGGTGACACAAAAAAAAGGCGGCAAGTTCGAAATATCACTAGCTGTGGCCCGTTTCACGAAGCTACAAGCTACTAAGTTACAAATTACAAGCGGAACTCTCTTTCTAGTAAAAGGAGTTAGAAAGAGACTTCGGCTTGTAATTTGTAACTTTTAGCTTCGTGAAACAGGCCTCGTAACACGAAATGCATAGCGACTGGATATCGTCGGTGAAACTGAGAAACCGCGTAAGTAACATTTTTAATGACGAGCAAAATGCACCTTTTTTCTAAGGCGTTAAGGTTTATTTTACTCTTTAATAAATTTGTTGGTTACGCGGTTTTGCAGTATCACTGACGATATGTACCTACTCATAATGCTGGTTTCATAAGTAAAATTGTTGCCATATTAAGAATTTGAGAAAAATGCTTGTGTCACCACTCGCTGGCCGGACTCTTACTCGTATTTTATTCCGTACTTCCTCAGGTTTCCCCGTATCGCTGGGACGGGGTCCGCCAAGAATTTCCACATAGTACACAAGTCAGCAGACCTTGAGTGCGCAACCAGCAACACAATACGAGCGGCGTTTGAGGTGCGACCACATATGAGCCGCTTAACTTCAAACGCGGATAAATCCATGCAAAAGGACAACGGAATTTGCGTCTTTTTTTCAAACAACTTAGGTTTTAAATTCGTATACCAAATTTCAAGGACATATCCGAGTTTGAAGTTAAGCGACTCATATTGTTATGCTGGCATTACACTGTCGACCAACACCCAAACTGGGACCTGTATTCTAGGCGGTAAAATCCATGGGCACGTTTTATAAAGCTACAAGTTACAATTTTACAGGTCTAAACTGGCAACACTGCTCAAATGGCTGGGCGTCATTGGTCGAGATTGTGTCAAATGGAAACTTGTAACCTGTAAATTGTAATTTGTAGCTTTATAAAACAGGCCCCATATCGTTAGGTTGGTTATTTATTTAATGAAAATGTTACAGGTCTAAACTGGCAACACTGCTCAAATGACTGGTCGTCATTGGTCGAGGTTGTGTCAAATGAAAACTTGTAACCTGTAAATTGTCATTTGTAGCTTTATAAAACAGGTCCTAGCCATTTGAGCAGTGTTGCCAGTTTAGACCTGTAAAATTGCAACTTGTAGCTTTATAAAACGTGTCCCAGATGGTGGAGTCGGAAGGTGGCGACGATCTCCGCTATTATTATCGTAGACCCACCGTGTCAGGATTCAATAGTTTGGTGTTGATAAGCAGATAAAGATTTTGCAAAAAAAAGTATAGTCGGCAACAAATTAATGTCCCAAAAATGTCATTTTTGACAGAAACTTATTTGAAAATCGAAGTTTCTCTCGACTTAGTCTCGAATGATGAAGTCTGTGTGTGTGCTTGTGTGCGTGTGTGTGTGTGTGTGTGTGTGTGTGTGTGCTTGTGTGCGTGTATGCGTGCGTGCCTGTGTGTGTGTGCTTGTGTGCGTGTGTCTGTCTGTGACCCCGTAGCTTATAAACAGGTGAACCTATTTGGATGCGGTTTTAAATTGAAAGCAGGTTTTTATACAGGTTACCATTATGTCGGGATTTTTTATCTATCTAATAATTATGTTTTATTAAGATGGCGGGTCAGAAGAGTACATCATGTTCCCGAGTATACGTCCAGAGGAAGATTCTGACCCCTTTCATCAACTCAATGATCAAGCAATTGAGGACTCTGTTCGTGACCCATCCTCTGGATCATCGGTGTTTCATGTCCTCTCTAATTTCGCTGGAGGCTTACCAAAGGGTTCGTATACTTCCAGTCTACACCACGGATCTAAGAAAAATACGGACGTACAGTAAAACACAAATTTGGCTTACCGATCTACCTGCGCAGATGACGAATATTCGATACGCGGGAACCAATCAGCATGATCCACGCGTTGCGCGTCTGTATTCTGTGCTATTATTGGTTATTATTGACGCCATGTTGACGCGCCCCGCGTGCCATTCAGTTAGCCTTGAGTGAGATGGAAAAAGTAGATGCAATTTAATTTGCACCTTATAACTATTACGTACAAGTCTGATGGTGGAGTTTATTCGTTCTTTCGGAAATCATCGGAATTGTTGTTCGTGTCTGCGCGAACGAAGATTCACGACACGCCATATAAATTGTGTTCTACCGATCAAATTGTAGGTACAAGGTCTTGATTGCACAACGACTGTGCAGGCAACGACTGTGTGTGTGTGACCATATAGTTTTATGCTACTAACTGCCGCACTCAGAGACGTCAATTAAATTTAATGCTTGTTTAGTGACGTGTTGTCTTATTCTATTGCTATATCAAAGAAAGTGACAGCAGCAACTTTAATCGAGCATTCAATTTAATCTTCGCTGAGTGCGGAAGTTTGACATTCTGCCAGATGGTTGTTATGATCATTTGGACCTTTTGCTTATTAAATCGTAATGACATTAAGACGTTTTACAACGAAGGCCTTTCGCCTACTTTGGAATACATATTACATTGCCGGCATTTTGCACAGACAATATACAACTAAGACGTTTTGATTACCAAGACAAAATGCACCTAAGTCCTGCTGAACCGAACCTCTTCACATTGCTACAAATGCAAAATCTTTTTCATCACACTTGCTTGTAAATAGTGGTCTAATATGCTAGAAAAATCGACCGTAAATCCAAAATAATACCCGCGGCCCTTTTTTTACTATTACGCCCTATCGTGCGTAATAGCTTTTTTTTAAACTCAAACTATCAAAATAAGCCAGGACCCCAATTCTTGTGCCATTCGATATGAAGTTTCATTCGAGATTAAATGTCAGTTGCATACAATTTTCTATAAATCTCGTATATAAACTATTGATCTAGACTGTCACTAGAATCGAACTCCTGAACACGTTTGACATTATCTGAGGTAAGTCATAGACGATGATGTAGTCTGCCGCTAATTTACAAAAAACTGATTATAAACTGTGTGATTCCAAAATAATAATTAATTCCAAAATTATAATTAAAAATGTATATATCAATAAAAAACATGTCGTCATCAGAAGAAATGGATAATGCAGGCTAAAATTATTAGTGATAATCGTAAGTTAAAAATATGATCTTTTGTCTGATTTTATTTCATTTCCTCGCAATTGTGATGAAAAACATTGTATGTTACACGGGTGGTAAAGGAAATACAAAGCTCGAGTCATTAAAGCCCTCGCCCTTCCTCTTCGGGCTTCTAACAGACTCTCGTTTGTAATTCTGTCTTTACCACCCTTTAAGCCGGAGCCCCACTTATGCGCACGCTACGCATGGACACGCTATACACGTCGCCCACGTGGGTCCATTGGTCTAGATACGTGTGTCAACATTTTCACAGCAACCAATGCACGCACACGTAAAACGTGTGGGCCACGTGGCTACGTTGGTCAGCTGCGTGTGTCTACATTCCCCACTGCGGGCCACGCACATCCACACGCGCGCGGGGGGTGCGACGCCGTTGAAGCCACCTTTCCACTGCAACACACGGGCAGCGTGGGTCGCGGTGGGGCTTTTGGCTTTTGAGGCACTTCGGACCAGACCAGACCACGCGTGTATCACTGACGTCATTTCGTGCGCAGCGTGCTCGTGGATTATCTACCTACATTTTCATACAAAGCGTTTTTGTACCCACGCTTGTAGCTTGACCGTGCGCAGCAGTGGGGCTCCGGCCTAATACACAATGTACTATTTTTTTTAACCCTAGGTGGTGGCGTGTTTACTGAAGCACGTGAACCACACCCAGAGCAGGCTCGTGTTTGGGGGCCGCTCCTGTGCCCAAGTTGGGTACTTCGTGGAGCCTACAGTGTTTCTGGTGAACAACGACAAGCATCCCCTGCTGCGTGAAGAGATCCGGGGCCCGGTGCTCTCCATTTACACGTTTGACAGGATTGAGGACCTCGTGGAATCTGTGGGGCGTGCGCCGTACGCACTGTGCGGGGCCATATTTGCCGAGGTAACGCGACAGTACAACAAATATAAGTACAGATCTAGTGAATAATCCTTTCACATCGTGAAAACTCGGAACTCACGTCGACTTCCGAATGATGCCGACGTGTCTATGAATTATTGAATTATTAAGTGACATGTTTGTATTAAATAGATATAGTACTTTAGTTATCAGTGTCAAATGTCAAACCACGAGTTTGAAGTATATCACACCGAGATGTTAAAACCACCACGATCAAATATATAGAAATTAGGTGTAGGTAAACATGCAGAGAAAGGTTGCATACCTTGGGCACGTTTTTCGACACGAGAGGTACGACTTACTGCAACTTATAATGATGGGAAAAATGGCGGGAAAGCGCGGTGTCGGCCGAAGAAAGAAATCGTGGTTAAGGAATATCCGTGAATGGACCGGAGTAACGAATGCTGCGGAGCTGATGGCCAACCTTCAGTAATTGGAGAGGCACCGAAAGAAGAAGAAGAAACAAGAAGAAATATAAATAAATGTTGAAAATAATTTCACAGGCTTGTCGATCTAAACGTTTCCCAGGTCTTAATGCTTTCGGCATGACTATTAAAAAGAACTGATAACAAACTTAATCTATAAGTAACAAAAAAATACTCTGGTATTAACCACTCTATATCGATTATCACTCTCGCGATGCGACGTTCCCCCACGTTGTCTTGATGGGTACTGAGTCAGACTGAAGTAGCATGACAAATACGAACATTTCCGAGAAAATACGATGTGAAAGGATATTTCACTACATCTGTCTACAACAATCTACTTGCGTTGTAAGCATTTTTTTAGAAGGCGCGATTTTTTTTGGCTGTTGTCGGCCTTGTTATCTCAGGGCAGTGAAATGTCACAAGTGGCAAAAATTTGCCTCCCGGTACGTTCTTCCGCCATCTTAAAGGTCATAGCTTTTTTTGCTTTGCATGGAGTTTTTATTTGTATTGCTTGCTTTTCAAATGCTTGCTTTTTTACCTCTTGCTTATAATATAATTTTAGTAGTATTGGATAGAGAGGCTCCCTTTGGGAAGGCACGCGTTTACGTTCTGGAAATAGCTTTATTCTAAAATGTTTTCGTCATATAGCGCTACTGGGGTATATAGCAAGATCGGAGGGCAGGGAGAGGAGGGGGGGCATGAGCTTATTTGCATTGGTCAAGAACAGTGGACACTTGGACAGCAGAGTAAACCGATCAGGGGCCTGTTTTATAAAGCTAAAAATTACAATTTACAGGTTACAAGTTTCCATTTGACACAACCTCGACCAATAACGACCAGAGGCCCGTTTCACGAAGCTACAAGTTACAAATTACAAGCGGAAGTCTCTTTCTAACTCCTTTTGCTAGAAAGAGAGTTCCGCTTGTAATTTGTAACTTGTAGCTTCATGAAACGGGCCACGGGGGCCTGTTTTATAAAGCTACAAATTACATTTTACAGGTTACAAGTTTCCATTTGACACAACCTCGACCAATGAAGACCAGCCATTTGAGCAGTGTTGCCAGTTTAGATCTGTAAAATTGTTACTTGTAGCTTTATAAAACGTGCCCCGGCCATTTGAGCAGTGTTGCCAGTTTAGACCTGTAAAATTGTTACTTGTAGCTTTTTAAAATGTGCCCCTGACTTTACCGGGTCAAGTTGCCTTGCCAATGGATCCAAATAGAATCGCTTATTTATTTATCATTGCTGGTTATTTTTCTTTCCACGTCCTTAGAACTGTACTTGCCACTTTCCGTGTCTAGTGTAAATCGAGCTTATGTAAATTTTTGATCTAGAGTCCGACCGAGTGGTGACACAAATTATGGTAACACGAAATACATAGCAACGGTTACGTACTCATAATGTTTTTTTTTAATGGCGACGAGAAGGCACGCGATCACTCAGGCCACCTGGGGAACGTTTTATAAAGCTACAAGTTACAATTTTACAGGTCTAAACTGGCAACACTGCTCAAATGGCTGGGGCACGTTTTATAAAGCTACAAATTACCGTTTACAGGTTACAAGTTTCCATTTGACACAACCTCGACAAATGACGACCAGCCTTTTGAGCAGTGTTGCCAGTTTAGACCTGTAAATTTGTAACTTGTAGCTTTATAAAACGTGCCCCTGTGGCCCGTTTCACGAAGCTACAAGTTATAAATTACAATCGGAAATCTCTTTCTAACTCCTTTTGTTAGAAAGAGAGTTCCGCTTGTAATTTGTAACTTGTAGCTTCATGAAACGGGCCACTGGTCGTCTGTAAATTGTTATTTGTAGCTTTATAAAACAGGCCCTTGATGGTAAGTGGGAGCTGAGACCCATAGACATTTGAAATCTCAAGACTACAATCGCAAAACTGCAATCCTAAGACTTCAAATGCGTTGCTAATTCTGAGGACTAAGATGGAATGCCTCTATGCTAGTAATTTCACCGCTTCTTTCATGGGCAAAATTGTTGCCATATGAAGAATTTGAGAGAAATGCTGGTGTCACCACTCTCTGGTCGGACCCTAGCTAAAGATGAAGGCATTGCGAAATTCGGCCGTAATGACACCTCGCTTAAGGGAGTGCATGCACAGGACGCGGAGTGGGCGTGCGATGCTGTGACCGAGCTCAGGGACCTGGCGACGATGCTGGTGGTGAACGACCGGTGCTCCGAAGAGTGCCCGGCGCAGCAGTCCCTTGGTGGCTCCCGGCTGTCCGGCACTGGATCCAAGGTCCTCATCATCAGAGACATTAGACACGAGTATTCTTCGGTGTGTTGTTCCACCGACACTCATTCCATAGAAAGCTATTTTTTGCTGAGCCCGTGTTGATTTCAGGTTATGTTATATACTTTATCTACACCCATATCATAAGTCCTCTATTATGCGTTCAAAACCCGTAGGCAATGACCAGCATTACCTGTGGTACGGCTGTGACAGCTGTTAATTTTGGAAGATGTTCAAAATTTGGATCTCATTACCTTACGATATTCGATAACGTAATTTCAAAATTACGTTACAGCTGTCATCGCTGTCAACTACTACCACAGGTAAGGTAATGCTGGTCATTTGCCTTTCGGCTTCGGAATCCATCTTAGAGTACTTATAATATGTGTGTAGATAAAGTATTCTACGCGACTCTGCGTAATTGGCATTACGCAACCGTCACGTAAAGAACTATTCACGCAGGTTAGGTTAGGTAAGACTTGTAACCACAAGATAACCTAAAATCAACACGGGTATAGGAGAAAATAGCTATGAAACGAAAATTCTGCGAAGGGATACGTTCTACGAGTATGAAATGAGTGTCTACAAAACTGGGTAACCATATTCTTCACTAGGGTTAGGACTTTTTGTGGCACACCATGGTTCTAGAATAGATGGAGTCGCTATTTCCTAAAGTCTGTTCCTATTCGTTCCGTCACTCTTATAAACAAATCAATTTACTAGTATAACTTCATATGCGCGTACTTTTGAAGGTTGAGCCTAGTCATATTACTTATTTACTAACCGACTTCAAAAAAGGAGGAGGTTATACGTTCCACTGTACGTATTTTTTTTTATGTATGTTCACCGATTACTCCGTCAATTGTCGAACGATTTCAAATTTTTTTTTTGGTTTGATAGATTATACTTCCGAGGTGGTCCCATTGTCACCAAATCTGTATCTGATGAGGGGATCAGTGAGGAATTGAGGGAACTCCTCAAATATTGTAGGCAAACATATAGCGATTTTAGTATTTTTAGTAACAAATCCAGCATTTGCATTCAGAAAGTATCATTTGGTGTAGTGGAACTGATGATGAAGACCACAGATGGCCACCGGAACTCCTCAATGGTACCGATTTCAAGGGTGGCGATAAGATATCTCGATTAAGATAGTTGAGCGACTACCTACAACGAATAATATTTACTTGTTCAAATATGACTATGACTTTCCCGCGGCGTTGCTTGCGGCGCGCTTGATATAAGTTAAAGTTTCATTTCAACTAAGAAGTGGGACTATGTAACAGCGTATTATGATCACTAAAAGTATAAAATAAAATAAATGTTTTAAAAAACAAAAAACCGCCTTCAAAAACGCAAAAAATAACTTCTTTTTTTGAAGGCGGTTTTTTGTTTTTTATACACTTTATCATTGTCTTCGCGTCCATTTTATGGTACCTAGTTATCCCTATTTAATATTGTATTTTTTTTGATGAAAAGCACATTCGCTGAAAACATCATTATACTGACAGAATCTTGTCATAAATATATTTTTTCTCGAACTATTTCTGACGTTGTAAATGTATTGAGGGTGTCGTCTCTGTCGCACCCAGCATAATAATACGATGATGATGAATATATGTTCAACCTTTTTAATAAACTAATTAGAGGTAACATTATTCTCATTACTATTTCATCCTCTATCTAAAGACAATTACAGTCAGGTATTGTTATTATCATTGGCAGTCTGAATAGGAACAGACTTTAATTATTATCTTCATACGACCATGGTTTTGCCCTTCAGTATTGTCATAAAAATATATTTCTAAATGCATTAAAATTAAATCGCTATACGAATTTTGGAAAAGAGGATATCTCCGCTATTAAAGCGGTAAAACAAACAAATATTAGTAGGTACGGATAAACCGAACTAAAAATGTATTTCGTTTATTTGAAAATAGACGATACTAAAGAAATAGAGACTCCATGGATTCTAGAACCACGATATGCCACAAAAAGTCCTCACCCTATTTATCACCCGTCCTTGTCACACACATTATACATGTATGAAGTTTCTAAATATGAAACTTCGAGTCCTTTAATCCCATAGCCGGAAAGGTAGCTCGGTTACGAGTGGGAAAAATAATCCCAATTCTAAGATGACTACAAACCAGATTTAGCAGCCACCTTCCAAATGGTACATGTCTTGTGGCTTCCCTCTCGTAGCCAGTTATGAAATGGGAACAATTTTCCCAACTCATAACCAGATTTGGTAGCCTTCCAAATGGGAGAAATAATCCCAATTCGAAGCTGACTACAAAACCGGAATTCTTCTGAAAAAAGTACTCGAAACAACGAATGCTTTATGTGGGTGATAAACCTTGTGATAACACACTGCTTCTTTTCGTCGCCAGCATCTACTATCTTTCCATGGCTAAGTTTACCGATTCCCATTTTTTCGCTAATTTTGGAATGTTTTTCCCATTTGGAAGCTGGCTTCCAAATCTGTTTATGAGCTAAAACTAAAGAATACCCATTTCGTAGCCAGCTTCGAATTAGGAATGTAATCTGGCTACCATATGGTAATGAGGTTGGAAATTTGTTCCCATTTCATAACTGGCTACGAGACAGGAAACCCCATTTCCCATTTGGAAGCCAGTTACGAGATGGGATTAAATACTGCTAGCGATATGCCCGCCTACTGCCACTTAAGTCTAGATATTCTCTATTAATTCATCTGCTATTTTATTTTCCTAATGCTTTTAAACTCCTCAGGCTGGTTCAATCTCGTACCTCCTCTCTTACTGTTCTGAACGCTCTCTCCGAGAAGTAACTGAGCTCACGAGAGAAGCTACGTACCCCTATATGAGGGATTTTAAAGCGCCGGAAGACAAACCGTCCGTGAAAACAAGTGAAGTGAAAGAAACGGAATAATCTACTAATATATTGATTAACCTCGTAAGGCCCACCATACTTCAAACAAGGAATTATTTGTAAGTGGGACTTTGAATCTACCATCAAGGCAATAAAGTTCAATTACGTTTGTTCGATAATGCTATTTTCAGTTCATGAAGATAGGAAAATGAACTTTATTCCCTTTGCGATACAGTGCAAATTGAATTGCCTTGATTATGTACATCCTATTGCGCATTGGGCCTTACGAGGTTAAGACTATAAAAAGTGCTTTGTGGGTCTCTATTCTACGTATAAAATTGCTTTTGACGTGTTTTCGTATTGTTTTAATGAGCCATTACTGTCAAGTAAATAAGAGATATCAAAACGTTGGCAATACGATAGCGGGGCACGTTTTATAAAACTACAAGTTACAATTTTACAGGTCTAAACTGGCAACACTGCTCAAATGGCTGGTCGTCATTGGCCGAGGTTGTGTCAAATGGAAACATGTAGCCTGTAAATTGTAACTTGTAGCCTTATAGAACAGGCCCCAGGTCAAAGACGGATTGACTCTGTTGTGGCATAATTTTGTAAGTTATAATTCTTTGTGGCCATATTAGGCTTTGCGCATAAACTGTTATCGCGGAATCTACATTAGCATGTTTTGATTACGCAGGATTACGTTAGTCCGAATATAATTCTATCATATTTATCATGCTCCGAATCTTGTTTACGCATAAATTAAATGAGCATTAAACTATCGTTGCAAAAATATCATTTCGTTCCTTTACTTTCTCATCCTCGTATCTGATCGAATAGTTAGATAGGAAAAGCGCTCATGTTCCCTTACAATATAAAGACTATTTTCCTATCTAACTATTCCATCAGATACTAGGTTGAGAAAGTAAAGGGACGATTTGTCATAACATTTTTTGACTATTTTGACTGAATTATCAAAAAACGTCCAAAACGAACGTAGCAGTTAGGTTAGAATTGAGACCTTATCGAAAACTAACCTAACCTACTTTTCTGGTAGCAGTTAATTTTTGTTATGGTCGCAGTTGTATCTAACCTATTTTTCTGGTACCAGGGGCCTGTTTTATACAGGGATAGTATACCGGTATTATTTTCATACAAAAATACCGGTATTCAATTTCGGTATCTCGCTTATTATTGAATATTTTTGCCCTTCAATGGATTTATATAATAGAATAGTGTTATAACCTAAATTACAGTCGAAAATATCAAGGAAATAATGCAAATTAAGGAAGATATTTCAATTTTAATTAATAACGGTATTGATCCCTGGTTTTATAAAACTACAAATTACAATTTTACAGGTCTAAACTGGCAACACTGCTCAAATAGCTGGTCATGAAAACTTGTTACCTGTAAATTGTAATTTGTAGCTTTATAAAACAGGCCCCAGTAAGTATGTCAATAATGTTTCGGTCAATCGATAAACCGACCTTACTTTTCTGGTCGTTTTTGTCGCAGTTCTTAACTAACCTAACCTACTTTTCTGGTAGCAGTTAGGGAATACAATTTAACCGGTTATTGGCCATTTTTGTATGAAAATAACCGGTTTTAACCAGTTATAACCGGTTATTTGCATTCCCTGGTAGCAGTTAAGTTTGTAAGTATGCCCAGTTAGTTTCGGACAATCGTTAATTTGCCGAATAAAATTATGCTAAACAGAATTATGCGTAAAAATAATCGGTCATAATAATAGTATGGAAACTTAATTTCGGACTAACTCATTTTCGGGATGTTACAAATTATGGAACCGGTAATGGATAAGGCACCAATACTGCCCTACTAAGCATAATGGCGATATCTCAGAAAAAACATCTGTAGAAATTGCAACCTAGTTACAAACATAAGAGAGTTGAATCTGCTTTGGCTATTGAATTTAGTTATTGCATTGTTGCTTAGGAGGGCAGAATAAAGGACACTTGATTCTTATTTTACAGAAGATAAGGGTTATTTATTTGTTTTGCAACAATCAATTTAGGACCGTATGAAATTTGAATTAAGAGTGAAGTGTCCATTACTGGCGCCTGTCAGCTAAAAGTGTCCATCATTGGTGCCGTCACCCTATGCCAAATAAGGTTTCATTACCATTCGGCGAAAACCGATTATGCCAAGTCTGTTATGTTAATAGATAATAGTACAAGTACAGAAGGCTCACTCCCTTTGATCTTTACAAAAGCCGCTTTTCTCTTAGCCAAAACATTACGGTTTATGGCCCTCTGACGTCGTCGACGCGCCGATAGTGAGGGCTATCAACAACTAAAAATAAAATAATGTGTTGCCCATTTATTTCTTGCATTCAATATAGAGAGCAATAAATGTATATTCTTCATACATCATATATTTACATTATTTCATTATTTATGTCTAAAATAACAAATCTATTAGGTACCAATTACTGACAGTTGCTACGTTACCATATTTCTACAGATAAAGACGGCAATCCGTAGCGAACGCTATTGTAAGAAAGAGATAAATAGTTGTTTCAAATTGCGTACCCGAATGTCGCGGCGTGCCTATCTATCATGGCGGCCAATTACAAGTGGCGGACAATAAATGTTATGCCAGATAGAGGGAACCCGTCAGACGATATGGTTTTAACTTAACTAAACTACACCAGGGGCACGTTTTATAAAACTACAAGTTACAATTTTACGACGTCGAGGTTGTGTCAAATGGAAACTTGTAACCTGTAAATTGTAATTTATAGCTTTATAAAACAGGCCCCAGATGTTTATTAAATTCTGTAATATCAGTCTAAAAGGGTGTTAGACCAAACAATTTTCGACCAAACAATCATTATGTCACTCGAAGGGCACCCGGTTTTTACCAACTACAAGGGTTGATCAATAAGTTTTTAGAATTGGTATAAAAAATGGGAGATTGTAAATCGTTATATTTTAATTGGAATATGCACACTTTCTATATTTAGAAACATTGAAATGTTTTATTTTACCCCTATAAAAATAATTTTACTTTTGGAGGTCAAATTTTGTACCTTCACTAAGTCATCATCAGCTTGTGATTTTGATGTAGTTATTTTTGAACATTGGTGAATGAGAAGTAGTAGTCAAAAGTTAGAAGTAACAGGGGGAGCGGTTATCAGTTCGGAACTTAGGTCGGAGAGCAGCATCCTTGTGAATTAGATGGCTCTGAAGCATAATTCCTGCCGAAAATACGTAATTTTTTTTAATCTCTTTTTTTTGAATTTTTTTCCTTAACTATACGGCAGAATAATGTTATATAACTCTCCTAGGTTATTTGATAATTGCTAAAAGCTAATATCACAGTATTTATTTGTAGGCCTCAATAATCCCGGAAAAGGCCGAAAAAGCCACCCTAAATGTTGGTGACCGAGCTGGAAATAAAAAAGTCCACTGCAATGATAACTTGTTTATCCTTAAAATCATAATGATACACCAAGGTTTCATTTTCAATAACATTGTTTTTTATTAGGGCTTCAGGACTTTCTCCACACCGCTCCAAATAATTACAAAACGAGCTCTTATTTTTGCCGTCTTGTAAAATTGTTCATACAGATGTTTTTTGTTTAGCTATCACAGAAAAACAAATGAATATTGTTAAAAAAATAATCTAATTTAACGTTGATTAGTGCCATGGTATAGTCCACATTAAAATAATAAGGTTACGAGGATGGTTCATACCGATTCTAAATACTCATTGATCACCCCTCGTACAATACCGGGCCAGATGTCTTGAAGCATCCAACTTTGACGCTACCAGATTGGTCTCATTGCACAGGTGATGTGATTTGTCAAACGAAAGTAATATAATAATTACACTTCGGTAATCTCGTGACGTTTAGGAAGCACTTTACAGTTTCTAACCGGTATTGTGTCTAGAATATGAAAACAATTAGAAAAAAAGTTCATTGTTAACCAAGGGGTGAAAGACATCTAATAGGGAACATTCATGACTTGTCCAAAGACTTTATAACTACTAGACTGTGTACTAAAAAAATATGTTTAGCTAAAACGAGATCTGTTGACATACACTTAGGGTAGCTATTTCCTTATAAGCGGTAGCTAGACCAAAACCGGTCCGCGCGAGAGGGCTCGCGCTGGTAGTGTGTCCTTGTCTGACACACTCGCCTTGCGGCTCGTTTCATAAACCACAACTCATGTTTTAATGCCTGTCATTACGCAACCGTCACGTAAACTACTATTAGCATAGCTCAGTACATGTTAAGTTTTTTTTTTTTAATCTCAGAAAGGCTGTATCAATACATTTCTGCTACTGCACAGGTCAAGACATAGTTCTTTTTTCAAATATTTGTAGTGCGGGGACTTTGTGAATTGAAAGCGTTATACTAATGCCAACCAAAACAAGAAGGAAGTATGTGCATACGGACTTCATACTCTATAAGGTATGTTGGGGTAATATCGGATCGAGTCAAGACCGGATAATTCAAATTATTATTAAAGTAACAAAGGTTTTCGATTCCTGGCAACACACCTGCCTATGTTATCTTGTTGCGCCCCGCAGCCTGCAGCACCAGGAATCGAAAACCTTTGTTAGTTTAGTAGTAATTTGAATGGGGTATTTGCATTTTTTTTTATTTGTATTTAAATTTAAGCTTTTTTATCTTCCTTTAGTATAAATAGATTTTTAATATCTTTAAAAATAAGAAAGATATAAATGTTTAAAACTTGCTTTTAGACAGAGAGGAAAATACAGTAATATGACGTCATATTACTCAACCGCCATATGAATTACACGCAAAAAATCGTTTCGTGAGAAAAAGATACATAAAAAACTTTAAAAGGCTATAACTTTATTTGATTTTGAATCATTTTATCATACTACGTATATTGATATATTATCCAAATTAATATATGAAATTTAATATCAGGCAAATACCCTATTATCCGGTATTGACCCGATCCGATATTACCCCACCATACAACAACAACTGCGTTCGTATTTTCCGCAGTCTCGAGTATTGCCAAAGAGTGATTATAAGCAGTATTTATATTTTGATGCGTTTTAAAAATTGTTTTTTTTTCATTTCTTTTTGAATAAAGTGTTTGTTTATAGAATTGCAGGTGTTTGATTTGTCACAATATAAGGTTTTATGCAAAGAATACATAGTTGTAACGTAGTCTTTCCGGAGTATTTTTTTTTAAATATATTTTTTGTTAATATCAAATAAAAGGTAATCGTAAAACTGCCCTCGTTCTTCAAACAGCACAGTGGGTTGAAAGGTTAAGGTTAAGGTTAGGTCAGGTAAGTCTTAACGCAGAAAAAAAGATCGCAAAGTAGATAACAGACGGCCAAATCATGTTTCCTGAACTATACCTATTAGTCCAAAAACAAGCAATAATGGCGTCTAATACCTTCACAGCAGAGCTGATATCTCTTAAGGCCGGGATTACACCTGTAAGTAATTACGTAAGTTTTGAAACAAAGCTATATGCAAGAGAGAGATGCAGATATTTGCCACTCACTCTTACCCATATTTGCGTCTCAAAACTTACGTAATAACTTACAGGTGTAATCCCAGCCTAACCCTTTCAGCGGCGATAATACACATGTGCATGACATAGTATTTCGTACAAAAGGGGGGATATTTTTGCGTGGCCCGGGTGTTTGAGTCTGTACAGAAATGAATGACAAATATTTTTCAATTTCACTCCTTGAAAATTTTAGAGTAAAAATAATGAACGCAACAAATAAGTTTAGCATTGTTTTACTGATGTCAACATTATTAATATCCAGATACTTTATAGTTGTGCAATGTGTCAATGAGTGTGGTAGATAATAAAAACTTATGAAAATAATATTTAGATAAAAAACTGTATTATTCAGGATATTTATTTTAGATAAAAGCTGAACTGTTATTATCATATATTTATTACATTTCTGTTTACTACGATTTTTACAATAAATATAGAAAAATCAAATAACAATACTAATACAAAAGATACAGACTATATAAAACCTAACCTACGGTTGCCGCCGGCAGCGGGGAAAAGCCTCTACTCTAGGCGAAAAAAAAAAATTTGTCTTTGACCTGTTATGGTATCAAAGAACAAGGACTAAAGGCATAGAAACCGTACTAAATAAGCAGAAAATACATTATGGTTCACTTCTTTTTACTTATGGCTTTCATAGTGAGTTGGAAAGAGATGAATCTATAGCTGTTCTTTCGTTATTTGGTACATCGTCACAAGTACGCCGTGATTTGGGCCTATAAGCACCTATAGTATTGGACCTATAGACAAGGAAAGACAAATCCTTCCTATGGGAAGGACAAAGAAGTCCCTGTGTAAAACCTTGTGACAATGACAGTTAAAGAAGAAAAAAGAGCCTACTTTTTGTTTCGTTTTTTCTCATGTAATACGTAATCTAAAAAGTAGAGAAAGATAGCTGACGCAAAGTACGTCTTATAGTCCGGTTTCTATGCTATATGTCCTTATTCTTAGTATGCTATTGTTTTTAACTCGGCCGGCCATTACTGTCAAGTAAATAAGAGCTATCAAAACGTTAAAGGGGTCATACCACAGAAAAAGAACATATAGCGTAGAAACCAGACTATAAGACGTACTTTGCGTCAGCTATCTTTCTCTACTTTTTAGATTACGTATTACATGAGAAAAAACGAAACAAAAAGTAGGCTGTTTTTTCTTCTTTAACTGTCATTATCACAAGGTTTTACACAGGGACTTCTTTTTCCTTCCCATAGGAAGGATTTGTCTTTCCTTGTCTATAGGTCCAAATACTATAGGTGTTTATAGATCTAATAAACAGCCCGGTGCAAATCGTCTCCTATTCGGACCTTAGACCATACACACTCGAAAAAACAAAAGTTGTCTCTCCTGCGGGCCTATGACAAGTTAACAATTGGTAAGAATTAAAATGGAAATGAAACTACGTCAAATACAACTTTGCATTACATTGATGCTCGAGAAAACTTTAAAAATTAGTTACGCTATATTATCTAATAGTACATTATTGCCTAGGCATGGAAGTAGGCAATTGCGGGCCGAGTATTGGATTAAACGGACGAGCTTGCGAGTCCGTTTAAAAATACGAAGCCCGCAATTGCTGTTCCTGCCGAGGCAAATATAGTGCTTTTCTCAAAAATCGCAAGAAAAAAATTGTGTTGGAGTCAAATCTTGACCGCTTGAACTAATTTTTTGAATTGCATACAAACAGAAACTTCATGTAAAAAAACCATCACTCCTTACCGCCTTTTTGTTTATGACAAGGAGAAACGCAATTCTTGTTTTTAAAAAAACATAAGCTATTCCAGGTACAAATAAAAAAGTTATGTTTCGAGTAAAATTTGGATGTATAAGACTTGTGCCCTCATTTTACTATGGCCCTTTTCACTTTTTAAAAAGTTACAAGGTACATAGTAATGGAATTTGTATGCAACATTGCGGGCTTGTGTAGCGAGCACGCAATGTTTTTTTTTTTTAATTTGAGTACTGTCAGTAAACTATGTACTTCGCGTCTCAATATGTAGATAGGAATGTCAACATTTCCGGACATTTTTGAGAAAAGTCATTTGTAGTCGTTTATTAAATTGCATTAAATATAAAAAAAACGAAATTACATTGAGATCGTCATCATAAATACTAATAATCAAAGAATACAAAAATAACACTCAATAATTACAACAACAACAATTAAAGTGCCCGTGCGGCCTACTTACTGAATAAACATATTATATTATCTTTTTTTTTTATTAAACATCTAATGAATGGTCACTTATCATGATGTGTCAATATGCAATATACAATTAGATTAACTTGATTACATTTATATATATATATATATAGTTTAATCAACATCTACACTAATTACTAATTTATCCACACATAATTAGGGACACTTGTTTTTTTCCCATACTATTTGCCTACAAATATGACTTTTCAATTTTGACCACCAATCAAAAAGTTCTCGACCAATTTTATTGCTAAATACATTTTACTTTACATAATTAACTAAGGTTTAAACTGATGTACAGTGAACTACTATTAAAAACGGACCTTATATTTTACAAGGATTTAAAAACTAAGTGCTGACGCGTCCATACAAAATTCTACAACTTTGTATGAGCGCCGAATATTTATTTTTTCAAATCCTTATAAAATGAAAGATCCGATCTCAACAGAGATAAATTGTACATACATTTAAACTTTACTTTATTAGTTAACGATAAGTGTAACTAAAAATATAATTAGTTTAGAACTTTTTGAATGGTTGTCAAAATTGAAAAGCCATATTTGTAGGCAATTGTACGGGAAAAAACAAGTGTCCCTAATTATGTGACCACCACTGTATATTATATATATAATATATATAAAACAAAGTCGGGTTAGTTACACAATTAACTCAAGAACGGCTGGACCGATTTTTACGATCTTTGATTTGTTGGATTTGTCTCTGCCCAAATAGCAGAATAACTACGAGTACTTACTAAAACATCGGAAAAAAATACGAGAAAAACATTTTGAGACGGTACTAAATTCGCCGAGTCGGCCAGTAATCTATACTTCTATACTAATATTATAAAGACGTAAAGTTTGTGACGTTGTAAGGTAATCTCTGGATCTACTGAACCGATTTTGAACATTCTTTTACCGATAGACAGCCACGCTATTTGTGAGTGTCATAGGGTATATATTAAGCAAAAAAATGTTTATTGCCCAACGAAGTGGGCACGGGGACAGCTAGTTAATATTATAAAGAGGAAAGATTTGTATATTTGTATGTTTGTAACGAATAAATTCAAAAACTAGTGGACCGATTTCAAAAATTCTTTCAACATTAGAACGCTACATTATCCCTGAGTAACATAGGATACTTTTATCTTGGAAAAATAAACGGTTCGCGTGGGATGACAAAAATACGAAGTCTACGCGGACGAAGTCGCTGGCAGAAGCTAGTTTGATTCATCATCATCATCATGTCAGCCGAAAGACGTCCACTGCTGGACATAGGCCTCCCCCAAGGCTCTCCACTCAGACCGGTCTTGTGCTTTTCGCATCCACCGCGTTCCCGCGATCTTTACAAGGTCGTCACTCTATCTTGTTGGAGGCCTAACTACAGCTCGTCTCCGGGTCCGCGGACGCCACTCAAGAACCTTCTGACCCCATCGGCCATCAGTCCTGCGAGCAATGTGCCCCGCCCACTGCCACTTAAGTTTGGCTATAGTTTGATTATATCGCCCTAATTCAACATTTCAGCTGTCGATTTCGAGACATATATTTATTACTATAGAGACCTAACTCGAAATCCAACATTTTTGAGTTAGGTCACTATAATTCTAAAGATGCGACATGTATAGTGGAATCCCTTTGAAACGCATAAAATCATTTCGCCTAAAATCTATTCGCATAACATCCTTTTAGGCTGAAATTTCATAATTTAATAATCACCTATTGTGTAGGTTAGGTTAGGTTAGGTAAGTTTTTTATAATAATTAAACTAAAACCATTTCTATTGTAAAAACAGTTTTCGGCCAAAACATTTTATGCGAAAAGGTACATCATACGTAAAAAAAATTAGCGATCCAGCAGTGAACCATGTAAGTATAGTTACTATGTTAATATACAATATACAATTTGTTTAATTTGATTATATGTACAGTTACTATAAATTTAGTCTACAATAATATTATAAAGAGCAAAGATTTGATTGTTAGTTTGCATTGAATATGCTTCGAAACTACTGGATCGATTTCAAAAATTCTTGCACCATTAGAATCCTACATTATCCCTGATGAACATAGGCTATGTTTTATTTGTCTGCGCGGACGGAGTCGCGGGCAACAGCTATACGGAATAAATAGCAGCGAAACGAGAGCTTTGCGTGTTCAAAATGGCCGACGACGTTCATACGACGTGTTCGCTCGCGCGTCGACGGCCCCGACCGATTTGGTCCGCCGTGGTCCTCGAGCTAGCTAGATTGGTAGAGCCTTAAGGGTTAAATTAAACACGCCATATCTTTCTAAAAAAAATTAACCCTTTCGTTTCGTCAAAGTCGTACACACAGATATAAATACACATAGATAACGCAAATGCATCTACTTCGCGTGTCCGAATCCGGACTTAAACCCCGACCAAGCGTCGGGGTTGGCCGTCGCTACTGACGCTCCGCGCGCCTGTTGCTGCAGCCGGTCGGCCGTGAACATTAAGAAAATGCCTCGTTGCGTGATAATAAACTGCAATAGCCCAAAAAGCGACGACTTTGAATCGATTTTGCGCGGAAAACGGAAAATCCTCTTCTCTTGGTGTGTCCCAGTTGGTGGCAAAAAGTGACACGATTGGTTTTCATACAGATTGAGGTATTTAAATGTGTAACCTATTACCTAACTTAAGTATACTCGTCGTAGTTGACAAGCACGTGCTGCGGGTCTGCGCGCATGCGCGGGATGCGCGCGAGGGGTACGCGGTGCGCGCGCATCAGGTGCGTCTTGCGCTTCCAGCTGTCGGAGAATGCGCGCGGGCAGCCGGGGCATCGGTACGGGCGCGCGCCGGTGTGGGAGCGCTCGTGGCGGGTCTGAAATAGTAGATTGTGTCACAAGGGAGCAAAATTACATATTTACGGAGAGGGCGTACATTGAATCCTGAGCGTAGTGAGGGATTCAACTGTTAACGCCCAAGATGGAAATAATTTTGCTACCGTGTGATACATGCTGCTTTTCACATCACCAACGTGGCCATTTTATTAAGTCTCTATTGTCCGTCTGTTAGCGGGCAGTATCTCATGAACCGGAACAGGTAGAAAATTGAAATTAAATTGTTGCTCAAAACAGTTTTTGACAAGTACGATATAAAAATTGTAGTAGTATCTTTGTTTTGTGGCATATGTCATTTGACATAAAAGTTGAGATGTCAGTTGATCACCAAACACCATCACTGATAGTAGTTACGCGCGTAACCATGGCAATAACAATGCTATAATAATTATGAAAGAACTGTTATTGTCATTACCATGGCAACGCTGTAATGTAATGTTATGAAAAAATGCTCATTGTGAAACTGATCAAATTCGCTCAGATTCACTTTGTCCATATTCCCATTTCGTCCACATTCCCATTTCGTCCACATTCTCATCTCGGCCACATTCCCAACTCGTCCACATACCAATCCCAAATTGCCCATTTCCTGTCTCGTCCATATTCCCAACTCGTCCACATTCCCAACTCGTCCTCATTCCTAACTCGTCTACAACCTAACTTATGATTGAGGGCTGTTCGATATCAATTTGATCACTCGGTTGTTCACTAGTTGTTGGGAATGTGAACGAAATGAGAATGTGGACGACATGGGAATGTGGACGAAATGGGAATGTGGACGACATGGGAATGTGACCGAAATGAGAATGGGGACGAAATGGGAATATGGACCAAGTGAACCTGAGCGAACAAATCGTATCAGTATGGATACGTGACTTACCAAGCCAGCTTTGTCGCGGAACGCCTTCCCGCAGCTGCGGCAGCCGTGCGGGCGCGCGGCGCGGTGCGCGCGCTCGTGCCGGCGCATGCTCGACGCGGTCGCCGCGCGGAACCCGCAGCGCGCGCACCCGTGCGGCTTCTCGCCCGAGTGCGTGCGCATATGCACCGAGAGGTTGCCCGCTAGAAACACGACGACCACGAACCCGTGACACCATAATTTGACAAAATATAATCGATCGCGAATCAGGGCTACTCACTAGATGGCGCTGTATCACCTAAATTATCAATCAAAATTCAATATGGCGGCAACTAGACGCCATATTGTGAAAAAGAAAAAAAGTCGACGAACTATGAGTCTATGACAAGTGGGGTATCATTGAATAGTAAATATCATCTATAGGTTTCTTTCACTCTTGTTTTGAATGATGTATGTATGTTTGTTCCTTCGTGGCGCTCTAGAAACTATTATGGATGATCCTTATGTCAATCGATTTGTCTTAATCTGGTGAGTGTCACTAAAGATATGACAGTAATCAAAATTCAATATGGCGGCAACCAGACGCCATATTGTGGAAAAAAAAGTCGACGAACTATGACAAGTGGGGTATCATTACTAGGGTTAGGACTTTTGGTGGCATATCGTGGTTCTAGAATCCATGGAGTCGCTATTTCCTAATGATTATAAACATACCAGTTCGATTTTGGCCTTCAGTATTGTCATATGTATTTCAAAATAAACTCAATACATTTTTAGTTCGGTTTATATATACCTACTTATGTTTGTATGTTTGTAATGCTTTCACAGCGGAGATATCCTCTTTACGAAAATTAACTGGTTTAGCGATTTAACGAATGAATGCATTTTAGAATATTGTTATGACAATACCGAAGGTCAAAATCAAGGTGTTTATAATAATTAGGAAATAGCGACTCCATGGATTCTGGAACCACGATATCGTCGATGAAACTGCAATACCGCGTAACCAACAATTGCTAATGCCGCGTAACTGACTTGTGGCAAATTTTACAGGAGAGCATTAAAATTGAATATCTTTGTGTTTATTGAGGTTAGACTTACCCAAACGCTAAATAACTTTGTTAACCCCATGATGTAGCTGTTTATTATATTAAGCATCCAAATTTACCAGTATGTATTTATATAAAGCACTTACGCGGTATTACACAATTGAATAATACGTCATCTCTATACTTGTATGCACATTCGCGGAATTGTAAAAACGACATGCTCTCTCGCGGTATCGACATGACGTGACTTTGGAGCTTTCTGATTGGTTATCGACACAGCTGTCAATGCCGTCTGGAGCCTATCACAGCGCTCTACCTACAGCCGCGAAAACTCAAATTTGACACATTTGTTAGTTACGCGGCATTAGCCATTGTTGGTTACGCGGTATTGCAGTTTCATCGACGAAATGCCACCAATAGTCCTAACCCTAATAAGAATTTAAAAATAATCTTTAGGTTTTTTTTCATCATTTTTCATTTTGAATTATTTAGGATTTATAACCTGTTATGGTATTGTTTTCAACTCGGCCGCCATTACTGTCAAGTAAATAAGAGCTATCAAAACGTGGACAATACGATAACAGGTCAAAGACGATGTGGTTTTTTCCATGTTGCAAAGAGGCTCTGGGGTGTTTTACTATAAATTCGATTTTTTTTATTTTATAAATTTATTCTCTTTCTTTTCTTTCTGATGTATCTTCTGATGAAAACAGACGAAGACTTACCCTGCGCGAAACCCCAGCCGCAGATGTAGCAGAGGAACGGCTTGCTGGGTTCGTGCAGCACCAGATGGCTCTTCAGGACACTCTTCAGCTTGAAACTTGAGAACGAAAGGAAATATGTAAAAAGATAATCCGCTCAAATAGCTATCTTCCTTCCTAAATTATAAGGTTTAAGATGTAATGGCTTAACATTAAAAACTGTAGCTGGCCTTGCGACATATCATAAGCAGATATTTATACGTTCAAAACCCGTAGGCAATGACCAGCATTACCTGTGGTAGTAGGTGACAGCAATGACGGCTGTTAATTTTGGAAGATGTTCCAAATTTAGATCTCATTACCTTACAATATTCGATAACGTAATGAAATTTCGTTACAGCTGTCATCGCTGTCACCTACCACCACAGGTAAAGTAATGCTGGTCATTTGCCTTTCGGCTTCTGAACCCATCTTAGAGTACTTATAATATGTGTGTAGATAAAGTATTGTACGCGACTTTGCGTAATTGGCTTTACAACACTCGTGTGAGCTATTATGAAACTCGCCTTGCGGCTCGTTTCATAAACCACACTCATGTTGTAATACCTGTCATTACGCAACTGTCACGTAAACTACTATTATTAAACTATTATTTTTTTCTTTCACTGGTAACTTAGTGGACCATGTTGTCCCCAATTTTGTATGAAAGGGTTATTCCACGGGCGTTTCAACCGCCGTCAGTCCCCTGTCATAAATATTATAAGAATGAGCTACGCCAAGCAGCTAACATTCACACAGAGCTATACTGTTATCGTACTTCTTGCCACAATTGATCGAATTTTAAGCATATTATCGCCTATTTCTTAAATACTTACGACAGCGGACTGACGGCGATTGAAACGCCTGTGGAATCACCCGAAAATAGTGGTTTGTCCCGTACGTTACCAGTATTTTTGGCAAAATGTTATTCTGATTTGGATAGCTTATTTTCACTTGTACTGACAATGAATGTATTGATTAAAAAACATAGTTTATAACGGGCGTTGGTTTAACAGTGGTGTATAATCAAGACATACTTAAATGTACAAAGAATAGTTGATTGTCCCACATATGACGCATTAGCCAGTATCCGGATACACTTTTTTTTGGTTAATTTTTAGGGTTCCGTATCCAAAGGGTAAAAACGGGACCCTATTGCTAAGATTCCATTGTCCGTCCGTCCGTCTGTCTGTCACCAGGCTGTATCTCATGAACCGTGATAGCTAGACAGTTGAAATTTTCACAGAAGATGTATTTCTGTTGCCGCTATAACAACAAATACTAAAAACAGAATTAAATAAATATTTACGCGGGGCTCCCATACAACAAACGTGATGTTGTGCCGTTTTTTGCTCGGTGGTCTCCCACGTAGTTAAGTTTTTTTTTTTAAAACAAAATAAATATTAAAAAAAACCATTTTTTTTCAAGTTCGAGATAATTTATCCTTAATTTTAATTTAATTTTCGGGGTAGAAAAAAAATCTTTTTTTTTTCCAGTATTTCAAAATGAGGCAAAAATGGGTGGTCACAAATTTGGGCCGGTGGGAGGCCACAGGTTAATAACGGTAACATGTAGACGCTTGGAATATTCACAGAATATTTAGTTGTATAATCACTTTAAAAATAAATATGGCGTCATCTATGTAAAGGGACCTTATTGTCGATGGCGCTTCCGCCATTATTAACGGTGCTCCGATATAAATACAACGTCGCGTGACGCAGTGCGGCGTAAGCGCCATCGACAATAAGGTCCCTTTACATAGATAATGCCACAAATAATTAAATTAAAAGAAAAAAAAAACGTTTTTTGCTAATGTTGTATAGATGTGTAGAACCCTTTGTGCGCGAGTCCGACTCGAACTTGGCCGATTTTTTGTCTATATGGCAACTATACCTCTGGTTGCAATGATCGCATTGGTACGGGCGCTCCTCTCGGTGCGTCCGCGCATGTATCGTCAACTCTTTCCGCCGCTTGTATCTCCTCCCACACTGGCACGCGAACTTCTTCTCGTTAGAGTGAGCCACCGAGTGGAGGGAGAGGAGAGATGGTTTCTTGAACGCTGCGGGAGGTTAGTCAAAAATTCAAAATTCAAAATATTTATTCAGTAAATTGGCCACATGAGGGCTCTTTAACACGTCGGTAGCATGGAGTGAATCTGCTAGCGCTTCGGACAAGACCATCATTGCGGAGAAGAAGCGCCGCAAGAAAGTCCAGCAGAAGGTCATTTTTCCAATCATAAAATACAATAATACTTAAAAGTAACATTACAAGGTAATACAGTATTAAATCATTATTTTAAAACTAACACAAATAAAATCATTACAAGTGTAAGCTAAATTACTTAAATTAAAAATTGTGACTAGGAGAACAACATGACGAGGTCTAATATCAGGAACAAAATTTGGATGGTTTCAATGCATTTTATCTACACTCATATCATAAGTCCTCTATTATACGTTCAAAACCCGTAGGCAATGACCAGCATTACCTGTGGTAGTAGGTGACAGCGATGACAGCTGAGAATTTTTTAAGATGTTCCAAATTTGGATCTCATTACAGTCATTACCTTACAATATTCGATAATGTGGGTTACTATCGAATTGTCTTTATCGCCAAACGACCATTTCGGCTAGATGACATAAAAGTAAAATACCCAGTCAGCAAAGAGTCAATTCAGCTGGACGACATGAAAGTAGAATACTCAGTCGGAAAAGTGTCAATTAAGCAGGACGGCTCAGAATTAAAATGAGCAAGTAGCCAAACGTTTGGAAATATAAATAGTCCGTATGATTAGAATATCTAATTAGCTGAGAGTAAAATTATTTAATTGACATGAACACAGAACGACTTAGTAGCAAAACGTCTGGAAATTAAAATAGTCTGTATAATTACAATAGGTACCGTAAAATGGGGTTAGTTTGATTAATTTTAAAAATAAATCTTCTGTAATTCCCGCATTTAATCGTAAAATAAATTATTAAAAATATTGTATTGGCCACTACTCATTTGGAGTAACTTAAAGTAGTTAGAAGCAAACAACGGTAGACGGCTTGGTAGAAAAAATAATTACGTAGCTTAAAACTTCGATTCTTAAATTGGGGCTACTTTGATTTTCCCTGTGTTTACATCACAATATCAAAGTCACCCCTGAAGCATGTAAAAAAATAGTGGTTTTTTGTTTCGAAGGTTTTAAATTCAATTTGTCTGAAAATACTTGAACTACTAACATTTTGCGCTCGCATATGAAACATATGAACGTAATGTCGCGAAAGAGCTTAATAACAACTCAAACATTGCACAAAATTGATGATTCAAAAAACTATCAAAGTCGCCCCGCGTTTCTAAAGTCACCCCATTTTACGGTACCTATAACCGAAAGAAAAATTAGTTAATTGTCATGACCACAGAACGAGTTAGTAGCAATACCTAATTCGTCGAAAGTAAAATTTGTTGATTTTAATTATCAAGTGTCTTATCAATACGCAATTTTAAAATCCAGACGTTTTGCTAACCGGCCATTTAGCGTTCATGTCTATTCAGTAATAAAGACATCCTAAGATAAAGACGTTTCGTAGTGTATTTTAAATTGTAACATTCTAAGATCCAGACGTTTTGCTAAAGAAAACTTTTAGCGTTCATGTCTATATAGCAACAAAGACATTACACAATCCAGACGTTTGAGCTATATTGTCATTTGGCGAAAAGGGAATTTTGATAGTAACCCGATAACGTAATTTCAAAATTACGTTACAGCTGTTATCGCTGTCACCTACTACCACAGGTAAGGTAATGCTGATCATTTGCCTTGCGGCTTCTGAACCCAACTTAGAGTACTTATAATATATGTGTAGATAATGTATTGTACGAGAGTCTGCGTAATTAGCATTAAAACACTCGTGCGATCTATTATGAAACGAGCCGCAAACCACACTCATGTTGTAATACCTGTCATTACGCAACCGTCACGTAAACTACTATTAAAAAGTTGTCAATGTCGCACTGCTAGGTCAAAACTAGGGCATCCAATATTACGGACATTTCAATTACGTAACCAGTTACGAATTTATTTATTTAAAATACGTAATTACGTCATTTATCTGGAATTTTAAAGAAAAATATCAGTTGCCAATAATTATTAATTTAAATTAAAAATTGAAATTTATAAACCTTGTTACGCGTCCAGTATTCACAGACAAACCAATAATTCATTTACAACAACACCATTTAAGAGTGCTTGGTAATAGGCTATTTGAAAACATTGAAAACATACTACAAATTGTGGTCAACCTATCAGATAATAGCGAAAAACAACATATTTCACTTTATTTTAAACTAAATTATGTTTTTTTTTTGGAAACTACACGAAAAATAATGTAATACTTTTTGAAATTTTATCTGTGAAAGAAACGCGATGTGTTGGTTTGCAGCTGTGGCTACTTGCTGGTGACGTCAAATGCAAGTACCCACAGATCATAAGGGCATATCTCTTGAAATGATTGTTTATTGTTTACTTGCGTGTGACGTCACACTTGTCATATGACCAGCGCCATGATAGAAACAGCGTTTTTAGCGCGGTTTTGAAAATTTAAATTTAAACATAGATTTTTATTGTTAATAGAGTAGAATCTCAAGGAAATATCAATGTAGTGTGCTTGTTATGTAATAAAGAATCATTTAAAAAGGTTTTCTAAAATTAGTCAAATAGCCTATTCTGTAGCTCTGCCTACCCTACTCTGGGAATGAAGGCGTGAGTTTATAACACCATTTCACTTGAAAATAAAACAATACATGCCATGCCAATTGCCAAATCAATGAACTGCATTTGACAGCTGACGGACGATCGAGCAATGAATAAAACATTCTTCCAAAGGGGTTTGGGTAAAAGTGTTGTCATTTGTAAAATTCGTACATTTTCAAGGTGAACGGCCATTCATAAAAGTGGTAAATTATGATAGAATTATTCAAAATAAACACATTTTGTTATGTAATGTAATACTCTAAAGTGCATCGGAGCCGAGATATTTAAATATTCATACTTGGGCGTACTTTTCTACTAAAAACTGAACACTTAAATCTTTAAAATCTCCGCTCCGATATTATTTGACGCCATAAATTATATATATCTATGTGTATTTAGAGGTCCTCTAAATAACTATGTAAAAATCATACGTGGCCGCTGAAAAAAATAATGACAATATTCTTCAAACAAATTTACCCAATGCCCTTTGCAAGTTATATTCAAAGACTTCCCCGGTGGGATTTTACCCGCACCGCACCGCACCGGTATTCAAATATTCGGGAGTTCCCCTTAAAATATTTCTTGAGATGACATCGAGCTCTATTGTTTATTGGACATTTTTTTTTGTCTCATAGACCACTTGGCATTTGTTTCGGTTTTGGGTGCTTACCTATTTACGTTATCACGTAAAAACTAAGCAAGAAATCTTCGGGATTTTTTGCACGGATAACGTCGGAGGTCTAGCCGGCTAAAAATGAAAATTTAGCGCGGTTTTTTTTTACAAAGTAAAAACTACACGCAGAGAAAATTGAATCATAATTTAATATTTGTTTATTTATATATTTATAAGAAAGTATTACGTAAGTAAGTAGGTACCTACTATCTGTGTATGAATATGGATTATTCCATTAATGGAAAGCCAAAATTAATGTCATGACCTGCTTAATTGGCATCCACTATCGTGGACCCCTATTTTCATCTCGTAGACCCCATTTGTTTTTTCCGCTCACGTGGACCCCTGGCTGGTCGTCGTCGACCCCTGGGGGTCGATATAGACCACTTTGGGGATCTCTGGATTAAAGTATCGGTTATCGCTGTAGTTGCGCGTATCGCTTAATGTTCACATTAACGTATAGGTGACCTATACTTTAATGTGAATATTAACATACATGGTAGCGACAGAAAGCCACTCTGCAACTCTGCACTACGCAAATCCCACTCTTCAAACGTATTTCTGTTCCACAAAGCTATTGCAGAGTTGAAGAGGCAGAGTTAAAAACAAAGCGTGGATTTGAAGATTTGCAAAGTATCTTTTAAGAGCAGAATCTTTGCAGATTTTGCAAATTACGCAGAGTGTTTTCTGGAACACGTTAACTCTGCACTTTGCATAATCGTGGATTTACAAAGTGTAGAGTTGCAGAGTGGCTTTCTGGAAAGGGCCCCAGGTTTCTCAGATATTGTAGAAAACTTATGATATGCATGTAGATTAAGTTATGTATGCGACTTTACGCATAATTAGGAATTATGAACCAGTCACATAAATAACTAACACCTACTCTACTCAGTTATGCGCTATTACTATGACTATACAGGGTGGAAAGTTGAGATGGGGCATTAAGGGCAGCTACCAGATCCCTTGCTGTTACGCGAAAATGATCTTAAGAGACCTTTCCCAACTTTTTGAGTGATGACAATCGACATTCACAGATTTTTGATAAAATGTACAGTCAGCGAGAAAAACGTCAGAATTGAGTTTTTTTTTAATACCAATCGATCCCATTCCCATAAAGGATTAAAACACTCTGTGAGACCAACTGAGGTTAGCGTACTAGAACACCCACAAATCAAAGAAAACTTTTTCCATACATTTTAGTAGGGTAATTTTTATGGGGACAACTTCCACTAAACACGATACAAACTTTTTGCTACATAGATAAAGCCCTCAAGGGTGAAAAATTTACTAAGGAAATTTAAAATTTAAATTTGGAAAAGTGACGATATCTAATGTTTTATTTCAATTTTTGTTCTTTAAGTATGATGGACCGATTCGCGTAAAAAAACCACGTGCGAAGGACCTTTCTTCTCTGTTATTAGTGTTATCACCCTATTAAATGTATGGAAAACGTTTTCTTTGATTTGTGGGTGTTCTAGTACTCTAACCTCAGTTGGTCTCAAAGAGTGTTTTAATCCTTTATGGGAAAGGGATCGAATGGCATTAATAATAATAATAAATAATAATAAATGATTCTTTATTTAGGTATCAACCCATCAAATATTTAACTAATCTTATTTAAAATCTAACATGCAGACATTTAATTTTTCATTTATAATTTATAATAATATTTTTTTGAGCTGTGTGGTTGCCGGCTTAGAATAGTGCCACTCCATGCCTTCCCGTGGATGTCGTAAGAGTCGACTAAGGGAATAAAGGCTTGTAGTACTGTTAGGCGATGGGCTTGCAACCTGTCACTAATACGCTGGTAAACATCTTAGCCTGATTGTGCAAAATGTGGTTACAGAATTATCAACAAGCTTTTAGAGTTGTTGGCAATTCTGTAGCTCTGCCTACCCCAAACTGGGAATAAAGGCGTAAGTTTATGTTATGTAATAATAATTTGTATGCACTTCGCTCCCAAGATAATAATAATTAAAATTTGTGCACGCCTTAACAATACTGTTGGCCGACCTGCACAGCCTCGTACCAAATGACCATCGTCTTTTCCGCAACACTCTGCTCACGGCAAACATGCCGGACGCGCTACACCGCCACGGCAGCCGCAGCATCGCTCGGAACGCGTTGTTGTACTGTACTCGGAGTCTGTCAAAAGATCGCCTATGTACTGATACCACAGCTGGCTAGTGTAGAACGCCTGACAGGGGTTACTATCAAAATTCCCTTTTCGCCAAATGACAATATAGCTCAAACGTCTGGATTGTGTAATGTCTTTGTTGCTATATAGACATGAACGCTAAATGTATCTTTAGCAAAACGTCTGGATCTTAGAATGTTACAAATTAAAATACACTACGAAATGTCTTTATCTTAGGATGTCTTTATTACTTAATAGACATGAAAGCTAAATGGACCGGCAGCGAAACGTTTGTATCTCAAAATGTCTTAATTACTAAATAGACATGAACGCCAAATAACCCGTTAGCAAAACGTCTGGATCTTAAAATGGCAATTGTTGATATGAAACTCGATAATTCAAACTTCTAATTATACGGACTATTTTAATTTCCAGACGTTTTGCTAATAACTCCTTCTATGTTCATGTCAATCAACTAATTTTACTTTCGTTTAATTAGGTATTCTAATCACACGGACTATTTATATTTCCTAACGTTTAGCTACTTGCTCATTTCAATTCTGTGACGTCCTGCTAAATTGACACTTTGCTGACTGAGTATCTACTTTCATGTCATTCAGCTGAATTGACTCTTTGCTGACTGTGTATTTTAGTGTTATGTCATCTAGCTGAAATGGTCCTTTGGCGAAAAGGGAATTTTGAGAGTAACAGAGCAATGGCCCGTCGCTGCCTTCGAGGTCCTCTTCATCTTTTAGTTTTTCGGTAAGTACATGCCCCAGGTATTTAAAGCTCGATACAATTTTTAATTCAGTACCATTGAGATTGACTGGGGGGATGACATCCGGTCCCCTACCATACCTAAACACCATTACTTCTGATTTATTGACATTGTACTTTAGACCGTGTGCTGTTGCATATCGTTCACAAATAGAGACAAGTGTCCTCAGACCATTGATAGAGGGGCTCAGCAGGACCATGTCGTCTGCATAGCTTAAGTTGTTGGTGCAAACGCCGGCTATTAAAAAAAAAATTGCTCAATTCTGACTATTTTCTCGCTGACTGTACATTTTACCAAAAATCTGTCAATGTCGATTGTCATCACCAGAGATCGGAATAGGTAGAGCTAATTTGCCTAAACTTGATGCATGTTCATTCAATAATGTATTCCCATCTCTCTCACGCATGAATGAATATGCGTCAAGTTTAGGCAAATTAGCTCTACCTATTCCGATCTCTGGTCATCACTCAAAAAGTTGGGAAAGGTCTCCTAAGATCATTTTCGCGTGGCAGCAAGGGATCTGGTAGCTGCCCTTAATGCCCCATCTCAACTTTCCACCCTGTATAGTAAAGGACTCACTCTTTGAACACTGCGTGCAACTATACAACTTCCCGCCATGTTGGTTCTTCACATGTTTCTCAAACCACACTTTAGATAGGAACTTTTTCTGGCACACCAAGCATACATGCTTCGGGGCTTCGCCTGTTGCTGTCACATTGACAGTTGGAGTCGTTTCTTTGATGACGTCAGTGGTCAGTTTTATTACACTGGTGGTAATGGCTGTTGTGACGTCTTGGTTGGGATCGGGTTCTGTTTCAATTGCGTCAAAAGTTTCTTGGACCTGTTGGGGGAGTTGAAATGTTATATATACAAACCTTCTCCCGAATACTTTAAGCGGCAATTGTATATTGTATTGTACCTTTTTTTTGGATTAAAATAAATGTTTAAAAAAACAAAAACCCGCCTTCAAAAATGCAAAAAATAACTTTTTTTAAATGGTAGGTCCGTCCAACTGCATTCGGCTTTTGGTTTAAAATATTGTGGGGCGCCGACCGGGCGGGTGTTTGTTTTTTTAAACATTTATTTTATTTTATAATTTTTAGTGATCCTATTTATGCTGTTACGTAGCTCCACTTCTAAATATTAACATTTCACGCTCGCCGCAGACAACGCCGCGGGAATGTCATAGTCATATTAAACCTAAATGTGCTTCGTCATAGTCGCTCAACTACCTTAATCGAAATATCTTTTCGCCACCCTTGAAATGGGGACCGTTAAGGAGTTCCGGTGGCCATCTGTGGTCTTCATCATCAGTTCCACTTCACCATATAGTACTTTTCAAAAGCAAATGCATGAGTTACAGTGAAAAATACCAAAATCGCTATAGCTGTGCCTATAATATTTGAGGAGTTATCTTGATTTCTCCAAGATCCCATCATCAGATCCTGACGTGTTGACAATGGGACCAACTAGAAAGCATACCCATTCAAACAACGAAAAAATATTTCAAATCGGTCCAGTGGTCTTAGAGTAACCGGGGAACAAACAGAAAAAAAAAAACCCGACGAATTGAGAACCCCCTCCTTTTTTTGAAGTCTGTTAAATATAATATTAGAATAAGCTGTTATGTAGTCCCACTTCTTAGTTGATATGAAACTAACATTTTAAGCTCGCCGCAAGCACCGCCGCGGGAAAGTCATAGTCATATCTTAATCGAGATATCTTATTGTCACCCTTGAAATAGGTACTGTTGAGGAGTTCCGGTGGCCAACGGTGGTTTTCATCATCAGTTCCTCTTCACCAAATTATACTATATGAATGCAAATGCTGGATTTGTTACTAAAAAAGCTATACATATAATAGTATGCATGCCTATAATATTTGAGGAGTACCCTCAATTCCTCACGGATCCCCTCATCAGATTCAGATTTGATGCCAATGGAACCTCCTCGGAAGTATACTCTATCAAACTAAATAGGAATTCTTAAAATCGGTCCACAATTGACGGAGTAATCGGTGAATATACATTAAAAAAAACATACAGTGGAACATAACATAGAAACTTCCTTTTTTGAAATCGGTTAAAAATACACTTATTTCCACAAAGGGGTTTGGGTAAAAGTGTTGTCATTTGTAAAATCCATACATTTTCAAGGTGAGCGGCCATTCGTAAAAGTGGTAAATTATAATAGAATTATTAAAATTAAACATATTTTGTTATGTCAAGTAATACTCTGTGCATCGGAGCCGAGATATTTAAATATTCATACTTGGGCGTACTTATGTCCTAAAAATTGATTACTTTAATCTTTAAAATCTCTGCTCCGATATTATTTAACGCCATAAATTATATATATCTATGTGTATTTAGAGGTCTTCTAAATAACTATGTAAAAATCATCCAAGACAATATTCTTCAAACAAATTTACCCAATGCCCTTTATAATAATACATAACGATTTTTATAAGACGATTTTCAATTTTTAAAGCTTCTATCTTTTGTTTCTGTAATTATCAAAACAAGGTTTGTATGACAAAAAAATTACACCCGGGCAGCGACGGGCAGGGACAGCTAGTTTTTTTATAAATAAATAAATAAATATATCAGAGGACGATGTCACACCAATTGACCTAGTCCCAAACTAAGCTCTAGGCTTGTACTATGGGTACTAGACAACGATATAAATACTTATATAGAGAAATATATACTTAAATACATAGAAAACATCCATGACTCAGAAACAAATATTCGTGCTCATCGCACAAATATCTGCCCTTACCGGGATTTGAACCCAGGACCGCTAGTTTCTTAGGCAGGGTCACTACCAACTAGGTCAACGCGTCGTCCAATAGTTATTGCGTTTACCGATTCGTCATAATCCAGTCTGGGCACGCTGTGAGCTTCCACGATGACGCTGGGCTGGAGCATGTTCAGCAGGAGCTGGTTGACTCGGTGAGCCTCTTGGATGTAGCCGAACATAGCCTCGATCTTCACAGAGCAGTCGTAGCAGAGTTGCTTCGGTAAAACATCTTGATCGGTCACCTGTAATGAACATATTTGTACATTATAGTAGTGTTTCAACTGATTTCAAATCACGGTAAGAGCAGATACCTATTTGTGTGATGAGTACGAATATTTGTTTTTAATACAGTTGCTCAAAATGCGGTACTTTTCGTAGCTGTATATCGTGCAGAAAGTTGGGTTTTTTCGCACTAGTGCTTTTTACGGGTCTATATTGACTGACATATTTATTTTTAGTCATAATGTGCTTTAGGTCATAATCATCGCAAGCCATAACGTGTTTTTTTAAAGAAACGGTTACTTTTTCAGGATTTTTGTAAATCAAACCTAACCTAACCTAGCCTTGTCTACACGTTAGATATTTCAGAACTTCTGAAAAGTTTACAGTTTCGGCGATATAAAAAATTATGACTATCAAAAATTATGTCGACAATTACATTATGACTAATAAAATTATGGGAAACAAAGGGCTCCCGCTTTTTACTTTTCCTGTTTCCCACTAGTGCGTTTTATTTTCCATTTTTTTTAAATATACTAAGCTGCGCATCCAAACAAAGAGTTTGCATGTTTTCATAAAGTACCAGGAGTCCAGAGGTAATTGGGGGGTGCGTAGCGCAACTTAGATCGCAGGCGATGAAGTCACGGGGGGGGCGCAGCGGGCTTCGCACCCGACACAGCGCGGATGACTTAGGTAGGTACTTCTAATGCTTATGCACTCCTGGTATCTGACGTTATAATTTTGGTTTTAATAATTTTATTTTTTTAACTAATTTCGGTCAGAGTGTGTTCACACGTCGTTATCTCACTTCAGAGGTCCGGGGGGAAGAGGACAGACACAGATACCCACATACACACATACATACACAAATACACATTTTTTCGCAAATGTATTAAAAAACGTCGTTCGATACACGTGCGGAAATGTCATTCTTCACTCGTCCCGAGTCTTGCCACTCGCCTACTTGTACTATGACAACGAGAAACATACTTATACAGAGAAATACATAGACAACATCAGACTCAGTAACAAGTACTCGCTCTCATGACAGGAACTAGGTACATTCTATAGGGTCTTAAACAGGCATTTGCTTAACAAAAGGTGGAGCATAGATTTTTGCTGATTTATGTTGTGAAGACATGGGCTCCTAATAAACATCCAAGTGGGGAGGCGTTAGCCGCCATCTTGAATGAAAGGTGACAAAATTGGTTCATTTTTAAACAATTGCTCAACAATTGACTTTACGATTAATATGTCTGAGAAGTATAAATAAGACAAAATTGGGCACAGTTTGTATGTCTTCCAAATAAAAACTTAGGGGAAGAATATATTTTTACAAAGTTAAAAGTCATTCCTCATTATCTGGGGTTGCCAGGAAAGAAAACAGCAGCATCATGAATTGTATCTGTGACGTTAAGCGGGGCACTCACGACCACTCCAAGCCGAATAGAGCAGCGCCGCCGCGCCAAAAACAATCCATGAATGTCGAAACGGTAGCGTTAAAAAGTACTTAACGCGGTCCGTTGGATTTCCAAATGGACGGAAAGCCAGTGCGACGCGCCATCGCGGAATTGGGTATCGATGAATTTCGACAAAATGCTTGAATATGTTTTCAGTGGTAGGTAATAAGCGTCATAATTAAATGAAAAAAATATCAGATTTTTTGGTTGCGTCATATTCATATTATTATAGAAAAAAACATTTTATTAAATTTGGTACGGATTAATATGGAAACAAACCTTAGTCCATTGCGTATTGAAAAAAAAAGTGACATCTATGCCATTGACAACTAACTTGTCATAAACAAACGTAAACTTAGGCCCTACTTTGAAAATCTAAGTTCAAAGTTACGTTAGCTCCACCCCTGTCACTCGTCATTCGAAACTAAATGGAGAGAAAGAGATGGAGCGAACGTAACTCCGAACTTCGATCTTCAAAGTAGGGCCTAAGTTTACGTTTGTTTATGACAAGTTAGCTGTCAATGGCATAGATGTAACTTTTTTTTTCAATAAGCAACGGCCTAAGTTTGGGTCCATATTAATCCGTCCCAAATTTAATAAACTGTTTTTATTTTTTATAATATGACGCAAGCAAAAAATCCGATATTTTTTTCATTTAATTATGACGCTTATTACCTACCACTGAAAACATATTCAAGCATTTTGTCGAAATTCATCGATACCCAATTCGAATGGAACTATAGTGAATGTCGAAATTCAACGTTGGAACACGCCACGCCACCGCGCCAAGCCAAATAGCGTCGTCGTGAATGCGTTCTCTGGCTGCCATTTTTTAATCAGTCTGCTCCGTTCAAGCGGAAACTAAATGGCGGGCGTAGCGCGCCCGTTAATGCGGCCAAAATATTACAGCCATCCAGTTGTATACACGACATCTGTCGCCGACACAAACGGCGTGTCCGTGAATGCCCAGCTTTACATCTACAGTCGGATTTCACCCGACTGCGCGACGCAATGAAGAGTCATGTGTTTATCAGCCTATTTATGTATGTTTGTTTCTTTCTGGCGCTCTAGAAACTAGGAGGAAGGAAGTACTGAAGGTCAAAATCAAACTGGTATGTTGGTTTTGTTTTAGGGTAAAGGAAAAAGGAAAGATATTGGAGATTATAGAGAACAGAAGAGGAGGCATGATTGGCCATTATTGAGGTACGACATGCTGATCAAAAACATTATAGAGGGGAAGATTGAAGGCAGGAGAGGCAGAGGAAGACCAAGAAGAAGCTACATGGACCAAATCAAAGAGAAGGTGCATGTCGTGTCGTATAAGGAGGTCAAGGATCTGGCAGAGAGGAGAGAAGATTGGAAAGTACTCCATCGACAAGAGCGAAGCTCTTCAATTAAGAGAGAGAGAGAGATGTTTTATGATAAATAGGAAAAAGAGACTCCATGGATTCTAGAACCACGATTTGCCACCAAAAGTCCCAACTCTAGGTATGAGAGTAATCAAAATTCAATATGGCGGTAACCAGACGCCATATTGTGAATTGTGAAAATAATGATAAAAACCCGGAATTTGACAGAAGCGCGCCATATGCTTCGGTTTAGTTCACCAGAGAAAATAACCATTCACCTAACAATTGCCCTCCCGCGTGATATCCATGGACTTATTAGAGAAATAAGTCCATGGAGTGTCTATAAATAACTCGACAGCGAAATACAACTTAACAGGGGCACGTTTTATAAAGCTACAAGTTACAATTTTATAGGAGGAGTGAAAAATAAACAGCAATGAATAATAAATAAGCGATTCTATTTGGATCCATTGGCAAGTCAACTTGGCCCGCTACAGTCTGGGGCACGTTTTATAAAGCTAAATAGTAGATTGTACAACAAGTGCATAAAACGCACCATTTTACGCGAGACGCTCGCAAGCTCGCTTGGATGGATATAAAGTCGAGTGTTAAATGGGTTTTATGGACGAGTTGTACACTCTAATTTTCACTTCGATTGCGAGGAAATGAAACAGGAACATGTAAATTATTGTAACACAAATATTGACAATGACAAAATAAGTATGGTTCCCGCCAATTTACTTTTTTTTTTTTCATTGGGTACGTGACATTTGACTTAAAGGTCGTTGCATAACGCTCAGTTATAAAAACATTTTGTTTTTTATATCTATGATAACTTATTGTCATGCTTTAAATATATTGATTTACTCAAATATAATAATAATAATAAATGCGAAAAAATAAAAATTATAAGTTTATTTCATCAAGTTTTATTGTGTACTTTGGCTGTTGGTATCCTTGCCTTGGTCTTAGAATACTAACGAAACGAAATAAAATAAAGAGGTTATTCTATTAAGTTAAAAGTTGTTCGTGTGGCTGTTGGACCGATTGCCTTGGCCTTCGACGAAGATTTTACTTTATGCATTAGAGCATAAAAAGCGACTTTATGTCGCCTACGCACGACATAAAGACGGACTTTTAGAGCATGAGAAGTGAAAAGTAACAATTTTACAGGTCCAAACTGGCAACACTGCTCAAATAGCTGGGGCACGTTTTATAAAACTACAAATGACCATTTTACAGGTCTAAACTGGCAACACTGCTCAAATGGCTGGTCAAACTTGTAACCTGTAAATTGTAATTTGTAGCTTTATAAAACAGGCCCCTGTTCGTCATTGGTCGCGGTTGTGTCAAATGTAAACTTGTAACCTGTAAATTGTAATTTGTAGCTTTATAAAACAGGCCCCAGGAGTGAAAGCCATAAATCAAAATTAGATAAAAAGGCCCGATATAATACTGACCCTTTCTTTCGCGTGGCGTCATTTCATGCGCAGCGTGCTTGTACACCGTTGTATAAATATCTATCTACATTTTGACGCAGAGCGGCACTTCGTTAGGCCCAATATGCATTAGGATGTACATAATCAAGGCAATTTAATTTGAACTGTGTTGCAATGGGTATAAGGTTTATTTTCCTATCTTCATATACTGAAAATGGTATTATCGAACAAACGTAATTGAACTTTATTGCCTTGATGGTAGATTCAAAGTCCCACTGACAAAAATCTCCCTGTTCGTAGTATGGTGCGCCTTACGAGGTTAATAGCGCTACTAATACTATAAGGGGGTTTATCTATACACATATCATAAGTCCTCTATTACGCGTTCAAAACTCGTAGGCAATGACCAGCATTACCTGTGGTAGTTAGTATGTGACAGCGATGATAGCTGTTAATTTTGGAAGATGTTCCAAATTTGGATCTCATTACCTTACAATATTCGATAACGTAATTTCAAAATTACGTTACAGCTGTCATCGCTGTCACCTACTACCACAGCATTACCTGGTCATTTGCCTTTCGGCTTCTGAACCCATCTTAGAGTACTTATAATATGTGTGTAGATAAAGTATTGTACGAGACTCTGCGTAATTAGCATTAGAACACTAGTGTGATCTATTATGATTTATGAAACGAGCCGCAACACTCATGTTGTAATGCCTGTCATTGCGCAACCGTCACGTAATAGTACATTACTTAACAAGGGCTGTAAAAGAAAGAAAGACCGAAATCGCAGGTATTTGAGACCCGAGCCGTAGGCGAGGGTTGTAAATATGCGATAGAGGGCTTTCTTTTTTACTGCCCGTGATGAGTACACAATTTTACGTCTTCACCTGGCCACAATGCGAGTTTTACAATGCGCGCAGCGTGCGATAAAACTCACATTATGGCCAGGTGTTACGTAAACTACTATTAGTCGCCCGGCAGCAGCGATGCCTTCGCATTACTACTATCGCAGAGCTACTTAGTACTTAGGCACGAAGCTCAATCGCGGATGCGTGCGATGCGACGCGAAGATTGTTTTTTTCGCGCGAACTAATTTGCGATTTGTAAATGTTTTTAAATTTTATCGTTAATACAGTGCAATAACAGAACTACGGGATAAGACGCAATCGCTAAAATAATTAGATTAAATAATGCTTTAGTTTCATATATCGTTGCAATATCTATTAACAATATTTTATTTTTCAAAGCAGTTGACGACTAAATCAAGCGGCGCGACGCGATTTCAAGCAGGCGCGTTGCATCGCTTTGCTTTTAGCTGTCAAAAAATCGCGTCGCGTCGCGTAAAACACTGTAAGTGGGGATCGCGCGGCAGCAGATGCCTTCTCATTAATATCATTGCAGTCTAAAAGCGCTCTAAACTCTTTACGGACAAACAGAAACTTATATTACAAAAAAAAAGTTTAAAAAAAACAAAAACCCGCCTTCAAAAAGCAAAACATAACTTCTTTAAAATTTTAGATAAATAGGTCAGTCCAACTGAAGTCGGCGTCCAACAATATTTTAACCAAAAGCAGAGTTCAGTTTTTGAAGGCGGGTTTTTGTTTTTTTTAACTTTTATTTTATTTTATGCTTTTTAGTGATCATAATTATGCTGTTATTCTCGCACTTCTCAATTAATAAGAAACAATAGAACATTTCAATCTCGCCGCAAGCAACGCCGTGGGAAAGTCATAGTCATTTATTTAAACCTTAATATGCTTCGTCATAGTCGCTCCACTATCTTAATCGAAATATCTTGTCGCCACCCTCGAAATATATACCGTTTAGGAGTTCCGGTGGCCATCTGTGGTCTTCATCATCAGTTCCACTTCACTAAATAGTGCTTTCCAAGACCAAATACACGAGTTACAATGAAAAATACCAAAATCGCTATAGGAGTGCCTATAAATTTTGAAGAGTTCCGTCGATTCCTCATGGATTCCACCATCAGATCTTCATTTTGATAAGAATGGGACCAATCAGGAAGCACCAGCTTTCAAATAAAAAAATAATCATCAAAATCGGTTAACCCAGTAGAAAGTACTGAGGTAAGAAACATTAAAAAAAAAAATACAGATGAATTGAGAACCTCCTCTTTTTTTTGAAGTCGGTTAAATGTACCTTAAAGGATTACTTATTAAGGCAGCAGAGGCAGGAGATTTTTGAATTTTTATCACTAAAATCGCAATATTACAATGCTTATCCAAATGCGTTGCCAACTCTGAGGACTAAGATGGAACGCCTCTACGCTAGTAATGTCACCGGTTGTCTTATCCCCACACCGGAACAATGCGAATGCTGCTGGCGGTGGGTTACCTACCACCACCATTAAGATGAAATAAAAGCATAATAGTTAAATTGTTTCAGCTAGTATATGCATATGTGCGTAAGCAAGTAGAAATAAACGACATTCGCATAAGGCTTTCATACAAAATAACGAAAAGAGCAAAGCTAATTATAACAAATTGCATTTGTAAAATAATGTGATGAATAAAATAAAACTATTATATACACTCGCTGGCAAAAATATTCGCTCACAATCGCAGTGTTTTGAGTTCCTTTGGATTCTTTAAAAATAATATTTAGTGGCCATTGTGGACCTAGGTTAAGGATCAATTAAACACTACAAATTTTTTACTCTTTGATTTAAGAAATTCTAAATTGTAAGAAGTTGTATAAAGAAAAGACAGGTGGGCAAGTATTTTTGCCAGCGAGTGTAGATATGCTAAAAACAATGAAAAATCGCATGTAATGACAAGCGAAACACATGTTCGCTTTGTACAAAAAATTATAATAAAGAAATACCAATTCATGAACGTTTAGTATGCAATCCATGCCTAAGCATATGAAACAGAAACAAGAAAGCATAAGAAATAAAAAGAATTAAAACATAACGGTTTGTTAAATTACAAGCATGGAGGCATTCCATGTTCCTCAGGGTTGCCAACACAATTGCTGCCTTAGGATTGCAGCTTTAAGAATGTATTCTTAATATTGCAAATGTCTATGAGACACGGATCCCACTTACCATCAGCGGCTCGTATGCCAAGTCCATACCGTTACAAAAAATGCTTCAGCTAGCATATTATGCATTTTTTATATAGAAATAAGTGACAATCACATCTGGCATTGCACACAAGTACCCTGGGGCTCTATTTTATTCTAATCGTTAAAACATAATTGCTTTTGACATGTTATCAAATTATCAACGTTATGATTAGCGGTGTACCATTACCGTAAATTCAGCATAGAGAATTTTATAGTAATGTACTTCGTAACGGTAATTATCACAAGAACTTGCAGTAATTTACTGTAATTTTTCACAATGAGAATGACCGTAAGTGCGTAGTCGGTAGCACATCATTATTTACTTTACAGCAAAGGCGGACAAGTTAAAAACAATACAATATCATGTCAAATGCAATTAGGTTTTAGCGCCTGACTTTGAGTTTTAGCGCCTGACTTTGGGTTTCAGTGCCTGACTTTGGGTCAATATGCAATGGGTAAAACACAAAAATATATCACATCAAAACACTTATTGTAGACCTTTACACATCAGAGAAATATTAGCTTTTAGAAAGTCTTTAAGTGAACTCAGCTAGACAAACATCAGACCATAATTATGAGAGAGAGTAAACATGAACACTTATCTGTTCTTTTAGCAAATAACTATTATAACATGTTTTAAAATAAAATAAAATACAAACAATATACACAAGTTTCAAGTAATTTTCTATATGCAAGTGCTTCCCGATAACTTAAATATACCGAGTACAGAAAAACATTAAGTTTCGTGCTTATTTGAACGTTTTTCAACATAAATAATTCTATAATAGCTGACTTGTTAACCTTACCTGAATATTAGTACAGTAGCTAAACATATTCATGAATCTATTGTCGAAATTCTCGATTTCCCACAAGACCACCTCTTTCATACAACTCCTACACAAATGGGACGTATTCATTTTTATATTATACGGATAATACGCACAAATTTAAGCAACCTATTTTACGATTGACGTTAAATCGATTAAACTGTGATGCAACAACATCTAAATAAAGTCAATATTAAAAAATCAAGTGCACAAACGAATTACAAATTATTTAGTTAGTTTTAAATGATGCAAAATGCAGTATTTTAGAAAAATCAAATAAAAGTATTAGCTTCACAGTCTATACTATAGCTGTCAAATGCGTTTTGTTTTATTACAGCGTTTGAATTAAGCGTCATGTTTTTTCCGTAGTATTTACAACGACATAATTTTCAATTTATAAACTCATGTTGTTTATTATGTTAAAAATAAGAATTACATGTTAAAAGTATGAATCTCATCAAGTCTAGTCACATTTATCAGCTTATAAACATTTACCTTAAATTAGCGCCATCTCTTGGTGAAGGTTAGCTGTTTTATTATTTTGTTTCATTATTATATAACATAAAAACGATCTGTTCTAATCTAATAAACATTTATAATAGACAGTTCGATTATATGACAACAATGAATAGCATTCCGAACTTTTACGACGGTTTCATTTGGTTCGTTAACATTATTAGTTCTGCTACTGCTCCATAGATGGCGGCATTAGTTAACAGAACCCACTGCGTGTTAGTACGAACGAGACCAAACTTGGTAACAAACAATGTTTAATCCGTTCTAAATTAACTATCGGTACAACCAACTAACCTTAAAAGCTTTAGCTATTTTTGCTTGTGCAGTGCGTAGCTGTCTCATACCTAGTGATAGATTAAAACAAATACCAATGTCTGTTTATCTTCGTTTGATCCTGCGAAGTGATTCTCTACCAGTCGCTTTCAAATTCGTCGGCGAATTATCAGCTGGCGAGCTGTCCCGTCAAAGCATTATAATAATTATAGCGACCAGTCCTCGCTTTGCTTCAGTTTATGTAGTATTCCGTATCACCCGTACTTAATCCAGAATTTTAACCAAATACCTTCATAAAAATCTGTTTTTTTAAATATGAAAAACCGGGCAAGAGCATGTCGGGCCATGATCAGTGTAGGGTTCCGCAGCCGTTACTACAAACAAATTAGACTTTGCCGTTGGAAAACTGCTATCCCATACATCGACATAGGTCGCGGTCAGTTTACCAACACCGCAAATAAGTTGTCGGTAGGTAAAAACATTTAAACCGTTTGTAACTCAAGAACCAATGAAGTCTACTTAGTCGTGATAGTTTTCCTATTAAATTCATTATTTCGGTTTCATTTAAGATATTTTCAGATTTTTATCATTTGTAGTTTTGGCTGTAGGGGGCCACACTTGACTCTAACAAAAATCAGCGCTAAAGCTTAAAATTTCATAAACGGATACTTTAATCGAAAAATTGTTTCCACAAACCCGCAATATTTATATATTACCCCACACTATGGGGAAGAAGATAAAAAAAAATACATCCCCACGTTACGTGTAGGGGAGGCACAATAAAAAAAATCAACATTTTATTTTACCACTTTGTTGGCGTGACTAATATGTATATTCATGCCAAATTACAGCTTTCTAGTACTAAGAGTCTCTGAGCTAAGCTGCGGACGGACGGACATGGCGAAACTATAAGGGTTCCTAGTTTGACTACGGAACCCTAAAAAGGAGGCAAACGAGCAAGCGATTTGATGAAGTGATCATCGCGACCCAGAAACACCCGCAACACCATTGACGACAAATGCATTAAAACCCGTTGCGTACAGTCAAGGAAGCCACTATGGAACCCTGTCATAATGGCAGCGTCAAACCAAATCACAGAAATTACGCTTAAATGAATGATTAACGTTATGCGACAGGGTTCCATAGTGGCATAACAATTAAAGTCCTTGACTGTACTATGAAAGATCAAAGCGTACATACAGACAGCGGGAAGCGACTTTGTTTTAAGCCTCGAACAGAGTACCAGCGGGACGGTAGCGGGGCGTGATGAGTGAGTGATGCGGGCGGGACGCCCGGTCACACAGAGCAAGCGCGCATCGCGCTGGTGCAATTCTCTCAAAAAACGGCGGCCGGTCGAACGGACGAGCGAATAAAAGCGGCGAGTTTAAGTAGTCCCGTCCGACCGAACAAAACACATTTTAGCGCGTGCATTGTCAATTAGGGAGCCTTATACGTTGGTGAAGTCATGCTGCCAAATTGAATACACGCGCTAAAATGTGTTTTGTTCGCTCTGTCGGGACTACTTAAACTCTCCGCTTGGACCTTCACTCGAGCGAACGATCACCTTTGCTTGTTGAGAGAATCACCACCCTGGCCTTGCGCCATCAACCCGCCAGGATCGCGCCATCAACCCGCCAGCATCGCGCGCGGGTCCAGCCCGCATCGCGCTCTCCCGCTCGCTCTGTGGTTTGGTCATTCGTTTTGCGCTGCGCTGTCTGACGTCACACTGACTGGTCGCTGCGCTGGCGGGTCGCGACAGAAGCGGGGCGCGATGCCGACGAGGCGCAGCCTGTTTGACCGAACCGAGCTAGCGGTTTGTATGGAAATATCGCGCGGCGCTCGCCCGCGACTGTGCTGTCTGGCCGAGCCTTTGCACTATGTAAAGAAAGAAAAGTATTTCGTCTCCGGCCCTATAGGAGTTTCTGTTAACTATTGCTGCTCGGGCGCTAGGGTTGCGTCGATGCGCGTCACTAGATGCTAAATACGCGCGCAATCAAACGGCGAACGCCTGAACCGGCTCGGTCCGTCTTGTTGAGTGTGCTCGTGTTGGCTCGCGGTGCGTACTGTCGTGGCACGCACACATACAAACAAGCTATATAACATTGCTTGAAGACGGACTACTGTTTATACTGCAATTATATTTTATATTTAGATACGTTATGCTCATACTAAACGCATTTGAAAACCGTCGCCAATTACTGACAGTTGCTACGTTGCCATATTTCTACATACAAAGAACGTTCGTAGCGAACGCTATTGTTAGAAAGAGATAAATAGTTGTTTCAAATTGCGGACCCGAATGACGCGGCGTGCCCGCTCATGGCTGCCATATAGCTACCCGTTTTTATCGCACTCATGCGATATCTAATCGTGTATCTCATGTTTCACAGGTGACAGTGACGCAACCGGTGCAAATTAAACAAAGTATGGCGATGTAAAACAAAATGTAAAAAATATTTACGGTACTTACTAATGAAATGAGACATCCTTTCTTCCTTTTATAGTTACACTATAATTTCGGAAGCCTCGAAAATCATAAGACGGTATTTTTTATGACATAATATTTGTTGCATTTCGTTAATAAAACTTTACTGTTTTTGACGCGTGCGTGTCAGCGGCCACGGCGCGACTGAACCATAGTAAGGCAATTACCTTCCTTTTCGAGGAACGCTTTTGCGCGCAGATGACGTATCTTAATATAAAATATCATTGTTATACTGAGGTGATTCTCTTCAAAACGGCGCTCGGTCGGTCGAACGAGTGAACGAGTGAACGCGCAATACCGGCGAGTTTAAATAGTCCCGTCAGAGCGCACAAAACTTATTTTAGCGCGTGCATTCTCAATTAGGCAGCAGGGCTTCTGTCGATAAGATCAAACGTATAAGGCTGCGTCAAATTCAAATAATTGCTTCTTTATATAAAGCCCCGAAATTTATGTAAAAAATAGTTTATCACAACTGAGATGTTATAAAGTAATTAAGTATTTAATTGGGTATTAGATCAAATATCATCGATGAAGTTCGTAGGGTTTCAAAGATGTTTGAAAAGGATAATTTATGGAGGTTTATGTTTCCAATCATATTTCAGGATTAATTTCGAGGAAAAATTACCAAGTTTATTTCCAAAGAACAGACACAAAAGGCGGTATATGGTTATTAAACTTATTAAGATCCAGATCGTGGAATACTGCCAACTTTAGCAATATTATACTCTCTTCGTCGTGATATTGAAAGTAGGTACCTATAGTCTACGCTTATTGAAATTGGCAGAGATGTAAACACAATCAAACGAACCAATTTACCAACATTAATCAATGATCTCGTGTTTTTAAATATCAAGTGAGGTCTTAGCAATGATTATACACTTGATCTTTACTTTCACATTAAGTTTAAGCTTAAATAACTAATAATTATACGTTATTTTAAATAAAAATACGCTTGATGAATATTCGTTCAATATTTTAGGTTATGTGTCAAATAGTACTAAGCCGTTTATGGTCCATTCCAATAGACATGTCTTATTTAGTAAACACTTTTATAACCTCAAAGTGCTCCATTTTCGCCTAAAATATCAATTTTGTCGTAAAAAAACCATCCATGATGTAAAACCAGGAAAATGGTGTGCAAAATGTGGTCTCTAGTTGCTTTATTCAGCTGAAAACCGGCATTTTATCCAAAAATATAGTATAAATATATCGGGTGTATAGTATGAATTCTCATACGACATGTCACTACACAACGCAGTGGAAAGCGAACGCGCACGTCACGTCTACGCGCACGCATCCGGTGTGGCGGGGCCTTTATAAGTAGTTTAAGACAGTAACGCTTAGACTTGCTTATATAACAAGAAATAGTTTTAGTTCATAACAGGGCCGCTAGATGACGCATATTTGACTAAATCACGACACTCCAAAATTTCAATGTCATTATTATTTAATCTGTGTCAAGGTGTCAATAGCTACGTGGTGATAAGACCTTGTGGAGGGTTCGAAGTGCTATTATAAAACCGTCTTATCCTGTAATCTAATAAGTAGCAGTGTACACATTGTTGTGCTGCGGTGTGGGGTTAAAAGAACCGGTGAAATTACTTGCGATTAGGCATTCTTAGCTACTCAGATACATTTTAGGGACAATCAACTCGTTCCCTTTTTACCTGAATTCACCGGTTGTCTTGTGCAACATTTGCGAAAGTTTGGCAGTCGGGTATAGGTTGTAATACAGTTGTAGTACGGCCAATGAGACAAGATAAATAATGTAAACAGACTGACCGTTACTGAGTTATATAGCGATAGCGAGCGATTATTATTTGTCCTTATTTCTCGTACGCAATAATTATCGTCAGTTGGTCGATGACAGCTGTCGATGCGTGATTCGTGGTAGAGGAAAGCTGTCAGTTCAGAAGTTGTCAACATTAGGGCCGCCATTTTTCGAAGTTCGTTCCTGCTTGGATTGCGTTCGAAGTGAGATGATTTTTGAACGTTTGTTTACATTCTTTATCTCGTCTCGTTGGCCTTACTTTAGACCGTTCGACATTCTATATTTGAAATTTGACGTAAATTCCATATTAGTTTTGTACACAACTACATGCAAGAGGTCATGTACTTAAGTTTTTCATCTATAAGATGGTATTCATGGGTCTGTACAGATCAAGTATAAGGTGTTGTATTTTTAGAGTTCCGTACCTCAAAAGGAAAAAAAACGGAACCGTTATAAGATCACTTTGCTATCCGTTCATCCGTTTGTCTGGCAAGCCCTTTATCTCAAGAACGCGTGGAGGTATCAAGTTAAAATCAAAACTATATTCTCAGGTCTACAGTCCCTTGAAGCTGTGAAAAATTCCAACGTCTAAGTTAACGTAAAAAAAAGATACTGCCGTTTATGCCGCAAAAAACGTATATTTCGACACTCTCAAGGGAATCAAAATGTATAGGTATTATCCGTTGACCTAGAATTATGAAATTTGGCAAGTAATATAGGTCAAAAACTTAAGTAAAACCTCTTGCATGTAGTAGTAACACACCTGTATAGACCGTTCGACATTCTATATTTGAAATTTGACGTAAATCCATATAAGTTTTGTACACAACTACATGCAAGAGGTCATTTACTTAAGTTTTTCACCTATACCGTCCTATATTTACAAGAATAGGAGAAAAACTGAAAACTATACATATATTTTTGAATAAATCACAAATAACAGGGTCTTTATGCAAGTAATGGCGGAATTGAATTGAGTTAACCGTGTCATGTGGGGTATCGTATGAAAAAAATCTTAAATACGAAACCCTCGGTGCGCGAGTCCGTCTCGAACTTGACCGGTCTTTATAACATTAGTGTACAGTCGACGTCAAAGATATGTTCACACTTTAGTACCTTGTCACTTTATCCGCTATGACAATTGCGTGTGCAACTGTACAGGTGTGTTATTCTCTCAAAAAACGGCGGCCGGTCGAACGGACGAGCGAATAAAAGCGGCGAGTTTAAGTAGTCCCGTCCGACCGAACAAAACACATTTTAGCGCGTGCATTGTCAATTAGGGAGCCTTATACGTTGGTGAAGTCATGCTGCCAAATTGAATACACGCGCTAAAATGTGTTTTTTTCGCTCTGTCGGGACTACTTAAACTCGCCGCTTGGACCTTCACTCGAGCGAAAGATCACCTCTGCTTGTTGAGAGAATCACTACCCAGTGTAACCATTTTCTTAATGGCGATCGGCAGTCATCGTTTTTCTATGACACACGAGTGACAAATATACTGTCAGTTGCGAGTGCAAGCGTGATAGCGATAGCCAGCCCAAAGCTATTAAGAAGCTGGGAATACTGTACTTACAGTTCGATTGCTCTTAGTGGGCCTTCGGGTTTGTACTTGTCTCTCACTCGCTCTCATGCGCTCTTATTAAGTGCGAGTGAGAGAGTACAAACCCAAAGCACCTTCTCAGTGTTTACAGACTGGAAAGGCTGTTAAAATTATTTCTCCTTTTGTTTGGCTTCGCACGGTCGAGTGTAAAGGGGATTACTCATATTACTGCAAGTCGCGTGGTCACAAGGTTTTTTTTTATAGCACAGGCGGAATGCCACATTGCCAGTGTTAAAAACGAAAAGTGAGGAAACGAGGTTGTATTAGAATAAATGTGTATCACGGAATTTTTAAGTTTGGATTTGGAATGTAGCAATGTTGTATATATGTATAGACCCTCCTTAAGGTGAGACTTCGATGTCACAGCAAGTTTTCTTAGTTAAGTAAATGACCTCTTGCATGTAGTTGTAACACATCTATATAGACCGTTGAAATTTGACGTAAATTCCTTATTAGTTTTGTACACAACTACATGCAAAAAGAGCTTTACTTAAGTTCTTTACCAACTTGAAATTTGGCATATAGTTGTACAACTTGCTTGCAAGCATTTGTTTTAGGTAAAAAATTATAAATAATTGAAAAGGGGTCTAGAATGGGGGGTTGAAAATGAAAGTGGTTTGATTATAGCAAATGGGGGTGTCATGTGAAAGGGCTCAATATGCACATTTCAAAACTATTTTATTTTATTTTCTGTGATGTAAGTACTTTTTGATTTATAGCCAAAAATTTACAAAATGACCCACCGCTTATCTCCGAAGTTTATTAATCAAAAAATCTGAAACAATCCTAACGTATAGATAATTATTTATATTTTATAGGAAAATAAAATGAAATGTTCATTATTTACAGTTTTTGAGAAATAACAAAAAAAAATGAAATTACCAAGCATATTATCTTAAATACGGAACCCTCGATGCGCGAGTTTGACTCGCGCTTGACCGGTTTTTATTTCTTGCTCGAGTATTTAATCGTAAGTCTTAGATGTTTTCTACGTATTTAAGTATGTATTAAGTATGTTTATCGTTGCCTAGTTCTAGTACCCATAGTACAAGTTTACAGCTTAATTTGGGACTAGGTCAATTTGTGTGACATAGTCCCCCGATTTGTTTCGTAGCTCTAGTTGTGTGGAGCTCGCCACGTTTCAACATTTTATATTCTCCTTCAAAAGTCCCCCTGCCCGCATTTCCTCTTACATGTGTCAGTTTAGGCTCATGTGTGGCTGTGTAGGAGGTGCCCATTCACCTGCTGGCGACCTTAACCGTTACGTCACGCCCTTGCGTTAGTGCTGTGCCGCGGCCGAAACCGATACCGGTCGTACCGATACCGAACTGGCCTACTAGATCATTGGCAATTTGACCGCGACTGTCACATACTCGTATCACCGGCATTCCCGTGAAAATACTTTGGTTTTTGGGACACTGTATATTGGTTTATAAAACTAACCTAGACACACGTATATTTTTGCATGAAAAAGTTTAAGCGTTCCCAGTTGCGTTACAGTTTTTTAGTAACTATGTTCAGTAAATAAATAACTAATAAACAATAAAAAGAAACCTGTAAACTTCGTATTTACGCCGTTACAAACAAGAACACCCACAAAATAAGTTAAAGCCACAGACCACAGACAATAATTAAAAAATCAAACCGTCAACGCATCGCGCGGCCGAGTCACCGCACTGGCTACAGCCGCGAATTTCGGGCCGTAAGTAGGCCGCACCCTTGACCTACTGACACAGTGCGCGCGGCATTGTCTCAATCGATAAAATATACTTTGCGCAATGATGAGCATTATGTTTATGACGTTGTAAGGTGTCAAAGCTAAATAAAGTATGAACTTTGTGACGTTTTTAATGTGTTTGTTTGGTTTTATTGATATGGCACAGGCAGTATGTTGCGTGACCTTAGTCTTTAATGTGAGTGAACAAAAAGTTTAAAAACGTAATTTGACGTTTTTTATTTTCTTAAATTTAGTGTTAGGCGTTTTGTTCATTAAAAGTGTTATTATTAATGATTAATTACTCAAATACAAGCGTTTTAACTCTCAATAACTGCTTAAATGTAAATAATAAAATAAAATAATAATAGGACAATGTCACACCAATTGACCTAGTCCCAAACTAAGCTCTTGGCTTGTACTATGGGTACTAGGCAACGATATAAATACTTACATAGAGAAATATATACTTAAATACATAGAAAACATCCATGACTCGGGAACAAATATTCGCGCTCATCACACAAATATCTGCCCTTACCGGGATTTAAACCCAGCATCGCTAGCTTCGTAGGCAGGGTCACTACCAACTATATATTAAATATATATTTTCTAGTTCATTTAATATTCTTAAATAACTAAAGTATTCGTATTGCATTCGTTGTATATACACGAGTGGCCGCCAAGTAAGGTCGAGATTGAATCAGCCGATAATATGATTAAAACAGATTAAAATTATACCATTGAACTATATATACATTTATTACATAATGTACAATCTGAGGCCGTTATGACGTGTTGAAATCAATGTTAAGACCTGCCAAATTCCGGTGAGTGGAAGGGATAGTGATGTCTTATATCTCTGTCTTACCTAAAGTCCCTGCAAGAAACTTGTCATTTTTTAACTCATGCGGTGTGTACTAACATTTTCTTTTTGTAATGTAATTTGTATAGGGATCCAAAAATATACCTGCTACCATCCTGCTACACTCTTTTTCATTTGAGATGATTCCTGTAAATAGCTCATATAAGCTCTTATAAACATGGATTACCCGTAATCGGGTCGGTGCAGCAGCTGATCAGGCCCAAACACTCAAGCGCCGCAAATATTCGTCATTATTAAATAATTACGAATTTGTGGCTCTTGCAGTGAAAACCATGGGACCTTGGTCAGCTGATATGAAAAGCTTTATTAAGGCCCTGTCCTCCCGGTTCATAGAATCCTCCGGAGATACTAGAGCTGGTGCTTACTTCTCCCAAAGGATTGGGCTAGCTATCCAGAGAGGTAATTCAGCCAGTGTCATGGGGACCATGCCGCGAGCGGACCTGCTAGAGGGGGTGTTCTTTTTATAGTGGTGATTATTATTTATAACTGTAATATTGGAGTAGCTTAGTTTAATTTTAATTTAAATACGTTTAGTTTTAATTTTTAATTGTACTAATGTTGAATTCTGTACTTAGTTGGATGTATTACACTTGTTTCTTTAACTTTACAAATATAGTGCATGTGTACACACTTAGCGACGTCGTTCAGGGACTAAAATAATTAATCGCCTATTTTTAAGTAACTCGCATGTGCGTATATAGTAAGTAATTGAAATTACGAAATACGGCTGTCACAGGACTCATCCTAGATGAAACAGATTATAACATACTAACATAAAAATTTGCGCCAATTTTTTTATTGGCTGATTGCAAGTGACCTTTGCCTATGAAACTAGCGATTTCGGAAAATATTTGTTATGAATTGATAAGCATGATTATTTTGTTCTTGAGTTTTGAAATATTTATCGTTGTCTTGTGCCCATATTAGAAGGATAGTGCTTCGTTTATGACTAGGTCTATCTGATTATATGTGAAAAACTTATGTAAATGACCTCTTGAATTTAGTAGTGTACAAAACTAATATGGGCATTACGTCAAATTTTGAAAATATAATGTCGAGCGGTCTACACAGATGTGTTACAACTACATGCAAGAGGTCATTTAGGTACTTAAGTTTTTCACCTATATCTCTATGAAATTAATTTATTAAAGCGATTATTTTTTCAACTAAGTGTAATTGTGCTTGATTATTATTTATTTCTGATTCTCGAATGATTTAGATATTTACAAGAGCAAAAATAGATGGCGCTTTTCGGGGTGAAATAGGCATTTTAGTAAGTTTACTCTTTTCTCTTTGCATGGATGGTCATAAAGAAAGACTTCCAAATGAAGCGCAAGGTGGAAGGAACTGAAGAAAGCCCAAGAAACGGACATTGCAGGCTGTTTAATAAATAAATATTTCGGAATGTTATGACTCGTCAGAGTCAATTTCAAAAATATATAATATAGTTAACTCAATTACTTTATCAAATATGTATCAAGAATCATCAGCAACAGGCTTCGTCAAGAGTTTACAATAGTTAATCAGCAACATGCTTCGTCAACAATGTACATAAACCAATCAAAGGCTCAAAGGTTCCAAATATACTGGCAACATTGCCACGTTGTAATTGCCAACGTGTTGGACCAGAAGCGAACCGGACCGAGGGTCACAGCCCTATCCCTCAATCGCTGTCCCAAAGCCTTAATAAAACTCTTGCTTCTACACACCAAGGACCACTGGGGCACGTTTTATAAAGCTACAAGTTACAATTTTACAGGTCTAAACTGGCAACACCGCTTAAATGGCTGGTCGTCATTGGTCAAGGTTGTGTCAAATGGAAACTTGTAACCTGTAAATTGTAATTTGTAGCATTATAAAACAGGCCCCAGCCATTTGAGCAGTGTTGCCAGTTTAGACCTGTAAAATTGTAATTTGTAGCTTTATAAAACAGGCTCTTGGTCTCCACCGCCACCGGAACAAACTCATACACTGTTTTGAGATCAGAGTAAACTCAATTAAAAATTAAGACTATAATTTTTTTCTTTGTGTAAAGATAATTGGTCATACTATAGTATGAGTAATTTTTGTTACACGATGGGAGAAAGTTGTTTCAAGGCCTTAAAGAACGTCGTACGATATTTTTGAAATTAAAAGCTATCATACCAGGCCGCGTTAAATACGATATTTTGAATTTTGAATTTCCGAGGCAGAGTCACTACCAAATAGGCTAAGTTAGTACGTAACTATACGTCTTTGATAGACCAAGTTCTGCAGTTCAAACATGCGTAAAAAATCAGGGCAAGACCATGTCGGACATACTCAGAGTAGGGTTACTTACCACAAATGGGTAAATTCGTTTTTAAGTGCGTTAAAGTTAAAAAACAAAACACTACAGTTTCAAAATGTAAAACACGATGTGAAAAAGTGCAACAGCGAAAGAGCGTATCTTCATAGAATAGTCCTTTTGTTGAGAAGCGCAGTTTTTCGACAATAACTCAAAAACGGTATATCTGATCATGTTGAAAATAATTTTCGTTGAAAGTATTTAATAGGCGTTACCTCTGTATTTTTTTTCATATTTTTTGGACATACGGTTTAAAAGATAAAGGCCGGGGACACAATTTGTGCAACTTTCGGAGCGATTATTTCTGAAAATATAAGAAACCATAAGAGAGGTAAAAATATTGCAGAAGTTGATTGCTGTCTTACTTTAACTTTTGTTCAAGAGCAAGAAGCACAATTTTGCTCTTTGTCTTTTTCTAACTTAAAAGTTAGAGTAAGTCAGCAGTCAACTTCTACAATTTTTTTTGTCAATCCGAACCTCGCTTTAGTGATTTTCAAAGAACTATCGAAATATGTGGCAAACGATGATGTTTGCTGAAAACACTCAACTTCTGTTACATGCATGGAGTGCCCTCCTTACATACATACATATAATCACGCCTCTTTCCCGTAGGGATAGGAAGAGACCACTTCCTTCCACTCGCTACGATCCAGACAAACTTCTTTCGCTTCCTGCACACTCATAAGTCTCTTCATACACGTGCGTCGGTTTAGGGTCTCCTGACCTGGCCCTTTCTTAGTACGTCCCCGATCTGATCGCGGAACGTTCGCCTTGGCCGAACTCTTCCAACATTCCCATTTACTCTTGTATATCTGTTTCGTCAATCTCACTTCATCCATTCTCTCCACATGACCAAACCACTTCAGCATTCGTTTATTAATCTTTGTCACTACATCCCCCCTTACAAATGTTTATGGTTGCAAACAGGGTTCCGTTGATTCCTTTTGGTCACGGAACCGGAAAGTATTCCATAGACAAAGTGAAAACGTTTCAGATTAGCCACCGCGTGACCTGGATTCGGCAAAAAGCGAGTTCTTTTGTCGCTGGTCACTTTTTTCCGTTTCTTTTTAATCCTCAATGCTGTGCTTTGTCAGCCAAGGCAGTTTTTTTTATATACTGTTGCGATTTTATAGTAAAAGTTCTGCTTGGTACAATGAAATGGTATTTTTGACTTGTTTAGCGTCCATTGTTAAAGTATATGCGTTAGGTTACGTGGTAGTGACCTGCCTACGGAGCTAGCGGACCTGGGGTCAAATCTCCGTAAGGACAGCATATTTGTGTGATGAGTGCGAGTATTTGTTCCTGAGTCTTGGATGTTTTCTATGTATTTAAGTATATATTTCTCTATATAAGTAAGCTTAGCGTTGTCTAGTACCCATAGTACACTTAGAGCTTAGTTTGGGACTAGGTCAATTTGTGTGTCATTGTCCCATAGTATTTATTCGTTTTAAATGCCAATTTTCATCCCGATTCGTTCAGTGGTTGAAGCGTCATTCAGTTTCAATCCAAACTTTCTCATCTACACTGGCCCGTAAAACTAAGTATCACACTTTTAAAATTGCAATAACTTTTTAAGTACACAAGATATACTTTCGGAATAAAAAGGACTCGAAAACGAGTTTAATTTTGTATGTAAAAACTTAATAGTCAGTAACCTTCTTGTAAGAAATGGCTGAAAAAAACTTTAAAAACAAAAATAATCCTCTTCGAATTACAAGTTTACCATATATTTTTTTGTTTTCAAATTTTTTCTTGATGAGTCTTGTTACAAAAGCTAAGTTAGACAACAGCACATAAACTTTATTTATCATGCCTCTTTCAACTGAAGAATTTGCTAGGATCATGACTTTTCTAGAACTAGGTATCAGTATGCGTCGTATTGCAAGAATGGTGGGTGTGACGTTACGAACGGCCCAGAAGGAGACGCGAAGGTACGAAGAGACTGGAAACCATCTGAGGAGACCTTGTAATGGAAGACCCAGATGTACTATATAAAAATTAACCCCTATTTCTCCTGGTCACGCTGTAACTTGAGAACGGCTGAACCGGTTGTGATCATCATTGTCAGGACAATGTTTGTATGAAAGAAAATAATTGAAAAATCTATCAAGTCTGACATTTGCAGCGGGGCGAAGTCGCTGGCGGGCCGCTAGTTTACAATAGTAGTAAGATGTAACATTGCCCTGTGGTTTCCGGCTTAGAATAGTGCCACTCCTTGTCTTCCCGTGGATGTCGTAAGAGGTGAATAAAGGCTTGTAGTATTGTTAGGCGATGGCCTTGCAAGCTGTCACTAATCTACACTGGTGAACAATCTTAGCTTACATACATACACAAACTCACGCCTTTATTCCCAGTTTGGGGTAGGCAGAGCTACAGAATTGCCAACAACTCTAAAAGCTTATTGATAATTCTATAACCACATTTTGCATAATCAGGCTAAGATGTTTACCAGTGTATTAGTGACAGGTTGCAAGCCCATCGCCTAACAGTACTACAAGCCTTTATTCCCTTAGTCGACTCTTACGACATCCACGGGAAGACATGGAGTGGCGCTATTCTAACCCGGCAACCACACAGCAATCTTAGCTTGTTTGTGCAAAATGTGGTTACAGAATTAACAACAAGTTTTTAGAGTTGTTGGTGATTCTGTAGCTCTCCCTACCCCACTCTGGGAATGAAGGCGAGAGTGTATGTATGTATGTGTATGTAACCTACGTAGACACACAGTTTCACTACAAATGTACTTAAACGAAACCAAACATAACGTTAAACGGGAAAAAAAAAAAATCTTCTTAATTAACCTCCTTACCAGTCTACCAACAGTTCCAGCTAATTAGAAAAATACTACAATCCTCTTTAAATAAAAAACAGTATCTATCCTCATTAATCTAAAGCAATGAACGTAGTTGACAAGGCAACGGCTTCGCTAAAACTAGACGATGCCCGCGACTCCGTCCGCCTATAGTTCCTCGCTACTACACACATCAATAACTTTAACAAAAAGCAAGCTTTCAAAACCCGACTGTTCAGTTGCTAACCAACTTTAAATTGTTATAAATCCTAAATGATCATTAAAAATGAAAAATGATGAAAGAAAGCTAAAGATGATTTTTAAATCCCTATTCAATGATACCCCACTTGTCATAATTGGTCGACTTTTTTTTTAAATTTGCACAATATGGCGTCTGCTTGCTACCATATTGAATTTTGATTACTGTCATATCTTCAGTGAAACTCGCCAGATTAAGACAAATCGATTGACATAAGAATCATCAAAATCGAACAACGGGTTTAGTTTTTATAGTGCCACAAAGGAATAAACATACATATATATAGGCTGTGAAATACATTACCCTCCTCCTTCGGCAGTCGGGTAAAAAAGTCTTGGGATACTCAGTATCCCTAGACAAAATTGATGTTTAGACTCAGTTGTACTCGTAATAGGCATATATTGGAATTTTCAAAAATATGCCTAGGCACTTTTGATTTGTGTATTTAAACCCTCTAAGAGATGAATTTCCAAAGTTCCTGTAGTGCTCCCCTTGTATATCCAAGTAATACATACATACATACATTAAATCACGCCTGTTTCCCAGAGGGGTTGGCAGAGACCACTTCCTTCCACCTGCTACGATCCTGACAAATCTCTTTCGCTTCTTCCACATTCATACATCGAGTCAAGCACGCACGTCGGTTTCGGGTACTTAAGATCCGGCCCTTTTCCAGTATTTCTCCGATTTGATTCGAAAAAGTACGCCTAGGGCGGCCCCTTCCGACCCTCCCACTCACTTTTGCTCTGCATATCTCTTTCGTCAATCTTCTTTCAACCATCCTTTCCAAATGACCGAACCATCGAAGCATGCCCTTTTCAATCTTAGTCACTACATCTTCTTTTAGTCCACATTTCTCTCTGACCTTTTCATTCCTTACTCTATCAATCAGTTTCACACCACACATACTACGCAAAGAGCGCATTTCAACTGCGTTTATACGACTTCCAATTGTAATGCTCTTGTTAAAAATCCAATATGCGTTTGCAATTGACCTGTCTCACTGATGTTAAGTGACGACAAGGTGGGTACACGCTAATCCAGAAAAAAGCCTATTCTTGCATTGAAAACACCAAGGTTATGAGTCCAGGAATACTGACGAAGGGAGAGCATTCCACTCCTTAAAAATGCATAAGAAATGACGCGTCCACATGCCAAATTCGACAACATGCTGATGGAAATCCTCCCAATTTCAAGTCCACAGGTCTAGCGGTTTGGGCTCTGCCTTGATCGATCAGTCAGTTAGTTTCTTCTGTTATATGCCTAGATTCATTATAGTTTAAGTGATTTTAGGACTATAAACGGACATGGCAATTATATCTTCGGAACCCTAAAAATTTACATTTTCGTTTTCTTAGACGTATCTTGAAACTCTGTCATCAGAGCCCCTTGCTGCATTACGCTAACTAGCGTTTCTATTCGATTCGTATTTAAACCAATCGCGTCACTGGTAGATGACGTGATACGATAAGTCACGTGGTCTACCAGTGACGCGATTGGTTTAAAAACGAATCGAATAGAAACGCTAATTAGCGTAATGCATCTTGGCAACGGCCTGAGTTTATTATACGGACCTTAGGATTGTAGTCTTGAGATTACTAATCTCTGCGTTGATCGAACAGAAACTCAGTTTGTTATTTTAATAAATTCATTTTCTCCAGTACTTTTCACATTTTCCTGGGACCTGTGAATTTGCCGCGCTTTCCTGTAAATAAATATTGCATCGCTAGAAGCCGTCGGTGATACTGCAAAAACGCGTAACCAACAAATTTATTATAGAGCAAAATAAACCTTAATATCTTAGAAAAAAGGTGCATTTTGCTCCTCATTAACAATGTTACTTACGCGGTTTTGCACTTTCGCCGACGCTTTGATAACGCTCAGTTCCGGGATTTAATGTTAGTTAATCCATCAAGAAGGGAATATGTATTTGTGCATTCTAACGATAATCCTTAGTGCGCAGGTGCAGAGGTGCAGCGGGTGGAAAGTTAACAGCTTAAATAGCTTCCTATTTTCACGCCCGACGCAAGGGGTGTTATATTTGTGTGTATGTGTGAGTGTGTGTGTGTGTGTGTGTGTGTGTGAGTGTGTGTGTGTCTGTGTGCCTGTGTGTGTGTGTTTTTTTTTAAAGCCAATCGCGTCACTGGTAGATCACGTGATACGAAAAGTCACGTGGTCTATCTAATAAAACCGCGATTAGTTTGGGATCGGAATAGCTGTCAATTCATTTACACTTTGACGTAAGTATACGGTACAACTGTCACCTCAAATCCCTTTCTAATCGCGGCTAGATACAGCGGAAAGATGTCAACGGCCAACTACTTGTTGCTCGTGTGTTGACGGAGAGGGCGAGGTGGCCAATCTGCCCCTCCACCGACTTTCCGGCGACAGAAGCAACATGTGTCTGGCTGGTTGTGAGAAAAATCACGCGTTCTTTACTATTTTTTATTACCCTTTATTATTTTGTCATAATTGCGACTGGTTCGATTTCCGTTTAAGGCAGACGAAGACGACAGACGAATTTATTTTTTCAAAAACATAAGTAAGGCTCCTTTGTGTAGAATTTGCTATTTCCAATATTTAAGGTAGTTGGGCCATTCTACTTTTCAGTGTACATTTTTGTTATCGTCCAGTTTACCAATATATATGAATCCGCGTACTGGTGTGTACTGATAGATGACGTGATACGAAAAGTCACGTGGTCTACCAGTGACGCGATTGGTTTAAAAACGAAACGAATAGAAACGCTAGTTAGCGTAGTGCATCTTGGCAGGGCCCTCAGTTGCCGTCCATGTCGCGTTATGTCCATGTTACGCGGGCGAAGCATGCCCTTTTCAATCTTAGTGCCTTTAGGTATCGTCTTATAAATATCAGGGGACAATGTCACACCAATTGACCTAGTCCCAAACTAAGCTCTAGGCTTGTACTATGGGTACTAGGTAACGATAAACATACTTAACATCATTATTTGTGGTATTATCTATGTAAAGAGACCTTATTGTCGATGGCGCTTACGCCGCACTGCGTCACGCGACGTTGTATTTATATCGGAGCATATTTAATAATAGCGGCTTGCACATGTAGAGTTCGGACCGCGGGAAACGCCACGCGCCATTCCAATCTTCGCGCCAAACCGTACGTGTAAATGCAACTGTAATAGTAAAATAGTAAAAAACCTACGGTTCGGACTGGCGCGTGGAATGGCGCGTGGCTTTTCCCGCGGTCCAAACTGTGCCGTGTAAACGCCGCTAATATGTTGCTCGCTTTAAGCTGTAAATGCGTCCCTTACGTTGGCCCATCGTGTTGAAGGCCCGTAATATATTTTTTTATCTGTCACGACAACCGTCAATTTAATTCTATCATACGTGTTACCAGTGATTAAGGTTAAGGTCTGTCCAATTAGGCTAGAATAGAGCATCCATCACAATTTGCAACTAGCGAGGCGTTTGAACCAACCAACCAATCATCCCTGACAATGCAACAATGTGCGACACCGATTGCACTGCGGTTGTTAAAAGACTACCTTGGGAACAGCAATTTGACGGGATAAAACGTCCGACCATGCTGTGTCAGGTTCCGAAGCCGTTACTACAAACAAAAATCTCAAATAATAAGGTAAACGTACGAATGCTCGACGCTGTACTAGTATATGGCATGGGCATTCTATGTCAAAGTGACATGGCTTAAATTAGGGTAGTGCGTGCTCGTTCACTGAGCGGATCGCTCCAAACTAGTACAATCGCTCTAATGTACTAATTCGGTCTCTTAGTTCTTTTAATACACTAAGTACACTGAAAGAAACTGGTCTGAGGGCTCAGAGAAGATGAACTACGCTAACTAACGTTTCTATTCGATTTGTTTTTAAACCAATCGCGTCACTGGAAGATGACGTGGAACGAAAAGTAACGTGGTCTACCAGTGACGCGATTGGTTTAAAAACGAATCGAATAGAAACGTTAGTTAGCGTAGTGCATCTTGTCTGAGCCCTCTGTTCATGCTCTTTTGACCGAATGACTGGCCGCCTTTGCTGTCAGTGTCACTCACTGCTCTGCTCTGTTCGGTTCTTGCTCGGCGTGTACTAAATGAACTAAGAGCAGAAACTTCACGGAATAGTTCGTTCTAGTACAGTGACGGGAATTCATTCTTTTTGGCTCTTAGTACATGTTCTACACAACCCTAGCTTAAATTTGAATGAAGAATACTCTTACTTTGAATTTAACCCATATTGCTTTGACATACAGTGCCCATGCCATAGTACGGCGTCGTGCACTCGGACGTTTACCTTATGATGTGAAAAAGAGCAGCAGCAAAAGAGCGTATCTTCCAGGCACATACGTTGTTTTGTTGGAAGCGTCTTTTTTCGGTAATAACTTGAAAACGGTATATCCGATCACGTTAAAAAATATTTTCGTTGGTATGAAAATCAGTACTGACGTTTAACATTAGGTAAAGATCGTGGTTCTCTGCCTTTTGGCAGAAATATGTGTGGCAAAATGTGTTGTTGTAACGTATACGTGGAACGTATAACCTCCTCCTTTTTTGAAGTCGGTTAAAAAGGCAGGATCCCAAAGGTCGTAACGGTTGACCGGGTGGACTTAGGTCCCTATTAAATATGCCTATGTTATCCGTCCGTCCTTCTTAACTTTAAAGTGCTGTATTTTTTTTAATCATAGGTACTCGTAGATAGATATACTCGTAGCGGTTTTTTTTTCATAATATGCGGTATTATAGCGTATTTAATAGGTGAGAAATAAAATAAACTACACAAAGTGCAATAATGAAGATACCTATACTATACTCCATTTCAATTGACTTGTCTTATTTAATAAACAATTTTATAACCTCAAAATTCATCATTTTTGGCTTAAATGGCCGTTTTCTGCTGAATATAGCAATTAGAGACTACATTTTGCACACCATTTTCCTGATTTTACATCATGGATGGTTTATTTTATGACAAAATTGTTATTTTAGGCGAACAGGAGCATTTTGAGGTTATAAAAGTTACCATAGTTACCAACCCTGAAGAAAATCAACAATAGGATTACAGTGTTCATAAGCTCCACTCGCCCCATTGATGGATCTGAGTGCACAAAAGGGTTACTCTACACCATTGTTGGATACTGCCAATGAACCCTAGTGCGTGGAGAGCTTTCAGGAAGTATCATTTTTCAAAACGTCTTTAAACCATATCGAGGTGACGGAAGCTACAAAACAAAAGAGGTTTTATGTCGCTTTTATATGCTTCTTATACATCGTTAATTTAGTAACATTAGTGTATTTTTAGCCGACTTCAAAAAAAGGAGGAGGTTCTCAATTCGTCTGTTTTTTTTTAAATGTTTGTTACCTCAGAACTTTCGACTGGGTGAACCGATTTTGATGATTCTTTTTTTATTTGAAAGCTGGTGCTTCCAGATTGGTCCCATTCTTATCAAAATGAAGATCTGATGGTGGAATCCATGAGGAATCGACGGAACTCTTCAAAATTTATAGGCACACCTATAGCGATTTTGGTATTTTTCATTGTAACTCGTGTATGTTGTCTTAGAAAGCACTATTTGGTGAAGTGGAACTGATGATGAAGACCACAGATGGCCACCGGAACTCCTAAACGATATATATTTTGAGGGTGGCGACAAGATATTTCGATTAAGATAGTTGAGCGACTATGACGAAGCATATTTAGGTTTAAATATATGACTATGACTTTCCCACGGCGTTGCTTGCGGCGAGATTTAAATGTTCTATTGTTTCTTATTAATTGAGAAGCGGGAGAATAACAGCATAATTATGATCACTAAAAAGTATAAAATAAAACAAAAAGTTAAAAAAAACAAAAACCCGCCTTCAAAAAGCAAAAAATAACTTCTTTAAAATGGTAGGTAAATAGGTCAGTCCAACTGAAGTCGGCGTCCAAAAATATTTTAACCAAAAGCAGACTTCTGTTGGACTGACCTATTTACCTACCATTTTAAAGAAGTTATTTTTTGCTTTTTGAAGGCGGGTTTTTGTTTTTTTAAACTTTTTTTTTTACATGTATGCAGATGCAATTTTATATGAATTCATTAATTACTTACAAAGTAATTACCTTATTTAATTTGCCGTAGAATCATTCTTAGAGGGTTTAACTTCCAAATTAGATATTTCTGATTAATATATATTTAATTCAAGCTGTGTGGTGGCCGGCTTAGAATAGTACCACTCCATGCCTTCCCGTGGATGTCGTAAGAGTCGACTAAGGGAATAAAGGCTCGTAGTACTGTTAGGCGATGGGCTTGCAACCTGTCACTAATACACTGGTAAACATCTTAGCCTGATTATGCAAAATGTGGTTACAGAATTATCAACAAGCTTTTAGAGTTGTTGGCAATTCTGTAGCTCTGCCTACCCCAAACTGGGAATAAAGGCGTGAGTTTATGTATGTATGTATATATTTAATTTCCTGAAATAGGGCATTCATGACTTTTTTCACTGCTTCAATGGAAGCTGATTCATGTAACAAACACCTAACTATAAAATTAACCAAGATATAAGCCAACAAAGATTTGTTCCCATCTCTTTTTAGCAAACCAGAATTTAACATAGAGTTCATATGGCCGACGTGTTACATGACGTCACGGTGCATATCGGATCTCTGTCTAATCGCTGTCTCATTAGCAGTTTAAAATACTTGTATTATCCGTATTTCTTGGCCGATTTTCGGGCCTACTGTAAATCTAACATAACCTAAACCTACATACAATCACACCTACTACCTAGAATTCAAGAGAAAGCCTCAAAAAGGGTAGCCCCACCCATAAAGATGGTATCCACAGCCACACAAGTGGTCCAAAAAGATCTTCGACCCAACCCTTCCATTGTCGGGCAAAAGAAAGGAAGCCCGTAGTCTGTAAGCATGCATGCGTCAGGATTCCCACTCCGCGACTCACATAGCTATAAGTCTCCCCCCATCCCAACCCCCATTCCTATCCCTATTTTTGGAAAAAACCCCGCGGATAAGTAAACGGAGGAAGGATTTTCTCCTCCGGCCTTTCAGCACTGGCTCGGGTAGTATCCGCGGGAGTCTAAATTCTAGTTGGTAATAGGGGCAATGGTGTTTTTAGCCGGTGCGAGCCCGCTCCGGAAGGGATTTTCACCTCTGCCCCTTTTTCTTAAAGTAATTCAAGCAAAAAGCAAATAAAACCAAGGACTTTTGTCTTCGGCCCCTCAGGCGATTACCAAAAAAAAACCTACCTACAATTCCATGTATAGAACCAAACCAGACTATTTGTAAATATCATGTGTTGCGTATATCGTGTTTCGCTAGTAGGTGTGATGTTATTGCTAGTATGATGTTTTGCGAATGTGATACAGATCAAAATGTAGCTTATTGCGTAGATGATATAGTTCATAACAAAATTACTATTTTCTTCTGCGTTTTCCAACCATAGATATTATCTTAAATACGGAACCGTCGGCACGCGCGCCCGACTCGCACCTGACCGGTTTTTTTAGCGGTGGCAGGTAGGGTTGCCACCCTTTTTTTAAACAGAATAAAGTATTTTCACAACACTGCTCGGAAATATGGCCATAGTTGGTCTTGTTTGGGGTCACAAAACGTCACTTATAAGGACAGACCAAGAATGTTTTTGTCGGCGTGTTTGCTGATTGGTCGAGAACATTGTTGTCCAACTTTAAGAACCAATGAAAATCAATCAATCAATTTTTGTGTCATAGCTCCTTAAAATGAAAAATTGAAATCGAACAATCAGAACACACCATTTTGTGTCGTACAATATTAGGTGTATTTTTGCTAAAAGATACACAGACTAAAAACTATGTCACTGCTTTTTTTTTAAATGTTATTCGAACTTGGCCCCTAATCTTGAACCACTAGAGATGAAATTACATGGGAGATATGGCGAAACAAATACAATTTTATATGGAGTTGACATCTTCATCTCGCATGTTAGTTTATTAATCTCGAGTGCCACAAGAATAGGGGTCCAGATTTAAAAAATAGTTATCTATGGTAAAATTGGCGATGATGTCATATTAACATGAATTAAAATTCGAGTTTTGAATATGAATTTTTATTTTATTTCCTCTCAGTAGTTGTGAAAAGCACTATGTCTGCCTCGGTAGAAAGTGCATTTTATGGACTCGTACACTAGAGGGCCTCAATATGACTCGTCCAAAAATCGCGTACTTTCTATCCTCTGCAACAATGTACTATACTTACCAAAAGAAGAAGAAAAATAAAGTACACAGCATAAATGTAAAGTATTTTTTGAATTATTTTTAAATACCTACATATTTCTTATCAAGTTATCACCCATCATAACTTGCTTTGTAGCACCGTTTTTGGCAACGATAAAATTACCTATCAATCGCTTTCGAGGGTTTTTGACGGTTGGGTAGGTACAATTTCGTTTAAATTCATTAATTATTAGAAAAAAATATCCATTTTAGCTGTGTGGTTGCCGGCTTAGAATAGTACCACTCCATGCCTTCCCGTGGATGTCGTAAGAGTCGACTAAGGGAATAAAGGCTTGTAGTACTGTTAGGCGATGGGCTTGCAACCTGTCACTAATACACTGGTAAACATCTTAGCCTGATTATGCAAAATGTGGTTACAGAATTATCAACAAGGTTTTAGAGTTGTTGGCAATTCTGTAGCTCTGCCTACCCCAAACTGGGAATAAAGGCGTGAGTTTATGTATGTATGTAAATATCCATTAAAAACCGAATGTCATAAATAAACTACTTTGCCGTACTTTATGTGTTGCGTAAAATATAACGTACGGGAAGCTAAAATAGAGTAGTGGCAGGACCTTGTCCCTATCTTGACCCTACTACCAAGCAGTAGTTGTCGCATTATTGTGTTCCTGTGGTAAAAAGGGTATGCAAACGCGAAATGTATGGAATGAAATTTATTAATTTAAATAGTATAAATTATTAATTTAAAACTAGCAACAGTAGCAACTCGTATTGGTTTGGCATGGGTGCCATTTTCCAAAAGTATAAAACAATAAAATCAGCCAAATCGGTCCAGCCATATTTGAGTTTTTGCGAAACTAACGCAATACAGGGTGGAAAAAACGAACGCCACATGGACGGCAACTAGCTTAATTATTGAAAATACGAGACGCAAAGAATACTTACTTTTATGTTTGAAAACAATTATTATTGCATTTATGTTTTTTTTTAAATTTGTCTGCCTTAACCGGGAATGGAACTGGTCGAATATGACAATAGTACATTACTTAACAAGGGCTGTAAAAGAAAGAAAGCCCGAAATCGCAGGTATTTGAGACCCGAGCCGTAGGCGAGGGTTGTAAATATGCGATAGAGGGCTTTCTTTTTTACTGCCCGTGATGAGTACACAATTTTACGTCTTCACCTGGCCACAATGCGAGTTTTACCGTGCGCGCAGCGTGCGATAAAACTCACATTATGGCCAGGTGTTACGTAAAACTATAACCCTTTTAAAAAGTTTTCGTTTCCAATTCACACTGCATAACATTTCATTTCGTTTAAATTTTTTATTCGAAATTCAAATTTATTTCAAATTCAGAATAGACTGATTTTTTTAAAACTTTCCCGCGACGGGTCGTTCAGGCTGCCACGTATCTGTCACATAACGTAACTTGCATAAAATATGAGGAAATCTGCGGTCCAGACATGTCATAGCTAAAAATAAAATGTCTATGTCTGGCTTCGGCTATTCCTGCCCCAAAACTGAATCAATACCTATGAGAGATGTTTTAAACTACCTGTGGGTATTTTTTAGTTTAATGTATTTGACCTTACATTTGTAATGTTTTTATTTGTGCTAGTCCTAATAATTAAGATTTGTAACTTAATTACCTTGTAGTGAAACTTACATTTAAGTATTATTGTATTTTTAAAATGTTACTTGAGTCTCTGCACTTCGGGACTAAAGCTCCTTATTAATCGCTAGGGATTAAAGTATTTTTTTTAATTTACTTTGTAAGCTCCTAAACATCCTATCACGGTGTTTGTGAACCGAGGATTATCGCCATTTTCAGTGATTTTGTATACTTAGACAATTTTTAGGACGCGGAAATAACCTCAAAATGACAACTGTGCAAAATATTAATAAAAATGATTTAATTTCGTGAAACACGATTAATGATTACGAAGATGAAACTATTTAATTATATAAAGGTGAATTCATTTTATTATGCATGGTCCAATTAGTTTTAAAATAGGTAGTTTTCAAGTTCGAACCTGATGGCTAAATATGCAAGCATTTAAAGCGGCACTTCACAAAAAAAAACCTCGGAACAAATTTGTAAGAAACTTTCTTATAATCAATATTGTAATTTTTTATAGAACGTCGTCAATGCTGGTTTGAGTAAGCACGGGGTCCGTAGCAAATTCTACGAAGAGACCCTTGGTTTGTTTCAGGTTACAGGTTGTGCGGGCTCTTTTCGGCAACTGGGTGACTTAGATATGCGCCCATTTTGCGTGGGGGTTTGTTTTAGGTTATTCTGCTGGAGAATATCGACTGGATTATTCATCCTATCGTCAATCCTGATGGATATGAGTACACGCATACTGATGTAAGTACCAAAACAGGAGAATGTCTACTAGACTAGCATTTTAGAGGTTAGACGACTAGGCGTGGGTGCGCGGGGCTACCCAATGCGGGGGCCCGTAGCATTTGCTACTCTTGCTACGTGGCTAATCCGGCACTGAACGTCGTTTTTTTTCCTCGCATTCAAAGTGAAAAGTAGAGTGTTTAACGCGAGACTAAACAACCATAATGACACTCGAACTATATCCACCCGCGCTTCGCTTGGGTGGCTAAACATCTCATGTCATTATGGCTTGTTTTGGTCCCTTGTTGAGCAATCTACTATTATGTTTGAAGAAATGGCCCTCTGCTGGAGTTTCTTGCCGCGCTTCTTCTCCGCAATGATCTTGTCTGAAGCGCTAGTAGATTCACTCTATATTACCGACGTGTAAAAGAGCCCGTATGTGGCCAATTTACTGAATAAATATTATGATATTGATTTTGCTTTTGCTCGCTGATGTTACTACAATCTACTAACCTGGGTCTCTATTCTACGCGGTAAAAACCATATCGTCTTTGACCTGTTATGGTGTTGTTTTTAACGGGTCTATATAGTCTGCTATAATTATTTTTAGTCATAATGTGGTTTAGGTCATAATCATCGCAAGTCATAACGTATTTTTTTAAAGAAACTGTTACATTTCAGAATTTTTATAAATCAAACCTAACCTAACCTAGCCTTGTTTACACGTTAGATATTTCAGAACTTCTGAAAAGTTTATAGTTTCAGCGATATAAAAAAATATGACTATCAATAATTATGTCAACAACGACATTATGACTAATAAAATTATGGGAAACAAAGGGCTCCCGTTTTTTACTCGGTCACCATTACTGTCAAGTAAATAAGAGCTATCAACACGTTGACAATACGATGACAGCCTAGAGGCAGTTCCTCTCCAGGGCCCATAAGTTTTGTCCTCCCTGTAGGTGTATGTTTGTTCCTTTGTGGCGCTCTAGAAACTAAACGCGCGCAATTTTGATGATTCATAAGTCAATCGATTTGATTTAATCTTGTGAGTCACTAAAGATATGACAGTAATCAAAATTCAATATGGCGGTAACCAGATGCAATATTGTAAAAAAGAAAAAAAGGCGACGAATTATGACAAGTGGGGTATCATTGAACAAGTATTTAAAAACATCTTTAGGTTCCTTTCATAATTTTTCATTTCGTATGATCATTTAGGATTTATAACGATTTAAAGTTGGTTAGCAACAGTCAGGTTTTTTAAAGCTTGTTTGTTCTGGAACGCTCCACACCGCGCCGCCTACGCCCTCAGTGTGGCTGCTTGATACATCTTAGAAAACGATTCAAGGTTAACTTAAGTTTTATTTCCTGAAAAACCCTATAAAAGTCCCGCTCAGCCTCAAATCACGTTGTTACCAACGTGATATAACAAACTTTCGAGCTCGGTAAAGCCCTATGCTGTTATGAACCTGATGAGTTACTAGTGAAAAAGGGTGTAAAGGGGTTGTCCATTTGCAAGCAAAACCGCCGGTACGCCAACGAACTCGCGAGCCAAAGGTCTAAACTAAACCGCCATTGGAGCACTAAAGCGCAATTTATACAGCGGGCGGGAGCGGGCCGTGCGCCGGGCGAGCCGGGAGTTCGGCGGGTGTTTTAACATGGAGTTATATGGAAGCATTCACACACCCGGCGGGACGGGTCCGCGATGGGCCCGCCGCGCCAGCCGCCCGCCACTACCAGCGCGCGGGTGCGGCGGGTCCGTCGCGGGTCGGTCGCGGGCGTCCTTGGTCGTAATAAAACGCATTCTCCGATAGGCATTCTCACAGAGCGCGTTGTAAATTCTACTCGCCATTAACATCCGATCCCGAATGCCCGCCTGCTATCACCCGTGCACACCCGCGCGGAGCCCGCCGCGTTTCGGCGACGGGCCCGCGACGGGCCCGCGACAGACCCGCCGCACCCGCGCGCTGGTAGTGGCGGGCAGCGAACGTAACGGGCCCGTCGCGGGTCCCGCGATGAAAACGACATGCTCGGCGCCCGACCCGCTCCCGCTCTCTGTGTGAATTGCGCTTAAAAGTCTGCGGACTTAAACACCGTCGGATTTGCTCGCTGGCTCTTTGTGCATGCTTGAAATTCCAAGTCCGCGGTCGAGAGTCAACAGTTTTGCTCGCCAATGGATCACTACGAGAGTCGGCGAGCCAACGAGCCAACGGTTTAGACTGTTGGCTCGCCGGCGCGCAAATGGATCACACCTTACTCTTCTGAGGTTCAAGTGAAAAAGGGATAAGTTTAGTTGACTCTGTATACGATTTATACCCTTTTTTATAACGAGCTAAGTCGACTTATACCCTTTTTTCACTAGGACCCTAGAATTATTTATAAATCGCAAAAAAAGCAAGAAGAAAGACAAACGAAGTTGCAGAGTGTTGAGTTGGAGTTTATGAAGTGGCAGATTTTCTTTTATTATGGCTACATTTCCTCGTCTAAGTTGAGGAAATCACTGTCTTCGGCGAAACGAACAGTTGACATTTCATATTTTCCAAGATTATAATTTAATTTCTTTGACAGAAACTATGACCAAAAGGATCCAAGCTTTTGAGATGTGGGTATACCGACGCATGCTGAAAAGATCGTGGACTCAGGTGCAAAATTACACAGTTTTGCTGAGGATGAATAAGCATCTTGAGATTGTGAAGACCATAAAAGAGCGAAAACTACAGTATCTTGGTCACATAATGAGAAATGACAAATATCAACTACTGCAACCACAGAACAAAGACTACAGGCATAGAAACCGTACTATAACACATACTTTACGTCAGCTATCTTCCTCTACTTTTTAGATTACGTATTTTATGAGAAAAAAAGAAAAAAAAGTAGGCTGTTTTTTCTTCTTTAACTGTCATTGTCACAAGGTTTTACACAGGGACATCTTTGCCTTTAGCCTTTATTCTGTGGGAAGGCCAAAGATGTCCCTGTGTAAAACCTTGTGACAATGACAGTTAAAGAAGAAAAAACAGCCTACTTTTTGTTAAAATCATGTAAAAAGTAGAGAAAGATAGCAGACGCAAAGTACGTCTTATAGTACGGTTTCTATGTCTTTAGTCTTTTTTCTGTGACTGCAACAGATAATTCAGGGACCAGGAGCACGTTTAAGCTACAAGTAACAATTTTACAGGTCTAAACTGGCAACACTGCTCAAATGGCTGGTCGTCATTAGTCGAGGTTGTGTCAAATGGAAACTTGTAACCTGTAAATTGTAATTTGTAGCTTTATAAAACAGGCCCCAGGCAGACGAAAGATATCTTGGCTTAAAAACCTTAGTAAGTCGTTCGGAATGAGCACGAGGTCTTTATTCAGAGCGGCGGTAGACAAAGACAAGGTGAAGATAGTCATCATGATCGCCGACCTCCGGTAGGAGAAGGCACTAGCAAAAGAAGATAATTTTATTAAATACTGTTTGGAAGGAAGACACCAATAGTTCTAAATCTTCTCTAGGATTAATAGTTAATTTATTAATATTTTATTAAGTAAGATGTCTATCAGCCCAAAGGGACATAGAACTCTGTCACAGTGACGTTATGACTCAAGTCGTAAGAAGTGTCAAACAAATTGTTTTATAATGTAAATGTGACACCATTCTATGGTGGGTCGGGGTTTCATTGGGCTGAATAGTACTTATCGTAAAAGAGCGTAACTTCAATTCTACGACACAACAAACACATCGTTAGTATGGCTCTTATTTAAAAAAAAGTTAAGTAATGACATCTGACGTCTGACGTTGTCAAAAGTTTGTTGTGCTTGTGGTTTGCTCCGTTTGGTTTCTTTTTTGGTTAGATTTCTACTACTATTTCGGCAATAATAATAACGGATACTGACACTGGACTGGAGATAAATAGGATAAGTATCTATCTGTCAATGTCAAATTTGACATAACAGTTTTTTTCCTCGTGAAAAAGGCTGTGGTATTATATCTATTCCGCCGTAGAATTCGTAAAAATTTGATTATTTTTCACTTTTTTGTACTTTTTCTTATTAACTAAAATAAATTTAATAGTACATTATTGCCTAGGCATGGAAGTAGGCAATTGCGGGTCGAGAATTGGTAAAATACGAAACCCGCAATTGCTGTTCCTGCAGAGGCAAATACCTATAGTGCTTTTCTCAAAAATCACCAGAAAAATCTTCATCGCCTGAACTCATTTTTTAAATTGCATACAAACAGAAACTTCATGTGAAAAAACCATCACTCTTTACCGCCTTTTTTGTTTATGACAAGGAGAAATGGAAGCTTTGTTTTTAAAAAAACATAAGCTATTCCAGATACAGATAAAAAAGTTATGTTTCGAATAAAATTTGGATGTATAAGACTTGTGCCATCATTTTATTACGGGCTTTTTCACTTTTTAAAAAGTTAGAAGCCAGATAGTAATGGAATTTGTATGCAACATTGCGCGCTTGTGTAGCGAGCACGCAGTGTTGTTATTTTTTAATTTGAGGACTGTCAGTAAACTATTTACTTCGCGTCCCATTATGTAGATAGTAATGTCAACATTTCCGAACATTTTTGAAAAAAACATATTTTGCCGTGTTCTGGAGGTAAAATCCTTTCGAGTCCTTTTAATTTGCAGTAGTTACAAAAATGAAATGCTTACACCACCACTAACCTCCTGCTTTTCTTTGTTTCGGCTCTCTATATGAATCGTCCGTAAACTGCATATCTTCCAGCCTTTGCACCAATGTAGTATGTTACTTTATATGCTATCATTTAAAATGTTTTCTGTACAGGGTGGGGGGTGTTCGCAGATTTCTAGTGAAAATGTCACTTTAGAGATCAGTATTTCCTGAACGGTCCACAGGTACTTTATAGTAGTTTACGTGACGGTTGCGTAATGCTAATTACGCAGTCTCGTACAATACTTTATCTACACACATATTATAAGTACTCTAAGATGGGTTCAGAAGCCGAAAGGCAAATGACCAGCATTACCTTACCTGTGGTAGTAGGTGACAGCGATGGCAGCTGCAACGTAATTTTGAAATTACGTTATCGAATATTGTAAGGTAATGTAGATCCAAATTTGGAACATCTTCCAAAATTAACAGCTGTCATCGCTGTCACCTACTACCACAGGTAATGCTGGTCATTGCCTACGGGTTTTAAACGCATAATAGAGGACTTATGATATGAGTTTAACCACTTGATTGCTCGTGCAAATTTGATCGACCTTATTTATAAGCAAATAGGCTATCACTGGCAACTCTGGATACACAAAGCACGTGAGTGGGTAGATAAAGATTTTTTTAAGACCTATGCAATGATGCACTCGGGGCTACAATGTAAAAAAAAAACCCTTGCTTAACTATAGGGAAGGCAGACTAGAAAAAAAATCAGCAGAATGTAAATGTATAACTATATATTTCAGCTTTATATCGTAGTACCGAGAGTCTCGGAGTAAGATCATGACAGACGGACAAACGAACATCGCAAAACTATAATAGCCCCCTACACTATCGGCGATGATCGTTGATGGTCTGTCTGTGTCGTATCGTAATCGGCACGATCATCGTGCAAGCATCCACACTATCGCCCGTAGTAGTTTTCGAACGGCATGCATACAAGATGGACGTGGGTTGTGTTGCTGCTTTATTATTTAATAAATGGAGAAATATAAAAAGGTGGTGCTTGAGCATTAATCATAATAAAACGAAGTATGTAGATACAATAACTATATAATACAATTTAATTTTTAATTTAACTGTCGGCGAATCAATGATTGGCGATAGTGTGGGCATGTGTGCCCGAAAAACCGACAAATCACGGGTCGCAGGCGATCATCGGCGATCACAGACGATGATCGGTGAATACAGCCGAGTATGCCCTCTGCACTATTGTGCTCGCCTCGTTGTATTCGCCGATAGTGTAAAAGGGCCATAAAGAAAAGTCTTTAGAATCCTAAAAATGAACACTTTCGTTTTCATAGACGTATCTTAAAACGGACACTAAGTCATTACTGTCATCAGTTTATTAATTATTTTACGGATCTTATGATTGAAGTCTTGAGATTAGTAATGTCTCTACCCACTTACTAATTAGTATCCTGAGTGCTATATGCCTTCTTAATGTCGTAAATATATCACATATTTAATTTATTAGGTTCATATATCGATACTAGCTCAATATTTTTCTGAAAGACCTTTGCCAATTTGGGTGGTAAATTTGGGTTTAACTTATTGTCTATGAAATTCGGGTGTGAGTAGAGAGTATACAGCTATCTCTGTCGCTATCGCGTTATCGCGAAAGCGACGCGCGCGCCGGCCAACGACCTAAGCGGGAGCAACGAACGTCTTTGCAGCCCCCCGCTTGTGCGACCATAGAGGGGGTATATACCCCTTGATAGTTTAGTTTAGTTTTATTTCGTTCATTTTATTTAAAAAAAAAATTCATTACAAGTCAAAATTAAAAGTATCTTCATCATGATTGTCAAAAACTAAGAAAAGATAAAATTATTAATTCAAATCATTTCACCAATAAAGATCGTCATAATAATTTAAAAATAATATAAAATATTAACGGTCAATACAATAGTAATAGTCAAAAGGTACAATAGTATTTAATAATAATAAGTTTCAATAAGAATTACATTATGGCAATAGTATATACAACAGCTATAGAATTAATTCCATGTACTCATCTACTAAGTATACAGAGGGTTATCCAACAAAAGGTTTATCAGTCGACGCCTAAATGTTACGTGAGATGATTTAAATCTCAAATATATCCTCGTAAGGCCTGATGTCCTAAATTTAGGACACCTGTCAAAGTGACTTTAGACTTTAGCTGACTGACATAAGATTCTTTTTCGAACTAACGAAATTTGACGTGGGCCTTACAAGGATATACAATATTCCTAGCTTCTTAATATCTTTCGGCTGGCTATCGCTTTCACGCTTGGACTCGCAACTGACAGTATTAATGTCACTCGTGAAAAACGAAGATTGCCGATCGCTATTAGCAAAATGGTAGCACTGTACATACAGGGTGTTATGCAGAAGGTTGGAAAAACTTCAGGGACTAACTCTTTAGGTCATACTCATCAACTTTTATAACGGGACCAACATCTAAATCACGATCACAGAAAAATAAACAGCTGTTCCATACATTTCGACTGTTTAGCACTCAAAGTTTTTTTTATCCGCGATTTGGATGTTGATCCTATAATAAAAGTTGATGAGTATGACCTACAGAGTTAGTCCCTGAAGTTTGTCCAACCCTCTGCCTAACACCCAGTATATTTGGTTGACGGTACTTTAATAAATATTGGGGGACAATCTAAAACCTAGATGAAAAATTAATTCTTCGTCTTAAGGCGCATCTCATTCAAATACTAAAAACAGAATATTTATTTTATTCTGTTTTTAGTATTTGTTGTTATACCGGCAACAGAAATACATCATCTGTGAAAATTTATAGTGTCTAGCTATCACGGTTCATGAGATACAGCCTGGTGACAGAGAGACAGACAGGAAGATGGACAGTAGAGTCTTAGTAATAGGGTCCCGTGTTTACCCTTTGCGTACAGAACCCTAATTAACGATTATTCATTCACATTAACCCGCCTCGCCTCGTGCCTCGTGTGGTTGCCGAGTTAGAATAGTGCCACTCCATGTCTTCCCGTGGATGTCGTAAGAGACGACTAAGGGAATAAAGGCTTGTAGTACTGTTAGGCGATGGGCTTGCAACCTGTCACTAATACGCTGGTAAACATCTTAGCCTAATTGTGCAAATTGTGGATATAGAATTATCAACAAGTTTTTAGAGATGTTTGTAATTCTGTAGCTCTGCCTACCCCACTCTGGGAACGAAGGCGTGAGATTATGTATGTATGTATTAATTCGGTATCTGAAACACTCGTTCATAATCCAGAATTTGTTGTACATAAAAACCTTCCTCTTGAATCACTCATCTTTTGATGAAAACGCATTTTTTCAAGAGCAATCCCCTTTTTATCCATTTCATTTATCCACCGACATAGAAATCGTTTCTCATTGGATGTACCTAAATTAGTATTACTGGGTGTATAATAGTAGTTTATGTGACTGGCGCATAATGAGAGGCATTGTTATTACACGAGTGTGGTTTTATGAAACAAGCCTAAAGGCGAGTTTCATAATAAGATCACACAAGTGTTTTAATGCCTAATTATGTGTACAGTCGCATACATAACTTTATCTAACTAAATGCATATCATAAGTTTTCTACAATATGTGAGAAACCTGTATATGTGTTTGCCCTGCATATTAATGAACAGTCACCAGCATAAATAAGTGATCATTTATGTACCTTGTCACTTTACCGTCGTGTTTGAAATGTCATACAAAATTGTGAAACGATTGAAAGCGACAAGGTAGATAAATTATCACTTATTTATGCTATTGACTGTACCTGTATCATAATGTTTACATTAAAGTATCGGTCACCATAATTTAATGACATGTAATACTTTAATGTTAACATTAAAGTACAACCACAGATACAGGTTTCTTAATATAGGGCATTTGCTTATCGTTTCAGAACATATTATAGGGAAGTTATGATATGGATGTAAATAAAGAGTACTATTACTAGTTGTAAAGTGTGTCGGGCCCATATTTCGTTGTATTGGATAACTTTTTATTTAATGAATGATTGTAGAATCACAGATGTTAAATTTGTGGCAAATCCCTTATAGAAAAAAAACTGTACGTCCTTAAGTGCTTCGCAAGTCGTCCTCACCAAAGTGAAATAATTTCTTATTTGCTGGCATTTTAAATCTAAAAAAATTAAAACAAAACTTAGGGCCGTCACTCATCTTGGTTGAGATGTCAGTCACAAGACACCTCAAAATTGACAGCATTCTATGGGTTGACGTTTACTTTGACGTCTCTCGACGCATCTCAAGACGAGTTTACTAATACGGCCAGTATGAATTACATTAAAAAAAGCCAAACATACCTCCTCTATTCCGCCTCTATTCTTGACGGCAAAAAGCATATTGTCTTTGACGTGGTATTGTTTTCAACTCGGCCGCCTTACTGTCAAGTAAATAAGAGCTATCAAAACGTTGACAATACGATAACGTCAAACACGATATGGTTTTTACCGCCTCGAATCTCAACCCAGTGTTACATAATTAAATACAGTAAATGGATTGACTCACGTTATTTTGACAATTGAAGTTCAAGACAGACAAGAAAAGCAAAGATGCGTAGCGAATCGCGCACGACATGCCACATTCGCATTCGGTAGACATTATCATCAATAGTTTTTTTTCACAGCTTCAATAATAGCTGATTCATGTAATAAACAGTTGACAAAAAACATTTTTTGATTAGCTATAAAAATAACCAAGATATAAGCCAACAAAGATTGGTTCCTATCTCTTTCTAGCAACACAGAATTTAACGTGGGGTGTTATATGACGTCACAGTGCATATCGGATCTCTCTCGCTGTTGATCGTGATCTCTTTTACGGTATTTTCATTATGTTGAAAAATGCGATTTAAAAAATATATATTCCCTTTGGTGCGATGCGAATGTCGTTGCGAATAGTATAGCGCTCAGTTTACTTCCATTATTACAATAGGGATAGATAGCGATGTATAGTAGATACATGCTTACATAAAAACCTATTTATAGGGTACTAAATCCGCACCAACAACTCCCAAACAATACGGTCGCTATGGTAACGCTCCCCTCACCCCGCGCAGCTTACCGCCTACCTGTGACACCTAAAAATCGACTTTCGCGCAGGTTCGTGTTATTATGAAACTGCGATTAGTTTGGGATTGGAATAGCTGTCAATTCATATGTATTTTGGCGTAAGTATATGGTACAACTGTCATCTCTAATTCCTTTTTATTCGCGGCTAGATAATACGTGGTGCGCATTGTATACGGAAGTCGGAAACAATACTGCCCTCAAAAACGCAATAGGAAATGTGCATGGATTTTTTTAATCGCATTTCTCAACAAAATATGAAAATACCGTAAAAGAGATCACCAAAAGTGAAATTAAAATTAAAATCGGTCAAGAAATACGGAACATACAAGCATTTTAACCGACCGAAGTGCACCGGTGACGTCATTGTGCAGTTCGGCCATATAAACTCCACGTAAAATTCTTTTTTGCTAGAAAAAGATAGGCACAAATCTTTGTTTTATCTTGGTTATTTTTATAGCTATTCAATTATTTTTTTCTCAACTGTTTTTTACATGATTCAGCTTTTATTGAAGCTATAAAAAAAAATGCATATTCCCTATTAATAGAAGCATATTAAACTTTCAAGTTGTATGTTATTTGCAAAGATCGGACAAATGTGGGTCATTACTCGCAATAATGTGGACATGATCACATGACTCCAAAGATTAATTAAACAAATTCAATTAAATCAATTGATTACTTAACCGAAAAATAATTTTGATCCTTTGCAAGACAGTAATAATTAATAAATAAATAATACAAAGACGTGACGAGTGGCAATCAATATTAATCTACTTAAGTTTGCTTCATTAACACCTGTGGATTGCGAAAGGAGCTTTTCACCTGATAAGTTTATTTTAGCCGTGAAAAGGAATAAACTGACCACAGAAAATTTATAAAAAATACTGTATTTTAGCTGTAATAAATCTACACAATAACAATTATTTGTATTATTTATGTATTAGTGTATTACTCTCTTGCAAAGGATCAAAATTATTTTTCGGGTAAGTAATCAATTAATGTAATTTAATTTATTTAATAATCTTTGGAGTCATGTCCACATTATTGCGAGTGATGACGCCCAAAGACAAAAGAAAGATATTTTTCAGGATGATACCAGGTGGAAAGAAGTGGTCTCTGCCTACCCCTCTGGGAAACGGTCGTGATTTTATGTATTTATGTATGTATGTATGTATGACGCCGATTTGTCCGATCTCTGGTTATGTGTCAAACAATACTAATTTGTTTACATCTTTGGCAATTTCAATTGACACAGATTATACACATGTAATAAGGAAGACTATTTAGGAAATATGCATGTGTGTGTATGCATGAGATATGGTTTTTTCCGTGTACCCCTAATACATTAACCCCCTTACTAATAAACGTTGAGTAACGGGGTATAGCTATACAATGTGTTGTCCTTATCTGTCATTGTGACATTTGAATTTGACAGATAAGGACAAAACATTGTATAGTTATACCACCGTTACTCAACGTTTATTACCCGACTGCCGAAGGAGGAGGGTAATGTGTTTCACAGCCTAAATATGTATGTTTGTTCCTTTGTGGCACTATAAAAACTAAACCCGTTGTACGATTTTGATGATTCTTATGTCAATCGATTTGTCTTAACCTAGTGAGTGTCACTGAATATATGACAGTAATCAAAATTCAATATGGCGGCAACCAGACGCCAAATGTGCAAATAAAAAAAATAAAAGTCGACCAAGTATTACAAGCGGGGTATCATTGAATAGGGATTTAAAAATCATCTTTAGGTTTCTTTCATCATTTTTAGTTTTTTAATGATCATTTAGGATTTATAACGATTTAAATTGGTTAGCAACTGAACAGTCGGGTTTTGAAAGCTTGCATTTTCTTATTAGTATGGAGGTTAATCTTTTCCTGACTCTTGATTGTTTCTTGTATATACCTCTAAATAAACCGACAATAGTGTATTGGCATATCCCATTTCGCCTCAACCACTCTATATGAAATAGTGCAGTGCAAGTAATGCATTAGATGCACACAGCCGTAGGTGCACTGCAGCTCACACACTACTGCAGTCTTCTAATAGACGTGGACAGGCCTCGTCCACACTGACACAATATCTAGGACTTACGTATTTTAGTATAATAATTGAATTATAAAATTTTATTTTTAGAAAAAAATATCTTGTCATATGTAGATATAACGTAAACGAGCAAAATTCTAAATTCTAAATATTTATTCAGCAAATAGGCCACATCAGGGCTATTTTTACACGACTGCCACAAAAAAGGAGTGTAATGTTTTCACGGTTCATGTTTGTATGTATGTATGTATGTATGTGAGTTTCTTTATTCCACTATAACATCTAAATCCCTTGACCTATTTAGATGTGTGAGATATCGTTAGAATCCTTACGTCATCCCGGGTGACATAGGATACCTAAAATGTTAAAATTGAGATAACACAATGGTAAAATGACAATTATAAACATATGTAGATATATAGACGATAGTGTATAAAAAATGAAGTCGGGTTTTTAAAGCTTGCTTTTCATATAGTTATACACGTCGGTAATATAGAGTGAATCTACCGGCGCTTCCGACAAGACCATCATTGCGGAGAAGAAGCGCCGCAAGAAACTCCAGCAGACAAGTCACCTGATGGTCAGTGGACTCTACTGCAAATGGAATTATATTAGATGGAATACCTTTATTTCTTTCCACCGGTCGTCTTACCCTCTTAACTGAATATAGCAATCACAGTGGTGGTCACATAATTAAGGACACTTGCGTTTATCCTATACAATTGCCTACAAAAATGACTTTTAAATTTTAACCGCTAATTAAAAAGTTCTTGACCTATTTTACTTGTTGCTAATTACAATTTACTTTAGATAACTACTTCGGCACTCAGAGACGTCAATTAAATTTAATGATTGTTTAGTGGTGTGTTGTCTCATTCTATTGCTATCCCAGAAACCGACGTTAACCCGCCTAGGGCTGATAGAGCAGCTAAAAAGCTATCGATTTAACCCCTATGTATGTTCAGCGATTTTTGCTAGTTTCGGAGATACCCTATAGATATAAAGATAAATAATGATAGGACTATGCCAGGTCTCCATAGAAGCTTTGACCTAAGAAAAAATTGTGACGGATAATTATTGAATTGGGTTTATTTGATGTAGAAAAATATTTAAAACAATTCTGTGGTGTTAGTGTTTCTGAAGAACTTGTCTTATTTTACTTTACATTACATACATTACTCGCAAGTTGTCTTATTTACAAAGTATCTTAATAGATGGCTCTATTTTCCGTATAAGTTCTCTAAATGTGTAAGTAATAAAATACTGAATTTAAATCTCATACAAAACAGGTCATCGACATCCTTCGTATCCGCATTTTTTTTTAAACGTGTGAAAAGCCAAAATCTGGCTTTTTTTGTCACAAAACTGAACGTTACACAAGCATACTTAAAGATTGGATTTTATACATTGGGTGCTATATATGGTGAACGCTCTACTACATGTGAACACAGCATGATTTGTCCTTTATTATAAAATATCATTGAAGATGAAGTTTTATTTTTATTTTTATTTCTAGTTGTAGCCTGTGTCTGCGTGAGCGCACCTTAGGAATAGTTCGCCGAGTGAAAGTGAGCGTGTGGTAGGCCGCCGTGTGCGCACACGCTTACCTCTTGGAAAGTGCAGGGTGATGCTGAAAACGAATTTGTTTCTTTTGATAATTCTGGGGACCCAGTTAAAAAGGGTATAACTCTCCTGAAGTTCAAGTGAAAAAGGGTTTAAGTCTAGTATACTCCGTTTATGTACCCTTTTTTATAACTAGTTAAGTCGACTTATACCCTTTTTCACTACGACTCCAGAATTATTTTTCACAAGTATAATTAACTAGAGGACGCCCGCGACTTCGTACGCGTAGAAGTACTTAGTTTCCCGCTACTCCCCGTTGGGGGTCGATTTTCGAAAAATCCTTTCTTAGTGCTCACTTACATCATGATAGGAACCCCTGTACCAAATTTCAAGTTTCTAGCTACAGTCGTTTCGGCTGTGCGTTGATATATAAGTTAGTGAGTCAGGTTTGTCTTTTATATATATGTATAGATAGATAGGAAATAGATTAGTAAGCTTACATCGAAGTTATTACATAACAAAACGCTATTCACATTTAAATAAGTAAAATTTTATCTTAAGCTAATATAAAAGAAACAAAGCTAATGAAAAAAAAGATTGCCATTTTTCGCACGATTCACTTTGGATTTCATTGTGTGTTTTTTCTGCTTTGTGTAAAGCACAACATTGGGGTCCTAGTGAAAAAGGGTGTAAGTCTCCTGAAGATCAAATGAAAAAGGATTTAAGTCTGGTATACTCCGTTTATGTATATACCCTTTTTATAACGAGTTAAGTAGACTTGTACCCTTTTTCACTAGGTGCCCAGTTTATCAAGATAAAATGAGCAATTCTTACATGGGTCTATGATGATTCCGACGAGCACTTTCACTAGTGCTTCCCAAAAGTCTGAAGACAAGAGAGGCCGCAAGAGATTCAACAGTATAATGACCTATGAATTCTGCAAATAAATATAAATTTCCATTCACCTTTTTAATTTTTGACAAAAGATTAAATACACAAACTCACGCCTTTATTCCCAGTTTGGGGTAGGCAGAGCTACAGAATTGCCAACAACTCTAAAAGCTTGTTGATAATTCTGTAACCACATTTTGCATAATCAGGCTAAGATGTTTACCAGCGTATTAGTGACAGGTTGCAAGCCCATCGCCTAACAGTACTACAAGCCTTTATTCCCTTAGTCGACTCTTACGACATCCACGGGAAGGCATGGAGTGGCACTATTCTAAGCCGGCAACCACACAGCTACCCCAAACTGGGAATAAAGGCGTGAGTTTGTGTGTAGATTAAATATAATTAACTAGCGTTCGGGAATAATAGTCCTGATGGGTGTCTTTGTTTTAAAATTGTTACGTAACATTTTACTCATAATTAAAATGCTTTAATTAATTTTCGATTTTGTACTCGTATCTTTTGAACTGAAAATGCAATACGCAAATAAAGTAAAATAGTTTTTGTCTATGAAATAAATATCCATTGTCACTTGAGAGTGCGTTCTAGGCAAGCTTTCGGAGAGACAGAAAAAAGGTCATTTATGATCATTGCATAAATAGCAGTTTTTACTTTATGGAATTTACTTTGAAATATCAAACAGACACTTCAACTTTATTTATTCGTTTATCGTAATTTACATTTATTTGTTTACAAAGGGTTCTTACGCAATCCCCCTGTAGATCACGGAAGCGTGCGCCTTTCTTCGCGAAATTCTGTAATAGTGAATAAGGACACTAGTCACCCGAGGTTTAGATGAAAAACGGTATAAGTCTATATACTCTGTGTTAGACTTTTATCCTTTCTTATAACGAGCTAAATCAACTTGTATGTGTATTCACTAGGCCCTACTTTGAAAATCGAAGTTCCAAGTTACTTTAGCTCCATCCCTGTCACTCGTCATTCGAGAGAAAGGGATAGCTAACGTAATTTCGAACTTCGATTTTCAAAGTAGGGCCTCTGCGTCGGCGCAGGTGGCAGCATTAGAAAAATAGATCATAAAGGATTAGGACAGTTAAAAAGGGTACAAGTCGACTTAAATCGTAATAAAAAAGGGTGTATATATGAACGGAGTATACTAGACTTACACCCTTATTCACTTGATCTTCAGAAGAGATACTCTTTCACTAGGAACCCAGTTTGTCTCATTTACTGAGACGAAAAGAGACTGGGTCTTTTTTAAACTCCTATGCAAAAAGAAGGGGTGTTATAAATTTGACCGCTATGTGTGTTTGCAGCTCTTAAATTGGTAAACCGATTTGGATGCGGTTTTTAGCTAGATTTCATGAAAATTGGTTGGCCGGTTTAAGACACTAGCTTTTAAAAAAGGGGTCATTATATCATTTTTTTGTCTAATTATGCAATCATCAGATAATAAAGTCAGTTAAAATTATCGCTTTTTTGTCATACAAAGAAAAGGAAAACACGACATTTTTTTTTTTCTTAATTATTGGCTTTCACTCCTTGTGTTTAACAAGGTGTATTTCGCCAGTATCGAGTTTTAGACAATCACCATGGACTTATTAGAGAAACAAGTCCATGGATATCACACGCGAGGACAATTGTTCGGTTAAAGAGATTTACTCTGGTGGACTCAACAGAAGCACATGGGGTTAGCTCCACGCGCTTCTGTCAAGTCCTATATTCTCTTTGTGAATGCACACGACAATTTAAAAAAAAACCTTTAGACTGACAGGGCCATTCTATATTAAATTTGACATTATTGTTATTAACTCGGCCTTCATCACTAAATTAAACAAGAGCTATGTTGACATAACAATAACATTTCAAAAGCTTCACACACATGACTAGAACTCCAGAAAGTGGTATCTGGAGATGTAAAATAGGCCCCAACTCTGGCGAAATACCTAGATATTAAGTTTTTAAACTTTGTTTTTTTTTTTTAATAATTTTGAATTTTCATCTGTTATTACATATATAAGGGAACGGCTTTCGTTTTTTGTCATAAATAAAATAAACTGTTTTGTAATGTGCGTAAAGACTTGCCGTAATTAATAACCGCCATAATTTAAAATATAAATAAAAAAATATAACAATAATTCCATCTTTACCAATTTTTGTACATAATTTAAAAAAACAACTAGCCTTATAAAGGATGTGCTAAAAATCCAACAGGCAAGGTTACGCTGACCATTTGACAGTCTCAGTTGTAAGGGAAAAAAGAGCATTGTACGTGCATCGTTGGGTTTCGCGGTGAACGCACTCTATTGCGTAATGCACTCTACTGTGCATGTGTGCGTGCGAGTTTACGGTGCAGGCGTGTGCGTCGATTAAAAAATAATCTGGCTTTGTTCTATTAATATCGTGTCGTTCATCTTTTCTATATTGATGATGCTTTTGGGAGCATTGTAGAGTGGTCAATATCTTCAGTCTTAAGACGATTGTGAAGGTAATTTCAATACAAAATGCGATAACGATTCTCCTTAAATCTAGTCCGATTTTTATGATATTTCAATATCTTGTAGATGTTATGAAAAAGTAAGTCACCTCTTTTTCCTTTCCAAAAAATATTTCTTGGATAACAAAAAAGAAATGGAACCGTACAGACCTAGTTTTTTATAATTACTACATTATATTCAACATCATAATTTTTTTTTTGTTTATTTGTACCCAACACGGTACCAATAAACAAACATTTCTATTTAGTTCATGTTTTCATGTCCCCTAGAGGGCGCCATTATTATTTTATATAACCAGCGGACACTCAAGGCGCTTCCAACGATACCTCATTTGTCAAATTATGATAAATAATTTAGAAGTTATGAGGGAACAGATGAACATACATACCGGTCAAAATAATAACCCACCTTTTTGCTTAGCCTTTGTCGGGTAAAAAACGCTTTTTCCCGAAACTTGACCGGTTTTTTTAACATTAGTGTACAGTCAGACTTTAATTGTAAAGCCACTATGGAACCCTGTCGCATAACGTTAATCATTATTATTTATTTATTTAATGGCAACCGGTCGCAATATCGAGCAACCATTTCTGTCAATGTCAAGTGTATATATTTACATATCAAAAAAAAACATAAGGCAACGTTGTACGGTGATCTTCTAGCCTCCGTGAAGCGATGTAGGTAGAACTTTACGAAGACCAGATGGGATTTTCTTGGAGCAATCCTTCCAAAGGCGAAACGTGTTCAAACTTGAATTCTTCATTATACTGCACATTTGAATGTTAATTTACTGCATATTAATACATCATTACTATCCATTAAACAACAAAATATGCAAAAAAATAAAAACAATTAAGAAAGCGACACCATCTTGTCAAATACCCAAAGAGAATCCCCAAACGTTAATAGTTCATTTAAAAGCGTAATTTCTGTCATGAGGTTTGACGCTGTCATTATGACAGGGTTCCATAGCGGCATAACAATTAAAGTGCTTGATTGTACAGTGCCACGATTTCTTAATAGCGATCGGCAATCATCGTTTCTCTGTGACACACGAGTGACAAATATACTGTCAGTTGCGAGAGCAAGCGTGATAGCGATAGCCAGCCGAAAGCTATTACTTACGAAGCTGGGAGTACTGTACACATACATACATAAACTCACGGCTTCGTACCTAGAGCGGTAGGCCAACAAAGATTTGTTCCTATATCTCATTCTAGCAAAACAGAATATGTATAACATGGAGTTTATACGGCCGACCTGTTACGTGACGTCACAGTGCACATTGGATCTCTCTGTCTAATAATTAAAATGCTTGTATCATCCGTATTTCTTGGCCGATTTTAATCTTAATTTCTTCTTTAGCGATCTCTTTTATGGTGTTTTCATAATTTGTTGAGAAATGCGATTTAAAAAATTCATGCGTGTTCCCTATTGACTAATTTCATTTCATTTCTTCGCTCAACCCGAGCGGAGTCGGGATTGGCCATTAGCCGTCTAAAACAATATTTTAAAGTACTCTCCGGCGACTGAAACATTACACTGTCGGTCTGTCTGTACGTATTACGATTTTCTCGTTTCTACGGGGCTGACTTTCACCGCACATTGAATGAATCTATCTCTGTCTTGCGTTGAGAATCTACTAGACAGGACATTTTTTAATAAAGGGGAATATGCATGGATTTTTTTTAATTCGTATTTCTCAACAAAATATGAAAATATCGTAAAAGAGATCACCAAAAGTGAAATTAAAATTAAAATCGGCCGAGAAATACGGACGATACGAGCATTTTAAACTGCTGATTAGACAGCGATCAGACAGAGATCCGATATGCACTGTGACGTCATGTAACACGTCGGCCAAATAAACACCATGTTAAATTCTGTTTTGCTAAAAAGACAGAAACAAATTTATTGGCTTATATCTTGTTTATTTTTATAGCTATTCAATAAATGATTTTCTCAACTGTTTGTTAAATGAATCAGCTTTTATTAAAGCTGAAAAAAAGCATGAATTCCCTATTTTTTTTTGTTATAAATTAATCTGTCAAATTATAACGTACCTGATACAAATAAAATATTTAATAAAAAACACTATCGTTATATCCTCGTCCTGCCCAGTGTTCTTAATAAAGGACACATTCGATTTGGTAGATTCTGCCCGGGAAATCAAATTTTATATGTAAAATTGTCCTTTGTACAGGACATTGGGCAGAAACTGGAAGTATAAACAAAAATGCTTGGGCAGGACGAGATGAAAATCCTACTAAAATAATAAATGCGAATGTTTGTGTGTTTGTTGGTTACTCCTTCAGGCTGCAACGGTTGGACAGATTTAAATGAAAGGAGAATGGGCAAATCTGTATGGAACTTGGTCTATGAGCGGCCAAGGATATTTTTTTTATCTGACGATGTGGTATAGTCCTACTGTTCCTTGGTAAAAGTTTCATTACCGTGACTTAATTGTAATCAGAATAAAAGATGATTTTCTTCTACAATACTTTGCGTAGTTTTCCCGATTAGATGTTAGATCATCAATATATCAAATGTTTAGGAAAGAAGGGAAATCTCAACATGTATTGATGATCTAACATCTCAAAGTGACGTATTTAATTATCAATATGGTATATTTACTATTAGGCAATAAAGTACAACTTACAGATATAATAAGTATACAAATCATAAGTCACGGTGTATAATAAATATGATACTGGTAACAAAATATCTTCTTGAATGTCTTGATCGAATTCGGACTTAAGTTTAAATAATTCATTTTTTAAAAGAGATACAAATAAAAGTTCTTTACAAAAAGTATTCCTTAATATCAGAGCTATATGACACTAATCTCATCAGTGGCCGCCGATAGGCCAATTTGCCCATCTTTGAAATGGAGATAGCCTAAACCCTGGATTAACATATAGCCTACTTTTTACCCTGGAAAAAATAAAAGATCCCGAGGAAATAACAACCATTGAACTTCTCCGCAGCATGGGATGGCCGAATAACTAATTCTCCGCGGGCAGGAGCTAGGTACCTATAAATAATACTAAATTCCTTTCGCTATGTACGGTCCGGTTAATTTGGGACCCATTTCAAGAAAAATATGCTTGAAGTCGTCAATGTCATTAGAGATGTCAAGTCATTTGTAACTTATAGGAAACTCAACCTTATTGTTGTAGAATGACAGATTGACTTTGGACCTAAGGTGGGTACCAAATATAATCTCGTGACTGTACCAGCGTTGCAGCACTTACATGTTAAGATTAAATAATAATAAAAACTTAAGTTTAAGTGAAGGTGGGGCTGTGTGTGAGATTGATTTTAAATACTTTTCTTTTTCATTTTTAGGGTTCCATACGGTAAAAACGGGACCCTATTACTATGGAATGCAAATAACCGGTTTTAACCGATTTTAACCGGTTTTAACCGATTTTAACCGGTTATTTTCATACAAAAACGGTTACTAACCGGTTAATTTGCATTCCCTACCTATTACTAAGACTCCGCTGTCCGCCTGTCTGTCACCAGGCTGTATCTCATGAATCGTGATAGCTACACAGTTGAAATTTTCACAGAAGATGTATTTGTTGCCGATATAATAACAAATACTAAAAACAGAATAAAATAAATATTTAAGGGGGGCTCCCATACAACAAACGTGATTTTTTTGCCGTTGTTTGCTCGATATTAAAACGGCAATAGGTAGACGTTTGAAATATTCACAGAATATTGGGTTGATATTCAATTTAAAAATAAATAATTTAATTAAAATAAAAGTACCTGGAAAACCGAGCGTCGCTCGAGTTGAAAACGAAATTTCCCGAAGATGACAACTTGACAGATCGATTTTTCGCCCCCGTAAACCCCTATACTTCAAATTTCATCGAAATCGCTGGAGCCGTTCCCGAGATTCAGATTATATAGTATTAGAAAAATATGTAATGGCTCCCATACGACAAACTTGCCGTTGCCAATTTTTTTTGCCGTTTTTTGCTAATGTTGTATAGATAATGGTACAGAACCCTTCGTGCGCGAGTCCGACTCGCACTTGGCCAGTTTTTTATTTCATTTTCATTTTAGTACTCGACTTAATCCTAAGTGCCCGTTTTCCTCAAATGGGTTTATCTATAAAGAGTAATGCAATATCATAAAGTATATAGAACTTGTAAAAGATGTACACAACACCAAACGGACCAATTCACAATGATAACTCGATGATCACGTACTTCTAAAGATCAAGTGAGGTCTTAGCAAAGATTTATACACTAGATCATTATTTTCATATTAAGTTTCAGATGAAATAACTATTATTTTTAATAAAAACACGCTTGGTGAATATTTGAGGTTATGTACATACATACATAATCTCACGCCTTCGTTCCCAGAGGGGTAGGCAGAGCTACAGAATTACAAACATCTCTGAAAACTTGTTGATAATTCTATAACCACAATTTGCACAATTAGGCTAAGATGTTTACCAGCGTATTAGTGACAGGTTGCAAGCCCATCGCCTAACAGTACTACAAGCCTTTATTCCCTTGGTCGTCTCTTACGACATCCACGGGAAGACATGGAGTGGCACTATTCTAACTCGGCAACCACACGAGGCAAACAGTATTTTTGTTTACATCGTTCACAAGTTCTATTGACGGCGACTGTAGGTGCTAGGAGCGTTTCCTTCAAATCGAATGCCGGGGCCTGTTTTGTTTTATAAAGCTACAAATTACAATTACAAGGTTACAAGTTTCTATTTGACACAACGTCGACCAATGACGACCAGCCATTTGAGCAGTGTTGCCAGTATAGACCTGTAAAATTGTAACTTGTAGCTTTATAAAACGTGCCCCTGTAGTGTTATGACGGTAAACGACGCAGTTGCCTGCTACCGGCACTTTTGACGCCTGTTTGCTGACAGAACACTTTAAAAAGCTTTTAAAAACAGCTTAAAGCGTGTCGGACGACGCGCTGAGGGTTCCGTCTATAAATTCATCGATTTTTACTCGTTTACGTGTATAGCCTGTGTCAATTGATATTGCCAAAGATGTAAACAAAGTTTGACACATAACCTTAATTCATAAAGCGTGTTTTTATTAACGTTTAATTAATAGTTATTTAATGTTAAACTCAGTGTGAACGTACAGATCAAGTGATCTTTAAAAGCACGTGATCATCGAGTGATAATGGTAAATTGGTTCGTTTGGTTGTGTTTACATCTTTGCCAATTTCAATTGACACAGACTATAGCGTATTTAGCTGTAATAATTTTCCTCCGAAAATAGTTTTTTTTTAAGTCCAGATTTCACTTTATAACTTTTTCAGCGTGATTGATATGTATAATGATGAGAGATTATAGTTAAATTTAGACGGACGGATGGATGGACGGACGAACTTGGAATCACATGATGTTTTTGCAAATCGATGGTCCGATATAGAAATATAAATATAAATAATTTATTCAACGCATACACACACCGGGAAAAAACAAAAGACTAGAAAAAAAAATTACATCGCGAGAAAAGGTTCTCAGCTTTGTGCCGCAGCAAGTCGCGGCAGTGGTTTTCAGAGGGACCCTTATGTGTTTTCAGTGTCGTAAGTTCTGTGGGAGGGTGGAAGTACCTAAGTTATTTTTAGTGAAAACTGTCTTATAATATTAAGTTTCTCAATGAATTGGTTGCTACAGCGTACTGCTATTTTTTTTTTTTTATAAATAAATAACGAATTTATATAAAAGAGAAATGATGTTCACGGCCGAGACTCTGATACTATTTTAACCCTCGTCACCACAGAACAAAGATTAAAGGCATAGAAACCGTACTAAATAAGCAGAAAATCCATTATGGTTCACTTCTTTTTACTTATGGTTTTCCTAGTGAGTTGGAAAGAGATGAATCTATAGCTGTTCTTTCGTTATTTGGTACATCGTCACAAGTAAAGCGTGATTTGGACCTATAACCACCTATAGTATTCGGACCTATAGACAAGGAAACACCAATCCTTCCTATAGGAAGGACAAAGAAGTCCCTGTGTAAAACCTTGTGACAATGACGGTTAAAGAAGAAAAAATACCCTACTTTTTACCCGACCGTATGTATGTTTGTATGTACGTATGTCTATTTCTGGGCACGCTCTGCAGCCTAAACGGCTTGCCGGATTTTAACATACGAGGTGACATTCGATTCGTCTTAATTGCCGAAGTGACATAGGCATAGGGAAGTGACATAATATTTCAATATGGCGTCCGCGGAAAAAAATATGGAGGGGGAATAAAAATATATATTTTTTATTATAACAACATGGGTCGTATCAAATGAAAGCTATTAAATAGCCCATTCCAAATATATATACATTATAATACTTTTATGCTACTATTTTGACAGGAAAGTCAAAAAAATACGTAAAGTTAAGTAACAAACTCCTTTCGCTAGAAAGAGAGTTTCGCTTGTAATTTGTCACTTGTAGCTTCGCGGCATTAAAAATTTAAGCTCCAGAGCTCATATATTGCTTACTAATAATTAATTAAACCACTATTTTATTAATAAAAACTAAAAAGAGTTAAATAAATTAAATTATTAAAAATAAACAAAAAACCCGACAGCAATAAAAAAAATGACTGAAAAGCGAAAAACAAGCTATATAATGTATAGAAAATTGTAAGAGCATGTACTTATTGATATTTATAACAATTTAAATTTAACTTGAATATTGGAAAAGGTATTGCAGGCGGGATTACCTATTAAACTCATCTGAGACAGCACCAAATAACTTGAAATAGAGAATTAGTTCATACTTGTTGTTTTTTGAGATGGTGTTTGTGTAGTAACTTCGGATTCGGCTTCGGAACCCTACACTGAGCATGGTCAGACATGCTCTTGCCCGGTTTTTTTAACACACTTAAAAAAAAATAGGTTCTCAGTTTGACCTGTATGTATGTATGTATGTTTGTCCGCGATTATCTCGCGTTTGGCTGAACCGATTTTGATGCGGTTTTCCGAAAAGTATTTGTGACACTTAGGAGGAGGTTTTAGTATTTTAACCGACTTAAAAAAGGTGGTTCTTAGTTTGAACTTTTTACAGAGTCGTCCGATTTGATAAATTCTTTTTTGGTTTGATAGAGTATACTTTCGAGGTGGTCCCATTGTCACCAAATATAAATCTGATGAGGGGATCCGCGAGGAATTGAGGGAACTCCTCAAATATTATAGGCACATATACAGCGATTTTAGAAGAAGAAATACATTTGGTGAAGTGGAACTGATGATGAAGACCACAAATGGCTACCGGAACTCCTTAACGGTACCTATTTCAAGGGCGTGGCGATAAGATATCTCGATTAAGATACTTGAGCAATTGTAACGAAGAACATTTAATTGTTTAAATATGACTATGACTTTCCCGAGGCGTTACTTGCGGCGAGCTTAAAATGTCATATAGATCCATATCAACTAAGAAGTGGAACTACATAACAGCTTATTAATGTGATCACTAAAAAGTATAAAATAAAATAAATGTTTTAAAAAACAAAAAACCGCCTTCAAAAACGCAAAAAATAACTTCTTTTAAAATGGTAGGTAAAGGTCAGTCCAACTAAAGTCGGCGACTCGCAATATTTTTACCCAAAAGCCGACTTCAGTTGGACTGACCTATACCTACCATTTTAAAAGAAGTTATATTTTCCGTTTTTTTTAAAGATTTTTTTTTAATTTGATTGCAAGTTTTCTAGCGTTTGTTCTTAGCTAAGTTTCACGAGAATTGGTTTGGCCGTTTAAGAGATAGGCCGTTTAAAGGAAAGGGTTACCATTATATCGGTTGTTTTTATTTATCGTCCCTTTACTTTCTCAACGTCTAATCTGATCGAATAATTACATAGAAAAAACACTCATGTTCTCAGGTTCATAAAGACTACTTTCCTATCAAAATATTCGACCAGATAAGAGACTGAGAAAGTCAAGGGACGATATACTACTTATTCCTTTATAAAGTTGCCTACTCTACGAGATGCCTAAGCCGTTTTTACGTAATAGATGTAGTTGCATATTGTGGACAGAAATCATTTGGAATGACGTATTTTAAATGATGCATTTAGATTATAGCGAGATGGCATAGGGCTCACGTTTGATGTATTTAAGTGTGTAAAAAGTAGTGTCAAGCTAAAGTAAGGTACCGTAAAATGGGGTGACTTTGGAAACACGAGGCAACTTTGATAATTTTTTGAATCATCAATTTTGTGCAATGTCTGATTTATTATTAAGCTCTTTCGCGACATTACTTGCATATGTTTCATATGCGAGCGCAAAATATAAGTCATCATCATCATCATCATCATGTCAGCCGAAAGACGTCCACTGCTGGACATAGGCCTCCCCCAAGGCTCTCCACTCAGACCGGTCTTGTGCTTTTCGCATCCACCGCGTTCCCGCGATCTTTACAAGGTCGTCACTCCATCTTGTTGGAGGCCTACCTACAGCTCGTCTCCCGGTCCGCGGACGCCACTCAAGAACCTTCTGACCCCATCGGCCATCAGTCCTGCGACTTACGACCACTTAAGTTTGGCTATTCTTCGGGCTATGTCGGTAACCTTAGTTCTACTAAATATTAGTAGTTCAAGTATTTTCAGACAAATTGGATTTAAAACCTTCGAAACAAAAAACCACTATTTTTTGTCATGTTTCGGGGGTGACATTGATGATGAAAGATTTCCAGCTGCATAATTTTTTTTTCCTACTAAGCCGTCAACCGTAGTCTTTCTCAAGCTGCTTTAAGTTACTCCAAAGGAGTAGTCGCCAATACAATATTTTTAATAATTAATTTTACGATTTTACTCCTCGTGTGGTTGCCGAGTTAGAATAGTGCCACTCCATGTCTTCCCGTGGATGTCGTAAGAGACGACTAAGAGAATAAAGGCTTGTAGTACTGTTAGGCGATGGGCTTGCAACCTGTCACTAATACGCTGGTAAACATCTTAGCCTAACTGTGCAAATTGTGGTTATAGAATTATCAACAAGTTTTTAGAGATGTTTGTAATTCTGTAGCTCTGCCTACCCCACTCTGGGAACGAAGGCGTGAGATTATGTATGTATGTATGTAATTTTACGATTAAAAGCGGGAGTTACAGAAGATTTATTTTTAAAATTAATCAAACCCCATTTTACGGTAATTTCTAATCTCTAGGATACCACTACATTGTTATAAAACAACTAGTGACTAGCGCTCGCTTAGCTTAAGTTTATGTCATTTTTCTGTAACACCCGGGCATAAACCAGAATGTATTATACATATAAACCTTCCTCTTGAATCACTCTATCTATTGATGCAAACCGCTTTAAAATCCGTTGAGTACCTACTTTAAAATATATAAGCGAACATTCAGAGGGACCAACGACGGGATGCGAGTTTGTTTTATACGACTACAACATGAGTACAAAGAGTATGTAAACAAGTCCCGCGCTACGTCTGTCTGTCTGTATGTATGTTCGCGATTTTTTCACCTATACCATCTTATATATACAGTGGTGGTCACATAATTAGGGACACTTGTTTATTTCCCATACAATTGCCTACAAATATGACTTTTAAATTTTGACCACCATTCAAAAAGTTCTTGACCAATTTTATTGCTAAATACAATTTACTTTAGATCATTAACTAAGGTTTAAATGTATGTACAATGAACTACTGTTAAAAACGAACCTTATATTTTATAGGGATTTAAAAACTTAGTGCTGACCCGTCCATACAAAGTTTTACAACTTTGTATGAACGCGAGGTATTTATTTTTTCAAATCCTTATAAAATGAAAGATCCGTTTTCAACAGAGATGAATTGTACATACATTTGAACCTTAGTTCATTAATGATCGATGAGTGTAACCAAATGTTAAATTAGTTTAGAACTTTTTGAATGGTGGTCAAAATTGAAAAGTCATATTTGTAGGCAATTGTATGGGAAAAAAACAAGTGTTCCTAATTATGTGACCACCACTGTATATATCGTATTATTTAATAATCAACATTATAACTATGCATATTAAACGGCCATGGCCTCCGCAGCCTAAAATCAAGACAGACCTTGTAAACACTACGCCAATATTCTGTCGGTTTGCGAGGTCGCCTTATGGTCATTTTTGACGTGACCATGGCGTCAAATCGAACGCCGCCATATTTACCCGACTGCCGTAGGAGGAGGGTAATGTGTTTCACAGCCTATATATGTATGTTTGTTCCTTTGTGTCACTATAAAAACTAAACCCGTTCTCCGATTTTCATAATTCTTATGTCAATCGATTTGTCTTAATCTGGTGAGTGTCACTGAAGATATGACAGTAATCAAAATTCAATAAGGCTGCAACCAGACGCAATATAGTGAAAAAAAAAAAATGTTGACCAAGTCGACAAGTGGGGTCTCATTGAATAGGGTTTTAAAAATAATCTTTAGGTTTCTCATAATTTTTCATTTTGAATTATCATTTAGGATTTATAACGATTTATAGTTGGTTAGCATCGGGTTTTGAAAGCTTGCTTTTTGTTAAAGTTATTGTTTGAAATTATATACAGGGGCTGTAAACTCCTTAACTAACTATTATAACTACTACACTATGCATGTTATTTTTATTAGTAAAATAAGTAATTTCATATTTATTGCTATATATAATGCTAGACTAAATTTAATTTTTTTTTACAGACAAATTTTAACCCTATCTTTAAGCTACTAGAATCCAATTTCAAATAAACCGATTAAGTCCCTTAGTGACGGATACGGAACAACGCATTGGACCAGGGTCGGTACGGATCCGGAATCCTCGTGTGGTTGCCGAGTTAGAATAGTGCCACTCCATGTCTTCCCGTGGATGTCGTAAGAGACGACCAAGGGAATAAAGGCTTGTAGTACTGTTAGGCGACGGGCTTGCAACCTGTCACTAATACGCTGGTAAACATCTTAGCCTAATTGTGCAAATTGTGGTTATAGAATTATCAACAGGTTTTTAGAGATGTTTGTAATTCTGTAGCTCTGCCTACCCCTCTGGGAACGAAGGCGTGAGATTATGTATGTATGTATGTATGTATGTAATGCTAGACTAAGTAGTAACATTGTAATATGTTTAAAAAATTACTGACTGCTGAGTTTCTTGCGGCGTTTCTTCTCAGCAGTGGTCTCCTCTTGCGCAGCGCTGGTAGATTCTTGACGTGTAAAAGTGCCCGTGCGGCCTACTTACTGAATAAATATCTTTATCTTTATCTTATTTTTAACTTTCGGCAAATTCAATTCAAAATGGTGGCTCGCTTTCCTCCGCAAAAAAGGAGAGTAATGTCGAAAAATTGTTTATTTGAAACTAGCTTCTGCCCGCGACTTCGTCCGATATGGTTATTCCTTTTAACTTTGAAATTTTCCGGGATAAAAAATAGCCATGTCCTATTCCAGGATTCAAGAGGAAGGTTTATATGTATAATAAATTCTGGCTTGCTCACATAAATCGAAGCGATGCGAGGGCGAGTCGCTAGTTGAAATTAAGAGTACCTAACACTCTCGACGCTAAGTCTAACCTAACGAACTGGCTACGAACCAAGCGGTCCGGAATTCGATTCCCGGTAGAGGTTACTAGTCTACGTGAAGGTTGCGTAATGCTAATTACGCAGAGTCTCGTACGATACTTTATCTACACACATATTATAAGTACTCTAAGATGGGTTCAGAAGCCGAAAGGCAAAAGACCAGCATTACCTTATCTGTGGTAGTAGGTGACAGCAATGACAGCTGTAACGTAATTTTGAAATTACGTTATCGAATATTGTAAGGTAAAGAAGAAAAAACAGCCTACTTAATGCTTCATTTTTTCTCATGTAATACGTAATCTAAAAAGTAGAGAAAGATAGCTGACGCAAAGTACGTCTTATAGTCCGGTTTCTATGCTATGTTCTTATTCTGTGGTTAATGAGATCCAAATTTGGAACATCTTCCAAAATTAACAGCTGTCATCGCTGTCACCTACTACCACAGGTAATGCTGGTCATTGCTGGTTTTGAGCGCATAATAGAGGACTTATGATATGTGTGTAGATAAAAATGTTTGTGTAATGAGCGCGAGTATCTTTTCTTGAGTCTTATAATATATATGTATTTAAGTACGTATTTGCCCCGTGTGGTTGCTGGCTTAGAATAGTGCCACTCCATGTCTTCCCGTGGATGTCGTAAGAGGCGACTTATATTAAATTTACTCGGGGTTAAAATATGACATTTGTCCATACAAAATGTGTCAAATTTTAATCCGAAGTAAGCCGCGAATCTATCCGCGGTTTGAATGTAGGGTTCGGCCATAAGGGAATAAAGGCTTCTAGTACTGTTAGGCGATGGGCTTGCAACCTGTCACTAATACACTGGTAATCATCTTAGCCTGATTGTGCAAAATTGTGAATTATCAACAAAGATCATGGCCCATAATCCTACCCGGTCAAAAAATGTTTGCGTACATAAACACGACGACGACGACGACGTTTGACGACGTGCAAGCCTAGTTGGTAGTGACCCTGCCTACGAAGCTAGCGGTCCTGGGTTCAAATCCCGGTAAGGGCAGATATTTGTGTGATGAGCGCGAGTATTTGTTCCCGAGTCATGGATGTTTTCTATGTATTTAAGTATAGATTTCTCTATATAAGTATTTATATCGTTGTCTAGTACCCATAGTACAAGCCTAGAGCTTAGTTTGGGACTAGGTCAATTTGTGTGAGATCGTCTCTTGATATTTAAAAAAATTATAAATAAAAAATTGGTGGTTAATTTTGCTGTTATGACCCACGTTTTATTTTAAGTAAATAGTTTTAAAAAAAAAAACATGTAGGTAACATGTAAAGGTAGCGGTTCGCGCCGCGACAGAGACAAGCGACCGAGACACGAGACCGCGACCGGAGACCGCGACTGTCACTTGACCGTAGGCATCGTATGAGCGACAATTCGCGAACGAGACAGAGACAGGCGACGGAGACGTCTCTGTCGCGGCGCGAACCGCTACCGTAACAGTGCAAAGAAGATTAGCTATTAATATATCTTTGATTAGTTAGGTATATGAAACCCCTAATTAATGTGGGTAGTTCAGTCTTCGTAGTTCTTAACCCACTCTGGGAATGAAGGCGCGAGTTTATCTCTAACGTAATCCAACTTAGCCTTATTTACGCGTAATATGAAAGAAGTTCTGGAAACTTTTCGCTTCTAACGATAGTAACGATATAAAAATTATGACTGCCAATAATTATGTCATCTTGACCAAATAACTATATGAAAAGCAAGCTTTAAAAACCCGGCTGCATTTTGTATACTGTCGTCGATATAGCTACATATGTTAAGAATTGTCATTTTGCCATTGTTGTTATTTTTATTTTAACAGTTTAGGTATCCTATGTCATCCGGGATGATGTAAGGATTCTAACGATACCTCACACATCTAAATCGGTCAAGGGATTTAGAAGTTATAGTGGAATAAAGAAACTCACATACATACATACATACAAACATGAACCCTGAAAATATTACACTCCTTTTTTTGGGGCAGTCGTGTAAAAAAAAAGGGAGACAACAAGCTCCCGTGTAGGATTATCTCTTGATATTTCTGAGGTCCTGGTGAAAAAGGGTATAAGTCGATTTAACTCTTACTAAAAAACCGGTCAAGAGCGGGTCGGACTCGCGCACCGAGGGTTCCGTTCCGTTTAAGATAATACGCTTGGTAACCGCAAAAGAAAATACTCATTTTGTTATGAACTTTATTTTCTATGCAATAAGGTCCATTTTGACAAGCCTACATTTTTAAAACCAACCGTTCTAATTTTCTTTGTTATTTCTTAAAAACTGTAAATAATTAACACGTCATTTTATTTTTTCCATAAAATATATTTAATAATGTATACCTATGCCATTTTTTAGATTTTTTGATTAATTAACCTCCGAGATAAAATGGGGGAATAGTAATTTTTTTGTACATTTTTGGCTATAAATCAAAAAGTACATACCACAAAATTTTAATAATTAATTTTGAAATATGCAGATTGAGCCCTTTCATATGACACCCCCATTTATTATAATCAAACCACTTTCATTTTTTAACCCCCCATTCTAGACCCCTTTTCAATTATTTATAATTGTTTTTTTTTACCAAAAACAGATACGGGCAAGCAAGTTGTACAACTATGCCAAATTTCAAGTTGATAGCGTTTATAGTTGCTGAGAAAACCTACTGTGACATACATACAGACGGACAAACAGACAGACAACGAAGTCTTACCATAAGGGTCCCTTTTTACCATCTTGGTACGCAACCGTAAAAAAAGGTACCTTTATGCATAAACGGAGTAACTGGACTTAAACCCTTTTTCACTGGATCTTTAGGAGATACGCTGTTTCACTAGGCCCTTTATCCATTGATACCTCCCTCTTCTGCAAACACAAACACACTCAATCACACTCCTACACACGCACACTCGCTCACATGCTTACATAAGAAGAGGTTCACAATTACACACCCTCATTTAAACTCATACTTCTGTTCTTTTTAGTAGAATAAGTAAATATATATTTTTTAGCTATGTTAAATTCTGGTTACTGTTTTTCTTTAGTTTTATATAATAATTGATAGCTAGATGACAGTACTAAATTTTTGGGGTTGAGCGCTGACTGCTGAAATACAGGTCCCCACCTAGCTCGGCAGCTGTCGCTAAAAATATTAGAGAATTGTTTCTAGCTAATGTAATTAGTATAAGATAGATGTGTTTTTATGGTAAATAAAGAATTATTATTAATATTAATTATTATTATTATCTTAGCTCTTTGTTTGGTCGCCTTGCGGCATGCGCGTGCCGCACTCCTCACTGTATCCGAGCGAGGCTGCCTCGTGTGGACCTTAGAATTGGCGACCTCCTTCAAGGTGACTTTCGTAATGATCGTCATCTCATGCGTATGCTTTACGAGAAGTCTGCGAGGGCGTCAGTGGAATAGCTTACGGAGTTGTTAGTGATCGTAAGGTACCGAGTTCGAACCAGGATCAACATGTAATAATCCGTTTTTAACCCCTACGCGGGCTGTTATAAGTTTGATGTGTGTGTATGGCACCGTAGCTCTTAAACGAGTGAACCGATTTGGAAGCGTTTTTTTATTTGAAAGAACTTTTTCTACCGGTGCTTCTTAGCTAGGTTTTATGAAAATCGGTTGAGCCGTTCTAGAGATATCAGCTCTGAAAGATGGGGTCACTTTTAAACCTGTGATTTTTACCTATCTATCTATATAATATACATATTATATATAGTACTTTTAAACGAGCAATTCTTGTATACGTATACAAGAATTGCTCGTTTGTATATAATCTGAATCTCGGAAACGGCTCCAACGATTTCGATGAAATTTGAAATATAGAAACGGAAAAATCGATCTGTCAAGGTCATCTTCGGGAAATTTCGTTTTCAGTAATCAACCAGTAATGGACAAGGAACCAATAATGAACACTTGATTCTTATTTTACAGAAGATAAGGGTTATTCATTTGTTTTGCAACAATCAATTTAGGACCGTACGAAAATTGAATTAAGAGTGAAGTCTCCATTACTGGTGCTTGTCAGCTAAAAGTGTCCATCATTGGTGCCGTCACCATACTATAATTTAATAGTTATTCAACTTTACTCTTTGTGTTTTTTTTTTGTAATTAATTAAACTTTGAAACTGTCTAAGGATGATGGGATCCTGACCTCTACCGCCATCTTACCATTTAATCTACCGCCAAGCATTCGCATTGTTCCGGTGTGTGGATAAGTCAATCGGTGAAATTACTAGAACAGAGGCATTCGTTAGTCCTCGGTTGGCAACGCATTTGCCGCCTTAGGATTGCAGTATTAAAATTGTAGTTGAGAATGCAAATGTCTATGGGTCACAGTACTCACTTACTATCAGGGGCACGTTTTATAAAGCTACAAGTTACAATTTTACAGGTCTAAACCGGCAACACTGCTCAAATGGCTGGTCGTCATCGGTCGAGGTTGTGTCAAATGGAAACTTGTAACCTGTAAATTGTAACTTGTAGCTTTATAAAACAGGCCCAAGGGGCACGTTTTATAAAGCTACAAGTTACAATTTTACAGGTCTAAACTGGCAACACTGCTCAAACTGGTCGTCATCGGTCGAGGTGGTTGTGTCAAATGGAAACTTGTAACCTGTAAATTGTAATTTGTAGCTTTATAAAACAGGCCCCAGGGGCACGTTTTATCAAGCTACAAGTTACAATTTTACAGGTATAAACCGGCAACACTGCTCAAATGGCTGGTCGTCATTGGTCGAGGTTGTGTCAAATGGAAACTTGTAAACTGTAAATTGTAATTTGTAGCTTTATAAAACAGGCCCCAGGGGCACGTTTTATCAAGCTACAAGTTACAATTTCACAGGTCTAAACCGGCAACACTGCTCAAATGGCTGGTCGTCATTGGTCGAGGTTGTGTCAAATGGAAACATGTAACCTGTAAATTGTAATTTGTAGGTGGCCTGTTCGCCTATACCGTGTCGTAAAAAAAACCTCACCGAGTGATGTCCTCGATTAGAAATGTCCGGACATGTTCCAATAATATTTGAGTACAAATACAATGGCTGTAACATAGACTGACAGTCGGGTAGACGGATATGACGACACTGTAAGTCCCTGTACACGAGTAGCCTGAGGGTAATGGTAGTTTACGTGACGGTTGCGTAATGCTAATTACGCAGTCTCGTACAATACTTTATCTACACACATATTAAAAGTACTTTAAGATAGTTTCAGAAGCCGAAAGGCAAATGACCAGCATTACCCGACGACGCGCTGGCCTAGTTGGTAGTGACCCTGCCTACGAAGCTAGCGGTCCTGGGTTCAAATCCCGGTAAGGGCAGATATTTGTGCGATGAGCACGAATATTTGTTTCTGAGTCATGGATGTTTTCTTTGTATTTAAGTATATATTTCTCTATGTAAGTATTTATATCGTTGTCTAGTACCCATAGTACAAGCCTAGAGCTTAGTTTGGGGCTAGGTCAATTGGTGTGACATTGTCCCCTGATATTTATTTATTTTATTTACCTTACCTGTGGTAGTAAGTGACAGCGTTGACAGCTGTAACGTAATTTTGAAATTACGTTATCGAATATTGTAAGATCAAGGGATCAAATTTGGAACATCTTCCAAAATTAACAGCTGTCATTGCTGTCACCTACTACCACAGGCAATGCTGGTCATTCAGGACTTATGATATGAGTGTAGATAAAATACATCTCAATAGCATTCAGCGCCCTTCGCGTTCAATTCAATAATGCATGCTGTGGAGTATGCCTAGCTTCTGCAGTGCGTCAGAAAAGTTTGCGGGGGCTTGTGAAGTTGAAAATTTCCATACAAAATGTGATAACGTTTCTCTCACGTTAAACATAGTCCGATTATTTCCGATTTTTGAATATGTTGTAAATATTATGAAAAAATATATCTGTACAATTTAAAAAAGTGAAAAATAGAAACGTACACCTAATTTTTCATAATAACTACAACATATTCAAAACTTTACGCCCGGAGCGAAATTGTTGACAGCTACGCAATCTTAAGAAATTAAAATCAAAATCAAAATAAAAATATTTATTCAGTAAATTGGCCACATACGGGCTCTTTTACACGTCGGTAATTTAAACTGAATCTATTACTTACGCAAAAGGTGGGAAAGGCTATTAAGCCAAAAAGTCTTGGTTAATCTCTATGGTTATTAAACAAACAATCATTTCAACTTCGTATATTGGTACTAGATTGTTTGAACTAACCTAACCTAACATTCAAAAACACGATGAGTGTAATCTAACATTGACTTATCTAATTTCATGGTCAAACGCGGAACCCTTCGCGCGGCCGATACGCACTTGTTTAAAATGGTGTTCCAAAGGTCACACGCTAGACTTATTACACGAATAAAACTCAATAAAACAACACACTACCTACAAAACAAAACTGCGTTCTTAAACAATAAAATGCCAAATTACACGGCACTGCGGTTAAAATTGGAACTAAAATTCCTGCATATTAAATTTAAGGTTACGTGTAGACGGTAGCGCCACTGCCGGGTCTGATAAGTTGGTATAATTTTTGTCATGACGTACTTTGGCGGGAAAAGAGATCGCCTTGAGTGAGTGACGTGTTTCCCGCGTTCGACCTCGGTCGTGGCCGCGACGAGTCGGGCGGCTTCGGCGGCGTTCGGGTAAACTCGTAGGCTTTCGGCTTCGATCGGCTGTATTCACTTAAATGATTTGCTGCAACTGTAGGCTTTGAAAGGAAAAGTCTTTTTTCTGAACGCAACTTAGTTTACATACAATTTTATTTACCCGTAATGTTGTGTTCTAAGCACTTAAAATAATTATAAAGTTACATATTACAATGATGTAAAGCTACATTCCGGGTTTTTTAAATTTAATATTTAAAAAAAAACTGTTGAAGCAATAACTCTTATCACAATATAACTTCTAATATTAATGTAACTTATACTTAATGTTACTTATGAAAAATGTGTCATTGAAATATTAAATATTAAAAAAAATGCCATATTTGCCACCCTTTCTCTAGTGAGTGCGCTTACCAACACACTTTCATTTTTATTTTTAAAGATGGTAAATCTCAAGTCATCGTCATTTCGTTTTCCAATCACCGAGCTCGGTTCTGGATGCCTTTACTGATCTTTGTCTATGCTGCTTTTTTTTAAAGTATTAATGTCATTAAAAATATACCTTTTTAGAAAAAGGAGGCAGACGACCTGGCAAGTCACCTGGGGCCTGTTTATAAAGCTACAAATTACAATTTACAAGTTACAAGTTTCCATTTGACACAACTTCGACCAATGACGACCAGCCATTTGAGCAGTCTGCCGGTTTAGACCTGTAGTATTGTTACTTGTGGCTTTATAAAACGTGCCCCTGATGGTACCTAAATGATCATCGCGACCTATTAAACACCCGCAACACCAAAGGAATCGCAAGTGCGCTGTGGCCTTAGAAGTAGGCTTGTTTTTTGAAGGCCCCCAAGTCGTATTGGTTCGGAAATTACGCCGAGAGCTGAGGCCCTACTTTGAAAATCGAAGTTCGAAGTTACGTTAGCTCCATCCCTTTCGCTCGATTTATTCTCGAAGGACGAGTGACAGAGATGGAGCTAACGTAACTTCGAACTTCGATTTTTAAAGTAGGGCCCCTGATTCCACAGAGTTAAAAAAAAAGGCTCTCAAGCTAAGGTACGTTTCTTTTCAACTTGTATAACTATTTACTTTTCTAAACGTAACTAAGTTCTGCTGGACAATTAAAAAATGTAAATAATAACCTAGGTACTCAAGAATTAAAATATATAAATAATAATCACCACTATAAAATGTATACCCCCTCTAGCAGGTCCGCCCGTGGCATGGTCCCTATGACACTGGCCGCATTACTTCTCTGGATAGGTAACGATAATTTATATATATATAGATAAACGATAAAAGCTCCAACTAATACTAAGCTTAACGTAGGAGTCAATTAGGAGCAAAATAGAATTAAGCAGATTATTTAAGGACGTTGGACGCGGCGCATTTTCCCGGTTATTTTCCTTTCGAAATTTAAATATGTTCGAATGTAGGTGGAGGCCGTATTGATAGTATCAGAAATAATCGATAGGTGTCGCTATGGGTGCGAGTTATTTCAGGACACCTGGTGAACATTGTAGCTTGTATTGTCCCTGGTGTCATCTGTGACATTCTCACGGAAGTTAGTGCTCCAGATTTAGATTTTAAATTTAGAATAGCACTATTTTTAACTCTTTTTACCCGACTGCGGAAGGAGGAGGGTAATGTGTTTATCAGCCTATATACGTATGTTTGTTCCTTCGTGGCGCTTTAGAATCTAAACGCGTGGACCGATTTTGATGTTTCTTTTGTCAATTGTTTTGTCGTAATCTTGCGAGTGTCACTAAATATATGATATGACAGTAATAAAAAGTCAATATGGCGGCAACCAGACGCCATATTGCAAAAAAAAGTCGACGAACTATGACAAGTGGGGTATCGTTGAATAGGTATTTAAAAATCATCTTTAGGTTTTTTTTAACATTTTTCATTTTGAATGATTATTTAGGATTTATAACGATTTAAAGTTGGTTAGCAACAGTCTTGCTTTTTGTTACCCGAATGTCGAAGGAGTAGTAGTGTTTTTAACTTATATGTATGTATCGTTCTTTGTTCTTTTGTAAAATCTGATCGGACGGCGAGGTGTCCTTAAGGGTCTGGTACACGATCAACTTTTTACGGCAATGTGTGGCAAGCAACTACTGCTGTCTTACTCTTATTTCGTAGGTTAGAGCAAGATTCGTATAGTTGCCGGCCACAAATTGCTGTGAAAATGTTGCTCGTCTAACCGGCCCTTTAGTTTCGTCTTAACGTCGCGGGTGTAACTGGACTTAATAAGTGAAATGGCGAAAAAAAAAATACAATATATTGACAATATTATCCAAACAGCAGTTTTTTTTAAAGCTTGCTTTTTGTTAGACTTGTTAGGGTTCCGTATAGGGAATGCAAATAACCGGTTATTTTCATACAAAATCGGTTAAATTGCATTCCCTAGTTCCGTACACAGACGGTGCCAAACGGGACGGTACGTTAGTCCGTCCATCTGTTATTACTTGGGAGAGCTGTATCTTTGAACCGAACATATCCGTTTTTTTGGTACTGAATACGGCTTATAATGGCGGATTTTAAAAGAATTTTTATACGTATTTTTGTCTCTATATCTTTAAATTATTAATATACAAGCGTTAAAGGGCATTGGTTAAATTTGTTTGAAGAATATTGTCATTTTTTTTCAGCGGCAATTGGTCATTTTTACATAGTTATTTAGAGGACCTCTAAATACACATAGATATATATAATTTATGGCGGTAAATAATATCGGAGCGGAGATTTTAAAGATTTAAGTATTCAGTTTTTAGTACAAAAGTACGCCCAAGTATAAATATTTAAATATCTCGGCTCCGATGCACTTAAGAGTATTACATTACATAACAAAATTATGTTTATTTTAAATAATTCTATCATAATTTACCACTTTTACGAATGGCCGCTCACATTGAAAATGTATGAATTTTACAAATGAAAACACTTTTACCCAAACCCCTTTGTTGTGATCTTGTGATTAAACTGGAAACCCTAAAATAACTCCGCTGAGTATTAGTTTGACTCGTACATAACTAGAGCAGTTTTTTGTCAACCGGTAAAGATCCCGGTTTATGGGTTAAAGGTTTTTCTATGGTTTTTATTTTAATTGTTTCTTACATTTGTAATGAAAGACTTTTTAACCGACTTCAAAAAAAGGAGGAGTTACCTCAGAACTTTCGACTGGATGAACCGATTTTGAAGATTCTTTTTTTATTTGAAAGCTGGTGCTTCCAGATTGGTCCCATTTTTTTCAAAATGAAGATCTGATGGTGGAATCCATGAGGAATCGACGGAACTCTTCAAAATTTATAGGCACACCTATAGCGATTTTGGTATTTTTCATTGTAACTCGTGTATTTTGTCTTAGAAAGCACTATTTGGTGAAGTGGAACTGATGATGAAGACCACAGATGGCCACCGGAACTCCTAAACGGTATATATTTCGAGGGTGGCGACAAGATATTTCGATTAAGATAGTTGAGCGACTATGATGAAGCATATTTAGGTTTAAATATATGACTATGACTTTCCCACGGCGTTGCTTGCGGCGAGATTGAAATGTTCTATTGTTTCTTGAGAAATGGGAGAATAACAGCATAATTATGATCACTAAAAAGTATAAAATAAAATAAAGTTTAAAAAAACAAAAACCCGCCTTCAGGAAGCAAAAAATAACTTCTTTAAAATGGTAGGTAAATAGGTCAGTCCAACTGAAGTCGGCGTCCAACAATATTTTAACCAAAAGCAGACTTCAGTTGGACTGACCTATTTACCTACCATTTTAAAGAAGTTATTTTTTGCTTTTTGAAGGCGGGTTTTTGTTTTTTTAAACTTTTTTATTCAGTAATTTTGCCGCTAGGGCACCTTTACACGTTAAACATCTACCAGCGCGAGACCACCGCTGAGAATAAACGCCGCAAGAAACTCAACAGTCAGTCATCAAGTGTAAAGTCACTTTTTAAGTTTTTTTTCTATTAAGTTGTTAAAAAATCGAGTGTAATTTGGCACAGTGATATACTGCCCTGCTAATCCAATACGCAGTATCTCAAATAATACTCCTGTAGCAATATCAACCTTATTACTAACAGAAGAGAATTCAAACTGCTTAGGTTATTGACTTTGGGATACTGCTTATTAGTTTAGGAGGGCAGTATACTGACACTACCTTAGCCGACAAACTTGTAAAATAAAACGTTGAACATATTCATTTTTCGAGTACCATACATGTAAAGCATTTTTTTTACATTATAACAATCATTAAGGTTACAATAGATAGCTCTTAAAAAATCTTTATGTATATGTTATCATCAGTTTTTAGATTAGGGGGCCGTTTAGGAAATATTGGACTGGACAGGTGTAATTTTTATTCGAGTAGCGCCCCTCCCCCCCATATCCAAAACTACTAAAAATATGAAAAATATCTTAAATTAAAGCACATACCTGTAACGAACTAAAAAGAAAAACTATCACGACTATGTAGACTTCATTAGTTCCTGAGATACAGGTTTTGATTATTTTTTCTGGTTTGAACTCGCATTATCAACTATCAAAGTGTGATACGAAAATTAGCAGTCGACATAAAATACACAAACAATACACTTGAAAAAAAAAACAAATGCGATTGTATAACTAATACAATTTCAAAAAAAGAACAGCCGCATTACACAAGAAACAAGAAACCATGTGCAAAAAACTAAAAATTAAAAAATTCAAATTTGAAATTCGAATATACTTCCGGGATTTGCATTTCGAAAAGAGAACTGACCCAATTAGTTAAACCATAGACAGTGATAACATTTCGGCGGCGCGGAGCGGGAGGGCGCCTAGTTCAGTGACACTCGGTACGCAGTGGCGCTCTCACGTTGGAACCGACCAGACGTGTAGTGAGTTTCTTAGTGCCGTGGATTGACAGTGACAGAAGTGTGTTTTTGTTTTGGTTGGATTGGATTTGCGATGACTACGGTAAGTTTTAATTTAAGTTACTATTACGGTTTGTGAATCTGTATTTTTTTAAATGTGTAAAATTTTAAAGGAGGTTGGACGCGTTCAAATGTTTTGAGAGAAGGGTTTTTATTAAAAAATGTGTGGTGAATGAAATAATAATAATGTTATAGTGAATTAAAGTCATTTTTTTTAATTTGTAAATAATAAAAAAAAGCAACAGCGTTCTTTAAAAAAAATCTTTATTTTACGTGGTTTTGCGAAACTTTGTTTACGAACTTATTTAGTTTTGAAGAATAAAATCTCAACGTATCGTACTCTTACAGTTGTTCACAAACTTATCATATATAACATACAAAGGAAAAATCTGACTCACTATATAGACCTTGAAAAATGTGTTTTGTTACTCCGTACTCGTGCCTACTTACTGCGTTTTGCCGTAAGCATTGGACCAACGCAATTTTGTCCAAAATAAACTTAAGACCTTGTACAGCAACTGCGTAGAAAAAAACTACCAACCTTCGCAAAAAACACATCTAAATTCCTAAAAACTATTTTAAAAAAAACAAAAAAAAAAACTTCTTGTTTTACTTAGGTATTTAGGTATTAAAAATCTCTGTGAAAAATAAACTATTATCATTTTAAATCAATTAAATGAATACGAAAACTATCAGTTACTTAACATCAATAACTATATTAATTACACAGTAATATAATAACATTTTGTTCGTTATCGCTGTCCGTGTTTGCGTTATCTTTATATATTATTATAAATTACGCATTCTACCTTTCCGACGTAACTTAAACGTACTTACTCCTACACAGCTTGCTCCGAGGGTTAGCTAACAAATACCGCCTTATAGCATTAAGCCTGGACTTAAAAAGGGAAAACAATTTGTAATTTATAATACATACTAGAAGTCGCCGGCGACTCTGCCTGCGTTATATTTTTTTATTGCAAACCACCGGAAATATAAAATTTCAATGTAAATTTTAAAAAAAACAAATGTAAGCTTTCTCAATCGATCTCGAAACCAAATAAACTGTGAAAAAGTAACAAAAAAATACAGTTATTTACGCATGTATACTTATAATATTACTATTGATTAAAATATGACTATTAAATAAAACTCCTCTGGTCATTGACGGAAAAAAAGGTAATTAAAAATTGCAAACGGCAACCACTTAAAATGCCATGGTAAGTTTGTTAGATAGAATATTTTACGCTGACACTGGGATTAACTTGTAATAAAAAAGGGTATATACATAAACGGAGTATACTAGACTTATGCCCTTTTTTCTCTAGGACCCATTGATTTATGTAATTTCAAGGAGAATTCCCGCATCTACCCTGTCGCAAAGAACTGATGATGAACGCCGGAACATTTAATAGAACTTTACATGCCTAGAGCGGTAAAACAAAGAATGTCTGAAATGCTAGCCATTTGACTTCTGAGCCGAAGGCGAGGGCGATAAATATGCGATCTAAGGCTCTCATTATCACCCGTGGAGTGTAGACAATTTTAAGATTTAGAAGGCATTTTAAATGGCGAAACGAGAATGGCGTAAAAAAACGGAGAGCTCTATAACTGTGACAAAGTTAATAGTACGCCGACGCTGAAGTCATTTTTAATGTTTAAAAGAAAGAAGCCACTAAAAAAAATGCCACACTACGAAAATACCTGTCTTTTTCGAGCATGGAGAATGGAGCGGCGGTGGCCTAACGGATAAGGGTGTCGACTCGGGATCCTGAGATACCAAGTTCTAACCCCGGTATTGGCCATGTACCTCCACATGTTTTTCTAAATTTAGTAAATTACCTGATTATCTTAAGGTCACATTCAGTGGTGGTTTGTGCAAGTGAAATTACTGGCATAGATGCATTATTTAGTCCTTAAGGTTGGCAATGCATCACTCTCAAGATTGTCGGTGGATGGATGTTGCCTATTATTTAATGTGTATAATATAAGCAGCGGCAATGCGGTAAAGAAATGACGTCAAAGTTAATCATTGGATTTCTGCGACAAGGTTGTATAACACAACCGAACCAAGTTGAATTGTAGTAAAGGGTAAAATATCACTTTACGATGACTATAAGATTTCAATCTACACAGTAAACATTAAAAGGCCACATGTACAACCACGCTTAGGTACACGAGTTCATAAATATTTATACGCTTTAGTACCTTGTCATTTTAATCGCGGTGATAATTCATATATGGCAGTTTGAACATGACATTAAATAGACAAGGTACTATAGTGTATACATATTGTATGAACTCGACTGTACGCAAGAATCAAGATGGATGCCTCTATATGCTTCCGAACACAATAAAGATGGTAATAATTTATTATAAAACCACATTAAATAATAATTTACCAGGGCTGTTTTATAAGTACTCAATAAAATCAGAAATCATCGTTAAAGATCGTGCGGTTTCGAAGATTCAAACATTTCAAACAAAAACACGCGAATAAAAATAAATAATACCAAGAATTTATACTATTAACATTTTCAAGGGACAAATTATATTTAATATATCCAAAGAAAACGACAGTACATACCAAAGATTCAGCGGCACTAGTCAAAATAATAACGTTAAATTAGCGATATTCGAAAATCAATTACATTGACGTAAGCTGATCGCTTCGACCGCTTTTGTCAACTCAATTTCTAATCGATAGAAAATAGAAACGTAAACGTAAGTAGGCTCAAGCAGTATGTATCTAAAACTATTACGAACTTTTGTAAGTGTAGGGTCGACTTCCCCGATGTACAGGTGACCCGATATTTCTAAAACGGCTCAACCGATTTTCATGAAAGCTAGCACAGAACCATCCCTATTAAACAAGCTTGGTGTTAAAAAAAAAGCATTCAAATCGGTCCATGTGTTTAGGAGCTACGTTATCACACAATTCGACAAAAAGTTTCCATTGCCTTGACAGAAGCGCGTGGAGCTAACCCCATGTGCTTCTATACCCTTATCATGAGTTATAATTCTGGCGTAGTAGTGAAAAAGGGAACAAGTCGACTTAACTCGTAATAAAAAAGGGTATACACATGAACGGAGAATACTAGACTTAAAACCTTTTTCACTTGATCTTCAGAAGACATACACTTTCAATAGGACCCCAGAATTAACGTACTCGCTATCTCTGTCCCTCGCAAACCTCGCAGTAATATAACAGAGTGCAAGGGGCAGAGCATTCGACGAGCGAGTACGGTAATTTTTAACTCATGGTGAGGGTACTGTTTAGTCCTCCAGAGTAAAATACTCTTTAACCAAACAATTGTCTTGGCGTGTGATATGGACTTGTTTCTCTAATAAATCCATGGAGATTTGACGACGCGCTGGCCTAGTTGGTAGTGACCCTGCCTACGAAGCTAGCGGTCCTGGGTTCAAATCCCGGTAAGGGCAGATATTTGTGTGATGAGCGCGAATATTTGTTCCCGAGTCATGGATGTTTTCTATGTATTTAAGTATATATTTCTCTATTTAAGTATGTATATCGTTGTCTAGTACCCATAGTACAAGCCTAGAGCTTAGTTTGGGACTAGGTCAATTCGTGTGACATTGTCCCCTGATATTTATTTATTATTTATTTATTAGATTGTCTACAACTCGACATTGGCGAAATACGCCTTGTTAAAACAAGGAGTCAAAGCCATTAAGAAATAAAACGCTCTCAGTTGCCTAAGGTTAGAAGTACCCTGATCTCGAAAGTAATGAAGTCCTTAAATCTAAAGCTATACGAGTCATAACCGATAAACTATGTTGTCAGTGTACTATTTCGTTTGTGTACGGGACTCTTGATTAATCCTTCACTGGATGGAAGTTGAAATAAAAAGTCATAGAAATATGTCCCTGGATGCAATTCCTATTGCTCCATTGCTGAAATATTTGCATTATTGCCGGCAGCTATTGAGCCCACGACGCAATGTATTATATGCAGCAAGGTTATCGTCTAATGATAACAGTTCAAAAGATGATATGATGGCAATCTCGTTTTTGAAAGCTTTCTCAGACCATCCTAGCTTTTAAAAATGCCGAATCAAAATCGATCCTCCCGTTTGAGTTGGAAGTTACAAACAAATACACAGCAACACATGCGAATCGATTAAATAAAAGGTTATTTTTCAACCCCCACAAATAACACAATTTTTCTTATATACGCGAGTTTTATAGAAAATGTATAAAATCAAAATCTTTAGCAGTCGAGTTCATAAACATGTATACACTTTAGTACCTTGTCTATTTAATGTCAAGTTTGACCTGTTATATATGAATTGTCACAACGATTAAAGTGACTACGTACCTACTAAAGTGTATACATATTTATGTACTCGACTGTTCCTATTCTGTTGGTATGGCTTCTAGGCGCTTTGATATGTTTAAATCTAGGTACTAACGCTTCCCGAGAGGAGATCACAGTTGAGAATAAAAATGGCCGCAAAACAACATGAGTTAGTGTTAAACATAAACTGATACACACTTTAGAAAAATATACATAATATGAGTGATCTCCCGTTCCACTTAACTTTATTCCAAATAAAATTTGTAACCATCGCAAGCTGATCTACAATTACAAGCATCTTCTATCAGACGTAGCTTTTAATGAAACAAGCTACAAGCAGTTTTATAAAGCATAATTCAAGATATAAAATATAAACGGGTGTCAACTAACAAGGAAATAATGAAGCAAGTTGCAACCTTTCTTTTCTTTAAAGAAAACAAAATCAAGTCAACCTGGGGCCTGTTTATAAAGCTACAAATTACAATTTACAGGTTACAAGTTTCCATTTGACACAACCTCAACCAATGACGACCAGAAATTTGAGCAGTGTTGCCAGTTTAGACCTGTAAAATTGAAACTTGTAGCTTTGTAAAACGTGCCCCTGCTAGGAAAGTACCTTTTACTAAATACCGCATACAAAGCGTTGTCAACATCAGTTCTCATACAATATAGAATATCTTATTTCCTTTATAGATACTAAGTGCAAACTTGCAAATTCAGTTTCTTGTCTTACGGTACGTGCAGGTCATATCATATTACCTGACATGAGAAGCATTACTTTCCCCAACGGTTCAGGGAGGCGATGGCTGAGATACGCGTCATACTCGTGAAGGGGTGTTGTGGGGTCCGGTCTGTTCACATTTGCAAGGACTTCTTGTTCTGTTAATTATTTTAGTTATGGCTTTTGACGTAGACACCTCGTCGTGATATTCCAATATTTGATAGTTCCCATCTTGATTATTTCGTTATTTTAACATTATTTCATAAAAATATGAATGAGAACTCGTGTAACCAGTAATATTAGGATAAGTTTTATGGATAAAAATACCTACTCTTAAACAAAAATGCAGTAATCACAGCGAATGTGCGCCGGTTGAGTTTAGGATTGTGGTCTTAAATTAGATTTTCGAGAATAGTCATTATTTTAGTGTAATGTATTTGATCTCACATTTGTAATGATTTTATTTTGCTAGTATTAATAATTATTATTTGTTTCTTTATTACCTTGTATTATACCTTACTTTTATTATTTTAAGTTTTCTTGAGTCGCTTCTCCGTAATGATGGTCTGTCCGAAGCGCTAGTAGATTCCCTCCATATTACCGACGTGTAAAAGAGCCCTCATGTCATGCCAACTTAATAAATAAATATTTCGTTTTTTTTAGAACAGCTCTTGGATGAGCTGAAATTTGACAAGCAAACTTGAATAATCACTCTATAATATACATAGATAAGCTAAGCAAGACTGCAATCAAGTTGACTAGATGTGGAAAATTCTGGAATTGATGGATGCCTAATTTCCACTCTGGCAAAACTTAACTTTATCTCAAGAAATACATTATGAGACAAGCTTTACTGATTGTAATAGTTGGTACAGTCATCAGCATTTAAGAACAGAAGAGACCCTTTGGTTAACTTCCAACTCTATCATCGGATTAACTCTTAGACACCTCAATATTGAATTGGCGTTAGAATTAACTTTACCTAATGTACGAGTATTCAAAAGTACAATGCCAGATCTTGGCTTAAAACACTTTTTTTTTAATGCTCGCTTTTACTAAGGATGTTGATACGACCCGTTTTGTATGAGATTTAAATTCAGTATTTTATTAGGACATTTACGGAACTTATATGAAAAAAAGAGCCATCTATTAAGATACTTTATAAATAAGACAACTTGCGAGTAATGTATGTAATGTAAAGTAAAATAAGAAAAACTAACACCACAGCATTGTTTCAAATATTTTTCTACAGCAAATAAACCCAATTCTATAATTATCTGTCACAATTTTTCCTTAGACCAAAACTTCTGCGGAGACCTGCATTGTCCTTTCAGATAATTTTTATAACGAGAACTGTTTTAAAAATATCTATATATTTCTTTACATACCTCAATTAAAAGTTCTTCTTTTTTGATTACGAGTACCTATACTCTGTTTCATCTAAGATAAGTCCTGTGACAGCCGTATTTCGTAATTTCAATTCCTATGCTCACATGCGAGGTACTTAATAATAGGCGATTAATTATTTAAGTTCCTTTACGGCGTCATTAGGTGTGTACCAATGTAGTATTTATGTAAAAAAAAGAAACAAGTGTAATATGTGTTTATATGAGCTGTCAGAGGACTCATCTTAGATGAAAAAGAGTATAATGGCGGTCCACCGCAGTGATTTCACCCACGGAATAGAAAAAACAGTGGAATTGGCTTCGTAGTATCAGACCTGTTGTCGCCAATACTCAAACTATCCTAACAACAACACGCCACCATGGAAAATGTTTTTAGCGGCTATCGTTTTTACATTCCAAAATAGCGCAATAAGGCATGCTTTTGGATTTATTTCCTATTTTAGAAATATTATTCGCACAACTTTCACGCACAAACGTTCGCGGCAAACTAAGGCAGGTTGCGCGGAACTCCGCATAACCATGCCACACGTGACACGCCCACTTGACACTACTACTGTTTTTTCTGTTCTGTGATTTCGCCCAATGTCAAGTGAGTATCGTAAATCAGTAAACAGAATCAAATCAAAAGTAAAATCCCGTGATGTAATAAAAAGAAAAGTTGACAGTCCAAAACCTGTGAAGAACTAGTCGAAATTTCTAGAAACTGATAGTCTATGTTCTAATAGTCTGATGCCTTTTAAAACCTACGGGCACTTTAAAAATGGCGCGTTGAAAAGAAACGTCGCATTTTTTTTAACAAATACAACCGCAGTCTAAGTTAATGGCGAACCAGCCGTTCCTTAGTGACAATTTCTCATACCTATACAAGTTATAAAAAGGAACTAGTAAATTGTGTCTAAAATGACTCTAAGTACGACCAGTCACTTGTTGCATAGCTGTGAAAAATATACACACAGGCTTTTATTTTTTAATAATAGAGTGTACGTAGCAGATGAAGTTTTGGAAAGTGAACGCTCTGCTCCGAGTGAAATTGGCAATATGATCCCAAAAACAGTGGCGTGATTTGGTGTTGGCCACTTGAGAACAGCCACCATGTCAATTTCTTTAACGAAGTCATTTACGAATTGCGGACCAAATAACCCACTAAGCTAACCTAAGCTAACAGAGGGACAGAGGGCGGGAAGCGACTATCTTTTATTTATACTACTCTTGTATGAAAATCATCTTTAAATTTAAAAAGACCACACTTTTCACTTCCTTATACGCATAAGAACAGGTGCACGCACAATAATTTAATAAAATTAAACTGAATTTTCATCGATCAATCACAGAAACAAGTGAAAGTCGCTAATCGCATGCGCCGTATTTATAAACATTACTAACTGATCGAAAGCCGAAGAGACAGCATAGGAAACACGACCATATCACCACGGTTTAAGGTCGAAAGAAGATAGGAATATCGTTTATATATCGTGAAGACCACCGAATAAATGAAATGGCCATCGCACGCGACGAGTCAAGAACTTTGTAATCATTTAAATGACTTTTTGTTGTTCCTGATCAATTTTAGTTGGACGTTTACTAGTGTAGTGAATCGTCCCCTTTTTAGAACAAATTTAAAGGGTTACCAAAAAAAGGAACAAAATAATAGATGGCGCTTGTTTGAAATAAGAACACTTGGTTCTGTTTATAGATCGAAGCCAAGGATCTTTTACTTTTTGATTATAAAATCCTTCATACTTGTACGTTTCACAAAAACGGGTAGGATGTCGGACCATGCTCAGTCACGGCCGTCAAGGGTTCCGAAGCCGTGCTACAAACACGAAACTATCTCGAAAAACAACAACAATCAACTAATTTACTAATCAAAGTTTTGGTGATGATTTTCATTAGATCTTTTATTCATTCCATTTAAGACACCTGTATCTCCGGAACAGATCAAGTCTACTTAGTCGTGATAGTTTTCCATTTAAATTCGTTATAAATAATTATGTGCTCCTAGTTTTGGCTATAGGGTGTGGGAGACACGCAACTCCTGCCAAAATGACACATTCCGAGTTCAAAAATTTCTAAACGATCATCCACATCTTCAAATTGACAATTACATGCACGTTATTATTTTTAAGAGATTTAAAAAACAATATTTTAATTTACAACTTCCTATGTATGTATAGCTATATCTCTGAGTTAAACTGTGGACCGACGAACAGACGGACATGTCGAAACTTTGAGGGTTAGGTACCCTAAAAACAAAGGCGTTTGAAATGGACAACTTGTTTCAACTTTTCCCTTAAAACGGTCATATCATATTATAATAGTTACTTACTCGTTACTTATTTTCCAAGCAATAAGGCGGAAGATAATATTATCTAATTATAAAAACACGCACACTTCTTAATAATGCAACACCCGTTTTATTACGCTATTGTCGAATGACACATTCTAATATGGCGGCTGCACACATTGCCGCGTTTTTCATCGTGTGCGGAACAACTCAGTGAAAGTACAAAGTCATTGATTACAATCGCGCGCCTAAGTTTTATTTCTTTTTAAAGTTTCTCCCAAACAGAGTAATTAATTCGATTGTTTTTTGTTTTAGAAAATGTATGCTTTATTTTGGCGGTATTTTTTTGGTTTAGTTTTTAACCCTCTACGTCTACGCTAACGTTATAAGTTTATCGTATCTGTGTACGAGTATCTCGTACCTATGTTGTCCAAATGGATGCATTTTTTTAAATAGAAAGCTTGTTTTATCTGTGTTGTTTTGGTTAGGTTTAATGAACATCGTTGAGCCATTCGACAGTAGGGGTTGTCATAATATATAATGGCCAATTATAATTATAAATCCCAGTAATTTGAGAACAAAATAATTAAACGAGTATAATCCTTTTTCTAAATAAAAATTAAATTATTAAAATAAAAATAGAAGGAAGCGGATATTGGATACGTAAATGAAATGGATAAAGAGTAAAATTGTTTATTTTAAATAACAGTTTTTGTAAATTCATATTTGTTGTGTATATGACGGGTACACGAAAAGAACATGTCTATTCACATTAGTAGCTTTTTGAGATATCTCGATTTGAAAGTTAGTAGGTAACCATGTAATTTCGTACGTAATTTTCGTGTAGAGGTTTTTTAAAGTTGAAAAGAGTTATATTAAGATTTATATCTATACCTGAGTGGTAGGTAATAGTTAAATGCGTACTCTACATTTTGTGATTAAAATCTCTTTTTTTTAGACTTGATATATGTATCTTTCCGTGTACCTTTCATATAATGTTTAAAAGAATGTGTATAAGTATTTTTACAGTGACGGCTGCCATGCGAGTGTTTACAATACAAATTAATAACTCATTTAGACTGTTTCTCATTCGTATTTGTTATTTCAAATCAGTCTTTAAATTTTATGTTAAAATGAGTCATTAGTTGTATATTATATGCATTTAAAGCTGCAACTGCGATTGTTTTGCGCTTCCGACAGGAAATACGTAATAGGAACTATGCCGTTCGAATTTCATATAAAATTTCAAAAATACAACGCGGCAAATATCCTAGCATCCAAACCAAAAAAACTACACATCATTCTTTATTATTAACAATACCAACCGCAAAACAAGCCAACGAATGCAGTAAAAAAAAACATCACCATATTTAGCTTCAAGTTACTTTCGAGTCGTTCTCTCGGACGAAAGGAAAAGTAACAGTGATTTGACGATATTTACGAGCTCACAGTAACGGTGTGAAATTTTAAATTCAAACTCGGAATAAATAAATGTTGAATATGATTCTAACGTATTTTGTAACGGCTTCCAGAGGCTTTGAATCTTTTAGAGAGTAGCTTAGTTTAATCTGTAGTAATTTGATTGCAATTTACTAGAAATGAATATATGTAGGCTGTAGGCGATTGGCTGATAGATATTTTAATAATTGGTGTAGGGTTGGAAGAACAGTTGAGGGTTGCGGTGCGGTTTGTAGACGTATCACAAATATGATTCGGGAAAGCACGCGCTAAAATGCTCTAACTCGCCGGTTTATAGGAACTGCGTAGAGCTGAAAAGTGATGCGCAAAGAATCACATCCCAGAACACAATTGACGCGCATACGTCACTGTGTTACAATACATCACTTTATTCAACACCACATACACTAAGGAACAGATTAACAAAAATATATATATAGTGAGTACATAGGCGGTCTTATCGCTAAATAGCGATCTCTACCAGATAATATCAAGTTAAAAGATGAAGACGATGATGATGAAAAGCTAGTTAGATGTTAGTGTGAGGTTAGAGATCAGATGCGATTGTCATTTATTTTTATAAGCTTTCGTTCGTTTATGCAACAGCTAGTCTAAAGTAATTTAGTTACACGGAACCAAAAAAAACGGTGTATTTACTTAGGATTTCGTACCCAAAGGGTCCTTGCGTCTTCCTGTCAGCGGGCTCTGTATCCCATGAATAGGTAGACAGTTGAAATTTCCACAGAGTATGTATTTCAGTAAACAAAAAAATATGATAGGACGCCCGATACAAGAGTGTAGCCTTTGTGTGCGAATCCCGCTCGCACTTGGCTAGTTTTTTTTATTAAATTATACTATAAATTGACGTTAATTTTATGCACTTTATGCTGCCTTGTCGAGCGTAGGCGTGGAATCCGCGTACACCTTGTAAAATAAGATATTAATATGCGTATCCAAGTGCAGATAAAATAGATGCATACGATCTTAAATATACTTAATATAACTTGAGTGTGTCTTAGTCAGAAACACCTAGTAATATAATCCATGCCAATAATTAAATAGAATTTCAAACTTCTGAGACTTTTGATAGTTTATTTTTGTCTGTAACAATATTTAAAAAACCTACACAATATAATTAACACAATACGTACTAAAAAACACCCAAAATAAAGAGAATAAACGCGGTCAGGCCTAAATCCGACCTATCAGCGTCAAGGTTCGCGAATTTTTCTCCAATCCTCGCGCTCGCCTTGACACACTTTGCGATGCGATGCGCGCGTGAAAAAATACCCAGCACAGATAAGCTAATGTACTGATATTAAAAATAAGTCGTGCGATTTTTGGCCAGCATTTATTATTGCATGAATACTTGGCCACTTAAAATTATTCATCATTTTTTTTTGCGTTTTTAGGTTGTAGGGTAACTATTTTTGTAGATATTACTTTGTTCTTATGTACTAAAAATAAAAAAGATTAAATTAGGTAGGTACATCTAGTCCTTATATTAGGTCAACTAGTAGTCGAAGTACTTGCTGACTTTCTAAATTAGCTTATTGCGAAATATTGCGTATCGTGCTACTATTCACGTTAATAACGCTTCGTTTGTTTAATATTTTAGATGTCAATAACATAAAAACATAAAAATAACATCTAAATATAAAACGCCATTCCTGTATCCACCCAACATTCTACTCTATAATTAAATACCAATAACTTCACTGCATTGAATTAACAGAAAAGACCACTGACTAAAAAGCCAATGTGCCTTTGCAAGATTAAGATTATATATAAAACTTTTCACAGGCTTAAAAAATGGCGGCTGTATTTTTGTTCGGATTTAATTAAGTAATTTAATATTATTGCATTAAGTGACACTGCAAATTTCATATTTAATGACATTTTACATACCTTCCGCTCGTCAATCAGGCTACATAAAATAACATACGTATTTCCTGTTAAACGAAATTATTTATTATGATGACCCAAGACATTATTATTAAAGACAGACTCGTCCATCGACCACACTTATTTTACGTGATATCTTGGTTCGACCCACCAGACCGTAACTCGACCACCTAGCTCCAAAGACTTACCCCAAAGCTGAGTACTCGATTCCGTGTCAATTTTTTATAGTTAATTTGGTATCTGGCACTGAAACAGTTTCTAAAAATAATAATTTAATTCAAAAAAGTTTGTCCCAATTGTTGATAGTCCAGCAGAAATTAGAATCTAGGGCGAGCACGATTTATATCAATGTTTAAAAATCGCGAATGGAAATTAGTTCAGGGTTCTTACTAGTATGTTATTAAAAGCTTTTCGAGTTTACTCTTCTCTTCTCTGAAAAAAGTAACCTTACTATTTTTTTAAATGCATCACTGAGTTTGTTTTTAGTTCCATTTTCACAGTTAACGTTTCAACTATGGATGCATCGTTTTGCATCTATAATCGTAATAATTGCGATTAATATCGATTTATTGTAGTCGTCACGATTATCATATTGAATAAAATAAAACTAAACAGCGTCAATCGGAATGAACTTAATAATTTCTGGCTTAAAATACAAGAATCCAGTGCAAAAAATACTTCCGCTTAATTCTGATGGATGAAATTTGTCAAATTTAATTTATGAAATTAAACATTGCGTCGTGAGTCGGTTGTTTTGTTTGATATTAATTATTAATATTATTGTAGTATTGTGTGAAAGTTTTTACTGCGGAAATAACGTCATGTATCAAAATATCATATTATTACTTTAAGAAAAAAAAAACTTCGGAAACAAACTTTGAATTTTAACTCTTTTTTAGGGTCCGTACCAAAATTGTAAAAAACCCCTTATGGTGAGATTGCGTTGTCTGTCTGTTTGTCTGTATGTCACAGCAGGGGCACGTTTTATAAAGCTACAAGTTACAATTTTACAGGTCTAAACTGGCAACACTGCTCAAATGGCTGATCGTCATTGGTCGAGGTTGTGTCAAATGGAAACTTGTAACCTGTAAATTGTAATTTGTAGCTTTATAAAACAGGCCCCAGGTTATCTCAGCAACTACAAATGCCATCAACTTGAAATTTGGCATAGTTATACAACTTGCTTGCCCGCATCTGTTATTAGTAAAAGAAATATGAAATTAATATTATTAATGATTGAAATGGGGTCTAGAATGGGGGGTTGAAAAATGAAAGTGGTTTGATTATAACAAATGGGGTGTCATATAAAAGGGCTCAATCTGCACATTTCAAAACTATTCTTTTTTAATTTTCCATGATGTTCTTTTTGATTTATAGCCTAACATGAAAAAAAAAATGACCGTTCCCCCCTTATCTCCGAAGTTTATTAATCGTAAATCTGAAAAAGTCCTGAAGTATAGATAATTACTTATATTTTATGGGAAAAATAAAACGAAGTGTTCATTATTTAGAGTTTTTGAGAAATACCTAATAAAAAAACTGAAAATCTGAATTAAAGTTTAGGCTAGTCAACAAGGGCCTTATTGCATTGAAAATAAAGTTCATAACAAAATGAGTAATGAATCGGTCATAATAACAAATAACGATTAATATCGTAATCGTGATGGCCAAATTTTTGCATCCCTAGTTTCAACCAATGAGATTGAATAAAGGTTGTATACAGAGCGGAAATAAAACCATTATTGTAGAACGTTTCGAGTGACTGAGTATTTCAAAGGTCTTCCTAGTGCAGACAGAGACGACTATATCAAAAATAATTTCTGTGATATTGCAAGCGTAATTCAATGTTTTGCTTCCGGTAGCTCTAATGAAGCGTCTATTTTAATTATATGTCATATTGCAATACGCAATAGAACGGTTACCTAAGCAATTTCTTTACCGGAATGGGGAATTAAAGAGAGAATGTTACTATTTGTGCTGTACTTAAAAACATTATAGAGAGAATAACTCGTGCCTTTTTCAAACAACTGTATGAAAAATCGCCATTAAGGAACGACCTAAGACCTAAGCGTGTAAGCGTCATACATAGAGTGTTTACGTATGTGTGTGTATAGAGTAGAGCCATACATATTTTCTTTTGTTTATTTAATACGGAAAGGCAAAGGGTTACTCGCTTGTGCAGCCAATTAATTTGTCATCGTTAATATCGTACATAATATAATTTTAATTCGTTTTGGATTCAGCATTAAATTATTTACCTTTGATCACTCGCGTCATGTTTTAAAATAACAACGAAGTTTTTAACAAATTATTTGTTAACGCAAAGATACTCGTGTCGTTTAAAAGAACACTGTTGTTTTTTAATCGGTTTACGGCGACCCCAAAGGGTTGGACGGCAAGAACTACAAATTTCTATTAAGTTTTATTTTTATGGGTTTTTTACGGGCATCGTTAAAAGACCATAAATATTCTTGCCTTGTATGAAACGAACTTTGTTGTTTTTGCTTTTGAATTATGATGTAAAAATACATTTCTATTGTGTCAATTATTAAACTGTCAATTCTTTGGTATCCAAAAACAAGATCTTTTATTTTTAGGGACTAGGGTATCATAAATCTTTAGGTTGATTAGGTACGCTCCGCAAGCAGGCAGTCCCTGACACTTACATGACCGCCGCCATATTTGTAATTACTATTGTAGTAAAAATAACTCGGTCACAAAAATTTCTTTTGCATCTGCTTGTGTATTTGCGAATCTTTATCTAGGCAGCTTCGGCAACCTTCGGTGATATTCGGTCATCATCGCCTTGAATGTTCAACCAGGTTAATTTGACCTCCGCTTCCCTGCCGGCCGGTAACGCGCCGCTCCATACCGGGGACCGGTAGTACAAGCGCGGAGGCCAGCTTACATTGGTTTTAGGCCGTCGCAACCTTGGCCTACTTTTTATAGTGTAATAGATTTCTGGCCTCCCAATAAGTCCTCTAGTTGTTTCGGAAACATCATGAGTTGATAAAGTCAAACGTCGGGTGTCGTCGGGAAATATCGGAAAAGTTCGGGGTCAATTGAATTGTGAATATAACGTGTGTAAGGTTAAATACGGGTTTAATTACGTCTTAAATTAGTCATAACAAATCGCACGGCATGATTTAGCCTTTACGCTAACGTGACCTTAGGTAGGAGTTAAGATAGCTTGACCTTTTTTTGTAGCTGTATCAACGAAATAGTTTTAAATAAAGAAAGTAGTCCACTCACATGTTGTCTTTACTCAAATCCGATCAGACCCTACGCTAAAAAACAACAAAAATGCCGCCATTTTACTAGCTTATCTGTGTAACACTTAAAAATCAAAATATCCCGCTAACTTAACTTTGCATCTGCATGGCGGCGCTGTTCGTAAAGAAACAAAATGTACTTCATACGAGTCATTGTTAGTTCCAAATTCGTCCGTCAATTACAGACAGCGTCATTGCCAAATCGGCCGTCTCGCTCCTTTGTTTCGTCTCCCTCACTTGACACGTAGTCATACATTAATTGAGACCGTAATGTTTCGGGCATCCGTGACCTACTTGAATTTTTGCATTATAGTTTTACGGTTGTAATTGGAGCGAATTATACTGATAAGACGTATTAAAGTACCTAATTGTTTCATTTGTAGGCAGCCAGTTACAATTTTTGTCTTTGGTCATTAACATAAAAGATAGATAAATAAAAAAATCTTATTTTTAAAGCTCATCTATGATTGTGGCAATTTACAAATTTACCTGTACCTATTGTCTGAAAAATGTGTAGCTAGTTACAATACCGTCTTAATAACAAAAGCAAAGATAATCCAACGACTAAACTTCCACAATAAAGTTTTTCTTAAAATACACCACGAACAAATTCAAATTTAGAACGGCCTTTGCGTGTAACAACGCATTCAAAACGAGTTGAAGTAACCATACTAAATAAGTAACTATTATTCGATAAAAAACCTTGATCTCTAGCCATTGCTGAAAAATGCTGCATTAAAACACCCAACTTGTCTTGCATTACGATATTAACACAATCGATTAACAACTTTATTTGTTGGTAAACTAGGCTCTAAATTGGGTTTATAGCAGTACCAGTGGACCTTGGCGACTGGCCTTGTTGATCTGACGACCGCTCTTTCCGCCTTCGCCGAATCAATTTGAAATAAGAATGTTTAAATTTAAATTTGGAATGGAAAATGTTTCGGTTTTTTCTTTATGACATAATATTTTTTAGCATAATAAAAGGCCGTCAAAGGATATTTACATAACGCATAATGTTAATGATTTTGGAGTATTGTAAATTTGTTAAAAAATATATTTATTTAATTGTATTATAAGCAGGATTAAAGACTAATTTTGGAGTTTTATTCTACGTTTAGTTTCATTTGTTAGGTAGGTACTAATTGGGTCATTTTTGTAGAAGCATTTCGAAGATATTGAATGATAAATGCTGCGTGATTTTTATTCACGTAACCATAAACAAACTGAAGTCTCATGGAAATTCCAAATTTGAATTTCAAATTCGCTTTCGAACGCAAGAAAAGGCCTTAGCCCAAAAAAAGTTAAATTTGAGAATGAGTTCGTACAAACAGTGGTTATCTTATCGTTGCAAAACTCGTCATAGGTGGAACGGAGTATGTAATCGGCAAAGTGGGCCATGATCACGTTCAGTAGGTGAAGTTTAACGCGCAAACACCGAAGGTTGTTGGGTTTCGACTGCGAAAAAATTCGGTTCTTACGCGCTGTAATGTTAGGATTGATTGATAATTAGGTACGCGTGCATTCTGACGTGTAGCGTTTTTAAAAGTGAGCGCTGCGGATTCTGATGTTTTTAGCCAAACGATTTTAGACGCAAATTAAATATTTTTTAAATGATATTCTCTAGATGTGTGATATAGAGCTAATACCTACTTACTACTCGTAGCAATTGTAATTTGTTGCTATCAGAGTTAAATCTGTTTGTTTATCAAAACTCTGAAACTAAACTCTAGGATTTTACGGTCATTAGACAAAAATAAACATACTTACGAGTATAAAGAGAAATACATACTTAAAAAACGTCTAAGACTCTGGAAAATACTCTCCTCTAAAATAGGGGGTCGGGGACCGCTAGCTAAGTCTGATACGTTAGCTTCATCCCTGTCGCGATCATTCGAGATTAAATAGAAGGAAATGGATGGAGGTAGATCTTTGATTGTCAAAGTAGGGCCTCATAGTCGCTAACAACTAAGCTAACCATGTCATTATAATGTCTGTTATTAAACCACATCCCTTGTATCCCAAATGCCCTTCTAAGATAAAAGACGGTATCTCAGACAAAGCGCCTGTAGCTAGTGTAACCTCATTACCAGAGGCCGGCATTTTTGAACCATAGTGACTTCTCATTTATCGACTTTAAATTTGGTATTTATCGATACCTATTAAACTTTAATAGACTGAACGTAGCTTTTCGTAAACCAAATGTGGATAAAAATATGATGATCATTTACAACACAAACACACAGGAAACACTTAACTTGTTGCACTAACTAACACAAATTTAGAACTTGAAATTGAAAAAGCGGCTATGGGTGGATATTGGTAGCCGTATTTGGGTATTAATTGATTATTAAATAATATTGTTTTCCAAGTACGTTTTAAATTTAATTACATATGTTAATTTCGAATTTTCACCTACCCAAGGGTTTTTTAGGAGAGATCTCCCTTAGCGATAAGTCGTTGTTTACCTTTACTTTTAAAATGGTTTTTATCTTTGTGTTCTGTGCTTTATCGATAAATTATTATGTATAACGGAAGTCGATAAATGAGGAGTCACTAGAGTTATCGAGGAGTGCCACGAAAATTCCGGCCTCTGCTCATTACTATCGGGAGAGGGTTGATTTTGCTTTGGCTATTTGAATTTGTGATACCACTGGCTTATTAGGGCAGTCTAGGGGACATGCTTTCGGCAAACGAAGTTGTTATCGAAAATGTAAAGGATTGACGTAAGCCACCGGATGCCCGCTTCCAGCGCTTATGTCAGTTCCATAGTTTTTGAAAATTGTTTACGTAAGCATTAAGCATCTCGCCTAGGCCCCTGACCTGACTCCAATTGCAGTGCGTCATTGCAGTTATTTCGCTAAGATTGCTTTTAATTCAGTCCAATGCTATGCTGAGTGCGTTGTTTTCGACGCTTATTCGAATCAAACAAACAATACGTTGTGTTGTAATGTAACCCAGATTTAATAAGAATGTGATAGCATGGCTTGAATAGGGAAATGTAGGCTTATAGTACGTTCAGGGTATGTTAGGACCTTATGCAGGGTTCGGAGGATATTTTATTTCGGCAAAGATTCGGCCAACGAGCACGCAGTCTACCTAATTGTATGGATTTGAGAACCATAAACCTGTGCATAGGTACTCAAGACTTCAAAACCTTTTTATTGGTACCAGACACGGCTTTATGACTGCTGTAATATGGAATATGCCTAGATTTTAAATGGCATTTCTCAACAAAATATGAAAATACCTTAAAAGAGATCAACAAAAGTGAAATTAAAATTAAAATCGGCCGAGAAAAACGGATGGTACAAGCATTTTAAACTGCTAATTAGACAGCGATTAGACAGAGAGATTCGATGCGTATGACATCATGTGACACGGCAATATAATCTCCATGTTAAATTCTGTTTTTCTAGAAAGAGAGGAACAAATCTTTGTTGGCTTATATCTTGGTTATTTTTATGTTTTGGTTTGTTTCATAAATCTTCCATATTCCTGCCTGACTCTTGTCAGTTTTAACCACGGCTTCAGATTGCTATTACTTACAGTTTGGTCGTTCTAAGAGGGCCGATTTGACAGCTGTCAACTCAGTACAAAATATGTGTTTGAGGTTATATTTTATACTGCGTTGACAGCTGTCAAATCGGCCCTCTTAGAACGACCAAACTGTAGGTATCTTTATACCCGCTTACTAACAAGCAGTACTCCAGTTTAGCCTATTATGTTTTGATATTGCAATGACATGCATGTATGTATGTAAACACTTCATTGTACAAAGCACTGAAATTAAAATACAACATTTACAGAATAGGTACAAAGGCGGACTTATTCCTTAAAGGGATTTCTTTCAGGTAACCTTTCGTTGACGTTATGACAGTTTTTTCATTTGTTACTTAATTTGTTAAAGTTAACGGATGAGCGTTGCTTTAGGGCTGAGTAGCGTGTATTGGGAGAGGCAGTGTCTAGTTTTTATGGTACCCAAAGGGAGCCGAACGGGACCCAAGTAATCTGCGTACTCTGTCCGTCCGTCCTTATTCTACAGAGACGTATCTTTATAATCGTAATAGATAGCGGGTTTTTCAGAATATGCGTTATTACGGTGGATTTAAGAACAAATAAAAAAGAACAAGCATATATTTTTCAACGTATTTTTATTTTTGCTGCGTTGTAAAAACAGTAAGAACATACAAGTTTCAAATTTGGTGTGATTACAGTGAAAAGCCTAAAGAAAAAATAAAGAAAAAAAAATTGACAAGTGTGCATTGGAATCGCGCTGGTTCGATTGGACATCGAATTCAAATCGGAATATAATAATGACTATGTCCTGTACGGCGGTACCGAACACTCGGTGCGTGAGTCCGATTCGCAATTGACCGGTTGATGATTTATACCTTCGTCAACCATTTTGATTTTACAATTTAATTTACGTTTAAAAAAACCGTTTCTACAACAATAGCAAAAACTCTAACATTGTAAATTTAACCTTTAATATCATCAATAAAATAATTACAAATTAAACAATACAATTGTTAAGGAAACTCTAGGCACGACCGGAATCCGGTAGTGCGGGACAGAGATACGGCGGCAGGGCGCGTGCGAGCGAGCTCGTGATAGCAAGGTTACCATCATGGTCGTAGTGTTGCGTGCCTTTTAAAATTAATTGTGAGTTTTTTTTAGGGTGCCTTGTAAGGTAATCAAGGAAGAAATATCAAAATATAATTTAATATAAAATTTATACATTGTTAGTGATTTTAAATAGTATGCAAACAAGGAGTTTTAAATCACAAACACATATATAAATTTGTTTTAAAAGAACGCGAAACTCATTTGGACAACTCTCGAAAATATACCTTTTTCACTATGACCTAATATAGGTTAAACAAATGACGTATCTTTTCATTAAAAATTTTGCTTTTTTAAGTTAACGCTTGGTCTAAGATCAGGCTCTCGTGTAACCTTGAGATTTTTTTAAGTTTGTAATGTTTGGTATGAAAGGTAATTAGAAAAAAAAGGAAAAATATTTAGCGATAAAAATAACAAATTGGGCTAACATTTTTTGAAGGTTAAACATGGCCGCCGTTAGGACCTCTCAGGCTTTTCTGATTTCGTATAACATCAATGACAAGAACAGATTAACCAACCGACTTCAAAAAAGGAGGAGGTTCTAATGTTCGACTGTATGATTTTTTCTTAATATTGACAAATATTAACTGCCAGTGTTTTTATATATATTAGAGATAGAAATAACGCTTCAAAGTTTGGGGCACTGAATGCTTATTTGCCCTTGGAATGAACGTCTTAATTAAGCAGACCTTGTATTGTAATTATATTATTTTAACACAATGCTCACTGTATCAGATAGGTATATTCGTTTATATGATCACGGATTTTTAGCTTCAAGGTTTATTTATGTAAATAGGTAGGTATTAATTATTTGATGAATATAAAAAACTAAAACAAACAACTAAATTTGTTTACTAATTAGCAACAGTTTTATCATAAGACCTTGGACGAGAATGACATAACAAAATTACTCACAACAACATACGCATAAGTATTGCTTGAAAAATCACACCACTGGCCACTTGCACTTTAAAAGTAAGAAGTAAAACCGTCATCAATATAAAAGTTAAAGATGAAATTCGAACTTCAAAATTGGAATTCTTTCACAGAGTCAAAAGAAATCAGCTAACAATGCAAGTTGTAAATGGAGCATTCGAAATTCAAGATCCAAATTTTTAAATTGGTATTCATCAACGAAATCGAAAGTCCACCATGTACAGCGCCGCACTAGGGAGGCCGCGACAGAGACCTAGTTACGGTGACATTGGCACTACATTCATGCGCTAAGGTCACTTGATCCAAGTTTAAAAATAAAACGCGCCGTCTGTTCTGTGGAACATTTGACGTTTGTTTATTTTGTTATCTGTGATTTTTGACAGTTGACTTTTTAATAACAAAAAATATACACATTTCAAAAAGCAAAGAGCCTTTTATTAATATACAAGTATCGCGTGCTAGTTGCGTTTTCAGGCCTCATGGTCACAAAAGCAATTTAAAATAAAAGAAATAGATAGTTATTCCCTTTTAACTAGTTAATTTTGCCTTTTCTGTTTTAAATTACAGGAAAATTAAGCTTGTGTTGGAATGGAAAATTTTCAACAGAGCGAGATTTATTCAAGGAAGGCCGTTAGCTCTCAATGAAATTATTTTTACGCGTGGATATTAAATGGCTTGATGGATTTAAAATAACTTTGAAGTAATTTTTTCTACCTTTATATGTTTTTGTTAAGTAATAATTATGTTATAAATATATTTTAAGGAAGGTACTTAAATACCCATAGATCATTAAAAATCCTTAATAATAATCTACATAGGTTATGTTAACCAGTCTATCAAACACTTTGTTGACACATTAGTTTCATTTTTTCTAAACATGACATACCGGTTAGTGAATTTTGACGCTTTCAAATTGTTTTATTTTATTTTCAAAACGAAGCCAAACATTGCGAGAGTATGTCGGACTATGCCCAGTGTGGAGTTTCAACGCCGTTACTAAAAACACAAAATAGACTAAAGTCTTCGAACTGTGTGTGTTACCAGTGATGACCTACGGTGCCGACACGTGGTCTCTAACTGTTGGCCTCCTGAATAGGCTCAGAGTCACTCAGCGTGCCATGGAAAGAGCTATGCTTGGTGTCTCGCTACGAGATCGAATCAGGAACGAGGAGATCCGTAGACGAACTAAAGTAACCGACATAGCCAATCGGGTTAGCAGGCTGAAGTGGCAATGGGCAGGCCACATTTCTCGAAGGACTGATGGCCGCTGGGGCAGTAGAGTTCTCGAGTGGAGACCACGTACCGGTAAGCGCAGCGTAGGGCGACCCCCCGCGAGATGGACGGACGATTTGGTCAAGTCCGCGGGGATCCGCTGGATGCAGGCCGCTTCCAACCGGGTGAGGTGGAAATCTTTGGGAGAGGCCTATGTTCAGCAGTGGACGACCTATGGCTGAGATGATGATGATGATGATGATGACAAATTTTCAAACAGGTAACTAGGCACAAGCACATGCCTTTTTTTTAACCTCCGGAAAAGCAATTATGGATAGTACGCGTACCAACTGGATCCCCACCACATCACACATTATAAGAAACTACCAATAACATACCTTGACAATGTTTCATTATTTAAAGTAGCTTAATAAACAATTTATCTTATTTTAAATTCAATCAAATAATAGCGGCATGCACACGTAAAGTTCGGACCGCGGGAAACGCCACCCGCCATTCCAATCTTCGCTCCGAACCGTACGTGTAAATGCAACTGTAATAGTAAAATAGTAAAAAAATTTGGTTCGGACTGGCGCGTGGCGTGTAAGGGCCGCTAATACCACCGCTTTATCTCTTGACTGTTTGTTCGAATGCCCGCCTTTTTATTGTTCCCTATTTTTTGTTTTTTAATCCCTAAACAGCTACTACCAACTGCCAGTGCCAAAAGCGGCTGATTAATTTTTCATGCTTTTTCTAACACCACGGATGCGTTTTGTTCGCACATTGACTTACTTGGACTGTCAGTACATTTTATACGTTTACAACAAGAATGTAGGTTAATGTTGAATGCTGATATTTACGAATTAAAATAAAGTTGTAAGACTGTATTTCATATTTTTTACCCGACTGCGTCAGAAGGAGGGTTATGTTTTTACTCGATGCAATTTATTAAATGTGATGTTAAAAATTCAGCGGTTTTAACGTTTTACGTTTTGTTAGCTGTCAAATATCACTAAAGCTGCCTTCAAATGTCAAAACTCTTTCTTCATATGTGGATAAAAAGCGATTTTCTCAATAGATATTAAACAAACAAAAAGGGCTTTCAGAGCTAGTGAGATGAAAAATACTTTATACTGTCGCCTGGTATAGTCGAGTTGATAAATATGTATACACTTGAGTACCTTTTCACGTTAATCGCTGTGACAAAAACATATATGGCAGTTTAAACATGACATTAAATAGACAAGGTACTAAACTGTACACAACATGCACTCGACTCTAATAGGAAGGTTAACGGCAGAGCTGAGCTCAGCTTTTCCTCGCTAAAAGCAAGCTTTCAAACCGATCAACCTGCACAAATCTGTCAGTATCCATTAACTTCCGGTAACGGATATAAACGGATATAACGGATATTTTGTTACTGAGTGACTGACAGACAAGACAACGCCGAATTCTAGCCACTGGACTTGAAATTTGGAGTTAATATTCTAGGGTACTGGAATAACAACGAGAGTGGCTACCTGAAATGTAGACGAACCATTCTAGTCTATCGATAACTACATTAAATTTATAGTAGTTTACGTGACGGTTGCGTAATGTTAATTACGCAGAGTCGCGTACAATACTTTATCTACACACATATTATAAGTACTCTAAGATGGGTTCAGAAGCCGAACGGCAAATGACCAGCATTACCTTACCTGTGGTAGGAAGTGGCACCGATGACAGCTGTAACGTAATTTTGAAATTACGTTATCGAATATTGTAAGGTAATGAGATCCAAATTTGGAACATCTTCCAAAATTAACAGCTGTCATCGCTGTCACCTACTACCACAGGTAATGCTGGTCATTGCCTACGGGTTTTGAACGCATAATAGAGGACTATGTGTGTAGATAAATAAATTAAAATGGAGTTGGAATTTTCGCGCCACTCATGTAGCATAACACCTTCAACGGAAAGAGGATTATTACTTAGGTACTGCATATTGCAGTTCTGTTCCGAACATCGCTCCATCAATAGCACTTTCTGTTAAATCTAAGGATTCAACGGTTGTCTTTACGATTTTCATCTTTATTTATTACGGTACCTAACCGATGCGTTACGATTATTAATTAAAAAACAAAAAACCGCCTTCAAAAACGCAAAAAATAACTTCTTTAAAATTGTAGGCACCTAATAGGTTAGTCCAACTGATGTCGGCTTTTTGTTGAAAATGTTGTAGTCGCCGACTTCAGTTGGACTAACCTATTAGGTGCCTACAATTTTAAAGAAGTTATTTTTTGCGTTTTTGAAGGCGGTTTTTTGTTTTTTAAAACATTTATTTTATTTTATACTTTTTAGTGATCATAATACGCTGTTACGTAGTCCCACTTCTTAGTTGAAATGAAACTTTAACTTATATCAAGCGCGCCGCAAGCAACGCCGCGGGAAAGTCATAGTCATATTTCAACAAGTAAATATTATTCGTTGTAGGTAGTCGCTCAACTATCTTAATCGAGATATCTTATCGCCACCCTTGAAATCGGTACCATTGAGGAGTTCCGGTGGCCATCTGTGGTCTTCATCATCAGTTCCACTACACCAAATGATACTTTCTGAATGCAAATGCTGGACTTGTTACTAAAAATACTAAAATCGCTATATGTTTGCCTACAATATTTGAGGAGTTCCCTCAATTCCTCACTGATCCCCTTATCAGATACAGATTTGGTGACAATGGGACCACCTCGGAAGTATACTATATCAAACCAAAAAAAAAATTTTGAAATCGTTCGACAATTGACGGAGTAATCGGTGAACATACATAAAAAAAAAATACATACAGTGGAATGTATAACCTCCTCCTTTTTTGAAGTCGGTTAAAAACAGATTTAAAACTCAAAAAGGAGGGTGGGCGAATTGGCCTATTGACCAATAAGGACAAGCGATATGTCACCGGATAGGTAATTCTAAGTTGTAAAACTATTACTATGGCAGGTAGTTCGAAATCTTTGTGTGAAATAAGTTATCGCCATGCAAAGACGGCGGTATTTCATAGTAAATATGCCAAAGTCAATGTAGGCGTACCGATTTTCCAGATTTAAAAAAAAACTCACAGTTATTAGACGTTTCCCGCTACACAAAATCGTTGTAGAATTAAAAATTATATCCGATGATATAGTGTTTATTGCTATTGGTTTCTAGGCCAGCGTTAATACATTTTTGCCCATTCTCCTTTGTTTCGATAGAAAAAAATATATGATACATACTACATGACGTTATCAAATCAAATCAAATCAATTTTATTTCAGACAATGTACGTACAGTCCATACTTACACTAACAAGATACAAAATAACATAAACTAAACTAAAATTGAAGTTATACATTGCAATGAGAATGTCAAATTAATAGAATTAAATCAATAAAATATACAATTCGCTTAAATCAGTGTCATCCAGTATAAATACACTTCGTGTTTAAATGTATCATGCGGCAGTGATTTAGATACAAACCATCAAACCTGTCAGCAATCATGCCCAGGACGCTGTTGGCGCTGGCCCGGACCCTGCGCGCCAGAGACGTACATCGCTTGCGCATCGTAGCGTAGAAGCAGTCTACCCGCGCCTCCGCGAACATCCCTGACGCGCTGCAGGACCGGGGCAGCCCCATCAGCACCCTGAACGCGTTGTTGAACTGAACTCGAAGCTCATTAAATTGCCTTCGCGTGAAATCCGCAATAAATACTTTGACACAACACTACAATAATATTAATAGTTAATAACAAACAAGACAATCGACTCACGACGCAATGTTTCTTCTTCTTCTTTTTTCAATAATGGCGGTCCACCGCAGTTTTTCGCAGTAATTTCGCCAGTGTCAAGTGAGTAAGTAAATCAGTAATTAGAATATATCAAAAGTACAAAGCCGGACATCTTTCAATCAGACATCTTCCCTCCCCGAAGGTTACCGGAAGACCCGACGCAATTTTTATTTTCATACCATATATTTGACAAATGTCATCTATCAGATTTAAGCGGGAGTTTTTTTTGTATTGGAATCTTGCATTTTGGCCAGACATTATTAAATGCGTTTCGATTAACCATGTTTAGTACTATGATGAATCGCTTTCAAAATTCGTCGTAATTACGATGCACGGCTTTGTAAACGTTGCATCCCTAGTTAAAAGCCCTAAACCAGAAAATAGACAACGTATTTTACAAATTTACATGCAGAAGGAAATGGAAATACTACTTAGTAAATAGTACTTTACGTGAGTTAGTTAAAATTTACCCTAGTGTTTGTGCTAGAAATTTCAATTCGGCATCGCTCTGTTTCGGAATTTACACGTAATTTTACGAACTTCTTATATTGGAATAAAAAAATGTGCGCCGTTTCTAGTTTTCTCTATTATATTGACATTTTGACAAGAAAAATGTGCATGCGTGTTCGTAGTAGAATTGGCATCATGATCCAATTAAGGTCGTGTCGTTATTTGTTTCCTACCTACAAAATAAAGTAGTAAAAAAAGAGAGATAGTGTTATAAGTTTAACGTAGGTATATATCTGTGTATGTGTGTATCTGTCTGTGGCATTATAGCTTATCCATAACGACTAAAAACTAGTTTAATCAGGATAGTTCTTAGCTAAGTTTCATGAAAATCGATTGAGCCGTTTAAGGGATATGAGCTCTGAAAATGGTTACTACTATAATCTGATTATTTATTTATTTATTTTTATTTAAGAGCCTATAACCTCCCACTGCTGGGCAAAGGCCTCTCTCCCTTCTTTCCACGTAGCCCTATCTTGGGCAGTCTCCCACCAGTCCCGATTGAAGGCAACAAGCTCATCACGCCAACGCCGCCTGGGTATGCGGCGACGCCGAATTCTATCCCCTGGGACCCATTTGGTACATACTTTAGCCCACAATTCCTCCGGAATGCGGCAGATAAGCCCAACCCATTCCCATTTGAGCTTGGCGGCTGCTTGGGCTACATCAGTTAACCTTTATTGCACAAAAAAAGTACAAATGGCGGACTTAAGGCTCAGCCACACCGCTTGAGTGACGTGCACGTGCACGTGCGCGTTCGCTTTCCATTGCGTTGTATAGTGACATGTCGTAATGAGAATTCATACTATACAACGCAGTAGAAAGCGAACGCGCACGTGCACGTGCACGTCACGCAAACGGTGTGGCTGAGCCTTTAATGCATAATGGCATTATCTACCAGTCAACCAAATAATCATACAGAAACTAAGAAAAGTACATGTAGATATATAAATATAAATACAATAACACACCTATAAATATATTGACGACGCGCTGGCCTAGTTGGTAGTGACCCTGCCTACGAAGCTGTCCTGGGTTCAAATCCCGGTAAGGGCAGATATTTCTGTGATGAGCGCGAGTATTTGTTCCCGAGTCATGGATGTTTTCTATGTATTTAAGTATTTATTTCTCTATATAAGTATTTATATAATTGTCTAGTACCCATAGTACAAGCCTAGAGCTTAGTTTGGGACTAGGTCAATTTGTGTGAGATCGTCCCTTGATATTTATTTGTTTTGTATAATATCAGACACTAAAAAAGCCATGATGGGTGTAGCCTAAAATTCTACGCAACATCTTGTTCCAGCAAATGCTTACGGCGCATTCGCTTAAAAGAAAGCCTGATAGGGGCTCGTCTAATATGAAGTGGGAGCGCATTCCAGAGATGGGCCTGAAGGGCGAAAGAGTTTAATATGAAACCAGTGTGGTGAAAAGGAATAGCGAGGTTATTCTAAGATGCCTTTGACAGCTCATATAAACACTTGTTACATTTATTTCTTTAACTTTACAAATATATCAGTACCAGACATAGGAATCCAGGGGGCAAAATTTTATGACAGGTAGGGAGTTCCTATATCGATAAACTCAATTATCGATGCTTGTTTTAAGTACTAGATTTGGCTGTAAAACATATTTTATTAAAAGTGTAAATATTAAACAAAATAATAACGTACAGATGTAGTGAAATATCCTTTCACATCGTATTTTCTCGGAAATGTTCGTATTTGTCATGCTACTTCAGTCTGACTCGGTACCCATCAAGACAACGTGGGGGAACGTCGCATCGCGAGAGTGATAATCGATATAGAGTGGTAAATACCAGAGTATTTTTTGTTAATTAAGATTTTGTTTGTTTTCAGCTCTTTTTAATAGTCATGCCGAAAGCATTAAGACCTGGGAAACGTTTAGATCTAGATTTAGATATTTTCAACATTTATTTATATTTCTTCTTGTTTACCTACACCCAATTTCTATATATATGATCATGGTGGTTTTAACATCTCGGTGTGATATACTTCAAACTCGTGATTTGACATTTGACACTGATAACTAAAGTACTCTATTTATTTAATACAAACATGTCACTTAATAATTCAATAATTCATAGACACGTCGGCATCATTCGGAAGTAGACGTGAGTTCAGAGTTTTCACGATGTGAAAGGATTATTCACTAGGATTATTCTCTTCTTCATTTTTAATACGATTTTTGAAACTTTTGTAATCATTATTTTTTTCTTCATTATTGTCCCATCTACAATTGTTAAAATAAACGATTAGAATTTGATCCACATTTTCGGGCGTTAAACCTCTCCGTCTTGGCTGATAAATCTATTTCAGGTGGTTAAATGACTTTTCAATTTCTGTGGAGGTAATAGGGACATAACAGGTGTTGGTGGCACAATAACGTAAACACCTTAATCTGTATGAAAACCAACCGTGTCACTTTTTGCTACCAGAAGAGTCGTTTTTTTTTGGCTATTGCAGTTTATTATCACGCAATTCACGGCCGACCGGCTGCAACAACAGGCGCTCGCGCACCGAGGGATCCGTACCGCCACACAGTAGATAATATGTATTTCAATTCCAATTTGAATGTTTCTCTCCAGGGTTCGTACAATTTTTTTAATACCTACCTCTAAATTATTGCGATCGGGGCTAGAGCCTTTAAATAGAGTACTGTGAATCTCGGAAATCAAAACAGTCTTCAAAGGAATGAAAACGTTATAAACAGCTTCTCTTAAGAAAGTTATGAATATAAAGTGAACGTTAGTAAATTATACAACATCTTACTTTCCACGTCAGAGGTTGATTTTACGTTATGTAATGTAAAAAACTTGAATTAATAATTAAAAAATTGATAAAAACCCCTTTTTTCAGATCAGGTTAGCATAACATACTAAAGCAGTTAAGTTTAGGTTGAGAGAAAGGGACAAAGCTATAGCAATTATACAGCTATCACTTTCATTCAACCTAAACTGCTCTTTACATATCGTTACTAATTTAGAAAAACTCGTATCTGAAATTATGAGATGTATGAGTTTAAACTTAATTGTGTTCATGCTTAAGTTCAAAATCGTGCGTCACAAAATATGAGATACGAGGTTTATAAAACAAAGTCGCTTCCCGCCGTCTGTCCATCTGTCTCGCTTGGATCTTTCAAAGTACGCAACGGATTTTAATGCGGTTTCCATCAATAAATATCTGCCCTACTAAGCATAATGGCGTTATCTCAAACAAAACATCTGTAGAAATTGCAACCTAGTTACAAACAGAAGAGAGTTGAATCTGCTTTGGCTATTGAATTTAGTTATTGCGTTTTTGCTTAGGAGGGCAGATATAATGATAATGCCGTAGACACGCTACGAAGAAGATAGAGTGATTCAAGAGGATTTTGTGCATAATAAATTCTAGATTAGCTGTGTGGTTGCCGGCTTAGAATAGTACCACTCCATGCCTTCCCGTGGATGTCGTAAGAGTCGACTAAGGGAATAAAGGCTTGTAGTACTGTTAGGCGATGGGCTTGCAACCTGCCACTAATACGCTGGTAAACATCTTAGCCTGATTATGCAAAATGTGGTTACAGAATTATCAACAAGCTTTTAGAGTTGTTGGCAATTCTGTAGCTCTGCCTACCCCAAACTGGGAATAAAGGCGTGGGTTTATGTATTTATGTAAATTCTAGATTATGTACGAATGTTACAGAAAACTAACATAAACTAAAGCGAAGCGAGGTCGGGTCTTTAGTGTCTTATAAACAGCCCAACCAATAGGCTAGTGTCCTAAAAAATTCTAATTAAGTAGTCAGGCCTTTTCATTATCAAAAAATATTGAACACATATTTTTTCTTTTGTCAATTAAACAAAAAATGACGAAGATCAAGTACGTTGAAGTTTCGCGTGACGTCACGCCGGGCACATTTTATACCACGTTGTGACGTCACGAGCCCCCACTCCCGAACTTTGATCCGCGTTATATTAGTCAATTTTGATTGATTCGATAAAGCAAAAAATACGTGTTCAATATTTTTGGATAATCTTACTGACGGACTAATTAGGTTTTTTTTTTACCCATGACACACCCCTTTTGTCATGAACCCTACCTAAAAACCAACCTGTTTTTCACAGCTTCCATAAAAGCTGATTCATGTAACAAACAGTTGAGAAAAATCATTATTTGAATAGCTATAAAAAATAAAGATATAGGCCAACAAAGATTTGATCTCTTTCTAGCAAAACAGAATTTAACATGGAGTTTATACGGCCTATCAGTTACATGACGTCACAGTGCATATAAATCTCTGTCTAATCGCTAATTAGCAGTTTAAAACGCTTGTATCATCCGTATTTCTTGGCTGATTTTAATTATAATTTCACTATTGTTGATCTTTTTTGTCGGCTATTTAAAAAATCCAAGCATTCCCTATTCGTTAAGCCATTTAACACAAAGTTTCGCCATCACATCGAAGGAACAATTCAGTGGTTTATGTAACCCTATGCCCACACAAAATGTGAAACGTGATTCCAACCCGGAAAACTTATCAAAAGAAATTAAGCATATTGTTCGTGAAACAGGCGGGTTGATCAACCGGATGTACATATGTATAGTTGTCATAGACACCCCCTATTTATATAGGCAAATTGAGAGGGGATTGGCATCCCGCACCAGGCACGAACTGACCCCTGGCTCTGACAATGACATTAGAGCCACATATTACCGTTCACATGTCATCGCTCATCATATTGTCAATGTTAGGTCTAATTAACTTGACAGTAATGGCGGCCGAAAAACAGTACCATCACACATCGAAACCATTAATTTAGAGTGATAAAGTAAGGCCAACGTGACGAGATAAAGAATGTAAACAAGCTTCAAAAATCGTGTCACTTCGAACGCAATCCAAACAGGAATGAAATTCACAAAATGGCGGCCCTAATGTTGACAACTTCTGGGGCCCGTTCCAGAAAGCCACTCTGCAACTCTGCACTCCAAAAATCCCACTCTTCAAACGTATTTCTGTTCCACAAAGCTATTGCAGAGTTGGAGAGGCAGAGTCAAATGCAGAGTGTGGATTTGTGGTTTGCAAAGTGTTTCTGTTCCACAAGACAATCGCAAAGTTGAAGAGGCAGAGTCAAATACAATGTGTGGATTTGTGGATTTGCAAAGTATCTTTTAGGAACAGAATCTTTGCAGAGTTTGCAAATTACGCAGAGTGTTTTCTGGAACACGTTTACTCTGCACTTTGCATTATCGTGGATTTGCAAAGTGCAGACTGCAGAGTTGCAGAGTGGCTTTCTGGAACGGGCCCTGACAGCTTTCCTGTACCACGAATCACGCAACGACAGTCGTCATCGACGAACTGAAGATATTATTGCGTACGAGAAATAAGGACAGATAATAATCTCTACCTATCGCTATATAACTCAGTAACGGTCAGTTTGATTACATTCTTTATTTCGTCACATTAGCCGTACTTTAGTTCTGTATTCATTTTCTAGTTAGTCTTTGGGCTAAGTTGAGTATTTCTAAAAAAGTTTGAACTTCGATTAACTACACTCTAATTATTTAAGATAATGCCTGTGACAGCTCATATAAATACTTATTACACTTTTTTATTTAACTTTACATAAATACTACATCGGTACAAACCTAGCGAAGCCGGTCAGAAAATTAAAAAAAATCGCCTATTTTTAAATACATCGCTTGTGATGTAAGTGATTGAAATTACGAAATACGGCTGTCACGGGTATCATCTTAGATTAATCAGAGTATAGGACATTCGTTTTTTTTTTAAGGTTCCGCGGCCGAATATCTAATGGGACCCTTGTATGAATAAGAATATTTATCTACACTCATATCATTAGTCCTCTATTATGCGTTCAAAAGCCGTAGGCAATGACCAGCATTACCTGTGGCAGTAGGTGACAGCGATGACAGCTGTTAATTTTGGAAAATGTTCCAAATTTGGTCATCGCTGTCACCTACTACCACAGGTAAGGTAATGCTGGTCATTTGCCTTTCTACTTCTGAACCCATCTTAGAGTACTTATAATATGTGTGTAGATAAAGTATTGTACGCGACTCTGCGTACTTAGCATTACAACACTCGTGTGATCTATTATGAAACTCGCCTTGCGGCTCGTTTCATAAACCACACTCATGTTGTAATGACCTTAAGTAGTAAGCCTTAGACGTCAAGGTTTGTGCAGTGCAGATAACCGAATTAGACAACCGACAATGTGACCACTCGAAATACGTACGGCTGCCTAAATTAGTTATCTTCTCAGCACAGTAGTCCCGGTTTCGGTAAGAGAACAAATTCGTGTAATGAGTGCATTTGTTTTTAAGTAAGTAGTGTCTAATCGTTGTCCAGTTTCCATACAAGGCTAAAATTTACAATGGAACTGTGTAATTTTTTCTGAAATTGTCCCATTTCATACTTGCTACCATGCTCGTTCGACGAAAGTCAATGGAATATGAGCTTATTGTGCATATCACAGAGTTTTTTCTAATTCAACTGTTATAAAAACAAAGGAAAATCAATTTTATTTCCTTTGCAATGGATCTTTATTCCAATGGCTGTATCATGTACAATTTTTTGTAGCGGCCTTACGGACATAGGTAATATTCCTAATTACAGTAATTACTAATTAGAAACATCGATAATTGTCCTTATCATTGAAACTAGTTCGTCTCTACTCTAATCTATACTAATATTATAAACCTGAAGAGTGTTTGTTTGTTTGCTTGAACGCGCTAATCTCAGGAACTACTGGTCCGATTTGAAAAATTCTTTCAGTGTTAGATGGCCCATTTATCGAGGAAGGCTATAGGCTTATCATCACGCTAAGACCAATAGGAGCGGAGCACCAATGAAGAATGTTTCAACCTTCTACGTAAACAAAGTCGCGGGTTAAAATTAGCGTTAGCCCAAAATAACTATTCCACGGGGACGAAGTCGCGGGCAGAAGCTAGTAAGTAATAAGCCGTTTAAAAATGGAAGCAAAATTTTCACTAACAATTTGACGCTAGTATGTACCACCTCAACTGCGTGTCAAACGAATATTTTTGTCGAAATCGGGCGTACGGCAAAAACTGTCGACGTGTACCTGACAGATTTTAATTGAAGCATTAAAATTGGAATTTTTAATATTTTGTCATGCTATTTCAAAATATTACTTTCATGTGACGCACTGGTTCAAAGGTAGACAGGACTGCAAAATTAAAACGTACAGTGTAAATCCCGCGTGGGCGCTTAAACTCACTCAACAGTTAATATCTTCCCGAGAAAAGAAGAAGCTTTATTCACTCCTTAAAGCTTAAAATTAACTATTTGAACTATGTCCAACATTTTGGTCGCTTAAGTATTTTTCTCTACCATTTCCTATACTTCATTAACAAAACGGAATAAGTGGCTTCAACATTAATTCCTAAGCGTGATTCCAAATATTACATAGGTTTGGATCGATTCACGGCGTAGTAGGGGGGAAAAGTAGGGTGGAAGAGTAGGTGGGGGGCGCTCGGCATCAATGAGCCACGTGTAACGAATTGTACTGTTTAGTTATGCCTAAACGAAATTCATTTTGTTATGAATTTGAATGGATAAAAAAACAAAAGTATTTTATGTATTTTTTTTTTTTTAATAGGACTTAATAAGGTATAGAAAAGGAACAGGCCAACTAATCTGCCCTCGTAAACCCAATGTATCTCAGGTTGAATTGCCAAAGTAAATTCAATCCTTTCCTTTTAGTGATAAGGTTGTGATTGCTACAAAAGTTTCATTTGACATACTGCTTGCCTTAGCAGGGTTGCAAGCTGTAATAGTAAGTGGGACCCTTAGACAGCGATCTCAACACTGCAATAGTAGTTTACGTGACGGTTGCGTAATGACAGGTATTACAACATGAGTGTGGTTTATGAAACGAGCCGCAAGGCGAGTTTCATAATAGATCACACGAGTATAATATTGTAAGTAATATTGTAAGGTAATGAGATCCAAATTTGGAACATCTTCCAAAATTAACAGCCGTCATCGTTGTCACCTACTACCACAGGTAATGCTGGTCATTGCCTGCGGGTTTTGAATGGATAATACAGGACTTATGATATGAGTGTAGATAATAGCATTGCCAACCGTAAGGATGAATATTTACCTCTATGCTACTAGTATCACCGGTTGTCTTATATTGTTACAAACATTGTTACAAACAATGTTACGCAGAAGGTTAAAAGATAAGATGGTGGTAGCGATCTGCAATTTTATCCTTTACGCCTAGCAGCAGTGCACACATTGTGCTCCGGTGTGGGCATAACACAACCGGTGAAATTACTAGCGTAGAGGCATTCCATCTTAGTCCTCAGGGTTGGCAACGCATTAACCGTCTTGTAGGTTGCTATCTTGAATATGTACATGTACTTAATGTATTGTACATTAAATACTTTATTGTATTGTAAGTTTAAATAGTTCCGTGTGGTTGTTAGAATAGTGCCACTCCATGTCTTCCCGTGGATGTAAGAGGCGACTAAGGGAATAAAGGCTTGTAGTACTGTTAGGCGATGGGCTTGCAACCTGTCACTAATACACTGGTAAACATCTTAGCCTGATTGTGCAAAATGTGGTTACAGAATTATCAAGAAGTTTTTAAAATTCTGTAGCTCTGCCTACACCACTCTGGGAATGAAGGCATGACTTTATGTATGTAAGTTTAAATAAAGAATTAAAATCGATCTGTTAAGTGGTCATCTTGGGAAAATTCGTTTTCAACCCGAGCGAGGTTCGGTCTTCCAGCTGCTTGATTCATTAATGCATTATACACTAGCGACCCGCGTTCGCTTCGCTTCAGTTTGTGAGTTTTCTAAAGCACCCGTACATAGTCCAGAATGTTTTAAACATACAAACCTTTCTCTTGAATCACTCTATCTAATGCTGAAAACCGCATCAAAATCCGTTTAGTAGTTTAAACGATCTAAGCGAACAGACAGCGGAAGCGGCTTCATTGTATACTATGTAATAAAGATAAGAAAATATGTTCATACATACATTAAATCACGCCTGTTTCCCAAAGGGGTAGGCAGAGACCACTTCTTTCCACCTGCTACGATCCTGACAAATCTCTTTCGCTTCTTACACATTCATACATCGAGTCATGCATGCACGTCGGTAAAAATAAATAATAAATAAATAAATAAATATCAGGGGACAATGTCACACCAATTGACCTAGTCCCAAACTAAGCTCTAGGCTTGTACTATGGGTACTAGACAACGATATAAATACTTATATAGAGAAATAAATACTTAAATACATAGAAAACATCCATGACTCAGGAACAAATATTCGCACTCATCACACAAATATCTGCCCTTACCGGGATTTGAACCCAGGACCGCTAGCTTCGTAGGCAGGGTCACTACCAACTAGGCCAGCGCGTCGTCAAAAAATAAAAAATATATTCACTTTGTGCTTTTTGCACAGTTTGCACCTAAACAATGGAAATATTTCCATTCGAACTTAATTAATATATAACCAAAAGAAATTCGGCTATAACAACTTTTAAGCACAATACCATTTTGAGTAAATTCACTTTGGATACTACTTTATCCAACTTCAGATTCAAGTGGACGACTTTAATTTTGACCTAAATGACGGTAAATATTTGATAACATTATGTAAGTCAGTAACACAAACAGAGCTTGTTACAAACATGGGTAACATGGTAACAATGCATCCACGAGGACGCAATGCCCCCCACTAAAGGGTAGGGGGATCGATATAGGGCGGTGGCGGTACCGACTCAATGAGCGCGGGTCACACTGGCGCTAAAATATAACGTTAAAGTTGAAACGAGATTTTTTTTTTTTAATTTTCAACTGGTAAAGTACCTACTCGTATAGCACAAATGTGGCGTTATCAATGAAAAGGGGTCTTATCGTTGATGGCGCTTACGCCGCACTGCGTCACGCGACGTTGTATTTATATCGGAGCATCTTCAATAATGGCGGCAGCGCCATCGACAATAAGGTCCCTTTTCATAGATAACGCTACAAATCGTCTTTCGGAGATCAAAGTTTCCTAAGCGGTACCACAAATTAACAAAAACATGACCTGTCAGAGGCTCTAGCCAAGACGCAAAAGTTAGTACCGTTTTTATTTTTTATAACTCAAAATGGAATGACATTCTCGTCCGTAGCGATAAACCACCTGTGTCAACTGTCATCCTATACATTTGGAGGGATAGAAAAGAAAAACGTTAGTACGAGTAGCGTTTGTATCCTGGCTACGGCACCAGGAAAAGCATTTCTCCGTATAAGTATGTTCATGTAACGAATAAACTCAAAACTACGGGATCGATTTCAAAAATTCTTTCACCATTACAATGCTACATTATCCCTGATTAATATAGGCTACTTTTTATCCTGGATAAATGAACGGTTCCCGTGGGATGACAAAAATACGAATTCTACGCGGACGAAGTCGCTGGCAGAAGCTAGTAACTCATAAGTATCACAAGTCCTAATGAATTACTTTGTGCAGCAATCAATTGATTTAAAAAAAATGTTTTCCGCCCGCTGTGCCCCCGAGTTGATTTTAGGTTTGCCCCCTTACCCCTACTCCTAGAATATACGCATTCGGTAACTGAAACAAATCTACCGATTCAAAGATAAGTAATATATTTGTCACAACACGATTTTTACGTAACTGGAGTTACGACAGAAAGTCATAAATAAAAAATAAAAAATATCGCGGGACAATCTCACGCAAATTGAGCTAGTCCCAAACTGAGCTCTAGGCTTGTACTATGGGTACTAGACAACGTTAAACTTATTATATAGAGAAATACATCATTACTTTAAAAAATTCAAGAAAAAACAAATGTTTTCGCTCAACACACAAATATCCTTACCGAGATCCCGGAACCGATTGCATCCAAGGCAGGGTAACTACAAACTAGGTTAAATCACAAACTACTTACATAAAATAACTTTAACAAACAGCAAGCTTTCAAAACCCGACTGTTGCAAACCAACTTTAAATCGTTATAAATCCTAAAGGGCGCATACGCAACGTGATCAGGACGTGGACGGGACGGGGACGGGACGTGGTTGCATACATTTTTGGTTTTCCCGTCCCGTACGTGCAATCGTTACGTATGCACATTCTGATACATTTTCTATGAAACGATATTGTCGTCCCGTCCCGTCCATGTAAAATCACGTTACGTATGCAGCGCCCTTTAATGATCATTCAAAATGAAAAATGATGAAAGAAACCTAAAGATGATTTTTAAATCGATCGAAATGGTCGACTTTTTTTTAATTTGCACAATCTGGCGTCTGGTTGCCGCCATATTGAATTTTCATTACTGACATATCTTTAGTGACACTCACCAGATTAAGACAAATCGATTGACATAAGAATCATCAAAATCGGACAACGGGTTTAGTTTTTATTGTGCCACAAAGGAACAAACATACATATTTAGGCTGTGAAACACATTACCCTCCTCCTTCGGTAGTCGGGTAATAATACATGATATAAGTATAAAACTATAACTGAAAATTGAAAGTTAAACTAGGATATAAACATAGACCGACAAAATACAAAATTGAGAGATTGAAGAAGTTGTGGATAAATAAACAAGACGAGTTGGGGTGTTGTCGTTAGGTACGTCTGATTGTAGGTTTGAATTGCTGTTTACGTTTGTGGTTGTATAATATTACTATTTATTTACATATCTATATGTATTTTATTAAAGCAGTTTCTTTTCTATGTCTCGGATGTAGTAATAGAATGATTTGTATACGTGTCAAAAAGTGCACGGATGTTTTATCCACATTGTTTCACGTGATAATCGCATATATTAGGCCCCCTTTTCATTTTATGATTCAGATATTTTGAGATGCAAGTTACAAGCATTTCATTAAATTCATTTTGCGAGACGATATAATTTTGCAACCGTGTCATTGTAAAGTCTACATAGTTACATAATCGTACGTTAATTGTATTTCGTTATCCACACTCAAGACCAATGAAAACGGGTCACTTTGCAAGGAAATTCTTTACGATGTGACCCGTTTTCATTGCTCTTGACAATTAAGGCTGTTACGTATCACATTGTCCAATAATTTAATTTGACGTCGTGGTTAACCTAATTGGTGACCTTGCCTATAAAAGCTCGCGGTCTCGGGTTCGATCGGAATGGACAATAATAATTGTTTGTGTGTTTTCGATGACCACGATTATAAGAGGGCCCTGCCAAGATGCATTACGCTAACTGGCGTTTCTATACGATTCGTTTTTAAACCAATCGCGTCACTGGTAGATGACGTGATACGAAAAGTCACGTGATCTACCAGTGACGTGATTGGTTTGAAAACGAAACGAATAGAAACGCTAGTTAGCGCAATGCATCTTGGCAGGGCGCTCTGTTCCGGATTATTGGATGTTTTCAGCACACCGATGATCTCCAAGCAGCAATCCCTTATAAATTGCAACGCACAGTAAAGGTAGACCACAAAAAGAAGATGGCGTGATGATTTGGATACATTCAAAAGACTGGCAAGGATTAGGCAGAAAAAGAGATGACTGGAGAAATTAGTTAAAATCCGTTGCGTACTTTGAAAGATCTCTAAGCGTACATACAGAGGGAGAGACGGCGATGCGACTTTGTTTTATATTATGTAAAGATGTTGAACGTGATAATGGCCGGGATTTTAAGCGGTAAAAACATATCATCTTTGCACTGTTATCGTATTGTTAACGTTTTGATAGCTCTTATTTACTTGACAACAATGGCCAAGTTGAGGAGTAATAGATTGGCGTGGTATGGGCATTGAGGAGAGACGAAGGTCACATATATAGAAGATTAATGAGAATGAATGTTAATGGATATAGGGGTAGAGGAAGAACAAAAAAGGTGTGGATGGACTGTGTGAAGAATGATATTTCTATGAAAGGTGTGAATACTCAGTTAACAGCAGATAGAGGAGAGCGGAAGAAGACATGTGGTGTCTACCCCATTTATTTTGGATGAGGGCAGGAGGACGATGATGATGAATGGCGGCCAAGTTAAAAACAAGACTGTAACATGTCAAAGATGAAGTCATTTTTACCGCCTAGAAATGGTTTTTTTCTCTGCGAGTGTTGAATTTGAATCCCGAGTAAGCGAAGGATTCAAAGACACGAGGTGCAAATAACTTCGGTGTTGTGTTGCACATAATTTTACCTGCAGCGATAACATACTATCTACAAGTAAAAAAATACATCATAGTAAAAATTAAACAACATGTATATCTACCCAGCTAGCCTATAAATCGTCATTGATTTGAAAAACCCTCGTATCTCACTTTTCGTGACGTACAATTTTAAACTTAAATGTGAAGAGAATTAGGTTCAAACTAATACATCTCGAAATATCAGATACGAATTTTCTATAGTAACGATATATCTCAGTTTTTTTTATTTATTAAAAACTTACTTTGTACCACGACTCACACGCTCGCAGCAAAATCGAATTACACACACGCTACACGGTTTCGCTCGCAGGAAAATCGAATTTTATGAATTTTATACAGCAAACGATACGAAGTTCACGGTTTTTCTCAAGCACTAGGTACAGCCGAGTTCGTAAATATGTATACACTTTAGTACCTTGTCACTTAAATTTTTGTGACAATTCATATATGGCAGTTTAAACATCACATTAAATAGACGAGGTACTAAAGTGTGTAAATATTTATGAACTCGACTGATCCTAGTGCTCGAGAAAAACCGTGAACTTCGTATCGTATTGCGTAATAAAAAATCCACGTGGCTGCAAAGCTAAACAATTAATAAAAGTACAAAAAAGTTACATGAATTCGTTAGGAAACCGGCACGTTAACATCAAAAGGGTCACATTGTAGCAACGTGCACAAACTTGAACGAAAACATTCGTAACGATGTTTATATTTGATTTTTTTCTACGACTTCTCCAACAGACGTCAAGTTTTTCTTGTGTTGTGATTTTTATTCCATTTTATTTGCTGAAGAAATGCCGCGAGTCTTCTTTAATTACAGAATGGCTGGTACTATTTGCAGGAAGAGGTATGTTCACTAGTAACTGATTAGAGAGAGGATTCATGTTGAATTGATCTCAGGATTTATTTAAAAAAGTGATGTGAGAAAATTATACTTATTCGTCTCAAAACCATACTTTATTTTTCTCTTTATTAAAGAGCTTGGCCATGTCGCTCCATGTTACAGCAAACAGATACAAAATCAACTAAAAAAAAACATCTTTTAAGGCCTCGATTAGGTACCGCTAATTTAGCCAGCTTCAATAGCGCCCGGGCCTCAACCGACAAGGGGAAGGCTAAGGCGCTATTACAGCCACCCATAACATAAAACAAGACTGTAGTGTTTCGAAGTTGGCTTCTAAATTACTCGTTTCGACACTCTATTAAAATATAGTACACATCTTCAGGTACATCACATTCTGAGCATTGGGGAAGGCCTTTTTCGCAACGTATCGTTACTACTGTAGAAAAACTCGTACCTGATATTTCGAGATGTGGTTGTTTCAGATTATGCTGAGGTGTCAGACACCTACAGCGCTGATTTTCAGCCAGTACCGTTCTGGTGACACATGGAACGCTGTACAAAAATACTATCAAAATCAAAATCAAAATATTTATTCAGTAAATTGGCCACATACGGGCTCTTTTACACGTCGGTAATATACAGTGAATCTACTAGCGCTTCGGACAAGACCATCATTGCGGAGAAGAAGCGCCGCAAGAAACTCCAGCAGAAGGTCATTTTTTCAAACATAAAATACAATAATACTTAAAAGTAAGTTACATTACAAGGTAATAAAGCAACAAATATAAATTATTAGAACTATCACATATAAAAAAAATACAAATTCAAAATTAAAAACATTACAAATAAATGTACTATACTATACTATACTATATGCTATATGGTCCAACATGCTAATACACGTGTAAAATACTTGAGTATTATATAATGAACGCATACATAAATACTGATATACAGCTTTTATAAAATGATCAAAACAAAAAGAAGAGTAAACGGTGATTTTAAAACCAACAGGTGGCATATCACCAAATGTGTAGGTGCTGGATAAGGGTTAGGATTTCTGGAGCGTCAACAAATAATCCTTAAACTTACGCCTAAAGGTGTACCTGCCAAAAGGCGGTATCTCAAACTCAATAGCCAAGGCAGATACAATAAGTTGCATTTGCTACAGCAATTTTGTCAGAGATACCGTCATTTGTCTTACCAGCGGGCTTAGTATGTCTGCGTCTATATCGCGCGTCAAATGTGGATAAAACATCCGTCACTCTCGTACTTATTTACGTGTCAGAAAGTGACGGATGCCTTATTAAAACTTTGTCACGCGATAAACGCAGCCCAGCTTTCGTCAAAGTACTCTTTCCACAACCTTGCTCCTTGTTTAACTAATTTAATGCGATCCTTTTCTTGTTGTCATAACAAAACAACTAGGAAGTGCAGCTAACATTTATTTTTATTCGTATTTTTTAATTGGAAACGGAGAACGTCGCATTTTGCAGATAACTGAAAATCGGAAAAAGATATCCTTAGAGGTATTTCCCTGCCTCTAGTCTACATTAAATCATTGTTATTTTCTTAATTAACCGCTTTCGCTTCTGTTATATTGTCTTCAAACTTCAAGTCCCCAGAGAGCCCTGCCAAGATGCATTGCGCTAACTAACGTTTCTATTCGTTTCATTTTTAAACCAATCGCGTCTGATAGATCACGTGACTTTTCGTATCACGTCATCTACTAGTGACGCGATTGGTTTAAAAACGAATCGAATAGAAACGCTAGTTAGCGCAATGCATCTTGGCAGGGCCCACTGATCCTGCGGAAGCGGATGGTTGCGAGTAGCACAAAACCGGCCGTAGTGGAGACCCTTGGGGAAGGCCTATGTCCAGCAGTGGACGTATTTCGGCTGATATGATGATGGTGATGATGATGACTCTTGTTAAGAGGATTGTGAAGTTAAATATTTTAAAAAAAATGCGCTAACGTTCATCTCCCATGAAATTAGTTTATCGGCTGATAAACACATTACCCTCTGTCTTCGGCAGCCGGGTAAAAAACAGAAATGTAGCTAAATGTTGACGCCTGCGCGGGCGCAGTGACGCTGCACTTTCACTAGCAATTAACTGGTAACTGCCCGGCACGCTATGCATAGGTACTCGTATATATGTAGAAATTGATAAAAATCCCCGATATAATAAGTAATTTATATATTGGCGACGCTTTCGATTGGGTCTTTGATGATAGGACCTTTTTGAAAATCTGAAAAAATCATGGCTATAAAAGTTGCTCTCAAAAGCATTCCTTTTTTGTTTTATTTGCTGAGAAAATAAGTAATATCTGCTAATGGCTAAAGAGCTTAAAAGCCACATGGTCTTTTTAAACAAAATGCGGTTACGAACAAGATGACGTCATCGACCAATGGTCCAAAGCAGGCAGAGTAAACACTGATAATATTTTTTTTTTCTCAGTAAATAATAGTTAAGTATAATGAAAATCATACATTCATATTTTCACAACAATACAATATAGTCACAGAGGGCCCCGCCAAGATGCATTGCGCTAACTAGCGTTTCTATTCGATTCGTTTTTAAACCAATCGCGTCACTGGTAGATGACGTGATACGAAAAGTCACGTGATCTAGCAGTGACGCGATTGGTTTAAAAACGAAACGAATAGAAACGCTAGTTAGCGCAACGCACCTTGGCAGGGCCCTCAGTACTGTGAAGGTTCGCTGCTTGTAGCGTGCTGGCTGCATCTAAGTTATACCTACTGGCTGTTATACGAGTATATTACGTCAGTAATATTCGAATCGAAGATTTTAAAATCTTTGTAGAGTCAGTCGCTTATGGATTATCGAGTTGTTGTAGTGTATTTTTACCCGACTGCCAAAGGAGGAGGTTAATGTGTTTATCAGCCTATATATGTATGTTTGTTCCTTTGTGGCGCTCTAGAAATTAAACGCGTGGAACAATGAGTCTTATGTCAATCGATTTGTCTTAATCTTGTGAGTGTCACTAAGATACAACAGTAATCAAAATTTAATATGGCGGCAGCCAGACGCCATATGAGTAAAAAAAAAGTAGACGAACTATGACAAGTGGGGTATCATTGAATAGGTAATTAAAAATAAAAATCTTTAGGTTTCTTTCATCATTTTTCATTTTGAACGATCATTTAGGATTTATAACGATTTAAAGTTGGTTAGCATCAGTCGGGTTTTTTAAAGCTTGCTTTGTGTTAATTATAATAGTGAGGTGTAATTAAAATACGTGAAAGTCATAGTGTGTTTTTATTAGTGGATGAAGAAACAGGGGGTTGGCACTGCGGGCCTACCATAGTACACAATGCCTGTATTTCAGGCAAGGTGTACCATATCTACATATTTACAAATACCTTGAAGGCTGACATACAATACATTTATTTATTTAATTTATTTAATTTGTACAACATATACTTACTCATAAGTAGGTACAACATAAGCATTGCACTGTATAATTTGAACATTATGACATTTCTTTGTACCTATCTACCTATATAAATAAAAATAAATCGCCGAAATGTATGTACGCGCACCAAATTACCTAGATTTTTTCTTGTTGTGTTCGTAAAAATTAAAAACAGAAGCAATGGTAACTAATTAATGAAAGAATTTGCGGAAGGAAACAAGTTAACACTAGTTTTAAATCTAAGAAAATCGTTATATCATTCATTAACTCCTGGTACTTCGTCTGTCTCCTGAGTCCTGACTTTGCCGTTTTTTAAACACCTGACTCAAACTGCGGTTTTACGTGTGTATCCGTGTATCTAAGTGTGGCCTCGTAGATCCCAAATAGGTGGATCGACGCGGTTTTAAAAGAAAGCTATTTTGCCTAAGCTGGGCATTCACGAACGCTCCAACAAGCCGAATAGAGCAGCGCCGCGTCAAAATCGATACGCGAACGTGAAAAAACGTTTAAAAGTACGCGGTCGATTGGATTACCAAATGGACGGAAAGCCAACGCGCCATCCGAATGGAACTATCGTGAATGTCGAAATCCACACTTAGAACAGGCCACGCCACCGCGCCAAGCCAAATGGCGACGTCGTGAACACGTTGCGTGCTGCTATTTCCTAATCAGTCTGCTCCGTGATAAAAAACGCTCTTAGCTTTCGTTGTTTTAAATATAGACAAACTGCAGCGAAAAATAATTCCTCTTCATCGGAATCGAAACTCATCGTTGAAATTAACACGACCCACCTAGAACGTAAAGAAACTAAATGGCGTGGCGCGCCCGTGAATGTCGTCAAAACATTACGCCCATCCAGTTGTTTACATACATAAATACCTGGACAGGCGGCGCCACGGTTGATGAGCTGTACCATTTGGCGAGAGATAGAAGTTGAATGCAGAGCTGACTGCCAACCTCCAGTAGTGGAGAGGAATTTGAAGAAGAAGTTGTATAAGCTGGTTTAAGCTGGTTTTTAGCTAAGTTTGATATAAATCAATTGGGCTGAGATATCTGCACTGAACAAAGGGCTCGCCATTCTTATTTTAAGTTTCACATGTTGGTCTTGTTTGAACCAGTTGCCAGTTGACATAGGTTGAAATTTGGATAACATAATGTAAAGCCAACCGATGACAACGCTATATTTTGGTGTCTAAGGGCGCGTACACATAGAACGTCAAAGTTTTACAGGATCCGTGTTAACGGATCTTTTCACCTTGTAATCTTCTTCTGTTGGTGTGAACTCACTCGCTCATACAACTACATACGCCATCAAATAGCGGACCTGTAAAACGGATCGCTATGTGTACGCGCCCTAACAGTTATCATACAATAAACATGTCAAACAAAAGCATTATGGCTATACATACATACACACATGTGGCGTTATCTATGAAAAGCGACCTTATTGTCGATGGCTCTTCCGCCATTATTAAAGATGCTCCGATATCAGAGATGGGCAATATTTATTCGAATGACGAATAACGAATAAGAATAACCAAATTTTTCGCGAATAACGAATATAATTCTCGAATGATTATTCTTATTCGAATAAATTATTCGTCGAATAATTCATTTGCGAATAATTTATTCGCGGATAATTTATTCGTTGAATGAATTGCCACGAATAATTATTATTTACTACTTTTATACCTGCTCCATTGGTCTCTAATAAATTAATAAATTATTCGTTATTCGAAAAGTAGTCGAATGATTCATTCGTGGATAAATTATTCGCGAATAAATCATTCGCAAATAAATTATTCGACGAATAAATTATTCGCGAATAAAAATGTTACGAATAATTTTTTATTCGAATGATTATTCGAATAAAAAATTATTCGAATAATGCCCATCTCTGTCCGATATAAATACAACGTCGCGTGACGCAGTGCGGCGTAAGCGCCATCGACAATAAGGTCCCTTTAAGATAACGCCACACATACAGTCAGCAGCAGAAGTAGCTACGCAACCGAAGAGATCAAAATGATCTGCACTCGACTCTATTGTCAAGAGAATACATACCTTCACGCCGTCATTCCCAGAGTGGGGTAGGCAGAGCTACAGACTTACCAACAACTCTAAAAACTTGTTAATTCTGTAACCACATTTTGCACAAACAGGCTAAGATGTTTACCAGTGTACTCGTATATTAGTGACAGGTTGCAAGCCCATCGCCTAACAATACAACAAGCCCTCTTACGTCTTCCACGGGTATGCCGTGTGGTGTGCTTGCCGACTTATAATAGTTCTAATTAACTTATTATAAAGAAAACAACAAAATATTTTTCATCACACTTGCTCGTAAATAGTGTCCTAATATGCTAGAAAAATCGACCGTAAATCCAAAATAATACCCGCGGGCTTTTTTTTACCATTACGCCCTATCGTGCGTAATAGTTTAAAAAAAAAAATATAATACGTGGACTCGAACTATCATAATACGTTAGGACCCCAATTCTTGTGCCATTCGATATGAAGTTTCATTTGAAACGAAATGTCAGTTGCGTACAATTTTCTAAAAATCTCGCATATAAACTATTGATCTCGACTGTCATTAGAATCGGACTCCTGACCACGTTTGACATTATCTGTCATAGACAATGATGTAGTCTGCCGCTAATTTATAAATACTGATTAGTGATTATAAACTGTGTGATTCCAAAATAATAATTAAAAGGGTGTCTTTGTGCACATATTAAAAGAATGTCGTCATTAGAAGAAATGGATAATGTGACTCTGCCGGACATCGCCAACGCGGCTTAAATTATTAGTGAAAATCGTAAGTTAAAAATATGATCTTTTGTCTGATCTTATTTCATTTCCTCGCAATTGTGATGAAAATCATTGTATGTTACACGGGTGGTAAAGGAAATACAAAGCTCGAGTCATTAAAGCCCTCAGCCCTCGGCTTCTAACAGACTCTCGTTTGTACTTCTGTCTTTACCACCCTTAATACATAATGTACTATAACATACCTACAGTTAAGTACGTTATAAATCAATAAACTAAACGTTTAGAAAGAACCCTCTAGCAGATTCGACTGCAGCTTGATCCCTGACACTGACTGCATTACCTCTCTGGATAGCTAACCGAATCCTTTGAGAGAGTTAAACACCAGCTCTAGTATCTCCAGAGGCGTTTCTTAGCCGGGATGACAGGGCCTTAATGAAACTAACAAACTAGATATATCAAAAAACGCCAAAACAAAACACAACGATAACTCAAACACTGCCACATTGCGTTATTATTAACACAGCATGGAATCGTTAAAAAACACACTTGCAATCATTTCCTTGCGCGAAGAAAGTCCGTATATTCGCGAACGCACAAACTCGTAGCCGTCCCGCTTGCGCGTATAGCGCCCTCCTTGTCCCCCGCTAGGTCGTCGACCGGGGCAACGACGTCGAAAGCACTTTCCCTGCGAGCCCGAGTCAGATTCTCTGGTTGTAGCAACGCGCGCGTTTGCGTCTGCGCACCATGCAGTTTTGTAACTATGACGCGGGATTACGTTCGCGGTTAGGAGAAATGGCCTTCTCAGAGTACTGAGTTAGGACTTGTAATTCATCTAGGAATGCAATGTATGGGAGCTTAAAGGGCTATATACTCGTAGTATAACTATAATACGTATACTGAGAGGTAATATATCGCTATTCCTTTAAGATAAAGATAAAGATAAAGAACTGTCTTATTCTCCGGAATAAATACCCCTATGTCGGGCTACAGCGTATGAACTATATTTATACTAAATTTTATGTGGATTGGTTTAGGCATTGAATTGCGACGACGGAACAGACGGACACTTTCGAATTTATAATATTGGTAAGTATGATAATAGGGTGTGACTATGATTTCTTTTTCATTTCATAGACCAGTTTCTTCCTACGACTTCTTCCGCGTTGACAATCCCACGGAAACTGTTTTATTCGAGATAATAGGTAGCCCAAGTAGTAATTCAGTATATAAGCTATCTCCATTCCAAATTTCATCCAAATCCGTCCAGCCGTTTCAACGTGAAGGACTAACAAACATATTTGCACAAAAACTTTCGCTTTTAGTAAACTTAAGAAATCATACTCCATTAACGACACGGTTAGTCACGTTGGTAGTGACCCTGCCTACGAAGCGGGTCCTGGGTTCGATTCCCAGTAAATCCAAATATTTATGTGATAATCACGAGTATTTGTTCCAAAAATACATAGAAAACATTTTATATTTTAGTATGTATTTCATTACATAATAATGTTAATCGATATCTAGCCTAGAGCTTGGGTTGAACCTTTGTTAATTTTATGCCAACTTGTCTCCAGATTTGTTCCCCTAATGTACAACTCCAGTTCTTTCCGCTCAAGCGAATACGTTCGCTGCCAAGAACTCCTTAATGGAGTTAATTTTGTACGGAATTAAAGTGTCTGGTCCTGGATAGTTCCCTTCTTTCTCCGCAAGTAAATCGTGATGATAAGCGTCAAGCCTTAATCCATTGTACGAATTGTCGCGAAACATAGAATATAGAGTTATTGTATAAGTGTAGGAAATAGTGAAAGCCAGAGTCACGACTATCGGCCGGGACTCACAGAGAGACAACACGTTTTCATTGTTCATATTAAATATAATAAATATTAAGCTGTTTTATAGAAATTCGTTTAATATTGTAGCTCACAGTCACAGTCAGTCACACAATGGCCGAGTCCTTAAATGTTACCCTTGATTTTGGTAACAAAAAAGTACGTAATAATAAAGCTTTTATGACACGTTAGGAAATTTTTTTTTTTACAAACGCTCTCTTTTAGTTACCGGTTTCGTACCCAAAGGGTGCTTAGAAAGGGATATTTTGAGTACTCAATTTGTGCTCGGTCTATATATAAGTCAGAGAAAGATAAACAAACCCCTGTACAAGATGCATCGGTGAACGGTATCGCTATCGAAAATATATATGATTGACGTAAGCTGTCAGACGGTCGCGTCGAGCGCTAACGTAAATTCCATACGTTTTGACAGTTTTTAAAAATAGTTTACTGTAACTTTATGGATCTTATAGCACCACAGATATTTTGAATTTTGTTCCTCGTCGTTAGTTTTATATCGCGTTACCTGCCCACTATTTCACCACCCATTTCAGTGTACATGGCGTAGCTTATATGAATCCCAGTGAAAACTTGTTAACTCTGCAATGTATACCGAATTGTCACCTGTCACCTGTCATTGTCAAGATGAATAGGGGGCTGGTTTTAACTCTGTTTGAACCCTGAAAAGGTGTGTTATAATTATGTGAAAACCTGTAATTAGCTATGCAGTTAAATATTGTAACTAACCTAAAATTGTTATCAAAAGCTGTTGGTTCTCCGGATAAAATAAAATAAAATAAAATAAAATAATATTCGTGTTTGTTTTATATATATTTTAACTATAATATTATTAATAACGTAACAAGTGAATGTGTCCCCGGCCTTAGCGCATGCGCGTTGATTTCATGAAACTTGACATAATTGTTAGAACTCTGTTAATTTAAGTTACGGCTTCCGTAGACTTAATCACTCAATTATCGTTGGGTAATGTTGGTGTAGTAATTTAATGGGATTGACATAAAAAAAAAAGTGGCGTTATCTATGTAAAGGGACCTTATTGTCGATGGCGCTTACGCCGCACTGCGTCACGCGACGTTGTATTTATATCGGAGCATCTTTAATAATGGCGTAAGCGCCATCGACAATAAGGTCCCTTTACATAGATAACGTCACATATAAATTACACTACAGAGTATAAACCAGAGTCGCTTCCCGCTGTCTGTCCCTCTGTATGTACTATGGAATGCAAATAACCGGTTTTAACCGATTTTAACCGGTTATTTCATACAAAACCGGTTACTAACCGGTTAATTTGCATTCCCTAGTATGTACGCTTAGATATTTCAAACTACGCAACGGATTTTAACCACGTAAGGCCCACCATACTACAAACAGGGAGATTTTTGTGAGTGCGACTTTGAATCTACCATTAAGGCAATAAAGTTCAATTACGTTTGTCCGATAATGGCATTTTCAGTTTATGGAGATAGGAAAATAAACCTTATTCCCATTGCAAAACAGTTCAAATTATATTGCCTTGATTATGTACATTCTATTGCACGCTGGACCTTACGAGGTTAAAGCGGTGTTCATCAATAGATAGAGTGATTCAAGAGGAAGGTTTTTATGTTTAATTCTGGATTATGTACTGGTGTTACATAAAAATCGCATACACCACATACACATACATTAATTCTACCTTGAATTAAAACTCCTAAAAATAAATACAACAAAATCCCAAACCAAGCTCTAGGCTTGTACAGTCAACTACAAAGATATGTATCCATGTTAATCTTACAAAATGAAGTAAATTTTCGTATGCCATTCTTAATTACCCTTCCTTCGTGACATTTCTAGTATCAATAAAACCTTACATTGTGATCGACTCGTTTAAAATGCAATAATTATGTATCCCGCTTGTTTCCTCTGAATCATTCAGAGGAAACAAGCGGGATACATAATTATTGCATTTTAAACGAGTCGATCACAATGTAAGGTTTTATTGATACTAGAAATGTCACGAAGGAAGGGTAATTAAGAATGGCATACGAAAATTTACTTCATTTTGTAAGATTAACATGGATACATATCTTTGTAGTTGACTGTACAAGCCTAGAGCTTGGTTTGGGATTTTGTTGTATTTATTTTTAGGAGTTTTAATTATAAATTTGCTGTAATTTATACAATACCTTACTAATAAACGTTGAGTAACGGTGGTATAGCTATACAATGTTTTGTTCTTATCTGTCAAATTCAAATGTCACAATGACAGATAAGGACAAAACATTGTATAGCTATACCACCGTTACTCAACTATTAGTAAGGGGGTAGGTCTTTCAAAAATCCTAAACAACTGCAAGGATTACGATGATTCTTTTACCACAATATTAACAGGTATAAATATTGTACGTTAAAAAAAAAAAAAAAAAATTTTTAAGTCTAGGTAATATCTTTTCTACTCCGAAGTGCAGTACTTTACTAAGCTAAAAGATCTTTTGCCTATTGTTCCAAGAAAAAAAACACAAAGTATTTTTTTAGATATCCATATAGCATACAATTAAGAGGTACCGATCGTTCCAAAACGCGAGCAACGCCGCGCGGCAAGCCACTGCGGCACGTGGCGGCTATTTACGTCAAATAGGTCAGCCCCGCTGTAAGAACGAATGCAAAAAGAGTAAAGATGCGCCGGCGCAGGCTGGGATAACTGCGCTAACTGGAGTTTAAGGATCGTTAACCGAGGTCCTTGTTAACAAGTTTTTGTGAAAAAAATCATTTTGTTGCCGACTTTTTTTTTGCACAGCCTTTATCTGCTTATCAGGACCAAACTAATGAGACCCAACACGGTAGGTCTACGTTAAGAATAGCGGAGATCCTGTCGTTAAATTCTGACTCCATCATCAGATCTGCTCTTAGATACCGTCATCGTTTATTCCATTAACGGGGACTGGTTCAAATTGACTTGCTAATTTTGACGGACAACTTACATACATACAAACATTGCAAGTTAAATAAAAGCTTGTAAAAAGGGTTATAACTCTTCTGAGGATCAAGTGAAAAAGGGTTTAATTCTAGTATACTCCGTTAACGTATATACCCTTTTTTAGTACGAGTTAAGTCGACTTATACCTTTTTTCTTAAGGACCTTACTATGCTAGCTAAATGTATAATTAACTAGAGGAATTAGTTTCCAGGTACTCTTCGTATTTGAGCATTACTCGAAATTTTTGCCACTTTGAGTGAAGTCTCAAAAAAATAAATTGAAGTTAGGTTGAGTACATCAAAATATGCAATAATTAAATAATATTCTAATGTGTCCCAAAATATTTGTATGGAAAGTTCCTTTTGTGTTACCGATATTCATAGGTTTTTGGTAACACAAAAAGAAATTTCCATACAAATATTTTGGGACACATGTTCTCTACCTACCTACCATTTATTTTTTAATTTGAAGATGTCACGCAAAGTGGCAATTTTTTTGAGAAATGCTCATTTCTTCCTGTTGGAAGTCGATTTTTAAAAAATGCTTTCTTATTGCACGTATACAGTAACCAAGGAATTTTCCTCCAAATTTCAAGTCCTTGGGCACAGTGGTTTAATCTGTACGTCTGACAGTGTCATGGAAGAAAATACATACATAAACTCACGCCTTCATTCCCAGAGTGGGGTAGGCAGAGCTACAGTATTACCAACAACTCTTAAAACTTGTTGATAGTTCTGAAGAGTTATATCCTACTAATAGGAATTATAAATGCGGAAGTTTTTGTGTGTGTGTGTGTGTGAGCTTGTTACTCCTTCACGCTGTAACGGTTGGACAGATTTGGATGTGGAATGGAAATAGGAAATATGAAAGTGCCCGAGGGAATAACTATAATAAAAATGTACCTACTATCTATAAATGAAAAAAAAGATAAATATTAAAAGCCAGCATTAACATACATACATACAGGTCCAAAATTTCCTTCTCGGCAGTCTCAGAAAACAATAGCATCTAAGTGAAATTAAGTTTGATCGATACTAAATCGATGATCTGGGATTGGGACCAAAACTGGTCTAAATAACTTCAATATCTCTTAGATGGCCCGATGGTCATAAAACTTTGCTAAGAACCATTCCAAAACTAACTTTCTTTTAAACACACGTCCAAATCGAACCATTCGTTCTCTACGATGTTAGACACGAAAAATCATAGTTCATAAAATATATACAGTTATTCATACCTACATAATCTCACGCCTTCGTTCCCAGAGTGGGGTAGGCAGAGCTACAGAATTACAAACATCTCTAAAAACTTGCTGATAATTCTATAACCACAATTTGCACAATTAGGCTAAGATGTTTACCAGCGTATTAGTGACAGGTTGCAAGCCCATCGCCTAACAGTACTACAAGCCTTTATTCCCTTGGTCGTCTCTTACGACATCCACGGGAAGACATGGAGTGGCACTATTCTAACTCGGCAACCACACGATCATAAATAAACAATAAACCTATTTTAGTTCAAGTATTCATTTTAACATTCAATAAAAAATCCTATTCTAATAACAACACGTTCTTAACTCAATCGTAAGCGCCATATACCTATTCTACATCCATATGACAACCAAGCAACTTTGTGACGTCACAATTCCAATATGGCGCACTTATTATAAACGGCTAAAAGCCCTCGTATAAGGCTAACTAGTCTTGATACTTCCGTCATACATACCAACGCACTAAATTATGTATGTAAGGACCAATGTCATCCACTTCGATAGCCTTCGCATTTGGTCTCGGTGAAATCTGTTTCAGTTCTCGCTTATGCTTTAATAACAGTATTCAATTAGTTAAAACACCGATATAAAAGCTTTTTACTATTATTTTAAATGTCCCAACAAATTTTCATTAAGTACTCTCGTTAATATAGCCATGTATTTAAAAAAATCCGGTCAAGTTCGAGTCGCGACTATTTTTTATAATATTCTTGGTAACCGCAAACGAAAATACTCATTTTGTTATGAACTTTATTTTTAATGTAATAAGGTCCATTTGATTAGCCTTAATTTTAATACAGATTTCGATTTTCAAAGTTTTTTTGTTATATGTCAAAAACTGTAAAAAAGAACACTTCATTTTATTTTTCCCATAAAATATAAGTAATACTAATTGTGTATACGTCAGGTTTTTTCAGATTTTTTGATTAATAAAATAAACTTCTGAGATAAGTGTGGGGAACGGTCATTTTTTTGTAAATTTTAAGCTATAATCCAAAAAGTACATCACAAGAAAATTGAAAAAAAAATAGTTTTGAAATGTGCAGATTGAGCCCTTTCATATGACACCCCATTTGCTATAATCAAACTACTTTCATTTTTCAACCCCCTATTCTAGACCGTTTTTCAATTATTTATAAAATTAATTTCATTTTTTTTTTACTAAAAACATATGCGGGCAAGCAAGTTGTACAACTATGCCATATTTCAAGTTGATAGCATTTGTAGTTGCTGAGAAAACCTGCTGTGAAATACATACAGACCGACAGACAACGAAGTCTCACTATAAGGGTTCCTTTTTTACCATTTCGGTACGGAACCCTAAGAATTGCGTCCCAATCAGCCTATCAACTTACTTATAACTTACACAGATGACCTAGTTTTAAACTAAGATCTAGGCATTAAACGGAATATTCATAACTTGTTTTCAAAGTTTCAATAAAAGGTAATTCAGGTAAAACAGTTGAGAAAAATCATTTTTTCAATTGCTATAGGAATAACCAAGATATAAGCCAACAAAGATTTGTTCCTATTTCTTTCTAGCTAAGTGGCCGAAATGTTACATGACGTCACAGTGCATATCGGGTCTCTCTGTCTAATCGCTGTCTAATTATCAGTTGAATGCTTGTAGCATCCGTAAAAATCCATGCATGTTCCCTTTTGGTATTTGGACGTCAATGTACGAGTACATACATACTGGAACTGTTCGATCAATATAATATGATCCTAGTTGTGTTTGTATCATATAATTCAAATATCGTTGAAAATCCCGGAAATGGTGATGAAAAACTGGCGACCTATTTCAGGTCGTGATTTTAAAATCCGTTATAAAATTTGAAACATACGTGACGCAACCATCAATCGAATTAACGAAGTCGCCTTTGTGAATTAAAATAACTATACACTCGTATATTATTTTTTTATGTTACGAGCTGGAATACTTCGCTCACCCAACAGAGGTAGACGCAATTGCAAAAAAATATTTAGAGATTTTAATGTCATAAATGTCTCAACTTTTCCAACGTTCTACCGTGGGTGAAAATGACAGAACTGAAATTCTAACGTTTACCGCTAGATGGAGACAATTGTTATAATTGATTTCCTTTGACGTTTGAGCAAACTTGCTTCGACAACGGCGTATTGTGAAGAGAGCCCCGCGTGGTTCAAAGATACACAGACGTAAATGTAAAGTTGTTACCAAACTTTTTATACTATTGGCGAAATAATGACTGATTTGTACAATGCGTCTTCGTTTCATCAAATTATCTCGAGATACACTGTCGTAAATGTTAGTTATTTTACTTTAAAATATCATTGTATATTTTAAAACACTCTGGTGTAAAAAATACGTAAGTGTAAGTATTTTTTTACGTTTTTATATCCTTTTCAACGTATTTGCATTATCATACTAAAGGTTTGTAATAAAATGAAATAACGGAACAAACTCTATTTCTACTCTATTTTCTGTAAAATCCTGAATTAAGGTCCTAGGCCTTTTACTATGGTTACTAGACAGCGATAAGCATACTATATAGAGAAATAAATGCTTCTATTACATAGAATCCAAGCAAGGCTTTGGAATAAATAATATTGCTCATAACTCATACATCACATCATCTAAATAATGTGTAAAAATGATATTTTCTCCACATTATTAAAACAAAACCCTATACTAGGTTTAATTTTAATAAACCCTGGGTTTTTATCTGCCAATATTACGGGGCAATGACTACGATTTATGTACGTGATAGGCTGTCATTAGGGAAATGATTCGATGTGTCCTTTTATCAGCTATTGGATTGAAGACAGGATTGGATTGGAGTAACACTGCCTACGAAGCTAGTGGTCCCAAGTTCAATTCCCGGAAAGGGTGGATATGTGATGAGCGCGAGTATTTGTTCTGTCTAGGATGTTTTCCATTATCTATTTATAAGTATTTTTATTGTTCTCTAGCACAAGTAAAATTCTAGAGCATAGTTTGGGACTAGGTCAATTTGTGTGACATTGTCCCCTAATATTTAATTTAATACTCGAATCAAAAATGTGACACTTTTTTTAACTATTAGTCGAGTTAACTATGGATCAATAAACCCGATCTATTTAACTATAGTTTAACCGTCAGATGCACGTGGTTGCACCAGGCCGGTGCATCGGCCCGCGTTACGTAAGGGTTATAAATACCTACTGAGTAACAGCGGCGGGAAAGTTAGGACATCTTTTTTTAAACAACGTTGGCTGGAAGAAACTCCGCCTAAACTGAACTAGACAATTGGATACTTAGGGTTAATAACATATAAAAAGTAGCTTTGATATAGTATTTTCTCTTTTTTGAGGATTCATTTCGGATTTAATACGGCTGATACAAAAAATAGTAAGATTTTTGACAGTGATGATTAGAAAATACATTTAAAAACAATCTACATATTTAATGAAATGAATGTCGAAAACATTGTTCCTTTATTCCTTTTACGCACAAAGTTCATATTTTCATACGATAAGAGGAAACTTTTGCTAAATAGAACCAGGTTATTGTTCGCAGAAGAATGATTCCAAAACAAAACAACCCTCACATTAGGTAGACAGACATCTATTTGTGGCCTATTGTATTATTTACGAAAATGATACATTTATTTACCATTCCTATAAGACTAAATAATAACAGCTGACACAATTTAATTTATTATTGTACCGTAGCGCCTGTCAATTATATAGATTCCTTTAATTTGAAATAAATATAATTTATTTCATTTTTATCCTGGTTGCGGCACCAAAATTTAGCTTGAAAATTATTTACGCGCCGCAACGCTACAATGAAAACAACCATGGCAGTAAAAAATATTAATTGAATCACTATGTCTACAAGCGCAATATACTAGCCATTGCCTCGTGAAAGCGCAAAAAGCGCGGGGTCGGCGTCCGCGCAGGGATCGACGCCCGGGGAAATGGAAAACGCGGGAACAATTCCTTCCGCGTGACCTTATACTGAGCCGGGATTTTCTTGCGAACTGGACCATTTTGACGCCATTTTGTATTACGTGCCGCAATATGGCTTGAAAGACCGTGCGTTCACGTACGATTGGCAGAATGGAAGCCTGACCCACCCGAGAACTGAGTCGCAGTGACATTTTGTCTGACGATTCTTACGATTTGTTATGTAACGTCACTGTGACACAGTTCTAGGGTGTCACGCGTGTCAAAAAAAATGCTTACGTCAAGTTATTGTTATTGACTTTATTATAATATTTTAGATTTACTATGGGTGCAGCCGCCAACAAATATATCGATTTAAACAAGATACTTGAAAATATCTAACTCCTACTCTATGTCATAACGGCGTGATGAAACATTTGACACCTAGTTCCTTATGATTTGATAGCAGATGAGCACAAAGTGACTTAAACTGTAGTGTTTCCAACCCACAATGGCGCGCCCCGTCAAACAAACTGACGTTGAACGGTTGCGTCGTTATATCACGTAAAATTGAGTAGGTACATAGTGAGGAAGCTCGTGGATTAATACACTACAGACACTATTATATGCTGACATGGAAAATTAACGTTAACACAATATTCGCTGAAGGGGATCGAACTTTTGAACGATTGTCACACACACATAGGTTTTCATTGTGTACTGTTTCTATTTATTGTATTACTTGTCCTTCTATTATGACAAAAGCCACCATAACTAGCGAGAGCGGTGTTCTCTTAACACGGAATAAAGCGAGAGTTAGCGGAGAAGTCGGTAGGGGACGTCCTAGACGGACGTACGGTGATCAGATTCGTGATGTACTGAATAAGGGCCAAATCAAGAGCACCCGAAACCAACGTACGTGCATGAAGAGATTGATGAATGTAGAGGGAGCGAAAGTTGTATGTTTAGACCAGTGCACCTGGCGTTCCATAGAATCTGACTACCCCATTGGGAGACAGGCGTGAATGTATGTATGTATGTGTACGAATAATAAAAAAAAAACAACATTCGTACGTAATCCAGTTTTTTTTTTATACAAAACCTTCCTTTTGAATCTCTCTATCCAATAATGAAAACCGCATTGTTGTTGTATAGTTTTAAAGATCTAAACGTACATACAGAGGGACAGACGGAAGCGATGTTTTTACAGTTTACAATATCTTCGTAAGGCCCACCATACTACAAACAGGGAGTTTTTTGTGAGTGGGACTTTGAATCTACCGTCAATGCAATAAAGTTCAATTACGTTTGTTCTATAATGGCATGTTCAGTTTATGAAGATAGGAAAATAAACCTTATTCTCATTTCAACACAGTTTAAATTAAATTGCCTTGATGATGTACATCTTATTGCTCACTGGGCCTTACGAGGATATGTAAAGATTTATTGGCTAAGGGATTCACGATCACTGGATTAAAGTTTTAGTCATAGCTAATCTTCATTTGACCAGGATTCTTTGAACTATTTATTTAAGTACTTGGTCATTTAATTGAGGTAGCATTTTAAAGTCTTTAAACGGGTCGCGTTCAACGTAGATTTGTAAGTGTGGTGACCAAAGCTTTGTTTTGTATGGCAAGTTATTGTAGTTTTTCCACGTATGTATGAAAGTGCGACGGCCGCAAAGAAAACAATGGTTCCCTGGTTGTTTCTTTGGAGCCAGAGCTACCTTCAGTAGCTATAGATCTGTACCATAGAAAAAAGGTTATAGAGTTCCTGTTGTGTTACTTAAACAACCTTGTTCTCTATCGTTTAAGTTTCAATTCACTTCACAAATTAAATTGCATTTACGCTCTTTCTTAAGATGGCAAAGTAAACGACCGAAATTATTTCCTTTTGATTTTAACTTAGCTGCATTTAAATAGGGCATTAATCGCGTTGGATTCGTATTTGGTAGTTTAGTTTTATTATCCATGAATGTTACCAAAATAACTGGATTTTGGTAACATAACGGAACATGAAGACAAAAATAAAGTTTGGGGAAAATACCCAATTTTTAAATGTTTTTAGAAAGATCTACATAAATTAAAGCTAAGTGGTAGCTAACCTAGGCTAAATAGGTCCAGCAGTCCTCAGGCAGATATAATAAAATAGCATTTCTTTTTTAAATAAGCGTAATTCTTTTGCTTACTGTTTGTTTATGATCGCGAACTGTTTTTTTATTATTTTGATATTTATTCCTTTAGAGAGGTCCCTATACTAATTTTATTATCTTAACATCGTTTTTTTAATCATTTACTTTTCCAACACTGGTAATATCATTTCGACAAGTTGTCATGTCATTAAACTTTAATGTCCTGACGAGCAACCATACGCCTCCTATAGCTTTTCTTATTAGAACTCGACAAATTTTAAACTCATAAAACGAACTCAGACCTCGCCCGTTGCACTCCTTTCGTCATAGTAATTAATAAGTCTTAGCTCTCTTTCCCACTCGTGTCTAATTTTGACTTTAGATACTGGCCACTATACGTTCAAACTAACGTTCATTTTTTCCTAATGTTGCCATGTTTGTTTCTATTTTCGATTGCGAGACAATGCCCGGGTATTGGTCTGGCGAGATTCCAACCTCCCACGTAACTGTTTTACCCATAATCTGATAGAAAAACTTTAAGAAGTGATTATTACCAGTCTTTCATGAATACTAGATATTTATTGCTATATATAGATAGCTCTATTGTACCTGCCTAGCGCTATATAAGGTGTATTGCGTGGGAGCTCGTTGTTTATTTAATGCACCTATAATAATTATCACGAACTCAATCAAAACGATGTCACCTAATGGCATACAACTGGTGGCAATTAACATTCAGCATATCTGAAATCATGCTGCAACTCAAAGGGAAGCAGAACTAATTAGTAATATAGCCTGAGTAACCAGTGAGTCGGAAAGGGGAAAATCGCGCCTGAAATAACATTTATTCTATGTACCTCCACATACATTGTATCGGGGGCTTAATGTAATTCTCGCGCATAAAAGAGAAATGCATTAGGGCCGAGGTATTATTATTATTATTATAAATCTGTTCGTGTATTGATGGGCGTATTTATATTATAATTTTTTTAAATGTTTAATATACAGGTACCTTGGCTCGGATATTATTAAACGCCTGAAATTATTTATGTTTTAGAGGGTTTAGAGGTCCAATAAAGTATTACAAAGTAATTATGTTAATTATGTCTAATATACAAAGGGGTTTGGGTTAGTGTTGTCACTTATAAAAGTCATATTTTTAATTTAAGGTCAGCGCGCCATTTGTAAAAGTTTTAAATTATGGTAGATCTATTAAAAATAAACATATTTTGTTATGTAATCTGAGTGTCTTAAATCGGAGCCGAGATATTTAAATATTTACACTGTTACTTTTAGTAACAAAAACTTAATACTCACATCTTTAATATCTCCACTCCGATATTAATTAACGCATTAGATTTTATATATTTATGTGTATTTAGAGGTCCTCTATACCACAATAACAAAATCATACAGGGCAACTGAACAATTATACGACAATAATGTTCATACAAACTTACCCAATACCCTTTGCCTACTGTACTTTGGGAGGAATGTTCCTTGGGTAGGAGTGTTTAAATTTATACTTATTTTATTTAATTTGTAATGAAAAGTTATGATTTGTAGTCGCTGGATCGTAAAGATTATAAACTTTGTAATTTAGACGATAATCGTATCAAAATCATGTAAATTGTATATAAATAATTTGAAAACATAATTCGAGTCGCTTCGCACGCCTGAATCGAAAGTTTTTCATTTGAATGTACTGACTGTTGATATTTTTACGGTTGACAATACTGGGAATATGGCCGCCGTGCGAATTTCGAATTTGAATTTGGAATTGTTTCCGGCCAGTGCCTTCGCTCATGTATTATTGATTTGATTATTGATACGTAGGGTGGAAGGAACACGCGAGAGAAAATCAAAGTGCAGTTGAGCATTTCTCGAATGGCCACTGTCAGAGTTCATGATAGCTGTACTATGTAATAAAATAATTAAATAAACTAGTCTCTAAATATTTCTATATTAACTTCCTATTGTGTTACCAAAACCGTATGAATTTCGGTAACAAAAAAGGAACTTCCGATATAAACATTTTGGGACATTGCATTGCATAGTTTCATACACACATACCTGCATTTCTTTAAATTTAGAATTGTCATCTGCCACCCCTCTGGGAAATAGGCGTTATGTAATGTATGTAGAATTGTCATTCAGCGAGCAAAAATTTGAGAAATTACTGCGATTATAGCTGGACGTTATTTAATTTCGTGTGATAGAACGGGACGCTCGTAGATGTTATGTTGCAAGTGTGCTATTTAGGTTTTGTAATTACGGTGACTTCGTTTATTGCTAGGGAGTTGACTAATGAAAATAGGTAACTAGATTGGTAAAAAAGTTTTTATTTTAATTTTGCTAATGATATAGCATTACAAATACACCGTGTGTATTTTTGTTTTTTAAAAGGCACTATGCAATTGATTTAAAATATTCGCCATCGGTTTTGGTCATAAAAAAAATTATAACTATTATAGGTCATGTCATTAAATAATTATGTAATAAAAATTTGTACGAAGTAACCCGTCGGTCCTAGGTAGTAACAAAATACGACAATAATCTTTAATGACAATGTTTGCTCCTCAATTTTTACCAATATACTACAAGCAAAACAAAAATCATGAACCGCCATAGAACTTTGGCGTTATAATTCAAATCGTAATAATTAAAAATACGGTGACAGTGTATAAAATGGCGTAGGTACCTACGTTCTCTGCAGAGAAAAAAAAACCATGCATATTTTAGAAATAAATTTATTTGGCCAGCCGTGTTTTTTTTAAACTTAATACTACGATACACAGTTTCCAAGAAACTTTTAGTTAGATATAATGTTACCTTAATTAATATATTGATGTTCAGACTTCCAATGTAGTCTTTTTAATACAATAAGTCAATATAAATAGAATACAATCCGTTGTAAGAAAAAACACACATTAAAAAATTAAAGCCCGGTGTAAAAATACCACAGGCAAGAAAAAAAAATCTAATGATCCACTGATTTTGTTTTTTTAAACTTACGATATGCACTTGTTAAACTTTTAGTTTAATAAGTTACCAAAACAAAACTTACGAAGGACGATGCCAGGTCTCCATAGAAGCTGTGGCCTAAGAAAAAATTGTGACAGATAATAGAATTGGGTTTATTTGGTGTAGAAAAATATTTAAAACAACGTGGTGTTAGTGTTTCTGTAGAACTTGTCTAAAAAAATATTTAGAAATAATCGTAACAACGCGTTACTCGCAAGATGTCTTATTTACAAAGTATCTTAATAGATGGTTCTATTTTTCGTATAAGTTTCCTAAATGTGTAAGTAATAAAATACTGAATTTAAATCTCATACAAAACAGGTCATCGACATCCTTCGTATCCGCGGGTTTTTTTTAATGTGTTCTAAGCCAAGATCTGGCATTGTTCTTTATTTTTTAAATTTAAACGCCATATCGTCGGTGAAGCTACAAAACCGCGTAAGTAACATTTTTAATGAGGAGCAAAATGCACCTTTTTTCTAAGAGGATAAAATTTATTTTGCTCTATAAAAAATTTGTTGGTTATGCGGTTTTGCAGTATCACCCACGATATAATAAATACGGTACACATTTGATTATATAGTCAATTCGCACATATTCAATATGGTTTTAGACTAACATTAAAATTCCTACAAATACGTTCAAGCTAGGGAATGCAAATAACCGGTTTTAACCGACTTTAACCGGTTATTTTCATACAAAAACGGTTAATAACCGGTTAATTTGCATTCCCTAGTTCAAGCTCACTTCTTTCCAACACAATTGTAAAATTAATAGGAAACAAACATTTATAACAATAAAAACTTAGGTATAACGACAATTATGACAAATAAACTTTTAAATCCAATAAAAAACCGAATCAACAGTCATCAAGCAACTTAAGTCCTAAAAAAATACTTATAATAATTGTACGCATTGGATTTTCCCAAAAAAAAACTAATGTATAATACAAAAAACATGACTTTTGTATAAAAGTACGTATAAAACAGTACAAAAATGGTTAAAATCTTTTAGAAATCACCAAATTCCTAAAAAAAACTTTTAATACTTATGGGTAGTTCTACTAGCGTTTCAACCGCTATCACTTTCCTGGTCGCATTATTCACCATTTCCCTGTAGGTTCGGATTCTTCAAAACAACTCAAAATGGTAATCCGATCCTACAGGGAAATGGTGAATAGTGCGACCAGGAAAGTGATAGCGGTTGAAACGCTAGTAGAACTACCCTTATAACAGCTCAGTTAAAATAGCTAACTTATTACTAAAGGCTGTATGAATAAACTGATCTTAATTGAGTTGTCCGTCTGTCACGTCAAGTCATAGCGATTCAGTAGCGATTCAGTACTGATTCAGCGGGGCTAGACAAGTTGCCATCGAATACAAACGCTAGCGTTAGGTGATCACCTGTCGCTTTGAAAAATTTATGGAATTGACGTAAGATAGTCACGTGATATATCACTCGTTACAACTGACACGCTGTAAAGTGATCACTTTCACTCGCGCTAATCAAATGCCTAGTGATATTTTGACATCTACGGTCGTTACGCGGTATTATCTTGCTTGACAAGTCGAATTCAACGCGAGCACTATCACAATATAAACGTCGGTATCCAAGGGCGGTAACTATGCGAAGAAACTGTCAACTGAGTCAGTGTCATCACAGGTGATCACCAAACGCTAGCGTTCGTATTCGATGGCAACTTGTCTAGCCGCTAGCAATGCTGAATCGATGCCGTCTTTGCATCGATACAGAAGCGATACTGCATTAAAGCAGCGTGACTGCATCGCGACAGTCACGCGTTTGTATCGCTACTGCATCGCTTCCGTCGCGCGTTGCAAATGCGACAACGCAGGGCGACTGTCGCGATGCGATGCAGTAGCGCGTTCACGAAAATCGCCGTGTGCTACCTCCCTTAGTTAACTGTAATTTCTGACTCAGTGTCAGTAATTCATCCTGAAACAAAGGTATATCGCTTGCATGTCTGCGTGCCTCGATCGTCCGCGATCTACCGCAAGCCGCAGCAAGGGCCGCGTTTGATTCGAACCCGCATCGACGCAACCCTATCGGCCGAGCCGCAATAGGTATCAGAAACCCTAGCAGCCATCGACGAACTACTTTGTTGTTTCTGACATGCCTTGAGACGGAAAACGCAGTCAAGACCCGTTTATTTATACAGTCAAAAGTATCGCGAATTTGGACGTTTACATACATTGGAAATTCCAAAATAGAAAAAACACAAAAATTACTCCAAGTTTTAATATATTAAAGGACACACAATTTTTTGGACCCATCGCCTATCAAACCAACTTTACGAATCTTTTTTTTCTGTGCAATACAACAACAGGAACTGACTTCTATCATCTTTAATTTTCAAATACAATAAGCTTTTTAAGAAACATAGCTGGTTTAGGAATTTTAGAGTTCAAAGTAGAAAAAAAAATGCCTAAGTTTTGAAATTGAAAATTGAAATTTGGTACAGTTTATAGCCTGGAGATTTCTCTGGAAAGTGGACAGTTCTCGAGGGAATAACAACCGGCTTCTACGCGGACGGAAAAGCTAAGCAAAAATAATATGCACAAGTAAATATACTCCCAAATTCCCGAAGATTACTTAAAGCTATGGACGAATTCAACAACGACTCGGGCTTTTAAAACGTATTGCATTACCGATCATACAAAAGTAGCAATCGATAATACAACTATTAATTGTACTATAATAAAAGAGCTGTTAAAGTATTAAAACATCATTCAAACCAAAAATAAAAAACACATGATATAATTCCATCCTTACCTAAATTTGTTCTTCTCTCATAGGCTCGACAACATATACATTACAGTACAATCAGTTCCTTAATAATTTTTAACAATATTCGTTTATCCGTTACAAATACACCGTCATTTGAACAGTAATGTGTCTATTCTTCGTTGGTTTAGTTATTTAAAAAATGTAAACAATCCAGACCACGTGGCATTGTTAAACGGCCAATCAAAACTGTTTTATCGCACTTTGACGTATCAGTGTTCTGCTATTGGCTGACGGACTATATCGTAGCGTGGTTTTGTTTACATTTTTTTAAGAACCTAAACAAACGGAGTATGGTAGCTTAGATCGTTTAGAAATCACATTCCACTTAAATCTATGCAAAGACATGCTTAAAATTACTATTACCGCGGGGATGCAATAAGGCTGCGGCTCCACTGAGGCGGAGACGAGCGGAGCTGTGCGAATATTAACCAATAGAAGGCGCATGCGGTCACGTCGAGCGCGCCTAGCGTACGTTAGTTTAGATTCTATTGGTTAATATTGGCACAGCTCCGCTCGTCTCCGCCTCAGTGGAGCCGCACCCTAACCCCGGGTATGTGAGTATAAGAGATTCCTCCTGATACATAAACAAGTGTTACATAAAGCTTCCTAAATAATGATTATTATAATAGTTATTTCATGAAGTCCTCTTCCCTCTTGATTAGTATAAAACCTTCCGAAATTATGTATATTTACTCACGCTCAAAAAGCTGTCATCATAAATTTCACTTCCGAAGAATTATTGAAAATTTATTATAAACTATTGCAATTCCGACCTTGTTTCCCTATATCCGGGTGACATAAGCTCTTCAGATTAATCTAAAGACTAAGATTCAACGTAAACCTATTCTCTTAAAGTCTAAAATTGATTATATATAATTATATATCTCAGAAAATATTCATAATATCCGATAGGGGAAATAGCGCAGGAAGAAATCTGCTTACGGCGATATTTTCGCTTGCTTTAATAATCAGAACAGAAATGCATTTCAATTATTTCTGGTTTACTGTACGTATTTTTTCTATACCTCTTAGTAAATATGAATAAATATGCTTTAAGTACATGTACAGTCACGAGATTAAATTTGGTACCCACCTTAGGTCCAAAGTCAATCTGACATTCTACAAAAATAAGGTTAATTTTCCTAAAAGTTACAAATGACTTGACATCTCTAAAGACATTGACTACTTCAAGCATATTTTTCTTGAAATGGGTCCCAAATTAACGCTCGATACTGTACCTATATAGAGAGTTAAAGCCTACACACACGTAAGAATAAATTCGCATTGTATAAAAATATATGTAGGCTCCTACACACGCACGGAATGACGTCATCGACGAACGCCAAGAGCAGTGACTGCGTGCTTCACGTGCGTAGCGTATGTGTGTAGCGTGCGTTTGTAGCGTGCGACGCATTGGAATTCCGGTTTGAGTTTGGCTACGTCCATGCGCGGCGACAACTACACTTGAATTTTTAATTCACTGCAGTAGGATGACAGCTTTGGTGTTGTCAGTTTTTGGAGTGAAAAAAATAGTAGCCTATCGTCGCACGGCGAATGCATTCATTTTGTTGGCGTGCAGTTCTAGGGGTAGATTTGAATTCAATATAGCGACCGTAACTCAGTCGTAAAAGATCACCACGTAACTTTATTTTAGAATTTCTTATTAAGAGGTCACATAAATAATAAATAAATAAATAATAAATATCAGGGGACAATCTCACGCAAATTGACCTAGTCCCAAACTAATCTCTAGGCTTGTACTATGGGTACTAGACAACGATATAAATACTTACATATAGAAATATATACTTAAATACAAAGAAAACATCCAAGACTCAGAAACAAATACTCGTGCTCATCACACAAGTATCTGCCCTTACTGGGTTTTGAACCCAGGACCGCTAGCTTCATAGGCAGGGTCACTACCAATTAGGCTAGCGCGTCGTCAATACACGTCGTACATATGCCATAAATACAAGATTAAAAAAGGATGGCGTCATGTGATTCTGCAGGACGAACGTTGGAGATTGCAGCGTCAAATTCAAATAATTACCGTTTACTATAAAATCACAACATTTATAATAAAAATGCTTAATCAGGTGGCCCTGCCAAAATGCACTACGCTAACTAGCGTTTCTATTCGTTCCATTTTTTAACCAATCGCGTCACTGGTAGATGACGTGATACGAAAAGTCACGTGATCTACCAGTGACGCGATTGGTGAAAAAACGAAACGAATAGAAACGCTAGATAGCGCAATGCATCTTCGCAGGGCCTCCTGCATTAGGAAGTTAGAAGTACTCAACTATTAAACCAAAAATCATTGGATCGTGGTGTTTCAAAGACAACCAAAAATACGGAAAAGGTGTAGATAAAGTTTTAAAAATAAAATTGTCGAGGTTTTTGTTTCTGTTTAAGTTTTCAGGAAAAATGGTCAATTATTATATAGGTATCCAAAGACACAAGGTCTTATGGTTATTGAGATCCGAATGGGGAACACGACTTTAGCATATTATGTGACGTCTTAATAATTATTTTTCAAAATCGACCCCCTGGCCCCCATCCCACAACACTATACAAGTGTACATCAATGTACACTCGCAGAGTTTTGTGCCGGACCTGTTTCAATGTTATTACAGCTATTCTTACGTAAATAGAGACATATCGTGAATAATATTTAATAATTTCCCAGTTTTACATGATAAATAAATCGCCACTACTTTAGAAAAAACTCGTATCTGATATTTCGAGATGTATGAGTTTGAACTTAATTCTCTTCACGTTTGAACTTAATTCTCTTCAAGTTTAAAATCGTACGTCACGAAATATGAGATACGAGGTTATTTCAAAGAAATGACGAAATGTAGTTCCACCAGAAAACTTTAAGGATCCATAAAAACAATAGAATGATTAAACGAAATTGTTGTTTTTATTTATTCTTTAGTAATTATAGCAGTTTTATGATTGTTTGTTAGATGATGTTAAACTATTAATTAAACTCGATTCGGATCCTAAAAAAGCCTCCATTTTGGAAAATGCATTATCGTTTAAAAAATCTAGAAAGTATTTTTCGAATATAATTAACCGAGAGATTTGAGCATATTTCTTAAGTTACCTCAAAAAAGTTCCATTTTGTTACCAAGAAGAAATCAATAAAAAGTATGATTTAGATATTTGTGCATTATTTGCATTATGCATATTATTCAGTACTGGGTAATAAAGTAATACCAACCAATTTAATTAAACTTAAAAATATTAGTTCCTACACATATTAACAAGAAAAACCCGTTTTATACCATCAGATCTTCACACATTTTTAGCTGAATAAAATACCGTACTCGCTTATCTTATAAACCTCTATGGAACTAAAATAAATACCTAAATACTTTAAAAAAAAGTAACGCATTGGACACCTTTTGACACCAGCTGCGGCGATTAATTCACATGTCGTTGTCTACTATATTGATCGTGACAATTTGTTCACCTCTTACCACCATCTGAGGGATGGCCCTAACGCACTCCTGGTATCGCCTGCCGGCGCTGGTAAATGTCACCTCCGGTACAGGGGAGATGAAGTCAGCCGTGCCTTTATCCACCGGGCGACCTGTGAAATTATTAAATCTAAATAAACAGCTTGAGTTATCGTCTACATTTTTACACAGTCGTCATCTGTTTATCAAGAACTAACAAGTCTCAACTCGGTGGGGGCTGTAAATTTCCATACAAAATTTCACATTTCTTTCTCCTCAAACTTAGTCCGACATTACGATTTCACATATCGTCATTGCTAAAAAACCTCTATCTCATATTTCGTGACGTACGATTTTAAACTTAAAAGTGCAAAGAATTGAGTTCAAACTCATACATCTCGAAATATCAGATACGAGTTTTTTCTAAAGTAGTAACGACACATGTTTAATTTTTCTTAAAAACTAGCCATACCATTTATTTATCAAAACACATAACCTCGTAAGGCCCACCATACTACAAACAGGGAGTTTTTTGTGAGTGGGACTTTGAATCTACCAACAAGGCAATAAAGTTCAATTACGTTTGTTCGATAATGACATTTTCAGTTTATCAAGACAGGAAAATAAACCTTATTACCATTGTAACACAGTTCAAATTAAATTGCCTTGATCATTTACATTCTATTGCACACTGGGCCTTACGAGGATAAAATATATTTTTATCGAATTTCACCGATGTTTTTTTCATACTCTCCGCCTCCTTTAAAATGATACTATTACTATGCAGTTAGCTTTCTTTAGTATTACGTCAGTACTTACAGCAGCCCTGCAACGACAAAAGGCGGTATCTCAGACAAAACTGTAGCAAATTCAACCTCATTACTAAAGGGCGAGAGTTGAATCTGCTTTGGCATTGAATTTGAGATACCACCTGCTTATGAGGGTAGAGCGTTAAGCCGGGCACTCACTAGCGAACCACGTTGCACGTAACATCTCGATGTGTACGCGGCTCGCGAGCCTGTTCTGCAGCGGTCATTGTAACTACAGTTACAGTTCGCTAGTGAACTGTAAACTTACCGCCCTGGGGTGCCACCTTGAGCTTATTGGAGGGCTTCCTTCGATACACCTCGACGACATCCACCATCAGCAGGTTCCAGTGTTTGTCGAAGGCAGCCACGCCGCCGTGGAGATATCCCCGAATGCCACCAGCGTCTCGCGTCATCACCTGATATACAAAAATCAAGATTTTAGGTACAATAAGGTTATATCTTTTAGGGTTTGGAGCTTTCATAGCACGAGACTAAAGAGAGATATGGAGTCTAATTATCAGAGGTCGGAATAGGTAGTGCTTATTAACCTAAACTTGACTCATGTTCATTCATGCGCGAGTGAGATGGGAGTACGTTATTGAATTAAGATGCAACAAGTTTAGGTTAATAAGCACTACCTATTCCGACCTCTGCTAATTATAATTATAGCATTTAAATGTGGTGTTTTTATTCCAACTAAACTACAATAATACATTTTGTCTTGGCTTGCACTCAAAAAAATGAGAGCCAACAAAGACAGTTTTTCACTTAGTTGACAAAAAATGATTTCTTAGATATTAGTTATATCAACCAAAGCTGTTAGTTAACTAAAGCAATTTCTTTAGTGATTCAACTAACATCTTTGTTGGTGTATCTAACGACTTAGTTGGTGTATCTATCGTCTTGTCAGGCTCGTATGGGATCAAGACGCTTATGCACAACAATCACAGTCTTGTTACAAGCGACCAATTATTTGTTTCAGTATACTATTATATATAACTCATTTTTCAGAATTAAAAATTAAATTACTTTGTTAAGATTTCCCGATTATATTCTGTGGATTTTGGTAACGAAACGGACAAAATGCTCATCTTTTGAGGGCGTAAGTAACAAAATGTTCCCAAATGTTCCTTTTTTAAACTCTCCCCTCCACTCAAAAACCGCACCGTACTATTAATTCAACGTATATGTCCTAATTATTTTTTCATTTGTTTCAGGTCGTAGTCACCGAGAACTCAGCATTCGTTCTATAAAGTCTAAATACTCCATATGATAACCATCCTTTGGTAAGTGACATTATGATTACCTACTAACGTGGGACATGGGTGGGCCATTCTACTTTTCAGTGTACATTTTTGCTATCGTCCGATAAAAAGTATACCAAATTATGAATCCGCGAATAAATAAATAACATGAACTTAAAATGTTTAAGTTTAACGGTTTTCAAAAAAAAACTCTTTAATTACTCAATTATCGTTGAACAATCTCGGTAACTCAGCGGTAAATTGCACTTTTTCCATAGAAAAGGCGAGGACATCAATGTCCAGTGCGTTACTCACTTTATAGTTATTACAAATAACGTTTTATGAATTAGGATAATTCTAAATATAAGCTTATTTACGTCCCTTTTCGAGTTTCAAGTTAGAAAACGCAGCACTTTACCGTTATTTGAAATAAAAATAGTTTAGTGAGAACGTTGCTAAATCTCATGTACAACGAAAAGTAGAATGGCCCGGGTGCCTTCAAGAAAAAACCTTATGCCGGCACCACACTTCGCTATTCGCTATTCGCTATGCGGCTGCGCCGTATTTGTTAAAATATTTGCTATCGCGCTTATGCGTTATGCGAATAAAGAAAACATAGTCGAATAAACCCTCCACACTTCGTCGAATGTAGGCGCATAAGCCGAATAACGAATAGCGAAGTGTGGTGCCGGCATTACATTTCCCTAACTGGCCGGCAATGGACCGACAACACTGCCCTCCTAAGCAAAAATGCAATAACTAAATAAAATAGCCAAAGCAGATTCAACTCTCTTATGTTTGTAACTAGGTTGCAATTTCTACAGATGTTTTGTCTGAGATATCGCCATTATGCTTAGTAGGGCAGAACTCTTCTTGAGTTGCTGGTGTTTATGGGCGGTGGTGATTACTTTCTTAACCTTTCGTATGACGTACTTCTTAACCTTAACATAGGATGATGCTACACTTAACCTCGTAAGGCCCAGCGTGCAATAGGATGTACGTAATCAAGGCAATTCAATTTGAACTGTATCGCAATGGGAATAAAGTTTATTTTCCTATTTTCATGAACTGAAAATGGCATTATCGAACAAACGTAATTGAACTTTATTGCCTTGCTGTTAGATTCAAAGTCCCACTAACAAAAAACTTCATGTTTGTAGTATGGTGGGCCTTACGAGGTTAAGGAGCATAGATGAATTTATAGAGTAAGAACTCCTAGTCCAAAAACATAAGAAACAATAATTGAACGATAAAAAAATCAAGTTTCTAAGGGATACCCATTTTAGTACACAGGGTTGACAACGAGTTTGTATTCTTACTTTGTCAAATTCAAATGTCACAATGACAGATCTGCCCTACTAAGCATAATGGCGATATCTCAGACAAAACATCTGTAGAAATTGCAACCTAGTTACAAACATAAGAGAGTTGAATCTGCTTTGGCTATTTTATTTAGTTATTGCATTTTTGCTTAGGAGGGCAGAGATAAGGACAAAACATTCTATAGCTATACCACCGTTACTCAACGTTTATTAGTGCCCTGGGGTTAGGATTGCAGTCCATGCAGATGTTTATAGGTCACAAATCCCACTTACCATCAGGTGGTCTGAGTGGATGTTTGGCAGCACTATGCCATAATAAAAAAAAACCGGCCAAGTGCGAGTCGGACTCGCGCAAGAAGTATTCCGTACCATTATCTATAAAAAATCACGTTTGTTGTATGGGAGATTTATTTTATTTTTAATTTTAAAAAGTGAATATACAACTAAATATTCTGTGAATATTTCAAGCTTCTACCTGTTACCGTTATTAATACCGAGCAAAAAACAGCAAAAAAAATCACGTTTGTTGTATGGGAGCCCCACGTAAATATTTATTTTATTCTGTTTTTAGCATTTGTTGTTATAGCGGCAACAGAAATACATCTTCTGTGAAAAATTTCAATCACGGTTCATGAGATACAGCCTGGTGACAGACAGACAGACCTTAGTAATAGGGTCCCGTTTTTACCCTTTGAGTACGGAACCCTAAAATAGACAATATATTTTTTTTTTTATTGTCGTTATTACCTGGCTGGCAGCAACAATTAAGTTTTCCATAATTTAAGCAAGAATTGATTCACTCGGCAAAATACTTTTTATTAACTCATGACGTCTTTATAAATTTAGTCAACCAAAGGACTTTAACCTGTAACGAATAAAGTCGAATGTTAAAGGACAACAGACCGTGACCTTGCGCTTACAACTTTCCACCCGGAATCGCCTGCCGTTTGCACCTTTTTAGGCCGACGTTGCATTATAGCAATAAAAAAAGCACTTAAGCTAAATTTAGATATTACAGTTTTTTTATTTTATTTAATTACATATTTTGGATTTCCAAATGTCCTGTCTGCCCTTAGCAATCTATGACCAGCGCCCGTATTATGGTCGCCTTTATCGCGGTGGATAAAGCTTCCGTCACTCTCGCACTTATATACTGGTCAGAAAGTGACAGATGTTTTATCTACGCTTATCTACGTCGATAAACACGACCATAATCGGCCCGCAGTGGTTACTAAGAAAAGGATTACCTATCTTACAAATTAAGGCCGTTATTAATAAACTCATCTTGGCTGAGATGCCCGTCACAAGATACGTCAAAGTAAACGTCAAACCATAGAAAACTGTCAGTTTTGACGCATCTTGAGACGAGCATTACAGTCGAGATCAGTGTATTAATACGGCCCTAAGTTTGCTAAATAACTATACTCTAGTCTAGTAACACCAAAAGGTCTTATGTACCTTTTTTTCGAACTTCCAGATTTCGATTAACGAAATTTTAGCAGCAAACTATACTGCCCTCCTAAGCAAAAATGCAATAACTAAATAAAATAGCCAAAGCAGATTCAACTCTCTTATGTTTGTAACTAGGTGGCAATTTCTACAGATGTTTTGTCTGAGATAACGCCATTATGCTTAGTAGGGCAGTATAGTAGACTAATGGTAGGCTTCTGCTATGGGCGCAAGTCGATAAAATACTTAAATAAACAACTTTAATAATGATAATGATATAGTAATTTTATTAATCTTGAGTAGTCTTTCTTTGAATAGTATAAAACAAAGTTCCCGCCGTCTGTCCCTTCGTACGCTTAGATTTTTCAAACTAAAGTCCATTCCAATTGACTCGTATTATTTAGTAAACACTTTTATAACCTCAAAGTGCTCCCTTTCCGCCTAAAATAACAATTTTGTCATGAAAAAACCATCCATGATGTAAAATCAGGAAAATGGTGTGCAAAATTATAGTCTTTAGTTGCTTTATTCACCAGAAAACGGCCGTAATAGCCAAAAATGATGTATTTTGAGGTTATAAAATTGACAGTTGGAATGGAACATACGTAACGGATTATAATGCGGTTTTCAAAAATAGACAGAGCTGCCCTACTAAGCATAATGGCGATATCTCAGACAAAACATCTGTAGAAATTGCAACCTAGTTACAAACAGAAGAGAGTTGAATCTGCTTTGGCTATTGAATTTAGTTATTGCATTTTTGCTTAGGAGGGCAGAGAGTGATTCAAGAGGTAGGTTTTATGTATAATAAATACTTGATTAAGTACGGGTGTTACAGAAAAGTCACATAAAGCGAGGGCGGGTCGCTGGTCTTGCATAAAGGTAATTGGGTAAATTTCTTTGAAGAATATTGTCATATTTTTTTTCAGGGGCCACGTATTATTTTTACGTAGTTATTTAGAGGACCCCTAAATACCCATAGATATATATAATTTATGGCGTTAAATAATATCGGAGCGGAGATTTTAAAGATTTAAGTATTTCATTCCGTTCCTCGTGTGGTTGCCGAGTTAGAATAGTGCCACTCCATGTCTTCCCGTGGATGTCGTAAGAGACGACTAAGGGAATAAAAGCTTGTAGTACTGTTAGGCGATGGGCTTGCAACCTGTCACTAATACGCTGGAAAACATCTTAGCCTAATTGTGCAAATTGTGGTTATAGAATTATCAACAAGTTTTTAGAGATGTTTGTAATTCTGTAGCTCTGCCTACCCCACTCTGGGAACGAAGGCGTGAGATTATGTATGTATGAATGTAAGTATTCCGTTTTTAGTACAAAAGTACGCCCAAGTATGAATATTTAAATATCTCGGCTCCGATGCACTTAAGAGTATTACATTACATAACAAAATATGTTTATTTTAAATAATTCTATCATAATTTACCACTTTTACCAATGGCCGCTCACCTTGAAAATGTATGAATTTTACAGATGACAACACTTTTACCCAAACCCCTTTATGGGAACACGATAGGCTTTTCTTGCTGTCAATAATAGCCCAAGCAGCGGGCCGAGTATATCGTTTATCGCGTGACAAAATGTCGATAAAGCACTTCACACCGTCACTCTCGTACTTATACAGGGTGTAATCGTTAAGTGTAGCCAGGCGATTATTCCGTAAATACCACAGAAATTTTAAATAGATCTCGAAAGTACGTTATCCAATGAGTAAAATCACATTAATAACTTTTTATAAATAAAAGTAGTAATATTAGAAATATTAAGTTTAAACGCTCCCAAACCTATACTGCCCTCCTAAGCAAAAATGCAATAACTAAATTCTATAGCCAAAGCAGATTCAACTCTCTTCTGTTTGTAACTAGGTTGCAATTTCTACAGATGTTTTGTTTAAGATAACGCCATTATGCTTAGTAGGGCAGTATATTGTGCGACGTTCCTTGAGGCTGTAATTTCCCAACCGTAAGAGATTAAACTGTTTAAGATTCATAATTTACACGAATAAACTATAATAAATAAAACAATTCATGAATCATAAGATCATGGTGAAATGACTAGGCCTTTTAAACTAAAGCCTCTCAACGAACGGCGTACTAAATGTATGGGAGGGTTTGAAGTTAATATTTGGGATATTTCTGATTTTATTAAAAAAAAAAATTGATGTGAATTTACTCATTGGGTAACGTACTTTTGATATCAGTTTAAAGTTTTCTGATATCTGTTATATTTACGGAATAATCGCCTGGACACACTTAACGATTACACCCTGTATACGTGCTAGAAAGTGACGGAAGCTTTATCGACATTTTGTCACGCGATAAACGCAGTCATATTAGGCCCCCAGCACGGCTAACACATGTTGTCCGCGACTTGTTTGTCGCTCGGATCTCCCTTTCCATCTAGACTGTATCTATAGAGATGCACTGAGCGACAAGCGAGAAAATACAACTTGTGCTACCCGTGCAGCACGGCTAACACATGTTGTCCGCGACTTGTTTGTCGCTCGGATCTTCCTTTCTATCTAGTCTATAAAGATAGAGACGCACTGAGCGACAAGCGACAAAATACAACTTGTGCTACCCGTGCAGACCTTTTGTTTCCCACAATTAGGCGCAAACGCGACAGACGTCGTTGAAACTGCAAAACCGCGTAAGTGACATTTTTAATAAGGAGAAAAATGCACCTTTTTCATAAGATATTAAGGTTTATTTTGCTTTATCATAAATTTGTTAGTTACGAGATGCATGTCAACCGCAAGTTTTTTAAAGACAGCGTCGGAGATTGTGATTTTAAGGTTTTGAACTCTTTGTTTCGACGGCCCGGTGAACACAGCGTCAAGTTCGATCCAGACGCGTTTACCTTGGTCCTTAAGAGCGGCGTAAAGGACAGTTTTAACAAGTATTTTTTGTGCTTGAGGTAATGAAATAAATGTGGCATTATCAATGTAAAGGGACCTTATTGTCCATGGCGCTTACGCCGCACTGCGTCACGCGACGTTGTATTTATATCGGACACAGAATAAAAACATATAGCATAGAAACCGGACTATAAGACGTATTTTGCGTCAGCTATCTTTCTCCACTTTTTAGATTACGTATTACATGAGAAAAGATGAAACAAAAAGTAGGCTGTTTTTTCTTCTTTAACTGTCATTGTCACAAGGAACACTACTTTGTCCTTCCTATAGGAAGGATTTGTCTTTCCTTGTCTATAGGTCCAAATACTATAGGTGCTTATAGGTCCAAATCACGCCTTACTTGTGACGATGTGCCAAATAAAGAAAGAACAGCTATAGATTCATCTCTTTCCAACTCACTATGAAAACCATAAGTAAAAAGAAGTGAACCATAATGTATTTTCTGCTTATTTAGTACGGTTTCCATGCCTTTAGTCTTTCTTCTGTGACATCGGAGCATGTTTAATAATGGCGGGAGCGCCATCAACAATAAGGTCCCTTTTTTCATAGATAACGTCACAAATAAGGAGTTTTATGCATTGGATGTAGGTGTATTAAAGCAACAATGCTATAGAACAAAGTTTTTTTGGGAATGAGTCAATGGACGTACGGTCACGGAAGTTAATTTGCTACCCATTTCAAAGAAAATCTGCTTGAAGATGTCATTGTCAATAGAGATGCCAAGTCATTTGTAATTGATAGGAAACTCAACCTTATTGCTGTAGAATGTCAGATTGACTTTGGACCTAACGTGGGTCACAAATTAAATTCCTTGACTGTACATAACATTTTCAGATGTAAAATTTTCGACTAGTTATTTTTATTTCTGAATTTTGGGTTTTTAGAAACCTTTATTATAGTCAATGGTGTCACAATAAATTTTCAAAACGGCGGATTTTTAATAAGTCCATCGTGTCAGATATCAACGTAAAAGGAATTGAGACGACGGTTCTCCATCGTTTGACCAAATTTCATATGCAATAATTTAATTTGCCCGAATTTCGTATGACATAATTTTATATGCCATACCAAGTGTTATAAAATTTGAAACCCCATAATAATTATTTGCCATAAAACATTCAGAATGCGTATTATCTACTTCTTGTTTTTTTTGTTGTATCGTAAGTATAGTACTATAAAAAAAATCGGATCTGATTGCTCTTGTGGGTAGAGTAATTTCCATTCTTCCCTATTCCAAGCCTTCTCTTTAACAAACTGATACAGCACGATTCCTACGTTTTCTTTATCTTTCTATTTTTCCTTGAATTATGGTTAGTGTTTGGATTTTGGTGGCATATTGGTTCTAGAATCCATGGAGTCGCTATTTCCTAATTATTATAATACATGACAGATTTTGACCTTACGTATGGTCATATTTCAAATTAAACTAAATACAGTTTTGGTTAGGTTATTCCATACCTACTAATATTTGCTTGTTTGTAACGCTTTCACAGCAGAGATATCCTCCATACCAAAATTCATTTAAATTGGTTTAGCAGTTTAATGAATAAATGATTTTTGAAACATTATAATACTGAAGCTCAAAACCAAAGTGGTATGTACGGTCACGGAAGTTAATTTGCTACCCATTTCAAAGAAAATCTGCTTGAAGATGTCATTGTCAATAGAGATGCCAAGTCAATTGTAATTGATAGGAAACTCAACCTTATTGTTGTAGAATGTCAGATTGACTTTGGACCTAAGGTGGGTCACAAATTAAATTCCTTGACTGTATTATAATAAATAGGAAATAGCGACTCCATGGATTCTAGAACCACGATTTGGGGTCCTAGTGTAAAAGGGTACAAGTCGACTTAACTCGTAATAAAAAAGGGTGTATACATGAACGGAGTATACTAGACTTACACCCTTTTTCACTTGATCTTCATAAGACTTATATACCCTAGGACCACAGAATTATGATCTTAATGTACGTCGTGCCGTAACAGGTGACCAAACATCTTTCCTCGTCTATTATCTAAATCTTCAAGAGGCTTTTCTTTTCTTTTGTCATAATATTTACAGAACCCTAAAAAGATTACCGAGACCTTGAGCGCTTAATATTAAGCGAGGTTACTCGAACAATCTCCGCAAAGGGAGATATCAATACGCAAACGGTTAAGGAGCGAGTGAGACGGAAGTATGAAAATAATGATAGTATATGTCAATGATTGGTGCGATTAAAAATAAATACATTGAGGCGATTATAATTGCCCTGCTTTAAAAAGTTACATCTCCCACGAAACATCTGTAGTGCAAGTACTTGGGTTCTAGTTAAAAAGGGTATAAGTCTGAAGATCAAGTGTAATACTCCGTTTATGTATGGTTATACCCTTTTTTCCGTTCGAGTTAACCCTTTATAAGGCCCCAGTTATACAGTTATGCTACGTAAAATTCAAATACAGTTTCTTGTTTGTCACTTTTTAGGGAATCATTTAAAAAAAAAAAAAAAAAAAAAAAAACCATTTAATTCAGATAAATCAATCCATAATTTGTTAGTCACAAGAATACTTAAGAACTATGTTAGTACAATTAAATAATGGATAAAGGCCTGGCATCATGGGCTCCCACGTCTCACGTGCAAGTCCATGAAGCGGCTCAAGACGGCAGAGTCCATTCTGTCCGCTACCATATGCAGAATCTCGTTGCGGCTTCCCCGCATACGCCTAACTATGGATGCGGATTTCTTGCGCATGATTGCGTAAAAGTCATCGATGCCGGCATCCGCAAACATACCAGACGCGCTGCAGAAGCGGGGAAGCCTCAGCAAGGCCCTGAACACGTTATTATACTGCACACGTAATGCATTATATGACTTCTGTGTAAAATTGACCCACAGACTACTCGTATAAAAACTTTGACAATACGCCCTAAACAACGTTAATTTGACTTCAATAGTACATCGAGTAAACCTGTGTGCCACCATATTACCACGAATGGACAACGACCTAAAAAAAACAACGACTTAAAAGCAAGTAATTTTTCGTGAAAAACAAAAGAATATGTATCATATTCTGTAGTGCGTTAGGTTGAAATTCTAAATATTATATCGTATGTTATGGTAGGTATTTAATATTTAGTTTTATCTTTTATTTTTAACGCCATTGATCGCCATACTCTCCCTGGTCTTAATGAAAACCAGCGTCACTGAATGTAGGTATCAACGAAATTCAGGGTCATAAAGCTGAGCGGAGACCATTTTGGCCGTAATAAACAAAATGTATTTAGGTTAAGAAGTTTGTATGTTCGTTAACTGTTTTTTTATGTGCCAAATCTATTATTTTTCATTTCATTTCATTTTCCAAATAAATATATGTGGCCCTACCTTATAAAGGGTTAAGTACATAAAATGAGTAGTATACTCTTTTTATGTATAATACATAAAATGGGTATACTATAAGGTATATACAGTGTATATACCCTTTCTTAGTAAGTACGAGTTAAGTCGACTTAGACCCTTTTTCAATAGGTCCCCAGTTAATACTTCTAAATAACCGCGATAGAAAAAATACTAACGCCCCATCTACGAGGTTATGAGAGTTTTTATTTACTTGACCATGTGATTAAGATATCGTAGCAAGATAGGTTACAATGTGTAAAGCCTTGGGCTTTCCCAAGGTGTTGCGTTTTTTGTTTTATACGAAACTTGCATACCTACTGTAAGACAGGAAACCAGGTGTTTATGATAAGTTTTAAAAAACTGGGTTCAATTTGCTTTGGCATTGCTCTGAATATTTAAAAAAAGGTTTGACCCAAAAAAATAAAGAGATGTCCGTTTTGTTACTTACTGAAATTTTGGTAACGAAACGGAAATCACAAAAAAACATGGGGGCCAAATCGGGTTTTTTTTATTGTTTGTAATAATGATCGCGGCAACGTGCTTAAATTCAATGAAAATATTTGATACAATTTAATTGAAAATCCCCATTTATGCGTTGTAATAGGCTCTCGAGGTCAAGGACTGTTAGAAAACTCGAGTTGAAGTTCACGTAACGACATCCTGTGGAGGCCTAGGCAATTGCTGGACCTATGATTGCTTGATTATTCACTCAATGCTCTTCCTATTCTGGTTCACACAACGGCAGCGCACAATGCAGTGCATACATTGTGTGACCTCCCCTGCGACATTCCAAAGAATCGAATCATGCCATGTAGGTTACAGCGTTTACGTGTGTGATTCGGGGTAAAGTTGTCACTTACATTTGAAACATTTTCAGAAACTTTTTTTAATTGGCTACTCCAAGTAACATCTTCCTATTATGAGAAAAGATTGGTAAAGTACATGAAACTGCAATAATTAAACATTATCTTAATGTGACCGAAATATTTTTTTAAGAATGTTACTTTTTTGTTACCAAAAACGTACGAATTTCGGTAACGGTCATCCTTCGATTTTTCATTTCTATTAAATCATGCATGCTTGAAAACCAGTAAAATATTGTCTTGTGTCGATTTTTGGACGTCAAAATAAAAACGGAACATCTCCCAAACTGATACTTCCGAATTTGAACCTTGCTAACTATTATTTTTTATTTTCAAAAGGTTTCTTATACATAATTTTAGTAATAGTGTTACGTCAAATTACTGATGGCATTCGTGCGTATTCGTAGATTGAAAACATAACTCGAAATTAGATTAATTTCAATTAACAGCTTTAACTCTTCATATTTAAATTCAATTTCGATTGGTTTTCTTTACAAACATGTTGCTTTTTGGTTTTAAACGGTATTTTTGGCAGCGATACCCAAGGGCGTAGGGCTACCAAGCGTCACCGACTATTTTTATTTACATGTTATTTTGGGAAGACCTTAAACTTCCTGATTTTTGCCACCAGATCATTAGAAAGAATGAGACCTAAAAAATGTTAGGTAAAAAAAACTTAAATTCGGATGGTATGTATTATTTTAAGAACCAGCGGGACTTTTTTGACAATACCACAGTTGTAAGTACTCCTAATCATACAAAAAAAACATCTCATACAATAAAATAAAAAACAATTACATTAACACTTTATACAAACACTTTAGTGAAACACCACACCCACCAAGTCACGGATATACAAGAAATTAAAATATACTGCGTAATGGTAATTACGCAGAGTCGCGTACAATACTTTATCTACACACATAGAAGCCGAAAGGCAAATGACCAGCGTTACCTTACCTGTGGTAGTAAGTGACAGCGATGACAGGTGTAACGTAATTTTGAAATTACGTTATCGAATATTGTAAGGTAATGAGATCCAAATTTGGAACATCTTCCAAAATTAACAGCTGTCATCGCTGTCACCTACAGGTAATGCTGGTCAATGGGTTTTGAACGCATAATAGAGGACGTATGATATGAGTGTAGATAAAGGTTCTTTTAATTCCGGAAATCGCGGGAAATATCTATATTATGGTGAAAGAATCACCAAAATCGCTTCAAGCGTTTGAAAAGAATTAAGATAATTTATTGAAAACAAAATTGTCTAACACTTCACGATCCTTCCGTCTTCCGTGAGACCTCAAAATCAAAAGGGCACACAGGCCACCCAATGGTACGAGGGATTTCAGACCTATACCTATATGACCAAACGTCGTTATCACGGGAGCAAAAACGATTTCACAGTACTGAAAGATGATGACAAATAGGCAATAACAGAAGTGACAGTCGTACCGAGAAACGTTTATACGAGTTCGAGTTTACCTACGAGTTCAAAATGTGTAAATTTTCTTTCTAAAATCTTACCTCCGTACTTGACTTCATGAGTAGTACATATTTAAAAACATTCGCTACGCAATGCTAACGTCAACCTCCTCAGTCACTTTTCCTGCTACTTTGGACATTTGTAATTCGTTATTGATTTGATGTACAAAAAAACATACAAAAATATAATGGAAACCTGATAAGTTGGATAATTTTGGAGAAAATACAGGATTCAATATACTAAAAAAAAAGTTTAAGTTGACACGTTGACATAAACAAGTTTGATTCACCTTTTCCAGCGAAAACTTCGTGCTAGATATTAAGAACTTCTTAGAGGCTTAAAATGTATAGGCAGAATATTCCGTTCATACATACATTCTGTTATATATGTTCTTTTACAGATTTGTTTTAGCTCCCGCGATAACGTTTGCTCATGACCGTAAATGCGAGAGCCAAGACGGAGTACCTGTTGGCTAAATGATAAGACGGTGGTAGCCATCCAGACGGACCCCGCACAAGGTCCTACGACCACTAAACTGTGGCTCTAGTGAAAACGGATACAACTCTATTTAGCTCTTAATAAGAAAGGGTAAACGTCATGTCATGTCATGTCATGGACTTATACCGTTTTTCACCTAAACCTCGGGAGACTTGTATCCTTTTTCAGTAAAGGGGTCTATCCTAAGAGCTCTGAGCGAGCACAGAGCTTGCAAATAAACACTGCTCATTGGCTAAACGAGCGCAATTGTTTTAAACGCGAATGACACTGCGCCAATCAGCGTTTTGATTGAAGGGCTATAGATACAAAATGCTGAATGCAAAAGTCCAGGGGGTCAAGTGTGCAGTCCGTTGGATACCACCATCTTGTCCTTTAAGCTTCGAAGCAACATTAGCATTGTGTTCTTTGCTTACGGCGGCGTCGTTGATCGGGTCGCCACCATCCCGAACACATGGTTGAGGGAGGCGATGGCTGAGATACGCGTCATACTCGTGAACGGGTGCTGTCTTTGGGGTTCGGTCTGTTCACGCTTGCAAGGACCTAATTTCCAGTTAGTTATTTTAATTATCAGTCCTGACGTAGAGACCTCGTCATGTTGTTCTCCTAGACACTATTTTAATTTAGCTTATACCTGTAATGATTTTATTTGTGTTAGTTTTAAAATAAATATTTATTACTGTATTACCTTGTAATGTTACTTTTAAGTATTATTGTATTTTATGATTGGAAAAAATGACCTTCTGCTGGAGTTTCTTGCGGCGCTTCTTCTCCGCAATGATGGTCTTGTCCGAAGCGCTGGTAGATTCACTCTATATTACCGACGTGTAAAAGAGCCCTCATGTGGCCAATTTACTGAATAAATATTTTGAATTTTGAATTTTGATTGGGGGGATAAGAAAGCCGGTAAAAACCAGACTGCTGCTAACCAACTTCAAATCGTTAAAAATCCTAAATGATCATTCAAAATGTAAAAAACGACGAAATAACCTTAAAGATGATTTTTAAATACCTATTCAATGATACCCCACTTGTTATAATTCGTAGACTTATTTTTCTTTTAAACAGTATGGCAACTGGTTGCCGCCATATGTAATGTTGATTACTGTCATATCTTTAGTAACACTCACCAGATTAAGACAAATCGATGGACATAAGGCGGCCTTAACACTAAAACTTACGACTTAATAAGTAGGGACGCAGCTATTGGTTAGAGGTAAATAGAAATATTTTAATCTCATTCTAACAGAAAGCTGCGGCCCTACTTACGTAAGTCGTAAGTTTCAGTGTAAAGCCGGCCTAAGAATGATTAAAATCGGTCCACGCGTTTAGTTTTTAGCGCGCCACAAAGGAACAAACATACACACATACATACCTAAGCTGAAAAACAAATAGGGTACAAAATATAACCTCAGATATGCCCTAAACACATTTAGTACTAAGTTGACAGCTGTCACATTGAGCCTTTTAATTGGGCGCGAGTATAGTCCACCTTAGTCCTTAGGGTTGGCAACGCATTTAAAGTCTTATGTATATAGCCTAGAGAATGCGAATGTTTATGGATCTGAGTCCCCTTTATTATCAGGAGGCCAGCTCGCTTGTCTTGTTATTTCCATATAAAAATAAATAAAATATAAGCATTACTGAGTTTTTTACGGCATGGACAAATCAGGCGACCGAGGAGGCCACCACCTTAGTACTGGAGTCCTTGTGAAAAATAGTACAAGTCGATTTAACTCGTAATAAAAAAGGGTATATACATGAACGAAGTATACTAGACTTAAACCCTTTTTCACTTGATCTTCAGAAGACTTATACCCTTTTTCACTAGGATACTTAGGTGGTAGAACTCAGTGCCCAGTGGTGTACAACCCAACATGTAGATGATGTATTAAGGATTCCACTCACTATCAGGTGGCTGTGTGCTAGTTTGTCTTCTTCATGACATAAATAATAAGAAAATACGAAACTTAAGTATCTACTAAGTTTGAAGGGGACTAGGGGACAGCCACTTCGCCCTTTACCTCAAACCCCAAACCCGCTGTATACAGATTGAATTTAAGTATCTGTTATAACGATGTGTATCATTTTCTAATACAAGATTAAAACTTACTTATGACTATTGATCATTCCTTTGTGAGTTTGTATGGGTATTTAGATGTTTGCTCCTAAATCAATCAAAAACGGTTTAACGCGTTTTGACGAAAGACCACATCCTAGACACTTTATATTCCGGAGCTTTTGAAAATGTCGAACAATCAGGCGAGTAAGTTTATTACAACTTTATATGAAACTCAACGGCAATACATAAAGTGTCAAACACTAACAAAACACTTTACGTCACGTGACGTCACCAAACCACAAGCATCAAACACCTTCACTACAGTTCACACCAAATTGAACATTAACCAGACCGGCATAAGAGCGTTCAACAAACGCTTCCGCGTTCAACGTCACCTCACTTTCACTGCAGCCTGCCATAACTATCAAGTCTTGAATACTAACCAAACAAAAAGGCACTTAAACTTAAACAGATAAGAGTCATATTTTTATGGCAATCGACTGTGATTTTTTTTCACGCCACCTGCCACTTAGATTGAGACGTTATTACACATGGAATACGGTTGCGTTCTCTTTAATTAAAGTTCACGGCCTCTACCAAGGCCGCACGTATCGCTTTCTCTAGCGGTCAATAGTCATTTGTTTTTGGTTGTTCTTTTTTTAAAGATTCGCTCAAGGTCGTTTTTTGGCGCCGCTCTGTAGTTGGTAAACATAGCGACTCCTTCTCTTGCTTATTTCCTGGTAGAAAAAGGATTTGGAACAAGTTTTAAAACTCTTATACAAAAAGACATGTTACATGATTATCTTGCGCAAATCATAGACACCTTTGATTATGTCTTATATAAAAAAGAACATAAAAATCTTGATTATAATGACATCTTACATATGTTTAAGCCTTTAACCTCTAAATTATCAGCTTTATCAAGCCCTCGAAGCCATATCGACCTGAATACCAATGAATCGCTGGACCCAAGTCCAAGGGCCGAGTCATTACCAAATCATTGCAGTCGGCAGTGACCTTGACCGAGGACGCTTCCGTCAAAGGTTGATGGATCAGAAAAACTAAGTTTCTGGGTTAGTGGGGTCTTCCTTGACATTGACTTGCTTTTGGTTTAGTAATGGTTGCCAAAGTTCGTGAGTTCAAATCCCGCCAGCAAATAGAAAGTTAAAAAAATATTTTGCGGTACTAAGGATTTTATTTGGAATGATTCTATTGTAATATGTTACTTTAAGTCTTATGTAATGTGACAGTGTGGTAACAAAAAAGACAATGAAATTACAACGAATGTAAAACTGACCCATTTTTTCATCATATAAGTATTAGTCAAAAATAAATGGTAATGCAGCATTAACTTAACCTTTTCAATAAACCTTCTTAGCTGGCGTGAAGTAATTTGCGTTTTTATTCAAAAATCGTGTATTTATCACGGCCACACGGAAATATTGATCAACGATATCATTCGATCGATTATATTATAATAGTGGTAGAACAAAATTTAACATAGGATTATATATTATGAAAAAAAAATAACCCAAATCATATACTCAATAACCAGGAAAAAATTAACTATATTACCTACCTGGGATCGAACTCCAATGCCGTCTTTACCATAAGGGCACACGGGGCCCCAGGGCCCCCATCCACAGGGGGCCCTGAAGGACCGACAATTTATTACCCATAATAGAAGATCATAGTAGAAAAATGTTAGTAATAATTCGCTTTCTTTACTTTTCAAAAGGGGCCCCAAATTCTTGTGTGCCCTAGGGCCCCAGCATAGTTTAAGACGGCCCTGGAACTCCGGGCGCTAGTTTCGTTGGCAGGGTCACCACTACTCAGTTAATCGCGTCTTCGATGTATATTTTTGATAATTTAATCCAACTTCCAATATAATGTGCACTGAAAAAAATAATTGGTCGCTTGTACCAAGATTGTGATTGCTGTGCATAAGCGTCTTGATCCCATACGAGCCTGACAAGACGATAGATACACCAACTAAGACGTTAGATAAATCAACTAAGATGTTAGTTGAACCACTAAAGAAATTTGCTGTTGTTACTATCAGCTTTGGTTGATATAACTAATATCTTAACTATTGTATTCATTTTTTGACAACAAAGTGAAAATCTCTCTTTGTTGGCTCTCATTTTTTTGAGTGTGGTTACACATAATATTTAAGAAATAATATCAAAAATACGTGTCTACAACGCAATAAAAAACTCAACTTTCTAAAACCACATTGACTTTGAAATGTATCGTATTGTCAAAGTTACTATAACTCTTATTTGCTACAATAATAGCGGCCGAGTTAAAAACGTAAAATGCAATCCGCGACCTCAAATCCAGCGCAAAACTCTTTTGTTCGTTAAAAAACGGAGCCAAATAAAAAAAAACGAATTAACTGCAACAAAAACTGCATAGGAAGGAAGACGGAACAGCGGAGTCGAAAAAAAAAACGGAAAAAAACACCCGGAACTTAAAAACAGCCTTGTTTAGTCGCAAGGGCACTCCCTTTATCTGGTGATAAAAGAACTTGTAAAAACAAATACGTTACGGCTGCGATAACTCGAGCCAAGGTCGCGGCCCTTAGCGTAACCGACATTGGGTAAGACCAGGGTCAATGATAAAGATTAAATCATCAATAGATAAAATCAATAAAATCGATAAACAATTCGATAAGTTTGTCTAGCTCTCAGGGTTCCATACGAATCCAAAGTCAGAGGATCATTTCGTTTGTCAGAACTCACAAACTAAAGTGTCAGGTCGGGTGACTATGAGGTATCCATAGGAAAGTAAAAAAAAAATTACACCACTGGTATTTGTCATTGGGTGCATATCTATTAAATCGAAAAAGTCAAGATTTAGTTTATATAAACGATTTTTGATTCACAATAAAAAAAAACAAATTTGGTGCAACTATAGTTATTATATTAGTATGGTCTTGAGTAGGAAACGAAACACAGGCTATTTCACAACCCTGACAATGATAGGTGACAGGTGACATTTCACTGTACATGGTGCAGCTGATATGAATCCCACTGATGTGAAAGCTTGTTAACTTTGCAAAGTATAGCAAATTGTCACCTGTCACCTGTCATTGTCATTATGGTGAAATAGGAGCTGATGATAAGTGGGATCTGAGACCCATACACATTTACACTCTCAAGACTAAATGATGCGTTGCCAACCCTGAGGACTAAAAGAATGTCTCTAAGCCAGCAATTCCACCAATTGTGGCATTATCTATGTAAAGGGACCTTATTGTCGATGGCGCTTACACCGCACTGCGTCACGCGACGTTGTATTTATATCGGAGCATCTTTAATAATGGCGGAAGCGCCATCGACAATAAGGTCCCTTTTCATAGATACACACAATTATCCCAAACCATTCTCAGGGCAGGTAAAAATATGATTTTTTCGCCTAGAATCTCAGCTCACGGCTTCGATTTTGTTTAAAAGGCAACAAAGTATAATGTTATCGCGCGTGCTCACCCGCGACTTGCGGGCGACCTCGTGACGTCATCATTCGATCGCCATGTTTGTACCGTGGACGGCGTAATGCGCGAGCGCAGCAACTTGTTCCTATATTTGGTAATTATAATTTAAATTAACAAAAACAGCTAGCCTAGTTTATAGTGACACTGCCTACGGAGATAGGGGTCATCCCGCGAAGGTTATATTTCGTCATTGCTTTGAAAAAGCTCGTATCTCATATTTCGTGAAGTACGATTTTAAACTCAAATGTGAAGATAATTAAGTTCAAACTCTTACATCTCGAAGTATCAGATACGAGTTTTATCCAAAGTAGTTATGATTTTAGTCATCGAGTCTTAGGTATTTATTTCTCTATATAATATGTTTATAGTTGTCTAGAGTCCTTATTACAAGTCTAGAGCTTAGTTATGGGCTACGTCTTAGGACCCGTCATATATTTACATAGTATAAAACAAAGTCGCTTCCCGCCGTCTGTCCCTCTGTATGTACACTTATATCTTTCAAACTAGCCAAGGGATTTTAACTAGGGAATGCAATTTAACCGGTTATTAACCGATTTTGTATGAAGATAACCGATTAAAACCGGTTAAAACCGGTTATTTGCATTCCCTAATTTTAACCTCGTAAGGCCCAGTGTGCAATAAGATGTACATAATCAAGGCAATTTAATTTGAACTGTGTTGCTATAAGAATAAGGTTAATTTTCCTATGTTCATAAACTGAAAATGGCATTATCGGTCAATCGTAATTGAACTTTATTGTCTTGATGTTAGGTTCAAAGTCCCACTGACAAAATACTATGTTTGCAGTATGGTGGGCCTTGCAAGGTTTTCATCAATAGACAGAGTGATTCAAGAGGAAGGTTTTTATGTTTAATAAATTCTACATTATCCTCGTGTGGTTGCCGAGTTAGAATAGTGCCACTCCATGTCTTCCCGTGTATGTCGTAAGAGACGACTAAGGGAATAAAGGCTTGTAGTACTGTTAGGCGATGGGCTTGCAACCTGTCACTAATACGCTGGTAAACATCTTAGCCTAATTGTGCAAATTGTGGTTATAGAATTATCAACAAGTTTTTAGAGATGTTTGTAATTCTGTAGCTCTGCCTACCCCACTCTGGGAACGAAGGCGTGAGATTATGTATGTATGTAAATTCTACATTATGTACCGAAGCGAAGGCAGGTCGCTACTTTATTTATATTTAGGTATATTCATTGAGTCTAAAAAAGGTTTAGTTCTTGCGCAACTTTGTCGCAATAACTCCATAATATCCTCGTAATTTATTTCTGATATTGACCACAGCCTGGTGCACAGTCAAGTTCATAAATATGAGTACTACTTTAGTACCTTGTCACTTTATTCACTGTGACAATTCATATATGGCAGTACTAAAGTGACAAGGTACTAAAGTGTACACATATTTATGAACTCGACTGTAGATTGACTGATACAGCATTACGATACTACGTTATTTTGACTATCATTCAGATGAGGGTGTTCAGCCATCCTATTACCAGGAGTTCAGAAACTGACAGAGTCTGCTCCAAACTGTCTGGCCTTACGGTCAAATAGAAGTTAATTGAAATAAATGAAGCATTTCGACGATCATTCTAGTAAACGCTGAAGTAAATACCCAAGTCTATCAGCACCTATTCATTCACTTGACGCTGTTCATGCCCAGGTCGGGTTAGATACTTGGCCGACAGGCACCAATAATGAATACTAAACTCTAAATTCAAGGTCATACGGTCATAAATTGACTGCTGCAAAGCAAGATCATGTCCATCATTGATCCATGTCCATAGGTTCATCCCATCACCCAAGTATTTAGGGTTCCGTACTCAAAGGGTACCCAAACGAGGGACCCAATGCGCCTACGCTATCCGTCCGTCTGTTCTTCCTAACTTAAAAATAACTATATCTTTTGAACGGTAATTGATAGCGGGTTGGTTTTTTAGAATATGCTATTACGACGGATTTACTAAGAAAAAAAAAGGACAGTGAAATAATAAAGGGGCTCCAAGGTCCCATACATGAAACGTTTATTTCAACCTATTTTTTTCACTGTCGTAAAAACGATAACGTAAAAATTATTGTAGTACAAACCCTAAAAAAATATACTAACAAAATGGTAAAGTGAGACTTTTGCTCGTGTTGATACGATTCCAAATAGAATTCAAATCGGAAATTAAAAGCCAGCGCAAACCGGCTAGATTTCCTCCGCCGCAATCCGCTGCGATGCTCCGAGGTGGGTCTCAAAGCATTGAAATTTATACCTTATTTCAATTGAAATAGCATTAAATATACATTGATAATTTTAATATCCTCTGCCGTCCCGTCCGCCGGTTTGCGTAGGCCATAATAATACCTATGGTAACGGCACCAATGATGCACACTTAACCTTTAACCCAAAGACCATAAGGCTATAAATTGATTGTCTCAAAATAAATGAATAACCCTTATATTCTGTAACATAAGAATCAAGATAAGAATAAGAATGATGGAGACATTGGTCCTTGTTTATCCTCGTAAGGCCCACAATACTACAAACAGGGAGTTTTTCGTGAGTGGGACTTTGAATCTACCGTCATGGCAATAAAGTTCAATTACGTTAGTTCGATAATGACATTTTCAGTTTATCAAGATAGGAAAATAAACCTTATTACCATTGTAACACAGTTCAAATTAAATTGCCTTGATCATGTACATTCTATTGCACACTGGGTCTTACGAGGTTATGATTAGGGAATGCAAATAACCGGTTATAACCGATTTTAACCGGTTATTTTCATACAAAAACGGTTAATAACCGGTTATTTTGCATTCCCTAGTTATGATCCAAGTCGTAAGTGTCAAACAAATTGTTCTATAATGTCCATACACCGGATTGACGCGGGCAAAAATGTACCAGTGCTAGTGATTCATTAAATATCGACTAAGTTTATCGACAACTTTTTTCGTGACATATGGATTGCAAAAGTAAGTCGTACCTTTAACTTCTATATCTGAATGATCAGCTTTCCATGAAGATAAACGATCTTTTTTCTTTCGACCCATTTTTAACCGACTTAAAAAACAAATAGGTTCTCAATTCTTCGAAATGCTAAAGAATATTGCTGTACTGGATGAATTTATTCAATGTAATTTCAATAGTTTTCAAAAGTGACTCGAGTCCAGAGTCAATGTCAGATACCGGTTGTTTATAGTTGCGATGAGTATAAATAAAAGAGGTTTGCACATAATTAAAAGGTATACAAACATGGCCATTACTTATGTTAATGATGATATAAAATTGCTTTTTATCGATGTCGATAAACTTGGTCGACATTTAATGAATCACTAGCACTGGTACATTTTTGCCCCCGTCAATCCGGTGTATGATAATGTCACCGTGACACCGTTCTATGGTGGGTCAGGGTTCCATTTAGGGAATGCAAATAACCGGTTATAACCGGATTTAACCGGTTATTTTCATACAAAACCGGTTAATAACCGGTTAAATTGCATTCCCTAGTTCCATTGGACTTTTAGTACAGTCGACGTTATAAATATGTTTACACTTTAGTACCTTGTCTATTTAACGTCATGTTTTAACTGCCATGTGAAATTGTCATAGCGGATAAAGTGACAATGCACTAAAGTGTAAACATATCTTTGACGTCGACTGTACGTAAGCCTCAGTGCGCGAATCAGATTCAAACTTGACCGGTTTTACCCGACTGCCGAAGGAGGAGGGTAATGTGTTTATCAGCCTATACATATATTATATGTATGTTTGTTCTTTTATGGCGCTCTAGAAACTAAACGCATGGACCGATTTTGATAATTCTTATGTCAATTGACTTGTCTTAATCTTGTGTCACTAAAGATACGACTTTTTTTAATACTGACGTATTTAAAATTCAATATGGCGGCAGCTAGACGCCATATTGTAAAAAAGAAAAAAAAAACTATGACAAATGGGGTATTATTGAATAGGAATTTAAAAATCATTTTTAGGTTTCTTAAATCATTTATGATTTTGAACGATCATTTAGGATTTATAACGATTTAAAGTTGGTTAAAGCTTTCTTTTTGATATTATTTAATTCTTGGTTCACTCCTGCGTGTACCGCCCGCGGCCTCGCTTCAATGCCGCCGCGTGCGCTTCCTGCTGCATTTTCAGCGTGCGCCTGCGCTGCGTCTACGCGACACACGCACTCTTAGACTCTCACTAAGGAAGTTAAATTTAAAAGAAACGGGACACAGACAAATTAGGCTGGTCAGAAATTAAACTGTAGGCTTAACTGGGGTCTTAGTGAAAAAGGGTTCAAGTCACTTATAAAGAGGCTAACCATCATAGTGGTATAATCTGTTATTTCCGATACTAACCGCCCGTTTCACAATCGACAAGTATGGCATATTTGACAGATAAAATTAGTCCTTTCTCTTTCTGACACGTAAAAATAGACAAGGAGAGCCTACATTAAATGGCAGATAAATTTACTGGTCGATTGTGAAATAGGCCCTTATAGACATAGCACTAGAACTGAGACTTGATGGAACATTTGACAACAGCAACGCAAAATAATCCTATCTTTTCATTTTTTCTTATAAACAAATTTCTGCCAATGTTTAAAGAGCTTAAATGCCAATAACGCAATACGCGCTTTGGACTATTGCTCAGACACTGATAATAATATTTTTAATTTAGTACATAATAATAATAAATAAAATATATATAAGTATGATCTTCAACAGAACACCTTTAAAAAAAAACCTGTTGTCAATTAGGTAGAATCGATACTGGGACATCGTTACATCCTTTTTTCGACATTTTTTTTTTTAATAGCTAGGGGAAGGAATCAGCAAGAATCTGAGCCCCATAGACATTTGCTTTCTCAACACTTCAATCCCATGACTGCAATCCGAAGACTACAATCCTAAGACTGCAAATACGCTGCCAGGCGTTGGAAAAGGAAATGGAATGTTACTAGTTACTTTATTAATTTAATAGTAGCAAACAAAGATAGCGGCACTAGAAGGAGACAGTATTATAATGACGCGATCAGACTAGGCAATGCATGCGACCTCGGACGGATAGCAATAGACAAAGCCGAGGTCAGGAACGTTAGCCTTGCGTAGTCGCTTCCGCCTGCGTGTGGACTGCTGATGCGCCCGCGCAGGCCAACGATCGATCCAATCGATCAGACTAATAGATCAAATGGAAACCTATTGGGGACTAATTGTTGCATAAATGTTATGGAGCTGTGGGTTGTATAGTCGGACCTATTGGGGACTAATTGTTGCATAAATATGGAGCTATGGCTTGTAAAGGTCTACGTAGTAACACATTGCTTTGTTAGTTCCACGTCATGTTTGGGCTGTTGCAATCTGTCAAAAGGTGTTAGAGCGACACGGTACTAAAGTGTGTAGCTAGATATCAGTATATTAATATTGTATTAAAATTGCATATCGTCATTGCTTTGGAATAACCTCGTATCTCAAATTACGTAACGTACGATTTTAAACTTAAACATGAAGAGAATTAAGTTCAAACTAATGCATCTCGAAATATCAGCGATACGATGGCAGTCTTGTGATTGTGCTCTTGGGAATTCGTATAACAAATCCGACTTACCATCAGAGGCCCGTTTCACGAAGCTACAAGTTACGAATTACAAGCGGAAGTCTCTTTCTAACTCCTTTTGCTAGAAAGAGAGTTCCGCTTGTAAATTGTAACTTGTAGCTTCGTGAAACGGGCCACAGGAGGCCTGAGAGGTCGTTTGCCTTAACCTTGTCATTAAAAAATAACGGGACGATTGCAAACAAATTGACCTTGTCCCGATCTAACCTTCGGGTGTTCGTAGACAACGATAAACTATAGAGTGGAATTTAATCTAATAGTTACCAGGAATCGAACCTGGACCGCTTACTTCTCAGGCAGGATCACTAGAATCACTACCAACTAGGAAAATCATGGCGTCGAATCTAAAAAAGCAAGCTTTTAAATAAAATTTTCAAAACCGCCATTTTGTGTTTATTTCAATGTAAATTGACACTGGAGACGGCATGATGAATCTAATGAAACCTCGTTAGTTGAAATCAGGCCATCAGTTTAGCTTCAACAACGGAATAAAGAAACATACAAACCTCGGGAAAATATCTAATATTTCAATCGTCGAAGTTACCGTTCTTTTACTAAAGTATTAACAATTTTGTTTCTTTCCAGTTATGACGCGCCTTCTTTCCGCGCCATCCTTAAAATAAACGGATCGAGGACAAACGTAAGTTTAATTTTACATGGCAACACCGAAGGAGCCCACAAAAAGTTTGTATCTAGTCTATGGTCAATTGTCTATTTTATTTTCTGCGTACCTGCGCCGCGCGAATTGCGAATTGCATAGCGACTTTTTAACACAGAACCGTAACCTTGAAACTGTATAGTATATGACCTTGAACTTTGAACCTTGGCCCTAATTTACTCAAGGTTAATGTCATCGGAACGTAACAATCTTTGTTTGGGAAAAGTGTCACAATAAATATTTCGGCCGTCAAACGGACCTATGCTCTTATTTGTGTGCGTGTTATCATTTATCAAACAAGCAAGATCATGGATCGTGTCAACGCCAATGTCATCAAACATAAGATTGTTACCAAATTGAATTAACTACCGGTTCACTTTTAACAACCGCCGTTATTCAATTAAAAATCAACGTGTCACTTCGACTGTCAATTTCGGCAAGGTCCCGGGCTCTGTGTTAAAAATAATGAAATAAGCCTGGCGATTTTAAACATTAAACTGAACGCGTATGCCTTCCTGTCACCTTCGAATTTAAAACTTTAAGTTGCATGCGATTTGATGCATCTCAGGACCGCCGTCAGCAGTCAGGTAAGTAAGTAGTCTTAAGTTTTATTTCCCTTTTTGTGAGCTTAAGTGACCTCGTCTTAAGACATCGTCAATATAAAACTGTCACTGACGCATTTTCAGACCGGGATCTTACTCAAGTATTGTATGTGTCATAGTGATTTAAATTATGCATGATTATGATATTTATGATAATTATGATCCAAGCAGGACCGAGCCGTCCTTTTTCTATCAGAATGTTCCTGCTTTTAATAATATAACAGGTTATATTGACATGAAACAAAGGTGGCGTTACGCATTTTAAACAGTTTACCACACATACATACGTTTCAATTTTATTTAGGAATTAAACAAATATTCGTTACTGAAAAACATTTCTAAAAAAGTAAAAAAGATGTTTCCAAATACTTCATAGTTAATTTTATTGAATAATTGAAACGAGAAATATCCTGGCCTCCTAAATCCCCAGGTTTGGGCTTGAGGAAAAATGCCAAATATAAAAGGCACCCTATTATTAATTCAACAAGGTTGCAATTACAATGTTACTAAAATCGTTATTTGATGATAGTAGTTAATACATTTATAACGTACCCATTATGTTTATGAATCTCAATCAAGATAACAACAAGGTGATGAAATCAAGCCAAAGCACTTGAAACCGGAAGCGAAGCAACGGATAAATAAACTAAATAAACACAAATATACAAATAACGAATCTATGAAAAATACCAAAAATAAAAACCAACTATACTTTTTGAATTATAATTAAAACCTGTGTTACCGAAAGTATTTTTAATAAAGTTCAAATAAATATGTATAAACATAACAGTATTTGTCAAATACATTTTAGCTTTGTCCTTTTTTTTCATATGACAAAGTAAGTGATTACATTTAACTGTCGGATAATTTAATCTATAGATTTTAAAAATTGGCCCGTGATTGTACGGGACTTAATGGAACCAATACAGATGTGGTTGCGATCACGACGGACCCTGCACAAGGTCATACCATAAGAATAAACAATAACTACACGTAGAAGCGAAACTCCCGGCTCTGGACGCGCGCTCGTCGCGTTAAATACCTACCGCCTCGCGACACCTGAGGTGTCTAGTCAGTCAGGGGCGTCACAGACGGAATATATATGTATTAACCAAGATATTGTTATTGTGTCTTGAATTGGTTTTCGTATTTATGTTGATTTTAGTGTTTATGGTTGAACTAAGATAGTGTTATAAAAAGTGAACGACTATTTAGGGCAAAATAATAGCTTTTTCAACTTAATAAAAAATTAAGTTAATGGTCCGGAAAGGAACGTAAAAAGATCCCAGACTATTCTCAAAACTTATTGAGCTTAAAAGGTTGTTTATTTATAGACTCGTTTCTGTGTTTCATAGATGATTAATAGCCAAATAAGACAATTTAAATTTTCTGAAATGTAAAAAACTCATTTTGCAACAATGTTTCCACGTTGAAGGAAAACATAAATAACATTTCGTGACTAAACTTGTATGACACATTCATAAACCGATTAAAATATTTCACAACTGACAGCCCTGACTTTGGTCACGGAAGACAGAGGGGCGTAGCGGGGTGAAGGGGGAAGTAGGTATTGAAAGTGCGGCATTTGGGGCCTGGGTAAAGGAGATTCGCTTCTACGTGTAGTTATATGTTTATTCATATGGTCATACCAACACCAAAAAAATAACTACTTCCGTATCCGGCCCATCAAAGATATTTGCACCAAATTCTGCGTGTATCGATCGAGGCGTTTAACTGTAAAGACTAAACAAAGAAATCTACTTTCGCTTATAATTATAATAAGTGTAACACCAAAGTATCCAAGCCGGATTCTTTTTTTTGCCGACGATACTTGTATATATTCACTTAAGAAGTTTGCCCCGCACTGCCACGACAAGGTCGCCAACATTCGAAGTGTGCTCAAAAAAACACCTCCCAATCTCTTACGGACTACACGCGCAAGCACACAAACAATATTGAACTTTTACCAGTGTGAAATAACGTTGAAATTGCGTTGTGAAATGCAGTGAAACGAGGAAGGTTTTTTACAGTTCAAGTTTTGGTTATAGGGTTTTTTAATATAGAGTAACTTAGTAGGAATATTTTATTTTCTTAAATTTCCATCTAACATATGCACGCGAGACCAAAGAAAAAACTAGAAAGCCTCTGAAATACTCTGAATACCGAGAAATGTATAACTATGCCAAAGTAAAGCTTTGTAGTACCAAGAGTATCAGAGGTAAATCGTGGATAGACGGACATGGCGAAATAAGGGTTCCTTGCTGACTACGGAACCCTAAAAATGACCACTAAGGAACAACTGTATTGCCATTAACTGATAAAAATAAAAGAAAAAAATTAAATAAGATGTTTATTCAGTAAGTAGGTGGCACGGGCACTTTTACACGTCAAAAATCTACCAGCGCTTCCCAAGAGGACGGAAACTTGGTTAACATACACAAGTACATTTTTAAAATACAGGGTGTTATGCAGAAGGTAGGACAAACTTCAGGGACTAAGGCTGCGGCTCCACTGAGCCGGAGATGAGCGGAGTGGAGCGGAGCTGTGCCAACATTAACCAATAGAATCTCAACTAACGTGCGCAAGGCGCGCTCGACGTGACCGCATGCGCCTTCCATTGGTTAATATTGGCACAGCTCCGCTCCGCTCGTCTCCGCCTCAGTGTTGCCGCAGCCTAACTCTGTAGGTCATACTCATCAACTTTTATTACGGGACCAACATGCAAATCGTGAGACAAAAAACAGCTATTCCATACATTTCAGCTGTTTAGCTCTCAACGTTTGTATGGAACAGCTGTTTTTCTTTCGCGTTTTGGATGTTGGACCCTAAAAGTTGATGACTATGACCTACAGAGTTAGTCCCTGAAGTTTGTCCAACGTTCTGCATAACACCCTGTATAATCTGTGATATCGGCAAACTAATCTAATCCGTTGAAACCGCTCTTCGTTACATAAAATACGACGCAAAATATATTTTCCAACTTCCTAATGCTTTTCCTTTTCTTTTCCGTTTAAAAAGGAAGTTTACACGACATGTGTTTACACGCTGGCCGGTTTCTGAACGTTCTTCAATAAGCTTCATTCTATTGTGGTATTAAATAAATATTTCTGTCAATAACAAAAAACTACTTTTTAAAAACCCGACTGTTGCTAACCAACTTTAAATCTTTATAAATCCTAAATAATCGTTCAAAATGAAAAGAACGAAAGATGATTTTAAATGCCTATTCAATGATACCCCACTTGTCATAGTAAGTCGATTTTTTTTTTCAATATGGCGCCTGGTTGCCGCCATATTGATTTTTGATTTCTTTCCTATTTAGTGACACTCACAAGATTACCCAATCGATTGACATAAGAATCATCAAAATCGGTCCACACGTTTACCTTCTAGAGCGCCACAAAGGAACAAACATATATAGGCTGATAAACACATTAGCCTCCTTCTTCGGCAGTTGGATAAAAATATCTGAGTCTTGGTCACTTTATCTAAAGATACGTATCGTATAGTTGAATATATGCACTTTTAGGTGTTAATGGAATATGAGAGTCTTGCAATAGGCTGCGGCTCCACTGAGGCGGAGACGAGCGGAGCGGAGCTGTGCCAATATTAACCAATAGAAGGCGCATGCGCTCACGTCGAGCGCGCCTTGCGCACGTTAGTTGAGATTCTATTGGTTAATATTGGCACAGCTCCGCTCCACTCCGCTCATCTCCGCCTCAGTGGAGCCGCAGCCATACTGCGGAAAACGATGACACGTCAAAGGATAAAAATAACCCTTCATTATTATAGCCAATTAAAATAACTAGTGACCCGCAAACTAAGCTTTTAATTTAAAAGCGCCAAAAGTAAAAATTCGGTTGCTACATTTTTTTAATAACCATGCGTAAATAAAACTCAAAAACACTCGCTTCCCGATGCTTTTTCCTATATTTATTTCAAAAATATAAAATCCATTTTGATGTTTGATCAAAATAATTGGAATCGATGCGTGTGCATATTTACTTTAATATATCCAGGGCTTTTGGGTTACTTAATTGTAAATGTTAAAAACGGTTTTCTGCCTTCTGGCAGAAATATGATTTCCAACCCACTTTTATTTCTGTAACTGTAAATATTTAAGGATTATTATAAAACTAAACTAACGTATAGGGTTCTACACGATGGTACAGATGTAGTGAATAATGTTTTGCCATCGGTTTTTGTCGGAAAAGTTCGTTTTTATCTTGCCGTCTCTGTCAAATTTAGTACCCGCCGATAAGCTAATTGAGAAAGCAAGATCAATACGATATTATCCGACAAAAAAACGATGGCAGAACATTATTCACTACATCTGTACTAGGGAATGCAAACAAACGGTTATAACCGGTTTAAGCCGGTTTAAACGGTTAATAACCGGGTATTCCTTAATCTGTACTGTAAAAAGTGTTTGGTAACTGACCCTCATAATGTCTCTACTGTAATCAAAAGGCAAGATTTCGAAACTTCGTAATTATTTATTACCTATAACTTATAATTAACTTTAGTTGTTAATTTAAATTGTCATTATTGACTTTCAAAATGATGAATTCATTTTGATGCAATTCCGCTTATATTTATGTAATCCGGAGTTTCTTGAGTCGCTTCTCCGCAATTATGGTCTTGTCCGAAGCGCTAGTAGACTCCTTATTACCGATAGCTGTTTCCCGCGACTCCGTCCGCGCAGAAAAATAAAACATAGCCTATTTTCATCAGGGATAATGTAGGATTCTAATGGTGAAAGAATTTTTCAAATCGGTCCAGTAGTTTTGGAGCCTTTTCAATTTAAACGAAAAATAAAAAAAATCCTCTTTATAATAGATATTAGTGTAGACGTGTACAGTATTCCCAGATTTTTAATAGCTTTCGGCTGGCTATCGCTATCACGGTTGCACTCGCATCTGACAGTATATTTGTCACTCGTGTGTCATAGAAAAACGAAGATTGCCGATCGCTATTAAGAAAATGATTGCACTGGAAAAGAGCCCTCATGTGGCCAATTTACTGAATAAATAATTTGAATTTTGAATTGAATTTCGAATGCCAACGAAGCTAGCATTCCCTGGATTTTCAATGGCAAATATTTGTGCGATTCGCGCGAATATTTGTTACTGACTGTTGTATATTTTCTATGTATGTATTTCCTCTATATATGTATGCTTATCATTGTTTAGTACCCATCGTACGGACAACAACGATAATTGTTGAGTCACATGTGAGCTATGCAAGTTTTCTGCAATATATTGTGTTGAAACGTTGCCATAGCAACCTTATTAAACAACCAATAACGACTGTTCAGTTTGAGTAATTGATTGGACATTATAGGTAAATGACCTCTTGCATGTAGTAGTAACACGTCTGTATAGACCGTTCGACACAACTACATACTATCGCGATCGTTAATTTGCGACCCATTTCAAGAAAAATAGGCTTGAAGTTGTCAATGTCATTAGAGATGCCAAATCATTTGTACCTTATAGGAGACTCAACCTTATTGTTTTAGAATGTCAGAATGACTTTGGACCTAAGGTGGGTTTAAATTTAAGTTCGTGACTGTAATAGGTCATTTACTTAAGTTTTTCACATATACCAATAGTGGCTGTTGTTTATAGGTGACCTTAGTAACCATCAATCGTCTGTCACACGAGTGACCACCTATGTCTAATGTTGGTATTGCAATCACGTGATCTTATTTATAAATTATAAATTATAGAGATCCTATTTATAAATATTTATATAATATAATAACTAAGTCAAATCTATCATCATATGCGATGTTTGTTCGAGTTGTTTCGTGCAATCTCGGCAATTTATAAAGTGATTCAACAATTAAAGTTGTCGACTGTACGGTACCGAATGTTAGTTTGTGACCCATTTCAAAAATAGGCTTGAAGTCGTCAATGTCATTAGAGATGCCAAATCATTTGTAACTTATAGGAAACTCAACCTTATTGTTGTAGAATGTCAGAATGACTGGACCTAAGGTGGGTCGTAAATTTAAGTTGTTGACTGTATAAGATACAGTTAAGTCTATCTAGGATCATCACTGTCACAGCTCATAGTAGGGGATCCGAATAGGAGACGACCTTCACCAGACTGTTTATTCGATAAAAAGTATTATATATCAATATGCTAAGTAATGTATGGCGAATAGGTTGACTGAAAAATTTCCAGTCCAGTCCTTATATGATTAAAAAAACAAACAGAAAAAGGACTTTTAAAAAAAATTGCCATTGCTTGTTAAATAGACCAATTACATACTAATCGAAAGCAAGAAGAGAAAGAATATGTTTTGTTGAATATTGTTCCGTAAGATGTGAATGATTTTTCTCAAACTTGCTCGGAAAGGATGGCCTTTCTTTTGAGAAACGAAGACGTAAGTGCCCCATTTTCCTAGGAGTAAAATAAACGTATGAAAACACCATACCCATGTCCACTTTTTTTTAAATGCTCTCATTTGCATCAATAATCGAAACGACCACGAAATAAAAACCCGTCCACCCAACTTGTGGGTGCAGTGTGGGGCGGCGGCGGGCGCCTGCTGTGGCTCGTTGTGCGTGAAACTATCTTAACCAATGATATAATAGATTTATGCGTCGTTGGACTAAAAGTAAATATGGCGATGTATAAAAATGTCTACATATAAAATAAAAATTGGTCCGAGTATTAGAAAGCCAATACTTCAAAATGTCTAAGTCTTATCAAGTCGGAATATAAAAATGACTACTTTCAAAGTATACAAATGTCTAAGTCTTATCTTAGTGCCGCAACATATTTATATTTGGTCTAATATACAGGTGGACATTTCTATACTTCGTCGAAATTATATACCTACGCACGAACTTATGCAAGTAGACATTTTTATACATCGCCATATTTACTTTTAGTCCAACGACGCATAAATCATATAATATAGTAAAAAGAGGTGGATATGTTATACGCACTTCGATAGTGGCACCCTAAAACTAAGCCAATTGGTACACCTTTACTTAGTCTTGCGCCGTCAACGGAACCGTGAACTAGTCTGCAGAGCAACATTACTCGTCTCTGTTTCACTCCCGGACATTAGCATACCATCCTGCTTTCACTTATCATTTATGAATTAATGTGTAATTGCAATATTTACTGATTATGTGTGCGTAAGCCGGGCCATTTTAACACGCGGAATACCGTATAGGTAACATATCTACCTCTTTTTATATTATATCACTGATCTTAACTAATACTTTCAAAAAAACATTATCTCTGAATTTTTCAAAAGAATTTAAAAATACTTATAATCATGTATTTGTATCATTTCCTCGCATTTTTTGAGAAAAGCATTATATATGCCTCGGCGGAAACGGGGATCGCCTGACTCGGATTTTAGCAGGCCTCGCCAAGGCTCGGTCCGCCAACCACCTCATCAGGCAATTCCCTACTTTCCGTGCCTAGGCAATAATGTACTATTATAAGAAAACCCCATACATAGGGCGATCGTCGTAATAGTAAAAATATATCATGTTGCCAAGATCTCTAAACTGTGGGTGGGGACATTTTTACCCGACTGCCAAAGGAGGAGGGTAATGTGTTTCACAGCCTATATATGTATGTTTGTTCCTTTGTGTCACTATAAAAACTAAACCCGCTGTCCGTTTTTGATGATTCTTATGTCAATCGATTTGTCTAAATCTAATGAGTGTCACTGAAGATATGACAGCAATCAAAATTCAATATGGCGGCAACCAGACGACAAATTGTGCAAAAAAAAAAAGACGACCATATGACAAGTGGGGTATCATTGAATAGGGATTTAAAAATCATCTTTAGGTTTCTTTCATCATTTTTCATTTTGAATGATCATTTAGGATTTATAACGATTTAAAGTTGGTTAGCAACAGTCGGGTTTTGAAAGCATACAAACATACATAATCTCACGCCTTCGTTCCCAGAGTGGGGTAGGCAGAGCTACAGAATTACAAACATCTCTAAAAACTTGTTGATAATTCTATAACCACAATTTGCACAATCAAGCTAAGATGTTTACCAGCGTATTAGTGACAGGTTGCAAGCCCATCGCCTAACAGTACTACAAGCCTTTATTCCCTTAGTCGTCTCTTACGACATCCACGGGAAGACATGGAGTGGCACTATTCTAACTCGGCAACCACACGAGCATGCTTTTTGTTAATTGCCCATAGTCCTTTCCGTGAGGATGAATGATGTTAAGGTACTGCAGCGACTATGACGACCATACATATATAATTTCACGCCGACTATTCCGATACCATATCGAGTGGTACAAGTTCAAACGAGGAAGTACTAGAGTAGTACACAAACATACGAGTACAAGCAGATGGCCGTGAGGGAGCGCGCGAAGGCAAGGTCCCGAGTTCGGTACCGTAGGAAAAAAAATATGTTTTTGTGGAGGATTGTAAAAGGTTATAATCATTTAGAAAGTAGGGGTATTTATACATACCTTCACGTCTTCATTGCCAGAGTGGGGTGGGCAGAGCTACAGAATTACCAACAACTCTAAAAACTTGTTGTTAATTCTGTGCAGTAACCACATTTTGCACAATCAGGCTAAGATTTTTACCATGTATGTGTGTGGGGTTTTTATTTGCCTAAGATAAAAACATAATTTGCAAATCAAACATAATATTAGTTAATGCATTTCTATATTTTTAAATACAGTACAAACTTAACCCAAAAATTATATTGAAAACGTACATACTTATGTGAACTCTCAAAGAATAAAACAATACATTTTTACGAATTAATTAAAGTTTAATTAGGTCAGATATAATTAGATAATAGACATTGTCTATTGTTTTAGTTTAGTACCCACGTTTACTACTCGAGTTTAAAACGACAAACAAATAAAATAAAAAAACAACAACCACAACAAAAATAAAAAAAACTTCTTAATCAAGCCACCCCCGGCGCCAAAAGTTTTATAAAGTTTTTTATAAAGTTTTTTTAATGTAGAAACACATAGATACAGTCCGATAGCCCTTCGAAGATCTCATGCGCTCTTATTAAGAGCGAGTGAAAGAGAAGTACAAACCCGAAGCACGTTAGTCCTCACAGACTGTATGTGTCTGTATGTAGCATCGTAGCTCGCAAACGGATCGACCGATTTCGACGCGGCATGTTTTTAAACACAAAGCTAGTGTAATCGGGATCCTTCTTAGCTAGGTTTCATGAAAATCGGTTCAGCCGTTTAAGAGATAACAGCTCTAAAAGAAGGGCTCGCCATTGTACGGTCAAGGAATTTAATTTGTGACCCACCTTAGGTCCAAAGTCAATCTGCAATTCTACAACAATAAGGTTGATTCGAGTTTCCTATAAGTTACAAATGACTTGACATCTCTAATGACATTGACAACTTCAAGCAATTTTTTTTTTAAATGGGTCATGATTTAACCTCCGCGACCGTACGGTCACGAGCGCCGAGTGTTAATTTGGGACCCATTTCAAGAAAAATATTCAGGAAGTCTTCAATGTCATTAGAGATGTCAAGTTATTTGTAACTTTTAGGAAACTCAACCTTATTGTTGTAGAACGTCAGATTGACTTTGGACCAAATGTGGGTACCAAATTTAATCTCGTGACTGTATTAAGGGTTTCTAAGCAATAGTTGGGCAACTGTTTCTCAAAAATGGCCGGAATAGTTGACATTGCTATGTACATATTTGGACGCGAAGTACATAGTTTACTAACAGCATTTACATTTAAAAAAAAACATCGCGGACTCGCTACACAAGTAAGGTGTTTTTTTTTTAAATAAGGTTGCTTTTCTCCTTGCCATAAACAAAAAGGCGGCAAACACTGATGGTTTTTTCACGTCAAGTTTCTGTTTGTATGTAATTCAAAAAATGAGATCAAGCGATGAAGATTTTAATTGTACGCCAAAAGAATTGAAAGAGGTAGCTCATTTAACTCAAATATAATTTTTTTCTTGCGATTTTTGAGAAAAGCACTCAATTTGCCTTGGCAGGAACGGCAATAGCGGGCTTCGTGTTTTTAAACGAATACTCGGCCTGCAATTGCGTACTTCCCTGCCTGGGCAATAATGTACTAATTTAATCAGCGTTTTTCTCCTGTCGCTACACGCACGTGCACAGCGCATGAGTAGCAATGACAGTGTTTATATCGGCCTTGCCGAATATTTTAAAGCCCACACGACTTTATTATTGATTCTCGCTTGTACTTTTAATTCTAACACACGTACAATTATTTGGACAACTTCGGTAAGGGTCATACACATTCGCAATAACTATATGAAAAGCAAGCTTTAAAAACCCGACTGCATTTTTATACTGTCATCGATCTACCTACATATGTTAATAATTATCATTTGGCCATTGTTATTATTTCGATTTTAACAGTTGAGGTATCCTATGACACTCTCGCTGCGAAGACGAATCCAATGATACCTCATTTGTCAAAATCGTCCAAGCCGTTTTTGCTATAGCGGGGAACATAGAACTAAACATACATGACGGTGAAAAACATAACCCTCCGCCGCAGTCGGGTAAAAACGAAAGTTGTCTTTCCTGTGGTCAATAGTTAAAGGTATTGTGTGTTTATAAGTTATGTTTTCATTTGATAGGACTAAAGTAGACCTGACGGCGCTTATGCGGATGTGGGTTCAGCCAGCAAATTAGCCCTTAAAAATGTTAACTTCGTGTAGGTATGTCCACATGAAACACGGTAACCAAAATCTGTGTATGACCCGTAACCTAGTCTATGGGGCTAGAGGTCCTAGGTTCGGTTTTCGTTTAAGGTAAATATTTTTGCGGTGACAAGTCTTGTTTTTTTATGTTGAAGTAATTTCTTCAAATAAATATTTAATATAATAAAAGTTTTATGTTTCTCTTTATCTACCCGTAGTACAGTCAGCAGGAATAAATGTGGCATAATCTAAGTAAAGGGACCTTATTGTCGATGGCGCTTATGCCGCACTGCGTCGCGCGACGTTGTATTTATATCGGAGCATCTTTAATAATGGCGGAAGCGCCATCGACAATAAGGTTCCTTTTCATATCTAACATTGAGCGCTAAAATATCTGACACGTCTTTATTACTAGAGGAATAAGAGCGTGTCAGATATTTTTGCGTCCAATGTTGGATAGTTTATTGCTGGTGACTGAGCTAGACAACCAACTTGTTTTTTTTGGTATATAATTGAACCCACGACCTTAAGGTACTATAACCACTAAGCCACCTGGCCAAGGGAACGTGACAAAGTTTTTTATAGACGCCATATTATTTATAATCCGACCCTTTATTTTAAGAGTAGGGATTTTGGAATATACCCAAGTGCTCGGTTCGCCTCGCATTGAAAAATCAATAGAAATATTTTAGTACGGTCAGGGAAAAAAATATTTGAAAAATAACATATTGTTTTAAATCAATATGAAATGGGTCAATTAATGAAAAATATCTTAGTTTAGAAATAGATTTATACGTGTGTTGAATGATCTGAGATCAAGGGATATATTAAAGCCAAGTTTAGGCAACTGAGAACGTATTGATACGTAGGTATATATTATTATGTATAAGTTATATATATATTATATATATATATATATATATATATATATATATATACACCGTGGGCTGCTAAAACCCGACCGATTTCAACCACATATTCCTGACTTAATTACAAGTAAATAATGTTATATGAACATAGGTCCAATTACGCATTATTTATTTTTTAACTTTTGTAACAAAATAAATCAATTAAGCTTTGCACTTCATTATGAAAATCGCGATTATTTCAAAAAATATGCGTTTTTGGACTACATATTGTACGACTTTTTTTACTCCATTTAGGCTTAGGAAGCTATGGTTAAAATCGGTCGGGTTTTAGCAGCCCACGGTGTATATATATATATATATATATATGTTAGACCCTATGTTGCACCGCCACCACAATCTCTGCTTTGCCCAAAGGTTAAGAGAAGTTGATAGAGAATGGCTTACGGCATTAAGTTCGGCTGTTGTATATTAAGAGTACCTATTCTTTTGTGCAATAAAAATTAAATAAATAAATAAATAAACTTCAGTGAATTATAACATTTTAATTGAATAATTACCAATCCGCCCTCGCTTCGCTTTGGTTTATGTATCCATCTTTTTATTATATCCATCTCAAAACCAACCCTAAATTGTTTTTGTTAGGCTCATCGGTTGACTGTTAGAGAATTCCTTAAGGCATTAAGTCCGCCATTCATACCTCATTTGTGTAAAGTGCAATAAAGCTTATACTCAAAAATCAAATTTACGACCAAAATCCCAACCTCAACGGGCGCACATTCGCTGTGATTTCTGCATTTTGGTTTAAGAGTAGGTATTTTTATTAATAAAACTTACCCTAATATTACTGGTTACACGAGTTCTCATTCATATTTTTATGAAATAATGTTAAAATAACAAAATAATCAAGATAGGAACTGTCGAATTTGGGTCTTTAATTCGATTTTGGAGTATAAATAAATAATCACACTGTTAACGGTTTCAATATATTTCCACAGTGAAAACCGCATTACAAAGCTTGTTAATTCTCATACGATGTAAATAAGGAAGTAGCAAGGTCGAAAAACATTTGTAATTCAACAAACTACACAGCAGTTAAAAACAATGCATAAGGGTATTTATATAGAAGGCCTTAAAAAAAAACCTTATCAGCGATATTTACAATTCGTATTTAATTATCTATGAATGTCAGACAACGCCCAAATCCGCTGAACCTATGGTGTTGAAATTCGGTGAGAATATTTGGGTACACTATAGTCGCTCCGTTTTAAACGGCCCATTTTGACAGCTGTCATCTGTACAAAATATAACCTCAAACACGACTTGACAGAAGCGCGTGGAGCTAACCCCATGTGCTTGTTTAGTCCACAAGAGTAAATACTCTTTAACCGAACAATTGTCCTCGCGTTTGATATCCATGGACTTATTTCTCTAATAAGTCCATGGAAGTGTCTATAAATAACTCGATATTGGCGAAATGCACCGTAACAGGAGTGAAAGCCATAAATTGAAATTAGAACCCCAAACATATATTATGTAGTACATGAATAGTTTATAGTTTGTGGTGCATGAATACGGTCTTTATCTGTTCGATTAAATCGACCTTTAATCGATATCTTTAAAGCCAGAACACTGCACGTCACTAGTCACGTAATAATAAGAGCTGTCAACCATCTGTCATCCGCACCAAGCTATAATGCAGCAACTATAGTGACGTATAATTTGATGCTTAAATTCCTTATGATGATGATGATGGTACTTAAATCAATTGGGTATGATTCTAGTGGTAAAGTAAACAACAATGATTTAGAACATAACTATTTTGTATAGAAAAACCTATATATCTAATAAACGGCTTAACCAATTTTCATGAAATCTAGCTAAGAACCAGCCTAGTTAAACCAGCTATCTTTTTAAAACCGCGTCCGATTCAGTCTGTCCGTTTGGGAGCTACGGTGCCACAGACAGAAACACAGATAAACGCGTTAAACTCCCCTCTGCTTGTTCAGGGGGTTCCAAACTGACGGAAAAGTTAAAGTACTTGGGCAAGGTTAAATGTACCTATAAGATCAAGCGGGGCTATTCCGACAGAGGGGTAAATACGTCACTTAATTTTTTTCAAGGAAATTCAACGTATCCCTTTTATAGTAGTTTAACTGCCGCACTCAGAGACGTCAATTAAATTGAATGCTTGTCATGTTGTCTTATTCTATTGCTATAGCAAAGAAAGTGACAGCAGCAACGTTAATAAAGCATTACATTTAATTGACGTCGCAGAGTGCGGCAGTAAGTACCTTAATTTCTATAAAAGGAAGCATAAATAGTTTTAAAACGTAAAATAAGAGACGCATTTACCCCTCTGTCGGAATAACAGCTTGACCTTATTTATGTCCACGTCACTTCAAAAACATATAAAAATAATTAAAATAAAGTACTGCCCTTTCTAATAATCACCGTGACCTCATTAAAATCTACTAATTACGTTTAAATAAATAAAAACATTAAAGCTTTCTCTGCAAACCGTACTTATCGCGATTGGTTAACATAAACCAATCACCAAATGTCGCGTCTCCGTTAAAATCAACCTTATTTCTATAGCGCTAAGGCGATGGCAACTGTAAACAGTAATTTGTACAGGCGTAAGCGCAAGGCCCTTCCTAGACTGAGGTGAGTCACATTGTTGACAGCTACAAAACTACTAATAAAAATTATCATGTTGTTCGTTGGTTTCTGATACGAGTATAATGGAAGTTTTTTTATAAACCGATGCAAAATAAATAGAAAAAATACATATGAGAATACTAAAAGTTTTCATTTTTGTTGCGTGGATAAATAAAGTGCATTGTAAGTTAAAAAAATAGAAGTTTTACGGCTTTACTTTAGGTATTTAGTTTTATTTAGTAATATTGCGTGCTACGTAATGTATAAAGCATGTTAATTTTCAACTTTTAGCGTCAAAATGTTTTTTCTTAAATGATACTATAATATGTGGATACTATGACATACATACATACACGCCTTCATTCCCAGAGTGGGGTAGACAGAGCTACAGTATTACCAACAACTCTAAATACTTGTTGATAATTCTGTAACCAAATTTTGCACAATCAGGCTAAGATGTTTACCAGCGTATTAGTGACAGGTTGCAAGCCCATCGCCTAACAGTACTACAAGCCTTGATTCCCTTAGTCGCCTCTTACGACATCCACGGGAAGACATGGAGTGGCACTATTCTAAGCCGGCAACCAAACAGCGAATCAAAAAATTACTCTTTCGTCACTCTTACCAATTTATTTTCCAAATAAAGAATAATTTCGTCATCTCCGTAGTTTCATATATTACCACTCAAAGTTAACGTGACATTAAGACAGTTCTAATTAGAATTCAATAATCACAAATACCTTTACCGGGAACGGAAACCGGGTCCGCTAGCTCGTAGGCAAGCCCTAACCAAGTCTAACCACGTCATCCAACAATAACAAGCAATAGTATATTTTCTCTTCGGTCACGTCGCAGCTATGTTTATAAAAGCCATAACCAAAAAAAAACTTTAGCGCATATCGTTACTACTTTAGAAAAAACTCGTATCTGATCGAGATGTATGAATTTGAACTTAATTCACATCACGTTTAAGTTTAAAATCATACGTCACGAGATACGAGGTTATTTCAAAGTAATGACGATATGTCTGTATATCACTTCGTATTATGGATTGAACCATTTCAAAAGGTTTAAAGAGTTCTATGCCACGGTAAAGTAATCTTTACAGCAGTGATCCCGAAAGTGGCCTATATCGACCCCCAGGGGTCGACGACGACCTGCAAGAGGTCCATGTGAGCGGAAAAATTAAATGGGGGTCCATGGGATGAAAATTCCAGATATGCATTTAATTATGCAAGGATCCAAACACAGATATGCAAAGTAAATAAACATTTGATCATCACAAATATATTTTTGTAATTATTTTAAAATAAATAGTTTTGATTTTATTCATGAAAGACGAAAATTGACCATCCCCCCCCTGATCTCTAAAACTACTAAGCCTAAAATTTTGAAAAAATACAAAATATAGTTCATTGCTTGTAGATTACAGTTAGTTAGTTACACAGGTACTTAGTTAGATTACAGGAAACCCTATAAGAATTCTATCAACAAAAAAAAAACGTATGTACGAAAAACTCTCCACGCGAGTTCAACTCGCACTTGGCCGGTTTTTTTAAGAGAAAGGTGCTCTCATATCGTATTAGTTCTGTTATGAAATTGTTTTTACTGTCAAACGAATAGGAGCTATCAAAACGTTGACAATACGATAACAGGTCAAAGAGGATGGTCATTACCGCCTAGAATACCGGCCCAGGATGGTTCCTAAAAACCTAAATAGATTGAATGAAAATCAGTTGGATTGAAGAGATATCTGAAAGGGGACGCCATCATGTCAAGGGTTGTTATGTACATACATACACATACATACATAAACTCACGCCTTCATTCCCAGAGTGGCGTAGGCAGAGCTACAGAATTACCAACTCTAAAAACTTGTTGATAATTCTGTAACCACATTTTGCACAATCAGGCTAAGATGTTTACCAGTGTATTAGTGACAGGTTGCAAGCCCATCGCCTAACAGTACTACAAGCCTTTATTCCCTTAGTCGTCTCTTACGACATCCACGGGAAGACAAGGAGTGGCACTATTCTAACCCGGCAACCACACGGTGTATAAATATGTATAAATAGTGTTAGGAAGAGCTTATTTCTTGTACTATTAAATTAGTAGCGATCGCAACTTGGACACTACATTCCAATAGGGAACCTAGGGGGGAGGCTAAGGTGCTGAGGTACCCCTCGAAAACATGAGTCTTCCCGCGACAAAATCTTAAATTAACCTACCAAAACCAAAATCCCTAGTCCGTTACATTACAAGATCTTCTAGATAGTTCTAGAGTGTCCTTTTTTATTCTATTTCGGCATCCGTCGCTTTTCCGTGTTGGCAGTTCGCCAGTGAACAACAAAGGATATAGCAGCCATGGACAAAATGACCCGAAACGCAACTTTAGTTCTCGAAGCGTTTGAACCGCGATATTGTTTGGAATGTGTTATATGTATATGCTACATTTACACGTTTGCCGAGGCTTGGCAAGCGTCTATAAGCTCCAAGCCCTTACAAATGCTTGGCTGCCATTTAGACGCCCGCGAGTGTGTTACTGTGTTCCGCACAGGCAAACAAAGCTTCCTTTGATACCCCGGATCACGACTAGGGATAAAAAATGCGAAAGATACATTTTGTTTTTTTCGAAACTTTGTATCTTTTCTATAAACTGCATGTAATTTTCGAAAAAAACTAATTAGAGGTTGTTCTAAGCTGTTTATCGAACCAAAGAGATTAAATAAAGTACCAGGAGCGCAGCGGTAATCAGGGGGTGCGTAGCGTAACTTAGATCGCAGGCGAAGACGTAGCACTATCATAATTGTAATAATGCGACAAATACATCGTTAAATACACGTAAAAAACTTAAACTTTCGAAAGATTCAACCGAAGATCCACAATGAAAGATTCTGTATTTTATTGAAAAATACAGGGGCGTTTGAAAGATACTTGTATTTTATAAGTCATTTTGAACACTAATCACGACAACCTCTTGCAAGCTCACTCAAGCCAAGCCCCCGTTCACGCGCTTGTGTTGATGGAAGCTTGTCGAGACTTGCCAAGCGTGTAAACGTACCATTAGAAATGACCGTTTTACTTAGTATTCGCTGAGGGAAAAGTAGTATAAGAATCAAACCAAGTTTTTATCATAAAATGCAACACGTCGTCTTATAGTCTGGAACGATTTGTAATGTAGCTCTGGCTATTCTATTCGGCAATAAATACCCTACATGTTCCCGCCATTATTGTCAAGTAAATAAGAGCTATTGTAACGTTGACGATACTACAACATGTTAAAGACGATATCGTTTTACGGAATAGCGGTGTACCCAAATTAAACATATTCCTATGATTTCGCAAAAATTAAAGAGAAAAAATTGACGACAGTAAAACGTTTGTAGTGTGTGGACCCCATTATTTAACTTTTTAATGTTTTAAGAATCCCTGTAAAAAAAATCGGCGTCTATTACGTTCCAAAGACACAGCTTTTTAAAAGGCGAACGGACAGACGTAGGGTCCAGTTCGGAACGTTTTGGGCACGGAATCCTGTAAAAGTGTCCAGCTCAGTACCAGGAGAGCAGAGCTACTGAAGAGCTTACCTTCACTCTCAAGTTATGCTCCAAGCAGTTCTTCATCGCGGACTGTGCCCATTAATTTCCTCTTGCAGGGCTATCTTAATAGTATACCGGTTCAAAACACCGAACGGATAGACGGATATAGCGTCCATTTCACAACCTTTTGGGTACGGAACCTTGAAAATTTGTCCAGCTCGGTACCAGGAGAGCAGAGCTACTGAAGAGCTTACCTTCACTCTCAAGTTATGCTCCAAGCAATGCTTCATCGCGGACTGTTCCCAGTAATTTCCTCTTACAGGGCTATCTTAATAGTATACCGGTTCAAAACAACGAACGGATAGACGGATATGGGGTCCAGTTCAGCACCTTTTGGGTACGGAACCTTGAAAATTTGTCCAGCTCGGTACCAGGAGAGCAGAGCTACTGAATAGCTTACCTTAACTCTCATGTTATGCTCCAAGCAGCGCTTCATTGCGGCCAGGGGCCCATTAATCACCGCCTGCCTTGTAAAAACGTTCCTCGGAACCCTTGGCTCGGGAGCTGGCGCAGCCGGTACGTTTAACTCTGCAAAGAAAGAAATAATTCGCTTTGCAGGTAAATATAATCGATCAGATAAGAGGTTTAGAAAGTAAAGGGAAGACTTAACAATTTTTTATATACACTGTTCTTGTGTTATACAATAATATGTAGGACTTTTCTCAATGCTCGGAAATATTGCCTAATATGGTTTGGTTTGGGACAAAACATCACTATATGGACAGACCAAGAATATTTTGGCCGGTCTTTTTGCTGATTTGTCGAACATTGTTGTCCAACCTTGGGAACCAATGAAAATCAATAAAATTTTGTATAAGCGTTTGTTTCGTAAAACATTACGATACATTAATCTCCTGTATTTAATATGAGCATTGTAGTTTTTAATCACTTACCGGATGAATTAAGAATGTTGTCAGGAAAAATGTTTAAACGTAACTTGACAAAATGGCTGAAGGAGAAATGTTTTTATAGTGTCAAGGAATATTTAGGGGTTTAAATTTGTATTATCATTGACTAGAATTTATGAAATTGGGAAAGTATTATGAAAATTTGTAGATTATTTACAATATTTGTACGCTTGCTTGCATGCTGAATACAAGAGCTTTAATTTTATAACTAAGACCGTGTATTACTGTATTCTGACAAATAAATGGATTTGAATTTGAATTTGAATTTGTAAAACCCAATAAAATGCAAAACTTTCTCTAATAATATTTAACTGCCGTATTTAAATAAACTTAAGCCTTATTGTACATCACATTAAATATGAAGTTAAATTTTACCTATATCTTTTTTCCGTGCAGTAATTGAGAAAAGCACTGTGTCTGCTTCGGCAGAAAGGGAAATTAATGGCGTTCACAGGAGGGAGGCACTCTATATAACTCGTCCATAAATTGCCTACTATAAAAAAACAAGATATAGGCCAACAAAGATTTGTTCCTATCTCTTTCTAGCAAAACAGAATTTAACATGAAGTTTACATGGCCGACATGACGTCACAGTGCATATCAGATCTCTGTATCATCCGTATTTCTCGGCAGTTTTTTTTTATTTCAATTTTAGTAATCTCTTTTACGGCATTTTCATATTTTGTTGATAAATTTGATTTAAAAATTCATGCACATTCCCTATTTCCATAGACCAAAACTATTACAACAGCAGAAATTCAAAATTTAAATATAGAACACCATCGCCAATTAACTGGTATTACGGCGCCACTAGCGGATAAACTCCGAACTACTCAATCACAACAAACGGCCGGGTTAATGACACCTATTATCTAGTTCTTATGTCAAAAGCGTCTGGCAGTCTAAATAAGAAAAAAAAAAGATACGTCACCCATACAGTGATAACTGGCCGGTGTAACCGCCGTTCTCGAAGATATTTTAGAAACAATTAAATCGTTCCTTTTTCAAACATTTTTTGAAAAATCGTCACTAAGGAACGGAATTAATCGTCATTGACTCAGTGTGGCCGTTACTCAAAAAGTCAGAACAACAATAGACGAAGAAGCGTAAGTGATTTTAGACTAAATTTTTAAAGGGTATCTGCGAGGTCGATTCTTTAACAGCGAATTTCCTAAGAATTAATAATATTAATTATTTGCAAAATCTAGAGTTTTTTATTAAGTCTTAAGTAACATTAAACTGCAATGACCTTTGATAAAAGGTCTACTTTACCTAAACGGATAGTTCAAATACTTTAAAAACGTTTGTGCGAGTTGGACTCGCGCACCGAGGGTCCCGCACCGCTCGATTCACACATGGCCGGTTTTTTTTTATAATCACACCAAAGACGCTTGTATGTAACACCATTTTGACGACAGAAAAAAATATAAAAAAACCTTTCTTCAATGGGGCCCTCTTTCTTATTTTGTTAGGAAATCCGGCGTTTACACATTCTGTAAAAAAATAGCTATCTAGGTATATAAATATGTTTATCATTGCCTAACCCATTAGAAAAAGCTTAGAGCTTAATTGATTGTCCCATGATTACTGTTCAAGAGATCGTCTCCTACGCTGACATCGGTCGCTGACGTCGGTCGAGCGTACGAATATACACCATTCTATAGGACACCGCACAGCGACGCTGACGTCCGCGGCAGATTTGCTATAAATTCATACGCCCGACCGATGTCAGCGTAAGAGGAAATCAAGCCTTAGTTAGGCCGGATGAACAACAAAGGCTTATCAATAAGGTTCCGTTTGGCATCCTACGGAACCCTAAAAGTAGCTAAGTTGATCTGCGAGTAAGCGACCCAATTATACGATGATATCGTCAGTGTAAACATCGCAACCAACTTTAAAATAAACCAACAGGTTATCGGGTTATCCATGTTGACTAAATACTATTTTTGCTATTACTTTTAAAAAATAATCTGACATTGTCACCGCCCTACCATCGAGATATTCTATAAGGGTGGCAATGGCAACACTAGCTGTCATTGTAGCCGTTATTTTTCCCGCGCACGAAATAGAGAATATGCATGTTTTTTTTTTACAGCTTTAATATAAGCTGATTCATATATCAAACAGTTGAGAAGAATAATTTTTTGAATAGCTACAAAAATAAACAAGATATAAGCCAATAAAGATTTGTTCCTATCTCTTTCTAGCAAAACGGAATTTAACATGGAGTTTATATGGCCGACGTGTTACATGACGTCACAGTACATATCGGATCTCTCTAATCGCTGTCTAATTAGCAGTTTAAAATGCTTGTAACATCGTTATTTCTTGGACGATTTTCATTTTAATTTCACTTTTGTCAAGAGTTAAGTAAAGTTTAATAAATTGCATTAAGAGGCCAGATATGCTGCTAAGCCCAAAAAAAAAGAAAAGAGATGGTTTTATGTGCGCGCGAAGAACGTGAGATGGAGTTAGTTTGCGAGCGGCTTACAATAAGTTGCTTTTTACTTCAAAACCAGAACCTTAATTCAAAAACTGGTTTACCATAATTAAGAAGTTATAAATATTAAGCTATTAAATCAAAAATCATCGTTAAAGATCGTAGGTTTTCGAAGATTGAACCATAAACATGCAAAAAAGGTGGTCATGTTTGAAAAATAACACTATCTAGGGTTTATTTCTAATCGTGTTTTAACGTTTAACAGTCTCAAGGAGATATAAACAAGTTTAATATATCCAAAGAACAGACACATCGTTGCTTAAAAACAAAAGGGACACAAATCAAAAACATATAGTTTGATTTAAAACAAAGTAAATAGCATTCAGAAATTAAATGCAACACAAGCATATTTTGATTTGTGTCCCTTTTGTATTTAAGCTACGACATAGGCGTTATGGTTATTGAGATACAGATCATAGAACACGGACGGCTTTATCATAATAATATGTGGCCACTAAAACTATGAATATTGTTTTTAACCGACGACGATTTTAACAACGCATTTAAGACAGGCATCTCTGCCTAGATCAGGGACCCATTCCAGAAAGCAAATCTGCAACTCTGCACTCTGCACTTTGCAAATCCACGATAATGCAAAGTGCAGAGTAAACGTGTTCCAGAAAACACTCTACGTAGTTTGCAAACTCTGCAAAGATTCTGTTTCTAAAAGATACTTTGCAAATCCACAAATCCACACTTTGTATTTGACTCTGCCTCTTCAACTTTGCGATTGTCTTGTGGAACAGAAATACTTTGCAAATCCACACTCTGCATTTGACTCTGCCTCTTCAACTCTGCAATAGCTTTGTGGAACAGAAATATGTTTGAAGAGTGGGATTTGTGGAGTGCAGAGTTGCAGAGTGGCTTTCTGGAACGGGCCCCAGGTCTTTAGATTGAAATTGTCTGTGGGTCTCAGGTACTATCAGGCTGCGTGCTCATTGGGCTACGATTCTCCATGACTTAACGATCAAAACCGCACATTGTAATTTGTAATGTTTATAACCTTAAATGAACTGTTACCGACGCGAAACGCAGGTGTGGCGTAGTGTATTTGTACAGATGCGTTACTATGTCACGGCGGAAATAGTCAGAGTACATTGCCTCCTTCGAGCAATTAAATAGATACCACAATGTAAACTTAAACTACTTGAGCTAGACTCTTTTAAGGGTTTAGATTGTTGGCATTACTGGAGTACATTGTTAATCTATACGTAGATTCGTTATTAGCAGAGCTCGGAATTTTCGTAGCATTTTTGAGCTGTCATAGGGACTCCTCGTCTAATGACTTCCGATATACATATTTTATCGATACACTATAGAATACAATATATTAAAGAAGTTTAGAAGTAGAGGTAAACAACGGGCGGTCTTATCGCTAAAGAGCGATGTCTTTCAGATAACTTTTGAGTACTTGAAAATATGAACTAGAGATTTGCAATGAAAACTTATCGCTAGCAATTCTTGTTTCAATTTCTATCGAAAAATGTTTAAAAGGCATAGGAAATCCATTTTTTATTTTATTTAAAACAATAAAATATTATTTTAATTCCTATTTATAATTTCCGAAATTTGGCATTTAAAGGTTATCTCAAAGATCGCTCATTCGCGATAAGACTGCCTGTTGTTTACTTCTACTCGTAATCATATTTTAAATATTGTATTCTGTTTTTATCGATGTACATATTGTATATCGGAAGTCGATAGCCGAGAAGTCCCTATGACAGCTCAAAAGTGCTAGCTAAGTTTTGGAAAAGTGAAGAAGTCATTAGGGCTTAAGTCTGGACTGTACTGCGGGTGATCCAAATTTTCGACGTTTTGTTCTTTTAAAAAGGCAATTGTCTGCCGGGCGGTGTGCGAGCTAGCATTATCGTGGTGCAGTACTATACGACGTCTGGGGTTACTTTTTCGGAACTCGCCGATAACTTCTGGTAAACAAACAGTGGTATACCAGTCAGCATTAACTGTTTTACGATCTTCGAGCACGATGGTCGCAACGTGGCCACTTTTCGCTACAAACGTGGCGACCATTTTTTTCGAAGTGCTCCGTGAGCGTATTACTTTGGTCGGTTTTGGCTCATCTTGAAACACCCAAACAGTCGACTGCTGTTTAGAATCCGGATCGTAGGCATATATCCAAGATTCGTCACCACTGATAATGTCATTAACGTTTTTAGAGTCTCCTCGGTTGAATTGCCGCAGAGTTTTGCGGCACCATCTAACGCGAGCCGTTTTTTGGTCTTCACTAAGTAAATGTGGTATCCAGCGTGAGATCAATTTTTTTTAAACACCTAAGTGATCATGCAATATATTTTGAACACTGGTCCCTGAAATGCTTAATGAAGCTTCTATCTCGCGGTATGTCGCATGGCGATCTTCGACGATCAGTTGCCGTACAGCATCAATGTTTTCCTGGGTTACAGCTGTTTTTGGTCGGCCTTCACGATGCCTATCACTAAGACTAGAGCAACCACGTTGAAATTCCAAATACCAACGTTCCACAGTCCGGATGCATGGTGCTACATTTTTAAAAACCGTAGTAGTTAATAATCACGGGAGTTTTGCAAACGACAGAACTTAAAAGGCAGCCCTCGTATTATAATATAGGCGGAGTATATTAGACTTAAACCCTTTTCACTTGATCTTCAAAAGACTAATACCCCAGCATTATAAATCTATGCATTTGAGTTACTAGGAGCGCATAGTATACTCTTAAATTTCTTAATTAAATCAATGGTGAATCAATAGTCTTCTAAAATCAACTAATCCAATGTGCAAATTCAATTTCTTACACCTAACTTCATTTCTGTTTTTTTTTTAGAGACGTACACTATATACCTTTTCATTCGAGCTACTAGGAACGCATAGCCCTATACGCAGTCACTTAACTCATGACACCTATCAACTAATCCAAAGATGCACCGATTAAAACGATCAGAACTCTCTAACGTCAAAAATAGCGAGGTACAGCATAAATCTATGCATTCGAGTTACTAGGAGCGCATAGCCCAAGACGCACACACTAATAAAATTACTCTCATAACACCTCTCAACTAATCCAAAGATGTACCGATTAAAACAATCAGAACTCTCTAACGTCAAAAATAGCGAGGTACAGCATAAATCTATGCATTCGAGTTACTAGGAGCGCATAGCCCAAGACGCACACACTAATAAAATTACTCTCATAACACCTCTCAACTAATCCAAAGATGTACCGATTAAAACAATCAGAACTCTCTAACGTCAAAAATAGCGAGGTACACCATAAATCTATGCATTCGAGTTACTAGGAGCGCAAGAAGCACGCGGTCGCAAATCACTTTCACTAGCGATCGGGCAGCGACCGCCGAGCGGTCGTCGCTCCCGCCGCCATTGCCGCCATTCAGAAAACCGCGCGTGTTTACACAGATGCCCAGAAACGTTGCGTCACTTCCGCGCGTTCCTTTTCGCGCGTTACGCGTTATAGTTCGATTTTTATCTTAATTAGGAAGTTTGACAGGTGAGTTTACGCGTTGTGTTGGTCATATGTGAATTAGTTCGTTTTTAACTTGAACTAAAATTAATCTGTACAATAATAAATAGGGACAAATCAAGGAATGGTACCGACGTAAATGTATCTCTGAAGTTAGAAATTTAGATTAGCCAAAAGGATATTTTTTGAAATTTTTTTTTCTCAAACTTGAAAGCTATTAATCGTTATTCCCTGGAAAACTGTTCTATTTTGGATAAAAGATGCCTTATGTCCGTTTTCGACCTGTAAACTACCAAAATCACCAAATTTATTTATTTAATATTATAGATGAGTTATACGATTATGATATGTCCTTTTCCAATACTTTTTAAAATTCAAATAATAAGTAACCACCATAGACACCTCATAAAAACGACAATCCACGCGAAAAAATACGTCAAATGAACCATAGACATTCTGCAACACGGCGCCAACAATTTAAGTTGTTTAAAAAACGCTGGCCGAAAACACTCCAATTCCATTTCATTGTACCAACCTAACCAACTAAAACAAAACGTGCGATTATACAAACACTAAAACATAGATGGCGCTTATAAAGTAAAAGTTGTTTTAAAACACACGCAGAGTCAGCGAACTGACTGGAATTGTAAATCCTATAGCACGCAAGTTACACGTACGCTTTGTTTTAAATTACCTAGAAATAGATAAATAATATCAGGTGACACGATCTGGCTCTAGACTTGTAGTGTACTGGACAAAAGATAAACATACTTAGGTATACAGAGACATAACTACATAGATAAAAAATAAAAACCGCCGAAAAAATGGCGACCATTTCAGAGCAAATAACTCTTAATCGGTACAACCGATTTTCACCAAACTTAACAAGATCAATCCGGATTAAACCAGCTTTCTATTTAAAAAAAAACCCTTCAAATAGGTCAATTAATTTGGGAGCTATGATGCCATAGACACACGTTAAACTCATCGCAGTTAATGATATTATAGCCGTTAATTTTCCCAATGTTTCCACTACGCAGTTTCCCTGCTCCTGGCAGGGTCAACGTTCGATGCTCGGGAGCGATCACGTGGGCAGTTATGTAATGTACAGTCTGTGGCGAATAATGCGGGGCACAAGGCGTAGACTGTTGTTGACTCATTACGCCTTCGTATCCACGAGTTTAAAATAAAACAAACTAAACAAAAGAGACGTTAAAATTGCTATGATAATACAAGACTATCATAATTGATAGTAACAACAGCCCATTTTTAATTAAACTCACATATCCTTAGATGTTGCCGACGTCTTATTAGTCTCGTATGAAATTAAAACGGTAACTCACAATTAAAATGTCGTAAAAGGCGACCAATTTCTTTTGCACAATTAAAACAATAAAATGTATATTCGTTAAGTACGGACTAGCGTACTGACGTCAGTTAATGGCGCTTAAAACATTTCTAAGTGACGATTTTTCATTTAAACTTTGAAAAAACAACGAGTTAATTTTTCAATTATGTCGACGTACTAGCTAAAAAGTACAGTCATCTCCATTAATACTAGCGAACAAAACTGGCCGCGCGCTGTTCTGTCCGTACTACGACGCGAAAGTTGCCGAGATTGGAATTCAGTATATATATCTATCTCAAAAACAGCAACAGAGCCCTAACTTTCCTTTCGCTGTTGTTATAGCGTATACAAATTAAATAAAAAACCTTTTTACTCGTGTTTTTTGATATCGTTATTAGAATGTAGTAAAAGAGTTGCCATGGTGATAACAGTTTAATAATAACATTAATAGCATTGATATGAGTTATTTATTACCATGGTTACGCTTATTACGGGAATCAGTGAAATCTAACTTTACTTTGTCACTCCTAACTCAAGAGCCTTCATTATTTGACAGTTGCATAAATAAAGTAATATGTCGGAAAGTTGGATAATTAAACACGATTTAATAAAAAATGTATATATATCTAAACTCAAAAGGTAACACGAACTTCACATATCAAAAAAAAACGATAAAACCGTTCGAAAATTTTGAAATCCGAACTCCGGCAACCGTTTCACTTTCCCAATCAAGCAAAAAGCAAATCCGTGTAGTTCATTTTAAAAATGGAACTCCCTTTAACGGCACAATGGCCCACAGATAATGTTAATTGTAAAGGAATAGACAATTATAGACTTGCGCAAATCAGCCAGCTGCGTTAGTACTTTCCCGCCATTTTCGCTGAGAATATACATAGAATAAGGACCGTAGTTTTAAATCACTTGAGTTTAGCTTGGTGTTTTAATACGTCAATAATAAAACCAAACCAAAAATCCAAAGAATTGAAGCGCACACGTCACAGTAACCTCATTAATTTAACTTTTTAACCCCTAACTCATAAAGGGATGATAGGTTTAACATGTGTATCTGTATGTCTGTGGCACCTTAGCTTCCAAACCGGTGGATCGATTCGAACGCGGTTTTAAAAAAAGCTGTTCTTATATAGGATTCATGAAAATCGTTTGGGCCTTGAGATATCAGCTGCGAAAAAAGGATTCGCCATTAAATGGGGGGGAGGGTGTGTGTCTTTCAACAGTTATTAGAGATTACGTGTTTAGAGGACATTAAACCAAATCTAGGCTGCTTTTTCTTCCTTGACAGGACCTTCGACGATTTCATATAAAATGTCAGGATAACCTCTCAATATAGGTGTTAAAAGACCTCTAACCTCCTTACGCTCTAAGATAACGAAATATTGCCAAAAATAAATAAAGTCAAACTTCAAAGATACGTCTTTTGTTCATTTTATAGTCTCGCTTCTATGCTATGTACTATTTCTATAGGTTGAATGCATGCGATCGTCGATTATTTGTACATAGTAACCACAGATAGTAACAGTACAGACACAGTACTACCAGCTTCTTAATAGCGTTCGGCTGGCTATTGCTATCACACTTGCACTCGTAGCTGACAGTATATTTGTCACACCAATTTCCGATCGCTATTAAAAAAACCTATCTATTAAGGGCTAATCAATCAAGTAGCTCTATTCTACTCACTAAACTGCTTTTGACATGTTATCGTATCGCCAACGTTATGTTAGCTTTACTTAACAGTAGGCAGCCGAGTCAAAAACATATCACATGTCCAGAGCAATAAGATTTTACCGATTAAAATAACCCCAGTAACTATAGTCCCTACTACTTTATTTAGGCGAGGCCTAGTCTTAAACTAAGTTCTAGCTAGGGTTGTACCAAACTAACATATTTTATAACCTGCCGAATCTCCAGATTTTCACATGAGGATATAATACCAAACATAAAATGCACCCTATAGTTAATAGGACAAGCCTGCAATTACAATGTTACTAAATTAAGTTTCTCGAGGACAGATAAATAATTTCGTAAGAGGTATTTTGGCGATCCAACTTTGCCTAACCCATTAGGATACTGACGTGAAGGTATGATGTACTTTTTTACATAATATAAAACAAAGTAACTTTCCGCGTCAGTCTGTCTGTTTATCCACTAACACCTATATATACATAGATTTTTCACAGATTATAAAACCGAAGCGAAACGAGGGCGTCTCGCTAGTAAAAAAACAAACAAAACTTAGAAACAATGCTGATCCCACAAATGTTCGCCCTTGGGATCGATCCCTAGACCTATAGGTTTATAGGCAAGGACACTACCAAGTAGACTACCGCGTTGTCCATATAGATATCAAAAATACCAATACCATTGAATTACGTTAAATAAAGTCCATAAGTATACCAACCAATTTCAAAACCGCTAACTTAAAATCTTATACAAAACGAACTCCTATAGGAGTCTCACGGCATTGAACTAAAAGGGCACCAGGTCACGGAGTATGCAAATTAATCTTCATTGTTACCATTATACTGTTTGAAAAAAAATCCCATCTATTATTGTAGTGTTAAAGCATCTACGACCTCAATTATATAGAAATAGAGTTGAAATTGGTTTCAATATCGAGCTGCTGTTAAGTCACTGCAGACATTATCGGTGCCTAGGTCGATCTGATATGAACCACGCTCATTTTTAAATATTATCTTGGAAAATCATCGGTTGGTTATGTTTTGAATAACTGAGTAACAGAAAACTATATAGTTAGTATAAAAAACATTTTTCAACAGTCCTTGTTTATTGTCAGTTTTTTTAATCACCGACAATAAGCAAGAGGTTGTTCTTGAAGTTTACAAAAACAACAAACCTCTTTTAAAAAAGACCCTGTTGTCAATTAAATCAGCTTTTTTTTTAAACCGCGTCCTAATCGGTCAATCCGTTTGGGAGTTAGGATGCCATAGACAGACATACAGACACATAGATACCCCCTCTTTTATGGTCGGGGGTTACAAAACCCTTCTATCTTTGGCAGACGTAAACCATTACAACTAAAGAAAAAGCATGCTTCAAAAAACCCGACTGTTGCTAACCAACTTTAAATCATTATAAATCCTAAATGACCATTCAAAATTAAAAATGAAGAAAGAAAGCTTACGATGATTTTTAAATACCTATTCAACGATACCCCACTTGTCATAGTTAGTCGACTTTTTTTTTCACAATATTGCGTTTGGTTGCCGCCATATTGAATTTTGATTACTGTCATAATCTTTAGTGACAAATAGATTGACATAATCACCAAAATCCGCCCACGCGTTTAGTTTCTAGAGCGCCACAAAACAGACAAACATACATACATATATAGGCTAATAAACACATAACCCTCCTTCGGCCAATAGGGTAAAAAACAAAGTATCAATCGAACCCACTGAACCAAAAGAAATCGCAAATACCTTCCTTAAGTAAAAAAAACGCATATCGCCAGAATAATGCAGTGTTACACAATAGGTCACGCATGCTAGGTCGAGGGAGGCCGTTGTTCTGTGGCGGGGGGGGCAATGACCTAAGGGGGGGGCGGCCACCCAAGCTCCAAGTTCTAAGCTCGGCCTAGCCTAGGCTTCATCGTCACAAGTAACGACTAGGTTAGGTTTATGGCTATGGGTTTAAAACACATTTAAAAGCAATTAAATTAAAAAAACCTCGCGTGGAGAGGGTTCCGTACAATGTCAAGAGTTTACCATTTTTTTTTCATTGATAGAATTCTTATAGGTTTTCCTGTAATCTACAAGCAATGAATTTGTATATAATTTGTATTTTTTTCAAAATGTTAAGCTGTAGTTTCGAAGATCAGGGATTGGTCAAATTTTGTCTTCTTTCATGAATAAAAATAAAACTATTTATTTTAAAATAATAACAAAAATATATTTGCGATCCTCATAACGAGCCCTTTCATTTGATATATGACACAGTAAGGTTTAAAACTTTTTTTTTAAATCCTAATTTTTTATCCTAAGTATTATGTTCCACCTAATTTCTATAATTATATTTGATCGTGGTAGTTTTTTCATCTCGATGTGATATACTTCAAACTCGTGGTTTGACATTTGACACTGATAACTAAAGTACTCTATTTATTTAATACAAACATGTCACTTAATAATTCAATAATTCATAGACACGTCGGCATCATTCGGAAGTAGACGTGAATTCCGAGTTTTCACGATGTGCAAGCATTATTCACTAGATCTGTATTTGTGTGATGAGCGTAATTAATGGGTCCTGAGTCTTCTATGTATTTAAGTATGTATTTCTCTAAGATCTGGTCATTCACTTGTCTTAAACAGGGTGGAAAAAAAGAACGCCACATGGACGGCAACTACCTTAAATACTGGCATAGCAAATTCTACGCAAAGCTTTTATTTTTGAAAAAAAACCTGCAATTATGGATTTTTGAAAATTCGTCTACTTTAACCGGGAATCGAACTGGTCGAACATGACAAAATATTAAAGAAGGGTTTTTTACGTTCTTTATTTAATTTAAAGGTGTATATGTTATAGACCAATGATCACTATCAATAACCCTTTCGATCTGTATCATAAAACACGACTTTATTGTTTTGTCATATTCGACCAGTTCGATTCCCGGTTAAGGAACAGGATTTAAAAAAAAAATCTGATAATCCTCTTTTTTTTCATTTTCAAAAATAAAAGTAAGTCTCCTTGGCGTAGAACTTGCTATTTCCAATATTTAAGGTAGTTGCCGTGTGGCGTTCGTTTTTTCCACCCTGTATAGTAAACAACTTTCTAACCTCAAAATGAACCATTTTTGGCTAAAACAGCAATTTAAAACAAAATAAAGCAATCACAGACAATACATTGGCCAAGTGATTTCCATAATGTTAATTCAGTTAACTTTATTTACGATAAAAGAGCTGTGATTTTGAGGTTAGAAAGTTGTTTACTATTTAAGACAAGTAAGAATGAACAGACCTAACATAATTATATAGTTGTCTAGTACTCATAGTACGAGCCTAGAGCTTAGTTTGGGACTAGGTCAATCCGTGTTATATTGTCCCCCGATATTTATTGTATTTAAATTCCCTTGTTTGGAGTTTCTTGTGGTGCTTCGCAGCCCTCATGTGTTCAATTTACTTAATAAATATTTAGAATTTTGAATAAATGCCAGTGATGCTAAGACCAATTGAATGACACTTTTGAAAAAACGAGTAGGTGATAACCAATGCCCATTTGGAACTATGCAAATCCATTTGTGCTCAAGTGATTTTGGCCTTTATCCTTATTATATCTTAGCCTAATTGTGCAAAATATGGTTAAAGAATTATCAACAAGTTTGAGTTGTTGGTACTGTATCTCTGCCTACGCCACTCTGGGAATGAAGGTGCGAGTTTATGTATGTATATAAATAATTATAGCTCAATTAGAAATGATTTTACGCTGCATTACAAACAGTATGTTGATCTCTAATGTATTTTAAATATGCAACAGATTAATAGAATAAAAGAATCTTTAAGTAATCATCTTTGATTACTTAAAGGTCTTAAAGGTCGTAGATTAAAATTTAAAAAAAACAAAGAACTGAGAACTCTGATCATCATCATTCTCCTGCCCTTATGCCAACTCATTTGGGGTCGGCGCAACATGTATTTTTTTCCATATTTCTCTATTAGTCGTCATCTCGGTAGTCACTCCCTTTCTACCCATATCATCTTTCACACAGTCCATCCATCGTTTCTTTGGTCTCTCCCTACTCGTATAGCCATCCACATTCATAATCAATACTTTCCTAATAATATTTTCTTAAGTCCTCCGCATCACACGCCCATACCATGACAACCGATTTCCACAACTTGAACTAACCATGAGAACCCTGGTTAAAAATCGATTTGCTTAATCTCTATATAGAGAACGCGTTTTTGTTTCGCAGAAGCTCTAATAATTTGATTAAATAATGAAATATTCCCATAATACTAACGAAGGTGGTTGACCGCGTAGTAATAGTATACGCATATGTAGTTACAAACAGAGATTAAAATGCTTCGACTAAATCATTGCATATAGCGGCCTTCTTTGTTGTTCTTCTTTCGTGTCGGCAAGAACTCGGGCTAAATCTTACTTGCCCAGAAAGCGGCTACCGTGGTTATTGACAAGTAAGTCCTCACACGAGCAGGTGGTTGGGCACGCGGGACAGTTAGTGAGGTGTAACATGGTTACATGGTTCTTTGTTATCACCACAGCATAGGGTCCTCATCTTCAGGAAAACTTGGTGTGTGTCAAGCACTTTGTCATAATAATTTTGAATGTCAGGAAATATATTTTCATCTTAATCAATTTGAACCGCAAACGTGTTGGAACTTAATTACAAATCGATGGAGAATAAAACTATTTCTATGTGTTTGGATAAAGATACAGGTGTTGGTGGTCAGATAATTTGGGATGCTTGCGTTTTCCCCTTAGAATTGCCTACAATTATGATGATTCATTTTGACCACCAATCCAAAAGTTCTTTACCAATTTTATTGTAAGTTACACTTATCGTTGACTAGTAAACTAAGGTTAAAATGTACGTACAATTTATCTCTGTTGAAAACAAATCTTTCATTTTGTAAGGATTTAAATGTTTTGCGTTCATACAAAAATGATCAAAAGTAAATAGTAATTATTAAATTGGTCAACCACTTTTTAGTTGGTGGTCAAAATTGAAAATTCATATTTGTAGGCAATTGTATGGGAAAAACTCAAGTGTCTCAATTATGTGACCACCACTGTACATAAGTATATAACTCCAGCTTGGCCAAAATGCACCTATATGGCTACTAAACAACACAAAATCAATACTTCGGATGCCTTACCCTTTCACTCAGCAACCGAGGCAGATCGGATGAAAGAGATGGAACTTTTCAACTTCAAATTTCTACAAAACATAACCTCAAAACTTACTTTCGAACTTCCTAAATCGGGCCTCATTCTTTGCCATCAACGCCTTATTGAATTCTTCCAATTCGATCCTCTTCCTGTCTTCTCGCTCCCTTATTTTCTTTCCACTGCCGACTGGTAAAACTTGGTCAGTGCTAAAAGACGCCTCGAATTGCGACAAATTTTCGTACATGGGCGCGGTGCGTACCGGAAGCATAACAGTCTCGGCGTATAAAGCTTTCACTGCGTTGTAATTTTCGCTGAATGCGTTAGTATCATCATCGGTATCTGAAATCGGAGGCAAACTTTCGTCCGAACTGTCTTCCTCGTCCTTTTCTAACACAGGGCTTTGAGAACGTGCTCCTACGCCGCTAGGACCCGGCGTCGGCTCTGAATCGCTGGAGTCTGATTTATAATATGCCATTTTTAACTAACAAATACGCGTATTTTTGAAACTCCGACTCGGTGCTCAGCTCCAAGCGCGTCGGTCAAGGGAAAATCAATAAAGGCCCTCTTTGATCTGTCAAGCGAAAAAAACAAAACAAAGCAAAAGTTACGTTTTGTTTCACGTTGGCGTCTGCTGATCGTGCCTAACAATTCCATTTTAATAAGATTTGTGCAAAGTTTGTTGAAAATATATATATTTAAATTCATTTCATATAAAATTCTATCAAAATAAAATACATTGAGTTCGTTTTTTGCAGAATAATTTATCACAATGTGCGTTTGCAAGATTTCTTTTTGTCGTAAACGAAACGCTTAATTTACGTTTCTTTCAACGCATGCCTTTTCATGCGAGTAAAACAAACCTTTTAACAAAACCATTCACAATGTTGTTAATAAAATAAAATAAAATAATCTTAAAGTCAAATGGTTGCTTAAGTGTATTTTTTATTAGTATAACGACCATAACGATCTCGTGATAGAATGTTGAAGGCTCTTCCTCAAGCTAGGTACATTAATAAATAGTTAAGTAGTTAGGTAACCAACATTAATTACTGCTAGTTAAACTTATATATTGACAAACCTGACTTATAATTTACATATCCTTTGCTTTTTACAGGAATATAATAGTAATAGATGTTTTTTACTACATAAAACGAATCGTATAGGTACTTAACATTTAATTTTCTACATAATAAATCATAATTTGATCAATAAATTCCATAATTCCGTTTTTAGATTCAGATAAATAACGTTCTATAATATAACGGCACAATGAAAAATCAACCTTATCGAACTACTGTTCTGTTACAACTAGTATCATTTTAATCTTGTGTAACGAGACGGGTCTCGCGAGCAAGGTCTTTGCCGTTCAGTAGGAAGTTAAATCAAGGCCCAACTCATCGGGGTAAAGTCCATAAATCAACTTGATTATAATCATAGGTGGAGGCAAAAATTTCCTTCAAATTGCCTTGCGTCCATTAAACAAAAGAGGGCGCTGTTCTAACGCCATCTAGTGATTTTTAGACAACTGTAGTGTTTTATGGTTTTTGTAACTTTTTAAATGGGTACGCAAGCTTTATGCATGCAGTTCATTGTTTGTTTAATTTTTGGTAAAAATCAAAATGTACATTCACATTTCGTTATTTATAGATTTAAATTGTCGTAATTATCAGTGAAAAAGTTAAATATTAGTATATGACCTCTCATACTAATATTATGTAGTACTTATATTAAATAATGACACACAATGCAATAAACATGATAAGTAACATAATAATTATGTAGAATGAAACAAGTATAGTAATAGGTACTCTATGGATATTATAAACAAAAACGTGATGACCGTGAGATGCAACTTTATGCCTTCAATAAGCAGAAACTAGCGACACCTATCTGTTATAAAAAAAATCAACTAACTTCTTACCTACCCGTAGGTTATAGGCACGAATGGCGCGCCCCACCATTAAATTGAAGTTGCATTGTTGCGTGAATAAGCGAAAAATAAAGTACCTAGTGGGTGGGATTTTGCGGATAGGAAACACTAAATAACCAATCCAATAGCTCTATTATAATTGTGCCTTCACGACATTTTTATAATTGGAATGAATTTACAGAACCGAAACACAAATAATAAATGCACCAATGAAAGCAGGTTTTGTCCAAATTGTAGAAATATGATTACTAATAATACAATAATAATAGACTGGCCTTAGCAGCCAATTGTAAAATGTTCATGCATTTTAATAGCCGTATTTTTCAATGAATAATGCAGTTATGATGAATATGCATTCGTTACGTGGACGTGTTATATCATTTACAATATTGCGAGTTTATGATGCGTTTTGATTTATTAACTTTAGAAAGCACGGTTTTTTTTTAATTTTTTCCTCTGAATATCTGGTAGTATTTTTTAATTTGAAGCACGCGGTAGAAGGTCACTTTGGCCTTAGGTTTTTCAGGTCCTAAGAATCAAAGTCAAGTAATACAGGGACCGGCCCTTATAAACATTAGTTTATTCGTTTGATAGATCCGTTTCATTTTCTCAAGTAAGGTGTTAGTAATGAGAAACAAGGACGGGCCAACTATTTTTCAATTATTAGCTTTGTTTTTACAGTAACAACACATCTACTTCCAACATGGTGTCCATTAAGGAATCCCTTAGAATTATAAATGTATACAACCGTTGATATAGTAATAGTAAAACACCCATGACTCACGTGAAAAGTTTGCCTCGAACGGAATTAAAATATTATGTAACAATTTATTTATACTACCTACTAATCTAACAACCAAAACATAACAATAAAACTTCATTTAGCTGATGAGTTTAAAAAACAATAAACGCACAGACAACGAAGAAAGTGCACGAGGAAATGTTTAGAAAACAAAAGTAGTTTTTTTTTCAAACGCCAATTATGGTGAAAGAGCGCTGGCATTGTTCACTTTTTATCTGTGGCTTCTTCGTAGTGTTGCTAGCCTTCCGTGCATTGTTTTTTTTTAATTCACCATTGCGTTGATGTTACGATTGTTATAGAGTTACGGATTAATTAAACTTTTTGCAAACTGAATACCTTTACGAATTGCCTCGTAGTTATTTTGATGAGCTTTTTCTTTGATGTTAGTGATTTCAAAATCAGATTAGTTAGGCTCGTATATTATTTGAAGTAAGGAGGTAAGACTGCAAATGTTTTGCCTTCAATGATCTAAAAAATCGAGATATATTAAGAAAGAAAAACTACATATAATAAAAATAAATAAAAATAATCATTAGGGTTAGACGAGGTGCGTTCTATAAAAATTAACGTTGTTCAAAAAATGTTAAAATATAGGGAATAACTTACGCAAACGCGCGACAGTAAATTATATTTGACGACCGCAAATCCTTTCTTGTGCATTATTATTTTATTTTCGCGGTCGATAAAGTATACAAAATGACTCATTTATTGACTACTTAAAATAAAAACGAAATAGGATAAAATGATCCTGGTTGAGCAGCGTTTTCACAAAACTTGATTACATAAATCTGGATACATAAGGTCAAAATGTATTTTCACTCAATATACAATGAATTCTAAAATTTTAATTTTCCTACGTCAACGCCATCTATGTTTCACTACTCTAGTAAACTCAATATGTTAACGTCTAATCGGTTAGCAAACTATTTCTTTTGTCCACAGAACATCGCCTGCTAATGCGGGCAGCTAGCTCCATCTATCGGGACCTCGCCAGGTGAACTCTGCGTATTGCATGACTAACACTTTACAAAATCATTTCAAATATCTGGGGCCTTATTTCAAAAATCGAATTCCGATTCCTAGATCTTTTGATTGAGTAATGAGATGGAAAAAGCACATTTGGCTTTTTAAAAGAATACTTTCCGATTTTAAATAATATTCCATATATTTGGTCATTTTCAAACAATCGTGCAAAACACTGATTATAAAAGTCAAAAAAATCGTACCTATTTGGCTATTTACTACTTTAGTATTATGAAAGTGCCTTACTATCAAGACAAGATAATTCTCATAAGACTGTTTTAGTTTAGAATTAGTTTATTAAGTTACTAAATATATATATTTCACTCTGTTTACGCCGGTTTCAGCTCTGCCTCCACTGGTATCTGATTTGTGACGAGACGCTTTGTTGTAGCACTTCGAATGGAAATCACTGTGAGGTATCCACTATCTATCCACTTGTAAAATCTCGAGAGTCACACCGACAAATACATTTAAAATAGCACACGAGTACTTGATCATAAATATTATATCTATTCCATTGTTTATCATCAAGATATAATTAATATATTTATTGTTGGAGGCTCTTTAATAAGGTATTTTGTTACGTTTTCATGGTCGTTGCTAAACTGCACCTTTAAATGTTTCACGTCTTACAGTGTTATCTCTATTTATTATAATTATTTAACATATTATGAACGCTTAAATAACTACTAAGGCTCCTAATAACTTCGAAAATCAATGCCTTTTCTTTGTTTACTTAATAATAATCATCGCTATGTGTATAATTAATGCTTTTGTTACTTTTCTACAATTTAACTATTGCATAATTAACTAACATACTTGCATTTTCGTGGTCTAACCTAAACCTCTAAATTTCATATTGTATTATATATACGTCGCATAATTAATTTATCCATGCCCTAATTAATATCCCCAAAGCCTTCCTATCATTACGCTTTTTAGTGGTGGTGGTATTATTTTAAAAGACGTGAAAGCCTACTCTTTTCGTTTTCACAGGCTGCTGGTGGAATCACAGGCGGTGAGATAAACGCTTCTCACAAATGACGCTCAAACTGAACAGCAGTGATACAGTGATAGTGTCGCGTTGATAACAACGCCATCTGTGAATTAGTGACAGTACTATAGTTAGCGCCATCTGGCGTGTGACAGCGGTGGCGGGGACGCATGCTCCGTTGCCTTTGGCGATGCCATTTATAGAAGATGACTGGTGGTCATCCGGAACTGAGGGGAGGATGGTGGACTTGTCAAATTGCCTGCAGGTGAGTCCATCAAGTTCTGAGACGAATCAACAGTCCGACCAGTGAGTCGATTTTTGAGAATCGATTCGAGATGAAATGAAAATTAAAATGGCGGTAAATCTTTCTTTTTGGGATAAGGGTTGGTTGTGGCGTTCTTTTGTATGCGATTTATTTTTTACAACTCAGTCGTATTGAGCACTTGCTTCTCAAAACTCGTCCAACAGCTCAACTTAGGTTAGTCTATAATATGAAAATACCTAGTAGCCTAGCCCTGGGGTCCTAGTGAAAAAGGATATATTTCTCCTGAAGATCAAGTGAAAAAGGGTTTAAGTCTAGTATACTCCGTTCATGTATGTACCCTTCTTTATTATGAGTTAATTGGTCTTGTACCCTTTTTACTATAGTCGCCTTTATCGCGGTGGATAAAGCATCCGTCTCTCTTGCACTTACATACTGGACAGAAACTGACACTTGTTTTATCCAAGTTTATCCACTCCGAAAACACGGTCAGAATAGGCCCGAACGTTGTTTCTACGAAGGCTAGTGACACGAGGGGTGCACGTTCGTGTGAATACACTAGCTGAGAGAGATGCAGCCATACGTCAGAGTGAGAAGTGTACATTTTCTCAAATGTGTATTTAACTGAGTAAGATTATAATTAGTTCAATAATCCTCAATATTAAACGTAAAACTTCCGTGAGACTCAGATATATTAAGGAGATCACACCGGGTTGATCCTCAATATGATTGATTACAAATGCACTCGTAGGTATAAAATATGTATAGAACTAGGTACCTATCTGTAGCCAATTGCCTTCTTCTGACTTCACTAATTTAGTATATCTCAACCTCAATTGACACTAAACCTGATGACTGTATTATTTCCAACGAAAAAGCCGTTTACGCAGTGTTTTTAAATTGTCATTTAACGTAAATTGATATAATAACCATTTGGAATTTAATGGCATTTTCTATTAAAATAACACACAAATAACATTCGTAAATTGTTATATTCCCCCTCATATGCAGAAGCAAAAAAAAAGTTAGTCTTCATTATGTGAATTAATACAACGAAATAAGTAAAAAATCAATAAATCAACACCACCTCAGCAAACTAGGCGGTAAAGCTTCTCTTCTAACAAACAGTTAACAGTATTAACGAATAGATGTCGCTGACTATAACCTCTAAAATTATAACCTTTCAGGACGCGGTCGCTGCAGCAAGCGGCCAAGCGGCGGCGCAACTCCAGCAGATGGCAACATCATTGGGGGAGCTCTCGCAGGCCGACCTGTCAAATATCGTAGGCGGTTTGACGTTAGAACCTGACGTCACAGATGCCGCCGACCCCGATGACATATTGAAACAGCTTGGCGAAACCGCCTTTGATAACTTCGACACTTTCTTTACGGATTTGACAAACGCGACAGCGGTGCCACCTATTGAGATTAAGGTGAGTTTGTTAGCAAACTGCGTGCTTGTTAGTTGCTTAAGCGGATAATAGATGGCAGCACTTAATGAAAATTACTTTGTATTATCAATTATCAGTGTAACATAATTATTTAGAATAAGTGTTCAGGAAATGTGTCTGTGTGTCATTCAAATATGAATATATTATTTTGAAGTTTTAATAGACTAACATGTTTTTTCACGCATTTTTCAGCAAGAGGAAAACAACAACATTTCCTCGCCAAGTTCGAGTAACCACCTGCAAAATGCGTACTACCAACAAAACCCCATGCTCCCCAACAATGGCCAACAACGTCTCCAGCAACTGCTGCGTTCCGGAAGCGGAATCAATAACCGCTACAACATCGCCTCAGCCAACCCGCTTCTTGCCGAGAAACTAGCAGCGACATCTAGCGGCATAAAGCAAGAGCCTCTCAGCTCGGAATACAACGGTACGAGTATGAATTACGGAAACACGTCACCCATGCAGCGGATGCCTATGAAGCCTCAGGCGCATGACACGGGCGGCGATAAAGGTAGGTAAAGTTTGTAGTTTTTACGCACAATAGGGAATATTCATGATTTATTTTCACAGCTTCAATAAAAGCTGATTCATATAACAAACAGTTGAGAAAAATAATTTTTCGAATATTTATAAAAAAATCCACGCATATTCCCTATTGTTTCACTATAAGCGTCCTCTAGCGTCGAGTAGCGGAACTAACATTCACAGCAAGCAGTCCGTTCCTCTAGTTCCTTAACTTCCAACTAGATGGCGTTAAGAGCTCTATCAGATAGTACATTATAGCTAGTTTCCTGTTTCGTTTGTAATGAATGTTGGTTTATTATGAGTCGTATGTTCTGCTAAGTAAATAGCAGGTATTTACACAGACATAGGATGAGGACTTGTTTGAGAAAATAATGACCGCCTACGGCTGTCTGTCGCTTCTGAATTATACCTTACTGAATAATATTATTCCGAATATCTGGGCCAGTCGACGTCTGTTATTGTATCACTAGTAAAGCCTGCGGCGATTCCCGACCCGATAGAAACAGGTTATTTCAAAGAAAGATTAATTTTCATCTTAGTGTTTAACATTAATGTCTAAATAACAATGATCACGAATCTTTTTTATTTATTACTAGCTACGACTCCGTGCACGCAAAAAAATAAAACATAGCCTATGTTAGTCAAGGATAATGTAGCATTCTAATGGTAAAAGAATTTTTGGAATCAATCCAGTAGTTTTCGAGTTTATTCATTACAAACATACAAAAATACAAATCTTTCCTCCTTATGATAATTAGTGTAGATGTAGGTTATTAGGGGAAAATCTCACACAAACTGACCTAGTCTTATGCTTAATTTAACTGTTAGTGGTATCAAATTGGATGTAATATAAGATTTCATCGTAATAATAATCAGATCATGATTTTTCTAAAATATGTTTCGTTAACTACATCATAGATGGCGCTAGTAGTAGCTCGAGACCACTTTAGCATATGAAAAACTTACACATGCACTAAAAATGGCGCCACCGTCTACGCAACTGCAACAGAACATTTTAGTTCAACATTTTTCCGCTGTCATCAATAAGTTTGTATTTTAAAATTGCAGTCGCTCGGATGCATTTTGCTGTTGAATGACTTTCGATTTCCTCTCGAGGAAGCGATTTTCTTTTAGGTCGGACCGCTTTTACCGTCGTATCTTAGAAAGTGGTCGTTTTTATAGATAGGTAGGTAATCTCTAATCTCTAGTTGTATACTCAGCACAGAATATTTTCATTTTACTAGGTAATCGATGGGAATGGTTTGGATACAGTTGGACTTATTCTAATTAATGCATTTCGTGACATGACAAAGGACAGATTAATTCACACAAGAAGAATGTAGCCACGAAATGGTCCAACTCAGCGTAATGCTGGCATTAAAGTCAGCACTGGTCTTCCGTTGGAGCCATCATCTGTGAGGCCACGGAAGTAATCCCTTCGGGGATGGAACCCTAAAAAACTAAGACTAATTACGGGGCGTTATTGCCTTTAGTCTACCTAGACTGTAAAATGATCTGAAGTGCTACTTTCACGCAATATCATTTCAATAAAATTAAGACCCACGCAATATAAGTACCTACAGCTTACAACACGAACCAACTAAAGGGCATTTAGTTATTAAAACAAAAGAGAAGCGTTACTCGTATACCTAAGTTTAACGGCGTGTAGAGTCTGACCAGCGAATGGTGACACAAAAAAATGGCGGCAAATTCAAAATATCACTAGCTGGTAACACGAAATGCATAGCGACTGGATACGTGCTCATAATGTGACAGCTTGTTTCATAAGTAAAATTATTGCCATATGAAGAATTTGAGAAAAATGCTTGTGTCACCACTCGCTGGCCGGACTCTATCTATTCTAGGCGGCCAAAACCATATCGTTTTTGACCTGTTAACGTATAATTTTACTTTAAAGTACCTATTATTGTATTTCATGTTTGAAAAATGACCTTCTGCTGGGACCCGTTTCACGAAGTTACAAATTACAAGCGGAAGTCTCTTTCTAACTCCTTATGCTACAAAGAAAGTTCCGCTTGTAATTTGTAACTCTTAACTTCGTGAAACGGGCTACTGGAGTTTCTTGCGGCGCTGCTTCTCCGCAATGGTCTTGACCGAATTCACTCTATATTACCGACGCGTAAAAGAGCCCGTTTAACTGAATAAATATTTTGATTTGATTTGATTTGATTTATATTGTCAACGCTTTGATAGCTCTTAATTTACTTGACAGTAATTAAAAAATAAAAACTATACCATAACAGGTCAAAGACGATTTAAACAATTACCGTTTCTATCGCTAAGCTCGTACATGCTGCAAAGCATTGGCCATGTTTTTCGGTTGGACATACTGCTTTTTTTTCAGTGTCATGACTTGAGAACTGTCAGTTTAATTTATCTAATAAACTATAGGACGATAGGCAAAAATGTCCCCACCCACCAACAGGATTGAGTCAGTTAATAGATCTTGGCAACATTATATATTTTTACTATGACGACAATCGCTCTATGCATGGGGTTATCTTGGAAAATCGTAATCGTATCGTATGGATCGACATTCTTGCCGAAAAGTTTGGTTTTTCATTAAATATGCCCATTTTGCAACTAAAATATATATTTTGTTTTGTTTTGGGTTCTAATGAACATGTTGACATGTACCCCGTGGCCATAAAATCCCCCGTCATCCTATATTGCATTTTTAATAGTTTCGCTTAGTAACAATTTCTCCACACGAAGTTAACCACTTAACAGACGATTAGAGCGTTAACAGCTGTCAAAATGTATGATCTAACAGGCGATTAACGTTGATTAAATTTAACATCGTTTGGTGAAATTGGTACTTAGTCTATCAATCCGTTATTTCGTTAGCAAAGATGTTAAAATTCCTTTTTGAGGATCATAGAAAATACATCACGGGGAGAAAATACAAAAGAAATATCACAAAGTAGGTCAACAAGATCATAATGGGTTTGAAGATAGAACGTACGGCTTACGTTACATTGTCTTTACCTCTATTGTTATTATATTGACGTTATAGTGGCAGGTTGACAGTATATCAATATCGCATTAGCTGGGAGCTTAATGAAAATGCATCCTGAACATGTACAGACGAGGAATTTGATTGATTAGCAGTATGACATGATACTTAAATTTGCCGGGTTATACATTTTCCAAGTGTCATTAGTCGTGTCACGGCGGGATATGGATAACACGACTAATTAAAGTTGTATGTCACACTGGTAAACAATCAATTTACTTTAGTATAATGAAGGCAGATGTAGAGTTTTTTTTTAAATCTGAGGCTTAATCAACTGAAGTTATTCATAGCTAGGTTTCATGAGAATCAGTTAAGCCGTTTATTAGCTCGGCTTTTTTAGGGTTCCGTATCTCAAAAGGAAAAAAAGGAACCCTAGTAGGATCACTTCGTTGTCCGTCTGTCTGTTTGTCAAGACCCTTTTTCTCAGGAACGCGTAAAGGTATCAAGTTGAAGTTCATATCAAATTCTCAGGTGTAACTTCTAAGTCAAAGATTAAAAAGATACGGCCGTTTCTGACGCATATTTTGACGCTGGTAAGGGAATCAAAATGTAAGAAGCAATGTCTTACATCACATTGTTATTGCTGAAAAAAACTCGTATCTCATATTTCGTGACGTACAATTATAAACTTAAACCTCAAGAGAGTTAAGTCATACTCATACATCTTGAAGCAACAGATACGAGATTTTTCTATTTACTTACTTAATAGTTATGTACCTAATACGTATGGTCTTAACTGACAAGTGCATAAGAGCTAAAATAACTTTAAAAATAATGATAAGACTGTTTGAAACAGTTCTATATTCTACGCGACAAAATCTATCACAAACGATATCGTCTTCACCTGTTATGCGGGCCTAGTTTGGCTGCGTCTATATCTCGTGTCAAATGTGGATAAAGCATCCGCCACTCTCGTACTTATTCACGTGTCAGAAGGTGACGGATGCCTTATCCACACTTTGTCATGCGATAAACGCAGCCATGTAATTATCGCCTTTACTGTCAAGTAAATAAGAGCTGTCAAAACGTTGATACGAGACAGGTCAAAAGCAATAAGGTTTTTTTCACACCACATGCCCGAATTTGCCCAATTATACATATATCATGCAAACCTCACCTAAAGTAAGTGATTATAACCATCGGCTGACCAGCGGGTTATAATGAGATTCAGTACAATATTATAAGTTATAACCCGCCGACTGGTTAATAACGAGATTTGAATTCGTAAGAAAAATTGTTCCAAAGAAACCTACAGCAAACAGAACTTATTTGAAAATCGAACTGGCCACTACAAGCCATATACGCAAAACAAAGAAAATAAAACAAAACGTGAGAAAAGTAGAGTATTCTCCTTTGCGATAAAGCTGTTTTCGTCTTGGGCGAGCTTGAATCCCTCGCTGCACTCACGATCCCGTTTTAATTCCGTCGCTTCGCTCAGGAATTAAATCGTAACAAATCTGGAGTCCGTCATTTGCTCAGTATTCAATATCGCGCCCGTGACATAAAACAGTGCTTTATCCACTATACTTTGGTTTGTACTTTGTACTCTTGGGAGCAAACAAATCGACCCATTCAGTACTGAATTTAATTTATCGATCCACATACACATACATATACACATACATACTTAGTACCCGAAACCGACTTGCATGCATGACTCGATGTATGAATGTGGAAGAAGCGAAAGAGATTTGTCAGGATCGTAGCAGGTGGAAAGAAGTGGTCTCTGCCTACCCCTCTGGGAAACAGGCGTGATTTAATGTATGTATGTAGTACTGAATTTCCATAGAAAGTAGGTCTATTTATTTGCTCCCAAGTATATAATAAAGGCCCAGGCGCTACATAGTATAAAAATAGCTACCTATCACTATATTTATTCTATTCAGCTAACGTCATATCGACCTATTTTGTCGTTGCGACGTCAGATTTGAACTATCATGCTAAGTTATTGCACGAGTCATGCCCAGGGCTTGACGTCACAAGTTAGACTATTTTAAGTTAATGTAGGATAGAAATACCGTTTGTGGCCACTTAAGGTTGAAATGAGCATCAAAAATAATGTTAATTAAAAATAATGTTCATAAATAGCTTACACTAAAGATAAAATATAAAAATATTTTTGTAATTTCATAATGCTGTAGATTAGTTTAGATGTTAGTTAAAATTTAGTGTGGCAAAAAACAATCTTAGGATGGCAAAACCGGTACTTCTACATTAACTGTAAATATAAATACTTTAATGTGTGTATTTTATTCTAATACGGTAAAACTTAAAAGATCTTAACACCAACTATAGAGATTCAAACTGGCTCAACTGTAAACATACTTCATTCAAATTGAAACTTAAACTTCAAGTATTTAAATACCAAATTCAATTAGCAAATAACTTAAGCTTACATCATAAAAAAAAACCTATCTTAAGTAGTTGCACACTTTTAGTCCCTGAGGTAATCTTAAGGAGGAAACACTTGACTTTTAAAAAAAACGTAATGGCTTTAACTAAGGCGGCGGTTTTGTAGTTTTTTTGATTTGCAATGATTGGTGCCACACTGCAAGTTACCGACTTAAAAAAAACTTTAGCTTTTAGGTTCACGTTAACTTTTTTAATTTCTTGAAGACTCAGTGAGCTTAGTTGGTAGTGACCCTGCCTTCGATTTGTAGTGGCGAATATTTGTGTGATTCTTTGGACCAACTTCTGCTGTTCCAATTGTTTGTTTTCATTTAATGAAATCCTTACATGGAACTGAGTCGATATGCATAATTTTTTTGACTAATTTAATAATTTTACGGTCAACTCACTTTTGTCCAAAAATGACTATGTCAATAATGTTTTAAACAGACCTAAGGTTTGCTATTTGTTTTTACCTGTATCTCCTATCGTTTCGAATTTCCCTTTAACGTCCCAGTTTAAAAAAAACTGGGCAGGAACATGCGTGCCTACGCTTAGTGTAGGGTACCGAAGTACACACAACATGTATGTCGTCTGATGTCTAAGATGATGTTAGTAGGTATAAATATTTCAGTAGCCTGTATTGCAGTAACCAATCAGGTTTACTTAGTCGTGAATCGTCACAGTTTTAAAAATTCGTTATACACCGTGCCCGGGACGTACCCAAAGGAGTTTAACCATCGATTCAAGACCCTATTTGGAGTATATAATGAGATATAATATGTAGTCCAATAAAGCATAATTTCCGAGATTTTTATTATTTAAAAAACAATTCTTTAGTTAATTTAATTTGAACTCTGTCACCTTGACCTAAAGCATTATTTACAAAGAAAAATTCATGATGTAAGTAGAAATATCATCAACGTACAACATAAATTATTTTTATCAATTTCTTAGTAAATAATCCTTAAGTTAAGGTGACAGAGTTCAAATTAAATTAACTATGGAATTTAGTTTACTTTGTTGCTACACGACCCCGCAGTCACCCTGTGGAAGCACTCGGAAATAGGTACGTTTCCTTCTGAAGAACTATTACGAGATGTTGTTTTGTGATAGGTTTAAAATAAACCTGTTTTACTCCGCTTTCATAAATTGCGCTGTCAGATGCAAACAACATTGAACGGACCAAGAAAATACTCTAGTCAATAGCCAAGACAACTGCCTATATTTTAAAACAGTGTGTGAATTGAATGGGTTAAACGAAACTATAAGGTTTCGTTTAACGCATTTACTTCCAGTACAGGTCGATTCACTAGAGCTGGCACGAATGGGTTGAATGAGTGAACGAAAGTATACAAGTGTGTAATAGTACATTGTGTATTAGGTGGTAAAGACAGAATTACAAACGAGAATCTGTTAATGACTCGAGCTTTGTATTTCCTTTACCACCCGTGTAACATACAATGTTTTTCATCACAATTGCGAGGAAATGAAATAAAATCAGACAAAAGATCATATTTTTAACTTACGATTCTCACTAATAGTTTTAGCCGCGTTTGCGATGTCCGGCGGAGTCGCATTATCCATTTCCTCTGACTACGACATGTTTTTATTGATATATAAATTTTAATATGTGCACAAAGACACCCTTTTAATTATTATTTTGGAATCACACAGTTTATAATCAGTATTTATAAATTTGCGGCAGACTACATCATTATCTATGACTTACCACAGATAATGTCAAACGTGTTCAGGAGTCCGATTCTAGTGACAGTCTAGATCAATAGTTTATATGCGAGATTTTTAGAAAATTGTATGCAACTGACATTTCATCTCGAATGAAACTTCATATCGAATGGCACAAGAATTGGGGTCCTGGCGTATTATGATAGTTTGAGTCTACGTATAATATTTAAAAAAGAAGCTATTACGCACGTTAGGGCGTAATGGTAAAAAAAAGGCCCGCGGGTATTATTTTGTATTTACGGACGATTTTTCTAGCATGTTAGGACACTATTTACGAGCAAGTGTGATAAATATAATAACAGGGTTTTGGTTTGAAATTCGAACATCGGTTCAAAGAACGGCACTCACACAGTGGGTGACACTACTTTACAGCTGACATTACTTTTGTTCATTCCATTCGTGCCAACTTTAGTGAATCTACCTGTATTATTTTTCGAATTTTCACCAAATGCCACATCTTTTCTTTAATACTGAGCTTGCTTACTGTAAGAACGCAATGCGTTGAGGGCACTGGGTGGTCAGAGGGCTCAGACAAGATGCACTACGCTAACTAACGTTTCTATTCGTTTCGTTTTTAAACCAATCGCGTCACTGGAAGATGACGTGATGCGAAAAGTCACGTGGTCTACCAGTGACGCGATTGGTTTAAAAACGAAACGAATAGAAACGTTAGTTAGCGTAGTGCATCTTGTCTGAGCCTTCAGGAGATCGCATAAATGCGTTGCCGGTAGTGAATGCGTTAAAATATCTATTAGCCGCGCTCAGGGTAGTTACAATTAAGTCATTCATTAATCATTAGTGAAGGTTTTTATGAGTTTTTATTTCACTTGAATGTTAAGTACCCGAAACCGACGTGCATGAATCCGAAAATGTGAATGTGGAAGAAGCGAGAGAGATTTGTCAGGATCGTAGCAGGTGAAAAGAAGTGGTCTCTGCCTACCGCTCTGGGAAACAGGCGTGATTTAATGTATGTATGTATGTACTGTGGGGGTGGTGGGGTGCTATTCAATTAAACCTTGAAATATACGTTCATACATTTATTTAAAATATTATAGTGGTTGTTTATTTACAATATTTCTATATCAAAAGCTTGAGAGGTTCTGACGTACAAGACCATGACAACGATATGTTTTTCTCCGTCGTTCTTATTTTAAAATATCGGCCATAGAGGTGACGTGAAGGTCTTCAACCTTCACAGTACCTAATACGAGTATATCTAATTTGCACTGTTCATATGTAAGTACTTCTTTTTTGTACTTGTCTCTCACTAGCTCTCATAATATGCTCTTATAAAGAGCGAGTCAGAAAGTACAAACCCGAAGCTTCTAAATGCTCACAGACTGTAAGTATCAGTACCTAAGTATGTAGGGCCGGTACGGATATGCAGCGGAGTCCGCTTGCAGTTGGCGTGCAGCCTACCTAAGCGGGCTGCGCAGTTAGTTTGCAGTTTCGGTGCAGTTACATCAACTGCATCAGAACTGCCCTCGAACTGCCATTGTGCAGCTGGGTTGCAGTCTGTACCGGCCCGTGGTCCACTTCAAATTCTGCAAACCCATTTCGATTTCCCGTTAATTGAATGGCTGAAGTGGGTTTGGGTAAAAGTGTTCTCATCTGTAAAAGTCTCTGAGGATGTAAAGTAAACATAATCCGGTGAACATCATTCGATGCGAAATGATTGCCTATTACGTATCTATTTGTATCACTTCCTCTCATTATCGGAGAAGTCTTCCAATATCCTCCTGAAGTTCCTTGTGCTAAAAATAGAATAAAATACGGCCATCAAATATAGATCTAGTGCTAAGGAAGTAAAGTGGAATTTCTTTTATTTTTGTGATAAATGAACGAATAAGAAAATTGTTATTATTTCATTCGCATTGTCATATTGATATAAACTATGTACAGACTTACTTGCCTTAAGTAGTAAACAACTGTCTAACCTCAAAATGGAACTTTTTTTTATAAAACAGCTATTTTAAATAAAATAAAACAATCACGGACAATACATTGGCTTAGTAATGTCCAAAATGTTTTCTCAGTTTACTTTATTTACGATAAAAGAGCTGTTTTAGCCAAAACTGTTTCATTTTGAGGTTAGAAAGTTGTTTACCATATAAGACAAGTAAGTCTGAACAGGATTTAGGTTTTAGCAAACACGAGAATTAACTGAGATTTGTAAAGATCGAACAATCGTCTGATTTCCAGACTCAATAACCTTTACATAGTTAAAACAAAGTCCCTCTGTAAGTACGCTTATATATACCTTCCTCTTGAATCCCTCTAACTAGAGAACGCCCGCGAATTCGTACGCGTAGAATTAGTTCCCCGCTGCTCCCCCTATTTCTTCCCGTTGGGGGTAGATTTTCGGAAAATCCTTTCTTAGTGCTCACTTACATCATGAAAGGAACCCCTGTACCAAATTTCAAGTTTCTAGGTACAGTAGTTTCGGCTGTGCGTGGATATCTAAGTCAGTCAGTCAGGTTTGCCTTTTATATATATAGATTAGTATAGATAAAACAAAGTCCCTCTGTATGTACGCTTATATCTTTGAAAATACACAACGGATTTTAATGCGGCATCAATAGATAGAGTGATTCAAGAGGAAGGTTTTATATATAATAAATTCTGGATTATGTACGCGTGTTACAGAAAAGTCACATAAACCGAGGCAAAGCGAGGGCGCGTCGCTAGTCCCATTAATATTATAGATGTGAAAGTTTGTGTGTGTTTTTGTTTCTTGTCTTTTTCGCCTTCACGCTGCAACGGCTGGACTGATTTGGATGAAATTTGGAATGGAGATAGCTTATACCCTGGATTAACAGGTGTCCCTCGTTTTTTTTTTCAGTTTTTTTTTTAAGTAATCACATAAAGTTTGTTTCTCCATAGGTGTCCCAGTGCTTGCTATTCACTTTGAATGGAAAAAATAAATTTATGTGATTACTTAAAAAAAAACTGGGAAAAAAACGAGCAAATAGGTTTATAAACTTCGCTGATTCGTAATGATTCTAATTATGTATGATACCACTGAAGAACTTATGAAATAAAACATGAAATTAATGATTTTTCGGGACATGGACATAAGGGAAAATTACAAAAATTAGATTAAAATTATCAATATCTCCGAAGCTAGTAACAATCGCTGAACATACATAGGGGTTAAATCGATAGCTTTTTAGCTGCTCTATCAGCCTTTTCAGTTTTGACGTTGGTTTTAGGGACACCAGTATATTTCTGGGCCACTCAGGCATAAGGTTACCCATAATCATTAAGGATGTAAAGGTATTAAATATCACAGCGTCCGTAAATTCGCCTGAAAGCCATTTGAGAAACTGGATATACACCGTGCCCGTACCAGAAGGATTTAAACCATCGATTCTAGACCCTATTTGGAGTATATAATGTGGTATAACATGTAGTCCAATATCGCATAATTTCCGAGATTTTTATTATTTAAAAAACAATTCCAAAGTTAATTTAATTTAAACTCTGTCACCTTAACTTAAAGGATTATTTAGTAAGAAATTGATTAAATTAATTTAAGTTGTACGTTGATGATATTGTTACTTACAACATGAATCTTTCTTAGTAAACAATGCTTTAGGTTAAGGTGACAGAGTTTGTTTTTTAAATAATCAAAATCTCGGAAATTATGCGTTATTGGACTACATGGTATACCACATTATATACTCCAAATAGGGTCTAGAATCGATGGTTTAAATCCTTCTGGTACGTCCTGGGCACGGTTTATGAATAAAGCAAACCGAATACTTACTAACTAAAGTATTAGCCGGCTATTTTCAAACTAATTAGTAGGAAAATTTTATCTTATAGCGAACAGATGCTTTCGTTTAATTAGGTACAGGTCCCGTGATATTGGTAGTCCTTTATTAATTTGCTTCTATTTCTATCTTGAATTACTGGAATGCGAATCGATGTTGTTCACTTAATTAATTAAAAATTGAGCCCGTGATATTAAGAATATCATTAGGTATAGTCGGGAACTCTTCGTTCCGTCACTCATATAAACACTACTTACTTACTACATAAGAATAAATAATAACTAGGTATACGTAGAAGCGAAACTCTCTGCTCCGGACGCACGCTCTTCGCGTTAGATACACTCAAAAAAATGAGAGCAAACAAAGAGAGATTTTCACTTAGTTGACAAAAAATTAATACTATAGTTAAGATATTAGTTATATCAACCAAAGCTGATAGTAACAACAGCAATTTCTTTAGTGATTCAACTAACATCTTAGTTGGTGTATCTATCGTCGTGTTAGGCTCGTATCGGATCAAGACGCTTATGCACAACAATCACAATCTTGTTACAAGCGACCAATTATTTTTTTCAGTGTACCTACCGCCTGGCGACACCTGAGGTGTCTAGTGAATCAGGGGCGTCACAGACGGAATATACATTAACCAAGATATTGATATTGTATCTTGAATTGGTGCTATTTGCGTTGATTTTAGTGTTTATGGTTGAACTAAGACAGTGTTTTAAAAAGTGAACGACTATTTACGGGAAAATATATAATATCATCAAAAGGTATTATTATCTAATTTAACGCAAATGTAAAAAATCATTTTGCAGCAATGTTTACGTTGAAGTAAAACATTAATAAGTTAATAACATTTCGTGACTAAACTTGTATACCACATCCATAAACCGATTAAAATATTTCGCAAGTGACTTTGGGCGCGGAAGACAGAGGGGCGTAGCGGGGTGAAGGGGGAAGTAGGTATTTAAAGCGCGGCATTTTGGACCTGCGTAAAGGAGATTCGCTTCTACGAGTAGTTAGTTTTTATCTTATGCTTGCTATTTAATGGAGAGCATCGGTTTTTCGAATATACTGAAATAAGTGCCACAATTTCGCAGTTTTTCGAGCGCAATGGGGGTAGAACAGGGTTTTCAGGGTGCAAACTTAGGTGTTAAATACTCTCAAGAGACCTAAAAACATATAAAAAAATCGTGGTTACATGCGCGTTTGCGGTGTTCGCCTTTTTTGTGTTGATATAGATTGGTCTACGAATAAAAAAGAGACATGTACAATTTGATAGTCAAATTAAATATAACGCCCCATCTTAAGAAATAAGGTCAGTAAATACATAAGCGGTTTTATGAGACATACGCCCTTTTTTCTAAGGAGGGCAGAGCATGCTAAAAATTGCCTGATCTGTAGGATAATAGGCCGTCCTGTCAAGTAAATAAGAGCTATAAGAACTTTAACAAGATAACAGAGCAATTGGAATTTACCAAGTAGGAAAAAGGGCCAGTTATTTTTTTAGGCGGAAGATAGGTAATTTTTAGGATCTCACAATTTCTCACATTACAATACAATACAAAACACTTTATTGTACACCAAATAATAAAACATAACAGAGAAACACCACATTTAAAAATAATACAGGTAAACAACAGGCGGTCTTATCGCTAATTAGCGATCTCTTCCAGACAACCTTAGTAGGGACATAGTGTCAAATTAAAATATTTTACACAGTAGGTGGTGCTAAGAAATTCTTTTAGTAATTAAACATGAATACAAAAACCTAAAAAAAAAAGTAAATAAACGCTTACCAAAAATCAAATAAATAATTAAGCAAAAATACACAAATACAAATAAATACAATATACATATGACTTACATAAATAAACGGATAATTATACATAAATACAAAAATAAATATTAAAATATCAAAATATATATAATAAAATGACATTGACAGAAATTCTTCTTTTAGAAGTACGAGTATTAATACAGTATTCATTTTACTTTTAATATTTCGGATAAACATGCAAATCGACTTATTTAGTCCCGAACTCATACTCGGTTTACTATGGGAAGTAGACAGTGACAGTGACAGTTTTTAGTGGTGATAGCACCTTGTGCAGGGTCCGTCCGGATAGCTACCACCATCTTATCCATTAACCCACCGCCAAGCAGTAGGGTTCGCCTTGCTGTGTTCCTGTGGGATAAGACAACCGGCGAAATTACTAGCATAGAGGCATTCCATCTTAGTCCTCAGGGTTGGCAACGCATTTGAAGTCTTAGGATTGCAGTCTTGAGATTGTATTCTTGTGATTTCAAATGTGTATGGGTCTCAGATCCCACTTACCATCAGGGGCCTGTTTTATAAAGCTACAAATTACAATTTACAGGTTACAAGTTTCCATTTGACACAACCTCGACCAATGACGACCAGTTTGAGCAGTGTTGCCAGTTTAGACCTGTAAATTTGTTACCTGTAGCTTTATAAAACGTGCCCCAGGGGCCTGAGTGCTCGCGTGCCTTCTCCTTGCCATAAAAAATGCTACAAAAAAAACTAGAATACTTGCAAAACCAAGAAAACAATACTTCCTAAGTAGTTTGACTACGGAACCCTAAAAAACCGCGCCTAAATCGTATCACCCTTACACACACACACGTTAACCTAATAACACCCTTATTTTTTTGTTACGGGTTAAAAAAACCGCTTGGTATTTATAACAAGTGTTCCTATCCCGGCTGCGTCAACCACCTTTCTAAGGGCACAGCGATCGAATCACGCGCAGCTTCGCCAAGGCGACTTGCGCAATGGGCATGTCGAATGTATGCTCTACTGAGAGACTAGCGCCGTAATTTGACCCTGCCTATGATGCGGTGATGGGCTCGATTCTGTTTGTTTTTGTGATGAGCGCAAGTATGTTCCTGAGTCCTGGATGTTTTTTATGTATTTAACTTTCTAGAAAAACAGGAGCGGATGGAGTTCATTTGGCCGACCTGCGCCTCTATTCAACACGTTAAAAACAATATCGTATTTGATCTGTTATCGTATTATCAACGTTTTGATAGCTCTTATTTTCTTGACAGTAATGGCGGCTGACGTCATAACAATACCATAACAGGCAAACTACGATATCGTTTTTACCGCCTAGAATAGAGGCGCTGTTACATTACTAGGCATCGTAAAATGCGAGCAAAATTCATTGAAGTGCTAGGGTTGTCACTTATGATATAATTGAATAATTCAATATGTATGGAGGAATGTGTTTATACTTATAAAAGCACTTGTTATCATGGTAATAAATTGCCCCTATCAGTGTTCATGGTTTATCAATAATGTTTAACTAAAACTTATTAAAATTGATAAGTACATTGTCTATAGATTTACGAGTATTATCTTGTCATGATTGTCAATCTGATTGTATTGTGGCGACCTAGCGACATCTAACGGCAACTTGTATCAACCAACTCGCTACCTCGCTAGCGCCACCAGCGTCAGACAGCGCAACTAAAAGTGTTCTACAACGCGCTAACGAAGTTTCTCCAGTCAGTTGACATATATACAACTTCCAACTCTATCCCAATGGACTTCGGTCCCCAGGCATAACACCCGCCTGGAGAGAGATCTCTCTATTAACATCTCTTACTACAGTATTATTTGAATTGTCTCGCCATCGTACTTGCGAAAATTATTACTTACTATCCCAAGTCTAAAATTGGGAATTATTTGATTTGAAATTGTAAATATAATGAAAAATATACCAGCCAGTAAACTGAGTTTCGGGTTGTGTTCAATTTCATCAGTTAAAAATATATTTATTTGTATTATTTTAGTACCTAATATTTTAGTTGATAAATTTAGAACCATCGCCAACCCTAACTGGTTGTCATACGTCAGTTCAATGGATTTTTCTCGCATTTTAGGATCCCTGACATTACGTCACAATGTATATCGGGTCTCTGTCTAATTAGCATTTTAAAATACTATATTTCTTGGCCGATTTTATTTTTAATTTCACTTTTTGTGATTTCTTTAACGGTATTTTCATATTTTGTTGAGAAATGCTATTGGAAACATACATGCATGTTCCCTATAGTTACCTATACTGTATTTATAAAGTAGAGTAACTCTCCATTGAACCGTCGCCCGCGCATCTTGGTCTAGCTTCTGACATAACGCACACACACATGCGCAAACGGGGTCATGGCTGAGTCTGGATTGCGGATGTTGTCACACTGAGACTGATTATTGAATCTACTAAAAATCTGTCTGTAGCGGAAAAAACAAAATTCTAAATATTTATTCAGTAAATAGGCCACATGACGAGTGCCTTTACGTTGGTAATACACTCCGTATTGACGCTTCAGACCAGACCGTAATTGATGGTTAAAAACACATTTTTAGGGTTCCGTAGCCAAATGGCAAAAAACGGAACCTTTATGGATTCGTAATGTCTGTCTGTCTGTCCGTCCGTATGTCATAGCCACTTTTTTACGAAACTATAAGGACTATACTGTTGAAACCTGGTAAGTAGATGTATTCTGTGATCCGCATTAAGATTTTCACACAAAAATAGAAAAAAAAACCAATAAATTTTGGGGGTTCCCCATATATAGAACTGAAACTCATTTTTTTTCATCAAACCCATACGTGTGGTGACTGTGGGGTGTCTATTGATAGTTCTTCAAAAATGATATTGAGGTTTATAATATTTTTTTTTTCTAAACTGAATAGTTTGCGCGAGAGACACTTCCAAAATGGTAAAAGGTGTGTCCCCCCTGTAACTTCTCAAATAAGACAATGATAAAACTAAAAAACATATATGATGTAACTTCCACCGAAAATTGGTTTGAGCGAGAACTAGTAAGTAGTTTTTTTTTAATACGTCATAAATCGTAAACCACCATTTACCTTTCACGGAACCCTTTATTTCAAATAAAATAACTAAATAAAAAGCAGGCTTATAAAAACCGACCACATTTTTTATACTGTCATCGATATACCTGCCTTTGTTAATAATTGACATTTTGCCATTGTTGTTATTTCAATTTTAACATGTCACACCAATTGAGCTAGTCCCAAACTAAGCTCTAGGCTTGTACTATGGTTAGACAACGATATAAATACATAGAAAACATCTATGACCCAGGATCAAATATTCGCGCTCATCACACAAATATCTGCCCTTACCGGGACTTGAACCCAGGACCGCTAGCTTCATAGGCAGGGCTACTACCAACTAGGCCAGCGTATCATCCACTGACTTAACGATATGGTTTTAATGCCTAGAACTTCGGGCCTGAGGGTTCAGACAAGATGCAATACGCTAACTAACGTTTCTATACGATTGGTTTAAAAACGAATCGAATAGAAACGTTAGTTAGCGTAGTGCATCTTGTCTGAGCCCTCTGGTCATCATAACTACTTGTTACTCATAACGAGTTTCCTGTCTGACAGTCCGTCATATTTCGTAGTAGTGTATCTATAGTAATATTATAAAGCTGCGCGTCTATTCTAGGCGGTATAAACGATATCGTAGTTTTCCTGTTATGGTATTGTTATGACGTCAGCCGCCATTACTGTCAAGAAAATAAGAGCTATCAAAACGTTGACAATTCGATAACAGATCAAATACGATATTGATTTTACCGTGTTGAATAGAGCCGCTGAAGAGTTTGTTTGCTTGAACGCGCTAATCTCAGGAACTACTGAGGGCTCAGACAAGATGCACTACGCTAACTAACGTTTCTATTCGATTCGTTTTTAAACCAATCGCGTCACTGGTAGACCACGTGACTTTTCGTATCACGTCATCTTCCAGTGAGCGATTGGTTTAAAAACGAATCGAATAGAAACGTTAGTTAGCGTAGTGCATCTTGTCTGAGCCCTCTGGTCCAATTTGAGAAATTCTTTCAGTGTTAGACAGCCCATTTACCGAGGAAGGCTATAAGCTATATAAAATCACGCTAATAGGAGCGGAGAATCAATGAAGAATGTTTCAACCTTCTACGTTAACATAGTCGCGGGTTAAAGTTAGCGTTAGCCCAAAGTATTCCATGGGGACGAAGTCGCGGGCAGAAGCTAGTCTTCTTATAAAGTTAAAGACCATGACCTGTACAAACGGATTTTTTTTATGACGCTGTTTGCCTAGTTGGTAGGGACTGCCTACGAAGTTAGCTGTCCCGGGTTCGTACACGTAAGACCAAATATTTTTGTGACGTTATGAGGGTAATCCTTATATCCGAAAATAAGGATATTTGAAAAAAAAACCGGCCAAGTGCGAGTCAGATTCGCGTATGACCGTCCGTACCATTATCTATAGAAAATCAAGGTTTTTTTTTTAATGTGAACATACCACTAAATATTCTGTGAATATTTCAAATATCGAGCAAAAAAAGGCAAAAAAAACGCGTTTGTTGTATGGGAGCCCTCTTAAATATTTATTTTATTCTGTTTTTAGTATTTGTTGTTATAGCGGCAACAGAAATACATCTTCTGTGAAAATATCACCTGTCTAGCTATCACGGTTCATGAGACACAGCCTGGTGACAGACAGACAGACGGACAGTGGAGTCTTAGTAATAGGGTCCCGTTTTTACCCTTTGGGTACCTAAAAAGACTATTACGAGAAAACCAACCAAACTAAACCAAACCAATCATTTCATCAACACCATCTCGATAGTTGGAGATCCAGTACCGTGCGTTTTTCGAGGACCTTCTTGCCACGCACCTTATCCACGTGGAATCAGCTTTTGGCGTCTGCATTTCGGAACCAATACGACTTGGGGGTCTTCAAAAAACGAGCCTACTCTTTTCTCAAAGGCCGGCAATGGCAGATATTTGTGTGATGAGCGCGAATATTTGGATGTTTTCTATGTATTTAAGTATGTATTTCTCTATATCAGTAAATTTATCGTAACGTCGTCACCAGCAATAATATGTTATCCAACATTGGGTGCAAAATTATCTAACACTCTATTATTAGAGGCATAAGAGCGATATTTTTGAGCTCAATATTGAATAATAGATTATTGCTGGTGACTGTAAAAGTGTACAAGCCTAGAGCTTATTTTGGGACTAGGCCAATTTGTGCGACATAGTCCCCTGATTTGTATCTATTTAACATGTCTTTAGCATTATGGTTTTAGCAAATGGAATAGAGATCCTGTTATTTTGAAACTACGATCTAGGACACTGTAGAATGGATTATTTCATATTGTTACGTATACAGATCATTTGAAATTCTCATGTGGCTAGCGGAGAAATCTGCTTAAAATACAGTTGGTTGCACTTTTCTGTACAGTTAGCAGGTTCACATTTTAATGCCGTAGCTAAAAGGCGTGTTATTGTTTTTAACTCAGCCTCCAATCCTGTCAAGTAAATAGCTATCATGACGTTGACAAGTTATAGGCAATATCGTTTTAACGAGTAGAATAAAGAACTTGTAAGCCCGATTGGGGGGATGTTCAGGAAAGGCCTATTCTGCCTTCGTACGGAGAAAAGGCACAAGTGCAATTCATTCATAGAAGCATATTAAACTCTCACGGGTTATAATAAGGTTGGAAGTGCAATACAATTCGTATAGTAGATGCGCCTTTTTTTCGTATGAGGGCAGTATTACTCGGGAAGCCCACGACAACTAAACCTAGTTCGATAAGAATTCCAGATGATATATATAATTAGTCGGGTCGAAAAAACCTGGCTGCGCGAAGGGCGACCTTCAATAGCTGCAGCAAACACTTTCTCTGCTGTTTGGAAAATGCAGCAGTGGCTTTTCTTACACAGAAATTGATGATCTTTCAGATGAGCTTTGGTGTTTTGCGGAGATCGATCATACTACATACTTAAGTACGAGGCGTTGCTTATCAGGCTGCTGCCACTGATTAGGCCAATCAGGGGGCTTGCGGCACGGCATTGTCGTATAGTCCTACCCCTCCCCTGTTCCGAGGAATATACGAAACCTGGGAGTCTAATCACATTAGACATCAGAATTAAAAAAAAATAGCTTTGCCAGGTTTTTTGCATTGCAGCATCGCCATTTCCTGTTCCCCCATCAATGACCTGACTAATTATATACAGGGTGTCCCAGAAACCGACGTCAACCCACCTAGGTCTGATAGAGCAGCTAAAAAGCTATCGATTTAACCCCTATGTATGTTCAGCGATTTTTACTAGTTTCGGAGATATTGATCATTTTAATCTGAATTTTTGTAATTTTCCCTTACGTCCATGTCACGAAGAATCATTAATTTCATGTTTTATTTCATATTTTTTTCAGTGGTATCTTACATAATTAGAATCATTACGAATCAGCGAAGTTTTTAAACCCATTTGCCTGTTTTTTTTGTGAAGTATTTTTTCAAGTAACCTCATATAGTTTGTATGTGATTAATTTAAAAAAAAAACCGGGAAATTAGTTTTTATGATCAATATCTCCGATACTAGTAAAAATCGCTGAACATACATAGGGGTTAAATCGATAGCTTTTTAGCTGCTCTATCAGCCCTAGGCGGGTTGACGTCGGTTTCTGGGACACCCTGAATGACATCTGGTGGTCTTGTCGAGCTAGGTTTAGTGTCGTGGGCTCAACTACTTTATGTCCATCGGTTATATCCCCTAAAATAATCATTAAAATATATCACAGATGTGATTTTTTTTCACGCCTTGCAAATGGTAATTATGTAAGAGAAAGCGGGTCGTATTGAATGTATGTAAAGCTATTGAATTTCAAATATACCTCTCTGGGTGCAAAGGGACTGAGATATTTGCATACTCCTAGAAGATTTACTATTTTTACGGTGCCTATATTTGGAATAAACGAATTTTAAAGGACACAAACTCAAACCTCGCGCCTGGTGTGGTTGCCGAGTTAGAATAGTGCCACTCCATGTCTTCCCGTGGATGTCGTAAGAGACGACTAAGGGAATAAAGGGTAGTACTGTTAGGCGATGGGCTTGCAACCTGTCACTAATACGCTGGTAAACATCTTAGCCTAATTGTGCAAGGGGTAGCTCTGCCTACCCCACTCTGGGAACGAAGGCGTGAGATTATGTATGTATGTACAAACTCAAACTCAAACACACAAACTCAAGGCTTGTCCTGTGCTCGTAAGGCCCACCGTACTACAAACACCCAGTTTTTACCCGGCTGTCAAAGGAGGAGGGTAATGTGTTTCACAGCCTATGTATGTATGTTTGTTGCTTTGTGGCACTATAAAAACTAAACCCGTTGTCCGATTTTGATGATTCCTATGTCAATCGATTTGTCTTAATCTGGTGAATGTCACTGAAGATATAACAGTAATCAAAATTCAACATGGCGGCAACCAGACGCCATATTGTATAAATTTAAAAAAAAAGTCGATCAAGTTATGACAAGTATCATTGAATAGGGATTTAAAAATCATCTTTATGTTTCTTTCATAATTTTTCATTTTGAATGATCATTTAGGATTTATAACGATTTAAAGTTGGTTTGCAACAGTCGGGTTTTGAAAGCTTGCTTTTTGTTAAAGTTATTTGTCAGTGGGTCTTTGAATCTACTATCAAGGCATTAAAGTTCAATTATGTTTGTTCGAAAATGCCATTTTCAATTAATGAAGGAAGTTCAAATTCAATTGCCTTGATAATGTACATCCTACAGCACACTGGGGCTAACGAGGCTATGGGTACTAGACAACGTTAAACATATTTCATGATCATCCTCCTGCCCTTATCCCAACTTATTCAGGGTCGCCGCAACATGTATTTATCTTCAATACTTCTCTTTTAGACGTCATCTCGGTAGTCACTCCCTTTCTAGCCATATCATCTTTCACACAGTCCTTCCATCGTGTCTTCGGTCTTCCCCTACCCTTATAGCCATCCACATTCATACTCAAAACTCTCCTGACAATATTTTCCTCATTCCTCCGCATCACATGCCCATACCATGACAACAGTAAACATATTTATATCGAGAAATACATACATACATACATTAAATCACGCCTGTTTCCCAGAGGGGTAGGCAGAGACGACTTCTTTCCACCTGCTACGATCCTGACAAATGTCTTTCGCTTCTTCCACATTCATACATCGAGTCATGCACGCACGTCGGTTTCGGGTGCTTAAGCTCCGGCCCTTTTCCAGTATTTCTCCGATTTGATTCGAAAAAGTACGCCTACTAGGGCGGCCTCTTCCGTCCCTTCCACTCATTTTCGCTCTGTATATCTCTTTCGTCAATCTTTCTTCATCCATCCTTTCCAAATCGAGATATAAATAGTTAAATATACTTTGAAACTATCCAAAAAATCAATACCTAACTTTCCAGTCAGCTTATGTCAAATATTACACTCAAAAAAATTAGACCAAACAAAGAGAGATTTTCACTTAGTTGACATAAAATGAATACAATAGTTAAGATATTAGTTATCTAAACCAAAACAAACAGCAATTTCTTTAGTGATTCAACTAACATCTTAGTTGATGTATCTAACGGCTTAGTTGGTGTATCTATCGTCTTGTCAGGCTCGTATAACAATCACAATCTTGTTACAAGCGGCCAATTATTTTTTTCAGTGTAGTTGATATCGACCACCATGACCATTTTTTCTGCCTGTTGCAGCTTTGGAGAATAGCATAATTATGAAAATTGATTCAAAGAGTGATCAAAGAGTGCTCCTAAATACAAAGTAATTTTACTATAATTTTGATTACTGGTCTTTTGGACAAATAGGGGCAATAATGCGAACGAATTCATGAAATACTGCAAAGTTTGAAAAATGAAACACCTCACACATACACACGTAATAACTTACACCTTCTTTTTTTGAGGTTAATAAATGAAGACAGACACACAAACTTAACCATGTCGTTGGATAAATACAAAATCCGTTCCACATCCTTCAAAGCTTCCCAACTCTAACTGCAAGCGTAACTTTGTTTTCCATAGAGCAAAAACTAACACGTTTTTTTACTTTAAAGTTTACGGATGATTTAAAAAGGTGATATAGGTTAGGTTACTATTTCACGGTATTCCTTTAATTACTTGTTTTTACATAGTTATTTATGATTTATTATTAGTTATTAGGGATTTCCTGATTTTGTTCCATATTTTTTTTATGGAACACGACTCTGTCCTCCTGATGGTAATTGGATCTGAGGAATAGTGAATATTCATGTATTTTTTTACAGCTTCAATTAAAGCTGATTCATGTAACAAATAGTTGAGAAAAATCTTTTAAATAGCTATAAAAATAACCAAGATAAGCCATAAGCCATAAGCCAACAAAGATTTGTTCCTATTTCTTTCTAGCAACAGCATTTAACGTGGAGTTTATATGGCCGACGTTACATGACGTCACAGTGCATATCGGATCTCTGTCTAAGGCTGCGGCTCCACTGAAGCGGAGACGAGCGGAGCGGCGCGGAGCTGTGCCAATATTAACTAATAGAAGGCACATGCGGTCACGTCGAGCGCGCCTTGCGCATGTTGGTTTGGATTCTATTAGTTAATATTGGCACAGCTCCGCGCCGCTCCGCTCGTCTCCGCTTCAGTGGAGCCGCAGCCATCGCTGTCTCATTAGCAGTTTAAAATGCTTATATCATCCGTATTTCTTGGCCGATTTATTTAAGTACACTTTAGGTGATCTCTTTTACGGTATTTTCATAATTTGTTGAGAAATGCCATTAAAAAAATCCATGCATATTCCCTATTCTCAAGACTACAATCTCGAGACTACAATCCTAATGGCCGTATTAATAAACTCATCTTGGCCGAGATGCCGGTCACATGAAAACAGTCAAAAATTACAGTGTTCTATGGTCTGACGTTTACTTTGAAGTATCTTGTGACGGACATCTCACCCAAGATGAGTTTATTAATACAGCCCTTAGACTCTCTCTTCTTCAACCTGTCTATTCCACACGAAACGTGTTTCCGTATTGTCAACGTTTTGACAGATCTTATTTACTTGACAGTAATGGCGGCCGGGTGAAAAACAATAGCATAACACGTCATAGGCCATATGGTTTGGTTTAACCTAAGCTACTCGTGTTAATTAACAATTCAAAACACACCTTTTTCAAACGTTTTTTTCAAACTACTGGCGCCTAATAAACTACACGACCTATTCCAAAAGCGATAGCTCCTGACACACGTGGTCAATATCAGATTCCGTTTGTTTACGGTGAAATAAATCAAAAATGTCACAACTCAGCAAAAACGCATCACTAACTGGCACGCAAAACGATAGCTTGTAAAAAAACCGGCGAAGTGCGTGTCGGATTCACACACGAAGGGTTCCGTAGAATTTAAGATCGAGCAAAAAACGCCTAACGTTTTTTATACGTTGACCGACCCCTATACATAATTATTATCTTTATTTAACTTCACTTGAATGTCCTGGAATTTCGCAAGTCGATTTTGATCCAGTCGTCGTCAATGGATTGGGCTGAAATTTGGAATACATGTGTGAACCGGGATCCCCTTGGAACGCATATTTAATTTTCGCATTTTTTTTTTCGCATAACTCCCTTTTAGGCTAACATTGCAGAGTTTAATAAACGTCTTTTTTGTAGATTAGATTAGGTTAGGTTAGTTTTTTATAATAATTAAAATAAAACCAAGGTTTTTAGGTCAAACGATTTTATACGTAAAGATACGTTATGCGTAAAAAAAAGCGATCCAATAGGGATCCTTAGGCGGACGGACAGCATAGGCTTTATAGGGTCTCGCTGGGTTACCATTTGGATACGGAACGCTAAAAAACATCCCATGTTGATAGGCGTGGGTTTAATTAACCCCCGACGACATAAGTGGGGGTAAATTTAACGTGTATATCTATGTCTGTGTATGTGTGTGAGTCTATGGCATTGTAACTCCCAAACGGATTTGGTCGCGTGTTTTTTTTAAAGAAAGTTATTTTCATCAGAATGGTTCTTGGCAAGGTTTCATGAAAATTGATTCCGTTTTAGAGATATTAGCTCTGGAAGAAAGGGTCGCCATTTTTTTTCTCGTAGTCAAATAACGATATTAAAAATAAAATTTAGAATCTCGTAGCGATTTTTTCATTTTTTTTTAATATTTAGATCCAGCAGAAATCTTCAATAACAGGTACCGAATTTAACTTTATCTATACAAGTGTCTCTTATTTTTAGAATATTTTTCTTTTTAACGCATTCTAGGGCGTCCCTTTTACCCAGCACACCCTCTTATTATATTTATTACCGTAAAACGGGGTGAGTAGGGATTAAGGGGTGAGTAGGGACACAACCTAAAATAAGTCATAACTTGTTACAAATAAGAACAATTATTAAATGGACGATAACGTTACGTCTATGGGAAATAATTTCAGTCTTATAATTAGTAGCATATGCTTCATTTTAGGTTGTGTCCCTACTCACCCCTTAATCCCTACTCACCCCATTTTACGGTACGTGTTAATATAATTTAAAAAAATCTCCTCATGAGGGAATCAGGGCCGACTTGCATCTTAAATATGTTCAATGCATTTTGACTATGTTACCAATAGAGCCCTAATTTGTGCAGTTTAAAAAACTACAATAAAATGTTACTCTTGATAAGATGTTAATGATTTTTTTTCTTGTTGCAGGTAAGTTTTTTATTTACCCAAGAGGTGTCGTCACGCATGGTAAGTAAAGTTTTTTTTTTTTGTGTCGACGTTTTGTTTTAGTACCTTATGGGTGCTCATCGATTTCAATTTTATTTTTTATTATTTTGTTCTTTTTTTCTAGAGAGTGTAAATCGAACTTTATGCATAAAGCATAATGTATTTATATTATCCAAATATACCTACATTTCAAATTCTTCTTCACTACTGGGACAGCAAAAAATAGGTGAAAACCGGTGGACAATTTCACTCAAATCAACCTAGTCCCGAACTAAGCTCTAGCCAGCTACTATGGGTACTACATAATGATAAAGATTTTTCAAGGAAATACAAACATACATAAATACAAAGAAAACATCCAAGTCCCAGGAACAAATACTCGCGTATATCATACAAGGATTTCCGCTGAGAAAAAAAATGGTCTAATGTTAGTTTTCGAGTTATTCTTTTTTTTTTAATCTATCTAAAACTGTCGATCAAAGATAAGTTGGTATCGATCCTGACGAAGCATGCGTAAGGTGATACCACCATTAAAAAAATGTGTTTTAAATTTTGCAACAATCAAGACTGCTCTCATAAGCCAAGAGGCGGTATCTCGAATTCAATGGCCACAGCAGATGCGACCCTCTCTCGCTAGTCATAAGATTGCTTCTGCGACAGGAGCTATGTCTGAAATACCACCATTTGTCTTAACAGAGCAGAAGAATGATAACCTAACCTAACCTAACCTAACCTATCAACATCGAAAGTCTACGTTTCTCACTGGAAAAAACGAGGAGCAGTTGGGTTAAAATCCTACGTTAAAGTAATAGGATATTCTTGAGATAATTTTCCTAAAGTTTGCGTTATTTAAGTTCTTGCGGCGCTTCTTTGCAATGATGGTCTTGCCCGAAGCGCTGGTAGATTCACTCGATACCGACGTACAAAATGCGATGACGTTTCCCTCATGTTGTATATTCGGAAATGGAATTCGAGATAAAAATCTGAGAGTTCCCATCTTGATTATTTAGTTAATTTAACATTATTTCATGAAAACATGAATGAGAACTCGTGTAACCAGTAATATTAGGGTAAGTGTTATTGATTAAATAACTACGCTCAAACCAAAATGCAGTAATCACAGCGAATGTGCGTCCGTTGACGATATAATTTTGATCTCGAATTCCATTTCCGAGTTTAGATATTATGAAATAACAGGCCTGTACGCTTTCATAAAAAAAGAGCCAATGAAAATGCCTTGTTTTTCATAATAACTACAACATAATCAATAAATAAAAAGAAAGCTATGAAAATAATACTGTCATCGATATATGTTACAAAAATACGTGATTGTATTCAATATTTATTGTTTCAGTTTTTAGTTTTAGTGCCTAAACATACTATTTGAGCGTCTTTTACTAGCGCATAAACTGTAATTGTACCCTTTTATATATCGCACCTTCAGAACAATAGTGACCTAATTGAGAAATTTTAAATTTCGAGTTAGGTCAGTATAATAATAAATTTATAACTTTAAGTTTGAAAGCTGAAATTTTGAATTAGGTCACTATTGTTCTGAAGGTGCGATATGTGTCTCAATTCGTAATTTTTACGTGTTGGTATGTCAGAAGACAAAGAGAAAAATGCCTCTTGTCACTCAGAGTGACCACCAAGACTGTCAACCTCGGAAGGCTGTAGCATCCTCCAGCGGCATCGTTTCGTTGACCTGCTACATAATTTAAATAATTATAATGACCGACGCTGACATATTCATTATTTAGATGCACTTATTTTCTGTTTGTGCGTTTGTAAGTGCACTTGGCGCGGTGCATCTGTGTCATGGCTGCGTGTGATGCACTCCGGAAATAAATAAGAAACTCTAGCTGAAACGTCTGAGACATATTAAAAAAAAAAACAGTGGTAATGTACCACCAATGCTGTGGCTATGCAAAAGGGTAGTCTTGTGAGAACCAAGTGAAAAAGGGTTTAAGTACAGCATACTCTCTATGTGATTTATACCTTTTTAAAACGAGCAAGGACATAGGCTACAATTCATCACGAAAAATCTAAAATTTCCCGAGGGAATGACGATAATCGAAATTTACGCGGACGAAGTCGTGGGCAGAGGCGAGTATAAAATAAATTTCTGTTTTAATTCCTAAAATTTTCATTGGAATTCTATTAACTGAGGGCCCTGCCAAGATGCACTACGCTAACTAAACGTTTCGAACGTGTCGTGATCTACCAGTGACGGGATTGGTTTAAAAACGAATCGAATAGTAACGCTAGTTAGCGTAGTGCATCTTGGGCCCTCTGTAATTTATGATTAGGATTTGTCTAAATAATACAATTCACTAAGCTTTCGCTTTAATTTTCTCAAATTCATTTAATCAAAGCCAAAAATCTATATTTACTGGTCTAGATCCTTCAATTTATCACGAACTAACCTACCACTTAACGAAGCATATATCGCGAATTCTGTCACCTTGACAGTAAAACGGATATACATTTACTTCGTTACGTAACACTCACACACACACATATGTCCCAGATCCGGAGGCAAACCGGTACATGTATGGTTAAAAGGACTATTATGGTACTTATATTTGGTACTTTAGGTTATCAAAAGCAAGGCTCTGTCTACTCGTCAAAACTGTATTGCTTTTGAAACTTTATCATTAAACATAGAAATCCAGGGGGCAAAATTTTATGACAGGTAGGAAGTTCCTATATAGATAAACTCAATTATCGATGCTTTTTCCATATACTAGTGATTGCCCCCAGCATTGTATGTATTTTTTTGTAAGTATTGTTCGTAAGACAGTGTCACACAGCATATTTCTAGCGCTGGTTTTTAGCGAAATTTTATGAAAATCGGTTAAGCCGTTTAAGAGATATCAGCTCTGAAAGAAAACGTTACTATTATATCGTGGGTTTTTTCTTATAGTTATAAGCTTGCTATTTCATTTATGGTCCGTTCTATATCCCCATATAACTGTGTCAAGCATCCTGCCACTTTTTTTAGATATGATTGACGTCACTATGACACGCTTGAGGTGGGTCGTGGTTTTTTCCCGTTAGTACATGCGTAGACGCATCCACACGCTCAAGAGTTTGAGCATCGAGTAAACTGTTTTGTCACACTTCGCCCATTACGCTCACAAATGATAGCAAGGCCGATCGACGCGGGCGCATGTATGTCACACACACGATCAAATCTCGCGGCTGTTTTGTTTTCGCGCACGATCCTAAGCAATTGATAAAGAGACGTCTTAAACGCGTTGACTTAGGTTCCCTCAAGCCGAAAAATACCTGCATAGATGGTAGGGTCCTGTCTGCAGGATATTTGGGATTGACCACACGAAAATTTCATACAAAATCGAACGAGACGCAGTTCGTAATTGAAACTTGAATAAATGCATGTCCTAGGATACTTGGCCTGTCTAGAATTAAAAGAAACCTTAATTATTGCTATACAATTAGTCGTTTTGATGCTCCGAGGTACGATCGATGCCGGTATTAATTAGAATTGAAGTATCTTCCTTAATTTGCAACATTTTCTTGACGTTGTCGATTGTGAGGTAATAACAATGTTATATTATATAAATTCATTGAAGAGCAAACATATTCATCAATAAGCGAGATACCAACATTCTATATTATACTTAGTGCCTTTGTATTATAATACAATACTTCCAACTTAATAAGGCCTTAGAAAAGAAAATTAACGCTAACGAATTCTGTCAAAGGTATAGAATGGACATTTAAGCGCTTTACTCGATCGCCCAGCAGTAAAATCAATTTCAAGTATAAGTAATTCAGCATTTCAGTGACGTATATGTCCGATGTAATATTGGCAATTTTTACGTCTGGTTCAAGTTTTGTTAAAAACAGACGATCTGTAATTTACAGTTTGTTCCTTTTCTTTGTATGTTTTGTGTGTAGGTACCGTGGGAAATTTACCACATTTTTGGTATTTGTACGGTCACGAGCGTTAATTTAGGACCCATTTCAAGAAAAATATGCTTGAAGTCGTCAATGTCATTAGAGATGTCAAGTCACTTGTAACTTATAGGAAACTCGACCTTATTGTTGTAGAATGTCAGATTGATTTTGGATCTAAGGTGGGTACCAAATTTAATCTTTTGACTGTAGTACTTGCATTTTTATAATTTGTATTATCTTTAATAAATAAGGTCAGCGCCCCCTCTTTTTTTCTGAGGAACCTACCGCCTATTGGGGTGATGAAAAAGTTAGAGCTCAAAATCCAATTTGTTTTGGCTGTCAACCATCTAACGGGTTTTAAAAGAGATTGTCAGAGTCAAATTAAAAAAAAATACACCCAAAACACAGATCAGACAAATGAGCTGTCAGTTTGGGTAAAACAACATGGCCGCAAACGTCATGTTACACAAAATGGCGGATATTCGCTGTTTTATATCTTCTAATTAGCAAAATTAAGCTTTCTTTTTTAAACTCTTTAAATACTTAATTGATGTAACGGAAAACCAGCGCAGTTTTAATTCTTGAATACATTCTATCCTGAATGTGCTATTTGGAGTCCAAATTGTATAAACTTTTAAGACTGTGGAATTATGTTAAATATGCCCTTGATGTGAAAATATCTTAATTAAAAATCTCTTCATACTAGTAAAGGTTAAGGTCTAATGAAGCAACTATTATTATAACACTTGAGGATTGAAGCAAAATAGATAATTAGGTAAGTACCGTAAAATGGGGTGAGTAGGGATTAAGGGGTGAGTAGGGACACAATCTAAAATAAGTCATAACTTGATACAAATAAGAACAATGATTAAATGGACAATAACGTTACGTCTATTGGAAATAATTTCAGTCTTATAATTAGTAGCATATGCTTCATTTTAGGTTCTCCCTACTGACCCCGTTTTACGGTAATCAATAACTATTAGATAGATTAAAGACCTCTATATAATAGTCACCCTTCCTTCAGAACTCATTATCTCCTAAACGGCCCAACCGATTTCATAAAATCTACCTTAAAACCACCGCTAAAAAACCGCTGCTTTCAAGTAAAAAAAACCGCATCTAAATCGGTCGACCCGTTTAAGAGCTAGAGCGCCACACACACACACACATAGCGGTCAAATTATAACACTTTTTCGCGTGGGTTAAAATCTATCAAACGAAAATTGAGAACCTCCGTTAAGGTATTGCGAACACCGCTGCATAGCGATAGTTTAAAGGATGCCCTAGACAACATGCATAGCGCTTACGTAAACAATTGTCGAAAACTTTGTATGGAATTGACATAAACGCTCGACGATTCCGGCAGCTTACGTTAATCCTATATATTTTCGATAACGATAAGTACTATAACGTACACTCACGAACTTAAATTTGGTACCTACCTTAGGTCGAATGTCATTCTGACATTCTACAACAATAAGGTTGAGTCTCCTATAAGTTACAAATGACTTGACATCTCTAATGACATTGACGACTTCAGCCTATTTTTCTTGAAATGGATCACAAATTAACGATCGCGATAGTACGGTCACGGAAGTTAATTTGCTACCCATTTCAAAGAAAATCTGCTTGAAGATGTCATTGTCAATAGAGATGCCAAGTCATTTGTAATTGATAGGAAACTCAACCTTATTGCCGTAGAATGTCAGATTGACTTTGGACCTAAGGTGGGTCACTAATTAAATTCCTTGACCGTACGTCGGATACTTCTTGTCTAGGTCGGATGATCTCACTACACTATATTGCACTCCCATAGTCAAAAGGAATTTTCCCCTCATTTCTTCGGAAATGATCTTGAGTTTTTTGCCTACATTCTGGCTGTAACGCCTTTCAATCTATAGATGAAAAACTCCGTGTGGTTAAAAATCTAAACTTACATAAACCACCAGTAGTTTTATCAGTCATATTTCTAGCAGAATAAGGTATACTTTCCATGATCTACCGATGAAAATATTGCCTTTTTGGATTAACCAATCGTCCAGTACCAAACAAAATTTAATTACAACGTACTGATTACGAATTGATTCGATTTGTAAATGATTTCTAATTACAATTCCCGATATGGACATGTTTACAACGTAGATGCACAATTTCATTCCAACCTGGAAAGTATTAACTTTCTCAAGTCCCAAGATATTTAGAACTCTAACATCTTAAACTATGATTTATTTTTCATTGGAGTTGTAATGCGAGATTATTCGTTTTTGTTTTTAACGTAGAAAATGTTGTTGTACTGATTGTAAGCAATAAGTACGTATGCAATTAACCAAATCGGAAGCGTACGTTGTGATGTATCAGATAATTAAATCGCTGCCGCAGATCAGCAGTGGGGCTAAACGGCAAGCAAATGGTCCATACAATGCAAATAAATATACTCGCTCTTAAAAGAATAAGAAGAAAAAGAAATACATTTATTCACCAACCATAAGACACACATATACAAATGATTAAAGAAAACAGTGAACGTAACAGAGATGCACGTATTGTGTGTCCTCGCGGCGGTGAAACGGACACTGGCTCAGCAAAATGCTGACGTGTCAGACACATATACCGCTGATTTTTTAAAAGAGTGAGACACAAGTACAAATCCGAAGCACCTAATAAGTATTGTACTTATATTGAGGAATAAACGAGCATACTTAAATAAATAGAAACAAACAAATAAATAATCGCAATCAAGACAAATATTGGGAACCGCTAGCTTCGTAGGCAGGGTAACATACAGGTTCTGTAGACAGGGAAGACAGCAATGCACATCCTCTGCTCATGCGGACCACTAATGCGCAACAGAAGTACAACTCCTCACTACCCAAAGCATCTGGAAATTCCTCACGCAACAGGCCTTTGCGGTGAGCTCTAAACAAAGTGCTGACACAAAAAGGCCCATCTCAACAAATAATAATAATAACTCACGACTGCACGTGAATGTTAACCTTAGGTAAACCATAGGTTAACATTTTAATTCGTTAAAATTTACAGTTGACGTCGACGTCATATGAATCTGACATTCGTGAATAATTTAACCTAGGTTGAACCTACGTGTAAACGGACCTAAGCTTACTATATCGTCAAGATATCCTTTTAGTGTTTTTTGCTATTAAACGAGTATAAGTTAATCAATTAAGTCTACTATCACAATATACATAGGTACATACATAAACTCACGCCTTCATTCCCAGAGTGGGGTAGGCAGAGCTACAGAATTACCCACTCTAAAAACTTGTTCATAATTCTGTAACCACATTGTGCACAATCAGGCTAAGATGTTTACCAGTGTATTAGTGACAGGTTGCAAGCCCATCGCCTAACAGTACTACATGCAAGCCTTTATTCCCTTAGTCGCATCGATATGATTTCGATTTATCTACGACCGCATTAGCAAAGTTGAATAAAAAACCTGAAACGGGCTGTCTTTTCCAATCTGTTCAAGCCTCAAAGGGAATAATTAATATGCTATTAATGTCTTTGTCGATTGCAATGGAAAATACATTTTATTTTCTGCAATATGGCGGAGTTGCATTTTACCTTGTAATAACATTTCCTTGATGCGTTTTTTAATCCCTAAACGCGAACTTTATTATAAGTTTATCGTCCACGTAACTGTAGTGAATATTTTTATTACAATATTTCCTCGGTTACACAAATTTAAGAATTGATAATAACATGTTACAGTTTGGGAAACTGAAACTCGTACCGTAAAACGGGGTGAGTAGGGATTAAGGGGTGAGTAGGGATGAAGGGGTGAGTAGGGACACAACCTAAAATAAGTCATAGCTTGTTACAAATAAGAACAATTATTAAATGGACAATAACGTTACGTCTATTGGAAATAATTTCAATCTTATAATTAGTCACATATGTTTCACTTAATCCCTACTCGCCCCGTTTTACGGTACCTTTTTCGCTCTTGTCACAATATGAATAAGATACAATAACAAAAAGCAAAAAACGCAACTGTTGCCAGCTAATTTTAAATCATTATAAATCCTAAATGATCATTCAAAATGAAAAATGATGAAAGAAACCTCAAGATGATTTTTAAATAGCTATTCAATGATACCCCACTTGTCATAGTTAGTCGACTTTATTTTTTATTTTTTTACAATAGCGTTAGCCGCCTTATTGAATTTTGATTACTGTCGTAATCGATCGACATAATACTCATCAAAATCGGCCCACGCGTTTAGTTTCTAGAGCGCCACAAAGGGAAAACATACATACATATACGTATAGGTTGATAAACATTTAACACTCCTCCTTCGGCAGCCGGGTAAAAAGATATGGCTTTCAGATTCCTTTAATGTACATACTAAATGATTTTAAGATCTATCCAATACCTTACTCGATATTATAATGTAAAAGAAAAGAGTTTCTTTCAAGATTTTATTTTACAACTTTGTCGGCGTAATTTAAATGTACAACTATGCCAAATTACAGCTTCGCAATACCAAGAGTTTCTGAATTAAAACACGAAATTTCAAGGGTTCCTATACTCTGGTTATTTTAAGATGATGCCGGTTACAGCTCATATAAACACTTATTACACTTATTTCTTTAAGTTTACCTAAATACTACATCAGTACAAACCTAGCGACACCGTCCAGGAATTCAAATAATTAATCGCCTTTTTTTTATGACATCGCTTGTGACGTAAGTGATTGAACTTGCGAAATACGGCTGTCACAGCCATCACCTTAAAATAACCAGAGTATAGTTCGATTTTGGAACCGCAAAAAGTTATTCATCCCTAATTAAGTGTTATAATGTTAAATAGGGAAGGAAGGAAATAAGCATAGGTACGGTTTGGTTGAGGACAAAAGATCAGCGACCTAGCGAGGTTGTCATGCTAATGTTGAATGCTCAAGGTAGCGCCCTAGATACTCCGAGTGCCAACAACCCGGACACCTCAGTAACTCTCAGCGGTATACAAATTGAGAGGCAGCTCGTCGGAAACAACCGCAAACGTAACTTTGTAAATGCACTTGTGCAATGCAGCTGTATTAGCATTTATTATCATCAAATAAAGTCCGTTTTACTCTGATTGAAGTGTAGTGCCCTAGACAGAGATAGGTAGAAGTTGACACGAATCCTGTCCTTATTAGAATCCGAGTATTGTTGGTAAAAAACGTTTTGAACTTAAGTATCTAGTTGCAAGAATATCTATATTTGGATTTGAAATACGCTAAAGTGACGGTGACATTGGAATTTGATATGCGAACACAAGATTAACTTCTAACGGTTCTCATTAGAAATGAATGAGTTTTAAAGATCAACTTATTAACAGGACCATACCATTCATAAAGCGACGCTAAAATCGCGTAGCTGTCAAATATTCTCCATACAAATTTTGTTCCGGGCGATAACGTTTCTCACACTCGAAATAAGGTTCGATTTTCACGATGTTTAGGGTTCCGTAGTCAAACTAGGAACCCTTACAGTTTCGCCATGTCCGTCCGTCCGTCGGTCCGCAGCCTAGCTCACAGAGTCATTGTACTAGAAAGCTGTAATTTGGCATATATGTACATATTAGTGGTAAAATAAAATCTTGAAAATGTACCTCCCCTGCTCGTAACTTGGTGATGTATTTTTTTCTCGTCTACCCCATAGTGTGGGATGTCGTTGGATAGGTCTTTCAAAAATATTGCGGGTGTGTGAAAACAACTTTTCGATTAAGGGATCCGTTTATGAAATAAGCTTTAAAGCGCTAATTTTTGTTAGAGTCAAGTGTCCCCCCCCTACAGCCTAAACTACAAATACTAAATATCTGAAAAATATCTTAAATGAAAGCACATATAACGAATTTTAAAGGAAAATTATGACGACTAAGTAGACTTGATTGGTTCCTGAGATACAGGTGACTAACGTGTTTATACCTACTAAAATGACCTAAGACAGCACTAAATAACTTTAAATAGAGAATTGCTTCATACTTGTAGTTTTTTGAGATAGTTTTTGTGCATTAAAGGCTTCGGAACCCTACACTGAGCATGGTTAGACATGCTCTTGCCCGGTTTTGGAATATGTTTGAAAAATTATTCTTGAAGAGGAAAACGTACAGACATAGATTTTCTTACTATCTACGACATATTCAAAAATCGTAAAAATAATAATGATGACAAAATAATAAAGAAGGGTTTTTTACGGTCTTTATTTAACCTCGTAAAGCCCACCGTACTACAAAAAGCAGGTTTTTTGTCAGTGGGACTTTGAATCTACCATCAAGGCAATAGAGTTCAATTACGTTTGTTCGAAAATGCCATTTTCAATTTATGAAGAAAGGAAAATAAACTTTATTCCCTTTGCAATACAGTTCACATTGAATTGCCTTGATAACGTACATCGTATTGCACGATGGGCCTTACGAGGTTAAAAAGGTTATAGACATAAATGATCACTATCGATGATATTACTTTACCTTTTCGTTATCTTTATTATTACATACTTAGTATAAAAAAGTAGATATCCGCGTCAGTCTGTATATCCACTAACTAGGTACCGTAAAACGGGGTGAGTAGGGATTAAGGGGTGAGTAGAGACACAACCTACAATAAGTCATAACTAGTTACAAATAAGAACAATTATTAAATGGACATTCACGTTACGTCTTTTGGAAATAATTTCAGTCTTATAATTAGTAACATATGCTTCATTTTAGGTTGTGTCCCTACTCACCCCTTAATCCCTACTCACCCCGTTTTATGGTAACTCTCATTATAGCCCTTTCCCAACGGACGAGCAGCATTGGCTTCATAGCCAGCACATGCTGAATTGGGAACGTTTCGCAACAATTTACCACTATTTGTCGTCTTTTCCTTATTTTTATGTCATATTTGTGTGTTATTGTTGTGAATAACTGATTTTCTTTTGTTTCGGTAAGGAGCAAAATGAAAATAACTTTTAGTTTAACTCTAGTTCCTTTGGTATAAATATAACTGGAAATTTCTTTGTTCATCACAAAGTCTGTCTATACTCGTTTCGTTAAAAGCGACTATTGTGCAAATAAAATCAACCTACCTTTTACAAGAGATTTATAACTCCCACGCAAAAAAGAGGGATGGTAATACTGTAACAAGTCTATTTATAGCTATACTTAATAAAGTATTTACGAACAGGTACAACAGTGCAACAGTTTTACCCCCTTAGACAAGCTAAAGTGTGCTTGAAATATGCTTTGTATTGAAATATAACGTCTTTGTGACATTTCCATTTAACAGAAAGGGTCAACGCATTTGACTAAAGGTTCACTTTGTCCATATTCCCATCTCGTCCACATTCTCATCTCATCCACATTCCCATGTCATCCACATTCCTATTTCGTCCACATTCCCATTTTGTTCACATTTCCATCTAGTCCACATCCCCATCTCGTCCACATTCTTATCTCGTTCTCATTCCCATTTCGTTCACATTCCCAACAAATAGTGAACAACCGAGTGAGCGAATTGATATCGAGCAGCCATCCAGTCCTGAGTTAGGTTGTAGACGAGTTAGGAATGAGGACGAGTTGGGAATGTAGACTAATGGGAATGCGGACGAGTTACTTACTTACAAAGTAAGTGGACAATTTGGGATTGGTATGTGGACGAGTTGGGAATGTGGCCGAGATGAGAATGTGGATGAAATGGGAATATGGACAAAGTGAATCTGAACGAAATAGTGGGACTTGATAGCGCGTGGAGCTAACCCCATGTGCTTCTGTTAAGTCTGCAAGAGAAAATACTCTTTAACCGAACAATTAATTGTCCTCGCGAGTGATATCCATGGACTGGTTTCTCTAATAAGTCCATGGGAATGTCTATAAATTACTCGACATTGGCGAAATACACTTAAATAGGAGTGGAAGCCGTTAATTAAATTAAGAATACGGAATTTGCATGGATTTTTTAAATAAGAAAAATAAAAAATGAAAATACCGTATAAGAGATTACCGAGTGTGAAATGAAAATGAAAATTGGCCAAGAAATACGGAAGATACAAGCATTTTAAACTGCTAATTAGACAGCAATTAGACAGAGCCGATATGCACTGTGACGTCATCGTCATGTCAGGTCGGCCATATAAACTCCATGTTAAATTCTGTTCTGCTAGAAAGAGATAGGGAAAAATCTTTGATGGTTTATATCTTGGTTATTTTTACAGCTATTAAAAAAAAAATTGTTAACTGTTTTGTACATGAATCAGCTTTTATTGAAGCTGTGACAAAGGCATGAATATTCCTTATTAAGTTAGGTTTATAGTGCGCTTATGAATAGGCTGTTAATTTTAACTCCCGTCACTGAGGTGCTTTAAATTTAACGTGTGTTTGTGGCCTCGTAACTTCCAAACTCCTAAAGCGATTTGGACGTGGTTTTTTCAAATCAAAAGCTAATAAACTAAGATAGTTTTTAGCTACGTTTTGGTAAGTGTGAGAAGGATGTCGAGAGGGTGAATGCGGGAAATCAAATTAATGAGGCCCTGTACTCCTTTGTGAGCAGAAGGGACGTTTCACAAAAAGCGCGGCTGGCTGTTCACAATGGCGTGTTGACCCCTGCTCTGATGTATGGTAGTGAATGTTGGGTGTGGCAGGACAAGCATGCTTCGATGGTTCGGTCATTTAGAAAGGATGGATGAAAGATATATACAGAGCGAAAGTGAGTGGGAGGGTCGGAAGGGGCGTACTTTTTCGAATCAAATCGGAGAAATACTGGAAAAGGGCCAGATCTTACCGGATCATTACGGAAGTACCCGAAACCGACATGCATGCATGAATCGATGTGTGAATGTGGAAGAAGCGAAAGAGATTTGTCAGGATCCTAGCAGGTGGAAAGAAGTGGTCTCTGCCTACCCCTCTGGGAAACAGGCGTGATTTAATATATGTATGTATGTAGTTTTTGAAGGAACAAAGATACAAACAAACAATATAGCCTGATATTATTAAAAAAATATTAGTAATTTTGAAACTGTTTACTCTCTGTATTTCTAACGTAAAGAGCCAAGCTAAAACCCCTATCTTTTAAAGCTAAACGATTACGCTTGGCCTCCATCGAGCATCGAACCCCAACTAGGTCAATGCGACGTCCCCACATGTTTCCTTGTGAAGTTAACTAGTGCGAATGCTAGCGTTATGCAACGTTATAGAATCAAGTTTTAAATCACTGTGACAAATAGCGGTGTACTCACGAGTTGGACTAGCGCACCGAGGGTTCCGTATGATAATATGGTTGAACGTAAACTAAATCAAACTTTAGCTTTCTGCTCATATTTTTTTTAAAGATTGTGTTTGTCAAAATTATTGTTATGATTTTGAGATTGACACGCGAAAGAAAATACCTACTCATTTTGTTATGATTTCTGTACTTTATTTTCTGTAGAATAAGGTACATAGCCTCGTGTGGTTGCCGAGTTAGAATAGCGCCACTCCATGTCTTCCCGTGGATGTCGTAAGAGACGACTAAGGGAATAAAGGCTTGTAGTACTGTTAGGCGATGGGCTTGCAACCTGTCACTAATACGCTGGTAAACATCTTAGCCTAATTTGTGCAAATTGTGGTTATAGAATTATCAACAAGTTTTTAGAGATGTTTGTAATTCTGTAGCTCTGCCTACCCCTCTGGGAACGAAGGCGTGAGATTATGTATGTGTATGTATAAGGTACATTTTGACTAGCCTAAATTTTAATACAGATTTTAAATGAATTTTGCAAAAATTTCCAAAAATAAAATTTGACAACTTCGTTTCATTTTTCGCGTAAAATATGTAATCTATCTTTAAGTCAATAATTTTCAGATTTGTTTGGTCCATAAACTTCGGAGATAAGGGAACGGTAATTACTGAATAAAGTATTTATCAAATTTGAGTCGTCAAGTTGTATTCAAAATTATATTTAAGGTAGAAGCGTTGCAATAACAGGAGATAGGTACAGACTGGAAGATATATAGACAGCCGTTAGACAGTAGCCATAGCTTCTGCTTTGAATATTGAGCAGAAATCTACGTTTGTTGTGTGCCACAAGCGTTTCAAACACAATTAACTAACAATTAGCTAAATAATTGTTTATTTAGCTAGAGTTAGGTATTAACACAAATTGATTTTAAAAGACTATTTATTAGAAAAACACAGCATACAAAGCCGCCAAAAGGAAACTTCGAGCGCTAATTTTAATCTGCCAAACGCGATAGGGATGCCACGACGCATCCTCGAAATTGTGATGATCCCAATCGATATTTTCCATCCAACAGTATATATTTACAAAACAAATTAATTAAGACAGTGAACTAATAAAGGGGGAACGTGAAACGTTTTTTTTCAATGTATTTTTTTTTGGTTGTACTGTTGCCAGCAATAATATCCAACATTGCGCTCAAAAATATTTGACGAGTTCTCATACCTCTAGCAATAAAGACGTGTCAGATATTTTTGAGCCCATTTTTGGATAGTATATTATTGCTGGTGACTGTACAGTAAAAACGGAAAACTTACGCGTCAGACTTGGTATAATTATAGTACAAACCTTGAAGAAATACAACAAAAAGCAAGATTTAAAAAACCCGACTGTTGCTAACGAACTTTATATCGTTATAAATCCTAAATGATCATTCAAAATGAAAAATGATGAAAGACAACTAAAGATGATTTTTATAATCAATCAATGATATCCCACTTGTCATCGTTCGCCGACTTTTGGCGTCTCGTGGCCGCCATATTGAATTTTGATTACTGTCATATCTTTACACTCACAAGATTGAGACAAATCGATTGACATAAGAATCATCAAAATCGGTCCCCGCGTTTAGTTTCTAGAGCGCCACATAGGAACAAACATACATACTAACATATATAGGCTGATAAACACTTTACCCTCCTTCGGCAGTCGGGTAAATCAATCAAAACAAAAGCTGACGCACATTCTTTAGTATCTCTATCCGCTCGTGCTCCCGCCTCCGCCCCCGCCTCAGTACATGCCCCACCCCACCCCCTAATTTCTCTAAGCGTGTATAACAGTCTGGTAACCATAGCAACCGCCGTGCAAAAGGCTTACCTTCTGCCAAGCAAAAAGCAACTTGTAAAATACCTGCTTTATGAATATTTCTGTACAACATTTAATATAATACATTATATATAATGATGGAAATTCTAGGGATCTACTACTGCTTATTGTTTGGGTTCCGTCAGTTCCGTAGTCAAACTAGCAACCCTAAAGGCCCAGCCACACCGGATGCGTGCGCGTAGACGTGACGCGGCGTGCGCTTTCCACTAAGTTGTATAGTGACATGTCGTATGAGAATTCATACTATACAACGCAGTGGAAAGCGCACGCACACGTCACGTCTACGCGTACGCATCCGGCGTGGCTGGGTCTTTATAGTTTCCGTCCGCAGCTTATACTCGGATTATTCTAAGATGCTTTTGACAGCTCATATACTAATATTATAAAGCTGAAGAGTTTGTTTGCTTGAACGCGCTAATCTCAGGAACTACTGGTCCGATTTAAAAAATTCTTTCAGTGTTAGATAGCCCGTTTATCGAGAAAGGCTATAGGCTATATCATCCCGCTAAGACCAATAGGAGCGGAGCACCAATGAAGAATGTTTCAACCTTCTACGTTAGCAAAGTCGCGGGTTAAAGTTAGCGTTAGCCCAAAGTAACTATTCCACGGGGACGGATAGGGAATGCAAATAACCGGTTTTAACCGATTTTAACCGGTTATTTTCATACAAAAACGGTTAATAACCGGTTAATTTGCATTCCCTAGGACGGAGTCGCGGGCAGAAGCTATTTACACTTATTTCTTTAACGTTACATAAATACTACATCGGTACAAACCTAGCGACGCCGTTAGTGTTATTCTCTCAAAAAACGGCGGCCGGTCGGACGGACGAGCGAACAAAAGTGGCGAGTTTAAGTAGTCCCGTCCGACCGAACAAAACACAAATGTGTTTTATTCGCTCTGTCGGGTAAACTCGCCACTTGGACCTTCACTCGAGCGAACGATCACCTTTGCTTATTGAGAGAATCACAACCCTGGAACTTAAATAAATAAACTCCTTTTTTTAAACACATCGCTTGTGTGTATAGTAAGTGATTGAAATTACGAAATACGGCTGTCACAGGTCATCTTAGAACAATTAGAGTATAGCTCAGACTTAGATCTAAAAAGCTGTTGTTATTCATCAATATACATAGTACCCGAAACCGACATGCATGCGTGACTCGATGTATGAATGTGGAAGAAGCGAAAGAGATTTGTCAGGATCGTAGCAGGTGGAAAGAAGTGGTCTCTGCCTACCCCTCTGGGAAACAGGCGCGATTTAATGTATGTACGTATACATAGTCACGCCGAACAGTGATAAAAATCTTGTTTTTTTAGTGAAATATTACGCTTTTTTGCACTGATGGTCTTACATTTGTAATGATTTTATGTGTGGTAGTTTTAATTATTAATATATACTCATAGTACTTTGCTACCTCGTAATGTAACTTACTTTTAAGTATTGTTGTGTTTTATGGTTGAAAAAATGACCTTCTGCTGGAGTTTCTTGCGGCGCTTCTCCGCAATGATGGTCTTGTCCGAAGCGCTAGTAGATTCACTCCATATTACCGACGCGTAAAGAGCCCTCATGTGGCCAATTAACAGAAAATATTTTGAATTTTGAATCTTATCCAAAGCGCTATTCACTCCATATTCTCCCTTAATACTCTTATTTATTCTCACTCCATTACCGACGTGTCAAAGCCCCGATGTGGCTTAATAAATTATTTCATTTCTTTTTATCCATTATGAAACCATAACAACAACGGAAAGTAAACAAAACGCGTACTTATTCGCACTGCCAAGGAGTGGAACGCTCTCCCTGCGTCCGTACTCCCGGAATCATATAACCTTGGTGTTTTCAAGGCAAGAGTGAACAGGCTTTTTCTGGGTAAGCGTGTACCACCTTCGACCTCGTCGTCACTTGACATCAGGTGAGATGACGTCAAACGCAACCCCATTATTGATAAAAAAAATACTGACACCCGTATTCACAAACGTCACTATGAGGTCTCACAGTGCTCACGAACGCGCAGGGTGGTTCAAATCGTCTCATAAACAAAAGGTCGGTCAAAAAGGACCAATCACAAAGCTGTATTGAACGCAGTGCGTTTACTCAGTGAAGGATCCCTTAAGTATTGTTTGTGAATACGCGTATTAGCTTAGCATTATAAGCCCTTTTTAAGATTGAAAAAAATATCAAAATCCCGTGCAGTTTCGAGGAGATAGGGGGAAAACCATTGATTTTCTCTCTATCTACCGGACTGCTCGTGCAAATTTAATTGTCTTATTAATTCGCTAATAAGGGCTATTTTAACTCTGGTTGCGTGTACTAGTAGTCAATAAGGTAGAAATTGTCTCTTTCACGGTATAATAGATTAGATTCGTGAATAATGCAACAGAAATTAATTAGTTAAGAACCGATTCTTCATGGCCTCTATTCAATACACGGTAATAACCCTATCGTTTCTGACCTGTTATAGTATTGTCAGCGTGTTGATAGCTCATACTTTAGCACTCTGTCACTTTAATCGCTGTGATAATTCGAATGGCAGTTTGAACATGACATTAAATAGACAAGGTAGTGAATTGTAATATATATTAATGAACTATGCACGAAAACCTAAAAATTTTAAGATTGAATAACCTTCATTTAAGAATATTTTCCAAGCTGTTGACATGTGAAGTCATAGATATAAATACACATAGATAACGCAAATGCATCTACTTCGCGTGTCCGAATCCGGACTTAAACCCGACCAAGCGTCGGGGTTGGCCGTCGCTACTGACGCTCCGCGCGCCTGTTGCTGCAGCCGGTCGGCCGCGAACATTAAGAAAATGCCTCGTTGCGTGATAATAAACTGCAATAGCCCAAAAAAGCGACGACTTTGAATCGATTTTGCGCGGAAAACGGATAATTCTCTTCTCTTGGTGTGTCCCAGTTGGTAGCAAAAAGTGACGGGGTTGGTTTTCATACAGATTGAGGTGTTCTGTGTATTTATATCTGTGTGTGAAGTTATATGACGCAGTGAATTTTATTCCCCTCATATGCGCATCTGGCATTAGTTTCAGACTATAGAAAAGTTTTATTATGTTGTTGTACCTTGTTAAATCTGATTGGCTGCTTGTTCATCCCCTAGCCCAAGGTCAGGGTCAATTTGTAAGTGGTTTGCTTCATTATATATACCCCGTGGAGTCTCTAGGAAAGAATGCTTCTAACGAACGCATTACCTTTTTCATATAAAAGCAATAATAATAAATGTAACTTATTTTTTCTCAAACATGCTCCGAAAAACGACCTTATTACCGTCCTAATTAAAAAAAATGCTCACTATTGCATATAAAATTGAAAGGACCATGAAAAAAACCACCCACCATTGCACACCCCCAACTTGCGGGGGCGGCGGCGGCGAGCGGCAGACACTCATTGTGCGTTAGAAACTTAATAGTCCTTGTTTTCAAAAAAGGTTTCTCACTGAATTTGTCGAAAGCTTTTACAAATACTGATAATTACTTATGTATTTGTATGATTGCCTCGCATTGGTTTTGAAAAGCATTACATGCCTCGGCGGAAAGGGGGATTGCCTACGCCTCTATTCTGGGCTGTACAATCACTATTTGACCTGTTATGGTATTGTTTCTAACTCTTTTGGCTGCATGGGCTAAGATCCCTTTGCCTTCCCCTTGTGGGGTAAATTAAACAAAAAAAAAAGTTTCTAACTCGGCCGCCATTACTGTCAAGTAAATAAGAGCTATCAAAACGTTGACAATACGATAACAGGTCAAAGACGATAATGTGGCCCTATTACACGTAACGTGGAGATGTAAGTTTTTTTTGTCTACCCCATAGTTTGGGTTGTCGATTGTCGTTGGATATGTCTTTAAAAATATAGCGGGTTTATCAAAAAACAATCGATTAAGCGATCCTTTTTTGAAATATTAAGATATAAAATGCTAATTTGTGTTAGAGTCAAATGTCCCCTACAACCAAAACGACAAATACAAAAAAATCGAAAAAATATTTTTAATGTAAGCACGTATAACGTGTTATAACGAATTAATAAGGAAAAATATCACAAGTAGACTTGATTGGTTCCTGAGATACAGGCGACTTAAGTGTTTATACCATAGATATAGATATAAATACACATAGATAACGCAAATGCATCTACTTAGCGTGTCCGAATCCGGACTTAAACCCGACCAAGCGTCGGGGTTGGCCGTCGCTACTGACGCTCCGCGCGCCTGTTGCTGCAGCCGGTCGGCCGTGAACATTAAGAAAATGCCTCGTTGCGTGATAATAAACTGCAATAGCCCAAAAAAGCGACGACTTTGAATCGATTTTGCGCGGAAAACGGATAATTCTCTTCTCTTGGTGTGTCCCAGTTGGTAGCGAAAAGTGACACGGTTGGTTTTCAGACTAAGGTGTTTACGTTATCTATGTGTATGTCGTGGTTTATACCTTCTAAAATGATCTAAAAATAAGACAGCACCAAATAGGTAACTTTAAAAAGTTAATTAGTTCGTACTTACCTTCCCGAACACATGGTTGAGGGAGGCGATGGCTGAGATACGCGTCATACTCGTGAACGGGTGCTGTTTGTGGGGTCCGGTCTGTTCACGTCTGCAAGGACTTGTTGCTCAGTTAATTATTCCAGTTATGGCTTTTGACGTAGAGACCTCATCGTGTTGTTATCCTAGTAATTATTTTTAGTTTAATGTATTTGACATGTAATATTTTTAATTTTTACATTTATTTGTAATGTTTTGAATTTTTGAATTTGTATGTTTTTTTTTGTGATCGTTCTAATAATTTATACTTGTTGCTTTATTACCTTTTAATGTAACTTAATTTTAAGTAATATTGTATTTTATGTTTGAAAAAATGACCTTCTCTGCCTACCCCTCTGGGAAACAGGCGTGATTTAATGTATGTATGTATACATAGTCACGCCGAACAGTGATAAAAATCTTGTTTTTTTAGTGAAATATTACGCTTTTTTGCACTGATGGTCTTACATTTGTAATGATTTTATGTGTGGTAGTTTTAATTATTAATATATACTCATAGTACTTTGCTACCTCGTAATGTAACTTACTTTTAAGTATTCTTGTGTTTTATTATTGAAAAAATGACCTTCTGCTGGAGTTTCTTGCGGCGCTTCTTCTCCGCAATGATGGACTTGTCCGAAGCGCTATTAGATTCACTCTATATTACCGACGCGTAAAAGAGCCCGTATGTGGCTGAAAAAATTGTTTTTTTTCTTATTGTTTTTTGAGATACTATTTGTGTAGTAACGGCTTCGGAACCCTACACTGAGCATGGACAGACATGCTCTTGATTTTTTTTTAAATGGCGCGGCAACATGCGGACCGCATTGTCAATATATTCGTAATCAAATCCATATTTTCAAGTAATTTCAGCGTCTCACGGCCCCCAGACGACCTTTACTGTCTCAATTTTCATCAGACGCTTTTCATAGTTATTTTTTGGGACGTCAGTCCCTGCTGAGTCTACCAATAGTACCTAGTTAGGGTACCGTATCAGTGCTTGTAAATTACGGAGACGCGGGGCGTCGCGCGTGGCGTTGGGCGGCGCGGTCTGCACTAAATTCAAACATATGGCGTTGTATAAAAGCGTTTACGGAGAAGCGGTTTTACGCGCGTTTGCTTCAAATACAGCGTTACTTGCGGTGGAGCCCGCGGATGGCATCGCCGCGTTGCACGCAGCGTCGCACGCATCAATAACGGCGGTTCCCGCCACTGCGCCCGCAGCGGGGCCCGCGGCGGAACCTTCTGACAGTCTTGTGCTCCGCCGCGCGCTCCGCTACACGCTCGAGAGTCCGCCGCGGATGTAGCGGACACCGCTACTCTCTACGCCCATCACCACGCGCCGCATCACGCCCCGCATCTTTATAAACAACACCGTACATTGCCATATGTTTGTGTTTGCGCGTGTGATGACGCGGTCCGCTGCACGCGCCGCCTCTCTGTAAACGGAAAAAACGCCTGACGTGCCGCGCAACGCCAAGCCGCACGCCACGCGCGACGCTCCGCGGCTCCGTAAACAAGCCCTCAAGGTGGTGTTAACGGGAGTATATTACTAAGTCTCTGTGCTGTTTGTCTGTCTATCAGAACGCTGTATCTCGTGAACCGTAATAGGGAGACAGTTGAAATTTTCACAGTGTGTGTATCCATTTACACCCGAGCGTTTCAGACAATGTTTTTTTAAGTACATAAAGTTTTTTTTTAATTTAATTTTGGATGTCATTTTTTTTTACACGGTTAGGAAAAAAAGCTTAAATCGTATCATTTTTATTTTTATTTTACACGGTTCATATTCAATTAGACAAAAAAGTAAAGGGGTATGATTGTGTGCTACATACATACCTTCACGCCTGTAACCCCAGAGTGGGGTAGGCAGAGCTATTTTTTTTTTAAAAGAGTAATCCCAAATATAAGATGAAATAAAATGCTCGATTTTAATAAAGTGGAACGGAACCCTTCGCGTGCGAGTTCGGCTTGCACTTGGCGAGTTTTTTCCGTCTACTGACTTTCACAGCCATACTTTCCAAATATCAAACAAAACTGACACGACTAGGAGCCAATGGCAATCTATGTATCTAAATCAAGAAGGCGGTTACATCGTTCAAGAAATGTTTATTGTACGAATAACATGGCGATCAATTTGGAACGACGTAAACGCCATGTGTCTTTGACATACCGATTTAATATTTGGGTTTTCTTTTGACCTAAATTATGAAGGATTGGCCAATTATATAATATGTTTATATTATGATATGATTACTTGATCCAGAGTCTATTATTCCTAATCAAGTGATTATATTATTAGATGTCTAGCCTAAGAAAGGTTACGGTTCGAGATGGCATAGTGACCTGAATACCATATATAATATTCTTTTTTTTACACCTTCAATAAAAGCTGATTCATGTAACAAATAGTTGAGATTTTTTTTTTTTGAATAGCTATAAAAATAACCAAGATATAAACCAACAAAGATTTGTTCCTATCTCTTTCTAGCAAAACAGAATTTAACATGGAGTTTACATGGCCGACGTGTTACATGACGTCACACGGCGTATCGGATCTCTCTGTCTAATCGCTGTCTGATTAGCATCCATTTCCGGACCGATATAATTTTAATTTCGCTTTTGGTGATCTCTTTTACGGTATTTACATATTTTGTTGAGAAATACGATTTAAAAAATCCATTCATATTGCGTATTAATTTAGAGAATGCCTGTGGCCCGTTTACTGATGTGCCAAAGGAAACTTTCCAAAATTGCGGAACATTTCATGTAGGAAAATTTCGTAAACTTCTCACAATTTTGTATGGGGATTGAAACTTTCCGGTTCTTAAATTTAAATTTCCTATATTTCTAGTGAAAGTTTCTGGAAATTTCTTAGAAATTTTCCAACTTTTTGGAAACTTTCCGCAACTTTCACATCAGTAGGCCCGTTTCACGAAGCTAACAAGTTACAAATTACAAGCGGAAGTGTCTTTCTAGCAAAATGAGTTAGAAAGATACTTCCGTTTGTAATTTGTAACTTGTAGCTTCATGAAACGGGCCTCTGGAAGCATTCTCTGCCATTTGTACCTACTTTGTACATTGTGCAATAAAGTTATTTAAAAAAAAAGGCAATGTTTTCATACAGACGAACAGTGTAGCATAAGTAGGGCCCCGTACCCCTACCCCTAGGATACGGAACCCTGAAAATTGTATAAAGGTTCAAGCTTTCACAAACATTTTTAAACTTAAGCTATAAATAAATAAACGTTATTTTCTTTTAACATTGTAACATTGTTCCGGCGTAAAGTCGCGTGCTTACAACACTGTTATAAATTCGATGTCGGTATCAGATGACATGGAAAGGGGGGTTGGAAGGTGCCACGTGGGATTCGCGTGCCACGGTCCGATACCCTCGAGTTATGCATTCCTGGTATATTTAAAAAATCCAGTGTTGACTAGCTCTTTTGTATTTCATATTTGCAAAGCTACTAGTTGCATTTCTACTAGTGATGGGCGATTTCTGAAACATTGCAAAACTTTCCTTAACTGCGAATATTACAGCTTCTGAAAGTTACATAATTAGATGGAAATGATTCTGACACAGCTAAATTTCATTTAAGTTTCATGTAAACTTTCCGTTTCCTACGTTACATGTCAAAACTATAGTATATAAAATTTCCTAATTTGTCCCCCAAAAATTATTAAAAAAAATAATACTTTTATTGTATTTTTATTTTTTTAATGAGTGCCATTTTTGGGGGACAAATTAGGAAATTTAAAAATATCAAATGAAAAGGAGTTTTTAGTATAGATTGATGCAAGTTTTATTCCAGAATTGAATTGTACATATTTCAAATTCAAATTCAAATTCAAATAATTTATTTCAGAAACATGTCCATATTTGTTAGTTACATAGTTGGCTTAAGTCTAGTGTTAGTACAGAAAATAATAAATAATAATAAAAACACATGTCAATTTTAATACAAGCAGTGCACATTATTCCAGTGCTCCTGATATCGACCCTGGAATTGGTCGGCAATGGTGCAGAGTATGCTGTTCGGGCTGCCCCGAATCCTCCGCACGAGGGATGCAACCCTTTTGCGCATAATAGCCGCAAAGCCATCAGTGTGTGCCTCTGCGAACATCCCTGATGCGCTGCAGAATCGTGGCAGCCCCAACAGCATCCTAAAACCATTATTGTATTGAACACGTAAGGCACTGATAGCCTTCTGCGTATAGTTAACCCACAGGCTGCAGGTGTAGAACGACTGACAGAATGCTTTGAAAAGCGTCAATTTCACGTTATATGAGCACCTTGCGAACCTGCGGGCCACCATATTGCATCTGACCGCCAGCGCCCTACGTTCTCGTTCTATGTCAAGGTCATCAGACAGGGACTCGGAGACCCAATGACCAAGATATTTAAAACGAGAGACTTGCTTCAGAGGAGCGCCATTCAGTTTTACCTGCGGAACAGAGTAGGTTTTGCTTCCGGCCTTGAACTGAAGCAGCTCACTTTTGGCGACATTATACCTTAGGCCATGGGTCTCCGCGTACCTCTCACAGATGCGTAAAAGTTTCTCGATAGCACTGATTGATGGGGCGAGCAGCACCATGTCGTCCGCGTAGGTAATGTTGTTGATCATTTTACCGTTAATCGAGCATCCGACCATGGCGCTGCTAAGCTCATCCATCAGGCTGTTCATGTACAAGTTGAAGAGGCTGGGTGAGGTTAACCCGCCCTGCCTCACCCCACACTCCAACCTGTACATGCTTGAGTGTGAGCCGGCCCATCTGATTTGATATATTTGATTTAGTGTAAAATGTTACCAAACTTGTCTTAGCACCTAAACTTAAACAGTTTTTTAATTCATTTTTATTCCAGATGCAATTTGCCCCTAATCTACAGATTAGGGGCAAATTGTGACGGATGGACAGACGCACGACACGAGTGATCCTTTAAGGGTTCCGTTTTTTTTAATTTTTTGTACGGAACCCTAAAAAACACTTCAAACGCACCTTTTGAAAGCTCCTTTTGTATTGCAAAAGTCTACAAAACTTTTACGGGTTCGGTCCCTATGTAGGTGTATAAAGTACCCCTGAAATAGACTCACGTTTTCGTGTATTGTTTAGCTTAATTACCCGTTATTTTCACCCTTCGTCGTTTTTAACAATACCTCATTGAAGGCGGAATTTTGGGGCTTTTTCTATTTTCACATTTCATCAGGGGTGTTATTCTCTTAACAACTTTAACAAAAAGCAAGCTTTCAAAACCCGACTGTTCAGTTGCTAACCAACTTTAAATCGTTATAAAACCTAAATAAAAATTAAAAATGAAAAATGATGAAAGAAACCTAAAGACGATTTTTTAATCCCTATTCAATGATACCCCACTTGTCATACTAGGTCGACATTTTTTTTTTAAATTTGCACTATATTGCGTCTGGTTGCCGCCATATTGAATTTTGATTACTGTCATATCTTCAGTGACACTCACCAGATTCAGACAAATCGATTGACATAAGAATCATCAAAATCGGACAACGGGTTTAGTTTTTATAGTGCCACAAAGCAACAAACATACATATAGGCTGGGAAACACATTACCCTCCTCCTACGGCAGTCGGCTAAACACAGCGTTCGGTCGCTCGAACGAGTGAACGAGTGAACGCGGGGAGCCGGCGAGTTAAAGTAGTCCGTAGCGTACAAAACACATTTTCAATTCGACTCGCGCTTGACCGATTTTCCTTCCACACATCCCTATTAGCCGTCATCTCGCGTTCACTACCTTCTCTCTCATATCACTTTTCACACAATACATCCATCTTTTTTTAGGTCTTCCTATTGCTATGCGAAGATACAATCAGTCTATCTTGAGCTACACGTGTTGTCTGGATATATTATTCAGACGAATACATTATAATAATTGTTAAGTACTAACGCATACAAGGTTATAGACAGTCGATAAACTTAAACGTAGGCGTAAGAAGTAAACCTAACGATTCTATTCTCTATCGATTCACAGTTGACAAGTTGACGTAATCTATCAGCTTAAGTTAATGCTAATGTATATTTTCTGATATCGTTAACTTAAAACGCTAATAACGTTTCTCTTTTCTATCACTCAAAACGAGGATGACTTTGTCGTTGGCGATAAACCACGTGGTCAACCGTCATCTCATTCTTTAGTGATAGGAAAAACGTCTAGCGTCGATCTTGACAAAGCCCTGTGGAGTTTCATGCGGCGTTTCTTCTCAGCAGCGGTCTCCTGTAGGGAAGCGCTGGTTTTTGACGTGTAATATACTGTTGCCTACTTACTGAATCAACACCTATTTCCTGATTTACAATTGCTTATGGGTATACCATTAAAAAAAATAGATTTCCTCGACCTTCACACCAGTTATGAAGCATTATATACGCTTGTAATAATGTTAACAGGAAAATATATAACGATATGACATTCGCTCTGTGACACCTGAATAAACAAAATTGCGAAGGTGAACAAAAAATATAATTTCTTTTGGCGTTCATGCGCGCTTTGTATGAAACTAAGAGTCGGATGAGTCACGCCTGTGAATAATTAACATACATTACAATATACACGTATACAACTTAGTTTTTTCTATTATCAATAAAGAGATGAAACCCGCCGGCGTAGGATATCGTAAGAGGCGATTACGGGAATAAAGGCTTGTAGTACTGTTAGGCGATGGGCTTGCAACCTGTCACTAATACGCTGGTAAACATCTTAGCCTGATTGTGCACAATGTGGTTACAGAATTATGAACAAGTTTTTAGAGTGGGTAATTCTGTAGCTCTGCCTACCCCACTCTGGGAATGAAGGCGTGAGTTTATGTATGTACCTATGTATATTGTGATAGTAGACTTAATTGATTAACTTACACTCGTTTAATAGCAAAAACCACTAAAAGGATATCTTGACGATATAGTAAGCTTAGGTCCGTTTACACGTAGGTTCAACCTAGGTTAAATTATTCACGAATGTCAGATTCATATGACGTCGACGTCAACTGTAAATTTTAACGAATTAAAATGTTAACCTATGGTTTACCTAAGGTTAACATTCACGTGCAGTCGTGAGTTATTATTATTATTTGTTGAGATGGGCCTTGTGTGCCGACCACTGGTGATCTTTTGTGTCAGCACTTTGTTTAGAGCTCACCGCAAAGGCCTGTTGCGTGAGGAATTTCCAGATGCTTTGGGTAGTGAGGAGTTGTACTTCTGTTGCGCTTTAGTGGTCCGCATGAGCAGAGGATGTGCATTGCTGTCTTCGCTGTCTACAGAACCTGTATGTTACCCTGCCTACGAAGCTAGCGGTTCCCAATATTTGTCTTGATTGCGATTATTTATTTGTTTGTTTCTGTTTATTTAAGTATGCTCGTTTATTCCTCAATACAAGTACAATACTTATTAGGGGAAGAATTGTCAACAAGGTTTTGGAGTTGTTGGAGATTCTGTAACTCTGCCTACCCCGCTCTGGGAATGCAGGCGTGAGTACGAGATGAAACCGCCGAAGTTTGCGACCCCTAATTTATGACTTGGCATTTCTTACACGGCCCAATAAATTGATGACAGGTTTTTTTAAAAGGTGTCCTGTTATTTTTTTTAAAGAGGTTTTCTCAAAAGCATACGATTTTTTTTTGTTATTATTTACTGAGAAAATAAGGATATTATCAGTGTTGGCACCCGCTTTGGACTAGACGTTGGAATGACGCCATTTTGTGTGTAACTGCGTTTTTACAAGATTTTATTTAACTTGCTATGTATGTATGTATGTATGTACTGGTCAAATCTTGCGCGTTCATTTTGACCCACTTCCCGGTTTCCGATGAAGCTGAAAATTTGCATCATTTAGTCCTGATGACAATACAATAATATAGCACCATCGAGCTGGTCTGATGATGGAGACTTAGGGTGGCCATAAGATCTCCTACATTATACATGACAAACCCGTCGTGTTAGGGCTCGTTAGAATCGTCTTGACGAGAAGATGACGACTGTGCAAAAAAGTACAGTCGGCAGCAAAAGCTTGTCCCAAATATGTTTTTTTTTGACAGAAACTTATTTTAAGATAAGGCGTTTAAGCTCTTTACTCAAAAATAATAAAGCATGTTTTTTTTCAAAACACCTTTTAGTTAAGTTCCTGTTGTAAAATTTTATGAAGGAAGATTAAACTCGCTTTCTATTTAAAAATCGACAGAATTCATCCTTCATTTAGGAGCTTTAATGCCACAAACAGACACGCACACGTTCAACTTACCACACGATTATATTTACGTTGATGGAAAAGGAAATATTTGGTTGCTCTTTGGAAGAGAGATGACGGGCCTAAACCATGTCGTTTTTGATCTGTTGTAGTATTGTTTATAACTCGGCCGCTATTACTGACAAGTAAATGAGAGGTATCAAAACGTTAATGATACGATAACAGGTCAAAGACGATATGGCTTTTAACGATTAAATAGAATAGAGCCCCTGTTCTACGTACTTTGACAGCCTAACCAAAACTCAGTTTCGGCCAATGATATTTTATATTAAGATACGTCATCTGCGCGCAAAAGCGTTCCTCGAAAAGGAAGGTAAATAATTGCCTTACTATCGTTCAGTCGCGCCGTGGCCGCTGACACGCACGCGTCAAAAACAGTAAAGTTTTATTACCGAAATGCAACAAATATAAGTCATAAAAAATGCCGTCTTATGTTTTTCGAGGCTGCCGAAATTATACTGTAACTATAAAAGGAAGAAAGGATGTCTCATTTCATTCGTAAGTACCGTAAATATTTTTACATTTTGTTTTACATCGCCATACTTTGTTTAATTTGCACCGGTGGCCTGTGAAACATGAGATACACAATTAGATATCGCATGAGTGCGATAAAGACGGGTAGCTATATGGCAGCCATGAGCGGGCACGCCGCGTCATTCGGGTATGCAATTTGAAACAACTATTTATCTCTTTCTAACAATAGCGTTCGCTACGAATTGCCGTCTTTATCTGTAGAAATATGGCAACGTAGCAACTCTCAGTAATTGGCGACGGTTTTCGAATGCGTTTAGTATGAGCATAACGTATCTAAATATAAAATATCATTGGTTTCGGCCGTGTTAATAAACTCATCTTGGTTGAGATGTCAGTCACAAGACACGTCAAAAATGACAGCTTTCTATGGGTTGACGTTTACTTTGACGTCTCTCGAGATGGGCATCTCAGGACGAGTTTATTAATACGGCTATAGAGAAGTAAGGGTCAATTCATTCCGAGACGCGACGCGACGCGACGCGAAGCGACGCAACGCTGCGCGCACATGCGACTCAAAATATACTTTCTTTTCTACACGAAAAGTTACACATTTCATTGTGAGAATTCAGAATACATTGTAAAACTCAGCTTGAATTCTCACAATGAAATGTGTGCCTTTTCGTGCATCGCGTCGCGTCTAGGTGTGAATTGACCTAAGTTAAAATAAAAAACGTCTATTATTTTTCACTGCTCACTGCTTAAAATACGTTACTTTACTCGACAAGGACTTATAAACAAAAACAGATGTAATTAATAAAAAACTTGGAAACCTGATCGCTTTTGTAAAATGTGAAAATTGTTTACTCTCTGCTTTAAAAAAAGGAAACCAGGGATGTTGTATACGAAATGTATATAGACGTTATACTCTGCATTGCTATACAACTATGAAATCATGGTCTTTGAATCCTGCATTTCTAGTACTTTCGTTACTCTTTTTTAGTTCTTATTTTTATTATTTAGAATTTAATTTTTAATTTATTTAACTTTTAGTTTAATTATTTTAATTTATCATAGTTTTAGTTTTGTTTTTAGTTTTATTTTGTAATATTTGAAGGGTACACATGGGGTACACGGAAAGATTATGTATATAGTCACTGTGGTTAGATTGTATTGTTAAATCTTTAAAGGTAAAGTTGGACAGCACAACTCAGCTACCGATTTAAATAATAATACTATTGCGTTCTATGTACCCTTCATTTAAAGTTGTCATTTCATTGTAAATAAGTACGGTAACAAATGTAATGAGCACAAAAATGATCTTCGAGACCCAAAAATAGTAAACGATAACTATCACCAAATTAGGTTAGGTTAGGTTAGGTTTTGGTGATCATTTACTATTTTAGGCAGTAAAAAGTTTTTTTTTTGCGATATATTTTACTATATCTGGTGATCCGTTAAACATATGCAATATTGCGTATTTAGTTAAATAAGCCCTTTAAATAAAAATTATAATATCATTGTAATAATATCTACTTAGATCAACACCGACACTTTCCGCCGTTGTTAGCCTGTCTCTGTTTACCTTAATTCATCGAGAAATTATTCAACGTCGAGATAGACAACTTGTGTCCTGTTAAAATGTTACTAACGTGTGTATTTTTAATTTGGTCACAGATTTGGACGAACTGCTCGGCGTCACCGGTAAGTACCTAACTCTATGTGTCTGCGAGGGCGGTCATTTCAGTTTGTCGGTTAATACTTCATTGGCGAGTTGTAATGCTAGTTGTTTCAGAGAATAACATGACAACGGTACCACGTTGCTTGTTTTTTTGGCGATTTTTCGTTTCGTTTTTTGTTTGCCTTGGATTTTTTTAAGTTTTGTGGGATAATTTGCATCCTGTATCTCTGGTACATTCCCACGGGGGACCTCTTCTTTTTTAGTTCTTATTTAATATTAGTTTAATATTATTTACATTTTAGTTTAGTTTTTATTAGTTTAATTTTTACTTATATTATTTTATTTTCTAGTTTTAGCCATGGTCTAATAAAACAGGGTCTTCTTTTCCGAAACGGGACACTTTCTGCATCATCACACAGTTGCCACGTGATTAACTACTACCCAAAAATAAGGAGAAATTTTGAATTTGAAAAAAAAATCTTGTCTATTACGTCTCAAGCCTGATTTATATTATATTCACTTTCATTTAATGTCGAATTAATATTATGAATTCATTTAAACATGAAAAAATCGATCAGTTTTTTTAATGATTCGGAAATAAATTAGGAATTTTAAATAATTAATGGGAACACCCGTTCAAGTATTTTCATTATTTAGGTATTTCATATAATTTTATACTCTACGAGCTAATATTTAAGAATAGCCCCGATTTCAAAGTTTGAAAACTTTTGGGCACCGGGCATGATGTATCCCATCCCACCACGTGACTATTGCCCTCCTACGGAAAAAAGGCGCATCTACTATATGAATAGTATTGCATTTTCAACCTTATTATAAACTATGAGAGTTTAATATGCTTCTGTGAATTAATTGCACTTGTGTCTTTTCTTTGTATTAGGGCAGACTACTGCTTTTCGGAAGAGAATATCAACCGAAGTATATCCTCGTAAGGCCCAGTTTGCAATGGAATGTACATAATAAAAGCAACTTAATTTGAACTGTATTGCAATGGGAATAAGGTTTTATTTTCCTATCTTCATAAACTGAAAATGCCAATATCGAACAAACGTAATTGAACTTTATTGCCATGATGGTAGATTCAAAGTCGCAGTCACAAAAATCTCCCTGTTTCAAGAATGGTGGACCTTACGAGGATATTATTATACCATGGTGTTAGTTTTGTTTTTAGTTTTTATTTGTAATTTTATCATATGTTGCTGGAATATTGTGTAAAATGCAAAATGAAAAAGCCGTTCTAAGAATGTCAATCTGAAAGGTTACATGTCTAGTTAATTTAGTAACTTTTGAAATATCGTGATTTGAAAATTATGAACTATGTAATTTTGTACGTAGTAACTTTCACGTGGAGGTTTTTGTAACAGTAAAAATGTAATTAAAACTTAATGGTTAGTAATAATACATTGCAAGTACTGATGTGCAAGTTGCGGATAGTTTCCAAATAGTTCTAAGAAATTTCCGGAAACTTTCACTAGAAATATCGGAAATTTAAATTTAAGAAACGGAAACTTTTAATTCCCATACAAAATTGCGAGAAGTTTCCGAAATTTTCCTACATGAAATGTTCCGCAATTTTGGAAAATTTCCTTTGGCACATCAGTAATTGCAAGCTAGGATCTCGTTTAAAAAAAGTTACAAGACATGTTCTTTCGCTATATTCATATGTTGTTTTTGTATCTGTTAAGGGAAACACAGACTTACAGTACCATCTTTTTAATAGCGATCGGCAATCTTCGTTTTTCTATGACACACGTGTGACAAATATACTGTCAGTTGCAAGAGCAAGCGTGATAGCGATAGCCAGCCGAGGGCTATCAAGAAGCAGGGAATACTGTAGGTGACGCTCATTCATTAACGCACTGTTGTAGTATTTTTTGTCTCATTCTGTCAAATACAAATGTCACAGTGAAGGAAAAAAAAGCAATACTTTATGCCAACTTTGGCCTTTCGATGTTGGCCGGTTAGTTCTCAGACCACCAGTCTCTTCACAGAGTGTGAACTGTGCCCTGCAAAGACAAATGGTGATATGTCAAGAAAAATTCCTGAAGCAAATGTAACCCTATTACTAACAGGGGAAGATTGAATTTGCTTTGGCTATTCAATTTGAGATAGCGCTTATTGGCTTATGAGGGCAGATTACTGTCATATTGTTAGTCTCTGGGAGTCTTTAGATGATTTTCTTAAGAGGTCACATATGCTGCCACGCCCACACAAGAATGAAAAGGGATGGTTCTATGTAGTTCCGCACGAAGAACGTGAGACGGAGATTGTACGCGCCATGATGGCAGCGTCACATTCTATTATTAGCTGTTTACTTTTAAACCATAACATTTATTTAAAAAACGGTTTACCAAGATTAAGAAGTAATAAATCCCAACAGTTGAGTCAAAAATCATCGTTAAAGACCGAAGGGTTTCGAAGATTCAACAAAACACATGCGAAAAAGGCTTGAAAAAGGTGTCATGTTTGAAAGATAAAACTATCGAGGACTTTGTTTCTCATCGTGTTACCGAGTTTAAAAGTTTAAAGGAAATATGTTCAAGTTTAATATATCCAAAGAACAGACACATAGGGCTTATGGTTATTGAGATCCAGATCGTGGAAACTACCTTACTTTATAATATAAAAACAAACATTGCGTATATTTGAAACTGTTTGTTGTTCAACACTATTTTTCTTCACAGTTTTTTTTGTTTCCATTGTCTGACTGGTATAGAATGCCATTGGGCATTAAGTCCGCCATTTGTAATTGTGTTTTGTGCACACAAGTTTGAATAAATAATTAACATTATTAACGCGTGTATTTTTATTTTGGTCACAGATTATTTCGGCTATGAGGTCGGCAGAAGCGGTAAGTACCTAACTCTGATTTACGTTTGCGTCGAATTTTTAGTATTTACCACGTTTTTTTTGATGATTTATCGTTTCTGTTTTCTGTCTTTAAAAGTTTTCCCTTTCAGTTTAATCAAATTGTCTACTTGTAAAGTTTTGAGCGATAGGGGGCTCGGCTTCTGTATACTTGGTTTGCCACGGAGGTCCTTTCCTTTTTTAATTCTTATTTGGTATGAGTTCAATCAAATTGTATGGTTTTCCCTTGCAGTGTTATCAAATTGTCCACTTGTAAAGTTTTGAGGGATAGGGGACTCGACTTTACATCCAGCATCTCTGGTACTTTGCCACGGGGGTGGGGGAGCTCTCTTTTTTAGTTCTCATTTGGTACGCTTCATGTCATTTTAGTTGTTTTTTTTTTACTTTTATTATTGTTTTAAGTTTTAATTTGTAATATTTATGTTTGTTATTTCATTGTACGTTACTTCTCTGTATTTAGAAATATAAATAAGTTCTGTTCGTAAATTGTCAATACGAAAGGTTACACGGAAAGAATATGTCTCTGAAAAATAGGAACCATGTAATTTTCTACATAATTTTCGTATACATTTTTTGAAAGTTATATTAAGATTTATGTCTGTAACTGAGAGATGTGTGTTAGGTAATTGTTTACATGTACTTTCGGTGTACCCTTCATATGATGTTTTTGTATCAGTTAAGGGAAATGGAGACTTTTAGTTTCTTACAGATTTTGAACTGCAAGTAAACCTGTAACCGCTTTATTCATAAACTGACTTACTTTATTCATTCATTTTTTTGTCCCTTTGTGTCAAATGAAAATGTCACAATGCAAAGGGCAAAGTATATATTTTAAGCACACTTTAGCTATTGTGCCTTTATGAATAGAGTTAGTCTGTGGAAGTTTAGCGGATTTCCTTAAACAACCCACTTTATAATATAGCCATGAATTATTTAACATGTTAGTTAGATAACTTTATTAACGAGTGTATTTTTAATTTGGTCACAGAGATGGGCGATCTGCTCAGCGGCACAATTGGTAAGTACGGTCACGGACTTTAATTGATGAACCACTATAGAACCTTGTCGCATAAAAGCAACGATTAATTCCTATGTAATTTCCATTTCGTCACTTGACGCTGTCATTATGACAAGGTTCTATGGTGGATCAACATTACTTTATGTGTCTGCGAGCGCGACAATTTCAGTTGGCTGGTTAATACTCCGCCGATGAATTGTAAAGCTATTTATTTCAGAGAATCTTACAACAACGGTACTTAACAAAAATATTATGCAGTTTTTTTTTTGTAGTGTTGTAAAGTGTTATGGGAGACCACTGGTACTTTGCCCCAGGGCCCTCTTTTTCAGTTCTTATTCAGTATAAGTTTAATTATATTTATTATTTAGTTTAGTTTTAATTTATTTTATTTTTAATTTGGTTATTTTTGTCTGCCATAGTTTAAGTTTTTTGTTTTATATTTCGCATTAGTTTAATCTTATTTAATTTTTAGTTTAGCTTTATTTTTTATTTTAATTATTTTAATTCGACATTGTTTTATTTTTAATTTTATTTTCTTATAGTTAATTACTACTCTGTTGTATTATGTATTAAGCAAAATAAGTTAGTCTTTTTTTAAGTTTTCGTATTTTTCACTCATATTATAATATCTGTTAAGTGAAACATAGACTAACAGTGCTTCGGTTAATATTGGTTTGACAGTGCAACTGCCATTATCCCAAAAAGTTGGCTAATTGCATGGTCATAGTTTTTTTTTTTTAATAAATGCGGTTGCCAATCTTTACATCCCTTCGTGTCCCTCTGTATACGCTTAGCTGTTTAAAACTACAGGTAGATTCACTAAAGCTGGCACAAATGGAATGAACAACGCACCTTCAGAACAACAGTGAAGGATGTTCGAATTTCAAACCGAAAACCTGTTATTATCAAGGATCGGAAAAACGCCCGTCATTTTGAAACCATAACCCTGTTCCGTACAGTAGAGACTTCCTTCTGATGTTAATTAAAAAAATAATTTTTTTATACCATTATATATATGTATTCAGCAACAATATTATTAATGAATAAAACCATAATGGTTATGGGAAAAAAACACTTTAGCCAATCAAAAACAATGTCTTTTTTTTTATTTTCGTCTGTTATTCCATAACGACGTGAATTAAGGACCTATGTATGAGTCGTTTACGGAGGACATTGGGGCAATCGTTGACATTGGTTTACTGTTTGTATGTGTGTCATTCATTAATAAAATTGTCGCTAAGTACATATAAATTATTGTATAATAAATCTATAAAATACCTAATAATATTTTTAACTAATATCAAAGTCTCTGCTATACGGAACAGGGTTATGTTTTCAAAATGACGGTCGTTTTTCCGATCCTTGCACGGCTAGCACAAGTTGCCCGCGACTTGTTTGTCGCTCGGATCTCCCTTTCCATCTATTCAGTAACGTTAGAGACGCACTGAGCGACAAGCGAGAAAATACAACTTGTGCTACCCGTGCTGGTTATTATTTTACACACTTGTATACTTTCTTTCACTCATTCAATCCATTCGTGCCAACTGTCGTGAACCGACCTGTACGCAACGGATTTTAATTAATTTATCAATAAAAAGAGTGATTCAAGAGGAAGATTTTTATGTCTAATTTCTGGATTATCTACGGGTGTTACACAAAATGCACATAAACCGAAGCGAAGCGAGGGCGGGTCGATAGTAGACTTCGACTTACAATGCAGGGGGGCCATTCTACTTTTCGTTGTACATAAGTTTTAGCGACGTTCTCACTAAACGGTTTTTATTTCAAAAAAAGGTAAAGAGCGTTTTCTAACTTAAAACTCGGAAAGGGACGTAAATAAGCTTATATTTAGAATTATCCTAATTCATAAAAAGTTATTTGTAAACTATAAAGTGAGTAACGCAGTGGACATTGATGTCCCCGCCTTTTCTATGGAAAAAGTGCAATTTACCACCGAGTTACCGAGATTGTTCAACGATAATTGAGTAATTTAAGAGTTGTTTTTTTAACATTCTAAGTTCATGTTATTTATTTATTCGCGGATTCATAATTTGGTATACTTTTTATCAGACGATAACAAAAATGTACACTGAAAAGTAGAATGGCCCAGGGGCCTGTTTTATAAAGCTACAAATTACAATTTACAGGTTACAAGTTTCCATTTGACACAACCTCGGCCAATGACGACCAGTCATTTGAGCAGTGTTGCCAGTTAAGACCTGTAAAATTGTAACTTGTAACTTTATAAAACGTGCCCCAGTTAGTCGCCTTCCTGGCTGCATAGACTACCAGTTCCTTTAAATTTATACTGTATGAGTAGGTCTGTGTGAGCCTTTAGGTGATTTACTAAAATAACCGTTCGTCAAATATGTCGACAAATTGGCTGTCCTTCAGAAACCTTAATAAAGTTTGTCCTATCGTAGGGTTTCTCCGAATTATCGTATGGCTTTCAGCTGTCCGACTTTTTAAATTTTCCAAAAACACCTAAAAACTTTTTAAATTCAGGCGAAAATGGATTTAGATAATCAAAATTTAGGACAAACGATGTATTAGGACAAATGATGATTAGGAATTTCAATAAACCTCGAGAAATTATTTATCTATGGGCTACTGTGTCCCGGTAAAACATTATTAAAACGTGAATTTTAATTTGGTCACAGGTTCTTTCGGCGAAGCGCTCGGCGAAAACGGTAAATAGAATAGATGTTTTTTTTTCAGGCAACAATTCCCATATATATTTAATAACTGACATAGATATCTATTTAAATTACCTACGACTACGAGTATCTAATAGTTATTCTTGGGGGTTATAATAAAAACACTAATGTACTATCGCGATCGTTAATTTGTGACCCAATTCAACAAAAATAGGCTTGAAGTCGTCAATGTCAGAATGACTTTGGACCTCAGGTGGGTCCCAAATTTAAGTTCGTGACTGTACTAATTAATGCACAACTATGAAGGTTCTAAATATTAATAATGTTGACAGCAAAACAACGGCGTTATTACTATTCACGGAAAAAAACGTGGTAACCAAAATTTAGCAGTGGCAGCTAAAGTCCTTCGAAACTATAGGGACAACTTAGTTTTTACCTACCGTAGCAAAGTGATTTTGTTTTTTTTTACGCCACCTGAAGGTAACTGGGATCTGAGACCCATAGACATTTGAAATCTCAAGACTTTAATCTCAAAACTGCAATCCTAAGACTTCAAATGCGTTGCCAACCCTGAGGACTAAGATGGAATGCCTCAATGCTAGTAATTTTACCTGTTGTCTTATCCCCACACCGGAACACAATGCGAACAGTGCTGCTTGGCGGTTGGTTAATGGATAAGGTGCTGGTAGTGATCAGGGCGGACGCTGCACAATGTCCTACCACCACTAAAAGCTACCAAAATTTAGCTGTGATAGCAAATATTTTTAGCTAAAACACTCCAAACCATAGAAAATTTAGGATTGGCACTTATTTTATTAGCTAAATTTTGCTGTGGCTGCTAACTTTATATTAGTTATATTTAGCAGTGGCAGCTAATTATTTTAGCTTAATTTAGCTTTGGCTGCTAACTACCTATATTATATAGACAAATAAGTTTTGCATTGTTTTCCTGATAACTTTATTAATATTTATAACCTTTAATGTGTCACGATTGGCTTAATAAATAAATGCCCTACCTTCTATTTTAAGCTTCCGAATGCTTCATACCAGTTTCGTCCTAGATCCCGGGCTGGTAATGTCATGCAAGGGTTGTTGTACTATCCAGTCTGGAGGGCGGGCCGACCTTGACGGGTCGCCGGTTCGAACCCCGTTGAGGAACGGAGTTTCTGTACAACTGTATATTAGCTCATAGTTCTTATTTACAAGCAGGCTTTAAAAACACGTGCATTTTTGTAAAATACTTTACTTATTTTGCAAAGCTGAGCTTATCACTTCAAAGGATCTTTTCCAGTTAATCTTTGGCACGTCGAACAAAGCTGGTCGTAACAATAACGTAACACAAAAAAAAAGTACATATATATTTGTCCCAGAAACCGACGTCAACCCGCCTAGGGCTGATAGAGCAGCTTAAAAGCTATCGATTTAACCCCTATGTTCAAAGATTTACTTATTACTTATTTTTACTTATTTTTAAAGTGAACATACAACTAAATATTCTGTGAATATTTCAAGCATCTATCTGAGGCCGTTGTTTATATCGAAACCCCCTTAAATATGTATTATATTCTGTTTTAAGTAGTAGTGTTGTTATAGCGGCAACAGAAATACATCATCTGTGAAAATTTCAGCTGTATAGCTATCACCAGACTGAATTTAGGGGGCAAAATTTTATGACAGGTAGGGAGTTCCTACATCGATAAACTCAATTATCGATGCTTGTTTTATTAACTAGTGATCACTCCAAGTTTTGCGTGTAAAAACATTTTTTATAAAAGTGTAAAAATACTAAACGCAGCAATAACGTAATTCCGTTCTTCATTTTTAAAAACGATTTTGAAACTTTACTTGTCATAATTTTTTTCTTCATTACTGTCCCATCTACTATTGTTAAAATAAACTGTCAGAATTTGATCCACATTTTCGGGCGTTACACGTCTCCGTCCTGGCTGATAAATCTATTTCAGGTGGCTAAATGACTTTTTAATTTCTGTGGAGGTAATAGGGGCATAATTTTTTTTTTAAATATGCTGCGTGACACTGCCTTCAGAATAATATTTAAAAAAAAACATACAATGCTGGGGGCGATCACAAAAGCATCGATAATTGAGTTTATCGATATAGGAAAGGGAACTCCCTACCCCTAAATTCCTGTCTGGCTATCACGGTGCATGAGATACAGCCTGGTGACAGACAGACAGACAGACAGACAGACGGACAGTGGAATGAAGCTAAGACTAAGTCAAACAATATTAATTTTTGACGTGTTTATTGTCAACATTTTTACAGCTTTTATTTACTTGACCGGAGCGGAGTTAAAAACATAATATATCCTCGTAAGGCCCACCATACTGCAAACAGGGAGTATTTTGTCAGTGGGACTTTGAACCTAACATCAAGGCAATAAAGTTCAATTACGTTTGATCGATAATGCCATTTTCAGTTTATGAACATAGGAAAATAAACCTTATTCTTATAGCAACACAGTTCAAATTAAAATGCCTTGATTATGTACATCCTGTTGCACACTGGACCTTACGAGGATATCGAAGGCAACAGTTTTATCCAGTGGGATGAAACCCCTGAGCAAATACTCTCGCTAACCACACAACTATTTACCCATCAAATAATTACGATGAGTAATATTTTTACATTTTATTTCTTACAGTACAAATACAATAATGACCAAAACTATACACTAATTAACATTTATAAGCAAAACACAAACATAAAAAAATAATTTAAAAAAGACACTCTTTCTTAAGCTTACAATAATAAAATAAACTTCCTGCATGCTACCATAAAACATTGCGTTCACAATATCAAAATCCAGATAAGACAGAAAAATTCAAAATTTAAAAATCGAATATTATTTTATATTTTAATTAAAACCTAGTTCTAAATTCAAACTCATCCGCCGGCAAGCCCCAGTTCACAGTACCTACTGCACGGTAGCATTGAGGCAACCTTCGCGCGGGGTCGACGTCCGAGGAAGGACGCCCTTGCGTTTAGCTCATAGCTGTTACCCAATGTCTGGTGACGCGACCCTTAATTTAAGTGTTAGATAGATGCATTTTATAATCGTTTTGATACAGTTTGTAGAAATAAATTAACTTTTGCATGCGATTTTGTGTGAGTTTTTATTGATATTAAAACAGGAACTGGGGCACGTTTTATAAAACTACAAGTCAATTTTACAGGTCTAAACTGGCAACACTGCTCAAATGGCTGGTCGCCATTGGTCAAGGTTGTGTCAAATGGAAACTTGTAACCTGTAAATTGTAATTTGTAGCTTTATAAAACAGGCCCCTGGCCGTTTTTCCGGGATACTTCCATACTAATATTATAACCACTGAACGGATCGAGATGAAACTTGGCAAACATATTGGTTAGGTCCTGGAATAGGACATAGGATAGGTTTTATCCCGGAAAATTGGATAGTTCCCGAGGGAGCAGCGATAAACGACTTCTACGCGGACGGAGTCGCGGGCGAAAGCTAGTACCTACCATAAGTCTATCATATTATCTACAAACATTTTTCATCTGTCTGTCATCTGTAATGTTGAATCGAGAAGACGGAACTAACAGACAAACACACTTTTCTATTTATTTATAATATTAAAAACGTATTAATAAGTTAGTAAAATGAATGTATAAGTGTATTTATTATTTATACAAAACATGACATTATGACACTGAATAAATGTATAAATTAAACTGAAAAAGTAACTCAGTTAGGTATTTTTTTAGTGCTTCTATTGAGTATTCATATACCCATAAAGTACCTAAGTTTAAATTGGTAACTACAATATCGCACCGTCAGAACAATAGTGACCTAATTGAGAAATTTTAAATTTCGAGTTAGCTCTCTATGATAATAAGTTTATGATTCGAAGTTTGAAAGCACACATTTTGAATTAGGTCATTATTGTTCTAAAGGTGCGTATTTAGAATGATCTTCATTCCAACGAGGTTTCTATTTTCCTGGAAATGGCTACGTAGTCTCATGAGATCGCTAATACTGTTCTAGCCACTATAATGCTGACCTCTAGCCTCGTAGTAACTACTCAAGATAGGAGATCATAATATACTGCTTTTTAAATAACATGATAACAAAGGTGATTATTTCAAGTGTATTTTATTATCACAAATTTTAAACAAAAAGTTAATATGGTTTTTTTATTAGCTTAATATTATAACACTGCCCTACTAAGCATAATGGCGATATCTCAGACAAAACATCTGTAGAAATTGCAACCTAGTTACAAACATAAGAGAGTTGAATCTGCTTTGGCTATTTTATGTAGTTATTGCATTTTTGCTTAGGAGGGCAGAACTGTGACACATAGGTCCTCTTTAATAAACCCCTAAAAATGTACCGTAAGGCCCAGTGTGCAATAGGATGTAAATCAAAGCAATTTAATTTGAACTGTGTTGCTATAAGAATAAGGTTTATTTTCCTATGTTCATAAACTGAAAATGGCATTATCGGTCAATCGTAATTGAACTTTATTGCCTTGATGTTAGGTTCAAAGTCCCACTGACAAAATACTCCCTGTTTGCAGTATGGTGGGCCTTACAAGGTTAAAGTTCCTACATAGGTATAGTTTATGCCAATGGAAATTGGCAAAAATGTAAACACAACTAAACGAACCAATTCACCATCATTATTCGATAATCACGTGCTTTTAAAGATGAAGTGAGATCTTATCAATGATTTATGCACTTGATCTTTCCTTTCACATTAAATTTAACATTAAAAAATATAATTATCCGTTATTTTAAATAAAAACACGCGGGATATTTGAGGTTATGTGTCAAACAGTACTAATTTGTTTACATCTTTGGCAATTTCAATAGACACAGACACACATGATGTACATTATCTGCCATCTCACACATAAATTATGAAACTTTATATCGTCCCTGTACTTTGTCAACCTCTTATCTGATCGAGCAGTTAGATAGGAAAGTAGTCTTTATTATTTACGGAATAAGAGTGCTTTTCCTATCTAACTATTCGATCAGATACGAGGTTGAGAAAGTAAGGGGACGATATAACAGCCACTAGGGTCAACTGAAAAAGGGTATATACATGGAGTATACTGGACTTAAACCCTTTTTCACTTGATCTTCAGAAGACTTATACCCTTTTTCACTAGGACGTCAGCATTTTACGTAAACATATGTTCATGAAACCTAGGTTCGAACCTTCCCGAATACACTATAGCTTTATAAGAAAACTAGCTTCTGCCCGCGACTTCGTCCCCGTGGAATAGTTACTTTGGGCTAACGCTAACTTTAACCCGCGACTTTGTTAACGTAGAAGTTTGAAAAATTATTCATTGGTGCTCCGCTCCTATTGGTCTTAGCGTGATGATATAGCCTATAGCCTTCCTCGATAAATGGGCTATCTAACACTGCAAGAATTTTTCAAATCGGACCTGTCGTTCTTGAGATAAGCGCTTTCAAGCAAACAAACAAACAAACTCAGCTTTATAGTATTAGTACCTATAGATAAACCGCATCCATATCGGTCTATCCGTTTAGAAGATACGAAGCCATTGACATACACACGGAAACACACGTTCAACTCAATTACTGTAATAATAGTATGTTTAAATAAGTGTCTGTACAAAATTTCATTTTTGGGACGAGCGTTTGTTGCCGACTGTAATTTTTCTTGCACAGTCGTCATCTACTCGTCAAGACGATTCTAACGAGCCCTAACACGACGGGTTTGTCATGTGTAATGTAGGAGATCCTATGGCCACCCTAAGTCTCCATCATCAGACCTTCTGCCCTGTTAAGACAAATGGCGGTATCTCTGACAAAACTCCTGTAGCAAGTGCAACCTTATTTCTAACAGGAGAGGGCTGTATCTGCTTTGGCTATTGAGTTTGAGATATCGCGTTTTGGCTTATGAGGGCAGCCTTCTCGATGGTGCTATATTATTGTATTGTCATCAGGACTAAAGGTGTATGCAAATGTTCAGCTTCATCGGAAACAGGGAAGTGGGTCAAATTTAACTTGCAAGATTTGACCCATACATACATACATACATACATTGCAAGTTAAATAAAACCTTGTAAAATGACTGACTGCTGAGTTTCTTGCGGCGTTTCTTCTCAGCAGTGGTCTCCTCTTGGGAAGCGCGGTAGATACTTGAAGTGTAAAAGTGCCCGTGCGGCCTACTTACTGAATAAATATCTTTTATCTTTTTAGGGTTCCGTACCTCAAAGGAAAAACGGAACCCTTATAGGATCACTTTGTTGTCCGTCTGTCTGTCTGTGAAGACCCTTTATCTCAGGAACGCGTGGAGTACTCGTACAGTCCCTTGAAGTTGTGAAAAAAAAATCAAACTTCCAAGTTAATGTAAAAAAAATAACGGCTGTTTTTGCCGCAAAAAACGTATATTTCGACACTCTCAAGGGGATCAAAATTTATAGGGTATTTTCTGTTGACCTAGGCTAGATCTATGAAATTTGGCAAGTAATATCGTCTTATACTACAAGTATCTATAGGAAACAATCTGGAAACTGTACATTTTAAATTAAATCACACAAAAAACATGATCTTTATGCAAGATCTTTTTTTGATACATGCATCAGTTTAATTTAACACTAGTTTGCTTCCCATCATCATCATGACCTCCCCCCCCCCTTCCCCCCTCTTGCCCTTACCCTAATCATTCGTGGTCGGCACTCGTCTCTTTCTTCCAAACATCCCTTTCATCCGTTTTCTCAATATTCCCTCCCAATTTTTTCATGTCTTTCTTTACACATTTCACCTATCTCTTCTTACGTCTCCCCCTTCCTCTATAGCCCTGTTTAAAACTCTTCTCGTCACACGATTTTCATTCCTCATAACATGCCCATCATCATCATCAGCCTATATTAGTCCACTGCTGGACATAGGCCTCTCCCATTGCACGCCAACGAGCACGATTCGTGGGCACTCTCATCCAGCTCTTGCCAGCCACCTTGCGAAGATCGTCGCTCCACCAAGTCTGAGGGCGTCCAACACTACGTTTGCCGATTCGCGGTCTCCACTCAAGAATACGATAACTCCAGCGATTATCGGTCCTGCGGCATGAATGACCGGCCCACTGCCGCTTCAAGCTGCTAATTCGATGGGCTACGTCGATAACCTTAGTAACATGCACATACCATGATAACAAAAAGATAAAAGATATTTCAGAAAGCACGGGCATTACACGCCAATAATACACCAGAGGGCTCAGACAAGATGCACTACGCTAACTAACGTTTCTATTCGATTCGTTTTTAAACCAATCGCGTCACTGGAAGATGACGTGATACGAAAAGTCACGTGGTCTACCAGTGACGCGATTGGTTTAAAAAAGAATCGAATAGAAACGTTAGTTAGCGTAGTGCATCTTGTCTGAGCCCTCAGAGCTTCCCAATAGACCATCTCAGAGAAGAAACGTCGCAAGCAACTTAACAGTCAGTTGTTTTATTAAATATTGCTTATGATAATACAATTACAAAATTACAATACTTAACTTAGCATTATAATTATAAAACAATTCATTAAAATTAAATATCACGCGTAGTTGAGCAGGAAAACGTGTCAAATCTCACAATTTTCACTAGAGATAATGCATATTAATAATTGAAAAATATATTCCTACACGTAACAAACTCAAGTAAAGGTCCACTTGTATGTAGTTGTAACACATCTGTATAGACTGTTCGACATTCTATATTTGAAATTTGACATAAATTCCTAAATTAGTTTTGTACACAACTTTTTTTAACTATATGGCAAGGAGAAGGCACGCGAGCACTCTGGCCACCTAGGGCACGTTTTATAAAACTACAAGTTACAATGTTACAGGTCTAAACTGGCAACACTGCTCAAATGGCTGGTCGTCATTGGTCGAGGTTGCGTCAAATGGAAACTTGTAACCTGTAAATTGTAATTTGTAGCTTTATAAAACGTGCCCCTGGTGGTAAGTGGGATCTGAGACCCGTAGACATTCGAAATCACAAGACTACAATCTCAAAACTGCAATCCTAAGACTCCAAATGCGTTGCCAACCCTGAGGACTAAGATGGAATGCCTCTATGATAGTAATTTCACCGGTTGTCACACTGCTGCATGCAAGACGACCTTTACTTAAGCGTTTTTCCTATACCTATGACAAACACATTCGAAAAAAGTTTCGATATTCTACAGAAACCATGAGAATCTATTTCCATTTTCGCTTGTTTTATATAAACGTCAGTAACATTACATAAAGGCGAACTTACATAAAATCACAACGTTCATCAACCTTCCCTATCCCCTCATCTTTCGCCCTTCACCGAGGCGAAGGACCGTCCCGTCGCCCTTCCTTCGTGAACCTTAGGTAGCCTAGCCAGTTTGGGGGTGTCTGGTACTGAAATCAGCTAAGCTTTACTGTGTTTCAATGTAGTATTGTACTAATACATCGATAACTTAGTACGAAATCGACGCCTGGGCTCGTGTAAAATTGAATAGCGATATTTTCTGTCAGCGCTAGGTTAAAGTGATTCGGTTGAAGTTTAGTATAAGGACCTTCTGTAGGTCACAGACGAACTAATATGCGACTTTTAGTTGCATGAGTTGCCTCAATTGAGATTAGTAATGACCCATATTTTTTGTTGATTTGTGGTGTTTAATTTCAACCCCTGACGCAAAAGAGGTGTTATTACGTGTGTATCCGTCTGTGGCACCGTAGCTCTTAAACAGAAGAACCGATTTGGATGCGGTTTTTTTTATTTGAAAGCTGGTTTTTTTAGCGGTTTTCTTAGCTAAGTTTCATTAAAATCGGTTGGGCCGTTTTAGAGATATCAGGTCTGAAAGAAGGTAAGTTTTTATCTATACTGAAATTAATTTTGTCTACACACATCATAAGTCCTCTATTTACGTTAAAAATCCGTAGGGAATGACCAGCATTACCTTTGGTAGTAGGTGACAGCGATGACAGCTGTTACTTTTGGAAGGTGTTCCAAATTTGGATCTCATTACCTTACAATATTCGATAACGTAGTTTCAAAATTACGTTACAGCTGTCATCGCTGTCACCTACTACCACAGGTAAGGTACTCGTAATGCTTTTCGTTTGCCTTTCGGCTTCTAAACCCATCTTATAGTACTTATAATATGTGTGTAGGTAAAGTATTGTACGCGACTCTGCGTAATTGGCATTACAACACTACTCGTGTGATCTATTATGAAACTCGCATTGCGGCTCGTTTCATAAACCACACTCGTGTTGTAATGCCTGTAATTACGCAACCGTCACGTAAAGTACTATTGCGTTTGCGATTTTTATTTTTAAGGGCAGATTAAACTTTGTTATTTAAGTTGTTAGTAACCACATTAATGACACTACCGACTTTGGGTTCGATTAAAGATAAGGCCAATTAGATATCTACACGTATAATGAGCGTGGTTATTTCTTCCTGTATCTTGCATAGATAGTTTATTTACATTTTTGATATTAAACAGAGCTTAGTTTAAGACTAGGATTTACTGGGATTTATCTTAGTAAAAAAGGGTGTAAGTCGACTTAACTCGTACCTACTAAAAAAGGACGTATACATAAAAGGAGGAAGGAGACTTAAACCCTTTTTCACTTGATCTTCAGGAGACTTATACCCTTATTAATTAGGACCCCAGTTAAAAGAATGATTTATGTTTTTTTTTAAATAGATAATGAAACCTTTGAACTTTTGTTTTTCCTAGATCTTAAGCCATGCGTTTATATCGTTACGTTTCGGTTGAGAAATGGCCTAACGTTTTAACATACCAAACATGACGCTTGTATGTTTAATCATATACAGGGTGTTCGGTAAATAGTGGATAACCCGAATAGGGCTGATAGAGCAGCTCATAAGCTATCGATTTAACCCCCATGTATGTTCAGCAATTGTTAATAGTTTCCGAGATATTGGTCATTTTAATCGGATTTTTTGTCCGTGTTACGAAAAACCCCTAAGTATATGTATTAATTCAATTTATTTTTTGGTTGTTTTCTGCATGGTTAGAATCACTATGAACTAAGGAAGTTTTTAAAGCTACATGCCCAGTTTTTTTTCATGACAACTTTTTGAGTAAACGCACAAAGTTTGTTTTTCCATACTACGTCAAAAACAAACGCGGGGATTTCTTAGTATGGAAAAAGTAACTTAGTGAGTTTACGGTCATGAAAAAAACTTGGCATGTAGCTTTAAAAACTTCCTTAGTTCATAGTGATTCTAACCATGCAAGAAAAAAGTGAAAAAAATATGAATTAATACATGAAATTAAGGGTTTTTCCGATCCGTAAAAATCCGATTAAAAGTCCAAATATCTCGAAAACCGTGCGACTTTTACTAGACCTATTTTAGCTTTTTCATAACGTCCTAAGTGCCCTCTATCCGTAGTTCAAGGATTATCCACTCATTACCTAACACCCTGTAGTATGATCACTCAAAGCCATCCTTCTACATTGTTGTGTGATCGTGGTAGCATGATATATGGCCATTTAAAGAAGATCCTACAACTCTAGCCTATCACTCGAAAAAATGAGAGCCAACTAAGAGAGATTTTCTCTTAGTTGTCAAAAAATGACTACATTAATTCTGCCCTCCTAAATAAAAAGGACGCATGCGCAATTTGTTAGTCAAAGTAAATTTAACCCTCCATCTTAAGAAATAAGGTCTCTAATACATACGCAGTTCTATGAGACATACGCCCTTTTTTCTAAGGAGGGCAGAATTATGATATAGGGGTTGATAGGGGTTCCCTTTATGTGGCATAAAATTTATTGTCCGAAACTGTTTTAGCATAACAGACTTGGCATAATCGGTTTTCGCCGAATGGTAATGTGGCAGAAACATTATTTACCATTTATTTACCATAATTTGTAACATCCCGAAAATGAGTTAGTCCGAAACTTTTTACGCCGAATGTATAGTTACCCCAAATTTTTGTTTCGCATAATTTTTCTCCAGATTAAACGGACAATATTTTTTTAAATGTTTTGTGTAATCCTGGTAGCATAGAGTAGGTTAGGTAAGGTTTATTTTATAACTTTTCAAAAAAGTCAAAGGTATCAGTAGAATAACAATTATGCGAAATTAGTATTTTGCGAAATCATACATTCGGACAGTGTATGTATTCGGACTAACGAAATTCTGCGTAATCAAACTATGCGAATGTAGATTATGCGTAACGCCTAATATGGCTATATAGATTATGCCACAAATAATTATTACCTACAAAATTATGCCACAACAGGGTGAAACATGATATTAGTTATATCAACCAAAGCGGATAGTAAAACAGCAAGTTATTTAATGATTCCACTAAATTCTTAGTTGATATATCTAACGTCTTGTCAGGCTCGTCTGGTGTCAAGACAGTTGCGGGGTCCTAGTGAAAAAGAGTATAAGTTGATTAAAGACGTAATAAAAAGGGTTTATACATAAGGAATATACTAGATTTAAACCCTTTTTAAGATCTTTAGAAGACTTACACCCTTTTTCACTAGGATTATTTAGTTATGCACAACAATCAAAATATTGTAAGAACCGACCAATTATTGTTTTCAAACTATTTATAGAATTAGCATCGCGCTAGCTTCATCCAGCATTGACATAACAAAGACTTTCTCATTATTGACTAATTAAATAGTAGTTTATATGACTGGTGCATAATGCCTAATTATGTGTACAGTCGCATACATAACTTTATCTACATGCATATCATAAGTTTTTTTATCTACATCCATATCATAACTTCCCTACAATATTTTCAGAAGCGATGGCAAATCGCGTATATTAAGAAACCTGTATCTGTGGTTGCATCTTAATGTTTACATTAAAGTATAGTGCATCGTAATGTTTACATTAAAGTATCGGTAATACTGTACCACTAACTTGAAAATGCAAGCCATATCTGTACATTACAAATAAAGTTTGTTTTTTATTATTTGTTTTTTTTTAAGCTTTGGTACTACAAACAAGTTAACAGTAACACTAACTTAATAAAAATACAGGCCATATCTGAACATATTATAGAAAACTTATGATAGGCATGTAGATAAAGTTATGTATGTGGCTATATATAATTAGGCATTAAAACACTCGTGTGATCTTATTATGAAACTCGCCTTCAGCTCGTTTCATAAAATCATACTCGTGCTTTATTGACTCTTATTATGCACCAGCCATATAAACTACTATTACAATCTACGAGAAACCTGTATCTGTGGTTGCCCTGTATCTTAATGTTAACATTAAAGTATCAGTCACCGATACTTTAATGTGAACATTAAGATGCAGCCACATCGATAACGGATACTTTATTGACATGCAATACTTTAATGTTAACATTAAAATACAACCACAAACAGGTTTCTTAATATAGGCTTATCGTATCTGAACATTTTATAGGGAAGTTATGATATAGATGTAGACAAAACCGCTTACTATATACGTCTAGGATTGAACGGTACCAGCAGAGGTAAACGGCTGCTTCGTCTACTAAGCCGGTCGGGGTGACATAGCTCGGTCGTCGCCCCGTCCGGCCCGGGACGTCCTTCCTACCCTACGACCGACTGGAGTCATCCCCCAACCTACTGTACTTAGAAATACTAAATAGGTGACTTAGATCGTTCGAAATATGAAAATAATTCGTTGTTTATTTCTATTTAGGATTCGTTTTCATATTATTTTAAATGTCTGTCACTCCTGTTAAGGTGTATTTTCCCGACGCAAAGTGTGGTGTTTTAAGTTTCACCGCTGTGTGGTGTGTGTGGCACTGTAGCTCTTAAACGGGTGAACCGATTTCGATGCGGTTTTTTAATTTATAACAGGTTTTCTAGCGGTAGGTAGAAATAAGGTATTGCATTAACCATGGAAGAAAACACCCTTTAAATATATGGATGGAAAGTATGAACATTAATAATAGGCTCTATGAATGAACTGATATGGATTGGTGAACTAGGCTATTGGTGAAAATTAGGGAATGCAAATAACCGGTTTTAACCGATTTTAACCGGTTATTTTCATACAAAGACGGTTAATAACCGGTTAATTTGCATTCCCTGGTGAAAATACGGCGCCTGCCTGGCCAATGCTACTGAAGTATCAATATTTGATATCTAATATCCATGGTTTATTAGAGCTTAGTTTGAAACTAGGTCATATTGTCTGATATTGTCCCCGATATTTATTTAATTATACAAATGCTATTTGATAAAAGTTAATTGCATCGTTCCAAAACATTCATTTTGAATTAAATTCGAGCTATCTACTTGAATTTGAAACATCGTAACTGAATTTAAATTGCTGTCTAATGCATTTTCGACGAGATTTGAGAAATGAGAGTTATAGATGCAACGTATCTAACTGGGGCATTGTTTGAAACCGCATTTCCACGCATTTTCGATGATAATTATAGGTTTTACATAAGATTTTAACCAAGCCTTGCCTATCTAATAGCTAACATTACTGTGACTGTTTCTTGAAAACATTTACGTCTGAATGAACATAAAAAATTAAAATATTTTCTTGAATAACAAGCAATTACAGGAATATTCATGCTTAAATAAAAGCTGATTTATGTAACAAACTGTTGAGAAAAATCATTTTTTGAATAACTATAAAAATAACCGAGATGTAAGCCAACAAAGATTTGTTCCACTATCTTACTAGAAAAACAGAATTTAACATGAAGTTTATATGGCCGACGAGTTACATGACGTCACAGTGCATATCGGATCTCTGTCTGATCGCTGTCTAATTAGCAGTTTAAAATGCTTGTATCGTCCGTATTTCTCGCCCGATTTTAATTTTAATTTCACTTTTGGTGATCTCTTTTACGGTATTTTCAAATTATGCTGATACATGCGATTTAAAAAATCCTTTCATATTCCGTATTGACAAAATCCAGTGATCCACAAACTAGGTCGAGCCTGTATTTTGGGACCCATTGAGTTGGTTTATATTTATGTTACTTCCTATGTACCTATCGGTTATTTATGTATATATAATTTTACAGAGACTACTTATAACAAATCAACTATATAAAACTACTTACATTTGACGACGCGTCGGTCTAGTTGGTAGTGACCTTGCCTACGAAGCTGTCCTGGGTTCAAATCCCGGTAAGGGCATTTGTGTGATGAGCGCGAATATTTGTTCCTGAGTCATGAATGTTTTCTATGTATTTAAGTATATATTTCTCTATATAAGTATTTATATTGTTGTCTACCCATAGTACAAGCCTGGAGCTTAGTTTGGGACTAGGTCAATTAGTGTGAATTGTCCCCTGATATTTATTTATTTATGTGTGTGTTTGTTTGACGTAAACACCCGAAATTATGACCTCTTAATCTAGTTGGTTCATGATTAACGTAGATTAGGTTAGGTTAGAGTTGTAACCAAAAGATAAGCTAAGACCAACTCGAGTTCAGCAGAAAATAGCTATCTATGAAACGAAAATTCTGAGAAGTGATACGTTGTATGAAATGTGTTTCGGTGAAACAAAGGTAACTTTTAAACTTCTCTACCGATTGTTTGTTTCAAACTTTCACAACTTTTATGAGTCCAAGATGAGAGTCCTGAACAATATGATTGGGAAAGGGTAAAAAACAAAGTAAAATAGATGCCTAGTGTGAAATAATTACATTTACAACCTACTAGGTAAAGATAAAGACAAAGATAAAAGAAATTTATTCAGTAAGTAGGCCGCACGGGCACTTTTACACGTCAAGAATCTACCAGCGCTTCCCAAGAGAAGACCACTGCCGAGAAGAAACGCCGCAAGAAACTCAGCAGTCAGTCATTTTTTAAACATATTTCTTATTACAATGGTACTACTTAGTCTAGCATTATATAAAGCTATAAATATTAAATTAAATATAGTATTAAATAACATGCGTAGTTCAGCAGGAAAACATGCCAATTAAGAATCTTACGGGAGAGATAGAGAAAAAAAAAACACATACTTATGTGTATATAAGATGGTGCGAGACGACCACATAAAAGTTTCGATATGTTTTCCTACATCAACGGTGTCCCCTAGACAAGATAGGAATAGGTAACATACATACATTAAATCACGCCTGTTTACCAGAGGTGTAGGCAGAGACCACTTCTTTCCACCTGGGGCACGTTTTATAAAGCTACAAGTTACAATTTTACAGGTCTAACCTGGCAACACTGCTCAAATGGCTGGTCGTCATTGGTCAAGGTTGTGTCAAATGGAAACTTGTAACCTGTAAATTGTAATTTGTAGGATAAAACAGGCACGATCCTGGCAAATCTCTTTCGCTTCTTCCACATTCATACATCGAGTCATGCACGTCGGTTTCGGGTACTTAAGATTAGGCCCTTTTCCAGTATTTCTCCGATTAAAGGGTAATAGGAATAGGGTAAAACATCATAATTAAATATCAGGGGACAGAAAAATTTACCTGCTCCCAAACTAAGCATATGTATATATAAATTATTTATATATATATATCTATATATATATATATATATATATATATATATAAATAATTTATATATATATATATATATATATATATATTGCCCGTGTGGTTTCCGGATTAGAATAGTGCCACTCCATGTCTTCCCGTGGATGTCGTAAGAGACGACTAAGGGAATAAAGGCTTGTAGTACTGTTAGGCGATGGGCTTGCAACCTGCCACTAATACGCTGGTAAACATCTTAGCCTGATTGTGCAAAATGTGGTTACAGAATTATCAACAAGTTTTTAGAGCTGTTGGTAATTCTGTAGCTCTGCCTACCCCACTCTGGGAACGAAGGCGTGAGTTTTTGTATGTATGTATGTGTATATATATATATATATATATATATATATATATATATATGTATATAAATTTATATATAATTATATATTTATATAAGTTTATATCCATCTGTCTATTTGGCATTGTATTAAATTATTTAACTAAGATCTAGCTCATATTTATTTATTTATTCTTAGAACTTTAAATTGGTTATTTAATATTAACGTAATTATGAAACATCTAGTCCCTTTCATTGTTGTACGTTTGGCTATTTATTTTTTCAAACTTTTCCCAATCGCTCAAAGGTTAACTGGAAGAGATCCCTTTAAGGGATAAGTTCGCCTTTGTACATACCTTTTGTGTTTCTGTCTATTTTGTTGTTTGTTATTTTCCCGTTTGTACAATAAAGTATTTACATACATACATACATACTAAGCTCTAGGTTTGCCCCATTATTCAGAAATGCACATAACAGGTTTTTGCACTAATATTATAAAGAGGAAAGATTTGTATTTTTGTATGTTTGTAATGAATATACTCAAAAAGGTTTACATTCATATGGCATAACTTTTTTTTGTTATAAAATAAAACTAACCTAACCTAATGGGTTCTATGCAATGATATTTTAAATAATCCTGAAAAGTATACGGATTCAGAAAAAAAGACCGTATGCTAAAAGATGATTATGCCAAATGATGATTATGTCAAAAAAAGTTGTGCCGGGGATTTCAAAAATTCTTTCACCCTTAGAATGCTACATTATCCCTGATTAACATAAGCTATGTTTTATTTATCTGCGCGGACGGAGTCGCGGGCAACAGCTAGTTACAGATTAGGCATAGCATCCCAGCAATAGCAGTTTTCACTTTAAACGTCGCCATTATTTTTAAAACACTTAAACACACTTTAATGGAGATTTACATAATTATTTTCTTATCTAATAAAGTTAAATCATCAAACAACAAGTTTCCCTTCATACAGACACGTAATAGAATATTCGAGATACCTCGTATTACCCCCCTCCCCCCCAAGTCACCTTGCACCGGTGCCCGTAGAGGGCGCTACGGTGTAGCGGTTCTACGACCTGTCGACCGGACGCCCCGACGAACCTCCTCCCTGAAATACGGGGGGTGACTTCCACCTACCATTTTTTTAAAGCTTTAGGTATAAACTTTGTTCATTTTTGTCTAGTGCTGCGTATTAAGCTAGGGTATAAATTCGTTCAGAGCAAATGTTTGATTAGAGTCATACGTTTATGGTTGCCCGGTACCCACAGTACAAGTATATCTTTCTATAAGATTATTCCGTGATATTTCATTTCCATGTCCAAGGTCAATACACTAGGAACTTCCTCGGAAACGTGCAGCTGCATACTGCAGTGTATATATATGCATATACCTTAGTTTTGTGGTCGGAGTTCACTGCTCTTTTGTAGGAGGGGGTGGCTTCCACCTTTTAGTAATGAGAGATATAGCATATTGCAACATGCATATGTTTCCTTATATGTATATATATGATTAGAATCGGGAGTCTGTTGTTTCGCATAATTTTTAATATTTATATCGTTGGAAGCGTAAACTTTTCTTTTATTTATAAATAACTTGTAGATAAGGCTAGGCTAGATAAAGTTTTTTTTTTATAGGAAGTTTCTTAAGGGAGTATGTTATGACATAAAATAATTATAGCAAGATAATATAAATATTGGACGAATCGGATCACTTACACCATCTTTTTATTAAACTTGATAATAATTTCCTACTGTTTGACACAACCTCAAATATTCATCAGGCGTGTTTTTAATTAAAATATTGTATAATTAATAGTTATTTAATCTTAAACTCTAATTCTCATTCTTCATCCTCATTCTTCATTAATATATCTAATAAATCATCGAAGGTTTTTTTCTAAAGTGAAAATGGAAATACAGGCCAAATACCTTTTTAGAGTAAAAATGACAAACCCTCATAGCATAAATCTCGATATCAGTGACTTGGATAAGAAAAAATGAGATGGCAGAAGTTTAGAGGGCCCTGCCAAGATGCATTGCGCTAACTAGCGTTTCTATTCGATTCGCTTTTAAACCAATCGCGTCACTGATAGATCACGTGACTTTTCGTATCACGTCATCTACCAGTGACGCCATTGGTTTAAAAACGAATCGAATAGAAACGCTAGTTAGCGTAGAATCTTGGCAGGGCCCTCTCACACTTGGCCATTTTTAGTATTTGTTGTTTTAGGGCTTGTAATATCAAATTTGACGCTTGTATATTTCACCGTTTTTACCATACATCATGACGTGATACGAAAAGTCACGTGATCTATCAGTGACGTGATTGGTTTAAAAGATGATTGCCAATAAATTTGATTGTCCTCTGATGTGGAAACTTACACAGAGGACAAAATCACTGTTATTTATTAATTACTAACATTTAGGCTAAGAATTACTAATAAAACTGTGGACCTATCATGTTGTCTGAATAAATAAATTATTATTATTATTATTATATTATTAAAAAAAACGAATATAAGCGTTAGTTAGCGCAATGCAAGCAGGGCCCTCTGATCGAAGGTCGTCTGCCTATGGTAGCCCCTTAAACTAAAAGACTCTGACATAAGCGCTCGACGCAACCGTCAGCGCATACGTTGATCCTATACATTTTCTATAACGATAACGATATGTCTAGGGCCATAATATCTCTTAATATACAAACGATTTTTATTAAACTTACCAAAGAACGCGCTGACGCGTTAACGTAGTTGATAGTGACCGCTTACGAAGCTAGCGGTCCCGGGTTCCAATCCTGGTAAGGGCTGATAGTTGTGTGATGAGCGCGAGTATTTGTTTATATTTGGAAGTTTTCTATTACATACATACATACCTTCACGCCTGTCTCCCAATAGGGTAGGTAGGGACTATGGAACGCCAGGTGCCCTGGTCTTAACATACAACTTTCGCTTTCTCAACCTCGTCTTGCTCGTACGTCGGTTTCGGGTGCTTTTGATTTGGCCCTTATTCAGTACATCGTGCATCGCGAATCTGGTCACCTAAGACGTCCGTTACCGACATCTGTTATGTATTTAAATACGTATTTCTCTATATAAGTATTTACAGAATTCAACAATAATAAAAATTTAAACTAAATGTATTTAAATTAAAATAAAACTAAGCTACTCAAATATTTAAAACACCGCTATAAAAAGAACACCCCGTCTAGCAGGTCCGCTCGCGGCATGGTCCCTATGACACTGGCTGCATTACCTCTCTGTATAGCTAGTCCAATCCTTTGGGAGAGGTAAGCACCAGCTCTAGGATCTCCAGAGGAGTCTATGAGCCGGGATGACAGGGCCTTAATAAGTAAGTTTAACGTTGTCTATCTATAAAATCGGACAACGGGTTTAGTTTTTATAGTGACACAAAGGAACAAACATACATATATAGGCTGTGAAACACATTACCCTCCTCCTTTGCAGCCGGGTAAAAAATGTGTATAAAGCGAAGACGCGCTGGCCTGGTTGGTAGTGGCCCTGCCTACGAAGCTAGCGGTCCTGGGTTCAAATCCCGGTAAGGCAGATATTTGTGTGATGACCGCGAATATTTGTTCCTGGGTCATGGATGGCTTTCTATTTATTTCAGTATATATTTCTCTATATAAGTATTTATATCGTTATCTAGTACCCATAGTACAAGCCTAGAGCTTAGTTTGGGACTAGGTCAATTGGTGTGAAATTGTCCCTTGATTTTTATTTAACTGCCTGATTAAATTTTCTTTCAAACCATGTCGGAATCGATCCATCCACTTAGCTACAATGCCATAAACAAACATACATACCCACGCTAAAATTATAAGACGCCATTTCACACAGGCGTTTAACACATTTGACATTGACACAGTTGACCTAACGTCCGTATGGTGGAACCTCCAGGACGGCGAAATTTTCCCGAGGATTTGACCCGACTCCGGAGGCTTCGGGATTTCTAGGGTCAAGGGTAGAGGGGCGGGAGTAGTCCCAGACGACCCCGGCCTACCATTCCGAGCCGCCGACTATTTATCCGAATGAAGTTTAAATACGGTGCGACATTCGCAAGGAAATTAAAATTGATTGATTATATTCACAGAAAATATCGTTCAATCGAAGATAGGGAATATGCATGGTTTTTTTTTAAATCGATTTTTTCAACAAAATATGAAAATACCGTAAAAGAGGTCACCAAAAGTGAAATTACGATTAGACAGAGATCCGATATGCACTGTGACGTCATATAACACGTCGGCCGTATAAACTCCATGTTAAATTCTGTTTTTCTAAAGAGATAGGAACAAATCTTTTTTGGCTTATATCTTGGTTATTTTTATAGCTATTCAAAAGATTTTTCTCAACTGTTTGTTACATGAATTACCTTTTATTGAAGCTGGCAAAAAAGTCATGGATATTCCCTATTATTGATTAATTTTTTTAATGAACGACGCGTTTGTCTTGTTGGTAGTGACCCTGCCTACGAAGCTAGCGGTTCGGGGTTGAAATCCCGGTAGAGCAAATATTCGTGTAATGAGCGGGATTTATAATGGTATTAATGGTTACCAAATCGTGGATGTTTTCTATGTTTTTAAGTATGTTCTCTATGTCTATGGTTATCTAGTACCCATACTACAAGCCTAGAGCTTAATTTGGGACTAGGTCAATTTGAAAGAAAATTAATCTCATCCCAAAGCAGACAAACAAATTATGCAAAATGTGGTTACAGAATTATCAACAAATTAGAGTTGTTGGTAACTCTGTAGCTCTGCCTGCCCCACTCTGGGAATGAAGGCGTGAGTTTATGTATGTATGTACTGACAGACAAACGAAAAGGAACAAATGTTGGTAATTTGTATGATATTGTCACCTGACGTTAATGTTTATATTAACATCGTTGATGTTTTTAAGCCGTTATGAAAAAATTAAGTCGCTTTCAGAAAACAAAATCCTGTAAATGGATCCGGTTTTAAAGTTTACGGATCCGTAAATAGGTTAATTGTATTTTGTTACTTTAAAAATAGTCATCTTTTTTTACACACTTATATTAGCTTCACTGACAAACTAACAAACAATAAATAAAACTCCAAAGTACATTTAACTTACATTTAATTGACAATATTTTTTTGAAAAGGTATCCTTATAAAATGCTTTTAGAGTTTTATTTTAAAAAGCTAATATTGTTTAAGTGTATTTTTTTAAATATTGTCAGTGCCATATTGTTAGCTGTGTGGTTGCCGGCTTAGAATAGTACCATTCCATGCCTTCCCGTGGATGTCGTAAGAGTCGACTAAGGGAATAAAGGCTTGTAGTACTGTTAGGCGATGGTCTTGCAACCTGTCACTAATATACTGGTAAACATCTTAGCCTGATTATGCAAAATTGTGGTTATAGAATTATCAACAAGCTTTTAGAGTTGTTGGCAATTCTGTAGCTCTGCCTACCCCAAACTGGGAATAAAGGCGTGAGTTTATGTATGTATGTATGTATTGTCAGTGTTTGCTACTGCTTTAGACTAGTGGTCGGAATGACGTCATTTTGTTTGAAACCGCTTTTTTTTAAGCACTTGCTGTCACGTAGAAAAGACCATGTGGCGTTTAAGCTATAGCCATTAGCATGTTTTTTTTTTTCAGGCAATAATAAACCAAAAAGTTTGCTTATGAGATAAATCTCTATGAGCATTTTTTTTTTCAGAACGATATTTAATAAAACTGTTTTCAAATGTCGGATTGACTTAAAAAATTTCATGGGTACAGTAGAGTTCATTAATATGTGTACACTTTAGTACCTTGTCTATTTAATGTCATGTTTAAACTGCCATATATGAATTGTCACAGCGATTAAAGTGACAAGGTACTAGAGTGCATACATTTATGAACTCAACTGTAACCTAAGATTCGTTCTAATTGTTTTTTAAAAGTGATTTTAAATGTGTATATTTATTTTAAAATAAATTTATCCGTTTATCAAAATAGTTAAATATAGTTTAGTAAATTCCAAACTCCATCAAAACAAAAAACAAAACACAAATGACATAATAAATAATATGACATAACCCTAAATGTTTTAAAAATTGCCAACCCTAGATACACATACACAGTGTATCCGCACGCGGCGCTGTAACAACACACACACACACACAGCCGACTAGCACCCACACTGACGCAGCACGCACACATACACCGCTGTCTAGACTATTTGTTAAGACGTTTTTCCGGACCTCGACTTTCGTAGGTTGGATAGGTCACGGCATCCTCCGTCCCTTCCCAACCGATACCTCCATCTCTATCTTCAAGCTCAAGCGAACGCGCAATCTAAATTGAACTCTAACTTAGCTGCACAAAGTTGAACACCCTTTGTATAAAAAGCCAGGTATAAATTTTGCTTTCAAAGCTCCATGGTGTCCATTCCTTAATGGCTTAACTCGCGTTTGGTGTATTTGAATTCGTTCTTTATTTTTGTTGAGTTATGGCGGGGTTTAGCTTGTTATGAATGAAACGGCCTTGTAAACGGGACGAATTTGTTCAGTGTAATAATTTATGTAAATGTACATACATATATACACTCAGGGACAAATTTAAAGGAAAATAATGAAATAAATGTTTTAATTAAGTTTTAATTAAGTAATTTAAAAAAAGTTTAAACAATAAAAAGCAAACTGAAAATACGATTGCATTTTTTAATATTGTCAAATATGTAGGTAAAAAAAAGGTATTCCTCTTATTACGGTTTAAAATGAAATAAATGATGACGTCACAGTGCATATCGGATCTCTCTGTCTCATCGCTGTCTAATTCGCTGTTTAAAATGCTTGTATCATCCGTATTTCTCGGCCGATTTTAATTTAAATTTCACTTTTGGAGATCTTTTTTACGATATTTTCATATTTTGTTGAGAAACGATTTAAAAAATCTAAGCATACCTATTCAGTTAAGTAACGAGTATTTTAGCTGTGTATTTTAATTACTAAAATACACGCTACTGAAATTACTAATGAAGTCTGTTCAAGCCTTTACTTTCATCGATATCTCTTAATCGGCTCGACCGATTTTCATAACCTTAACTTAAAACGACCGCGATAAAAACAGCTTTCTTTTAAAAATTGCTTCCAAATCGGTTCATGCATTTGGGAGTTACAAAGTCACAAACAGACACACAAAACAATGTTAAAATAACAGCCCCCATTTTACGGGGATCATTAACATACTGTATTTTTTGCATATCTTTTAATTTGTCCCAGAGTGTTTGTATATATATATGTTGATACAGTCTGAATATGTTCAAGCACAATATTAAGGATGCTTCAATTATTTCTAACTAACAGGGTTTTCCTAGACCAAACTTATATTCAAATCAACATAGCCGACCAAATGTTTGGAATCGCGCGCTGGGGGATCTATAAAACAAAACGTTTGTTTTCTTCTTCAAATTCCTCCCCACTACTGGAGGTTGGCAATCCACCGTGGCGACGCCTGTCCAGAGGGCTCAGACAAGATGCACTACGCTAACTAACGTTTCTATTCGATTCGTTTTTAAACCAATCGCGTCACTGGAAGACCACGTGACTTTTCGTATCACGTCATCTTCCAGTGACGCGATTGGTTTAAAAACGAATCGAATAGAAACATTAGTTAGCGTAGTGCATCTTGGCAGGGCCCTCAGGTCTTTATGTTCCCGAGCCATGACATCTTTGGTCTGCCGATGCTTCTCTTCCCCTCAACCAGAGATGGGCAAAATTTATTCGAACGACGAATAACGAATAAGAATAACCAAATTATTCGCGAATAACGAATGCAATTCTCGAATGATTATTCTTATTCGAAAAAATTATTCGTCGAATAATTTATTCGTTGAATGAATTGCCACGAATAATTATTATGTACTACTTATTATACCTGCTCAATTTTTCTCTAGTCAATTAATAAATTATTCGTTATTCGAAAAGAAGTCGAATGATTCATTCGTGGATAAACTATTCGCGAATAAATCATTCGCATATAAATTATTCGACGAATAAATTATTCGCGAATAAAAATATTACGAATAACTTTTTATTCGAATGATTATTCGAATAAATAATTATTCGAATAATGCCCATCTCTGCCTCAACCTTGCCCATAATAATAGTTTGAAGCAGATGGTATCGCTTGTTGAATTAAAAAAAATATGACAAGGGTTAATTTATTTCTTGTAATTATTTAATAGTTCAGACGATAATGCCTCCGGCTTTGTCCTTGTTAGCCTTTTCGGGGATTTTTAGCTCTTAAATAGTTATCCTTACGTTTTATCAATATTGATTCCCCAAGCCCTTTGGGTGCGGACCTTATAATGTCCGGAAATTTCAACCCCTAGACATGTACCGGGTTTATATAGCTACATGTAGGGGTTATATACCTACCGCTTCCTATACCCCCTGTCTGAAGGTCAAATGGGGAGGTTATTCACCGCCACCCCCACACTCACACATTCAACTGAGTAACAACCTAGGTTGTGTGCGGTAGCGGATAATTGTTTGTTTTTTAGGGATCCCTAACAAATATTGAGGAACGGAACCGTTGTACAAGCTTGCTGACTGCTAAAGAAGGCCGGTTTAAGGTATATTTTATTCGGTAGAAACATATCGCTTTTGATGGTCTAAGGTCCGAATAGGAGACGATTTACACCTGGCTGTTTATTCGATGAAAAATATTTTATATCAAATTTAATACGCTAAATAATATGTGGCGAATAGGTAGGCTGAAAAATTTCAGTCCAGTACTTATATCATGATTTTTTTTACTAAAAATGAACTTTTTTTTTAATTGCATATGTTTGTTTAATAGACAAATTACATACCAATCGAAAGTATGAAGTCTATAGAATATGCAAACGTTAGGTTTGGTGCAAATTATTAGTACCGACTTACCTGTTTATACCTGCCTACCCAATAGTTTGACTGGAAAAAAATAGTATAAACCCACCTAACGTTTGCATATTCTATAGGCTTCATACTTTCGATTGGTATGTAATTTGTCTATTAAACAAGCTATTGCATTTTTTAAAACAAAGTTAATTTTATTTTTGTTAATTAATTATATACTGGACTGAATTTTTTCAGCCTACCTATTCGCCATATATTTCTAAGCATATTAAATTTGGTATAAAATACTTTTCATCGAATAAACAGCCCGGTGCAAATCGTCTCCTATTCGGATCTCCTACTACATTACTGTCAAGTAAAGAGTCGTCACGTTGACGATATGATAACATGACTATAGTGATATGGTTTTACTGGATAATAGAGCCGATTGACTGTACTTTATTCACATGCGGAACCGTTCATGCTCCAATCCGACACGCACGTGCCCATTGTTTTTAAATGTGGATGCTAGCGTTTTTGCCAATGTAAAATTTCGATGGATGGAACGTTTGTAACATGTTTCAAATGTTTTGGGTAATGTTAAGTAGAAGTTTGATGAATTTGTTAATTTTGAGAGAGCTTTCGTTTATAAAAAATCGCGTTAGAAGTGGTATTGTCATTTGGGAGCTATGATATCATTGACAGATTTTTTTTAACTCCAATCTTTTTTTGTAACTACTTTAGCCGGTCGCTACTAACCATGGATTTTTTGTTAAGTATCTTTCGGCGACTCCCTAAGGAAGCCACGTGACAGTTTGAGCTGTTAAACTGACAGCTGACGTTTGACAGTCTTCTGACAGTTTGGGGGGCGACAACTCAAATATAATAGAACTTTGTATACGAGGAAACTAATATAAGAAGAGAATAAATTTTGTTTCGATTTTGATGACGTTTTTAAGTATGTATGTTTATGGTTGCCTAGTACCCATACTACAGTCGACTACAAAGAGATGTATTCAATTTTAGCCCTTATTACAATGCAATTAGGAGAAAAGTGGACTTAGTAGTTGACTGTACATAGAGTTTAGTTTGGGTATAAGTCAGTTTGTGAGAGATTGTCTCTCGTTTTTTTTTTGTCGATTTGTATGCAATTCATTTATATGTTTTTATTTTTTTTAGGTAAGTTCCAGACCTACATGTGCGGTAACAGTGAGTAAACAATAAACCAATCAAATACATAAAAACTAACGCTTAAAAACAAAATGTTACTAACATTAAAATCGGTATATGCCGAAACCTTCCCGGAGAAAAATACGCTGAAAAATGTTAATACAAAACTTATTTTATGTTTTTACTAGCTTTGACTTAATTTAATCTAAATCAATTCCGCATAACTTCGATTCGAAATAAAATTTTGATGTGAACATCTCGTAAAACTATCTGGAAAAGCTTATAATTAAAGATACCGTACCGTGATACTGGTACCGTAACGTAAACTATTAAAGTTAGCCTGTTCTTTTTAGGTTTGTTTTATAATCGTACCAAAGACGTCTGTATATACCGTTAAAAAAAAAAACTTGTTAATACATACATACACACACATACATAAAGTCTCGCCTTCATTCAGAAGTACCAACAATAGGCTAGTGTCTTAAAAAGTTATAATTTGTCCGTCATTTACATTATCAAAAAGTATTGAACACGTATTTTTTCTTTTGTCAATTAAACACAACATAACGAAGATAAAGTGCGTTGAAGTTTCGCGTGACGTCACGCCGCGGCACACTTTATACCACGGTGTGACGTCACGAGCCCCCTCTCGGAAGTGGGGGCTCGTGACGTCGATGCGCGTTATATTTGTCAATTTTGATTGATTTCATAAAGCAAAAAATATGTGTTCAATATTTTTTGATAATCTTACTGACGGACTAATTAGAATTATTATTTTTTTACCCAGGACAGGACACACCCCTATTCTAAAAATGTGTTGATAATTATTTAACCACATTTTGCACAATGTCTCGTGCGGTTACCGTGTTACAATAGTGCCACTCCATGTCTTCACGTGGATGTAAGAGACGACTAAGGGAATAAAGGCTTATAGTACTGTTAGGCGATGGGCTTGCAACCTGTCACTAATACACTGGCAAACATCTTAGCTTAGCCTATATTTTTTTAATTGTTTTTAAGAAATCCGTCGTTATATAACACATATTCTGTAAAAAAAACAACAGGCTATCTACTACGGTTTCAAAGATACAGCTGTTTAAAGGTATGACAGACGATTGACACCCTCCTCGTAAGGCGCACCATACTTCAAACAGGGAGATTTTTGTCAGTGGGACTTTGAATCTACCGTCAAGGCAATAAAGTTGAATTACGTTTGTTAGATAATGCCATTTTCAGTTTATGAACATCAGAAAATAAACCTTATTCTTATTGTAACACAGTTCAAATTAAATTGCCTTGATTATGATCATTCTATTACACATTGGGCCGTACGAGGTTAGGCCTAGTTGGTATTGACGCTGCCTTCGACAATTCCGTAATTTGTTCCGTGGAAGTTTATTTCCCTGTAATACTAGAAGAAGATAATATTATCCAAGACTTTTCTAGAAATCCATCCCTTAACTTCTGTAAACTTCCATACTGACGGCTTGCTTGCTTGAAGATTTTACCGTACCAACGTTAATAGGAAATACAATTTATCGACTTTAAATAAAGGAGTAGATTCCCGGTGGGAGTGTTTATTTTGTTTTAATTAAGACCGTGATAAAATATAAATACATTTTGTGAATTACGATTTTGAATTTAAACGTGAAGAGAATTTAGTCCAAACTCATACATCTGGAAACATCAGATACGAGTTTTTTCTAAAGTAGTAACGAGATATTGGAATTGCTATGAATAATATTTATTTTCCTTGTTATTTGAAGAATAATATGACATGCTTTATCTGTCATATAGGTACAGTCACGAGATTTAATTTGGGACCCACCTTAGGTCCAAAGTCAATCTGACATTCTACAACAATAACGTTGAGTTTCCTATAAGTTACAAATGACTTGACATCTCTAATGACATTGACGACTTCAAGCATATTTTTCTTGAAATGGGTCACAAATTAATGATCGCGATGGTACATTAACCACAATTTCTCTATCACTAAATTTGACCCGGTTTTTTTAAAAGAAATTCCGTTTTCGTTTGGTTGCCGCGTTACAATAGTGCCACTCCATGTCTTCCCGTGGATGTCGTAAGAGGCGACTAAGGGAATAAAGGCTTGTAGTAGTGTTAGGCGATGGACTTGCAACCTGTCACTAATACGCTGGTAAACATCTTAGCCTAATTGTGCAAATTGTGGTTGCAGAATTATCAACAAGTTTTAAGTTGTTGATAATTCTTTAGCTTTACCCCACTCTGGGAATGAAGGCGTGTGTTTATCTATGCATGAGTTTAATAGGTATGATTCTTAGCTATGTTCGATTAATATAGCTTGGTCCGTTTATATATCAGCTTTAAAAGAAAAGGTCGGCATTATATTCGAGGTTTGCATCTATTACATTATTATTATTTTCGTACTGTGGCGACTCTGGTTTGACGACGCGCTGGCCTAGTTGGTGGGGACCCTGCCTACGAAGCTAGCGGTCCTGGGTTCAAATCCCGGTTAGGGCAGATATTTGTGTGATGAGCGCGAATATTTGTTCCCGAGTCATGGATGTTTTCTATGTATTTAAGTATTTATTTCTCTATATAAGTATTTATATCGTTGTCTTACCCATAGTACAAGCCTAGAGCTTAGTTTGGGACTAGGTCAATTGGTGTGACATTGTCCCCTGATATTCATTTATTTTATTTCTTCTTTTGTTTACAACTTATCCTCTAATAGTTATCAAATGAAATCACAAGCACTGCAGCTCTGTGAGCGTCAAGAAAGTGCATTCTGGCTGCACGGGCGGCTAAGCAGGCGAAACTTGCTGCGATGCACACGGCTGCATAAGATCACGGATGCATCTTACGATATTTACTAAACTGGTGGTGAATGTGGTGTACAGTCGCTGTCAGTTGAAATCGCCACAGATGTAAACAAGTCCGTTTGACACATAACCTCAAATTTTAATCGAGCGTGTTTTTATTTAAACTTAATATGAAAGTGATAATCAATTATAAATCATAATAAAACCACACATGATCTTCAAAAGTACGTGTTTATGGAGTAATGGTAAATTGGTTTGTTTACATCTTTGACCAATTCAATTGAAACCGACCATATACATAGTTGTTGATTACGAACTGATCCTGGGTTAAACGGTACAGGCAAATATTTGAGTATATTTTGATACTTTCGGAAGTAAGTACGTAACGTCATCATAATCAGCCATTGGCAGTCAGATTTATACTAGATAATAAAAAAACACAAATGACGATCTCACACAAATTGACCTAGTCCCAAACTAAGCTCTAGGCTTGAACTATGGGTACTAGACAACGATATAAATACTTATATAGAGAACTAAATATCTTACAAATGAATTTCCGCTATGGGCAAAGACCACAAGTGTTTGTTCTTGAGTCTTAGGTATTTTCTATGTAATTCTCTTTATGTTTATTATTGCCTAGTACCTAGTTTCTCTATATAAGTATTTATATCGTTGTCTAGTACCCATAGTATAAGCCTAGAGCTTAGTTTGGGACTAGATCAATTTGTGTGAGATTATCCCTCTTCTGATAAATATTGCCCCATACACAGCACTACCAACTAAGTTAACGGCGTCGATAAATATAATAAACAAATATCGAGGGACAATCTCTCACAAATTGACCTAGTCCCAAACTAAGCTCTAAGCTTGTACTATGGGTACTAGACAACGATATAAATACTTAAATACATAGAAAATATCCAAGGCTCAGAAACAAATACTCGCGCTCATCACACAAATGTTTTCCCATACCGGAAATCGAAACCGGGACCGCTAGCTTCGTAGGCAGTCACCAACTACCAACACGTCTATCTCAAGATTCGTCCGCGGATGCGTGTGCGCAGACTGTGGTAAACTTGAAACAGTTCCCGCGGTATCATTACCCAGTTTCCCTTTCGCGATGGAAAGTCGAGAAAAACGGGGGAAAAATGTACGTCATCGCCGCCATTGTCGTTATAGTCATTGAAAACGTTACATTGTTTATTCATCGTTAAGAAAGGAAAGAAAGAAAAGATGTAGATACATATATTAATATGCAAAAGGACTTTTTTTTTAAAAGCCAGCCCTTGGCCCTAAAGTTATAGTTCATAAATGATGTTTACCAGTGCATTAGTGACAGGTTGCAAGCCCATCGCTTAACAGTACTACAAGCCTTTATTCCCTTAGTCGTCTCTTACGACATCCACGGGAAGACATGGAGTGGCACTATTCGAAGCCAGCAACTTTGTCTACTCTATTCCATTAAAAAAATCCACATTGTTTTCAGTATCAAGTAACTTATGTGTCATGACATAAAAGGCTCCATTGTCTGTTTGAAAAATAAATACTAAGACTCAGGAAAAAAAATCGTGATTACCACACAAGCATTTCCACTGACCGAGTTATATTTAAACTAGGTTAGGTTAGGGTCAGTATGGGATAATCCGTGCGAGAGCTGATATACATATATATTCACTTGTTTTATTCACTTGTTTCCCGACTGCGACAGAAGGGGTTACGTTTTTCGAGTAGCTTAGTAAAGACGCGTTAGCCTAGTTGGTAGTGACCCTGCCTACGAAGCTAGCGGTCCCAGGATCGATTCCTAGTATGGGCAAATATTTGTGTGATGAGCGCGAGTATTGGATGTTTTCTACGTATTTAATAGTTGCTTACGTGACGGTTGCGTAATGCTAATTACGCAGATTCGCGTACAATACTTTATCTACACACATATTATAAGTACTCTAAGATGGGTTCAGAAGCCGAAAGGCAAATGACCAGCATTACCGCGATGACAGCTGTAACGTAATTTTGAAATTACGTTATCGAATATTGTAAGGTAATGAGATCCAAATTTGGAACATCTTCCTAAAATTAACAGCTGTCATCGCTGTCACCTACTACCACAGGTAAAGCTGGTCATTGCCTACGGGTTTTGAACGCATAATAGAGGACTTATGATATGAGTCTAGATAAATATTTATTTCTCCATAATAATTATATCGTTGTCTAGTACCTAGTACAAGCCTAGAGCTTAGTTTGGGACTAGGTCAATTTGTGTGAAATTATCCCTTCATATTTATTTACATAAGACACTGAATTTCCATCTATTAGCTTTGTGGAATTGTCAATTCTTTCTGCTGTGCAGTAAATAAAACATCGAGTATTTTGCTGTTAAAGGACGCATCCATCCGGATCGCTACTATCATATAACCTCAACCTACCACCGAACGCGTTCGCATTGAGTTTCGGTGTGACCACCAGTAAAATAACTAGCCTAGAGGCATTCCATCTAACTCCTCAGCCTTAGACAAGATGCTTTCGGCGTTCCTTATCGTTATCCAAAATATGGATTGAAGTAAGCTGTCAGACGATCGCGTCGAGCGCCTACGACAATTCCATACGTTTTGACACTTTTCGAAAAACGTTTACCAACGTTAAGCAACGAATTTGCAGTATTGTAATCGTAAGATATCAGTGACAGGCTTCAGAGCCCACTAAGCATCAGAAGACTTCAAGATTAACATTTCTGTTTTCTATTGGCTTGAAATGTATGGAGTTGACATTATCAGCGACGCGATCTGTAATCTTACTAATAGGGTTTTTTTTTTTCACAACTTCTATAAGCTGATTCATGTAACAAATAGTTATAAAATCATTTGTTGAATAGATACAAAAATAACCAAGATATAAGCCAAAGATTTGTTCCTATCTCTTTGTACCAAAACATAATTTAACATGGAGTTTATACGGCCGACCTGTTACATGACGTCACAGTGCTCTCATCTCTGTCTAATCGCTGTCTAATTAGCAGTTTAAAATGATTGTATCATCCGTATTTATTGGCCGATTATAATATCAATTTCACTTTTGGTGATCTCTTTTACGGTATTCATGCATATTCCCTATTCAATACATTTTATCTATTTTCGATAGTCGCTAACGTGCATCATCTAGACGACGACAATAGGCCTGTATGTTTGTTTTGCCGTCTCTATATCTGAAAAAGTAGCGGAATCTATACTCTGTTTCGCACGCAACGTTGTGTCTCTCCGAGGGAAACTCAAGGAATTTCACTAACAAGAAACTAACTGAGAGTGAAATGTATAAACAGTCGGTACCGTCCGCAAAAGCATCTATAACGATAACGATATTCTACAGTATAAAACAAAGTCGCTTCCCGCCGTTTGTCGGATTTGAATGCGGTTTTTTACATAGACAGAGTGATTCAAGAGGAAGGTTTTTATATATAACGTCGATGAAACTGCAATACCGCGTAACCAACAATTGCTAATGCCGCGTAACTGACTTGTGGCAAATTTTACAGGAGAGCATTAAAATTGAATATCTTTGTGTTTATTGAGGTTAGATTTACCCAAACGCTAAATAACTTTGTTAACCCCATAATTTAGCTGTTTATTATATTAAGCATCCAAATTTACCAGTATGTATTTATATAAAGCACTTACGCGGTATTACACAATTGAATAATACGTCATCTCTATACTTGTATGCACATTCGCGGAATTGTAAAAACGACATGCTCTCTCGCGGTATCGACATGACGTGACTTTGGAGCTTTCTGATGGGTTATCGACACAGCTGTCCATGCCGTCTGGAGCCTATCACAGTGCTCTACCTACAGCCGCGAAAACTCAAATTTGACACATTTGTTAGTTACGCGGCATTAGCCATTGTTGGTTACGCGGTATTGCAGTTTCATCGACGATAACTAGCTGTTCCCGTGCCCAGTTCGTTGGGAAATAATCATTTTTTTGGGTTAATATGTAGCCTATGGCACTCACAAATAACGTGGCTGTCTATTGGTAAAAGAGTTTTCTAAATCGGTTCAGTAGATCCAGAGTTAACCCCTACAACGTCACAAACTTTACCTCTTCTGCCCTCCTAAGGAGAAAAGGCACAAATGCAATTAATTCATAGAAGCATTTTAAACTCTCAAAGGTTGTAATAAGGTTGGAAGTGCAATACAATTTATATAGTGGATGTGCCTTTTTTCCGTAAGAGGGCAGTCTTTATAATATTAGTTTAGATTAAGTAGTAGAGATAAATTCTGGCTTCAAATTCAAATTAAAAACATTGACAAAAACACACTACAATTAGAGCGGAAATTAGAATCATTGCACTGTAGTGTGAAGTCAAACAAGACTCAGCTCAGCATGTGCTGCAGCCTGAGCCACAGCGATGGTTTTCAGCTTAACCCTGGTGTTCTATTCGTAGCTGAACGCGACCGCGTGAGGAGATATAACTTTATCAAAAAGCAATCTTTCAAAACCCGGCTGTTGCTAACCAACTTTAAATCGTTATAAATTCTAAATGTTCATTAAAAATGATAAATGATGAAAGAAACCTAAAGATGATTTTTAAATCCCTATTCAATGATACCCCACTTGTCATACTTGGTCGACTTTTTTTTTAATTTGCACAATATGGCGTCTGGTTGCCGCCATATTGAATTTTGATTACTGTTATATCTTCACTGACACTCACCAGATTAAGACAAATCGATTGACATGAGAATCATCAAAATCGGACAACGGGTTTAGTTTTTATAGTGACACAAAGGAACAAACATACATATATAGGCTGTGAAACACATTTCCCTCCTCCTTTGCAGCCGGGTAAAAAATGTGTATAAAGCGAAGACGCGCTGGCCTAGTTGGTAGTGGCCCTGCCTACGAAGCTAGCGGTCCTGGGTTCAAATCCCGGTAAGGCAGATATTTGTGTGATGACCGCGAATATTTTTTCCTGGGTCATGGATGGTTTTCTATGTATTTCAGTATATATTTCTCTATATAAGTATTTATATCGTTGTCTAGTACCCATAGTACAAGCCTAGAGCTTAGTTTGGGACGAGCTCAATTTGTGTGACGTTGTCCCCTGATATTCATTTATTTATAATTAAATGTGTATGTGCGTATTACATAAAACTTAACTGAAGCGAAGCGAGGGCGGGCGGTTCTTAAAAAAAAACACGTCCAAATGGGTCCATCCGTTTGAGAGCTATGCTCCCAGTTACACACAGACCCACAGATACACATATCAAGTTCAACTTATGACCAGACCCCGTTATCAGTGAAAATTTAATGAAATTGATAGGGTTGGTACCGTAAAACGGGGTAAATAGGGATCAAGGGGTAATATGGGGAAGCATAGTTACTAATAATAAGACTGAAATTATTTCTATAGACGTAACATTATTGTGCATTTAATACTTGTTCTTATTTGTAACAAGTTATGACTTATTATAGGTTGTGTCCCTATTTACCCCTTGATCCATATTTACCCCGTAAGGTACTGCACATTAATATGACATTCATATTTATAACGTGTATATTATTTGATATACCTTTTTGATGTAAACAATATACTTATTTTATTTCTAGGTATATGTTAAGCCAACGGGCTTAAAAAAGATTTCATTTGGTGCGTGCAAATTGTGGTTATAGAATTATCAACAAGTTTTAGAGATGTTTGTAATTCTGTAGCTCTGCCTACCCCACTCTGGGAACGAAGGCGTGAGATTATGTTATGTTAAATTCCATAATAGGTACTTAATTGTCATTTATTTGTTAAAATATGTTTGATGTCAAATAAATACTTGAACTATCTTGGTGAGTAATCTTCGTTATTTTTGTCAGTTTAAAAAGGAGCTGATGGCGAAATTGGAAATAAAACGAATGCGACGCGGAAATTGTTCGTAAATTTAGTACAACTGTGCAATAGATGGCAATTCGTTTCGAATACATGCGTATTTGATTATAGTTTTGTAATAAATTCATTTTTAATTTTTTTAGTTATCAGAGGAGTAAATGAAAGTACATACCTATACAGATCTGTTGTTTTATCCAAGGTGATATTAAAAATAGTTTTCTAATAAAAACATTTTATACCAATATGTCACATGTACACGAAATAAATATCGTGTGACAACCCTATAACTCGATTTCATTACATTTTCACCACTGATAACGGGGTCTGCTTATGACACACTCTTTTGCGCGTGCGCATAAAAATGGCTTTATCGTGCGCATGCGCACCGTACTCTGTTTTTGCGCGTTCCCGAGCGAGATTGAAAGTGGAAGCAATAATTATGACATTGCGCTGACGAGGGAAACTTGCACCGTACCGTGGCGTCAGGAAACAAACCCCCAGTTGTCGTTTAGGGGGGTAATTTGGAATATTCCGAGATTTTCCGACTTTTGGGAGGATAAAACTTTGCGCGTGGATTTCCTTATTTAATTGGGTTACCTTTGTTTCGGCGAAATATTTTTGCCAAATGTATCGTTTCCCAACCGTTTCGTTTGCCAACCCGCTTTGTTTTCTGTAACCGTAAATATTTCAGGATTTTATAAAAAACTATCCTTACGTAACCTATAGGATTCTCCACTATATAATAGAAATATTTACAGTTACAGAACAAAAAATGGGTTGGCAAATGACACGGTTTTTTTTTTTCGGTTAAACGGCACGCTCCTATTTAATTTTGTATTTAGATCGTTAAATTATGGAATGTTACCTATGCATGAAGAAAGATAGAGTTTCGACTGAGGCGAGAGAAGGATGTTATTACAAGTTCCGAATGTTTCTTGAGAAATTTCGAATTTGCTCGTAGAAACCATCCAGGTCTATATTCCTGGCTTGTAACGGGCCAAGGTTAGAGTCTAGACTTCTCGAATTAGGCCAAATAGTGCGAGCAACGAAACAGCCAAGTCTCAAATCCTGTCAGAGTTTAGTTCTAAAATTTTCTCCGTAATTCTTATCATGGGCGCGCTTTGTTTCATATAAAAATTGTAGTCCGATTATTATTCATTACGAGTATTATTCATAATTATCGCAAGTCATAAAGTATTTTTACTCCACTGCCGAAGGAGGAGGGTAATGTGTTTCACAGTCTATATATGTATGTTTGTTCCTTTGTGGCACTATAAAAACTAAACCCGTTATCCGATTTTGAAGATTCTTATGTCAATCGATTTGTCTTTATCTGGTGAGTGTCACGAAGATATGACAGTAATCAAAATTCAATATGGCGGCAACCAGACGCCATATTATGCAAATAAAAAAAAAGTCGACCAAGTATGACAAGTGGGGTATCATTGAATAGGGATTTAAGAATCATCTTTAGGTTTCTTTCATCATTTTTCATTTTGAATGATCATTTAGGATTTATAACGATTTAAAGTTGGTTAGCAACAGTCGGGTTTTGAAAGCTTGCTTTTTGTTATTGAAAAAGGATTTTTGAAATATCTAGCTGGTAAATGAGGTTAGGTTAGGTTAGGTTTGTTTTAAAAAAACCCTGAATGAAAAACCGTTTCAGTAAAAGGTTTATGACCTGCGATTATTATGAGTAACTTTCGGACTACTATTTTTTTTATGAGCCAATAGGACCCACTTATTTTATATCAAACTATACGACACCCGCGATTTCCCATGCGTAAAATGAGTATCCCCTTTTTTAACCCATTAGGGGAAGAATTTCTCCTCGGTATTTAACCGGTTTTACCCCCGCATCGGAACACAACAATACGAACGCTCATATTTATGGTCCATTCCAATAGACATGTCTTATTTAGTAAACACTTTTATAACCTCAAAGTGCTCCCTTTTCGACTAAAACAATAATTTTGTCGTAAAAAAAACTATCCATGATGTAAAACCAGAAAAATGGTGTGCAGTATATGGTCTCTAGTTGCTTTATTCTGCTGAAAACGGGCATTTTATCCAAAAAATATGCATTTTGAGGTTATGAAAGTGTTTACTAAGTAAGAAAATTCTATTGTAATTGGGTCATAGTGGCAGGTTAGGTTTGGTTGGCACGTGTCTGTCACTACAACCACATGGTTAATTATGTTTTTGATTGTGAATGATTTTTCCTTTCGTTAGATATTTGAATGAACGTTTTTCGATATTTTTTCACTATTTTTTGTTAGGTATTTAATGTTTATTTTTCATGTTTAATTTTAATCATTTGGAAAATAACCTAACATCGTAAAGTTGTAAGTTGTAAGAACTTGGCTTGTTTTACTTCTTATAAATTATATAATGCTTAATTACATATCTAATTTATAAGCTTTGTTTTACGTAAGTAGGTCATAATATAACATGACTCGATTTGATATACTAATAATTCTCATTAATTAAACATTTAATTAGTCTGATTATTCTTTAATAATAAATCTAATTGTTCTCGGTAAAGTCAAGCTTTTGACATGTTATAACGTGTCGAAAACAGAATGCGATAAGTCTAAGGCAATTTTTAACTGTGTAGAATTGAGTGCCCTTTCCCATCAAACAGCAGTGTTCGCATATTTGTGTTCCGGTGCGGGATTGGTAGACTACAGAATGGTGGTAATCCGGAAATAACACAAGGTCCTAGCACCATTGCACCCTTACTAAACTGTACCCAGTTTAACTCGATTTAGTTTGCGCAGTTGGATAATGAACAACTAATGATGTTGTTACTGCATTGATATAATATTAGTTTATGTGACTGTTGCTTAATGAGTAATGAGAGGCATTTAAATTCAAAATTTCAAATATTCATTCAGTAAATTGGCCACATGAGGGCTCTTTTTATATACACGAGTGTGGTTTCATGAAACGGGCTGAACAGTGTCGTCTCATTACAGTTCAGGAGAAACAATGATAACTGGAGGTTAACTGGAAGAGATCCCTTAAAGGGATAAGTTCGCCTTTGTTGTTTGTTATTTTCCCGTTTGTACAATAAAGTATTTACATACATACATACATACATACATACAATGATTGTTATAGTTGAGCAAAAAACGCCGGAAAATTCACGGTTTTTTGTATGGGAGTCTTTAATATTTTATTTTATTAAATTTTTCCTATTATTTAGTTATACAAGCAATATAATTTTACGCACTGAAAAATTTAACTGGTCCATCTATTACGGTGCATGTGATACAGTTTGCCCGAGACGGACGGACGGATGGACATGGACAGTGGATACTAAAGCTGGGCATTCACGACCGCTCCAACAAGCCGAATAGAGCAGCGTCGCGCCAAAAACGATCCGTGAATGTCAAAGCTGTAGCGTTTAAAAGTACTTGGCGCGGGCCGTTGGATTTCCAACGGAAAGCCAGCGCGCCGCGCCAACGCGCCATCCGAATGGAACTATCGTGAATGTCGAAATTCAACGTTTAAACACGCCACGCCACCGCGCGAAGCCAAATGGCATCGTCGTGAATGTGTTATCAGGCTGCTATTTTCTAATCAGTCCGGTGCGTTCGTGAATGTGGTCAAGATATTACGCCCATCCAGTTGTAGAGGTATGCACTCCATCTGTCGCCGAGACAAACGGCACGTGAATGCTCAGCTTTAGTAATAGGTTCTCGTTTGGCGCCCTTTTTTTACGAACCCTAGCAATTTGAAAACTAGCCTATTTCCTGCAGCGGTTATTTGTGGCGTTATCTATAAAAACGGACCTTATTGTCGATGGCGCTTACGCCGCACTGCGTCACGCGACGTTGTATTTATATCGGAGCATCGTTAATAATGGCGGAAGCGCCATCGACAATAAGGTCACTTTTCATAGGTGACGCCACATTTTTCCGTAAAATAAATAGTCCTTAACAATCTCATATCCGATAAAAAGTCAATTTAGCAAATACTCTGAGTGTTTGCTGTTTGGTAATTCACCTTGGCTTGAGTAGCCGATAGTACAATTGTTTGTGAATCAAAGTCAATACACTGCTAAGGAGGTAACAGACGAGGCTAAATGACGAGTTAGTTGTGTGTTGTGTTGTCTACAATGGGAAATAACATAGATAGGTAAATAACTAAATGAAGAGCAAGTTTAAAAGCTGATATTCTACACAGAACATCACATTCGCAAAACATCATATACGCATAACATCATACCAGCAAAACACGATATTCGCAAAACATGATATTTACATATTTATTTATTTATTTATTTATTTGATATTTACAAATATCGGGTTTGGTCGGCTCGGAGGGCCACACCACCCAGAAATAGGAGCTCCGCAGGAGCGGAGGTCCGTCGTCACTGTCTAATTCATGTCTAACTAATAATGATGTTTTGCTACTTAAATAATCTTATGTAAGCAGAAACAAATAAAGATATTTTCTATTTTCTATTTCTATTATGATGTGATGATTTGCAAATATCATGTTTTGCGAACACGATGTTTTGCTTTTGTGATAAATTTGAGAATATCATGTTTTACTAATATGATATCCATCGACGGAGGGCTTTAAAAACCCAACTGCATTTTTTAAACTGTCGTCGATATACTTATGTTAATAATTGTCATTTTGTCATTGTTATTTATCAATTTTAACGGTTTAGGTATCCTGTGTCACCCGGGATGGTGAAAGGATATCTTTTATCTTTTTTTAATCTTTAATCTAAAAAAACAGGACTTGATCGCGTAAATACATAACATTTACCTCGACGTTTCGATCGTGTTGCAACGGTCGTGGTTGAGCAGACTCAACTACTAATACTAATGTATTTAAAGTTATTTGGTGCTGTCTTAGATGTTTCTCCTATATCTCAGGAACCCATCAAGTCTACTTAGTCTTGATAGTTACCTATGTACTTTCATTTAAGATATTTTTAGAGTTTTTTAGAGATAGCCGTGTGGTTGCCAGCTTAGAATAGTGCCACTCCATGTCTTCCCGTGGAATTCGTGTGAGGCGACTAAGGGAATAAAAGCTTGTAGTACTGTTAGGCGATGGGCTTGCAAGAATAAACAATAACTACACGTAGAAGCGAATCTCCTTTACCAAGGCCCCAAATGCCGCGTTTTAAATACCTACTTCCCCCTTCACCCGCTACGCCCCGCTGTCTTCCGCGCCCTAAGTTAGGGCTGTCACTTGCGAAATATTTTAATCGGTTTATGGATGTGTTATACAAGTTTAGTCACGCAATGTTTTTTTATGTTTTTCTTCAACGTGGAAAAGCCCTGCCAAGATGCATTGCGCTAACCAGCGTTTCTATTCGATTCGTTTTTAAACCAATCGCGTCACTGCCAGATGAGCTGATGCGAAAAGTCACGTGATCTACCAGTGTCGCGATTGGTTTAAAAACGAATCGAATAGAAGCGCTAGTTAGCGCAATGCATCTTGGCAGGGCCCTCTGCGTAACATTGACATAGTAACTCCTAGTTCTGAAAGAGGGATCGCCGAAATACCAGTAGTTTATTATTTATTGAATAAGTACTTATGTAATTTAAAGCTTACCTATTTAAATTTGTTGCATAACATCATAGCACTCAAATTCCTTGATTGAAAGCGTTCAGAATATGCTCTTCTAAACCAATAAATAATATCTCAATATTAATTACCAACGCAGTTTTAATTCTATTACCTTAATAATTAGGTTGATATGGCCACAGGGGTTTTATCTGAGTTACTGCCTATTGGCTATCGAGACAGAATAGTCGTCTCGCTTTTCCCTTCCAACTAGATATTGATATGAAATTAGTCAAACGTTCATTAATTGGCTTCTCAGAATTCAGAATTGCAATCCAATATACATTTTCAAATCCTGGCGGAACTTTACGGTAGACTTACACTAACTATTTACGTACATAGCATGAAACAAAGTCGCTTCTCGCCGTCTATTCGTTTGTATGTACAGGTCGATTCACAAGAGCTGGCACGAATGGATTGAATGAGTGAACGAAGTATACAAGTGTGTAAAATAATAACAGGCTTTCGGTTTGAAATTTGAACATCGGTTCAAAGGACGACTCACACAGTGATAGGTGACAGTACTTTTTAACCGACTTCAAAAAAAGGAGGAGGTTCTCAATTCGTCGGGATATATTTTTTTTTTTTTTTTTATGTATGTTCCCCGATTACTCGAAGACCACTGGACCGATTTGAAAAATTTTTTCGTTGTTCGAATGGTTATACTTTCTAGTTGGTCCCATTGTCACCACGTCAGGATCTGATGATGGGATCATGGAGAAATCAAGAGAACTCCTCAAATATTATAGGCACACCTATAGCGATTTTGGTATTTTTCACTGTAACTCATGCATTTGCTTTTGAAAAGTACTATATGGTGAAGTGGAACTGATGATGAAGACCACAGATCGCCACCGGAACTCCTAAGTATAAAATAAAATAAATGTTTAAAAAAACAAAAAACCGCCTTCAAAAAGCAAAAAATAACTTCTTTAAAATGGTAGGTAAATAGGTCAGTCCAACTGAAGTCGGCGTCCAACAATATTTTAACCAAAAGCAGACTTCAGTTGGACTGACCTATTTACCTACCATTTTAAAGAAGTTATTTTTTGCTTTTTGAAGGCGGTTTTTGTTCATTCCATTCGTGCCAGCTTTAGTGAATCTCAATAGATACGCAACGGAATTTAATAGATAGAGTGATTCAAGAAGAAGGTTTTTATGTCAAATAAATTCAGTATATGTACGAACGATAATTTGTGACCCGAATGTCAGATTGACTTTGGACCTTTGGGTCCCAAATTTAAGTTCGTGAGTGAACGAGATTTTACAAAAACTCACGTAAACAGAAACGAATTGAATGCAACGAATTCTTACCTCAGATAGAATATAATAACTGTGATATCAAGAAGTGTGATAAATATACTTAGCGACGGCGACGATGACGCATTTACCTTAGTAAATAGCCAACAATACTAGCGGTCCCAGCTTCGATTCCTCTTCGTGGCAAATATGTGTGTAATGAGCGTAGCATTGTACCGAAAAGTTCTCAAATTGTGAAAGTTTATGAGAAATTCTCGGAAATTTCTAAGAATATTCCTAAATTTTGTATTTAAGGAGATTATTCTCAATGCTCTCCTATGTTTCCGATAATATTCTCAGTAATTTCTTGAGAATATTTCTCAACTTCAGAGAATGTTTTGCAACTTTTAGCTAAATGAGCGCGAGTATGTTCCGGAGTGATGTTTTCTTTTTCTCTATATAAGTTTATATCGTTGTCTAGTACCCATAGTACAAGCCTAGAGCTTAGTTTGGGACTAGGTCAATTTGTGTGAGATTTTCCCCCATTATTTATCTACCTACGTAGAGAACTAGGTGTTACTCGCGACTCCGTCATAGTCGTTAATCGCTATTCCGTCAGTAACTGTCCAATTTCCCGGGATACTATGTCCTTCCTTGGAGTTCAAGCTATTTTTATACCAAATTTCATCTAAATTGGTTCAGCGGTTTGGCCGTGAAAGCTTAACAAAGAGACAGTTACTTTTACATTTATAATATTAGTATGGGTGTTTTCGGTCCTACTGATTTTCATGAAATCCAGCTAAGAACAATCCAGATTTAACTAGTTTAAAAAAAATTGTGTCCAAATCGGTTCATCCTATTAAAAACTATAATACCACAGACACGGTAAACTTACCCTTCTTAACCGTCGAAAAAAAATATGTTAGAAAATTATCTACACAGAACACCGCTAAGCCAATATCTATTGACAAACATTGACCATAACCTAAGCCAACAAGAAGAATGGTTTAAAAAAAACTTCCTGTGCTAATCGCTGCCAATTAAGCTAGAACCAATGCGCTGGCGCAACCTTGAAATCGTACAACGACGCGGCATCTCGGCCGGCTTCGTACACGTTCGGAAACCGTCGGAAACAATCGACCTACTTCTGTATCATGGTTATAATTATGCGTCTAAAGTATTATAACTAGGGTCATAAGATGCATAACGCAATTTGTTTTTTTTATATCATAGAAAGATTCATTGTACATGCGGATTACCTGATGGGAAGAGAGGAGATTGTTTCACACAAACACCTGTGATTATTAATTACTTATGTAGTAACCTTCCCGTGTGGTTGCCAGGTTAGAATAGTGCCACTCCATGGATGTCGTAACAGGCGACTAAGGGAATATAGGCTTGTAGTACTGTTAGGCGATGGGCTTGCAACCTGTCACTAATACGGGATGTAATCACGACTGCCCATAAACACCAGCAACTCAAGAGTTGTCGGTGCGTTGCCGGCCAAATAGGGAGACGAAAGCCCTTTTGTTAAGTTAGGTTAATATTTTCGAAAACTGTCAAAATACATTGAAACCGCTCTATGCGACCGTCCGGTAGCTTACGTCAATCCTAAGTATATCGATAAGGATTGCTTCTACACATCTTGTCCAGGGTAGCTGGTGATAGCGTATCACTACAAGAAAGAATTGGTTCTTTTTAACTCTCTGATAATAGTGATAAATGTGATAATGTTTAATGCAGCTCTTACAAGCGATACAGGACTATTATCGGATACTTGGCAATCTTAAATACAGATTCAATGATTAAATTTAAATTTAATTTAATATTCTTTACTGCAAACTCTGAAAGCATAAGAAGTATAATTATCTTACAGCCTTTTATAATTACAAAACAATGTTAATATACATTAGAATCCCAATTAAAGAGTAACAAGAAACATTAATAAAGAACGAAAATATACGTGAGGTTTTTGAACAAGTTATGCTCCTAAATCTTTACCACTAGCATCGGTAGTTAGGCAAAGGTCTATCTATAGCAGAGTTCTCCAAACTGTTTTATCTATTGGACCGCTTAGCAATTTTTTTCGGTTTTGAGTAGACTTTGCTTTACACGGATAAAGTCGGAGGTCTAGCCGGCTACAAAATGGGCCTAATACAAAATTATAAAAAAAAACAACCCTAGTAAGCTGACATATCCATCATACAACTTTTATGACTGTAATGATAGATTACTAGGGTTGACATTTTTTTTATATTTTCCTTTGATTTGGTATTTTTGTAACATGTTATATAGAAAAATAAATACTTATGTATTGCCAGCTTCTTTATAGCTTTCGCTGGCTATCGCTATCACGCCTGCACTCGCAACTGACAGTATATTTGTCACTCGTGTGTCATAGAAAAACGAAGATTGCCGATGGCTATTAAGAAAATGGTTGCACATAGAAAATATCTAAGACTCGATATAAAAATACTCGCAGCCATGATACAAATATTTGTCTTTACCGGGAATCGAACACGGGACCGGTACCTTCGTAGGCTTTACTATCAACTTTACTAGCCTCGTCGTAGGTTCAATGGGTAAAACGTATTTAAAAATATATATTTAAAAGTATCTATAATTTATCCTTTGCACAATGAATCCGAACGCGCGCCAATCAAGCGTTCCCATTGGCTGCGCGAATGTCACTCGTCTCACTCGCACCTGCGCGTGCGCATATCTTCCATCTCTCCGCCGCTCGCGCAGGAAGCGAAGATGATCTAAACGTTCGGTTTTTTTTTTACTGCAACTTAGGTTTGTGCTGTTTCCTTGAGGAAAGTAAGTACTATGAATAGAATATGGTGGAGTTTTTTCAACAGACCATTTGAAAGTGTGAGTAAATATGTTTTTATTCTTATAAGAAAAAGCGTTTAAGCTGTGACAGTTATTGGTATTTTTATTTTGAATATTATTCTTCAAATAAAAAATAAAGTTGATTCTTATTTTTATAAATAAATAAATAAATAAATAAATATCAAGGGACGATCTCACACAAATTGACCTAGTCCCAAACTAAGCTCTAGGCTTGTACTATGGGTACTAGACAACGATATAAATACTTATATAGATAAATATATACTTAAATACATAGAAAACATCCACGACTCGGGAACAAATACTCGTGCTCATCACACAAATATCTGCCCTTACCGGGATTTGAACCCAGGACCGCTAGCTTCGTAGGCAGGGTCACTACCAACTAGGCTAGCACGTCGTCAATATATTAATATTCAAATATGTTTTGTTTTTAATTAATACGAATTAACTGTTTTGTCTCCACTTATTGGCTAGATTACTAAATTTCTTATTAGTATTTTTAATAAAGTAAAACTGTAAAAGTATCATAAAAGCTATTATACAAAGCTAATAGGAGGGAAATCTCATACAAACTGACCTACCCCTAAATTAAGGCATCTACTAAACCACGACAAACATAAATATAGGTATAGAGAAAGACAGAAACAGATATTCTCGCTCATCATACGAAATATTTGCTCAGGACAGGAACTACCATATATCTACCAACTAAGCTAAAAGCGCGTTCAATATTAAAAAACTTTCATTCATACATTTAGTCAACCAATTCGTATCATAGACCACTTTAGAACTATATCCAAGTGAGGTAAAGATCAAAATCGCAAGATTTCTTAAGAACTCAATTAAAACGTCACTTTGATGAGGTAGCCTATGATTTATATTGATTGAGTACTTATACGTTAACCCGGTAAAAACAACTGTACTCTTTTGGCAACATTAGGCAACAAACAAACATTAAAAACTAAATAACACCAGTAAGAACTATATCAAAGTGACTTAATGACTCAAATCGTAAGATTACTTGAGAACTCAATTAAAACGCCACTTTGACGAGGTGATTCATATTGATTGAGTAGGTACCTATAAATAAACCCGGTAAAAACAGTACTCTTTTGGCAACATTAGGCAACAAACAAACATTTAAAACTAAATAACACCAGTAATTCCACGGACGTTTACATCGATGCCTTGATAACTCTTTCCGCTACATTGTAGTTATTAATAATTTTGTTATAAAATAACGCTCAGAACTAATTCTAAACTAACAGGGCAGCCTTATCATTAGGGTCAGTTTCAATCAGCATCAGAAGATACTAAGATCGGACATCGAACCCGACATCTACTTATCGGCTTACGTAATCACTTGACATAAAATATACTTGGGACAAAATCTGCTGCGAGTCCAATAGCGCACGCGTCGGTTCTTATGTTCGTCTTCGCTAATCAACGTTCAAAACACCTGTTACTTCATCATTAGATGTAAAATCTGGAAATTTCGATTTTCTATCGAATATATTTAAAGATAACACGTCAAAAAATACCAGCGCTTCCTACCAGACAGTGACTGAGAAGGAAACGCCGCAAGAGACTCAGCAGTCAGTCATTTTTTAAACATATTTCTTATTACAATGATACTACTTAGTCTAGCATTATATAAAGCTATAATTATAATATCCAATATCATGCGTAGTTCTGCTGAAAAACATGCCAAAAATATTACGAGAGAGATAGAGTGAGATAGAAGGAAGAAAACATACACTTATGTGTATATAAGACTAACTTAACTACGTCACTTTCAATGTATTTACCAACCCGATTCCCATCTTGCTATTTACACGAGTTCATTGTTAAATTTCTAGTTGAAAAGATACAAATTGGAATCAAATATTCTAATATGACATGCATGATCGTTCTATTTAGAATGTGTTGTTACCATTGCAAATTTTTCCCGCTCTTTAATGTGACAGTGCCTATTGTATTTTTCATGTAAACAATAAAAACCCCAATGCTTAGGTTGGGTGTTAATTATATTTAAAAAATACTAGCATAGAGCCAACCCATCTGTCTTTGGAAAATGTAAAATTATGAAAAAATAAAATGTATGGTATTCGCAGTTACCTCGGTCAATGTATGATATCTTTTTGACACAATTTCATAATTTCAATAAGCAACGCATATAAAAAAGTTATATAGTAGATTATACACCCAAGGGATAAAGCACTGCTTCATGTCACGGGCGCGATATTGAATTCTGAGCAAATGAGGGACGCCAGATTTAACTCCCGAGCGCAGCGAGGGTGTTACGAGGTAATTCCTGAGCGAAGTAAGCAAGCTCGCCCAAGACGAAAACGGCTTTATCCCAAAGGAGAATACTCTACTTTTCTCACGTTTTGTTTTATTTTCTTTTTTTTGCGTATATGGCTTGTAGTGGCCAGTTCGATTTTCAAATAAGTTCTTTTTGCTGTAGGTTTCTATGGGGCTTTTTCATACGAATTCAAATCTCATTATTAACCGTAGTTGCTAGTTTTGTATCTATGTTATATAAGAAACACGTGTAGGTAATGCGTGTATTCAATGTTTATATCGTCGCTGGAAAGGCAAAACTACTAACATCCAAAAGGGTCATTTCGAGAAAAAGCATTTTTAATGTTTTTTTTGTCTTTACAATGTCATAACTTTTTTTCTTTTGAATGAAAATGGAGGCTGTAAAGGGTGACATATCATGTTTTTTTTTTATCTGCACGATTCATTTATTGTATTGTACGTGTGTTCAGTATTTACGGAGTTACGTGTCGCTTTAGCATTAATGCTCTCAATCCTAAAAAAATGCTGGTAAGATAAAATTACTAACCTCCACATTAAAGTTTTAGGTAAGGAGTCAATAAATACTAAGGACTTGTCTCCTTTTACTTACTCTCGAGAAAAAAATACTTACATGTATAAAAAATATGTTAATCATAAGCGGAAATGACTTATTGTCAAAAATACTTTGCAAAGCCATAAAGCAAATAGGAATTTAGCATTTAAGATAAGTTAAATTTCAAATGTATGTTACTTAAAGGGCAGAATGATCAATTAACCATCCTGATGATTTACCTTTTGTAGGACTTTTTTCTTGTTTCAGCCTTAACAATATTACTTACGCATGAATGTCAGTTGAAATTAATAGACCAAGAAATAAATAAAACATGAATTACTTTGAAATTCCCTTGAGATAGGTTCCTTGCCACCTTTACCTATTAACAACTGGTGTCACCTTTCTGCTCCACAAGTCCCGTAGTAGCGCGGATCCAAAGAACTACCTACCGACCCATTACATGCTTGCCTACCATCTACAAGCTCCTTACATCCATTTTGAGCACAAAATTAAATGTACATTTTATTGCAAATAATGTTTTGGCCTCTGCTCAAAACGGATGTAAGGTTGGGTCCCGGGGTAGGTACTAAGGAGCTCCTCCTCATAGACATAACGATTTGTCAGCTAGTCAGGCATAGCAAGGCGGCCCTTTTGGCTGCTTGGATTGACTACAAGAAGGCTTACGACTCGGTGCCTCACTCATGGCTCGAAAGGATCTTAGAGTTGTATAAAGTTGATGCAACTTTGAGGTCCTTTTTAGGTGTGTGTATGAGGCAGTGGGTCACAGTCCTTCGTCAACCAGGTGGTCGAGAAGTCCCCTTTGATTCGCCTAAGGATTGAAAGAGGCATCTTCCAGGGTGACAGTAGTCCTTTGTGGTTTTGCCTAGCCTTGAATCCTCTCAGATCTTTCCTGACGGATTCTGGGCTTGGATTGACTTCGTAGAGAAGCTGAAGTCATTTCTCACTGTTTGCATCGAAGCGCCAAGATCTTATCGCATTATTGAAAATCACACAAGAGTTCAGTAATGCGATCAAGATGGAATTCGGTGTAGATAAGTGTGCGGTCGAATTTGCAGCTTTCTGTGACAGTAGTCCTTTGTGGTTTTGCCTAGCCTTGAATCCTCTCAGATCTTTGCTGACGGATTCTGGGCTTGGCTATTGACTTCGTAGAGAAGCTGAAGTCATTTTTCACTGTTTGTATCGAAGCGCCAAGATCTTATCGCATTATTGAAAATCACACAAGAGTTCAGTAATGCGATCAAGATGGAATTCGGTGTAGATAAGTGTGCGGTCGAATTTGCAGCTTTCTGAGACGATGACTCTCAGATCTCTCTCCGAAATTGAAACCTACAAATATCTTGGTATGTCACAGTCTTTGGGTATTGTGGACGGCAATGTCAAGCAGTCAGTGAAAGAGCGCTTCTTCTGCCGCTTGACAAAAGTTCTTAGCAGTCTTTTGTCGGGTGGCAATAAGGTGCGCGCCTTCAATGGCTGGGTGATACCGCTGCTCACATATTTCTTTGGCATACTAAGGTGGACTCAGACTGAGCTGAACGCCCTGGGTAGGAGGGTCCGTCTACTGCTTAAATCAAATCGCATGTTGCACCCACGCTCATCTGTTATGAGATTGTACATCCCGAGGAAATGTGGTGGTCGAGGCATTTTAAATGCTAAGAATCTCCACAACCGCGAGGTGTGCAATCTCAGGGATTATTTCCTTAGCAATGAGTGTGGGATGCATCGAGATGTGGTTGCATTAGACAAGAGCCTCACGCCTCTCTCCTTGGCAAACGAAAACTGGCACAGACCAACGGTGTTGAGCACTGAAGACCGCAAGAAGGTGTGGAAGAGCAACGAGCTACACGGACGCTTCTACGGGGCCCTAACAAGACCCGAGGTAGACTTTTTAGCGTCCGTGAACTGGCTGCGATTAGGTGACCTCTTTGGGGAAACCGAAGGTTTTGTCTGTGCAATTGCTGGCATGGTCATAATGACGAATAATTACCGGAAATATATTCTGAGGGATGGCACGGTCGACATTTGTCGAGCATGCCGTTGCCCGGCGAGTCCCTCAGTCATATAATTTCCGGTTGTTCGCATTTGGCCAACGGCGAGTACTTGCACAGATACGAGTATCACCTCGTGGCCAGGATCATCCATCAGCAACTTGCTCTTCAATATGGTCTTGTTGAGTCTGAAGTGCCGTACTATAAGTACACACCGGCGCCAGTTCTCGAAAATGGTCGTGCTACGCTCTATTGGGATCGATCTGTCATCACGGACAGGACTATTGTCGCCAATAAGCCTGATATCGTATTGACAGATCGATCTCAACGACGGGCAGTGCTCGTCGACGTCACCATCCCGCATGACGAGAACCTCGTGAAGGCCGATAAGGACAAGCAAGTACCTTGACTTGTCTCACGAGGTGACCGCCATGTGGGATATTGAGTCGATGATCATTGTCCCGATAGTTGTTTCGGCAAACGGTCATATAGCGAAGAGGCTCGACCAACACCTCAGGAGACTCTCGCTAGATGTCTGGACCAACGGCCAGATCAAGCATACATTATCGTATGAGAAAAAATAAGAAATTGTGTACCTATTTAATTAATTTTAGAATGTTGTACGTTCTTAATAAATAAATATCAGGATTATCTACGGAACTTGGCACCCATCTAAATCTCAATTCTTATGTCGGTGAAGGCGATAACCATGCATCGCATATTCTTAAAATATTGAACTTGGCCCCCATTTTCACATTTATGTTTTTGACGGGACATCATTCTTTTTTATCAAATAAATAGGTATGCTTTTCCATAAATAAATAAATAGTATTAATATTAAATAAATTGGCATTAAATAATATTCATTAAATCCCAACCCATGAAATTATTAAATTATTGAGTAAGTAGGTAGTTCTGGTGAATCTGTGATCTTCATTAATTATCATCAGTTCTACTTCACCAAATGGTGCTTTTCAAGAGCAAATGTACGAGTTACCATATGCTATTTATACATACAAAATACCCAAATCGCTATAGGTGTACCTAAAATATTTGAAGATTTCCCTCAATTTCTCCAGGACCCCATCATCAGATTCTAACCTGATGACAGTAAGCCTACTCCAGAAGTATGCCCTATCAAACCAAAAACGAATTTTCCAGATCGGTTAATAAATGACGGAGTTCTGAGGTAACTAGCATAAATAATAATTATAAACTGGCGCGCATAATGTCAAAAGATATTGTTTTGACATTGCTTGCGCGTCTAATACGCTTGATGTCACCCGAAAACAATTTGAGAAATAGACTAAAGGTCGAATTTGTTACAAATTTATGAATCGCATAACGCCTTACCTATACTTTTCTAATTTATTTTATAACTTAATAATTACTAATATCTCGTAATATTCTTTAAGTATGTAGTTCAAAGTTTCTTAACAGATGTAACAGATAGAAGTCCCGCATTGAAATATACTAATATCCTTTTTACTTTGTTTATTGAGTAAGGTAAAAATACTAAAGCGCCACAATCGTCGATTCCTGCTATAAGATTATTTACTAACAAACATGACTTCACATGATTTCAAAAGAGAAAAAATACTAAATTACTACAACTGACGGTTATTGCGTAAACGTTATTGACTAAAATACATTTCATTTAGTATGTACTACAAGCGAAATTTACATAATCACCACCGAGTATCCTCAGTTATGTTATCTAAAATTACTAATAAAGCTTGAAACGGCTAGATACAGCAAGCACAATACTTAACCGCCAACTATTCAAAAATATGTCTAAATGAGTCGGATGTTAGTAAAAAATCCTAAGAAATTATTGAAATTTTGACCCAATTTTCACTACTAAAGCGCCAAAAACATGCTCCGATCGCTACGAGACCCAGACCAAACGACGCAGAAAAAAAAAAGCAGTCGTACTGTATATATAACTCATTTTGACCAAAATGGCGCTTTAGTAGTTTTGCCTTTCCAGCGACGATATGATCTGTCACTGGATCATCAGAGATTAACCCAACCATAGGTTATCGTGTTTTCAGTTGACAACAGGAAGTATATAAAAGGTCTTCTAAAAAAAACGTTATTTTAGAAGTTTGTCTTAAAAACATACTTTTTTATGTTAATGGACAAATAAATACACAAATTTCTACTAATGGTTAAAGACCTTAAACGCCACATGGTCTACTTTACAGCTAGTGATACATTTAAAAAATAAAAACGAAGTTACAAAGAAAATGACGTTTTCCGAGCGCTAAAGTTTGGTCGTTCTGAGAGGGCCGACTTGACAGCTGTCAACGCAGTATAAAATCTAGCCTCAAACACATATTTTGTACTGAGTTGACAGCTGTCAAATCGGCCCTCTTAAAACGACCAAACTGTAGTCCAACGCTAGTTTAGCGAAGCCTGATAACATTCAATAAAAAAAATCTCAGAAAATAGTAATCAAAAAAAATGTGTGACCCAAACGATGAGTTGAAAATGATCTTTATCAGATCAAATATCAGAAAAAAATCAAACGACGATGATGATGAATATATTCAATCTTTTTAATTGACTAATTATAGATAACAGTATTCTCATTACTATTTCATCCTCTATCTAAAGACAATTACAGTCAGGTATACTTGTTATTGTCATTAGCAGTCTGAATTGTTAGTCTGTAACGTAATTTAGTTTGAAATGCCAGGTTCAGTAATTTCTCTTCGAATCAGAACTGCCATCAATGAAATTGCAACGTCTTTGACAGTCCAGTAAATGTTTACATGCGTGAAATTCACAAACCATTCCTTGGATGGTTGTGCAAACTAATATGGCTGACTAAATACTGTCCGCTAGTTGTACAAATATGAGACATCAAAGTGATAGCTCTAACCACTTTAATATGTATTTCAACTGGTATATCAATATTCCGCAAAGCATTGTCAATTTAATATACCTCTCGCTTCAACGATGCATACTTTGCATATTAAATGCGCTTCGATCTTCCCCTAACTTGTCAAGTCCATGTTCGTGATGCAATCTGTGGCACTGAAAGAAAAGAAATGACACCTGTCATAATACTTGTCTATGGCATACATATCAGTTTAGTTTACAAATTATTGATATGAAATTTGGTAATCATTATATCTAAAACATTGCGTAGCGTTGTTAGATGCAAGGTATATTTAAGTGCATACGTAGAAAATCAATCGAGTTTCCGCAGTTTTATAATAGGAAACGTCTGTTTGGAAATGATAGACTAGATTATAAAGTTAATTTTTGTACTCGTCGATTGAAATCTGTGTATTACGATTTCACAGAGAATACTGCAACGTCATTCTTTTCATCGTTGAATAGTCTATGTTACTTCCGAAACAACCGAAATAACTGTTTCGATACGCTCTAGACAACCGAAAAAAATGTGAAAATAGAACTTCGTATTTCAATAATAATATGTGTCCTTGTTTAAGGAGACTTGATCCGATACAAAATTGCCCATCTATGGCTTTTCGGAACGTAGCAGCGTCGCGTCATCTGTCAAAAATCTACATAAACTTGCTGCTGTATCCAGGGCATAAAAAAATTAAAAAAGCTACGCTTTGTGATTGGCTATAGTATTTAGCCAATCACAGCACAGTACTGCAACATTACGGACGCGAAGTTGGATAGTAGAACTAGGCAATATAGTACTTACGATATTTAGTTTTCTTATATACCTACTCGTATTAATGGCTTAAATTATTAATTTTAATGAACTCGTACAAAAAGTATTGTTCGCAAAAGCTCTCTATTATAACACGATTGTGAAAAATACTATTGTGATTCCGTTTGTTTTACTCGAAGGTATTATTTATAGTGTTTTTTTACTGTATTTACTTTGCGCTTTAACATTTGCCCGACTGAAGGGGCTCGACATGAAAAGTTAAATTAGCGAATCTGGTGCGTATTAGCCTTTTTAAATCGTAGCCTACATAGTATTGGTGATTAGTTGCGTAAGCGTTTATGGAATTTAATGTCTTAAATAGCGTGCTTTTTTAAATTTGGGAATCAGAAAATGACAGTTATTAAAAAAAACTGTTTCATTTTGAACTTTTAAAACCTGTTCGTTCAAAGAACTTGATGATTTAAAATTTACTGTTTTAACATGCAGATATAGTAACAAAGTATAGTGATACAAAGCTTTTAATAATAAAAAAAACTATAATCTCTCCCTTTTTATCTATTTGTCCTTGAACTTAAAATGTTTACGCTCATTTGTGTCATATTAAGTCGGTTATAATTGACGTGCCTTATTTTTTTAATCTAATAAAAGTGGCACGGCACTACGATTCGACAATAACTAACAACTTTCAAAAAGTGTCAAAAATGACATAAGCGCACGACACGACTGTGCGCCAGCTTACGTCAATGATGTAGTCTTTGATAGATAAGAATTATGGTGTCCCCTAGACTAAGACGTCTCTATTCCACAAAATTTAACAAGACAACTGTACAAAAATATTTTTTTTACGGAAAACTGGGAAACTTAAAAACAATCGGGGCAAGGGGCAAGGGGTCAAAAGGTCGACAGGCTACATAAGATCTCATGCAGATTGGGGATTTCCACTTGTATCCAAAACACGCTACCACAAATACTTATCTTTAAAAAAAATATTGTAACAGGAAAATAACATACAAACAGTTTCCTAATAAAAAATATTATCAACGCCAATAGAGTGACATTGGTCCTACATTCTTCGGAGCCTATCTTTAGCTACCAGTATAAACAGACCTCTGTTGGTGTTGCTATCACGTCCGGATTGCCTACGGCTGCGCCAGCGCAGCGGAGGGCGGGGGCTCAGCGCTGATTGGCCGCCGTTTCTATGTCACGTGGCTGTGCGCAAAGGCAAAGTATATTTGTAAACTCGGTCAATGCCCCGAGTTAGATAAAAAAAACAACGCTGTTACGCAAAGATCGGCGAATGTTCCGGTTCGTGATAATTGTTCCAATGTTAACATAAAACGTAGGTATTTATTATTATTGTGATGTGTTGTTGTAATATTTTAAATTGTGTTCGATTTTTAAAAAGTGCAACGTGCCAATTAAGTATCCTGTAATCCCAGAATTAAAAATACAAACCATTTTTTTTAAAACCAGCGAAAGCCAAAACAGCCAACGGAAAACTTAGGAAAGCTTGAAAGTGGAAAATGCACACATACGCGACACTACCACGACCACGCTCGTAGTGTGCGCGCACACAGCCGCGCAGTCGAAAACGAAAGTGTACGAACGGAGCCGAGCGCTGCCGAGGCGAGCTCACGAAGTCAGTAGAACTCATCGTATACGGCCAAAAGTGGGACATCAGTCGGCAAAGTGACGCGAAAGAGCGCGGTCGCTCCTATTGCGTGCATGACATAACTCTAAGTGATGTGTTAGTACTGATAGTGTTACAATGATGGCTGTGGAGAAGAGTGTCGACCGGTCGCCGGAACCCCGCACTTTGGCGGCTAGGAAAGCTTACCCAGAATTAAAAGAAGAGGATGTTCCTTTGGACTTATCCACGCATTCCCGCAAAGAGATTTCAGTTCGAGATTTCGCGCGCCACTCTTTCGTTGATCCGACGGACTATGTTCGGGCCCAAGTGATCCTAAGACAGTCCCGGGACTATCTAGCAGCTGGGAGAGACTCCGGAACGGAATCCGATGACTCCGCAGGCAGACTTAGCCCCGGGGAAGGAAAAGCCTACAAGAAATCCCTGATGAAACGATACAGTAAGAACTTTTGAATTTTTCAGCGTTACCGCCTTTGCAATTTGAAGCAAGCGATTTTTTTTTGTTACTGATCTACGACAATGCCTTTATTATATTCAGCCAGCGTTGAGGGATGAAAAAGGGTTTTTTTCGTTCCTCTTTAATTGTTAGTTTTAATATAGTTAAGTTTAGTTCAGGTTAGCGTAGGTTTATTTTAAGAGATTAAAAGGCGTTTTGTTAATTATCATTCAAAGCCACTGTTTGCTTTAAAGTCCCACAAGTAAAAATAATTTTCAAAATTCCTTTTGCAAGCGACTGTTTTTTGCTCGCGATTGCTCGTTTTTATTTTGTTCTGCGCATTTTTAGGTTTTTCAGGAACTACGAATTGGAAATACAGGTGATATGATTCGAGTTTTCGCATGGGAAAATGCAGCCGTCGGGAAAAGTCCATTTTTGGATTTTTTGTGATGCTCCCTTTTCGGGAAAAAGAGGTGGATTTGTACTGACATGATTCGTAAAATACAGAGAGCGAAGGATTGCTGAAATGTGAAAGAGTTTCGTCGAAAAAGAAGAAAATGCTCAGTGGTTTTAATCATGGAAAAACTGTTTGTCAATTCCCATGTCCAGAGAATTATTTAAGATAACTAAAACGAATGCTTTCGTGTAAAGTTATTTTTATTGAACAAATCGTTTTCAAACTTTTAATTTATTTACCAAAAGGGATAAATGAAGTCTTTACGAAAGTTTACGCCTGTGGGAAAAAAATACACGAAAATGTGTAAAGTAATAATTAAATTATGTAACAAAATATTTTTTTTGGAAGAAAATAATTGGAGTCTTGGGCACGCTTTTCTTATTCTCTTTGACTTTTTCTTTCGTTCCGCGGTTCTGGCGTTTTTTTAGGGAAAATTATAAAAGATGCTCAAAAATATATACTTAAGACATATTTAAAAAAAAGTGTCGGAACATACAAATAAATCATGTTCTTTCTCAAAAAGAAGTTTAGAGGTTGTTTTTACTATCCTTCGGAAGTCGGGTAACATACCGTATAGGTGCATTATAGCTGCCCAACCTACGAACCGATTTGAATGAAGTTTTTTTTAATAGAGAGCTATTTAAACAGGGTTGGTTGTTAGCTGGGTTTAAAAAAAACCTTTGCGCCGTTTAAGACGTATTAGCTTTGGAACTGACGCCATTTTTACAAGGTTTTACCTAGGGTGATGAACCCAGTATCGAACTAGGATCCATGGACACTTCTTATGTTACAGAAGATAAGGTTTATTTATTTGTTTTGCAACTATCAATTCATAATCTTATGATTTTTGAATTAGGAGTACCTACAGTGTCCATTATTGGTGCGTTCAGCTAAAACTGACCAACAACTGCCTCGCCCTAGTTGCGGCAGTTAAAATATTATGTCCATCGATATGTCCGCCGGTCGCGCTATTTCCCTAAATATTCTTTGAGATTCTTCGCGCGCCTCAGAACAATGCCCATTATCTTCGTGTTTACTATTGTTATGAAAACATTTTTACTAGTTCAATAGTTTTCATCCACCTACTTCCTAATTCGCATAATTAAATGATTTCGAAGTGGAAAAATATGTCTTTTAAACGTTTACTGTCAAATACTGTGACACACAGAGGTTATAGGTACACTCTACTTGTAAATCCCCTTTGTATGTCTGGAGGTTCAAAAAGTTAAGTAACGATCAGTTTAACGACATATAGCCTTTGCTCGCGACTGTCAAGTGCTATTCCCTCGGAACTGTTCATTATTCAAAACATACTTTTCAAAATAGGAAGTAAAGAAAAAAAATTGTTTTAAATAAACATTGAACCTAGTCCAAATAAAATCTATTAAACCTATTTTACGAAACTTACTCTTGAAAAATAAACATTAAAATCCTTTGACAACACTTTTTATGATACAACTCCAACTGTATTTCTAAAACTGATAATAAATACATTATCAAAAGACGATTCGAATTCATCCAAATTCAACGAATGCTGTGCTATGAGCCTTAAGGAGTTCCTATGGCGACCTTCCGTCTCCATCATCACCAGCTCGATCATACCATATTATATTGTCATCAGTAGTGGTGTATGCCAGTGGTGCTTTTAGTGGTGGTAGGACCTTGTGCACGGTCCTTCCGGATAGCTACCACCATCTATTCCATTAACCCACCGCAAAGCAGCAGTGTTCGCATTGCTGTGTTCCGATGTCACAGACAACCGGTGAAATTACTAGCATAGAGGTATTCCATCTTGGTCCTCAGGGTTGGCAATGCATTTGAGGTCTTAGGATTGCAGTTTTGGGATTGTAGTCTTGAGATTTCAAATGTCTATGGGTCTCAGATCCCACTTATCATCAAGTGGCCTGAGTGCTGGCGTGCCTTCTCCTTGCCATAAAAAAAAAATGCCAATTCACATCAATCTGACAATTAGAAATAGGTTAAAATTGACTTCCAAGTTTGATTCCATAGATTAGGTTAGGTTAGCTTTTGTTTTTATTTTATTCCGCTCAAACATCATCTGCTTATCAAGACGAAACTAACAAGCCCCAACTCGGCGGGGACATATTAAGCACAGCAAAGATCCTGTCGCCTTCCGACTCCATCATCAGATCATCTCAATGGTACCATAATATAGCATTGTCATCGAGTTAACACTGTATTCCTATCAGCACATTCCATTGACTGGTAAAAAATCGTCTTGCAAAATGCAAGAGAAGTTAAAAAAAACTTGTAAAGCTAACAATATGTCTTGCCTGAAGGCTGGCGCTGTGGAGTCACTCCATATTATCAACGATTGACAAGTCGTGTGGCCAAGTGAATGAATAATTCAAATTTAAATATTGAATCTCTTCATGAAGAAACTTTAAATATAGGATATTCTAGCTTCCAGGGTGAATAAATTATTCAATTCTAAGCCGGAAATAGCCGATGTTTTAGTATTCAGCAGGATTCTCTGAAAAAATCTTATTGAAATATCGCATTAAACATCAGTCCCGTTTCTATCAGGTTTTTATACAATAGGTGTAGTTTTTCTAGGTTTGATGGACATCTGTTTGACCGTTTTAAAAAACTCTGTGATTAGGGTCGTAATCATATCGAGTTTTTCTTCATAAAAAGGAGGAAAACGAGCAAGCGAGTCCAAGGGCCTGTTTTATAAAGCTACAAATTACAATTTACAGGTTACAAGTTTCCATTTGACACAACCTCGACCAATGACGACCAGCCATTTGAGCAGTGCTGCCGGTTTAGACCTGTAGTATTGTTACTTGTGGCTTTATAAAACGTGCCCCTGATGGTAAGAGATCATTGTGACCTATAAACACCACCACACCAGAGGTATCGCAGCCTTTGAGAAAATAATCTTTTTATGAACGCCTCCAAGTTGAATTAGTTTGGAAACACAGACGTTCAGAGCTGATTCCATATAGAAATGTTGGAAATAGGCTCGCGAAGACGCACTGTGGTGGATATCTTAAAGTTAAGGTGGTTGGTAATAGTTATGTCATGAAGATATGAGTTCAATATCAAGATGGAAGTCTGACTGATTGTAGTAGTCATCGTCGGTTTTACACACGCGACACAACAGTGCGAACACTGTCTTGATAAGTTAGCGATAAGATAATATTAACGTTCTGATGATCTACTGATCAATTATTGCCTTTGGTGTTTCATCGTATTGTTCTTAACTCTGCCACTATTACTGTCAAGTACCCAAGCTACAATAAACATGTCGTAGAACTTGACAGGAGCGCGTGGAGCTAACTCCATGTGCTTCTGTTTAGTCCATTAGAGATAAATATATGAAAAGCAAGCTTTAAAAACCCGACTGCATTTTTTATACTGTCGTCGATATACCTACATATGTTAATAATTGTCATTTTGCCATTGTTGTTATTTCAAATTTAACAGTTTAGGTATCCTATGTCACCCGGGATGACGAAAGGATTCTAACGATACCTCACACATCTAAATCGGTCAAGGGATTAAGAAGTTATAGTGGAATAAAGAAACTCACATACATACATACAAACATGAACCCTGAAAACATTACACTCCTTTTTTGGGGCAGTCGTGTAAAAATACTCTGTTACCGAACAATTGTCTTCGCGAGTGATATCCATGGACTTATTTCTCTAATAAGTCCATGGGAGTGTCTTTAGATAACTCGACATTGGCGAAATACACCTCAACAGGATTGAAAGCCATTTATTAAAATTAGAATTAGAAATATTTCATAAGCCTTTTTTGCCTATTATAATAGAGATCCAGGTAGAGTTTTTGGGCGTTTGATTTAAAGATCGTATAATAAAAAAATAACTTACAGTCTCATCTTGGATGTTACATTTAGGGTTCAGAATTTATGTGTTGACATTTACATGTCCATGTAAATGAGTATGTTTAGGTCGTTTAGGACATTGACCCGTGACTCACAAATATCGACGTGTTTTTTTAAGTGCATAGATGCAAGTGATTGACACAGATTTTGGTCAGCGGCTTGTTGACCGATCTGTGCGGAAAAAGTGCATTGTCGACTGTTAACATAACAAATAATATTATTACACAGGTTATTTTTCAATATACGACCAAATATAGACTATTCTCCCAAAGATAGTACGGTGATGGAACCAGTAATGGACGAGGCGCCAATAGTGGACACTTGATTCTTATTGTACAGAAGATAAGGGTTATTCATTTGTTTTGCAACAATCAATTTGGGATCGTATGAAATTTGAATTAAGAGTGAAGTGTCCATTACTGGCGCCTGTCAGCTAAAAGTGTCCATCATTGGAGCCGTCACCCTAGGTGACCTAGGTTGACCGTTTTTGTATGAAAATAACCGGTTAAAACCGGTTAAAATCGGTTATTTGCAATCCCTAATTATGAGTCAAAATATTAGTAGGACTAAGCAGATTATAATAATGAGTCCAATTTTTATTTACATATTAACCCAAAACGTCCTAACACACACTCTCATTGTTACAAAAATGATCCTTATTGTGTCATCTTTAAAGTCTCCATCCATAAATTAAATGTTGATAGATATGATTTTCGCATATGATTTCACGTATATGCGGATATGGATATCGTTTTCTCGGTAACGAGGTTCGACGCCCCGACATATATGGTTCGTGTGCGTCGATTAGACATTGTTTTATCCAGTACTAGCTACCCGCCCTCGCTTCGTCCGGTTTATGTGTTTTCTGTAATACCTGTACAGTCACGAATGGAACCCACCTTAGGTCCAAAGTCATTCTGACATTCTACAACAATAAGGTTGAGTCTCCTATAAGTTACAAATGATTTGGCATCTCTAATGACATTGACGACTTCAAGCCTATTTTTCTTGAAATGGGTCACAAATTAACGATCGCGATAGTACATCCCGTCAGGATCTGAGGGCTCAGACAAGATGCACTACGCTAACTAACGTTTCTATTCGATTGGTTTAAAACGAATCGAATAGAAACGTTAGTTAGCGTAGTGCATCTTGTCTGAGCCCTCTGCTCGCCTAGCTGTATGTTACAGCTGCTTAAAGTTAGGACGTACTGAGGGACAGCCTAGGCATTAATAGGGTCAAGTTGGGTTAGTTTTTGGGTACTAAACCCAAAAAAGCAATAAATGAATAAGAATATGAAAAAAAACGCCTCTGAATCGGTCCATCCGGAACTATGATCCCACAGATACACTCATAAGTTAAAGTTAACCTGAAGCTACTCATGCATCACACTTGAGTACCAAGATATCAACATAAGTGATACCCTGGGGCCTGTTTTATAAAGCTACAAATTACAATTTACAGGTTACAAGTTTCCATTTGACACAACCTCGACCAATGACGGCCAGCCATTTGAGCAGTGTTGTCAGTTTAGACCTGTAAAATTGTAACTTGTAGCTTTATAAAACGTGCCCCTGGGTATCACTTATGTTGATATCTTGGGCTCTGCTAGTTCAAAATAATCATAACAAACTAATTAACCATCTACTTTGTATTGAAGTAAATGTGAAACCGTGTAAACTTACTCGTAATATAATACAGCGATATTAACTCCTAAAGGCCACATATTTTATGCAACTAGTGTATTAAACATTAATATGATACCATTGTATGTCAATAGGCCGAATAGTGACTAGCATCTAGTCTGCTACCTAGTTAAATTACATTATTATATTATCTACAAACTGCAAATCTTTTAACATACATAGGTATATCAATATCACGCCTTTATTCCCAGAGCTACTTACTAGCTAGTTTTATAAAGCTACAAATTACAATTTACAGGTTACAAGTTTCCATTTGACACAACCTCGACCAATGACGACCAGCCATTTGAGCAGTGTTGCCAGTTTAGACCTGTAAAATTGTTACTTGTAGCTTTATAAAACTTGCCCCTGATAAAACCACATTTTGCACAATCAGGCTAAGATATTTACCAGTGTATTAGTGACAGGTTGCAAGCCCATCGCCTAACGATAGCTACTACAAGCGGATTTGACAGAAGCTTCTTGTCTTCGCGTGTGATATGGACTTGTTTCTCTAATAAATCCATGGTGATTGTCTAAAACTCGACGTTGACGGTACAACTTATTAAAACAAGGAGTGAAAGCCATAAATAAATAAAAAAGTACCTTTAATCCGTTTTAGTCGTCTCTTACAACATCCACGGGAAGACACGGAGTGGCACTATTCTAACCTGGCAACCCACGAGGCCACGAGGCACAATTCTTTAAATAAATGTATCTATATATATCTATATAACAAATAAATATCCCATCTGTTTCACTTGTCTGCATATTTACACGTATTTCTTTCTGAATACATTAACATTTTGAAATCTTTAACAGTTATTTATGTAACTGGTACATAATGAAGCTTCTTAAGGTACGAGTGCCTAGGTTACACGCACGAGTACCTTAAGAGCTAATTATGAACCGTTGCATACATAACTTTTTCTACAAGTTTAAAATGATATTGTCAAAAATAAACAATCGCTAACTTTTCTAGTATCCTTTACTCGATTTTTCTGCTAGAACAAATTACTTATCAGCAAATTAATTTTCAGTATCCCGATTGGCGTTGATAGTTTGTGAATTTTATTGTAAAGTAAATGTTAACTTTCATGAAAAATTTAATAGTTACTACTTAAAACAGTTCTGACAATTTATTTATCACAAAAGTTAGAATGCCAAACGAAACGCCATTCTGTTGATATCATTATTGAACGTAACCATGGTAACCAAATAACAAATCGATGGATATTATAGAACTGTCATTACCATGGCAACGCTCATTATAGAATTGTTTTCCCGCTCCGGTTACGCTGTAGGTGGTATTCTGATACCGTTAACAATATCAATATTAGCGCTTTATAGTACGCGAGTAGAAAAAAAGTTATTATAGAATCTATAGGTAAGGTTAGGTTTTTCTCCTGGAGAGTGTATAAACGGTTATAGTTATAGGAACGCGAAAAAATCGCGGAAAACTAATCAAGGCGTCTTCCAATTTTCATATATTAGTATTTAAATAAGAGCTTCTAAGTTTTTGGCTAAAAATAATACCTTTTCTTTACTAACCTTTTTATTGAAAACCGCTTGGATTAGCGGCGGCGCCATCTATCGACTTCTCTCAGCTCAATTTGTATTTTATTACTTCTTTAGATCACTTGCTAATTCTGACGCCCTATTTTCCGCGTATACGAATATTCGAGTAGTATTTCGTATTCGTTTTCTGACATAATTCCGAGACGACATAGATTCGACACAAATAAACCCATTATACTTAAACCGTTTAATTTTGCGCTGTATGGGTACCTACATAAAACCATGATCTAAACAAAATTAAGAAAAAGTTGGCATTTCTCGAAAATGGCGGGAAGTACCAGTGAAACATTTGACAGTTGATTGTCAAATCAATCTAAATGCATGCTAATAGATAACTTTAGACTGCATCAAACATTGATTGTCATAAAAATGGACGAAAAAAACTATAACCCGATCACGTATTGTCTATGCCACTTCCTTCGTTTCAAAAATCTTTTTTTTACCACCTTTCACTTCCGCACGCAGGTAAATTTCACCGGGATCAATATAAGCAGCTGTTTTTGATTCCTGCATATCCTTTTAATATCCTGGGAACGATAAGAAGCGCAAGCTTTTTTTAATTATCTCAAAACAAATAAATAACTTCAACAAATTTTGCCAGCGACCAACACTTAGCCTTATTACAGTTATTTCTTAAAAAAATGGGTAAGTACCTTATGTTACAAACTTCACAGATAATGTTCCAGAAAATTCGAATCAGAATTAAACAGGTGTTTTTTTTTGTGTATACTCAAAATCTACTAAATTAGTAGTTACTAGACAAAACAAGGTGTTGCCACTTTTAAACACCTACATTTGAAGCGATCGAGACACTGGCCGGCTACCTGTTCGTTCGAAATTCAAAAACAAAAAAGTATTTTGAATTTATATTAATTCACATTCAATTCTTATTTGAATCAAACGACAAATACAATTATGTGATTATAAGCTATATAGTCTCGTGTATTAGGTTGAAACTTGATCGAACCGTTTTAATAATATGACATTTACGGTTGGCGTAAACAATAGAATGTCAAGAAAGGGTAAGGAAGGGTTGTTCTTTTTTTGAATAGCTTCCTGCAATCTGTTTATCTTCCTCACACCTACGTCTATTAATAGCGTTGAAATGTGACGGCAACATTTTTTTTAATAAGATCTAATATTCAAATGACAGCGTATCCGTTTTTAGAAATTCAAAAATAAATAAACGCGCTCAGAGCTGAATTCTATAAACCGTTTTACAACTTCCTTACTTAGAAACGTTGTTTGTATCTAAAGTAGTGACGTTATGAACTGTTTTGTAAAAATAAAATCCTTATATAACTAACACAAGTCAATATAAGCTTAATAAACTAACATCAGTTTTTAAACTGTTTCCTACTCGAGGAGAAGCCGGCCGCTAACAAGCAAAGCCAGGAAACGGCAGCAAAGGGGCCTCTACATCAACAAGTTGTGAAACTGTGAAGGCCGCATTCGCAAGAGATGCACGATAAACCTTAAGCCACAGATTCGATACGAAACGCATAGACGTGAAAAAATAATAGGCATTCAATTTGAATTATGAACTCTTGATACAGGCGTTTTTTCTAACTTGAAAATCGCAAAATAGGTTATTTTATAGTACCGTTTTTGCTTTTTTTAACGTCTATATATTGTCAAGTAGGAACAGAAGCTTTGATAAGTTAGGTTAGGTTAGGTTAGCAGAGCCTTCGATCGAATGACTAGGTGACTGACTAGGTCATAAAAAATTCCCCAAGGTTTTACGCGACAAGGAAAATACACGAAAACAACGCTAAAAGTAAACAAAACACTGAAATTCGCCTTCAACTCTTACAGTCATTTTATTAACTTGGACATAATAATGTAATGCCAAATACTCGTACTCTGTATTTGAATTGATTAAAAAAATACATTAAAAAACATTTAGTAGGGTAAAAATAAAAACTACGAGTTTCCGTAAGAGTATACCGTTCACCTTGTCGGTATCGTCTGTCAAGCAAAAACACATCTGTCAAAAAAATAACCCAATTCCAAACAGTGCACCATAAAAAACCTACCTGCCTCCGGTAGCGCCCCCGCGTAAAAAACCTAACTGTATTTCTAAACTCAAAAAACGCCCTAAACACCGCGCTAAAAAAATGTGTTCGCAATTTATGGTTTCGAACGGTACTTTTTACTATTGTTGCCATTTTTTTACAATTGCGAATTTTATGTTTCATTCGAAATTTAAAGTATTTAAACAAACGTCTGACGTCGTTTACAAGTTTCCTGTTATTGTTACTCAATCAAGTTTAAACATTCGTATGATAGATTTAAAGTGCGGATTTCAGTGGTATGTTGGAACAATAGAGGTTATTTATCGTTGGTCTACGCATGCGTCATAACGTCCAGACAGGAGATGTCTGTTGTGTCATTGTTTCCGGTTAAACATAAATACACATAAAGACGATGTTACTGAGAGAAAATCCAAACCTACAGGGAAATGGATACTGCCAGGATGAGGCAAAAGGGTTACTAGATTAAAAATAATAAATATTTCTGTGTACTACCCAGATACTTCCTTCATAGTAATGAACTTCTCATATCAAGAGTTACGTTATGTCTAGGCTAACCTTATTTCAGCGATTGGTAAAATCGTACCGGACTATTTAGTTGTATACCTACACACAAAGGTTAAATAATCTCGTAGCCAATTGTAAAACGACGTCTATATCATGACATTTAATATTCCATTTCTTCACGTAAATTACACGACAACAACATTAAATAGTAAAGCTCTTAGACGCTATTTTTTTTCCCCGCAGCGTTTCCGCAATTTATATTATGCCCTATACGTTTTCTTCCCTTCCGCAGGGATGCGCATTAAATATGTAAGCAAGTGAAGGTGGCACCTCCATTCTACATGCATTTCGGAAAGGAAAGAATTACAAAATTAAATGTTCTTTTATTTATCATTTATCTTAGTTTTCTCTTTCTTATGTCAACAAACGGCAGGGTAACTTAACCGAAATACAAGTAATCAAAATACAAAAATTCTAATTTTAATTTGCTACGAATTCGAACCATTTAAAAACCTCACTCGACGCGACCATAGAGGAAAATACTAATCTTTTAACACAGACCTCCCGCCATTTTTAATCAGACGTTCACGTAACTATAACCCGAAAATATTATGAAAGAAAAGTATCAATAAGGTATGATAACCGGTAAAAAAATCGTATAGCAAGGAACAGTTGGAAAGGTGTATTTTGTAATATCTGGTGGGTGTTCAAGGCGTTTTGCCGAGCGTCAACGTGCGTGCGTTGCGTCACTCGGATATTGGGCAAGCGGGTTTTGTAAAAAACGCCGTTGGCAAAAACATGCCAGCGCTCGTATGCGTTCCCCGACGCTTTTATTACTACTCCATAAGATTTAAGTTTAGAAAGCAGGCGTTTTTTAAAATTTGAATGAATGTAGGTTGAATTGCGAACTCTTTCGGTGTCAGTGTGTCCTCGGGTAAGGTTCAAGATATAACTGGAATCAGGATTCTGTTGCGTAAACATGCTGGCCGGATTGTTATTTCCGCGAATTTAAGATTCAAAGGCTCTAATTTGAAGGAAAAGCCGAGTAGTGCATTCTGCACCAAGTTTGCTGCAACGTTCTCTTTTTGAAATTTAAAATGTGAGTGTATTTAAGTTTTTGAATTTAGAATAAAACACGGCAATCGTACGAGTTTCAGTTAACAGAGTTTCTGTCAAACAGTTTAATGGCTACCACCACTACCAACATAGCAAAAACTGAACAACTATGAAAATGTTGGATGTTCCGTGGGAATACATTAATTTAATTATAATTTGTATAATTAACCTGTCGTATGCAGTTGCACAAATTATAATGCGTGATGAAAACGCGATGCGCCTCTGTTAAAATCTGTAAATATAGCGTTGTTTACACTCCAATAAGGTTGACGCAAAAGGAGGTTGTATCGTACCGCATAGTGACTGTTAAAGGAAACTGATAATTACCAAAACTATTAAAAAAACTTACTTATCTAAATACACCCAAACAAAACGCTGCTAGTACCTACGTAGATTACGGTGCAATGTTTCTTAATACATGATTTCCTGTTTTTAAAATCGTAGTGTAGCAATGTCCGCCGCCAGATGAATAAAATGAAACTGGCCACATTTTTATACGCGGATGTTGCAAGGCCGCAAAATTAAAAATATGAAGGGCCCACTACAGGCATTGGAACTGCATTATACTTGTTTATTAATTAATAAATGCTATAGTTTTACAGAGTAACAAGCATAATCATACAGTTTATATACGAAGATCAAAATACACATAGACCACGAAGGTAATTCAAGATGCATTCAACTCTTTTATTAGTCATTAACAAATTTTTCAAATGACCGATTCAAATATGGAACTGCATTTTAAAATTCACAGTTTGAATTTCGAAATCGCAGTTTGTTTTTTACTGAGCTATTCGGGTTCGAGAAAAGACGGCCAGTCTCACAGACAATCGGTAACATTACGAAACCGGTAACTGTGTCAATGTCGTCTAAGATCTCGCGCTAATCTGTGGCCGGAAACCACAGATAGCAATAGGTACGCTGTGTAAAAGGTGGCAAATAGCGAATCTCAGCTGCGTAAAAAGATAGATGTAAGGGTTTAACATGTGGATGTGTATATTGTCATAAAACGTATTTACTCATTTAAATAAAATGAAGCTGTAAGAAATCAGCTCTGAAAGTACAGGTCACTAGTACCGGTTTTTCTTTTTATACATAATACTGGCAGTTTAGGAAGTCGGATGTTTTAAAAGTCCTAAAATCAGATTATTTGTAGGATCTAGATGCAGCATCCGGCTGGCTCGGAAGCCGTTACATACCGATGCGTGTGTGTAAACAAACAAACAGACAGGACGCGATTGTCTTCCACATGTTTTCTTGTTTGTCGCATTCGGTGACATTTTTCGTAGTGTTTACAAACGGGGAATATTTCGGTTTGTTGTTGAAGTGGTGATTAGAAATGATTGGTAATTATTAAAATTAATTATCGATAAATCGGGGGATTGTGTCACACAGTGACTTAGTCCCAAACTAAGCTCTAGGCTTGTACTATGGGTACTAGGAAACGATAAAGTTGAGAAATAAATACGTAAAACACCCAATACTTACAAACAAATACTTACGCTCATCACACAAATGTTTGACATGCCAGGAATCGAACAAGAGTAACCAACTAGGGTAACTGTGTCTTCAAAATTATGATAATAACGCTGTGACGTATGTTAATGCGTTAACGTGTTAGCTATAAGTACCACATATTTGTTGTCGGTTTCAGGCATGCAAATTAACGTTGATAAACAAATAAATTTCCTTCCTTAACTAAGTTCCGTTTATAAAACCCTTTACGAATAAAACGTGCACGTTTTTCAGGAAGTGTAATTTGTTCTAGGCCATAAAATGAAATAAATATACATACATACTATATTTAAGCTATGATATTTAATGAACATTTGTGCTATGGTGTGTTATAATAGTAGATAGATAGGTAAAACACTTTATTTAGATATTACGCCAAGACATATAATACGTTTACTTATGACAATCTGCCGGGACCCGGCGAAATGAGAACAACCCAGTTACAAACTAGGAAACCCCATTCATCTCAAGAAGTATTTAACTATCACTTACTTTCTTATACTAATATAAGTATAGACAGCACTTAACCAATCAAAACAAAGTTGTTATGTGCATACTCTGAGTTTCCTTTTCTATAGCAAAAAGCCAAAGCCACAACTAGATAGCCGATGTACTTGTAGCTTCGCACCTAAATGGCGGAATGCGCAAGGTCTGGTGACTACCAGAGGCATTTCATCTTAGCCATTCATTTTATCATCATGTGGTGGTTGAAGCCTGGAAGCATTAAAGCCTAGAAAGAGCCTAAAAACAATGCACCGTCTAAAATAAATTTCCCCGTAAATCACTAAAATAAAACAAAAACAGGTTTTTACTCTGACTCACTTCAGTAGTCATTTCACCATTCATGACGCTAACGTGAATGGCCTAAGGTTTTCCTGTTTACCAACTTGCGTAACAATTATAACACATTTATCTACGCACAGTTCAATTAACTATCCGGCATATATTTTAATCAATGTTCTAAAACTGCTCCTATGCCAAGCTCACAAGCATCCGTAGAGAGGATAATGTTATACTCAAAGTTAATGGCATACTGCCTATCAGCACCAGACGTCGACTATGCGTAATCAATTGACCTGTCTATAGTTTAAACTATGATAAGACCACCGGTGAATTTACTAGCATAGAGGAATTCCATCTTAGTCCTCAGGGTTGGCAACGCATTTACAGTCAAATAGCAGTATCTCAAATCAAACTCCTGTAGCAATCACGACCTAATTGCTAACAGGAGAGAATTGGATATACTTTGCCATTTCACTTAGCCATAAACTGTGTGGTAGCTGAACGCTTTGTTCAAAATAGTATTGTACGATAGCCACAGTGACTGTAAGCCTATGTGAACGCCATCTGAGAAGCCAAATGTTGAAACGCTGGTGAGTAGCGTGAAACCTGTCATGTTAGTTGCAACATACGCAACATAAGATGTGATGCCAACGCCTACACGATAGTGAAGAGATCGCCGCAAGGATGGCGTGAACAAAGTCATTGCCCAATTGCGATACACCCAAAATAAAAGCGATTTAGTTTATAAAGTACAATATATAATAGTCTTTATTAAACACTATAAAAACAAAACACGGAACAGTGCAACAGGTATACGTACCGCAGGTGGTCTTCCCACTCAATTGCAATTTCTTGCAGACGACCTTTATCAGTTAAGTCATACCAATTAACAAGAAAGACTGAAGTGACTGCTGAACAGTAATTGCCAAGAAAGTTACTATAAACTGGTCAATAATTATATTTTTATAAGTTCCGATAAGTACCTAAAAAAGGTATTTTAAATCCCACGTGGTTTAATACGGAAGTTTACATTGTAACTAACGAAATAATTCAAGGAAAAGTTGCCTTTGTGACAATTGTGTCGCTACCGACCAACATTCCTTTAACATGATGTTTTATAGCTAAAACCATTCCGCTTTGCATAAACGTAAGTATGTGTAAAGATAATCTGTTTTAACATCAAACCTCGGAACTTCGTGTGAGCATTAATTTTGTTCAGAATCGATGCTATATCCACTACACCCACTCCTCAAGTCTGGGTTCCTGGTACAAAATCTTTTAAAGATTCAGTGAAATAGTCAAGTTTACTATGTGATTCCTTTGTGTTAACTAGTGGTGATAGGACTTCGTGCAAGGTCCCACCACGCTACCACCACTTTATACTTTAAACTGTCGCCAAGCAGTAATTGTATTATAGTGTCCCAGTATCAAAAGATGACCGGTGAACTTCTTGGCATAGATACGTTCAATTTAGTCCTTAATGTTGGCAACGCTGGCAGTAGAGAATGCAAGTATCTATGGCTCTCAGACCCCAGTTGGGCTGCGCGCTCGTTTGGGTTCTACTTGTCATAAATAAAAAAACTCCAGTATTTTTTTGTACTAGGGCCCCAGAACTTGAAAAAAGTGTAGTTCAGCTGTAGGCCTCGCCTCGATGCAGACGTTTCTGTATTTTTAACGACTCGAAATGTATGCAGTTGATAAACGATCAGCAGCTTTTCGAAAATTGCTAATTTAGTATTATGCATCTTCACTAAGCCCCCTGTCCGGTATTTACTCGTGTATCCTCAGTTCTCGTCGACCTACTCTCACCCACCTGCATTCAGATATTGCCAATCGTTTCCGGTTTTTACGTTTACCGGTTTTGCGATTGAATTATGTCATCGGCTTGGCAAAATTTTCGCGGCAGCTTATTATTGCTTAAGCGTAACAAGATGTAATTACTTGTAATGTTCTGCAGTTGTTTAATTAAATACTATAAAACAAATTACTGGCTTAAGTTTTGTCTGATTTCCATGAACATTTCAAGGATTTAACATACATTTTCGTGTATGTTAATATTTCGATATGTAGCAGCATTTAGAAGATATAAATATCTGTGAACCTATTACTGTCATACCGAAGCGAAACGAGCTGGTCGATAATTTTAAATAACATGCGTGATGAGAATACAGGTTCAAGTCTCATGTTTTAAGTTTATATTGTTTTATCAATAACATTTAAAAAACAATGAGTATTTTTTTTACGCCAATTTATATGTGGTAATAAGACTTAAAGTACGAGTATTATGCAGTCTAGGAAAACTAGAGCATAATAGTTATGTCACTGTTAACTTCAACTTGGTTTCATTTCAATGTAAAGTTCAAAATTGCCCACGCTGCGTATTATCCGATCCGGTTTAACCGATTTGTAAATTGACGTTGGACAGCGCTATATAAAACAACTGGTAAAGTTTTTAATAAGTCCAAAAACACTAAAGATTGATAATAGATGTACAAGTCAAATCTTTTAGAGGCCGCTTCGAATCCAAACCGCTTTTAAAATTCGAATTCGCTTCAATGATTTCCGTTTAAAGTTGAGGTGCGATAATTCGAAAATGGAACGTCAATTTCCATTTGCCGCTGCACTTTCAAACTTTCCCGTTTCATTTAGTATTTCACAGGTCTCATTAAACCAACTGAGAGTTCAAATTTAGAACGGAAGACGCGAGGAGACGGGAAATTAATAGCGACAATGCTACCAACGTAAACAAAACTGAAACCATAGACACGACGCACGCACACAGACGCACAAGTGGGTCAAGGGAGCGCAGTGCATCGTTGGAAATCTCACTTTCGCAGTGCAGTGACGTAGTCTGTGGCACGTTTACAGTTTCCCAGTTTAATAGACCACAGAGAAGGCATCAAGGAGAATGGATTCCAGGATATTGTTTAATTTAACCTTAACCTACAACTTGAAAAAAAATAACCATAATATTACGTTATTTTCTTTTAAATGAGGCCAAATAGGGATTTAAGACGTGTTGCAACTTACACGCTTATAAATTTGTCAACAACACATATCTAAAACCTTGCTCCTATTTCCTATAGCTTGTAATAATCATGATGGTTAAATATAATATATCTACAACTTATCAATCGGCGATAACTCGGTACAAAACAACAATGCAAGATTTTCTACCTTTATCAAAAAACACTGGCTGAAAAAATAAAATATAGACGATTCAAACGTCGATTCCAATTTCGAATGTAAATGTCGCAACCGATTGTCTATTAGTCATGTTCCCAAAGGCTGTGATTGGTCGGTATCAGGCCGCTTTCAGCGACCTTGTGAGGTGTAATTCGTTACGTTATCTAAGCAAACACACTTATATTGTTTACGATTTGATCAACTTTGACCTGGTTGTTTGTTTACTTTAAATGTGTTAAAAGCGTTTGCTTCAATGTATATTTCTAACAAGTTAACATGTTAAAACGGCTTATACATACGTTCCAAATTTTAAAACTAAATATTTTGGATCTAGGTTTTAAAGACGCGTTCCGATATTTTGCATAAAAATACCTATAAATAATGAATAAACGAAAATAATGCATCAAACATTGCATTGTTCGTTTCGTTCACTTAACTCTCTTCCTCACTCGAATGCACAATGGCGTGCATAGAGAGACGTAGGATGCGCCCTTCCATCGCGACCCACTTACAGATACATAGATGTGGCACTAACTAACCATAGACTACAATAAACCTTCACTTCCGATCCGAGTTAAAGTAAAAAGATCGAACAGCATTCTAAATTTAAATTCATTTGAAAATGGAACTCTTATTTTAAATTGTGTAACTGTAAATTAAACAAACGTGATAGTCAATATTATTCCGTGCTACTTGTTCAAACTGGAGCCTTTTTGAGCAAAACCGCAGTCTGAAATCATTGGAAATATTAAATCATGCGCAGTAAACACTATTGTGAGTGATTGAGGACAGAAATTCATTTTAATTTTCACTAATTTGACGTTGCTAACGTAGAAATGTTCGGATGCAATTTTAATTAGTGAGACATTGAAATGTATTGATGAATTGGTATTAATTATATGAGAAATATAATATAGTCTAATACTGTAATGTTAGTTTTTTTAGTTATTTTATAGGTTAAAGGTTAAACACAAACGCACTTACAAATATTACAAATGTCCGTTGCGTTGGCAACCCTGAAGACTAAGATGAAATGCCTCTATGCTATTGAGGCGTTATCCGGAAAATGGCACCATTGATCAATGATCATAAACAAGTAAACATCACAAAGAAAATTCAAATAAGTCGAATGGAGTAGGATTTAAAAAAAACAATGCGTAAAATTCATGACACAAAAGCTTATTAACACACTATCGTAACAGTCATTCTATGAATGGCTAATTTAGGTAACGCTTTTGTATTATTTCTAACAATTATTAATAATAAAAATCCTTCCTGTGGTTATGTGACCGCATTTATACTCGCGTAAGTCACGTAGGCATTTTAAACAAAGCTATTGGGACTTCAATCTTTTAAGAAAAACATAATTTTTAATGTCAATGTCGCTTCGGAGCAAAATCTACCTACTAAAGTAACACCACAAGAATTCATTCATTAATTTATTTAGGTTAAAACTATTGAAACATCATTTGTCTCTGTCTTACTCATGACTGAAGCCATCGAAATGATATATGCCATAAGTTACAATTGCTGGCAACATTTAAATTTTCTCTTTCAATGGCGGGAAATGACGTGTCAATTATAAATCATATTTTATTCATTTATTGACGATACACAGGCGCACTTAAGTAAAATTGTTATACCAATCTACTGCTAAGACCTAGTGCGTGCTAGAACGTGTTATCAATATAATCGCGGTTTCCATTTCGCAAAGCAACTTTCCTTCGTTTCCCGTCAGAGAAAGTGCCCGCGCTTTTCCAGACGCCATCTTGTGCGGCTTTTTAATTCCATCTTAAAATTTCAAATTAAGAACAATGGATACAATTCGAAGTTAGATCGTTCTCAATTTGAAATATTGAATGTTAATTGCCATAGAGTTTGGTGATGTCAGGGACGAAATGTTTTTTTAGTGATAATGCGAAACTGTTTATTGGCAGGAGATTTTGCCTAATAATAAAACTATGTCATGTCATGAGGCTGTTTAAAAAGTAATTTTAACGTTATTTCCCGTAAACAACACGGAGACATAAAAATGATGACCTTTTTAAAAGTGTATTTGTCCAGCTAGATGATAAAGGGGTTTGGGTAAAAGTATCCTTTGTAAAATTCATACATTTTCAAGGTGAGCAGCCATGCGTAAAAGTGGTAAATTAACATAGAATTATTAAAAATAAACATATTTTGTTATGTAATGTAATACTCTAAAGTGCATCGGAGCCGAGATATTTAAATATTCATACTTGGGCGTACTTTTGTACTAAAAACTGAATACTTAAGTCTTTAAAATCTCCGCTCCGATATTATTAAAGATCCTCTAAATAACTATGTAAAAATCATCAGTGGCCGCTGAAAAAAATAATGACAATATTCTTCAAACAAATTTACCCAATGCCCTTTAATGTATTCAAACATAAATCTACAAGGTGAAATATTTTGAAGTACCTACCAAAAACTAAAAAAATGCTATCATATTTTATAAATAAAATAAAACATTATTAGAGCTCAAAATACCGCCACAAAAAACTGGTTTTTTGCTGACTATCGACCAGCCCCCGATTTACTTCGACTTATTTAGTTTTCTATAAAACATACCTAAATACACCAAAATGTATTATAAGTAAAAACCTTCCTCTTGAATCACTCTATCTATTGCTGAAAACCGCTTTGAAATCCGTTGAGTAGTTTGAAATATATAAGCGTACATACAGAGGGACAGACGGCGGGACGCGACTTTGTTATATAGATACTATGTAGAGATTGTCAATTTATTACCCGGCGAGCAGAAGTTGCCCTGTCACAGCATTAGTAAACAAGTTAGTGCGTGCATATTTAATATAGTCGCATGACTCTACGACAGCAACACGGCTAAGTACCAATTTCACCAAACGATGTTAAATTTAATCAATGTTAATCGACTCTTAGGGCCGTATTAAACTCATCTTGGCCGAGATGCCGGTCACAAGATACGTCAAAGTAAACGTCAAAGAGAACACTGTCATTTTTGACGCATCTCGAGACGATCAGAGTTGAGATTAGTTTATTAATACGGTCCTTAGTTCATACATTTTGACAGCTGTCAACGCAATCGTCTGTTAAGTGGTTATCATCGTATGGTGAAATTGGTACTAAAGCTGGTAGTCACTACGTGAACTGCTGACGAGTTCACGGGGAAACTTCTTGCCGATTGATACATCGTCAACATAAAAAGTGAGGTTTTTAAAGGAATGAGTTTGGCTTAATCACTGCCCAGCTGCTTCTTGCCAGAGGCTCAAAAGAAGAGCGAAGTTAGAAGTTACTCCAGGAGACCCTGCCAAGATGCACTACGCTAACTAACGTTTCTATTCGTTTCGTCTTTAAACCAATCGCGTCACTGGTAGATCACGTGACTTTTCGTATCACGTCATCTCCCAGTGACGCGATTGGTTTAAAAACGGAACAGAAACGCTAGTTAGCGTAAAGAATCTTGGCAGGGCCACCAGGTCCATCCCTTTCTTTCGATATAGTCTCGAATAACAAGTGACAGGTGGTAGTGTAACTTCGAACTTCGATTTTCAAAGTAGGGCCTCGGGTAAGTCTGTTATGTACCCACAAAGCTGAGCTAATGGGGTATTTAGTGGGCAGGTAGAAGACCCAGGACAAAGACTTGGACATACATACATACCTTCACGCCAGTGTCCCAATGGGGTAGGCGGAGACCATGGGTCTCCAGGTGCTCCGATCTAAACATACAACTTTCGCTTCCTCTTCATTCATCTTACCACCCACCTTAGGTCCAAAGTCATTCTGACATTCTACAACAATAAGGTTGAGTCTCCAATAAGTTACAAATGACTTGGCATCTCTAATAACATTGACGACTTCTAGCCTTTTTTTCTTAAATGGGTCACAAATTAACGATCGCGATAGTGCGTCGGTTTCGGGTGCTTTTGATTTGGCCCTTATTCTGTAGTATTCAGTACATCTTGGACACATTTCTGAAAAAACTAGCCGAATTCTAAAGAGGTGCAATTAACAGGCATAAGTCAGCTTTATAACAATGGAATAGATAAAACCCTGGATACAATGCCGTCTAAGTGCATAGTAATAGTATTAGCATTTTAAATTTAATGTAGTTACCAATAGAGTTTAAAATGGTTTGCTACTATATTGCAGTTAGCAGCCTTCTTTGATAGGACGGCAGAATGCTACCCTGCTAAGACAAGGCGATATCTCAGACAAAACTCCTGTAGCAATTGCAACCTTATTCCTAACGGGAGAGGGTTGAATCTGCTTTGGCTATTGAATTTGACATACGGCCTATTGGCTTATGAGGACAGAATGGCAACCCTTGCTTTCAAAATTGACATCTCTTAAACGGCTCAATGGATTGTCTTTAATCTAGAAAAAAAATCCATTAGGTATAGTGTGCGCCAATTGAAATTGGCAAAAATGTAAACATAACCAAACGAACTAATTCACCATCATTATTCGATAATCACGTGCTTTTAAAGATCAAGTGAGGTCTTATCAATGATTTATACACTTGATCTTTGCTTTCACATTAAATTTAACATTAAATGGCTATTAATTATACGTCATTTTGAATAAAAATACGCTTGATGAATATTTGAGGTTATGTGTCAAATAGTACTAATTTATTTACATCTTTGGCAATTTCAATTGAGACAGACTGTACAATAACTTTGTTACACAGGGTCTACCAGTTTTGAGAAAAGTTTCTGTGAGATCTAATTATCGCTAAGGTTGACACTTGTCTCTGTCATAATATTATTGCAAGGGAAAATCGATCTTGTTGTATCATGACGGGCAAATGAACTTCAACCGTAGGGCGGTAGACCACATTTGTGGCCGACTTCACACGTAACATTACACCCTCTTTTTTGTCAGGGGTTTATTACGAAATGTGTCAATAATTCAATCACCTTAGTAACTAAACAAGTAACAAAATATTTCTTAAAGCAATACGTAACCGATTACACTAGACTTCTCAATCGAAGGACACATCTAACAACCATAGCTCTTTGAAACTGGCACGCTATACCACATCAAAGAGCTCCCAATTAACACAATTGTCAAGAAATCGGGGATCTTGGTTCCTGGACGTTTTTGTAATGACTTCCCGGATGTTACTCTGGCGTCACTCGTTTCATTTCAAAACATTTTTCTATTAAAAAACGACTTTAAACAGCTTGGAACTAAGTTTATTTTGTATCGGATTACGATCGTTTTTATTATAGCACGCGTTGAGGCGTTTTTCTTCGGCCAGACAAATATTTTTCCGGTAGCTTAATTTGTAAAGAAAACAATATTGATTTATTCTTATTAACCTTATTAAAGATGAACCACTATTAATTCCCGATCATAAAAAATACAGCAGGAAACCAAGGATGCCATTTCAACTTTTCCCTTGTCCACTTTCCCAGTGACGTTTTCGAAAATGGCGCACTTAGCTTTGTTGGCTGCCATTTTTAACAACGGCCAGTTCGAAGCGTAATGCTTCAAACGCAAAATCAATTCGATATAAATTCTAATTTCAAACAAAACAGACTAAATGCTGGCAGGTTCGTTATTTTTTAATTAACGAAATATGGCGTATTGACAATAGGTATCCATTACTGTCAGATAGTGAATTTTAGCAGTTGCATACGTAAAATTGGATAATCGAAACGAATATGAAAACTGAACGGCCTTTTGAAAAACTTTACACAATCGTTATCAGAAAGGATTTTTTTTTGGAACTGCTATCAATATTGTTTTATTTCAGCTCACATTTTATACTACGAAGTATTTTTGACAATGAAACATTTTGAATATTTATGTGAAATATTTTCTGCATTGAATTTTAAAATGATATATCGAACGCTGTCAAAATAATAGGACCTATTTTAAATATTAACAGCGTTTTTGCTGTGTGTAATTTAAATCAAAAGCTATGCACTGAATTATTCTCCAAAAAAAAATATCGTTTGATTGCCGGGTTAGAATAGTACCACTCCATGTCTTCCCGCGGATGTCGTAAGAGACGACTAAGGCAATAAAGGCTTGTAGTACTGTTAGGCGATGGGCTTGCAACCTGCCACTAATACGCTGGTAAACATATTAGCCTGATTGTGCACAATGTGGTTACAGAACTATCAACAAGTTTTTAGAGTTGTTGGTAATTCTGTAGCTATGTCTACTCTGGGAACGAATGAGTTTATGTATGTATGTATGTATTAGCGTTACAGAATGCATTAGTTATGTATTTAAGTGCACTACTGAACGGACCCTGTGCAATGTGCAGGGACCATCCAGATAGCTGTCATCATCTTAATTTAACCTATGCAGATTAAATGATGAGCAAAATTTATTCGAATGACGAATAACGAATAAGAATAACCAAATTATTCGCGAATAACGAATGAAATTCTCCAATGATTATTCTTATTCGACGAATAATTTATTCGTTGAATGAAATGCCACGAATAATTATTATGTACTGCTCCATTTTCCTCTAATAATAAATTATTCGCAAATAAATTATTCGACGAATAAATTATTCGCGAATAAAAATATTACGAATTATTATTTATTCGAATGATTATCATTCTTAGTCCTTATGGTTGGCAACACAATTGCAGTCTTAGGAATGCAATCTAAAGACGCTTTAAGATTCTAAATGTCCATTGGTCGTCAGATCCCTCAGAGTTATAAAAAATCTACTTCTACTTGTACTTTCCTTCCTTGTCTTATAATTCCTAATCAAAACATAACATCTTTGAGGGCAACAGAATACGGTTGTATTTTGTTAAGCAAAAGCTTTGCATTGCATATACTTTTATTTAATACGGAGTTTAGCTCCTCCCTCTGTATACATAGGTATAAGGTACAGTGCACTAAACATACATAGAAGCTAGACTAGTGTATATACTTGAACAGTATTGTTCTAAGTTAGTGACGTGCCGAGTTCGGCTAAAGATGACAGCCGAAAACCGAAATTTTCCGGGTTAGTTTTTGATTGAAATAACGCGATTGTGCCACATATTTAATCTTCTTTCATCATTCCACTCGTTAAAACTATATACTTTTGAAATATTATCGTATAGTTTTTCTCGGCCGCCATTACTGTGGAGTTAATAAGAGCTATCGTTACGTTGACAATACTATAGCATGTCAAAAGCATAATGGTTTTGCCGAGTACAACGGAGCCCTTGAATAGTTTTTGTAAAGCAAGGATTTTTAAAATTTTCTTTTTTTCTTTTTATTAAGATAAATGCTAAAATATAGGTGAAAAACTTAAGTAAATGACTTCTTGCATGTAATTGTGTACAAAACTAATAAGGAAATTACGTCAAAGTACGGTCCATACTTACGTCAATAGTTATTTCGATACTTTTCTACGATCGCCGAACAATCGAAAATGTTCTTCGGCTTTCGGCCAAATAGACTCTCCCCTAAAGGGGGGAAAGGGGTGAGCTCGTGCATTCAACCCTTATGCAACTGGTGAATATTTAAATTGAGTGAGAGTGAGTCGGTAGATAATTAGGGTTGTTAGTGTTAGTTTAACCAACTTGAAAATAACATCGGAATATTGTAGTATTTGAAGGGTACAAAAAAAAATGCCTTCACTTTTTTAAATGAGATATTAAAAATGATGAGTTCGCAATGAATTACTTATAGAAGGAGATCCGAATAGGAGACGATTTGCACCGGGCTTATTCGATAAAAAGTATTTTATACCAAATTTAATAACATACATAATCTCACGCCTTCGTTCCCAGAGTGGGGTAGGCAGAGCTACAGAATTACAAACATCTCTAAAAACTTGTTGATAATTCTATAACCACAATTTGCACAATCAGGCTAAGATGTTTACCAGCGTATTAGTGACAGGTTGCAAGCCCATCGCCTAACAATACTACAAGCCTTTATTCCCTTAGTCGTCTCTTACGACATCCACGGGAAGACATGGAGTGGCACTATTCTAACTCGGCAATAATATGACAGTAATCAAAATCCAATATGGCGGCAACCAGACAACATATTGTGCATAAAAAAAGGCGACCAAGTCTGACAAGTGGGGTATCATTGAATAGGGATTTAAAAATCATTTTTAGGTTTCTTTCATAATTTTTCATTTTAAATGATCATTTAGGATTTATAACGATTTAAAGTTGCTTAGCAACAGTCGGGTTTTGAAAGCTTGCTTTTTGTTAAAGTTATTTCACCTGTAAATTTATCCTACACGAAAATTCCTAACTTTCAAAACGAGATATCTCTAAAAATTGTTAAAGACATGTATGTTTTTTATACTTAGTTATTATTTACTTATAATATAGTTGAAAATGACTGACTGTTGAGTTCCTTGCATCGGTTATTCAGTAGTCACCGTCTTAGAAAGCTCTGGTACATTTTGACGTGTTAAAGTGCCCGTGCGGCCGTATTACTGAATAAACATCTTTTATCTTTGTGCAAGTGACAGAAGATATGTCAAAAAGCAAAGTTTTTTCATGATTTAAAACTCTACCATCAAAAAGCTTCTGACAAAATTTCACTCTTGCTTTTGTATCGCTTAGTAGCAGTGAAAGTAGCTACGACGTAGCGCTACGCTTTTCCGTAGCGGGAAAACTCGCTCCAAACACGTCATTTGAAACAGTTGTCTCTTTCCCACTCCTATCACGGTACTAGAGTGGGTGGGTTAGCATCTTTGAACGTTTATAGGTATTCGAGTTCAAAATTTAAACCGCTTCATATTTATGTGACCCTGGTACATTGGATAGCACAGCATTAAAACTGATCGGCTTCTATATGTCTCTTTCTTTTCTATAAATCGATAGCGACGTTTATATAAAGGCCTATTAGCCTAACCTTGATTCTACATAAAAAAAGGCCTAATAGTTAAAGAAATACAGCCTTATTTAACGAATATTATGATAAAATAGGCACAAAATTTCTGGAAACTTGGTAATGTAGATATACTAGATATAGCATAATGTTAAACGTTTTCTCAGAAAACCGTCTGGCTTTGTGAAGTCTCTCAGGACTTGTAATAGACTAATAAGAGGATACAAGTATAATAATACAAAGTATACGCTTCTACCTTTTAACGCGTTCTGTGCCCGTCGTTGTAATTTATTTAGATCAACGGTGCACTTTGGCGTCATTGGCTTGATGTACAAAAAAATGAATCAATTTCCGATTTTTATCATAATTTAAAAGGCATCAAGCGACCGTCGCGTAGGGGTTTAATACGCTGTTCTTTCTATAGCTATCCTTTTAAACAACACACAAATCCGCCTAAGTTAAGGCCATTTTCCTAGATTTCTTTACTTAAACGACTTCGCCACGTTGCAAGCCCGTCTCTCTTATTTACGAGTAAACCCAATCGATTTAGTAGTGGCTGGCATTGAAGGTAATATGCAATTCCGAGGTCCGTTGGCCGAGAATAACGTAGAACTATAGCTTCTATATAGTATTCGGATAAAGGACTGGATAGATTAGTACACGCTTGAGCATAGCTGAAGCGGCAGCGGATTGTTTCTTATTAAAATACACGTTTATGTTAGTTTCATGTAAAATTAAAAAATAACTATATGTAAAGCAAGCTTTAAAAACCCGACTGCATTTTTTATACTGTCGTCGATATACCTACATATATTAATAATTGCCATTTTGCCATTGTTTTTATTTCAATTTTAACAGTTTAGGTATCCTATGTCACCCGGGATGACGTAAGGATTCTAACGATACCTCACACATCTAAATCGGTCAAGGGATTTAGAAGTTATAGTAGAATAAAGAAACTCACATACATACATACATACAAACATGAACCCTGAAAACATTACACTCCTTTTTTGGGGCAGTCGTGTAATAAAAAATCATGTCATTGCATTGGAAAAACCTCGTATCTCATATTTCGTAACGTACGACTTTAAACTTAAAAGTGAAGTGAATTAAGTTCAAACTCGCACTACTCGAAATATCAGATACGAGTTTTTTCCAAAGTATTAACGAATATGACAATTACACAATATATTATGTGAAATAGTCGTAAACTAAGCTAGGCTTGTACTATGGCTCGATATAATGGTAACCTCTTCTTTCAGAGCAAATAACTCTTAAACGGCTCAACCAATTTTAATGAAACTTAACCACCACCACCGCTGGAAAACCTGCTTTAAAATGAAAAAAACCGCATCCAAATCGATTCACGCATTTAGGAGCTACGATGCCACAGATACGCAGATACACGTCGAACTTAAAACCCCTCTTTTTGCGTTAGTGGTTTTTAAAACCCTTATAAGCATACGCGGATATTTGCTATGTGCTGAACCCCACCGATCAGCTGCAGAGCCTGACTAATGCACCCAACACCGTTCTAACCACAATTTCCATTTAAAATCTTCAACAATAACGTGCAGAATTTTCCTTCACTTACTTTCCTACTTGAATATTATAAAACGGTGTTATAATATTTAATAAGGAACTACATTAGCGGTCTCGCTTCGTAACCTGTATATGACAAGCGACAGAACTAATTACAATGTTTTTTATAAAAACATCTGTGTTTAGCAGTGAAATTTAACACAAGGGCTTTAATTGCAAGAGAGTACTTGTATGAAGAAAATTTAAGTCTATTTGGTTTCGATATATCTATTTTTAGCTTGTAAAATTACCTGAAAATGCAATACACGTCATGAGTTATTTTTTGTTTTGAGTTATTCCTCGTGTGGTTGCCGAGTTAGAATAGTGCCACTCCATGTCTTCCCGTGGATGTCGTAAGAGACGACTAAGGGAATAAAGGCTTGTAGTACTGTTAGGCGATGGGCTTGCAACCTGTCACTAATACGCTGGTAAACATCTTAGCCTAATTGTGCAAATTGTGGTTATAGAATTATCAACAAGTTTTTAGACATGTTTGTAATTCTGTAGCTCTGCCTACCCCACTCTGGGAACGAAGGCGTGAGATTATGTATGTATGTAGTTATTTAGATACTTGGCCCTGTTTTAAACTCTCGGCTATAACTCGTGCGTTCTAATTCAGGCACTCGAATCACATAATGGCTTTATTATGTGACAGTTGCATAAAACTATTATTGATAGTAATATCGTTACTAAGATTCCGTGCCGTCCGTATGTCCGTCCAAATTTAAAACAAAGGTATCTTTTGAACCGTAATAGATAACTTTTTTTTTTTCGGAATATGTTTTATTACGGCGGATTTAAAAAAATATATTAAGAAAGTGCAATAATAAAGCGGTCCTCATACAAGAAACGTTTTTATTCAACATATTTATGTTTTTGATGTATGGTAAAAACGGTGAAATATACAAGCGTCAAATTTGATATTACAAGCCCTAAAACTACAAATACTAAAAATGCCCAAGTGTGAGAGGGCCCTGCCAAGATTCTACGCTAAGTAGCGTTTCTATTCGATTCGTTTTTAAACCAATCGCGTCACTGGTAGATGACGTGATACGAAAAGTCACGTGATCTATCAGTGACGCGATTGGTTTAAAAACGAAACGAATAGAAACGCCAGTTAGCGCAATGCATCTTGGCAGGGCCCTCTGAGCTCGCGCTGATTCGATTCGAAATCGGAATATAGTTCCTACTGTGTACGGAACCCTCGGTGCGCGAGTCTGAATCGCACTTGACCGGTTTTAATGGTTACATAGCCACAGGGTGACGAAACCCAAAGACTCACTGTGTGCTGTCATAAACGCGTATTTGTATACATGGATGTATATTTTAAACCCTTATAGCTAGTTCCTTAAATTTTTGTTAGTGTGTTACTTTGGCCACTACAACAGGAAAAGGCTGGCAATAAAAAAAAAGTGGTGTTTCGCGGCGGTTTTTGCCATTAATATTGTACTCTGGAGACCAATTTGCATTTGTTTTTAAAATTTAATGAAATAATATAGGGTTTAACGTGACCAAAAATGATAGGTAATTAGATCTTAATACTTAAAGGACATTTTAAACCGTTCGGCTTATATAAACGCTAACATGTTGTGTTTATGAATGCTACCTTATCTTTAACTAAAATATTAAACCGACTTTTCGCATACGACAACATTAAGAGTTCACGTCTCGTCTAGACGGTTCGACCAACGAAAGAGACCTTGCGTCTCTTTCTAAGAGACATGCGCACGTGGGTGGGAGAGGGAAGGGGAAATTTCGACCGCAAGGTCACGGATGTTATTCTTTTTTGGACCTGGCTGGTAACACGTTGCTAGGATACCGTAAAGAAAGCATTCTCTTTGTACGATGTTCGAAATTCAAACGGTGCGGTTTTATGAAAACACGTTTCATATGTTTGAAGCAAAATGATGTTAAACCAAGTAAAATACAAGTTTATTGCATATTTATGTCTTAGCGTACAATGTTGAAAATGAATTGTCTCGAATTTTGAGGTACAGTTTTAGGCCGCATTTACACTTGCAACTTGTTGCTGTAAATTTTGAGACGTAACTATGGGTATGGGAATGATTCGGGTACACAATTTTTGTTAGTGACCATTGATGTGCGTTTAAAGAGGATAAACATGTTTAAAAGATTATAAAACAAGAAGAAAGAGGTAAAAGAGGTTAGGTTTATTTCTTAATTTTTATTTTTAACACGGACAATCTAACTAAAACCAACACATCAATCAGCAAAAATAACAAAAAAACAAAGAAAATAAAACACACTGAAACTTTTCGGGAAAACTAATTAATCAAATAATTCAACAGTAAAATTTAAATTTAACTCAATGCCAACAGAAAAAGCAAATCATCCTCTTTTTAAAAACTTAGCTTAGTCGAATTTTGTTTTTAGTTCACTTTTAATGTTTTTTTTTTGCAGTGGACGGCGAGCCGGCTGGACTGGCTCTCGGGGCTCGTGGTTTAGGCCGTGCGCTGTTACACGGCCTACTGGCGCCCGCGCAGGCTCCTAGGCACGCCCTCTACACAGCACCGAACACTGGTAATTCTACTGCGAATTTTCAGAAAGATGCAAGACCAACGACGCAGCTATATCACCCTTAAAGAAAAAAATGGGATGTAAACCCGCATTGGATGCTTTTTTAATTAGAGATTTTAACGAGGAGGATCGGTCAAGGACTTGCGTCTTACATCTTTCCTTTAACACAATTTGACACAACCAAGAACACCAATCAGTACCTCTCATTTTCGCGCCAATCGAGAAGCTAACACGCTACATTATCTGTGGTTGAAGTGCGTTCGTGTGTTCCGAATTTGAATCATTCTTTGTTGTGTACAGTAAACTAGCGCTACGTAACTTTTATTGGTAAATTGGTTTAACAGCTAGGTTCTTAGCTATTAAAAAACGTAAACGACCTCAATAGGTGTCCAAGTCACTATAAATTATATATTTTTCAAATTCACATTTTCTGTTCACACTTTAACATAGCTGAGGACTTGGCGGGTCTCACGATTCCTCGAAGGCCTAAAAATAGTACATTCAATAACGGCAAACCAGTTACAATGTACGGGAATAGAATGATTTGCCAGATCAGGTTAAATATTCCTATATATTTTTGTTGGTCTTGTCCCGTACAAAGTATTACCTTTATAAAGTACATTTATAAAGTTTATTTTCGTCATAGTCAAGTTACAGTCCTGACAAGCACGTTGTATTAAAGAAAGTATTATTTTACAAGTCGTATTAAATAGACTTTGAGAGGTATTGGAAACAATAGATCCTCTGAGAGGCGTCTGAGGTTCTACATTTAGGACAAAGGCATGACATCATCCACATTCCCTTTACAAAAGGGTAAGAATAGTTTTTTTTTTTTTTGATAAAGATCCTAGTTTTACTTTGATTATTACATTACGCTGGTTATAGGAAATTGAATGAATAAGTCACGAAACCACAATTTCAACTACATGACTGTTATCTGCCTCTTCACGTAGGCAGATGATTAGGAAAATGTATTTTTGAACCCTGTATTTCAGCCATGCCAATCCCTTAGCATAGCGATTGCTTTTAGCGTGTAGAATTATTTCCTTTTAGGTGTAAGTAGTAGAGAAAACGTTCGCTGTGCGTTAACTAATAAATTAATGTAGTCAAAAGCATTAGTACTAAACCGTGGAACGAAAGAACCGGCTATAATCATTGTAACGGCCTTTAAGAACATGATTTAGACAGCCGAATTGTTAACAAGAACTATTTAGCAGTGTTTCTTGATGTATTCTGAGACACTCATATCTTAAAAGTTTAAATAAAATTAAGCGTGCTTTATATAGGACTTATATTTGTCATTCTGCAAACAAACGTACGCATTCAGCTTAGGAAGTTGATCGCCGGAAATTGACAAGTCCATAGATCCGCTAAAGCAATCTCAGGAAATTTAATATCTGTGATTTTCTTTTCGATTTTGTGCGGTACGGACACAAAACGGAGTGCTTATCGGAAATAATGCCATTTCCGATAAGTACTCCGTTTTGTGAAATTAAGTGAACTCGTAGTTAGACTTGTTTTAAAATCATTTTAACAATGAAACATCCTTTTACATTGGTGTAGCTAATTCACAATAAAACTACTTTAATGTTGAGCCACCTTAAACTCCTTCAAAAGACGACAATCATCTCAAAATTTATCATCATTTTTTTTCGGTGAAACGTTCAATGGTGGATCATTAATAAATTTTACCGGTACTACTCTTTTAGCGATATAAAACTCTGATAAATACAGCTTTTATATGAAGCTACTAGAATTAAAGTCTCACTACGATGGTTCATGTCCGAAGTGCTAAGTTAATCCTAAAAGGCTCACTAAAGCTTTATCGACATTAATAAAACCAGAACAAAGATAATTTGTTATAGAAGTATCACGTATAATCCTGGTAGCAGACAGTCCTTTATGGGTAAGGTGTGCGAGTACCTATTATAATCTCGTATTACGCAAGCAAAGGGCTCTCAGACCAACCTAAAATACATACACCCGTCTCAAATTTAGATAACCTGATGCTTAACTTGAATTTGATCGTACATAAAGTGATATGTTGAAATCAACAGGTAACTGAGGACGTTTTTGACGACCGTTAGCCTTGTTCTTTGTCAGCATAAGTTTTATCATTTGACACAACTTCCTAGAGAAAAACGTCGCTAATGCAACCCTCTACGTTTGCAGAAAATACTTGGCACTGAACGTACTAAATTTAGCACTGATTTTAAAGTCATATACATGAGCATAAAGCTTTAGTGATTTACGCGATTGTGCTTTTTTTAGGACAACACAATTTTTTTAATATTTCCAATGCTCAGTATTGTAAAAATTGTACTCAAGGTCAACTAAACGCGCAACTTAGCCAGTCTGTATAAAAAGGTGTGAAAACCAAAACAAAGAGGCTATGTTAAATTCATAAAGGAACTTTCTCTACCATCGATCGCCACATCAGCTGATACCCAATGTCACGACGGCTCTTTGGGGGGGTTCCCAGACACCCCCTAGACACGCACACACGCACACAACCCAACTCGCTTACGAGCGCCTTCGTAATGGTAAACACGAAATCCTAAGGCTGTCTATTCGTTAGTAAAATTGTTTCTTTCAACTGAATGTTATAAGAAATCTATTATTATTTCAGCGCTAATAATTTTTCCCCTTATTTTGACACACTTTGTTGTTATTTTCAATCTGTGCCTTATATATGTCTCTTATAAGGTACTTTCAACTAAACTAACTTAATATGGTCAACAGAACTAAATTTAGAACCTAAGAAAACACTCCATGACCGAAATAATTCACTATAATAACGTCTCCCGGAAACATTTTAGTTCCTGATCTTCTACAGCCAGCCTTACACGCACACAGCCACGGTTACGCACCCACGTATTACACGCACACAAGTAATCACATTGCGTAACTTGTAACTGTGACGAGATCGATATTTAGGTATCCTGGGTCTTAACACAGCTTATGTCTGTTATATTATGACCTAGATTCAAACTTTGGCAATAAAAATACTTGAAAGCAACGAAACTGTTCAAAATTTTGACAATTACGTCACGATCTGACCAGATGCCATGGACTTAGCATTTAAAAGGACTGGCGGGATAGGTCGTTCCTTTGTCTGAATTATGTCAATGGTAATTTTTTAATACACTACGAGTTGGATCAATATGATCATATTATTCCAGTAACAACATTAAATAATATATGCTATAATTTCTTGATCTTAATACTCATACATATTCAGAGGTTGTCCCTCACAATCCCTAACAAAGTTTGTCCTAACACATCGTTTGTCCGAATTTTCATTTGCCCTAAACTGGTTTTCATATGAGTCAGGCAACTTTTTAAGTTTTCCAATTATACCTTCCGTTCGGTTAGGTTAGGGTTGTATTATAACAATACTAAAAAGGCTTAAAATTTAATCGGAAATGGCGTTAGGATAAATGAAAATCCGGACAAACGATGCATTAGGACAAATGACAATTAGGGCTTCCATAGGCGAACCATATCGCACCTTCAGAACAACAGTGACCTAATTCAAAATTTCTGCTTTTAAAGTTCAAGTCATAATTTTATTATTATAGAGACCTAACTCGAAAACTAAAATTTCTCAGTTACGTCACTATTGTTTTGAAGGTGCGATATTCAGACTACTGGCTGGATTTTAGGACTTACCCAAAAATCTCTACCACGATCTCTCCTGTGCTATTGCAATAAAACGTACGCATCGCAGAATTAAACATATTTGGCATCCCACACCTTTATCCGTAGCAAGGTGCATAACCCATTGAAAAAAATCGGCCTACTTTTTGCCGAAACGTCATTTGGACAACGCAAGCTGCGCATGTTTGGTTAGGATAGGCAAGGGTTTCTTTGATTTTACCGCCTGATGACTATTGTGTCATATCATGCGGACGCCATTTTAGTTTTCGTGACGTCATTTCCCTAGTAACCCGATTTCGGTAGCTGTTAGATTATACGCATGAATGCTGAATTTTAATAGGCAATGTTTTGTTAATTAAATTAATGGTGTATTAGTTTAGCGGGTTTGAATCTCGTAGGCATTTTTTGTGATGAAAATAAATTTAAGCCAACCTCTCTACTCATAAATATTTGAGAGATAATTTGTGGCATTATCCATGTAGAGGGACCTTATTGTCGATGGCGCATACGCCGCACTGCGTCACGCGACACGTTGTATTTATATCGGAGCATCTTTAATAATGGCGGAAGCGCCATCGACAATAAGGTCCTTTTTCATAGATAACGTCACATTTACTCTTTCCTTTTGTATACTTAGGTATGAAAAACCGTTTCTAAGGAAAGACTAAATCGTCATTAAATTAATGAATGCGGCCGTAAATTGTATTAATACTTTTTATTATTGTTGTGTATTGACATGCACAGAAGAAAGACTAAAGGCATAGAAACCGTACTAAATAAGCAGAATATACATTATGGTTTACTTCTTTTTACTTATGGTTTTCATAGTGAGTTGGAAAGAGATGAATCTATAGCTGTTCTTTCGTTATTTAGGACATCGTCACACGTAAGGCGTGAATTGGACCTATAAGCACCTATAGTATTTGGACCTAAGGGAAGACAAATCCTTCATATAGGAAGGACAAAGAAGTCCGTGTGTAAAACCTTGTGACAATGACAGTTAAAGAAGAAAAAACAGCCTACTTTTTGTTTCATTTTTTCTCATGTAATACGTAATCTAAAAAAGTAAAGAAAGATAGCTGACGCAAAGTACGTCTTATAGTCTGGTTTCTATGCATTTAGTCTTTCTTCTGTGTTGACATGTAACTTTATTAAACGCGCACATGGACAATTCAAAATCTAGCCAATCCAAACTGCTACAAACTGTCAAAATTCAATTCATTACTGATTTCAAATTCGGAATAACACATCTGTCAGTGGCCAGCATCATAACACTGGCCGCTACGGCCACTAGCGAACTTGAAAAAAAAAACGATCGTATGCGGGTGGGACCCTAGTTTGCACAACTCTTACAATGCAACCCTTTTCGCATCTGCGTTGACAAAGGTTTAGAAAGTTGCGAATCACACGGACGTCACAAAAAATCTTTACAATATTCGACATCTGTGTTGCGTAATTCACAATTAATACACATGTTGACCGTTGGCAATGTTTAGAAAAGGTTAAAATTTTAATTAGGTAAAAGGGTTTAGGTAAATGTGTTGCCATTTGTTAAAGTCTTGTAATTTTTAGGAGGCTAACTATTCATAGATCAATTATGTAATACTGTGAAGTGCATCGGAGCCGAGATATTAAAATATTTATACCTGGGCGTATCGTACTTACCATAAACTTAAATTGCCCTTTGTTATTATTTATTAATTAATTATACTCGATTAAAACATAAACAAAACTTTACCTATAGATTATAGATTTATCTTTTCGTTTTAACTTAGCTTAATTATCTCGAATTACTCAATACTTAATGCTATATCTAATTTTAAACAATCCGTGCAGCCGTTAAAAAAGGCACATTTCGAGTTTACAACATTATCCAATTCCACTCTATTTAAGTCCTTTATTCGAACCCGTTCCTGATTTAAATTTTCATTTGTTTTTCTAGCATTTTCATTAAAGACGACCATATCGTATAAGCATTTAAGTGGATTTCAGGTTGTTCGTTTTAAATGTTTACATTTAGGTGCACGCTGTATTTTTGTCCTCGATTTTCCAGTATCTGTGAAATCCATTATCCATAGGAAGAAAATAGAATAGCGTGGGACTACACCTAACGTCTATAACGGACATTAGAAGCACGAGTAGATTGCCAATTAGTTCAGCGAAATAATAATGACAACTAAAAATGTGTAATAAAATAATCTCTTTGTTCGTATTGTATGCTTTTCTAGGTATTCTAAGTACGTTCTAACTTCTAGGATTACAAGGAACTTCTCTTGGCGATGCATAATTATACCATCCAACCCATTCAAATAAAAATAGCGGTACTTTTTTAATTTAAAAAAAAATGGAAGCTGTAAAAACAGCCAGTATTTTCTGCAAAAGAGCATCGCTCGTTTTTAATTCTATTTTCAAACCAGTTTATGTGTTAGTTCATTTTGGCCCCTAATGGTTGTTATTCGAGTAACTTTCTATTGTGGGTTCTTTTTTTATGTAAATACATATTAGAAGGACAGTCATTAGAAACCGTTGGTCAACGGTGGGATTGTAGGGTGGGCACTTGGGCAGTGTCCGCTATACCCGAATACATCAATGGTCATCTTTTTTATTCGTTGTTTCAACTGCCAGTTTTATTGGCCAAACAATTTTAGGAAATAAATAGTTGGAAAAGGGATAAAATTAAGTTCCATATTAATTTCGCGTAGAAAAATAATTTATGTAAATTTTTTTTTTCGTAATATATGTTAAAATAATGTGACTGCTATCAAAGAGAAAGGGCATTGGGTAAAGGGCATTGGGTAAATTTGTTTGAAGAATATTGTCATTATTTTTTTCAGCGGCCACGGATGATTTTTACATAGTTGTTTAGAGGACCTCCGAATACACATAGATATATATAATTTATGGCGTTAAATAATATCGGAGCGGAGATTTTAAAGATTTAAGTATTAAGTTTTTAGTACAAAAGTACGCCCAAGTATGAATATTTAAATATCTCGACTCCGATGCACTTAAGAGTATTACATTACATAACAAAATATGTTTATTTTTAATAATTCTATCATAATTTACCACTTTTACGAATGGCCGCTCACCTTGAAAATGTATGAATTTTGCAAATGACAACACTTTTACCCACTTAAAACCATCGCCGTTTTTCACACGCATATTTTTAACACGATTAATAACCTTTTTTTTTCTTGACCACGACATGATTGTAACAAAGTAAGATGCATTAAAACATTTACATAAAATAACTTTCGTTAATGAGAACCACAAATGCGTAGGTCAAGTTTCACACAGTTTCACACGGCTTAGATGACCGTTAGCACAGATGCATTTGTTATGCAAAAAAGTGCAGGTAATTTATTGCAAAAAGAAAGGGTCAAGAATGACCGGTGCAAGAATTAGAAGATGGACCGTTTTAATATAAATATAATAAATAAAGGGTTTGAATTAGGGAAGAAATCTAGCCGTTAAGTTGCATAAATTTTCATAAATAATATTTCTGTCTATATTACATTTTATTTGATATTTATCTAACGGAATGTCATTGTTATTGTTTATCTAACGACTAATATAAACGATGAGTTAAAATGGATAAGGAAAATAATTCATATTATTCACAAAATCAAGTAGGTATGTATTAAAACATCTTAAATGTGACATTTGTGATTGGTCCACTGTAAATAACTTAACAATTGATAAAACGTTTGCGGACACCTTATAAAAGACCTCATTTAAATCTAGAATACGTATAAAGACTTTTTGTCGATTCACATTCATATTTCGAACAAAATATTCAAATTATGAACCGTTCAAATTCCAATCGTTTTGGAAGCAATGACGTTTAAAATTCGAAATTCGAATATTAGAACTCTTACAGCCGTTTGCTTCTAAGCACGCCCTAACCGTTCCAAATACAATGGCAAAATATATTCATATGCAAAATGCCAAATAAATTTCTAAGTCCATAAGATTATGGTCTGTCGCCATGGACCTACAACTGACAGTGGTCACTTCATATAGATAAAGGGTCCTATTGTATACCCTTTGACCAGTATGATACCTGTTTAAATTATCCTGGGTATTAATAATACAATAAAAGTGGGATTGAGGGGAGTTTTTTAGGGTCCTTGATAGTAATAGGTCCTTAGATAGACGAGGACAGCTGATTTTGTAATGTGATGAATAATTTATATATATCGTGGATGGATTTTACCCAAAAAAAAGAACGCATTTAAAAAAAAAATTGGGCATGGGACAGCGGGAGAAATTACAAAAAAAAAATGGATATTATTTTTTAGTCTTCATGGTTGGCTAAATTCCTTACCTATTTTTTTTTTTAATTTAAAAATGCTATTAGATAAAATCAAACCAAAATCTCCTCAATATCAAATAACCGTAACACGCTTAAAAAAAGAACGCATTAAAGCTACCCTTTCGCTTTGTTTACTGTACTGACCAAACTGCCCATCGTGTGACTCGATATAATTACATGAACCCTTATTCCCATAGCGGGAAGTACAATGCAGGGGCCACACAATGCATCGCGGACAGACGGAGAAATGGTCAATAGAAGAGGAAGCTAGTTGTTTGTGCCATGGACGTATTAACTAAGGGGAGCGGCCGTAATGAGAAATGCCATGTCGACACATCCGTATTTAATTCAAAAATATTTTTTTTGTTCCTTATACATAATAGTAAAAAATGACAAGTGCATCTGGTATAAAATATTTTTGAATCAAAGTTGATCTTTTTTTTGTCTAATATAAAAAACCGAGTAGGTTATAGGTAAGAATTGTTGAAAAATAGCACGTAAAATACATAAAACAAAAGGAAATAAATTGTAACTATACAGCAGTAACTTATAAGTTTCTATACCTTTAGGATCAAAAATTATTAGAGAAAATAAAAATTAAAAGCGTTTTTTACTAAACAAACATGATGCGAAAAATCTCTGAAAGTTATGCCATTTATACTAGTTAATATTTAAAAAGGCTATCTGGTTTTAGAATTAAGTCGATTAGAATAGCATAAGAGCGAGCGAGAGAACACCAACTTAAACGCCGTTTTAAGACCTGCATAAGAGCCGAAATAATCAACTAATCTTGAGTTGCATATCTATCTCAAGAAGCATCAAAGATTGTTTTGTCGATAGCAGATTACACAGATAAAAACTCGTGATAAAATTGCGACGCCTACTTTAACAGCTCATAACTCTAAAACGACCCAACCGATCCTAATCAAACTAAGCTAAAAACCAACCACATTAAAACGGCTTTCTTTTCAAAAAACACCGCATCTAAATCGGTTCATTCGTTTAAGAGCTACGATGCTTTAAACACTCATAACACCGCTCAGTTAATCAGAACTGTACCTAGATAAAAACTTACAAAGTTCCCTTGCCCCCAGGTTCGCTGCCCCCCTCCCCTGCTGACTCAGGGGTATCAGACGTGGAATCCTCCTCTTCAGGCGCTGGCTCAGCCGAAGAGTTGAAGGCTAGGCTGCAGCCGCCGCCAGCTCCATATGCTCCCTTCCTGCCGTTCTACCAGCATCATCAGATTGCTTCGTTGCAGCATCATGCTGCACATCCTCGCCCACAAAGTAAGTTTTTTTTAGCCTAGTTGGTAGTGATCCTGCATATGAATGTCAGCTGTCCTGGATGGAGGAAATATTTGCGGGACAAATGGGTGTCTTTACTAGCAATAATGTGGACATGACTAAAGATTTTAATTAAACAAATTAAATTACATTGATTACTTACCCGAAAAATAATTTTGATCCTTTGTAAGACAGTAATAAATAAATAATACACAGACGTGAGGAATGTTAATCTACTTAAGTTTGCTCCATTACCATGCGTTTATTTTTGCCGTGAAAAGGAACAAACCACGAAAGATTATAAAAAATACTGTTTATTTTCTTTAATAAATCTAGACTATAACAAGTCCTTGTATTATTTAATTTATTTTTTACTGTCTTGCAAAGGATCAATTATATTTTTTGGGTAAGCAATCAATTAATGTAATTTAATTTGTTTAATTAAAATCTTTGAAGTCATTACCACATTCTTGCGAGTAATGACGCCCATTTTTCCGATCTTTGGTGATAAGCCACGGATCTAAAAAAATACGGACGTTTATACGTTACACGTGGGATTTAAATACGCGTCCTCTATGCCCCAATGTCCTCAGCTTACATAAATTGACTGGATTACTATATGACCGGGGGCGACAGCAAAGTCATCTCACCAGACCCAAAACGTCATTATCACAAAGACTTCCGGGCGATCAAAATTCAAAGTTTAACCTGTCTTTTTTGTACAAATGGACAGGCGAATGGCGTGAAAAGGACAGTATGTAATTTCATGAAACACAAAAATTGCTGGCCTGCTTCCAGTTGGCGCGGAAAAATTCAAATTGCACACTAAAATGCACAAATTGCGGCAATATTTTACAAGTGTTTCTGAGAAAACAAGCATTACCGCAATTAAAAATCTAATAATAAAAACGTTTTTGTTTATATCCTGAGATGTGTTCAGAGCCGTTTCGGATACTCATCGATAGATGTCGCTTTGACAAAATTTTAAAATGCCATAAACAAACCAGCATAGACAAAGTTTGAAATGCACAATCGAAAGCGCGCACGCGTCTCGCATACTAAAATCCGCCATTTTTTATTGAGTCACTGACCTTGCACAATGTCAGATAGATGCCCACACGTAACGCATCCACTGCCAGAAACCTGTATGCAATTTATACACCTCGGCGTGTCACCGGCATGGAATCACAGTGCGCCAACGTTGGGTGAATCTTGATATGCATCCTCTTTTAATGTAATAACATAACATAAGGTTGTATACTTAGGTTCTACTGCTGGGCCTTCATGATCAGAGTTTCTAGACTGAACAAGTAACAAAAACTAAATTTGATAGATAAGCTATATTTTTTATTGCTATGATATTTTTATCTTTATTTATAGGTAAGAAAAAGTTAGAACAGCCATATAGAAACCGAACTGTTTCAATACTGCCCCTTGAAAAATGTCTTGACTCGAAAGTACCAGGGCGGCATAAATTGGTAGCGACTTACTTATTGGTTCAAAATATCTACTTTTATGGACAAAACATCGATTTGTCGATTCGCCCGCCAATATATATAACTGTCTGTTCTTATGGAGGAAGTGAATCTGACCCTCAGAACAGGTTTTAGAAGTCAAATCTTTTATTTTGGACGCCGCACGCGTTTAGTTAGCCATCGCGACTTAGGGCCAGCTTATTTGAAGATTTTTGAACTGCGCTGTCTACAAAATATTCAAGAACGGCTTACAAATAGCTACATGTGGTGGTGATAGGACCTTGTGCTGGGTCCGCCCAGATGACTACCATGAACTGACATAAACCTATCACCAAGCACTTTTAAAATTATTGTTGTCCGGTGCGGGTCTAACATAACGTAGAACGCAATGACGAGCACAGAAGCATTCCATCTTGGTTCTCAAGGTTGGCAATGCTGTTGCTGTCTAAGGACCATATTAATAAACACATCTGGGCCGAGATGCCGGTCACAAGATACGTCAAAGTAAACGTCATGCCATAAAAAACTGTCATTTTTGACACGTCTTGAGACGAGGATTACTGTCGAGATCAGTTTATTAATACCGCCCTAAGTATTGCAGTTTTTATATTGATTTTGACTTTGAAAGATTGACTTTCACGTTCTAAAATGTTGAGCCAAACACAATAAAGACAAGAAATGGAGACGAAATACAGAAAATATACGCAAACGACATTAAAATACCCACTCATATTAGCTCATAATAAACTCAACTGGGGTTTCGGCTGCATAATAAATGATATATTTCGTTTTTCCATTCATAACTTTTATCATAATGACGCAACTCGAGCAATTATTAGACGAATTGAAGTTATTAATATCTTGGTTAGGGTAAATCGACACTTGTGCGTAATTACTGCAACTAATACGGATAGATTTAATTTACAAATGAAGTCACAATTCACAATTACAACTAGGTATAACAAAGCATGACGTCATCAGGAACTACAGTAATCCTCAGCTTCCACCACTTACAAGTGTTCTGGCGGTTTCGAAGCAGCCTTCCAGTAGCGGTTACAACGTCATCCTTGAGTAATCAACCCTGGACAAGATGCATTCGGCGTTCTTTATCGTTATATACAAAATGTATTGGATTAACGTAAGCTGTCAGACGGTCGCGTCGAGCGCCTACGACAATGCCATACATTTCGTCAGTTTTCGAAAATCGATTACGAACTTGTCTAGCCTGCAGAATCACGCTGTTTTGTTCCATCAGGATCCTCACTTGAGCTGGAGTAGAGAGAAATCTACTGAAGAGTCTAAGCAATTTCAATCAATCTTAAAGTCGAGTCCAGATTAAATCTACCTACATAATGTACTTTGTCTTTTCATAGATACTCAACTACATTGATACTCTTCTTTCTTTTAATGGTTAATCAATTACCTCTTTAGACATCTTGCTAGCGAGTGTAAACAATGTTTGAAATAACGAAACACTGCTTTCACTGTAAGATGTAAGATGGGATCATCTCATCTTACATAGAACTTAAAGTTTCAAATTAAACTATTACATAATAGATTCACAATCCGCCCGTTAATTCAGGTCCTGCATCACAGACAAAGAAACATAATCAAACTTAATAAGTAGCTACGCAATATTATGTACTTTAAACATTATGACCAACATAATATTCCGAAGCTAGCAAAAACAGCAACAGATTTAAGCAACCTCGTTTGGTTGAAAATATAATGGCAAAAGCATGAAAAGGAAGCCACAAGACCTTTTAGCAACCCCTTTTATGTAGGCGATGGAAAAACAATAGCAAATCATCAAAACGCACGTTACTGCGTACGCGTTTAAAAATAATTAATTTTTGTATGAATTCCTTTTCACATAATGTCACTGTTGGGTTTAACGTGCGAGGAAGTGACAGGACATTCTATTTACTTAGTTCCTGTACATTTGTAAACGCAACGCATGTATGTATATACCTGTGAAGCGAAACGTTGCCGTAACACGAATTCGGTGTTGAAAACCTTGCGCAAGAGCATTGTGGCTCGCAACACGACCTTCCTGCGTCGGACCTGCTTCTGTGTGTGGACATAGCAATCACTTTGGCACAAGTTAACATCGGGTTTTTTTGGACGCAAATTTTAGATGTATACTAGCTTTTTCCGCGTGGATTTAGAACACTCTGGTTTTCGAGCTCGAAGCAAGATAAAATATCTAGTTTATGAGTAATTTCTAGCTTCTAGTTTTTGCATGGTCGATCAAATACAAAGAAAGCTGTAGAAACATTTTGAGTAAAGGACGGAGACTGGATTCAAAGGCAGATTCCTGCAACGAGTCCAATTGTAACGCTTAATATTTTGACACCGCCTCCTGTCTATTATTCATTTCCTACAGACAATAACTTTGCTTTGAACATATCCTCGTTATCATTTCAAAAACCGAGGAATCCCGAAGATGCACGACGGCTCCCGAGGCTGCGCGAATGCAAGCGATCTAATGTTGCGTCGGTGCGGAGGTGATCGCTCGGTTTCAAGGGCATTGCAAGCAGCGCAGGAGTATTTATAGCGTTAAGAACGGGGAGCTTGACATTCGCGGCTTATGTAATAAATATAGGCAATTTTTTGACAGCAATTCGTCGTGTAGGCTCCATATGATCGCAATTGACGTTCCATCCGTTGAGTGCGTCAATTTTGGTTTTAATTTTTAACAGTTGGTCACCGTTTTCGTAGTCCTAAGCTGCCATACACCTGCTGTATCTTTGGCTGGATATTTAGAAAAAAAACATGGATTTTTAATGACAGGCGACTTCATCCGCGTTGAAGTATTAAATTACCCGGTATCGACGGCGTGCCTTAAGTAAATGTGAGATGCTTTTTTAATGACTTCGACGGTGTTGAGTTTGGTTTTTCAAATAAGAAATTTCTAATAAGATCGCTTTATGTAAGAAGTCTTCTACTGCATTCTAATTAAGCTCATTCTGAAAAAAAGTATTATGAGAAATTGTACTGGTATTTAAATATTTCATGCTCTAGCCTTTTAGTTATAATGTTTGATTATGTTTGTGTTGCTGCAATGCAGATAAACAAATGTTGTGACTTTAAGTTTGAGTTTTAGTTCGAAAAATATTACAAATAGGGCGAAAAATATAAAACAATAACGAATTAGCAACGATCGTGTCACCGACTGAAATTAGTTTCGTCCAACACGATTCAGTTGAAAATTTCAGACCGCATTTGAGATTAACAGAGAAACCGAGAATTTTAACAGTTATGTATCAAAATGGTGAATAACTTTTAAAAGTACATATCATGACAGAATTTCTGATATGGTATCCTTACATAGTATAAAACAAAGTCGCTTCCCGCCGTCTGTCCCTCTGTTTGTACGCTTATATATTTCAAACTACGCAGCGGATTTTAATGCGGTATTCATCAGTAAATAGAGTGATTCAAGAGGAAGTTTTTTATGTACAATAAATTCTTGATTATGTACGAGTGTAAAACACTCAGATAAAACAAAGCGAAGCGAGGGCGAATCGCTAGTTGTTTATAAAATAGATTCGAGTAACAAAACCATTGTGGAGATTTTTGGAGAACAATGTCCAACTGTGGACGTTTTTCCGTTGATATCATTGCAATAGGCAAATATCTATGCCAAATTGATCAAGTCCTCAATCAGCACTAAATAAATCAAATAGGTACCTTAGTACAGTAAACTTTACACATATTCGCTCTTGACAAAAATCGCCAACTTAGCAGGCAGAGTCGCTACTAACTACCTGTACACTAAGCGCCTCATCACCTATTGTAGGACACTCACAAAAAGTAGCTCCTATAATTCATCTGCCTTATTATCAGATCAAGTTTTTTTTGTGTTTTTTATTTTTTATTTAATGGCCTGGCTTCTGGCAACCTTAGTTAGTTTTTGCCTGTATTGTCTCTCCGTGTAAGGCAGTGCTGCCATCTGTCGAGAGTTGCGTACGCGTCGACCCACTTAACTCGGGGCCGATGCCAAGAGGCACTAAGTAGTAGTGCGTAAGTCGGAAACTGTAAGAATTACGAGTATATTGATGATGTTTTATTTTATCATTTTTAAAAACTAATAATAATTGTTAGTTTTTTTGTAGTAGGAGTTCCAATTCTTTAGTCCAAGTAATTTTGCAAATTTTTCAGGTAAAATACTAAATTATTTTGCGCAGTACTTAAAAAATATTTGAAAAGGTTGAGCTGTTTTTGTATCACAAAATAAATCTTCAAAGGATCTTTGAGTTACATTGTGATGCTTGTTGTGGTGGAGTCGGAGCTTGCTTTTAGCAAATTAACTAGTTTCTTTAAAAAAACTCTTCGGCGTATTATATATCATTTACGTCGGTAAGCGTTTGCTTTAACAAGAAATTACAAGGAAGGAAAAAAAGCAATTTATAAAACGATCGAATGTACGCACTTTAATTTATATAATACTAATTAAACAACGAGTTCAAGCAGCAGAATTTTTTCGTTCTGAATAAGTGAAAAATTAGCGTTACGTCTATTTTTCTAGCGGAGTTGTTTTTCTAAAGCAACAACTGTTGCGACATCGAGTCTCATCCGAGTTGAATGTTCGGCCTTGTGGCAGAAAGCGAAAGGGTTACGATACCGCTCTCATGTGACCTGCTGGGACGTTTAAGGGGTTAAGCTTAGCCCAGCAAAACGGGTCAGGGCACGTACACAAACCCGATTTTAAATTCTAACCTTAAAAATACTGTCTTTAGGATCGCTTCAACAGATCAGTGTGAATTTGGCGGAGACGTGTATGATCAGGAGACGTAGGGTATTTTTCCATCCTGGAAGATAGGACATGGCCCAAATAGCGATAACCATATCAACTCTGACAACAAAGGGATGCGTTTAAAAACAGGTCAAGTTCGAGTTGGACTCGCGCACCGAGGGTTCCGTATATTTCAAATCAGCGCGAGCCAAAATCACATTTGACCATTTTTTTTTAAAGAAAGAGTCGGAAGAAAGAAAACACATTTACTCGTGACAAACGGACAAACATAACTCAAACATACTGGTAGTTTAGTATTTGTTGTTTTTCTTCAAGGTTTGTACTATAATCATAAGAAAAGGGCATTGGGTAAGTTTGTTTGAAGAAAATTGAATTATTTTTTTCAGCCGCCTCGGATGATTTTTACATGGTTATTTAGAGGACCTCTAAATACACATAGATATATATAATTTATGGCGTTAAATAATACCGGAGCGAAGATATTAAAGATTTAAGTATTCAGTTTTTGGTACTAAAAGTACGCCCAGGTATGAATATTTAAATATCTCGGCTCCGATGCACTTAAGAGTATTACATTACATAACAAAATATTTCTAATTTTAATAATTCTATCTTAATTTACCACTTTTACGAATGGCCGCTCTCATTGAAAATGTATGAATTTTACAAATGACAACACTTTTACCCAAACCCTTTTGTCGCTCGTATGTTAGACCGTTTTTAAGATTCAACAAAAATAAAAATAAAATAAAACGTATGTATGGGGACCCGCTTTTTTTTGTAAATCCGCCTTAATACTACATATCATGAAAAAATAACTCGCTATCTATTACTTTACAGTTCAAAAGATACAGTTAGTATTTTTGCGGTTTTTTAGTCAGTTAGTAAGTCAGTTAAGTTACAACGGACGGACGGACGGACGGAGAGCTTAGGCATATCAATAGGATCCCATAGTTACAACTTATACTATAGGTACTACACGATCTACATACTTATACGTAGAAAACATCCAATATTCAAGAATTAGTACACACTCATCACACAAAAAGGGGTACTAGTTAAAAAGGGAACAAGTCGACTTAACTCGTAATAAAAAAGGGTATATACATGAACGTAGTATAGACTTAAACCCTTATTCACTTGATCTTCAGAACACTTATACCCTTTTTCAATAGGACCCCATTACGCCCTAGTTCTAGTTCCTGCTAAATGAAACGTTGACGGGCTTTCCGCAATTCGACGTGACCCTAAACCGCAAGAGGTTTACACTGAAGTGATGTAATTACATATTTGTACGTTTATTCATTTGTAATCTTTCATAAACATGTCTTCAAACTACCATTGACTTATAGTTTACTTTCCCAATTCTGGGCCTTTATTCAAGGCGGTAAAAACCATATATTGTCCTGTTATCGTATTGTCAACGTATCGTATAGGTCTTATTTACTTGACATTACGGTGGCCGAGTTGAAAACAATACCAAGTCAAAGACAATATGGTTTTTATCGCCTATGTACTATGCGTAATGCTAACGTAATCGATTTTCGAATACTGTCAAAATGTAATCGATATCACTCGTCTTTCGTCTGGCAGCTTACGTCAATTATATTTCCGATAACTTCGACGAATGCCTCTTTTCTTTTTAGTCCAAAATCTGAAAAGAAATGGATGAATCCTTTAGAGAAACTTATACTTAGTATTTTAATTTGATGAACTGAAAGACTCATATCTACCCATCGCTGGATATATTTTTTATTTTGAAAAACTAAGAGCTGCGGACGTTGTTCTTATCTTATCTTTAAAGAAATTTTAAAGAGGCTTATAGGTGTCTTGGAAACCCGATGAGCGATCTTACAAATCTTACAATGCCGGGTCTTTTTAGTTGTGATTTCCTGGGTAAATTAAAAATCTGGTAAAGGATGTGACATAGCAATACTTTAATATTATGTATATATGCCTATAGAATGATTCTTTAATATTAGTAGTTACAAATTTAATTTTTTTAATTTTTTCATGTATTCAAAGGTAGGTAAAATATAGTTCTTTAATTATTTAGGGCTCAGATTCTAACGACACTAAAGTATTATATAAAATCGACTCCATTTTTAAATTGTTATTTAATTGAATATCGATTAGTTTCTATTATATTCAATATTATATACTTAATCCCACACCTCACATTTAAAAAGCAACTGTATACCAATGAGTATAAAGTTTAAATTGAGGACATTACACGTGCGCATGATTCGATCGTGACGTAATATTTGCGCACGCGCTTCCGAAATACCCGACGCGGTTAGGGCTGCCACAACCAGTAAAAGCCTAATTAGTAGTGACCCTGCCTACAAAACTAGCGGCCTTGGGTTCGGTTTACTTATAAGTGCATTGGTGTTTTGAATGTTCTGTGTTTTATTTATTCATATAAATCGTTGTCTAGAACTTTTAGTATTAGTGTAGAGCTTAGCTTTGGACTACGTTAATTGTAGTATATATAATATAGTATATTAGCGGTTAACCCTTCACAATATACTACATTGTGTAGTGTTAACCGCTGTGTTGTCGTTGGGTTACCTGCAGAATCCCCAGATTTAACCCCTTAAGGGCCACTTGCACAGAAAATTTAACACCGGAAGACACTAACTCGAGTTAAAATGACAGTTTTCGTATGAGTCTGACGTTTACTTACTCGAGTTAGTAGTTAAATTTTCAGTGCAAGTGGCGCTAAGTCATTTTATCTATATTATTATAATCAAGCTACTAATTGACCTTGTTCCTTCAACCAAGTCCCCCTGTATCGGCCCACTTATGCGGAAATTCCGCCTTTATGTCCAAGCTAGATATAACATGGCTATAGAGAAACCTAACCGACTATTTTTTTATACCCTACATTTTTCCTTAAGTCTATGTCACACGTTTTTATTGATTCTTAATATGATTTCTAATGAAAAGGTTTTATTTCTCGATCGATTTCGACAACTCAAAAATCGATACTTAATTCTTATTTTATAGAAGAAAAGGATTATTCATTTGTTTTGCAACCATCAATTTGGGATTGTATGAAAGGGGTTTGGGTAAAAGTATTGTCATTTATAAATTTCATATATTTTCAAGGTGAGCGGCCATTCATAAAAGTGGTAAATTATGATAGAATTATTAAAAATAAACATATTTTGTTATGTAATGTAATACTCTAAAGTGCATCGGAGCCGAGATATTTAAATATTCATACTTGGGCGTACTTTTGTACTAAAAACGGAATACTTAAATCTTTAAAATCTCCGTTCTGATATTATTTACCGCCATAAATTATATATATCTATGTGTATTTAGAGGTCCTCTAAATAACTATGTAAAAATCATCCGTGGCCGTTGAAAAAAAATATGACAATATTCTTCAAACAAATTTACCCAATGTCCTTTGAATTAAAAGTGAAGTGTCCATTACTGGAGCCTGTCAGCTAAAAGTGTCCATTATTGTTTCCGTCACCCTAAGTCAAGCTTAACCAATGTAGGCCAATCCAATTCTGACACATCACTAAAATCATATCTGGCAACATCCCTATCAAAATGATTCTCGTCATTAAAACTACACAAAAATCGCATAAAGTCGAAATTATATCCACTTCCACTAACAAAATCTTCCCAGATACCATACTTTAACAGGCACCATTTTGTTTTCTAATGTCCGTGTTTTATATTGAAAAAAGGGCAACCCTTTGTGGACTGAACCGCGAACCAGTAATACTATTTATAGGTTATAGCTCACCGGGTAGCAAAGGGGGTCAGTGTTAGGCCTTTGAATTAGAGCAGCCACTGCCTATACAGGCCACGATTCGATTAACTCTTCGTAATTTCTGGAGTCCTAGTGAAAAAGAATATAAGTCGACTTAACTAGTTCAAAAAAATAAATACATCAACAGAGTATACTAAACTTAAACCGTTTTTCACTTGATCTTCAGGAGAGTTGTACCCTTTTTCACTGGGACCTCAGAATTTTACCAGCTATGCTATAAAAATTATGTTGCACTTTCTGTACAGTAAGTGTGAGAGGGATGCTTCATCTACCGCGATAAAAGCGACCTAGTAGAATAGGGTATAAGTCCACTTAACTCTTACTAAAAAAGGGTATATACAGTTACTGTTCGGCAGTACAGAACCCTCGGTGCGCGAGTCCGACTCGCACTTGGAAACATAACTCAGTTTTAAGTTTGCGAATGTTCACGCCCATCAAGTAACAGACGATTATCTGATTCGTCTAGAAAAAACATTGTCCCAAGATCAACTCTAGGCTTGTAGTAGGTACTAGACAATAATGAACATATTTGTGGCGTTATCTATGAAAAGAGACCTTATTGTCGATGGCGCTTACGCCGCACTGCGTCAAGCGACGTTGTATTTATATCGGAGCATCTTTAATAATGGCGGAAGCGCCATCGACATTAAGGTCCCTTTTAATAGATAACGCCACATTTTATGTAGATAAATAAAAACACCCGCAGTTCCAAACTCAGGAACAAATCGGGCTTACATGCTAATTTCTTCCGGTATTGGAGTTACAGACAACACACAGCAAATAAAAGGACCGACTTTAAAATTTGGATGTAATATTCCTTGGAATATGAATTTATTGTGAATCAAATAAAAATATTCTAAATTTGATCATAAATCATAAAAACTAAAGGAATTCCACTTAGCCTTTTCACTAGATATTTATTTCAATGGCCGTATTTTGTACTATTTTTAGAACAAGGGACCTTAGGAGGCTAGGAGTGTACTATAAATCAATCACCAACGAGAAATAGAGTTTCGGGAAATAATTCTACACGTAGGAAATCTTCCTCTAGTCCTATAATTCCCTTACTGGCATTGTATGCAAGACTAATATCGGTCTATAATTTCATATTCCTGTGTAAACTCCAGTGCCCAGTCCGCACTAAATCCGCTTAGTAAATGCACGGTAACCTCACGGCCTCATCGTAAGAAAATAGGTCATTTAAATTTAACTCTTAACGAAATATCTTTATTTATATTCGTTTCCATCTATTCCAACAACTTTTGCTACAGTTCAATAGAGTCATTTTGAGGACACATTTCGCAGCTTTAGAATTATTGTGACCTAATAAATAATTCAACATTTCAGCTTTCGACTTCGAGTCATTTATTACTATAGTGACCTAACTCGAAATCCGAAATTTGTTAATTAAGTCACTATAATACTAAAGATGCGTGCGTGTCGATAGGCAAGCTAAGCACATAAGACTATGAACTACTTATTTATGCCTACTTAGTCGTTGAAATGACGTCATAGAGACTGCAACGGTAATGCCAACCTAACAATAATTCAGAACATAATTGACGCATACGTCACGGTTTTGGCCTGAGAATGAATTTCAGGTAAGGCTGTCACTTGTTTGCATTCACTATACATACTATATTGGGCATGTGACAGCTTGAAATTTTATATTTCACGCGAATGTTGTTCCGAACAATTGGGATGTCAACTAACTATAAATTCGTTTCAAAAATAATAGTTATGGGTGTTTTTTACGCATTTTTAAAAACAAATTATTAAAGAATATAATTAAACTACTTTAACTTCCGATATACGAAACGGACTGTTAGCAGTGTTCGACAATCACCTCGTTCTTTGACCAAATCGATTCGCCGATAAGATTTTAATCATTTAATGTATGCGTTTTATTTCACCGCATAAATACACTATCTAGACTTTACCATAAAATGGCAATAGTTCTAGCGTGATGTTAGACGATTTATGATACCTTATTTTATAGTAGGTGTAGTTAAATTAAGTTTACATGTCCGTTATAAACCTTATTCGATTATCTAATCGAATAAAAAACAATTTTAATTAGCAGCAACACTAAATTTGCCAAATGACAGCTGTCAAGGCCCAATAAGATATGAAAAGTATTATACCAGTTTCTTAACGACAATAGTGAAGTAGCCAAACGCTATTAAAGATGAACGCGATTTGGAAGTCTAAACTCTGCTACATCCTCTAACATACTAACGCCATCTGTTGACAAAAACCCGTAATTTGCTGGTGATTGTGTGAAAAACCAAGTCGTTACGGACTGATTGACCGAGTCAAGGGTGATTGGGCAATCGATCGAGACCCTGACACGCCGCCACCTAGCGGAAAGTGGTGGAAACTAAAACAGTCAAGCCAATAGCGGAATTAGCGGATGTCAAGTTTGAATCTTAAATCGTCGCGTATACGGGTTCGATTCGTACAGTTAGGGTTAACTAATCAAGCGAATAATGGTAAACAAAATAAAAAGCAGCCGGAAAAATATGGAATCTTTGCTTTTTATGTCATAGGAGTTCCATAGATTTGCGTGTTTTTAAGGTTTTCTTATACAGAAACAAAAAGAGACTTGGGCTTCCGTTTGCGTAATGTTTTACCATACACAGAAAGATGAGAATCGCAAAGCAACTGATGTTCAATGTTTATGTGTAATGTATCATTATGTGTTGGCTTCTCACTTCGGCTTAAGATCGCCACCATTCAGTTTACTGAATAACACATGCATGCCAATATCTCATATGCGTGATTTCAGTAATTTTTCGTTTTCCGCTCATCTCTAAAATCGTTTTCCTGCATTGTTTCCGCCGACCTAAATACATGGCAACACCAATATCGAGTATTATTCTAATTGCAAACAATTTTGAAGTGCACAAGGTCGGCCATCTTGAATGAGAACTTGTGTAACTTAATGCAAATAACGTTTATCTTAATTTTTTTAATTATCTGAAGTTTTTATTAAAATATATCTCATTTTTATATGTTTCGTAACCTGTATCAATACCTATTTTTATTTAAATTTGTTACTAATTCATAGGCCACTTCAAAAAGCTGTCAATATGACGTACATTAAAATTATAGTAACGTAATTACGTCATAAATAACTACATATTTATTTAATTCCATATGATTATAATTTTAGACGGTATCATCATAGATTATTAGTAGATAATAACAACACTCGACATCTGAACATGAAGCCTGAAAAGAAACTAGTTTTCCCCTAAAATATCGATCATACTACAGCGAGACTACATTTATAATTACAGTTTAAATTACCTAAACTCCATTGACGTAAGACCAATATTATTTTGCATTTAATATAAAACAATAAAGTAGGTAAAGGACCTAACAATATCGTGTTCTATATTACATTAGCATTTGAAAGGAAAACAGCAAACAGGTTATTAACACCAACTTTATAAAGACACTAGCGCCTAAATTTGCGGCCAGTTGTGTAACTAATCGCAAAACATATTTTAGGTGATTTTTAAAGGAGAAGGCAAAGGGAACTCCGTTATTACAGCCTAGTTTTCTATGCGTTACAAACTTTGTTTAGTTATGAATGAAATCTGTTTATGGTTGAACAATGGCAACTTTGTATTGTCTGGTCGGGAATAACTTTTGAATCACGCCATATTGAATTTCTTGTTAAAACCGCACACTATATTTATGACGTGTAAGTATCATAATATTCATAATATATAAAGTAGGAAATTTTAATTAGTCTTTGACAAAGGATAATTCTTCCGGAAAAAAAACATTTAGTTTTAAATGGATACCTACAACATTTTTTTAATAATTAGTAGGATATACACATTAGGTATTATATTAATATTATGTTTTGTCAACGACATTGAAATGAATACATTTTTTAAAGTCTATAGAAAATTATTTAATAATTATTGCATTTACATCGCTTCAAAACAAAGACTTCCACTGCATCTATATCATGGCAAACAAACGCAATACACGAAGACGTTTAAAGGCGAAAGAACGCCTGATTGATCAAACATGGCGTCCTGGAAGTGAAGGAATTCGCGTAAGCGGGGAAGGAGGGGGGGTGACCTTCGCGCTTGATGCAATGTCGCGATGTCATTGACCACGCCGCCGCGAACAGTTGCGCCCCCCGCCCGCTGCCTGTCTATCGCTCCCTCCCCCGCGTTATATGCATTTGGGTAGCCGTACGAATACCTAGATTACTTATTTAAAGATGAATTTGTAATTCGAACTTACCAGCGGCTACGTGGTTTTTTTAACTGCAGCAGCGACGTTCCAAGCTCTAGAACTCGCATTGTTTTATTCTCGTCAATAACAACAGGTAAAGAGTAGGGCAAATGCGACGTACGATGACTTCAAATTTGGAATTTTAGAGGTGACGGTTGTGAATTTTAAATTTCGGCGCGTGTCTTTTGTTTTTATGGGCCATAGAGAATGGGGCGATGTTTTGAATAACGAACGGAGTTAGGTTGCGGTAGGTTAGGTTGTCGAACAATCGGAATAAAGACTTAATACTATTTGTTTTAGTAATAAAAGTACCTAGTACAATATTTACATATTTCTCATATTCTTCTTGGTTTGCATAATTTAAACGTTTTAAACAGTGCATACTATCTATATAGGAACTTTTCGCTTAAAACGCCTCTATACCTACTGGTTTTTTCTGATAGCCTAAGGTTATCTTATATTTTTTATATGTTGAATGCAAATAAGCGGCCGGATGCACTTTATCTCTGGTTCAAATGTATCTTTATTTAGGAGTTGCGATACTCGTTGCGTAAGGTCAGGTTCAGATACGCTGAATAAGAGTTCTGTTGCGCTGTTTTTACTATGATAAGAATTAAAAACGCTTTACTGAGCTCAAACCGTTGTCTGAAAATCTTGTTTTCCGTCGTTTACAGACTAGTGTTAGCATAATGCTGCAACGCAACAGTAAAACCATACCTGTCTCTTTCTAGTCAGAGATCAGAGATTTTTAGAATGTCAATAGAAGACTGCTTTGTATATAGAAAGGAGTCGGTTTTCAGCTTTCAGCTGTTACAATTGTAAAAAAGGGTTTGAAATATTTTTTGCTACTAATAATGATCCCAGACACCAAATCAGTGTTCAGCGCATCTCTACGTACTTTTGACTTTCCCGTGTTGTTTGTCATACGATATCGACTTTTTTTAATTGACAGTTTGACCTCGGAGCCGTAGATTCGGACGACGAAGGTGAGTCGAGTTCGTACACCCCACTTACGTAAACACATGCAACTAAGAAAACAAGATACATGCCAATGGGTTATTGATTAAAAACTGTGCAAATATTGCTACATATTTGAGCACAGTCGTAACTATTAAGTTGGGCGGTGGTGCAGCTGACGATAGTCAGGGTGGCCGTGTTGGGTAAAATTCCCTATTTCTCTTTCTAACACGACTGAAGAGAGAAAGAACACCGTATTGTTATGTCGTCGCGTTTAGGGTGGAGCTGTCTAATAAACATCCGGACTGGGAAAAAGCTTGTCGCTACATCTAAACAAAAAACTCCTCCTCACTCCTATCTTTGCAGAAAACAAATAGTATTGCTGTATTTACAGAATTGATTTTCCGCCATGTGTAACGTACAAACAAAAGCAGTTACAATAAGTTTTTGAATTATTATTAATCATCTAGCATTTCGAAATACAGAACGTGCGTCTTGGCATTTTTTAAATTTTTATAGTTTAATTTGAATCATCATTCGCAAAATCAAATAGTTTGCACAGCCTTTTTCTTATGGTCGTTTCGGCGGTTTTGTGGACGACATTTCATTTTTTTATTTACTTTAATACATAACAACCACGTGGACTTTTGTATGAACAAATCTCAGTCATTTTTGAATATGCAGTTAACATAATAAATTAAAATGAATAAGTCATGTAACATCAAGGACTTGTTGATCCACCATAGAACCTTGTCATGTCATAATGACAGCTTCAATTGACGTGACTCAGTCAGAAATTAATCGTTGGTTTTATGCGACTAGGTTCTATAGTGTTTCATCAATTAAATTCCGTGGCCGTCTGATCGTACCTAAATCAACGTAACTCGTAGCTTTCACTTTAATTGAAATAATCCCTCGATTTATAATAATGTTCAATAATTAGCCATTTTCTGGCGATGCTGGGTACGGTCGAACTCGGAATTAACTGTACCTTGTCTCAGCTATTGATATCGTAAGTTCACACGATTCTCGCTGTAATACGTTACCTTTTACTATACAGTTACTTCTGAGTTAAATTCTCATATAGGTAATGTTAAAGAAAGCCTGTATCAGAAATAGAGAAACATCATGATGAAAATGAGAACTTGAAATTAAAGATTTTATAGTTATTAAAATGCCTGCTTTACTAAATTTATCATCGCTTGAATTCAGCCCCAGATCTATGATATTTTTCGAACCGGGCCAGAAACTAGACAGTGGCGCCCCCTTTCTCCATATCCTATTATAATTTTGGCGCCAGGTTCCGAGGTTGCTTCACCAAATAGCTGTGATATGACACAAGGCTTTGCGCTTGCTACTTAAATCCTTAAAAATCTAGTTTTATTTTGTGCAATATATTATTGTCACCCGTGTTCTAGGGCATGGTTTATCAAAATAATGCATTTCGTCTGACACGTGTAGGAAATGCGAAACTTTGTCATATTTTATTCAGTCGAGCGAATCAATCTATGTAATGCAAAAATTATCCGTCAGGCTAAACTTATAGTCGTTTCATGTCCTTCAGAATTAAAATCAACTTAAAGGTAGTTTTTTTTAAAGAAACCAGCAGGATTGAAACACATTTATTATTTGCTCGCTAATCTCTCTTTGTTATCCCAACGAAAGCTTATTATCAAAATAATTTGCTCCATTTCTCTCATAGAACATTTTACAATATTAAAAGCTAACATCTGTAAAGAGAAAACAGCAACGTTGCTTTTTATTAAACCTTTGCTCGGTATAAAAGGATTTTACTTCTTCCGCCGCTAAAAAATGGACACGGTTTTTTTACAATCTCGATGGCGTAGCCTCCACTATCAGTCGTATAGGTTAGGCATATATTGCGAAACAACCTTCTGTGCCAGCCATCGGTAAACAAGCTGATTGTTTGTGCAACTGCTGTGACGCCATGACACCAGCGAGCAACAGATTAAAAAGCAAAAATGTGTTCTTTCACATTTCAAATCTCTCGCGTAATTTTAAGCGGGAAAATATCAAATGTCAAATTTGACGTTCACTCAAAATTGGACGCGTTCAAAAACCTAACTACAATTCTCCTAGCGGTTAAACTTAACACTAAACTACGAAAACAAAATGCAAATACTTGTTTAACAAACCAAATGCGTTTTAAACGGAAACGCGGTGGGATTGGAAAGGTCACGCGGACCCCGATGCAGTCTGACATCACGGCGACAAGTACGATTACCTAAGGAACTGGTTGTCATTTGTAATACTAAAGTCCCTATATCGTGCCCCAGTTTTGAAGGCCTCTGCGCCGCGCCTATTCATTGCCTTAAATGTTTCGTATGTTTTCGAAATCAGATGAGGGATCAAATTGAAATAAACAACTTTAAGCTTGAGCAGGATTATGGGTCCACTTTCATTCCATTTTCTGCGAGATAGAACATTCAAAGTACCTACCGTGACTTATCAGCTTGTATCGAACATGAGCAAAACCTATTAGCTAATTAAAAGCGTTTCAACCTATTAACGATGTCCATTAGCCGTTCGATTTTATTTTCAGAAAGATGTCGTTAGTTATTCTACTTTATTTTGTATGATATGATATCATAGTGTATCTACTACAACATAGTACGATGTTTTCAAACGAATGGGAAATATACTTCCTAGACAATAGTGGGAAGAACTACATCTCTGTGTCCTCTCAACGTGCGGCCATATTTAAATAACAAAATTAGGCTACATTTACTAATAGTTCGTAGTTATAGACTCAACGATATTTTAATAATACCGATGGTTTCCTAGGAACCATTGTTACTGTCGCAATATGCTAAAACTATTATCGGAGAGGTCAGTTTATTGCATTAAGTACATATGCGTCGCTTTTAGCTTGATTTAGAAAAGGAATTATCAAATTAGCATACGTTTTATTAAGTAGAGTAGGATAAAAATAATAAAAACTATACTTGTTTTTAAAACCCTGATTTCTTTAGCAGTATAAATAAAATTCCGTTATTTGAGTTAAAATAGTCAATGTAAAAATGCTCATCAAATGTTCCATTGTCATCATGTAAATGTACAAGAGGAACAACGACACACCTTCAGTCCTACGTCTCGCTCATATGAGACAGATTGTTATTTATAAGTTTTCTCATGGCCTAGTTAATATAATGAAATATGAAAATATTGTATCACTTCCATGAGTTACGCTATCTAAACAGGTTACTAAACTAAACTATAATCAATGAGCCATACATAATCATTAAATTTAGTCATTAAACACATAAAAACACATTAAATCACTGGCATAATGCACATTGTCAAAGCCATATAATAACTGTCAAAACGAAAGTGACGTCACATTTATAGCGGGAAAACTACGCTATGATAACAATGATCTATAATAGATAAGTGTGATTGCGTCAAGCGCATGCGCCTTGACCCGGTTGCGGTGCCCGTCGCCACAGACGGCGGTTATAAAAAACATTTCTACGGAATACATGAAAATGATTTGAATGATTCTGGTACATATTGGTAGATGGCGCTAGTAGTAAATTTTTCATTTGGTGTAGCTAATCTATATTATGTATATAGGCTGTTGAAAACCCTGGTTTCGTAATTCTCTCTCTCTCTCTTAATTTAAGCTCTTATCGATGGAGTAACTTCCTATCTTCTCTCCTCTCTGCCATCTTGACCTCCTTATACGACACGACATGCACCTTCTCTTCGATTTGGTCCTTCTTCTTGGTCTTCCTCTGCCTCTCCTTCCTTCAATTCCCCTCTATAATGTTATTAATCAGCATGTCGTTCCTCAATAAATTAATCTATGATTTTCGTAGTTAAATACTATCAAAAGCACATTATTTTAGATAAATACAAGAAGATGTGGTAAGCTACGTGTTACTCTCTAGGAATACAATATCAGAAAGAGATAGACATGTGAATTACCTATTTATTCACCTTTGAGTCACATTTTCTTTAAATATCCTTGTCAGTTGATAAAATCTGTGTAAAACTGTTCTTGTTTTTCATTAATTTCGAAACAACGATAAGCTAGTTTAGATGATCGTTCTTTAAAGTACGTGCCAAATTTCTTAATTTTTCTTTCGGCGGAAGTCTGTTTGCAGCGCAGAAAAAAAACTTTATTAATAGATTACGCTTTTAATGACGAAACACTTGTTTGTTGCGTTGTTTGGGATTCCAATTTTTTTAAAACAATCATTTCTTTTTCTAATTGGCAAATATTCGGGAATCCAGGTCAATTTTGCGTCAGTTTAGGCGGGCTAGTCTCGCGGTAAAATGTAACAATATCCTTTCTCTGGTTTTAATTAGCAATGCAACCAACGACCTACTTATTTGCTGTTATTTCTGTAAACACATCCGTCAAAGGGCGCGACGAAGCATTTATCGGGACCAAGCTTCGTTTATTTATTCAATATGCTGGCAGGAAAATAACTTTGCAGAAAAAACCCATTTATTTTCAACGAAACACTTAAGAACTTGAATCTGAATCAATACGCAATTTAAAATGATAACAAAGCAACACTATCTCATTCCAATGCGGCAGCGAGGTATTATCGCGAGACTAGCTCATAAAAAAAATCATAGATTACGAGACGGCCATCTTAAATTATATCTAACGCGTATTTTCGCGGCTTTATCAGAGGTCGTTCACCCTACACGTGCTTTGTATTAAGAATAATACATTGCGTAATGAATTGTTTGTGACAATATGCGGCTACTTTCCGTTTCGATGGCAATGGCGTAGTGTATGTTAAACTCGGATGTATATCCTTGCAATCGTTTTACAATGTTATATGATACGGCAGCGATAATGCAAAATAAATTACTTATGGTTTTGATAATTAGAGATTGTAATAACATTCCTAGTTAGACGAGAATGTTACAAAGCTAAGCTATCAGTCCCGGTTGTAATTCCCGATATGGGCAAGCGCCAGTATTTTTTCCTGAGCCTTGAGTGTTTTCCAATGGTTTTCCATCTGTGTAAGTGTTTATTTCTCTTTACAAGCTTTTTTATCACTGTCTAGAACCTTAATTTGGGACTACGTGAATTTACAAAATAGTGACACAAAAAATAATTTATCGCGCGTACTAAATCTATCGTAAGTTTACACGTTGGCTTCTTGAATGAGTTGACTAATGATTTTAATAAAAAACGTGCTACTCTTATATTCGCCGAACCTAGTCGGGATTCAGTAGCTTCAAAATTAGTTTCATATCGCTTCCATTAAAATCAAATAAAACAGAACATAAAAAATGCATTATTCAACTCATGACGAAGAAGCATTCACGTTGTAATAGCATAGAAGCAAATGCTATAAAGTTAAAATAGCTAAAGCTATGGACGGGTAAAGTAGCACAACTACTGGCACATATCAACACAGGGTCTGTGGGGTAACCCATATAAAGCGCGGGATGCGCGAACGCAACCGGTTCCCCTCCCCCGCGCATTCGCATACTTGCATCCGGGAACGCACACACGTGAACCAGGCTAAAACCTGTGTAATAAAGCAAGCGTAGCCTTTTTTTTCAAGCACCAACCTACTCGTGCAGTTGCAAAGTTGCAGTTTAGTACTAGTTTCTACCAAGGAAAGGGTTGCCGGGTGCTTCTTAAGTTTGTTCTGGAGGGTTCTAAGACCGTTCTGTTTCAGCCTTGATCCAGGCTAAAGATAGGCATGGTTTTTTAGTTCTCAGGCTTTGAAACATCAACTGTTAATAGCTACGTAACTGTAATTGTTAAGTGTTGTTAATTATAGCGTTTGCTGGGTTTCCATTTGCAATTTGTTTGAAGAAGTCTTGTTAGCTTTAACAGGAGGTTTTTGAGAAGCTCTTGGCTGAATATTATTCAATATTTATGGCAATAAAGTATACTGTTAAAGAAAGGATTTGATTTTCACATTTAAATTTTTAACGCTGGCACCATTTGCATCGCTAAATATTAGTTTAAATACTGTAATAAACTGTTGCTCTCTCTTACGAAACAAACATAATGGATATAGACTTTTATTGTTAATATTTCCGCACTGCAGCGGCTCGGTACCGGACATTGGACAATCGTTAAGGAAGCCTGTCTTGCAATCCAATGGACGTCTTTCTAAGATAAAAATGATGGTGCTGATAATGAGAATTAACGCAAAAACAAAAGAAAAACAAATAATACTCGAAGTAAATTTTTGTGAGTTTAATAACATAGCTTTTGGGCATTGTTTTGAGTTATGTCATTGTCACCAACGATGCATTATCGCGGGATATCAGTGTGCAAATTTTTTATTATCTATTTTAGCACAGATAAAATAGATAAGATTGTACACGACTCGATTCCTCTGAGCAACAGCAAATAGTGATTAAAAAAATATTTATCTATGGGAGGCGGAAGTGATAGCGAGCATTTGTACTGTTATCAATTTCCTGGCTTGTAAATTGAAAAGTAAAAGCATTTTATTGGTACGTTGAATGACAAATTAGTATTGTAAATCAACGTACATTTTTCAACTGATTTGATAACATAATGATTAAAGTAAAGAGCTGTTGTTTTAATTAGCAGCCATTAAATACAGAATTAAATTTACGATTGATCCAATCCGCGATATGAAAAAAGCTTCTCTATGCCCACATAGAATCAGACAAGGATTTTGGGACACGTGTAAAATAGAACTGACATGCAATATAGGTACTGTCATGTGTGCGTTAATTTTATAGAATCATAGCTATTTAACCATTACATACGAAGACCGTAAAGCTAGAGTGATGCGAGGCATAAATTCTATTTGAAAGTGATCCCATGGAAAGCGAAAATGAGCGCGCGCATTTCGTCTGCGCTTGCTCCGAAGGTCAGGCGTCGGCGTCATTTCCTGGTCATTGCGCCGGCGCACACCTTTCCGGTCGCAGGATACATCAGCTAACAACCTAAAACGACGCATCTACCATTAAACAGATAAGCAAAAACAAGCTCTCAGAAAACATTATTAAGACTGTATTTGGAATAGGGATTTGTTGGACGATATGTGTTTTATCTAAGGCTAAGGATGTCGTGTAAAAATCCTTGCCTTTTCTATTAAGCTATTGATTTGTTTAAAGCTTCTGTCATTGCACTTAGTTAAAAAGATGATTGATTATTTATTATGATCTTTCTTAAAATAATTGGCGGATTTTTTGTAAGGATACGTCTTTGGCATACACACAGGCTTGTAACTGGTAAATTTAATAATAACACAGCAATTGAAATGTTTCCCAAGTAGGTACTTTAGCCAAAACAACATAAAATAAAGCTATTGGCTTCACTTACATTATTAAGTAAGTTGACAGATAAAAAATGGACGCGTATAACTATTTCCACAATACATCAACATTTGTATGATTTCCTTGGTTATTGAGTTACACGTACGAACCAAAAATAAAATAGTTATTTAGGTAGATTGTCATTTTAGATATTCACAAACTTAGACAAAGTTACAAATTTGATAAGAATAAGACGTATATCGAATAGGAATACAATATTTGTTTTATAAACAAGTCTTACCTAATTTTATAAACTAATATTTATATCGCATTCTACAAGCTTTAGATGATACTGGACCGGAATATTTTAACATGATAGTGAGAACGAAATGTGCACAATTTTAAAGATATCACAAAATACCTAAATGCTTACATAACATGTTATCATCGCTCTGTATTATCAACAAAAATGTTTATAAATTAGGCTACAGAGTCACCTTGATAGAGAAATGCATTGGAATAACTTTAGGTAAATTTGAAAAAAATCCTTTACACAATGACAATACGACAATGGTCATTCAACTGTTACGTTGAAACTACATTTTTATTTCATGTTACCCTAGTACTATTTTACTCCTATCAGTGTATCTAATATACACATTAAAAATTCATATCTGTTTATAAAAAAGTAATATTGTAAATCATAAAATACCATTTATCTAAAATGCCATGTATGTAAATAATAACATTTTTTTTCTAACAGCCTATAAAAAAACAAAACTATAATTCACAATTGAAAAGAGAACGCACACCGCCATACGTCATTAGAGAACGTTTAAATTTGGAATCGGTCGCGAGTGCACCGCATGCGACGTTAAGTTAGGTCAGCTCTGCGCCCCGTTACGCAACCGAGCGATAGGGGGCGCTGTATTGAGGTCACGTGCACTGGCTATGGCGGACCGGTACCTTTTTCGGCGGTACGTTATCTGTGTACAAATAATACCATAGACAAACCTATTTACATTTTTCCTTTGTGATAATGAAAAAATGTAACCCAAAGAAAATTTACGCCGTATTTGGATTCTATTTTTGCTGGCGTCAGAATAATATGGTATCAAAAACCTTATTGGAATTATTAAGAAACGTAATCAAATAGAAGGGGTGCTTATTTGAAGTGTTGCGAACTACCTATACAATACCACTGGCCGCCAAAACGGGCAACGGCAACGGCGGTTTCGTGTGAATGTTTTGAATTAAGTTAAAAACTTCGTTAAACTTTACAAGAAACTTCGTATCCAACAGAACTAAATTCCCTTAGATGGCGTATTAGACGCTCCAGAGATATCAAACGACATTTGACATTTACGAAGGCGGTATGAGTTTTGTCTATGGCTTTCTATACCGCCCCCTCGGCAACTCAAACTTCGAACGGACATTTCAAACTTCGAATGCACTGGAAGTTCGCAACGTACCCGGTTGAAATGTTACCAACAATTAAAATTATAGTATGCTTCTATGAAACTGGTCTAAGTTTATACCTCTGCAGAATTCCGCGAAATTAAACAGTGCATAAGTAATTAAGTTATTATATTCTGGATGCGCATTCTATTTATAAGTTGAAACCATTTCAAGTGACGAGTAAATCTACATAGCAAAAAACATTAAAGATTTATTCAACTCTGTGAAAATTGATTGCTTTTGGCATGAAATCGTAATCTCAATGTTATGATGGTAGCACGAAAATATAAAGACTGGACTTATGTCTGTGTTTGTGATAAAAAACAGGGGACAATCTCACACAAATTGATTTAGTCCCAAACTAAGCTCTAGGCTTGTACTTAACAACGATAAACATACTAATAGAGAGAAATACATTGAATTGCGCCACACACAAAAAATTGCCAAATTAACAAATAAACGAAAACCATAGAGCCCTATACAAAGAGTTTCCTAACTATTTGCAGTATGCACTTTAAGCGCGAAACTTCGAGTATTGCTTCTCTGGTTATACTTTTGACTTGGTTACAAATTATGCAGAGAGAATACACATTCGGCCCATCTACAGTCTTTTTCACTTAAGATGACCTCTGTGACAGCCGTATTTCGTAATTTCAATCACTTACTATTCTCGTATGCGAGGTATTTATAAATAGACGATTATTTCTTTAAGTTCCTGAACGGCGTTGCTAGGTGTGTTCCAGTGTATTTTTTATGTACAGTTAAAGAAACAAGTGTAAAACGTGTTTATAAGAGCTGCCACAAGACTCATCTTAGGTGAAAAAGAGTGTAAACGCCGTTACCCTTGCAACACCGGAACTTGAAATATTATCTAGTCTGTGGTGTTAAGGATAGTAACCCAAAATTCGAATACTAAACCGACCTTTTCTTCAACAGGCTCTGTCAGCGAGCGCGACGCATACGGCTACGGCTACGGGGCCAGCGCGGCTCATCACTTCGCCGCCCCTGCTCCCCCGCCCCTTCCGGAACACGAACTCCCCTACTCAGTCTTCGACTTCGGAGATTACCAGCGGCATCATCACCACAACAAGATAAAGCCCAAGAAGCGCCCCCGCAACGATGTCCCCCCCACTCCGGGCGTTAAGCGCAAAAGCCGTGAGGGCTCCACGACTTATCTCTGGGAGTTTCTGCTGAAACTGCTCCAGGACCGGGAATATTGCCCGCGTTACATCAAGTGGACGAACCGCGAAAAGGGCGTGTTCAAGCTAGTGGATTCCAAGGCCGTCTCCCGTCTGTGGGGACTCCACAAGAACAAGCCGGACATGAATTACGAAACAATGGGCAGGGCCCTGCGCTATTATTACCAGAGGGGCATTCTGGCCAAAGTCGACGGACAACGTCTCGTCTACCAGTTCGTTGACGTGCCCAAGGACATCGTCGAGATTGACTGCTCTCTGGCTTAAATTCGTCAAAAGGTTCTGACGGTGAATCTCCAGTGAGTGACTGTTCTGTTGTGTGGACATAAAACATCATAGCATAACTTATTAGTATTTCTTCAACCACATCTTACTCGCTTGTAAGTTTCGATCTTGAATGGCTGATGTCTAAATTTAATCTTGGTATGTTGTATTTGATATAAAAAAAGGAACAGAAAACGATTGCTCAAATGTTTATATATTTTTAGGAGAATTTCAGAAAAGAATACAGTAAATTTGCTAAGTGTAAGACGGAGCGATTTTTGTATAATGTTGAATCGAATTTTGAAAGTGTTTAATGATTGTAGTATATTGTCTTAATGTCTATATGCGTGTTAGTCGTGCCATGGCCCACGTCGATGGCGGTCCTTTCAACGACTAGTCGGGTGGTTGGTAGGCAGAATTGAATCTTATTTCAATTTCAGACTATCACGTACTTCTAATTGTATATATACAATTGATATCTGAACTAAACTTTTACAAACTAATTATTGATAGTCTAATAAGAGTTTATACTTAGTAAAGGAATATTTACGTAAACTAAGGTTTACAATAGTGGAAAAATATCATTGTATTTTCTTCATAGTTTCCTTCTGTATAGATGCCTCGGTGCTGTTTGGGAAGAGTGAGGTTTTTAAATGATTATAATGAATTATATATATACTTATTATGTGTTATAGATGGACTTTTAGATAAGCCAAGTGTTAATGTTAATAGAAAAAACCGTTAAGCCCGCCGTGGTACTTCGAAACTACGTGGGTATCTCAGCAATTTTATTAATAAAATAAAATATAAGTTAATACATTTTTTGCGTCTTATGACGACAATAACTGCCAAGAAGTAGGTCAACTGAAAATTAATTTAGTTTAAGTTAAATTGTGTTAATTATTTTAAATAGTGTTTTTTTAAGATAGATTACGTATTTTATTTTATAATGATAAAGTACCTACGATTATGGGGGGTCTCGCGCTGTCTACATTAAAGGACATATCAATAGAAGAACTTTTTAAATTCCGACAAAAATCTATGAACAGCATATCAGATAACGTACTACATCGAGGTCGTAGGACTTTTAATAGAATTAGGCTAAAGTACAACCTTTGGAAAATATTAAAAGATTTACGGTGTCGACTAACCGTGGCGCTTGACTCCTTTTTTTGTTACCTGAATTAAATATTAATTAATTAATTACAATTTGTGGTCCAATGTTATTGAAACACGATATTTTTTAACTAGATAGATTTTAAACTTTTAGCCCTTCAATAAAAAAATAGCCGCGTGGGTATTTATTTAGCAACCGCAGTTTGACTGGCCGACGATCGGCCGCCTGCTCTCTGATTAGTTGAAAATGTTGAAATATTTTAACGGAGGCAGATGATTGGTCGGTTACTTGCAGACATTATTTAGCTACAAAATTATCTTATGGTCTAGTTGAAAGGGATTTAGAAAAATGTAAGGTCCAAGGAGCACGCACTGAGCCACATTTCCGAATGTTATTATGTAACTTTGTAATTTTATCCGAAATAATCAAATAAGTATCTAGTATAAGAGTTGTCTAAGTGTTTTAACTTAAGTATGGAGAGTGCGCGCTCCGCGGAAAATGGAGGTGCTACGAAAGAAATTCAATTGTATAACAGACCAATCCAGGCAATACAGGTATTTACACCCAGTGTGCTAAGTGATTTTAAACTCTATTAAAGATCTCAATGTCCTACGAACAAAACCAGTGATCGAAATTTATATATAAAAATAAACGTGGATTTAATCGTATTTTTGTATAGCTAGGATTCAAAATTTACTTTTCGGCACTTCTAATGCTTTTGTAAATATAAATTATAGAATAACTTATTTATTTCTCTTGGTAATTCGTACTTTAGTTTTAGTAACTGTTAGCAGAGTTCGTCTGCCGAGAGCGGCCGAGCGACGCCGAGCGCGCCCGAAGCTCGCTCGGGGATGTTACTTGATAGGAAATTTCGTTCTTTAGGTTAGATATTTTATTGTAAATTAATAATTGTAATTATATTAAACGTAATGAATGGACCACGTGTTGGAATGTTGAAGCTCTCAGGACTTCTAGAACTTTCTTAGGTGTTCTAAATTAAGCGAACGTTTTTTGAAATAGTTACCGCGATATGTTTGGGCATGCATTGAAAATGTTGCTCCCTCTAATCATAGAAATTGATGTTTATAAAATATAAATTTAAAATGTACTTATCAGTGTAAATTTTATCCGCACCTCGATTATTCGGGACTAGTCGTAGAGTTTTAAAATTTTAATTTTTAATTGACGCCATATTGGTATTCTAAAATTAAAGATGTAGCTCATGTATGCCACTTGTGGTACACTGGGAGTTTGAAAATAGGGGGGAGAAGAGGTTAGCGATTTGGAAAATGGCGGTTTCCACTCGGGAAACTTCGGGTGGCCTCGGGTAAGTTCGGAAAGACGTAGATTATATTCATGTCGCTCTGAGTGTTATCCATAAGAACTAATATTACAGAGTAGTTAGGAGCTGGTTTCTAGAAATAATAATAAGTGTTAGTTTGTCTGTGCCGCTCTAAAGTTTTCGTCGTTATTAAATATTTCAATGTCTGTATTCAATTGTTAAATTAATTAAATGTCGTATTTTAATGGGAATTAGAAAATGTATCCTACGGGACTATGAGTGTTAGCTCTGTGTATGGACAATTTTTTACTTTTTACAGCCCCCCCTCTTTTTGCCCTTTTTTTCGCTCTGAGAGCAAGTGACGTTTGCTTGATCTATTTTAGTTTTAAAAGTTCGTTATGTTTAAATCATAATTATGAGTTTAGCCGTTAATTCTACAAAATATTGTATTTTCTCCCCTAGTTAAGTTATTTTTCTATGTATATAGTTAGTCCTAAGTGTAAATGATTTAGCACGTAATTTTATTCTGATGATACAGTTAATAAAATATCCACTTAAAAAAAATGTTGTTTTGTTGGTAGCCCTGGTTATGCTCGGCATATGATCCGTATTCAAGACCGAGACCGGAACCGCTTACCATTCTAAGGGTTTTCGATGGGGTATTTGATTGACCAACCCTAACGATGCGGTTAGCATATCATCGACTTACCCCAATGAAAAGTTATCTACGACACAATTAATTCGACTAAGCACTTACCGATTCCTTAAAACCCACGTTAGGCTTTCCCTATTAACCTTTTCAACGCCACAGTCGGCTCTGGCCGTCAACTAAAAGTCGTGCCACTGACGCCACGTCGGCTACAGCCGGCTAGAGTTCAAGATTAAAAGAGACTTTGTTTGGTAGCAATAAGGTGTAATTTGCATAGCATAGCAAACATGTTTGGCGTGTGGGTGGCACATTTTGTATTCGACGTATGGCGTTCAAAAGGTTAAGTTTTTATTGAACGGCTAATCAGAGTTCCTACAAGGAAAAAGCACCTGATGGTACCTAACTGGGATCTGAGACCCATAGACATTACATTCTCAAGTCTACAATCCCAAGACTGCAATCCTAAAACTGTATTTTTTTTTATCCCCACACTGGATCACAAAAATGCGAAGACTGCGCCGGACGGACCCTGTACAAAGTCACACCACCCCTTATAAAAAATACACAACATCAGCCCGCGTCAATGCAGTGTCAAAGGCCACGTCCATTGCAGCCCGAGAAACAGCAAAAAATCGTCAGTGAATAAAACACCGGGATACCTCAAAGAATATGCAACGTAGACAGGCTACATATATTATCTGTGGTAATACCTAAGGTCCATACCAACATAAAATAAAGTAGAGTACGAAAGTACGAATAGTACATTGTATATTAAGGGTGGTAAAGACAGAATTACAAACGAGAGCCTGTTAGCAGCCCGAAGCCGACGGCTGAGGGCTTTAATGACTCGAGCTTTGTATTTCCTTTACCACCCGTGTACAATGTTTTTCATCACAATTGCGAGGAAATTAAATAAAACCAGATAAAATATCATATTTCTAACTTACGATTCTCACTAATAATTTTAGCCGCGTTGGCGATGTCCGGCGTAGTCGCATTATCCATTTCTTCTAATGACGACATGTTTTTTTAATATGTGCACAAACACACCCTTTTAATTATTGTTTTAGAATCACTAATCAGTATTTATAAATTAGCGGCATACTAAATCATTGTCTATGAATTACCACAGATAATGTCAAACGTGGTCAGGAGACCGATTCTAGTGACAGTCGAGATCAATAGTTTATATGCGAGATTTTTAGAAAATTGTATGCAACTGACATTTCATCTCGAATGAAACTTTATATCGAATGGCACAAGAATTGGGGTCCTGACGTATTATGATAGTTCGAGTCCACGTATTATATTTTAGAAAAAAGCTATTACGCACGATAGGGCGTAATGGTAAAACAAAAATCCCGTGGGTATTATTTTGGATTTACGGTCGGTTTTTCTAGCATATTATGACACTATTTACGAGCAAGTGTGATGAAAAGCAATTTTTTTAACTGAAATTCGGAATCTCAATGGGATTTCAATAGGGAATATTTATGATTTTTTTACAGCTTCAATATAAGCTGATTCATGTAACAAACAGTTGAAAAAAAACATTCTTTGAATAGCTATAAAAAAGACCGAGATATACGCCAACAAAGTTTTGTTCGTATCTCTTTCTAACAAAACAGAATTTAACATGGAAGCCAGGTATATGCCTGACGTGTTACATGACGTCACATGGCGTATCGGATCTCTCTGTCTAACCGCTGTCTCATTAGCAGTTTAAAATGCTTGTATCATCCGTATTTCTCGCCCGATTTTAATTTTAATTTCACTTTTAGTGATCTCTTTTACGGTATTTTCATTATTTGTTGAGAAATGCGATTTAAAAAATCTATGCATGTTCCCTATTCCTTTGAGATGCAATTGATGCAATGCAATTTATTATAGTGCTTTCACTGCTAAGCCAAAAATGTTTGGAAACATCTTCACTACATAGTATCAAACCCTCCCTCCCTATGAATGCTTAGATCTTTAAAACTACGCAACGGATTTTGATGCGTTTTTTTAAATAGATAGAGTGATTCAAGAGGAAGGTTTTCCCCCATTCCTATCCCCCTTTTTTGTAAAAACCGAGTAAAAGTAAACGGAGGAAGGACTTTCTCCTCCGGCCTTTCAGCACTGGCTGGGGTAGTATCCGCGGGAGTCTAAATTCTAGTTGGTATTAGGGGCATTGGTGTTTTTAGCCGGTGCGAGCCCGGCGATACCTGGGCCCTCCATTCCCAGGTCTCCGGAAGGGATTTTCACCTCTGCCCCTTTTTCTTAAAGTAATTCAAGTCAAAAGCAAACAAAAACAAGGACTTTTGTCTTTGGCCCCTCAAGCGATTTCCAAAAAAAAAAGGAAGGTTTTTATGTATAATAAGTTTTAGATTATGTACGGGTACTACGGAAAACTGGCATAAACCGAAGCGAAGCGAGGGCGGGTCTCTAGTAAGGTATAAATGCTTCCCTTAAACTCGTTGTATTATTTTAACGTGTCCCGTCTAGTGAATATTCTATGTTCGATTTGCAAGCTAAAATGGCAGAGGCGTATATACTGGCGACGTTTCAAAAGGCACTTTTTAATTGCTGTAAATTCGGCAAAATACTTGTTTTAGGAGATTTTTAGGTTATATTAAGGAACTGCGTTGACACCGGGTCAAATCGGGCGATTTACAACGTTATTTCTATGTTAGTATTTTTACTTTTGTTTTAACGTAAAAACGGTAAACCATACAACAGGCAGAGGGCCCTGCCCAAGATGCATTACGCTAACTAGCGTCTCTATTTCGTTTTTAAACCAATCGCGTCACTGGTAGATGACGTGATACGAAAAGTCATGTGATCTAACAGTGACGTTAGTTAGCGCAATGCATCTTGGGCAGGGCCCTCTGCCTGTTGTTCTTGATTATAGAATATAGATAGTACGGTCACGGACGTTAATTTGCTACCCATTTCAAAGAAAATCTGCTTGAAGATGTCATTGTCATTAGAGATGCCAAGTCATTTGTAATTGATCGGAAACTCAACCTAATTGCTGTAGAATGTCAAATTGACTTTGGAACTAAGGTGGGTCACAAATTAAATTCCTTGACTGTACAAACTCTTTAGAAAAACAACATATAATATAAAAACAATTTGAGTTGGGCTCGCTCTGATTCTATTCGAAATTTGACGCTTGTATGTTTTCCCGTTTTTACGATAAAAATAATGTTGACAAAAAAGTTTCTTGTATGACCCCTTTATTATTTAACTTTTAATATCTTTTATATTTGTTAGTAAATCTGCCTTAATAACCCATGTTCAGCGCCTCTATTCTAGGCGGTAAAAACGATATCGTAGTTTGCCTGTTATGGTATTGTTATGACGTCAGCCGCCATTACTGTCAAAAAAATAAGAGCTATCAAAACGTTGACAATACGATAACAGATCAAATACGATAATGTTTTTACCGTCTTGAATAGAGGCCCGGTAAAAACAATATCGTATCGTATCATATCGTCTTTGAGCTGTCATCGTGTTGTCAACGTTTTGATAGCTCTTATTTACTTGACAGTAATGGCGGCCGAGTTTAAAACAACACCATAACAGGCCAAGGACGATATCAGAGGCCCTGAAAATACATCAACCCGCTATTAATTACGGTTACAAAGATACAGCTGTTTAAAGTTAAGACGGACGGACGGACGGACAGTAGAGGCATATTAATAGAGTTCCTTAGGGCACGAAATCCTAGAAAAAAAGAACAAAATAGTAGTTAAATACTGGGGACCTGGTGAAAAATGGTATAAGTCGACTTAATTTGTTTTACATAAGGGTATATGTGTACAGTCACCAACAATAATTGGAGCGAAGCGAACTCTTCCCCGATTTGGATTTTCGTTTGTCCGCATACTCCTCCCAAATATTAGAGATATCAGGATCAAATTTAGCCCGTGACATCTAGCCATAGATCATCATCATCATCATCATCATCATCATCATCATCATCATCATCATCATCATCAGCATCATCACCATCATCAGCCTATATTAGTCCACTGCTGGACATAGGCCTCCCCTAATAAGCGCCATAGCGCCCTGTCTTCAGCTTGCCGCATCCAGCATCTGCCTGCAGTCTTTCACAGATCAACATCCCACCTGGCCTGAGGGCGTCCTACACTACGTTTGCCGAGACGCGGTCTCCACTCAAGAACACGTTTACCCCAGCGGTTGTCGGTTCTTCGCGAGATATGGTCGGCCAACTGCCACTTCACTGTCGATAACTTTGGTTCTCTGTCGGATGTATTAGCTACGAATCCTATCCTTCAGAGAAACTCCGAGCATAGCTCTTTCCATAGCTCGCTGAGCGACTTTGAACTGGTGGAGCAGCCCTACCGTGAGTGTCCACGTCTCAGCTCCGTAGGTTAGGGTAGGACGCACTGATTGAAAACTTTCGTTTTCAAGCATTGCGATGTGAATGACGAGAAGACTCGACTTAATTTCCCAAACATTGCCCAGTCCAGCTGGATACTGGAGCCATAGATGGTATAGACAAAATAAAATTGAAAATCGGACATACCACAGAGGAATCACCGAAATGTGTTCCCATAGAGATAAACTTTCAATGGGAACAATGGGAAAAGTGCCGAAACTTCGATTTTAAGCGGCGCTCTTCGCTCGTAACCTTTTTGAAGCTTCGTCTTTAGCTTCGCTCCATTTAGACTTGCCCGGGGACGGCAAGTGCATCTATACTCGAAACTGTCATTTAATTCAATTAAATTCAATTTTCTTTGGTTCTGGCGGTTTTCAATAGTATTTCGCCAATGTCCAGTGAACTCGTGATGGTTCTGTGAAGAGTTGGTACGGTTTACTAACGCTGGCAGATTAACTCTACTTTGTAGGGAGATCTCGTGTTAACACAAGCGTATGTAGGTACTAGAAAGGAATCTCGGTTTGCGCAGCTGTTGATTAACCTAAAACAAAAGACAAACAAAACATATAACATATAGTTAGTACTTAAGTTAGTAGAACAGACAACTTATAAACGAATATTATTCTGGTTAATGTATTCACATAAAATATTTACAAATGGCGTACGCACAAGACCCAACAGGGACTTAAAGTTGGTGGATCGAGGAATATCTTTAGGGAGGGAATTATATAAAGAATTTCTTCTTGGGCAGTAAAAAAATATGTGGTCCGCTGATCCCTCATCTAGGCCGCATTCACAGAGAGAGCTATCCCTAACCCGACTGTAATTTAAGACCAAAAAAACTACGATAGATACGTCACTGTCATAAGTGTCAAAGTCAGATAATATCTGACATATTATGTCAGTGTCAATCGAACATTTCAGAGTTAGCCAACCTTTTTGCGTTGATGATCAAATTGTTGTAAATATTTGTTCTTGTCTAGCTGTCATTTTGAAAACATCTGTCTATTTATTTCATTTTTTGTAAATTACTTTATCGTTGATTTTGATTCGCAAATCCAGGGCAACTTTGTGAAGTAACCTCCAACACTGACGAAGGATATGCAGCAAATAAAATAACATTAAAAAGTTGATTCTGAATGAGCAAACGGTCAAGAACACTCCAAGCCATTGAAGTGGATGCTCGCCATCTTCAATGGTGTGCCGACTGGGACTGGAAGACGCCGACGACAACGACGATTCACCGTACAATTGCTTATACATATATACTTGACATTGGCAAAATTACATAACTTGTAGACGCCACTAAAATAAATAAATAATAAATATTTGTAGATAATTCTGACATTTTCAATATCAAAAGTTATATTTAACAACAGGGAATATGCATTCTACGTTTTTTCTACCCGATATTCAAAACAATAAAATATCCCATAACAATTATTTTCTCATATAGTGTGTTAAGTAGTTAAATGGCGGGTGTGTGTGTTCAATGGCGATTTTTTTATCAGCTAAAACAAAATGACCAGCTAAGTTCGGATGCTTTACACTTATGCTTTATTTAAACTTGACAGTTACCCATGGACCCCATGGTGTCATGGCTGGTAAAATGCCCGATGATTGTCATTATAAAGTGAGCTACACACTTTTGGCCTGTTATTTTGTCGAAAAGCTAAACGTATGTAATATTTAAATTGCATCTAACGTTGTTTACAACTATTGTTTATTTATCGTACCGATACCTGAATAATAAAATACCTGAAGTATTACAAGTGCAATAACAGTTTTGCTACCAAAAATCTTCTATGGTTAAATATTTAATAGGCCATCTTGTATTTGTGCAAGTAACTTGAATTAACTTGTTTATTTAAATCGAAGGTTTAAAACTACCTACAAATAAATATTCTTAGTGCGGTCTTTTAAAAAGTGGAAATATACTAAGGCATTTTTTTTTTAGTGGCTACCCACGTTGGTCTTTAATTACGTTTTCGAGTATAGTATAGTATCCAACATTGGCCGCAAAAATATCTGAAACGTCTTTATTACTAGAGGTATAAGAGCGTGTCAGATATTGTTACGCCCAATGTTGGATAATATATCCATGGACCTAAAAAAACGGACGTAACCTAGTCTAATCATGAGCGAAGCACTGCTTTGAGGGTTGCCATATAAATCGTCAATTTTCCTATTTTAAGGCCTTTTACCAACTGCAACTTTTTGCAGCGATACAAATGCGCATTCGACAGCCGCAGCACTGTATCGCGACTAAACCTAGACGATTTGTGACTGTATCGATAGGCACTGCATTGAGACTGAATCGCGATTGTATCGCTGCAAAAACTTCGTACAATTAAATCGTGTTATCATTTATGTACTACTTCAGCATTGGGTTCGATTGTGTCATGCAACCGTTAATTGAAATTGGGTTTTCTCATTTTGTAATGACAAAACCAATTTCAACTAAAAAATAATGGGAACTAGAGATGTGAAAATTATATGACAATTTAAATTTCAACGGTTGCACGACAGAATAATATTAATAATATTGATATATCAAACCACATTTTTATGAACATAGGTAGTGATTAAAAATAATTTTAACGAATAAAGCTATTTATTATTTAAACTTCAAAACTTAAACTTTTAGGAAAAAAAGCCGTGAAAAAACTGGCAACACTGATTGTCATTTTTGTTTGTAATTTGCGTCAAAGTAAATAAACACATATTTAAGAAAAATAACACGAATAATCATAACTTACACGTGATAAGTGATACCGTGTGGCTTTTTATATTTACTAATGTAGTTTTTACACGTTTTTACAACACAATGCGACATTTTCTTCGGCGTAAAACTAAATGTCACTTTTAGTGCTGTGGTTCGACGCGTAATGGAGGCGGTTTAACAGACCTAGTGCATTTGTGAGACGGTAGATCATGTATGACGGAACGAAATAACAGACCTTGCATGCTTCACGCCTCTTTAGTGTAACGTTACGTCCGTATTTTTTTTAGGTCCGTGAATATATCATTGCTGGTGACTGTACATAAACGGAGTGTATTAGCCTTAAACCCTTTTTCACTAAGACCCCCGACTTGGCAATAAAAAGTGAAATCTGATTAAGAATTAACGTAGGCCTGCTATAAAATTACCTTATTTTACCTGCGAGTTTGCAAAGTGAATCCTAAAATAATTATATTTTATGCATCAATAATTAGAATGAGTCTCGACGCAAATCCAGTACCTAAACAAGAATATTAAACACTTTCAAGACCCTCAACGTTCAACGCTCAAGTTTTCTCCGGAAAATGCACCATTTTATAAATTTATAAAATCTTTCCTGGTAACACTGTCTGGGACGAAAGGCACTTTATTTACACAAAAGCGAACAAAATCATAGCGTTTACATTTACTTCAAACAGCAACATTGCACAACGATGAAATTGCTGAATATCGGTAACTAGCGATCCGAGTTTTCTGTAACATCTGTACAAAATCTGGACTAGGTCACCTTAAATATTGTAACACCTTGTATAGGTACCTGTGATCTGTCAATAAATGAAATTCGATTTGATTTGAAAAACCATGATGAAACCCGCTTTATAACCGGAGAGGGTTTTATCTTATCTTATATTACCTTACAGACGGGCCCTTTCGGATACACTTCGACCCTTTAGGATCTTTTGTGGAATTACCCTCTTACGCACTCAGCTGTTCGAATGTGCAGGTTTCCTCACTACGTTTTTCCTTCACCGTAAGAGCATCGGGCACTTAAGTTAGAAAAACTCATTGGTACATGGTGACCGCGGGGGTTCGAACTCGGTACCTTACGATCACGAGTCGACCGCCTAAGCCACTAGGCCACCGACGCTCCCAGAGAGGGTTTTAAAGCGAACAGGAGCTTGTAACTTTGAGGACACGGAAGCTTAGTTGGGTGTTATTCCATGTATGACTAATTTTCGAGATGCAATGATAAAGTTAGTTTCTGGAAAGCTCTTACGCGACCGTCCGGCTACTTAAGTCTATTCTCCATGCATTTTTGATAACTTAACGTTTGCAAAATGCATCATGTCTACTATCCCTACCATTAGGAACAACTTTAAGGCTGGTACGGACTACATTAGTAATTTAATCGAGTGACAGCCCCGGATCTACGTTTTTTCCGGGGCAGAACTTGACAGTGACGCCTCCTTTCCACCAGGTCCAGGGTTATGAAACAAGTTTTTTTCTTGAAACATAATTCGACGGTAAAAAGCGTAAACGCTGTAACCCGCAAAATCAAACTTTACACCAGAGCCAAAAACCTTTTGAAATTTTACAAAAAAAATCATATCTTTTTTTTTATTTGAGCTATCGGTGCCATTTTTATACTACATATGTATTTTCAAATTCCCTATTAGATCATATGCCTGTCGTGTACCAGAAGTGACTAGGTTTCTTTTTAGTGTCGGTTACAGCAACCGGACTTTTTTTTTCAATACGATAAAACGCTGTTAATGATTTTGTTAAATGTATGGAAAGGTAATAATCAGTGTGATTTCTAATAAGCGTAAGTGATGTAACCACCATTCTTTAAATGTTGAGCACTGCCTAAATTGACGTTATGCTGCAGTGCTTGCAGTTTAAAAAAATCATAATTGTATTCAATGATAGATGTCAAAAAAGGTTATTGATATTAAAACGACGTAAATATGAGATAACATTTATTAATCCTTTTTTTAAATGTTATCCTAAAGAATTAATTAATACGAATATGTTTGTATGTGTATGTAAATATATTTTCAATCCTCCATTAGATATAAACATCCGAACATCTACATATAAATATATATATACATGCTTATAAACATTTACAATACAAGTCTAGTTGAAAAAAAAGAAATGCATTTATTTTAACGATAATAATTATGCATCGCTACAAACACTTCGTATAGAAGAAGTATATTATTATGAAATTTATCATGAAATCGAATGATGAAGAAATGAATCACAAGTTAACTTACTCATGAAATAAAGTCAATTGAAATTAAAAACATCAATGTTTAACAAACTGAAAAGTTTAAGACACTATACTAGCGTTTCTTCAAACCAATAACTATTATCAAAGTATTGTTAAAATTCGTAAAGTAGTTTTAATTACTTATAATTATGTAAAGCAACACTTAATTCTCAGAATTTGTCATACTAAGTAGTTACTATTTAAATGAAATAAGAATTCATTAGTATAGTATTAACTATTCACATTATTTGCACTGGTTTACTATTAAAATAGATATAATTACATTTTAAACTTTTGTTGTCGCGCGGTGAAAGACCTTTACACCACACGTATTACTTCATATTTGGTGTAACTTGTGAGTATTCACATTATGGTGTCTGATTAAAACGTAGTAAGTCACTATCATCTAAATATATTTTACAGAAAACGTAGTAAGTGTAGTGTCACTTTTTTTTTCAATACGCGTAAACGCTGTAAATGACAGTGGAAATGGTTTTACGCACACAGTAACCTACTGGACTCGAAAAATTTTTAAAATATGAATTGGTGTAAATGCAAATGCAAAATAAAGACCTGTTTTTTGGCGGCTTACAGCAATTAATTTTGCTATATGTCAAAAAAGTACATACAATTTCAACGCTGTACAGAATTTTCTAATCGTCGTAGAGCCACGAGACCCGGACCATTCGACGCAGAAAAAAAATCTGATTCCGAATATGCAAAAAAAATTTTTAGGTACATTGTGGGTTACAGCGTTTACGCTTTTTACCGTCGAATTATATTGATTTGGCGTAAGGAATGCAATTTTACCGTTTTCGTGTGAAAATAACCGGTTAATACCGGTTATAACCGGTTATTTGCATTCACTAATTTGGCGCCCTTTGAAACTGCCGCTCGGGGCAGGGTACCCCAGTTCCCCCCCTCTAGGTCCAGGGCTGTTGAGTGATTGTGTAATAAAAACTTACTAGTCTTTGATGTCTAAAGCATACTATAGGGTCGAGGACTATCTAACAGATAAAAATGTTTAGCCTAAACCAAACCACTAAATAACTAAATAAATTTGTCATATAAAAATATGTAAACATTGTATCTCGTGTAGGGGACACGGTTTCTGTAGGAAAACGTATCGAAACTTTTTATGTGGTTGTCTTGCATCGTCATAGGTAAGTTTTAGTTTTTATTTAAGTGATAACTTCTTTACGGAGGGTAAACCATTTCGTTACGTAACGCGCGTTACTAGACAGCCTGTCTGGCTTCCCTTTCTCTCTCGCATACGGTAGCGGTAGTACTAATTTTTAAACAATTTTTAAAATACAAAAAAAGTGGCCGCCATTTTGAACTTTTTGTTACTGGTTCGATCGTCTTGAAAATCGATATCTGAGGGCCCGTTGGGACTACAAATGGGAACCCGTAATCAGATTTAAAAAAGTTGCCGCGATTTTGAACTTTTTGAAGTGATAACTTCTTATGGTAGGGCAAACCGCTTCGTTACGTAACGCGTTACGGCGCCAGTCTGTCTGGCTTCCCTGTCTCTCACGCATACGGCAGCGTCAGGCAGGCTCTTCCTCTCTCACTCTAACCCACAGATTTAGATGAGTTATCACTTCTGTCGGGCGTCCCGAGACGCACACGTTTTTGTTTTCATTATTACTTATTATTAACTATTTATTTTTTGTGTTTTATTCATGTTTTATATAATACTCTAGTATTATAATTGTATAATATCATAAGCAATATTAAAAAAACGAATAACTGTCGAGTTTCTTGCGGCGTTTCTTCTCAGCAGCGGTCTCTTGCGAAGCGCTGGTAAATTTTTGACGTGTAAAAATGCCCGTGCGGCCTACTTACTGAATAAACAATCTATTTTTTATCTTTTATACATACAAAACACCCAAGACTCGGAAATAAACGCTCATCACATAAATATTTGTCCTGAACGGGCAATACTCAAATACTTGAAGTTTATTGCATTCCACAATGTGGGTTGGTAGTTGACCGGCTGAATGAAGATAACATAGGTATATACATATATAAGTAAGGAGATCCTAGAGCTGGTGCTTACCTCTCCCAAAGGATTGGGCTAGCTATCCAGACATGTAATGCAGCCCGTGTCATGGGGACCATGCCGCGAGCGGACCTGCTAGAGGGGATGTTCTTTTTATAGTGGTGATTATTATTTATATCTTTAATATTTGAGTAGCTTAGTTTAATTTTAATTTTAATGCGCTTTGTTTTAATTTTTAATCGTATTCATGTTGAATTCCGTAAATATTATGTCGAATACATCATCGTAATATTTTAAAAAAATGATACGATAGTTGTAATTGTGAATAATTTATATTTATTATATACATAAAAGGCAAACCTGACTGACTGACTTAGATATCAACGCACAGCCGAAACTACTGTACCTAGAAACTTGAAATTTGGTAGGTACAGGGGTTCCTTTCACGATGTAAGTGAGCACTAAGAAAGGATTTTCCGAAAATCGATCCCCAACGGGAAGAAATAGGGGGAGTAGCGGGGATCTAATTCTACGCTTACGAAGTCGCGGGCGTTCTCTAGTTCTTAAATAAAATACATAAAAATAATTTAAGAGTATTGTGAAGCTAAAAAATTCCAGTAAAAGTTGGGATAACTTAATATTTAGGCGTTGGTTCACCTTCGTCGTTTATTATGGACCTTGTCGGGCACAGTTACTTTAGGAGAAGGCTTTAGCTTCAACAAAAAGACCGCTACCGCGACCGCAAACATACACACACACACATCAGGCTCATACATAACATAAAATAGCACGAATGTAAATTTTGCTTGTTTAAATAGGTTTAAGTATATTAAAATGTGATTCCCAACGAAACTGCGTCCTGTAACACAGGGTTTCCTAGCTCATGATGCAAGGTCGTGATCGTGATCATCATCATTATTCTCCTGCTCTTATCCCAACTTATTTGTAACTTAACCGGGATACCGGAAGTCGGAGGAGACCGGGAGAAGCGCGCCATCAAGCGCTATGGCTCCAGAGGGCAGTGCCAAGATGCATTGCACTAACTATCGTTTCTATTCGTTTCGTTTTTAAACCAATCGCGTCACTGGTAGATCACGTGACTTTTCGTATCGCGTCATCTACCAGTGACGCGATTGGCTTAAGAACGAATCGAATAGAAACGCTAGTTAGCGCAATGCATCTTGGCAGGGCCCTCAGAAATGAAGAGACCGCCGAAATCGCAGAACATATACCAAGTTTTGGTTCTGCTGATTTTCAAGCCATCATTCTCCAGTTTCTGTTGCCATTTCTCCAATCTGCTCTGGATCTTCACCAACAAGAACAATGTCGTCGGCAACTAGCATACATGTAGGGTGATGCTACTGAAAATATGTTTCACATAATTGTTGACAATCTATTAAACAAGTCAACCGATATTCATCAAGTCTAGATTCGAAAAACCATAAAAAAACAAGTTTTTAAAACGCTACTGCATTTTTTTATTTATATTTTCGTTTGTAAAATATAGAGGATGGAAAAAGGAACGCCACATAAACGGCAACTACTCAAATATTGGATTTAGCAAATTCTACGCAAAGGAGATTTTTATTTATTTTATTTTATTTTTAACATTCGTCTGCCTCAATCGGGAATTATACAGGTCGAATATGACTAAACAAGGTTTTTCCACCCTGTAAATTCTGATAAAAAAACCACCCTCTCATTATTTTGATAAAATATTATAGCCTGTCATTCTCACAACCAAGACGAACCTAAAGGCATCACATATGGGCGGTTTTAAAAAAAAGTATACATAGTTAAGAAGTAAAATTAAAAACTCTAAATTTAGTCAGGTGAGTCACGAAAATTAATCATTCATTTATATACTGCCATAAGAATAAATAATAACTAGGTATACGTAGAAGCGAAACTCTCTGCTCCGGACGCACGCTCTTCGCGTTAGATACCTACCGCCTGGCGACACCTGAGGTGTCTAGTGAGTCAGGGGCGTCACAGACGGAATATACATTAACCAAGATATTGTGTCTTGAATTGGTTTTCGTATTTGCGTTGATTTTAGTGTTTATGGTGGAACTAAGACAGTGTTTTACAAAGTGAACGACTATTTACGGGAAAATATATCTTAATATCATCAAAAGGTATTATTATCTAATTTAGCGCAAATGTAAAAAATCATTTTGCAACAATGTTTGCGTTGAAGTAAAACATTAATAAGTTAATAACATTTCGCGACTAAACTTGTATACCACATCCATAAACCGATTAAAATATTTCGCAAGTGACAGCCCTAACTTTGGGCGCGGAAGACAGAGGGGCGTAGCGGGGTGAAGGGGGAAGTAGGTATTTAAAGCGCGGCATTTTGGACCTGCGTAAAGGAGATTCGCTTCTACGTGTAGTTATTATTTATTCTTATGATACTGCCCTCATAAGCCAATTGGAGGTATCTCAAATTCAATAAACGAAGCAGTTTCAAGCTTCACCCGGTAGTAATATGGTCGCACTTGCTACAGCAGTTTTGCCTGAGTTACCACCATTTGATTTAAAACGGTGTAGTGAATTTTCGGGACTTGACTTAAGATCCTAAATATGTCCCCTAGATGGGGCAGAGGGCGTCCACAGTGCATCGCCATCCCGTTCTGTCTTGAGCGTCTCGCTTGATTTCGCTCCAGGTTTTGCCAATGGCCTTCGCTTGGCCAATTATAGTCCGCCGCCAGGTTTGTTTTGGACGACCACGTTTGCGTTTTCCTTGGGGATTCCAATCCAGAGCTTGCCTCGGGATGTGGTTGGGATCCCTTCGGAGGGTGTGGCCTATCCAGCTTCATTTGCGTCGTTTTATCTGCTGATCGATTGGGACTTCATCGCAGCGATCCCACAGGTGAGCGTTGGATATTCTCTCGGGCCAGAAAATACCGAGTACATTGCGAAGGCATCGGTTCACGAAGACCTGAAGTTGATGTGAGATGTCCTTGGTGACCGTCCACGTTTCACACCCGTAGAGAATTTTCGGGACTTACCTGACCAAAATTAACAGTCCCTTAATTTGAGCCTTTAAATACGTACGCTTTTTTTGAAAGCCGCCCGGATATGTTAATAAGTTTTTATTAAAAATTGATTTTTGAGACAAGCTTTTGTTGCCCACTGTACTTTTTTTTACAGTCATTATCTGACCAAATAAATGAGCCCCAACACGGTGGGTCTACGTTACAGTAGGAGATCCGAATAGGAGACGATTTGCATCGGGCTGTTTATTCGATAAAACTTATTTTACTTATACCAAACTTAACTAAATAATATATCGCACATGACAATCAATACCGTCTTAATTCGAAATGTGAAAGTGTTGAAAAAAAATTTCTAATTTCAAACTAGTACAAATAGTTATGCATTAGAATTTATTTTTGAGTTAATACGGTATTGAATGTCATGTGCGATATGGCGAATAGGTAGGCTGAAAATTTTCAGTCCAGTACATAAATAAATTAAAAAATTAAAATTAACTTTGTTAAAAAAATATTGCAATAGCTTGTTTAATAGACAAATTACTTACCAATCGAAAGTATGAAGCCTATAGAATATGCAAATGTTAGTTTGACTATTTTTTTCCCGTCAAACTATTGGTTAGGCAGGTATAAACAGGTAAGTCGGTGATAATAATTTGCACCAAACTTAACGTTTGCATATTCTATAGACTTCATACTTTCGATTAGTATGTAATTTGTCTATTAAGCAAGCAATTGCAATTTTTTAAAAAGTTCATTTTTATTATCAACAAGTTTTTAGAGATGTTTGTAATTCTGTAGCTCTGCCTACCCCACTCTGGGAACGAAGGCGTGAGATTATGTATGTATGTAGTTCATTTTTAATAACAAAAAATATATAAGTACTGGACAGAAATTTTCAAGCCTACCTATTCGCCACATATTATTGAGCGTATTAAATCTGATATAAAATACTTTTCATCGAATAAACAGCCCGGAGCAAATCACCTCCTATTCGGATTTTAGACCATTAACTATAGCGGAATTTCTGTCGCCACCTTCTGACTCCATCATCAGATCTGCTCCATGTCATAATATTATTGCATTGTCATCCAATTTACACATGTATGCAAATTTTCAGCCTCATCGGTAACCGGGATGTCGGTCAAATGTAACTTACAAGATTTGACCCGTACATACATACATGCACTAGCTTCTGCCCGCGACTTCGTCCCCGTGGAATAGTACTTTGGGCTAACGCTAACTTTAACCCGCGAATTTGTTAACGTAGAAAGTTGAAAGTGTTGAAACATTTTTCATTGTTGCTCCGCTCCTATTGGTCTTAGCGTAATGATATAGCCTTCCTCGATAAATGGGCTATAAAACACTGAAATAATTTTTCAAATCGGACCAGTAGTTCCTGAGATTAACGCGTTCAAGCAAACAAACAAACAAACTCTTCAGCTTTATAATATTACTATAGATTGCAAGTTAAATAAAAACTTATAAAATACACCAAGCCTTGTAGGCTGCAGAGCTTGCAAAAAAGAGACAATAAATACACTCGAAAATAATAACCCACATGTTGATTCCGTCGGGTAACAAGATTGATTAAAAACCGGCCAAGTTCAAGTCGGACTCGCGCATCGAAGGTTCCGTACAACCGCACAGTATGTAATATTATATTCAACTTTGACGTCGATTACGAATGCAATTAGCGCGAACCCAACTCACTTGACCAATTTTTTAAACGACTTCAAAAAAGAAGGAGGTTCTCAGTTTGTATGTTTGTTCGCAATTATCTCGCGTTAGGCTGAACCGATTTTGATACGTTTTTCAGAAAGGTATTTGTAACACTTAGGTTTTAGAATTTTAACCGACTTGAAAAAAGGAGGTACTCAGTTTGAACTATTTACAGAGTTCTCCGATTTTAAAACTTCTTTTTTGGTTTGATAGAGTATACTTCCGAGGTAGTCCCAGTGTCAGTCTAGAATTTGCATAACCGCTTATTATGATCATTAAAAAGTATAAAATAAAATAAATGCTTTAAAAAACAAAAAACACCTTCAAAGTCGGCTGTTGGGCAAAAATATTGTGAGTCGCCGACTTCAATTGGACTGACCTATACCCTATTTTAAAAGATTTTTTTTGCGTTTTTGAAGGCGGTTTTTGTTTTTTAAAACATTTTATAATTTGTTGTTTTTCTTCATGGTTTGTTATTATAATGATACCAAATTTGACGCTTGTATGTTTCACCGTTTCAACGATACAACAAAATTAAAAATACGTTGAAAAAAACGTTTCTTGCATAGAGGCTCGGGATTAATTATTTTAACACTTTCTTTAATTTTATTTGTTAGTAAATCCACCTTATTAACGCATTTTGAAAATTAAAAAGGATTGTGAAGCTAAAAATATCCATACAAAATGTGAAAACGTTTCTCTCCCCTTAAACCTCGTCCGATTTGTACGATTTTTGAATATGTTGTAGATATCATGAAAAACTATGTCTGTACGTTTTCCTTTCCAAGAGAATATTTCTTAGAACGAAACAAATTTAAAAAACAAAAAACAGAAACGTACAGACCTAGGTCTTTATAATAACAACATATTCTAAAATCGTGAAAATCGGTCTTGATTTAGGGGGTGAGAAACGTTTTCGCCCGGAGCTAGTTTTGTATGGATTTTTTTTGACAGCTACGCGATTTTAGCGGCGCTTCACAATGCTCTTAAACTATTGATAATCATCTATGTGCGACGAAGGGTTAAAATAAACGAATGAGGTCAGACGTGGCTGAACTTAAATTGGATCAAATGGGGTAGTTCTAACTATTAATACCTACATGGCCTGTATTCTAAAAAGATATTTATTCAATAAGTAGGCCGCACGGGCACTTTTACACGTCAAAAATCTACCAGCGCTTCGCAAGAGACCACTGCTGAGAAGAAACGCCGCAAGAAACTCAACTGTCAGTCGTTTTTTAAATATTACTAAAGTATCATGTGGACTTTATTTACATCCAACTAAGTACAGAATTCAACATTAATACAATTAAAAATTAAAACTAAACTAAACTAACCTTATTACTTATAATATTGTACATAATTATATTAAAAAAAAAAAAAAAACAAAAAAAAAAAAAAAAAAAAAATTATTTCAGATTCCTAGGATCCATAGATGTTAGTGGGTTAGAATACAAAATTCCTTATACTATGTTATCCTATAACTATGTTAGTGTACACATTATTTAAGTGGAGCCTGGTCCAGTGACTCAGAATGCCATGAATATTACTTGACCTTGCATTAAATAAAACAAAGAATTTAAAATTAAAACTTATACTTATATATCATGCGTAGTTGAGCAGCAAATCGTGTCAATAAATTTCAAGAGCTAATGAATATTGTAATGACAGTACAAGATAAACATATGTACAAAAAAAGTTTATTTTCGTTTTCCTACAGAAGCCGGTTCTAGCCGGTAATAGTAGTTTACGTGACGGTTGCGTAATGACCGGCATTACAACAATGTGGTTTATGAAACGAGCCACAAGGCGAATTTCATAATAGATCATACGAGTGTTGTAATGCTAATTACGCAGTCTCGTACAATACTTTATCTACACACATATTATAAGTACTCTAAGATGGGTTCAGATGCCGAAAGGCAAATGACCAGCTATTACCTTACCTGTGGTTAGTAGGTGACAGCGATAACAGCTGTAACGTAATTTTGAAATTACGTTATCGAATATTGTAAGGTACCTAATGAGATCCAAATTTGGAACATCTTCCAAAATTAACAGCTGTCATCGCTGTCACCTACTACCACAGGTAATGCTGGTCATTGCCTTCGGGTTTTGAACGCATAAAAACCATATTGTCTTGGACCTGGTATCGTATTGTCAAAGTTTTATAGCTGTTAATTACTTGACAGTAATGGCGCCCGAGTTGAAAACGATACCTTATCCGACCGATAACCTACCTATGTTTTTTGATTTTTAAAATTTTTGAATATATTTTCCTTCCCTGGAAACAAATTAAAAAAAAACGGAAACTAAAACTTAATTTTTCATAAGCTCGTAAGGCCCACCGTACTAAAAACAGGGAGTTTTTTTGTCAGTGGGACTTTGAATTTACCGTCAAGGCGCTAAAGTTCAATTACGTTTGTTCGATAATGCCATTTTCATTTTATGAAGATAGGAAAATAAACCTTATTCCCATTTATACAAAATTAATAACTTTCGAATGCATCTTGTCAAGGGCCATGTTGCCAATTTACTGAATAAATTCCATTTGCATATCGCTGAAAATCATTTATTGAAGCCATATAATCGCTATATCGTAGAAATAAATTATTTTATTACAGCCGTTCAGCAAAGTCGCAATGCTCATGCAATAAAATCAATATTTTCTAGGCCATTGAAGCGATGTGAATTGTATGTCCAATGAGGCTGTTTCTAAAAATCGATTGACGCAAAAAACTATCGCCAACATGTAAAAGGAGGAGTGCATCAAATGAAGCAGGTCGATAGAGGACGTCTAAACCTATTGAATTCACCCCCATGTATATTCAGCGATTTTTACTAAATTATATAGAATTTTTAAAAATTTTCCTTATGTCCATGTCTCCACAAAACATTAATTTCAAGTTTTATTTCATAAGTTTTTCAGTGTTATCTTCCATAATTAGAATCATTACGAATCAGCGAAGTTTTTAAACCTATCTGGCCGTTTTTTTTTCAGTATTTTTTACAAGTAATTATCTAAAGTTGTTTTTTCCATACAAGGTGAAAAGCAAACACTGGGACACCTAGTATGGAGAAACAAACTTTAGGTGATTACTTAAAAAAGAACTGAAAAAAAACGGGCAAACAGGTTTAAAAACTCCGCTGATTCGTAATGATTCTAATTATGTAAGTTAACACTGAAAAACTTATGAAATAAAACTAGAACTTAATGTTTTGTCGAGACATGGACATAAGGAAAAATTACAAAAATTCAGATTAAAATGATCAATATCTCCGAAATTAGGAAAAATCGCTGAACATACATGGGGGTGAATTCAATAGGTATAGACGTCTTCTATCGACCCGCTTCGTTTGATCCACTCCTCCTTTTACACCCTGTATAAACACTACTTTGTCTTTAAAACACAGGTATATCGCTTGCTTGTCGGTGTGCGTGCCTCGTCCGTACGCGCCGCGAACCACCACTAGCAAACAACACGACGGACCAAGCCGGTTTAGTCGGGGCCGCGCCGTCGCCGCGTTTAGTTGCGAGCGTAAGTATCAAGCGGCGTGCATCAACGCAACCCTAGCGCACGAGTGGCAATAGTGGTCTAAGATCCGAATAGGAGACGATTTGCTCCGGGCTGTTTATTCGATGAAAAGTATTTTATATCAAATTTAATACGCTAAATAATATGTGGCGAATAGGTAGGCTGAAAAATTTCAGTCCAGTACTTATATCATTAAAAAAATATTAAAAATGAACTTTTTTTTTAAAATTGCAAATGCTTGTTTAATAAACAAATTACATACTAATCGAAAGTATGAAGTCTATAGAATATGCAAACGTTAAGTTTGGTGCAAATTATTATTACCGACTTACCTGTTTATACCTGCCTACCCAATAGTTTGACAGGAAAAAAATTGTCAACCTAACGTTTGCATATTCTATAGGCTTCATACTTTCGATTGGTATGTAATTTGTCTATTAAGCAAGCTATTGCAATTTTTTAAAACAAAGTATATATTTTTTTAATTAATTATGAACTGGCCCACATTAAGAAACCTATCCGTGGTTGTACTTTAATGATATCCTTAAAGTAATACATGTCAGTATCGGTTATCGATGTAAATAGTTGCATCTTAATGGACACATTAAAGTATCGCTGACCGATACTTTAATGTGAACTTTAAGATACAGGTACATTAAGATACAGGGCCACTACAGATACAGGTTTCTCACGTAATGTAGAAAACTTATGATATGCATGAAGATAAAGTTATGTAAAGTTATGCTGTACACATAATTAGGCATTAAATACTCGTGTATTAATGCCTCTCATTATGCACCAGGCACAGAGATAACTATAATAGTTTTCTCCCAAAATTAACTGCCGCCCCCTGCGCCGCAACCATCTTTTGTTAAGTTTGATTTTATATGCATTAGGGAGCATTTTAAAGAAAACTTCGCAGATGCCAGGAATGGGTTTTTACTTTTCATATTCCTAGGAAATTCAAGATATTCGCGTCTTGGTTTTTCAAAAAATACTTTAGCCTTCATTCCTCTGTTTGAGAAAATAACATTCGTGAATATGTTATTCCGCTTTCAGTAACTATTCAACCGTTGTACAAAGTTTTCTTTGCGACAAATTTTGAATTTATATTTTACAAAAAAATATATTGAAGCGCAACTCGTAGTTTTAGTAAGATGGAGTATATTTGCGTTTAACGTTGGCATAAAATATACAATAGTGAATATAAAAGCTGATTCATGTAACAAACAGATGAGAAAAATCATTTTTTGGAAAGCTATAAAAATAACCAAGATGTAAGTAAGCCAACAAACATTTGTTCCCATCTCTCTGTCTAATCTTTGTTTAATAATACCTATAGTAAAAATAATGAACAAGAAAATGAAAAATATAATTACAAACACTACAAACCTCTTTTAAGCATTTTTTTTTTAAACTGTTTCCTAAAAATTTCCAGCTCAGCATCATCTCCTTGCTCTCATCCCATTCATCTGGGATCGCAGATCGCAGCCATCATCTCAGCGTTGACTCATTCTTTCTCATATCACTCTTCACACAATCCATCCATCTCTTTTTAGGACTTCCTCTTGCTTTGTAACCCTCCGCACTCATACTCAAAACCCTTCTCGTAACATGACTTTCATCCGTCCTCATGACATAGCCATACCATGACAACCTACCTTCCATTTTTTCTATCACTGGCGCTACTTTCAAACTTTAAAAGTTCCTGTCCAAGAGCTGATCTGATTACGGAGTCGAAAGGTGGCAATATTATATCCATGATCCTTGCTTGAATTCGTTAAATTGTTTTCATCATGGAGCTGATTATTTAGTCAGTTAAATACTTTGCTTTACGAAAAATACAAAATGTTTTTTTAACCACTTTGTTGGCGTAATTAAAATGAACTTATAACTATAACTGCCAAATTGAAGTTTGTATAAAGTCTCCGAATTCATTCGCGGCGTACAGACGGACTTGGCAAAATTATAAGGGTTCCTAGTTTGACTTCGGAACCCCAAACATGACATGAGCTACTCCGGTGTTGATACATAAGTAAGCGACGACTTTAGTTACAATTCATAATCTATTTTATCTATTTTAAATAGCTTCGGACTTAAGATCTTCCGCCAGAAGTCTCTAACTAACTAGTTTAGTTTTCGGTTCACGTTTGAATTATCAATTTAAACGGAACGAGATAATAGTAGCCTATTAATAAAGTTTACATGACGAAAACGTTATCACATTCATTCATTACTTATTAGACATTGTTATGTAGTCTAGCGCCATCTTTATGTTGTTAAATGGCAATATCAAAGTATTCAGCAAGTAAATACGAAAAAAGCTTTGGCTACTCGACACTAGATGGCGATGTAATTACAATGAATGGAATAGAATACATCTTATTATACAAGATAATTCTAGTCGTCATATTTAATCGATTACTGTTATAAACTTCATTCACATAAGAGTAAAACCGAGCTTCTTTTCAATAATATCCATTTAATTTCTCTCATTGACTCTTTTTTATTTACAGCGCCATCTTTTTATAAATAATGTAACTAATCATCTTGCAGCAATATATTTCATTTTTATTAATATTTGGCTCAGTGTATACAATTTTTATAGTTTTAGAATAAAAACAATATTTGCGACTCAATAAGGTGTTTACATTACACTAAATAATATTTTATTTCTAATATGAACGTTCCTGTGAACGCATTTTAGTATACAGAACTTTCGGCTGACCGGGCTGACGTGCCGTGCTCCTTGTCAGAGCAGAGCAGAGCTGTCATTGCTTTGGTTCGGTGACGTGTATACTTGTATAGTGATACAGCTGTGTAGACATACATTCCTTACCGAATAATGTGAAAAATTGTACTGTTATGTGAAAAAGAAACTAATTACCAATATTTAGACTTCCCAACAGGCAGTTTGAAAGTGTCAGAACCTTTTTAAATACATAAAGAGACAGTTTAACAAGCATATTCAAAATGGTCCTCATGACAATGATTGCGCGAGTCGTCGATGGACTGCCTTTAGCCGCAACCATGCAAGACGACGAACAGGTGATGAAATCATTATAAAACACCTTTATTATTAAATTTACTATCACAAATTCGCATTATCATGTTATGCTACTTAGTTATTTAATTATTATTTGCAACAGAGCGGCTGCAATGTACTGGAATATCAGAATCAAGCGAAGATGTTATTCCGGAAGTTAGGGCCGCAGTCTCCGATCCGGTGCTCCATAGAATCCGGGCCGTTCTTGTTCCAGTGAGTTGCTTTTTATATTTTTATGTTGGGTGCTAGTTTTCACCACTTTTTACCTAAATGACTCGCGTATGTCGCACCTTTTAGCCATTTGAAATTTTTAATTATTCTTTAGCATATTAAGTACAGCATATCCATCCGAACCGTGGTTTCCAAACAGAGACCAAATTTAACACTTTTTTCTTTTATTATTCAATTATACAGCGGTGGTCACATAATTAGGGACACTTGTTTCTTTCCCATACAATTGCCTACAAATATGACTTTTCAATTTTGACCACCATTCAAAAAGTTCTTAACTAATTTAATATTTGGTTACACGCATCGTTCATTAATGAACTAAGGTTTAAATGTATGTACAATTCGTCTCTGTTGAAAACGGATCTTTCATTTTATAAGGATTTGAAATAATAAATTCCTTTTTTAAAACTTTGTATGGATGGGTCAGCACTAAGTTTTTAAATCCCTATAAAATATAAGATTCGTTTTTAACAGTAGTTCATTGTACATAAATTTAAACCTTAGTTAATGATCTAAAGTAAATTGTATTTAGCAATAAAATTGGTCAAGAACTTTTTGAATGGTGGTCAAAATTTAAAAATCATATTTGAAGGTATGGGAAAAAAACAAGTGTCCCTAATTATGTGACCACCACTGTATGTAGGTTACTTCTGCTCTTGTTTTTCTAGCAAAATTGATACTTAGAGACAGCTCGATTTGTGAGAAAATACATACAGTGGAACGTATAACCTCCTCCTTTCATATAATCTTCTTCCCTGTTGTATTAGCTGTCTATAATGTCCATTTCCTACTAACATTAGTATTTACTTCATATTGTATTTTTTCTGTCCAAAAATAATATTAAACTTTAACAAAACATTTATATATCCCACCGAACACAATAAATGAACCAAACAAGACTAAATGTCACATGGCAGTGCAATATCCAACATAGATATTGGCAGAATCATCAAAACATTGATGGAGCGATTACTTTTCTATTGAATACTATTGAAATACAGCATAAAGACGATGGGTATAAGAAAATAAATAAAACAGGACAATTGTACACAAATTAATAACACCAGTGCAACAAGATATTTAACTGTAATTAATCATGCTTATATCGGTCTCCTTTAGTAAATGAAGGCATAGAAATTGAACATCATTCTTCAACATGACAACACAGTGAATTTGTGCACTGAATCACGAGTAAAGATTACAAAAAGATATGTGTACATTAATGCACCATAATCCATATAAATAAATAAAAATAATGCGACCATTGTCTTAATAGCGATCGGCTATCATCGTTTTTCTATGACACACGAGTGACAATACTGTCAGTTGCGAGTGCTAGCATGATAGCGATAGCCAGCAAAAAGCTATTAAGAAGCTGGAAATACTAACAGGATATGCTAGTGGGACTTGACAATGATATATGGTATACTCGGGAAACTATGCTGGCGCACACAAACTGCGTCAATTTGTTTAAAAGTTTTTTGTGTGATTTATTTCTCAATGAGTATGTTCCTAGCCTGCAATAACGATTCTATGTTAGTCATTTATTTGGCAAAAATATTTGAGCTCACGCCTGTCTAGTTCACTTGGATGTGAATGTATGGTGTAATGTAGAATTAAAAAAAAAAAACAAATAACACATTGTTACTAATGCTAATTAGGGATGTTACGGAGCTTCGCCTCCGCATCCGTTAAGACGGAACTTCCGTTTGGTTTTACACCTTCGGATCCGCCTCCGCCTTCGCTATTTTTTGTTTCACACCTCCGCCTCCGTAAATTTTTTACCGAAGTTATACCGGAGCTGAAGGTATTGCATTTGCCGCGGCGGCGCGGCGCACGCCTACAAGTTTAGTCTTAAATAAAAATTAATTTAACTAAAAGGTACTCGGCACCGGGTCCGCCTCCGGTTCCGGCTCCGGATCCGGCTTCGGATACGGCTCCAACTTCGCCTCCGGATCCGGATCCGACTCCGTTAAATAAATAAATTAAACTCCGGATCCAGCTCCGGCTCCGGTAAAGCCGCCTCCGTAACATCCCTAATGCTAATACAAATGTGTTTATTTCGCATAAAATGTAAGTTGCATCGCATGAATTGTTGTTTTTGTAATCTTTATAATTATGACAAAACTTTACGGTGCAGGCTAGGATTATAGTTACCCCACGTCACAGTATGTACTTAGGTACAGTTGAAAGCATTAATACCCAGCCATCACGTCAAATACAAAGGCCTTATCATTGGCATAGGGGAGTGTGGAAACGTGTTATCGTGTCCTTTAATCATCTCACAAATAGTTGCCTTTTACTAAAGCATGTAATAATAGACAATAGACCCGATATCACATTTATAGACAAAATAAACAGATCCGCATACCTCATAGATATAGCTATTCCCAACACACACAACCTACAAGGTACAATAGCTCAAAAACTTACCAAATACATCGAACTAAAAGAAGAAATCACACGAATTTGGCATCTTGATAAAGTCACAATAGTACCGATTGTTCTTTCTGCTACAGGAGTGATACCAAAACAGATGCATCAATCTCTAAAAAATCTAAGATTGCCATCAAATATTTACAACCTTCTCCAAAAAGCCGTCATCTTGAACACATGTCGAATTGTCCGAAAGTTTTTACTAAATGATCAGGAATCTCCTGCTTCATCCATATCTCCCACACAACACACACTGCATTCAATCAGTCAACATACCACCACGCAAGCAGACAATCAGGCAACAAGGAACCTCACAGACACTGTTCACCAACTACCACTAGTTTAAGCAATTTACCGGGTATACACTTGGCCTAGGCCCGTGCATAACAGTATACCAGTGAAAACTGAGAAAAAAATTTAAACATAAAAAAAAAAAAAATAATAATAATAAGCCATTTATTTCCATAGTTACATATTAAACAAATTATGTTTTTATTTTTACACAGCTAACTGGTGTTACTATGGATCCCTTTTTGGGTAAAGGCCTCCTCCAATCCATTCCACTCCTGTCGTCTCTTTCCTTTATCCAGCCAGTTCCTACCAGCTACTCGTGCTATATCATCGGCCCATCTCATGTACGGTCTGCCAACATTTCTGTTTCCAACTGGTCCTCGCCAGGTTGTGGGTAGATTGTTCCATCTTTTATCTTGCAGGCGTGCGATGTGGCCAGCCCATTTCCACTTTAATGTAAGGGCATGTGTCAGAGCGTCCGTGACTTTAGTTTTTTTCCTAATTTTTGAGTGTCTAATCTTGTTCACTTTCCTTAGTTTCAGCATGCTTCTCTCCATTGCTCTTTGGTTTGATACAATTTTTTTAACTAAAGCATGTAGTAAATTTAAACATGCAAGCTTTGCATCATTCTGCTAAATTGTTTTTGTTTTGCTGGCAAGATGTCATTTGAGCATTCATTCGCTTCAAACTGGCCCCAGGGGATCCGGGATGGTTATATTCCACGTGTCTGTGAGTGGTCAGAATACTCATTATATACTCAGCGGTACACGGTAGGTGCAAAACTTAAGTAAATGACCTCTTGCATGTAGTTGTGTACACCAATATGGAATTTACGTCAAATTTCAAATATAGAAGTCGAACGGTCTATACAGATGTGTTACAACTACACGCAAGAGAAAAGAAAGAAAGAAAGAAAAGAAAATACATTTATTGCCACAGAAAATTAATAATAAAACAAGCGAAAATAAGAACTAAAACTAAATCTAAAGTAAAATTATACACACAACTGGACAATATCATTGTGGCAAAAGGGCGGCGCGTCAGCGTTTGCTGAGCTCGCACGACGACCCTCGGCCGGCGTCCACAGCTCAGCGCAACCCTATAGGTTATAGGTTATAGGTTAGAGCGGGCTGGTTTCCGCAACTCGACGACTTAATGTATGCGCCTTTTTTGCGTGCTGGGTTTTGGCACTACTCTTGCCAACCCAGTTCTACCAGGAAGCCTAGCAAACCCTTGATGTTGCCGACGGCTTCCGGTAGCGACCTCGGTGTTCCGAGGTGACGTGCCCGGTATGTTGCCACCTCAGGGCATTCCATGATGACGTGGGCCGCGGTTTCCTCCGCCGTCATACAGGCTCTGCACAGGGGGCTGTCTGTAACACCTAATGTGAACAGCGCAACCCTATGTTTAAAACTAAAAACTAAATTAACCTAAGGTCATAGACACCGAACATGCAATACATCACACGCACTGATATGTGTTTCTTCCAAACAAAGGCCAAAGAATATATACACACTTGATGCCTACCTAGCTAGATGTCATTTACTTAAGTTTTTCACCTTTACAACTTTTAGGGAGGTGCCACGAGGTCACTTGCGCTTCTTAGCCTGTTGTACATAGATATTAGTATATGACCCACGTAATCTTATGATCTTTAAGTGTACAATTTGATGAAAAATTATGCGCCAGTTTATCAAAATTAAAGTTAAAACGCACTCTTACTACAGCACCAAAACCACCTTAAAATTAATCAATCAACATATCAATTTATTTATTTGTAAAACTTATACACAAAGATATACACAGACACATTATTGTACAATTAAGTTTTTTACTTCCGTCCGTACCTAAAAAGGAAACAAAATAGCGGAACCCTTATAGGATTACTTTGTTGTCCGTCTGTCCATCCGTCTGTCAATACCCTTTATCTCGGGAACGCACGTATCGAGTTGAAATTAAAACCATATACTCAAGTCTACGCAGTCCCTTGAAGCTGTGAAAAAATCAAACATCTAAATTGACGTAAAAAAAGATACGGCCGCAAAAAACGTATGTTTTAATATGTACCCACAAATTTGCGTAGAGTCCGACTCGCACTTGGCCGGTTTTTTTTATCTTTTTTTTTATATTTATTTATTTATTGAAAAGTATATTTACACAGCATTACAGTTTTACACTAATACACTGTGAAACTAATATAAAATAAAACTAAAACTAGAGTCAGAGGTATACCTCATAGAGGAACACTAGAAGGCCTGTCGTCCATCTTCTCGCAAAACTTTAAGGACTCCCGACACACAGCCATCCATCGCCACGCACAAACATCCCATTCCGGTGCTGAGACCAAGAGCGCATTAAGCAGTGTTAGGGCATGAAGACACGGTGAGTTTCGGTGCGCCACAGTACGTGCAACTGGCACGTCCAACAAGGAACGCGTACGGGCTCTAAGGGCAATCCTGTGAACCTGAGGAACACGCAGTCTCACAAGCTGCTGCACCAGCTCCAAACAATCGGACTCTCCGTGGAGATTTTATAACGTCCCCTGATATTTATATTTTTTGTCTTCACTAATCACGGGACTGGGTAAGGCCACGGAGCGTTCGAGCCGCTCCGCTTTTGTGTTACCAATATAGTCATAAAGATTTATGTCTGTGGCATTTATTTTTAATAGGGTTTATGCATGGATTGACAAAATATGAAAATACCGTAAAAGAGATCACTAAAAGTGAAATTAAAATTAAAATCGGTCAAGAAATACGGATGATACCTACAAGCATTTTAAACTGCTGATTAGACGAAGAGATCCGAAGTGCACCGGTGACGTTATTGTGCAGTTCGGCCATAATAATATAAACTCCACGTAAAATTCTGTTTTGCTAGAAAGAGATAGGAACAAATCTTTGTTGGCTTATATCTTGGTTATTTTTATAGCTATTCAAAAATTGTTCTTTCTCACCTGTTTGTAACATGAAGCAGCTTTTATTGAAGCTGTAAAAAAAACATGCATATTCCTTATTACAATAGGTAGTTGTGATTAGGTTACCATGATACCTGGAAAATAAATGCTTTTTGTAATGCCACATGTATTTTTTGGTAACACACAAGCGGGGGCGGTTCGAACGCTCCGTGGCCTTACCCGACTATGGGAGTCCCGGAACTATTATTACGAGTACATTAATACCAATAAACGACAACGCGGATGGAGTCAACATCCAGTTTAGTTATAAAAGAATGACTAAGGGCAGCATCGGTACAACGTGGGTTTTTTATTCGGAGTACATACCTATACGTCAACGATATTACCAGTATCGACCTACATTTCAATTCCCGTTTTGTGGTTGTATTGAACAAAACTTAATAATATATATAAATAAAAACATGTCATGTTGGGAATTTTCCTCTCATGAAAAATGATCGTACGAATTGACAACATGAACTTGTTTATAAAGAGTTCTGAAAAAAACATGCTTCTAGAGAGAGGTTCGTTACAAAAGCATACGTTTTTTCTGACTAAAGAAAAAATATTGCTATCGCTTTGAAGGTACAGTCAACAGCATAAATAAGTGATCATTTATGTACCTTGTCGCTTTCAATCGTTTCACAATTTTGTATGACATTTCAAACACGACAAAGTGACAAGGTACATAAATGATCACTTATTTATGATGTTGACTGTTCTAGTGGTCGGAATGACGTCATTTTGTTTGTAACATTTGTTTTGGGACAAGCTTTTGTTTCTGCCTATACTTTTTTTTTGCAAAATCTTTATCTGCTTATCAAGAACAGACTATTAAGTCCTAACACGGTGGGTCTACGTTAATAATAGAAGAGATCCTGTCACCACCTTCCGTCTCCATCATCAGATCACCTCCTGGATACCATAGTATTGCATAGTCATCAGGTTTACATATTTGGTCGAAATTTCAGCCCATTCCCTTGACGAGAAGTGGGTTAAAGGTCACGGCCCACCTAGTATAAATATAATACCCAGGGAGTACAGAAATTAAATAGGGCGGGAATTAAAGATAAATATGTATACTTTATAATGGTATATGTCGCATTAGTAATTATAAAAGAAGAAATAATAAAACGATTATTAGGGACTAGAGGACGCCCGCGACTTCGTACGCGTAGAATTAGTTTTCCGCTACTATTTTAACCCCTTAGGGGATGAATTCTCAAAAATCCTTTCTTAGTGCTCACTTACATCGTGAAAGGAACCCACCCTGTACCAAAGGGCATTGGGTAATTTTTTTTGAAGAATATTATCATATTTTTTTTCAGCGGCCATGGATGATTTTTACATAGGTATTTAGAGGACCTCTAAATACACATAGATATATATTATTTATGGCGTTAAATAATATCGGAGCGGAGATTTTAAAGATTTAAGTATTCAGTTTTTAGTACAAAAGTACGCCCAAGTATGAATACTTAAATATCTCGGCTCCGATGCACTTAAGAGTATTACATTACATAACAAAATATGTTTATTTTTAATAATTCTATCATAATTTACCACTTTTACGAATGGCCGCTCACCTTGAAAATGTATGAATTTTACAAATGACAACCCTTTTACCCAAACCCCTTTCAAGTTTCTAGTGACAGTAGTTTCGGCTGTGCGTTGATATATAAGTCAGTCAGTCAGGATTGCCTTTTATATATTATATAGATAGCTAATCTTCTTTGCACTGTTACATGTTACCTCCATGGTTTTTTTAAAACTATTTACTTAAAATAAAATACTTGGGTCATAACCGCAAAATTTACCACCAATTTGTTTTATGTACGCAAACATTTTTTGACCGGGTCGGATTATGGGCCGCAAATGGGTTGCAAATTTGACCCGTATATACATACATACAAACATTGCAATTTAAATAAAAGCTTGTGTCCCCTAGAAGATACAATGTTTACATGATTTTATGGGGTCCATATTGGCTCACCTAATTATTTTTACTCATAACGACTCATAAGTCCTAATTATCGCAACTCCTAACGTATTTATTTCAGCAACTGTTACATTTTCAGGATTTTTATAAATCAAACCTAACCTAACCTAGTCTTATCTACACATTGAATATTTCAGAACTTCTGAAAAGTTTACGGTTCCAGCGGTATAAAAAATTCATTTTCGGAGTTCCGATAATAGGAGTTGCAATTTTAGTTGAACTTTGGCGCTCCCGATTTTATGACTCAGTTATAATTAAGTTATTTGGGCATCTAGCTTAGGCCATGAATTTTCGTCTATTAGATAGTCCTCGACACAATAGTATAACTTTAGACATCCACGAATTTTTCAGGTATATTTAAGGCACTGAAAATGGTGACTGTCCTTTAAAACCACGTCGGGTTATTTATATTAGAAATAAATGCATTTCTATATAATTTATCTTATGCCTGCGTGTCAGATATTGTCATACCCAATTAGGGAATGCAAATAACCAGTTATAACCGGTTTTAACCGGTTATTTTCATACAAAAACGTCTAATAACCGTTTAAATTACATTATCTATAACCAATGCTGCCCTACTAAGCATAATGGCGTTATCTCAAACAAAACATCTGTAGAAATTGCAACCTGATTACAAACAGAAGAGAGTTGAATCTGCTTTGGCTATTGAATTTAGTTATTGCATTTTTGCTTAGGAGGGCAGAATGTTGGGAAATATATCGCTGGCGACTGATCAAACAAATGACAAACGTAATTGGGTTCAATTTTGTATAAAGACCGTGATATGCGCGTCAATTCTGCCTTGAAGCATACCTATAGTTGTGTCGGTATTGCCCTCTACAAGGCCTGATTGACCTGATGTGTACCTGTTATTTTTACCCGATACGCGACACAAAGGAGAGTAATGTGTTTATCAGCCTATATGTATGTATGTATTTATGTATGTATGTTTGTTCCTCTGTGCCGGTCTATAAACAAAATCCTTATCAAATGAAATATTCGTTTTCAACAAAGATAAATTGTACGTACATTTAAACCTTAGTTTATTAGACAACGATAAGGGTAAAATCATAATCTGCGGGCCGATTATGGTCGTGTTTATCGACGACCAGTATATAAGTGCGAGAGTGACGGAAGCTTTATCCACCGCGATAAAGGCGACCATAATACATCCGCAGGGATCGGAAATTCGGATCGATATTTACCTAAACTTTCGCGGCGACGTTATTGTTCAGTTGTATGGAGGCGGACTCAGTCAATTTATTAATAAAAATCACGGGATTTCTAAATAAGTAAATTACGCCGGCATAAATTCATAATTAAGTATTTATATTAACTATTTGAAGTTATTTTCCATGTATAGATTTACCAAATGTTATTTAATTTACCATTAACTCATTGAACTTACGAATTTATAGGAGCATAACGGAACGTTTTTAACCGACTTCAAAAAAGGAGGAGGTTATACGTTCCACTGTATGTTTTTTTTTTTTATGTATCTTCACCGATTACTCCGTCAATTGTCGACCGATTTCAATTTTTTTTTTTGGTTTGATACAGTATACTTTCGAGGTGGTCCCATTGTCACCAAATCTGAATCTGATGAGAGGATCCGTGAGGAATTGAGGGAACTCCTCAAATATTGTAGGCAAACATATAGCGATTTTAGTATTTTTAGTAACAAGTCCAGCATTTGCATTCAGAAAGTATCATTTGGTGAAGTGGAACTGATGATGAAGACCACAGATGGCCACCGGAACTCCTTAACGGTACCGATTTCAAGGGTGGCCATAAGATATCTCGATTAAGATAGTTGAGCGACTACAACGAAGAATATTTACTTGTTTAAATATGACTATGACTTTCCCGCGGCGTTGCTTGCGGCGTGCTTGATATAAGTTAAAGTTTCATTTCAACAAAGAAGTGGGACTACGTAACAGCGTATTATGATCACTAAAAAGTATAAAATAAAATAAATGTTTTAAAAAACAAAAAACCGCCTTCAAAAACGCAAAAAATAACTTCTTTAAAATTGTAGGCACCTAATAGGTTAGTCCAACTGAAGTCGGCGACCACAACATTTTCAACAAAAAGCCGACATCAGTTGGACTAACCTATTAGGTGCCTACAATTTTAAAGAAGTTATTTTTTGCGTTTTTGAAGGCGGTTTTTTGTTTTTTAAAACATTTATATCCTAAATACATGTAAAATACGTAATTATTATTAACGTTTTGTAGATACCCGGAATCCCGGAAATTATATTATGACAATAATATTTTTAAGAAGCCGACGCCATGTTCTTTTTCTGGGATTTTGCCAACTTCATAATATTATAAACTCTCAATCTAATTATGTGACGACCACTGTATATAAATAAATACTTTAAACATAGAAATCATATGAGACATCTATGAAAAGAGACCTTATTGTCGATGGCGCTTCCGCCATTTTTAACGATGTTCCGATATAAATACAACGTCGCGTGACGCAGTGCGGCGTAAGCGCCACCGACAATAAAGTCCCTTTACATAGATAACGCCACAAATAACGTTATATTAGTAAGGATATTAATCTTATGTTTCAGCTATCTCATTGAGAACGAGATCTGCTATCTCGTTCTTTGCGAGAGGAACTACAACAAGCGACTGGCGTTCAGTTATCTGGAAGAGATCGCACAGGAGTTCTATCAGCAGTACGGGAAACGGGTAAGTCCGCAATTAGACGGCCCAACCTATTTTCGTCAAATTGCAAAATCAGAAACAAAACAAAATATGAAAATACCGTAAAAATGATCACCAAAAGTGAAATTAAAATTATAATCGGCCGAGAAATACGGATGGTACAAGCATTTTAAACTGCTAATTAGACAACGACTACACTGAGAAATCCTATATGCACTGTGACGTCATATAAACTCCATGTTAAATTCGGTTTTGCTGGAAAGAGATAGGAACAAACTTTGTTGACTTATATCTTGGTTATCCATATAGCTATTCAAAAAATGTTTTTTCTCAACTGCTTGTTACATGAATCAACTTTTATTGAAGCTGTAAAAAAAAGTCGTAAATATTCCCTATAGTATCTCAATAGAATTTCGGTTCAATGTATAAAGATCTTGCGTGCTCTATTTCTCTTTACACTAATACTGCTATGACGAGCCGAATGGTTGCCGGGTTAGAATAGTGTCACTCCATGTCTTCCCGTGGATGTCGTAAGAAGCGACTAAGGGAATATTTATAAAGTCTGTTCCTATTCGTTCCGTCACTCTTATAAACAAATCCATTTACCATTATAACTCCATATTCGCGTGCTTTTGAAGGTTGAGCCCAGTCATATTATTTATTTATACACTTTATCATTGTCTTCATGTCCATTTTAAGGTAGTAATCTCTATTTAGTATTGTATTTTTTGATGAAAAGCACATTCTCTGAAAACACCATTACACTGACAGAGTCTTGACATAAAGATATTTTTTTTGAACTATTTCTGGCATTGAAAATGTAGTGAGGTTTGATAATTTTGATTGATAAGTGAGGTTGTCGTCTCTGTCGCACCCAGCATAATAATACGATGACGATGATGAATATATATTCAACCTTTTTAATAAACTAATTAGAGGTAACATTATTCTCATTACTATTTCATCCTCTATCTAAAGACAATTACAGTCAGGTATACTTGTTATTGTCATTGGCAGTCTGAAAAGGAACAGACTTTAGGCTTATACTGTTAGGCGATTATCAGAGGGCCTAACCACCCCTTTGGACCACCTTCAACTTTGGGCCCTATATACTGTGCTATAGTGCTGTATTTCTATTTCCAGGTCAATACCGTCACTCGTCCTTACACATTCATCGAGTTCGATACATTCATGCAGCGTGCACGTCGCCAATACAGCGAGGGGGGGCCGCGGGCGCGTCGTACCGGCGCCGCGGCCGCCCTGGGGGGGCAACTGGGAGATGTCCAGCGGATCATGATGCAAAACATAGACGATGTGCTGCAAAGGGGTGCCGTGCTCACTGGTAAGGAGTTTAGATTTGGCAGGATTACAGGCGAGCAGAGGAAGGTGAACAGGGGCCCGTTCCAGAAAGCCACTCTGCAACTCTGCACTCTGCACTTTGCAAATCCACGATAATGCAAAGTGCAGAGTAAACGTGTTCCAGAAAACACTCTGCAAACATTCTGTTCCTAAAAGATACTTTGCAAATCCACAAGTCCACACTTTGTATTTAACTCTGCCTCTTCAACTTTGTAATTGTCTTGTGGAACAGAAATACTTTGCAAATCCACAAATCCACACTCGCATTTGACTCTGCCTCTTCAACTCTGCAATAGCTTTGTGGAACAGAAATACGTTTGAAGAGTGGGATTAGTGGAGTGCAGAGTTGCAGAGTGGCTTTCTGGAACGGGCCCCAGGCTTCATCATCGCTGAAATCTTCGTCCCCAAAGAGTAAGACAGCAAAACCATTTTCAAAAAACATAATTTGAACCGTCAAATTTCACAATGCCTTTGTTTTTGCACTATCACCGTACTAGTGGGAAATTGATGATATTTCAGATGAACTTTGGTTTTTTGAGATCGATCATACTAGATACTTAAGTACGAGGCGTCGCTTATCAGGCTGCTGCCACTGATTAGGCCAATCAGGGGGCTTGCGGCACGGCATCGTCGTATAGTCCTACCCCTTCCCTGTTCCGAGGAACAAACGAAACTTGGGAGTCATTTACCATCATACAAGACATCGGACTTAAAAATAAAATAGCTTTGCCAGGTTTTTTGCATTGCAGCATCGCCATTTCGTGTTTCTCCATTAGTGACGTGACTAATTATATATATTATCTGGTAGTCTAATCGAACTAGGTTTAGTGACGTGACCTTCCCTACTATTATGTCGACTCGATACACTAGAGTCGATAGAAAAATAAAATTTAGTAGCATTTGCATCTTGGTTAGATCTAAAATATAGCTTCAGCGAGTGCTTTATATCTTTACTTTTTATAATACAATATTCTAACGCGAATGCTTGCCTTGATTATTTGTTACGCTATCCCTAATACCGCATAGCCATCTTATGAAATTACAATGAAGAAACAATTGCGTGGTACCCGTCCCAATCCCTCTGTCCACTAGGATCCATTGCTAGGACTTTTTGAACATTCAAATCCATTAATGGAGTAGAGTGAGCTTTATTGTATACTTCAATCCATTTGGATTCCTTTACACTTTTTAATATTCTGGAATCCATCAATGGATTCTGCTGCACTCTTAATTACACTTCGATCCATCAATGGATTGTATTAAACTTTTAATACACTTGATTCCATCAATTGATGGATACTCGTGGACATTTAGTATCCATTGATGGATCCCGGTATATAAAAAGTTCAATAGAATCCATTAATGGATTTTTGTAGACTTCATAGTATATTTAAATCCATTTATGGATCCCGGTGTCTTAAAAAGTGTAAATGACTTCAAATGTATTTAAGTGTACATTAAAGCCCACTCGACTCCATTCATGGTTTTTAATGTACAAAAAGTCCATTTGAACCCATTAATGGATCCCGTCGATGGATCCTGGTGGAGGAGGAGTCCCAATAAACATAATTTGGAAAGGTTATACGAGTGTAATCGTTAAGTGTAGCCAGTAAAGTACGGCCAAGGAGACAAGATAAATAATGTAAACAGAAGTGTTTAAAGTTTTCTGATATTTGTTATATTTACGGAATAATCGCCTGGCTTCACTTAACGATTAGACGGGTATAGAGAAAGGTTTTTTTTATTACAAAAAGGTACACAAATATGAAATGTTAAGACTACAATCTTGAAGTCTACAAATGCGTTGCCAATCTTTTTGGAATTGCACGCTGTTCTTTATTTATCTGTTGTATATAAAGCAAAGCAACGGTGTATATTTATAATATAACTAGCGCTAGCGCTTCGCTTCGTTTTATGTCAGTTTTCTGTAACACCTGTACATAAAGCAGAATGTATTATACACAAGGATCGGAAAAACGCCCGTCATTCTGAAAACATAACCCTGTTCCGTACAGGAGAGACTTCCTTCTGATGTTAATTAAAAATATTATTAGGTATTTTAAATTTATTATACCATTATTTATATTTATTCAGCAACAATATTATTAATGAATAAAAACCATAATGATTATGGGAAAAAAACACTTTCGCCAATGAAAAAGAATGTCTTTTTAAAAAAAAATTGCCTATTTATGAGTCGAAAAAGTTTGTTCACAGTTTACGGAGGACATTGGGGTAATCGTTGACATTTGTTTACTGTTTGTATGTGTGTTTGTGTTTTCTAATTAACATTTCGGTGTCATTCATTAATAAAATTGTCGCTAAGTACATATAAATTATTGTATAATAGATCTATAAAATACCTACATACATACATAATCTCACGCCTTCGTTCCCAGAGTGGGGTAGGCAGAGCTACAGAATTACAAACATCTCTAAAAACTTGTTGATAATTCTATAACCACAATTTGCACAATTAGGCTAAGATGTTTACCAGCGTATTAGTGACAGGTTGCAAGCCCATCGCCTAACAGTACTACAAGCCTTTATTCCCTTAGTCGTCTCTTACGACATCCACGGGAAGACATGGAGTGGCACTATTCTAACTCGGCAACCACACGAGTAAAATACCTAATAATATTTTTAATTAATATCAAGGAAGTCTCTGCTATACGGAACAGGGTTATGTTTTCAAAATGACGGTCGTTTTTCCGATCCTTGATTATACTTAAAACCCCTCCCCTTGAATCACTCTGTCTATTGACGGAAACCGCTTTAAAATCCGTTGAGCAGTTTGAAAGTTGTAACCGTACATCAGGACAGATGGCGAGAAGCGACTTTGTTTTATCTAGGGAATGCAAATAACCGGTTATAACCGGTTTTAACCGGTTATTTTCATACAAAATCGGTTAATAACCGGTTAAATTGCATTCCCTAGTTTTATCCTCGTACAGCCCAGTGTGCAATAGACTGTACATAATTAAGGCAATTTAATTTGAACTGAGTTGCAATGGGAATAAGGTTTATTTCCCTATGTTCACAAACAGAAAATGGCATTATCGAACAAACGTAATTGAACTTTATTGCCTTGTTAGACTCAAAGTCCCGCTCAGTAGTATGGTGGGCCTTACGAGGTTAAACTATGTAAAGTAGTTGTGTTTAATGTTATTTATCTATACTCGAAAATCTAATTAAAGACCAAAATCTGACAGCTGCCATCTTTAATTTTTAATTTGATTTATTGAAACAAACCAACAGCATACATTTTTATGTTGACAACTTAGTTTATTCATGACGGTACTGCAGTAACAAGTATACAGGGCGTCATGACGGTAGTGCAGTAACAAGTATACAGGGCGTCCCAAGACTATGGGACATGAAGGGAAAGTACCTTAAATATCGTAGATAGGATATTTTGCTGAAAGAAGACTTTATGTTATTTTTAAAAGTTAGTAATACTGCATTCAAAGATGTTCTAAAAATTATTTGCTTCGTCTGGAAATCGAACCGACCTAAATGTGAAAAAAAAATCACCCGTATTTTTATGATGCCAATCGAAAGAATGAACAAAAAATAATAATTCTTCTTAAGTAACATAGTATCTTAAAAGAAAGGAACAACGTGAAATTAATCATTTTAATCAAATTAAAAACATACATGAAACTGCCGAAGTCAGTAGAGTTTTTTTTAAATTAAATGCTCAAAATGTGATCCCTCTTGTCTTGTGCAAATCGCCAATCGTTTAATAAGTCCGTTGCCCGTTGATTTTCTAAACATATTATGGTGAATACTCGATATGATATGGCTCAATTCTGTTTGTTATTCTCCCACGTTGTCGTATTGCTTTTTGTATAGCAAATCTTTCACGTATCCCCAAAAGAAGTAATGTAACGGTGAAGTAATGCACGTGCACCTATAATAAGAAAAACTGTGCCAGTAAGTCAAGTAAGTAAGTTCTTTATTAAGTGCGTACTTATTTGCGAATAAGTAATTCTGTCTATGGAATGATAATATCGCTATTTTTCGGACGTCGTCGTCGATAATAAATAATGTTCTTGAAATATGAATCAAACATTTTACGTTATTCCTTTCTTTTAAGATACTATGTTACTTAAGAAGAATTATTATTTTTTGTTCATTCTTTCCATTGGCATCATAAAAATACGGGTGATTTTTTGTCACATTTAAGTCGGTTCGATTCCCAAACGAAGCAAATAATTTTTAGAATATGTTTGAATGCAGTATTACTAACTTTTAAAAATAACATAAAGTCTTCTTTCAGCAAAATATCCTATCTATGATATTTAAGGTACTTTCCCTTCATGTCCCATAGTCTTGGGACGCCCTGTATATAAAGTAAAAAGAATTACTTGATAAACAACTATCCATCGAGAAAGCTTTCCAATTTATTAAACATAAAGAAGGAAATGCCAAATGTAAGCAACAGATCTTGACAAAAGAAAAAAAAAACAAGTACACCATTTCATTTCAGTTAGTTGAATACTAAAGAAACTTTAAGAATTCAATAGTTCGCACGCGAATGACTTATACGGTATTGTTAAGTCTCATAATCAAGGGGCGGAATTTTCATAGCAAAAATCAAACGTCAAGAGGGAATGACCATTATGTTTTATCGACTATTCCTGTTATCGATTTTATCGATCTTCGCATTTTTGTAACATTTGACCACTTTGATGAGCGACTTGTCTCCTTATTTAAATAAATTACGTCAACGTCACATATAACATTGATGTCGCTTGAGTTTTCTTAAGTTATTATTAAGTTCCCGGGTTATTGAAATGGTTAAACCTAAAAGAAAAACGATTAACAAATGGATAAAGAAATATCTTTTTTTTTATTACAAAGAAGATTCTTCCACGATTTTTCCTTCTCTAAGTGTGAAGTTCATTTAAAGCAGCTTAAGAAAAATTGCGTTGCAAACTCACTCAGCGAATAAAACTTATGAATCACAATCCTCAAGAAGAACCAGTGACACGTTTTATCTAGATTTAATAATATTTCTAGTACCTTATGCAATATCCCATCGAGAATTATAACCAGCCACAGTTTTTTTGTAATTTTTATCGAGAAATGTTTGTTGTTCCTGTATGTCGAAAACACTTCCAATTAATCATCGATAGTCGATAAAACACAATGATCAATCCCTCTTGACATTTGATTTTTGCTATGAAAATTCCGCCCCTTGCTCATAATAGTAAGGACCCACTGCTGATCTCCAATTAAATTACTAACGAAGTTTTAAATATTCCAGAAATAAAATAGTCTTAGGTACCTACCATACGCCGTCGCCGCTGCCAAATCAAGCTTTGTTGATTTTATTTAGTTATTTTAACATTATTTCATAAAATCATGAATGAGAACTCGTGTAACTAGTAATATTAGGGTAAGTTTTATTGATAAAAATAAACACTTAAGCCAAAATGCAGTAATCACAGCGAATCTGCGCCCCTTTGGTCTTGAATTAGATTTTCGAGTATACATCCATGTCGTAACTTCCCTGTAATATGTTCAGAAACGATAAGCAAATTGCCTATATTAAGAAACCTGTATCTGTGGTTGTACTTTAATGTTAACGTTAAAGTATCGGTTATCGATGTAGTTGCATCTTAATGTTCACTTTAAAGTATCGGTGACCGATACTTTAATGAGTTTAATGTGAACATTAAGATACAGGGCAACTACAGATACAGGTTTCTCAAATATTGTAGAAAATTAGCAGTTTAAAACGCTCGTATCATCCGTATTTCTTAACCAATTTTAATTTTAATTTCATCTTCGGTAATCTTTTTTACGGTAATTTCATATTTTGTTGAGGAATGCGATTTAATCCTATTTGTGTTACCCTGATATTTTATACTTAAATTATAACGTGATTTTTTTTTCAGAGCTCGACGCAAAAACAAATACGCTGTCCTTAATGACTGAGAAGTACAAGAAAGACGCGACGTACCTAAACACGAAGTCGATGTTAGTGAAGGCAACTGCCGGAGCAGTTATAGTTTTAGTATTTGTTCTATATTTCTGGATCCTGTAAGGAATATGCGGACATTGTTTGAGATACCTAAGAAATGGTAACCGATTTTTTTGTTGTAGCTATTATAATGTTTACTTAAGTTGAATCGATGACTTCCATTACGTTACCTACATTTTTTAGTTGAAATGACGGTAGCCGTTTTGTTTCTTACATTTTTTTAATTGAAACGGTGACTTCCATATTGTTACCTACATTTTTAGTTGAAACTGACTTCCATTATGTTACCTACATTATTTTTGTTGAATCTATGACATCCATTTCGTTACCTAATTTTTTTGTTGAAACATCATCTTCCGCTGTATTACGTAAATTTTTAGTTGAAACGACAACTTTGCGTTACCCACATAATTTTTTCTTGAAATGACAGCTTCCATTGCAACCTACAATTTTTTATTTGAAAAATGATTCCCGTTTTGTTACCAACATTGTTTTGTTGAGACGACAGCTTCCATTGTGTTACTTACATTTCTTATTCGAAAAAATGATTTCTATTTCGTTACCTACATTTTATACTTGAATCAAAAGCTTCCACTGCGTTACCTATTTACTACATCTTTTTTGATCGACTTATGTATGGAATACTTCAAGTACTTGTACATGTGATATAAAACTATTTTAGCACAGTTTCATAATATAAACCAGCCACCCGGTTCTAATCAGAAGCTTGCTTGACTCTTGTTCTTGAAACATTTTATTTTATTAAGATATTTATTTATATTGTTACTCTATTATATATCTATGGGTGATTCCACGGGCGTTTCCACCGCCGTCAGTCCGCTGTCCTAAGTATTTAAGAAATAGGCGATAATATACATAAAATTCGATCAATTGTGGCAAGAATTACGATAACAATATTCAGCTCATTCTTTCAATATTTATGACAGCGGACTGACGGCGGGTGAAACGCCCGTGGAATCACCCCTATCTCAAATTAAAAATAAGTAAATCTACGATCCACCAATGTTAGGTCTCATTCAATACCCAGAATAAAAAAGCTGTCGGCTTAAAATGTATCACTCTTTTTTACTGTCAAATTAAAGAAAAGGAGGTTACATTTATCTCTCAATGACTGCTAAAGGTAAGATAAATCAGCCCTTAGTAATACTGATACGTCTATTTGGAAATGGATATAAGGATAAGCGTCGACTGTCGAGTGCAAAGAAATTGCATATTACTCCAAAATTTTCAGCGTCAAACGACGGATATATATCGTCATTACTTTGAAAAACCTATCTCATATTTCGTGACGTACGATTTTAAACTTAAACGAAAAGAGAATTAAGTTCAAACTCAAATATCTCGAAATATCAGATACGAGTGTTTTCTAAAGTAGTAACCATATGTCATGGGGATTCCGAGGTACACCCACATACATACAAAACGTCAAGGAGTTGATAGTTATATATACACTACGATATTTTAAGGTGAACAGTAGAAAATAGATATTGTCTCTTTCAAATCCCTCTATTGTCTGTGGATGGAGCTCACTCGGTTTAGTACCAAATTAATTGAAATAAAATAACTAGAAAAAATCCATACTGATAATCAAGGACCGGAATTCTTCATAGCAAAAATCAAACTGTCATAGGGTTTGACCAAAGTGTTTTATCGACTATCGATAAATAAATATCACTTAATGAGTCATTAACATGATATCGGTAGATATAGATCGATCATTTTAAAATCATTAAAAAATTAAGAAACCAATTTACTCCGAAAAACCAGGAACAAGTGGCCATAGTCCATTCATTTTATAACATGGATACGCACTTAACTCAAGACAGTGACGAGGACCTCGAACACTTAATTCTAGTCACCAATAATTGAAGGGATTTTAAATATAATATATACACACTCTTTTGAGTAGGTTGTGTAACAGGCCAACATTAAGTGCACAAATGTGAAAAAAAAAATTGGATCCAAATATATTACGATTGGTTGATGTATCCAGAAATCTGGTTTATACTCGTATGTTAAAAATGGGTGGAAATCATTTTAGTAACACGGCAAGAAATTACTTATGACAATCAAGCGACGTAAATGACATATGTGACGTGGGCACGATTTATTTTAATATGGAGATGCAGGTTGCTTACCAAAGAGGTCAAATGTTACAGAATAATCGTATAAGTCGATATGCGATAATATTCCGTAACATCGATGAGTGAAATTGTCGATAAAACAATTTGGTCAAACCCTATGAAAGTTTGATTTTTGCTATGAAGATTTCCGGTCCTTGGTGATAATCGTCATCAGCTTTTGGAAAATATTCACCAATCACTTGTAACTTGCCAACCTTGACACTGGCAGAATTGTCCAAGGCAGATTTAAACGTGAACTAGCAAAAAATCGGTTCACATTTCGCGGGTACCAGAATTTAGTTTTAATGGTCGGGTCTACGTATATTTCTAATAATAATGATGCTATCGCTTTACATTGATATGAGAAAAGACCATTTACGTAATGCGGCTTTATTCTGCTCTTTAAAACCATGTAGCTTTGACATTTTATTGTTACGATTGCTCGTATTTACTTGACAGTAATGGCGGCCGAGATCAAAATGATATATTCTAATTGCCCACGACGATAAAGCTAGTTCTATAATATTACCAGATGATACATATACAATAGGGTATTTGCCAAAAAAAAATTTAGTATTTAAATTGAAGCTTTTTTACCTTCCGAATAGCCTAGTATAAATAGTTTTTTTAATATCTTTAAAAATTAGAAAGATGTAAATGTTTAAAACTTGCTTTTAGATGGAGAGAAAAATACAGTAATATGACGTCATATTACTCAACCGCCATATGAATTACACGCAAAACATCGTTTCGTGAGAAAGAGATAGACAAAAAACTTTAAAAGGCTATAACTTTTTTTTATTATTATCAATTTCAAATTTGATTTTGAATTATTTTATCATACTACGTATATTGATATATTATCCAAATTAATATATGAAATTTAATATCAGGCAAATACCCTATTAGTCACGTCATTAATCGGAGAACACGAAATGGCGATGCTGCAATGCAAAAAACCGGGCTGCGCGAAGGGCGATCTTCAATCGCTGCAGTAACCACTTTCTCCACTGTTTGGAAAATGCAGCAGTGGTTTTTCTTACACAGAAATTGATGATCTGAAAGAGCTTTGGTTTTTTGAGATCAATCATACTAGATGATTAAGTACGAGGCGTCGCTTATCATGCTGCTGCCACTGATAGGCCAATCAGGGGGCTTGCAGCACGGCATCGTCGTATAGTCCTGCCCCTCCCCTGTTCCGAGGAACAAACGAAACTTGGGAGTCTAATCATATTAGACATCGGACTTAAAAATAAAATAGCTTTGTCCGGTTTTTTGCATTGCAGCTTCGCCATTTCGTGTTCCCCCATTAGTGACGTGACTATTTATATATATATCATCTGGTGGTCTTATCGAACTAGGATTAGAGTCGTGGGCTCCTCTACTATACGATAATATGCCAAAAGCAATTAAGTTTTACCATGTGGAATAAAGTCGCGAAAAAGGCCTAAAACGTTTAAATTATACAATCAAGGACAAAATGGTGGTCTTTGTTGAAAATATGATTTTTAAAAGTATTCATAGGAGTTATCTTTTTGCAATTGAGTTTTGTGGAAATATTCATAATTTTTTTTTTGGTGATTTGCATATTTTTGTCTAAATTAAGATTTTGCTCTGATATTGATTTATTCTGAAAAGAAACATTATAATAGTATATTATTAAATATCTCTCTTGTCGGCACAAACATAAATAATAAAAATGAGCTACACATACTTAATAATTTTAATCGATATGTTTATTAAATTTTGACTATTAAATAAAAAATATTATGTTTAATTAGCTACATACAATTGTTTTTTACGCTATTAAGAAGCTACTGTTATTTGTTATATATTTGATTAAAATGATTTATTAAATATAAATGTAATTCTTTCTCGGTCTTTTCTCAAATCAAATAATTTTTATGAACGTATAGACTTATCGCTCAGAGGTTGAAATATCCGCTGGATGTTAGTGTTCTTTCATAGCTTAAAGTTAACTGTATAATGTACTACTTCTGAAGTTATATTTTCATATACACTGAAAAACAACTCGGGTTATATTTATCAATGAGCCCTACGCCTATCTGTCCTTTGAATATATTAAAACTGATCATTTTGTGAAACTAAACAATTAATACCTTGATATTTAAATCATAGCAAATCATAGCAATAATATTACAATCTGTCCGTATTGTATTTCTATGTAATGTAGTTAAAAATAATAATAATTGTCTATATAATGGAATACAGATATTAAACATTGCATGTCAGTAGCCTAAATATCCCTTATAAGAATATAGGTGTCAGCACAGATATAAATACACATAGATAACGCAAATGCATCTACTTAGCGTGTCCGAATCCGGACTTAAACCCGACCAAGCGTCGGGGTTGGCCGTCGCTACTGACGTTCCGCGCGCCTGTTGCTGCAGCCGGTCGGCCGTGAACATTAAGAAAATGCCTCGTTGCGTGATAATAAACTGCAATAGCCCAAAAAAGCGACGACTTTGAATCGATTTTGCGCGGAAAACGGATAATTCTCTTCTCTGGGTGTGTTGTAGTTGGCAGCAAAAAGTGACACGGTTGGTTTTCATACAGAATGAGGTGTTTATCTATGTGTTTTTATATCTGTTGGTGTCAGCTCCGTCAGTTGCTTAGTTGGTAGTGACCCTGCCTACAAAGCAATCCCGTCAATTCTCGGGAAAATATTCGTGTGATGAGCGCGAATGTTCCTGAGTCTTGGATATTCATATTTATCCACATAAGTACGTTTATCATTGTCTACCTACCTAGAGCTTAGAACTAGGTCACGTGTGAAATTGTCCCCTTATACGTTACCTTGTACCGGTAACACTTGACAGCTTTGGTAACGTATTCATAGAAGTGAATAAAACTGTATTTAACCTCGTAAGCCCCAGTGTGCAATAGGATGTCCGTAATCAAGGCAATTTAAACTGTGTTTCAATAGGAATAAAGTTTACATTCCTATCTTCATAAACTAGAAATGGCATCGAACAAACGTGATTTAACTTTATTTCCTTGATGGTAGATTCACAGTCCCACTCGTTAAAAACTCCCTGTTGGGCCTTACGAAGTTAAAGTACTTGGTGTCTACAATAAATATGATACTTATGGAATAGTCGTCGTAACCCGAGTTGTTTGTCTGTTTGAAAAGGTCTCACAATAGCGAATCGAATGTAATGAACTTTTATATGTTTACTAGCTGTTCGCGCCCGGACTTTTTTATACAAATCTTGTCCTGATAATTACAAATACAACAGAAATTATTCAAATTAGTTATGGCGTGACTAAGGGAAACAGGGATTCATTTTTATATAAAGTGTGTTACCGGCATGCGGGCATTTATTAAAACTGCCGATAATATGTTGCTTTAGCAATTGTTTGGAAGTATTATCAATTAAAAAATAATTAAAATAAGTTCACAATTAATTTTCTATGATACTGTCCATTTTTAATGTAGTGCATGTGCTGCGTGTTCCTCGTTATCAGTATCGCTGTTGCTTAGTACAAGGCATGTCGTGGTACGGGGGCAATTCATAATAATCAAAGTATCCGTCGACTGTCATTTAACACTTGTCAAATTGCTGTGCTTTACATTGCTGGCAATTAAAATTTTGTTAGAAAGTTAACAAAGCCTAAAAAATTGTTTATTAATTAAATTAATGTCATGGTTACGTTACAGATACACTTTATTTTTACCTCCTTTAAAAAAAGCGGCGGTGCTGGTATCACGCTGTATATATAAAGATTTCCATGTACCCTACTACTGCCCATTGTTTGGAGTAATCCGGGGCCTAACTTACAGTAGCCAAAAAGAGTAATGTTCGGTAGTATGGCTAGTTCATTAGAAAAGGGTCAAATACCGAAAGCCTGCTGACCTTAGCAGGCTCTCGGTATTTGACCTTGAGGTTTTTGGTGGATACACCATCTGGATGCATAAATTTCACTGGATTGAGCCATGGAGCATTACATATGGTTCTAAGGGTTGCTATATCTGACAAATTGATATATTTCGAATCGGTTGATATATTTGACGACGCGTTGGCCTAGTTAGTGAGCCTGCCTGCGAAGCTAGCGGTCCTGGGATCGATTCCCGGTCAAGGCAAATAGTTCGCTCAGGTTGAATTTGTCCATATTCCCAACTCGTCCTCATACCCCACTCGTCCGCATTCCCAATTAGTCCACATTCCCAACTCGTCCTCATTCTTAATTCGTCTTGGGACTGTAGGGCTTTTCGATATCAATTCGATCACTCGGTTATTCACTAGATGTTGGGAATGTGAACGAAATGGGAATGTATGCGAGATAGAAATGTGGACGAGATGGGAATGTGAACAAAATGGGTATGTGCACGAGATGGGAATGTGGACGAGACGAGAATGTGGACGAGATGGGAATATTTACAAAGTGAACCTGAGCGAAATATTTTTGTGTGATGAGCGCGAGTTTCTGAGTCTTGGATGTTTTCTATGTATTTAAGTATTTATTTCTCTATATAAGTATTTATATCGTTGTCTAGTACCCATAGTACAAGCCTAGAGCTTAGTTTGGGACTAGGTCCATTTTTATGAGACTGTTGCCTGATATTAAATTATATGTGGCGTTATCTATGTAAAGGGACCTTATTGTCGATGGCGCTTACGCCGCACTGCGTCACGCGACGTTGTATTTATATCGGAGCATCTTTAATAATGGCGGAAGCGCCATCGACAATAAGGTCCCTTTTCGTAGATAACGCCACATATTATTATTATATTTAAGCCCCGTAGTTGTGCATATGTCACGTGGTTTCAGCTTTGGTATTAGTTCTTTCGGTGCAGTCGTTAGAAAGTTATGTGCGTACATACATTTCGGTTTATTTTTAGGGTTTCGTACCAAAATGGTAAAAAAGGAACCCTTATGGTGAGACTTCGTTGTCTGTCTGTGTGTCTGTATGTCACAGCAGTTTTTCTCAGAAACTATAGAAAATATCAATTTGAAATTTGGCATAGTTGTATAATTTGCTTGCCCGCATCTGTTTTTAGTAAAAAAAGTATGAAATTATTTTTCTAAGTATTTCTAGAACGGAGGGTTGAAAAATGAAAGTTATTTGATTATAGCAAACGGGGTGTCATGTGAAAGGGCTCAGTCTGCACATTTCAAAACTATTTTTTTTATAATTTATCGGGACGTACTTTTTGATTTATACGCAAAAATTTACAAAAAATGACCCTTCCCCCCCTTATCTCCGAAATTAATGGACCAAAAAATCTGAAAAAATCCTGATTTAAAGATAATTAGGTACTTATATTTTACAGGAAAAATAAAATGAAGTTGTCAAGCTTTACAGTTTTGGAAAAATTATCAAAAAACTTTAAAAATCGGTATTAAAATTTAGGCTAGTCAAAATGGGCCTTAATGCATAGATAATAAAGTAAATAACAAAGTAAGTATTTTCTTTTGCTTTTTCCAACCCTATTATCTTAAATACGGAACCCTCGGTGAGCGAGTTCGACTCGCACTTGACCGGTTTTTTATTTATATAGATAGATAGGTAGATAACAGCACAACGTTCCATCACACAGAATGAGGTAACTCTTAGTGTCGTTTGGCATTTAATATGTCTCAAATGGATCTGACTTATTTATACAATGAGTTGGACTTATATTTGTGACGTTATCTATGAAAACGGACCTTATTGTCGATGGCGCTTCCGCCATTATTAAAGATGCTCCGATATAAATACAACGTCGCGTGCGCAGTGCGGCGTAAGCGCCATCGACAATAAGGTCCCTTTACATAGATAATGTAACATTTTAATGTGTATTGACTTCTTCACTCTTACATAACTTACCTTTGCTTTGTATCGTGAGGAAATATAGCAGTTGAGCATTTCTCAATTTTTTTGCCACTTTGTGTGACATCCCCAAATTAAAAAAAAAATGGTAGGTAGGTAAACAGGTAGGCAACAGCAAACTATGCAATAATTAAATAATATTCTAATGTGTCCCAAAATATTTGTATGGAAAGTTCCTTTTGTGTTACCGATATTCATAGGTTTTTGGTAACACAAAAGAAACTTTTCATAGAATTTCTTTCTATACCTACCTACCTACAATTTTTTTTAAAATTTGAGATGTCACCCAAAGTGGCATTTTTTTTTGAGGAATGCTCAGCTGTGATTTCACTCTCGCATATGAGTATATAAAACCATATTATATACGTCTTCTTTATTAGATCGCTCGCACCTAAGTGATATTAGTTCCTTTATTACGTCCATTCCAGCTCCTGTGAGACCTGCACATTATAAAAAAGAAATGATACTGTTGTTGCTATCCCATAAGTAATATACGTGTCGTGAATTTAGCGTTATGGTATCTATTTAAATTAAGTGGATTCGGTATGATGTATTTAATATTTGTAAATATAAAAGACATTTTTGATGCGTTGGTTTTTATTTTTAGCTCTTTATACGACTGCCCAAAAAAGGAGTGTAATGTTTTCAGGGTGCATGTACGTATTTACAGTCACGAACTTAAATTTGGGACCCATTAAAACGAACCATCGAACTCTCTGAAACGAATGGTAGCTTAAAAAAATGTTGAATTTAAATAACCATCCACTGAACAGTTAGGTATAATAACTCTTTTTTTTTACTCCATAATTGCACAAAACACTTCACAGAGGCGTGTCTCAAGCGGATGGCACTCGCGCTCGCACTGGTCCCAGAGGGTCCGAGATAATTATCGTGCCCGTGAGCAGTGTCTATGTGTGCCTTGCTCGAGCGCACTTTGTATGTAGATTGACTTCTGTACTTATCTATTTTGTGGTATGTGGGACCGATGACCGCGTGGGTTCTTCGAAGTTATGGTGTAATAAAGAATCGTACTATCGCGATCGTTAATTTGTGAAAATAGGCTTGAAGTCGTCAATGTCATTAGAGATGCCAAATCATTTGTAACTTATAGGAGACTCAACATTATTGTTGTAGAATGTCAGAATGACTTTGGACCTAAGGTGGGTCCCAAATTAAAGTTCGTGACTGTACCTGGATGACCCTGGATGGTATTTTTTTGGTAAGTTTTCTAAAAATTAAATCTAACTAGATCGATTTATCGCCGCCGAAACCGCCAGCATACTAAATTTCTTGAAAATCGTTGGAGCCGTTTCCGAGATTCAGATTATATATACAGGGTTTTTTTTTGGTCAGCAACTTCCACAATAGGGGTTAAGTACTATATTCATGACACCGAACTCAAAAAAAAAACTTGAAAAGTCGAAAGAATATCCTCGCTATTTTATAAATCATGGTATCTCGTTTCTGTAGCTACGAAGGGGGTAGACCGCTTATCGTGACGATCAGTCTATGTTATTGTCTGATACTACCCTCACAAAACTATGCGCAAGCTATGTCAGTTCCGTGTTTGTTTCAAAGCGAGTGTTTCTTAAAAGTGAAATATTAATACATTTATTGATAAAAAAATGTCTCGGCAAGAAAATTTACTTCCGGACAATCGGGAAATGTTTGTTTACTGACACCGTTAGAATTTGGACTGAACGATTTCCTAATCGGCAGGCCATTCCGCGCTACACTGTAAGGTCTATCGCTAGCAACCTTTACGAGTGGGGCACTTAAAACGCCACGCCATGCTCAAGGTTTGTAATTTTTTAACAATCGTTGTACAAAGCTGATTCACCTTTTTAAATACGCCAAAGACAACTCTTGCGGTTTTGTAATCCATATCGTTATTCTGTAGTCAAATTCCATTTGAACGATTTTTAACAACAATAATCTAGAATTTTATAACCTAAACCGTGTTTGTAATCTTTGAAGGTCCCAAGCCCGTAACAAGTATGAAGGGAAAGATGAATCATAACATTGTGCACGGTGATTACGACATTAAAGATATCAGTAAACACGGCGAATGGTAACCACAATTAAGTGAAATAATGGGAAAAATTGAAAATGCTATTTCTCTGACCTCCTAAGATTTTTTAATTTTTTAATGTGATATTCGGATTCAACATTAATTAAACTATTTCTCCTGTTTTAGAAGTTGTCAACCAAAAAAACACCGTGTATGTATATATATATACATACAAACAAGAACTTCGTTGTTGCATACCGACCAACTACAGCGACCGGCCGATAACAAGTGAATCAAATCAAATCAAATCCTTTCAAATAAATCCTGACACATTGCACAACCATGTTGGCCCTTCTACACGATAGCCCATCATTGGCCAACGTAAGAGACGCATTTACACGTTAGAGCGAGCAACATATTCTTGCATCTCACTCTTACGCATCACTCCGTCCCTACGTTGGCCCATGATGGGCCATCGTGTAGAGCAGCCATGAAGTTTCTGAGTATGGATGATGTTGAGAGCAGAAAAACAATGCAGTCATTACTGTTCCTTCACACGCATTAAATACGTTTAGCATTGTTTTACTGCTGTCAACGTTATCAATATTCAGAAAACGAGAACTTGAACAGACAAATAAAACCTTAAAATAAACCAAAATCTCCCGAAACATTTGAAAGAAGCCTCGTGTGGTTGCCGAGTTAGAATAGTGCCACTCCATGTCTTCCCGTGGATGTCGTAAGAGAAGACTAAGGGAATAAAGGCTTGTAGTACTGTTAGGCGATGGGCTTGCAACCTGTCACTAATACGCTGGTAAACATCTTAGCCTAATTGTGCAAATTGTGGTTATAGAATTATCAACAAGTTTTTAGAGATGTTTGTAATTCTGTAGCTCTGCCTACCCCACTCTGGGAACGAAGGCGTGAGATTATGTATTGTATGTATGTACATTTGAAAGATTAGACTTAACAAAGCCCAATGTTTGTCAAAGAGTGACAAGACTAAAGTTAGCAAAGATAATGTGGGCTCATAAGTATATTGTTATTGGAAAAAAAAGTAACGATACAACACAATCAGACGAACGTAACAGTCTCTACAATAATTCGACTGAAGCAACAAGCAGTCCTACAATCAATGTTTATCCAAAACGAAAAATTGTTAAGACAATTAGAACCACAAAATAAACCAAAATCTCCGAAAACATTTGAAAGATTTGACTTAACAAAGCCCAATGTTTGTCTGTAAGAGTGATAAGACTAAAGTTAGCAAAGAGAATGTGGGCTCATAGGGTGACGGCACCAATGATGGACACTTTTAGCTGACAGGCACCAGTACCTAATGGACATTTCACTCTTAATTCAAATTTCTTACGGTCCTAAATTGATTGTTGCAAAACAAATGAATAACCCTTATCTTCTGTAAAATAAGAATCAAGTGTCCACTATTGGCGCCTTGTCCATTACTGGTTCCATCACCCTATATTGTTATTGAAAAAAGTCATAATACAATACAACACAATCAGGCGACGATAACAATCCGTAAAATACCATTAACTGTAGAACTGCTTCTTGTTCCAGACTAATTATAGTACTCGTAAAAATGAAAAAATTTAAAGACACATGAATCCAGAAAATCTCCCGAAACATTTGAAAGATTTGACTTAACAAAGCCCAAAGTTTGTCTGTAACAGTGATAAAACTAACGTTAGCAAAGAAAATGTGGGTTCACTTATTGTAACTGAAAAAAGAAGTCAAAATACTACAATCAAACGAACATAACAATCGAACCATAATTCAACTGGAGAGCAACAAACAGACGAATCTGTAGTGCAGGTCTTGTCAGTAGATATGACAAAATTTTCACAAAGTGAATTTGTCGAAAATCTGAATATAACAGAAATGGCAGCGGCATAAATCGATTCCTTGAAAAATTAAACAAGGTCTAAAATCATAATCTCATCGAAAGATAGTTCTCTGATAAAGAGGAGCGAGTGTTCTTTTCCATGGAAACTTTAATAAGGCTACCTATGTTCTACCTCGCTTGCAGCTGCTACTTCAGAATGGTATGAAGCTAGCCTCACGAAGAAAAGAAATCAAAGAAGAACCTGAAATATCAGATCAAACCTCCACCACATCTGAATCAGAATCATACCGACATGAATATTGATCCCATTGTAAAGGAATCAATTTCAAAAGTAAACGACTGGTTCGATATCACAAGTTCTAAACCCAAGTCATCAGAACCCTCTGTCACATTACAGGATGCTTTCAAGAATTTCAAGGATTTGAAAATGTATTTTTTGACGTTTATTCAAATGCGTCAGCACTAAGTTTTTAAATCCCTATAAAATGAAATATTCGTATTCAATAGCGATGAATTGTACATACATTTAAACCTTAGTTTATTAGTTAACGATAGGTCTAACTAAAAATAAAATTGGCTAAGAACTTTTTGATTGGTACTTAAAATTGAGAAGTCATATTTGTAGCAATTGTATGGGAAAAACGCAAGCGTTCCTAATTATGTGGGCACCGCTGTAAATAGGAGGGTGGGTTCAATTATTCATGTGTTTTAAAGTTTTCATTTTTTTACCTTTAAGTATTATGTTCTCGCTGCTGAGGTAAAAAGTTGTAGGTTTGTGCAACACGAGACGAAAGTCATTAAATACCTCGATGCGCTCAAGAATCTAACCTACGAGTAGAATCACTCTCTATGCTTGTGATTCAATAATAGAAATGTTCTCTTACTCGGGATTCAAAACCAACTTTGCTCTCTTGTTGCACGAATATGATATAGCAGGTATAGTTACAATATTCTTCCTAATCTTAATCCGTCAGCAAAAAATGACAAAACAAACAGCGTAAAAAAGAAAACGGAGGAGAATTTTCATCCGTTGGACGACGCAAAAGATTTCTTAGCAAAATATGAGCAAAAAACTTTATTAAGATATTCCTTTAATTGCGCAGTGAGTGAAGGTGCAGGCTGAAATTCACCGCTGTGATTATTTTAAATCTTGGCACAGGCTGAGCCTGAGGCTTTTGCCGCCTCAATGTTATGTCTCTGTATTATTTTATTGTGCTTTTGTTTTGTATTGTTTTCATTTTTAATGTTTGCATTGTATAATTGTGAGATGGGAGGATGTGAAACGCCTGTATTGTGTAATTTTGTTTAAGAACAGTTCACCGTCGCATGGCACCCCGCGTGATTATTGTGTTAAAGTTTATTAATTCTTGTATATTGATATCGGACGAGTGACCATTTGTTTACTAGATGTTTAATTTTTGTTGTTTTAATTATTAATTATTTTTGTGTTATTTTATTATTAGTATTATTTATATTTGACGATCTCAATGTAATTTCGTATTTTTTGACTTGCAATACAATTCCTATTTTTGTTAAAGAGACAATAATTTTACGTAAGTTATTGTGTAAAAAAATAGCTAAATTAGGACGTCTTCGCATCGATTTATTTATTTTAAGATTCCAGGGAAAGGTACGGTTTGAAAAGCAAGTTGAAAAGAAACGTTAGCTTGTTGAGAGGTATTTTACATTACGGGCTGAACTATTGGTATTTTAACAATAAATACAATTTAAATTAAGTAACCTCGCTAATTCTCACTTCACTTATTTACATTTCATTGGACCCGATTCTACGAATCTTTAATTAGACTAAATCTTAGATTGACTTCGTCCCATAATGCCTTAATTTTAAAGTTTCTCATTCTTAAATAACTAGAAATTTAATTACATATATGTCTGAATATTGATACGACAGACTTACGAGTAGAATGATTTAAATCCAAATCAGAGGCAAAATGTTTGTCTCAAAAACAACTACTATACAGGGTGTCCGGGATATAGTGGCCAACCTTACAGGGCTGGATAGCTCAGCTCAGGAGAGTGTCGAAATAGTACATTGTGCATCAAGGGCGGTATAAAGGGGATTGCTAACGAGAGATTATTAGAAGCCAGACGCCGAAGGCGGAGGGCTTTTAATGACTCGAGTTTGTAATCCCCTCAATGCCCGTGATGTTTTTCATCACATATGCGAGGAAATAAAAAAAAATAGAGAAAAAATATACAAAATAGGTACGCTTCGGAAACAACAATCAAACAAATGAACTCGACTTGAGAGTTTGTCAACTTTTTTCAATATAGGGAGTCTTCCACAGATAATGCTTGGAACTGCTTTAGTTTTTAAACTTGACAGGCCATATTGTACCAACTTTCAAAATGAAATTTAATAAAATAATTGCAAATGTCTCCGAAATAATTGTAAAATATACATATAATGCAGATAAATATACCGTATAAGTTTAATTATACAGGAAAATTCGTTTTTAGCCAAGTTTTTATATAGGAAATTGGCTGATTTTTTCACCTCCTTATAGTCTGAAATGATGTACGAGTGGATTCTATATTTTAAAACTAAACTCATTACTCCCTAGGGAGGTAAATCGGCTATAACTGCCCTATACGCCTGCGTGTTATAACACACTTTCCGAGCAAGTGTGATGAAAATATGATAAATCATGTTTAGTAAAAGTCGCACGGAAAACGAGATATCAAAACTTTTTAAAGTTTCGGAAATGCGGTACCCTGCATGGTTCACCATTGTCAATGCCACGACCACAGTTATAAGAATTTTTCAATTTCGTTAGCTGTGAAAGAAAGCTGATTTAATTTGCTTTTAAGACACTTCTAACGAAATTAATAAATAATTATAAACGTAGCATTTCACATTCAGCCAAACTGTCTTTTAAAACATTTAAAACCAGTTAACTTCATTTCAAACGGACGACAATTGGTTTTTTAAATTCGATAGTTTGATAGAATTCAGTCTTTGTTGGACAAACTTAATAATAACTTCGCTGCTATAATGAATAAAATCTTCACTTAACAGGTTTTTAAGAAAGCAGCACTACTGGTTTTGATACATTTTTTTACACCATGCGATGTCAAACTTGCCGTAAGAAAAACTCAGACTCCTAAACTTTTCTGACTTGTACAAATTTAAAACCTGCTAATTGTTTATTAATTTTGTCAGATTGTTTCGTCGTTTCTTTTCGTCTACAGCTTGATAACTCAATAACGAAAACGGTTTTTGATTATAGTGAGAATCATTAGTTCAAAATAAAATTGACACAGCTATTACGGTTGCCGAATGTATAGACAAAGCCGGAGATATGCTGGACTGAATTCAGCCTACCTATTCGCCATATAATACTTAACATATTACATTTGATATAAAATACTTTTTATCGAATAAACAGCCCGGTGAAGGTCGTCTCCTATTCGGATCCCCTAAGCTACTTATGTTTCACCTTTTGTACGCAACCCCTACAGACGAAGTAAACACAGATCAAACAAAAAATATACAGGACATTGTGCTTGATTATAAGACTACGGCGATAGAGGCTGGACATTTTGTTTGTTATATATCTAATAGGGTGTGTCACATTTGTATGGAAATAAATAAATGTCTTATTTTTTGTAGACTTTGTTTACGCCCTAAGGGCTTGTTTACGGAGACGCGGAGCGTCGCGCGTGGCGTGCGGCTTGGCGTTGCGCGGCGCGTCGGGCGTTTTTTCCGTTTACAGAGAGGCGGGGCGTGCAACGGACCGCGTCATCACACGCGCAAACACAAAAATATGGCAAAGTACGGTGTTGTTTATAAAGATGCGGGGCGTGACGCGGCGCGTGATGCGGGGCGTAGAGAGTAGCGGTGTCCGCTACATCCGCGGCGGACTCTCGAGCGCGTAGCGGAGCGCGCGGCGGAGCACAAGACTGTCAGAAGGTTCCGCCGCGCGCCGCGCAACGCCAAGTCGCGCGCCGCGCGCTGCGCAGTGGCGGGAACCGCCGTTATTGACGCGTGCGACGCTGCGTGCAACGCGGCGATGCCGTCCGCGGGCTCCGCCGCAAGTAACGCTGTATTTGAAGCAAACGCGCGTAAAACCGCTTCTCCGTAAACGCTTTTATACAACGCCATATGTTTGAATTTAGTGCAGACCGCGCCGTCCAACGCTACGCGCGGCGCCCCGCGTCTCCGTAAACAAGCACTAACTCTTTATATTTTAAGAAATGAAAATATCTAGTTTCGGGGTGAATGGACAATATTTAGAGGTTGCACAAATCGACCACTTAGTCGGAGCAGATTTTCAAGTTTATTATTTTTCCAAAAACAACAAACGATAACTAACTTTCCTCTCAACTTATGTCAAACACTAATATTGTGGCTTCGGAGAATTGCATAGTCATAGAAATCGATTCAAAAATTTGTCAAAGTGTGCAACCCCTAAATACCAACTACAGTTTGGTCGTTCGAAGAGGGCCGATTTGACAGCTGTCAACGCAGTATAAAATATAACCTCAAGCACATATTTTGTACTGAGTTGACAGCTGTCAAATCGGCCCTCTTAGAATAACAAATTTTATATTTAAAAATATCAATAGAATGGTAAAGATACACCTATTTTTAACATTCTATTGAAATTTTAAAACCAATTCGACGTATAGGCTTCTCGAATCAATCTTTGTAGTTAGATTAAAAAAAAAATATTATATTACAATTAAGATATGACCTTCATTTGACTGCTAAATATGATCCGTATTGCGCTTTATCAACCTTTTTCGTATATTTTATCTTATTAGTACCATTTAGATAGCTGTTGTCATGTAATAGTGGATTGTTAACCAATTTCGAATATGAGGAAAGTAAAAAAAAAGTGATTTGTAACATTTTTGAGAAAATATTATAACGTCGAATACTAGGAGTGCATAAACATTAAAAGTACATTGCTGTGACATGCGGGAGACATCCGCGCTGTGTCATGTGCGTCCGCCCGCCCGCCGGTGCTGCGCACCGCCTGCGATCTAAGTTGCGCTACGCACCTCCTAATTACCGCTGCGATCCTGGTACTTTATTTAAACATATATCACTTTCCATTCGCTTCTAAGATAAACAATGGCCTACTTTCAGATTATGAGACATGAAAAATGTATTTTCTCAAGAAATGTTCGGAAATGTTGACATTACTATCTACATAATGAGACGCGAAGTACATAGTTTACTGACAATTCTCAAATTAAAAAAAAAAACATTGCGTGCTTGCTACACAAGCCCGCAATGTTGCATACAAATTCCATTACTATCTAGCTTGTAACTTTTTAAAAATTGAAAAAGCCCATAATAAAATGATGGCACAAGTCTTATACATCTAAATTTTATTCGAAACATAACTTTTTTATCTGTGTCTGGAATAGCACATGTTTTTTTAAAAACAAAGCTTGCGTTTCTCCTTGTCATAAACAAAAAGGCGGTAAAGAGTGATGGTTTTTTCACATGAAGTTTCTGTTAGTATGCAATTTAAAAATGAGTTCACGCGATGAAGATTTCACTCCAACACAAAAAAAATCTGGCGATTTTTGAGAAACGCACTATATTTGCCTCGGCAGGAACAGCAATTGCGGGCTTCGTATTTTTAAACGGACTCACAAGCTCGTCCGTTTAAACCAATACTCGGCCCGCAATTGCCTACTTCCATGCCTAGGCAATAATGTACTATTGTTGTTATTACTCATGCTGTCATGTTTGCTTTAGATTTTTAACTGAGCGCTAACATTATTAATCTGTACGGGGAACAAATTACCGATCTCCAAATATTGCCTGAAACCACTGGCAAGTTGTCCATAGGACAGAAGCCATTCCGAGAAAAAAAAGAATTAAAATCAACTATAGTTCTTATAATTCGATTAATTTATTACTATGACCATTTCTCTTTTAAATTATGTGATAAAAAATACAAAATTTGTGTGGTCAGGTTTTCTAAGACAACACGACGACGTCGACGTTTATTGTAGAATCTAATGGTTATGTGTGGAAGTATGGAATGTCCTATAAATAAATGGAATGTGAGTGTTCTAATTCTAATTCTAATTTTAATTAATGGCTTTCACTCCTGTTAAGGTGTATTTCGCCAATGTCAAGTTATTTATAGACACTCCCATGGACTTATTAGGGAAATAAGTCCATGGATATCACTCGCGAAGACAATTGTTCGGTAAAAGAGTATTTTCTCTAATGGACTAAACAGAAGCACATGGGGTTAGCGCCACGCGCTTCTGTCAAGTCCAATGTGTGTTCAGTGAATCTACTCAAGAAACAATAAGTGTCATGCAGGAAGTGCTGTATTAATTTAAGTTTAGGTAGGTAATAAGCAATGGGCGAATGCTTAAAATACTCTGAAATAGTAAGTATTATATTGAGATTGTTTGTCTACATTATATTTGAATGACGAATAGACTTTATGACTTTAAAAACAGATCACAGAAAATAAAAAAAAGTCTTCTTAAATAGCTCCGCCATTTTTGCACCTTGTCGGTGAGGTTATTTTTTTTAAATAACAATAACGCTTTTAATCATGAAATGCTTCAAATTAGATGCTCACGAAAGGCTATTATTTCGAATAAAAATGGAAAAACAAGTATCTATTTTTTTAGGTGTATCCTAATTGTATTATAATTTTGTATACTGGTCTTTTAGATAAGTAGGATCAAGAATTAGATCGAATTCATTAAAAATTGTAATGAGTCAAAAATGAAACACCCTATCTAACCACAGGTTAAAAGGTAAATTTGAAAAGGAATCTTGGCTCCTAAATACTCTATTCCGATTTAAATATTTGACTCCAAATACTAAAATCTATAAAAGAAAGCTAATTTACTTCATTTGAAGTAGTTTTGTATGTATAATACGTGTGTACTAATTCAAAAACAAAATGACAAAAGGCCCCCAATGTACCCCCAACGAAAATGTCAAGCACTTTAGTGCGTTGTCATAGAAAACTTCAAACAGAACATCAAATGACACTCATGACAATGACAATCACATTCACAATGACAAGGTTCTAAGTATGCTTGGAGTTCTTGTCTAGCTGTCATTTTGAAAACATCTGTCTATTTATTTCATTTTTTGTAAATTACTTTATCGTTGATTTTGGTTCGCAAATCCAGGGCAACTTTGTGAAGTAACCTCCAACACTGACGAAGAATATGCATCAAATAAAATATCAGTGAAAAGTTGATTCTGAATGAGCAAGCGGTCAAGAACACTCCAAGCCAATAAGCCATTGAAGTGGATGCCCGCCATCTTCATTGGTGTGCCGACTGGGACTGGAAGACGCCGACGACAACGACGATTCACCGTACAATTGCTTATATATGTATACTTGACATTGGCAAAATTACATAACTTGTAGACGCCATTAAAATAAATAAATAATAAATAAGTATGCACAACATTTTTATTTGGTGACTCTACACTCAAACATAACTTTCACGAAAAGGGCACTTATTAAGGATACATACGACAAAAATTAAAAAACATAAACTAATATGTAAGAGGAAGCAAAGACCTTTATTTGTCAAAAGACTTAAAAGAAAGTAAATCTCTAAACAATTCTATAATGAGCGTTGCCATGGTAATAACATAATAATAATCATAACGAAATCACTGAACTGTCACATAACAATGGACTTTTCATAGTCCCCGCGTAATATATACTAGCTGCCGCCCGCGACTCCGTCCGCGCATGAAAATAAAACATATCCTATGCTACTCAGATTTAATGTAGCATTCCAATGGTGAAAGAATTTTTGAAATCCGTCCAATTCTTTTGAATTTATTCGTCTCAAACACAAAAATACAAATATTTCCTCGGTAATATTACATACATACATACATAATCTCACGCCTTCGTTCCCAAAGTGGGGTAGGCAGAGCTACAGAATTACAAACATCTCTAAAAACTTGTTGATAATTCTATAACCACAATTTGCACAATTAGGCTAAGATGTTTCCAGCGTATTAGTGACAGGTTGCAAGCCCATCGCCTAACAGTACTACAAGCCTTTATTCCCTTAGTCGTCTCTTACGACATCCACGGGAAGACATGGAGTGGCACTATTCTAACTCGGCAACCACACGAGGCCTAATCAGTAATATTAAATAGTGATATATATGTGTATGGATAGTGATATTTACCTGTAGATAAATATAATAATATTTCTTAACATTTATCTACAAACAATTTTTACTAATACCGTACGTATCCGCTAAGCGTAAGCACTAAGTTGCAGCCTTAGTAAACAAGACGACCTTAGAAATGAAATAATATTTTCTACCTGCCAGTTATTTATTACAACTTATTTCTAATATTACAATAATCTTTCTCTTTTGTGTATCAACATTTCAGCCCACATCCACCCCCTGCTGGGTCCAAGGCCTTTTCATTTTCACGCCACTTTGTCTGGGTGGTGATTCTCTCAACAAGCAAAGGTGATCGTTCGCTCGAGTGAAGGTCCAAGCGGCGAGTTTAAGTAGTCCCGACAGAGGGAACAAAACACATTTTAGCGCGTGTATTCAATTTGGCAGCATGACTTCACCAACGTATAAGGCTCCCTAATTGACAATGCACGCGCTAAAATGTGTTTTGTTCGGTCGGAGGGGACTACTTAAACTCGCCGCTTTTATTCGCTCGTCCGTTCGACCGGCCGCCGTTTTTTGAGAGAATAACACACCTGATCTTGCTCCATCCCCATCCATCTAAACATGACCACAATATATACATGACCTTTGTACAGTCCGGTCTTCTAGCAACATAATAAAGAAAAGACAAAGGTTGTCGCTGGAATTAATATTTATAATTATTTAGCAGATAACATTAAGTCATTAGATGGTACACTTTTTAAAATGACACTCAAAAATTGGTTAATATCGAAGTGTTTCTGCAACCTAAATGAATATTTTGTGTATGAATGTTAAACACTAAATGTAGATTTTAAAGTTCAGTTAATTTATAAACTATTGTATGTCCGAAATGGGAAAACTGTTGAGTCTGATGTTATATAATTATAAAACACCGATTGTACTGTACTGACCCCATCTCGAGTCAAACCTTCAAGCAAGAATTAAATTGTCTTTGGTATTTGACTGGTTAGAAAACGGAGAGAGAGTGTGTGGGGGGTTGCTAGGAAACGGTTGGGAGTTGACGGGAGTGATCGTCGGGCTTGAAAAAAATGTTTTTCTTAAGATTTTTATTTGCTTTTCTTTAAAATAATAGTGTTGTATCTACAAAATTTCCCTTTTAAAATTAATAATGTGCCGAGTGTTTAATGGAAAATCTTATGGAAAGCTGATCTAAAGGATTATTGCGAGGAAACGTTAGAAGGTTCTCGTAAGTTCATGTAGACAAAGTCTACTTAAAAAGGTAAATATTGTAGTCCTACCGTTGTTGGAAACACTTATCTATAAGAAATCATGTTCACGAATAGTTTGGGTTATGGTTTGAGAACTAGAAAATCGAGCTAGTGATTTCTCATAGGTATTTTAATCTTTCGTATATGTCTTATTACTTAGAATAGGGAAGCTTGGGAATGAGTGTTCTAGTTGAGGACCTGAAAGACGAATGGAAGGGTGATGGTCGTTGTTTAGAAGGGTTCCGTATGGTGTTTAATTTATTGTGAATGTTTGTTGTGTTTCAAGGTATAGTAATAGAGTAGGGAAAACTTTCGTAGTACAGGGAAACCTTAGTTGCATATTTAACCTTTCATTTTAATACATTTCACGCGGGAGCATGATCCTGAGAGCTCCGTCGCTTACTACGAGGGCTTCTAAGCGGTTTGGTGTCGCTGTCGTGAGAGTTCGGTTTGCGGCTGCGCGGCCTTGACATCTCGTCGGGACCCGAAGCTAAGTGTTGTCTTTTAGTGGTTACTCGATGGGTGCATCGTTGCACTTAGGGTAGTAATGCAACTGGTTACGAATGACATTTGATGTCGTCATTTTCAAAATATTTTGAATTATGGAAGATGTCATTGCAATTTTGACAACAAGGCTATTAGATCATTCGTAGCAAAGCTGTCCTTGTTAGAACATGTTTATTTGAATATTTTTCTTTGATTTTGATTTTTTTTTTTATTTACGAATATTTTCAAAATGTTTTGAGTTTCGAAATTTTATATTTTTTGGAAGGAACAATTTATTTAAAAAACAGAACAATTTTTAAAAAATAAATTCTTAGAAGCAAATCATATTGGATTTAAAAGTGATATACGCTGGTCGTCGGAAAACCAAACTAGTGATAAATTTCTTTGAATTATTTCACGGGATTTTAATTCTATTGCGAAACTAATAATTATTTAAAGGTAAATAATTTTATTGTTCATTTGATATTCTTTTATAAATGTTTTTAATCAAGGGAATTCAAAGGTTTATTAATAATTCAAGACTGATCTAATTCTTTTGGATTTTGTGTACCTTTTAGGACTCCATGTCTAATCTTCAGTTTATTGGAAGAACCTTTCTAAATTTTTCCCATGCTTTTCGGCTAAGATTATTTAGTTTTCTTTCGGCTCTCATAATGGGTTTTACAGTTTTGCTTGTGTCCTGGCAATTTAAATTACAATTTATCTTTACCTTTTTCGTTTAATGCATCGGATATTATACATGTTTCTATTCGAGTCGAAGAGGGTTTAGTGTCTTGGTGAAAGTTATCAGCGGGTCACAGACGTCGATGACATCTTACCGCCACTAAACATCTTGGATTAAAATAGCAAGCAGAGACACTTCACACTGTACGCTCAGTATCCATACAGACTGCACAGACTGCTTCAGTGTGTTGAAGGTTCAAGGTTAAAAGCTTCAAAATTTATCTTGGGGAACCGGGGGTCGGATTTGAGTTGCGTCAAGAGTCGATCTCACCTCTGGTCGAAAGACGTTAGTTAGTTGAGGTGACTTGCTGGCTTGGTTTTTATGATCTCATGTCAGCAAGGATGCCTGCGAGTTTAGCTCGGCAACTGCTTTCTACTCCCGGCTCTCATGTCGGTTCGTGGGGACTCGACTAAGCGAAGCGAAAGCTGAGCGTGTGATATCGGGTGCCTTGACGGATTCGAAGGGGGGGAGACCTCCAACATTCTGGGTTTACTTTGATACCTGTCACACTGGATTGCAGAAAACACACACATTCCGTCGTCCTAAATATCCGAGGACACAAGGGGGGTAGTTTAGGTCAATAGTCTCTCCATCTAAATTATTAGGAAAAGAATTAAATCCTGTCTCTTGGAGTGACTATAATTTGTCGGGCCCTCTGCTCTCTTGGTTACGAGGACTTACTCAGACTGACTTGGCGACGTAATGGAAGCTCTCCCCTGACAAGTTCGAGACAGGCTGGCGGAGTGTGACCAGCCTGGAGTCGAGCACACGAGCAAGAGCGGGGAGGGGCTCTGCTTTTACCAGATCACAAAACTTGTCGAATTCCCATAAACTGAAGTTCTCTAGACGTTTCTTTTCCTCAACTAATACAATTATTTGAATTCCCTTATTCTTGAATATCTCTTTAATCAGAAGAATCTGTTATCCCTCATTCTCGCCCTAGGAATCATGGGTTACTAAAACATTTAAAAAATCACACAACGTAACTACCACTATTTCGATTGGCAAATATCTTTTGTCTACCGGTCCGCCAAACAGATTAAATAAATTAATCTTTTTTTTACATTTTATAAGGCCTGCCCCTTGGGGACAGCACAATTGGTGCCGTGACCAGGATCCTAGGGTATTAAGCAGATTGAGGGGAGGAGATATTGTGAATTAAGGGAGAGGCATTACTTTCGTTTCTCGAGATTTATGAATAGTGCAATTTGCAGGTTGAGGCACTTCACTATGCTAAAAGGAGGAAATAAAGCTTTCACTATTGCGATTGAGGGAAATATAGGATCAGGGAAGTCTACCTTATTAGAGAAATTGAAAGTGAATAAATTAGTAACAGTATTACCGGAGCCAGTACACAAGTGGCAAAACCTAGATGGGATTAATTTATTTCAATTGATGGTAGGAGAGCCTAAAAGGTGGGCGAGTGTATTCCAATCGTATGTCATGAGAACTTTGATAGATCACCATGTTGCGCAGGTGAATACTCCTATCAAAATAATGGAACGGTCCGTTTACAGTTCGAAGTATTGTTTCATGGGTGTACTTCTTGACAATGATATAATCCATCCGGTAGAGGTTCGAGTCCATGAAGAATGGATGCGTTTACTAAAGGACCATATGTCTATGAGTGTCGACTTGGGAATCTATATACGGACAAATCCGGAAGTTTCATTTCAGCGAACATTAAGTAGAGGAAGGTTGGAAGAAAGTTCGATTACACTAGGTTATCTCACACAGTTACATAGTAAGCATGAAGATTGGTTTTTGGGAGATAAATGGCAGGATTCTTTTCAGAGTATCAGAATTATAGATGGTAATTGTGAACCAGAAGCGATCGTTAATCAATATCGAGATATTGAAAGGGAAATAATAGCCACTTGGGAGACTAAGAATTAGATTTTTTTTATCATAGCCAAACTTTATTCCAGAGTTACAATTATGAGCAAGAAGAGCCGAATTAACCGAAAGACATCGCCACTGGCCGAGGAAATGAATGCTACGCATGAATCAGAAGGCCGTAAAAGGACTGTCGTCGGGCAAGCAGGTGCCTTGTCTTTGATGATTAGAACATTGCGGTCGACCATTGGGAGACTGAATTTGAGAGTGACAGAATTGCAGAACCAAGTCCAAGGTGGCCAGGTGAGTCTAGAATCTAGCTTAGAAAAGCCTCAGGTTGCTACTTGCTCTTTTATTGATGGAAGATTTGATCGTCCCAAATTTCCCGGAAGGGGAGATATTCACCCTGTCTCTTTTATAGAAGACTTATTTTCATATTTACGAAGAATCCCCACAAGAGAACATGTCATAGATAATATAATAGGATGTTTGGAGGGGGATGTTAGAAGATGGGCCAGAATTTATAGGGAACGTTGGAATACGGAAGAGGACTTCAAGTCAGATTTTATGGACACTTACTGGGGAGAGCCAGAACAGAATTTACTGCGAAGAAATATTGTATGTGGAGTGTGGGAAAAAGATAAGAACAAATCCATGATGGGATATTTTATATCATTAGCAGGGCAGGCCAAAATGTTAAGTACGCCTATTCTGGAAGGTCAATTAGTTGATGATTTAATGCATCATTTCCCAAGGGAGGTCCAATATGCTTGGAGGATGAGGAAGGGAACGACTATTATTGAAGGAACAGAATTTTTAAGAGATTTGGATGATGTTGATAAGCAAAATCGTTACGTAGAGAATCGAGGTAACGGGCAGACGTCGTTTGGAACGAAACGTGCCACGACCGAATTGGTAAAACCGAAATTCACAAATAAAAGACCTAAGGTTGTTGCAAGGCTTGACGTGGAAGAAGAAGAAGATTTTGGTGGAACTGAAGACAATAACAATGATTTAAACTAGTTGAAGCTGATTCTAAGGACCCGAAATTAGCTTACAGGAAGAAGGGCATATATTGTAACATCCCTTTGCGGATAATGTTGAAAAATGGGTGGAAACCAGGAATAGGATTAGGGAAAGACGGACATGGAAATTTATATCCCATATCGGCTAATAAAACTTGGTCAAATTTTGGTAGATGTGGTTTTGGGGATGAGAATAGAGTTCAGAATAAGGAAGTTAAGTTGAATTTAGATGCTTTTCCAAATCTTTCCCCAAGTTTATTAGATCGGCCACGTGTTTCTGAATTTTTACAAACTTTTGTTGCGGCATCCTTGTTTGATGAAGAGGTATGTTTTGATGAGGGTTCTCGCAAGGTTAGAGCGGAGATTGTTATTGAGATATTAGGGAATACAATAAATGGGTTGATAGATACTGGGAGTGAAGTGAGTTGTATTTCAGAAGAGCTTTATGAATCTTTACAAATTACTAAAGATACAAGGTTTCCATCATTACCAGTGAAACCTATACAGATTAGAGGAGCAGTAGGGCAGAAAAGTTTGAAAATACAGCAGCTAACATCTATTGAGTTAAAAATTCAGGGGATAAGTTTCGATACTGGATTGTTGGTAGTTCCAAAATTGACAGTACCGGTGATATTAGGCTTTGACTGGTTACTTTCCCATGATGCTGTTATTAATTTGCGAGATCCTAAGTCTTTAATTCTGTCGGGTAATGGGGAAGAAGTTAATGTACCGTTTATTGATGAAAGTCAAGAGAGTGTAAATGTTAGAACTCTACAAGTCGGTCAGGATGATAAAAGGGATTCCACTGTGAAGAGTGAGGATTTTCTGGATAGACTTAATGTGGGAGTAAAATTGACTGATAGTATGAGGATGGATTTAAAGCAAGTTTTAGAGAGTCATAAGATAGTATTCACGAAGCAAATTGGTAGGGCAAATTGTTATGTTCATCATATAGAAATGTCTGAACACACTCCGCGAATAAATAGATCCTATCCGATTCCGTATGCTTATCGTAATAAGATTGATGAAAAATTAAATGAGATGGTAGAGTTGGGGATTATTTCTAGAGGGGCAACTCCTTATAGTAGTCCTTTAACATATACAAGCAAACCTGATGGGTCTATTCGTATTTTACTTGATGCTAGAGAAATTAACAAATACATGGTGGCAGAGTCAGAGGCCCCACCAATGCAGATAGATGTTTTAAATGCATTTCATGGTGTAAAATTTATAACTATCGTAGATTTAAACAATGCGTATTTTCAAATTCCTATATCAAAAGAGAGTAGGCAGTATACCGGGTTTACTGTGAATGGGAGGTCCTATATGTATAATGTTTTGCCACAAGGTCTGAAGACGTCTGTGGGAAGTTTTAGTCGGGCGATGGATGTAGTGTTGGGGCCAGGAGTTAGAAGTTTTTGTGTAAATTATTTAGATGATTTGGCAATATTAACGAAAGGGAGTTGGGAAGAACATTTGGAGCAATTAGACAAGGTCCTAGAACGATTAGAGAATGCGGGTTTGACTTGTAATTTAGAGAAGTGTAAGTTTGCTTGTCGGGAAGTGAAAATGCTAGGACATATAGTTTCTACAGAAGGGATTCAGACTGATCCAAATAAAGTCAAGTCGATTCAAGAGTTTCCAACTCTGAAAAAGGTGAAGCATGTGCGAGCATTTTTAGGGTTATGTAATTACTACCGGAGATTTATTCCAAATTATAGTACTTTGATTATACCTTTGACAAGATTGTTAAAAAAGGAACAAGTTTGGTATTGGGATGAGGAGTTAGATACGGCATTTAAGAAATTGAAACAGGAGTTTTCTACAACTATTATGTTGTCACATCCAGATGTGAATAAAGTTTATTATTTGCAGACGGATAGTTCAGGGGTAGGAATTGCGGGAGAGTTATATCAATATGACGATGAGGTTAATAAACGGATTTTGAGTTTTTGTGGAAGGTCGTTGAGAGGATCAGAATTGAGGTGGACAGTTACAGAACAAGAATTTTGGGCAGTAATTTATGGGGTTAAGAAGTTTGAGACTTATTTAAGGGGGGCGGAATTAATTATTAGGACTGATCATAAAGCTTTAGTGTTTGTAAAGAACATTAAATTATTTAACAGTCGGATTACAAGATGGATATTGTATTTAGAACAGTTTAATTACACAATAGAGCATGTTAGGGGGGTCGAAAATGGGGGAGTGGACGTTTTGTCTAGATTTCCAAGGGATGGGGACATTCAAGAAGGGAAAACTTGGTGTCCATCGATAATGTATATGGGGGTGCAGAATAATACTGAATTAGAATCTAAATTAGAACAGATGGTTCAGTTTCAGGATATGGATAATGTAGCAAAAGGCATTAAGGAACGCGTGCTAGGGCAAGTGGAAGGAGGAAGTCGATTGTCCAGAATAGCGATGCGTTGTTCAGTTGTCGATGGTGTGCTTTATTTTAGAAAACATGTCAATGATGTTGAAGTTTTATATTTACCAGAAGCTTTGCAAGCTGAGGTGTGTAGACAAGTTCATTTAGAGTTAGGGCATTTGGGGATTTATAAAATGATGAAATATCTAAAACAAAGATTTTATTGGCTTGGAATGAAGAGAATGGTAGAGAAGTTTGTTAGGTGTTGTCATATTTGCCAATTATCCAAAGTGGATAATGTTAAGTATGTGGGGGCGTGTAATTCTATTGTAACGGAGAATCCAGGGGATTTAGTTATGGCAGACCTTTATGGACCCTTACCAGCGTCTAGGGGGGGAATAACATACATATTCGTAATACAAGATTCTTTTACTAAATACATTAAATTATATGGGTTGAGGGTGGCAACAGCGAAAGCGGTTGTGGTTAGGATGCAAAATTTTGCATTAACAATAAAGCCGAAAACTGTAATGACTGATAATGGAAAGCAGTTTATAGGGAATACATGGAAATTAGGACTACGGAATATGGGAGTTAGGGCTATATATACAACTATTAGGAACCCTAGGCCAAATACGACGGAACGTGTTAATAAAGAGTTGGGAAAATTCTTTAGGATTTATTGTCATGAAAGACATAGAAATTGGGGTTTATGGTTAGAGAAGATTGAGGAGTTGTATAACAATACATTTCATTTAAGTACGGGGTTTACACCTAATGAAGTTCTTTTTGGTAGTGTGACTCATTTATCAATAGATACCCATTTGCCTTATCTTGTACGTAATAGGGATATAGGAGAGATTCGGGAGCAAGCTAGGGTTAATTTACAATTGGCTAGTCAACAGAGAAAGACTAGGTTTGATTTAACTCATAAATTAATTCAGTATCAGGTTGGAGATTTGGTTAAGTTGCGAAGATTGAATAAGTCTGACTCTATGAGTGGAGTTACTCGGAAGTTTGAGTTGACTTATGAAGGTCCATACAGGGTAGCAGCAAGACAGTTTGATAATGTTTATGTTTTGGTACACCCCGAAACTTTGCAAGAGAAGGGGATGTTCAATGCAATACATTTAGCACGATATTATGTTTAATCAGGAAAATGAAGTTAGAAGTTGGGGAATTAGAAATTTTATAGGGACGTTGATGTCGGTTATGAATTTCCATGCAGAAGCATTAGTGAGTGTTATGTGGGGTAGGATTAATTCGGAGTAATTTTGCTTTGGAATATATTTGAGTATTAGATTATATGGTATTTGGTGTTTAGTTCAATATTATAAGGCTTTGGAAATATTAATAAAGTATTTGCTTACTAGCTAGTGGTTTTGAATTCATATTTGGTAATGGAGGTTTAATTTAGGAGAGGGGGGGAAAGATGTAGCATAGGGGAAAAAGGATTGGGGGGGGGGAAGAAGGATGGAATAAGTTAGGGGACTCCTTAAATAGTTTTTTCGGGGTTCGTTTGGTGAATTGGTTTTGAAATTTAACTCTTGTTTGGGATTGATTGGAGACAAGGAGTTGGAATAGGAAGGTTAAATCTTGGCTCCGTTGAATATCGTCAAGATTTAGGGGGGGATTGTACTGACCCCATCTCGAGTCAAACCTTCAAGCAAGAATTAAATTGTCTTTGGTATTTGACTGGTTAGAAAACGGAGAGAGAGTGTGTGGGGGGTTGCTAGGAAACGGTTGGGAGTTGACGGGAGTGATCGTCGGGCTTGAAAAAAATGTTTTTCTTAAGATTTTTATTTGCTTTTCTTTAAAATAATAGTGTTGTATCTACAAAATTTCCCTTTTAAAATTAATAATGTGCCGAGTGTTTAATGGAAAATCTTATGGAAAGCTGATCTAAAGGATTATTGCGAGGAAACGTTAGAAGGTTCTCGTAAGTTCATGTAGACAAAGTCTACTTAAAAAGGTAAATATTGTAGTCCTACCGTTGTTGGAAACACTTATCTATAAGAAATCATGTTCACGAATAGTTTGGGTTATGGTTTGAGAACTAGAAAATCGAGCTAGTGATTTCTCATAGGTATTTTAATCTTTCGTATATGTCTTATTACTTAGAATAGGGAAGCTTGGGAATGAGTGTTCTAGTTGAGGACCTGAAAGACGAATGGAAGGGTGATGGTCGTTGTTTAGAAGGGTTCCGTATGGTGTTTAATTTATTGTGAATGTTTGTTGTGTTTCAAGGTATAGTAATAGAGTAGGGAAAACTTTCGTAGTACAGGGAAACCTTAGTTGCATATTTAACCTTTCATTTTAATACATTTCACGCGGGAGCATGATCCTGAGAGCTCCGTCGCTTACTACGAGGGCTTCTAAGCGGTTTGGTGTCGCTGTCGTGAGAGTTCGGTTTGCGGCTGCGCGGCCTTGACATCTCGTCGGGACCCGAAGCTAAGTGTTGTCTTTTAGTGGTTACTCGATGGGTGCATCGTTGCACTTAGGGTAGTAATGCAACTGGTTACGAATGACATTTGATGTCGTCATTTTCAAAATATTTTGAATTATGGAAGATGTCATTGCAATTTTGACAACAAGGCTATTAGATCATTCGTAGCAAAGCTGTCCTTGTTAGAACATGTTTATTTGAATATTTTTCTTTGATTTTGTTTTTTTTTTTTATTTACGAATATTTTCAAAATGTTTTGAGTTTCGAAATTTTATATTTTTTGGAAGGAACAATTTATTTAAAAAACAGAACAATTTTTAAAAAATAAATTCTTAGAAGCAAATCATATTGGATTTAAAAGTGATATACGCTGGTCGTCGGAAAACCAAACTAGTGATAAATTTCTTTGAATTATTTCACGGGATTTTAATTCTATTGCGAAACTAATAATTATTTAAAGGTAAATAATTTTATTGTTCATTTGATATTCTTTTATAAATGTTTTTAATCAAGGGAATTCAAAGGTTTATTAATAATTCAAGACTGATCTAATTCTTTTGGATTTTGTGTACCTTTTAGGACTCCATGTCTAATCTTCAGTTTATTGGAAGAACCTTTCTAAATTTTTCCCATGCTTTTCGGCTAAGATTATTTAGTTTTCTTTCGGCTCTCATAATGGGTTTTACAGTTTTGCTTGTGTCCTGGCAATTTAAATTACAATTTATCTTTACCTTTTTCGTTTAATGCATCGGATATTATACATGTTTCTATTCGAGTCGAAGAGGGTTTAGTGTCTTGGTGAAAGTTATCAGCGGGTCACAGACGTCGATGACATCTTACCGCCACTAAACATCTTGGATTAAAATAGCAAGCAGAGACACTTCACACTGTACGCTCAGTATCCATACAGACTGCACAGACTGCTTCAGTGTGTTGAAGGTTCAAGGTTAAAAGCTTCAAAATTTATCTTGGGGAACCGGGGGTCGGATTTGAGTTGCGTCAAGAGTCGATCTCACCTCTGGTCGAAAGACGTTAGTTAGTTGAGGTGACTTGCTGGCTTGGTTTTTATGATCTCATGTCAGCAAGGATGCCTGCGAGTTTAGCTCGGCAACTGCTTTCTACTCCCGGCTCTCATGTCGGTTCGTGGGGACTCGACTAAGCGAAGCGAAAGCTGAGCGTGTGATATCGGGTGCCTTGACGGATTCGAAGGGGGGGAGACCTCCAACATTCTGGGTTTACTTTGATACCTGTCACACTGGATTGCAGAAAACACACACATTCCGTCGTCCTAAATATCCGAGGACACAAGGGGGGTAGTTTAGGTCAATAGTCTCTCCATCTAAATTATTAGGAAAAGAATTAAATCCTGTCTCTTGGAGTGACTATAATTTGTCGGGCCCTCTGCTCTCTTGGTTACGAGGACTTACTCAGACTGACTTGGCGACGTAATGGAAGCTCTCCCCTGACAAGTTCGAGACAGGCTGGCGGAGTGTGACCAGCCTGGAGTCGAGCACACGAGCAAGAGCGGGGAGGGGCTCTGCTTTTACCAGATCACAAAACTTGTCGAATTCCCATAAACTGAAGTTCTCTAGACGTTTCTTTTCCTCAACTAATACAATTATTTGAATTCCCTTATTCTTGAATATCTCTTTAATCAGAAGAATCTGTTATCCCTCATTCTCGCCCTAGGAATCATGGGTTACTAAAACATTTAAAAAATCACACAACGTAACTACCACTATTTCGATTGGCAAATATCTTTTGTCTACCGGTCCGCCAAACAGATTAAATAAATTAATCTTTTTTTTACATTTTATAAGGCCTGCCCCTTGGGGACAGCACAGTACCTACACAGTTTTGACAATAAATATACCTTTATCTTTTCCCAACTGTCTACCAAATGTCACCAGACCAACGAGCTGATGGTCTGCCCACCGATCTATGACCTAATAGCCACCACTCTGTAACCCTCGACCTCGACATAATATATTTGTGATTAGTACGAGTATTTATTTCTGTGTCTTGAATTTTTTCTATGTATTTAAGTATTTATTTCTCTATATAAGTATTTATATCGTTGTCTAGTACCCGTAGCACAAGCCTAGAGCTTAGTTAGGGTTAGGTCAATTTATTTGAGATAGTCCCTTGATATTTATTTATTTATTCTTTATGTATGTACCTACATGAATTACTGTGTTAGTTCTAATAGAATATTACTTCCGCTATGCCTACATACATACGTACCATCACGCCACTTGCTACGATCCAGACAAACTTCTCTCGCTTCCTCCACACTCGTAAGTCTTTTCATACACGTGCATCGCTTTACGGTCTCCTGACCTTTGCTATACAGGATGTAATCGCTAAGTGTGTCCAGGCGATTATTCCGTAAATAAATAAATAAATAAATAAATAAATAAATAAATATGACAGATAGGTACCAGAAAGCTTTCAACTGATATCAAAGGTATGTTACCCAATGAGTAAAACCACAAACTTTTTAGTTTTTAGTAATATTAAAAAGTTAAAAAAAACAAAAACCTAAATATATGAGATAAAGAGGAGCGAGTGTTCTTTTCCATGGAAACTTTAATAAGGCTACCTATGTTCTACCTCGCTTGCAGCTGCTACTTCAGAATGGTATGAAGCTAGCCTCACGAAGAAAAGAAATCAAAGAAGAACCTGAAATATCAGATCAAACCTCCACCACATCTGAATCAGAATCATACCGACATGAATATTGATCCCATTGTAAAGGAATCAATTTCAAAAGTAAACGACTGGTTCGATATCACAAGTTCTAAACCCAAGTCATCAGAACCCTCTGTCACATTACAGGATGCTTTCAAGAATTTCAAGGATTTGAAAATATATTTTTTGACGTTTATTCAAATGCGTCAGCACTAAGTTTTTAAATCCCTATAAAATGAAATATTCGTATTCAATAGCGATGAATTGTACATACATTTAAACCTTAGTTTATTAGTTAACGATAGGTCTAACTAAAAAACAAAAACCCGCCTTCAAAAAGCAAAAAATAACTTCTTTAAAATGGTAGGTAAATAGGTCAGTCTAACTGAAGTCTGCTTTTGGTAAAAATATTGTTGGACGCCGACTTCAGTTGGACTGACCTATTTACCTACCATTTTAAAGAAGTTATTTTTTGCTTTTTGAAGGCGGGTTTTTGTATTATTAAACTTTTTTTTTATTTTATTCTTTTTAGTGATCATAATTATGCTGTTATTCTCCCACTTCTCAATTAATAAGAAACAATAGAACATTTCAATCTCGCCGCAAGCAACGCCGTGGGAAAGTCATAGTCATATATGTAAACCTAAATATGCTTCGTCATAGTCGCTCAACTATCTTAATCGAAATATCTTGTCACCACCCTCGAAATATATACCGTTTAGGAGTTCCGGTGGCCATCTGTGGTCTTCATCATCAGTTCCACTTCACCAAATAGTGCTTTACAAGACCAAATACACGAGTTACAATGAAAAATACCAAAATCGCTATAGGTGTGCCTATAAATTTTGAAGAGTTCCGTCGATTCCTCATGGATTCCACCATCAGATCTTCATTTTGATAAGAATGGGACCAATCGGGAAGCACCGGCTTTCAAATAAAAAAAGAATCATCGAAATCGGTTCACCCAGTCGAAAGTTCTGAGGTAACAAACATTTAAAAAAAAAGGACGAATTGAGAACCTCCTCCTTTTTTTGAAGACGGGTAAAAAATATTAAATTTAAACGCTCCCATACTCATACATATAGTGCGACGTCCCTTGAGGCTGTAATTTCCCAACCGTAAGAGATAAAACTGTTTAAGATTCATAATTTACTCGAATAAACAATGATAAATAAATAAAAAACATGAATCATATGATAATGGTGAATGACTCGGCCTTTTAAACTAAAGCCTCTCAAGTCTCTCAACGAACGGCGTACTAAATGTATGGGAGGGATTGAAGTTAATATTAGGGTTATTTCTGGTTTTATAAATAAAAGTTAGTGATGTGATTTTACTCATTGGGAAACGGGTGATTCCACGGTCGTTTCAACCGCCGTCAGTCCGCTGTCTTATATTTAAGAAATAGGCCATAATATACTTAAAATTCGATCAATTGTGGCAAGAATTACGGTAACAGTATAGCCCTGTGTGAATGTTAGCTGCTTGGTTCAATGATATTTTATATTTAGATACGTTATGCTCATACTAAACGCATATAAAATCCGTCGCCGATTACTGACAGTGGCTACGTTGCCAGATTTCTACAGACAAAGACGGCAATCCGTAGCGAACGCTATTGTTAGAAAGAGATAAATAGTTGTTTCAAATTACGTACCCGAATGACGTGGCGTGCCCGCTCATGGCCGCCACAAAATATGGCGATGTAAACAAAAAATGTAAAAAATATTTACGGTAGTTACGAATGAAATGAGATATCCTTTCTTTCTTTTATAGTTACAGTATAATTTCGGCAGCCTATAAAAACACAAGACGGCATTTTTCATGACTTATATTTGTTGCATTTCGGTAATAAAACTTTACTGTTTTGGACGCGTGCGTGTCAGCGGCCGCGGCGGGACTGAACGATAGTAAGGCAATTACCTTCCTTTTCGAGGAACGCTTTTGCGCGCAGATGACGTATCTTAAAAGGGGTGATCGACGGGCGAGTAAGTACGCCGTACTTGGGCATGTTCACGAAAAAGTGTACCCAATTAAGGACTTAAATTAAGGAACTTTAGCTTTGTCAGTTTTGGCGGCCGTCTATGTGTAGCTAATTTTCGTCACAAAACTGACAAAGTTAAAGTTCCTTAATTTCAGTCCTTAATTGGGTACACTTTTTCGAGAAAATGCCCAAGTACGGCATAAGTACGGCGTACTTACTCGCCCGTCGATCACCCCTTTAATATAAAATATAATTGCTTGGTGTAGCTCATTCTTTCAATATTTATGACGGGGACTGACGGCGGTTGAAACGCCCGTGGAATCTTCCTAACGTACTTTCGACATCAGTTTAAAGTTTTCTGATATCTGTTGTATTTACGGAATAATCGCCTAGACACACTATATCAAAATTATCAAATACAGCCTCGTTTTTAATCCTTGCTTGTTAACCCCCGAAATTTAAGAGGGATGTTATTTTTGGACTTATTCTACTTAAAATATTAAGCCCGGAAGTTTACGAAAATGTTTTTACTGAAACGTGACTTGTATCGTTCGATCAATTTGTTCAGGAAAAAGTGCGTATTAACAGTAGGGGATCCGAATAGGAGACGACCTTCACTGGGCTGTTTATTCGATAAAAAGTATTTTATATCAAATTTAATATGCTAAGTAATATATTTATAATAGGTTGACTGGAAAATTTCAGTCCAGTCCGTATATGATAAAAAAAAATGAAAATGAACTTTTTTTTAAATTGCTATTGCTTGTTTAATATACCAATTACATACTAATCGAAAGTATGAAGCCTATAGAAATGTAAACGGTAGGTTGACTATTTGTTCCCATCTTAACTATTCGGTAGGTAGGTAAGTCGGTACTAATAATTAATTTGCACTAAACCTAACGTTATCGCATAGGTATGGTATAAAAAACAATTATGGTTGATGGTTACCATGGTTACGTTTAAACGACAGCTACTATTGTTGCCCGACTGCCGAAGGAGGAGGGTTAATATGTTTATCTGCCTATATATGTATGTTTGTTCCTTTATGGCACTCTATAAACAAAACGCGTGGACCGATTTTGATGATTCTTATGGCAATTTTGTCTTAATCTTGTGAGTGTCACTAAATATATGATAGTAATTCAAATTCAATATGGCGCCTACGCCATATTGTAAAAAAGAACTATAACAAAGTCGACGAACTATGTCAAGTGGGGTATCGTTGAATAGGTATTTAAAAATCATCTTTAGGTTTCCATAATTATTTTTCATTCTGAACGATCATTTAGGATTTATAACGATTTAAAGTCGGTTAGCAACAGTCGGGTTTTTTCATTAGTTACTAACTAATTGTTATACTTAAATGCCTTTTTAGCAAGAGTTATTTGTTCCTCCTGAGCCAAAACCAAAAGACCTACCTATTAAAAATCTGGAAACTATATGAAATATAGTACGACTAAGGACTTACCTACATGTCAAAATTAAATCCTCATCATGATTGTCAAAAAAGTAATAAGATAATAAAATTATAAAATTAATAATTCGTCAAAACAATTTAAAAGTAATGATAAAATAAAATAAAATAAAATAATACGGTCAAAATATATAATAGTCATAGTCAAACAAAAGGTACAATAGTTATAAGAAAAATAAGGATAACTTAATTATGGTCATTGGCATAATGGTCGCTAACCTAAACGTGACCCGGTTGCCATAAACAAAAGTTGAAGTTGAACTTAATTGACAACATTTCAAAAAAAAGTATTCTTGTTTTTTCGCGTTTATAATAGCTGGTTAAAAATTAGACTACCCGTGTTTCTCGGTTTTTCTTTATTTAACTTAAATTCGTCGTTATAATTTATTAAAGAAATAGTCATTAAAAAGACCGTATATACAAAGTTAGGAGTACTAATGTACTGATCTTAGCATGATACAAAATAAAAAAAAGTAACTTTAAAAAGAAACAGAACTGACTGTCATGTCATGTCACTTGTCAACCATAACAACTGTAACAACATAAATTCGTCGACTTTGGGCAGATTGCGGCTATCCGCTTTTACAAATCCGTTAGTCACTTTCATTTTAAATAGCGTATATCAAAACAATAGTATTACGAGAATCGAAAGCGTGTCGTTAGAATCAGGTAATCCGTCAGACAGATGAAAAATGGACATGACAGTTGTATATTTTTTTTCAATTCCTATGATAAGAAATGGATTAAGGGCACTATAAGTGTATTCCTAACATTCACAATCCAACTTTTTAAACTGTTTTTCCAAAATATAAAAAAGCTACTGCATTAAAAAATCCAAAAATATTTTTACTGTAATCAGCAGTGTAAAATCTACAAACGGTATTTTATTTTACTACCTTAGCACATACGAATTGTTGTCAATTATGGCAACAGTATATACTACAGCTCGTAGTACCACCTTTTTCTTCTATGTACGACACAGTTTTGTAGCCAATTTTTATTGGGCAATACCCGACATGTGAACCCTACTAAATTAAGACGAATGGATAGACTAAGCGGCTAGTCGGATAAAGAACTAAGAAAAAGTGTCTCATAATTTAGTCGGATTACTGTTGTTGTTCGCTGCCTGTTCGCCCATCGGTCAGAATTTCAAAATAATACGTAGAAAATATATGAATTGAACTAGTTAACAGTTTAATATTAAAATATAGTTTAAATGCAATGGCCTGTGTGTTTCGTGGATGCCAATCCCGAATGGGAAACAAAGAAAATGATGCTCAAAATATAAGCATTCACAGGTGACTCATGTTTTACAATAAATCGTTGGTTTTTGGCCATAATGCGGCCGCTTTGCAAGTATAACTAGAAACATTATTATGGTATTACATCTTGTGATGAATACAAAGGCACTATGTGCAGCAAATGCGCAATTTTTACGCATTTTTTGATTTTCTTTCGGACGTAAACAATAATGCTTCCAAAATTAATATCGATAAGTAAACTTTAGATATTGTGATTGAGTACATGAGTCAATAATGTCTATGGGTATGTGTTTAAATATCAAAAACTGAATACATTTTGAGTTAAAATAGCGATGCCGAAAAGTTAAAAAGTCGATGTTTTAAATGTCGAAAGTATTTGTTGGGTATGTTTTTGAATGTCGAAAGTTACAACAATTAAAGATAGTTATTCTAAACGTTCGGTTTTTTGCGTCGTGTGCCTTTTAGACATAGGCATGGCATAATTATTGTAGATATTTGGATTTTTCGTTATTCATGTTCAATATTTATATTTATCGATCGGTAAAAGAGAAACCAGACAATTAATGAATATCACACCTAGTAGGGTGTGATATTAATTAATTGTCTTGTTTCAGATTTCAAAAAGCCTCGCCGGTCATAGAGGAATGGCTGAAATTTGTTTGGAGCGGTCTGCGTGATTGGAATGGGACACCCCGAAAAAGTCACCGACTATGTTCGAAACATTTTTCAGCAGACTCATTTATTATGAAGGCTGATGAAAGACTTCAAACAGAAATGGTTCGTCGTGGTTTCAGAAGTTGCAATGCAATCCGGCATCAAAAAAGGGTCACAAACTGTCTTCCAGTTACTTTTTGTAAGGCTCATCATTATTAAAGATATACGTTTTATTTTAAATTGTAAAACTGTAAAAACTGTCTTTATTTTTATTATACGACAAAAAAGTTAATTTCTCAGTTTACTTTCCGAAATAAGGTCAATAATCAATTGGAAATCAATCATAATTATTATTGAAAATACTGTATGTCTTTTAATAGGTTAACCTAATTTATCGACAAATCGCACATCACTGACTGCAAACTTACGCACACTAATGCAGAGTGACACACACGAACACACCTAAAAAGTACTACACTTTTGAAATTCAATCGAAAGCGGTCATATATAGACGTCTCTTTTTAACGAAGGGCATTTGTAACAGGTGCGAAGAGTACTATTCTATTACCCGTTTTAATACTCCCTCTGTTTTACTACCTCTATGCTACAGCTACAGGATTAATTCATCTACTGAGTACAGGTTATCCAACAAAAGGTTTCTCGGTCGACGCCTAAATGCTTCGTCAGATGGTTCAGATCTCAAATCTGCGGGTAGGTGCTCGAAGTAGGACGGGCCAATGACGCGGGGGTTCTACCCTGCACGTGCCATGCGACGGGAACTGTCCTTAATAAGCGTCGTAGTTCGAAGCTTGCCCGGAGTGTCCACGCGTGCAAACTGAGAAATGTTATTTTTTCCGAACACTATAACTTCAAATAAGTATTGTGAGTAGTGCGTCAATATAGGTTGGGATGTGAATAAATCTCGACGAGAGTGCCTATGTTTTACTCCGAGAAGTGTACGGATGGCACGTTTTTGCACAATTAGGACCCTTTTTGCATTCGTGGAGTTACCCCAAATGAGAGTGCCGTAGGACATAAGAGAGTGGAAGTGAGCAGAATAGACTTGCTTTAACGCGTCTCCTGAGATCAGCGGCTTCAATTTTTTCAACGCAAAAACAGCAGATTCAGACGACTAAAGTGTTTATACTTACTATAACTACTATAGTCTAACCAAAGCGTGCTGCTTGCAACAAAACGTCTTTTCCGTCGTTGGCCTAGTGACCCTGCCTACTAAACTAGCGGTCCTGGGCTCAAATCCCGGTAGGGGCAGATATTTTTGTGATGAGCGCGAATATTTGTTCCTAAGTCATGGATGTTTTCTATATATTTAAGTGTATATTCCTCCATATAAGCGTTTATATCGTTGTCTAGTACCCATAGTACAAGCCTAGAGCTTACTTTGGGACTAGGTCTATTGGTGTGACATTTTCCCCTGATTTATTATTATTCAGATATTTTTATATTTTTATTTAAATTTGGTTTTTTATAATAAATATTCAAATATAAAAGTAAAATAACAGTACTAATACAAAAAATAAACACTATAAAAAACCTAACCTACGAGTGCCGCCGGCAGCGGGGCAGGGCTCAAGCTACCGGTGGTTAGGGCTGCAGAGAGAGGAACCTCCTCACAATGCGTGCCGTGTCGAGGAGTACTGCCTTCTGTATCTGGCCGATAATTATTATTATTTAAGATTCACGTGAGCTGGCTCATGTCAACGAAAATGTAGGTATGGAACCTACATTTCAAGTCAATGTTGGAGAAAAGTTAGGAGCGTTTACCAACAGGCCGTGCTATTGTTCTCTCAAAAAGTAAAAAAATAATTTTGCAATAACACGAGGAGAGAATGTTTTTCTTCCAATTGGTAACAAAGACGCTGGAAGCTTTAAACATTTTTTGAAGTTTCATTAATGTAGAATTCCGATGTCGCGGTGCCGGGACGCGTTTCACTGTTGAAATAAATAAATATTTACTTGGTCCATCATACACAAATTAACTTGGTCTCAAATTAAGCTCTAATTAATCTTGTACCGTCAGCGTCAAAGGCTGTGTTGAGGAATAGTTGTTAGGGTTTGAGCGTATATTAGAATAAACACTTTAGCGGCAATGCATATACCTAATTATTTAAGCTGGAACTAAAGTGCCAGTTGAATTTGTATAAAGAGAGGGCAATAGAGAGATTCTACCATATTTTTTAGGGTTCCGTACCCAAAGGGTAAAAAGGGACCCTATTACTAAGACTCCACTACCCATCCGTCCGTCTGTCTGTCACCAGGCTGTATCTCATGAACCGTGATAGCTAGTAGCACAGTTGTAGTTGTAGTAACAGTTGAAATTTTCACAGATGATGTATTTTGGTTGCCGCTATAACAACAAATAAAAACACAGAATAAAATAAATATTCCCATACAGCAAACGTGTTCTTGTTTGCCGTTTTTCACAGAATATTAAGTTGTATATTCACTTTAACTATAAATAATTAAATTAAAATAAAATAAATATTTGATACATTTCAATATTTCAAATACTATCGCTGTTGTCAGGTACGGTGGCTACAGCGGAATCGTACGTTAAATCATTTCTTGAAAATTATTACCCACTAAATAACATTAATTTCTCCCATATTTTCCTATGTCACGCGTTCAGTGCTGCCTGCTACCAAATCTTTACAATTTCTTTGTCGTATGGGTGCCATGGGCACTCAATTCAATTCCAACGTGCGGATCAAACATAAAAGCAAAAGGCTTCGGCACGTTGTTTTCTTTTCAAAAACGAAGCTTGCGAAGTTATTGTTTAATTTGTTTGAGACCTTACAAACCAGCAAATGTTTATTCAATGGAAATGTTTCCAAGCTGTTGCCTGTTGGCAACACATTTTACTCGGCGATCATTTGTTTATACCTAAAAGTGTATCGGCATCAGAATTATTTGTTGATTACGAAATGTTAATGGATTGACAACTATGTACCTATGTGCATACATACCTTCACGCTGACTGTTAGTTCAGATTAGTTCATACATTTTGACAGCTGTCAACGCTCTAATCGTCTGTGAAAATGGTTAACATCGTATGGTGAAATCGGTACTAAAGGGGTTTGGGTAAAAGTGTTGTCATTTGTAAAATTCATACATTTTCAAGGTGAGCGGCCATTCGTAAAAGTGGCAAATTATGATAAAATTATTAAAAATAAACATATTTTATTATGTTATGTACTCTTAACTGCATCGGAGCTGAGATATTTAAATATTCATACTTGGGCGTACTTTTGTACTAAAAACTGAACACTTAAATCTTTAAAATCTCCACTCCGATATTATTTAACGCCATAAATTATATATATCTATATGTATTTAGAGGTCCTCTAAATAACGATGTAAGAATCATCCGTGGCCGCCGAAAAAAAAAAGACAATATTCTTCAAACAAATTTACCCAATGCCCTTTAACATGGTGAAAAGGGTGAGGGGTGTAAGGGAACAAATGCGTGGCATGTTAGTGCGAACATGTTCCACAGTATTGCATCGACTATCGCTCGTTGTAGTTTCTTGCGGAGGGCCCATTGTATTTTGGTACCTAATCAAAAGTTAGTATTTTACGTTGATATCTTTGTCGAATAATTTTTTTAATTATATCGATTGAATATTGAGTATTTTTCTGGTCATTTGTCAGATGTTTATGATAAAATAACAATGATTTCTTTGTCTCGCCACTATGATTTTTCTTTGACGTCAGAGGGGGGTGGGTACGGTTGAAACACACGTAAGTATTAAAGAGTATTTATTGATTGATTTAATTAGCACTGAGTGAATTGATCCGGGAATAAGCAATAAAACAGGATCTTATAATTACTTAGGCTGTTTAGTTCCGGGTAGCTAATGCTTTGATTTCATGTTAAATACCTTTATTTGTCTTGATGAAGTTATTTTAAGTTTTTAATACATTATAAGTGTTGATCTTATTTGAAACTGAGTTGATTAATACGAGAATGAGCAATAAAGCAGATTTAAATACTCGTATTGAATATTATTTCTTTGTGTTTCAAACGCCCCTGGTATGGGGTCGCTTGTAACAGACGACAGACTTTTAAAAATTGCTTATGTGTAAAAATGAATATATCTGACCATAAAACAATAGTACACGTTTCAAGACAGATGTATGCCCTCGCATGTTTGACATTTTATTCAACCCTCAATAGCATAATGCTGATGCTATGAGCGATCAAAGCAAAGTTGTTTCAACCGTACCTAGTCTACCCTACAAATGTCTTCTTTAAACGGTTACTCAGTGGACAGGCCAGCCAGCCCTTTTATCCGGCTAAGGTCCACCACACGAAGATTAGCCGCACCTTGTAGTCTTCTTTGTACTCATTCCGTTACACTGTTACTTGTAACTAAGTTTACTTACGCAGGCTGCCGCCGAAGAACCATTATTTAAAGCATTACATTTGCGTTGAGTTGACTTCGGTGTAATATTTCGGAAGAAAATTGCCATATCAACAATTTAAAAAATACTTATAATAATGTTACTACACTAAAATTCAAGTTTCCAACATTGATATTGAACCAGCCGTTTACTTTTGAAATTGATTCCTTTACAATGGGATCCAAATATTCATGTCGGTTTGCTTCTGACTCCGATGTGGTAGAAGTTTGATCTAATAGTTCAGGTTCTTCTTTGATTTATTTTCTTCGTGCGCCTAGCTTGATAGCATTCTGACCGTAGTAGCAGCCAAGGGCGAGCCAGAACATACTCGTAGCCTCATAAAAGTTGCCATGGAAAAAAATCGATCGCTCCTTTTTATCAGAGAACTATCTAACTAACGAGAACAAGATTTAAGGACCTTGTTTCCTTTTTCAAAGAATCGATTTCTGCAGCTGATATTTCTGTTATAGTCACCTTTTCGCCAGCGAATATTGTGAGAGCTTTGTCGTATCTACTGACAAGAGCTGAACTTCAGATTTATCTTTTCAATTTTTCGTTTTGGGTAACCATTGATTGTAGAACTGTTTGTTGTTCCAGTTGAATTATTGTAAGATTTGTTATGTTCGTCTGATGTCTATTTTATAAATGACAATATATGAGCCCACAATTTCTTTGCTAACTTTAGTCTTATCAATCTTGCGGACAACATGGGCTTTGTAAAGTAAAATCTTTCAAATTTTTCCGGATATTTCCCGAAACATTTGAAAGATTTGACCAAATATGGTTTATTATTTGATACTAATGCCTTACTTCTGCAGGGCACAAACTAACTTATATTTAGGTTAAGCATATTCATGCTGATTAAGTATGTTGTTGAATCTCTTAATATAGTTTTGGGTTGATCACTATAAGGTACCTGCAACAATAGATAAAATGTCAAAAATGTTTAAATTTGTCTTTTCAATTTTTCGTTTTGGGTAACTATTGATTGTAGAACTGCTTATTGATCTAGTCGAATTATTGTAAGAATTGTTATTTTCATCTGATGGTATTATATTATGACTTTGCTTATCATGAACAATATATGAGCCCACATTTTCTATGCTAACTTTAGTCTTATCAATCTTGCGAACCAACACGGGCTTTGTATAGTAAATCTTTCAATGTTTCGGGATATTTTGGTTTATTTTCTGGTACTGATGGCTTACTTCTAGAGTGCACAGACTCACTAACATTTGGATAGCATATTCAGGCTGATTAAGGTACGAGTTCACCAACAATTGAACGGACGATTAGTGGTTTAACGGGTGTCAAATGTATTGATTAACAGCTGATTAAGACTTAATCGTCCGTTTAATTGTTGGTGAACTCGGCCCTTAGTCTATTGTTGAATCTCTTAATATTGTTTTGGGCTGATCACTGTTAGGTACGTGCAACAATTGATAAAGGCTCAGATTTGTCTTTTAAATTTTTCGTTTCGGGTATCAATTGATGTTCCAGTTGAATTATTGTAAGGATTGTTGTTCGTCTGATTGTGTTGTATTATGACTTTTTCAATAACATTATTTGAGCCCACCTTTTCTTTTTTACCTTGATGATCTGCAACATAAAATGTCAATGATGTTGTGAAACATGCATTTGTGCGAGCTTTGTCATTTCTACTGACAAGAGCTGAACTTCAGATTTATCTTTTAAATTTTTCGTTTTGGGTAACAATTGATTGTAGAACTGCTTGTTGTTCGAGTTGAATTATCGTAAGGATTGTTGTTGGTTTGATTGTTTTTTATTATGACTTTTTCTCAATAACAGGATTTGAGCCCCCCTTTTGTTTGTTAACTTTAGTCTTATCACTCTTGCGGACCAACATGGGCTTTTTCAAGTCAAATCTCTCAAATGTTTTGGGAGATTTTGTTTTATTTTAACGTCCGACTTCCCTTTCCCACATTTTTTTTGTTAACTTTAGTCTTATCAATCTTGCAGACAACATGGGATGGGCTTTGTAAAGTCAAATCTTTCAAATGTTTCGGGAGATTTTGGTTTATTTCGTGGTACTGATCTGATGGCTTAATTCTGGAGGGCACAAACTCACTTGTTTACATTTGGGTTAAGCATATTCATGCTGATTAAGTCTGTTGTTGAATCTCTTAATATTGTTTTGGCTGATCACTATAAGGTACCTGCAACAATAGATAAAGGCTCAGATTTGACTTTTAAATTTTTCGTTTTGGGTATCAATGAATGTTCCAGTTGAATTATTGTAAGGATTGTTGTTCGTCTGATTGTGTTGTATTATGACTTTTTTCAATAACATTATTTGAGCCCACCTTTTCTTTTTTACCTTTAGTCTTCTCAAACTTGCGGACCAACATGGGCTTTGTCAAGTCAACTCTTTCAAATGTTTTGGGAGATTTTGTTTTATTTTGTGGTTTTAACGTCCGACTTCCAGAGGGCACAAACTCGCTTAAATTCGTGTTAAGCATACTCAGACTAATTACGTCGGTTGTTAAATCTCATAATATTGTTCTGAGCTGATCACTGTCCTGATCTGCAACATAAAATGTCAATGATGTTGTGAAACATGCATTTGTGCGAGCTTTGTCATTTCTACTGACAAGAGCTGAACTTCAGATTTATCTTTTCAATTTTTCGTTTTGGGTAACCATTGATTGTAGAACTGCTCTTGTTCCAGTTGAATTATTGTAAGGATTGTTATCTTCGTCTGATTGTGTTGTATTTTGTTTTTTTTTCAATAACAATTTATGAGCCCACATTTTCTTTGCTAACTCTTATCAATCTTGGGGCAAAATGGGCTTTGTTAAGTCAAATCTTTCAAATTTTTCAGGAGATTTTGGTTTATGTCGTGGTACTGATCTGATGGCTTACTTCTGCAGGGCACAAACTCACTTACATTTGGGTTAAGCATATTCATGCTGATTAAGTCTGTTGTTGAATCTGTTAATATTGTTTTGGCATGATCACTGCCAGGTACCTGTAACAATAGATAAAATGTCAAAAATGTTCAAATTTTTCGAATAAACTTTTCGTTTTGGGTAACCATTGATTGTAGACTGTTTGTTGTTCTAGTCGAATTATTGTAAGAATTGTTATTTTCGTCTGATGGTATCATATTATGACTTTTTTATCAATAACAATATATGAGCCCACATTTTCTTCGTTAACCTTAGTCTTATCAATCTTGCGGACGAACATGGGCTTTGTATAGTAAATCTTTCAAATGTTTCGGGATATTTCGGTTTCTTTTTTGGTACTTATGGCTTCCTTCTAGAGGGAACAAACTCACTTACATTTCAGTAAAGCATATTCAGGCTGATTAAGTCTGTTGTTGAATCTCTTAATATTGTTTTGGGCTGATCACTGTTAGGTACCTGCAACAATAGATAAAATGTTAAAAGGGCTCAGATTTGTCTTTTAAATTTTTCGTTTTGGGTATCAATTGATTGTAGAACTGCTTGTTGTTCCAGTTGAGTTATCGTAAGGATTGTTGTTGGTTTGATTGTGTTTTATTATGACTTTTTCTCAATAACAGTATTTGAGCCCCCCTTTTGTTTGTTAACTTTAGTCTTATCACTCTTGCGGACCAACATGGGCTTTTTCAAGTCAAATCTTTCAAATTTTTAGGGAGATTTTGTTTTATTTTGTGGTTTTATTTTAACGTCCGACTTCCCTTTCCCACATTTTTATTGCTAACTTTAGTCTTATCAATCTTGCAGACAACATGGGATGGGCTTTGTAAAGTCAGATCTTTCAAATGTTTCGGCAGATTTTGGTTTATTTCGTGCTACTGATCTGATGGCTTAATTCTGGAGGGCACAAACTCACATGAATTTTGGTTAAGCATACTCAGGTTGATTTCGTCCGTTGTTGAATCTCTTAATCTTGTTTTGAGCTGATCACTGTCCTGAACTGCAACATAAAATGTCAAAATTTTTCAATAACAATTTATGAGCCCACATTTTCTTTGCTAACTTTAATCTTATCAATCTTGCGGACAACATGGGCTTTGTAAAGTCCAATCTTTCAAATGTTTCGGGAGATTTTGGTTTATTTCGTGTTACTGATCTGATGACTTTCTTCTGGAGGGCACAAACTCACTTACATTTGGGTTAAGCATATTCAGGCTGATTAAGTCTTGTGACACTACGACTTTGCCGTAGTCGTCTGTCCCTTTCACAAATATATAATTTTATAGAGATAGAGCATAAAGAAATAGACTTTCAGTTATAGATAATGTAACGCCTCCAAAATATCTAAGTTTAAAATTAGGTTTTGGTTGAAGGAGTTTTTTTATCTTGGATAGCAAGCAAAACCTTTGCAATAGGTTCAGCTATGGTTTTTTGACGGGAACAAAAAGATAGAAAAAAAAACAGGAAAGATGAATGAAAAGAATTAGGGGAAATAAAATTTACACGAATCTATTTCGCGCTACGAAATCGGATGAAGTTCGCCAGGAATCATTACGATAAAAGGGATAGATTGTGTTACTGAATGTGGTTTCAGGTAAGTATCCATCTGTATCAGTTTTGCTGTACCAGTATAATAGATTATTCTTGTGCGGATACCGTTAATTTGGTTTATGTTTTTAATCATTTATTCTCAGCTTTTATCGTAAAGTGCAGTACAACCTTTCAACATCTGGAACTGTTCATCTTGCAATTAAGCAATTCATGTAATAAAAAAAATCAAACTGATATATTCTCTGGTGGAAAGTCCCATTGACACGTTCTAGTGTTCAGGATCTCATACATCGATTGATGGATCGAAGTTCAGATGAAGATCAAGGTCTCGCTGAACGCTGTCCCTGAGAAACTGATATAATAATATGACCATTCAAGTCTACGGACAATTTACAGCAGTTTAAACTTCCTACGGGAATACAAAAGAGGCGAAAGTAATGCCCAAAGCTTGAACTAATTGCTTGATGTAACTGTTATCCGAGGATATACTACTTAAGCTTTCTTTTCCACCTTTTCATTCATTCATATATCAATTCCTTCATTATATTTTCTCTTTGGCTATTTAAAGTATTGCCCTATCAGAGTGCTTGTCTTCTAAAATAAAAAGTTAAGAAAAGAAACAAAATCACAAACTAAGCACTCTATAGAGGGTTTCCTCTTGACCCCTAGCTTGACAGAGATTACTGATCGACAGACATACAATAAATAGGGACTTCCTTTAGTAACATCTTAGCTTCTTAGAACGCGCTAGAGGGATACCCAGTCTGGTGACGAGTCTCATAGGTCTGGCGATAGCCAGGGGGCACTACCAGCTCCAGAGCGGGTGTGGGGCTCTACCTTTAAGCGCCAACCTTTAATGTTTTCCAAACATGAGTTTAGTTTAGTTAATATTCACTCTCATACTTCCTCCGCAATCAGCTCGATAGTTTTCTAAAATCCTCAATGTTAATTAGATTTCCAAATTGTTTTACTTATATTTTCCTTAGGTTGGTCCAGGATATCCTAACTTGTTTTCTAGCTTTTGTAGGATTGTTCCACTCAGTAGCCACTTCTAAAAAGTATTTGGGTTACATTTCGGGTTATGACATAGGTTACTAGTTCTTTATCCCTAGACAGATCACTTGGCCATTATAATTCCGTATTTGCTACAAACTAGATCAATTCTAAAAGTTTTTCTTAGAGAATGGCGCGGCAGAGTAGGGTATGTTGTCTAGTTTTGGTGCTTAGGTTTAGTTAGGTAGCTTGGGAGGTTACAGTCTGTTGTTTAATCTCTTAATATTGTTTTGGGCTGATTACTATTAGGTACCTGCAACAATAGATAAAATGTTAAAATCAATTGATTGTAGAACTGCTTGTTGTTCCAGTTGAATTATCGTAAGGATTGTTGTTGGTTTGATTGTGTTTTATTATGACTTTTTTGTTAACTTTAGTCTTATCACTCTTGCGGACCAACATGGGCTTTTTCAAGTCAAATCTTTCAAATGTTTTGGGATATTTTGTTTTATTTTGTGGTTTTATTTTAACGTCCGACTTCCCTTTCCCACATTTTTTTTGCTAACTTTAGTCTTATCAATCTTGCAGACAACATGGGATGGGCTTTGTAAAGTCAAATCTTTCAAATGTTTCGGGAGATTTTGGTTTACATCGTGGTACTGATCTGATGGCTTACTTCTGGAGGGCACAAACTCACTTGTTTACATTTGGGTTAAGCATATTCATGCTGATTAAGTCTGTTGTTGAATCTCTTAATATTGTTTTGGCTGATCACTATAAGGTACCTGCAACAATAGATAAAATGTCAAAAATGTTCAAATTTGTCTTTTCAATTTTTCGTTTTGGGTAACCATTGATTGTAGAACTGCTTATTTTTCCAGTCGAATTATTGTAAGAATTGTTATTTTCGTCTGATGGTATTATAATATGACTTTTTTTTATCAATAACAATATATAAGCTCACATTTTCTATGCTAACTTTAGTCTTATCAATCTTGCGGACCAAGACGGGCTTTGTATAGTAAATCTTACAGATGTTTCGGGAGATTTTGGTTGAATTCGTGCTACTGATCTGATGGCTTAATTCTGGAGGGCACAAACTCACATGAATTTTGGTTAAGCATACTCAGGCTGATTTCGTCTGTTGTTGAATCTCTTAATATTCTTTTGATCACTGTTAGGTACCTGCAACAATAGATAAAATGTTAAAAAGGCTCAGATTTGTCTATTACATTTTCCGTTTTGGGTATCAATTAATTGTCGAACTGCTTGTTGTTCCAGTTGAATTATCGTAAGGATTGTTGTTCGTCTGATTGTGTTCTATTATGACTTTTTTTCAATAACAGTATTTGAGCCCGCCTCTTCTTTTTTAACTTTAGTCTTATCAATCTTGCGGACCAACATGGGCTTTGTCAGGCCAAATCTTTCAAATGTTTTGGGAGATTTTGTTTTTTTTTGTGGTTTTAACGTCCGACTTCCAGAGGGCACAAACTCGCTTACATTTGGGTTAAGCGTACTCAGACCAATTACGTCTGTTGTTGAACCTCTTAATATTGTTCTGAGCTGATCACTGTCCTGACCTGCAACATAAAATGTCAAAAATGTTCAAATTTGTCGTTTCAATGTTTCCTTTTGGGTAACCATTGATTGGAGAACTACTTGTTCCAGTCGAATTATTGTAAGAATTGTTATTTTCGTCTGATGGTATTATATTATGACTTCTTTATCAATAACAATATATGAGCCCATATTTTCTATGCTAACTTTAGTCTTATCAATCCTGCGAACCAACACGGGCTTTGTATAGTAAATCTTTCAAATGTTTCGGGTTTTAGTTTATTTTTTGGTACTAATGGCTTCCTTCTGGAAGGTACAAAGTCACATTTGGGTTAAGCTTATTCAGGCTGATTAAGTCTGTTGTTGAATCTCTTAATATTGTTTTGGGCTGATCACTATTAAGTAGGTACCTGCAACAATAGACAAAATGTTGAAAAAAGGCTCAGATTTGTCTTTTAAATTTTCCGTTTTGGGTATCAATTAATTGTAGAACTGTTTGTTGTTTCAGTTGAATTATTGTAAGTATTGTTGTTCGTCTGATTGTGTTGTATTATGACTTTTTCTCAATAACAGTCATTGAGCCCACCTTTTTTTTTTTTTTTTTTTTCTATAAGGTATTTGTAACTATGGGCCTCGTTGCCTGAAATAAAATTTATTATTATTATTATTATTATTATTTAACTTTAGTCTTATCAATCTTGCGGACCAACATGGGCTTTTTCAGGTCAAATCTTTCAAATGTTTTGGGAGATTTTGGTTTATTTTGTGGTTTTAACGTCCGACTTCCAGAGGGCACAAACTCACTTACATTTGGATTAAGCATACTCAGGCTGATATCGTCTGTTGTTGAATCTCTTAATATTGTTTTGGGCTGCTGACTGTCAGGTACCTGCAACAATTGATAAAATGACAAAAATATTCATTAATTATCGTAAGGATTGTTGTTCGTCTGATTGTGTTGTATTATGACTTTTTTATCAATAACAATTGGTATATGAGCCCTCATTTTCTTTGCTAACTTTAGTCTTATCAATCTTGCGGACATACATGGACTTTGTCAAGTCAAATAAATAAATAAATAAATAAATATCAGGGGACAATATCACACCAATTGACCTAGTCCAAAACTAAGCTCTAGTAGTATACTTATATAGAGAAATATATACTTAAATACATAGAAAACATCCATGACTCAGGAACAAATATTCTTGCTCATCACACAAATATTTGCCCTTACCGGGATTTGAACCCAGGACCGCTACCTTCGTAAGCAGGGTCACTACCAACTACGCCAACGCGTCGTCGTTGTAAATCTTACTTTTTTTTTTTTTTTTGTTATTTTGTGGTTTTTAACGTCCGACTTCCAGAGTGCACTTACTCACTTACATTTGGGTTAAGTACTCGTATATTTAGGCTGATATCATCTGTTGTTGAATCTCTTAATATCTGGTACCTGCTGCAACAATTGATAAAATGCCAAAAATATTCAAATTTTTCGTTAACATTTTTCATTTTTGGTAACCATTGATTGTCCCGCTTGAATTATTGTAAGATTTTTTATGTTCGTCTGATAACAATACATGAGCCCCGATTTTCTTCGCTAACTTTAGTCTTATCAATCTTGCGAACTACATGGGCTTCGCAAAGTCAAATCTTTCAAATGTTTCGGGAGATTTTGGTTATTAGTTATTTAGTGGTACTGATCTGATGGCTTACTTCTGGAGGGCACAAACTCTCTTACATTCGGTCTCTACTCTTACTCTAATTACGTCGGTTGTTGAATCTCTTAATATTGTTTTGAGCTGATCACTGTCCTGACCTGCAACATAAAATGTCAAAAATGATCAAATTTTATGTTTAAATTTTTCGTTTTGGGTAACCATTGATTGTAGAACTGCTCTTGTTCCAGTTGACCTCGCGTCTTATTTTGTCTCGCAGAATAACTCCGATCCATATCTCTTTGCGCTACCTTGAGGCATCGACCCGACCGTCAGCGTCAACGTCTCACTTAAGTTTAGGACTTGTGGTATGGAACCAGTCGTTTACTTTTGAAATTGATTCCTTTACAATGGGATCCCAATATTCATGTCAGTATGCTTCTGACTCCGATGTGGTCGAAATTTGCTCTGATAGTTCAGGTTCTTCTTTGGTCTCTTTTCTTCGTGTCTAGCTTCATAGCATTCTGGATTGTAGTACTAGCCACAGGCGAGGCAGATCATAGCCTCATTAAAAGTTGCCACGGAAAAAGTTCGCTCACTCTTTTTTATCAGAGAACTACCTTTCAACAACATCAAAATTTTAGACATTGTTTCCGTTTTCAAAGAATCGGTTTCTGCAGCTATCATTTCTGTTATATTCAGCTTTTCAAATCATGCATTTTGTGCGAGCTTTGTCGTTTCTGCTGACAAGAGCTGAACTTCAGATTTACCTTTTCAATTTTTCGTTTTGGGTAACCACTGACTGTAGAACTGCTCTTCTTCCAGTTGAACTATTGTAAGGATTGTTATCTTCGTCTGATTGTGTTGTATTTTTTTTTCAGTCGAATCTTTCAAATGTTTTGGGAGATTTTGGTTTATTTCGTGGTACTGATCTGATGGCTTACTTCTGGAAGGCATAAACTGACATTTGGTAAACATACTTAACATTGTTTTGGGCTGATCACTATACGGTACCTGCAACAATGGATAAAATGTCAAATTTGTCTTTTCAATTTTTCCTTTTGGGTAACCATAGATTGTAGAACTGCTTATTGTTCCAGTTGAATTATTGTAAGATTTGTTACGTTCGTCTGATGGTATTATATTATGACTTTTTTATCAATAACAATATATAAGCCCACATTTTCTAAGCTAACTTTAATCTCATCAATCTTGCGGACAACGTGGGATTTGTAAAGTGAAATCTTTCAAATGTTTCGGGAGATTTTGGTTTATTTCGTGGTACTGATCTGATGGCTTACTTATGGAGGGCACAAAGTCACTTAAATTTAGGTTAAGCATTATTCAGGCTGACTTTGTCTGTTGTTGAATCTCTTAACATTGATTTGGACTGATCACTGTCATAAAATAAGAATAACAATAAATAAAACATAGTTACAAATAAAGCAGTATCCAGTGGATTTCAAACTAGGCCGAGCCTGTAGGTACCTTGAAACCCATGGAGTCGGTTGACTGAAATGTAAAAAATGTTCAAATTTGTCTTTTAAATTTTTCCGTTTGGGTAACCGTTTTTCTTATTCTTGTTTTGTAAGCATTGGCGTATCTAGATATATTTTCCAGGGGGGCCTGGCCCCTGCCTTGTTGAGTTATGTTGGGCTAGATTTCATTTGGCTTCCTATTTACAAGTAGTCAATGATCATCCTGGGGTGGGCAGCAGACCATTCTGACGATTTGACCAATTAGATTTTAATCATTGCATCATTCGCACTACAGATCAAAATAGTATCAACTCAAAAAACTTGCTGGTTTTATTTCAAGATCATAGAAGTTGTTTTAAAGTTGATTTTGGAATACAGATTTATTTTAAGTTGATACTATTTTAATCTAGCAATGTTAACTGTAAACTAAGTATTGAGAATTCTATTAAAAGTTAATGCTAGCGCTCATGGACGATAACAAATTAATTTCTTACTAATATTCGTCTCACTTGGGTATTCCCTTACCTTAGGGGATATTAATGACGTTTTCCACGGCTTCAATAAAAGCTGATTCATGTAACAAACAGTTTTTTTTAATAACTATCAAAATAACCAAGATATGTGCCAATAAATATTTGTTCCTATATCTTTCGAGAATAACAGAATTTAACAAACATGGCGTACGTGTAACATGAACCAACACAGCGTATCGAATCTCTGTCTAATTAGCAGTTTAAAATGTTTGTATCATCCGTATGTCATGGCCGATTTCAACTTTATCTCTTTATCGGCTTTTTCATATATTGGTGAGAAATGCTATGAAATCCACTCATAATAAATTGAATATTTGACATAGTATACATTTGACTTCGTTCCAATTAAATGATAAATATGTAATAATATTTAGACTTAAAAATGTCTTGAAAAATACTGCAAACCTACATGCAGGTTGAATACGCGAGAACTGTACTAGATTTATGATCTGTGTAACCATGACCCGCGTACAGCAAATAAATAATTTTGATTTTTGATTTACATTTTTGTTCGTCTTACTGTCATTATGTCATCATTTCTTCTGTCAGTTGCATTAATTCACGAGTGTGGTTTTAAGAAAAGAGCCGAAAGGCGAGTTTCATAATAAAGATCACACGAGTGTTTTAATTACTAAGTGTACAGTCGCATACATAACTTTATCTACATGCATATCATAAATTTTATACAATATGTGAAAAACCTGTATCTGTGGTTGCCCTGTATCTTAATGTACCTGTATCTTAATGCTTACATTAAAATATCGGTCACCTATACATATACTTTAATTTGAACATTAAGATGCAACCACATCGATAACCGATACTTTAATGACATGCAATACTTTAATGTTACAATAAAGTACAACCACAGATACAGATTTTTTAATATAGGCCATTTGCTTATCGTTTCTGAATATATTATAGGGAGATAATGATATGGATGTAGATAAAAAAAACGTTAAAAGACTGCTCTAGTAGGCTAGTAGACGCGTGAACTGCAATAGGGTGCATTTTCACTTGCGATGGCTCTTATTTTCTTGCCAGTAACGGCGGCAGAAAAACAATACCATAACAGGTCAAAGACGATATGGTTTTTACCGCCTAGAATACAGGCAAACAAAAAAACAAACAGTTCACGTAGTAATTGTAGCACCTACTACGAACTATTCGTAGAGGCTGCTCCGTATTTGGCTTGTGCTAAGAAACTTCTGAGACTCGGGGTTAGGGTTACCATTTAGAAATTTGACAAGTCCTGACAAAAACCTAGTATTTCGATAAAAGTTCGGACTTTTAAGTTTTTCTGCGTGGACAAGAGGCCATGGGGTCGAACTTTTAGTGGCGATGACGTAAAAATGACGACGTTTTGCACTATTTAGGTATTAACTTGTTCAAATAAATAAAAAATAAAACGGGGAAAGAGCGTGTCGGACCATGCTCAGTGTAGGGTTCCGAAGCCGTTACTACAAACACAAAAATGCTATCATAAACTTTAGGAAAAAGTGGCATATGACCACGGCTATCCTCTAAACATCACTATGAATATGTTTTAAATACATTAAAATATAAAACGTGTAAGTTATTAATTTATTAGACGATAAATATTGAATAGTTGGTATATAAAAAATTCAGATGAGAATATTTTCTTGTTTCATAATTTTCAGTAGTCAGATTTTAGTTTTTGAACTAATTTTTTAATTTAATTTAATAATGTTATTCTATATTCTCACTAAGATCCTGCTTACAATCAGGCAGCTGTATCACCGGTCGTCCTTCCCACGCCAAAAAAGGTTACACGACATCCAGACAGAATTTCTACCTTTACATCTTGTCTCATCTTAGGGCCTGTTCTTTGATCAGTAGTTAAACTAAGTAATTGTTAAAATTCGAAAAAGGAATGGAAAATTTGACACATTTCCTTGAGATTTTAACCATTAGTAACGTTTTTTGACCATTAGTTAGTTTAACTATCGATCAAACAACAAGCCGTTAATCACCTATATGAAAATTGAGGTCAGCGGCACAATGTCCCCGCTTATAAACTAATTTCGCAGCGTCTGATGTTTGCCTCTGTCAATAAATTATATTTGCGATATTTTAGTGATATTATTTTAGTTTATAGTCTAGGGCTACCACATCCTTGAATCCTCCGAGAAGCAGCATTCGCATTGTGCTCCGCAACATTCTTAAGTCCTCAAGGTTGAAAACGATTTTGCGGTCTCAGGATTGCAATTGAAATAGTAGTTTATGTGGCTGGTGCATAATAAGATCCACATTAGTGTTTTAATGCCTAATTATGTATAGCCACATACACAACTTTATCTACATGCATATCATAAGTTTTCTATAATATGTTCAGATATGGCCTGTATTTTTATTAAGTTAGTGTTACTGTTAACTTGTTTGTAGTACCAAAGTATAAATAAAAGAAAAAAAAAAAAACAAACTTTATTTATATGTTTACTTTACTTTATTGATATGGCTTGCATTTTCAAGTTAGTGGTACAGTATTACCGATACTTTAATGTTTAGGTGCCGACACTTTAATGTAAACATTACGATGCACTATACTTTAAAGTAATCATTAAGATGCAACCACAGATACAGGTTTCTTAATATAGGCGATTTGCTTATCGCTTCTGAACATATTGTAGGGAAGTTATGATATGGATGTAGATAAAATATATATATTAACGAAACAAATGAATACAATATTGGGTGGAAAAATCGAACACCCCATGGACTGCAACTACCTTAAATATTGAAAATAGCAAGTTCTACGCAAAGGAGACTAATTTTTAGGTATTAAGGTTGTTATTTTTTAACGCTACAATAAACAACATGTTTATAACATTATATAAGATCATTAGTAAATAATTAGTTATTGTTATTATATAAGCAGAATCAAACGCACAGGCACCCACATTCAAAGAATTAGAATCTGTTAACCGGGGGACATTTCACAGGCGGCTCATGTTTAGAGGGGGGGGGGGGGGATATGTACCTACATATTAACGCAATGATTAATATTATTTTTTATCACTGAAGTGACAACCCTAGGGGCAAGCGAAGTGATGTTTTCACCTCGCCGAAATTTTAAATAATAACTCTTTAACTACGCGTGTTACGAGAAAACTAATTATTTCATGTGAATGAGCATTAAATTTGGAACTGAGTATAGATTGAAGTACTAGGTAGACTCACCCGTTAACCATGTGCTAATACAGACAGAAGTTTTCACGAGCTAAAATAACGTGGTTAGGTACTATCGCGATCGTTAATTTGTGACCCATTTCAAGAAAAATTGTCTTGGAGTCGTCAATGTCATTAGAGATGCCAAATCATTTGAAACTTATAGGAGACTCAACCTTTTTGTTGTAGAATGTCAGAATGACTTTGGACCTAAGGTGGGTCCCAAATTTAAGTTCGTGACTGTACACTTAGCACACTTCAAGGCGCTAAGTATTATTATTATTTATTTATTTTAATGGCGTCTACAAGTTATGTCATTTTGCCAATGTCAAGTATATATAAGCAATTGTACGGTGAATCGTCGTTGTCGTCGGCTTCTTCCAGTCCCAGTCGGCACACCATTGAAGATGGCGGGCATCCACTTCAATGGCTTATTGGCTTGGAGTGTTCTTGACCGCTTGCTCATTCAGAATCAACTTTTCACTGATATTTTATTTGATGCATATTCTTCGTCAGTGTTGGAGGTTACTACACAAAGTTGCCCTGGATTTGCGAACCAAAATCAACGATAAAGTAATTTACAAAAAATGAAATAAATAGACAGATGTTTTCAAAATGACAGCTAGACAAGAACCCAAAGGCGCGAAGTAAAAATGCTAAAGGTAGTCATGAAACTGTCACAAAAGTGTTGTCACAGATAAATTTCTTAACAGATATGGTAGTTTAATATGCCACGTTTGGTAGAAATTTTAGTAGAAATTTTAATTCATTTTAGGGCGTTTTACGGTATTTGATATTAATTTTAAAATTTACACGCTACTAACTGAATAATTGAACAGTCTTCTTTGAAACTTTGCCTTATGCCTCTATCCTAATATCTGTGGACATTGTAAGCAATAATAATTTTGTGTTTATTTTTATTTTTTAATTTAATAATATCATTCTATGAAAATAAGATCCCATACAATCAGATGGCCTGATCCCGTTCGTAACATAAAATCAATGAATCACAAATAAATACAGACAGAGTTCAAGAGATAAGTACTTCCCACGCTGTTACAGCCCGGGAAAAATCTATTAATAGCCTGTAGCGACATCGTATAACATCGTATTACACATACCTGTCTCACTTCAGTAACGGCGCAACTTTGAATATCAAAGTGCACATTGCATCCTGTACTCGGTATTTGACATCGAACGACGAGTGAAAAGGATAGGGCGTTCGAAATATTATATTTTAGTGCACTGCAGTACATAATAGATACCGATGGATCAATACCTTCAAACCTACGCACGGATTGCTGCAAAACTATACATATTATGTAGTTTGAAGTCTGATTTCTTTTTTGTGTTACCCCGCCGTAACTCCTTATAGCTGGACATGTATACAGGGTGACTGCGGGGTCGTGGTACAAATTATCACCTCTGTTATACTGTGCCTCTGTGTTCTACCCACGAATATGAACAACTTTCACTATGGGACCAACTCTGAAATCACGAAAAAAAACCAGCTGTTTCGTACAAAAGTTCAATACGTAATCGACCAAAATGTATGAAGCAGCTGATGTTTTTTCCTGATTTCAGAGTTGGTCCCTTAGAGAAAGTTGTTCATATTCGTGGGTAGAACACAGAGGAGATCATTTGTATCACAACCCCGCAGTCACCCTGTAGATCCCAACTCGACTCAACTTTCTGGCTGCAGTGTTTTAAGGAGTAATATTTTCTCAAACATTCTCGGAAAAGATGGCTTTCTTTTGAAAAACGAAGGCGGAATGCGCCTCGTTTTCTTCCTTGGAGTAAAATAGCATAAAACCCATTTATATCTGCTGATATAGGATCAAAAGGACTATGAAAAAAATCCCATAAACCCAACTTAAAAAAAAGGTGGGTGCATCATTGGAGGTGGCTTGGAGGCCGGGCATGAACTCATGATCCGTGAAATTTTCCTAATACTCGCAGTGTTCAAAAAGGATTCTGAAAAGGAGATGCTATAATCTGACGACGTGATGGTCTACTTGGTAGTGACCCTGCCTCCGAAAATTACCGACCTCGGTTCGATTGATTGATGAGCAAATTAATTTAAAATTCTCTTCTCCCTTCTTTAGGATCACGACGGACTCGCGAGGTCTACAGCTCACAGATCTTACAGATCCACTAGTTCATAACAATTTTATTTATTGCTCTTAATATATACAAAGATGGTAATCACACTAAATCACAACAATTAGGTGTCACAGTGTTATGACGACTTAAAAATAAATGTTTAAAAAAACAAAAACCCGCCTTCAAAAAGCAAAAAATAACTTCTTTAAAATGGTAGGTAAATAGGGTACGGGCACCAAAAGATGAACGATTAAGCGACTACACCAACTTTAGACAGTTTATTCTCAGTGAAATTAACAAATTTCACCCTATTTTATTTTTTTATATGTTACAGTATATGGTCTAGATTGAAAATGACTATTATAGAGCCTGTTATTATATGACCGTATTTTTCTAAAAATCGTTGAAACCAAAAATGCACCGATTTGCCCAAAAGATGAACAGCGTGCCCTAATTCTGAACGGTTTGGGCCCAAAAGTTGAACTAACATAATAAAAAACCTATATCATTGTAATTCTAAGGCACTTTTAGAAATAAAATGCAAGTTAACGATTTTTTTTTATTGTTTACATTTATTTAATATTACTTACGTACATGAGGTTCCTATTTTTTATGCTTATATGTGTCATAAAAACATCGAATTAGTATTTTTATCAATAATCATTAGCAATTCTGTAGCTCTGCCTACCCCAAACTGGGAATAAAGGCGTGAGTTTATGTGTGTATGTATGTAATCATTAGCAAAACTACTTACTTATCTTTTGACAAACAGATAAACCGACAAAAAGAGTTACTTTCACATTTATAATATTAGTAAACATTTCCATAAATACTAGTAGTGTTCATATTATAAAACTATGCCTAAAAGTTGAACGACTGAATTTACTCAGTTCAACTTTAGGACACACAATTTATGAAATGAACGAACCAAATCAATTAAGTGTTCACATATTGGAATAGAATCCAAAACATGAAGTAGTAAATTTAATTCGTTCAAGTATTAGGCACACATTTTTTATTGAACAGTGATAGTTTTCATAGTAATTGAAACTCCAAAATCATTGGCTTAGACATCAAAAGCTATGTTCATCTTTTGGTTTAAAAATACAAGAGCATTTAACGATCATTTTAAGTTCTAAACTTTCCATCTGTCATTTCAGTACGATTTATTAAGAAGCTTTAAAAAATGTACGCCTTGCCTAGTAGCTGAACACCGTTCAAGTATTGGCTTAGGTATACATTTTTGAAACCATTACTTGAACGGCTTATTCTCGTTAACTAACAAAAAAAAAGAAATATCGTATAACTCCAATAAAAGAGTAATTAATCAAGAATACATACCAAGCAAATTCGTCTAAGACTGCCAATTATTGAATTTTATACGTAATTAAAAGCTATTTATTTATTTTATTTGCGTAGTTATTTGGAGAGCACTATCCTTATGTATTTTCCCATACTATCGACGTTTTCGGCGGGAAGCTCAAGAACGACGACCGATCACGCCCAAAAAGAATATAATACTAACTATGTTAAGATTTAATGGAGGTGTAAGCAAAGAGTTGCTGTTTAAGAAAAATAAATTCTGTACTATGTAACATTTGTCACGATTTAATTATGTGATTATTTCGATCGAGTGTTCACCTTTTGGGTGTCGTTCATCTTTTGGTGCCCCTACCCTAGGTCAGTCCAACTGAAGTCTGCTTTTGGTTAAAATATTGTTGGACGCCGACTTCAGTAGGACTGACCTATTTACCTACCATTTTAAAGAAGTAATTTTTTGCTTTTTGAAGGCGGGTTTTTGTTTTTTTAAACATTTATTTTATTTTATTCTTTTTAGTGATCCTATTTATGCTGCTACGTAGCTCCACTTCTAAATATTAATGAGAAACTATAGAACATTTCAAGCTCGCCGCAGACAACGCCGCGGGAATGTCATAGTCATATTTAAACCTAAATGTGCTTCGGCATAGTCGCTCAACTACCTTAATCGAAATATCTTATCGCGCCACCCTTGAAATAGGTACCGTTAAGTAGTTCCGGTGGCCATCTGTGGTCTTCATCATCAGTTCCACTTCACTATATAGTACTTTTCAAAAGCAAATGCACGAGTTACAGTGAAAAATATCGAAATCGCTATAGGTGTGCCTATAATATTTGAGGAGTTCTCTTGATTTCTCCAAGATCCCATCATCAGAACCTGACGTCTTGACAATGGGACCAACTAGATACCCATTCAAAAAACGAAAAAACTTTTCAAATCGGTCCAGTGGTCTTCGAGTAATCCTGGAACATACATAAAAAAAAAACCCTACGAATTGAGAACCTCCTCCTTTTTTTGAAGTCGGTTAAAAATCGTCGTCTTCAACGCCGGCGTCTTTAACCTCGTCCGGCAACGCCGGGCTCCGCGCGCCCCTGCGCCGTAGGTATGTGTACACAGTACAACAAATGATTTTCCTCGGTGGACATGTTTAATGCAACGATATCACAATTTAATCGCATAATTCTACAACTATCAACAAAAGACAAATAGAAACGTTTTATATGTTAGCACGTTGGCGCGTACTTACTAATTTTAAGGTATGTCATGTTTTATCATCAATTCGTGTTTAACAATTTATTTTCTTCTTTATTACTTTTTGTTAACGACTGTCGATCACAGACTTAGTGCTATGCTAGTGCAGCTAAATTTATTACAAGACATGTTTAAGTGGGAGCTGTCTAGGAAATAAGTGCATGTTAGTTTATATTCTACTGTGTAAAATTTGTATCTTTGTACGCTTATTTCTGTTTGTTCTCCAATAAAGAAATAAATAAATAAATAAAATAAACCGTTACTTACTTTTAAATGAGTTCCTACCAAACTACGAGATAGTAGTTTCTATAGGTTTTCTATTCATATACATCAGGCGGTTTCGAAGGTGAATTTTAAATTCAATTTCTCGGATACTCCATGAGATTATAAATATTATTATTTATGGCGTTGTAAATTAATAGTAGCAATCATTCGCAACGAAAATTAAGTGAACCCCGTAAATGAAAATAAATAAATGAAAAAACCTAAAATCGTTATTATGCCGATGTCTTTGACTCTAACTCTATCAACTATTGACGCTCGTACGTATTTATCTATAGTATGTTCACTCAAATAATGTGCATGACAAACTTCTGAAATTGCCGCTTTGTGCGCGCCGCGGCGGCTTCTTTGTAGTTACCAACCAAACTATTTAAACGAACGAACTATAATTATATAAGTATGACATGTACGCACTATTATGTACGAGTATTGGAGTAAATAATGATGTGCCAGAGGCCATTTAATTTTCCTCGTCATGCTCTCAATCGTACTTCTATGCCAATTTTGTCGGACGCCGCCATTGCCTTGTAAATTTTGACGTTGTCTATCCAAATACTTACGCATTAATGTTGTATCCATCCAATGTTAATTGTGTATTCATTAAGCTTACCTCTTCCTGTATTTTTTGTACGTCGTAATGAAATAGATATGGTGTGAGGAAACACACTGGATCGCATGTTAAGGGTACACAGTGAATCAATTTCTTCCAAATTTAAATGATTAAATATACACAGCTCTTATGTTTGGGAAATATGATGCTAACTAGACTTACTATCTAGCTTTCGAATATGAAAATGGCAGCTAATAAAATGACGTGTACGTAGGTTTGAAAAAATGTGATCTGTTTCCACAAAGACCCTAAATTTTAAATTATTTTATTACTTTTTTTTACCAAATTCATTTTTTTTAAAAATGGCCAAAATATTTTTGGTTAAATGTACCATTTCCCAAAATTTGTTTCCGCAGTTGATTGATTTTTTATATAGACTAACCTAACCTAACCTTATAGACGTAGCAAGCGGTTTCGATATCCCGGATATAAAACAAAAATAATACATAATGCTTTTTGAGAAATAAAAATTACCAAATTAATCTTCTGTAGTACGGTCTTGGGACCAATTCCAAAAAAAATATGCTTGAAGTCGCCAATGTCATTAGAGATGTCAAATCATTTGTAACTTATAGGAAACTCAACCTTATTTTTGTAGAAAGTCAGATTGACTTCGGACCTAAAGCTGGGTCCAGACGGTGCAGACTTGCGCTGCGCAGACTGTTGCACGGACAAAAGTATGTGCGACTCACACCGTCCACACGATACAGACATGTTAGTTGTTCTTTAAACCTCGTGGTGTGCGGACGTTTGCAATGGCAGATATCAATCAACGGCGTCGTTTACTACATTTAGCTGCTCTTGCCGTTTTACTAGGAAAAACACGTACCAAGCGCAGTAAATGGTCGAAAAAATGGTTATTAAAGAGACAAAGGTACTCGCATACAACTTTACTGAAGGAATTAGCAACTAGCGAAGAAAATTATTTTAGAAATTACTTGAGAATGGATTTGGACACTTATAACGAATTGTTATCCCTTGTTACTCCATTATTGTTAAAACAAGACACATGCATGAGAAAATCTATATCTCCACACGAAAGATTGTCAGCAACTTCATTACAATCGTTAATTTTTATGATAAAAACAAAGCAAACTGTGAATTAATTAACCAAAGTTGTAGTAAGTTGACCCAAACAAGTCTAAACATGCGTCCACAGAGTGCAGTAGTCGGCGCAAACACGCATGTCTGCGCCGACTTTTTGATGTCAGATACAAAAACGCACAGATGTCGTTACAGACTTGAGACTCCACGTCCGCATGTCCCATTTGCACCGACTTAAGTCTGTACATACACGCTGCGCAGACTAAAGTCTGTGCCGTGTGGACCCACCTTAAGGTGGGTATCAACTTTAATCTCGTGATTGTACCTGTTTAGTTTCAGTTAAAATAAACACCAAAGTCCAATAAATACGTTTATTTAATATTCATTGACACGTTTTTAATTTTTTATTACTAACTACATTTTCTCAAGTCGAAGAAATACGTTTACACATTAAGATTAAAACTACCACATTTAAAAATTTGAGTCATTAAATAGTACTTAAGATCTAGATCAACGTTTACTATCAAAAATCGACAATTTGGAAAACTTCCTTGAATCTCTTTGGAAACCTAAAACCGACCGTTAGGTAACACTGTGAAATGTGCTGTCTACGTCTTAAATTACATAATAAAAGCAAGTCAAGCTTTTAGCTCATTACAAACTATTGAAGTACCTATTTTTAATAGTAAACGTATTTCACAAAGTTTTCCCCGCCGGGCGAAAGCGACAACGGCGGGCTAAAACCGGGGCCTGTCTCGACAAGTTCATAAACGAAGGCTGTTTCAAGTTGTAGGGCCCTAATGTATATATTTTTCAAACATATGCGTCGGGCCTCCTCATTTACCTCTGCCAGGCCTACGTCAGAATTAGTCCGCCGCTGCAAAGATGCCCTTTACCACTTGTTTGGCACTATCGCCAATCTTAATATTTACTTACACAACCAACACATGTAAAAAGTATCTTAAGACCTAAAATTTTTAACAACAAATACAAACTACTCGGCTATTCCCAGTTGTCCACACCCCTTTGTCCACTGGGAAAAAAAACCCAGTTGTCTACAGTGTGGACAACTGGGAATAATAATTCCCAGTTGTCCACACCCTCGAAATTAGGTGTGTTCCCAGCTGTTCGCACTCTTTAATTTGACTCAACGGTGTTAGTTTTTATAACTGAAAACAAACTTATTCTTAATTAACAAAAAAATACTATGGTAGTAACCGCTCTATATCGATTATCACTCTCGCGATGCGACGTTCCCCCACGTTGTCTTGATGGGTACTGAGTCAGACTGAAGTAGCATGACAAATACGAACATTTCCGAGAAAATACGATGTGAAAGGATATTTCACTACATCTGTAGATATTCAACTAACACAGTTGAGTCAAATTAAAGAGTGCGAACAGCTGGGAATAAAAATCCACACCTAATTTCGAGGGTGCGGACAACTGGGACTTATTATTCCCAGTTGTCCACACTGTAGACAACTGGGAATTTTTTTCCCAGTGGACAAAAGGGTGTATCTGGGAATAGCACCGAACCCTATATTCAGGCTGCGGATTAAAATTTGACAGCTTTTGTATGGGCAAATGTCAAATTTTAAACCGAAGTAAACCTTATCTATCCGCGGTTTGGATATAGGGTTCGGCCGTCAGACGAGTCAGAAAATTATACTTTATTTATCCTCGTAAGGCCCACGTCAAATTTCGTTAGTTAGAAAAAGAATCTTATGTCAGTCAACAAAAGTCACTTTGACAGAAGTCCTAAATTTAGGACATCGGGCCTTACGAGGTTAAGTTCAATACAATATTTTATCACGTTATTTTTTCTTGTACGACATTTAAGAAGAGAAACTAACAAGTTTTTTAATGTGTTTTTAGAACACAGATAACAACATAACAGGAAATTCCACAACAGCAATATCTTTAATACTAACAACAAGATTCTGAACATTAAATGCATGAATTAAATACCAGTTGTCCTATATAATAACTTAATTAGTCCCTAGAACAAAGTAAGAAATCATTTCCATTTGTGCCCTTTGGGATAAAACACGAATATTTCATTAAAACAATATACCGTATAGAAACAAGGAATTCCGCACCTGTGGAAATATTTCTTTCCTGTCACATTAATACATCAACTAAGATTGATAATGTGTACCCTGCGTCGGGCGCTTTACAACAACTCTTAATCTATAAATATATTTGTATAAAATAAATAATATCGACCAAACAGTCCTATCAAACATTCCAAAATATTATAATTTTTCAAATTTTCACCCTTACAGCCATACAAAATATCAGGAAGAAAAAACTTACTCTTCCTCTTTATTGGGGTTTTTCTATTATTTACATACATACATAAACTCACGCCTTCATTCCCAGAGTGGGGTAGGCAGAGCTACAGAATTACCAAGCAAGTCGCCTGTCTGTAGTCTGTTTCTAGTATTTAATTCGTAAAATTAATCCGGCTTTGTACTCTCCGGCCGCTGGGGCCATGCGACAAGAGCTGCAAGCCGAGCCAGGCTCTGTCGGTCTTCTGGATCCAGCAGTAGCCACTTCTCCCTAAGAATTCGTAAAATTAAATCCATTTGTTCCGGGTCCCCAGGTGGCAATTCCGGCCACACCTCCGCAGCAAACAATGTGAGGAAAGCCAGGTTATCTAGCTCCGGCGGCATTTGTACTTGTAACGAGGCCATTTCTGTATCAAGAGCCGGATTTTCATGATCTGTCGGTGGAATTTCGTCCAATAGTTGTTCTTGCAGGGCAATTGCGGAACGCGCAGCCCGCCTCACGAGGCCTATAGTTGGCCATTGGAAATGCATATGCATCTCCCTTTGTGGAATTAGACGCGGCTTCAATGCCAGCCGCGGCCATTGTACCGCCGAGTCTATTTCTAAAGTCGGAGACGAGTTTACATTTTCCAGCGACGACGGCTGCTTCTCTGGGGCCATTTCTGACACATTACCGACCAGTGCCTCTCTCAATTTTGGAGAAAAGAAATCATATAATTTTAAAGGCTTAGGCTTTGTGGGTTCAGTCTCTGCTTCCCTTGATGGTCCAGGGTTTTGGGTAATTCCTTTTGACCCGATCAGACCCGGTTTCTTCCCATTGTTTGACTGTTTCAAACAAGTGCTTGACGACTGAGTGTTTGTTGAAAGCGCACGATTATCTGTCGCATCCGTAGTCGTTTCATCCGGAGTTATACGTGTCAAAGGCCCCGGTTGAGGGTCACCGGAATCGGATATCGAATGCTCCGACCTTTGATCCACATTAATCGGTCCTCCTAAATTGAGAGGGCTCTCTGTTGGCTGTATTACTGATGTTTGATTTGAGTTTGTGTCCGTCGTGACATCACTCATGATATTTTTAGTCGTTGACTCTGTCGGTTCTAAAGGCTCCGGAGTGGAGTCACCGGAAATGCATGATGCTACACTTTCTTTCTCTTCCTGTGACTCAGTTGGCTCAAACTCCGTTCGTAAAGTTATAGCATGAAATGATAATTTTGAAATTGTTGAATTCAGATCACTGGAATAGCGTGTCCAAGGCCGCGACACTGGACCGATAAACATCGATAGTCTTCTTGTTATACAGCGACCCCCTCTCCCCCTGCCTCTCCCTCTTGTTGGCTCCATGATGGTACCAATCGCGGGCGATGTTATGTAGACTCGTCCAGAGTTGATGATGCCTTCGTATCCCAAAAGATAAGGGGCAGGAATAGATCCCAATGCATTTATGGTGTTGGTCACAATGGGAGAGTTTGATAGCCATGTAATAAAAGGGATTGTCAAGTAACCGTGAGCATCAGATGTAACTTGTGGGTATTCAATCGATGGAATTGGAGAATACACATACATCCCCTGCCCTTCAGAATCCAGAGTAAGGTATCGGTACATTGGTTGGCCTGGTGGCGCTACCCCCATGGAGAGGTATGGAGCAACGTTGCATGGTACAGGGCGCATATACAACATTGACGACATTGATCGCCATGGAGCGTCAGAAGTTTCCGTGATTGGCCACGGATCGAATACAGAGCGGAAGCCTGGAGGTGGTGGGATGGGGTGCATCTCACGAGATATAACTACAACAATATTTTCATGTTAATAACGTTTACAAGATATAATAAACTTTAGCTATAATAACAAAATCAATATTTTTATAAGGAATAACGGTCAATGAACATATTATAAATTTTATATAAGGTTATTTTATATAACACTCACATTGTCTAATTCCAGTTAGTATATATTACATGACATATAGCGATCATAAGACAATAAGATCTAATATCGTATGCTATACTCAATTAATAGGTAGGTACTGAAAGGATCGGCTACCAGAAAAGGGAAAATTGGTTAGGTATCCTAAGATCGAACAATACCTTGAAACCCATTCGCACCTTTGACGCCGCCTTGGCCTTCGAGGTTAGTTTTTTTATTTGCCTAGAAAATCTTGCTTGTAATTTGTTTTAACTATCTAGAAAATGCAACGAGCAAAACGAGTCAGGGTAGAACCGACTCGGTTAGGTTAGGTTAGAAACAAAGCTCCCGCCTTGGCCTTCGGGGTTTTTTAATCTGTTTATCTTATACGTGCATTGATTTATATATGTTTTATATCTTAGGGGTTATGTACATTATACGCTTTAATAGTTATATTCATTGGCATTATATATTAATAATGTTATACTCGTTCTTTATGGAAATAGTTATTTCGAAATTATATCTTTTGTTCATTATATTTACTAAACTATTATACAAAGTGAGCGTATATATTGTGACTGTTATTTTATCAGTTCTTATATCTCGTATTTAATTTTTAGAGTTGTTGGTAATTCTGTAGGTCTGCCTATCCCACTCGGGGAATAAAGCGTGAGTTTATGTATGTATGTATGTTTATGTATATTCATTATAAATATTCTTATTTGATATTTGATATATATCGGATACATATCAATTCGGATTTATATCAAAAACTTTCCGATATACAGCGGATAAATATCATGCATAATTGAAATGACCCCTCCTTCCCCACGGCACTACTAAGCCGCACTACTGACCAATGATTTCTATTTCTAATTAAAATTTGACGGAGTCGACGGAGCTCCGCTATCGCGGAGCTCCTTTTTCTGGGTGGTTTGGCCCTTCGGGCCTGCTGAACAACTAACATAACCTAAACCTACCTCATATTCATGATACTAGTTTTGGTCAGTAGTGCGGTTTAGTAGTGCCGTGGGGCAGTCCCCGAAATGACACATGAATTTGTAAGTACTACCTATTTATTATGAATCTTATTCCGTGGTGATAAAGTTCGAAATTCAATATAAAGCTAATGGAATATGAACAAAACTAGGTGTTTCCTCGAAACTTGAGTTTGGTAACAGAAATTAAAGTAAAACATTTTACTCTAGTGTTGCCTGTGTAACTATGGAAAACAAACTGCTTTTTAAAATAAATATCCATTGATATATATGTCATGAATCATGATATATATCATGATATATATTGGCGAACCCTGATCTTGTATTACTTACCCGGTGGGATGGGAAGACTTAAGTCTTCTTCTCTCAGGCTATCGGAGCCTGAGTAGGGGGGTGGTGGGATGAGATAGGTTGCGGGAGTGCTGAAGTCCTCAACTGTCGTGCTATCGGAGCCTGAGGGGGGTGCTTGAATGGGAGGGCTTTCGGGAGGGATGAAGTCTTCATCTTTCAGGCTGTCGGAGTCGGAGGAGTCAGACTCGGAGTTACGGCATCCTGCCATCACGAGCTCGTTTTGTTCTACTCGTCTTGTTTTTCCTCGAAAAATGCGTAATGGGTATCCACCACCAACCTCAGTGTATCCCGGAGCCTCAGAGCTACATAAGCGGGCAGTTGCTGAAAAACAAAACGATTTGTAACCTTTTTTACGTAAGTAAAGAGAGAAGTTATAAAGATCCTGGCCCATAATCCGACCCGGTCAAAAAATTATTGCGTACATAAACCAAATTTGGTGGTAAATTTTGCAGTTATGACCCTCGTTTTATTTTAAGTAAATAGTTTTAAAAAAAACCATGGAGATAACATGTTACAGTGCAAAGAAGATTAGCTATTAATATATCTTTGATTGGTTAGGAATATGAAACCCCTAATTAATGTGGGTAGTTCAGTCTTCGTAGTTCTTAATGCGACATCTCACCGAGTGTCTTCTATAACCTTGACATTGGCAGAATCATCGACAGTATCGACGGAGCTATTTTTTTAAAAATTGAATTGAAATATACCATTATAAAGTATACATATTTATCTTTAATTCCCGCCCAGTTTCATTTCTGTACTGGGTATTATTTTCATACTAGGTCAGCCGTGACCTTTGAAGTCAATATCTGTCCGAGACTGTCCCTGACATCAGTCATGTAGTTTCTAAGAGTTCATTCCGCTTTGACAATTTTGAATACAGGGCTAGTTTATTTGAGATAAATACTAGTAACTCAGGAGACATAACACTTCTAAAATGTTCTAAAGTTAACGGGTCAAAATAATAAACAAAATCCTATATTAACAAGAAACAGGGACGGAGCACCTTTATAATATGGGCATACAGCACGGGTCCAACATTTTCCTCCCAGATTAAGAATCCAAATACTTGGGCAGCGTACGCTGTCCCGGTGAACGGTGGAGGATGGGACAGATGGGTGAAGGCGACTCGGATCTGCACCTCATAATTGTCGATCTATAAAATGTTACAACACATTAGTAAAAGGGTATTATTTTTTTGGTAGCTTTAAAGCCCATAAACAACCCGTTTTTTTTTGTATAAATTTCTTGAAAATCGTTGGAGCTGTTTCCGAGATTCAAATTATATATGCGCTGAAGAAGATATATACCTATAGTTTTATAGTGGTGATTATTATTTATATCTTTAATATTTGAGTAGCTTAGTTTAATTTAAATTAAAATAGGTACGTTTAGCTCTTTTAATTGTTTTAATGTTGAATTCTGTAAATATTATGTTCATTTTAATAAAATCAACTAACTATATATATATATATAATATATATATGCAAGGATTGCTTCGTTTAAAGGTAAAGTTAGTAAAAAAAAAAAATTAATTAGGGCAAAAAAATTGAACTACAAAAATTTACTCACAAAATTAGAAGTAAGTACATAATAATTAAACATCGGTATCAACGTTCAACTTTCATGGCACCCAGTGAGGGCAGCGAAAAAAGAAATACATTCGAATATTTAATAATAATAACTTTAGTCATTTATTTAAAACCTTAATTGTTTAATTCAAAATACTAGATGTATTTGTTTGTATTTATTTTTCTGCAAACCGTACTCTGCCATAAAAGTTGAACGTTGATACCGATGTTTAATAATATTATTATTTATATTTTAATTAAAAATGTAATTATTAAGTCTTATTTTATAATATTTGATCGTCACACAATTATGAGAGAGATCTTAAGCCGAGTGCACATTCACCAATGTTGCGGTGACAAGTAACTAAGTGATGGCAAGAGTTCACCCTCCTCTATCTCCTACCCCCCTCCCTTTCTTTTGATAAATTAACTCAATGTCAATAATTTACAAAATTATGTGACTATGGCAATAAGAAAATAAAAATGTCCAGGCTTTGTGTACACACATCTACATGTAAACTGTACGAAAGAGTATGAAGAAATGTGCATTGGATGCAGCCATTCGGAGTGGGTGTTTAGAAAAGAAAATCTGTCACATTTTTCAACAATACATGATGTTCAAAAAAACACCCGTATAAACACAATGAAAATTTAGTAAATTTTTACTAAATCTTTTTAAATATGATTATTATTATTGCTTAGCATTTAGCAGGGACCTACTTTTTTTATTTCCTTAATTAATGGCTTTCACTCCTTGTGTTTAACAAGGTGTATTTCACCAGTATCGAGTTTTAGGCAACCACCATGGACTTATTAGAGAAACAAGTCCATGGATATCACACGCGAGGACAATTGTTCGGTTAACCTCGTAAGGCCCACCATACTACAAACAGGGAGTTTTTTGTGAGTGGGACTTTGAATCTACCATCAACGCAATAAAGTTCAATTACGTTTGTTCGCTAATGACATTTTCAGTTTATCAAGATAGGAAAATAAACCTTATTACCATTGTAACACAGTTCAAATTAAATTGCCTTGATCATGCACATTCTATTGCACACTGGGCCTTACGAGGTTAAAGAGATTTACTCTGGTGGACTAAACAGAAGCACATGGGGTTAGCTCCACGCGCTTCTGTCAAGTCCAGGGACCTACTTAATTTTTTATACAACAGTATACATTTTAACATGATTGAAATTAACATATCGAGTCGCAAAAAGAAGGTTATACACAATACCAAAGGAATACCTATAGTATTGTTTCTCTTCACACTTTGCAAGATTTTTACATGAACATTTTGCCCGCAAAGTTGCTATTATTAAATTCTGAATTAGCAGCCACACAAAGAAACTGTTTATAGAACGCACAGGATAAAAAAATATTGAAAAAAAATTACCTCGTGCAGTATGTGCTCCCCAAAATCGCTGGTGAGGATGCCCACCGCGCGGCACCGGAAAGCGTAGCCGGGATTCGCATCCACTTTTTCTTTCAGCTCCCGCACACTTAAGTAAGAGTGGAATGACTGCTGGAATGTCATTTGGAAATACTTTACTCAAGTAAAAACATACAAAATGCTGGCGGCCGCTCGGCTCGCCGGTACCTCGATGACTGACTGAGGGACTGGCTATCACAACAAAGTGGGTGCACCGCGCACCTTATCGGCGCAGGTGAGGAAGCAGCCAATTGTTCAGTGCAATCTATTGATTTTAGACATGTTGAAACATGAGTACTAAGATTGAAACTACTGCAAAGTTGAATTCATGCTCACTTACCCTAGGTGTTTCGTTTGAAAACGGCATGTTTTGGTAAGACGTGTCCTTCACAAACGTCATTTCCAATTTCTATAACTTCTGCTAGAGTTTCATGAAATACTTTGCAATATTTCTAACTTATCACAGTTTAAATTCAACCACTTAAAGCCAAAACTTGATCAAAACAAAACTAACTAGACAAAGGCGTTTTTTATTTCTCAACTCCACGAACTTGACATTAATATGAAGTTCATATGCTGCGGCCACACCTGCGGGATTCGAAGTATATTTGAGTTTGGTTTAAGTTACGCGTATCCCACGTATCCGATTCGCACGCAAACGCAAAGAAAGGCAAAAAAAAGGAAATAACGTGAATAAAAAATAACAGTTGCGTATCTCAGTCAGGTAGCCAATCGCGGATGCGAGCGATGCGACGCGACGCGACATTATTGGCCTGTTGTTTGATCGGTAGTTAAACAAACTAATGGTCAAAAAACGTTACTAATGGTTAAAATCTCAAGGAAATGTGTCAAAATGTTCATTCCTTTATCGAATTCTAACAATTAGTTAGTTTAACTACTGATCAAACAACAGGCCTTAAGCTTTATTTCCATGCGCGAAGTTGTTTGCGATTTCAAATGGTCAGTTATTGAATTTTTAATCATTATAATATAACACTGCAGGAACTCCATTGTAGGATTGTAGGATAAAGAAACAAAATATACAGCTATTGCTGCGATTGAAGTTACCAAAAAAAAACTGATGCTGCCATCTGCGGCCTGTTTTATAAAGCTACAATTTACAGGTTACAAGTTTCCATTTGACACAACCTCGACCAATGACGACCAGCCATTTGAGCAGTGTTGCCAGTTTAGACCTGTAAATATGTAACTTGTATAAAACGTTTCCAAAATCCAAGACCTTCCTGAAGGGCAAATTTTTAAACTTGTTTTCAAAAAGTTTTTTAGACATTCATTCTGCTTTCCTTTTATTTTACAAGCCAAACCTATATTTTTGAAGTTTCTGAATGTAAAGTGTTAAAATAGCAAATACAAAGTGCGAATTGCAGAACTTTTCAATATTGAATTGCCTTTGATAATGTGGCTTTCTATTAGTAACAAGTATGCAAAATTTAAGGCCCCCAAACTTTGTGGTTAATTGCTAAAAAAATAACGAAATATGATCTTTCTTAATTCTATTTTTCTATCCAGCTGATTTTGACATGCGTCACGTATATTATGCATATAGTAAAGACAATTATATGACATCAATTATAGGATATATTGCTGTACAAAAAATGAAAAATAAATACAGTTACTTTTTTAATTATTTTTTTAAAGTTCTTTTACGTTTGCGACACCTCCAAGTCTTTTACACCAAAGCTAGCCTCTTTAATAAGCTACAAAATGAATGTATTTAGTTAATTTTATCTGTGGTAGAACAATGTGTTTTTTAAAATTGAATATACATTTTCTATACCCGCTCGTTAAATCGTCATTTTTATTTTTTATCATAAGAGTGTTTTGTACTGGAGATTTCATTACAAATCCATGCTGGATAAAAAAAAAACAAATTTCGTCCTGGATTCATATAACATTTTTTTGCTTCTTAGGGGCACGTTTTATAAAAAAACAAGTTACAATTTTACAGGTCTAAAATGGCAGCACTGCTTAAATGGCTGGGGCACGTGTTATAAAGCTACAAGTTACAATTTTACAGGTCTAAACCGGCAACGCTGCTCAAATGGCTGTTCGTCATTAGTCGAGGCTGTGTCAAATGGAAACTTGTAACCTGTAAATTGTAATTTGTAACTTTATAAAACAGGCCCCTCAGGCACGTTTCACGAAGCTACAAGTTACAAATTACAAGCGGAAGTCTCTTTCCAACTCCTTTTGCTAGAAAGAGAGTTCCGCTTGTAATTTGTAACATGTAGCTTCGTGAAACGGGCCACTGGTCGTCATTGGTCGAGGTTGTATCAAATGGAAACTTGTAACCTGTAAATTGTAATTTGTAGCTTTATACAGGCCCCTGCACGCATGCTTGTCGTTTTGTGTTACGTTAGTATCGTTAGTCTATAGATACTGTGCCGTTCCGATAACATGAACTAGATGGCAGCACTTACTACACGAACAGAAAAAAACGCAGAGTTGCCAGTCTACAATACTGTGGTACAATAGTAGTCTTTGCAAAGCTGACTGACAGCTGTCAAAACACGAGTTCTTTCGTTCTGCGTTATCACCTTATAATCTGTACGCGTTATCGTGGCGTTTTCCACCTGTTATTTAAAAAAATCCTGTTCAAGGATTATCAACTGAAATTAGAACCGATGCCTGCCTCTTTAATCGATCTGCGCCCTGACCGGCGACTTTTGGACGCCGAGTTTGAAGGTTACAAGCTAAATTTGCAAGCATTGCCGCATTACAGCCACGAGCTAACGGAACATGTCGATAGAGTGTTTCCCGACGAGATTCAGTACTCCTTAATCCATGCTAAGCTCTTTGCACTTCATAATCACCTAGTACCTGATCCGTGGGAATATTCACACAGCTACTATTACATAGATAAGAAACAACAGATTCGTCATTTGGCATTCGAAAGTACGACCCAAGCCTTTGAAAACAGAATTGTTTACGATGTGCCGGCTAACGTGGCGCGGAAATCCGGGCATTTTAATTTGTCTCTGTTCTTCCCTTCGAGTAATTTGGCCGTAGTTACTGACGGGACTGGGTATTTACACATAGTTGACACGCTTGCTCGAAACCGTGCGGTAGGGCGGAACCAGACGTGGCAGACTCTCCATTCGAGCCTAGTATTAGGCGACGAAAAGTACTTCGTTATAGTTGACTCTAGGCTTCAAGAGATAAATGATGAGGAAATTTTGCACTGTCTCATACAATCCATCGAACAAAATGAATCATATTGCTCAGTGCTCTCTTGGGTCACATTTAAACACATTGAAGGGACATGGAGTCAAACCAGCTTCCGGCAGGTGCAAGGCAAAGGCATAATCCATTATGCAGCAATAGAAACCTCTTGCTCGGCTCTCTACGTAGCCTCTGATCACAGGTTTAAGTTCACTGCGGACTCTGAGAAAGAAATCTGCAAGAAATCTGCAGAACACAAAAAGACGTTGTACACATGGTTACAAACAACAGAAGATGTTACAATCACACTGAGATTACAGGAGAATTTTGATAAAAAATTGTTACGTGTGAGCGTGGCTCCATTGAAAATTGAAATAAGTTATGCCGGTAAAGAATTTATTAATGGGGTACCATTTGAGAAAGTTGACAGCGAGTTGACCACTTGGAATGTAGAAGAAAGTGGCCAAGTCAACGTTCTTATTACAAAATCCGAGAGTAAGATGTGGGATGAAGTAATCCAAGGTGGGGATAAGAATGGGGAGCAGATAATGGATGAGAGTTTAATTGAAGAAGCTCACAAGAGACTTGCGCATCTCTGCTCAGAAACTGAGGTGACGGCGGTGGACCAGACTGTCCCTGGACTTTCTACTGCGGAGCTCGAAGAATGTGATGCTGCTTCAGAAGAGGATACAGTTCTTGGTAAAAAACTAGGCATTTATTTTAACTACGAGAAATTACATACCATCACTTCGGGTTACTTTTACCCTAGGCGTAAACATTTCCCACCCCAAAATTATCTGTAACATTTAATTATTCATTGAAATGTAACGTAAGGATTAAGATATTCCCACAATTATCTAAACAGTTTACGAAAATTATCAACAAATAATTGTTAAAATTCGAGAAAATTTGACACATTTCCTTGAGACTTTAACCATTAGTAACGTTTTTTGACCATTATTTAGTTTAACTACTGATCAAACAACAGGCCATGACCTCAGAATGAGTAACGAATGTATGAAACTGGATAACAAAATATGACGGTTTTTTTATGACCTTTGTTCCTAAAGCTATGATCCTTTCTGTGTATTTCTCTACATAAGTATTTTTATCATTGTCTAGTACCCATAGTACAAACCTGGAGCTCAGTTCGGGACTACGTCAATTAATGCAAGATTGTCTCTTTATTATGTTATTACCTCATAATTATTACTCTAGAGTGAGTTGCGTTGATCACTTACCATCAGGTGACTTACTTGCTTGTCACATAAAGATAACTACTCTTACTCAAAATTACTCTTTGTCCACAGTTCGCATGGACACCAACCACGAAACCACGCACCACCTGCCGCTGACTATGCATCAGTATCTCTTCAGCCTCAGGATTGAGGCACGGGAAGCACCAGCCTTAGTTCTCAGGCACGATGTGGATGCTTGCATCTGGCAACCTTACACAAGGCTCACCAACACCGAGAGCTGTCCTCTACTCCATCAGGGAACCCTCATGGCTTTCGGCTATGTGCAATCCTCAAAACGAAATAGAAAATTTCTCACATGCCCACCCAATTTCACCTACAGCGTTGTGAGTGAGGCATCTAGGCATATATTTGTATACCAGAACAGAGGGAGTCAGGATTGTCAATTGAGGAAAAGAAGCGGAGGTGCAGTTCGGAACATCAAGATTGGCCAGCAAAATGTTTTTAATGTTGAGAAGTATGGTGAAGTTTTAGGCATTGATGCCACTAATGATTACTTGTTTGTGTTGACTGCGACTACTGTGCTGGCTATTTTGGTTCAGTAATTCTTTCTTTTTCAGTGAAAGTGTTTTTGTGTAAGCTAAATAAGTACACAGGGCTCGGATACCGGTTAAATTTTCAAACTGTTTATGTACTCGACGCAACCGTCCAGACGCAGGTTAATCCAGACGCATACCTCGCGCGTCTTACATCTCAAGTAATAAAAACAAGTTGTAACGGACGCGTTCGTTTCTCGACTCGCCGCTCGTGGGTAAAACCGGTTAGTTAAGTTCTCTAAACGTTCGCGTTACCTATAAAAGTTCGGAGCAAAACCGAAATATAACCCTGTATTAACCGGTATTTTCTAGACGGGTTTCGAGCCCTGAGTACAAATTATCTATCGGATTGCGTAAAAATACTTTGGATTTCTTGCTGTTCAGAGTGAAATAAACGTGATCCATTTTTTACCAATTACAGATTTAATATTTTTTTATATAGGACGCCCTCGACAAATATGTGTACACTTTAGTACCTTGTTTATTTAATGTCATGTTTAAACAGTCATATATGAATTGACCAAAGTGTACACCTATTTATGAACTCGACTGTAGGCATAGAATTAGTTTCCCGCTACACAGTTAATTTTAGAAAAATCCGATCTGTATAGCTTCGTGCAACCTTATCTAAGGGCACCCAAGGGATATTCCCTCCTAAATGTCAACAGGACCTTATTTAGATTTCGGACGTTTCTGTCCGTTTCCCAAAACATCCTTCTTGAATTTGATTTGTATCCGTGGGCTTTTTCGATTGGTTGGCATAATGCCACATTTTTTTTGCTCATTTACTGATGTAATTTCGTACTTGTGGTGGGTTTCATTAATAAAAAAACAATCACTTTCTAAGTTGACTGGTATATTAATGACCATTAAATTATTACACAGTTTGACTACTTGCCTGATAGGTGGAATGATACCGCACACAACAATTAAATGTCTAAAGTATCGCTACACAAATTGTGAACAGTACTACCATCATAACACAAAAATTCAATAAATATACTTTATAATGAATTCTAGTTCATTACAATGCTGAGAAACATGAAACAGTGTTTATTTAAATTGTTAAATGGTGTGCGAATTATTACATGTCATATTTTTTCCTTAACTATCTATTTTTATATAAAACATTCAGACAAACTATAGTGTCAGCTACTTTTTTTAGTGAAGGATACATTAGACACTTATTAATTTCAACTTGTCTCCTTGGAAACGTGCGCAATATGCATATATTATGTTTCCAATGTTTTCAAGGAATATTTAAAGACCAAAATCTGACAGTTACCGTCTTGATTATTTCGTTATTTTAACATTATTTCATAAAAATATGAATGAGAACTCGTGTAACCAGTAATATTAGGGTAAGTTTTATTGATAAAAATACCTACACTTAAACCAAAATGCAGTAATCACAGCGAATGTACGCCGGTTGAGGTTAGGATTTTGGTCTTAAATTAGATTTTCGAGTATATTTCCATCCAGGAATACCATGGAAGGTGGAAATGGTTATGTTATTATTCAGTAAATGTATTGAATTGTAATGTAAGTTAAGTGCCTATACTATTGAGATAAAATATAAATAAAAACAATGTTTATTTCTTACACGTCCTAACATTTAACACATATCTTAACACTATTTACTTATTCTAGAAATCACCATAAAACCTAGGTCTCGTCATCACTTAAATCTACTTCTTCATCGGAAGAATATCCTGTGGTAAATAAGAGGTTCCTTGGTTTCTTCCTTCTTTCTTCCTCAATCTCCTTTTGTATTTCTTTCTCCTTCTGAATCGCTACTTTCTCCGTTAATAATTGTCGTTTCCTTGTATAAAAGTGTTTATTTGTATTTCCTGAGTTATTCGCATTATTATTATCCACTTGATTCGTTGTTTTATTATGTTGTACATCATCTTCAGTTAGAATCGCGTCATCTGCAAGTTAGATTTTAATTTGAAGGCTGGGAACGAACAGGGCCTTTTTTCTTTTGGCATGTTATCGTATCATCAACTTTATAATAACCCTTATTAACTTGACAGTAATGGCGGCTGATTTGAAAACACGTTGCAAAAAATAAGAAGCGGTAATTACGGAACTGGAGTATATATTCGTACCTTAGGTAGGTACGAATATATGTATTCGTACCTTAGGTAGGTACGAATATATGTATTCGTACCTTAGGTAGGTACGAATATATGTATTCGTACCTTAGGTAGGTACGAATATATGTATTCGTACCTTAGGTAGGTACGAATATATATATTCGTACCTTAGGTAGGTACGAATATATACTCCAGTTCCGTAATTACCGCTTCTTTTTTTTCTCTCTTCTCTATTATAAATAACGTATGTCAATGTGAGATGACTAGCGTATTTGAAGGAAAGAAGTACCTATACGGACACACGTAGTCACTTTTTTAGGGTTGCGTAGTCAATAAGGAGCGCTTAGAGTTTCGCCATGTCCGTCTGTCTGTATGTCACACTCACACACATTTAGATATTTAAATCGCACACTAAGATTAATTAGGAGATAAGAAAATATTTTTTGGGTATCTCCCGTACATGTAAGCAGGGGTAAAAAGTATGTTTTACCTTACAACATCATGTGATACCTATTAAAAAACGATTAAATATCCATCTGTAGTTGTATCATTATCAATTTTATCAATTTTTTGTGCACTTCAATCTCAATATTTTTTTCATAATTTCATTTAACTACCTACGAAATGAATAATAAACGTTTCCCGGATTTTTCAAAAAACAATAGATACAGTAATTGAGGTTATTCCCACCTGTTACCACCAATTTGTTACCACTGGAATTTTTTCTCATCTTTTCCCAGTGGTAACTAATGGGAATAAAAATTCCCAACTTTTACCACTAACTACTGGCTTTTTTTTCCCAGTAGTTATGACCAAATATTCTAGTGGTAACAAGTTGGAAACATATTCCCAGTTGTTACCACCGAGTACTTTAGTGGTAAAAGGTGAGGAAAAAATTCACAGCTGTTATCAGTGGTAACAAATTGGTGGTAACAGGTGGGAATAATCCAGTAATTGTCGTTTTCAATAATAAAAGTAAGTGTCCTTAGCGTACAATTTGATATGTCTCATTTTTATCGTAGTTCGTTCGTTTTCTCTGTATAAAATAAAATAAATGTTTAAAAAAACAAAAAACCGCCTTCAAAAAGCAAAAAATAACTTCTTTAAAATGGTAGGTAAATAGGTCAGTCCAACTGAAGTCTGCTTTTGGTTAAAATATTGTTGGACGCCGACTTCAGTTGGACTGACCTATTTACCTACCATTTTAAAGAAGTTATTTTTTGCTTTTTGAAGGCGGTTTTTTGTTTTTTTAAACATTTATTTTATTTTATACTTTTTAGTGATCCTATTTATGCTGTTACGTAGCTCCACTTCTAAATATTAATAAGAAACTATAGAACATTTCAAGCTCGCCGTAGACAACGCCGCGGGAATGTCATAGTCATATTTAAACCTAAATGTGCTTCGTCATAGTCGCTCAACTTCCTTTATCGAAATATCTTATCGCCACCCTTGAAATAGGTACCGTTAAGGAGTTCCGGTGGCCATCTGTGGTCTTCATCATCAGTTCCACTTCACCATATAGTACTTTCCAAAAGCAAATGCATGAGTTACAGTGAAAAATACCAAAATCGCTATAGGTGTGCCTATAATATTTGAAGAGTTCTCTTGATTTCTCCATGATCCCATCATCAGATCCTGACGTGGTGACAATGGGACCAACTAGAAAGTATACCCAGTCGAACAACGAAAAAATTTTTCAAATCGGTCCATTGGTCTTCGAGTAATCGGGGAACATACATAAAAAAAAAAAACCCGACGAATTGAGAACCTCCTCCTTTTTTTGAAGTCGGTTAAAAACTAATTTATTATAACATTTTGTATAACATACAGCCATTTGACATAACATACATTAGGTATAATTACGAGAACCGTAAAACCATACAACTTTGCCCGCTTTTTGCAATTATTGCTCTGTTTTTCACGTTTATCATAACTTTTGGAATTACAAGTCAGTCCACTGTTGTACTACTTACACCTTTGCATACTGTTCTTGGTGTCTGTTAAGAATCTACTACAAAACGTTTATTTATTGGTGAAAATGCCTCTCAAAATGATCAGCCAAAAAAAAAACTGCCCAGTTTTGTATAAACGCTAATTTAATAACTTTGGCATCGGCAACTTTATCATCAGGTCCTTTAAGGTCTATAATATACAATAACTATGACCTCATTATATACAATTATAAGTCCTTGACGTAGGATTCTCCACCTAACTTTAGTGGGCAAAGTTGTGAATTGAGTTTGTGACTCCTTTATACAAAAATGAAAATGAATTAGGGTTGTCATTTTTTTGTTTTACGCTGCTACGTCGAAACCTAAAGAAGGGCAATGTGTTTAAACCTGTATAAATGAAGAAAGTCTAATGTTAAGTGTAAGTATCTATTAAAATATAAATTTAGAATTAATTAAGAATCAGCTTGTTATTAAATGAAAACTTAAAATCAAATTATCTCAGATGTAGGTATTCAAGAAATTAAAAAACCATATTTTTACTATACTCTTTTTTTTTTGCTACAGGGTACTTAGCCATACAAGTTCTATGCAACAAATGAGCACCACGTAGTAATTTCTATGGGCAAGCATATAAAGGTCTCTTTTTTATTACGTTATCACGTCTTGAGTGACAATCCTAACGGTAATATTGTACGGGGCAAAGTTGCGAGCTGAGGGCCCTGCAAAGATGCACTACGCTAACTAACGTTTCTATTCGATTCGTTTTTAAACCAATCGCGTCACTGGAAGATGACGTGATACGAAAAGTCACGTGGTCTACCAATGACGCGGTTGGTTTAAAAACGAATCGAATAGAAACGTTAGTTAGCGTAGTGCATCTTTGCAGGGCCCTCAGTACTCCCGGAATACGGTATGTTGAATCGCCCACGTAGGACGTAGCATAAGCCAATAGGCGGTATTTCAAATTGAATAGCCACAGCATATTCAATCTTCTCCTGTTAGTAACAAGGTCACATGTGCTACAGGAGTTCTTTCTGAGATATCGCAATTTGTCTCAGGCAGAGTTTAGAATGATACTCACCAGTTACGATCTCAAAGTTGTAGGCGTGATCCTTGTATACCACAATGAAGGTGGGAAACTCCACAACACATTTGCCGGAGAGACATTCGGCCAGCGACTCGTCTAGGTCTAACTCGAAGAACTTGTGAACGCATCCTTTCAGTTTTTCAGCTGTTAACAATGGAATTAATCTTTCACCATGTTCGATATTCATAAGCTCATGGTATAGAAAAGACATGAACAGACAGACGTCCCTTATCTTACCATACAGAGAGAGGTGACAAGTAAGTAGTTTTTTGTAAAAACTAAACTTGAATTTTGGCATAGTTGTACAATTTGCTTGCCCGCATCTGTTCTTAGTAAAAAAAAATGAAATTGATTTTATAAATAATTAAAAAGGGGTCTAGAATGTGGGGTTGAAAAATGAAAGTGGTTTGATTATAGCAAATGGGGTGTAATATGAAAGTTCTTAATCTGCACATTTCAAAATTATGTTTTTTTTTTAATTCTGTGATATACTTTTTGATGTATGGCCGAAAATGTACAAAAATGTCCGCTCCCCCCTTATCTCTGAAGTTTATTAAACAAAAAATCTGAAAAAAACCTGACGTATAGTTACTTATTTATATTTTATTGGAAAAAGAAAATGAAGTGTTCATTATTTACAGGTATTGAGAAACAAAAAAAACTTAGATAATCTGTATTAAAATTTAGGCTAGTCAAAATGCACCTTATTACATATAAAATAAAGTTTATAACAAAAAGTATTACCTTTTGCGGTTACCAAGCGTATTATCTTAAATACGGAGCCCTCGGTGCGCGAGTCCGACTCGCACTTGACCGGTTTTTTTTATTATGCTTTAGTCTAAGGTAACGCTTAAAGCGCTGAGGATAGAGAACTGTCATAACAGGCATAAAAAAGGCCCTTCTAGGGCAGTAAGAATTAAATAAATAAAAACTGTAGATTATTATATTGACCAAAAATTCAAGTGATTTTTATGGGCAAAGATAAAACGTTGCTTAATTATGTGATCACCATTGCTATACAAACATACTAACCTCTCATGAGTACTTTGATTCCAGGAAACCCGACACCCTTATACGGGGCCAGCGCACTAGCACCCTCAACGGTTGAATCAGCCCCCAAATACTTATTCAGCAGCACTCCCAGTTTCACAGTCTCCAAACATTTCACATCCACCATTTTCAAAGCTGGTTCTGCATTGGCGAATATCCACTCCACCCTCCAGCTGATAAGGTTGGATTTGTAGTCGTACCGAGTGGTGTTTGATCGGTGACGAGTGAAGTTTTGGGCCAGGAATTGAAGCGCTACCCCACGGTCGCGGGCGGCCATTTTTAATTTAAACAGGTGCTGAAATAATGTGTTCTTCAGTTACTTACAGTCTCTATTAGTTTTTTTTAAGTCTAGATGCTACCGGAGGAGTTTAACCACCTAGATTCTAGGCAGTAAAAACCTTGTCTTTAACCTGTTATCGTATTGTCTTTTTTTTTTATTAATGGCTGTCCGCGGTACCCGCATTGATTTCGCCAATGTCAAGTGAGTAGAGTAAATCAGTAAAAGACAGACCCATGGATCCTTATTCCGTTTCTCTTATTACACCACCCTGATTTAGGGAAAGAACCCTTGAATAACGTGCAGTCTAACAGGTCTATTAAAAATTGTCCTTAAATTAGGAAGCAAACACAGAACAGCAAGCATAGTATGCGGGACGGAGCGGATTCACTAACAAGACCTTTTTTTTTCACGGAAAGGCAAACCTCATGAAGCGCACAGTAAGCCAGACCAAAGAACACGTTTACAATCTCAAGCCTTCAATCCTGATTGCTATATTAATGAACCAATCTGGGCTGAGATGCCTATCTCAAGATAGAATAGAAATAGCCTTTATTGTTTTCATGTTAACCCTTTTACAGCAGCAAAATATTTAACCGTAATTATTAACCATATTGGTGTAATTTGCTCCGATACTTTAGCTAATGTGTTAAATATTTAAAAAAAAATTAGTAGTCATTGAGGGTGTGATGTCACCTTGCACTATGGCAGGGTGGGCAAACTTATTTAACAGGGGACCAGGAAAATGCAAGAAACTTTAGGAGGGGCCATAATCATGATATAGATGCAACAAGCTGCATTTTGAATGACAATCTTTTATTATAATTTATGACATGACATTCATCATTGAGTGGATCTATGCTGGTGAGTATTTCTTGATGTTCTTTAGAAAGACCTCAATTTTTTGTTTTACTTTCGTAATCTGCTCATATCTATTGCCACAACTTAAACTTAGGTATTTAGGACTGACCTGGCCAGTTACAAGTGCGTTTCCTCCCCCCTCTCTTATTACACCATCCAGACTAATAAACAGGCTCCCTGGATACCGCATAGGGTAACATGACCTTAAGCCATTTCTTTTCCGCTAGCAAGGTTGTCTTAACTAAAAATATTTCCGAGGGCCATACAAGTAAGAAGGGGTGTGTAATGTTTAGCATAACAACAAATGGTCTAATGATCATTTTACATAACACGAATTACATAATTTCAATCTGTATAATAAACCATTGATATAATAGTCATGATGCATAAATCGAAATGCATAATTTCAAAAACTATTATGTTTATAAATTATAAAATAAATATTTCTAACTGTTCTAACCTAACCTAACCTAGTTAGAAGAAATTGACTTAAAATGCATAATAACAAGAAAATGATAGTTATGGGTGATTCCACAGGCGTTTCAACTGCCGTCAGTCCGTTGTCGTAAGTATTTAAGAAATAGGTGTCCATATACTTAAAATTCAATCAATTGTGGCAAGAAGTACGATGACAGTATAGCTCTGTGTGAATGTTAGCTGCTTGGTGTAGCTCATTCTTTCAATATTTATGACAGCAGACTGACACCGGTTGAAACGCCTGTGGAATCACCCTTATACTAAATGAGTGTTATGTTATTTTATGCCTGATGAAATTATACAATTGGTTTTTATACTGGTTGATGCGCACCCAGTAAGAAGGGATGTTGGCGAGCAGGATTTAAACCCTTCGTAGGCCGGAGTTGGCCCGCAGGCTGTATTTTGCCCACCTTTCTATGCCATAGGCCTCCCAGAATGCGCCATTTTTTATCCATAGTCAATATCAACCATGTACTCCCACCAAGCCTTTTTTAATGTCATCATCCTATCTCTACTCCTACTCTCACAGTAAAATTTCTCAAGAAGTCAAGATACATCAAATTCAATTTACAAGGAAAACCGGTGACGTCGATCCCTAACTATGCTGACAGAAGTGTTTAGTTTTATACTTACGATGGGTAAATCCTTGTCAATTCTAGTGTATCTCTTTTTTTCGTCCCGTTTAACGGCGAATACGAAACGAGCACACTCTTCTAGCATCTGGTAATCCTGGAAGTAGTCGCGGTCTGTGAAATCCTTGATCCGTATAAACTTCGTCCGGTCTCTTACTCCATCACACTTTAGTTCAGTTTTATGCACCCTCACGCATTCTAAACTGCAAGTCTTTACTTCACATTTAGGGCACGTGTATATTGCGGCACTAACGTCGCAGACTTCGCAATTTCCAAGCCTGAAAACCCGTAATATATTAACCACAACAATTTCGTCTGCATTAGTTACTTTATTTATTTTTTTACTTCGTATTAGCAGTTAAATCTTTTTTAAGTACCTTGGCTCGTGCCTCCCTAACTCACTCTCAGACATACTTTTAGAAATCACTACAGTTGAATATATTTTGTTATTAGAAAGATAACCACTTAAAAAGCAAATCCACGTGCTACAATAATTAGCCTTTGACAACAATAACAAGGTACAAAGTTTCGTTACTGCATAAATTAAGAGGCTACGTCTGGCGAAAGAGTTGCCATTGCCACACTTGCTACTTCAAATGACAGCTTGCTTCACGTTCACAGATAGGTATAAGTAAAATTTGTTCGATCGATTTAAGCGCGCATAGTGCTTGAAAGTCGATGTTCGAAATTACATTATTTTCAACTATTTCTTCAGATGTAGGTACTCTCAAATGACGAATGGAAGGCAGAAATGTTGCATTTAATGCTGCGCTGTAAAGAAAGGTGTAGATACAGCGCCAATGATGAAGACTGAAGGGTCGTATCGTAATTATAAAAGCGCGCTAAGTCGAAGAATCGAAGCCGAGAAAGAATAAAGCGCTATTATGGATCGAGCACAAGGTTTAAACATTTTTTCAAGGCTGTTTTACCGTTTTACCCGACTGGCCGAAGGAGGATTATGTTTTTTGAGCGTATGTATATATGATTTTATGTCTATTTCTGGGCTCTGCAGTCTAAACGGCTTGACGGTTGCGTAGCAAAAAATCTAAAATCAATGTTTTAAAGTTGATACACATACGTCTAGAATGTCGAAAGCCTAAATGAATAATGTTCACAATCTATAACGTTCGAAATACATACAACACGACTGGTCGAATGAATATAATATCGAAGTACAAAATTAATATGATTAATTGACATAAACTTGGTACACGTTTATACACAATGTAGAAAGCCTGAATGACTAATGTTGTTAATCTATCTATAACATTCGTAACACAAATATGTTTACGAATATTAGTTTAATTTCTATTTCAATATCAAATTTAACAGAGTTGACGGATCTCCGCTACCGCGGAGCTCCTATTTCTGAGGGTTTTAACCCTTCGGGCTGGCTGAAGAACTAATATAACCTAAACCTACCTCACATTTAAATAAGACACTTCTTTTTCTGAATTTCTATCATTATATAATTTGACTTTATGTATTAAGAACGTTATACATAGTGAGCTGTATAGATTATAAACGTTATGAATTTAAATCGTAGAAATTTTAAACTTATGTTATTAATTGCGTACGTTATGCATATTTTGATCATATGAAAAACGAACAAGTATAATTAATTAATTTCGTACATAATACATATAACCACAACAATTATATTTCTCATATATACTTTCGTCGTAAACATACTTAAAAAAAACCGGGTGAGAGCGTGTCGGACCATGCTCAGTGTAGGGTGCCAAAGTCGTTACTACGAACACAAAAATCTCAAAAATCAACGTGCATGAACTTATTTTCTATTAAGTTACTAGCTCTGCCCACGACTTCGTCCGCGTAGATGTCGATTATCGTTATTCCCTTGGGCACTTTTAAATATTCCGGGATAAAAATAGCCTATGTGTTGATCCAGTGTATAAGCTATCTCCATTCCAAATTTCATCCAAATCCGTACAGTCATTGCAGCGTGAAGGAGTAAAAAACTAACAACAGTGTTGGCACGTTAGTAGATAGTATTACCATGGGAGTGTAGGCCTTCGAAGGTTTATCTTTCAATTCGATGTAACATTACGTCAAAAACTACCTACCTATTTAAATGTTCGAAAAATGTAACTTTTCTAGGTGTACAGAGTACAGAACATACAAAGTTGCTTTTAAGTTAAGTCGATACTAGATACGCCCTAAAAGGATATAATTACTGCTAGCGTATACACCCGCGACTTTTTCCGCTCAGAACTCTTAACCTGTTGCCAAGAGAACTTTCTAACATTTTCCCCGAAGGTAATTTACCTTTGTTTTACCTAACATACTTAGGTATAGGTACTTACATGTGTGCTTTTTTAACTCCCTTCTAACTGTTTCGCCATTTATGCATGTTAAAAAGATTTACGGCCTCATCAATATTTAAGTAAGTAACCTAAGATAGTAGGATAAAATTATTGACGTTTTAGGTATACTTCCGCTGTTCGAAATCATCTTTTGGCACATTTTTTTTTACATCATTCTTTGGTACTAAAAAGGTAAGTAATAAACAAACGCAAGTTTAAAAAAAAATATCGGGTATCCTAACCATAACTATAGGGTAAATCCGGGATAGATGCCACACTTTTTGAAAAGGCCTCCTAATTTCAAAACTATATATTTCCCATGAATATTTCCTTTCGATATAGCTAGTTTAGTCTTTAATCTTACATTACGGCTTGTTTTTGTTGACCTAATAATTACTGATTGTGTACAAATTGAGTTTTTGCAGGACCCTTTGTTTTAGGATAGGTGCCTACCTATATGGATAGATGCCCCACCATGAAAATTCTAAGGAGGATAGTTGCCCTTTGGAAAAAAAACAATATGCACTATAAACATATATGTTATGATTATTTATATAGGAGTATGGGGGGGATAGATGCGCCAAGGGCACGTATACCCCGGCGACTATCCTTTTTGATATGGAACGGTGCCTTTTTATTTTTTATCTAAACCAAATACAAAAGAGCGATAATTAATATATAGTTGTACACTTAATGAACCAGTATATTGATATAATAAAAACAGAACAGAAGTTAATACTCATTATAAAGTTATGAAACTGCAAATACTTCCATTTGAAAATTTGAGGCACTTTTTGCGCTCATCGCGGAGATTTTCACACACACAAGCGAGACGCGTCTTTTCCTGGCGACGGCCTGCGGGGGCTGAGGTGTGTGGCCCTTGCGCTCCCTATTTAGACTATTATTTCTTTACTGCGATTTTGGGAAGTTAGGTTTTGAAAAATAGCCGCCTATCCCTATGCGGCATTTATCCCGGATTTACCCTATATGCGGACTGAGACTTACTTTTAAACTTTAATTCTGTAAAACAGCGTCAAAACACAAGAAAGTAATTACCTACCTACTTACCTTCATCAAAATTATTAATGTTACATTAATTTGTTAGATTAATAAATTATGTAGGTATTTACAGAATTCAACAATAATACAATTAAAAATGAAAACTTATCGTATTTAAATTAAAATAAAACTATACTACTCAAATATTAAAGATTTAAATAATAATCGCCACTATAAAAAGAACTTTCGCTCTAACAGGTCCTCTCGCGGCATGGTCCCTATGACTCTGATTATTAATTATCTTTCTACGACACGTACAATCCCTATAGTGTTAAAATATACTTAAATGAAATAAGTACTTCAACCTTTAAATTTTACAAGGTCCGAGGTTCTTTTTAATAATCAATGTCATCCATAAACAATTATCTAAAATAAAATAGGCCCTACCCTACAAAGCCCTCTTGATAATTAGGTTCTTACATCGGGTTGTAATTTGACCTCTTTGTAGGTCTTAATAAAAATATTAAAGTTTAAATTTGGAGACCACAATTTGGAGATAAATTATAAAAAAGCAAAAACAATACAATTTAAACTCATCCAAAGAGGAGCATTAGATTTCAAAGTAAATGTTAAAAATAATAACAGAACAAGTTAACTCATTTACCCTGTTAGGAATTACAATAGATACAAAAGTAAATTGGAAAGCTCACGTTCATAATACAAAGAAAAAACTTTCAAAATTTATATACGCGTTATCTGTGTTAAAAGTTAACACTGACCTCAAAACGGCACTTTCGGCATACTATGCCTACGCATTCGCGTGGCTTAGATACGGCGTAATATTGTGGGGACATACCACTGAAGCACAGCAAATCTTCATATTACAAAAAGAATGTGTATGTATTTTGGCCAACATTCGGAAAAGAAATAGCTGTAGGCCACACTTCATACAACACAACATTTTAACGCTACCCTCCATTTACATATTGGAGGCAGCTATGTTTGTGCGGAAACACAGGCACTTCTTTAAATGTAGGAAGGAGGCGTATGCACGGAGCACGCGCCATCAACACCAACTGGTCGCGCCCAAGCCTAACCTTGTTATGTTTAAAAGAAGCCGTGGGGGCTTATAAATGTTTATAATAAAATCCCGGAACATATAAAAACAGAAACCAAAGACCAAACCTTCCTTAATAAATTAAAGTCATATCTAGTGAAGAAAAGCTACTGCAAAATTGACGAATTCTTAAACGATTAAACAGTAAAAATAAAAAACCTTAATAATAGTTTTATTTATTTTTAATTGGTACGTAATTTATTATTGTTTATTTTCTTAATTAATTGTAATTTGATTGATAGATTTAATGCAACATTCCTAACTTTATTGCATCTTTTAATTCCAAAGATGTTATTTTTCGAAAATTTAAACATGACTTTATTGTATAAATTGAAACATTCAACTTTTAATTTCTCTTTTAATTTTTCTTTCGGACATTTATTATAATCTAGTTAATAAGACGTTGCAGTGCCCTGACAGGGTATCAAGTACCTACTACTAACCACTTACTAACCACCTTATTTGTAATGAACTTGATAGCAATAAATGATTCTATGATTCTATTATATTCTAATGTCGGAACCCAATATTCAAACCGCGGATAGATAGGCTTACTTCGGATTGAAATTTGACACATTTTGTATGGGCAAATGTCAAATTTTAACCCGTAGTAAGGCTTATCTATCCGCGGTTTGAATATAGGGTTTGGCCGTAAATGAAATCAGCGATGTAACTTTGGAGACTTATGAGGTAAAGTATACTTATATTTTAGATCTATTTTCTGGAACTAGATTAGGATTCAACAAGTGTGTGCAGGTAAATACCTAAGTTCTTAAATTGTATAATCCAATTTGTATTACTTGAAAGAAAGATTTACGTATTATTTATTGTCATTTTTGTTTAATAAATGAATGTTTTTTAATTTAATACAATAAAGTTACTAGGTAACCAAAGCTAGCTCAAGCTAATTCAACAATTCCGGATTCCGGTGAATGCAAAGAATACTGAGAAATATTGTAGGTTGTAGGTAAGTATTGACCTGGTCATAAATAGAATCGAGCCGATCTCTTTGTCCAGGTGCCCGGGCTGCATTTCATATGCACAAAACAAGTTACTGCGCATCCCGAAACGCACCCCGTCCCCGAATCCGAGCTAGGCAACCTATATTGATTTTCCCGGCTACATTTTCTTCTAATTGGAACATTTGGAAGTGCTACCTAGAATTACGCCAACACAGAAGTTGAGCGCATACCGGGTGCAACAAGTAGGTACTGCGCATCAAGCCCGCAAGCTCCGGCCGGTCTCCAACAACCAATTGGAACCTTCACGCTCTTATTGATTTCTAAATGCTCCAATAAAAAATAGGGTTTGGGGCTTAGGCGCGAAAACTTGCAAAACGCCTGTGCAAAGTCAAGCTTAACCAAAACAAACAGCTACGAACGTGTTAGGTATATGTTTGTTTTGCGAAAGTTCTCGCATAACTATCGAAGCGTTTCTATCGGGCGGTCGCGTTGTTTTTGTAAACATAACCTAATATGGATGTGGATATGACCTCTGAAAACGAAGGAACCTGGGTGACATCAGGTGCTGCTGTGCAGGCAGCTACCGGCGTGGGCGGTCAAGCTGGGTCGAGCGGGGGACGGTCACGCCCGAGCGACGGCGGTGGGGCAGATATGAGCTGTGCCGGAGATGCAGGCCCAAGCGGGAGCGGAGTACCATCTCAATATGTCAGAGGTGAGAGATATAATAGGCACAATTATCGGGAATCCAGGCGGAAAAGAAAGAATAAGTGTAGTACAGGAGAAGTAAATGCAAAAAAGATAAAAACAGGTGTTGCTGAGGGCCCAGATAAGAAAGAGGTTGAAGCCTGGAGGAGTGATAAGTCGATGACATTTTATCATAGCCTGTATAAGAAACACAAGAAGCGTAGAGTAAACAATGACAAGGTACCGGAGAACACTCCGGGACCCTCCAAAAGAGCATTAAAAAGGAAGGGTGAACGTAAAGAGGTGCCTTTCACTGAAGCGGTCATGATGCCAGAAAGCGAACACCACGACGACTTCAGCAGTTTTATGAAAAATGAAAAACCAGCGACCATGCCGCCTCGCTTCGTAAATGGTAATATTGCGTCTCCACCAAATTCAGAGGCACAAAATGCCAATGAACAAAAAATTTCAATTAAGTTTTGAATTTGAAAAACCGTTATAACTGACTATATTCGTGTTTCAGAAAAGAGCCATTCGTTCTATATATAACGTAAACTCCCGTGATTCCTTAAGATTGCTATTTAAAGAAATTAGTTTTTTCTATAGGAATTTTCGCAGTAGCGTCACATTTTAAGTATTTATGAGTTACCATTTCCAGAGGCCCTTGCCAAGATGCATTACGCTAACTAGCGTTTCTATTCGATTCGTATTTAAACCAATCGCGTCACTGGTAGATCATGTGACTTTTCGTATCACGTCACGTCACGTTTCGTAGATGTACCTATATACATTATTATTTATTTATTTTAATGGCGTCTACAAGTTATGTAATTTTGCCAATGTCAAGTATATATAAGCAATTGTACGGTGATCGTTGTCGTCGGCGTCTTCCAGTCCCAGTCGGCACACCATTGAAGATGGCGGGCATCCACTTCAATGGCTTATTGGCTTGGAGTGTTCTTGGCCGCTTGCTCATTCAGAATCAACTTTTCACTGTTATTTTATTTGATGCATATTCTTCGTCAGTGTTGGAGTTTACTTCACAAAGTTGCCCTGGATTTGCGAACCAAAATCAACGATAAAGTAATTTACAAAAAAAAAAAAAAAGACAGATGTTTTCAAAATGACAGCTAGACAAGAACCTCCCCTATATACAGTGGTGGTCACATAATTAGGGACACTTGTTTTTTTCCCATACAATTGCCTACAAATATGGCTTTTCAATTTTGACAACCAATCAAAAAGTTCTTAACCAATTATATTTTTAGTTACACTTTTCGTTAACTAATAAAGTAAAGTTTAAATGTATGTACAATTTATCTTTGTTGAGATCGGATCTTTCATTTTATAAGGATTTGAAATAATAAATATTCGGCGCTCATACAAAGTTGTAGAATTTTGTATGGACGCGTCAGCACTTAGTTTTTAAATCCTTATAAAATATAAGGTCCCTTTTTAATATTAGTTCACTGTACATCAGTTTAAACCTTAGTTAATTATGTAAAGTAAAATGTATTTAGCAATAAAATTGGTCGAGAACTTTTTGATTAGTGGTCAAAATTGAAAAGTCATATTTGTAGGCAATTGTATGGGGAAAAAACAAGTGTCCCTAATTATGTGGCCACCACTGTATATATATATTTTATGTTAGATTCATTGTTTTATACAGGGTGTCCGGTAGGTATATGAATAGTGGACTACCGTACAGGGCGGGATAGCTCAGCTCAGGAGTGTTGAAAATAATGATAAATCATGTTTAGTAAAAGTCGCACGAAAACCGAGAAATAACAAATTTAAAAAAAATTGGAAAAACGGTGTCCTAGTTCACCATTTTCAAAAGCCACGGCCACAATTATTAGAATTTTTCAATTGTGTTTGCTGTGAAAGAAAGCTGTTTAAATTTGCTTGAAGACCTTTATAACGAAATTAATTAAATAAAAAGCAGTTATTTTTAATTTTCAAGTCAAATTTAAAGTTTAGAAATCTGAGTTTTTCTTCAGGCAAGTTTGACATCGCACGGTGTAAAACAAATTTATCAAAATCTGCAGCGCTACTTTCTTTAAAATTTGCCTGTTTAATGGAGATTCTAAAATGATATCACAATTGAGATTATTGATTATAGCGACGAAGTTATTGTTAAGTATTGGATATAAAGACAGAATTCTATCAATCTATCGAATTTGAAAAACGACTTTTGCTTCCGTTTATAAGTTGACTGGTTTAAATGATTTAGACGACAATTTACGTGAATGTAAAATACAACAGCAACTAATTTCTGCCATAAGGCCGGGATTGCACCTGTAAGTTCTTACGTAAGTTTTGAGACGCAACTAAAGAAAGAAAGAAATAAATAAATAAACTATGGGTAAGAGTGAGTGGCAAATATCAGCATCTCTCTCTCTTTCATATAGCTTTGTTTCAAAACTTACGTAATAACTTACAGGTGTAATCCCAGCCTAACGATTGTAATCCTAAATTCCATTTCCATAATCGTTTGTTCTATATTGATGATGTGACTGCGAACACTACGAATTAGTTGTTAATTTCGTTATTAAAGTCTTAACGCAAATTTCGTCAGCTTTCTTTGACAGCAAACTCAACCGAAAAATTGGAATAACTGTGGTCGTGGCTTCTAAAATGGTGAACCAGGGTACCGCATTTGTTTTTTTTTTTAAAGTTGATTTGTCTCGTTTTCCGTGCGACTTTTACTTAACATATTTTATCATATTTTCAACACTTCTGAGCTATCCAGCCCTGTAAGGTAGTCCACTATATACCGGTCACCCTGCATAATGCTAAGAAGGTTATAAGTATAATGACATAAGCAATGTTCAAAAAACGACTGACTCTTGAGTTTCTTGCGGCGTTTCTTCTCAGCAGTGGTCTCTTGCGAAGCGCTGGTAGATTTTTGACGCGTCAAAGTGCACGTCCGGCTTACTTACTGGATCTTTTATCCTTATCTTTTTTATCACGCAGAGGGAGATGACGGATCTTCGATAGCTGAGTTGCTGCATGGTATGTCAGTGCAAGGTCTGGATGAGGACAATAACGGAGCTGCAGGATCAGGTCGTTCAAAATTTGACCACAGAAGAGTGGTGTGGTGGACCACCTCTAATTGGCATGAAGAACGGAAGGGGGCTGCGGAGCACGAAAACGGTAATGTCGAGATGGCATCATGCTCGAGTAGCGGGCGGGATGCACAGAACAGAGAGCACGGCTTAAGCTCTCAAGGCACCACCTATGACAGGTATGGAATCCTTTACTTTTTTTTATTACTTTAAGTGGCATAGACGACTAACATTGTAGTTTGAATTTATAATCTGTCCCGTTTCAATGACTACGACTAGCCAGAGGCCCTACTTTAAAAATCGAAGTTCGAAGTTACGTTAGCTCCATCCCTTTCGCTCGATTTATTCTCGAAGGACGAGTGACAGAGATGGAGCTAACGTAACTTCGAACTTCGATTTTTAAAGTAGGGCCTCAGCACTTTTGCTGTAAGGATGCGGAAACGATTAGTATTATATTATAAGATACGTAATGATTCAAATTATCTCACATAATTAGAATTACTACGAATCAGCGAAGTTTTTAAACCTATTTCACCGGTTTTCTTTTCAGTTTTTTTTTAAATTAATTACGTTAAGTTGGTTTTTCCATACTAGTTTACTAGTTTGTGTCCCAGTGTTTGCTTTTCATTTTGTGTGGAAAAAACAACTTTACGTGATTAGGGACCTACTTAAAAAAAAAACTTAAAAATGGGCAAATAGGTTTAAAAACTTCGCTGATTCCTATTGATTCTAATTATGTAAGATACCAGTGAAAAACTTATGAACTAAAACATGAAATTAATGATTTTTCGTTACATGGACATAAGCAAAATTACAAAAAATCAGATTAAAATAATCAATATCTCCGAAACTAGTAAAAATCGCTGAACATACATAGGGGTTAGGTTAGGTTTAGGGGGGTTGACGTCGGTGTTTGGGATACCCTGTGTGTAGGTGGGCTGATAAACATTACTCTCCTTTGCGTAGAGCAATCGGGTAAAAATATGGGTTACCTGAGAAACTGTATTATAGTAAGTAGTTTATGCAACTGATACACAATGAGAGAGAATTATGAAACGGGCGAGTTTCATAATAGGATCACACGAGTGTTTAATGCCTAATTATGTACAGTTGCATACACTTCTTTATCTACACACATATCATAGGTAAGTACTCTCATGCCGGCACCACACTTCGCTATTCGCTATTTGTTATGCGGCTGCGCCTTATTTGTTAAAATATTTGCTATCGCGCTTATGCGTTATGCGTGCGAGTATAGAAAACATAGACGAATAAACCCTCCACACTTCGTCGAATGTAGGCGCATAAGCCGAGTAACGAATAGCGAATAGCGAAGTGTGGTGCCGGCATTAGATGGGTTCAGAAGCCGACGACTTGACGACAAAAATGGCGGCAAAACAAACTTGTGCTGTGTCAGTGTCACGAATATGAAAGGTAAAAAAAAAAACATAGACAAACGAATGAAATCCCTATTCTCATGTCACTCGAGATCAAATGTCGTGCGGTTTATTAACCGACTTCAAAAAAGGAGGAGGTTATACGTTCCACTGTATGTTTTTTTTTTTTTTTTTATGTATGTTCACCGATTACTCCGTCAATTGTCGACCGATTTTAAAAATTTTTTTTTGGTTTGATAGAGTATACTTCCGAGGTGGTCCCATTGTCACCAAATCTGTATCTGATGAGGGGATCAGTGAGGAATTGAGGGAACTCCTCAAATATTGTAGGCAAACATATAGCGATTTTAGTATTTTTAGTAACAAGTCCAGCATTTGCATTCAGAAAGTATCATTTGGTGTGGTGGAACTGATGATGAAGACCACAGATGGCCACCGGAACTCCTCAATGGTACCGATTTCAAGGGTGGCGATAAGATATCTCGATTAAGATAGTTGAGCGACTACCTACAACGAATAATATTTACTTGTTGAAATATGACTATAACTTTCCCGCGGCGTTGCTTGCGGCGCGCTTGATATAAGTTAAAGTTTCATTTTAACTAAGAAGTGGGACTACGTAACAGCATATTATGATCACTAAAAAGTATAAAATAAAATAAATGTTTTAAAAAACAAAAAACCGCCTTCAAAAACGCAAAAAATAACTTCTTTAAAATTTGTAGGCACCTAATAGGTTAGTCCAACTGAAGTCGGCGACCACAACATTTTCAACAAAAAGCCGACATCAGTTGGACTAACCTATTAGGTGCCTACAAATTTTAAAGAAGTTATTTTTTGCGTTTTTGAAGGCGGTTTTTTGTTTTTTAAAACATTTATTTTATTAAAAAATCATACTGAATTGACGTTTCGTATCGATAACTGTTTTAATATCTATGAATACTAAAATAGAGACCCTCTTGACTTTTGACAGCTGTTCCAAATTTAAACTCATAACGTTACAAAAATTTATACTGTAATAACATTAGAACATTACAGTACAGATTTTACCTACTACCACAGACAAGAAAGTTCTCATAGTAAAATTGGTTGTAGAAATTCTAATAACGCTGGTCATTTCCTACGGGTTTTGAACGCATAATACAGGGTTTAAGCATGCGCCAGACGGCATTCTACCACAGTTTCTGCCAGGTGACCTTGGTAGAAAAACAGTGGTTTTGAACCATGTAGCCGGTGGTTTTAAACCAAATTTCGATTGACCTTTAAACGCCCTTGGTAGACGGGCGTGCGCTTCAAACCATTGGCAGAAACAGTGGTAGAATGCCGCCTGGCCGCTTGCTGTAAACCATTCGCTTCTACCGCGCTTCTACCGAGGTCACCTGGAAGAAACTGTGGTTGAATACCGTCTGGCGCATGCTTTATGTCATGTGCGTAGATAAAAATAGTAATTTCATTGCAGTGTTCCTGCGGCGCAGATTTTGGACCAACCAAGGGAGCCGGTAACCTTCGACCGCGAAGACGCCGCTGCGGCTGTAAGTATACAAATACAATTAAATTGATGAAAATACATGTTATGCCGCTCGTTTCAATTCAAAATTAAAAGGAGGGCAGAAGTAGTGTTTCTCAAATATAATTTGCAAAATGGCGCTTGCTTAGGCATGTTTGTTTTACAGGTGTATTTTTTGCTACCTACTGGCTTTTTTTTACTTTTTGTAGTTTTATTTTGTTTGTCTAGCGTGCCAACTATGTAAAGGCGAATGGAATTCCTTTTGGATCCTATGTTGTTCGAAACCAGCCCTCGTGGCAGAATTCGTTTTGCTACGGGTTAAGGTTGTTGGAACCCCTGCCTGCGTCATCTGGCAACTGCAACGGAAGATTAGCTGAGTTGGGTTGGGACCAATTGGTAGCAATAGGCTAGCCTTTTGATTTTTCTTCGATCTAGGGTCTCGTTTTTTTCTTCATAAATGTCATAATCAGTGATCGGATCTAGGATGCAATTTAAGTCCGTTATTTTAACATGGATATGAATATGACTTACAATCCCGCGAGTCTTTTTGTTACCTACCTTTATAAAAAGGTAAATAACTCGTAACTTTAAGTAGTTTACACTATAACATTAACAAAGTATGTAATAACTAAAAAAATACAGTACTGCATAGAAGAACTGAACGTAACTTGCACGTCTTGTCTTTTATGGTATTTTTATTATGTTTATTTGTTTATTAGGTTTAGGCTGCGGCTCCACTGAGGCGGAGACGAGCGGAGCAGTGCGGAGCTGTGCTAATATTAACCAATAGAATCTAAACTAACGTGCGCAAGGCGCGCTCCACGTGACCGCATGCGCCTTCTATTGGTTAATATTGGCACAGCTCCGCACCGCTCCGCTCGTCTCCGCCTCAGTGGAGCCGCAGCCTAACCCTCGACAAAAGTTATTAATTATTAACAATAACCCATTTCCCAAAATCCCGGGAAATCTCGAGTCACATCCATGTTAAGCATAACGTTTGAGGTCGTTCACCCCAAATTGCATCCTAGATGCGATCACTGCATAATGGTATGGTGTTCATAGTTAATTACTATTTTAATGTTATTTTTATATTAAGATTTGGCCACCATAAATGTTTGTAGTTTAATTTTGTTTTACAATTATTTTGTTTTAGTAATGTCCTAGTCAAATAAATGTTTCTGTTTTATATGTTTTTATTTTATTATTATCTACCACAGGTTATATATACTATAAGTTGCCGGACTATGATATCCGGTACCTACATTTTTTCATCTATTCCAGGCCCCTAAATCCGGCAACTTTCTACCTTAAGGCATTTTACTAGGTAGAATAAAAAATAACTGGGGCAATCTCACTTGTAACTATTATAAATAATAAATAAATATCAGGGGACAATCTTGCACAAATTGACATAGTCCCAAACTAGGCTATAGGCTTATATTATAATACTATATAATAAATAATAAATATCAGGGGACAATGTCACACCAATTGACCTAGTCCCAAACTAAGCTCTAGGCTTGTACTATGGGTACTAGAAAACGATATAAATACTTATATAAAGAAATATATACTTAAATACATAGAAAACATCCATGACTCAGGAACAAATATTCGCGCTCATCACACAAATATCTGCCCTTACCGGGATTTGAACCCAGCACCGCTAGCTTCGTAGGCAGGGTCACTACCAACTAGGCCAGCGCGTCGTCAAATGTAAGTAGTTTTATAGATTTGATTTGTTTTAAGTAGTTTCTGTAAAATTATACGTAAATAAAAAATATAAATACATAAAAAAAGTCATACAAACTACGGTTGAATTTGACCCCCACACTAGGAATTGCCTGTCCTACGGACGGACGTATACGGACAGACAGAGTATGGGGTATTAAGAATTCAACATCCTATAACAAGACGGTAAGGAAAAGTATGCCGTAAAACGGGGTGAGTAGGGACACAACCTAAAATAAGTCATAACTTGTTACAAATAAGATTAAGTATTAAATGGACATTAACGTTACGTCTATTGGAAATAAGTTCAGTCTTATAATTAGTAACATATGCTTGTTTCCCTGTTCACCTACTACGTAGGGCGTGTCCCTACTCACCCCGTTGTACGGTATTCACAAAAAACTGTAAATCTCAGTTACATAGACTGTGAATTTAGTATATCAGGTACTGTTAAAAATCATTGCTGTTTTTAATTTAGAATTTGTTGAATACGGTTGGATTTCATTAACCATAAGAGATTTTTTTTTTAAAAAACAATCTTTTACCAAAATATATTTTTTCTTAATAAATTGCGAATTCATATTAATATATGCGAGATATAACAGAAGTTTTCATTTAAAATTTTGTTATGAGACATAGGTACTATATTTGCTGATTATGTTTTTTTTGCACATTAGTTAGGTATTTAGACTAATCTTACTTTAGATTGGGGCTTTTTAAAAAGAGTAAAAAAAAATCTAGACCGGCAATGCATTGGTGACGCCCCCGGCGTTGCAAATGTCCATAGGCAGCGGTGACCACTTTCCATCAGGTGGGCTGTCTGCCTGTTTGCCCGTCGACCGCAATAATAATACAAAAGCCACTATAATCTGACACACTAATAACACTAATTCAAGCGAACACGCTGGAATAAGCACGTATACGCGCTTTCGGCTTATTGAAGCGCGAAATGGAGCGCGCGTATAAGCGCGCATGTCAAAATTAGCGTAAAACGCTATCCTGAAACCGCTCTAACTCGCGGTAAGGGTTGGTAGTTTTATACGGGAGCCCTTTGTTTCCCATAATTTTATTGGTCATAATGTAATTGTTGACTTAATTTTTAATAGTCATATTATTTTATATCGCTGAAACTGTAAACTTTTCAGAAGTTCTGAAATATCTAACGTGTAGACAAGGCTAAGTTAGGTTAGGTTTGATTTATAAAAATCCTGAAAAAGTATCAGTTTCTTTAAAAAAATACGTTATGACTTAAACCTTATGACCTAAAGCACATTATGACTAAAAATAATTATGTCAGTCAATATAGACCCGTTTTATACATATAAAAGTATTCATTCAAAAAAATTAACTCTTGTTGTATTTTATTTTAGGGAGCCCGCCTCTTGCGTAAGAAGAGACAACGTCGTCTGGCTGTCTCAGATTCCGATATCGATGTTGAACAAGCTCAGGAGGAGTTCGAGGAATTCCTCTTATTCAGAGGAGAGAAGGAGTCCGTGGCATCATCCGACACATCAGACTCCTGATACTCCTCCCTGTATAACTCGATCACCGATTCTAGCGAGAGTTCCACAGAAAATACCGAGTGAGTTGGATGGCTCAGAAGCAGATGAGTCGACTATGGGACAAACCGAGTAAAGCTACATATAAAGATTTAAAAATCGTATTTATTATAACTTATGAAGTAAACTTCAATTAAAATTGATGTTAAGCATAGTCGTGTACCGTGGAACGGGGTGAGTAGGGATTAAGGGGTGAGTAGGGACACAACCTAAAATAAGTCATAGCTTGTTACAAATAAGAACAAGTGTTAAATGGACAATAACGTTACGTCTATTGGAAATAATTTCAGTCTTATAATTAGTAACGTAAGCTTCATTTTAGGTTGTGTCCCTGCTCACCCCTTAATCCGTACTCCCCCCGTTTTACGGTACTACATTCCTACTAATAATATTTTAATTTATTATGTAAATAATGATGTTTGAAGATCGAGTGTGTTAAACTGTTGTCATTTTAATTTGTAAATTAATCGAGCTTACCGAGTGGTCCGTTGTATTTGTGATATTTATATATTAAGTAGTTAGAAGCAAAATCTATTGAAACTAGTAGCTTAGCGTTTAGTTAGAGTAGTTAATGGCTTGTAAAACAATAATATTAATAAGAAAAATATAAATATTTTTACCAATTTGTTACAATTAAAAATGTATATATAAATGTGAACATTACGACTGGTCAGAACTTCGATATTAAACTTCTGTGAAAAAAATAAAAATATCACTTTACCTAGGTACAAATTTAAAACAAATTTTCAAGGACCACGACTATAAACAAAACAAAAGTCTTGATAATTTCGTGCAAAATTTCGTCCGAATTAAAATGAAGTAAATTTAAAAGATTAGTCAGTAGGTAATTAGGCCGCACGGCCACTTATACGTGATAAATGTTTATATATAGTTATATAGTTATATATTGTCACTATTACCTATAGTCGGGACCTTTTCGTTCCGTCACTTATATAAACAAATAAATTTACCATTGTTACTCTATAAACACGTACACGTGATGTTAGAGCACGGTCATATTATTTATTTATACACTTAATCATTGTCTTCATGTCCATTTTGAGGTAGTAATCTCTATTTAATATCGTATTTTTTGATGAAAAGCACTGTCGATGAAAATAACAATTTAACTGACAGATTCTTATCATAAAGAATTTTTTCGAACTATTTTTGACATTGAAAATGTAGTGATGTTTTGATGGATTTGATTGATAACTTAGATTATCGTCTCCGTCGCACCCAGCAGAATAATACGATCATGATGACTAATATATATAACCTTTTTAATAAACTAATAAGAGATTGAGTTAAGAGCAATGGAGCGTAGCGTACTGGGTGTCCGAAGATCCGATAGGGAGAAGAACACAGAGCGGCGCTCCAGAACTGGTATTGCTGATGTTGGGGTGAAGACCGCAAAGTTAAAGTGGGACTGGGCTGGGCATATCTGCCGCATGCACCATGGGAGATGGGCCAAAGATACCACCGATTGGCTTCCACGCGACGGACGTCGTAGCAGAGGTAGACCCAGAAGGATATGGCGAGACGACCTAGAGTCCTTTGCGAGGGATTGGCAAGAGTGCGCTCTGGATAGGACCGAGTGGCGAAAAAGAGGGGAGGCCTTTGCCCAGCAGTGGGAAACAAAAACAGGCTAGAAAAAAATTATGAGGTTACATCCTTCTCATCACTATTTCATCCTCTATCTAAAGACACAGATTACAGTCAGGTATACTTGTTATTGTCATTGGCAGTCTGAATAGGAACAGACTTTACTCGTGTACCTACCTCTCCTCACCTAATAACCGGATTTGATGGTACAACGGGCCTTATAAACGTGCACACTGTGTTTTTCTCTACATCTGTCTTCTAGTTAGCTATGACGCCGAGTGTACAGTCAAGGACTTTAATTCTTATGCCACTATGGAACCCTGTCGCATAAAATAATCATTCATTTGGTGGTTTGACGCTGTCGCTACGACAGGGTTCCATAGTGGCATAACAATTAAAGTCCTTGACCGTACGTACCCACCAAAAAGAGTTTCACTTGTCAATGTTTAACGCATTCATTGCCACCGACGCATATATGCGTCACCGTGAGTTCCACCCACTGCCCTCAACGCATATGTGCGTTCTTACAGTAGGCAAGCTCCGTATAAAACAAAAGATGTGGCACCTGGCGAAAGTTCAAAAAACAGTACTGGCAGTGAATGCGTTAATAAACTGATTTCAACTCTTATGCTCGTCTCGAGATGCGTCAAAAATAACAGTGTTCTATGGTTTGACGTTTATGTTGGCGTATCTTGTGACGGACACCTCAGCCAAGATGAGTTTATTAATACGGCCCTAACTGCCGCACTCAGAGACGTCAATTAAATTAAATGCTTGTTAAGTGACGTGTTGTCTTATTCTATTGCTGTGGCAAAGAAAGTGACAGCAGTAACTTTAATCAAGCATTAAATTTAATTGACGTCTCTGAGTGCGGCAGTAAGTCTTTAGGAGGTTATTTTAGAAATAAGTACTAATACATTGTAACGTTCAAGTAAATGTGTAACAACGATCTTTGATGTTTATGAAAGAAAAAATATATTTATAAAACTAAAAAAAATAACGTGTAAACACGGATATAAGTAAAAAGTGAAAAATAAATTGGATTTTAATCCAAAAAAAAATGCATGTTGATGTTTAAAAACGGAACAGTACTTGTTAATTTTTTTTGCCTTTCCTTTCCTTATACAGCAACGTTAGGGTTGTATGTTGTATACAGTTAAATACTGGGGATCTATTCTGCTCAAGTTAAACGTTATTGTTTTTGACATTTATCAACGTGATAGCTCTTATTTCCTGGACAGTAATTCCGGCCGAGTTAAAAACAATACCATAATAATACGTTTTACATTAAAAAACAAAAAACCGCCTTCAAAAACGCAAAAAATAACTTCTTTAAAATTGTAGGCACCTAATAGGTTAGTCCAACTGATGTCGGCTTTTTGTTGAAAATGTTGTGGTCGCCGACTTCAGTTGGACTAACCTATTAGGTGCCTACAATTTTAAAGAAGTTATTTTTTGCGTTTTTGAAGGCGGTTTTTTGTTTTTTAAAACATTTATTTTATTTTATACTTTTTAGTGATCATAATACGCTGTTATGTAATCCCACTTCTTAGTTGAAATGAAACTTTAAGTTATTTCAAGCGCGCCGCAAGCACCGCCGCGGGAAAGTCATAGTCATATTTCAATAACCTCCTTTTTTGAAGTCGGTTAACAAGTAAATATTCTTCGTTGTAGTCGCTCAACTATCTTAATCGAGATATCTTATCGCCACCCTTGAAATCGGTACCGTTAAGGAGTTCCGGTGGCCATCTGTGGTCTTCATCATCAGTTCCACTTCACCAAATGATACTTTCTGAATGCAAATGCTGGACTTGTTACTAAAAATACTAAAATCGCTATATGTTTGCCTACAATATTTGAGGAGTTCCCTCAATTCCTCACGGATCCTCTCATCAGATTCAGATTTGGTGACAATGGGACCACCTCGAAAGAATACCCTATCAAACCAAAAAAAAATTTTTGAAATCGGTCAACAATTGACGGAGTAATCGGTGAACATACATAAAAACAAAAAAAAATACATACAGTGGAACGTATAACCTCCTCCTTTTTTGAAGTCGGTTAAAAATAGAATTTATCTCTACACGTATATTTCATCTGATGCAGTATTATTCACTAACAATGAAACTATTTTAATAGCGTGGTATTTCATGATAGAGGTCTTACGTCCGTCGAGTACCTACGTTATATAAATCTCCTAACAATAACATAAAAAGTTTATTTATCTACACACATATCATAAGTCCTCTATTATGCGTTCAAAACTCGTAGGCAATGACCAGCATTACCTGTGGTAGTAGGTGACAGCGATGACAGCTGTTAATTTTGGAGGATGTTCCAAATTTGGATCTCATTACCTTACAATATTCGATAACGTAATTTCAAAATTACATTACAGCTGTCATCGCTGTCACCTACTACCACAGGTAAGGTAATGCTGATCATTTGCCTTTCGTCTTCTGAACCCATCTTAGAGTACTTATAATATGTGTGTAGATAAAGTATTGAACGCGACTCTGCGTAATTAGCATTACAACACTCGTGTAATCTATTATGAAACTCGCCTTGCGGCTCGTTTCATAAACCACACTCATGTTGTAATGCCTGTAATTACGCAACCGTCACGTAAACTACTATTTATTAACTGTCAGCATCTGTCAGTCAACATCCTACGATGGACTTAGTTGCTCAAACGTTTATCATCTTCTTATGCCCGATCGCAAAAAGTGTTAATAAAAAGAGACGATACACCCGATAAACTCTTAACTGAGGCCCGACGTGTGCCGAAGTTGAAAATATACGATTCGTGCTTCAATACGTTCATTCGATACGATACAGATTAAAAACATCTGTACCCTTACCATGAGTTACAATTACCTACCGTATTCGCTTGCGAGGCGAATGCTCTGCCCCACGCACTCTATAAAAATACTGTGAGGCAGAGCAATCGACTTGCTAGCGAGTACGCACACACACACACACAAAAGAAGCGGCGCGCTTCCTGTTAGGCGCGGAAAAGTCATGCCTTCGCCCCGTCTCGCGGCGTCATCGCCGTTCCCTCGCGCTCCCTCTCGCTCGCTCGCCTCTTCCGTATAATTTAGTATCGCGCCTGCGACTTTTCCACGCCTTAACGCGTCTTTGCCTGCGCCGCACCCGCGCCTCGCCTACGCCCCGACTGCGCTGCGTCTGCGCCGCGCCCCTTCTGTGTATTTCACGCTTAAGGTAAGTATAACCTTGCATTCACGAAAATTGCAGGTTTGAGGTTTGTACTTAATATTAACGTCTTGCTAACTTAAGCAGTTTTGTCTAAGACAGTCGGTAAATCTGTTTAGTAGCATAATTAATTAGTTAAATAGTTTTTGCCCGTGACTCCGTCCGTTGTCCGATAATTGGAGCGGCAGGGCAGATCATTTCCTGTTGTGCCATAAAAAGGTCGTGTTGTGACATATTTTGGGTATCTGGACCAAATTCTGTATCCACCCCTGTCTATAACCAAAACCTCTAGGGCGACTACGATTTTTTTCGAGTAACCTACTTAAAAAGTACCTTAAGCGTAATTAAATAATATATGAATTATATACAGAGTGAATCGTAAGTCGTGAGCCCAAAAATTTTTGTCTGGCTCTTAAAAAATAATGTCTTTATTCACCAACAACAAGCAAACAACATTAATAAATAAAAAATAAAACAATAATAACAAAATTGCTGGTGAAAAGATGCAGAACTCAGCTATGGAGGTTTTACCGTTAGTTAAAACACTCGTACTTACGTGACACTATGCAAAAATCTGTAAATCTAATATTTTTTAATAATTAATAAAAAAGTACATTTTAAATTTTCCGAGTCTCATGGTTACCCTAGTTCTTACATTGAGCTGTCAGACTCATACATAACTCTCTAGTCTATTTCCAAAAAGTATTTGGACTTAATGCACTGAATTCGCCTTGAAATGCTGCGTTAAGCCCCCTACGCATTATCCTTCCGTGCCATCCCTCCGGGCACGATGCACGACGCAAAACAATAGTGTGTAGGCTTGCTGGACGTCAATAATCACGGTAATAATAATAATAATTGACGTCCAGCAAGCCTACGCACTATCGTTTTGCGTCGTGCATCGTGCCCGGAGGGATGGCACGGAAGGATAATGCGTAGAGGGCAATTGAAACCATAATTTCGGTTCACCTAGGATAGGAGTCACTTTGTATATTTAATACAGTAATTTCACGACGAAAGAAAGAGAACAAGCAAATCACATTAGCTAAACGTTTATACATATTAGTAAGTTATTTAGGATACAATCAATTATTTATCTCTATCACCCTCTCAATATTTGCGAAGCGTAAATACACATAGATACAGTAGGCTAACCAAGCTCAAAACGATGGTGACGTTTCACTTACGTTAATCCTATATTTGTCTATTTTCGACGCATACGTTAATCCTATATTTGTCTATTTTCGACGCATACGTTAATCCTATATTTGTCTATTTTCGATGCATACGTTAATCCTATATTTGTCTATTTTCGACGCATACGTTAATCCTATATTTGTCTATTTTCTACTTAGCTTTATGAATCTCGGCTACGCCATCTGAACTCAATTTTGTTCGAATTAAAAGAAACTTATTCGGAAGTAGGAACGTGAAAATTGCATAGCTGCAAGTGTCATATGTTATGTAAATTCATTTTTTTTAAAGTAACCTCCCTTTATAAACCCTCCAAAGCATTTCTTTGAAAGTATTTTTAACGAGGCTGGCCCTGGGCTAAAGCGCGCCTGCGCCGAGCTTAGCGCTCGGAAACGGCGGCGCTCTCGTCATTCGCTGCTCGGGAGCCGCTGCAGCCAACCAGAGTTCTCCGCGCCATCTTATTTTCCCGTTCTGAATTTGAATTGACAGGTAAGCATTCGTGAAATGAATTCCGATATTGTGCAACTTAACGTATGCTTTAATACATTTTCGCGAATTATAAACGGGTTCGAATTTTAAATTTAGGGTTCCGTACCAAAATGGTAAAAAAGGAACCCTTATGGTGAGACTTCGTTGTCTGTCTGTCTGTTTGTCTGTATGTCACAGCAGGTTTTCTCAGCTACAAATGCTATCAACTTGAAATTTGGCATAGTTGTACAACTTGCTTGCCCGCATCTGTTTTTAGTAAAAAAATATGAAATTAATTTTATAAATAATTGTAAAGGGGTCTAGAATGGGGGGTTAAATAATGAAAGTGGTTTCATTATAGCAAATGGGGTATCATATGAAAAGGTGCAACATTTAGGCTGCACATTTCAAAACTATTTTTTTTGTAAGGTTATCACGTTGCGAAACATTTTTACAACGGTCTTTTGTACTTGGGCGTTTTCCCAAACAGCGCACGTAGTTAAGGACAAAAATTAACAACGGTAACTTTTTCCAATACGTCACGATAATTAGCTAAATATTAATGTACTGCCCACACACGCCAGTCGGCCGTATCTCAAATTCAATAACCGAAGCAGTGGCAACCCTCACTCATTAGTAACATGGATGCATTTGCTAAAGGAGTTTTGTCTGAGATGGCATTATTTTTTTTATGAGCAATATAGTTAACTATCGTGACGTAACGGGAAAAGTTACCGCCGTTAATTTTAACCGCTTTATTTTGTGCGCTTTCTGGAAAACGCCCACTTGGTAAACATTTCTTTGGACATGTTATCGTAGGGTAGGGTATCGTAGGTCTTAATTACTACGCTGAGAAAACAATACTAAAACTATTATTTCGTTAACACCATCTTGGTAATTAGAAATCCACCACCGTGCGTTTTTATCACCTTCTTACCACACACCTTATCCATGTCGATCAGCTCTCGGCGTCTGTTTTCCGAACCATTAGTCTAAACTGATGTGCAAGTTGCGGAAAGTTTCCAAAAAGTTGGAAAAGTTCTAAGAAATTTCGGGTACCTTTTACTAGAAATATAGGAAATTTAAATTTAAGCAACGGAAAGTGTCAATCCCCATACAATATTGTGAGAAGTTTCCGAAATTTTCCTACATGTAATGTTCCGCAATTTTGGAAAGTTTCCTTTGGCACATCCGTAGCAGACATAAAATGAAAGAAACATGTGAACATTTAGCGACGCAGATTTTTTGAGATTTAGTCGCAAAGCGATCGGAGAGAAATCAAGCCTTAGTTTAAAGTTCTTTTTCTTTTTAATGTCCTTACAATTAGTAAAAGCCTTAGTAAAACACAAACAGCCAGATACAATGCTGCCATTTGATGATGTTGCCCTGGTCATCGGATTGCGCGGTGGAGGGTAGCCTGGGCTAACCTCCACCGCCGTTGTCTTCGTTTCGGAAATGTTGTCTATGGTCTATTTGTTATGTTATGTTCTAACCCTAAAAAAAAACCTTGTTGTCTCTTTATGCATTACAGTGACGGGTTGAGAGTAAAAATGATAGCTATTAAGTCGTAATTTTTTACGTATCCACGTTAAAACGATTATAATTTAAGATTTATTTTGTCGCAATCAAATTTAACTCTTGTTTAAAATACCACAATGAGACTCGATTGAACTACTAGCTCGAGTGGCTAAATGTATTTATAAACAATCTACGTCGATGATCGAATTCGAGATCAAAATCTGACAGTTCCCATCTTGATTATTTAGTTACATATTTTAACGTTATTTCATAAAAACATGAATTAAAACTCGTGTAACCAGTAATATTAGGACAAGTTTAATTGATAAAAATACACACTTAAACCAAAATGCAGTAATCACAGCTAATGTGCGCCCGTTGGGGTTAGGATTTTGATCTGGAGTTCGATCACCGACTGTACTATTTTTTCTCGCAAACGAAGTGAAAAAAAGTGTTTATCTCGAGTCTAAAAAACTATAATGACACTAGAACCTCATTCACCCTTATAAATAGGTATCTCGTGTCATAATGGCTTACTTTAGTCCCTTGTTGAACAATCTACAGTAGGTATTTTAAATAGGTATCCGGTACCTACTGTTGAGGACGCCGCTTAGCACACTTATTTCCATTAAAAAGACGTGTCAATACTCAATGCCTCACCCGCCATAGTCATCTAAAATGTACGAGTAGTTATTTACGTAACTGGTACATAATGAAGCTTCTTAAGGTACGAGTACCAAGGCGCTAATTATGTACCGTTACATACATAACTTTTTCTACAAGCTTAAAAAGGAACAAAGTTTGTCGAAATTACTTTAATTATTTATGGCGGTTTCTAAATTGACAGCGACCACAGACAAAAACTATGGCATTATACGTCATACAGCCTAGTTCATTTTTATTATTTATTGTTTCTTTGTGGTTAAAAATATAAGCTCTTTGTTAAGTTCTTTGTTTTGTTATTAATTGAATATTTTGAGATGTTGACACTTTTTTTCACTGTTTAATTATTTGGTCGACTGGTAGAGAATGCCATTAGACATTAGGTCCGCCATTTGTACTTATTTCTGTGCAAAAAAGACTAAATAGTTAAATAAATAAGTCCTACTTGAACATGGCCTTGGTTTTTTGTTAATTAATTTATTTTATTTCATTTTATTTATTAGACAAAACATCCACAGCACAACTTACAGTGTAGTATAACAAGTTTTAAGGACCTATCAGACAGAGAGCAGTCACGTGGTCAAGCTATCAGTTTTGCGTTCTTTGCGGTCTTTGTGTTATTTTTCGTTATAACTGACCGCTTGAACGCTTGACCGCGTGACCGCTCTCCGTCTGATACGTCCCTGAGGTTTTAACAGAACATTGGCTAATAGGGTATTTGGCTGATATTAAATTTCATATATTAATTTGGATAATATATCAATATACGTAGTATGATAAAATAATACAAAATCAAATTTGAAATTGGTAATACAATGAAAAAGATATAGCCTCTCTCTTTCTTACGAAACGATGTTTTGCGTGTAATTCATATGGCGGTTGAGTAATATGACGTCATATTACTGTATTTTCCTCTCTGTCTAAAAGCAAGTTTTAAACATTTATATCTTTCTTATTTTTAAAGATATTAAAAAACTACTTATGCTAGGCTATTCGGAAGGTAATAAAGCTTCAATTTAAATACTAATAAAAAATTAGGCAAATACCCTATTGCAGATTTTCAATTATTTTATTTTGTTACAGTGTGAAAAGGGAGTAAACACCCATCTTTTCCGAGTTTTACGCCGAGGCAGGAGGCAGAAGCGGGAGATACTAGTTGGACAAACGTGTGTTGAAGTATTATAATATTATAAGTTGAATCTGTAAGCTACCTTAGTATATTTATTTTGATATCAGCTTGTTGCAGCAAAAATGTGTCTGTTTACCAGACAGGAATTAAATATAATTAATGCCATAATGAAAATTGCTGCGGCACTCGCGTGCATGTTACAATTTTTCCTTTTTTTATTTTATCATTTGTTCAAATATTTATATTGTACGGGAGGACAGGACTCCGGAACCCAGTCCTCATTATGCTCCGATTCCGAGCAAGCGCAATACACACGTGAATTGGTCAAGAATATATATTATAAGGATAACCCGATAATCGAAGTGTAAATGGACGGTTCGAGATGTATAATTAACAGGGGTCGGACAAAAAGTGCGGATGACGTCAAACCACTTATAGGATGATTTGAAATAGTATTTTTGATTTTCATAATCAATTATTATTACCTGTGTGGTCACCGGGTTAGAATTGTGCCACTCCATGTCTTCTCGTGGATATCGTAAGAGACGAGTAAGGGAATAATAAAAGCTAAACAAACTTATTAATGTTATGGATAACGCGAAATTTTGGAATTTTTTTTTTCCCCTGTCAATCAATTGAGGAATAAAAATTTATTCAAGCATATTTTAAGTCTGTGACAACAATAATAGACTTGTTTGAAAAAAAGTCATTAATTATGCATAATTTCATTAAATAATAAGTATAATAACATCAAATTATCTTTTTTATTTTTACTAATCCTACCTACTGTTCCCACCTTTGAGTATTAAACCTATTTATCTGATGTTCCCACAGATTTGTCCTAATTAATTTTAAATAATCGTACCTTATGGTGACAAGTTTCGTGAAATTTATTTTATTCACTACATCACCCTACCACCTGTATTATTAATTCCATGGATTTATTTACGATTATTTTGTTACTTCATTAATACTACTTCGTTATTACATGTCACACGGAAGTTTAAATACAAACATCATCCTGTGTGCAAGATTAGGTACGTCATTTTTACGTCATCCGCACTTTTTGTCCGACCCCTGATAATTAATTATTTTTTAACAAATGACAGCCGAATTATATATGTCAACGGCAGAGCGCGTTCGATTCCAAATTGAAATGCTAGTATATTTTCGAATAGTTTCGTAGAATGTTCTTCCTGCCCCCTATTCCACAATACTGACAAAGACAGGTGAAAGGTGACATTTCAATGTACTACTACTGCTGATGTGGAAGCTTGTTAACTTTGCAATGTATAGCGAATTGTCACCTTCACCTATCACAGTCAGTATGGTGAAATAGGGGGCTGTTTGGTCTCGTCATGTAAAAAGTAGGCATTATATAAAATATACGTACTCTATGGTAGTATGGAGAAGTATCTCTAGTAGATTTAGTAATATTGGAAATAAATAAAAAATAAAAATAACCTCGTGTTTATTTTTTATTTTCATCGTTACCCTCAATACAGTGACAGTAGGAATATAGACGGATCGAAATGAAACTCTTTTAACAGCGTGGTGTTTCATAACACGTTAGGGACTTTACTTAATAAATCAACTAACAAAATCATAAAAAGTTGCTCATTTGAACTGAATCTAAAATGCTTGATCTATTTTAGATTAAATGGATAACTTAATTGCACCACGTCGTCATGTTAGGTTTCATTTATAACCAGGGATGGGAAATTCGGACCGATACTTAACTAAAGTTGGCAAAATCCCGGAATAAGATAGGCGAACATGGTGTTCGAAATAACTTCAAATAGCGTCGGCCTCTTAAAAAGATTATTTATAAGATCTGTTCATCCTTGTCTTATATAGTAAACAACTTTCAAACCTCAAAATGAAACTTTTTTGGCTAAAACAGCTATTTTAAACAAAATAAAGCAATCACAGACAATACATTGGCCAAGTGATGTCCAAAATGTTAACTCGGTTTACTTTATCTACGATAAAAGAGCTGTTTTAGCCAAAAAAGGTTCATTATGAGGTTAGAAAGTTGTTTACTATATAAGACAAGTAAGGATGAACAGCCCACCTTATATACATGGAAAATAACTTCAAATAGTTAATATAAATAACTTATATTTATTATAACTTAATTATCAATTTATGCTGGCGTAATTTATTTATTTAGAGAGTGAGAGTTTAGGTAAATATCGATCCGAATTTCCGATCCCTGGTTATAACCTAGATCAAAAAATAAAGTCTGCTATCAAAACATTGCATTTGGAATTATGAAGATTCGGAATTTTGATCAATTCGGAATGGTTACACTACGTCACCACGTAAGGTTGTGCGGATGATAAGAAAAAACTCATTTCGAAACAATAATATATTGTCTTAAAAATATGATAATAACGCAGTAAAGTGTATACTCATCACTTCTTTGACGCCAAATATTAACACCGGTATAATTATAGCGTCTAAAGACACATAATCAGGGATCGTAAAATGCGAGCAAAATCCATTGAAATGACGTATGACAACCAGTTAGGGTTGGCGATGGTTCTAAATTGATGAACTAAAATATTAGGTACTAAAATAATACAAATAAATATTTTTTTTACCGATGAAATTGAACACAATCCGAAACTCAGTTTACTGGCTGGTATATTATTTTATTATATTTACAATTTCAAATCAAAGAATTCCCAATTTTAGACTTGGGATAATAAGTAATAATTTTCGAAAGTACGATGGCGAGACAATGCAATTATAATACAATCAGATTAACAATCGTGACAAGATATTACTCGTAAATCTATATACACTGTACTTATCAATTCTAATAAGTTTTAGTAGATAAACCATGAACACTGATAGGGGCAATTTATTACCATAATGATAACAAGTATAAACACATTCCTCCATACATATTTAATTTATTCGATTATATTATAAGTGACAACCCTAGCACTTCAATGAATTTTGCTCGCATTTAACGATCCCTGCACATAATACTTTACAATTTGCTACATCAATAGGGAATATGCGTGGATTTTATAAATCGAATTTCTCAACAAAAATACCGTAAAGGAGTTCACCAAAAGTAAAAATAACTCTACTGTTTGTTACATTAATCAGCTTTTATTGAAGCTGTGATAAAGTCACAAATACTCCCTATTTCATTTCGTCTTAGGCCTAAAACAGATAAATTCAAACAAAAATGTACACTGAAATCGTCGGTGTTACTGCAAAACGGCGTAAGCAACAAATTTATTACAGAGCAAATTAAACCTTAACGTCTTAGAAAAAAGCTGCATTTTGCTCCGGATTAAAAATGTTACTTACGCGGTTTTGCAGTTTCACCGACGAAATGGGTTTGTAAAATTCACTACATCATTTCCATTTTGTCGCAGCTGCAAATTTCCATGCAAAATGCGATGTTTCTCTCGTCTTAAACCTAGTCCGAATTTTACGATTTTTACATTTGTTGTAGATACTATGAATAAAGAACAGTGGGCCCTGCCAAGATGCACTACGCTTACTAACGTTTCTATTCGATTCGTTTTTAAACCAATCGTGTCACTGGTAGATGACGTGATACGAAAAGTCACGTGGTCTACCAGTGACGCGATTGGTTAAAAACGAATCGAATAGAAACGCTAGTTAGCGTAGTGCATCTTGGCAGGGCCCTCTGTACGTTTTCCTTTCTAAGAAAACATTTGTGGTGAGCTTAAGTAAATGACCTCTTGCATGTAGTTGTACAAAACAAATATGGACTTTACGTCAAATTTTTAAAATAGAATGTCGAGCGGTCTATACAGACGTGTTACTACTACATGCAAGAGGTCATTTACTTGCAGTTTTTCACCTATAAACCTAGATTTTCATAATAACTACAACATATTCAAAATTGTGGAAATCGGACTTGATTGGGTGTGAGAAAATGAGCAAATTTTGCATGGAAAGAAATTAAAGTTGAGCTATTTAAACGTCGGTTCACAATCATCTTAAAAACAGTTATAATAAATAATTATCCCATACAATTGTTTGATTAAAACTTAACTTATAACCAGGGATCGTAAACTGCGAGCAAAATTCATTGAAGTGCTAGGGTTGTCACTTAATAACATAATCGAATAAATTAAATATGTATGGAGGAATGTGCTTATACTTATGAAAGCACTTGTTATCATTATGGTAATAAATTGCCGCTATCAGTGTTCATGGTTTATCTATAATGTTAAACTAAAACTTATTAAAATTGATAAGTACATTGTCTATAGATTTACGAGTATTATATAGTCATGATGGTCAATCTGATTGTATCGTTTGCATTGTCTCGCCATCGTACTTGCGAAAATTATTAATTACTATCCCAAGTCTAAAACTGGGAATTATTTGATTTGAAATTGTAAATATATTTAAAAAATATACCAGCCAGTAAACTGAGTTTCGGATTGTGTTCAATTTCATCAGTAATAAAAATATTTAATCGTATTATTTTAATATGTAATATTTTAGTTGATACATTTTGAACCATCGCCAACCCTAACTTGTTGTCATAAGTCATTTCAATGGATTTTGCTCGCATTTTACGATCTCTGCTTATAACAATGCAATAAAAAATTAACAATTAAATTAACACGAATAACGTATACTTAAAATGATTAAAACTGTCCGATGATCCGGTAGCGAACCGGTTTTAACCGGTTTTAATGTACATATATATTGTATTGCACCTTACACAGTTCCTACTACGATCTTTTAGATTTATTACTAACTAGTATCGACCCGCCCTCGCTTCGCTTCTGTTTATATGAGTTTTCTGTAACACTCGTACATAATCAAGAATTTATTAAACCGTTCTCTTGAATCACTCTATCTATTTATGAAAACCGGATTTAAATCCGTTGCGTAGTAAAGATTTAAGCGTACATACAGAGGGACGGACGGCGGGATCCCACTTTGATTGATCCCTTAACCAGGCTGACAGATCTCACGTCACAGTAGAGTTTCAGCCTTAGGTACTAACACGGAATAGGAAAAACAGTGGAAGTGGCATGAGCTTCGCATAATATCAGAACTGTTGTCGCCAATACTCAAACTATCATAAAAACAACACGCCGCCATGGAAAATGTTTTTGGTGCGGCTATCGTTTTAACATTCCAAAATAGCACAATAAGGCATGCTTCTGGATATCGAAAGTACGAAATATCGAAATAAGCGATCGCGGCAAAAGTATGGTAGGTTACACGCCCACTTGACACTTCTACTGTTTTTTCTGTTCTGTGGGTACTAACATACAAGGTACTTTGCGTAGATTTTATGTGGGAAACACGGATCCCTTGCCTGGTTGGTTTAACAATGTACAGACTAATTAGTCACAGTATGATAGCCGCCGCATTGGAGATTATCAAAGGCCTCCCCAAAATTTGCGAGTTTATACGATACTTGAATTATGGAGCCAAATTTATTTTATTTTTATTTAATAGAAGCAGTACCCTGCTTTCGGAAACAAATTACACTACCAGCCGATTTAGACATTGACTGGGTTGATGCGGATATGTACCGGTTATTTACCGGAAAAATATGGAAGGCAATTTTATATATATTATTGGGCAATTCCATAGCCTATCAAATATCATTGAAAATATTTAACGTGTGATATATGTTTAAATTGACACCGCGCTAGCATCCGCCCGATTTCTTGAGAAAGATTCAAAATTATCAAAATCCACAATTATTTTATCTGATTATGTAGAAAGGACAACAATATTGTTTTATAATGCAACAGTCATTCATAACAAAATAAATATCGAACAAAACTCAAACTATAGAAATTGGTTTAAAATTTCCGACTGATCATCACCTCAAATTTAAAATAATTGTATTTATCTTAATATAAATAATGTATTTAAAAAAATACCTTACAACATTTTTTAAGACCACTTCAAATATACAATATGCAAACGTTACTTATTATAATCAACAATATATAATATAACTGCTTATTTTAATAAATTATTATTATTATTTCATACAATTTTACAATTTTACATGACTTTTAAGCGTTATAAAATCAACATAAAACCAACTAATTATTATATATTAAGTTATTATGCTACTGCAACAAGATTTTCTCATATCACATAATATTGAGAGGCGACCGGTGTCTCAGGACTTTTCGCTTAATATTCATTTAGAAACTTACTTATTTTAAATGATAGGATATTTTTTTTACAAATTTATGTCACATTCATCATTTTCCTAACTAACTAATAAACTAAAATACTTGAGAATTTATTAAATTTAATCATCATCTAAACTTAACCAAGTCTAAAATTATAAGAGACAAAATAGTCTTAACTTCATATAGGACCGCTGCCACCGCTACTTACTCTAAGCGTACAGTCGGTCTACCCCCTACGGTTGAAGTTCATTTGCACGTCATGATACAACAAGATCGATTTTCCCTCGCAATAATATTATGACAGTGACAAGTGTCAACCTTAGCGATAATTAGATCTCACAGAAACTTTTGTCAAAACTGGTAGACCACTGTCTTGGCCGACCGTACATATTATTTCATCGAAACACCTTGCAACGAACGTGTCATCACGTAGAATTTTTATTTTTATTACTCGCCGCATGAATTTTTTTTGCAGTCGCAAGTACCTTAGGTCCAAAGTCAATCTGACATTCTACAACAATAAGGTTGAGTTTCCTAAAAGTTACAAATGACTTAACATCTCTAATGACATTGACGAATTCAAGCATATTTTTCTTGAAATGGGTCCCACATTAACGCTCGTTACCGTACTTTAGGTGGCGAAAAAGTAAGCACCCTGTTGGAAGATGCTATAATTTAAAAAAAGGCAGCAAATGTCAGTTCTGCTTTGACATTTGTGAAGGACCTAAACAGATACAAAATACGGGAGCCTGCCGTTTGGCCGAAATATGTTTGCCGAAATGTTTCCCAACCGTTTCATTTGCCAACCCAGTTTTTATCCTGTCACTCTAAATATATTAGGATTTACTTCAGTACTATCGTGTAGAACGCTATAGGTTAGGTTAGTTTCTATAAAATCCTGAAATATTTACGGTTACAGAAAACAAAGCGGGTTGGCAAATGAAACGGTTCTGAAACGATACAATTTGGCATACATATTTCGCCGAAACAAAGGTAACCCACAAAATACACGTTTCAATAAGACATGAATAACGGTACTCGTCTCTTTTCTTCTTATGCGGAATAATTGTTTCCGGGTCGCGTCATCTCTCGTTTTGGTGATTTGCACTGGCCGCCAAGATCACCCGATTTAACAATTCCACTTCTGGGTTTCTTGAAGTCACGAATGAATACTTTAGTTTTAAAAAGGCTAAAGTGTTACTTTATTATTGAAGAAAAGAAACGTGTGTATTTAAATGAATAAATAACGGACGGAGATATTTTCCACTAGGTTTAAAAAGGGAATATATTTTTTATAAACTTTTATGATTTTTATATAGCAAGTAAAAAACGGCAAAAGATAGGCATTCTAAAAAAAACAATGATAGGTTTTTTTAATTTTTATCTCCTTTTTCCAGCTTAGGTAAAAGTACCTCGAATCATGTTTTTTTTACCGATGATCAAAAATAAAGTTTAATTCATGACTCCTTGTCGTGCTGTTAGCATCGTCTGACTGAGGTGGAGTCCAGTACCTTTATTGCCTAGATTAGACGTAGATTTAAAAAAAACGATCAGTTTTGGCGATATAAAATATTTAAATACATGCTAACTACTTTTTACAGTGGACCTTCATCCCGTCTTCACATAACTAAACAATATACAATAGATAATAATTGTGTAAAAATACAATATAAACATATCATTCGTTGTTTATTATATAAAAGCTCGTCATTTCAGAGCACGATGCAATTTTAATAACATGACATGTCCATCTTCGTCCATTCGTCGCGACTGACTCACTATTGCCTACTCACGGTACCTATTTGTACATTTGGCATCGTCCACTACGCCGCCAGTTGTCCATTGCTGTCCACTAGCTGACTTAGCTGTCAAGACAGCCGCGCGTAGCGAGCGCCGCTAGGCTGTCCCGCGGCCAGGGCTATTCAAAGCCCAGAAGCAACCCCTAGGTATGTCGTTGACTAGGCACTGGGATGCTGAAAGGATAAAAATAGTACATTATTGCCTAGACATGGAAGTAGGCAATTGCGGGCCGAGTATTGGATTAAACGGACGAGCTTGCGAGTTGAAAAAAATCTTCATCGCTTGAACTAATTTTTTGAATTGCATACTAACAGAAACTTCATGTGAAAAAACCATCACTCCTTACCGCCTTTTTGTTTATACAAGGAGAAACGCAATTCTTGTTTTTTATAAAAACATAAGCTATTCCAGGCACAAATAAAAAAGTTATGTTTCGAGTAAAATTTGGATGTATAAGACTTGTGCCCTCATTTTATTATGGCTCTTTTCACTTTTTAAAAAGTTACAAGATAGATAGTAATGGAATTTGCGGACATTGCGGGCTTGTGTAGCGAGCACGCAATGTTTTTTTTTTTAATTTGAGAACTGTCAAACTATGTACTTCGCGTCTCAAGATGTAGATAACCTCGTAAGGCCCACCATACTACAAACAGGGAGTTTTTTGTGAGTGGGACTTTGAATCTACCGTCAAGGCAATAAAGTTCAATTACGTTTGTTCGATAATACCATTTTCTGTTTACCAAGATAGGAAAATACACCTTATTACCATTGTAACACAGTTCAATTTAAATTGCCTTGATTATATACATTCTATTGCACACTGGGCCTTACTTATTTATTTATTTAGGAGATAACACAGAAACATACATAGAGTGTAACATAATTTGAAAATTGGTACTATAGATACAGATGCTTCCCTGAATGTATCTCACTATGAACACAGGAAATACTAAGTTAAAATTACAGCATGCAATGTACTTAATTAAGACTTAATGATAAAAATAACATTAAAGAACAGAAACACAGTGAAATATTAATGTTTATATAAATTTAAAACGGAAGCTTTAAACTGGGCGCGGGATTGTGAAAATAGGTCTGTGTCATTAAGAAATCTATTGTGATGGCCACACAGCCTATATATGGGTGCACGTTTCCCGGCGTTAGTCTTAGTTTTGGGAAGACTGAAAAGGTGTTTAGACCTCGTTGATCTAAGGGGAGCACGGAGATGTATTCTTGACAGGAGTTCTGGGCAATCGACGTCGCCCACACAAATATTACGAGGATTAGAATGTCAACATTTCCGGACATTTTGAGAAAAATAGCATCATAACATCAGAATTTACAGAGTGCAATGCTCGTCGCAGTTCGTCAAGCTGTTCTAATTTGATTACGAGTATCATTCAGATGAGGGTGTTTAGTCATCCTATTACCAGGAGTTCAGAGCGTGTAAGGGTCTGCTCCGAACCGGCTGCCCTTACGGTCAAACAGGTGTTAATTGAAATGAAATACTCCTGCTTCTATTGCCCTATGATTTTAAAAATGACTTAATTTTCAGTGAGTTATATTAAAAATGTCACGAAATCGCCTTACGCCGCTGGCGTAATTAAAATTTAACCGTAAACAGCCGCAATACTCACCCGTAAAAAGCAGGGAAGTTGGTGTCATTGCTGAACTGGAAATTGACTGGCGTTTTCGGCGACGCACAACTATAGTTGAAGTAGTCGTCAGAGGTATGTAGCTGCCTGTTCAGGTTCGGTTCCGAAGCACTTCTGGTAATCTTCGGCATGGCTCTCAGCATGGCCTCGAGGGAAGCCAGGATTTGGCGAAAGAGGGGGCGTTGTTCGCGGTCGAATTTGATGCAGTCGTTGAAGAGGCGAGTGAGGGCCTGGGGGGAATCACTGCGGAGGAACCTAGGGTCTGGCCTGAGGAGCCCGCGTCCGACCATCCAGAGGATCTGTAAAAGAGAGATAAGGCAGGTTAGAGGAATTCGCAAGTATCAGGATCTCTTACAAACGGCTTGATGCTGAACGAGCGATCAAGGGTTATTTTAAGCTTGAGAATGTTTGAAACTTGTCGGTGGCGGGGGTCAAAAAGAAAATAAGATGGCTGTGGAGATGTTATGCAAATGGTGGTTTTGCCGACACTCCTTTCGTAGAATGTCTCATTTTCACCGAATTTCACTTCATCGAAAACGATTTTCTGCTGAAGCCATGTTTTTCTTTAATATTATTTACGTAGGGTAGGTAAGACTTGTGACTGTCACAAAATGTTAAATCGTCGGTGAAACTGCAACACCGCGTAAGTAACATTTTTAATGAGGAGAATAATGCACCTTTTTTCTAAGAAATTAAGGTTTATTTTGCTCTATAGTAAATTTGTTGGTAACTCGGTTTTGCAGTATCACCAACGAAATGCGCCTAAAAATCCTGATGATGAAAAGAAAATTCTGTGATGTGATTCGTTCTTTGAAATGAAATGTTGACAAAACAAGGGTAAATCTTTATAAGTTAACTTAAGGCAAACGAGACCCAGAAGAAAGAAAAACTGGTATTTATCTTGCTTAGTAAGCTTCAGTACCCATCGATATGCAACTAAAGCAAGTTATATACAGCAAAATACGATATCATTTGATTCAATACATCAAAGCTCCTACGTTGTTTTAACGTTCCGCTCACCCTTCCCTCAACCCTCATATTAAGTTACAAAGCACTAATTTCGAAAATTTAAATGCACTGTATCCCTTTCCTTCGTCACCATTTATGAAGTCGAGAAACAAGGGGGAGGTGACATTGAACTTCGAGTGTTGATGTAGGTCATTACTTCGTTGCCCTTCAGAGGGGACGATGACGGGTCGGAATTTAATCCCTTTTAGGCTCGCGTGTTGTTTGTCCTCCCCCAAGACCAAACCCCATACCTATTTTATTAACATTGAAAATGCAACCTTATCGAACTAGGTATAACGTGCTTTTTGTTTGGTATTGTGTCCTCAAGGGCAAATCTGGGGATTCGGTAGTTTTATAACAGCACGGAGGGGAACGCAAAATCTTTTATTATGTGTCGGCTTTTTACTAGAAAATGAACATGATCATAAAACAGCTTCATGTCAAACTGAGATACAGGCGGGTAAGGCGGGTTTTAAGCTACCTAATCGAGAATGCTGTTTGTACGCACGGATAGTTTAAACTTGTTGGCTAATCATTCTTCTGTCGAGTTGTAAAATGAATTAGGTAAAAAGATTTTATACAAATTAACATAAGGCTAACCAGACCCAGATCAGCTGATTGTAAGAAAAAGGCGTGTTTTCTGAGCTACATTCAGTACTCTACGATAAGCAACAAAGAAAGCAAAAAAAACCGACGAAATACTATACAACGTTTTCTCAGCCTATGGACATAGACGAACACTAGGTACACGTTTTTTGGGGTATTTTTGACCAATATGCAAAGTATTCAAACAATCGGTCTAGTATTAACTTGAGAACTTTTAAATATGACGTGTAATGGTAAAATGATAGATATTTATACAAATCAGCGTTTCTATTCAATGATACGAAAGGTAAAATTAGAATTCGTGAAAAATAAAAATAAAACGTTGATGACGCAAAGAAAGTTGCGAAGGTAAACGGTTTAATTAAATATAATTATTTGCCGGGTTTCTTTGCCGAGAGTTATTTTTAACACGAAAGCTTGCTGGTAAGATTTAATCTACGAAGCCATAAGATAAAATACTTGGGTAGGTATGTAGTAATCAAAATGTCTCGTCAATAATTTGCCTTCCCACGGGCTCGTTCCGGACGCATTCCATCAAAATGTGGTGGTGAGACCTACCTTCACGTCTTCTACCACCTTGCATTCTGTACGAGTACAATTGGGCGACGGAACCTTACGCATTAGAAACGCGAACTTACTTATTTAAAGGAATGTGTCCGGAGCGGAAATATAGTGAACTTTACAATATATTTTGTTCCATTTTTTTTACATGACTTTAAAGTTGGCCGATTTAAAGAAAATACAATAACATATCAAATCATAATAAATAGCCATATGATTTTAAAGAGTAAAACAGGGCCCCTAGCTGAATGTATTTGAGTTTCACCTGGATGACCTTTAGATATCGAGAGACCTATCCAGGGGGAGAGGTTAGAGGGGAAGCGTGGGAGTCTGTGTGCTTTTATCGATTCAATATCGAGAAATTAATACACAACTTTTAACTCTATTGCAATGCTTATAAGGTTCAAAAGTTACAGATGCCACACACATATCCTGTCCCTTTCCGACAGTTTGTAGAACGTTCGGAGCTCAACGGTAAGTTACGTAATAATTTATTATATCAGGTTGTCATATTCAAGATTTCACAACCATTTAGACGGGCGCCACACTCATCTTCGTAGCACACCCGTTCACTGCCGAATATAAAAATATGCATCTTTCTCTGCATTTCCACATCAAAACCTAAGAGATAAATACCCTAACAATGGTGGATGTGATAGCTGGGCAGCTTTCGTCAATCAAACATCAATTGACATTTTTACATTTACATACATTTTTTTGGTAATCGCCTGAGGGGCCAAAGACAAAAGTCCTTGGTTTTGTTTGCTTTTTACTTGAATTACTTTAACAAAAAGGGGCAGAGGTGAAAATCCCTTCCGGAGACCTGGGAATGGAGGGCCCAGGTACTGCCGGGCTCGCATCGGCTAAAAACACCAATGCCCCTATTACCAACTAGAATTTAGACTCCCGCAGTGCTGAAAGGCTGGAGGAGAACTCCTTCCTCCGTTTACTTATCCGCGGGGATTTTCCAAAAAGGGGGGATTGACATAGGTATTACAAACGCATCTCATAATAATAATCTCGGCTCGTTTATCGCGTGAAAATGTTTGGATAAGGCATCACCTTCTGACACGTATATAAGTACGAGAGTGACGGATGCTTTATCCACATTTGACACGCGATATAGATGCAGCCATCTAGGCCCGCTGGTCTTATATTTTAGGCGGTAAAAACCATATCGTCTATGACCTGTTATCGTATTGTCAACGTTAGCTTTTAACTAATTGACACTTTTTTTATGTGAAATAAAAAAACAAAAACCCGCCTTCAAAAAGCAAAAAATAACTTCTTTAAAATGGAAGGTAAATAAGTCAAACCAACTGAAGTCTGCTTTTGTTAAAATATTGTTGGACGCCGACTTCAGTTGGACTGACCTATTTACCTTCCATTTTAAAGAAGTTATTTTTTGCTTTTAGAAGGCGGGTTTTTGCTTTTTTAAACTTATATTATTTTATACTTTTTAGTGATCATAATTATGCTGTTATTCTCCCACTAGGTACTCAATTAATAAGAAACAATAGAACATTTCAATCTCGCCGCAAACAATGCCGTGGGAAAGTCATAGTCATATATTTAAACCTAAATATGCTTCGTCATAGTCGCTCAACTATCTTAATCGAAATATCTTGTCGCCACCCTCGAAATATATACCGTTTAGGAGTTCCGGTGGCCATCTGTGGTCTTCATCATCAGTTCCACTTCACCAAATAGTGCTTTCCAAGACCAAATACACGAGTTACAATGAAAAACACCGAAATCGCTATAGGTGTGCCTATAAATTTTGAAGAGTTCCGTCGATTCCTCATGGATTCCACCATCAGATCTTCATTTTGATAAAAATGGGACTAATCGGGAAGCACCAGCTTTCAAATAAAAAAAGACTCATCAAAATCGGTTCACCCAGTCGAAAGTTCTGAGGTAACAAACATTTAAAAAAAAACAGACGAATTGAGAACTTCCTCCTTTTTTTGAAGTCGGTTAAAAAGGAGGCACCTGCTCCCTATTCCACCATCCTGACAATGACTGGTGACTGGTGGCATTTCAGTAAACATGGCGCTGCTTATTGAAACCCAGTGATTTATCAGCGTGTTAACTGTTCAATGTATTGCGAACTGTCACCTGACACCTAACATTGTCAATATAGTGAAGCGGCCGATGGTAAGTGATCCTCGCGACCCACAAACACCCGCAACACCAGAGGAATCCCAGGCGCGCCGGTGTTTAAAAATACAGTAATTGCGCCCAAGTGTTTAAACAATACCATAACAGTCAAAGCTTTTACAGCCTGGAACCTAGGCTATATTAGGCATCTAATAGTCCTAAAACGATCCTTATTATAAGCAATGCAACTCCAGATTCGAAGCAAAATGAACACGCATTTCCTTTGTTCAAAAGGTCATTGGTGCAGTGCGGGGTGCCCTGCCGCTCCCGTGGATGCAGCTCCCCTCCCTCGTCTCTCGGGACGCGCTTCAATCCTCAGATAACCTGCGCGGTCATATTTCCCTCATCCCTCGGGAAATCTACGCACTTCCACCCCCAGGTCATCTGCGCAGACATATTGATTTGTCTAGATTCCCGGGACCTATGTACAATATAGTTCTATTTTTATTTTTATACGACTGCCCCAAAAAAGGAGTGTAATGTTTTCAGGGTTCATATTTGTATTCATGTATGTATGTATGTATGTATGTGAGTTTCTTTATTCCACTATAACTTCTAAATCCCTTAACCGATTTAAATGTGTGAGGTATCGTTAGAATTCTTACGTCATCCCGGGTGTCATAGGATACCTAAACTGTTAAAATTGAAATAACAACAACGGCAAAATGACAATTATTAATATTAGGTATATCGACGACAGTATAAAAAATGCAGTCGGGTTTTTAAAGCTTGCTTTACATATAGTTTTTTTTTATGGCAAGGAGGTGGCACGCGAGCACTCAGGCCACCTGATGGTAAGCGGGATCTGAGACCCATAGACATTAGAAATCTCAAGACTACAATCTCAAAACTGCAATCCTAAGACCTCAAATGCGTTGCCAACCCTGAGGACTAAGATGGAATGCCTCTATGCTAGTAATTTCACCGGTTGGCTTATCCCCACACCGGAACACAGCAATATCGCAATATTAGCACTGCTGCTTGGCGGTGGTTTAATGCATAAGATGGTGGTAGCGATCCGGACGGACCCTGCACAAGGTCCTACCACCACTTTTCCAGTAATGCTGTTATCCGGCAACATCTGTCCTAAATTTAAGAGGATTGTGAAGCGCCGCTAAAATCGTGTAGCTGTCCAAAAAAAACCATACAAAACTAGCTCCGGGCGAAAACGTTTCTCACCCCCTAAATCAAGTCCGACTTTCACGATTTTTGAATATGTTGTAGTTATTATAAAGACGTAGGTCTGTACGTTTCTGTTTTTTGTTTTTTAAATTTGTTTCGTTCTAAGAAATATTTTCTTGGAAAAGAAAACGTACAGACATGGTTTTTCATGATATCTACAACATATTCAAAAATCATAAAAATCGGACGAGGTTTAAGGGGAGAGAAACGTTTTCCCAATTTGTATGGAGATTTTTAGCTTCACAATCCTCTTAAAGACCATCTTTTGAAGACGTTAAAGATAGCCGGGTTTTTTTTTGAGTATGTTTTATTACAACGGAATTACTAACAAATAAAAAAAACGCACGTGACTTAAAAGCCACAGGCGTTCTCGTTAGCATCCACGTAACAAGGTCATATAATAATCCTCCTCATTATAATTATGTATAATCTTGTTTACGTAGTTGCGAACTGTTTCTCAAAAATTATCCCAGAATAATTAATTGACAATGTTAACCTACAGTCAAGGAAATTGATTCCTAGACCACTTTGGACTATTTCAAAGTGACACTGTAAATAAAATCATAAGAAGTCTCTTACGTTTTGATTGATAACGTCACTTTGACATAGTCCAAAGTGGTCTAGGAATCAAATTCCTTTACTGTACATTGATGAATAACAGCATCCATGTTTCGCTCAGGTTCACTTTGTCCATATTCCCATCCACATTCTCATCTCGGCCACATACCAATCCCAAATTGTCCGCTTCCTGTCTAGTCCATATTCCCAACTCGTCCTCATTCCTAACTCGTATAACCTCACTTAGGACTGTAGGGCTATTTGAATATCAATTCGATCACTCGGTTGTTCACTAGTTGTTGGGAATGTGGACGAGAAAAGAATGTGCATAAGATGGGAATGTGGACGAGATGGAAATGTGAACGAATTAGGAATGTGGATAAATGGGAATGTGAAAGACATGGGAATGTGGCCGAGATGAGAATCTGGACGAGAGGGGAATATGGTCAACGTGAACCTGAGCGCCGTGTTTGTGTTTGAGCGAGTAACGCTGCCGCCACATGTTCCATCGCGTGAGTTGCCGCGATCATCGCGTCGCGTCTACGGAAAGTTCGTGAGTCGCGTTCGGCCGCGCCGCCCAAAACTTCGCGCATCGCGTCGCCGGTGTCGAACGCGTCGTTATTAAGCCCTATTGAGATTGTGTAATGCCGCATCAACATGTTTGGTGTCTGCCGCAAACAGTGCGGGACGCAACTATATATTAAAGTGAGCACGATGTTGCGACATTGCGACCCCTACACTCAGAGCTGATATATCGTCCTTCTACTTTCTTAACCTCGTATCTGATCGAAGAGTTAGATAGGAAAAGCACTCATTTCTTCTAAAGAATAAAGACTACTTTCGTATCAAACTATTCGATCACATACGAGGTTGAGAATGTAAAGGGACGGTACCGCATAAACGGCCTAACCGATTTACATCAAACCCAGCTACTGCACATACAGTCACGAACTTAAATTTGGTACCCACCTTAGGTCCAAAGTCATTCTGACATTCTACAACAATAAGGTTGAGTCTCCTATAAGTTACAAATGATTTGGCATCTCTAATGACATTGACGACTTCAAGCCTATTTTTCTTGAAATGGGTCACAAATTAACGATCGCGATAGTACAGTCACGAGCTTTAATTTGGGAATTTACTACGCCCTTTTCCAGATTTAAACGATTGACGTAAATTCCTCTCTTTAATGTGCGTCAATCGAAAATAGAAATAGAACTGGTGTAGGTTCCTTCGTCCCTATACAACCTCCACGGGGTCACGGGGTAAATCCTTTCTTTCGAAAGGCTATAAGAAACAGCAAACTAAGCCCTCAGCACTGTCATCTTAAAGTTTCAAAAATATATTCCACAAAAAGTACCCCTGGTAGGCACGATAGGCATGGTTTTTTTTCATAACACTTTTATAAATAAGCCAAATACTAAAATAGTTATTTGTTATACAAGGGGGGAAAGTTGTATTTTACCTGCGAGTGTTCATTTGAAACACGAGCTAGCGAAAGGATTCTATGGTTCAAAAATAGAATCCTGAGCGTAGCGAGAGTTTCAACACACTAGACGTAAAATAACTTTTCACCCGTGTATAACACAAAACTTTTCACCTCACTACAGCGAGGAAAATAACCTCAATTCCGCATTTTGCACGGTTTCCCGTAATTCCACAGGTGGTAATAAGTCTTTCGTCACTCGAATCACTCATTTTTAATAACAAAACGAACTAGAAAAACATGCGAATATTTAACGTTGACGCAAAGATGAAGGAAAACTGCTTTACTACCTCTATACGTTGACGGCTTAGTAAAAAAGTTTTGACTTCAGTTTTTTTTTTATTATTTCGGATGCGTTTTGTTCGCACATCGACTTACTTGGACTGTCAGAACATTTTATCAGTTTTTACAACAAGAATGAAGGTTAATGTTGAATGCTGATATTTATGAATTAAAATAAAGTTGTAAGACTGTATTCAGTATTTTTTACTCGATGCAATTCATTAATTGTGATGTTAAAAATTCAGCGGTTTTAACGTTTTACGTTTTGTTAGCTGTCAAATATCACTAAAGCTGCCTTCAAATGTCAAAACTCTATCTTCACATGAGGATAAAAAGCGATTTTCTCAATAGATATCAAACAAACAAAAAGGGCTTTCCGAGCTAGTGAGATGAAAAAGTTATTTTTGGTATATTGATAATAGAATCCCAATAATATTTCTTGCGTCACTACGCCCTTTTCCAGATTAAAATGATTGACGTCGATAGCTCTCTTTAAATGTGCGTCATTCGGAAACAGAAATAGAACTGGCGTAGGTTCCTGATTAGGTATCACCAAATGTTGTCTCAATTAAAGGCTTTCAATGAATATGTTTGAAATTCACCCATATAACCGTTTATGGACCAAAAAATCAGAAAAATTCCCGACGCTAATATTTATATTTAAAAATGTGCATAATTTACAGTTTGAGTCAAATCGTCGGTGATACTGCAAAACCGCGTAACCAACCAATTTTTATACAGCAAAATAAACTTTAAATTCTTAGAGATAAGGTGCACTTTGCTCCTCATTACAAATGTTACTTACGCGGTTTTGCAGTTTCACCGACGAAATAACAATTAAACTGAAAATCTGTATTAAAATTTAGGCTAGTCAAAATGGACTTTTTTGCATAGAAAATAAAGTTCATAACAAATCAGTAGTTTCTTTTGCGGTTACCAAGCATATTATCTTAAGGAACCCTCGGTGCGCGAGTCCGACTCGCACTTGACCAGTTTTTTTCACTTAGTAAAATGAATGACGTCTTTCCTCCCATTGAAGTGGGTGAGTGGGGGGTAATCAATAGAATTCTTCGAGGAGGGATCGACAGGAGCCCCCCCCCACTCTAGTGCGTCAATCGTTTTTCACCTCTTGGCGTTTGACGTCCACAGCATTTGACCCCACGCGATTTTATTAACAAACAATTTAGTAAAAATACATTGGCAATGTTTACATCAAATGCTGCCCTGCAAAAAATCCCTCTAACTCCTTCCCTACCTATTAGAAAAAAACACGTATTCAAAATTGCTTCGAGAAAAAAAAACTTGTAGTTTGCACTTTTTGTTTTTAAAGTTTTTCTCTGATAGTGATTATCAATTGGACCCCTTGAGCACCAAATACGCTTAATGTTGTCACAAACTTTCATGCTCACAACGCCACTGACGACTATATTTTTGTTGATGAATCTCATAGCAATCTACATGCCTAGTTTGGTTTTTTTGATTGGCAAGGCACAAGAGACAAGGAGACTTCGTTGTCTGTCTGTCTGTATGCCACAGCATTTTCCTTTAGCCCTCGTACCAAGGAAATGTCGCCCCCGTACCATGAGATCGTGATTTTATGGCCATGATGTAATACACTGATGTTACAACTAGACTTTAACATTAATTAGTTATCTAAAGGGGTTCGGGTAAAAGTGTTGTCATTTGTAAAATTCATATATTTTCAAGGTGAGCGGCCATTCATAAAAGTGGTAAATTATGATAGAATTATTCAAAATAAACATATTTTGTTATGTATTGTAATACTCTAAAGTACATCGGAGCCGAGATATTTAAATATTCATACTTGGGCGTACTTTTGTACTAAAAACTGGATACTTAAATCTTTAAAATCTCCGCTCCGATATTATTTACCGCCATAAATTATATATATCTATGTGTATTTAGAGGTCCTCTAAATAACTATGTAAAAATCATCCGTGGCCGCTGAAAAAAAAATTACAATATTCTTTAAACAAATTTACCCAATGCCCTTTAAGTTATTTTTTAATGTTGCAGAACAAAAGTAGTTCCGTTTAGCGTGAAGAATCGATGGTTGCATTTAAAGCCCCAAGGTCAGAGGCACCCTGTATATTTTGATCTTACAGGGATTGATTTAAGCCGCCTCCTCAAAATGGTTAATACATTTTCTTCATGATCATCATCATCATCATGTCAGCCGAAAGACGTCCACTGCTGGACATAGGCCTCCCCAAGGCTCTCCACTCAGACCGGTCTTGTGCTTTTCGCATCCACCGCGTTCCCGCGATCTCTACAAGGTCGTCACTCCATCTTGTTGGAGGCCTACCTACAGCTCGTCTCCCGGTCCGCGGACGCCACTCAAGAACCTTCTGACTCCATCGGCCGTCAGTCCTGCGAGCAATGTGCCCCGCCCACTGCCACTTAAGTTTGGCTATTCTTCAGGCTATGTCGGTAACCTTAGTTCTACTGCGGATATCATCATTTCTGATTCTATCACGCAGAGAAACCCCGAGCATAGGCCTCTCCATAGCCCTCTGAGTGACTTTGAGCTTCCCTATAAGCATTTTCTTACGTTGTTAAAAATAGGGTCTCGCAATTCAGGTATATAATGCGCATGTACTGACCTATCCCTATGTACAAAAGAAGTAAGTAGGTCAGGCACATGCGTACCGAGGCTAGGTCGTATCGAATTTTCAGTTACGTACCTAACCTAAACAGAACTAAACGTCATTTGTCATTCCAATCTCCTTGAATGATCCTTCCCGAACCCATGGTTGAAGGAGGCGAAGGCTGAGATACGCGTCATACTCGTGAACGGGTGCTGTCTGTGGGGTCCGGTCTGTTCACGCTTGCAAGGACCTGTTTTCCAGTTATTTTAATTATCGTTCCTGACGTAGAGACCTCGTCATGTTGTTCTCCTAGTCACAATTTTTAATTTAAGTAATTTAGCTTACATTTGTAATGATTTTATTTGTGTTAGTTTTAAAATAATTATTTATTACTTTATTACTTTGTAATGTTACTTTTAAGTATTATTGTATTTTATGATTGGAAAAAAATGACCTTCTGCTGGAGTTTCTTGCGGCGCTTCTTCTCCGCAATGATGGTCTTGTCCGAAGCGCTAGTAGATTCACTCCATGTTACCGACGTGTAAAAGAGCCCTCATGTGGCCAATTTACTGAATAAATATTTTGAATTTTGAATTTTGATCTAATTTAGATTAGACAGTATCGGTGTGAAAGATTAACATATCAAGGTAGGTTGTGTTTTGTTTTCACGCTGTGACCTGTTAGATTTCTTACCGTCTTTTACATGGTTAAAGTTATGGTGGCTCTTATAAAACAAATAAATATGTAATTAAGTGCATTGTTTCTATTTCTTTTAAATAAATAGTACACAATTTCAATTACTAAATCCTTTTCTTCAATACGAGTAATATGACCTTTTCTTTCAGGAAAAAATACCACTAGCGCTATCTAGATTCACTATACGCAAACACAAATCAGCGCCGCATTCGGCCAAGAAGCACGTCGCAGTAGTTCACAAAACGCTCGAGCGATGAAGAACACAATAACAAGAGTTTGCGAAGATTTTGCTTGAATTACAAGCCTGGCGATACTACGCGTGCAAAAAGACGTAAGTACAGCATGCAACGCCGGATTTCTAGGACTACGAGGCCTTTACGGCTTGAAGCCGGAGCCCCACCGCTACGAAAGCTACGCAAGGACACGCTATACACGTCGCCCACGTGGGTCCATTGGTCTGGATACGTGTGTCAACATTTTCACAGCAACCAATGCACGCACACGTAAAACGTGGCTATGTTGGTCAGCTGCGTGTGGTTATATTCCCCACTGCGGGCCACGCACATACACGCGCGCGCGGGGGGTTCGACCCACGTGTGTAGCTTGACCGTGCGCAGAAGTGGGGCTCCGGCCTTATGCAAGGCGCAATAGCTTGCAAAAATAGCTTCGAAATGAGGGGTTCGCAAATGCCAAGTGCCTGGGTCTCTAAGTTTAGGTCTGACAGCATAAATCTAGATAAATCTCAGCACGATTCGAGATTGCAACCTCATTATAAAGTGACTGAACTTTTACAAGAGGAATTGTATCAGGCCTGATGCCTAGCTCACGAATACAACCTTTTTTAATAATAAATTAAGTATCTACATTACGCAGCGCGAGTTTGAATTTGAAATGCTTATCTGAATAACAAAAATATTGAAAGAAAGAAAATCGATTTATTACCACATATAAAAAAACTAATATTAGTAATAATAGATACATGAATGAAAAAACTTAGAAAATAAATAAACATGTGGTAAAAGGAGCGAACTCAGCTAATGCTGCGCTTCTGCGCGTGGGCGTGGGAGCTGGCAGCGCTGGTTTTCAGGCCATTCCTGTTGTGTCATGCTGGCAAACAAAGTAGTGTACCCGTAGTTGGCGACTACTTTGCACAACAACTCATTAAAGTTTTCAACACTAAAAACAAAAATGTACCTTGGAACGTTTGTCTTAGAGAATCATAATGGCTTTAAATACATAAACCAAAGCCTGCCCTGTTTATTATTAGTTTCGGTCAAATCCTGAAAGTCGATTTCGAACCAGTTCCTAAAATTCGGAATACATGTGTATGTTATGGTACCAGTTGACCTGATGATGGAGTCGAGATCTTTGTTGTCTTTAAAGGCCCAGACACACCGGTTGCGTGACGTGCACGTGCACGTGCGCGTTCGCTTTCCACTGCGTTGTATAGTATGAATTCCCATTACGACATGTCACTATACAACGCAGTGGAAAGCGAACGCGCACGTGCACGTGTACGTCACGCAACCGGTATGGCTCGGCCTAAATATGTACAGTCAACAGCATAAATAAGTGATTATTTATGTACCTTGTCACTTTAACGTCGTGTTTGAAATGTCATACAAAATTGTGAAACGATTGAAAGCGACAAGGTACATAAATGATCACTTATTTATGCTGTTGACTGTACCCACCGGGTTGCGGCTAGTTAATTTAGTCTTGATAAGCAGATGATGTCGGAGCGGAAAAAGTATAGTCGGCAACAAAAGCTAGTTCCGAAAACCGGTCAAGTGCGAGTCGGACTCGCGCACCGAGGGTTCCGTATTTAAGATAATAATGGTTAGAAAATGCAAAAGAAAATACTTATTTTGTTATGGACTTTACGATTTATGCAATAAGGTCCATTTTGACTAGCCCAAATTTTAATACAGATTTTTAAAGTTTTTTGATATTTTTTCAAAACTGGAAAGTTTGACAACTTCATTTTATTTTTCCCGTAAAATATAAGTAATTATCTTTAAATAAACAATTTTTCAGATTTTTTGGTCCATAAACTTCGAAGATAAGGGGGGGAAACGGTCATTTTTTGTACATTTTTGGCTATAAATCAAAAATTACGTCCCAAAAAATTATAAAAAAATAGTTTTGAAATGTGAAGACTGAGCCCTTTCATATGACACCCCGTTTGGTATAATCAAATAACTTTCATTTTTCAACCCCCAATTCTAGACCCCTTAACCAATATTTAGAAAAATAATTTCATACTTTTTTTACCAAAAATAGATGCGGGCAAGCAAGTTACACAACTATGCCAAATTTCAAGTTGATAGCTTTTATAGTTTCTGAGAAAAACTGCTGTACCTACAGACAGACAGACAGACAACGAAGTCTCACCATAAGGGTTCCTTTTTTACCATTTTGGTACGGAACCCTAAAAATGGACGGAAACTTATTTTACAAGCTTTTATTTAACGTGCAATGTATGTATGTATGTTCGAGTCAAACCTTTCAAGTTAAATTAGACCCACTTCCTGGTTTGAAGCTGAAAATTTGCATACGCCTTTAGTCCTGCGGCTCTCTTCAAGACGGTAAAAGCAATATCGTACTTGATCTGTTATCGAATTGTCAACGTTTTGATAGCTCTTATTTTCTCGACAGTAATGGCGGCTGACGTCATAACAATACCGTAACAGGAAAACTACGATATCGTTTATACCGCCTAGAATAGAGGCGCTGATCACAATACAATAATATAGTACCATCGAGCTGGTCTGATGACGGAGACTTAGGGTGGCCATAAGATCTCCTACATTACACATGACAAACCCGTCGTGTTAGGGCTCGTTAGAATCGTCTTGACGAGTAGATGACGATTGTGCAAGAAAAAGTACAGTAGGCAACAAAAGCTTGCCCCAAAACAATAAAGTACAGTCGGAAACAAAAGCTTGTCCCAAATATGAAATTTTTGACAAAACTTATTTTTAAATTGACGATAGCTAATGCAATTTTTTCAACATGATTGAAGTCTCGACAGTGGTGCCATCGAGTTCAAAGAAACGTAAATAGAATTCGCGACGCGGCAACGCGACAACGCACGACACAAGCAAATAGTCTACTTTACAAACAAACTTGAAGTTGACGTAACTACCATTCGCACATTAAATTAACAATCGCACAGCATTAGACTACGACAAACAATTCACAACATTCCAAATCAAAAAAAAGTCGGTGTAATATAAAAACCTTCTATTTAAATCATAAATCGGAACACACATTTTTAATTTTACCCTAAAGGGGTTTGGGTAAAAGTGTTGTCATTTGTAAAATTCATACATTTTCAAGGTGAGCGGCCATTCGTAAAAGTGGTAAATTATGATAGAATTATTAAAAATAAACATATTTTGTTATGTAATGTAATACTCTAAAGTGCATCGGAGCCGAGATATTTAAATATTCATACTTGGGCGTACTTTTGTACTAAAAACTGAATACTTAAATCTTTAAAATCTCCGCTCCGATATTATTTACCGCCATAAATTATACATATCTATGTTTATTTAGAGGTCCTCTAAATAACGATGTAAAAATCATCCGTAGCCGCTGCAAAAAAAATGACAATATTCTTCAAACTAATTTACCCAATGCCCTTTACCAACCTCGCAAATAACACTTCCTTAACTTATAACATTTTATTATTAACTAGCGACCCGCCCTCGCTTCGCTTCGGTTTATCTGAGTCGGTAACATCCGTACAAAATCCAGAATTTATTATGCATAAAACCTTCCTCTTGAATCACTCTTATCTATCGCTGAAAACAGCATTAATATCCGTTGAGTAGTTTGAAATTTAGGGGACATGAGTGCTTATCCTAGCTAACTATTCGATCAGATACAGGATAAGAAAGTAAAGGGACGATATAGAGCCAATTTGTACATAGGACAATAGAGAATATTCATTACTTTTTACTCGACTGCCCCAAAAAAGGAGTGTAATATTTTCAGGGTTCATGCAGAGATGGGCAAAATTTATTCGAATGACGAATAACGAGTATAAAAACCAAATTATTCGCGAATAACGAATGAAATTCTAGAATGATCATTCTTATTCGAATAAATTATTCGCGAATTGCCACGAATAATTATTATGTACTACTACTACCTACCTACGTGCTTCATTTATGTCTAATAAATTAATAAATTATTCGTTATTCGAAAAGTATTCGAATGATTCATTCGTGGATGAATTATTCGCGAATAAAAATATTATGAATTTTTTATTCTAATAAACATTCGAATGTTTGTATGTATGTATGTGAGTTTCTTTATTCCACTATAACTTCTAAATCCCTTGACCGATTTAGATGTGTGAGGTATCGTTAGAATCCTTTCGTCATCCCGGGTGACATAGGATACCTAAACTGTTAAAATTGAAATAACAACAACGGCAAAATGACAATTATTAACATAAGTATATCGACGACAGTATAAAAAATGCAGTCGGGTTTTTAAAGCTTGATTTCCATATAGTTATTTTTCACAGCTTCAATAATAGCTGATTCATGTAACCATTGCATGTAAGAAAAAAATAAGATTTTTTTTTTTTATATCTGTAAAAATAAATAAGATATAAGCCAACAAAGATTTGTTCCTCTCTTCTAACAAAACAGAATTTAACATGGAGTTTATATGGCCGACGTGTTACATCACGTCACACAGCTATCGGATCTCTCTAATCGCTGTCTAATTAGCATACGTCGTTATCGCGGGAGCTAAAACAAATCTATTAAAGAACACATATAACAGAATGTCTGTTGAGTATAAACGGACTATCTGCCTATACTTTCTAAGCCTCTAAGAAGTTCTTCATATCTAGCACGAAGTTTTCGCTTGAAACGGTCAATCAAACTTGCCTTATACTGAGTAAACGCTTTTATAAATCAACGTGTCAACTTAAATAAAAAAAATATATTATGTCAAATCCAGTATTTTTCTCCAAAACTAGTTTTAACTTTTTAAATATTTGTTTTCCATTTGCACTCAAATTTAATTAAGATATATTTGTGTATGTTTTTGTACATATCAAATCGATCAAGAATGACAAATGTCTAAAGTAGCAGGAGAAGTGACTGAAGAGGTTGACGTGAGGATTGCGTAGCTAATCTTTTTAAATATATACTACTAATCAAGTCAAGTACGGAGGTAAGATAATTGAAAGAAAATGTATACATTTTGAACTAGTAGGTATAAACGTTACTCGATACGCGTGTCACTTCTGTTATTGCCTATTTGTCATAATCTTTCACTACCGTCAAATCGTTTTTGCCCCCGTGTTAAGGCCATCTTAACGCCCTCTATCGAGCCTTCGAGCCAGCAGCGAGAAGCCGCGACGGTGCTGCCCCCATACGTTAGTTTTAAGTTTTGATAGATTGTATAGAGTCATCCCCCTCACTTCAAATACCTGCTCTGTAACCGACACAAGTATACCGAATATTATATCAAGTAAATTCAAGAAGTCCATCATTTTTACCCGAGTTGCACCTGTAAGACCTTACTATAGGCAGTAAAAAGGGAATAGCGACGAAAGGATCGAGAGGCAGACACAGCGACCTACGGACGACCAGAGCTATCGCGCCACCGCCCGCGATAACGATGTATGCTCATCAGCAGTTTGAAATGCTTGTACCATCCGTATTTCTCGGCCGATTTTAATTTAAATTTCACTATTGGTGATCTCTTTTACGATATTTTCATATTTTGTTGAGAAATGCCCGGATCAATTGTTTTTTCGTCAGTCGAGTCCCGCGATTGGTTTAAAAACGAACCTAATAGAAACGCTAGCTAGCGTAATGCATCTTGGCTTTTAATTGCCGCATAACAAAGCCAACGGCATCCACGTCAGAATATTGCTTAAAACACGAAACTAAGTACGTTGCCAAATTACATTTAGAAAGACTGTTTTTATACTTAATTCCGAATGGCAAACCGTATATTTCTAGACTTTTCAAGTAAGTGATTAAGGCTGCGGCTCCACTGAGGCGTAGACGAGCGCAGCGGAGCGGAGCTGTGCCAATATTAAGGGTGCGGCTCCACTGAGGCGGAGACGAGCGCAGCGGAGCGGACCTGTGCCAATATTAAGGGTGCGGCTCCACTGAGGCGGGGACGAGCGGAGCGGGGCGGAGCTGTGCCAATATTAACCAATAGAATATAAACTAACATACGCAAGGCGCATCCTTAGACTGCGGCTCCACTGAGGCGGAGACGAGCGGAGCTGTACCAATATTAACCAATAGAAGGCGCATGCGGTCACGTCAAGCGCGCCTTGCGCACGTTAGTTTAGATTCCATTGGTTAATATTGGCACAGCTCCGCTCCACTCCGCTCGTCTCCGCCTCAGTGGAGCCGCAGCCTAACCAATAGAAGGTGCATGCGGTCACGTCGAGCGCGCCTTGCGCACGTTAGTTTAGATTCTATTGGTTAATATTGGCACAGCTCCACTCCGCTCCGCTCATCTCCGCCTCAGTGGAGCCGCAGCCTAAGACAGAGCCCCGCACCGTCTTACCTTACACCAGGATTCACCATGTGTAGCCACTTAGACCTAGTTATCGTAATAAATATCAGTTTACAGTAAGGGTACCTGAAAGACGTAGCATTTTATATCTTATTAATAGGGTTAGGATTTTGGTGGCATATCATGGTTCTTGAATCCGTAGAGTCGCTATATCCTAGTTATTATTGTAAATCTTAGTAGAAGATTCGGCAACAATAAATAAGGGCAGGGTCATTGGACCTTCCCTTACCTGAAAACCCTATGAATGGTTGGAACTGACAAACAATTGGCTTATTGTTGTCTGAACAGATTGCCAAGAAGCAGGATACAAAAAAAAAAAGTTATTACTGTACATGACACTTTGATTTTGACCGTCATATGGTCATATTTCAAAATGAACTAATAGTAGTTTATGTGACTGTACATAATGAAGGGTATTAAACACGAGAGTGGGTTTATGAAACGAGCCGAAGGCGAGTTTCTTAATAACATCACACAAGTGTTTTAATGCCTAATTTTGTACAGTTACTTACACTACTTTATCTACCCACATATCATAAGCCTCCATGATACATTCAGGAGCCGCATATTAAATTTTAACCGGTAATCGCGGACCGGGAGACGAGCTGTAGGTAGGCCTCCAACCTCCAACAAGATGGAGTGACGACCTTGTAAGGATCGCGGGAACGCGGTGGATGCGAAAAGCATAAGACCGGTCTGAGTGGAGAGCCTTGGGGGAGGCCCCGAGGAGGGTCTTTCGGCTGACATGATGAATGGCGGTAATGAAAAGATTGAAAAGTTTTCTGGCAGCTGTCATAGTTTTTTTAAATTCAGAGACAAGCTTGAGTCGGCTCCTACTATCATATCGGTCGATATCTTACTTACGTGCGACATTTGTCAAATTTGTATGCAAATTGACAATTCATTTCTAACTAAACATCATCTCGACTGGTATTAGAATAGAGGTCAAATCAAATTTCTTTGTTTTTCAGAGATGTTTGAAATTTGAATGTCATAAGAACATCGAAATTGATGTTCTTAAGAATCCATAAGATTACTGCCGCAGATAAAAAATATGCTCTAACAACAGAGTTGATTATTATGCTGGTCATAACTTGCAGTATTTGAACGCATCATAGAGGGTTTATGATTTGAGTGTAGATAAATACATTTTTAGTTCAATTTTCCATATCTACTAATGTTTGCTCGTTTGTGACGCTTTCACATACCAAAATTAATTTAAATTGGTTTAGCCGTTTAATGAATAAATGAATTTTGAAATATTAAAATACTGAAGGCCAAAATCATAGTGGTATGTATTATAATAAATAGGAAATAGCGACTCCATGGATTCTAGAACCACGATTTGCCACCAAAACTCCTAACTCTACTTATTAACATTGTAACAAGAGCGAAAGAGGTCCTTCAGTTTCCCTTACTATGACAGTGGAATACTGGGTTACCTATCCGAAACACAAAAAACGTTTACCAGCTGTTTCATTTGCCATAATTTTCATTTGTCCGAAAGTCATTTTTCTCTGAACCCGTTAACTTTCCTGAATTGTTTATAAAATAAACCTAACCTAACCTACAGGTTCTGTAAGTATATCCCATTAAACATTTTGAAAAGTTATTGGGTTCAGAATAAAATGAAAATTATGGCAAATGACACAGCTGGCAAACGTTTTTAGTGTTTGCGATAAGATACCGGAATACTGCCATGCCAAGCCCAATGGTGAATGATCCCAGCGTATTAACAAGTGTAAACGGCTCCAAATGGATTTAAGCGCACAATAAAGCCCACTCGACTCCATTCATGGAGTTGAATGTACAAAAAATCCACTTAACCCCTTTAATAGATTCTAGCAATGGATCCTAGTGGACGGAGGAGACCTACTTCAGCTTCGTTGTTTGTAATAGATCCAGTAATGGACAAGGCACCAATATTGAACACTTGATTCTTATTTTACAGAAGATAAGGGTTATTCATTTGTTTAGCAACAAATGAATAACAATAAACTTTGGTCCGTATAAAATTTGAATTAAGAGTGAAGTGTCCATTACAGGTTCCTGTCAGCTAAAACTGTCTATCATTGGTGCCGTCACCCTAACTATTTGCTAACTGTGGTCAACTTTTGAGTCCTCACTTATCGTCAAAGTGAACGTCAAACGATCACGCGCGCGTTTTTGACGGCCCTTAGTCTTACCAACCCAAAATACTTTTTATTTATTGCACTGCAATGAGAACGGAGGCGGGGGTTTCCAATACAAAAAGCGTGCCTAACGCGAGGCGGAGGCGCTTTTTCTCAGTTTTTCGCACCGCGCCGCGTCCGCACTCAATGCTTTAGCGACTGTATAGTACCACAAATATAAGTTACTGCGACCTGTGCAGTACGAATTTTTTTAGAAGGCGCGTAAACTTTTTAACCAATAAGGCAGTGCGTTTGCGCGGGTAAATTCTTCGACAGCTATTGGTCAAATGCTTGGCAGCCATTTTGGCGACGCCGTCGACGACGGCCATTTTGTTCAGCGGCGCGTCAAATGTCATACGAGTTTAGCCGTCATTGCATATTATACCATACGCGTAACACAACAAGGTCTGTATAGAATTGAGGTTTACGTTCGTATATCTTCGGCATTAGTCAGCATCTGTCTCCGTGGACGAAGATTGCCGACGTAACTTATATTTGTGGTTTTATTGTAGTTAGATCTAAAGGCTTGCCAGTCTTTGGTCTCTTACCTGATCCTTGTTATTTAAACTGCTGTATGGCAGCGTCTGCGCCATTAACTCGTACAAAACAATGCCGAATGCGTACACGTCGGAGCGGAATGTGTATGGCGCTGGTTCTTCCATGCGGATCACTTCTGGGGCCATCCAGAGGATGGAGCCAGTCGGTTGCTGCCATTGCACGCCGCCGGTTGATTGCGTGTCTGGAAGAGAGGTTAATTGTAATGAAGTATCCTTCTGGATTCACTAGGACAAACGTCATTGTCGGCGACATGTTAAGCGATAGTTGACCGACTTCACTTGACATATCTGGCGACATATCGTCGCTGTACTTTCTCAACCTCGTATCTGATCAAGTAGTTAGATAGGAAAAGCACGCTTGTTCCCGGAAGGATAAATACTACTTTCCTATCTAACTATTCGATCAGATACGAGGTTGAGAAAGTACAGCGACGATATCACACTACAACGCCACGGCACCAGATCAGCATTGCCTCAGCTCAAAGTGAAACATTGATAATTGGGCTGTGGCTGTTGTTAATTCGATATATTTTTAAGTGGACGACGCGACGCCCTCATCCTGGCAATTGTTTTTACTTTAACTTGAAAAATGTTTCGTACTAACACGAGTCAAAGCTCACTTCTCAATATTTCACTTTTAGCTGCTGCGGTGCCGGGGCGTTGTAGTGTGCGATGGCCAGAAGTCGCTTGAAGTCGCTGCCGACAGTCGCGCGATGTCGCCAGATATGTCGTGCGAAGTAGGTACAACGTTACGTCAATTCACCCGCCGCCGCGTTACGAAGTGACTTGTCAAGGTAACGTCTTGACGTTTACGGCACGTCAGTGCGATCCTGTACCTTTCTTCGTATTTTAAGCAGCGGTGGGAGTCGCACCTTAATATGGCCTTTGCTCCATTGAGTTTCATATTGATCCAGAGTAAAAATCGAGTCACCGCTGTGGCTACGCGCAAGACGGCTGAAGTGACAGCAACTGGTGTCGCGTGAAAAAGCCGGTGCACCCGCTTGCTCCAACATATTGCTGGTAAGAGCGACTGAAATGCTTATTTTAATCATTTGTTCCTAAAGTGATGCGGTTGAAATAACGATATGGTCTTATTAATGTTCCAATAAGGTTCAAATTTCAAACTTTTATAATTACACTCATTACGGCATTACTTTGCGAGCTGAACTGTCAAGTGATATGTAAGATGGCGCTTGCGAATATTTATTTAAGACAAATACAATTTCGTAAAAATAATAAAAATAAATTAGTTGCTTGTCTAAAATAAGCTTTAAATTGTGTCAACAAGGTGTGAGTGTCGGAGAATTCTAAAAATTTTGATCAAATATTAATTGTTTATGATGAATGTCATATATTAAATGATTGAAAACGCTTTTTTTCTAATTGGTTTCCTTTACAAAGCCATCTTTAAAGGCAACTAGTACTGCCACGAGATTAAATTTGGGACACACCTTAGGTCCAAAGTCAATCTGACATTCTACAACAATAAGGTTGAGTTTCCTAAAAGTTACAATGACTTGACATCTCTAATGACATTGACGACTTCAAGCATATTTTTCTTGAAATGGGTCCCAAATTAACGCTTCGGACCGTACTAAAACAACCAACTAGACCAAACCGGCTACTAGAATTCCTTAAGGTCTGTTCATCCTTACTTGTCTTATATAGTAAACAACTTTCTAACCTCAAAATGAACATTTCTGGCTAAAACAGCTCTTTTGTCGTAAATAAAGTAAAGCGAGTTAAAATTTTGGACATCACTTGGCCAATGTATTGTCTGTGATTGCTTTATTTTGTTTAAAATAGCTGTTTGATACAAAAAAGTTCATTTTGAGGTTAGAAAGTTGTTTACTATATAAGACAAGTAAGGATGAACAGACCTTAAATATAACGCCATCTAAAGTGTAAACGCTGAACTTTACTTCATTTGTCGCTTGGTCACTTTACCCCACCGCCATCTAGCTTATTCAAAAGAAACTATTGCTAGAACAACAAACTAGACCAAACTGGATACTAGATTTTCTTTACCTTAGAGATTTAAAAACAACGCCACCTATAGTTTAAAGGTTAAACTATCAAAGCGAGCTGGCAATGTACCGTCGGAGTTTTACGTTATTCATCGCTCCGATAGATGGCGCTACTTACAGAGTAATGTTAAAAAACTTCTTGTCAAGAATTGAATCGGTTTTATTGCTTTTGGAACTTTACGATTCTAGTATTAAGGATACTAATCATAAGTTAAATCGCTTCGGCTTTGACTAACTAAAATATTACACGAGCTTGACTTATGCGCGTTATTTTTGATCTGAAACGTTATATTGCTGTGGCAATTTTCTGGTCTGGCACACGATCAACTTTTTACGGAAATGTGTGACTGGCAACTATTGCTGTCTTACTGTTACTTCGTATGTTAGAGCAAGATGCGTATAGTTGCCGGCTACAAATTGCTGTGAAAATGTTGCTCGTCTAACCGGCCCTTAAAGGAGGGCTAATTGGCCTATCTGACCAATGAGGACAAGCGATATGTCACCGGATAGGTAATTCTAAGTTGTAAAAATATTACTATGGCAGGTAGTTCGAAATCTTAGCGTGAAAAAAGTTATCGCGATGTTTAAAAGTAATTAATTAATTTATAATTACTTATGCTAACGTCGTCTATGTAGGCGTCCCGATGTTCCAGGTTTTTTAATTATATATTTTTCCCTTTAGGTTTCCCGCTACAAAAATCGTTGCAGAATTCAAAAGGATATCCGATTATATAGTGCTTATTGTTATTGGTTTCTAGGCCAGTGTTCATACATACATTACTATACCTAGATATTTTTCTAGCAGGAACAACATGAGGTTAATGCTTGTAGGTAATTAAAATATCGACAAACCTGTTAGCGATAACCACTACTTCAACGTGATCGAGAAAATACTCATACGTCATTATGGTCACAATGTCCTGAGGGCCTGCCAAGATGCATTGTGCTAACTAGCGTTTCTATTCGTTTCGTTTTTAATCCAATCGCGTCACTGGTAGATCACGTGACTTTTCGTATCACGTCATCTTCCAGCGACGCGATTGGTTTAAAAACAAAACGAATAGAAACGCTAGTTAGCGCAATGCAGGGCCCCTGAAACTCATTGAAGTACTTAATAAGAAAACGGCGAAATCCTTCCATCAAGGAAAAAATTACAATCATATGTCATACGATTCATAATAACAATGCGGTGTGTTATAAAACTTATAAGATAAAAATTGGAGAGAACCAAAAATGTACTGTCCATTTCTACATAATCGGTGGCACGCGAAGTGGCTGTGTTTGCGGCATCTACCAATATAGTTCTGTGGTTTTCCTTTATGACGTTGAAGTGGTACAGTCAGGGACATTGGCGGTCGTCCACTTAAGAAAATTTTAGCTTGTTCGTTGCAGCTAGCTAATCCTACAACGCTCAGGTCGTTACGCGTCGAACGCGCATTCGAATATCACCCTAGAGGTGGTCGACTGGGAACGCCCCTGACTGTACTTATCGATAACAGGATTGTCGATATTTTTATTATGTCAAGCACTAACAACACGACGTTCATGCTAGTAAAATCTCCAGGTATATACATTACATTTCTGCCCATTCTCCTTTATTTGTATGATTCTTTTTTGTTTCATTGTTGAAAAAGACTGATGAATTTAGGCCGATTATGTTTTAACGAGTCTTGTTTGTGTGTCTTTAGGCGACTCCTATGACACTGACACTTTTCTTATCTTGTCCATTTCACTGACTGATACCTACAGAAAGTCAGAAAGTACTCCACCCATTTTATTGCTAGTTACAATTTGATTTAGATCATTAACTAAGGTCTAAACTGACGTACAAGGGATTTAAATGATAATGCTGACACGTCCAATCCAAAACATTATAACTTTGTATGAATGCTTCAGTTTTTTCCTTCAAGACTTTATAAAATAAAAGCTTTGTTTTTAACAGAGATAATTTGTACGCAATTTCGATTTATTAGTTAACGAGTGTACTAACTTGACATAATTGAAAAGTCATATTTGTAGGCAATCGTACGGGGGAAATGCAAGCGCTTCTAACATTGACATTATATTACTATTGATTTCTAATTATGTGACCACCTAGTAAGTAAGTAGGTATGTTTATCGATTTTTAGTAACCATAGGACAAGCCGAGAGCTTAGTTCGGGACTGGATCAAATTCTCTCTGATATTTATTTAGCAATATTTATTCGAGGACGTATTAAGAAAGGGCCAGGTCAGGGTACTCTAAACCACTACAGTATGCCTAAACCGGCGCACGTTTATGAAGAGACATATGATTGTGGAGGAAGCGAGGGAGTCTGGATCGTGGCAAGTGGAAGGAAGTGGTCTCAGCCTACCCCTACAGGAAGAGGCGTGATTGTATGTATGTAATTATGTATGTATATTTATTGGACTCACCTGACCACCGCGTCTTGGCAGTCGCGAGCCCGAAGTCCCCGATTTTGACTGACCAGTCGTCTCGGAGAAAGATATTGTTCGATTTCAAGTCCCTGGAAGAATGCAAAAAGGTCGAATTAATTAAATCACCATCCTAGGCCGAGATTCTAGGCAGTAAAAACTATACAGGGTGCCTCTGACCTTGGTGCTTTAAATGCATGGATCTCTTCTACTCCTGAAACTGAACTTCTTTTGTTCTGTAAGTTGTTAAAAATATGTCCAATTCGTTTTAATTTTTTCATACAAGTTAAATGTAATACGATCGAGTCCGCTTGCAGTTGGCGTGCAGTCTACCTAAGCGGGCTGCGCAGTTGGTTTGCAGTTTCGATGCAGTTCCACCAACTGCATCACAACTGCCCTCGAACTGCCATTTTGCAGCTGGGTTGCAGTTCAAATGCAGTCCGTCTGTACCGGCCCTTATTGTCGATGGCGCTTCCGCCATTATTAAAGATGCTCCGATATAAATACAAAGTCGCGCGACGCAGTGCGGCGTAAACGCCATCGACCATAAGGTCCCTTTACATAGATAACGCCACATATAGGCTTATACTTGTACTAGACAAACATAAACTTACATTGGGAAATACATGTTAATACACAAAAGATCCAAGACTCATATATTTGATGATGAAGATCACAAATATTTGCCCAAACCGGGAACCGAACCAGGGACCACTAGCTTCGTAGGACGGGTCACGACAAACTAGGCTACTAGAAATCAGTTTAATAGTTCCGACGGGTTTTCTCTCTGGGTGCTTTGAGCCCACTGCGAAAACTAACATAACCTTAACCTAAGTACCTAGCTATTTCGGCCTGGTTATAAGCGGGAAAATGTGCGACTGGAAAATATCCGGAAAATATTATGAATGTGAAAAAATGCGAATATAATTTTTAGCGTCAGGCTTGGTGGATTGGTGTATCAATTTGTTTCCCAAACTTGATTATTTCGCGTAGCAATTTTTCCAGTGGCGATATTTCCCATTCGTGATTTTAATTCTTAATTTTTCCTCGTCGCATATTTACCATTCTGGTTTTTCCATGTGGCAAACATTCCCACTGTAATTAGGCTGAAATAGATAGGTAGGTAGGTTTAGGTTGTGTTAGTTCTGCAGCTGTATACATCTACTTATTCAGCTAAATACAGATCGGGAAAAAAAATAAAGACTGGTAAATTTTGCGAATTGAAATATTGCTACCAGAAAAAAATGATTTTACAAAGTACACAATTCTGTGTTGTGAAGGGGATAACGAGCGTGTGTAGATGATTTTGAGCTCTTTGCCTGCCACTTCCTTCTGCTGCTGAATACATGTACAGTCACGAGATAAATTTGGTACCCGCCTTAGGTCCAAAGTCAATCTGACATTCTACAACAATAAGGTTGAGTCTCCTAAAAGTTACAAATGACTTGACATCTCTAATGACATTGACGACTTCAAGCATATATTTTTTGAAATGGGTCACAAATTAACCCTCGTGACCGTACTATTAAGCCGTTCCTTTGAAACGGTATTTAAATGACCATACATCGTTAAAATTTAACTGTTAAGAGGATTGTCAAGAGACGCTTTAAATCGCGTAGTTGTAAGAAAATAACAATTTTAGATTTATTTCATAGAAAATATATCAAAAAGAACTTGTAAGTTTGAATGTTATAATACGATTTCAATTGGTAGTAGATCTACTGCGGCTCTATTCAAGACGGTAAAAACAATATCGTATTTGATACGTTATCGAAGGGATCCCTTTGCATCGCATATTTTGTTTTAGGCTATTATTGTTTCGCATAATTCTATTGGCATAAATTGTATTGACATAATAGTACAGTCGCATAATAATACTTTGGCCTAATACTTTTTTGGCATATAACGCTATTAGAATAATTTCAGTTGGACTAATTTGTATTACACTAATACACATTATGCATATTATTGTTCGGGCTAATAATTATTTGTTATATATGTCATTAACCATAATTTCAGTTTTCTAAATGAATAAAATACAGTTTCATTGTTACATATTAGGTAAGGTTAAATTAGGTCACGTTAGGTACATTAGGTTGGGTTAGGTTAGTATGATATCCAGACGCGAAGCGCCCAAGCAACGCAGAATAGGAGGTCCGCGAAGCGGACCTCCGTCGACCTCGCCTTAGTTCCTAAATATATATAACCAAAAAACCAAAACTAATCTTTTCTCGTAGTAAGTCTACGAATTTCGCTATAGCAATTGCATTGCTATTCGCCATTTGTACATGACAATTTTTAGGACAATACTGTTATGCATTTTGAAATGATGCTAATTAATTATTATGACTTTTTGTATTTATGCTATTTGACGTTAGTCTTCATGACGATTATGCTTTTTGTATTTATGCTTTATAATTTTATGCGTAAAGATGATTATGCACATCGCTATTTCGGCTAAAAGCAATTATGCGTAACAATACTATTACAAATAATTTTATGCCCTCCAATAGAGAACCGTTATCGAATTGTCAACGTTTTGATAGCTCTTATTTTCTTGACAGTAATGGCGGCTGACGTCATAACAATACCATAACAGGCAAACTACGATATCGTTTTTACCGCCTAGAATAGAGGCGCTGTACTACGAGTACTTCCATCTACTTATTGTACTACTCTACGGTGGTTGATTTTCTTATAATGGATTAGAGGACCTCTAAATACATATGAATATAAAAAAACGTGTGCGTCTCGGGGCGCCTGGCGCGTTGGCGTGGCGCTGCTCTATTCGGCTTGTAGGAGCGGTCGGGAATGCCCAGATTTACGACAGCTCTTATATACTTGACTGTAATGGCGGCGGAGTTAAAAACAATACCATAACAAGTCAAAGACGATATGGTTTGTGGTGTGTAGAATAGAGCGTCTGATGCGAATTGGCACCAACACCTACAGGTAGATTCACTAAAGCTGACACGAATGGAATGAACAAAAGTAATGTCACCTATCCCTGTGTGAGCCGTCCTTTGAACCGATGTTCGAATTTATAACCGAAACCCTGTTATTATTTTACACACTTGTGTACTTTCGTTCACTCATTCAACCCATTCGTGACAACTCTTGTGAATCGACCTGTACTCACAATAGGCTATTTGACTAATTTTAGAAAACCTTTTTAAATTGTTATTTATGACATAACAAGCACACTACATCGATATTTCCTTGAGATTCTACTGTATTATCAATAAAAATCTATGTTAAAGTTAAAATTTTTAAAACCGCGCTAAAAACGCAGTTTATATCATGGCGCTGGCCATATGACAAGTGTGACGTCACACGCAAGTAAACAATAGTCAGTCATTTGAAGAGATATGCCCTTATGATCTGTAGTTACTTGCATGTGACGTCACCAGCAAGTAAACACAGCTGCAAACCAATTCATAGCGTTTCTGCCACAGATAAGGTTTCAAAAAATATTACAAAATCTTTCGTGTAATTTCCAAAAAAGTATACATAATTTAGTTTAAAATAAAGTGAAATATATTGTTTCACGCTATTATCTGATAGGGTGACCATAATTTTTAGTATATTTTCAATGCAGTCAAATAGCCTATTCGTGACATAAGTTAAAGAAAGTATTAACTAACACAATTTTGTTATTGATAACTTTTAGTTGTTTCCACTTAATAAAAGTAAATCGCGCGTCACAATTCCTTCATACTTAATAGCCCAAGAGCCCGCGACGGCCAGACGTTAGTTATTTTATAAAGGCTGAACGTTCCTCTATGTGTGTCCCCAACACAGGTACAATTTGGGTAGTGGTGGCTTTGGTAGTAAAGCTGCATAAAATTGCACCTCATATTCGTTATAGTGTTAAGCTCAGTTTTTATATATTTCATTTAGAATAATATAAGTAAACATCGGTATCAACGTTCAACTTTCATGGCAAAGTTCGGTTTGCAGAAAAACAAATACAAACAAATACATCTAGTATTTTGAACTTATATTTTTTATAAACAAAAAGAAAGACGCTAAAAATTTATTAAAGATTTAATAAATTACTAAAATTTGTTCCATGGATTTTGCTGTTAACCTTTGACATCTCTTATAATATATAGGTAAAAAACTTAAGTAAATGACCTCTTGCATGTAGTTATAACACATCTGTATAGACCGTTCGACATTCTATATTTGATATTTGACGTAAAGTCCATATAAATTTTGTACACATGACTTCATTACCTTTCCATACTGACTAATATTTATTTGGTGTGACAACTAAATTGACATTCGTTACCTATTTGGCATATATTCTTTTTCGAATGCAAAATAAGTATTAAGGTTTTATAAAATTATTTAGAATATAAACCTCTTTAAGCATAAGTACAGCATAAATATAGATACAGTTAGCTGCTGCATAATTATGTTTTAAAAAATAACTCACAATAAAAGTTATTCATTAAATATTCGAACGTATTTCTTTGTTTGCTACCCTTACGATGTTTAAATATTAGAAATTACGTCGTTCATTGCCGGAAACGTAGTACCAAGTTGTTTTATATCTCGCTGCTTAAATACAAAAGCGCCACAAATCAAAAACAAAATATACTTTGATTTCAAACTTAAAGTAAATAGCATTCCGAATTTAAATGCAACACAAACACATTTTGATTTGTGTCGCTTTTGTATTTAAGCAACGATATGTCACTTGGGCAACATCGTTAAATAGTTCCCCAAGTGACATATATAAAAACTTTTTTAACGTAAGTATAATTACAATTTATTATAGTTTAAGGGTGTCTGGCGGAGGGTTGCCGTACTAACCTCGTAAGGCCCAGTGTGGAATAGAATGTACATAATCAAGGCAATTTAATTTGAACTGTGTTGCAATGTGAATAAGGTTTATTTTCCTATGTTCATAAACTGAAAGTGTCATTATCGAACAAACGTAATTGAACTTTATTGCGTTGATGGTAGATTCAAAGTCCCACTCACAAAAAACTCCCTGTTTGTAGTATGGTGGGCCTTACGAGGTTAAATGTCCGGCAATGAACGACGTGATTTCTCATATTATTCCGAATAGAATATATCAAAACTGAGCATTATACTATAACCTCGTAAGGCCCAATGTGCAATAGGTTGAACATAATCAAGGCAATTTAATTTGAACTGTGTTGCAAAAAGAATAAGGTTTATTTTCCTATGTTCATTAACTGAAAATGGCATTATCGAACAAACGTAATTGAACTTTATTGCGTTGATGGTAGATTCAAAGTCCCATTCACAAAAAACTCCCTGTTTGTAGTATGGTGGGCCTTACGAGGTTAAATGTCCGGCAATGAACCACGTGATTTATCATATTATTCCGAATAGAATATATCAAAACTGAGCATTATACTATAACCTCGTAAGGCCCAATGTGCAATAGGTTGAACATAATCAAGGCAATTTAATTTGAACTGTGTTGCAAAAAGAATAAGGTTTATTTTCCTATGTTCATTAACTGAAAATGGCATTATCGAACAAACGTAATTGAACTTTATTGCGTTGATGGTAGATTCAAAGTCCCATTCACAAAAAACTCCCTGTTTGTAGTATGGTGGGCCTTACGAGGTTAAATGTCCGGCAATGAACCACGTGATTTATCATATTATTCCGAATAGAATATATCAAAACTGAGCATTATACTATAACCTCGTAAGGCCCAATGTGCAATAGGTTGAACATAATCAAGGCAATTTAATTTGAACTGTGTTGCAAAAAGAATAAGGTTTATTTTCCTATGTTCATTAACTGAAAATGGCATTATCGAACAAACGTAATTGAACTTTATTGCGTTGATGGTAGATTCAAAGTCCCATTCACAAAAAACTCCCTGTTTGTAGTATGGTGGGCCTTACGAGGTTAAATGTCCGGCAATGAACCACGTGATTTATCATATTATTCCGAATAGAATATATCAAAACTGAGCATTATACTATAACCTCGTAAGGCCCAATGTGCAATAGGTTGAACATAATCAAGGCAATTTAATTTGAACTGTGTTGCAATGTGAATAAGGTTTATTTTCCTATGTTCATTAACTGAAAATGGCATTATCGAACAAACGTAATTGAACTTTATTGCCTTGACGGTAGATTCAAAGTCCCACTGACAAAAAACTGGCTGTTTGTAGTATGGTGGGCCTTACAAGGTTAACGAATTTGAGGTGCAATTTTATACACCTTTACTACCATAGCCTCCACTACCCGAATTTCGTAGTCGGCGATCATTCTTACTCGTGTTGGAGACACACATGGAGGAACTTTCAGCCTTTATAAAATAACGAAGGTCTAGCCGTCGCGGGCTCTTGGGCTATAGCCAGGCTTAGGACTGGCAACACTAAAAATAAAATAAGAATAATACTTCGAATTTAATTAATTTACGCGAAAGTTACATTGCCATAAAAATCAGTTTTAAAACCAGTTATTAAAACAAACTAAAATTATTATTCACATGTTAAGCAGGAGATTTAAAAGCGTATCAATCTTTTTTATTTCAAATGTAGGCGTATTTAAAAAGCGTATTATTCCTATTTTTTTTAAACGTTGGCGTATTTAAAAAGTGTATTATTCCGTCTTACTTACGTACCTTGTCACTCAAATCGCTGTGCCAATTCATTAATGGCAGTTGTAAACATGACATTAAATAGACAAGGTACTAAAGTGTACACATATTTATGAGCTCGGATGCACAGTAAGATTGATTTTCCGCCTCCGTAAACCCCCGCTACAAATTTCATCGAAATCGCTAAAGCCGTTTTCAAGAACGTGATTAAAATTGCTAGTTTATGTGTATATAGTTAAACGCGAACACAACTACCTCCCAGGTTCGAGTTTTGTGGATAACATACGTACATACCGCTCAAAAACCTAATCCTCCACAAAGACCACAAATAAAAACCAAATGTTCATCGCGAAAGCACACCCGTTTTTTTTATGTTTCGACATATCGCGCGACCCGTGGACTCTAGTGTAACCCACAAGTAAAAGTTCAACGGACTGAATATTCGCTCCCCATTCTGAACTTACCACCACCCACGCGGCGCGCGCAACCACGCAGGCGCGACAGAGCGAGCAAGTTGATGTGGTACTTAGGGCTGGAGATATCTAGGTCAAGTTGAAGCTCAAGCAACTTGCCACCCGACCCCTAGTCCCCCGCCTTAACCCTGCCCTGCGTCCAGTCTGCATATTAATTTATCGACCTGTTCCCCTAACTCGATAATTCCGTGTAGCAATTTTTCCAGTCGCGTTTTGCCACATTACAAAAATTCAGATTTAAATGATCAATATCTCCGAAACTAGTAAAAATCGCTGAACATACATAGGGGTTAGATCGATAGCTTTTTAGCTGCTCTATCAGCCCTCTTAGTTTTGGTGTTGGTTTTAGGGGCACCCTGTATAGACAAAATGCAAATCGCTGCTGAGGTGTTATTCTCTTAAAAACGGCGGCGGTTTTTAAGAGAATAACACCCATTGATGTGGCTCCATCGTTCTGATAAACGTCTATGTTCAATTCGTAGGTAGTTAAATGAAATTATGTAAACAAATATTAGAAATATTGAAACACACCGAGTATCATATTGCTCGTGGAACCGGTGGCCGTTGGGGCGAATTTATTCTATATTTGCGACCACGTACCGAAATCCGTAATAATCAGAGATCGGAATAGGTGAGCTAATTTGCCTAAACTTGATGCATGTTCATTCAATAATGTATTCCCATCTCTCTCACGCATGAATGAATATGCGACAAGTTTAGGCAAATTAGCTCTACCTATTCCGATCTCTGGTGATAATAGCTTCTCACGAAGTAGACTTACACCTGACAAGGGTCGCAGCCAGTCACAGGCAACAGTCAGATGAGAGAACAAAAGTTAAGATTTATGTTTATGATATAGGGTTAGGACTTTTGGTGGCATACCATGGTTCTAGAATCCATAAATAATTAGGAAAGAGCGACTCCTTGAATTCTATAACTACGGTATGCCACGAAAATCAAGCACACCCTGAAATAGGGCTTCCAATACCGTACGCTCTCATGTGTATTGAGATATCGGTAGAACGAGATACCGTTTAAAATATTTATAAATAACACTATTATATTTTGCGAAAACATAACTAATAAATTAATCAATTCCCAACCAATGATATTTTATATTAAGATACGTCATCTGCGCGCAAAAGCGTTCCTCGAAAAGGAAGGACACGCACGCGTCATAAACAGTGAAGTTTTATTACCGAAATGCAACAAATATAAGTCATAAAAAATGCCGTATTATGTTTTTCGAGGCTGCCGAAATTATACTGTAACTATAAAAGGAAGAAAGGATGTCTCATTTCATTCGTAAATTTTGTTTTACATCGCCATACTTTGTTTAATTTGCACCGGTGGCGTCACTGTCACCTGTGAAACATGAGATACACAATTAAATATCGCATAAGTGCGATAAAGACGGGTAGCTTTAATATGGCAGCCATGAGCGGGCACGCCGGGTCATTCGGGTACGCAATTTGAAACAACTATTTATCTCTTTCTAACAATAGCGTTCGCTACCAATTGCCGTCTTTGTCTGTATATGGCAACGTAGCAACTGTCAGTAATTGGCGACGGTTTTCGAATGCGTTTAGTAAGAGCATAACGTATCTATATATAAAATATCATTGTTCCCAACGCGACGACCGCCACGCAATCTAAAAAACAAAGCGGCAATTACATTGAGTCGTCTGCCGCATGTGACATCACAGTGTAAACAACACGGTAGGCGAGCGACAGCCGCAACCGCCCAATTAGGGGACCGAAGTAGGCAGACTGACTAACGGAAGACGACGTTCGTCGGCCGAAGTTTGAAACAAGTTCGGCAACCGCATTACGTGAACGAAGTAATGTAATTGACGCTTCACGACAATTATAGGATCTCGGTATACCGAGATTAAAAGCCCATAGACCCTAGTCAAGGTGCATTCGGCGTCCGTTTTCGCTATCCAAAATGTATAGAATTGACGCTGTCAGACAGTCGCATCGAGCGACTACGTCATTTACATACATGTCAGTTTTCAAAAATCCTTCGTTCTTTAGCAACTTGTCTTGCCTTGATCTGAAAGCAACGGCGGAATTCTGACCTGTGAATGATGTTCTTCGCATGAAGATAGTCCATGCCCTGTGCTGCTTGCCGCGCTACGTCGATGAGGTACAGCATGGGCAGAGGCGTTTCGAGAACGTGGAGATGTTGGTACAGCGAGGAGCCTTCGCACCACTGCGTCACGATCGCCAGCGACGGTTGTGACACACATCCCATGAATAGGAGGATGTTGCAGTGCCGTGTCTTGCGGAGAACAGCCACCTGTGAACAATTAGAATTGGGATGTTGATTGATCTTGTATTCTACAGTACGCTGTCACAGTCAGAAATGTATTAGTCGGTGATCGAAAACTCGGTTCGTGAGATACGCGACTTAGGTATCTCGAAGGGTGCGCATAAAAAAGTGGTCAGTACGCGTCAGTAAACAACGTATTTCTGTGGTAATTTCTACGTAAGTTTATTTTTGACGTGATTAAACGAACGATGTATTCTCGAAATTATTTTTATTAAAGTTGACATCGAAGCACTTAAACGGATGGAACGATTCGAACGTGTTTTTTTAAAGAGATCTAGCTTCAAGTTGGTTTTAGGTAGTAGGTTTCATGAACCTGTGTAAGAAATATCATGGAGGCGTCGCCATTATATTGGAGAATTTTATGTATTTCTTAGTTTAGTTTAGTTTATTTATTCATCAATGTAATATTACAATATAAATTGCATTGCTTGTCAAAAATACGAAATTACATTGATATTGTCAAAATTAATACAAAATAATAATATAATAATACAAAAATTATTAGTGAATAATAATATGTATTTTAATATAAAATAAACAAATTAACCTTACAACATTATTTCAAAGACGCGACAACACCATTAACGAGACGTTTAGCGTTCGGTCGTTCATAGCCAAGTTTCAACGCTAACGTACCTATCTGTTTTCTATATATTCGAAAAGTACAGAGTTGACATAAGTGTAGCGTAGCGTAAGTTAATCCTTCTCGATTTTCAAAAGTGGATAACATAGCGTTGTTTTAACGTTTATAAACGTCACTTAGTTCGTACATTTATGGAGCCTGCCAGAGATTCGCGTGTCTCCGGCTCCAAGGTGCTAGTAGCAAATAATCTGACGGTACTAGTAGTTTTGTTTTTTAATGTTGTTGATCCGTCAACAAGTTCGGTCATTGGGCGTAGCCGGCTTGGCTAGGCGTGGCATGGCTGGGCGGGGCTTTGTCTCCTAGATAACCAAAAGGCACCGCCCCCGAGTTCATGACGACCTTGTATAGAATGTTTCAAACTACTATATCCTGAGGCCCACTATACTGAAAACAAGGAGATTATTGTGTGTGGGAATTTGAATCTACTAATAAGGAAACTAGTAGAAAAAATATAAAGCTAAAAGACAGAGAGATATCCGCCACAGAACACAAATAAAAGACGCAGCGGAAATGGCGTGCAGATTAAAATGGCGTTGGGCCGGACACACGGCCCGTACCACAGACGAGCGATGGAGCGAGAGACTGCTACACTTGCATCCACGCGACTTCTGCGACGGCCCAGAGCTACTCAGGCATAGAATCAGTACAAGTACAGAAAGATATCTCTGTGACAGCAAACATGCAAATTTAAACCTACTGACAACGCATTAACGTTAATAATACCTTGCCCGGCACGGAAGTGACATTGATTATATTTCTCCGACCGATAGTAGTGCTCGTGACGAGACAAAATGCAACTTAAATCCGAGCCAAGAGAGTCTGTAATATTTCGCCCGTGATTAGGGCAGGCGGCTGTGAGAAAACAATCGACTAATAATTACATTTTGCTACATGTAACGTCGAGAAAAATGGTGAACCTAACATGAAAGTCTTTGAAACTTAGCTAATTTAGCCATTTATTTCTGTTTTAAATACAAACATGCGACACGCGACGACCTAATAAATTCTTTAAGTAGAATGATCTTACTTAAGGATATATTTTTTTCCCCTGTATCTTATAGAATGTAAAATCAATATAAAAAGATAACTAGTCAAGTTATTTAACATTAAATCACAAATTCTAATAAGCAAAAATGTAAATAAACACCAAAAATAACCTAAAACATTTCAAATATAGGTCACGCGTCTCTACCCGCTGACCTTGAAGGCCGCGTCTAGTGCGCAGGTGCCGAAAACTTCCACCAGACGATGAGTTCACAACAGACCATTGACCCGATACATCTGCTTACCAATCAATGCACCAGTCTACTCAAATTAACGTCACTTCATAAATATTTAAATTTTCACTTTAACCTCGTAAGGCCCACCATACTACAAACAGGGAGTTTTTTGTGAATGGGACTTTGAATCTACCATCAACGCAATAAAGTTCAATTACGTTTGTTCGATAATGACATTTTCAGTTTATGAACATAGGAAAATAAACCTTATTCACATTGCAACACAGTTCAAATTATATTGCCTTGATTATGTACATTCTATTGCACACTGGGCCTTACGAGGTTAATTCTGTGTTTAGTATCTGGCGGCCTACGCTGCCCTCCTAAGCAAAAATGCAATAACTAAATTCAAGAGCCAAAGCAGATTCAACTCTCTTCTGTTTGTAACTAGGTTGCAATTTCTACAGATGTTTTTTCTGAGATATCGCCATTATGCTTAGTAGGGCAGTACGTCACAGGCTAGTTTTGTAGTAGATCACCAAATCCCGGGGTTTTGGGCGCGGGAATGTTGGACAAAGAGTAGGTATTGACATAAAATACAGAATGTATTCTAGCAGGATTCTAGCTAATGAAATTATATAAATGAAAAAGATCAGTCATTATCAACCTCTTTAAGTCCCTACTGATTTATAAGTAAATAGTTCACCGGACTTTAATACTGCAGGTAATTAATTAATTGGTACAGCGTTATTATTATCTCATAAGACTTTTTAGTAAAGCTAAAGTACCTCCTACATGATTGTATCATAGTGTGTATACATTTCGTAGAGAGGTAGTAGTTCATTAGGCATAATATGAATTTTCTCAGACTAACCTATCTGTTTATCTCTACTCTTTCTCAAATCATTCCCGCACCGAAAACCCCGAGGTATGTAGATCACGGGTGTTATTCTCTTAAAAACGGCTTTCGGTAGGTCGGAGTGAATGCGGCGCAGCTTATAAACATGCGAGTTTAAATAGCCCGGTCAGAGCGTACAAAACACATTTTAGCGCGTGTATTCTCCATTAGGCAGCCGGGTACGTTCGATCGCTCGAGAGAAGCCCTGCTGCTTAATTGAGAATGCACGCGCTGAAATGTGTTTAAGCACGCGATGATTGAGAATTGCTTTTTAATGATGTCGATAAAACTTAGTCGATATTTAATTAATCACTAGTATTCGTTGCATTTTTGCACCCGTTCATCCGGGTTTTGCTCATAATCCCGACGAATTGAGAACCTCCTCCTTTTTTTGAAGTCGGTTAAAAAGGCAAACCTGACTGACTGACTTAGATATCCACGCACAGCCGAAACTATTGTACCTAGAAACTTGAAATTTGGTACAGGGGTTCCTTTCATGATGTAATTGAGCACTAAGAAAGGATTTCTGAAAATTCATCCCCTAAGGGGTTAAAATAGGGGGAGTAGCGGGAAACTAATTCAACGCGTACGAAGTCGCGGGCGTCCTCTAGTGTAGTATAAAACTTAAATACACCATGCGACCGTTAGCATACCTCCGCCGATGCAGCGAAACCGCTGACGTTCCGCCACCGTTTGTCCGTTATATGACGGGCGAAAAATTGGCGAAACTGCCGCTTACATCTCCGCGTCCAAACCGCCATCGCGTTGGACGCGGAGATGTGAGCGGCGTGTGAGCAGATCGCCGACATTCCGCGAGAAAGAGATAGAAGCATGGTCAATTTAACGCGGTAGAACAGGCAGTTTCGCTAATGTTTCGCCCGTCATTCGCACCTTCAAAACAATAATGACGTAATTCAGAAATTTTAAATTTCGAATTGTTTCTCTATAACAATAAATTTATGACTTGAAGTTTGAAAGCAGAAATTTTGAATTAGGTCACTATTGTTCTGAAGGTGCGAATAACGAACAAATGGTGGCGGAACGTCAGCGGCTGCGTCGGTTTCGCGGCGGAAGTATGCTACCGGTCTAAAATGGAAATGTAATAAAACATTACGCGCTTGCACAGAAATATGTAAAGTTGGTAATCTTTACAATTAACAATGTGTATGATAGAGGTGGGAATATGTGGGACCAGGGATCTGTAAAACTGGGAATCTGTAATGGAAATCTGTTGAATCGGGAATACGCCACTCGTGGTAAGGGTACAGACTCTGTTATCTATCGAGGAGCTCGCTTCTCTCGTCGTCTGCGTTCAAACTTGAACTGTAAGGGTGCGGCTCCATTGAGGCGGAGACGAGCGGAGCTGTGCCAATATTAACCAATAGAATATAAACTAACGTGCGCAAGGCGAGCTCCACGTGACCGCATGCGCCTTCTATTGGTTAATATTGGCACAGCTCCGCTCCGCTCCTCTCGTCTCCGCCTCAGTGGAGCCGCTCCCTTAAGCTGGGGACACAAGAGACGTACCTCATTCTTGAACGCCTGCAGCTGCGCCGGCGTCGGTGTCTTGACGTTGAGCGTTTTGACAGCCACGGGACCGTGCCAGTGCGCCTTGTACACCGTGCCGAAACTGCCCGAGCCTAGGGGACGAAATAACCAGAACTTTTATACTTGTATAGGTAGTATCAGATTTCATTACCCAAGTAGATTTAATGCTCTCTTAATAAGTAGGGCCCGAAGATTTGGGGGCGGCTTTTGACAAGTTGTAGGGAGAACACCGCTGTTTATCGATGGTATCGAAAAATCGATAGTTTATTTATCTCTTTATTATATAAAATAAATGTTTAAAAAAGCAATTATTTTATACTTTTTAGTGATCCTATTTATGCTGGTACGTAGCTCCACTTCTAAATATTAATGAGAAACTATAGAACATTTCAAGCTCGCCGCAGACAACGCCGCGGGAATGTCATAGTCATATTTAAACCTAAATGTGCTTCGGCATAGTCGCTCAACTACCTTAATCGAAATATCTTATCGCCACCCTTGAAAGGTACCGTTAAGGAGTTCCGGTGGCCATCTGTGGTCTTCATCATCAGTTCCACTTCACCATATAGTACTTTTTAAAAGCAAATGCACGAGTTACAGTGAAAAATACCGAAATCGCTATAGGTGTGCCTATAATATTTGAGGAGTTCTCTTGATTTCTCCAAGATCCCATCATCAGATCCTGACGTCTTGACAATGGGACCAACTAGAAAGTATACCCATTCAAACAACGAAAAAATTTTTCAAATCGGTCCAGTGGTCTTCGAGTAATCGGGGAACATACATAAAAAAAAAAAAAAAAACCCGACGAATTGAGAACCTCCTCCTTTTTTGAAGTCGGTTAAAAATCTCAATTTTTTCCGATGATACATACTCTTTTTAGCAGTCGATGATGAAAAAAAGTTCGAAATATCGGAAAGTTAATCCGTTTAAATAGCTTTATTGAAATCAGTATAATTACGAAAACCATTATACTTATTTTATAACTTGAAGATAGATCCCTCTGAAACCGCTTAATGTTAGGTTAGATTAAGTTTGCCTACCCTTTGATATAATAAAACAGAAAATATTATTCCGACATTTCGATCTTTTTTCATCATCGACCGCTGAAAAGTACGTACCTGTCATCGGAAAAAATGTTTTTTATTTTATAAAGACATAAAAAAAACTATCGATTTGTCGATAACACCAATAAACAGCGGTGTTCTGTCCCTACAACTTGTCAAAAGCCGCCTCCAAAATTCCGGGGCCTATTAATAAGGTTGTAATTGCTACAGCAGTTTTATTTGAGATGCTGCAACTTGGCCCAGCAGGGCGGCATGGGTAGCAAAAAGTGACACGGTTGCTTTTCATACAGATTGAGGTGTTTACGTTATCTAAGTGTATTTATATCTGTGGAGGAATAGTACATTACTACAGAGGCCGGGACAAAAGGGGTTGCCGGCCGAAGACATATAGACGGCCGAGCAAAGCGAGGCCGGATAGGTCTGAGGCGGGCAACCCTAATTTCCCGCCGAGGTATGTATAGTGCTTTTCTCAAACATCAAACATAATTAATTAATTAATATTTTTTTTATTACAAAGTCAAATTACTAGGAGTGCATAAACATTAAAAGTAACCTACAGTGCTCAGTCATCCGCGCTGTGTCGGGTGTGCCCGCCCGCCCGCCGGTGCTCCGCAGCGCACCGCCCGCCTGCGATCTAAGTTGCGCTACGCACCCCAAATAACCTTTGTTCTCCCAGTACTTTAGATAAACATGCAAATGCTTTGGTTCGATGCACGGCTTAGTATATTAAAAAAAAACAGCTATCTAGCCTGTTCATAAACACAGCCGCCATGTTAACACAAAAAAAAAAGTTTATTGTTTTTATTATACACGATTCCACTATGCAGTGGCAGAATGTCATGATGCCTGTGCCACAAATTTATGTGGAATGAAAATTAAAAAAGAGGACTTTGCAGGCCTAGGCCTGCAAGATTTGTATGAAATTCCATTATCGACCTTTTGTCCTAGCCGCACCTGAAACGTCATACTTCGCAGCCTATTATGAGGCACACAACGTCAACATTCCATTGCATGTTTGAGAAAACACTTTTGTAAATCGCCCTCTCTAAATACTGGGCCCTGAATATCGCGTAGTAATACACCCTTAACTTATGCGCTCCTGGTACTTTACTCACCGATCCTAGCGCCGATGAGGATCTCGTCCGCGTGTATGATCCAGTCGTCGTAGCTCTCGCGCGGGGAGAGCGCATGCTTCCACGACTCGTCGGCGGAGCGCGCGCGCGCACGTCGCGGCCGCCGCTTGCCCGTCGGCGAGTTCTGTCGTCGACGTACTTTGAAATGGAAGTTCGAAGTTACGACTCCATCCCTTTCTCTCGAATGACGAGTGGCAGGGAGCTAACGTAACTTGGAACTTCGATTTTCAGGTTAGGGCACAGAAGCACAAAATAAGTAATATCAGTAATAAATAAATATCAGGCGGAATCTCACACAAATTGACCTAGTCCCAAACTAAGCTCTAGGCTTGTACTATGGGTACTAGACAACGATTTAAATATGTCGTCGCGTCGCGCTACTAGCGCCGCCGCCGGAGGAAGACTAGTAAGGCTGGGAAACGTCAAGTGGTTAACTTGGGTGTAGTCGGCACGAGGCTGGCAACTTTGTTGTTATGTTGGTAGACCTGGAAAACAGGTTAGCCAACCGTAATCGATTTGGCGCGAGGGAATACTCGCCCGCCAAGGATTCTGAAATTGGCTGAAGCCGAGAACGGACGTGGCAACCTCGTGCTGAAAACGCCACGTTTCCTGAAGGCTTATGCCTGAAAGCTTATGAGATTAGTTGATTCGTATCGCTCAGTATTAAACGGTTTCTGTTCGTTTAAATCTGTGACCAATTTGATTAAACTACAAGTTTACATTCGACGTCTTATTTTGAAAGTGATATTATGGAAGATCCTGACGAGTTTCCCGATGAACCTTCGTCAAATACATATATAGAGAAATAAATACTTAAATATCCAAGACTCAGAAACAAACATCGTGCTCATCACACAAATATTTGCCCACACCCGGAATCGAACCCTTGACCGCTAGCTTCAGAAGCAGGGTGGGAAGTTGAGAGGGGGCAGTACGGGCAGCTAGTACCCTTGCTGCTACGCGAAAATGCTCTTAGGAGACCTTTACTAATGCTTATGTGAGTACCAAATTTAAGTTTCTGTACACATTATTTAATGCCTCATGCTCCGTCAATCCAAATGCGTCAGTATGGGTCATCGCTAGGGTTAGGACTTTTGGTGGCATATCGTGGTTCTAGAATCCATAGAGTCGCTATTTCCTAATGATTATAAACATACCAGTCTGATTTTGGCCTTCAGTATTGTCATATGTATTTCAAAATAAACTCAATACATTTTTAGTTCGGTTTATATATACCTACTTATGTTTGTATGTTTGTAATGCTTTCACAGCGGAGATATCCTCTTTACGAAAATTAACTGGTTTAGCGATTTAACGAATACGAATAACGAATATTGTTATGACAATACCGAAGGTCAAAATCAAGGTGGTATGTTTATAATAATTAGGAAATAGCGACTCCATGGATTCTGGAACCACGATATGCCACCAAAAGTCCTAACCCTAGTCATCGCAATAAAGTAACATTTTGTTTAACAACTACTAGAGAGTTATCATGGCTGTTCAGTTCATTTTACGGCGTAAAGGACAGAGCTAAAGCAGTTATTTACAAATAAAGAAAGAAATAAAGGTGCATTTATATAACATACTCGTAAGAACATACAAATTTAGAAACAGACAGACATGTTACATTATGTTAAAAAGGGCCCCTCTCAGCTCGTGCCGCGGCAAGCCGTGACGCTGGTATTCTGAGGGACCCTGATTAAAACCAACTTAAACTAAACATACAAGTGACGCACAAATACCAGCGACACAAAGAAGATTCTTAAAATATAAACAGGATAAAAGAAAAATAGTGCCTGACACTAAACAAAATAATTATACAGCTGTATGGCAACACTTTAACAATACAACCATATAGCTCTGTTTTCTCTCAGCACAAACTGAAACACCCTAGCCGGGCCAAGAAGCATTACGCTAACTAGCGTTTCTATTCGTTTCGTTTTTAAACCAATCGCGTCACTGGTAGATCACGTGATACGAAAAGTCACGTGATCTACCTGTGACGTGATTGGTTTAAAAACGAATCGAATAGAAATGCTAGTTAGCGTTAGTCGTCATCCCTGGTCTCTCAACCCTGGGTTTCCACGTACCTGCGTGCTCTTGCTCTGCAGCTGGTTTTCCTTCTCTTTGTCCTCGCGATGTCTGGTGGACGTGAGTTGGTTGTTGGTGGGTGCTTGCGTGTGGTGGGAGCTGCTCACGGTCTGTCCAAATACAGATAAATTAGGGGACTACGTTCGCATAAAAATGTTCAAACGTTCAAGGTTTGTTTTCTGGTTAGGCAACGATAAACATATTCGTAATCGCTATCTAAGGTCTGATTTTTATTCCCACAGAAAAAATGTACACAAAGGTGTTGCCATTAACGAAAAACATTTGCAGTATTCAAAATATTTATACCTTCCATATTTAAAAGAAATCGACTTTCTATAAAAAAACTATATATTGTAATCAAGATTGAAGAATTTAATTTGTTGATGGCAAACTTTATTTTGATATAACTCTTTGTTGTATTAATTTAAAACGGGAAAACTGTTTTAGTATGCATAATTTATTTATTGCACTGGTATCATTGACTTGATACAGCTGTGTCAACAAGTTGAGGGCCGCTTGATCGATGTGAGACGTCACTTCACTCACTTCGCTTTACAACCTGTGCTCCCGTCGTAATCGCTTTGCAGTGACTCATTTGTGCGATTTTAATTTCAATTATTTTTCGAAATTATTTTTATATCGCGGTTCGAGCGAAATGATAACTTAATATTATATTTCTTGCTGGCCCAAACTTTGAGATTCCCTGAAATGTCACTTTGACAGTGCCGTAATTTGTTTAATTTTTTTCTGTGGGAATAAAAATCCGACTTTATTTCAGGTCTTGGACACAGTTCTAAAAATACCGGTTAATTCTGGTTCTTAACCAGGATTCTCGTCAAAGCTCGGAGCGGAATCGATTCGCGAGCGTTATGATCGCTGAGATTAACCTGGTATTTTTGGTTTTTATTTCTTCCTGCGGTTGGATGGCGTCGCGACTAAAATGATAAAGCTGGCTTGACTTCACGCTGAGCAAGAGAAAGTGCAACTAAAGAGTTGGCTTATAGAATAGGAAAGATGAGAAAACGATGGCGGTGCGAACAAATTAGCGAGCGAAATTAACCGTTATTTCGAGCAGGAACTGTTTTATTTTGGTCTTAGATCAGAGCCGAAATGAAAATGCACTTCTTGAAATGTGTGGCGTTATTAACAAGCTGGTTAAAAAAAATTAACCAAGTTTCCGAGCCCTTGCTGTGACATCATAGCTCTCAAATGGATAGTTTTTTTTTTAAGCTACTTAGTTTAAGAGGATTGTGCCGGTAGGCACGTTTCGTAATTGTTATCAATTCACGTATTGATGAATTGCATTTAGATTAGATATTATCTGTACGTGTATCTAGTGCACATTAGTTAGTACTGTAGTAAGTTAACATTGTATATATACGCATGTGTAATTGTAATTAAATTAGATTGAAACTGACTGACAAAGTGGTTACTCTCTCACCCCCATCAACATGGATACTTCCGGTAAAAGGATTATAAAGTGCCACTAAAATCGCGTCTGTCAAAAAAAACCATACAAATTTCCTCGTTACCTGGTACTTCCTCTGGTGCTCGGCGAGCGGGAGCGACCGCTGGACCACTTTGATGGAAGGACAGAGTTGGAGCAGTCTTGCTGGTTGATAAGCGAAGGCGCCGCGACCCTCAGCGATCGCTGGACCATGTTGATGGAAGGGTACGGAGTTGGAGCAGTCTTGCTGGTTGAGCAAGCGCGCTTGAGTCGTTACCTAGTTCTTCCTCTGGTGTTCGGCGAGCGTGAGCGACCGCTGCACCATGTTGATGGAAGGGTACGGAGTTGGAGCAGTCTTGCTGGTTCACAAGCGTGGGCGCCACGGCCTGTCGTTGCCTGGTTCTTCCTCTGGTGCTCGGCGAGCGTGATCGATCGCTGCACTATTTTAATGGAAGGGTACAGAGTTGGAGCAGTCTTGCTGGTTGAGCAAGCGCGCCTGAGTCGTTGACTAGTTCTTCCTCTGGTGCTCGGCGAGCGTGAACAACCGCTGGACCATGTTGATGCAAGAACAGAGTTGGAGCAGTCTTGCTGGTTGACAAGCGCGGGCGCCACGGTCTGTCATTTTACCTGGTTCTTCCTCAGGTGCTCGGCGAGCGTGAGGGACCGCTGCACCATGTTGATGGAAGAGCAGAGTTGGAGCAGTCTTGCTGGTTTACAAGCGTGGGCGCCACGGCCTATCGTTACCTGGTTCTTCCTCTGGTGCTCGGCGAGCGTGAGCGACCGCTGGACCATGTTGATGGAAGGGTACGGAGTTGGAGCAGTCTTGCTGGTTGAGCAAGCGCGCCTGAGTCGTTACCTGGTTCTTCCTCTGGTGCTCGGCGAGTGTCAGCGACCGCTGCACCATGTTGATGCATACGTTTGGCGCCGAGTTGGATCGGTCCTGGTGGTTAAGCGAGCGCGGGTGCTGTTGCCTGTAAAAATACTATTGTTAAACGGTATGGTTCTTAACACTTCACCTTTTTAGCACTGTAATCTGCTTATCGGCTTATATGCTTAATAGAGGACGCCCGCGACTTCGTACGCGTAGAATTAGTTTCTCGCTCCTCCCCCTATTTTAACACCTTTCGGGATGAATATTCAAACATCCTTTCTTAATGGTCACTTACATCATGAAAGGAACCCCTGTACAAAATTTCATATTTCTAGGTACAGTAGTTTCCGCTGTGCGTTGATATATAAGTCAGTGAGTCAGGTTTACCTTTCATATATATAGATATAGAATATATAGTAACGTTATTGACCATTTAATAATTGTTCTTATTTGTAACAAGTTATGACTTATTTTAGGTTGTGTCCCTACTCACCCCTTAATCCCTACTCACCCCGTTTTACGGTATGAACTTCACACTTGCGCTTAACAAAGTGTAAACAGGGCGTAATGCAGGCGTATTTAAAATTGGAATCAGCATATTTTCAATCATTTGAATGAAATTTTACAAATTATTACGTCGCAAGTTCGAGTCTCGCGGATGCTGTTGAATAACGCGCGCACAGCGCTCAAAAATCCATTTCATAGACAAAAATGTCCGATATAATGGCGAAGCCATTCAGAGCTGATATCTACGTTATGGCTCAACCGATTTTCATGAAAGTAAGCAAAGACTATCCCGTTTAAACTAGCTTTCTATTAATAGAAACCACGCCTAAATCGGACCACATTCAGACACAAAAACACAAGCACCTACATAAATACACATTTAAAAATCATAATTCCCCTCTTTTTTGTCGGGGGTTATATGATTACTAGGGTTAGGATTTTGGTATACGATATCAAGTCTTTACTGTACGATGGCAATAGTTCCAGCGTGATGTTAGACGATTTATGATACTCTATTTCACAGCAGGTAGGTAAATTAAATTAAGTTAACAAAACGACAGAATACTACATCGATTACATTTCCTTTATAAACCTTATCGATAATCGACAAAAAAAATAATTAGCTGCATCACTAAATTTATCAAATGACATCTGTCACAGGGCCAATAAGATATGAAAATTATTACATCGTTCCGCGAGAATAACAATAGCCGATAGGAGGTTAATATAAAATAAGCACGTGGAGACAAGGCCAGATGATATCGATTACGCTCACGGGGCGCCATGTTTAACGAGTTCACGACCCAGCCTCTCAACTGAAAGATCAAACATGGCGACGCACCTTCGGCACCACTCGGAAATGCCGAAGTTTTAATAGAGAAAGAGACGGAGAAAGCGACACGTGTTTATTTTGAAATAGAGCCTCAGTGCCCTGCGTGCGTCAGAGTGAGCAGGACAAACCAGTATGCCTTGCTGGCTCTTAAAATCAAAAGCCTCTAGCTAACGCTCAGTTTGGCACGAGGTCAATTTGCGTGATGGTCCCTGTCCTGTGATATACATTAATATATTGTTTTTTTTTTTAATAAATCATCATGTAAGTCAAATTACCTTCAAAAAGTGACTTAAGTATATTTTTTTAATATTAAGTTTTAAAATACCTAGGGAAATCATTGACAGGTTGACCAAGTCCCAACCCAAACTTAGCTCTAGGCTTGTACTTTAAGTATAATTACCAATGTTTATAAGTTTATTAAACAAATTAAACATATACTTTTAAATAAATACTTGTATACATTTATTGTGTACATACGTCAAAATAACCTTCCATTATTTTTCCCACTAGTATTAAAACAGTCGCAAGCAAAAAGTTTTAATAAACTTTAAAGTTTTATAACTTTTCGAAAGCTTATTATAATTTACGCACATCAAATGAAAATTCTGTAAGGATATTCCTTAGACAATTTGACGTGTGTAATTATGGTATGAGGATTGTGAAGATAAAAACTTCCATATAAATTGTATGTTTTTTTGACAGCTACGCGAACTAAGCGCCGCTTCACAATCCTGTTAAAAATTCATTAATGGCATTGTAAGTATCGCAAAGGGAACGAAACTTACCCTTAAACAAGGGTATTCCTTGAGTTTCCCAGTAGATTAAAGCATACTTCGTAAACGCAAATTTTTCCCGCCAAAAAAAGGTCCAGTGACCAGGCTACCAACTCAACCTATACCTTTTAAAGGCATTATATCAAAAGTCAAAGTCCAAACTTTATAAAAGTCTACTTGTCAAAACTTTCGCGGTAACTTTTTAAAGCCGTTAATATTTTTGTTAAATATAAAGTTTTCCTTACGTGACAAACTTAATGGCGCGTTTAAGTCACTCAGAAAATAGTTAAGGTTGCTGATGCGTAATATTATATTTATTAGTTTTAACATGTTCTACTCGAAAGTACCGTTTTAGATTTAGTATTAACTACACTGTACCAACTTTTCATATAAGAGTGCACATGCTTCGCCAGCAAACTGTTCCGCAGTTTAGCGAAAAATTTTGTAAATTTGAAATGTATTTTAACTATCTATGCATAAAAAAAAGAAAACAATCAAGTCAAGTTGGCTCTAGCACAAAAGTATATTTATCCTACAACGGAGAAATAAGGTGCGAGCAGGAGCGTGCACATTCAGTCACAGCTCAAAAGGTACTGCAAGCACTCTACGCGCATTAAAATGCGCGTGTTCCGGGAATACCAGGATAGAAGCGCAGGAAAGTAGTGTTTTCTAGCTTAAGCCATCATCCTAAAACCTCACTGTAGCACGTTTAGAAACGGCTGGACTAAACTAAACCATAGATTTTTCAAGTACCGAGGTTACAAGTCTGCCCTGCTAACACAATTGTGGTATGTCTGCCAAAACTCGTGTAGCAAGTGCAACCTTATTGCTAACGGGACAGGGTTGTATCTGCTTTGGCTGTTGAGTTTGATATCGCCTTTTGACTTATGGTGCCTCGAGGTTTGCTCTAGCTAGCGCCATTCATGCGCGCGCCGACTGCGTGGCAGCTTCTCTATCGATTTGTCGTCATTGAGAGGAAACTTGTCGTCAGTCGCACCTGAGCCGCATTCGATCACGGACGTCGGCACACAGCATCCCCAAGGGTATTAAAATAAATATATCCAGGGCCACACAATGCGAGTGTGGCCTTGGATATATTTTCAATATTAGTTTTAATAAATGTATGTACAGTTGAGTTCATAAATATATTTACACTTTAGACCTTGTCTATTTGATGTCATTTTTAAACTAAACACTTGTATCACAGCGTTTAAAGTGACAAGGTAAAAGTCTACACATATTTATGAACTCGACTGTACACAAAGTGTTGACATTTATACACACATACATACTATTTAGGTAACATTCAACTATTGATAAAAAATATTATTATTACTTTAATGTCATCTGCTATTGTTTTTATTTGATGTTATAAACAAATACACATGCACACATTATCTTTACCTTTAGACCGTTTTACTATTAACCTTTTGAACGCCATACGTCGAATACAAAATGTGTCACCCACACGCCAAACATGTTTGCTATGCTATGCAAATTACACCTTATTGCTACCAAACAAAGTCTCTTTTAATGTTGAACTCTTGTCGGCTGTAGCCGACGTGGCGTCAGTGGCAAGACTTTTAGTTGACGGCCAGAGCCGACTGTGGCGTTGAAAAGTTTAATAGCTTGTATTTGGTTTTTATTATGTGTCTATCTCTGTATGCGAATACCTTGAATTTTATGTAACTAATTAATGTATTTCATGTCCGTAATTTTCCTGCCTTTTAACCTTTTTAAAGCCACGATTTACCTATCATGACAATGAAAAGGTTAAAAATCTTCTACTGATAGCCATGGCATGCCCTAACAGTAATGTTTTATATAAGATATTTAATTTAATTGTTATATGTATGACCTGGTAACCCCTCTAATATTTCTGGCATACGCGAGTGCGTTTTTCAATAACAAGCATTTCCTTTCAGAAAGTATTTTTTAGTGAAGTGGTACTGCAAGCCACTGGGACTGGAGCTTCTCAATTATCAAAGAATAGGTAATGAATAGAAAAGACGAAATATTTTTACTGGCACACTCATTAATTTTAATCAATGTTTGTTATAATTGAATTAATAATAAATAAATGAATAAATAATCTCTACACTATTCATTGAGAAGGAGCGGACAGTATATCGCCAGTTATATTGAAATACCGCGTCACAAATTACATATAGTGCAAAATTCACATTACTGATCAGCACGGTAAGACGAAAGCGAGCAGTGGAGTCGACATTAACATTAAAATTCAACTCTTACTGATACCCATTTGTTCATTTAATTACTAAATGATTTTATATTCGCCCTGAGCCCCTGAGTAATGAAAGCTAGCTGCTAAGGTAAGTAATGAAAGATTACAATTATAAACAAAATTATTTTCATGTACACATGTACTTTATATTAATCTCATAATGTTATAAATATTAAAAGTTAAAGTTATTATCCACATTTATAATAAAATTAAATTTTTGCCATAAAATAAACAAATGAGGATGAGTATGAGAAAGAGTTGAATTTTAATGTTAATGTCGACTCCACTGCTTCTCTCTTTCGTCTTACCGTGCTATGAAAACTCCGAACCCTGCTGATCAGTAAGGTGAATTTTGCACTATATTTAATTTTTTACATACGTGACAGTGTCACTGACGACATTGTAATCCCTAAAAAGTTATATGTCCATTATAGTTTTTTAGTAACCTTGAACCCTAAACTGTAAAATTTCACTTTATTTATTTTTCCAATATTTTTTGTTGTCCATATGGCACTTGGCACTAGGTAACTTTAAAATAGTAAATTCCATCGCCTTAAATAAGGTATCAACAGCTTGACTCAGGGACGTATTTTTGTAGTTATTGCAGAATTTTAGTTCGCTCGCAAAATTTATGCGGCTATTTGCTTCGGTGCAAAAGTGAACCTTCACACCGAACTAATGTCGCCAATAACTCCCAAAAATATGACTGATTTAAATAATTTCCTACTCATTTTAAAGAGGCTGAATTTCCTTAATTTTGTCCGGTTCTTATTTGGGATTGCCACAGGGAGAATTATAATATTAGAAAAATAAAAAAGGGAAATTTAATAGTTTTTGCGTAATTACTAAAAAACTGTAAATGAACGATAAACCATTTGGCAAATTACAAGGCGTACTATTACGTATTAAGCATTTAAGCATTTCAAAATACCTTTGATTGTTTTCAACTTATTCACATTCTGCTAAGGTGCTAATACTGACTCTTTTTTGCACCTAACTTACATATGTATTGCAATATCAATCTTATTTCGAACAACACTGAGTTCCAAATTCAATCTAGTATCCAACGTTGGGACGCGTGAAAGGTTAAAAGAAAGCTAGTGTAATAAAGGTTAAAAAATATGTAAGATCCGTTTGAGAGTTATCACTTTTAAAGTATATCGGAGGTTTTTATTTTTTATGCACTTAAAATAAAAATAAACCCTGTCACTGTCTGTGGTTTAGGTCACTGATGATTGAAAATAAATTCAGTATTATTATTTTTAAAACTGTGCGTGGCTATGTGAGATGCGTGGTATTTAAGATGTCAAGTACATTTTGAAGAAAGGGCAAGTTAAAACAAATATTGTTAGAAATTTTAAACTTACTTGTTAACTTATTAGTAAAATATTATGAAGTAATGCGCACACCTCTTCGTTTTAACATCTGTTTGACCGTAAGGCCAGCCAGTTCGGAGCAGACCCTTACAGGTTCTGAAATCCTGGTAACAGGATGACTAAACACCCTCATCTGAATGATAATCAAATTCAAGTTTTGATTGGCAGTATTATAGTGTTACTTTCTGTCGATATGTCTATATTTATGGATTACCCTTGTTTGGCAAAAAAAAGTTTCCCAAACTGATTAATTTCCCAAAAATAGCATATGTTATGCTATTTAGGCATGCTATTTATTTATACGCTTTTTTTTCCGAAACAGTATATTTCAGGATTTTTATAATACTTACCTAACCTATAGGGTTCTACAAGATGGTCCTGAAATAATTCCTGAAATATTTACAGTTACTGAAAAAACCCATATGATATGTTTGGGAAAATAATCAGTTTGGGAAACTTTTTTGTGCTTATAAAAAAAAAAAAGATAAAAGAAATTTATTCAGTAAGTAGGCCGCACGGGCACTTTTACACGTCAAGAATCTACCAGCGCTTCCCAAGAGAAGACCACTGCCGAGAAGAAACGCCGCAAGAAACTCAGCAGTCAGTCATTTTTTAAACATATTTCTTATTACAATGGTACTACTTAGTCTAGCATTATATAAAGCTATAAATATTAAATTAAATATAGTATTAAATAACATGCGTAGTTCAGCAGGAAAACATGCCAATTAAGAATCTTACGGGAGAGATAGAGAAAAAAAAAAAACACATACTTATGTGTATATAACATGGTGCGAGACGACCACATAAAAGTTTCGATATGTGTATGTTTATTGAAAGGATACCCTATATTTATGTAATAGGTTACCTTAATTCATTTGATACACTCAACAACGTAATATATTAATAGACAATAGAATAGATCCGTCCTTTATAACCTAGGATTTACTAGAGCAAAAAAACCTGTATTACAATAAATGAATGGCATTGGTTCCTTAGAAAACGTTCGCTACAAATGCATATAAATGTGAGCTCCCATTGTCAACGGAAATGAATAAGGTCAGGGGGAGCAAGTGCGACAAAGCATAAACGAACAATATCATCTAAATCGCTCAGGTTCACTGTGTCCATAATCCATATTCCCATTTCGTCCACATTCTCATCTCGGCCACATTCCCAACTCGTCCACATACCAATCCCAAATTGTCCACTTCCTGTGTCATCCATATTCCCAATTCGTCCTCATTCTCAACTCGCCCGCATTCCCAATTAGGCTGCGGCTCCACTGAGGCGGAGAGAAGCGGAGCGGTGCGGAGCTGTGCCAATATTAACCAATAGAATCTAAACTAATGTGCGCAAGGCGAGCTCCACGTGACCGCATGCGCCTTCTATTGGTTAATATTGGCACAGCTCCGCACCGCTCCGCTCGTCTCCGCCTCAGTAGAGCCGCAGCCTTAGTCCACATTCCCAACTCGTCCTCATTCCTAACTCGTCTACAACCTAACTTAGGACTGTACGGCTGTTCGATATCAGTTCGTTCACTCGGTTGTTCACTAGTTATTAGGAATGTGAACGAAATGGGAATGTGGACGAGATAATAATGTGGACGAGATGGGAATGTGGATGAGACGGAAATGTGAACGACATGGGAATGTGGACGAAATGGGAATGTGGACGACACGGGAATGTGGCCGAGATGAGAATATGAACAGAGTGAACCTGAGCGATCTAAATATAGACGCAGTTGCCCCACCTTATCTTATTGAATATTAAAGTAGGACTTACTTGTCAGTCTCGTTGGATATCATGTGGTGATAGCTGAAGTGAAGCGGAAAGTGTAGGATGCCGGCCTGTGTTTCCGGGTTCTTGGCTAGCAGTGCCGCATAGTACGTGTCCGTCATTCGGACCTGGCGACAATATTAATTCATCAGGTACTTACCTGTATATAAACCAGCGCCTCTATTCTAGGCGGTAAAAACGATATTGTAGTTTGCCTATTATGGTATTGTTATGACGTCAGCCGCCATTACTGTCAAGAAAATAAGAGCTATCAAAACGTTGACAAATCGATAACAGATCAAATACGATATTGTTTTTACCGTCTTGAATAGAGCCGCAGAATTTATTATACATAAGAACTATCTTTAATCACCCTACAGTTTATATCTTTTAAACAGTAATTTTAAAAAGTAGTTTTTGTACACTTCAACTTAAAACTGAAAGAACCTATGCTCACATTTATCATTAATTTTGTATTTAAATACATACTACGAAATAGCATTTCTAGCTTGCCTTGGTGACTTACCTGATGGCATATGCTTGGTACTTTGCTGGCGCACCGCTGGTGAAACTTAAAGTTACACTGCGAGCAGTAGAAGCCATTGAACAGCAGCCGCCGGCAGCATTCGCAGAAGGCCAGGGTGAAGAAGGTCTTCCTGGTGAACTGGTGGGAGATGTGGGACATGATCGGCAGCTTGTCCAGCGTGCGAACTGTCACCTGGAAGAAGATAGAAATGAACCAGTGATACAGGAAGATCTACCTCCAAATGAACGTTCTATATACGTTCACGTTAAGAGACGTCTTAGGCTGCGGCTCCACTGAGGCGGAGACGAGAGGAGCGGAGCGGAGCTGTGCCAATATTAACCAATAGAAGGCGCATGCTGTCACGTCGAGCGCGCCTTGCGCACGTTAGTTTACATTCTATTGGTTAATATTGGCACAGCTCCGCCCCGCTCCGCTCGTCTCCGCCTCAGTGGAGCCGCACCCTTAGGCTGCGGCTCTACTGAGGCGGAGACGAGCGGAGCGGAGCTGTGCCAATATTAACCAATAGAAGGCGCATGCGGTCACGTAGAGCGCGCCTAGCGTATGTTAGTTTAGATTCTATTGGTTAATATTGGCACAGCTCCGCTCCACTCCGCTCATCTCCGCCTCAGTGGAGCCGCAGCCTAAGAAATTCATCTAGCCTATGCCGCATAGTAAAAAACTCAGCGGAGAAAGTAGGTATAATGACGTTATTTGGTTACGTGCAGTCAATTTTAAGCGCCTGCTAGAAGGTTCGGAGTTGACTGGCTAGACGGTCGGCCGACCACGCCACAGCTTCAGTGTGTTCAGAACTCACAGACGGATAACACCTATTGCAAGCGCCCAAAATGGCTAGCCTTTCAAAATTTCAAAGAGTGAGCACAATTGATATAACAAAGGAAAAAATAACGGATAAGTATACCGGTTAATTATGGTTCTTAACCCGCAGGCCTTTCGCGTAACTCACTCGCAATCGCGATCGGCTTCAAAACAAAACAATTGGTTTCATTTTGTATGACAAGCCTTCGATTTTCAAAATGAAAATGATTGTGATTGCCAGTGTGTTACGCGAAAGGCCTGCAGGTTCTTCGAAAAAACGTCTCAGGCGGAATAGATTCGCGAGCGTTATCATCGCTGGGGTTAACCTAGGGTGGGATTCTAACTCATTGACTCGTCAACATTGACGAACGGGCGGACGAACGAGTGAATGTCCAAGCGGCGAGTTTAAGTAGGTAGTCCCGTCAGAGCGAACAAAACACATTGCAAAACACGAGTGTATGCAATTTGGCAGCATGGCTTCTCGAACGTATAAGGCTGCCTAATTGAGAATGCACGCGCTAAAATGTGTTATTCATCTCACTAGCTCGGAAAGCCCTTTTTGTTTGTTTGATATCTATTGAGAAAATCGCTTTTTATCCACATGTGAAAAAAGAGTTTTGACATTTGAAGGCAGCTTGAGTAATATTTGACAGCTAACAAAACGTAAAACGTAAAAAGTGCTGAATTTTTAACATCACAATTAATTAATTGCATCGAGTAAAAAACAACTTTATTTTAATTCATAAGTATCAGCATTCAACATTAACCTTCATTCTTGTTGTAAAAACGGATAAAATGTTCTGACAGTCCAAGTAAGTCGATGTGCGAATAAAACGCATACGAAATAATAAAAAAAAAACTGAAGTCAAAACTTTTCAATTAAGTCGTCAACGTTAAATATTCGCATGTTTTGCTAGTTTGTTCTGTTATTAAAAAAAAAAACAAAAAACCGCCTTCAAAAACGCAAAAAATAACTTCTTTAAAATTGTAGGCCCCTAATAGGTTAGTCCAACTGATGTCGGCTTTCGGCCGACTGATGTTGTTTTTCAAAACATTTATTTTATTTTATACTTTTTAGTGATCATAATACGCTGTTACGTAGTCCCACTTCTTAGTTGATATGAAACTTTAAGTTATTTCAAGCGCGCCGCAAGCAACGCCGCGGGAAAGTCATAGTCATATTTCAATAACCTCCTTTTTTGAAGTCGGTTAACAAGTAAATATTCTTCGTTGTAGTCGCTCAACTATCTTAATCGAGATATCTTATCGCCACCCTTGAAATCGGTACCGTTAAGGAGTTCCGGTGGCCATCTGTGGTCTTCATCATCAGTTCCACTTCACCAAATGATACTTTCTGAATGCAAATGCTGGAATTGTTACTAAAAATACTAAAATCGCTATATGTTTGCCTACAATATTTGAGGAGTTCCCTCAATTCCTCACGGATCCTCTCATCAGATTCAGATTTGATGACAATGGGACCACCTCGAAAGTATACTCTATGAAACCAAAAAAAAAAATTTGAAATCGGTCGACAATTGACGGAGTAATCGGTGAACATACATAAAAAAAAATACATACAGTGGAACGTATAACCTCCTCCTTTTTTGAAGTCGGTTAATGAGTGATTTGAGTGACGAAGACGTATTAACACCTGTGGAATTACGGGAAACCGTGCAAAATGCGGAATTGATATTTTTTCTTATTTTCCTCGCTGTAGTGAGGTGAAAAGTTTTGTGTTCAAAAGTTATTTTACGTCTCGTGTGTTGAAACACTCGCTACGCTCAGGATTCTATTTTTGAACCACTCGCTTCGCTCGTGGTCAATCATAGTATCCTTTCGCTAGCTCGTGTTTCAAATGAACACTCACAGGTAAAATACAACTTTCCCCCCTTGTATAACAAATAACTATTGTTCGCTCGGACGGGACTACTTAAACTCGCCGCTGCGCTTTCGCTCGTTCGTTCGACCGACCGCCGTTTTTGAGAGAGTAAAACCCCTGGTTTTTGTCGTTTTTAACCGACTTCAAAAAAGGAGGAGGTTATACGTTCCACTGTATGTATATATTTTTTTTTTATGTATGTTCACCGATTACTCCGTCAATTGTCGACCGATTTCAAATTTTTTTTTTTGGTTTGATAGAGTATACTTCCTAGGTGGTCCCATTGTCACCAAATCTGTATCTGATGAGGGGATCAGTGAGGAATTGAGGGAACTCCTCAAATATTGTAGGCAAACATATAGCGATTTTAGTATTTTTAGTAACAAGTCCAGCATTTGCATTCAGAAAGTATCATTTGGTGTAGTGGAACTGATGATGAAGACCACAGATGGCCACCGGAACTCCTCAATGGTACCGATTTCAAGGGTGGCGATAAGATATCTCGATTAAGATAGTTGAGCGACTACCTACAACGAATAATATTTACTTGTTGAAATATGACTATGACTTTCCCGCGGCGTTGCTTGCGGCGCGCTTGATATAAGTTAAAGTTTCATTTCAACTAAGAAGTGGGACTACGTAACAGCGTATTATGATCACTAAAAAGTATAAAATAAAATAAATGTTTTAAAAAACAAAAAACCGCCTTCAAAAACGCAAAAAATAACTTCTTTAAAATTGTAGGCACCTAATAGGTTAGTCCAACTGAAGTCGGCGACCACAACATTTTCAACAAAAAGCCGACATCAGTTGGACTAACCTATTAGGTGCCTACAATTTTAAAGAAGTTATTTTTTGCGTTTTTGAAGGCGGTTTTTTGTTTTTTATTTATTCTTCCTTCACTTGGATGGCGTGGCGACTATGGTGTTTTAAAATGATAAGGCCTGCTTGACTTCAAGCTGAGCAAGTGAAAATGCAACTAAAGAGTACTATTACTACGGTGGCAGAGTCGTCATGGACACCTTTTTCTGAGTTTTAGGCGATGCAAATTTGGCAAATGATATCAAATTTAGAATTCAAAGTGGCAATGATGATAGTTAGATTTAAGTACAATAAAAACTTTATCCTCGTGAGACCTGTGCTGTGGGAGGTACATAGGTAACCAAAACAATTTAGTATAAACTATATTTTAATGAATTTACAGTTTCCGCACTACGTCAGATCCGAATCCGTTCCGAACCCGTAAAAATACGGATCTATAGAGAAATTGGATTGGGGGACGTAATTCGTTGCTAAATTGAAAATTGTATTTTAGAGTAAAGGATATTGAACTTTATTCACTTGGCGGTAGATTCAAATTCCCACTCACAAAAATCTCCGTTTGTAACATGGACCTCATGAGGATATAGTTATTCCCTAGGCAACTGTGCAATTTTCCAGAATTATAAGTACCCTATGTCTTTCTCTGGGTCTCAAACTATCTCCATACTAAATTTCGCTAAAATCGGTTCAGCAGTTTAGCTGTAAAAGCGTAACAAACAAACAGTTATTTTCGCATTTAAAATAAACCTAGCGACCCGCCCTCGCTTCGCTTCGGTTTATGTGAGTGTTCTGTTACACCCGTACATAATCCAGAATTAATTTTAAATAAAAACCGTCCTCTTGAATCACTCTATTGATGAAAACAAAGTAATTAGAGGGCTGGTATTTTTTTTAATAGTTTTTATTGGTTACAGCAATATTTATGCAAAAATTTGGTATTTTTCCGATTCATACTTTTTGAGAAAAAAAAACGTTTTAGGGTTAAATGGATGACGTGAGGGTCCAGGGGGCAGTAGAGGGTTAAAAATTGGTATGAAGTATTTTCTCCTCACGTGGCATCATCTGATAATAGTTCCAACCTCAAAGCTCTTGACATTTAAAAAAAAAAGCATATTGGTTTTTTCGCGTTTATAATAGCTGGTTAAAAATTAGACTACCCGTGTTTCTCGGTTTTTCTTTATTTAACTTAAATTCGTCGTTAATAATTTATTAAAGAAATTGTCATTAAAAAGACCGTATATACAAAGTTAGGAATACTGATGTCGTGATCTTAGCATGATATAAAATTAAAAAGGTAACTTTCAACAGAAACAGAACTGACTGTCATGTCATGTCACTTGTCAACCATAACAACTGTAACAACATGAATTCGTAGACCACTTTTGTAAATACTTCATTTGTATATATTTTAGCTAAGTATATTAATGATTTTAATATTAAGTTATAAATTGCCATTTTAGATTTAGTATTTGTAGTTGTAGTTAATGTATATAATTTATTTTATTTTTAGATTCCTCAACTGATGAATCAGCATCTGTTTCTGGAAAAGCGTTTTCACCGATCACGTGTAACTTCCAACCTTGACACTGGCAGAATTGTCCCACTGGACAGTAGCCATATATCAAAGATTTGAACTTGAATTCGTAGACTTTGGGCAGATTGCGGCTATCCACTTTTACAAATCCGTTAGTCACTTTTGACGACGTGCTAGCCTAGTTGGTAGTGACCCTGCCTACGAAGCTAGCGGTCCTGGGTTCAAATCCCGGTAAGGGCAGATATTTGTGTGATGAGCACGAGTATTTGTTCCCGAGTCATGGATGTTTTCTATGTATTTAAGTATATATTTCTCTATATAAGTATTTATATCGTTGTCTAGTACCCATAGTACAAGCCTAGAGCTTAGTTTGGGACTAGGTCAATTTGTGTGAGATCGTCCCGTGATATTTATTTTTAATAGCGTATATCAAAACAATAGTATTACGAGAATCGAAAGCGTGTCGTTATAATCAAGTAAACCGTCAGACAGATGAAAAATGGACATGACATTTGTATATGTAGGGCACTATAAGTGTATTCCTAACATTCACAATCCAACTTTTTTACTGTTTTTCCCAAATATAAAAAAAACTACTGCATAAAAAATCCAAAAATATTTTTACTGTAATCAGCAGTTTAAAATCTACAAACGGTATTTTATTTTACTACTTTAGCACATATGAATTGTTGTCAATACACCCTTTCACCTCAATAAACAAGATTTACGAAAACGTCCGACGTTCAATTTAACCGCATATGTAACATTTTTAATAAGGAGCAATGCGCACCTTTTTTCTGACATGTTAAGGCTTATTTTGCTCTATAATAAATTTGTTTGTTACGCGGTTTTGCAGTATCACCAACGTTATACAGCCTTAACCAAAAGTTTTGAGCACCCATGCATTTTTCAAAAGTCAAACTTTAAAAGGTGCATTTATATCTTTTGTTATAGAAAGTTGTATATCTATCGAAAAGATTAGTCATATTAATTGACGTTAAGGTAAATTCCGTAAAAAAAAACATGAATCATTTTATTGTAAAACCCGTCTTTTTTTAGCTTCAGTTTTCACACGTAAATAGCTACTTCGAAACGATATCTAATAATGATTTGAGGGCCCTGCAAAGATGTATTACGCTAACTAGCGTTTCTATTCGATTCGTTTTTAAACCAATCGCGTCAATTGTAGATGACGTGGTACGAAAAGTCAATAGCGCAATGCATCTTGGCAGGGCCCTCTGCACATGTTCAAACACTTTATTATATTTTAAATCTTTGTGTATTTTTTTAAATTATAAAATAATACTTTATTAATGTTACAAAGGAACACGTGGGGCGCTCAACACCTTCGGCCAAGGCTGTATTTACAAGCTGTATAAAGAAAAGCAGGCGTCGTTTCAGACTATTCAGACTTAATATAAATAAAATAAATAAATAAATATTAAGAGACAATCCAACACAAATTGACCTAGTTACAAACTAAGCTCTAGGCTTGTACTATGGGTACTAGACAACGATATAAATACTTATATAGAGAAATATACGAGGGGTGATTGGAAAGTTCGCGGCCTAAGTATGAAATCAAATCCAAAGTTTTATTTAAATATTTTTATTTCTCTACGTAGTCCCCGTCGAGGTCTTTGCACTTGTTCCATCTGGATTTCAAAGCCAATACACCACTTTTGAAGAAACTTTCCTCCAGGTCTTCAAAATAGGTGTCCACTTCAGCTTGGGCCTCGTCGTTGGTCAAAAATTTCTTACCGCCCATGTGTTTTTTTAAGTTTGGAAATAGGTGGAAGTCCGACGGTGCTAAATCGGGCGAATAAGGCGGGTGGGGCAATAATTCAAACCCACATTTGTGAATTTCTGCCATCGATTTTAGTGACGTGTGCACACGAGCGTTGTCCTGGTGAAAGAGAACTTTTTTTGTCAACAATCCAGGTCTTTTTACTTTCAGTTCCTCTCGTAATCGCCGTAAAAGTTCGCAATAATAGTCCGAGTTTATAGTGGTACCTTTCTGGAGATAGTCAACCATTATTACTCCCTTTGCATCCCAGAAGACTGATGCCATGACTTTATTCGCCGACAAAATGGCCTTTGCCTTTTTGGGAGGCGGAGATCCAGCACGAACCCACTGCTTCGATTGCTGTTTAGTCTCGGGCGTGTAGTGGTGGACCCATGTCTCATCCATAGTAACATATCTGTCCAAAAAGTCTTGAGGGTCAGCTTCATACAGGTCTAGACAGTCGCGTGAAATTGTTAGACGAGTGATTTTTTGTTCCACTGAAAGGAGCTTTGGTACCCATCTCGCCGACACCTTCGAAAAACCTAATTCGTTGACTATAATGTTTTGCGTTCTTTCATAAGAGATGCCTACGATGTCAGCTATTTCTCTTACTTTTAACCGTCGGTCTTTCATTATCATGTCGCATATAATTGCCACATTTTGTGGATTAGTCGCAGTGGTTGGCCTTCCGGGACGAGGGTCATCTGCGATACTGACTCGTCCCCGCTTGAATTCAGCAGCCCACTTTTTTACCATCGTATATGATGGACAGGATTGCCCCAATGTACACTGCATATCTTCATAAATTTGTTTCGGAGTCAATCCTTTTTTATGAAGATATTTAATTACGGCACGCTGCTCCAAATTGTCCATTATGAAAAATCTGTTTACACGTATTTTTAAATCAGACGTAAAATATATATCAAATATTGTCTTCCAATTAAAATTTCGCGGGATGAAAACTGAATAGTGACAGTTCAAAATGGCGGCAGTTTTTTTTTAATTTTTTATTTTTTAAATGGTCGGGCCGCGAACTTTTCAATCAGCCCTCGTATACTTAAATACATAGAAAACATCCAAGACTCAGGAACAAATATTCTCATCACACAAATATCTGCCCTTACCGGGATTTGAACCCAGGACCGCTGGCTTCATAAGCAGGGTCGCTACCAACTAGGCGTCGTCATATGATCCCTCCAATGAGGAAAAAAAATATCTTCACTCAAAAGATGGAGATAAAATAAAATTTACTCCCCAGCAGCTTTCATTCAAATACTCTTTGAATACTTTAAGCTCAGATTAAATGCAGTTCCGCATTTTAAACTTTACTTTTAACGAGCTTCTGCCCCGACTTCGTCCGCGTAGATTTCGATTATTCCCACGGGAACTTTAATTTCTATTTGCATTCAGAAACTATAATTTGGTACGTAATAGGTATAGTTTAAATTGTTACGAAGATTAATTACACAAACTTTTAAGTGACCAGCTCAAATCGTTAACTTTTTCCATACTAAATTTGACCCTTCTCATCCCCCCCCTTTTCATAATCATATCTTAATTTTTTATTACATGTAAGGCTGCGGCTCCACTGAGGCGGAGACGAGCGGAGCTGTGCCAATATTAACCAATAGAAGGCGCATGCGGTCACGTGGAGCTCGCCTTGCGCACGTTAGTTTAGATTCTATTGGTTAATATTGGCACAGCTCCGCACAGCTCCGCTCGTCTCCGCCTCAGTGGAGCCGCAGCCTAAACCTGAGGGGCTAGTGCCTAACGCACTCGCAATCGCAATCGTTTTCATTTTGAATATCGAAGGCTTATTTGCATACAAAATGAAAACATTGTAGAAACGTGTTCTGCTGCTCTGGCTATAGGGGCCCCTATAGTATTTTTAAGTTCACATGGGGGAGGACCGAATGTTGGACCATAGTTAACCAAACAAACAACGACGGCGAAAAAAGTTCCGTTGTGCGACGAAGACTATCCTTACCAAATAAATTCCTTACCGTACGGCTAATTGTCGTGTCACAACGGAAAAGTATCATAGAAAATTTAATTGCGTGAATTAGCGTGCGCAACTTTTTGGACTTTACCCATAATAATATCTCGAATGTACAGATTGTATCCGTTTTACAACTTTATTATATGTGTAGATAGTGTGTCGATGATTTTCAGGGACATGCACGGTAGCCCAAGAGAGCTCGCTCTGATCACAGTGCCGGACGACCTCTTGTCCTGGCTGGTGAGTGACTGGGACTGCGTCACGAAGCAGCATCTGATCACAAAACTGCCTGCCAAGACCCCCGTGGATCAAATTATAAACAGCTACCTGACGTCCAGAAAACTTCCGCAGCCTTCACCGATGCGAGCTACGCCGCCACAGCGGGGGTTCTGAATGTCATGAGGGAATACTTCAACATTGGACTAGGTTCTCATATGCTGTATCGATCCGAAAAGCCACAATACGAAAGTGTGGCGATGACTTTCCGAAAATCGAGTTTTGCTGCTAGCGATATTTCCATTCGCAAAATTTACCAGTCTTTATTTTTTTCAGTAGCTTATTTTGCTAAAGATTGTTATCTCATTAGAAATAATTCCACAATGATAATTTTCCAATCTGTATTTATCTGAATAGTTATATCATTTTCAGAGTCGACGGAGCTCCGCTGGCGCGGAGCTCCTTCTTCTGTATGGTTTGGCCCTCCGGGCCTGCTGCAAAACTAACATAACCTAAACCTACCTACCTATTTCGGCCTAATTACAATGGTGAAATTTGCGACTGCAAAATAACTACAATGGTAAATATGCGACCAGGAAAAATTAAGAATGGGAAAAAAGGCATTCGGAAAAATCACGAATCGGAAAAATCGCGACTGGAAAAATAGCTTCCAGAAAAAAAAAAGATTTTTGGTAAAATATCGCCACACTCAATACGAAAAGATACGTAAAGAGTATCCCGAGACCGCGCTGTCTGAGGTTTACGCCTTGTGAGGTTATTTTCGAAATGGCACTTAATTGTGGAATATAAAGGCTTGAACGAGAACTCTCTCATGACCTTTTTTAAGGAACTACAAGATTTTATAGATTACGTTAGCATTAATAATCATGGTCTGCTGCATTACTAACTTTACAGGAGCTCTACTCCGGAGTACCGTGCAAAGATTGAAGAAATAGATTGAGCGTTTTACACGGGTGATATCGGCAAAATGTACAGTCACGAACTTAAATTTGGGACCCACCTTAGGTCCAAAGTCATTCTGACATTCTACAACAATAAGATTGAGTCTCCTATAAGTTACAAATGATTTGGCATCTCTAATGACATTGACGACTTCAAGCCTATTTTTCTTGAAATGGGTCATAAATTAACGATCGCGATAGTATCTAAAGTCCATACCAACTGACTATGTCTTATTATTAAATACTTTTATAACCAGAGATCGGACAAATGTGCGTCATTACTCGCAATAATGTGGACATGACTCCAGAGATATTAATTAAATAAATTAAACTACATTAATGGATTACTTACCGTAAAAAGAATTTTGATCCTTTGCAAGGCAGTAATAAATAAATAATACAAAGAATTATTTCGTAGATTTATTAAAGCAAATAAACAGTTTTTTATAATTTATACGTGGTTAGTTTATTCCTTTTTACGGCTAAAATAAACTTATGAGGTATCAGCTCCTTTCGCAATCCACGGATGTTAATGGAGCAAACTTAAGTAGATTAACAAAATATTAATGGCCACTCCTCACGTCTTTTTATTATTTATTTATTACTGTCCTGCAAAGGACCCAGATTAAAGTTCAGGTAAGAAATCAATTAATGTAATTTAATTTGTTTATTTAAAATCTTTGGAGTCGTGTCCACATTATTCCGAGTAATGGCGCCCATTTTCCGATCTCTGTTTATAACCTCAAAATGCATCGTTTTCGGCTAACAAAGCAGATTTTGCACACTATTTTCCTGATTTTACATCATGGCTGGTTTCATGACAAAATGGTAATTTTAGGCGAAAAGGGAGCATTTTGAGGTTAAAAAGTGTTTACTAAATTAGACAGGTTAGATGGTATGGAGTATAGTTATATAAACATTTAATAATTTAAGTACTCAAATGCTATTTAATTATAATATGGTACGTATAGTTCTTAGGCAGCCATTACACGGTCAATCCAAATCGTGATCCGACGAAGGTCGCGGGTCGCAATTTCAAAAAATCGAGATAATATGTAAGCTGATATCGTGATCCGTCAATCTAACACGTTACACAATACATCTGGATCGAGATCACCTAATCACGATCACGGATTGCGATCTAGATTGACTGTGTAATGGCTGCCTTCTGGTATAGGTCTAATTTGCATTTTCTGCAGTTTTTTTAATGTGATTTAGCCTTTGTCGTACTATATAAGGATGACCTCGACAGTACAATAGTTGTACATTGTACGTCATGCATGAATGCGTGAGAAAGACTGAGATGTTTTATCTAGAATGTGCCAAAAATTATTAAATTTATTTTATTATAACGTAAATTAAAGTTATATGCTTAATTAATCCATATTCAGATGATTCAGTATCAGATATATTCTCAACTAGAGGACGCCCGCGACTTCGTACACATGGATGTAGTTTCCCGCTACTCCCTATTTCTTCCCGTTGGGGGTCGATTTTCGGAAAATCCTTTCTTAGACTTACATCATGAAAGGAACCCCTGTACCAAATTTCAAATTTCAAGGTACAGTAGTTTTGGCTTTGCGTTAATATATAAGTCAGTGAGTCAGGTTTGCATTTTATATATATGTATAGATTCACAATATCTGTATTATAGATGTAGATCAACGAATAAATAATTAATCCTCTTAAAAAAAATATTACTTCAAATGTGTATTAAAATTTATTTAAATATGTATGATCATGAATCATGATCATGTTCAAGGCAGGTGTACTGAATGGGAGGTTAGGAAAAAAGGGAGAATAGCGAGTTTGTTGTTTATTGTTTATATATTGACAATATAAAGAGATGGCAAAAGATTAATATTTTTTCGGAGGCCTGGGTTGATCTGTAGGAGAGTGTGGAGGATCAGCAGGGGGCCTTCGGGTCCCGCGCTTGGGCTCCGTGCTAGTCAAGAGGGTCTACCCGTAATAAGAGAGGATTGCTCTCGGACGGGACACTGTGGCGCCGAATGCGGCATTTGTTATGATAATGCAATTTGAACCCAAGGCATGTCTAACGTAGTCGCGATACCACTACCGGTAGGCTACAAGCCCCCTTCGGGTAAATTTCACGGTCGTTGTAGGTTGTAGTAAAACCACAAATTTAAGTTACGTCGGCAATCTTCTTCCACGCAGACAGTGTGGTGACTAAGTAATGCCGAAGATAACCGAACGTAAACTTCAATTCAATAAAGATCTTGTTATATTACACGTAAGGTACAATATACAATGACCTCTAAAACTCGTACTTTTTCGCTCATGGCATCAATAAATAAAATGGCGGTCGACGGCGTCACCGCAATGGCTTCCAAACATTTGTTCAATTAGCCGTCGAAGATTTTACCCGCGCAAACGCACTGCCTTATGATAGGCTAAAACGTACTCGCGCCTTCTAAAAAAAATGCTTACTGTGGAGGTACATCGTTGTAACTTATATTTGAGGTACTACTTTATGGGCCGCAGGCAATACATATGGAGGCTTTCTGGGAGGGATGGAACACCTGGGGGATCGGGATTTTGTTGTATCGTAAAAACGGTCAAACATACAAGCGTTTAAGGCCTCCATACACGATCGGTTTTGCCTTAAGTTCTAACTGACCGGATACAAAATAGCATCGTGTATGTGTAATTTGGCCTGAAGGCAAATCGCACCCGTCCGCCTGAACGATTGGCCGTTGGAAAAACTGATCGGTCTTTACATGTATGGCCACTCGATCCGGTCAGGCGGAATTGGCGCAGTTCGGCCTGAACCGATCGGCCTCTACATGTTTGGCCACTCGATCCGGTCAGGCGGAACTGACGCAGTTTGGCCTGAACACATCGGTCTTTACATGTATGGGGGCCTTTATGGTTATAGTAGGGTGACAGAACCAGTAATGGACAAGGCACCAATAATGGACACTTGATTCTTATTGTACAGAAGATAAGGGTTATTCATTTGTTTTGCAACAATCAATTTAGGCCCGTATGAAATTTGAATTAAGAGTGAAGTCTCCATTACTGGCGCATGTCAGCTAAAAGTGTCCATCATTAGTGCCGTCACCTTAAGAATCCTGAGAAAAATAAACGAATACCAAAAAACTGTCAAGTGCGAGTAGGGCCCGCGCTGATCAGATTCGAAATCGAAATATATTTACATACATACATACATAATCTCACGCCTTCGTTCCCAGAGTGGGGTAGGCAGAGCTACAGAATTACAAACATCTCTAAAAACTTGCTGATAATTCTATAACCACAATTTGCACAATTAGGCTAAGATGTTTACCAGCGAATTAGTGACAGGATGCAAGCCCATCGCCTAACAGTACTACAAGCCTTTATTCCCTTAGTCGTCTCTTACGACATCCACGGGAAGACATGGAGTGGCACTATTCTAACTCGGCAACCACACGAGGCATTATATTTATTTATCACAATTTTTAGCTTCCCTGTAAACTTTATTAAGTGTCGCTTATTCTATTTCTCCTTTCAAGCCTCTATTTATGTATATATAGAGCTCCAAACACGAAAAGTTAATGATCCAAGGTCGCTGAAAAAAATCATTCCTGTTTAAACGAGTGAGGTTTTATTACGACTTAATTTCATAATACCCTGAGGGCTCAGACAAGATGCACTACGCTAACTAACGTTTCTATTCGATTCGTTTTTAAACCAATCGCGTCACTGGTAGACCACGTGACTTTTCGTATCACGTCATCTCCCAGTGCAGTGGCGGATCCACGGGGGTGGTCAAGTACGTCATGACCACCCCCTACGGCGCTCGTAGATACGGGTCGGAAAGTAAATAGTCGTGTGGCATGATCTCGCACTTGACCGAACTTCTGCGTTCAGCAGTTAATGACCACCCCCTAATCTGAAAGCTGGATCCGCGCCTGTCCCAGTGACGCGATTGGTTTAAAAACGAATCGAATAGAAACGTTAGTTAGCGTAGTGCACCTTGTCTGGGCCCTCTGGTACAGTCGAGTTCATAAATGGGTCATTCCACAGCAACACCCGAAAAGGCTACTTTTATTAGTGATTCTCTCGTTATTCTCTCGTACTTTTAATTATGCGTGTTAAGGAAAAGAAAATATTATACAAATAGTAGACCATTAGTCATTTTCCTAGTTTCTTATTACAATATCGAAATAAACCTTAATAAAAATTAGCTGTTTCGGGTGTTACGCTGGAATAATCCAAATATGTATACACTTAAGAACCTTGTCACTTTAATCGCTGTCACAATTCATACATGGCAGTTTAAACATGACATTAAATAGAATTTTTTAACATTGATTTTTTGCTTATCAAGACCAAACAAATGAGTCCCAACACGGTGGGTCTTCGTTAAGTATAGCGGAGATGCTATCGCCATCTTCCAACTCCATCATTAGATCAGCTCCATGTCACTTAGTACTGCATTGTCATCCAATTTATACATGTATGCAAAACTTTCAGCTGGAAACTGGAAAGTAGGTCAAATTTAACATGCAAGATTTGACCCGGACATACATGTACATTTCAAGTTAAATAAAAGCTTGTAAATTGAAATTGATGAATTGAGTCGATGGAATAAAAACAACCTCGCAGTGGGGTTACAGCTGCACCCTAACAAGAGGACTATTCGTGGCACGTACACCCTCCCGTTACAAACCAGACTATGAATGGTAACTCGAATTCAATAGCTGAGCGAGATTCAATCCTGTCTCTCATTTGATATAATGGCATTTTGTCGTATGCGTCAGAGCAAAGGCTAGTAAATTACAATTCGTTATAGATTACGATTTATCAAGAATTGTAGGTACTAAATTTACATTATTAGAAGCTGCTAGAGGATTTGTTTTTTATTTGAATGGTTATGGCATATGTTTTTTTTTTAAATACTGTTTTATTTTCTGAGTATGTCATTGTTGTTAGTGAAAGTAAGTTATTGGATTGAAGGTGGGAGTGGAAGAAATTTCAGAACTTTTTATATGTGTACGGGAGTGTTTAAACGTTTTTATCATTGTATTTTGAAGATGTTTAGTTTTCATACTAAGTTTGTGGTATTATTAGAGAAACATTAAATTTACAAAAAACTTATTAAAAAAGTAATTAACTAAAGCTGCTGAAAAATCCACTGGGTCAGAATTGTTTTGTATTGATTTATATGGTACAGCCTACACTGGATCCATATATGGGTGATTCCACGGGCGTTTCAACCCCCGTCAGTCTGCTGTCGTAAGTATTTAGGAAATAGGCAATAATATATATAAAATTTGATCAATTGTGGCAAGAATTACGATAACAGTATAGCTCAGTGTGAATGTTAGCTGCTTGGTGTAGCTCATTCTTTCAATATTTATGACAGCGGACTGACGGCAGTTGAAACGCCTGTGGAATCACCCATATCTGTATTAATAGAAATCAATATAAAGCAACAAATCCTTCTACTCTATGCGCTGCGTCTTCGACCCAGTGGACGTGCTTAAAGCAAGCCAATTCATAATCATGAATCAAAGATGGCAGAAAGAGCGTAATTCTTATAATAACTAAAACTTTGTTTATTTACAAAAATGCTAAATTATTTCTGATAACACTCGATGGCAGCATGACTAAAAACAGTATTAACATGTCAAAAATTTTGCTGCGAATAAAATATCTAAAGTTTGTAAGGTTTTCAACTTTTTATACAGACCTCTTCCGCCTCGATCATGGTTATATCGACGTCCCAGGGGATCACATTGTCGTTTCCTGTCCGAACAACTTCACACACCTCGCAAGTTAAGTTTCGGAGTTTAAGGGCTTTAGATAGAGCGTCTCTGAGCGTTACGCCAGCCTTTACTTGCACGCTGGTGCGCTGTTGGTTGGGCAGGTGAGCCCTTAGAAAAACTTTAGGCTGTCGCGTGATCGTGTCATACTTTTTCGCATCTTGGTGGTCTAAGGAACACTCGTCACTGCGTTCCGGCGAATCGGAATGCAGTAACTCTCTTAACGCGCGCTCTCTCATCTCTAAATTATGCAACTTAGACGTTAATTCCTGATATTCCGCCAAATATAAAGACGGCGGGTGCTGTATACCAGCGAATTTGGCATTCAAAGCATCTATGTTTTCACGCGTGACGTTTATTATACTTTGAATATTTCTTATTTCATACATCGGGTCTTGTAGGTCCTCGCTGTCTGAAGAAGTCGACATGTCGTCGCTGTTAAGAGAAAGCGCGGGTATATTATCATTATTTTTTCTGGAACACATATTTATCTCCCCTGGCACTTCCATTTGTGAAGCCCGGAGCCCGGCCGATATACTATACTATATATCTATAGTTGTCACAATACACAAAGTATGAAGTATACATATATACAGCAAAGCTGTTCTCGCAGCCTGATATGCAAACCTGTTTCGCAGCGCCATCTCTGTTTTGATTCCAAAACAAAGCAGCACTAATGCGGTTGGTTTTAATTTGAAATTGTCTCCCAAACTAATCTCTAAGGGCCTGTACAGACGGACAGCATTTGGACTGCAATCCAGCTACAAAATGGCAGTTCAATTCAAGTGCAGTTGACGTACGTCCATTTTGATGCAGCTACGTCAACTGCATCAGAACTGCACTCGAACTGCCTTTTTGCAGTCCGTCTGTACCGAACCTGACCTTGTACTATGGATACTATATAATTACTAGACAACGATAGACTAAATACTTAAATAGACGGAAAACATCCAAGGCTCAAGTACAAACATTCGCGCTCATCACACAAATATCTGCCGTTAACGGGTTTAAACCTGGGACCGCTAGCTTCGAAGGTAGGGTCACTACCATCTAGATAAAAGATAATAAGATAAAATATGTTTATTCAGTAAACAGGCCATCATTAGAGAGCTGTAATTCTTTACCTAGCATTATATAAAACAACTAGAGGACGCCCGCGACTTCGTACGCGTAGAATTAGTTTCCCGCTACTCCCCCTATTTTAACCCCTTAGGAGATGAATTTTCAAAAATCCTTTGGTTAGTGCTCACTTACATCATGTAAGGAACCCCTGTACCGAATTTCAAGTTTCTAGGTACAGTAGATTCGGTTATCTAAGTGAGTGAGTCAGGTTTGCCTTTTATATACTTAATATATTGATTAATATAAAATTAAAATATTATGCTTAGCTGAGCAGAAAAACCAAAAACTCAAAAAATTACAAGATCTTTTAAACATAAATAAAAAAAACTTACCTTTGACTGTTGCAAGACCACCACATCTAAACAAGTTTCGATACAATCTCTTACTGAAACCGGACTAACGGAGTGTAGGTTAGCGCTCGAGTTCACAACGCTCGGATAGCAAAAAATTTGTATCGTCGCAAACTAAGTTGAATTTTACAAAAAGGTTGCTACACGCAAAGCGAGTAAAAGATTATGGGCATGGTATTAATCGAAATAAAATAACAGTGGCCCGTTTCACGAAGCTACAAGTTACAAATTACAAGCGGAACTCCTTTTCTAGCAGAAGGAGTTAGAAGAGACTCCCGCTTGTAATTTGTAACTTATAGCTTCGTGAAACGGGCCTCAGGTCCTGATCTTATGAGTAACTCAATTGTAGGTTATAAATAGGGATAGTATCCGGAGACTGCCAAGAGGAGAAATCGAATTAAAAAATGTATTCTATCTTACTTAAGGGTGTAATTTTGCGCATTTGGGCACCATATAAAAGTATTCGTTTCAAGTTTTCTCCTAACATACACATTGAATAAAATACTAAATGAATTTGGCAAAGAAAGTAAATGGCATGGCCTGATTACGAAACCCAAGCATCTTCTTGCAGCACTTTGTGATGTGGTCATTCATCGTGAATTGTGGGTGGGAACGCTAATGGTTGAGACGTGCTGCAGTGGTACATCGTCCACCAGGTAATTAAAAAGCAAGATACGTCGAGCACAGGGGTAGGTATGTCACCACAGAGCATTTTTTCTCATTAAGATTTAGACTTTTTCTAATACCCCAATCACAGACATGTTTAATGTCATCCTACAACTTTGCACAGTCGTGCATGAAAGCTGCTGAGAGGCAGAGCCAATTTTAAATCGTCTGTAAACATTAGGCAAGTTGAGTTCTTAACCGATGAGGGGAGGTCGTTGACTAGAATAAGAAACAACAAAGGACCAAGATTGCTCCCCTGCCCAATACCAGACAATACTGAGTACAGTTTGAATTTTGTGTGTATGTATTGAACGAACTGGGGCACGTTTTATAAAGCTACTAGTTACAATTTTACAGGTCTAAACTGGCAACACTACTCAAATGGCTGAGGCCCGTTTCACAAAGCTACAAGTTACAAATTACAAGCGGAAGTATCTTTCTAACTCCTTTTGCTAGAAATAGAGTTCCGCTTGTAATTTGTAACTTGTAGCTTCGTGAAACGGGCCACTGGTCGTCATTGGTCGAGGTTGTGTCAAATGGAAACTTGTAACCTGTAAATTGTAATTTGTGGCTTTATAAAACAGGCCCCTGGTACCTACCAGACAGATAGCTAACCAAAAAGTGCAGTAGCCTGCCAAGGCCAGTTTTAATGGTAGAGTATCATTATTCGCCCGATCTAAAGGCCCCTATACATGTAAAGGCCGATCGGTTCAGGCCGAACTGCGTCAGTTCCGCCTGACCGGATCGAGTGCCCATACATGTAAAGACTTTACAAGACACCATACAAGAAAACCGTTCAGGCGGACGGATGCGATTTGCCTTCAGGCCAAATTACCAGAGGTCGGAATAGGTAGTGCTTATTAACCTAAACTTGACTCATGTTCATTCATGCGTGAGTGAGATGGAAATACGTTATTGAATGAAGATGCATCAAGTTTAGGTTAATAAGCACTACCTATTCCGACCTCTGCAAATTACACATACACGATGCTATTTTGCATCCGGTCAGTTAGACCTGAAGGCAAAACGGATCATGTATGGAGGCCTTAATCCTTTACTATTATACTATAGTCGAAATAGTATTTATATTTGGAAGCAAAAACTAGATGGCGCTACCTTCTATTAGGGTTGTCAGAGTCGCAGAATATGAACTAGCACTGTCTGTGGTCAAAGTGCATTGATTTTTTACAGATAAAACATTGTCAAATACAACTCAAACAAAATGCCCTTTTTTTTAACATTATTATTGCGACTTAAAACTATATAGTCCAGAACATTATTATTTTTATATTAGTTGAGAAGATTTCAAATGTAAAGTCAATTATCAACAAAAAAACTGATATAAGTTACTACGATGGGTAAGCTAGATAGTCATACGAAGGAAGCTCTTGTATGCAAGGGACAAACTGTACAGGTTCATTCTAGTTCTAATAGAGATGGAGTCACATTCACGACTAAATGTCAAATGCATGCATTACATTGACGTTCGAGATTGGTTTAATTCTCACTAATATGAGAATTGTGCAACAAAACCACAGATTATAAGATATGTCTAAAGAAACAAAACCGAACCGATCAATACAGATAAAGTATAAACTGAAAATACTGAAATAAACGCGAAGTTGTTGTGGCCGCGATTTTGCTTGGGAAACGAGAAATATTCTACAAAATTTAAATATTAATAGTGTCTGGTGGTGGTCTGGCGTCTGCTATTTGGAGTGTGAAGCTTGTCGATAGTTGGTAAGTGTGTTATTACTTATACTATTTGAGTTTTCTGTTCATTTTAGAGTTGCGCTTTGAAGTTTTAATTTGTTCGTGAATTTGCGGTTGAATATATTCTATAAATTCAAGTATTTAACTAAATAGATGTTAGTGATTGCCGCGCCATATCGATTAGCAGCTAATCATTAGCTTCTCCAGCCTCTCGTTTCTCTCAACACACAGAAAACTCTAATAACAAACGACCTATGTATATATTTTTTAAAGTTTTTGCGTTTTATTATCAGTTGTGTTGTTTTTGGAGTGAAAGAGGTCTATTTTGACTATGCATCGACATAGATTCAAAGAAGCAGATGCTTGCATTATGGATTTTTATTGCCACACCCAAATGTCAATACTTTTTTAATTTTACACATCTCCTTTACAAATGATTTTAGTATATTGCACCATAACTGGCAACCTTTTTAAGCAATACACAGTCAAAAATTTATAAAACACACCTTTGCCATAGGATCAGAATCTGTCGGACTATCCCTTTATACCAGTGGTTCCCAACGTCCACGGACCAAAGCAGGCCTGCGAGAACTTAGGGAGTCTGCGACAGGTTCCTAAAAAGTTATGCCGTTAAAAGAGTTCCAATATATGGAGAGTTTGTTATAAATGTGGTAAGCGATAACTCATTGTTGGACAATAAATCTCATTAAATTTAGAACTTTTCTGCCGTACAACAAACAGATTCAAAATAACTTCATACATTAAAATGAAATCATCGCGCATTATCTTATGCTTCTTCACAAATTAGTACTGCTTTTCCACATTCGTTTTCTTCTTTGTTAGTAATATAAACAACACGCTGAAAGCTTAATAAATATATGTTTTGAGTAGCGAGTCTCATGGCCTGTACTAACAACAAAACACACAAATAGATTAGAATAGAATATAAAAGAATAGATTTATTGCGTAACTGTGTACATCATATTATAAATACAAACGTATGATACGTGTGAATCAGTTTGTTACTGCTTCACGCTACAACAGCTGGACGGATTTAAATAAAATTTGGAATGGAGTTAGCTTACACTCTGGATTAACACTTATGCTACTCTTTATCCTGGAAAAATTAAAAGTTCCCGAGAGAATAACGATAATCTATGCAGATGAAGTCGCGGGAGGAATCTGTTTTAATATAAGTTACTGTACGAAGCTGTGACTGAATTTAGAACCAGGAAGCTTTAGCATTGTCCGATTGCTGGTTAAAGTCGCAGGGCTGGCTTGTACGTATTAATATTCAAAAAAAGTTTCAACTGTTACCCGTTTCAGGCATGCAACACTCTACAAATCGGAAATCTCTTTAAAGGGGTAAAAAGTTATGTCAATTAGCCATTATCTCAAGTGTTTCCTTAAAAGCATTATTTCGAGAACTTTTATATCAGCCAGAAACAGGAGTGTTCTACGGGTGGTTGAACACTCTGATGGCCGATACAAACATACTCTTACTATTTATTTACATTACAGTTAAATGAAATAAACTAAATTACACCATGCAGGCATTTCACATCCGTCCATCTCACGATCAGACAACACAAACATTAAAAACAAAAACAATACATAACAGAAGCATAATAATAACAATATAGGGACACAAAACCTTGAGGTGGCAGAAAGCTAAGGCTCAGCCCGTGCCCATGATTTCTATAATGGCAGCACTGATTTTCAGCCTGTACCTTGGCGTCCTTGGCTCATAGTGCAGTTTAAAAATTCAAATTTAATCCAAAATGATTTGTACATCTTGTCATCATGTCAGCCGAAAGACGTCCATTGCTGGACGTAGGCCTCCCCAAGGCTCTCCACTCAGACCGGTCTTGTGCTTTTCGCATCCACCACGTTCCCGCGATCTTTACAAGGTCGTTACTCCATCTTGTTGGAGGCCTACCTACAGCTCGTCTCCCCGTCCGCGGATGCCACTCAAGAACCTTCTTCGGCCATCAGTCTTGCGAGCAATGTGCCCGCCCACTGCCACTTAAGTTTGGTTATTCTTCGGGCTATTTCGTTAACCTTAGTTCTACTGCCTGACCAGATCGAGTGGCCATACATGTAAAGACCGATGTGTTCAGGCCAAATTGCGTCAGTTCCGCCTGACCGGATCGAGTAGCCATACATGTAGAGGCCGAACTGCGTCAGATCCGCCTGACCGGATCGAGTGGCCATACATGTAAAGACCGATGTGTTCAGGCCAAACTGCGTCAGTTCCGCCTGACCGGATCGAGTGGCCATACATGTAGAGGCCGATCAGTTCAGGCCGAACTGCGTCAGTTCCGCCTGACCGGATCGAGTGGCCATACATGTAAAGACCGATGTGTTCAGGCCAAACTGCGTCAGTTCCGCCTGACCGGATCGAGTGGCCATACATGTAGAGGCCGATCAGTTCAGGCCGAACTGCGTCAGTTCCGCCTGACCGGATCGAGTGGCCATACATGTAAAGACCGATGTGTTCAGGCCAAACTGCGTCAGTTCCGCCTGACCGGATCGAATGGCCATACATGTAGAGGCCGATCAGTTCAGGCCGAACTGAGTCAGTTCCGCCTGACCGGATCGAGTGGCCATACATGTAAAGACCGATGTGTTCAGGCCAAACTGCGTCAGTTCCGCCTGACCGGATCGAGTGGCCATACATGTAGAGGCCGATCAGTTCAGGCCGAACTGCGTCAGTTCCGCCTGACCGGATTGAGTGGCCATACATGTAAAGAACGATCAGTTTTTCCAACGGCCAATCGTTCAGGCGGACGGATGCAATTTGCCTTCAGGCATACACGATTACACATACACGATGCTATTTTGCATCCAGTCGGTTAGAACTGAAAGTAAAACTGATCATGTATGGAGTTCTGTCCAATCAGGCAAATCGTTCCGGCGGACGGATGCGATTTGCCTTCAGTCCAAATTACACATACACGATGCTTTTTTGCATCCGGTCATGGAGTTCTGTCCGGTCAGGCAAATCGTTCAGGCGGACGGATGGAATTTGCTTTCAGGCCAAATTACACATACACGATGCTATTTTGCATCCGGTCAGTTAGACCTGAAGGCAAAATCGATCATGTGTGGAAGCCTACGACACAAAACCTAGTTCGATAAAGCTGGGCATTCACGGACGGGCCTTTTGTCTCAGCGACGTGCGCGTGCGCTTTCCACTGCGGTGTATAGTATGAATTCTCATACGACATGTCACTATACAACGATGTTGAAAGCGAACGCGCACGTCGCTGAGACAAAAGGCCCGTCCGTGAATGCCCAGCACACCTAGCACATGTTGCCCGCGGCTTGTTTGTCGCTCGGATCTCCCTTTCTATCTAGTCAGTAACGATAGAGACGGACTGAACCTCCACCCAGAGTTGCCAGTCATAATTATTTCGTCTAAATATTACTACCGAACTAAAGGGGTTCATTCACTAGCATGTTTCATGCATATCGCGATCATTCGCGACGTTATTAGCTGCTCGCTGCTCTATCAGCCCTAGGCGGATTAACGTCGGTTTCTGGGACACCCTGTATATTATGATTACCACCAACATCCCTGCTTCATCCATATTTTATTAGCGCTGCACTTGCCATAACCGATCTCACAATTATTTGAATAGTTTTTTTTCCGCAGAGCCATGTCGGAGTCCCGGGTCTCCCGCCATGTCTCGTACGAACAAGTCAAGCGTATGCTCGACTTCATGGAGAGCCACGCGGACCTCGCGAACAACGACATGGCCATGGCGCAGGGTCGGCAGTTCGCGAAGGAGCTGTGGGGGGAGCTCACGAACGGCCTCAACGGGACCCAGGGGGGGACCAAGAAGTCGATGAACGGGTGGAGACGGGTACGCGAACAACGACGACGCCGTCAACGACACGATAACGAGATTGATCTGGCCGAGATCAATGTCGTGACGGCGATCGGTTGTCCACCGCGATGATCTCGGTGGTTCAGTCAGTTTGTAGCTGTCAACAACCAAAGACGGACAAGTTCAAACGTGTTTTGTATTGCCGGTACATCGGTCCGTCACAATCTCGGACCGAGTTCAAGCGGTAGCGACAATCTAGGTACCCCGAAAACCGGCGGTCGGGATGACGGCGGTCGGGCGTCGGGACAGGCGGCCATAGTATATGTATGTTCCTACTTCGGCCTCGTCATCTCGTTATCGTTGTCGTGTCGTTGACGCCGGCGGTGGACAAACAGCCTTATAATATAAAAATGAATCTCTGTTTCCCTTGGTCACGCCCTAACTCAAGAATGGCCCGACCGATATGAATAATTTCTCTTTTGTTGTGGTCGTAACTAACAGGACGTTTTTATGAAAAAAATTACACCCGAGCGCAACGGGCGCCTACAGCTAGTGTGTTATCATTATGACTAGCGTGTTTGGCAATCTAGCTCCCAAACGGATTCGGAGGCAGTTTTTTGAATTGAATAAAAATAAAGTTTATTTTCCTATTTTCAAGAACTAAAAATGACATTATCGAACAAACGTATTTGAACTTTATTACCTTGATAGTAGATTCAAAGTCCCACTCACAAAAAACACCCTGTTTGTAGCATGGTGGGCCTTACCGGGCCTTACGAGCTTAAATGCAAGTCGGATATTGTACATTCCGATTTGTATCAGCGCGAGCCCAAGTGTTTTTCCAAGCTTTTGAGACTAATATGATAACTTTCAGTTCTTCAATCCATGTTACTAGAGTACCTAATAGCACTGTTTTAAATCTAAAATCTGCGCTCAGATTCACTTTGTCCATATTCCCATTTCGTCCATTTCTCATCTCGGCCAATCCCAAATTGTCCAATTCCTGTCTCGTCCATATTCCCAACTCGTCCCCATTCCCAACCCAACTTGTCCGCATTCCCCATTAGTCCGCATTCCCAACTCGTCCTCATTCCTAACTCGTCTACAACCTAACTTAGGACTATAGGGCTGTTCGATATTAATTCGATCACTCGGTTGTGCACTAGTTGTTGGGAATGTGAATGAAATGGGAATGTGGACGAGATAAGAATGTGGACGAGATGGGAATGTGGACGAGATGGAAAAGTGAACGAAATGGGAATGTGGACGAAATGAGAATGTGGATGATATGGGAAGGTAGCCGGAATGAGAATGTGGATGAGATGGGAATATAGACACAGTGAACCTGAGTGAAAATCTCGGTCATCGATCGTGTTGCAACGGTGGTCACGAGCAGACTGAAGAGGCCTGATGATTATTTATGTTGCGGTCGTTTTTCGAACTACCCGCACTTGGTCTCGTTTGTATCAGAATACCCACCCACCGGCACACAACACAGTCCGCGGATTTGTCCCACGATATCCTTGCTAATCATCAGATCTCACGAAGCGTGTATCCATCATTCCGATTGTAATCCTGATTTATCGTATCGTCCCAATAGGGAATATGCATGGATTTTTCAAGTCGCATTTTGAAAATACCGTAAAAGAGATCACCAAAAGTGAAATTGAAATTATAATCGGCCAAGAAATACGGAAGATACAAGCATTTTAAACTGCTAATTAGACAGCGATTACACAGAGAGATCCGATATGCATTGTGACGTCATGTAATACGTCAGCCAGCCATATAAACATGTTAAATTCTGTTTCGCTAGAGATAGAAACAAATCTTTGTTGCCTTATATCTTGGTTATTTTTATAACTATTAAAAATTCTCATTACATGATTGCTTCTATTGAAGCTGTGATAAAAATATTCCCTATTTAAAAGGGATTCAAACGACACGGCAATTTTCAGTACTGGGGCGACTTCAGGCATAAAATGAGGAACAAGATGTTGCTATCGAAGAACAGGCGGGCAGACAGCGTGCCCATTCCACTCAACAGGCTGGAGCGAAAGGCGATCCAGGTTCTGGACCCCTATTTTAAAAGGAAGGAGAAACATAACCAAGTGAGTGCACGGAGTCTTACAGGCCGTCTGACAGGCTGAGATATCTCAGCCTGAGATACTTTAACGTCAAAGTCAAAGTGATTTATTTCGCTCAGGTTCACTTTGTCCATATTCCCATTTTTTCCACATTCTTATCTCGACCACATTCCCAACTCGTCCACATACCTATCCCAAATTGTTCACTTCCCGTCTCGTCTATATTCCCAACTCGTCCTCATTCCCAATTCGTCCGCATTCCCAATTAGTCCACATTCCCAACTCGTCCTCATTCCTAACTCGTCTACAACCTAACTTAGGACTGTAGGGCTGTTCGATATCAATTCGATCACTCGGTTGTTCACTTGTTGGGAATGTGAACGAAATGGGAATATGGACGAGATAAGAATGTGGACGAGATGGGAATGAGGACGAGATGGAAATGTGAACGAAATGGGAATCTGGACTTAATGGGAATGTGGACGACATGGGAATGTAGCCATTGTCAAAAGGATTTTTTTGAAAAGGTGTTCTGTTGTGTCTGCTATCCAAGATTTACAATGAGGTGCTGCAAGAAATCAAAAACGCCTGTTGTGACATAGTATTTGAATTCAAACCCCAACTGGCATCTGACGTCTGCTCTATTCTGCCCTACTAAGCATAATGGCGATATCTCAGAGAAAACATCTGTAGAAATTGCAACCTAGTTACAAACAGCAGAGAGTTGAATCTGCTTTGGCTATTGAATTTAGTTAGTGCATTTTTAACCGACTTGAAAAAAAGGAGGAGGTTCTCAATTCGTCGGGGGTTTTTTTTTTTTTATGTATGTTCCCCGACTACTCGAAGACCACTGGACCGATTTGAAAAATTTTTTCGTTGTTCGAATGGTTATACTTTCTAGTTGGTCCCATTGTCACCACGTCAGGATCTGATGATGGGATCTTGGAGAAATCAAGAGAACTCCTCAAATATTATAGGCACACCTATAGCGATTTTGGTATTTTTCACTGTAACTCATGCATTTGCTTTTGAAAAGTACTATATGGTGAAGTGGAACTGATGATGAAGACCACAGATGGCCACCGGAACTCCTTAACGGTACCTATTTCAAGGGTGGCGATAAGATATTTCGATAAAGGAAGTTGAGCGACTATGACGAAGCACATTTAGGTTTAAATATGACTATGACATTCCCGCGGCGTTGTCTGCGGCGAGCTTGAAATGTTCTATAGTTTCTTATTAATATTTAGAAGTGGAGCTACGTAACAGCATAAATAGGATCACTAAAAAGTATAAAATAAAATAAATGTTTAAAAAAACAAAAAACCGCCTTCAAAAAGCAAAAAATAACTTCTTTAAAATGGTAGGTAAATAGGTCAGTCCAACTGAAGTCCAACAATATTTTAACCAAAAGCAGACTTCAGTTCGACTGACCTATTTACCTACCATTTTAAAGAAGTTATTTTTTGCTTTTTGAAGGCGGTTTTTTGTTGAGGAGTTCTCTTGATTTCTCCAAGATCCCATCATCAGATCCTGACGTGGTGACAATGGGACCAACTAGAAAGTATAACCATTCGAACAACGAAAAAATTTTTCAAATCTGTCCAGTGGTCTTCGAGTAATCGGGGAATATACATTAAAAAAAAAACCCGAAGAAATGAGAACCTCCTCCTTTTTTGAAGTCGGTTAAAAACAGATCTTTTATCGGAAATAAAGTAAACTGAGTAAACATTATGGACATCACTTGGCTAATGTATTGTCTATGATTGCTTAATTTCGTTTAAAAAAGCTGTTTTAGCCAAAAAAGATTCATTTTGAGGTTAGAAAGTTGTTTACTATATAAGACAAGTAAGAATGAACAGACCTTATGAATACTGATGACATGTAAAATTTTATATTTTGTCAATAAATAAATGATTGAATAGATAAAAATCATGCTTATGGTTTATCTCAAAAGCATACTTTTTTTAAATTTTCTTAATAACTATTTACTGAGAAAATCATTGAATGTTATCAGTGTTTCCTACGCAATGGACTGGTGGTCGGAATGACGTCATTTTGTTTGCACTGTGACGTAGAAAAGACCATGTGGTGAAGCTCTTAAGCCATAAGCACAAGTTTGTTTATTCTCTCAGTACATAATGAAACAAAAAAGAGGTTTTTTTGAGACAAACTTCTAAAAGCATGTTTTTTTCAGAACATCTTTGAAAAAAAATCCTGTTGTCAATTTAAATCGCCGCCCTCTAGTATGTAGTTCGTTATTAACCTTTTCAACGCCACAGTCGGCTCTGGCCGTCAACTAAAAGTCGTGCCACTGACGCCACACAGCCGACAAGAGTTCAAGATTAAAAGAGACTTTGTTTGGTAGCAATAAGGCGTAATTTGCATACCATAGCAAACATGTTTGGCGTGTTGGTGGCACGTTTTGTATTCGACGAATGGCATTCAAAAGGTTAACATTTTGAACGCCTTACGTCGAACACAAAATGTGTCACTCACACGCCAAACATGTTTGCTATGCAAATTACCACTCAATTGATACGAAACAAAGTCTATTTTATTCTTGAACTTGTGTCGGCTGTAGCCGTCGTGGCGTCAGTGGCACGACTTTCAGTTGACGGCCAGAGCCTACTGTGGCGTTGAAAAGGTTAAATGTGATAGCAAGTTGACATTGACGTCGACTGCATCGTCAATATCATCAAGATAGTTGCTTTATCTCAAGAAGGCGGGTTTGCCTTACTTGTAGTTATAACTAATGATCTGCGACCGCTAGCATTTTATATCACTTTAACGTCAAACGTAATGGCTAATATGGACAAGTCTGTGTTGTTAAAAATAAAACCATAATTATTTTGTTAAAAACTCACTGAATTTAATTTTTTGTGGTAAATTATCATATTTTTTTCTATGTTTGATATTGTCAATCGATTCCTTTTAACATTGAGGATCGTTTTATATAAAGAGAAAACATTTCTGCATCAACAGATGTGAGTAGTAAAACAGCATTCATTTTTAATATATAAATTGTGCACGATTTTTAAAAGAATCATATCCATGTTGTACTTTCGTCGAAAAATGGCAACCGGTCGCCCATCATTGGTTATAACACGTATTTGGCACGAACATCGTACCAAAATTTACCAATATGTTTTATTTCAATTGAGTCCTGCAATTAATTGCAAATTAATATTTTTTTCTCAAAAATGTCCGGAAATGTTGACATTCCTATCTACATATTGAGACGCGAAGGACATAGTTTACTGACAATTCTCAAATTAAAAAAAAAACAAGCCCGCAATGTTGCATACAAATTCCATTGCTATCTAGCTTGTAACTTTTTAAAAAGTGAAAAGGGCCGTAATAAAATGAGGGCACAAGTCTTATACATCCAAATTTTATTCGAAACACAACTTTTTTATTTGTGCCTGGAATAGCTTGTTTTTTTTAAAACAAAAATTGCGTTTCTCCTTGTCATAAACAAAAAGGCGGTAAGGAGTGATGGTTTTTTCACATGAAGTTTCTGTTTGTATGCAATTCAAAAAATGATTTCAAGCGATGAAGATTTGACTCCAACACAATTTTTTTCTTGCGATTTTTGAGAAAAGCACTATATTTGCCTCGGCAGGAACAGCAATTGCGGGCTTCGCATTTTTAAACGGACTCGCAAGCTCGTCCGTTTAATCCAATACTCGGCCCGCAATTGCCTACTTCCATGCCTAGGCAATAATGTACTATTGTAATGCAGGAACAAAAACAAATGGTATAAGAACCAAACACAACTTTCAAAAACGCAAAAGATAACTATTAAAATCCAACCAAGTTCAATCCAACTGAAGTCGGCTTTTGGTTAAAAATATTGTGAGTCGCCGACTTCAGTTGGACGGACCTATGGAAATCTGCTCTTGACCTACCATTTAAAAAAAAAGGTGCTTTTGCGTGTTTTTTGTTTCCTACATCATTTATTTTATTTTATACTTTTTAGTGATCATAATAAGCTGTTATGTAGTCCCACTTCAAGCTCGCCGCAAGCAACGCCGCGGTCAAAGGCATAGTCATATTTAAATAATTAAAGGTCCTTCGTTATAGTCGCTTTAACTATCTTAATCGAGATATCTTATCGCTACTCTTGGAATAGGTACCGTTGAAGAATTCCGGTGGCCATCTGTGGTCTTCATCATCATTTCCACTTCACCAAATGATACTTTCTGTATGCAAATGCTGGACTTGTTACTAAAAGTACTAAAATCGCTATATGTATGCCTGTAATATTTGAGGAGTTCCCTTAATTCCTCACGGATCCCCTCATCAGATTCAGATTTGGCGACAATTGGACAACCTCGGAAGTATATTGTACAAACAATTATTTTTTTTAATCTGTCCTTATTTGACGGATAAATCGGAGAACATACTCGTACATGAAAAAAAAAAACAGTGGACTTGGAGTCGGTTAAAAATAAGTGATCATGTATGTATATATTTTTAGAATAAATAACACTTATAGCATTTTTGAAGAATTTAGAAGAATATAGTTGCCTAGACCAGACCAGTAGACCTTGGCAAACAGTTTCGGTGACCGATACAATGATTAAAGAATCATTTAATGTGAACATTAAGATACCGGGCAACCCCATGTACAGGTTTCTCACATATTGTAGAAAACTTATGATATATGCATAATATTGTAATATTGTGTTTTATTTTAATGCCTAAATATAATATACAATTAGGCATTAAAACACTCGTGTGATCTTATTATGAAACTGTTTTTGCCTCGTATCATAAAACCACACTCGTGTATTAATGCCTCTCATTATGCTCATAAACTACTATTATCTCCTTGTGATTGCGTAGGGGTCTATGGGGTGAAGGAGGGAGGGGAATTGCTTGGATAACAGTTTTCCATTATATCTTCTGATGCGACAATGGTTATTAATAGTTATTATTATTACCTTACAAGGAAATCGAGACACGGAAAATCTTTTGTCGTATTACTTTTTATTAAAGCAGATGCAATGCAAAATAGAGCAATACAACTATTGTAGTTGGGAAGACGTGATTAGACATGCAAATTTTTCTCTATAGTGTTTGCAGATTTAAGATTACCTACTCTGTAGATTTGCGTCAACTTGTGAAGTTCAAGAGGTTACGCATTGTAAGAAATAGGGGATAAACATACAGACAATATGCCGCGTAGTGACGTCAGCTACGCATTCAGAGATAATGTGCACGTGCATCTATGGCAGAGGAGTACAGAAACGGAACAGAGAGTCAGTGACAAAGCTTTATACAAACGCGCGAATCGGTTGCTACTACAAGCACGCGGGGCATGTGCGCGTGACCACTGGCTGGTTGTCGCGTACGCGGCGAAACTGGAAAAAACCGGTTTGCGCTGTCACAGCCAGTCGGCAATCTCAGGGCAGTGCGACGCACGTTGTTAGTTTTTCTAGTTGCAAGTTTGAATATTTTTTAATTAAATAATGGTTGTTTATTGCACTGTGTGCATGAATAATAATAGAAAAAATAAAAAAATGACGTACTTTAATTATCCCAAGGATCACCGTAGGTAAGTAAATATTTGATTATTACTTTTTTCAAGTACCTTAATTTTATTTTATGGTCCTTTTTTTAATAAGACCACCTTACCTTGTTATGGTAATGTTACCTTTTTATTATTATTGAAAGCTTTTATTAATAGTAGATTGTTCAACAAGGGTCTAAAACAAGCCATAATGACACGAGATGTTTAGCCACGCGAGCTGAGCGAGCCTGGCTATAGTTCGAGTGTCATTATGGTCGTTTATTCTCGCGTTAAACACTCTACTTTTCACTTTGAATGCGAGGAAAAAAACGACGTTCTATACAAAATTACAATATTTCACAAATAACAAAGTTTCTTACAAATTTATTACGCGGTTTTTTTTTATAAACTATCGCTTTAAATGCTTGCATATTTAGCTAACAGATTCAAACTTGAAAACTAATTGGATTATGCATAAAATAATGAATTCATCCTTAATATAGTTAAATAGATTCATATTCGTACCTAATCATTAATCGTGTTTCACGAAATTAAATCGATATATTTTTTAGATTTTTGCATCGTTGTCAATTTGAGGTTATTTCCACGCCCTAAAAATTGTCTACACACGATCACTGAAAATGGTGATAATCCTCCATTCACAAAAACCTTGATAGGTTGTTTAAGGTTGTCCAAAGAACGTAAATTAAAAAAAATCTTAATATCTTACATTGTCTGGTTCCTGAAATGTCTATTTTTCATATTTGTCAGTTTCCTATGATGGCTGGGTTTTATAAAGATCCGTTAGATCAAATTTCGGTCAGGAATGTCAAAACTTGTATGAAGTTACAAAAATTTGACCTGACATTTTTACTTATGGGCCTTTATAAAACCGGCCCGATGTCTACTTCTTAGGCACAATAAAAATATTGAGCATACTTAGAACCTTGTCATTGTGAATGTCGTTGTCATTGTCATGCATGTGTGTCATTTGATGTTCTGTTTGAAGTTTACTATGACAACGCACTAAAGTGTTTAACATTTTCGTTGGGGTACGTACATTGTCTATTTCTGCCTGTCTATTTCTCATATTGTATGCTCCCTAGGGATCAATTTCTAACAACTTTTACATATTATCTGCTACACCTCAATAATTCTAATCATTTTTAACCGACTTAAAACAGGGCACTATGAGAAGCGGACATTGTAGGAAACTGATTTGTAGAACACAAATAGTGGACATTGTAGGAAACATACATCGTGGGAACTAACTGTAGGTAAAGTACGGCCAATGAGATGAAATAAAAAAGTAAACAAACTGACCGTAACTGAGTTATATTGCAATAGCGGGCGATCATTATGGCTGCGGCTTCACTGAGGCGGAGTCGAGCGGAGCGGTGCGGAGCTGTGCCAATATTAACCAATAGAATCTAAACTAACGTGCGCAAGGCGAGCTCCACGTGACCGCATGCGCCTTATATTGGTTAATATTGGCACAGCTCCGCTCGTCTCCGCCTCAGTGGAGCCGCAGCCTATCTGTCCTTATTTCTCGTACGCAATAATATCCTCAGTTGGTCGATGACGGCTGTCGTTGCGTGATTCGTGGTACAGGAAAGCTGTCAGTACAGAATTTGTCAACATTAGGGCCGCCATTTTGTGAAGTTCATTCCTGTTTGGATTGCGTTCGAAGTGACACGATTTTTGAAAGCTTGTTTCATTCTTTATCTCGTCTCGTTGGCTTTACTTTAGCCCCCTTACTTATAAACGTGGAATAACCTTGGATTAGCTAAACCATGTTACGTCCTTATCTGTCAAATTCAAATGTCACAATGACGGATAAGGATAAAACATGGTTTAGCTACTCCATGGTTATTCCACGTTTATAAGTAAGGGGGTTAGTATGTAAGTTAAGTTCAAATATTGCAAATACGATTTGAACCACTTCTCGATGTCTGATGGAGCTGAAATTTTGTATACTTGCGTAACTTCGGTGACAATACAATAATATGATAGAAAAAACCTCACGCTGCAGCCAGGACGGTCTCCTCACTGGGCAACTCTTCAACGGTTAGTAGCACGGTCACGAAATTTGGCTATAGTAGTATGATCCTGAAAGTTTGAATACTCGTTTAAAACGTATTTTTAATGAAAACTTATCATTAATCTCTTTCTTATTTCTTGCTACTAGTCGATCTGTTTTTAAAGTATAAATTAAAAAATATATTTAAAAAAAATAGGTGAACCAGTAATGGACAAGGCACTAATAATAAATGAAAATAATAATAATGGACATTTGAATCTTATTTTATAGAAAATAAGGATTTTTTCATTTGTTTTGCTACAATCAATTTAGGACCGTATGAAATTTGAATTAAGAGTGAAGTGTCCATTACTGGTACTTGTCAGCTAAGTATCCATCATTGGTGCCGTGCCGTCACCCTATATACTTAATCTTTAAAATATATCTGTCTTTTGTATAATCGTGTTCGGTTTGCATTGTCATTTGAGACGTTAGGGACCTTATTGTCGTTGGCACTTCCGCCATTATTAACGATGCTCCGATATAAATATAACGTCGCGTGACGCAGTGCGGCGTAAGCGCCATCGACAATAAGGTCAGTTTTTATAGATAATGCCACATTTTATTTTTGTTTCAGGCGATATGATTGGCTCAAAGCTGTCGGGCGCAAAGATCTCTTTCTTGTTGATGTTAGAACGAGGCAGCAACACAAAATATGTGAGGAGCACTTTGAAAGAGACTGCATCAAGTCTACTAAAGATGGAACTGTAAAATGTTTGTTTGATCATGCATTTCCAACACTCAAATTGCCGTCAAACGACGGTGCGAGCTCGAGCTCTACACAAGATAATGCTTTCCCAACGGTTAATTTGCCATCTGTAAATTTGAACCTATTTGAGAATTTATCCGTACAAGAAAATCAGGAAATCCAACAGTTGCCCCCAAGTGAAATACCTTCAAATTCAAATAACTTTTCGAACGAATAGATCGGTGCAAACGGCTCTTCACCTTTCATCATCAGACTCCAAGAAAGGAAAAACTACTTGAACTTTGAGAAGCCGAAAAAAAATTAGATTTAGGGCTGATTTTTCAATCCCCAGATAAAACTATCCGTCAATCAAATGTATTACTATCCTTTTCTGAAGTCATATGAAAGAAAAGGACAGAACTAAAATTTACCTTCCGGATAGCTTTATCTGTGGATTGAAAAATCAGCCCTTAGGCAATAAAACTAAAGAAGGCTTTTTAAATAGGGAATATGCATGGATTTCTCAACAAAATATGAAAATACCGTAAAAGAGATCACCAACAGTGAAATAAAAATTAAAATCGGTCAAGAAATACGGACGATACGAGCATTTTAAACTGGTAATTAGACAGAAAGATCCGAAGTGCACCGGTGACGTCATCGTGCAGCTCGGCCATATAAACTCCACGTAAAATTCCGTTTTGTTAGAAAGAGATAGGGACAAATCTTTGTTGGCTTATATCTGTTATTTTTATAGCTATTCAAAAAATGTTTGTTACATGAATCAGCTTTTATTGAAGCTGTAAAATAGTACATTATTGCCTAGGCATGGAAGTAGGCAATTGTGGGGCGAGTATTGGATTAAACGGACGAGCTTGCGAGTCCGTTTAAAAATACGAAGCCCGCAATTGCTGTTCCTGCCGAGGCAAATATAGTGCTTTTCTCAAAAATCGCAAGAAAAAATTTGTGTTGGAGTCAAATCTTCATCGCTTGAACTCGCTTTTTTAATTACATACAAACAGAAACTTCATGAGAAAAAACCATCACTCCTTACCGCCTTTTTGTTTATGACAAGGAGAAACGCAATTTTTGTTTTAAAAATAACATAAGCTATTCCAGGCACAAATAAAAAAGTTATGTTTCGAGTAATATTTGGATGTATAAGACTTGTGCCCTCATTTTATTATGGCCATTTTCACGTTTTAAAAAGTTACAAGCTAGATAGTAATGGAATTTGTATGCAACATTGCGGGCTTGTGTAGCGAGCACGCAATGTTTTTTTTTTTAATTTGAGAACTGTCAGTAAACTATGTACTTCGCGTCTTAATATGTAGATAGGAATGTCAACATTTCCGGACATTTTTGAGAAAAAAATCATGCATATTCCCTATTGTGCAATAAGTTTATATATGACTAAAAGTATGACTCAGTTTAGGGTGATGGAACCAGTAATGGACAAGGCACGTTAGAATTGTTATTCAATTAATTATTCTAGTCATGGTTTTTGACGTAGAGACCTGATAATTTTATCGCATTTGTTGAATGGCTCGAGAAAAGGTTCGCAAATATTTCGATCATGAAATAAATATTGTCAATGTTGGCAACGACATACTTTAACATATTAAAAAAATATCTCGTTAGATAACTTGAAAAAACTATGTATTACATTCATAATTTACCACACCATTAAAATAAAGAATAGATTATTAAACGACAAAAATTATAAAAAGAAAATTGTTAGAGTAAGTAATTTGTAAAGTATTCTATTATACCTACTTAATAATAAAACTATTTAGCAATGTATGTATTGTTTAATTTGTCTTAACCTATGGTGACAACCCTACCAAAATAGGTAACAATTTTGCACGTACTTAAGAAGCTTTGTCTCTGTTCCGTTTCTTTACTCCTGTCTATAGCATGTGTCAAATTGATATTGCCAAAGATGTAAAAAAATTAGTACTGTTTGACACATAACCTCAAATATTCATCAAGCGTTTTTCTATAGAAAAATAAGTAATTATTAAATCTTAAACTTAATGTGAAAGCATGGGAAAGTAAAGATCAAGTGTATAAATTATTGCTTAGCCTCCTAAGGCCCAACGAAAAATTCAGAATGTAGTGACTACAGCCCGTAGTCCTACCAGTAGCACTATTATCTTATACTCATTCAGAGCCAAGTACTAAAAAGACAAAACGGCGGGTTTTCTATTAAATCCTACTGGTAAGACCGTGGTACGCAACTACACGACTACACAACTGTCGAAGGAGCTGGGTCTGAATGACAAAGTCAATAAGTACTATGGGTAGGACCTTGAGCCTTAGGAGGTTAGACCTCTCCTGATCTTTAAAAGCACGTGATTATCGAGTTAATGGTAAATTGGTTCGTTTGGTTGTGTTTCAATCGGTACAGACTAAACACACAAGTACGACCCGCTGTAATGAGATGAAACAACTAGTAAAGGTGAAGTACAACGTCAAACAATGTATGGAAACGTGAGTTTAATTCGTGGAGGTTCGTGAATTTTCGAATAGTCAAGGCGATTCGTAAATGATTGAGATCAAGCTACCAGTCTTAGGCTGCGTTTCCACCAGAGCTGTTCGAGGCTACTGATGTGCCAAAGGAAACTTTCCAAAATTGCGGAACATTTCATGTAGGAAAAGGAGATCGGCGAACATCCATACAGTCATGGGCCCAACCGTTACACTAATGATTTTTAGGCCGTTTTGTAGATCACTAGGTATGTAGGATATTTTCAGTATAAAAATTATAGGCGGTCTTTGGAGAAGCAGAAATATGGACGGTTCTCCATATCAACCAAAGTAAGTAGATAAAAAATAACTCTGATACGTTATTGTTAAAGAAGTATAAAATAATCATGGTATAGATGTCAAGCATATGCAACATGTCATTATTATAAGAAAATGAATAAAAAAATCAATACAATATGATTCAGTGTGGGTTCAGTATGGATTGGTCTGAGAAACAATGGACAGCGTAGGGTCGAGGGATGTTTTATGTTTAATAAGGATTACCTCGTCTTCCAAAAGATGCATGCCTATAGCATTATTGCGAGTAATATCAACTCCACAGTTTATACAGTGTTGTTCCATCTTGCCAAAATCAATGATATTTTATATAAAGATACGTCATCTGCACGCAAAAACGTTCTTCAAAAAGGAAGGCAAATAGCCTTACTTTTTATCTATTTATCTCTTTCTAACAATAGCGTTCGCTATGGATCGTAGTCTTTGTCTTTGTCAGTAATTGGTCACGGGTTTTAACGCGTTTAGTATGAGCATAACTTATCTTAATATAAAATATCATTGGTCAAAGTCTGATTAAAGCACCAGAAATCACAAAGGACCACAATGCGGAGAACACGAAACGAAGCAAATGCCACTGACATTTATAATATTATGTTATGGAGGGTATTTCTCCCCTAATTTTTTTTTAATATCCTTCTTCGACATATTACAACAAAAATCAACAATGTTATTCATTATTGTTACATTTTAAATCCCATAGAAAAAAAGTCTGATACTTCACAAAGAGTAGTTAAAAAATACATCATTAATTATTGTTTTAGTTACATTCCTGTAACGGCTAGGCCCACTTTCGCCTATCTCCTTTCGGAAACTTCTCACAATTTTGTATGGGGATTGAAACTTTCCGTTTCTTAAATTTAAATTTCCTGTATTTCTAGAGAATGTTTCCGGATATTTCTTAGAACTTTTTTAACTTTTTGGAAACTTTCCGCAACTTGTACATCAGTATTCGAGGCAGCTAAGCGGTGTTGCGAGGAAAAATCCACCAATAGGATAGTGAGGCTAGTAAAACAAAATAATCCCATTGGTGGATTTTTCCTCGCAACACCGCTTAGCTGCCTCGCACAGCTCTGGTGGTAACGCAGCCTTATACTCGGAGTCAAGGGCGTCGCCAACATTGTCAAAAAATAAAGGTGCATTTTCCGATTCTCTAAGGAGAGGGGGGGCTAGGGGGGGGGGGGGGCAAGCCCCGGTTTACTCGGACTTGTATGTACGGTTACGGTTTTTCAAAATCATTACAATCAAGACTGGAAGATTGCCGCGTCCTCAACGGGCGACCTCTCCTCTCGATGATTAAATTTTTTAGACGTAAATATTATTTACTTCGTACACGTGTGGGACGCGACGTGCGTTGACACATTCGCCCTTTCCCACGTCAAGTCAACCCGTAATCGGGCCGGTGCAGCAGCTGATCAGGCCCAGACACTCAAGCGCCGCAAATATTCGTCATTATTAAATAATTACGAATTTGTGGCGCTTGCAGTGGAAACCATGGGACCTTGGTCAGCTGATATGAAAAGCTTTATTAAGGCCCTGTCCTCTCGGCTCATAGAATCCTCCGGAGATCCTAGAGCTGGTGCTTACCTCTCCCAAAGGATTGGGCTAGCTATCCAGTGAGGTAATGCAGCCCGTGTCATGGGGACCATGCCGCGAGCGGACCTGCTAGAGGGGGTGTTCTTTTTATAGTGGTGATTATTATTTATATCTTTAATATTTAAGTAGCTTAGTTTAATTTAAATTTAAATACGTTTAGTTTTAATTTTTAATTGTATTAATGTTGAATTCTGTACTTAGTTGGATGTAAATAAAGTTTACTTAGCTCAAATTCAAAATATATTGTTTATTGGAAAACGTAAAACATAATTGATTGTAGATTTTTTTAAATTGCCTTTTCAATGGCCCGCCCTGTATTAACTAGCTTCTGCCCGCGACCTCGTCCGCGTAAATTTTCATTATCGTTGTTTTCCTTGATGAAAATTAGCCTGTGTAAATCCAGTGCATACGCTATCACTATTCCAAAGGAAAACGGGCCAACTATATTTAGGAAATGCAATTTAACCGGTTTTGTATTAAAATAACCGGTTATTACCGGTTATAACCGGTTATTTGATTTAGAGGCTGAACATTTTCATAAAAAATTTGATAACGTTTCTCTCCCCCTAAACGTAGACCGATTTTTACGATTTTTGAATATGTTGTAGATATCATTTTCCAAAAATATATTAAGTACTTGGAAAGAAACAAATAAAAAAAAGGAAAACAGAAATGTACAAGGCTAGCGTTTCAAAACAACTCTTGCAATTTACGATGGCGAGTGGGCTTTACTTGTGGTAAATACATATCTGTATACTTGTCAAAGTGTGCGTGAGGGCGAAAGAGGGTATGGTAAGCATAAAAAAATTAAGAGAAAATTATATTCTTCTTGAAGAAAGTAAAAACTTTGGCGACCATTGCTCGTCCCTAAAACAATAAGTATACGAGGGCAGAGTGAGAAGTCTGGTAAAAATCATATTAGGGGTATTTTTTTCACAAATTCATTAATGTCAAGTTGTAATGCAGCCTTTTTGGAGGTAAATCGTATATTTTCAGCCAGTTCGCACGGCTAGTTTTTTTTGACAGCTATGAAAAACAAAACAATCACTTTGGTGTTTGCAAACATGGAGAAAAGTGAGTTTCGTGTTCTGATTAAACATTACTTTTTGCGAAAAAAAAAATTACGGAAACAAAGACATGATCACCAAAATCCATGACATCGTATTGAACGACCGAAGAGTAAAGGTCCGTGAGATAGCTGATATTGTAAGCATTTCAGACGAACGGGTTCGTAATATCCTTCGCACTTGTTTGGATATGAAGAAGCTCTCCGCCCGTTGGGTGCCGCGATTGCTCACAGTGGATCAAAAACGCACTAGGGTGACCCTGTCAGAGGCATGTTTGGCGAAGTTTAGGTGTAATGAAAAGGACTTCTTGCGTCGTTTCATAACTGTTGACGAAACCTGGATTCATCATCCATCATACACCAGAAACCAAGGAGCAGTCAAAACAATGGATTGCTTCAGGTGAACCTGCACCAAAGAAGGCCAAAGCAGTTTTATCTGCGAATAAAGTTATGGCTACTGTCTTCTGGGATGCTCGTGGTGTAATATATGTTGATTACCTTCAGAAAGGTAAAATTATTAACGGCGAATATTATGCCAACTTGTTACAGCGATTTCATGAAGTTTTAGTGGAAAAACGACCCCATTTGGCGAAAAAGAAAATCATTTTTCACCAAGACAACGCACGGGTCCACACTTATGCCGTTGCTATGGCTAAAATCCACGAGCTGCGTTACGAATTGCTCCCGCATCCGCCTTATTCTCCTGATTTAGCCCCCTGCGACTATTTGCTTTTCCCAAACTTGAAGAAATGGCTTGGTGGAAAAAGATTTGGTTCCAACGAAGAAATCATCGCAGAAACCAATGCGTATTTTGAAGGGTTGGAGAAATCGTAAAGACTGTACACGATAACATCCGGGCATGCATGCTCTGGTGTATTTTTTTAATGAATGCTAATTTTCAATCAGCCCTTTTTTGTAATAGTCAGTGGTTATGAAACTTCATAGTAAAAATACAATCATAATAAAATGTTAGGGCGTTAGTGACTTAGACCATTATATAATCCACAGTACCAATATTTTTTTGTACACGGTCTACTGACAGTCTTTACCAAATTCTCCTGTTATAAATATTTTATTATTTTTAATTATACAAGCCAAATTATACCTTATTACATTATCTTTTCACAATAGTTAAAACTTTTCTAATTGTATTAAGATTGAGATAGTTCTGAGGTTTTTTAACTTTGGTGAATTTGACTTTTTGACAAATAAATGCCTCCCATACAAAAATAACTTTCAGTGCTTGGAGTAAAAAGTCTTCCTGACTACTACAAACAGAAATGAGTTTCAAAAAGCATTTTTTTGGTAAGACGACATTCTAATGTGCGTAAAACAGCTAGTAAAAATATAAATACAGTTGTGACATTGTAGCAGGAAGCGAGTGAAGATTGTCAAAAAACGCTGGACAGGGGATGAAAGGTATGATATAATATATTCGTCGAAAACTCGCACATACCCATACATTATGATACGATTTTATTTTATTATATAGTATTATAATTATATAAGTTAATAAAAAAAAACTGCTTGAAATTATGCATTCATTGTAAAGATACACCAGAGCATGCATGCCCGGATTTTATCGTGTACAGTCTTTACTATACGGAGGGAATCGAAAAGCTAGAAAAGCGATGGACCAAGTGTATTGAGTTACATGGGGACTACGTTGAAAAATTAATATTTACTTTTACCAAAAAATAAAATTGTTTAATTTTTTCCAGACTTTTCACTATGCCCTCCTAAAATAAGATAAAACATCGAAAACAACAAACTATTTATGTTCTTGCCGTGATATGCGAACTATTTAGTAGTAGTAGTAGTAGTAGTAGCGACCTTCTTGGTTGCATCTTCTACGAATTTGTTGTAACTCTATTTTGTCGCGAAGATGACGTTTGTACTATCTCCGTATTTTCTGTTCTAAAATTACGTACAATTTTATGTTAATTAAAACCTATCTCTATGTTCTGTCTTTATTTCAGAGGGCTTATTATGGCCGTGTTTATCGCGTGACTAAACGTGGATAAAACATCCGCCACTCTCGCACTTATATACCTGTCAGAAAGTGACGAATGTTTTATCCACGTTTTGTCACGTGATAAACACGGATAGGCCCACAGTTTTATATTAATTTACTATTTTTATTTTAGCGTACTTCAAAAACAAAAATACGTTATATCGCTATGAATAACTTTGCGTATTTTCCGGAGATTAGACATGCTGACGGCACTTCGTGGCAGTTAGCGTCGCGGATATAATATGCACAAGTGACTCGAGCTACGGCGCGCTCGCGACTGATCCTCTGTCAGACACGCACACTACCGCAATGTGCATGTACACGTTCAACCACTAATAAAGCCCACTCGCCATCGTGAATTGCAAGAGCTATACAACATATTCAAAAATCGTGGGAATCGGACTTGATTTAGGAGGTGAGATACGTTATCGTTTTCTCTGTTATAGAAAAAACCATCCATCTATAAGATAAATAAGATGTGGTGTTTCCAGGAGATGCGTGTGATGGAGGTGGACAAGGTAGAGGTGGAGCTGGAGGACAGCAGCTCGAGCAGCTCCAGTAGCAGTTCCAGCGCCTCCGGTAAGACCTCGTCGCAGACGCGACACTCGGGTCCTATTTGTACTGCCTCTTAATGCAAAGATCATAATAAGTTTATAAATAGATTGTCTCAAAATAAATGAATAACCCGGTGTACTGCCTTTTTGCCGAATTGTGTTTCGTCAAATTTCATTTGGCAACCAACTTTTCGCCGAAGTTTTATTTGGAAAACCAATCCTTGGCATAATTTTACTTCGTATTTTTTGTTATTTTCTACATTACTAGGTATATTGCAATATTTTATTACGTCAAATTTTATATGGTAAATAATTGTGTAGCAAATGATTTATTAAGGCAAATAACATTTTTTTTATGACCCTAAAAACGAAACTGCACCCAGAGATAGGTAGGTTAGGGCTATTTTTTTTTATGAGCCTAAAAACGAAACTGCTCCCAGATATAGGTAGGATAGGGTTATTTTTAAATTAAGGAATGCCAATCAATACATTTTATGAAACATAATTGACATCTTAAAATACTCCCAGGTAATAATTTGTCTAACAATAATTTAACAAATCATTCGTTGGGAAATGATATCAGTGCGAAACGTTGAGTAAGAAATAAAAATATGCCCAAATAAAATTATGTGATACGTACTATCGCGATCGTTAATTTGTGACCCATTTCAAGAAAAATAGGCTTGAAGTCGTCAATGTCATTAGAGATGCCAAAACATTTGTAACTAATAGGAGACTCAACCTTATTGTTATAAAATGTCAGAATGACTTTGGACCTAAGGTGGGTCCCAAATTTAAGTTCGTATCTGTACTTAAGTTAAGAATTTCCTAAATAATTTTCGTCGAAACATTAGTAAACCGAATAACCCTTATCTTCTATAAAATAATAATAAAGTGTCCATGATTTTTCCGTAATTAATTGTCCATTACTGGTTCCGTCACCCTGAAGGTCACAGCACACATATCAACTCGGAAAGGGCTCGTCACCCTATCAACTCGAGCCGTTCAGTATCATTTGTATGGAACTCCCTACTGCAACGCACACTTATCGGCATCGGAACGGCAACGCCTCACCTCGGCACGAGCTAGCAGTCGTCCACTGAAAAATGTATCGTATTAACACAGGTCAAAGTTCCCTTTTCAATGTTTCACTTTGAGTTGATCCGGTGGCGATCCCTTTCCGAGTTGATATGTGTGCTGTGCCCCTTACGCTTCTGTTTCTTGTTACAGATAGCCCGAGCGGCTTCTCCGACTCTGATTCGGACACTGACGGCAGTTCCAGCCAACCGATCATTCTCAACAGTAAGTACCGTGAAACGGGGTGAGTAGGGACACGACCTAAAATGAAGCATATGTTACTTATTATAAGACTGAACTTATTTCCAATAGACGTAACGTTATTGTCCATTTAATTTTTTATTTATTTATTTATTTATTCCTTGATAAAACAGAGTTTTACATGTCGAACACAATAATTCTATACAAATTTCTAAAATCTTAAATTAAATGTATCTATACAAAGTATGTCAATATATGTAATTGAGTATATGGAGTAAATTGTTTGGGCAGCGAACCAGTAACTAGTCGGTTTAGCCGTTGAGAAAGTCGTCGATAGTGTAATATGCGTCAGATACTAGTTTAGCCTTTAATTTATTAACAAAACGCCTCATGTTTGGTGCATTTCTGATTTCTGGGGGTATCTTGTTGTATATCATCGGGCCTATTGAGTGCAGACATTTTTTTAATAATTGTTCTTATTTGTAACAAGTTATGACTTATTTTAGGTCGTGTCCCTACTCACCCCTTAATCCCTACTCATCCCTTTTTACGGTAATCTGTGTGAGATCCTCTGATGCGTCTCCGGTATATAGTGGACAACCGTACAGGGCTGGATCGCTCAGCTCAGGGGGCCGATTTTTGACTTTCGAGCGCTCGAAAGTTTCGCTCGGAAGTGAAAAAATCTGTGAAACCGTATTTTTGAAATTGCGGGAGATAGAAAATTTAAAGACGTGTGGTCCACACCATTCGTTTTCAATTCTGCCGCTCGTATTTCAAAAAACGGATTCGAAGATTTTGCTCACTTCCGAGTGAAACTTTCGAGGGCTCGAAAGTCAAAAATCGGCCCCCAGCAGTGTCGAAAATATGATAAATTATGTTTAGTATAAGTTGCACGGAAAACGAGATAGGTATCTCCATTCAACATTTCAAAATTTTAGAAATGCTGTAGCCTGGTTCGACGTTTACGATACCATGGCCATTAGAATTTTTCAGTATCGTTTGCTCTGAGATAGCTAATTAAAGGAGGGCGGGCAAATTGGCCTATCTGACCAATAAGTGGAGCCTGAAATAACTTCTGTATTAAAATACTGGTACTGTAACCAAAAAAACTATGTAAGGTGGGGAGGCTCCTTGGCGGATGTATATGGGTTGGAGTGTGGGGTGAGACAGGGTGGACTTACCTCACCAAGGCTCTTCAATTTATATATTAACCGGTTAATTGGTGAGCTCAGTAAAACCAAGGTCGGTTGCCACATAGGCTGTATCTGTATGAATAATATTAGCTATGCGGATGATATGGTTTTGCTGAGCCCGTCGATAGGTGCATTGAGAGAGCTGCTGGACGTTTGTGAGACATATGCCAGTGCTCACGGGATGAGATATAATGGGAAGAAGAGTGAAGTGTTAATCTTTAAGGCCGGCACCAAATGTTACATGCCAGTACTGCCCGTTATTCTTGATGGAGTGCCTCTCAACAGAGTCACAAAATTTAAATATCTGGGTCATTGGGTCACTGAGGACTTAAGTGACAGCATGGATATGGAGAGGGAACGTAGGGCCTTGTCTGTTCGATGCAATATGCTGGCTCGTAGGTTTGCTAAGTGTAGCTTAGAGTTCAAGGTGACGCTGTTTAAAGCCTTTTGTCAGGCTTTCTACACATGCAGCCTATGGGTGAAGTACACGCAGCGGGCATACAATGCCTTGCGAGTTCAATATAATGACGCGTTCCGGGCAATGGTGGGGCTGCCGCGCCACTGCAACGCCTCGCGCATGTTCGCCGAGGCGCGCGTCGATGGCTTCCACGCTATCATGCGCAAGCGCAGCGCGTCCATGCTCCGCCGCGCGTGCGGCAGCCCCAACACTCTCCTGGACGCGGCAGCAGGCAGGTTGGACTCTCCAATTGTGGCCTATTGGAATCGTCTTCATATCCACAAAGATGCTGCTAGTTTCATTTAATTTATTTCCATTTTATTATTAATAGTGTAATTTGTAATATTGTAATTTTTAATTTGTAATTGTAATTTTAATTTATATTTTATTTTATTTTAATTTTACTGTACGAAACTATGGATTGAAAGGTCTGAAAATAAATTTTATTCTATTCTATTCTATTCTAATAAGGACAAGCGATATGCCACCGGACAGGTAATCTAAGTTGTAAAACTATTACTATGGCAGGTAGTTCGAAATCTTTGTGTGAAATAAGTTATCGCCATGCAAAGACGGCGGTATTTCATAGTATTATGCTAAAGTCGTCTATGTAGGCGTCCCGATTTCCCGCTACATAACATCGTTGTAGAATTAAAAAGGATATCCGATGATATAGTGCTTATTGTCATTGGTTTCTAGGCCAGCGTTCCTACATTTTTGCCCATTCTCCTTTGCTTTAAAACTCTGCTAAAAAAAAATATGAATAATTAGCAGTTTTATTAGGGTCTTAAAGCAAATTTAATCAGCTTTCTTTCACCGCAAACCAAACTGAAAATTTCTAATAACTGTGGTCGTTAAGATATCTCGTTTTCCGTGCGAATTTGACTAAGGATGATTTATTATATTGTCCACTATATCCCAGACACTCTGTATACCGTCATTGCTTTAAAAATACCTCGTATCTCCTATTTCGTGAAGTATTATTTAAAACTTAAACATGAAAGGAATTAAGTTCAAACTCGTACAGTCAAGGAATTTAATTTGTGACCCACGTTAGGTCCAAAGTCAATCTGACATTCTACAGCAATAAGGTTGAGTTTCCTATCAATTACAAATGACTTGGCATCTCTATTGACAATTACATCTTCAGGCAGATTTTCTTTGATATGGGTAACAAATTAACTTCCGTGACCGTACATCTCGAAATATCAGATACGAGTTTTTTCTAAAGTAGTAACGATTTTTTTTTTACTCAACAGCCTCGTTCCCTAACTGGCTAGCCAGGGTGGAGCAGAAGCGCGCCGAGGCGGAGCTGGCCCGCGCCCGCGCCGACGAGGTGTACGCGCGCTCCGCCGAACAGGCGGCGAACGCTGCCCAGGCGCAAGCCGACGCGCTCAGCTGCCTCGCGCGCGCCACGACCGCGCAGGCCGACGCTCTCGAGCGCATCGCCACCGTCCTCGACCGTCCGGCGCACCAGATGATCGACTTCTAGGATCGCATGCGGGTTCTCCTGCTGCTCGGCGTATTGGTGGAGGTTTAATGGAGATGCACTTGTTTTTTTTATAATTTTGTAGACGGAGCCCCGCGTGCGGAGCTCGCGTTTCCAAACTGGCCCTTTGGGCAAAATTAGCATGATTTAATTTTGATTATATTATAAGTGGGAATTACTGGGAAAAATGAAAAAAACGCTTTAGAAATAGTATTGAATCCAACAGATACCACGTAATAATTAATCTTAATCAGTTCTATGTAATACCCAATATTTATACCCATAATCCCCTGAACTTTCAACCGAAGCTACGATTTGAAATGAGTTGCATCTCTAGTAACGCCTCAGGTAACTTGCATGTTACCCCCTATTTCAATCAAGGGGTGTAAAGGGCCGAAACGGAGTACAACGATGTCAAGGCCCCAGTATACGAGTCCACCTACTTGCCCTTTCCGCTGAAACAGTTTTCAGAATTACAGATTACAGCGAACAAACTTATTTAAAAACAAAGCTTGCGATTAGCTCCTTGTCATAAACAAAAAGGCGGTAAAGAGTGATAGTTTTTTCACATGAAGTTTGTTTGTATGCAATTAAAAAAATGAGTTCATGCGATGAAGATTTTACTCCAACACAAAAAAAAAACTTGCGATTTTTGAGAAAAGCACTATATTTGCCTCGGCAGGAACAGCAATTGCGGGCTTCGTATTTTAAAAAGGACTCGCAAGCTCGTCCGTTTAAGACAATACTCGGCCCGCAATTGCCTACTTCCATGCCTAGGCAATAATGTACTATTTCACTTGATCTTCCGAAGACGTATACCCGGTTTCACTAGGACCCCAAAACTACCCCACGACTGTTTTTTATAAACCTACTTTTTTGAATCAGGTAGGTTTTTATTTCTAAGTGACAACTCTTAATGTATACTGTATCTACGTCTTTATCTCGAAATCGAGTTAGTATTAAATATATATCAAGTAGTGATCTGTCTATTGACAAAAAAAATTGGTGTGTTCTGACTGGTCGATTTTATTTGGTCCTAAACTCCTTGTTAAAGGAGGACATTACCGGCTCAGGATGACTTCGGCCATAGTTCCATTTCGTCACCTTCTTAAGTCGGTCTCATTCGCATGTGGTCTACTGTTTCGATTCGCCAGCATTCCTATATCGTCACTTCCCTATCTCGTCCGCTTTCTTACGTGGGCCACTGTACCAACTCGTTTACATTCGTAATTAGACTACAGTGCCAATTCGTCAACATCCCTTATTAGTCTACAATGTCAACTCGTCAACATTCTTATTTAGACCACAGTGCCAACTCGTCAACTATATAGTAAAAATATTGAACACCCAGACTCGAGTACAAATATGCGGACGAGTTGACACTGAGGTTGATACAGGAATGCGGACGAGTTAGCACTGCTGACCAAGGAGTACTGAGGTCGATAAAAGAAAGTGGACGAGTTGGCACTGTGGTCAAAATAGGAATGTAGACAAAATGGGGTATTGACGATATCAGAAAGTGGACGAGTTAGGAAGGTGACGATTTAGGAATTACATGCTGACGACATGGCATTGTGGACGAGTTAAGAAGGTGACGAAATAGGACTGTGGACAAAGTTGCCCTGAGCCCTAAACTCCTTGTTAAAGGAGGACATCATCGACCTTTCAGAGCGTCGGCAAGGGAATTCTTCGTATATTTCATAAATGTGATGTTCGTGGTAGCCCCTCCCCTTGCCGACATTCCCTCTTAGTAAGTAGTTGATTACATAATAGATTACATGACATAAATTATTGGGCTCAGGGCGACTTTGTCCACAGTCCTATTTCGTCACCTTCTTAACTCGTCCACAATGCCATGTCGTTGTTGGGTTGAGTTTCCTATCAATTACAAATGACTTGGCATCTCTATTGACGATGACATCTTCAGGCAGATTTTCTTTGAAATGGGTAGCAAATTAACGTCCGTGACCGTACAATACTAAAAATTTCTTAATAGCAATCGGCCACGTTTTTTTTAAACAAGACTCAGTATACCTTCAGTAGCGCAAGTGTGATAAGTAGGGCTAGGGTTTTGGTGGCATATCGTGGTTCTAGAATCCATGGAGTCGCTATTTCCTTATTATTATAATACATGATACTTTGATTTTGACCTACATTATGGTCATATTTCAAAATGAATAAATACATTTTTAGTTCGGTTATTCCATACCTACTAATATTTGCTTGTTTGTAACGCTTTCACTGCAGAAACATCCTCCATACCAAAACTCATTTAAATAGGGAATATGCATGTTTTTTTTTACAGCTTCAATAAAAGCTGATTTATGTAACAAACAGATGAGAATAGCTATATAAATAACCAAGATATAAGGTAACAAAAATTTGTTCCTATCTCTTTCTAGCATAACAGAATTTTAATTGGAGTTTATATGGCCGTACTGCACGATGACGTGACCGGTGCACTTCGGATCTCTCTGTCTAATTAGCATTTTAAAACGCTTGTATCATCCGTATTACTTGATCGATTTTAATTTTAATTTCACTTTTAGTGATCTCTTTTACGGAATTTTAATATTTTGTTGAGAAATGCTATTTAAAAAATCCATGCATATTCCCTATTGGTTTAGCCGTTTAATAAATAAATGAATTTTGAAACATTAAAATACTGAAGGTCAAAATCGAAATGTCATGTATGTTATTAGGAAGTAGCGACTCCATGGATTACCACGATATGCCACCAAAATCCTAACCCTAGTGATTAGCTATAGCCTACCGAATGCTATTAAGGAACTGGGGGGTTATTATGATTATAGCTATGCAGAGGGCCCTGCCAACATGCATTGCGCTAACTAGCGTTTCTATTCGATTCGTTTTTAAGCCAATCGCGTCACTGGTAGATGACGTGATACGAAAAGTCACGTGATCTACCAGTGACGCGATTGGTTTAACAACGAAACGAATAGAAACGATAGTTAGCGCAATGCATCTTGGCAGAGCCCTCTGTTCAGTTTACGCTGGGAGAAAAGGACAGAGCTATGTAACAGCTATAGCTCTGTCCTTTACACTCGCCGTAAAATGAACTGCATAGCTATGTCATAATCAAGGATCGGAAAAACGCCCGTCATTTTGAAAACATAACCCTGTTCCGTACAGGAGAGACTTCCTTCTGATGTTAATTAAAAATATTATTAGATATTTTACATTTATTATACCATTATTTATATGTATTCAGCAACAATATTACTAATGAATAAAACCATAATGGTTATGGGAAAAAACACTTTCGCCAATCAAAAAGACTTTCTTTTTTTTAAAATTTTCGCTTGTTATTCCATAACGACGTGAATTTAGGACCTATTTTTGAGTCAAAAAAGTTTGTTCACAGTTTACGTAGGACATTGGGGCAATCGTTGACATTGGTTTACTGTTTGTATGTGTGTTTGTGTTTTCTAATTAACATTTCGGTGCCATTCATTAATAAAATTGTCGCTAAGTACATATAAATTATTGTATAATAAATCTATAAAATACCTAATAATATTTTTAATTAATATCAAGGAAGTCTCTGCTATACGGAACAGGGTTATGTTTTCAAAATGACGGTCGTTTTTCCGATCCATGGTCATAATAACCCCCCTGATCTCTATTAGTAGTTCTAAGAAAAAATATTAACCAACATTAACCTTTTCAACGCCACAGTCGGCTCTGGCCGTCAACTAAAAGTCGTGCCACTGACGCCACGTCGTCTACAGCCGGCAAGAGTTCAAGATTAAAAGAGACTTTGTTTGGTAGCAATAAGGCGTAATTTGCATAGCATAGCAAACATGTTTGGCGTGTGGGCATTTTGTATTCGACGTATGGCGTTCAAAAGGTTGACAGTTTCTCAATTCTAGTACGTTATTACAAACACTCCAATAGACGAGACACTAAGTTAACCTCTCCTCTCCCTTTGACCCACTAGTGCGTCAGCCATTCTAATTCAGATTTTGAATTAAATTTTTACTGACAAAAGATTAAAAATTCGAACTTTAATGTTGCAATTAAAACCTGTCTGACATACGACAGGTTAAACCAAAGATTAGATATATGTATCCAAACTGAAACATGTGACATTTTAGAATAGTATTTTACATACATACATAATCTCACGCTTTCGTTCCCAGAGTGGGGTAGGCAGAGCTACATAATTACCAACAGCTCTAAAAACTTGTTGATAATTCTATAACCACAATTTGCACAAATAGGCTAAGATGTTTACCAGCGTATTAGTGACAGGTTGCAAGCCCATCGCCTAACAGTACTACAAGCCTTTATTCCCTTAGTCGTCTCTTACGACATCCACGGGAAGACATGGAGTGGCACTATTCTAACTCGGCAACCACACGAGGCAAGTTCAAGTTCTAATAGTATTTTATTGAATAAATATACGAATTAATGAAATAAAAGTCGTGTTTTTTTTCGTCATTTATTCACTATTATTCACTTAGTAAATTATACCTATGTCATAACAGGTAACATTCCTTATAAAGGGTTAGTATCATGTCGTCTAAAACGCAACTGGTCGACAGCAGTAAGCCGTCTAAAAGCAACTCGTCTAAACAAGTATTATCGAGTCGCCCAAATTGCTAACGGTCTAATTAGCAAGTGGTAAAACGCCGCTGGTCTAAGTACAGGTAGATTCACTAAAGCTGGCACGAATGGAATGAGCAAAAGTAATGTCACCTATCCCTGTGTGAGCCGTCCTTTGAACCGATGTTCGAATTTATAACCGAAACCCTGTTATTATTTTACACACTTGTGTACTTTCGTTCACTCATTCAACCCATTCGTGCCAGCTCTTGTGAATCGACCTGTAGCATTAAGTCTAAAATAATTACAAGAGGCACGATGTGGAGTTCAAAACACAGATACCCAAAGTAGGTAGGTTAGGTTCCTTACAATAGCTTCTGATGCTCGAAGGGCAAACCGCCCAGAAATAGGAGCCCCGCCTGGCGGGGCTCCCTCAACTTGTATAAGGGAGGAATTAGACTTAGACCGCTTGCTACATAAGACAAGCTGCGTTTTAAACCACTTGCTACTTAGACCAGCTGCGTCTTCGGGTCAATTCACACAGAGACGCGACGCGACACGACTCTGCGCGCACATGCCACTCAAAATATACTTTATTTACTACATGAAAAGGTACACATTTCATTGTGAGAATTCAGAATACGTTGCACCACGCAGCATGAATTCTCACAATAAAATGTGTACCTTATCATGTAGTAAATAAAGTATATTTTGAATCGCATGTGCGCGCAGCGTCGCGTCTCGGTGTGAATTGATCGTTAGACCACTTGCTGCTTAGGCCAACTGCGTTTTAGACGAGATGATACTAACCCCTTATAAACCCCTTTGCAAAGACAAGTCTCGAGTTTTTTTAAATATAGTTTACAGAAATGAGATGGTATGCTGCAGGATTTAATCACAATTATTCACTTGTATGATAATAATTATTTTTATTCTTAACACTAAATAATAGTAATATTTTTTTGTAGCATACAACCTCATTTTTGAAAAGTTTTTATTTAATTTGCAATCTTCTTGCAATGTATGTATGTACAGTCGAGTTAATAAGTATGTGTACAGTTTAGTACCTTGTCTATTTAACGTCATGTTTAAACTGCCATACATGAATTGTCACAGCGATTAAAGTGACAAGGTACTAAATTGTACACATATTTATGAACTCGACTGTACGGGTCAAATATGCAAGTTAAGTTTGACCCGGTTTCCGATGAAGCTGAACATTTGCATACACCTTTGGTCCTGACGACAATACAATAATATAGCACCATCGAGAAGGCTGCCCTCATAAGCCAAAACGCGATATCTCAAACTCAATAGCCAAAGCAGATACAGCCCTCTCCTGTTAGAAATAAGGTTGCACTTGCTACAGGAGTTTTGTCAGAGATACCGCCATTTGTCTTAACAGGGCAGAAGGTCTGATGATGGAGACTCAGGGTGGCCATAAGATCTCCTACATTACACATGACAAACCCGTCGTGTTAGGGCTCGTTAGAATCGTCTTGACGAGTAGATGACGACTGTGCAAGAAAAAGTACAGTCGGCAACAATAGTTTGTACCAAAAATGAAATATTTGACTTGAACTTATTTCTAACTAGACAACGAAGCTGGTTTACTGGTTGCAAAATCAAATTCCTATGGGGTTAGGGTGGGGGGACACTCACTAACACTTCAACTATATAACAATGTTCAATGTTAATGATCAGACCCTCAGTCCAAGCGGGATCCCGATGTAGCGACGCAATCAAAGTAGGTCGAAGTCGTCCCTCTGCAAGTAAAAAGGTATTTGTCAAAAAAAAAACGGGCAGCTGCTAGTCGGACTCGCGCACAGAGGGTTCCGTGCCATTATCTATACAACATTACACAGCTAAATATTCTGTAAATATTTCATACGACTACCTGTTGCCATTATTAATATTGAGCAAAAAAATCACGTTTGTTGTATGGGAGCCCCACTTAAATACTTATTTTATTCTGCTTTTAGTATTTTTTGTTATAGCGGCAACAGTAATACATCATCTGTGAAAATTTCTCTAGCTATCACGGTTCATGAGATACAACCTGGTGACAGACAGACGGACGGACAGTGAAGTCTTAGTAATAGGGTCCCGTTTTTACCCTTTGGGTACGGAACCCTAAAAACGGGCAACGAGAACTCCGTACCATTCTATTTATCGTTAATTAATTTCCTCTAAACCCTTCATTATGTACTGAAATTTAAACATAATAAGTTGATAAGCGTTATCACAAGATATTTTTCCCCAGATTAGGTTTATGGTTACTTAACTGTCTGTGTGTGTATGTATGGGATCAAAATTCCGATGTTTCACTCTGAAGTATTGGGCCGATTAGGTACACATTATATTATCATCAAGAAAAAACTATAGTCGATAAAAGCTTGTCGCAAAGATTTTTATTTTTTGACAGAAACTTACTTAGAATTATAGGTATGTCTTTGAACGGTGAGAGTACTGAGTTACCAGCAGATAGAGGAGAGTGGAAGAAGAGGACATCTTGTGCCGCCCCACTTAAGGTCGGATTTTTATTCCCACAGAAAAAATGTAAACAAAGGTGTTGCCATTAACGAAAAATATTTGCAGTATTCAAAATATTTATGCTTTCCACATTTAAAAGAAATCGACTTTCAATAAAAAAAACTATATATTGAAATCAAGATTGAAGAATTTAATTTGTTGATGGCATACTTCATTTTGATATAAACTCTTTGTTGTATTAATTTAAAACGAGAAAACTGTTTTTGTATGCATAATTTATTTATTGCACTGGTATCATTGACTCGATACACCCGCGTCAACAAGTTGAGGGCCGCTCGATTGATGTGAGACGTCACTTCACTCACTTCGCTTTACAATTCGTGTTCCCGTTGTAATCGCTTTGCAGTGACTCATTTGTGCGATTTTAATTTCAATTATTTCTCGAATTTATTTTTATATCACTATTCGAGCGAAATGATAATTTAATATTATATTTCTTGCTGGCCCAAACTTTGAGATTCCCTGAAATGTCACTTTGACAGTGACGTAACTTTGTTTACATTATTTCTGTGGGAATAAAAATCCGATATTAGTATAGGGTAAGGCCCTTACTACACAGAATATCACATACGCAAAACATCATGTGTGACGTTATATGAAAAGGGACCTTATTGTCGATGGCGCTTCCGCCATTATTAAAGATGCTCCGATATAAATACAACGTTGCGTGACGCAGTGCGACAATAAGGTCCCTTTACATAGATAATGCCAAATATTATTATATTATACGCATAACATATATACATACATTAAATCACACCTGTTTCCCAGAGAGGTAGGCAGAGACCACACTAGCAGAACATCATATATAGTCCATTCGCTTAGATAGTGTCGCTACACTCGCAATACAATTCGAAGTATACTGCCATAATTCACTTACGGCGTAACACCCGCAAGTGAATTTGGCAGTTTACATCGAAATATATTCGTATTTTATTACAATAACCACAAGGACGTGTGATTGTAGCGACACTATCTAAGAGAATGGACTATACGCATAACATCATACTAGCAAAGCACGATATTCGAAAAACAAGATATTTATAAATAGCCGGGTTTGGTTATAGAATCGTAGGTAGATTTAGGTTATGTTAGATTTATAGTAGGCCCGGGAGAGCGTCGGTGGCCTAGTGGGTTAGGGGGTCGACTCTTGATCGTAAGGTACCGAGTTCGAACCCCTGCGGTCACCATGTACCAATGAGTTTTTCTAACTCAAGTGCATTACCCGATGCTCTTACGGAGAAGGAAAAACATCGTGAGGAAACCTGCACATTCGAACAGCTGAGTGTGTAAGAGGGTAATTGCACCAAAGATCCTAAAGGGTCGAAGTGTATCCGAAAGGGTCCATCTGTAAGAAGTTAAGATACTACTACGCCCGGAGGGCCAAACCACTCACAAATAGCAGCTCCGCGGTAATTCATGTCTTACTAATAAAATAATGATGCTTTGCTAATGTGATGTTTTGCTTGTATGATATAATGATTACAGAAACTTTTTTGTCACCGACTGACTCACCATTTCGTTGTACTCCATGACGTGTTTCTTGATGGCGGACCCGTCGACCCACGTGACAAAGTCCTCCAGAGACCGGTTGACGAGGAAGGCCGGGTCCTTCACGACCTGCGGCCCGACCCGGACGTGCCCCTGCTCGATCAGCTTGGTAGCTTCCTTGAGGTTCTCTGACATTTTGTCTGGGAACAAAAAGGTCAAACTGATCAATAATGAAATTAATGAACAATAGGGAATATGCATGATTTTTTTTCCCAGCTTCAATGAAAGATTCATGTAACAAACAGTTGAGAAAAATCATTTTTTGAATAGCTAATAACCAAGATATATGCCAAGAAAGATTTCTTCCTCTCTTTCTAGCATAACAGAATTTAACATGGAGTTTATATGTTCGACCTGTTACATGACATCACAGTGCATATCGGATCTCTCTGTCTAATCGCTGTCTAATTAGCGCTCTAAAATGCTTGTATCATCCGTATTTCTTGGCCGATTTTAATTTTAACCAGCGACCCGACCACCCATTCCCCAATAAAAGCCTTTAAAAACCTTACCTCTCGAAGTATAACCCACTAAAAGAATAACCCCGTTGGAGAGAGCGTCGGTGGCCTAGTGGTTTAGGGGGTCGACTCGTGATCTTACGGTACCGAGTTCGAACCCCCGCGGTCACCATGTACCAATGAGTTTATCTAACTTAAGTGCATTACCCGATGCTCTTACGGTGAAGGAAAAACATCGTGAGGAAACCTGCACATTCGAGCAGCTGAGTGTGTAAGAGGGTAATTGCACAAAAGATGCTAAAGGGTCGAAGTGTATCCGAAAGGGCCCATCTGTAAGATAAGATAAGATAACATAACCCCGTTGGAAATATATGACTTAGTTATTCGTTAAACTAACCATGATCACATGAGGGAAACCTAAAGGGCTAAAGCTCAGATCGTCAGCAGTAAATCGATAACCAAATATAAGGGAAACCCTTATTAATAGCGCTTAAAAAGCCAATCGAACGTCTTTTTTAAGTTAAAGGGATATTGGTATCACTCAAAATATAGCGCTTTAAAAGCAAAATCGAACAAGACTTATACAAAAGGGATTGGTAACTTTGGTAAGGGTAACCGTTATAATAATAGCGCTTTAAAAGCAAATCGAACGGCTTTCAAGCGATACGGCTTTTCTTAAGAAATCCTTATAAAAACCCATTCGAAACCCCTTGAATGGGATAGCGGGCCGGTCCCTGATTTTAATTTCACTTTTGATCTCTTTTAAGGTATTTTCATATTTCGTTGACAAATGTGATTTAAAAAAGTGCATATCTCCTATTGACAACAGGTTTTTTTAAAACATCATGCTTATAGTAGAGGTTTGTCTCAAAGCATTTTTTTTATTTAGTATTCACCGAAAGCAAACAAATTTCAAAGAGCTTAAACGCCACATGGGGGTTTTTCTACGTAACAGCTAGTGCTACGTAACGTGATTACAAACAAAATGACGTCATTACGACCACTGGTCCAAAGCGGGCGTAGCAAACACTGATAATATTCAAAATATTATTTTTCAGTAAATAATGTTAAAAGAAAAAAAAGGTGCATTATCTATGAAAAGGGACCTTATTGTCCATGGCGCTTACGCCGCACTGCGTCACGCGACGTTGTATTTATATCGGAGCATCTTTAACAATGGCGGAAGCGCCATCGACAATAAGGTCCCTTTTCATAGATAACGTATCAATAAGAAATCATAAATCCCTTGAGACACGAGAACTCTAGTTAAATTCAGCAGCAATGCAAAAGTCAGCGAAAAAATTAAATTCCTCATAATATCATACTCAATACGCACTGCTAGATCTAAACAGAAGTAACTCAAAATACAACTGTATTTTAAAATCAACTTTAATACAATTTCTATGAAGTTGAAACAAAACTAGCGAGGATTTTGAGTTGATGCTGTTTTGATCTAGCAGTGTGAATAACCGGACACCGTTGATGTAGGAAAACATATCGAAACTTTTATGTGGTCGTCTCGCACCATCTTATATACACATAAGTATGTGTTTTTTTTTTTCTCTATCTCTCCCGTAAGATTCTTAATTGGCATGTTTTCCTGCTGAACTACGCATGTTATTTAATACTATATTTAATTTAATATTTATAGCTTTATATAATGCTAGACTAAGTTGTACCATTGTAATAAGAAATATGTTTAAAAAATGACTGACTGCTGAGTTTCTTGCGGCGTTTCTTCTCGGCAGTGGTCTTCTCTTGGGAAGCGCTGGTAGATTCTTGACGTGTAAAAGTGCCCGTGCGGCCTACTTACTGAATAAATTTCTTTTATCTTTTTTTTTTTTATCTCATATTTATCTCCATTGAACTTCGTTGTATTACTACCGGGACACCCTTTCCATTGGTTTAGTGGATGCAGTGCTGACCTGTTGTCTAGTGACGCTATTAAACTTGATAAATTCACAAACACCAGAGATTCTCGCTCTAGAGGGATTGCCCCCACGTTTTTTTTATACTGAGTCTCCCCAATAGGCTAACGTAGCCATATGCGTCTTTCTACAAAATTTAAAATGAAAAAATAATAATGTGGATGATGATCAGTGATAGGATTAGGTAGTGCTATTTGGGGTGAATGACCTTAAGCGCTATCCATAATATGGGTATGCCCTGCGGATTTCCGGAAATCCCGGACTCGTATTTTATTGACGGTTGATATTATGTGTAACACAAAATTAATTCTAGGTTTAGGAAAATTTTATACAATAATAAATGGTTATTATTATTGTACAACGTCTATTTAAAAATAATAGTCAAACGTAAGTTAACAAATTTAATAACTTTTAAATATAACAGTAACAATAGGCACCATTTTGGTAACAAAGTACTTAATAATATAAGCACCTATCTACTTTTTTTATAACTACTTTCTATTTAAACTTTATAATCATAAAAATCCCGGGATTAAGTCATATCCATATTAATCTTTCGCCACGAAGTTTCGAGTCATTCACCCCAAATAGCACTATCTCTGATGATGATGATGATGACGGATTTAAACTTTACATAGTTTATGCCCAGAGATCGGACAAATGGGTGTCATTGCTCACATTAATGTGGACATGACTCCAAAGATTTCAATTAAACAAATTTAATTACATTAATTGATTTCTTACATGAACTTTAACATTGATCCTGAACAGAACAGTAATAAATAAATAATACGAAGACGTGAAGAGTGGCCATCAATATTATATTAATCTACTTAAGTTTGCATCATTAACATCCCTGGATTGCGAAAGGAGCTTTTCACCTCATAAGTTTATACATACACATACATACATAATCTCACGCCTTCGTTCCCAGAGTGGGGTAGGCAGAGCTACAGAATTACAAACATCTCTAAAAACTTGTTGATAATTCTATAACCACAATTTGCACAATTAGGCTAAGATGTTTACCAGCGTATTAGCGACAGGTTGCAAGCCCATCTCCTAACAGTACTACAAGCCTTTATTCCCTTAGTCGTCTCTTACGACATCCACGGGAAGACATGGAGTGGCACTATTCTAACTCGGCAACCACACGAGGACATAAGTTTATTTTAGCCGTAAAAAGGAATAAACGAACCACGGAAAAATTATAAAAAATACTCTCTCTCTCTCTAAGTCTTTGTATTATTTATTTATTTGTAACTGAGTTGCGAGTAATGACGCCATTTGTTCGATCACTGTTTATGACACACAGAACACTAAGACGACACCAACAACAACTCATTTGTCAAAATGTGATGAATAGACTAGGAGGTAACAGGTCAACATACAAACAGTAACATACTTAAGACTGCTGAAATCATAACCAAAGTTTGCTTTGCAATTGGATAAAAATAAAAATTATATCAGCGAATTAATGTAATTCATACATACATAGACTCACACCTTCATTCCCAAAGTGGTTTAGGCAGAGCTACAGAATTACCAACATCTCTAAAAATTAGTTATCTGTTATTCAATTTTGGGAAAATACAATCATTCTTTGGTATAACGTATCTAGATTTGTCTTCTCTTCAATAATATACATATCCTCGTCCTGCCCAAGCATTTTTAAGCAATTTTCTACCCAATGTCCTCTCTGAAGCACATTTTTGTATAGATAATTTGAATTACCAGGCAGAACGTCCTAAATCTATTCTTTCTTTGTAAAGAAAATTGGGCAGGACGAGTATATGTATAATTTGAAAATCTGTTCTATCACAATAAAATTGTATAATTGCGTATGTGTTTGTCAAATAAATGTTATAAGTTTGGGCTTAAGTATTTTATTGTATCATGCAAATGATTATTCCTTTGAAAAATGTCTTGAAAAAGCCTTATTGCTGTTACTGTTATTGTGTTGTAATCTTGTGTGTTCTGCTGAAATAAATGAATTGTATTTGTTTATTGATAACTCACTTCTAACCAAAACCACCGGGAGTCTTCTCCGGCAGAACGAGCTAGCGGCTACATTCATGGCGAGCGCCAGGTCCCACCGAGTAGGTATCAGGCCCATCTGGTACAGCTTCTCCAACAGCATCCCACTGGATTCCGTGCGGAACTCCGAGCTTGCATCCAGGTCCTTTATTTTGTTGGCTACCTCTCGAATTTCACGGGAGAGCTTATTGTATCTGGCAATAAACACATGTATGTAACGAATTAGTAAAATAACAATAAAAATGCAAATGTAAATTAAAATAAAGACAATAAACAGAAGTCACTACTTTTATTATGCCTTGATTTTAATTTGTTTGGTTATGTACGATAGATAAATCGTCAAATATTTAACTAAATATAACATAAAAGAGACTAAAGAGCATTTATACATATCAAAAAAGTGAGATTTTGTCGTAAAAGTGTGGATTTTGGTTACATACTTGGTATAATCTTCCCGCTTTTGAATGTAATATTTTTTCATCACTTTCACCTCGTTCAAGTTGTTATCTACCTTCCATGATATAAAGTCGACCTTCTTAAGGAGTTTCTGCTCATGAAACTTTAGTTTTCGTACCATTTTTAGGGTTTATAAGACCGACAGAAAGAATAGAAAGATATAAACGTAATGCACGGATGCATGCACGGCACGGCACGTTGTTTGTTTGTTATGACATTGACATTTACGTATGTATGGATGACGTTCAAAAGATTCAGGGATTACATATAATACAGCCAACTCTTCTTTTAGTAGTTAAGGATTTATAGATATTCTTTACATTATTGCTTACTTCATTCCAGTTTTCAAAAGGCAATAAAATTATCAAAATAATTATCAAAATTGTAAGAATGGAAAATAAAATCGCGCTGCATCGAATAATCTGATAATCTGATAAGTACCTCTACCTATGAGAACCAAGAAATTAAATGACCTGAATTTTTGTACTTTTTTTTTTTTGCCTCTAATGTTTTTATATTTTGGCAGTATGGGATTTTTTATCAGACACTAGTTGATTGTTCGGAAAATAAATATATACTTACTCTTTTGCGCACACCAAAAACAAGCTATGTAAACCGAGACAGCACTCTCGAGTGGTCGGGGGCAATGTTTGTGAAGGATCGGCAGCATGTCAAAAAAATCAATAACGTACCGATCAATACTCACTAACCAAGCCCTAGACGGTTATATTTTTTAGTACTTTACCAGTTAACAGACAGACCTAGATCTGCGCGGTTGCTTCAAAATGGATGGAGGCGAACGTCGCTCTTCCTCAACACCAACAAGGCACCATACCCAGCGCTATCGCGCCGATTTTGAGGAGGACCTAAACAACCTGTTCAACAAAAAGTTTCAGTTCCGTTACAATGAGGAGTGGAAGCTTCCAAGTGCGGAGGCGCTATTTGCTTCATCGCCTTGGAAAGTGGAGGAACTGGAGCGGCTGAAGGACCAACTGAACATGCACAAGAGCCAATTGAATAATTTCGAAATTGAAAAATGGAGTGGTCATACCAGACGCCGGAACCCGGCAGGCGATGTCTGCTGGCGTTTAAAGACGAGAGTCAACCCGGAGTTTCTTACTCAAGCTTGGACGAAATTCTATGAGTGTGCATGGTCGTACAACATAATACCATATACCGCATTGAGGGAGAACAACATGGTTTCACTGCACTTGTGCGAAGCCCCCGGGGCTTTCATCACGGCGCTCAACCATTACTTGAAGCTGAACCACCCGGAGATCACAGTAAGATTACAATTGTTTTTTTCTTTAGTAAGTTTTTTTATTGGTAGAACAGTCTGAAGTGGAGTGGTGAGCAATGATGGTGAATGGACTCAAAAGTCAACCTTATAGGTAGGTAGAGAGGTAAGATAAGTTAAAGTTGGCATAGAAAGATGGGATTCATGCAGGACTGTCACTGGGCAGGGCAGAATGACTTAAGAATTGTTCAACTACCTTCCTGCTGTGGCTGTCTGTGATGATCATCATTATCAGAATAGCCACTAAGTTTTTACTATTCTTAATGGCCCAATCGACAATAAAACACGGCAGGCTTCATGTTACTGTTTGAAAGTTGTTCTTTGTCAAATTTGTGTTGGTGTATGATGACATACTATCTAGCTAGGATATGTTAAATTTCAGTCAACAATGGCATTTAAAGGATTAACTATCCCCATTTAATCTACGTAGGTCTCTAAACGATAGCTCCACAAAAATACTACTTTAATGCAGCAACAAACAAAGCCCTATCCTATAAATCTTGAGAAGTATGCAACTAAACACAATCACTAAAAACCTCAAATACAAGCTAATACGACTCTAAAGGATCATAGAGAGTGTGGCGATTTAATAGAAACCTATAAGATACTCACAGGACATTACGATTTACAGGAGTTTCATAAATTGTTCAAGCTAAATACTAACACTCGTCTCTGGGGCCACCAATTTAAACTACTAACTGAGCTTTCACACAACAATTCTCGCAGACACTTCTTAAGTAACAGAGTAGTGAAAGCATGGAACAAACTGCCAGAACAAGTAGTTTCAGCATTGAACGTCAACCAGTTTAAAAACCGGCTAGACCAACACATGAGCAGTACAAAGAACACTTGATCAAGGAACAGCTGGATACAGGCATCTATCAGTTCTCGCAACTGCCGCCTGATGAAATAAATAATAATAATAATAATACTCTAGATGATTGTAGATTGCTGTAACTCTAAACACTTGCCATCTGTAACTCAAAAGTACAGAAATAAAGATACATTTATTTATTATAAGATAATACAGAAACAAATTAAAAACAGATGAACTAAAACTAGATGTAGGAACATTATGTTAAAACAGGCCCCTCTTAGCATTGTGCTGCAGTAAGCCGACGCTGGTATTCAGAGGAACCCTGATAAAAATTAACTTAAACTAAATAAAATAACACACAAAAACTAAGGACACGTAGAGGAAAATTCATTATTATTATTATTATTTAGACTTTCGGTAAGATTAAACTTGGCTCACTCGACGACATTATTTGTGCACTTGTGTGCGTATCGTCGTTACCACGCCCATATCTACCATATTAAAAAAAAAAACCAAAGCACATTTAAAAAAGTTTCTCTTGTCAACTGTGTGCTATACACAAAACATTTTCGCAGTGGACATGGCGAGCCAACACCCTCAACCCATATCACGAGAACAACACAACAGCCGACATGATAAGCGACGACCGCTTCATGCTGCATACCCTGGACAGCTGGGACTTCGGAGAAGACAACAGCGGGAACCTGATGAACTGGAAGAACAGCGAGGTTATCGTCAAGAATGCTTCGGAGTTGGGAAAGGTACGGTCAAGTAGGAAACTGTATCGTGGCAACCATTATGTCAACGGTAAGTGCTTGTTCACGTTATTATGTAGATACTAGCGAGCTTCGTGGAGGTCTTGGGCTAGCTCGTGTTCACTTTGGTCAAACTGAATAAACTTAACTGACAAGCTAGTCTGATGTGAACTCTACAAACCACTTCACCCACGTGATATTGCAGCTAGCGCGCAGCACGCCAGTACTTAAAGCGAAGCTTCGTTTCGAATTCATATTCATTTATTCATTGTAACACTTGGCACAATAGTTACACAGATTGGATTGTCTTTAAAACTTATACCTAACCGAAATAACAATAATGAAAATAAACATAAAAATTAAACTTAGTCAAATAAAATCATAAATGTCAGTGGTATAAATAAAATCTTCTTAAGTTATTTTGTCCGACATAAATTCTTCAATGTATAACATGTTTGTCAGATTTTTCTTCCATTTATTTGTAAAAGCATTGTCTTTGAGCTCCTATTGCAAAGATGTCAGAATTTTATTAAATACTAGCTTTTGCCCGCGACTTCGTCCGCGTAGAACTCGTTTATCGCAGTTAAGTAAATTAATAGGTTTAAGTAATTCTATAGTTTGACGTCCTCCCTGGCAAGAATGATCTTTCAAACACATGTAATATTGAGCTCGAAATTTACCGGGACATCAACTTAAACCATTAACTCTTACGGGAGGGCACTCCCGATACCCCGAAAGAGTTCAGGAACTCTAAGGGTAGGACGTGACTTGCTCTGTGTCTATGACATTGTCTACCAAGAGATACTCCACAACATCGCCTTCTACATGAGACATATTTTTATATTTATCCGCCCGACAATTTCGTTTGTGGATGCTAATATCGCCCTCTCGCACAAACATTCTCTATTCTTTATATTGTTTTTTAGATCGGGGTACACGTTATTTTTTAGATCATCTGTGTTTTATACAATATTACAGAATTCGCGGTTTAATGTATTCAAATCGTTAGTATCTCTCGCCATATGATCTTTGCCAATTTTTAGTAGAGCTGCCGCATATATTGCCCCGACTGTGTATCATGGTGTACTCGTAGTTCCTGGCATATTTTTAGTGAGGTATATTTTTTATATTTATATACTCATATCGTAGATGCTGAAATGCATTTATTTTATCAGCTGGTGTGCCCCTAGTTATCACCGGTAGATGAGAATCTGTCTAAATTCGCCGTCTCAAAGCACCATCCCTCCCATGATAGTTTGGTTACTCTTAAAATATTCATCATAGTTAGTTCAATATTACATATATTATATTATGAGTCTTAATACTAATTATAATGTAGGTATCTATCATTATAAATGGTGGAACTCCCAAACATCATCCGTGGCCGCTGAAAAAAAAGACAATATTCTTCAAACAAATTTACCCAATGCCCATTAATCTAATTCGGTTCCGCGGTTAATCCGTGAAAGCGTAACAAACAGACACACGACAGATATAATTTAATTGCCATTTTTAATTTCTACCTATACTTTCACATCATTTTCGAAATCTGCGTCCTCAAAATCTAAGAAAATGACAATTATGTTCACTTTTTAAAAAAGATCATGGCCTCCATCTTGAATTCTAACTTTGACATAATTTTCATAATCTGCGTCCACAAAATGTAAGAAAATGATACCAATGACGACTTTTTCAATAAACATCATGACGGCCATTTTGAATTCCAAATTTGATATCATTTTCGAAATCTGCGTCAACGCAACCTAAGAAAATGACACACATGATGACTTTTTCAAAAAACACCAAACATTGTCGTTATTCCCTCGGGAACTTTTAAATTTTCCGGGATGAGATTTTTCTATGTGTTAATCCAGGGTGCTACCTCCATTTTAAATTTCATTCTAATCCATCTAGCCGTTGCAGCGTTAAGGAGTAACTAACTAAAAACCCCTTTTACCCCCTTAGGGGTAGTTTTTTCTAAATCGCTGAAAGCAGTATATTTTATTTATAAACAGTAGCCTAAATATCAATTTCCTAATGTAGCCATTTCGATATCTCCCATACAAATTTCTACTCCCCATTTATCGCTTTAGGGGGAGTTTTACCGAAATCACTGAAAGATTTTTTAATGTTAAACAGTATTAAACAGTAGCTTAAACACCAATTACCAAGTTTCCAACAAAAAAAATTAACATAAATGACCAAATTGTCATACAAACTACCATCCCAAATCTCACCCCCTTAGGGGTGATTTTCGAGATACAAATTTAATCTAATTCAGTTCCGTGGTTTATCCTTGAATGCATAACAAACAGACAGACGACAGACATAATTACTTTCACGTTTATAATATTAGTATGGATTTTCTTCCTACATCAATATTATGTATACCTATCGATGTATAGTTTTTTTACCCCTTGAGTATTGTTTGAAATGACATTTTAGAATTAAATAACCGACCAATTCGCCGCCGAAAAATTAAATGCCTGTCCGTAATTATTTTCAAGTGATCATAATAACCACCCTAACATTAAATAACAGCCGTAGAATTAATACGCCGTGAATAGTGAATAGTATTGAAAATAGCGGAAAAAATGTTAAAATCTGGATAATGTCAACTCTAACAACTTCAATCTGACACCGCTCCTTTTGATATAGACTAACAAAACTGAATGTAGGTACAAAGCCTGTCTCATGTTGTCACACTGGATGGCAAAAGCCATAGGAGAAATAAATTATTCAATCGCGCAATTTTGTCAAATAATTACTAATCTTATTCTATATTAGTAATTATTTGCGTCCCCAAAAACTAAGAAAATGTTACCCGTGACAACTTTTTCAAAAAACATCGTTGCCGCCAGCTTCAATTCTAAATTTGACATCATTTTCATAATCTGCGTCCCCAAAATGTAAGAAAATTATACCAATGACGACTTTTTCAATAAACATCATGGCGGCCATTTTGAATCCCAAATTTGATATCATTTTCGAAATCTGCGTCAACGCAACCTAAGAAAACGACACACATGATGACTTTTTCAAGATATTGTCGTTATTCCCTCGGGAACCTTTAAATTTTCCGGGATGGGATTTTCCTATGTGTTAATCCAGGGTATAAGATATCTCCATTCTAAATTTCATCCAAATCCATCCAGCGCCATTGCAGCGTGAAGGAGGAACAAACTAAAACTCCCTTTTACCCCCCTTAGGGGTAGTTTTTTCTAAATCGCTGAAAGAAGTATTTTTTATTAATAAACAGTAGCCTAAATACCAATTTCCAAATTGCTTAGTTTAAAAATAACTAATCTCCTATACAAATTTCTACCCCCTATTTTAACCCTTTAGGGGATGAATTTCCAAAAATCCTTTTAGGGTACCCAAGGAATATTCCCTTCAAATTTCAAGTCCCTAGGTCCAGCAGTTTAGGCTGTGCGTTGATCAATCAGTCAGTCAGTTTTACCCCTTTCCATCCCTTCGGGGATGAAATTATCAAAAACGCTGAAACACGTATAACTTAATTTTCAATTTTCAACCTAAACACAAAATTTGAACAGTCTAACTTAACCTAAAACTGACGGACTTTCATTCAAATTTTCATCCCCTTAGGGGTGGAATTTCCAAAAGTCCTTCCTTAGTGGATCTTTACACTATATAAGGTATCTATGTACAAAATGTCAAGTCTCTAGGTCCTAAGGTTTGGGCTGTGCGTTCATATATCAACAATCCGTTTTACCCCTTTTCATCCCTTCGGGGTTGAAATTATCATAAACGCTGAGACACTTATAAGTTAAAATTCAATCGCCAACCTAAACGCAAAATTTGAAGCGTCTAACTTCAAAACTGACGGACTTTCATACAAACGTTTTTCCCCTATTTTACCCCCTTAGGGGTGGAATTTCCAAAAATCCTTCCTTAGTGGATCTCTACACTATATAAGGTATCTATGTGCAAAATTTCAAGTCTCTAGATCCAGCGGTCTGGGCTGTGCGTTGATATATCAACAATCAGCTTAGCATTTTATATAATAGATGTCTAAACATCTACAGTAGTACATACATAAACTCATGCCTTTATTCCCAGTTTGGGGTAGGCAGAGCTACAGAATTGCCAACAACTCTAAAAGCTTGTTGATAATTATGTAACCACATTTTGCATAATCAGGCTAAGATGTTTACCAGTGTATTAGTGACAGGTTGCAAGCCCATCGCCTAACAGTACTACAAGCCTTTATTCCCTTAGTCGACTCTTACGACATCCACGGGAAGACATGGAGTGGCACTATTCTAAGCCGGCAACCACACAGCTCAGTATCTACAGTAGTATTTCTAAATATAGCTAATTTCGATTTTGGTATCACTAACATATTTTCTGTTCTGATGTTGAAGTGGTGTTGTTCTGGTATCGTATGTGAACACTTGCATAATATGTTTGACCAACGCATGCTAATGTGAAAAAGCACTGTATTATAAAGTTTGCTTGACATTTCGTCTTAGTATTACTTCATGTTTCAACTCTCCATGGCATGAAGAAACATTTTTCCGGCAGGTTTTGCTGGTCACCGGGGATGGCTCCATCGACTGCGTACAGAAGCCGGAGTACCAAGAGGAGGCTACATCCCCGCTGCACTACTGCGAGCTGGTGACGGCATTGATGGCTCTCAGCGAAGGTAGGAACCCTGAACTTTGAGGCGCTTTCTTCATAAGCCAATACGCAGTATCACAGATAAAACTCCTGTAGCAATATGAACGTTATTACTTACTGAAGAGAATTAAAATTGCTTTGCGTATTGAATTTGAGATACGGTTTGGGACGGCAGCATTGTGCCCTAACATCTTGACTGATTTTCATAAAACTTGATTTTTTTAAGCCATCTCGCAATTCATTTTTTTGGTTTCCGCATGCTGATCACCAAAGTGTGGTTCATTTTGGATTCTAAGGGTGCGGCTCCACTGAGGCGGAGACGAGAGAAGCGGAGCGGAGCTGTGCCAATATTAACCAATAGAAGGCGCATGCTGTCACGTCGAGCGCGCCTTGCGCACGTTAGTTTATAATCTATTGGTTAATATTGGCACAGCTCCGCTCCGCTCCGCGCGTCTCCGCCTCAGTGGTGCCGCACCCTAAGATGTCGAACATAACTTTTATTATCTCGTAATGTAACTTACTTTTGAGTATTATTGTATTTTATTATTGAAAAAATGACCTTCTCCCGGAGTTTCTTGCGGCGCTTCTTCTCCGCAATGATGGTCTTGTCCTTAGCGCTAGTAGATTCACTGTATATTACCGACGTGTAAAAGAGCCCGTATGTGGCCAATTTACTGAAAAAATATTTCGATTTTGAGACATGCTTACCGCGAGCGAGAGGCGAGGCTAGAAATAAGATACGAGATGGCGAGCAGCGAGAAGCGAGTGCGTAGTTCCGATAGTTTTGTCGCTAGGCTAAGCGAGTGTTCGATTGCGACGGGCCATTATTTGCACCACTCGCTCGCACGGTAAGCCCGATTTAAATTGGTCAGGTATGTGGACAGTACAGTAGTGTAAACTGATCGGACGGTTGCCTTGCCAGTGGATCCAACAAATCATCAGAAAAAAAAACAGTTCACTGCCCTTGCCACTGTACTTACCACTGTCCTTGACCAATGTAAATCTGGCTTCAAGGACAGTGGAGTGGAAAAATAGAAAGCGATTCTATTCAGATCCACTGGCACCGCAACTTGACTCGCCACTGTCCGATCGGTTTACACTACTGTACTGGCCACTGTCACTTGTCCACTGTCCACTGTCCTTGACCAATGTAAATCGAGCTGTACCGCTGGTTGTCTCTCGGCGTTAGTTCTGACTGCCATGCGAGCGTCGCTGAGCGAGTACCGCTGAGCGAGTTTTATTTTTGGAGCTTTTGTCGCTGCGACACTATTGAAGAGAGAGTTCTCGCCGGCAGGGTGACCAGCCAGTCAACTATTAACACACAGGGTAAACATAAACCGACGTCTACCCGCCTAGGGCTGATAGAGCAGCTAAAAAGCTATCGATTTAACCCCTATGTATGTTCAGCGATTATTACTAGTTTCGGAGATATTGATCATTTTAATCTGAATTTTTGTATTTTTTCCTCAGGTTGCGGCTCCACTGAGGCGGAGACGTGCGGAGCGGTGCAGAGCTGTGCCAATATTAACCAATAGAAGGTGCATACGATCACGTGGAGCTCGCCTTGCGCACGTTAGTTTAGATTCTATTGGTTAATATTGGCACAGCTCCGCACCGCTCCGCTCGTCCCCGCCTCAGTGGAGCCGCAGCCCGTGTCACGAAAAATCATTAATTTCATGTATTGTTTCATAAGTTTTTCAGTGGTCTCTTACTTAATTAGAATCATTACGAATCAGCGAAGTTTTTAAACCAATTTGCCCGTTTTTTAAATATATTTTTTAAGAAATCAAATAAAGTTTGTTCTCCTTACTAGGTGTCACAGTGTTTGCTTTTCACCCTGTATGGAAAATCAACTTTAAGTGATTACTTAAAAAGAATGGGTATGGCTCCGCTGCGGGCCTAGTATGGCTCCGTTTATATCGCGCTTCAGATTGATAAAGCATCCGTCACTCTCGCACTTATTTACGTGTCAGAAGATGACGGATGCCTTATCCACACTTTGCCACGCGATGAACGCAGCCATATTAGTGCCCCTGGTGTTTTTGTTACGTAGGTGTTCAATAGTACTTTGAAATATCTATTATACCACGTGCAGCGTTAATAATCCAATTGAGGCGGACGGATTGGCTCGCGAGGGGAGCGCTATGAATAATGACGCTGTCCTGTAATAATGGCTTAACGACAAATGCAGCTCTGCCTAGCAACGCCTCTCGATTTGTGTCGATAGTACAGTTGAGATTACAAATATATGTACACCATAAACTAAGTATATCCTAGACTTGACGAGTGCGTACTACCGTAAGGGATGGATATACTCTACATTAAATACATGGGGTTACCAAAGTGGTAAAAAATTACCCCATGTTAGAAAGTTCCATATAGGTCATATGCATATTGCAGATTTAAAATATCGATAGAAATTGTCAAAACTGCCTTAAAATTACTGCTCTACTAGCTTTTGTTTTTGACATAACATGATTTGAAAATTGACGGTGAAGCTACCTCGCGCGGCCTTGTTGGACCGCTCCATACGAGATCGAACGAGGGTATGAGCTTAAGTATGGCTTAAGTAATCACCAAATCACACATATGTATACTTTTTATTTGAACTGTGCCCACAAGATTAGTCCACGAAACTCTTCTTATATTGATGTGATGAGATTGGTAGGTATTTATCAGAATTACCTATATGCTTTTACCGCATTTGGTTACTGATGCATCTAGCCTATTCTTCTCGATGCGACTGATAATGTGTGAAAAAAAAATGGTTCTTCCCGTTAAACGAGGTAAAAAACACAATGTTTGTTTGGCAATCCCAAATCATTTCATAAACTGGCCAAATTGCATATACCACAGACATAGCTGCCAGCCAGCCGTTCTTTAATGGCATTAAACAACTTACGTAATTTGAGTGGTTAATACTGCAATAGTCTAATTGTTATGAAGCGAATTTTAGAGTTGTTTTAATGATCTTGTATTATTATACACGTAGTAGAGCTTAGTTGCTGTATTTCCCGCGTTTAAAACACAAAAATCACTTTGAGAAATGGCTAAATACTGTACATACGTATGAAAAGTTCCGTTCTCCAATTTTAGCTCACTGCGGCTTTTACAGCCGATCACACAACAATTCACCATTTTATAAATAAAATACAAACATAACACAAGCTCACTATTATGAAACAAATCGTTGAAAACACAATTGCCTGTCTTAAATTTGCTTGTAAAACATACGTTCACACGCAATTTGAAATGACAGACGTTTGTTTAGCTACTCATCCAAGTGGCAAACATAAAAGAGGCGCGTCAATGACAAAGACAAAAATTAAGGTCTTCTTCACGGTCTCTCTGATTGAGAACTCCGTAAACTATCTCCCTCTGTCTTGGTATTGTCATTTGCGTGTCAGATCTAGGGTACTCTTCATCCAAGATGTACACTTTAGTACCTTCTCTCTTTAATCGCTGTGACAATTCATATATGGCAGTTTAACATGACGTTAAATAGACAAGGTATTAAAGTGTACCCTGGTTTTATTTTAAATAAAGGCTCAAGGTTTTAAATAAGGGTTCTTGGCTAGTTTTTATGAAAATCAGTTGGATTTAAAACAAATCAGCGGGTGGTTGCGTTTATCGCCTGACGAAATGTGGATAAAGCATCCGTCACTCTCGTACTTATATATATACCTACGTGTCAGAAAGTGACGATTGCTTTATCCAAGCAACCATACTAGGCCCGCAGTTCTGAATGTATCGGGCGCCATCAATTGTTTTTATAATGTTTCTGTTGTCATTGTCTACAGGAGGAACGCTGCTTTTCAAGCTGTTCACCACTTTCACTCACTCTACTGTGAGCCTGCTGTATCTGGTCAACCAAGTGTTCGAAGAGGTCCACATGTATAAACCCGTGACCTCGCGCCAGGGCAACTCTGAGGTGTACGCCATCTGCCTCTACTACAAAGGAAAGACAATGCTCGAACCCTACTTGGAGAAACTGAAGCTGGCCTTCGGCACCAAGTTGTACGAAGAGACCGCCATGTTCGGCCTCGAAGACATTCCGTGCAGCTTCTTGGAACAAGTGGTGGAGTGCGCAGGGTACTTCAGCACCTTGCAGTGCCAAGTTATAAACGCCAACTTGCAGGCGTTCCTGTCACGTGACAACGTAGTACTCAATGGAAGCGTCAGGAGGATTCGAAGCTTCGTCGCCGCGGCGTACGTCCGCGAGTACCGTCTGCACCGCTTGCACACGCAACATGAGATCCTAAAAGGGCTCCTCCGCGAAGAAGACAGAGTCAGGACCAGCCCTAGATACCACAAGGGCTCCTACACTCAAAGGCAGTTATATGATAACATGTCTTTGAAAGGAAAGTGCAAGAGTTTGACTCTATATCTTAATGAAGACAAGGAGGACGAAAACGCAGCGACCATATACATCAGCGAGCCCATCAAGAGGACCTTTTACGATAAGGAGGAGGATCTCACACTGGCCCTCACTTTTGGTTTGCCCGTTGAACAAGTAAACAGCTCGAAGTTCGTTTACGTGCCTATATTCAAATTATACCAGAAGATAATCGCTGAGGAGCAATTTATGGCGATCATCAGGTCAGAACTGAAGGAGGAGCAGTTCTACGATGTAGATGTCGCTGATGCGAAGAAATTATTTTTTGCAGATTTAGGCAAAAATGAGAATTACAATGATTACGAGAAACAATGCTTCTTGACTCTGCTGGAGTCCTTGAGGGGCATGGACCTTGGCGACACGCTGCTGGTCGGCAACTTCAATCTCCTCACACATTTCAACGTGAGCGTCCTCTTAATACTCGCGAAGAAGAGCTTCGAAGAGATCACCTTCACAACCAAGAACAGCATCGTTCTACACAATATGGTTAGCAAAACGGGCGTGAACTTGCTCAAGGATGTCGAGAAGGAGGTCGTCGCAGAGAGAGATGACGGCTTTGCGTTGCTGAACACATTGTCCGTGAAAGAAACAAACATTGGAAACTTCTTCACGAGCATTTTCTTGTACAACAACAGTTTCTGCCAGGGCAGGTGCGAGACTTACCTTAAGACGATTGCAGAAGCCCTGCGTGAGAGCGACCTGTAATTTAGGACCTTTTCTTAAATATCTACATGGTCTATTCTTGGCAGAATGCCTATTGAATGTGTATTGTGATGGACGATGTCCTGCCTGACCTGTTCCAGGCACAGTGACTGTAACATTGTCACTTGATTGCCGCCTTTGTATTTGGCCGGCCTGTTCGAGCTTGTGGCGCCCTTAGGGCCCCTGATTCCCGGCCAATATTTATAAGTGATGTTATGGCCGGTAGACGGGCCTTAAACTCGTCTCGATTCTTGTTAAGTGTCACGACGCTCAATTTCAAATAAATTTACTTGAGACCCCGCTTGGTACCAGGTTGCCAGCACCACCCCGCAAACTTCTAACGTGTCCACTGTTTTTTCATGAGTTTCAAAATCGTAATACCGCTCAGGTTCACCTTGTCCATATTCCCATTTCGTCCATATTCTCATCTCAGCCACATTCCCAACTCGCCCACATACCAATCCCAAATTATCCACTTGCTATCTCATCCATATTCCCAACTCGTCCTCATTCCCAACTCGTCCGCAGTCCCAATTAGTCCACATTCCCAAATCGTCCGCATTCTTAACTCTTCTGCCGCTCAGGTTCACTTTATCCGTATTTCCCATCTCGTCCACATTCTCATCTCAGACACATTTTCATGTCGTCCACATTCCCATTTCGTTCACATTTCCATCTCGTCCATATTCCTATCTCGTCCATATTCCCATCTTGTCCATATTCCCATCTTGTCCACTTTATTATCTCGTCCACATTCCCATTTCGTTCACATTTCCAACAACTAGTAAACAACCGAGTGATCGAAGTGATATCAAACAACCCTAAGTTAGGTTGTAGACGAGCTAGGAATGAGTACGAGTTGGGAATGAGGACGAGTTGGGAATATGGACGAGACAGGAAGTGGACAATTTGGGATTGGTATGTGGACTACTTGAGAATGTGGTCGAGATGAGAATATGGACGAGATGGGAATATGGACAGAACCTGAGCGCGCATAATGTATCGTCGGTTCTGGCCACACCTTCACGCTTATATCACTGAAGTTCTGGCGCAAGACACGCTCCGCCATCTGTGTCCCTCCCTATCCTTTTTCATGTAGCGGAGGCGGAGAGAACCGCCACACGAGTCGGGAGCCCGGCCCGCGCGCGTGACCTGTGTGTTTTGCGCTCATCTTGTGATAAGAACACGGTGTTATAATGGTTCCAAAGTGCATTCATTATTATTGAATATCTGGATGAGTAACTAATTCTAACACCACAGCTGTTGTGGCAATAGTATTAATTTATTTATCAACACTGTACTCATTTTATTCAATAAAGATCGTAGGGGAAAGTTGTATTTTTCTTTTTTTTTTTTTTTGGTTATTACTGAACTGATTTCAATGCAGATGTTTACTAATTCCCATAATACCACGACCGATTCAAAAATACTAGTCTTTACCATGATTTACTGTAGTTTGGGTTTAAAGGAAAATGGACGACTCAAAATTTTAAGACCGACCAGCGGCTCTATTCAAGACGGTAAAAACAATATCGCATTTGATCTGTTATCGAATTGTCAACGTTTTGATAGCTCTTATTTTCTTGACAGTAATGGCGGCTGACGTCATAACAATACCATAACAGGCAAACTACGATATCGTTTGTACCGCCTAGAATAGAGACGCAGGAAAATTATAATTTGCAATACATCAACACGAAAAATTTATCAACCTAAGTAACGTCTAAAATAGATCATGTCCCATGGTAAAATGGTCCAAAATGGTATAGATCGAAAGAAATCTGTCCATTTGTATTTACGTACACTCAGACATATATTATGACCCAATCAGATGATGAAATATACCCAATCATAAAAACGGCACTTTGAAGCGGCATACACTTTGATCTTAATGTTAATTAACGAATCTATATGTATATATAAAACCGGGCAAGAGCATGTCGGACCATGCTCAGTGTAGGGTTCCGAAGCCGTTACTACAAACAAATTAGACCTCGCGACAAACTTAACTTTGCAGTTGGAAAACTGTTATCCCCATACATCGACATAGTACGGTCAGTTTACCAACACCGCAAATAAGTTTTCGGTAGGTATAAACATTTAAACCGTTTGTAACTCAAGGAGCAATGAAGTCTACTTAGTCGTGATAGTTTTCCTATTAAATTCATTATATGTGCTTTCATTTAAGATATTTTTCAGATTTTTTGTATTTGTAGTTTTGCCTGTAGGAGGGTGGGGGGGGGGGCCTGAATAACAAAAATTAGCGCTTTAAAGCTTAATATTTCACAATCCCTTAATCGAAAAGTTGGTTCCATAAACGAGTATAGTACCCACCACTTTTTTTCCACTTTGTTGGCGTGACTAATATGTATATTCATGCCAAATTACAGCTTTCTAGTACTAAGAGTCTCTGAGCTAGGCTGCGGACGGACGGACACGACGAAACTATAAGGGTTCCTAGTTTGACTACGGAACCCTAAAAATGAACCCCTATTTCTCCTGGTCACGGTATCATTTGAGAACGGCTGAACCGATTTGGCTGATTTCTTTTTAGCTGTGTTCGTCATTGTCAGGACAAGGTTTGTATGAAAGAAAATAATTCCTAACAATTCTAACAAAATCGACCGGGAGATACTGACACAATTAACAAGTAACATTTTAAGAGCATGAAAAGTGAAAAAGTCTTATCTATGCTTTCGTCACCATATTGCATATTGCATCCGTAAGCCGCCTTTTTATAGTGAATATAAATACTCTTAAGTGCATCCAGTGTATCGGAGCCGAAGTACAAATGTGTTCGTACCTACTTAAAACTTCAATTATTTTATCGGCCCCGATATTAATAGACGCTTAATCTTTATCTTTATCTTCTTTCCCCCTTACTAATAAACGTTGAGTAACGGTTGTACAGCTATACAATGTTTTGTCCTTATCTGTCATTGTGACATTTGCATTTGACAAATAAGGACAAAACATTGTATAGCTATACCACCGTTACTCAACGTTTATTAGTAAGGGTGTTAATCTTTACACTTATATAGTATTATTAAATAAGAGAAGTGGTCACGATATAGATGCCTTTTATTTAATCAAAACTATCCTATGAAATCACAAAGACTGATAATCCACCCAATAACACCAAGTCAACCCTCTGAGGCCCTACTTTGAAAATCGAAGTTCGAAGTTACGTTAGCTTCATCTCTGTCACTCGTCATTCAAGACTAAATCAAGAGAAAGGGATGGAGCTATCGTAACTTCGAACTTCGATTTTCAAAGTAGGGCCTCTGGTCTTTTTCGCCCTGAGGCTCAGGACGAATCCCCCACCTCTTACTTCCGCTCGGGCCAACTGGGGCATTCGGAGCGGCATTCGTTACGAACTTCCGTACAAAATAGAACCTCATCAATAATAGTAATTACTTTTATACATAATTAACAATAAATCTACAATATTATATGTTCTAATTAATTCTAATATATTGTTTTATTTAATAACTACCCTGATAATTAGTCATGCGACAACAGTATAAAACAAAGTCGCTTCCGCTGTCTTTGCGAGTAGGTGGATCTTTTAAACTACTCAACGGATTTTAATGCAGTTTACAGCAATAGATAGAGTGACTCAAGAGAAAGGTTTTTACGTATAATTAATTCTGGATTACGACCGGGTTTTACAGAAAACTCATATCAGCCAAGTTTCTTATTTTATTACAAGCTTTTGTTTAACTTGCTATGATGTATGTCAATCCGTTTTTTTCCGTTTTTATTCCGCATTTTATGTGCTTAGGCTGCGTTTCCACCAGAGCTGCGCGAGGCAGCTAAGGGGTGTTGCGAGGAAAAATCCACCAATGGGATTATTTTGTTTGACTAGCCTCACTATCCTATTGAGGATTTTCCTCGCAACACCGCTTAGCTGCCTCGCACAGCTCCGGTGGAAACGCAGCCTTATGGCCCGGGATACACGAAGCTAGTTTTTCAAGCCAGGATAGCTAGCAAGCTAGTGCGTCTATCTTCATGTATACAAAACTAGCTTACTTCCCAGCTATTAAGCTAGTGCTGAAGCGAGGATAGTTTTCACTGACTTCACTGTCCAGGCTTGTGTACTAGCTTCAAGTGGCAGTTCATTTTACTAACTTTTTGTTCACGAAGTGTTGTTACTGTCATTGTAACGGGACCTGACTGGCTTAAAATTACTGGCATTCATGTAGACAGCACTAGCATTGGCCCGTTTCACGAAGCTACAAGTTACAAATTACAAGCGGAACTCTCTTTCTAGCAAAAGGAGTTAGAAAGACACTTCCGCTTGTAATTTGTAACTTTATTATTTATTTATTTTAATGGCGTCTACAAGTTATGTAATTTTGCCAATGTCAAGTATATATAAGCAATTGTACGGTGAATCGTTGTAGCTTCGTGAAACGGGCCACATGTGTCCAAGCGAGGGCAGCAACTAGTTTACTAGCAAGCTATCTAGCCTCGAATCGATCGATTGTGAACACAATTGTGATCACTGTGAATGTGGAGCCTTGGAGAGTTCACGCGCAATTCGCGGGTGCGAATTGCGTATGAATGTAATAAGCGCATTATAGTCTGTCAAATTAGTCATGACATGACATGAAAATAATGTATGCTACCTAGGTACGCACTAAGTACCGGCCGGTGCTCTTCTCTAACATTAGGGCACAGGGAAAATGATTGTGATATACTTGCTTGAGCAACGAATATAATTAAATAATTATATTATCGGGAAAAGAGAGCCCACTCGCGTTAAATACTGTACCAAAAACTTTAACAAAATCAAGTAAAACAATAAGTAACATTATGTTATTTCAACCTAAGGCCTCTACGCATTATCCTTCTTGACGTACAGCCGCGCAAGACCGTCAGGCACGATGGTGATGGATACTACGCACTATCGTGCAAAGTATCCATCATGCTGTCACAGACCACAAATTCTTACTTCGCTCATTTCGTTTAATTCAGAAATTATGGCTGCTACACTCACTTCAAGAACCTTATGTGTATAATATGTTTATTTTATTACACAAGCGAAATTCTATAATCCAGTAGATTTTTTTGGGAAAAACAGTAGAGCAGTAGGTATACCCCAAAACAAGTAGCTCCCCTGTAAAAACAGGAGATCTGGCAACACTGCGAAGATTTGACGGATGTCGACTAAAGGACCTAGCATCCACGGTCAAGAAAAATTATTTAAAAAAACAAAATGACGGACGTCAAGCAAAGTGCGTAGGCTTGCTGGACGTCAATTATTATTATTATTAACATGATTATTGACAACCAGCAAGCCTACGCACTATCGTTTTGCGTCGTGGCACGGAAGGATAATGCGTAGGGGGCTTAACATTTTAAGAGCATGAGAAGTGAAAAGGTTATTTGGTTCTGTCTTAGGTCATTTTAGTAGGTATAAACACTTTAGTCACCTGTATCTCAGGAACTAATCAAGTCTACTTAGTCGTCATAGTTTTCCTTAGAAATTCGTTACATGTGCTTTCATTTAAGATATTTTTCAGATTTTTAGTGTTTGTAATAAAAATTAGCGCTTTAAAGCTTAATATTTCATAAACGGATACCTTAATCGAAAAAATGTTGTCTCAAACCCGCAATATTTTTGAAAGACCTATCCAACGACACCCCACAATATGGGGTAGACTAGAAAAAAAAATACATCACCACATTACGAGTAGGGGAGGGAGGTACAGTAAAAAAAAATTTTTTTTCAAGATGTTACCACTTTGTTAGCGTGACTAATATGTATATTCATGCCAAATTACAGCTTTCTAGTACTAAGAGTCTCTGAGCTAGACTGCGGACGGACGGTTCCTAGTTTGACTACGGAACCCTAAAAACGGACGTGTTTGTGACGCGCGATGAAAAACGCCCGTGTATGACGCTATATATTCTCGCGTTTCGGTACATCACTATGTCCTATGACATTATGGTTTGAGTCGCGTCCCGCTCTGCCAAAACTGTCTTAACTGTCAAAGACAAGATTCAAACAAAAGTTGTTAGTATAGTATAGCAAATATATTTTGTATTTTCCGATGATATTTTATAGGCAATCCTTTATTTATTGTGTTATGAAACAGTGGCCTTAATCTCAAATCCCAAGCAGTAAAACTATAACCGGCACCATGGACATGAACGAGGGTAAGTTTGAATGTAAAACATAACCTTTACGCGATTGGCGGTATGAGAATAGATGAGGAATTACCTATTAGTTACTTTGAAATGTCTTGTATTACAAATATTAGGCATTACGTCGCTTAAATAATGTTATGACGCTGGTATTAACTCCATTTTTTCAAATAACATGACAATGTTGAGGTTATTTCTTTGTCATAATTTCACGTTGTTTCGAGTTACTACTCTGTTATTTCCTGTCTTTCGTCTTTATGTGGCTTCTCAGTGCCAATTTTTTAACTTGTCAAGATTTTGCGCATGTCATTATGATTATTTTAAAGTTACATCGCGAGGGTCGCGTAGGAGGCGGTATTTTTCTGTTGCAAAATGTTGAGGGATTTAACATATTGTTGCACAATATTGCACAGGTTTTAACGTTTAAAATGCAAATCCACGGCGGATTTAATTAAAATGTGAGATAAACACATTTATTTTATCACATTTCAGCACAACCTTTATTATCACTTTGTAGCTCACTTTTACCAATCTTAAAGGATTACAGAACTAATAGATACAATTTAAACTTTCTATTATTCGGGTCCTTACCATATAATGATGCTGAATACTAAAACGAAATAGCCTAATGATAATTTGTTGCCGTATTCTTATAGCATATCTTATTATTTATGGATATTGTGGACATAAGATAATTTCATTTATAACACAATACTAACTTAACATAAGTGTAGTTGAACCTTTTAGCTATAGTAACACTTTTAATATCTGTAGAGTGCTTTACTTTTTCCTACATCTTGCACTTTCATCCAAATATTTGCATGCGTATCTAAAGCACAAATATCAGTATGGCAGTTGTGCCAAATATATGTAAACGTAACCCTTCTTATTAATGGCATAGGGGCGTTTAGATATTTTTGACACCTTGGGAACGGAGATAACATCATATATCATAATTTCATATAACATTTATCAGTTACAGAAAAGCAAAAAAAATTCTTTGTAAATAAACTGAATTTTAACTCTTTTTTAATCAAAAATCATAATGCATTCATAATCGTAATAAATAATCATACACATAAGGTAAGGGCAGATATTTCTGTGATGAGTTGTTTTCTGGGCCATTCTACTTTTCGTTTTACATAAGTTTTAGCCACGGTCTCACTAAACTATTTATATTTCAAAAACGGTAAAGTCTTGCGCTTTGTAACTTGAAACTAGAAAAGGGATGTAAATAAGCTTATATTTAGAATTATCCTAATTCATAGAAGTTATTTGTAATAAGTATAAAGTGACTAACGCAGTAGATGTTGATGTCCCGGCCTTTTCTATGGAAAAAGTGCAATTTTAACACTGAGTTACCCAGATTCTTCAACGATAATTGAGTAATTTAAGAGTTGTCTTTTGGAAAACCGTTAAACTTAAACATTCTAAGTTCATGTTATTTATTTATATGCGGATTCATAATTTTGGTATACTTTTTATCGGACGAAAACAAAACTGTATGCTGAAAAGTAGAATGGCCCTTTTATGTATATAAGTATATATTTCTCTATGTAAGTATTTATATTGTTGTCTTGTACCCGTAGTACAAGCCTAGAGCTTAGTTTGGGACTAGCTCAATTGGTGTGACATTGTCCCCTGATATTTATTTATTTATTTTATAATCATAATAGTAACCCCCGAATCATTGCATCCCTAATATTAATGTATCTCATAATAGAGTAGCGTTTAGTTAGATTTCATTTGTTTGAAAAGCAGCCCCAATATAATATAGTTAGATTGTGGCTGTTACGAGTCAGTCAACTTTATCCTCCTGAGTCACCAGGTTTTCGCTTGAGGATATAATTCCAAATATAAAAGCCACCCTATAATTAATATGGCAACGTTGCAATTACAATGTTACTAAAATAGATGTTAAATAATGTGTGGCCGAGTGCGAATTAAAATGTTTCGACCATGGGAGGACCCTCCAGTAGAACAGACATGTAAGCATTATTATTCAACGTAAGCTATCCAAAGTTTTTTCCAATTGTTTCATTTGTCCAATAATTCTTAAGTTAGAAAAGATTTTTTTCTGAATGTTTAAAGATCCTTTAGAACGTATATGGCCCTCCTAAGCCCAAAAGTTGTCTCGGGTTCAATTGCCATAGTAGATTCAATCCTAAATTGTAAGTCCAAATTTAACAAACTGTTAAGGTCTTATACCTAGATTAAAGATTCACCGAAGTTCTTTTTTTCCACACTTTCGGTGCAGTGTCTTTTGCTTAAATAGCCCTTTGTTGCAAAATTAGTGGTTTAAGACATAATGGAACAGTTGGGATCGCATCCTTGCATGTGTGTATATTCTGGTCTGTGTGTCTGTGTATCTCTGTGTATGTGTATCCGTCTGTCTCTGGGGCATCGTAGCTCCCAATTTCGTGGCTACTTTCTTCTAGTACGTGTTAATCTGTTCTTTATTATGTTATGTATGTAGCTAATAAATGATTTTCTTTCTTTCTTTCATCGGAAGCTAGTTTAATCGGGATGGTTGATAGCTATGTGTCATCAGAAATGGGTGAGCCATTTAAGAGATGTCTGCTCTCAAATTAGGGTAAAAAACAAGAACCGCCTTCAAAAACCTAAAAATAACTTCTCTAAATAGCTTTTAAAATGGCAGGTAAAACCAGCAGGCCATACCATGGCAGGTTCCGTACTAAAAATGAAAAAACGGACTTATAGGATCACTCGTGTGCCTGTCTGTCTGTCCGTCCGTCTGTAACAGCCAATTTGTTCTGAATCTACTCAACCAAATCAGGTGAAATTTGGTTGTATGGTGTAATCCTGTGACCCCAAACACAGATGTGCAAAGTAAATATTTTTTTTATTTAAAATAAGAGTCATTTACGGGGGACAAATCAGGAAAAAAAAAAGTTTTGTAAACCTTAGTGTGTCATATATATAAAGAAAAGGCTTGTAATGAGGTTCTCCAATATACAGGGTGACAGGAAATTGGTCTCTCCGTACTAAGTGAAAAATAAACACGGGAACACCTGAAAGGAGAAACAAACATTATGTGATTACTTAAAAACTTGATTATAAAAAAACGGGCAAATGAGTGTAAAAACTTCACTGATTTGTAATGATTCTAATAATGTAAAATACCACTGAAAAACTTCTGAAATAAAACATGACATTAAGAATTTTCGTGACATGGACATAAGGGAAAATCACCAAAATTCAGATTAAAATTATGAATATCTCAGAAGCTAATAATTTTCGGTCAGGGTACTCCATGACCTAATTTTATCCAAATGAGCTCTACTATGCCTTCTTAAAAGGATTGTATCGAATATCCTGTCACCATGTATTTTTGTTATCATTGTAAAATAAATAGTTTTGATTTCATTCATGAAAGAAGACCAAAATTTACAAAAATAAATGAGCCCAAAATTTAAAAAAAAGGCAGTATGTAGTTCATTGCTTGTAGATTACAGGAAAACCTATAAGAATTAAAAAAAGAACTTATGCACGGAACCCTCTCCACGTGAGTTCAACTCGCGCTTGGCCGGTTTTTTTAAAACATTTTTTTTTAATGATCAATTTGTATGGAATTTTTTAGCTTCACAATCCTGTTAAGGTAAAGTTTATTAATTTTATTATTTGTGCCCAATAATTCTAATCTTTCGATTCTCTGATCATTTGGGAATGAGCGATTTCTAACTAAATGATATGACCCCGCCCTGCGATTGTTGATCACTTTTTTGTTAAGGTTAATTTTCATGAATAAAAAATCTTGTTGCATTTTTCTTATGAACTTACAGGTAGATTCACTAAAGCTGGCACGAATGGAATGAACAAAAGTACTGTCAGCTATCCACTGTGTGAGCCGCCCTTTGGACCGACGTTCGAATTTCAAACCGAAAGCCTGTTATTATTTTACACACTTGTGTACTTTCGTTCACTCATTCAACCCATTCGTGCCAGCCCTTGTGAATCGACCTTGTACTTGCGATAAGTGTGTCCCCGCTGGTTATGGTTTAAGGTATTGTTTTCACCTCGGCCGCCATTACTGCCAAGTCAATAAGGGCCATCACAACGTTGATAAAACGATAGCAGGTCAAAGACGATGTGGTATTTACCGCCTGGAATATCGGCCCTGTGTTTATGCTTGCCTGGTGCAACCACTATTATTTATTAAGTTCCTGTTCGCTAAGCATTGTTCCTATTGCCCGAGTTAGAAAATTATTTTATAGATCAGATCCAACTAGAGGTCTGCGAAAGCCAAGCGAGTGACGTGGATGGGGGTTAAACTTAAAAAAAAATAAGATATCCAATAAATGGTGATTTTAAAAGCAAGTTGCTATGCTAAATATTAATTAACTACTTTGTATGCACATTTCTCGAAATGGTTACCATCGTTTGCTAAAAAATGTTTCACAAACTGATTCCATCTGACAAACATATTTTGCAAAACGATTTTTAACCGACTTCAAAAAAAGAGGAGGTTCTCAATTCGGCGGGGTTTTCTTTTTTATGTATGTCCCCGATTACTCGAAGACCACTGGACCGATATGAAAATTTTTTTCGTTGTTTGGATGGGTATGCTTTCTAGTTGGTCCCATTGTCAACACGTCAGGATCTGATGATGGGATCTTAGAGAAATCAAGAGAACTCCTCAAATATTATAGGCACACCTATAGCAATTTTGGTATTTTTCACTGTAAGTCGTGCATTTGCTTTTGAAAAGTACTATAATTATGGTGAAGTGGAACTGATGATGAAGACCACAGATGGCCACCGGAACTCCTTAACGGTACCTATTTCAAGGGTGGCGATACGATATTTCGATTAAGGTAGTTGAGCGACTATGACGAAGCACATTTAGGTTTAAATATTACTATGACATTCCCGCGGCGTTGTCTGCGGCGAGCTTGAAATGTTCTATAGTTTCTCATTAATATTTAGAAGTGTAGCTACGTAACAGCATAAATAGGATCACTAAAAAGTATAAAATAAAATAAATGTATAAAAAAACAAAAACCCGCCTTCAAAAATGCAAAAAATAACTTCTTTTAAAATGGTAGGTCAGTTCAACTGAAGTCGGCGTCCCACAATATTTTAAACCAAAAGCCTAATGCAGTTGGACTGACCTACCATTTTAAAAGAAGTTATTTTTTGCATTTTTGAAGACAGGTTTTTGTTTTTTTAAACATTTATTTTCCGAAAGGAGGATGGGCAAATTGGTCTAATGACTAATAAGGAGCGATATGTCACCGGATAGGTAATTCTAAGTTGTAAAACTATTACTATCGCAGGTAGTTCGAAATCTTTGTGTGAAATAAGTTATCGCCATGCAAAGACGGCGGTATTTCATAGTATTATGATAAAGTCGTCTATGTAGGCGTCGCGATGTTCCAGATTTTAAAAAAAACTCACAGTTATTTTAGGTTTCCCGCTACACAAAATCGTTGTAGAAATAAAAAGGATATCCGATGATATAGTGCTTATTGTTATTGGTTTCTAGGCCAGCGTTCCTACATTTCTGCCCATTCTCCTTTGGAAAAAAAGCGTTTTGCTAAATGATATGTTCGTGAAATCAATCAGTTTGTGAACTGTTGTTTAGCAAGTCGTTGGATAGATTGGATACCGTGTCGAAACTGTATTTGAGTTTCTTGAGAGGACTGTGAAGCTAAAAACATCCATACAAAATGCGATAACGTTTTTCTTCCCTTAAACCTCGTCCGATGTTTTCGATTTTTGATACGTTGTATTTATTATGAAATACTAGGAGCCCGTTCCAGAAAGCCACTCTGCACCTCTGCACTCTGCACTTTGCAAATCTACGATAAAGCAAAGTGCAGAGTAAACGTGTTCCAGAAAACACTCTGCGTAATTTGCAAACTCTGCAAAGATTCTGTTCCTAAAAGATACTTTGCAAATCCACAAATCCACACATTGTATTTGACTCTGCCTCTTCAACTTTGCGATTGTCTTGTGGAACAGAAATACTTTGCAAATCCACAAATCCACACTCTGCATTTGACTCTGCCTCTCCAACTCTGTAATAGCTTTGTGGAACAGAAATACGTTTGAAAAGTGGGATTTTTGGAGTGCAGAGTTGCAGAGTGGCTTTCTGGAACTGGCCCCTGGTCTGTACGTTTTCATTTCCAAGAAAATATTTATATCCTATTCCATTAATTTCCTTTTTTGCTTAGCATGCAATGCTTTTGTATATCGTTATGTGTTTGAATTTGCAGTGACAACTGCATCTTCATAAAATAGCCCTTATGCGTATTGTGGTAAAGCTGAAAATTAAGACTTGCTGTAGCGTTACGGTTGGGTGTCAAGGTTGGTGGTTGAGGAGAATGGTCATCACGGGCTAAGCTGCCAAAGATGTGCAGGGCGGTTCGCAAGGCACTCTATTCATGACATTCGACGGACTATGGTTTCTGCTAACGTCCCTTGTGTTCTGGAATCTCCAGGTCTGTCTCCAGCAGATGGAAAGACACCGGATGGTCTTTCATTGGTTCCATGGCAGACAGGGCGCTGTCTTTGATGGGACCTGAGAACTTTCGCCGCTTGTCATTTGAAGAATACCGGCGGCTGGGTCCGCGGCGGACAGCGTCACGAACGCTCAGGTTCACCTTGTCCATATTCCCATTTCGTGCACATTCTCATCTCGGCCAAATTCCCAACTCGTCGACATACCAATCCCAAATTGTCCACTTCCTCTCGTCCATATTCCCATTTCGTCCACATTGTCACCTCGGCCACATTCCCAACTCGTCGACATACCAATCCCAAATTGTCCACTTCCTATCTCGTCCATATTCCCAACTCGTCCTCATTCCTAACTCGTCTGCAACCTAACTTAGGACTGTAGGGATGTTCGATATCAATTCTATAAACAACTGAGTGGTTCACTAGTTGTTGGGAATGTGAACGAAATGGGAATGTGGACGAGATAAGAATGTGGACGAGATGGGAATGTGGACGAGATGGGAATATGGACAAAGTGAACCTGAGCGGTCACTAAAATAAAGCACTCTGAGTACTCTGCCTTGGAGCCGATGTACGATTTTGTCCCTGTCGTGGTTGAGACAACGGGACTTTGGGGTTCGGAAGCCATGGAGCTTTTTAAGGAGTTAGGCCGTCGTCTGCGTGACAGAAGGGGGGGATCCTCGTTCTGGGTCGTGGCTGGTTCAGCAGGTTTTCATTGCAATCCAGCGGGGCAATGGGAATGTTTGAGCCAGCCACGGTTTGGGGGTAATTAGGATAAGTTTGTGTTGTCAAATTTGTTTTTTTTTGTGTTAAAGGACTTTGACGAAGCGTGTTGCCAATGATCATTCCTATGTATAACGTCTTGACGAAGCCTATTGCGAGTTTATTGGGTTGTTATTATTTTGTCAAAACACCTTTCAACAAAATTTAGGACTCATTTAAAAAAAATGTGTTTGAAGTCGCCAATGTATGCCATGAGATGCCAAGTATGCAGATTATAGGAAACTCAAATTTATTGCTGAAGAATGCCACACTGACTTTGGAGCTAAAGTAGGTCACAAAGTCTTTGACTGAACAGTCGCTAACAAGAGTTACTTACTTAAATAGATCGATACAGTTGCCGGCAAACTTCTTGAACACGGGACCTTGCTACGCAGAAGCGATTTTTAGGTGTCGTTGGGAGGGGGGGCCGCCGGCAGCGGGAGGTGGCGGCGGGGGAGCATCGTGTCGTTCGCGAGATTGGTCAATCAGTTGACGTTTGCGTCCCGCGCCCCGTCTTACGTCCCTCTGCCTTCCGAGTACACTTGCATGCACTGATAAAGCCGATTGTTATCATTGACTTTCTTGTTATAATTTTTTGTTGAGTTTTTGTTGATTGTTTTAAAGTAACTTTATTGTTATGTATATTGGTTGACTTTTTGTTATTGTTTTAAAGTGACAACATAACGCCACGCCAGAAGAAGGTAGTTATTAGGTATTAAGTATGCATGAATTATAAGTTACCACTACTTATTGTGTGAATGTGATGCTCTCGCCGGAGTAAGGGTGCGGCTCCACTGAGGCGGAGACGAGCGGAGCTGTGCCAATATTAACCAATAGAATATAAACTAACGTGCGCAAGGCGCGCTCGACGTGACCGTATGCGCCTTCTATTGGTTAATATTGGCACAGCTCCGCTCCGCTCCTCTCGTCTCCGCCTCAGTGGAGCCGCACCCTAACAATGAAAATCCTCGGTTGTGGCTACCCAGAACTGAATGATTTCAAGGCACTGCCATGCAATCCACTATCTGCATGGATTAAGCGCTAATTATAAGAGGGGTAATTACTAGGGTTAGGATTTTGTTGGCGAAACGTGGTTCTAAAATCCATGGAGTCGCTATTTCCCAATTATTATTTCACATATCACTTTGATTTTGGCTTTTAGTTTTGTCATATGATATGAATAAACTAAATACATTTTTAGTTCATATATCCATACCTACTAATATTAGTTTGTGTGTTACGCTTTCACAGCAGAGATATCCTCCGTACCAAAATTAATTTAAACTTGTTTAGCGATTTAATGCAAGATTTAATTTTGTAATATGACAATATTGAAGGTCAAAATCAAGGTGGTATTATAATAATCAGGAAACAGCGACTCCATTTGTCCTAAAACCACGGTTTGCCACCAAAAGTCCTTATACTACTAATTACACAAAAGATCCCATAGTTTCGAAGTGTATCCGTAAGGACCCCACCAACAAGTTAAGATATCAAGAGTTATTTGTCTTTCCAGTTACAACAACAGAAGACCTATGGACCCCGTACAAGGAGCTAGCGGCGGTGGTCGACAGCTACCTCGGCAGCGATACAGGCGGCGCGCCGTACGCGGTACACACGTTCGAATCCGTCCTGCGACGGCACAAGCAGACGTTCCTCTCGCTCTTCAAGAATCCGGTGAGTAAATAGATTGATATAAAGGGTCGAATCTTAAGGGTGCGGCTCCACTGAGGCGGAGACGAGAGGAGCGGAGCGGAGCTGTGCCACTATTAGCCAATAGAAGGCGCATGCGGTCACGTCGAGCGCGCCTTGCGCACGTTAGTTTAGATTCTATTGGTTAATATTGGCACAGCTCCGCCCCGCTCCGCTCGTCTCCGCCTCAGTGGAGCCGCACCCTAAGTACCCGAAACCATGCAGGTCGCATGTATGACTCACCATGCAAGTATTTATATCGTTGTCTAGTATCCATAGTACAAGCCTAGAGCTTAGTTGAGGATTTGGTCCATTGGTGTGAAATTGTCCCATGATATTTAATTATTTATTTCAGATAAAAAGTACAACGAGCCGTGAAGAGATCAAGCGGGGCATCACGGAGGGGGTGACGCTGCCCAGCGTGGGGCGCACCATCCTCTCCAAGGACCTGGTGGACGAGGCCATCATTATATCAGGTCGGTGCGCGACAACATTACTCAGCGTAGAGTCTACATTATTACCAAAGGTTTTCGGTGCGGGAATGTTTGACACTTGCCAAAGAGTAGGTATTGATATAAAAAACAGAATGTAGTCTAGCAGGATTCGACCTAACGAACAATTATTTGAAAAAATATGCATGAATACTTAATCAACCTTTTCAGTTAAGTCCCTACAAATTTATAAATAAATAGTTCACAGATACCGAACTTTAATACTGCAGGTAATTAATTAATGATATTTTTATTATTACCTCATAGCTCTCATAAAGTACCGCCTACATGAGTCAAAATAAAATTGTATCATACATAGTGTGTATACAATTCGCTGAGAGGTAGTTTTTCATTCGGCATAATATGACTTTTCTCAGACTAACCTATCTGTTTATCTCTACCCTTTCTCAAATCATTCCCGCACCGAAAACCCCGAGGTATGATTATTACACAACGTAGAGCCTAGACCATGGACCGGACCCGCTTACCGTAACCCGGGTTTTTTAAAGGGTTTTTATAGCGCTGATTTTTATAAACCCATTTCGGTAAGCGCATTGAGTTAATTTGGCTTGTACCGCTTACCAGTATCAAAACCCCTGAATCGGTAACCGCTTAAAATACTGACTGGATACCTTCAAGCAATTTTAGATCTTAGAGGAACTATGTACGACATATAATTCCGCTGCTTAAACTCATGCGACGCGCGCGCTTCGAGGTCACAGTGGCATGCGACGCGCACCTTAACCTGAAAGGTAAGCGCTTAAATAAACAAATATGAAATCCAACAACATTCGGTAAGCGCTTACCAAAGAAAGGGTTATGGTTAGGGTATCCCGGCTTATTAGGGCTACCTTATCGTTGGGTAAGCCGATCACGAGGTTACCGAAACGATTGGGTTATCGTATGAACGGGTAAGCCTTAAGCAAAGGAACGGGTTTTCCGGTCCCTGGCTTAGACACCAAAATGCCTGCTTTTTAACGGGGTCTACTTGTCACCCCCCAGACATGTTCAACGTGAACGAGTACCTCGCGCTGGAGCTCCTGCACACGGCGCAGCGGCAGATGCCGCGGCACCCGGGGCTGCCGCGCGGGCTCCTGGCCGTCGTGCTGTTCTACGACGGGCGCCGCGCGCTCGTGCAGGCGCTCAAGGAGCTGCTCACAGCCAGGGACGGCGTCTGCTGGTGAGATACACCACCATAGGCGGGAGGGTGCTCCGACACAACAAGTGTTTAGTGTACCTCGCGCTGGAGCTCCTGTACACGGCGCAGCGGCAGATGCCGCGGCAGCCCGAGTGGAAAACTGGTCTTTCGTTCCGATTGACCTTTGGTGATGAGATTTGCTGGTGAGATGCTCCGGAGGGGGTATTTAGGGGAAGCACACTTTTTGAATCAATTTTTATTATCAGTTCACCGAAGCCTTTTACAAGCGGAAGATAATGGTCGATATCATTAGTGTTTGACATACGTGGACAGGAAAGTTAAGGTCGGATTTTTATTCCTACAAAAAAAATGTAAACAAAGTTACTTCACTGTCCAGCTGACATTTCAGGGGATCTCAAAGTTTGGGCCACCAAGAAATATAAATATTAAGTTATCAAATTGAGCTCCGGGTTTATGTAAACCGTAAGTACAAAATATGAAAAAAAAGGAGACGCTTAGTTGATGTACAGTTTTTGAGTTATTGCTGAAAAACAGCGCTTCGCAACAAAAGGACATAAGTGCCATGAAGATACGCTCTTTGGAACTCTACACTGAGCATTGTCCGACTCGCTCTTACCCGTTTTTTTGTAATATGGTTATTCCACGTGCCCAGGTCAATATCAGCGCGCGAAGACATAGTCAAATATGTGACCCGCTACGTGGACCAGCTGATCGCGGACGGGCTGCTGGGCGGCGTGCTGGACGCGCTGGAGCTCTCGCTGGCCGCCGAGCTGGAGCGGCTGCAGCTGCACCGGGCGCTGCCGCCGCGCGCCATGCACGCGAGGCTCGCCGGCTCCATCGAGGGGACCCGGTGAGTACCCAGTACCCGCGCTGGACCCTATCATCGTGGTTCTAGAATCCGTGGAGTCGCTATTTCGTAATTATTATAACAGAGAAAATATAAATTGCCCTCTCTTTTACATATTATTCCTTAAGATGAACATACAAAAACTATAACAAGTCTTAACAATGTCTACAATATTATGGCAACGACGACGACGCACTTACAATATAAAACGAAACCTAGCGCAAAACAAAAACTTCCTACGTGGCCTACATTCAGTGGTATTATTTTGAAAAGGGGTAATTAACACTTATTCAGTAACGAAAACTTATTTCACATAACCTAATACTAACACTACATACAACACTTAATACAAATAGATGGTTTTTATCAATTAATCAGAACACATGTCGTACCAATTTGAATTTGGCCTTCAATATTGTCGTATTTCAAAATGAATTAAATACATATTTAGTTCTGTTTATTCATACTTACTAATAATATTTGTTTGTAACAGCGAGCCGTGTGGAAAGAATGCGACATAATCTAGTGCATAATCTGCCCTTTTTAACAACTGATAAGGGACCTAATGACATGTACAACTCATTCTTTCACACATTCATGAAACAATTTGACACGATATTTACATCCAAATCGGTCATGGTTGGTGGCGCAAAGGTTTTCAGTGACTGGGCTACTGCGGACTTACATAAACGAAGAACAAAACTGTATAAACTATATGAGGAACGGCGGTTTAACGCAAGTGAAGAGTTTAAGGAATATGTCAAACAATATTCTAAGAATTTCAAGACAGACTGTCGTATAGCTAAGCAAAACTTCTTAAGTCATAAAATCTTGAATAGCTCTGACGTCATTAAAACGACCTGGAAAATAATTAATGAAGAAACAGGTCGCCGGAAAAAGGAAATTAATGACTATCGTTTAAAAGTAGATGGTAGAATCATAGATTCTAATTTAGATGTCGCAATTCAATTTGAAAATTATTTTACCGATATACCAGTGTCCACGACTAAGTGTCTGAACTCTTCGCCTGCGTCTGCCATTTTATTACTGGAAGATAACGTGCCTGAATGCAGTATACACTTTGAATTCAAGCACGTTACTGCCTGGGATGTAATGAAGGCATTCAAGTCAATAAATATTAAGAAAACCAATGACCTTTGGGGGGTGTCGGTTCACGTCCTTAAATCCTTAATGGAAGTCATAGCAGCTGACTTAATGGTCATATTTAATCACTGTGTTGACTGTGGCGAGTTTCCTGATCTTATGAAACATAGCAAGATAATTCCATTATTCAAAACGGGTAGTACTTCTGACCCCACTAACTTTAGACCGATATCCATACTACCCACTTTCAGTAAAATCTTTGAGAAATTAATTTTATCACAGTTAATGGAACATTTTCAATATAATAATTTACTACACAATAAACAATTTGGTTTCACTCGGGGTCGCTCGACAACCGAAGCTGGTGTTGAGTTAATTAAACATATTTTTGATGCCTGGGAGGGGTCACATGATGCTTTAGGTATTTTCTGCGATCTGTCCAAGGCTTTCGATTGCGTTAACCATGACACTTTGGTCAGGAAACTACACCACTATGGAGTTAGAAGTACTGCGTTAAACTTAATAAAAACGTACTTATACGGGAGAATTCAAAGGGTAGACGTGAATGGAAAACGATCACCTGGGTCAGTGGTCTCAATGGGCGTACCACAGGGCTCAATTTTGGGTCCATTTCTATTCCTCATCTACATAAATGATTTACCATACCTTATAAAGGACAACCATGATATAGTATTGTTTGCTGATGATACCTCACTCGTATTTAAAGTTAAAAGACAACAGGAGTTCAATGTTGATGTAAACAATGCTATATCAAAAGTAGTAGATTGGTTCAGTGTTAATAATTTATTACTGAATGAGAAAAAGACTAAATGTATTAAATTTATGACAACCAATGTGAAAAATAGACAAACTACTATAACTATTAAAAATGACAAACTAGACCTAGTTAATGATACAGTATTTCTTGGTTTAACGTTAGACTCCAAACTCCAATGGGGTCCTCATCTGGCTAAATTAGCAAATAGACTCAGTTCTGCAGCTTTGCAGTTAATAAAATTCGGCAACTAATAGACTTGAAAACCGCTCGATTAGTTTATTTTAGTTACTTCCTAGTTAGTATTATGTCATATGGTATTTTACTATGGGGTAGTGGTGCTGACGTAAACAGCATCTTTGTTCTGCAGAAGAGGGCTATTCGTGCTGTTTACAAGATGGGTCATAGAGACTCTCTTAGAGATAAGTTTAAAGAAACCAATATATTAACAGTATACAGTCAATATATTTATGAAAACCTTATGCATGTTCATAAAAACATCGTTAATTTTAAAAAGAACTGTGACATACATAATGTTAATACTAGAAATAAACATAAGCTCGCAGTGCCCTTTACACGGCTTCATAAAATAAAAAACTCTTTCACGGGTAATTGTATAAGGTTCTATAATAAGCTCCCAAGTAGTGTTACTCATCTATCAGTAAATAAATTTAAAAGTTACGTTAAACGTAAACTAATTTCTAAAGCGTATTATAGTATCAAAGATTATATGAATGATAACAATGCTTGGGACTGAATTGTTTGTATTACAATTATTATTGACCCTGGAGACTATATACATCTCCTTTGTATGCTTATTATTTTAATTTGACATCTGGAGACTCTTTACATCTCCATAATTGACCGTGGAGACTTTCTACATCTCCTATGGATGTTTATTTCTTAAATTTAATTTTAATTTGACATTTGGAGACTCTTTACATCTCCATAATTGTATTATTGACCGTGGAGACTTTCTACATCTCCTTACCTATGTCTATTTTTAATTTTTATCTGAAATTTGGAGACTTTACATTTCCAATTTAAATTGAATATACTTTAAGTCTCATAATTGCTCCTGGGACCTGTACATCCCTGTGACATTTAAATTAGTTAGCTTAAGTTTATCATAGTAATAAGTTACTCATATAAAAAAAAAGACTTCCTGTTGAGTTTCTTGCGGCGTTTCTTCTCAACAGAGTCCCTTGGAAGCGCTGGTAGACTCAGACATGTAAAAGTGCCTACAGGGCCTACTTACAGAATAAATGAATTTGAATTTCAGCCGAGATATATACGAACTGAAGGTCAAAATCAAAGTATCATGTATTATAATAATTAGGAATTAGCGACTCCATGGATTCTAGAACCACGATATGGCACCAAAAGTTCTAACACTAATTATTACATATAGCTCGTTCGTTAAAATAGTGTGCATTGCAACCTGCAGCGGCTTCCTTGTACCCATTGTGGCGGCACATCAAAGCATGCAAACTATTAGAACGAGCGAACTATGCAGACACACAGATAATAGTAGTTTATGTGGCTGGTGCATAATAAGAGGCATTAAAGCACGAGTGTGGTTTTATGAAACGAGCCGAACGCGAGTTGCATAATAAGATCACACGAGTGTTTTAATGCCTAATTGTGTATAGCCGCATACATAACTTTATCTACATGCATATCATAAGTTGTCTATAATCTGTTCAGATATTGCCTGTATTTTTATTAAGTTAGTATTACTGTTAACTGGTCTGTAGTACCAAAGCTTAAAAAAAAAAACAAATAATAAAAAACAAACTTCATTTATAATGTATGTACAGATGTGGCTTACATTTTCAAGTTAGTGGTACAGTATTACCGATACTTTAATGTTCAGGTACCGACACTTTAATGTAAACATTAAGATGCAACCACAGATACAGGTTTCTTAATATAGGCGATTTCGATTCTGAACATAAAGCTTCGGAAGTTATGATATGGATGTAGATAAACACGTTTAATTTATAACACTGTTCTATTTAGTCCCGGGTTAATATTTTTTTATGATCATCCCAGGAAGCTGCTCGCCGGAGTAATCTTCAGCACCGCAGCTCAAAGGGGGCTGGAAAGTGACATACTACTGCGGCTCATCAATGAGGTAACTGGCCAACGTTTAATTAGTTGGGTGGATCAACTTTTTGTTGCTGTTATTCTGTCCCGTAAGCCGGGGGAAAACAGTGATAGAGTTTCATAGAAAAAATGTTATAATATGTTACTTCTAACACACTCAGGAGAAAACCCATAAAGGAATGGGTGTGTAATTGCCAAAAAAAGTGATTTTTAGTGGACTAATATCCTTCGAAATCATAGTTTTGAGAAATGACCCAAGAGACGTCACCATGGCAACGAGGTGCAACGAAAAGTTGATTGACCCAGTTTCTTTATAGCAACTGGGGGCAAACATCCGTCACTTTCTGACACGTATATACGTACGAGAGTGACGGATGCTTTGTCCACATTTTGCCCGCAGTTATATTTACGAGTTTTCCCTTTTGTTTCAGCAAACGACGGCGCCCTCGCAAGGTCCCACAGGCGCCCTCGACGAGGTCTCTCTCGCGCTACAGATGGCGTTGCTGTACGCGCTGGACCTGTCAGTGCTGCACAGGTAACCAGTCCACATTTCAAATACTTGTCGAGAGCGAGCCTAGATATATCGCTACTACTTTAGAAAAAACTCTTATCTGATATTTGGAGACGTATGAGTTTGAACTTAATTCTCTTCACTTTTAAGTTCAAAATCGTACGTCACGAAATATGAGATACGAGGTTTTTTCAAAGAAATTACGATATCCTCGTATGGCCCAGTCTGCAATAGGATGTACATCAAGGCGATCCAATTTGAACTGTATTGCAATAAAAATAAGGTTTATTTTCCTATGTTCATGAACTGAAAATGGCATCGATCAAACGTAATTGAACTCTATTCCCTTGCTGGTAGATTCAAAGTCCCACTCACAAAAAACTTCATGGTTGTAGTTTGGTGGGCTTAACTCCAACAATGCGAGAAAATTTAACACAATTCTGCCCTGCTAATCCAATACGAAGTATCTCAGATAAAACTCCTGTAGCAATATCAACCTTATTACTAGCGGAAGAGAGTTAAAACTGCTTTGGTTATTAAATTTGGGATTCTGCTTATTAGCTTAATAGCGCATAATTGTTAATAATATTAAACACAGTCCCAAAATTTCCTTGAAAAACGGACGTTTTATTAATTCCGGGATCCTAGTGAAAAAGGGCTTAAGTCAACTTTGCTCATAATAAAAAAGGGTGTAAGTAATATGCGGAGACTACTAGACATATACCCTTTTTCACTTGAACCTCAGAAGACTGAACCCCTTTTCACTAGGTCCCCAGGATTTTGCCTGGACCTGGAACTCGGAACTTCGCGGGCTGATTTTACAATTCAGTAAGGTTAATATTTCCGAGTATGTGAGAGAAAAAAGTTTTTTTTTAAATTCTTTTACCTATTACCAGGAGAGAAGACGGCGAGGAGCTGGCGAAGAGGCTGCCTCTCATGCAGGACCCTGAGCTGATCAACGTGCTCGTAGAGGAGCTGCTGCCGACCAGCCGGTCGAAGGTCAAGGAGACGAGGACCAAAGCTGGTGAGTTGCTGGTTCGTTTGGGTTAGCCCTCCGGCAAAATCGGTCAAGTACAAATCGGACTCGCGCACTGATGGTTTCGTATTTAAGAATATACATACATACCTAAACTCACTCCTTCATTCCCAGAATAGGGTAGCCAGAGCTACAGAATCACCAACAACTCTAAAAACTTGTTGATAACCACGTTTTGCAAAATTAGGCTAAAATGTTTACCAGTGTATTAGTGACAGGTTGCAAGCCCATCGCCTAACAGTACTACAAGCCTTTATTCCCTTAGTCGACTCTTACGACATCCACGGGAAGACAGAGTGGCACTATTCTAACTCGGCAACCACACGGAACTATTCAAGAATAACTTAAACACTGAACACGTTAAAGTAATTCATTTTATAGTAAACGTCGTCCTGGATTATAGCTTCGAGAAAACACTCGTTTTGTTATGAACCTTATTTTCCATCCAATAAGGTGAATTTTGACTAGCATAAGAATTGTAATTTTTTTTTTTAAACAGAAATTTGATTATTAGTATTATTAGTTTATTAGTTAACGATAAGTTTAACTATAAATAAATTTGGTTAAGAACTTTTTGATTGGTGGTCAAAATTTAAAAGTCATAATTGCAACTCCGATTTTTGGAACTCCGAAGATGTAATTTTCACGCCACTGCTCGGAAATGTGCCGAAAGATGGTCTGTTCTTGGTCCCCAAAACAATCAATAGTTGTACATTGAATGAGCAGGCCAACTATGAATTTAAACTGGTCATCAATGTAACATTGTTGGTCTGTTTCATTGAGCAAGTCGACCAATCACATCGGTCCGCTGATCACAGATTCGACCAATCAGAACACGACTTGTGCTGTAAATGAAATAAAATTGGCCAATGAGAAGTCGTTTTATTTTTTAATAATATTCATCCCTTCACGGATAGGCAAAGGAATCAGATTCCATACAGCCATATGTGTCTGTTTTTAATTATCTGAAATATAGTTCTGGCACGGTCAGAGTCGTCAGTTTAAAAAACGCCTTTGAATGACTGGCCACTAGGAACGGTATCGTTAAAATTAGCGGACGAGCGTAAATTTTTTAGTGTGTTGTAAATTTATTATAAGAATTGATTTTTATTTCCTCCCAGTAGTCGTGAAAAGCACTGTGTTAAGCCGCGGCCGAAAGTGCAATAGATGGACTCGTACTTTCGACCTTCTATTGCTTTAACTCGTCCATCTATTGCTTACTTTTTAACCTCTGCAACAATGTACTATTTCATACCGCTGGAACCGTAAACATTTCAGAAGTTCTGAAATATTCAATGTGTAGATAAGACTAGGTTAGGTTAGGTATGATTTATAAAAATCCTGAGTTGAGTCTCAGTCTGAGAGTTGCGATGATTATGACTTACAATACTTTTGGACCCCAATTTTGGACTTGTTGTAATAGCCACTCTGTTTCATCTAAAATGTTTCCTGTGACAGCTCATATAAACACGTATAAGGGTGCGGCTCCACTGAGGCGGAGACGAGCGGAGCGGAGCGGCGCTGTGCCAATATTAACCAATAGAATACAAACTAACGTGCGCAAGGCGCGCTCGACGTGACCGCATGCGCCTTCTATTGGTTAATATTGGCACAGCTCCGCCCCGCTCCGCTCGTCTCCGCCTCAGTGGAGCCGCATCCTTACACTTGTTTCTTTAATTTACACTACATTGGGACACCCCTAGCGATGCCGTTCAGGGACTTAAATAATTAATCGCCTATTTTTAAATTCCTCGCATGTGAGTATAGTAAATGATTGAAATTACGAAACACAGCTGTCACAGGAATCATCCTAGATTAAATAGATTATAGCTTTTTTTTCTTGTTCCAGGCTGCGGCGCCCGCGCGCTCTGCCAGCTGTCCCTGGGGCTGGCGCTGGCGGCGCTCCGGCGCGCGCCGCAGTCGCTGGCCGGCTCGCGGGAGCTGCTGCAGCGAGACGACGAGCTCGTCGACGCCGCCGTCGACAACCGGGTCGGTACAAAACAACTCTAACCCCGTAGGATATACGTAATCAAGGCAATTTAGTTTGAACTGTGTTGCAATAAGAATAAGGTTTATTTTCCTATCTGCATAAACTGAAAATGGCATTAAAACATAAAAAAAAAATATAAAAGATATTTATCCAGTAAGTAGGCCGCACGGGCACTTTGACACGTCAAGAATCTACCAGCGCTTCCCAAGAGGAGACCACTGCTGAGAAGAAACGCCGCAAGAAACTCAACAGTCAGTCGTTTTTTAAATATAGTTTATGAATATACAATTACAAAACTTAATCTAGCATTATATAAAACTATGAAACTAACATAAAATAAAAATAAAAATATTTAAGCGTAGTTGAGCAGGAAAATGTGTCAAAACTCAAAATTTTCACGAGAGCTAATAAATAGTAGTAGTACAAGAATAAAAATTATACAAATTATAGTTACCTTTGACGGTGCAAGACAACCACAAAAAGTTTCGATTCATTCTACTTCAGAAACTGTGTCCCCTAGACAATATACAATGTTTACCAGAGGTCGATCAACAATTGATGCGGCATCTGTACTCATTAAACATATATATAACAGTTGGGAGAAATCTTGCGATGCAGTAGGAATATTTTGTGATCTTTCTAAAGCTTTTGATTGCGTGGATCATACGACCCTTATTTTAAAATTAGAACATTATGGATTGTCCAATAAAGCTTTAAGCCTTATGTCTTCTTATCTAAGGGATAGAACTCAAACAGTTGTTGTAAACAAAACGCAATCTGTTGGAGCTACAGTGAAAATAGGTGTGCCTCAAGGCTCTATTTTAGGTCCTTTTTTATTTTTGGTTTACATAAATGACTTGCCACCAACAGTAGATAAACTTTGTGATATTGTACTTTTTGCTGATGATGATACTTCACTAATTTTCAAGGTAGATAGAAAATCCGTAGACTACCGTAGGATTAACACCACACTAGCTAAAGTACTTAATTGGTTTACTAGCAACAATTTGCTACTAAATGCTAAGAAATCGAAATGTGTTAGGTTCGCTTTGCCTAATGTTAAACCGGTACATTCTAGTATTTTTCTAAATGACGAGTGTTTGCAAATGGTAGATAAGGCAATTTTCTTAGGCATAACATTAGATAAATATTTGCAATGGAGTCCCCATATAGCAGTACTGGCAGGTAAACTAAGTTCGGCAGCTTACGCCGTTAGGAAAATTAGACAACTAACCAATGTTGAGACAGCTCGCTTAGTCTATTATAGTTATTTCCATAGTGTCATGTCGTACGGTATTCTGGTTTGGGGTAAGGCAGCTGACATACAAACTATATTTGTGTTACAAAAAGAGCCATTCGTTCTATTTACAATTTAAATTCCCGTGACTCATTAAGAGAACTTTTTAAAGAAATTAATATCTTGACTGTAGCGTCTCAATTTATTTATGAGAATATTATTTACATTATTGGAAATTTAGATTCTTTCACCAAAAATTTTGATATACATAATTTAAATACCAGAAATAAAAATAAAATCGCTACCCGAAAATTCCGCGTCCGTAAAGTATATAAATCATTTGTTGGTCAATGCATTCATTGCTATAATAAATTACCTGACGAAGTTTTAAAGTTACCCTTTCCAGCACTTAAAAATTACTTGAAAAGGTCGTTAATGTCTAAAGCGTATTATAGGATCGAGGACTATCTAACAGACAAAAATGCATGGCCTAAACCCGAAACTTAGTCAATAATAATTTATTCAAATGCAAAATCTTTATCTTGTCTAGGGGACACCGTTGATGTAGGAAAACATATCGAAACTTTTATGTGGTCGTCTCGCACCATCTTATATACACATAAGTATGTGTTTTTTTTTCTCTCTATCTCTCCCGTAAGATTCTTAATTGGCATGTTTTCCTGCTGAACTACGCATGTTATTTGATACTATATTTAATTTAATATTTATAGCTTTATATAAGGGTCATACACAGATTTAGGTTACCGTCTTTCCTGTGGACATACCCAAAGTTAACGTTTTCAAGGCCTAATTTTCTTGCTGAACCCACATCCGCATAAACGGCGTCCCGTCTACTTTAGTCCTATCAAACGAAAACATAACTTATATGCACACGAGCCTTTAACTTTTGACCACAGGAGAGACAACTTTTGTTTTTGCGAATGTGTATGACCCATAATGCTAGACTAAGTAGTACCATTGTAATAAGAAATATGTTTCAAAAATGACTGACTGCTGAGTTTCTTGCGGCGTTTCTTCTCAGCAGTGGTCTCCTCTTGCGAAGCGCTGGTAGATTCTTGACGTGTAAAAGTGCCCGTGCGGCCTACTTACTGAAAAAATTTCTTTTATCTTTTTTTTTATCTTTTACATATTTTTATGACTACGTTATTATTCAGTTATTTAGGTGTTTAGTTCAGGCCAAGCATTTTTATCTGTTAGATAGTCCTCGACCCTATAGTATCCTTTAGACATCAACGACTTTTTCAAGTAATTTTTAAGTACTGGAAATGGTAACTTTACAACTACGTCAGGTAATTTATTATAGATATGGATGCACTGACCTACAAATGATTTATAAACCTTACGGACACGAAATTTATAGAACAAACGTAATTCAACTTTATTGCCTTAACGGTAGATTCAAAGTCGCACTCACAAAAAACTCCCTGTTTGTAGTACGGTGGGCCTTACGAGAATAACAAAAAGCAAGCTTTACAAAACCTTGCTGTTGCTAACCAACTTTAAATCGCTATAAATCCTAAATGATCATTCAAAATGAAAAATGATGAAAGAAACCTAAAGATGATTTTTAAATGCCTGTTTATTCAACTTTTATTTACTTAACAGTAATGGCACCTGAGTTAAAAACGGTATTGTTAAATGCGAGCAAAATCCATTGAACTGACGTATGACAACCAGTTAGGGTTGGCGATGGTTCTAAATTTATCAACTAAAATATTAGGTACTAAAATAATACAAATTTATATTTTTTTTTACTGATGAAATTGATCACAATCCCATACTCAGTTTACTGGTTATATTTTATTATTATATTTACAATTTCAAATCAAATAATTCCCAATTTTACACTTGGAATATTTTTTGCAAGTACTCGTGGCGAGAATATGCAAATAATGCAATCAGATTGACAATCATGACAAGATAATACTCGTAAATCTATAGACAATGTACTTACCAATAGGCTAGCGTCCTAAAAAAATCCAATTAGTCCGTCTTTTACATCATCAAAAAATATTGAACATGATTTTTTTATTTTCTCAATTAAACAAAAAATTACGAAGATAAAGTGCGTTGAAGTTTCGCGTGACGTCACGCCGTGGCACACTTTATACCACGTTGTGACGTCACGAGCCCCCACTCCCGAACGATGCGCGTTATAATTGTCAATTTTGATTGATTTGAAAAAACAAAAAATACGTGTTCAATATTTTTTGATAATCTTACTGACGGTCTAATTAGTTTTTTTTTACCTATTCTTATAACAATTCCAATAATAAGTTTAGTTTAACCATGAACACCGGTAGGGGCAATTTATTACCATAATGATAACAAGTGCTTTCATAAGTATAAACACATTATATTTAATTTATTCTATTATATTATAAGTGACAACCCTAGCACTTCAATGAATTTTGCTCGCATTTTACCAACCCTGACCATAACACATTAACACCAAATAAATATTGTTGTTTCCTATACAATAGACACTGTAACGAGTTTCATCCAGGTGTTCGAGTATATCGAGGAGGCGATGCTGTCGACCGACTACGTGGTCAAGGAGGAGTACTACCAGCGCCGGCTCCACTCCCTCATCACGGACTTCATCGTGCTGATGAACGCGAAGCTGGTGGAGATGAGGGTCAGGTGGGTGGCGTGGTGGCTATGGAGCTGGTGGTGTTGGGTTAGGTTAGGTTATGAAGCGATCCTGTCGACCGACTACGTGGTCAAGGAGTACTACCAGCGCCGGCTCCACTCCCTCATCACGGACTTCATCGTGCTGATGAACGCGAAGCTGGTGGAGATGAGGGTCAGGTGGGTGGCGTGGTGGCTATGGAGCTGGTGGTGTTGGGTTAGGTTAGGTTATGAAGCGATCCTGTCGACCGACTACGTGGTCAAGGAGTACTACCAGCGCCGGCTCCACTCCCTCATCACGGACTTCATCGTGCTGATGAACGCGAAGCTGGTGGAGATGAGGGTCAGGTTGGTAGCGTGGCCTTGTAGCTGGTCCTGGGCTCAATTAAGGGCATTTTTTTTTGTGATTGCCGCGAGTAATTTGTTCCTTATTTTTGTGTTTTCTATGTTTATGACTTTTATGAGTATGTTTACGATTATGATTTTCCAAGAAAAGAAAATACATCATGTTGCCAAGTTCTATAAACTGGGGCTAGTTTCATTTCAGTTGGTGAGTGGGGATATTAGTGTTGTCCATCGTCCTTTGTGGGACAATGCAATCAGGTTTCGGTGTTACTATTGTGTTTTTAACCGACTTCAAAAAAAGGAGGAAGTTCTCAATTCGTCTGTTTATTTTTTTAAATGTTTGTTACCTCAGAACTTTCGACTGGGTGAACCGATTTTGATGATTCTTTTTTTATTTCAAAGCTAGTGCTTCCCGATTGGTCCCATTTTTATCAAAATGAAGATCTGATGGTGGAATCCATGAGGAATCGACGGAACTCTTCAAAATTTATAGGCACACCTATAGCGATTTTGGTATTTTTCATTGTAACTCGTGTATTTGGTCTTGGAAAGCACTATTTGGTGAAGTGGAACTGATGATGAAGACCAAGACCACGGAACTCCTTAACGGTATATATTTCGAGGGTGGCGAAAAGATATTTCGATTAAGATAGTTGAGCGACTATGACGAAGCATATTTAGGTTTAAATATATGACTATGACTTTCCCACGGCGTTGCTTGCGGCGAGATTGAAATGTTCTATTGTTTCTTATTAATTGAGAAGTGGGAGAATAACAGCATAATTATGATCACTAAAAAGTATAAAATAAAAAAAAAAGTTCAAAAAATAACTTCTTTAAAATGGTAGGTAAATAGGTCAGTGCAACTGAAGTCGGCGTCCAACAATATTTTAACCAAAAGCAGACTTCAGTTGGACTGACCTATTTACCTACCATTTTAAAGAAGTTATTTTTTGCTTTTTGAAGGCGGGTTTTTGTTTTTTTTTTTAACTTTTTTGTTAATGAAGATGTATTATGTGTCCAGGGCGGACGAAGCCGCGCGCACCATCCAGATGTTCGCGGTGGAGGGCCTGGCGGCGCCGCCGGCCGCGGGCCAGGTGCGCACGCGGCTCGACTCGCTGCTGCGCTGCGTGGAGCGGCTGTACGCGCGCGACCCGCTGCAGCTGCGCGCAGAGTACTGGGCCGCCGCGCACCAGTCGCACCCGCCCAACAGGTACTGGCTCACTTCGATTTACTTTACCGACCTAGTACTGCAAAAGTGCAGTTGCACGTGATTGGCTAATGAGAATCCGCTAAGGCCGCACTCGCAATGGAGCAGGTAATCAGTCGGCTCTTACATCTGTACGGTGCGGACGCGTTTGTTTCCCTTCTTGCGAGTTATTGTTTATCGTTTACCTGTGACTCGGCTTTTGAAACGGACCACCGAGCACTATCTGCGGCCACTCTCATTCAGCTCTTGCCGGCCATCTTGCGAAATCTTAGCGTAATTCTATGTTAATTCAGTCGCCACAACTGTGGACGAATGAGCCGGTAGTACTTTTTTAGGGTTCCGTACCCAAAGGGTTAAAATGGGACTCCACTGTCTGTCCGTCTGTATCTCATGAACCGTGATAGTTCCTACACAGTTGAAATTTTCACAGATGATGTATTTCTGTTGCCGCTATAACAACAAATACTAAAAACAGAATGAAATATATATTTAAGGGGGGCTCTACAACAAACGTGATTTTTTTGCTCGATATTAATAACGGCAACAGGTACGCTTGAAATATACATAGAATATTTAGTTACATATTCACTTTAAAAATAAATAATTAAATTAAAATAAAATCAATGTTTAAGGGGAGCTCCCATACAACAAACTTGATTTTTTATAAATAATGGTACGGAACCCTTCGGTTTTTTTTCTTTAAATGGGGTCGTTTGTCCTTCAACACATCGTCAAATAGTCGCCAACTTATTATCTCGATTATTTCCAGGACCGGCGGCCGCGCGGCGTCGCTCTACAAGTTCGTGCGCCTCTCCGGCGAGATGGTGTGCGCCGCGCTGCTGCCGGGCTACCTGCGCGCGCTGGCCTCGCTCGCTGTGCCGCAGCACACGTGGGCGCTGCTGGCGCGGCGCGACGCGCTCTCGGCGCACCACTTGCTGTCCGCGCTGCAGCGGTACCACTGGTGAGTAAAATCTTACCGGTTGCGCCAGTCATCTGTATAAAAGGGATAGAGGCTTGGCGGGGCTCTTATTCCTGAGCAATTTGCCCTTCGGGCATTTCAAGTTACCCTATGACCCTTGATTTCATAGTGATATATGTATACTTGCATCTCTTCAGTAACCTGCGGACGGACCTGACGCCGTTCTCGGAGCTGATGCACTCTGCGTCGCTGGGCGCTGCGGCGGTCGTGACGCCCGCGGCCCGCCCTGGCAAGATGCTCGTGCGGCAGGAGGAGGTACGAGATAACTAACACTTAATCGAAATATATTACGTCAAACGCATACAAACACATATAGGGTTCTCTTCCTTTTGGCAAAAATACATACATACATACACTCACGCCTTCATTCCCAGAGTGGGGTAGGCAGGGCTACAGGTTACCAACATCTCTAAATTATGTAACCACTGCTGCTTGCTGCCGCAAAAAACTGTTTGGAAAATGTATCGTTTCCCAACCGTTTCATTTGCCAACTTGCTTTTTTTCTGTAACTGTAAATATTTCAGGATTTTGCAAAAACTAACCTGCCCTAGTAGGTTCCACACGATGGCACTGAAATAAATCCTGAAATATTAAATCTACTTCTGTATTTATTCCTTGCTAAATTTATTAGATGTCATTTTGTATAAGAGTTTTCGTCTCGTTTTCGGCACCAGTAAACGATCACTTGACAAAAATTTGACGCATAAGCAACTAATTTATAGTAAACAAAAATAAGCTCTGTGGAGGAATGATTTTTATATACTTTATTTTTCTCCGTACTATTTTGGACCACCCTACTCTGCCCTGCTAAGCCAAATAGCAGTATCTCAAATAAAACTCCTGTAGCAATCACAACCTCATTACTAAGAGGACAAGATTGAATCTACTCTGGCAATTGAATCTGACCTACTGTTTATATGCTTATGACGGCAGTACTGGCTACCCCATCGGGAGACACGCGTGTAAGGTTCATTCCAATAGAATTATCTTATTTACTAAACACTCTTATAACCTCAAAATGCTCCTTTTCCGCCTAAAATAACAATTTTGTCATAAAATAAACCATCCATGATGTAAAATCAGGAAAATGGTGTGCAAAATGTGGTCTCTTCTGTGTCAGAAAACTGCCATTTTAGCCGAAAGTGATGCATTTTGAGGTTATAAAATTGTTTAATAAGACAGGTCAAAAAAAGTTTAGGTATGTTTGTATCCCACTTACCACCAGGGGCCTGTTTTATAAAGCTACAAATTACAATTTACAGGTTACAAGTTACCATTTGACACAACCTCGACCAATGACGACCAGCTATGTGAGCAGTGTTGCCAGTTTAGACCTGTATAATTGTAACTTGTAGCTTTATAAAACATGCCCCTGGCCGGTGGCCTCGTTCGCTCTCCAAGCAATAAAAGACCCTTGTCCTTGCAGGTGGAAGCGATGATAGCCGCGCTGAAGCTGATCGGCGCGGTGGCGCGCGAGGACCACGCCGCGTGCGCCGCCATCTGCGAGACGCTGCAGTGGGACGCGGTCAACACCATGTTCGGTGAGCACCTCCCTCCGTAGCTCTGAGAATATACATCGGTTACCCTAACTTTCATCATGTGATCATTTAGGATTTATAATTATTAGTGTCAATTAACTTTTTGTTGTACTCCGTTGCCATGGTGACGTCTCTTTAAAACTATGATTTTAATGGTACATTGTTGCAGAGAATAGAAAGTACGCGATTTTTGGACGAGTCATAAATTGCACTTTCGACCGAGGCAGACATACTGCTTTTCACAACTACTGAGAGGAAATAAAATAAAAATTCATATTCAAAACTCAAATTTAAATTCATGTTAATGTGACATCACCGCCAATTTTAATCTAGACCCTGTTCTCGTGGCACTCGAGATTAGTAAACTAACATGCGAGATGAAGATTTCAACTCCATATAAAATTGTATTTGTTTCGTCATATTTCCCATATAATTTCATCTCTAGTGGTTTGAGATTAGGGATCAAGTTTGAATTACATTTAAAAGAAAAGCAGTGATATAGTTTTTAGTCTGTGTATCTTTTAGCAAAAATACACCTAATGTTTTACGACAAAATGGTGTGTTCTGATTGGTCGATTTGATTTTTCATTTTAAGGAGCTATGACAAAAATTGATTGATTGATTTTCATTGGTTCTTAAACTTGTACAACAATGTTCTCGACCAATCAGGAAACCCGCCGACAAAAACATTCTTGGTCTGTCCTTATAAGTGACGTTTTGTGACCCCAACAAGACCATCTATGGCCATATTTCCGAGCAGTGTTGTGAAAAGTATATAATTCTACAAAAAAATAGTTTTATTGGCAATTATAAACCCATTCTTCTACGGTTTTCTTTCTGAGTATGCTAGAAGTATATATCATTTTTGTTTTATTAAGTAACTATCACTGGGCTCCTGGCTTACGCGACAGTATAACAACAACATGTTGATGGACCATTAAAGGCGTGGTTCCCCAGGGCTGATGTGCTGCCACATCCCCATCCAGCTGAAGGCGGCGCTGTGCAGCACGCTGGCGGCGCTCGGCGGCACGCCGGCCACCGCGGGCCGCGTGTGGGGCGCGCTCGAGGCCGCCCAGCTGGTCGTGGACCGGGAGCATCGCGCGCTGCACCAGGAGCTCAACGAGGTATGGAAAAAAATATCTCAAAAATGTCCGGAAAAGTTGACATTACTATCTACATGTTTGGACTTGACGTACATAGTTCACTGACAGTTCTCAAATAAAAAATGGTACATTATTGCTTAGGCTGGGAAGTAGGCAATTGTGGGCTGAGGCTTGTCTGTTTAAAAATACGAAGCCTGCAATTGTTGTTTCTGCCGAGGTAAATATAGTATTTTGCTGAAAAATGGCAAGAAAAAAATTGTGTTGGAGTAAAATCTTCATCATTTGAATTCATTGTTTGAATTGTATACAAACAGAAATTTCATATGAAAAAGTCATCATTTTCTACCGTTTTTTTTTGACAAGGAGAAACGCAAGCTTTTGTTTTAAAAAAATATAAGCTATTCTAGATAGATAAAATGGTAATGTTTCGAATAAAATTTGGATGTGTAAGGTCCGGTTTTTTAATGTCCAGATAACAGTAACTGTTGGTTAAATTTTAGCTTGGTCTTTTTCTATGTCAAATTAAAGAAAAGGGCTAAGCTAAAATTTACCCAACAGTTACTGATATCTGGACATTGAAAATTTAGGGCTAAGATTTGTGCCCTTATTTTTTTATGGGTTTTTTCACTTTTTAAAAAGTTACAAGCTAGATAGTAATGGAATTTGTACGTTGGTGCGTGCTTGTGTAGTGGGCATTTTTTTTTTTTAATTTGAGAATTGTCAGTAAATTATGTATTTCGTGTCGTTAGATAGTAATGTCAATTAATCGATATTTTTGAGAAAAACGTGGTTTACTAATGTTTCGACGAATTTTTTTTAGCAAATTTTTAAGTCCACAAACGATGTATTCCATATTTTTGTTTGGGTAAATTTTCATTTTCCAACTCAATGTTTCGCACTGATATCATTTCCCAATTAATGATTTGATAAATTATTGTTGGATAAATTATTACCTGGGAATCTTTTAAGATGTTACTTATGTTTTCGTCAAATGTATTGATTGGCATAACTTAATTTAAAAACAACTGTAACTTATATATCTCTGGGAGCAGAATCGTTTTTAGGGTTATAAAAAAAAATCTAATCTACCTATCTCTGTGAGCAGTTTTGCATTAAGGGTCATGTAAAAAGAGATGTTATTTGCTTCACAATTATTTACCATATAAAATTTGACGTAATAAAATATTGCAATATAAAAATGTAGCTAAATAAAAAAATTACGAAGTAAAATTATGCCAAGGAGTTTGCCAAATACTATAATAAAACTTTGGCGAAAAAATTGCCAAATGAAATTTGACGAACAACTCGGCAAAAAGGCAGTACATTGAAAAACGTATTGTCCGTTGCGTGGAGTGTCCCCTTGCTGCGCCGCAGCCGCTGCCGTCGGAGCTCGCGGCGGCCCCGCGCCCGGCGCTGCCCGGACGGCCGGGCGGGGCGCGCGGGGCGCGGCGAGCGGGGCCGGAGAGGGCGCGGGGGGCGCGGGGCGGGCGCGGCGCGGCGCCGGTGCCGGGGACGGCGACGCCGGCAGGCTCTGCCTCCGGCTGCGCCAGGGAGAGCCGCCGTAGCCATCGACGCCACGTTTCCATGACCATACTATTAGCATATCACAATTAAACGCAATATTGAGCTGTGTAGTTGCCGGTTTAGAATAGTGCCACTCCATGTCTTCCCGTGGATGTCGTAAGAGACGACTAAGGGAATAAAGGCTTGTAGTACTGTTGCGATGGGCTTGCAACCTGTCACTAATACGCTGGTAAACATCTTAGCCTGATTATGCAAAATGTGGTTACAGAATTATCAACAAGCTTTTAGATTTGTTGGCAATTCTGTAGCTCTGCCTGCCCCAAACTGGGAATAAAGGCGTGAGTTTATGTATGTATGTATGTAATTAAACGCAAGGCAACTCTACTGACGCTAGCAGAGCATTTAAACTTCAAAAAAAACGTGTGCAAGCATTGTGTGGAGCTTACTACCTAGATAGTTGTAAGCCATTATTCAAAAGGAAAAAAATCTTACCATTGCCTTCTCTATATATCTTTGAAATTTGTAATTATGTTAAGAAAAATATATCCCTGTTTAAAAGAATTGATCACAATAAACGTAGGAGACATGATCTGGAAGTCCCGTACCAAAGATTGAAATTTTACCAAAACAATTGTTATTGCATAGCTATTAAATTATATAATACACTTCCTGTAAATTTACGATCACTTCCAGAAAATGACTTTCAAAAAAAGCTGCTAGGGATATTGTTGCAAGAATGCTTTTATGACATAAATAATTTCACAAGATATTGTAAAATAAACGCCGTTTAGCTCTTAAGTTATTATTTATTATTGCTCTGACACTTATAATATTGTTTTTAATTACTGTCACATTCGATTCAATTATAAATTTTATTTAATTTTTTTGCTCTTAATGATGTTTATACGTTTACTGTAGCATGGTATGATAATACTAAATTCTTAATAATACTGAATATTTGAATGCTGTAATTACGGCAAAACATGTATGCAACAAACTTCTGTACCATAAGAACTTATTTAGACTCATGTTTTTCAAATAAACTATTTCATTTCATTTCAAACAAATTAATACACAATCGAATTCATAAATATATACAGTGGTGGTCACATAATTAGGGACACTTGTTTTTTTCCCATACAATTGCCTACAAATATGACTTTTCAATTTTGACCACCATTCAAAAAGTTCTTGACCAATTTTATTGCTAAATACAATTTACTTTAGATCATTAACTAAAGTTTACATTTATGTACAATGAACTAATGTTAAAAACGAACCTTATATTTTATAGAGATTTAAAAACTTAGTGCTGATCCATCCATACAAAGTTTTACAACTTTGTATGAACGCTAAGTATTAATTTTTTCAAATCCTTAGAATATGAAATATCCGTTTTCAACAAAGATGAATTGTTCATACACTTAAACCTTAATTCATTAATGAACGATGAGTGTAACCAAATATTAAATTAATTTAGAACTTTTTGAATGGTGATCAAAATTGAAAAGTCATATTTGTAGGCGACTGTATGGGAGAAAAACAAGTGTCCCTAATTAATGTGACCACCACTGTATACACTTTAATACCCTTTCACTTTAATGCAACTTTGCTATAACAATTCATATATAGCAGTTTAAACCATAACATTAAATAGACAAGATACTAAAGTGTACACATATTTATGAACTCGACTATATCAAGAACTTAAAATATTAATCCACCATAAAACCTTGTCACAATGACAGCTTCACATGACAAGATAGAGATTACAAAAGAATTAATGTTTGGCTTTTTACGACAACATTCTATAGTTATTCACCAATTTAGATCCGTGACAATTGTTAAGATTGAGCACCGAGCACGACAGCCGGCACTAACAACGATAGTTAGCTCACGCAATCGTTGTGTCCCACAAAATACTACTTCTATTCACATAGTCGGTGGTTTCCATATTGATATAAGAGCCCTTTCACACTAGCGTTTTCGCCGGCGGTTTCTCGGCGGAACGGGAACGCGACCGGAACGCTGCGAGCACGCAACCGGAACGCGGCGTGATTTTAATAAGAACTGCAACACGCGGCGTGCACGCCGCGATTTTTAACCACCGCGGAAACGCCGCCGTTGCAGTTCTTATTAAAATCACGCCGCGTTCCGGTCGCGTGCTCAAAGCGTTCCGGTTGCGTGCTCACAGCGTTCCGGTCGCGTTCCCGCTCCGCCGAGAAACCGCCGGCAAAAACACTAGTGTGAAAGGGCTCTAAGTGATAAAGCGTTTAACCACCATATTTACAATGTAACGGCCACATTGTAAATATGATGATCCAACCCCTCATCATTTTCATCACTGTCAAAATATTATTTTTACATTCATCCCTCTGAAAGATAATCATCAATACTTTTCAAAACCAGCCAAGTGCGAGTTAGATTCGTATACGAAGGATTTCATAGCATTCTTGTATGTTTGACAACGCGTTGACCTAATTTGTAGTGTGGCTGCCTACGAAACTAACGGTCCTGGATTCAAATCCCGATAAAGGCATATATTTGTGTGATGAGCGCGAATATTTTTGTTCCTGAGTCATAGATGTTTTCTATGTATTTAAGTATATCTTTCTCTATACAAGTTTGTTTACCGTTTATAAAAGCTTAGTTTGGGACTTGATCAATTGGTGTGACATTGTCCCCTGATATTTATTTATTCATTTGAAAAAACAACTTAAGTAATACATGAATTAGAAAAGAATAACTGAAAATTCAAACTAAAATTAAATAGGACTAAATCTAAGATTAAATATATAAAAATAATCTAAACCATTAAATGTAAAAATGCCCCCTGCGGCATTGTACCAAAGATGCTGACAGCATTTCCTCGTTGAATTTCTAAACTTTGTTGTCTAAACGTTGAATTTCGAGAAAACTGCCAGCTCTTCGGTCTCCAGTGACGTCAATGAGTCTCTTTGACTATTCCTTAAAAAGACTTAGAGCGCTAGGACCCCACGGACCGAGGGTCTCAATCACAGATATAAATACACATAGATAACTCAAATGCTTCTACTTCGCGTGTCCGAATCCGGACTTAAATCCCGCCCAAGCGTCAAGGTTCGCCGTCGCTACTGACGCCCCGCGCGCCTGTTGCTGCGGCCGGTCGGCCGCGAACATTAAGAAAATGCCTCGTTGCGTGATAATAAACTGCAATAGCCCAAAAAAGCGACGAATTTGAATCGATTTTGCGCGGAAAACGGAAAATTCTCTTCTCTGGGTGTGTCGCAGTTGGTAGCGAAAAGTGACACGATTGGTTTTCATTTGTTGTCATTGAGGTGTTTACGTCACATAATAAGAACATATAGCATAGAAACCGGACTATAAGACGTACTTTGCGTCAGCTATCTTTCTCTACTTTTTAGATTACGTATTAAATGAGAAAAAATTAAACAAAGAGTAGGCTGCTTTTTCTTCTTTAACTGTCATTGTCACAAGCTTTTACACAGGGACTTCTTTGTCCTTCCTATAGGGAAGTATTTGTCTTTCCTTGTCTATAGGTCCAAATACTATAGGTGCTTATAGGTCCAAATCACGCCTCACTTGTGACGATGTACCAAATAACGAAAGCACAGCTATGGATTCATCTCTTTCCAACTCACTATGAAAACCAGAAGTAAAAAGAAGTGAACCATAATGTATTTTCTGCTTATTTAGTACGGTTTCTATGCCTTTAGACTTTATTCTGTGATTTACGTATCAATGTGTATTTATATGGAATCAAATTATTTATTTTATTTTTATTAATTTGTCCAGATTGAGACGCGTATGGAGGAGTACCCCCTGACGATCGCGTTTCTCGAGCTGATGATCTCGCTGTGCTCGGCGGGCCCGCTGCCGCGCGCGCTGGGCGCCGGCTCGCGCACCGCCGGCCTGCAGCCCTACGTGGAGTACGTCGTCAACCGCGTGGCGCTCTGCGCGCCCCACAGGCCTTACAAACGGCCGTCGCAGAAGTTCCAGGTACGAACTTCCAACGGGTTACCTTTGATTCGGCGAAATATGTTTGCCAAATGTATCATTTCCCAACCGTTTCATTTGCCAACCGGCTTCGTTTTCTGTAACCGTAAATATTTCAGGATTTTATAAAAACTAACCTAACCTTACCTATAGGGTTCCACACGATGGTACTGAAATAAATCCAGAAATATTTATATAAAATCGGGTTGGCATACGAATAAAACGCCGAATAACCGACACAAGTAGAAGATTAAAAGGGACTTTGTTTCCTATGAATTAAGTTGTTATTTGGATGGCCAGCATGTTTGGCTTGTTTGGCTTGTACAGTCAACAGCATAAATAAGTGATTATTTATGTACCTTGTCACTTTAACGTCGTGTTTGAAATGTCATACAAAATTGTGAAACGATTGAAAGCGAAAAGTTACATAAATGATCACTTATTTATGCCGTTGACTGTACCATCTTGTATTTGACGTAAGGCGTTCAAAAGGTTAAAACTATGTCGCTCTTTAAAAATGAAATGTATACTTCACTACACTTGTACTACTAATTTTGTATACTTCATTAAAGTAACTGGTCGACGGAGCGTCGCTCGGACTGGAAACGAATGTTCCCGAAGATGACAATTTGACAGATGGAGTTTTAGTAAACCCGTTTATGTTGCAAGCTCGTTTAATAGTATGGGATAAGTCTTTTACATAAGTTTTTTTTCTCTTTTGTGGTTACAGAATTATGAACAAGTTTTTAGAGTTGGTAATTCTGTAGCTCTGCCCACCCCACTCTGGGAATGAAGGCGTGAAGGAGTATGTATGCATTTTGCCCTCATCACAGGTGCTGTCGCTCTGCTACCAGCTCTTCGCGATCTGGCTGGATCAGTACGAGCCGTGCGTGACAGACTTCCCGTCGCTGGAACGCGTCGCGCCCGCGCCGCCGCCCGGCTGGAACGTGCTCACGCAGCTGCACGCGCCCTCCGAGCTGCTGCGGCTGACGCTGCGCACGCTCGACGCCGCCGCGCCGATGGTGGCGACGCAGCCTGAGCCCGCTGAGGTTAGTGTTCACACATTTGATGCCGATGACGTCAAAATGTCGAAATTTTACAAGTACAGTTCAATCAAATTTAAAAAGTACTGTTACAGAATTATCAGCAATGTTTAGGTAATGCCCAGGTAATGCCTACCGCACTCTACCGCGTGAAGGTATGTATGTATAATAGTGAAGGCGGAATTTTTCGGGCAATCCTTGAGCGACCTTTACTCTATAGTCAGCAGACATTTCTAGGTTGGTATAATGTGGCTTGGTCGACAGGAATACCTGGAGGAGTGCATCACCAACGTGCTCCATGTCCTGGAGCGGGCGCTGGCGCTGGAGCGCGGGCTCGCGATCGCCGCCGGCGAGGCCGGCCGCGGAGCCCTGGTGCTCGGGCTGTCCAAGCTGCTCCTCGGTGAGTACTCATGTCAAACACTAATGACATTGACCGTCATCAGTATCATCTATCACCATGTTTTTCTGCCTGTTGCGGCTTCGGTGACTTTATCATGAAAATTGATTCAAAAAGTTGTCAAAGCGTGCAACCTCTACAGTAGCGGCAACGAGTGATGGCACTTTCGATAGCTGACAAATAGTGTTGTGAAACACTCCATTTTATTATCCTAAAAAATTCAGTCAAGCGCGAGAAGTATATTTTTAAAAAGTTTATTTTAGAAATAACGCATAAATTGTAGATCAAACTCTCGGAATAAACTGTGTGGCTAGAAGAAGACAACATTGTCAGAAATTTAAAATATTGCGTCAAAATATACAATGTTTGAAATTGTTGATAAATGAGTGAATAAATAATCATCAAACCACGTTAACTCAGAGCTAGGACGCGAGTTTGCCAGCGGCGGTGACGTGAAAGTGCAGTGACTTCATTGTCATACGTTGTTGTACCAGTCAGCGGTCCATTGTCATAACGCGAAGTGTTTTTTTGAGATGATTTTTGTTAGTTATGATTAAAACGATCAATGCTAGAGTGCGAGCAAATAAAAACAACTCAAGATGAAGCGAGTTACGAAATGCTTTTCGGTAAATTACAGCGCCAGCAGAACATCACTATTCCGGTACCTGCGACAATGAAGTTTGACATCTGTTCCTTTATACTTGCTGTCAATATTAAGGGATACTTCATGAGCGAGCAAACTTCAAAAGTGCCATCACAATTTCGAATACTGGACTTTTAGATAAATGGGCGAGGACCCAAAAGTTGGGCCACAGCTAAGCGCAGTTAACCATACAAACAACGAAATAGAAAAAAGTTCCGTTGTGCGACGAAAAGTATCCCTACAATTGAATGGCAAATTTTCGTGTCACAAGAGAAAAGTTTCATAGAAAATTTAATTGAGTGAGTTAGCGTGCCCAACTTTTGGACCTTACACAAGTAGGACCAGAAATTCTAACAAATTCAATATAAATTGCATTGTGTGAAAATGAAACACCAGTAAACTGTGTTAAATGTTTATGTTAATACAAAGCAAATTTGTAAAATTTATACTTTGCAAAATGTATTTCGCGGTGAAATAGTGTCCCTCTGAATAGCAGCGTCACGGCTTGCCGCGGCACTATGCTGAGAGGGGCCCGTTTTAATATCATTTATGTACTTTCATCTAGTTTTATGTCTATTTTATGTTTTCATGTGTATGTACTTATGTTAAATAAATGTATGTTTATCTCTATCTCACATACTCTAGAGCCGGAAGCCGGAGTCGAGGACCGGCTGACGCTGTGCTGCCGCATCCTGCAGCACACGAGCACGATCCCGGCGTGCGCGGCGCGCGCGGCCTCGCTGCTGGCGCGCGCGCTGCTCGACTCGGCCACGGCGCGGCATCTGCACGCGTGCGCGGTCCACATGCGCGCCAGGGACTTGAGGTGAGCGAGTTTGTCTCACATGCAGCGTTCACGTAATTGGGATACACCCATTTATTCATTGTCATCACATGGCACAGAGGTTGTACAGTCAACAGCATAAATTAGTGATCATTTATGTACCTTGTCACTTTAACGTCGTGTTTGAAATGTCATACAAATTTGTGAAACGATTGAAAGCGACAAGGGACATAAATTATCACTTATTTATGCCGTTGACTGTACACATTGGTGTTAGTATCTTTAAAACTTAAGTATAGGTCAATCCATGCGATACCATGCAAGGGCACTGCAATTTTGTATTTAAATCTAAACATAAACTAATGTCAAATACGTTTAATTAATTAAGTACATTTCCAGGGCATAGAAAACATGATATACCTAGGTAAAAATAAAAATAATTTAAAATTTAGAGTTTAGTCAGCCTTTTACACTCATAATTTATTTATTATTAAATTTGGTATGCACATACAGCACAGAATAGATAATAGTCTCAAAATAAGCTAAGAGATTGACCAGTCACGAGATTAAATTTTGTACCCACCATAGGTCCAAAGTCAATCTGATATTCTACAACAATAAGGTTGAGTTTCCTAAAAGTTACAAAAGACTTGACATCTCTAACGACATTGACGACTTCAGCATATTTTTCTTAAAATTGGTTCCAAATTAACACTCGTTACCGTATGTGTTGCTACTCCGGCGCCGTCATCCCGCTATCGTCGTGGACACGGCGGTGGACAAACAGCCTAACTGTGTATCCCTCAACAGACACTGCTTCGTGGAGTGCCTCGAGGCGGAGGAGTGGCCGGAGGCGGCGAGCGGGCACATCCGGCAGGCGAAGGAGGCCGTAGTCAGCGTGCTGCGGCACGTGCTGCCCAGCGCCGCGCCCAACCTGGCGCACTGGCTGCTGGGCTACCAGCACTACGAGGACGTGAGTACCGACCATCATTGTCCACTGCTGGACAAGCCGTGTACGGTCTAGACTCCTAGAGGCAATCTCGGGCGAGGCACGCACAGCTCGCCCAATGCCGTCTCTACCATAAGGGCACACGGGGCCCGTGCCCAGTCCTTCATCCACAGAGGGCCCCTAAGGACCGACAATTTATTACCGATAATAAATAGAAGATCATAGTAGAAAAATGTTAGTAATAATTCGCTTTCTTTACTTTCCAAAAGGGGCCCCAAATTCTTGTGTGCCCTAGGGCCCCAGCATAGTTTAAGTCGGCCCTGCGCGCCCTGTTTCCTCAAATGTGAGCCCAAGGCGGGCCTCACCCCGAGGCTGCCCGAGGGAGCCATCGGGAGTCGGTTTTTAGGGTTCCGTAACAAAATGGTAAAAAAGGAACCCTTGTGGTAAGACTTCGTTGTCTGTCTGTATGTCACAGCAGGTTTTCAAATGCTATCAACTTGAAATTGGGCATAGTCGTACAACGTGATTGCGCGCATCTGTTTTTAGTAAAAAAAATGAAATTAATTTTATAATTAATTGAAAAGGGGTCTAAAAAATTAAAATGCCGCTGCAAAGTGTATCGTGGTAGCGAATGTATATATTGGGATGGAAATGTTTAATGTATAATGATGAGAGTGTCCGTCCAGGTGAGCCGCAGCGCGCTGCACGAGCCCGGCGTGGGCGGCTGTCCGCGGACCTGCTTCCACTCCGTGCTGGACATCCTGGAGATGCACATCGCCGGCCAGGACAGCCACACGAGGTCTGCCTTACATACACCCTATAAGTAGCTAAAGTCTGTTCCTATTCGTTCCGTCACTCTTATAAACAAATCAATGTACCATTATAACTCCATATTCGCGTACTTTTGAAGGTTGAGCCTAGTCATATTATTTATTTATACACATTATCATTGTCTTCATGTCCATTTTAAGGTAGTAACACAGATTACTATACTCTACAGATACTCAGTCGCGAATCGAAAATGGTTGCCGTCCTAAAGTCGATAGCCGCCGCCACTATAAGTTTCTGTGGTTTCGCCAGCAGTGGCAGCACAATCGACATGTCTGCTAAGCTATGAACGGCACGTAACCTCGCAATCAGTTCGACAGATGGCAGTTTTGTCAAAGCTTTATGAATTGCCGCCGCCGCAGCGCGCCGTCATATAAAACTAAACGTTGATTCTACATTCTTTAAGCATACCTTTGCAAAAATATTGGGTCCTTGTGATCAAGTTTTGGCGTGAACTACCTTTTGTTTGCCTATCTATTTATTCACTTTCTTAGTGATTTGCAAACGATGCGCATCGCCGTAGTTAGACTAGTAAGTGAAAGAACAGAATAATTATTTATTATACTTGTACTATATATCAAAATCAAAAATCAAAATATTTATTCAGTAAATTGGCCACATACAGGCTCTTTTACACGTCGGTAATATACAGTGAATCTACTAGCGCTTCGGACAAGACCATCATTGCGGAGAAGAAGCGCCGCAAGAAACTCCAGCAGAAGGTCATTTTTTCAAACATAAAATACAATAACTAATACTTAAAAGTAAGTTACATTAAAAGGTAATAAAGCAACAAATATAAATTATTAGAACTATCACATATAAAAAAAATACAAATTCAAAATTAAAAACATTACAAATAAATGTAAAAATTAACAAGATTACATGTCAAATACATGAAACTAAAACTAATGACTAGGAGAACAACACGACGAGGTCTCTACGTCAAAAGCCATATATATATATATATATATATATATATATATATACATATATATATATATATATATATAATTACATATATGTACATATATAATTTACGTAAGTACTTTAGCTCTAAACTGATGCGGTTTGAACCTCCGTTAAAAACGAACTGATCTATTTACTTATATAAAAATCTCGTGTCACGGTGTTTGTGGTCGACGGTCCTCCGACGGTCCTACGGCTCGACCGATTTTTATAATTTTTTATTTTTATTTATATAGATAGATAGGTACTTATAGGAATTTGGTAGGTCGTAATAGTTATTTGTGTATCAAGGAAGCAAAATGACATATTTATGGCGAGGGCGTACATTGAATCCTGAACGAAGCGTGACGAAGCGAAGGATTCTATAAATGAATCCCGAGCGTAGCGAGGGATTCTAAAATAGAATCCTGAGCGTAGTGAGGGATTCAAGTGTTAACGCCCAAGGTGGAAATAATTTTGCTACTGTGTGACACATACTGCTTTTCACATCACCTATAAGGAAAATAAAAGATCATCATCATCATCATCATCATCATCATCATCATCATCATCATCATCATCATCAGCAATTCATCACCATCATCACCATCATCGGCATCACCATCATCATCATCAATTCATCACCATAACCATCAGCATCATCACCATCACAATCACCATCGTCATCATCACCATCATCATCTTGATCATCATCATCAACATCATCATCATCATCATCATCATCATCATCATCATCATCTTCATCATCTTCATCATCACCATCATCATCATCATCATCGTCATCACCATCATCATCATCAATTCATCACCATAACCATCAGCATCATCACCATCACAATCACCATCGTCATCATCATCATCATCATGCTAATAAAATAGGATGCACATGTATAATCGATTGTGAAAAAATTGTAATCGATTAAGTATTGGCGGCCCGGGCGCGGACAGCTAGTAGGTTTATATTGGGATTTAAAAGCTAAAGAACCTAAGTGATGACGCGTCACGCATCCATACAACATTGTACCAACAACTTTTATGAACACTATTAAAGTACCTAAAAAAATACGGACGTGTTTCCTCGTCTTATCATGAGTCAAGAATGCAAATTGGCATACACGTAAACTGCGTGCGTTTTTAGTGTAGGTATCTGTGTGCATGCGGTAACTCGTGTACCTACCTATAACGAACGAAATTGCCGACCTTGCAAGCTTCATTCCTGTCTAAGGCAACGTTACGTCCTTTTTTTAGGTCCGTGCACTAAATATATTTTGTTTTTACTCATCTAAAATACTCAATAAAATTGTCCTTAATTTATATCTTACTTTTAAGTAGGTAGGTAACAATAAATGTAGGTAACTAACAATAAAAATGTTTAAGGACTTTTGACTGTCTAAATCGAAGTCATAGGTAGGTATTTGTAGGCAAATGTGACCACCTATGTCACTATACAACGCAGTGTAAATCGCAAGCGCACGTCACGTCTACGCGCACGCATCCGGTGTGGCTGGACCTTTAATTAAACAAGCAACGCCTCGGGAAAGTCATAGTCATATTTAAACAATTAAACATTCACGTTACAATTGCTGAACCTGAACTATCTTAATCGAGGTATCTTATCGCCACCCTTGAAATAGGTACCTACCGTTGAGGAGTTCAGGAGGCCATTTGTGGTCTTCATCATCAGTTCCACTTCACCAAATGATACTTGCTGAATGCAAATGCTGGACTTGTTACTAAAAATACTAAAATCGCTGTATGTACCTATGCCTATGATATTTGTGGAGTTCCCTCAATTCCTCACGGATCCCCTCATCAGATTCAGATTTAGACTCATGATTGGTGACAATGGGATTACCTAGGAAGTATACTCTATCAAACCAAAAAAAAAATGTAACTCTGTAAAAAGTTCAAACTGAGAAACTTTTTTTTTTAAGTCGGTTAAATAACTAAAACCTCCTTAGTGTAACAAATACTTTTATGAAAACCACATCAAAATCGGTTCAGCCAAACGCGAGATAATCGCGAACATACATACATACAGGACAAATTGAGATGAGAACCTCCTTTTTTTTTGAAGTCGGTTAAAAATAGTCGCAGTTGCATATAGATAGCTATACAAACTACAATTATGTTCACTTGTTTCACTAATGAATGATGGACAGATACGAAAAACACGAGAGTAAGAAAGATAACTTTCAGTTTTGTTTGTGTCAAACGCATAGTGAAAAATACTTGGGAAGTTATTTATTGTGGTGTTAAAATAAATAAACTTTCGTATTTTTGGAATAAGAAATAACAAACGCTTTAATTAAATGTTGTTCCATTGAATATCTATACCGGGAGTGACCGCGACGACACAAGTCGGCGCTAACGTCCTCGTATAAGCACCATCTAGCGGATCTAATGAATATCACGTAGCAAGTTCAATAGCTAATTATGGCCGTTCAGTGTACCGCAAAAAAATGCCATTCTTAGTTTCTAAAATAAAGCCTTAAATTTATGTAAAGAATGATGTTTGCATTTAAATTAAGGTATATCTGATTAATAAAAGCTTAACTTTTCCTTGATTAACGGAAATGAAGAAAATAATATTCCTGATGATACTGGTGGTGCCATCTAGTACAAATTATAAGCACGAATTATAATTTGTACGTGTTATGCCCCCATGGTAGTAATATCTATTTAATATTGTATTTTTGATGAAAAGCACATTCGCTGAAAACACCATTACACTGACAGAGTTTTGTCATAAAGATTTTTTTTTTCTAACTATTTCTGACGTTGAAAATGTAGTGAGGTTTGATAGATTTGATTGATAAGAGAGGGTGTCGTCTCTGTCGCACCCAGCGCAATAATACGACGACGATGATGAATGTATATTCAACCTTTTTAATAAACTAATTAGAGGTAACATTATTCTCATTACTATTTCATCCTCTATCTAAAGACAATTACAGTCAGGTATACTTGTTGTCATTGGCAGTCTGAAAAGGAACAGACTTTACCAGAGGTCTGCCTTACATACACCTCAGGATATACATAAACAATGAACCTTTATACTCTCGCCATGTCCAAAAACGTTTTTCTGGAGTTTCCTGCGGCGCTTCTCCGCAATGATGGTCGTGTCCATCGGTGATATGGAGTGAAGCGCTGGTAGATTCACTCCATATTACCGACGTGTAAAAGAGCCCTCATGAGGCCATCTTACTGAATAAATATTTTGAATTTTTATTTTTGAACTTTGTCGGGTACGGCGAACCGAACCTTTTTTACATTATGAGCTATGGCATCGAATGAAGTATCATTGTATATCTTACAAATCAATTTTTAGATTTGGGGACTGTTTAGGAAATATTGAACTCACAATTACTGGCAAAATCACAATTAATAAAAATGAGAAAAATATTTTAAATGAAATAACATATAAAGAACAGGAAGGTAAATAATTTCGTGTTCCTATATTCAAACCGCGGACAGACTAACAAACACATTTAACAATAGAATGTGTCAAATATTAATCTGAAGTAACCTTTATCTATACGCGGTTTGAAGATAGGAATCGGACGTTAATACAAGAAAAATTGCATATTTTGGAGGTAAAATATGTACATCAATGAAACTTTGTTTATAACTTTATCTTGGCACTAGAAAGTTAAATGTTGATCTGCCGAGTCCTACCGAAATTTAGGGGTTCTACCCTCATATGGGCAGGGGGGGGGGGGGGGGGGAATTTTAATTGGCGAGTGAAGTGTCATTTTCCATGTATTTTTGTGCTGGATCGAAAGAGACCATTCCCATCTTTATAGGATCATTATTTTGCGAGATATGAAGGGATTTTGTTGGTCTACTTTTGACTCGAAATATTTTCTTTTTTTTCTTTTTTCTGGCAATGGTTATGGTCGCTGTCGATACAGTGCAAAAAAGATGCATTTGTATGTGTTTGCGCGGGTTGCTAAGAGTGCATTGTCAAAGGACTTACTTCCTTGTCTCAATGTTTTGCATAATTGTCAGACAAGCGAGCAACCTGATCGAGAGCTGCTACCGGCTGCTGTACTGGCTGTGCGCGCGGCCGAGCACCTCCGCGCCGGCGCTGCGGCTGCTGCGCGCGCGCGACCGCTTCCTCTCGCGGCACGTGAAGGCCGCCGTCGACTTGCAGGTACCCCGCCGTTTCAACAACCATCACAGATTACTTTTTCTCCGTACATTTTAAAACTACGCTGAGCGTCCAGTGGCGCCCTTTTCTAATAAGCTAATGTATTGTCTTGAAATCGAAGGATCGTTTTGCGCTCAGGTTCACTTGTTCCATATTCCCATTTCGTCCACATTCTCATCTCGACCACATTCCCAACTCGTCCACATACCACTCCCAAATTGTCCACTTCCTGTCTCGTCCATATTCCCAACTCGTCCTCATTCCCAACTCGTCCTCATTCCTAACTCGTCTACAACCTAACTTAGGACTGTAGGGCTGTTCGATATCAGTTCGATCACTGGGTTGTTCACTAGTGGTTGGGAATGTGAACGAAATCGGAATGTTGATGAGATAAGAATGTGGACGAGATGGAATGTAGATGACATGGGAATGTGGACGACATGGGAATGTGGACGAGATTAGAATGTGGACGAGATGGAAATATGGACAAAGTGAACTTGAGTGGACGATTGTGATTTTTTGTCGTTTCTTGCTAATGTTGTATCGATAAAGCTACGGAACCTTTCGTGCGCGAGTCCGACTCGCACTTAGCCGGATTTTTTTTGTTTGTACCTAATATAGAGTATAGGTTATATGTTATGTCGTTGGTTGTTGTAGACAGCGACGGTGACCACGCTGTCGGCGCGCTCGTGGCTGCTGCGCACGTGCGCGTGCGAGGTGGGCGGCGCCAGCGCGACCCGCCAGCACGCGCCCGTCGTCGCGCTGCTGCGCGCGCTCGCGCTCAGCGCCAAGCCCGACCAGGTACCTACACCAGCCCACTCGGAACTGGTTACGGGTGGTATTCCACCTGTCCAATATCTTTGTCCAATGTGCATTTGATCAAAGAAATTGGGTGACTTTATCAAACTTACTATAGTCCATACCAATTTACCTGTCTTATTAAGGCCTGTTGTTTGATTAGTAGTTAAACTAACTGATTGTTAAAATTCGAAAAAGGAATGGAAAATTTGACACATTTCCTTGAGCGTTTAACCATTAGTAACGTTTGTTGACCATTAGTTAGTTTAACTACCGATCAAACAACAGGCCATTAGTAAACACTTATAACCAGAGATCGGGCAAATGGGTGTCATTACTCGCAATAGTGTGGACATGACTCCGAAGATTTTAATTAAACAAATTACATTTTATTAATTGATTTCTTACCTGAACTTTATTTTTTATCCTTTGCAAGGTAGTAATAAATAAATAATACAAAGACGTGAGCAGTGGCCATTAATAATAATCTCCTTAAGTTTGCTCCATTAACATCCGCGGATTTCGAAAGGAGCTTTTAACCTCATTAGTTTATTTTAGCCGTGAAAAGGAATAAACTAACCACGGAAAAATAATAAAAAATAATGTTTATTTGCTATAATAAATCTACACAATTACAAGTCTTTGTATTATTTATTTATTACTGCCTTGCAAAGGATAAAAAATTAAGTTCAAATAAGAAATCAATTAATAAAATTTAATTTGTTTAATTAAAATCTTTGGAGTCATGTCCACACTATTGCGTTATAACCTCAAAATGCCCCATTTTTGGCTAAAATTGAGGTGTGCTATTGAATACTAGAACATTACTAACACTAACGAGGTTAGTGATGCCAGGATAAACCCAGGATAAATGCTGTAAAAAAAAGCGGGAGATAAATCTGTTTATCGTTTGGTGTTTTTTGTACAATTGTAGGTAAATATTCAAAAACTTTTTTGTAATTCATTCATTCTACTTGTTCTATTTTTGAGAAAAGCATTATACATGCTTCAACTATTAAGGCTCACTTACTGGTCTTTGCAGTAATGTACGACGACGGCGGCGGTCGGCGGTTTCACGACTCCGATTTCCCTGCCTCGTTGCATGCTAAAAACATTCTATACGTATACTCGTGACTATCTCCCGTTTCCTTCTATAATTATCTGATTGCGCTGACCTGTTCAGGAGTGGGAGTGGGAGGGCTGCCTGCTGCGCCGGTGCCTCTCGGCGCTGCCGGTGGTGGCCTCGGCGCCGCCCGAGCCGCACTTTGAGCTGTTCCACTCGCCGCTGCTGACGCAGGCCATCGCCAGCTGTGACCTGCCGGCCGGTCAGTATTATATTATTTATCTACATCCATATCATAATTTCCCCACAATATGTTTAGAAACGATAAGCAAATGGCCTATATTAAGAAACCTGTATCTGTGGTTGTACTTTAATGTTAACATTAAAGTATTGCCTGTCATTAAAGTATCGGTTGTCGATGAGGTTGCATCTTAATGTTCACATTAAAGTATCGGTGACCGATACTTAGTTATTTTGAATGATAATCGCCAATTTGACCTTGTGAGTTGTTGTAGCATGTCAAAATTACTTTGGAGTTAAGGACAATTTCAGGTCTCCATGAAAGCTTTGGCCTAAGAAAAAATAGTGACGGATAATTATAGAATTGATTTTATTTGATGTAGAAACATTTAAAACAATGCTGTGGTTTTGGTTTTTCTGAAGAACTTGTCTTATTTTACTTTACATTACATACATTGCTCGCAAGTTGCCTAAAGCAAGTTGTGTTATTTATAAAGTACCTTAATAGATGGCTCTATTTTTCGTATAAGTTCCCTAAATGTGTGAGTAATATAATACTGAATTTAAATCTCATACAAAACAGGTCATCGACATCCTTAGTAAACGAGAGTTTTTAAAAAAAAAGTGTTTTAATCCATCTGGCATTGTCCTTTAAGTGTTTGACTGTATGTATACTGATATCAGTTGACCAGCAGGTCTCTCGTCGAAGCGCATCTCGGTGTCGCGCGTGCACGCGCTGCTGGTGCGCGACCTCGCGACGCTGCCGGTGTCGGCGCCGCAGCGCGCGCTCGTCTCCGAAGAGATACAGAAGGTACGTGCACGGCGTCAGGTTTCAGGTGTTGAGCCCTGCCACCTAGAACAAATCACATCAAGGACTTCGTCCGCGTAGATTTCTAATGTTGTTATTCCCTTCTAACTTTTATCTGGTGTGAAAAGCCTGTGCGTTAAGAGCATTGTGAAGCGCCGCTAAAATCGCGTAGCTGTCGAAAAAACTCTATACAAATTTAGCTCCGGGCGAAAGCGTTTCTCGCCCCCTAAATCAAGTCCGACTTCCACGATTTTTTAATATGTTGGAGTTATTATAAAGAACTACGTCTGTACGTTTCTGTTTTTTATTTTTTCAATTAGTTTCATTCTAAGAAATATTTTCGTGTAAAAGAAAACGTACAGACATAGTTTTTCATGATATCTATAACATATTCAAAAATCGTAAAAATCGGACTAGGTTTAAGGGGAGAAAAACGTTTTCGCATATGTATGGAATTTTTTAGCTTCACAATCCTCTTAATCCATGGTATAAGCTATCTCAATTTCAAATTTCTTGTAAATATGTTCAGCCGTTGCGGAGTGAAGGAGTTACAAACTAGCCCAAAAATTTTCGAATTCATAATATTAGTAAAATTATTAATTTAACTAGCTTTTGACCGCGACTTCGTCCGCGTAGATTTTGATTATAGCTATTCCCTCGGGTTTTTTTAATATTCCGGCATGAAAAAAGGCATTTCTACCGCCCTCACTACCGTTCTCAAAACGAAGAAAACAAAGATAATTACCATCAACTTCTGACGTAATTAGAAGCAGAACTAGGGATACTTTCCATTTATTTCAGAAGTTGGTGGTAATTATCATTGTTCTCTTCATTGTGTTGAGAACGTTTTAGTTGGGGCGGTTGAACGCGCGAATATTCACCCTGGTTATTATGTTGGTCTGCCTACCCCACTCTGGGAATGAAGGCGTGAGTTTATGTATGTATGTGCTTTTGCTCACCACTAGGTTCGGAATAAAATTACTTCGTCCCATCTCATTGCAAATGCAATAAAAATTCAAATACTTAAGCGTGCCTATCACAAATCGTTCACAGGTCCTCGACTACGTGACAGAAATTAACAAACAACGCAACCTAGCGGCCACCCTCACGCACTACTACGACTCATGGCGTCAGCTCACCGAAATCATATTCTGCGTCGTCCCACAAGACGTCCTCAACGTGGAAACCAAGAAGAACCTCATCATTAACGTGCTCCAGGACATACTCACCAAGATACCTCCCACCACAGTCATCCCACAGCTGGGAATCCTGGCCTCTGGAACCGTACTGTTATTGCTTGTCAATCTTAGACACTGCTACTTTTTACAGAAAAAAGAAAACGTCAAATCGACAGACTTCGAGACGACGTTCCTAGGCTCCAGTCAGATCATGCAAACCAAATCGCTTCCCCTAAAATTCATTTTACACAAAATCCTTAGCTGGATCTTCGTTTCGGGAGACATGACGCAAAAGCTAAGAGTGAATTTGTATGGAGCGTTATTAAACTTCCTCAATATAGTCAATTTGAAATGTCCGCTGGAGAACGAGGAGGAGGATCAAGATATGACTTACGTTAGTCGATTGGACTCGTCGAAGATAAGGTCTTCTAAAGAAAAATCGTCGCTCAAATACATGGTGATCGACGATATCAAGTACTACGGCGTTAAGTTGTACGCTATTATTGGAGCGGACTGCGTGAGGGCCGGCCACGATGCTTGCAGGATGGTCGCGTTGGCGTCTATCGATTCTCTGATCGATATTGATCCGAGGACCGATTGGATCGACACGCTCAGCAATCAGGGGTTCCTGAGGAGCTTGATCGATAGTCTGGTCACGGATGACGAGGCGTTACAGGAGGTGAGTTTATTTATCGATATTTATAGTAGCTTCAGTGGAAAAATAGTTTTAGTAAAGTACTTTTGAAATTTCTGGGATCGGCTTGACCTGTTTTATTTTTGCGGATTTTTTTAATTGTTCATATAAAGAATTTTGTCTTTTGCCTTGACATAAATTAATTTAAATGGTTCACTAATGATATTCTAAATCATTCATTTGGCAAACTCTACTACTTTCCAGCATACTTGTGTTACTTAGGCATTTTGCAAAAAAGAACTTACCGCCGCATTATTTTTATTTTTTTGTGGTCAACCTAACCTTATGTCGAACGTAGTTAAGGTCAAATTAATGGACCCCCATTTAAAATATGTAAGACTAATTGTCACCGCACACCACAACGCCGCGGCACCGGAACAGCACCGTCTCAGCTCCAAGTGATACATTGAAAAATGAGCTTTGATTTATCTACATCCATATCATAATTTTCTCAAAAATGTCTGGAAATGTTGACATTACTATCTACATATTGACACGCGAAGGACATAGTTTATTGACAGACCTCAAAAAAAAAAGAAAACATTGTTGCATACAAATTCCATTACTATCTAGCTTGTAACTTTTTAAAAAGTGAAAAAGCCCATAATAAAATGAGGGCACAAGTCTTATACATCCAAATTTTATTCGTAACATAACTTTTTTATCTGTGTCTGGAATAGCTTATGTTTTTTAAAAAACAAACCTTGCGATTAGCTCCTTGTCATAAACAAAAAGGCGGTAAAGAGTGATAGTTTTTTCACATGAAGTTTGTTCGTACGCAATTAAAAAAATGAGTTCATGTGATGAAGATTTTACTCCAACACAAAAAAAAACTTGCGATTTTTGAGAAAAGCACTATATTTGCCTCGGCAGGAACAGCAATTGCGGGCTTCGCATTTTTAAACGGACGAGCTTGCGAGACAATACTCGGCCCGCAATTTCCTACTTCCATGCCTAGGCAATAATGTACTATTCCCTACAATATGTTCAGAAAAAAATAAGCCTACATTAAGAAACCTGTATTCGTGGTGGTAGGTGTTAACATTAAAGTATTGCATATCATTAAAGTATTATCGATGTGGTTGCATCTTAATGTTCACATTAAAGTATCAGTGACCGATACTTTAATGTGAACATTAAAATACAGCATTAAGATACAGAGCAACCACAGATACAGGCTTCTTACATATTGGAGAAAGCGTATGATATGCATGTAGATAAAGTTATGTATGCGACTGTACAGATAATTAGGCATTAAAACACTCGTGTGATATTATTATGAAACTCGCCTCTCATACGAGTCACATAAATACTATTGAACACCGAATGTCTGTTTAGAATATCATTTTCTTGTTTTAGGCAATAGAACCCAACCCCAGATCGATGCGCGCCATTTACCTGTACGAAACAAAGATGGCGCTACTGATCAAGACAGCGAGCACTCAGGCGGGCGCCGAGAGCCTGCTGGCGCACGGCGTGCTGCAGTCGCTGGCCGAGATGAGGGTCCTGGGGCACCATCCCGACATACACGCCGAGCAGAAGAACACCGACTTTGTGCCGGAGCAGGGAGAGAGGTCAGTTCACTTTACCTGTGCGAAACATAGATGGCGCTACTGGTCAAGTCGCGAGCACACAGGCGGGCGCGGAGAACACCGACTGTGTGCCGGAACAGACGGATACAGTTACATTGTAGTCTTGAGAATTCAAATATCTATCATATCATATGGGTCACAGATCCCACTTACGAGTACCATCAGGGGCACGTTTTATAAAACTACAAGTTACAATGTTACAGGTCTAAACTGCAACACTGCTCAAATGGCTGGTCGTCATTGGTCGAGGTTGTGTCAAATGGAAACTTGTAGCCTGTAAATTATAATTTGTAGCTTTATAAAACAGGCCCCTGGTGGCCTTTGTGCTCGTTTGTCTGCTCCGTGGCATAAAAAAGTTAGCAGTATAAATGTTAGTTTCTGTTCATTTGATGTGGCATTTATTCTAGTTCGAAGTAACATTGGATTGGTCTGTACGCTAGAACTGTCAAAAAGTATATTTTTGATATCCACGTCAAAAGTGACGCAAAACATCGATAAACTTGCGTTTCGTTAGACTCACGTTTTTTGTGAGTGAAACTTTGAATCTACCGGCACGGCAATGAAGTTCAATTACGTTTGGTCTATAATGCCGTTTGCAGTTCCAAATATGGAAAAATAAACTTTCTAATTGCAATAAAACAAATTTAATTGCCTTAATTATGTACATCCTATTACACAGGATCTTACGAGCTTAAGTTCATTTCTATTTCGGCAGATATCGCCAGATCCTGATCCCGGCACTGGCGCTGTGCGACGCGCTGCTGACGACGCTCGGCAGCGACAACCACAGCTGCGTGCTGCTTATCATGCACCTGCTGTTCAGCAACGTGGAGTGTGTCGACTTGGTGCTACGGTATGTGACATTCTAATACTATTGTTACCGCCGAGGACGTGTGTCACGTCAGTATGGCCGTGTAGCAGAACTTAGTAACACCAGTGTTATTAATAGTGCTCGGCTAGCAATCGCTGTCACACTCGAACTTGTACCTAACAGTATATTTGTCACACGTGTGTCATGGAATGGTGTTTTGTACTTTCCATTATCATTTTCGCAAAACATTATATTCTCAAAATATCATAAAAGTAAAACATCCAGGTGGACTTTTTCGAACTAGTGCTTTTTATTTTTTCTAGTGCGCACTAGTGCGGAATGTTGAATATTTCGCACTAATGCGTTTTACTTTTTTTATATGCTTTTGTTCTAAGCCATTCGTCCAACCAAAGAGATGGCATGTTTAAATAAAGTACCAGGAGCGCAGCGGTAATTAGGGGGTAAATAGCGCAACTTAGATCGCAGGCCATGACGTAGCGCGGTGGAGTCGCGCGGTGCGGCGGGCGCACACGACACAGCGCGGATCACTCACACGCGTCACGCTTGAAGCGCGGGCCAAGACACCTCGGGACTCGTGTAAAATGACATACTTTCCGCACTTGCATCAAAATGTAGTATTTTTCCAGCGCGGCGCACCCGATCTCGTCGCCCGGGCTCCTGCAAGAGGTGGAGGCGCTGACGTCGGTGCTGGCGCGCTGCTCGGGCTGCGCCGCGTTCGAGGGCGCCGCCGACCGCGCCGCCGAGCGCGTCGCGCGCACGCGCCTGCTGATGGCCGCGCTCGTGCCACGCTTCCAGAACGCGCCGCCCGGGCCCTCGCCCTATTACTACAAGGTACTGTTGCAGCCCTAGTACTTCGTATTTTATATTGTTTTCACTTCTCATGCTATTAAAATGTTTCTTTAGTCTCTGCACATCGGGGCTAAAGCTCCTTATTTAGTCTCTAGGGACTGAAGTATTTTTTTTTTCATGTCCTTGTGGACGTGTTTCGGCTGACATGATGATGATGATGATGACTTTGGAATCCCCTAAACAACCAAGCGCGGTGTTTGTGAAGGGAGGATTATCGCTATTTTCATTGATTGTGTATAGACAATTTTTACGGCGTGGAAATAACCTAAAAATGACACCTGTGCAAAAATATAATAAAAACGATTAATGATTACGAATACGAGTCTATTTAATTATATTAAGGTGAATTCATTGTATTATGCATGGTCCAATTAGTTTTAAACTAGTTTTCAAGTTTGAATCTGTTGGCTAAATATGCATGCATTTAAACTATTTAACCGATTCAGTGCGGATGACACGCCAGGCGTGTCATCAAATGTTTTTAACGTGTGGCGGATGGCGTGTCATCATATTCTATGGAATCGTCCTAACAGAACGCGATTGCGCGATCATCGCAAGTTCGTGCGACTGTTTATATGACAGTTTACATACAAACAGTCGCGCGAACTTGCGATGATCGCGCAATCGCGTTTTATTAGGACGATGCCTATGGCGTTTGGCAGGGCTGGCGTGTCATGAAATAATTGTTCGCAGCCACAGACAAAAGTTTTCGAAAAAGGAAGACGCACCGAACCGGTTAAAGCGTCATTTTATATGAATTTACATATTGTTTACGAATTTAGTTCCACATCTCGTTAGGACTATAGCAAATAGGATATCACCTTTACTGAAATAAAGCATTAATTGATGTCCAGATCGTGTGCAACGTCCTGACGTTCACCCGCAACACGGTGGAGGCGCTGCTCGCGGGCGACGCGGACGCCGCGCTGCCCCCCTACACCGCCGTGCTGGCGCTCCTGCGGGACGCCGTCGTGCGCGCGCACTACCACCACAAGGCGCTCGGGATGACGCTGCACCAGATGCGGACGGACCACTCGCGCGGTGAGACACACACACACACACACACACGGGGACAGAGACCGCACTGTTCTACTGATCTAATTTTGTATCATAAAAATGAGATACGTTGAGGTTACGTTAGGTTAGGTGAGGTTGTGCCCGTAGGGCCGAAACACTAGGAAAATAGGAGCTCCGCATAGCGGAGCTTCGTCAATGCTGTTAAATTTGATTTTGATATAGATATCATGATGGACACATGCTTCATGGGTTAGTTGTGAATGCTAGAAGATGGTGAAATATTTAGAAGGACTGGTTTTTTCAGTTCAGGAGACCCTTTGGCTTCGCCGCTTATTGACATTGCACCATGGAATATATTATAGCACTTAAACGGGTTTTTTAAAACCGCCCTGAGATTATCCCCTGATATGTTTTAATGGATTGTGTCCCCGCAGAGGTGCTGGTGCTGATGCCCGCGAACGGCGTGTGCGCGCCGCTGGACGGGCGCGTGCGCGCGCACCGCCGGCAGCTGGCGCAGTGCGCGCACGCCGCCGCCGCCGCGCTGCTGCTGCTCTGGCGGATGGCGCAGCACACGAGGCACCGCGCCACCACAGGTAACACGCACCACACACGCCGCGCACGCCGCACACGTCGCACACGTGACTCGAACAATGGGGTTCAGTCCGTTATACTCGGATATTTCGTTTAATAGAAGAAAAAACCTCTGCACGGGTAGCACACGCTGTATTTTCTCGCTTCTCGCTCAGTGCGTCTATCGTTACTGACTAGGTAGAAAGGGAGATCCCAGCGATAACCAAGTCGCGAGCAACTTGTGCTAGCCGCCCTGATGCGAATATTCGAATCGGACCGCTATTAGTGTTTGACAATAACCTCGTTCTTCGACCAAATCGATTCGTCGATACGATTTTTATCATTGAATAATGAATATCTTTGCGTTTTATTTTACCACATAAAAAATCTAAGGTCGGATTTTTATTCCCACAAAAAAAAATGTAAACAAAGGTAAATATTTATACTTTCCACATTTATTAGAAAACTTTCTATAAAAATACTATAATTATATTGTAATCAAGATTGAAGAATTTAATTTGTTGATGGCAAACTGGATTTTAAAACGAGAAAACTGTTTTTGTATGCATAATTTATTTATTGCACTGGTATCATTGACTTGATACAGCTGTGTCAACAAGTTGAGGGCCGCTTGATCGATGTGAGACGTCACTTCACTCGCTGCGCTTTACAACTCGTGTTCCCGTCGTAATCGCTTTCCAGTGACGCATTTGTGCGATTTTAATTTCAATTATTCTCAAATTTATTTTTATATCACGGTACGAGCGAAATGATAACTTAATATTATATTTCTTGTTGGCCCAAACTTTGAGATCCCCTGAAATGTCACTTTGACAGTGACGTACTTTGTTTACATTTTTCCGTGGGAATATAAATCCGACCTTAGACTATACCATACGATGGTAATAGTTCTAGCGCGATCTTAGACTATTTATGATACCATATTTTGTAGTAGTTAGGTAAATTTAATTGAGTTAACAATATAACAGAATACGAATCAATCACATTTGCTTTATAAACCTTATCGATTATCTAAAAAAATTAGCAGCATCGCTCTTTGTCTAATGACATCTGTCACTTTATGTGAAAAATAGTATACTTCGGTCAATTTGTGTGATATTGTCCCTTGATATTTATTTAAATTGTTCCGTATTGTTCCAGCGCCAGCTATCAACGGCACTTGGCAGAAGGGCGCCGGGCTGATGCCGGGCGACCTGCGCAAGGAGCTCTCGACCGCCTTCAGTGAGCGGTTCACAGACAGCCTGCTCGACACCGCCGAGGTACCAACAATACAGCTCAATTTTTTTAAATACAGTTGCTCAAAAACTGGTACTTTTTGTAGCTGTATATCGTGCGGAAAGTTGGATATTTCGCACCAGTGCGTTTTACTATTCCATTTTATTTAAATATACTTTTGTTCTAAGCCATTCTTCCAACCAAGTAGATGGCATGTTTAAATAAAGTACCAGGAGCGCAGCGGTAATTAGTCGCACCAAGACACCTCGGGACTCGTGTTAAATAACATACTTTCTGCACTTGCATCAAAATGTACTATTTTAGGTCACTTGCCGCCCTCGCCTCGCTTCAATTTAGTTCGTTTTCTGTAACATACAAGCCTAGAGCTTCGTTTGGGACTAGGTCAATTGGCGTGAAATTCCCCTGATATATTTATATTTCTAGCGCAGATGGCAAACATTTATTGCTAATAGAATACGAAGAAATACTTGCACCACAGGCATCACATTCCTGGCCACTAGGACCCAAGGGACCCGTATCACGCCCAGTTAGTCCTACTAATTACCTAAGAGCGTTAATAAGCCTATAACACCATAAGTTTTTACAAATTGATGCCGTCTCGCTTTGATAAAAAAACCCACATTGTTTATTTCTTATATACATTGTGAAATTTGAATGACCGGTCAAATTTTAGGGACTTACTCTGTTGGTCATACAGTCATACTGATAAACTTTTATTATGGGACCAACATTCAAATCGCGAAAAGAAACAGCTGTTCCATACATTTCGGCTGTCTAGCTCTCGAAGTTTGTATGGAACAGCAGATTTTTTTTTTCGCGATTTGTATGTTGGTCCCTCAGTGCGTCTCTACACAGACTTAGTCCCTAATTAACAGAGTTAGTCCCTAAAATTTGGCCGGTTATTAATATTTCACCTGTATGTATATTTTAAATATAACCTTCATGTTACAGAATCAATCCACGCAGCGGTTGTTCCTCGACGTCGTCGTGAAAGACATTAAAAACATGATGCAGTTTTAAAAGTGGACGGTGTCAACGAATCAGCAAGGAGCTGAAGACATAACAATAACTTATTACGGACGATGTTTACCTCGTAAGAGCCAATACCTATTTTAGTAACATTGTAATTGCAACCTTATCGGACTAATTATAGGGTGCTTTTTATGATTTGGTATTATGTCAAAACCTGGGGATTCAGGAGGTTAGAGGCAGAACAGAATTGGACAAGCCAGGAACCAAAATATTCTAACAAAATGTTCAGTAAAATGACGACACTAGAGGTTTTATTCCAGTCTGTGAAATCATATTGCATTTGATATGCTATCGGTTTTTTTTTAACGTTGAAAGAAACCGGACAAATGCGAGTCGGACTCGCCCACCTTGGCACCGTACAAATTTGTAGGTATATGCATAAAGACCCTTTTTTGTGATTCAATTAAAAATGTATAGCTTTAAGTTTTTTCCTTATATTTTTAGTATAAGACGGAATTACTTGCAAAATTTCATAGTTCTAGGACAACGGAAAATAACCTATAAATTTTGATTCGTTTGAGAGTGTCGAAATATACGTTTTTTGCGGCAGAAACGCTAACTTAAAAGTTTGATTTTTTCACAGCTTCAAGGGACTGTAGACTGTGTATGATTTTAATTTCAACTCGATATTCCCAAGATAAAGGGTCTTGAGAGACAAACGGACAAACGGACAGACGGACAACAAAGTGATCCTATAAGGGTTCCGTTTTTTCCTTGTGAGGTACGCACCCTAAAAACGATAAGAGTCAAAAGCAATATGGTTTTGCTATGTAGAATATGGCCTCAGTTTTTTTTTACACATCAGTAAAATATTGATAATGTTGTTTACAATAAAACTACTAAAAACTACTATTCCTTCACACGCAACAAATAGCATAAGCTTTCTTAATGGCAGAATGTGTCTGGGTCAGCTGTTTGTGAACTCTTCCAAACCATCGTAATATGGCGTTATCTATGAAAAGGGACCTTATTGTCGATGGCGCTTCCGCCATTTTTAAAGATGCTCCGATGTAAATACAACGTCGCGTGACGCAGTGCGGCGTAAGCGCCATCGACAATAAGGTCCCTTTACATAGATTACGCCACATATCATAGAAGGTGATAACTTCAATGTAGTCGAGGTATTTGGAACTCTAAAAGAGCGTCGGTGGCCTAGTGGGTGAGGGGTCGACTCGTGATCGTAAGGCACCGAGTTCGAACCCCCGCGTCACCATGTACCAATGAGTTTTTCTAACTTAAGTGCACTACCCGATGCTCTTACGGTGAAGGGAAAACATCGTGAGGAAACCTGCACATTCGAACAGCTGAGTGTGTAAGAGGGTAATTGCACAAAAGTAAAGGGTCGAAGTGTATCCGAAAGGGCTCATCTGTAAGATAAGATAAGATAAGATTCTAAACTCTATTAGTAAACACATTAAATCTAAAATCCTTATACTATTACTATGCAGTTAACCGCCTATGGTTACGGCATTACATATCGTCATTGCTTTGAAAAAACTCGTATCTCCAATTTTGTGCGATTTTAAACTTAAACGTGAAGAGAATTAAGTTCAAACTCAGAATCGAAATATCTGATACGAGTTTTTTCTAAAGTAGTTATGATGTATTCGTGAATCTTTCCAACGTTACGATGAAGTGAACTAGTAGTAGCCTTCTTTAATTGTAATGTGTTGGCCAGATGCTGTATTTACGAGAATTGTTTTCTGAATAACTTTGTAATATTAAGTTTTCTGTTTGCTGTTTAGTTAATATTCCTTAATAAAATCGTATTTTAAAACAGTTCTCACGCTGTAAAAGTGACTCATTATAGGGTAAAAGTACCGTTTCTGGACATCTTAAGACCGTTTTTGGCCACTTTCAATTTTAACAAATATCTAAAGCATTATGACATAACATTTTTTTTGTAGTTTATCTTAATATTAATCTTAACTATTTATGAATATTATTTTTAATTTTACAGCATTTATACTCATTTCAACCTTAAGTGGCCAGAAACGGTACAGTGCGTCGGTGATACTGTAATACCGCGTAACTAACAAATTTATTAAGATGCAAAATACACCTTATCCTGCAAGTGAATAAGGTACATTTTGCAACTTATTGAATTTGTTAGTTACGCGGTATTGCAGGTTCACCGACGAGTGGTCACAAACGGTACTTCCACCCTACTGCCATGATACCAACGGAGGCGGCTAACTCCAATGTAGTAGTCAAAGCATTATATACTTTATCGGTAACTACATTAAATTTAAAATGCTTATGCTATTGCTATGCCGTCTTTTTTGGTATTATCAAGAATCAAGTCGTTACTTACGTCGTAACTACTTTGGAATAAACTCGTATCTGATATTTCGAGATGTATGACTTTGAACTTAATTAAGTTAAAATCGTACGTCACGAAATATGAGATACGATTTTTTTCCAAAGCAATGACGAAGTGTATCGTTGCCTTCTCGTACATGCACATCACTCCTTGACACAGCAAATGTAAGTTTCTCTGGTGGCTCTATACTACTCAAATATTGCTCTGACATGTTATCGTAATGTTTATATTTATCTTAATATAATATAAGATAAGATAAAGTTTCTAACTTGGCCGCCATTACTGTCAAGTAAATAGGACCTATCGCTACGTTGACAATATGATAGCCCGTCAAGATTAGAGCGCCAATGTCTTGGTTAGCTCCAATTAGGGTCTCCCCACACCTATCGACGCTGAACGGCTTTCGCCAGCTCTAATCGGCTCTCATCGGAGCTACTCGGCCGTGGTCGGAACTGTTCAGCCGTCGCCGGCGCCGATCGCAACAATGCGAACGCGTGCGGTTGGCTGCTAACAGCGTCGTACGGATGCGAACAGACGAAGAATTTCCGGTCGATAGACGTCGTTTCGCGTCGCCCGGCCGGCGTCGACATATAGAGTTTTTTGATCATCTAACGCCGATTCCGTCGATAGGTGTGGGGAGACCCTTACTCTACTACTAAAGTCAAGTAAATAGGACCTATCGCAATGTTGACAATGATAGCACGTCAAGACTAAAACCCCGTAATGTCTTGGTTAGCCCCACTTACTCTTCCACGTGTCTATCCCTCAGCTAGTCTAGCAACGCTGAAGTGATCAAGCCTTTCTTTAATCGTAATATGTTAGGCCAGATGGTGTTTTTACAAATGAATTGTTTTCTGTGTAACTTGGTAATGTTAAGTTTGCTGTTTACTGTTAATAAATTCCTGAATAAATTTGTATTGGAGAATTAAATTGTTTTTGTTTCATGACCGCTGTGTGTCTGTCTGTATCACCGTAGCTCTTAAACGGGTGAACCGATTTGGATGCGGTTTTTTTAATTTGAAAACAGGTTTTCTAGCGGTGGTTCTTAGCTAGGTTTCGTGAAAATCTGTTCAACCATTTAAGAGATATCATGTCTTTTAAACGGCCTAATTGATTTTCATCGACCGCGGCTAAAGCCACCTCAGACTGAAAATTTATTCGTAACTATTTAGTTACGAATCAGTAATTCTGTTTGAGAGATACGATGAAAGAGAAAGATTCATTTTATTAAAATATTTAAGTAAGGAAACAATTCTAACAAAAAGCAAGCTTTAAAAAAACCAGACTGTTGCTAACAAACTTTAAGGGTCAACTCATACCGAGACGCGACGAGACGCGACGCTGCGCACACATGCGACTCAAAATATACTTTATTTACTACACAAAAAGGTATACATTTCATTGTGAGTATTCAGAATACGTTGGACCACGCAGCGTTGAATTCTCAATGAAATGTGTACCTTTTTGTGTAGTAAATAAAGTATATTTTGAGTCGTATGTGCGCACAGCGTCGCGTCGCGTCTCGGGGTGAATTGACCCTTAATCGTTATGAATCCTTAATGATTATACAAAATGAAAAATGAGAGAAACCTAACGGTGATTTTTAAATACGATACGTGTACCACTTCTGCCCTACTAAGCATAATGGCGTTATCTCAAACAAAACATCTGTAGAAATTGCAACCTAGTTACAAACAGAAGAGAGTTGAATCTGCTTTGGCTATTGAATTTAGTTATTGCATTTTTGCTTAGGAGGGCAGACTTGTTGTTCGTCGATTTTATTTTTTATTTTTTAGCGCCGCCATATTTAATTTTGATTACTGGCATATCTGTGACACTCACAAGATTAAGATAAATCGATTGAAATAAGAATCATCAAAATCGGCGCACGCGTTTAGTTTCTAGAGCGCCACAAAGAAACATACGTACATACAGTGGTGGCCACATAATTAGGAATGCTTGCATTTTTCCCATACATACATAAACTCACGCCTTCGTTCCCAGAGTGGGGTAGGCAGAGCTACAGAATTACCAACAACTCTAAAAACTTGTTGATAATTCTGTAACCACATTTTGCACAATCAGGCTAAGATGTTTACCAGCGTATTAGTGACAGGTTGCAAGCCCATCGCCTAACAGTACTACAAGCCTTTATTCCCTTAGTCGACTCTTACGACATCCACGGGAAGACATGGAGTGGCACTATTCTAACTCGGCAACTACACGGGCAATCCCAATTTTCCCATACAATCACCTACAAATATGACTTTCCAAATTTGACAACCAAACAAAAAGTTCTAAACCAATTTTATTTTGAGTTACACTTATCGTTAACTAATAACCTAAGGTTTAAATGTATGTACAATTTTATCTCTATTGAAAACGAATCTTTCAGTTTGTAGGGATTTGTAAAAACTAATTTTCGACTTTCATACAAAGTTGTAAAACTATATGGACGCGCTAGTACTAAGTTTTTAAATCCCTATAAAACATAAGGTCCTTTTTTAACTGTAGTTCACTGTACATCAGTGTAAACCCTAGTTCATGAGCTAAAGTAAATTGTAATTAGTAATAAAATTGGTCAAGAACTTGTTATTTGGTGGCCAAAATTGAAGTTATATTTATCCTCGTAAGGCCCACCATACTACAAACAAAGAGTTTTTTGTCAGTGGGACTTTGAATCTACCATCAAGGCAATAAAGTTCAATTACGTTTGTTCGATAATGACATTTTCAGTTTATCAAGATAGGAAAATAAACCTTATTACCATTGTAACACAGTTCAAATTAAATTGCCTTGATCATGTATATTCTATTGCACACTTGGCCTTACGAGGTTATAGGCAATTGTAGGAGAAAAACGCAAGCGTCCCTAAGTGGCCACCACTACATACATATGTAGGCTGATAAAACACATTACCCTCCTCCTTCGGCAGTTGGGTAAATAAGGATGTCATTCGTTAGAAAATCATCCAATTTAGAATTTCAATTGAATTATAAACTAATACGCCGTCGTATAAACGTTCGTATTCGTTTTCCAAAAAATACGCTGCTATGTTGTGATGCGTGAAGTTGAATAAAACGCCACCCAGTAGTATTTTCCGGGGACGACGGACGTCTCCGCGAGCTGATCGACTTGTAGCGACATCTATCGGGAAATTTTGGCAACTATCAATAACAGGTATCCGTAAGTTAGGTTTCCATAGAAAATATAGTAATGATTAATGAATAGTCATTTAACCTTATATTTAGTATGAAAATAATGTTCAAATCTATATATAATTAAAAAGCAACCTTACATGATCTTGTAAGGTGACTATGGAGTAATAGTGTGGCATGGTTCGTTTAAACCTTGATTTTTAATTCCCTAGATTCTGACTCAAAGAGTAGTGTAATATACTGGGAAAAGAAAGCCCTCTCACGCGATATTCATGCAGACTGATTTGAAGCGCCATCTAGAGTTCTGAACTAGTACCATTGATATATATACGTATAGCCAGCTACAGATATACTTAAAATTTAATGGCTGCCTGCTTCACAGTAACAAACTATTTTGCTCTCGTCTCGTCGTCATTCTTAGATTCTGATTCATATTAATTGAATCGAATTAGAAAATTTGTGATTTTGTTAGTCATGAGTAGTATAAACTCAAAAATTGGGCTAATTTTTAAAAACTAAATTATATTACAAGTGGAGTATTGTAGATACTGTGGTTACCTAGCGACATCTAGCGTCAACTTGTATCAACCAACTAGCCAGCGCAAAGTTTCAGTGTACGATAGTTTCTAAAATGCGCCGTGCGACGCCGGTGGCGCTTGGAGGCAAAATAGCTGTTCCCTGGCTAAAGCTATATTTTCCTCATTAAAATAATTATCATTTCGATAAACTCCAAGTCAACGTAAAAAACAGAGTCCCAAGTTTTTCGAAGCTTCCTAGTACCGAAGTTACGTTAGCTCCATCCCTATTTCTCAATTTAGTCTCGAACGACGAGTGACAGGGATGGAGCTCAACTAACTTTGAACTCCAATTTTCAATAGGACCTCAGATTGGCACAGGTATTAAAGGTATATTCAGACTTCATACAGTCCGCACATAGAATGAATTCGGCTGCTGAAGGCCAATATTTAAGGTAGATGCCGTCCATGCGGCAATCGTTTTTAGGGTTCCGTAGCCAAATGGCAAAAAACGGAACCCTTATAGTTTCGTCATGTGTGTCTGTCTGTCTGTCCGTCCGTAAGTCACAGCCACTTTACTGTTGAAACTTGGTAAGTAGATGTATGAAACCCAAATATCTGTTTTTCATCAAACCCATACGTGTGGTGTTTCTATTTATAGGTCTTCAAAAATGATATTGAGGTTTCTAATATATTTTTTTTCTAAACTGAATAGTTTGCGCAAGAGACACTTCCAAAGTGGTAAAATGTGTCTCGCCCCCCCTGTTACTTCTAAAATAAGAGAATGATAAAACTAAAAAAAATATATGCCAACTTCCACCGAAAATTGGTTTGAACGAGATCTAGTAAGTAGTTTTTTTTTATACGTCATAAATCGTAAACCGCCATTTACGTTGCCTTTCACGGAATCCTTCATGGGCGAGTCCCACTCTCACTTGGCCGCTTTTTTCACACCTGTATACCTATTCTGTGGTTATAATTCTGTCTGTCTGATGCCCTTTTTAAGAAATCAAAGTTCAAAATTACTCTAGCTCCATCCTTATCACGTCATACGAGCCTAAAACAAGAGAAAGGGGTGGAGTAAAAGTAACTTCTATCTTCGATTTTCGTAGGGCCTCCGTTCGGTTGGAGGGCGAGGGTGAGAGACCAGTAATTACAGGATATTGGTCGCTTAATACTGTTCCCCGCTGAGCGCCGTGATCCTCGCAGCTAAGAGGGCACTGATTGCGTTGTTGTTGATCTCAATCACGATAATTATGAATAACATTAATGATACGACGACTACAAGATAGGGAATATGCATATATATATGGATTAGTATGGTCCTCGTGTGGTTGCCGAGTTAGAATAGTGCCACTCCATGTCTTCCCGTGGATGTCGTAAGAGACGACTAAGGGAATAAAGGCTTGTAGTACTGTTAGGCGATGGGCTTGCAACCTGTCGCTAATACGCTGGTAAACATCTTAGCCTAATTGTGCAAATTGTGGTTATAGAATTATCAACAAGTTTTTAGAGATGTTTGTCATTCTGTAGCTCTGCCTACCCCACTCTGGGAACGAAGGCGTGAGATTATGTATGTGTGGTATGGATTAAATAGCATTTCTCAACAAAATATGAAAATACCGTAAAAGAGATCACCAAAAGTGAAATTATAATTAAAATCTGCCGAGAAATACGGGGGACACAAGCATTTTAAACTGCTAATTGGACAACGATTAGACAGAGAGATCCGATATGCACTGTGACGTCATGTTAACAGTAGGCCATAATATAAATTCTGTGTGCAAATATTTGTTGTCTTATATCTTGGTTATTTTTATAGCTATTCAAAAATGTTTTATTCTCAACTGTTTGTTACATGAATCAGCTTTATCGAAGCTGTGAAGAGAAGCAACGCATATTCCCTATTAGGGTGGGTTTAGACCAAAAATTCTCTTACGTTTTCTTTGTAAAAATAAAGACAGAACATGTTCTAGAGCTTTCGCTCGTTTGGTCTAAACCCACCCTTACATACATTTAGACACTTTTTTGAAAGTCCTTTTGAACGGCTTACGTCTAATACAAAATGTGTCACGTATAGTCACGTTAACCCTTAATGATCTCTCTACGTTTCAGTGGTTGTTTTTTTTAAAACTATAACTACAGTAAGAAATTAAGGTTAGAAAAGAAAAATATCATGTAAATTTTCAAGTGATTGTTCTCGTCTCGTGCATAGTTGTTCTTAATGCATAAGTGGGAAAGAGATAACTAATTAATGTCACTTGGTACTGAATCTATGCGACAGTTCGTTGAAATTAGAAGGGTGAGCATTTAACTGATGTGTTCCTTAAAACGGAAAAAATCCGTTTAAGGGTTAAGAACCTCTTCTTCATTCGTCATTTTTCGACTCTATTACAACGCTATTAAGGTCCAAAGGTGACGAACGTTTTCTTACCGTGCCTATACAAGTCAAACTTTTTGGCTATGCTATGCAAATTATACCTTATTGATACGAAATAAAGTCTCTTTTAATCTTACCGTTTTTATCCGCTATCGGGTTTAAAAGATACAGCGTTTAAAGTTACGGACGGACGGACAGCGTAAACATATTAATAGGGTACTGTAGGGCTCCCTACGAAGGTACGTACGTACCCGAGTACGGGACCCTTGAATTGGTAACAATACACATTTCCCTAAGAGCTCGTTCCCTCTATGTCGCATGTCGCTCCGGATTTTAATCGGTCGTTCCAGTGGTAGAACGTTTTATGTGAAGCTATTCACACTCGTCCGACAACGATTTTGTGTCGAATCCGACAAAAAATATCGTGTGTTTTGCCAGCCCTCTCGTCCGGATAAAAATCGTGTCGGAACTCGCTCGCCTTTGAGTAAATATGACGCTGTTCACATTGGTCGGATGTCGGAGCTGACCCCGCCGCCCGCACCCCTTGTTCTGCCCGCGCGTGGCTGCCATAGTGGCCGAAAGCCGACTAGTGTGAACAGAGGCGCCGCACCCGATTAAAATCGGAATCCGACATCGGACATAGTGGGAACAGAGACGCCGACACCCGATTAAAATCGGAATCCGACATCGGACATAGTGTGAACAGAAGCGCCGCACCCGATTAAAATCGGAATCCGATATCGGACATAGTGTGAACAGAGGCGCCGCACCCGATTAAATTCGGAATCCGACATCGGACATAGTGTGAACAGAGGCGCCGCACCCGATTAAAATCGGAATCCGACATCGGACATAGTGGGAACAGAGTCGCCGACACCCGATTAAAATCGGAATCCGACATCGGACATAGTGTGAACAGAGGCGCCGCACCCGATTAAAATCAGAATCCGACATCGGACATAGTGTGAACAGAGGCGCCGACACCCGATTAAAATCGGAATCCGACATCGGACATAGTGTGAACAGAGGCGCCGCACCGCTTTATTAAAAATCCGTAACAACATACTCTTTGGTAAAATAAAGAACCCTCTTCGGAGGGATGGAAAGGTGCTTCAAGCCGGAAGAGAGGAAACGGTTAAGGAAACGGAAATCACACCGAATGTGAACAAGGGGCCAGTTCGATATCTAAACATGTCAATGGGGAATATTCATCACTTTGACAGCGTCAATAAAAGCTGATTCATGTAATAAACAAATAAAAAAATATATTTTTCGAATAGCTGTAAAAATAACCAAGATATAAGCCAACACAGATTTGTTCCTATCTCTTTCTATAAAACATAATTTAACATGGACTTTATATGGCCGACGTGTTACATGACGTCACACGGCGTATCGGATCTTTCTGGCTAATTGCTGTCTAATTAGTAGTTTAAAATGCTTGCATCAACCGTATTTACTTTTAATTTCACTTTTGTTGAGAATGGATTTTTCAAATCGCATTTTAAAAAATCATGTATATTTCCTATTGCCTTGCCTTTAAAACAAATTAAATCAAATAGTCAACCTAAAGGTACAGATAGCCATGCTCCATAATAGCATGCTAGATAGCATGTTGATGAGTGTGCTTAAAATGAGCATTTGTCAACAATAAGATGCTAGTTTTATTATAATACTCGTATATCCTTGTTCTGCCCAATGTTCCTTAATAAGAAGAAATAGACACATGCAGTCAAGGAATTTAATTTGTGACCCACCTTAGGTCCAAAGTCAATCTGACATTCTACAGCAATAAGGTTGAGTTTCCTATCAATTACAAATGACTTGGCATCTCTATTGACAATGACATCTTCAGGCAGATTTTCTTTGAAATGGGTAGCAAATTAACTTCCGTGACCGTACATACACATAGTACATACCTGCACGCCTGTCTTCCAACGGGGTAGGCGGGGACTATGGAACACCAGGTGCATCGGTCTAAACATTCAACTTTCGCTTCGTCAACCATCATTCGCTTCATTTAGTACGTTCCGCCTGGAAATTAAAATGATCTATGCAAAAAAATCCTTCATAGACAAATGCAGGACGAGGTTGTAACTCACAAACACACCTACACAAATAGTTTATACTTGCTAAAACAAACCCCCTGCCACCCCCGCCTGAGGTAGCTCGCTTGAATATCAAACCGCGGTCGATTTGCGAGCATAACACTAATAAGCATGCTTAAGCGAGCACGTCGGAGACACATGCTAATCTAGGTAGCTTTTGCTCGAAATGAGCATGCTTTCGTGCTACTCTACTATTGAGCTTGTCTAAAGAGGATTGTAATATTTGTAATACGACGCATAAATGGCGTAGCTATAAAAAAAAAACGATTTAAGATTTACATACGATACCCCACATGTCTCGATTCAAAATTTGGCCGTTCCTTGAATAAAGACCCTGTTTTTTTGTAAAGATTTAATTATAACTGTATATTCCCAGATTTTTCCCGATACTTGTATGTAACTTAAAACCGCGGTGTATTACTTGATAAGTTTCAGTTCTAGGTCAACGGAAAATACCCTATAAATTTGGATTCCCTTGAGAGTGTCGAAATATGCGTTTTTTGCGGCGACACGGCCGTTTTTTTATTTACGTTAACTTAGAAGTTTGTTTTTTTTCACAGCTTCAACTTCAACTCGATACCTCCACGCGTTCCCAAGATAAAGGGTCTTGACGGACAGACGGACAACCAAGTGCTCCTATAAGGGTTTCGTTTTTTTCCTTTCGAGGTACGGAACCCTAAAAACCATACAAATTTATCCTCCCCTAAATCAAATCTGATGTCCACGATTTTCGAATATATTGTAGTTATTATTAAAAAGTTGGTTTCTACGTTTCAGTTTTTTAATTGTATCTTTGCAATAAATTATTTCTTGGAAAGAAATAATATGCCTTCTCTGTCCGTCCGTCTGTCCGTCTGTCCGTCAGTAATAAATAGCGGGTTGATTTTTCATCAGAATATGCGTAATTACGGCGGATTTACTAACAAATAATAAAAAAAAGAATGTGTAAAATAAAGATGGTCTCTATACAAGAAACTTTTTTTTCAACGTATTTTTATTTTTGTTGGATCGTAAAAACGGTTATAATCGGAATATAATAATACCTTCTGTGCGGTTCGGAGTCGTCGGTGCGCTAGTCCGACTCGCACTTGACCGGTTTTTTTATCTTTTAGGGCAGGGTCGGAGCGCTACCGCCATCTTATCCTTTAAAACAGTGGTTCTTAACAATTTAGTCCTGGGGGATGTTGGAGCATATAAACTACATGTTCGTACCTACCAACTGGCTGTTTAGATGCTAATAATTTGAAATTGACTGTTGCCATGCACATATATAAAAATAACATTCTGTTAGAGACCTTCTGTAGATTGTGTGCTACTGGAATAAAAGAATCCTAACTTTAACTAAGTTGTTATTTCTCTAATATGGTAGCAGAGCGTATGGTATATTCCTGAATGAAGTGCACTAAAATCCTCATAAATTGTTTTCTTAAAATTTAAATTTATTTCTCGTAAAAACACAAAAATGGCATCTACCATTTCGACCACCGGTGTGGAAAAGCTGTCTGGGATCCAAAATTATAATTCTTGGAAGTTCCTCATGAAGATGGTGCTTATCCATGAAGACCTGTGGGATTGTGTGGGAGAAACGGAAAACAAGTGTGAAGACGCTAAAAAACAAGAGAAGGCGCTGGCAAAGATCGCCTTGTCCGTGCAGCCCTCTGTATTTCCACACATTCGAAATGCGAAGACGGCGAGTGAGGCATGGAAAAACCTTCAGAAAGCGTACGAGGATCAAGGTCTGTGTCGACGGCTCAGTTTACTTCGTACTTTATTTGCTACAAAACTAAGCGAATTTGAGAGTATGGAAGTATATGTGAACAAGGTGATGGATACGTCGCAAGTACTAAGTGACATTGGATCGGCGTTAGAGGATGATTTCCTGGCCGTAATATTGCTCAGTGGACTGACAAGCGACAATGACCCATTAGTAATGGCTCTCGAAAATTCCAACACATCACTATCGAGCGAGCTGGTAAAACAAAAACTTTTACAAGAAGAGCAACGCCGAAACAACGGAGCGGACATTAGCAGTGGCTCCGTGATGGTGGCGAAACGACAAGATAAGAAGCCGGTCAAATGTTACCGCTGTAAAAAGCCGGGTCACATTTCCAGGAATTGTCCCGAGAAGTCTAAGGAGGTGAAGAATCCCGTTACTAAGGCCACGTTAAATATGCTGAGCGCGCTATCGGTGGACGTGCAGGAGAATGCCTGGTACATCGACAGCGGAGCAACGTGCCACATGACCAATAGGAGGGACATACTCAACGACTTCGTAATAGATACGAGCCTGGAAGTTACCGTAGCGAACGGCGAAAAACTTTATAGTGCGGGTCGTGGCAGTACCGAACTGCATGTTAAAGACGGTATAAAAACTCTAAGCTGTGTAGTTTTTATTCCCAAGTTGTCATGCAATTTGATGTCTGTCAACGTTTTGACGTCTAAAGGTTTTCGTGTCGTATTTTGTTCTGATTTTTGTAAAATATTTTTTGGAAATGTTTTGATTGCTATTGCAAATCGCGAGAACGGTCTTTATAAATTACAAACATTCTCGAATAAAAATAGTACATCGACATTATGTGAGCACGCGACCACTGATCGTGTAGTGGCAAACGTGGGGGCTGCACGAGTATCTCAAGATGTGTGGCATCAACGTTTGTGTCATCTGAACTCACGGAGCATGAACCTACTGCGAACAGGTATGGCAATTGGCATTGATTACGATAACTCCGACTTCAAGCAATGCATCTCTTGCATTGAAGGAAAAGCTGCTAAGTTGCTTTTTCCGAAGAAGTCGTTTACAAGAGCTACCGAAGTGCTAGGCCTCGTACATAGCGATCTCTGGGGTCCCGCTCCTTTGGCTTCGTTTGCTGGTTCGCGCTATATGTTAGTTTTGATAGATGATTTTACCCGTAAAACTTTTTGCTATTTTATTAAAACAAAGGATCAAGTTTTTGAAAGGTTTAAAGAATTCAAATCTCTTGTCGAAAATCAAACAAATAAAACAATTAAAGCTTTGAGAACCGACAACGGAGGCGAATTTGTTAATAAACAATTCGATGCATTTCTGAAACGGCATGGCATAAAACACCAGAGAACTGTTCCTCACTGCCCACAACAGAACGCCGTCGCGGAAAGAGCTAACCGCACAATTGTTGAGGCTGCAAGGTGTATGTTACAGGGTGCTGGCTTGGATCAGAAATACTGGGCAGAAGCAATGTGTACCGCAGTTTATCTGAAGAATAGATCGCCAACTAAAGCTGTGTTGGGAGCTACTCCTGAGGAGAAGTGGACAGGATCTAAGGTAAACTTAACCCATCTACGTATTTTTGGCTGTGTTGCTTATTCTGTCGTCGAGAATCGAAAGAAACTAGATTCCAAGTGTAAACAATATATATTTATCGGTTACTGCGAAAATACTAAAGGATATCGGTTCGTAGATCCCGCTTATCCAACTAAAATCATTATTTCGCGTAATGTCGTGTTTGTAGAAAACAAATTCTACAAAGACATTAGTGAACAAAAGGTTCTTCAACCTGTGGTCAACGTGCCGACTCCGTATGCAATCAAGATTATTAATGACTCTGAGGATTCGGGAGTGCACACGGCAGAACCAGTTGTTGACACACAAGAGCCCCACGAAGAACAGACGCAGGACGGAGATAATGATGACGATGATGAATCTATTAACGGTTCTGACGAAACTTATGTTCCAGGGTCATCGTCTTGGGATTCAGAAGATTCCAGAGGACGGAGCGAATTGGAAGATGGTTTCTTGTCAGCGTTTGTCATTGGAAAGAATGGCGATACGGATACTCCAACTTCCGTGTGCAAGGCACTCGATGGTCCTGAGTCTACGCAGTGGAAGGCAGCAATGCAGGATGAATACCAATCTTTTTTGGAAAATAAATGTCTGGAACTTGTGGACTTACCAAAGGGAAAGAAACCTGTTAAATGCAAGTGGATATTTAAGAAAAAGAGAGGATTAAATGGAGAACTACTGCAGTATAAGGCTCGTTTAGTTGCAAAGGGGTTCACACAAAAGTACGGAGAAGATTACTTCGAAACCTTCTCACCCGTCGTTCGATACTCTACTATAAGGTTACTTCTAGCACTGGCGGCTGAATATAATATGGAAGTCGACCATATGGACGTCAAAACAGCGTTTCTTAACGGAGAATTGAAAGAAGTCGTATACATGGAAATTCCTGAAGGCTTTCCGGTAGAGAATAGCAAAGGAAAAGCTTATCGCTTACTCAAAGCTGTCTACGGATTGAAACAAGCCAGCAGATCATGGAATGAAAAGATAAATGACGTACTGATTAAGAAGTTAAAGTTTAAAAGACTAGCGTCTGAGCCGTGTGTGTACGTAAGATCTAACAATAACGGACTAGTTATTCTCGGCCTTTATGTCGATGACATTTTGGTGTTTAGTAACAGCCAAATTGAGAAAAGGGCGGTAAAGGAGGAGATAATGAAACAGTTTGTCATGAAAGATCTTGGACCTGCGAAAAGTGTATTAGGAATACACGTGAGTCATAAAGACGGAAAAATAAATCTAGATCAGTCAAGCTATATTAGAAAAGTTTTGGAACGGTTTAAGATGACAGATTGTAAACCTGCTAAAACACCGATGGAAGTTGGTTTGAAGCTCGATAAAACTGAGAAAAATGGAGACTATGAATACAGGAACCTGATTGGTTGCCTAATGTATATCGCTGTCTGTACGCGTCCTGACATAGCGCACGCTGTGAGTATGCTTAGTCAGTTTAATGATTGCTATTCAGAAGTTCACTGGAAAGCAGCGAAGCGAGTGCTTCGGTATCTGAAAGGCACAATGAATTATAGCATCACGTATGAAAAGAGTGGTTTGAATGTGACAGGGTCAGCGGACGCTGACTGGGCTGCCAGTGTTGTCGATCGTCGGTCGTACACCGGTTACACATTTAAGCTAGGAAAATCGATAGTTTCTTGGGAGAGTCGTAAGCAACGTACAGTGGCTCTCTCCAGCACGGAAGCGGAATATATGGCTTTATCCGATGCGTGTAAAGAAGCATTATTCATAAAGGCGTTCATGTCGGAATGTTTAAATTTAAACGTAAACATAGTGGTTTACAACGACAATCAATCTGCGATAAAGTTGTCTGAGAACCATATGTTTCATGCTCGAACTAAGCATATTGATGTGAGGCATCATTTCATTCGTGAGATAGTCGAAAACGGTGCAATAGTAATCAAATATATGAGTACTAATGATATGTTAGCGGATGTTTTGACGAAGCCTTTATCTATTGAAAAGTATCAGCGTTTTGTAAGTGACTTTTATATGCTTAGTAATTAGTAGGTAGTTCAGTTTTACACTGTGTGTGGTACTGAACATATAGTTTAAGGGGTGGTGTTGGAGCATATAAACTACATGTTCGTACCTACCAACTGGCTGTTTAGATGCTAATAATTTGAAATTGACTGTTGCCATGCACATATATAAAAATAACATTCTGTTAGAGACCTTCTGTAGATTGTGTGCTACTGGAATAAAAGAATCCTAACTTTAACTAAGTTGTTATTTCTCTAATAGGGGACCATTTGACCACATTTCCGTTGTGCCGTGGACCACCCGGTGGTTTATTGATATGGAGGTAATATTTTGTAAATAAATGTAAGTAAATAAAGGGCTCTTTCAGATTTCAACAAATAAAAATCGTATAAAATTACTAAAACCAGATTTTTTTTGTAAATTCCCTAGCCAACGCAAGCACAAAAATCTCATTAAAATATAATTGTAACTAAGCAATAGAATACAAAATGAATAAAAAAATCATGAAAGATTTTAACGAGATTTTTGTGCTTGCATACTTTTTACTAATTTATAAATCCTTGGTTCATAAACGCATGTCGGCAGTGGCATCCAACCATTTCGGTGTTTGTTGTTAATAATCAAAAGTGCCGAGAGCCCCTGCTCGCATAGATATGTTCTCAAAAACAACAGTAATACGCGCTCGGGTAATGTTGTGTCGACTCTTGTCACTTATTTATTGGCATGGCTCGCGGACCAGTGGAGATGCTTCCAAGGACCACTAGTGCTCCGCGGACCACCGGTTACGAAGGTTAAGAACCACTGCTTTAAAACATTCACTGCTACGAAGCGCTACGTGCTACGCTCGTAGCGTTTTTCCCATTTGTAGCGAAAACTGCTTACAAACAGAAAACCCGACCAGCGGATTACTGACGCTGAATGTGTTAACCTACCGCCAAGCAACAGTGTTCGTGTTGTTAAGTTCCGGTGTGGGGATGACACCCAATGACATTACTAGCGTAAAGGCATTCCATCTCAGTCTTCAGGGTTGGCAACGCAATTGCGGTCTTCGGATTGTAGTCTTAAGATTGTAGTCTTGAGCATGCAAATGTTATGGCATGGAGCAGGCAAACGAGTAGACCACCTGATAAGTGTAATCCGCGGTCTCGAGCCTGCACTCATAAAATTGGAAATGCGTTGTCGAATCCGATCCTGTTGCCTAACGCGCTCGCTATTGCAATCGACTTCAAACTCGATTCGATCGACTTCAAATAGTAGGGGATCCGAGTAGAACGTCGTCTTCACCGGGCTGTTTATTCGATAAAAAGTATTATATATCAAATTTAATATGCTAAGTAATATATGGCGAATAGGTTGACTGAAAAATTTCAGTACAGTCGTAATATGATTAAAAAAAATCTGTTTTTTCTCTCGTCTTGTTAAATAGACCAATTACATACTAATCGAAAGCATGACGTCTATAGAATATGCTAACGTTAGGTTGACTATTTTTTCCCGTCACTATTGGGTAGGTAAGTAGGTCAGTACTAATAATTTGCACAAAACCTAACGGTTGCATATTAATTATTAATAATTGGTCTATTTAACAAGCAATAGCAATTTAAAAAAAAACATTTTCAGTTTTTTTTTAATCTTATAAGGACTGGACTGAATTTTTTCATTCAACCTATTCGCCATATATAATTTAGCATAATTATTAAATTTGATATAAAATACTTTTTATCGATTAAACAGCCCGCTGAAGCTCGTCTCCTATTCGGATCTTAGACCATTCGTAAACTTCTCTTCTCTTCTTCGTCTAGTCATGAACTTCTCTATACAGTCGGGTCCTATTCAGACTGCCAATGATAATAACAAGTATGAAAACGAAAACCATGGCGATTGCGAGTGCGTTAGGCACGGTCCCGCCGCCGGCGAGTAAGCGATGAACTATCGGCGATTTTCTTGCCCAAGAAACTGTAGGATGACGATCACGTCGGGGTCACCAATGTAGGAAGAGAGGACAATAGAGAGATCTCTCTCCAGGCGGGTGTTATGCCTGGGGACCGAAGTCCATTGGAATGAAGTTGGAAGTTGTATATATGTCAACTCACTAGAGAAACTTCGTTAGCGCGTGTAGAACACTTAAGTTGTGCTGTCTGACGCTGGTGGCGCTAGCGAGGAAGCGAGTTGGTTGATACAAGTTGCCGTTAGATGTCGCTAGGTCGCCACAAAACGAACAAAAGATAAACGCTCCTGTGTAAATAAAAGAGAGAGATATAAATTTATAGTTTATCGCTGGCTCACTCGCTCAGCTATGAACTATAAATGTATATCTCTCTCTTAGGCAATAGACCTGCAGGGCTTTCGCATAAAACACTCGCAATCACAATCGTTTTCATTTTGAAAATCGAAGGCTTGTCTGCATACAAAATGAAAACAATTGTTTTGTTTTGAAGCCGATCGCGATTGCGAGTGAGTTACGCGAAAGGCCTGCCTGGGCCTGTTTTATAAAGCTAATACAAATTACAATTTACAGGTTACAAGTTTCCATTTGACACAACCTCGACCAATGACGACCAGCCATTAGAGCAGTGTTGCCAGTTTAGACCTGTATAATTGTAGCTTGTAGCTTTATAATCGTGCCCCTGCTTGACTAATTATTCCCACACCGGAACGTGGAACACGGACATTAACACTGCTGCTTGTCTGGTTTAGGAGCTCACAATAAACTGGTAACGATGTTTCTTAAACAGAAAACCAGTTTATTTGGAGATTCTTGGTCGGTCATTGGTCGTTGGTCCTTTCGTGAGCTATCTATGGAAGCACACACGAATTGAACCAGTCCCAAACTAAGCTGTAAGCTTTTACGGTCACGGACGTTAATTTGCTACCCATTTCAAAGAAAATCTGCTTGACGATGTCATTGTCAATAGAGATGCCAAGTCATTTGTAATTGATAGGAAACTCAACCTTATTGCTGTAGAATGTCAGACTGACTTTGGAACTAAGGTGGGTCACAAATTAAATTCCTTGACTGTACCAGTGCTAAAGAACGATAAATACTTATACAGATAAATACACACTTAAATATCCAGGGTGACTCCTAAGACGCGAACCGAACTTATAGTTTCTAACGCAGCATTTCAAGGCGAATTCAGTCCATCTACAAAAACCAAAATTTAAACTTTGTTGAAGGTAAAAAATAATTTCTTTAAAGAGTAAACATTACCGTGTGGTCACTATTCTATTAGACGAATCATCAAAAGCGGCGATGATTTTTAAGCGAAGCTCTGCAACCGTGTCGGATACTTGCGCCTCTATTCTAGGCGGTATAAACGATATCGTAGTTTTCCTGTTACGGTATTGTTATGACGTCAGCCGCCATTACTGTCGAGAAAATAAGAGCTATCAAAACGTTGACAATTCGATTACAGCGGCTCTCTTCAAGATGGTAAAAACAATATCGCATTTGATCTGTTATCGAATTGTCAACGTTTTGATAGCTCTTATTTTCTTGACAGTAATGGCGGCTGACGTCATAACAATACCGTAAAAGGTAAACTACGATATCGTTTTCACCGCCTAGAATAGAGGCGCTGATCAAATGCGATATTGTTTTTACCGTGTTGAATAGAGGCGCTGATCATAAATGTAACTTTTTAACGTATCCATCCAGTAAATACAAAAAGGTTGAATTGAATAATCTGAAAAACATGCCAAGAGTTTATGACAGTTCAACGTAAGAAGTGGGGTAACCAGGAGACTCCGTAAAATTAAAACTAGGTGCACTTGCCGTCCCCGGGCAAGTCTAAATGGGACTTGACAGAAGCGCGTGGAGCTAACCCCATGTGCTTCTGTTTAGTCCACCAGAGTAAATCTCTATAACCGAACAATTGTCCTCGCGTGTGATATCCATGGACTTGTTTCTCTAATAAGTCCATGGTGATTGTCTAAAACTCGATACTGGCGAAATACACCTTATTAAACACAAGGAGTGAAAGCCATTAATTAAGAAAAAAAAAAAAAAGTAAATGGAGCGCAGCGGCTTGCTGCCATCATTTCAGAAATCTCAGCAACGCTAACTCACTTAGCTTAAGCCGCGAGTTCCCTGCAGAATACCCGTACAGCAACTGGTTACGAGCGAAGAGCGCCGCTTAAAATCGAAGTTTCGGCATTTTCCCATTTTTCCCATTGAAAGTCTATAGGAACAGATTTTTGGTGATTATCTCCGAGGTATGTCCGATTTTCAATTATATTTTTCTATTGCTAGACGTCGTATTACGGGCTAAATTTGATCCTGATATCTCTAATAGTTTAGGAGGAGTATGCGGACAGACGAAAATCCGAATCGGGGAAGAATTTACTAATTTTATTAATTATTACAAAATACATTTACAGATTTTTGCATAGTGTTACGTAAGAGTGTTTTAACTAACGTAGAGAGCTAGAAAAACATATGTGGGTCCACGACTTAGGAGTCATCCTGCATAGAAAATATGCAAGATTCGGGAACAAATACTCGCGCTCATCACACAAATATTTACCCAAACCGGGCGTCGAACGCGGGACCGCTAGCTTCGCAGGCAGGCTCACTACCAACAAGGCTAACTTTGCCGTCGCAAAGTCAACAATCTATCAAAAGAGAATATACAAACGTTTGTTGCCTCAGGCGTCGAAACACCGAGTCTCTAACGCCGATCGAACAACTTAAGGGTTCTTATACCACCCCACTATCAATTTAATTGGTAAGGTTACTCTTAACTTTTCGATTTACATTCAAACAGCTTTTAAAAAAACTCGATATACAAACCATTTTGAATGCCTCCTTGAAGAATCGTTCTGGCGGAAACTTCCGCGGGCCGCCATTGGTGGAGACGCGTGGGGCGGAGTTCGGCGCCCCGCCCGCAGCTCGCGCGCATGCTAGGCACGATTTAAACCCCGTTTAAGCGGTATTTTGGGCCAAAACCGCAAGAAATTGTATGTAACACCGGTTAGGGGCGTAGCTAAATGTGAAGAATTTTCCCGCTCGAACAGCGCGGCGAACATGGCGGACGGGGAAAACGCGGGAAAGTCACGCGCAGTTGGTCGCGAAACACTAAACGAAAAACACGGGAAAATCGTTCGAAACTAAAGTCATTGGTATACACACTTCATCAATAACTTAGTTTTATTTTAAAAGTTGATTTTTCACGTGACGCATAAATGATGTTGATTGTTTAATTTAAAAAAGTTACGTACTTTTTTTTATTGGCTCGCGATGGAGAGAATGCAGGACAGCCATAAGTCTTTTTTAATTAAAGATTTGTTAGGGGACGTTTTGCGGCCGGGGGCGCAAGGTAATTTAACTGTTAATTAATTATAATTATTTTTAATGCTATGCCGGCGATGCCGTTCGTAAAAAGTATTTCTAACCCCGACATTTTTGTTTTTTTTTCTTAGTATATTCCAGAATGACCTCTGTGATAATTCTGTTTCTTTGACTTTAAATAAATACTACATAGATATAAACATTTTTGTAATTTAAATGACTAATCAACTTTTTTACATGTCTTGCTATCGATTGTTTGTAATCACGAAACACGGATCACAGTGCTCATCCCACTTTTGCCGAATTATGGCAGTAGATACGATATACAAAAATATATTTTAATCTATGATGCTTTGTATATACGCTATTATTATTGATAATATAGAATTGACTAATTGATTGATTAGTGCCACACATTTTCGAAAATCATTTACGTTACCGTAATGCCCAAGGGCCCGGCCCTAATTCTATTATCTACACCCCTATTTTATCACATTGTTAACGTATGATAGCTCGATTTAACTTGACGATAAAGGCGGGCGAGCTTTAAACAATACGGTTGCCATACGGGGTAAAGAAAATGTAGAAAGGCCAGCAAGAGCGTGAAACAATTACGTAAAGTTAATCATATTATTATTTCAATGCATAAAAACTGTAGTTCCATAGAGATTACAAATACAAAACTATAGACATTTGATTATATTTATTTGACTTTACAATTTCTCATAGGTATAGGTAAAAAACTTGAGTAAATGCCCTCTGGCATGGAGTTGTAACCTCTGTATAGACCGTTAGACATTCTATATTTGAAATTTGACGTAATGTCCAAACACCGGATCGACGGGGGTAAAAATATTCCAGTACTAGTGATTCATTAAATGTCGACTAAGTTTATCGACATCGATAAAAAGCAATTTTTAATCATCATTATCATAAGTAATGGCTAAGTTTGAATACTTTCTAATTATGTGCAAACCTCTTTTATTTATTTTTACCGTAACTATAAACAACAGTTTTCTGACATTGACTCTGAACTCGAGTCACTTTTGACAACCATTGAAATTAAATTGAATAACAAACTGTTTCAGTACCTACGACAACATTCCTTAGCATTCCTTAGCATGAATTGCGAACCTTTTTGTTTTTTAAATCGGTTAAAAATGCGTCAAAAGAAAAAAGAGCGTTTATCTTCATGGAAAGCTGATCATTCAGATATAGAAGATAAATGTTTCGCCGTAAGACTTACTTTTGCAAGAAATGAAAGATGTCACGAAAAAAGTTGTCGATAAACTTAGTCGATATTTAATGAATCACTAGAACTGGTACATTTTTGCCCCGTCAATCCGGCGCATGGTAATGTCCGTACGTATAGTTTTGTGCACAACTACGAGTACGTGCAAGAGGATCTTTACTGAGGTTTTTTTATTATCTATAAGTATTGTAATTTTTATAATTTATTATAATCGACGCTGCAGCAATGCGAATTTTGTGTGTAATTTGTAAGCTTCACCCAAAGGGCGTGCTGAACCTATTAGGGTGATGGACCCAGTAATGGACAAGGCGCCAATAGTGGACACTTGATTCTTATTTTGCAGAAGATAAGGGTTATTCATTTGTTTTGCAACAACCAATTTAGGACCGTAAGAAATTTGAATTAAGAGTGAAGTGTCCATTACTGGCACCTGTCAGCTAAAAGTGTCCATCATTGGTGCCGTCACCCTATTTGGTCCCCAACAAAAAAGTAGGGTGGTAACATTGTCATTTGTGTATCTGTGTGACATAGACATCTGTGGCGTCATAGCGCCAAAACTGATGGGCCGATTAGGATGCGGTTGGTTTTAAAGACCACACTCAAAAAAATGAGAGCCAACAAAGAGAGATTTTCACTTTGTTGACATAAAATGAATACAATAGTTAAGATATTAGTTATATCAACCAAAGCTGATAGTAACAACAGCAAATTTCTTTAGTGGTTCAACTAACATCTTAGTTGGTGTATCTATCGTCTTGTCAGGCTCGTATGGCATCAAGACGCTTATGCACAACAATCACAATCTTGTTACAAGCGACCAATTATTTTTTTCAGTGCACTAGTTGAATCGGCCTCTGAGTTTAATTTTATGAAAATAGGGAATCTGCATGGATTTTTTAAATCGCATTTCGCAAATAATTGGCTTATCTATATATCTATCTATCATTTCTCGACAACATAATATGAAAATTCCGTAAACGATATCAAAGAAAGTGAAATTAACATTAAAATTGGCCAAGAAATACAGATGATACAAGCATTTTAAACTGCTGAGACCGCGATAAGGCTGCGGCTCCACTGAGGCGGAGACGAGCGGAGTGGAGCGGAGCTATGCCAATATTAACCAATAGAACGCGCATGCGGTGACGTCGAGCGCGCCTTGCGCACGTTAGTTTAGATGCTATTGGTTAATATTGGCACAGCTCCGCAGCACTCTGCTCATCTCCGCCTCAGTGTAGTCGCAGCGTTAGATAGAGAGGTCCGATATGCACTGTGACATCATGTAGGTTAGCCATGTAAACTCCATGTTAAATTCTGTTTTGCTAGAGATAGGAACAAATCTTTGTTGTCTTACATCTCGGTTATTTTTATAGCTATTCAAAAAAATATTTTCGTCAACTGCTTGTTACATGAATCAGCTTTTATTGAAGCTGTGAAACAAAGTCAAAAATATTCACTATTGTTTCGGCCGATAAAAATATCTATCTTCTATATATATACCAGGCAAACCTGACTGACTGACTTAGATATCCACGCACAGCCGAAACTACTGTACCTAGAAACTTGAAATTTGGTACAGGGGTTCCTTTCATGATGTAAGTGAGCACTAAGAAAGGATTTTCCGAAAATTGACCCCCAACGGGAAGAAATAGGGGGAGTAGCGGGAAAATAATTCTACGCGTATGAAGTCGCGGGCGTCCTCTAGTTAGCTATAAGAGGGGTTAGGAGATTTTATCTATTGAATAGCTTTTTACTAAAACGGCCAAACGGTCGGGAGTTCAGCGGGCCTAGATGTCTGCGTGTATGTCGCGCGTCAAATGTGGATAAAGCATCCGTCATTCTCGTACTTATATACGTGTCAGAAGGTGACGGATGCCTTATCCACACTTTGCCACGCGATGAACGCAGCCATATTATCCCTGGACGATTATTATGACTAATGGGCAACTGACAAATGCAAATTACGTCAAAATAATGTCGAACGATATCCGAAATATGGATATGACTATAATTGATTAAAAAAAAAAACATTGCAAAACCGTTCTAGATATTTTTGTTGGAGTTAATAATCATATTTCTTTGTATATTACGTATTTTCAGTCCACTCCTTTTATAGTTCACTATCTACTTATAAGAATAAATGTTTAAAAAAACAAAAAAACCGCCTTCAAAAAGCAAAAAATAACTTCTTTAAAATGGTAGGTAAATAGGTCAGTCCAACTGAAGTCTGCTTTTGGTTAAAATATTGTTGGACGCCGACTTCAGTTGGACTGACCTATTTACCTACCATTTTAAAGAAGTTATTTTTTGCTTTTTGAAGGCGGTTTTTTTGTTTTTTTAAACATTTATTTTATTTTATACTTTTTAGTGATCCTATTTATGCTGTTACGTAGCTCCACTTCTATATACTAATAAGAAACTATTGAACATTTCAAGCTCGCCGCAGACAACGCCGCGGGAATGTCATAGTCATATTTAAACCTAAATGTGCTTCGTCATAGTCGCTCAACTTCCTTTATCGAAATATCTTATCGCCACCCTTGAAATAGGTACCGTTAAGGAGTTCCGGTGGCCATCTGTGGTCTTCATCATCAGTTCCACTTCACCATATAGTACTTTTCAAAAGAAAATGCATGAGTTACAGTGAAAAATACCAAAATCGCTATAGGTCTGCCTATAATATTTGAGGAGTTCTCATGATTTCTCCATGATCCCATCATCAGATCCTGACGTGGTGACAATGGGACCAACTAGAAAGTATATCTATTCGAACAACGAAAAAATTTTTCAAATCGGTCCAGTGGTCTTCGAGTAATCGGGGAACATACATAAAAAAAAAAAAAAAAAAAAAAAAAAAAAAAACATCCCGACGAATTGAGAACCTCCTCCTTTTTTTGAAGTCGGTTAAAAATGGCTCTCTACATCTCAGACGTAAGTGCAATGGGCGTCTTAGCAAGTCAGTAAAGCTCATCACGGGCGAAATAATACAGACTCTCGCGGAGCAGATTTAAGGTGCATTGTGCCTCGTTAGGAGCGCCCCCACTATCGATCGTAGGATAGGTCACTTCCGTGCCGCGCACCTGTATTATCATCGTTAACGCGTTCTGAGTAGATTTAAATTCGCATGTTTGCTGTCACAGGGAGTCGCTTCCGTACTTGTACTGTTACTTATTCTGTGGTATTAGTAGTGATACTTGTCTTGATTTGTAACAAAAACTGCATATATTTTCATACATCATAAAATAAATGTTTAAAAAAACAAAAAACCGCCTTCAAAAAGCAAAAAATAACTTCTTTAAAATGATAGGTAAATAGGTCAGTCCAACTGAAGTCTGCTTTTGGTTAAAATATTGTTGGACGCCGACTTCAGTTGGACTGACCTATTTACCTATCATTTTAAAGAAGTTATTTTTTGCTTTTTGAAGGCGGTTTTTTGTTTTTTTAAACATTTATTTTATTTTATACTTTTTAGTGATCCTATTTATGCTGTTACGTAGCTCCACTTCTAAATATTAATAAGAAACTATAGAACATTTCAAGCTCGCCGCAGACAACGCCGCGGGAATGTCATAGTCATATTTAAACCTAAATGTGCTTCGTCATAGTCGCTCAACTTCCTTTATCGAAATATCTTATCGCCACCCTTGAAATAGGTACCGTTAAGGAGTTCCGGTGGCCATCTGTGGTCTTCATCATCAGTTCCACTTCACCATATAGTACTTTTCAAAAGCAAATGCATGAGTTACAGTGAAAAATACCAAAATCGCTATAGGTGTGCCTATAATATTTGAGGAGTTCTCTTGATTTCTCCATGATCCCATCATCAGATCCTGACGTGGTGACAATGGGACCAACTAGAAAGTATACCCATTCGAACAACGAAAAAATTTTTCAAATCGGTCCAGTGGTCTTCGAGTAATCGGGGAACATACATAAAAAAAAAAAAAAAAAAAAAAAAAAAAATATCCCGACGAATTGAGAACCTCCTCCTTTTTTTGAAGTCGGTTAAAAAGTACTCGAAGTTTAATAAAAGTTTTATCCATTTTGTGCTTTCGTCACCATATTGCATGCGGCAGCTACCCTTTAATTATGACACATAAAGAAAGGACAGAGCTATATAATTGCTATAGCTCTGTCCTTTATGCTCACCGTGAAATGAACCGCGTATCCATATCATAATCACGCCCATGATGAGTTCACAAAACTATCAAAAATTATCTAATAGAGGCGTGTACACGCGTGTTCATAACTATGTACAGTCAACATCATAAATAAGTGATCATTTATGTACCTTGTCACTTTAACGTCGTGTTTGAAATGTCATACAAAATTGTGAAACGATTGAAAGCGACAAGGTACATAAATGATCACTTATTTATGCTGTTGACTGTACACACTTATTACCTCGTCCATTTAATGTCATGATAACTGCCATACAGCGGCTCTATTCAAGACGGTAAAAACAATATCGTATTTGACCTGTTATCGAATTGTCAACGTTTTGATAGCTCTTATTTTCTTGACAGTAATGGCGGCTGACGTCATAACAATACCATAACAGGAAAACTACGATATCGTTTATACCGCCTAGAATAGAGGCGCAGATGTAGTGAATAATGTTGTGCCAAGTTTTTTGTCGGATAAAGGCGCGTACACATAGCGATCCGTTTTACAGGTACGTTATTTGATGGCGTATATAGTTGTATGAGCAAGTTCACACCCAAAACGGTATTCTGGATCCAGTAAAAAAGGAGATAACGAGGTGAAAAGATCCGTTAAAAAGGATCCTGTAAAAACGGACGTTCTATGTGTACGCGCCCTAAGTTCGTATTGATCTTGCTTTCTCAATTAGCTTATCGGTGGGTACTAAAGTTGACTGAGACGGCAAGATAAAAACGAACTTTTCCGATAAAAAATGTTGGCAAAACATTATTCTCTACATCTGTAGCTGTACTTACATGAATTGTTACAGCGATTAACGTGACAAGGTACTAAAGTGAATACATATTTATGAACTCGACTGTACAATCAGCCCAATCGAACCCCGACCCACCGTAGAACTGCGTGAAAATAATAAAAACATAACTAAAACTAAATACTAAACGTAAATTAACTTATTCTAAGTAACTAAAATATATTTAAATGTCCCCTGTCCCAAACCCGTCTTTATTATCTTGTCATATTCGATCAGTTCGATTCCCGGTTAAGGCAGACAAATGTCCAAAAAAGCAATTTGAATTAATTCAAAAATAAAGGTAAGTCTCCTTTGTTTGCGTATAGTTTGCTATTTCCAATATTTAAGGTAGTTGCCGTCCATTTGGCGTGCGTTTTTTCCACCCTGTATATATTTATTAAGGATATATTGTAAATACGGGTCGCTTCAATCAGTCTTAAAACTGCATAATTTTATTAACCGACTTCAAAAAAAGAGGAGGTTATACGTTCCACACGTTTTTTTTTATGTATGTTCACCGATTACTCCGTCAATTGTCGACCGATTTCAATTTTTTTTTTTGTTTTGATAGAGTATACTTTCGAGATGGTCCCATTGTCACCAAATCTGAATCTGATGAGAGGATCAGTGAGGAATTGAGGGAACTCCTCAAATATTGTAGGCAAACATATAGCGATTTTAGTATTTTTAGTAACAAGTTCAGCATTTGCATTCAGAAAGTATCATTTGGTGAAGTGGAACTGATGATGAAGACCACAGATGGCCACCGGAACTCCTTAACGGTACCGATTTCAAGGGTGGCGATAATATATCTCGATTAAGATAGTTGAGCGACTACAACGAAAATATTTACTTGTTAACTGACTTCAAAAAAGGAGGTTATTGAAATATGACTATGACTTTCCCGCGGCGTTGCTTGCGGCGCGCTTGAAATAACTTAAAGTTTCATTTCAACTAAGAAGTGGGACTACGTAACAGCGTATTATGATCACTAAAAAGTATAAAATAAAATAAATGTTTTAAAAAACAAAAAACCGCCTTTAAAAACGCAACTGAAGTCGGCGACCACAACATTTTCAACAAAAAGCCGACATCAGTTGGACTAACCTATTAGGTGCCTACAATTTTAAAGAAGTTATTTTTTGCGTTTTTGAGGGCGGTTTTTTGTTTTTTTTTTAACTACCCATGAAAACGATGATGATCTTTTAGCGTAAAGACAAATTGTTTAATTTTATCAGGCATTCTATCAAATAACATACCCATTTATCATAACGATAATATAATATTATTCTTGTTAATGCAATATACATAGTAAACGTTAGGTTAGGTTAGAACTGTGACCGCATTTAGTAGTAATCAAATACGTTAGAAATGTCTACTTTTTAACTTATGAACATTATGATTTTTGAAATTATGCATTTCGTTTTTATGAATAATTAATCGTTGGTTGTACAGATCGAAATTATGCAATTTATTTTATGCAAAATGAAAATTAGTACATTCATTTTTACGCAATAAAAACAATATACCTAGTCATCATCATCCGAATCTGAATATATAGTGATAATGTTGTTACGATCACAATGCTCTTATCACTTTTCCTTCACACGCAACAAAGTAGGTCCCGTAAAACGGGGTGAGTAGGGACACGACCTAAAATAAGTCCTAACTTGTTACAAATAAGAACAATTATTAAATGGACAGTAACGTTACGTCTATTGGAAATAATTTCAGTCTTATAATTAGTAGCATATGCTTCATTTTAGGTTGTGTCCCTACTCACCCCGTTTTTAACCGACTTCAAAAAAAGGAGGAGGTTCTCAATTCGTCAGGTTTTTTTTTTTTTTTTTATGTATGTTCCCCGATTACTCGAAGACCACTGGACCGATTTGAAAAATGTTTTCGTTGTTCGAATGGGTATACTTTCTAGTTGGTCCCATTGTCACCACGTCGGGATCTGATGATGGGATCATGGAGAAATCAAGAGAACTCCTCAAATATTATAGGCACACCTATAGCGATTTTGGTATTTTTCACTGTAACTCATGCATTTGCTTTTGAAAAGTACTATATGGTGAAGTGGAACTGATGATGAAGACCACAGATGGCCACCGGAACTCCTTAACGGTACCTATTTCAAGGGTGGCGATAAGATATTTCGATAAAGGAAGTTGAGCGACTATGACGAAGCACATTTAGGTTTAAATATGACTATGACATTCCCGCGGCGTTGTCTGCGGCGAGCTTGAAATGTTCTATAGTTTCTTATTAATATTTAGAAGTGGAGCTACGTAACAGCATAAATAGGATCACTAAAAAGTATAAAATAAAATAAATGTTTAAAAAAACAAAAACCCGCCTTCAAAAAGCAAAAAATAACTTGTTTAAAATGGTAGGTAAATAGGTCAGTCCAACTGAAGTCGGCGTCCAACAATATTTTAACCAAAAGCAGACTTCAGTTGGACTGACCTATTTACCTACCATTTTAAACAAGTTATTTTTTGCTTTTTGAAAGCGGTTTTTTACGGTAAAGCATTGTGTGACTGCTGTCAACATTTCCAACATAAACTTTATGGTTGTTCAATGTGTTGGAATTATTATCTGCGTTGAGCTAAAAATATTATCATTGTTGCATTATTGTAATTTTTTACATTATTAACAAATACTATTCGCTCTTCGTAATTTTTCTACATGATTAATATATAGGGTGGAAAGATCAAAACTACCTTAAATATTGGAAATAGCACATTCTGTGTAAAGGATCATCAGTTTAGTTGTGATTACTAATGCCACTTAAAATTGTAAACTCCATATAAAATTGTATTTGTTTCGCCATATCTCCCATATAATTTCATCTCTAGTGGTTCGAGATTAGGGATCAAGTTTGAATTACATTTAAAAAAAAAAGCAGTGGCATAGTTTTTAGTCTGTGTATCTTTTACCAAAAATACACCTAATGTTTTACGACACAAAATAGTGTGTTCTGATTGGTCGATTTCAATTTTTCATTTTAAGGAGCTATGACACAAAAATTGATTGATTGATTTTCATTGGTTCTTAAAGTTGGACAACAATGTTCTCGGCCAATCAGCAAACACGCCGACAAAAACATTCTTGGTCTGTCCTTATAAGTGACGTTTTGTGACCCCAAACAAGACCATCTATGGCCATATTTCCGAGCAGTGTTGTGAAAAGAAAATTGCATCAATTATTATCTTTACACATTTTGAAAATGGAAAATTTGAATGAGCTGTTTTTTTTTTGAGTAGATTAGAGTATCTTGTCTCTATCGCCTACAATTTGCTATTTCCAATATTTAAGGCAGCTGCGGTACCTACATTTCCCGTGAAGGGTGAAACAAAGTTAAATGGTAATTGCTAGTATTCGTGGCCTTGCGTTATTTTAATTGTGTTTGTTATTTAGAGATAAATGAACCATATCGGTAACCCTTCCGATCTGCATCCTAAAATACGGCATGTTATTTTACCGCATTTGACCGACCGGTTCGAGTCCCGGTTGAGAAAGACGATTTTTCAAAAATCCATAAATGCAGAGTTTATAGTTTTTAAAAATAAAGGAAAGTCTTCTTTACACAGAACGTGCTATTTCCAATATTTAAGGTAGTTGCCTTCCATGTGGCGTTCGAACTTGGCTAATGACACTGTTCTTAGATCAGTCGAACGTAATTAATCGATATTCTACATCAAAAGACGGGAGTAATTATTCAAATTCATATTGAATTCAAATTTTATTGCTTTTTCATTATGGTACAGCTTATTCTAATAAATAAGTAATAACAAAATGAACCCTGGGGGGCACAGCAGCACCAGGAGAGAGGAGGCATAAATTAATTAGGTAGTATATTATAACCGTTATTAATTATCGTAATGTGTCTTCAGTATATTCTTTTATTGTATAATATGCTTTGTTTACTAGCACTTGTTTTAGTTTATTAATAAATATTTTTCCTTTTTTTCTTCTTTTATACTTTCCTTTATTATGGATTGAACTTCGTATCCCAATAGAAATGTAAATTCATACATACATACATACATACATAATCTCACGCCTTCGTTCCCAGAGGGGTAGGCAGAGCTACAGAATTACAAACATCTCTAAAAACTTGTTGATAATTCTATAACCACAACTTGCACAGTTAGGCTAAGATGTTTACCAGCGTATTAGTGACAGGTTGCAAGCCCATCGCCTAACAGTACTACAAGCCTTTATTCCCTTAGTCGCCTCTTACGACATCCACGGGAAGACATGGAGTGGCACTATTCTAACTCGGCAACCACACGACACCGATGTAAATTCATAGATAAGGAAAACTGCATAAAATTTAAATACACAAAATATAAGCGGAAGGTCAACAGCAACGGCGGGTTGGTCGAGGTTATACGGATAGGAATTGCAAATGGAGTTAATAAAGAGGATTGAGGCTTTTCAATTTTATAACGTTTCTCTGGTTAAACCTAGTCCGATTTTTATGATTTTTTAATATGTTGTAAATATCCTCGTGTGGTTGCCGAGTTAGAATAGTGCCACTCCATGTCTTCCCGTGGATGTCGTAAGAGACGACTAAGGGAATAAAGGCTTGTAGTACTGTTAGGCGATGGGCTTGCAACCTGTCACTAATACGCTGGTAAACATCTTAGCCTAATTGTGCAAATTGTGGTTATAGAATTATCAACAAGTTTTTAGAGATGTTTGTCATTCTGTACCTCTGCCTACCCCACTCTGGGAACGAAGGCGTGAGATTATGTATGTATGTATGTTGTAGATATAATGAAAATAAATAAAATAAAAATGATTTATTTCGGACCTTACAATCCATATTTAAATTAGTACACTTAAAACCTTAAAGACTATGTTAGTAAAAAAAAATGAACAACTTTATTAATAGAAGGGGCAAGCAACGCATTGTGATTTGCCCTACTCGGCCCTCCCAATAACATCATCGACCCAGTATTTCATCTACACTCATATCATAAGTCCTTAGTATGCGTTCAAAGCCCGTAGGCAATGACCAGCATTACCTGTGGTAGTAGGTGACAGCGATGACAGCTGTTAATTTTGGAAGATGTTCCAAATTTGGATCTCATTACCTTACAATATTCGATAACGTAATTTAAAAATTACGTTACACCTGTCATCGCTGTCACCTCCTACCACAGGTAAGGTAATGCTTGTCATTTGCCTTTCTACTTCTGAACCCATCTTAGGGTACTTATAATATGTGTGTACATAAAGTATTGTACGAGACTCTTAGCATTACGCAACCGCACGTAAACTACTATTCTGCCCTACTAAATAAAAAGGACGCATGCGTAATTTGTTAGTCAAAGTAAATTAAACCTTAACAATAATGAAATAAGGTCACTAATACATGCATGGTTCTATGAGACATACGCCCTTTTTTCTAAGGAGGGCAGTATTGTGAGCGGACAGGCGAAACGCTCGGCCAACATCCTTAGCATGCTGTTGTGAAAAACTAGGTCTGTACGTTTTCCTTTTCAAGAAAATATTACTTGGAAAGCAAAACAAATATAACAAAAAAAAACGAAACGTACAGACAGATCTAGTTTATCACAATAACATAATAACGTCAAGAATTAAAGTGACGACTAGTTGGAATTGTAAAAAAGGTCTAAAAAGGCGGCAGACTCAGGAGTCCGTCGTCAAGAGAGTTTTTATTTCATTTACCTATATGCTGTTTATATATTTGGGTGGTCATGCGTCTAGATGGTCTAAAAACACGATTATCATAATCACTTATTGTATCAACCTGCATTTAATCATTTTGTGATGCACACATAGATATTGTCATTCACTCATTCAATCCATTCGTGCCAGCTCTTGTGAATCGACCTGATCTTTACTTTTGACGTCTTACCGCCTTTTTTTTTTGAGTCAGCCGCCATTACTTGTAAATAAGAGCTTTCATACGATAACACGTCAAAAGGATACAGCAAAACAACAAATACTAAAAAAAACAGCAAGAGCATGTCTGACCATGCTCAGTGTAATGTTCTGAAGCCTTTAACAAAAACTACCTCAATAACTATGACACTCTTACTACAGTCTCAAAATGTAAAAATACCTACGATTTGAATGAAAAAGTGCAACAGCAAAAAAGCGTATCTTCATGGCACTGACGTCGTTTTGCTGAGAAGCAGTTGAAAAACGGAATATCCGATCAGGTCGAAAATAATTTACGTTGGAAGTATTATTAAGCGAAACGTTAGCGATATTTTTTGGAAATACTGTTTAAAAGATAAAGGGGGCGACACCATCTATACAGCTTTCGGATCGATTATTTCCGAAAATATTCTAATTATAAAAAAACTGCTTCGAGTCCTTAAAGTGTTTTTAAAAGAACTGTCTAAAATAAAACAAAACATCTTGTGTTACATATGGAGTGCCCCATAGAAGTATTTATTTTTGTTATTTAACTACCAAACTAAGTAGCCGCTTCTAGAAGACACCTACACTCGAAATTTCATCAATTTAACTCATGTACTTCTTAAGTAAAATACGGACGATACGACGGACGCACATGACGAAACTATTATGATTCCGTTTTTGCCATTTTGGCTTCGATTCCAAATCAAATTTAAACCGGATTATAATAATAACACATGCATACGCGTTGCGTCACGGAACCCTCGGTGCGCGAACCCGCCTCACATTCGCAGCGCAGCCGTGCTTGCAGTGACCTTGTAATATTCTAGAGTTGATGCATAACTGCATATTTTCATGATCACTAAAAACTATGAAATAAAAATAATAGGCTAATCAAACTGAAGTAGGCTTCCCACAATACATACATACACACATACATACACTCACGCCTTCATTCCCAGAGTGGGTAGGCAGAGCTACAGAATTGAGTTATCCCATAATTTTGTAATGTATAGTGATTCAAAAACCATTTCGAGAAAAAAGGTTGTAGAACCATTCCCTGTTATCAGATTATTTTACAAAATTAGTATTAAACAGTTATTTCTAACTTATCATTTGACATTATTTGACCTGTAATGTAGTGACGTCACGATCTTCATTGGTAAGTTGTGTCTAATCTGTGATCAACCATAGTACTGCATATAATATGAGTCCGAAATGCAGTAATATATAAATAATGTATATCGAATTTTGTCTTATTTATTTCTGTTGTATTTTAACGCTTATTAAAATTAAGTCAATTTTTAACTGTATATAAACATTACAATGTATGATCTTTAAAAAAATGGAATGATTAAAATACGTTTTGGTACCTCCGCCCGTAGGCTAGTCTGTGGGTGAAATTGTCAAACTCAACAAACGGCCGAGGGAAATTACATGTATGACTTGACATTGACATTTTACGTGATCTGTCAGAAACGCGTACTCTCAAACGAATTCATAGTTTTAAAGCATGTCTAAAACAAACCAACTTGTAGTAACGTCACAAAGCCATTTTCTTTAAAAATAAAAATAAATTAATATATTGATTTAAATGCAAAAGCCGTGAAATTAGTGTCTTCAATTAGTCTATTTTATCGAAAAATAAAATAAAAAATAGGGGTGTTTTTTTTGGGATAACCCAATTACCAACAACTCTAAAAAATTGTTGTTAATTCTTTAACCACATTTTGCACAATCAGGCTATAAGATGTTTACCAGCGTATTAGTGACAGGTTGCAAGCCCATCGCCTAACAGTACTACAAGCCTTTATTCCCTTAGTCGCCTCTTACGACATACACGGGAAGACATGGAGTGGCACTATTCTAAGCCGGCAACCACACGGCGTCCCATAATATTTTTAACCAAAATACGACTTCAGTTGGACAGTTGGACTGACCTATTATCTACTGCACAGACCGGGAAATAGGCCGTTGCGGGACGAGTAGAGTTAGCGTGGCCGAGACACAGTCGAGGCCGCGCTATATACGAGTCCAGCAACCGCCCTTCCCGGTCGAGGCTTGTATAGTGCTTTTCTCCAACAATGTGAGGAAATTTAACACAATTGTTAATAATATTAAACACAGTCCCAAGATTTCCTTGACAAAAAGAACTGAAACGTACGATTTAGACACACTGAAATAAAGCATTAAATAAAATCATAAATAATAAATTCAATTTGAATAAAATATAGTTTAAAGTATAACATTTATTAGGTACGCGTTTATTTTGGCAATTTATTTTGTGTATGAACACATTTCTATAAAAAAAGTCAAACTATATGAAACACTTTTAAATACGCTGTAAACGCTGTTTGAAAAGGCTTAACTTTGTAATCTATGACATTTAAAAAGTAAAATATACAAGGAAGAATTTTGATTGCACGAGTGTTTGGCTGTTTGCAGATAGCTATCCTAGTAAAAAGTAAAACACGACGTACGTAATGAAATTTCATACATTTTCGCGGCCGCTGCCGTTGGTAAATAATAACTTTGTTTTTTTTTTGCCTGGATCTGGAACTTAGAACTTCGCGGGCTGATTTGATAACAGTAAGGTTAACATTTCCGAGCATGTGTGGAGAATAGTACATTTCGATGCTAGTGCGGAAAGTATGTCATTACTTCACGAGCACCGAGATATCTAACGAGTGAAGAATGACATTTCCGCACGTGTATCGGACGAAATTTTTAATACATTTGCGTAAAAATGTGTATCTGTGTATGTGTGTATGTGGGTATCTGTGTCTGTCCTCTTCCCCCCAGACCTCTGAAGTGAGATAACGACGTGTGAACACACTCTGTCCGAAATTACTTAAATTTTAATAAAATTATTAAAACAAAAATTATAACGTCAGATACCAGGAATGCATAAACATTAGAAGTGCCTACCTAAGTCATCCGCGCTGCGTCGTACCACAACACACAAAAGTACCACAAGCAATTTTTTTTGGACTCGGTTCATTGTTTTCAGCTACTGTGCATACTTAAGAGATTAAAGAGAGTAAAAGGGAAGGCACAAAAGTGATCATGCACTCGTCCGCTCTCTCATCTCCATATACGTGTCCAAGTGCCGTGTGTCGCCGTCCTAATAAGCCGCAATCCGCTCTGCGGTCGCCCTTGCACGGAGCGGCATACATCAGGACCTAATTTTATAATCTAGCATGCTAATTTTAGTGTTTATGAATTTTTCATGTTACGGTGCATATTATTATCGCTATATTCGGATTTTTCATTCAACGGGTTGGCACTACAGTAAGACATGTCAACAAAAGTAAAGGACAACGCCAGCGGCACGTTTTATAAAGCTGGCGACCAACGGAGGCCGGCCAACCGGCTGGTGTCGGTTTTTCGTGCACACATCAAAGGATCTTTTATGAAAGCGCAAATGAGAATGATCAATACGCCAATGTGTAAACGCACAGAACAGAAAAAACAGTAGAAGTGTGATGTGGGCGTGTCACGTGTGGCATGGTTATGCGGAGTTCCGCGCAACCTACCTTAGCTTGCCGCGATCGCTTGTGCGTGAAAGTTGTGCAAATAATATTTCTAAAATAGGAAATAAATCCAGAATCATGCCTTATTGTGCTATTTTGGAATGTAAAAACGATAGCCGCACCAAAAACATTTTCCATGGCGGCGTGTTGTTTTTATGATAGTGTGAGTATTGGCGACAACCAGCGGCACGTTTTATAAAGCTACAAGTTACAATTTTACAGGTCTAAACTAGCAACACTGCTCAAATGGCTGGTCGTCATTGGTCGAGGTTGTGTCAAATGGAAACTTGTAACCTGTAAATTGTAATTTGTAGCTTTATAAAACAGGCCCCAGGTCTCCATAGAAGCTTTGGCCTAAGAAAAAGTTGTGACAGATAATTATAGAATTGGGTTAATTTGATGTAGTTTTTTTTTTAAACAATTCTGCGGTGTTAGTTTTCCTGAAGAACTTGTCTTATTTTACTTTACATTACATACATTGCTCGCAAGTCGTCTTATTTATAAAGTATCTTAATAGATGGCTCTATTTTTCGTATAAGTTCGCTAAATATGTAAGTAATAAAATACTGAATTTAAATCTCATACAGAACAGGTCATACAGTAGCGTAACTATACCACCTGAGGCTCGTGGCAAATTCAACGGATAGGGCTCTACATAATTTTTTTGTGAATATTAGTTTCCTTCTATGCTCACGGCTTGTCAGACTGGGGGCCCCTCTCAGGCCGGGGCCCCTCTCAGGCCGGGGCCCCTCTCAGGACGGGGCCCCTCTCAGGCCGGGGCCCCTCTCAGGCCGGGGCCCCTCTCAGGCCGGGGCCCCTCTAAGGCCGGAGCCCTTCTCAGGCCAGGGCCCCTCTCAGGCCGGGGCCCGTGGCATTTTGCCCGCTCTGCCACCCTATAGTTACGCCACTGAGGTCATATCAAAATCCTTCGTATGCGCGAGCTATTTAAAAAAAAGTGTTTTAAGCCAAGATGGCAATGTCCTTTATACATCGAAAAACACATGGTAATTTATTATTTGGTATTATTACTATTATCATTAATTTCAGTCCACTTCCACCCACTGCAGGATATTATTATATTTTATAATTTGATTTAAATAAGCAATCTTAATTTAGCAACAAAAAAAAACCATACAAATGGGTTTGGGTAAAAGTTGTCATTTGTAAAATTTTGTGCATTTGTGCGGCCATTTGTAAAAGTGGTAAATTATGATAGAATTATTTAAAAAATAAACATATTTTGTTATGTAATGTGCATCGGAGCCGCGAGATATTTAAATATTCATACATGGGCGTACTTATGTACTAAAAACTGAATACTTAAATCTTTAAAATCTCCGGTCCGATATTATTTAACGCCATAAATTACGAGTATATATATATCTATGTGTATTTAGAGGTCCTCTAAATCACAATGTAAAAATAATCCGTGGCCGCTGCAAAGAAAGACAATATTCTTCAAACAAATTTACCCAATGCCCTTAAGTTCCGGGCGAACGTTTCTGACCCCCTAAATCAACTCCGATTTCCAGGATTTTTGAATATGTTGTATTTATTTATATATTTATTTATTGTTACACCAACAGTGTTTCCACAGATACATGTTAAATGAAAATACAATCGTGCTTATTCTACTGGTAACCTAACCTCACCTAACCTAATGAGTTCTATGTACAATGGCAGTTTCAAAATTCCTGAAAAGTTCACGGTTTCAGAAAAAAATAACGTTAGGTATTATGAATTTTTAGGGATTATGATACATTAGGCTTTTTAATTTTAGGCGTTCTGATCCGTACCGGTGGATACAGCACTCATAAGAATAATTTAATTGTAGTTATTATAAAGAAATACGTAGATCTGTGTTTCTGTTTTTTGTTTCATTCTAAGAAATATTTTCTTGGAATGGAAAACGTACATAGTTATTCATGATATCTACAACATATTAAAAAATTGTGGAAATCGGACTTGATTTAAGGGGACAGAAACGTAATCGCATTTTGTGTGGAAATGTTTAGTTTCACAATCCTCTTAAGTAGAATTATCATAAAAGTGAAGGACAACATCACATGCATGATAATATAAAGAGAAAGGTAGTACCTATATGAGTCTGCTCCGCATTCATTTACTGTTACCGTTAACTTCTTGGGTGCCACAGTGTCCCGTCCGAGAGCCATCCTCTCTTATTACGGGCAGACCCTGTCGCCTAGCACGCAGCCCAAGCGCGGGACCCGAAGGTCCGCTGCTGATCCTCTATACTCCCCTACAGATTAAGCCAGGCCTCCAGAACAATATCAATCTTTTGCCATCTCTTTAGAACAATATTATATTTTAAAACCACTCGCTAGTGCACAGAATATTTATCTCTCACTTCACAACCAACCATTCTCCATTTTTTCCTAACCTGTTATTCCCGCCAAAAACTAGATGACACCATCTTTCGGAGTTGCCAGTCATAATTGTTTTCTAAAATCAATTCTCCATTCTGGATTTTCCCCACTAAATTTTCCTTTGTAATTAAGTTGTAATAGATCGAAATAGGTACATATGTGTCGGTTGGATAGCGGAGCTCGTCCTCTCGGTGAAATTGATTTTGAATTGAGAAAACTTGCAATTGGAGTCAAAAACATTTTATTTTTTATTTTCTGTGACGTACTTTTTGATTTATAACCAAAAATGTATAAAAATGACCTTCCCCCCTTATCTCTGAAGTTTATTAATCAAAAATCTGAAAAATTCTTGACTTATAGTTATTTATATTTTATGGGAAAAATAAAATGAAGGTGTCAAACTTTACAGTTTTGGAAAAAAAATCAAAAAACTTTAAAAATCTGTATTAAAATTTAGGGAGGCACAAAATGGACTTTATTGCATAGAAAATAAAGCTTATAACAAAATGACTATTTTCGTTTGCGTTTTCCAACCATATTATCTTAAATACGGAACCCTCGGAGCCCGACTCGCACTTGACCGGTTTTTTAATTTGAAAGCCGGTTATCTGGCGATTGTTTTTAGCTGGGTTTTATGAAAATCGGTTGAGCCGTTTAAAAGATATCAGCTCTGACAGAAGGGAAGGGGGCATTCTAAATAAAGGCCCAGCCACACCGCTTGCGTGACGTGCACGGTGCACGTGCGTGTTCGCATTTCACTGCCTTGTATAGTGACATGTCGTAATGAGAATTCATACTATACAGCGCAGTGGAAAGCGAACGCGCAAGTGCACGCGCGCGTCACGCAGGCGGTGTGGCTGGGCCTTAATAGTTATTGAGATGTTGCGTTCTCCAATACTTTTACGCTTAAATTTACAGTAGGTACCCCAACGAAAATTTTAAGCCCTTTAGTGCGTTGTCATAATAAACTTCAAACTAAACATCAAATGAAAAGTATGACAATAACAATGTAAGTCATAATGACAAGGTTCTAAGTGTGCTCAACTTTTTTATTGGGTACGTGTGTCACGACGCGCAGACAAACTAACAAGCGGCTGGAGTGGCCGAACTCTTTTAAACTTACAAAATGCCTCGTTAGTGCGGGAGTGGACAAAGATGTTGTTAACAACCGGGGAAGAGCGAGTCGGACCATGCTCGGGATAGGGTTCCGTCGTACTGTAGGAAACATAAAAAACCGGACAAGGCGAGTCGAACTTGCCCACCGAGGGTTCCGCACATGACACGGTTAAGAGGCCGTATACGAAATTTTGCAGGATTTGCTTATTTTTGTCATTTTACAGTTAAAATACTTTTTTCTATAAGTTTCAATGCTCAACATTAAATGTCATTTTTTTTATGATCGAATAAATGAGCCATTTTTTTATTTTTATCGAGTAATATTATTTAAAACATTATTTATTGCCAATTTTTTGAACTTTTGGGTTATTTTTTTTAGGTAATGGATTGATTTTGAACTAAAGTTTATTTCTATTGTTTTAATTTTATGAACAAGAGTTCTGAGTACAGTAATAATTTTTGGCCGTTTTCTATAAAAAAATACCAAGTTTTTTTTACTCGTAAAATTTATATGAAAGTTGTAAAAAATAATTCAGATTTTAGACGACTTTCACAGCAATATATTGTAAATTTTTCATACCGTTAAGACATCAAAACGATTCATGAATATGTGACATTCTAAACCTCTTCCAGCAAAATTCACATAACAGGCGCCGGTGCCAGGTCGATTAATCAAAATAACATGATAAAAACAAAAAAGTAGCTCATACATTCGTTAAAATTAGAAATTATCTTTCGTGTTGTGCATTAAAACTTACAGAAATACAGTATTTCAACTGTAAAATCACGTTTATCAGCGAAATCGGCAAAATTTCGTATACTACTTTCGTTGTCTTAAATCAATTCAAAATTTGCACGGCCGTCGTGCCTTGCATAAAAACCCTGTTGTTTTGTGATCTAATCAAAAATGTTGGGTTTTCAGATTTTTCCCTATACTTGTAGTATAAGGCGGTATTACTTGCCAAATTTCATAGTTCTAGGTCAACGGAAAATACCCTATAAATTTTGATTCCCTTGAGAGTGTCGGAATATACGTTTTATGCGCCATAAACGGCCGTATCTTTTTTTACGTTAATTTAGAAGTTTGATTTTTTCACGTCGGACTGTAGACTTGAGTATATGGTTTAGAGCATCGGTGGCCTAGTGGCTTAGAGGGTCGACTCGTGATCGTAAGGTACCGAGTTCGAACCCCCGCGGTCACCATGTACCAATGAGTTTTTCTAACTTAAGTGCATTACCCGATTCTCTTACGGTGAAGGAAAAACATCGTGAGGAAACCTGCACATTCGAACAGCTGAGTGTGTAAGAGGGTAATTGCACAAAAGATCCTAAAGGGTCGAAGTGTATCCGAAAGGGCCCATCTGTAAGATAAGATAAGATAAGATAAGATATGGTTTAAATTTCAACTCGATAACTCAACGTATTCCCGAGATAAAGACGGACATCGGGTCTATCTTGACAGATAGACAGACGGACAACAAGATGATCCTATAAGGGTTCCGTTTTTTCCTTTTGAGGTACGGAACCCTAAAAATGGTCAAGGATTTGATTGAAACATTGTATAGTGCGCTGTGATAAATCGCAAAATATCAAAATGATGTATTATAGGGACATGTATGTTAGGTGTGTACGGCGGCGGCCATGCAGCTGCCACTTTAGTGCAGAGATCCCCGTTTTTTTTGTCTTGTGGACCACTTAGAATTTTTTTTAGGTTTTGGGTAGACCCCTAGCTTACCTAATATAAAAAATCTTCGGGGTCTTTTGCACGGATAAAATGGGAGGCCTAGCCGGGTAAAATTTGACACAGGCTACAATTAAAATGTAGTGCGGAAAAATATTATTTATAATAAAAAGTTACACGCACAGAAATAAAAAGTAATTTATAAAGAAAGATATGCGTTTTGTTGTGTGCCTGATTTTGCAAAATGTGGTTACAGAATTATCAACAAATTTTTAGAGTTGTTGGTGATTCTGTAGCTCTGGCTACCCCGCTCTGGGAATGAAGGCGTGAGTTTATTTATGTATGTATATGTATTTATTTATATATTTAAAAGCAATTATGACGTAAATACTACTATCTGTGTATGAATGTGGGATTATTTCATTAATGGAAAGTCAAAATTAAAGTCACGACCTGTAATCCCATTTAAATGGGATCCACCATCGCGGACCTCATTTTCATCTCTTGGACCCCCATTTTTTCCGTTCACATGGACCCCTTGCTGCGTGGATCCTTACTTTGATGATCACTGCTTAAGTGCTTTGTCACAGATTCCGTTTTATTTTCCAACTTACGTCAGTAGTAAAAAAATTACAGTAACTTAATCACAAAGAGTGTTTACATTTGCAAATGTATCGTAAGTATATTTACGTGAGCGAAACTTATTATCTAGCCGCGATTGGAAAGTGATCAGAGGTGACAGTTTTACCATTTAACTACTTACGTCAAAGTGTGTATGAATTGACAACATTTAAAAAAAAGAATTATTTTTGTTTTTTCGCGTTTATAATAGCTGGTTAAAAATTAGAGTACCCGTGTTTCTCGATTTTTCTTTATTTAACTTAAATTCGTCCTTAATAATTTATTAAAGAAATAGTCATTAAAAAGACCGTATATACAAAGTCAGGAATACTGATGTCGTGATCTTAGCTTGATATAAAATAAAATAAAAGTGTCTTTAAACAGAAACAGAAATGACGGTCATGTCACGTCACTTGTCAACAATAACAACTGTAACAACATAAATTCGTCGACTTTGGGCAGATTGCGGCTATCCGCTTTTACAAATCCGTTAGTCACTTTCATTTTAAATAGCGTATATCATAAAAAACAAAAAACCGCCTTCAAAAACGCAAAAAATAACTTCTTTAAAATTGTAGGCACCTAATAGGTTAGTCCAACTGAAGTCGGCGACCACAAAATTTTCAACAAAAAGCCGACATCAGTTGGACTAACCTATTTTTGTTTTTTGTTTTTCAAAACATTTATTTTATTTTATACTTTTTAGTGATCATAATACGCTGTTACGTAGTCCCACTTCTTAGTTAAAATGAAACTTTAACTTATATCAAGCGCGCCGCAAGCAACGCCGCGGGAAAGTCATAGTCATATTTCAACAAGTAAATATTATTCGTTGTAGGTAGTCGCTCAACTATCTTAATCGAGATATCTTATCGCCACCCTTGAAATCGGTACCATTGAGGAGTTCCGGTGGCTATCGGTGGTCTTCATCATCAGTTCCACCACACCAAATGATACTTTCTGAATGCAAATGCTGGACTTGTTACTAAAAATACTAAAATCGCTATATGTTTGCCTACAATATTTGAGGAGTTCCCTCAATTCCTCACTGATCCCCTCATCAGATACAGATTTGGTGACAATGGGACCACCTCGGAAGTATACTCTACCAAACCAAAAAAAAAAATTTGAAATCGGTCGACAATTGACGGAGTAATCGGTGAACATACATAAAAAAAAAAAATACATACAGTGGAACGTATAACCTCCTCCTTTTTTGAAGTCGGTTAAAAACGATAGTATTACGAGAATCGAAAGCGTGTCGTTAGAATCAAGTAATGCGTCAGACAGATAAAAAATTTACATGACAGTTGTATATTTTTTTCAATTCCTATTGTAATAAATGGACTAAGGGCACTATAAGTGTATTCCTAACATTCACAATCCAACTTTTTTTACTGTTTTTCCTAAATATAAAAAAACGACTGCATACAAAAATCCATAAATATTTTTACTGTAATCAGTAGTGTAAAATCTACAAACAGTATTTTAATTTACTACCTTAGCACATATGAATTGTTGTCAATTGACATCTAGGCAGGGTGCTGTTTGTGGGGTCCGGTCTGTTCACGTCTGCAAGGACTTGTTGTTCAGTTAATTATTCCAGTTATGGCTTTCGATGAAGAGACCTCGTCGTGTTTTTCTCCTAGTCATTATTTTTAGTTTAATGTACTTTATTACTTTGTAATGTAACTTAATTTAAATTATTATTGTATTTTACGTTTGAAAAAATGATCTTCTGCTGAAGTTTCTTGCGGCGCTTCTCCGCAATGATGGTCTTGTCCGAAGCGCTAGGTTCACTCCATATTACCGACGTGTAAAAGAGCCCGTATGTAGCCAGTTTACTGAATAAATACTTTTATTTTTCTATTTAAATTCCAAACTAATCACAAGCGTAAAAGTCCGGCCTTAAGCCCGATGAACCGCAAGCCCTGTTTACCATCCAAGGATGCGGAAGCCATTACACAACCATAATACGTAATCAGTGTCAATTTGAAATGTAAAGCGCGGCATTACGGCAGCCAATGAGGGGGTTGGATGACCCGCGGCAATCAACTCCCGCGGCGGGCGCCCGCCGGCGACTGGGGCGATCTTGATACTTTACGACAACTTATAAATGTTTTTCATATCTTATTGGCCAATTTCACGCGAACGTTGTTTCAATTAATTAAGCAGTCAACTAAGTTTAATAACCAAATTTGGCGTTATCTATGAAAAGGGATCTTATTGTCGATGGCGCTTCCGCCATTATTAAAGATGCTCAGATATAAATACAACGTCACGTGACGCAGTGCGGCGTAAGCGCCATCGACAATAAGGTCTCTTTTCATACATAACGCCACAAATGAAAAGCAAGCTTTAAAAACCCGACTGCATTTTTATACTGTCGTCGATATACTTATGTTAATAATTGACATTTTGCCATTGTTGTTATTTCAATTTTAACAGTTTAGGTATCCTATGTCACCCGGGATGACGTAAGGATTCTAACGATACCTCACACATCTAAATCGGCTCAGGCGTTTAGAAGTTATGGTGGAATAAAGAATCGTACATACATACATGAACCCTGAAAACATTACACTCCTTTTTTTGGGCCGTCATGTAAAAAATACGTATCTATAGTGAATTCGTTTCAAAAAACATATTGGTTTAATAATTATGGAAAAACATTATTTCATGGATTTGAAATAAAATAATTTTTGTACTATACTTGATATACGCGAAACGGGCCCTTAATAGTGTTTGACGGTCGTTCTTCAACCAAATATATTCGCCGATACGATTTTAATCTTAACGTGATTGCGTTTTATTTTACACATAAAAAAAACTATCTAGACTTTACCATACGATGGCATGTGAAGTTAGTACCTTATTTTATAGTACGTGGGTAAATTAAATGAAGTTAACAAATTTATAACAGAATACCAAATCGATTACATTTCCTTTATAAACCTTATCGATAATCGAAAAAAATGTATGCGATTTTAAGGTTTATTCTCATTTTGTACACTTTCGCATTTTATACACTAATGAAAAATTTCAATTCCAGACCCAAGGCACCCCTTAGTGCCATAAATATGAGGTAGGTTTAGGTTATGTTAGTTCTTCAGCTGGCCCGGAGGGCCAAACTACCCAGAAATAGGAGCTCTGCGGTAGCAGAGCTCCGTCGACTTTCTGCGAAAGTGTATAAAATGAGAATAAATCGATTTTAATTAGCAGCATCACTAAATTTGCCAAATGACAGCTGTCACAGGCTCAATAAGATATGAAAAATATTATAGTCTAATATTCAAGCAGGTTTTTGTGTGATGAGGGTGAGTATATGTTTCTGAGTCTTGGAAGTCATCTATGTGGGTTTCAATGGTCTGCCATTATTATTTTTAGTCATATGTGTTTTAGGTCATATTTATCGCAAGTTATAGTGTTTATTTTTAATAAACTGTTACTCTTTCAAGATTTTTGTAAAAAAACCTAACTTAACCTAGTCTTGTCTACACGTTAGGTATTAAAACTATTAAAGAAACTGATGAGTTTAAAATAATGATAAATGACCAATAATCAAAAAAAATATGTATTTAAGTAAATGTCTCTATATAAATAAGTTTATCTTTTCTTTAAACTCAGAAAATTCTTCCGTCACTGACTGAAATTTGCAGATAATATTTCTAGGGTCCTGAGAGCACAAAAAAATATTTTTTCAAAAATCTATCCCCATAAGATATAGGGGGAGCAGCGGAGAACTAATTTCACTCTTATAAAGTCGCGGACGTCCTCCAGTAACTAATTAACAATAATCAAAACATACTGTTTGCTACTCGCCGAAAGCAGAAACTGCTCCGGCAAGTATCAAGACGCACGGGCGCGCGTCAAGGCGAGGGCTGTCACCAATCAGAGCCACTTATTCCCTAAACCGTCCTTTCACTCATTGTTTGTCGTAACGAGATGTTTGTGTGGCGGCGCCCTTTAATTTGCGTCCAATAAGCTACTTTGATTCGTCTTGTTTAAGTGTAATTTGTACGAGGGTGCAGGGTTGTTTGTATAATAAACAGTACAGTCAAAGACTTGGCCGTCGTACCCATTGGGCCAATGCGTTGGACCAAGATAATGGGCCAAAATATGGAATCACGTATACACACGGAAAAGAAAAAACAGTGGAAGTGTCATGAGCTTGGCTTAGTATCAGACCTGGGGCCCGTTTTATAAAGCTACAAATTACAATTTACAGGTTACACGTTTCCATTTGACACAATCTCGACCAATGACGATCAGCCATTTGAGCAGTGATGCCAGTTTAGACCTGTAAAATTGTAACTTGTAGCTTTATAAAACGTGCCCCTGGTTGTCGCCGATACTCACACTATCATACAAACAAAGCGCCACCATGGTAAATGTTTTTGGTGCGGCTATAGTTTTTACATTCCAAAATAGCACAATAAGATGATTGACACATGATTCTGGATTTATTTCCCATTTTTGAAATATTATTCGCAAAACTTTCACGCACAAGCGATCGCGGCAAACTAAGGCAGGTTGCGCGGAACTCCGCATAACCATTCCACACGTGACACGCCCACATCACACTTCTACTGTTTTTTCTGTTCTGTGCGTTTACACATTGGCGTATTGATCATTCTCATTTGCGCTTTCATAAAAGATCCTTTGATGTGTGCACGAAAAACCGACACCAGCCGGTTGGCCGGCCTCCGTTGGTCGCCAACTACGAACAAGCCAATGGCGCATCCAAGTAGTCCTCGACACGATGGCCCAATACCGTGGCCCGTCGCATTGGCCCAATGTTTGCCATTAAAGTGACCCACCTTAGGTTCATAGTCAATCTGACATCCTACAGCGATAAGGTCGAGTTTCCTATCAGTTACAAGTGACTTGGCATCCTAATGACATTGACGACATCAAGCATTATTTTTTTTAAATAGGTCACGAATTAACGTTCTTGGCCGGTGACCGTACCTCGAGACCCTTTCTTTCTATCGACGTAACGTTAACGAATCCTTATCGAAAGGAAATGTGTATGACGATTGGAACATCCCGCGTGTCCATATTCAGTAATAAAGTTTGCTGGCGCGCTGACACTTTGGTGGACTTTCGAATCATTTTCGAGTTTTCCCTCGTGTTCCCTTCACTTTCATATTTTTCATTTGTTAGTAAATTCGCCATAATAAAGCGTATTCTAAAAAAAACCGAGGTCTATAACGATTCAATAGACACGGCTCTTTAACGCTAGAACGGAAAGACGGATAGCGGATTTAGTTTCGAGGAGACACAGTTGCAAAGATACTGTTGTTATTGTACTGTTGGTTACGGAAGTGGTTGGATGGAGATCGTTGATAAGATATATTTAAGGTATATATAATATACCTGGGCATTTTAGCAGACCTTAACTAAGTCGACGGGGCTACTTCCAGGTTATTTTGGAACTTCGGGCCCTCTGAAGAACTAACATAACCTAAACCTACCTGTTGATTTTGTCCAGTCTTTTCTCCGTAATCCACAAACGTGGACAAAATAGGTGGATCACGGGCAATAAACCAATTACACGCAGTTTTACTGTAGACATAGGTATTTTCTATTTTTATGTTTAGGGATTGCTGAATAGATTATTGTAAAAGCTATAGCTAAGCTAAGCTGACAATATTTTTCCCTACGTGGCGCGGCGAGCGGCTTTTCGAACTGATTGTAGCGTGCTAGTTTACTACTGTGTCCTTTTGGGCTTGTGTCTCTTTGAGATTGTGTCCCGTTGCAACTGTGTCTTCTGGACACCTGAAGGGGATAGCGCAGGCATATCAATGGGGCCCGTTACGAACGGAACCCCAACAAGTATCACCTAATTATCTATTTAAAGTTATTCAGTGCTGTCTTAGATTATTTTCAGTAGGTATATGACCTCGACACTCATTCTCAGGTGCCCCTGAAGATCTGTACAAAAAAACACCTGATATGAATTTAGATCTATAGTTAATTATCTCTTTAAGGGGCTTCTAAACGGGCCATATTTTCAATGCAATATGTGGCCGGGGCCTATTGGTGTCCCTCTCTTACTCGTATGTTAGAGAAAGACACCAATAGTTGCCGGCCACATATTGCAGTGAAAATATGGCCCGTTTAGAAGCCCCTTTAGTTATGTTTATTTGAAATGAAAAACTATTTCCCGCGTAAAATGTATTTTCCACTAAAAAAAAACCCGTTTGATTAAGGGTTAATACGCCATACGAATAATTAATACACACTTTAGACGCCCGTATCTCAATCTACACTAATATTAAAAAAGAGGAAAGATTTGTATTTTTGTATGTTTGTAACGAACGAATCACAGGTTGTAGACGAACCCCCTTACTAATAATCGTTGAGTAACGGTGGTATAGGTACACAATGTTGTGTCCTTATCTGTCAAATTCAAATATCACAATGACAGATAAGGACAAAACATTGTATAGCTATACCACCGTTACTCAACGTTTATTAGTGAGGGGGATAATTTATTTATTTCTCAATCAATTTTTTTTAATTTATGGCATCCGTCGCGGAGATTTCACAATATGGCGTCTGGTTGCCGTCATATTGAATTTTAATTACTGTCATATCTTTAGTGACACACAAAATCAAGACAAGTCGATTGACATAAGAATCATCAAAATCGGCCCACGCGTTTAGTTCCAAGAGCGTGACCAAGGAACAAACATACATACATATTTAGACTGATAAACACATTACTCTCCTTGCGTCGCGCAGTCGGGTACAAATGACAGCTTTGTGACTTTGACAGATCATGAGTTAAAGTGAGTGTGACATACTTAAGTGCATAGTGAAACTGTAATTGTAGTTTATGCAACTGATGCATAATGACGCTCATTTCATAATAGGATCACACGAGTGGTTTGAGGCCTAATTATGTACAGTTGCATACACTACTTTATCTACAAACATATCATAAGTTCTCTAAGATGGGTTCAGAAGCCGACGCTTGACGACAAAAATGGCGGCAAAACAAACTTGTGCTGTGTCAGTGTCACGAATATGAAGGGTTTTTTAAATAATCGACAAACGAATTAAGTCCTTATTCTCATGTCACTCGAGATCAAATCGACACATGCAAGGAAAAACATTGTATCTCAATTTACTGTGACTTCTAATTTCAAACGTATTTGAGTGTGAACAAAATTGTATCTCAAGCTAACATATAATTTGAGATACAATGTTGTTCCTTGCATGTGTCAAAATGTCGTTCGGTTAAGGAATTGACGTTTCTTATCGATAACTGTTTCAATATCTATGGATACTAGAATAGAGACCCTCTTGACTTTTGACAGCTGTTCCAAATTTAAACTCATAACGTTACAAAAATCGGTACTGTAATAACATTACAGTACAGATTTTACCTACTACCACAGACAAGAAAGTTCTCATAGTAAAATTGGTCATTTCCTACGGTTTTGAACGCATAATAGAGGGCTTACTTATGATATACATGTGGGTAGATAAAGGTTCTTAGTTCACTTCGGAACCCTAAAAGGGAACAAAATTATCTGAAAAAATTCAGTTATGATTATTATGCGTAAATAAATACCAAAAAAACGCAAATTTCGCCGTCAAAAAGGTTGCAACGCGGCATAATGCAGCGGCGAGGGGGCGCGTCGGACGCTTTTAATGATCCGTTGCTTACCTTTACTGCCATTTTACGTGTTGCGAGATAGAAGAGAGATCGCTCTGATCCTTATGTCGGGCTCACTTTTTAGATAAAAGATAAAAAATATAAAATAAATTTATTCAGTAAGTAGGCCGCACGGGCACTTTTACACGTCAAGAATCTATCAGCGCTTCCCAAGAGCAGACCACTGCTGAGAAGAAACGCCGCAAGAAACTCAGCAGTCAGTCATTTTTTAAACATATTTCTTATTACAATGGTACTACTTAGTCTAGCATTATATAAAGCTATAAATATTAAATTAAATATAGTATCAAATAACATGCGTAGTTCAGCAGGAAAACATGCCAATTAAGAATCTTACGGGAGAGATAAAGAGAAAAAAAAAACACACATACTTATGTGTATATAAGATGGTGCGAGACGACCACATAAAAGTTTCGATATGTTTTCCTACATCAACGGTGTCCCCTAGACAAGATAAAGATTTTGCATTTCAATAAATTATTATTGACTAAGTTTCGGGTTTACGCCATGCATTTTTGTCTGTTAGATAGTCCTCGATCCTATAATACGCTTTAGACATTAACGACCTTTTTAACCGACTTCAAAAAAAGGAGGAGGTTCTCAATTCGTCGGGATTTTTATTTTTTTATTTTTTTATGTATGTTCCCCGATTACTCGAAGACCACTGGACCGATTTGAAAAAATTTTTCGTTGTTTGAATGGGTATACTTTCTAGTTGGTCCCATTGTCACCACGTCAGGATCTGATGATGGGATCATGGAGAAATCAAGAGAACTCCTCAAATATTATAGGCACACCTATAGCAATTTTGGTATTTTTCACTGTAACTCATGCATTTGCTTTTGAAAAGTACTATATGGTGAAGTGGAACTGATGATGAAGACCACAGATGGCCACCGGAACTCCTTAACGGTACCTATTTCAAGGGTGGCGTTAAGATATTTCGATAAAGGAAGTTGAGCGACTATGACGAAGCACATTTAGGTTTAAATATGACTATGACATTCCCGCGGCGTTGTCTGCGGCGACCTTGAAATGTTCTATAGCTTCTTATTAATATTTAGAAGTGGAGCTACGTAACAGCATAAATAGGATCACTAAAAAGTATAAAATAAAATAAATGTTTAAAAAAACAAAAAACCGCCTTCAAAAAGCAAAAAATAACTTCTTTAAAATGGTAGGTAAATAGGTCAGTCCAACTGAAGTCGGCGTCCAACAATATTTTAACCAAAAGCAGAAAACCAAGTTTTGTGTAGCGGGAAACCTCAAATAACTGTGTGTTTTTTTTTAAATCTGGAACATCGGGATGCCTACATAGACGACGTTAGCATAATTACTATGAAACACCGCCTTTGCATGGCGATAACTTATTTCACACAAAGATTTCGAACTACCTGCCACAGTAATAGTTTTAGAATTTAGAATTAATTACCCCGGTGACATACGGCTTGTCCTCGTTGGCCATGCAGGCCAATTAGCCCGCCCTCCTTTAGGTTATTAATGAATTACTATTTGCTGAATTTTTAACAAACTTTTGTAGATTTCTCTTAAGTCAATGTTAAAGTTGCCTAAATCTTGTTCGAACTTTGAAGCAGTGGTGAAAAAAAGTTGTCTGGTGACCTCATGGCCATAGCTTAAAATAATAAATTTTATTCAAAATTAAAGACAAAAAAGCAAATTCATTGATTAAAAACTTATTACGTAACACCTGGCCATAATGTGAGTTTTATCGCACGCTGCGCGCACGGTCAGTAACGGGCAGTAAAAAAGAAAGCCCTCTATCGCATATTTACAACCCTCGCCTACGGCTCGGGTCTCAAATACCTGCGACTTCGGGCTTTCTTTCTTTTACAGCCCTTGTTAAGTAATGTACTATTAAACTTACTAGTCACGTGTGTCAGAGTCTTAATGATGCGCTTAAGTTCAAAAGCATTTTAAAAAACATGTGCATGTCTTCTAAAATTTCTAAATACTTAATCCACTTAGCGATAATAAGTGATACTACTTACACCAATACGGTGTGATCGAGCGCCGAACAACGGTTTATCTAAACCGTACGCGGTTTTCGCTCGCTGTCACCCATACTCCATGTATATATTTATGTATATGTATATATATAGATGAAATGGAGGGTGAAAATTTGTATGGAGCTACGATATAAACGAGTTCTACTCCTCGCGGACGGAGTCGCGGGCAGAAGCTAGTACTCCATATCTCTCTCTCTCTCTCTCCATATTTAAGATATTATTAATGATGATTATGATGATGATGATGTTGATGATCTTTCAGATGAGCTTTGGTTTTTTGAGATCGATCATACTAGATACTTAAGTGCGAGGCGTCGCTTATCATGCTGCTGCCACTGATAGGCCAATCAGGGGGGCTTGCAGCACGGCATCGTCGTATAGTCCTGCCCCTCCCCTATTTACAAACCAAACTTCTTAGAAGTCTTATGACTTAATAAAATAGCTTTGCCAGGTTTTTGCATTGCAGCATCGCCATTTCGTGTCCCCCCATTAATGACGTGACTAATTATATATACTTATATCATCCGGTAGTCTTATCGAACTAGGTTCCGTGTCGTGGGGACCCCTTCTAATGGTAAGTAGGTATAAATAAATAAATTAATTAATAGCAGGGGACAATGTCACACCAACTGATGCTTGTACTATGGGTACTAGACAACGATAAATATACTTAAATAGACCAATACAGCCTCGGCCAAAGGTGTTGAGTACCCTGCATTTTTCATACTAAAGTCAAACTTTAAAGGTGCATTTATATCTTTTATTATAGGAAGTTGTATATCTATCGGAAAGTTTGGTCATATTTATATACGTAGACGTTAAGGGAAATTCCTTAATTTTTTTACAATTAATATTTTTATTGTAAAACCCGATTTTCTAGCTTCAGTTTTCACACGCAAATAGCTACTTCGCAACGATATCTACTAATGATTTGCATTTCAAACACATTTTTATATTTTACGTCTTCGTGTATTGTTTAAATTGAAAAATATTACTTTACTTATTAGTTATAAAGGAAAACGTGGGGCGCTCACACCTTTGGCCAGGGCTGTATATACTTAAATACATAGAAAACATCCTAGACTCAGGAACTTCATCACACAAATATTTGCCCTTACCGGGAATCGAACTCGGGACCGCTAGCTTCGTAGGCAGGGTCACTACCAACCAGGCTAACGCTTCTATTAATTGATCGTATTTCATTGTCATGACAATGGCCGTCCGCGTCGTCATATTTTTCTTCAATAACGCCCTTAATCGGTGAATAGTTTTAACGAGTCTCCGCGGGCGGCACTCTGCGTGGCACGCTCCGCGCACGCTCCCTCTCTGGCATAATCGCACTCCAACAAAAACATGGCGCTTCTGTCATTGCTGTTCGATTTTCAAATTAGTACCAACCAAACAGAGTTAAGGTCACGTGTGTGAGAGCATAGACAGCCGTCCTTTCTTTTTAAATTGCTTCCTCTGTTTCACCCTTTTGTTGTATTGTTGGATTTGTTGGTCAATGGCTCGTGTGATTTGTAATTGGGAGTCAAAACCGCTGCTTGTGAGTGTAGGGAAATGTTTTTGTTAGATTTAATAAAAAATGGGTGTTTAAATTTGGCTTGTGATAAGTTACAAATTGTATGATGCTGTTTGATCGATTTAATTTTCATGTCAGTCATATAGTTAGCTTTTAATTTATTATAGGTAAAAAACTTAAGTAAATGACCTCTTGCATGTAGTAGTGTACAAAACTAATATGGAATTTCCGTCAAATTTCAAATATAGATTGTCGAACGGTCTATACAGACGTGTTACTACCATTTCGTGACTACTTTCATTTCATCTTGTACCTACGTTTTTGTATCTGTTCTTGATTATTTTTGTCACGAATAAATGATTTTCTTTCTTTCTTTCTTTACTACTACATGCAAGAGGAGCTTTACTTAGGTTTTTTACCTACAAAGCCTTTAAGATGTCAGTTGTTTTGTATTATCAATTTGACTATAATTTAAATTCATGTTAAATACGTATTCCATACCCAAAAATAGTAGGTACTGCGCCTCTATTCTAGGCGGTAAAATCCAAATCATATTTGACCTGTAATGGCATTGTTTTTAACGCATTCACTGCCACCGACGCATATATGCATCACCGTGCCCCACCCAGTGCCCTCAACGCATATGTGCGTTCTTACAGTAGGCAAGCCCCGTATAAAACAAAAGATGTGGCACCTGGCGAAAGTTCAAAAAACAGTACTGGCAGTGAATGCCACTCGGCCGCCATTACTGTCAAGTAAATAAGAGCTATCAAAAAGTGGACATACGATAACTGGTCGAAAACGATATGGTTTTCAGGTATTTACCGTGTTGAATAGAGGTCCTGTTATCGTATTGTCAACGTTTTGATAGCTCTTATTTAATTGACAGTAATGTCCGCGAGTTAAAAACAATACCACAACAGGTCAAATACGATTTGGATTTTAACGCCTCGAATAGAGACGCTGGTCTAAAGCGATTTGGTTTATAACGTGTGGGATAGACGCCCCGTATTACCGATGCAATAGGAAACGGTCGTGTTGCCACACAAAGAAACTTCGTTTGCAAATGAGCGTTTTCCAAAAAAACCGCACGTAGTTAAGGACTAAAATTAACGACGGTAACATTTTCCATTACGTCACGATAGTTAATTATATTGCTCATTAAAAAATAGTGCCATCTCAGACAAAACTCCTGTAGCAAATGCAACCATGTTACTAATGAGTGAGGGTTGCAACTGCTTCGGTTATTGCATGTGAGGTACGGCCTCCTGGCGTGTGTGGGCAGTGCATTAATATTTAGTTAATTATCGTGACGTAATGGAAAAAGTTACCGTCGTTAATTTTTGTCCTTAACTACAAATAGGAAAACGCCCAAATAGGGATGAACTCTATGTTAAGATAAATTAATTCGCACAAGCCACTAAATAAAGTTTCCGATAATAGACTAAAATAATTAAAACCGAGTGCTATGTAATTCGTAGCGATTTTTTCATATTTTTTTATTGTAGGTTTTATTTATTGTCGCTGATGTTTGTGTCATTTCATTACCCATTTTTTTTTAGATTTATAAGTTATTTTTTGGGGCACACCTTCGGATACGGAACCCTATAAACTACATACGAGAGAGTTTTAGGCTTCTTAAAAGGTGGTTTGTACGCTCAGAAACACTCGTCTTTGTGTTTCTGTTTCTTATTTTCTGTTTGTCCAATAAAGAGTTTACATACATACATGCTCGCCAGTAAACAAGTTGTAAGGCGAGTTGCTTAAGATGCCACATATGATAAAATCGGTAGTGTTCCGCGATCTGAATCTCAATAACCAAAACGCCTTTGTGTCTGTTCTTTAGATATATTAAACTTGATTATATTTCTTTGAGACTGTTAAACGTTAAAACACAATTAGAAACAAAATCCTGGATAGTTTTATTTTCGAAACATGACACCTTTTTCGCATGTTTTTGGCTGAATCTTCAAACCCTACAATATTTAACGATGATTTTTAGATGAGTAGTTGAGTATTTATAAGTTCTTAATTCTGGTAAACCAGTTTTTTAATATTACACGTGGTTATAAAGTAAACAGCAATTAATTGAATTTGACGCTGCCATTAAGGCACTATCCCCATCTCACGTTCTTAGCGCGGAAGCACAGAAAGCCATCCCGTTTCGTTCTTGTGAGAGCGTGGCAGCATATTTGGCCTCTTAAGGAAATGACCTACAATATTCGCCTTCATCGCTCGTCCGATACACATCTTGTTAACGCTCGCGGCGAAGCCTCTTGGTGAGGACGCCCCTTTACAGATAACCCTGGTATAATGGAGAGGTACTTCAAGAAAAAGATGTCTGCCCGGACCTGCGCGGAGAGCGCGTTAAACAGACGCTGCCCACTTGTAGCCCCTGTGTTTTTTTAATTCCATCCCACCACAAGGGTTCGTTATCCGTAAATATGACCCGTTTCCGCAAGAATTACGCCGAAGATGTCGTTAGATTGAAGGGCCGAGGAGAGGATCGTAATTCGTGTCGGGGCTTCGTAATTATTGCGTATAATGTGCAGTGTTGCCAGGAATTAATAAAGCGTCACGAGTGATGTTAACCTATTTCTGTTTTTCTCGACCATTGTAGGAAGTTTTTTTTTTGACAGAGAAGAGAAACGATTTGAAATTGCAGTTAGGTAAGTTTTCAAAGCTGGCTTTTATATGACTTGTTATAATTGGTCTACGTAACGTTATACTCTGGTTCTGTTTACTACTATACAGGGTGTAATCGTTAAGATAGATATCAGAAAACTTTAAACTGATATCGAAAGTAAGTATACAACTTGACCAAGTCCCAAACTAAGCTCAGGGTCTGTACTATAGGAATGTACTATGAAAAAAAAAAGTTTTCTTTGTATGTAATGAAATGTGCAAGATTTAGGAAAAAATACCCGCGCTCATCACACAAATATTTGCCCCAACCGGGAATCGAACCCGGTACCGCTAGATTCGTAGGGTCAATAACAATTAAGCCGACCCCGCCGTCAAATTGTGAAGCTAGACAAGTTGCTTAACGCTAACGTAAACGATTTTCGAAAACTGACAAATTGTATGGAATTGACGTAGACGCTCGACGCGACCGTCCGACAGCTTACGTCAAATCTGTACATGTTGGATAACGATAACGCACGCCGAATGCATGACTAGGGCTTCTGTTTTCACAATATACTGGTACCTCTATTAATTTATTTCTTGTTTTTTTTTACATTTTTAGGAAATACGTATATAAATTATTCAATTAAATAGCTATCTACTACGGTTCAAAAGAAAAAAGAAAGGCCTATATTCTAGGCGGCATAAACCATATCGTCTTTGACCTGTATGTTATGGTATTGTTTTAACTCGGCCGCTATTACTGACAATAAATAAGAGCTATCAAAACGTTGACAATACGGACAGGTCAAAGCTGATATGGTTTTCAACGCCTAGGGTCTGTTTTATAAAGCTACAAATTACAATTTATTATTATTTATTTATTTAATGGCAACCGGTCGCAATATCGAGCAACCATTTCTGCCAATGTCAAGTGTATATTTTACATTTACATATCAAAAAAAAACATAAGGAGACGTTGTACGGTGATCCTCTAGCCTCCGTGAAGCGATGTAGGTAGAACTTTACGAAGACCAGATGGGATTTTCTTGGAGCAATCCTTCCAAAGGCGATACGTGTTCAAACTTGAATTCTACATTATACTGCACATTTGAATGTTAATTTACTGCATATTAATACATCATTACTATCCATTAAACAACAAAATATGCAAAAAAATAAAAACAATTAAGAAAGCGACACCATCTTGTCAAATACCCAAAGAGAATCCAAATTACAATTTACAGGTTACAAGTTTCCATTTGACACAACCTCGACTAATGACGCCCAGACATTTGAGCAGTGTTGCCAGTTAAGACCTGTATAATTGTTACTTGTAGCTTTATAAAACGTGCCCCTAGAGTCTCGGCCCATAATAGATTACTTCTTATGGTGAATCGGTAAAATAAATGCATTCTACCGTTTCACCGCCCCTCATCGGTAACTTAAGCACGTTTGCACACATAACCCCATTTTTTACCCGACCATTACTTCCCTTTATAAAGGCGCACATTCACCAGTTTCACGCAAATTAAAAGACGCCACAGACTACGCTTGTAAAACACCATTCAGCCATTGAAACCATGCCCGCGGGCTTAATTAAGGCAGCCGTGTCTATGGTCGTTCCTTTTTTAAAAAGTCTTTATGCTCTTTGTGAGCTCGTTTGCGAGGTAAGTGTCGGCTTTAATCTCTTTGTTGGCGCGGGTTCTTGTCGGTAGATGGCGCTAGGTAGAGTGAAGCGAGGTTTGTTTTAGGGAAATAATTGACATAATAAACGGCAGTTGTTAACTCACTGTTTTTGGGATCGTAGCTCCCATCGGATAGAGATATTTTTGGGATGGTATTTAAAGAAAAAGGTTATTCAGGATGAAGATGACATTTAGCTAGTTTTTAGGGTTCCGTACAAAAAGGGTAAAAACGGAACCCTATTAATAAGACTTCACTGTCTGTCTGTCTGTCTGTCTGCCTGCCTGTCACCAGGCTGCATCTCATGATCTGTCGTAGCTAGACGGTTGAAATTTTCACAGATGATGTATTTCTGTTGCAGCTCTAACAACAAATACTAAAAACAAAATAAAATAAATATTTAAGTGGGGCTCCCATATAACTAACGCGATTTTTTTGGCGTTTTTTTGCTCGATATTAATAGTGGCAATCGTGTCTAATGCTGTATAAATAATGGTACGGAACCAAATCAAAAGTAATCGGCCATCTTCCCTCCCCAAAGGTTACCCGAAGAATCAACCGTGATGTACGGTCTGTGAGCACTTAGGTGCGGGTTTGAACTTCTCTCTCACTCCCTTTTATAGGAGCGTATGAGAGTGAGTGAGAGACAAGTAGGAACCCGAAGCACCGATAGCTCTTAATCTCACTGAAACCCAGTTCACATGCCGTATTCTTTCCAGATATTTACACATGCGACCAAGACACCAGCCAAGCAAGCCAGTCAGACGTCGAAGACGACATCTCCGTCGGCGACAACCGTAGCGATACGTCCTCCCCAAAACCCGTCGTCTACGAGAAAAATGACAGGAAAACAGAATCCGACACCGAACGAACCACACCCATGGACTACAATCGAATAGCGAACTCAAATTTCAACTCCCCGTTCAAAGAGGATGAATTCGAACGAACGAAGCTGTACAACGGTGATCTCTTTCATTTATACAGAACCGAACGCGAGGGGAATAAGGATGACGATGGGTATGTCATGTCGGATAGTATTTATGGACGGTCTATGGATTTGACGAAGAATGCGTTTCAGACACAGTTGCTGGCTGGTTTTGCGTCTGTGATCGCTGGCGGGTCACAGAGGGAGACGCAAGAAAGTACAGGTACGGTATTCCCAGTTTCTTAATAGCTTTCGGCTGGCTATCGCTATCACGCTTGCACTCGCAACTGACAGTATATTTGTCACTCGTGTGTCATAGAAAAACGATGATTGCCGATAGCTTTTAAGAATATGGTTACACTGTAAATGATTGTAGAGACTAGAGACTGTCACATGAGTTAAGAGGATCGTGAAGCGCTGCTGAAATCGCGTAGCTGTCAAAAAAGTATTTTCTTGGAAAGGAAAACGTGCAGAGGGCCCTGCCAAGTTGCATTGCGCTAACTAGCGTTTCTATTCGATTCGTTTTTAAACCAATCGCGCCACTGGTAGATGACGTGATACGAAAAGTCACGTGATCTACCAGTGACGCGATCAATACGTAGAAGAAAGGATTTTTGAAAATTCAAAAAACCATATCGTCTTTGTCCTGTTATCGTATTGTCGACGTTTCGATAGCTCTCATTTACTTGTCAACACAAGGTGGACCGACGATCTGGTGAAGATCGCGGGAAGCCGATGGATGTGAGTAGCACAAAACTGGCCGTCGTGGAGATCCTTGGGGAAGGCCTATGTCCAGCAGTGGACGTCTTTCGGCTGATATGATGATGATTCAAAATTATTCACTTGACAGTAATGGTGGGCGTGTTAAAAACAATACCATAACAGGTCAAAGACGATTTTTTTACCGCGTGGAATAGAGGGCCTGACTGGTTTAACCAACGCCCGGTGGTTATTGCAGACCGCCAGCCGTCCCGCACCAGCTCCTCACGCAAGCCACGTCGCCGGCGCACCGCGTTCACGCACGCGCAGCTGGCCTACCTCGAGCGCAAGTTCCGCTGCCAGAAGTACCTGAGCGTCGCCGACCGCGGGGACGTGGCTGACGCGCTCAGCCTCAGCGAGACTCAGGTCAAGACCTGGTACCAGAACCGAAGGTGGGTAAACGCGCCCCCTTAAATCAAGTCCGATTTTCACGATTTTTGAATATGTTTTAAGTACTATGTAAAACGAGGTTTTTACGTTATCATTTTTATTGTTAAACAAAACGTACAGTTTTCCATAATATCTACAACATATTATAAAACCGTAAAAATCGGATCTGTTTGAACAATCGGACTAGGTTTAAGGGGAGAGAAACGTTATGGGTAAAAAACTTAATTAAAGCTCCTCTTGCATGTACCTAGTAGTAACACCAGTGATCCCCAAAGTGGTCTATATCGACCCCCAGTGGTCGACGACAACCTGCAAGGGGTCCATGTGAGCGGAAAAAATTAGTGGGGGTGCATGAGATGAAAATGGGGGGTATAGACCGGTCTACATTCTATATTTGAAATTTGACATAAATTCCATATAAGTTTTGTACACGACTACGAGTAAACGCAAGAGGAGCTTTACTTAAGTTTTTTACCTATATCGCATTTGTATATACATTTTTAGCATCACAATCCTCTTAATTCTATATTTGGCACTAAAATAAACAAAAAAATATTGTTGATCCGATCACTACCAAACTTCACAGGATCACCTGGGCTAATTCGAAGATTACCTGACAATTTCTCACATATAGGTAATTCCCAACGTTACCATCACCTAATCATCATCATATCATATATATATATATATATTCTGTTGTTACAGAACAAAGTGGAAGCGCCAGAACCAGCTGCGTCTGGAACAGCTGCGCGCACAGGCCGCGGGCGTGCCCGAACGAGAACTACAGCACTCACTGCCGCTGGCATGCGCACTGCTGCCGCCCTACCCCGCCTACATGCACTGCCATCTGTGAACCAGTGCCGCTCTCCCTATGTCCACCATCTAAATACCTGTGCTGCTACGTGTATCTATCTGTAAATCAGCGGTGCCCCTATATGCACCACCTTTAGCAATAACGCAATCTGTGAACCAGTGATGCTATCCCTATGTCCACCATCTAAAAACCTGTGCTGCTACGTGTACCCATTAGAAAGCAGCGGTGCCCCCACCTATAAACACCACCTTTAGCAGTACTGCCATCTGTGAACCAGTGCCTTTTCCCCTATATGCACCGCCATCTGTGAACTAGTGATGCTCTCCTTTTGTGTACTGCCAGGTGTGGACCAGTACTGTAATCTAAACACCCCACCTATAGCAATACCACCACCTGTGAACCAGTGATGCTCACCTTATGTGCACCGCCATCTATGAACCAGTGCTAGCCCCACTTGCGTGTACCACCACGCCAACACTGCCATCTGTGAACCAGTGATGCTCTTCCTACGTGTACCCATCTGTAAACAAGCGGTGCCCCACCTATATGCACCCCTTTGGCAATACCGCTATCTGTGAACCCAGTGATGCTCTCCCTATGTGTACTGCCAGCTGTGAGCCAGTACTACCGTCATGAGAACGCCCACCTATTACCATAATACCACCATCTGCCATCTATAAACCTATGCTTACCTCACCTACGTGCACCACCATCACCGCCATCTGAACCAGTGATGCTCTCCCTATGTGCACCGCCATCCGTTAACCAGTGCTGCGTACCGTCATCTAACACCCTTATTACCTATGGCAATACCGCCATCTGTGAAACAATTCCAACAACTGTATGTACAGCTGGTTTAGTTGTAGGATTAGCCATAGACAGTACGTGCCATAGAATATTTTTATTCCTGATCTCTAGAACCTGAAGTATTTAGGGTCATTCCATTGTCTTTCCATTATTCTTATCGTATTGTTAATATTATGATAGCTCTTTGTTAATAATACGATGGCAATAGGGATAAAAACGCTGTAAAATACAATTGCTGGACGCATATTAGACAGTTCGCGGCTTGCTGTGAACCATTAGTTAGACTCCGTTCCCACCAAAAGATCATAGATTTTTTTCTATAGTACTGCTTAATTCATTCCTCTAGCCTCGCATAGCGCAGCTATCCTATGGATTAGTTGCCAACTTATCTGGTGGAAACTTAGCATGCAGTACCATCAGTGGCAGTAGGTACTAGGATCTCAGAATGGAGGTGGAAGGGAGTATTTCCTTGGGGCAATACCTACATTGTAGGCCAGCAATCATTTAGGTCTCCTGTCTACACATTTTCATTTTTATTTTATTAAACACATCAATAGATAGTGATAAAAGAGGAAGGTTTTTATGTATAATAAATTCTGGTTTATGTGCGGTTGTTACAGAACACTCACATAAACCGAAGCGAAGCGAGAGCAGGTCTCTAGAAAAAGAGCGTTCTCAGACTCCGCCAGGTCCGCAGGTTGCGGCAAATCGGCGGGTGATTTGCAGCAACCCGTCAGTTTGGATATCTAAGAATTTCCGAAAATATTAGCCTTTTTGAGTGACATTTCTTGATTTAAAAACATTGGCAGGGAGATACGGTGCCTAAATATTTTCTCCAACATGTTCGGAAATGTTAACCTTACTGTTGTTTAACCCTTAATTTGGCAATGTATGTCACATTGAACATACCCTTATGTTCACATTTTTTGTTTGGGATGTGTTTTAATTTTTTCGCTGATTCAAAATCAAAAAGGGTTAATCAGCCCGCGAAGTTCTGAGTTCCAGGTCCAGGCAAAATTAAAAAGACAAAATTATTATTTAACGGCAGTGGCCGCGAAAATGTATGAAATTTCATTACGTCACGAACTTAAATTTGGGACCCACCTTGGGTCCAAAGTCATTCTGACATTCTACAACAATAAGGTTGAGTCTTCTGTAAGTTACAAATGATTTGGCATCTCTAATGACATTGACAACTTCAAGCCTATTTATCTTGTAATGGGTCACAAATTAACGACCGCGATAGTACCTGGTGTTTTACTTTTTAAAACCACGTTTGGACTGAGATAACTATCTCCAAACAGCCAAACACTCGTGCAATCAAAATTCTTCCTTGTATATTTTACGTGATATTTTACCTTTTAAATGCCATAGACTAAAAAGCCTTTTCAAATAGCGTTTACAACGTATTTAAAAGTGTGTGGCGTATTTATTGTTTAGTTTTAATAGAAATTGCGTTCATAAACAAAATAAATTGCCGAAATAACATAAACGCGTCATAACGTTATACTTTAAACTATATTTTGTTGAAATTGAATTTATTACGTTTAAATTTGTGATTTTATTTAATACTTTATTTCAGTGTCATGTACATACGTTTCTGTTCTTTTTTTTCAAGGAAATGTTGGGACTGTGTTTGATATTAATTAATATTAAATTTAATTTAAAAAATGTATGTTAAATTTCCTCACATTGTTGGAAAAAAGCACTATACAAGCCTCGACCGGTCCGGGCGGTTGCTGGACTCGTATATAGCGCAGCCTCGACTGAGTCTCGGCCACGCTAACTCTACTCGTCCTGCAACGGCCTATTTCCCGGTCTGCGCAGTAATGTACTATACCCTAATGCGACTAATATGTTTTTGGAAAGCTCGTTCATTACCACGTATGAATTTCGGTAACAGTAAAGGAACTAATCATGCGAGTTGTTTTACCTGGTTTTTATTATTTTGGACTGACCAGTGATTGACCCCTGTCTGATGGTAAATTATGATGAAGTGTAGGGTGAAGCTCGCTGGTTCAGGAGCCTATTCACTCTTGATTTGAAGACATGCAAGAAGTGGATTCAACTATTTAGCAGTTCACAATAAACTTCTCTCTGCTGCAACGCATGCATTCTTTCGGCAAGTTCCGTTTTTGTTAAATTTAATTGTTGTTATGTAATGTTTTATTATGTTAGTTGTATTTGAGTCGCTTAACTTCATACTCGGATAAATCCATGCAAAAGGACAACGGAATTTGCGTCTTTTTTCAAACAACTTAGGTTTTAAATTCGTATTCCAAATTTCAACGATATATCTGAGTTTGAAGTTAAGGTACTTATTTGTTTTAATAAAGTACCTATTGACGATCGTTCTCAGAAGTACCGTGCCGTGTTTTTCTTGTTTATGCCTATGCTAGGGTTACCAACTATTTATTGGGCAAATATAGTATTTTGATAATTCGCTTAAAAAGTGGTACTTTTTCCAATCGCTTTTAACTTTTTCCTATCTACCCCAATTCGGAATCGAAAAGGAAAAAGTACTGCCATTTTCCTAATAGCGATCGGCAATCTTTATTTTTCTACGTCAAACGAGTGACAAAATTTCTGTCAGTTGCGAGTGCAAGCGTGATAGCGAAGCGAAGCCAGCCGAGAGCCCAAGTGTGAAGAAGCTGGCAATACTGCACACAACAGTCATTGCATCGTTAAATAAATAAAGCCAGTTTGTTTTTTGTTAATGGCGTTTAAGTCTTTGTTTAAAATGTATACTTTAGAGTCTAGAGCGTAAATCATAAATTTAAGCCCTGAATTAGAACATTAATTTAATTAGTTTTCCACCCCTGGGGGCTCACAGGGATTCTTTTTTACGTTTTAAAACCATATTAGCTTTGACCAAATATGTTATTTTTAACGTTACGATAGCTTTTATTTACTTGACAGGTTGATAGTAATGGCGGGTGGGTCATACGAGTATACGATAACTGCCAAAAGCAATAGTGATTATTCATGACTTATTCACAGCTTCAATAAAAGCTGATTCATGTAACAAACAGTTGTGAAAAATCAAAAGAAAAAAAGGGTAATATGGTTGTATCGTAAAGAATAGATAACCAATTTTAATTGACTGTTCAACAAAGCCAAGTTTGTGGCGTACATGAAGTTAAATATTTAACAAAATGAGTAAAGTCAGGTGGCGCGAGTGAGTCTACGGGGCAAGTACGTCAAACCGACAATATCTCCTTAATAATAGTTAGTCGCGCTTGCCCTGCAGACGCACTTGCCCAGCGCCTCTATTCTAGGCGGTAAAAACCATATCGTCTTTGACCTGAGGGCCCCGCCAAGATGCACTACGATAACTAACGTTTCTATTCATTTCGTTTTTAACCAATCGCGTCACTGGTAGATCACGTGACTTTTCGTATCACGTCATCTAACAGTGACACGATTGGTTTAACAACGAAACGAATAGAAACGCTTGTTAGCGTGGTGCATCTTGGCGGGGCCCTCTGTTAGGGAATGGGTTTTAACTCGGCTGCCATAACTCAAAAGCAATCTGACGAAAGGTTTAGGCGCCGGCTTAGGAATCTTTTGTTGGATAACCCGCTCTATTCGGTAAATGGGTATATGGAACTTGACTTGTAAATAAGATTCACTTTTATATATTTTATTTTACTTTGTATTTGTGTTGACTTTTACTATTATTATTTAACTATATTTCTGACGACCTCAATGTAACTGCATATAATTTGACATCTCATGTAATTTATACTGTGTTATATTGAGTAATAAAATCGGAATCTGAATCTGAATCATTACTATAAAGCAAATAAAAGCTATCATAACGTTGACCTTACGATAACGGGGCCTCTATTCAACTCGGTAATAACCATATCGTCTTTGACCTTTGATGGTATTGTTTTTCACTCGGCCGCCAGTACTGTCAAGTAAATAAGAGCTATCAAAACGTTGACAATACGAAAACAGGTCAATGACAATACATATGGTTTTTACTGCCTAGAATACCGGCCCAGGTGAAAGACGATATGGTTTTTACCGCCTAGGATAGAGACCCAGGTCAAAAACGATATGGTTTTTACCGCCTAGGATAGAGACCCAGGTCAAAGACGATTTGGTTTTTACCGCCTAGAACAGAGAGCCAGGTCAAAGACGATATGGTTTTTACCGCCTAGAACAGAGAGCCAGGTCAAAGACGATATGGTTTTTACCGCCTAGAACAGAGACCCAGGTCAAAGACGATATGGTTTTTACCGCCAAGGATAGAGACCCAGGTCAAAGACGATATGGTTTTTACCGCCTAGAATAGAGACCCAGGTCAAAGACGATATGGTTTTTACCGCCTAGGATAGAGGCCCAGGTCAAAGACGATATGGTTTTTACCGCCTAGGATAGAGGCCCAGGTCAAAAACGATATGGTTTTTACCGCCTAGGATAGAGGCCCAGGTAAAAGACTATATGGTTTTTACCGCCTAAAATGCCGGCCGTGACCTAGATTCGATCGTAATAAGCGTAGCGAGATATAGATTTTTGTAGAAATAATTAAGGCAGAGACGAACATAACTGTAATAAGTAGATCTCATTGTAAAGATTAGAATTATGCAATTTTATGAATAAAGTGTTGTTAAAATGGAGTTTGATTTATTTACCTGTTCCTTATGGTTGGATGATAAATAGTTAGGACTTTTGGTGGCAAATCGTGGTTCATAGAGTCCATAGAGTCCATGGAGTCGCTATTTTCTATTTATTATATGGAATATATAATACATACCATTTTTATTTTGATCTTCAGTATTTTAATTTCAAAATGTTATGTAGGCGCCCCGCTGTTTCACATTTTTTAGGGTTCCGTACCCAAAGGGTAAAAACGGAACCCTATTAATAAGACTCCACTATCCGGCCGTCCGTCTGTCAGTCTGTCAGTCTGTCCGTCTGTCTGTCACCAGAGGTGCTATTGATGAACGCACTCGCAATCGCAATCGTTTTCATTTTGAAAATCGAAGGCTTGTCTGCATACAAAATGAAAACAATTGCTCCGCTTTGAAACCGATTGCGATTGCGATTGCGTTATACAATAGCGACGCAGATCTCAAGAACCGAGATAGCTAGACAGTTGAAATTTCACAGATGATGTATTTCTGTTGCCGCTATAATATCAAATACTGAAAACAGAATAAAATATATTCATAACGGCAACAGGTAGACGCTTGAAATATTCACAGAATATTTCGTTGTATGTTCACTTTAAAAATATTTTTTTTATTAAAATAAAATAAATATTTAAGGGGGCTCCCATACAACAAACGTGATTTTTATAGATAATAGTACAGAACCCTTCGTGCGCGAGGCCGACTCGCACTTGGCCGGTTTTACAAAATATTTCTCACAGTTTTTTTGAGTTTTCCCACTACATAAAATCGTTGTAGAAATAAAAAGGATATTCGATGATATAGTGCGTATTGTTATTGGTTTCTAGGCCAGCGTTCATACATTTCTGCCCATTCTCCTTTAATTTTCGGAAATAAAATACTTTTGTAACTTATAAATAAAGTATTACTTTTCAATTGAAAAAATACACAAAGACGTAAAATATAAAAAAGTGTTTGAACATGCGCAAATCATTAGTAGATTTTGTTTCGAAGTAGCTATTTGCGTGTGAAAACTGAAGCTAGAAAAACTCGGGTTTTACAATAAATTGTAATTTTTTTCACGGAATTTCCCTTCACGTCAATACAACTTTCTATAATAAAAGATATAAATGCACCTTTTAAAGTTTGACTTTTGTATGAAAAATGCAGGGTGCTCAACACCTTTGGCCAAGGCTGTGCAAAACAGTAATAATGTGAATGCAAAACAATGCACACCGTCAAGGTTAGGCTTACCGACGAACTTTGATAACACAAACAAACAAACTTGATTTTCCGTATTTAATAACTAGTACTTGAAAGACCGAGCATCGCTCGGCTTGAAGACTAGTTTCCCCGAGAAACCCCCTGAAACCCTTATACTGCTCACCAAACTCGTCAGTCGTTGTCGAGGGTTGCGTATCAAAACGCCCAAAATAATAAGCCTAAATGTATCATAATCCCTAAAAGTTCATAATACCTCATGGATTTTTTACAGTAAACTTTTCAGGATTTTTTAAAATGCCATTGTATGGAAGGCAGATTTAGCAGCATGGCTTCTGTAGATAAGGTCGAACGTATAAGGTTGCCTAATTGAGAATGTGTTTTGTTCGCTGACGGGACTACAACTCGCCGCTGCGACATTCACTCGTTTGTTCGTCCGACGTCGTTTTTGAGAGAATCCCAGCCCAGGCGACGGCTGAATTCTCTAACGGGTCAACCAATGTTTAAGAAACTTAGCTAAGCACCAGCCCTATTGACTACAACCCTCCTTAACGGTGTAATCGTTAAGTGTGTCCAGGCGATTATTCCGTAAATTAACAGATATAAGAAAACTTTAAACTGATATCGAAATGAGTAAAATCACATTAATATTTTTAAATAAAAGTAATAACATACACACCTTTATTCCCACAGCGCGGTAGGCAGAGCTACAGAATTACCAACTACTCTAAAAATCTTTTGTCAATTCTGTAACCACATTTTGCACAATCAGGCTAAGAATAAAAATAAATGGTAATAATATTTAAAAAAAAAAAAATTATCTCTCCCATGCATTTAGTACGTACGACGTTCCTTGAGGCTGTAATTTCCCTACCGTAAGATAAAACTGTTTCAGATTCCTAATTTATACGAATAAACGTTAATAAATAAAACAATTCATGAATCATTTGATAATGGTGAAATGCCTAGGCCTTTTAAACTAAAGCCTCTCAACGAACTGCGTACTAAATGTACGGGACGGTTTGATGTTAAATATTACATTTAAAGTTTTATTTAAAAAAACGTTTCTAGCTAGGTACGATGCCACAGATAGACACAAGTAAAACTAAAAACATTATTTCGCTGCGTCAAAAACACAAAGAAACTCTCCCCTTTCAGGATTATTTAAAATCATAACCCGGCGTTTGAGCCAATCAAGACAACATTAACAAATAAACCAGCGCCCTCGAATTAAAAACTCAAAATGTCATTTAAGAAAGTTAACTGTGGGACCCTGACTAGGCATTTCAATCAGCCTGTTACAAAGCATTAAAGATTCAAAACAAATTATGCAGATCATTTCGAGAGCGCTGCCAGCCGCTGGCGATTTACATGTTGGGGCGGCGAGCGCATCCAGCGCTGAGTTCAAGCGGTGTTTGGGGATGTTTTACTTTTAATATTTTATGCCAATGGCATTGAGGTTCAATCATGGCAATTATCACGAAGTCTGCCGTTTGGCAAATATATGTTTGCCAAATGTATCGTTTCCTTATATAAAATTGGGTTGGCAAACAACAACTTTTTCGTTTGCCAACCCAATTTTTATATAAGTATTTCTGGATTTATTTCAGTTCCGTCGTATAGAACCCTATAGGTTAGGTTAGTTTTTATAAAATCCTGAAATATTTACGGTTACAGAAAACAAAGCGAGTCGGCAAATGAAACGGTTGGGAAACGATACATTTGGCAAACATATTTCGCCGAAACAAAGGTAACCCCAATTATCATTTAAATGAAACCGGCGTTCAGTTGTTTATTTAAGAGGATTGTGAAAAAGAAGGGGCCCGTGGTACGTTACTGAAGCCATAACCCTAGAATAAAGCTTGTTGAAGAACTTTCAGCTTGAGCTTTTACGTAAGGGAATAAAATGGCTAGGCGATAGTTGCCTTGAGCACTTTTGCAAGCCGTATCCGGGGTCGAAGCGACTTTCCTTCTACTACAGCGATGTTTCCATACAATACCCATGCGATAATGTTTCGCACCCCCGAAATCAAGTCCAATTTTTACGATTTTTGCATATATTGTGGATATTATGGAAAACTAGGTCTGTACGTTTTTCTTTTTCAAGAACGAAATTCATGAAAAGAAACAAATGAACAGAAAAAAGAACGGAGACGTACATACCTAGTTATTCATAATATCAAAAAGCGTAAAAATCGGACTTGATTTAGGGGGTGAGAAACGTTATCGCCCGGAGCTAATGTTGCATGGAAACTTTTTCGTAAGATAAGTCTCATCGTAGTAAATCATCACTATCATCAGCAAGTTCAACTGACCTTTATGGAATCGTTTTTAAGTCGGCCGCCATTACTGTCCAGTAAATAAGAGCTATCAAAACGTTGACAATACGATAACAGGTTAAAGACGATATGGTTTTTACCGCCTATAATACCGGGCCAGGTCAAAGACGATATGATTTAGTGCAAATTATTAGTATCGAGTTACCTTCCTACCCAATAGTTATGACGGGAAAAAATAGTCAACCTAGCCTATAGAATATGCAAACGGTATCATATTCTATAGGCTTCATGCTTTCGATTACGTAATTGGTCTATTTAATAAGAAATAGCAATTTAAAAAAAGTTGATTTTCATTTATTTTTTTAAACATATAATGACTGGACTGAAATTTTTCAGTCAACCTATTCGCCATATATTACATAGCATATTAAATTTGCTATAAAATAGTTTTTATCGAATAAACAGCCCGGTGAATGTCGTCTCCTATTCGGATCATAGGGCCGTATTAAAAAATTAATCTCAACTCTAATGCTCGCCTCGAGATGCGACAAAAAAGACAGTGTTCTATGGTATGACGTTTACTTTGAAGTATCTTGTGACCGGCATCTCGGCCAAGATGAGTTTATTAATACGGCCTTTAGACCCTTAACAGTAATGGTGACCAAGTTAAAAACAACACCATAACAGAGGGCTCAGACAAGATGCACTACGCTAACTAACGTTTCTATTCGATTCGTTTTTAAACCAATCGCGTCACTGGAAGATGACGTGATACGAAAAGTCACGTGGTCTACCAGTGACGCGATTGGTATAAAAACGAATCGAATAGAAACGTTAGTTAGCGTAGTGCATCTTGTCTGAGCCCTCAGGTCAAACGATAATTGTTTTTACCGTCTATAATCTCGGCCCAGTTTCTTCGATTTTGTCCAGGGTTTACTTGTTTATTCCCCTTTTGTCAGCATAAAGCGCTGGCAGCGACGAGCGCTTGGTAATTGGACTGTTTTGATCCGGCAGTCGCTGAATAAATAAGCACAAATTGTCTCCGCCAAGAGACGTTACCGCTTCGCTTTTAGTTCCGGGAGTTCACGGTGGAACTGCCCTCATCATCACTGAAAAAAATAATTTCCATGCATATTTCCTATTTTACGCCTCCCTTGGGCGCGAAATTTAAACAAAATTACAGTAGAGGCATCGAGTGATGGTTGTTTTGATAGCTGACAAATAGTGTTGTGAAACACTCCATTTAAGGGTGCGGCTCCACTGAGGCGGAGACGAGCGGAGCGGGGCGGAGCTGTGCCAATATTAACCAATAGAATATAAACTAACGTGCGCAAGGCGCGCTCGACGTGACCGCATGCGCCTTCTATTGTTTAATATTGGCACAGCTTCGCTCCGCTCCTGTCATCTCCGCCTCAGTGGAGCCGCACCCTTATCATCGTAAAAAATTCAGTCAAGTGCGAGAAGTATATTTTTTAAAAGTTTATTAAGTAATAACGCATAAAAATAAAAGGCCATAATGGAGTTTGCCAGCGGCGGTGACGTGAAAGTGCAGTGACTTCATTGTCATACGTTGATGTTCCAGTCAGCGGGCCTTTGTTATCATCACGCGAAGTGTTTTTATGAGATGTTTTTTGTTAGTTATGATTAAAACGATCAACGCTACAGTGCGAGCAAATAAAAACAACCTCAGGATGAAGCGAGTTACGAAATGCGTTTCGGTAAATTACAGCGCCAGCAGAACATCACTATTCCGGTACCTGCGACAATGAAGTTTGACATCTGTTGCTTTATACTTGCTGTCAATATTAACGGATACTTCAAGAGCCAGCAAACTTCAAAAGTGCCATCACTCGTTGCCGCTTCTGCAGGTGACATGAAAGAAAATGGTACTTGTTTTACGATTTCAAAGTGTTGATTACCTGCACAGCACCAAGCATGCCCCCTTGCTTGTAGAGCCATTTTGTTCAGAAAGAAGAGTCAATGTTGTGGAACGTTATTCATTATTTCAAGTATATCTCGTTTACTTTTGTGACTTAGAACGTATGGATTTATTTTTGATGCTTTGATGTTTTGGAGTGGGAGAGAGTATCATTAAAACCTTCATAACTCCTAAACGAATTAAAAGATTGAAACGTTAAAACTATTTGTCTACACTCATATCATAAGTCCTCTATTATGCGTTCAAAACCCGTTGGTCATTACTAACATTACCTGTGGTAGTAGGTGAAAGCGATAACAGCTGTTAATTTTGGAAGATGTTCTAAATTTGGATCTCATTACGTTACAATATTCGATAACGTAATTTCAAAATTACGTTACAGCTGTCATCGCTGTCACCTACTACCACAGGTAAAGTAATGCTGGTCATTTGCCTTTCGGCTTCTGAAACCCTCTTAGAGTACTTATAATATGTGTGTAGATAAAGTATGTACGAGACTCTGCGTAATTAGCATTACAACACTCGTGTGATCTATTAAGACTCATGTTGTAAAGCCTGTCATTACGCAACCGTCACGTAAACTACTATTTCTGGACCGGTAAGGAAATGTCTTGCTTAACCCTTAACATTAACGTCAAATTCTGGGACACCTGTAGAAAAAACTATATGACCGTGGGTCAATGGTGGCCTGTTTTTACAAGTTTTTCATTTGCATTGTTTGTTTGAATGTTTGTTTGTAAGTAAGTTGTCCACTTCAAATCTTGCAACTTAATTTTTGACCAGTTCCCAATGAAATGGGCTGAAATTCGGACTACATAATGTAAACCCGATGACAAATTATTATCATGGTATCTTAGAGCTGATCTGATGATGGAGTCGGGACGTGGCGACAGGATCTTCGCTATACTTAGCGTAGACCCATTATTTCGACTTGATAAGCCGATAATGACTTTGCAAAAACAAGGGACAGTCGGCCACAAAAGCTTATGCCGAAAATTTAATTTTGACAGAAAATTATTAAGACATCTTGACCACTGCCGCCGCGATCAACCCGCGGCACCCGCCCTATACTCTCGAATACAGACACGTAGCGACCTCTATCGGCCGCTGTTTGAAACCTCGTTACGCCTCGCTGACCCTCTCAAACTCTAGCCGTGTACTTGGTTGTTTTTTGCGACGATGAACCAATAGATGGCGTAGCTAAGCAATAGCCCGGCCTAATAATTTTATACTTGTACTGTATCAGATTTAAAGCCAATTTAAAATGTTTTAACGCCTTATAATGCTCTACACGAGAGGAGGGGTGTTATATTTAATGCATTCTCTGCAGGCAATAATTCATCTTTAACTATACGCTCGGTCTCCCGTATTAATACTACATTCTCCTTAGCTACCATCACGTGAACTACGACAAAGATTGTATCGGCTTTTCTTCTCCTTACAATATGATAAATCTTATAACAATGTAGATATCTAGGTAAATTCACAAGTAAAAGCACTTAAATTAACGCAATCGAGAACCGGTAGCGACATCTAGTTGATTGATTGGGAAAGTTGCTTTTGCCTTATGAAAGTCCGTCCGTACTAACTTTAAAGACCTGTATCTCTTGAGCCGTAATAGATAGAGGGTTGCCTTTTTGTTCCGACATATGTGTTATTACGGCGGGTTTGCTAACAAATACAAGAAAAGTTAAATAATAATTGGGTACTCATACAACAACCTTTTTAACATATGTCGCCACCGAAATTAGAAATAGAATAGACATAACTTTATTAACATAAATTACGATAGTTTACTAGTTAAACTACTTTTTTGAATGGATAATGCTTAACCATAAACGCAATAAACGTACGACTTATGCGAAGACATAAAACCAAAACATGCTATGGAATATATAGAAAATTGTATATCCACGGAAATGACTATTCAACGATTCAAAATACATCGGCTGAACGTTACATCAGCAGACTGAAAACAGTCGTGGCACGTTTAATCCACTTGTTACTCTAATCACTCCACCGCATTTTTGAATAAAAAACGGCTGCTTGGCAGTAAAAGATGGTGGCAGTGGTAGCGAGCCGAACGAACCTTGCAAGATCCCACCGCTATTATACATATTAATCATTTACGAGAACAACTCCACGGTATCTATTCCAGGCTGGTCCACTCGCATATTAGCTCGCACTGGATATCATACGGCTTGATGTCGGAGACCTGAAGGGTTACCACATCCACTGCGTCAGGGCACTGCTCTTCGTTGAAGTCGATCACATTATCGTAGTACTCGATGGTGTCGAACTGGTACTCATTACCGCGTCTCTTATTGTCAACCTCGGCCTGGCTCGTGTTGAAGGTCTCATTCAGATCGAACGTAGTCGTCTGGTACGCTTCTTGGCTTTTAGCTTTCAATTGTCTTTCCAAACACTGTATTTTTTTTAAATCCTCGGCGCTTACCGGTAGGGCGTTGGCTGATACGGATTTGATCCTACCACCCTCGCTTTTGTAAGTTTTTGCAATCTCCTCCATTTCCTTTTTACTAAACTTCTTGCACTCCGTGTCCCAATCTACTTTCTCGGGTTTCTCTTCGTCTTCAGGGTGTGCGTTTAAGTAATTGGTATCTTTTAAATTGGTAACAGTGAAATCGTTTTGGCGGAACGACGAGGGGAACTTCGTTACTTGTTCCCCATTCGTGTTCGCTAATAAACATGGTAACAATAGGAATGGTGTAAAAAATAACATTTTCGCTGACACGTTTGCATTGATGTGGATTGTGCAAGGAAGTATTTTAATTAATTGAACTATGTTTTTGTTACGCTTCGCCATGTTTGAAGTTTGCCAGATTGTGGTCGGTTATCGATGCAGGAAATTAGTAATATATAAATGTTAAATTAAAGAATATGTCGCGAGGTGAACTTAGTTTATAACAGACTTCTAAACAAGGAGGGTAGTGTTTTGAAATGTATGTACAGTCAACATCATAAATAAGTGATCATTTATGTACCTTGTCACTTTAACGTCGTGTTTGAAATGTCATACAAAATTGTGAAACGCTTGAAAGCGACAAGGTACATAAATGATCACTTATTTATGCTGTTGACTGAACGAGTGTTTTATGTATGGTTCAATCAAGGTTTTAAAACCCGACTGCATAATATTGTAATATAGTCGTCTCGATAAGTTAATCCCCATAGCCTCTTCAAAGAATTGTGGAAGAGGCTCATCGACGTCACTGGAGTCAGAAGAGCTGGTAGTTTCCTTAATGAACGCATCAGCGAACTAAACTATTCAGAGAGTAAACGCTGCCAGCATCTTCAGGACAATGAATTAGGAGATTTTTAGGGTTCCGTACCCAAAGGGTAAAAACGGGAACCTAAGAATCCACTGTCCGTCTGTCTGTCTGTCTGTTACCGTGAACCGTAATAGCTAGACAGTTGAAATTTTCAAAGATGATGTGTTTCTGTTGCCGCTATAACAAGAAATACTAAAAACAGAATAAAATATATATTTAAGTTAGGCTCCGATACAGCAAACGTGATTTTTTTGCCGTTAAGTGTCTAACGTTGAATGTTTTACGTATGTAAATTTTAATTAAGTTTGTTTTTTTTCCGTTATTGTCTAACATAACACGTATTATTTTACTTCAATTAAAGACATCTACTTATGATCATTTCCATGTTATTGTTTTGTGTTATTTTCGCTATTATTATAGAAAAAGTCATATTTTGTGATATTTAATCGATGCGATTTCCAGGAATGTCAAAAATACATGAACGTAGTATTTATTATTTTCATAAATAAAAGTAAGTTTTATTTATATCTTGACGACACATTGACCTAGTCGGTAGTGACCCGGCCTACGAAGCTAGCGGTCCCGGGTCCAAATTCCGGTAAGGGCGGATATTTGTGTGATGAGCGCGAGTATTCGTTCCTGAGTCCTGGATATTTTCCATGTATTTCTCTATATAAGTAAGTTTATCTTTTCACATCACATCTTTGGCTCACATCGTAACACACGCCACTCGTCTGTTTTGACCTCCCTTATGCAACTGTTGCATAAAATACTATAACAACCCCTAACTTAATGAACACGTTGAAAGTTAAAAGTAGGTATATTCTGGACCGGTAATGTTGTTCTAGGACACCCTGTAGTCGAGTTCATAAATATGTGTACACTTTCGTACTTTGTCACTTTAATCGCTGTGACAATTCATATATGGGAGCTTAAACATGACATTAAATAGACCTAAAGTGTACATTTTTTTTATGGCCTGATGATACCTGAGTGTGATCTGTGGCTCATAGACATTGGAATTCTCAAGACTACAATCCTGAGACCGCAAATGCGTTGCCAACCCTCACTAATATGGAATACCTCTATGCTAGTAATTTGACCCGTTGTCTTATCCCACACCGGAGCACAACAATGCGAACACTGCTGCTTAGCGGTAGGTAAAGAAGCAGCGTATATCGCTCTGCTGAGATGCATTATATGTATCGCTGTGTAATGGTACATATTAAGCATCTCAGATTACATTACAAGTGTGTTATAAAACTATGACCTACGTAAAACCGTATGTATAGTTACCAAAAAATGTTTGATTTACATAAGCCAAATGTTACGTTATCTATGTAAAGGGACCTTATGGCGGATGGCGCTTACGTTACGCGTCACTACTTCACGCGGCGTTGTATTTATATCGGAGCATCTTTAATAATGGCGGAAGCGCCATCCGCCATAAGGTCCCTTTACATAGATAAGATAATACCACAAATAGGAATGAAAGGACGCGCTGTCACCCACCCTGTACCGAGTCAACAGATATCTACTTAGGCCCCTTATATTTTCTGAGTAGGAGAAACGCCTCCGCAAGGTAATCGACTGGTGGCGCCATCTATCCAGCGGCTTCGCATCAAAAAAAATTCATATGTCTCTTACGTTTCTCACCCCTAAATCAACCCTGATTTTCACGATTTTTAATCATTTAGTTGTTATAAAAATAAAACCGGTTAAGTGCGAGTTGGACCCGCGCACCGAGGGTTCCGTATTTAAGACAATTATGGTAGAAAACCGCAAAAGAAAATACGCATTTTGTTATAAACTTTATTTTCTACGAAAATTAGAAATGTGCAAATTGAGCCATTCATATGGCATCCCGTTTGCTATAATCAAATCACATACATTTTTCAACCCCATTCTAGACCCCGTTTCAAATATTTAGAAAAATAATTTCAGAAGAGGTACAAAAAATTGACACGGCAAGCAAGTTATACAACTATGCCAAAGGACATCATCGGGGTTTCATACATTTTTGGTCCAAATGTGTAAGTGCCGGCCGAAGAGATATAATGCTATATTATGTTAGAACTTGTCTATCTGAGCATTTATTGTTGTGGCACTAAAGTTGTAGGGCCAACGACCTTGGTTTTATTTTAGTTCTTAAATTCTTTGTTTCGGTGAATCAAACTAACAAAAACAAATGAACTGTTCTACCATAACTTGATATTTGAACTGATTTTGATAAGATAAGGTGGCTCCAAACCTATTTTTAAGTTTTTTAACATGAGAATCGTGTATTGCGTATATTTGGAGTTTTTTATAAATAAACAAATAAAATCGTCTACATATCTTGTGCATTGTATGGTATTAGTGCATAGTAGCCATGCGATATATTTTCCAGGAATAACACCCTCAGTTTATGGCTTGGGAATATTATTGTTGTTCCAGACGATGGTGATTCTTTATCATTTAATTAAACGGAGATACGCCTGCACATATATATATATATATATTATTATAACAAATCCCTAAATAAACTCAACACAAGGTCCTCATAAAGCCATGGATATTGGTACTACAGCTTTGGTACCATACTAATAAATGTTCAGCTGGACAAGCTATCATAAAATATAGCATTATTTCTTTATGGCCGGCACTTTCATATTTCGAACAAAAAGATGATTTCCTTTCAAGTTGAAAGCTTCTATAGTTTCAGAGAAAACCCGCTGTGACATACAAACAGACATACATGCAACGAAGACTCACCATAAGGGTACCTTCGATACTATTTTGGTACGGGACCCTAAAAACTGGGTGTGTGCATTTCGTTTTATTTTAAGTTGTTATTTAATTGTAAAAAATTTAATGAAATATTTTCTTGAAAAAAAAGACATAGTTATAGACAGAGGTCGGAATAGGTAGTGCTTATTAACCTAAACTTGATGCATCTTCATTCAGTAATGTATTCCCACCTCACTCACGCATGAATGAACATGCGTCAAGTTTAGGTTAATAAGCACTACCTATTCCGACCTCTGGTTATAGACCTAGATTTTGAAATAAAATGTACAAAATATGTTAAAATCAGACTAGGGTTAAGGGACCTATCAGACAGATCGGTCGGCGGCGGTCAAGCTATCAGTTTTGCGTTCTTTGCGGTCTTTGTGTTATTTTACGTTATAACTAAGGTCCGGCCAAAAATTGTGCCGAGATCTCGGTCTCGGCCGCGGCCGAGACACCGCGGCAATCGTTTTTTTTTTTTGACAGGGTACAATGCCAAAAAATTCAGTATTGTTCTTTTCAATTTTGAGTATTAAGTTTGTTAAAACCATAATAAAACCTTTTTTTCATCATTAACGGGTTTTTTTACAGTTAAAAAACGCAAAAATAGAAAAAATACCCCTTTTTCCGAGTCTCGGTCTCGGTCTCGGCCGAGATTAAAAAAGCGGTCACGGTCGGACCTTAGTTATAACTGACCGCTTGAACGCTTGACCGCGTGACCGCTCCCTGTCTGATAGGTCCCTTAGGGAAGAAAAACGTTACTGCATTTTGTATGGAAATTTTATTATTGAAGTTAGCCTACCTTAATAACACTACCGGGGCTCGGACGCCTGGTTAATTTTATTAACCAGCTCGTCAGAAACGCCATACATTTCAAATAGATCATTTTCATTTCGATTCTGCTCGAACAGAATCGATATTATTTCGGTACTGACAAAATTACAAATGAAAATGAAAATTAAAAGTAAAACGAAACAAAAGCTAAATATTAAAATGTTTATTGAAAAAACCGGTCTAGTGCAAGTCAGACTCGCGCACCGAGGGTTCCGTATTTAATATGGCTCGCATCAAAACTATTTCCCAATTATTAGTTTGTTGTAGCGCCATCTCTCGTCAAATAGCTAATTTACATTCTTCAACCACCCTGTTGTTTTGATTTAAGTCCGGGGTAGAGTTGACTATGAGGGGAGACGGCATATCGAAAAGTTTCATAGAACTGTTGTCTAGATGGCGCTGTTCAATCAATTCTCAGCTCGCTGTGGTTCGTGTGTGTGTGTGTGTGTGTGTGTGTGAAACTTTTGGAGAAAACAAAGGAAAACGTGAGTCCTTGTAGATTATTTTGTCTTATACAAATATTTATTAGATGGTATACGTCTAACACGGTGGTGGTTTCTAAAAAAACATATATACTATAGTTTTGTTAAAATAATGTTTTGTTATGGTCGACGCGATGGCGTAATGTGTAGTGACAATGCCTGCGAAGTTAGCGGTCCCGGGTTCGATTCCCGGTATGGGCAAATATTTTTATGACGAGATGAGCACGTATTTGTATCTGAGTCCTGGATGTTTTTTTTTAATTTAACCTCGTAAGGCCCAACGTCCTAAATTTAGTACATTTTCCAAAATGACTTTTGACTTTAGTTGACCGACACAAGATTATTTTCTGAACTAACGAAATTTGACGTGGGCCTGTATTTATTTCTGTATTTACATCGTTGTCTGGTACCCATAGTACAAGCCTAGAGCTTAGTTTGGGACTAGGTTAATTTGTGTAAAATAGGTTAATTTGTGTATTTATTTTTATTTTATTTTTTAGTTACATATTATATAAGTCACGTTTTGTCCTCAACTCAAAACGTGTGTCGTGTTTCTAGTTGTTTAAATGTTAGATGTGGCCATCTCTCCCGTAAAATAAGCCCTAACTACATTAAAAATAACACTAAGAAGCTAAAGCATCAAATTAAGATATATAAGACAATAACTGAAAAAATTACAAATTCAAATTTAAAGTAAAAGTAAAGCGAAACTAAATCTAAAAATTTAAATTTTCTTAAAAATCCCGGTCAAGTGGGAGTCAGATTCGCGCACCGAGAGTTCCGTATTTAATATTATTCGCGTCGGAACTATTTCCCAAATTTAGTGTTTGAGCGCCATCTGCCGCCAAATAGCTAATCTACATTCTTCAACAATCAAGTTGTTTTGAGTCGTATGGAAACTTTGCCACGCATCGCTATAGATGGCGCACTCGTTCTCATGAAAAATAATGTCATATTAATTTATCTGCCATTTAAAGTAGGCTCTCTCATGGTCTATTGTCAAGTGTAAGAAAGAGAGAGGGCTTTTATCTGTCAAATATGCTTTGTCGATTGTGAAACACGCGGTTAATATATTTAAATAAGATTTTACTTCAGAAATCAATTCCTTTGCAATAAAAGTATTTGTGGTAAGTAATTAGATTAGATTAATAATGATTAACAATTTCATTCCATTTCTCAAAATATATTACCACAGTTTTTTTATTATTATTTAATTGTATGTATGATTATCTTTTAATTATTATTATTTATTTCTTTTTTAAAGCTAGTCAGCCTATTTGCAGGGAAAGGCCTCCTCCATCCTCTTCCTCTCTCTCTCCTTAGCCTCCCGCGTCCACGCGGCGGCGGCGCGGCCACCTCTGTGATGTCGTCGCTCGTGAGGGCGCAAATATACGCCGTGCAGCTTTCATGCAGCCCGGCGTACTGACGTTGTCCACGAAGCGTAGCGTAAGAGTATCGTAGCCTACAAACTTTGCAGCCGTTTCCGCCTTTTCACCAAAACATAACGTGCCGTTCCTTGCGATTTAGCCCGGCGTATGACATGCAGTACGGCCGGCGGCGTGAAGCTTGCGTGCAGCGTCGCTGACGCGACGTTGCCGCTCGGTCGACAGAGGCCTACTGTCCACGGAAGCGTAGCTACATAGAAGCGTATTCGTCATTGTACGCTTGTTGTACGCTTGCTTGCAGCCTACATACGAAACCCCACAACTCTGTCGACGGAGCGGCAACGTCGCGTCAGCGACGCTGCATGTATGCTTCACGCTGCCGGCCGTACTCCATGTCATACGCCGGGCTGCATCGCAAGGTACAGCACGTATGAAAGAAAAAGACAACATCATCACGTATGAAAGACAATGTAGGGTACGATACGCTTACGCTGCGCTTCGTGGACGACGTCAGCACGCCGGGCTGCATGAAAGCTGCACGGCGTATATTTGCAGCGTCTATGCAGCTACGCGTCTGGACAGTAGGCCAGAGCTGTGCGGTTTTGTATGTGGGCTGCAAGCAAGCGTACAATGAAGAATACGCGTCTATGCAGCTACGCTTCCGTGGACAGTAGGCCTAAGTTAAGTCCTCTATGCACTATCCATCCGTGCTGTCTGTCCGTGCACGATGCACGACAAAAAACGATAGTGCGTGGGCTTGCTGGAAGACAATAATAATTATTATTACCGTGATGGACTCGCACGACGGATTTTTTTTCCAACGAGCTCCAACATCAGCAACGAATACGATACTTTTCACGATAGTGCCACCATCTCGTCTGACGGGGCGCTGATGTCCTTCAAGATGGATAGTGCGTAGGGGGCTTTAGTTTTAGTATATTGACAAAATGTTTTGATACAAGCTGGTGATAGATCGCTCGACTTCTTATGTCAACTCCATACATCTTGAGTCGATGGAGAACAGAAACGGCAGCAGTATTTGAATCCTGGCTATACGCCCTAGGCACTAGATAAGATGCTTAACGCTATCGAAAACAATTATCGTAAACTGACAAAATATAAAAGGTCTAACACTTACAGGGCAATTTTGCAACAATAAGTAAATATCACACAAATTGACCTCGTCCCAAACTAAGCTCTAGGCCATGAGTTCTTCTCCGCAATGATGGTCTTGTCCGAAGCTCTTCAAAATTCAAAATTCAAAATATTTATTCAGCAAATAGGCCACATGACGGTTCTTTCACACGTCGGTAATATAGAGGGAATCTACTAGCGCTTCGGACAAAACTATCATTGCGGAGAAGAAGCGCCGCAAGAAACTCCAGCAGAAGGTTATTTTTTCAATCATAAAACATACAACAACGATAGTTAAAAGTAAATTACATTAAGTAATAATAAGGTAATAAAGTAATAAATAATAAATTCTTAAAACTTCCAAAATAAAATTATTACAAATTTAAGGTCAATAAACCTAAACTAAAAATAATGGGCATGAGAACAACAAGACGAGGTCTCTACGTCAAAAGCTGTAACTAGAATAATTAATTAAACAACAAGTCCTTGCAGACGTGAACAGACCGGACCCCACAGACAGCACCCGTTCACGAGTATGACGCGTATCTCAGCCTTCGCCTCTCTCAACCATGTGTTCGGGAAAGTGGCGACCCGATCAACGAGGCTGCCGTAAGCAAAGATCTTTGAGCGAGCATATTCGCTAGTAGATTCACTCTATATGCCCGTCGTGTAAAAGAGCCCGTAAGTGGCCAATTTACTGAATTCCTCAATATTTTGATTTTGATTTTGATTTTGCTTGTTGTATGGGTACTAGACGACGATATACATAACTATGTAGAGAAATTAATACTTAAATACATAGAAAACATCCATGACTCAGACAAAATACTCGCGCTTATCACACAATTGTTTCATTGTTTCCACCTCGTCGCCGCACATTCTTCAATCTGTGTTGTCATAAAGGCCTACCTTTGCTAGGAGATGTTTAACCCCGAAGTGCCCGGTTAACACTCCGATAATGCATCCCACCCTATAGCTCATCTTAATAAGTAATAATGCCTCCGCTGTCCGTCCATCCGTCCATCGGTCGTAACTTTAAAGAGCTGGAGGCCCTGCCAACATGCATTGCGCTAACTAGCGTTTCTATTCGTTTCGTTTTTAAACCAATCGCGTCACTGGTAGATTACGTGACTTTCTCATGCTCAGAAGAAGGTCAAACTGTAGGCCAAGTCAAAAATATAGTTAAGTGACATAATGTTAGGTAAGTACAATTGTAAAAAGAAAGTGTAACCATAAGTCATAAAACTAAGCATATTGCATATTAACCTATGTGTAATTTTAATAACAATAACAGTAGACAAGTGTTATTAGTTAAGGCTCCTTACCTCATAAAAGGTTTAATATTTAAGATTAGCAGTTAAGTTTAACATAATGTCATGTAATCAAATGAAATAAACAGTTTAAATTTTAATATTTTTTTTGCTCTTCTGTTGCATTGATGAGTCGCTGCATTCTTAACGCGAACGGACTATAGTCACAGTAAACTGACAGTTTCTGCAGTATTAATTTCTATAACTAGTCGTAACTAACTAAACCATCTATATAGTTTAAAAATAAACTTCTTTTACAATGGTAGATAATAGGTCAGTCCAACTGAAGTCGGCTTTTGGTTAACAATATTGTGAGTCGCCGACTTCAGTTGGACTAGGTTGGTTAAGGTAAACAATGAGAGCGATAATACCCTCCTGATCTCGTAAAATCTCCTTCGAGTATAAGGCCGGGCTGCACTGGTCGGGCGATTGGCGACACGACAGCTATGCGACGGCGACGCGAGTTGTTAGTGTCTGCATTATCAGTAGCGATGAACAAGCGAATCGCTCATACATCACGATATGGCTGGCAATATTGACAAAGTGACGCGATTTTAAAATCGCGACAGATTATAAAATGATGTCCGCACCTACGCAGTGACGCAACGCGACACGACGACGAGTAGTGGGCAGTATCTCGGGTGTCTAGAAACTCCATACAAAGTGATTTTATTATGAACCTCGAGTTTTTGTACCAATATACAGCAAAAATAACTTGTGACCGTTTGGCCAATAGGTGCAAGAATTAAAAAAAACAAATGACGTCATTTTGCATCAAACTCTTTCTAACAAATAGAAAATAAACCATACTTTTGTATTCCGGAAAGATTAATTGTATTTTCTTCCATAATGTCAAGCATCCGAAACATTAGGATAGACTGTCGATAGGTTGACTAGCTTGCACACTAGACATAAATTCTTCGACATTTATATTGGAGATGACGTAATGACCGTCCCGATAGAGCGACAAAACCAAGTAATTTGATTTTGTCGCGAAGCATCTCTTTCGCCTCTAGTCGCATGAAATACCTCTCGCTCTGTCACTCAAGCGACGTTGCAGTGCGGCCGCTTTTACGTGGGGTTTTACATTTGATGGTGGTTTTGGCCTGTTTTATAAAGCTACAAATTACAATTTACTGGTAACAAGTTTCCATTTGACACAACCTCGATCAATGACGACCAGCAATTGGAGCAGTGTTGCCAGTTTAGACCTGTAAAATTGTTACTTGTAGCTTTATAAAGCGTCGCCGTTAAATTGCCGCGAATCGCCGTCATCGCCGTCGCCGTTGTCGTTGTTCCTAACATACAATACGGAGACGTTACTGCATTACTAAACATTTAAACACTATGAGACACAATCAAAATCTAGTCCCATGTCGCTTAATCAATGCGACTACTAACATTGCTTGAAAGGCTTTTGTTTTACTAACGTCGCTGTAGCGTCCAGTGCGGCCTCAGCCTTATTCGTCGAATATTAACATCAATCGACCCGTCGCTTCCACCGGGGGAGAGCGGGGCGGGTTTGTGAGGGCCAGGTCGGGGGACGGCGTCGGCTGCTCCTCGCGGGGACGGCTACCCTGCCCCTACTCCTATCTAGCAGGTTCTGACGGAGTGCTGCAGCCCATATGGTTTGCTTTTTATACAATGGAAAGCTTATTAGGAAAAGTATATAACGTTGAGGAAGTTGTTGAGGATATGAAAACGGAACATCGGGTAAGTTAATTCATATATTAAAACACTTGTTTAAGGGAATGAAGGTTTGCAGTATTTTTAGGCGATGGACTTGCAACCTGTCACTTATATACACCGGTGAAAACATCTTAGCCTGATTTATGCAAAATGTGATTACAGAATTAACAACAATAAGATATGTTAGTAATTATACAGCTATCCCACACTGGGAATGAAGCCGTGAGCGATAGTAAGTATATGTAATACTTTCATTGTGTAATTGATTACTTCATGTTATTATTTAGTTATTTACTGTATTCAAATTATGAAAATAATGCGCAAATTGAATTCGCATTTCACAAATATCAGACTCAATAAATAAATCATAATTATCATAATCTGAATAAATTACTGCGCGTCTCGGCAAATGTGCTATTCGCCTAATTCTGTTAGCTGAAGTCTCTGGGTAGATTTGTTTTTTCCCCAAGAGCCATCAAAATGTACTCCGTCAACTATGGAATAACAATTCCCGGGGGATGTCAATGTTACGAGATGTTGTACTATTTCTTAAAATATTGTGTAACAAAATACAAGTGATTTTTAGGATCACTTTGTTGTCCGTCCGTCCGTCCGTCCATCTGTCTGTCTGTCAACACCCTTTTTCTCGCAACGTATATTTCGACACTCAATCATCAAATATATAGGGAATCAAAATTTATAGGGTTCCTTGTACTAAAGAAAATGGGTTATTGGGAATACAGTTCTGAATACACGTTATTAATGTCAGTATCACTCAAGAAAGAAAGAAAGAAAGAAGTGGTCTCTGCCTCCCCTCCGGGACGCAGGCGCGGTGTAATGTTTGTATGTATGTATCACTCAATAATCTATTTAGCATTGTATACATAATTTTTAATTTGAGATGTTTGTAAAATCTCAACAAAATCTACTTTAGTGGTGAAAAAATTGAAAAATACTCAAAACCCCCAGTGAATTCAAAAAATTCAAAATTCAAAATATTTATTCAGTAAATTGGCCACATGAGGGCTCTTTTACACGTCGGTAACATGAATCTACTAGCGCTTCGGACAAGACCATCATTGCGGAGAAGAAGCGCCGCAAGAAACTCCAGCAGAAGGTCATTTTTTCCAATCATAAAATACAATAATACTTAAAAGTAACATTACAAGGTAATACAGTAATTAACAAGGTATTCTATTAAATGAACGAAATAAAACCAGTGAATGAACTACCTTTATTGTATTCGCTTAGTACAATAAAGTAATTATAAAAAAGTATTACCAGGTATACTCCTAAAAAAATCAGATCTTACTTGCTGAATTCTCACCGGTTCAAAATCCGTGGTCTCAATTTCAACGTATTGCGAATCATTGTTAAGGTAAAATTTTGACCACATTCACGGGCCACGCCGCGCCATTTAGTTTTCGCTTCTTTACGTTCTAGGCAGTAAAGAAGCTCCAAACAAACGCTCGAAACAACGCACTCACACAGACGCACGCCTCTACGAGACCGCTAAGCGGACATGGCGGTGCTGTTAGACGCGAGTGTCGCGTCGAGACGTACGGTTTCCTTTGCATTTTATATTCTTTCTTCTTTCTTTAGTAATTTCACTTTATTGTTTCCAAAGTTGATATCTGTTGATCTGTGTGGTCCCCGACTACGAATCCGTTGAAAGGTTGATAAAAAGTAGCCGCCATCTTGAACTTTTAAGTTTTTCGACGGATTGCTTCCGAAATCGATATCTGGGGATCTGTGTGATAGCCGACCACGAATCCGCAGACAGAATAAAAAAAAGTAGCCGCCATCTTGAACTTTTTAATTATTCGACTGACTGCGTCCAAAATCGATATCTGGTGATCGGTGTGGTCTCCGACAACGAATCCGTTGACAGAATGAGAAAAAGTAGCCGCCATCTTGAACTTTTAAGTTTTTCGACGGATTGCTTCCGAAATCGATATCTGGGGATCTGTGTGGTCTCCGACAATGAATCCGTTGACAGATTGAGAAAAAGTAGCCGCCATCTTGAACTTTTTAGTTATTCGGCTGATTCTTTCCAAAATCGATATCTGGGGATCGCTGTGGTCTCCTACAATAAATCCGTGGACAGAATGTGAAAAAATAGCCGCCGTCTTGAACTTTTTATTTATTCGACTGATTGCTTTCCAAATCAATATCTGGGGATCTGTGTGGTCTCCGACAAGTAATATCGACACACGTATCGATTTTGCACTAACTAGCTGAGATACAATAAACAGAAACATTTTTAATTTTACAAAATTTTAGAGACAGCCCTGACGCTCAATTGGAGAGTAGGCATTTTTCTTGAAAATTACTGCTTTAGCTATATTATATACTGTGTTCTAGGTGGTTATGTCAGTTGTGTTTCAACGATGAATTTCGACATTTACGATAGTTCCATTCGGATGCGCGTTGGCGCGGCGCGCTGGCTTTCCGTGTATCTGGAATTCCAACCGACCGCGCCGAGTACTTTTAAACGCTACAGTTTTGACATACACGGGTCGATTTTGGCGCGGCGCTGCTCTATTCGGCTTGTTGGAGCGGCTGTGAATACCCAGCTTAATAAGTACCCGTTTTGTTTATACATATAACTTATTCTATAATGTTTCGTAGCAGACTCTATCGTAGGCTTCGCTCATGTCAGTAAGAGACCTACGGCATATTTTTTATCATCTATGTATCATGCACAGCTGACAGGTGAGTCGCATGGGTTCTTTAATCCTTGAATGAAAATCGAATGATGGCATTCAATTAGATAATCTGGATTTTTCATTACTCTTTATGAGAAACTCTACATTCATATGTCCGCCTATAATAATATTCTTTCCTGCCTTAAGAGAAATCAGTTTAGAAGTTTACTAAAGTACACAGAATATTTCTATTTGTCTTTTACTGTTAGGCCAAGAAACGTTTATGATTAAATGATTAATTTTAGGTAATTCAATTGCACATAAGTATTTCATAAATAATTTCTAAAGATAGGGGTACGATATCTAATCGGTCACAGTATTCTATAGTATTTCTTAATGTAAGTATACCACCACCTTCATGTTGATCGCGAAAGAAGAACGAGCTTAAGTAAGTTAAAATTTGTTAACTGTAATAAGTCTAATGTCTCATTATTCCACCACGACTCAGAAATACATATTAGTACATGTACAGTATTCCGAGCTACTTAATAGCTTTAGGCTGGCTATCGCTATCACGCTTGCACTCGCAACTGACAGTACATTTGACACTCGTGTGTCATAGAAAAACGATGACTGCCCATCGCCATTAAGAAAATGATTGCACTGTTTAAATGTATAACGAATGAAAGTGTCGACTGCGCATGCTTCAAACATATTTAGTGCGACGTTACGTCCGTATTTTTTTAGGTCCGTGCATTTATTATAAAATTCCTTAACACTATAGAAGGCCTCTTTTAATTAAAAGACAAATCTTTTTCAGAAGTATGGTGAAGATGGGCCAACTGCAACGCAATCTGAACAAGATGTCGAAGGGCCACTTCCGTCACAATCACAGCCAGCCGCTGCATCACAGCCAGCCACATTACCGCCACCAGCCACCAAGCCAATCAAAGGAAAACGAAAAGCTAGCCTCGCTAGACTAGTACATCAAGCAAAAATTCAAATATCTCAATCTTTAGACACTTTGAATCAAGTATTAAATGATAACAGAAATCATACAAATTTTGAAAACGAGTGCGAGCTATATGGGAAACTTTTAGGTCAAAGATTAAAAAAATATCCCGAGTCAATGCGAGCAAGAATCATGTACCAAATAGATGGTTTTCTTTTAGAAAATCCTAATCCGGTCGATCCACCATCAATTGTCTACTTAAATCATTCATTGTCATCGCAGCCACAATTTAACATTGCACAAACTCCTCAACCCCAAAACATTTATGTCATGCAACCAACAGTGTTAGAATCATCAGTACAGCTCAGTATCCCGGAGACAAATGAAATTGTATTACCTCCAATTCAACTCGATCCACAATGCCCACAATCTCAACATTTCAATGTCATGCAACCATCATCGGAATCATCGCAGGTCAGTATCCCGGAAACGAATGTTACACTTCAAACTCAAATGAATCTCATTGAAAAAGCATTCCGGGATGCCAATCGTATGTAAATTGCTAAATTTATTTGTTTTTTTTCGTTTAATTTAGTTTCTTTTCGTTTAGGTGATGATGTAATTTGTAGTTTATATACTATTTCACTAATGTAACTAAATACAGGTATTCGCCGGAGGACGTGTACCACTTGTTAGTGGAATGTGTTCGGACTACAACACGTACGTTATTATTTTTACCTACGTTGCATATTTTTCGTTTAAATATTAAAACATAAACGCATAAACATAACAGAGTTTTATAATAAAATACCATTATAAAAATATAAAGTCAATAGGTATATTATATTCAGGGTATTAAAAAGTCTATTTAAATAAATGTTTAATTTAAATACTTTATTTTTCTACTTAAGTAATAAATGCACTAAAATAATTGCTCATCCCAAAAAATAATGATTTAGAAGGTGCATCTTTTACACTTCGCGCGAAGGACGCACATAAAATGTTATTGTCTAATGTATTTCTGTCAATTTCCAAACTTTTTCAACCATTTTATTGTTTACTGTTTTTGTATTGTATTTTTATGAATTTTCATCTGTATTATTTTCCATAACCTGAAAAATGTAGCTTTAGATTTTTATTTACCATATTTTTTTTGAATTTTAACCTATTTTTAAATATTTGTTTTTTTGTTTGTTTTATATGTAAGTATAATGTATCGAAGCGCTTTGATCTTATTTTAAACTAATTAGTTAAATAAATAAATGTATATATAAAATATATATAATAAATTAATAAAAATAATCAATGGGTTTTTTATTTTAATGAACGGAATTGTTTTTTAAATGAATTGATATTTTATTATTATAAATGTTTTAACTGTATATTATATACTTAAAACTGCTTGATGTTGTGGTTGTGTTGTTAAGGAATAATATATTTTCGTAAAGATGTGTTCACCTGTAATTGGGGTGAATGTTAAAGATATTTTATTGGGGTTAATGATTTGTTTTTTTTTTGCAAACCGTACCTGAAAAAACCTGTATAAATACTTCTGTTAAGATTTTTCTTTTGCTTAAAACAACTCAAGTATAAAACAGCACCAATTAAGTTTAAATAGAAAATTAGTTCATACTAGTATTTTTTTAGATAGTTTTTTGTGTTTGTAGCAACGGCGCCGGAGCCCGACACCTGACATGGTCCGGCATGAGCTTGTCCATTTTTTAATTTCATTCTTTAAATGGATCAAAACTATAGTTAATCTATACGACACATGTATTTATTCTCTGTATAAATGGATTTGTTGTTGCCTAGTACCCAAAGTACAAGCCTGGAGCTTAGTTCGGGTTTAGGTCAATCGGTATCACTTTGACCCCTGGTATTTATTTGTTTATTTATTTTACATTATAATACATTTAAAATACCTATGTATGTATGTCCCGTTGCCGAGTTAGAATAGCGCCACTCCATGTCTTCCCGTGGAAGTAGTAAGAGGCGACTAAGGGAATAAAGGCTCGTAGTACTGTTAGGCGATGGTCTTGCGACCTATCACTAATACGCTGGTTGAAATCCTAGCCTAATTGTACAAAATGTGTTTACAGAATTATCAACAAATTCTTAAAGTTGTTGGTAATTCTGAAGCTCTGCCTACCCCACTCTGGGAATGAAGGCGTGAGTTTATGTATGTATGTAAAATATGTATTTAGAATTATTTACATAAAAAGAAAGTAACTGAAAACACACTTTGTCTTGCAAATATTAAACTACTAATTGTTTATTCCGATCGATAACAATAGTCGCCTGCCCGACCCTGTCGTCGCGCTCGCCTGTGGGGCGGCCAATCGGAGCGAAGGGGCGGGCGCAGTGACTTGGCAAATTGGTTTTTAAACAAAATAAGTGACATTTCCCCTCTTTAGGTTACATTACATGCTCGATGTTTATAACTTAATAAAACTCTTTCAACAATGCCGACGCCTCACGACTATACCCGGCCCTTCACTTCAATTACGCCCGGACATAACAATAATAATAAATCTCCTTTCGCAAGGTCGATGCCTCGCGGTTATGCCCAGCCCTAAACTTCAAGTAGCCCGTACATGCCCAGCCCTCCAATTTGTTATTCCGTGGCCATGGACATTCTGGTTCATTGCTGATCGACGGGTTTGCGGACACCATTTTAAGCCTCCCTGATATTTATACGCGCTCTTGTATCCGCAAGCTATATTCAACACCCCTCATTTCAGTGCTAAGCGCACTCAGGAATCCTTACCTACTGACAGATGAGTATGTTTTCGTATCGATTGTGGCATGGAAGCTCAGAGGTGAACTCCGCACACTTTTCGAGCAAAGATACGGGTCGCGCACCACTCTGCCTTCTATAAACAATGTACTTTCCTTTTTAGAGGAGAATGCGAGTTGTGTAGAGACCAACTGGTTCATTCCAGTGCCGGTACAAGTTACTCAGCACCCAGGCTTTTCTCGAAGGCAGTCCCCCCCCTCGGCCTTCACAAGGCTCTCCTCAGTCAAGCTACCAGCAGTTCCACCCCGTAGCTCCAATCCCGTCTCGTCCCGATTTGTCGTAACAAAACAGGCAAGTTTACTCGGCCCAACCTTTCCATACAATCCCTACTTTACCGCTTTACTGCCCTTATTGTAAAAAAAGAACGGGCACAAATTAAAAACTTAGTATCTTAACGAGGAGGTTGAAAAACGTTGGGGGTTTATCGTGTCCCGTAACCGTTGCCAATGCTGCCTCGGACCTCATAGTCCAATAATATGCCTGTATGAGCGAGCGTATAAGACGTGTGTGTGTGTGTGGGATCCGAACCACAAAACGTCTCTTCATCGCCCTGGTGGCGGCAATTGTCCTATACAGACAGCTCATCTTCCCCGTAGTTACAAGAGCAGCCCAGGCAATTGACCCAGAATCAACCTGGGCAGTATCACCCCTCTCAAAGTTACGCTTTCCAGGCGACTTCAATTCGGCATCTCCCATCACCACCCAATCAGACTCCACTCAGAAACAATTTGTTTATTGCAGATCGTCTGCTGACTACTAGTTTCGTGTACTAAATATAACTATAATAATCACCCATTTTCGGGTTGGGCCGTCGTCCTTTACGACCCTGCATTATGAACATTGTTTTGTATCTTTGTTAGTGACATATGGACAGATAGACAGACGGACATGGCGAAACTACAAGAAACCCTACATAAATATCCCCAACTAAAGAAGAAAGCGCCCTTGTATACAACAATAAAGGGAAAACATAAGGGTGCTACGCCTCCCCTATGTACCATCTCCCCGGGAGGGGGTGTATTATAGCATCCCCCTTTGTAATTACGTTGGAACGAAACCTTTCCATTTGAAGCATGAATTGGGGAAAATCCATGTATGTGTGTATCTTTTTATCGATGTGTGTGTATGACGCATTCTACGGGCATCATAGCATCCAAACTATTAACCGAAATGGACGCGTTATTTTTAAATAATAGAAAACATCCAAGACTGAGCAACAAATACTTGCGCTCATCACACAAATTTTTGCCCGTACCGGGAATCGAACTTCGTAGGCTTAGGAAGCTTCATAGGCAGGGTCACTACCAACTAGGCCTACACGTCGTTATAAGCACTCAAACTGTGTATATCTAAATTTTTAACATGAGAGTCTTTGTTCTTAATAAAATAAATAATAATAATGCTAAAGTAAAAATAAATATCTAGCGAAGCTAAGACCAATCTCACTCCAAATTTTGTCTAAATCGGACCCCCCCAGCCTCCGCGAGGGAGAAAGAACAATACACATATACATGCCAATTATAACTATTCATTAACACACATATACTTATAGATATATAGTTTCCCATAGCTAAGTAGGAGGCTCTTTGTTGTCCGGTAAATCGCTGAGTACGTGGGGTTGAAGAACCGGTCATGTCCTATTTCATACCTAATTTGAGCCTTATATATTTAACAATTTTTAGGATATCTACAGCAAAAACAATCATCATTGTCCTGCCCTTATCCCAACTTATTTGGGGTCGGCGCGAAATGTCTTTTTCTTCCATACTTCTCTTTTAGTCGTCATCGTCGTAGTCACTCCCTTTGTAGCCATCTTCTATCATCTTTCACACAGTCCATCCATCGTTTCTTTGGTCTTCCCCTACTCGCATAGCCATCCACATTCATACTCTCCTGATAATATTTTCCTCATTCCTCCGCATCACATGACCATGACAACCGATTTCTTCTATCGATTTATTACTTCACTTTCTTTCTTTTGTTGGTAAATCCGCCGTAATAAGACATATTCTGAAAAAATAAAGAACCCGTTAAGTATGTATTACGGTTCAAAAGTAGCTAATACAGCTCTTTAAAATTAGGCCGGAAAACGCGCTTTGCGTAGTCATATTAAGACGATTGTGAACATGAAACTTCCATACAAAATGCGATCACGTTTCTCACCCCGTACTCATCATATTGAAGCTTCGTCAATCTTAAAAAAAGCTTCGCCAACCAAACCTGCAACCAAATAAAAAATAAACTACTACAAATGCTATAATCTCTAACTAACGGGACCACTTAGGGTCGCCGGTTAATTACATAACTCGCTGACAATTGAAATGCGATTTGTTTATGAAATAAATCGATTTTGAATCGAATCAGCGCGAGCCCAACTCGCTCTTGATCGTTATAGAGGGAGATCCCAGTCACCCCAGACTTACGTAATTTTAGGAAAGATGAAATTTCGTATTTCTTAAAAATAATGTTTTGGTTTAAAATCGATGTAAATTCAAGTAAACTAGTGTTCATATTTCAATGTCAACAACCCCAGGAGCACTTAAAACGACGCTCTTGGGAAGGGTCAAAAGGTCATCATCATCATCTACCGAGTGCAGCAGTAATACAGCCAGTCAGGATCAGCTGGCGATTATTACGCACAACTATTATCATAGAAAATTTTACGCTTGTATAGCATTTTACACAACAAATATAAAAACTTGTTGAAAATGAAAGTTTCTTGTATGTTTCCTCTTAATTGTTTCACTTTCTTTTTTTCTATATTTGTTAATAAATCCGACGTAATAACACATATTCTGAAAAAAGAAACCCCGCTATTTATTACGGTTCAAAAGATACAGCTGTTTAAAGTTAGGACGGACGGACAGCGCAGGCGCATCCTTCGGGTACGGAACCCTAAAAAGCGTGCCCAAAGCACGGCCGTGGCATTTTTAGCAAGGGAACGTTCGCATCACGTAGCACCGCCGTCGCTCTTAGTGTATATGCGGTTTTATGGTGCCAGCGAATCGTTGGGAAATTTTTGCTCACCCTTGAAAGGGTCATTTTACGGTAAAACGCGACTGATATGGCTTGCCGATGTACCGGCGCGGACGACGAATTTTCGAAGCGCGGCAACCAATCAGCATGATACACGCGTTGCGCGTCTGTATTCTGTGCTACGTATTATTGGTTATTAGTGACGCCATGTTGATGCGCGCCTGATACAGCTAGGTACATATCTGTGTTACTTGTAACACCTTTTATATACGCTTGTTTTATGCAAATAAATTATTCATTCATCCAGTCAGCTGTGAGATGGAAAAAGTAGATGCAATTTAATGTGCACCTTATAACTATTAAGTAGGTACAAGTCTGATCGTGGGTTTTAACCGGGCTGTCGGAAATCATCGGAATGTTGTTCGTGTCTGCGCGAACAAAGATTTACGACACGCCGCCTTATAAATTGTTTTCTACTGTACCTGTAGATTGTATTTTCCAATTTTTCAGCCTAATTACTGTATTTTTTATATTTCGAGCACTACAAACTACTATTTGACATAGTTATTTACTCGACGAGTGAAACACCATGATTTTAGCCCGTACGATCTCGAACATTATTTGTGACTTGAAAAAAAATAGGATTGAAGTCGTCAATATCATTAGAGATGCCAAATCAATTGTAAGTTATAGGAGATCCAACCTTATTGTTTTAGAATGTCAGATTGACTTTGGACCTAAGGTGGGTCAGGGCAAGTTGAAGAATATCAATTTTCGTGGGCAAAAATGGCCCGGGCCCGGTGGGATGTAATAATAATGTTGATTCTAGAAAGGCTAATTAATCCTGTAATTACTGAACGTATACTTAAATGATGCATAATTTGAGTTTCGTACAGGCCTTTCAACAGACATGGCTATATTTTGCCTGAATTTACTGTGGAAGAAAGTGTCCAACGCAGGCATACCGAGACAAATAGCTAGTCGGTTGGGATACTGCTACGATAACCAAGTTAATACTACTAAGTTTGAAGACGCTAACTCTAACGAATATAAACTTAATTTTGAAGTAACGCAGGGTGATTTGATATCCCCAGTTTTGTTCAATCTGTGTTAGAGGAGATGAGTCACTCATCACGTCAATGATGTGATAGAGGAGATGAGCAGATCCACTGTCGGATGCCACGTTGGCGCCAACAACTTACGCTATGCAGACGACATGGTTCTGCTGAATAAAATCAAACAAATAAAATTACATTACATTGAATAAAATTACAGTCATGTCATGATAAAATTCAAAAATAATAATAATAGATTTTTTTAATTGCAACAAAAATCGAATCGAAGATAGAATCAAAATCAAAATCAAATATTAAAATTACTACCATTTTTTTTTGACATCAATGCCTTTTCTGACAGAGTGCCAAAATAAGGGACTTTCCACGCGGCTTACAAGCAATTTCAGGATGGTATTCTGGCTGCCGCGAACACGATGGAGAAGGGAGACGCACTTCTTACGCATTACAGCGTAGAAGTCGTCCAAGCGCGCCGCTGCAAAAATGCCAGACGCGCTGCAGTGGCGTGGCAGCCCCAATAACATCCTGAAAGCGTTGTTATACTGAACACGCAGGGAGCTATAGGTTCGTTTCGTGTACTGACACCACAGGCAGCTCGAGTAGAATGACGTGCGATACGCTTTGAATAGGGTCACTTTCACACTCTCGGAACATCTGGCAAACCTACGGGTCAAGACTCCTCACTGCTAACGCCCTGCGCTCTCTTTCCAAATCAAGCTCATCCCTTAAATCTTCCGCAATCATGTGACCTAGGTACATACGTTTGTCAATCACCTGCAAGGAGGTACTGGCCAGTACAACAGGGGGTACATTGTAGGGTTTGATTTTGCCAGGTTTGAAAACCTGCACCTGACTTGTTTCGTGTTGCCAGCCGCATACCGCTCACAGACAGTAACAAAGTACCTGATCGAGCCAATCGACGGACCCCGCAGCACCATGTCATCTGCGTAGCTAATATTGTTGACACAAGTTCCTTCAACGCGGCATCCTACATGCATGCTGCTAAGTTCCTCGATCAGCTGATTTACATGTTTACATGTTTCTCAGCTTTTGCCATAGAATGTCATAGTTGACCAAACAGAGAAACTACTGAACTAATGGTTCCTGTTCAGTTTGTTAGTTACTAGTTTTTAGACCAGAGCTGGTCTTCCGCAGGAACCATTTGGTGACACCACGGCAGGTCACACAACCATCGTAACAAAAAAACTAAAATTAAAAATCTAATAGGTACCCAAATAATAAAAATATATGAAAAAGGAAACATGGTGGCTTGACAGTTTTTTTTAAATTGTAAATCTTACACAAAAATAATAAACAAAATAGCAACAAGCCAAACGAAATCAATGAGGAACAAAACATTAACTCGAACTGCCTGAGCAAGTCCGTGGTAAAGGGTTTCTTCTTATGAGGGCGACGCGTGGAACTAAAAACCTATCTGTGGTCACCTAAACCTGCTAAGTAACCTGTGTTGCCAGGTTTCTCAAAAAGTAGTTAGTCTAATAATATCACTGTTTTGTCTCATTTTGTAGTTTTATCAAAGAGACAAAACACCAATATTATTAGACTAAATACGGTTTGAGAAATGGGCCCCAGATGATTATATTTCTTAAAATTTTCGCGACTTTATATTATGATATAGGGGTTAACTGTGTGTATACCATGTAGTTACCAGTGAGTATTAAATTCATTTATTCCAAATAGTCTTATTAGGTACAAAATGTAATCCTATCTAATTAAAACTAACTTGGCACAAGTACACTTAGATAAACCACTATTAGTCATACCGGTTCGATAACGTCATAACTACACGAATATAATAGTCACCCGTAGTACCATGTGTACCTAGAGCACCATCTTGCGTGGACGCCGGTGAACGTAGTATGAAACTCACCCTTGCCACGGGCTTTGGCATCGAGCACTGAAACTGCCACGACTGATGCAAGCAATGGCTGCTAGCCACATGACTCAGTGACAATAGGTAGCTTCCGACACAGCATCGTCACTGCCCGTCTGCGCACTCCCGATTCTATATTTCAGGTCAGGAGCATTTATATTTTATGTAAATGTTTGATTCGAAGCTTACAAGAGTTCAAGAGTAAGTGTCTCCCTTATTTATAACCGTGGGGAGAATTCCTGTGGGGTTTTGACCAATTGCATCTTCACTGATATGATTGCATTACTTCAACATCATATCCATCCATGATTCATCACCCGTTATGACTCGTTTGAGCGGTTCTGGGTCGCCCGCAACTTTATCCATTGCCATGTCTTTCCGATAGTCTTATATTATCTTATCTTACCATCTGGTCCCCTTCGTATACACTCCACCCTTTAGAGACTTAGTAACCCAAAAACGTCGTTGTTCATTTTCACGCGTTCACTGATATCATCATCTATAAGTGTCTGTACTTAATGTTAAGGAACATGTTACAACCGTGAAAACCGCGCTCCACTTCTCATGCTTGAAGAACACTTCGTGTATGTCCAGAATGTAACAAATACGGCTCCTATGTCACGAGGTCCCGCATCAACCTTTATATATGTAGCCCTGCAGTATATCGTCTAAAGTCCATCCATGCATCCAGCTCTGGGTTGTCCACGCCACGGCGACGGTGAGCCATCTTCCGACTTCGGCAAAGTCGTTGCTCGTGGTCCCAGACCGTTCCTGAGACTGTCAACCGCACCGACGCGGGCGCACGCTGGGTTGGCGCGGCGCCGAATGAGTTACCACGCCCCTGAAACAAATGAATGAATATCACATAAGGATACCTACTCGTATAGTAGATTTCATAAATATGTTTACACTTTGGTACTTTGTCTATTTAATGTCTGTTTAAACTTTCATAGTTGAATGGTCACAGCGATTAAAGTGTTTTGGGACTAAAGCGTTCACACATTTATGACCTCGACTGTGTGCACCAGAGGCCCCAAACAAGAAGCGTTCGTTATCGTTATCCAAAATGTACAGGATTGACGTAAGCTGTCTGACGGTCTCGTCGAGCGTCTACGTCAATTACATACATTTGGTCAGTTTTTCGAAAAACGTTTCCTAACTACTACTATACCTTATATCTCATGTAAAATAGATAAAAAGTTCAACCGAGTGTAATAAAAAGCGAGTTTTGAAAACCAGTGTATTTTTTTGATACTGTCGTCTTTATATGTTAAAGTAAAATAATTCCCCTCTGTTGGATTGAAATATTATTAGCCCATGTCACACTCAAAACCAAAACATTCTAACGACATCACACACGCTAAACTCTATCAAGCCGTTTAGGCTAAAAAATATTCATACCTAAATAAATATCACGGGACAATGTCACACCAATTGACTTAGTCCCAAACTAAGCTCTAGGCTTGTACTATGGGTATTAGACAAAGAAAAACATACTTAAATACAAAGAAAACATCCAAGTTTTAGGAACAAATACTCGCGCTCATCACACAAATATAGAATCTGACCAGTGACTCAAAAAAATGGGGGCAAATTTAAAATATCACTAGCTTGTAACACGGAAAGCATAGCGACTGCATAGGTACTCATGATGTGACAGCTTGTTTCATTGGTAAAAAAGATGCCATGTTGAGAAAAAATACTTGTGTCACGATTCGCTGGTCAGACTCCAATATGTCGTCGTGTAGGTATAAGTAAACAAACGGGACTTACGAACGTCGCCGTAGCAGGACAAGATGATCCCCACGCCGGCTGCGGAGGTGGTTCTGCTGAGGAGCCTGATCTCGCCGGCCAGCCGGGGAAGCGGGGCGAGTATGCCGCGAGCGGGGGGGAGCGCGCCGGCGACCGCCGCGCCCTCCCATGCGCAGAGAGTGCCGCATGCGACCAGGGATCAGATTATCTGAAAAAAGTTATATCAGAAGATGGTACAAAAAACCAGGGCAAATGCAAGTCGCACTCGCGCACCGAGGGTTCCGTATAATCCCGATCTGAATTCGATTTCGAATCGAATCAGCGCGCGCGCAACTAACACTTGAGCATTTTTGGTATTTATTGTTTTTGTTCAGCGTTTGTACTATAATCACACCAATTTTGACGGTTGTATATTATACCGTTTTTACATATTGAACATTTTTAATATTCTGAATTGAACAAATAAGCCTAAATATTTATGGACGTTTAACACTGTTATATAAATACAGGTTTTTTTGTTTACTTATTTAAACTTAATTGCCCTAAACCCAAAAAAGTATACGGGAAACTTAATGCTCAATGGCGTTCTCTACCAGTCAAGAAGTCGACACAGAAAAAACTATGGTCGGTGCGAAGAAAAATAGTCTCGATAAATTAAATTAAACTTAATATATTTATTTATCGAACGACAGTCATATATTTACTGACATGCAATACGAGTACTACACATATTTATATTTTACATAGATAAAATCACAAATATAAAATTATAAACAAAATAAATAACTACAGCTAACATGCAATAGGCACGATTGCTCCTTACACGGAGCAAGGCCGAGATTCTAGGCGGTAAAAACCATATCGTGTTTGACCTGTTATCGTATTGTCAACGTTTTGATAGCTCTTATTTACTGGACAATAATGACGGCCGAGTTAAACACAATACCATAACAGTTCAAATGATTTTTACCGCGTAGGATAGAAGCCCAGCAAGCAGTGAACTACAGCCTCGGCCAAAGGTGTCGAGCGCCCCACGTTTTCCTTTGTAACTTATTAATAAAGTATTATTTTTCAATTTAAAGAATACACAAAGACGTACAGTAAGTATAAAAGTGTTTGAACATGTGCAAATCATTAGTAGATATCGTTTCGAAGCAGCTATTTGCGTTGCTATTTGTTTTACAATTAAAGGATTAACTGTATTTTTTTCGCAGAATTTCCCTTAACGTCAATATGTACTTACTAATCTTTACGGTAGATATACAACTTTCTATAACAAAAGATATAAATGCATCTTTAAAGTTTGAATTTTATATGAAATACGCATGCGTGTCAACACCTTTGGCCAAGGCGTATGTAAGGGCAATCAAACCTACTTGCTATCGTGTCCAGGATGCCGTTGCCGCTGCCGCGCATCCTGCTCAGCAGTGACGCGCACCGCTTGCGCAGGGTGGAGTAGATGCCGTCGGTGCGCGCCTCCGCGAACATGCCTGACGCACTGCCGGGTCGCGGCAGCCGCAACAGCACCCTGAACGCGTCATCAAACTATACAAGTCGACACGTAAAAAGAGCCCTGAGCGACCTACCAGTGAGCAAATTACGGACCAAATGGTGGGGGCGACGGGGGGAGTGTAAACCGCTCCGCTTTGCTGCCACGCTATCGGTTTGTCATTAGACAACCTGCGCAAACATATCCCCTCCACTAGCTGCTCGGAGCTCTTTTTACGAGTGTCGACCCGTACCTGGGGCTCAGCGAACTTCGAATATACCTAGTTGGCACACAGAGCCTCTGTTCTATACGATAACATATCGTATTTGACCTGTTAGGCTGCGGCTCCACTGAGGCGGAGATGAGCCGAATGGAGCGGAGCTGTGTCATTATCCACCAATAGAATCTAAACTAACGTGCGCAAGGCGTGCTCGACGTGACCGCACGCGCCTTCTATTGGTTAATATTGGCACAGCTCCTCTCTGCTCCGCTCCGCTCGTCTCTGCCTCAGCGGAGCCGCAGCCTTATGGTATTGTTTTTAACCCGGCCGCCATTACTTTCAAGTAAATAACAGCGATCAGAACGTTGACAACACGATAACAGGCCAAGGACTACACTAATCTACATATTTCAGGAAAAATAAAAGATCGCTCTAATACATCGTGTTCTTTTTGAAAAAAACCGGACATCGGGTAAACTTGTACTAGGGTTGGTGAATTCGGAGCGGGCTTCAAAAGTATGAAAAAGGAGACTGTAGTGTGTTTCAAATATTTTATACAAATACGACATAGTTGCGGAACCCTCAGTGCTCGAGTCTGACTCGCACTAACTCCTAAATAGCATTAATGCGTGGTGTGGAAATTCTTAATTCTCAAAATAGTTTCCTAAGAAGGGTACTGCATTGCAAAAATATAGACAATTCCAAATATTTAGGTTCATGCAAGCCTGCCTATATAGCTTAGCCCCCTCTTGTTATGTCGCTACGTCGTATCGTAATACACTATCGAAACAAGTCTATGCTTACCGACCACGATACGCGTGTCCGATACGAGATCGGTGAGGTGTTTACGATATGAGGCGCAGCATGGAACGCCTCGTATCATTCACGGCGTGTTAATAAATATGTGATCGCTTAGCTCTTCGCGTCTAAAGTTCATGATAAAGATGAAGTATCCTGTTAAACGTTTGAATGCCACAGTCAACGAATGACAGCTGAAAGTCTTGCCACTGTTGCCACCGTCGGCCATAGCCGACACAAGTTGAAAATTAAAAGAGACTTTTGGTTAGTATAAATAAAGTTGTAATTTGCATAGCAAATATATTTAATTATGTCGTGCGAGTAACTCATTTTGGAATTGACGTAAAGCGTTCAAAACGTAATACTTATTTAATAGTATTCTATGTAATAAATACCTTGGGAGATATGTAGGGTCTTCGTTGAGGGAAATATATGGCCGAAGCCAGCTATTCGGCGTTACACAAATCCATCTACGAATGGACGACAGGTGCGACGCCCTGGCAGAAGTGGCCTCGCTTTCTTCTCCTTCAGCTGGAAGCGAGACACATGTTCATTAATGTACAATTATACTCCTTTGTCGCTGATAGTGCCCGATGTAGAAACTGTCCAGAAACACCTTTATTTTCTGGCAACAACACATATAAAAAACTTTCGCGTCGTCAGCTAGGCGGTGGCCACGAAATTACCGAAATATGAAACCCGTTGGTCACAATTCCTCCCTTAAATAGGTTGACAGATCTTTGATCGGTACGAGTACTTCCTTAACTCGTACATTATCTATGACGCGTGAAATAAAACTTCGTATTTTCCCTCTTTTAATAAACACAAACAAACGCACAGCAAGGTTAAAATAAATATTATTGGAAATTCAAAATTATAGTCTCGAATTCACGTTTAACAGCACTCATAGTCTCACTCTGTGCAGAACAGACACCAACCATGACTATCTTAATCGGTTCATTTCCACTTTCAGTACACCTTTGAACACTTTGAAAGAAGCATTGTTCAGGAAGACGTTCTGTGACACAGGGCACATAATGCTGAGGCGTTATTCCAACGTAAACGCGTGACTCGGGGGCGATCATTCCATGAAGCACATTACCTTTGCTATGAGGTTCTTAAATTTATGGTTACGCCGCTCGCTTTGCAATTGCTTAGCAGACACTTCCGGGTGCGCGCGGAGCTCAGTCAGCGAAACTTGACTCGAGCTATGCGGTACACAGCTATAGTACACAATTGAGTAGGTATCAATGACAACGTCGCTGGCTTGCAAAAACGCCGGCAAGGCGTTTAGGGCATTCATAAACACGTCTACCGAACAGGAATAACATCCTGCCTAAGAAGTTGGCTTTAGGGAAGTTAATACTTTAGTGCATTCGCTTCCATACTGCCTTAAACCATTAGGCAGTATCTCAGATAAAACTAGTAGCAATATCAACCTCATTACTAACAGATTAGAATTAAAACTGCTTTGATTATTTAGTTTGATATATGGCTATTAGCATAGATGTGGTTATTGTGGCTGCACCAGATGTTAACAGGGAAATCGCTGTTGCTGCTTGATTTTTATTTCGGCTTGATCGTAAAAATGAACAGTAAAGTTTTTAAACAAAAAAAGGATATTTAAGAGCAATGAAAAAGAGGTCACTTTTTATGGAAATTCTATACACTATATTTTTGCAAACAAGTAACTGTACTTACTTGTATTTAGCAGATAAAGTTTGAACGACTTCGGAGTTCGGCACAGGCCCCGGCGGCCGACTGTGATGATGATAATCGCCCAGGGGGACGCCGCCATTGTTGCGTCGCGAGAGCACGGCGAGATAGTCCGCCGTCTCGGGAACGACTGATTGAGACTACGGCGTGTTGATCGATCTGCGGGAGTCTGCGCGGAGCCTCTCGGGGCATGGTAGGGTGGTTGGGGTCGGTTTTCCCTGCGACGGGAACGATGGGACCCTTTATCGCCAAGTATTCCTTATTTTTTTACAGGGTGGAAGAAATCTATGGGCCATGAAGGAGACCGATTGAGCATGAAACCTACAACAAGTTTTAGTAATGACTCATTGTCATCATCATCAGCCGCAAGACGCCCACTAGTGACTGCTGGACAAAGGTTTTCCAGAACGATCGGTTCTCTGCTGCTGTCATCCAGCGGTTTATTAATGTATGACGTAAGAATATGACGGTAGCTTTCATTTAATTGATATTTTGAACGTTTCTGAAAATAATGTATCCTACATTATAAGACAAATTAAAGTCAATAGTGGTTGAAATAGCTTGTTAGTTAGGAATCTTTTCTCAAGACCAGTGCATTTACTGTTTTTTTTAAAGCTGTACCTAAATAGTAAATCGAACCAACTTAAAATACAAAAAATTAATAGTTTCTCAATATTTAACCGATCAATAATAGGGGTTAAATATTTCAATGAAACATTAAGGCCTGAATTAAACCCGGCCAAGTGCGAGTCGGACTCGCGCACGAAGGGTTCCGTACCATTATCTATACAACATAAGCAAGAGAATGCAATAAAAACACGTTTGTTATATAGGAGCCACCCTGAAATATTCATTTTATTTTAATTTAATTATTTATTTTTAAAATGAATATGCAACTAAATAAATATTCAGTGAATATTTCAAGCCTGTACCTGTTGCCGTTATTAATATCAAGTAAAAAAATAATGTATGGGAGCCCCCCTTCATTACTTATTTTATTCTGTTTTTAGTATTTGTTGTTATAGCGGCAACAGAAATACATCTTCTGTGAAAAATTCAAATGTCTAGCTGTCACGGTTCATGAGATACAGCCTGGCGACAGACGGACGGACAGTGGAGGCTTAGTAATAGGGTCCCGTTTTTACCCTTTGGGTACGGAACCCTAATAACCGTGTGAATCATAATATTTATTAAAGTATGTTCAACTATAATTCATAATTTATATGTTAAAGGTTATTGTTGAGTGACATGGGAAAGTGCAGAGCTGTCATTACGGTTAATAGAGGAGGTGAAGACAAGGAGCGGTACACTTAGACCTATTATCCTATTAAGTTAAACTTCTATGACAAGGAACCAGTAACCGAAGGAAAAAACAATAGTATTAACCAGGAATAGAACCAAGTAGTATTTCCTTAGTGGTAAGAAACAATTTGCCTGAGCTTTGCATCCAATTAAAGGCAGTCTTTTTTCAAACGGCCACGGAATCGATGAAATAATATATGACACCCCTCGGCCAAAGTTCCTCCTTTATAAACTTCAACAGATCTTTAGTTGGTACTCTCACCACAAAGCTCTCGTTCCTTCGGTTAACTCGTACAGAATCTACGAGCTCCTTCGCCTGCGTAGATCAGTGTTATCGGGACACGTTACCTACATAAGCATAACAGACGACGCATTGGTCCACTTGGTATATGTATAGTGACCCTGCCTAGAAAGCTAATGGTCCCGGGTTGGATTCTTGGGAAGGGCAAATATTTAAGTGATGAGCGCGAATATTTGTTCCTGAGTCATGCATGTTTTCTATTTAAGTATGTATTTCGCTATACAAATATTTATATCGTTGTCTAGTATAATATAATACCCATAGTACAAGCCTAGAGCTTAGTTTGGGACTAGGTCAATTGGTGTGACATTGTTCCCTGATATTTATTAATATTTTATTCTTAGTATCAGCGGTTTTGTGGGCGTACAGGGCACAGGATAAACACTTCTTTCTTTTTTAACAGAAGATAAGAGTTATTCAATTGTTGTAAAGAATTGATTAACCCTATGTTACCGTATATCACTTTTAATTAAGAGTTCGGTAAGAGTCCACTATTGGTCCCTTCAGCTAAAAGTGTATAACATTTTTTCACCCAGGACATAATTTCAAGTGCTTTTCGTCTCTTTGGCGTTTATTCTACACTGAAACGTTTATTGCATTTCACACCACTGGGATTCACTACGCCATGTACCTACACTGAAATGTCATATGTCATCTGTCATTGTCAGGGTGATAAATAGGAGGCAGGTATTTCTCTCAACTCCGATGCACTTAAAAGTACTAAATTTTATAACAAAATGTTATTTTCAACAGATCTATCATCATACACCATTTTTACGAATGGCCGCTCACCTCAAAAAATATATGACTATTACAAATAACAAACCCTTACCGATACCCTTAACGATTTTCTACTTTATGGCAGACAATATAGATTCTTCCTCATCACCCTTAACAAAATGTCGGAGTTCAAGATGCAGGCATATCAATTGTTGAGTTCTACTGGTAATTCATAACTCTCACTCCAACACGACGACGGGGTAACGGGGCAATAAGCCCAAAGTAGACATTTTACGCGTGAGACAGCATGCCCCGAAAGCTGCTTGCTCTGAATAGATAAGCGGCATCATCTATACTCACTTTAACATTTCAACAAAATAAAATAAAACACTTATCTAATTATGTCCTTTGAAAATTGCATAAACACATTTCTACAAAAGAAAATTACTGGTTAAGGGTATCACGCACCCAGCTATAACGCGCAGAAGTTCTTAGCTATTTGCTAGCGACAGCCGCCGCCATGGTGGAGCTACAGTTCGAGGAGATGTACTCGCTGGCGATGCGCTGCCTGTGGCTGAACCGCGCGCACCCGGCCGTCCCACTGGATCGGCGCTGGGCGCTGCTGGTCGGCTTCATGCACGGCCAGTTCACGCTGCTGCTGTTCAGCTTCTTCTACAGGTGTCTCCCACTAGACTAGACTAAACGTGCAGATGTACTCGCTGGCGATGCGCTGCCTGTGGCTGAACCGGGCGCACCTGGGGTCCCGCTGGACCGGCGCTGGGCGCCATAATAGTCATAAGTTCTAATGACTGTTTGAACTAATCATTGTTTGAACGAAAGTAAAACACAAATACTCCATTAAGTTAAATTTTACCCAAATAGGCTAGGTTAGGTTAGAGTTGCCACAAGGAGCGAAGCGCCTCGCCTACGCGGACTGCTACTACTTACTACTACTAAGAAAACCCTAATTTCCTAGCATGTTTGACAGTTAGTGTTTTATAACTTTCTTCAATAATAAATCAAAAATTAATCCACAAGCTTCGTCATATACATGATTAGGTTAAATAAACGATATGTTTTAAACATATAAGGTAGCAATATTCGGTGTTCAGAGGAATCTAACAATAGGGCAATTAAGAATTTTACATAAAGTAGGAATAAAGTAGTAAATGCTAAAAATAGGGCTTTTGATTTTTGACTAATGAAGTAGTGCAAATAGGGTTCAAATTCGGCTACAATAGAATCTCTATTGCAGCATGTTCGTGGTCGACCTCAAGCGAAAAGACTTCTCTCGCGCCTGCGCCAACGGAATCTTCATCACCGTGTGGTCGGAGGTGACGTTCATGTACGCCATCATGCTGATCTACCGCGACTACCTGATCGAGCTAATTCGGATCAACCAAGAGCATTTCGACGCGGCCGCGGAGATGCCGGCGGCGTCACAGGCCGTGGTGCGGAGCTACGCGGAGCGCGGACGTTGGGTCACCAAAGTATGGTTCTACTCATGCACTATCAACTGTGGCCTGTTTCCGGCAAAGGTATGTTTCTTTTTTTACCTGATTGTTGAAGGAGGGTTATATTTTTATCAGTTTATATACAGTGGTCACGCTTGCGTTATTCGCATACAATTGCCTATTTAATTTAGTTGTTGTTTTTAGGGTTCCGTACCAAAATGGTAAAAAAGGAACCCTATGGTGAGACTTCGTTGTCTGTCTAGCTGTCTGTATGTCCCAGCAGGTTTTCTCAGCAACTACATATGCTATGAACTTGAAATTTGGCATAGTTGTACAACAGACTTGCCCGCATTTGTTTTTAATAAAAAAAAATAACTGAAAAGGGGTCTAGAATGGAGGGTTACAAAATGAAAGTGGTTTGATTATAGCAAATGGGGTGTCATAATATGAAAGGGCGCAAGCTGCACATTTTTTTGGTATGTATTTTTTAATTTATAGCCAAAAATGTACAAAAAATGACCGGTTCCCCCCCTTATCTCGGAAGTTTATTAATCAAAAAATCTGAAAAAATCCTGACGTTTAGATAATTTTTTATATTTTATGGGAAATATAAAATAAAATGTTAATTATTTACCGTTTTTGAGAAATAATAAACAACCTATGAAAAATTTGTATTAAAATTTAGGCTAATCAATATGGACCTTATTGCATAGAAAATAAAGTTCATAACAAAATGAGTATTTTCTTTTGCGGTTACCAATCATATTACCTTAAGTATGGAACCCTCAGTGCGCGAGTCCGACTGGCACTTGACCGGTTTTTTTGAGATAGTGTTTGTGTAGTAACGGCTTCGGTACCCTACACTGAGCATGGTCCGACACGCTCTTGCCCGGCTTTTACCGCCTGTAATAGAAGCCCAGGGTAACTGCCTAATGCCGCTTTTTCATTTCGTTCAGTTAAAAATGACAACGGTGCTAATATTTCACTTCAAAACTAATATTCGAATAATTTCGTTCAGTATTTTTGTAATTTGATATCGTTGTTTCTAACTCGGCCACCAGTGTCAGGTAAACAGCATCGTTACGTTGGCGACACGATAACATGTCAAAACCATTAGCCTGAGTATAATGGACGCCCTCTCCTGACAGTTTATGTCACGGTGAATTGTATTGTCACATTAGGTATAGGTATATCTATAGCTGAAGTGTGCTTTTGTTAGGGTCCTGAACTCAAACTAGGAACGTTTATAGTTTCGCTGTCTCTCTGTACGTCACACTCACTTTTTAAGAAACTTTGAGTTACAAAACTGAAATTTTGTACACAGGTAGATATTTATACCGCGCACTGAGATCAATGATAAATTAAGTAAATTTAAAACTTATTAGGTACGTCTCGTACTAAGCAAGGGTAAAAATATGTTTACTTTCCAACATCGTGTGATATATGGTTGGGTAGCTATTAAAAAACCATTATATACATAATAGTTTTTTAATAGCTAGTCATTATCAATTTCTAAATTTGGGGGACCGTTATATTGAACTTTAAAAGTACAGCATAAACTGAAAGTACTAAAAAATCTGGAAAATATTAAATATAGTAAACATATTAACAAATTTAAAAAGAAATCTATCAGGACTCAGGAGACTTGGTTCTTGCGATACAGAAGATTAAAGTTTTTATAACTTCTAAAAGTCATCTAAGACAGCACCAAATAACTTTAAAAAGAAAATTAGTTAATACTTGTTGCCCAGATAGTTTTTTGAGTGTTGTTAAGGCGTCGGACCCCTACACTGAGCATGGTCTGACATGATACCGCCCGGTTTTTTAAATCTGTTTTTTGTATTATCTTTATGCTAAGACTGGTAAGGCAATAAATGTATTTTTCTTCCTTTCAAAGGCGTTCGTGTTTACGATGCTCACGTTATACAAGGGCGAGTTCCACCTGGTGCCCTGGTTCGACTGCTCCTGGCCCTCGCCCATAGAAGAACACAAATATGAGCCTGTGACGTTCTCCATAATCTTCTACTTCCATATTGTGTTCGGCTGCTACGCCATCTTGATGTACATCGGCTTCTGCCCGCTCGGACCCATCTTCATTCTGAACGCCTGCGCCCGTCTGGACCTGATGATTGCTGACGTCAAAACTGTGTTTAACGTCGAGCCTTATAACAAGAAAGAGGTGTCTCAACAAGTTGCTCAGATCGTTATAAAGATTCAGGACATGTACAGGTACATAACACTGCCGTCCTAAGCTAATAGGCGGTAACTAAGATAAACCTCCACTAGTAATATGAACCTCATTTGTAACGGAATAGAATAGAATCTGCTTTGGTGATTGAATTGAAGATACTGCTCATTGGTTTAGGAGGACAGAAGAGTCATTTGCGAATGACAATGTTTACGTGATTGATCGTTTCAAATTTCAGGCAATTGAAGCTTCAATAGCGAATATGTATGGATTGTTTAAATATTTCTCAACAAAATATGAAAATACCGTAAAAGAGATCGTCAAAAGTGGAATTAAAATTATAATCGGCCGAGAAATACGGATGATACAAGCATTTTAAACTGGTAATTAGACAGTGGTTAGAGAGAGAGATCCGACAAGCACTATGCAGCGTGACGTCATGTCACAGGTCGGCCATAATAATATAAACTCCATATTAAATTCTGTTTTGCTAGAAATAAATAGGAACAAATCTTTGTTTGCTTATATCTTGGTTATTTTTATAGCTATTTAATTATTTTTTCTCAACTGTTGGTTGGTTTTTCTCAGCTTTTATTGAAGCTGTGAAAAATGTCATTAATATTCCGTATTGAAGGCCTGGACTTGGTCTGGGAAAGTGCTTCGTTCGACATATTTGAGGCAATCAAGAATAAGAAAACTTGACTGACTGCACGGCGCGTCATTTGCAGTCAATCGATATCAATCACGTAAACATTGTCAATCGCAAATGACCGTTTCGAGGACTCTTTACGTAAATCTTGTTGTTTTTAATCTTAAGAGGATTGTGAAGCGCCGCTAAAATCGCGTACTTAGTTGTCAGAAAAAATCCATACAAATGTAGCTCCGGGCGATAACGTCTTTCACGCCCTAAATCAAGTTCGATTTCCACATTTTTTGAATGTGTTGTAGTTATTATAAACAAATAGGTCTGTTCGTTTCTTAAAATTTGTTTTTTAAATTTGTTTCATTCTAAGAAATATTTCCTTGGAAAGAAAGACGTACAGACATAGTTTTTCATGATATCTACAACATATTCAAAAATCGTTAAAATCGGTCTAGGTTTAAGCATTTTGAATGGATATTTTTAAGATGATGCCTTCATAATTCAGTTTTTTTCAGTTATGTAAAGTTAATCAACGACATGTTCCGAGTTCTGTACGAGCTCAACATGAAGGGGTCGGCGGTGATGATCCCGGTCGCGCTGTACCAAGTCCTCGACGTGAGTATTACCACTACTTTCACACAGAAGAAATTACTTAATTTTTTTTTCAATTAATTGACATCTGTGTGACCGTGAGGCCAGCCAGTTTAGTGCAGACCCTTACAGGTTCTGTACGAGTACTCCTGGTAACAGGATAACTAAACCTCATCTGAATAATTGTCAAATCAAAACCGCTTGAGACTTGACTCCAAATATTGAACACATACAATCAATATCCTCGTAAGGCCCAGTATGCAATAGAATTTACATAATCATGTGAATATATATTTGAACTGTGTTGCAATGGGAATAAGGTTTATTTTCCTATCTTCATAAACTGAAAATGGCATTAGCGAAAAAATGTAATTGGAACTTTATTGCCTTGATAGTAGATTCAAAGTCCACTCACAAAAAAGTCTCTGTTTGTAGTGTGTGGGCCTTACGAGGTTATATTTATGAGAACCTTATGTATGTTCATAAAAACCTCGTGTGTTAGGGTTCCGTACCCCAAGGGTAGCGCAACGGGACCCTATTAACATGTATACGCTGTCCGTCCATCCTTCCGAACTTTCAAGAGCTGTATTTTGTGAACCGTAGAAGATAGCAGGTTTTTTCAGAAATTCGCTACACGCTGTATTATACAGTTCAAAAGATACAGGGGCCGTAAACCATGATGCAAACGGTATTGACGTTTTTCTTTCCTATCTCGTCAAAATGTATGGGATGACAGTTAACCACGTGGATTATCGCTATATACGAGAATGTTATTCTATACACTTTGAGTGATAGAAAAGAAAAACGATAGTAGCGTTTGGATCGTGGCTTGCGCCACAGCTCCTTAAAGTTAGAAGGGATGGATGGACGGACAGCGTAGGCATTACTAGTAGGTCTCGTTGAGCTCCCTTCTTGGGGACCCTAAAATAGTTATTTATGTGACTGGTGCGTAATGAGAGACATTCATTAATTAGAGACAATACACGAGTGTTTTAATGCCTAGTTATGCGTATAGTCGCATACATAACTTTATCTACATGCATATCATAAGTTCTACAATATGTGAGAAACCTGTATTTTTCGTTACTCTGTATTTTAATGGATCTGTATCTTAATGCTCACATTAAAGTATCGGTGACCGATAATTGAAAGTGAACATTAAAATGCAACTACATCAATAACCGATACTTTAATGACATATAATACTTTAATGTTAACATTAAAGTACAATCACAGATACAGGATTCTTAATAAAGGCCTTTTGCTTATCGTTTCTGAACCTATTGTAGGGAAGTTATGATAATGGATGTAAGTGCACTTTTAGGGATATAAGAAGGAAGCTGGTGAAGGGTATAATGTTGCAGGCGTTGAAACGCGGGGAGTTCGACATCGAGTATCCCACGTTTGTGCTGACAGCGGCGCTGCTCTGCTACGTGCCCTGCTACTACAGCGATTTACTCATGGAGAAGGCAAGCGCACACACACACATAGTGTGCATACAGACATACATATCCATATACACCGTTGACCGTAAGCTTACCTACCAATAATAAATAAATAAATAAAAATAAATAAAAATCATTTATTTCAGACTACAGAATCCATAGATTATTAGTATTACAAACAGACTTAAATAACTATGTTAGTTCCTAAACTTAAATGAAGAGAGGTCCAGTGCCTGATCAGGCCACTGTCCCATCTCTCAGCGACGACGGTCAGGAGACTGTGGCGGCTGGCGCGGACTCTGCAGAGCGTCGCGGCGCAGCGTTTGCGCAGCGTCGCGTGGAAACCGTCCACGCGCGCGTCCGCGAACATCCCCGACGCACTGCAGTATCGCGGCAGCCGCAACAGAACCCTGAACGCGTCATTGTACTGTACACGCATTGAGTTAATAGCCCGTTGCGTGTACCTCGTCCACAGGCTGCAGGTGTACAGCGATGTACAGTACGCTCGAAAAAGTGTTATTTTAACCTGCGCTGTACACCGACTGAACCTGCGGGCTATATAATAGAGGTACTGTCGCCTTCACTGGTGGACAAACAGACTAACGATCATGATACGCATACGCTACGTGACGGAGATACGACACGGCAAAATGATACAAGTGTACTCAGCTTAAGGTTACACGTCGCTTGCGCAGGGCGAGGAGCTGCGCGTGGCGATCTACGAGAGCGGGTGGGAGGCGCACTACGACCGCGGCGCGCGCAGCAGCGTGCTCCTCATGCTCACGGTGGCGGCGCGGCCCATCTCCATCAGCACCATGTTTCGCATCATGTGCCTCGACGCCTTCACCGCGGTAAGACAGACAAGTATCCTCTTCTTCTTCTTTAAATACCTCTCCACTGCTGGAGGTTGGCAGTCAGCTCAGCATTCAACTTCCTATCTCTCGTCAAACGGAACAGCTATTCAACCGTGGCGACGCCTGTCCAGGTCTTTATGTTACTGAGCCATAACATCTTGGGTCTGCCAAAGCTTCGCTTCCCCTCAATCTTGCCCAAAACAATACTTTGAAGCAGTTTCGTTTCGCATCGCATCGCGTTTAGTATCGCTTGTTTCGGAGAATATGACCCAGGTAGGCTAATTTTCTCCTACGAATGGTTTGCAGTAGTTCAGGGTTTTTTTATCTCTGCGTAGCACCTCTACATTTGTCACTCAAGTATCCTCACAGAGACATTCTTCCAAAAAGATCAGAGGGAGAAAACCGGTCAAGTGCGAGTCGGGCTCGAGGCCTCGTCCCGCCACACAGTAGGTATTATTATAATATTCTGATTAGAAGATATTTAGCATCGAATCAGCGCGAGCCCAACTAACAAGATCATTTTTTAGTATTAGGTTTTTTTCTTCTTCTGGGTTTGTATTAATTTTTACGATACAATAAAAATAATAATGTCGATCGAAACTTCCGACTTATTGGAAACGGATTCGAAGCTCCGTAACATCCCTACTTTAAAGTATATCAAGTAGTTTGCTTCTCTCTCATGCTAATGTTTTCTGTTTCAGCTCTGTCATGACGCATACGCCATTTTCAGTCTCATAAACGCCATGTGGGATTGAAGAACTTAATTAGGCACATCAATTATAACCTAAATTCAATTGTCATTGCATAAGTTTTATTTTAAACTCAATACAAGTATTACATGTGAGTACATACATACACTCACGTATCCTTCGTTCCCAGAGCGGGGTAGGCAGAGCTACTGAATGACCAACAAATCTAAATAAATTGTTGATAATTCTTAAACCACATTTTGCTCATTTTTAATAAAAGTATTAAACTACCTTATTTTACTATAAACAGTATTATATCACGTATCTTACAAAAAAAAACGACATAAATAAACACGACTCTTTTAAATCTTGTTTTGTTTTTTTCTTACCCTACCACGATATAATAGGAAGGATCAACATCTTCAATGAATAGGTACTATTAAAGCGGCAATGTAGAGTAAAAATTGTGTCACCGCTTGTAACAGGTGACAGGGCTTGTGTACAGTGGCCCGTTTCACGAAGCTACAAGTTACAAATTACAAGCGGAAGTCTCTTTCTAACTCCTCTTGCTAGGAAGAGAGTTCCGCTTGTAATTTGTAACTTGTAGCTTCGTGAAATGGGCCTCGAGTCGCCAGTACGGAACTCTAACAAGCTTTCAAAACCCGACTGTTGCTAACCAACTTTAAATCGTTATAAATCCTAAATGATCAATCAAAACACATTGACGACGCGCTGGCCTAGTTGGTAGTGACCCTGCCTACGAAGCTAGAGGTCCTGGGTTCAAATCCCGGTAAGGGCAGATATTTGTGTGGTGAGCGTGAATATTTGTTCCCGAGTCATGTATTTAAGTATATATTTCTCTATATAAGTATTTATATCGTTGTCTAGTACTCATAGTACAAGCCTAGAGCTTAGTTTGGGACTAGCTCAATTGGTGTGACATTGTCCCCTGATATTTATTATTATTTATTTATTATTATTAAAACGAACAATTACGAAAGAAACCTAAATATGGCTTTTAAATACATATTTAATGATACCCCACTTGTTATAGTTCATCGAATCTTTTTACACGACTGCCCCAAAAAAGGAGTGTAATGTTTTCAGGGTTCATGTTTGTATGTATGTATGTAGGTATGTGAGTTTCTTTATTCCACTATTACACGACTGCCCAAACAAAGGGGTGTAATGTTTTCAGGGTTCATGTTTGTATGTAGGTATGTGAGTTTCTTTATTCCACTATTACACGACTGCCCAAACAAAGGGGTGTAATGTTTTCAGGGTTCATGTATGTATGTATGTATGATTCTTTATTCCATCATAACTTCTAAACGCCTGAGCCGATTTCGATGTGTGTGGTATCGTTGGAATCCTTTCGTCTTCCCGGGTGACATAGGATACCTAAACTGTTAAAATTTTAATAAGAACAACGACAAAATGTCAATTAAATATGTAAAAAAAAGTCTTCTAATTATTACAATATGGGTATCATTTGAAGGGTCTTAATGTGAACATTTCAAATATATACAAATATAGTAGCATTAATAAACGGGTTTACCTGTAAAACGTGATAAATACTAGAAAATACCTACATTGATTACTTCAAGCACATAAAAAATCAAGTTGGGTTGTTTAAAAACACATTTTTACTCAAACTAGGCTTTACAAGGCACTAAAAATGCTTAAAATAAAGATTTTATAATTAAAAAAATTTCAAACACGACTGCCGTTGAAAATATTGAACTAAAAAGTAAAAAATAAGTTTTATTTTTCGAATAGTACGGAAAAAGTTTTTGTTAGTATATTTTTTTAATGCAGTCTGAGGAATGTTTTCTACTGAGACGATGTTCTTAAAAGTACCCCGTATGCATTAAAAAAATATACTAACAAAAACTTTTTCCGTCCTATTCGAAAAACAAAACTAATTTTTAACTTTTTAGTCCAATTTTTTTCAAGCGCAGTTGTGTTTTTTTAACAATATGGCATCTGGATGCCGCCATATTGAATTTTGATTACTGTCATATATTCAGTGATACTCACCAGATTAAGACAAATCGATTGACATAATAATCATCAAAATCGGTCCACGCTTTTAGTTTAGAGCGCCACAAAGGATCAAAGGCTGATAAACACAATGGGTCTATATTGGAATCCATAATGGTTTTTTCGTATAATGTATCATATGGCATAAAATCGTTTGACCTAAAACGGTTTTTACAATAGAAAGGGTTTTATTTTTATTATTATAAAAAGTAAACTAACGTAACCTAACCTCATCTACAGAATATACGTTTATTAAATTCTGCAATGTCAGCTTAAAAGGGTGTTATGCGAAATGATTTTATGCGAAATAATACATTAGGACAATACCCTCTTCCTTTGGCAGTTGGGTAAAAAAGCAAGCTTTAAAAAACCGACAGTTGTTGCTAACCAACTTCAAATCGTTCTAAATCCTAAATGATCGTTCAGAATGAAAAATGATTAATGAAAGATGATTTTTAAATACCTATTCAATGATACCCCATTTGTCATAGTCAGTCGACTTTTTTTTACTTTTTTACAATATGGCGTCTAGCTGCCGCCATATTGAATTTTAATTACTGTCATATCTTTAGTGACACTCACAAGTTAAAGTCAATCGATTGCCATAAGAATCATCAACATCGGTCCACGCGTTTAGTTTCTAGAGCGCCACAAAGGAACAAACATACATACGAGTATTATAGGCTGATAAACACATTACCCTCCTCCTTCGGCAATCGGGTTAAAACCCGTGGGCGGCTCGCAGCTCGGTATTAGTATAAGTACCCCATCGCCATTAACGTTAGAACAAAAGAAATTAAATTATTTATAATGTTATGAACTTCAGTAAATGCGATGTATTCTTTAACTAGCTTTATAATGATTATACTCCGGCTGTGACCGCTCGTCGGTTGACATGCAAGGCCTTTGCTTCGTTAGTATCAATGGTAAAACAGCCGTCCAAGTGAGAGTCGGACTCGCGCACGGAGGGTTCCGTACCACTATCGAGCAAATACGGCAAAAATATCACGTTTGTTGTATGGGAGCTCCACTTAAATATTAGTTTAATTCCGTTTTTAGTATTTTCTGTTATAGCGGCAACAGAAATACATCATCTGTGAAAATTTCACCTGTCAAGCTATCACGGTTCATGAGATACAGCCTGGTGACAGACAGACGGACGGAAGGACAGTGGAGTCTTAGTAATAGGGTCCCGTTTTTACCCTTTAGGTACGAAACCCTAAAACGAAACTTCATGGTGAGACTTTGATGTCTGTCTGTCTGTCTGTCACAACAGTTTTACGTAGCAACTACCTACTGAACCTATCATATTGAATTTTGGCATAGATGTATGCTTGCTTGACCGCGTCTTTAAAAACCGGATAAGTGCGAGTCGGTCTCGCCGACCGAGGGTTCCGCACACGACACGATTAACTGAATTCAAAGACGTAATAACTAGGGGAAGTCGAGATGAACATAATCGGTCTCGCGCCCCTTTCTGCTTAAGTGGTTGCATAAATCAATGCTGGCGCAAGAGACACAGGCGAGCCGCGGCACCGTTACGAAAAGCCGATACTGTTATATGCGATAGCGCGCCTCCCCTATTGTTGGGGCGATTTTTTTGTTGTCTACAGATTTCTATATAGGGTGTATTTCTGCTTTTAAACTGCCATAATACGAATGATCACAGCGATTAGTGACAAGGCACTAAAGTGTTTACATATTTATGACCTCGACTGTACCTCCGCGTCGAATGAGTTTCCCGCTGTAACGAGGTGTATCTGCCAATGTGTTACACCTCGTTCAATTAGTCGTTCCGGCACTTTTTATCTGGCTATTTTTACTCTAAATTCTAAATTTGAGCTCATTTTAAATTCTACGATCGCCTGCGCACGACGGCGAGTTCAGTCGCTCACAAGCTACCGAGCTATTAACAAGTTCCAAACATAACATTTTTAAATAAAGTTAAATACTTACAACAGTGAAGTGAGATTTATGTAAGGACCCCTTCACCTAAATACCCGTTTTATTGGCACTAATTGTGCCTTTTTACCTTATTTTATTATAATTACGCTAACTGAAGACCTTTAATAAATATTCCTGGCCTGGACTACTGTTATTCTTAAACCACTTCCGTTCCTGTTCCCGTTCCTGCTCCCGTTCCGGTCTTACAGTGACATTGGCCGCTACTCCCCCTATTTTAACCCCTTAGGAGATGAATTTCCGAAAAACCTTTCGGTGTGCACCCCTAGGAGGACATCCAAGGAGCACCTACTTACTCCAAAAAATTCTAGTGGTTTCGGCTACGCATTGATCGATCAGTAGTTTCTCCTTTATTACAAAACTAGCGTTTGCCAGCGAGTTCGTTTGCGTAGAATTCGTATTTTTGTCATCCCACGGAAACCGTTCATTTTTCCGGGACAAAATGTAGCCTATGTTCATCAGTATATGTAGGGTTCTAATGGTGAAAGAAATTTTCAAATCGGTCCTGTAGTTTCGGAGCCTATTCAATGCAAACAAACAAACAATCGCGGGGCTCCTATTCCTGGGCAATTTGCCCATCAGGCATTTGAAGTTTACCTAATGAACCTAACCTACCTAGCAACGCAAACGAAGCGGTCATTTTGCAACTCGAACTTTTAGAGATGTAGGCGCAAAGCGATCTATTCGTATTTGCTACCTAGTCCTAACGCGATGTGGACCTAAAGCTTCTGTACCAGTTTGCCCAGGGCGCCTTTTAATAAACTAAATTCGAGTTGATTTACTTTCAGCAGTGATGTGCAAGATACCCTATACAAAATATCTGGAATACAAAATGCAAGATACTTTTAAATTAAGTGTATCAGATATCAGATACAAATACCTTTCTGGGATGGTATCTAAAATACTAGATACTGTAGATACAAAATAAGTATTATTAAAATACTTTTTAAAGATAAAATATTTTGTAAGAAAACAACATTTTATAGAATGTAAGTTTATTTTTTTGCATGAATTATTTACGAATAAAGCGTGAATATGGGACCTAACAAAATATTATATTTTTAAGGTTTTATTGAGACTTAAGTGAAACCAGTTCTTGAAACATTTTATCACTCATTTTTCTTCGACGAGGCTCATACTCACACCCCCACAAGAGAAGAGTCGCTCCACAGGGGCAGAACTTGGCAAACAAGTGTTATATTTGAAAAATATATTTGTTATTGTAGGATGATGACATTTGACATTTCTGGACATCAGAGCCAACTGGTCCGATGTCAAATTTTTACCAAAATCACTTTTTTTTAGAATCATACTCAATTTTTTGTACTCTTTCAGGCCATCTAACCGTTATATCGCTATCTCTTTTATTAACGAAGTTAGATTTACTACAAAAGGTCGGATGTCCACAATACCTTAGAAGAAAAATAACGGATGTTAAAATATGACTTTTTGCTTCTAGTAATCTTAATGTATGGCTTTAAAAGTAAGTCTGATGTTCACATAAGACATATTGGATTTATTTTTATTTTTTATTTTTTTGTGTTTGTTATTCTGTAGCTCTGCCTACCCCAATCTGGGAACGAAGGCGTGAGATTATGTATGTATGTATGTAGAACGGAGCGTCTGATGTTTATATCAGACCTTTTGGTTCGGGGAATCTCCACAATATCCACAATGCGCGCATATGAAAATTCAGTGCAAATTAATTAATTGGTTAACAATTGCAAGTGCTTTATTGTTAAAGTGGTACGACATGAATCCACATGTCATCAGGATATTCCAAGAGTTACGAAAGGCAGAAAATAAAAGAAATCAAGGTGTCTAAACTCAAATATTTCATTACATTCGTTTTTAAACGGTATCCCTTCATTTTTCATAAATTCATTTGCACTAATTTCATTTGCTATAATCGTCACTGGCCATAACCTTAATTTTCCCTAATATCACATACCATAATTTTTGAATGCCATAATAGTCTAGTATCATAATGTTCTGTTCAACCTCCCTAATATCAGATACCATAATAACATTTTCAATAATATTTCCTTTCTATAATGTTCATAATCCCTAATATTATATGCCATAACACTTCATTTGCCATAATTTCGGAAAAAGCAGACCCACACTGTATCATTGTGTTTCAGTGGGTATAATGAAGTAGGTACTGGTACAATCTGGATTACGTAAATTCGGGCAAATGAAATTATTGCATATGAAGTTCGGTCAAACGATAGAGAACCTTTTTAAACAGGATTTTTAGAGTGAAGTATCAGTACCAATTGAAATAAATAGAATGACTTTATTGTTGTTTCAGATGATATTTTTCAACCAAACAAAAGACGACCTTCACTGTCAGTGCATGTCGATGATATTATAATTTCGAAAAGAAACACACTGGAAAAAGTTGCAAAATTTCATAAGTTGTGTCGTTGAACTCGTTAGCTTTAGTCTCTATATCTACTACTTAATTACATAGTACATAGCTTTAATGCAACTTGGCCTGTTAGTTAGGTAGTTTGGGATAAATCTTGCAAGTTAAATTTGACCCTTTTCCCGGTTTCCGATTCAGCTGAAATTTACTATACTTGCGTATCTTCGGGAACAATGCAATAATTGGTATGGTAACACAGAGCTGGTCTGATGATGCAATATCCAGTACGCACTTGCACTTGTTAACAAATGAATTAATTCGCACCGAATTTTCACATAAGCCGTCTAGACACAAACTGGTTTGCGGTCTGGACACAAACTGGTTTATACTTGTCAATCGCCGGCCGGCCGCGCTCGGTCAATCGTAAGGTTTAGGCAATCGTCGAGCGTGGTATCCCTTCATTTTTCACAATTTCATTTGCACTAATTTCATTTGCCATAATGATCACTTGCTATAATATCTTGTGATCTTGTGTATCTATTATGATATCTTCATAATGCCATAATACTCTAGTGTCATAATGTTCAACCTCCCTAATATCAGATACCATAATAATACTTTCCATAATATTTACTTTCTATAATGTTCATAATCCCTAATATTATATGCCATAACACTTCATTTGCCATAATTTCGGAAAAAGCAGACCCAGACTGTATCAGTGTGTTTCAGTGGGTATAATGAAGTACTGGTACAATCTGGATTACGTACTACTATTATAATAACTTACCTATTCTAACCTACCTACCTACTGTAAGGAAGGTCAGACACGTTTTTTTTTTTATAGTACTACGCATAATACGCATTCTGAATCTTTTATGGCAAATAATTATTAAAGCGTTTAAAATTTATAGCATACAATTTTATAACACTTGATAATAGGGAAAATGTAAAGTATGGCATACGTATCGGTATGGCACCTAACAATTATGTCAAGTGAAAATATACCAAATGATCATTATGGCACATGATTCGTTATGACTTATGGCATATAAATTTATGTCATATGAAATTCGGGCAAATGAAATTATTGCATATGAAATTCGGTCAAACGATAGAGAACCGTCGGGCGTATGTTTGCTTTTTGTCTCTTTCCATCGCCCATTCAAATTTATCGCTATCTCTGTTTGTTGTGGATATTGTGGAGATTCCCCGAACCAAAAGGTCTGATATAAACATCAGACGCTCCGTTCTAAGAAAAAATTAAAACCAGTAAGTCTTATAGTGGAGATACCCCGGACCAAAATGTCTGATGTTCACATAAGATTGAATATATTTCCATTTCATTTCGAGCCATATAGTCTGATTTAAACATACGTCCTATACTTATTGCGTGTTCACAAATTTTCTTACAACCAAAATATCGGATGTTAATATCCGACCACAGCAAAGCATATGCCTTGTCAATTTTAGGTCGGATGTCACACCCTTTTGATAATCAAATTTGAATTGCAATGTTATTGATAGCGTAAGAAAGAACTTGTATGTCAGAAAATACTTGTAGTTATATGCTCCTTCAATATTAATTACTAGTTTTCTTTATTTTAATACTGTTAGTCGGTGTCAAACGTTTTAAAGTTACTTTTGCTTCTCCTGAAAAGTGTCAAAAATGCACATCCGACCAGTTGGCTCTGATGTCCAGATTTGTAGAAAGAAAGAGCCGTCATCTATCAATTTGGTCCTAGACTAAATTTGCGTACCGTTTTATCTATGGTGACATTTAAAATTAATATCACCATTAGAGTTGTGCCCGATCGGTCTTTAAAGGGAGCGCTCCGATCTCGGTCATTCGGTCATAGGAACTAGTTTGTTCTTTTAGTTCCTTTAGGTCCTTTAGCTCCGGAGCAAATTTTGAGATCTGAGCAGGACACGCTTTGAAATAGGTACTATTGGTCTCGTTCACATCGAGCGCCGTGCCGTCCGCTCTTTAGGCTGCGGCTCCACTGAGGCGGAGACGAGCGGAGCGGTGCGGAGCTGTGCCAATATTAACCAATAGAAGGCACATGCGGTCACGTCGAGCTCGCATCGCGCACGTTAGTTTATATTCTATTGGTTAATATTGGCACAGCTCCGCCCCGCTCCGCTCGTTTCCGCCTCAGTGGAGCCGCACCCTTACTCGTTTGCTCTGTTTCGCTCATACGTACAACAATTGCTACTGACCTAAAGGACCGAACGATTATTTTACGAAGAACTAGTTATTTTCGGTCCGTGACGGGAATTCATTCCTTTTAGTTCTTAGTTCCTGACCATAAAATCTTGTCACATTTTGTGAATAAATGCATAGATAACTATTACTTAAAGTATTCTAACAAACATAGTATTTACAAAATACTAAGATACCAAACAAAAAGGAACTTAAATACAACATACATAATGAATTTAAAAAAGTATTTTAGATACAAGACGAAAATACGTATTTTGTATGTTGTATCTGGATTTCAGATACCTGTAAGTCACATCTCTGACTTTCAGACTTCTCATGAATGCCTGTTCGCCGATTGAGGATGTTTCAACTCAAGCGTCAGACAAATGCGTTACCTTGCAGCCAGATATACCTAATTAAACTTCAACATATAGTGTTTAGAGATATCTTTCTGTGCTTGTAGGTACGGCTACTTATTTGGTACTACTTGGTACTGTATCAAGAACCAAAGACAATGATGTTTTGGGGGTTTCTCGGTAAGGCCTCCTCGGTATTCAGGTGCGCATCACTTTTGACTTGGTTTTCAATCTTCTGCAGGACTTCCCTCGATGTGAAGTTGAGGAGCACCTGTTTTTTTTTTTTTTTTTTTTTTTTTTGGCCTGGTGACAAATATCGGCTGTGAACCCGTCCGCTCCAGGAGCCTTCTTTGGATTGAAGGAGTTATATGTTTTTTTGAGCTCCAGCATTGTGAATGGTGGTTCGCAAGGATCATTTTGTTCACCTTCATTCACATTGTCGGCTCTCTGTCTAACATGACGGTGGTACTCGCTATCAAGGGTGGTAGAGTCACACGGGTAGAAGGTCTGCGCCAAGTATCGCACCGAATTTTCCGCGTCTAGTATTACGCCATCTTTTTCGAGTGGCGAGTCTTCTTCCCTTCTTGTTGTTCTACCTATAACCCTGTATATTCCTTCCCATACACTTTCCTTATCCTGTTTACGACAGAATTCCTTCCAACTCTCCACTTGAGCTTTGGCTGCTTCTAACTCATACTCTTCTTTATGTTTCAGGTACTCCTCGACGACCTTCAGCCTTCGTACAGGGGCTGCACTTCGGATTCTGCGTTTCCAGGTAGCGACGGCTTTCTTCATTTTTTCGAGTTTTTCGGACCACCACGGGAAGCTAAGTTTTTCTTTCGTTTTCTTTTTAGGTATTGCCAACTTACAAGATTCTTCTATAGCTTTATTTAAATTATTAATTACTATTTCTATTTTAACTGTGTTGTTTACTTGTTCTATTTCTGCGGTTTGAATTTTGTATTTTAGCATGGTTTGTTCCAGTTTTTCACAAAATTCAGGCCAATTAGCTTTTTTAGTGTTGTATAATCTCGTTGTTCTTTGAACATTTATTCCTTTTATTTTTTCCAGTCTGATTTTGAAGAGAATGGCGTTGTGGTCCGAACTCGTTACTCCTTGATCTACTTTCCAGTCGTCTACCATGTCTAGTATGTTCGTCGAGCAGGCTGTTATGTCGACAAAACTAGTGTAGTGTTTGCCTCCCCTGACGGTGTCAAAGGTCGGAGTTTCCCCTCTGTTTAATATGTGTAGGCCCAATTCGTCGAGTGTTGCGGACAGGTTTTCTCCTCTATTGTCAATAGTTGGGCTTCCCCACCAGGTGCTCTTTGCATTAGCGTCACCTCCAACTATCCATCTTCCTGAGCCTATTTCTTCCACTATTTTTCCCAGGTGTTCGAGATAAGGCTCCAATGGCTGATCTGGCTCAAAGTACAGGGAAACAAGCGTGACTCTTCCTGTCCTAGTATGGATCCCCACAACTGTGATGTTTTTAGTGGTGAGTTTCGGGTACTGTGTCACTTTTATGTTTTCGTCAAGGACTGCTATCGCGGCCTTAACAGTACCATCTTCCACTTTAGTGTCCTGAAAGACTCGTACGCCCCTGTAGCTTTTGGTCACCTTTGTCCCTCCCACATAAGGTTCTTGTAGTAGAGCGATAGATATTCCTCGCTTTTTCGCCTCAGTGTAGAGCTCTTCCGTGGCAAGTTTCTTTCGCTGCAGATTGGCTTGGATCATCTGGTAGGAGATTAAATTGTCGTGGGCGCCTTTAGCAGTATGCCACACTGGATCTTGCTATAGCATCCCATCTTCTCCTTGTAGGGCAGTCGAGACTGAAGGCATTGTGTTCTGTGTCTTCTACGTTTGCTCTCACGCAGTTAAGGCATTTGGGCGGTGCTTTTGATAACCATTCAGCACATTCAGACCGCAAATGCGGGCCGCCGCAGTGGCTACATACGTCCGCGGGCCCAGTACAGTGTCGTCTGCCGTGGCCGTAGCCCAGGCAGCACGTGCACTGCACTAGCGGAGACTGGTCTTCTACTCTAACGCGCTGCAGATCCACGTGTAAGCTTCCAACCTCCACTGCCCTCTGCCATACCGCGGGAGAGACACTGATGACGACATGGCAGGTGTGGGGGTTTCTAGTCCTTTTCCTGTACTTTATTTCTAACCTAACAGGTTAGGTTAGGTTAGGTTAGGTTAGGTTAGGTTAGGTTAGGTTAGGTTAGGTTAGGTTAGGTTAGGTTAGGTTAGGTTAGGTTAGGTTAGGTTAGGTTTTTTTTTCTTTTTTTTTTTTTTTGTATGTCTTGCTTTTATTCCTCTGACATGGGCCAGAGACGTTGTATAGCAGACATGGCATATCGTTTTTTTTTTTGTTTGCCTTGCTCTGATTGAGGGTGAAGGGATTTTTATTTTTACACAGGGATAATTAGTTTTTACAAGTTAATCCTAAAACTAACATTTCTAACATATCACTTAGTCTACAGGTTTTTATATCTAATGTAATTGTACATATTTTATCTAATGGATTCACTTTTTTGTGAACCTCTTTACGGTTCTTATTTTATACATTTTTCTTTGAGTTATCCTATTAAATACATGTTCTGTAGACTTCTTATTGTCTATTACACATCTTACCTAATTTATTGCCAAGCTATTTTCTTTACAACTGTTATTTTTCTATTACTAATATTATATATACATAATATATAACCTAGTAATATTATTTATCTTTGTTTCTATTTATTACTACGGTACAAATTTTTTCGCAATACTTCAGGATTATTTTGCGCAGTTTCTTGTCTTTTAGAAAATCGTGTATGTTTTGTGCTGATAATTTTATGTTTGTGTGCATCTCAAAATCGTACCTATCTTGATGGTAGGTGGGGCATTCAAAAATGATGTGCGAGACCGTTTCTTCTGTTCCTTCCTCACAGATGCAGGATGGGTTCTCCCTGCATTTGAATCTGGCCAAATACGCGGCAAACCCACCGTGTCCTGTCAGAAGCTGTGTAAGTACTCCCGTCGGCTGTAGCCGCCTGATAATTCCGTAAGCTGCTGTTGCGTCTGGGAAGAACATTTTCGTTACGGAGGCTGTCTCACCCGACTGATACCTTCGATTCCATTCGTCGAGCGACTCCTTGCGGAGCTGCCGCTTGACGAATGAGATCGGACAAAGGTCATAGTCGGGTTTCCTTCGCAACGACAATGCCGCATCCTTCGCGAGCTCGTCAGCGCGCTCATTTCCTGGCAGTCCTGCGTGTGCTTTGATCCAAAACAAAGAGACATCTTTGTTCTGGTTCAGAGCTTCCCGTAGGTTATGACGGGTTTTCACTGCCAAGGGGTGGAGGGAGCTATGGTTGGTGACTGACTCCAGCGCTGCTCTTGAATCACTGTATATGCCAAAGCTCGACTCCTTTCGCTTGAGGATTATGCTTGTGGCCTTGCATATGGCCAGCAGTTCCGCTTGGTAGACAGTGCAGTATGTCGGTAAGCCCAACTTGAGGGTGCCAGTCTCCACCTCATTGTTCCACAGAGACAATGCTGCGCCGACCTTGCCCTCAAGCTTGCTACCGTCGGTGAATATGCGCACGGTCTGCACATTATACTCGTCCACTTGTTCCTGGTTTACCAGACATATGAACTTCAGGTCCGTATGCAAAGCTGGGTGTGGTGACTCTATAAAATCCACCACACGCTCCGTTTCCCTATCCCCCAGCACCAGCCGGGACGTCCCCTTTCGAGCCTCATACAGGGCGGCTGCCTCTTGTATTCTGAGATCCAGAGGTAATATCCCGGAAAGTACTAGTGCCGAGTTAAGAGAGACCGTGCGGTAGGACTTGCATAGTTTCTGAGCAAATCCTCGCTGAACCGTGTCAAGCAGCTTTCGAATACCAATTTTACTGGTTGCTGACGCCCAGGCGCCGGCTGCGTACATTATAACTGGCTCTACTGCAGCTGTATATAAAATGCGAATCACTTCTGGATGTAATCCCCAACTTGCTTTCGCGGTTCTTGATAACTGTTTGTAGAAATTCAGTGACTTTTTACACACGTTCGCTACGTGGGAATTGAAGGCGAGTTTGTCGTCGATTGTGAGACCTAATATTTAGGTTAGGTTAGGTTAGGTTAGGTTTTTTTTTTTTTTTTTTTTTGTATGTCTTGCTTTTATTCCTCTGACATGGGCCAGAGACGTTGTATAGCGGACATGGCATATCGTTTTTATTTTTATTTTGTTTGCCTTGCTCTGATTGAGGGTGAAGGGATTTTTATTTTTACACAGGGATAATTAGTTTTTACAAGTTAATCCTAAAACTAACATTTCTAACATATCACTTAGTCTACAGGTTTTTATATCTAATGTAATTGTACATATTTTATGTAACGGATTCACTTTTTTGTGAACCTCTTTACGGTTTTTATTTTATACATTTTTCTTTAAGTTATCCTATTAAATACATGTTCTGTACACTTCTTATTGTCTATTACACATCTTACCTAATTTATTGCCAAGCTATTTTCTTTACAACTGTTATTTTTCTATTACTAATATTATATATACATAATATATAACCTAGTAATATTATTTATCTTTGTTTCTATTTATTACTACGGTACAAATTTTTTCGCAATACTTCAGGATTATTTTGCGCAGTTTCTTGTCTTTTAGAAAATCGTGTATGTTTTGTGCTGATAATTTTATGTTTGTGTGCATCTCAAAATCGTACCTATCTTGATGGTAGGTGGGGCATTCAAAAATGATGTGCGAGACCGTTTCTTCTGTTCCTTCCTCACAGATGCAGGATGGGTTCTCCCTACATTTGAATCTGGCCAAATACGCGGCGAACCCACCGTGTCCTGTCAGAAGCTGTGTAAGTACTCCCGTCGGCTGTAGCCGCCTGATAATTCCGTAAGCTGCTGTTGCGTCTGGGAAGAACATTTTCGTTACGGAGGCTGTCTCACCCGACTGATACCTCCGATTCCATTCGTCGAGTGACTCCTTGCGGAGCTGCCGCTTGACGAATGAGATCGGACAAAGGTCATAGTCGGGTTTCCTTCGCAACGACAATGCCGCATCCTTCGCGAGCTCGTCAGCGCGCTCATTTCCTGGCAGTCCTGCGTGTGCTTTGATCCAAAACAAAGAGACATCTTTGTTCTGGTTCAGAGCTTCCCGTAGGTTATGACGGGTTTTCACTGCCAAGGGGTGGAGGGAGCTATGGTTGGTGACTGACTCCAGCGCTGCTCTTGAATCACTGTATATGCCAAAGCTCGACTCCTTTCGCTTGAGGATTATGCTTGTGGCCTTGCATATGGCCAGCAGTTCCGCTTGGTAGACAGTGCAGTATGTCGGTAAGCCCAACTTGAGGGTGCCAGTCTCCACCTCATTGCTCCACAGAGACAATGCTGCGCCGACCTTGCCCTCAAGCTTGCTACCGTCGGTGAATATGCGCACGGTCTGCACATTATACTCGTCCACTTGTTCCTGGTTTACCAGACATATGAACCTCAGGTCCGTATGCAAAACTGGGTGTGGTGACTCTATAAAATCCACCACACGCTCCGTTTCCCTATCCCCCAGCACCAGCCGGGACGTCCCCTTTCGAGCCTCATACAGGGCGGCTGCCTCCTGTATTCTGAGATCCAGAGGTAATATCCCGGAAAGTACTAGTGCCGAGTTAAGAGAGACCGTGCGGTAGGACTTGCATAGTTTCTGAGCAAATCCTCGCTGAACCGTGTCAAGCAGCTTTCGAATACCAATTTTACTGGTTGCTGACGCCCAGGCGCCGGCTGCGTACATTATAACTGGCTCTACTGCAGCTGTATATAAAATGCGAATCACTTCTGGATGTAATCCCCAACTTGCTTTCGCGGTTCTTGATAACTGTTTGTAGAAATTTAGTGACTTTTTACACACGTTCGCTACGTGGGAATTGAAGGCGAGTTTGTCGTCGATTGTGAGACCTAATATTTTGATCTCCTTGGACATGTCAATGTCGACCCCTGCCATCCTCAGCCGTGGAGTGTCGTACTTAAGCTTTCTGGTCAGCACTATGGCGCATGTTTTGTGCGGTGCGAACTTCAGCTTGTTTCTGACACCCCACTGGTGAACATGGGTAAGGACTGCATTAGCTCGCCTCTCAATTTCCATTGCCGTTTTGTCACTAAAAATCAGCACGACATCATCCGCAAACGCCTGACAGTAGACGCCTTGTTTCTCCAGCTCCTGCAATAGTGGATCCAGAAGAAGGTTCCATAGGATAGGACCACCTATTGACCCCTGGACGCACCCTTTGTTGGTGTTCTTGGTACATTCTTCCCCGGCATACCTTACTTTGACTTTTCTGCAAGTAAGGTAGCTATCCATTAACCGCCTTATATTGACCGGGCACTTTTCCTCAGCCAGTCTGACTTTTATGGCCGGCCACCAGGCGCTGTCAAAGGCGCCCTCTATATCCAAGGACACCAGGGTGATAAGCTTTTTAAGCTGTAATTCACCCTGTATATGTCGTATTAGAGTACACAGGGCGTCCTCGGTGCTTTTTTGGGGCATAAAGCCGTACTGGCGAGTACTAAGTCGCGGTACCAAGTGCCATTTGATTCGTGTCACTGTCATTTTTTCCAATATTTTTCCCAGAACAGGCAGGAGACCTATTGGTCTGTAGGATTTCGGTACCTCATAGTCGTCCTTTCCCGGTTTCCTCAACGCCACGACTGTGGCCTCTTTCCAGATGGTCGGAAAATGTCCCAACTGCAGACACTTGTTGACTAGGGTAAGGAATGTCTCCGGATCCTGGTAAACTGCCTGCTTGCAGATGTCCGCTGTGAAGCCATCTGCTCCCGGGGCCTTCTTTGGGTTGAAACTCTCAACGGCGGTTTTTAGCTCCAGCGCCGTAAACGGTGGGTCATGAGTCTCAGCATGTGTACACTCGTTTACTCGCTCGGCGGCTTCTCTGGTGCGCCTATGTTCTGTGTTGTCAGTTTCTTCCGTATCTTCAGGGTAAAATGTCTCCGCGAGTAAGGCTGCAGATTCCGCTGGGTTTAGGTATGCACCATCCCTCTTTAGGGCCAAGTCTTCCTGCCTCTTGGTGGTCCTTCCTATAATTCTGTAAATACCCTCCCAGACTCCTTCTCTATCCTGTTTCCTGCAAAACTCTTTCCAGCTGTCAATCTGGGCTTTCTTGGCTGTGCACTCATACTCTTCTTTTGCTTTCAGGTACTCTTCAATGACTTTCGCTCTTTGGGTTTGTGCAGCGCACCTGATGCGGCGCTTTTTTGTGGTGACTGCCTTCTTCATCGCAGCGAGATCCTCGGACCACCAAGGCATGTTTAGTGTCTCTACGTGTTTCTTGCTGGGAATGCTTGCTTTACAGGCTTCCGTTATTATGCATGTATACTTATCTATTGCCATTTCTAACTCGGTCTTATTGGTGATGTTATGCATTTCCTCAGCGTTGATGTTATGTTGTTCTTTGGATTGTGCCAGTTTCTCACGAAACCGGCTCCAGTCGGCCTTTTTCGTGTTGTAGAGCCTCGTTGTTCTTTTTATTTTAGTGCCCTTGGTCCGGTGTAGTTTTATTTTAAAAACTATAGTGTTGTGGTCCGAGCTTGTGATCCCCTGATCAACTTTCCAGTCTTCCACTAAGTCGAGAAGGTCTTCAGAGCAAGTCGAGATGTCTATATGACTGCTATATACAATGTTTCCTCGTACCGTATAGAAGGTCGGTGCATTCCCTATATTGAGTACCTGCAAGCCTGACTCTTCCAGGGTTCCAGACATAGACTCTCCCCTGTGGTCCACTATATTGCTGCCCCACCAGGTACTCTTGGCATTGCAGTCTCCGCATATTAGCAGTCTTCTCGGGCCCAGATCCACCGTTATCTGTTTCAACTGCTCCAAGTATGGCTCTATAGGCTGGTCTGGCTCGAGATAAAAGGACACCGCTACGATTTCCCAGGCACTGGTCCGGATTCTCACCACTACTATGTTGTTAGTAGTGAGTTCTGGGCACTGGATGACATCCAAGTCATCGTTAAAGACGACTATGGCTGCCTTCACAGTCCCGCTTCCTTGGTCCGCGCACTGGTAGATTCTCGTCCCGCAGTATGCTTTCATTCTTCTTGCCCCGCCCACATATGGCTCCTGGAGCAGTGCGAAAGCAAATTTACTCTTATTTGCCTCTAAAAAGAGTTCGTTTGTCGCCAGTTCCTTTCTTTGGAGGTTCGCCTGGGCCACTGCATATCCTTTGGTATGGTTGCTTGCCGGATTGACAGTTGACTCCACCTGACCACTCCTGCCACTGCTGCCGTAGTGGTGGCACTAAAAGACGGCACTGAGGCGTCCTACGCCTCTGTTATGACCAAGGCTATAAAATCGGTCAAACTGGCTGAACTGGGCCTTGACCATGTCAAGGTGCGTAGGACACAGACGGGGGCCCGCATTATCGAGATACCTGGGGCTGATAATGCTCAAAATGCGGATGCCCTCTGCAAGCGGATTGATGGGCTGGTTGGCGACGTGGCCTGGGTATACCGGCCTGTCAAAATGGCTGACCTCCAAATCACGGGGCTCAACGAGTCGGTGACTCCGGAGGACGTAGGAGCTGCCATTGTGACCAAAACTGGGTGCCTTACCACTGAAGTTAAGGTCGGCACTATTAGAGTGCGCCGCGATGGATCTGGGGCAACGCTGGTGCATTGCCCGGTAACGGCGGCGAAGATAGTTGTTGCGGCTGGACGACTACTGGTTGGGTGGTCGTCCGCCCAGGTTAGGGTATTGGACCGGGGCCCCATGCGGTGCTACCGCTGTTATGGAATTGGGCACAGTAAGGCTCTGTGTTCATCACCAGTGGACAGATCGCAGCTCTGCTACCGGTGCAGCAGACCGGACCATAAAAAGGTGGACTGCAGGGCTGCGCCTTTCTGCGCAGTGTGCCACCTGGCCAAACGCCGGGCTGACCACAATATGGGGGGTGAGCATTGCAACCCGCCGCCAACAAGAGGTAAGGCAGTTGCCGCCAGAACTCCGGTAAGGACTGCCCTAAGGGAAAGCAGTGCCGAGCAATCGGCCCAAGGGGAAGCTCGTATGGATCTCTAAATGCCAGCACACCGACATTTGGAGATCCTGCAAGTAAATACCAACCACTCCGCCCGCGCACAAGATCTGCTTATGCAGGTCATGGCGGAGTGGGGTATTGGGATAGTGGTGGTGGCCGAACCCTACCTCGTCCCTGCACAGCCAAATTGGTACGGGGCCGCAGATGAAGGGGTGGCGCTGGTGGTGCCGACAACGGGCGACTTCCCTCCCCTAATAGGGATTGAACGTGGACAGGGCTTTGCAGCGGTCAAATGGGGAGACACTGTCCTGGTGGCAGTGTACTTCTCCCCTAATAAACCGCTGTCCGCATTCGAGCAGTTCCTGGCGGGCCTAGGTGGAGTCGTCGGGAGGGTTACATCAGCGCATATGTTGGTGATGGGGGATTTTAATGCAAAGAGTGCGGCTTGGGGTTCCCCCATCACGGACCCAAGAGGAGCAGCCCTGGAAGACTGGGTAGCGGCTATGGGGCTCGAAGTGCTGAACCGGGGCGACGCCAATACTTGTGTGCGGCGGCAGGGGGGGTCCATCGTGGACGTCTCGTTCGCGACCCCTGCCATCGCCGCGCGCATTGACAGTTGGCGCGTCCTGGAGGAAGTAGAGACCCTCTCTGACCATCGCTATATCCAGATGAGGGTCAGCACTTCGCTGGGGGCCTTACCACCCGGCCCGAGAAGGCGGGCTGGCGCCGGAGGAGGAAAGTTCCCAAGGTGGGCAGTGTCCCGTCTCGACCGGGAGATGGCGGACGAGGCTGCCATGGTGGAGGCGTGGTGTGCCCCCCCAACCCCCACCTTGGGAGTGGAAGAGCGGGCAGCTCAATTTCGAGTTACCTTAACGTCGGTATGCGACGTGGCCATGCCCCGTGTGCGAGGGCTGCCTGCCAAGAAGCAGGTATACTGGTGGTCGGAGGAGATAGCGGCCCTTCGAACCGCCAGTAACGCCGCCCGACGAGCTTACACCCATTGTAGGAGAAGGCGTCACCTGCCCGAGGAAGAGCAGCTCCTCTACGGTGAGCTCAAGGAGGCAAAGGTGGCTTTAGGGGTCGCCATCGCAAGGGGGAAAGACGAGGCACGGGAGGAGTTCCTGGCTGCGCTCGACAGGGTTCCGTGGGGGCGACCGTACCGCTTGGTACGGAACAAACTCAGGTGCGCCCCCCCTATGGACTCCCTAGAGCCGGAACTCCTCACAAGGATAGTTGAGGGCCTCTTCCCAGCAGCCCCGAATTTCCTTCCGCCGTGCATGGGGGGCCCCTTGCGGGAGGTCGAGGATCCAGCTGGTGTTCCCCTGGTCACGGACGACGAGATGGAGTGGGTCGTCGACCGCCTCCGGTCCTGCAAGAAGGCTCCAGGGCCGGACGGAGTCCCGGGGAGGGTCCTTCCGTTAGTAATGAAGCACCTTGGAGGTCGCCTAAGGGCCCTCTTTGATGACTGCCTCAGAGAGGGGCGGTTTCCAAGATGCTGGAAGGAGGGGTGCCTAGTGTTGTTGCGCAAAGAGGGACGGCCACACGACTCTCCTGCTGGTCATCGCCCTATCGTCCTGCTTGACGAGACGGGTAAAATGCTGGAGCGCGTTTTGTCCCGTCGCATCGTCAAGCACTTGGAGATTAAAGGGCCAAATATTAGCGACCGGCAGTTTGGGTTCCGGGAGGGACGGTGCACAATTGACGCCCTGTGGTCCCTACGGAACTTTTGTGAGTACGCGGAGGAAAAGGGAGAGGGGGTGGTGGCGGTGTCGCTTGACATCGCCAACGCATTCGGTTCCCTCCCCTTCTCAGTCATAAGGGCGGCCCTCCGGTATCATAGGGTACCAGTGTACCTGCGGAGGATCGTAGAGCACTACCTTACCGACAGGGTAGTGCTCTACGACTGCGGGGGTAGGCGAGTTGCACGTGAAATGTCATGCGGTGTTCCACAGGGGTCCGTGCTTGGACCCCTGTTGTGGAACATCGGATTCGACTGGGTGATCCGAGGAGAGCAGCTTCCCCGCATGGCCACCATTTGTTATGCTGACGATACAATGGTGGCAGTGCGGGGTAAGGAGCTGAACGAGACGCTCCGGAGTGCGTCGGTAGCGGCTGACCTTATCGTCAGCCGCATAAGGCGGCTTGGCTTGCAGGTGGCCCTCCCGAAGACAGACGCAATTGTCTTCGGGGGGCGGGGATGGCGCCCGCACAGAGGCGCAACCGTGCCGATTGCGGGAGAAGCGGTCCAGATTAAGGCCAACATAAAATACCTTGGCCTAGTCCTGGACCGCAGGTGGAACTTTGGGGAGCACTTCCGGCAGCTTGCTCCCCGGGTGGTGGGTGCCGCATCGGCCCTCAGCCGATTGCTGCCCAACGTGGGGGGACCAAAAGCGCCATGCCGACGCCTCTTCGCAGGCGTTGTGCGCAGCATGGCGCTGTATGGGGCGCCAATCTGGGCCAGCAAACTGTCGGCTAGGAATGTAGCTTTGCTACGTAGGCCCCAGAGAGTCATGGCCCTCCGCATGGTGAGGGCCTACATGACCGTAGCGCATGCGGCGGCGTGTATCTTGGCCTGTACCCCGCCGTGGGAGCTAGATGCTCGGGTGCAGGCCGAGACATACCAGGCGAGAGTAGAGTCCAGAGCCATAGGATGGCGCTCGGACTCGGAAGTGGTAGAGAGGACTCGGCGGATGGCCGAGAAACGAATGAGAGACCGGTGGAAAAGTGACCTGGAGGACTCCCCCTATGGGACCTACACTATAGGGGCACTCCTCCCGTCGCTTGACCACTGGGTCGAGAGGGCGCACGGTACGCTGACGTACCGGCTTGTGCAGGTAATGACCGGACATGGGTGTTTCGGTCATTACCTGCACAAGATAAAGAGAGAGCCGAGTCCGATCTGCCACGAGTGCGGCGATTCGGATGACACGGCCCAGCACACCTTCGCGGTGTGCACTCGGTGGGATCCGGAGCGCCGCACTATGGCCGCGGAAATTGGAATCTCCGATCTCTCGCTGCACAGCGTGGTCTCGGCCATGCTGCGCGGCGACAGATCGTGGAGGGCGGTATCCTCCTTCTGTGAGAGCGTCATCTCACAGAAGGAGGCGGCGGAGCGGGAACGCGAAGAAAATGTCGACGCACACCCGCTCCGGCGCAGGCGAAGGGGGCAAAGGCGACGGCAGTTTGTTGCAAGCCTAGACCCTTAGTAGGACTTGTGGGTTAGGGGGCCCACCACATACAGTCCTGCTATGACGCAGGTGTCCCAGATGATACTGGGACGGCTGGGGGGCGCCCAATGGTAGCATCATTAGCAGCCCATGGCACCCCCATCATCAACAGCCCGTGAAGTGCAAAGGCCGCTGGGGTTTTAGTGGGTATTCCGGCCACTCTGGTTGGTGAGTCCCACATAACCATCCCCCCCTGGATGGTATGCGTAAATGCATTTCCCCAGCGTAACAAAAAAAAAAAAAAAAGGTTAGGTTAGGTTAGGTTAGGTTAGGTTAGGTTAGGTTAGGTTAGGTTAGGTTAGGTTAGGTTAGGTTAGGTTAGGTTAGGTTAGGTTAGGTTAGGTTAGGTTAGGTTAGGTTAGGTTAGGTTAGGTTAGGTTAGGTTAGGTTAGGTTAGGTTAGGTTTTTTTTGTTTTTTTTTTTTTTTTTTTTTTTTTTTTTTTCTCATTCTACCTCCAACATAATCGGAGTCTATGCTTTGTCTATTTTACTTTCATACCAGTTCTCGCATTTTTGCTTCTCGTACTTTCATTCTTCATACTTTATCTTTCTTTCATTCATCTCTTTCTTTCTTTTACTTCCTGGGTGGTTTTCCCACTAATCTAAACTGACTATCTTTTATGCGTCTAGTAGGGAGTGAAACATCAGGGATGCGCTTTTATTTACAAAAACATACAATTTCTGTGCTTATACTACTATTACATTATTTTTATATACTAGGTACCATGCATGTTTATTATTTTTATTGTTTCTTATTTCTAATATACAATGGTTTTATTTTTAAGCTAATGATGTAGTTTTACTTTCTAACACATTTTAAGAACATAAAATTACATTTGTTTATATCTACTTATTTTAAATTTTTATTGCATAGTGATACTTATTTCTTATACATTACTGTATATACTGTTATCTCTTCTTGACCCTTTTTTGTTTATTTCATAATTTTTTATTCTCCAATTTTCATGCTTTATTTAAATATACAAAATTATATTTATAAAGCATGTGTACTAATCATGTCTTATTTCTATTGATTACCTTTGTAACTATGGACGTGCAATATTCAAGGAAAGTTTTTAAATGTGTACTTTTCATTATAAGCTGTATATTTTCTTGTGTTATTTCCTGTTCAATTTTTTGTTTTATATTGTACCTATCTAGTTCATGGACCGGGCAGTGGAACAAGACGTGTGGCACTGTTTCCTTCATTTCAGTATCACAGATGCACGATGGACTCTCCTTACACTTGAAGCGATTCAAGTATTCGGAGAATCCACCGTGCCCCGTCATTAATTGTGTTTTGATGCTTGTAGGTTCAAATTTTCTTATCGTCCTATACGCCGCCACCGCGTCCGGGAAGAATATTTTTGTGATTGAAGCCGTTTCGCTGCCACTGTATCTCCGATTCCACTCGTCGAGAGTCGCCGCACGAATGTTACGCTTGACGTATGAAATCGGGCACCTGTCATAGTCTGGTGTTCGTTTGGAGCCTATGGCGGCTGCCTTTGCCAATTCGTCAGCCCGCTCGTTGCCTTCCAACCCTGCATGTGCTTTTATCCAGTGCAAATTTACTATTTTGCCTTGGAGAGACGCGGCTTTTATATTTTCTCTTGTTTCAACTGCTAAGGCGTGGAGGCAACTGTGATTCTGGATAGATTGGAGGGCCGCCATTGAGTCACTGTAGACTCCAAACGTTTTTGCCGTATGCTTTTTTGCTTCCCTGGTTGCTCTACATAGAGCCAGGAGTTCCGCCTGATAAACCGTACAGAATTTAGGCAGGGAAAGTTTGTGGGTTTTTGTCTCGGCCTCATTTTTCCATACAGAAAGTGATGCTCCGACTTTGCCCTCAATTTTGCTGCCGTCTGTAAACATTCGAATCTCATAATCACTATGAGCGTTCACATCCTCCCGGTTTACCAGGCGTATCACCTTAATCTCATCCCGTTCCGCAGGATGGGGCATTTCTGCTGCCGGTGTCATCCGTTCAACCTCCCATGCACCTAGTGCCGGCAGATGTGCCCCCTTCTTGGCTTCGTATAGCGAAGCCGCCTCCTGAACTCTGAGGTCAAGAGGGAGCATTCCTGACAGCACCAGGGCTGAGTTGAGGGAGACTGTGCGGTAGGCCTTGCACAGTTTTTGTGCGATTCCTCGTTGCACGGTTCCCAGCTGTTTTATGACACCCAGTTTACCGGCAGCCGGTGCCCACACGCTGGCGGCGTAAAGGACAGTAGGTTCCACAGTAGCCACGTATATCACTCGTAGCACTTCCGGATGGAGCCCCCAGTTGGTTTTTGCTGCCCTGGACAGTTGTTTTTGGATGCCTATTGCTTTTCGGCACACGTTCGAGACGTGGGCGTTAAATGTCAGCTTGTCGTCGAAGGTGACCCCTAACATTTTCAGTTCCTTGACTGCTGTTATGCTTGCCCCACCCATGGTCAGCCTTGGGGTGTCATATTTAAGCTTTCGCGTTATTGTCATTGCATTCGTTTTATGTGGAGCAAACTTAAGCTTATTTCTGACACCCCATCCCTGAACATGTTCGAGGGCAGCGTTTGCTCTAGTTTCAATTTCCAATGCAGTGTCACCGTCGACAACAAGCACAACATCGTCTGCGAACGCCTGGCAGTAGTCACCCCTAAGATCCAGACTTTTCAGAAGGGGATCAAGCAGCAAGTTCCACAGAATCGGGCCTGCAATCGATCCCTGTACGCAGCCTTTGCCCGTGTTGATGCTGTGTTCTTCACCTGCGTATCTTACGGTCACTTGCCTCTCCTTCAGATAGCTATCCATGACCCGTCTTAAGTCTTTTGGGCAGTTTTCTTCCGCCAACCGGATCCTGATTGCCGGCCACCAGGCGCTATCAAAAGCTCCCTCTATATCTAATGATATTAACGTAACGATTTTCTTCCTGTCCAATTTTTCCTTTATGCGTTTCGTTAGTATGTAGAGGGCGTCCTCGGTGCTGCGCTGTGGCATGAACCCGTATTGGTGTGGACTCATCCTTGGCAAGAGATAGAATTTCAGGCGGGTCACCAACATCTTTTCGTAGATCTTGCCCAAGATCGGCAGCAGTCCAATCGGTCTGTAGGACTTCGGCGTGGTATAGTCGCTTTTACCCGGTTTTCGCAGGACTACTACTGTTGCCTCCTTCCAGGCTTTGGGAAAGTATCCGAGACTGAGGCACTTATTCAGTAGTGTTAGAAACACTTCGGGGTTGCTCCTTATGGCCTGGTGACAGATATCGGCTGTGAACCCGTCCGCTCCAGGAGCCTTCTTTGGATTGAAGGAGTTATATGTTTTTTTGAGCTCCAGCATTGTGAATGGTGGTTCGCAAGGATCATTTTGTTCACCTTCATTCACATTGTCGGCTCTCTGTCTAACATGACGGTGGTACTCGCTATCAAGGGTGGTAGAGTCACACGGGTAGAAGGTCTGCGCCAAGTATCGCACCGAATTTTCCGCGTCTAGTATTACGCCATCTTTTTCGAGTGGCGAGTCTTCTTCCCTTCTTGTTGTTCTACCTATAACCCTGTATATTCCTTCCCATACACTTTCCTTATCCTGTTTACGACAGAATTCCTTCCAACTCTCCACTTGAGCTTTGGCTGCTTCTAACTCATACTCTTCTTTATGTTTCAGGTACTCCTCGACGACCTTCAGCCTTCGTACAGGGGCTGCACTTCGGATTCTGCGTTTCCAGGTAGCGACGGCTTTCTTCATTTTTTCGAGTTTGTCGGACCACCACGGCAAGTTAAGTTTTTCTTTCGTTTTCTTTTTAGGTATTGCCAACTTACAAGATTCTTCTATAGCTTTATTTAAATTATTAATTACTATTTCTATTTTAACTGTGTTGTTTACTTGTTCTATTTCTGCGGTTTGAATTTTGTATTTTAGCATGGTTTGTTCCAGTTTTTCACAAAATTCAGGCCAATTAGCTTTTTTAGTGTTGTATAATCTCGTTGTTCTTTGAACATTTATTCCTTTTATTTTTTCGAGTCTGATTTTGAAGAGAATGGCGTTGTGGTCCGAACTCGTTACTCCTTGATCTACTTTCCAGTCGTCTACCATGTCTAGTATGTTCGTCGAGCAGGCTGTTATGTCGACAAAACTAGTGTAGTGTTTGCCTCCCCTGACGGTGTCAAAGGTCGGAGTTTCCCCTCTGTTTAATATGTGTAGGCCCAATTCGTCGAGTGTTGCGGACAGGTTTTCTCCTCTATTGTCAATAGTTGGGCTTCCCCACCAGGTGCTCTTTGCATTAGCGTCACCTCCAACTATCCATCTTCCTGAGCCTATTTCTTCCACTATTTTTCCCAGGTGTTCGAGATAAGGCTCCAATGGCTGATCTGGCTCAAAGTACAGGGAAACAAGCGTGACTCTTCCTGTCCTAGTATGGATCCCCACAACTGTGATGTTTTTAGTGGTGAGTTTCGGGTACTGTGTCACTTTTATGTTTTCGTCAAGGACTGCTATCGCGGCCTTAACAGTACCATCTTCCACTTTAGTGTCCTGAAAGACTCGTACGCCCCTGTAGCTTTTGGTCACCTTTGTCCCTCCCACATAAGGTTCTTGTAGTAGAGCGATAGATATTCCTCGCTTTTTCGCCTCAGTGTAGAGCTCTTCCGTGGCAAGTTTCTTTCGCTGCAGATTGGCTTGGATCATCTGGTAGGAGATCAAATTGTCGTGGGCGCCTTTAGCAGTATGCCACACTGGATCTTGCTATAGCATCCCATCTTCTCCTTGTAGGGCAGTCGAGACTGAAGGCATTGTGTTCTGTGTCTTCTACGTTTGCTCTCACGCAGTTAAGGCATTTGGGCGGTGCTTTTGATAACCATTCAGCACATTCAGACCGCAAATGCGGGCCGCCGCAGTGGCTACATACGTCCGCGGGCCCAGTACAGTGTCGTCTGCCGTGGCCGTAGCCCAGGCAGCACGTGCACTGCACTAGCGGAGACTGGTCTTCTACTCTAACGCGCTGCAGATCCACGTGTAAGCTTCCAACCTCCACTGCCCTCTGCCATACCGCGGGAGAGACACTGATGACGACATGGCAGGTGTGGGGGTTTCTAGTCCTTTTCCTGTACTTTATTTCTAACCTGTTCTCCTTTTCGCTGAGGTCGCGGAACACGCTCCGGTTCTGGTTTCTAAGGGCCTTTGTAATGTCCTCATCCGTGTTCACGGAGAGGACGTTCCTAAGAATCAATAGCGGGTCCTTGTTCTTCGCGTCCTCCACGACAAGATTAGAACCCTTTTTGTTTAGTCTTTCTTTGACTTTTTCTCTCTCTTCCTCTGTTTGTAGTCCCATTATCACCTTTCTGTCCTTAGCTTTCCTTATTTTTTCGACCTTAATCCATCCATCTTTAGCATCTACTGCCTCCCTTATTCTGTTCAGCACTTCCTCTCCACTTTCTGTTTCGTCTTTAGAGGTGACGACGACAGAGTGTAGCGTGTTTCTTCTTGTTGCCGGCTCTGCTCTAGGGGTCATATTAGGGCTTGAAGCGGCTACGCTCGCGTATGTCACCGTCGTTGCCACTCTCTCAATGGTTTTCGTCTGGATTTCCATTTGTAATTTAAGGTCATCCATTTTTCTACTGTTCTCGTGAATCAGTCTGGTTTGTTCCTCAATTTTAGTCAGGATTGAGTCGGATTCCTTATTTAACGTGAAGGTGGTTTCGGTGTCATTTTTTCCCGTGGGTATAACAATATCTTTGTCGTCCCGCGGTTTTTGTCGTTTTAGCTCTGCCTCTGTTTCCTTGACCATATAATATAGCCTATCCAGGGCTTCTATGACTTCTGTTTTGATGTCCGTCCTGATGTTTCTTCCGGAGTTTATGCTGGCCTTTGCCTTGTCGTGGCATGCTCGTGCTTCCGCTAATTTTGTTGCAAAGACCCTCCCTTTAGGGGTGGGATTTTTTCGTGCGGCGGTTGATTTATCCTGCGATAAGGACGGCTTTGTTTTCGGCGGGCCGGCCTGTATTACAACCGACGTGTTAGTGGGTGCCAGGGTGGGCGTGATATCGCCGCATGTGGCCTCCCATTCACTAATGCTTAGCCTCACATTTCGCTCTGGAGTCTTTGTCTTAAGGGGTGATTGGTTACCCCCTTGCTTTGTCGGGGTCCTGATGCCAAACATTGTTGGAGGTAGTTAGGTGTGTTGGTCAATAGGAACCACACAGTCATACAAGATACAAAATAAGATAAAATAATAGGTTTGTAAAAGTTGTAAAAAAGGATTTCGTTACTGCAAAAACAGCAAGCGTCAAGAAGAGTCAGTTTTTATTTTTACTAAATATTTTTGCTCTAGGTAGAGCAGTTGTAACTGTTTTATACAGCGTCAGTTGTCAGTTATTAATTGTACAATATTTGTAAGGAACAGAAAAATAAAGTTTTCCTTTGTAGAGTCGCTGGCTCTACGACGCTTTTTGGGCACTCTTACTTATCAACTAGATGTACATACTTAATTCTATAGATTTTGGTACAAAATTATTTTTGGCTCTACAATAGAGCTTTAATTTCACATCAAAAATATAGCGCCACTTATTTGCAGGTCTTAATCGAAAACCGCTCTCCGATCGGAGCAGTACTTCCGGAGTTATAGATTTTTAAAGATTTCTCTAGATTTTAGCTGGGGGTCAGGCAAGGCTGGACGTTACACTATTTTAAGGGTTGGGGGTTGGTACTTTGGGGCTAGGTCCGCAGTCGGTCCTTCAGTGCGTAGCGAGGGGGGTGTGTTTGAGAGGGGGGGGACGAAATTTTGTTACTTTTGAGCTAGGATGCACCGTTTCGGAGATAATAGGGGTTTTTTGAAAATTGCTTATCTTTACAATCTTAAATTTTGCGGTGGGGTTGAAATCTTAAGAAATTCGTATTTACTAAAATAGTGGGCCAAAAATTTAGGGGATTTTTGTGTTTTAGAGTAAAAAGACCAGTCCTGCCCGTCGCGCAAAGACGGGACTCTTAGCTGGCGCGTTCCTATTCTATTCCTCCGGGAATACCGCTGGGATAAGTTTGCCAACTTGAAATAGTTTGTTTCGACCTTAGGAGCGGGATATCAAAGTGGGAAAAGCTGGCATCAGGTAGGGGAGGTACCGTAGTTACTAACAAATCGGTTTTCCAACCCTTAGAAAATTGGGATGACCAAAAAATTTCCAACTTTTCCCAAAAATCTTCCCGGGGGTGGTTTTTGGGATGGTATTCTGGGAGATTGACCTTATGATAGCTTCTCGTGAGAGAACGCTGTCAGATGTTAGTTTCAGTCTATCTCTTCCCGTTTTGGTGCTAGGGGGTTGACAAACTTATCTGGTAATGGTGACTTGGGGAAGGGTTTTCGAGAAAATTTATAAAAAATACAAAAAATTAATTTACCGTGAGTTTTAGGGTGCCCTTTTAGAGGGGATAAAATTTTCCTTCTTCCTATGCTGGTTTTAGCTCCACTTGATGCTCCGGGCGTCTTCAAAAAATTTTGGAGTTCTGGGGTAGCGGTACAAATACCGCATATAGGTCCTGGAGCGTAGAGGAGGTGCGGAAAAAAAATTTTCACCCAATAATTTGTTGTTCGGGGTAGTCCCTGGAGTAGTCCGAGTCAGCTTCCAGCTTGATAGGTGTTAGTTCAAGAAATTTCTCAGTGGCATAAACTGGTAACTCGGTTTTGTTGCGGTCAGTTTGTAATCCACGTCATTGGATGAGATTTTGTGGGGCTCGAACCCCTAAGCTGATCTCAGTGATTCTGGTGTTATTTGGAGCGGGCAGAACTAACCTTCTTCCTGTATTTTTTCCAGGTGGTGTTACAGCTGAAAATCGTCCTGGGGTTCGGTCTGAAGTTTCTTGATATTTTTCCTCGACTGACTTGCCACTATATTGTCCAGAGTTTTTAACTTTTTGAAGGTCTGAAAATTGTTCGGGGCTACTGAAGGTTCTCTCAGACCGTTCCTGTTCTCAGTTTTTGTCGCACGCCTCCCAGTGAAAAACCACGGTACACGTGGTTTTGGTTTTTCAGTCCTCAATCGGCGAGTTCGACCGGTAAAATTCCGGGACTCAGCCGGATTGTAGCACTCACTAGGACCAAGCGATGTGCACTTGAAGGATGTGAGATTGTCGATCACTTTCGAGTGCCGCACGCGTCTTGAGGTTTTTTAACCTTCAAAAATCCACTAAAAACGTCACTGTGCTTTACAATTTGATCCGATTTAAATAATAATTTCACTTTTAGGCAGAAGGCGACAGCGCGCATCCAATGGTGTCACTTTTGCTGCGAAAACACTGTTTTTACTATTTAAAGGCGATTTTTGAGCGCGGAGCAGCTTAAAAACGTGACGCTCAGAGCGGCGGGAGGAGCGTGACTGGGGTTAGGTTAGGTTAGGTTAGGTTAGGTTAGGTTAGGTTAGGTTAGGTTAGGTTAGGTTAGGTTAGGTTAGGTTAGGTTAGGTTAGGTTAGGTTAGGTTAGGTTAGGTTAGGTTAGGTTAGGTTAGGTTAGGTTAGGTTAGGTTAGGTTAGGTTAGGTTAGGTCCCCCCCGACTGTGCTGCCACCTTGCTGTGGTGGGGGGGCTTGCGTGTCTCAATGATCCCCGAGGCTATACCGGACAGGGCTACCCATACCGGAAAGGCTCGGGGTGAGGGACCAGACTAAGAGCGGCACTGGGGAGGTGACAGGGGTTTCTTGATGGGTTGCGGTTGCGTGTGCCCTGAGGCCGCTTCTGCCCCGGAAAGTTTCCTTCTGTCACCTGGGGAGGGATGGTGACGAGCGGCTTTTCTTCGGAAAAGCTGCTTCGTCACCAGTTGAGGGCGGCGACAGAGGTCGTTGGAAGGGGCGGTTGCCCTAGACAGCTTCCTTCTGTTGCCTATTGAGGATTGGTGACTGGGGTAGTTTGAAAGGTCAGTTGCGTGTGCCTTCGAGGCCGTTTCTGTTCCCGGAAAGCTTAACCAGCCACCTGGAGGGGGCAGTGACAGAGGTTGTTGAAAGGGGCGGTTGCGTGTGCCTTCGAGGCCGTTTCTGCCCTGGACAGCTTCTTTCTGTCACTTTTGCGGTTGGTGACTGGGTTTACTGGAAGGGACGGCGCGCCAGGGGGGCGTGACTCTTCGCCCTGAAAGTACTCCCATGTCACCCGAGGGTCCTTCTACGTGTCTCTTGGAATCCCGGGGGGCACTGTAGTTATTGAGGGGACAGCTGTGGTGGGGCGTGTTTGAAGGGTATGGGACCAACCCATTGGGGTTGGGTATCCGGAAAGCACCATCCACCACAGGCAGACCGTTGAAGGGAAGGCGAACTCAGTGGACTTCGGTTCGCTGCTCGCCCGAACTTCTTGTAGAGCCAGTGGGTTGGGGGCCCACCTTGCACGGCTTTACCGGTCTGGGGAGACGGTCGCGGGCTGTTCACAGTCGTCTCCTCCTTAGGCGGAGAGAAGGGGGGGCTCTTCGGAGCAGGCCGGGAGGCGTGTCAGTGGCGTATGCTTAGGCAGGTACCGCGGCGCCTCACAACCGGCAAGGGAGTTAAACGCCGGAGTGGTTTTAGACGGTAGTTCTTTTGAGAGTCCGTCATACCTCCCATTGCACAGCCGTCCCCAGGCTGGGAGGATGCGTAAATGCATTTCCACTCCGTCAACAACAAAAAAAAAAAAAAAGGTTAGGTTAGGTTAGGTTAGGTTAGGTTAGGTTAGGTTAGGTTAGGTTAGGTTAGGTTAGGTTAGGTTAGGTTAGGTTAGGTTAGGTTAGGTTAGGTTAGGTTAGGTTAGGATAGGTTAGGTTAGGTTAGGTTAGGTTAGGTTAGGTTAGGTTAGGTTAGGTTAGGTTAGGTTAGGTTAGGTTAGGTTAGGTTAGGTTAGGTTAGGTTAGGTTAGGTTGAGGTTGTTTCTCGGGTGCTATTGGAGGGATTTATGCGATATTCGGTTACCAAAGACGACATTTTTTTGCTTACTGGATACTGCTTTCGATTCTTCTTTCACACACGACTTGGCGTTATTTTTGACTGATTTGCATTTGCGGTTGGTAATTTTTTGTTGGATTTTGTACGTTTTTGTATATTCTGTGGTTTGTTCGTATCTCTATTTTCCGAGCCCTTTTCAGGGCTAGGAGGTAGCAGAGACTTTGTTTGTGTTGTCATTATAGGTTCGGTAATTTTCGGAACGAAAGTTTCGTAATTATTGGCCTTGCCAATTTGTAAATATTAACTTTAATTTTTCTTTAGTTTTAGGGTTTGTTTACATTTTTTCGTTATAATTTTGTCGGGGTTGCCGTTATTCCACCTTGCCCAATTTTTGGGCGGGAGTACCGGCACCGGTTCCGCTAATTATAGCGTTGTGTTTGTTTATTTTTTTCTATTTTTGTATTGAAATTTCAATTTTTCAAAACTTCGAGTTTTCACTCAAAGTTTTGAAAAATAATTTCTTACTTTTTTGGGTTTGATGGTTGTTTTAAATTATTTACGCTCATTGTAAAAATTTAAAACAACAAGTTCCGGGTAGGAAATTTATCTTTTTAAATTTTTTGTACAGGTTTTTTAACTTTTTGACCTACAGGTCAAAAGTTATTAACCTTTCCGTACGGTAAGGCGTGCGAGGATTTTCGTTTTACAAACTTAACAAATTCAGTTGAGTTTGTAAAATCAATATCTTTTTACCTTTTTACCTTTTTAAGGTTTTTAGGTTTTAGGTAGCGAGGCGCAAGCCGGCACTACCTTTTGGTTTTTGAACCAACCTCCTGCGACGTCGGCAAGTGGGTCAAAAGTGGGGACAAACTTTTCCTCACTTTGCTATTTTTTCTATTTCAGGCGCTCAACCCAAGTTTGTATAGGAAAGTAGCAAACCGACTCGCACTTGACCATTTTTAGGTAGGTTTGGTCTAAACTCCGATCTTAGAGGTCGGATTTGGACCAGATTTAGTATTCAGGTAGGGGGGGCCGGCATGGCCTCGCCTACAAAAAAAGGAATGGGTCCACCGGAGGGGGGGGGAACTACTTCAGGTTCCGACTCCGGGGATGACGATGTCATTGAGGTCGAAGAGATTATCATCCCTTCGACCTGCAAAAGGGCGCACATTAATAGGTCGGATGACCCCAAGCCTCCTCAGGGGCCTAAGGTCAACTCGGCGGCGAGGGGGAAGCCCAAGGGGGCTTACGCGGGCTTGGCGGCGGCCAGGTTGAGAGCAAAGCTCTATCAGCTCGAGCCTCATTTCGAGGAGGGAGCTGATCCTGATCCTGCCGCCAAGTACAGGAGGGACTTTCCCGAACTCCGCCCCAAGGGTGGAAAGGGGGGAAGGAAGGGGGAAGGTGCCAAGGGTGGCAATCGCTCTCGCTCGGTCTCGCGCTCGCGCTCGGTGTCGCTTTCCCGATCGGCCTCGCGCTCCCCCGAGCCCATGGATGGCCTAGAGGGTCGGCAGGAGGCTGACCCAATAGACGCCACCCGTATGGCGGCGAGGGATATCCTCGAGGCCGCTAGGGTATCGGGTAACCTTAAGGGGGAGGTATGGGGGCGGATGAACCGGGCCTGCCACACCATTCTAGGGTCGATGGACGAGGTCGAGGCGGCCAGGTCCGAGAGCGAGGAGATCCGCATCCTGAAAGCGGATAACAAAAGGATGCGGGAGCAACTCGCTCTCAACTCGGCGGAATTGAAGGCGCTCCGCACCGCCTTCAGTGAGCGGGAGATCCCGGCTGCTCCGGCGCCCGTTGCTGCCGCCCTGCAGTTCGGCACCGCCGAACTGACCGAGGCCATCGAGGAGATGAAGAGAGACCTGTTCCTCAGCCTCGGGAGGATGGTCAATGACAGGATAGAGGAGGTGAGCAGGCGCCTCCCGGCGGAGCCCATCCTCCGCCCCCCGTTGGCGCACGACAAGCGGGCCGTAAAGCCCGCTGTGGCGGCCCCCGCCCCCCCCCAGCGGAAGGTTGCAGGGCCTGCCCCGCCGCCTCCGGCCCCGGTAAAAGCTTTCGAGCCAGTAGCCAGGGCCAGACTAGGCGATGGGCAGCCGAAGACAAAGGTGGCCAAGAAGGCGGCGGCTGCACCCCCTGCCCCTGTTCAGGCAGCCAGGAAGCCCGCTAAGGCTGCCAAGGCTGCCCCGGCCCCGAGAGCCGTTCGGCCCTCGGAGGGAGGACCCGGCCCCTCGGGCCAAATGCCACCTCCGCCCACGCAGATGTCGTGGTCGCAGGTGGTGAAGAAGAAGGGAAAGGGGAAAGCCAAGGCCCCCCCCCCCTCCCCCTAGCAAGAAGGCCGGGAAGGCGGCTCACGGGCCCAGACCCGCGAAGCTGTCCGTCCCCAAGACGGCAGCAGTGGTGATCTCCCTCAAGTCGGGAGCCACCACCACTCTGCAGGCCACCATGGCTAAGGCCATCAACGGCCTTAGCCTCACGGAGGTAGGCCTGCAGAGCGTGAGGGTCAGGACCTCGATGACGGGGTCCCGAGTCATTGAGGTCCCAGGGGAGAAGGGCCACGAAATCGCCGACACCCTGGCAGCCAAGCTGCAGGGGATAGTCGGCGATGACGCCGACGTGAGCCGCCCCGTCAAAATGGCCGGCATCCAAATCGCCGGCCTGGATGAGTCGGCCACGAAGGAGTCGGTGGCCCAGGCCGTCGCCGCGGCGGGAGCGTGCCTGCCGGCGCAGGTGAAGGTGGGGGCCGTCCGCGCCCTTTACGATGGCACTGGGTCAGTTTTGGTCCAGTGCCCGGTGCTGGCTGCGGTGGCCCTTCAAAAGGCTGGCAGGATCCTGGTGGGCTGGGCCTCCGCCAGGGTCACGACAGTGGGGCCGACACCGATGAGGTGCTTCAAGTGCTACGGTGTCGGCCACTCGAGGGAGCTGTGCCCCTCCAAAATAGACCGGAGCAATTATTGCTTCCGGTGCAGCAAGGAGGGGCACAAAATGGGGGAGTGCTGGGAGAAGGCGTGGTGTGCCGTGTGCCACCAGGCCAAACTCCCGGCCAAGCACATGCTGGGGGGGAAGAATTGTTTCCCCCCAGTAACGAAGGGAAGGGAGACGAGGCCGCAGCGGCCCCGCCCCCCCGTTCCGAGTACAGACGCCCCCGCGGAAACAGCCGCCGGCCGGGCCATCGAAGTGACCCGCATGGAGCTCTAAATGCCAGCACACCATTTAGAGCTCCTGCAGGTCAACGTCAATCACTCCGCCAGAGCACAAGACTTGCTCATGCAAGCTATGGCGGAGTGGTCGATTGACGTTGCGGTGGTGGCGGAGCCCTACTTCGTCCCTCCCCTACCCAATTGGGTAGGGTCGACGGACGAGTGGGTTGCCGTGGTTGTGCCGGCGGTCGGCAACGGTCCCCCCCTTATCAGGTTAGAGGGCGGCCCAGGGTTTGTGGCGGCCAAATGGGGGAGTGACACCGTACTTGTTGCGGTGTACTTCTCCCCCAATAGGCCGCTGGCCGCCTTCGAGGTCTTCCTGGGGGTCCTGGGGGGGGTCGTGCGGAGGGCGGCCCCGCGCCAAATAATAGTCCTGGGGGACCTCAACGCCAAAAGCGCGGCGTGGGGTTCCCCCATAACGGACGCGCGCGGGGGTGTGCTGAGGGATTGGGTGGCGGCAACGGGCCTAGTGGTCCTAAACCAGGGCAGCGCCAACACTTGCGTGCGGCGGCAGGGGGGGTCCATCGTGGACGTAACGTTCGCGACCCCTGCCATTGCCGCACGCCTAACGGATTGGCGTGTCCTGGAGGACGTGGAGACCCTCTCTGACCATCTGTACATCAGATTGAGGGTCTCCACAAGAGGGGGCCAGCCGCCACCCATCCCAGGGGGGGGGCGTAGAGGGGGGGCGGAGGAGTTCCCCAAGTGGTCCCTGTCCCTTCTGGACAGGGCCAAGGCGGACGAGGCGGCGATGGTGGAGGCATGGTGTGCTGCCCCACCCGCCGCCTTGGGTCTGGAGGAGAGGGCCAGCCGGTTCCGCTCGGCGTTACAGGCCGTCTGCGGAGCCGCCATGCCCCGGGCGAGGCGCCTTTTTGCCCGGAGGAAGGTATACTGGTGGTCCGCAGATATTGCGGCCCTGCGGACCACCAGTAACAGTGCCCGCCGCGCCTACCAACACTGTAGGCGCAGGCGGCACACCGCCGAGGAGGAGGAGGGGCTCTACGAGGCCCTCAAAGAAGCTAAGGGGGCCCTCGTCCTGTCCATAGCGAAGGCCAAGGATGACGCACACGAGTCATTCTTGGCCACGCTGGACGGGGATCCGTGGGGGAGGCCGTACAGGGTGGTGCGCAACAAAATGCGCACCGCCCCCCCCATGGACTCCTTGGAGCCCCCCCTCCTGAGGAGGGTCATCGAGGGACTGTTTCCGGCAGCTCCCTCGATAACTCCCCCGGTGATGACCGAGCCACCGGGGGACTTGGAGGACCCACTCGAACTCGCCATCGCGCCGGTAAGCGATGACGAGTTCGACAGGGCGGTGGACCGGCTCCGGGGCTGCAAGAAAGCCCCGGGGCCCGACGGAGTACCGGGTAAGGTGCTCCCCATCGCCCTTAAACACCTCGGGGACCGACTCAGGCAGTTGATGGACGACTGCCTGAGGGAGGGACGGTTCCCGAGGGTGTGGAAGGAGGGGAGGCTCTGCCTCCTCCGAAAAGAGGGTCGACCCCCCGACAGTCCTTCTGCCTATCGCCCCATAGTGCTGCTGGATGAGGCCGGGAAGATGATGGAGAGGATCCTGGCCTACAGGATCCAGCAGCATTTGGAGACCGCCGGCCCGAACGTCTCCGACAGACAGTTCGGGTTTAGGGAAGGGCGGTCTACGCTCGACGCGCTGAAGTCCCTTAGGGACTTCTGTGAGTACGCGTCGAGCAGAGGGGAGGGTGTAGTGGCGGTGTCGTTGGACATCGCCAACGCGTTTGGCACCCTCCCCTATGGGGTGATAAGGGAGGCACTAATTTACCATCAAGTGCCTCCCTACCTGCGGCGGATCATAGAGCACTACCTCACCGAGCGGGTAGTGCTCTATGAGCAGAGGGACGGTCGACGGGGGTCGACGGAGATGGCCTGTGGCGTACCCCAAGGTTCCGTGCTCGGTCCGCTTTTATGGAACCTGGGGTACGATTGGGCCATCAGGGGGGAGTTGCTCCCACGGACGGCCACCATCTGCTATGCAGATGACACCATGGTGGCCGTGCGTGGGACCGACATGAGGGAGGCGCTGTGCCGGGCGGAAGCGGCGGCCGAGCTGACCATTTACCGGATTGGTCGGCTCGGCCTGAGGGTGGCCCTCCCGAAGACTGAGGCGATAGTCTTCGGGGGGCGGGGGTGGAGGCTGCCAGCTGGCGCGGCGCTCACCTTGGGGGGGGAGTCGGTCCCGATCAAGCCCCATATAAAATATCTGGGGCTTGTCCTGGACCGACGCTGGAATTTCGGGGAGCACTTTTCACAGTTAGCTCCCCGAATTGTGGGCGCCGCGTCGGCGCTGGGTCGGCTTCTGCCGAACGTGGGTGGGCCGGGCTCCTTGTGCCGCCGGCTATATGCCGGCGTTACAAGGAGCATGGCTCTGTACGGGGCCCCCATCTGGGCGGACAAGCTGTCCGCCCGGAACAGGGCTTTGCTACAGAGGCCACAGCGGGTGGTGGCCCTCCGAATTGTGAGGGCCTACATGACGGTGGCCCACGCCGCGGCCTGCCTCCTCGCCTGCACCCCGCCCTGGGAGTTGGACGCAGAGGTGCAGGCAGAGACCTATGCAGTTAGGTCCAGGGCCCGGGCGAGGGGAGAACGCCCGGACCCTGAGGAGGTTGAGGAGACGCGCCGGATGATGGAGCGCCGACTGCGGGACAGGTGGAAGGCGAACCTGGGGGACGCCCCCTATGGAACCCGGACCATAGGGGCGATCCTCCCGTCGCTTGACACCTGGTTGGGGAGGGCAGTCGGTGCTACATCATACCGGCTTGTGCAGGTATTGACCGGACACGGATGCTTCGGTCATTACCTGCACAACATTGGGAGGGAGCCCGGTCCGCAGTGCCATGAGTGCGGCGATCCGGACGACACGGCTCAGCACACCCTCGAGGTGTGCAGCCGGTGGAGTGCGGAGCGCCGCACTATGGCACTAGCCATAGGGCGACAGGACCTCTCCCTGCACAGCGTTGTGTCTGCAATGCTGTGCAGCGACGGGTCCTGGAGGGCTGTGGTCTCCTTCTGCGAGTGTGTCATCTCGCAGAAGGAGGCCTCGGAGCGTGAGCGCGAGGAGTCTCCTCACGCGCATCCGCTCCGGCGTAGACGGCGGGGGGTGAGGCGGCGGCGTTTTGCCGCTCGCCTCAACCCTTAGTGGCTGCGGGTGGGGGATGGGAGTCCCTCGCCCGCCGTAGGCTAGCCACTGGGCGGTCTGGGAGAGGGGCCACGCGTACTCGGCCTCTCTCTCCCTCGACGCGGGAAGCCCCGGCAAATGGCTGGGGCGGCCGGTAGACGTCGTGGAGAAAGCTTTGGCGGGTTCCACGGCGTCTTGCCAATCCGGCAGGGGGGTACGCCAGGGTGGTTTTTAGTGGGTTGCGCTCCGATGCCCCCTCTCATTCGGAGGGGGGGTGACGGGGTGAGTCCCACATATCCCCTCGCCACTCCCATGGTGAGGGGAATGCATAAAGCATTTTCCACCCTGTCAAAAAAAAAAAAAAAAAAAAAAAAAAAAGGTTAGGTTAGGTTAGGTTAGGTTAGGTTAGGTTAGGTTAGGTTAGGTTAGGTTAGGTTAGGTTAGGTTAGGTTAGGTTAGGTTAGGTTAGGTTAGGTTAGGTTAGGTTAGGTTAGGTTAGGTTAGGTTAGGTTAGGTTAGGTTAGGTTAGGTTAGGTTAGGTTAGGTTAGGTTAGGTTAGGTTAGGTTAGGTTAGGTTAGGTTAGGTTAGGTTAGGTTAGGTTAGGTTAGGTTAGGTTAGGTTAGGTTAGGTTAGGTTAGGTTAGGTTAGGTTAGGTTAGGTTAGGTTAGGTTAGGTTAGGTTAGGTTAGGTTAGGTTAGGTTAGGTTAGGTTAGGTTAGGTTAGGTTAGGTTAGGTTAGGTTAGGTTAGGTTAGGTTAGGTTAGGTTAGGTTAGGTTAGGTTAGGTTAGGTTAGGTTAGGTTAGGTTAGGTTAGGTTAGGTTAGGTTAGGTTAGGTTAGGTTAGGTTAGGTTAGGTTAGGTTAGGTTAGGTTAGGTTAGGTTAGGTTAGGTTAGGTTAGGTTAGGTTAGGTTAGGTTAGGTTAGGTTAGGTTAGGTTAGGTTAGGTTAGGTTAGGTTAGGTTAGGTTAGGTTAGGTTAGGTTAGGTTAGGTTAGGTTAGGTTAGGTTAGGTTAGGTTCCCTTCTGGACAGGGCCAAGGCGGACGAGGCGGCGATGGTGGAGGCATGGTGTGCTGCCCCACCCGCCGCCTTGGGTCTGGAGGAGAGGGCCAGCCGGTTCCGCTCGGCGTTACAGGCCGTCTGCGGAGCCGCCATGCCCCGGGCGAGGCGCCTCTTTGCCCGGAGGAAGGTATACTGGTGGTCCGCAGATATTGCGGCCCTGCGGACCACCAGTAACAGTGCCCGCCGCGCCTACCAACACTGTAGGCGCAGGCGGCACACCGCCGAGGAGGAGGAGGGGCTCTACGAGGCCCTCAAAGAAGCCAAGGGGGCCCTCGTCCTGTCCATAGCGAAGGCCAAGGATGACGCACACGAGTCATTCTTGGCCACGCTGGACGGGGATCCGTGGGGGAGGCCGTACAGGGTGGTGCGCAACAAAATGCGCACCGCCCCCCCCATGGACTCCTTGGAGCCCCCCCTCCTGAGGAGGGTCATCGAGGGACTGTTTCCGGCAGCTCCCTCGATAACTCCCCCGGTGATGACCGAGCCACCGGGGGACTTGGAGGACCCACTCGAACTCGCCATCGCGCCGGTAAGCGATGACGAGTTCGACAGGGCGGTGGACCGGCTCCGGGGCTGCAAGAAAGCCCCGGGGCCCGACGGAGTACCGGGTAAGGTGCTCCCCATCGCCCTTAAACACCTCGGGGACCGACTCAGGCAGTTGATGGACGACTGCCTGAGGGAGGGACGGTTCCCGAGGGTGTGGAAGGAGGGGAGGCTCTGCCTCCTCCGAAAAGAGGGTCGACCCCCCGACAGTCCTTCTGCCTATCGCCCCATAGTGCTGCTGGATGAGGCCGGGAAGATGATGGAGAGGATCCTGGCCTACAGGATCCAGCAGCATTTGGAGACCGCCGGCCCGAACGTCTCCGACAGACAGTTCGGGTTTAGGGAAGGGCGGTCTACGCTCGACGCGCTGAAGTCCCTTAGGGACTTCTGTGAGTACGCGTCGAGCAGAGGGGAGGGTGTAGTGGCGGTGTCGTTGGACATCGCCAACGCGTTTGGCACCCTCCCCTATGGGGTGATAAGGGAGGCACTAATTTACCATCAAGTGCCTCCCTACCTGCGGCGGATCATAGAGCACTACCTCACCGAGCGGGTAGTGCTCTATGAGCAGAGGGACGGTCGACGGGGGTCGACGGAGATGGCCTGTGGCGTACCCCAAGGTTCCGTGCTCGGTCCGCTTTTATGGAACCTGGGGTACGATTGGGCCATCAGGGGGGAGTTGCTCCCACGGACGGCCACCATCTGCTATGCAGATGACACCATGGTGGCCGTGCGTGGGACCGACATGAGGGAGGCGCTGTGCCGGGCGGAAGCGGCGGCCGAGCTGACCATTTACCGGATTGGTCGGCTCGGCCTGAGGGTGGCCCTCCCGAAGACTGAGGCGATAGTCTTCGGGGGGCGGGGGTGGAGGCTGCCAGCGGGCGCGGCGCTCACCTTGGGGGGGGAGTCGGTCCCGATCAAGCCCCATATAAAATATCTGGGGCTTGTCCTGGACCGACGCTGGAATTTCGGGGAGCACTTTTCGCAGTTAGCTCCCCGAATTGTGGGCGCCGCGTCGGCGCTGGGTCGGCTTCTGCCGAACGTGGGTGGGCCGGGCTCCTTGTGCCGCCGGCTATATGCCGGCGTTACAAGGAGCATGGCTCTGTACGGGGCCCCCATCTGGGCGGACAAGCTGTCCGCCCGGAACAGGGCCCTGCTACAGAGGCCACAGCGGGTGGTGGCCCTCCGAATTGTGAGGGCCTACATGACGGTGGCCCACGCCGCGGCCTGCCTCCTCGCCTGCACCCCGCCCTGGGAGTTGGACGCAGAGGTGCAGGCAGAGACCTATGCAGTTAGGTCCAGGGCCCGGGCGAGGGGAGAACGCCCGGACCCTGAGGAGGTTGAGGAGACGCGCCGGATGATGGAGCGCCGACTGCGGGACAGGTGGAAAGCGAACCTGGAGGACGCCCCCTATGGAACCCGGACCATAGGGGCGATCCTCCCGTCGTTTGACACCTGGTTGGGGAGGGCAGTCGGTGCTACATCATACCGGCTTGTGCAGGTATTGACCGGACACGGATGCTTCGGTCATTACCTGCACAACATTGGGAGGGAGCCCGGTCCGCAATGCCATGAGTGCGGCGATCCGGACGACACGGCTCAGCACACCCTCGAGGTGTGCAGCCGGTGGAGTGCGGAGCGCCGCACTATGGCACTGGCCATAGGGCGACAGGACCTCTCCCTGCACAGCGTTGTGTCTGCAATGCTGTGCAGCGACGGGTCCTGGAGGGCTGTGGCCTCTTTCTGCGAGTGTGTCATCTCGCAGAAGGAGGCCTCGGAGCGTGAGCGCGAGGAGTCTCCTCACGCGCATCCGCTCCGGCGTAGACGGCGGGGGGTGAGGCGGCGGCGTTTTGCCGCTCGCCTCAACCCTTAGTGGCTGCGGGTGGGGGATGGGAGTCCCTCGCCCGCCGTAGGCTAGCCACTGGGCGGTCTGGGAGAGGGGCCACGCGTACTCGGCCTCTCTCTCCCTCGACGCGGGAAGCCCCGGCATATGGCTGGGGCGGCCGGTAGACGTCGTGGAGAAAGCTTTGGCGGGTTCCACGGCGTCTTGCCAATCCGGCAGGGGGGTACGCCAGGGTGGTTTTTAGTGGGTTGCGCTCCGATGCCCCCTCTCATTCGGAGGGGGGGTGATGGGGTGAGTCCCACATATCCCCTCGCCACTCCCATGGTGAGGGGAATGCATAAAGCATTTTCCACCCTGTCAAAAAAAAAAAAAAAAAAAAAAAAAAAAAAAAAAAAAAAAAAAAAAAAAGGTTAGGTTAGGTTAGGTTAGGTTAGGTTAGGTTAGGTTAGGTTAGGTTAGGTTGAGGTTGTTTCTCGGGTGCTATTGGAGGGATTTATGCGATATTCGGTTACCAAAGACGACATTTTTTTGCTTACTGGATACTGCTTTCGATTCTTCTTTCACACACGACTTGGCGTTATTTTTGACTGATTTGCATTTGCGGTTGGTAATTTTTTGTTGGATTTTTTACGTTTTTGTATATTTTGTCGTTTGTCTTCCTGTTATCTTTTCGAGCCCTTTTCAGGGCTAGGAGATAGCGGAGATTCTGTTTGTTTTGTCGGTTTAGGTTCAGTAATTTTCGGAACGAAAGTTCCTGAATTATTGGCCTTGCCAATTTGTAAATATTCACTGTAATTTTTCTTTAGTTTTAGGGTTTGTTTACATTTTTTCGTTGTAATTTTGTCGGGGTTGCCGTTATTCCACCTTGCCCAGTTTTTGGGCGGGAGTACCGGCACCGGTTCCGCTAATTATAGCGTTGTGTTTGTTTCGTTTTTCTTATTTTTGTATTGAAATTTCAATTTTTCAAAACTTCGAGTTTTCACTCAAAGTTTTGAAAAATAATTTCTTACTTTTTTGGGTTTGGTGGTTGTTTTGAATTGTTTACAGTCCTTGTAAAAATTTAAAATCCCAAGGGACGGGTGGAGAATTTAGTTTTTTAAATTTTTTGTTTGTACTTTTTAACTTTTTGACCTCTAGGTCAAAAGTTATTCACCTTTAACCTTTGTAAGGTGTTCAGAGATTTTTGATTTACCAACTTAAGGTTTTCACCTGAGTTGGTAAAATCAATATCTTTGAACCTATTAACCTTTTATAGGTTTTTAGGTTTTAGGTAGTGAGGCGCAAGCTAGCACTACCTTTTGGTTTTTAAACCAACCTCCTGCGACGTCGGCAAGTGGGTCAAAAGTGGGGACAAACTTTTCCTCACTTTGCTATTTTTTCTATTTCAGGCGCTCAACCCAAGTTTGTATGGGAAAGTAGCAAACCGACTCGCACTTGACCACTTTTAAGTTAGGTTTGGTCTAAATTCCGATCTTAGAGGTCGGATTTGGACCAGATTTGGTATTCAGGTAGGAGGGGCCGGCATGGCCTCGCCTACAAAAAAAGGAATGGGTCCGCCGGAGGGGGTGGGAACTACTTCCGGTTCCGACTCCGGGGATGACAGCGTCATTGAGGTCGAAGAGATTCTCATCCCTTCGACCTGCAAAAGGGCGCACACAAATAGGTCGGATGACCCCAAGCCTCCTCAGGGGCCTAAGGTCAACTCGGCGGCGAGGGGGAAGCCCAAGGGGGCTTACGCGGGCTTGGCGGCGGCCAGGTTGAGAGCAAAGCTCTATCAGCTCGAGCCTCATTTCGAGGAGGGAGCTGATCCTGATCCTGCCGCCAAGTACAGGAGGGACTTTCCCGAACTCCGCCCCAAGGGTGGAAAGGGGGGAAGGAAGGGGGAAGGTGCCAAGGGTGGCAATCGCTCTCGCTCGGTCTCGCGCTCGCGCTCGGTGTCGCTTTCCCGATCGGCCTCGCGTTCCCCCGAGCCCATGGATGGCCTAGAGGGTCGGCAGGAGGCTGACCCAATAGACGCCACCCGTATGGCGGCGAGGGATATCCTCGAGGCCGCTAGGGTATCCGGCAACCTGAAGGGGGAGGTATGGGGGCGGATGAACCGGGCCTGCCACACCATTCTGGGGTCGATGGACGAGGTCGAGGCGGCCAGGTCCGAGAGCGAGGAGATCCGCATCCTGAAAGCGGATAACAAAAGGATGCGGGAGCAACTCGCTCTCAACTCGGCGGAATTGAAGGCGCTCCGCACCGCCTTCAGTGAGCGGGAGATCCCGGCTGCTCCGGCGCCCGTTGCTGCCGCCCTGCAGTTCGGCACCGCCGAACTGACCGAGGCCATCGAGGAGATGAAGAGAGACCTGTTCCTCAGCCTCGGGAGGATGGTCAATGACAGGATAGAGGAGGTGAGCAGGCGCCTCCCGGCGGAGCCCATCCTCCGCCCCCCGTTGGCGCACGACAAGCGGGCCGTAAAGCCCGCTGTGGCGGCCCCCGCCCCCCCCCAGCGGAAGGTTGCAGGGCCTGCCCCGCCGCCTCCGGCCCCGGTAAAAGCTTTCGAGCCAGTAGCCAGGGCCAGACTAGGCGATGGGCAGCCGAAGACAAAGGTGGCCAAGAAGGCGGCGGCTCCACCCCCTGCCCCTGTTCAGGCAGCCAGGAAGCCCGCTAAGGCTGCCAAGGCTGCCCCGGCCCCGAGAGCCGTTCGGCCCTCGGAGGGAGGACCCGGCCCCTCGGGCCAAATGCCACCTCCGCCCACGCAGATGTCGTGGTCGCAGGTGGTGAAGAAGAAGGGAAAGGGGAAAGCCAAGGCCCCCCCCCCTCCCCCTAGCAAGAAGGCCGGGAAGGCGGCGCACGGGCCCAGACCCGCGAAGCTGTCCGTCCCCAAGACGGCAGCAGTGGTGATCTCCCTCAAGTCGGGAGCCACCACCACTCTGCAGGCCACCATGGCTAAGGCCATCAACGGCCTTAGCCTCACGGAGGTAGGCCTGCAGAGCGTGAGGGTCAGGACCTCGATGACGGGGTCCCGAGTCATTGAGGTCCCAGGGGAGAAGGGCCACGAAATCGCCGACACCCTGGCAGCCAAGCTGCAGGGGATAGTCGGCGATGACGCCGACGTGAGCCGCCCCGTCAAAATGGCCGGCATCCAAATCGCCGGCCTGGATGAGTCGGCCACGAAGGAGTCGGTGGCCCAGGCCGTCGCCGCGGCGGGAGCGTGCCTGCCGGCGCAGGTGAAGGTGGGGGCCGTCCGCGCCCTTTACGATGGCACTGGGTCAGTTTTGGTCCAGTGCCCGGTGCTGGCTGCGGTGGCCCTTCAAAAGGCTGGCAGGATCCTGGTGGGCTGGGCCTCCGCCAGGGTCACGACAGTGGGGCCGACACCGATGAGGTGCTTCAAGTGCTACGGTGTCGGCCACTCGAGGGAGCTGTGCCCCTCCAAAATAGACCGGAGCAATTATTGCTTCCGGTGCAGCAAGGAGGGGCACAAAATGGGGGAGTGCTGGGAGAAGGCGTGGTGTGCCGTGTGCCACCAGGCCAAACTCCCGGCCAAGCACATGCTGGGGGGGAAGAATTGTTTCCCCCCAGTAACGAAGGGAAGGGAGACGAGGCCGCAGCGGCCCCGCCCCCCCGTTCCGAGTACAGACGCCCCCGCGGAAGCAGCCGCCGGCCGGGCCATCGAGGTGACCCGCATGGAGCTCTAAATGCCAGCACACCATTTAGAGCTCCTGCAGGTCAACGTCAATCACTCCGCCAGAGCACAAGACTTGCTCATGCAAGCTATGGCGGAGTGGTCGATTGACGTTGCGGTGGTGGCGGAGCCCTACTTCGTCCCTCCCCTACCCAATTGGGTAGGGTCGACGGACGAGTGGGTTGCCGTGGTTGTGCCGGCGGTCGGCAACGGTCCCCCCCTTATCAGGTTAGAGGGCGGCCCAGGGTTTGTGGCGGCCAAATGGGGGAGTGACACCGTACTTGTTGCGGTGTACTTCTCCCCCAATAGGCCGCTGGCCGCCTTCGAGGTCTTCCTGGGGGTCCTGGGGGGGGTCGTGCGGAGGGCGGCCCCGCGCCAAATAATAGTCCTGGGGGACCTCAACGCCAAAAGCGCGGCGTGGGGTTCCCCCATAACGGACGCGCGCGGGGGTGTGCTGAGGGATTGGGTGGCGGCAACGGGCCTAGTGGTCCTAAACCAGGGCAGCGCCAACACTTGCGTGCGGCGGCAGGGGGGGTCCATCGTGGACGTAACGTTCGCGACCCCTGCCATTGCCGCACGCCTAACGGATTGGCGTGTCCTGGAGGACGTGGAGACCCTCTCTGACCATCTGTACATCAGATTGAGGGTCTCCACAAGAGGGGGCCAGCCGCCACCCATCCCAGGGGGGGGGCGTAGAGGGGGGGCGGAGGAGTTCCCCAAGTGGTCCCTGTCCCTTCTGGACAGGGCCAAGGCGGACGAGGCGGCGATGGTGGAGGCATGGTGTGCTGCCCCACCCGCCGCCTTGGGTCTGGAGGAGAGGGCCAGCCGGTTCCGCTCGGCGTTACAGGCCGTCTGCGGAGCCGCCATGCCCCGGGCGAGGCGCCTTTTTGCCCGGAGGAAGGTATACTGGTGGTCCGCAGATATTGCGGCCCTGCGGACCACCAGTAACAGTGCCCGCCGCGCCTACCAACACTGTAGGCGCAGGCGGCACACCGCCGAGGAGGAGGAGGGGCTCTACGAGGCCCTCAAAGAAGCTAAGGGGGCCCTCGTCCTGTCCATAGCGAAGGCCAAGGATGACGCACACGAGTCATTCTTGGCCACGCTGGACGGGGATCCGTGGGGGAGGCCGTACAGGGTGGTGCGCAACAAAATGCGCACCGCCCCCCCCATGGACTCCTTGGAGCCCCCCCTCCTGAGGAGGGTCATCGAGGGACTGTTTCCGGCAGCTCCCTCGATAACTCCCCCGGTGATGACCGAGCCACCGGGGGACTTGGAGGACCCACTCGAACTCGCCATCGCGCCGGTAAGCGATGACGAGTTCGACAGGGCGGTGGACCGGCTCCGGGGCTGCAAGAAAGCCCCGGGGCCCGACGGAGTACCGGGTAAGGTGCTCCCCATCGCCCTTAAACACCTCGGGGACCGACTCAGGCAGTTGATGGACGACTGCCTGAGGGAGGGACGGTTCCCGAGGGTGTGGAAGGAGGGGAGGCTCTGCCTCCTCCGAAAAGAGGGTCGACCCCCCGACAGTCCTTCTGCCTATCGCCCCATAGTGCTGCTGGATGAGGCCGGGAAGATGATGGAGAGGATCCTGGCCTACAGGATCCAGCAGCACTTGGAGACCGCCGGCCCGAACGTCTCAGACAGACAGTTCGGGTTTAGGGAAGGGCGGTCTACGCTCGACGCGCTGAAGTCCCTTAGGGACTTCTGTGAGTACGCGTCGAGCAGAGGGGAGGGTGTAGTGGCGGTGTCGTTGGACATCGCCAACGCGTTTGGCACCCTCCCCTATGGGGTGATAAGGGAGGCACTAATTTACCATCAAGTGCCTCCCTACCTGCGGCGGATCATAGAGCACTACCTCACCGAGCGGGTAGTGCTCTATGAGCAGAGGGACGGTCGACGGGGGTCGACGGAGATGGCCTGTGGCGTACCCCAAGGTTCCGTGCTCGGTCCGCTTTTATGGAACCTGGGGTACGATTGGGCCATCAGGGGGGAGTTGCTCCCACGGACGGCCACCATCTGCTATGCAGATGACACCATGGTGGCCGTGCGTGGGACCGACATGAGGGAGGCGCTGTGCCGGGCGGAAGCGGCGGCCGAGCTGACCATTTACCGGATTGGTCGGCTCGGCCTGAGGGTGGCCCTCCCGAAGACTGAGGCGATAGTCTTCGGGGGGCGGGGGTGGAGGCTGCCAGCGGGCGCGGCGCTCACCTTGGGGGGGGAGTCGGTCCCGATCAAGCCCCATATAAAATATCTGGGGCTTGTCCTGGACCGACGCTGGAATTTCGGGGAGCACTTTTCACAGTTAGCTCCCCGTATTGTGGGCGCCGCGTCGGCGCTGGGTCGGCTTCTGCCGAACGTGGGTGGGCCGGGCTCCTTGTGCCGCCGGCTATATGCCGGCGTTACAAGGAGCATGGCTCTGTACGGGGCCCCCATCTGGGCGGACAAGCTGTCCGCCCGGAACAGGGCCCTGCTACAGAGGCCACAGCGGGTGGTGGCCCTCCGAATTGTGAGGGCCTACATGACGGTGGCCCACGCCGCGGCCTGCCTCCTCGCCTGCACCCCGCCCTGGGAGTTGGACGCAGAGGTGCAGGCAGAGACCTATGCAGTTAGGTCCAGGGCCCGGGCGAGGGGAGAACGCCCGGACCCTGAGGAGGTTGAGGAGACGCGCCGGATGATGGAGCGCCGACTGCGGGACAGGTGGAAGGCGAACCTGGAGGACGCCCCCTATGGAACCCGGACCATAGGGGCGATCCTCCCGTCGCTTGACACCTGGTTGGGGAGGGCAGTCGGTGCTACATCATACCGGCTTGTGCAGGTATTGACCGGACACGGATGCTTCGGTCATTACCTGCACAACATTGGGAGGGAGCCCGGTCCGCAGTGCCATGAGTGCGGCGATCCGGACGACACGGCTCAGCACACCCTCGAGGTGTGCAGCCGGTGGAGTGCGGAGCGCCGCACTATGGCACTAGCCATAGGGCGACAGGACCTCTCCCTGCACAGCGTTGTGTCTGCAATGCTGTGCAGCGACGGGTCCTGGAGGGCTGTGGCCTCCTTCTGCGAGTGTGTCATCTCGCAGAAGGAGGCCTCGGAGCGTGAGCGCGAGGAGTCTCCTCACGCGCATCCGCTCCGGCGTAGACGGCGGGGGGTGAGGCGGCGGCGTTTTGCCGCTCGCCTCAACCCTTAGTGGCTGCGGGTGGGGGATGGGAGTCCCTCGCCCGCCGTAGGCTAGCCACTGGGCGGTCTAGGAGAGGGGCCACGCGTACTCGGCCTCTCTCTCCCTCGACGCGGGAAGCCCCGGCAAATGGCTGGGGCGGCCGGTAGACGTCGTGGAGAAAGCTTTGGCGGGTTCCACGGCGTCTTGCCAATCCGGCAGGGGGGTACGCCAGGGTGGTTTTTAGTGGGTTGCGCTCCGATACCCCCTCTCATTCGGAGGGGGGGTGACGGGGTGAGTCCCACATATCCCCTCGCCACTCCCATGGTGAGGGGAATGCATAAAGCATTTTCCACCCTGTCAAAAAAAAAAAAAAAAAAAAAAAAAAAAAAAAAAAAAAAAAAAAAAAAAAAAAGGTTAGGTTAGGTTAGGTTAGGTTAGGTTAGGTTAGGTTAGGTTAGGTTAGGTTAGGTTAGGTTAGGTTAGGTGAGGTCTATTTTGGAGGTGCTTGCACGGATTATTGCGATTTTCGGAACCATAATACTACATTTTTTTGGCATTCGTTTTCGGTTTTTGATCCTGCATTACACGTTGATTTGGCTTTGTTATTCGGTTTTTTGGTTTTTGCACTTGGTTGGTTTTCGTCGGTTTGTTTACCTTTTTCTAACGCAGAAATAAAATTGTTGCCGTTGTCGTACCGAGCCCTTTTTAGGGCTGGGAGGTAGCGGCAATAGTCGACTTTCGCGTGGAAAGGGTGGCAAGATTGTCGAATTTTTTATTTTGGTTTTTTAGGTTTTTGAAAATTGTAAATTTTTGCCCTTAATTTTTTATAAATTTTGGGTTTGTTTACATTTTTCAAAATTAGTTTTGTCGGGGTTGCCAACATCCTTAATTGCCCATTTTTTGGGCGGGTATAGCGGCAACGGTTCCGCAAACTATAGAGTCGGTCCCGTTTATTTCGGTTTAAGGAGACTGGAATTATAAAATTTCGGAAATTGTGAGTTTTTGCTCAAAATTTTCGGAAGGATTTTTCTAGTCCCTTCAGTTTGGGGGTAGTTTTAAAAAGGTTGCGCTTCTTGTATCTTTTTGAAACTTTTTGTAGGTGTAGGAAATTTTGTTTTTTAAATTTTCGTGAAAGATCCAAGACTCTGTGATTTTTGAGTCAAGAGTTATTGACCTACTAGTGAGGAGAGGGATCAATTTCTTGGACTTCACTTTTTTCAAAATTTTACCTTTTTAGTTTTTTGTTAATTTCTTTTAACCTATTCATTTTTGGTGAATACTTGAATTATTAGAAAATAGACCAAAAAATCTTCTATTTTTTGGTCATTTTTCTAGGTCGCTACGACCTCGGGAAGTGGCCCGAAAAAAGCGGCAAACTTTTTCTCTGATTGCTCAGAGGAAAATTTCAGGCGCTAAATCGGGTTTTATATGGGAAAGTCTAAATCCGACTCGCACTTGACCATTTCAAGGTTAGGTTAGGTCTTAGTTTTGATCGTAGTAGTCGGATTTAGACCAAATTTGGTAATTAGGTGGAAGGGGTCAGTATGGCTTCTGACACTGAGAAAGGGGGGGATCCACTGGAGGAAGGGGGAGAAATCCTCACCTCTGGGTGTGAGTCGGAGGACTCGTTAGAGGTTTTTGAGAGGGTCCCTCATGCCTCTAAGAGGGGTCATGAGGACGATGAGGAGGGTGATCTAAGGCACGTGTACGGGCCAAAGATCAACTCCGCCCGTAGAGGAAAGCCCAAGGGGGCATATGCGGGGTTGGCTGCAGCAAGGGCCAAGCTTCAAGAGCCGGACATTTACCAGTTCGAGGAAGAAGCGGACGCTGCCGCCGCATACCGAAAGGACTTTCCTGAGCTCCGCCCCAGGGGGGGGAAGGAGGTTAAGGGAACGAATGGAGGGAAAAAGGGAGGAAAGGTGCGCTCGCGTTCGCGATCACCAACCTCCCCCTCGCGCCGGGAAAGCCCGACAGAATTTCTGCGGTTTTCTGATCCAATAGAGGCAACCCGACAGGCAGCGAGGGAGATTTTAGAGGGGGCCCGAAGATCCGGGAACTTGAAGGGAGACGTGTGGGGCGCGATGAATCGTGCCTGCCACACGATTTTAGACTCGATGGACGACGTCGAGGCCGCCAAGTCGGAAAGTGAGGAGATCCGCATCCTTAAAGCGGACAATAAGAGGATGCGGGAGCAACTCACTCACTGCTTGGCGGAACTGAAGGCGCTCCGGACTGCGTTCTCGGAGCGGGAGATTCCGGCGTCTCCGGCCCCGCCACCCAAACCGTCCTTGCAGTTTTCTGCTGCGGACCTGGCGGAGGTGATCGGAGAGCTAAAGAAGGAACTGTTCGTCTCCTTGGGGAGCATGATCAATGCCCGCCTTGAGGAGGTGAACAGGCGCCTGCCACCTGAGCCGATTTTGCGCCCCCCGTTGGCGGCTGATAGGAGGGTGGTGGGATCGGCTGTGCCAGCCCTTCCCAAAGTGAGGACGGTCTCACCTGCCCCACCTAGGATGAGGACTGCTTCGCCTGCCCCACCTAAGGTGAGGACTACTCAGCCTGAGGCAGTAGCAAGACTGGGGGACGGGAGGCCGCAAAAGGCCAAGACTGCCAAAAAGGCAGTTGCCCCCGCCCGCCAAGCTCCAGTCCCGGCCCCGCGAGCCTCCCCGAGAGTTGCTCGGTCGTCGGAAGGAGGATCATGCCCCTTGACCCAAACGCCACGTCCACCTAAGGAATCCTGGGTGGATGTGGTAAAGAAGGGGAAAGGGAAGGGGAAGGGCATGGCGAAGGCCAAGCCTGCCCCCTCGACAAGAGCGCCCAAAGCGCCACCCAAGAAAAAGACGGCAGCGCCTAAAGTGAGGGCGCTGGCCGTTCCAAGGACGGCGGCGGTGGTGGTGTCATTAAAAAAGGATGCCACCAACACCACCACGCTACAGGCCACTATGGCCAGGGCGATCAACGCCCTGAGCTTGGAGGAAGTGGGCCTGCAGCATGTAAAGGTCAGGTCCTCTATGACGGGGGCCCGTGTAATCGAAGTCCCCGGAGAGGACCAGGAGAATGCGGCTGATAATCTTGCTGCTAAACTGCAGCAGATTGTAGGTGACGTGGCCGACGTGAGCCGCGTTACAAAAAAGACCGGACTCCAAATCGCCGGCCTAGATGAGTCGGCGACAAAGGAGTCCGTGGCGCTGGCCGTTGCCAATGCGGGAGCCTGTGACCAGGCCCAAATAAAGGTAGGGGGCATTCGCCCCCTGTACGACGGAACTGGATCTGTTCTGATCCAGTGCCCAGTGCGGGTGGCCAAAGCCCTCCTGGCGATAGGGCGGATCAAGGTGGGTTGGGCGTCCGCCAAAATCAATAGGATCGGACCAGCACCTATGCGGTGCTACAGATGCATGGGTGTTGGTCACACACGAGAGACATGCCCCTCCAGCGTTGACCGGTCAAAATCCTGCTACCGGTGCAGCAGGGAGGGGCACATAGCAAGAGAGTGCTGGGAAGAAAAGGCATGGTGCGTGGTGTGCGCCCATGCAAAACTTCCAGCTGACCACTCTATGGGGGGAGATAGTTGTTTCCCCCCGGAAACTAGAGGTAGGGACCTGAGGACGCGACCCCCCCGTCGTCCTCAGCCTCCCCCTTCCCACACAGAGGTAGCCGCCGGCCGGCTAGCAGAGGACAACCGCATGGACCACTAAATGCCAGCACACCGGCATTTAGAGGTCCTGCAGATAAACGCCAACCACTCCGCCAGAGCTCAAGATCTGCTCATGCAGACTATGGCGGAGTGGGCGATTGGCGTGGCGGTTGTTGCGGAGCCCTATTTCGTCCCCCCTCTACCTAATTGGGTAGGGGCGTCGGATGAAATGGTGGCTATCGTAGTGCCGGTGGTTGGGGACTTCCCCGCCTTGTCGAAGATTGAGGGCGGCCCAGGATTTGTGGCGGCCAAGTGGGGGAGTGACACCGTACTATTGGCGGTGTACTTCTCCCCCAATAGGCCGCTACGTGCTTTTGAACAATTCCTGGGAGTCCTAGGGGGGGTGGTCAGGAGGGCTGCTCCGAGACAAGTGATGGTCCTGGGGGACCTCAATGCCAAGAGCTCGGCATGGGGTTCCCCCATCACGGACCCGCGAGGGGCGGTCCTCAGGGATTGGGTGGTGGCAACAGGACTCGAGGTTCTGAATCAGGGCGGCGCAAATACATGCGTGCGGCGGCAGGGGGGTTCGGTCGTGGACGTGACGTTCGCGACCACTGCCATTGCCGCGCGCGTGGAAGACTGGCGCGTCCTGGAGGACGTGGAGACCCTCTCCGATCACCTATATATTAGGATGAGGGTCTCCACAGGAGGGATGCAGTCACTGCCCATCCCCGGGGGGAGGGCAAACGGGAGCAGGGGAGGAGGGTTCCCAAAATGGTCCCTGTCCCTTTTGGACAGGGCCAAGGCGGACGAGGCGGCGATGGTGGAGGCTTGGTGTGCTGCCCCACCCGCCGCCCTCGGAGTCGAGGAAAGGGCCGTTCGGTTCCGCATTGCACTGCAGGCGGTGTGCGATGCGGCTATGCCCCGGGCAAAACGCCTGACTTCTCGGAAGAGGGTGTACTGGTGGTCCGCAGAGATTGCGGCCCTGCGAATCACCAGCAATAGTGCCCGCCACGCCTACCAGCACTGTAGGCGTAGGCGGCACACCCCCCAAGAGGAAGAGGGTCTCCACCAGGCCCTCAAGGTGGCAAAGAAGGCCCTCCAGGTGGCGATCGCCAAGGCCAAGGATGAGGGACAAGCCTCGTTCTTGGCCACCCTGGATAAGGACCCATGGGGGCGGCCCTACAGGGTAGTGCGCAACAAGATGCGCACTGCCCCCCCCATGGACTCCCTTGAACCCGCCTTACTGCAGAGGGTCATCGAGGGGCTGTTCCCTCCAGCCCCTGCGATCACCCCTCCATCGATGGCTGAGCCTGTGGAGGAGCCGGATACCGAACTCGTCATTGCGCCAATTAGCGATGACGAGTTCGAGAGGGTAGAGGACCGACTCCGGGGCTGTAAAAAAGCCCCGGGCCCCGATGGAGTCCCCGGTCGCGTCCTCTTCATCAGTCTGAAACATCTCGGGAACCGCCTCAGGCAGATCATGGATGACTGCCTGAGGGAGGGAAGGTTCCCGAGGATATGGAAGGAGGGGAGGGTATGCCTCCTCCGTAAAGAGGGTCGACCCCCCGACTGCCCGTCCGCCTACCGCCCCATCGTGCTGCTGGATGAGGCCGGGAAAATGTTCGAACGTATCCTGGCCTCCCGGATCCTGCAGCACCTGGAGACCACCGGCCCGAACGTCTCGGAGAGACAGTTCGGGTTCCGGGAGGGGCGGTCTACGCTCGACGCGCTGAAGTCCTTAAGGGACTTCTGTGAAGACGCGTCGGGCAGGGGAGAGGGTGTCGTGGCGGTGTCTTTAGACATCGCCAATGCCTTCGGCACCCTCCCCTATGAGGTGATAAGTGAGGCACTTCGGTATCACGAAGTGCCTCACTACCTGCGGCGGGTCATAGAGCACTACCTTACCGAGAGGGTAGTGCTCTATGAGGGCAAGGAGGGTCGACGGGGGGAAAGGAGGATGGCCTGCGGCGTACCCCAGGGTTCCGTTCTCGGTCCACTTCTTTGGAACCTGGGGTACGACTGGGCCATCAGGGGGGAATTGCTTCCGCGCACAGTCACAATCTGTTATGCGGACGACACGATGGTGGCTGCGCGCGGAAGCAACCTGAGGGAGACCTCAAGGAGGGCGGAGGTGGCGGCCGAGCTGGCGATTCATCGCATTGAGCGGCTCGGATTAAAGGTGGCCCTCCCGAAGACTGAGGGCATAGTCTTCGGGGGGCGAGGGTGGAGGCTGCCGGCGGGCGCGGCGCTCACCCTGGGGGGGGAGGCGGTCATAATTAAGCCCCATATAAAATATCTGGGGCTAATATTGGACCGCAAATGGAATTTCGGGGAGCATTTCTCCAAACTTGCTCCCCGAATAGTGGGTGCCGCCTCGGCACTGGGGCGGCTATTGCCCAATGTGGGTGGGCCAGGCTCCTTATGCCGGCGTTTATACGCCGGCGTGACAAGGAGCATGGCCCTCTACGGGGCCCCAATCTGGGCGGACAAGCTGTCCGCCCGGAACAGGGCCCTGCTGCGGAGGCCCCAGAGGGTTGTGGCCCTCCGGATGGTGAGGGCCTACGTAACCGTGGCCCACGCAGCGGCCTGCCTCCTCGCCTGCACCCCGCCCTGGGAATTGGATGCAGAGGTGCAGGCGGAGACCTATAGGGTTAGGTCTAGGGCCCGGGCGAGGGGTGAACGCCCGGACCCTGAGGAGGTAGAGGAGACGCGCCGAATGACGGAGCGTCGACTGCGGGAACGATGGAAGGCCGACCTGGAGGACTCCCCCTATGGTACTCGTACTATAGGGGCGGTCCTCCCGTCGGTTGACCTGTGGTTAGAGAGGGCAGTCGGCGCTACGTCGTTCCGGCTTGTGCAGGTAATGACCGGACATGGGTGTTTCGGTCATTACCTGCACAAAATTGGGAGGGAGCCTACCCCGCAGTGCCATGAGTGCGGCGATCCGGACGACACGGCTCGGCACACCTTTGAGGTGTGCAGCCGTTGGAGTTCGGAGCGCGGCGCCATGGCACTCGCTATACAGCGGGAGGACCTCTCGCTCTACAGCATTGTCTCGGCAATGCTCTGCAGCGAGAGGTCTTGGGAGGCTGTGGCCTCTTTTTGCGAGACGGTTATCTCGCAGAAGGAGGCCGCGGAGCGGGAGCGCGAGGAGTCTCCTCTCGCGCATCCGCTCCGGCGCAGACGGCAGGGGTTGAGGCGGCGGCGTTTTGCCGCGCGCCTCAACCCTTAGTGGCTGCAGGTGGGGGATGGGAGTCCCCTGCCTGCTGTAGGCAAGTCACTTAGCGGTCTGGGAGGGGGGCCACGCGTGCTCGGCCCTTCTCCCCTTTGGCGCGGGGAGCCCCAGCAATGGCTGGGGCAGCCGGACGACGTCGTGGGGAATGCCAATCGCGGGTTCCACGGCGTCCAAACAAACCGGTTTGAGGGTACGCCAAGGTGTTTTTTAGTGGGTAACACTCCCCTACTCCTTCTCGCTCGGAGAAGGGGAGGGGATGTGAGTCCCACATACCCCCCCGTCACTCCCATGGCGGGGGAAATGCGTAAAGCATTTTTCACCTTGCAAAAAAAAAAAAAAAAAAAAAAAAAAAAAAAAAAAAAAAAAAAAAAAGGTTAGGTTAGGTTAGGTTAGGTTAGGTTAGGTTAGGTTAGGTTAGGTTAGGTTAGGTTAGGTTAGGTTAGGTTAGGTTAGGTTAGGTTAGGTTAGGTTAGGTTAGGTTAGGTTAGGTTAGGTTAGGTTAGGTTAGGTTAGGTTAGGTTAGGTTAGGTTAGGTTAGGTTAGGTTAGGTTAGGTTAGGTTAGGTTAGGTTAGGTTAGGTTAGGTTAGGTTAGGTTAGGTTAGGTTAGGTTAGGTTAGGTTAGGTTAGGTTAGGTTAGGTTAGGTTAGGTTAGGTTAGGTTAGGTTAGGTTAGGTTAGGTTAGGTTAGGTTAGGTTAGGTTAGGTTAGGTTAGGTTAGGTTAGGTTAGGTTAGGTTAGGTTAGGTTAGGTTAGGTTAGGTTAGGTTAGGTTAGGTTAGGTTAGGTTAGGTTAGGTTAGGTTAGGTTAGGTTAGGTTAGGTTAGGTTAGGTTAGGTTGGGGAGATGGTGAACATCCGGATAGGGGAAGTCCGGGCCCTTCTCCCCGCTGGTCCGATTGTCCGCCCTCCACTTGCGGTGGACCGGAAAAAAAATGAGGCTCCCTCCGGGTTGCACCCCACGACCGTGCCGGCTCCTTCCACCAAGGCGGCTCCCCGTCCCCCTCCTATCCGCGAGTTCGCCCCGCCAGTGGAGGCAGTGCAGGAGGCATTGCCTCCCACACAAATGTCGTGGTCGGATGCGGTCAAGAGGGGGAAGAAGAAAAAGAAAAAGAAGGCTGCCCTACCTCAGGCGGCTAAAGGCAACAAGCCCGCACCGGGCCCGAGGAGACTGCCTGCTCCCTCAACGGCTGCCGTAGTAGTAGCCGTGAAGGACGGAAGCGAGGCCACCTACGCCAGCGTCATGGCCAAGGCCATGAAGAGCTTCTCGTTGGCGGAGGTCGGCCTCGAACACGTGCGCGTCCGAAGGACGCAAACCGGGGCCCGCCTCATTGAGGTCCCTGGCGCGAATGGTGCCGCGGCCGCGGACGCGCTGCGCGAAAAAATTGACGGACTGGTGGGTGACGTGGCGAACGTTTACCGGCCCGTCAAGATGGCGGAAGTCCGGGTAGGTGGTCTCGATGAGACCATCTCCCCGGAGGATGTTACGGGGGCAATAGCGGCCAAGACAGGGTGTTCTTCCACCCAAATCAAGGTTGGTGCCATCCGGGTCCGATATGATGGATCCGGAGTGACGACTGTCCAGTGCCCCGTGACGGCGGCAAACACGCTGGCGGCCACAGGACGACTACTGGTGGGGTGGTCGTCAGCCAGCGTAGTGGCACTGGGACGGAGGCCCATGCGGTGTTTCCGATGCCAAGGCATCGGACACAGCGGGGCCCTCTGCCCCTCATCGGTGGACCGGTCCAACTGGTGCCACAGATGCAGCGGGCCGGACCACTGGAGAGCCTCATGTGTAGCCGCGCCGCATTGCGACGTTTGCCTCAAGGCGCGACGGCCGGCGGACCACATCATGGGGGGGTGGAGATGCGCCCCGCCACACACCAGGGGCAAAGCTGGTCAAGCAATGACCCCGCCCATAAGGCGTGCCGCCAATGCGGCCAGCGAGGAAGGTAGCCAGATGGACCTCTAAATGCCAGCACACCGACAATTAGAGGTCCTTCAGGCGAACGCCAACCACTCCGCCCGAGCCCAAGACCTGCTCATGCAGGTCATGGCGGAGTGGAGCATTGGCGTTTTGGTGGTGGCCGAGCCGTACTTCGTCCCCCCCCAGCCCAACTGGGTCGGGGCGACGGATGGCTCGGTTGCGATTGTGATGCCGGCGATGGGTGACGTCCCTCCACTATCGGGAATGGCCCGGGGCTCAGGCTTCGCGGTGGCCAGGTGGGGAGACACTGTCCTGGTGGCAGTGTACTTCTCCCCGAACAAGCCACTGCGGGAGTTTGAAGTCTTCCTGGTAGTACTGGGAGGGATCGTCAGAGGGGCGACGCCGGCACAACTGGTGGTGATGGGGGACCTCAACGCCAAGAGCGCGGCGTGGGGTTCCCCCATCACAGACTCGAGAGGGGCGGCCCTCGAAGACTGGGCGGCGGCAATGGGGCTAGAGGTGCTCAACCGGGGCGACGCCAACACGTGTGTGCGGCGAAATGGGGGGTCGATCGTGGACGTTTCGTTCGCGACCCCCAGCATCGCCGCACGTATCACGGACTGGCGCGTCCTGGAGGAGGTAGAGACCCTCTCCGACCACCTGTACATTCGGATGAGGGTAAGCACTTCGCCGGGGGCACCGCCGCCCAGCTCGAGAGGGCGGAGTGGGAGAGGAGGAGGAGGGGCTTTCCCAAGGTGGACCCTGGCCCGCCTCGACCGAGGAATGGCGGAGGAGGTGGCTATGGTGGAGGCGTGGTGTGCGCCTCCGTCGGTCACCTTGGGAGTGGAGGAGCGGGCAGCCCGGTTTCGCACCGCACTTACGTCGGTGTGCGACGCGGCCATGCCGCGGGCCCGAAAGCTGCCCGCTAAGAGGCAGGTGTACTGGTGGTCGCAGGAGATTGCGGCCCTGCGAGCCTCCGGTGATGCCGCCCGCCGTGCCTACACCCATTGCAGGCGCCGGCGACACCTACCGGAGGAGGAGGAGCATCTCCACAGAGAGCTGAAGGAGGCGAAGAAGGCGCTCTCTGTGGAGATAGCTCGCAGGAAGGACGAGGCGCGTGAGGAGTTCCTGGCGACGCTGGATAGGGATCCGTGGGGGCGGCCTTACCGCATTGTGCGCAACAAGATGCGTTGCGCACCCCCCCTGGATGCCCTGGAGCCGGAGCTCCTCACGAGGATTGTGGAGGGTCTCTTCCCGGCCGCGCCGGCTTTTCAGCCGCCCGGCATGGTGGGCCCCACGGTTGAGGAGGTTGATCCAGTTGATCCCCCTACCGTGACGGACGACGAGATGGAGAGCGTCGTCGACCGTCTCCGGTCCTGCAGAAAGGCACCGGGACCGGATGGGGTACCGGGAAGAGTTCTCCACATTGTGGCGGAGCACCTCGGGGACCGCTTGCGGACCCTCTTTGATGATTGCATCAAAGAGGGGCGCTTCCCGAGGTGCTGGAAGGAGGGGCGCCTCGTCCTCCTTCGCAAGGAGGGAAGGCCGATAGATACCCCTGCCGGTCACCGCCCCATCGTCCTCCTAGATGAGACGGGCAAGATGCTAGAGCGCATCTTGTCCCGTCGCATCGTTCAACACCTGGAGGACGTGGGGCCTAACATCTCCGACCGGCAGTACGGGTTCCGTGAGGGACGGTCCACTATGGACGCGCTTTCGTCCCTCCGGAACTTCTGTGGGTACGCGGAGGAGAAGGGTGAGGGAGTCGTGGCGGTGTCGTTAGATATCGCCAACGCATTCGGCTCCCTGCCCTTCCCGGTCATCAGTGAGGCCCTCCGCTACCACAGGGTGCCCGGGTATCTACGGCGGATTGTGGAGCACTACCTAACCGACAGGGTGGTGCTCTACGATCGTGGAGGTCTGCGGATCGCCCACCCGATGTCGTGCGGTGTTCCCCAGGGGTCAGTGTTAGGACCCCTGCTATGGAACATCGGGTACGACTGGGTGATCCGCGGAGCGCTCCTTCCCCGCATGGCCACCCTTTGCTATGCCGACGATACAATGGTGGCCGTGCGGGGACGTGAGCTGGAGGAGGCCCTCCGGAGGGCGTCGTTGGCGGCAGACCTGATTGTTGGCCGCATCCGACAGCTGGGTCTGGAGGTGTCCCTCCCGAAGACGGATGCTATTATCTTCGGGGGGAGGGGATGGCGTCCCAGTAGTGGGACGACCATCCCTGTGGCGGGGGAGGCGGTCCAGGTGAAGGCCAACATCAAGTACCTCGGCCTCATCCTGGACCGGAGGTGGAACTTCGGGGAGCATTTCCGCCAACTTGCTCCCCGGGTGGTAGGCGCCGCGTCGGCCCTAGGCCGCATGTTGCCAAACGTTGGGGGGCCCCAAGCGCCATGCCGACGCCTGTTTGCAGGCGTCGTGCGTAGCATGGCGCTATATGGAGCGCCAATCTGGGCCGACACGTTGTCGGCCAAGAATAAGGCGCTCCTAAGGAGGCCCCAAAGGGTGGTGGCCCTCCGAATAGTGAGGGCCTACATGACGGTGGCACATGCGGCCGCGTGTGTCTTGGCCTGCACCCCGCCGTGGGAGCTCGATGCTCAGGTGCAGGCCGAGACATACCGGAGGAGGGTGGGGTTCCGGGCGCGAGGAGAACGCCCGGACTCCGAGACGATGGAGGGGGCCCGTCGAATGACGGAGCGGCGCCTGAGAGACCGGTGGAAAAGTGACCTGGAGGACTCCCCCTATGGACTCCGCACCATAGGGGCACTCCTCCCGTCGCTAGAACACTGGTTGAGTCGGAGGTACGGTACCGTCACGTACCGTCTTGTGCAGGTGATGACCGGGCATGGATGCTTCGGTCATTACCTGCACAAGATAAGGAGAGAGCCCAGTCCGGTTTGCCATGAGTGCGGCGATCCGGACGACACGGCCCAGCACACCCTAGAGGTGTGCTCGAAGTGGGATCCGGAGCGCCGATCTCTGGTTGCGGACACAGGGCTCTCCGATCTCTCACTGCACAGCGTGGTGTCGGCCATGCTGAGCAGTGAGAGATCGTGGTTGGCGGTCGTCTCCTTCTGCGAGAGCGTTATCTCGCAGAAGGAGGCGGCGGAGCGGGAGCGCGAGGAGGCCGTGGATGCGCACCCGCTCCGGCGTAGACGTGTGGGGCGAAGGCGGAGGCAGTCTGCCGCCCGCCTGAACCCCCAGTAGGACCGTGGGGATAGGGTCCCACACTATGGTCCTTCACGTCTGGGGGAGGGTTCGGGGTGTTAACCGAACCCTCCCTCCTTTGGCGCAGGTACCCCAGCGATAGGCTGGGGCGGCTGGGGGGCACCCAGTGGTGAATAGTCATCAGCCCACGGTGCCCCCGCTAACAGCCCTTGGAGGTTAACACCGGAGAGGTTTTAGACGGTATGCTTCCACCTCAGCTCTCGCAGGAGACTGGGGTGGTCGAGAGTCCGTCATACCCCCCCCATATGGCTACCCGGCCGGGGGGGACGATGCGTAAAGACATTTCCTCTCCGTCAAAAAAAAAAAAAAAAAAAAAAAAAAAAAAAAAAAAAAAAAAAAAAAAAAAAGGTTAGGTTAGGTTAGGTTAGGTTAGGTTAGGTTAGGTTAGGTTAGGTTAGGTTAGGTTAGGTTAGGTTAGGTTAGGTTAGGTTAGGTTACCAGCAGAGGGGTTTTAGTGGGTAGGCTTCCTGCCCTTTTCCCATTAGGGGGGAGGGGCGGGGGGAAAGTCCCACATAACCACCGCGTTCGCCCAAGCGCGGTGGTATGCGGAAAGCATTTCCCCTCTTAAAAAAAAAAAAAAAAAAAAGGTTAGGTTAGGTTAGGTTAGGTTGGGGTGCGGGCCGGATTCCTCCACGTTGGCCTGGGTGTTGCAGTCTCTCTTGATCTCGATCCGGAGAGAACGCAGCACCTGGGCTGGTGCACCCTGGGCATTGGTTGAAACTATCTCCTTATGGGGGATTCTTTCAGCCCATGGCTAATATCCGGCAGGGGGTGGGGGTAGGTTAGGGGGCGGGCTCGGCGTGCACTTACACTGCCGTCGAGCACTTACCGCCCAAAACTAGAGGAGGACGTCGACTCCTCTAGTACCCGTACTCTGGCGTCTTGCTTCAACAACCCCATCCAGCGACGTAATGGGGTAGTTGCAAGTTGCTAGAACGGAGGGCTTGCCTTCATTGGCCGGCCCGCGAGATGGAAAACTCTATAAAACCCGACAGCAAAGTCGTAAAAACCTGCAGACACCAGGCGACCTCTGCTAGTATATAGCCTTACTCCTGGGATGGGCGTCACCCGGGAGTGGACTAGTAACGACCCGACTCGTGGGACTAAAATGGATAAATATAAAAACAAAAACTTTACATACACAGATGAAGAGGTAGACGACAGTACGTACAGTACTAGTGAAGAGGAGGGGAACTCGGAAACGAGTGTCCGAAATTTCGAAGGACGTTCAGAACAACGGCGAAAACGTCGTATTGTGGATACCGGAGACGGTGAGGAGGAAACGCGTGCTGGCGCTGGGCCAAATAAGCCGCTTTTAAAAAGAGGGCGAGGCCGCCCCCCCACAACTGGGGAGTATGTTGGCTTAGCGAAAGCGAAGATGGCGTTGGTAGAGGCCGAACGAGAAAGAATGATGCTCGAAGCAGAGTCGGAGCTCATTGCCTCAACCCGCCAATTGAGGAACAAATCTGCTCCCTCGTCTCAGCTTCCTGAGACGAGCGTCGATGCTGATAGCGCCAACTCGTTGATTAAGTTGGTACAGGAGAGTGTGGTCGCCATCCATAAGGTGGCAACTTCCTCGAAAAACTTGAAAGGGACATACGTACGTGTCCTCAAAGACGCAGCGGACAATATTAAGGACGCGTGTGAGGTCCTGATGGTCCGCTGCGTCTCAGACGAGACAGTGCGAATGCACGCTGAAAATAAAAGGCTGCGGGAGGAGATGGAGGGGCTACGCAAGGAGCTGGCAGACCTCCGAACACAAGTGGAGGAAGATAGGAGAAGGCAAAAGGTGGTGGTAGATCCGCCACCTCGAGCCGCCTCTCCGCCTAGGATTGAAACCGAAGAACTGGTGCGCACCATCATGTGTCATGTGGGTACCATGATCAGCGCCCGGTTCGACGGTATAGAGGCCAGACTGCTCCCGGAGGTGCGCTTGCGACCCTTGCTGGCGGCAGATAGACGGTTATCGGGATGCGTGGACGATTTCTCTGCTGCCGACACGTCGTACCATCCGGAGCCTTGCACTGGTGAGAACTCTATACCTCCCATGCACCCTAAGGCGAAAAACGCGAAGACGATAAGGAGCACGCCCACACAGTCATCACCCAAGGCATTGCACCAGGCCTATTCGACTGTTGTCAAGGAAGGCTCTAAGAGGAAAAAGAGTAAAGGAAAGAAGGATGGCCAGGGCCCGTCTACTTCCTCCGCCCCAGCTCCGAAGGCTGCGCCTCCAGCCCAAAAGAAGCAGAAGGGCAAGAAGAAGAAGAGGAAGAGGAAGCGTAAACCGCGTATAGTCACTCCTCAAACAACAGCGGTGGTAATTACCCTTAAGCCGGAGGCGTCACAGAAAGGGTTGACCTATAGAGACGTAATGGTGAAGGCAATAAAGTCATTCAAACTAAGTGAGGTAGGCTTAGAACACATCAAGGCTCGTAACACTGTTAGCGGAGCCCGATTGATAGAGGTGTCGGGTGCTGACAGTGGCTCGAAAGCGGATAAGTTGGCGGCTAAATTACGCAGTGTCCTCAGTGATATAGCGGAGGTAGCCCGACCACTGAAGACTGTTGCTCTGCGCGCGTCTGGCTTGGACGAATCCGTCGGGCCTGATGACATAGCCGCTGCAGTCTCAACGACGACTGGGTGCCAGCCCGAACACGTAAAGGTAGGCATCATCCGCGCGGGGCCATTTGGTGCTGGCACCGCAGTGATTAAATGCCCGCCGGAACCTGCAAAGGTTCTGGCTGCGGCAGCAAGACTCTTGGTGGGCTGGTCATCAGCTCGGATCAAACTACTTGATCCCTTACCCATGCGCTGTTTTAAGTGCATGGGCCTAGGCCACGTAAGAGCTACATGCCCATCCCAAGTCGACCGTGGTACGATTTGCTACCGATGTGGCGAAGAGGGACACATGTCTGCCGGCTGCAAGGCCAAACCGCACTGCGTGGCTTGCGCTCAAGCAAAGAGGCGGGCAGGACACATCATGGGCGGAAAACGCTGCAGGCCTCCTCGAAAGAGGAACAAGGCGGTGCCCCCACAAAGGGCTGAACCACAGGAGACCTGCAGAAGTTCTCCACAGGAGATGGAGTCATAACGTCTCCCCCGTGTAAAACGAGTGGAAAGGAGTAGAGCCTATACTCAGTGTGAGACGCGGGCAGAGATGGGCGTCTTTAGCCCGCATTGCACGATCTCACGTGTCGTCGGGGATGTCATTCGATCTTGACACCCCCAGCCTCTGGCGAGACGAGTCCCGGTCTCTATGACCAGGGCAGCTTTGGCCGTCGTCTTGGAAGAATTCACTTTGACTCCCACGGCGGCCAACACTTAAAGCGGTTGCGGACCAGCAGAGGGGTTTTAGTGGGTAGGCTTCCTGCCCTTTTCCCATTAGGGGGGAGGGGCGGGGGGAGAGTCCCACATAACCACCGCGTTCGCCCAAGCGCGGTGGTATGCGGAAAGCATTTCCCCTCTTAAAAAAAAAAAAAAAAAAAAAAAAAAAAAAGGTTAGGTTAGGTTAGGTTAGGTTAGGTTAGGTTAGGTTAGGTTAGGTTAGGTTAGGTTAGGTTAGGTTAGGTTAGGTTAGGTTAGGTTAGGTTAGGTTAGGTTAGGTTAGGTTAGGTTAGGTTAGGTTAGGTTAGGTTAGGTTAGGTTAGGTTAGGTTAGGTTAGGTTAGGTTAGGTTAGGTTAGGTTAGGTTAGGTTAGGTTGAGGTTGTATCTCGGGTGCTAGTGGAAGGATTTATGTGATATTCGGTTTTCAAAGACTACATTTTTTTGCTTACGGACTATTGCTTTTGATTCTTCTCTCACACACGACTTGGCGTTATTTTTGACTGATTTGCATTTGCGGTTGGTAATTTTTTGTTTGGAATTGTACGTTTTTGTATATTTTGTCGTTTGTCTTCCTGTTGTCTTTCCGAGCCCTTTTCAGGGCTAGGAGATAGCGGAGATTCTGTTTGTTTTGTCGGTTTAGGTTCAGTAATTTTCGGAACGAAAGTTCCTGAATTATTGGCCTTGCCATATTGTAAATATTAGGTTTAATTTTTTGTTAAATTAAGTCTTTGTTTACCTTTTTTCGTCGTAATTTTGTCGGTGTTGCCTTTATCCCACCTTGCCCAGTTTTTGGGTGAAGGTACTGGCAACGGTCCCGCTAATTACTGCGTTGTGTTTGTTTTGTTTTTATTTCTGTGTTTCGGGATTTTCATTTTTGAAAACTTCGAGTTTTCGCTCGAAGTTTTCGGAGAAAGTCTCGGACTTTTTTGTGTTTTGGTGTAATTTTTACTTGTTGGTAGTCCCTGTAAAAATATTTTAACCTAAGGGGAGGGTAGGAAATTTATTTCTGTAAATTTTTTGTTGTGGGTTTTAACCTTTTTGACCTCCCGGTCAAAGGTTATTAATTTTTTTATCTTGTAAGGTGTGCAGAGATTTTTGATTTACCAACTTAAGGTTTTCACTTGAGTTGGTAAAATCAATATCTTTGAACCTATTAACCTTTTGTCGGTTTTTAGGTTTTACTAAGAGAGGCGCAAACGCGCTCTACCTTTCGGTAGTTTTTTGGTTGCAATACGACCTCCGGAAGTGGGTCAAAAGTGGGGACAAAGAAATCCTCACATTGCTATTTTTTCCATTTCAGGCGCTCAACCCAAGTTTGTATGGGAAAATAGCAAACAGACTCGCACTTGACCGTTTTTAAGTTAGGTTTGGTCTAAACTCCGATCGTAGAGGTCGGATTTGGACCAGATTTGGTATTCAGGTAGGAGGGGCCGGCATGGCCTCGCCTACAAAAAAAGGAATGGGTCCACCGGAGGGGGGGGGAACTACATCAGGTTCCGACTCCGGGGATGACAGCGTCATTGAGGTCGAAGAGATTCTCATCCCTTCGACCTGCAAAAGGGCGCACACCAATAGGTCGGATGACCCCAAGCCTCCGCAGGGGCCTAAGGTCAACTCGGCGGCGAGGGGGAAGCCCAAGGGGGCTTACGCGGGCTTGGCGGCGGCCAGGTTGAGAGCAAAGCTCTATCAGCTCGAGCCTCATTTCGAGGAGGGAGCTGATCCTGATCCTGCCGCCAAGTACAGGAGGGACTTTCCCGAACTCCGCCCCAAGGGTGGGAAGGGGGGAAGGAAGGGGGAAGGTGCCAAGGGTGGCAATCGCTCTCGCTCGGTCTCGCGCTCTCGCTCGGTGTCGCGTTCCCGATCGGCCTCGCGTTCCCCCGAGCCCATGGATGGCCTAGAGGGTCGGCAGGAGGCTGACCCAATAGACGCCACCCGTATGGCGGCGAGGGATATCCTAGAGGCAGCTAGGGTATCTGGTAATCTGAAGGGGGAGGTATGGGGGCGGATGAACCGGGCCTGCCACACCATTCTGGGGTCGATGGACGAGGTCGAGGCGGCCAGGTCCGAGAGCGAGGAGATCCGCATCCTGAAAGCGGATAACAAGAGGATGCGGGAGCAACTCGCTCTCAACTCTGCGGAACTGAAGGCGCTCCGCACCGCCTTCAGTGAGCGGGAGATCCCGGCTGCTCCGGCGCCCGTTGCTGCCGCCCTGCAGTTCGGCACCGCCGAACTGACCGAGGCCATCGAGGAGATGAAGCGAGACCTGTTCCTCAGCCTCGGGAGGATGGTCAACGACAGGATAGAGGAGGTGAGCAAGCGCCTCCCGGCGGAGCCCATCCTCCGCCCCCCGTTGGCGCACGACAAGCGGGCCGTAAAGCCCACTGGGGCGGCCCCCGCCCCCCCCCAGCGGAAGGTTGCAGGGCCTGCCCCGCCGCCTCCGGCCCCGGTAAAAGCTCTCGAGCCAGTAGCCAGGGCCAGACTAGGCGATGGGCAGCCGAAAATTAAGGTGGCCAAGAAGGCGGCGGCTCCACCCCCTGCCCCTGTTCAGGCCCCCAGGAAGCCCGCTAAGGCCGCCAAGGCTGCCCCGGCCCCGAGAGCCGTTCGGCCCTCGGAGGGAGGACCCGGCCCCTCGGGCCAAACGCCACCTCCGCCCACGCAGATGTCGTGGTCGCAGGTGGTGAAGAAGAAGGGGAAGGGGAAAGCCAAGGCCCCCCCCCCTCCCCCTAGCAAGAAGGCCGGGAAGGCGGCGACCGGGCCCAGACCCGTGAAGCTGTCCGTCCCCAAGACGGCGGCAGTGGTGGTCTCCCTCAAGCCGGGGGCCACCACCACTCTGCAGGCCACCATGGCTAAGGCCATCAACGGCCTTAGCCTCATGGAGGTAGGCCTGCAGAGCGTGAGGGTCAGGACCTCGATGACGGGGTCCCGAGTCATCGAGGTCCCAGGGGAGAAGGGCCACGAAATCGCCGACACCCTGGCAGCCAAGCTACAGGGGATAGTCGGCGATGACGCCGACGTGAGCCGCCCCGTCAAAATGGCCGGCATCCAAATCGCCGGCCTGGACGAGTCGGCCACGAAGGAGTCGGTGGCCCAGGCCGTCGCCGCGGCGGGAGCTTGCCTGCCGGCGCAGGTGAAGGTGGGGGCCGTCCGCGCCCTTTACGATGGCACTGGGTCAGTTTTGGTCCAGTGCCCAGTGCTGGCTGCGGTGGCCCTTCAAAAGGCTGGCAGGATCCTGGTGGGCTGGGCCTCCGCCAGGGTCACGACAGTGGGGCCGACACCGATGAGGTGCTTCAAGTGCTACGGTGTCGGCCACTCGAGGGAGCTGTGCCCCTCCAAAATAGACCGGAGCAATTACTGCTTCCGGTGCAGCAAGGAGGGGCACAAAATGGGGGAGTGCTGGGAGAAGGCGTGGTGTGCCGTGTGCCACCAGGCCAAACTCCCGGCTAAGCACATGCTGGGGGGAAAGAACTGTTTCCCCCCAGTAACGAAGGGAAGGGAGACGAGGCCGCAGCGCCCCCGCCCCCCCGTTCCGAGTACAGACGCCCCCGCGGAAGTAGCCGCCGGCCGGGCCATCGAAGTGACCCGCATGGAGCTCTAAATGCCAGCACACCATTTAGAGCTTCTGCAGGTCAACGTCAATCACTCCGCCAGAGCACAAGACTTGCTCATGCAAGCTATGGCGGAGTGGTCGATTGACGTTGCGGTGGTGGCGGAGCCCTACTTCGTCCCTCCCCTACCCAATTGGGTAGGGTCGACGGACGAGTGGGTTGCCGTGGTTGTGCCGGCGGTCGGCAACGGTCCCCCCCTTATCAGGTTAGAGGGCGGCCCAGGGTTTGTGGCGGCCAAATGGGGGAGTGACACCGTACTTGTTGCGGTGTACTTCTCCCCCAATAGGCCGCTGGCCGCCTTCGAGGTCTTCCTGGGGGTCCTGGGGGGGGTCGTGCGGAGGGCGGCCCCGCGCCAAATAATAGTCCTGGGGGACCTCAACGCCAAAAGCGCGGCGTGGGGTTCCCCCATAACGGACGCGCGCGGGGGTGTGCTGAGGGATTGGGTGGCGGCAACGGGCCTAGTGGTCCTAAACCAGGGCAGCGCCAACACTTGCGTGCGGCGGCAGGGGGGGTCCATCGTGGACGTAACGTTCGCGACCCCTGCCATTGCCGCACGCCTAACGGATTGGCGTGTCCTGGAGGACGTGGAGACCCTCTCTGACCATCTGTACATCAGATTGAGGGTCTCCACAAGAGGGGGCCAGCCGCCACCCATCCCAGGGGGGGGGCGTAGAGGGGGGGCGGAGGAGTTCCCCAAGTGGTCCCTGTCCCTTCTGGACAGGGCCAAGGCGGACGAGGCGGCGATGGTGGAGGCATGGTGTGCTGCCCCACCCGCCGCCTTGGGTCTGGAGGAGAGGGCCAGCCGGTTCCGCTCGGCGTTACAGGCTGTCTGCGGAGCCGCCATGCCCCGGGCGAGGCGCCTTTTTGCCCGGAGGAAGGTATACTGGTGGTCCGCAGATATTGCGGCCCTGCGGACCACCAGTAACAGTGCCCGCCGCGCCTACCAACACTGTAGGCGCAGGCGGCACACCGCCGAGGAGGAGGAGGGGCTCTACGAGGCCCTCAAAGAAGCTAAGGGGGCCCTCGTCCTGTCCATAGCGAAGGCCAAGGATGACGCACACGAGTCATTCTTGGCCACGCTGGACGGGGATCCGTGGGGGAGGCCGTACAGGGTGGTGCGCAACAAAATGCGCACCGCCCCCCCCATGGACTCCTTGGAGCCCCCCCTCCTGAGGAGGGTCATCGAGGGACTGTTTCCGGCAGCTCCCTCGATAACTCCCCCGGTGATGACCGAGCCACCGGGGGACTTGGAGGACCCACTCGAACTCGCCATCGCGCCGGTAAGCGATGACGAGTTCGATAGGGCGGTGGACCGGCTCCGGGGCTGCAAGAAAGCCCCGGGGCCCGACGGAGTACCGGGTAAGGTGCTCCCCATCGCCCTTAAACACCTCGGGGACCGACTCAGGCAGTTGATGGACGACTGCCTGAGGGAGGGACGGTTCCCGAGGGTGTGGAAGGAGGGGAGGCTCTGCCTCCTCCGAAAAGAGGGTCGACCCCCCGACAGTCCTTCTGCCTATCGCCCCATAGTGCTGCTGGATGAGGCCGGGAAGATGATGGAGAGGATCCTGGCCTACAGGATCCAGCAGCATTTGGAGACCGCCGGCCCGAACGTCTCAGACAGACAGTTCGGGTTTAGGGAAGGGCGGTCTACGCTCGACGCGCTGAAGTCCCTTAGGGACTTCTGTGAGTACGCGTCGAGCAGAGGGGAGGGTGTGGTGGCGGTGTCGTTGGACATCGCCAACGCGTTTGGCACCCTCCCCTATGGGGTGATAAGGGAGGCACTAACTTACCATCAAGTGCCTCCCTACCTGCGGCGGATCATAGAGCACTACCTCACCGAGCGGGTAGTGCTCTATGAGCAGAGGGACGGTCGACGGGGGTCGACGGAGATGGCCTGTGGCGTACCCCAAGGTTCCGTGCTCGGTCCGCTTTTATGGAACCTGGGGTACGATTGGGCCATCAGGGGGGAGTTGCTCCCACGGACGGCCACCATCTGCTATGCAGATGACACCATGGTGGCCGTGCGTGGGACCGACATGAGGGAGGCGCTGTGCCGGGCGGAAGCGGCGGCCGAGCTGACCATTTACCGGATTGGTCGGCTCGGCCTGAGGGTGGCCCTCCCGAAGACTGAGGCGATAGTCTTCGGGGGGCGGGGGTGGAGGCTGCCAGCGGGCGCGGCGCTCACCTTGGGGGGGGAGTCGGTCCCGATCAGGCCCCATATAAAATATCTGGGGCTTGTCCTGGACCGACGCTGGAATTTCGGGGAGCACTTTTCACAGTTAGCTCCCCGAATTGTGGGCGCCGCGTCGGCGCTGGGTCGGCTTCTGCCGAACGTGGGTGGGCCGGGCTCCTTGTGCCGCCGGCTATATGCCGGCGTTACAAGGAGCATGGCTCTGTACGGGGCCCCCATCTGGGCGGACAAGCTGTCCGCCCGGAACAGGGCCCTGCTACAGAGGCCACAGCGGGTGGTGGCCCTCCGAATTGTGAGGGCCTACATGACGGTGGCCCACGCCGCGGCCTGCCTCCTCGCCTGCACCCCGCCCTGGGAGTTGGACGCAGAGGTGCAGGCAGAGACCTATGCAGTTAGGTCCAGGGCCCGGGCGAGGGGAGAACGCCCGGACCCTGAGGAGGTTGAGGAGACGCGCCGGATGATGGAGCGCCGACTGCGGGACAGGTGGAAGGCGAACCTGGAGGACGCCCCCTATGGAACCCGGACCATAGGGGCGATCCTCCCGTCGCTTGACACCTGGTTGGGGAGGGCAGTCGGTGCTACATCATACCGGCTTGTGCAGGTATTGACCGGACACGGATGCTTCGGTCATTACCTGCACAACATTGGGAGGGAGCCCGGTCCGCAGTGCCATGAGTGCGGCGATCCGGACGACACGGCTCAGCACACCCTCGAGGTGTGCAGCCGGTGGAGTGCGGAGCGCCGCACTATGGCACTGGCCATAGGGCGACAGGACCTCTCCCTGCACAGCGTTGTGTCTGCAATGCTGTGCAGCGACGGGTCCTGGAGGGCTGTGGCCTCCTTCTGCGAGTGTGTCATCTCGCAGAAGGAGGCCTCGGAGCGTGAGCGCGAGGAGTCTCCTCACGCGCATCCGCTCCGGCGTAGACGGCGGGGGGTGAGGCGGCGGCGTTTTGCCGCTCGCCTCAACCCTTAGTGGCTGCGGGTGGGGGATGGGAGTCCCTCGCCCGCCGTAGGCTAGCCACTGGGCGGTCTGGGAGAGGGGCCACGCGTACTCGGCCTCTCTCTCCCTCGACGCGGGAAGCCCCGGCAAACGGCTGGGGCGGCCGGTAGACGTCGTGGAGAAAGCTTTGGCGGGTTCCACGGCGTCTTGCCAATCCGGCAGGGGGGTACGCCAGGGTGGTTTTTAGTGGGTTGCGCTCCGATGCCCCCTCTCATTCGGAGGGGGGGTGACGGGGTGAGTCCCACATATCCCCTCGCCACTCCCATGGTGAGGGGAATGCATAAAGCATTTTCCACCCTGTCAAAAAAAAAAAAAAAAAAAAAAAAAAAGGTTAGGTTAGGTTAGGTTAGGTTAGGTTAGGTTAGGTTAGGTTAGGTTAGGTTAGGTTAGGTTAGGTTAGGTTAGGTTAGGTTAGGTTAGGTTGGGGTGCGGGCCGGATTCCTCCACGTTGGCCTGGGTGTTGCAGTCTCTCTTGATCTCGATCCGGAGAGAACGCAGCACCTGGGCTGGTGCACCCTGGGCATTGGTTGAAACTATCTCCTTATGGGGGATTCTTTCAGCCCATGGCTAATATCCGGCAGGGGGGGGGGGGGGGGGTAGGTTAGGGGGCGGGCTCGGCTTGTACTTACACTGCCGTCGAGCACTTACCGCCCAAAACTAGAGGAGGACGTCGACTCCTCTAGTACCCGTACTCTGGCGTCTTGCTTCAACAACCCCATCCAGCGACGTAATGGGGTAGTTGCAAGTTGCTAGAACGGAGGGCTTGCCTTCATTGGCCGGCCCGCGAGATGGAAAACTCTATAAAACCCGACAGCAAAGTCGTAAAAACCTGCAGACACCAGGCGACCTCTGCTAGTATATAGCCTTACTCCTGGGATGGGCGTCACCCGGGAGTGGACTAGTAACGACCCGACTCGTGGGACTAAAATGGATAAATATAAAAACAAAAACTTTACATACACAGATGAAGAGATAGACGACAGTACGTACAGTACTAGTGAAGAGGAGGGGAACTCGGAAACGAGTGTCCGAAATTTCGAAGGACGTTCAGAACAACGGCGAAAACGTCGAATTGTGGATACCGGAGACGGTGAGGAGGAAAGGCGTGCTGGCGCTGGGCCAAATAAGCCGCTTTTAAAAAGAGGGCGAGGCCGCCCCCCCACAACTGGGGAGTATGTTGGCTTAGCGAAAGCGAAGATGGCGTTGGTAGAGGCCGAACGAGAAAGAATGATGCTCGAAGCAGAGTCGGAGCTCATTGCCTCAACCCGCCAATTGAGGAACAAATCTGCTCCCTCGTCTCAGCTTCCTGAGACGAGCGTCGATGCTGATAGCGCCAACTCGTTGATTAAGTTGGTACAGGAGAGTGTGGTCGCCATCCATAAGGTGGCAACTTCCTCGAAAAACTTGAAAGGGACATACGTACGTGTCCTCAAAGACGCAGCGGACAATATTAAGGACGCGTGTGAGGTCTTGATGGTCCGCTGCGTCTCAGACGAGACGGTGCGAATGCACGCTGAAAATAAAAGGCTGCGGGAGGAGATGGAGGGGCTACGCAAGGAGCTGGCAGACCTCCGAACACAAGTGGAGGAAGATAGGAGAAGGCAAAAGGTGGTGGTAGATCCGCCACCTCGAGCCGCCTCTCCGCCTAGGATTGAAACCGAAGAACTGGTGCGCACCATCATGTGTCAGGTGGGTACCATGATCAGCGCCCGGTTCGACGGTATAGAGGCCAGACTGCTCCCGGAGATGCGTTTGCGACCCTTGCTGGCGGCAGATAGAAGGTTATCGGGATGCGTGGACGATTTCTCTGCTGCCGACACGTCGTACCATCCGGAGCCTTGCACTGGTGAGAACTCTATACCTCCCATGCACCCTAAGGCGAAAAACGCGAAGACGATACGGAGCACGCCCACACAGTCATCACCCAAGGCATTGCACCAGGCCTATGCGACTGTTGTCAAGGAAGGCTCTAGGAGGAAAAAGAGTAAAGGAAAGAAGGATGGCCAGGGCCCGTCTACTTCCTCCGCCCCAGCTCCGAAGGCTGCGCCTCCAGCCCAAAAGAAGCAGAAGGGCAAGAAAAAGAAGAGGAAGAGGAAGCGTAAACCGCGTATAGTCACTCCTCAAACAACAGCGGTGGTAATTACCCTTAAGCCGGAGGCGTCACAGAAAGGGTTGACTTATAGAGACGTAATGGTGAAGGCAATAAAGTCATTCAAACTAAGTGAGGTAGGCTTAGAACACATCAAGGCTCGTAACACTGTTAGCGGAGCCCGATTGATAGAGGTGTCGGGTGCTGACAGTGGCTCGAAAGCGGATAAGTTGGCGGCTAAATTACGCAGTGTCCTCAGTGATATAGCGGAGGTAGCCCGACCACTGAAGACTGTTGCTCTGCGCGCGTCTGGCTTGGACGAATCCGTCGGGCCTGATGACATAGCCGCTGCAGTCTCAACGATGACTGGGTGCCAGCCCGAACACGTAAAGGTAGGCATCATCCGCGCGGGGCCATTTGGTGCTGGCACCGCAGTGATTAAATGCCCGCCGGAACCTGCAAAGGTTCTGGCTGCGGCAGCAAGACTCTTGGTGGGCTGGTCATCAGCTCGGATCAAACTACTTGATCCCTTACCCATGCGCTGTTTTAAGTGCATGGGCCTAGGCCACGTAAGAGCTACATGCCCATCCCAAGTCGACCGTGGTACGATTTGCTACCGATGTGGCGAAGAGGGACACATGTCTGCCGGCTGCAAGGCCAAACCGCACTGCGTGGCTTGCGCTCAAGCAAAGAGGCGGGCAGGACACATCATGGGCGGAAAACGCTGCAGGCCTCCTCGAAAAAGGAACAAGTCGGTGCCCCCACAAGGGGCTGCACCACAGGAGACCTGCAGAAGTTCTCCACAGGAGATGGAGTCATAACGTCTCCCCCATGTAAAACGAGTGGAAAGGAGTAGAGCTTATACTCAGTGTGAGACGCGGGCAGAGATGGGCGTCTTTAGCCCGCATTGCACGATCTCACGTGCCGTCGGGGATGTCATTCGAGCTTGACACCCCCAGCCTCAGGCGAGACGAGTCCCGGTCTCTATGACCAGGGCAGCTTTGGCCGTCGTCTTGGAAGAATTCATTTTGACTCCCACGGCGGCCAACACTTAAAGCGGTTGAGGACCAGCAGAGGGGTTTTAGTGGGTAGGCTTCCTGCCCTTTTCCCATTAGGAGGAAGGGGCGGGGGGAGAGTCCCACATAACCACCGCGTACGCCCAAGCGCAGTGGTATGCGGAAAGCATTTCCCCTCTTAAAAAAAAAAAAAAAAAAAAAAAAAAAAGGTTAGGTTAGGTTAGGTTAGGTTAGGTTAGGTTAGGTTAGGTTAGGTTAGGTTAGGTTAGGTTAGGTTAGGTTAGGTTAGGTTAGGTTAGGTTAGGTTAGGTTAGGTTAGGTTAGGTTAGGTTAGGTTAGGTTAGGTTAGGTTAGGTTAGGTTAGGTTAGGTTAGGTTAGGTTAGGTTAGGTTAGGTTAGGTTAGGTTAGGTTAGGTTAGGTTAGGTTAGGTTAGGTTAGGTTAGGTTAGGTTAGGTTAGGTTAGGTTAGGTTAGGTTAGGTTAGGTTAGGTTAGGTTAGGTTAGGTTAGGTTAGGTTAGGTTAGGTTAGGTTAGGTTAGGTTAGGTTAGGTTAGGTTAGGTTAGGTTAGGTTAGGTTAGGTTAGGTTAGGTTAGGTTAGGTTAGGTTAGGTTAGGTTAGGTTAGGTTAGGTTAGGTTAGGTTAGGTTAGGTTAGGTTAGGTTAGGTTAGGTTAGGTTAGGTTAGGTTAGGTTAGGTTAGGTTAGGTTAGGTTAGGTTAGGTTAGGTTAGGTTAGGTTAGGTTAGGTTAGGTTAGGTTAGGTTAGGTTAGGTTAGGTTAGGTTAGGTTAGGTTAGGTTAGGTTAGGTTAGGTTAGGTTAGGTTAGGTTAGGTTAGGTTAGGTTAGGTTAGGTTAGGTTAGGTTAGGTTAGGTTAGGTTAGGTTAGGTTAGGTTAGGTTAGGTTAGGTTAGGTTAGGTTAGGTTAGGTTAGGTTAGGTTAGGTTAGGTTAGGTTAGGTTAGGTTAGGTTAGGTTAGGTTAGGTTAGGTTAGGTTAGGTTAGGTTAGGTTAGGTTAGGTTAGGTTAGGTTAGGTTAGGTTAGGTTAGGTTAGGTTAGGTTAGGTTAGGTTAGGTTAGGTTAGGTTAGGTTAGGTTAGGTTAGGTTAGGTTAGGTTAGGTTAGGTTAGGTTAGGTTAGGTTAGGTTAGGTTAGGTTAGGTTAGGTTAGGTTAGGTTAGGTTAGGTTAGGTTAGGTTAGGTTAGGTTAGGTTAGGTTAGGTTAGGTTAGGTTAGGTTAGGTTAGGTTAGGTTAGGTTAGGTTAGGTTAGGTTAGGTTAGGTTAGGTTAGGTTAGGTTAGGTTAGGTTAGGTTAGGTTAGGTTAGGTTAGGTTAGGTTAGGTTAGGTTAGGTTAGGTTAGGTTAGGTTAGGTTAGGTTAGGTTAGGTTAGGTTAGGTTAGGTTAGGTTAGGTTAGGTTAGGTTAGGTTAGGTTAGGTTAGGTTAGGTTAGGTTAGGTTAGGTTAGGTTAGGTTAGGTTAGGTTAGGTTAGGTTAGGTTAGGTTAGGTTAGGTTAGGTTAGGTTAGGTTAGGTTAGGTTAGGTTAGGTTAGGTTAGGTTAGGTTAGGTTAGGTTAGGTTAGGTTAGGTTAGGTTAGGTTAGGTTAGGTTAGGTTAGGTTAGGTTAGGTTAGGTTAGGTTAGGTTAGGTTAGGTTAGGTTAGGTTAGGTTAGGTTAGGTTAGGTTAGGTTAGGTTAGGTTAGGTTAGGTTAGGTTAGGTTAGGTTAGGTTAGGTTAGGTTAGGTTAGGTTAGGTTAGGTTGAGGTCTATTTTGGAGGTGCTTGCACGGATTATTGCGATTTTCGGAACCATAATACTACATTTTTTTGGCATTCGTTTTCGGTTTTTGATCCTGCATTACACGTTGATTTGGCTTTGTTATTCGGTTTTTTGGTTTTTGCACTTGGTTGGTTTTCGTCGGTTTGTTTACCTTTTTCTAACGCAGAAATAAAATTGTTGCCGTTGTCGTACCGAGCCCTTTTTAGGGCTGGGAGGTAGCGGCAATAGTCGACTTTCGCGTGGAAAGGGTGGCAAGATTGTCGAATTTTTTGTTTTGGTTTTTTAGGTTTTTGAAAATTGTAAATTTTTGCCCTTAATTTTTTATAAATTTTGGGTTTGTTTACATTTTTCAAAAATAGTTTTGTCGGGGTTGCCAACATCCTTAAGTGCCCATTTTTTTGGGCGGGTATAGCGGCAACGGTTCCGCAAACTATAGAGTCGGTCCCGTTTATTTCGGTTTAAGGAGACTAGAATTATAAAATTTCGGAAATTGTGAGTTTTTGCTCAAAATTTTCGGAAGGATTTTTCTAGTCCCTTCAGTTTGGGGGTAGTTTTAAAAAAGTTGCGCTTCTCGTATCTTTTTGAAACTTTTTGTAGGTGTAGTAAATTTTGTTTTCTAAATCTTTGTGAAAGATCCAAGACTCTGTGATTTTTGAGTCAAGAGTTATTGACCTACTAGTGAGGAGAGGGATCAATTTCTTGGACTTCACTTTTTTCAAAATTTTACCTTTTTAGTTTTTTGTTAATTTCTTTTAACCTATTCATCTTTGGTGAATACAAGACGTATTAGAAAATAGACCAAAAAATCTTCTATTTTTTGGTCATTTTTCTAGGTCGCTACGACCTCGGGAAGTGGCCCGAAAAAAGCGGCAAACTTTTTCTCTGATTGCTCAGAGGAAAATTTCAGGCGCTAAATCGGGTTTTATATGGGAAAGTCTAAATCCGACTCGCACTTGACCATTTCAAGGTTAGGTTAGGTCTTAGTTTTGATCGTAGTAGTCGGATTTAGACCAAATTTGGGAATTAGGTGGAAGGGGTCAGTATGGCTTCTGACACTGAGAAAGGGGGGGATCCACTGGAGGAAGGGGGAGAAATCCTGAGGAAGGGGGAGAAATCCTCACCTCTGGGTGTGAGTCGGAGGACTCGTTAGATGTTTATGAGAGGGTCCCTCATGCCTCTAAGAGGGGTCATGAGGATGATGAGGAGGGTGATCTAAGGCACGTGTACGGGCCAAAGATCAACTCCGCCCGTAGAGGAAAGCCCAAGGGGGCATATGCGGGGTTGGCTGCAGCAAGGGCCAAGCTACAAGAGTCGGACATTTATCAGTTCGAGGAAGAAGCGGACGCTGCCGCCGCATACCGAAAGGACTTTCCTGAGCTCCGCCCCAAGGGGGGGAAGGAGGTTAAGGGAACGAATGGAGGGAAAAAGGGAGGAAAGGTGCGCTCGCGTTCGCGATCACCAACCTCCCCCTCGCGCCGGGAAAGCCCGATAGAATTTCTGCGGTTTTCAGATCCAATCGAGGCAACCCGACAGGCAGCGAGGGAGATTTTAGAGGGGGCCCGAAGATCCGGTAATTTGAAGGGAGATGTGTGGGGCGCGATGAATCGTGCCTGCCACACGATTTTAGACTCGATGGACGACGTCGAGGCCGCCAAGTCGGAAAGTGAGGAGATCCGCATCCTTAAAGCGGACAATAAGAGGATGCGGGAGCAACTCACTCACTGCTTGGCGGAACTGAAGGCGCTCCGGACTGCGTTCTCGGAGCGGGAGATTCCGGCGTCTCCGGCCCCGCCACCCAAAGCGTCCTTGCAGTTTTCTGCTGCGGACCTGGCGGAGGCGATCGGAGAACTAAAGAAGGAACTGTTCGTCTCCTTGGGGGGCATGATCAATGCCCGCCTTGAGGAGGTGAACAGGCGCCTGCCGCCTGAGCCGATTTTCCGCCCCCCGTTGGCGGCTGATAGGAGGGTGGTGGGATCGGCTGTGCCAGCCCTTCCCAAAGTGAGGACGGTCTCACCTGCCCCACCTAGGATGAGGACTGCTTCGCCTGCCCCACCTAAGGTGAGGACTACTCAGCCTGAGGCAGTAGCAAGACTGGGGGACGGGAGGCCGCAAAAGGCCAAGACTGCCAAAAAGGCAGTTGCCCCCGCCCGCCAAGCTCCAGTCCCGGCCCCGCGAGCCGCCCCGAGAGTTGCTCGGTCGTCGGAAGGAGGATCATGCCCCTCAACCCAAACGCCACGTCCACCTAAGGAATCCTGGGTGGATGTGGTAAAGAAGGGGAAAGGGAAGGGGAAGGGCACGGCGAAGGCCAAGCCTGCCCCCTCGACAAGAGCGCCCAAAGCGCCACCCAAGAAAAAGACGGCAGCGCCTAAGGTGAGGGCGCTGGCCGTTCCAAGGACGGCGGCGGTGGTGGTTTCATTAAAAAAGGATGCCACCAACACCACCACGCTACAGGCCACTATGGCCAGGGCGATCAACGCCCTGAGCTTGGAGGAAGTGGGCCTGCAGCATGTAAAGGTCAGGTCCTCTATGACGGGGGCCCGTGTAATCGAAGTCCCCGGAGAGGACCAGGAGAATGCGGCTGATAATCTTGCTGCTAAACTGCAGCAGATTGTAGGTGACGTGGCCGACGTGAGCCGCGTAACAAAAAAGACCGGACTCCAAATCGCCGGCCTAGATGAGTCGGCGACAAAGGAGTCCGTGGCGCTGGCCGTTGCCAATGCAGGAGCCTGTGACCAGGCCCAAATAAAGGTAGGGGGCATTCGCCCCCTGTACGACGGAACTGGATCTGTTTTGATCCAGTGCCCAGTGCGGGTGGCCAAAGCCCTCCTGGCGATAGGGCGGATCAAGGTGGGTTGGGCGTCCGCCAAGATCAATAGGATCGGACCAGCACCTATGCGGTGCTACAGATGCATGGGTGTTGGTCACACACGAGAGACATGCCCCTCCAGCGTTGACCGGTCAAAATCCTGCTACCGGTGCAGCAGGGAGGGGCACATAGCAAGAGAATGCTGGGAAGAAAAGGCATGGTGCGTGGTGTGCGCCCATGCAAAACTTCCAGCTGACCACTCTATGGGGGGAGATAGTTGTTTCCCCCCGGAAACTAGAGGTAGGGACCTAAGGACGCGACCCCCCCGTCGTCCTCAGCCTCCCCCTTCCCACACAGAGGTAGCCGCTGGCCGGCTAGCAGAGGACAACCGCATGGACCACTAAATGCCAGCACACCGGCATTTAGAGGTCCTGCAGATAAACGCCAACCACTCCGCCAGAGCTCAAGATCTGCTCATGCAGACTATGGCGGAGTGGGCGATTGGCGTGGCGGTTGTTGCGGAGCCCTATTTCGTCCCCCCTCTACCTAATTGGGTAGGGGCGTCGGATGAAATGGTGGCTATCGTAGTGCCGGTGGTTGGGGACTTCCCCGCCTTGTCGAAGATTGAGGGCGGCCCAGGATTTGTGGCGGCCAAGTGGGGGAATGACACCGTACTATTGGCGGTGTACTTCTCCCCCAATAGGCCGCTACGTGCTTTTGAACAATTCCTGGGAGTCCTGGGGGGGGTGGTCAGGAGGGCTGCTCCGAGACAAGTGATGGTCCTGGGGGACCTCAATGCCAAGAGCTCGGCATGGGGTTCCCCCATCACGGACCCGCGAGGGGCGGTCCTCAGGGATTGGGTGGTGGCAACAGGACTCGAGGTTCTGAATCAGGGCGGCGCAAATACATGTGTGCGGCGGCAGGGGGGTTCGGTCGTGGACGTGACGTTCGCGACCACTGCCATTGCCGCGCGCGTGGAAGACTGGCGCGTCCTGGAGGACGTGGAGACCCTCTCCGATCACCTATATATTAGGATGAGGGTCTCCACAGGAGGGGTGCAGTCACTGCCCATCCCCGGGGGGAGGGCAAACGGGAGCAGGGGAGGAGGGTTCCCAAAATGGTCCCTGTCCCTTTTGGACAGGGCCAAGGCGGACGAGGCGGCGATGGTGGAGGCTTGGTGTGCTGCCCCACCCGCCGCCCTCGGAGTCGAGGAAAGGGCCGTCCGGTTCCGCATCGCACTGCAGGCGGTGTGCGATGCGGCTATGCCCCGGGCGAAACGCCTGACTTCTCGGAAGAGGGTGTACTGGTGGTCCGCAGAGATTGCGGCCCTGCGGATCACCAGCAATAGTGCCCGCCACGCCTACCAGCACTGTAGGCGTAGGCGGCACACCCCCCAAGAGGAAGAGGGTCTCCACCAGGCCCTCAAGGTGGCAAAGAAGGCCCTCCAGGTGGCGATCGCCAAGGCCAAGGATGAGGGACAAGCCTCGTTCTTGGCCACCCTGGATAAGGACCCATGGGGGCGGCCCTACAGGGTAGTGCGCAACAAGATGCGCACTGCCCCCCCCATGGACTCCCTTGAACCCGCCTTACTGCAGAGGGTCATCGAGGGGCTGTTCCCTCCAGCCCCTGCGATCACCCCTCCATCGATGGCTGAGCCCGTGGAGGAGCCGGATACCGAACTCGTCATTGCGCCAATTAGCGATGACGAGTTCGAGAGGGTAGAGGACCGACTCCGGGGCTGTAAAAAAGCCCCGGGCCCCGATGGAGTCCCCGGTCGCGTCCTCTTCATCAGTCTAAAACATCTCGGGAACCGCCTCAGGCAGATCATGGATGACTGCCTGAGGGAGGGAAGGTTCCCGAGGATATGGAAGGAGGGGAGGGTATGCCTCCTCCGTAAAGAGGGTCGACCCCCCGACTGCCCGTCCGCCTACCGCCCCATCGTGCTGCTGGATGAGGCCGGGAAAATGTTTGAACGTATCCTGGCCTCCCGGATCCTGCAGCACCTGGAGACCGCCGGCCCGAACGTCTCGGAGAGACAGTTCGGGTTCCGGGAGGGGCGGTCTACGCTCGACGCGCTGAAGTCCTTAAGGGACTTCTGTGAAGACGCGTCGGGCAGGGGAGAGGGTGTCGTGGCGGTGTCTTTAGACATCGCCAATGCCTTCGGCACCCTCCCCTATGAGGTGATAAGTGAGGCACTTCGGTATCACGAAGTGCCTCACTACCTGCGGCGGGTCATAGAGCACTACCTTACCGAGAGGGTAGTGCTCTATGAGGGCAAGGAGGGTCGACGGGGGGAAAGGAGGATGGCCTGCGGCGTGCCCCAGGGTTCCGTTCTCGGTCCACTTCTTTGGAACCTGGGGTACGACTGGGCCATCAGGGGGGAATTGCTTCCGCGCACAGTCACAATCTGTTATGCGGACGACACGATGGTGGCTGCGCGCGGAAGCAACCTGAGGGAGACCTCAAGGAGGGCGGAGGTGGCGGCCGAGCTGGCGATTCATCGCATTGAGCGGCTCGGATTAAAGGTGGCCCTCCCGAAGACTGAGGGCATAGTCTTCGGGGGGCGAGGGTGGAGGCTGCCGGCGGGCGCGGCGCTCACCCTGGGGGGGGAGGCGGTCATAATTAAGCCCCATATAAAATATCTGGGGCTAATATTGGACCGCAAATGGGATTTCGGGGAGCATTTCTCCAAACTTGCTCCCCGAATAGTGGGTGCCGCCTCGGCACTGGGGCGGCTATTGCCCAATGTGGGTGGGCCAGGCTCCTTATGCCGGCGTTTATACGCCGGCGTGACGAGGAGCATGGCCCTCTACGGGGCCCCAATCTGGGCGGACAAGCTGTCCGCCCGGAACAGAGCCCTGCTGCGGAGGCCCCAGAGGGTTGTGGCCCTCCGGATGGTGAGGGCCTACGTAACCGTGGCCCACGCAGCGGCCTGCCTCCTCGCCTGCACCCCGCCCTGGGAATTGGATGCAGAGGTGCAGGCGGAGACCTATAGGGTTAGGTCTAGGGCCCGGGCGAGGGGTGAACGCCCGGACCCTGAGGAGGTAGAGGAGACGCGCCGAATGACGGAGCGTCGACTGCGGGAACGATGGAAGGCCGACCTGGAGGACTCCCCCTATGGTACTCGTACTATAGGGGCGATCCTCCCGTCGGTTGACCTGTGGTTAGAGAGGGCAGTCGGCGCTACGTCGTTCCGGCTTGTGCAGGTAATGACCGGACATGGGTGTTTCGGTCATTACCTGCACAAAATTGGGAGGGAGCCTACCCCGCAGTGCCATGAGTGCGGCGATCCGGACGACACGGCTCGGCACACCTTTGAGGTGTGCAGCCGTTGGAGTTCGGAGCGCGGCGCCATGGCACTCGCTATACAGCGGGAGGACCTCTCGCTCTACAGCATTGTCTCGGCAATGCTCTGCAGCGAGAGGTCTTGGGAGGCTGTGGCCTCTTTTTGCGAGACGGTTATCTCGCAGAAGGAGGCCGCGGAGCGGGAGCGCGAGGAGTCTCCTCTCGCGCATCCGCTCCGGCGCAGACGGCAGGGGTTGAGGCGGCGGCGTTTTGCCGCGCGCCTCAACCCTTAGTGGCTGCAGGTGGGGGATGGGAGTCCCCTGCCTGCTGTAGGCAAGTCACTCAGCGGTCTGGGAGGGGGGCCACGCGTGCTCGGCCCTTCTCCCCTTTGGCGCGGGGAGCCCCGGCAATGGCTGGGGCAGCCGGACGACGTCGTGGGGAATGCCAATCGCGGGTTCCACGGCGTCCAACCAAACCGGTTTGAGGGTACGCCAAGGTGTTTTTTAGTGGGTAACACTCCCCTACTCCTTCTCGCTCGGAGAAGGGGAGGGGATGTGAGTCCCACATACCCCCCCGTCACTCCCATGGCGGGGGAAATGCGCAAAGCATTTTTCACCTTGCAAAAAAAAAAAAAAAAAAAAAAAAAAAGGTTAGGTTAGGTTAGGTTAGGTTAGGTTAGGTTAGGTTAGGTTAGGTTAGGTTAGGTTAGGTTAGGTTAGGTTAGGTTAGGTTAGGTTAGGTTAGGTTAGGTTAGGTTAGGTTAGGTTAGGTTAGGTTAGGTTAGGTTAGGTTAGGTTAGGTTAGGTTAGGTTAGGTTAGGTTAGGTTAGGTTAGGTTAGGTTAGGTTAGGTTAGGTTAGGTTAGGTTAGGTTAGGTTAGGTTAGGTTAGGTTAGGTTAGGTTAGGTTAGGTTAGGTTAGGTTAGGTTAGGTTAGGTTAGGTTAGGTTAGGTTAGGTTAGGTTAGGTTAGGTTAGGTTAGGTTAGGTTAGGTTAGGTTAGGTTAGGTTAGGTTAGGTTAGGTTAGGTTAGGTTAGGTTAGGTTAGGTTAGGTTAGGTTAGGTTAGGTTAGGTTAGGTTAGGTTAGGTTAGGTTAGGTTAGGTTAGGTTAGGTTAGGTTAGGTTAGGTTAGGTTAGGTTAGGTTAGGTTAGGTTAGGTTAGGTTAGGTTAGGTTAGGTTAGGTTAGGTTAGGTTAGGTTAGGTTAGGTTAGGTTAGGTTAGGTTAGGTTAGGTTAGGTTAGGTTAGGTTAGGTTAGGTTAGGTTAGGTTAGGTTAGGTTAGGTTAGGTTAGGTTAGGTTAGGTTAGGTTAGGTTAGGTTAGGTTAGGTTAGGTTAGGTTAGGTTAGGTTAGGTTAGGTTAGGTTAGGTTAGGTTAGGTTAGGTTAGGTTAGGTTAGGTTAGGTTAGGTTAGGTTAGGTTAGGTTAGGTTAGGTTAGGTTAGGTTAGGTTAGGTTAGGTTAGGTTAGGTTAGGTTAGGTTAGGTTAGGTTAGGTTAGGTTAGGTTAGGTTAGGTTAGGTTAGGTTAGGTTAGGTTAGGTTAGGTTAGGTTAGGTTAGGTTAGGTTAGGTTAGGTTAGGTTAGGTTAGGTTAGGTTAGGTTAGGTTAGGTTAGGTTAGGTTAGGTTAGGTTAGGTTAGGTTAGGTTAGGTTAGGTTAGGTTAGGTTAGGTTAGGTTAGGTTAGGTTAGGTTAGGTTAGGTTAGGTTAGGTTAGGTTAGGTTAGGTTAGGTTAGGTTAGGTTAGGTTAGGTTAGGTTAGGTTAGGTTAGGTTAGGTTAGGTTAGGTTAGGTTAGGTTAGGTTAGGTTAGGTTAGGTTAGGTTAGGTTAGGTTAGGTTAGGTTAGGTTAGGTTAGGTTAGGTTAGGTTAGGTTAGGTTAGGTTAGGTTAGGTTAGGTTAGGTTAGGTTAGGTTAGGTTAGGTTAGGTTAGGTTAGGTTAGGTTAGGTTAGGTTAGGTTAGGTTAGGTTAGGTTAGGTTAGGTTAGGTTAGGTTAGGTTAGGTTAGGTTAGGTTAGGTTAGGTTAGGTTAGGTTAGGTTAGGTTAGGTTAGGTTAGGTTAGGTTAGGTTAGGTTAGGTTAGGTTAGGTTAGGTTAGGTTAGGTTAGGTTAGGTTAGGTTAGGTTAGGTTAGGTTAGGTTAGGTTAGGTTAGGTTAGGTTAGGTTAGGTTAGGTTAGGTTAGGTTAGGTTAGGTTAGGTTAGGTTAGGTTAGGTTAGGTTAGGTTAGGTTAGGTTAGGTTAGGTTAGGTTAGGTTAGGTTAGGTTAGGTTAGGTTAGGTTAGGTTAGGTTAGGTTAGGTTAGGTTAGGTTAGGTTAGGTTAGGTTAGGTTAGGTTAGGTTAGGTTAGGTTAGGTTAGGTTAGGTTAGGTTAGGTTAGGTTAGGTTAGGTTAGGTTAGGTTAGGTTAGGTTAGGTTAGGTTAGGTTAGGTTAGGTTAGGTTAGGTTAGGTTAGGTTAGGTTAGGTTAGGTTAGGTTAGGTTAGGTTAGGTTAGGTTAGGTTAGGTTAGGTTAGGTTAGGTTAGGTTAGGTTAGGTTAGGTTAGGTTAGGTTAGGTTAGGTTAGGTTAGGTTAGGTTAGGTTAGGTTAGGTTAGGTTAGGTTAGGTTAGGTTAGGTTAGGTTAGGTTAGGTTAGGTTAGGTTAGGTTAGGTTAGGTTAGGTTAGGTTAGGTTAGGTTAGGTTAGGTTAGGTTAGGTTAGGTTAGGTTAGGTTAGGTTAGGTTAGGTTAGGTTAGGTTAGGTTAGGTTAGGTTAGGTTAGGTTAGGTTAGGTTAGGTTAGGTTAGGTTAGGTTAGGTTAGGTTAGGTTAGGTTAGGTTAGGTTAGGTTAGGTTAGGTTAGGTTAGGTTAGGTTAGGTTAGGTTAGGTTAGGTTAGGTTAGGTTAGGTTAGGTTAGGTTAGGTTAGGTTAGGTTAGGTTAGGTTAGGTTAGGTTAGGTTAGGTTAGGTTAGGTTAGGTTAGGTTAGGTTAGGTTAGGTTAGGTTAGGTTAGGTTAGGTTAGGTTAGGTTAGGTTAGGTTAGGTTAGGTTAGGTTAGGTTAGGTTAGGTTAGGTTAGGTTAGGTTAGGTTAGGTTAGGTTAGGTTAGGTTAGGTTAGGTTAGGTTAGGTTAGGTTAGGTTAGGTTAGGTTAGGTTAGGTTAGGTTAGGTTAGGTTAGGTTAGGTTAGGTTAGGTTAGGTTAGGTTAGGTTAGGTTAGGTTAGGTTAGGTTAGGTTAGGTTAGGTTAGGTTAGGTTAGGTTAGGTTAGGTTAGGTTAGGTTAGGTTAGGTTAGGTTAGGTTAGGTTAGGTTAGGTTAGGTTAGGTTAGGTTAGGTTAGGTTAGGTTAGGTTAGGTTAGGTTAGGTTAGGTTAGGTTAGGTTAGGTTAGGTTAGGTTAGGTTAGGTTAGGTTAGGTTAGGTTAGGTTAGGTTAGGTTAGGTTAGGTTAGGTTAGGTTAGGTTAGGTTAGGTTAGGTTAGGTTAGGTTAGGTTAGGTTAGGTTAGGTTAGGTTAGGTTAGGTTAGGTTAGGTTAGGTTAGGTTAGGTTAGGTTAGGTTAGGTTAGGTTAGGTTAGGTTAGGTTAGGTTAGGTTAGGTTAGGTTAGGTTAGGTTAGGTTAGGTTAGGTTAGGTTAGGTTAGGTTAGGTTAGGTTAGGTTAGGTTAGGTTAGGTTAGGTTAGGTTAGGTTAGGTTAGGTTAGGTTAGGTTAGGTTAGGTTAGGTTAGGTTAGGTTAGGTTAGGTTAGGTTAGGTTAGGTTAGGTTAGGTTAGGTTAGGTTAGGTTAGGTTAGGTTAGGTTAGGTTAGGTTAGGTTAGGTTAGGTTAGGTTAGGTTAGGTTAGGTTAGGTTAGGTTAGGTTAGGTTAGGTTAGGTTAGGTTAGGTTAGGTTAGGTTAGGTTAGGTTAGGTTAGGTTAGGTTAGGTTAGGTTAGGTTAGGTTAGGTTAGGTTAGGTTAGGTTAGGTTAGGTTAGGTTAGGTTAGGTTAGGTTAGGTTAGGTTAGGTTAGGTTAGGTTAGGTTAGGTTAGGTTAGGTTAGGTTAGGTTAGGTTAGGTTAGGTTAGGTTAGGTTAGGTTAGGTTAGGTTAGGTTAGGTTAGGTTAGGTTAGGTTAGGTTAGGTTAGGTTAGGTTAGGTTAGGTTAGGTTAGGTTAGGTTAGGTTAGGTTAGGTTAGGTTAGGTTAGGTTAGGTTAGGTTAGGTTAGGTTAGGTTAGGTTAGGTTAGGTTAGGTTAGGTTAGGTTAGGTTAGGTTGAGGTCTATTTTGGAGGTGCTTGCACGGATTATTGCGATTTTCGGAACCATAATACTACATTTTTTTGGCATTCGTTTTCGGTTTTTGATCCTGCATTACACGTTGATTTGGCTTTGTTATTCGGTTTTTTGGTTTTTGCACTTGGTTGGTTTTCGTCGGTTTGTTTACCTTTTTCTAACGCAGAAATAAAATTGTTGCCGTTGTCGTACCGAGCCCTTTTTAGGGCTGGGAGGTAGCGGCAATAGTCGACTTTCGCGTGGAAAGGGTGGCAAGATTGTCGAATTTTTTGTTTTGGTTTTTTAGGTTTTTGAAAATTGTAAATTTTTGCCCTTAATTTTTTATAAATTTTGGGTTTGTTTACATTTTTCAAAAATAGTTTTGTCGGGGTTGCCAACATCCTTAATTGCCCATTTTTTGGGCGGGTATAGCGGCAACGGTTCCGCAAACTATAGAGTCGGTCCCGTTTATTTCGGTTTAAGGAGACTAGAATTATAAAATTTCGGAAATTGTGAGTTTTTGCTCAAAATTTTCGGAAGGATTTTTCTAGTCCCTTCAGTTTGGGGGTAGTTTTAAAAAAGTTGCGCTTCTCGTATCTTTTTGAAACTTTTTGTAGGTGTAGTAAATTTTGTTTTCTAAATCTTCGTGAAAGATCCAAGACTCTGTGATTTTTGAGTCAAGAGTTATTGACCTACTAGTGAGGAGAGGGATCAATTTCTTGGACTTCACTTTTTTCAAAATTTTACCTTTTTAGTTTTTTGTTAATTTCTTTTAACCTATTCATCTTTGGTGAATACAAGACGTATTAGAAAATAGACCAAAAAATCTTCTATTTTTTGGTCATTTTTCTAGGTCGCTACGACCTCGGGAAGTGGCCCGAAAAAAGCGGCAAACTTTTTCTCTGATTGCTCAGAGGAAAATTTCAGGCGCTAAATCGGGTTTTATATGGGAAAGTCTAAATCCGACTCGCACTTGACCATTTCAAGGTTAGGTTAGGTCTTAGTTTTGATCGTAGTAGTCGGATTTAGACCAAATTTGGGAATTAGGTGGAAGGGGTCAGTATGGCTTCTGACACTGAGAAAGGGGGGGATCCACTGGAGGAAGGGGGAGAAATCCTCACCTCTGGGTGTGAGTCGGAGGACTCGTTAGATGTTTATGAGAGGGTCCCTCATGCCTCTAAGAGGGGTCATGAGGATGATGAGGAGGGTGATCTAAGGCACGTGTACGGGCCAAAGATCAACTCCGCCCGTAGAGGAAAGCCCAAGGGGGCATATGCGGGTTTGGCTGCAGCAAGGGCCAAGCTACAAGAGTCGGACATTTATCAGTTCGAGGAAGAAGCGGACGCTGCCGCCGCATACCGAAAGGACTTTCCTGAGCTCCGCCCCAAGGGGGGGAAGGAGGTTAAGGGAACGAATGGAGGGAAAAAGGGAGGAAAGGTGCGCTCGCGTTCGCGATCACCAACCTCCCCCTCGCGCCGGGAAAGCCCGATAGAATTTCTGCGGTTTTCAGATCCAATCGAGGCAACCCGACAGGCAGCGAGGGAGATTTTAGAGGGGGCCCGAAGATCCGGTAATTTGAAGGGAGATGTGTGGGGCGCGATGAATCGTGCCTGCCACACGATTTTAGACTCGATGGACGACGTCGAGGCCGCCAAGTCGGAAAGTGAGGAGATCCGCATCCTTAAAGCGGACAATAAGAGGATGCGGGAGCAACTCACTCACTGCTTGGCGGAACTGAAGGCGCTCCGGACTGCGTTCTCGGAGCGGGAGATTCCGGCGTCTCCGGCCCCGCCACCCAAAGCGTCCTTGCAGTTTTCTGCTGCGGACCTGGCGGAGGCGATCGGAGAACTAAAGAAGGAACTGTTCGTCTCCTTGGGGGGCATGATCAATGCCCGCCTTGAGGAGGTGAACAGGCGCCTGCCGCCTGAGCCGATTTTCCGCCCCCCGTTGGCGGCTGATAGGAGGGTGGTGGGATCGGCTGTGCCAGCCCTTCCCAAAGTGAGGACGGTCTCACCTGCCCCACCTAGGATGAGGACTGCTTCGCCTGCCCCACCTAAGGTGAGGACTACTCAGCCTGAGGCAGTAGCAAGACTGGGGGACGGGAGGCCGCAAAAGGCCAAGACTGCCAAAAAGGCAGTTGCCCCCGCCCGCCAAGCTCCAGTCCCGGCCCCGCGAGCCGCCCCGAGAGTTGCTCGGTCGTCGGAAGGAGGATCATGCCCCTCGACCCAAACGCCACGTCCACCTAAGGAATCCTGGGTGGATGTGGTAAAGAAGGGGAAAGGGAAGGGGAAGGGCACGGCGAAGGCCAAGCCTGCCCCCTCGACAAGAGCGCCCAAAGCGCCACCCAAGAAAAAGACGGCAGCGCCTAAGGTGAGGGCGCTGGCCGTTCCAAGGACGGCGGCGGTGGTGGTTTCATTAAAAAAGGATGCCACCAACACCACCACGCTACAGGCCACTATGGCCAGGGCGATCAACGCCCTGAGCTTGGAGGAAGTGGGCCTGCAGCATGTAAAGGTCAGGTCCTCTATGACGGGGGCCCGTGTAATCGAAGTCCCCGGAGAGGACCAGGAGAATGCGGCTGATAATCTTGCTGCTAAACTGCAGCAGATTGTAGGTGACGTGGCCGACGTGAGCCGCGTAACAAAAAAGACCGGACTCCAAATCGCCGGCCTAGATGAGTCGGCGACAAAGGAGTCCGTGGCGCTGGCCGTTGCCAATGCAGGAGCCTGTGACCAGGCCCAAATAAAGGTAGGGGGCATTCGCCCCCTGTACGACGGAACTGGATCTGTTTTGATCCAGTGCCCAGTGCGGGTGGCCAAAGCCCTCCTGGCGATAGGGCGGATCAAGGTGGGTTGGGCGTCCGCCAAGATCAATAGGATCGGACCAGCACCTATGCGGTGCTACAGATGCATGGGTGTTGGTCACACACGAGAGACATGCCCCTCCAGCGTTGACCGGTCAAAATCCTGCTACCGGTGCAGCAGGGAGGGGCACATAGCAAGAGAATGCTGGGAAGAAAAGGCATGGTGCGTGGTGTGCGCCCATGCAAAACTTCCAGCTGACCACTCTATGGGGGGAGATAGTTGTTTCCCCCCGGAAACTAGAGGTAGGGACCTAAGGACGCGACCCCCCCGTCGTCCTCAGCCTCCCCCTTCCCACACAGAGGTAGCCGCTGGCCGGCTAGCAGAGGACAACCGCATGGACCACTAAATGCCAGCACACCGGCATTTAGAGGTCCTGCAGATAAACGCCAACCACTCCGCCAGAGCTCAAGATCTGCTCATGCAGACTATGGCGGAGTGGGCGATTGGCGTGGCGGTTGTTGCGGAGCCCTATTTCGTCCCCCCTCTACCTAATTGGGTAGGGGCGTCGGATGAAATGGTGGCTATCGTAGTGCCGGTGGTTGGGGACTTCCCCGCCTTGTCGAAGATTGAGGGCGGCCCAGGATTTGTGGCGGCCAAGTGGGGGAATGACACCGTACTATTGGCGGTGTACTTCTCCCCCAATAGGCCGCTACGTGCTTTTGAACAATTCCTGGGAGTCCTGGGGGGGGTGGTCAGGAGGGCTGCTCCGAGACAAGTGATGGTCCTGGGGGACCTCAATGCCAAGAGCTCGGCATGGGGTTCCCCCATCACGGACCCGCGAGGGGCGGTCCTCAGGGATTGGGTGGTGGCAACAGGACTCGAGGTTCTGAATCAGGGCGGCGCAAATACATGCGTGCGGCGGCAGGGGGGTTCGGTCGTGGACGTGACGTTCGCGACCACTGCCATTGCCGCGCGCGTGGAAGACTGGCGCGTCCTGGAGGACGTGGAGACCCTCTCCGATCACCTATATATTAGGATGAGGGTCTCCACAGGAGGGGTGCAGTCACTGCCCATCCCCGGGGGGAGGGCAAACGGGAGCAGGGGAGGAGGGTTCCCAAAATGGTCCCTGTCCCTTTTGGACAGGGCCAAGGCGGACGAGGCGGCGATGGTGGAGGCTTGGTGTGCTGCCCCACCCGCCGCCCTCGGAGTCGAGGAAAGGGCTGTCCGGTTCCGCATCGCACTGCAGGCGGTGTGCGATGCGGCTATGCCCCGGGCGAAACGCCTGACTTCTCGGAAGAGGGTGTACTGGTGGTCCGCAGAGATTGCGGCCCTGCGGATCACCAGCAATAGTGCCCGCCACGCCTACCAGCACTGTAGGCGTAGGCGGCACACCCCCCAAGAGGAAGAGGGTCTCCACCAGGCCCTCAAGGTGGCAAAGAAGGCCCTCCAGGTGGCGATCGCCAAGGCCAAGGATGAGGGACAAGCCTCGTTCTTGGCCACCCTGGATAAGGACCCATGGGGGCGGCCCTACAGGGTAGTGCGCAACAAGATGCGCACTGCCCCCCCCATGGACTCCCTTGAACCCGCCTTACTGCAGAGGGTCATCGAGGGGCTGTTCCCTCCAGCCCCTGCGATCACCCCTCCATCGATGGCTGAGCCCGTGGAGGAGCCGGATACCGAACTCGTCATTGCGCCAATTAGCGATGACGAGTTCGAGAGGGTAGAGGACCGACTCCGGGGCTGTAAAAAAGCCCCGGGCCCCGATGGAGTCCCCGGTCGCGTCCTCTTCATCAGTCTAAAACATCTCGGGAACCGCCTCAGGCAGATCATGGATGACTGCCTGAGGGAGGGAAGGTTCCCGAGGATATGGAAGGAGGGGAGGGTATGCCTCCTCCGTAAAGAGGGTCGACCCCCCGACTGCCCGTCCGCCTACCGCCCCATCGTGCTGCTGGATGAGGCCGGGAAAATGTTTGAACGTATCCTGGCCTCCCGGATCCTGCAGCACCTGGAGACCGCCGGCCCGAACGTCTCGGAGAGACAGTTCGGGTTCCGGGAGGGGCGGTCTACGCTCGACGCGCTGAAGTCCTTAAGGGACTTCTGTGAAGACGCGTCGGGCAGGGGAGAGGGTGTCGTGGCGGTGTCTTTAGACATCGCCAATGCCTTCGGCACCCTCCCCTATGAGGTGATAAGTGAGGCACTTCGGTATCACGAAGTGCCTCACTACCTGCGGCGGGTCATAGAGCACTACCTTACCGAGAGGGTAGTGCTCTATGAGGGCAAGGAGGGTCGACGGGGGGAAAGGAGGATGGCCTGCGGCGTGCCCCAGGGTTCCGTTCTCGGTCCACTTCTTTGGAACCTGGGGTACGACTGGGCCATCAGGGGGGAATTGCTTCCGCGCACAGTCACAATCTGTTATGCGGACGACACGATGGTGGCTGCGCGCGGAAGCAACCTGAGGGAGACCTCAAGGAGGGCGGAGGTGGCGGCCGAGCTGGCGATTCATCGCATTGAGCGGCTCGGATTAAAGGTGGCCCTCCCGAAGACTGAGGGCATAGTCTTCGGGGGGCGAGGGTGGAGGCTGCCGGCGGGCGCGGCGCTCACCCTGGGGGGGGAGGCGGTCATAATTAAGCCCCATATAAAATATCTGGGGCTAATATTGGACCGCAAATGGGATTTCGGGGAGCATTTCTCCAAACTTGCTCCCCGAATAGTGGGTGCCGCCTCGGCACTGGGGCGGCTATTGCCCAATGTGGGTGGGCCAGGCTCCTTATGCCGGCGTTTATACGCCGGCGTGACAAGGAGCATGGCCCTCTACGGGGCCCCAATCTGGGCGGACAAGCTGTCCGCCCGGAACAGAGCCCTGCTGCGGAGGCCCCAGAGGGTTGTGGCCCTCCGGATGGTGAGGGCCTACGTAACCGTGGCCCACGCAGCGGCCTGCCTCCTCGCCTGCACCCCGCCCTGGGAATTGGATGCAGAGGTGCAGGCGGAGACCTATAGGGTTAGGTCTAGGGCCCGGGCGAGGGGTGAACGCCCGGACCCTGAGGAGGTAGAGGAGACGCGCCGAATGACGGAGCGTCGACTGCGGGAACGATGGAAGGCCGACCTGGAGGACTCCCCCTATGGTACTCGTACTATAGGGGCGATCCTCCCGTCGGTTGACCTGTGGTTAGAGAGGGCAGTCGGCGCTACGTCGTTCCGGCTTGTGCAGGTAATGACCGGACATGGGTGTTTCGGTCATTACCTGCACAAAATTGGGAGGGAGCCTACCCCGCAGTGCCATGAGTGCGGCGATCCGGACGACACGGCTCGGCACACCTTTGAGGTGTGCAGCCGTTGGAGTTCGGAGCGCGGCGCCATGGCACTCGCTATACAGCGGGAGGACCTCTCGCTCTACAGCATTGTCTCGGCAATGCTCTGCAGCGAGAGGTCTTGGGAGGCTGTGGCCTCTTTTTGCGAGACGGTTATCTCGCAGAAGGAGGCCGCGGAGCGGGAGCGCGAGGAGTCTCCTCTCGCGCATCCGCTCCGGCGCAGACGGCAGGGGTTGAGGCGGCGGCGTTTTGCCGCGCGCCTCAACCCTTAGTGGCTGCAGGTGGGGGATGGGAGTCCCCTGCCTGCTGTAGGCAAGTCACTCAGCGGTCTGGGAGGGGGGCCACGCGTGCTCGGCCCTTCTCCCCTTTGGCGCGGGGAGCCCCGGCAATGGCTGGGGCAGCCGGACGACGTCGTGGGGAATGCCAATCGCGGGTTCCACGGCGTCCAACCAAACCGGTTTGAGGGTACGCCAAGGTGTTTTTTAGTGGGTAACACTCCCCTACTCCTTCTCGCTCGGAGAAGGGGAGGGGATGTGAGTCCCACATACCCCCCCGTCACTCCCATGGCGGGGGAAATGCGTAAAGCATTTTTCACCTTGCAAAAAAAAAAAAAAAAAAAAAAAAAAAAAAAAAAAAAGGTTAGGTTAGGTTAGGTTAGGTTAGGTTAGGTTAGGTTAGGTTAGGTTAGGTTAGGTTAGGTTAGGTTAGGTTAGGTTAGGTTAGGTTAGGTTAGGTTAGGTTAGGTTAGGTTAGGTTAGGTTAGGTTAGGTTAGGTTAGGTTAGGTTAGGTTAGGTTAGGTTAGGTTAGGTTAGGTTAGGTTAGGTTAGGTTAGGTTAGGTTAGGTTAGGTTAGGTTAGGTTAGGTTAGGTTAGGTTAGGTTAGGTTAGGTTAGGTTAGGTTAGGTTAGGTTAGGTTAGGTTAGGTTAGGTTAGGTTAGGTTAGGTTAGGTTAGGTTAGGTTAGGTTAGGTTAGGTTAGGTTAGGTTAGGTTAGGTTAGGTTAGGTTAGGTTAGGTTAGGTTAGGTTAGGTTAGGTTAGGTTAGGTTAGGTTAGGTTAGGTTAGGTTAGGTTAGGTTAGGTTAGGTTAGGTTAGGTTAGGTTAGGTTAGGTTAGGTTAGGTTAGGTTAGGTTAGGTTAGGTTAGGTTAGGTTAGGTTAGGTTAGGTTAGGTTAGGTTAGGTTAGGTTAGGTTAGGTTAGGTTAGGTTAGGTTAGGTTAGGTTAGGTTAGGTTAGGTTAGGTTAGGTTAGGTTAGGTTAGGTTAGGTTAGGTTAGGTTAGGTTAGGTTAGGTTAGGTTAGGTTAGGTTAGGTTAGGTTAGGTTAGGTTAGGTTAGGTTAGGTTAGGTTAGGTTAGGTTAGGTTAGGTTAGGTTAGGTTAGGTTAGGTTAGGTTAGGTTAGGTTAGGTTAGGTTAGGTTAGGTTAGGTTAGGTTAGGTTAGGTTAGGTTAGGTTAGGTTAGGTTAGGTTAGGTTAGGTTAGGTTAGGTTAGGTTAGGTTAGGTTAGGTTAGGTTAGGTTAGGTTAGGTTAGGTTAGGTTAGGTTAGGTTAGGTTAGGTTAGGTTAGGTTAGGTTAGGTTAGGTTAGGTTAGGTTAGGTTAGGTTAGGTTAGGTTAGGTTAGGTTAGGTTAGGTTAGGTTAGGTTAGGTTAGGTTAGGTTAGGTTAGGTTAGGTTAGGTTAGGTTAGGTTAGGTTAGGTTAGGTTAGGTTAGGTTAGGTTAGGTTAGGTTAGGTTAGGTTAGGTTAGGTTAGGTTAGGTTA